>OU452276.1:9832500-14832500 GCA_911728535.1 Pammene fasciana | reverse complement strand
ATATAGTAAACTAATTTGTAAAGACATTTTATCGACTACCACAACATACAAGGTGCAAAGTGCTAAAAGGTTCCTTCCCATTTAGATTAGAACCATATACATTGTTGTCGTCGTTATTTGAGAATGACAAGAGTTCAACAAATACATATATCAATTAGAGACAAAAGTTAAGACCAAACCTTACCTGTTCATCACAGAGGTAGGCAATAATTTTAGCTAGAAAAACCAAAGCAAGAGAAACATATAATTTTTTGTACTAGTTAACTTAATACTTACCATACTTTATAATGCTATTAGGTTCGTCATAATAACTGTCAACTGTAAGTGTAACATGTGGTACTTTGTCATCCTCTCCCTCTGAGTCAGTAGCGTCGTCAGGTTTGCCTTCATGTCCCACTCGAACTACACTGATTCCAGCAGCTTGGGAGCCATCAGTTCCTTAAAATTAACATAGATTGTAATAAAAAATGTTAATTACTAGCAGAAATGCATGGCTTACCATTAGGTATTAAAATATATTACGTACATAATACAATTTTCGATACAAAAAAATTGGCGCCAAAACGGAGTAGAGTCAAATAGGCATAAACATTGAGGATATCAGGGTCGCGTTTTATAAAGTTACAATTTACAATTTCGCTTTTTGCCTCTCTTTCTATCCAATATGTGTGCTAGAAAGAGAGGCAAACAGCGAAATTGTAAATTGTAACTTTATAAAACGCGACCCAGATGTAAAATCATCGATCATCGTAGTACTAATAAAAAAAGATTTGTGTTAAGTGGTAAATAGTATTTTATCGTAAAATGTGCATTTGCTTCCTAAAAATCTTCAATTGCATACACTTATTTCAAAAGGGTAATATGTAAGGAAATCCGATAAGACATTAAATTGTTTGTATATAAAATTAAAAATTAAGAATAATAATTAAGCTAACAACTTCCTATTGCGTAAAAGTGTATGTTTTCGAAAATTCGTTGATTAAATGAGAAGCGTCACTGTGAGCGTCGCTTGGATGCCGTACCGTTTGTTTGCGAGGCAGGCCAAATTTAGCCTTTTTTATACTAATTATGTACAAACACACACTCATTAAATACAGGCCTTATTCAACTCTTACCCATTAAAGTCCCAAGTAAGTTTTGGTCCACAGAAAGAGATCCATCCTTGTTTACAATAACAACAACAGAACTATCAGCCTTCGTGGAAGGCCCATTGAGGTCCGTATAGTTCGTTATCACTGTATTCGACATTTTTCATTGTAATCCATGCAACTGCCTTATGCAAGTCCTCTATTTTTAAACCATTGTAGAAATACACATGCACCGCTTCTATAAATGACGCATTCTAGCAAGCAACGCGCTTGACGCCATTTTGAAATCAATCCACAGCAAGGGTAGCGGGCCACAAGAGTTAAACACTTTTAAGTGTCCCGACGATACATAAAATTGTATTTAAACCGTAAAATTTAATAAATTGGAAACTTTAGAAACCTATGAGTACTGTCATTAGGTATGTAAGCAGAAAAACAAATTAAGTTATAACCTCGCAAGTATCTTGTGTCGCCTCTATGCCTATATTATTTTTTTGGCGTGTGACAGTAAGCAAAAAAAAAACTTTTATCGATCTTCCTCTATGGTAAAGAGCGATTCACACTCTCGGACGACCGGCACGCTCTCTCAGCACATCCCGCACAGCACATCCAGTCCGGTTCAGTGTTTTCAGTTGGCAATGGCAACACTGATTTGATGAATTTTGTGAACGCAGCTTTTTGCTCGTCAGCCAAGCAACTTTGAGGTTATCCAAGATCCCTTAACTTCAACGGGCTTGAAGAAGTGTTGTTGGATTTACTTTTCTAAAAAAATAAGGCTTAAAACTTAGTGAAAGTGAAAGAGTTCATCATGAGTTATTCAAAGTTTGACTTGACTTTCAAGATAGGTCAATATTTAGACCGTCACCTTGTGTTTCCCCTACTGGAGTTCTTGGCTGCTAAAGAGGTTGGTTGTCGTCACCAAAACAGCCTTAGAAGTTGTTATATTTTCTCTAAAATGGAATTATTTTATGAAACATGCTATATACATATCCAATTTCAATGTCCAGACTGTCCAAAGTGAGATGAATGAAACAGTATATAGTCTGAGCATGATATATTATTGCAATAATGAAGAAAAAAAGAGTGTTTTATTACAGTTATACATGTAATAAAACTCTCAAATTTAATATGCGGAATTATCAAACTGTATTTATTATTTTAGTATGTAAACCTTATAATGTATTTCCAATTATTTCAGACTTATGACCAATCGGAGCTTTTACAAGTTAAATTGGAAATCCTCAGCAAAACTAACATGATTGATTATGTCATTGACATCAGGAGAATGCTTTATCCAGATGAAGAAACCCCAGAGGTAAATAAAATAAGCATTTTATACCATAACTAAATTAATTGAAAGGATAGGTAAGGGCCTAATATTTGAGTCTAAGGCTAAGATTAACTTTTTACTGTCCGTCATTGCTATGGTTGGTTACATCTCTTGGACAATCAAAAATTTTCTATAAAACAGTATGAAGATGTCCCTTGAACAACGGGCACAAAGAAAAGAACATAAAAAAATTTATTCACCCATTTGCTCGTGCACCAAGACTAAGGCAAGTTTTTCAGAACCCCCTTTGAGATTTGAAGGGTTCACTTTAAGAAAAGCAGTTTTCATTACGATTAAACACAGCAAAAATACAACTGTACAACAGGCGGACTTAATGCTATAGAGCATTCTCTACCAGTCAACCTTCGGGCAAAGCAGATAAGTTGTGGGCGGTGCAACAACATGCACATATGATAAAGAGAAGAGAAAAGAGAAAAAAAAAATTGTTACCTTTATTTCCAGGAAATTAAGTCCCGCAGAGGAGTAGTGCTGTCACAACTTCAAGAGCTCCAAGATGCAGTGGAGCCAGTCCTGAGACTGATGCAGAGAGATGATGTCATGAAGACAGTTGAAACCATGAGGGACCCCAAAACTCTTATAAACTACTTAACCACCAATAAGGAGTTTGAGGTTTGTGTATATTAAATTTGTTTGTATGGTGTATTCTCATGTGTCTCTGTGTTTGTTGGTGCTGTATGGCTCAGTATGGCAGAGAAAATTGAGAAGTATTCCTACAATAAAAAAACAAACTTTGGAATCTTTCCCCATTTTCTACAG
This sequence comes from Pammene fasciana, assembly GCA_911728535.1. NCBI lineage: Eukaryota > Metazoa > Arthropoda > Insecta > Lepidoptera > Tortricidae > Pammene > Pammene fasciana. The sequence goes on along the minus strand of OU452276.1, from coordinate 14,829,305 downwards.
AACAGCTGAGCTTTTACTAGCAGATTAAAATAAGTTTATTAAATACTGTTATTGCTCCAAGTGAAAATGGGTTCCCCAACCAGTGGGGCGTAGTGGCCCAAGGGGGGGTGCTGCGCAGCGAGCGTCTCCAGATTTAAACTGAATAATGTCTGTACTGCGCGGAGTTTGCCCAGTTTCCACTCCCCTTTTTGGCGCGGGGGGTGATAGTATTTTAGTACAACATTAGGGTAAATAGTTGGGGACCCCTGTGCTAGATAATCATTTATTTTACAGATTATATTCCATATGGATTTATAACTTAAATTGAGAAAGAATGTACGTAGCAATCTGTATGAAACACGTGCAGCAATTTCTGGCATAAAATATTTTAAAGGCAGTCAATGTTTGTTGCTAATATAACTTATATTATTCAATATTACAAATGTAACGATAATGAAACATTTCTATTACAGTTCAAAATCCAGATGATTGACAGCATGTACCAGCTAGCCAAGTACCGTTATGAATGTGGTAACTACGTGGAGTCTGCCTCCTACTTGTACTTCTGCCAGCTGGTGATGTCCCCCACTGATAAGGTAAGAAATTGAAAATGTGCTCCATTTAGAGAATATTACTATACTGTAACCAACCTGACATCAGAATATCTGATCACTATGTAATAATTTTCATTTAATAAACCTACTGATGTAGGTTTTATTAGGCTATTTTACTGGACAGAAATTAAATTGTTTTACAGTAGTCATATTACAGTAGTTTTACTTTGCTTTATATATTTAAATAGCATAGCCTTGTTGTGTGTGTATTACTATATCTTTCAAATTTTACCTTTTTGACGCCAACAAGAGATATATGTATAAGGTTAGGTACTCTACTCTGACGTTAGGTACCCTGATGTTTTACTCTAAAGCCATTATTGGCTTGCCAGATATTTGTCAAAGCATCTAAAAGGTTAAAGAAAAGAAAACCTTATGTGTAGGTTTTAGGGTATTATTTAAATTATTATTTTTCAAAAGTCAACCACATGTCGCAACGACACGTCCTTTAGCCTACTAAAGTGAATTCAATATCTTGCTACAGGGGCTCCATAACCTAGCTAGGCTATTTGAAATAGATAGGTATAGTATGGTAAGGATACTTGCCTCACGGCGCCTCTTAGTCCACATAGTTTGAAAACCCCTGTATTAATATTATAATATTTAAGGACTAATAATGTCTCACGGTATATGTCTTTCTTACTAATTCCACAAGTCAAGTTTCCAAAATAGCCTATTATTATTAGTAAGCTTTTATATTATAAGGCAGATGGAATATACTTTCCATCAATAATGGACCTTATTTCAAAGTTAGAGCTTTCAGTTTCGTGTAATTTCTGACTAGCTTATCGTCCTAATACTTATTTATACCTTATAAAGGTTTAAACAAAATAATAACAAAGAACAACTGTATAATAAAAATCTATTCATTATTAGCATGCAAAACAAAACCTAATCTGTAATCTAACTACTATGTATACTAAAACTTCACGCTAATATTGTTGATCTTTAAGTGCGTCAAATTCCTGAAGGTCGTTTTCACTATGCACATTGTAGGCATGATTCTCTGTGTAGTTCATATCCTGTAAAAAACAATCAATTATATAAAGCCACATTTATTAAGGAAAAAAGAAAAATTACTTATGGAAGCATAAATCTACAACTTATCACACTATCTAGACCTAACCTAACTTAAAAAATATTTCATTACACTAATAGCCCGCCTCAAACTGAGAACTTGCGATTTACTTGCAAACGAGTTGACCAATATAACAAGACCCATATGAAGATTTTTGTTCGCCTTCTATGTTCACAACCCCTTGATTGATCCAGCTCATAAACGAACTCTCAAATTTTATGTACCTATCTCTGCTACAACCCCAACAAATTTCATAAAGATCAGAATAAGTAGAATAACATTACTAAAGCTATCGTCGAACAAACTCTCAAAATCAAAAAGCTATCGAAATGCCGAGACGTCCCAGTAGCCAGAAGTTGTTTGTAAGAGCTCACTTCGCTTACGCTCCGCTCGTTCGATTATAATTTTTAATGAAGGTATACTTACACCAGGGACCAGTGTGTTGTCGTAGCGAGGATGGTACTGGCTCCTATGGTTCAGTAGAACAGACACTGAGGCAAACCATTGGCCGCACAGTTCACATTGATACACTAATACGCCAAGGGTGCTGATGTGGTTTTGATGCGTTTTTGTAATGAAATGTTCAGCTTTGTACCTGAAATAAAGATCAACTTATTAAGCTGTTTCTTGACTGCGCGGCGGCGGCAAGGCCGTCTTAATATGTGATGGGGCCCTAGGGCACTTAAGAATATGGGGCCCTTTGAAATCGGGGGCCCTCAGGCGCTCAATTAGTGACAACGTAGCCTGTAAAAAAAGTCTACGATTTTTCGGGGTCCCCCTGAGGATGATGGCCCTTGCCACGGGCCCCGTGTGCTCTTATGGTAAAGACGGCATTGCAGCTGCAAGGCCAAGGGTCGTATGTTCGAACCAGCCGCGCGCAATGTAGACGTTTTTGTGCGCGTGGTAGCTCGAATATAGATATCTTTGCTGGTCTGCCGCGCGCTTTGTCACGCATAATCAGGAAAGTACCTCCGTAACAACGTAGGTTGCATTTCCAAGATATAAAACTAGTTTTATCGCACACAAGATATAAGTTATCTTGTGTGCGATAAATCCTCACCTGTGGTTATACAACTGTTCATAGTTCCTAAACTTGCGGTCACAGGCATTGCAGAGCAATAGTTTGCCCAAATGAAAGCTGTAACATGTTCTCAACCATGGGCATGAAAGCCAATGATGTTCCGCGGTTTTGTAACACGAAAAAGCCAATTCACAAGCATTGCATGCGTAGTTGCTGGCGGTCGTGTGTGTTTTGGCGTGTCGCAAAAGCCGGGGGATGCTTGTAAAAACTTTCTCACAGAACTCGCATTGCAAGAGAGACGATGTCTTGATTTCACGAACGCAATCCAGGTTGCTTTCTTGGCAACAATGGGTCGCATGTTGCATAGCCACGTCCTGGCGCGGCCAAACCTGGAAGCATTCTATGCAAGTCCATACAACCTGCCATCGTGGCTGAATGTCCAATATCGCATGTCGAGTAGAATAGTGCCTCCTGAGCCCAGTTTCGTAGACGAAACATTTCCCGCAAGTACTACATGTATACGATCGAACGGGTTTTGAGCAGCTCACATCGAGGCTTTCTTTCTTTTTCGTATAGTTTAAAGCTCTGTTTAACATATGGATATTTTCCATTATGCGAGCGTTGTTTTCCTTAACTCTCTCCAGACTGTATTCTAACGGACAAATACTACCTTTAAGTTTACTTGACCCCGTGTCATTTTGATCATACAAATGTTTATTGACGTAAATATTTGGTAACTTGTTAGGGTTTTTAATGGTTTGCTTTATACTCTGCTCTATATTTAAAAAGTTCTGTTTATCAATGTGGTCGGTGTCATAGGAGTTATGCAAGTATTTTAGTGCTTCAGAAACAGGTAGAGATTCAACATTGTTCATTTCCATCTCATTGACCTGCTTCGCACAGGAATCGAGGTTAAAATGTTCATACTCTGGCCCCGAAACTATTTTCACAACCAAATGCGACGATTTCTCTGTTGCTTTCCTCGAATTACGTGTCTCGCCTTCCAACCATTCGCTGAATCTAGTTTCCTCATGTTCAGCATCAATAGTAACGTTCAAATATTTATAATTAAAGTCTGTCTCAAATCTTTCGACTACTAGTTTTGCTGACATTTTTGCAAATGTGTCGATAAATTTTGACAGAAGGTATGGTTGATTTTTTTTTTAATCGTGTAATTGGCTGGAAAAAGTTTGTAAAGGCTTTTAACTAATAAATAACCAAACTCTTTTACCAAATGCCTAGAGTTTGTCCGAAAGAGAAGTGTCGTCGTTTATATGGGAGCGCATAAAGTCTACGACACTTCTCTTTCCGGACAGACTAGGTACCAATAATGTACATACCTAATTCAGTTTTATGGTAAATGCAAAAAAATTAGATACAAAAAATACACCGATCAAGTTTTTTTTAACGTAGCGTTAATCGTACGATTCCGGGAATCAATGATAGTATACACACCCGCCGAGGTCGACGAGCCCGGACAACTTAGATATAATTCTTATATTTCGAAATCATTAGCTTCATCCGTATTTCTTCGATTCAGAACTACCTGTCAGTATTATGGGGCAAGCTGGCCAGCGAGATCCTCGTGCAGAACTGGGACGGTGCGCTGGACGACCTGACCAAGCTACGCGAGTTTATCGACAACGGCGCGGCCGGCGCCGCCGCCACCAACATGCAGGCCCTGCAGCAGCGGACCTGGCTCGTGCACTGGTCGCTGTTCGTGTTCTTCAACCACGTCAAGGGCCGCGACCTCATCATCGAGATGTTCTTATACAAACCACTGTGAGTTGACACACACCTCTTAAGCTAGACCTACGTCGTCAAAGGAAAGACGGCGAGGTTACCCGCCCATGCCAAATACTGCTAGTGCATGGTTACAGTTTAAAATGAACCTTCACGCAATCAATTAAGGTTTACTATGACGTGTTATAAAAAAATTTGGTGGCGCGTGAGTGGGGACAATGACAACTGCAGTTCAAGTTAAGGCGAAGGAGTTAACTGATGAATGTCGCGACTTAGATGTTGTTATTACTATTAGTGTTATATATATCACCAGGAGTGTTACAGTATGTGCGTTTCCGATCGCTGTTCTCCCTCGAGGGACTACACGAGAATCCTCAACAGGAAGCTCATTCCACAGTCAGGACACTAGTGTTGTACTTTAACGTATGTTATTATGCGATTCCGTAAGGTGTGTTAACAAAGAATCGATGGAAGGATTCATTCAAAACGAGCAAGAAAACGATGACCATTCCGCTCGATGTGGCGATTTTTTACCGGTCAAAAAATGTCATATCATCATTAGTGATTTACATATATTACTTTCAGGTACTTGAACGCCATCCAGACGATGTGCCCGCACATCCTGCGGTACCTGGCCACCGCCGTCATCATCAACCGATCCAGGAGGAATGCCCTCAAGGATCTTGTAAAAGTAATCCAACAGGAGGCCTACACTTACAGGTAATGTTTAAATTGTTCATACAGAACTATCTTTAGGCAAGGGAAAAAAATAGATTAGGTAGGTGCGGAAGCGGTTAAAATATTGTAGCGGAAAATTTGACCACCTGAAGTTATCGTGCTACACGGCGCCGTTAGTTTAGTTGGGAATGGGTAGTTAGATATTATATTACTGATATTAGTAATTGCGTTTAGTAAGTCACCGCGTATAATTTACGGCGATGTTCAGCGGCATCTACTCTCGTCTGTCTGTCCCTGTTCTACTTTAGTTGTTTACTACATAAGTATGTTCCTATCAGTGGCGGTGGGTAAAAATGTTTCTTTAGGGAAGCCGACAGGAATCGTATTCTGTGGACGCGCCGCCACTGGTTCCTATACAATATTTGGTGTCTGTTTTATTGTGATTTATACTTACCTATGTATATGGGAATAAAAACGACATCCTGTTTTTTTGAAAATTTGTGTGTAATAGAATATCTAAGCAGAATGGCCCAATAATTCCCGAGATTTAAAAAAATGTGTTTAAACTTTTTGGGCATATTGTGGAATAATCAGTAACTTTGAATCAATTTCATTTGATACATTATATATTTGTCGCAGGGACCCTATCACAGAGTTCATTGAACATCTGTACGTGAACTTTGACTTCGAGGCGGCGCGGCGAAAATTAAACCAATGCCAGGCCGTGCTGCTGACCGATTTCTTCCTCATCGCCTGCCTGGACGAGTTTGTGGAGAACGCGCGCCTAATGATCTTCGAGACCTTCTGCCGCATCCACCAGGTCATCAGCATCGGGTAAATTGGCTTGTTATTATAATTATGTTACGCTCAAGGACTTTTGTCTGTACAATTTCGTGTTCCTCCTAAATTTGGTTTTAGTTAACAGATCGACGTATTTATTACTAGTACTTTTTGTAGCATATTAATGCCTAAATTTTTTATTTTATTTGAACTATTGCAGGAGCGTAGATATATATTTATCCATTAAATTCAAATGTTCAATACATGTGACAAGTATTTTCTAACAAGAAATATAGGTACCCAGTTTTCTCAAATATTTTCTAACAAGTTTTATGCCTAATTTTCCATCAATGTCTTTCCATTCTGTCGGATTTTTCCATTTTTGTCAGCACACACTAGCTTTAAATACGCTTACGCTATATTCCACAATAACAACATTTACATTTCCTTAGAATGTTGGCCGAGAACCTGAACATGCAGCCCGACGAGGCCGAGTGCTGGATCGTGAACCTGATCCGGAACGCGCGGCTGGACGCCAAAATCGACTCGAAGCTCGGGCACGTGGTGATGGGCGCGCAGCCGCTGTCGCCCTACCAGCAGCTGGTTGAGCGTATCGACTCCCTCGCTGTGCGGTCCGAGGCGCTCACTTCGGTCGTCGAACGTAAACATAAAGCTCGCAATCAAGACGTAAGTTTACTGATGTGATGTGGCTAGTCTGAAGTGTGTGGTGACAGCTCGGGCACGTTGTGATAAGCGCGCAGCTGTTGTTTTCCTACCAGTGGTCTATTTAATAAAGCTTCAATTGACAATTTACAAGCGGTAGTCTCTTTCTAATACATAGGGTTAGAAAGAGACATCCGCTTGTAAATTGTCACTTGTAGCTTTATTAAATAGGTCCTAGTACTTGATCGAGCGTTATTTGAGTTGATCGCTGTGCGGTCTGAGGCGTTCACGTCGCTCGTCGAACGCAAACATAAAGCTCGCAATCAAGATGTAATGTTGAGCATGTGGCCAGTGTGTTAAACTATTCTTTTTTATTTAACTTTATGGACCGTATGCACGTGTTATTGTTACATTCATGCTTTCAATCACCGTTGGGCGAAAAGAAAGTAATTGGAATCACAATTGAACATTCCATCCATCCATCCATTTTTTCCATCATCCGTCCGTTTTTTTCGTCCATTTTTTTTGTGTGATGATTGACTTTTGTTTGATAAAACATACTTTTTAACCTTTTGACCGCCATTGTCTGAAATATGAGACAAAGTGACAAGGTGAATGACACCTTCATAAATTATGACAGAATTCAAAATTGAAAGTTCTTTTTTTGACCTACGCTACGGCGGTCAAAAGGTTATAGTGCTCTCCCTTATGGGAATATAGTTCAGAGCTGGATACGGTTACCTTCTTTTAGTATGTTGTTGGGTACGACACCAGGACCCCAAAACTGCCGAGAGACGGGGACGTCGATGAATGTCTCCCGAGTAATGACGTCATAAAAATGGCTGCCGCTTCGTTGCGAAAAGTGTAAATTTCATCCAAACTGTGCATTGCACCTATACGTGTGTAGTATCAAACGAAAGAAGATTAAATGTGCTATATTGTTGTAATATATTTTATACTACTGTATATTACAGTTTGACAGCTATAAACGAAAACCCAAAATCAGGCTAAAAAATAATTCGGATATTTGCATTTTACAACAAAATTATAAGTCCAACTTTAAAGCCGAGTACTACAATAACAAAACAGGCTATTTAAGCTATACATTGCTATAAAAATTATTAAAATCTGGTAATAATTGTGGCAGCTATGTAAAAAAACATGTCGGCAGTGTCGGCACTGCCGAGCTATTTCCTTAGAGTGAAAAAATAACAATTTTCACAATTTACAGAATATCCGCAGAAGCTTCGAGTATATTGTTGGTCAAATAATTTGGAGCCCTTAAATGTCGGAAAAATATCTCTATAGTGATTGAGGTCCAAATAATGACGTCATGAACGTGACCGCTACCGAAATTTGTAAAACATAAATTAAAGCTATACCATGACACATACACACATGTGTGTAGCATCGATCGAAAGCTTATTGAATTTCCTACAACACATACATACATTATTTGTGAAAATAATGTATAGTTTAGGAGTTGTTGACAAAATAAAATATTTTTTTAGGAAAATAAAATGTATATGTTAATTCTGTGGCCAAAGAAAATACAATACACTAATGTTTTGTATAGCATTAAAAACACCAACTATTCAGCTTTAAAACACAGTTTGAATTTATAAAATTTGATAAGAACTTTAAAAGTTGTGCTTACAACTCTAAAGGACACTATTAACTATTTTACCTACAATGCGCTCATACTATGAGAAGCTTGGGCCTAATTATTGACTAGTTTTTTCTAAATTTTGTAAGGATTTAGGGTTCCTTGCCATTCAAGTAAATAAAAAAACCGGCCAAGTGCGAGTTGGACTCGCGCTCCGAGGGTTCCATATACATCACACAATTTTAACAATTTGTATTTTTAAGACCAACTTACGCTTGACCGCAGACTTTTTACTGTTTTTTTCTTTAATGTACAGGTAAAAAACTATATCAGGTTTTTTTTTCTAAAATGTAGTTTCTTCGGTTTCTGAGAGACGGAGGGGAATGGTCAATTTTCGCCTTTATTCTTGAATAACTTCAAAACTATTAAAATTAAAATTATAAAAGTTATATATTTGTAGTTTTCACATCAAACCCTTTCATTTGATATATAACAAGGTATAGTTTGTAAGTAATTTAAGAAATAAGGCGAAAATTTTCCATTGCTCTCCGTCCCCCGGAAACCGACGAACCTACATTTTAGAAAAAAATACGTAATATAGTTCTTTACCTGTACATTACAGAAAAAAACACTAATAAGTCTGCGGTCAAGCGTAAGTTGGTCTTAAAAATACAAATTGTTAAAATTGTGTGATGTATATGGAACCCTCGGAGCGCGAGTCAACTCGCACTTGGCCGGTTTTTTTGTTTACTTGAATGGCAAGGAACCCTAAATCCTTACAAAATTTAGAAAAAACTAGTCAATAATTAGGCCCAAGCTTCTCATAGTATGAGCGCATTGTAGGTAAAATAGTTAGTGTCCTTTAGAGTTGTAAGCACAACTTTTATAGTTCTTATCAAATTTTATAAATTCAAACTGTGTTTTAAAGCTGAATAGTTGGTGTTTTTAATGCTATACAAAACATTAGTGTATTGTATTTTCTTTGGCCACAGAATTAACCTAAGATACATTTTATTTTCCTAAAAAAATATTTTATTTTGTCAACAACTCCTAAACTATACATTATTTTCACAAATAATGTATGTATGTGTTGTAGGAAATTCAATAAGCTTTCGATCGATGCTACACACATGTGTGTATGTGTCATGGTATAGCTTTAATTTATGTTTTACAAATTTCGGTAGCGGTCACGTTCATGACGTCATTATTTGGACCTCAATCACTATAGAGATATTTTTCCGACATTTAAGGGCTCCAGATTATTTGACCAACAATATACTCGAAGCTTCTGCGGATATTCTGTAAATTGTGAAAATTGTTATTTTTTCACTCTAAGGAAATAGTTCGGCAGTGGCGACATGTTTTTTAACATAGCTGCAACAATTATTACCAGATTTTAATATTTGTTATAGCAATGTATAGCTTAACTAGACTGTTTTGTTATTGTAGTACACTGCTTTAAAGTTTAACTTATAATTTTGTTGTAAAATGCAAATATCCGAATTATTTTTTAGCCTGATTTTGGGTTTTCGTTTATAGCTGTCAAACTGTAACATACAGTAGTATATAATGTATTACAACAATATAGCACATTTAATCTTCTTTCGTTTGATACTACACACGTATAGGTGCAATGCACAGTTTGGATGAAATTTACACTTTTCGCAACAAAGCGGCAGCCATTTTGATGACGTCATTACACGGGAGACATTCATCGACGTCCCCGTCTCTCGGCAGTTTTGGGGTCCTGGTGTCGTACTCAACAACATACTAAAAGTTGGTAACCGTATCCAGATCTGAACTATCACTTAGGCCCTCTCCCATAGCGGAGGGGACTATTAATAAATATTTTATAAACGTTTTATTTTTTACAGATCCGTTGGGGAGCCCAAGAATTCTAATTTAAGAAGGAAGTTAGTCACTCTACGGATATTATTGGTCACAGGACAAAGATTTACTACAGCTCATGTTGTGGATGATGCGATTTGTATTAAATATACTTATTATTAATTACACTCCTTGATGCTTTTCATTTTAACTTGGCCTTAGTCAGTATATGGGTGGTCACTTATTGTGAGGAGCCGAGCGTAGCGAGGCGACGAACGTCTCCGTTTTAACTCACAAGGAGAGGCCGTACGGGCGCGCGGGTGCGTGTTGGGTCTGGGGTCTCTCACTGGTACTACGACGGTTTGGCAGATTGATGTGTGTGTGTGGTAGGTCAGTGTCAGTCTAGAGGTCGCATTTTTCATCCGATTTCGATGAAACTTGGCATGTAAGTACGTTCCTTGATGTATTTGCCAAAAATTGTCGAGCCATTTTTTATTGGGGGGAAGTTTGCTGTCGCGTTATTTATGGTCGGATTTCAATCATTTTCGGGTAAAATGTCAAGCCCACACTTCCTTAGAGGTTGTCTTCCTTAGAGGAAAGGGGGGGGAAAAGCTCCGAAGTCTACGGTTCACAGAACAACTAGTTTATAAACACTGACTCTTTATATCAAGAATAGATAATAGAGATGCAATGTTTCCCCAGCCACAGTTGCTGTGCAACAAAATATAGGATAATGGTGACATAAACCAAATCCAGGCTTAAAATGGGATCAATAAATATGATTCCTTATACTTTAACAAGTATTTAGCAATCACTAAATAGCTTAACTGTAGGTCAGCCAGCTATCTGGCCGATAGTTCTGCCCAATATCCGGAATCAGGCAACAAAACCAATTTGTTGCCAGGATTAAGTTTCTTAGGTCCAATCAAGGTTGAAGCACTAGCTAGAGAAACCCAAAATAAGATCATACATTTATTTCAACATATCTGTACATTAACTAATAAACTAACTATTCAACTGGTTTGATTGTAATAAATCTAGACAGAATAAAAGCAACCAAGATTGTTGATGTAACAAAGATTACCACAAACACATAGAATGTGTCCTCAGAGAACACATCTGTGAATGCTGGTATATGACTATAGAACTCCTCCAATAATTGAAGGAACCCTCCTTTGCGCCCCATCTCTTATCACTTCTTCTTAGTCTTTTTCTTTTCGGATTTGGTCTGTATCGTTGAAACGGGTTGCTCAACAGGTGCTAATGCAGAAATATGTTTATTCAACAATTGTAGCAGCTCCAAACAAGTTAGATTGCCACTTTTAAGAGTTACTTTTTTGTAGCTTGCAGTTTCTGAAATAAAAATAATTATTACTTACATGATTATAGAGTTCAAATGATTAGTGTACAGCACCGCAGTATCCACGAGATCAAGGTCGATCAAGGATAGTTTAAGGCACTGAAACTGTAAGCATATTGCATTTTTATATAAGGACTGTAAACCTTAATTTATAGCGTGTGACCATTAAATCATTTAACTTTGTTGTTTAATTATTACCTAGGAAACCTAGACACATAGGTAGGGAACTTTTATTGTCGATTGTGCGACAATAAACCCCGGCTGAGACTCACTAGTGAGAAAGAGACGACGCCATCACTCTGCGCTCATGTGTAAAAGAGACAGGTGATACCCCGTAGTGAAATGTCCTACAAATTATTTTTCCCCATAATACCTATGTACCACCTAGTATAAATGCCTAGTAAATAAGTTACAACAACATTGTAATATATTAGCAGTAGAGAAATGCTTGTAATTCTGTGTCAATATCAATAAAGATAGACACGTTCACTGATTGGCTCACACGCGTTTATCCCCCCTCGGGATATATTAGTCACTAGTTGACAGCCCAAAAGTTGGCATATAAGAAAGGCCATTGCGGCCGTAAAATCGTTCCGTCAAGTGAGTTCCAGTGGAGGTGCCTTAACCTGAAGAAGTACGAAGGAAGTTTTATTTCCAATAACCTTGCCTCCCTACCAGTCCACTTCTCTACACGGCGCTGAGCTGTCGCGCCGCTGCGGGCGTCGCCTAACCTTGGCCACCGTCCCGTACATTGGTCCTTCAGGAACCGGATATGGAAGACCGGGGTTATCGCCAGTCGACTCAGGAAGTCGACCTTCAAAACCAAGGCTGCACTGGGATTGCCTTGGCGGAAACACAAGGTTATGATGGCCCAAGGCCGTCTGACCAAGCGCCCACGCATCAACGGATCAACAGGGCGCATGTCATCAACAAGGACACTGCGCAACGGGTGGACACGCAGCGCTCCGAGATGACACAGACCGTGCAGCCTGGCTCGCCGTTGGTCACGAGTACCACGGCGCTTTCGCCGGCCGCCATGTCTCCCGCAATCGCCACACCCCTGCAAGGACACGCGGCGACTGCGGCACCACCCACGACGCAGGCTGCGTCAACTCACCTCAGCCTGCTTATGCCTAGCGATGATCGCAGGCCTTACACCAATGACCTTGGTGTGTTGTGGCACAATCAAGGCCACACACACCGGGACAGCTATCTCTCCGCTGTATCGCCCGCCTTAGCGGCGCGTACGAGGCGGACCGCATCTGCGTCAACGGCCACGTTGTCGCCTCACTTCGGAGGGCGACCTTGGCCCAGCAGAGCGGCGAGACAACGGGCCTACAAAATAGCTCTGGCCCGCGAAGAATTAGCCGCCGCAAGACTAGCGGTGGTTATTATCGAGGCGGAAATAGACGACGAACGAGAGGCGGCTCTCGAGCATCAATTGCACCAGACTATCGACCGCGAGATCGAAGAAATTATAGTCACCGAGCCCGACATCAACGTCTACTCTCCAGTGTCATCTAAGGAAGCACCCCAGCAGGTTCCGCCAGACCCGCCTACCAAGGACACCGGGTCGAAAAGAAAAAAGCGCGACTCCAGTGACAAAAGGAAGAAATCGCGCCAGACGTCTAAGGATAGAGACGTCAACGACGAAAATAAAGTTCCCGCTTCTCAGCCGACCGTCGTCGCAGCGACAAAGGGGAGCGTTCGTTCACCGCATCTCGATTCAAGTTCCGTATTAAAAGAACAAACGCCGCGAGTGAATAATAACTCTGTGAAATCGCCAGTTAAAGAACGATCTCCGCGAGTGCCTAATAAATCCGATTTTAATAATAACGCGAGTGCGCGAGTAGAATCAAAATCGCCGCCGCGTCGCCGCGTCAATCAAAGCTTCAATCGCGTCGAAAGGTCACCGGGTCAACGCCGCAAGAGTCGATGGACCGCTACAAAGGCAGCTCTCAAGATATCGCCGTGGGCCGCTCCGCAACCCGTGCGGCCGAAAACACCGCCGCTGCTACTCCTGCAGGCTCTAACAAATGGGCCTCAGAACAGATGGGAGCGCAGCGCCCGTTTCCTAACCGGGAACGAACCAGAGCTGACCCGGATCCCAGCTAATCTCCCGACATCGGGGCCCTTACAACGCTCCGATCGAGAGACTCCAGCACCTGCGCGAGACGCCGAGCGCCATGAAAGGGCGCAGTCTCCGCACGCCGCTCCGCGCGCACGAGCCCTGAGTACAAATTCAGAAACTCGGGCTCCTCCAACTGCTACTACAACGCAGTCATCACTTCACGTACCCACGGATTGGTTCGTGCCAACATACAGCGGGGCGATCACCACTACACTCACGACGCCGACGGCGGAGCCCAACGCTGCCCCGCCAAAAGTCCTGAAAGAAAAGCCGCCTGTAACTACAGACACAGACGGATTCCCGACGGGCCCGATAAAGGCCTTGAAAAGGACTCGCCGTAGAAAAACACTGGGCGCGATCCAGACCTCCGAGCCTCCGAAGGAGACACCCAGATCAGCACCCGGCCCTTCACTTCCGATCATCGAGTGAACGAGCCGACCTCATCAAAGTTGATTCTTCTCTACCGTTCCTGATCAATGGAGCGAACATAAATCAAGACGATTATATACTGCGTCGCTTACCCGAAGTTTTGTGGTGCTTAGTCGTGAAAGCCTAAGCAAAGGGGAGCATGTACAGCACCGCAGTATCCACGAGATCAAGGTCGATCAAGGATAGTTTAAGGCACTGAAACTGTAAGCATATTGCATTTTTATATAAGGACTGTAAACCTTAATTTATAGCGTGTGACCATTAAATCATTTAACTTTGTTGTTTAATTATTACCTAGGAAACCTAGACACATAGGTAGGGAACTTTTATTGTCGATTGTGCGACAATAAACCCCGGCTGAGACTCACTAGTGAGAAAGAGACGACGCCATCACTCTGCGCTCATGTGTAAAAGAGACAGGTGATACCCCGTAGTGAAATGTCCTACAAATTATTTTTCCCCATAATACCTATGTACCACCTAGTATAAATGCCTAGTAAATAAGTTATAACAACATTGTAATATATTAGCAGTAGAGAAATGCTTGTAATTCTGTGTCAATATCAATAAAGATAGACACGTTCACTGATTGGCTCACACGCGTTTATCCCCCCTCGGGATATATTAGTCACTAGTTGACAGCCCAAAAGTTGGCATATAAGAAAGGCCATTGCGGCCGTAAAATCGTTCCGTCAAGTGAGTTCCAGTGGAGGTGCCTTAACCTGAAGAAGTACGAAGGAAGTTTTATTTCCAATAACCTTGCCTCCCTACCAGTCCACTTCTCTACACGGCGCTGAGCTGTCGCGCCGCTGCGGGCGTCGCCTAACCTTGGCCACCGTCCCGTACAATTAGTAAGATTTCCAAATGTTACTAAAGCTCTTTCCTACCATTTGGGAATCTTAAAGTATTTAATGTATAGTTCTGAAACTATTTTGAGTCTAACATATTTGTCATCATACCAGCAATAGATGGTGTAAGGATGATATCCACAGTAGGTTCACTGCGGTCACAAACAATATCTGTTTTCAGGGCACAATTAGGATTTGTTATGGCGATTTTAGGCGAGCTTATGTAGTGCAGGAAGTTTCTGAAAATAAGAGTAAAGAAAGATGATAATGTATAGTCCCAGAACATACACTGAGTTGACAAGTGTATAGCATGTTATGTAAGTTATGTTGCTGGATCAAATAGGTTCATTCAATAGAGCGTATTAAATTATTTCTACAAGCTACATTATATGTAGGCAATTATCGTAAACGTTTTAGGTCTTTACGTACCTTGTTTCTGTAACGTTGTCGCCAAATGGGTCAAATTTCACAGTGATTCTTTTCGCAGCTTTCAAATTTACAGCTCTTAGCTGTTTTCCAATTGCAGAAACTACTCCTCCAGACCTTCGTAGTGTTCCGCTGAAAGGAATCGACATAATACTACTATAGATCTTTCGAATTTTCAGGAAGAAGACATATATTTATATTGTAACCTAGCTATAAATACAGAACGGATGTTTACGAAGGAAGATAGATGCAATTACATTGAAATTATGAACATGTATTTCCAATCTCCGTAAACTTAAAGCGGTATTACACATTGCAAACTGCAGGGCCCAATCTGTTGTGTACCCTGCCTCTTCCTTAAGGGTCGCCACACACCTAGCGGTTTTCCTCGCGGAATTACCGGAAGTAGCGGAAATTCATAGACAAATTAAGCATTTTGTCTATGAATTTCCTCTACTTCCGGTAATTTGTCTATGGCTTCCATACAAAAAATCTGCTACCATAGACAAATTTCCGCTACCATAGACAAATTTCCGCTACTTCCGGTAATTCCGCGAGGAAAACCGCTAGGTGTGTGGCGACCCTACCTCCTTCAGCGTGCTTCAGCTCCCTACGGGCCCTACCTTCAATTACACGTTCCAACCTGACAGATTGGGCCCTGCAGGTTGCAATGTGTAATACCGCTTTTAGGGTCGCCACACACCTAGCGGTTTTCCTCGCGGAATTACCGGAAGTAGCGGAAATTTGTCTATGGTAGCGGAAATTTGTCTATGGTAGCAGATTTTTTGTATGGAAGCCATAGACAAATTACCGGAAGTAGAGGAAATTCATAGACAAAATGCTTAATTTGTCTATGAATTTCCGCTACTTCCGGTAATTCCGCGAGGAAAACCGCTAGGTGTGTGGCGACCCTTAAAGCGGTATTAGGGTTACCACACACCTGGCGGAATTCCTCGCGGAATTAGTGGAAGTAGCGGAAATTTGTCTATGGTAGCGGAAATTTGTCTATGGTAGCAGATTTTTTATATGAAAGCCATAGACAAATTTCCGCTACCATAGACAAATTAAGCATTTTGTCTATGAATTGGCTTAATTCCGCGAGGAATTCCGAGAGGTCTGTTTTGACCCTAAAAGCGGTATTACACATTGCAACCTGCAGGGCCCAATCTGTCAGGTTGGAAGGTGTAATTGAAGGTAGGGCCCGTAGGGAGCTGAACGAGGGCTAGGGAGAGGCAGGGTACACAACAGATTGGGCCCTGCAGGTTGCAATGTCTAATACCGCTTTTATACAGGTATTAGGGTCGCCACACACCTAGCGGTTTTCCTCGCGGAATTACCGGAAGTAGCGGAAATTCATAGACAAATTAAGCATTTTGTCTATGAATTTCCTCTACTTCCGGTAATTTGTCTATGGCTTCCATACAAAAAATCTGCTACCATAGACAAATTTCCGCTACCATAGACAAATTTCCGCTACTTCCGGTAATTCCGCGAGGAAAACCGCTAGGTGTGTGGCGACCCTTAGACGTTGCAATATCTAGAGCCCAATCTGTCGTTGACACTACCTTTTCCAGCCCCTCCCTAACCCTCCCACCTTAGGGTCACCACATACCTAGTGGTTTTCCTCGCGGAATTACCGAAAGTAGCGGAAATTCATAGACAAAATGCTTAATTTGTCTATGGTAGCGGAAATTTGTCTATGGCTTCCATACAAAAAATCTGCTACCATAGACAAATTTCCGCTACCATAGACAAATTTCCGCTACTTCCGGTAATTCCGCGAGGAAAACCGCTAGGTATGTGGTGACCCTTAACAGATTGAGCCCTAGAAATTGCAGTGTGCAATACCGGTCTTAAAACTACTTCACACGACCGGATAAACGAATGTCATGGGAAAAATCATTAAAATTTAATCGTATAGAGTACCTTTATAGCATCAGAGACAATTTACTCTATGGCAAGGGGTAAATTGTCAAACCAATGCAGAAACGTCAATTTGTAGCAGACATTATTCACACGATCCACATCGTTAATTGATCACATTATAGCAAATTCAGCACGAGGAGCTTGTACATTTGTTAATTTTAAACTTTTCGTTAATTTAATCAGTATACAAGATGTACCCCGTTGGTCAACGTTAGTATTCACATGTTTAAGTGATCGCTTCTTGAGCTAGTGAAGAAGCACGTCCTTTGTTTGATTGCCCTAAATATTACCATTATGTAGCATAAAACTTACACATTACAATTGTGTATCTTAAGTGTACAGTGTTCAAATCTGAATTATTTGGTGTAGCTCCAGCGGGGGAAACGAGTGGTGGTGCAGTGGGTGTGTCGGGAGGAGTGAGCACGGCGGCGGGGACGACGGGCACGGCGCCCGGGGCTGCGAGCACGGCGGCCACGACGGGCACGCCGGGCGCCGCCGTGGCGCCGGGCGCGGGCACCATGGCGCTCGTGTCGCCCGTCGCCGCGCCGCCGCCCGACCTGCCCGTGCTCACATGCCCGCGGCGTCCCAATCTCGGCCACGAGGGAAGACCTATAATGCTAAGAGCCAATCACTTTCAAATATCCATGCCAAGAGGATATGTGCATCATTATGATGTTAATATACAACCTGACAAATGTCCACGAAAGGTAAAAAAAGTGTAATATAGTGTAATAATTGAAATATTATGTATATAGTGCTGTAATCCAAATAAAATTATTATTTCTTTCAGGTGAATAGAGAAATTGTAGAGACTATGGTTCATTGTTATAATAAGATATTTGGTGCCCTCAAGCCCGTGTTTGACGGCAGGAATAACCTGTACACTAGAGACCCGCTGCCGATCGGCAATGATAGAGTAGAACTGGAGGTCATCCTGCCCGGAGAAGGCAAGGACAGAGTTTTTCGTGTGACTATTAAATGGGTAGCTCAGGTAATTATAATAACCACAGTTATTGATTTTAATGTTGACTGTTGTTGTTGTTGTTGATTATCTCTTTGTAAATGCTATGTTACATCCCAATTAATTTCTGATTAGAATAGAATAGAAATGTTCTTTAACTATCTTCTTTACATACACATACATACAATCACGCCTATATCTGAAAAGGGGTAGGCAGAGATCACGGATTTCCATTCTTCTTTATTATATTTAAAGACAGAATTAATATTGTATGTTTTTCTACACTAAATAAGCTGGTAGAGTCATGTATTTTATGGTATTCATTGATATTGTATTAAAGAAGCAAGACTAGTGGGATTATTATTATGTCAATTAATTTCATACTAAGCAGAAATGTCTGCTAGTGCAATTTCTTTAAAATCATAAAATTATTTGCCATACCAAAATTTTTAGGTGTCGCTATTTGCACTAGAAGAAGCTTTAGAAGGACGAACAAGACAGATACCATATGATGCGATTTTGGCATTGGATGTGGTAATGAGGCACCTTCCCTCAATGATGTACACCCCTGTGGGGCGCTCTTTCTTCTCATCTCCCGAAGGCTACTACCACCCCCTGGGTGGTGGCCGAGAAGTGTGGTTTGGTTTCCATCAGTCAGTGAGGCCAAGCCAATGGAAAATGATGCTTAATATTGATGGTGAGATTTGTAAATTATTATGTATTTTGTTTATATTTATTCTGGTAAAGGTTATTGGAATGGTTCTATTTTTTATAATATATCTAATTTTGATTTACCAGAACAGATTTAACAAAATTTTATTTGTTTATTTGTACATTCTTTATTGTACAAAAACGAGTCCAATATACAATGTTTAAAAGTGACAACTGATAGATTGATGATATTAAACTGATTAAAAATTTCATCACTCATTAAAAGTTTTTTCACAGTATGGTAGTAATATACCTCCAATATTATTGATTTTCTCTTTGATATGTACTCTGTATTATAATTTATTTAAGCTCCGAGAAGCACATTAAAATCTGTAGATGGAATCATTCTGGATGCTGCTCATCCAGCCGATCGCCGTGTCGCAGTTTGCGCCGCCAGTCGCGTGCATTGAGTCCATGGGGCTTTTACTTTTATCATGTATAAAAGATATTTTTATCATTCTTTGTGTACCTATTTCAGTTTCTGCGACTGCATTTTACAAGGCCCAACCCGTTATAGAGTTTATGTGTGAGGTATTAGACATTCGGGACATTAATGACCAAAGAAAGCCATTGACTGATTCACAAAGAGTGAAGTTCACAAAGGAAATAAAAGGTTTAAAAATCGAGATCACTCATTGTGGTACCATGAAGAGGAAGTACCGCGTGTGCAACGTCACGCGGCGGCCCGCGCAGATGCAATCGTAAGTATAGTTTGGCCAGGGTCTATCTTTTTTCAGACATAGACATAGATGTCATTCATAGACAATCCTACTGTCTTTTTCTTACACTAGTACCCTCAGGACTAAAAAAAAAGGATGATTATAGCTCTACTCTTACGGCACTTTCTACTTTTCCCTGTATGTTACTGACAGGTGTTTTTTTACATTTATATGTCCTGATAACACTAGCGTCTTCCGACCGTCGACGCTCAGACGACGACGACGCTCGGAAGACGCTAGTGTGTGGGTAGCCTTATCCTATATGGATGACTGAATGAGCTAGAATTGCTCAGATCAGGCAGATAATCTCTCGTAAGTTCTCGCATATAAATACTGTTTGTAAGTTTTGAACTCTTATACAGGGTGGTCCAAACCTTGAAGTCAAAACCCCATGTATGTTATATTCTGACAGCCCACGACGTGAGGAATCTAAAAAACATTTTGACGTCAAGGTTTCGACCATCCTGTAGGTATGTAGAAATAAAAGAAGTTTCCTACTTCAAAAACGGAGTTCCTGGTCTTACGAGGTTAAAATCAATTTAAACTTACGTTTAAATATTTAGCTTATTGTTCTCTGTTCTATGAGGAAAGTTTGACGAAATTATTTATTTATGTTCAAATTTGGTTGTGGTTTATGATCCACATCTGCTTATTTAATACTCCTAAGTAGTGTCCAGATTACGCGCGGCAAAGCACCCGGTAAGAATGCTAGCAGCCGCCGCGCGCAATGCGGAGGTGTTTCCGCGCGAGGCAGTTTGGACGGTCGACGTCAAAAATAAGTTAACACTTTTGCACCTTACTCCTTTGTAAACATATTTTTGACGTCGACTGGACAAGGACATAGATCCTTACATACTCTTTCAGTAGTTTGCCGCGCGTAATCTCGGCTTGCTTGAAACTTAAATGAAAGTATTTAATGACATTCCCGTTTTATACAGATTCCCGTTGCAACTAGAAAATGGACAAACTGTTGAATGTACAGTCGCGAAATATTTCCTAGACAAATATAAAATGAAGTTAAGATATCCACATTTACCATGTCTACAAGTCGGGCAGGAACACAAGCACACATACTTGCCCCTGGAGGTGTGTAACATCGTGCCAGGGCAGCGGTGCATCAAGAAACTGACGGACATGCAGACATCCACCATGATCAAAGCCACAGCTCGCTCGGCACCCGATAGGTACGTTTTGAGGAAAGGTTAAAGGGAAATTGACATTAATGTTATTGATAACGATAGCAGGAAAATAAAAAATGCGCAAATGCGCACATTTATAAACACTTTGGTTATTTGACTTAAATAAATGGATATTTTATTGTTTTTACCGTCGCTTTATTAAGATTTTAACTGTGGCAGAGAAAGAACCTTGTGGCGTCAATGTTTCTCTTCAAGAAATAAACGCAGAAAATATTTTTTTCCAAACGCCCCTGTTCACACGCTTGTGGTTGTAGATGCTTATCGAGAATCGTCAAGCGTGTAAATGTAGCATTATATTATTTATATTATAGTATTGCATCTGTTGGTATAGCCTTGGTTTTTTATAATGTTTTTATTGTTTTTGTATGTTTTTGATGAATTTTTGTATTTTACTTTTGTAAAAATATTATAAAACAACCTAACTTAAGAATGAAAATAAATAAAGAGAATAAATAATCACATTGTACAGGGAGCGTGAAATCAACAATTTGGTGCGCCGCGCGAACTTCAACACCGACCTATATGTGAAGGAGTTCGGGCTGACCATCTCCAACAACATGATGGAGGTGCGCGGGCGCGTGCTGCCGCCGCCCAAGCTGCAGTACGGCGGCCGCGTGTCCTCGCTCGGCGGACAGGTGCGTGCGCTACTGTACTAGCTCTTGTACTGCGAAACTCTCTGTACGTGACGGAGGGCTGTCACGTCCGACAATAATATAAACGAAATTTGTGTACGGCCTCAGTGGCGAGAGTTCAGTGGCTGACCGGCGTTGCGTCGAGCTTCCAAGACATTTCTTGAACTCGAGTGGCCACTCAGTTTGCGTACTAAGGTCGTCGACTCGACGCACGCGACTAGCGGCGCCAACAGTTCGGGCAGTCGGCCGCGGTGTAACATCCATCGAGAAGTCGGTTCGACAAGTTACGATTTCTCTGCTAAATTAATAAAATAAAGTACTGGCATATGTAGTCTGACATTTATTATTTTTATGATGTATTCATTACTATTTTTTTTTAATAACATAATTTTACATTGTATTTATTGGTAAAATATGTGATGTCGGCTAACTGTTGCGCGTTCGTTCCTGTCCAGCAGGCGCTGCCCAACCAGGGCGTGTGGGACATGCGCGGCAAGCAGTTCTTCATGGGCGTGGAGATCCGCGTGTGGGCCATCGCCTGCTTCGCGCCGCAGCGGACCGTGCGCGAGGACGCGCTCAAGTACGTATTTAATTAACTTTTAGGGTACTGACGAACTTGTTTTAGACGACGATGGCTGCTCGTCTCTCCGCTCGGTGTGCCGCCGGGCGCGCGCGTCAAGTCTGCAGCCTTATGGCTCTGGCATGGCGGACGGACCCAAATCTAGGTCCATCACCTCGACTATAAGAGTCATTAAATCAAATCTTAATTCACATCTGAAAATTTGAATACATTTAATGTGACAAGATATTTAGCCACTACTCTATTACCAAGGCGTAAAGTCTTGGATACATGTTTTTTTCACATTAAATGTTCTATAAGTATTTTCAGACGTGACCGTACAACTACAATATAGCAATTGTTGGGTCGCGCACTGGCCGCGAGGTAAAGTGAGGCTATTCCCTAGTTCCCTAGTTCGCGGACCTTCTGCGCTGATTGTAACTGTATTTATTTTGGTGCATTTCTGCCTAAACGTCTTATAAATATAGTACTAGCAGAGACTATAGAGATATAGACGACCACAGCCTAAGAACTTTTTGAAGCTCATGTCAATCGCGCCATCTATGTAAAAGCCACCTAATGATACCGAAAATGTAAGAGAAATGTCACCTGCACTGCTACTCCACCTAGTAGCTACTAGTATACTACTAGTACGCTATTTGTTACTAGGTGGAGTAGCAGTGCAGGTGACATTTCTCTTACATTTTCCTAATGATACCGAAAATGTAAGAGAAATGTCACCTGCACTGCTACTCCACCTAGTAACAAATAGCGTACTAGTAGTATACTAGTAGCTACTAGGTGGAGTAGCAGTGCAGGTGACATTTCTCTTACATTTTCGGTATCATTAGGTGGCTTTTACATAGATGGCGCGATTGACATGAGCTTCAAAAAGTTCTTAGGCTGTGGTCGTCTATATCTCTATAGCCTCTGGTACTAGCCTTTTTAAAGCGACATTAAAGCCAAACCGATCTTTATAATGTCAACCGAGCTAGAATATGTTAGTGCAACTTTGTCTAATCCATGTTGTTTGTTCAGAAACTTCACCCAGCAACTGCAAAAGATCTCAAACGACGCGGGCATGCCGATCATCGGGCAGCCCTGCTTCTGCAAGTACGCGACGGGCCCGGACCAGGTGGAGCCCATGTTCAAGTACCTCAAGTCCACGTTCGTGCAGCTTCAGCTCGTGGTGGTGGTACTACCGGGAAAGACGCCCGTTTATGGTACGATTCTTACATTCTTAACTTTTTATAATCGAGAAAGTTCCAAATTCAAACTCGAAACAAAAGACTGAGAGCCTCAGGAGGCTAAACAGGGCGGACATCGGGCAGCCCTGCTTCTGCAAGTACGCGACGGGCTCGGACCAGGTGGAGTGCATGTTCAAGTACCTGAAGTCCACGTTCGTGGAGCTTCAGCTCGTAGTGGTCGTACTACCGGGAAAGGCGCCCGTTTATGGTACGACTCTTACATTCTTAACATTTTTTTATCGAGAAAGTTCCAAATTCAAACAAAACAAAAGACAGAGAGCCTCAGGAGGTTAAACAGCGTGGACATCGGGCAGCCCTGCTTCTGCAAGTACGCGACGGGCCCGGACCAGGTGGAGCCCATGTTCAAGTACCTCAAGTACACGTTCGTGCAGCTTCAGCTCGTGGTGGTGGTACTACCGGGAAAGACGCCCGTTTATGGTACTTGTGTTACGTTGTAGCTCTTTTCAGATATGGCTACATTTTTGCGCCCAGATAGCACCGTCGCTTAGCTTACACATAGAGTAACTTGTATAGTAGAGCAGCACAACCTGAGAACTATTTGAAGCTCAAGTCAATTGCGTCATCTGCGCGAAAGCCCCCTAAAGATACGCAAAATGTAAAAGGAATTGTCACCTTTCGCGCAGATGGCGTGACATAATGGACTGACGTCAGCAAATTCCCCTTTGATATATGTATTCATTCAGTAAAATAATTAAAAATAATCTGATGACTTCTAAGTAGTTCCGACTGTTCTACAGCTGATTGGCCAAATGCGCCTTAGCTTTTGCAAAGATTGCATACATACGGGAAGTGCCGTTGTGCCCTGGGTAGCCTAGGGTTTAGGTAGGTGTCGCGAAAGCAGTAGGCGCTGGTTCGTTTCCAGCCCTGGACACCAGAGGCCTAAGCATATAACTACTCATAAATGAACTTCTACCACAGCGGAAGTAAAGCGGGTCGGCGACACAGTGCTCGGCATGGCGACGCAGTGCGTGCAAGCCAAGAACGTGAACAAGACGTCGCCGCAGACGCTCAGCAACCTGTGCCTCAAGATTAACGTCAAGCTGGGCGGCATCAACTCCATCCTAGTCCCGTCGCTGCGCCCTAAGGTTAGAGGATTCGTTTTTATTGTTGTTTGTTGAGAACCACATAGAATAGGAGAGGAAGCATGCTTTGGACATCTGCTACGACACGACTAATTTATTAAGAAGGGAGAGTTGAAGCAAAGAAGAAGTCAGAGAAGCTAATAAGAGCATCTATAGATTAATTAAATGGTAAACATAGTGTCGTCTCAAGGCGAACACGTACACACTTCGATGTTTGCGTAACTTCATGACGCGCTGCCAGTTGACTGATAACCTACTTACTAGTTTCCTACCCATCGGCCGCCGCGGGGTGAGGTCATTGCAATCGGGGCGGGGCGTAGCGTGACCGTTCCGTACACTATTCTTTATTCTGTCAAGGAGAAGGCAAAGGACAGACATGCATGGTAAGCGCCCCACCGGCAAGAGCCTAGTTCTGAGATATATGATGTGATGTATATATGTTGTTGTGCAGGTGTTCAACGAGCCGGTGATCTTCCTGGGCGTGGACGTGACGCACCCGCCGGCGGGCGACAACAAGAAGCCGTCGATCGCGGCGGTGGTGGGCAGCATGGACGCGCACCCCTCGCGGTACGCCGCCACGGTGCGCGTGCAGCAACACAGGTCATTCAATTACGAAGATCGGGAATCGTAAGCTTGGACCCCGGGCTTGGCCGGCTAACGAGCGTTAACCCGCCAAGCCCGGGCTTTGTCGCTTATGGCTTTTGATGGATTATCTTATTCGATACCGATGAGCGGGACGCTTTCGCTTTTTCAAATTTTTATCGTAGTTTCATTGGTTGGTAAACTCGACTTGCTCGCCGGTTTTACCACAGATTAAAGTCCGTTCTTTCTTGGTTCAGTAACATTTTTGCTGTAGTAATTTTTTACTGAGTTCCAAGATTTAGAGTCTCAGAAAAATCCATGCTACTATGGTTGAGATTTTTCACAAGTATTGCACTTTTAATTTACTGAAGGGTTGAAGTAATATTTTTGCGTTTCATTGACATTCTGGAGCCATAGCAACAGAACTAAAAAGAATATATCTAGTAATATTAGTTGGTAAACTTTCTAATCTTGCTAAAAGGGATCATTTTTAGCTAAAACGGATACTTCTTCATTAAACGCAACCCGGGACAACATTTTGATAAAATCCCAATTTTTTTGTCAAAGGTTATACGTGCGACAAAGTAGCTGTTTCATTAAAAATGATCATAGATAAGAAAGTTATATTCCTAATTACGAAAGAATCGACTTTAATAAGACTAGAATACAATTGGCATTTAAAATTCGCGTTTAAATCGGAATCTTTGCGATTCATCATGTATCATCAATATAAAAATTGGCTTGCAATCAGCTGTTGTGATACTCCTCCCTGGTGCAAGGTATGCATGTCACGGTCCCATTGCAGACAAGAGATAGTGCACGAGATGAGCAGCATGGTGCAGGAGCTGCTGATCATGTTCTACAAGAGCACGGGCGGGTTCAAGCCGCACCGCATCATCATGTACCGCGACGGCATCTCCGAGGGGCAGTTCATACACGTGCTGCAGCACGAGCTCACGGCCGTGCGCGAGGCCTGCATCAAGGTATGTCACCACGAAACAAACATACTAATAGCAAGCGCTCTCAATACTATGAATACGCGCGTCTCGATTTCTTCACACTTACTTTACTTTGGGGGTTTCTCAAGGCAGCTTGTTGGGTCCAACTTTTTAAATAATAAAATTTATAAACCAGACGTGGTACTTTATAATGCCCCCAAAAGTATATACGAAAGGCAAATAATGAACATAGTGCCACCTAGTGTAGCCTGTAGCCACGTATCCGTCGCATGTAGCTCGTATCTACGAACAGAGAACCCGACAGTCAGTTTGGTCAAATGTGTGAAATATAATCTACATTAAATAATGGTGTATTCACAGTTGGAAGCGGAGTACAAGCCGGGCATAACCTTCATCGTGGTCCAAAAGCGGCACCACACGCGACTGTTCTGCGCCGACAAGAAGGAGCAGTCGGGCAAGTCGGGCAACATCCCCGCCGGCACCACCGTCGACCTCGGCATCACACACCCCACCGAGTTCGACTTCTACCTCTGCTCGCATCAGGGCATCCAGGTACGCTCGGGGTACAGCCGGGCAAGTCGGGCAACATAAGTGATACAAAATTATTTTTACAAAAATTACCAATAGATGACTGTATTTAGTTAATGATCAAAACAAAATTAGCAAGACTCAACAGCGCAATCGTAGGAGCACGAGAAAGAGAATTCGTTGCAGTCCAAAAGCTGGACATATTATAAAGAGGACTTCAGAACAAGTTAAAATTTCGGGAAATCGCCGCTCGCGCGCGTCACTTGGTGTTCACGCAACCATAGCATATTAACTCTGTATGTATTATCTTGTAACAGGGCACGTCGCGGCCGTCGCACTACCACGTGCTGTGGGACGACAACCACTTCGGGTCGGACGAGCTGCAGTGCCTCACGTACCAGCTGTGCCACACGTACGTGCGCTGCACGCGCTCCGTGTCCATCCCCGCGCCCGCCTACTACGCGCACCTCGTCGCCTTCCGCGCGCGCTACCACCTCGTGGAGAAGGTAACGTGCTGCAGAGTGCAGATACACTACCACGTACATCTACCTCATGTGTGCTGCTGAGTTTCGAGTAGAAGCCAGTGGGATCGTTTAAAAAATATCTCATTAGGCGGGGCCCCACAGTCCCAGGAAATCGCCGCGCCTTACAAGCTACAGCTCGGACAGTGTTACCAGCTCGCACGTTTGTCTACATGCCTATTGGGTATGCCGAGCCCATTCATATACTTAAACAGATAATACTACAGTATGACATTACGCTGTAGTGTCGTTTTTGAATAGCTGAAAATGACTTAACTCTCTTCTCTTTTGTAATGTAACTTGTATTCTGACTTTTGTATTGCTGCAATTTGGTCCATACAAGTTTTCATAACAAACCGGCTCGATTGATAGCATGAATAAAAAATCATTAACAGGTAATAAACCATAGACTTATTATGATTGCAGGAGCACGACAGCGGAGAGGGCTCGCACCAGTCGGCGTGCAGCGAGGACCGCACGCCCGGCGCCATGGCACGCGCCATCACCGTGCACGCCGTCACCAAGAAGGTCATGTACTTCGCCTAGACTCGCACACGCCACTGTGTCAACATCGCGCCACTCTATGTTCAAACTCGATTCCAATCCTCGATCGTTCAATCGATTATGGGAGCAAAAAATCGGTTTTCGATTACTTCGTACAATCGATTAACTGATAATCGAATTATAATGTAAAATGTGTAAGTCGATCGATCGATTTTAATAACGTCAAAAATCAATTGACGGATTGGAGAAAATACTAAACAATTATTTTGTATCCTTAGTGCTGCTACAGTAGCGTAAAAGCGAGGTCCCAGACCGATTTCTGTAATTCTCGAATCGACTTTTGATCGAACGAAGTTAACACGTCACTTATAAAAACTAGTGACCTTAAATCGAAACCGAATATAATAAAATCAAAATCGATCTGGGCTCACCTTGAAAATTCACTTCAATGCAACGCTACGGAAAGGTATACTGGAGGATTAATGATGATCTGAACGATCTAAAATAATGCGCTGCGGTGAGCTACTGACATAGGTGCCAGTTGCACTCTGTAATGTGACCAATTAGCGAATCAAACAATGACAACTATCTAATAGTTGATGTTTACGGCGTAAGCTGATGGTCCGTATTATTTTTTGGCAGATTTCGACTTCACTAATCACTAGTTATATGTAATTAGGTTACGTGGTTCTCGAAAGATATATTATAGATGGGGGTGTGCAACTATTATATTAGTAGTGTGCCTCACTTAACATTAACGTTCTATTCAACGCCCACGTTAACGTTGCTCAACACTACGGGAGAAGTCCTGCGTGTGTAAGAATTTGCTTTTAATGTTTACTCTAGTAGCGACACCCCCAGTTATATTAATGAATTGTATAATGGCCAGATGGATACGTCGGTACGTCCGTACAATCGACGTCAAAGATATGATTATTTATTTGCAAATTATTTCATCGTAATACCTGTTGTAAACAAATCTTGGACGTCGACCGTACCGTGGCTTGGCAGTGCAATGTTAACTGAAGATGCGTGATCTAGGCAGCCGGAGCCCATATCAGCTATTTTTGTATATTGAGTGTTGTTCAAGGGTTATTTTATATATTGTATGCGGTATCCGTACGATATTGCCGTTTTAAAATTATATATTTGTCCGCAAATTGTTTCTCTTTGTGTGCCTTTAAGAACGGTGTGAATAGAAAATCATTATAAATCACTAATCAGCCTTAATGTAGCAAATGAATTAGTTATCTTCCAAATGAGGCGATTCACTTTAAAGCTATGGCATTATTAGTGCCCTAAGTAATTATAATATAACATGTTATGTATCAATATGAGAAATTTCGCAGTGAATTGTAGTGACATGGGCTAACAATAAATACCCAGAATAAACGGCAATCTGACGACGCTAATATGACTTTAGAAACTGAACAATCAAATCAGTTGTATAAGCTACAAAGGTAATCTTGACTATTTTATGTTCTGTGTGAATTGTTAACTCTGGTCAATAAGTATTAGTATTTTCGTCGACCAAATCGAACTGCTATATACGAAATAATGCTAAGGCGATCTTAGCAATTGACTACCCCTTTTTATTGTCACAAATTATTTTGTATCTGAATCTCTGTTTATTCAAAGTTTATATCTACTCCCCTAATCTGCCTCATATTAAAATCCAATGGGAGTCACATTCTTTTTATTTTTGGTTTATGTTATCATCGTATGCAAAAAATGGCAGTTAACTTCTCACCATGTTCATAAATAGTTTTTACGTCACTCTGGGCGGTAAGTGAGATTTGCCGCCCACGGGCGCCACGGCAAATCTCACTTCACACCCAGGAGAAGACGTAAAATTGTGTACGCACTACGGGCGGTAATAAAGAAGGCGTCAGATCGCTTGTTACCCGCACACAAATACCCGATAGATGCACAAATACCCGCGTTCTGAGCCGTTCTTTATTTTACCGCCCTAGGTGCGTAATGTACTATTTTGCATCATTTTGCAGCTGTTTTAAATCCATGGTATGCTTTACCTTACGATTATTCGAGATCTCAAATACAATCACGCAATCATTTCGTACTGTCCAAATAATTATAGTTAAATCGTTATGAAGTATACATCCAAAAAAGTTATATCGAATGATATGTTTAGCTCATTACGTGCCCTTTTCTATTTTAGTAATAAGTAGCTAACTATGTTGTGTAAATGGCATCTCACGTTAATATGACATATAAGCAGTTTTTTTGCTTGTTTTCGTGATTGCAGCAATATCGGAGACGATCCGCGATTCTGTCAGTGCTGTCTCACACTGATATTAATCGGCTCTAAACTGACAAAGTTAATATGTGACGTCCCACGGGTGAAAGTACCTTATGGGGGTTGGCGCTTACGTTGCGAAGCATGGCATTAGTATTGCAGCGTCGTTAGAAATAGCATAAGCCCCAACCGCCATAAGGTACCTTTTCTCGTGGAATGTCACATATATAATATAACATTATGCCGGTTTCGATAACGGATCGGATATTGTGTAACCGCGCTTGAAGTCATGGTCCCCGGATGCTATCTTTGCTATCTTAGTTTTACTTTCTTCGTAGGGAAGCTGCTGTGCTATTCTTGTTACTTAATGCCTGCCAAATGTCTAGTATAGGAGTGTGTTTGCACTCTCGATTCAATTTACTTCATTTAGAAATATTTTAATAAGTTATTATAAATGTAATTATGAATCTAAACAAGGGAAATAAATACACATTAGACGTAAGTGCACTTTAAAATGCGTTAAAAGACCTTTGCGTGTAACCTGTATCGCTGTCAATCTAAAATTGTTCTTGATAGACAATTAACTATTTTCGTAAGTTCTAATAAGAATCGTGTAATACCGCCAACTTGATCATCTGAGGGTATCTCGGTTAAGGAATAGCGTAAGTAATAATAGTTTTAACTTATCAAATCAAAGTAACCATCGTTTTGAGCTTGGATTAGTAAACATTAGAATAAGATTATAACATAATATTAAAACGTCGGCCGAACTAATTTAATTGTGACAATGATGGAAATATTATTGCTTTAAGTTAACATATCCAGTTTTGTCAAACAAGCTTTGATAGAATCACTACTTAAATCCGGCTCATGGTGCACTCTTTTTATTCTAGGACTTATATTATAAATATTTTGTTTATTATTGTATGGAGTGTAGTTTTATGCGCGGTGAAATTTATTGAACCAAAAACTTATATAGACGCTGAATTAGGTACTTACCTAAATATATACAATCAGACCGCGAGAATCCCCGAGTTTTATTATTTAAGTTAAGTATGATGTTAGTTGTAGGCTCTCGAACATGTATTTAATAGACGTAGACTTAAATGATATAACTCCAACAATAACGCAATCCCCCTCGAGGCCAAAAAGTAAGGTTGTTGTACCGCCTTTTTACTTGTAAGTTTTTTTCTATCTTATTTTTATTTTGCGGATATCTATTATCGATCAGAGTAATTTATAGCTCTAAAATGTATTATAACCTCGAAAAAGGATTTTGGGAATCAAGTAATTCTGAGCCCATGTCTTATTAGTATATAGTTTCTTTTGAGAAGTATTTTATAAATATAAAATATATTTACACAATCCGGATCAAGTCGTTTTGTGAATTATCCTATTCGCTTGTGCGCCCACGTCTAACATTGTAAATAAAAAAAACTAGACGTGCATGATTACGATACGTAGTTTAAAATGAACCTTAAATCATACCGATAAGGTTTACTTTGGCACGTTATAGGTATATAAGCCAGTGGCGGGACGTGCAGGATAGTGACACAGACAATAGGACATAGGTACTGCATTTTAAGCAATTGGCGCTGAAAGTATTAAAAGTACCTACCGTTGTAAACGTAAATACTCAATCATTAAAAAATGCGCCAAAGTTGATTTAAAGTTTTTATTATAAATAGACAACAGATAAGATCCCTAAAATCCTTTTTGAAAACACACTAGTAAGTAGCGGGCCCTCAGCAGAATGATGATGAATACTATGTTGAAAATGACTTAGTCGGAGTTCGCTACATACAGATCGAGTGCTCTATGATCAAATCGTTCGCGGCACATGTTGCGGCGTGTTCCTGAACTCTAACCGAGTGCGTGTTGGTTCATTTTGTGAACGAGTACTGGGGGGTGATTTTTGAGATTCGAGCACTCGAAAGTGACTTTTAAAACTCTGAATAAAACGATGAAATTAAGTTTTAAAAATAACAGTGATGGAAATTTAAAATCATGATTATTTAAACTATTAATTCCATGCGAAAAAATTGGCCACAAACTTTTGTGTGTAATTATTTTCGAGTTTGAATTTTTTGAATTCGAGCGTCCGACTGCCAAAAATCGGCCCCCTGTTTACCAATATTGATACCCAAGAGTGTATTATATGAGAGCTTACTTAAATTGTCTCCGACATATGCTTTCACGCATAAGGTCAATACTATTATCAAACCGCCTCCTTTATACGAGTATTTGTAGTATACAAACTAACACGCGCAAATTTAATTAAGTAAGTGTCATTATCATTGCATGATAACTGGAAAAATTAAAGAGTGAATTGTTAGAAATATTTTGAGGGCTTGCTATTGGTACATATATACATAGCTATGTTGTTATTTTTATATCCTATCGCTAAGATTATGTTATATTTATATGTATTTGACACAGCATATCTAATATTGGACCTACAAGTTTCTACTTAATAATGTGAAACGAATGTTTTCCATGAATAGTCCACATAGTCAAACATTATATAGATTAGTCTTCAGAGTTCTTCGTGCAGGGTAATTTCATGGAGTATAATGTGGTTGGCCATGTCGATCTTTGATATTGTAATAGTATAGCGCTCAATCCGCGTATTAATATCGTCCTAACTGTATTGGAGCATGTTTAAGCCGGTATCTTTGTCGAGTTTAGTCAATTCAAGGAATAATCGTTGTATTTCCATTTTATTAGGCTAAGTCTAGATTTTAATTATCTAATTGTCTACCCAAATCACGCACTGTAAGCTGTTTCTTATAAAAGTAATATTTTTACATAAATAGTGAAATAGTTGCATCAATGATATCCTCACCTGATCGTTATTAAAATTTGGAACCATAATGTGAGTATACAACAGCGAGTCCGTGTCTTGTAATGCAATGTTATTAGATGTACCTATTTAATTACGCAAATTTAAATGTAGTAGTGATAAAACATCAGGTGCCGTATTCTAATTTTAAAATACATGAACAATACATTAAAAACACAATATATCTCAAACATAACTCCAACACACAACAAATAATCAACCAATATTGAAGTTGTATTAAAGTTGCATCGGAATAATTTACAAGCAAATTCTGACATTTGTAATTCGGACATACATGTAGGCGCTAGCTGTATTGCATTGGAGTTGTATTAAAGTTGGATCGTGTCTGTGCGTGTTTTAAAGTTAGAATACGGCCCCTGGTCTCGTGTTGGCAGTAGTAGTAACTGTGAACATAAAGATGACAGTAAAGTTGCCTTAGTGAACTTGTTGTAAAACATAACTGTAGTAATAACAAAGTGTTAAATTAATTGCCTTAGTAAATGATTCCATTATCAATCACTAAACTATCTTTCTTATAAAAACATATTTTAGTAGCCATTTAAAATACGGGATTAAGATTGACGGTGTGTAATAGAAACTCCAAAATAATTTTATATAATCCGTAGTTCGTAGTCTATACTTTCTGTCTCTCATTAATCTCATTATTTCAATTCTGCCATCAGAATGTTAGCGGACCGCCACCGTTAAATTAATCTGATCGCGAATACGCACTTGGGTCTTGTTATGACAAGGCACATAAATAAACTATTAGAAAAATTAATAAAGAAAATGCGATTATGATGATAAATCTGCTTTTATGTTTCCGTTTCTGTAGAAGGCCCTTCGGCCAATGCGCACTATACGCAGCAACGCGACTCTGTGTAACATTACAAATACAATACCGCACTAAAGTACTTAAATAATGTCAACTAAAAAAGCGTACCTCGTTCATATCATATACGAGTTACATACACATACAATAAAAAATATTGAATTGTCTATAGTATTATTTAATCATTTCACTTATAAACATGTAAAAAATTATTGTAACCCCATTCTTTTCGGTCCGGTGATGTACAGTCGCCATCAGATATATCGGAGCGGCGAAGGTGGTCACAAACATCTGAACAACGCCTCTATTGTCAAAGCGATGAAGTGCCTGTTCAGATATTTTTGAGTACCGTGGCCGCTCCGATATATTTGATGGCGACTGTACGTTGACGTGAAAGATATGTTTAGGTACACTTTTGCACCTTACTCCTTTGTAATAAGGTCCAAAAGTGTGAACATATCTTTGACGTTGACTGTATCTCCACTGCTATCATTGTACAGTATGATCGAGTCAAGTAGGTATGCATATATAACAGAGTTCCATCGCGCTTGAGGCGGCGCTGTGTCATATTCATATGGATGGCACCAATATTGTTTATTTTTTACTAACTATTTAAGACGAATCACACCGGCTGCACACGCACATAGATGTGCACGTCCCGCTGCGTTGTGAAATAACAATAAGAAGTTTCATAAGACATGTCAAACCGCATGCGGAAGCACACGTCACGCGTCGTCAGGCAAGCGGCAAGGATCGGAATCGGTTACCAATGAAGGGGTATTAGATAGGGTATTTGTTACGGTTGTTTTTACAAACCCTGTCAACTCGGTAAGCACATCATTAGGTAACCACACCAAAGGTAAGCGCTTACCGAATCGAAAAACCACAATGAGGTTACTCTATCAAGTGTTTTTAGAATGCGATTGAGCTATTGTAAACTATCGTTAAGACGTTTCGATAGGGAAACCACATTGAATATGTTTAACCCTATTAAAACGGTTACAGTAACGATAGGGTTACCCTATCATTGAGATGGGGTAACCCTATCGAAGATTAATCAAATGAAGGGGTTTTCCAGTCCCGCGGTGTGGCGTGTCTTATGAGAATTCTTATTTTACAACGCAGCGGGACGTGCACGTCTTCATACACGCAGTCGGTGTGATTCGGCCTTTATTTTCAATGGAGGCAATTTCCTTGCTGCATACAAAGAACCTTACCAAGGACTATTATTTCTTTTAATTAATTTTTAATGCGACTAACCAAGAGCACTTTCACTGGATCAAAGTAACGTAGTTAATATTAATATATGTAGTATTTATATTTTTACAGATTTCTGGGTTATATAGTTAAGGAAATAGACGGACGCAAAGTAGTTTAAAACTTATACCTAATGTAAACCTAATTGTATAATGACAGTGCAAAACGATCCTTGGATAAAATGCAATAAATAAGTGAATCAAAAATACTTATCTACTTATTATTATATGATCATATTACTGTGGATGTAATTATAACATTAGCGTAGTAGTAATAATACAGTTAATGAATTGCCAGATATGTGTATGGGTTGTAATACAATCTGTTTATTAAAACTGAAGTTTTATTCTTAGTTTGTTTGTTTATTCCTCAAATCAACACTTACAGTCTAGCTACACGTGTTAACACCGGACAGATAAAAACCAGAGAATATTGTTACAAATTGCTTAATGACCAAGTCATGAATGCTTATGGTTATGGCTAAACCTTTTCCAGGCATAACGATAACGATCGTGCCGTCCGTTCACGCACGCTGCCATTAGCATTAACGATTAATGGACTCAACTGTAAAGTTCAATTTGGACAGTATACTTGCTATTTAAAAAAATTCAAAACGAACTATTTCATAAAGCCTTCCACGACTGAAACGGTTAGTAAAGTTTACAGACATTCAATAAAATTTACGTTTCTCTTTCATGAACAGGGAAAAGGAGATAACTTAGTATTTTATACAAACGTTACATAGAGCGTTTCAGTGATTTCAAACGTACCATGTTTTTTTTGTACCTTTATGTCTCGATTTATTTAGTACCTAAGTATTTCATATTTTTTACCCTCTTGTTCGGAACGATTATAAAAATTACTTTAATCATCGATCAACATTATTACCTATATGGTAGTATTCTTATATTTCAAGCAAAATCTTAACCCCTCGTATGCTGCCTGTCAAATTCGATCATTGAAAAAGTGACCTTGACATTAACAACAATAGATTCAATTCCCACGCACGGATCCGTGTCTTAAGCATACGAGGGGTTAAACTGAGTAAATCAAGCTTGACGCTGTGTGGAAAGCGTAATGTCGTCTAGCAAAAATATCAAATTCTATACAAAAAAGACTTTCTACTTTGTATCTGAAAAATAATTATTCATATTGATGATAACAAATGAATGACCAGGTTCACCTTTAAAATTTGTATAGCGAGGTTTAGACTAGCAAGTTTCCTTGCGGCAAATAGGGACGCAGCTATGTGCTAGAATGAAATAGTGATATTCATGTCTCATTCTGAACTATAGCTGCGTCCCTACTTGCCGCAAGTAAACTTGCTAGTCTAAACCTCGCTTAAGGCTCTGTTCTCTTGCTCCACGGCCCCGAAACCGCCCTTTATATATATGTTGAATTCAACAGATACGATTTTAGGTGTATGAAATGCAGGTGACAAATATAAACAACTGTTTTTTTATACATAAATTTTATTTACCATTCTCAAGGTATTTGATGTAAATAGTGAAAATATTTTATAAAGGAAAGCTAAGCATCTTACAAAAATATTTTATTCATTTTGAACTGGACCTAGAGACGTCGGCGAGGTCATGCGGTCGTTCATTAGGCATTATAATTTATATTATTATTGTAATTCATTCGCGTGCCAACTTTTAATGAATTTGTTATTCTCCGTCACATCCCAATTACTAACATTAAAAACATTAAATAGACACTTTGTATGTGAGTAACTTTTACTGGAATGCATTAAGTGATTAGAGGCCAGGCCATAGACAGATCGAACGTTCTCTCAATGCATATTATACAATTATACAAGATAAATTATATCGTGATTTGACTTAAATGTTTCAACAAAGGGAACTTCTGGAACCGACCCACTAAACAACTGCAGACATAATTTCCTAAGCAGTTACACCACTATTAGTCATGGGCTAAAATAATACTAACGAAACCAAATAGTATATAACTCGACATCTATCCCTTTAACAGGACATCACGTGACGCAACACTGATCCCCCACTAAGTACGTTTATACTAATATAAATAACGTAACACGAGTAATAATTAAGATATAAAATTAGAAAAATCATAATTTCGCCACAACGCTACTGCCCAACCAGCGGCGGCGCCGGGAATAATACACATGTTGTAAAATATTCGATTGCAAACTATCATAAAATACTCAAAACGTCATAAAGTCAATGACTTACTTAAGTGATAACTTAAAGTGCAAGTATTTTAAGAAAGATTACGTAGAAGCGTGTTCAGATTACCCGAGTGTTAACTAGCTGCTTAATTCATCAACACTTAAACAAAGAACTTGTGTAATATTAATGTAATTTAAAAAAAAAACAGGAGCCAATGTGTAAACATAGTGCCAGTACCTAACGAAACCTAATCGGTTAAAATATGGTTGTACAGTAGCGGAAACAATC
The DNA here is from genome assembly GCA_911728535.1 of Pammene fasciana. Taxonomy (NCBI): domain Eukaryota; kingdom Metazoa; phylum Arthropoda; class Insecta; order Lepidoptera; family Tortricidae; genus Pammene; species Pammene fasciana. Next base: position 14,792,345 of record OU452276.1, on the reverse strand, counting down.
TATCATACCGTAAATCAGACTTACGTGTCATGCAACTAATTGAAGCAACACTGTAATACGTTCCATAGTATGGTTCTTCATGCTACCTCAATGCGTAATAAATGCATGTTATAATTTATTTTACCTTTTTCTTAAAAATATAAAAAATAATAACAAATTAACCTTATGATGAATCGATTGTTCGCCTTCTAAAACCCTATGCTGAAAATCTCGTTCGTTCACATCAATACTTTACATTTCAATCGGATGACCGCGAAAAATATAAAGATCGTCTTACGCCCCTATTTTTAAAATGTCAACGAGTCGTCATCAAAAGTACAAACAAAAATATATGATAGATTGTTTTCCGCTGTTTATTTTATTGAACTCTTCATGCCGTTTGCGGTACGTGGTCGAGTCAGTGAGTCGCGTGTGTAGTAGAGCAGGCCCCCGGCGCGGCAGGAGGGCGGCCGCACTAGGGCAGCGGCTTGTGCTCGGGGATGGTGGGCGAGGCGGCGCCGCTGGCCGCGCGGCTGGCGTCGCGCAGCGCGTCGTCGAAGCTCTGCGTCGAGTTCGAACGCGACGCCACCTTGCCCTGCAACTTGACTTCCGTTAGCGACTTCTGTCCGTGGGTACAGTCGCCATTCAATATATCGGAGCTGCTAATAAAGGTACTCTAAAACACTGACATACACTTTGTCGCTTTGAAAATAGAAGCGTTCTTCAGATATTTGTGACCACCTTGGCCGTTCCTATATATCTGGTGGCAACTGTACATGTGATATTGTATGTTTGCGACTTATGAAAGTTATGAATAAATACAATTCTAGCCTGTTACGTATGAATAAAGTAAATGTCGGGGACTGGCTTAATAATCATAAGGCGAAAACCCAGTGTGACTAAGCATTTCAATCGACTTAGAAAATCAATCGAGCTGTGGACCCTCGGGATTTCGGGAATTGCATTAAACGTGTTTTATTTTACCGAATAACTATCTGGTGAACATCTCACTCCTATGTATAAAACATAGCATTACAGTCAAAGTCAACACGCAAAAGTGGCACAGAAAAAGGTATCCTGGCCCAGCTTGGTGCCGCCGGCGGTGATGCCTCCCAGGATAGAGGACACTTTGTTTAGTGTACTGTACCTTGACGTTCTCGTAGGCGCTGCCGACGCGCTCCTCGATGGAGCGGAACGACTCGGAGTTGCGCATCTGGCCCAGCTTGGTGGACACGCCGGCGGTGATGCCCCCCAGGATAGAGGTAGTCTTCTCCGCCGTCGATTTTATCACAGATTCCGTTTTTTGGTATCTGCGGATTAAATGACAAAAGGTAAGTAGTGATTGAGAGCTTGCCGTGTGGCCGACCCATACGAAAAAAATTAGAAATTCGACCCAATAGTGCAAAAATAAATAGCAAACCTGATTTTGAAAACTGGCACCGAAAATATTGACTAGTAATCTCTAATATGACTCATTGTTGATATCATCCAATTTAATACCCTTGGCAAATGCCGTTTGATAAGCAACATTGACTGAAGTTTGAACGAGTATAACTAAAATGATACCGTGAGATTTACAATAAAATCAATGACAAGCGACGTATCACCTACCTATGTATCATTTAGTCATTCAGAATATTAAGTGATATCAAACGGTGTATTGTCAAATGAGTGTTTCAGTTAGTGATTGACTAAAACTGTTGAAACATACGGTTTTTACGGTGCATATTTTTTAATGTTTTTGTTTTTTCTATTAAAAATGTCAGTCAAAGATTGTGACTAGCAATGATAACAAATGAAATGCCGATTGATCTGGTAACACGCCGCTACAGCATTCATTCTTATGACTCACGCCTAGAAAATCAAATCACTATAAAATCTTTTACGGCGAAAAAGATGTATAGTCATTTACAGACGTTTCATTTCTGACACAATCAATGTTACCTATTTTGCAATATACATCATTCAATGTTTGTAAATAAATAGTCATTAGTTTACTGCAATTCAGTTACTACAAATAAATTAGTTTACTCATTAAGTAGATGAATGCTCGTTAGTGACGTATTTTACACAAACAGCAAATACTACGAAGTAATTTCAACATCAGAAAGTAATTAAGTATAAAGCTCGATAGTTTTAAGTTCTTTTGGGTTAGAACAGACACTAATCATTCTCGGAAAACCATGCCACACTACTAAAATTCTTCCATATACCTTTAAAAAGCGTATTCACCATTAACCACAAAAAAAACAATAATAATAAACTATTCTAATTGGTAGGGCAAACAACCTATTACGTCTTTTAAAATATTCAAGTTAGCATTAGATTTAGCTAGTGACACTAGCAACAGCTAATAAAACGTCTTACAATGGATGATGATAGTCTAACAACTGGGTGGTGCCAACTATAGGATTGTTTACCCTAATTGTAAGACATGACAATGTACTTACATCGGCGCTTCAGTCACAGCTTGGGTAAGCGCCGCCACGCGAGTTTCTATTGACTGATAGCTGTTGTGCAACAAACCAAAAGTGAATAAAAGAATATTTGATAAGAAAACCGCCGCCATGTTTTCTACTTACATATACTAATACAAAGCAAAGCAAAACAAAAAGCAAGCAATCCACCCAAGCTCCGCTAAGTCCGCTAAGGAATGTTTATGCTCTAACCCTCAAGAATTGGTAACATTGAATTGATATGAGAATGCAATGCAATGCGCCTACCAGTGTTTAAATTAAAATCTTAAAATAAAACAAGGTACTTACACTTGGCTTTCTTTCACATTTTTAAAACCCTGATTGACGTCTTCAGTAATCTCCTTCCACACTGTGATGCCAAGCTTTCTTTTAAGTTCGGAGCTTTGACGCATCTGAAAAGTATTAATAAGTATTGTTTTATAACGATCATCATTATCAACGTCAACGACGACAAAGAACATGTTCCCACCTATGCCCACCGGGAACAGATGGGAATGGACCGTTCCAGTAAAGTATTCTACTTCTTACATGAATTGTTAATTTGAATTGTATTTTGACAACCTTTAAACTGCTGAAAGCAAAACGTCTGGAAGAAATAAATAAGAGTCGAGTAGGTTAATGCCACCCTCATTGTTAGTGGCAACTGTGAGTTTCGCCACCTGTGACATGTGAATTGCACAGGGTAGCAACGTTATGGGCCTGCGAGATTCCGATTTCCGCAGCTCAGCCAGATAAGTGTGCCAATGCTGGTGTTATCGACGTCAACTAACGCGAACTTGACTTAGGAGGGCTAACGGAACAGCAAGGTCTTGTGCGGGTAACGCCTGCAGGTACAAATCCGGTAAAATAGTATGAGCAGCGTCAATTGACGCGAACGCGCGAAACGGATTTTTTCTTGAGATGTACTGGCGGGCGCGCAAGAGGAGAAGCTGTGAAGTCAACTGTTAGATTACCTTGCTGTTCAGCACGGTGCGCAGGGTGGCGATCTCGTCGTCGACACGCGCCAGCTCACGGCTCCACTCCGCGCGCAGCTGCTCGGCTTGCTCGGGCGTGAGGCCCGCGAGCTCGTCGGGCGTCTGTGTGTCGCCGCCGGCGCCGGCGCCCGCCCCGGGTACCACCTCTTCAGCTGAAACATACCACATTCTTGGTCAAGACAATCTTTACTTTGATCAGCCTGGCAAGAATCGAAGCTTTGTCCGCCCTCCCTCGGAACCTATCTAATGTAAAAATGGGGGGGATAAATAAATACGATGCCGACGCTACATGATGTCAGCAGTGATCTTTGCATAATGTTTCGTACATTGAAGGAAACCTGTAACTTGCACACGATAAATTTCAAATGACACAATTTTATAGCCGCGATTTGCATGTTAAACCAAGATCTCGAAGGAGGAGGTTCTCACTTCGTCGAAATCTTTGTTGTCGCTTTTTTGCTCCTTTTTATGTATGTTCAGTTCACCGATTATTTGAAGACGCCAATTTGGAAGATTCTTTTTATTTTGAAAGGGAATAATTACTAAAATGTTGACAGTCTGTCCCGTTACCATTAAGGTCAGGATCTGATGATAGAATCCAGGCGAATTTGAGGGAACTCTTTAAATATTATAGGCATACCTATAGTGATTTGAGTATTTTTTATAATAGCTCGGAAATTTGCTCTTGGTAAGGTGTAGCCCTAAGTGAAGTCAGTTTTATTTTCTTTATATTATTGTAGTGTAGGTACTTCTACTACCTACCTACTCTCTACCTCTAACTAGTTCAAATATACATGTAAATATGTATATTAGACTATCGCCAAAAAAATTGCCAATAATTCAATAACAACAACCTAAAGTAGCTTGCTGTACAATAAGAAGAAGCATTGTACAGCAAGCTACTTTAAATGGATTTTATACTTTTATTTATAAATCTATAGTTATTTGTATAAGTCGGTATAAGTTAAGTCGACGTCAAAAATATGTTTACACCTTTGGACCTTATTACAAAGGAGTAAGGTGCATAAGTGTAAACATATTTTTGACGTCGTCCGTACAATACAATGAAATAAATAAATAAATATTTTGGGGACAATCTTACACAAATCAACCTAACCCCAAACTAAGCAAAGCTTGTACTATGGGTGCTAGGCGACGATATACATACTTAGATAGATAAATACATACTTATATACATAGAAAACATCCATAACTCAGGAACAAATATTTGAGATTAGCACACAAATAAATGCCCTTACCAGGATTCGAACCCGGGACCTCCTGCTTCGTAGGCAGGGTCACTACCAACTGGGCTATGGAGGCCGTTTGAATGTCATAAATATTTTACCTACGCAGCTGATTTTGTGTCAAGTTCACAAAAAAAAAGTATTAATGCACGTATGCGTATTAATTAAACTAAATTAAATATACGTTTATTTCAGGCCCAGGAGCCCATAAAATTGTTAGTTACAATGTCTTAGTGTCTAAGTTAGTAGGTATGATCTATGGTTAGCATACAAAATTTATGTACGTATGCGTAGCATTTACGAGTCTATTAAGTATTTAATGAGTATTAATTAGTATAATGCTGCGGTGCGGTATAGTATAATCGAGTTATTAATAGATTTATACACAATAGTTCGTGCTAGAATTGTAATTTAATGTAGTTATTTTAGGACACGCGCAGTTGCGCATTTTTCATTTACTATTGAGGACATATTTTTTTTAAATCTAACAATGAATTACAATTTACCGCAAACACCTGTTCGTTTGTATGTAATTATTTAACGTCTACTGACCTCCCGGTGTGATACCTAAAAACTTTTTATAATTCGTGTGACTGGACACTTTGGCAAGATATGGCTTAGATAAATCTTGGAAGGTGACTCTAACTTCGCGCATTTTCTTCTTAAATATGCGGAGTCTTCGACGTCGGTTGTCCATGTAGAATTCTGTTTCAATACACAAAGCTGCATCAGCGAGGTCCGGAAGCGCACGCCAGGAGGCGTCCACGTCGAGGTCCTCGCGCGGCCAGGCACGCTCCTCCAGCTCGTCGAGCTCGTCCACGGCCACATCAAAGCTCGGCGTCGAGTCGTCGTCCGGCGGCAAGAAGTACGGATCCTCCATGTACTCCAAGCTTGCCGGCTCGACACCGCCGCTGCTAGCCATCACTATTTCCTATCTATTGCGTCTGTCGCTACTATTCAACATGGTTGATAAAAACAAAACACTCTCAAGTCGACACTTAAAACACAGAGCATTTATTTACGTTAACTTCATGACACTTTGATCGCGCTGCGCTCTCCGCGAACGCAACATATGCGAACCGTATTGCAACTAACGCGAGATAGGTATTTTCAATTCGCTTCCGCCACGTCGGGCCCGCTAGCACGCCCGCGTCCGTCTCGCGCCGCTGCCCGAGTGCTCATATTCGCCACTTTCACCGCCGGCCGCATGAGCTCCAAACTTGGAAAATCATATTTAATGATCTTGACCTCTGTTTACGCGAATATCCGTATTTTTGACCTATTTTATGTTAGTTAGTTCGATATATGTTGTAAATATGTCACGTGGCAGCAGAGAGCGCGCTTCGTGGTTTCTGACCGAGTACAAATACGAACAAAACAACAGACACGTTTCGAGCTCACCTTGTGCGGCCAAAGTTTATTGACAGTGCCTCGAGCGAGCGGCGGCCGGGCCCAGAGCGCTGGACTATCTTTTTGTTACGTCATTTTTGCTACTCGATTCGAGAATAAAAAACTGAATACCTATTACACGACTAGTTTGTATGGTCATGAGTCATGCAGCGCATCAGGTTTTGTAATAGCTTCACAGCCAGAGACTAACCAACACGTAACTGTTTCTCTTTAATACACCATACAGAATATTTCAAGTTCAATAGACCCAATTACTTTTAACATGTATGTGGACGGACAATGTAGCTAAAGTTTTTTGCTTTGATCTAGCACCATTGCCACTTTCAAAGATAAAAAAAAACTAAAACCAAGAACTGAAAAATGTAGCAATCATGTTTTAAACGATTGCCACATCAGTACGACTTGTCTATTTTATTTAAGTCTCTATTTCGGCATTCGCTTGCTGTGCATTGCAACAGAACGTAATTGCATTTTGCATTGCTGTCATTGCTTAATATTTACAGGACGGCTTTTGAGAAGAGTAGAGTGTCGTTATATTTTCTTGATGTAAAATACTTCAATAATTTATCTATTTGTTAGTTATTGTATGCTACTGCCGCTACCAATAAGTTGCGGTATTTTAAGATATAACTAACGGTTAAGAGATGTTAACAGTCCAAACATCTCAGTCATTTCTTTGTCATCTCATTTATCATTTAGCGACAATCAAAAGTATCAAAACAACTTAAGTTAACCCAACCTACCTGGTGAAGCCGCTTTAGGAGACGCTGCTTCACCAGGAACATCAGAATCGGATTAGACGCGTCTTACGTTTCTTACACTTTGTTTTTGTACATACAGTCTGGGAATGCTCGGAGAATATGTACCTAACTTCAGTAGATGCCCGAGCTAGCTGGAGGCAAACACTCAGCTTCCCTTAAAATGTGTTGCGGCTGCGGCGCATGGCCATCAGTTTCTTGGCCCTTCCTTCAGTCTTATTGCTGTTTGGATAGAAGTCTCAGACGCGGAGATCGGACTGCTCGCTAATCTACGATGTCCATCATTAAGACACAAAAAACGATTGCATCGTCTTCCTCACACAGGCGGTTGCAAACCTGCTCATCCAAACAAAGGATGTGGGAGAATCGAAAGCCTGATGGCCAAGTGGTCACTTATAATAACACAAAGGCATTCTAGAGGAGTTGTAATTATAACCATTCTAAAATTCTTACTTCTCGACTATTTCTTAGGCGCTCGGGAGCCTCTCTCAGGTCGGCCTTATCATGCCAATGTAATTATTATTTTTTTCCCTAATTTCCCTTCTCATGCTCGTAAAGTTCGACTTTAGGGTCACAACACACCTAGCGGAATTCCTCGCGGAATTAGTGGAAGTAGCGGAAATTTGTCTATGGTAGCGGAAATTTGTCTATGGCTTCCATACAAAAAATCTGCTACCATAGACAAATTTCCGCTACTTCCGCTAATTCCGCGAGACATTCCGCTAGGTGTGTTGTGACCCTAAGTCGTGCGTAGACGACATACAATCGCTCTTTGTGCTCTAGTGCATAAAGTAAAATTTTCTTCTAAAACTAAGACAATGAGGCTCAACAGCCAAGCACAGTCAAAATATATTGCACAATTTAATTAAGCAGTAAACTTGCGTAGATTACTGAAACTTGTTGTTTTATTTTATTTTTGCTATTATTATTTGAATTCCGTGATTACTATAATTAACTTAATGAAATTAGATAAAATAGGAGTTGATTATTGTTACAAAATGCCCTGAAATGTTTTATGACTTGGCAGAAAACAAGTAATCTAAGTATAAATTCACATGATGAAAATACGTTAATCGAACAGAGTGAGCAAAAAGTAGTAGAACAATTAATATTGCCGCCGATATCAATATTCTTTTATATGTGTAATGTAATTATGTATTTGCTCTCAACTTAAATTTTCCTCGCAATCAAACTAAAAAGCCGAATGTATATATCAATATATATCAAAAATCTTGGTGGCTCCACTTCTCAAATCCATCCTTGGATCCTAACGAACAATCATGACGAGGGAAATCTCTTGTTCACGAAAAGCCGTATTTTTATGGTTGCAGCCGCAACTAGTACCTACCGAATAGGTGGATTGAAGTTTACGCAAAACAAAAGTATGCCTATAGGGACCGCCCTATAGACATACTTTTGTATGTGATGCTCGAGCTAGGGTCACGTTGGATATAGTGGATGATTGCCCATTGCCGGCGTTTCTCGGCAGTGTTTCGCGGCATATTACTTAACATATACATCAAATCAAAATAGGTTTTAGGATGCTGGATTACACAATTTACGAGACCTAAAAAACGGCCAAAACTATCGACGCACAGGTACTTAGATTGACGAATCGAGCAAAGTATAGACTATTTTAATGTATTCATATAGGTACCAGTGGCGCTAGTGGACACGTAAAAGGGCTCTTAAAGCTTTTAACAATCTATTAAAAAGAATAAAGCGCAAACATATCGTTGACGTCGACTGTACAAAAGAGAATAGGTAGGTACCCCTTTCCAACAATTAGAAAATAGATATTGTTAAATGAAACAGCTATGTGCTTACATAAAAAAATAATTTGCTATAAGTGAGTTTTGGTTGTCACTTGACATCATGTAGATTATGTAGGCATGTTCTTGACAAAGCCTACCTACTCAAATAATGTTACCCACTCACCTCCTCTGTTTGAAGTCAGTAGCATGGTGAAGTCAATATATTTTATATGTATATGTATAATATGTATATTATTTACTTTTTTCAACATTATAATATTTATAATAAGAATAATATTGCGGGTGGGTGTCATATAATTTTAATACAAAATTATAAAAAACTGTACGAAATTTGAGATCTAAAGTAAACATTGAGAGATGGCAACACTGTTGATGGTCGTTCTGTCCCTTTCTAGCATAGACGTCCCTACACTCTCTCGCTCACACAGTGGATGCCCCACCAATTTCCCCCACCATTCCGGCAGGCAGTTTCGGCACGAAAATGTAAAACTCATTGGCTTACTGTTTTTCAATGTGAAAGGTCGTCAGCTAAACTGCTGGTGAGTTTTTGAATCATATCCCAGTTTAGCTTCATACTTTGAAAAACAGTTTCTAACGGTTTTTACCGTTCGAAATAAATTTTTTGAAGTTACTGTCCCTAAGCAAATAGGAACCGATCCAAAATAGAAATCAAGTAAATTCAAAGGATGTCCGTGCCATCGCGGTAGTCCTTTTGATATTATGTTATTAAAATGTTTCAACATTTCAAATATTTTCCTATTTTAGCGTATCATTATTGGTGTTTCTATACATCTCTTTATTTACTGATAGTAGTGATAGTTGTTTGAATGTGATATGAAATTATATCAAATGTTTATGTGTGAGGGACATACCCTCAATTTTCTAGCTTGAGGATCGGGATATCAATGCGCACATTACCGTTAATGGTGGCCATTGGTTACAATTAGGTGCCCCAAAAATATTCACATTTGTTAAAAAGTGTGGACCCGCTAGAGAGTTGATAAAGCTCCCCTTAAAGGTCTTGTATTTCTACTCTCAGGGACACACGTTAAGTAACAAATCTATAACGGTAATTTTCGATTGAAATTGTTAAGAAAAGTATACTCTTGTAAGCAGTTATAATTACCTCATAAGTATAATGTGTTTTGTTTTTTTTGACAAGCAACTGTATTGTACGGTTTCTTATTTAATATTCGATTAAGTTAATGTCTTATTAACCTTATACGAAACTGCATACAAGAGTGTCAGTCCTTAAATTTCGTGTATAACGAGGTTTTCTTATAACTACTATTGAAGTACATGTGAATACTTCCCTATAGGCAGTATTTCTAGTAAAATTTGAATGATAAGATAGGCATGACGCCTGCGCAAGGATGACATGCTGAATTCATTTCCAATCAAAAGCGTTCCACATTTTGACTGGCGCATAAGCCTTTTTTAACACTGCCTGCGCAAGGCATCCTCCTGAGCAAGGAACACTATTTATGAACTGCCTCATGGGCATTCAATTCGATTCACAATGAAGGTGCAAATAAAATTGATGGTGACCACCTGCGCTAAGGTGTTTAAAATAAAATAGTCATACATATTATCTTTATTATTCGGTATCTGCCGTAATAATATTCAGCCTTCGCAAGGCACACAATAAAATATATCATTTTATTGGATAAACGCGCAAAGCTATGGGAACATGACGCTGCACGTTAGTTATGATTTGAGAACCTCAAATCCATACAGTCTAAGGTACCGAGTCGCTAGAGACCAGACCTCATAAAAGCGTAAAAAATGGTTCCAAAATAACGGTTAAAAAGCACCATTTATAATCTAAGTGTTTTTTATCCTCATTGACTTATAGTTGGCGAAATACTATTCGCAAATTACTTTCGGCATCAACCCTGAGAGAATATGCAAAAGACCCAAACCTGCGCAAGGTGTACCTACTGTACAATAATTATTAATCTGCAGGTAAGCAGTCTAAAAGTGGACCCATTATACTCCACAGTCGGAACTAACCGACGATAATGCTTACAGCTTCAGATGGACTTCCGCGCATTCTAGTAACATTTTCTTCTGCTTATCATATGGTGGGCCATGGTGGTAAAAAGGTTAAAGCCATGTCAAAGCATATATCATGACCTGGATCTACCTGTCATCGATGCAGGGAAACTACCGATCATATTGCTGCGTAGGCAAGCATGTTGAAAACCAAATGTTCAAAAATTGCCTTACAAATAGTTTGGCTAAATATTTCGGTATTGTAAAAATTACTAGTAGTACAACAGGTCTGTAATCTGTCCTTAAGGGCAAGTGCTGTCATGTGCACACAAAGACTTTATTTAAGCTGTATATAATACCTAATTTAAATGGTTAAGACATCATGAACGAGAAAACCATGTAATGCTCTTAAAACTATCTTCTAATGGTTTGGGATGGGAGGTTTAATTAATCCATGCAGGAAACCTCCTTCAAAAACCTGTAAACTAAACGGTTTAGCCCAGAACTGGAGCCTTCTTTGCTGTAGCAAAGAGTGCCAACAGAACAGTCTCTGGTTAACAAACACCCCATTTTTCGAAGTTTTCAGTGCCTTTAACGATACTTCAATTAAATCTAACGATATTTCACCTATTTTGTTGCATAAACCAGCATTGGTTTCTTTCTGATTAAATTTACTTAGTGAAAAATCGAAAACATGGGTTGGAATAGATTATGCACTCGAGACTCTTGGTCTGCTTAAACAAATTATATTTAGTTGATTACTTGCTTCAGCAGCAGTAAAAATGTGCATGGCCCCTACGTAAGGGTGACCCGCAAAATCATGAAACGTTCCGCATTTTAAGTACTCGAATTGGTCTACTTTATTAAAATTATTAAAATGAGAATGAGACGCTAAGTCTAACGAGTGTGCTAATTTGACAGGTAAACACTTTGGCAAGTGCGCATAAATAAAACCAGGAGCAGTCATAAGCTCCCAAAATCACGTATAAACCCTGTTGTACGTTAGCTTAACTTGTTATTATAAATACAAGTATCCTAAGCTCACTGCTTAGCTAAAAGCTATGTTTCCGCCATGTCCAATATGAATATTGTTTGAAAATAACTTGGGTAAAAAACCGCAAGTGATTTCAAAGTTCTTTTGTAAGGTTTGTACCTACAGGAATATCACACACATTAGTGCAAGTGAATTTCGAATAATAGTACCCATGTCCATGGTTACCTGCGAGTACGGCCCTGCCAAGTATAGAAACCGGATTAATGGGATATTGTAATTTGTTGATGAAATTATTGTCTGATATGTTAAGTAAACAATGCATGTATTTTCGTAAATACCAAAGTATCTTAACTTATGGCAGTACCCATTTACTAAATGTTAAGGAAATGTGGTAGTAGTGTAATTACATATACACACAAGAAAATGTGGACAGAACTTGGCGTTTTTTCTAGACAGTACAACCTAAAAACGCCTGATATTTTCAAAATTGAGTGAGTTTATTCAAATCCAGTCTAGGATAGATCTGGTTGGGTTCTTATCAGAACCTTAGGTACTTTAAGAGCTAAGTAGCTACTTTGTAAAACTACTTTTATGGTTTTGGAGTGCTACACCTATACATAAACATAACGTGTATTAAACAATTTATCTTAACATTCTTAACTTGGCCACAGGTATGTCTTCGTTAAGTTCAAACTCTGGCTGTAAACTAGGCAGATGAACCTGAATTCACTAAATACTACACTCATCTTTAAGTCCGTTGACAATTAACCTGTACAGTTAAAATAATAGTATCCTTAACTTGGTAATAAAAAGGAATAAAAGGCAAGAAACTTGCCATTATACTTTTAATTGAAAGAACCACTTTATTGCAATATGCACTATCTATTAGTGAGGAAAAAAGTGTCCTTGTAAATCGACAAAGTGGTTCCCTGCACTAAACTCGTCCACAATTTATCACAGATTTAAATCTAGATCCAATACAAGCGTTATGATTAAACTGACCCAAAATACTTATTAGCAATACATGATTACGGCATAATGTCTATTATATTCTGGTATGGGTTGGCTCATGAACAAAGAAATAAATGGTCACAACTAAAACAAAATAAATAACCTGTAAGGGCACAAAACCTGGCTACATTTCTATGAAATCTATAGGTATAAGTATAGAAATAGCATTTCTTATTTGACGTTCCTGTACACTAACATGAATGCAATAAAGTTCTATTCTATTCTATTCTATTCCTTATGTGCACGCAGCGCACATATATGGTTTTGATTGTAAATAGAGTAAAGTCTCTACTACAAGTGAGGTAATTTAGCCAGAGCTAAGAATCTTGCTAAAAATCTTCTCAAAACAAAAACGTAACCACATCCTTAGTTACAGTGTACTAAAAAGAAGATGCAAAATGCAGAATTTAATAGGGATTTGTATTTACCTATACCTACTAGAATCAATTCTCTTATATCAACTATGTACCTACTCGTTGTACATTTTAATGTAGGTATAAAATTGATATGATTGCATATTGCATCCACCTGTGGTTAATGTAATACTGTGTAACATATATTCAATCCGTAAACAATTGAATAAATATTTTCTTGTTCGTTAACAGGTTCTTACTTCGCTCAAAAGGCTGAGCTTAGCCATCTAGCAGGGGAATGCGGCTAATGTGCTGGGGACGATGCCCCGGAATAGTTTAAGTTCCATAGACTATATTTAGTAAATGTAAACATGTACCTACTTATTTCTTACAATACAGACTTTTTCGTTAGCAAGTTATTTACTGAAATAGTTTTATTATGTTCATAATTGTGTGTTGAATTGCTCTTACAACAAAGCAAACTCATTTCTTTATTAATTTTAACTTATCTATATCGTAAAGCTATACTCTTTATTAGCTTTCAACAATCCCTAAATTTACTGAGTGATATAAATCACTCAGTAAATTTAGGCAATGACATTATGTATATAAATACATAATGTAATTGCCAATTAAGTACACAATACAGAAATGCCGCAAGCATCCTTGGTACAAGGCCGCAAGGGCCTATTTTAGATTGAGCTAGATATTTATTTAGTTTAATATTTGTACTGTAGTACACAATTATCTATTCAGTGTATACACTACGTAAATCCTTGAAACTTTGGAAATAAAAAATAAAAGGTACCTTGTTCTGTTTCTATAAATTGTCACTGAGCAATTGTGGATTACTGTAATTTACTAACATGTCAGTTGAGGAAAGGAGAAATTAAAAATATAAACAACAACACAACTGTTATGTTTTATTTATTTTTTATATCTGATTACATGTTATAAGGTTAAGTGAACCACTTACATTCCTTTACCATTATGCTGATTAATAATGATCTCTTCCTGGAGGTTCAGACTTACACTTAGTCAGTTAACATTTGTTTTACCTTGTTTTTCATTAGATCACTATTGCGAAGGTCTTTTCTGGTGAAATATTTCTTGAATACTTATAGGTAGGTACTTCTAATAACTTATAAAGTTAGTACTATACCAATGTAGGTACAACATAGATTTACATCTACCTACCTCTCGCTACACGGTTATTAAAATTCATGGTGTTGCCATACACCATCGCAATGAACATTCATTGCTGTTGTATTGTCACATTGGCTTGGCGTTTTACGCTTCCACCTTCCACCAGGCGATAACAAACACGTCTCAATGTTTACTTTAGATCTCAAATTTCGTACAGTTTTTTATAATGACGGCGTTTTACACAAAATAAAACGCTAATTATGAAAAACTTACAAATTTGAGATCTAAAGTTTTCAAACCTGCCTGGTATAAAATAAATAAATATTGAGACAATGAGTTTTACATTTTCGTGCCGAAACTGCCTGCCGGAATGGTGGGGGAAATTGGTGGGGCATCCACTGTGTGAGCGAGAGAGTGTAGGGACGTCTATGCTAGAAAGGGACAGAACGACCATCAACAGTGTTGCCATCTCTCAATGTTTACTTTAGATCTCAAATTTGTAAGTTTTTCATAATTAGCGTTTTATTTTGTGTAAAACGCCGTCATACCTATACAAATGTCACCCATCTCTCTAATATCGGCCACAATGTCAGGGCCTCTGTTATATAAATTATTATGCAATGAACACTTGTTAGGTATTTTTAAGTCTGCAAAAGTGAACATTATAAAAGCATCTGTCCAGTCTTGTCTGCACTACTTTTAGTAGTTTGTTTTTTATAAAATGCCCAAATAAAGTGTAATGGCAATCATTCAATTAGATATTACATTCATCAGTTATCACATTAGTGTAATTCCGCCTCGCCCCCTTCTACCTATTACATTTTTGTTTGTTATAAATAACCTTCCTCTTTCCTGTGATAGGAATGTGCAACATACTGACATGCCACACGGCTAGCCAACCATGGTATCTACTAGCAGTGCAAAGCGTATCAGATTCAGGCAGGATGTTCCTCGTCCAGTATGTTAATTCTAAATATTTTTAAATGTTTGGACAGTTTCATGTAATTTTTTCACACCATTTTTAATGGAAAATTTTATTTGAATTCCACTCATAAAAAAAAAGATCAAAAACATAAAATAAAGGTATGACTCATAATCAACTTTGTGTCAATTTTTATAATCACACATGTACCACACAGAGTTTGCCAGGTGGACACAAGGGTTTATTATGATATTTGATTGATTGAGAAGAATATTCAAAATTACACACTACTAGTGTTCAGGAAAGACATAATAGATCTGATCTCTGCCAATGAGTCATAATAACATTCTTTATAAACTTTCATCGGCAAGAAAATAATACTCTCATCACAAATATAAAATTATAAACCCAAAGCACCTATTTATCATCGACTAATAAACATTAATCTAATTAGCATGGCCTACATGTCTGGTGGTGTTAACATTCCCATTCCATACATTCTTTATTTTGTTAAACACATTATAATAACGATAATCTTGTCAAATTGGCAGACTGTTAAATACACGATTGCTTAAACAGTAGGTCATATATTGTGTTGATAGCGTAATTACGCCGGTAACACAATTATATTCCATGCCTGTGACCGAAAACATCTACATAAACAGCATGATTAATATCAATCATTGTTACGCACCTGTCTGCACTCCACTCATTTTGCTTGGAAAGTACTGCTAACTTTTCAGTCTTGATGTTGTAGAACTTATTCACAAAGGTGAGCTCCTGAGCTCAGAATACAATAGTCAATAGCAATAGAAATTGTAGAATTGATGATAAATTTGACAAGTATCTACGTTGAAAAATATTCACAATCTACAGAAGGCTTTACTTGCTGTCGTGCGCAGTCCAATCCAATTTAAACTTCAATTAATTTACACAACCTCAACTTGTAACCCAAGTCTTGCGTGCACCCTCCACGTACAATTTTTAGTGATAACGATAAAATACACAAGATGGCGATGGTACCACAAATCTACTTGACAGATCAAGATCTTGACAGCAGAACGTAGATTTTTAACATGGCAACTCTATATACTAATGCTATCACACTATCCAACAACTCATCCATCAAAGAAATCCGACGAGCGGACGCCGAGGACGCAGGTCTTTAGAACGAGATAGTAATAATCGTCTCTCACTCTAACACATAGCTGCGTCCTCATCGTTCTGTCAAACCCAATTCAAACCGGGCGTCCAAATGGCCAAAACACTTCCATCTAGTCTAGTTTATAAAATTATAAAATAATTATATTATGACAGTGACAAGCAATGCAACGCATCTCGCTTTTTGCTCGCTTTGTCTTTGTCGCCTTTTCGAGTTGAAGTGTTGAAATTTGTCGTATCATTCTGATTCTTCTTCGACTCTACTTTGTTTTTGAATATTAAACTAAAGTGTGAACATAACTTGTAACTTTGTAAGTATTAATCTAAATTTGATTATAATTTATGATCGGCAACCTTTAAAACACATCCAGTATTAATGTATTAATTTCCAGCACCATGTCTGCAACTGCATTATTCGGTAACACATCAGCGCTTGGTGGGAGCTCGGGAGGAAATAAGCATATAGTAGAGTTTCGTGCCGGTAGAATGACGCTTAAGGGTCGGATGGTTCACCCTGACAAGAGGAAGGGCTTGTTGTACGTTTACCAAGGTGAAGACTCGCTCATGCATTTCTGCTGGAAGGACCGTACTACGGGAGAAGTAGAAGACGATCTCCTGATATTCCCCGATGACTGCGAATTCGCCCGAGTCAATGAATGCACTACTGGCCGAGTGTATGTTTTGAAATTCAAGTCCTTCTCAAAGAAGTATTTCTTCTGGATGCAGGTGAGTCAATTACTACCAGACTCTTGGTTTATCCGGACTATCCTGAGGTTTTATGGACTACAGGGTACCCACAAAATAATGGGTACAGTCAATAGTATCTTCCTACACAAAGGCCCCAAAAATATGTAACACGCTCCTATGGCTCTACAAATAAGAGTGTGTGACCCATATTTTTGCGGCCTTCTATGTAGGAAGATACTATTGATGCTGATTGTATCACAGGCATCCGACAGGGCACTTTAGGCTGGCACAAAGAAGGAGAAAAGAGGAAGTCTCCCGGCTCTCGAGATAATTACACTTTTGACTATACATTTTTATTAGCCCCTGCCAATTATTTAATAACAAAGAATGTTGGTATGATTATCTCACAAACCGGGGAACTTTGATTAAATTTAGTGGTCCTTTTTCTGGAGCAGCCTAGCCTCGTGCTGTCCACCATATTGAGAGTTCTACTGGAAAGTAACAAAATCCTGATTGGTTAACTTTCAGGAGCCTAAGACCGATAAGGATGATGACCTATGCCGCCGCATCAATGAGGCATTGAACAACCCTCCAACCTCGGGCGGACGTGGGGGCGGCGGCAGTGGTGGCGCGCAAGATGGCGAACTGCAAAACTTGCTCAACAACATGTCCCAGCAACAGCTAATGCAGCTTTTCGGAGGAGTCGGTCAAATTGGTGGACTGTCTTCTCTCCTAGGAACTATGGGGTGAGTTGATTAGCTTTACACCTTGCCTGAAACTTGCCAGTTTTAGTTGATTCACCAAAGTTAGTTTGAATATAGTAACTGAATGGGTGTATGTAATCAATCTTGTGAATGAAGGTAGCAATGTGTCCAACTGTTTATATCATTGTGCAATTATGTAGATATAGACTTATGTTTCTGTAGGTATGAACTGTGTGATAACAGGATGGTACTGCTCATCAATACATACTTTAATGTTTTTATTTTATATTATTCTTGTACATTATGTATAGGTATACATCCAGGTTTTGATGAGATAACAATATTACTTATAATTGTAACAGACAGTTATTATATTACTTCCCTATTCTATTGCTAACTTGTCCTTGTTTCCACATTGGTTAGAGATAGCTAATCATACAAGGAGTTAATGAGCATCATCCTTCTTGCTCTTATGTATGGAACTATTTCAGTTTGAGTCTATCTTTGCCTAAAAAAGAGAATGCTTTTTAGCTTTAGTCACTAGTCAGACTGCTGAATCATGTTGTTTTCCTTTTCTGCAAAGTGTTATTTAAATAAATTTTTATTTCCAAATTGAAGTAGGCTTTATTGCCATTCATATATATGTTGAGGCTTTTACCCGTAAGGGATCCACACAAGAAAAATTAAATCAAAATATGTAACTTAACTCTAATAATATGTAACCTTTAAAAATGTGAAAATAAAAAGCTATTTTATTATATATGTTGAGGTTAACTTCATGACATCATTCAAGTGCATCGGTGTCTTATCAATGGAGATAGCTTTTAACTTGAAAGGTTAAGTAATTGTCATTAAGAATCCATTGAGTAGGTATTTGCATTTACTTCTGTTTTGTGATAATAGTTTGTGACTAGGTG
This sequence comes from Pammene fasciana, assembly GCA_911728535.1. NCBI lineage: Eukaryota > Metazoa > Arthropoda > Insecta > Lepidoptera > Tortricidae > Pammene > Pammene fasciana. The sequence goes on along the minus strand of OU452276.1, from coordinate 14,773,835 downwards.
GTTTGATCAAGAATATTATCTTTTAACCCTAAAGTGGACATAAACAACTTATGAGCCACTGTACATTAAATAAAAATTGGTATTGTGTAAAGCAAGTTATGTTACGATTATGACTTAAATTTAAATTTATTAGATCAGGATCTTATGATTCAGGATCCCTCCTGAAGAAGTCTAGAGAACTCTTCAAAAATTATGGGCACGCTTATTTCTTTTGAAAAATTGGAGTGGAGTTGAGTCGGTATTTTTACCTAACCTATATGTATGGTGCAGGAACAACAGCGGCGGCACGACGGGTTCGCGCTCGTCGGGCAGCGGCGGCAGCTCGCGCGGCGGCAGCGCGGCGCGCCAGGAGCCGCCGCGCGCGCCCGCCCGCCCGCGCGACGCGCCCCCCGCGCCCGCGCCCGCGCCCGCGTCCGCCGCCGCCCCCGCGCCCGACACCGCAGCCACCGCCGCCACCGCCGGACAGCCGCGTAGTGAGTATCTGACTAATCTAGCCTGACCTAAATTTATTCATTTATTTGAGAATCGCTAAATTTATTGTAAGGAAAGTTTGGAAAGTTCTCTGTTCAGTTACGCTGATCGGTATGCTATTTGTGGTTAGTGCCACTGTTGTTAGAGCGTAATTATAATTATCCACTTGCAAAATCATTCATAAGGGTGGACTGAAGCGGAATTGACTTAATGGCTCCTCTACATGATGTGCCATCGTAGGGACGCAGCCATAAGAATTTTTACCAAATTCAGAAGATCACGCTACGTAGACGTATGGAAAGGTCAAGCCTAACGAGGGAAGCTCATTAACTGGCTACCAACAATCTTAAGAATTTGTCAAAAATGCTTTGATCCGTTTTGCCCTATAATACGAGTCGCTTCTGTCTACCCTACCCTACTCGTATTTATTGTTTGTGAATTGATAAGGTTGTGGAACGTTTTAAAGCGTAAGTAGTTCTGATCGTTATAACAATTCCCAAAAAAAAGACCTTTTCATGAGTCCCTAAGTTCTCAAATTATTTTAATTATTAATGATTTACAAGTTTTTTACATAATAGCTTAGCGATCGATGCGCTCCACGGCCTTACCCTATTACGGTTTCGCCTTGCAGGTGGCCAAATATTCTTGTCCGATTTGCAACGTTACTTTTCTGGTCTGGGCACGGCGCCCGAGGGAGCCTCGGTGGCGGGCGCGGGGGCGGAGGCGCCGCGCGTGGACCTGGCGGCGGCGCTGTCGGAGCCCGACGTGGTGGCGGCCGCGGCGGCGCCGCCGCACGCCGCGCGCCTGGCGCCGCACCTGCCGCAGCAGGCGCAGGACGATGTAAGGACCACCCTGCTCTCCCCGCAGTTCGCGCAGGTGAACCCCCATGCCACACGCCGCGGGCCGCGAGGCGCGATCGCTAGTACTGACGAGGTGGCGCTTTGCATGCGGTTAGGTCACTTGTTTGTTTACTAACTAATTGTCGGTTTTGGGTTTTAATATTTTTGCCTTTATTTTCATCATTTTGTTTTTAAAGTTTGTTTCGACACCATTAACGCGTGGAATTACACATTGAGTCAATTGAATTCTGTGTAGTTCATTTTTGTGATTAATGTTAGAGGAGTCTGAAGATAAGTATAAACATTTATTTTATTTTGTAGATTTTCAAAGAAGTAATAATCGCCTAATTATGTTTTTTTTTCATTTGATAACAAATACCCTTCTTTATGCAAATAATTCAAATTAGAAATGGGAAAAACCACTGGGATAAATATACTATAATATGTATTAAAGGTATTAACTAACATAATTTCATTAATTTCATACTTTCTAATTTTAACATAACAAAATGCTTGGCGCTTGAAACTCTTTCATATCTGCATGTCATTTTACTAATATAATCTTATAATCTATAACATAATCCCATTCAATATTGTAAAAGTGAAAACACGTGATTAATTTAAGCAAGAAACCGAATTGACTACTTAACTCTCCCCGATATTTTGAGGCATTATAAATCAAAGGTAGATAACATAATAATATATCTATATTTGGAATGGTCTTCCGCATCCTCTTCTTGACGGGTCTGTCGGTAATAACGTATTGTACACTTGCGTACTTGACAGTATTGCATTTACGTCATAGCGTTAGGATATCCCTATTAACACTGCGTCGACCGTCCAGTCAGTCAGTCCTCAGAGACACGTCGGGTAATGTTAATTTTTGTGCAGTTTGATATTAACTACACTACGACCACTGGCTGATTCCAATATGATACATCCCTTTTAAGTTGCGTCCCCTTACTCCAAGTAATTTTTGTACATATACTCGTATGGATATTATTATAATTATAATCTGGTATAGTGATCGCACTGTCTGGTATGGTATGGCAGTATGGCGGTGATATACCCCATTTTTAGGGTTCCGTAGCCAAAATGGCAAAAACGGAACCCTTATAGTTTCGTCATGTCCGTCCGTCCGTCCGTCCGTCCGTCCGTCTGTCCGCGGTCTAGCTCAGTGACCGTTAGCACTAGAAAGCTGAAATTTGGTTTAATATGTGCATTAACCAAGCCGACAAAACGGTAGAATAAAAACGCGAAAAATATATTTTGTTAGGGTACCTCCTGTACACGTGAAGTGGGGGGCGAAATTTTTTTTCGTTCCGACCAAGTTGTGTGGGGTATCGTTGGATAGGACTTTTAAAAAGAATTAGGGTCTTTTAAAACAGTTTTTGGATAAAACTAATACTCTCGGAAATAATAGCTCCGAAAGTTTAAAACAGGGCGTCCCCCCCCCATCTAACTTTTGAATCGTGGGTCCTAAAATTTTGAAAAAATTCATGAAACTGAGGCCTAATGAGTACCTTCAATGAAAACTATATTGAAATAAATCTGTTGAGCCGTTTTAACAGCACCTCAGCCACTTCCTCTTGGAATAGCGGATACGGTTATTTTTTGCTTAAAATTATTATCTTTTGCGCTCTACAGATTACTCTACATTAGCAGTACAAAGAATTTCTTGCCTAATAAATATCTTCATCAGTGAATTGAATGCACGCCGCCATTTTGCGGAAAACTGGAAAGTCGTGGTATTGTAATAAAAATTCTTATCAGCTAATACATCATTAATCCGATTGTTCTCTTTGTAGAAGAAATCGGGAGTTTGAAATAAAACTTGTCTGGTTATTGGGTACTAATTTATGATCTCACTAACTTTATGGAAGCTAACCTATAACTTAATTAGTGTCAACATGCGATGTCGATTTGCTTGCATTGCATGTACATACAAATAGACGTTATTTACTTTTCCAATGTGGGATGTCTCAACTTTTCCAGGATGTCTCAAGTTTGTTTATATTTTCCGAGTATTATTTTATAAATCTAGCCCCAGGTAGCTACAATGTATAGGTATACCCTTAACTAATACATAGACAGGCAGTTTTGTACACATCAAAAAGCTTAAAGAGAACCAAGTGTGTTGACGAGGAACCCACTTAGTCCTTTAGCCGTCAACACAGTGAATCCTCCTTTTTGTAACGCATGTGATACCTCTGGACTTGCAGGCGTCCATAGGCTACGGTAGCTGCTTACAATCAGGCGGGCCGTATGCTTGTTTGCCACCGTCGTGGTATTTAAAAAAAAAACATCAATTTTTGTGTACAACGTCCACAGAACATACAAGATGAGTGGTTATAATGTGACCGCAACTTTAACCCAGGGACGCTGCTTTCGATGCCGGTGGTTCTGGGTCCGAATACTGCTAACGAGATTATAACAAATACTTATATTAGTCTAACATTACCCACAAAATAACTGTATTGATCATTGATCACTTCTATGGAATATTTATTTATGATATGAACGTGATTGCAGGCGGCGAACCAGTTCTCATCAGCGCTGAATTCCGGCCAGATGGGCCCCGTGATGACGCAGTTCGGCCTCTCGCCCGAGGTGGCGTCGGCCGCCAACACCGGCGACATGCAGGCCTTCTTCCGCGCCCTCGAGACCAACTCATCTGCTTCAGAATCGAAAAAAGACGAAGAGAAAACCGAGGAAAAGAAGGAGGATAAAAACAATGAGAAAAAAGATGACGCTGGCATGTCGCTGGATTGATTCGTTTAGGAATGTGAGTGTGCAAATTATTTACTTTCAGTTGAAATGCGTTTAGAATTTAGTATTATTTGATGTTCACTTATCGCTTTAATAAATAAAATATATCTATTCGATAAACTTTAGTTTTATTTTGTCTTTTAACATATTGATAAATCATACATGATAATAGCTTTAATCGCTGACTAGACCGCTCTATAAACAGTAGTACATATCGTCAGGTGACAACAGTAATTCACTAATTCACTACTACTATACACTACTAGGCCTTTTCGGTATCGGGTTTCCTTACGATGTTTTCCTTCACCGAAAAGTGACTGATAAATATCAAATGATATTCCGTACATAAATACCGAAAAACTCGGGGTTTGAACACTTTGAAACCCAGTCCTCTGGATTAAGTCTGACGTCTTACCGCCAGGCTACCGGCGTATACATCAGTCAGTGGCGGCACGTCCATAGATTACGATTCCTGTCGGCTTGCCCAATTTTTCGGCATCTATGCAGTTTTTCTACAGCTCAAGAAGAAATTTTAAGCCAAATTAAGCTCCGGCTTGCCAAAGAAAATAATTGACCCACTGCCACTGGTATAGGGTGGGTATAGGTACATTACATATGAATCTACAGGTGGATTTTCTTTTTGGGTCAGTGAGGGCAGCTCCCTGATACAGTGTTGCTACGCGAATATGGTCTTAAAAGACCTTCCCTCGATTTCAAATTAATGTAGACTCGCGTTTACAGATTTTGGAAAAAAAATGTATACAGGATGCGACTGATGCGAGAAAAAGGTCGTTGTTGACAAAAAAAAATATGCCATTCGATCCCATTCCTATCCAGGATCAAAAGCTTGTATGGGACCAAAAAATATTCCGGCTATAAAAGCCACAAATCGAGAAAAACTATCCCCATACATTTTGTATGAAAATAATAAAATTCACATGCAAGTTTTTACGCCAATCGATTCCATTCCTGTTCAGTACCTATTAATCATCTATTAATAGTTTCCATGGGGTCAAGTTACGGTAATGTCACAAATTTAAGAAACTTTTTCCATACACTTGTCTGCTAATGGTGCCTTTTATATAGTCTAGTCTGTCACATTTTTTCATTATTACCCGCCTGTATGTACTCCTAAAGGAAAAATAAGTAGGTAAATACATAAAATTCTTGGTATCGTAGATTTAAATGATAGGGAAAGCCGAATTCCTCCTTATCCATCTGTGACGCACTTTCTACTATTGTGATACCCACTATCTATCAAGCTTATCTGACTTATCTCTTCAGTACTCGTAGCATCTGTTTTTATAATATTGGCATATAGCTACAGGGGCTGCCCTGAAAAATGAAGAAAGCTTATCTACTATTCATTAATTAGTTAATTAGGTACTTTCAAAATCTAAAATTATTGTAGGTATCGTTTTGCTGTAAACGTACACGTAACTTGATATGATGCTCTAAGTATAACTTGATTTAGGTAGGTACTTAATAATATGCGCTTATCGCTTATTAAGGAATGATTCAGCGAATATTCCAGAACGGCGATTACAAATAATTCTGCTGTTTGGATTGATCTAAGTATGTATATTGGGATGCTTAAAGTTTGATGTGATGCTTTTCCTACTGCTATTCTATTTGTCATAATAATAAGGGTTCAGTTTTTGTCCTAATATTGTTTTCGATAATTGTAATAAGTCCTACAGCCTTCTCCCCAACTATGATTCAGTATCCTAAATATTTCGTGATCTTCTATTGTAAGTATTCCCATATGTTAGTATATCTATGGTGCCTGTGGTATGCTCTAATTGGCAGACACTTCAACAACAATTAATTTCCTTAGATCCCTACGATCGAGTTATGAGAAGCGTAAAATGGCAGTAGATAATCGCGGAGCGAAGTACGCATATTGAAGTGATAACACTGATAACATTCGGATAGGACAGTCCGGCACCTTAAAACCATTCGTAAATATATCTCGTTTTAATAATTGTGATTCGGCAAAAAGGCCAAGAGGATAAGATTGCCTAATTTACCTAATTAGGTTATCAACAGTAAGTATGTTAAGATGTATTTGTAAGTTCGTAAATAGATAATTCAAGTTATTGTTTTTTCATTAGTAGCACATTAAAGTAGAGAGAGAAACATAAAGAGCCTATGTGCCGGCACTTTATGTTTGTAGGAATTCTGGTCACTGGTTTGTCTTAATAAAATCACTGTTTATAAATCATTTTGTATTTTTTAACTTGAACATTGAAATGCACAAATAACACTAAAAGAAATACAGCTTTAGAAAATCATGACGATCATGGACTGTGCGCGCGACCATTTACAAAGCTCAAAAGAAAAAAAAATCTTAATTGATTGCCCGTTTTAAACACTCGTAGAAAAACTATTGTATAGGTAATTAAGTTTTTAATCTCGTACCTTTACTCGACAAAGATTTTTGGATCGGTAGTTGAGGTGAAAAAAATATTGTCGGACTGGTGGTTCAGGTGTACAACTATTTCCTATTGTCAGCTTGGATTAGATCATATAGGTATATATACCCATATCAATCATATAGGTACCTATTGCTACATTACTGAGCAATGGCGTGCAAACGTTATTTCTGGATCCGGATGTCCAGTTTAAGGATAACCTTAAACTGCGTCCGAAAGAGGGGTGACCGGCAGTATCTAAGGTACCTATGGTATGGCTTTCGCCACGGTCGCTCGACTGGCGAGTGTATCTCATTCACGACTGGGGCTGGACCACAGATTGTAGGTATGTATATATATAATGCTGGGCTTCATTGGCCATTGAAACTCAAGAAGAGACATTCAGCAGTCAGCCTTTATATAGATATGGTAGTATATAGATCGGGGCTAGGCGGTCTGGCATCGGGGGTCTACTGTCGAAGTTGCCAGCTTACGGACTGCACGGGGGATTGTTAACTTTTTCTCTGGGCCTCCAGCAGAAGCATAGCATATGAGTCTTAGCCGACGAAAGAGAATGAGCATAAACGCTGGTGTCCCAAGGCTCCGTGTCGTGCTACCCCCAACGCTGTTTTTGCTGCATATGAATGATATGTTGGCTATCGGTCACGACGGTGACATTCATTGTTATTCAGATGACAATGTTGGGGATGTAAGTGTAACAATACAAACTTGTGCACGATATCGAGAATACCTACTCTTTCGAGTAAGGTTAAAACAACTTAGTCCGATTCAACCCCACTAAAACACAAATCTGCACAGGTATACCGCAAAAAATAAACCTATTTTTGTGGCTCCTCAGTTCCAAAGCACAGGGAGTATTGGGATCCTCGGTGTCGATATTTCCTGTGACGCAGGACGTCCAATTCCGTAGTCACCTAGATGGGAAACTCACGCTGGTATCCAAAAAGCTCGGTGTTCTTACTCCGTACAAGTCGGACACTATAACTTATAGGCTATAAGGAGTAGGTACTTACTACTTTCACTACTTTGGGCAGGACTGGGAGCACCTGAATACCAGCTTGAGTCGGTACAAAGGCGCGCCGTGCGAATCGACAACGATTTCAAATTCACGAGCGATATTGAACCTTCGAGTCTAAGGAAGGAAAGACTTTGCTTTCTTATGTGTGTTGTATGTTGTATTCTATCGCTTGTACAATACGGGTTGTGTTTTGAAGGTTTGTTTGACATGATCGCCGTCGGCAGGGCGTTAATCTTTACACCCTGGGAGCCTAAAGGGTCGCGCACTGTACGGGTTTAAGAGATAACGTCCCGCGAACGCTCCGGCTCTAGAAAAAGGAGTGTCCTTAAAGGCTCGGTAACGCGCATGTGAATCCTCTGAAGTAACACACGTTTATCGGCTACAGTAAATACTTACCATCAGGCACGCCGTATGCTTGTTTGCTACCGTCGTGTATAAAAATCCTGATCGAGCAGATTGATTTTTCAACCACTTGTTGGAATCCAATTGAGCTAAAGCTTGAATAGGTACAATTCTCCAGGGGCTCGTTTCACAATAGCTTGTAACTTGTAATATTACAAGCGGTTGTCACTTTAAGACATCTTTTGCTAGAAAGGGACTTCCACTTGTATTACGTTATTAAGTTATAAGCTTTTGAAAAATAGGCCCCTGATAGTCGGAGAGTCCCCTTCAGATATGACACAATAATTAGAGCAAAGAAAACCATCTAGATGTTTAGTTTGATACATGTACAGTCGACGTCAAAGATATATTTACACGTTTGCACCTTATGACAAAGGAGTAAGGTGCAAAAGTGTAAACATATCTTTGACGTCGACTGAACATTACATACATACTTTCCTTATTTCTAGGTACCCGGATTTAGTAATAACATAGAGTAACTTATATAGTAGAGCAGCACAGTCTAAGAACTTTTTGAAGCTGTAGCTGTACTGCTTGATAGAGTGATGGTGGTGATGGATACTTAGAATAGTATATTAGCAAATTAACTATAAACTTATAGGTACAGGGTTTTCGTTGCTCTCGTTATGGTCATGCGAATCATGCGTAGTAACAGGCCTATATATGGCTATTACAGGAACCGCGATCGTCTATTTGCATCATTATCTTTCAAATATACAAGAGCGATAGAGACGGAGATAACGAAATTTTGATTATCGATGCTCGCGGTAGGCCCGCAGTTTTTGTAAGTAGGTATCTAAAGACTTAGTCATACATTATAACTAATTAAGTATGTACCTACTTTAAACACCGGTGTAAAGTTGAACATAATATCCGGTAGCACTCTTAAAATACAAGCGGATTATGTAATACTCAAACGTAAAGGTTTAAAAGGCTCTTATTAGATTGTTTAAATGAAAGTTGACCGTATTGTGTGGCAAGGTGCGGCGGTGATGTGAGCCGAGCTCGTGCTCGAATGAGATGGCTCGGTATGCGGCGCGGCGGGGGCGGGCGGACGTGCCAATGTTGCGGCGACCTGAGGTAGGCAGGCAACATATTTATTCATACGCCCGAGGCGTAAATCACCGTGCATCTATTTCGAGTGGGTCGGTGCGGGCGAGAGGAGAGTGGGGTGCGGGTAGACGCCCGATGCCGGTCTGGCGCCAGAAGGATTCCCCAATGCCCCCCGCGCCGCGCCCCGCGCCCAGCGCGCTCGAGGTCATGCGCGTCGCCCGCGCTTTTGCTGCCGCAAATGGCCGCGATTTGAACGCACCCGTTGTGCTATTGCTATGCCTATAATTTTTCCAATACAGGTGGTACCTACGTGATTCAAACATCATTAAGCACTATACATCCCGTAAAATGCCTCAATCTCACTAACGTTATAAGACTTATAAGTTTGTGATATTCATGCTTCATTGTTGTTGTTTTGGTAAGTTCAAAAAGTTCGTAGTACTTCGTAGGCATATCGAGTTGATATAAAATAGATGGCTAGTATGGCTACACAAAAGAAAACGATACGTTCTTATTTGTAAAGACAAAAATCAGAGTTGCGTTTTATACAACTAATTTTATATAGCTACATTACTAGTTATTTGCTAGAAACATCCGACATATATATATGTATTTGTTGCAACCATATTTGTTAGAAAAGGAAAAAACGTATTAACTTATTTAAACTTTATTGCACAGTAACAAATATACGGTTACAAAAGGCGGACTTGTAGCAATTCATTATTCTGTGGCATTATGAAATGTTATCCCGGTATGGTAGTGATGGAAAGACAAGTACCTAGATTATAATGGATCTTAGTACAGAAACCGGTACCTACAGAGCTAGAGAGTTAGAGATACATGAAGAACAATTTGCCTGGTGGGGTTAAAATCTTATTCTATGTAAAACTTCATGTAGGTAGGTCGTATAAGCAATTAAGCATGTATAATTGTACATATACATATGTATATGTGAACCTTATGGATACGAGAATGTGCCTTCAATGGCAGTCGCGAAGGCTACAGAGTGTCTGCGAGCCGAGAACTGGGGTCATAAAAATGGTGACTGTTCATTTCATTGTATGTACATAAAGTGCCTCCTTTAACTGTAGTCCGTTATCTACGTGTATGTAGGTACTACTTATAGACAAACACTAGACAAGGTGGTCTGGGTACCTACAACTTATAATAAAAGTTGTACAAACAATAACATACTTATCTACCTAAGGCACACATCACAATTAAGGTAAGCAGGTATGGGTACACACTACACAAGGTAGCGTAGCGTAGGTTAGGTAAGTACATAAGTTAGGTTTAGTCAAGGATGTAAACAACCATGACATATGAATATGAACTACCTGTGCCGCACCTGTTGCTTAAGAGGCTCTGTCTGAGTATGAAAGATCTAAGTATTGTAGGTAGATCTATTCAAAAAACATTTATTATAAAATCGTATATATTATATCTAGGTAATCTAAGTTTGAGTCTTCTCCCTGTTAGCGTTGTCCCGAGTAGTCCCGACTTGGGGTCCGCTTTGACAACCTAATCCCATGAATTGGCGTAGGAACTAGTTCTTTCTAAATTTGAGTCTATACCATAATAAATACGCAAAGATCTAATCTTGTAATAAGTTCAATTGGATGCACTTCCCGGGTTTCCGTAGGAATGCAATGTTGTGACTTGTGATTTTCAAATCGATTTTGATGACTTGAGGCTGAAGGTGACAGTGACTCTGATAACAACACAGCCTTATTGATTTTGGGCTCGTTAGAACAATTTATAGGTAGAGTATATAGGTATATAGGTAGGTAGTATAAAGGTAGAGTAGATGATTGGCTTCAGATAAATAAAATCTACAGCCTGGGATAAAAGCTAGTATGAAATTATTCAAAATTTTATCAATAATGACTACTCTCATTATAAAACATTATAAAGTGCAAACAAAAAAACACAAGTGCTGAGATATACACGCACCAGCTCTAGATCTGCTAGTGTATTAAAAAATAAATAAATAAATAAAATAAAATGATAATCTATTCTCTAACATCTATCTATTCTTTTGGTTTTCCGTCATTATAAACTTCAGTTAATAAAATCAAAGTGTGGTTTTAAAACATGCCACCTACAAAGTAATTTTAGCTTAATATTGCAAATGCGTCGGTATTCCACATATAAGAATTGCAGTAATTTCGATTATAATGAGCAATTCCCATTCAGCAAGGAACTCTCATTTAGCGAGTCCGGGCAAGACGCTTGGTTGACCGTGTACTCCCGCCGCTTGCAGAACAAAACAAGTGAACATTTGACTCTGTCTACCCAGAAAGTGTGGTCTTAAAATCTGTTATAACTAAGTGTAACCGGACTTCATACTTTGTGGTTTTCTCAGACAAGCGAACCTAATAGCTTTTGCTCCACAAGTAATGAGAATGCAGGGCTAGGGAACAAAAAGCGATGCCGTACGACCGGTCTCGCAGGTTTCAGTGTTGTTATTCTCAAAGCACTTTGCAATCGCGGCGCTGCAGGAGAACCAGTATGAAGTCAGATCTCCGTATAAATACATGGTTACGAATACGGTTCAGGTTGTCTGAGATTCCTGCTCATAGCCGAGATATTTTTTATGGATTGGCAGTTCAGTCGTGTGGCGACTTTTCGGGCGCCGCCGAGAGGACGAGCAATTGCATCCAATTCCATTCATTTTTATTCCTTACACTCCGTGACATAAAATTTAATGGCAATTAACATATTTTTTGTATGATATCTGTTATTGCATCTGTTTTACGTGATTGATTAATTCTGACTGCTAAATTGAAGTGATTATCCATCTGAGAATGTAAGTTATCCTTTAGGAGAATATAATTTCTCTTTCACACTAGAATAAATAATAGTTACTATAGTTAGGTTACCTAAACGTACCTTACTGATGTCATAAGTAATTTGGTCTGAAATCGACTTAGAGTTATAGCAACATGCAGGTAAAGTAGGTTCCTATTCGATAAGACAGAAGGACCGTTTTGTAGTCTACATTTTCTCAAACATACTCCGAAATGTATGCGTTAATGTCACGAAATGAAGACAAAAAAAGTACAAGGGAACTACTTCGGCTATTTTATCAAGAACCAAAATTTGGTAAGGAGTTAATAAAGTTTATTTGATTATAACATAACTCAAACTTTACGTATAAATAAAAATTATTTTGGTAAGTAATAAGCCTTAGTTTTGAAGTCCCAAAACTTAAGTGACTAGTTAGTAGACGAAATTTGGTTGCCTGTAACAATTTTTTTTTCATTTTACGAGTATGTCTTCATTTTAGTTCGCCAATCCCTTTCTGCAATAGCGGCTTATTTACTTGCTTACCGTAAATAACAACAAGGTTATGTTCGGATCGGACGTTTCTCCAATCGAGCGCGCGCCGCCGCCGCCGCCAGGGCGTCGGCACTTGGGCAGGTGCATTTAGCTCCCTCGCCTCGCGGCCTCAACCTACTGGTTTACTCGCTTTGCAACACAGACATACCAAGTTCAAAGAGTTCACGTTTACCTGTGGCGTTGTACATTCCACACCAATGTAATATCTCTTATAAGAGCTAATAATAATATGCTCTTGTCGGGGTGGATTATTTTGAAGCCTCCATCTGTTTGGATGTTCCTTAGAATTTGTACTTAAATACATACTTAACACATTCACTGCCCCCAACGCACATGTGCGTCCACCGTCATACATGTTTGTTCCTAGGCCACGCCCCTTGGCAGTGAATGCGTTAAATAACTTTTATTTTAATTTATCACTCAAACAATTCGTGACAACGTCATGATACGTGCAAACGTCCTACTATTGTCGTATAGAATATAATTATGTAAGTGTCGCAAAGGTCGGCGACAATACAATGGCGGGTGACCCTCATTGAATTTATTTATTTATTGGCTATACCCCACATGAAGACAACACTTCCTGTGCGGGTATTGAGACCGGTTATCATTCGATCCGCCGCAAATGAATTTATTTTTCTCTCAGTCCGAGCTATTTCACAGAGTGATCGGAGCAGTCTTGTTTAAAAGGATATGCTGCTTGTTAAATTTTCTCTTATGCTCAGGGGCCCAGCCAGACTAAGGAAAGTAATCTCGAACCGCCATTGACAATTCGAGATTTCGTGCGAAAAAAAAGTCGAGATTGCTCTTTTCGAGATCTCGCCAGCAGCATCGAGATCGAGATTTGGGTATCTACCCACAAATTATAGCCAACAATATTTGTAAGACCTATAGTGTTAATCGGATACGCCGTGGAAACGATAGCACAACAGTAGGTACCTAACTCTTTTTTTCTTACACCCCCGATTTAGATACTCAACATTTTAATAGACATTAGGTATAGAAGACAATCCTTTCAATCTCGTTTGATCTCGAAAATATTAATCGTGACTCGTAATCGTAAAACCGAGATCTCGTGCCATCGAGATTGAATCTCGGAAACTCGCACGAAATTTCGCAGATTCGAGATCTCGCGTGATCGAGATTGCATTCCCTATCCAGACCAGGCGTCTGCCCCAACAATTATGTACCTATACAATTGCAATGATAATTTTTGGCGGGTGTCCGTACCTGTAGTAGTGGTCTGGTCTGGTGGTATTGTGAAAACATCGATACAGTTACAGGATTCACTTTATTGTTAGGAAATACTTGCATGCTCATCCAAATACTACGAATAAACGGTTTAGAAAAGTTTCGTTACCTAATAAATTTTGAGTAATAGCAATTAAGGTATAAACGAGGAAATGCCGCCAGCATCCTTGGTACAATGCCGCAAGGGCCTAGTTTAGATTTGAGCTAGTTATTAATTTAGTTTAGTATTTGTACTGTAGTACCTCTGTATATTTAGTTATGTAAATAAATGTATATTTTAGGTATAAAAGAAAATGAAATGCTTCTGTTATCGTGCAACAGGCTAAAGTGGTTACCATGGTAACACAAGCTCGCGTCGGGTGGGCGGCGCCAGAGTGTCGCAATTATTTTATACTAGGAAGACGGGCCCGAGGGAGTACGAATTAGGGGCAACCTTCGTTTTTAGGGTTCTTTCAATCTTAATAAGGTCTAGATTTACGATGATGTAGCTTTTTATTCATTTATTTATTTAATCTTTATTGCACAAATAAACTTATCGTACAATTTATTAATTCGGTTAGATTAAGTGCGTTACTTAAGATATGTACAATGCAATTAGGTTAACAAGACTTAACAACAAAGTCTCTACAAAAAATAAACAAATGATTGCTAATAGTAACTACCTAGATAAATAAAAAAGAGAACGCCAGTAATCAGAAATATCAGAATTCTCGGAAATATCGAAACCGTGAATGTGAAAAACTGTTAAGACCGTCGCGACGAGCCGGCGCGTGCGCGGCGCGGGGATATTCCGGGAATCCTCAAGCAACAACAACGCAGCTAGCTAATAATAATACAGCTATTTACGAACGCTTATCAGAAATAATTAATACAGATCTGTCTGTTTACTTTAACAGATATGTACTCGCCGAAGAACAGTATTATATTTGTCCCACGGAATCATGGAAACGAGAAAAAGAGAACCAAATGTAAGTGTACCTACATATCAACATTATTATCGAAAATCGTTTCTTTAAACGGTTTTTATATTTAATATAAATTAATTAATTAATTACATTAACTTTACCCTTTACCCGTCGTCCTAATCCTAAAATTGAATAAAATTGGAATGAGACATAAATATTTGCAATGCTCCGATACGAAGACAGAAAAAGATGCGAGAAGACAAAATTGATCATTATTTCGGTTCTGACCTTTTTGACTGTAAGTACAAGATTAGTTACAACGATAATTTTAAACAAAAAAAAGAACCGACTTCACTAAGGATCGCTATTCCAAGAGGAAGTGGCCGAGTTGCTTTAAAAAATAGTGAAATCACTATAGGTGTGCCTATAATAGTTCAAGAGTTCCCTCGATTTCTCCAGGATCCCATCATCAGACCCCGACTTCGTGACAATGAGAGTAATGGGACCATAGGGGTTATACAAGTTCGATAAAAAAAAATTGAAAATCGGTTCACGATTCACGGAGATATCGAGTAACATACATACAAAAAAAAAAATAATTATAAAAAAAATAAAAATGATAAAAAAAAACAGTCGAATTGAGAACCTCCTCCTTTTTTGAAGTCGGTTAAAAATAGGATCAAATGGCTGTAATCCAAAAAATAATGTCATGTCAGTCAAGAGGGAATCTTTGACTGCTATAAATATTTCACATACGTTATCATTCCTACGCAAATTGGCAGTGGATGCTGAGAAATTTTCTCGATTATTTTTGAAGACGTCGTAAGCCAATTTTCAAAATTAGGAAATTTAATGTTTTTTTTATTTGCTATACCCACTTCTATGACCTCGGATGGAAAGATGCGCTCTTCCTCATTAATAGTAAAACTATGAGGC
Organism: Pammene fasciana; assembly: GCA_911728535.1. Lineage (NCBI taxonomy): Eukaryota > Metazoa > Arthropoda > Insecta > Lepidoptera > Tortricidae > Pammene > Pammene fasciana. The sequence goes on along the minus strand of OU452276.1, from coordinate 14,758,414 downwards.
AAGTAAGTTGGGTCAGGGAGGGAACAGATAGTGGGTTGGTGGGAACAGTAACTCGAATTGTATTTGCTACATACCTACATATGAAAGTTGAATATTGCACTGTGCTGTGCTTCTGATCAACAATCTCAAACAAAAATTCCGATAAGTCTTTTAATTTAAAAGCATTAATTAATTAGCTGTAAGTATTAGTGATTTGTTTTAGCAAGAGTAAATTACAATTACTATGAAAATGATGCCGTGGGGTGCCCGACCTTAGAATTGTCCCCCACCATATCGTCCCGTGGTTGCAGTAGGAGTTTGCTAAGGGAATATACCAGGAGATGGGCAGCAGCATCTTCCGAAAGCCTACAAACAATAAACAAAAAAACTGCGCGCGCCAACCCGCCTGCCAAGCGTGGCGCGTATGGCAAACCCCCCCCCTTAAAGGGGAGGCCTTTGTTCAGCAGTGGACGTCTTATGGCTGAGATGATGACTATGAAAATGCTTTGATACCTTTCTAATTTTTTGCAATTTTAATAGCAACATAAAATTTACATCTTGGGTTGTGTGAGTGGGCATATAATATGTTTTCGGAAATCAACGTTAGTGGAGTCTGGCTAGTGGTAGTGGCTCACCAAAAACCGCAGTACCAATAGAAGAACTGTACTCATCCCTTTTTTAGTGGTGAGGTGAGGGTAGCGTAAAAAAAGACAGTATTATTCTCCCTGTCTATGCTTGAAGTGAGAGTGCTTGGCCAAACTATGGTTTTCATAATTCAATAAATTAATTAATTAAGTTAAATACTTTGAATTAAGCACCTTGGCGTCTGTGGCAAATGATGAGACGCTTAATTCATAACTTTGATGAGCGTGTAGGTACCTAGGTACCCAGTAAGTGTCATAAAGTACAATACGATGACTATTCAGTATTGTTATTGTAGTTTCCACAATAACGTAACTGAATGAACACGTACCTCATTACGTAACGCTGTAATAACAGTTTTGGCTCATCGTACTTTCAATTTATCTGGTGAGCATATAAGAATTTACTTTGCGCGCTATATCTTTGTAATAGCTGTTATCTTTTATCATAGGTTGGTGCTATCAGTTAATTAAATAAGGAGATAAGTATGCGAAAATGCCAATTTTGTAACCGTCCGTAACTGATTTTTTCTCTGGAATCTGTCGAAAACCAATCAATTTGGGAATACATAGGCTTGTACAGTCGGGAATACCTACTTATATCAGAGCAGCCAAGCTGGCCACAAATATCTGAACAACGAATGTATTTTCAAGTGCATGTTCAGATAGGTATTTGAGTACCTTGGCCGTTTCGATATATTTGGCGACTGTAGAACATAGCTTGCGTGTTCTCATTGTTTATTGTAAGTAAAACTAGTATAAATAATTTATGCCACACCTGGCCATAAAGTGTCTTTTTCCGTAAGTGTAGACATAATATGATGTACCTACACAACACGGGAGGTAATAAAGAAAGCCCTCGATCGCATATTTACGTCCCTCGCTTGCAGCTCGGGCCACAAACTTCAGCGATCTCGGCCTTTCTTTGTTTTGCCACCCTAGTTGTGTAATGTACTATTATGTAACTCTTAAAAATTGTCTAGTTAACATGTTAATAATGAGGCATACATGCTGCACATGTTTAGTCTGTACCTACTGTAGCTTAAGGTTTGTTATAAGTAGATAGGTATGTATGTAGTAGTGTTGGTTTAGTCTAGAGTTACTATTCAGTAAAGTGTCTTACTTACCTACCTAATACCTATTCGATGAATCATGTGTATTATATGAGCACTTGGACACCATGAACACATATTTTCTATCGTTCTTAAAATATTAATATGAATACATATTTCGTAGAAATACAATGATTTACAGTGGATAAGTATTTAAAACTCTTTATATTAACTTCTTATGTGCGTAGGAGTAAGAATGCAATTCGGAAGCGGGAACACCTCTTGAAACTGGCATATCTCCAAGAGTCGATCCCGAATACCCACGGTAAACACGGGTGGAACTCGCAAACGAGCAGCATCATAACAGGCAGGTAGGAGCGTGCCAAATATATTCAGTTATAAATATAATTGGCAATCAATACCAAACCAAAACTATATCGACGTAATTTTTATAATTTTGTACTTGCGCACGGAACACTTAGGTATGAAAAACCTATTAAATGAAATACATTCATGTGCAAGTATGATGTTAGATTAATTTTATTATGCAAGCGCTTTTAATGAATAGCTCTAGGTAAATGCAAATCACGCAAACGTCATTGAGGAAAGACTTGCGTCGCGAGTCGCGCCTCGCACCGGATCGCGCAGCAATGAATTAACATTTATTTGGTCAAGTGGCACCCGGTTTGGGCTGACTCACGAATATTGTTGTCGCGTACGTACATACATCTGGCGTATTTCGGTCGTTGATATGCGAACGCCAGAATTCGCGGAGAATGACGCCATTCTCTTGAAACATATAATGCTTATACATATAAGCAAACATCGGTAGGTATGTCAATAGTTTTTGTTGAATAATGACTTGGATGAGTGGAAAGAAAATATTTTATGCTTATAATTTAAGTGAATCTTTCGTTGCCTATTCATTTTTCTTTGTAAATATGAAGTAAAGTGTTAAACTGTTCCTGTGAATAAATAAATAAATATTCATTCTGGAATCGACTTGATTACGCATTTATCAATCTTTGTTAAACAACAAAAGAAAAACTTATCGTACAAACAGCGAGCTTAATACCATGAAGCATTTTCTTCTAATCAACTTTAAGGCAAAACAATAGATTGATTTCCTAAATAATTATTAGACTTCCGTTTAAATTAGTTAAGACAGCAAACCGTGATTTGTTTTGTAACTACATATTATTATTATTAAATTAATTAAATGCCCTTGTTAATTATTATACAGTACCTAAAATATAGGTACTACCTCTGCACCATAACATAATATTAATTAGATTTCCAAGTAGGGACCCTAAATATTTTTGATATTTATTTTTCTTTTACACCACGTTGAGATTACCTAATCGTCACGGATAATGCCTATACCTAGTTACCTAATTTTGTAGATCCTATGACTTTCTAAACAAGGGGACAAGGGAGGGGAGGGGGCAGATGGTAGTCGCTTGCATAAAAACTAGGGCCTACGACAATTCCTGGGGTTACCAAACGGACCCTAGGTTACAAACGCTAGGAGGATGATGAGTTGATGAGTTTTTTGAAAAGGCTAGTATTAGACTGATAGATAACCACAAAATCAACCGGAAGGCGGAATTTGTTTATGGTGATTTAATTTTTGTATGGAGCCCATAGACAAAATGATTGTTGTTGACACCCGAATTCCGCTCAATTGCGTGTTGCGCTTCAGCGTGGTGAGTGATAGCAGTGATAGCACAGTGAATAACAGCCGGAGCGCGATTGTGAAGTGTCCGAGTCCGAGGCGCGGCGCGGTCCGCCCGATGACCCGGTTGCGAGGGAAGCCCGCGCGGGTGGCGGGGAGGAGCGGCGGGAGGGACGCAACACGGCCACAATGCTGCAACGGCACTGTTTGCCAAGTTTGCTTACTTCGAGCCTTTTACCAACACCTACGCGTCATTGCATATTTGTGCAATCGTTTAGCATGGTCAACTTTTTGAGTAATAGGAGACGTTCGTGAAACGACGACTATTTTAATTACGATTAAGAATTGCTACGATTCAGGAATAAGTTTTATTTTCTGACGGGCGAGGTGCGCCTTTAATAAAGCTTCGAACTATACAACGACGGGTTTCCCGCCCACGCGACTTCGTGGCGCCCGTGCGGACCAATTTGTGTTTTATACATACCTACATACACATCAGATCTGATCTAAATGTAATAATCTATCAACGTTTTCTTAGCTCGAGTCGAATCGTAAGACCTGGTAATAGTGTGATATTCATTTAAGTAGGTGTATTACGTAGGCATGACATGACATCATTCAAGCCAGGTCACTTAGTAATAATTATGTACTTATATTATTTACGATTACGAATAAAATCGTCATTAAAATATTTAATTTGTGTTATACCTCAAACTGGTTACTATGTGCAAGTTTGACTTGTTTTATGGTCCAAACTTTGACGTCAGCTTTTCTTTTTTAGATTCCTTACGTCGTGGGTTATCAGAATATACCCGTAGTAGTTTTCGAGTTATGAATTTTTTAACTTAAAATTTTTGACTTTTGTTAAGGAATTAAGGGTGAAGCATAGATATTCCAAGTGAAATTTTTCAAATTTTGTTTTTATAGTCGGCGACTGTAATACTCGAATTGAGATTGTGTTGGCGGAACTACTAGCGCATACTTTTTGATAGAGCTTCTATGGTCGCATATTGTAGCATCCATAACAATCACAGAAAGGATTTCCATACAATATTGTGAAACTGTTGTCGGGCCCCGCATTGCGTGTCGCCGCCGGCACAATCCACCGGGAGATCGAACGTTACGAGATTACATAGAAGCAGTAGGTTGTGCACGGCTTTCGTCGAACTCAATTCTTACCGGCTTGCTTAAGCACTCGTATAAAAACTATTGTGTGCAACGGTAGGTACATAATAAGGGTTCTTAAAATTCTCGGGTCTGTTTTTACAAAATTCGGCTTCGCCTCATTTTGTAACTTCGACCCTCGAATCTTAAGAACCCTCATTATGTAACTGTTGCACAAAATACTATTTTATAACAGTTAGTAGGTAGGCATTTGTTTTTAAATCAATCGAGAATAAATAGTAATCAATACCGAACTAAAAATTTTTTTATAGTGTTACTAGTCAGAGCAGGCGTTTTTCTGTATGTTTAACTTGTTTAGTGTTTTAGTTTTATGTGTATTTCTATTTTTGAATTATTGGTTTACCCGTATTTTCTTTTCCGTATATTAAGCGTGTGTGATCGCGCCGTCATTATGCCGTGTCGTCAAAATGGTTGCAACGGAAGACCAGCGCTGGCCTTGCCAGCATTAACGCTGAGGTGCAACCATTTCGTGACAAGTGTATGTCTCTTTCTGTTTGTTTCCATTGTATGTTGTGTCATGAATAAATGTTTTCTTTCTTTCTTCCATGACGCGCTGTTTCAGTGTCATGTTTTTTTGTTAGGTATTTACAATAGGTACCTACAATACCCATTAAACCCCCTTAAATTATTGTGAGTATCAATTAATTGTTTACGATATGTAACATTGAACATACCTACACCCACAAGTGCATATGCTGACTTTGGCATGTGAACATCAGCGAACCGTGCCATATTATTATAAATAGTAAAGAACGACAGGACACAAATTGTCAAAGATATATTACGACGCTAGCGAGCAAGTTTGGCAATAACGCAAGTTGTGAACTAGCAAAGGTATCGTGTATTCGTGTACGTCCACAAACATTGAAGTAGATCCCCTGGCCGTGCCGCGTGGCTCAAGGCCGGGGAGTGACGTCGGCATCGGCACGGCAGCGAGCAGACGAGACCGCCAGCGCCGCCGCGCCGCGCCGCGCCGGCCAAACAACGCACGCAACGCAACAAGTGCTTGCGCCCCCGCGCTCGCGTGCCTATGCCGCGGGGAACAGCTGTAGCTATGAGTATGCCCACCATCGCCAATTTTTTCGCGAATCTGTTGTAATATTTTGTTTGGTTTGTTAATTAAGGATTGATTCTGGTCTGTTGATATACATATTTAGTTAGATACTTCCCGTATTTGGCAATATCAGTAGAGAGAGAGAGAGCAATCAACACTCGCCTGACTTGGCTCGGATGCCCTTTTCGTGATCGTGGAACACCTTTTCGAATGTGCCATTATTGGCCCTCATACATAATCATAAATAATACTTCGTTCTTTCGTTTATTGAACATGTTCATGTTCATATTACAGTTTTTTATTTTTAGAGGTTTACATACTGCTGCTAATGTCCTTAGTGAGATAAGTAGATATTATGCTTTAACTTATTATACAAATAGGTATAAATCTTAACAAATGCTTTGAGTTAAAGGCACTGAGGGTAATTGATTATGATTACCATATATCCCAGGCTGTACTTAAATTTGTATATATTTTGATAATCAGAAATTAGACTTAAAGGTAAATAACATTTGAATAACGCTCGATTACCTACCGTAATTTATCAAGTGTCAAGTTTTTAACTAACACTTAACAGCTAACGCCAAAGTGGCACATATTCAGATTTTAATTATATTATTACAAATAAATGAATATTAAATATTACAAATATTATTCAATACTACTCGTAGGCATCTCTCTTTCAATCACTCTCTTACACTCGTTCACCAATCGTCCAACCGCGCTTGCAAACAAATCACAACTAGGCTGAGCCTCGAGCACGGAGCTAATCGAGCTTTCTCTAGATGTGCAATATGCGCACGTGCTACCTAGTAGGTACTACCTACTATTCATACATATGGTATGGTTATTGTAATAAATAGCACAGAAGCGGCATTATGGCGGTGGTATCGCTCGTTTCCTGACCAAGTCGTCCACGGCGCAATCACACAGCTCGGCTTGTATCGGCGCGCGCATGCGTCATCGCCTCCGCTTGCTGATAGCGCCCACCAATTATCATTGCAAATAATGTATTTATACAGTCCGCCGATCGCGGGCGCCTGAGCACTCGAGTTTCTCGGCTCAATCTTATCAACCACACACTTAGATTCATATCCAAAATGACGCCAACTCGGCTTGTTTATCTTCAAGTAGTTTATGTATACCCAGTGAGCACAGAAATTTGATAAAGAGGTCTCATTGATAGCAAGTTCAAGAGATACAATGTTAAATATAGGAAAATGCCAACGTTAAGACATACCAACCTACAAAAAATATTTGTTTAATAAGCACATAAGTTCTTACTGATTGAATACGCTCGCGGTATTCAGTTATTTATTGACCTTTAATGGGTCGGACTGGAAGGCTATGTTGTCTTTCCTTTCGTAAATTGGTGAACGTACGAACGACGGAGCCAATACCCGTTCTAGTCGAGCGCAACCGTTACGAAATCAGTGCTGCATGAAAATTACACCAGCTCGCGCTGCGCTGCTGATGGATGGGTAATAGTAATTATTAGTTCCGCGACCAATCAGGCGCCCACTCGTGCCACTTCAACAGATCGACATTATTCATTACAATCCAGGTCGAACACTAACCTCATGTGATATCCGATCATACCACGTGGCATCCAATTCTACGTCATTTAATTGTTAAGTACTTGTATTTGTTCAGTAAGTTTATTAACAATTATTAAAGTAGGTAACAATACCAATAAGTATGTATGCTTTTACAACTATTTAATGATTTGTCAATATCTATTCGCGTTATAATATAATCACTCTCGAAACTGCTTCATGATACTTAATTTTATTGAAGTCGCTGCTACTGTAATCACAAGTCGCAACGCTAGTCGCAATGTTATAGCGTAGTTTACAAAGTATAGATACGTATGTATAAATAGATTACGAAGAACGACCGATCCGGTTATGTTGAAGGAGAGAGATAGATAAACGCGACATGAATCACTACTCCCAGAGCGAGCGCAGGCAAGTCCGTTCGGTGCGAAGGGTGGGCGCGGGCAGAGGGGGGCGGGGGACGGTGCGAGCACGGCGACGAAACGACAAACAGTTGGTTGGGTTGCCCGAACAGTCAGTCATCCGCGCCCGCGTCAGAGCAGTGTGTTGCTCGAGTACGAACCACGACCAGCAGCTACAAATTACGATTTGTAGACAAATTTAATAATTACCCACACAACCATATATACTCGCGAAAAAGAAAGTGGCGTCCGTTTCGAGGAACAAGTGAGGCGTGTGTGTTATCACAGGTGTATGTGTGTGTGAGCGTGGCGTGGACCGTCGCGCAGTTATTAACGATGATTCACTTGTGCGCGGGTGAAATGCAGCCTATCGGACTTGTTGACATTTGTTCTGGAGGCGTAAACAAATGATATCAGAACAGCAGACGTATGATGGTGGACTAATCAACTATTCCGCGGTAAGCGCCTTTTACAATAAACGTAGTTGATGTTGAGATGTATAACACTGTATACATACTATACGAAACATCACATATTGTATTAAGTTATAATTATTATCAATAAAGTACACCTTCACAACAATGTCCAGTGTAAAATAAAATAAATTGCTGCATTGGAGGTCATTGAATGAGTTCGATATATGTTATGTATATATTATTATTGTTAACATATTATACCCGGTGGGTACGAATGTGTCATGTCGATATTTTTATCAAAACTAAGATTGGAACGAGGATGGCATTAGGTATAATGTGCCCTAATTTTATGCTTTGACGATTTGGGAGTACTCTTACCGTATTGCGTTAGTTTTCACCGTGCTTGAAAGAGAGTAAAATGCTTATTGTGTGGTGTCATCCCTTTCGGGCAGTAGCTATCTGGCAATGGTGGCAAAGTTAGGAACACGTCTTCGAAAACAACACCAACCGTGTAACATAAAAAATACTTGTTATATTTACTAGAAAGTAAGGAATAATTGCCATGTCGTATAAATATACTAAGTAGGTAAGTATGTAAACATATCACAACAGTGAGCAACAAGTCACATCACTCTCGCTGGAGTAGTAGTGGAGTGGCTATTATTACTACCTACTGGCAAGCTTCGATATTTAATAGATCTAAATTACGAGTAAGATACATATTGTTTTTATATATCGTATCCAGAATAGGTAGGACTATTACCTTTACTACAGGCATATGAAACATTTAGGTGACACGATGGACATTCAATTGCTATATTTATGATAATTTTGATTAATGCCAAGTAAAATATAAATATACATTTAGCTCGTCTAGTTCGCCTGCGTAACTATCCTTTGGCTAAGATTTACAACAAAAAGAACTTAACAGTTTTAGTTACTTTAATAACGACGTTGAATAGACACAATTAAATTACTTACCTACGTCAAATATTTTAATCAGTAACTATAAGTGATTAAAATCTAATTTAAACGTATACGAGTCGTCATGTAAAACGGGTTTACTAGCTGGTAAGGCGTACCTTCTTGCCGATTGGAATTAGATAGGTAGGTAGGGGTAATGCAGGCTGACGGCCGACATAAGCGTCGCCAGGGCCGCCTGGCGTGGCGCCAGGCCGGCGGGCGGCAGCCGACCGCCGGGATTCCTTTGTCTCATTACAACACTAGTGTGCTGAACCGCCGCTCGCGCCCCACCGGCTCGGCAGCCTGCCTTCGCTCGGCTCTCTACTCTTGATGAGCACTAGCTAAAATGTTGGATTGTTACGTTTACGATTCAGGTAGACTAAGTCATAATACAGTTGAATTCTTCGATACTAATGGAGGATACAATAAAATTAAAAGTAATAAAACAATAAGTACTGATGGTAAAAAACAATAATCACTTAGTAAAAAGATATCGTATTGAAATGAAATCCACAGTACTGAAATATTTATAACAATTATAACTATCGCAAAATGTACAAAACAGTACCTACTAAGAAACACCGGTTCAAACGCTTGTGTGTTAGTGCGTAGGCTCCGTAACATTTATTCGCTAGCTCGTTCTTAAACGAGTGGAGCGGCTTGCTTGTCTCCGGTTCTTAGAAATTGTAACGCCTTCTGCGAACGCACAAACGCAGTCGTCCACAAACGACTTGACTCGGTGAGGTGTGAGCGCAATGCGAGGTCGGTTGCCACCGTTCCTTCTGCATTACTTCATCTTGACTTATGAATTAATAGTCACAAACTGTACAATATATAAATAATTTAGTATTTATAATTTTGATATTGATGGTTCCGTAAATAGATCTCGTGATATGCGCAACATTTATAATTTTTACAATAATAAGGAATTATTCGTGACAATGAATTTAAAAGTTAAAATTAAATACGTAATGATTAAATAGGTATAGTTGTAAGTATTTTTAGGTGTCTAAACATACGAGTTAGTGCCGTACCTTACACTGCCATTAAGTTTAACCTTGAAATTGAATTACGGTCATAATAAGTCAACGCAAAGTTTTAAATTTCAAATGAAGCGTATTGTTTTGTTAGTCACACAATGTAAAAGATAAAGCCTGGTATCAGAAAGTAGCAAGCTGTGTTGGGCGGGGATATCCTCATCCGTTAGCATAAGATGTGTCTACGTCACGATGATGTCACGCCGCACACCAATAGAAATAGCCCGGCACATGCGCGTTGCGTCAACTCGTTCACCGCAATACTCTGTTGTGTTGACGATTCACTACACAATAAGTCTCGAGTCGCAAATGTGTTTACTTTTCGTGGTAGAAATGTTGTTAAGTAACTATGATTATTTCAAATTATGTACTTTATATTGTAATAAATTGTTTGGTTACGTTTATGACGAGCGTTAAAGGATTTAAGTGCTTAATTTAAAAGTATTTTTCATATATTTTCAGGTACAAAGCTCGCGGGTACGATGCCTCTCACTCAAGAAAAACGTTTGGATAATAACTTCACCAACAACAATGACCACAGTTATCTACATAAGAAATTTAAGAAAATGGCATCGACCATTGCAGTGTTTCCTGTTAACACTGCAATGGTCGGAGATGCCAGACATAAAGATATTGTCGTAGAAGAGACGGCTCGAAATAGTTATATTACTAATGGAAGCATTCAAGCAGCTCATCCAGAGATAGAGAAAATAAAAGGATCGCAAAATAATCAGAACTCTAAAGATGTACAAATTAATATAAGTGACGAAAATTGTAGATTAAGTGATGTAAGAAATATTGATCAAGTATCTGGTAAGACCAGTTTCAATGATGAATTTTCAAATAAGACTGAAAACCTTGAAAATGATTATAGAGATGTTCAGAGTGGAGGAACGGGTGGACGATATGTATGCCCATACTGTAAATTATCTTGTGCCAAGCCTTCAGTTCTTCAAAAACATATCAGAGCGCATACTAATGAGAGACCTTACCCTTGTGTACCTTGCGGTTTTGCCTTTAAAACAAAATCAAACCTTTATAAACATAGAAGATCGCGAACCCACGCCTTAAGATTGCGGGGAGCAGACGTGGCTGCTACAATCAACGATGAAGATATATCAGGTGGATCTGAAAGCGATACATCTTTACCGCCTTCTACAGTTTCTGACTCCGGAACGGATGTGTCTAATACTCGTCTTGAAAACTCAAAACCTTATGAAATTTCTTCTCCAGAGATAACAAACGACCGTTTCACTCCCCCAGCTAGCCTTGAAATGCGAGAGGGTGATACAAGTAAATTAAAAACAATTTATAAGCCGAAATTTCGAGTAGTTTCCTCTTATCAAGAAACGGATGAGAAAGATAAAATGAAAAAGACAATGTCACCGAACGCCGATTTTCTTACAGAACATATCTCTAAAATTATATCAAACAATGAAGCTATTGTTGATGTCATCGAAACGCCATTACAAAAGAAATATGGTAAAATTAAACAAATAGCAGAAAGCAAACAATTTTTAAATGAGCATGAAATAAAAACAGAGCCTTCACCACTTAACTTGACGATAAACTCCAACGACATTGATAATGTTTTTCGGAAGCGGTCTCATTCAGAGAGTTTTTCTCTAACGGACCACCAGAAACATCCTTTAAATCCCGAAGGATCAATCATAAAGGATCTTCTATTAAAAACAAAAGGTAACGGATTAACATCTGTCACGGAAGATACAAATGATGGACCGGCACTATTATATATTTGTCCACTCTGCCAAATAGTTTACAAAAGTGCTGATAACTTGGAAATGCATAGATTATACTGCTGTAAAGGAAACTTCTCTAACAATAACGGTCTAATAAATAATATTCAGAAAGAAGTAAAGGCTGGCAGGCCTGAAAATATATACGTAAGAAGCAATTCAGTCAATGTTCGCCTGCCCGAAACATCCTCTAATTCTTCACCAAAAATGCCAGTTTTTAACAACTCGCCTCCGTTAAAAATCAAACCGGATAATTTGGTAATTGTTAAACCTGAATCAAATGACGTTGTTGCCCCATTACCGTCGCCCGGTCCTCTTCTAGGAAATACCAGGCTTGTCGATGCGAGAGCGCCGTACGACTACAATAGAAAACCTGAAAATGTTAAAGTTAAACCAATGGTGGCTAGCCCAAAAAGAAGAATAGATAGTAGTTCTGACCCGTACAATGGTAGACTGTCTGAAAATGCTTCTCCGAGATTAAATGATTTGTATAATCAATCAAAAATAAGATGTATTGAAGCCAATGCTACTCCATTACGGACTATGGATGAATTAACACAATTAGGAAGACATAATTCAACATCGCTGCAAATGTTTGGAGGAGAAGTAAAAATAGTCCATCATTCTGGAAGCACGACTACCCTGCGCATTGAACCAAGTAAAAACCAATTGTCTCCTATACTAATACATCCAAATTTATCACCATCAAAATTGAATGTTGACATGGAAGCAAGCAGCGTTGTAGTAAGATCGGAACTGCATTCAGGTGGAACGATTGTGCATAATCCTCCAACACCAAAAGAAATAATTGGAACTCCAAAGCCTCAAACCCCAAGAATATCAGTATCAACAGGCGTATCCAACAATTTACCTAACATTCATGATATGACGCATTTCCAATTTCCACCATTTAGTGCTATAACAGCATTTAATCCTTTGACTTTACCACCCCTAAGTCCATCAACCTCTCCTAATGGTGCTACAACAATCTTGCATGGAGGAAAATTAATACCACATGTACCGGGTATACCAGGACCAAATACTCCTGGTACGAATGCAATACTGTCAAAAAACTCTAACGATTATTTTAGCTCCTTAGAACCATCAAAGCTGTCGACGATTGATAATATTCACGGCAATTTACTATGTGTCAATGGTCAAGTTGCTAAAGTAATCACCTCTTCAAAATATGAAATGAATAAAAATGAGACCATGAGAAGTCCTAACTGCAGAACATTAAACCCGGAAACTGATAAATTTACAGCGAAACAGTATAATGCTGACGCTTCTCAGTATGTCGTTTCGGTTCCCATAATAAAAATAAGAAATGTAGATGAACCTAGCACTGCTCCAAAAATAATAACTAATAATAAAAGAATGCCAACAAAACAGGATATAGCTGTAAAAAGAAACTTTGAAGGTGTTCCCAAAACACCCGTGATGAAAGAAAACTCTCACTTTTTATCAGTGACATCAAAATATTCTGATAAAATAAACAGCCCTCGAAGTGGTGAAGTAAAAATACAGAACGAGATGAGAAATTTTAATTTTGAAAATCTGATTACGAAAGCTGAAATATTCAACAATCAAATTCCCAGTTCGTCTGAAGTGCAAAAAAATACTAATGCCCAGGAGATGGCAGTATCTTCAATTAACAATGAAAGGTCAGAGACGGCGTATTTTCAAAAGAACGTCACTGTCAAATCTGTAGCAGAAGACCGAAAACCCAAGTTTTTGAGGCCTTCCACTCTACCATTAAAACCCGGTACATTTACACCTAAGAGACATCACGGCATTACACCTAACGCAAACACAATGCCATTAGTCTCACCTGAAACTCCACGCCCTGCCAAAGCGTATGGGCAACTATATCTTAATGGAAATGCCTATACATATTTGGGCCTGAAATGCTCAACAAAAGTGTTTTATTGCACTATAAACCGGCCTCAGCCGACTTATGTTCCTAATCAACACTTCCTATCTATGTACAGTAATTGGCAGGTAATTATGAAACACATTTCAATGTCTTTATGTCACAACTTTACGATGCAGATGTATAATGTGATAAAATAAATTCATTATTGTTTACAGTTATTATCAGAGCTTACGCCAGACCCCCTAGGACTGTCAGCCTCGTCTGCCATGTCTCTTTATGACTCACGGCATCGACCGCAAAACGTGGCCAGCTCTGTGCTCAAACAGGATCTCATATTGACGCATTCGTCGCAATGGAATAAATTTACTAAGGATAGCAAACAGGTATTAAGATCATTATTAACTTATTATTTTGTACATGTATACATACATTTCCTTATTAGTGTTTAATAATCAATTACTGAAACTGAAATAGTCCTTCGCAATCCCAAGCTGTATTCGTAGAAAAAAAAGAGGTTGAAGGTATTTTTTTAAACCGAAAATTTATTTGATTGAAATAGAATTGTGTGTATAAATAACAGTATAAATAAAAATATGTACAGTACGACACTGTACATATTTTTATTTATACTGTTAAGTAAAACTTTTACCTAGTCATTTACATAACGAACAAAATACGGCATCTTATTTCTAAACTACTTTTTTACATAAGTAAGTACAAGTACTAAGTTCTTATACTTCTTTTACAAATATTTTTCAGTCGGTGTTCGCCTTGGATCCTAAGAAATCAGAGGAAAATAAATTATTGATATCCGAGAGCGCTATCACTCCCAAAAAAGAATTGGCGGGAGGATTTGAAAGTAACGAAGAATACACTTACGTGCGCGGCCGCGGCAGAGGGCGGTATGTTTGCTCAGAATGTGGTATACGTTGCAAGAAACCGTCCATGTTGAAGAAACATATAAGAACTCATACTGATGTGCGCCCTTACACTTGTGTACATTGTGCCTTCAGGTAATTTCTTTGTTAGAGACTTACATATTTTTCTTTATACGCGGTTTCAGAAGTAAGGTGGAGTCTTTTAATTGCAACTAAATTTAAAAATGCCGACGACACAAAATAACGACAGGCTTGATAATGTTCTTCTACTAAAAATCTCAAGGAAAAAATATAAATGGCACCGATAGGTCAAGAATTATTTGATCGACAGGGCTTTTTATAAAACCGCTGTATTTTCGGTGCGAAACCGAGTACACACATTTTTGTGCTAAATTGGACGTTTCAATAGAGCTATAGCTATTAAAATCTTATGAACTATTTAGTCAAGGCCTGCTTTTGAAGTTTAACAGTAGTTGCAATACCCGCCAGGACGGCTAATTGCTACTATGCCTGCGTCGGGAATTTATGAAATACGTTTTTACTCTTCAAAGCTTTCCTTTGTTTATGGTGGTTACATAAAGTACCTGGGTCAATCAACTTTTTCTTGTTTTTTGCGAGAATTGTCCTTTAACTTTTGTGGGTTATAACAATGTCAACATGAATCAAGATCCTTTACACGCATACCAGATCAGGAAAATAAATAATAACGACACATTATTCATTAAAAAAATGGGTGACCCAGCGGAAGAGCCGTTATTTTCATACAAAAGTGAGGGACACCTATCTCCACTGGGTCACTGGCATTAACGAAGATATAACGTATTAAAATGTGATAGAAGGGATTGCAATTCGTAGCATGTTTATCTGTATTTTATATAAAGTGCATAACTTAGTTAAATATAATCCGCATAATTTATTTTTATCACTATTAGTCGAGGTATGCGAAATTTTGCTGACAAAGAATAGTTGATTGACTCACCTACATCCTACATTAAATTTACTTACTAAAAAATCATTCATAAAAATACTTTGAGCTTATAAATAATGATATAAGGGATGTAGTAAACACTTTAATATTTTTAGTTGTAATTACAAGACTTCACCTTATAAAAAAATTGTTTAGTCAAAAGTAGATATAGTCTATTTCACAAAAATATTTAGCCGGTATTGTGGATAGTTTTATGCTCCAAAAAAAAAACAGTAACATAAGTAAAACTGTGAATTATATTTCCAGCTTCAAAACAAAAGGAAACCTCACCAAGCACATGAAGAGTAAAGCTCATTTCAAAAAGTGTTGCGAATTGGGAATCAATCCAAACGAAGGCGCCGACGTAGAAGGCGGGGAGATGGCGCCGGGATCCGGAGAAACGGACGACGATTCAGATTCCGATGGTGACGAAGGCAACGAAGGAGAAACTGAATCCAGCGGTACGCATTTCAATTGTTGTTATGAAATATTTAAATCCATCCAGAGGAACGCTTGCCTACTTAAATCCATCTTAGGTTTTTAAATCAATAGTTGGAATTGTTTGCCATAATAACTTGCACGTTCACAAAACATGAGTTCCCTTCTGCTAAATACAAATAAACAGCGCTGTACTGCATAAAATATTGTTCCATAAAATAACTTTTTGACTTTATTTAAGTACTTTTTAAAATTTTCAGACACCGAAGTTTGCAAGTCCCGTTTGCCTGAACATGAAGCAGCTCATTGTTTACTGTCTCTGGGAGGCAGTCGCCCGGCGACTTCAGCAACACCCGGCCTCATCACCAGTGCCCGGCCATCAACGTACCCTTATACTCCTACTGGACTGGAAAGCACCACAACGGAATTAAGTCCAGAAAAATTCAGTCTCTCCAGAAGCACGTCGGTAGATTCACGAACGGACACCGACAATGAACCAATGGACCTTAGTAAAAATGAAGTGAAAGTTACTCCAAACATTCCCGAAATACCGACAGCTAGAGAATCTAGTGTTCTAGCATCTTTAGCGTCAAATACAGCAAAGCTTCCTCATAATCAAACACATTGGTCAAATGGAGAACCAATGCTACATACATATTTAACGGAGAGAGCTCTTCAAGATTCTAAAATTAAACAAAGTCAGTTAACAAGTAGCTTAAGTAAACTAAAGAAAATTGAATTGCAAAAAAATGTATTGACAGAATGTGAAAATGGGAATATAAACGTTAGGACCATAACAACGACGAAAAACTCCGTAAATTCGTCTATCTCATCACCGCAAATTACTATTAGCACATCCAAGCTACCGATAGTATGCGACAACGATATTCCAACAACATCGTTGAATGTACCAAAAGAAGATAATATAACTGCTGGTACTGATACTACGTCCTTAAACAATTTGGTGATTGAGGCGAAAAGAACTCGTACGCCTAGCAGCAGTAATGCAGAGAATGCTAAACATGTTGTGTCCGAATATCTAAAACATGCGCGTATAAACCTAATCAACACCTATGATGACAATGCTCAGAATCAACCAGAAGGTAGTGATTTTACTAATGCGAAAGGGGGAATCGAAGATAGAGACGAATTAAATAATACAGACGATATAAAATTACCAGCCTTGGACCATGACCCTATTGCCAGGAAAGTGGTTATCGGAGCAGGAGGTGTCGCATTTAAAGTTACTAAGGGAAAAGAATTCGAAGGGTCTTCGTCTTATTCGCCAGGCAGGCTTATGGAGGATGGGCGAAGAGTATGTGACTTCTGTAATAAAACTTTCACTAAACCTTCACAACTGAGGTTGCATCTAAACATTCACTATATGGAAAGACCGTTTAGATGTAGCGCATGCGCCGTTAGTTTTCGGACTCGAGGTCATCTACAGAAACACGAACGATCGGGATCGCATCACAATAAAGTATCGATGACTTCGACTTTCGGAGCCGCGACATCATTAAATCCTAGACCTTTCCGGTGTTCGGATTGCAACATAGCGTTTAGAATACACGGACATTTAGCAAAACATCTCAGAAGTAAAATGCACGTTATGCGACTAGAGTGCTTGTTCAAGCTACCTTTTGGCACGTTTACTGAAATAGAACGGGCAGGCGTGAGTTTAACGGACATAGATACGACGGACTGCGCGAGCTCGCTGGCCAGCCTGCAGACGCTGGCGCGCAAGCTGCACGAGAAGGACCCCAGCAAGCTGGAGTACCGCGAGCCCGGCGCGGGCGGCGCAGGCGGCGCCGCGCACGACGGCTCCGAGGACGAGGAGCCGCTCGCCGCTGTCGTGGACAACTTGTGTGACAGTGAAAGGGATAGTGAGATGAAAACTATTGAAAATAGTGACGAGCTAGATAAAGAAAGGAGTTAATTTTAGTGCCACAGATAATTAGTGCCAAAATTATATTAAGTAGGTTATTTAATGTGCAATTTTGTTATTAATTTAAGATGTAATTATTCATAATGGGGTTTGACTCAGACACGTATGAAAAAAACGAGATAATACGCTTTAAATACATATATATTTGTATTATGTTTCTTTGTTAATATTGTAAAAAATCTCAAATGGATATGTCTAATGTTGTTAAAAGTGCTTCTTTTATAAGGCTTGCGTAAGTATTTGTAGTCGTAGGTATTTTACGTACACCACACAACCAGCAAGACTTGTCTCGTGGCCATGAAACTTAACTGAAACTGAAACGATAAATATATAGGTACATCTAATTTTAAATATAACAACAGACATTTTGTGGTCCAGATGTATGTAACAATTAAAATATCAGAGAAACATATTAAATAACTTAAAATAATATAGCCCTCGATATTACCTGATAAGTACCATATTGTTTTGTATGTATTTTTATAAAATATATACCACTATGTATTTACAGTGACTAACGTCTACTTCCAAAAACGTTTTATCTTTGAAAACGATTGGCATATCATCTTCCATAAACGAAATTTAGATATACATTGTAACAATCCTTGAAGAGTCTTCCATATCAAAAATAGTACTCGTGCTAGATATTTGTTACTAGTTACTCTTCACTCGAGTAAAAATTTGATGAGCGTAAATTAACTTTACATCTACAAATATAGTAGCTGCTCTTTTTGTAAATATTACGTATTTATTACTTATATACTTGATCATATCTTGGATTGCACTAAAGGTGCCACTGTCAAATGTGATCGACCAGATTGAGCAATCTGATCGAAACAATCATTATATTATACGCTAGTGGCAAAGCCAATTCAAAGGTTCGTATTTCTAATTTAAGTACCTACTACAAGTTAACAACACCCATGATCTAATTATACACAAACCTTAGTGATAATGGTTTGACAAATTCTGATTTTGATTCCGAATTTTGTTAGAAACTCCTAGGAGCTAAGATAGTTCCTTAAGAAGATTTATTATGAAAAATGACAAATAAAAATGTAATTATTAGCTTAACCCTAGAATACAATAATTTACATATCTGATATATCAAAGTCATTATAAATTATAATTGTTAGTAAATTTGGCTTCTTTATTAATTATAATTTATAATGACTTTTTTGATATATCAGATATGTAAATTGTTGTATTCTAGGGTTAAGCAAATAATTACATTTTTTATCTTTATTGTTTAAGCAAAAGTACCCGTTTTGGTTTTGTTTTTCCATTTCACAATAATAATAAGCTAACTTCTCAGTCGCACATAATTTGCATTACTTATGTACGGAAGTGGGTTTGGAATCAAGAATATAAATTATGGTTTTATGCGACTGATCATAAACTACGTAATACCTACTTTGGTATTAAGTTTTTACATATAATTTATATAAAATAAGTTGAAATGTTTCGGAGCTTGATGTTTGCACTCCTAACGGAACTACGCCGTAGATGGAGCGAGTCAGATCTCCAAAGACTGACACAAATGTTCACTTTGAGCCATGGGTGATAAATATTTCTTGGTTAGACATTATGGGGAACACAAGCACCATTTTTTATTTTCATTACATACATGTTAACATCGTGAAGTTAACATATGTCACTTGCGTTTAGGCAGTTAGATGATTAAGTCTACTCCAAAAGTCGGTGAACGCGAGAACCTTGGCAGCATATACATTAAAGGTGACAGCGATTACCAATTTATTGGCGTAGACTGCACTAGCATGTAACTAAACTATATTATTACAATTAAGTTAGGTACACCTTTAAGGTGGCATGTGCCACTAGTTTTTGTACACTTAGGTATTTTAAAGAAACAGTCAAAGTCAGGATATGTAAAATAAATGAAATCCATATACGCGTGCATTATTATTTTTATCACTTAGTAACCATTAAGCAGGTACGACTCCCAGTACTATTATTTCCAAAACTTACAAAAGTACCTATGGTATAAATCTTGTAGAAAGCATGAGACTTGTCATAAGTAAATGTACATAGTTTATATATACACGGATAAAAACATGAAGTAGAAAAAAGTCTACAAGTCGCGCCTCTTGCGTCATTACTTATATAATTGCAATTTTCCATTGTGTTTCGCAATAATCTGATGTTACAAATAGTTATGGATTTTTCGTTCGTTCGCTTTTATATGTCTGCAAATACCCACCGTAAAGCTAGGTGGATACAGGATAGACCCGATTCTCAACTTCTTACAGTAAATAGTACATTTTCATGCTAGTGCGGAAAGTATGTCATTACTTCTGAGTACCGAAATTTTTAATACAGTTGCGAAATAATGATAAAATGGTCAATTAGCTACTTTGAGAGGTTACTTTAGTACTTATACACGAACACACTCGCGCGGTGCGGTGCGGCGCGGTGATCATGAATCCTGAGCTGTTATTGGCTGGAAAAGTAAAAAACGCTAGTGCGAGAAATCCAACTTCCCGCACTACTAAGAAATTCTGTGACAGTTCTATTTCCGCAAATTCCGCAACTACACTGGGAGTTCATTTAATAGTTTAAGATGTCATTACGTAAGAAAAATACAGTATACCAGAATAGTATTTATTAATTATTTTTTAAATGTATTTAGTTATCATAATAATGTAGGAGTAAAATGGTAGCAGAACTTGTAATTCTTCAGCTTCACCGTGCGTCGAATACGACCACTGTAATCTTGATTAAGGACAATAATTAACTTAACTTGAAATGTGGAACTTATTTGAGTATTATTAGCGTTATATTCAAGTAATTAAAGTTACTTTTTTTGGTTAGTTTTAAAATAAAATAAATCAAGCAAGCATGCAATCCAAATGTAATAAATATTTGCTGAGCTGTCGTTTGATATATCTCCAACACCAAACATAAAAAAAAGAACACTATAGCAGTACAAGATGAGCAGTTAAGATGGGAATGAAATTTAGAGGTAAATAATCGTGTTGACACGCTGGTGTAAAATTAATCTTCTTTACAAATGTTGACCTTGATGGTTTTTGGTTAATATAAGGTACCATCTACCTATCGTCTCATTTTAAGTGCTCATGTACAACACAAAAATTACGGAAAAGACTTACCAAACCCAACACGTTGCACGCCAGATAATTTCAACCGAACATTTTCAGCACCACATAAGCATAGAACCATAGCAATCAAACAAGCGAAGCTGTGATCCGAAATAAGTGTATTAATACGGAAAGATATGATATGGACTATCTAGCCATCCAACCATGTCATTAACAGCAAGAATGTAAAAAACTAGGTCTTCATTAATTTTGAGCGAAACTAAATATATTTATAATCTGATTGTGATTTGTTGCAGCAATTTAATGGTGATGCGCCGGTGACATGTTTAGCTGACTTGACTACACTATAAGTATATTTTAGTAAGTTTAAGGAAGCAATGCAAAAGCACAAAAGCAAAGAAAGGAATGGTGTTCGCTCGTATAGTACGACTCATCTGAGGTGAATTTTTCGTTTCGAGCCTTATCTTTCACACAAAGGCCATTGTCTCTATTATCGCAAAGCCACTAGCTACCGAGGTAGCACGTGCCAGTACAACATTCATATTGGAAAACAACCGGTATGGTCATAGTATTAAGGTTCAAATTTAATGTCACTGATATTGTAGATATTACGTTTTGGTAGTGTAAGACGATAGACCGCTCCGAAGCGATACGGCACTCATATTATTTTGATACTTAGTGTGGTGTTAAAAATGAAACACGGTTATTTATGATAAAGCGTTGTATATTTGTTATATAACAAAATCTAAGGTAAAAATGTAAATTTAAGATTAAAAAGTTTAACATAGGTATAATCAACATTTTTCCGTGTAGGTGTACAAACAGACGTACCTACTTACTACTAGATAAAATTGTGTCATAAAAAATCTGATATAATTAATTTCTTTCTTATAATTACAAACCTTTAACAATCAAAAATAATATATTACAAGTGAAAATGATTTTTGTTGCAAATAAAGTTGGGATAGCAAGAAAAACACAGAAAAATTAAATAAAAACACTAAACAAAATTAAATTCTTAAATCATTCTCTTACAATTACAAAAAATTTTTTTTTAATAATTACAAATCATATCATACAAATAAATACAACATGCATTTAAGGTAAATATATATACATAAGTATAATAAATTTACATATTTACATAAATTAAAATTAACATTATTTATGTTGCCTCGTCTTCGCTTTCAGTCGACTCATCATCTGAAGGCGAAAGACGAATAATCACTGGTGGATGGCTATAGTTCCTGGCCATATTTTTTTCAATGCTGCGGACGTGGTTACAGCAATTGCCCCAGTGATTCCTTGTATTCGTTACCACGTCCCTTATGATGTTCAGTACTCCATCACTGAACTTTGGGTTCGTATTCAATTTCCTTACGTTTCTTTTCACGAGACTCCACATGAGTTTAATGGGGTTTAATATGCAATAGTATGGTGGCAGTCGCAATACTTCGCAATTGTTGGTTTTTGCCAATTTATCTATATAATATTGTTTTTCAAAAGTGTACTTTCGTAATATGTCTCTTAGGTTTTTTTTTGTTGCTTTCAGCGGGTACTTTATGTTCTTCATATCCAAAAATCTTTTTATTTGATCCGGGTCGCTAAATGATAAAATAATGTGCCCCACTTCTCATGCACACGGATCATGCACACCGCTCTTCTCATAAACCTATTGTAATAAATACAAAACAATAGTGGTCAGGTCGCAAATCATTATCAGTGTTTTTATTGTCACTATGCGTCGGCATCACATCAGAGGTGCTAATTTCATAGCATCGTTATTTTAAAGATAAGAAGAATTAGCAATGCCTGCAGCTGCATCTTTGTAAATTACACTTACCACCGCAAATAATAATAAATAACCACGTTTAATTTTTAACACCACACTAAGTATCAAAATAATATGAGTGCCGTATCGCTACGGAGCGGTCTATCGTCTTACACTACCAAAACGTAATATCTACAATATCAGTGACATTAAATTTGAACCTTAATACTATGACCATACCGGTTGTTTTCCAATTTGAATGTTGTACTGGCACGTGCTACCTCGGTAGCTAGTGGCTTTGCGATAATAGAGACAATGGCCTTTGTTTGAAAGATAAGGCTCGAAACGAAAAATTCACCTCAGTTGAGTCCTACTATAGCTGAGGCCAAGAACTGTTACGCTAGTGTAGTAAGACTTCAAGAACAAATTGTATTACAATTTTTAGCAACGAAAACGAATTACCGACATAGATCTGTATAGTACGACTCATCTGAGGTGAATTTTTCGTTTCGAGCCTTATCTTTCAAACAAAGGCCATTGTCTCTATTATCGCAAAGCCACTAGCTACCGAGGTAGCACGTGCCAGTACAACATTCATATTGGAAAACAACCGGTATGGTCATAGTATTAAGGTTCAAATTTAATGTCACTGATATTGTAGATATTACGTTTTGGTAGTGTAAGACGATAGACCGCTCCGAAGCGATACGGCACTCATATTATTTTGATACTTAGTGTGGTGTTAAAAATGAAACACGGTTATTTATGATAAAGCGTTGTATATTTGTTATATAACAAAATCTAAGGTAAAAATGTAAATTTAAGATTAAAAAGTTTAACATAGGTATAATCAACATTTTTCCGTGTAGGTGTACAAACAGACGTATTACTAGATAAAATTGTGTCATAAAAATCAGATATAATTAATTTCTTTCTTATAATTACAAACCTTTAACAATCAAAAATAATATATTACAAGTGAAAATGATTTTTGTTGCAAATAAAGTTGGGATAGCAAGAAAAACACAGAAAGCCTGATTTAGGGTCGCTAAATGATAAAATAATGTGCCCCACTTCTCATGCACACGGATCATGCACACCGCTCTTCTCATTAACCTATTTTAATACTAAACAATAGTGGTCAGGTCGCAAATCATTATCAGTGTTTTTTTTGTCACTATGCGTCGGCATCACATCAGAGGTGCTAATTTCATAGCATCGTTATTTTAAAGATAAGAAGAAATAGCAATGCCTGCGGCTGCATCTTTGTAAATTACACTTACCACCGCAAATAATAATAAATAACCACGTTTAATTTTAACACCACACTAAGTATCAAAATAATATGAGTGCCGTATCGCTTCGGAGCGGTCTATCGTCTTACGCTACCAAAACGTAATATCTACAATATCAGTGACATTAAATTTGAACCTTAAAACTATGACCATACCGGTTGTTTTCCAATATGAACGTTGTACTGGCACGTGCTACCTCGGTAGCTAGTGGCTTTGCGATAATAGAGACAATGGCCTTTGTTTGAAAGATAAGGCTCGAAACGAAAAATTCACCTCAGTTGAGTCCTACTATACTGCTAGAATGCCCATGCCAAATTTCGTGGTTCTAAGGCATGTCGTTTTAAAATGAGAGCTAAACTACGTTTGTATGGGGACGCGAGTTCACGCGAGCGTCCTGGCGACTCTTAATACTATGACGATACCGGTTGTTTTCCAATGTGAATGTTGTACTGGCATTTGCTACCTCGGTAGCTAGTGGCTTTGCGATAATAGAGACAATGGCCTTTGTTTGAAAGATAAGGCTCGCAGCGAAAAATTCACCTCAGATGAGTCTTACTATAATTACATAATTTCCCACTATATTGCATCAAACCCAGAACTCTAGGATTCATATTCTTCAAGTGATTTGCATTATTTTACCTCCACTTATGGTACCACATGTCTCGATATACAAATGTAGAAATAAGGATAGTATAGCAATCTAATAAGAGGGTGGGGTGGTCGCCCAGGGGCGCTGTGGCCAAAGGGGTGCTCCTAGCCTCATAGCATGACTTTTTTGAACAGTTAGAATTGTGTCTTTATGTGAGAGCTTGGTGCCAAAAGTAGTTTGCTCAGGGCGCCAGGAGGGCTATGGCCGGCCCTGAAGGGGTTTTATTGCTCTTATTATTGTCTCATATCTGACGTAGGCAGGTTTTCGTCCATTAGGCAGTATCACTAAATTCTCAATCCTATCTCATAAAGTCATAATACTATGAGATGGGTCATTGTCCTCATTAGATTAACATTTCAACTCATGACATCTTTGTAGTACAGTCACCATGAAATATATCGGAGCGGCCAGGGTACCCAATAATATCTGAACATGGACTTTATCACCTTGACAAAATGCTTGATGGCATTGTTCAGATATTTGTGGCCACCTTGGCTGCTCCAATATATCTGATGGCGACTGTACTTTCAAAGAGATTCATTATTTCTAGTGGTCACATCACATGCAATGCAATACAGTGGAAACTCTTTATAATAATCTTTCTAATTTTTAACAATGTCTCTCTAAGTGTGTACCTTTAACTATTAAGAGTTTACACTGCTTATGCTTCAGTCACACCTCTAAGGGATATATATGTAAATTTTATCTTTTGCATTAGTTAAGTGTTAACCAATATTTATAAATATGAACATGCTTAGGTACTAATAAAATCCAAAGAAACAAACAGTAGTTGTAACTAAAAATGATAATGAGTAACCCATGGGGAATGCAACCCATGTTTTTTAGTACCGACAAAAATACCCAAAAGCCTGGGTATACTAAAAAACCCATGCATTGCATTACGCGGGTCCACACCTGATGCAGCGCGGCTAGTGTGGATGTACCTCAACTCAGAAAATGCACCTGCAGCAGCAATGCGTCGGCAGAGGCACGTTCACACTAGCCGAACTGCCTCGCGCAGCATTTTCTCGCGAGGCGGTGCTTCAGGTATTGTCCCGCCTAATTCTCTAGTAAGCCAATCTTAATGGAAAAGATGCCTATTGTGTCCAATTAAACACCATGTATGTTAGAATTTAAACAAGCATATAACAAATTGATAAATCCATTTAAGGGTCAATATAACTCAACTTAAGGTAAGGTATGAATTTAGAAAAAGGATACATCTTTTAGTCCTCTTCTTGTACATAATACGATAACCACATTCTCGACACCTAATGGGATCTCTTGGTTTAATTTCATTCTCTCTGTGGCATTCTGAAAACAAAATTACATAGGATTTTATAAATGGTCACTCACATCACATCCTTCTTAGTCAAATTATACCTGTTAAAAACATGCCCCGTTTTTTTGTTATTGTGAGAGACCACGATATACAAACTCATAATAACGAATATACATGGTAAATACCCCGTTATTAACAGTGTGCTTGCTTTGAGTTAAGAGTAGTCGTAAAAGTACATAGGTTAAACGAAAAACAGCGAAAATGTTAACAAAACTTTACCTCCACAAACATATATCATGGGAACTTTAGTAACAGACTGTTCTTTGTTGGATGTGTCTGCCATTATGATAGGTAACTAAAATTAATTAATTAAAACAGTAAATTAGTGATATTACACAATATTAAACCGTTTTATATGCACGCACATGCCTTCAGGGCGAAAATCACAAATTTACAATATAATATTGTTGACAATTAGACAAATTTGTTGCTAGGTGAAATAAATTACTTAATGTGCTTGTACTAATAATCACATGTTACACACAATCCAGCATCCAGCAAGTCAATTGATGGAATGGAAGCTTGGTTTAATAAGGGTCACCATATACCTAGCGGTTTTCCTCGCGGAATTACCGGAAGTAGCGGAAATTTGTCTATGGTTGCGGAAATTTGTCTATGGTAGCAGATTTTTTGTATGGAAGCCATAGACAAATTTCCGCTACCATAGACAAATTAAGCATTTTGTCTATGAATTTCCGCTACTTCCGGTAATTCCGCGAGGAAAACCGCTAGGTATGTGGTGACCCTAAACAAAGAATGGAAGCGATCCTGCAGATAGGTGTACACGACAGCATTGTGTGTACGTGTGTGTGTAGCGTGTTAAATTAAAAAGTGGCAATGGCAACACAGGCATACAGCGCTGTCAATCACTTGTCAAATTGTCAATGCCAGTAAATCCAGTAATGCCACTGGTGAATTGAATTTTGATGGAGTTTGTTAATAAAACTAATAAAGATTAAGTTAATAAACAAACAACAACAAACATTGGTTCCGAATAAACATTTTTCATTCATTAAAAAAATATAAATAATAATCTGTGGTGATAACCATAACAACAATTTATTAATATCCGATATTTTAAATAACAGTCAAGATTAGTGCTAATAAAAGACCTGGAAAAATGCACTTTTTAGACAACTTTGATCCTGTAACATCGGAAAGGGAACGTCGTAAACAGAATCGTAAAAACTATTTTGGGAAGTGAGTGGCTTTGTGTCGTGAAACACTTGATTTTAATCCGTATAGAACTTGAATATAACTTGTTTTTTTTTTTAATTTCAGCCGTAAAAGTAAATCGATATACAACGAACATGGTGAAATAGCAGCTACGGGTAGAGATGTTTGTGATTGCTTAGACGAGAAATGCCCTGGATGCCACTTTCCATGTCCAAAATGCAATTCTTGTAAATGTGGCCATGAGTGCAGGTACTAAAGTTACACTTTAGCTGTTGTTACAAGTATTGTAAGATGATAGCACAAGCAAATAAAATCATATGCGTATTGGATTACTACTCAAAATCCTGTGGCGTTGGACTGTTTGTGTTAACTATTAGGCATGTTTACACCTGGCGCACCGCCTTGCGATGAAATTGTCGCGCGGCAGCTCGGCTAGTGTGGACGTGCCTCGCCCAAGGCATTGGGCCGCGCGTGCGTTTGTCTATTGATGATAAGATGTCACCATAACCTTAACACTGAGGGTGGTTGTTTATAAGTAATCATCAATCGATAGACCTTTAAAAATATGTTTCTTTATTAATTTTTTGAGTGAGTAGACAACTAAAAGACAAATTGAATTATTTTGCTTTCCGCTCAGTGCAGTGCACTATTGCAGGAATTTTATTCATAACAAAACCCAAGACATTTGCATGAATTAATTAATTACATTTATTTGCTAGTTTTGTGACATGATTACAATAACAGACGCAGATATCCCCCAGTGTATTGCAGTTACTTTTGCCATAGAGAAATAATAAGCCTTATAGAGTGCTCACTCCATACAACTGGTTATTAGCCCGCAAGCTTGACATTTTGAAGGCTAGACAACTAAGGGGTTGAGGGAGGAGCAGGCAGGGGGCGTCAATACTAAGGTTTTACAACGGGTGCCCTAATCACACCTCCTGCCCGCTCCTCCCTCAACCCCTTAGTCGTCTAGCCTTCAAAATGTCAAGCTTGCGGGCTAATAACCAGTTGTATGGAGTGAGAACTCTATAAGGCTTATTATTCCTCTATGCTTTTGCATAACAGAAGTGTATCAGTCGTTTAATCCAAAACATTTATATTTTCCAGGGTCAATAGAAAATGGATGTATGACAGGATTGAAATAGAAGGTAATGATGCCATTATAAAAAATGAATACAAACACAAGTAAAACAAATGCCTTGTATGCAATGCTACTTGGAATAAAGCCTACAAACAATGTGGTAAACAAATGTTATTTAATTTTGTGTAGAGAGTGACGATTGTAAGATTTATAAGTTAACCACCAAAATTAACTGAAACCTAGCTATGATACATTTAAGTAAAAAAAGTATTTCAAGTTCAACAAAATTAATTCAATAAAGGCAGAACTATAAAAAATAAAGTTTTCTTATTCTCCAATTTACCTAACTTCTGCTGTTACGATTTTTTTCTTCCAATACAATAAAATGATCCTCTCATGAAACTGTAATCTGTAATCTGGATCAAAAAAATCATTAACCTTATAATTTTTTAGGGACATGACCAAAATAAGACTACAATTATTAAGACTCCGCTGTCCGCCCGTCCATCTGTCTGTCTGTCACCAGGCTGTATCTCATGAACTGTGATACGTTGCAGTTGAAATTTTCACAGATGATGTATTTCTGTTGTCGCTATAACAACAAATACTAGTACCTAAACAGAACAAAATAAATATTTAAGGGGGCTCCCATACAATACAACAGACATGATTTTTTGTGCCTTATAGGTAATGGTACGGAACCTCGCACTTGGCCGGTCTTTTTTAAATTATTCTATATATATCTACAGTAAGTACAGTCGCCATCAAATATATCGGAGCGGCCACGGTACTCAAAAATATCTGAACATGCACTTTATCGCCTTGACAATAGACGCGTTGTTCAGATATTTGTGACCACCTTGGCCGCAACGATATATCTGATGGCGACTGTACTTACTGTAGATATATATAGAATAATTTAAAAAAGACCGGCCAAGTGCGAGGTTCCGTACACCTATACGGCACAAAAAATCATGTCTGCTGTACAAAAAATAAAACTTTGTTTAATAACTTTATTTTGGGACTAGAAAGGGTCCTTACCCCCATCGAGGAGTAATGGGCAAGGGGGGAATTTTTAGCAACACTCATTTTATAAACTATATAGGTAGGAGATTGAAGAGTCTTTCTATGTTGTTTTGCGCTGAATCGAATGAGCCATACTTGTAGGATCAATATTTTGCAAAGATTTTTTTTTCCAAATAAGTAATCATCAATCGATAGATCTTTAAAAATAACATTAATGTTTCTTTATTAATTTTTTGAGTGAGTGATAATTTTTAGAAATAATCGCTTCGAAAGTCTAAAAAATTATGTCTCCCCTCTAGGCTCTATCTATTGATCCTAATAAGTCAAAAAAATGTGGAAACGCGCATCTGCCTTAACAATTGCTTTCAATGAAAATAGATGTAAAGAATATCGGTTTTCGTATATATATTATTAGACTATATACTCTTGTTTTTGGCACAAGCCGAAACACGATTGCTGAAATATGCCTCGATAGAAAAAAAATCCCAAGTTGGGTCCCTTTTCCCCTTATTTTTCTTAGCTTACGTAAACTATAAGAGATTAAAGCAATATAACTAAGTAAAAATATGGTATTCTGGTTTATCTAAAAAGTCACAGAAGCAAAATTAGACAAAACTTTATAGATTCGCTTATTTATCGTAGTTTAGTCAAAAAGTCTGATCCTTAAGAGCGCTGCATCTCTTTCTTTCGTGCACGGGAGCCATAAACGCGTCTCTAACGAATGGGCGTGGCTTGTCCGAATCGAGGAACGGCCTTAAATAAGAATATTACATACAAATGGTTACATAACTGATGGCCAAATAACAGCTATAGAGGTGCAGTGGCGTAGCTAGCATGGGTGTCACCCGGTGCGGATAACTATTATCATCTGAGCCCGCACGTTGGATGACAGGGCAACAGTCGCTTGCTTTATTAGATAAGTTAGGGGCATACTAGGGACGACCAAGAGGCAAGTAACACAATCACAAATTATATAGGTAATAGGTATATATTTTAATCTTGTACAGTTATCAATATTGAGAAGCAAATCAGTCAGCCACATTGGCTAACAACTTGAAAAAGTACTCTACTTCCATTTCTCCGTCTTCGTCCAAGTCTGTGCAGTGTACAGCGTTGTGCACACAATTCTTACCATAAAGTGCTCTCAGGGAGTCCGGGTACAGTTGGCGGCACAGCTCCTAGGTCACCAGAACTAATAAGTCATGGAGAATTGTGTTATACCTAATCACCATACCCCGGGGTTTTCGGTGCGGGAATGATTTCGTGTATTTATAACTTTGTTTATTGTAAAGTAATTACCAAACTATGAATGAAACGTAGGTAGTAAGGTCCAAATGTGATGTGCTTAGAAATGTTAAATTAGTATCGTTTTTTACAGTTTTTACCTGTTATGTGGCTAGTGTATTACATTCCCGCACCGAAAACCCCGGGGTATGCTAATCACCAGTCGCCGGAACCAGGGAGTGATGATGGCATTGTATTAGGATAATAATGCACACTAGTTTAAAGGGTCCTGTATACCATGGGCCAGTCTAAGGGGACCACCGACTATCAGTTCGCCTGATGATATTGGCCTGTCAGAACAAAAACTTGACAGCTCCGAACAAGTGACAGGCCAATATCGTCAGGCCGACTGATAGTAGATGGGCCCCATAAGACCAACTGGGTATACACATGGGCCATATTATCTGGGCAGCGAATACGACGGAACGAGATTGCAATATTCTCTTTTGGACGTGTAATTACGCGCTGGTGCCGAGGGCACGACTTTCTTCATTTGATGTCCTTGGCGACGTCTAGGGGTAGTATTGCAACTATTGCAGTTAGTACGTACGTCACTGCTGAAACTCATCCGCACCCGCCACCGACTTTTATACAGGTTGGATTTTCTTTTTGGGTCAGTGGTCAGTGAAGGTAGCTACTAGATCCCGTGCTGGTACAATCGCCAATGTCGCCATCAGATATATCGGAGCGGCCAAGGTGGTCACAAATATCTGAACAACTCCGCTATCGATAAGGCGTTAAAGCCGTTCAACGACCTCAAAAGAAAATCCAGCTTGTATAAAAGTCGGTGGCGGGTGCGGCTGAGTTTCAGCAGTGACGTACGTACTAACTGCAATAAGTACTACCCCTAGACGTCGCCAAAGACATCAAGTCGTGCCCTCGGCACCAGTACGTAACTTAACTACGTACGTACTAATACCAATACTACCCCTAGACGTCGCCAGACGTTTTTAATTTATGAAGAATGAAGATTGGCGTTACAGCTTTTGGAAAAACATACAGGGTAATAGGTAGAAAAAGGTCATTAATAACAAAAAAAATATGAATATCGATCCAATTCCAATCCACCTTGCTTTCTAAGCATGTATGGGACCATAATAAAATTTCCGGCTAGAAAGCTGTGTTGCTTAGGTACACATCGCAGGAAACTTTTCCCATTCAATTTGTATGAAATTCCTTCCCCAACAAGAAAGTCCATCCTGTATAGGTAACGCGCCATAGTGAAAATAAACTAACCGTGGACGTATTGCAGTGTTTACGTAGGCGTGCTCCTCACCAATTTCACCATTAAATATTCTATCGCGGCGAAAGGGTTTCAGGAGCAACACATTCTTCGCGGAATTCAGCTCGGCATTCAGGCGCCATTGTCAAAAATCAGACGGAAAGACGGACAAGTTTCTTATTGGGGTTCCGTAGTCAAAATGAAAAAAAAAACGGAACCCTTATAGTTTCGTCCAGTGCTGGCGGAACGTTTGTGTAATTAAAAATTACAGATTAAAACACGTAAAAATAGAACACTAACAGTTCAATGCAAAATTTTGTGCGCCTTTATATACAGCTATGGCTGAATCAAAGAGTAGCATAGAGTTGTAGTGATTTGCACTGCAACTTTTGGGACAAAACATTTTTTAGGGATGTCGTCTCCTGTTACTCAATGCGTGAAGATAGTTTTTTCTGGCTGAAATTGTCGATGCCGATTGAATTCCGCTATGTGTGTTTTGCTCCTAACACGTACAGTCGACTACTAAGAGATATATTAACTTTTTCACCTTATTGCGTAGTACTCGTAATAGTATCTCTTTCTAGTTAACTGTACAATATTTAGGTAAAGTGTTTTTACCGGATCTTTATGTCCGCAAAACTTCCTGAATTCTTGAACGACGTTAATATTTGGTTTGTGAGACTTTACTTCTAATGCAACACATTTACCTTCCGAGAGATGAATGCACATATCCTGCAAACGTAAAACTAGGTACTTAGGTGGTTAAATAAATTTAAATATTAATAATTACTTAATAAGAAGTGTAATCATCATCATCATCTCAGCCATAAGGCGTCCACTGCTGAACATAGGGCTCCCCTTTAAGGGGGGGTTTGCCATACGCGCCACGCTTGGCAGGCGAGTTGGCGCGCGGCGCGCGCAGTTTTTTTGATTATTGTTTGTAGGCTTTCGGAAGATGCTGCTGCCCATCTCCTGGTATATTCCCTTAGCAGACTCCTACTGCAACCACGGGACGATATGGTGGGGGACAATTCTAAGGCCGGGCACCCCACGGAGGCCAATACATATTTATAATACTTAATAGCAAAATTAGGTACATAATACTTGCAGTACCGTCGGCAGCTGACGTAAAAAAAGTAGGTAACCGATAGGTTAAAATAGGCAATGTGACGTTTAAATCTGGTTACTACACGAACCTCATATTCAGGCAACACTCCCTTGTATATTTCGTAGAACTCTTTGGCATCGTGAACCCTCACCGAAAATAACGCCATTGCAGAAATATAAAAAACTTCTGATGAACTAATCCTGTCGATAACATTTCCTAGATGTCTATCGGTCAACACGTGAGGTTTAATAATACAGCAAGTGCAATCCTTGAGGGTTGCTTGAAAGGGAACTCTATGACGATTGTTTTCTTTACCAAAGAACAGGCCTAACATCTGCAATATCAAATAGAGGTAGGATGAATATTGCGAATAGTACAAGCATTCATTAGTACAGTCGACCAAGAAAGTGGTCTACCAGTTTTGACAAATGTTTCTGCGAGATCTAACGATCGCTAAGGTTGACTTTTCTAACGGAATTTAAAACATGCACGACCTTGTTGTCTAATGACGTTCAAACGAACCTCAACCGTAGGGTGGTAGACCACATTTTTGGCCGACTGTACCTACTCTACTTTCATTATTAAATATCTTTAAAAGCGGTATTACACATTGCAATCTGCAGGGCCCAATCTGTTGTGTACCCTGCCTCTTCCTACCCCTCCTTCAGCTCCCTACGGGCCCTACCTTCAATTACACCTACCAACCTGACAGGTTGGGCCCTGCAGGTTGCAATGTGTAATAGCCGTTTAAGCGCTCTTGTAGGGTGACAACACACCTATCGGAATTCCTCGCGGAATTAGCGGAAGTAGCGGAAATTTGTCTATGGTGTATGGTAGCAGATTTTTTGTATGGAAGCCATAGACTAATTTCCGCTACCATAGACAAATTTCCGCTACTTCCGCTAATTCAGCGAGGAATTCCGCTAGGTCTGTTATGACCCGTATATTCCGATCAAAAAGTGTAGAAATTAAAAAGTGGCAACATCGTTGTGTAAGAGCGGTATGAGACATTGCAACCTGCAGGGCCCAATCTGTCAGGTTGGAAGGTGTAATTAAAGCTAGGGCCCGTAGGGAGCTGAAGGAGTAGGGAGAGGCAGGGTACACAACAGATTGGGCCCTGCAGGTTGCAATGTCTAATAGCCGTTTAAGAAACGGGACGACACTACGCCACTTTTTAATTTCTACACTTTTTGGTCGGAATATAAACTTGAACTAAATTAATGTTTGTAAAGTACGTGATGAATGAAGCGTATACTCGTATACAAGGTGTAACAAAAATATTGGTGATTCTTTTAAGGACATAATTGGTATCGTATTCTAATTATGAAAAAACCGGCCAAGAGCATGTCGGGCCATGCTCAGTGTAGGGTTCCGTAAACTGAGACCATTAATTCAAAAGGTCGTTTCTTACGGGAAATTTGGCGGCGCTTACGTCATTTTTACTTACGTCCTTTCACTATGGGTTTTTGAATGATAACTCAAAAACGGCTAAACCGATTTATTTCAATATAGTTTTTATTGAAGGTACTCATTACTCTCATTAGGCCTCAGTTTCATGAATTATTTCAAAATTTTAGGACCCACGATTCAAAAGTTAGATGGGGGGGACGGGGGACGCCCTGTTTTAAACTTTCGGAGCTATTATTTCCGAGAGTATTAGTTTTATCCAAAAACTGTTTTAGAAGACCCTAATTCTTTTTAAAAGACCTATCCAACGATATCCCACACAATTTGGTTGGAACGAAAAAAAATTTCGCCCCCCACTTCACGTGTACGGGAGGTACCCTAACAAAATATATTTTTCGCGTTTTTATTCTACCGTTTTTTCGGCTTGGTTAATGCACATATTCAAACCAAATTTCAGCTTTCTAGTGCTAACGGCCACTGAGCTAGACCGCGGACGGACGGACGGACGGACATGGCGAAACTATGAGGGTTCCGTTTTTGCCATTTTGGCTACGGAATCCTAAAAAGGAGGTAAAAATATGTTACTGGTGAAAAAGAAATTGGTTTGTATGGAGGGTTAGCCGGCGGGCAAGACGGGCCTTACAAAAAAAATATTTTAAATAAAATTCGCGTCCATAAAATTTTTCTCCAAATTTTTCTTATTATGCCCTTAAACGGATCACCAGTATTTTTATTAGGTACTTACATCACTGTATAATTAAGGTAAGTTTTCAAAAATGTTTGCTTAAATATAGTTATTTATTTAGATATTTTAGATATTAATTATTTTAAGGTCTGTATGACTCAGGTACTAGATGGAGAGGGTTAAATAAACAGACCCCCTAGCCCTAAAGGTGATTCTGTACCAAACTTGAAAAGCCGTGAGAACAGGAGGATCCTAAGATTTTCCATCAAAACTTTAGAGTCCGGCGGTAACGATTTGAAAACGAAAATCGCTAATAATGAAATTATGCACAGAAATTCGCATTTGATAAAGATAGTTTGAGTCTTGTTATAGCAGAAAAGTACTTTTGGTCCTTAAATCTTAATATTTAATACCCGAAATCTCAATTCTTTCAGAGCTTGTTTTCAGGACGTGGATTTCTTCAATCTTGTCGCTTAACTTTATTTTTATGGCTCCTCATATATTTTAAAGCACTAAAGCATTATTAAAGCATGAAGTTCTTTCTATTTATTTTTTATTTTTGAGAAGATACTAAATACCTTCCCAAAAAATGTATCACCTAAACTTCGGCAATTTTTCATAAAATTGCTCTAGCGAAATATAACTACTCTCCTGAAAAAACATTTACATATATAATTTACGTACTTGTAGGTATAACTTTCACCTCTTCAAGCAAAAATCTCGAACGAGGTGTTAAATTAGGGTGAATTATTTGTGACTGATGGTTTATGATATGATTCAAGTTCTGAGAATACAAATACGATACGATAGTACGAGCCTTAGTGGCGTCCTCTAGAGTACTGCAGCCGTGCGCTACGTTTTTTAAAATGTTGTAGCCGAAAAGGTTTCTCAGGGTTCCGGGAGCGGCGTTTTTAGGATCCGTGGCACCCAAGCAAGAACGAAAGTATTTCACCGCTTCTGGAGCCTCCAGCTCTAGACCAACAACCTCGTCGGACGTAATATAGTCTATTATCATGCTGCAAAAAAAATTGTGCTTTTAAGACCAATGACGCGTGTATTTTAAGTCTTTGTAATCAAAAAAATCTTCTATAATCAACGAAATCGTCAATTTATACTTATGATATATGTGAAAAAAAAACAAGCAAGAAAATCAACAGAACAAAACAATTATCCTTTAATGCACAGCTTATATTGATTTGTTAAATATTAAAAGCTATCTAGGTCACCAAATCCGTCAAGAGTGGTAACGTAGACCTGTAATACGGTTAAAATACGACAAATCCAAAAATACCGAAAGTATAATCTTGCGTCTTATGTTTGTTAACACACTGTTCGGACTAACCGTACCTCGAACGAAGCCCGTGGTTCGGTTTGAACTATTTATCCTTCTTCATAAGGTTGAATTCGAAGTATTAAGGACTTGAATGGCTAGATAAATTTTTCTATACTCAGAATACCCAGATACACCCAGTACATCCGCCGTGTCAGTGAAAAAAGGCACTATATTCAAATTGACAAAGTAGATGTGTATTATCAGAGTATAAATATATGGCTGTCACATTTCATCGAAATTGGATTAGTAGTTTAGACATGAAAATGTAACAGAAAGAAATCACATTCACCTTTGCATTATTAGTACACCGATGTTTTGTGATTTTCACACTTGAAGCTGATTTGACCGGTTTTGTAATTTTTGGCTTGGCACCGACTTCAAACATATCAGTTGGTAGCGCATATAAATAATATAATTATTCATTTTATCCTTTTTGAAGTCGGTTATCTTTTTTTTTTGTAAAAAGTTATTATTTTTCCATTTTTAGTGGTTATAAATTTATCTAAATCGGACAACGAGTCCCGTAATAATCGGTAAAGATATATCAAAAAGTTCATAATACACCCTTTCAATCTAAGGAAAGTTCTACGTATAATATATATATGTGGACTTCATCATTAGGTCCACTCCATCAAATTGGTGGTTTTCGAGAGGAAATGCTTAAGTTACACCCATATCAACAATATGTGCCTTTAAAAATTGAGGAGTGCTCTCAGTTGCTCATGGATCCTGTACAGCACCGCAGTATCTACGAGATCAAGGTCGATCAAGGATAGTTTAAGGCACTGAAACTGTAAGCATATTAATATTTTATCTAAGGACTGTAAACCTTAATTTATAGCGTGTGACCATTAAATCATTTAACTTTGTTGTTTAATTATTACCTAGGAAACCTAGACACATAGGTAGGGAACCTTTCTATTGTCGAATGTGCGACAATAACCCCGGCCGAGACTCACTAGTGAGAAAGAGACGACGCCATCACTCTGCCCTCATGTGTAAAAGAGACAGGTGATACCCCGTGGTTGAAATGTCCTACAAATTATTTGCCTACTAGTATAAATGCCTAGTAAATAAGTTATAACAACATTGTAATATATTAGCAGTAGAGAAATGCTTGTAATTCTGTTAAATTCTGTGTTAATATCAATAAAGATAGACACGTTCACTGATTGGCTCACACGCGTTCATCCCCTCCCAGGATATATTAGTCACTAGTTGACAGCCCAAAAGTTGGCATATAAGAGAGGCCATTGCGGCCCAAAATTCGTTCCGTCAAGTGAGTTCCAGTGGAGGTGCCTTAACCTGAAGAAGTACGAAGGAAGTTTTAATCCAGTAACCTTGCCTCCCTACAAGTCCACTAGTCTCTACATCGGCGCTGAGCTGTCGCGCCGCTGCGGGCGTCGCCTAACCTTGGCCACCGTCCCGTACAGATCCCATCATCAGAACAGCACCAGATTAATGTAGGACTATCTTCAAGGTAGTTATTTTCATACAAAAAAAGGATTATTCAAATCGGACCACGGGGCTCCGAGTAATCGCTGAACATCCTACATTTAAAAAAATCTTCATCATTATCATCAAATCAATCATCATCATCATCACATTTTGTGATTTTCGTGAGAAAATGCTTGAGTTGCTTAAGAAAACACCCAAATCACCATACATGTGCCTATAAAAATTTAGGATTTCCCTCAGTTACTCATAGATCCCATCATCAGAACAGCACCAGATTAACGTAGGACTATCTTCAAGGTAGTTATTTTCATACAAAAAAAGGATTATTCAAATCGGACCACGGGTCTCGGACTAATCGGTGAACATACATAAAAAAAAAACATCAAACCGAATGCAGAACCTCCTTCCATGGAATTGAAGTTGGTTAATAATTACGAACGAATTGAGAACTTTAATTGAAGTCGGTTAATAAGTCGGTTCTGGTTAAATTTAAGGACAATAGTAAAATAAGGTAAACAAGAATGATGGTAAGGTAAGAAAGAATGGATGACTGACAACTGTATTTCTAGGCAAAAAGAGCATTTGACACAAGACAAAATACTATAAAAGAATTTCGTTTTCACTGAAATATACTACTGCTACTGTGTATAAATTGACAATGAAGCCGACCCCACCTAAATTGGGAATGTGCAAAGAAGAAGAAGATTAACCCCGACATAACTTACTAGAACTGTTGGGTCGCAGTTAACCTAACACGCTCCTCCTCGCTTCGCTCGTCGTCGCACCCGTCTGGGCTCTCTCATTCTTCATGGGTCTTCCGTCATAATATTTAACAAAAACAAACTAAACTTTTAAAGTACAAAATATCTATCATTTTTTAAATGTAGTACTTATTGTAATATTACAGTAGATAATACAAGTATGAATGGCATACACAACAACGTTTTTTTACCTTGCGTTATTTTAATTTAATATATTGCCCTAAATAACAAATGAATAATTTGCCAAATAATGTTTTGTAATGTAGTGTATTTGCAAGCAAATAATTTATCTTTTTGAACTATTTACATAACAAAATTTAATGCAATGTCTAATTTGGGAATCGTTAGTTTGCCTAAAGTTATTTGTGAAATGAATATTTTATGAAATGTTGTTTGCCAAATGATTGGCTACTGATACATACTTATCATGCCTAGATTAAACTGATATCTTCCCGACATGACAATTTCAAAACCTTTGACGTGACGTAAGGGCACCACTATGATAGCTCCACCCCCTTTCGCACCACAGTTTTGGTGCAGGTTCTGAGCAGTGATTACGGTTATGGAATGTATGGACTTATTATTCTTCCAATTAGTACTACGATCGCAAGTAAGCTGTTAAATTGACATTAATATATTATAATAACACTTACGGTAGCATATCGCTTCCAGCGCTGGTCTCGTAAAGTTGCATCGCAAAGTCTTTATTAACTTTAGCATTTTTCATTCTAACAAGTCTAAAGCCTTTTTTCATTATGAATGTTAGAATTTTGCCACGATCGCTTGGAGGGCCAGGCTTGATTACCACAAATGTACTGTTAGATGAGATGAGATACATTTAATTAAATACCTGGACAGCTATTATTTGAGCATTAATACATGGAGAGCTGGTTAGGGCAAACAATCATTCTTTTAGACATTCTCATCAAAGGGAGCTCGAGAAGGTAAGGCCAATCATGACTAGGCGGTGCAGGATTTTTTTTGGGGGGTAGGTAATTTTGTCTCTATTTATTGAATCCAGCTCTTAATTTCATGAAATTATACCTTTCAGTTTTACTGAACAAAGTCCGTTTCGTGATGGGAGCGCAATCTTTGATAAGAATCAGTTTAGCATATATATTAACAATATTGCCTATTTGCAGCATATCCATTGTTAGAGTTGGCAGCTGGACTCGACGCAGTAAGTTTTTTCCTTTGTGAGGATCAACAACTTGAACGGAATTATCAAAAGGAAAAAAGTTGAGGACTAATTCCACTATTGTGTCAGTTTCTTCGTCGTACATTTCACATAGAAAAATATATTTATCAAAATAGTCGAAAACCTGAAAAAAAGAGCAAATACATTAAATATACTGAAGAGGCGCCAAATCATACTAATAGGTAAGTATACTTAGATGTCTTCCATTCCATTGAACTGAAGCGTGGATAAGTAGTTACTTACTATGGTTAATCTGTCTAGTTAAAAGCGGTATTACACATTGCAACCTGCAGGGCCCAATCTGTTGTGTACCCTGCCTCTTCCTGCCCCTCCTTCAGCTCCCTACGGGCCCTACCTTCAATTACACCTTCCAACCTGACAGATTGGGCCCTGCAGGTTGCAATGTGTAATACCGCTTTAAGGTCGATAGACCACCCTGTTGTCTGCCTCTACTCAGATCGAAGGTGTAAAAATTGTAGAATCAAATCCTAGTTACCTACTTTTTTGAAATATAAAACCATACAATAATGAATGACTCTTTAGGGTATAACGTAAAATTTAATAATGTCGTACCATGATATACGCAGAGCTTGATGTATTTAATTAATTCAAGGCACTAGTATATACAAATTGTTGGTTAAAATAGGAAAAAATGTTATGACTGTTATGAGATTCTTTTAAGTACAATAGTGACAATGGTGTATGTCACTTCGATAAGTATTCACTGTATTTTTTGTTTTAGTACATACACAGTACACAGTATAGTTACCAGTAATGTTTAAATTTCGCACCCAGAATGAGAAGTTTGCGATAGATACAACTGAAGTGAGGCCGAAAGAGAAGTCAAGTAGGGGCCTGCATCTCTTTCTAAAAGCGGTATTACACATTGCAACCTGCAGGGCCCAACCTGTCAGGTTGGTAGGTGTAATTAAAGGTAGGGCCTGTAGGGAGCTGAAGGAGGGGCAGGGAGAGGCAGGGTACACAACAGATTGGGCCCTGCAGGTTGCAATGTGTAATACCGCTTTAAGTAGGCTGACCATATGAACTATGATGTATGCGGGACATTATGGGTATAACAGCATTTTTAGTCTAGGGTATGTCTAAGAATGAAATACAGGCATATTAAATTTTTTCTACGCTTTTGATTTTTGTCTACTGGTACTTCTGTTTTGAATTCCGGGATGAATTCCGTTAAGTGTGTGTTGTGCCCAAGTAAAAAATAGTATTTAAATTAAACACATTAAATGCGTGTGACCGAAATAAAACATCATCTGGATTAATATAAGTTTTTTCTTATGTAAAACACAATACACCAAACATAATGTATATATGTACATACTATTTATTCATTTGATATCCTAGACCCAAAACACACCTGAGCTGAATTAAGCAAAGTTTAAAAGTAACGAATTTGACTCCTAATGTACGTCACTTTTGAACCAGTCTGCCGGGCACTTCCGGCCATGCAGAAACTGGCAGACTGGGTTTTGTTATAACAGCATTTTTAGTCTAGGGTATGTCTAAGAATGAAATGCAGGTGTATTAAATTTTTTCTACGCTTTTGATTTTTGTCTACTGGTATTTCTGTTTTGAATTCCGTTAAGTGTGTGTTGTGCCCAAGTAAAAAAATAGTATTTAAACTAAACACATATGAAATGCGTGTGACCGAAATAAAACATCATCTGGATATTCTGGATTGATATAAGTTTTTTCTTATGTAAAACCAAAACACACCTGAGCTGAATTAAGCAAAGTTTAAAAGTAACGAATTTGACTCCAAATGTACGTCACTTTTGAACCAGTCTGCCGGCCACTTCCGGCCATGCAGAAGCTGGCAGACTGGGTTTTTCTGTACCTAAATATAAAATACTACTACTTGCCACAAGTGTTATCTTTACACCCAATGACGTAGGTAAATAAATACCATCCATTTTTTAAACCGGAAGTGGTACTTTTTTGTGCTTTCGGCCAATTCTATTTTTTTTTACTATTTTTCCGGAACTCAGCATCACTTTTATGACCATGTGCCACGGGGCTTACCTTTGTATCACGTTACGTAGCAGATCCTTACGGCCGCCTCCCGTACTAAAAATGATACTTCAGACTTAGAATAAGAGCATGTGTAGGTCACTTCGAACACCTCATCCGCATAGATACTTCTGCTGCTGACTGTACATATAAACACTGTTTGAAAACCTAACTTATAGTGCCGCCGGGATCGGGGCAGGAATCGAGCAAGGCGGAGGTGGTCAGGGCCGCAGAGGTAGGAACCGTCGGAAGCGTTGGACTAATTTAATACACCTGCCTAAATCGAGCCCTAACGACAAGGACGCTGCAATACGTTAGACACGTTAAGCAATATCTCCAAATGTGTCTAGGGTATTGCAGCGCCCGTGTCGTTAGGGCCCGATTTAGGCAAGTGTCCAGGATTACCATATTCTGTATCTGGCTCTCTGTCCAACCACAACAACCCCGTAGGGGAAGTATTCTAAGGTCGAGAGCGAGGCTTCGTGATGAGACTTCAAGGTACAATGTTCGCCATAATAAACTTCCGACATGGCGGTTAACTCGTAAGACAAGTTTAGGTATTTACTCGTCGAATTTGTAATTACTTCTCTCCATCTTTGATATACTTAAAGGTAAATAAAGAAACATCACTTCATCAAACTGCTCAAAGCTCTTGCAGATAACCTATTACAAATATTGTGTATGTGCAAAGTATTATACCAACTTTCGTTGTTCGTTGTTATTTTATTTACCGTGTAAGTGCTTTGGTCTTTACTGTGAGCTTATGTGTGAGAATAAACGAAATTGAAATTGAACTACTACTGCCAGAATTTCTTGTATGGCCTTGTGTCATTTTAGGATCCTTTCGACAGGGCTTGAAAAGACCCGCGAGCCCCTCCTGTGTAATGCCTAGAAACAAACCATATACTTTTTTGTAAAAACAACAAAACAGACCCGCATCTTGCCGACATCATAGTCACCCTATTGATATATATGTATAAGTGATGGGGATACCAGACCGTATTTAAAAATGGTACAAAACTTACTACTGAATTACTACTAAATTGCAATTCTTTTATTTAATAAATGAATAATATTTACATCTTAAAACATTTCAAACCAGCTAAAAGGGAACAAAGTACTAATCCAAATATTGCAATAAATTATAATAAGTACGACTTTATTTTTAGTTTGAAACTCAAATAAATGTGTATAAATAC
Source organism: Pammene fasciana (assembly GCA_911728535.1). Lineage (NCBI taxonomy): Eukaryota > Metazoa > Arthropoda > Insecta > Lepidoptera > Tortricidae > Pammene > Pammene fasciana. The sequence goes on along the minus strand of OU452276.1, from coordinate 14,715,488 downwards.
ATCCATATTGGTAAGTTTCATAAGTTGGTAGCATTGTGCGAGTGAGACACCGGCCCTTTGATTATGGGTCACCACACACCTAGCGGTTTTCCTCGCGGAATTAGCGGAAGTAGCGGAAATTCATAGACAAAATGCTTAATTTGTCTATGGTAGCGGAAATTTGTCTATGGCTTCCATACAAAAAATCTGCTACCATAGACAAATTTCCGCTACCATAGACAAATTTCCGCTGCTTCCGCTAATTCCGCGAGGAAAACCGCTAGGTGTGTGGTGACCCTTCAACCGGATGCGAGACGCGATCTCATTTCTATCGGAAAAAGTCTGCCGTTTTTGCGGGGGAGGGGAACGTCAAATGTATGCGAAACGTCAAAATAGCCACGTCAAATGAGCGTCAGTCCATACAATGATTATGACCACTGGTCATACTCATTCGGCAGAGGGGAACGCCTGTCAATGGCTACTCCGCTTGGTTTAGGGTCACCACATACCTAGCGGTTTTCCTCGCGGAATTACCGGAAGTAGTGGAAATTCATAGACAAAATGCTTAATTTGTCTATGGTAGCGGAAATTTGTCTATGGCTTCCATACAAAAAATCTGCTACCTACCATAGACAAATTTCCGCTACCATAGACAAATTTCCGCTACTTCCGGTAATTCCGCGAGGAAAACCGCTAGGTGTGTGGCGACCCTTAAAGCTGAAAGCACCAACGGCTAAAGTAGCTGTTAAAGCCCTGTTACACCTGTCCTAGTTAGCTTCCTAAATGAGTAAGTTTCTAAATTTAGTCAAGTGTAACCGCATTTAGCAAGTAAATTTACTATTGAAAAAAGTTAGGATCCTAATTAGGATGCTAGTTAGGTTACTAAAAAACGTAAAGTGTAACATGACTTTTACACCTTCCTAAAAGCGGTATTACACATTGCAACCTGCAGGGCCCAATCTGTCAGGTTGGAAGGTGTAATTGAAGGTAGGGCCTGTAGGGAGCTGAAGGAGGGGTAGGAAGAGGCAGGGTACACAACAGATTGGGCCCTGCAGGTTGCAATGTGTAATACCGCTTTAAATCAGTTCCTAACGACAAGGACGCCGCAATACGTTAGACGCGTTAAGCAATATCTCCAAACGCGTCTAACGTATTGCAGCGTCCTTGTCGTTAGGAACTGATTTAGGAAGGTGTAAAAAGCCTGTTACACTTTACTTTTTTTAGTATCCTAACTAGCATCCTAATTAGGATCCTAATATATATCTCCCAGTCACACTTGTCCTAATTAGGATGCTAACTCTTTAAGTTTGTTCGTGACCATCCTAGCTTCCTAACTAGGTTACTTTTTAGGATGCTTATTGCTAAATGCGGTTACACTTGTCTAAATTTAGAAACTAACTCATTTAGGAAGCTAACTAGGACAAATGTAACAGGCTTTTAACAGCTACTTTAAACAAGTGCAGGGCCCAATCTGTTGTGTACCCTACGGGCCCTACCTTTAATTACACCTTCCAACCTGACAGATTGGGCCCTGGAGGTTGCAATGTCTAATAGCCGTTTAAAACGTCAGCACAAGGTTAAACGGCTATTAGACATTGCAACCTGCAGGGCCCAATCTTTTGTGTACCCTGCCTTTCCCTTCCCCTCCTTCAGCTCCCTACGGGCCCTACCTTTAATTACACCTTCCAACCTGACAGATTGGGCCCTGCAGGTTGCAATGTCTAATACCGCTTTTACGTCCACGGCTTACTTCCGAAAGTTTGCACAGTTCAGTGTATACACGGTGTAACATGAGGAAGCCGAATAATTTTAACAGCGTATTCTGATCATAATTGAAGACTAAAATGTCATACAAACTTTCCTGAATTTTGACTAGTTTCCGAGTTACGACCAATTAAAAAAAAAACACATTTCTCATTGTAAGGGTCAAAACACACTTAGCGGAATCACAGGGGAATTAAGCCAATTCATAGACAAAATGTCTATGGTAGCGGAAATATGTCTATGGTAGCTGATTTTTTGTATGGAAGCCATAGACAAATTTCCGCTACCATAGATAAAATAAAGCATTTTGTCTATGAATTGGCTTAATTCCGCGAGGAATTCCGCTAGGTCTGTTTTGACCCTTACTCAGCGAAACACGATTTTTAGATGGCGATTTCACCAGTATGAAGCGTTCTATTTCTTACAAAAAAAAAATGTAGAAATTCATTTAAACCGATAATTTCACCTATGAGACTTAATAATTATGTACAAAAGCATTCAAATGAAACGAAAATGAAAAACAAAAAAAAAATTTTTTTGGCGTTTTTGACATAAAGTCATATAATGTTTTTTTCTACTATTGACCTCAGAAATGCGTGGTTCAAATCTTTCCGTTGCCTCATGTTACACCGTGTATATATTCATTAAAGCGGTATTACACATTGCAACCTGCAGGGCCCAATCTGTTGTGTACCCTGCCTCTTCCTACCCCTCCTTCAGCTCCCTACGGGCCCTACCTTCAATTACACCTTCCAACCTGACAGATTGGGCCCTGCAGGTTGCAATGTGTAATACCGCTTTTATCTAGATACCTATAAGTTGCGGCTGTGAGCCGCGTCCGTGACGGATAATTTGTTTCCAGCTTAAGGCTCAAAACCCACCTATAATTATAGCGGAATGGAGGCAGTAATGTATTTAGCTTTGTCGATGGTAGCTTAAATTTGTCCATGGCCTCCATACATTACTGCCTTCATTCCGCTAGGTGTGTTTTGAGTTCTAAAAGCGGTATTAAAGCGGTATTAGACATTGCAACCTGCGGGGCCAGTGGTGAGCAAGAAACGGTACTCCTCACGTGCATTTTGTGCTATGGCAATATTGGCAGTGTCAATTGTCAATGTCAAGTTTGTTTAAAAAAAGTCAGATCGGTATTGTTTACAAGCTGTTAACGTTTATTATTTAATTTTATTATGATTAAGAGTTTACTTTATTAATGAGTTTTATTTCACATTAAACAATGGTGAGTAACCAGCGAATACGAAGAGCATGCTTCGTATAGGTACATTATGTAGTTTACTTTTCGACGGAGCTAACTACTGTTTTGCTTGCAGGAAGGGGCTTACCGAGACAAATATTCGTTTGTCGGCGAATGGTATGACAGCCAGGCTAGCGTAACACGTCGATATAATGTATTTTATTATCCAACAGACGATACTGTGGAAATGTTTGATTTGAAAACTCGTAGAACTTTTGTCCGAAGGGTAAAAATAAATGGTATTAGCTTGGACAGGTTTTGTATTGGCGGCACTCTGGTAATTTTAGGACGCCTTATTAAAATAGTAGATTTCGCATGCGAAGATACGAGAAAAAAATTACAGAAAGATATGGAGGTGTAAGTATAAATCTCTGAAATATTTATTAGGATTCTTTAGTTTTACTATCAATACTTTAAGTCAGCACCAACTTATTATTGTTCCAGGACATTTGCTATCATTAAACCTATACCAACTAACATAGCTGGAAAAATCTTGACACATTTCAAGGATCATGGATTACGTGTTTCTAAAATGAAACAGACCCGCCTCACAGCAGATGACTTAAACTTTTTCTATAGATTTATGCTGAATGATCCTACATATGCGTAAGTATTGACTACTGAAGAAGGTCAGAACAGGATTGTATTACCAAACAACCAAAGACATTAATACTAATTTTACCACAACCTCACCTTGAAAGTTGAAAGGTTTGAAATCAAAATTACTTTCATACCCAATTAGATTAACCTTTATATATGTGTGGATCAAAAATTCGTGGGTTCAAGTCTCACTCACGTCATATAGAGTAAAAAAAATAATGCAAAGTGTGAGCAAAAAATGTAGGCAGACTTAACTTGCTTAATGGTTTTGCTCTTTGTTGTTTGGTGGTAAGGTTCTATCCAGCAGACCCTAAGCACACTCCTGTTCTTTTGTAAATGTATGAATGTTTCATTGGCTTTGTTTACCATCAAACCTATGCACCAATTGTACCATAGCCATACCTATATTTTGAATTTCAAATACCTCCTTTGATTCAAGCCAGGTTCGGAACCCACTACCACCAATATAAATGTTGCTTAACTTATCATGTGGCTACCACTGCTACTCTTCAGAACTGATGTCATTTTATTTTACATAATTCTGAATTCATTGCATATATTTTATTATTATATTTTCAGATATTTGTTAGAATATTTGAAAGGGCAACTAACAATAGGGCTGGAGTTAGTGGGTCAAAATGCAGTGGCGGTATGCACTGAATGCTTGGGTGACCAAGACCCGCTTAAAGCTGCTCCTGGGACTATAAGGGCCCTGTACGGAACTGATGCTGTGAGGAATTGTGTGCATGCATCTCCAACTCCACAACACGCTGTAGAGGTATGATTATAATATTTCCTCACTTTATTGTTCGATATAATTAACTAAGTAGAATCCGGTTATAACGACGCCCAAGGGACCGATAACATTACGTCTTATTAAACGGACGACGTACTAAACGTACTGACAACTTAAATACATCATTATTTTTTTGTTATTAAAGCAATCACCTACATAATATAAATATGGTTCTACATATGTATACTTATTTTTACGTCAGGATTGTATATTTTGTCGTCAAAAAATTTTGCGCGCAAGTTAGGCGAAATTTTGGTTTGCCACTCGGTCACATCACTTTGTTGATCCGACAAAAACTCTAGCTATTTTTCCGGCGACAATATTATATCTACTCTTGAAACGGTTTATTCTACTCGCTGAACAATCAAAATCCGCCTTTTCTTGAAGTATAGGTCCATTTACGGATATTACTTGATTATGTTACAGCTTAAACCATATTAAAAAGTGCCGAGTCAATTCACCCTCGATGGGACAGTTGGGACACCCTCACGCGTATAGGTTTTAAAGCATTCGCATTGGACAAAAATTACATTGAACTTGTGTTTATTTTTCTTAAATTATAAATACATATGTATTTTCGAATGATTTACACCGAATTCCTTTCGTTGCATTCGACTCGCCAGCTTCTAAACGTTGAATTATAACATTTATAATATAACATATTTCTTCAATGGGGCAACTTTTTCATTAAAAGAAGCCAGTTTTGTACGCGTACTCGCTCATTACCCACAATTGCCTGCCGTAAAACAAAACGTCTCATTCAAATCAGTGACGCGCAGGTAAGGCAGGGCAGAGATAGGTACCTAAATAACTACAATTTATTTGTAAACGCATCAACGCTCGTCGTCTTTGTAACCGGATAATTTAGTGCGAATCCCGTCGTTGAAAGCGGTCGGTCGTTTTAGGCGGAGTCGCAATAAACGGATGTACTTTCATAGTCGCTCATATTAAAACCAAACATATGACTATGCTTTCGTCGCTAAAAACGGTTGGTTGTTGTATGCGAAGTCGTACTAATCGGACTACACTGTATTATAATTATGTATTGTATGAACTGGGAATTTTATCTACAGGGTTAAATACTATTAGTTGCTAAATGTGATTGACTGATTGTGGAACTGGAAACAGGGCACCTAAAGATGACTACAAGCTCCCTGTTTCCATTTAAAATAGGCTTTCATGTTATCTATAGCCTTCTAAGACCATCCTGTATAATTATGTAGAGATTCTTGCACAACCTTAATACTAATTGGATGTTTAAACTTTGTCATATTTACTGTATATTTACTGTAGGTATTTTGTTTGAATAGTTCTTCTTCTTCTTTGGCTTAGCGTTTTCCCGGCCTAGTGCCAGGGTCCGCTTTCCTGCTTAATCTTCTCCACATACATAATAAACACATGACATAGGGAGACAGTGCTATACACATGCAGAGCGCTACCTCGCTCGCATACCGTCAGTGGCATGCGGAAACCGCAGCAGTGTGACAACCGCCTTAAATATGAATATACAGTTATGTTTGGGCCAATATAGGCAATATAATAATAAAACTAAGTACAATTAGTAAAAAAAAACAGGACATCGCGTATTTCTTCAGCGGGCGCCTGCGGCTTACGGCCACGCTGGCAAACTGCACGCTGTGCGTGGTGAAGCCCCACGCCGTGCGCGAGGGCAAGCTCGGCGCCGCGCTCGAGACCATCCACGATTCGGGCTTCGACGTCACCGCTCTCAACATGCTCATCGTTGAGACCGTTAATGCTGCAGAGTTCTATGAGGTCTACAAAGGGATCGTGCCTGAGTATAAGGTAAGTTTAATTACAATTTGTTTTAGGGGCGGTTTTAGGTAGGTATGTATTTATTTTCTAATCTAGATTTAATTTTAATAGTTTTGTTTTATAAGTACCTATATAATATTAATAATTATTAACTTTAGTATTGTAAAAAAATAATTTTATTTAAATAAATACAAAGGCCCAAACGGAGATGGCGGGATGATTTAGATACCTTCCTTAACAACTGGGCGGAAGAGGCGCAAAATCGGGAGATATGGAGATCCAGGGGAGAGGCCTTTGCCCAGCAGTGGGACACTCAAATAGGCTAATATAATAATAATAAAAATATAATAATAATTAAGGCGTAGGGATGTGACGACCCCATCGCCCACTGGTTTTCACCAGCGCAATCAGTCAACGCAGGGCAGCTTGTGGCGAGCTGTTGGAGAGTAGCGACTCCACGTACCTGAGTGCCCCTGGGGTGCCCTGTCGGATGGTGGGACAGGTCCCCTGCCTCTGGCTTGCCTTAGCCGGCTGTCCAGAGTGGGGTCGTTAGAGCTGTGTTCTCGAGGGTAGATGTGGAAACCTAAGTGGCGAGTTGGCTATATGTTTAAAGTCCAGTGACACCTCTCTACCCCCAGCTCCCGCACCGGTGTTGCCCTTGAGCCATCTTTGATGTCGCTTTTTATGGGGGCCCATCTTGCGGAGGGCGAGTCACCGTCTGCCGGAAATAAAATTGGATACCGTTTTATTAGGCAGGCGTCCGGTTCTTCATCCAATAGCCCAGTAATCAGTCCATACTATTCACCCAATAGCCTAGTACATTTTAGACTCCATTAATTCTCAATAGTCCTTACACCATGGCGGGTGCTGTCTCTGTGTGCGTCCAATGACACGGGCAGGGGCAGCATCCGCTTAGTGTACCCCTCTCTTTTCATTAAATTGTCAAAAGGGCCTCTGCGCGTTGGCTTCGGCTCCGCATACGCCTCCCAAAGGTCCGGAACACCATTGTTCCGTGGTCGGGAAAGACATACAAAGAAAAATAAAAATACAAAGTAATTAGATTATTTCTTTTAATATCACGGCCATGTCGGTCATCCTATTTTAATGTTACTAGTAGGGAACCTATGACAATTGAAAATTCGGCCAATTAAAATTATGCGAAACAATTGGTAAACTTTGGTATGCTAACTAAACGTTCTGCAATAAGTTGTTTGGGAAATGAAATGATGGCAAACGATTTTCGGCGAAGTGGCAGTACACCGCTACGGCCATATATATTATAGTAATATGACCGGGTGACTCCAGAGAGAAGCAACAACTTTCAACAGAGAGTGAGTAAATTTGCCGAGAATGGGATAAATAATTAGTTAATGTTGCAGGGCATGGTGGAGGAGCTCTCGAGCGGGGCGTGCGTGGCCATGGAGCTGCAAGCGAAGGACAAGTCCCTCAACACGGCGGTGGAGTTCCGGAAACTGGTCGGACCTTCCGATCCGGTAACTTTTCATTTAATATTTTTTTAATGATTTTATTAAGCTTTAATTAAATATTTGCATTAAGCTTTTCTATAATTCATAGGACATTGCTAGTCACAGAGGTCCGACTGAACGCTTTGTTAAACCATAACCTTAAAGATATTATAATAGACGGCCATAGTTTAAGAACTTTTTGAGCCTTCAATTATTTAGCGCCATCTAGTTGAGACGGACCTAAAGATAGTCAAAATATAAGAGGAAATATCAGCTCCATCTAGTAACGACTAATGTACTACTAGTACGCTATTCGTTACTAGATGAAGGTGACATTTCCTCTTACATTTTGGGTATCTTTAAGTGGCTCTCGCATAGATGGCGAGATAGACTTAAGCTTCAAAAAGTTCTTAGGCTGTGGTGCTCTATTATATAAGTTACTCTATGGTTAAACTTAGACTAGCGTAATAAGCGTGAATGCTACCAATATGGAGGCAAGTTATATCAGTAAAGCACTCGCGGTAGAAACCAGACTGAGCCATATTTTCGGTGAAGTTTGACCGACTTAAAAAAAGAGGAGGTTATCAGTTTGTTTGTATTTTTTATGTTTGTTACCTCAGTAATACGTCATTAACCCATTAAAAAATATATAGTATATTTTATTTCACTGTGGATATATATACTTATACATAGTTGCAGATTGGTCCCGTTGTGATCAGTTATTAATTTGATTTGAAGTATTTTTTGTTATTTTTTATGTTTGAGTCTGCTTATTATTATATATTACCTTTTTTGTAAAAGCCCAAAGTTCAAAAATATCTGAACATGCACTTTATCGCCTGGACAATAGATAGAGGCGTTGTCAGATATTTATGACCACCTTGGCCGCTTCGATATCTCTGATGGCGACTGTACAATATATATTTTACAAACAAACGTTATACTTTGGTCTCAATGGGGTTGGCTGGTCGAAAGTCTTTACAGATGGCGCCAGCATAGCTTGTACCTGTCAATCGTACAAATAGTGTCAAAATCTTGTTATTTTTTTGGAGTTTTCTGACCTGGATGGGCTAGTTTTTAAGCCAAATCCCAATACAACAATACTAGTGACAGGTACAAGCTATGCTGGCGCCATCTTCCCAACCCGTTGACAGTTGCCAACCCCATAGTAAGCAATTATCGGTTTATGAAATCCCATTACTAAAACGAAGTAATTGTCAGGAAATCGCTCGTTTGCTGCGGCCGCACACCCTGCGCGCGAAGCTCGGCGTCACCAAGGTACAGAATGCCATCCACTGCAGCGACCTGCCCGAAGACGGCCTGCTCGAGGTCGAGTACTTCTTCAAGATCCTGGACTTCTGAACAAGGACTGCCTACACAGACCACTTGACTAATACTCATGTCAAGCCAAATTGCCGTGAATAGCTGTTTCACTAGATTTTTTTGTCGAGTCTGGCTTCCAAAAAATCCTATAAGATTTTGCAAACATTCCTCCATCTTATTTGAACTTTTATTATGTAACTATGGGTTCCAAATTGAAAAATTAAACGACTGTTTAGATGGTTTTGACAGCTAAATATTCCTCCTTTGGCCGAGTCAGCGCAACCGGGTACTTTGAACAGACGCCTGTATTACGGAATATTCGTAGACAGATTTGGTAAAAAGCATTGTTAAACGCAAATTTGCCAATCAGAACGCAGCAATATCTGTTGGGCCGTGTCAGTACGATCTAGTATAACCGCTATTTCGATAATCCGATATTTTTTTGACTGCATGTCTGTTGGTCCAGTCGTCTGTGCAACCTCATACAATATACGCTTATTATTATTACAGTTTACTTAAACATTTTCTAATGGCACTGAGTGAGTGAGCTGCAATGTTTTTGTGTGATATCTGCTGATGAATAGCGAGATTTGAAGTGGTCTGAGTGTCAGTACTGAGTGGCTTTTGATTTATGCACTGAATGATTTGTTTGAAATATATTTGGAATGTACCATTATTGCCCTTTGTATTATTAAACTGACGGTAGTAAAAATAATAAAACTAACCACACTGCACTCTAGTAACCACTAGAGTGTTGACAACAACGATGGAAGTTCACTCTTCTGTATCTTGAGTAAGACGCGCATAGGCGTCATCTCGTGGTTGGGCGGCTCCATTTGCGCGAACTCGATTAGAGTGATGTGACCAGATGTCCACCTGAAGGGAAATAATGAAGTCAGTTTAAGGAGAAAAACCGTCTCGTATTCAAGGTAGAAGTAATCTTAAATAGCCGACCAAAGACGCTAATGGTTCCCAATCCAACTTTTAACATAGTTTTTATGTAATCTAGAAAACACGCGAGTCTGGTTGAGTACTCCTGCTAAAGGCGATGAGCGCATAATAATTCCCTCACGCCTTATATCTACCTACCACCAATAAAGTGCTAGTGCAGTTATACTTATGTAGTTTATATGTAGAAGCAAAGCTTAAGCACAGACTACTTATATATATATTCTTTGGCTTAACCCTTTGACCGCCAAGGATCGGATGGAAAAAATTGTGCCCTAAGCGCCAGCGCGCTAGCACGAAGCACATGCTAAAAAAACTCTTCATTCAATTCAATTCAATCGAGTACAGGAGATGCAAGTTCGATAGGTTTTAGTTTCATTGAAGCCAATAAAGTTATCCTATAAAAATGCTGCAACAGGTCTTTTCCCCCCTGACATTGTGCTACGCCGGTTATAAGTGCGGACCCTAAGATTGTTCGTGAAGACAATTGAGATTAGAAGAAGTGAGACGTACAAATTTAAAAATGCAAGTCGTAGTTATGGTGAATCGCAAGGTTGGAAGGAATAGGTAATGTAGGTACGTGTGATAACGCTTTAATATGTAGCGCTATAAATAACGTAACTCAGGAGAGTCTTGATTGATAGATAGTGCACGCGCGACGATCGTGTTGATCCTGCGACTGTGTCGGGCAATGGTGGCAGTTTGGAATCAAATGGCATGTCGTCCAAGATAATGCAGAGTGCATGAAGAAAAAAAATTTAGTACTTTAACAGCACAGTTACATTTGCGATATGATTGCTTTGAAAAAAATAGGCGTTTCTTTATTTTTTCGTAAATATACACTATGTATCTGAACGAAAAGCCAATACTCAAACCCGTTATGGTATAGGACATGCTGAGCAACTTTTACTATGGGACCAACCCCGAAATCGCGAAAAAAAATTTGACTCTCCCATAGGAAATTTCAACATTAGACCAGTAAAATGTATGAAACTGCCAATTTTTTTTTCACGATTTCTGGGTTGGTCTCATAGTAAAAGTTGCTCAGTATGTCCTATACTATAACGGGTTTGAGTATTGGCTTTTCGTTCAGATACATAGTGTAGAATATAGGTACAAAAATGACTCCTCTAAGAATGGAGCAGGACTCGAAGAGTGACCGGACCTTTATAACTTTGCTATGTCTGTCCATCTGTCAGCGGGCTGTATGATACAACTTGTGTCTCATGTAGTGTAGGTAATAACCGTTATACCTAGCTAACTAGCTTTTACCTACCCTTTTCCTTGTGGAATTAGTGATTTCTGATACAAACTTCTATCCCCCTTTCACCAGGGGGTGAAGAATGTGATTGTGGTAAACAAGTGGTAAAGGATGATTTTCGGAATAAAAACTATCCTATTCCCGGGACTAAAACTATCTCCATAGCATAGGCTTAAAGATATAATAGTCGTTACTAGATGGAGTAGCAGAGCAGGTGACATTTCCTCTTACATTTTGGCTATCTTTAGGTCGCTCTCAACTAGATGGCGCTAAAGACTTGGAGCTTCAAAAAGTTCTTAGACTATGGCCGTCTATTATATCTTTGAGTCTATGTCCATAGTTATCAAGTTTCATCTAAATCGGTTCAGTTTTAAGGTTCCGTGCCTCGAAAGGAAAAAACGGAATCCTTATAGGATCACTTTGTTGTCCGTCTGTCTGTCTGTCAAGACCCTTTTTCTCAGGAACGCGTGGAGGTATCAAGCTGGAATTTATATCAAATACTCAGTCTACTGTCCCTTGGAGCTGTGAAAAAATCAAACTTCTAAGTCAACGCAATCAAAAGATATGCCGCAAATGTTCGACATTCGCAAGGGAATCAAAACCTACAAGGTAGTTCCCGTGAACTCAGAATCTTGAAATTTGGTACGGAGCAACGTCTTATTAGCACAGATAAAGGAAAAATTGCGAAAACTGGAACCCTCGGTGCGCGAGTCCGACTCGCACTTGGCCGTTTTTTTAATATGGGACAGGTCCTAGCCGGTCAACTTTCTTACTTTTTAGGGTTCCGTAGCCAAAATGGCAAAAAAGGAACCCTTATAGTTTCGCCATGTCCGTCCGTCCGTCCGTCCGTCCGCGGTCTAGCTCAGTGACCGTTAGCACTAGAAAGTTGAAATTTTGTTTGAATATGTGCATTAACCAAGCCGACAAAACGGTAGAATAAAAACGCGAAAAATATATTTTGTTATGGTACCTCCCGTGCACGTGAAGTGGAGGCCGAAATTTTTTTTCGTTCCAACCAAGTTGTGTGGGGTATCGTTGGATGGGTATTTTAAAAAGAATTAGGGTCTTATAAAACAGTTTTTGGATAAAACGAATACTCTCGCAAATAATAGCTCCGAAAGTTTAAAACAGGGCGTCCCCCCCATCTAACTTTTGAATCGTGGGTCCTAAAATTTTGAAAAAAATCATGAAACTGAGGCCTAATGAGTACCTTCAATGAAAACTATATTGAAATAAATCGGTTTAGCCGTTTTTGAGTTATCATTCCAAAAACCCATAGTGAAAGGACGTAAGTAAAAATGACGTAAGCGCCGCCAAATTTCCCGTAAGAAACGACCTTTTGAATTAATGGTCTCAGTTTACGGAACCCTACACTGAGCATGGCCCGACATGCTCTTGGCCGGTTTTTCATAATTAGAATACGATACCAATTAAGTTGGTCAACACAAAGGTCAAAGGGCTTGCCGGTACAGTCGCCATCAGATATATCGGAGCGGTCAAGGTCAAGGTGGTCACAAATACCTGAACAACAGTGCATGTTCAGATATTTTTGAGTACCGTGGCTGCTCCGATATATTTGATGGCGATTGAACATTGCAGTTACATTGCTATTAGCCGTTCGGAGTGTTCGGACATCACTACTTACTTCTGTCAGGATCATTTCCATAATAACGGGATGTGACGCAGACGCCATCGCCTGCCGTTCCGGCATCGCTCGCCAACAAGGATCGCTATTAGTTGTTTTGTCTTCAACCGGCCTATTTCACTCTGCACACTGACATTAGCACGAAAATAAGTTTAAAAAAAGCTAGGATAATATTGGACTTCCGGTTATCTCCGCGAAGATGGCGGTTCGGTCTTGAGAATAGTTTTTTCTTTCATTGCAAACGAGATGACCAATATAACAAAACCCATATGATGATTTTTTTCGCACCTTCTAGTGCCATGACCCCTTGATCGATTCTGCTCATATACGAACTCTCAAATTATGTGTAGGTAGGTATTTCTGTTACAACCTCATCAAATTTCATGTAGATTAGAAAAACGTTACTAAAGTTATCGTCGAACAAACTCTCAAAATCAAAAAACTATCGAAATGCCGCGACGTCCCAGTAGCCAGAAGTTGTTTTTGTAAGAACTCGCTTCGCTTACGCTTCCGCTCGTTCGATTAATATTAGTATAATAGATATATACACAACAATATTGTATAATTTTCACAAACACGGGACTTAATCGCGTACAGTCAACGATCAACGATCAACGAATCTTATTACAATGGAGTAAGGTGCAAAAGTGTACACATATTTATGGCGTTGACTGTACACTACATCAGGAAACTAATAAAAGTAAATGTTGCGATTAAGTCCCATTATTGTCAAAATAATAAGTGAAAATCGCGTGAGTTTAAATCAGTACAATATTGTAAAATATTATTAGTTTTTGCCTGCGAAAGTAGCAATATTATACAATATTTATAACTAGTTTTTGCGAAAGTAGCTCTCTATCTGTCTGTTACTTGTTCGCGCTTAAATCACTAAATCGATTTAGATGAAATTTGGTATGAAGCTAATTTTAATCCCGGCGAAGGACAGGACAGTTTTTATACCAGAAATATCCCCTAAGGTGTGAAAAGGGAGGTGGAAACTGTGACCGTGTGGCTAATATCCAGCTACCTACGAACAAATACTAAGCTAGGTACTTTTATCTGCAAATTGACGAGTAAAGAGGCACTAAGGTAGGTACACTTGTGGTCATCAATGTTCCGAGAAAAACCAAGTCCGTAAAGTTGTTATTTGCGTGGAACTGTTTAACCTTTTGACCGCCGTCGTCTGATACATGAGACAAAGTGACAGCGTGAATGACACCTTCATATGTTATGACAGAGTTCAAAATTGAATGCTAAAATATTTCTGTAAGGCGGTTAAACCTTTCATCGTGCCCACAGCGTCAAGAACGTTTTACTCGTTATAGACATTATGGCGTACGGTGTCAAAGTATAAATAATCAACCTTCATACTGTTTGCATCCGTGATCTTGGCGTGTGAGTGACGAGCGAGTTTGGTAAAGGACGTATGGCGTTCAAAGTGTTTATTTAAAACCACTGAGTTTCAATATCGACTGAGATAAGCTTCATCATAATATTACCGACGCTCGTAATTCGCTGGTATTACTCCATGATTGATCTTTTGTAGTCGTGTTGTGTGAATTAATACATATACGCGTTATTTACTTGACCCTTAGAGCTTTTAACCAACCGGAGTGGCCATTGACAGGCGTTCCCCTCTTTGTATGGACTGACGTTTATCTGACGTGGCTATTTTGACGTTTCGCATACATTTGACGTTCCCCTCCCCCGCAAAAATCGGCAGACTTGTCTTGAATAGAAAATGACAGACATGGCCGGTCCTGTTGGTTGAACAGTCTAAGGATCGGTTAACGTCGACGTTATCGTTAAAAAATATTGTATGAAAAGTTTGACAGTTTTATATGGAATGATAGCTCGTATCCATATTTAACGTTGATAAAGTCTGTTATTGTGCGTGGTGCAACCCACGAGCTTGACCCCGTATGCTTCAAATCTTGTAAGTTAAATTTCAACCAATTCTTGGTTTTATTTGGTACATGACAATGGTATATAAATGGCCAGGTACAATCTGCAGCAACAAAATATATGTTTGGAAGTTAAGTTTATCTTTTTTAGGGTTCCGTACCTCAAAAGGAAAAAAACGGAACCCTTATAGGATCACTTTGTTGTCCGTCTGTCTGTCTGTCTGTCTGTCTGTCTGTCTGTCTGTCAAGACCATTTTTCTCAGGAACGCGTGGAGGTATCAAGCTGAAATTTATAACAAATACTTAGGTCTATTGTCCCTTGAAGCTGTGAAAAAATCAAACTTAAAAGCCAACGCCATCAAAAGATACAGTCGTTTATGCTGCAAATTTTAGAGTTTTCGGTACTCGCAAAACCTACGGGGTACTTCCCATGAACTCAGAAACTTGAAATTTGGCACGAAGCAACGTCATATAGCATAGACAAAGGAAAAATTATAAAATTTTTAGTAAAATCATACAAAAATATATATTTAAAATTTTAAACTTACTGCCTTTTTCCGCGTAAACGCGTGAAGTTATTAAGTTGAAATTCATGTCAAATACTCAGGGCTATAGGACTTTTCAGATGTAGCAAAACCAAACTTTTATGTCAACGCAATCAAAAGAAATAGCAAATAAGTTGCATATTTTGAAACTGAGTACTCGCAAGAAACTCAAAACCTAAAGGGTACTTCCCGTAAACTCAGAAACTTGAAACTTGGCACGAAGAAACTTCAATATAGAAAAGACAAAGGAAAAATTACGAAAAGTAGACATTTTTAGTAAAATAGTACTTAAAATATTTTTTTTAAATTTTAAACTTACTACCTGTTTCCTCGTAAACGCGTAGAGGTATTAAATTGAAATTTATATCATATACTCAGCTCTATAATATCTTTCTGCTGTAGCAAAACGAAACTTTCATGTCCACGCAATCATAAGAAATAGCAATTGTTTTAGGTTTTTACGGAACCCTCGGTGCGCGAGTCCGACTCGCACTTGGCCGGTTTTTTATGCTTACGTTAACCAGGCCAGGCTCTAGGCAACGCCATCTAGTGAATATGCTATTTTGATGAAATGGTAATTTCCTTTAAATAGAAAAACGTTACTAAAGTTATCGTCGAACAAACTCTCAAAATCAAAAAACTATCGAAATGCCGCGACGTCCCAGTAGCCAGAAGTTGTTTTTGTAAGAACTCGCTTCGCTTACGCTTCCGCTCGTTCGATTAATATTAGTATAATAGATATATACACAACAATATTGTATAATTTTCACAAACACGGGACTTAATCGCGTACAGTCAACGATCAACGATCAACGAATCTTATTACAATGGAGTAAGGTGCAAAAGTGTACACATATTTATGGCGTTGACTGTACACTACATCAGGAAACTAATAAAAGTAAATGTTGCGATTAAGTCCCATTATTGTCAAAATAATAAGTGAAAATCGCGTGAGTTTAAATCAGTACAATATTGTAAAATATTATTAGTTTTTGCCTGCGAAAGTAGCAATATTATACAATATTTATAACTAGTTTTTGCGAAAGTAGCTCTCTATCTGTCTGTTACTTGTTCGCGCTTAAATCACTAAATCGATTTAGATGAAATTTGGTATGAAGCTAATTTTAATCCCGGCGAAGGACAGGACAGTTTTTATACCAGAAATATCCCCTAAGGTGTGAAAAGGGAGGTGGAAACTGTGACCGTGTGGCTAATATCCAGCTACCTACGAACAAATACTAAGCTAGGTACTTTTATCTGCAAATTGACGAGTAAAGAGGCACTAAGGTAGGTACACTTGTGGTCATCAATGTTCCGAGAAAAACCAAGTCCGTAAAGTTGTTATTTGCGTGGAACTGTTTAACCTTTTGACCGCCGTCGTCTGATACATGAGACAAAGTGACAGCGTGAATGACACCTTCATATGTTATGACAGAGTTCAAAATTGAATGCTAAAATATTTCTGTAAGGCGGTTAAACCTTTCATCGTGCCCACAGCGTCAAGAACGTTTTACTCGTTATAGACATTATGGCGTACGGTGTCAAAGTATAAATAATCAACCTTCATACTGTTTGCATCCGTGATCTTGGCGTGTGAGTGACGAGCGAGTTTGGTAAAGGACGTATGGCGTTCAAAGTGTTTATTTAAAACCACTGAGTTTCAATATCGACTGAGATAAGCTTCATCATAATATTACCGACGCTCGTAATTCGCTGGTATTACTCCATGATTGATCTTTTGTAGTCGTGTTGTGTGAATTAATACATATACGCGTTATTTACTTGACCCTTAGAGCTTTTAACCAACCGGAGTGGCCATTGACAGGCGTTCCCCTCTTTGTATGGACTGACGTTTATCTGACGTGGCTATTTTGACGTTTCGCATACATTTGACGTTCCCCTCCCCCGCAAAAATCGGCAGACTTGTCTTGAATAGAAAATGACAGACATGGCCGGTCCTGTTGGTTGAACAGTCTAAGGATCGGTTAACGTCGACGTTATCGTTAAAAAATATTGTATGAAAAGTTTGACAGTTTTATATGGAATGATAGCTCGTATCCATATTTAACGTTGATAAAGTCTGTTATTGTGCGTGGTGCAACCCACGAGCTTGACCCCGTATGCTTCAAATCTTGTAAGTTAAATTTCAACCAATTCTTGGTTTTATTTGGTACATGACAATGGTATATAAATGGCCAGGTACAATCTGCAGCAACAAAATATATGTTTGGAAGTTAAGTTTATCTTTTTTAGGGTTCCGTACCTCAAAAGGAAAAAAACGGAACCCTTATAGGATCACTTTGTTGTCCGTCTGTCTGTCTGTCTGTCTGTCTGTCTGTCTGTCTGTCAAGACCATTTTTCTCAGGAACGCGTGGAGGTATCAAGCTGAAATTTATAACAAATACTTAGGTCTATTGTCCCTTGAAGCTGTGAAAAAATCAAACTTAAAAGCCAACGCCATCAAAAGATACAGTCGTTTATGCTGCAAATTTTAGAGTTTTCGGTACTCGCAAAACCTACGGGGTACTTCCCATGAACTCAGAAACTTGAAATTTGGCACGAAGCAACGTCATATAGCATAGACAAAGGAAAAATTATAAAATTTTTAGTAAAATCATACAAAAATATATATTTAAAATTTTAAACTTACTGCCTTTTTCCGCGTAAACGCGTGAAGTTATTAAGTTGAAATTCATGTCAAATACTCAGGGCTATAGGACTTTTCAGATGTAGCAAAACCAAACTTTTATGTCAACGCAATCAAAAGAAATAGCAATTTAAGTTGCATATTTTGAAACTGAGTACTCGCAAGAAACTCAAAACCTAAAGGGTACTTCCCGTAAACTCAGAAACTTGAAACTTGGCACGAAGAAACTTCAATATAGAAAAGACAAAGGAAAAATTACGAAAAGTAGACATTTTTAGTAAAATAGTACTTAAAATATTTTTTTAAATTTTAAACTTACTACTACTACTCTAGGCTAACGCCATCTAGTGAATATGCTATTTTGATGAAATGGTAATTTCCTTTAAATAGTGCCTATCCCAACCCCCACTTCTCGAGTTCGAGTATTATAAACTGCTAAATTGCTAATATGTAATTATTATTTACTTTACAGAGATATTTTCAATCAGCTTGATTTCCTTTTTGAGTTCGTATTAGTTACAGATACTTTTATCGGGTGTTTTGGAGACATATGTACGCGCGTTGGTTACAAATTGCAAATACAACTACGTTTTGGCAGTTCGTACCCACCAAAACGTAGGCCGGTAGGCTATTCTACTGAGGGCACACGACTTTAGATACAACCATTCAATAGGTACTTATCTATACTTTATATGGCGCATCACAGTCTATGCAGGTACTTACTTAAATTGCTGTGCACAGAAATAATACTTTTGATTTATGCTTATGTCAGTCCTGAGAAATTGAAAACACAACAGGCTTCGCAAGTTTGTACTCACACTCAGGTTTACATGCATAGAAAAGCAAAGCAACCTTTCACTGCATAAGAGGCTTGTAGCTGTTGTTGGTGTTATGATAAATGAACGCAAGAGTTGTCGCCGCTGCGCTGTGCCCTACGTTTAACAAGTCAACGCATCAGAAGAACCAGTATAAATTTAGCCTCTTAATCTTTGACAGCTATTTGTAATTAGAGATCATTCTTATGCTGGGGCTAGCGCACACTTGTGGTTAGTAAGTTAGGAATAGGTTTTCACGCGAGAGGGGAGACTCGCGGCGCGAGCGTCGCTAGTGCTGTGCAAACTTTCCAACCGCGCACGCGCGCAATTCAACGCAAAATACGCTGCGCCCGCGACTCGACGTTCACTATACGAACTTTACTTAAATTTTCTAAAGACATAACTTTAGTCAAAACTCTGCTAAATGTTAATGACTTTTATGAATCATTGCAGAAACCCTCGAATTATACCTAAAGGAAGTTTCAGAACATTTCCTTCAGTGTGAGAATAGTTATCGCATGGTTGTAAGATAAGGTTTCCTAATTTTAAACTACGGTAAGTCGTTATTCCGTAATTTTTATGATCCTTCGATATGTGATAGATTACTTTCTTGTTTAAATGCTAGAAAATAAGTAAGTAATTATTAATTTGTGCGTACATAACATACAGGTAGGTTAATTTTTAGGTAGGTACGTTAGGCACCTAGTACTAACTAGGTGGGTCATATACACGCAGAAAAACAATATCTATCCCAGAAGTAATTTGTATAGGAGCCTATTTCTGTTTGTGTATTTTATCTCCTAAAACCGCACCGTGATTTTTAAAATGTCACAATGTTTTGAATTCGGTTGCTATACTTAATTTAATTAAGGTAGGTACTTAAAATTTCTTTTGCTCGACACACTGTAGTTATTATTAGTCATCCTTAGTTAAAAGTTTTTTTTTCTCTTTATTTTGGCACAAACAGTCATTACAAAAAATTACATATATGGCGTTATATTGGGTGTTGACAAAACAGTGCCGAAAAAGTTACAGTAATTATTGTTAAAATTTTGTTCCAACGGACCTGAATTATTAAACATTTCTATGGATCCGCCAACAGGGAAGTAATATATGTGATTTATAGAATAATATGAATAATATATTAAAATGTGGCAAATAATTACTACCCAGTTGGTCAGTTCCATCCCATTTTAATTTAATGTTGAAACTTAGCTTATAACTGTAGGAAGATAAAAAAAATGTTACAATACCGTATGAGCGTGGAGGAATTAGAAGAGGTAGTGGAAAATAATAATAATAGCGTGTAGCTTGTTACACAATTACTAAGAGTAGTTTTCATCTGCGATTAAAAAAATATTTTTAATTTTATTTTTAAACCCCCTGAGACTAGTGTTAAAAAGGTCTTAAGATGTTTTAAGAAGACATGTAGATACTGGGACAGTGACAAGCACGTTGTCGTCACGGCTTTACGAAGCATTTTCGCTACATAGCGGGAAACCCATGTCGGCTACGGCGTAGCGCTACGCGCGTAGCATAGCAGTACTTAAAAAAAGACAAATAGGAACCTAAGTCTATAAACCTGCAATTTTTTTTATTTTTAAACAGTTTTTTATTTATTCATGTCAATATAAATGTACAAAAACAATAATCAAATAAGAAAAAAAAATCTCAACTTAAGACTAGCTTAAGCCTAGTCAAAAAGTCCCCCCCGAATTGTCCCTGGCGCAAAGGTACCCATCACACTAGCTGCGTTACCACGTTGAATAGCGATGGACAACCTTTGCACCAGGTACAAACCCGCACGAGCGTCAAATCCCCGTCCCCTGATACGGCGTCCCACTTCCCTAATGAAAGCCGTAGCCTCCGACCCCCAACACCCAGTAATCTCAAAAGCGAGGGGTACAAAGTAATAGTTACTGCCCAGGGTCGCATATTTATCCCGCTTTTTGACCGCGGCAAAATCTGCAGCGGCACCAGCCGTTCGCATTGTTCGGCCCAGGTGCGAGGTGGCGAAAGTACTAACGCACGTGGCGTCCCAAAGCAGACATTTCCCCCTTTTCCACGGAACTAAAGTAAGGCCGTCCGGCCTTTTGCCATCGGTCCGGCAGAGGCCTGGAGGCTCCAGAACACAAGGGATGTTGGCCGATATTAATGCTCTCCTTACGATGTCGTTGAGAGCGTGGTGACGCGGAAACCTTCCTGAACAACGGCAGCAGCTCAACGCGTGATGGCCATTCGTCTCCACCATGGAACCGCGGATGCATTTATGACCTGCAAATTAATAATATTAGGAACCAATTGTGAGAGGTAGAGTTTATTGCTACGTTGACGTGCACGATTTTTAACCCGTACCTAATCGATATATATAGTCGGTTTGACCCTTTTATAAAATAGTATATTGTTTCCAGTAGGTAAGGTACCTAAGCTTTAGATTGTTTGCTAGCACGGCTAGGCTGCTACATTGTATGCGAGATTTTATTGAGGTGCTCTAGGGAAATGGAAAGTATAGGTAGGTTGTTGTTGACGTACCTACTTATATTTTTGGTACGTGTTTATCGGCCTCCGTAGCGTAGGTATAGTCGGTAGAGATCTCTCTCCCTGATGACCGCGTCTCTGGTCTGGAGGAGGATCAGGTAATTTTTAGGATTCCGTACCCAAAGGGTAAAACGAGACTCTATTACTAAGGCTCCCGCCATCCGTCCGTCTGTCACCAGGCTGTATCTCATGAACCGTGATAGACAGTCTAAAATTTCAGAGATGATGAATTTCTGTTGCCGCTATAACAACGTTCCAATACTAAAAAACAGAATAAAATAATCGGAAGTCCGACTCGCTTTTGGCCTTTTTTTCGTGTTATCGCAATTATTTGTGACTGCAGAGTTATGGATGTTTCCTGTATAGTTAAGTACTTAAGTATTTATTCACATTTATACACCGTGTTTTAATTAATTATTTTCTTTAACTGCAAGGGTGTTATCCTGAGCTAAAATTAAGTATATTTCTCAAAGACAACAGTGTCCTAATTAGCTCCAGTTCTGAGATATGCGATATTTAATGTTTGCCTTTCGGATTGCGTAAACCTACAGAAATTGTTTTTGTACTCTGGGACACCGCAATAAATGATTCACCTGTGTGTTACTTCAATAAAATAAGCTTCCTTTGTATCTCGGAGTATTGTAATGTTCAAAATTACATTGTCATGTCATAATTTTCAAATACTTGGTTGAGTTAATCATAACACCCTAATACCCTTTTTGAAAAAAAACCTTTAATTTTGTGTTTTTTTTATTAACTTCTAATTATGTCAATTCGTTTTCTTAATCGTACCTAATCATATGCTGAAATTAAATTTAAAAAAAAAAACACGGTGTATATATTAAACTGGCTGAACTGGTGAACTTCGTACCACCAACAATGTTTTTTCTTTTTAAACCGTAGTATGCACATAGGAAGGGCGACCACTATATGATAACTTTCCTCGAGGAGTAGTTTGGAACCTTATTCACCGAGATGTAAAAGTCTAATAGGCCACAAATAACTTGGTCTATCGGTCTGGTCACATGGTGTAATTTATGGAGCGTTTTTACTTCATCGAGTAGCATGATGAAACCAACCTCATTTGATGGCTAAAATTATGCTCCTTTAATATTAATTGGTCGGAGAGCTCTCAGCCTGGTCCATTCTTCAGTCGGACCAATTTTATATCCTGAAAATGTAAGCTACTTTTTCCGTCTCGGGCCGAAAATTATTAGATTTCTATAATAAAATTTTAGTAACTCGAGTGGTTTCAGTAACTCGACATATATTTTAGCACTCCACGCCGTACATGTAACTGTTGAATAAAACAAAAAAGCCGATTTGTTTTTTGATATGCAGTTCAAACGTTTCCAAATATTAGTTTAAGATTACTGAATTTTTTTTGTACAATAAATATTTAAGTAGATATTTGACTATAAAGCGTTATTTCTCTTTCTAGCTGCTAAAACACATAATCCCAAAATATATAAAAAATACAGAATACAGCTCTTAATAGTCTCTCTCTCGCTCTTTTAGTGTGAAATTAATTAACAAACCAAAACCAAAATAGTTTAAGTTCGTTGCCGAAAATAAGTTTAGTTACATTGTACGTAAGTGCCGTACGTTTCATATGAAAGATACGCTATTCTACGCCCGCCTCATTGGTCGGCTGCCGGTGTTATCGCGCGCAATTAAATAGTAGAGTGAGGTGAGAATGTATGTAGTGCCCCTCTAAGAGATGTTTTTAAAAATAAATCCTATTCTTCTGATGAGACTGCTGGCTGGATAGCATTAACGCGCAGGGCTCGGCGACGTCCAACCACGAACAAGCACCAGCGAGGATCGAAGTTTGGTAGATAAAGAAAATCACTGATACTTCATCTTGTGTGCTTTTAATTACCCACAATTATAAGGCACATAGGTATCGGTCAGAAATGATTAAAAATACACAAATCTCATCAAATTGTTAAATGTTAATAATTAAAACAAAAACAGCGTGCAGAGCAAAAGGTTGACAAAAGAGAGAGCGGAAACGGAGCTAGAGTTGTACCATAGAGTTGTATCATAGATTTATATCCAAGTTTTGCCTAAACAAATAAACAGTAGGTAAAGGGTATACTTACACGATTTCCAACACTCCTCCTTACACTTTACATACATTACAAAAACTTTAGGTATGACTCTACATGTAGCGCAGGCATAAAAAAAATTAATAACATGCTCCAAACTTAACTCTATACAAATAATTATATAGACACAAGAGGCAGCTAGCAGCTTGCATGAAGCAATTTGTTATTTAATTGTTTAACATTCAGTAATAAATTTTTAATGTTTTTGAGCAGATAAAGGTTATCTTAAACATCTGCTACCATATTGTCAGTCTGCAAGTATTATACATTTATAATGTCCTATTTGAACAAGATCTTTTATGA
Source organism: Pammene fasciana (assembly GCA_911728535.1). NCBI lineage: Eukaryota > Metazoa > Arthropoda > Insecta > Lepidoptera > Tortricidae > Pammene > Pammene fasciana. The sequence goes on along the minus strand of OU452276.1, from coordinate 14,691,818 downwards.
AATGATACCTTAGGTCTATATGTTTAGTCCTAATATGGGAGTGCTCTTTGATTAGAATTTTTGAGCACTTTGGCTATCATTATCATTATACCTGAATTACTCTTTGTAAAACAATAGATACTTATTTGCACAACAAGAGAAGAAAGTTCATATTTGCGTCGAGTGATAATTTAGAATCTTGAGCGTAGAGAAGGACTCAAAAGCACAAGATGTAAATAACTTTATTCTCATGTTGAACACACTATTTTTCACCTCAGCAGAAAGAACATGGAAAAATACAACCTGAGAGATGTTCAATCCTTCTTCGTCACTTTATTCACCCGTATTTTCTTGTAATATTCTTACATTTGAGTTTAAAAACCTCAATAATAATTTAATCACACAAAAATCATCGAAATATGTTAAATATAAATAATATATCTACGACTACGACCATTTTGACATTTGCCAACTTTTTGGGGTTCCGTAGCTAAATGGCAAGAAACGGAACCCTTATAGATTCGTCATGTCTGTCTGTCTGTCTGTCCGTCCGTATGTCACAGCCATTTTACTCGGAAACTATAAGACGTATCATTATCAAATTTTTACATAAAGTGTATTGTATGAGGCGCTACTTAGTTTTGTAGAGAAATTGTTAAAAAAAATATTTTTAGGGGGGGCACTCCATACATATAACTATTAATTATAATTATCTAAAATTTTTTTTGCCAAATATCAACATGATCGATAGGTCTCTAAAAATAACACTGAGGTTTCTTTGAACATTTTTTGATTAAGTGGATATTTTCGGAAATAATCGCTCCGAAAGTCTAAAAAATTGTGTCCCCCCCCTCTGTAACTTTTGAACCGTAAGTCCAAAAAATATTCACACACCTTTAAATATTCTATCAACGAAAATTATTTTGAACATTATCGGTTTAGGCGCTTTTGAGTTATCTCCAAAAAACTACGTACTTAGGCAGATACGATCTAGCGATAATTACTTATTCGATAGTAGCTACGGCTGGTTTTTATAAATAATGGTACGGAACCCTTCATGTGCGAGTCTGACTCGCACTTGGCCGGTTTTTTTATTTGCGTTGGGATACTACTGTTTGATCACATTACGTGAGATTGTTGTAAGCAATAATACTTATTGTCACATTTTTAAGAGATAAAGAAAATCAGTGATTCTTCATCTTGTTTTGAATTATAAGACACATAACTATAGTTAGAAATGATTAAAAATACACTAAACTCATTATTACATTGTTAAATGTTAATTAAAACAAGCACAGCGTTCAGACTGTTCAGAGCAAAAGGTCGGCAAAAGAGAGAGCGGAAACGGAGCTAGAGTTGTACCATAGAGTTGTATCATAGATTTATATCCAAGTGTTACCTATGCAAATAACAGTAGGTAAAGGGTATACACGTTTTCCAACATCTTCAATATATGGTGGGTTATAAAAACCAAACTTTATTAATAGAGGGTGGTAAATTCAGCTACAGACGGAAAAAGTAGCTTAAACTTTCAGGATATAAAATTTGTCCCACTGCATAATGGATCAAGCCGAGAGCTGTCCGACCAATGAATATTGAAAGAAAATCACTTTAGCTATCAAATAAGGTTAGTTTAATGCTGCTACTAGATGAGATGAGGGAAAAACACCCAAAAATCGCACCACTAAAAGTGTCCGAAACCTGAACAAACCAGGTTAACTTGTACCCAGGGCACCCAGGCCGACCAAGTGATTTGTGATCTATTCAACTGTAACTTTTTGATAAATAAGGTTCTAAACTGCTCCTTGATGAGGTAAGTGATCATACAGTGGCCGTCCTGTCCAACATGGCTGAGGTCGATTTGTATAAAATTTTCCAGTGATATATTTATTTATTTAATGTTACACTACACTGGCTGTTCCCACAGAGCACAGTATGTTGAGTTGACATATTGTCAATGAATTTAGAAGTACCTATGTTTGAGCACTTAGGGTCACAACATACCTAGCGGTTTTCCTCGCGGAATTACCGGAAGTAGCGGAAATTCATAGACAAAATGCTTAATTTGTCTATGGTAGCGGAAATTTGTCTATGGCTTCCATACAAAAAATCTGCTACCATAGACAAATTTCCGCTACTTCCGGTAATTCCGCGAGGAAAACCGCTAGGTGTGTGGCGACCCTTAGAGTTGTATATACGGTGTATTCATCGTTAAAATGATTCAAAATAAAATAAAACATTTCAATGAATATCGTAATGCCAATGGTACAAAAATATTGATTAAGTTATTTATTTACTTAAGCTAAAAATATTGATCCGGGTATATCAACCCACCGCGTGAGAATTTGCATAATAATCACTATAATCAGGCATGAATACTCAAAATAAGGATGTTGTTTGCATATACCGCGTGTATATTTAATATTACCACAAAAGGAAACCATTGCAATAAATATTTAGTTAATTGTTAATTAACACCGAGTAATTAATTTTTTAATTTATTTCACTCAGCATTGTACTGCGTATACAGTACAATGTGACACATATTAATTGTGACGTTTTAAAGGCAAAGTAATCAGGTAGGAGCAATACATTGCGTGCTGAAATATTTTATGTGGAAAAATAAAAGACGTAAAATTTTAATAAAACATATGGAAGATGTTTATTAGGGTCTATACTAACTACCCATAGCTTATGTGGTAATATCAAAAATACACGCTGTATGTTTATCCAAACAAGGTATATTTAAAGATTTAAACATGTTAAGTACTTACACTATAATCAATTCACCAATTAAAATATAAGTAAGTTACGACGTTACGGGTAAATAGTTGTAAAATAGCAAATTCCGAATCGTTTGGCGTAAATATGTTCTTGCAGTGACCAAATTGCACTAGCAATCAAGATTCAAGACATTTATTATTTATTAATGACGCAGGTACTCACACTAATTACATGCAAATCGATACACTAACACCGCTAGAAATGCTGGAATAGATACCTACGAGCCCTAGACATCCTTATTGACTAGGTATATCAAAGTGCCAAGCAAGGAATACTTTGCGTACCGAAACTATTATTAACAAATAAAAATGTAAAACCATAAGGGTATCCTGCCTTTTCGCCGAAAATTGTATTGCCGAATTTCATTTGACAACCAACTTTTCGCAGAAGTTTCATTTGGCCGAATAACTTTTACCAAAGAATTATTTCGCAACCATATCATTTCCCAACCCCAAAGTTGGGAAATGAAAATTGCCTACTAGGTTGGGTTAGGTTAGGTTGGATTATGTAAGGTTGAGAAATGAAATTCGGCCAAATGAAACTTCTGCGAAAAGTTGGTTGGCAAGTGAAATTTGGCAATATGATTTTCGGCGAAAAGGCAGAGAACCACCAAATAAGTTATGGAATCAGGCGTCACTTTGCCGAAGTCTATATTACCAAGTACAATAATATAATATTGATTTTCTGTTCCGCGGTATATTAACGTGCTCGTTAATTAGGGACAACTTATTATACTTTTTTTGCGTATTTTTGCATGCATTCATTAAATCATGCATTCATATTCTCACCCTCCCACCGCAAAAATAAATACGCAAATATATACAACAAACCACCACCAATAATACCAAAACTCGACACGTGTTTCGCCTCTCTATGAGGCATTCTCAGGAGTTACTGGAGATGTTGTTGTCGGTCTGACATCTGGCAACGGCATCGGGCGGGTAGGAGGGTGGGAACATTAATGCATGCAAAAATACGCAAATAGTTATAACGGGTTGGGTTGTCCCTAATTAACTAGTGCGTTAATACACCGTGGAATAGCAAAGCAATATTATTGTAGTTGATAAATAAAAATGTATCAGTTTACTTTTACCATAGACTTAAATATATAGTAGACGATCATAGTCTAAGAACTTTTTGGGGTTCCAAATATTTAGCGCCATCTAGTTCAGAGCCACCTAAACAGAGCCAATATGCATGAGATAAAATCAACGCCACCTAGTAACGAATAACGTACTTATTTACTAATTCAGACTTATATTATAACATTTATGACCAATGCATTTGCATGTATCCTATTATACACTTTTTTGACCGTTATTCAATCATTTATTTGTACATAATAAAAATATCTCCCTACAAAAATTGAGGTTTATTGGGGATGAGCCTGGAGGCTGTAAATTACTGTTATTAATATTAAAATGCATATTATCCATATTTGCTGTGTTAGGTATATATTTCTGGTGTGTTTTCCTGTACAATAAAGTGTTTTACTACTACTACTAAAATGATGAAAAATTGTATTCCGTAAAAATTATAGTAATTAATTGATGTAAATTTGCTTCTACGTGTTGTGACCTCGTGCTCTTTAAAAAATCTTCATAATACGGAGTTTGGTGTTTTTTGATAATGGCTGATGCACGATGTATTTAGATTTACGTAGAATTTTCCTCGAGCTTGTAACCTCAAGTTGGTAAATAACAACCATTCAAAACCGTTGTATATTAAAAAATACCACTATACATAAACCCTCGCAGTCAGAGAGCGGTGTCCTTAATCTATACACGTACAGTAAACATAATATCTTCTGATACTTATGTAAGTAGGTATACATTCCGATTAACTTGATATAGGCACCTAAGTTAACCCTTTACCAGGCGAAGGGATATATTCCTCCCACATCTTATATCAGTTACCGTAGTCAAGTCTTAACTCCAAACCTCCTACAAAATATTTTGTCAATCCCTGAAAATAGTATTATATGATCTTCATTCACAACACGCTTCTAAATCGCTTAATATATCTTTGGCAGCCGTTTAAATTCACTTGAACTCTAATTTCAGTTCCACTACGGAAAAATTCGGACACTTTCCTTAATTTCTATGAAACAGAAGTACATAAATAGGTCGAACAATTTTTTGATATTTTGTAGATTTTGAGTGTTGAAAGGTAATGTAATGGTAAACATTGCTAACTATTCATGCATTATTGTGTATGACCAGAATTAGGATGTGGGTTGACATTATCCCATGGCCTTATTAGAGTTTAACTGTGTGGGAGCTATTCTTCCCATGGCCCGGTAAATTGTCTTGTCATGTCATAAAAACTCATGTAAGTAATAAAACTGTAAAGATCGTAAAATAATGTTTTCGGTGATTGATATAATGTTTCGTAGTAGATTTGGAGTTATACCTTGACTATGATAACCGATATAAGATGTGGGAGGAATATATCCCTTCGCCTGATCAAGAATATACTAAGACAAAATCGAGTATGACAGTTAATTACTTAGCCAGGCGATGGGATAACCGTAACCCATATTTTTATTTCTGGTTAAAAGGAACATCTCCTACTTTTGTAAATACATTTTTTACAAGGCGTTCAATACGGTTGTAACAGTATATACAGTGCGTATGAAGACACGCTGGTTCTTAGGGGCCTGGTAAAGGGTTAACTAATTACTAACCAGTCGTAAAGTAATTATTTATAAGACATATTTGAATTTGAACCCACTTGCTGCACAGTTCTACCGCAAGGCTTCTTGACCAACCGGTCGGTCAGGACAGGACTTAAGATTCTAAATTCAGAGAAATGGTAGAAATGGTAGGCAGTAAACTATAAATAGCGAGCTTACATGTTGGTCATAGGGAACTGCTTAGAAATATCAGTTATTGTAATGCTTAAGATACATATAGGCAGATACGGCTATTTATGACTAAATATTTATTATGTGTTATAGTAGAATCTATGTTTTAATTTATTGCTCCTATTACAGAAACATACTGTATAGGTAGGTTCCAATTTATTCTATAAAGTCAGCCTTTCCGATTTTAGATATAAATCATACATGTATTTTTTAATAACTGCACGTATATCCACACAACGTTTCGAAGATATGTTTTTTCTCCTTAATACCTACATTTTATAATCGAATAAAATAACGCACAAAGTAAGTATAGATATCTAGAAAGAAACATTGCCTGTCCAAACAGCAACACTCCTAACTGCACATAGGTGGACTTTATTACAAAAGGCATAAGGTCCAACGATGGGCAGTTCACAGTGTGGGCGATGGTAAGTACATTAGTGTACACATAGAAGCAGAGCAGCCGTAGCAGGTGTCAGTCATAAAAGCCGATAAAGTGGCTACCTATTTGTAGAGAGATTACTTCTCTGAACTTTATATTCAGGCACGACAGGCACGTCTTTGTCCAAGCATGTTTTTTAAATTAACCATGTAGGTAAGTCGGTCTGATATCTTAATAGCTTTACATACATTAAAACAATTATGTTTGTTGTTAGCAAACACTAAAGTGACCTACTCAAATAATAAACATGACAGAAGAAAATATTAGTGAAGACAACAGATAATAATAAAATATTTATTCAAGTCCTTAGTGGTCTTTACAGTAGTCAGTTCTTAGTGTTGTTGTCTGTCTTGGTAAGTTAAAGTTACTAATAATTAAGGAACACGTACCACTTTAAATAAATAGATAAAAACGATAAACTGATTGTTATACCTACGTACAGTCCGTGAGATTTAAGAAGAACCTTCGGGAATCGGCGATGACATGACACACGAATGTTATATTGCTGTTCTGCTTCTTCATGTGTCACTGTTGATTGATACCCAACGTCTCTTTCTAAAACCCGAAGGTTCTTTTGAGATCTCAAGGACTGTAGCAAAGTAATATTTTTAATATGAACGTTATTTTGTTTTGCCGGTTATTTTTAAATACACGATAGTAATTTTAAAATATTTAGTTCGGGTAAGTGTAGCAAAACACATACTACATACTAAGTAGAATAGGTAGGTGCATGTGCTCCCTTATGCGTGATATGGAAATACGGAACAGCTAATATTGGGGCCCAATTTGACTCACGACTCTACGAGAAAAGTGATAGCACGAAACTAACGATGGCACGATCACGCGCGTATTCGTACTGTCAGTTGCTTTTTAGAAGCTTGTATTTAGTTAAATCTGTCCATTTTCTGTCTATGGTTGGGCGTATGCCCAACAGTGGGCGCATACACGCTGAAGAAGAAGAAGAAGATTGTCTGTCTGTAATGGTATCAATTTTTTTTTCTACAAGCAATGAATTATTCTCTTTACGTTCCTTATAATAGACTCGGAAGTATCCTTTTTCGGGCGCAGCAATTCCATGCGGCCTGAAATGGGATTTCATACTTTTCAGGTCTAGGCCTGCAAAGTAACTTTTTTGTTTCAACGTCAACGTCATTCATACAGCGTCAAAGATGGCGGCGGGTTTACGAACAGCTGAAGTTCCTTAATATCCCGTTTACATGCAGCCCTTGCCACTCGGCTGACCACCGTAGCAAGGACGTGAGAAGTGTGTGTTCACATTCTGCTCTACCACGCACTTCGTTTCCGACTTCCAATGATGGCAGATGTCAAAATAAATGTTATTGCTGCGTCGATATTGTGTTTTGTTCGACCGCTTGGTAGAGAACGGGCTGCATGTAAACACGTAAGTACTGCTACTCGCGCTGCTCGTCCTTTGACTTCCGCACAAAAAACCGCTCTTTTGGGCAACATCGGGCAGCGCGAATAGCAGCGGCAGCGACAGGAGAAGCGTGTTTACATACTGCTCCTGCTCACTTCCCTCGCCACTTTCCTGCTCACTGCCTTGGAAGTGGGCTGCATGTAAACGGGGTATATGGGTATGGTTGTGGGTTTTTGAGAAAAGCACTATACGAGTACATGCCTCGGCGTGAAAGCGCATTCCCGGCCTCGTATCTCTATCCTCGTGTCTATCTATACCCACTTGGCCGGAAATCTTATTTTCCCGGCCTCTAATGTAATGTACTATCACAGGCCAGATTATACGATTTTAAGCTAAAATGATCGTTAAGACGCTTGTCGCCAAAGTGTCCTTGAGCGTTTGGGCGCTCTGTACCCGCGCCAGGCGCTTACGCCTCTCATTGCAATATTTGCAATCGTGCGTAAATCCGCCACGATGCACGAGAACGATGTTCAAAGAATATGACTTTATCCAGAGGCGCGCGGGCAGCTTTACAATAATATTAAACCATTTGTGGATGTTTTGTGATTTGATACTGTGATTAATTATTGCAATAGTGATATTTTTACCTATTAAAAAGTTAATAAGCTTCCCGATTAGTGGATTATTGTGTAAAAAAAATTAAACCTAAATTTTAAATTTGAAGTACAGTCCGGGGCTAAATATTAATGCATTTACGAAATATGGTAAAAATATCCTGCATTTCAAAAAAATATGTTCACAGTGAAAAAAACTGAATACATCTCAAAGCGATGTTTTGGTGTGAATTTAGATTTATTTTAATATGCAAATGAGATTGTGATTTTAAATACTAGCTGTAAAAACTTTTTTTGTTACGAATATTAAAAATGCACAAAAAAGTCAATTAGGAGCCCTTATAGTTTCGCCATGTCTATCTGTCTGTCTGTCCGCGGCTTAGCTCAGTGATCATTAGCACTAGAAAGCTGAAATTTGGTATGAGTATGTTCTTTAATACGCTGACAAAGTGGTATAATAAAAACAGAAAAATATTTTTTATTGGGGTACCTACCTCCCGTACACATGAAGTGGGGGGTGTATTTTATTTTGCTCCAACTGTATCGTGTGGGGTATGATTGAATAAGTCTTTTAAAAATAATAAGGTCTTCTAAAACACTTTTTGGATATAACCAACACTTTCGTAAATAATAGCTCCGAAAGTTTAATACAGGGCGTCCCCCCTCCCCATCTAATTTCAAAAAGATTTCAAAAAATTCACAAAAGTGAGGCCTAATAAGCAGGGATCGGAATTCTATTGTACCTACAACTAGCAAAATTCCGGAAAAAGCTAAGCAAGTATGGAGTCGGCTTCTTAAAAATAATACTTTTTATTATTTAAATCCCGGGATCCCGGGATTGTATGCAACATCAGAAAATGGTTAATACGTATGCCGATGTCAAGTAATTGCGGTCTTGCCATCCTTTTTTACCTGCTAAACATGTAACAATGACGGAAATACAAATATACCACGTGTGCCGCGGTAGGTTGATTACCTGTTTACTTTTGCATAGGTATGTACATTTTGTTTTGATTTACTGATTTAACGAAGATTTAACATGCGTTAACTAAAGGTAACAATACAACTTTGGTTTGATGTCAACTAATACTGTACTGTCAGCTAAATGAAAAACACATGAATCACATAAAAAAAATATCATAGGAACAATTAAAATAGTCTGTTTAAATACTTTAATACATTTGTATGGCCATTATTCTAACTTTCGGTATTTCGGTAAATCCCGGGTTTATTAGTAAAATTAAATTGAGTCAGCCTCCTACTAGTCAACATCGACGCGCCGTAGGCACTGAGCCCGAAGTTTAGGTATAATAGCTCCCGAGTTTCCGATCCCTGCTAATAAGTACTGTCAATGAAAACTATAGGCGATTATCACACTGACGACGGATCCGCACGCGGCGCCGGTGCGCGAGAGAGATAGCGCTCTGCATGTGTATAGCGCTGTCTCGCTCGCACACCGGCGCCGCATGCGGATCCGCATCAGTGTGATAACCGCCATATTGAATAAAATCGGTTGAGCCGTTTTTGAGTTATAACTCAAAAATACATAGTAAAAGGACGTAATTGCCGTATACTAAAATGATGTAAGCGCCGCAAATTATCCCTTAAACAACCTTTTGAACGGATTTATTTAATTAAAACAGGCCGGCAACTACGGAACCCTATACTGAGCATGGCCGACATGCTCTTGGCCAGTTTATACAATAATTTGCCATTTTTTTGTTTGATATTTTTTTTCGCTATTTTTTGATTTGGTTAAATTATTTAAGTACATGTATAACATTAAATTTGATTTGTATTTAATCTATAAAAAACGCATATTACATTCGTTTATCACGATTCACGATATACCTAAATAAATATTATGCATAAGTAAATTCGGTCTTTGGAATTTTTAATAAATAATTTATTAGTCTAATGGTTTATTGTATGTATTGTAATGTACGAGTAGTATACTAGCAGGTTTCAGCAAGTCGACGACTAATAAAATAACGCTTATCGTACGGTCGACGTCAAATATATATTTACACTTTTTTACCTTACTACTTTGTTAAGTTTGTAATAAGGTGTTAAAGTGTAAACTTATCTTTGACGTGGACTGTACCTACGTACAAGACCTTATTAATGTATCAGAGCATTATGAGAGGCATTATTTCTGGAGTTTTTCCCCATTTCTACTTTTTTATTTATTTAGCTTATAACATAATTTAAATAAATACAATACAATTTTGTAAGAACAGAGATGATCACACAAACGAGTACATTATCATGAAATATAAAACTTCTATGCGTTATTGATTCCGAGAAAACGCGTATGTCCGCACCGCATGAACATTCTGCAGTTACGAGTATTTAGTCTTTAGGTACAGTAAGTCCGATATTATTACTAGCGGACCAAGCACAAGCATAAAATGTAAAAAAACTTTTTACAAAAAAAAAGATAAACCGACTTCAAAAAGGATAAAATGAATCATTTTATTATTTATATGCGTTACCAACTGATATGTTTGAAGTCGGTGCCAAGCCAAATTTGGAAGAGTTAATACGAACGAGGCGATGTGTTCAGTGAATTTTTATTTTTATTAGATACCGTCACCTCGGGGTACTTTGGCCAACATCAGGATACTTTGGCCCATATAAAAATCACATATAGAAGAGTCTAATAAAAAAGATAAATACGTTATTAGTTTTAATCAGCCTCATGGCAATTTGCCATTAATTCAATTCTTTTATGAAGCCTGAACCAAGTAAATTCCAAAGGCCAAAGTTACCCTCCAGGGCTAAAGTACCCCGAGGTTACGGTAACTAATCTAATACGGTATGAATCGCATGTAGATATACATTCGTTTCGACCATGCGTTAACTGTTAGGCAAGTAGGTACAGAAAGTATAATCATGCGTCCTATGTTTGTTTGTTAACACATTGTTGGGACTATCCGTATGTCGAACGAAGCCCGTGGTTCGCTTTGAATTATTTATCCTTCTTCATCTAAGGTTTAATCCGAAGTATAAAGGAATTCAATTGCTAGATTAATTTTTCTATACTCACATATACCCAGTATACACGCCGTGTCAGTAAAAAAAGGCACGATATTCAAATTTTCTTACGTGTCTACATTTTTTTTCTATTTGCCGCCTTTTCTGATTATTGACAAAGCAGACGTGTATCAGAATATATATATCGTTGTCGCATTTCATCAAAAAAGGATTAGTAGTTTAGACATGAAAATGTAACACATGAAATCGCATTCACCTTTGCATTATTAGTACCGATGTTTTGTGATGTTCACACTTGAAGCTGATTTGATCGGTTTTGTAATTTGTGGCTTGGCACCGACTTCAAACATATCAGTTGGTAACGCATATAAATAATAAAATGATTCATTTTATCCTTTTTGAAGTCGGTTTATCTTTTTTTTGTAAAAAGTTTTTATTTTTCTATTTTTGGTGGTTATATATTTAACAACAAATCTCGGAATAATCGGTAAAGACATATAAAAAAGTTCATAATACACCCATTCTGTCTAAGGAAAGGTCCACGTATCATAATAATATGTGTACTTCATCATTAGGTCCTCTCTATCAAATTGGTGGTTTTCAAGAGGGAATGCTCGAGTTGCTTAAGAAAACACCCAAATCAAGATACATGTGCCTTTAAAAATTGAGGAGTTCTCTCAATCCCTCACGGATCCCATCATCAGAACAGTACCAGATTAATGTGGGACCATCTTCGAGGTAGTTCCTATCAAAAAAAAAGGGATTGTCCAAATCGGACCACGGGTCTCGGAGTAATCGCTGAACATCTTAATTAAAAAAATCTTCATCATTATCACGAAAACAATCATCATCAGGACCACTCCATCAAATTGGCGGTTTTCGTGAGAAAATGCTTGAGTAGCTTAAGAAAACACGCAAATCACCATACACGTGCCTTTAAAAATTGAGGAGTTCCCTCAACTGCTCATGGATTCCATCATCAGAACAGCACCATATTAATATGGAACTACCTTGGATCTACATCCTTTCAAACAAAAAAGAATTACTCAAATCGGACCACGGGTCTCGGAGCAATCGGTGAACATACATAAAAAAAAACACCAAACCGAATGCAGAACCTCCTTCCTCAATGGCATTGAAGTTGGTTAACGAGGGAAGCACGGAGCGACGAGCGACACAGCCTCCTCGTCTCAAAGCTAGCTCACGACTACCAGCCACACCTTTATCGAGCTATCAACGCACGAAATGTGGAATTATGATCAAATTGTTTAAGAAAATCGAACCAATTTAAATAAGCTACGTTGAGTTTGTAGTGTTCTACACTACATATTTTTTTGTTCAAAATATATGAAATGGAATGAACCGTTCAGTAGATATAAGCAAAATTAACCGTAAAACGGCCTTTCGTTACATGTAATTAATGGAGAAACTATACGTCACAGGAATAAATCAAACGTTGAGAATAATGTACACAGAATAATTATCAACATATTTTTTTTTCAGAATTTTTGAATGTCCGGCTAACAAGATATATCGCTTAGAAAGTAACAGTTTTCAGCCCCAAACACCGTCTAGCGCCTTAACATTACAAAAGCTATTTATAACGGCGAAACTAATAGAAACAAATTTTTTTTTTGGCAAGAATAAGTATATAAATAAATTACAAATATGACTAATAAATATAAAAAATAGGTACCTACCCCGTTTTAAATAGGTTGCAGGTTTGACCCACTTCCCGGTTTTGGATCCTGGAAGGTGCATGGCCATAGGAACTTGGTGATTTTTTTAGATATAGCTACATGTGAACCAAACTGGCTCAAGTATAAAATTTTATATTTTAACACGATTTAGTAGTATTAGGTTAGGCATTAATAAGATTTCGATTTAGATTCGGCGGGTCCATTGCTACGAGCGTATATTTCTGTGATTTTCACTCGTAGGTAAACAACCATTTGCTTTTTATTGCTGAAACTATAAGCAGTCGCTGCTTTGTCGGCGAGATAATCAATTTTGTACGTTGTTCGAAAAAAAACGGTAATGGACAGAATAGTCCTTATGGCGGAATTAGTCAAATTACCTAACCTTACATAATTACGGCTGACTAATAATTATATTTATTATATCGTGCGTGGTCGTACGTATCAGAGTCGGAGGATTGTTATGAGCTGTTTCAAGACGCCATTGTGCCTGCCTATTGTTCGCAAACCAATCGAGTGGCCAACTGTGGCACTACAATAAAACTGCGAATGTTCTTATCCTATTAGGTACCGGTTTTTAAACCTGACCATTTGACAATTTCTTGGTAGGTACCACTTCTGGAGTAATTAAAATATTAATATAGCACACTATCACCTTATATTAGGCTGGTTGCTACATATTATAATACCCATACTAAAGTTATAAATGCGAAAGTTTATCTGTCTGTTACGTCTTCAAGCTAAACTTTGGTATGGGGATAGTTTATGTCCCTTGAAAGGACATAGGATAATTTTTACCCAGAAATCCCCTAGAATTGAAGTTTCTTGTTTTGCCCTGCAGACGAAGTCGTGGGCTAGCTATAAATGAAAGTGTGTCTGTCTGTTAGAGATAGCAGAAGTCCCGGGAAATACATAAGACAGTTTTATCCTGATAAGGAGGTTGGAATTTTATATGGGGAGTTATTAACCACTGAACCGATTTAGATGCAATGTTTAATGTAGTTTATTATGAACACTTTGTTACTGCAAAAAAGGATGTTCAAAACTATTGTCCAAATTAATTTGTGTTCTCCTACTCCTATTGATCATCTGAGTCATCTAACCTCGTAGACTAGAAATTAAATGTTCCGTACCGTATCTACCTAGCTATGTCTTGTCGCTTTCCCTATTATCAATTTATGACCCTTTATATTAAACGAAACAAAACGGGGTTTAACGCGAATTATATTTATTTTACCTTGAGTTCCAGACCAGTGCAACCTGTGTCGAAATGTCGGAAATCAAGGTAAAATAAATTTTCTCAAACATGCGTGGAAATGTTGTCGTTACGTTCGTGAAAATAGACTCGAAAGTATCACGTTTCGGGCGCCGTAGTGACACTTGATATGAAAAGGATTTTCATACTACTTTCCTAGGCCTGCAAAGTAGCTAGCGCCCGCTACGCGCTCTGCGCGCGGGCGGGCCGGGCGCGGACGGTCCCTGTCGGATGGGCGCCGGCCGCGCACGGTACCCGCATTATACCGAGTGCGATAGACTTTTAGGCTTTAAGTATTAGGTTTTAGGTCTTATTTCCACGCATTTTTTTGAGAAAAGCACTATACAAGTCTCAGCGTGAAAACGGATTCCCGGCCTCGTATCCCTATCCTATATACCTACTTGGCCGGAAATCCCTGTTTTCCCAGCCTCTGCTGTAATGTACTATTAATTCGCATTAGACCCGTTTTGTTTCGTGTAATATGTGTATTAAACGCGAATTTTTTAAAAGTTTTATCATCCTTTGTAACAACGATATTTGGCAAATAAAAATAATATATGTTTTATGATTTTCAGAATCGTATTGCTTTTAGGTACTTTAATTGCATTAGTGTAGGATATTTTCATGAAAAATCCAAATATCATATTGAATTCTAACCTAAAACTACTTTCCTGTACCAATGGGAGAGCCTCATAAAAGCTCTGAGTAGACGAAAACATACCCGTTAGACATAAATATAGTTATAGAGCTTTATTATTTTTAATTTACGAAAATTAACTTATCACTATTCTGTGTTATGATCACTACGGACATAAGGTACCTACTTCATAATAAGTTAATCACTGTAGGTAGGTACCTGGGTATCGTTATGTCGAGGGTAAATAATATTTTGACAGATGGCATTCAGTAATGGAATGACCAGAACTTAATTATGTTTTCATGTGTATTATATAAACGTGTAGGTACTTGATGGTAAAGTGGTCCGTTGTCAGAACAACAATATTGTCATTCACGGGCTGGTGCACCTCGATTATGCTGTTAGATTAGACCGGTAATCTAAATATGTAGAATGCCCATTTTGTGACTCAAATTAATTACATTTTCACAATACCAAGGCCATAAAGATAAAATGTTACTTTTTAGGGTTCCGTACCCAAAGCGTAGAAACGGTACCTTAAATTATTACTAAGACTTCACTGTCCGTCTGTCACCAGGCTGTATCTCATGAACCGTGATACTTAGTTAAACAGTTGAAACTTTCACAGTTGATGTATTTCTGTTGCCTCTATAACAACAAATACTAAAAACTAGGATAAAATAACCATTTAAGGGGGCTCTCCCATAACAGACATGATTTTTTTTGCCATTTTTGTAGATAATGGTACGGAACCCTTTGTGCGCGAGTCCGATTCGCAATTGGCTAGTTTTTTTATCGCACTTATCTCTAAATTACCTACAGGCCACCTAGGGAGTAATAGTCAAAAATTATCCCCAAATTTCCCATAAGAATGACTGTACTTTACTTACTATTATATATCTTTTGTAGGCACACTTATACAATATTGTAGAGATACTTATTACCTACTTACATGAAATAAGTATCAGTATTGTATGAAGGTATACTATTTACTTCGTTTCTCAGTGGGTTAAAAATTTTCATTGTGTTGTAATAATCATATATTTATTAAGACTATAAATACTTTCTTACACTAGCCCTTATTTCTAATTAATTAATATGTGCAAGTTGAATAAATAAATAATAAATACATATTAGTGCAGAGCAGATAATATATAAATACCCCACAGGCAAAAACTCCAATATTTTTTACGTCACTCTGGGCGCTAAGTGAGATTTACCGCCCTAGATCTACACCCTAGAGCGCAGCGGCAAATCTCACTTCACACCCACGAGAAGACGTAATAGTACATTAAAATAAAGAACGGTTTAGGTCGCGGGCATTTGTATGAAGTGAGATTTGCTACTGCGCCCGTGGGCTGCATATCTCACTTTCCGCCCAGAGTGACGTAAAATTATGTACGCACCACGGGCGGTAATAAGGAAGGCCTCAGCCTTTCTTTATTTTACCGCCCTAGGTACGTAATATACTATTTCAATACCTATATTATTTATGTTCGTTAATAACAAATAATATTTAATTGTTCCAGGCTCTCATCCTGCGTGAAAACTGCTTTAATGTACGAACAGGACAATCCGAGGTTACATGAGGGACGTCGGTTGACAGAGAACTATCCCACGTAGGACCCTCCCGCGTGTGGAAACCAGATCTGTGATACCTTTCTGTACACACGATATCAATCGATATTACAACATGAAGTTCCTACGCTCGTTCTTCAAGCGGATCACCGACGATCTCAAACAAAAGAAATTAATACCTCTCAAGATATTGTTTTTCGTTCATGCTTCAAGTGAGTATTTAAAACATGGCGCCTCTACAGGCTGACTTCTGGCTTGTGTTCCGGACCCACTTTTTCTGACTCTGTAACTGATCAACATTATCGTATGGTATTATTTGATCAAAACAAGTGATTAAAATTTTTCTAATTTTTCAAGTAAGTAGGTATAGGTACTTAAAATTAATTTAAAATATGCAAATCATGATCTCCCTACGACTTTTGACATACCTACGCTATATAGGACTACAAAGGCCTCACATTGAGTAGGGTGACCAAATTGTATGCAAAAATATATTTTTCTGCTTGTGATCTAAAGATTTATTCTTCAATAAAAAAATGACCAACATCATTACTATAAATACAAATACTTTGGTCAACGAGACTTTCTGAGACAAGCTGTAGGTATATGGCATGATATTTAATATTAACAGTTAAGTAATTTACGGAACATTTACCAGTGCAAACCGAAGTTTTTTAATTATCTATAGGTAGGTTTGCTCTTATTTAACGGACCGTAAAATGTTTGACCACCACAGGTCTGTTTAAGCAAATCTGGGGGCCAATTTTTGACTTTCGAGCGCCCGAATTCAAAAAGATTAAGCTCTAAAATAATCGCACACAAAAGTTAACCGCCAATTTCTTCGCATGAAATTAATAGTTTAAATACTCATGATTTTAAATTCCTATCGTTGTTATTTTTAAAACATAATTTCATCGTTTTATTCAGAGTTGTAAATGTCACTTTCGAGTACTCGAATCTTAAAAATCACCCCCCTGAAGCTTATTTATCAAGTGTAGGTACCTCTGGTGTACCTCTCATAGTACTAGGTATTATAGTGGAGAAGGAAATTACAACAACATTATTTACTGATAATATATAGTTTAATGTAGAGCTTCGTAATACAAATCTTTCAAATAATGGTTAAGTTCCTATTTACCCAAACTCAATAAATTCGCCAGTTAAACTTGACCCTCTTGACTCTTAAATCCGGCTTTAAATGTTTTTGTAGTAATAAAAAACCTGCACACCAACTCTTTGTACAATAAGTACCAACACCATCGTTTAAACCATTTACTTACATATGCGGATTGGATTTATTATTTATTTTTACTTTAACAAATTTAATATTAGGCATTGGTGATTCGATTTATACCTGTCTATATCTAATCTTTAGAAGCAAGTTTTGGACTTCTATAAATTCGAATAATTCACCTTTTCTGTTTTAAAATAATTATACGAATAGGTGTTTACCTAATTAACTATAACATAATAAAAGGGCTTTTAGCAGCGTAACAAATAATTTTAAACAAAAAAAGAACCGACTTCACTTAGGATCCGCTATTCCAAGAGGAAGTGGCAGAGTTGCTGTAAAAAATAGTGTAATCACACTAATCACTATAGGTTTGCCTATAATAGTTGAAGAGTTCCCTCGATTTCTCCAGGATCCCGACATCAGACCCCGATTTGGTGACAATGGGACCATCTAGGGGTTCCCAAAAAAAAATTGAAAATCAGTTCACGATTCACGGAGATATCGAGTAACATACATACAAAAAAAATCAGTCGAATCGAGCACATCCTCCTTTTTTGAAGTCGGTGAAAATTTTCCTTAACATAACCTATAATATAATAATTGCACAGTACAGGGTGGCCATAAAATAACTAAATTCCCATTAGCTGTAAGGTTTTGGGACGCTACCAATACCAATTCTCCCTAGATGGTTTTGGAACCTCTCCGATAGATTTAATTTTTGGAGTTTTGTATAGCCATTGACGGCGGCGGTGAGTGATGGCCACACAAATATGTCCAAAAATCAAATCAATCAGGTTCCAAAACCATCTGGGGAGGATCGGTAGCGTCCCAAAACCTTACAGCCAACGGGAATCTAGTACTTTTTTGGTCACTCTGTGTAATCACAATCAGTGAATGCGTAATCGACCGTCTATACTTTGGTTTTGATGTTCAATTGTATTTTTTGCTAACACAGAGCGGAACTCAGCTATTCATAGACCGCTCTAATGTGTGGTGCCCCTTATCCCAAAACAGCAGGTGGGTTCCAAATATAACTTAATCGTTTGTTTGTAGCTCTGTTCGTGCTGTACCCGTACCTGACGATCCACATGCGCGAGCTGGGCATCAACGTGGAGGAGACCGCCATCATGTCGGCCGTGACGCCCGTCGTGTCCATCGTCATGCCGCCGCTCGCGGGCATGCTGGCGGACAAGATCGGCAACTTCAGGGTTAGTCAGGACCACACACACACACGTGTACAGCACAGTGTCAGGGTGTACACACTCACGTGATAGAGTCGCCGCTACCTGAAAATGTTTGGAGAACAAATTACAGAAGACCAAATAAAAGTTCTCAAACATGCAATGAAATGTTGTCCCTATTAGGTTCGTCATAATATGTTTCGGGCACAGCAACAATTGAGAAGACACCTTGAGAAGTACCTTATGTGATTTCATACAACTTTTGAGCCCTAGTAACCGTGCCGTCAAAGAGAGCAGGAGGGTTTACGAACAGCTGATATTGTTTTTATTTTTTATTTGTATAACTCGACGGTTATCGTATCTGAAGCGAGAATAATAGGACCTAATAGTAGTTTACGAGTAGATTAATGCCTTAAGAATGGAACTATACTTTTTATTTCCATAAGTATAATTAGTATTTCAGAAAAGCATTATATTGACTTGGAGGTACAGTCGCTACAAATATCTGAACAACGCCTCTATTCTCAAGGCAATAAAGCGTATGCTCAGATATTTTTGAGTACCTTGGCAGCTCCGATATATTTGATGGCGACTGTACATAGACTTTTTATATTCGAAGCAATATTGTATTACCTCGGTAATAACATACTAGTAATAGTAGTAATATGTGAACGTTGACTTCTAAGTTACTAACTAGAAAAGCCTTCCGAACATTTCAAAGCTATGGCAGGTAAAAACGTAACATGTCTTTGTTAGTGCTACATGGTGCTACTTTAGGTACCTAGGTAGATACTCTGTCAGTCTAACCGACCAATAACCTTTGGGAATAATTTCGATGATTGGGGACGTTTGGACACTAATGTCACCGTGACCGGTTGCAAGTGCTTCCTCAGTACGTAATTTATTTCTAACGTGTTTTTCTATAGTCTGCGTAGTCACAATGCATTTGTAATATACTTAAGTATTTGTAGTTACATAAAATCATCAATAGCAGAACAGTTGTTACATACGTATAGAATCAACTAAAGTAAACGGGAAAACTATAATTAGGAACGTTTACGCTATTAAATGGAAATTACCTGAATGCCGTATCACTTTACAGTGCGGTTGATACGCGAGGCATGTTTAATGGAAATACCAAAAAAACTTTTGGCAAAATACTGAGTTAATTGTGTTTATTGAGTAAGTAAAAAGATAAGTCCTCCGCCAACCCAGTCTCTGATGCATTTTCGTAAATAAATAGTTAATGATAAAAACTCGGTAGCTGTCAACTACGTAAGTACCTAGACTACCCAATTTAATATTAAGTAATGTGTCAATAGGCTTGAAGGTTTTACGTAAACTGCATGGCAAATTAACGGATATGTATTGAATATAAAGGTCAAATTTGGGCATTTTGGTGGTATTGAACGAACGATATTGAAAACATGTAATTCGTGGTGGCGTTATGGTAACTAGGGATCGCCTCGGAATACAATAACCTTTACCTTGCATTGTGGGTCCGGCCATTATGCGCGTGAGTGCCCCGGAGCCGCGTGCGTCATTGGTCATTCACAATACTTATCGACCACTTTTCCACAGGCTGACCAGTGTAACTCTGAACTATAATTACGCATAGTTTTTATAAATCCTTGGTTCACGTTGTATTAGACTGAGATCAAACGACTACGGGAATGACATGTCTGATGATTGCCCGGAAGCGTCATGCTACCATACGGACCGAACGTAATACTTTTATGGACATGATTGTACACCGATGGGTTTCAATGGTTAAGTACGAGTATTATACGCTTGTCAAATTTTAATTAGGCTTATATTTAAATTGTGGAACATACTTACATAATATGATGATAATATTGATGATACAAAAACAGAAAAAACCGGCCAAGCGTGTGCCGGACCACGCATAATAGAGGGTTCTGTACCCACTATCGAAAAAACTAATATCAAAAGATCGTATCTGCCTATCAAAAAAGTTATTTAGAGATAACTGGAAAACACCTTAACCGATAATGTTTAAAACAATTTTTGTTGGAAGTATAGGCAATTATGTCTTCTCAAAAATTTTCTGCTTCAAAAGTTACAGAGAGGGAACACACACACAATTTTTTCGCATTTCGGGGCGATTATTTTTGAAAATATTCACTAAGTTCATAATTTTTTTTTCAAATAAACCTCAATGTTGTTTTTACTGAGTTGTCGGAACGTATCATATGATATTTACGGATTACTGATGTATTACCAAAAATTATTTGCCAGATTTTCACTTCCCAAATAATGTTTCCCAAAAACATAAATACCAAATAATCATTTCCCAACTAAATAAAACGCAAAGATTTTTTTGGCAACTCAACAATATACAAATAAATTTTCGGCAATTCCTTATTTTGACAATTTTCACTTCACCAATTTTTAATTAACCGAATGCATTAGTTGCCAAAACATACGTAACGCAAAACAAGTCATGGCAAACGTATCATTCAGCAAATATTTTTTTAATTTATCCCAAATCGTAATTAGGCAAATTGTCTTTTAAACAAAAATCCGTTTGGTATAGTTTTTGCATTTTACAAAAATTCGTTCAATTTATAATCATATCCCAAATTATGGCATCACCAAACAAATGGCAAATAATAAGACAGTTAATGTTATCGTTTAGTAGGATTTATGACAGAAATTAATTTCCGTGGGGTCGCGGTTCTAACCTAGCCTACTTTTCTGACAAAAGTTCGTTTCCGTGGGGTCGCAGTTCTAACCTAACCTATTAACCTACTTTTGTGACAGAAATTAATTTCCGTGGGGTTTGCGGTTTTAACCTAACCTAACCTACTTTTCTGATAGAAGTTCGTTTCCGTGGGGTCGCAGTTCTAACCTAACCTACTTTTCTGACAGAAGTTCATTTCCGTGGGATCGCAGTTCTAACCTAACCTAACCTACTTTTCTTACAGAAGTTCATTTCCGTGGGGTCGCGGTTCTATCCTAACCTAACCTACTTCTTCTGGCAGAAGTTCGTTTCGATGGGAGGTCACAGTTCTTATCTAATCTAACCTACTTTTCTGGCAGAGGTTTGTTTCCGTGGGGGTCGCGGGTCTAACCTAGCCTAACCTACTTTTCTGGCAGAAGTTCGAGGGCTTCTATTTCCGCTCTGAGAGGCAAAAGGTATCTAACAAATCTACATCGATCATGGCAGGGACGTTTTTGTCTGCTTATGCCCGCCAAGATGTCGACGAAGCCCCGCTTCGCGGGGTTCTATTTTCGCACTGAGGAACATATTAAAGCTAACACACCTACATCGGTAACCTAACTTAACCTACTATTCTGTGGGGGTACTTTTCCTTTAACCTTAAGGAACAAAATATTATGTGAGCATTGGTTTGGAATGTTTGGAGAGTGTTTGTTTTGTTACTGTCATTTATTTGCCAAAATAAAAGTGGCTTGTTCAAGCACTTTTGACAATCACCATTAGCTAGGGGATACACGCACAGATCTGCTCGCTGGATTTTTCTGGTAAATATGCTCGGCGGACAAATCCGTCCATGTATGCGCCTATTCAGATTTCAGATGCATACGCAGACAAATCCATGTTCAGTAAGCTATTGGACTAAACATTGCTTTGGATTGAAACCATTTGTCCAGTAATTTATTTGATAAAATAAAAGTTGAGTAAATATTTTCTGTCCAATTAAAACATTAAACAAACAATATTTTACTAAACTATGCTTTGGATATATTTCATTTATCCACTGATTTATTTGACAAAATGAGGGTTGAGGAAACATTTTTTGTCCAACTAATACTTTTGATAAACATTTTTTGTCTAAACATTTATTTGGATAAATATCATTTGTGTAAGCATCTATTTTAGTCTAGTTCCATTTTTCAAAAAATCCATGTCGAGAAGCAAACGATATTACTTTTGGGCAACCGGGCTTTTTACCTGATTTAGACCCTGCTGTATCCGAATCGCCGGTTGCCTTCAAAGAAAATTTGTCCGGAAGTGAGATATTCAAGATGGCGGCCAAAAAAATTACCCATTTTTTACTTTTTCTTAAATAACTCGTAAACCGTGACCCCTACCAAAAAATGTTCTTTTACTTAAATAATTCACATAAAATTCTCTATAAAAAAGGTTCTATACAGTTTTTTGCTGGGATCAAAGTTTAATGAGATATCGAGGGTATAAGATAGACCTTAAAAATATAGACTAATTACCCTTTTCCCGCGACTTCGTCTGCGTGGGATTAACATTCGCTATAATACATTTATGAAACACCTTAGTGAAATCTTATAGCAAATATAAATCGTACATACTTTTTTACGTCTACAGTGAGCAACAATTCCATACAAAGTTTCACCCCCCTTTTCACCCTTTCAAAAGATGATTTCTGAGATAAAAACTATTTCATGTCCTTTTCCATAACTCAAACTATCATCATGCCAAATTTAATCTAAATCAGTTCAGCGGTTTAAGCGTGAAGAGGTAACAGACATACTAACAGTTTAAAGATAAATTATATTTTAAATACTCTGGTTGAGGCTGCTAGGGGTTGTGTGGTATCATTTCCGTATAAAACAGACATGCACAATTCATTTTTGATAGAAAAAAATTATAAATCTATATTTAAAAAAAGTTCTGCGAAGAGGGAAAACTCTCAAATCACATCAGAGGGGATTTTGACGTGAACGTCCAAAAAATTTTACGGACCTCCAACAGTAAAAAATATTCATCGTGGGGCACTCTATCCATGGTCAAAAATTTAAAACTTTTTCTCAAGGCGCACAATTTTTTCATACTAATATTATAAATGCAAAAGTGTGTCTGTTACCTCTTCACGCTTAAACCGCTGAACCGATTTAGATGAAATTTGGTATGATGATAGTTTGAGTTATGGAAAAGGACATAAAATAGTTTTTATCCCTGAAATCATCTTTTGAAGGGGTGAAAAGGGGGGTGAAACTTTGTATGCAATTGTTGCTCACTGTAGACGTAAAAAAGTATATACGTTAAATTTATATTTGCTATAAGATTTCACTAAGGTGTTTCATAAATTTATTATGGCGAATGTTAATCCCACGTAGACAAAGTCGCGGGAAAAAGCTAATTAGTCTATATGTTTAATGGCTGTCTTATACCCTCGATATCTCATTAAACTTTGATCCCAGCAAAAAACTGTATAGAACCTTTTTAATAGAAAATTTTATGTGGATTACTTAAGTAGAAGAACATTTTTTGGTAGGCGTCACGGTTTACGATTTATTTAAGAAACAGTAAAAAATGGGTATTTTTTTTGGCCGCCATCTTGAATATCTCACTTTCGGTCAAATTTTCTTTGAAGGCAACCGGCAATTCGGATACAGCTAAGTCTAAACCAGGTAAAAAGCCCGGTTGCCCAAAAGTAATATCGTTTGCCTGTCGCATCGAAAAGCAGAGCGATTTTGAAATTTTGTGCCCTGTCTATTTGACAAAATTAAAATTGTGAAACATTTTTTGTCCAAGTGAAACATTTGGCAAAACATCAGTTGGTCTATTGAAAGTTGCTTGAGTAATAATTTGGGAAATGATCATTTGTCGAAACTTTAAATTGAAAAATAAGTATATGGGAAAGATTGGGTTGACAAATGTGCGGTTGGGAAAGTTTGGTTGGGAAATGAAATTTGGTCAAAAATATTTTGGTCAAATGGCAGGATCCCGATATTTACCAATCGCTTTTCGGTGAAGTAAAACATCGTAAGAAAACTGGACCTAATCTCACAATGTTTCTCCTCTGGGTTGGAAGGTCAGATGGCATTCGCTTTCGTAAAAACTAGTGCCTACGACAATTCCTGGTATTAGGTTGCAGAGCGGACCCCAGGCTCAATTGAGCCATGGCAAGACCGGGACAAACGATTGAGAATGATGGTGATACAAAAACATGTTATTGACAATACAAAAGGATCACCGGTTGAATAGCTAACCTATTATGTAGGTCGATCTAAAAAGGCACTATAACAGTTAACCGAAGAGTGAAAGTAAGTACTTACATATTAGTTCCCGAATCAGCACACTTACTAGTTTACAAAACTATATAAAATGTATGACATTTGTAACAGCAGTTCCAATTTCTGGCATTGTTTTGAAAAGTCCATGCAGAGTTGGTGTAGTCCCGGGTTTCCCATGTGATCCTATAAGGGGTGCCGCGAGCGGCTCCAGGTATAAACTGTTAAAGGGTTGTATTTCAGACAAAAGTCCATACTTATAAAAATACAGTAAAAAAATTATAAAAAATCATTCACACAGTAGGTAGGTACCTACTTCAGTCTCATATCACATGTCTTAAGGCCATGTTACACTTTACGTTTTTAGTGTCCTAACTAGCATCCTAATTAGGATCCTGACTTTTTTCAATAGGAAATTTACTTGCTAAATGCGGCTACACTTGACTAAATTTAGAAACTAACTCATTTAGGAAGCTAACTAGGACAAGTGTAATTAATAGGACATTTACGAGTATAACTAATACGGAGGCAGCATAACGTTGCGTGAGGCGTATAGGGTAAAAGGTTGGGAACAATGGTAGGTAAGTATATTTTATGTATGTTGGAATGGTACAAAAACCTACCATCTATAAAACATTAAGCCGTCATAATGAATGCTGATGAACAATATTGTTATCAAAGCAGTTTTCCGCCTTCCGCCTGTGATCACGACATTGCGCCGCTAAGCCTCCATTCCATGAGGATACTACGTACTTATTTATTTCTAATTGTACTTAAAGATGTGTAAGAACACAACGTGCATCTTTAATAGGTATTGCCGAGATTGCTAATTATGTATCGAAGCCCTCATGGTCCGACTCTGTCTGTCTGTCTGTCACAAAATGAATTTTCTCAGAAACGACTGCATGGACTGATTGAGCTGTAATTTTGGACACATGTAAGTTAGCAACCCCAAGGCAAGCATGTAACGCCAATTTATAAATTTTAAACATGAGGACATTAGTGGGGAAGTAATTGTGATACTTATTTTAAAAAGTTTTACAATCTATGTGTGTGGCATATCAAATAAAAAATAAAAGGTGTTCATGTGAGAAATTCAATTTTTTTTTGGTATAATTTCAACATGTACCTACACACTTTTAAAGTTATTAAAAAAAAAGGTGAAAATTGACAATTCCCGGAAACTGAACCGAAAATTTTGAAAAAGTTACGGAATAGTCATTTACGTATAGATTACAGGAAAAATAATATTGTAAGGCTCGTTGTTATGGCTCCTCTACATGATGGCCCATCACACTGGCCCACTATGATGGGCCAGCGTGTAGAGAGGGTAGTGGCGTCGGATGGCTTATGGCGTGGCGAATGGCGCTGGGATGGCCACGGTGTCGGTTTTTTGACCGCACATCAAATGGCTCCTCTACATGATGGCCCATCATAGGGACGCAGCTATGCGTTAGAGGGAGCTAACGATATTGCGGTCTCGTTCCGTCGTATAGCTGCGTCCCTATGATGGCCCATCATGTAGAGCCAGCCAAAGGGACTGGGCCAGCGATGGCAGTGCGCATCCACACGTGGCCCGTGGCCCCCTCCTCAGTGTGCGCTCGAACGCGGTTGGGTGCGGACGTGCGTGCGCTCTATTATCTCTGAACGAATTCAGGATTTTTTAAATAAATAAAATGACGAGTACGTGACCTTATCATGAAATTATGAAGTTCTTAGAACTATCTCGGGGATGCGTTATATATGGCTTTTATTTTTAATCATAGAGATACTAAAATCAGAACCTAACTAATAATAAAAATTTAAAAAGAAAATAAAGTAGCTTTTCAAGTACCTAAGTAAATATTCTTTATTGCACCGCAAAGAAAACAAAACAATGTAAATAAAGACAGCAACAGGCGATCTTATCGCTGTAAGCGATCTCTTCCAGACAACCTTAGGGTAGTAGGATATAAGAACAGAACGTACCTATTATAACTGGTAGTGCACGCATTAAATTAATTTTTAATTAATTAGAGGAATAGTAAAATAACACATACATTACGCAGACATTGTCTTTGACCAGGCCGGCCATAAAGATGACACAAAAACAATGCCCACAGCCAGAATTTAGCAAAAACAAACTGCGGCAAAATGAAGACATGGAAATTAACTTAAGTATTTATGAAAATGAATTTACACCCGTATTCGAATAAACAACGTGGAGCCGGTCATGCCTAGATACCAAGAAATGGATCTGCATTAGGAAAATCTAAGTATACTTGAGATTATCAGTTTGGTGTTTACTTCCTACATATTTTAATAAGTTGTTAGGTTGAATCTACTTAGTCTTATTGCTAGAGCTACGTGCAATACATGGTGCGTCAATTTTCAACTCACAGATTAATAAGTGCATTCCGTGTTGCGTGCTGGTGTTTGTTTAATAGGTGATATTAATTAAGTGTTGAGTGCGAATGTATATCAATATGCAAATGTAAACAGTTATAAAGAATAAGTGCTTTTTTTTTGTTGTGTTAAAATAATTAAAAGTGTCAAGTGGTGTTATGTGTGAACATATCAGTGATGTCCGCTAAAAACGGAAAATATTTACAGGGAAAGAAAATAACGAAAATTATGAAAGTCTGCCAGATCTTACACTACATACACTCGGAAGAACTCCATCATGAGATTCGTTATACCAACAGATCGTGTATTTACTGGGAACAGCTATCCGCGAACAGAGACGCCTAAAGAAATAGGTAAGCGGGAAAAACTATATAAACATTCGGAAACATACACCGAATCAGAGCTAGAGGAGACGACAACGCAATGCCATCACTCGAAACTTAGACAAATTTGAGCGAGAAACGAAATAAGAAGAGAGCAATAACTGCTAGAGCGCCAAAACTGATAGCTAAAAATGCAAAGGACAAGAACGGGAGGGAATCTAAGGGGAAAGGGTCCTTAAAGCAGTCACGCCCTAGTCCTAGTATCTATTACACACCAATTATAGTATCTATCTTCCCCATGCTGGCTTCACGATGCTTGTATTCGGGTCGGCTCCAACCTCCTGTCTCTCCTATCATCCCGACTGCAAACCTACACTCCAGTCCTATCTACTCGGTGCTCCGGTGTCTCGGGCAGGTCGATGGTGCATGCGGTAGGGCGGCAGAAATTGGTGCTTTACTGGATGGGGGTTCAGAGTACCCGGTCCTATTTAGCATTTGTGGTTTAGTCGGGGTGGTATGATACTAACGCACTCTGCCGGCTCTCTATCACTTATGCTGAACCAGGAGGGTAAACCGAGCCCCTAATGCCTTTTTGTCCCAACACCCCCTCCCTCTCGCAGTCTCCTCTTCCGAGTCCTTGCAGAAGTACTTCTGGCTGGAGTTACCACTCGTATCGTATCGTATCGTATCGTATCGTACATACATTACGCAGACAGTACATACAGTACATTTACATACAGCACAACTTAAATAAATAATTATAACATTAAATATACCAATAGTAAAATATATACATTCATACATACACAATAAAAACATAGCGGCTCATTAAGAAAGAGATGAGTAATGTTTTTTTCAGTAGGGTTTAAAAGTTTTTGCATAAATTTAAATTTAAGCATTGGATAAATAACATCCGTCATCTTCTACGCTATTTCTTATTAATAACTTTATTATTGTGTACGAGTACATTAAGAAAATGGTGGCACATGGAGCATAGATAGATTGCTGCAGCGGCTAATGCTTCCACGTCCATCCTGGAATGGCTCCTCTACATGATGGCCCATCATAGGGACGCAGCTATGCGTTAGAGGGAGCTAACGATATTGCGGTCTCGTTCCGTCGTATAGCTGCGTCCCTATGATGGCCCATCATGTAGAGCCAGCCGAAAACGTATAGATCACAACTGAATGTCGCCATCGTGTAGTTGCGCGCATGGCCATTGCACTTGCCCAGCGCTGGGCCAGCGCTGGGCCATCATGTAGAGGAGCAATTATATAGGTACTAACTTTCTAGTAGGTACAGTTAGCAGCGGCAGGGACGATCGGTAGGCGCTTCATCGTGCTATCATCGTTCATGACTTTATGGACCGCATTGCCAAAAAAAATACGATATTAAATCCTGCTAGGGGGCTGTCCATAAATTACGTCATCGATTTTTGACGATTTTTGAGTCCCCCCCCATTGAAGTGAAGAAAAACAGAAAAATTACGAAGACGTTACACTTTCATTTATGTAATCTTACCTACTGTTATCTAGCGTTATCTGTAAACTTAAATAATTTTCCCGCATTATTTTAAGCCTTTTCTGTTACGCCTTTCCTTAAATAATCCTTGCGATATTTCGCAACTAATATTTGTTACCGTATTTGTGTTCAGTTGCTGCTAGCGTTGTCGTCGGCGCTGGGCGGCGCGTCGGCGCTGCTGCTGCTGGCAGTGCCCGTGGGCCGCATCACGGTGACGTTCCCGCCCGCCGTGCAGCTGCTGGCCAGCTGCGACGGCTCGGCGTTGCGGCTGCGGCACGTGCACGACCACCCCTGCCGTCCTCTGCATCCGTACGCCTACGATGTGAACCTCACGTGAGTACCTACTGTCGGCAGTTTAATGAATTGTTCTCGGACGAAGTTACAGACAGAGGTTAAATATTTTTAAAACATGTTAAAATGCATAACTATTTGAAATAAACGGGACTTAATCGCGTATATAATTTTTAAATTACCTTCGACGTTTCGAGGACGACATTGTTCCCGTGGTCGCGTAGAAAAAAAAATCGTCCTCGAAACGTCACAAATTCAAATAGTTATGAGTAAAAACCGTGAAAGTTTAAATCAATGTTAAAATGCAATTAAAATTGCACGTTCTTACCATTAAATTAGATATTAGTTGTGATAATAATTAATTATCTTGATTTAACTGTAGATTACTTAAGGCTAATTGAAAATGCATCATAAAAAATTAATTGAACACTAGCATTTTATTTTTTTATTTTATTTTAATTCCATAGCTTCAAATAAGCTGAATAAAAGTGTTTAAATAATTTTTACATACAGTGCACAGTTTTTAGTTAAACATAACACAGTAGAAATCCTCTGTTTTGTAGAACCCTGTCCTGCGGTTTCGTATGTGAGCTCCCACCTGGAATGACCAAAGAGCAATCAGATGAGATGTTACACATGCACTCGTACGTCATACAAATGCAGTCACCGGTCAGCTCCCAGCAGCTCGTCTACCGGCACACGGTGTCCTCGTTCCTCAAGCCAATGGCTCCAAAGAAGGACCAGAGCACAGCGAGAATATTAACTAATGATCCCTTATTTAATACAACCGCAACTTTAGTTCCGCCTAAGCAGATATTCTTCCCAGCGCCGCAACTCTACAAAATGGAATGTAGCAATGACTCACAGAATGCCACATGTTATTTCGCCTGGGACAGTTTCCTATCAGAACAAAAGGCAGTAAATGATGAGAGTAATTTTCGAATCAGGATATCACACGACGCCGAGCAAGCTGAAGACGTGAGGAAATACACTGTTAAAGCAATTACAGCTTGGGAGAGCCAATCAGAATTTGTAAAAGATGTCAGCGGGATTGAGGGTACGACATGTGTTGATAATCTGAGTAAGGTAATTACCAAGATGTGTTATGCTTTTATATAGGTACCCAGATTTGGGTCATTGACGAGTCGATAAAAAAATTATAGGTACCTATGAAGAAACTTTTCGTTTTTGAAATTTCAACAAATTCTATATTTTCGGTTGCAATTGCCGATAAACAATATGCAGATAGTGTGCACCGCCATGTGCCTCATCTTTTAGATCTGCAATTGCAAATTTAACTCTATTTTTTTTAAATATTTACCTGCTTATAAACGTGTTTCAAACCTCATTTAACTAAAACATCGTTTGTCTTTATCTGTGTTTGACAGTTATGTTTGTTAGAAACAGATAATACATAATATAACTAAATAAGGCGTGAAACACGTTTACGAATAAGCGGGTTAAAATGTATTTTTAGAATGTGTTGCGTTATAATTCCATTGCTATAGAATAAATTAAAAATTTCTCTTTCGTCCCCTTATTTTAACCTGCGTTTCCAAACCGATGCATTTGGAAACGCAGCTTAAAATATTCAGCTACGTATAATTTGGACGCACAGGGCTTGAGCGGTGTGTCCGTGCGCGCGGGCGCGACGAGCTTCCCACAGTGCGTTTCGGCGTGCGCGGCCGCGGCGCCGCGCACCAGCCTCTGCGCAAATCAGCAGCAGCGGAAGGACATAGACCCCGTGTTCACCTTCTGGGCGTACCTCGCGGTAAGTAATATATTGTATAGTTCTCTCCCACAATGAGAATTATCCATGTGCAGAACAGAACCTCCCATCCCCCCAGACAGGAGACTGGTAGCTTCGTTAAGAAATAGTTTGAGTTCACCGAGGTATCGCTATAATCATTGACTCGGGTGAAGAGGAAAGGGTTCTTGGACGGTGCAGCCCCGAGTCTCGGGGCTGCACCGTCCAAGAACCTTTTCCTCTTCCCCGGATCAACCGGACCAAGAAGCCCTTAGTCGTCAAGCCTTCAAAATGTCAAGCTAACGAGCTAATAACCAGTTGTATGGAGTGAGCACTCTATAAGGCTTATTATTTCTCTATGTTCTGGAAAACTCAGTGGTAGTGGTAGCCGGGGTTTCAACCCAAGAACTCCAGATTGAAAGTCAGCTAGACGTCTTACCGCCAGGCTACCAGCGCTTTTTAGGGTTCCGTAGTCTGTCCGCGGTCTAGCTCAGTGACCATTAGCACTATAAAGCTGAAATTTCGTATGAGTGTGTGCATTAATCACGCCGACAAAGTGGGATAATAAAAACTGGAAAAAATATTTTTATTAGGGTACAGTCAAGGAATTTGATTCGCGTACCGTTTCGTTGATTTATTGCTTGAAATGTCAGAATATCATAAGGCTTATATTTCTTTAAGCAAGCGAAGGAACATAGCCCTTAGTACTATTAATTGTCATCAGTAATTTAGACTTAAGACGGTACGCGAATCAAATTCCTCGACTGTACCTCCCTTAGACATGAAGTGGGGTGTGATTTTTTTTCTCGTTCAAACCCTATCGTGTAGGGTATCTTTAGATAGGTCTTTTAAAATCAATTTTATAGGCTTTCATAAACAGTTTTTAGATAAAACTAATAGTTTCTTAAATAATCGCTCTGAAAGTTAAAAAAAGAGCGTTCCCCCATCTAACTTTGGAACCGTGGGTCCAAAAAAATTTAAAAAAGTCATGGAAGTGAGGCCTGATAAGTACTTTCAATGAAAACTATATTGAATAAAATCGGTTGAATTGTAACACCGTATGGAACTGCTCGGAGGGCGACCTACAATCGCTGCAGCAACCACCTTTTCCCATGTTTGGGAAATGCAGCAGTGGTTTTTCTTACACAGAAAGTAATGATCTTTCAGATGAGCATTGGTTTCTAGAGGAGATCGATCGTACTAGATACCTAAAAAAACCGATCCCTTATAATGCTGCAGTAACTGACAAGGCCTGTCACGGGGGCTTGCAGCACCGCATTATCGTATAGCCCTAACTCTCCTCTGCTTCGAGGAACAAAGGAAACCTGGGAGATTTATCGTACTAGAGACCGTTTTTTTTTTCTAATTTTTCAAAAAAATTTTTTTATTATGTCGCCCATTTTTTTGCATTGCAGCATAAAGACTGTATCGTCTGTTATAAATACAACTTACCACTGGCACCAATAGCATAACTGATGTTGAAAAAATATTTTAATACGTGAAAATTACTTGACGTTTCTCACAGAACCGATAACAGTAATTTTTCCTTGCCCATATTGTTACAATAAAAAAATGCGAGGTCTTACGCCACAAAAGTGAAAATCTATTGTAGACAAATGGTGTTCGGTTAAAGGTATTACTTACAGAAAGCTTGCTCAAATGGAAGGTGTTAGTGTAGGAGCCGTCCAAACTGCAATCCGTAAGTACGGTAACGAATATACCTTTAATGACCGACAACGACCAGGTCAAAAACCAGGTCCTTCTAACCCAAAATTGGACCAAAAGATCGTAAAGCAGCATTTATCTCTAACAAAGAGTTGTCTGTGGGAGATATTGCGAAAAAATGGGTACGAGTATGGGGATGGTGCAACGTGCAAAGAAAAGAAACAATTTGAAGGCATTTAAAAAACAGAAACAGCCAAAACGAAGTGAAAAACAAATAGAATCTGTTAAGAAACGAGTCCAAAAGTTGTCCGACTTGGTTTTGTCTAAAAAAGGCACCTGTGTAATAATAGCCGACGAAACCTATGTGAAACTGGACTACAAGTCTTTACCAGGTCCCCAGTATTATACGGTGCGTGATGGAACAGAGGTTATACAACGTGAAAAATCTATTTGCTTTGAGAAATTCGGCAAGAAAGTTATGGTGTGGCAGGCAATTTGCGAGTGTGGAATGAAGTCGACTGCATTTTTCACTACCTCATCAATGAAAGCCGATATTTACATGAAGGAGTGCCTTCAGAAACGAGTATTGCCAATGATCAAAAAGCATAAGTCTGAAACTATATTTTGGCCCGACTTAGCGTCTTGCTATTACTCAGCTAAGGTGGTAAAATGGTGTAATGACAAAAATGTAATTTTTTTGACCAAAGAATTAAATCCGCCAAATTGTCCAGAACTTCGCCCGATTTAACACTTTTGAGCTATAATGAAGGCTAGATTACGGAAAACAGGCCGTACTGCCGACACAGACCAATAGCTTCGTTTGGATTGGAACAAGGTGGCTCGTACTTTTGACAAAGCTGTTGTCCGATCATTAATGGGCACTATGAGACAAAGAGTCAGGAAACTAGCCAGAAATGAATAATTTGGGGTTTTCTGGCCATGTTTAGGTTTTCTGTATTATTTTGTTTTTAGTTTAGTATGATTTGTATGTTTAAATATAAATCATTTAAAAAGATATAGAACATTTTTCTTGTATTTATAACAGACGATACAGTCTTTAGGCATTTCGTGTTCTCCTATTAAAAACGCCTCTAATTATATATATATCATCCGGGAGACTTATCGAACTAGGTTCAGTGTCATGGGCTCTTCTACTATGGGAGCCTCAAAAAGCTTTTGAATGGTGGCTATCTAAATATATTATTTATAGTCTCTGGCTCTATCAAGGGATTTTAGCTTATGACACAAGCTTATGTCACCAACAAATAATGGTTCAGTTTCGAATTTTAAATATTAAGAAAAAAATATGTTTAATTCCTTGCTTTCGCAATTAAAAGCGAGGAATTCTTGATAATAGGTACCCTGACATAAATAGAGATCTGGTTTATTAAAACCAATAAATTGCAAAGATAAATGAGTATTATTATGTTTTCGTTACGCAATATCCCATTGTATGTTCTACTACAAATGTGTTAACTACGGCCATCCAGACTAATAGGTAGAGTCGCCAGCAGATATATCGGCGCGGCCAGGGTGGCCACAAATATCTGAACTACGCCTTTATTGTCAAGGCGATAAAGTGTATGTTCAGATATTTTTGAGTAGGTGCCCTGGCCGCTCCGATATATTTGATGGCGACCGTACTAATGTAAGCACGAGGCGATCTAGGTAGAGTAGGTAGCATGGCGATTGAGCGACGGAGCCGTTGATGGGAAGATTGTCGGCTAATCGGCACTAACTGAGTAATGGCGAACTTGGTGCGGTGCGGGCGCCCGACCCATTGCCACCGATCTTGTTACAAGACCCTGCGCCCGCGCCCGGTTGTGCCCCACTTGCTACAGGGCCATTTACCTACCTTTGACTTTATGTCCTTAACATAATCACATGTTAAAATATTAGTAATGATGTTGAAGGAATTTTAAACACAAAACGTCCGTAAGACTTAGACATATTAAATAAATAAACACGGGTAACTCACGTCTTTTAAGTCGAATATTGCTCGACATGTTTCGCTCCATAACGAGGAGATTATTCATGAGCTATAATATGTTGAAGGAAACATGTGGATAAAAGTACCTTCCTTACAAATAGTCGTTCTTCATTTACCACGAATTAATCGTATCTTCTCTTCTTTCATATTCTTTTATTACATTATATTTAAGTATTAAAATTAAAATGCTGCGAAGAAAGAATAAAATATAGTACATTTGTAAAAGGGTACTTCAACTACTTTATGACAATCGTTTAGCATCACAAAGTTGGCAAAATCGATATGTGTACGAAAAGTATCATAATAATTATTTTTTATAAGTTTTTCTGTAATATGCAGGAAAAGAACCGTATATTATCAAAATGGTACGTGTACATAGAAGTTGTCAGGGATAAATAAGGAACGTCCAGAAATTGGTTGTGCCAGACTGTCGCTCGGTCGTCTATCTGTCTGGACAGGTTCCGATTTTTAATTCGAGCTACTGAACCCTAAAAACACGCTGTACTTATGCACGGTAGCAAAGGATAAAAACAATAGATAAATAATAGACAATAGGTAATTAATAATTATGCTAATTATAGATTAAATGGAGATTATAATAAATATATATATGAATATAATCTCATATGAACAAAGTTAAATCTTAATTAAGATTATTGAACAAACCGAGAGCGTAATATACTCGTAATTGGAACATTGGAACGTATAGCTAAAATTTGCATAACAATCACCCGAAGAGAAAGTATTAAAACAAATATCTTAATGTGCATCTCCGGTCTAAAGTGCAAGTATCTTGTCTATATCGCAATAAGATCGTAGTTGTCAGAGACTTAGACTTCTTAGACGCATAAGCTTCTAGGTACCTATTATATAATTTTAAATCACGTTTCGCAACGGAGCGAAGCCGCGAAGACCGACCAAAACCGGCCTTGTCCTCGATGGAGGAATATCTAACGTACTACTCATAGCCTTAAGCAATCAAACATTAAGTTTACTAATCAAACTTCCATTGTGATACTAAAGTGCTAGTTGAATGCTAACAGCGCATCGCATTATTATCACTGGGTACTTTAATTACTTCTTGAGTATGATCATGTTTCTAAGATTAAAATGTCCGCATTGTAACGTAATTAAGTAATTATGATCACGACAACGTGTCTTAGGCGACGTAAGATGCATAGGTACAGTCACCGACAATAGTATCTTCCTACACAAAGGCAGCAAAAATATGTGACACGCTGACACGTATTTTTGCGGCCTTTGTGTAGGAAGATACTATTGCCGGTGAATGTACTCGTACGGTACGTACTAAATGGTAGCATTTAGACTCATGAGATATGTGAGGTGGATTTAGAACTTTATTTTCGACTTTATTAGTGGGAATATAGGTATTCCTAAAGTTATCCACCTGACAGCTAGCTGTACGTTATTTGGATATGCGATGGATACTACGATCAAAAGCTGAAAACTTATGACTCTTGCGAGTAAAAGTCGTTTTTGATTGATTAAATACAACATAGGTAGTTTTGTTGTGGCGCTTTTCTGCACCTAATAGGGCTTTATCACACTTGAGCAATTTGAAAGCGATTTCTATACAAAACTTGTCTTCGTTCGCTCCCATACAAAACTCACTCGCAAATCGCAAGTGTGATAACGCTCATAATCAAACTTCTCAAAGCGCTTCTATCTTCAAGAAATATTCTAGTGGAATATGTGGGTCCCTAAATATTTAACATTGAATTCTATCATATCTATCCACAGGTTCGCGTATTTATTGGAATCATAGGAGGCACAGCGTTCGCGATGTTCGAAGGCGCCGTGATCGCCATCGTGCGCGAGCAGCGCGCCGACTACGGGCTGCAGCGCGTGTACGGCAGCATCGGCGGCATGATCTCCTCGCCGCTGTCCGGGCTGCTCATCGACTACGCCAGCCGCGGCAAGGGCTACACCGACTTCAGGTAACTATCGCCATCGTGCGCGAGCAGCGCGCCTACTACGGGCTGCAGCGCGTGTACGGCAGCATCGGCGGCATGATCTCCTCGCCGCTGTCCGGGCTGCTCATCGACTACGCCAGCCGCGGCAAGGGCTACACCGACTTCAGGTAACTATCGCCATCGTGCGCGAGCAGCGCGCCTACTACGGGCTGCAGCGCGTGTACGGCAGCATCGGCGGCATGATCTCCTCACCGCTGTCCGGGCCGCTCATCGACTACGCCAGCAGCAGCGGCTACACCGACTTCAGGTAACTATCAAGAACACCGGCGGCTGAGAGAGGTACATCAAAAAAAGAACCGACTTCACTTAGAATTCGCTTTTCCAAGTGGAAATGCCCGAGTTGCTGTAAAAGATACTGAAATCACTATAGGTGTGCTTATAATAGTTGAAGAGTTCCCTCGATTTCTCCAGGATTCCATCATCAGGTCCGGACCTGGTGACAATGGGACCAACTGTGAATATACCCTTTCAAAAAAAAATAGAATTTTCCAAAATCGGTCCAGCCATCTTCGAACCTTCTCCTTCGAAATCTTGAAGTCGGTTCAAAAATCCTATATTCGACTTACGCTTTACCGTACACTTCATTTCATTTTTCCTGTAACCTATAGATAAACATTGTATTTTCTGTACCTATTAAAATAAAATGAATTGTAAAACAACCTAGACGACGAACGCGACGCAGTAGGCTAGTAAATTAAACGAATTTGACCAATTTAGGTAAGTATAATAAGGTAAGGTAATATAAGTGGGCTGTAAATAATGGCTAGCGCATGTATACTAATTTATATCAACTTCCCTGCTGCTGTTTCCTGCTGACTTGCTGATGTCAGGTCAATCTAAACTAAACCTACTCATTACCTTATTATCTAATAGGGTATTTTATGCCCTACTTATTTATTAGGTTTTACGATGCTTATTTAGGTAATTTTAGGATCGATTTGAACGTTTAATTTATTAATTGCGTCGTCGTTTCAAAGTCTCTAACTAAGTGTTTGCAAGGCTTCCCGACTGCCTTCCCTTCCGCTGTAGATTTTTCCTTGCAACTCGTATTTTCTGAATTTCTTATCCTGTTTTATGTTTCATTTGAGGTATTATCTTGTAATTCTAGACAAGTACCTACCTATGTAGATGACCGTAATGTATTATGTAATTATGGATTAGTATAAAGTATCAAATGTACCAAGCTACATATATCAAGTATCACTTTACCTACCTAGTCTAGCTAACAACTTCACGCAGGGTCGCCCATGCGAAATTGTTCGGTGAGGTTAGCCTTGAGTAAACAAGTTAAAATAATATTCTAAAACACATACTCCCTAAGAGATCTCTTAAAGGGATAAGTTCGCCTTTGTACACACTTACTATATTTTTGTTGGTCATGTACTTGTTTTGTGCAATAAAGTGTTTTTCTCAAACATGCAATGAAATGTCTTCGTTATGTGCGTCATAATAGGCTTCAAAGTGTCACGTTTAGGGCGGATCAACTCCAGAGAACAGGTAACGATTTTCATATAAAATTGACGGCCGGAAGCCGGGAAATATTTTTTTTTTAATTTCCATTCCACATATGTTTGTGGCACAGGATCATGGCATTCAGCCATTTAAGGTTATAGGCGATATTTACTTTTTGGTTCATTTGACATTCTGCCAGTACTTATGCATATTAAAAAAAAACAATAATCATCATAATATTAGTTGGCAGCTATTTAAGCCAAAAGATAAGCCTGGCCATCCAAAGAGGTAACGCTGCCAGCCTTCTGGGTACCATAACCCACGAATGCGACTTGGGGAGCATCTTTTATTTATAAGTTTATTTTAGTTTTATATATAGGTTTATTCTTTCTGTAGTTTTATTGTGTACATATTGAAATAAAGAACCCATATTAGTTTTCTTTGATTTTTTTTGGAAATAATTTTATTTTTGAATTTTGTTTTGAATTTTTTTTGATTTTTTTTTACTTTTTTTTAAATTTCTTTTGTGCAAAAATTTTTTTTTGTTTTTTTTTTAATTTTTTTTTGTTTTTTTTCCTTTTTTTTAAATTTATATTTTATTTTTTGTTGGTTTTTTTTAAAATCTGAAAAATAATTTTTTTTTTTTGGATTTTTTTATATTTATTTCATTGCATGTTTGAGAAAAGCACTATACATACCTCGGCGTGAAAAGGGGTTGCCAGCCTCGTAACTATCCGGCCTCGCTACGCTCGGCCGTCTATATAACTCAGCCGGCAACCCCCTACTTCCCAGCCTCTGTAGTAATGTACAATGATCGGCCGACGGTAGCATTTTATGTCATTTTGACTTCCAACGTAATAACTAATATGGATAAGCCTATGTTGTTCAAAATAAAATCACATGTTTTTATGGATTCACTGAATTTAATTTGTTATAGTAAATTATCAGTCTCATCTCTTTTCAGTCGATCCCACGGAATATTACATAGAATCAAAAAATGTTATATGTATATCAAAATTAAATTGTTCTTGGTCTATTTTTCTACGTTTTTCACCCAGATGGTGTTTTGCGTTTTTAGCAAACAAATTTTTTTCACATTTTGTACAACATCTTAAACCTTTTGTTTTGTCGTATTTAAGATCCGGTTGATCTTGTAACCATTTACGAATGGTAAATTCGGCATATTTACGTTACTGTTCAATTGATGGATAAAATAATGATGGGAACGTCAATGAGACAAGTGCAAGACAAGAGTTGACGCAGACACATTTGTTCGATAGATAATTTATAAGTGGCCTATACTTTATTCATAACAATAATTGAAATGTTAAAGACTCGATAATAAAACTGGATAAAAAAATTATAGGGATATAAACTCAGTACAAAATAAAATAAAATCATATCCATGTAATACTTTCGTCGGAAAAATGCTACCGGTGTCCGATCATTGGTAATGTACTATTACTACTACTACTACTACTTGGGTATGTATCAACTGTCGAAGTTGTACACAAAAAAAGATTTATTATTTTAAATTCCAGTAAAAGTATAATTTGTATAAGTAGGTATGTATGAAGCACGACTAATTGACTAGCATAATATTTTATAGGTATTCAATCAGTACTAATTGAAATGAACCGTGTGTGCTGTGCTGACAAAATTGAATTGAAACGCCAAATGCAGCTGCTCGGAGAGCGACCTTCAATCGCTGCAGCAAACCACTTTCTCCACTATTTGGGAAATCATCAGCAGTGGTTTTTCTTACACAGAAATTAATGATCTTTCAGATGAGCATTGGTTTCTTGAGGAGACCGATCATACTAGATATCTAAGTACGAGGCGTCGCTTATGATACTACCACCACTGAGGGGGGTATAGCCCTACCTCTCCCCCACTTCGAGGAACAAAGGGAACTTGGGAGACTTATCGTACTAGAAACCGGATTTTTTTGTTTATTTTTACGCTGCCAGGTTTTTTGCATTGCAGCATCGCCATTTCGTATTCCTCCATTAAAAACGTGACTAATTATATATAATTATCATCTGCGAGACTTAAATATCGAACTAGGTTCAGTGTCGTGGGCTCTTCTACTACTTGGGACGATCGGCTGTCTACGGCAAAAGTCGGCCTTCGCGACACCTCTCTGATGTGCCCCTGTTTCTGTCCAGTCAACTGCTATCACCTTTGCCTACCAACTACGATGTACCACCAACTTTGCCTGGCGTAAAAAAACATGGTTTTCTTCACCAAACAGATAAATTGTAGCAGATGACGGTACTGAATTTTTCCTCGATTTCTTGGGTACAAAGTATTATTATGCATGTTCAAGTTATAAACGAGTTCACATATTTGTGTGTCCAGGCCCGCGTTCTACCTGTACGCCGTGCTGAAGGTACTGTCCGGGGCCCTGATGCTGAGCATCGACCTCGAGTTCAAGCAGCCGGCGCAGAATCTGCTCGAGGATGTCATCACCGTGTTCCGGAACATTGAACTCGTGGCGCTCTTCATAGCTTGCTTTATCATGGGTAAGTGGTAAGGACTAATTGAGTAGGTACTAGTAAAAGCTAGAACGTTTTCATAATATGCCTAGCTAAAGATATCCTAAAAGAAAAAAAAAACTAAACGACTATATAATATAAGTTAACCTGGCTTAATTTCATTTGCAGATATATGTATTTTAGTAGAAAGTTTTACGGTGAAAATATTTGTTATGTAAATACGTGCGATAACATACTAACTTACTTACACACCCTGACCGCATACATTACGCCTTTGTTGCATTGCAAGTCAGTTCCGTTTTAAGAGTCGCCAGGACGGTCGCGTTCCCATACAAACGTAGTTCAGCTCTCATTTTAAAACGACATGCTTTAGAACCACGAAATTTGGCATGGGCATTTTCGAACGAGCGGAGCGTAAGCGAAGATCGTTCTTACAAACAACAACTGTCACCTGGCTACTGGGACGTCTCGGCATTTGGATGGCTTTTTGATTTCGATAGTTTGTCCGACGATAACTTTAGTAACGATTTTCCGATCTTGATGAAATTTGTTGGGGTTGTAGCAGAGACCAACAAAATTTGCGAGTTCGTATATGAGCTGGATTGAGACGGGGGTTCTGAAATTAGAAGGCCTAAAAAGGTTTTGTAAAGAGGTCCTGTTACATTGGTCATCTTATTTGCTACTTTTACGAGCAAGTATGGTTGAGTTTGGTATCAAACGAAAGGGATTGATTAACACTCTCGTCAAATCCTTATTAACTGCTTACTGTTTCATATCAATTAGCAACATAAAATTGATTTCAAAAATATTTTCAATTATATTTTGATTTTGGTGTAAATATTTTGACAACTGACTTTTTTTTTAATTTATTAGAGCTTTGGCTGCTAGGGCCATCAGCATACTGACATTAACACATTAGTTAGAGAGAGTTACCATAGACACATAATGATTGTGACCGAAACCTATATAGGTGGTCCACAGATGAGAACGACATGTCAAAGCAACAGAGTGAGAGGCATGTGAGAGGTGGATTTAAATTTAGATGAGACAAAAACTGTCAAATCTGAAGCGATATCGTCGCGGTATAATCTTGCGCATCAACCGCACAGTTTAATATGGACGTTTAGTTTCACCGTGATGGTTAGTTGAGAAAAAAATACCCGATACCTATTTTTGGTATTTGTAGTAATTCTACTATTGCACACAGGGCCGGACCTAGGGTAGAGCGAGTGGAGCGGGCGCTCTAGGCGCCGGATGGCAGGGGGGCGCCAAAATGGCCAAAGAGAAAAAAAAGTTTTAAAGCAAATGTGGCGCAGGCACAAAATATGTACGTTTGGAGTGGAGTGGCGCGACGGCGGATAGTACCTTTACCTTTTGGTATATTTTTTTTTGGTATTTTTGTTATGTCAACTTGTTTTATCAGGCGTGACTTGCTACTTTCAATCATGAAGGGCGCGAATAAAGGCGCCAAAACGATACGTTCTTTATATTTTTCTAAGCGATTGGGTTTATCAGGATTGCATTATATTATTTAACTTTCTTTTTTAGATCGTTGCTCTTGATCTTGAAAGGCGCGAAATAAAACCTGATAAAGGCGCCGAAAAACCTTATAATTTTCTAAGCGATTGGGTTTATTATTACAGTAATTATCTATTTTTTAAATCGCTGCTTTTGATCATGACAGGCGGGCAATAAAGGCTGATAAAGGCGCCGAAAACGTAAAGAAGGCAAAACAAATATAAAGATGAATGACCCCTAGAAGATGAACATTTGGCCTTAATATTGTTTTTTTTTTTAATAAAACTGCATCACTTTCTTGTACTATTATTTAAACTTCTAAAATACTACATCCAAGTTTGAGGTCTTGAGAGCTCGCCAAATCTATACCTCTCGCTAAATTGCCCTTTGTAATGGAAATCTTATTAAGAATTGTGGCTCAAAATCGATATAATTAAGTATAAATTTATAAAATTTAAACTTACTTGATTTTGAATAGCATATTTTAACTTATTTTATGAAATATTTATTGCTCAAGTCATGGTTCCAATATTGTGTGATTTTTGCAATAGATGAGTGGCGTTCAACTTTTGGGCCTGGGTTAGTATTTTCAAATACTTTTATAAATTCACATAAAAAGATACACCATTTATGTCTTAAATTGCTTTTTATGCGCGAGTCCGACTCGCACTTGGCCGGTTTTGTTCCTTGATTTTATGACTAAAAGATGAAAAAAACTTTTTTATGCCACTGTGATATTATCACGGGGTTTACTTTAATATGGAAACTGAACTGTTCACCTAACAACAACGAGAATTTACTAGTTCATCTTTTAGGCTGCATTCCAAAACATGAATTTTGTATGTTTTTTTAACTTAAAAATCATGAATACCGTGCTGAAAGCTTGATCTAACTAAATTCAGTGTTTATTAAATTCGAAAAAGTTGAAACCATTTTAAATTGAAACAGTTGAAATACCTTTATTTACTTCAGTTATTGCACAAAGCTAAATCAACCCGATTTCCTAATTTTACTTGTGCGTCAAATCATTCGTTTTTGGGTACTTGATTTTGCTTTTATAACTGGTTCATCTTTTGAATCAAACCGT
Organism: Pammene fasciana; assembly: GCA_911728535.1. Lineage (NCBI taxonomy): Eukaryota > Metazoa > Arthropoda > Insecta > Lepidoptera > Tortricidae > Pammene > Pammene fasciana. Next base: position 14,648,729 of record OU452276.1, on the reverse strand, counting down.
TCATAATCAGGGCACTTTGTTCATATTCTGGGCGAATTTGCCTATTTTGGCACAAACATTCTTATAAGAATACTGTACAGTTCTAAGAGGGTTTGGAATAGCTTATTCTAAACTAGATTATATGCCAAATCGTATTAAAAACTTTTTTTAAATTGGTTATAATTATAACATACATAAAAAAATATCAAAGTGGGGGTAATAGCTTAAAAGTTCATTTATGACTTTACCCTATTTCTCTAACGCTTTGGGTAAAAAGCTTCAACGAAGGGCGCCAAAACCCGATTTCGCTCTACCCTGATCGAGGGCTCGGGCCGGCGCTGATTGCACATTTATGGCGAAACACAAGATTCGCGAGTTCACAGTTCGGGGCGAACTACTAGTAGTAGTACAGGGGGCCTATCGGTAACTTTTTAACGCCGCTCAGTTTTCCGGTGAGGTAAAAGTGCGCTGAATTGCTTTTAAGTTAACGTTACGTCCCTATTGCCGCTCAATAGTCGTTCAACTTTGACTGGTTTTGTCGTAAGCTCAACGAAAACTCCCCGTTTTGAGGTAATGTATTGTCTATGGCTGGAAAAAAATAAATTGAGGGTTTGTTCTGAAACTAAATAAAGTTTATAGCGATGCGATAACTTATGATGGTGTCTTATTTAATGCGAAAAACATAATATCTGAAATAAATATACCTTTAATAGATAGGAAGAAAGGAGAAAGAAAGTTTTGTGTTTTGCGAGATTTTTTTTAACGTTACACTACAATGAAAAAAGTTACGAACGCTCCTCATCGTCACATTTCACGGTTCCTTTTCACGAATCATTGCAAGTTATTATTTTTCCAAGACCATAAAAAAATATTGCTTTTAAAATAATCAGCGTAATTTTGCTTTATTTTTTTTTATATTTTCAACAAATTTAATAAATCAAGCAAATCAAAAAAATATTATAAAATATGTTGAAAAAATGCCAAATGACAATAATGACATCGACCGTTAAAGTTTGAACTTGATGTTTCGTCTTTGTTGACTGAAGTAATGAAGTTGTTAGATAACAAAGAGAATTTAATGTAGTGTTTGATAATAATGATTTCATAATTTAAACTTGACCTAAACGCTGCTATTTCTCTTTAAATAGTTAAATTACTAGAATATGCTGGTGAAGTGCTAAATTTTCAGCGCATTGCGTTTCTTTTGTGGTTTTTGGCAAAGTTTCCAAATTCTCCTTCATTATTTCGTACAACGATGCCGTGCTGTTTTCCAACTTCTCGTCAGTTTTTCACACACGTGGAATTCGACAGTTTCAACTGGTAAATACCTATTTATAAGACTCTTTTATCTTTTAGAATCCTTGGTTGCCGGTATTTCTTTACAAAGACCGCCGCCTCGAATGTGAACATGCAAGGTAGTGTTAATATTTGGTGTTCAGTATGCAATAAAAAAAGACAAATTTTAGCAAAAAGTGTAAAAAATATAGGGGAAGGCTTGTGCAGAAACATAGGTGTAAAAGACTTTTCAAGGGCTAGTATTTTACAGCTCAACAAAAAACCATATCCTAATTATTATTGTGACTATTTTTGATTTAAGAGAATTTTTTATTTATTGTCCTGTTAAAAATTCTTATTTTAGCACAGAGGCGGCCTTAGGGGGTGGCGTCCCTGGACAAATTTTTACAAGGGCCGGCCGGAGGCTTCGCGAAGGCTAAGGCCACCCCTCTTTTAGCATACATATTCTCTACTATAACATAATAACAAATCTAGGTGTGATAATTTTAATTTAATTTAATTTAATTTATTCAAAAGGCAACAATGGCCCATAATTGTTAGTTACATTCATGCCTTAAAGATATGTATCTGTTAGTAAAAACTAAAGTAAATAACACAGAACAACACAGAAACGGTACATAAAACACAATCACCTAGTAGCGGTCATGACACAATCGAAATGTGGCATAAAAGGTGAGTCATATCGGCCTGTCACGGTAGCCAGGATGGGGTTGGAGCTGGCCCGCACTCTGCAGAGCAACGAGGTCATTCTTTTTCATAATGACACAATACCAATTTTTTTGAATTCGACATACCTACCCTTTGCTACACCCCAGCCCATGTTTATGTTTTAACTTCTATTTAAAATGGATAGTGTTTAAATTAAATGTTTAACCCAATTTTGTTCTTGTACAATGTTTTACTAGAATTAAGTTGTTAAGGCAACTCGGGATATCAACAACTTAATATTTTTTTATCTTACAGTGTAGTACAAGGCAAATAATGCGATAGTATGTGTGACCTGGATGAATATCACTGCAATCCCTGTTGCTAAAATAATGAAGAAGTTACAATGGAAACCAGCCATTGGAAAACCAGGTATATACCCGTATATAACAATTTAAATACATAAGATAATAACTATATGTAACAAGGGTCAGCTGCTGCCAAGTAATGAACTTTTTGACACCATCTATTTGGAAATTGGGCTTTTTCTTCTCTAAGATACTTGCTGTCCATTTTATATGTTTGTTGCCATTATGTATGTTGATCATAAGTTATGACTGACCCTGACCGGACCCAATTAGACTGGACCATGCTGGTCCAAATCGGGCCATATTAAACCTCACCTAACCAAACTAACCAAATCAGACTAAATGATAATATGATGATTAGTCGCTCATTATCCTCAACGGTGGTTTGAAAAACAGTATGTGAGAACAAAACTGTTTTGATCTCGGGTGTTAGCGCTTGAATGAATCACTACGCTATGGTACCCCAGATGCTGCACATGAAGTTCATAAGTCCATTCATTACTAAGATGGAAAGATATTAATCTGAACCTGGGGCCATACTGGATTAGGGTTACTGTAGATAGAGTCCAATGGGAGACAGTTGGAGAAGGCCTATGGCTTAGATCAGCACACTGAGCTTAGATACATATTATAGTAACTAAATTAATTGTAATTATTGATCGGAATAAATGGATTTCTTAGTATTATAAATTATGGGACAAGGGTGGTGTTGTGATTATTCAATATTATTTATGTGCTTTTTTATACCATGACGGTGTCAAACAGGCATACGGCCCGCCTGATGGTAAGCAGCTACCGTAACCCATGGACGCCTGCAACTCCACAGATGTCACATATGCATCTCGTTGACCTATATGTTACTCCCAGAATCGAACTATCTTCACACCAAATTCCATCTAAATCGGTAAAGAAAGTGGTTTAAGCGTGAAGAGTTACTTTCGCATTAATTATAATATTAGTAAAGGAGGTCTCGACTCTAGTTTGAATCTTGGAAAAGGAGTTTATTTGTGTGTTTACTACGGATATGTAGTATGTGTGTTAGTAGTTAAAGGTGTAGAGGTAACAGACAGACGAAATTAATGTCGTATTTATAATTTTGCTTGTTGGTTCTTCGATTTAGGCACTTTACATTTACAATGCCATTAGGAATGTAAAAAAAAACTAATAATTATGCATAATAACTCCACAGCCGGATTCGGTCCCAGTTAAAGAGCGCTGACTGCAGAGAACTCTGCCGAGCTGTAGCTGATGAGCTCCCGTGGCTATGTCAAGCCATTATTGCCAATCTTGTTCTCAAGGTAAGTGAATATTGTGATCACACCTTTTATTTCATTACATTTGGCATGAATTTGGATGGTCTCAAATTTCATCGAAATCGATATAATAGTTTTTTAAGCGTGTAAAGGTAACCGACAGACGGAGTTACTTTTACATTTATAATATTAGTATCGCTTAGAGAAGCCTCGTGGTAAGAGCGCTAGTAGCCTGGCGGTAAGACATCCAACTTTCAATCCGGTCTTGGGTTGAGTTTTCCAGTACTTATGTTCGGAATGTCGTTTGATATTTACCAGTCGCTTTTCGGTGAAGGAAAACATCGTAAGAAAACCGGACCTCATCCCGATAAGACCTTGTTTCTCCTCTGGTTGAAAGGTCAGATGGCAATCGCTTTCGTACAAACTAGTGTCTACGCCAATTCATGGAATTAGGTTGTCTAGCGGACCCCAAGCTGGGTCAAACGCTATGAGGATGAAAGAAAAAAGAGAAGCCCTGCGGTCTTTGGTCTCGGAGGCCAAGATCCACTTTAGGTTGTTTGGCCACTGTAGTAAGTACCTAAGTATTAGTGAATTAAGCTGTATGTCCCAGGTTTGAATCCTGGTAGGGGCGTTTATTTGTGTCTTTATCATGAATCTTTGTTCCCGAGTTATGGATGTTTTCTATCTGTGATATATTATTATTGTCACCGACTAGTACCCATAGTAACAAGCCTTATTGAGTTTACTGTGAGGCTAGGTAGATTTGTGAATGATTGCCCCATATTTTTTTGTAACACGACTATGGCAAACAAGCATACGACCCGCCTGATGGTACACACTAAGCAACTACGGTAACCTATGGACGCCTGCAACTCCAGAGATGTCACATATGCGTGTTGTCGACCTATATGTTACTCCCGGAGTCAAACTATCTTCACACCAAATTTCATCAATTTCATCGGTAAAGTGGTTTAAGCGTTAAGAAGTGACAGACAGAGTTACTTTCGCATTTATAATATTAGTAAGGAGGTCTCAACTCGAGTTTGAATCTTGGAAAGGGAGTTTATTTGTGTGTTTATTACGGATATGTTCTAGAGTTGTGGCTGTTTTCAGATTTCATCCAAATCAATATATTGAATTTAAACTTTCGTGAGACATATTAGTATATAGTACAAATCAATATAGTAGTTGAATGTAAAAAAAAACTAATAATTATGCATAATAACTCCACAGCCGGATTCGGTTCCAGTTTAAGAGCGCTGACTGCAGAGAACTCCACTGAGCTGCAGGTGATGAGCTCCCGTGGCTGATATAGCCATTATTGCCAATCTTGTTCTCAAGGTAAGCGAAATTGTGATAATGTGAGTACACCTTTTATTTCATTACATTTGGCATCAATATGGATGGTCTCAAATTTCATTGAAATCGATATACTAGTTTTTTAAGCGTGTAAAGGTAACAGACAGCTGGAGTTACTTTTGAATTTAAAATATTAGTATCGCTTAGAGAAGCCTCGTGGTAAGAGCGCTAGTAGCCTGGCGGTAAGACGTCCGACTTTCAATCCGGTCTCGGGTTCACACCCCGGCTCGTATCACTGACTTTTCCATAACTTATGAACGGAATATCATTTGATATTTACCAGTCCATTTCGGTAAAGGAAACATCGTAAGGAAACCGGACCTAATCCCGATAAGACCTTGTTTCCCCTCTGCTTGCAAAGTCATATGGCAGTCGCTTTCGTAAAAACTAGTGCCTACGCCCATTCATGGAATGTGGTTGTCAAGCGAACCCCAAGCTGGGTCAAACGCTATGAGGAAGAAAGAAAAAAGAGAAGCCCTGCGGTCTTTGGTCTCGGAGGCCAAGATCCACTTTAGGTTGTTTGGCCACTGTAGTAAGTACCTAAGTATTAGTGAATTAAGCTGTATGTCCCAGGTTTGAATCCTGGTAGGGGCGTTTATTTGTGTCTTTATCATGAATCTTTGTTCCCGAGTTATGGATGTTTTCTATCTGTGATATATTATTATTGTCACCGACTAGTACCCATAGTAACAAGCCTTATTAAGTTTACTGTGAGGCTAGGGAGATTTGTGAATGATTGCCCCATATTTTTTTGTAACACGACTATGGCAAACAAGCATACGACCCGCCTGATGGTACACACTAAGCAACTACGGTAACCTATGGACGCCTGCAACTCCAGAGATGTCACATATGCGTGTTGTCGACCTATATGTTACTCCCGGAGTCAAACTATCTTCACACCAAATTTCATCAATTTCATCGGTAAAGTGGTTTAAGCGTTAAGAAGTGACAGACAGAGTTACTTTCGCATTTATAATATTAGTAAGGAGGTCTCAACTCGAGTTTGAATCTTGGAAAGGGAGTTTATTTGTGTGTTTATTACGGATATGTTCTAGAGTTGTGGCTGTTTTCAGATTTCATCCAAATCAATATAATGAATTTAAACTTTCGTGAGACATATTAGTATATAGTACAAATCAATATAGTAGTTGAATGTAAAAAAAAACTAATAATTATGCATAATAACTCCACAGCCGGGTTCGGTTCCAGTTTAAGAGCGCTGACTGCAGAGAACTCCACTGAGCTGCAGGTGATGAGCTCCCGTGGCTGATATAGCCATTATTGCCAATCTTGTTCTCAAGGTAAGCGAAATTGTGATAATGTGAGTACACCTTTTATTTCATTACATTTGGCATCAATATGGATGGTCTCAAATTTCATTGAAATCGATATACTAGTTTTTTAAGCGTGTAAAGGTAACAGACAGCTGGAGTTACTTTTGAATTTAAAATATTAGTATCGCTTAGAGAAGCCTCGTGGTAAGAGCGCTAGTAGCCTGGCGGTAAGACGTCCGACTTTCAATCCGGTCTCGGGTTCACACCCCGGCTCGTATCACTGACTTTTCCATAACTTATGAACGGAATATCATTTGATATTTACCAGTCCATTTCGGTAAAGGAAACATCGTAAGGAAACCGGACCTAATCCCGATAAGACCTTGTTTCCCCTCTGCTTGCAAAGTCATATGGCAGTCGCTTTCGTAAAAACTAGTGCCTACGCCCATTCATGGAATGTGGTTGTCAAGCGAACCCCAAGCTGGGTCAAACGCTATGAGGAAGAAAGAAAAAAGAGAAGCCCTGCGATCTTTGGTCTCGGAGGCCTAGATCCACTTTAGGTTGTTTGGCCACTGTAGTAAGTACCTAAGTATTAGTGAATTAAGCTGTATGTCCCAGGTTTGAATCCTGGTAGGGGCGATTATTTGTGTCTTTATCATGAATCTTTGTTCCCGAGTTATGGATGTTTTCTATCTGTGATATATTATTATTGTCACCGACTAGTACCCATAGTAACAAGCCTTATTAAGTTTACTGTGAGGCTAGGTAGATTGGTGAATGATTGCCCCATATTTTTTTGTAACACGACTATGGCAAACAAGCATACGACCCGCCTGATGGTACACACTAAGCAACTACGGTAACCTATGGACGCCTGCAACTCCAGAGATGTCACATATGCGTGTTGTCGACCTATATGTTACTCCCGGAGTCAAACTATCTTCACACCAAATTTCATCAATTTCATCGGTAAAGTGGTTTAAGCGTTAAGAAGTAACAGACAGACGAGAGTTACTTTCGCATTTATAATATTAATAAAGGAGGTCTCAACTCGAGTTTAAAAAGTAATATTATGAAAATAGATTTCAGGCAACAGTCGTTGGTACCATATGGTTGATAAGGTATGTATATATCACTTTATTGCACATAAACAAGTTTAACAATATTACAACAGTAAAATAAAAAATAAAAAAAGATATGCACAAGGGCAAGCTTATCCCTAAAAGGGATCTCTTCCAGCTAACCCATGAGAGAATGAGAAAGGAATAAATACTAAATGATGAAAGACAAACTATGCACAAAGGAACAATAAAAAGTTTGGAAACACAAAAAGCTTTAGGTACCTAAACACTAATAAATACATATATCGATACATACATGTACCACACAAATACTCTTAAACTAAGTATATACATATATAAGGTCAAGTTCGTATATACATATACAAGGCGTTCCCACACCTGGCGCACTGCCTCGTGAAGAAATTGCCGCGCGGCAGCTCGGCTAATGTAGCAGTGCCTCGCCCGAGGCAATGCGGCCGCGCGTGCGTTTGCCTCGGCCGAGGCACGTCCACACTAGCCGAGTTGCCGCGCGCGGCGATTTCCTCGCGAGGCGGTGCGCCAGGTGTTTTTTTATGACAATGTACCTTATTGAATACCAAAATATTAATATGAAAATGTCCTCAGACCTACCCCCAAACCTCCTGTAGATAATGATGGGTTAATTGGATGAGGAACAAGCCATTAAGATAAAGTTTTTTTTTACGATTTCAACATTACAAAAGGAGGAGGTTCTCAATTCGGTTGTATGTTTTTAGGGTTCCGTACCCAAAGGGTAAAAACGGGACCCTATTACTAAGACATCGCTGTCCGTCTGTCTGTCTGCCGATCTGTCTGTCTGTCCGTCTGTCTGTCACCAGGCTGTATCTCATAAACCGTGACAGTTAATTATACAGTTGAAAGTTTCACAGATGATGTATTTCTAATGCGGCTTTAACAACAAATACTAGAATAAAATAAATATTTAAGGGGGCTCCCATACAACAGACATGATTGATTTTTATAGATATTTTTATTGATGATTATTTTTATAGATAATGGCATGGAACCCTTCGTGCGCGAGTCGGACTCGCACTTGGCCGGTTTTTTGTTTGTTTGTTACTCCGTAATTTCTGAACACCACACCAAATTTCATCTTAATCGAGGCGGCGGTTGTTGATTCCACATACACTCCCTATACAAATACGGATGTACTACTGAACATTATTTAACAATTTCAGGTGAAGAGCTCCGTGAACGTCTTCTATCATTCTCACATAATCCAGTTCTAACATCCACCCGAAGATAATCCAGGTATGCATTTTTTAAAAGTAATATTATGAAAATAGATTTCAGGCAACAGTCGTTGGTACCATATGGTAGATAAGGTCAAGTACAATTTTTTTTATGACAATGTCCTCAGACCTAGCCCCAAACCTCCTGTTGGGTTAATTGGATGAGTCTTAAAAATTAGGCTCTGCATACAGAGCTCATGCTGGTTAACGAGGGCTGTTTTCCGCAACTCGACGTCTATATGTTGCGTCTATTTTTGCGTAGACCTCATACTGTCTCCATCCCAAATTTCATCTTAATCGGTGCAGCAGTTATTCATTCCCTCCCCATACAAACTTCCAGCCCGTTTCCACAAAGGGATGGTTTCTGATATAATAACTGCCCTATGTCTTCCCCGAGACTCAAACTATTTTTTTACCATTTTCATCTAAATAGGTTTAGTAGTTATTGGTTCCCTATCCTATGTCCTTTCCCTACACTCAATACCAAATTTCATTTCAATCGGTTGAACAGTTTTATCGTAAGGAGGTAACAGACAGACAGAGTTACTTTCGCGTTTATAATATTTACAACACCAGAACTCTTGACTATCTCTCTCTCTATACCAGATTTCATCCAAATCGGTTGAACAGTTTAATCGTAGGGACGTAACAGACAGAGTTACTTTCGCGTTTATAATATTTGCAAGGATCCGTCCCCAGAACTCTTGACTATCTCTATACCAAATTTCATCCAAATCGGTTCAGCGGTTATTAAATCCCCATACAAACATCCATCTGTTTTTCATACCCTTAAGGGATGACTTCTGGGATAAAAACTATCCTATGTCTTTAACCGTGTACTAAATTCCATATTAATCGGTTATGCGGTTTAAATGTGAAGGCATAGCAACCGTTAGCTCACTACACAGATAGACTTTCGCAATTATAATACATGGGTTAGTTAAACATGAGGTCCTGGGTTTGAACCTGCTAAGGGCATTTATCTCGGATATTATTGTTCTCGAGTTGTGGATGTTTTGTATCCATTTTTTTACCCCACGACATTGGCAAACAAGCATACGGCCCGCCCAATGGTAAGTAGTTACCGTAGCCTATGGTCGCCTGCAACCCCAGAGGACTCACGTGCACGTTGCCTACCCTTTAAAAACTATTATGAATATTGTCACCTAGTAGTTCCTACCCGCAATACAAACCTTATTGAGCTTACGTTGATACGTGAATGATTGTACCATATTATTTCTTTCTTTTTTACACCACGACGGCAGCAAAGAAGCATACGGCCTACTTGATAGTAAGCAATTAGGTACTGTATTTAACCTATGGACGCCTGCAACTCCAGAGGTGTCACATGCGCGTTGCTGACCTATATTTTACCATATGATAGTATTTCGTACAGAAGGTTATCTTCACTACAAAATCAGTGTTTGACAGATGAACGGTGACAACGGTGGTCCATACAATTTTACCTTTCGACTTTCTAGGATTGACTATAGTACGCATAATATATATTAGTATTGCTGGACCTGCCCAAACTGCCTCAGCCTACCTAATCTATCAGTAATTTTAATACAAAACTAGATAAATGTCAGATTCATTACAATTTACAATCGAATTCATATGTTGGTACAAAACGATTATTATAAACTACTCAAATACTTATTTTATCTTATCTGTGGTCATTCCGCAAATAAACGAAGGCGATTTTAATAACCCGAAAATGTAGGTATCCGATACGTTCCATGGCAGTAGCTATCACTTCGTGGAGATGGACACCCTTGATCTTACCCCAGGGCTAAAATCTTTACACTAAAATTCTTATTAATGGGTTCAGCGGTTTAAGCATGTAGAGGTAATTAACAGACAGTTAGAGTTACTTTCGCATTTATAATTTTAGTGTTGGTAAGTTTATGAGTGTATGTAAACTCTTTAATGTACAAATACAATGTTACAATAGGAAAACGCAAGTACAGTCGCAAAATTGTCGCTTTAAGGGATCTCTTCCAGTTAACCTTTGAGTAGATGAGTGAAGTGAAATGAGGTAGACCAACGCGGCAACATGTATATTATACATACATTGTATAACGAGAAACGAGAAAGATAGATAAGTACTGCTATATACAAAATTTATAGGATGAGCATAGTGTAATATACATAACACACAGTTTAACAGGAGGTCCCGGGTTTGAATCCTGGTAAGCGCATTTATTTGTGTGTTTCTTATGAATTTATTTATTCTTGAGCTGTGGATGTTTTCTATCTAATATAAATAGTGTCACCTAGACTAGGCGAGCCTTATTAAACTAACTGTAGGACTAGATTGATAAGTGAATGATTATCCCATATTATTTATGTTCTTTTTTTATACCGCGATGGACGCCTGCAACTCCAGAGAGGTCGCATGCTCGATGTCGACATATTCGCTGTGTCCATGATTGTGGCGCCATCTCTTGGGCAGGTGGTCAATCTGTTTTTTTCCTTTTTTATAAATAGGTTGTATTCCTTGCTTATATGAAATGTAACTGGCTGATTCACTATTTTGACAGCAGACAGGGGATTTGCAATTTCATTTCTTGTCACATTGAGCACTGCGATCGTTCTCGTTACCCCCACCATGCACTTCGCGCATAGCGACTGTCTTAGTATTTACCACAGGACTCAAACTATCTCCTCGCCGAATTTCATTTAAATCGGTATGTGGTTTTAGCTTCAAGAGATAACAGACAGATAGATTATTACTTGCGCATTTATATTTGTATAGAAAGTTCCGGGTTTGAATCTTGGTAAGGGCATTTATTTTTGTATTCATCAAGGATATTTGTTCCCGAGTTGTGGATGTTATCTATCTGTTATAAATATTGTCAAAGTGATCGTGGAGAATGATGAGATAACGGGCGACAGAGATGTGTGGAAGAAAAAGACTTGCTCCGCCGACCCCAGGTAAATGGGACAAGGGCAAGCGAATGGTGATGATGAGTGGCAGTGGTAGTTACCTACAATACAAGATTTATTGATCTTACTGTGCTGTGGCACTAGGTTGACACGCGAATGATTATCCCTTTTTTTATTTACCACAATGGTCGCACGCAAACATTTGGCCCACCCCACCTGCTAAGCTGATAGCAGCTACCGTGACTTATGGACGCCTGCTACTCCGGAGGTTTATTTAATTTAATGATATGGCATTTTGTCACTCGTTTAGAGTGTTATGTTTAAATTCTGCATTCATTGGATTACGTCGTTGTCGAGGGTAAACAAGTCTGCTGGATCGCCGTCCTATTTGCGGAGTGCACAGTCCCGGACGATATGCGCGACGTCCTGATGTGAAGGTGGCACATGCGCTTTTGCGACCTTTTAATGTTAAGGAGTATTCACCGTATTATATTTATTATTCAATATTTTACATCATTGGATTTTAATATTTAAACAAATTCTGTCTTTTTTTGAGATATAATAAATGACTTGAATTTACTTAAAATACCATGCCGATGAGGTAAGGCACCCGGAATATGAATGCCTTGTGCGTTGTTTGAACTTTTGTCCTTATAAAGTATGATTTCTGGTATAAAACAACTATCCTATATCCTACCCCGGGACTTAAATTCTCTTCATAACCATACGTCGTTATGTTTTCGTTGACAGAACTCAAAGATTATGATAAACAAGAAATAACAGAAGTGTCAGTAGTATCAAATACCTACGAGATCAAAATTATTCAATTTTTTTTCTAATATCGGATATACCCATTCGATTAAAAAAAAATTTTGAAAATCGGTTCACGATTCACGGAGATATCGAGTAACATACATACAAAAAAATAATAATGATAAAAAAAATCTGTCGAATTGAGAACCTCCTCCTTTTTTGAAGTCGGTTAAAAAGATTAGCCACGCAGTCCTAACGGCAACATCTTCTGTCACCTGTTCGAAACATTTTTCATTCTTGATCGATTTATGTAGACTTGTAGATAAACGATTATTTTAGACTTACGAACAATTGGTTCCCCCTAACTTTTGAACCGTAAATCCGAAAAATATGAAAAAAATCAAGACGATGTGGCTTAGTTTACTTTAAACGAAAATTATTTAGAACATTATCGCTTTAACCGTTTTTGAGTTATGTGCAAAAAAACGACTTACTACGGAACCCTCCGTTATGCGTGGACTGGCACGGTTTTGGTCGGTTTTTTACACCATTGTACTCGACCCATAGAGTGCGCACTTTTCTAACAGAATTTTGTGCAAAATTTCATTATTTCTGACTAACTTGGCGTTATTACTCTTTCAGATGTAATCTGAGTTTGGATGAATTCGTCTTCGTTCCTAAAATAAATTGAAGAAGCTGGGACGGAAGTCGTTTCGGCACATACAGGTTTGTGTTTAAGAGTTAATTCATTTAATTAAAAGTCGGAACATATTTACACAAAATATTCATATTCATATTCATATTCATATTATTTATTCATAATATTTATAATATTACATGTCATTTCTAATTAAAATTAAAGAATATACATATATTAACAAAAACACATAAACATACATACATATGTTATTAAATAAAAACTTTTTACAAAAAAAAGATGAACGACTTCAAAAAGGATAAAATGAATCATTATATTATTTATATGCGTCACCAACTGATATGTATGTTTGAAGTCGGTGCCAAGCCAAATTTGGAAGAGTTAATACGAACGAGGCGATGTGTTCAGTGAATTGTTCTTTTTACTGTCTACCTAATCTAATACGGTATGGATTGCACATAGGTATACATTCGTTTCGACTATGCGTTACCCGTTAGGTACAGAAAATATAATCATGCGCATTATGTTTGTTAACACACTGTTCGGACTACCCGTATCTCGAAGGAAGTCCGTGGTTCGGTTTAAATTATTTATCATTCTTCATCTAAAGTTAAATTCGAAGTATAAAGGAATTCAATGGCTAGATTAATTTTTCTATAGTTACTCAGATACACCTAGGGTTGCCATGCCCAAAAATACAAAAGCCGGACTTCGCGCTTAATTTAGCCGGACATTTTACCCTAAAAGCCGGACATAACTTTTTTGATAGCTAATTTTAGCCTTTTATAAAGCCGGACAGTTGTTCGAAAAGCCGGACAACAGTTTATAATAAAAGAAACGATTACTTATTTATGTTTAGGGTTATTTAGTCAACCAGGAACTAGGAACCCTAATAGTTTCGCCTGGTCCTTCTGTACGCGGCTTAGTTCAGTGATCGTTAGTACAGTCGACGTCAAATATATGTTTACACTTTTTAATCTTACTCGTTTGTAATAAGGTGCAAAAGTATAAACATATCTTTGACGTCGACTCTACCCAGGCGATAAATATCCATTTTGGACAAAAACGAATACCCCTTTTTTACTTAAAATTAATGAGTTCTGCCTTTTGGCAAATGATAACTATTTTAATACACTTATTTGACAATTTTATCAACTTGTTAACAGCCCTCGGAGCAGTTGCTTCTTTACTTGCGGTCGACTTTCGACTCGTACCACTCGCGCGGCAGTCAGACGAAAAGCCTAACAAAAGCCGGACAGGCCGGACGAGCAAATATTTGGCCGGACACGCCCGTAAAAAGCCAAACATACCTGGCAACCCTAGATACACCCAGTACACCCACAGTTTCAGTAAAAAGGCACGATATTCAAATTTTCTATGAAAGGCCAATCATACGCGTCTACATTTTTTGACGTGATAACGTTTTATAAATCGATGGAGAACCGACCGCATGTTCAAACAAATGTAGCGTTCCGCTGGGACCATGTGGTCAAAAAATTTATATTTCGATTGTACTAGGGCATAATGAATACATAGGAGTAGGTGTAAGACGGTAAATCCGCTTGACATCTAATCTAATTTCGTCGAGTCGATCGTTTCAATAAAACCAGTATAAAATAATCTACGATTACGCATACTTGTTACGAATCTAGGGGTCTCTGCAATAATGGTTTGTAAAAGAGACGCGCTTGGTAAGCGACGGTGATTACTGAGGCCCTGGTACTTTAATTTCCATCGCCTAACAAGCGCGCAACTAAAATACACCAATGTAAAGGTGACCTATGATTATACATAGTTATAATGGTATGAAAGTTTCGCTTATACTGGACAGCTTGTAAGTGTCGGGAATCAGTTAGCCAAAACCTACGATCGTCATTGCCGACTAGTCGGTCGATTAATCGGCAATTTGAAAACCGATTAGTCGGCCGATTGTGTAGTCGGCAAAAACCCTAGTCGGCCCATCTCTAGTTTTCTTATTACGTTATTACGCAAAATTATAGTCCGTAAACCGCCTTTACAGACAACCACTTTTTTCTATTTTATTCCGCCTTTTTCTGATTATTGAAAAAGTAGACGTGTCTCAGAATATATACAAAATCGGATTAGTAGTTTAGATATGACAATGTAACAGATAGAGATAGTGCCGTGGGGTGCCCGGCCTTAGAATTGTCCCCCACTATATCGTCCCGTGGTTGCAGTAGGAGTCTGCTAAGGGAATATACCGGAAGATGGGCAGCAGCATCTTCCGAAAGCCTAAACAACAACAACCCGCCTGCCAAGCGTGGCGCGTATGGCAACCCCCCCCCCCCCCCCCCCCTTTAATAAAGGGGAGGTCTATGTTCAGCAGTGGACGTCTTATGGCTGAGATGATGATGATGTTCACAATTGAAGCTGTTTTGACCGGTTTGTATTTTTTGGCTTGGCACCGACTTCAAACATATCAGTTGGTGACCCATATAAATAATATAATGATTCATTTTATCCTTTTTGAAGTCGGTTGTCTTATTTTTGTAAAAAGTTTTTATTTTTAAATTTTCAGTGGTTATATGTTTATCAAAATTGGACAACAAGTCTTGGAATAATCGGTGAAGATATATAAAAAACTTCATAGTACACCCATTCAATCTAAGGAAAGTTCCACGTATCATATGTGAACTTCATCATTAGGTCCACTCCATCAAATTGGTGGTTGACGAGAGGAAATGCTTGAGTGGCTTCAGACAACACCCAAATCAACATACATGTGCCTTTAAAAACTGAGGAGTTCTCTCAATTCCTCATGGATCCCATCATCAGAACAGCACCAGATTAATGTGGGACCATCTTCGAGGTAGTTCCTTCCAAACAAAAACAGAATTATTCAAATCGGACCACGGATGTACCTACATTTAAAAAATCTTCATCATTATCATCAAAACAATCATCATAATCAGGTCCACTCTATCAAATTGGTGGTTTTCGTGAGAAAATGCTTGAGTAGCTTAAGAAAACGCCCAAATCACTATACACGTGCCTACAAAAATTGAGGAGTTCCCTCAGTTGCTCATGGATTCCATCATCAGAACAGCACCAGATTAATGTGGGACCATCTTTAAGGTAGTTCGATCTTTTCATACAAAAAAAGAATTATTCAAATCGGACCACGGGTTTCGGAATAATCGCTGAACATCCTACATTTAAAAAATCTTCATCATTATCATCAAAACAATCATCATCATCAGGTCCACTCCATCAAATTGGTGGTTTTCGTGAGAAAATGCTTGAGTTGCTTAAAAAAACACCCAAATCACTATACATGTGCCTTTAAAAATTTAGGAGTTCCCTCAATTCCTCATGGATCCCATCAGAACAGCACCAGATTAATATGGGACCACCTTGGATGTAGATCCTTTCAAACAAAAAAAGGAGTACTCAGATCGGACCCCGGGTCTCGGAGTAATCTGTGAACATACATAAAAAAAAACACCAAACCGAATGCAGAACCTCCTTCTTCTATGGAATTGTCGGAAGAAAATATAGCAAAATAGTACATTTCGATACTAGGTCGGAAAGGATGTCATTATTCAACGAGTCCCGAGACATTTGATCACGAGCCGCAGGCGAGTGGCAAAACTCGGGACGAGTGAAGAATGACATTCCGTCCGTGTATCGAACGACGTTTTTAAAGTTGCGAAAAAATTATAAAAATGGACAATATGTCACTTTGAGGTTACTTCACCCGAACACTCGCGCCGTGCGATGCGGGGCGGTGATCATGAATCCTGAGCTGTGATTGGCTGGAAAAGTAAAACGCGCTAGTGCGAGAAATCCAACTTCTCGCATTATAAACTACTACTAGATTTGAGCAACTGTGTTAAAAATAAGTTTTTTATACTCGGCGACTGTAATACTCGAATTGAGATTGTGGTGGCGGAACTACTAGCGCATACTTTTTGATAGAGCTTCTATGGTCGCATATTGTAGCATCCATAACAATCACAGAAAGGATTTCCATACAATATTGTGAAACTGTTGTCGGGCCCCGCATTGCGTGTCGCCGCCGGCACAATCCACCGGGAGATCGAACGTTACGAGATTACATAGAAGCAGTAGGTTGTGCACGGCTTTCGTCGAACTCAATTCTTACCGGCTTGCTTAAGCACTCGTATAAAAACTATTGTGTGCAACGGTACATAATAAGGGTTACTCATTATGTAACTGTTGCACAAAATACTATTGTATGTGTACTGGCCGTATTTTCTTTGTATTAAAATTTTTAACAACGAAAACGAATGTCCGACCTAAATCTGTACTACTAGAATGCCCATGCCAAATTTCGTGGTTCTAAAGTTTGTCGTTTTCAAATGAGAGCTAAACTACGTTTGTATGGGAACGCGAGCGTCCTGGCGACTCTTAAGATTGTAAAATAAGCTTATAATTGGGGTTGCAATCCCTTTTAATGTAAAATAGCTGACCCGGCGAACTTGGTAGCGCTACTAATTGGTTTTTAGTTTCTGCAATATTTTAATGATTAATATTCTGCTATTCGAGGCAGTGATAAATCCAAAAAATCAAACATCATTAACATCGATTTTCTTGAGGTATAAATGCTGTAACGTACCGACATGACTTTGTTATATATATTTTAGATTTAAAGTAGTCATAGAAAATATGTGTTAGTGTGCGGACAAAGGGACCACTTTGTCGATATAAAGTTACTAGTACTTTCTAAAACTACGCAATATGCACTATCTATTAGTGAAAGAAAAAAGTGTCCTTGTAAATCGACAAAGTGGTCCCTTACACTAAACTCGTCCACATATATAGACCTACTTAACCTATACAGTGTGTGGCCCATAACACGGGCGAAGGATTGAAACGTAGATTCTACTCCTCAAACTGAACAACGTTTGTGCAGCGACTTTTGAAAACTTACGGTTTGATTTTTAGTACATTTTAAAGTTTACCTGAACACGCAATGTATTGCGAAATTGATTATGTCTGTAGTGTGAGGGTGACAAGACTGACAAGCAATGTCAATTAGACGGATTCAAAATAATATTTGTATGAAAAAGAGACAATCTAAAAACTACATTTTTTTTTTAAAGTTGTTGAACAATAGTTTTATTGTTTGAGGAGTACAATCTAAGTTTGCATTTTTCGCTCGTGTTCTGGGCCACACACTGTATATACATTTAATATTCCTAGGTTTTTTATCTATATTTTCTATGAATACTTTGAACAAAATATTCCGTTATTTTTATATTAGATGTAGAGTGTAAGGCCAAGAACGGCTTAAGAAAAAACCATGTTAAGATTGTATGATGTACGGAAGCTAAGCGGGCACGGTTGCGACTCGTCATTGGCTGGTAAAAGTTTACTAAGACTAGATTTTTTTTTTCAGTTTTCTCGACTGTCGGCGAAGAGCATCTTTCTGCGGGTATCATCAGAAAAACTAAAGGCGATCATTGGGGAGTGCTGCAGGCGATGTGCATTACATGCAATCAGCAACGTAAGTGTTTCTGGATTTACTAGTATGTACAGTAAACTTCAAAGATATGTTTACACTATTGCACCTTACGTATTTGTAATAAGGTACAAAACTGTAAATATATCTTTGACGTCGACTGTACATATTATATGTATATTATGTATGTACCTGCGTTGCGTGTGGCAATATTAGAGTCCGGGAAAACGCAATCGTAGTTTTGAGCGCTCCCATACTAGGAAAATTTGGCATAATTACATTAATTACTCAAGGAAGACCCGTGACAATGACAAACTCATTCACAAAGTTCTTGAAACTGTCAACATACTAGCAACCCCAAGAGTCAGTTGGCTTTTTTGTGCTATAGGTGGCAAAAGCCCAAAGCACGGAGTAGGATGGAGATGGCAAGTAGGCGTTCCCGTGTATCCGACAGTAAGTAGCGGCCGACTCACTTTGTGTACAGACTATGATCAGTTGTTTTGTAAACTTCACGCCCGACTGACTTTCACGTCATACGTACGCTCGTGTAACAAAAAATGATTATTAAATTTAAAATGCCGTATTGTGCAATATTAAGCTGCACAAATCATAGTGGTTTAAAATATCTTTCAGGTGGATGTATTTCCTATCACCGTTGGGTATTTTTTAAACAAAATCCAAAAAAAACGAAATAACTGTTTGTTTTGCATTATTCGCGAATGTACGTTAAACAAAACTATATTTTATTTGTTAGATCTTAGAGTTCATAATATTTTGTCACTGTTCTTTATGTTTATCTAGAAAATTCGCTATCCTAAATGTCAAATAACTTTCGCTACTCGAGTGCCGCGCAATGTCGATATTTATATCGATAAAGTTAAAGCTAGTCTTGCGACATTTCAAGTTTGATGTTATTATTTTAGATAAGTTTTAAGTTCAATATATAATTTAGCGCATATTTGTATTTATCAAGACGGCGGTTGCCGTTTAACCCCCTAGAGGTGCGTGCAAACCATAATTAAAACAGTAAATAATAATAAAAGGCGTGAGATTTCCCTAGAGCATAATTACAATAATAATTGATAACGTGACGAAAACCTAAGATCCCACAAGTACAGATCACATCAACATTTACTTCAAATCTCCCACAGTAATATTAAATTTCGCGTCTTTTAAAATGAGAAATTGGTTTATCAGACTACAAAATTCGCTTTTATCTAAGCGTAGAAAATTGCTCAGTTAATATTATATTAGTTGTTTATTCGTCGTTTTCATTTGTACGGTATCAAAAATTAAATTTACATACATCACATCTAGTCCATATCCACACGTACAAAACTTAATTAGCTATTTTAGATTTGTTAATGGAAATAACCACACAAAGTAGCGTAAAATATTGGAATTTTGCCGCCCCTTTCCTGATTTGATGGTTACAATTTTACAATAAAATCAAGTGGAATCGATCAGCCTTCATATGTATGCTTTCACACAAAATTAATTTGACAACTTAATCGGGTTGTCCCGTCTACACTGGCCTTAAATGCGTACTACATGTTGTTTTTCATACAATTACGATTAGCATTACCTAGCACCTGCCTTATATTATAAAAAATATAATCTTAAGTAAGGTGTAAATGGTGTAATATAATTGTTTTAAGTTATATATATATAAGTAAAGTGTGATCCCATTATTTTATCGATATTTTTGTGTTCGGATAGGTATTCAAATGCATATTTTATCACCTAACCTAATACCTAACCGAACACACAAATATCGATAAAATACTCGGATCACACTTTCCCCTTCCTATATCGAATGGCAAATAGTCATATCATTATAAGAAGTTCACAGTCACATGGGACGTTTTGTTTTTGGATGTTATGGGTATGCAAAAAAGTTCCCAACCTTTAGCTACTGGCAGGCATGCACAGATCTCGAATATACCAGTATAACGTGACCGTAAGATCCGTAACAAATTATGCATAGTGAGACCTTACATACACTGGTTTCTTTAGCCCTTTTCTCGCCTGTAATAAGAAAGTGATTGTAACTATTAAATTTATTTAAAATAGTGCCATCCAGTGTTAAGTAGTTGTATTAGGTGAATGTTGAGCGAGATTTTGTAAGATAATTAAATAGTCATATGTCTCATAACTTTAACATTATATTTTAGATTGTGGCTCATGTAGCCTACAGTTGAGATTCGTTTGAGAAATGTCAATCAGTAACAGCCTATCGGTATGGAAAGTTGCTACGAATCAAAGCATTTTTGTAATTGTGTGACGTATTTTAACGTACCTATGAATGTCTGAGTTTGGCGACATTGGTTTTCATACTAAATAGCAGTCATTTCACATCCACTAGTTTATTAATTCGTGGCCCAAAGGATGTTTGCTTGTGTCCCAGACGTCCCGATTGTTAGTGTTATTATACTATATGTAGATTCGTAAGTATGGCCATAATTTTGAAGTTATAAGAAAAACCAGCCAAGAATATGATTGTAGGTTGATTCCATGAGTAGGTTGAGTTTGAGTTTGAATTTTTCCATATTTTTTGAATCCACAGCTCAAATTTTATTTTTGGGGGCCATTCTTTCTTTATTTTTATTAGATCCCAGAAAAACCAATACCTAAGACGATGTCAACAACTGCTTTAGAAAACAAACATAAAAAAAATGTGTATTATACCTGGAGCCCCTGGGGCGCGAGTACGACTCTCCCTTGGCCGGTAAACTTTTACTAAGTCTTGGATTTCTTTTTCAGTTTTATGACTATCCGGACAATTCTGCAGTATCATAAGAAACGGTTGGGGTGTTGGAGTTGCGAGCAACGACCATTGAAGATGGCTGGAGAGTGTTGAAGGCCATGCGCAATCACCAACGTAAGTTATGGATTTATTAGCCTTTTGAACACCAAGAACACCTAAAGGTGTTAAAGTTCTCATCTTCTCGTGTCTATAGCAAAAAATCATTGGCAAAAAGAGTATGCGTCAGTGCCTGCTGTGTCACTGAACGGAGTTCCTCTTAATAGAGTATTGCGGCTCAAGTATCTTATAAGTATCTTGGGCACTGGATAACCGAGGACCTCCAGGATGATGCCGATATAGAACGGGAGCGCAGGGCATTGTCGGTAAGATGTATTATGCTGTCGCGCAGGTTCGCACGTTGTAACGGGGATGTCAAAAATACCCTTTTCAAGGCTTTTTGCCAATCCTTTTATACGTGC
Source organism: Pammene fasciana (assembly GCA_911728535.1). Taxonomy (NCBI): domain Eukaryota; kingdom Metazoa; phylum Arthropoda; class Insecta; order Lepidoptera; family Tortricidae; genus Pammene; species Pammene fasciana. The sequence continues at coordinate 14,627,249 of OU452276.1, read as the reverse complement.
AGCCTGTGGATGAACTACACAAACAAATCCTCAATACCCTGCGCGTCCAATATAACAACGGCTTCTGCTTGTTGTAGGGACTGTCACGTTACGGGATGTTTGCGGGGGCTAGAGTTGACGGTTTTAGTGCGATAATCCGGAATCGCACCGCCGCCTCATGCGCCGGGTACGTGACAGTTCCAACAGCTCGCTACGTCTCTGGGAGAATCCTGCTTGTGCTCTCTGGAACTGTAATGACCTACATGTGGCTTCTAGGGGCATGGTTTATGACCTAATGTAATTGACATTTGAATTTATGGTGGAGTTTTTAATGTTACTGCAATGTTTGACATAATTTAATTTTTAACCGACTTCAAAAAAAGGAGGTTCTCAGTTCGACCCGTATGTTTGTATGTATCAGTGGCGGCGCGTCCATAGAACACGATTCCCGCCGGCTTACCTAGTTTTCGGGCACCTGAGTAGTTTTCTTACAGCTTATGAAGACATTTTAAGCCAAATTAAACTCCGGCTTGCCTAAAAAAATTTTTAACCGCCACTGGTATGTATGTATGTATGTTTGTTTGCGATTATCTCGCGTTTGGCTGAACCGATTTTGATGCGGTTTTCAGAATAGTATTTGTTACACTCTGGAGGTTTTCTTTTTTTGTGATAGTGTTATTGTACATAATTTAATTCTTATTTAGTTATAATTTATATATCAATTTGATTTATTTAGCTTTAAACAGTTTCGTTATTTAATTATAATTAAAATAAAAAATCTGATACGATGTCTTGTAAGTTAACAGTTGTAGGCTGAATAGCATTGACCAAGTCAATAATTCGTATAAAAAAACCCTTGCTTGTCGTCAACTGTCGCTGTCACGTCAAGATTGAAGTATTGAAACAAATTCAAATATTTTATTTTTTATTTATTTTCACAAAATAACTAACTAACTCAAATATACTATACCAATTCAAATTTATTTGTAAAGCGCAAGAAATAATACACATAGCGATTATTTTGTAAAAGCCATTGTTTATTGAGTATAAACATCCCAAAGTTATAAAATATCTGTATACTTACTGGAGTAAATTGCATCAAGTTCAAACTATAATTTGATTGAAATAAGATGAACCAAAATTCTTATTATGTGAGACAGGACAAGAAGATTGCTTTTATATGTTTTAAAAGACTAGTAATTGATTATTATTGCTTTATTGGCTTAATTTTTGTGTGTAATACTTCTTTTTCACATAAATACGTAGGGGCAGTGTTTGTTTACAAATTTCTGTTTACATATTTGACAATGTCGTAGCGTTGATTTTATTCTTTTAGGAATGCTTATTAAGGTTTTACACAGAGGTTTTACATGGTGGTTGTGAGGACAAGGTCAAACAAAGGTCATTAATATTTTTGCGAAAATATCCGAATCCACTCATTAATTTCGCGAAATATTAATCAATAGTTGATCGATAAACCAAGACCTCGAAACCGTTTTGGAAATATACATTTCCAAAAAAATTAACAATCCCAATTCTATGGATATTTGAGCTGAAATAATCAATTTGAATTTGAATAGCGCCTATAGCAAGTTTGATCTAAAAAGTTAAAAACTCTCCATGTCCATACAAATTTTGAACCTCCATTTCACCCCTTTAAGGGTTGATTTTCGGGATGAAACATAATTCTATGTTCATTACCAGGACTCTCAACTATCTATATGCCACTTTTTATCTAAATTGGTTCAGCGGTTTAAGCGTGAATAGGTAACAGACAGACAGACACATTTTCGTATTTATAATATTAGTTAGAATAGTTACAATTATATTTCATATGATAGTTTTTGCACTTTGCACGCGACAAAGTCGACAAACAGCCAACCACCTTTGACCCTCTTAAGGGATGATTACTGGGATAAAAACTATCTTATGTCCTTCCCCGGAACTTAAACTATCGTCATATTAAATTTCATCTAAATCGGTTCAGAAGTTCAAAAGCGTGAAGATAGACACAAACACACTTTCGCATTTATAATATTAGTATGGATATGGATACAATATATTATTAATATGTCTTTCCCGACCACGGAACTGGTATTCCGGGCCTTTGGGAGGCGTATGCGGAGCCGAAGCCAACGCGCAGAGGCCCTTGAAATATGAAATATGAAATATTTATTGCTAGAACATAGTGTTTACATAGGTGGTCTTATAACAAGCAGATGTCCTTATGTTCTACCTTAATAATAGGCATGCAATATAAAGTAGAGCAAGCATCAAGCAAGCAAGCAAGCAATTTATATACAATATGTCAGTAAAATTATTAGAGCAATATATAACTAGGTATCAAAAATATTAGAGAATGTCATATTACAAATTATATAATGTCAAGTTCAATTTTATCAAGGGATTGTATACAGCAAAAAATATATAGCACAACTTACAGATAACAAAATGTCGATATTACAATTTATGGACTACTAATTGTCAACAAAATAATAAAAATGGCTTGGTTATTGATCCTCGTCCGACATAAATTCCTCAACAGAGTAATAGCATTTTGACAATAGCCATTTACAGAGGGCACTTTTAAACATTCTTGGTTCGCTATCTAGTATACATTTTGGTAATTTACGGTAAATGAGGATTACCATGTAGTAGGCATTTTTTTTAAATATATCTTTTCTTGCCCTAGGCAAGAACAATTGGTCTTCCCTTCTTGTTGTGTGTCTTTCGACAATTTAATGAAAAGTGAGGGGTACACTAAGCGGATGCTGCCCCTGCCCGTGTCATGGGACGCACGCAGAGCCAGCACCCGCCATGGTGTAAGGACTATTGAGTATTAATGGAGTCTAAAATGTACTAGGCTATTGGGTGAAAAGTAATGGACTGATTAATGGGCTATTGGATGAAGAACCGGACGCCTGCCTCATAAAACGGTATCCAATTTTATTTCCGGCAGACGGTGACGCCGTCCGCAAGATGGGCCCCCATAAAAAGCGACATCAAAGATGGCTCAAGGGCAACACCGGTGCGGGAGCTGGGGGTAGAGAGGTGTCACTGGACTTTAAACATATAGCCAACTCGCCACTTAGGTTTCCACATCTACCCTCGAGAACACAGCTCTAACGACCCCACTCTGGACAGCCGGCTAAGGCAAGCCAGAGGCAGGGGACCTGTCCCACCATCCGACAGGGCACCCCAGGGGCACTCAGGTACGTGGAGTCGCTACTCTCCAACAGCTCGCCACAAGCTGCCCTGCGTTGACTGATTGCGCTGGTGAAAACCAGTGGGCGATGGGGTCGTCACATCCCTACGCTTATATTATTAATATTATTATCTATTGAAAACAAAGTATTATTAGTATTGATTTGAGTGATTTAAAAATGTCCTATCACGTAATAGTATTTTATACAATCGTGACATAATAAAGAGCTTTTCAGTCGAGTACCGTGTTTAGGCCACGAAGCTTGCTGAGTGGCCTAAGTAAGGTACGAGATTGAAAAGCTTAATTATGTCACTATTGTATACAATACTTTTTCTACGAGTGCTCAAACTAGGCAAGCCGGTAAGAATAGAGTTCGATAAATGCGTTAGTCTGCTGCATACATATAATTGAGCAACTGCCGTCTCTCGGTGATTGTGCCGACGCCCGCACGACCGGGGCGGCGTGGCCGGGCGGGCTTCGGCACCTGAGAGAACTAAAATATTGTATGAAAATCCATTTTAGTTTAGTCGACGATGCTAAAATCTTGACATTACTATGTCTAGAATTGACACACTATGATAAGATATGTAAGAATGAATAGAGTATGGTTATATGACATCTAGAACGTGGATATATATGAATTCACATAAATTAATGATCTAATTAGAACAAATTATGTTCGCTATATTTTGCGGTTGATAGCTGTGAGTGAATCAAAGAGTAGTAGTTAAGTTTAGTTAGACTTAGACTTTAGACTTAGTGATTTTCATTACAACTTTTGGGACAAAAAATTCCTTAGGGATATAATTTCCTGATACTCAATGTTTTTTAACCGACTTCAATTCCATTGAGGAAGGAGGTTCTGCATTCGGTTTGGTGTTTTTTTTTTATGTATGTCCACCGATTACTCCGAGACCCGTGGTCCGATTTGAGTAATTCTTTTTAACCGACTTCAATTCCATTGAGGAAGGAGGTTCTGCATTCGGTTTGGTGTTTTTTTTTATATGTATGTTCACCGATTACTCCGAGACCCGTGGTCCGATTTGAGTAATTCTTTTTTTGTTTGAAACGATCTACATCCAAGGTGGTCCCATATTAATATGGTGCTGTTCTGATGATGGAATCCATGAGGAATTGAGGGAACTCCTAAATTTTTAAAGGCACATGTATGGTGATTTGGGTGTTTTCTTAAGCAACTCAAGCATTTTCTCACGAAAACTACCATTTCGATGCAGTAGACCTGATGATGATGATTGTTTTGATGATAATGATGAAGATTTTTTTATGCAGGTTGTTCAGCGATTACTCCGAGACCCGTGGTCCAATTTGAATAATATTTTTTATGTTTGAAAGGAACTACCTTGAAGATGGTCCCACATTTATCTGGCGCTGTTCTGATGATGGGATCCATGAGGAATTGAGGGAACTCCTCAATTTTTAAAGGCACATGTATGGTGATTTGGGTGTTTTCTTAAGCAAATCAAGCATTTTCTCACGAAAACCACCATTTTGATGCAGTGGACCTGATGATGATGATTGTTTTGATGATAATGATGAAGATTTTTTTATGCAGGATGTTCAGCGATTACTCTGAGACCCGTGGTCCAATTTGAATAATTATTTTTTTGTTTGAAAGGAACTACCTTGAAGATGGTCCCACATTTATCTGGTGCTGTTCTGATGATGGGATTCATGAGCAATTGAGGGAACTCCTCAATTTTTAAAGGCACGTCTATAGTGATTTGGGTGTTTTCTTAAGCTACTCAAGCATTTTCTCACAAAAACTACCAATTTGATGGAGTGGACCTGATGATGATGATTGTTTTGATTTTTGATGATAATTAAGAAGATTTTTGAAATGTAGGATGTTCAGCGATTACTCCGAGACCCGTAATCCAATTTGAATAATTCTTCTTTTGTTTTAAAGAAACTACCTCGAAAATGGTCGCATATTAATCTGGTGCTATTCTGATGATGGGATCCGTGAGGAATTGAGAGAACTCCTCAATTTTTAAAGGCACATGTAATGATTTGGGTGTTTTCTTAAGCAACTCGAGCATTCCCTCTTGAAAACCACCAATTTGATAGAGAGGACCTAATGATGAAGTCCACATATGATACTTGGACCTTTCCTGAGATAGAATGGGTGTATTATGAACTTTTTTATATATCATTACCGATTAATCCGAAACTTTTTGTCCGATTTTGATAAATATATAAGCACTAAAAATGGAAAAATAAAAACTTTTTACAAAAAAAAAGATAAACCGACTTCAAAAAGGATAAAATGAATCATTATATTATTTATATGCGTTACCAACTGATATGTTTGAAGTCGGTGCCAAGCCACAAATTACAAAACCGGTCAAATCAGCTTCAAGTGTGAACATCACAAAACATCGGTACTAATAATGCAAAGGTGAATGCGATTTCATGTGTTACATTTTCATGTCTAAACTACTAATCCTATTCTGATGCAATGCGACAACGTGTATCAGAATATATATATCGATATTCTGATACACGTCTGCTTTGTCAATAATCAGAAAATAGAAAAAAAATGTAGACGCGTAAGATTGACCTTCCATATAAAATTTGAATATCGTGACTTTTTTCTTACTGACACGGCGTGTGTAAGGTACTGGGTATATGTGCGTATAGAAAAATGTATCTAGCAATTGAATTCCTTTATACTTCGGATTTAACCTTAGATGAAGAAGGATAAATAATTCAAAGCGAACCACGGGCTTCGTTCGACATACGGATAGTCCCAACAATGTGTTAACAAACAAACATAGGACCCATGATTATACTTTCTGTCCCTACTTGCCTAACAGTTAACGCATGGTCGAAACGAATGTATATCTACGTGCGATTCATACTGTATTAGATTAGTTATATAGGAAAAATAACAATTCACTGAACACATCGCCTCGTTCGTATTAACTCTTCCAAATTTGGCTTGGCACCGACTTCAAACATATCAGTTAGTAACGCATATAAATAATATAATGATTCATTTTATCCTTTTTGAAGTCGGTTTATCTTTTTTTTTGTAAAAAGTTTTTATTTTAGTTTTCATTCTACAACTTTGTTGCAGTTATTGATCTATAGGTATTTCCATGCCAAAATTAAATATCAACTTCTTAGCACAGACATTTTGGCTACGGAATCCCAAAAACTAGAGTGCCATTCAACGTTTACACTATTTATACCTAGAACTAATGTTTATAACTTTACTGTTACAGGTTGACCCGTGAAATCTTTGCTGATGTTCTGCGTCGTCAAAGAATCAAACTGCACACATGAAAAATCACCAGACATCGCTGCACGAAGCAACTCGGGCTATGTAGTACACCTCGGCTTGATAAAAGTGAGGGTGGAGAGGAAACTACCACTGTAATGCGCCTGAACGTCTCGAACGATTATGAACGTCTCGCTCGATACAGAGTGGCGGCCAGCGGCGGGCTCGCGCGACTCTATAGGCTTGAATAGGGACGTTTTGGAAAACGGCGCCGGCCTCCGGTCATGGCGGCATGTTTAGTCGGAGCGAGTGCGCACTCCGGGACAACTTCGCTTGCCGTATACCTACATATAAAACTGTAATTAAAGGATTAAGTCGCAACCAACATTTCCCTTGTCAAACTGGGAAAAATGCGGACATGGTGAAAGGCGCCTTTTAATTACGCGGTTGTATTTAGGGTGCGCGCGATTGCCCCATTATTAACGCACTTAACAATATTATTAATTAATCTCTTTTCGCTAATAAGATACATTTATTGTCATTTAATAAGAAGGTACTTCAAGTGACAAGCACATTTATATCCTTTTTCCTAATAAAATACCTAAAAGCGGGTCCTTTGTAAACTTATACTTACTTATTTGTATATAGTATCTTTAATGTATTTGTAGTACTCGTTGCTACTTTCCTCACTCCAGGGAGTGCAATTTTGTTTCTAGAAGCTTTTCGTCATAATGATGATGCCTTTCATTCGGGAATGTAATTAAATGTGTTTTTTTAACTTGAATATGTTCTCACTACTGAGGTGAAAAGTTGTATGTGTCACACGAGAGGAAAGATTTTTTGCAGCTCGTGTTCTTGAGATCCCTCGCTACACTCAAGATTCAAACTTAGAATCACTCGCTTCGCTCGTGATTCAAAATCAACACTCGCAAAAAAAACAACTTTCCTCTCTTGTTACACAAATAACTTTTGTGTTAGTGTTGTTGTGATTTAATTCTTATTTAGTTATAATTTATTTCTTATGTAACTCTATGGACATCTGAGCTGAAATAATCGATTTGAATTTGAATAGCGCCTATAGCAAGTATCATCTAAAAAGTTAACCCCTTTAAGGGTTTTTTTTCGGGATGAAAAGTATCCAGGACTCTAACTATGTATATACCAATTTTTGTCTAAATTGGTTCAGCGGTTTAAGCATGAATAGGTAACAGACAGACATACACAGTTTCGTATTTATAATATTAGTTAAAATAGTTAGAATTATATATATGTTAGTTTTTGCACGCGACAAACAGCCACTCCCCTTTGACCCCCTTAAGGGATGATTCCTGGGATAAAACTATTTTATGTCCTTCCCCGGAACTTAAACTACCTTCTTCATACTAAATTTCATCTCAATCGGTTCAGAAGTTTAAGCACGAAGATAGAGGTAACAGACAGACACAGACACACTTTCGCATTTATAGTATTAGTATGGATATGGATACAATGTATTATTATGTATTGAAAACGAAGTATTATTGGTATGTAATTGATTTGAGAGATTTCTAAAATTTTCTATCATGTAAACAAACAATTCTCAAATACATTGTCCCACTTTTCTCTGGGATTGTCATTCAAGTTATTTAAGATGTTGTTGTATACTTAAAGATACTCATAAAGTATCAACCCAGTAACCACCGAAAAATATAATTTCTAATAAGAAATTTTTCAATAATAGAATAAGAAGTAAGTAACGAAAGAATAACCGCCAAAGTAACTGACATTACTATGTCTAGAGTGGCATGTAAGGATGAATAGAGTATTGATATGACATCTAGAACATGGATATATATGAATTTATATAAATTAATGATCTAATTAGAACAATTTTTGTGCGCCATATTTGGCGGTTGACAGTAAGTAGTAGTAAGTATAGAATTTAGTAATTTTCAATACAACTTTTGGGAGAAAAAATTCCTTAGGGATATCATTTCCTGTTACTCAATGTTTATTGCCTTCATTCTACAACTTTGTTGGAGTTATTGATCTATAGGTATTTACATGCCAACTTCTTAGCACAGACAGTTACTGACCTAAGTCAGTGACAAACAGGACATTTTGGCTACGGAACCCCAAAAACTAGAGTGCCATCGTTTACAGTATTTATGCTTAGAACTAATGTTCATAACTTTACTGTTACAGGTTGACCCGTGTAATGTTTACTGACGCAATGCCTCGGACGAGGCACTTCCACACTAGCCGAGCTGGCGCGCGCGGCAACTTCCTCGCGAGGCGATGCGCCAGGAGTAACCACGCCTAATAATCACAGTTTTCAGATAAAAATATTGTCTGGAAGAAAGTATTTTAAGCATACATGTAGCCTATGTTTGTGTACTTACAGGATTTATTAGGGTAATTTCGAAAGGCGGGTAATTCCGAAAATCATTCAAATATTTCTCGTATCCTATTGTAATAAGAGTCAACTTTCGTAATTACCCGCCACTTTTTTGTATCGAAATTCACCCAATACACTTAGATAAAAACAATGTTTAGTGGAAACGTCCAGTGGTTGTTTTCTCTCTTCGACTCACTTTCATGTACCATTTGCAGTTTTCATATGTCTTTTTCGTACACTGAAAAAGATTTGTACAACCAGATTAGTAGATCTACCACCAATTTTTATTTTTGATACCTATTATTAGCAACATTACTACCACATAATTCGTTCTCATACCAGAACAGTTGATCTACCGCCAAATAAATAAAATATGCCTTCTAAATTTATGAAAAAAGATGGCATCTGTAATATGATCACGGAAGACTGTTTTTTGACGGAGTTAAGATAGATGCGACGACCAGCGAAGCGTGGAGTAATGTGTCAGGCTAACTGCGAACTACCAGTGCGCGAAGTCGAGCGAGCGAAGCGAGCGTACCGCGGCAACGGCTAGCAACTGGCGCTTGCTTATAAAAATAGAGCAAATTATTATTGCTCCTCTACATGATGGTCCATCATAGGGACGCAGCTATACAACGGAACGAGATCGCAATATCGTTAGCTCCCTCTAACGCATAGCTGCATCCTTATGATGGCCCATCGTATAGAGGAGTAATTATATTTGTGGTTAATATGTTTTTAAGTTATCTATTTCATACTGTTTGGTGATCCGATTTTGGTATCAGATATTTATTTTGGTGATACATATATATGTAATTCTCGGGAAATTTTAAGATATGTTTTTGGTCATCGTTTTGATATTATTAGGTGGTACAATTTTGGTGGCAGTCTACTATTCTAGTGGCCAATATTATTTATTAGGAAATCGACTTAGCATTTATTTAGTGAGTGATTAAATTATACCCTTTGTTTAATAAACAAGTTCAACAACACCGAATTAGTCTCGTAAATGCTGAAATCCGTAATAAGTATCGAATATTTTTGTAAAGATATGGTAGTTTAAAAATGAAAAATTCAAGCCAATCTTTTTGTGGACTCGAAATTCACGACAGGCGAGCGGCCGCCGCTGTACGGGTCCATTCAAGTCTATAGATTTTGGTCGTCTCGCTAGATACGGTGGCGGCGAGCGGCGGGCTCGCGAGACTCGATTAAAATCTATAGATATGAATAGGGCTGTTTTGTAAAACAACGGCGGCCTCCGGTCATGGCGGCATGTTTAGTCGGTGCCTACCGTTTACCTACATATAAAACCGCCATTAAAGAGTAAGGTGATTATCACACTGGCGCCGCATGCGGAAAGCACATAAATTTTGTTTATACAAAAAAATATATATTTAAATATAAAAAAATCAACCGTTTTTTTATTTGCAAGAATAGATACCTATCTTATTTAAGCTAGTTATGAAAGAAAATACCAAATAATCACGACTAATCATCTAAACATACATGGCTATTTGTATTGAAGGTAACCATGGGTATAAGAATGCCCACCATCCGCCATAACCGTTGCCAGGATAGAGGCTAATTGGCATTCGGCGTGTTTTTGAGGTTCACTAGCAAGACAGGTGCCATTTATTGGTTTTGGGCACCGCCCTCGTCATTAAGTTGGGTGCCTACTCCATGCGCTCTACCCTAAAAGCGGTATTACACATTGCAACCTGCAGGGCCCAATCTGTTGTGTACCCTGCCTCTTCCTACCCCTCCTTCAGCTCCCTACGGGCCCTACCTTCAATTACACCTTCCAACCTGACAGATTGGGCCCTGCAGGTTGCAATGTGTAATACCGCTTTAAGTCTGACCACACGTGGACCTTTTAAAATTGGGAAATGCGAGCGTGAACAATGGCTCACTATTTGATTTTTACCACTATCTTAGCTTAGTTTAGTTATTCTTTATTGCACAATACAAAATGGTACAAATGGTGGACTTAATGCCATAAGGCATTCTCTACCAGTGAACCATACCATAGGTCAAACAGGTTAATTAGGTGCAGGGGTGGTATCTTAATAGGTATTCTTAAACACGAAATTTTACACGACCTAGAAATTTTCATAAGAAACCAAAACTTCGAAATTAATTCAAAGGTAGGTACTTATATGTTAAGTCCCTCAACTCTCAACGCATCCGTGAGTAGAGTAAAAGCCTACTTTATCATAATAAATAAGAGTCCACGACCCATCATGGTGTCATTATCGACATATACCCATAAATATATGATGATGTAATCATCATCATTATCATGATCATCATCAATCCTAAAACAATTCAGAAAAAAGCTACTCCAGAGGAACTTTTTAGTGAATAGTGAAAATGACAAGTAATCCTGGCAACTAAACGTCAAATACCACCGGTGAGGTAGATTTTATTTAGTTTATGGTTAAATTGAGATTAAAATCCGCGTCCAAAGTCACGTGACACGCTCACAATCGCATTATTGCCATGCAGTTCAGTTTCCGTCGTAATTTGACAGGAAATTAGACCTTATGATCGATAAATTTGACAAGTAATCCCGGCAACTAAACGTCAAATAAACACGTCCCGATAAGGTTATTGACGCTGAGCTAATTTGAACGACTTATTGACAGCTGGGTCGCTCAGCCGGAAACTGACCGTTTTTTTGCCAAGCATTAAGAGCTTGTAATAGGTCTAAAGCAATGCAGCTCAGTTTCCGCCCAACGTTGCATGGAGTTTAAGAGCTACCGATAGGCCCCCTGATCTAAGTCGGATATTCGTTTTTGTTGCAAAAAATTTATCTTAGAGTCCGTTCCGTTGTTATTGCGTTTGAGACTGATTAAAATACTCATTCTAGGTATCCTGGTAAGGATGTGTAAGGCGAATTGTGCCTAAGCTATGTTCTTTTTTAGGGTTCCGTAGCCAAAATGGCAAAAACGGAACCTTTATAGTTTCGCCATGTCCGTCCGTCCGTCCGTCCGTCCGTCCGTCCGCGGTCTAGCTCAGTGACCGTTAGCACTAGAAAGCTGAAATTTGGTTTGAATATGTGCAGTAACCAAGCCGACAAAACGGTAGAATAAAAACGCGAAAAATATATTTTGTTAGGTTACCTCCCTTACACGTGAAGTGGGGGGTGAATTTTTTTTTCGTTCCAACCAAGTTGTGTGGAGTATCGTTGGATAGGTATTTTAAAAAGAATTAGGGTCTTCTACAACAGTTTTTGGATAAAACTAATACTCTCGGAAATAATAGCTCCGAAAGTTTAAAACAGGGCGTCCCCCCATCTAACTTTTGAATCGTGGGTCCTAAAATTTTGAAAAAATTCATGAAACTGAGGCCTAATGAGTACCTTCAATGAAACAAATCGGTTGAGCCGTTTTTGAGTTATCATTCAAAAACCCATAGTGAAAGGACGTAAGTAAAAATGACGTAAGCGCCGCCAAATTTCCCGTAAGAAACGACCTTTTGAATTAATGGTCTCAGTTTACGGAACCCTACACTGAGCATGGCTCGACATGCTCTTGGCCGGTTTTTTTAAATTAATGTACCTACCCGTAGTCCTGTATATTGTATACATTATATGCCTTAAAAATTTTTAGATATATCATGAAATTGTACCGTTTCGTACCATATGCTCGATTAGGTTGGTATAGCAAGGAATATCGACGAATTTACTCTTATCGATCTGCCGTATTTTTTATTAGACACTACGTGATATGCCTGGCCAAATGTTAGGCATTCATGAAGTTTCATGGCTAGGTGAATTTAATGACGGACTGCGACATATACACTCTAGGAAAATAAAAATGGGTCAATAGAACTGAAAGAACAAATCAAATTATTATCCAGCCTTGGGCACCGGAGGCGTTGGTCACTTTTTTCTTTGTATATGACATCTATACAAGTTTATAATTTAAAAATGGGTCACCTTGTATATTCCCATATTAAATGATCCGTTTTCATTGCGTTTGAGTATATTTTAAAATGTGAAAATGCACAATTAACAATGCAGCATTTGAACACCTCACCTCACCCGCTTTACCTACTTTTGCTGCCGACTTTAATAGGTACTTCTCTGCAGCAAAAGTATAAAAGGGTTTATAAACGGTAACAATATAATTCTTGTAGCCGGTAGCGTAATAAAAGCTTTTCTCATCACCATCAAAGTACCTAATATGACAAAATGTAAATTTGCAGGCACGGCGTGGGGCTACATCGAGAGCTTCCTGTTCTGGCTCCTGCAAGACCTGGGCGCGTCTCGGTCGCTCATGGGCATCACCATCACCGTGGGTGGCGTGGCCGGCCTGCCGCTCCTCGTGCTGTCTGGGCCCATCATTCGCCGGCTCGGGCATGCGAACGTGCTGTTTATAGGCTTCGTCTTCTACGCCATCAGGTTACTCGGTAAGTTCGACGTTTGTTGAAGTCATATGGCTTATGGGCATCACCATCATCGTGGGCGGCGTGGCCGCCTACCGCTGCCCGCAGCCAATAATTCACCGCCTTAGACAAGCTCGTTTAAGACACGTTCTGTTCACATACGTTTTTGGCTTCGACTTCTACGCTATTAGATTGCTGGGTGAGTGTTTTCTTGCATGCTATAAGACACGTGTATTTATGATTTCTAAACTGCCACCCCCTATTTCCAGGATACTCCCTGATCTACAACCCGTGGCTGTGCCTGGTGTTTGAGGCGCTAGAGTCTGTGACGTCATCGCTGTCGTTCACCGCAGCCGTGACGTACGCGGCGCGGCTGTCGTCTACCACCACGGACACCTCAGTGCAGGGGCTGCTGGGCGGCCTGTACTACGGCGTTGGTGAGTTGATTGCAGTATCTAAGGACCGGGTGCACTAAATCCTCCGTTTATGTTATTGTCATCGTTAAAATTTGCTTGTATGAAGAGAGTGACCGTTTTCTATGATATAACAGCTAACGTTGATCAGTCTGTTGCATGCATGGTGCGTTTCACCAACCTCTTTTGTACAGTGAACATCAATAGTAGGTATCCTCCTACACGGAGGCTGCAATAATATGTGACATGCTCCTATGGCTCTACAAATAAGAGCGTGTCACATATTTTTGCGGCCTTCGTGTAGGAAGATACTATTGATGCTGACAGTCAATGCCAAAAAGGCATTACATACTTTTGGACCTTATTCTTATTACGATGGAGTAATGTGTAAAAGTGGAAACAAATGTTTGCCGTTGACTGTACAACATACTACAACAAAATACTCTCAGTAGGTACCTATCTAACTTGACTAGAAACTTTGAACTACTAAACAATCAAGCATTGTACCTAAGCGTAGCTATTGAATAAAAGCCCAGTAAGACAATTCTCGGCCTCGACTTCAAGCATTGAAATCAAAAGACGTTACAAATTGAATAGGTTGCTAAGAGACGATTTTGTTAAATTAAGATTATTCGTTGGAGATAAGTTCTGAAAGTACGAGTATGTAGGTACTTGAAATGACACTCGAATACACAAAATTATATTTCTCAAAACTCTTTTACTTACATTACAATTAGTTTACAATTAAGTGGGTATCTGTTATCAATGTGTAACTATATATTAGGTATGTTTTAAAAATCACGAGACGATATTATTAGTCTTTGTAAATAAATATTAGTGTATAAATTTTAATACGGTTTTATTTTATGCTACAGGTAAAGGAGCCGGAAGTCTTATCGGCGGTTATCTCATGAAGTTCTTCGGTACAAGACCGACGTACCAAATATTCGCGTGCGCCACATTTGTTACCGGATGCATATATTTCTTGTTCAACAAGTTCTATATCGGAAAGAGTGCTATAGGCGACGAGAACGACTTATGCAAGAAAAAGCCCGCCAAAGCCGACGTGGAAAATCGTGACACTAACTTAGAAACGGATAAAGGGAAAACGCCACTAGATGGCGTTAGTAAACCTGATACAAACACATCGGCGAACCTGGCGATCAAGTCAGCTAACGTACCCGACAATCAGAAGACTAATTTAGTGCCCGACAACACAGATGGCGGTAGTGACTCCGGTGTAGAAAACCCAGCGTATACCGAGACGGAAAGTATTTCCAGTAATGCAAAGAAAAATGACAGTAAAGTAGAATAGTTATGAGATTTTTTTATTACGATTAAATGAATGAGGGAAGCTATACAATTTAGTTTTAAAAGATTTTATTTTAGTGTATATAATAAATTATTTAATATAATTTATTCTTTGCGCCTTTTATTTATAATATTTACCCGTTAAATTTTTCCTCGAAGGGGGCATAATTCAGACAATTCCTATTGCTCACACTCGAACGTTGAATGGCAGAACGAAGTTAGAGGTCGTGGGTATTTATTTGTGTCTTTATCAAGAGAGATTTTCACTAAGTATGTAATGTATGTGTTTAATCCCTAACACTTCTATGTAGGTATTTAATATTCTTCCTCCTAGCGTTTATCCCGGCTTGGGGTCCGCTTGACAACCTAATCCCATGAATTGGCGTAGACACTAGTTTTTACGAAAGCGACTGCCATCTGACCTTCCAACCCCGAGGGGAAACTAGTTCTTTTTGGGATTAGGTCCGGTTTCCTTACAATGTTTTCCTTCACCGAAAAGCGACTGGTAAATATCAAATGATATTCCGTACATAAGTTCCGGAAAACTCAGTGGTACGAGCCGGGGTTTGAACCCGAGACCTCCGGATTGAAAGTCGGACGTCTTACCGCAAGGCTACCAGCGCTTCTAGTAGGTACTAGTAGGTATTTAATATTATATAATTTTAAACAAAAAACGATCCGACTTCACTTAGGATCCGATATTCCAAGAGGAAGTGGCAGAGTAGCTGTAAAAAATAGTGAAATCACTATAAGTGTGCCGTGCCTATAATAGTTGAAGAGTTCCTTGGATTTCTCCAGGTTCCCATCATCAGATGTGGACCTCGTGATAATGGGATCAACTGTGAAGTATACTCTTTCAATAAATCGGTCCAGCCGTCTTCGAATCGATGAGCATACATAAAAATAACAAAGATCCCGACGAATGATAACCTCCTCCTTCGAAATCTTGAAGTCGGTTGAAAATACGTAAGTAATTCTGACCTCTTTGGCTTTAAACCGCTGAACCGGTAAATAGAATTAAATGTGTTCTAATAGTCAGTATATTTCATTTAGGCACGTTCCAAGTTGCGGGCTAAATCAAAATCAAATCAAATAATTTATTATCAGACAATGTCCATAGAGTTAGTATACATTCCCTTAAAAAGCCTATGTTAGTCAAACTTATACTATATTATACACTAACCCGCTTATTCATAAACGTGTTTCAAACCTCATGTATTTTTTTTTTTTTTTTTTTTTTTTTTTTTTTTTTTTTTTTTTTTTTTTTTTTTTTTTAATGGCTTTCTCCCTTTGTCATAGCAATGGGAATTCTGCCAATGACGACGTTTCACACTTTTTTATTAATATACAATCAAATATAGGCAACGTTGTTCGGTAAAGGCCTTGCTGATTGTAAGGTGATAGCCTCCCTACAACCACGTGGGCGGCCGAGACCCCGGATAACCGTTCGTTCGACTAAAGCGTGGTTACGCGCGTTTTGAGACTAATTCTTCATTAGCTGCCACTTGTTCGTTAGATCACCGCACAATAAGCTATCAATATTACACACTGAACTACGTAAATGAGCAAAAAACAAAGAACTACTCTAAAGACGCCGCCGCCATCTTGACCTCAAACGATTATCCAACCCCTCATGTAGTTAAAATGTATTTTGTCTGTTTCTAACAAACACAACTGTCAATGTGACAGATAAGGACAAAAGACGATTTAGTTAAATGAGGTTTGCAATACGTTTATGAATAAGCGGGTTTGCCTCTAGAAAAAAAAAGCTAGCCTATATCTATTTACATAAGTATTTATATCGCCCCCTAGTGCCTTTGTCTTGTACTTACCATTAGACCATTACCACTAGTCCACGCTGCACGAGTCTAATTTTACAGTAATACCGCAAATCGATGTACAGTTTAGCCATTTGGCACACGCATTACTAGAGGTCAAAACAATTTTTTTGATCCGCAGTTCTTAAAAAAAATTCCTTTAGGAGGGGGGTGCTGATTCAAAAATTTTTTGTATCGATTTGCGGTTTCTTTTTGTATACAAGGGGCACTACACTGCTTTGATTAGTTTGGGAGCTTTGGGACTATATTGATATGAGTAAGAACTGTGAGTTTGTCCCCACATATTTATTTATGTGACAATTTATTGAATTCGTCATGCATTGATCCAATGTATCCATCGAACAGAAGTTGAATGCGAATTGAATGCTTGATAAAAGAAAGTCATTATTAGATCATGCGCTCTACCACGATGACAGCTCAGGCAGCTGCCATGTCAGTAACTGACTGAAACATTGATACGGATAATACCATTATGTTAATGTAGATATACGCTTGCGTTATTTACGAGTAGATATTGTACCTAACGCTGCGGCTGTGGAATGAGCTCCCTGCCGAGGGTTTCCCAACGGGTTACAGTATGAGGTTCTTCAAAAAAGGAGTGTATAAGTTGTTAAAGACTAGGCAACGCGCATGTGAATCCTCTGGGGCTGCAGGCGTCCATAGGCTACGATAACTGCTTACCATCAGGCGGGCCGTATGCTCGTTTGCCACCGTCGTGGTATAAAAAAGTACCTATTTACTAACATATATCTGCGAGTATTATTATCCTACCATTTGAATACTGCCTGATACCTACTTCAGTCTTGTATTTTTAATGAAACCTGAAAATACCTGAATGAGTTCCTTATAAAGATTATACAATATTAAACCAGGAGGTCAGGTTTATTTATTGAGACAGTTTCGATAAACTATAGTAGGTAGATCGATCGGTTCACCGTGTAAAATAATAAGAAAATAATCTATTTCGAACATTATTCAGACTTGCAGCTTAATTAACTTACCAACAAACATTAAAAATAAAATAAAATATACTTATATTGTGATATATGGGTTTTATGGGTAATTACTGTAATTAGGTAAATATGAAGGTATACCGAATATATTTTATATGACGAATATATTAGTTTACCTATAAGCTCGTGATACTTTCTTCGGCTCGACCTCGCATATTCGTGACATCAATTGTCTTGCTAATAGTGTAAATCATAACTCTGTCTCTGGTCATCGGGATCGTGCCTTAGGCGCGCTGCTCCACATTCCAGGGTACCGTAATAAATTATCACAATTTTACTCTTGGCTTATCAGTACAGTGAATATGGTTCCGAACAGGCTCCACCTATTCAATCATTTCTCATTTGGCATCCGAACGGAGCGGTGGTGAAATTGCGGTAGATGAATAAATAAAATAAAATGGCGAAAACTGCCGTGTGTTTAAGTTTTATAGTGTGCTTATACAATGTTTACTCGTTAAATTTACCTGGTCCACTTGTGTACGTCGTGACTCCCTCGCCGCGGACGCCGGGCGCGCCAAGGATCGACGAGGCAAGATCAGCGCCCTTCTACTACCACAACTGGATGAGGAGGATGGATTCGCCCCATAACCTTTCAAGCACGACAACGACGACTACACCGAAAGTTGAAACGCCAGATTTGATATTTGCCGAATTTGAATCTCACAATGGAGACAACTATAGAAAATCGTTAAGGAACCTTTTGGAGAAAGAAAAGATACAACCTAAGCCATCTACAACCGCAAAACCCATATATGTGCCCGACGATGTGCCGGAGCAAACTCATCAAGTAAATTATGTTATACCAGACAAAAGTGAAGAAGAAAAATCTAAAGCGAGCACTCTTGATATGACTGATTATTTTGCTCTTTATAATAATCTGTATGGCAACAATGACGCTGCACCAGTATTCATCCCGACAAGTGATCAACCGACTACGGCATCCACCACGACCACTACCACAACCGCTGCCCCAAAGTTGAACAATGTAGAGGATATCTGGCATGTGATCGATAGTGAAAAGCATGATCAATTAGTTGCGCAATGGGAAGAAGTACCCCTTGATGCAGAGAGTGATAAGAGCATGAAAGCCCATGAAGAACCAGAAAGTGAAGATAAGGTTAAAAACGAAGATATAATGAATGACAACTTTGCTTTACCAGGGTAAGTTGAAAAAATTAGGCCTTTGTTTACGTGAGCCCAAATATTACAATGTTATACGTATGCATGCAGGTCAATTACTAATACTGCTATTATTTTTTACAGATTTGGAACAAATCCTGGGAACGGAGCTGAAAACGAATCTAGAGCGATTCGCACTGAACCTAACATTCGTTTTCCATACATTAATTTAAAACCCTTCCAAGTTAAAAACTCATTTGCAAACAGCAAGAAAAACAATAATGGCATGTTTTCTTTGGATAATCTTCATGAAATAAAAAATCCAGTTCGGGGAGAGGCTCATGACGTTATGCCGATCCGCCAGCCCATCGACCGTTACAACCCTGCGCAGGCATACTTGCCTCCATCAAGATATGGGAAAATAAACATAAAACAAGATTCTAGCCAGGATTCTCCACCTATCAAGTCAGTTGCTAATTTGGTGCCTCCTCCACCACCACCATCTACTGGCGACAATTTCCCTGCTCCCGATAGCTATGAATCATTTCCACCTTTTGCGTCAGTTGACACGAATCCTGCATCGGTGCCTGCTGCCGCCCCCGGCCCTGCACCACGCCCTGCAGCTCCTACACCATCAGCTCCAAAGTATCAACCTCCAGTGGATACTCCGACGTACGACTCACCGACAGATGATGGCGATTCTGACGGTCCCCCGATGGATTTAGGCTATCGATACAAACCACCTTCACCCCCTGCTAAACCTTCTTTTCTACCGACTCTACCACCTTTAACGAAACCATTTAAAGGATACTCCTATGACAAACCAGTAATGCCAATGGATGATGCACCTGTAATGGATAAACCACATTTCCACGGTTACCATTATAATAAACCTGAGCCCCACGCTCCGTCCAGCGACGACCTTCCACCAAGTCCAAGCTACGATCACCCACCTAGTCCTAGCTACGGCCACCATGGACCACCTTCGTATGAACCCGACTACCCTGAGTTAATCTTCAATAAACATCATGGTAGCGATGACAGCAAAGGAGGAGACGACATTAAAGCAGGAGATGATATGAAAGGAAACGACATGGGAATGATGCCTCCACCTCCGCCGCCGGATATGAAACCCGATATGGACAGTGCTGGCCCGCCTTCGGACGATCAAGGGTTTCCCCACGACTTCCCGGGAGATTTCAAATATCATCACGACTTCGACGATCATGATTTTTACCATCATCATCATCACCATACCACGACTACTACAACAACGACGACGACGGAGACGCCTCGTGTTAACAGATACAGTTACTATTATTTGGGAAAAAAACTGTATTACTTACCGTTATATTTCAGCGTTTATTTCATATGTTATGTAGGGGCATTAATTATCAAGGCCGTATTACGGCACAAGATAGTGTACCCTAACAGCTTCAGACCAAACGACCAAACAGCCACTTTCTTTTCGAAGCGTTCTGTAGATTCATGGGATCTTTCAAATGAAAACCTCCATGAGATTACCGGGAGGGTAACGGCTGCAATCGGGAAAGCTGCTGAAAGATATATGAACAAGGAAACACAACAAGAATAGGTAAATAAAATACAAGTGCAATGCGAATCATGCGAATTCGCAGTATTAATTCATAGGGTGTTTTAGAAATTGGTAGGTGCAGGGTTTCAATTGAAAGATAGGTAAGTTTGTTGTGAACTGGACATATTCAATTCAAATATATATATATATATATGTGTGTGTGTATTTGAGTATAGTTCATTTTCACAACGTTAAACAAGAGGAAAGTGTCGTATGAGTCGTGCCATTTTATATTGCTCAATAAAAATAAGTTATATTAAAATTTTATAAATTTGTTTTATTCCTAAAGAGTGATAAATCATATATATTAAAGTAAGTAACAGGTAATCTAATAATATCTTCGTAGAATCTACTACGACGAATACCCAGTGTTTTTAGTTTTCCGTAATAAACTAGGAACCCTTAGACGGCTGTCACTCTGCTGCGGTTTCCGCATGCGGCGCCGGTGCGCGACGAGATAACAGCATAATTGGTGGTAACAGCATAATGGTATTATAATTATGAAAACGTAAGAAAAAACATTTTACTTGCTAAAAAAAATTGGTCAAAAAAGTTTGAAGTCTTGTAAGTCTTTTTCTCGCAATTCACTACTAATTAAGGCCTTAAACGGATCACAATTTTTGTCACACCCTGTAGCGCTGTTACGCTTCCACACCGTCGCCGCATGCGGTTGCGGCGCCAGTGTTTTAATCGCCTTTTAGTATCGCCATGTCCGTCTGTCTGTCTGTACACGGCTTAGCTCAGTAATCATTAGCACAAGGAAAGCTGAAAATTAAATTACAACAAAAAAACTTCCGTGTACCTCCCGTATGCACATGAATTGAATTGGGAGTGAATTCTTTTTTCGTTTCAACAGGAATGGACTTTCAAAAATAATACAGATCTTCAGAAACAATTTTTTGATAAAGTCAAAACATTCGGAAATAATAGCGACCTAAATGGGGTTGGCAACTGTCAACGGTTTGGCCAGATGGCGCCAGCATAGCTAGGTCCCTTTCACTAGTATTGTTGTATGGGATTTGGCTTAAAGGCTAGCCCATCCAGGTAAAATAAAATAAAAAAAAAACAAGATTTTGACACTATTTGTAGGACTGACAGGTACCAGCTATGCTGGCGCCATCTGTAAATAATTTCGACCGGCCAACCCCATTTGAAAAAAAAATGGGTTCCGTGGGTGACGTGGGTCCGAAAAATATAGACATTCAATAAAATCGGTTGAATCGTTTTTGAGTTATCTTAAAAAAATGTCATTTCATACTAAAAGTACCTAACTACTGCGAAATATTCAATAAAAATTTCCTTTTGAGAGTTTTGAGTGGATGTATTGTGACGGGCCGACACCTACGGAACCCTACATTGAGCATAACCCGACAAATCGACATACATATGTACTCTTGACCGGTTTTAGGTTTATTAGGACAGTAAATCCTTCTTTACCCAAAAATTTATTTAGAAGACCCTTATTATTTTTTATAGCCCTATCCAACAACACCCAATACGATAAACCCTATTTATTTATTATTAGAGCAATATAAAAACACGGGAGGGGGGGGTTGTTGTAGAGGCTGGAAAGTAAGCTATAGGTGGATCGAGTTAGTTACTAGTATAGTATGTATTAAAGTGTTTGTATTGTTATGGCAATTATTTTTTTATTTTACTTCCTCACAGTAGTCGTGAAAAGCACTATGTAATGTCTCGGCCGAAAGCGCTATAGGTGGACTCGTATCTTCAAGAACTAACTCGATCCACCTATAGCTTACTTTCCAGCCTCTACCACAATGTACTATTAATAGATACTATTAGCCACTATAGTATTAATATTGAAGGTTCATATGCTTTTCGCAAACACGATAAAAGTAAATGAGCATGTATGTACCTAACTTTCTGAAAATAAATGCTTCTTTTCGCCATCCTTCCATAATATGAACTGTTCGTAGGATATTACATTGTATACAAAATATCACTGTTCATGGGCCTTCTTATTTAGGACGCGATTTCACCGGTAACAAATTTCCATCGACCTCCTGTGCAGTTTCTTGAATTTCGGTGGGCGCCAGCGTATTGATAACATTTTCTACACTAACTGAACTCATTTTTACTGCATAAATAATAAATAAATAAATAAATACAACTTTCTTGTTTTTCAGTCAAACATTATCATTTATCCGATTCAATATGTATTTTTCCCGCCCCACCTTTTTTACTTTTTTTTTCACTTTTAACAAGCGTTTTTACGTTGCTTTTGATAGAAAACCACAAGCGGTTAAAAAGGTAAAAACGCCTTAAGGGTGAACTGAATGGTTTTGACGTTTCTTTTTTTAAACAAGTGGTGCGATAAACAACCTTATTTTATTTTAGAAGGAAAAAGTGGATCCAAAATAATTTTAAACAAAAAAAGAACCGACTTCACTTAGGATCCGCTATTCCAAGAGGAAGTGGCCGAGTTGCTGTAAAAAATAGTGAAATCACTATAGGTGTGCCTATAATAGTTGAAGAGTTCCCTCGATTTCTCCAGGATTTCATCATCAGATCCCGACTTGGTGACAATGGGACCATCTAGGGGTTATACCTGTTCGATTCAAAAAAAAATTTTGAAAATCGGTTCACGATTCACGGAGATATGGAGTAACATACATACAAAAAAAAAAAAAAATATGATAAAAAAAAAAAAAAAAAATTCAGTCGAATTGAGAACCTCCTCCTTTTTTGAAGTCGGTTAAAAAGACCTTTTAATGTTTTAAATGATTCTCATTGGTGGGTTGAATGCAATGACATAACTGGATATTTACTTTCTACTATGACTAAAATTACAAATACACAGATTGTAAATACAGACGCCATCAGATATATCGGAGCTGCCAAGGTGGTCAAAAATATATCAACAATGTTTGACAACCTCGTTTCTTAATGCATGTTTAGATATTTTTGAGTACCCTGGCCGTTCCGATATATTTGATGGCGACTGTACCTAAGTTGATTGTGACTACGCAATCTAGGTAAAAATGAGTAAAACATACCTACAGCTACGAAAGTACTTTCTCCGCGACCTGATATATAAAGTACACACAACATTATTAGATTGGACACGATAATAAATTGTCTAGACAATAACGTCCATAATACTCGTAACGAACCATTTCGTTGATGGAAAGATTTCCACACATGCGTTACAGATACCTTTGTAATTAACTTAACTTAACCTTCTTCTATATTAATAATTGGACAAATCGACGACTTGTAAGCGACAAATACGTACTCCTTACAATTGAAGTGAATTGAGAAAGAGCATATAAACTAACCCCCTTATTCATAAACGTCTACTAAAGTAAGAATCCTCTGATAATCGTTTGTCCCGTTCCATCCAACCTATATGACGGAAAGGGACAAACGATTATCAGCGATCTCTTAACTTTAATGGCCGTTTAAGAATAAGGGGATAACAATAGTGTTTCAGACATAATGGAATCGTACATTATTAGGTAGGCTACAATAGGACACGCTATGGGTAACCGCATAAGTAAATATGCAATTTAACATAACTTTAGTGAGGGAACTAAAGTAAATGTCAATTAATCCACATAAGTACCTATACAGAGCGTTTCCTGTAATAGGAATAAGAGCAATAAATTAAAAAGTAGATTCGCCTTCTCAAACAACACAACTTTAGTTCAACAACTTTTAAAAATAATGTACTTTTTAGATATCTCTTTTTCATACAAAATAAATAGTATTTTCAATGTACGTTAAAATCCGTCTATTTGACATTGCTTGTCAGTCTTGTCACCCTACAGACATAATCAATTTCGGAATACATTGCGTCATTGAACTAACTTTAAAGTGTACTAAAAACCAAACCATAAGTCATTTTTAAAAGTCGCTGAAGAAACGTTGTTTGGTTTGAGGAATAGAATCTATGTTTTAATTTATTGCTCCTATTACAGGAAACACCCGGTATTAGTGCCTTTAGTATAATAAAAATTCCGAAAGCACTTTGACCCACATCAAAACCTAACAATTAGCTTAAAAAAGGCGACGCAAGAAAGTTATACTTGTCCCATAAGTCGGCGTTCTAGTCCATGCCTCAAAAATTGGGCACAATTTTACTCTAAATGCATAACACACACAGTTTAGCTCTTCTTTATAAATTTAACGGATTTACAAGCTACTTAAAGTGGAGCATGAGTTACTAGGCGGGAGCCGAAGTAGGCCTACCATGAGTTATGACCTTATGACATTGACGTTTTCGAGAACGAGTATCGAGTGTTCTATCTGTGCATCTTGCTTGTAACATATTAGTGTAAACGAGATGCACAGATAGAAAATTCGTTACTCGTTAACGAAAAAGGTCACACGGGCAACGCCGTGCGGCTCGTAAATTATTACAATTACTAGCGATAATTGAGGCACGACAAATATGCTCTATTCATATGTTTCACTATTAAAATTGTGACCGTCGCTCTTTTTCTTTAAAATGTTTATTCAAAAAGCGATTGGACATTTTTATCTTTTAATAATACCTATTTTTGCCAATATACTTTTATCAGTAGGTAACTAGGTAATCGTTATTATTTTAATTGACGTATAAACGACGACGACGACGTCTTTTATGCGTCCAAAAGTTTTTTTCTGCGATGTTCATTTCGTATTGAGATAACATTTTTTTTCCAAAATGTTGTATTCTGTCTTCCCAAGAAAATATAACCTACTAACCAATATACGCCATATCAATATGTCTAATTGTGTATCCTAATCACAGCAAAAAAAATGATCTCTAAAGTTCACATTTCACACTAATTTACGCCGTCAAACTTGTAAATTAAATAAGCACTCCACTTGAGAGCAACACGCCCTCACTGTTTGCAGAATTCATATTTCAGAATTACTTTCCGCGGCTAACCAGAGCGCGACATTTTCAAACCAGTCAGTCGGTGCACCAACTTACACCCGAACACATCCTAGACTATAGTAAAAGTTAGTAAAGTACGTGAATCCTTATACTTAAAAAAAATAGCTGTGTGAATATAAAAAAGTATGGTGCGCAAATCGTTGATAGTACCGGGTGTAGTAACGTGGGCGGCCGCGGCGCTAGCGCTGTGGGCGGCCGGCGTGGGCGCCGCGCGGTACGACACCGCTACGCCGCACGCGCCGCCCTACACTAAATACAAATACATACCTTTACGGTGAGTGGGATTTTTTCTATTACAATACATTTTGAACTGTGTAGTTTATTGATTTAGAAATATGAAGTCAAATCGAGCAATAAGCACTTTTGAGTCAGTTATTCAAGATATGTACCTATATCCCTTCGATTCGTAGATGTGAAGTTAGTCAAGCCAGATATAAGGTTATTGTAATATAAGGGAATAGTTTAAGTAAAGTACCTGACATAAAATTACTCTATAAACTTATATAGATCTCATACAAAGGAAAAAGTGATCTAGGCCTCCGGTGCCCAAGGCTGGCACAAAATAATATAAAATTACTCAATGACAATGAAAAAAGTTCAGCACTCTGTATGGAAATGTTTATATTTATCTCGTCTTAGTTGTCCTTGAGTAAAATTAGTTGGAAATGAGATTTATTCCTGATTAACATACAATAATATAATCAGTAATTATATTTTCGTATCGGCAAGTTTACTCGTGATAACTATCTATATCCGGCCTAATTCTATAACGGGATTATTTCACATAAGACATATCATGCAGTGCACATTCGCTGCACTTTTACTTGCAACAGTAGGCATTAATGTTCCTATAACAATCATACATTTCCAGATCTTCCTACGACCGCTACGACCCCGACTTGACCTCGTCTCCCCCCGCGGACCCCCCCGGCGGCGCCGTGACCAGCTGGGGAGGGATGGCGCCCTCCGAGTTCATCCTGACGGCACTGCGGACAGCCCTGGATGTTGTGCGCAACATCAACAAGCAGCGTGCGCTGGCGCCGCCGAAAAACAACACAGCTCTTGCGGTAAGTTACTAGCCGAGATACAACCTGAGAACCTGATTTGGTCACCTGCAAGTCGACTGGGGGGGGGGGGTCCGGCTGAGTGTCCTGGAGTGATGCAAATAGACAATCGAACGAATTAAGTGGTTCGCGATTAGTTTGCAGTCCCTGTCTTGAGACCTTTCATTCTCTTTGTACGTAATATCGTCCGCAATGACGTCATACATACCTGGATGAGCGTTGTGCCATCGAAAATTCAACATTGTGGTAGACTGTAGGTGTGGTAGGTCAGTTTTTGGAAGGATCAAGTATAAATTATTAAGCGCATTAAGCGGGCTCTGAACAACTACTTTCTATTATTATTAGAACTCAATTGGTATATACCTAGAAAGTGACCCATTTTGATTGCTCTTGAGTGTATACAGTATACACGTCATAAGAAATTTCAGGCAGTCACAAACTAGGCCAGCAACGGTACCCGCTGAACTGGGTGACCGAGTGTCGGCGCTAACTGCCCCAGCCCCGTGTTTGTGGAAACCATCGCGACCAACTATCGTTGACGCTCGGCCGCTAATTATGTGCTCACTCGAGTTCTCAACGGGATTTTGGAGATTGAATCGTGACAGGAAATAGGGAAATAGTTACAAATATAGACAACCCAGTTAGAAATAAACATTACGTACGAGTAAATAGTTGATCGTTATCATAACCGAGGGATGAATAGCATGAGGCAACTTGTTTCCTTCAATACTTTGGCACTGAAATGATAAATAAAAATAAATAAATATTTGGGGGCAATCTTACAGAAATCAACCTAGTCCTAAACTAAGCAAAGCTTGTACTAACTTATATAGATAAATATATACTTAGATACATAGAAAACACCCATAATTCAGGAACAAATATTCGTTTAATTCGCTGCGCTTTAAAGATTGCGTCAAGCGTGACATGGTTGCCTTTAATATTTGATGCAACCAATGGCAGGAACTAGCTGAAGACCGACCCATGTGGCGTCATATTATCCATGATGGTCAATCCAGGCACGACGATGCCTGGTTTACCTGTTTGAAAGAAAAACGCATGAGGCGCCACGAGCAGGCCTCCAACCCCGGCCAACCTGTGGGAGCACACACGTGCCGCGTGTGTGAACTGTGGACGAGGGATCCTCTCTCGCATAGGGCTATACAGCCACGAACGCAAGTGTCGTTACCGGGATGCTACTTAAAACATCTGATATAGATGAAAAGGCCTATTATTAAGTCACAACGTGGTGAATTAATTATAAAGATATGTATTTTTTTAACCGACTTCAAAAAAGGAGGAGGTTCTTAATTCGACTGAATTTTTTTTAATTGTCATTATTATTTTTTTGTATGTATGTTACTCGATA
Organism: Pammene fasciana; assembly: GCA_911728535.1. Lineage (NCBI taxonomy): Eukaryota > Metazoa > Arthropoda > Insecta > Lepidoptera > Tortricidae > Pammene > Pammene fasciana. The sequence continues at coordinate 14,599,428 of OU452276.1, read as the reverse complement.
TCTCCGTGAATCGTGAACCGATTTTCAAATATTTTTTTTCATCGAACAGGTATAAATAACCCCTAGATGGTCCAATTGTCACCAAGTTGGGGTCTGATGATGGGATCCTGGAGAAATCGAGGGAACTCTTCAACTATTATAGGCACACCTATAGTGATTTAACTATTTTTCACAGCAACTCGGCCACTTTCTTTTGGAATAGCGAATCCTAAGTGAAGTCGGTTCTTTTTTGTTTAAAATTATCCTATGATCGGTAATACTTCATTCATACATTTTGATTTAATGATGCGGATTAAGTCAATCGATCCTTATGCGCGTATGATACCTACAAGGGGTAAAATATGCGAAAAAGAAATGTAATCCAGAAAAGGCATCGTCTACCTCGTCAATTTGCTTACCCCTTTGACCTCTATACTAAAATAAAGAAAAACAAACGCCTACGCTAAATAAAAGAGCAATGTTTTATAAAACTGCTCTAAAGTTAAAATATTTATGTTAGTTGCGTTTGCAGACGACATAAAAAGGTGAAATACGGCTTTTCGAGAACAAAAGATTTCCCTCTTCATGATTGTTCCTTAGCATTCCAGGATGGATTTGAGAAGTGGGGCCACCAAGATTTTTGATGTAAAATGTTAGTTATTTATTTATATTAAAAATCTTGGTGGCTCCACTTCTCAAATCCATCCTGGAGTCCTATAGGACATTCATGATGAGGGAAGTCTTTTGTTCACGAAAAACCGTATTTTTATTGCTACATCAGCCACTATGTAGGTTTAGGGGAGCTTTTGGCCTGAGTAAGGTTTTACATGTATATACAGACAGATAGAATCGTTATGTTGAATGGGAGGGACTAATGTTTAATTTCAAAGCCACAAAGGCAAAAAATGACATATCCAAGGTATAGTTTGACAGCTTACAAAATTTTACTTAAAAACTTATAACAATTCCAGCAACGGCGTAGAAGAGTAAACGCCACTTCTAGCGTAAGCGGACGTGGGTTCGAAGACTACTACGACGAGCATCACCACTACGATACAACCACGACCACTACCGCTAAACCCATGAAGCAGGGCCGGTACACCGACCCCTGGGCCGGCTACTACGACTGGATCATCAACGAGGGCTCCTTCAAATTCTGGAGTGTTTTCCAGGTGAGACAATAAAATACTCTTTTTGAACATCTTTTGGCTCTAATTAATTGGGAACATGCCTAATAATCTATCGGATACTTGTAGTGTTAATGTCATAAAGTATTAGTGGCGGGGCGTAAATAGAACTCGAATCCCACCGGTTTCCCGTATTTTCAAGTTGAGTTCTTTTACGACAGCTCATGGGTAAAAGGAAGGCCAAATTTAGCCACGGCTTCCCTTACAATTATTTTGACGCACCGCCACTGTAATAGTACATTACACAACTAGGGTGGTAAAACAAAGAAGGGCCGAGATCGCAGAAGTTTGCGACCCGAGCTGCAAGCTAGGGACGTAAATATGCGATCGAGGGCTTTCTTTATTACCTCCCGTCTTGTCTACATCATTTTATGTCTACACCTGGCTAGAAAGCGTCTTTTTCCGTAAGCGCAGCGTGCGGAAAAAGCCACTTTATGGCCAGGTGCGGCATAAAGTAGCTTTATGGTTAATATCTCATCCATCACATTCGATATTGTCTTAACTACTAGTATTTAAATTATCTTATTTTTGTATTAATCACTTAGACTAAGTTCCATAACCTAATATTGAAATACATAAACAAAATATTAAAAACACAATCTATCTCAAACATAACTCCAAAACAAATGTTCAACCAATATTGAAGTTGTATTGGAGTTGCATTGGAATTCTAATGTCTGATTCAGACGTTTACGCACTAGCAGTATTGCGTAGTTATACTATTAGAGTTGTATTGAAGTTGGATCGTGTCTAAAGACAGACTCCAGAAGTTAATTTTAATAAACCATCTTGTTTAGTCATAGTTTCGACCTCCTGACCACCGTAGCGCAACGTAGCGAGAAAATATTATAGTTAATTACTTGTGTGAAAAAATGACGATTACCTACGTAGTTACGTGACGGACAAAAAGGTATAACGAGGAACGGCGTGTAGTCATAACATTGACATAGTTTTGATGTTTGTCCGGCATGGGACGGTCGGCACTCGTCAAGCATCGGTGCGGCGCAGGCAGCCAAGGATTCTGCGGCGGAAACCTTGCCTTTGCTATATTTAACATGGACAATCTTACCTACTCATTTTGTTTAAGTCATAGTACTCGTAATGTTTGCACTGAGTTTTCCATAGAATTTTAAGTAAGGATTTGACTGTAGGTATTGCAACACTTTGTAGTAGAAGATACCGAAAATGTTGCAACATGAAATACGAGAGCCTAGTCCAAGAATGGACAGACATGTTACCTCTCTTTTATATAATTGTTTATATTCATATTTGAAATAGGTACTTCAGCTTCAGACTGGCTAGGTACTTTGTTTATAAGGTCACTGCGAGACGTCTTAATAGACTCGAGCAATTTGTCATCTGTTTGATTGTTCCGTGACATTGTTTTTGCTTTATGCTAGGAGGTCATAATCATAATACTTACTGGACACGGCAGTGTCGGCAGTAAACCTACAGCATCCTCGACGGCTCTTTTTTATTTGTAGTGTAAATAACAAAAATAAAGTGCGTTTTTTTCTGTTTTCAGCTTTTTACTGCCGCTCTACTATTGTACGCGTGCTTCTCGGCCATTTATTATGCGAAGTTCAACCCAGTTCTGCCGGACTACGACAGAGAGTACGACGACTATTTTTTGGAGAGGACAGTGGGAAGGAACGCCCGAAGTTTGGATTCGATGGAGTCTTGGGAACTACCCTCTGGCCTGAGTTGGATAAATCCAAGGACCTTCCAATTCATCCTGGATGCGATTTCAACACATTATGAAAATGAATAACAAATATTTAAGTATATAAATATTGTTACTGATATTTGTATCCGGTCTAGACATTGAATTAATAGGAAAACAAATTATCTATTATAATTATAACCAAAATGGTGGTTGCTGTAACCATTGTAAATAATCTCTATAGTTCTTTATATCGGGCTTATCTGCCCGCTAAATGTATGCCAAATTGAAAAAAAAAATACTAACACTCGAACATGAGTTAAAAACGATACACATACGTACTTAGGCCTGATTTGACAGAACTTACAATTAAGGATATTAAATAATCGAAACGGAAGCAGGTAGTTCTACGAGTAAGTATTACAATCATAGTTAGTACATAATAATATATATATTATGTAAGTTCTTATTGAATCGGGCCTATAGTGCAAGTGTAAGTAATAGTTTTAGTTTCAAATAGGTATGTGCTGTTCAATACATTAAACTTAGAATTATAAGTTTACCATTTGCTCAAATTTTAGTTTCTAGATATTTCCCATTTATCGTTTTGCCTTTGATGACCCGTGATGAATTGGATAAAATATACCTAAATATGTAGGCGTGATTTGACAGAATTTATTATATTGATATGTATTTTATAGCATATACAACAACATATAAATTCTTATTGAATCGCGCCTTATTTAAATCTAAGCTTATTATAAGTTACAAATTACTCAATTTTAGTTCCTAGATTCGGTCCATTTAAGGAAAAATCCATTGGACGATATCACTGCTCAAATAGTATATATGTTTATAAAATGTTCACTCAGTACAAAAGCGACCCGAATTGTGCGTATCATGTTACTCGTAAAGTTGTGAATCTTTGATTATGTTTAGAGTGCCCCACCATGACTTTTAGATGATTCTTGGGTGCCAGTACGAGTAAAAGATCACATCAGTAAAATTTTAGAACTGGATGTAATGTTAGTCCCATTCAGTTCAGTATGTTAATACTCTCTGCTTAAGGCTTGTGTAGTACCTACCATTTTCAATGTATTTTGTATAAACAATCATGAATAATTAATTTTTGATATTAAACATCATATGATTATAAAAACAAGCGGAGAGGGAAACAACAAATACAAATATAAATTATTATTTTATTAGCTAAGAAGAAAAGATTGATTTTTATGACAAGGGTTGAAAATAAGCAATAGGAAGCTATTGCTTGTGTTTCACGTTTATTAAGACCGTCAAAAAATGTATGCAGAATTTGCTGTAATTCCTTGCTATCCGATCATCGCCGACTGATGGTCTTCGCCGAGTTGTCCTTACAGCTGTATGAAGGGAGATACACCACGCGGTGAAAGATTATTACAAAAATGATACCACAACAGAACCTCTAGCAGCCTTAAGCAAAGAGTACAATATATTGAATAGGACCACGCTGATGTAGAGGTCAAGTTTTCTTACTGATCTCCACATCTAAGGGCGGCCACCGACTATTAGTCCGCCTGACGATATCGGCCTGTCAGTTGTTCGGAGCTGGCAAATTCTTGTTTTAACTGACAGGTCGAGATCGTCAGGCGGACTGCAGGCGGACTGATAGTCGGTGGCTGCCTTTAAAACAGTAATCGTGGGGCAATCTATCCATGGTCAAACTTTCGCAATTTTTACACATTAGGTATACCCATTTTTCGGTTTTCAAACTCTGGTAAAATACAAGTATGAAACTATAATTATGTTCATTTATTTTAATCTCCCTCTTTTTAGTTAGAGGACAGTTTTGATTACGTATAAGTTCCCAGGTGGGCGAATTTTATTTCTTGCTACCTACCTATACTACGGAAAAATTAAAAATCTTATGTAGATTGAAAATTGTATATCTACACTGATATGCCGAATGGTTGACGGAAAAACTGTTCATATTATGTACTTAGCTAGAAAAGAAGAAAATGTTGTGATAAGCACTTTCAGTTTCCTTTTTTTTTTTCAATGTGAAAATGCGACTTTTTGGAACACTGCAGGTCATCTTAATGTGTCGCCTGACCTGACCTGACTCGTCTATAACCAATTGGGTATTTTATTTTAGTCTAATATTGTCACATTTCTTAGTTTTTTAATCCTCTTCATAAATCTTAAGTTAATTTTGAATAGTTTTACTTCGGAATTGATATGAATTACGAGTACATATTACGAACGCGGAACGTTACAGCGTGAACCAAAATTTAAGCACGTGGCAATATCTGAAACTGAGTTATTGAACCGAAGCGTATTTTTTACGTTTAGTCAACCTATATATTTTACGTTTGAGGGAGTTAAATTATAAAACATTAGGTAAAAAAAACATGCGTTGAGGTCATTAGTCCGCAGTAAAATATGGATTTCCTGTAGCCAAGAGTTTTATGTGATGTAATACCCGCATTGCCTATTGGAAATAAAGGTTTAACGGCTAAACCTTAGGTACTTGTAAAGTGGAATTCACATTGCCTCCTCATTACTTTCTTCGTTTATATTTGAATGTACCTACTTAGCTTAATCCTGGAGCCCCATTAAAAAAAACTTAATCTACGACTTGAATTGTACGGACTAAAATTCTGAAATGTTAATTTAGTAAAGGGGTTGCTTTCGTTCAGATGGCGCTTCAAAAAGTTTTTAGACTGTGCCGCTCTATTAAATATACTCTTTGGTACTTGTAAAGTAACACGGTCGATCGGGTGATTGTATGGGATTGTAAAGTATGCCCAAAGCACATACCTACATTACCTACTTAATGCCAACGAGGCTTAAATTAAAGAAACACAGGGTGGGTATGTATATATTTTATAAATACTGTTTTTCATTTTGAGTAGCGTTTTTGTAATATTTATATCAATGCTAAATAAGCACTGATATGTAATTGGCGGACGGAAATAGTAGACAACGAAACTATGGGTTCCTTATAGATCGCGGAACTTAACTTTACCAAAGTCCGAAATTCAGTGACAGAATATAAGTGATGTATTAGCTATTGTAATCGCGATGCGTCGGTATGCGCGCAGCCTAGCCGGCGCGGGGTCCCGGGTTCGACGGCCGCGCGGCGCGGGCGCAGCGCGCAGGCTCTAGGATATGCACAGGACGTCGCCATTACGCTCCCTGCACAACGCCGCACTATAATTCTATATCTGCACTAATATAATTATTGGGTACGTATGTACCTACATGTGAATGGACTTGGTGTTTAGTTTTTTCGTGTTAGGTCAAGGGTTTTAGTAATTTTATGGTTTCGTTGACCTAGCACACAGTTCTGCATGTACCATGTTATTCATGTTATCATCATGTACCTACATTTTTTTTGTTAACTTTTAGTGTGCCGTCTTAAAAATCATGTAATCATGTATACAGAATTCACCCATACTTGACTCATAAAAACACTTCTCGAAGACATTATGACACTTTTCTCTGGAAAAACAGTCTTCTCAAGTTTTCACTTGAAATGTTGTTGTAATGTACTTGTACTTAAAGAAACTTACAATTTGTAGAATTCTACCACTGAAGAATATCATTTCTAACAAAAGTTCACTTCAAGGATTGTTCGCACTGTAACGTACCGCGTCCTACACGACTCTTCCTATATTACTTCATTTTGTATAGAGTGCGTCACGTGATCCTTGGAGGACGTGATGTTCTGTATACAAAGTGTCGGAAGACGCGGAACATTACAGCGTAAATAATCCTTTACGCTCATTGGCCCGTAAGTCCTAATTTTTCAACTAATTTAACAATACAAGTTTTTACCAATGTAGAAGTAAAAAAATAAGCAGTCTTAAAAATACTTAGAAAGTAATAATATATTCCCTTAGGTCGGTAGTTATTAATTGTTACTGCTGAAATTTTGTAACCGAGCGGCAATTAAAAGATGATCTTTATTTTATCAATCTATTAATTATATCCTTAGCAGACACGTACGTGAGTAAGTTATTTAACACATTGTAGACGTCTATTGAGAGCCTTAATTATTTTTTTTAATATTTTAGATCATTTTCTTGTAAATGACCGAGAAAAACATTTTGCAACTTAGCGTTGTTCTTCGTAGAGTAGAAAACAACTTAAATCACCTTGTCAGGTTTAAAATACGGACGAAACTTAATTTTTGTATGATTATAAATGTTAAATTCGTTTTCAAGATATTCCAAATCAATGTGTCACGTCCAGTTTTGCCAGAAAGGCGCAACTGTCATACAAGTTACAGGATTTCAAGCTCTATAAATTGCAAATTTATAACAGATATTAAAGGACACGCGGGATGCAATCTAGTATCAAATCAAGTTGAAATTTTAAAGTTGGAAAGCGGCTCACGGTTAGCTACGGTAACCGTATGTTTAGGAGATAGCGATCATCGAACGATCAATTAAGCTATCTCGCGCCGCCGGCGACCACAGCACAGTTTCCGAACTGCTTTTGCGGTTTGCTGACCATTGCCCGCATTCATCTTTTGCGCTACAATTACTTTACTTCTATATAGGCGTATCGGTGTAAACCGAAGTAATTTAAAGGCAGCAAGTTTGTGTATAGCTCTTATGCGAGCGGAGAGGCTTCTTGCTTCGGCCAGGTTGTCACGCCAGTTCAACGCTCAAGTGCAACTCGGGCGCACAACTAACGAGTCCGTAGTGGTGCGCGGCTGCGCGGTTCCATGCGCAGGTGTTCCAGATTCGATTTCCGAACAGGACTATTATTTCTGACTGAAAACTATTTAACTATACGATTGTTTTACGAGTTTGTAACGGAACTGTCTGAGTGAAGTGATTGGTTGAGACGTTACGTTTGAATGAAATTGCGGTAAACGTGAGGTGCTGTGCTTTTTCGTGAATACAAAGGTAAACAATTTTAATTGTTCAGTAGTTTATGAAATTTACGACTAAAAAGTAGTAAACTACTTTTTTATAGGAAAACTATAATTCATTCGTTAAAATTGAAAAAAAAAAACAATCGCTATTTCGCGTGCAAAAGACATCAACGAGCTTTTCTCACTGAACGTAATGCTGTAACTGAAAACATATTTTTTTACGTATTTGGTACACTTATTTGATATTCAAGCATATACACTGAGTATAATTATCTCGTTAGCACTTTATACGAATTTTATAGCAGTAAGATAACGGTTTTGTAAAGTGGAAGAATAGAGTAGTAACTACTGTCTCACAAGGTACCCGGGGCCTTTATGTGGTATCCTAATATACAAGTCCGATAACATTAAACTGTTATAATTTCACTTTAAATGGATATGGATATAATAAGTAAAAGGTGGGTGAATTTTTCTTCTACTTAACAAGCAATATTTGCAGTACCTGGATAAAACGGTATTTTATAATATATCAGTTATTTTATAATGCCAATAAAAAAACGTATTTTTTTCGGAAATAACACGATACGATTTTACCCGGTGTCCGATATTAGCCGATCGCACCTTATATTTCCTACAGTTAATTCCTAATTAAAGCATTAAATGTTACTTACATTTAACACATTTAAGTGACAAATTGTTTAATACGTAAAAAAAAAACAGATTAACTATCACTACTTTCAAATTCAAAAATTACATTTCATTGAACATATGTTAATTACCTAAATTATCTCATACCATACACATGGTCACCGAAACCTTACTAGATCTCCGGTTTAGAGCTACCTAAGAGGCGCTAACTACACTAAGTCGTCCGCTAAGTTCTACGTGAAGCATGGCGCGGCCACACATTGTCACTGTCAATAGTGTCGGTATAAAAGCATGATCATGAAGCTTTGAAGAAATGAGCAGAATCAAAATGTTTTGAAGTTGAAGACTCGTTTATCAGCATATTTGAGTCATCTGTCACATGCGTTGTATGAAAGTTTGAGCATAAACATCCCGTTAGGTTTTAATGAACAGGTTGATTGGGCGTCGACGTCGACACGGCCGTGCGTGGATCTGCGTATTCACACTTCACACGTATAGCTGTAAAACTGTGAATGTTTAATACCACATGACAGTGTAGTGGCTAGACACGTCACAGTGGTGTGAACTACATACAGTATCATAAATATCATAATCTTACGAACAGGATAGCAAAATAAAAGTTGTTAAAGTTACATATTGTATTTTGGTCTCAAGTTGGTCCGCATAAACTACATTTTAACAACCGCGGTCACTATGTATAGAATTAAATATCATATAAAGTGACTAGTTTTAATTGCTCTTGTTTACTTGTCAGTAATAAGCTTTTGCCATGCAGAAAAATAATTCAAACAGTGCTGTGGTATTAGGTAGAAATCTTTAGGAAGATTCCAACATCTAAAAAAACTACCTTAACTGCTGATGACAAATAAAAAAACAAACAAGTATTTACAAATCTTGGCAGACTCAATTAAATAATCCATACTTTCTTATTAAAATTCTCCTTTTAACGAAACGGGACAACAACACTTAATCGCTTCCGCACAATGACTCATCAATAAAACAATTAAAATCATAATACCTGTCCTAAACGTCAAGACCAATAAAATAAGCGTCCAGTGCACGCGTTTAAATCCCGTTTCGTTAAAATTATTGGTCAGTTCAGTTGTCAATGCACCAGAAACCTAAAGACAGTGTAGCCTGCTGATAATAACACTGAACATGCTCAGATATACGAACAGATAACAGTGTAGCTGGCAACTCGACAATGTGTGGAGGCAGTGCGTGCGCCTAGCGGGACCCCGGTGACACACTTACTCTCGGGCGCGGGTAATTCATGCAGTAATAAGCATTATGCCATCGCTCCCATGTTAGCATACATACAGACTATCATTTACAGTGTTACGTCTTATTCAGTAATCGGCTGTGGAGAGAGTTATGACCTGAGAATTCACAATATTGCTTCGACACTAGAGAGAGATAAAGGGAGGGAGGGAGAAGTTTTTATAAACATTGAAGAAACACGGGCTCCTATTATCTTTAAAAAAAGTATTAATGGATGTGTTCTTTTACATATTTTTTTTATTCAACTGCCTCCTAGCAGGACGTCCCGGATTCAAATCCTGGTCGGGGGCATTTATTTGTGTGTTTATGACGGATATTCAATACGAATTATGCATTTCAATATTATCACTTCATGCGGCTGTACTCACTTGTGTTTAGCCACTTCGCCCGACATGCTTCGTAGTTAATATGTCTCACGAAAGTTTTCAATGTTTAAGTATTTACCTATATCTATCTACTCTGAGGGCCTATCGCGAAGTTCGAAAATCGACAAAACGATGGTCCCGTCTCTATCGCTCTTGCATAAACGAAAGAGAGTGATGCAAATAGACGATTCGATGAACAAAGTGCTTCGCGGTTATAGGCCTGAATCTATTTTGCCTCAAGTAATAGTTAAGAGAATTCTATCGACCCTCGATATAAAAAAAAACATAGAAGTCGTGATCATAAAATAGCGTATCTAACAGTGCCAATTTAGTGTTTGGCTCCAGAACATGAAATTTGACGCGCGCAGGTAACTCGGATGCTTTTAAGATAACAGTAAATAAATACGTTTTTACTGAGATTCATCTCAACCCACTTTAGATATGTTATCATCAAATTAAGTGTTCCGTATCCTAGAAATGACGTCATTGTTTTTATATAATGGTCCACCAGTGGGGTTATGTTACACTACAAATGAACACTAAAAGAAATTTTCCACGTTATTGGGTTTTCTTAAGGCGTCTACTAGATTGGTTTTTAGATTGCTTTGAGTTGAAGAAAAACGGACACTTACATGAGCTTATCCTTAATGATTAACTCCCTCCCAACCTCACACTAAACAAAAAAACATTAGATATATAATATTTCAATCATTAATCTTGAGAGTAAGCTCTAAAAGTGATAATGACTGTATTCCCTATGTCGCACATACATAAACTAGTATAATAAGATGCAATTGTAACGACCGACATCGACACGACGACAGAAACAAAATTGATAACAGATCCTCAAAATCAGTCTGCTGCAAGTGTAAAACAATAAAACGCATGCACTGTAGCTTGAATCGTTTAAAGAACAATATGGTGTTTAAATATAATCTATTATCTATGAAATCGTTCTTCCTATTGATAACAAAGGCAGGTAAACGAGTAATTGGCCGAATGACGTCACTCCGAGGCCAGTGCACCTCACGGATCCACCCTGGCTCTTCACCGGAGGACGATCGTGACACGAAACTCGCAATCATCGTCTCGGCAGCAGGAAACACAGGCAAACACGAACAACGGCTACTTCACGGTGCTATGATCTAAGAGGTGTTTTAACCATCAAAATTATGTAATTTACCTATTTGTTTTTTATACGCTCGATTGAGATAATCGTCAGATCTTTTGAGGAAGCGTAGTAGCGACTGATGGCTAATTCTACAGATTATGTTATTTAAATTATCTAGTATTATCAATTTGGTTATTGATATGTTATTTAAAGTTTAATCATGTTTACTAGATGTTGATTTGTAACTTTGTTGATATATACAGCTGTACGCATACGCACATTGGTAGAGTGATGTATACTAATAGATCTTGTAGGACAGTCATGTCTTACTAATGAATAATTAACTTTGCATAAATAGATCAATGTAAATAGTAATCATAAAACACGATGACTTAACACAAGACGCTGAGGTCCCACGATGCATACTATGTTGTAGTTAGAACAGCTATTAATGATTAAAATCTGTAATGACTCACAATTCACAATGAATGCGTATTCACAATCAAATGTTTTTGTCGCTGGTCCGTGTACTTAAGCAGTGATTGTTTGAGACGCCCCTATACTACAATATTAAAGCAATTAGCTCTATTGTTATCTACGCTGTCTGTACGCGTTAAAGTTTTGCCTTGCGCGTCGCACGAGCATGTACCGTACTCGGCCGAATTCCGACTTTAACGTTATCTCACCCAGATTTACTACTAACGCGTCTATTAAGGATTTAGGCCATTTTAGGACTAAATAACGTGCTTGTTGACAGTCTGCCAACATATGTTGTAGGTATTGAGGGAAGTAGTACATGGCAACGAGACAATGCCTCTCGAATCCAGAATGAAAAAGAATATCCTACAGTTCTGAAGCCTCAACAAACAGAGCCTTTACGCTCCATGCATTTTAATCAGTCTTCATAGAACCTATGTGACTATATGTAACAAAGGTTGTTGTTGTTACAAAATAAGGTCACCATGTCATGTCATTCTACATTAAACTTTGCGTAAAATCAAAATTTAAATATTTGCGAATATCAAATATTTACCCTTGTGCAAAATAATAGGGACCGAAAAACAATAAAAACTCATAAAATTATAATAACATATGACCAATCAGACACTACTTGACTTTGCCAGTCATCTACAAGACAATAGCTTAAATACCTCACGTTACCAACTGGTAACACTGGTAAGTACCTCAAAGTTAAATAATGTTATTAATTACATACCTATGTCAAGATTTTATACCCACTAATATTTAAAAAAATATCATCATTAAGGAAGCTCGAACATAGGTCATCTCAAGCGTAACCGACCGACCGAAGCAAAATCCACCGATGCTTTGTCAATTTGCTCAATTTAACTGCTGTGTGAATCTAAGACAGTTCCTTGAACTGAGACTGCAAGATAGAGTCTATACTATAGACTCGCGAAGCTTGCGGCGGCGGCGGCACGGCCACGTGCGCCGGAGTGGAAAGGTGACATTGACATTGGGCAGGCTGCAGCGAGCCGCGCTGCAACTCGGAACCGTTGAACTTTGCGGGTTTGTTTACCAATACCGACTCACTTCTCACATGCTTTGATGACGATATGTTGATTATCCGGAATAACGCAATTATTTATCCTCATACAATATGAGGTTGGTATGGACAATGCCACTAACACAAGACACTCGATGCTAATAATAAAGAATTTAAAATGGAATTAATTTTTTTGCTACAGTACGGCAAGATGTTTGTTATTTCTCTTCTAGATGGAAAATTCTTCCTAATTTTGCGGTACTTACGTGCATCATAACTGTTTAGCAATTACTCAAGCTTCTTGGGTTTTCTTGTTATTCTTGCTACGGTCTGCAGGGTTCTTTAAAAGCAATTGGTTAAGAGCAACCGAATCACGGAGATTTGCTCATAAAACTGGAAAGCCTTAACGGTAGATTTATAACTGGAAGCTGTATCAGCCGTGAAGTGGCATGCTTTGTTATTCTATATTTTAGACATGATCTCTCAGAGCAAAGAAGTTTTAATTATTTAGCAGACTCATTTCTAAACTATGCAAGAAGCAATATTCTTCAAAATTATTAAATTCAGAAAAAGGATGCTGAGAGCTGGGCTTACTTTTGTATGAAAGTTAAATTTAGACTTGAAGACTAACCCGCTTATTCATAAACGTGTTTCAAACCTCATTTAGTTAAAATGTATTTTGTCTGTTTCTAACAAACACAACTGTCAATGTGACAGATAAGGACAAAAGATGATTTACTTAAATGAGGTTTGCAATACGTTTATGAATAAGCGGGTAGATGTTTAACGAAACCCAATTCTTGTTCAAACCCTAACTCACAACCAATGCAACAAATGCAGCGCGCGCGCAAGTAAACGTAAGCAATCAGCTAGCAATATGTAACATGCTAATATGACAACAAAGCGCAAAGCATGTAAATGCAAACCTTACTGATAAGCGGCAATTATTTCCCACGGTGCTCATGGTCTATGAGTCAACTGTAACAGGTAACTGCGATGCACCGGCAAGGTCCTGGTGTGGCAACGTCGGCAACGTGCTCTACGTGTTAACGATGCGTAACCCGTGTTACGGCCTCTGGAAACTGTTCACGTTACTAACATGTTTAATGTAAACTGGAACATGCAGTAGGTAAAATACAATTATTTTATTATATTTGACTATACCAGAGAAAAAAATCAACGTAAACGGGTTGATTAATAGATAAAATCGTTAGGTTAGGTTAGCCCCATCAGAAAGATGAGAACCAGTGACCACTGCCCCGTTGTAAAATTGTATGTAAGTAAGTAAGTAAGTAAAAATTCTTTATTGCACCAAAACAGAAATCGTTACAGAGTACAGTAATAACTAATAATATTGACTGACACTGAAAGGAAGTTTTATTCAGTCAAAATTGGTTTGCTTCGGCATTAATCAAAAGGATACCGATGATTAGAATATGATGACTAAAACATCCACTTCCCGATATAAATCAACAATTAAGTATTACACGCCAAGGGTTTTTGCGGTTTAGAAAAAATAAGAACACGAAAATTGTATCATAACATGAGATGATAAAAAACCTATTCATCGCTTGGTCTCTGGGCGTTTGCAATGGTTGGCCCTGAGCTGAGGTCAGGCTCCGTATTGTCAATGAGTATTCAATATCTACTCATGCCTCATCAGGCAAAAACAAAACACGGTAGATAATATATGACAATATCACGGCTAATAGACAAAAAGTGTGAGAACTATCAGGAGTTTAGACAAGTGGCATAACTAGTTCATGATGTCACTGAGTAATTAATAGAATAAGAAGATATATGAAAGTCTTGAGTATCGACTTTGAAGAGTCTGCTTCGTTTGTAGGTAAAGCAAGGAAGGTCGACAGAGAAGAACAAAAAAAACTGTCATCTTGAAAACCCCCGGAGCCATTGCGCAGTAAAGTATTATACCGTTTGGTAGGTACCATAAACTATAACGTTGTTCAAACAAGCAAATCAAAGGATATTTTATTAATGTTTTTATTTGTGTCTCAATCTAAAACCTATAATATAGGTCTTGTCGCCTGTATTTTCATATTTTCGTAAACGCGTACTAATAATACAATCTCAACGTAAGCTATGCTACTTTCAAACGGTACTAAACCGGAAAAAATACGCATCTTTAGCGTTAAGTTACAACTTCGTCCCTCTCGCAATTGAAACCATGGGTTGCTGGGGGCAGAAAGCGTTTCGTAATTGTATTAAAATTGAGTTGGGTCATAGACGCCGGCTAAAGGGGGAGGACCCACGCTCCGAGTCATAGTTGGTGTAAAGGCTGGTCCATAGTAATCTAGAGTGTAAATTCCGCAAGCTATATGGGTACCTTTGCACGGGTATTGGTAGGGAGCGGGTTGTTCGTGTAATGGCTGCTCTACATGATGGGCCATCATACACAATACAATACAATATTCTTTGTTGCACCAAAAATAAAAATTGTACAGTAATAAAAAGTTTAGAATCTACATAGGTAGCAATAGGCGGTCTTATCGCTAAAACGCGATCTCTACCAGACAACTTTTGGGTAGCAGGAGATTTATAATAAAAGCTAGGAACATGGTAGTCCACAAATAACAAAAGGGAGAAAAATAACACAAACATCTTAATTTCAAGCAAAAATACACATAGATACAAAATAATAATACATACCTACATATGCCCATATACATAAAATACACATATAAATAATTACCTACATACATATATAAAGGCAACTTAAGGAAGCGTAAAGTAATGTTGTTTCAACTAATTTTTAATAATGGTAAGAGACTTAGCACATCTTACATCTACTGGCAAAGCATTCCACAATGGAACGGCCCGAAAAGTAAAAGAGCTTCTGTAAAATTTAGAAGATGATGGAGGAGCAAGAATGTGCTTTTGCGACGCTCTGATAGAAGAGAGGCGGATCAGGCGGACCTATACGACGGAACGAGATCGCCATATCGTTAGCTCCCCCTAAGGCATAGCTGCGTCCCTATGATGGCCCATCATGTAGAGGAGCCATAAATTCTTTGTAAAATTTGTTTTCTATCTCTACTTTAAGGCTAATCAAATATTTATTTTGATAAAAATCACACAATTTACAATTTATATGAACCACATTAACAATACAATTTATATTTACTACACAATTAAATTCAATCAAATTGTATAATTATGGATATTGTTAGGTGCTTTTGATTAAATGAATGTTTTAAAATATGGTATAATAATATAATATAACATGATAAATATTATATTATTATACTATATTTTAAATATAGTATACTAATATAATATAATATAATGTGACTAGCTTTTGCCCGCGACTTCGTCTGCGTGGAATTAGTAATGCCCGTTAAGGAATGAATTCTGGATATCAACTATTCTATATCCTTCCCCGGAGCTGAAACTATCTCCAGCGTTCAACAGTTATTTATTCCCCATACAAACTTTCAACCCCGTTTTTACCCCCTAAAGGGTTGATTTTCGGGATATAGGTAAACCATCGTATTTTATTTCCCGGGGCTTAAGTTTAATCTTAATCGTCGGTTCAGCGGTTAATAATTCGCCATACAAACTTCCATTCCCCTTTTCACCTCCTCTAGGGTTGATTTTCGGGATGAAAACTATTCTTTGTCGTTTTCCGGAACTCTAATTATGTCCATACTAATTTTCATCTAAATCGCTTCAGCGGTTAAAAATTCTCCATACAAACTTTCAACCCCCTTTTCACCCCCTCAAGAGTTGATTTTCGGGATGAAAACTATCCTATGTCCTTTCCCGGGACTCAAACTATATCTATACAAAATTTCATCAAAATCCGTTCAGCCGTTTTCACGTGATGCGCGGTCAAATAAACAGACAAACAGATAAACAGACAAACAGACAAAAATTCTAAAAACTGTTGGAACGTGTTCTGTTATCTATTCTAAGTATCCCCAGCCAATTTTTTTTAAATATCTTCCATGTACAGACTTTCGACCCTCTTCAGCTTTATTATATGTATAGATATAGCTTGGGCGTTGGGAACCAATGGGAACAAATACAAATTGGAAACAAACGGTGCCGTACCAATATTTAAATCCAGAACCACCAGCTTTGCAGGAGAGGACTGAGAGGAGACTACGCTACGCTACAGACTAGTTTAAGTCGTTATTAGTCCAACACTCGTCTCTCATAAGAAATTTTATTTATTTAAAATACTAAAAAAATCACACTATTTAAATCCGCAACACAGGTTTCGTCCACACAACACAGGTTTCGTCCAAACCGTCTCGTCTCTCTCAGGTCTTGTAAGTACTAACTAAATATAACACTTACCTTATTTTGCAGTATTTTCCAATACAATTAACTCAGCTGACAGATGCACGGGGTGTTTGACCGGTCAAAACGAATCGTATCCGATGACCCCCTAACAGAAGGCCCGGAGCCGGTTCTAGCCGCTTATGTAAACACAAGTGTAGAAAGACACGGATATAGGATTAAAAGTGTACCCGAGAGTCGATCCCGTTACTCTGGCGACCGCTCCGACAAAAACTGGTGCCATTAAATGAAATGTCTACTTAATGTATTATTTTTATCGGAAACTTATAAATTTATTTAAATAACCGCACTTCAGTTCTTTGAATATTATTTAAATACTCTAACCAATATAAATTCGCGTAATAATCAGAAGTTGTGTTATCGAAGTACCTAAGGACTGACACTGACATTGACTGCAGACAAGACAGAAAAGAAGTCGAACCAACCAATGTGACTAACCTAAGGAACGAGACGCGGCTATGCAGTGGAAAGAGTTTGCAATAATGCTTGCTTGTTCTATAAATACATCCCGTAAATAGGGAATATTACTGCAATATTCTGCCACCAGAGTGCAGCATTGCGCCAACCGTAAACAGTGTTTTGACAAGTCGTCCAAATCGGAATTCTAATTGAAAAAATATGAATTAATTTGGCTTTATAGGTCAAAAAGTAATGAAATAGAATAATGCATCAGTGCTGCGTTGTTGGGTGCAAGAACCAAGCTAATCAAGTGTAGACGCACGGCGTACCCGTAAGGCCCGTACCAAGGAGTAAATAATTAATAAAGTCTGGCTGGCTAATAAGTCCAGTAAGGGTGAAAGCAAACGTACGGTGGACGGCACGGCTGCCTGGTTCGGTAACCCGACCGAATCACACACGCACACGTCCGGTTGTGACATTTTGACATGACATTAGGTTTTTATGCCGTACGGTGGCGAACCGTACGTGTGCGGGGAACTGGCATTTAGTATGAGAAATGCGCCTTCAGGCGACCTGACGCGGCGACCGTATACGGCGACCTGACATGCAAACCGAACGTTTGCCTGGGCCCTAACAGTGGAAGTAATAAGCTATACCTATCCCTTTTTAGTAGCGAGTGTACTATACCTTGTGCAACCTAAGAAGCGGTTTTTGACACCTGTCATCTCGGTACATTTTATAACCAAAAATCGATTTTAGTTTATGAAATGTACTGAGATGATAGGTGTCAAAAACCGCTTATTAGGTTGCACAAGGTATAGTGGAAGAAAGATATACCTAGTATGATTCTCTTTGTCTATACTTGAAGTAAAACAAACTGTGAGGTGACCAAACTATAGTACTAATTAAAAACCGGCCAAGAGCATGTCGGGCCTGAGACCATTAATTCAAAAGATCGTTTCTTACGGGAAATTTGGCGGCGCTTACGTCATTTTTACTTACGTCCTTTCACTATGGGTTTTTGAATGATAACTCAAAAACGGCTCAACCGATTTATTTCAATATAGTTTTCATTGAAGGTACTCATTAGGCCTCAGTTTCATGATTTTTTTCAAAATTTTAGGACCCACGATTCAAAAGTTAGATTGGGGGGGGGGGGGGGGACGCTCTGTTTTAAACTTTCGGAGCTATTATTTCCGAAAGTATTAGTTTTATCCAAAAACTGTTTTAAAAGACCCTAATTATTTTTAAAAGACCTATCCAACAATACCCCACACAACTTGGTTGGAACGAAAAAAAATTTCGCCCCCCACTTCACGTGTACGGGAGGTACCCTAACAAAATATATTTTTCGCGTTCTTCTTCTACCGTTTTGTCGGCTTGGTTAATGCACACATTCAAACCAAATTTCAGCTTTCTAGTGCTAACGGTCACTGAGCTAGACCGCGGACGGACGGACGGACGGACGGACATGACGAAACTATAAGGGTTCCATTTTTGCCATTTTGGCTACGGAACCCTAAAAAATGCATATTATTTGTATAGGTTCTTTTTTTCAATATCTTTTTTTAACTACATATTTTGGATTCCTAGACATTTTCGCCTTTCTGCAATTTAAATTCGGTACGGGAGTGTAAAGACGGTTTAACAAAATATGAATAAAGTACTGGCATCTTACATAAAAGTTTTTTTTTAATGTTTTAATGGCATATTTAAGTTTTTTTCTATCGCAATCAACCAGTATCTATATGATTTTGAAGATTGAAACTTTTTATCCAGAGATAAAGCTTTACAAACTTTTTTTAGGTACCAAAAATATCGTGGCGGGAAAAACTGTCAAATTTGACTTTTCCATGATAACAAAAAGATAACTTTGTGTTGTGAAGGCAAGGTCATTATAAGTTAATATTTTGATTTAGAAGCCCTTTCTAGTAATAGTATTGAGTGTTTATTTATGCACCTCGCATCGCAGCGCGTCGCTCGCTGACGCTCAGGACATTATGCCTCATTCACTTATCATTCACCGGCTTTCAAAAAGCGATACACGTAAACAATGGGACCGTAACAACAGTTGTAATATATATGTGTTGCTTCAGAGTTTTCTTAATAAACACAATGTGGTCTACGAGCTTATGAAATGCTTATGCATGAGTTTATGAATTTTAAGTTAATTGTAAGTTAAGCCCTTTAACTTTTTAGAGGTCAGTTTAATTATTGTTTAAATTATAGCTTGGGATATAAATACAAATTAATTGACTTATCCGGAATTTTAAAAAGAGGCGACGCTTTTATGGGTCATGTACCTATATATATTTTTTCTTTGTAGGTATGTTCGGATTCGGATATCTTCAATTTTTTTTGTAGAATTGATTTGATTACCGTTTGCAAACCACCAAATAAGAAGGGCCCTAACCATTACTTCTTTTGTTACAGTGACAATGTCGCCTACTGGCGATTAAGGCAGAGGACACAGATGTGAAGAGCACAGCCACCATGCACACCATGGACACGATGGGCTACGGCCACAAGAAGTACCGGCCGCCGCTCTCGCCCACCAGCTTCTACCAGCATGACTTGTACTCCAGGCACACCACGCTGCGCCCTCAGGTATTTTATTGTAACTACTTATCACTTAATGAAGATATATGTCTAGCACCATGGATCTTTGAAATAACTATGGATCCCGCGGCGCTGAAAAAAGTATGTAGTTCCATCTCGTGTTGACGCCCGATGCACATATTCAAAACAGTCCGATAAGGCGGTTTTCACACTGTTACGGTTTCCGCATGCGGTGCCGGTGCGCGAGCGAGATGGCGCTCTGCATTTATATAGCGCTGTCACCCTCGCCGCATGTGGTTGCGGCGCCAGTGTGATAATCGCCTTAGTGAAGACCTATGTGTGCATGGAAGGAACCACAGTTTTATCTCTGCGGTGCGGTATCCGTTGTTATTCTCTGATAAATATTCATTTTTATAACTCAATATTACAATCTCTAGATATAGTTAAGATAACTTTTTTGACCTGTGAGTATGATTAAATACATATCATTGAATTTAGGCCGAGGGTTAATGAACTAAGTGCGTAGATTCATATTTCTACTAAAGCGCATCTTACTAAATTGTTCCTAATATCTTCGTCGACACATATTTTAACTAGATTAATGTAGCTATCCATTTGATTAAGTACACATGATAACCTGATGGGTTAAACCTAAAACAAATTAAAGGCGTAGAAATTATCACATAGTCATTTATAAGCGATTTCGTTCACAGATAACCGTCAACTGCGTAGGCATATGCGTATAACTGAACATTTTCCACGATCGCTGGAAACCATTGTTCGGAGTTCGTAGACGATCTTGATTTAGGTCAACGAATATAAATAAAAATACTGTTAAATGTTATCGTATCTTACAAATCTTTTACTTAAGTGTAAAAGTATAGTGGAACTTATTAAGCCTATTATTTTTGTTTTGTGATCATGGTTTATGATTATGATAAATTTTGCCATAGGCAGGTACACATGTAAAACCGACTAACTCTAGGGTGATGATTACTTTTTAATCAGGATTTTTGTCGGCTTCAAGGATTGAATGAGTCTAAACAATTGTATGGAAATATAAAATTTAATACGAATGCGACGCGACGCGATAAAAAGGCATCGTAATTTTCTCTTCTCGGTTTATGAATGAAGCGATCGCGGGAGCGTCCATATAATTTAGGAATGATATCAGTCGATCGGAGTTTCACGCGGCTTAGGGCCGGTGGGCCGTTCCCGTTACGCGGTCAACGGTACCTGACACAATGATCGTTAAAATGGTATAAAATCGTCCACTAGCATTTTAATAGAATAAGAGGATTGAGACATTATTCAAGGTCTGGGAAGAAATTTTTAGTATGCGTTTATGGGGGTATTAATTACATAAAGGTTAGAAATAAGTTACTAAATAATTCACTATTTACTCTATAGACAAAATACAAGATTATGAATACAATCCAAGAATATTTATGAGAAATTTAAAATGTCCAAAAGTGTATAAGGTATAGGTAAATTATTTATCTCTACTTAATTCTAAGTAAAGGGCCCCGCAGCAAGCATAGGGAATCAATGGTTTCAGTCAAATCTCAGGACATGGTATGATGTAGATTCAAGTCTCCTTACCTATATGAGGTGTAACAAAAATGCTGTTGATCCTTTAAGGGCATAATTGGTGTCGTATCACGTCGTATTCTAATTATGAAAAAGTAAGGAAGAAAAATGTTGGTTTAGTATGGAAGATCGGCTGGCTGGAACTGGGACCACCTGTCCTTTAGTAAAAAAAATTGCAACCAAAAATGTTTTCTCCTACTTTTTCTTAGTCACAATACGATACCAATTATACCCTTAAATGGGTCACTAGTATTTTTGTTACATCCTGTATATCTTCTAAGGGCCCAATTCTCTTATACATATATTAGTACGTACACAGCGTATTAGTGATCAACCTCGCTAGTATTAATATTGACGGCACCTGTATACGTAAATATAAGCCCCCCACAATGAATAGGACGTCACAACACGTTACCTTGTTCATACAAGCCAGTAACTCACGCATTATATTTATGTATGAATGCACTGCTGTCACTGTTGAAAAATAGTTTATTCTTCCTTTTTAAGTAGTTTCGTGATTGTATAATAAAGATACAATAAAACTTATTTTCGCGGAAGACGTGCAAGGGAGGTTGGAAAATAAACAAACCAGACGCAATAATCTAGCTGTCGGAAGTTTGTTCCTAATAAAAGTGTTAATTTTAAGATCTAATATGTTGTTGCCTTCACCTGTTTCTGATGTATGGATGTGTGGTACTTACATACGTTAAATACTCTGTTAAGAATATGAGTAGTATATACTCGTAGTAAACTCGTTGACTCAACGACGTTGAGGCTTCGAATGTTACATAGCTGTTGATTTTTGGACAGGCTAGAAAGCACCCGTGTTAAATAAGTTTGAATATACCTATATGCATGGCCAATTTATCATTGAATCCATTAATATAGTACCTAATGCAATTCTGAACCCGATACATAACATATATTGACGAAACCGTGGTGGATGTAGTTTTTTTTTTATTATATATTTTTTTATGGACGAAGCCTGTGTTGCGGATTTGAATAGTGTGATTTTATTTTTGGTTTAAATAAATAAAATTATCATCACTCAAACATATATACTGGCATACATAGGTATACCCATGTATGTTGCAATGTTTAGGGGATCGTTATTAATCACAATTAATAAATATTATTTCGCTCAGGGATTAAGTATGGCAATACAGAGAGGAAATGCGAAAAGTGTCCTGGGGATGATGCCCCGCCCGAGTAACGCTAGGTTTCATAGATACCTATTTTTTTGGTGATTAATTTAAATTGACATGCACTCAAGTCATCAAATTAAGTCTCCGTAGGTACTACAACTACAACGCGTACTTACCTAAGTATATATATACCTATATAGCTTGCATTGTAATTGAATTACCTTAGTTATTTAATAGCGCATTGGTCGAGCTCGATCAGTTTTGTTTACACCTCATTAATCAACGTATGTAGAAAATGTTATCAATAAATCGATAATTGGTATAACTTTAATGAATCAATAAGTTATCTTGCTCCGGAGCAGATCGCACGGTGTCGTTCACTCTCCGTTGCCGCCGACCGTTACTTCGCTTGATCTCCA
Organism: Pammene fasciana; assembly: GCA_911728535.1. Lineage (NCBI taxonomy): Eukaryota > Metazoa > Arthropoda > Insecta > Lepidoptera > Tortricidae > Pammene > Pammene fasciana. The sequence continues at coordinate 14,576,385 of OU452276.1, read as the reverse complement.
CGATATCAAATCACCTCTACATTCTTCATTTCAATATCTTGAATTATAATATCCTGTTGCCCTATTCATTTAGAGTCCGGTAAACTCTTTTTTCGATTTCGCTCAACTTTTTGATGCTATTTTGCAGTAACTAACACAACTTCTATAATTTTGTATACATATTATGAAAGATCGCTTCTTTTTGAATGGAATAAATACAACGATTTTATAATTTTATGCTTTTCTTATAAATAATTCACCCTAATCTAACACCTATTTCGCGATTTTTGCTTGGAGAGGTGAAAAGAGTAAGGTTTTTATTGATTAAAATTAAGTTACACAAGTACGTAATTTTTATAAATACATTGTAAAATGCAGTAAAATGAGTCGCCTGAGGAATAAGTGTAACAGTTTTTTTCATTTTCATATATATTTTTTAAGGGAGAGTATGTTTTGCTAGAGAAATTTTGCTAAAAATTGCCGAAGTTTAGGTGATATTTTTGGGAAGATATTATTTTACAAATATAACAATACAAAAATAAACTTTACTTCATGCTTTATTCAGATAATACAACACATAGTAGGGTCCATAACAAATAATAATTGAAAATCATACGACAAAATTGCATGAATCAACGTCCTCACTAAACAAGCTCTGTAAGAATTGAGTTTTAAGGTATTAAATATTAATATATATAGACCTAAAGTACTTTTTTTGCAATAACAGGACTTCAAGCTATCTTACCGAATGCAATTCAAGTGCATAATGTCATTATTAGCGATTTTCGTTTTCAAATCGTTACCGGACTCTTAATACCGGCTGTTAATCCTGAATGTACGAAATATGGCTTTCTTACGCAAATCATCATTCAATTAGAAATTAAGAAGGATTCGTGTTTAAAAAATGTAATGTTGATGAAGCCAGTCAAGCACATAGGACTTTAATGTTGCTGGTGTTTAAAATAAATGTTAGTGTTGCTTTAATACTTTCTCTCTTTGTGTAGTTTGTGTATTTACATCCAGTCAAGACAGTCGATCTATCAAAGCTAATTTGAATAGGTATTGTATTGTGACAGCAGGTCGTGTCTTTCTGTGTTTAAATCGTCGTTGTCTAAAAGTAACGGCAACGGTATTCACTTGTTTACATTTTAGGTACGTGATTTTTATTTCCCACCAACTGCACCTTATCGAATATAAAGTACCTACTTACTGTGTCAAAGGTGTCAACAATTCTTAACCAGAATATATTTATTTTGGACGCTATAAGATTATAAGAAAACCCGCTTACGATGGTTTCCGATGCAATCGGGGTGACCATAACTCATCGAAAATCGATTAAGTGAAAAAAATCAAATAAGTGACTGATCTCATGCTCTAGTGATCTACATCGCCGCAATTCGAGCAGTCATTATCCGACCGAGGTGTCGCTCCCGGCATGACGTGGTCACCGCTGCTATTTCCAGCCCGCCATTCCCTAACGGTGATCAGCGCCGGTATTTCGATCTGTTCTCCATGCAGAATATTTAAATAGCTTTCAATATAAATACGCATATCTAGTTTATCGAACGAGCGGAGCGTAAGCGAAGATCGTTCTTACAAACAACAACTGTCACCTGGCTACTGGGACGTCTCGGCATTTGGATGGCTTTTTGATTTAAATAGTTTGTCCGACGATAACTTTAGTAACGATTTTCCAATCTTAATGAAATTTGTTGGGGTTGTAGCAGAGACCAACAAAATTTGCGAGTTCGTATATGAGCTGGATTGAGACGGGAGTTCTGAAATTAGAAGGCCTAAAAAGGTTTTGTAAAGGGGTCCTGTTACATTGGCCATCTTATTTGCTACTTTTACGAGCAAGTACGGTTGAGTTTGGTATCAAACGAAAGGTATTGATTAACACTCCCGTCAAATCCTTATTAACTGCTTACTGTTTCATAACAATTAGCAACATAAAATTGATTTCAAAAATATTTTCAATTATATTTTGATTTGGTGTAAATATTTTGACAACTGACTTTTTTTTAATTTATTAGAGCTTTGGCTGCTAGGGCCATCAGCATACTGACATTAACACATTAGCAGGGGGGTACAACTCAAAGTAAATCTGTCAAAAAATTTGAGTTTGACACGACGTATCCGATACGTTTGCATAAGTGCGAAAAAGAACTTGTCATGCGTTAAGAAGGGACAGCATGATTCGTGACGTTATGTGACATTTCAGTGGTCTCTCTGTATTATACTATTATTTACTCTGTGACATTAGTCAGAGAGAGTTACCATAGACGCATAATGATGGTGACCGAAACCACAGAGTAAATAATAGTATAACAGAGAGACCTCTGTAATGTCACGTAACGTCACGAATCATGTTGTCCCTTCTTAACGCATGACAAGTTCTTTTTCGCACTTATGCAAACGTAGCGGATACGTCGTGTCAAACTCAAATTTTTTGACAGATTTACTTTGAGTTGTACCCCCCTGCCGAAACCTATATAGGTGGTCCACAGATGAGAACGAAATGTCAAAGCAACAGAGTGAGAGGCATGTAAGATGTCGATTTAAATTTAGATGAGACAAAAACTGTCAAATCTGAAGCGATTTCGTCGCGGTTAAATTTTGCGCATCAACCGCACAATTTAATATGGACGTTTAGTTTCACCGTGATGGTTAGTTGAGAAAAAATACCCGATACCTATTTTTGGTATTTGTAGTAATTCTACTATTGCACATTTATGGCAAAACACAAGATTCGCGAGTTCACAGTTCGGGGCGAACTACTAGTTATATGAATTCGATTAGACGCTAACATCTCGATTTATGATTGCCTGGAATGCAAAAACAGTATTGCACCGTTAGAATTTTATGTTAATAAACTCGCAGAGCGCGTCGAACGATGATTCCGCGAATCATGTTGATGATGTTTAGAGCATGTAGGTGTAACGAGAGGGTGTAACAATAAAATAAGTGATGTAAGATGCGCATCGGTCGGTCGTATGAATATGGCAGCGCGTGCGCCGCCGAGCGCAGCCGCGCGGCACGCGTGAACTCATCTGCTGTTGCTTCTGAAAAACCCAGGAAACGTGGCTCGGGCTAAGTGATGCTGCTTATGAATAATGATGAATGGACTTCCGTGAGTTCACTTAATTACCTCCTTAGTCGTGTGCGCAGCCACCACGAACACCGATATCGGTGTAAACGAGCACAGCACTCATCTGACCGTGAAGACACGCGCTACTAAAGATAGTTTACCTATTATGTAATCGCGGCTGAAGATTAACAATAATTATATTTGGCTGTAACTAGTACCTGGGATAATAGATTTCATTAATCTATTCTTGCGAATCGCGTTTTTATCTCGATGAGCAAAATTCACAAAAAATACTGCTATGTAATTTATGAATTGTTCATATTTTTTATCTCCTTCGGGGGTACTAATACCTTCTATAGGTCAAGCTGGTGCCTGTAGTATAAGATTTCGTAACTCCTAAAACTAGCGAAACCTTAGTACTTTCTAAAAAAGGAACTAGAAAAGAAATCATTAATTGATACAAAAGGTTAGCCTGCGACAAATCTACTTATTTACTTACTCCCGTTTACAAAATAATAGCCATAATTTGCATTAAGTAATTGTTTTCTTTAATAAAGATGCTTAAAAATAGGTAGGTAAGTAAATAAAAACGCCATATACAAAACCTGAATAACATAATTTGTATTCAGAGGAAAACGGACGAGTAACCTTTTTTCCTTTACAGCTAATTGAATATGAAGTACCTACCTATTTGAGGTCCTGAAAAAATTTCAACTTAACCTACTTGGGTAATAAAATAATTCACCTAAGAATCCTTTCTATTCGAGAAAGTATTTTTTCAGAGGCACTCTTTGTTTCAATAACTAAGTAGTACTTTTATTACGAGGTATTGACAGTCTGACGAAGTGACGGTGCGCACACGATTATATGACCGGTTTTTCATTTGCCGTACTAACGAGCTTTTACAAGGAAGCTTCTTATTTAGACCATTGTGGAAAAAAATCGCACGCGCATTGTCCGAATGGCTGGCGGTGGGGTCAAAAGTCGCACAACGGTTAACTCTAAGCGGTATTTTTATGTCAATGATCTTGATTTGTAAAGAAATTTCCATGCAAATGGCTCTCACGAATTATCACAGGCAGCAGGGCATGTATGTGTAAATTAATTGTTCTTAGTCCGAAGGCGACGTTTGCAAAGTGACTATGATACCTGACATTATAGTACAGATGATGAGAATGCTTAGACACAGATCTGTGTAAGCTGAAAGCACACGTAAGCACATTTATCAGAACAAGTGACGCGATAACCTGACCTAACCCACATCGCAACCACAGATAGATATTCAAATTAAAAATAAATAGTTGCCTTTATAGTGGGTTTTCATTTTCTTCATCAGTTTACATTGCACGTATGTCTTGTTAATTTATCAGATTTGGATATGACATGATTTGGAAAATTTAATTGGAAGCTGTAAGTATAAGATTATTCTTACTATAGTGCTTCCAATCCCGGGAATTCCTTTCATAGGTATAATAGATACATGGTCCTATCTAACTATAGAAGATATTATAATTTATTTATACCTCTTATATAAGTCGACTACAATTATGTTGTCTTAATGTTACCAAGCAATTAACTGATTGAAATAACATGTCTAATTAGAGCCGATTAGGCAGTAATTTTAAAGATGCTAAATTCATGAACCTGTTCTTTGAAACGCAGACCGCGACCGCCGTGGGACATTTATTTTGTCTGCTTATTCCACCTATGTGGGAACCGTCATCAACTGACATGGCAAGCATTATTAAATTACCAGGTTCGACGTTTTTGCCGTTGGTGTTCAGGTCTCTCGGAGAACACCCGTGTAGGTACGAATAGAGAAAACGAGATAAACACACGTTCGTGTAAGTTGCATCCCCAATACTTATCTATATTGGATCGCCCGCGGAACGTGCACTGACTGCACATTCATTTCGATTTTGTTGCTTTTTTCTTTCTGACCCTTGTAAATCGTTACGACTCGGATAGTTTAAAAATTTGCATACTTACAACGATTATCAATACTTATACACCCTTATTCCATAAACATAATATGTCTCAGGCCTCAATTAGTTAATTTATGTTCTGTCCTTATCTGTCACTTTGACAATTATTGTGTTGTGTGCTTGTAAGGCCTGAGAGACGTTTTTGAATAAGGGGGTTAAACTATAAATATTTATAGTACTACAGTGTGTTTTTTCAATAAATAGCCATATTGTGCGAGGTAATTTAGTAGGCTAAACTACACAACTTTTAGTATGGGACAACTCCGAAATCTCAAAAAAACTTTTGGCTGTGTCATACATTTCTGCCGATCAGACGTCGACGTTTTCTATGGGGAACCCAAAATTTATTTTGCTATTTCAGTGTTGGTCCCATAGAAAAAGTTGTATTGTTCAGTATGACTTACCTAATCATCTCTCACAATATGGCTAGTTATAGAAAAAACACCCCGTATAACCTATGCTCCTATTGATATTAAATTTTTAATAAGTATATATACGTACTTGTATGTACAGGCAGTGTTAGTTATAATTTTAGTATAATATATTTATTTAAGATTAGTTTTTGTTTATACTTAAGCTTATTGTTTACTGTTAATCTATTGCGTGTTTACTCCAATAAATATTGATTGTTTTATGTACAAGGTAGGTATTGTTTTATGTGTAGGTAAAAGGTAAGTACATGTTCATAAAGTGGCCCTTGTTTACTTAGCAATAAATGAATGGAAATGTGTTCAGTTAAATAATACTAATATATCTCGAAACTTTAGAGTACATAATAAAAAAATCATGATCACAAAAATATGAAGGGACATAATTATAGTATTTAAATTCAATTGGTGCTATTTTACACAAATTGGTAACACTAGAACAAGATTACGTAAAAGGAGCACAACATTCCAGTTAAATATCGGCAAGCTCAAGCCATGTTGAGCGCAAAAACAAAAAAAAAGTATAAATCGTGTCGGCATTTAGTTGTCGTAACGCGGAGTTACGTGGAGAGGTTCGCCTTGCACTTGGGCCGGTGCGGTCTTCAGTGCAATAGCCGCAGCCGGCATCGGCACCCGGGCTACTGTTACTACTTCCCGAGCACTGGCATTAAAAGAGCCAGTATATAACTGGTATAAGTGTGATCTTCCATTACGCATTGCTATTACGGATCTTGAGATCATACTAACTCGGTAAAAGTATCTCTGAGGCGAGTACTTGGTAATCGACGGAAATGGAATCTCAGACCGGCCTAGCTAGGGCACTGCGAATCGGGTCAACACATTCTCGTAAACCACCCACACCTTTAGAGTGGAATTTGAATCACTGAACCTCACTGAATCGTAATGCTGGTTCAACTGATGATACGCTCATTTAAACAAACAGGTTTTACAGTTACTTTAAAGTTAAGTATATTTGTATATTTACAAATATATTTTCAAAGGTTACTTTGTGTATAAACATTGCATAATTAATATTTAATCTTCTTAGTTTCAACAATATTTCTTATGAATACACAATTATTACTGACTAAAAGAGTTACAAACTTAATATCAGCTTAATATTTGCTATTAAATCACAAAAAATAATGGCTGAAGTTACGAGTAATAGGAATAGGTATACGTTTCGCTACAAAACTTGATTTTCTATCATTATTCTGTGTCATTGTTCTAGGCTTCACTGTAGAACAGTGCTTTTCGCAGACTCCTTGATATTTTTAGCTTGACAGCATTTTATGGGGCCTCTACTTAACTCAATTACTCGTACATTTTATATTTACAAGTGATAATATTATATGAAACACCTCAGATATACATAAAATCTAATGGTCCATTGGTACGTACATTAAGTTAAAAACAAAATATATAAACACTAAGATCACATATGACACATTAATTTTACTAAAACCGACAATAAAACCTAATTCCTTACCCTAAATAGACTTTACGCCGGTCGTTGCTATTATTCTTATCCTCTACTTGTTGAAGCTGGCGACAATACTTTTTCTAGTGAACTAACCATACATGAAACTTATCGAAGTAAAACTTGGACTTGCAGGTATTGTTGGAACTTCAGATATGTTTTTATCTATTTACGCCTCCAGACGAAGTTTACTTAAGCTTATTAGTTTTATTTGAAGCCAAGCCGGGTGTAACTAGGACTACCTGACAACCTGTCCTGCAGCATCCCGGCTATTTATACCGCGGAGCTCGACTGGACTCTAATTAAAACCTTCATCTCTACAGCATTAAACTGTAAGCTAACTCTTGCAGCGATAAACTACGATATTCTAGGCAAAGCGAGGAAACTTCGTTTCAGATTTCTAAGATTTTTCTTTTCATATTTTGCAAAAGCGCTTATGATATTTAGGAACACAAGTAATAATTAGGAACACGAGGTAATGATTTGAACCATTGATTAAGTCGCAGTTTAATAATTACAAAGTCTCTAAGGACAATTTATAATACTCAATGAGTGTCATATTGGAGAATAGGAACAATTTACAAATATAATATTTAGGAGTGAGACAATAGACTCCGTGCAAGGAAAGTAGACTCCGCGAGTAGGTCACTGGGTCCAGGCGGTCACCTTTCTCCTCGGTTGTTGGGGTAACAAAAAAATGTTTTTTCCAGATGGTTTCGTGACACCTACTGTTTATTTCATTTGTGGTAGAAAGTAAAAGAAAGTGTTTTGTTGCAATGGTCATAAGTGAATGAATTTCGATTGTAGTTTCCTTTGTAAGGTCTGGTTTATTGATTGCATTTTATTCTGTAAAACAATTATTCTTTCCAAATAACCACTAATTGTTAGAGGTACAGCTTGAAATCATTAACAAAAATAATTTCACAAACGATTTAAAGCAGCCCGTTTTTATAACAAGAAAACTATCAGAGCTGCCTGAAAAATAAAAAAATAAACATCTTAATTGTGCGTGTGTGTGTTAAAGGTTTAGTTTAATGGGGCATTGTTGCGTGAACGAAGCCATGACGAAAATCCGCGGCACGAGGGGATTTCTGCGGCGGTCCACAAAGGCGACAAACATGGCAATTCGCGGCAGCGACCAACCCGCCAGAGTTCGTTGCTCGCTGACTCGGCCACTCTCCGCCATGCTTATTAACCGTTCCTCTAACCTTTTGTAATGTTATTGTAAATTAGCCTTTTATCGATGTCCAACTATGACAGCATCTTAAAGTGTTTTAGCTCGACTAACAAAGAAATAGGGGTGCCTTTCTTTTACGAGAGCGCTGTTTTTCTTTTCCACTTCTTAGCGGGTTTTGCAGTAACCTTACTGGGTGTTGTAGTTACCTTTAGCTAAGGATAGTATCATACATATAAGTATAAGTAGATAATCATCAAAGTTGTTAGGTATATATACAATATACATACAAAATTCTGAATACATCTTCGTTATACATTTTATTTCAGAACACTATCAGTATAAAAAAATAGTTTTAACGGTTCATAAAAACCCTCACACGCGCAGTTTCCAGTACTAACGCTAACCAACTAGTGGTTCTGTGAACCGTAGACTTCGGAGAACATAAATAACGCGACAGCAAACTTCCCCCCCCTTTCCCCCTCATTTTCCTCCCAATCAAAAAAATGGCTCGACAATTTTTGGCAAATAAATCAAGGAAGGTACGTGCCAAGTTTCATCGAAATCGGATGAAAAATGCGACCTCTAGACCGACACTGACCAACCAACCAACCAATACACACACATCAATCTGCCGAATCGTCGTACCAGTGAAAACGGAGACGTTCGTCGCCTCGCTACGCTCGGCTTCTCAGTCAAAAATACTATAATAACGTACTCATGACATGTTATGGAGTTCAAATGAGGCAAAACCCTTAACTCAATAAACTTGCAAAATCTTTAAGATTTAACGAGAAGCCTCCGTCAACTTGTAAATACTAAGGTATCCCGATCGTTATCCGTTAAAAGTTAAGTTTAATGCGGAGCTATGCGCGTAATTGACTTCATTGCAATATTTGAACAAAGTTGGAATGCTGCAAAGGTGTGCTGTGTAAAAAGACAAGCTAGAGACAAATGTTTTCATTTAAATATTCCTGCGTTTGAATCCCGGTAAAAGTTCTTTTGATTTTTGTTCACCTATATTATACGTATGGATTGTTTTTATCGGACCAGGAGCCGTTTCCTAACATTACAAACCTTAGATCACACTAAGGCACGATTCACTTCCAATATTCAAGGATATCGCGAGTTCTCTGTTCGAGGCGGACTACTAGTGTATTTTAAAATTAAAATACGTTACCAGCAGTTCCTAGAAAACTTTTTTTTGCTTAGGTACATTTAGGCCAATCTGATGTAGGTAGATGGGCAACTAAATGTTTTTCCGTTGTCATCTCACACAATGTTGCACGACTGCCAGTACTTTGCCCAGTGCGGGTTGTGTAATGTAATCATTGTTACGCTTATTAGGTACGGAATCATAAATACCTATAACATTTATACCTAATCATAATACCTAGATATAAGCACAAAAGCAGTTATCAAGGATGCTAAGATTACCTCCTAGACAAGTTGTGAGAAGACTGTGTAATTATACATAATTCCTAAACAATAAGAGTACCGATCAATTAGACTTAAATGGTATTATAAATGATTATCTTATGGTGAGGAGCTGCCCTCCGGTTGTGCACGTGCAATTCAATACAGTCGTTATAGTGAGTAATCACGGGGTCTACATTTTTATAGCTGGATACTACCGCATCGGAATTATATCAGAGGCTTTGATTTATGATTGGTTTCAATCGAAGTGCTCATTCATATTCTATTGATAGTAAACTCAAGCTTTAATTAGGCATTAAATTAACGTAAAATATCTAACTTGTAATGATTTTTTTGTTGTTGCATTGCGCGACAGGTACATAATTTTGAATAATAATTGCAAAAATATATTTGGTATAAATAAATTGAGCACGTATGACACTTTTCAAATGCAATTTTCGTTTCATGAGAGGCACTTTCAGAACATAAGCTTTCAGAACGTTACTTTAATCATACAACTTTCAGTTCAGTTACCGTGAAACTATCCAACTTTACACAGGTGGATAAGTCTTAATCATCTTTCTATTAGGAGCTAAATGGGATTTGCAAGTAATAAAATTGCAAATTTTTATTTAGCAGAGAAAATAAACCAAAAATTAATATCATAGAGGTCATTTTTATCCGTGATGTACAAAACACTAATATGGCCGGTTCCAAAACAAGCTATTTAGTTTGCTAAAGGACTTACCTTATTGACTTGAAGCTTTTTTTTCTTTAAGCAAAAATATTAACGGAAAACATATTTTCAATGGGTACTTGTTTTTAAATCGGACCCAGACCCAAATGACGCCATCCTTGAGAAATTCGGCCGTGATCATGACCTCAATCTTCTGAATTGAAGACATTTGTCGCTTGATATAGCTCTTTATCGGATTTTGTTTCCTTTAGCGAAATACATCCGCGATGTATGAGCTCGCGTATTCCACACATCCGGAGGAGGCATTGCAACGAAGGCCTCCGTAGATTGTGGGAACGATCAAGTCCTATGAATTTTTAAGATCGAAGCCAAGTAGACGATGTGATGGAGGTGGAAAATAAGACTGTTAATACGGAGCTTTGAGTCATAAGTATAATATTTATAATATTATGAGGTAGGTAGTGCTCAAACGATTAGATTTTTTTTTTACCACGACGGCGGCAAACAAGCATACGACCCGCCTGATGGTCGTACCTATGGACGCCTGCAACCCCAGATGATTCACATGCGCGTTGCCTACCCTTTAAGAACCTATACACTCCTTTTTGAAGAACCTCATACTGTAGCCCTCTGGGAAAACCTCGGCAGGGAGATTTATGAGTGGTAAAAAAAATACACAGGGTCTGTCCGAAAAGAAAAGGGTTTTATATTTCATTAGTTTCCATACAAACCACGACAGTTCTCTTTCCGCACAAACTCTTAATGACTAAGGCTATGAAATTTGCAAAAAAAATGTAGGTACGTAGAGTAATTTAATTACTACATATACATTAAGATTAGTGGGTAATAGGCATAATTATAAATATGCATATTTACATAATTACTTGAACCTTATATTTTGATTTACTTGCTTCACACAATTTCCCAATGTCCAGATTTATTTTGATGTAATGGTGACCACTAGAATTAACATAAGCCCCTTAACTTGACACCGATTGAATAAACTACAGGACTACCGCGTCCATTTAACGCGCACATTGTAGTTCAACGTAATGGATTCACAAAATCTCCATAAGCAGGGCCCAAAAAAGAAGTAATCGAGTCGGCAGACGGCACCCGCGCCGGGTAACTGACCGAGTCCTTGACCCACAGCCGTGGTCACGGTCCACTCGCCTCTAAACAGACCTATAAGTAGGTATAATGAGGTTTATAATCATGTTTTGAACGTGATTCGTGCGTGGGCTACTCGCAGTAACCATAATAAGAGGACTGCAGGAGAAAGTTGTAGAGATACGTATCTGTTTGTGCTGTAGGTTAGTTATATTTAGGAATGATTATATCAGTACATCATAGCCCATAGGACAATGCATCATTAAGCAAAGGTCGAAAGAATAACCGTTTCTTATCAGTAGATCTTAGAAATGCATTAAATAGGTACCATTAGTGACCACCATCCACACATAGAGAATCTCCTATATCTGTGGCAAAATGGGTGGATTTTGTCAGATCAAATATATCGAAGTAAGTTGGAGTTGAAACTCTAGGTCCATGGGGTCCCAGCGCGCACAAGTTTTTTGCAGAAATCGCGAAGCGTCTGGTTGACGTAACTGGTGACCGAAGAGCTGGCGGTTTCCTCGTACAACGTAGGTATTAGCATTGCGATACAACGAGGAAATGCTGCCAGCGTCCTTGGTACAATGCCGCAAGGACCTAGTTTAGATTTGAGCTAGTTATTAATTTAGTTTAAAATTTGTGTTTGTAGTGCCTCAGTATATTTATTTAATTATGTAAATAAATGTTATAATTCAGTAAGTTGTTAGGTAGAGTTATTAGATATCGAGTAGGTACCTATAAATCCTATAATGAACCTTCAAGCATATCTCTATTAAAGTTAAGATAGGAATTAGATATTTTACTATCACCTCTCTTTATACTTTTTGCGCGGTGTACAATGTATATTGATGTAGGTACCTAAGTCAATTATTTGACAAAAATATTATTTATCTTTGCTAAAATACCTTTAACAATTTTTAATAAACTGTCGAGTATTGCGTGTAAAAACTGCAAAGTCAAGAAATATTCCAAAAATATTTTGATTTGGTATGTAACCTAGTATTTTAGTAGGTATATTGAGTAACTTTGATAAGATAACTAACATTTTTGACACATATGTAGGTATTATGCAAATAGATATTATGCATAATCTGATGCATTAGTATACCTTATAATTATAATGGTTCAGTTCTGATTTTTTTAATCTGAATTTTGTTCATGTACAGTGGGCCAAGAAAGTGGTCTACCAGTTTTGACAAAAGTTTCTGCGAGAGCGATCGCTAAGGTTCACTTTTATAACGGAGTTTAAAACATGCACAACCTTGTCTCATGACGTTCAAACGAATCTCAACCGTAGGGTGGCAGACATTTTTGGCCAACTATACAGTGTATTTTTACTTTACTGATTGTCGATCAGTTATTATTAATAGAACTATACCGCTATCAAGAAGTTTTAGATCGCGCTATATAAGTAGCTATTTATGTAACTAACGGTATCTACCATAATTATAAAGAACTTTATATTATAATAGTAATGGAAGCTGTATCGGTATGTTTCCTATTGTGATCTTACAACGGTGCCTCAAATATGGTATGAAGAATTGATTGATCCTCGGTCCGCCACGCCTCCAATATTTTCTGAGAGATAATTGTCTTTGTGTAGTTGTGTACCTAAAATTTTCTTTGGGTCCTTATTTGAGACAACTACCTCTATAATATCTCTCTTAAACTAAAACCTCAATAGGTATGAACCGTTTTAGGGCTGAAAGGGATTACAGCTATTATATTATATTATTATTCTTGAGGAAGAACTCCTACATCATTTTGGGCTAAGGGGCTGTTCATAAATTACGTCATTTCAAAATGGAGGGGAGGGGGGGTCTGGACATCGGATGATGGTAGCATAACGTAGGAGGAAACGGGGCCATTCGAAGTATAATCTTTGAATGATTTTAGGGGGGGGGGGAGGGGTCAAAAATCGTCAAAAATCGATGACGTAATTTCTGGACAGCCCCTAATGGATTTAATATTGCGCTAATTGATTAAATATAATGCAATTTATTATCATTCCCTGAGATTTATCTGCCATCTGAAAAATCAGGTCTGGGTTCAAAGATGTGTAATTGTGTATATAAAATTCAGCCTAAGTGATTTAATATAAAGTACTCAATATTCAGAATTTTCGCTGTTCAATTTAAAATCAGATAGTACCTAACTATATTAGGAGTGAACATTTTACTATTATAGGGAAGTCAGCAAGCGATTTACTGCGTGTGTATTCCTCGTCAGTTTGGCACATTAAGTACTTAGTTAGTTTTAATCGTATCGCGCGGCGTCACTTGTGCCGGACCGTTATGCGACACACTCGTGCCCCGTGAAGTGAACACCTGATTCGACATCAGCCATGCTACCTAGCGATTAGACGACTCTGTCACTTTCACACTACATGCCTCCAATAGGGACAACACCTACAACGGCATATGTGGTGTATCTGATGTGACGTAATAAGCAGTCACGTACGCTCTACGAAATTGCGTTGAAAAGAAATAGCCTTTGATAGTTCTGTCATCACGCAGTATTGAAGATTAATCTAATCGAGATGATGAGCCGCGTCGGTGCGGTTATTGTCCATAAAAGAAGTGATTGGTAATGTGTCGTAGGAATGCTGCACTCTATGTATATAGCTATATAGGCCGCTGCAATAACTCTATCTTGCACACATTCCATACAAAATTGTGCTTTAGCTCTGTTCGTAATAAATATGTATAATTCAAGATCATCTCTTTAAAGTCCATCCTGTCAGATAACATGAAAAAATAAGTCAAAACTTGTACCAAATTACTTTACCTAGCTACGTGATGTGGATAAAATGCGTTTTTCCCCACCGCTTTCAAGGGATAAAGCGCACGTTTCCGAGATGGAGTGGTGGAAAAATAATAACCTGTGTACCTACGCCTAGACAAGACACATCAATAATACGAGTAGATATCAGTCAGTCATTGACATCTCAGCACAGCTATGTGCTTAGTCATCTAGCAATCTGCGCTCTCATACTTCGGTACTTTGCAAATATATGCATATATAATATATGATAGCATAACATTTTATGGTACTTCTATAAAATGCTGGTATTGCTGGTGAACCTACTGTTCACGGATTTCAATAAATAACTGACGAGCGTTATGTGATGGTGATGTTTACCACCTACAATTATCTGATTTAGAGCTAGATAGAATAAAATCATCTGATTTTACAAAAATATACCAAATTGCAAAAAATGTTTCATCAAACAAACGAGACACGAGTAAGCTCATGGAGTTCGTTAAAATTCAATTAAGGTTCAAGCGTGATTCAATGTTTATTAATAAACTTTTTTGTTTTAATCAACCGCTTCCTACAGCTCCATAGGTAGTCAGTTTGTAAATGTAGAGATTAGCCTTGATTCAGTTCAAAGCCTCTATTCCAGTTTGTGGTGTCCGTGATTTTTTGTGATTTATTAGAGACGTTTAGGTGTTCGCATGTCAAGTTTTTTGTCACCTTGTTTGATGGTATGTAGGGTATATATTCACGGACGCGAGCTATTACGCCTAGATTACAGTCTTTACTCAGAGATCCTTGGGCTGCCATGAATGCCATGATTCATGACTTTACAACGAATGGCTGGATGTCGTGTTTTGTTTTGTTTGTAATAAAAACAGTGCAAATTTACTAATGTGATTTGTAGATATTCTGTTTAATAAAAATAGTTTATTTAATAAATAATTTGACGTACTTTATTTTGCACAGACAACGATTACATGCAAGAGTCTGATGTAATTCTTAATTAGTAGGTATTGTAGATAACTAATGTAAAGACTCGTTATGTGTAAAAAAAACAATGCAAGAGGATATTTTACAAAAACTGCCTGACTGATATCATAGTATCTTTTTTTAAGTAAATACCACTATGCAGAGCCTGTGCGGAAAGAAAAGTCTCGTAGATTTCATGAGTTCAAATATAATACACAAGATTTTTCTTTCTCCACAAACTCAGAGCAGCAATTTTTGCATGTCCATGTCACTGATTTGATTTCAAACTAGATCTAAGTATGTGTTTATCCAAAAAATTTAAAAGTTAAGAGTCCGGTAACGATTTGGAAACTAAAATCATTAATAATGAAATTACTGACATGAATCGTATTTGATAAGATAGTTTGAAGTATTATTATTGCAAAAAAGTACTTTTGGTCTATATATATGAACATTTAATACCCTAAAACTCAAGTCTTACCTACAGGTCTTGTTTAGTGAGGACGTTAAATCGTGCAATCTTGTCATTTGATTTTTAATTATTATTTGTTATGGCCTTTAATATGTTTTACATTATCTCATTATCTCGATAAAGCACAAAGTGAAGTATATTTCTGTATTTTATATTTTTGTAAAATACTTTGATATCTGTCCAAAAATATCACCTAAACTTCGGCAATTTTTCATAACATAGGTCTAACAAAACATACTCTCCCTTAAAAAATATATATGAAAAAGAAAAAAAAACTGTTACATTTATTCTTGAAACGACCCATTTGCAACGTATTTATATATTTTATGTACTAGTATAATTTAATTTTAATCAATAAAAACCTTACTCTTTTCACCTCTCCAAGCAAAAATCGCGAAACAGGTGTTAGATTAGGGTGAATTATTTATAAACAAAACATAAAATATAAAAATCATTATTCGTTATACCCGTTCGTAAAAAATAATAATAAAAAAAAACAGTCGAATTGAGAACCTCCTCCTTTTTTGAAGTCGGTTAAAAACGAATAGAAGTAATGTTAGTTACTGCAAAATAGCATCAAAAAGTTTAGCGAAATCGAAAAAAAGTTTACCGGACTCTTAACATTGGATATAGAAACGAGAATAGGTACCGGTATGTTTTAGGATGTCGAATCTTACTAGAGATTTCCTCTACAATTTCGACATTCTTAAAAAGATCGTACTATCGTATATACTTACTTAAGTATGGTCAACTACCCACTTAAATGAAACTTTTTGTTTAAAGAATCTTCGTAATTGCTGTGGTGCCAACATCGAAGGATTTCTAACAAAAAAGTCTTCCTGCATTGTGTAGGTACAATAGCTACAGATAATAAGCTGTATTACCAGCAATCTGCCGTGAGCCCCCGGTGCTGTCTGCCAGTCCGTCTGTTAGTTGTGAACAAGTGCAAATCTCTGGGCGCAGTTACAGAGTGCCTCGTTACGTAATTGAGGACCATTAAAACAAGAATGAGGTAAATTAAACGTCAACGAGGACACTGACGACTACTGCGCAGCCCATTATGCAGGCATTATTATAATTTCTGCATTATACTATAGAGTCGGTAATAATTAATAATACCTAGATAATAAGCTTATCATTGTGTTCAAGATAGTAACGAGGCGTAATTAATAGAAATCACGATTGTTTCGGCAGATGAAGACACGTATCGGCATGGCGTTGTCTCAACGCGTCCTCATCAATGCTACCATCACTAACAAATTAGTTCCCGTGTTTAAACTGTTAGCGTCATGCAGCCATGACCTGCACACCGCGAGTGAAGAACCTTGCCCACCAATTATCTCAATAAATATTGATTAATTGCCGAAAACTGACCGACACAGCACGCATAAGTCGCATTGTTCATTGATGGTTTTAATCAATCTTCTAATTGAGGTGATTATATATATGTTCATGATTTTTTTGACCACCGGCGAGACGCACAACCACAGTCGGAAACTTTTGCTCTGTCATTTTAATTTTACTGACAAGAGAAGATTTAATTTTTAACCTTTAAAAATGTTTCTTAAACTTGTCGTAGAATAATCAATTACTTACTGATAAAAATCAACGATGTCAAGTAAGTACCTACATTTCAATAAAACAATTGAAGGTACCTGTGAAGTACAGTTGTTGATTGACATTTATAATGCTTCAGTGTGTGATGGATACATTTGGCAATATTGAGATAATGATTAATCGGTGATCAGTCCCCGTCAGCATCGGCTAGGCGGGCAGCCGCGCACGGGCGCACCTCAGGGTTGTGAGGTCGCACCCGCGCAAGGTCGACCGGTCTCGTCCATGCACCATGCAGGCCATGCAGCCCACTTATGTATGTGCATCTTGAAATAGATGCCGAGAGGGTAATTGCATAGTAATAATCACTAAGCGCCAGTGTGTTGTTATTTATCTTTAAACTGGATATTCTCGTTCATGATCATCTGTTTTGAATGGAATTCATAGTTTGTGCTTTAGAATGATGGCTAGCAGAACCATTTACTAGCGAATATCTACACACACAATACTAAAAATAAATAAAAAATGTAAAAACGCAATTATTTTATAACATGTCTATTTCAGTGCCCAGTTTACTTAATCCATACCCTAGATTCAATGGTCAGTGTTGCCCAACTTCCCGGCGTTAAATTGGGCTTAAATATTTCATGATGACAGTTCATTATTATCATGTCATTGTGCTGGCCTCATATATGGAGCCTGAATGTAGTTATTATAAACTTGAAAAGGATCCTATTCGACTCGCATTTTACTTAAAGTCAAGTTAGATAAAGCTATGCTTTTTACTAGTGACAACAGGCGGTGAACTTGTCCTTCTTCTTATGACGTACGAGTAGGTACTTGTAACACCTATAGGTATGCCACTATTAATTAAGTCTAAAGTTATCGGATGATATGACGTAGATAGATATAAGAGCGGTCTTATGAGGGTCTTATCGATCACGCGGTCTTAGCTTAGAATATTAGACTATCGCTGGTGTATCTTCGCTACCAATTGAAACAAAACTCAGAAGCCGCCTGTGGGATGGAACGGGAACATTTGCTTGTAGTAGAAAAGTAAATATCCAGTTAATGTCATTGCATTCGACCCACCAATGAGAATCATTTAAAACATTAAAAGGTCTTTTTTTGACATCACTTTTTCCTTCTAAAATAAAATAAGGTTGTTTATCGAACCAATTTACTTGTTTAAAAAAAAAGAAACGTCAAAACCATTCAGATCAAGGTTTTTTTTACCTTTTTAACCGTTTGTGGTTTTCTACCAAAAACGCCTCTAAGTAGTGAGTCGGATTGAAGCAAACAACGTAAAAAAAAGTAAATAAGGTGGAGCGGGAAATGAACATATTGAATTGGATAATGATTGACTGAAAAACAAGGAAGTTGTATTCATGCAGTAAAAATCAGTTCAATAAGTGTAGAAAATGTTATTAATACGCTGGCGCCCACCGAAATTCAAGAAACTGCACAGGCGGTCCCTGGAAATTTGTTACTAGTGAAATCGCGTCCTAAATAAGAAGGCCTGTTATTAGTTACTAGGTATTCGACTATTTCAGCTAGAAGGAAGCTGTCACGTCATGGTGATAATTTCTCGGTCGCAGTGTTCGTAAATAGTCGTCGTCTTACTATACAATGAGGTGCGCCCTGTCGGTCACTGATAGACGACAGCTATGTCAAGAATCCTACAAGTGGGCAATATGCAAATAGACCTTTAAGGTATTTGTGGGGCGATGAAGAACGTGTAGGCTGTCTAAGGGAAAACGCTGACCCTTATATTCTATTTGATGAGCTAACTAGCACATTTATATGTGCAACTAACAGAACAGATGCATGATGCATCACAACTAGGTGTTTACCTTAAAAGACTTCTTCGAAGTAGTTATTAGGAATGATCTTTTAATCGTTCCCTAAGTATTATACTTTTCAGTCTTGACGCGTTTTCTTATTTAATACATATTTTACCGAGCAACGCTGCTGACTACTTAAAGAATTTAAAACTAAAATTTTAAAAATTGCATGAAAAATCTACAACACAGTGTATTAATTAGCCATATGATAAATAAATAAATACGATTAAATAATTGTCTGTTTACTGTATCCAACTAATATTTAATTATGAATGACATGTAAATCTATAACATAACTAAAATAAACAATCAGTTTAATCAAGTCGTAAATGAGGAATCATAAATATGTAGTATAACATCTTGTTGGCAAGGTGCCCGTCGCGTTCGGCTTATCTAAAATGAATGACACGGACAGGTCAAACAAAGCTACTGAATTAGGTGCCTACCTACTCACGTACAGTAATAACTGTTAAAATATTTATTGCAAATAAAGAATAATAATAAAAGTTGCATGAATTTATTTAATTTTGACAAATGCAGTTTACAAGCGATGGTTGTTGTAGGCGTCAACTACTTACCATCATGCGGGCCATATGCTTGTTTGTTGTTTGTCGTGGTATAATAAAAAAGGTACGAGGGTGAATCTATAAAAAAAACGGATATGGTCTAACCGTATTATTATGATATATTTTTTGTTTATTAGTGTTGTTATGACACAATAAGATAGACAAAATCCTATAGCAGGCACAGGAGGTTGTTAAAACAGAAATTGTCTGTTTCGTTTCTCAGTAGGTACTACTAGGTAAGTACTAGGTACTGTAAAATGAGGTGAGTTAGGTGAAAACAGACATTCAACCTCGAACAAATGTATTTTTACATGTAGCACGTTGACTTTTATACATATAAAAATGTTCCGGCCGTATAAATTATAGTTTTTTAATGATTTTGTCTAATTCCATTTCATAACTTTAACCATAAACACAATATGTATTGATAAATTTCCTACTAATGTGAGTTGGGAAAACAGTTGGATCGACACTTTTGGATAATGGAAATTACAAACTTCTCTTCTTCCTAGCGTTTATCCCGGCTTGGGGTCCGCTTGACAACCTAATCCCATGAATTGCCATAGACACTAGTTTTTACGAAAGCGACTGTCATCAGACCTTCCAACCCAGAGGGGAAACTAGGCCTTTTTGGGATTAGGTCCGGTTTCCTTACGATGTTTTCCTTCACCGAAAAGCGACTGGTAAATATTAAATGATTAATGATAATGGTAATTACAATAGGTAGCTTAATTTGTAAAAAAATAAATAATTGTAGCAGTAATAGCCTATAAAAACCAACTCACACCTCAGTCATCCCTACTCTCCCCATTCATGCCTTAAGAGTCGCCAGGACGCTCGCATTCCCATACAAACGTAGTTTAGCTCTCATTTTAAAACGACATGCTTTAGAACCACGAAATTTGGCATGGGCATTCTAGTAGTACAGATCTATGTCGGTAATTCGTTTTCGTTGCAAAAAATTGTAATACAAAGAAAATACAGCCAGATACAGATTTACATACAAAACTTATTTTTGCTATATTTTCTTTGTATTGTGTATGGGGACGCGAGTTCACGCGAGCGTCCTGGCGACTCTTAACTGCCCTCGCCATCCCTCATTTGACGGTACTAAGTACATAGGTACTTACCAAGGATGCTGCTTAGTACTAACCTAATATCTTGCGTTTGATTCTAAAAACTAAATT
The DNA here is from genome assembly GCA_911728535.1 of Pammene fasciana. Classification (NCBI taxonomy): domain Eukaryota; kingdom Metazoa; phylum Arthropoda; class Insecta; order Lepidoptera; family Tortricidae; genus Pammene; species Pammene fasciana. The sequence goes on along the minus strand of OU452276.1, from coordinate 14,555,673 downwards.
GGTTGTACCTTTTTTTCTAACATTTATGTTCTTATCTAAGATGAAAGAAGTTTGTTGTATTGTATTATATATGCAAGTAAAATAAGAAAGAGTTAACATATAATAAAACATTACATGATACCAATAAATGTGGGATTTCTTTCATAGTCCTAAAAAGTTTTTGATACACCCTGATAACTAGGTGTTAATGGAATGATTATGGGCCCCCACAATGGTTGAAAAGACTTACTTCACACGTACCTACTATACTCGTAACGATTTAGGAATTTTAATTTGCAAACCTTGTAACGGCAATAAGTCGGACGAGTGTCTGTCGGTCATCACCATCAGTGTCATCACGGGGTAAGTGGGCGTGAAATTAGCACGAGTGCTAAACACGGCACTGTAGATAGGTCCGAGTATTTATAGGTATACATATATCTGCACTAGTGTTAGTTACTTACCACTCGATTACACGTACAGTCACTATCAATCACCTATATCGGAGCGGTCAGGATACTCAAAAATATCTGAACTAGGGCATGCAATACCGGTATTGCTTGTATGGGTTAATACCGGAATTCTGGGATTGTCCATACAAGAAATACCGGTATTGCATGCCCTAATCTGAACATGCACTTTATCAGCTTGACAATTAAATACACCAGACATCAGACATTTGTGACAACCTTGGCCGCTCCGATATATCCTATGGCGAAGTGCTATTAGAGACAAAGGAACGATGAAAACTAACTAATACTGTTTATATTAAGGTAATCTTTATTTATACAGTATCTTCTTAGAGCATATACAGTATCTTCAATAAATTACATGTCTTTATAAGAAGTCGCACGTGAAGTCATTAAGCGAGTAACGTATTTTGTATAGACTTATAAAGTAGTGATTTTCAGTGACGCTATATTTAAAATGTTTCATGTAATTAATGTATGGTTTCAGCGTCCTGAATAAATCTTTTCTTTCTTTCTTTCTTTCTTGATATACCTATGTATTGATAATTTGAGTAAATTAAGTAATAGACACTACTGATCTGAAATAGCGTAAGGTACCTACCTACACGGAAAAAAAGGATATCATCTGCCAAGAATACCAATGCGAAAATATTATTGTTTAAACATGAGTAAATTATTTTCTTGGACTAATTTTATATCTTTAGCCCAAGATATATTTTATATTTTACTTCAATAAAGACATTTTACTTGAATAAAGATCACTTTCTGGGCAATACAAACTGTTTTCGTTATATACAAAACAATATTGTTTTGACGAAGAGGATTTGTCTTCGATGAAGAAGACATGACGATACTTTTTTTGTCCGTGTACTGTAGAGGTTGGATAGCAACCCCTACATTATAATACTGGTCGTCTAAAAGTCCCTTCCCTAGTCCCTAGTTTTTTGTTTCACTGAGCTTCCAATTAAATAAGTAGATACAAATAAGTAAAATGACTATTTTACGGCTAATGCTAACAACAAGTAGCGATACAGGCATAGATGTTAAGGCATTGGAGTATGTAGGTACGTACAGTGCTCGTCATTACCGCGGCCCCATCGTAATGGGTCCACGGTCGTCATGCCGGCTTCTACCGATAAATTATAATTTATTAAGTATACCTATCTCCAGCTAATAAGCAGCGTGGGAAAATGTACCAAATCTAGCTGATGCAGCATGGAGTTGCATCAGTTGCATACGATGCATTATTATAGGAAAAATGCCTCTTGTGTTGTTTGTTACCCACTTTTAATTGGTTATTAATTATTTTCATCTGAATAACTATCCCATTTATCAATACTTATACATGTCGCTGGCCCAATATTACAGGGCATTATGTTACATTTTCAGGGTAGTTACATTTTGACTTAGTGTCATTATGACAATGTCCAAATTTCAATTATAGGCAAAAAGCAAGTATCTCATAGAGCTGAAATACCCGTATCACCGTAAGGGATAGAACACACACAACGCGACTAATTTGGAAACGCATTTCAAGATGGCTGATAGCATACTGTAGCTAGCCTACATAATTTAGTCGGTTTCATTCCTTCAAAGAGCGGTGGAGGGTGATAAACGTTTCTATTGTACTTAGGCCCTTATGGAAGTAAGCAATAATCACAAGGGTGAGTCTATGATAAGGACTAACGATAATAGCGCCTTCTCTGTCATATCTATGGAAAGTGTAATAATGATATATCTATGATAATGATAGATAATGAATTGATAGATAGATATGATATGATATTAGGTGAACCAGAATTTTGGGAGTATTGTAAAAGAGGGCGCTCGTTTTGAATTTTATATAGCAACAATTTGTATAGTGGGGACAATGGAAATTGGCAGATGATTTTTGTTTTATTCCGAGAACTTTAATAAGTGCGAAGTTTGATGTTTGGATATTTCTTCGGTTTTCACGCTTAAATGGCTGACTCGATTTAGATAAAATGAATAGCGTAAAGTCAATAAGTAACGCAATAGTTATAAGTTAGAATTTATATAGATAATTTTACAAATAAAATTATTTAACGTACCAAATATGTTCTATTCAGCATAGTTGAAATCGGGATCTAAATATTCTTCAGTCATCACGGAATTTGACTTGTTCTCAACATTATTACAAGACATCAACCAAATCGTGACGACCTGACTATCGTGACATTTGTCCATAAGTTTGAAACTTACCCGTCAATTCAGATGCTAATTTCGTTATGTATTCTAATGGAAGAAATTTCTCTCCCGCATGTTTTTTTTTCAATAAATAACTATAAGTATACACTATTTACAACTTTATTCTCTGTAAAATCTAAAACTTTCGGCATGATTATTGCACTCTAATAATAATTCACACGAAACTAGACAAAGCAATGTTTACATTGTCAATATTGACAACTATCATAGAGGGTAGATGTTATTTTAAGCTAACATGGTCATTAACATTACAAAAACTATTTAAAACGGGATATTTACCATGTGAGTTTTTTATTTTGAGCTTCCGATATTTGCAATAATGGCGCATGCAACTGTGCCGAAATATCGGAAGCTCAAAATAAAAAACTCACATGGTAAATATCCCGTTTTAAATAGTTTTTGTAGGGTAGATGTTGTCTATTATTAAAATTGATGCCATTGCTAGAAATTAGTACCAACAAATTTCCGTAACATGGCGCACCCTCAATAGATCCTGGTTCACCTTTACTTAGGTAAAAGTAAAACATAGAACCCTCTGTAATATTGGGCCAGCTATATGCTTGAAGCTCAAATAAATTCATAAATAATATTATTATTTTATTATTTCTATAGCTAGTGAGAGTAGTCAGTATTGTAAGATTGTTAATAATTTTATTATTTTATAACTATTATAACTTATACATACTCGTAGGATAAGAATCACATCTAGACGAGATAATGTAAACGCTAAATTCGCACGCCGCTACAACGGTTCCATGGTGTAATGGTTAGCACTCTGGACTCTGAATCCAGCGATCCGAGTTCAAATCTCGGTGGAACCTTCATTTTGTTTTTATTTTTTTATTTTTGGGTTTTAGTTTTAATTGGCTTAATATTGATTACATTAAAAAAGGACTTTTATTTTAATAAGTACAACAGTCACGTCTGAAAATATGGATACATTTAATGCGACAAAAATATGTAGCCACACTAGCCACGACTCTATACCAAGGGTCAAGGGTATAATGTCTTGGATACATGTTTTTGTCACCTTAAATGTATCCATTTTTTCAAACCTGACCGTACATAGCCAGGTACTTGATAAATAATACGAAAATATTTTATAAAAACTACTTACAGTAGGACTGAGACATAATTGTTAAGTGCAATTAAATACGCTTGTAATTGGCCAGGTTCAACGACCTCATTGCACAACTCGTCATTAAAAGAGGTAATTACCCTCGGCTGCGGATGTGCCAGTAGTCGCTAAATTAAATAACAAATAATTATAATGGCGCTCTTCGATTGAATCGGATAACATTCGCTACCAATAACTTAGTTCCTGGGACTTTTAAGAAAGCATTTTATTTTATTTTACTTTATTACTATTTACCTAATTTGTTGATGATTGCTATATGGGTTCGTTTTAAAACACAGATTTACATGTGAAATTACCGTGTTTAAAAAAAACAACGGCTCAAGAATCGAAAAGTTGAATTTAACGATCATTTTAAACAAATGTTAATTACTTTAGAATTTATCCTTGTCCTACCTCTTTCCCGGTATTTTCAGAGCACTGACGCGTACCTAGTACCTAGTTTCAGTGTTCGAGAGGCAACCGGATGGCTCGTGGTATTTACTCCTAAGCTCCCTGCATATTGTGGAACCACCCTGTGCAACTAGAACTGATCCACGTTGGACTTGGTTTTTCCTCCCCAGATGAAGAACGAACATGCAAATTGCCATTCACACCGGCTGGTCGGTTATCGATCCGTCAGAGTTGGAAGCCAGAAAAAAATGAGCGAGGGAGGGATATGAAAAACCAATTCCAACGTGGGTCAATTCGGGTTGCACAGGGTGGTTCCACAAAACGTCGGGAGCTTAAATACCGCGAGCCATCCGGTTGCCTCTCGGACACTGAAACTACGCGCCATTGCTTTGTAGTTTGAGGACCTTGTCTCCTTGGCGACCTGTTAAATATGAGGTTATGACTCATTAAAGTATGTTTATTAAATCCATTCCTATATTCTATATTCCTACCTTCATTATGAAAATTGCCTCAATTTACTTTTCATTTTGTTTTTGTACTCCTGGTATGAAAAAAGTTTTTGGCGCTTTTTTACTTATCTTCAAAGCATACTTCACAAGAAGAAATTACTCCGCCTTGTTTGTGGATCATTTCTCCAGGTAGGACTTTCTGCATTCTTGCGTTTGTTAATATGCCAACCCTTTTATAATGGCCGCCGCTTCCACAGTATAATTACTCTGACCATAAAAACCACTAGCCAAAAATTTTACCTCATCAAAATGCTGTCCATGTTGTTCAAAATGATGTGCTGACTACACGTAAAATTTTCAAACATACATTATAATTAAACCGATATCGAAGGTAGAGTTTGTTGCTAAAAAATGTTGACTTATCCTTCGTTACAATCGGTTCTGCTCCCGGCTGATTTGCTTTTCCACCAAGAGTACGAGAACTTTGACTGGTAAACATTGCAGGAACAGAGCAACCAGGATTATTTATCTACATATTTACACGTAGAGGTTTTGCATTAATTACAGATATATTACCCGCAAAGTACAGGCTACAGTTACGTTACCGCTTAACGCCTATGTTAATTTTTGTTTGCTATGCCACCGAGGTGGTAATAAAAGAAGTAAGTAACCAGGAGGTAATTAGTATCCTGCCTATCATGCCAAAATATTTAACCTTGATAATATATATAATCATGCATAATTTTACATCATACGCAAGAAATTGTTTCATAACTTAAGTATACACATACTTAATCTTACCCCCTAGCCATCACTTAGCCCAAGCTTATGAACGTTGTTGCGCGCGATTACAAAATATTTATTATTTGTCATCGTATTATGTCAAACGCGACATGAAGTACCTAGGTATGCAGGCACAGGTGACCATGAAAATCAAGCCGATTTTAATGAAAATATTTCTAGATAATCAGGCCGAAATATTTTTTTTATTGTTTTATCCCACTACAATTGCCATATTTACTGATCGTTTGTAGGTACCCATATTTTTACATTTGTTAGGCCGAACGATATAAACGCCTGTACAAATCAAACAAGCAACAATTCGTTAAAAAAGTTCACCATGATATTAGAATTATTAGATATTCGGTAAATGTTAGTACTTCAGATGCACCGCAACCATCGTGCAGAGAAACTCTGCTGGCGGCCTCATGCTGGCCATACACGATCCTTCCTATCGGCCAATCGGCATGACGCTACCAATTGGATCAGTTAGAATTGACCGTGTGTGCAGATATAAGTGACATGCCAATCCACTCTCCCACACACGGTCAATTCTAGCGATCCAATCGGTAGCGTCATGCCGATTGGACGATAGGAAGGATCGTGTATGGCCAGCATGAGGCCGCCAGCAGAGTTTCTCTACACGATGGCTGTGCGGCGATCAGGGGGTGGAGAACCGGACAGCCGCCCGGGGCCTCGCACTTGCAAGGGCCTCGCAACAACACGGACAAACTTTTACAAGGGCCTCGCAGAGTAGATTTTTACAAGGGCCGCCCTTGTAAAAGGCCCCGCTTCGAGAAGGCTAAGGCAGCTCTGAGAAAGAAGACAAAACTTCTAAATGTGATGCTGGCAGAGGATAGAAAGGAGTAACTCGACTGAAAGAAAGACAAACGAAGAGGTTCCGCATATATGGTGTGAGATTAGTGTTGTCTGCTAAACATTATAACATGTTGGGTTATAGGCGTTACAGCATGACGACTTCTTCCTAAATATTTTGCATAAGTATTGTACAATTACTTACCAAATCAGAAAACTGGTTCAAAAAATGAGAATATAGGTAACATAAATCTTGACAATAAACAATTTTTTATTTTTTTTATTTTAATATATTTTTGAATATTTGACTTGACTTACTATACGCTTAGATGCCCAGATTATTATTATTTTAAGTGTTTCGTCGATTTTGATATACGAGTCACGCGGAGTAAATTGACGGAAGGTAAAAGGTGCGCGTTATTTGGCGTTGCCGTGGGCAGTTCCCAGCACCGCAATGATGTCCAGCAAACTCTTATCGATTTCAACATTTACAACACTGTACCAAGGCTTGGCTTACGAGTATGTATGTCATGCCTTTTGCACTTAAGTATTTCGCTGCGTTTGAATTTGCACTGATCTGTTATTGTATTAACCAACTATGCGTTACCTAGGTACCTAATGTTTTTGAGTGTGGAATACAGGTGAATTTTGTACATACCAGAGTTCCGTTTGGTTGGATAAATATAATCGTCTCTATATAATTACCTACTTTAAAAAATTAGACCAAATCACCTAGGCAGCTATTTATTTACAGGCATTAATAAATTTATATTTAAGTACTTTAAACTTGTATTTAGGTTGATTTGTGTAAGATTGTCCTAATATTTATTTATTTATTTATTTATTTATGTCTAAAAGATCATCATTGAAAAATCTCCCATTTTGTTAACAGAGTGAATACCGGTTCGCGGGTGGAGGGTACGGCCGCGGCCTCGGCAGCGGCAGCGGGTCCCGCAGCGGCACCGGCAAGTTGTGCTCGGCGGCGTTGGTGGGAGGCGCGCTGTTGGCGGCCGTCGCCGTGCTCGCGGTAGCGGCGCTGGCGTTCTATATGGGAGCCTTGAGGCCTGATAACGGAGAACGTAAGTAAAATTGAGTAAACATTTAAGAATTTGTGCTGAGCTGCACCAATAGTAGAATTTAGACTTAAACTACATTATAAGTTCAATAATTTGGTCAAGTTAGGTATAACTCTTATAAACCGATAAGGTTTGTGAATCGAGAATGATATCGTAATTATACATATAATTTCAGCTATAATGTCGTTTGAGGGCACGTTACGCGTGACCCGCGGCGACGTGTATGGCGGCGCGGCGGGCAGCCCTGCGTGGCGCGAGCGGCAGCGGCGCTACGGCGCCGCGCTCCGGCAGGTGTATGCCGCGCCGTCACAGCTGCGCCAGGCCTTTGCTGGCGCACTCGTCACTGGCTTTGGGGACCGCCGGCTCGACGTGCACTTCAGACTCTACCTCGACAGAAGAAAAATACCAAGGTAATGGAAGAATTTGTAAAAGAGACAAGCAAAAATCACACCACTACGATATCACTGATTCTGACACAGAAAACAATCCCACAGCAAACACTTTGAAACCTAATTTCTAGTCTTTTTTGTTTCAGTTCGCTCTCGAATATAGAAGAAACGCTAAAAAATATATTAATTCAAGACCTGAATTCGAAGAATCCAGCTTTTGGAAAAATTAAAATAGACCCGTCTAGCATAATTATAAAGAGGGATCTAGCCCACACATACCACTCTGAATCTTACGTCAAAGAGGCGTTGAATGATACCATGGCAATAAGTAGTTCTATGGCTCCTCCGCCACTTAGCAGTAAAGATAAGAATCTGCAAACAAGAGTGGGTGTCGTTCGTAAAACCACAGTAAAACCGAGTCTTCCCAACAACAAGAGGGATCCCGATGAACCAGATATTGATACAGAAAATTTGCCTGTAGTTCAAGGTTCTTTCCAGATCACAAAGACTGAAGCTGATATAACTGAAAATAAACAAAACTCTAGTCCGCCAAGACAGGATGAAAAACCAAATATTAAGACCACAACAACAACGAAAGCAACAACTACAACTAAAGCACCCTTAACGAAACCTCCGTTCATTAGACCGTCTACATTCAGACCATCCACAACAAGACGAATTCCTACAAGTACACCAAAGTCGCGACCATTTACGATTATGTCTACCTTGAATGTGAAACCAAAAACAGACCCCACACCACAAAAAGATTTGGAACAAAATAACAGGGCTTCTACAGTGACATATTTGTCTACAACGACTTCAACACCTTCCGAGGTAAATACGAATAATGTATCGCAAATACTACTTGACCTCCTCACAAATGAAAATCATTACAAAGATATTCCCAAAATCGACACCCTTTTCACTGTACCTCATGTGGTTGATAATGAACCATGGCGACCTATTACGAGGCCATATTACGAGTCCACCAGCAACATGCCTGTGGTAACCGAGGAGCAACATATAGAACCCATTGAACATAATGCCGAAGATAGAATTGGTGTTGCTGAAGTAGTTGAAGATTCATCGGTCCTAGAAAGTTTTTTAAGTCCCATCCCTCCAGTAAAAAATAGAGAAAAAGTTACATATAAGCCCCCAGGCCTATTAAGTGTGGATCCTAATTTGGGCGCAGAAGTATATGTGCCAAGCCCTGTTTACACAAGTTTTACTCTTCCAACGTATGCCCCACCTTTGAAAGATATGGAAACATTAGGATCTAGTTTTCCGAAAGCTCATCCAATTCCTGTAGATAAGATCAGTGCAGTAGTGGATTCGGAAGAGACGAGTGAGGACGACGAAGATGATGGGAAACCGGTAGAAAGACCTCCAAAGGAAAAAACAACATCTGTAACTCTAAACGTGGTACAATTTGGACAACAAGATAACAGTACTGAGAAAATATCAATAGAAGGTGCGTCCATCCTGAAGAAACAAGATATCAGTACAAGCAGCACTTCAACAACAACTACCACTTCGACTACAACCAGCACAATGTCAACCACATCCTCTAGAGAAATATCATCCAGTAGTACAACTAAATCAGCTGAAGGACACGACGATACAGATAACTCTACAAAGCGACCGAACAACAAAGTTTCCATTATACCTAGCACAGAGACCCCTCATCATACCTGGGAATTGGTAAATACTTCAACCAATGATAATGTTACATTCAATAAACATTCACCGGAGAAATATTACAATGATACATTGCAAGCTATTATTACAAAAAATGATGCTCCATTTCCTAACACGACACCTAAGTTCTCTGGAAAAGTATCCATCCTCAGAAATCTGACTGAAATTATAAAACGATACACACAAAGTACTACAGAAAAACCAATCAAAGAAATTGATGAATCTGAACATGAAGAGCGACAGACTCACAACAAAATGACTGGATCGGTTGAACTTGTACCCGAGGATGAAATCGAAGTCACGACCACAAGAGTCATCACCCTACTACCTGCCAAATCTAATCTTGGAGTAAATCGTCCTCTACGACCAAGACCATTAATCAGGGTTGAATCATCGACCAAGGAAAATGAACGTAGTTTTTTTCGTGGCAATATAAGATCTCAGACAGTTTTAGAAAAAACTACGACAAGGAGAATAAATAGTAATTACGATAACGTGACTCCGCAACATGAAGTACCAACTAAAGACGGTGAAACCAATACCAACGAAGAAGATCTGTTAACAAATATCAGTGACAGTATACCTGTCGCCAGTACACCGGACGTCATCACTGGGAGTAATCGATTTCCTAAAGCAAGTGACGAATTAAATAGTCCTAACCAAGTTAACAAAGAAAGCAGAACTTACGTACCTGAAGGCACTTATAGAGTTTCATATCATGTTACTGGAAGTGTTAGTAGCAAACAGGCAAATAAAACACTGGACCTTCCTGCATACGAACTAGCCTTGGAACCCGATGTGGTTTTTGAAATACCCACCAATCAAACAAGCACTCTCACAATTGATAAGCTTAAGCAATTAGCGAATTTGGCAACGATTTCAGATGCTCAGAATAAAACTTTATTTCGAGCTCCAGGTGGAGTAATTTCTACAAAAGCCATTCCGTCTAGTTACACTCTAAATCAGGCAGGGTTTAAGATTTTAACTAAAACATTCAGTAAAATTCCGCCTTCTAAACAAGAAATCAACATCATTGACAAACCTATTCCCGAGAAGAACTTCAACAAATTATATTTTGAAAAAGACATCACAAAAGAAGTCGTCAAAGCAGGTAGGAATAATTAATTTTTAAAGTAGCAAAACACTTCCGGTATTCTCCTCCTCCCGGATGACAATCTCCTCAAGCCAATGTTGCACAAACTTTGCTGTCTTCAATTTAATACGTAATAGTAATAAATACATAGCTACTTAATATACTAGTAGTTCGCCCCGAACTGTGAACTCGCGAATCTTGTGTTTCGCCATAAATGTGCAATAGTAGAATTACTACAAATACCAAAAATAGGTATCGGGTATTTTTTTCTCAACTAACCATCACGGTGAAACTAAAAGCGGTATTACACATTGCAACCTGCAGGGCCCAATCTGTTGTGTACCCTGCCTCTTCCTACCCCTCCTTCAGCTCCCTACGGGCCCTACCTTCAATTATACCTTCCAACCTGACAGATTGGGCCCTGCAGGTTGCAATGTGTAATACCGCTTTAAACGTGCGGTTGATGCGCAAAATTTTACCGCGACGAAATCGCTTCAGATTTGACAGTTTTTGTCTCATCTAAATTTAAATCCACCTCTCACATGCCTCTCACTCTGTTGCTTTGACATGTCGTTCTCATCTGTGGACCTCCTATATAGGTTTCGGTCACCATCATTATACGTCTATGGTAACTCTCACTAAAACGGCTATTAGACATTGCAATCTGCAGAGCCCAATCTGTTGTGTACCCTACCTATCCCTTCCCCTCCTTCAGCTCCCTACGGGCCCGACCTTTAATTACACCTTCCATCCTGACAGATTGGGCCCTGCAGGTTGCAATGTCTAATAGCCGTTTAACTAATGTGTTAATGTCAGTATGCTGATGGCCCTAGCAGCCAAAGCTCTAATAAATTTAAAAAAAGTCAGTTGTCAATATATTTACACCAAAATCAAAATATAATTGAAAAAATTTTTGAAATCAATTTTATGTTGCTAATTGTTATGAAACAGTAAGCAGTTAATAAGGATTTGACGAGAGTGTTAATCAATACCTTTCGTTTGATACCAAACTCAACCATACTTGCTCGTAAAAGTAGCAAATAAGATGACCAATGTAACAGGACCCCTTTACAAAACCTTTTTAGGCCTTCTAATTTCAGAACCCCCGTCTCAATCCAGCTCATATACGAACTCGCAAATTTTGTTGGTCTCTGCTACAACCCCAACAAATTTCATAAAGATCGGAAAATCGTTACTAAAGTTATCGTCGGACAAACTATCTAAATCAAAAAGCCATCCAAATGCCGAGACGTCCCAGTAGCCAGGTGACAGTTGTTGTTTGTAAGAACGATCTTCGCTTACGCTCCGCTCGTTCGATTATTGTGACTATTAGACTCGAGATCCTAAATACTTATCAAAATTTTTGCCATTAAAACCATTTAAAAAGAAACTGTACAAAATTGTTTGTACACACTACATACCTAGGCGCACTTTTTGTCCTATCAAACATCGTCTTTCGTGTTATTTTGTATTTCTTCACCAAATATACTTCCGAGTCTTTAGTCTTCAATTATTAATAATATCATTAATATCTTACCCACCAATCATTGTTATATGCTAAAAAACCATTTTAAGTGTGTGGTAAATGTTTTCATTAATAGCAACTATCCTAATTTGTGTGCTAAATTATTGAGATAACCATTATATTGACAACGATGTAATTGAATTATTAGACGAATGCAACAACAGCACTTCATTCCGCTGTTCGACCGGGCAGTGCCTGCCGCTGACGTCGCGTTGCAACCGCCTGTTAGACTGCGCGGGCGGCGAGGACGAGCGCGCGTGCTCCTGCGCCGACTACCTGCGCGCCGACTTCGCCGACGCCAAGATCTGTGACGGCGTCGTCGACTGCTGGGATTATTCTGACGAGAACAGATGCGGTAATGATTGGTTTATCAGAAGAATGCAACAACAGCACGTCATTCTGCTGTTCGACCAGGCGGTGCCTACCGCTGATGTCGCAATGCACCCGCCTGCGCCTTTCCGGTGGCGAATGCACTAGTCCCAAAACGCACTATTAGTCAATACACTCTAATTTCTAAAGTCTCTCGTCTCATAAGAAACTATGCCCAAAATACCATATTTCTAAAAAGGCTCATTCTCGATTTACACGAGAACCATTGAGAACTAGTCCCAAAATACACCTTTCCCAAAATACCCCAAATTGTGTTCACCTGTAAGTGGCGTAATACTTTATTCTCATAATGCATAGTTCTCAAAACACTCTAGTGCCAAAATACCCTATTTTTTTTTCTTTTTTTAAATCGCAATAATAATGTGTCCCATAAAAAATTTTTTTGAAAAGGCAGTAACTGAATTACATGAAGCTGACCCAAAGTTCAGCATGTGTTCATATGAAGAAGTGAAAAGCTCCTTATACAGGGCTAGACACAAGGCTTTAGGCCTAAACAACACCGAATTCTCCCGCCTGAAAGATCTCAAGGTACCGCAAATACTTAAAGAAGACTTTATGGTTGTAGACGATGGCGATGAAGACAATACTTATATTTTCGACTGGACATGCGCAGCAATTCATGGTAAATTCCAACAGTAAAACCATCCAATACTTTGGAGATGGCACTTATAAGAGGGTGCCTAAGCCCTTTAAACAACTCTATACAGTGCATGCCGGAATAGGCAAGAACAAGGAGACGACTAATGTGGTGCCTGTCTTGTTTGCCTTGCTGCCCAATAAAACAGAGCGTACTTACCGCCGATTGTTCAAACTAATTCGGGATAATTTGGGCGTAATAATAAACAAATTTAAGTGCGATTACGAACTCGCTCAAATGAATGGTTGTCGATCAGCTTTTCCGGACGTTAAACTTTCGGGATGCTTTTTCCACCATAATCGGGCAGTGTTGAAAAAGGACAGAGTACTGAAAGTAAGTGCAACCAAGGAAGGAAGAAAAATGGTGGAATTTTGTGCGATCTTAAAGGGCTATTAGATATTGCAACCTGCAGGGCCCAATCTGTTGTGTACCCTGCCTCTCCCTACCCCTCCTTCAGCTCCCTACAGGCCCTACCTTTAATTACACCTTCCAACTTGACAGATTGGGCCCTGCAGGTTGCAATGTCTAATAGCCGTTTTACCTCTGTTACCTGAGTCGGAGATAAATAATAGTTGGGTAACTATACTTGCGGAAACACCGGCACCGGTTACCACGCCTATACTGAAATTCAAAAAGTATATGGAAGACACCTGGCTACGACTGGGCCCAGAAAAGTTAAGTTGCAGCAATGACAAACACCGAAGTAACAACTCTGTGGAGGGCTGGCACAGGAGGCTTAATTAACAACACAATCTGTCTTAAACATAACTCCAACACTCAACCAACAATCAACCAATATTGAAGTTGCATTGTAATTGCATTGGGATAATTTTCAAGCAAATTCTGTCATTCTGATTCAGACGTGTAGGCGTTAGCTATATTGCGTTGTTATTGCATTGGATTTGTATTGAAGTTGGATCGTATCTATACGTTTTTCAAAGTTAGTAATAAAAGTTTATAATAAAATTGGCCAAGAGAATGTCGGGCCACGCTCAGTGTAGGATGTCGTAATAATGTTATATAGAAAAACGTCCTTTGTCATTGTCATTGGTGAACTTAAAGTACACTAATCTTGAGGGCACTGACGTCGTTTTAGGGAAATAATAGGGTATCTATTTTGGGAAATACGCATCCTCAGAAGAATCTAAATAATGCACATTTTGAAAGGAATTACAAAGAGTAATTCGAAAGTAAAAGAAAAAATAGGGTATTTTGGAACTAGAGTGTTTTGAGAACTATGCATTATGAGAATAGAGTATTACGCCACTTACAGGTGAACATAATTTGGGGTATTTTGGGAAAGTTGTATTTTGGGACTAGTTCTCAATGGTTCTTGTGTAAATCGAGAATGAGCCTTTTTGGAAATATGGTATTTTGGGCCTGGTTTCTTATGAGAAGAGAGGCTTTAGAGATTAGAGTGTATTGACTAATAGTGCATTTTGGGACTAGTGCATTCGCCACCGGAAAGGATTCTATTTATCGCTGATGAACTGCAAGTGCGGGAACCGTCTGGTAAACTTGCTTTTGTACAGAGTGATTGACCTGGTACCATAATACTCCGTTAAGATCCCGATAATTTCCCGATAATCATGTGACGGTATAAGTGGGCATATTGCAAGCTTCTACTGTAAGCGGAATTTCAAATCACTCCGAGAAATCTTACCGTTTCTATCTTTAACATTTTATCGAAAGACTGGACTACATGAGATCTTTCAGGTAATCCTGTTAATTATTTATATGTAGGTACTTGAAACATCTTGCGCAGTCTTCCCAGGCGCTGTAAGTTGGGTATCTTACCTATGTTTATTGCACTAATCGTCGATTGTACATCCAGAATGGTGTAGCGAAGACCAGTACGTCTGTGCGAACGCGAAGCAATGCGTGGAGCAGCTCCGGGTGTGCGACGGCGTGCCCGACTGCCCGCTCGGCGATGACGAGAAGAGCTGCGTGGCGCTCGCCGACCAGGTCGACAACGAGGTCGTGCCCTACAATGAAGAAGGTAGTATAAAGTAAATTGAGTAGTTTTCCGTTGTACACTTTTTTATTTTATCATACAATATTTAATATTTCTGGGCTCCATTCCAAGCTTCCTTCCATAATTAAATCAGACAAGATTGTTTTGTTTCTATGGAAATGTTGGTTTGTCTTCATACAAAGTAATCTTTCGTAGGATACGTGATGGTGCGCAAGCGCGGCGTGTGGGGCCGGCTGTGCGTGGAGAGCTTCGCGGACGCGGTGGCGGAGGCGCACAGCTCGCTGCAACTGCCAGACCTCGGCCGCGCCGTCTGCCGCGCCATGACTTTCCAGTCAGTACCCTAACACTATTATCAAAAACATTCATATCAATGCACTGAGGCTGCCTTAGCCTTCGCGAGGCCCCAGGCGGCCCTTGTAAAAATCTGCTGTGAGACCCTTGTAAAAATTTGTCACGATTGTCACGAGGCCCTTACAAGCGTGAGGCCCGGGCGATTGCCCGGTTCGCCACCCCCTAAAGCCGCTTCTGTACCGAGGGAACGACTGATGATGAAGATGATGATGGTGAACGATGAAAGAATTTGAAACAATACTGAATTTTGTTAAAAATTTCGTTATTTCTGTTCATTCGTCAGTCGTCACGTACAGTCGACATCAAATATATATGTTTACACTTTTGCACTTTACTCCTTTGTAATAAGGTCCAAAAGTGTAAAGATATATTTGACGTCGACTGTACAAGACCAGTAACGTACCCCGTAATATTCTAACGCTATGTGAATTTGTCAGTATTAACATACTTACATACTCCCAATGAACTGACATGGATGTGGCGCTGGCAGGTCGGTGGGCTGGGCGCGCGAGGCGCGCGAGGGCCGCGCGACGCGCGCGGGGTACTGGGAGGTGTGGCACGACGCGGCGCGCGCGCGCGACGCGCGGCTGACGTTCCGGCGCGCCGCGTGCCCGCGCCGCCGCGCGCTGCGCGTGCGCTGCGACACGCTCGAGTGCGGCGTGCGCCCGCACGCTGACGCGCAGCAGCCCAGGTAACCTATTGGACCACTTTGTTACTCATTTTAATGGTCATTTTAGTTTTGTAGTTATTCTATCATGTAGTGTAAAGGAGCCTTTAATTATCAGTATTTTAACACAAGTGTTCAAAATTTAATTAAGTTTCATTTAGATAACTTTATATGTATTACTATTAGTTTTACGGACACGCTTGAAATACAAATCTAAAAGAAAAAATAATAAAAAAATAACAAAGCACTTAAGGGGCTACTTTGAAAAATTATAGGTTTTTTCAAACGCTCTATTGACTAAACGGGAAAAGGGACTGAATTTATTTTCGAGTATATATTATTAGACTATATACTCTTGTTTTTGGCACAAGCCGAAACACGATTGCTGAAAGTTGCCTCGATAGAAAAAAAAACCGAAGTTGGGTCCTTTTTCTCCTTATTTTTCTTAGCTTACGTAAACTATAAGAGATTAAGCAATATAACTAAGTAAAAAATATGGTATTCTGGTTTATCTAAAAAGTCACAGAAACAAAATTAGACAAAACTTTATAGATTCGCTTATTTATTGTATTTTAGTCAAAAAGTCTGATCCTTAAGAGCGCTGCATCTCTTTCTTTCGTGCACGGGAGCCATAAACGTGTCTCTAACGGATGGGCGTGGCTTGTCCGAATCGAGGAACGGCCTTAAGTAAAATTTGTATTCAGAAACTGTCCCATTCGGTTCCACAACGGATAAGTAAACAGTCATCCGAAAATTGCCATGATATGACTCCATTTGAATATTTTAAACGAATATATGAATATTTATTATAATAAGCACAACCACTAACTTATTTCCTGAGAATGTATGTATTTGCCAAGTTTTGCCGTAATAGTATAACCAGGAGACACAGATCACACAGAGGAGAAAATATGATCCTTATATATGTTGGTTTTGGGGTGAAGAGAATTGGGACAGGCCATAACTTGTAACAGTCGCGTGCGTTGGGGCAGGGTGGTGGGCGGCGGCGGCGCGGCGGCGGGCGCGTGGCCGTGGCAGGCGGCGCTGTACCGCGACGGCGACTTCCAGTGCGGCGCCACGCTCATCTCCGCCGAGTGGCTGCTCTCCGCCAGCCACTGCTTCTACCAGTCAGTATATCCGTCTGCTAAGCTAACATTATATTATTGCACTTATGTGAAGGCGGTGCGGTGACCACACTATCCACAGAGTCGGTGAATTCTAGTGTGGCACTACCTACTTCAGTTTCTATAACTTTCGCACGCACGAAATGCGCTAAAATGAAATACCATTAAATTACCTAGTAATTTTTTTTCCCACATACAGTGTCACCTATGCAGCATATGGTGTGACTGTGAACAAGATAATGATGTGTGATCTGATATGTATTGCAGAGCGACGGAAGCGCACTGGGTGGCGCGGCTGGGCGCGCTGCGGCGCGGCGCGTGGCCGCGCGGGCCGTGGGAGGCGGCGGCGCGCGTGCAGGCGGTGGTGCTGCACCCGCGCTACGCGGCGCGCGGGTTCCGCAACGACATCGCGCTGCTGCGCGTGGCGCGCCTGGCGCTGCACGCGCGCCTGCGGCCCGCCTGCCTGCCGCCGCCGCGCGCGCCGCCGCCCGCCGGCCAGCACTGCACCGTGCTGGGGTGGGGGCAGCTCTATGAACACGAGCGCGTCTTCCGTAAGTCCATTATTCGTCATAATTTGATAGTACATAATAACATGAGCGCCTGAAATTCGTTTAATTTGATTAAAAATGAGATCGGGAGTACCCATATATAGGTATATATTTTAGGATGTCCGTCAGTCCTTGATGTTGTATTATGTTATATAACTTAGTGAATTTCGTAACACGACGTGTCGTCTAATATACTAAATGGGGTCCGACTAAAATTAATTGGCTCCTCTTTTGCTCGTGGCTTCTCAGGCCGGGGGCCCGTGGCATTTTGCCAACTCTGTCATCCTATACTTACGCCACTGATACGACCGCCTTATTTAAGAACAAAAGACGCTTTCAATCATCTTATGATGCAGGCTTACCACATAACTTCGTTACCGAAACTTAAGATTTTGCGAAATGCCAAGTCAACTATGCACTCCAATAAGTATATTATTTTAAATAAAGCATTTTTATTAAAAAGCTCTCTAAAGATGAACAGAAATATAATTAAGTAGGGCTAAAAAAATTCTTCCGAGTGTTTTTCTTGTTAAAAGTAGGGACGAAATATTTTAGGAGATAAGGTATGTTGGGGTAAGAATAGAATAATTTTCGACACTTTTGTAAGCCTTTGAATTTTTTTTTTTTATTAACTTATCTAACGATTCCTGTATTGTTATAGTTTGTTATAATTAAGCATAAAATATATTTTGGATACATATTTTTAACTCCTTCATATATACAACCGTTTTTATTTAATATATGTCTAAAGTGAGTACATTGTATATTTTTTCATAGTGAAAGATCGGACGTACGCGGGGTAACGTCGGACTATGTTCAAAACCGAACTCTGTGCAGTTACGCGTATGGTTCATAAAAATAAAAATCCGTTCTTTTCCTGTCAAAACTACAAGCTCAGAATTTTATTGAATACATGATAAACAAGCGAGAAATGTTTTTAAAAAGGCCACCACTTCTCTTTCTTCTTTCCCCTGCCAAAATTAAAGTAAATCCACGTTTTTCAAACCGATCTTGACCCGCAAGGCGAAGATCGGATTAAATCGTACAGCCTAATTTAGCCATTATTCGTAGTTCTAACTTACATAAAACAAGTATTATAACGATGATATGGATAATTAACACACAAACATTGATCAAACTTCCTTGGTTGTTGAGATACTTGGCCACGGGAAAGTTCGGTTTTCCTGATCACTCGTCAAAAACACTAACATGATTTTTTGTCGCTGTCACACACAACCTGTCGCTTTAAAGCTACACGACTGGCTGAGGTGCGGGGCTCAACAAGATGGCCGAGGCAGGCGTTTTGCCAGCAAACGAAAATCTCTTCTAGTTTAGTAGAAAATTGAATTATCCGGTCTTGACCCGATCCGGTTTTACCCCAACATACCTTATGCTATTCATAAGCCTCAGTAATTAAACATTAGTCAAGTACTTACTGAATTCGACTTCGAGGTCAGCGTCTGTAATGTAAATCAAACAGGAAAGTACTGCCTCAGGCGTGTCTTTTACAGAATAGGTAATTTAGGATCGACACAAAAAGCTTCCTTCAGCGTCTGCAGATTAAGAAGGACACAATTTGTTGAAAAAATGAACAACGGTATCACACAGTATTTAGGTATAAAAAATTGGTTAGTTGGTTGGATATACTTTGGACAGCTACAGCGGAACCGTTAACCACGTTTAGTACGAAGTAAGATCAATTTTATTGCCGACTAATTACTCCCAATACCTATTTTTTTTACCATATTAATTAAACATTAGCGCCAAACTGAACCAAATTTGGTAATTTTTTTCAAATTCGACCATTTTTTGTCTAAACATCCGTCGCAGAACTTGCCAATATGTTCAGTCAAAAATGTTACAGAAAGGTTTCCAACCACTCGAAAGAGTAAAATTGTTTTTCATTTCATAATTTTTAAGATCGTACCCGTGTATCATACATGGTTGGTAAAAATTATTAATTAGGTAATTCGGAATAAATATTCGTAACCAATTTATACAAGGTGTTTCCTGCAATACGAACAATAAATTAAAACGTAGATTCTACTCCTCAAACAACAAAACTTTTGTTCAACAACTTTTTAAAAATGTGTATTTTGTATATTGCATCTTTATCATAGAAACTAAATAGGTAGTATTTTCAATTTAAGTTAAAATCCGTCTATTTGACATTGCTTGTCACCCTTTTTTTTGTCGTCTCAGAGGGGAATGCGTTTACGCATCGTCCCCTGGAACTGGGGGAGATCCATATGGGGGGTATGTGGGACTCACTCTTCTGTAAAGAGAATACCCATTAAACCCCTCTGCCCTAGCTGCCGTTACGGGTAGCATCATGGGCTCGCAGTCATTCTTCCACGATGCTAGTCACCCTACAGTCATAATCAATTTCGGAATACATCGCGTGTCCGGATAAACTTTAAAGTGTCCTAAAAATCAAACCATAAGTTATTTTTAAAAGTCGCTGAACAAACGTTGTCTGGTTTGTAGAGTACAATCTACGTTTTACATTAAACTCCCGGTATTTAAAAGCAATTGCTCGACTGTTTATATTTTATAGAAACCTTAGTAAATTTTGCTTTTACTCTCAACGGCCCATTAGCTCAGTTGGTTAGAGCGTCGTGCTAATAACGCGAAGGTCGCGGGTTCGATCCCCTCATGGGCCACTTCTGTTTTACATTGTCTTTTGTTCTCTTCTGTAGATACATTTTTTTTGTATTTATTTCAAAATTGTCACATAATTTGCCGTAGCATCTTTTTAGAAAGTACCTACTTAACTAATACGAAATTGTTGATCGTGGGTTTTATACAGAAACATCCGCATGTAACTATTAGGTATAGGTACCTACCTGTAGGTAAGTACGAGCAATTTTTGAATACACATTTAATAAGTACAACTAAATAAACTTACGGCTCAAATGTCCATGTGTTGATGTTGCTTAATGTCCATGGGCGGCGTTGACCGCTTCCCATCAGGCGGCACGTCTGCTCGTTTGCTAATAGTTTCATAAAATAAAAAAAATATTGGTACAAAATAATAATTAGGTTAAGGTCATATCGACCATAAATATCTGAACTGAAAAATGCCTTTATTATCAAGCGTTGTTCAGATATTTGTGACTACCTTGGCCGCTCCGATATATTTGATGACGACTGTTAGGTACTTATACAACCTACTTATATTAAAAGTTTGATAAACGTTATATAAATATAGCGCCGATTCTGTCTGCGTAATCTTATCTCAGCAGTCTTTTATTACGATATTACGTAGGTATATACCTAGTTACCTCTATAGCTAAATAGCAAAGCCGGTAGATCATCGACACAATAAGTCTTCCAAGATGATAACTGTAATCCCGCACGTTCCTCATCCCGACACATCGTTTGCTGGCGTATAAAAGGCGAATTACTTATATATTTATTATATCATCTGTACCCTGTCTACGAATGGGAATCACCCGATATATCTTTCTGCATTTTTGTTGCTCTGTAATTTCTTTTATTATCTCCAATTTGTTTGTAATCCTTTGATTACCTAACTTTTAGCTGCTAGTTGTTTTTTGGTGCTTGTAAAATTGTGATAGTGACTAAATATGAGTACCTATTTTTTTTACCTAATCCCACGAATAAAATACACACACATTTACACTATATACCTACAACTAGTTTTGTAATAATTTGCGGAAGTCTAAAAGGTTAATAAGGACCCACATCCTGCACATCCAACTGCAAAATGGAAATTTATAAATGAATCAGTTGAGCCTGTGCTATTTGTACTCCAATTAAAAATAGATGTATTGTTATAGCGGACACGCTGCAGGAGGTGGAACTACCCGTGATCTCGACGGCGGAGTGCCGGCGGCGCACGGCCGCGCTACCGCTGTACCGCGTCACCGACGACATGTTCTGCGCCGGCTACGAGCGCGGCGGTCGGGACGCCTGCCTCGGCGACTCGGGCGGCCCGCTCATGTGCCAGGTAACCTGCCGCTGTACCGCGTCACCGACGACATGTTCTGCGCCGGCTACGAGCGCGGCGGCCGGGACGCCTGCTTCGGCGACTTGGGCGGCCCGCGCATGTGCCAGGTAACTCTTGGCCAAATATGTCGAATACTGCACATTAGGGTCTCCCAGTGATAGCAAATCCGCTAAACTGCACTTTCAGCTAGCGGGTTAAGGCCTGGTTACACCTAACGACCGGGTTAAGGCCTGGTTACACCTAACGAGTAGGTACAGTGGCGAGACAGCAAAATGCCACTCGGCCGAGAGAATAAAATGGCCCGGCCCAGTACTCGGCGATGTGTTTACACCTTGCGAGTACTTGGTCGAGAGTACTGACTCGCCACTGTACTCGCTAGGTGTAACCAGGGCATAAGGGCCTTTGCACACCGCGTTGTGTATAGGCCCTTAAGACAACTTTTACGAAGATATACAGTACCTATCTACTCAAATACCTATTTCTCGCTAACTTGCCCGATAATAACATAAAATACCAACAAAACTCTTAAAAATAATTCCCATTTTATTGAAAATAGCCTTGAACCAATTATTTAAACCAAGGTAAATATAGGTACCTAATGAACCTATGTGCGATAGTCCAAATCAAAAGGGGCCGGCATTTACGCTATTATTGCTAGGATCGGATATAATATTGAATCTGTATTACATTACGACTACCTACCAAGTAAGCACGTGCCGCCATTACGTAAGTCTCTTTTGATTTGGACTATTACATAGTTACTATATTATTGATATCTATCGGTACTTCTTACTACCGGGACAAGGCGAATATGGCGATTATTACACTGGCGCCGCAACTGCATGCGCCGACGGTGTGCAAGCGTGACAGCGCTAAGCGCTATACACATGCAATGCAGAGCGCTATCTATCTCGCTCGCGCACCGGCGCCGCATGCGAATACCGCAGCATTGTGAAAGCCGCCTAAGCTACAGGTTAATTTACCAGATGTGTTCAAAAAGTAAACGAAGGCGCAAAACACATTATTTACAGCCAGTGAGCAGATTGAGCGCTTGCGAATGCGAACCGTAAACTTTATAATAAACGAATTAACATTTTCCCCGCACGAGGAGGAAGTTTCTGATAGCGGATAATGACAAAAGTAAAGTTGTTTATTTCTTCCTCAACTCCGCCAATTTGAATATTAAGTACTTGCTTATTAAAATGATCGTGAGAAAGGTGTTGACAACGGATCAAGGAGCTCCACAATAGATTCTATTACCTGCAGTAGGTTCATTCAGACTAAGTGCAAGGCCTGAGTGGACGCTCGAGTTGGGCGTCCAGCGGGGCGGCGTGCATGTTAATCAATTGAAATTCATATTGGTGTCCTGAGTCGATGCTGCACAAAGTGTATGGACGCTCGGCCGCCCCGCTGCACGCCCCGCCGAACGCTCCGCTCCAAGCGTCCACTCAAGCCTTGCACTAAAATGCGTCGCCGGGCGCTGAAGTGGTCGCCGCGGCTCAGTTTGCACTCTAATGCCTCGTTCACGAAAAAAAAATGCTCTAGTTTGGAATTTTTTCGTGAACGTGACAAGCTAGCTCATACGCTTGTCGAGCGAGCGTGCGCAGCGAATTCCTAACTGTAGTTCTTACACACTACTTTGGACACAATTGTAGTAACATTTTTCTGATCTTCATGAAATTTGTTGGGGTTGTAGCAGATATAATTTTAGAGTTCTTTTTTCTGTTATACTCATAAAGATATTGTTATATTGGTCATCTCGTCTGCTAGTAGGTACATCGCGAGTTATTATTTAGTTCGTGACGGACTACTAGTTTAGGTACTTTGTTTCAAACGCTTGTGTGCCTGTCTACCTGTGGCAGCAGAGACTACATAACACCATATATAATGCCAGAAACAAACACAAACAGGATGGTCGATATTAAAGAACATATCCCTCTTGGGCGTACGCGTAGCCTTTCTAGTTTCTAGCGTTAGATACATTCGCTTCGAGTATTATCCTCTTTGCTTCGATTGAACAACATATATTATCATGAAGAAAACATGACAGTATAATATAACGTTCCAGGAGGCCGACAACAAGTGGTACATCTACGGTGTGACGAGCAACGGGTACGGGTGCGCGCGCGCCAACCGGCCCGGCGTCTACACCAAGGTCTCCAACTACATTGAGTGGATCGACGGCGTCATCGCGGCTCACTCGCTCAACTCCACCGACACAGACTACTACGACCTGGAGGTCGCTGAGAACAGGGCTTTGAAGGATACTTGTAGAGGGCACCGCTGCCCGCTCGGCGAGTGCCTGCCTTCCTCGAGCGTCTGCAACGGCTTCCTCGAGTGCTCGGATGGCAGCGACGAGTGGCAATGCGCTAAGAGTAGATTCAACTCCAGCGCGCTCGATCCCGATTGACACTAAGGTGGTGTCCTAATAATTACGTAATTAGTCTGTCAGTTAGCTATCAAAAGATATTGAAATTGGATTTGTCTTTTGCTAATTAAACAGGAAAATTCTTCGAATCGCGAAGTAACATGCCTCCACTCGTGGTTTATTTATTGTAATTTTTATCTTCATTGGCAAGACTAAATGCGTGTCTAATGTTTTTGGATTATCTAACTGACGAACCAATGATAGGTAATCATAATTTTACCCAGGATTACCTATTACACTATTTAAGCTACTTGTAAGCCAGTACTATAGAGTTACTTTCTTAAATGCGACTGATATGTTAATTAGATGTACTTAGTAAACGTTTTAAAAATGTCCATTAGGTTAGGTATAAATTAATTGTTAAAAGCCGATTCGATTTCGACTAAGTTCAGTCCATTTTTCCCTGTCTCATTATTCTGCTGATATCTTTGACTATGCCATATTTATTTAGAACGTGGGTACGCTTTGTAAATATAGATGTTAGCATTATTTTGTACCCGAACTGTTGTTGACCACTTCTTGACAGCTTGAATTCAAAACTATTTATTTGAAATTCATGGATGACCTTTTCCGTTTGAAATACGATGTCACCGTTCAAATGGACGATGTAACCCATGACTGAAATAAAAATCTATTAATTGAAATAATTAGTGTTGTTGTTTTATTTAGTTTGGCATTTCATGACAGGTCAAATTGTATAAAAAACACACATGTCCTTAAAACTTAGTTTAATCTCTCGACAAATAAATTAACAAAATGCAAACTTGTAATACAAATTATCATTATTCATATGTTCAAAATGATTGCATTATCAATAGTTATTTTCTTACTAACGATGTCACATTCATAATAAAACGGAATAGAATTATACTGATTCATTATTGCCTAAATTTATATAATACTTTAAGGAAATTAAAAATTATTTTGATTACCAATAAATTATTATTATCTCAAATTAGAAAATCTCAGTAAAACTCTCGAGAGAACTCGTTTACTCAAACATTGATTAGAAAATTTTAGCATTTTGCGAGCCAAGTCGGGGTTATAGAATCATTGCTAGAGATAGCAAAAGTCGAGACCAATAAAAGCATTCCTAACTCCAAACTCGATACAGTCACACGCCTTACCTAACTTAACTAAATCCCGTACCATGCGGTACTCCCTCGCCTCACACATGACTGATTCTTTTATAAGGAATTTTAAAAAATCATAGCAAGGAACATCATTCTGATATCTCAATGGGCCAGTAAATACTTGAGTTACAATGATTGCTACGTCACGTAAGATATACATTTAAATACTAGGAAATAAAGGAGTGAATTCACATTTGCAAAATCAGATTGGACACGATAATAATGAAGCGCCCGAGAACATTTTGTGCTTTGGAGACGACGCTAGTGATAGAATAACAATTAAACTGTGCAACGTAATTATGTTAATAAATATAATGAGCGGGCGGTTGGTAGACCCGCGCTTTGAGCGCACTAATCGTGTATTATGGTAATCGAACTCCGCATCGGATTGAAGAGCCCGTGGCAGGCGTGAGTCAGGGGTGACACTTATACGGCCAATGATTTTTTGCTAAAGGTAAGTTATAGGTGCGCATCAAAAGTGAAGCACATGATTTAGGATTTAGGATATTTACCTCAGTTCTCTGTCACACCATCGGCGTAAGAAACGACAAGCAAATTCTTCACAACAAAAGTGTCAAAACACGATAGCGAGCACTGATCAACATGTTACATAACAGATTCATTTAGATTATGAAGTAAATTTGGTAATTCGTGCCCATTATGTTAGAGTAACCTATGTTTAGTAAAACATCATTGGCGTAAGGCGTCACCCGGTCAGGGCGAGCCGAGTGTCTGCGGGGTCCGACGACAATGTTCCCGGGCGGCGACGGCGGTGGTGGCTGCGGGCCCCTAGCCCTTGCTCTCGACGGGCGTGGTGGACAGCCCGCCGCTCTTGGTCACCACCGTCTTGAACTGCTCCGGCACGGGCCACTCCGTCTGCAATATTACACTTCCATCAGTCACAACTTGGAAACTTTATTATCGCCTAATGAAAATACTTTAATCGTCCCTTGTATTTTTCTCAGTAAGTATATAAAGTAGTTATATTTTGTACTGTTATTGTTGCAAAGAACCTTTTAATTTACGACGTTAATATCATTCTTGACACCCGTACAATAAGGTCTGTTTCACGTAAAGAATGCCCCGAGCATTGTACGGTCACGTTCGAAAGTATGGATACATTTAATGAGACAAAAACATGTATCCAAGACTTTAAGCCTTGGTAATAGAGCCACATCCCCAGCCAGAGGCCAGATGGTCAGAGCTTGGCTACAATATTTGTGTTCTCGAAAAAAATGAAGCGTTTTTTCGCGAATAGGACAAGGGAGCTCATACGTTTGTTTCACACGCTCGCCCGCGCCAGCTTCAAAATATGCGTACTGCTTTTGTTTTCCTTTGCATCGAAGCCTTTTCAGGGGTTATGTTTGCACACGTATATTCAGATAAGTTCTAGTCTGAAAACCATGCGATGGCCAGACCTAGGAGAAATTTCAATACGGGCTGGCATTACGAGGCTCATAAATTATGAGTCATAATGTAAAACTTCTCTAACAATTATAAGCCGTAGTTTGGAAGAAAGTTTCGTATAAATATATAAACGAAGCAGAAATAAAACGGACTCTCAGTGAAGTTCCGTTTGCAAAAATTGCGGACCTCATTCTGAGTTCTGATATATATTGTTTAGATCCCAGACATCCAAGTAACAGATGTTGCCAACCAGTTTTGTGGTCCCCCTCTCTAAGAGACTCCCCCCTAAAAGATCCTCTATAAAGTAATTTGCAGGAAATGGTATAAAAGATCAGTAACTTACGTAATCGCCGTTGGCCTTGGGCACGAGCACGTTCATCTCGGAGGACTTGGAGCTGACGATCTCGACGTCCAGCGCGTCTTTGGAGAGGTAGATCTGGCAGCCGTCCGTCTTGTCCACGGAGATGGTCGGCACCTTGCCCAGTACCTGCCGACAACATTGTTATTAATAGATCATTCATTAGAATCATGCATGAGTGTACGATCACGAGCGAGATTCTATTAATAGGAAATCATTCATGAACCTAAGCGTAATGTGATATTGTTTATGCAAGTAGCGATCTCGAAGGTCAAAGAGAATAAAATTAACATGTTATTAATTTATTTTGTTGTCCGATTCTACCAACCCGTCTTTACGCCCTCTTAGGGGAGGCAGTCTTTACATGACAGGTTGGACACTCATGAATAAAATCATTATTTGAATAAAAATTCGTGAGAATAAACTCGCGTTGATTTTATTCCCGTTATAATTATTCAAATGTGTGAATAAATGTGTGTAAAGTGATTCATATGCGAGAAAATTTAATGAAAATAATTTATTTTAAACGGAATAAATTTATTCATTATTTTTATGCTAAATAATGTTTTGCGAATAAGAGTGTAAAAATCGTGAGTAAAACGAACCAATTAGGAGTAGTTACATAGTAATAGATGGCGGCATCTTGCATTTTTAAACAGACAATATTCAAATTTTACACACCCTATTTAGCCGAAAACGACTACCAGTCTCTACGCCAATTATTAGGTTACCAAGCGGACCCCATTGGCCTATTTAATAAAGCTACAATTGTCACTTGTAGCTTTATTAAATAGGCCCCAGACTCAATTAAGCTATGGCAAAAGCCGGGACATACGCTAAGAGGATGGGTAGTATTGGTTTGTATTGTACCTACCACAAAATTAACTTCATTCCAAATCCAAATAATATTTTAATTGAATAAAACGTTATTTAAACTAACCCCAATCCTAGAATAATCATCCCGTTTTTCATTCAATATTTAAAATAAGGGAGCGTTCAAGTATCACGTAACGCAATTTTTGAAGATTTTTGACCCCCCTTCTCCTGTAACGCGCTTTTTCCTTAGCCGGTAACGCAATTTTTTAATTTTTTTGACCCCACCCCCCCTGATTGCGTTACGTAATACTTGAACGCTCCCTAAAAAGCACGTGATTTATTCCAATTCGCTTTATTTTGAATATCGAGTGCAATAATTATTCTTAATTTCTTATTCAATTCGATATGAATAAGAATAAAAATTGTGTTTTTATTTTTATTCTTATTCAAAATATTTTTTGCCCAACTCTGTTACACGTGCAATGCAACAATGTTTAACTTTTATTAATATGCCTATAAATAATGACCAAAAGCAATTATGATGAAGCTTTTACTATAGGTATATTACAAAACTAGCTTTCAAAGTTATCTGAGATCCAAAACCGTGGGGTTTCAAATTTGAACTCAAAATAATTACGAAATAGAGTTCAAAATCCAAACTAATTCTGACATAACAACACGAACAGCACAAAATGAAGTAAGAAGTCAAACATAAATAATTAACGACCATATCGAAACTTTTCAGATGCTCATGACATTTAATCAAAAATTCAAAGATAGAACTGTGCACAGAAGTGGTGACGTGACGGCGTCATGCCGTTGTCGCCCATTTATGGCCCATTTAATGTTTCTGAGGATATTGTTTACATTTATATTTTCTCGCTTTCGCATCAATAATTGATATGCATGGTTATGAAAAGGGTTAATGTGATGTTAATCACGAAACGTTTAGCAATAGCATTCACGTCAGTGTTTCTCGCGTTCTACGCCAGCGGGCTGTTCAGCGGGCCAGTGTCGCAGCCGGTGCAACCGACCATACAAGCAATCTATGATAACTACTGGGACAATGTCATAAATAACTACGGCATACCATTATTACAGTTTTGTATTACATCGCTCTACAGATTATATATAAAGATTACCGTTTTTAACGTGGTAAGTTGTTCATTTTGCGTAACCTACATACATTGAAACATTGTTTAAATGTAACAAGTTCCTTAAGTTAATGAATACAAACCTATTATTTGCAGTTAGCATTGGGCATGAAATATTTACCGTCCGGAATCTATTTGTACAAGTTAGTAAGAAGTGTTTACATAAATTCAAGAGAACGACTGAAGATGAAACATATGGAACTCGAAGACTTAGTGTTAGAGGTATAAGAGAGGTTCCGTAAAGAGGTATCTTAATATTAATGTTAAATTTCTTAGTTCGAAACTTCGATTAAAATTGATCTATCCAACGTAAATAGATGAAAGTCTACAAATAAGAACCAGTTACTAGTGTGCATTGCCTTTAGTAAATGTCTGGAAAAATTAGAGATATTTATTTTAAAATGCGCTAGCTTCTCAGTTCAATTTCAGTAAATTCAACAAAAAAGTTTTAAGTCAAATGTGCACAAACA
The DNA here is from genome assembly GCA_911728535.1 of Pammene fasciana. Taxonomy (NCBI): domain Eukaryota; kingdom Metazoa; phylum Arthropoda; class Insecta; order Lepidoptera; family Tortricidae; genus Pammene; species Pammene fasciana. The sequence goes on along the minus strand of OU452276.1, from coordinate 14,526,210 downwards.
AAAATAAACTAAACAGATCGCGATGGTGAAGACGAAGCAGGTGGTCCACGAGACGGAGTGCACGGAGCTGCTGATGCAGCAGGAGCGAGAGGCGGCGTGGCTGCGAGAGATGCGCGCGCGCGTGCAGGACCTCATCGCCGGCGATGAGGCGCTGCGGAAACTGGTCGACAACTTCGCGGTCGAGAAACCCAGGACCTTGGGCCATCCCGAGGGCAACGGAGACTTTAACTTAAGTAATCTTTTTTTTGTGATATTTTTCAACGGATAGCAACAAAAATATAACAAAAATGCATGTTTCCATACCGTAATTTGTAACTTGGATGTAGATATGCTTACCAAGATTATAAACTAACTAATGTGTTCTTAAAGGAACATCTATGTCTTTTAAAATATTTTTTCCCATGTTGTATTGGTACTTAGTACTGAAGGGACTGATATTGTCAGATTACTTAGCGACACCGAACTAAACCCTCAACAAAAATGATTTAAAATGACAACAATGTTCTCAAATTTCAATTAACGTATTATAAACACGCCACGATTTATCATAATTAATAGAAAAAAAGGAAAAATTTTTTTTTGATTGGAATGGGGGTACCCAATTTTCAAAACTTGCTTGAAAAAAAAAACCTACGCCTTGTTAGCCAGAGCTAGAAAAAATGAAATTCGTGAAAATAAGCAACACCCTATTATTGATAGATATCTAAGATATCAAATGTACCAATTCAATTTAGGCGATCATTTTATTAACTTTTACATTTTATTAAAATTTTTACTTTCAATTTTGAACTCAGTGTTAATTTATGAAGGTGTCATTCACGTTATCACTTTGTCTCATATATAAGACGACGAGGGTCAAAATGTTAATAACATTTAGTTTTCATGCGTACAAAACATTCAAAAAATAGAAAAAAAAGGATTTTTTTTGGTGAACTCGACCTAAAGTCATATAACGTTTTTTCTCTCTTTTGGTCTCAGAAATGCGTGGTTAAGATATGTCGGGTTTTGTAGCCCAAGTTGTATAAAATCTCCATATAAGGGTTCCGTTTGACGTCTATAAAAATTGACGAGGGATTTTAATTTTAAACTATTTCAAACAAAAGTTATGACGAGAAAACCACTTTTTTGGCCTAAAATTGCTCGACTTTGATGTCAAATATCTAGAAGACGATGAATATTGAAGTAAATATAGGATACTATATTGATTAAGGCAGTTACTGATAATATGATAAGCTATAAAACTCATTAGAAAACTAAGGGGTTCCGGTCGAAGGTCATTGGCGCCAGGGAGCCCCTTAAATCTGAAGTTTAGCTCCATAACTATGATGATACTTTTTAGTGGAACTTCTGACAGACGATAAAAACGACACAGAAGAGAAGCTAAGCGAGGGCGTGGACGACCCCAGAGACCTGGTCTCCGTCTCCGGCAAGAGCGAGTACTCGTCGGTGAGCGAGGGGGAAGTGGAGAAGGACTGTCAGATCAAGATTATTGAAGTGACGAACGTCTACAAAGTGGCCTATCTCAAGCACTACATTAAGCAAAAGCGGATTCGGCGAGCCAGCAGACATGCGTTGCTTAAGAAAAAGGTATGTTTCCCAATATGTACTAGAAAATCTCCAAATCGTAATATTATTTTATTTATTACATAATATTCAAAATGTTCACCTACCCCGCAAGGTTTCGGTGGCAACAGCATTTTTTAGAAATGTGGTTGTAGGGAAGACAGCAAAAAATTGTCTAATTTGAAGATTTAAAGAGTTTGATGCTAATCGGTATTTTATTATGTCTTTTTAGGATTTAGTATAGACATTTAACAATTAATCTTGATCTTATGATGTAAGTGAGTTCGACCAAAGTCTGAAGCCGGGTAAAATCGTATGATTCAAATTTACGCCCGTTGCGGGGACTGTTTTTAGATCTCGTAAGATGAAACGATGCGTTATTATGTATCGCACCTCTCTTCAGACCGCTCCTGACAAGTCGTGTGCGTAAATTTGTATCATACGATTGACCCAGTGTCCGATATTATCCCCGAAATCACTATAGGTGATCTCGCCACATAGAAACCATAGAGTAGGTAACATATATGTATAATAGAGCAGTACAGTCTAAGAACTTTTTGAAGCCCATGTTTGAAAGCGCCATCTACTCCAGAGTCCCCTAAAGGTAGCTCGTAAGTAGGAAAAAAGCTAGCTTGCCCCTAGATGTCGCTGCCACGTAATATAAAAATAGGAAGAAAAAATGACATTGCGTCGCAGCGACATCTCTAGGGAGGAATAGCGTACCGTAGTAAAGCTAGTTTTTTTCCTACTTACGAGCTACCTTTAGGGGACTCTGGAGTAGATGGCGCTTTCAGACACGAGCTTCAAAAAGTTCTTAGACTGTGGATTTCTCTGATGTTGCACAATTTGGTTGTATGTTAGATGTCAACCATGAAGAAGCTGTTAGAGAGCTGGCAGAAGTCCCTCAACATGGTGATGAAGGACCATGAGTACATGGTCCGGCGCGACACCGACACGTCCGAGGACATCAGCGCGTCGCGGCTGCACGAGTTACACGACTCCGACACCGACATCGCCATTGACGAGATCAACGCCGACTGGGACCAGCCTTATAAGAACTACTTTCGGGTACAGTACAGTCGACCAAGAAAGTGGTCTACCAGTTTTGACAAGTTTCTGGGAGATCTAACGATCGCTAAGGTTGACTTTCCTAACGGAGTTTAAAACATGCACGACCTTGTTGTCTCATGACGTTCAAACGAACCTCAACCATAGGGTGGTAGACCACATTTTTGGCCGACTGTACACTAGTAGGTCTCTATGTACCATAAATATCGAAGATATGATTGATATGTCTTAAACCTTTTCAACGCTAAGGACGACTTAAAGCGACACGAGCTAGGGGGTGATTTTTGAGATTCGATAGCACGAATTCAAGAAAATTAAGCTCGAATATAATCGCACTCAAAAGTTTGTCACTCCATGAAATGAATCATGATACTCGTACTGCTGTTACTATTAAAAACCCATTTCATTGTTTAGCCAGAGTTTTAAATTGTCAGATTCGAGCACTCGTCTCTCAAAAATCGCCCCCCTGTCGTGACAAGAACACCTATAAGAGTTATGACGCACGCTGGCAAAGTAGGCTTCATACTTTCAAGTAAAGTCGATATTGGTTCACTTGCATCCATGATCTTGGCGTGTGAGTGACGTTTTTGTATATGACGTATATGACGTTCAAACGTTGTGGGTCAAAACTAACAGAAACATGAAATATTGCATAATAGTTAAACATAAACATGTAAAAAATTGTTTCATGTTCAATTTGCTACAGTCGGCAGCAAAAGTAGCTAAGCGGGTAGGGTGTTCAAAATGAGCTGGACACGACTTTATTGTCAAGAGAATAAGACGTGTGTAGGTCATTTTGAACACCCTACCCGCTTAGCTACTTTTGCTGCCGACTGTATTACGCTCTTCTAAGACACTTTGTGACATTCTACGAGAAAAGGTACCTTATGGCGGTTGGGGCTTATGCTATTTGTAACGACGCTGCAATACTAATGCGATGCTTCGCAACGTAAGCGCCATCCGCCATAAGGTACTTTCACCCGTGGGACGTCACAAACTTTAGACATATTTTGTAAGCAGTGTAAACACGGTGAAGCCTCAAGATTAACTAAATACGATAAGTGGCTGCAAAGTTACTACATAGGTTGGATTTAATTTAGTATTTATTGTTTCAGGACCCTGCAGAAATAACAGAGTGCTCAGATGACTTCCAATGCCAAGAATACAACAACCATTTTTACGGGAACGGCTACGAGGTAAAGTCAACCATATTTGATGGCAAGCCAGATAGGGTAAATCGCCAGTAACTGGCCACCTGAAACTAAAAATGACCTCTGTTTAGCTACAAACAGAATTCATTTTAGCATGAGGTTTTAATTACTGGCCACCCTTCAATAACTGGCCGCGACCCGCGTTATACTAAAATGAATTCTGTTTGTAGGTGGATAGAGTTCATTTTTAGTATGAGGTGGCCAGTTACTGGAGGCTGGCAGTAACTGGCGATATACCTTACCTATTTATTAAAAAAATAAATTAACCCCGGTAAGAATGAAGACAACGTGATTATCAAGTTTACAATGGATAAGCCAATACGTCGAAATATGACAAAACGCCCGATATCATCTTAGACACTCGTGGGCATTAACCTTTCGAAAGCCAAGCATTTATATTTTGGACGTGATATCGCGTCTTGGCGCTGAGGGCACGACTTTCCGGGCGCGTGATTTGACGGCTTTGGCGGTCAAAGTGTTAATTGTAATCAGAATATGTGTTTCAGGAGGCCGATACGTCGGTGTATGAAGAACAAGAGTCGAAGTGCGAACGCGGGCTCCTGCCGCGCCTGGTGGAGGAGACCAGCAGCCAGATCATTGCCTTGCACAACGCCAAACTCGAGCAGGATGATTCTAACAGCTTTCTCTAATTTTTCTAACATTAAACGTCATTATTGAAACTATTCTGTGCCCTGTTTTAATTTAATTGTACACCATGTAATTTTAAATTGTTCAAGAGATTAACGATTCTATGTAGCGTATAAAAACAAGTAAATACTCTTCTCTTCAATAAACAGCCTTCTGGTAGCTTATTGATTTTAACCTTTTCAACGCCAAGAGCCATTAAAGTGGTCGAGTACTGTCGTGCCTACCACGCCAACAACCACTAAAGAGGCTATGGCAGACGCTGTCAAAGCAATTTTACTGTTGACAGATAAGGTTTAAATTAGTTTCTCACCAGTTGAGATGTTGGCGTGTATGCTACATTTTGATGCGAGAGAGAAAGCGTTCAAAAGGTTAAAGGATCTTTGAAACACTTTTTTCGAGAACATAATAGCGGGATATCTTCCTGCTTCCTTCCTGTATAAAAATTATCTAATAGATTTGTTTGCTTAAAATAGAAAACAACGGTTTCCTACATTCTCTGGACGGTAGATGTTACATTCAAGTGTGGCCTGGGGCCGGATCATTAGCGTTGACTAAACTTGCGGTAAACACCTGACCTCGCCACGAAATAACTCATTAGTCTAACATCAAAACCTGCAAGAACGGTTCACTTCAACATCTTTACATGCTAGGTCATATGTTAACCAGTACGCCTAGCACATGATTGACACGTCAGTATCTCGCGCGAGAGATAGTCTATCCATCCTTTTCTGACTGTGTCAATTAAAAAGAGACGGGTAGTCTATGTCGTATCAGTCATGTGCTAGGCGTGCTGGGGCATTAGGATGACATGCGTTGTCGCGCGCGACTCTATACTTCGTGTCGCGCCTGAAGTATGGAGAGTCGCGCCGCAACGTAAGTCATGCTAGACGTACTGGTACGCTAGTAAAACTACAGTAAAATACAATGTTATGTGAAAGGTTTAATTTCCCTTAATTCATATATACAATACCGAATAAATTACAACGCAACTTCATTTACTTTTTAGGAAGTTTCTATGACGATTTATTTTATTTATTTATCACATAACAACAGACATTAGTGAATTAACATTCCGCTAACGTGGGGCTATGAAGCTTTTTTTCAACAGTCCGTGCTCCCATTATAGGGTCACGTCACGTCCACATACTGAAATTAACATTGCACTTGTGACGTTGTCAGATCGTCTGGTACCAGTATCATGTTACTTAAGTGTAGTGTGTTAGTACTAAAAGGCCATCTTACTGCTATTTAGTAATAACATTGATATGTCAAATTAAACTTGCCTGACGTCAGGTTGTGCATGTGCACTGATCTGCATCTGCACGGACTGGCAGTTGACGAACTCGACGCTGGAGACGAGGTTGTCGAACACGACGGCGCACTTGGTGCACGAGTCGAGCACGACGCCGTTCACGTTACCCGACGTCAGGCTGTGCACTGACCTGCATCTGCACGGACTGGCAGTTGACAAACTCGACGCTGGAGACGAGGTTGTCGAACACGACGGCGCACTTGGTGCACGAGTCGAGCACGACGCCGTTCACGGTGCCTGGCGTCAGGCTGTGCACTGACCTGCATCTGCACGGACTGGCAGTTGACGAACTCGACGCTGGAGACGAGGTTGTCGAACACGACGGCGCACTTGGTGCACGAGTCGAGCAGGACGCCGTTCACGTTGCCTGACGTCAGGCTGTGCACTGACCTGCATCTGCACGGACTGGCAGTTGACGAACTCGACGCTGGAGACGAGGTTGTCGAACACGACTGCGCACTTGGTGCACGAGTCGAGCACGACGCCGTTCACTTTGCCGCGCACCGTCAGCGCCGAGTCGCGGCAGCGGAACATGTACACCACGTTGTTCATCTCGGCGTTCTCCACTACCAGGTTGGGGTTGCCCTTTTGATACTCCTGTTCCAACAAAACAAAAGACGTTCAGAAAAAAACAATACTGATAGTTTAAGTTCACGTTACTTCCTTTATTAAAAATCTAAGAAACAAAGCGAGTACAATCATATCATGATTTGCAGGTTCATACATATATACTCATAGAGCGTTCATATATTTATACTAGTTGTAGGAGTAATGTGGTGAGCGCTTCAAGCTGACATGTCAATGAGAGCACATGCCGATTGGTAATGCCACGTTTTATTTCCTTTCCCTGATATGACTGAATCACATATAGGTGAGACAGGTTTGGATGGAAAGGGTGAACTCTAAGCCCAAGTATTTCAGAATTTGAATCCTATTGAAATGTAGTCCGTAAATACTCACGATGAGCCACTTTTTGCCGTCGCGCGCGAAGACGGGCGGCTTGTCGACGGCGCCGGCGCCGGGCGTCGGCAGCGCCTTGCTGGGCGTGTGTGACGCGGCTTTGAACGGCGCCGGGCCCTGCCGCAGCGAGGGGTTCTTGTGCGTCTGCATCTCCGACGTCACCTTGCGGAGGCCTGCACAAGATATTACATTTTATAGATACTCAATGGCGTTATACGTTAACGTCTATCAAATGTAAAATGCATTTGATAATCATTGGTCACTTTTTTTCGTAATTAGAAAATTTGTAAGAAGAAATTAATTTTAACAGAGGGTTACTAAGTTTTATGATTAAGCGTTAGGGTCTACTTAGGGTCGAATCAGCCGATGGAGTCAAAGGTAATGGATTATTGTAAACATACATTACGATACACTACAATAAACTGCATGTTCATTAAGACAGAAGTTCATTACATCCTTTGAATATTTGAATCTTTTGCTGAGCTGACTATTACGTAAACCGTTCAAACATTGTAAAACAGAAAGCATTATAAGCAAATCCAATAGAGATATGATCAAAGACAATACAAGCATCAAAGCCTTAAAAATGGGCAATGAGATTCCTAGTATCTTAAGAAAAAAGATCTGACTCAGATACGATAGACCGCGTGTAATTAATGTAGCAGAACAAGCGATCAAAGACTAATTCCGAGCGTTCCTACACAACTAAGTATAAGAAGTTAATAACGGAACAACACACGCGGCGCTCCCGAGACGATCCGCGAGGTTACTCGCTCAACAACTGAGAAAACTAAGTTTCCTTTGATGTAACAACTGCCGGATAATACCGGGACTCTGACCCGCGCGGAACAAAGAACATGTAGCACTTAGTGACCCGGATTTCCTAATATAATGAAATAGGTATATGTAGGTATGTAGATTATAATTACTTGGACTTTTTCAAATTAGAGATACTTTAACTAGTTTTGTATTTGTTTATTACTATTCTAATTTTCTAATCAACTTGATAAAATAATTTAATTTTTTTAATTTGTTCGTGACAATCGTGACAGTGCCAAATGATTACATTATGGCTAGGGCATGAACGGAATAGAAAAGTATGTATTGTTCTGAGGGTATCAGAAAGGAATAAAAAATAAGACGGATCCTTAGGGGATCAGAATGGAATAACCCAGCTTTACGCCGCTATCATTTTCATTTTACCACCACATTGTCATTTTAATGTAAAAAATTCAACAATTAAATAAAAATCATCAACCGTACTCCGGAACACCTCACGTTTTCGGTATGGCAATCAGCAAATCAATGTTGTCAGTGGAAGTATAATACATAAAGAAACATACACACCGTAAACATGTCCTGTTTGTTGAGAATTTCAGCGTCAAAAAGAGCAACTATAGTTATCTGTCTATTGTGTCTATGCTCCAGTGACTTGCCCGTGCGTGAAATTCCTATAATCCGAATTTCTATAACGCCTTGGCATTTCAAAGGCGATCAAATAATACACCCGCTCGCTGCTACCACAATGCAAGCCCTGACGAGCTATTTAATAGAATTACTAATATCCTAATATTGACATGGCCGCTTACGAAAACGGTTAAGGTTGACTGGTAGAGAATGCCTCATGGCATTAAGTCCGCCTTTTGTACATCAAGTTTTTCTTTTGTGCAATAAAGTTTAAATAAATAAAACGGTTAATGAAAACGGGTCAGTTTGAATAATTAATTCACTGCTCTTAAATGTAGGTAATCGGACATATGCGTGAAATAATATGGGGATTAACTACTTCTCAGTTCCATCGGTCGTGTCATCCGACCCCCACGTCGAAAACCTAGTAACTACTAATAGCTCATTTGATTATTTAAAGTGTATAATTGCCTAACGTCAAAACGAGTTCTTACTAAGGTTTTTATGGGAGCATTACCCTGTGACATCACGTTGCGTTATTTTGTGAAATATCAACATTGTTCATAAATGAGTGTTCTTATCCCGTTTCTTGGTCATCCCGCCATCAAATATATCGGAGCGGCTAAGCTGCTCAAAAATATCTGAACATGCATTATATCGTCTTGACAATAGACGCGTTGATCAGATATTTGTAATCACCTTGGGCGATGACCGACCAGATGGAGACTGTACACGTGGCGGCAGTAGTGGCTAGCTAGAGATTAGTGTGTTTCGGATACTAACTGCTAGTGATGTTCTCGCCCTGGTTGATCTCGGCGAAGAGGGCGCTGCGGTCGTCCACGGACAGGTTTGAGAAGTCGGCGGCGGGCAGCACGGGCGGTGGCGGCGGCATGCCTCCGGGCGGCGGCGGCGGCGCGCCCGCGCCCTTACCTGTGTCAACAAAATATGATATTAGAACCATTACATATTACAAGGTATTTTAAGGTAGGTAATCAATTTTAATGTCGTAAATTCATAATCCTCTGTCAAGCCTAAAATGACGTGAAGATCGTTTGTCCTTAGCACGCTTTGGCACTTATATGTTTGTTAGAAAGGAAAGGGACAAAATTTGACACAGATTTATGAATAAGGTAATTTATGTGTGCATAACGGGCGTAATTAACCTTTACATTCATAGGAAATATAACAGAATACCGGCTCCGGATCATCAAAAGACACATGAATTTTTACAAACGATCCGCGGCCGTCCGATCCCGGTTTGAGTACGGAAGCGGCGGCATAATCTAAGCGCTTTGATTACTCAGTCCGTTAATTTTTAGCACAAGCGCTTAATGTACTATGCGCTGAAAGATTTTTTTAATCGGATTCAAACGAACCGTGACGGTGTGTAGTCAAGTATGTATGCGGACTGTTAAGCCCGGCTACTGCTTAGTAGGGGAGATAAGACCCAAATGACCCAAAATGACAAGATTTGCCTTATAATATAAACGACGAAATACTGTATAAAGTTTTACATTTGACATTGTTTAATTAATTAATTAAGGGCGGGTTTAAATCCAGCAAGCTGTACCCGTACCTTTTTCATTACATGATCCTAAATTGTTACATGTTCTTAAATTGTTACCCAACTTTTTGTATCTAACATAGACTGCTTACCTACCTAACTTCTATAACTTTAGGACAACTGTAAAAAATAATGAAATAAACGCATTTGTATGTGTTTTTTTTTGTATTTGTAATTATCTCTATCATTTTTTTTTTATGAAACTATTAGCAAACGAGCAGACGTGCCGCCTGATGGGAAGCGGTCAACGCCGCCCATGGACATAAGCAACATCAATGGAGCCGCTTATGCGTTGCCGACCTTTGAGGGCCCTGTACGCCCGCTTCTTGAAGAAACCCATGTCAAAGCGCTATGGAAACACCTCGGGAGGCAGCTCATTCCACATTCCACACGTTCTATGGAGAAACGAGCGAGACGCCCGTTTATTTTTGGTATACCAAGCGTCTAGGAAGTGAGGATGAACATTGTTCCTTTGGCGTGAGGTGCTACAAAGTCGCGTTTAGTAACTAAGGTGTAATAGGAATCTTCCTTGATGGTACTAATAATAGCCTCGCCCGGCGCTACACGCATAACTTAGCTTATTAATTACGTAGGTAATTAGTTATTAATGGTGCACACACATGCTATGAGGTTACTAAATTAGTATACCACCGCGGTGAAGTTCTAGAGCAATAACCTTTTTCAAATTAGACTAATATCTTACAACTCGTATAATAAACTAGTAGCATAGGTAATTCAAAAATGATAAAAAATCATCATGATATTTAGTATCTATTCTAAGTGCTTATTTATAAAACATCTAAACAGTTCGAAAAACTAGTCAATCGATTTCTACAAATTTTGAAATCAATAATATAAAACATTTGAAATCACGAGAATACATGAGCTGGCAATGTTACATCAACCCTCGAAAATACCTGCCTCCTTAAAATTTAAAAGTGTTTCGGCACAAACACAGAATACACAAGGGACGGAAATGTACCGTAATATTCATAACAGACGTATTATTAAAACCACAATCTCGTCCAGTCCTCAGAGGACGAATGTTCGAATATTTCATTAATTTTGTACTGAATTGCACGAACCAATGATATGTTATATTAATTGTTACAAACTTGGTTTAGAACTAATTTAAAATACAGGGTGTAATCTAAAACGTGATACAAGATAATCAAACCTGAATCTATTCATGATATTGAACAACTTTTACTATGGGAGCAACTTTGTAAAAAAATAAAAAAATTGAGCTGCTCCATAGAAAAAGTCAAGGATAGGTAGACGAAAATGTATGAGAAGTTTTTATTTTTTTATTTTTTTACAAAGTTGCTCCCATAGTAAAAGTTGTTCAATATCATGAATAGATTCAGGTTTGATTATCTTGTATCACGTTTTAGATTACACCCTGTATAGAAGAACTCTCAAGCGACATCGAATTAACCGTTCATAATACCAGAGAGTTTATAGTTTAATAGAGCAGCACAGTCTAAGAACTTTTTCAAACTCCAAGTCTGACGCGCCATCTGATCGAAAGCAACCTAAAGATACAAAAATAGCAGGAGAAAATTACAATGCACTGCAGCGCCATCTAGTTACAAGCAGCATACCGTAGTAACGATACTCGTTACAAGATTCATTTCCTCCCACTATTTTTGTATATTTAGGTTGCTCTCGTCCAGATGGCGCTCAGATTTGGGCCTCAAATAAATATTAGACTGTGGCTGTCTATATAATTTATAGTCTCTGATAAAACTGTCTAAAAACTTTCGGTTGAAAATTAATATAACGAACAGTATAATATTATTTACATCGGATACTTTATTCAATACAGACGTTGTCTAAGGGAAAAGTTAAATTTGGGAAATGTACACCAATCGTCCGCAAAAGGTATCGTTTCAAATAATTACATTTTAGAGGAAAACGTTTAGGGAAGGGTTTGATAATAATTAGAGCAAAATGTGCGAAGGTAATAAGGTGACCTTGATGAAACTGAAGCAGTAATTGTCCTGTTTAACAAATGAAACTATGCTTTTGTCTTTTAACGGATCAATAGAGCCAGCAAATTGTGCGGCCTCCAGTACAAAGCCAGCGATTGCTTACTGAATAATAAATTAGCAGTCGCATATTGTCCACGCTGTATGAAAAACCGGTCAAGTGCGAGTCGGGCTCGCGCATCGAAGGTTCCATACTGTCTTTACATCATACAATTTTAACAACGTTTTTTTTTTAAGTCCAAGTTGAAATAAATAGGCTAGGTGAAATGAATTACTATTGACTAATTCAGTCAACGAAAAAGAAATGTTTAAGTTTTATTATTGTAATGATGTTTTTTAATCTAGACCCGACCTAATGCGTGTACAATATTGCCTACACTAAAAGATAGTAAACGCCAGCAGGGTTTACGATGTTGAACTTAGGTTATCTGTACTTTAGTACCGATCGATTCTATTGGGGTTAGATAGTGTGCTACCCGACAAATGGACCATCAAGATATCACATCTTGTGTAACTTTACCAAGACGGTAGAGTGGATAAGTATACGCATAATAGCCCGATGCAACCTTAATGTTGCGACATTTTGCTTACCCTCATGTTAGTATATATATAGCAGTTATCTTGGATATTTCCAGAGATACTGTATATGTAGATAGAAATACAAATTAAAAGCGAAATGCAGGTGTCGCGCCGTCTGTGCTGCATCTTTGTAAAATTAAATTAAATATTTTATTATTTGATTTTTTTTTTGACTGATTTGAATGATTTGCCTACTTATTTAGACGAACACTATTAACACGAAACGACTTATATAATTACTCTTGAGTAATACTTAAAGGTAAAGCAGTAGTATAATTACAAGTATTCTGTGTTTGAGTTCTCACCTTACTTTCGCTATGCAGTAATTATCTGTCTTTGTTATGACACTGAACTTACCGGACCAAACAAGCCCCGTGGTGTGGTATTGCTTGACGTAGGCCTGCAGCTCGGACAGCAGCTGCACCCAGGCCTTGCACCACTCCACATGCTTCACGTTCTTGTCCTTCCACTCCTTCAGCACGCGGTTCGTGTAGAACTGCCCGGCATCGTTCATCTCCTTCACGTACGGCGCCGGTGTGGGCACGATGGCCACCCAGCCCAGAGCAGGGATGCTCTCTGAGATGGCCGAGAGATGGTTGAACAGCTTCGAAGCGCGGTTTTTTTCGCGGAATGCTTGGATGGCAGCGATCTGTTCGCTGGTTGGGGCCAACAGTTGCATCTCCTCGCCCTGCGATGGTTTGCTGCGGGAGCCCGCTAGCTGAATGTAGCGCATTTGAGCCCTGAAATTATTTAAGCGTAAAAACAAACGCAACTCCAATCGACTTTGAGGGCTTCTTGTTTAGTAATCAATGTCTTTAGAACAACAATGTGGAAGTTATTGTTTGCATTTGAAACTTTGAGGAATGAATTTCGAAACTCTCATTAAGTATATCAGGGTTTAGGGAAGATATTGATTATACAAAAGTATTTATTCTGAAAAAATACGAGGTTCAAGAAAGTATCATTAACTTACCGCGGATTTTTGGGTACAGAAATGTTTTCACTGGCCAAAAAATAGGTAAAAACGAAGTATTTGAACATTTCCAAGCCCGCTTGGAGATTCATCATCTTAAGGATTTTACAATAAACAAACTTACAAACACAAGAAATCATTTCTGCCCCCAAAAATCCGGGGTGTGATGATTAATAAGGTTAAAAAAACTTACTGGAAAGCATTTCCGACGAGGTCAGCGTGAGTGGCGACATCTCCGCCAATCTGTTTGGACAGCTCCAGATATGACCGGAGCGGACCCTGCGCCAATACAGAATATTTTAGTTGTAGCTAATCAAATTGATTATTGTGTCACTACTGCTACTCCATTATACTGCTTGATATGTTCGTCTCTTTAATACACGATTCTTAGATGTAGAAAAGTAATAACAAAACATCGCGTCTTTCATCTTGATACGATCCTCAAATAAATATATTGCTTGATTCTTTCATATGACATGACATTGGAGTACGTACCTACGACCGATATGACTTTCAATATATTTTCCGATTTCGTAGGAGTTTTACCTTTTCAACATTCGTTCAACTGTGCACATCCCATAATGGATTAAAAGATCTTAATTATCTAACCGCTACACTATTGAAAGCACTGAAAAGGTAACCTATGAATTCCATTCGTTAACCCATACTACCCTAATTAAACAATTCAAGGTATTCTTCCCACTACAACACTAACAGCATACTGAAATCGAAGCTATAGGGAAAATTAAATAGAAACATTTACTGATATCTGACGTCCCAAGTAGGGATGTCACGAATATTCGCATTCGCATTGTATAATGCGAATATTCGCATCATTTTTGACATTCGTATCAACATTAATGATGCGAATATTTTCCGAATGCGAATGTTGGCAGAACGCATCCTGTTTTGACCGCGCTGACCCGGCCGATGGTCATATGCTTGCTCATACAGAGGAAGTGAAAACGACGGTATCACTTGACTCTTTTTGATCAATAATATAGGACTCCATCATCACATTTCATGTTCTGTATTTTTGAACTATAGAAGCATTAAAATGATAAGCAAGATTAACTTTTTTGAATCTACTCCGTAACATTGGTATTCGCATTCGCATTCGGACATTCGCATCCTGAATATTCGCATTCGCATTCGCGAATGTGAGAAAAACGACATTCGTGACATCTCTGGTCCCAAGTATTTGGACTACAAATAAGCTGGTAGGTCTTTATACGTAGGTAACTATGAGTATTAAGAAGTTAAATGTATTTAGTTTTAAGCTCTTTCGTATTAAAAGTTCTAAGTACGTAAGTACGATAAAGTATTAGCTGCGTAATTTGTCACATACTGTATATTATTTACGTACGTTCCCATCAGCTAAGTAACGTAATATATATACCCGTATCGACATTATAATCCATAGGCAATAATCCGCGCTAACCACATTTTGAGATCAGGTGCAGGAATAATCTCTGCCAAATCACTTTAAGATCCTCACTAAGCCTTGTAATTAATGATAATAAGACTTTAGAGGAATTGATAATGAAAACGATAATAGTTTTGAACCCTTATCAACGACGAAATGTATACAACGATCTTGATTTCAAATGATAAGACGGGAAAATGTGTTTTTACGTACATTTAGAGAGTGTTTATTTATGCTTTTAGTTTTAAACATTTCAGATCTAAATTTCAGCTCAGTCGTTAGTTTTACCTTCCAAATAAATGAAAACGCACATACATCAAATAAAACCTTTCTTACTTTAAACAGCATATTTTTATGGAGAACGGTTGTTCAAGTTTATTGAGTGAAAAGGCAAACAACAAATTAGATCAAGATAAAAAGTTAAAACAGTGAAGCGGTTCGTTATATAGCTGTTTAAGGAGTTATTTGAAGTTCAAGATCATAAAAGAAGTAGCTTTACAGTGCAATTAGCATTCAACTGTAAATTATAACTGAATGACGTTAACTATGCCTAATTAATTTTGAGATCCGAATTTAATTTCCCACTACTTTATAGGCAGAGAGATCACTCAAGTTTAGACCTTCACGACCAGTCACTTAAGTAGTAAAAACAGATTTAACTTACATATTTAAGTTAGTAAGCTCAATCAACGTTGAGTACGGGTTCTGAGAAACTTGTCACGCTTGTAGGTTTTACAGGTAGAAAAAGACGTTTTTTTTTTTAATTAACTTTCTGACATATTCTTAATCGACAATAATTTGTCTGGTTGCCTGCTACAGATATTGACGTACCTCGGAGCTTCCCTGCAAACGACGCCGACGCCTCGCCTATCGAATCGCCCGCCATAGCTGCGATTAATTGCTCTATTGAATCATTCCAACGCCGCACCGTGGACAGCTCACTCAATAAAATATACGAGTGGAATGTGCTTGTTGAATTTGCGAGTTTAATACCTAAATATTTCGCTGATTTATTTAAATGGTTATCAAGGCATGGTTCACGGCACTCAGCCTATAATAAAATAACGCACAACCTATTAGTAGTAGTAGGTCTAAAAAAAACCTAGTACACAAACATCAAGTTTAAAATTATATTAATGTGTTTAAAACTTAACCTTCCGTTACATTTGTATGGGGTTGTAACAATGCATAATAGGTACGTTTCGGTACCCTCAGGTTTTACCAATTCCTAATAAGGAATAATTTCTATACCGGATGGATTTTCTATATTCATTACGTAATATATTATACTATCAAGTTATAATGTATTTTAAGTAAACCAGAGTTCAATAGAAAAGTAAATAAATATAGGCAAATATGGCTGACTGACCACTGCATAGGATAGGTATGTAGACAAAAAAAGGATTTGACCCAATGACACAGTCATGCTCATGACAAAATATAATTACTTACAGAAATTAGTTTTCACTGAAATTGAATTTAATTAGTGGATAGTGAATGTAAATAGGTAACATATTTAAATATACCTACATATAAATTGAAGATGGTGCCATGGTTGTTCTTTAAAATTGCGTGATTTGAACCAATGAAGGTAAAATATATATTTTTATTTTATTTACTTTTCTATTTACCTCCAGTTTAGGTACCTCAGCCACGGATATTGACACATATCTTGCGAGCGGTGTATATCGATGTCATAGCCCAAGCCCAGCTAAGATTAATTGATCAAATCAATCATTCGATGACCGTTGCGAGCGAGAGCTCACTTAATATCATATATTACCGATGGATCCGTGAATTTAAATTTACCTACTCAGGTGATTTATTTCGATCATTGAGATATGTTTGCGGTTCCGGCGCGGCGTAATGGTAAATAATTAACGACACTTACTCGTGCCGCTCTTCAATACTCGCTAGCTGCTACATATTTAATTTGTTAGTCAGAAGGAACTTTGCAACTGAACAGCCCGGGATTTTATTAATTAATTGTCATTTTATAAGACGAAGGGGGTTACGTCTCCTAAATATAAGGATTTAATTATTATAGTTACGAGTAGGTAAGTAAAGTTAACGACTTAATGCGTAATAACTGTAATAAGGAAGGTCTACAGTTTTAATGAGGCGGAGGTAAAGTGTTATATCCTAGTAGAAGTTAGTGACATTTTGTAAGCAAACATGGTATCACATATTATCTTAGTTATAAAAATATAGTTATAAAAATTACTAATCAGCATACTGCTGTTTTTTTAGTCTGCAATAAGTAGATCATAATATGTAACTTACAAACCGTTAGCCGGTTAAACGTAAGAACAAGTAAAGTTACAGATACGGAAAGGACATGACATTAATAAATAAACAAACTTCTATGCGCTTACGGGAACCCTAAAGTCAGAGTACACATATAGACCACCTTCCCTATACTGTGATAAAGGTCACGGATAATCTTTTTAGTCCATGGGCATAATATTAATATTTGGGCATGGGCATAATTTTTATGGGCATAATAAATTATAATCTTTACGAACATAGGTATAGGCTAAGGCACCGGTGAATTATGGTATATTTACAAAATGACTGCATCATCCTACCTACTAATTATAATATAAATTAGGCAAGGACAAAATGAAACTTTTAATTCAGCAGGTTAAATTAGATAGGCATTTAGTGTCGATATTTTCTTTAAATATAATTGAATTCACTACTAGGGCTTGCAATTACCTATTTTATTCGTTTTCACCATATTGTAATCCACACTTTGAAATCATTCGGCTCCAATCAACTCAAACAAAAAGCCGAATCCTCATTACGACGTCGTCAAATCTAACCTATTGCATTGACTCAGCGACTTTTTCGCGACTTTGCGATTCCGTCGATATTCACTGTAACAACCCCGGCTGAGATGTTTGTACAGTCGACTAGAAAGAGATGTTTACACTTTTTCACCTTATTGCGTTGTAATAAGATCCAAAAGTGGATACATCTCTTTGTAGTCGACTGTATGTAGCTACACAGTCTCACTATTTAGTACTATGGAACATAAGAGTGGCTGTAAATATGCGCACTCAGAAAGTTTCCGTGACATGACGTACCTGTATAATGTCCTGGAACCCGCTGATACTCATATTGTCAGTGAGGATGAGCTCAGGCTCTTCCTGATGGGCGGGGGATGGAACAGGCGACGCGGGGGTCGCGGGGGGCGAGCGCGGCAGGGACGGCGAGCGTGCGCGCAGCACCGGCAGGCGTTCCAGGCGAGAAGTCACTCGCTCCAGGCGCTCGATCAGAGCCTCGAGGTCTGCTGCGGGACTGTGGGATGCAGCTGTTGCCTCGGGTTCACCACCTGTTAAAAACAGGGACAGATTAAAAATTTACAACGCCATCAAAAAAATGCAAAGGAATTTTACAGAAAGCACTTCGGAGTCAGTAGGATTACTTTAAAGTATAATTAATCAAGTACGATTAAAGTTTCATGATTTGTGTTTGTGGGTGTGTTCTTGTCGATG
The DNA here is from genome assembly GCA_911728535.1 of Pammene fasciana. Lineage (NCBI taxonomy): Eukaryota > Metazoa > Arthropoda > Insecta > Lepidoptera > Tortricidae > Pammene > Pammene fasciana. The sequence continues at coordinate 14,508,008 of OU452276.1, read as the reverse complement.
ACTCAAAAGTTTTATCATCACACCGTGACTCACTTCTTGTCACAATCACGTAAGTAACTTAGCATCAACCTATCCCATGTAAATATTTATTTGAGGCTACATTATAGTGTGAACATGTACTTATGTACACAAAATATGAATATGGATAACTTTCATATTGTAAATACATACTGTATGTAATATAAGTATAAAAAGAATCTCAAAGTTGTATCCCCGAAAATTTTCATACAGAACGTAAGTTATCGGTCGGAGTCAAGTATATCCTTTTGATGTCAATAAACTTACTTACTTACTTATATAGAAATGTTCCCTTCTTCCAAAAATACTTTCAGAAATAGCCAAAAGCTTAAGATTATTTGATATAACATAATTACGTACATTCCCTTTACAAAAGAAGAATTTCATTTCATCCAGGTTTACGGTGTCTTCAGCAGGAGTCCGCTCAAATATATATAGAGGTTTAATCTTAGTATTTTAATTACTATAAACTTTTTTTCCCAAAGATAATAACTCAAGAATAGAGTTGATGTAATTACACGAGCTAATTACATTGTACAGTGGAATACAAGTCTAAATAACAAAAGTTAGACTAACTGTTACAGGGCAACAATTTACGTCAATTGGTACATTTTGAACAAAGGCGTAGCTCCTTAATTAAATGTGTAGTAGTTTAAACTTTCGTTATAACTCAAAACCCAATTATTTCTGTCTTCACTCGACTTATTATAACTTAAGGACATTACAAAAAGTCGTTATAAACGGCCACAGGAACGGTTCTAGTTTTAGTATTTGTAAAATAAGGATTGTTATATATGTGCTATGGTGGTTTTTTGATATTGTAGTCGAAGTCAAAAATATTTTTACACTTATGAGCCTTATTACAAAGGATTAAGGTGCAAAAGTGTAAACATCTTTGATGTCGTACGTGCGAGCTGAATCCGAATACGCATTAAAACGCAAAGAATTGCTAAAGTTCGAGACGCCATAAATAGTTAACGAGAACTTTGCTTAGTTTTCATACATCCATCAGCGACAATATTAACCATCCCACATACGAATGCAAATGGGATGGGCTGTCGAACCGAGACCAACTCTTGCAATAAATCTTTCCCTCAATAAAAACGTGTAAAGTTTGCTTGAACACTATGTATTTTTATGAGTACTAGGGGCCTCGGAAAACCAGGTCAACCGAAAGGGAACATTTTCATATGTAGCGATATACATCCTACGATGAGACAATGCGAAAATTGCTGTTACGAAGATAAAATAAAATATCAAGATATTGAAAAAATTTCAAACGCAGATATCTGGGAACAATAGGTACTTTGGACCAAAATAAGAATTTTAATATCATTCTCTATTCTGTATTATGCTCGGAGAAATTCATCAAGGTATTATGTTACAGGTGAATAGAATTACAAAGAACTCCAGGTTTTTGAATGACAGATCTATTGATTTCTACTTAAAAACAAATAAAATAACTATACTTGGTATATCTTTAATCACGCAGCGTCTGGTAAATTATTTTTGTCTTGTAATAAATGTGCTTAAACAATCATTTATTGATTCGTACCGCTCATGTCCTCTAAGATGGCATTAACAGTGTCCGCGACGTCGTCTTCTCCAGAGATATTGTTCCGTGCTTCAAATATTTCTATTAAATTCCTCATATTTCTTCGTATACTTGTACTTTGATCTTCCGCCATTGTTCATGCACAAATAACTTAACAAACTCGTACAGAAATCACAAAGGCGTAATTACACCTGCACCACCCGACTTATCCTTCTATGAGTGAGGAGTGAGTAAGAACTGTAAGGAAACCTCTGTGAACCTGACTTTGGCCAGCTGATTGGTTGATAGCAGCGTATTATCGGCTATTCAAAAAAGATAGGAGCGATAAAAATATTACCAGTAAGTCATTATCGTGAGTTACAGAGATAACAACTGTCGAAATAAATGACATGTTTATTTTGAATAATAGTAGGGTGATTGTGCTAGTTTTCGTCCACTCTTGTCAGTCTTCCGTCCACATTTATTTATATGTTTATATTTGAGTTTTTCCCAAAATAAAAAGCTTAAAATGAAAAAAACGATTACAGGATAAACTATAAGTAAATATAAAATTTGTTCATCTTAAAAAGCATTTCTTATTTATTTGCAGCAATTGTCGGTTGTAAGTAAAGTTTATTTCTGAATGACTTTATATGGCAGTAACGCCTTATTGACAACCGACAATGATGTACCTTTGAATTAAAAACGTCACAAATATTCATATTATATACGAGTAATATGATATGAAGTAAAAAGTTTGGACCAAAAAACTAAACAATCTCCAACTCAGAACAAAGGAATTTAGTAAGGTTTATTTCGGTAAATGATAACAAGTTGCCAGTGCGAAATGTGGCTCAACGACGTGTTTAATTTATACGAGAGGCTTTGTGCCCTTGCCTTGTGATGTGACTCACATCACACGGTGCCTAACTGCCTACTGCCTAGCCTTTGACCCTTGTCGGTGACCCTTATACTAATTTAATCGTAGACACTTTACACTTATGATCAAGTTAATATTGCGTAAGCCAGACAAACACGGGACTTAATCGCGTACACTTACTTTTAATTTTAACGACATGCTCGAAACGTCAGGAAAATTAAAAGTAAGTGTACGCGATTAAGTCCCGTGTTTGTCAAAACAATGAGTGAAAATCGAGTAAGTTTAAATCAGTACATTATGTTAAGTTAGTAACATGATCTTTATTCCCGTAATAAGGATGCCATGCAGATGTAGTTTCCTAATAGTTCGCATATGTCCTATTATGATAATAATCGTAATTGCCTCATATTATAACACCCCAAATTAACGGTAATTTAACTATGTAATATCAGTTAAATATAAATGTGACTTATTGAAATTAACTACTCTGGAATAATCTGTTTTAAATGATCTAATCATTAAGAAGGTGGCTTTAATCTTTGCTACGTTCCATGAACCATTTAAAAAAAAACTAGTTCGAGTTGATGATGATGACTTACTAATGGCTAATTAAAATGTAAAAGAGTTCTTTCACTGATCGCTACAGTCTAGTCTAGAAGTTTATAATTATGTATATTGGCGCGTTTAACACTAATTACAATAGGTCAGTATATCATTAACACATTTTCACTCAGTTTAAATTTATCATCAAAGAGAAAGCTTATCGACTTTGAGTGCCTTTACTAAAAGGATAAGTAAAATAATAGATATACAATTTAACAGAAATCGACCTCGACCAGATCAGTAATCGAATATACAGAGTGACCAAAAAATTTCTAGATTCCCGTTAGCTGTATGGTTTTGGGACTCAAATCACATCTGAAGGGAAATCAAATCGATCTGAGAGGTTCCAAAACAATCTAGGGAGGATTGGTGGCGTCCCAAAACCTTGCAGCCAACGGGAATTTAGTTCTTTTTGGTCAGACTGTATATCCACCCGGAGGACTCCGGATATTTAAGACTATAATAGAGTACACGCACTTATATGTGCGAGTAATATGCGCTCCCCGCTCTAAATATTGTGAACATGAAACACGATAGGTACTTGTATTATACGCAGCGGTTTACCTGAACCTATCTAATACTACCCGACTTTCATGTACAACAAACGTCTGAGCATAGCGGAAGTTCAACTATTATACTTACTTGCTAATTAAGGTAAGTATGCTATCTAAGCGCAACTCATTAGCAGATCCGAATAACGTAGGAAATGTAAAGGGACTGTTCTACCTCTGCCTGTTAAATCTGCTTACATTTCAGATGTAAAATGCTATGAAAACGAAATATAAACACATAAAATATTATTGAATTTAAACTTTCGTGAGACATATTAACACTATTATCACACGCGGCTGTACATAAAATATTTCATATTTGAGTTGGATTACATTGTCTCCTAAAAATACTTTTTAACTTAAGTAGGTCGGAACTGCATATACGTATATTCGGCGGTTTACGATCTGTGGTACTTAGGGGATATGGAGCATACATTTTAAAACAGTCTCCAACAATATAACTAGCTGGGAGGGCAGACCTTGCACTCTATTCTAAAATCATAAATAATTCTCAGTCAGCTGATGCGTAACGGTTAAATTTAGATTCCAGTTGAGAAGATTATTTTAAACGTAAACTGAATAAATAATCTACAGTAGAGAGCAAAAGTTTCGGGTCAGTAGCATTTTCTTGAATATCTCAAAAGATATTAATTTTAAAGATATTCATTTTAAAGATATTCATTTTAAAGATATTAAAGTTTATGTTACTCACCCGAAATTTTTGCTCTCGAGTGTATTCCCACTTAGAATAAAGTTAGTACCGAAGAAATAGAATACATACATCGAACATCAACTCCAAATGCCAGAAGGGGAGGAAATGCGACATTCTTATCAACGAACAGGGAAAAAGTCGTCGTAAGTAAGCGGTTAATCCAAAAGGTCGCTGTCAGAAATCTCAATATACAAGTCTAAGTAGATATAGCCGTCTTGTGCACGTCGATATTAACACCGACGTAGAAATTCGAGTCGCCTACTAATATTCAAAAGCTGATTTTCATTTGGATGCATTGAGAAAATGACTAGGTACTAACCTACCTGCAAACTGGAAATACTCAACTACACTACACAATAGGTACCTAGTACATCTCATCTACGATGATGAATTTTGAATTTTATGAAGGTCAACATAAACTTAAAGCGTGAAAGTGATACCTATTTATCAATCGTGCTAACTGAAAAGGTGTAATTGTGCAGAAAATACCGAGCCTGCAAATGCCATCATCTATTTTTCAAAGCAGTATGAAATGAATAGGCGATTAGGCGCGCGGCAACCCTGCTGCATCATTAAATGACACCCAGTGGGTTGAATAATTTCACTGGCCCAGCAACCACAAAGCGCTAAATAGTAACCGTAGCCAGACGGTAAACCACAAACCGTATAAGCGCGAAAGTATAGCCTTGTTGAATTTTTTTTTGAATTGAAACAAAAATTCTTCTTAAGTACTTTTTATTGCGGACAACTCGTAAAAAGAACTTTTGTGTAAGCTTACGATGGAAAAGATAAAAGAAAAGAAAAGTTACAGTCACTGGTTTTGTTTAGGTAGACAATTAAAATATAAAGCAAAGGGTCTTAATTTTGAGTTACGGCTAAGCTAAAAACATTCATTAAATAATATAATGGAATAAGTTAAAGAAAGCAGTGACCTGTGTGCTTATTTCGAAGATGCCGAGTATAACGCTTTACATGCGAGATTAAATTTACACTTTGTACAGTTTGTCGAATAGAAACCATCTGTTGTGCCTATGTCATTGGGTATGCCGTGTACCGGCATGTGAGCCATATACGTACACTTGCGCCATGTTACTCAACCCTCTCAACGTTAACATACATATGATACGATACGGTATTCTTCTGTTGAGTTAGGTATTAACCAGGGACCGTATACCGTTTTTATTTTCATACAAATACATCGGTATGCAATAGGGATGATGACACGTGTTGAATTAGGCAATGAAATTTAGATGATAGGATGCAAAATGATCAAAATATACAAATAAAGTAAACATTAAAAAAATCTATTGAAATGGTGCAAAGATATCAGGCTTCAAAATTTAATTTTTTTTCGAATTTTGAAAGTACAAAATTAAAAAAAACCAATGATACCATTCGATTTCTAACATTTTACTGTGAAATAAATTGTATGGCAACCATATACATAAACGCAATATTTCACTGTAAAAATAGCAATTTCATAATTTTTCCATACTTTACACAGGGCATCTATGAAGCCATGACGTTACGGCTTTATATCATTTTGTTAGGAGCGTTTTGAGAAACAAAAGCAAATCACAGACTTTAAGTCTCTTTTCTGTTTTTTATGTTGATTTAAGGCAATTGGCCCCATATAGACATTTGATCCTCACAACAAAACGAATCGAATGATACCACGCATGAAAAAAATTCATCTAGCCTATTTCGGTATCTCGCGGTAACAACCGTAAACCGTAATGTATTTTTTTTCCAATATAATTCTGATAATTATTTTGTTGTTCTGTGCCCCTACCGAAATTATATTTGAGAATATCAGGCGGCTTAGCATGACATGCGTTGTCGTTGTCGCGCGCGACTCCATACTTCGCTTCGAGTCGCGCAAGAAGTATGGGGAGTCGCGCGACCACGTAAGTCATGCTAGACGTACTCGTAAATATTGCGAATACTAAAAAAAATTTGGTGTTATTTCGAATTTTAGTTATAGGTACCGGTATTAACGAAATAACTACTTACTTTTGAACTATATTGAAAAATATATAACCCATTGTTATAGGGACATCATTTATAACCTCCTAATGTCAAGCAAAGTCAATTTACTCATGCAAAATATGCTCTAAATATGCTTCACAAATTTGCTTATCCACACCCGTCTTTAAAATATTCGGGCAATTTGTAAACCGGCGGTTCACTAACAAGCTGCCAGTTAATTTCAGAGGAAGCCGGGCCGGAGTGGCGGCAGGCTAAGGGTTGGCAAGGCCACACAAATGAGTGAGAGCCTCTTAGCCTGTTCCATATAGGTAGGTACGTTAAAATACTGTGACAAGAGACGCCTTTTAAGAACCGCACCTTACTGTACGTAACTCTACATTCTTAACGAGTTCCAGTTTAGTATTTGGATTCAGAACAGAAATTACTTCAGTTTATTCCATTTATCTGTGATAGGTTATATTTTAAACCAGCTATGTGACAATTTAGTTATTTTCAGCTATTGATGTAAATAACTACATAAATAGCGAGCAAGTTTTCAGCGACATTTAAATTTGACCGTATATGTATCAACATACACAGTAGGTAGGTACGCAAAAACGAAGCACACTGGAAAACGAATGTTTTCATGTTGCTTTTCAGTATTCTCGTTTATATTTACGCATAGGATGGGATCCGTGCCAGGTCAGAATAAAGCATGTCGGCCCACAAATGTGACTCTAAAGCGCTCTCTAATAAATGAATGCTAGAAATAACGTCCCGTTTTCAATGCCGCAGGGCGCAACAAACAATTGACAAACAATTAAGCCCTTTCTGCACTCGCTACCCAAGCTCTGTCCTAAACTTTTGCTCAACGAACGATGAAAGCATTCGTTATTTTATATTATTCACTCAGGTGTAGATGACAAATTGAATATAAAAGAAAGTTAGCAAAGCTGCAAAACCGGTAAAATTTGTTTACTGGTTTATCTCTACGTTATTTGATCGGCTTACGAGCATATTTAAATAATATTTTCCGTTTGAATTTGCGAAGCATGCAAATATTGTGATAAAACATGAAAATTATGGAGAAAATATTATACTAAGGTATCGCTTAGAAAGGAAACGAAAAACACATTTATAAGATTAAACGAAGAGCAATGGTGATGTTATTTTAAAGAAACAATATAATATAACTGACTTTATACGAAACGTGCTTAACAATGCTACGGTATTACAATTGAAATCGAAAAATTTACACATCAGTAGAGACATCGACAATACCGAACAGAATCGGATCTAAACTACAGAACAGAACCGTTGCGTTGGTCACCCAACCGTATACAGTATGAAATGAACACTAGGTACAAAACGCACGTATTGTACAAGAGGCAAATTGTTCATTTTCTTGTATAAAGAAGTATTAGAGTCGTTAATGGCCTGAAAATATAACACCGTTAGTTTTTAGAGCGAAGTACATATTAACCATGTCAGAAGCTTTTTACAAAACAGTTTAGAAAACCCTTAAGTTAAGCAATCCTAACGCTACATATTTTTTAAACAACACGCTTACCCAATTTTAATTTATAATTAGAGAACACACTCTGTGTACCAAGACACAACTAATGACAGAGAATAGATTATAGAGCTATTTATATAATTGGTTTTCATTACGTCTAATTAACGTGGATGATATTTTGGCTGGTGTTGTATGTGCATTGTGATGCATTAGTCATCAACTTCATTCACTTGATCACGACCTTGCATCTAAAATCAGATGATATGATGCGGTCAAGCTCTTATCCCACTCATTAGATTATTTTAATGAGCATCATTAGATTACTTAAACACGATTCCTGTTGCAAAAAACTAAATAGATATATTAGGTATCTACTACATAATATTAATGTTCTCTAATATCCGTTTAATGAAAATTAAACGAATGGAAACACAAAAAGGAAAATGGCAGTCTGCTTCATTGCAGTAGCTTGAGAGAATAGCAATTTTAATCATTCTTAATTTACTGTGGTACTACAATAGAAAATTAAACCTCAAGTGCGCATACGAGTATAAATTATCTGACTACCTAGTAGTGCCAGAAGCTAACTCAAATTTCAAATAGGTACCTACATTTTATTTATATTCACGTGGATAGCTCCAGTAAATAAAATATTCAAATGCTACTCACACAATGATGCAAGGATATTAACAAGTTAAAGAAATATGAAAATATGTATCATGTTTATTGCAGGGATAAACACGACTTATGTTATGAACACACGAAATGTATATTTATTTCTAAGCGGAGTAAAATAAATATGATGCAGCTTTTTACTTTTTAAGTTACACTTATGCGAATAACATAAATAAACGAATGAGAATAACAGCGAGTAATCAGTAGATAGCGAAATAATATTTAGTAAATAGTTTAGTAAATATGGAAAAAAATATTTTATTAAAAAAATGTAAGCGAATAAATTATGATATCAGGCATCTACCTACTATCGTATTTGTATGCAACATGCACCTACCTAAAGTACTTTTATCGCTAATCCATCACTCATAATGTATGAAATCATGGACATAAATAATATTAGTGATGGGTGGCTGAAAACAGTGCCAAGCGCCCAAAGCTCGCAAACGTCATGGGTCGCCTGCCTCCCATAGACAGTTTATAACAACAACGAAGCCATAAACAAGTGCCATTAAACCGCAGTTACTCGGTTATATGGTCAATCATTACAACAACCAACAGGAAAATAACGAACTAATTTCAAACCGTAAATGTAGTATGCTCCTTATTTATTAGGTACATTAGACTCTGCCTCTGGAGGAACAGTATCTGTATAAGATAGAAATTAACAGTTTAAACAGACGTTACGATGAAACATCTGAGGTTCTTACCGTTTATTACAAATCCGAATAAAAGGCACAGTCACAGCACAATATTAGAACACTGCCCGTTTGTTTTTCTGTTATAATCACTAGCGATGCGCGTGCGGCTCCGAACACTGGCTGGAGTGTAGTCGCCGAGCGGATGCCGTGATACTCAACTGAGACCGGCTGCCGGCACTTCGTCACTCCGTACTGTACGAGCCGGCTCGAAACATGCCAATGACTCACTGCGCTGGTGACGTAGGACACGTAATAATCAGTATGAGCCATATCAGCTGCATAAGAAATGACAGGCCAAATCAATAAGGCAAATACACCGTTATGTGAATATTGAATACAGACAATATTTCGCGTACCTAATAGAAAGTACTCATGTGGTAATACATAATAGAAGAGACAAGTAATAGTACACACATGAAGTATAACCAGCTGGCGCGGCGGCGGAGGAGGCCGAAGCTCATAAAAGGCGGAAATACAGGGGTCTCGACGCCAACTACAACTTTGTTGCCTTTGGCGTCGAGACTCTCGGTTCGTGGGGTCCAGCAGCCCAAAAGCTTTACCGCCAGGTTGCTAAACGGCTGGTCGAAGTCACGGGGGACAAACGAGCTGGCAGCATCCTCGCTCAACGCATAAGTATTGCAGTTCAGCGAGGAAATGCTGCCAGCGTCCTCGGCACGATGCCACAGGGGCCCATTTTAGAGATAGATTTTTAGTTTCTAATAGTATGTATTTTTAAGTAAATTAATTTTAGTTAATAAAGATGTTAGTATAACCATGAATTTTACAAGTGAGATGACCTAAAATAAACATATTTACGCCAACGATGACTCAGGAGGGATGATGACCAATGGAGCTGGCGAGTGATGGCATGGAGGATTACACACTAATCTGTCATCGAGAACAAGCAAACGAGCCTAGGCCGAACCAATATGAATATTACAGGACACATGAAAGGACAGTCTCATACAAATCGACGTAGTTCAACAGTAAATAAACTTAACAAGGCTCGATCTGTGGGTACTTGATGACGATATACTGCTGGAACGTTTGGAAAGCAATGGGAAGACGACCAATTGTGAAGCGAAACCAAGACAGAAAGAGAAAGGGTGGCAGGGTCGAACCGGAAATTAGATAATTTTACCTCCTGAGGAAATATCAGACGATTTTATTTAACGGCCACAATATTTTTATATCATTCGTGCGTACCTACCTAGTAGGTAGCTCATCGATTTTGGGTAGGTATACATATGTATAAGTAGGTCAAATAGAATAAGTTTTTTTTTATTCAATCTTGCTCACGCTAAAGAAAAGTAAGTAAAGTTATCCCTAATCCAGATAAGAAATAAAATTTAAAAACACAAAGCCGCTTTCATATCTATAGACATCATTACAACTTTCCGATAAAACCATTACTAGTATAATGCGTAGCGCGGAAAAATTTCCAGGGAATGATTAGGCGATGTTATATTATCAAATTGAATAAGTAGGTAATTTATTCAAATGAGAAATTTGTATAACGCTGTATTTAAATGAGGCAAGTTAAAATCGAGAAGTTTAGCCCTCGTAGGTTATCTGCATATATTGTCTCTCTCACTAACTAAGCTTATAAATTTCTCCTTTATAATTTTAAACAAAAACCGACTTCACTTAGGATCCGCTATTCCAAGAGGAAGTGGCCGAGTTGCTGTAAAAAATAGTGAAATCATAATAGGTGTGCCTATAATTTTTGTAGAGTTCCCTCGATTTCTCCAGGATCCCATCATCAGACTCCGATTTGGTGACAATGGGACCATCTAGGGGTTATACCTATTCGATTAAAAAAAAAATTTGAAAATCGGTTCACGATTCACGGAGATATCGAGTAACATACATACAAAAAAAAATTAATAAAGACAAAAAAAAATTCAGTCGAATTGAGAACCTCCTCCTTTTTTGAAGTCGGTTAATAAAATGAGTGGGATGTCAAGCGCTCGATAGCTAAACTCAGACTTGTAGTGCTAGCGGTACACGCCGAAATTCAGTATAATGCTGCAAATGGTGTTAAAAGCATAAAAATCGGACCGATTGATCTTTAGGCCAAGTGAATCGATTCGGCCCGTAGAAGTAAAAAAAAAAAAACAGAGTGCAGTTATGACGTCATCTTTTTTTTTTATGGAAAAAAAATTTTTTGTTCTGAAACCTATCGTGTGTGGTATCAAATGAAAGGGCTTTCTGAGCTAATTCCAAAAATATGTCACATCATTACATTTCAGTCACATGTTTGAAATAAACATAAAAAACATTTTCAAAACATACCAAGTTTGGGCTCCTCCAGATACGACACCAAGGAATATTTTTTTGTAAAATATATCTCAAATGATACCTAATATCCTCATATCTAACCCCAAGAATGCAATTTTGAAAATAATTACATTTAGTATTTTTTTCTGATTTTTAATGTTTACAAAGTGTGTCGTTTTACTCAATACGAGTACGAGTACCGTAATATCCTCCAATTTTGCCCCCAGGCGAAACTTTGCCCAACATTTTGAACAAATTCATTAATTTACGTAATTTTATAGTATTCTGGTGCGGGAAAGTGTTGATGTGAATCTCACAAAATGGGAAAGCATGGTGAGTAAAACCCATACTTATACTTATACCTGTATATAATAAGGCAATGGGGAAAGCCAGTGAAACCTTATTGTAGAGGGTGCTCTTTTAGATTCCATACAATGAGGAAAAGAAACAAAAGATGAATGGTCCTTAACAATGTACGGGAACTATGTACAGTTAAAAGGCTTTTCTTATGCAATTGTTTCCCTATAGCTTTTTTCTTCAGCATTTTCATTTTAGAGTATTGTGACAGTTGCCATTACTCTAGATTGTTTATATCGTAATTCGATTTCAAAAGGATAATGAATGAAGAAGTCTTGATGTGGGCAATGTTACGTTGTAATGTAACAACTAGTGATGGCCAACTTTGCCCAAGACAAAAAAAATCTTAGGGCTATCAGCTTTTTGTATTAACCACTCGGCACGAAAAAAGGTGATTATTGTTTTTGAAATATATATATGACGTTTTGGAACTGTTTCTTTATTTTTTTAATGTAATTGTTAATGTGAAACCATAGTATTCAATATATACATAATTTTCTTTTATCTGCCGATTTATTTGTAAACATTACTAAGATAGGTTCGTTATGATTTGTTTCTATTATAAATAATGAAATATAACTCATTTAATTATGTTTTGTTTAATATACATACTAATGCATGACTAAATTAAAAAAATTAAGTCAAATGAGACAAACCTTGTGCTTTGGAATGCTTGTATGCACCTTGTGCCGTAAAGATGAAAAACGCGTACCTATCATTGCCCACCTAATTTGTACAAAAGTTTACGTACTTATCGCTGAACTATTTAAAGGGAATGATAGGATTACCCTAGAGACTTGCTGTAATTCTTGTTTAATACTAATAATACTATAATCGCATTATTTAAGCGCAAATCGACTTGAGCAATGTTGGGTAAAACTCGATATAACTTTACCCACCCTCAAGTTCGCAAAAAATGGGATAAACTTAATTCGCTTTAAGTAAGAATAAAATCTTGATATGTGCAACCCGGGTTCCTCGAGCTCACCTATCACGTTATATCAAAAGAACGTGTAAACAGAGTTTCATTACTCCGATAATTATCCGAGCGGGCAAGAAAGGGACGCGGGGAGGGAGCGGGGGCGGAATCCATTGCTCAAGATAAAAAATCGAATCAAAAAGAAAACTAATAATTGCACAAACACCAGTGTTTTATGATTATTTTTTTATATTTAATTGATAGATTGATAGATCCCACATTCGTAATAATGAAAAATTAAAAAAAAAATACTTAGTGAAATTATTTTCAAAATTGCTTCCTTGGGGTTTGAAATGAGGATATCAGGTATCATTTAAGGTATATTTTACAAAAAAATATTCAACCGTATCGTATTTGTAGGAGCCCAAACTTGGTATGTTTTGAAAATTATTTTTATTTTCATTTGAAACAAGTGACATAAATATAATGATGTGATATATTTTTAGAATTGGCTCAAAAAGCCCTTTCATTTGATACCACACACGATAGGTTTCAGAACAAAATTTATTTTTTTTCCATACAAAAAAAAGATGACGTCATAACTGCACTCTGTTTTTTTTTTTTTTTTACTGCTACGGGCCAAATCGATTAATTTGGCCTAAAGATCAATCGTTCCAATTTTCATGCTTTTAACACCATTTGCAGCATGTTTAAGGCGTACCGCTAGGACTATTGAAAGTTTTTAAAACATACATATTCACATGAATATTTTAAATGTTTATTTATTTACTTATAATTTAACGCTCCATGAAGTACATAGCTACATACATTGAATATAATTAGGTATAAATAGACCGAGAGTTTGCCCCGGAAAATGTGAAGCAATAACGAGGGCAAAGAGCGCTAGTTATGCTTAACTACTCGTATTCCTTATCTATACATCCGGGCATTTGGCACTTCACTTGCAAATCACTTGAAGATTTAATTCCGAGAGTTCTAGGTTTGCTACAGTATTATGAGCTATTATGTAAATACCTACATACGAGCCCCGATGCGTTGGAATTCGTCTAGTATACGAATATTTTTTACATTTATCGGAATAATTATTACACGTTTACTTTCAATCATTAATTAATAGGGCCAATGATGGCAGTGTTTAATATAGTTTATTTTAATTGTATAATGAAAACACCAAGAGACTTTTGTTGTTGAAAAAATGAATTTCCCAAAACCATTGCCTAAATAAAGATGTGCTCTCCAGCTCTCCACTTGCACATTTGATCTCACAGACTCAAAATGAAACAGTCATGCCTCATCATATTGTGTCTTATCTTCCGCGGCTCGCGGCTAGCTCTTAGTCTAATACTAAACTTTCTACTACATTATACTTATTGAAAATAAAAACTTTACTGTAGTATTAAATTTTCTTTTAAAGTCTGAACGTTGTATTCCATAGAATTTAGTTTCTTTTATCGCATTTCGTTTTACAATAGGCATATTTATGTAGGAACTTTCAGCACTAATGTTTTGATGGGATGCTTTTTATTGGTAAAGAAAGCATAAGTCGTAACATTTTTGTTATTAAGGTAAAAGCCATTTCATATGTACTTTACCGACCCCTATCCCCGAGGGCAAGATAACATAGTTTACTACTTGAAGCGTAAGTAGCTGGGAATATCTACTTTGGTCACTTGAGCACTTTATTTACTTGTACATAAATATTTGTGACAGTCTACTTCAAAAGATGCCATTTAGAGGCCATCGCTTTTGGTTTTATTGTTCGAATACATACAATACTGAATCTGCACAACGTATTGTTGGTACCGATGTGTTACCTATGGTATAACGGTATACGGACACGTCTGAAAATGACTGTGACTCTGCCAGTGGTGCGGTACCTCTTCATGTGCACTAATAATACCCTACTTAGCGCTTATTTTCCTATTACAATACTAGTTCACGAAATACCCGAGTTTATGATCAAAAAAAATAAGAAGTCATCGAAACGTAGTGTCAGCAACAACCAATACTTATATCATGACAGTCATGTCATGTGACAGGTTCTCCTGCAAAATGCCGACATTATCAAAGAAAAGGCCGCTATTATGATTTCACCCTTTTATACATATGCATCGATCCCATTATGGGTATTAGGTATGAAATGTATCCATTACCTGCTACTTGAGGTGTATTACACGGTAACCAAAGAAAAAGAATATAGCTTGTTTGCTTTTTATTATTTTCTTTACTTTTTTCGGAAAAGCTAAAAGTTGGGTTACTTATTTTGCACTCTTACATGAATAAAAATCGTATGAGTTTAAATCAATAACTGGTAATGTTTTACCAGTTTTCTTTCAGATAAATTTTCATTGTTAACGGGTATTCCCGAAGGATTACACTAGTAAGTAAGTGTAAGTATTAGGTACTCGTAACTATTAAAAGGAGTAAAGAACTTCCGCCAATATTATCTGCCCCTGGAGTTGCAGGCGACCAAACATAGAGCGTTATCAGTATCACACATGCGATTTGCAAGCGAGTTTTGTATGGGAGCGAACACGCCGCGAGTTCGCCGCGTACCTACCAGTTTCGTATAGAAATCGCTTTCAAATCGCTCAAGTGCCCATAATAAGTACACGTTTACAATAACGGCCATCTAAAATAAAGGCGATGGGATACGCATTACGCAAGGTCGCGAACACTCAGTCACGTAAAATTGTGTTTTTGTGATTGATTTTATGTAGGTACAACCTACTAGATGTGACATCTAAAACAAAATTTGTGCGCCTTGTTTGATAGACTAGTAGTGATTTTCACTACAACTTTTGGGACAAAAATAGTTTTTGTGCAAGTTTTGTGATGAAATCAAAGCACTTGGGTGCATGGACGTAGCATGATCTGAAGGGAGATATAGTCATCAGGTTTAATGTTAGTTTAATGGTTTTCTTCTGTATATTATAATTAGGTATATACAGGGGTCTAAAGTGAAGGGATATTTTTAACCAGTATATAGGGGCAGCTACTAGACCCCGTGCTGCGGCGTGACAATGGTCTGAGAAGACCTTTTTATATGTCTCTTCAGATCATGCCACATTCTTTTTTTAATTTAGTCTCAAAACTTGCACAAAAGCACCTCAATTTTACTTGTTTGCGTATCCCGTCATGTTAAGACGAAAACATGCAATTAAATTTAATCTGTTTGCGGCGCGGCGGGGCGGCGGGTGTTTGGAGGAGATAAGAGATACCTGATATGTATTAAAAGCACGCCCAAGCATCAGATTCAGTGCAGGTGGAAAATTTGTTTGCAAAGTTAATTTATGAAGCCAAAGAGTTGAGGGAGGACGTTTAATAATATTTTCCTTGTTGACTAATAGCTGTCTTCGGCAGATAGGACACGATAACGAGTGCCAAAGCCTCTCTTTTTTACTTAGTTTGCTATCCTACTAAATACGGATCTGGCAGCTATTTTCCCTCTACTAATAGTTCCCTCATTTTCTCGCCACTTTTCTTCTATATTATGTCCCCTTCGTCCCATACTTGTCCTAAAGTCGTCTTATTTGTTGTTAATCAGAGCAAGTGTTAATCATCTTGAGCCATGAATACCACACCGACACAACCAGGCAAATGTGTTTAGAATAAAACCTGTGAAATGTTATTTACTACCGTTTTATTGGTCAAAGGCTTTGATTCAAAGCAAATACAGAATAACTTGAATATAAAAATTCCACAAGCCAGACGAAAATCAATTTTAAAGCAATGACATAAACATTTTGACATGGAAAAACTTTTCTCACTGTAACACTTCATCCATAGATAATTGATTAGATTGGCCTATTAACCCTTTTACAATTTGCTAATTAATCAATAACAAAATCAACGTATTTACAGCTGACTACATACATGTTATATTTCCGTCCACTTGCATTTTTAAACGGTGTCTGTGTCACACTCAACAATACCTTAACAAGTAATTAAGAGTACAACTTTATTACCAACCAACATGTGATGTCCTTAATAGGCAGTAATAAATTGAAGTAGACATTCCATATGACAAGTACAAATTAATATATTCAAGGACAAATAATGACGGGTCTCTACGGTACGGTACAGACAAGACATTGCCATACAAAATAGCTGTGTCTATTGTACGCGAGTGCAAGTGTACAATCATGTCAATCATATTAACCCATCGTATGCTGCCTGTCAAATTTGATCATTGAAAAAGTGACCTTGACATTTACAATTATAGATTAAATTCCCACGCACGGATCCGTGTCTAAAATACGAGGGGTTAAAAATATACCTGAGCAAGAAAATGAAGGACTATTGTTACTCATGCGTTTGATTTCTTATTCGGATTTCTTAGATCTAAAACATATACAAGTTATACAAGAGCGAATGCGTAACGAAAGAACACTCTGAACATCAAATTAATTCAAAATAATTACAAATTTTATTCTCAAAGACGACAAGAGGTATATTTAATTTTATCAAAAATCTAATTATTTTAAAATAATTCCGAATTATATTGTCAAAGACGGCAAGAGACACCTCTTTAATTATATTCATCAAATTTAGGTAAACTAAAAAAATATTCTTTGTTACCAGCAACCAAACTTCGTTTCGGGACTACAAAAGGCGTATTACTTACCAAAATGTTTTATTATTTATAATAAACTTTGAGTTATAATATAATAAAATAAACTTCAACTATACGTATACATAACCAAACATTTTGGTAAGTAAAAAGACTTAGTTTTGTAGACCCAATTCTTAGGTTACTGGTGGACGAAGTTTGGTTGCTGGTAATTTTTTCAGAAGACCAAGCGATGTTAATTTTAAACCCGTATTCACACATGAGTAACGGTAAAACGTACCGAAATAGCTCTATAAAGTCTGAACTCGCTGTGCACTCAAATTAATTACTTTGTACTGTTTGTTTTGCCGTTTGTTTTATAAAACAAAACCTCATAGAAATAATCCGGCTTTATATAACGTAGCATTTACAGCTTGTTACATAGGCGCCATGTCACGATATACAACCTGTTAGCCCTTATTTTCTTTACTCAATAATTTTGACAATATTTAACTAATTCGATATCGTAAGTAACGCAATAACTAATTTCTGTCTTTGGAATACGATAAAATTGCCTTATAAAAGATATTTTCCTTAAAACAAATTAAGGTAAAAGGCAAAATGACAATTTTCTGTACTCTTGTAGGACGGCTTTATCGAAGTTTATTGCTAATTGTACAGGTAAACGTTCAATTACTCTTATTTATCGATAGAAATTAAATAAAGACCAAATATTACCAGGATTGGCAAAGTTTTAATAAATCTTTGAAAGTCGAAAATTGCTTACTAGTTAGTTATAACTGCAAATGTAATTCAAATAACATTCATGAATAAATTAATTCATTACATTTCATTTCAAAGGCAAACCGTCTATGAAGATTTGTCACTAATAGATCATTCATTAGGGCATATTGCCTTACAAAAGGTGGTGTAGTTTTCCATAACTATGCCTGTCAACGCCTAGTAATATTTTACGATGAGTAATAGAACATTGATTTTGTATGTGAGCCTACTACTTTCATCCCCTCTATAAGCGCTTTAGGGGTGAATTCAACTTTTAAATTTATTTTAAAAGAATCATTATAAGATGACAAAACTGTGATAGAGATTTTATTTCATTATCTTCAGCACATAATTTTGAAACTAATAAATCAAATTCTCATGATTTTTCAAAAATTATACTTTTTCACCTTCCTATCTTTATATCTGTAAGACTTACAGATCTATTGTGTATACAAAAATTATAGACAATTTTATATTCTTTATATGTTTCATAGACACTTTAGTCATACTGATAGGCGTTTAAGCGCCAAGGTTAAAATACTGAATTTTGGCACCTTGAAACCAAAATGGCAGCCAAAGCTCCCCCCCTCAAAGTCGAAAATCTAGATTCTTAATAACTACCCTGTAGCCTACCAATATCCGTTAACAAAAAAACTACACCACCTTTTGTAGGGCAATGTATGGAGAGGATTCCCTGATGATTGGATTATAAGTAACTTCAATCGAGCTGCGATCGCTGGAATTTGACTAAGACTATACCAGATACCTATCTGAAAATATAAATATATATAATATTTGTGCCTCTGAAAGTCAATATCATCTAAATGTTATTTCCATAAACTAAGAGCATTATTAGACGTCTGATTATCCGTCTACGTGAGACCGCTTTTATTATTGGTACGTTCAATAACGGTAAGTACACTAAGTACCTACATCGATCACTCAAAATTTATATAAGGGAAATCTCTAAACAAACTGGGATTACTTAGATTAAGAATAATTTACTGAACGCAAAAACCCAACCAATATTTTATACAGCTGACTCAAAGACCTTTTAAAAAAAATTTCGTCACGACGGCTGAATCAGGATTATGATAATCGTGGACCAGAAAGAAATACATAAATAAAATAGGTAGAAGTGCTACAAATAAAAGTGCTAAAAGATTGAAATAATATTCTAGGTCGTCTCAAATAATCCTTTGTATAAAATAGGGATCTATTTAAATCCTAAAAGTAAGCTCAGGCTCGCCTTTAGAATGTTGGAACTTGAAAAGAGGCATTACATGTAAATGTAAAGTGTAGCTTTGTTGGACACTAGCCAAGACCATTGATTTTTCTCTCCCCCCAAAAGTCATATTACAAATAGGCAGTAACCGTAGAAAAACAAAACGATTTAGGTAAGACATAAACATTTCCATTCGTATTTCTTGAATCATTCCAAACGGATACCTATATTCAGTGAGGTTCATTCTCGTCTTTGACGATGACATAAACTCCTAGACCAAGGGAGAGTGGTCCATTTTTACCAAATTTTCCGAAGGAAATAATAAGTTTTAGTTGCTCTTGAGAGTCTTAAGTGTATCAACAAACAGTGTGTAAATCTAAGGCTGCCTCTACATGATGGGCCATCATAGGGACGCAGCTATACAACAGAACGAGATCGCAATATCGTTAGCTCCCTCTAACGCATAGCTGCGTCCCTATGATGGCCCATCATGTAGAGGAGCCATAATACGGGCGAATCTCTTAACGGTGATTATTATAGGACATAAGAAATGTAGTTAGATAACTTTTACTCGGAATTATAATTAAAATTTTATCCATACAAACTAATTAGTCCCGAAATGTAATGCAAACACACTCACGTTAAACGCTCGTTGACAGTTACTTTTAATACCATATTTACAGTACATTGCTGCTGATAAAATATTCAAAAATTAATTATTAGGTCACAGTTAAGTGCAACTTAAAAAACATTTAATTATTGATTACACTAATTAGTTCTATGTCTGGTTTAATTTATCGCTCGTATTAGATTTACACACTGTATAACAGATATTTCAATGGCAAGCAGATTATTTCACTTTAACGTTTTACAGAAGTTCAACATCGCTCTAGACGATGACTGTTATCGATGTATGACAGCTAAAATCATCGCCGTTAATATCCTATACGGTAGAACGTATATACTTGGAGAGCAAAAACTGGAAACTTACCGGGTTCAGCCACGACAGGCCCGAGAGGATCGAAACGAACGCGATGCTCAACAGCTGCGCGTGCGGCGCAAACCAGGTCCGAGAAGAATCGGTGTCTCCGCATAGCCAGCTCATCCCGTCCTACTGGCGTCGCAGGCGGCTCCGACGGCCCTTCGGTAGACTCAGGGATGCCCTTTTCAAACACGTCATCGTCATCAGAGCTTGGTTCCTGAGTTAGCGATTTGTGATCTCCGCTTCCGGTACTAACACTCGTTTTAAGTATACCACTGGACTTGCGGCGGCCGCTGGGACGAATGTCGAAATTCGTCTGCGCTAATTTTTGCTCAAGTCGCGCCAATTCTTCTAACGTAGCTGTATCTCTGCGGTAATCTACAGAGAATCTTTTAAAATCCATCCGGCTTTTCTTGATGTCCACCGAATACCTTTTTTTCATTAATTCCCTTTTGTACACTTGGGCTAAAATATCTTCGTGGATTTTGTCGTCAGCAGAATCATCCTCTAGATTTTTATCAACTTCATCAGGTATTTCAATTTCGCTTACATTATTTGTACTCTCAGGAATACATACATCTTTTATAGGAGCGTCTGGGGTAACTTTATCTTGAACGATTTTATCGTTACGGGGTTTTGGCACAGCCTCATCTTTCGACTCACTAACTTCCTCCTGCATCTTTTGGTTTGCATCAACAACTTCCAATTCAGACATCGTGTCTATCTTTTCTGGTTTTGATTTACTTTTAGGTAACTTTTTCGGTCGCGCACAGCAACTTTTAAACATAATTAAAATATAAACGGCAACAATTTTTAAACAACTTTTTTTCTACAAATACAGACGATCTATAAGAATATTCAAACATAACAACAGAGTAATCTTTTATTAACCTATATAAATCCATCCAGAATCTAAACAACCAGTGATTTAAACGTTTTCCGCACGATGTAAGTAGGTAATATACAGGGGGTTGTTTTGTCGGCGGCCGGCCGAGCGCTCGGCGGCGGGCGACTGGCGAACTGACGCAGGGCCGCCGATGCGCCGCGACCGGGCGCATCAGCCACCCGCGCCCTCCCGCGTAACCCGAGGGACCCCAGCCCTCTTACTCACAATACCCGACATTTATACCCAAGTTGAACCAGCATAAATCTAATATCCTCTTACGTGGACCTGTAACGAATCCCGGTATCATGTTACACTAGGGACCACTTCAGAGTCCAGACAAAATGGTTTGCGAAGTAAGCACCAGCACTCTACCCCACAACACCTATACAAGCGTACCTATAAAGAACACACAGCACACATTGCGAACATACATAACTTTCAACTACCCAAAAGCTCGGTAAACAAAGACGTGACTTCGAATCTACTTGTATTAACTATCTAGGCTATCTAACAAAGATATCACGTGAAAACACAGTAGAAAGTATTTTTAACCGACTTCAAAAAAGGAGGAGGTTCTCAATTCGATTTAGGCATCAACTGGTCACACAAAAGTTTTGTTCTAACCGGTCATACTGCCGAAACCAATAATGTTTGTTTCAACCCGTCACAAGTAAATATAGTTCTATTAAGTCACATAGTAATTTTGTAGCTATTGGTCACACTGAAAATATGTTCCTATTCGTCATCCCGTCAATAAGTTCTAACTGGTCACAAGGAGGATACAGAATATAGAGTCTTCTTTTGAAACTCATTCATGGATATAACAGTCAGTATATGTTATGTATTATAATTTTTAACAAAAAAGAACCGACTTCACTTAGGATCCGCTATTTCAAAAGGAAGTGGCCGAGTTGCTGTAAAAAATAGGAACATCACTATAGGTATGCCTATAATAGTTGAAGAGTTCCCTCGATTTCTCCAGGATCCCATCTCAGACCCAGACTTGGTGACAATGGGACCATCTAGGGGTTACCTATACCTGTTCGATGAAAAAAAAATCGAGTAACATACATACAAAAAAATAATTAAAAAAATCAGTTGAATTGAGAACCTCCTCCTTTTTTGAAGTCGGTTAAAAACTAGCTTATAGCTATAGCTTTGACATTCAATTCAAAGTCAAAAGAAATAAGAACTTCACTAATCTAAGGTGAAAATTTGGTTAAACTTGACCGAATTTCGTAAAGTCTGCTCTGGACGGCACCCGGCCCATCGCCGCGGGCCCAGGCTCGCGGGGATGGGCTGGGCATATTAGCCCTAGGGGTTAAATGTACTACTTTAGTCCACCTACGTAAGCCTAATACGACAAACTTTTTGAGCATGACAAGTAAAAAATATATATATACGAATACGACCATAATATCAATATCTTGTAACTAACTTTTATTAATCTGCATACTGCTGCTGTTTGTTGCTGACTGAACAACGTAAAGGGATATGATTTTCGCCATAGCCATCGCTTTGTATCACTGTGACCAGTTAGAACTTATTGACGGGATGACGAATAGGAACATATTTTCAGTGTGACCAATAGCTACAAAATTACTATGTGACTTAATAGAACTATATTTACTTGTGACGGGTTGAAACAAATATTATTGGTTTCGGCAGTATGACCGGTTAGAACAAAACTTTGGTGTGACCAGTTGATGCCTAAATCCTCAATTCGACTAAATTCTTTTTTATCATTTTAAATTTTATTATTTTTTTTTTTATATGTATGCAGTATATTACTCGATATCTCCGTCAATCGTGAACCGATTTTCAATTTTTTTTTTAATCGGACGGGTATAACCCCTAAATGGTCCCATTGTCACCAAGTCTGGGTCCGATGATGGGATCCTGGAGAAATCGAGGGAACTCTTCAACTATTATAGGCACACCTATAGTGATTTCACTATTTTTTACAGCAACTCGGCCACTCCCTCTTGGAATAGCGGATCCTAAGTGAAGTCGGTTCTTTTTTTGTTTAAAATTATGTTATGTTACTCTGGTAACAAACAGAATGATACTATATTATAAGTTTAACATGTGTATCTTCTGTAGCAGCGCAATAAGCCAAACGTATGAAACAATTTAAGTACCTCATTAGAAAGTTTTAGTTCTTGTCCCAGCTACGAACTAACGATTTTGATTTAAAAGAAAAACAATTTAGTACGTCACCTAAATCTTTGCAAGGAACATCTTTAAATCGGTGTAGGTAGTTAATAAAATAATAATAACCAGTCTCTACACTTCTTCGTACAAATCTCCTCTCATACAAGACAGGGACTGAGCTATAGTCCCCAAATGGCAAATAAGCTACCTTTAAGCGAGTTAGGTACCTACTTCACACACACAGCGCTCATTTTCTTCGCGCATGTTTGTTAACGAATGTAACGATATTTCCTTCCCTGAAAAGCTAAAGGTAAATATCAAATTACAATTCGTAATTAATTGTGTTTCCGAAAACATACGAAAATGCGAACCAGGACACAGAATAATGAATAGTACAAGTACAGAAGGTTCTCCGTCCTGAATTTGACATTTAGCTACAGAGATGAAAATGCTATCTGTGCAATAAATAAAATAGGGTTGTCAACGTACTTCATTCCGTGCACGTGGTATCTACAGATAAAAAGAAGTTTGATATGTGAACGCAGCCGATGTGTTTCATATACATCAAGGGGCTACAGATGTAAGCGTCTAGTCAATCTGCCTCAATCTATCTAATCTATCAGTAAATTTAATACAAAACTAGATAAATATCAGATTTATTACCTTATTTTCCCAATCTAATTATTATTTTAGTACAAAACTACTACTATAAACTATTATTCTCGTACGCACCCATAAGATAATAAGCGATGTGCCAACCCTGCCCTGATTAAGCCGCCGGCACGGGGCGCGAAAAAAACAGGTACAGTCAAGGAATTTGATTCTCGTACCGTCTTAAGTCTAAATTACTGATGACAATTAATAGTACAAAGGGCTATGTTTCTTCGCTTGCTTAAAGAAATATAAGCCTTATGATATTCTGACATTTCAAGCAATAAATCAACGAAACGGTACGCGAATCAAATTCCTTGACTGTACAATGGAGAGAGACATAGTGAAACCCCCCTGGCCAGGATTCGAATTTATGCACGTCATCCTTTGAGTTAAAAGTAATAATAAATGATTCTGTAATCGAAATCCAGAGGTAGAAATTGAACGGAACCTAAAATCCCTCCCTCTACTCAGGGTGACATTTAATCGAGACCTGGCCTATAACCGCGAAGCACTGAGTTCATCGAATCGTCTATTTGCATCACTCTCTTTCGTATGAGCAAGAGTGATAGAGATGGGACAATCATTTTGTCGATTTTCGAACTTCGCGGTAGGCCCTCTGATCGTGTTAATCTCGGATCGGGCAAGGAAATCACATTATCCCTAGCCCTGACATCGGATTAGAAAATTGTCAACTTGGGAAATGTTAGCGCCGTGCTCCAATTTTTTGTTTATTAGGATATGACTTTTTTTCATAAATTATTTGTATTGATTACCCATGTTTTCCATTGATTACCCAGGTCGAGGCAAACCCAGACGCAGTTACATGGACCAAGTAAAGGAAAAAGTAGGAGCCGCTTCGTATCAAAAGGTCAAGGAACTGGCGCAGGATAGAAGTAGATGGAAAATACTCCAGCGACAAGAGAATCCCTCTTAAGTTGATGATGACATTGATGACAAACCCATGTTTTGCATGGATATACGTGTATCGTTTTTTTTTATTAGTCCCGTTAGTCCAATTTGTTACAGGACTACTGACGTTCCCAGTACTCCTCTCATTCTTTATAGGTTGCTGTGTCGACTGAAAAGTTTTACACTGATCTTGTTTACATGGACAGTACACCGGTATTATTTTCATACAAATATATGGGTATTCGGTATGCTATTTCGGTACGT
Organism: Pammene fasciana; assembly: GCA_911728535.1. Classification (NCBI taxonomy): domain Eukaryota; kingdom Metazoa; phylum Arthropoda; class Insecta; order Lepidoptera; family Tortricidae; genus Pammene; species Pammene fasciana. The sequence continues at coordinate 14,482,864 of OU452276.1, read as the reverse complement.
CGCTGTTGTTAATGTTTTTTCTTCGCCTCTGTAATCTGATAATATTGTCCATACCTAAGTTACCTGAGAATATCGGGTATCAGTCCTTGTTTGTTTGATATTGAATTGAGAGATTATTTTACATTTGAGGCACAGATTATAACAATACATAGTTCTTAGTGTTCTTAGGAATGTTCGTGAGGTGACTTCGAAGCGAATTAGTTATGGACACATTTTTGATTACGCATAGCATAAACATCAAGACAATGTAAATGAGAATACATGGTATATAAATAGAAAAGTGCAATAGCTATTCGGAATGCCGAGGCGTGGCAGTGGCTGTAATGACAAGATGACTAGTATTGACAATAAGGGATACTATTCACAAAAGCTTACCGACCACTGCCTCGGTTGACCTGACAGGTATACCTTAGCGTAGCCTTCGCCACAGAACAGACAAAAGTTGTCGTACAGACATCTCTCTACTTATCGTATCGTATTAAATTTAGATCTTCACTTTCGGCAGTTTCGGCACTCTTGGGTCATATTTGCATATCACACGCGTCGTGCCTTACCCTCAATGTGACCATTGCATGGAAAAATTAATTGTCAGGTAGCATTCTCCTCCGAGTCAACAGGGGTCAAGTTATAGGTACGAGACGATCTGATAATAGAGACGAAATGAAATATTTTGTGATGCAGCCCATGTAGCGCAAATAGTGTTGTGCCCCATTCAAAAAAAATTTGGTTTTCCGTGCGGTAATAACGTATTTAATTGATTTCGCTAACAAACAGCAACGTACCTATTCAGTTTAGTGTTACCACGTTGTCATGAACTCATGACATGGTGTTTAACTTCACAGGTCTTCTCCGAAATATCTTCACGTGTATTTCCTAAATACCCACTGAACGAATCCTACTAATTATGAATTAGTTTATGTTCAAAAGTTTGTTCATCATTTCATTAATAATGCAAAAATGCACGGCTTAACAGATTCGGATAAAATTTGACGATTAGGTTCTTTAGTTCCTAAAATTAGGAAAGGACTATAGGAAACTTTTTATTCCAGGATTCGCTCCTGAAAATGGTAAAATGTGAGTTGAACCTACCTACTAAGAAAGCGACAGCGAGCATAGGGGATTCCTATCCCAAAGGACGATAATGTTCGCAAGGCCCACCACTAAACGCAGTTGCTTCAGTTATAATTATTATACGCGTGTACATTATATCCTCACCAATTGCTAACGATCAGTTAATGGCGCCTACGGACTCCAGGAAAACTACCAATGACCACTGGGGATATTCGCACGAACGGGAATGTTCCCGCGGCACAATACTAAACGTAAAAGTTTCTGTCGAGCATTCGGCTCGGCTCAGCGGATAATGACGCGCCGCTGGGCGCACGTGGAACGCGTGTACACATCCTCACATTCCTCACCAATTGCTAAAGATAACTTAATGGCGCTTACGGACTCCAGGAAAACTACCAATGACCACTGGGGATATTCGCACGAACGGGAATGTTCCCGCGGCACAATACTAAACGTAAAAGTTTCTGTCGAGCATTCGGCTCGGCTCAGCGGATAATGACGCGCCGCTGGGCGCACGTGGAACGCGTGTACACATCCTCACATTCCTCACCAATTGCTAAAGATAACTTAATGGCGCTTACGGACTCCAGGAAAACGACCAATGACCACTGAGGATATTCCCACGAACGGGAATGTTCCCGCGGCACAACACTAAACACAATAGTTTCTGTCGAGCATTCGACGCGGCTGTGGATAATGTCGCGCCGCAGGGCGCAAGCGGGACGCGTGTACATTATATCCTCACCAATTGCTTTTGATCACTTATGGCGCCTATTCTCGTGCAGAAATTGCAATAATACTCGTACCTAATCCGCATCATTTCAAACAAATGTCGTGTCGAGAAAAGCCAGTGGTTCTCAACAACGGCGTGCGTTCGTTAGTCACTTGCAACGTTTGTCGAGTTTAACTTTTTTATTTTGTTCGTAAAATTTCATCACTCACTTTAGCATACGTAAAATAAAATTTATTTTTTGACGCGTGAGTTAGGTAGGCCGTTAAATTTTTATAATTGTTAGATAGCTTTATAGGTTTAACATGTAATTAATTAAAATTAATTACATGTTAAACCTATAAATATCAGATACTTATCTTAATTGATTGATTGGTAGTGAAGTAATTTTATAAGACCGTAAAACCACCCAACTAAAATAGTTCAATACTACATCTATGGTCCACAACTTCAACACGTAATTAAGTATCTATCCCATTTTTTTTTGTTTTATCAAAGTTTTTTCATTAATGAAATGGGCCGTTAAAAAAAGGTTAAACCTAAACGAAAATATTTAAGTCAGTTTTGGACCATAGTTGGGAGCTCGTGGACTATAGTTCAGTAACTCCGTATTTATGAAATAAATAAATCACATCATTATCAGATAACCCTCAGGTAACTATAATTATTTGATATCAGATTTTTATATTAAAAACATGACATCAAAGCATCAGTTCAGAAACCATGATATAAACTGAAGATTAAGAAAAATATACCTATCTGTATTGCCTAAACAACCTGCCAGAACAGTCCGTGTGAGCCAAATAACAACAAAATAAAAAAAATTGTGTGTTTGTATTGGCATAGTCACATTTTCTTCATATTTTTACATTGCGGCACAGTGACATCTAGGAACGAATAGTGTACCATAGTAAAGCTAGGTTTTTTTCTTTAATTTTTATACCTTTAGGTGGATTTCGAGTACTCATCAGATATGAGCTTCAAAAATTTCTTAGACTGTGCTGTTCTAGCTACTCTATAAAATACTCAGTATTGTTAATACTATACAGCTTCGGGGATGACAACAGCTAAATTTCACCCCTATCTTTTTCAGCGTGAGTGAAAAAGAAACACAATTATTAGCATAGCTCATTGCAAACTTTGTAAAATTAAATAATTAAGTTTTTATTAATTAGTGTGGTGGGATTCCGTCCTTAATTACAGACATATAAGTTAAGAACCTAAAGGCATCGAACTGTTTAATGCTAATATTAAGATGTATTTGTAAATCCATCAAAAATTGAGATTTTTTTTTATATTCTTTCCTCAAGTAGTCATGAGCAGGTCCATCTTCTGGTGCCAGCTTATCGTTGAATTTTGGGACACGTTGTATAATGTCTGTTGTCAACCTCTTAAGTGAATTGCACATGTGTTACTTTAAACTTAGTGAGAATGAATACATATGAATTACTTTTGCAGCTAATATTCCTAAACTTTCCCTGTAAGCCGGTAACATACATTCAGCATACACAAGTGGCTTAATATTTATTTATTCGTATGGCATTAAATATTACAGAGTCGCTTAATATTATTATGTATAGGTATTTAAAACACAGACCCATGTGTAAAATAAAAAGCATTTCTCATTTTGCTATCAGTCAAATAGGGAGATATGAGTATGAAGAAAGAGCTTATTATTACCTATCATCTCTAAATATTGTAAAGACAACCTTGGACCTGCCAAATCATATGAAATATGACAGCATAGACTACAGTTTTTTATTATGCCAGTTTTTTGTTTGTTTTTTGTTTTGTTGTTTGTTATTCATATGCCTTAGTCATTGCTTTCTTCAAGAAACAATATAAAGGAGGTATGGACTAGAACAAGATTTCATGAAAATTTGGCTCATGAAAATTTGTAATTGGCCAGTCTTATACCATACCTAATAAAAAGAGTGCCTGCAAAAATCGTTTTTACAGCACTTTTATGGGGCCATTTTTTGGGCTAATTGTATATCCCGTATTATTGATTAGTGATTGCTTTCCAAAACATAATTCAACTCAGCAGAAAAATTAAGTAGGTAGAACAAACAACAAATCAATCTCTTGCAATATTTAATAAACAGTGACAAATTCATTGAAAATAGAAAATAAGTAACAACAAACAAAGACCGCAAATTGTCAACTGTATAAACTTTGTGAAATTGTCAAAGTACAGTATTTTGTCTTAGTAGTTACGAAGTTCATTCGATTATTGTCAGCGGCCGGTACATAGTAAAATACGCTTTACATATAAAGATCTTATTGCTGCCGAGTGCAAAACAAGAAGGCAAGACAATAAACAAAGCATTTTTTTTATAAACATCATAAATGGTTTACACTGATTGTCGCTAAATAGAGCAAATCGGTAAACGTAAAATAAGGTTACGCGTCAAGATAATAAAGGCAGCCAAAGAACTGAGTGCAGCTAGTGAAAATATACGATTTGTAAAAACTTACGCGTCTCCCGTCGCTGCTATCAGCTTATATGAGGTGGAAACCACTAGGTTCGCGTATATAAAACGATAAAAAATCAGTCTTGAGGTTAGTTGTCAGATACCGTTTGCCGTTCGGCGTTCCGTTTCGTTAGACGTTACGTTTCGCAGCACAGACGCTCTGTTTGACGCTACTTATGAAAGCATATTAAAGACGCAACATGGCTTGTGAAAATATTATTGTTAAATAATTACTAGTAAATTGAATTTATATAACTATAAATAACAACAAGTTAATATAAATATCATTTAATATTTACAGGGCTTTAGGGTTCTGTACAAAAATACGAAAAACGGAACGTATTACTGCGTTCAACGCCCTGCGATAATATACAGGTGAAAGATGTTTTTCGTCCTACATAATATGTAATATTATTATAAATCAGAGATATATATATATATATATATACATATGTATCAGATGTTTCCTTTCAATAAATCAAGCAGTAACTTAGGTTATTGATGGCCAAGCAAAAACGGAACTTACTCCTCATGGATTGTATCTGTTTATCTGACCGACTGTCAGAGCATTTTTTTCCGAAACTTCTGAACCGATGATTTGAAATTTGGTACATATTCCACACATATGGGAGTGTGATTGTGCTAGTTTTCGTCCGCTCTTGTCGGTTTTCCGTCCACATTTATTTATATTCATGTTTTTTCCAAAATAAAAGCTTAAATTTATAAAAATGTACAAAAAAAAACTATAAATGAAGAATTTTATTGACCTCACAAAGTTTTTCCCATTTATTTGCAATTTAATGAAATGGACGGTAATCTGGACCTGGACGGGAAACTAGCACAATCACCCTAAGAGTGAGTGACCCAAAGACGTGTAACCGGTGCAACGTGAATAAATGCACTCCTAATATGGATGGAAGTCTCTTTTAGGGGGTAAATAAAAAAAATAACCCGAGTCTTTCTTTCAAAAGAGAGAAGTAGCGTCGCTGGGTCTGAGGATTCTGAAATTCCTTTTCTTTTTTCGCACATGCTCTAGTAAATTCCGAAGTGAGGGTTAATTGAAAAACATGTATAATAAAATTCATACTATTCTGTATTTAACAAAACTAAATAGATATCTCTATTACAACATATATTAGCTCCACAATAGTCCATAAAAATGTGTGCATTGATCACTTACATTATAATGCTTTGTTTGAAGGCACAGAAATTATGTTCTTGATATACTCGTAGGCCAGTGCAATCATTTTATTGCTTTTGTACATACATATAAATTAAAAGTAAGTAAGTAGTACCTAAATAATAATAAAAAATCTTTTTCGACGTTTTTGTAAACTGACATCTCATAATTCCTATATATATTTTTAAATAAGAAAATAGGTGGAAATAGGTGGCAAAATTACCGAAACATAACGGGATCAGAACCTTGTTAAAGTTTTGTTTTTCATCATTGTTTAAGACCGCAACTGCGTATTAACTACCTATCTTAATTATTAATTTATTTGCCAGATACATGTTTTTAGAGTATGTGCGGCAAGAAAAATTGGTGGTATAAATGGGAACTACATATTAGTAAAATAAGGTCACTTTTCTTTGCGCACAGACTCTATTATGCATTGGAAACTGCAAACATTTAGATTATTACATTTATTGTATTCCTTTCATTTATGTAACATAATAAAAAATCAAGAAATATTATCTTTAATTGAAGCATGTTCTATTAGCAGTACTTAATACGTTAATGTCTACTATGTAGGTATACATTACATACTGACTACATTTAAGTAATCACAATGAAATCAGTTATCGCACATTTTACAGCAAAACCGGTGCAATGACGTTTTTTTTGTGAAATTGTTATTTAATTATCAACCATCTCTACATTACTATTTAGTTCTAAATGGCTTTGATAGTATTTGATACTTGGTTTAACAATTTAATAGCCTTAAAATAATAACAATCCTAGTACTGCACCAAGAATGCTGGAAGATGTACGACCACTGATCACAATACACATGCAAAAAACATAAGTCGATGTGTGAATTCCAAGAACATCCTTTGAGTTTTTAGCTTAGGTTTTAAAATTTATTAATTTTATCTAAATTGATTCATAATTAACATTGGGGCCTGATAATTAGTAAAAATATTATACTTTACTTTTTAGTCCATTGTTGGTATATAGGTAAAGTACCATATTAAACCAACATTTACATACGTTGGTTGTTTTGGGATGACTGAATACGCTGTAGTTGATTGGCGAGTCATTTTTGCCGAAAAAATGACACTAACTTAGTTTAGTTCGTTTATTGTAAAATGGGGGAACGAATTTATTATTCGTTTTCAATACGGAGGTAAAATAATGAAAACAAACATTACGCTCTGCAAAAGACCAGCACGAAGGTATGGTCGGTTATTGGTCGGTGGTATATCACTCCAGCCAATAAAATTATAATAAAACTTTGAAAATCAAAGGAAAATGTTAACAAAGTTGGATGTTAATACATCGGTTATTTTTATTGGGATGATCTGAGTGCGCAAACCAAACTTTTGCACGTGCAATCATTTGAGACCCTCAACCAAACAGTGGGACTTCTATTTATATAGTACTATTACTCGTATATGTATATTCTGTGGTATAGCTGAAAACCAAAACTTATACAAACACAATCGCTCATATTATACCTACTGGTCCAAGATACATATGAATTCATGTTTAGGATTACAGTGACATTTTGTGTTCATGGACTAACCGTGTCTAAGCAGTTACTAGGTCTACGTAATATATAGCATTCTATTTTCAAAATTTCATCAATTCTATGGAATATTGAATAAGCAAATGTCTGAAGTGATGAATTAATTATTTCTTGCCTCGTTAATAGTCTGTCCGGAAAGAGAAGAATCGTAACTCCTACATTCTACGACACTTCTTTGCGGACATATCATATACACGCTACACGCTAGTTCTTGATAAAAGTAGCATTTGCAAATAAGACGGAAAGTGTATTCACTTGAGTAATAAAAATATGCTATTATAAAACACAAATTATTGCTACAATCGACGTCAAAGGTATCTTTACACGTTTGCACCTTACTCCATTGTAATAAGGTGCAAAAGTGGAAACCTATTTTGACGTCAACGTATGTACAGTCAAGGAATTTGATTCGCGTACCGTCTTAAGTCTAAATTACTGATGACAATTAATTGTACTAAGGGCTATGTTTCTTCGCTTGCTTAAAGAAATATAAGCCTTATGATATTCTGACATTTCAAGCAATAAATCAACGAAACGGTACGCGAATCAAATTCCTTGACTGTACACATGTACATACGTCGCACGTATGAATATAAAATACAGGTTGTGACCTACATAATTGTGAATGTATATTTCAATGAAAAACTTTTCAAGTAAAAAAATAAGTTACCTATATCACAAAAGGCTTAACCATTTAGTGTTTTATTTACTATGTGTAAATGGAGTGGCCTACATAACTATGTGGAATAAAGTATAAATACATGTTTTGTACATTATGTTACTCTAAATTTTAATAAAGACGCAAAGTAGGTACTTTACTCTCCTACAGGGTGCTATTTCTGTACTGTAAATTGTATTACAGTTATGTAACTTCGTGTTATATTATTATAACTTATGTTCTAAAGCACATATATTATATATGTTAGCAAATATTTTCGTGACTATTCGTAGACTTACCCTCGATATAAATATAACAAAACTTGTAAAAGTGATTTTTGTGGTACATAGCTAGCTTAGAAATATAATATTTCAAACATAGGTATTGCAAGGTTAGTGTCAATTTTAAATTTTGACTAAGTAAATTTTATGTGTGACTAGTATCTCTTGATTAATAAATACAATTAGTAACCTTATGCTAAGTACGATTATTAATATTAAAATAATTCTTATTTTTAACTTTTGCTCTAATGGCCGCACATATAATCAAGCAAAGTAAGCTTACCCATGGGTAATTTTACTAATGAAAACATGCAACATTTGATGACTCGGTAAGAGAAGGGTTAATTTCAGGAGAGTTCTCCGATAGGCGCGTTCTGGAGCCACAAGTCGTGAATGAAGTTGTAGAGGTCGTCGCTAACCGCCACCTGAAGATTACAAATATCCTACATTAGTGTTATTTGTTACAACGAGATAAAGGAGGTTTTTCAAAGGAACAATAAAAACACAAGTTGTGATTTTAGCTGAAATAAATAAGGTTAAAGTTGTAAATCAGTATTTAATCAATACATCATTTTCAATGATTCACCTCAACGTCATTATTTTCGTATGATTGTAACATTGTTTTAAAGCCGACACGTTTAGACTTGTGAAATGTAGAGCTATAACCTAGTTTCGCGAGCACTTTCCACAAAGCCCACTGGGCACACTGTCAAAAGCTTACTTCAGATCAAGAAAGAAAAAAACGATAGCTGACCTTACTCGCTCTTCTCCTTAAGTTGTCAGACGGATAAGATAGCTTCGCTGGTGCATTGACCATGTCAGGAACCAGATAGTGCCCCTGGCTATATGTTTTCTGATAGAGGTAAAATGCTATTGAGTAATAAGCGAGTATTTTAAAACCCTGCCTAATGTAGACCGCTGCAGGCACACAGGACTGATACCTCGCATCAGTCCCAACAAACGTGAAAGTGAAGATCTCCAGGTGAAGTTGTTGCTTGTAATTACTTATTTGTAGTTTATAAGCATGACAACATTGATAACGAACCAGATACTTAGTGATTTTGTTCAACAAAGATAACTTTGTTTAGAACGCTGCCTGATATCAAAGCATTACATAATATACTCTTAACGCATTACATAATCTTAATATCAAATATGTATATTATATTTTATTATATGCCTATTATTAAAACACTTACAGAGTCGAATGATAATTGATAAGACACCAGAAGACGATTTACGACAAAACAATTGTTTTTTAAACTTATTTCCATCCAGTGATATGATACAAAAACAAAGTGCTTGGCTTTATAATACGATAAATCGCAGGCCTTTGGTCAACAGTAAAAATGAGCTTTACCTTGTAGGGGGTAGGGTTCAAATTCCGTTTAATGTCCTGTCTGAGCGTCCGCAGAGACGACTGCACGCGCTCGCGCACCTCAGACAACGGCTTGGGTGGGGTGCAGATCCTGCCATCTTTCCAGCACACCTGGAATCACATTTTAAGTAATTACAAATTACATCAATAATAATACATATGATCGCAAAGCTAAAGTGAAAGTGGAACTGGACGACCTGAACAGAACGGATAGGATCATCACGTCATGCGTCACTTTCGTACTTCCAAATTTGTTAGAACGTGACGGCCATGATCACAGACGATAATACCCCGACCATCTTAGGCTTATTTTCTACGGAATGGTAGGAAAATACTACAAACAGGTTCGAATGGAAGAGAACAGGTGAGACCTTGGCTCAGCATTCTACAACAGTAAACAGGCTAATAGAAAAAGTAAAGGTGAAGTTTATTTGCCTGATAACTAGGTAAACCTAATTATTGATGTAAACTAGAAAAAGGAAAACAATAATAGTGTAATAAAAATAAACTAACTTACATTGTTTCTGCTTTATCTTCTTGAACAATGTAGGAATAGCAACTATGATAAAATGATAGGTAGGTATATTGACATTGCAAATTTTAAGTTCATTGCCTGACTGTTGGACCAAATTTATCAAGTAAATAAGACACAGCAAGAGTAAACAAAGTAAAGGTAATAACTAACGAAAGAAATTTTGATAAAGCGGTATAACTATTGGTAGTCTAATAATAGTATTCGCTCAAGCCATTAAATCGGATACGGCTGACATTGAGTCAGTGCAAATCACAGTTCACCGAACCTTGTAAAGATGTTCCACTTTGCTCGGTATGACGTATGCTCGCTTGGACTCCTGGAAGGGGTGCCGGCAAAGCACCTTGTGACCGACGGCTGGTGGCGGTTCCGAGGAACGTTGAAGCAGGTCGATGAGCGCGTGCCCGTCCGCCCCGAACAGTCTGTATGCCTGTGGATTATCCATAATTAAGAATATAACAAATAACAACAACTTTAACGGGCTCCTAGCCTATTCGTAAGTGAACTTGCCTAGGAAGCAGAAGGTCCCGAATGCGAATCCTGGTAGGGGCAGTTATCTGTTATCACGATATTTGTTCTTGAGTTATGATGTTATGTTCTATGCACAGGTTTGTACTGAATGAATTGTATGATATGCACTAAAACAGACGCATTATTTGTGACATCTACTTAGATGACTCCGCAGAAAGCGTAGCATTGATTCATCATTTGTTAAATTAAGGTACATTTTATAGGCTCTATTCTATAGTGAATAATCTCTCCTGTTAATGGGTCGTTATTGAAGGATAAAGTATTGTTTTACTATATTTAATGTTGCTCGGTACTCCATAAGAGGTATTCCTATTGTACAATATACGGAATGATGTTTGTTTTTTATTGATCTTATTTTTAACTTTATTGGTGCTACCAATATCCATAAACAGGACATGACTAATGAGGTAACGAAGTATGAGGAAAAGAAGATAGAATTCGATACAATAGAAATCAAACACTCCTAAAATAATTTATATACCGCTTTATATTATAATGTTGATAAAATAAATCATCAAGTAAATACACAAAGCCTAGCCATGAACTTAAATGATAATGATTAAATATGGAATAATTTATTGGTTACAAGGTCTATGGCTGACGTAGGTGACGTATAGATTATTCAGGTCAAAGATACGCCGAACCATTCGCATGAGAATATTGGCAAGTGTTTTTTTCAAATTGCAGTTCAATATTGAAGTGTAGATAATTATCTAATGAGACCAATCTAGCGATAAACCTACAATCAGTATTCATACTCATATAATTGGCATAAACGGCTTTGATTAAGTACTGTGCTTATTTTTTAAACCATGTGAAATTGCGGCTATAAAATGTACTTCAACCGTATTTTGAACTAACCTATAATCGGTCTGCTAATAACTTTTTATACTTACTATTTATTATAAATGTATGATCTGTCATAATGTAACAGCGGAACAGCCTAATGCAGAAAATAAAGTTTAAACAAATATAACAAGACCCTAAGGAGGATTTTTTCTCCTTCTAGCTCCATAACCACTTGATCGATCCTGCTCATATACGAACTTACAAATGTTATGTATCCCTGCTACAGCCCCAAGAAATTTCATAAAGATCAGAAAAACGTTACTAAAGTTATCGTCGTACAAACTATCGAAATCAAAAAGCCATTCAAATGCCGAGACGTCCCAGTAACCAGGTGACAGTTCGGTCTGGAGTTGTTTGTAAGAACTCACTTCGCTTACGCTCCGCGAGTTCGATAAACATAATCTCGCAAAGTTATACAAGAGCCGCAAAAGGCAAACCCGTAACCTATCAAATGTCAATTGATCTGTGCCGTTGTAACCTATCGTCGACCGCTGTTTGGATCGGTTACCTAGGTTTGCTTTACATCACCATAATGTAGATTATGTAGGTAGTTAAATGCTTATAGGTAGGTAACACTAAGTTACATGCATAACTCAAATGTAAGTTCAATGTTAGGAGCGGCTTCTACTTATTTGTATTTCTACATTTTTAAATCTGAAATTCTGGGTGGAAAAAATTAAGAATTTTAGCCTAATTATTCCAGATTTTACATCTTGGTTATGAAAATCGTACGGGTACTTTTCGTCGAAATCAGTGGAATCGTTTTAACGTCAAAAAATATAACTGTACGTCAGGCCTATTTTTTAGGAACGTTCGGACATCAAAAGAACAAAAATCTTATTATAGTCGTCATCAAATGATATCGGAGCGTCCAAGGTACTAAAAATATCTGAACAAGTAAGTATTTTGTAACCTTGACAATAGAGGCGTTGTTCAGATATTTGTAACCGCCTTGGCCACTCCAATATAACTTGTGGGCGTACAACGTTATTAATACATATTATAACTCACCTCTTTGTGACCCGGAATCGTAACTTTGCCTACATCTTGACTAAGCTTGATTCTTGGCTGACCATTGATTTCCACTAATTTGTAGACACATCCCAGCGCGGGCTGGCGTTGACAAGTCACTGGAAAGATCATCCATATCATTAATTTGAGCCTAATAAATAACTACCACACAATGCATCTTTATAATTTATTAAATCCAATACCATTTACATGTCTCAAACACAAAGAGAATTAAGTACCTAGAGTGCTCTCTCCATACATGGCTAAATGCGTATATATAATAAGTTTTAAGCGAGCTTTGCTAAAAGTTATTAGTCCAAAGATTACATCTTATTACGTATTACGATTTAAGTGTGCTTAAAACTTAGTAAAAATAATTTTAACCATACCTCCCATACGACTTATTATTTAATTAGTAGTTTTGCTATGTATGGAGTTAGCAATCTATCTACTCATTTATCTATGCTCAAACACAAAAGATTATACATAGACATCCAGCCATTTTTTGAAGATAATTATATCGCACTAACATAATACATATGTACGGTCAGCAGCAAAAGTAGCTAAGCGGGTAGGGTGTTCAAAATGAGCTGGACACGACTTTATTGTCAAGAGAATAAGAGCGTGTGTAGGTCATTTTGAACACCCTACCAGCTTAGCCACTACTGCTGCTGACTGTAACAGAGCCCTATAAATCTAAAGTAACCTTACCCAAATGGGTTCCAATGCCGAAACAGTCGATTTTGTGGCCTTGCTCATTCAGACTCAGTATAGTCTCCTCGTTTATATCGTTAGAAGCTACGATAGTCAGCGTCGAGAACCATGGCAATTTCATCGTTTCTGCGACCTTGGCAAACGTGTCTCGGGCTAGCACGGAGAGGTATGCCAAGTCCCCGCTGTCTATGCGGATACCGACGGCGCGGTAGCCGCAATCGTTTAACGCTAGTGCCACGGCACAAAAGTTTAGAAGACCACTCCTGTTGAACAAAATATTAGGTCTAAGATACAACCAAGATCAAGCTTCGCGATAATTTGACTAGATATTTTGTGCGGAGCGTCTGCCTCAATCTTTTAAGTGCCAAAGACGTCTGAGCAATAGTTTTTCGATTTAGTTTTTTTTTCATGCTTTTTGGTATTTTTTGGGATTCTTCACTAGAATACGAAGGTACAGTCAGCGTCAAATATATTGTAACAGCCAATGTAAGCCAGTCAAATAGTTCGTCACACCATATATTTTGTATGGCTACTCTAGCTGTTACAATATATTTGACGCTGACTGTACCTATATTAAGTTGTGACAGGTATTATGATTACTGTTTTAAGCGATTGGCACTCAAAAGAATTAACTATAACTACAGGGTGGAAATCAAGTAGTTTAGCTCGGGTGGCACATTGATATCATATTTTATGATGTTACATAGAAGTTCTGTATGCGATATGTTAAATTGTCGTAAACTCCTTATCTTGAAGATTTGGATAATAAAATCACGATATGTATCCTATCAAATTGCCATACGAATGGAAACCCACTTATCGTCAGGTGAAAAGCAAAACTCACTAAGTACTACCACAAGTTCATGGCCATAATGAACCTTACTGGCAACATAACAAGGTTGATTTTCGTTTTTTTTTTTGTTTTTAGTAAGTTTTGCTTGTCACCTGGCGTTATGAAATTCTCTCTGTATTTTGTATGAACGACTATAGGTTAATTTAGGGCGTGTTTACACCGTTTCGACAGAAGTCAGCGCGATGCTAGACAGAGCTCTGTAGACTGTTTTATCGAAGGTTTAGCGGTGAAACCCGATAAGTCTATAAACTTGGTTTTTGAAATTGGAATGATACGTGACTTACGTTGAGTTCTTATTAAAATGAAACATTTTCTCGACTTATCGGGTTTCACCGCTAAACCCTCGTTATGTGGAAATCAACTCAGTGTAAGTTGCCCAGTTTATCAGCAAAACTAAGACCCACAGCACCCACATACTCAATGATAACCATTAATTACTTATATTACGTCTTGTATCGACCCCTGCAGCAAAATAATGGCAGCGGTTATCGTACGGACAGCATGATATACGTTTGTATAAAGTGATAAAATGACCGTTGACGCCATTTTTAATCGTTAATATGATAATCACCAACCATCTCGTCACGTTATGGCACGGACCCATAATGGATTTGTCATAAAGACAAATCCATCATAGGCCTGTGCCATACGATTAAAATATTAATTTCAATGAACTTCCTTCGTCACGGAGGTTTAAAAAGCACCCCATATAACATACATTCTGGGTTAGTGAACTAAGATAAATGTTATCAATGTGCCCACTCGTTACGCGTTCTTAACCTATTCTAAAACTACTGCAGTTATGAATGTACCTATGTAGGGTCACGGACTTTAATTATTGAGCCATTTAGGGTTCACTATACCATGGACATTTCATAGAGTATTAAACAAAAGAAAATAGTTTGAACCGTTAAATAAATGGCTAAACAATTATAGTTCGTGGCTGTACGTACCTACAAAAAAATTGAATTAAGTATACTTGGACTACTCAAGGTTAAGGTTAACTACTTTGAAACTGAAAATACAATAGGTAGTACCTACATATACTGATCAATTGCCAAACTAAAAAAATAACTCTTCCAAAATAATTGTGTGTCAGATGATATAACAAGAATACATGCAATTATAAAAGTAGTTTACTGTGAACGTGTGCAAATCCCTATACAACGCAACTGTGCCCAATGACTAAAACTGCCCTAGTGATCATTTCTGGACCAATACGTCACACTGAAGCAAAATGTAAAGTCTTCTTCGGTGTTCTTTATTTACATTCCGTCTGAACATGAAGCGCCGTCCATATACGCTTCACTGAAAAAGCGAAATAATATTCGTAACTACGGCTCGGATTGTAAGTAGAGTCGGTGAGGTTGGAGACCCGTGGTGTTAGGTGTGATTCGGTCCGCTTCGGCTGCGTACGAAACTAGTAGGGATCGATTATTTCCTTGTTATATTCTAGTTCCAATCGCTATTTTTCGTATCGAGTTCAGAGGACTAGTCATATGCCAATCGTTTTACAACCACGCTAATCGATAAAATAGTAATTTGGCTACCTGCGATCCTAATCGCCGTATTAAATACGCCATATTCATTAGGTGGCTTCAGGCGCCCTAAGAATCCACAGATATGTAAGAACCTGTGCAAATTACACAATTGTCAATTACTTATTTATCTATGGGTAGTTTTTCTTACGGGCGTCTGAAGTCACTGTACAACTTATTACTTATTGTAAATTAATATAAGTCTTTGATAGCATGTGGTTGGGAACCCCCAGTTTCTTACGCAGCCCAAGCGCGTCAGTCGGCCCCGTGTGTGTCATGCCCGACCCAATGAGAGATGTAAAATGAATGTGGCGAGTCCTGGCCCCAGGCCAGTAGGTATAAACAACATAATACAACTTATAGGTAATAAAAGACCACAAAACTTAGACAAAATCATGACAAAACGAACAATGCAAAACAAAAATTACAAGTTTAATATCAGACACCAAATGTCAATATGAGTTGTCTATTTGCATCTTTACCTCAGTGTGCGTTCGACCGTGCTATATCCATATGTACTATGTGAGTTTTGTATTCTAGAACCATTGGATCCACAGTTGCTATTGTAGCCAGAATGCCCATTCATATGCTGCCCGTGTCGTGAGGGTAAGCCTTGAAAGTTATACCTCTTGACATCATACGTATCCACTAAAGCCAGAAATCCTGATGGAAAGGCAAGGGCATAGGATATGAGGGCGGCTAGTTCGCCGTCGCTAGCCTCTTCTGTGGACACGTCCATGATCGGTGAGACGCGTTTGCGCCATTCGATGGCGAGATCTAGCAGATTGCACTGTTTCTCTGTCTCTGCGTGTCGCAGTACGACTGAGGAGACGTCGGCCAGAGTGCTGAATGACGTCACGAATGAGTGGGCGTGCGTCCCTTTTACGGGAATGTTGAACATTTTGCCAGCCAGCACGTTGCTAGTGCCGTCAAAACCACCTGAAAATAGTTATATTGTTTATCATATCTGTTTCCATACATATGTTCAGGTCGTGGCTAGAGAGGGGGGTGCCTTAAGGGGCAGTGCCCTACCTTAAATGACCCTGCATATGTTTAGTCTCCGTGTTGTTGCAAAACTGATACAAAGGTCAGAAAAAGTATCACAACACCAGTAAATTATCTACGATACCAGAAATTACAGCGAGTAATGTTAGATACGATACTCTAAATCCCTATCCAACATAGCAACGTCCTTAATATGTAGCATTATATTATAACTTCTTCAGAAAACACTATGCTTACAGACTGACCCCTAATTCGAGGTATACCTTCAAGAAGCCAATAATATAAAGTCAAACCGGAGGTCATCAATAACTAACTAAGGGGGCCCACCGACTATCAGTCCTTCTGACGATATCGGCCTGTCCGTTAGAACAAAAATTTTACAGCTCCGAACAACTGACAGGCCAATATCGTCAGGCCGACTGATAATGGGTGGGCCCCTTAACACCGGTGATATATATAAATCTGTCTATCTTTGGAGAATAGTTTCTGTTACGAAATACTTGTCATTGGAGTTCGTCTGCATCGTATACCTAGTACCTACTTGCGGTACATTGCATTCATAATGAGCGTTCAACTCAGTTAGGTACACACACAGTATAATTTATTGCAAATGCTATAAACTTTAGATAGTTTATCTTTAAGATTGCTGCATGTCAACAGACAGCGCAGCTCACAGCAATGTTCGTGTTTGAACTTTAATCATTGCGAAAACATGAAACTTACTACCTAGTTAACTTAAGCTAAATTCTTAGAAACATGAGTCGATTAAACTTTGACATGAGTAATACGAAAAGTGTTCTTGCCCTTGAAAAGTTGCATGATTAAAAAGATTAACAGTTGCGAAGTCTATTCGATATTTGAGGCTTCTTCGAACCAAACAGGGGGTAGGTATCGCACAAGGTGGCTCCCGCGGTACCAGGCACCGAGCGCCGACGGTGCGGAAACACGCTAATATAATCAATAATATGTATAATAAAACAAGTTAATCTACGCCATTATACACCTAACTATCTCTTCAAAAAGTAGCTGGTGTTCGTTTAATTTCCGATAGTGCTTTTGACAATTATGTTCGATGTATAAAGTACTACATACCTATTGGTAAGTAATTTGATGTACAGTCAGCAATGAAAGTTGCTGCATGCACCTAATGATAGTTAAGTATTGTAACAATGATAACCTCGTCGCTCTGCATTAGTCACATAAGCTATAAAATAGCAGATACGGATATCTAAAATTGTCTACATATAAGTAACATCTATAAGTTAAGAAGTTCGCACAGTATGAGGCCTGGTACGCTCTTTTATAACAAAGATGGCATAAAATGGAATGTTTTACTAACCCATATACGCATATTTGGAAGCTGACAGGCCTCCATCGGGGCCCTGCGCTCTTCTCAGTCCAAATTCTAAAAGCGATACCTTTTTTCCGGCCACCATCCGATATCGAGCAGCGTTTGTTGCCATCAAGCTGAAAATCCATAAAATTATCAACGATTTCAAATACGTATTAAGGCCGAACCACACCGACGGCAAGATGTGCACGTGCACGCGCACGCAGTCGGTGTGGTTCGGTCTATGTGTGGTGGGAAGGGCTCCTAAAGTTAAAAATCGAATCTATTATAACTACTTATGTTAAGCATTGTGGGTATAAGGTAGGTAATACTAGGTCACGGTACACGTAGGTATATTACTAACTAAAACAAATGACTAGGAAGGTTGTATTGTTATATTGTAATAAGCATGCTGCCATGAAATTTGTAAAACTACATACTTTCCTTTTCGCGCAAATAGCGGTAGGTATAAGTATCGTATTTTTTCTGTACTGCGAAAAAGTTAACAGCACAAATATTTCGTTATACGTTATACTAACTAGCCGCAGGAATACTAAGATTGATTGACAAACAGACAATACCTATGAAGACAATGAGATCTTTTTGCTCACGATTGATAGTAGTAGGTAGATATAGCTGTCTGAGGAAATTCCTATAAAGTATAATGAGTCGCGAGTCTTGAATCTTTGTAGTTTCTCAAGGGACTGACAACAGCTAAATTCAATCCCTATCTTTTTCAGCGCGAGTGAAAGAGAAACACTGTGTTACTATTAGTATGGGAGTTAATTGCAATTTGTTGCAAAATTATGAATTTAAAAAAAACTACGCCTATTGAATATTAACTTTTTTTTTACTTTCCAAAAACAAGTAGCTAAAGAACTGTTTAAGTACAGTCAATTTGAAGGTCATCGGGTGAAGTCAGGCTCTTAAACCCTCAATAGTACCTAACTACATCAATGAGAATGAGAAATCGTTTATTGTCTATTATTTTATTACCTAACTACATCAAGATTTATATGGGCAGCTGGCCTCGTCAGATCAGACACTATAATGAGAGCAACGAAACCCCTCTAGTTTGTTTGCTATCCTATCCTTATTTCTAGTTCCGAACATCTAGCAGCTCTTCATCAGTGGATTCAGTGGAGGTAAGCGAATAGAAACCACTTGAAGAATACAAATCCTAGAGTTCTGGGTTTGATGTAATATTACGGGAAATGATGTAATTGACTGAGGAGCCGAGCGTAGCGAGGCGACGAACGTCTCCGTTTTCACTGGTACGACGATTTGGCAGATTGATGTGTGTGTATTGGTTGGTTGGTTGGTGAGTGTCGGTCTAGAGGTCGCATTTTTCATCCGATTTCGATGAAACTTGGCATGTACGTTTCTCGATTTATTTGCCAAAAATTGTCGAGCCATTTTTTTGATTGGGGGGAAAATGAGGGGGAAAAGGGGGGAAGTTTGTTGTCGCGTTATTTATGGACGGATTTCAATCATTTTCGGGTAAAAGGTCAAGCTCACACTTCCTTAGAGGTTGTTGTAAAAAAAAACGCTTCGAAGGAGGGCGAATAGGGGGAAAATGCTCCGAAGTCTACAGTTCACAGAACTACTAGTAATAAAAGGCTTCAATAGACTGAAAAAGATGATGTTGAGCGTATAAAAACCTTCTTCATTACATAGAGGAATAATAAAAATCACAGCTCAAAACAATTTAAAAATTAATTTAAATAAAACTTATTTAAATCCAATCTATTCTAAACGACTTTGGAATTATGGTTTTTGTACAATCCATTGTATAACTGCGCTACAGATAGAACATGCGAAATCTTTTCAAGGATAGATAAAACATATAACCACACCGAAAATGATTATGAATGTCTTAGATAATGCGTAAGACTCGTAAGAGTAGATATCATCGCGAGTCGATTAGTGAGGGTAACCATACGTAGTGAAGTAGGGGCATTTCGACATTTTAAATATGACCTTGTGTTAAAAGTATTATAGTTCAAATTCCAACTGCAGATGCTGACAAATTAATCTTAAATTGTAGGGAGATGTGCATATACGATGATTTGAATATTCTTTATCGCATCACAGAACTGATATGATAAGGTTTATTGCTGTCCCGATGTTTAAGACAACTTCGACTTGTACAGTCGACGTCAAAGATGTGTTTACACTTTTGCACCTTATTGCAAAGGGGTAAGGTGCAAAAGTGTAAAGATATCTTTGACGTTGACTGTACAATGCACGTTTTACTCTTAAATGGGTAAGTTAATCGTAAACTAAGTAGTTCGCCTCGAACTGAGAACTCGCGTTTTACTTGGAAACGAATTCACCATATAACAAGATCCTTGTGATGGTCGTTTTTCGCCTTTTAGCTTCATAACCCCTTGATCGATCCTGCTCATAAACAAACTCTCAAATTATATGTATCCCTGCTCCCTGCTACAACCCCAACAAATTTTATGAAAAACAGAAAAACGTTACTAAAGTTATCGCGTTAACGTTCAAAATCAAAAAGCCATTGAAATGCACGGACGTCCTAGTAGCTATTAGCGGAGAATTCCATTGTGTCCAAGTTGCCTGTAAGAACTTCACTTCGATTACGCTCCGCTCGTTCAAACAACGCCACCATAGTTTTCTGTCAACGACTACTTCTGCTGCTGACTGTAGTGAGCCATTTTGATTTCTAAGCCACTGTAGAGTAGAACCAGAACCTTGTCAGCATAGCTAATTTAGTCAGGCATACGGGGCTTGGCATAGTTACGGCATAGACTTAACTTCACTCACTTGACTCACTTCACTAAGCTTCACTTTTGATTTAAGGTTAACTGGAGAAATCCCTTACAGGGATAAGTTCGCCTTTGTAGTTTGTTTTTCTTTTCTCATGTTTGTATTGTTTGTTACTGTATTTTTATGTACAATAAAGTGTTTACATACATACATATATACTTAAAGATATATAATAGACAGCCATAGTCTAAGAACTTTTTGCGGCTCCAAGGATTTAGTTACTGTACATAGTGTACCTATACCTACTACTAGTACGCTATTTGTTACTAGGTGGAGTGTGAAGTATCAGTGCAGGTGACATTTCCTCTTACATTTTAGGTATCTTTAGGGGCTTTCGGACAGAGGACGCAATTGACATGAGCTTCAAAGTTCTTAGGCTGTGCTGCTCTACTATATAAGTTACTCTATGGTTACGGTTATGCGTATCCACTGCGTAACTACCATTATGTCAAGGTTCTAAATTTAGTGGCCTAGGAATCAAATTGGTTTACTGTACATACAGTCAGCAGCGAAGTAGCTAAGCGGGTAGGGTATTCAAAATGAGCTTGACACGACGTCAAGAGAATAGAATAACAGCGTGTGTAGCTCATTTTGAACACCCTACCCGCTTAGCTACTTCTGCTGCTGACTGTACAGTCGCCATCAGATATATCGCAGCGGCCAAGGTGGTCATAAATATCTAATCAACGCCTCTATTGTCATGGTGATAAAGTGCATGTTCAGATATTTGTGACCACCTTGGCCGCTCCGATATATCTGATGGCGACTGTACATATACATGTGTTCTACATGTTATTTAGCCGAGGTTTGAAGTACCTAGTCACTATAGTGTGTAATTATCTGACCTAGCCAAGCCTGACAACTGATAAAAAGTCGCATCGTATAACTAGTTTCGACTAGGTATTAATAATATGTAAATTAGGCCTTGTATAGATAACAGATTGTTTGTACCTAGGCACTTGGTCTCCGCTATAGGATATGTCGCAGCTAGATCATTATATAGCCTATTTTATGAAATATATAGACATTTCATGGAAAGGGGAGAGTTAATAATTTGTGACCCGCCGAAAGGGACCATATCGTATGAGCACCGACATTTAAATCGCTTAATGATAACGATAGTTTGTTTTAAGATTTGTTAGATAGAGTATAAAGCCCGCTGTACACATTGGGCCAACGTTGGCCCAACTAAAGGACTCAGCTATACGTTAGAGGGAGCCAGAGATATCGCGATCTCGTTTTGCCGTAGGTATAGCCGCGTCCCTTAAGCCCGCTGTACACATTGGGCCAACGTCGGCCAATCTAAGGGACGCAGCTATACGGCAGAACGAGATCGCGATATCTCTTGCTCCCTCTATCGTATAGCTGCGTCCTTTAGTTGGGCCAACGTTGGCCCAATGTGTACAGCGGGCTTTAGATTGGCCGACGTTGGCCCAATGTGTACAGCGGGCTTAAGACATTGTAAAGTCATCATCAATAGTATCTTAAAAGCATCAATAGTATCTTCCTACACGAAGGCCGCAAACATATGTGACTCGCTCGTATCGCTCGACAAATAAGAGCGTGTCACATATTTTTTCCGGCCTTCGTGTAGGAAGATACTATTGATGCTGACTGTACCTAGCTGTCTAATTAATCTTACATTTATGTGAACGTTTGCATATTCGTTTAATACGTTGCTTATTCAAATCACCTAAAACTGCTAAACGCATTGCAATGAAATTTGGGACATGGCTAAATAAATAAAAACCTTGAAGAAGATATGACAATCTACAAGGCCAAAATGGGGGTTACAATGGTATCCTGCCTTTTCGCCGAAAATTGCATTGCCGAATTTCACTTGCCAACCAACTTTTCGCAGAAGTTTCATTTGGCCGAACAACTTTTACCAAATAATTATTTCGCAACTATTTCATTCCCCAACCCCATAGTTGGGAAATAAAAATGACCTATTAGGTTGGGTTAGGTTAGGTTGGATTATGTAAAGGAAAAAAAACCAATTGTATGCGAATTAATGTAGTTGTTAGGTTGGAAATAAAGCTAATATAATAATAAAATGTAAAGTTGGGAAATGAAAATGGGCCAAATGAAACTTCTGCGAAAAGTTGGTTGGCGAGTGAAATTCGGCATTATAATTTTCGGCGAAAAGGCAGAGAACCGCTACAAGTTAGTGTGTAACTAATAGTTACCTACTCTGTTCTGAATTACTTTCGTGGGCATATTATGAAATTGTAGCTGGTTTTTGGAACAGGGATCCCGACGAAATGACGACGTCTTCCTTCGAAATCGTGAAGTCCGTTATATATGAATATGAGACACAATAATGAAAGTAACAAAACCCCTCTAGTTAGATTGTTTTACTATCGTTATTGCTAGATTCGGGAATCTGGCAGCTTTTAATGAGAAGAGGTCAGAATGACAGTCTAGCAATTTTTTTACTTAGGGCCTATATTTTAATACACATTAGAACAGAAAACATTATGTTAATTGAATACCTTGGCTTGGCTTACCTTGCAAAGTTAACCAGGGTTAATAAGGTCGTCTCCAACAACTGGGCAATAATTAGAGGTCCTTCAACTCTTAACAGGGGCACTCTGCAAATGAAGATACCATTTTAATAAACTGTCCATGCAATTTTGCAATGTTAATTACTTAATTAAGGAATTGAAATTTGGTAGCTTTTGGCAGGGTTTTGAAAGTCGGAACCGGTTTTCGCAAAAATCCCTAAAATAACCCAATATATTTAATTATTTCATGGTTTTTGTTTTTAATATTTTTATTACTACTTTTTATTATTACTTGCTATATCCTATCAGAGTCCATGATGTACCTAGCATAAGTACCTGGAAATGCAATAAAGATCTCTTATCTCTTATTATTTAATTTAGGTAATTACTTCAAGTTATAAGATTTTTCAATTAAATATGAAATAATAAACGTAAGAACGAAAAAACAACGATACTTATTTTAATATTGAGCAAACACTGGTTACCGAGCCCTGGATTGTGGTCTTTACTGAGATATGCATCAACACGAAAATTGTACAAAAATTAATAAAACGTGTGAAATTAGGGATTAAAATGTGCCTTCAAGGTCTAAGGCAAAATCATTAAATCTGCTAATAACATTGAATCCAAATAGTTGGTTCTGCCTATAAGCCGACGAAACGGACCCTGAAGTCCTGATACAATTTCTTAGGTACATAAAATATAATTTTGTTAAACACTAACCTTGGGAAAACTACAGACCCTTCCTCAATAGCACTCAGCTTGATATCCTTGCATGTTAGATCCCTCAAATATGCAAAAAATTCTGGCTCAATATTCTCAGGGAGGGTTGCCATCAAATATTCAATATCTGCAGATCAAAGCATTTCATAAAAAAACAACACTTAAAATGTTGACCTTGTCAGTCCTACAATTGTATAGGTAATTTGAGTGACAACCAATTTTAGTCATAACAGCATATAATAATATGTTATGTATAGGTACTAATGTTCAAATAATGACTGGTCTATAGCTATAGGTAAAAATCCTCAGTCAAAAATATATAAACATGAACTCTAACACCTTAAAAATAAAGTCTAGTACTTATAATTACTGGCACGTTGTTTCATAAAAACATCTATTTACAATAACAACTGTAGAAACATAATAAAAACAGATTAGCCATTTTAATGAAATCAAATCATACATACCACTGTCGGAATAATGAAAATTCTCCAAAAACTTCAGACACTCTTCAAGTCCAGCAAATATGGTAAATTCTCCTTGGAATGGATTAGTGCGGAAAAATAAATCAAACACCGCCACATCGTTTACTTTATCCGACTTCCAGTAAGCATAAGCCATAGTGATTTGGTACAGATCTAGAACAACAAATGAATCTTTATATAAAATATTTAATCTGTGGGGTTGTCGACTTCCTTCTAATCCAGCTGGGGATTGGACCTATAGGCAGTTTTGCGAACCAGATCCGGACAGTACTCTGTAGCTTAGAGACCCTTGTATTAATGTTGTTTATAGAATACGTCCATTTCTGTAAGCTCTTAATAACATGTACCATTAAGATAAATTAAATAAATGAACCTCTTATAGGCAGTAGTTTAAACAAATATGCTTAAATAGAAAATATTTATTGCAAAAACAAATTGTCATGAGACACATTGCAATACTAAGTTTTTAATTAATTAATTTAAATTTTACAAGTGATTATCTTTTATAATATTAAGAGAGTGATCCTTGTCATCTGCCACTCATAATGAAAATATGTGTTAAAGCCTTAGGAGAATATTCTGTGACCAAGGTTAAATAAAGCATCATGACAGATTTAGCCTAAAATAACACATAAATACACAAAACAATTTTGTAATGGATCAGTACTCATTTCATTTCTTTGAATTTTGTAAAAAATCAACGAAATCGATATAGGTAACTTTATTGTTTGTTCAAAAATAATTGTATGATGTAAACATTATTTGTTGAATTACTAATCTAAAATGTCATTGTGTTCCAATGTCATATGAATAATGAATTACCCATTACAAATTACAAGTGTAAGAAATACATGGTAAAATAAATAAGTAGTGATGTTAGCTGACAATATAATTATTTCTAACCTAGATAGCTAATAAAATAAAACACCTGTAAGTTAAGTTAATGACGGAAGCACGATGGAAGTTATAAAGTCCACAGAAAGTTTAACCATTGACATTTAAAATTCGCTCCTTAATAGGTACCTATTTAGTTTATTCAACTTACCAGTAAGTAAAGGTTGGACGATCCCATTCTGCCGCGCCATTCTTCTATTATTGGCCAATTCGACACTATTCATTTTCGTTACAACTTGCAAATGAAGAGGATTAAATTAAACCGCTCAGGCACGTGAGGAATGTAAGATATCTGTCGTGCAACTAAAAAAAATAATTTCATCGTGATCAACCGCCTGTGCTTATCAGCCAGCGCGCCAAACACTGTTTGACGGAAAATATACGCATGCGCATTTATTTTCTATTGACTACAAGAAGAGCCGTTTTTCTAATTTTGTTTGCATCGAACATGATGTTGGCCTGTGTAACATGAAAGGCCAAACAAATAAACGATGAGATGCAGAGACTTACCGGTGAAAAACACACTGAAACGTGTTTTAAAGCTTAATTATCGCAATTTAATATACCACAAGCCACAAGCAAATTAAATAAAGAAATCATCACCAATTTACCAATCAATTTCGAAAATGCGGAAACATAAAAATATTTAACAAAACACCTCAAGAGTATGACGTCATCGATATGGAGTTTAGAGGTCGTTCGAAAGGTCACTGTTGTCATAAACAAACTTCCTATTACTTGCTCTCGCTCCTGTCTCCTGTAAAATTTTAAATTACTATAATTACGTTTCATTTTATTAACTTAACAAGATTTTTGTAATTTTGATTATCTAAGCTTCCTATTATAACATAAACTACATAGCTATTTTCCGCTCCATTGTAATTCTTTGTTTATTGCGCTTTAGGTAACTACTTCCTACTTATGACTTGAGCTTGCTTCTTTATCATCATAATAAATTAATATAAAAATAGGCCTAATAAGATGTTAAGTGTCGCCAACAATGTATACTTTGTCTTAGGTCTTCTTCTTCTTAGTCGTATACTCTTGTCAGAGTAGTCGTGGTCATTGAGGTCGTTGTACGGAATTTTTTATAGTTTTCTGCCATCCCGATCACGCTTAAATTTGTCTTAGGTAGTCCTTTTAAAACCTTTGAAAAATGTAGGTTACCTAAATCAAATCAGTTTTAGGTAGGTATCTAACCTACTGGGACTTACTAGGTCAAGGATAGTTAGGGTATATAATTATGCCTATTTACTATAGATAGAGGTCTTGACATACTACATCGATATTTATCGAACTAAAAGAAACAAAGTAGTTTATATATTTTTATTATAAGTACTCGGATAAAAATTGCCTTATTATTTGAATTATTCATAGCTTTACATGTTATTCAATAAATGGACCTTTTCTACATGTATAGCTGCACTACTCCGCCTTGGCTCGTTCTCACAACATCAACTGCAAAGCAGTAAACAAATATACATTTCTAATTGAAATAATTCACAGCTAGTTGACATTCGCGGGGAGGGGGGAATATTTTTGTACAGTCGACGTCAAAGATATGTTTACACTTTTGCACCTTATTACAATGCTGCAATGGAGTAAGATGAAAAAGTGTAAACATATCTTTGACGTCGACTGTACCACTATGTGAGGTATCTGTAGGTAGGTATATACAATTTGCTAACATAATACAATCAATTAGGAAAGGCTATAAAACGTGAGATCATACTGAGAACAAAAGTGATAATGATAAAGTATGCATGACAACAACCGTCATGTTCTCATGTTGCAAAATATAGCATGGATAACAAGCAAAAACTAAAATGAAAATTGTATTCAATTTGAAGTGTCTAAACTTGCAGTTTCCTATTTTTATAAATGGCAGTCATCTTAGTCATCTAGTACAGTCGCCATCAAATATATCGGAGCGGCCAGGGTACTCTAAAATATCTGAAAATGCACTTTATCGCCTTTACAATACAGGCATTACTAAGATATTTGTGAACAACTTGGCTGCTCCAATATATCTGGTGGCGAATGTACTAGTACAGCACGTATTTTTTACTACTTTACTCGTTTTAGTACCATTCTTTGTCAATACCCAATGTATACAATTACTAGATATGTAGTAATAGTAACACTTTCAGGGTTTGAATAATATGGCGTCTTCTGTCTCATTTTGTTAAGCACCATATCTGAATAAATAAATACGAGTAACCTGGGATCAGACTCTTCGTAGCACCGTTAAACAACAGTATGGTGTACTGAAATTTAATTGGTGGAGGTAGCGTATAGTCAATACAAATGCTATCAAAACTGTCATCCATGTGCAAGACATGTATTAGTAACAAATAATGCTAATACTGTTTGTGTACGCTTAAATGTTATAAGTATAAAAATGTCAAAGGCACCCGTCGCCTATCTAGTTGACCATAGACAGTAGTTTAGTCAATGACCTTTCGGGTATATTGATGAATTACTATATGCTTCTATTCTATACACTGTTACCTAATTAGAGTCCAAAAATATAATCTCACTTGTCTACTTTTCACTTGTATTTCTCTGAATAAAGGTAAATGAAATTGCACTTTTAGATCAGAGGATTAAAATATCAGCCAATACATTACATCAGTAAGAATTCTCAACAAAAAAAACACTAAACTGACGAAGCCTGTGAAAAAAGTGAGGTTGCATTTTTAGCCTTAAAGAGTTTACACAGACAAGGAGCGCTTCTTGTTTTTAAATTGCTACTACAACGCGTTTATCTTTAGTTTGTGATTGACATATATTTTTATTCCCTCGATTTTCTACCTTGTAATCATTTTATTGCATTGTAATAAGGCCCGAAAGTGGACAAATCTTTTTCTAGTCGACTGTGCACGACGTGGACCGATTATCTACTTTATTTCGTTTAGGTTAAGGTACAAAATCGAATGTATAATAAAAACTAGCTACATCAATCACAAACTAGCTTCAAAACACGTGTATTAGTTTCACTTAAGTAATACGTTTTTAGACAGCAGCGCCAGAGGACGATCGCTGTCAGGGTGGTCCTTGTCATGATGCAGTAACAGCCCCCGTCTGGTCACGAACTGGTCCTGGCATAATGTGCATTGGAATGGTTTTTCACCAGTATGCTGGTACATGTGGTACTGAAACAATAAGTGTGAAACATTTTATTAATCGAACGAGCGCAGCGTAAGCGAAGAATGGGTACATTGAATAAGAAAAATGGGTACAAAAACTGTAAGTGAGTGCTACTATCGCTGATAAACTTAAATGTTTGGTGAAACTGATATTTATGTAAATTGTACCGTTCTTTTATTGGAAAGAAATATTTGAAAAAGCAAGTTTTTACAAACAACGTCTTGCTACTGGAACGTCTCGACATTTCGATGGCTTTTTGACTTTGAGAGTTTATTCGACGATAACTTAATTGGGTAGCGTTTTCTTGATCTTTATGAAATTTGCTGGGGTTGCAGCAGGGATACAAATATTTTTGAGAGTTCGTATATCGGCAGGATCGATCAATCATGTATGGAGCTAGAACTTAGAAGTCGCGAAAAAGTCATCCTATGGGTCTTGTTATATTGGTCATCTCGTTTGCAAGAAAATCGCGAGTGAGTTCTCAGTTCGAGGCGGACTACTAGTAATTAAGAGTCGCCAGGACGCTCGCGTTCGTATACAAACGTAGTTTAGCTCTCATTTTATAACGACATGCTTTAGAACCACGAAATTTGGCATGGGCATTCTAGTAGTACAGATCTATGTCGGTAATTCGTTGTCGTTACAAAAAACTGTAATACAAAGAAAATACAGCCAGATACAGATTTACATTCAAAACTTATTTTTGCTATATTTTCTTTGTATTACAATTTTTAGCACCGAAAACGAATTACCGACATAGATCTGTACTGCTAGAATGCCCATGCCAAATTTCGTGGTTCTAAAGCATGTCGTTTTAAAATGAGAGCTGAACTACGTTTGTATGGGTACGCGAGTTCACGCGAGCGTCCTGGCGACTCTTAAGTTTGAAAAAAAAACAAGAGAACGAACTCTGTCTAAGAAAGGACAGTTACGAGTCTTAAAGTATAGGTGGGGTCTGGAATGCATAGCCTATAACATGGCGCGGTTGTACAGTCAGCATCAATAGTACCTTCCTACACGAAGGCCGCAAAAACATGTGACACGCTCTTATTTGTAGAGCCATAGGAGCGAGTCACATATTTTTGCGGCCTTCGTGTAGGAAGATACTATTGATGCTGACTGTACGAGACTCTTGCTGTTACTGAGCCAGCTAATGAGGCAGTGAAGAACACTATTATGTACATGCATAAAATACATACCGTGAAATTGTCTCTCCTCATAAAGCTATGGTTGCAAAGGGTGCACTGGTACTTGAAGATGCCCTTAACCGCCGTCAGCTGTGTGGTCGCGGGCTTGGGGGCGATGGGTCGGGGGTGCAACACCGGGTCCCTGACGGCGGCGCGCGCTGGAACATTGTCGCGCGATGCAGCCATACGCCTTCGAGCCTGCAATATATAAACTTTTTTTTAATGATTTTGATATGGTGCAAAGGGTGAAGGTCAGGCGATTGTCACACTTAGATGCTGACGCAAAATGCGAAGAAAGCTTTAAGGCGAAGAGAAGCGTTATAATCGCTTGTATATACGTGTGTGCCCCCAGTTCACATGATCTATACAAAACTAATAAGTACACCAACCATAGATACAGGGTGTTTTTTCAATAACTAGCCATATTGTGCGAGGTGATTTAGTAGGCCAAACGAAACAACTTTTACTATGGGACCAACTCTGAAATCTCAAAATTTTTTTTGGGATTTCAGAGTTGTTCAAATGTCGACGTTTTCTATGGGGAGGCCAATTTTTTTTGTGATAGAGCCCATATAAAAAGTTGTTCAGTATGACTTACCTAAACACCTCTCACAATATGGCTAGTTATTGAAAAAACACCCTGTATACATATAAATATGATAAATATCATGTTTCTATAATACCAACCTTAGAATCTACCCGGCGCCCCGGATGCATCCGACTTCTGTGAGAATAGCAATTCCCAGAGCTTGCGAAGCTTTTATCACAAAATGGACATTTGTAAGGCTTTGCTCCTGTGTGTTGATTGATGTGGAACTGTAATAAAATATTAAAACTATATTAAAGACAATAAAAAAATAAAAAGATCGAGTTTAAAAGGAAAAACTAAACAGACATACAAAATCCACATTATGAATTTTGTGCCAACCTAAAGATATATACTCAGTTTTTTGTGTACTATAGCTTGATCAGGATCATAATTGCATACTCAATTTATCAATGAATTCATTAATAAATTGGGTATACAATTATGAACACGATGGTATGAGCAATAATTTAAATCGGATTTAGAATTTCTAGGGCCCAATCTGTCAGCTTGAGTGGTGTTATAAAAGTTAGGGCACTTAGGGAGCTGAGGGAGGGGAAGGGATAGGCACGGTACAAGACAGATTGGATCCTAGAAATTGCAATGTCTAATACAATACCAGTTTTAAACCTTGACTTGTAAAAAGACGCAAGTTTATATGGAAAAATATTCATTACCTCAATGAGCCATAAACAAGATAAATAAAATATCTCAATCATGGGTCAAGCTTCATCTGAACCCTATATTATCGATTTCTATTCTAAAGATTCTATTCTAAAGGATATTTATTCTTCAATTTACGCACATTACAATGCACTACATCTCTGACCCGAGAAATATTATTTGTCACCGGCAAGAAACTATAATGGGGGAAAACCATTATATTACCTTTAAATCCTGATTTCTCTTGAAACTCTTCTTACAGATGGTACAATGATATGGCCTCTCACTGCTGTGTGTAATGCTGTGCGTTTTCAAGTTACTCCTTGTGTTGTATGATCTTCCGCACACTTTACAAGTGTATGCCTTACTGGACGCCATGTGAACCGCCATGTGTGCCGCTAATGTTCTTTCTGTTCTGAAACTGAAAAAAAACATCTTTATAGTAACACACCTTTATAACCTACTGATAATGAATGCTATGAACACATATAGACCGCCTACCGGGGCCTCAGACCGATACACATACTTAGTAGTATATCTATACAAGTTGACTCTCCATAAACAGTCAAAGTGAAGGGTCAATTCTCAAAATAAGAAGTTCTAAAAATTCTTATTTAAATGACTGCAACTTTTAATTAGTCATAGTCATAGTCATTTATTTATAATATTTTAAATATTACATGTCAAATTGCATTATAATACATTGGTACTTATTAATATTACATATTACATATTATTATTTATTAGTATCAATTTAGTTGTAATCAATAAAAATCTAACTTTAGTCATTCATACATAACATCTTAGTTGGGTAATTTTAGGAAATTTAGGTCCCCCTCTCTCGAGTTTGACTCTGCTCTCACGTATAAATAATGCACCTTTTTCCAATGAATACTTATTTATCAACTTACCATCTGCTACATATTGTGCACATCCCACTTGTCCTGTGTTTCTTCAAATGTACAATCAAATCACACTTGTAGTCAAAACTCTCCTCACACGTGCCACATTTAAATTTCTTGTTCACCCTCTCCTCATTAAAGTGTATCCATGAGTGATTCTTCAATGCTAACTCTGTGTAAAAACTCCTTTTACATGTTATGCAAGGGAATGGCTTACTGTTCTTTTTCATTACATTGGGTGCAGATTGGTCTGAAGGTGCATCACCTTTTTTAATTAATTTGATAGTAACATTTTCACCATCTACACTATGCAAGTGTGTTATGTCTTCTTCTTGGTCATTACATCTGTCCTCTGCTTCTTCATTAGGAGACAACATACTGTCAGAATTCTGAAGAATCATCATTGGATCAACACTGATCTCCATTTCAGTGACATGGTTTTCATCATCAGAGTACTCAAGTTCTGATTTTATGTCAGTTCTAGGTACCATGCAATTCTGGGAGCTGGGTGGGTCAAATTGGTCCAGTATAATGCTTTGGTTAAGTAGCACCTCTTGAGCCTTGCGTGCCGTGTCTATAAACTCGCAAACTGTTTGCAATTTAGAACAGCATCTGATGCAAATATTTTTAGGGAGTTTATCCTCTTCATCAACCTGTAGGGAAAGCCCATTGTTCATATTAAAAAAGGTTTCTGTAATCCTTAAACTACACCTATAATGAAATCCAGGGGTGGCCTTAACCCTAGCAAATAAATATTTACGGCAGCAATGCCTTATTGACAACTAATAGTGGTACATCAATCATCATCTTTGACTTGAAAGCATTGCTGATAATATCAAAAATCACTAAAGGTAACAACCAAATTGAATAAACTAAGTGTTGTCAACAAATTCTAATTTAACCAGAAATAACTTAAACTTTAAGTGTTGACCACAAATACAAATTGAACCAGAAATAACTTAATTTTCTTCATAAAATCTACTGTGTAGCTAGTATGTAAAATATTTAAATACTGTTTTGAACAGTAGGAAAAGTTTACACAATTTTATGCTTATAGAGCTTGTTTGATTTAGCCAATTTCCAAGTGTAGGACTAGAACAGTTTCAGTTTAATTCCCAAAACTCACCTCAATTAACAAGTACTTGTTAAGTTTGTTTTGCAGGAGCATAGCTTCGGCTTCTGCGCTGAATATCATTATAGTCACTTCTTGCTCCTCCGCACATAGACGGCAACACCTCTCAAAGCTTTCGTGCAAACTTAAGGCCATCTTTTACACAAAAATTCCGAGCAACCGGCTCCGCTATGCAGTGCTTTCCATGCACGGTAATGATTTTTCCACGTTATATCCCATTGCGTAAAGACGCATGCGCGTTGAGAGATAGCGATGTTGAGTTTTGTATACTTCATTATCGCTATTATTGACATTTTCAAACTACTATAGCAGCAAACGACACCGCGCAAACTCGAACTCGAAGTAAGCCCTTGTTTTCATTTGTTTGCGACAATGGCTGCTGTGGAACTGTAACTGTCACACAAGACAAGATAGATGTCAGCTGTCACTACAACTGTCATGTTTTTTTAACTGTCAAATTACGGTACGTTCTAAAACAGCCAATAACTACCGCCACAATATCACATAGTAGCAAGAAAGACTCGTCATTGATTTTGCAAACCCGATTATAGTGTATTTATAATGGGAACTAATGATTCTTTGACACTTCTGACACTTCTCTTCTGAGATTCTAGTAATTGCCCAAGTATTTTTATTGCAGCTCGGTACTTCACATGGTCTTGTTTGTCCAACCAACTCTCTTATTACGAAATAAGAAAGTGACACGCAATACTAATATTAGGAAAAATATACTAATGATTTGTTTCAGCTCTATGTCAGCTGAATTGAAGATTGAGGCTGAATTACTCATTTAATTTGTTTTAAAACGTCCCCTGAAGTGTTCCCACAGAAACGTTCAGAAATTATGAGGTTACATTTAATGTGCCATAATTGCATTAAAACAAGACAGGTTAGAAGTTGTAAAAATAAAATAGTATTTATTTGCCTTTTCTTTTTACTAATTAGAGCTCATTTAATCCATTTCTTGTAAGCGGAAATAAACATCACTCGTGGGGTCGTGGGAACTAAATAATTCGTTTTTTTCGAACGTACCCTTAGTGCGACTTTTTTTCAATGACGGAGTCTTGGAAGAGTTGGAAGTTGTGTTTTAAATGTTTGATTGTAAAATAGATATTTTATTAACAATGTGTTCGTTATCGTTATACCCTGAATAGTAAAACCAACGAATCCTTTTTATATAAACAGAATTCGCCAAGGTAAGTCATTATTTTGGACTAGTTTACGTTTCAATGACTATTTGTGACGAAAAATATTCAGCTACTTGCTACTTACAGGGCTTTTCCGACGTTTGCTGTCTAATAATTTTGATTAAATTATTCATTGCGAAATTGCTGCAGCTTATCGTGTTACAACAACCAACAATTCATACCTAAAACAATAAAGGGTAGGTATGTTTTGTATGTGCATGAAAGTGTATGGGTATGGTATAGGTAGGTATATGGTATACCATGTGGCAGTGCCGGCCCGAGCCCTTGATCAGGGTAGAGCAAAATCGGGTTTTGGCGCCCTTCGTCGAAGTTTTTAAGCGTATTTTGGGGCCCCCTCGCGTCTTTTAAAACTTTTTTTTCTTATTTTCCATTTTTGGCGCCCCCCCTTGCCATACGGCGCCTAAAGCGGCCCCTCCACTCGCTCTACCCTAGATCCGGCCCTGCCTTGTGGAACCTAAGGTTCAAAACACACCTAGCGGAATTTTGGCAGTAATGTATGGAGCTTTGTCGATGGTAGCTTAAATTTGTCTATGGCCTCCATATATTACTGCCTCCATTCCGCTAGGTGTGTTTTGAGCCTTAGAAGCGGTTTTTGACACCTGCCATCTCAGTACATTTTATAACCTAAAATCGATTAGGTTGCAGAAGGTATAATCGACATGGACATTAATATTACGACGTAAGGCGTAACCTCATGAAAGTCAAAAAGTCAAAACACACACGTGTCTTTGTAACAATTGAATTGTTACAATTCGCCATAAGAAGATTTGGCTCAACTGCACTTTAGGGGCCGCGTAGTTTAAGGCTCATTTTTTTTATAAATAGTACTCACCATAAGGAGTTTCCTCACCACGGCTTTTGTTGCGGAAACTAATAGATTTTGAGAAAAAAAAATTGAAGTTTCCATATAAATTTCCATAACTAGCCACAATGGGCGCGCGGGACATAACATTTTTGATGGGGGTGGTCTTATTATGACACCTATTTTTTATGATGCTATCGTATAGGAGGCGCTAAAATAAGTATGTTTTGTATGGGCAACTTTTCTCTTAACTTGATAATTGCCGAGATATTAGCTCCTAAATGGACACAATTTATTTTAGGAAAAAAAATGTATTTTTTTGTTTTGGAATATAATCACGGAAGACTGTTGTGTCACAGAGCCAAGATAGGTGCGACGACGAGCGAAGCGAGGAGGAGTGTGTTAGGTGAACCGTGAGCTAACAGCGCGCGAAGCCGAGCGAGCGTAGCGAGCGTGCCGCGGCAGCGGCCGGCAAGCGCCAGAACCGACTTAATCTAATGTACAATATTTGTTCGTCTGAATGCGCTATTGACACCAAATAAGGAAATTTGTATGGGAACTTCAACATTTTTTTTCCCAAAAACTATGAGTTTCCGCAACAAAAGCCCTGGTGAGGAAACTACTTATAGGGAGTACTATCTATAAAAAAAAATGAGCCTAAAACTCCGCGGCCCCTAAAGTGCAGTTGCAGTCCTTCCGAAGATTTCCTCGCATTTACGCCGACATGGCTAAGTATTACCTGCCATGAAATCACGATTTTATTTTCGCCGGATTACGACCTTATATTTTCTAGGTCCATGGTAGAGTCTGTCCGGAAAAAGAAGTGTCGTGGAATGTAACATGAGCTCCGATATAAATCACGACATTTTCCGGAATCCGGGCAAACTCTAACCAGGTAAATAAATTTTGCACGCGATAATTGTATAGATGTCCAAGTAACTATTACCGATTGCTAGATTGGTCTTACTTACCGATAGATTTTCTTTTGTTTCTCAATCACTCGTCCTTTGAAAGTCATCCACAATGTGGAGGTGTTCATAAAGTTGTACAAGAGGTAGGTAAGGTGGTAAGAGTAATATGTTCCAGGACATCACGTTTTATTTCGGTCGGTGATTAATTTTGGATAGCGATGTCGGTTTTCTCCACGTTTTCTCACATTCGCGAATGCGAATATTCAGTATGCGGATGTCCGAATGCGAATACGAATGTTACGGAATACCTCAAAAAAGTTACTCTTGCTTATCATTTTTAAGTTAAAAATACAGTACATGATATGTGATGGAGTCCTATATTATTGATCAAAAGAAGTCAAGTGATACCTTCGTTTTCACTTCCTGTGTGCAAGCATATGACTATCGGCCGGGTCAGCGTGGTCAAAACAGGATGCGTTCTGCCAACATTCGCATTCGCAAACTATTGGCATCATTTGATGCGAATGCGAATGTTGATACGAATGTCAAAAATGATACGAATATTCGCATTACCTATACGAAGACGAATATTCGTGACATCCCTAATTTTGGATTCAATATCATTTTTTTTACTTGTTTAGTTTTGGTACCCTTTACTGTCTGTTTAATTGGTCTTATACATGATTCCTATCTCTTTATGGCAGAGGTTCTTCAAACTTTTTTCGTATTGTCATTTAGTCTTATAGGTATTAAGAATAAGTAGATATTTTGAATAAACCTTAGCTTGAAATCCGATGCCATAAGAAGTGCAATGTATTAACATTTTTAAGCGTTAAAAATATCCATAACTGTATCAAATTTCTGCATTGAATACACGTGGGTAACTATAACAATAACGACACTAATAAGTGCAAATTAAATGCCCAGTAATATCGATGTAAATGGGCGAATCAACTTTTTAATGTTGTTTACTCTGTCCCCGTTGTCCGAGGGACATCCTCATACTATTTCATAGAACATCTTTGGTTGTCCAGGGGACGTAACCATAGCAATTAGCAACCAGGCGCTATAAAAAGTTGATTGACTCAAATCTACTTAATTAAATTTGAAATGGAGGTGTGATTAGAGGCTTTACTTTATTCGTTTTTTTTTCAAGAGGATAGGAGAAGAAACTATATCTCTCAAAAATAGAGGAGTGCATATTGAATGTAACCATAATAAGATTCAGGTGATGAACCTAATGATGTCCACGAGATACAGTCAATCAAAACTCAGACAGGCGGTAGGTACTTAGTTCAAGTTTAAGAATAATCTCATTACTCGTACAAGTATCCCAGCTGTAGGTAATTTACTAAATAGTAGGTACACCTTCAGTGTACCTCAGTGTACTTTTAGTACAAAAACAGGATTGCAAAATGATTTTTTTTCAATCCATCCGCCATCAACTTTTTTTTTTAATCTTGTTTTAGCAAGAGGTACACTGATTTTTACTAAAGGCACACTAAAGTACACTGAAGGTGTGCTATAATTATACACCTTTTGAGTTATATAGTGCAAGATACCAGGTACATCCGCCATCCTGATTCCTGACGTCAGACTGGCGGGTGGACCTTATTTTGAGAGTAGCTGGCTTTCGGGAGAGGTGTACAGGTTGTTATTAATGTTATACAGACTACATAGGTAAACCGAAGGTACAATATAACCACATACATTATATGTGATGTTGTTTAATGCATAATTTACCGGGTCCACCTGCCATCCTAACGGAGCTGTGACCTTTTTTTGAAAAAATCTTGTTTTAGAAAGAGGTGCGCCCATATTTACTAGAGGTACACTGGGGTAGGTACTTACAAGGTACACCAAAGGTACAGTAAGTACTTTTATTAACAATTCAATAAAAAACCCGAGATCCACCCGCCATCCTGACGTTCACCTTTTATTATATTTATGCCTTATCTTAGTAAGTAGGTATAATATAGCTTATGGTAAAAGAAATAGTGATGCAACGAATACGAATTTTCGTGTTCGTCGAATATTTTTTAGGTATTCGTGACATTTTCTAATTAAACGTAAACATTTTGTATAAAAAATATCGCAATAAAAATACTTTTTTTGTAAAACTTAACAATATCTATTCTATTAATTTAGATTTTTAAGGATATTTTCAATAATATTGCCTGGAGATTTTCTGCTATAGAGGTACCGACCTTCTTCTAACGTAAATTGGTTACATTCAGTATAATGGATTATCAAAAATGTTATTGCCATAAGACTGAATTTTATTAATACAACTTTTTTGTAAAACTCAACTATATCTATTCTATTCATTTCGATTTTTAAGGATATTTTCAATAATATTGCTTGGAGATTTTCTCCTACCGACCCTCTACTCTACTAACTTATGTTGTTTACATTCAGTATAAAACGGCTATTAGACATTGCAACCTGCAGGGCCCAATCTGTCAGGTCAATCTGGTAGGTGTAATTAAAGGTAGGGCCCGTAGGGAGCTGAAGGAGGGTAGGGAGAGGCAGGGTACACAACAGATTGGGCCCTGCAGGTTGCAATGTCTAATAGCCGTTTTACGGATTATCAAACATGTTTTGCCAAAAGATTGAATTTTATGAATACTCCTACCTAAGCAATAACATGTAAAGTAAATGAAGCATGCCGTCACGAAAACGAAGCAAAAGTGAGATTTGTGAACATTTCGATAAAAAGCCACCTGGCTCAAATATGACTTATTTCAGAAAATTGTCGTTAGAAAATGTTTAATGCCATATAAGTCATGTATAACACAGTACGAGCCATATCAGCAACGTGGGAGACACTGGCCAATCAATTTTTTTTTAATTAATAGGTAAGTCAAGACATAGCACGTCCACGAAGACCTCCATAGCCAATATCTTAACATTTTTTTCTTTTCATACTAGATCCTAAATCGTAAGAAAAAAAAATTACCACCCAATTACATCTAAAGTAATAATAAAACTGTAAATTCATTTGAATTCACGGTTACTATCATTTATTTGGATGCCAAACTTATATTTGCAGTTGGTGGCATATGATCTTGTATGGGCAGGATGGCAGATTCGTATTCATATTGATCATAAATTAAGAACAAGAGTGATATTCGTAATAGTAAAAGTAGTACTTATTCGTTGCATCACTAAAAACAAGTTTATTTTTACGTCGTCCTTGTTATCTAAATGTGAATAGATTTAAGAGATATACCTATATAGATATGTAGTTAAATTAAACACGCGTTGAGAAGGTTTTAGCAGCAGTGATTTAAATGCAGAATTACAAAATGACATTGCATGCAATGCAACTCATGCAAGCAAAGGGGATAGTAAGGTAGCCAAGAAGGTAGACAAGCAAAGGGGGGTGCGGGGCATCGTTCTCAAAGACCGGTCTGCGGGTTGCGCAGGCGGCGGCGCGGGTGCGCGTGGGCAGGAGGCGCGGGACGGGGGGCGCCCGAGCGTGCGTCAGTCGCGCAGCGAGCGCTAATCCTCAAGTACGTCGGGTGGCGCTCCGCCGACCCGTTCGCGTGCTAGTGTTGTGTCACAACGGTGGGCCAAGTCGGTTTCGAGATTTATTCGTTCCGGCATAAACCATGGCTCTCAACTCTGATAGTGAACAGAAATCGAACCTGGTCCTGCGCGTGGACCAGGATTCCGACTCGGTTCTACAGTCATTGTTTGACACAGTGCTTAAACCAGACTCAAAACGACCGCTACAGGTGCCTCTGCGTATGCGACAGCTTCCAAAGTCGTTCTTTAACCCGCCGTCGACCGGTTCCAAGTCACCGTCTGTGTCTCACTCGCGAGAGAACTCGGCCGACTCTGCGTTCGGGTCGTCGTCGGCGACAGGAACGACACCAGTGTCGCACTCTAGGGCGCACTCGTCGCCAGCGAGCCTGCAACAGACTTATGCGGCCGGCCAACAGACTCAACAACCCCCTCTACACCACCAGCATTCAAAACAAAGATCATATGACGTCGGCTCGCACATCCCGGATGAGCTAGGGCCTCTGCCGTCTGGCTGGGAGCAGGCGCGCACTCCTGAAGGACAGATATACTATCTCAAGTAAGGGTTTTGTTGTTTATATATTTTTCGGGTGAAAGTTGTTCTCGTCGATAATGCGCTTTTGACAGATACAATGAAAACTAAACACTAGCCTTTGCATAGATGAAGCCTTTTATTTAGAACGTCACTTTTATTTTAAACTATTTAAATCTCAAGTTATATTTAATGTACTGTTGGCCTAGATGGACACCGAACTCGTATCACCGTTGAATACCCTTGTTTGCTTACCTCTTTGACATAGTTTCCACGAATAATCAGCCATATGGTCATTAAACTTTAGATTATGGTTCATTCACTTGAAGCACCTGTTTGTATCGTGGAAAATACTTTTTATATAAATGCTCTTAAATTACTTACGATGGCACCCGTTCCCCGGATATCTTCTTATATCCTTTGTGATCTCATTTCATACAGTTTATCAACAGCGATGTATGACATTTCTCACCTTGGCGGTGATGATTTGATAGGTGAGTATATGATAAGTAGGTACCTAATTATATTTTCCCACGTAGGTATATCTTATTTAATCTCTTTATTGGCGTAGCTGGCGTTTCATTCAATTGAAAATTCCGTTTCTAATATAGTGAATTGTTGATTATTAATGTGAGGGTAGGTCAGCAACATGGCAACTTCTAAAAGTACAAAATCAACAGGTCTTTTGCTTCTCTCCCCAGTCCCCATAAGCTCAGTGACCACAATTCATAGTTTATTTTCAATTCGTTTCATAGGTAGTTACAGTTACTATACTATGATCTATGTTTGAGAGGCTCTTTCTATTTTAATTATTTCTGTTAGCTATACAATTTTTCTTCCAGGCTTCTGATATGGATACATACTTATGGGGCTCATAAATAATTTTAGGAGTTACTCATATTTTGTAATCTCATATGTTGTGGTAAGATAATCGTACTTATACCGACTGAGCGCCAAAAATAACACCGTCCACAACCAGGACCACCTATTAGCACCGGGCCCTAAATAATAAACATTACAATCCACAATTACAAATCACAAATACAATTCAAAAATCTGTTTATAAAAAATTACAATCTACCCACAAACATGTCATTGTCACACTTGACAAATTTGTTTAATTGTACTACAGTTGGACATAATCGTGTTTAATAAAGCGTTGTAATTGTTATATGTAATTGTAAATTGGCTCATTTTCTATAGAAATTCATGACAATTTTTAATTGTAATTGACAATTTTATTAAACAAAATTCACCAGCTACATTGACACGAGTTCACTTGTCACCCTGTGACAAATCGGTAAAGTTTATTGAACGCAATATGAGCACAATTGCACAAATTTGTCGTTTTTTGACATATTTGTCGGGTTGTAATGTTTATTAAATACGGCCCTGTTCTCCACCCCGCAAACCCGTGGCTAAGTTACCTAAACGTTAACGAAAACAAATCACCCCAGTCTCTGTCATTGCCTATATTGCCTATTATTATTAAGTAGATGATCGAAAAATAACCTTAGTACAATGGTGTACTTAGGTTATTTTTCGATCAACTACTTTCTCGAAAATCTCGTTCAGAAGTGCCTATTAGACGTCTTGGAAAATAAATCTATAGGGTAATAAGGTTAGGTTAGTATAGTTAAATGTGTCTTTCCCATAGTTGCGTTGTGTTGTGTCGCTCTCCACATCTAGAAAAATCAGTTTTAAAACTTATTTGACATAAGTAAACTTAAGTTTTGCAACTCGGTGTTTATTAAAACCAAAATTCATGAGATGGTCACTGTGTTCTAATGTTTCGTTTTTGCAGTTTACTTGCGACGGTGCGATTGTTGACTCGTGGTTATCTCGTAAACCACTTTAAGGACTTTAACCTAATCAATCAAGATCTTGTCTTTTAGTTAGGTAATATACGTATCTATTTTCTTTTAAAATAGGTGTTGACTATTTGAACCTAGATTTTAAATATATAAGTAGTATCCTTCAATCTAAAAACGTTTGGAATCGATTAATAAATTATATTTCAGCTCGGGGGTAGTAATTAAAATAACCAAAAAAATGAAAGTTGAGAACCTGTTTTATATTTTGGGGTCGGTTGATAAAAATGAGGTCCGTACCTATAAGTATATGATGTTGATCTTTAGAAAAATAAAGTACAATGGCACCCGTTCGAAATCAATTAATTAATGAGAGGTCAGTGGGGCACAGGAAAACCAAAAAAAAAAAAAGTGAGTTTAGTTTAATAAATAGGTATTAATAATTTAAAAGAAAAAACCTACTTCACTTAGCCGTCTCCGCCTTTCTAAGGGATACTTGAATCTTGAAGTGTGCCTATATTTCCAGGATACCACCATCAGATCCTGGCCTGAGAACAATGGGACTAATTAAGTTTACACCCTTTCAAACAAACAAAAAAAAATCCGAAACGGTCCAGCCGTCTTCTAAACACAACATAACAACATATATTATAAAAAAAGCAAAGATACCGATGAATTGAGAACCTCCTTCGAAATTATGGAAACGGTTGAAAATGAAACAACGAAAGTGCATAACATAAATAAATACAGTTGGTAGATTATGGGATAATTTTACACTAATCATTCTAATCAACCTAGTCCCACAGTAAACTCAATAAGGCTTGTGTTGTGAAAATATAAATTGTTATGTTTTACACACACATATAATAAAGATTCCTTTGCCAATTAATTTCGAATTTACGATATAATACGTAGTATTCAATGGGTACAATACAAGTTATTTGGCTTTATTAATCAAAGTGTACCTAGCCTTCTATCATTTTCATTTATATGGAGAGAATGAACTATATATACATGAATATTAAGAGCATATACATGCATTGCATTTGGCATCTACTGAATGTAACTTCCATGTCTCTGCTACTTTTCGATAACATTCAACTTATATGTTTTTGTAAGAAAAAAGGGGGTTAACCCCTCAACGTGATACTGCTATCTTATCGCGATCGTATGGTTCTACAGTGCGTATAACAAATGAAGCGATAACACAAGGATGATTCACTATTGACTCAAACTGAAAACAAAACTAGAGAATGATGCAAAACAATAGTAAGGAAACTTTTACTCAACGTAACCGGTTCTGGGTAACCTTATTTTAATTTTACTTTTTGGTTTCATCCTCAGCGATGTCCTGTTGCTGTAGAGCCTGGGGGCTGGGATTCGCTGGCAGATGACGATGGAAATCTGGTTTCATGTTATAGTTTGCAAATGAGAATGTCGGGCGAGGACTTGTAGGATATATTGAAGTTTTATCTTGGTCCTAAATCTCCAATCCTCAAAAGAAAAACTGGAAGCTGAAGAATAACACATTGATAAATAAACGATACCTACTGTGGTATAATATGGCTTCGAATATGTACGTAATTAATAATGGTTACATATTTACATACACACATACATATTAATTGATTCTAGTAACACTTTGAATGTAATGAGCCAGTGAGAACTTACACTGTATACGAGTAAAACGATTAGTCAGGAGGAGAAAACTTGCATCTACTCAATCTATCGAAAATGTGTTACCTTCTATCCGGGTACTTATAGGAAAGTTTAATACTATTTACATTTAGAGAAATAATACCTATAAATAAAATCATTGACCTATAATTAGTCAACCTGCTCAATGTCAATTACTTGTTCTAGTACTTACTGTACGGGCAGGTTCACTGTCACTTCTTTTACCTAATAGAAGAGTAAAATTGTTTTTCACATTTGAATCTACTTCTCCGCGCTAAGAGATATAGTACCTACTCCTGCGTGTTATCACTTATCAGTGACACGGACAAGGTAATTTACAAGAAGTTAATATGTGAGTTTAGAAACTGAGAGTATTATTAAATGATCGGTAGGTACTATAGCACTTATATAAACCAATCACATTAAAGTCGTGAAACAGTGTTGCTTACACTGGGCGCCCGTGATTAATATTTCGCATCGGTTCGTTAGTGCACTAAAGCCAGTCACAGACGGAGCTATAATATATATTATAGCTCGGTATCTTACGATATATTTTACGTACTATTTGACAGAGTCCCCACACGGAGCTATAATATATATTATAGCTCGATATATTTCGGTATATTTTAGGTATATTACCTTCCTTTTCTGGCGTGACAAACAACCGATATATCTTTCTCTCTTTTCATATCTTTGCCGTGTGAGGAGCCGAGCTATACGATAATATATATCTCGGGATCGTATGGTATATTAATATATATTATAGCTCCGTCTGTGACGGGCTTTACGCACCCGGGTTGCCAACACGGAAGACCCGCAAGTAAATTGCGCCGACGGACTTCATAAGCTCCCTGAAAATATTGATATTTTGAATATCAAAGGCATTTAATTTAGACCGGCGGCAGTCGAGCTCTTGGCGCTGCGACTGCAAGGAGCTCGCGATGGGCCATTGCAAGCGGGGCGTTTCTTCCGCGTCAGTAAATAAATAGACGTGGTGCGCATCGTTTCTTAATTGCGGGCCGAGGCGATGCTTTATAAGCTCCATAACGTCCGTCGGCGTGCGTCTCGCCTGAGAAATATTTGCTTTAATTATTATTGGAATGGAGTGGTAATTCTCGGTGGTTTTGTTCGGCTAGACTTGGCGATGTTCCGAAGCGGGTAGCGATGCAAATTGCCTTGGCGGACGCCCAATGCGGCGCTACGTCCGGTAACTTCAGCAGAACGGGTACCACTACCACCTAGGTATCGAATCTTGACCTGAACAGCTTCTCACTTTTCTTTGTACCAGTTTTCACTTTTAACGATGTATTCAATCCAGGCCGAGTGGTCTACCTGATTGTATTGGCTGAAAATTTTAGAAAATGAAATTAACGTATTATTGAATTTTTTGATATTCAATAAGAAAAATGTGATTTCGAGGTGTTCGAACTAGATCAATTAGGTCGTGCTCACTTAAGGAACATCATTTAGGTACAATTAACTATCAAGTTGAACGAATAGTATACATCACACGTCCGTAA
This sequence comes from Pammene fasciana, assembly GCA_911728535.1. Taxonomy (NCBI): domain Eukaryota; kingdom Metazoa; phylum Arthropoda; class Insecta; order Lepidoptera; family Tortricidae; genus Pammene; species Pammene fasciana. The sequence continues at coordinate 14,438,145 of OU452276.1, read as the reverse complement.
AACACGAAAGTCAAAAAAAGTACCCAATACAATCCCGAAATTCCTAATAAAATAAAATAAGGGTAAATACGACAAACGTGCTCAAAAATGTAAGTGACAAACTGATTATTATGTATATTAAAAAAACAAGGAAACACGACGACACGCAAAATTAAGGAAACTAGTCAAAGTCTGAATGTGACAAAAGATGATAGTAACTGAGGTAACAAGGAACGAATGAGACAAATATGTGATCACAGTAACAGTGACATATACTTACATCTCTAACTCAAATCCAAAAATAACCCGAAATCGAAAGTGCCGTATAACATAACAAAGTTTTAGGTAACCTTTTAAATCTTACCAAGTTGTGGTGTTCGATGTTTTTATTTTACATTATTCAGCTTTGTTTGTACATACGCGACGTGTTTTTATTTACAGACAATCTAAACAGATGAACTAAAAAAGTTTTAAAGGTAGTTTGCGGAGTCCTTCTTGGAAATACATAATTTTTATTCCGTTATTTTGTTTTGCATTCAACGCTAGCACACGCTAGTACCTACGAGCGGGACGCCGAACAAAATGCCTTTGCCTGCTCGACAGTTAACTTCTCATTTGAACCTCGCAATATGTAAGTAAATACCTGCTTACATACTAATAACGATATATACAATACTCTTCTTTATTTTGTTTGATATTAAATATATAACCTATTGTAATATTAATTGAAGGAGTATTGAGTTAACAAAGGTAGCTTTCTTTCGTGTGTTCTTCATGGTTTTATCGTTGGTTCTCAAAAATTTAAATGATATGAATTCTGACTGCTGATTAAACTCCTTGCAATATATCCTTTTATGGCGATACCCTTTGAATTCTTAAACAGAGGAACTTCTTGCTTTGAATACAAAATAATTTTAAACATCAAACGAAATAAAACTGTCAAGTTAAGACTGCTTGGGCAGTGTAGGTATTTCTCTTCTTTTAAGTCACTTAACACCATTGATGTTTATACGAGACGGAACGACATATTAAATAATCAACTTCTTTAAGTAAAAGCTCCCTCTTCTGCCGTATGCCGGAAAACTTATGGGCTAAAATAACCACCAGCTGGGTCCCACAAGACAAAACCCGGTGTCAGTAGGGCAGACCAAGAAAACGATCGAGAGACGAACTTGACGCCTTTCGGGCTGACTGGTGGGAGACTGCTCAAGACCGGGGTACGTGGAAGACAGAGGGAGGCCTTTGCCCAGCAGTGGGACACTCTTGGCTTTAAAAAAAAAGTAAAAACTATAACGCACCGCAAGTTTTGTTTTCTCTTGAACAGCAAGTAATGTTCGTTGTCTCACGAAATCCTTCGTCTCAGGAGTTCATTCAACTGTGCTTTGTTTAGACACAGAAAATCCTGAGAAAATTTTCCGTCAACTGGATTGAAATGAAAACGATTAATGTAACTTATGCTAATTAAAACAGCTGCGCATTAACGGTAAAGTATCTTTGGCCGGACAGTTGCGCATGTGGCAGGTAGGCCCGGTACATGTTTGTATGGAGAAAGGAATAGCCTCTCGCTCGGACGTCTTTGGCAAGGCCGTTCGCGGCCTGTACTCGTTAGAGGCAACCGAGCGGCTTGTCTAGTAGTCCGGTTAGATTCGAACCACTTCATATTTATGTACACTAGCATATTGTAGATTATATCTATTCAACCAGCTAGTTGCGTATTTGAATTTACTTAGCGGCAAACGTTCACTAACAAGCAATAAAACACTTCTATTCGATCATGATGAATAACATTTGCGCTAGGCAATGGTCAGAGTTGTCAAAATTTATAGAAAGCAAAGAGAGTGCGCAACAGTCGTTAAATTAGTGAAGACGAGCCTAATTAGCTAAAACCTCACGGCAGTTTCCGAGTAAAGCGCGGAGTCACATGCACAACAAGTGGACTTATCGTGGAGTGAAGTGCGTTCACAGCGATAACATTAAAATACAGTCCACTATCGCTGTACGCCTTCTGAGAAGTCAGCCGTGAGCGCCGTCGCGACAGGTAGCTGAGGCTAACGGCACTCTGCGAATACTATTTTCGTTGTAGAACAAAATAATATGCTTACTTTCTCTTACCTAGCGGAAAGGATTGATTAAACTAAGAAGCAGCTGTTAGTTTTTTCTATGTAATGTTATTTATTTTGTGTCAAACTATCATATTTCTTTTAAAATATGTAGAAGCAGGTAGGTAAGGTAACCCAATTTTCTATGACATCTTAAGTAGCTGAAGCTGAATCTTTACCAATAGGTATTATTGATAAATGATTGTACGTGAAAACACACAAAACATTTAAATAGACCTAAGATTACAATAAGTAGAATAGGTACAACTAATATAATATGAATGCGTTGGAAACATTTAGAGATCTTAGATTTTAACTAGAGATGCAACGGATAGTGGTTTGGCCGGATACCGGATACCGGATATTCGGCCTGACCCTCCGCCGAATATTCGGTATCCGGCCGCCGAATATTCGGCCGGCGGTACTATACCTACAATTTGAGTTTCGCAGGTGCGCGTCGTGCAGGTTTCGACCTGCGTCGTGTGAACGTTCGCGCGGATACATTCCTAGGAATTCTAGGCAACAAAACGAATTTTATTATGTTAGTACGGAGTAACTTCTACAAACTACACACGTGCTCGCGTATATTTGTGTAAAAAAAAATTTTTTGTATGACTAGTGGGCGACTCTGACTACATCCGGTATCCGGCCGGATAGTACGAAGATATCCGGTATCCGGCCGGATACTAAAATAAGGGCCGGATAGGCCGGATACCGGATAGTAACCGGATATTCGGTGCATCTCTAATTTTAACAGATTTGTAGAAAGGGGTTAGAAATTGAGATAAAGAATGATGAAATAAATGCGTCTATAAAACAAAACAACTCTAATCGCATCTATTATGCCCTACTTGTATTCATAAGCAGAGATCGGAATAGGTAGAGTATATTTACCTAAACTTTGTAGAACAGTGACGAGAGTCGGAGACTCCCTTAGGTCTATATTTTTTTGTGCGGGATATCCCGTATTTGTATCCCGCATGTTTTAAAAACACACTGGTTGTTCACTCACGACACTGCACTGCACTTACTACTATTCGTAATGAAACACTTCACTTGACAACTTAAACTCATTTATTTGATGTTCTACTGAACCTATATATGTGGCGTACAAAAATCTCTATAGCGTGTTTAGCCGATAGTTCAGCGCCATCTACTGGCATATTGGGCAACTACGAAACTAAAACATTATAACTTTACAGCGTTTAACATTATCGGCCCCCAAGGACGAATTGTCCTTTATAAAGATCCATGTAAACGAAACAAACAATAACAGTGAAATTAGCAACATGTGTGAACATCTACACGAATCATGAATCATAAAATTCAATTACACAGTAAAACTCAAATAGAACTCTTCAAAAACTAAAACACGTGAAACTTCTTAACAGTTCATAGCTAAGGATCCAGAGGTAGAGGGCAAATTTTAGCTATGGGTCTGCGTAAAGTACCATTCTTTACTTTTAGTGTAACCACTCGTGTTAAACCATCTCTACCAGGATGCTTATCTATTATACGACCTAATAACCACTTTCATCTATATATGGGGTAAGTGGGGTTAATCCACTAGATTTCGGAAGCCTTTGGCCTTTTCTCAGCATTTGTAATTCATCCTGAAACCAACATTCTTGAGAGAGTCGAATGCAAACGTTTGTGGCATATCTTAATTCAATAACTGTTAGATGCTGAGGAAAAGTCTCAGGAACTATTTGATTACGTTTGGCATCAATTCGTGCTTTACATATCTTTACAAATCGCAGTAAATATGCTGTAACGCGAATCAATTTGAACAGGGTAGAGAATCTAGTCAAATGTGTAAGTTGATCATCACTCTCGTTCGATACACCAGTGTGAAGTGAAACTATCTTACTATCTTTACCTTTCGAATTTTCTTTGGCTTCTAGTTCTGTAGTTGGTATGTCGAGAGAGAGCGAGCGACATTCATCAAAGTCATTAGTTTGATGAAGTACACTTGGTCCGCGCCACCACAAATCGCAGTCTTTCAACAAGTCGGGACGAATGCCACGTGACGCAACATCCGCAGGGTTATCTGCCGATTTGATGTGGTGCCACCGGCCACTACTAACATTATTAACAATATCAGTGACTCTATTAGCTACGTACGTCTTCCATGTTTCACTACTAACATTATTAACAATATCAGTGACTCTATTAGCTACGTACGTCTTCCATGTGTTAGGGTTTCTTCGAAGCCACGCTAGGACAATCATAGAATCTGTCCACGCAAAGACAGACTCCTCAGGCAATCGAAGACTGTGCTGTACATCTTTGAGTAACTTAGAAAGCAGTACCGCGCCACACAGTTCCAAACGTGGCACAGAGACTTGTTTAACTGGTGCCACTTTAGTTTTAGCAATAACTAGTGAGACGTGAATGCCGTGAGGCGTGATAACTCGCAAATATACCACTGCAGCGTAAGCTAAACAAGAGGCATCACTGAACCCGTGAATTTCCACTCTTTCCTTGCCGTCAAATTGTGTGTGAACCCAACGATCTAAATGTAAAGTTGGCATGTGACAGAGTTGGTCCCTATAGCTTGACCACTCTGCGGCAAGTTCGAGAGGAAGTTCATCAGTCCATCCAATACCACTTAACCAAAGTTTCTGCAAAAACATTTTCGCAGTGATGATCACAGGCCCTAAAAAACCTAAAGGGTCATATGATTTAGCAATATCTGACAGTACTGACGTTTTGGTGAAGCTTTCTGTGGGTTCAAAAATATCTACTTTAAGTTCGAAGACATCGTGATGTGAGTTCCATTTAATACCCAAAGCTTTGATGGTATCATCAAGCTTAATCTCAACACTTGGTTGATTTGTTTTTTCAGAGCTAGGAATATTCTTCAAGACGGCATGACTGTTCGATGCCCATTTGTGCATTTCAAATTTACCTTTTGCCATAGCTTGTGTGATACGACTTTGTAACTTACTAGCTTGTTCCACGTCATTCGCACCTGTGAGCAAGTCATCCATATAAAAATCATTACTTATGACTTCTACTAGGTCTGGAAACTCCTCTTTCTCATCCTGTGCAAGCTGCTTCAGCGTGCGAATAGCGAGGAATGGAGCACACGATGTGCCATACGTTACAGTTAACAATCTCTTCTCTATGACTTCATCTTGTGGAGAGGAGCGCCATAGTATGCGCTGATAGTCAACGTCTTCTTTAGCCACGAGTATTTGGCGATACATTTGCTTGACGTCCGCAAGCAGACAAATCTTGTGAGTACGCCATCGAACTATCAGGTCTCGTAGGTCTTGCAACAGTGATGGTCCAATGAGAAGTTCGTCGTTAAGAGATGAACCATCTGACGGCTGTGCTGTTCCATCGAAGACTACTCGAAGCTTGGTCGTGGTGCTGGATTCTCGTATCACTGCATGGTGAGGTAGATGATAGACTTTGTGAGTTGGCTTGTGTTGTGGGTCTACATCTTCTAGGTGGTTCAGCTTTTGATACTGATCGATAAAGTCCGCATAATCCTTTTGAAATTTAGGCTTGTGTGCGAATCTTTTCTCCATGTGCATTAATCGTTGTAGTGCGATATGTCGAGAGTCGCCTAAGTTCTTTTCGTGATCTTCTTTAAAAGGTAAGCGTACGACGTAACGACCATCGTCTTGTCTGTAGTGAGTTTCTTTATAGTGCTCTTCACATTGTCTCTCAAGATGCGTAATTGGTTTCTCATTTGGCTTGTACTCTTCAGTCTCCCAGAATTTGCGAAGGAGTTGATCTACCTCGACTTGTGCGTGGTATACTTTGATATTGTGAGGTGGTAGATCGCTTGACGATTTCGACGCTCCAGAGATAAACCATCCCAGTTTCGAGTTTTGTGCTATGAGCTTCTCATCATCATATTTCTGAAGTCCTTCTAGTATTATACAAGCATAGACCTCGACACCCAGTAGAAGATCTACAGGTCCCGGTCGTTCCAAGTAAGAATCCGCTAGTTGCAATTGAGACAGTCCAGGCCATTGTGAGATATCGAATTCTTTGTCAGGTACCAATCCATTAATCTTCGAGAGTACGTGAGCGTTAACTTGCATTAAATGGTGAGTGTCTATCGGTGAATAAAGATCTAAGTTAACGACGTGCTGTTTCTTTGTAGTTTGATCCTCAAGACCTGTGATATTTACTGGCTCTAGTGTCTTCTTTAGTCGCAGCAGTTGCACTGCCGACTCCGTAATGAAGGTTCCTTGTGAGCATTGATCGATAAGGGCTCTGAGTTGTACGAGAGTACCACTACTATCCTTTACGAGAATCTGTGCGGTAGCCAGTATAGATTGCTTGTCGTTTTGTGTGACCTTCAGACTTGTGAGTTTCTTAGTTTGTGTGTCTTCAGGTTCTGTGAGTGTCTCCGTTGTGAGTGGCTTTTCAATAGTGCTCTGGTAATGCAAAAGCGTATGGTGTTTGCGATTACAAGTTCTACAGGTTGTGGCTTGTCTACAGTTCCGTATGGAATGTCCTTTGACAAGGCAATTGAAGCATAAGTTGTTGTTTCTTACAAAATCTTTGCGTTGATCTAATTCAAGCTGTGCGAATTCGGTGCAGTGACAGATGTAGTGACTTTTCTTACAATATGAGCATTCCGTATCAACTTTAGTGGTGAAAGATCTCACATTCTTCTCTTTAGGTGCAGTTGATGTTTGGTTAAATGTGGTCTCTTTCTTTTCTTTCTTTTGTGTAGCTTGTACCATTTCCATAGCTCTGAATCGTCCCTCTAAGTATGATGTGAGATTCTTATAAGTGGGTAACTCTGTAGATGACCCCAGTGACTGCTCCCAAGCTTTGTGAGTTTCATTATCTAACTTGGATACCACAATATGCACGATAATCGAATCCCAAGTAGTTGTGTCAATCTTCAAATTTGTTAGACTACTGAGACACTGGTTTGTAGTATCAAGAAGATCCTTGAGGCCTTTAGAGCATTCGTATGTGAGTTTCTTTTGATTGAGCAGGCGATTCAGTATGGTATTAGCAATCACTCTATCGTTACTAAAGCGGTTGACTAAGGCGTTCCAAGCCTTCTCATAGTTGGCAGCTGTGAGCTCGAAATGACGGACGACTTGTTCTGCTTCACCTTTCAAGCTTGATCTCAAATAATGATGCTTGTGTATGTCACTCAAACCCGGCTCATTGTGTACCATCGAGGTAAACAAATCTTTGAAGTGCATCCATTCTTGGTAATCACCGGAGAACGAAGGTAGATTTATGGGTGGGAGTTTACTCTTTGTGACAACTTGAGGTTGAGAAGCATGAAACACATGAGGTGAGGCAACTTCTTGAATTGAGAGTGGTTCCGTCAATTCCAATAAACTAGTTTTGAACTCCATGTAGAAATCTTCAACATCATTGTAAAGAGCTTTGAGTTCCTTTTTTTCTTCAACTTCCACTGATGTTTTCAAATTTTCTCGGTGTTCAGTAACGAATTGATTCCAGTACTCTTCGAGCGACTCTATGCGTATTTTCAAATAACTTGCCGTATATCGTGTCGACGAAGTCTTCTTGAAATTAGTGTAAAGTCTTTTAATCTGACTGAAAAGTTCTTCTTGTGATGCTAAGGTAGCCATTATTGTTTAAAATATTCTAAGTGTTTGACAGATTTAAAAGTCTTTATTTTATTCAAAGTTATTTTCAACCGAAAATACGCTAAGTCCAAGAATTCACAAATTCGACTAAGTCCAAAATTTGACCAAATTTCTTCTAAGTGTTTTTTTCAACGATTTTTTTCTAAGTCCTAAATCACACGAAATTGCACTATGTCTTTTTTCGCACGAAATATTCTAAGTGTTTTTTTTACCGCGAAATTAACTAAGTCTTTGACACATCACTTTTTTTCCACTGTCACTGTACTCACGGTTATCCTAGGTTCCGAAGGACCAATGTTCACTCACGACACTGCACTGCACTTACTACTATTCGTAATGAAACACTTCACTTGACAACTTAAACTCATTTATTTGATGTTCTACTGAACCTATATATGTGGCGTACAAAAATCTCTATAGCGTGTTTAGCCGATAGTTCAGCGCCATCTACTGGCATATTGGGCAACTACGAAACTAAAACATTATAACTTTACAGCGTTTAACACTGGTAAAGTAACTTATTCACAAAAAACTTATTAAAAAGGTACATGGAATGTTATGAATAAGTTAGTTAACCAGTCTGTTTTTAAAACATGCGGGATACAAATGTAGTACGGAAACAAATGTACTACTTTACACGTACCCCGTTTTGTGACCCGTCCCGGTACGTGTTTTTTCGGAAACGTATTAATATCCGAGTATCCGTCATCATCATCATCATCATCAGTATCAAATGGCCGCCATCTTAATTTCTTTGTTTTTCATCCGTTCGCGTTGAAAATTGATATTTGAGGACCTTAAATTAAGGCTTCTTAATACAAAACTTTATCCGATCGGTTCGAAACTCGATACCCGAGGATCTTTAAGGCCCCTTAATACGAATCTGAAGTAGAAATTGCAGAAACTGGTCGCCATCTTGAATTTCTTTGTTTTTGATCCGATCAAGTTAAAAATTGATATCTGAGGATCCGCCAGGTCCCCTAATACGAATCTGAGGTCAAAATTGCAAAAACTGGACGTCATTTTGAATTTCGTTGTTTTTGATCGGTTCGTGTTGAAAATCGATATTTGAGGATCGGCCAGGTCCATATACATGAATCTAAAGTCAAAATTGCAAAAAATGGGCGCCATCTTGAATTTCTTTATTTTTGATCCGATCAAGTTAAAAATCGATATCTGAGGATCCACCAGGCCCCTTAATACGAATCTGAAGTCAAAATTGCAAAAACTGGCCGCCATCTTGAATTTCTTTGTTTCTGATCCGTTCGTTTTGAAAATCGATATCTGAGTATCTTAAAGGCCTCTTAATACGAAACTGAAGTCAAAATTGCATAAACTGAGCGCCATCTTGAATTTCTTCATTTTTTATTTGATCAAGTTAAAATTCGATATCTTTGGATCCGCCGCGTCCCTTAATTCGAATCTAAGGTCAAAATTGCAAAAAATAGCGGCCATCTTGTATTTCTTTGTTTTTGATGCGTTTGTGTTGAAAATCGATATCTGAGAATCCACTGGTCTCTTTAACAAGAATCTGAAGTCAAAATTGCTAAAACTGGGTGCCATCTTGAATTTCTTTGTTTCTGATCCGTTCGTTTTGGAAATCGATATCTGAGTATATTAAAAGCCTTTTAATACGAAACTGAAGTCAAAATTGCAAAAATGAGCGCCATCTTGAATTTCTTCATTTATTATCCGATCAAATTAAAAAACGATATCTTTGGATCCTCCACGTGACCCACGTCCCTTAATTCGAATCTAATGTCGAAATTGCAAAAAAATAGCGGCCAACTTGTCTCAAAGGAAATCAATATCTGAGTATATTAACGGCCTCTTAATACAAAACTAAGGACAAAATTGCAAAAAATGAGCGCCATTGTATTTCTTTATTTTTTATTTGATCACGTTAAAAATCGATATCTCTGGATCCGTCACACCCCTTAATACGAATCTAAAGATCGGATAATAAATGAAGAAATTCAAGATGGCGCTCATTTTTTGCAATTTTGACTTCAGTTTCGTATTAAAAGGCTTTTAATATACTCGGATATCGATTTCCAAAACGAACGGATCAGAAACAAAGAAATTCAAGATGGCACCCAGTTTTAGCAATTTTGACTTCAGATTCTTGTTAAAGAGCCCAGAGGATTCTCAGATATCGATTTTCAACACAAACGCATCAAAAACAAAGAAATACAAGATGGCCGCTATTTTTTGCATTTTTGACCTTAGATTCGAATTAAGGGACGCGGCGGATCCAAAGATATCCAATTTTAACTTGATCAAATAAAAAATGAAGAAATTCAAGATGGCGCTCAGTTTATGCAATTTTGACTTCAGTTTCGTATTTAGAGGCCTTTATAGTACGGGCGGCGGCCGTAGAATCTGCTACGTAACATGATACAAAGATAATCCCCATGACACATGTTCATAAAATTGGTGCAGAGTTCCGGAAAAATAGTAAAAAAAAAAAAAATTGGCCGAAAGCACAAAAAAGTACCACTTCCGGTTTAAAAAATGGATGGCATTTACCTACGGTATTTGATACTGAGATGATTATTGTGGCAACAAATAGTAATTTGTATTTAGGCACAGAAAAACCCAGTCTGCCAGGAACTGGCAGACTGGGTTTTTCTATACCTAAAAATAAATTACTATTTGTTGCCACAAGTGTCATCTTTGTATCCAATGACGTAGGTAAAGACCATCCATTTTTTAAACCGGAAGTGGTACTTTTTTGTGCTTTCGGCCAATTCTATTTTTTTTTACTATTTTTCCGGAACTCAGCATCAGTTTTATGAACATGTGCCATAGGGCTTATCTTTGTATCACGTTACGTAGCAGATTCTACGGCCGCCGCCCGTACTATTAAGATACTCAGATATCGATTTTCAAAACGAACGGATCAGAAACAAAGAAATTCAAGATGGCGGCCAGTTTTTGCAATTTTGACTTCAGATTCGTATTAAGGGGCCTGGTGGATCCTCAGATATCGATTTTTAACTTGATCGGATCAAAAATAAAGAAATTCAAGATGGCGCCCATTTTTTGCAATTTTGACTTCAGATTCATGTATATGGACCTGGCCGATCTTCAGATATCGATTTTCAACACGAACGGATCAAAAACAACGGAATTCAAAATGGCGTCCAGTTTTTGCAATTTTGACCTCACATTTGTATTAGGGGGCCTGCCGGATCCTCAGATATCGATTTTTAACTTGATCGAATAAAAAATAAAGAAATTCAAAATGGCGTCCAGTTTTTGCAATTTTGACCTCAGATTTGTATTAGGGGGCCTGCCGGATCCTCAGATATCGATTTTTAACTTGATCGGATCAAAAACAAAGAAATTCAAGATGGCGACCAGTTTCTGCAATTTCTACTTCAGATTCGTATTAAGGGGCCTTAAAGATCCTCGGGTATCGAGTTTCGAACCGATCGGATAAAGTTTTGTATTAAGAAGCCTTAATTTAAGGTCCTCAAATATCAATTTTCAACGCGAACGGATGAAAAACAAAGAAATTCAAGATGGCGGCCATTTGATACTGATGATGATGATGATGATGATGATGACGGATACTCGGATATTAATACGTTTCCGAAAAAACACGTACCGGGACGGGTCACAAAACGGGGTACGTGTAAAATAGTACATTAGTTTCGGTACTACATTTGTATCCCGCATGTTTTAAAAACAGACTGGTTAACTAACTTATTCATAACATTCCATGTACCTTTTTAATAAGTTTTTTGTGAATAAGTTACTTTACCAGTGTGTTTTTAAAACATGCGGGATACAAATACGGGATATCCCGCACAAAAAAATATAGACCTAAGGGAGTCTCCGACTCTCGTCACTGTTCTACAAAGTTTAGGTAAATATACTCTACCTATTCCGATCTCTGTTCATAAGTTGCACTTGTGTCCCACCTGACCCTAATACAGCAATGAAACTCGTGTGTCGGGGACTCCCGGGGTGGAACTGGAGACGGATGCGCAAACGCAGGTGCGAAGCATTATTTTGATACCACTCCATTACAAGTATTGCGTCAAGCTGAGCATTACATTAATTAATTTGCACATTAATCGTACCGATTGTGCAACAAATATACTGTTCGTTCATTGTAAATGTTATACATTGCAAGTTTTTTTTTTATACATATAAATGGAGTGTGTCTATTACAAGCACTCACACGTAACCCTAATAAAAATAATAATACGCATATGTTTTGTGACATGCGTCTTTGTTAAATAAAATATTTACGGGATTGACGTGACGCCGGTTTCCATGTTTTCAAACCTAAATCATGATTTCCGTTTTTCCGGCAGTCTAGTAGGAAGCTACCTAGTAGGGCACTAAGAAGTCCTCTTAACGAGTAATTATTTCCGTTTTAACCCTTTACCGCATACGAAGCCATATATGGCCGTTATTTTTTTCCCATCTATCATTGGCATGGCATGTGTTTAATTCGTGCAGTAAAGGTTTAATAAAATTACATGACATAATCGATATATCTTATTTGTTATATTGCTAGTTAATTAAATATGTTTCTTAAATCAATGGAAAAAATAATAATTCTAAAACTGAGTACAAACTAGGAACTATGTTTGTACCTAACCTACAGTACTTCTCTTCAATAATCAAGTTAAAATCTCCCTGTGACATCTACATCCTTGTGTTGTTACAATAGTAAAGCGTTTAAAATAAACCTTATGTTCTTAGAAATAGAGTTGAGGTTTGTACTGTGCAGCCATAATAACAAAGTACCTCAGTTTCCACGCTCTGATTACTGGATGTTGGCTCCTAGACAGCGTCTTTATCACCGATCAGAAACTTAGCACGACGGGGATGGCCCGAGAAATCGATCTAATGTCGAGACTGTTGATAGTTTTGGGAAATTGATCAGATATTGGAGAACTGCAATTATTTGAGGAATGATTTCGGTGTGGAATACGATCAATTGTTCAATTTAGAAATTATCCTTTATGAGTAGCAATCCGATCTTGGGGACAGAATAGCAGTGTGCAGAGTATAGTCCATTTGTATTAAATTAAATTTTTTGAGATCATTGCAAAATGTCAGAAGTGGGATTTAAAGCGAAGTCTCGAGTACTCGTATATTTTTCGTTCCTTGTGACAGAAGCACTTGAAACAACTTGAAATAGTTACAATATTTGAAACAGAATGCATAATTTACTACGTTAAGTATAACATTCACAACTGTAGACTTATAGCGGCGGCATTTTCAAGGGCAGATCTTTGTTCGCTGTGTGTGCACTATACTCTCTTGTAGACACAGATGGGTCTCGTCGGCCTGTGTCATCGGTATTAATGTGCTTTAATAATATTATGTGCCGTGGTCAGCGCAATGCCGCGATAAAGAGAGAGACGGAGCATTCATCCAGACCACACCGGTTGAACCACCTCTACGTGTACTGTTATAGTAGTACAAAGGACCGTCTTCAGAAACAACTTTCATAGTTATTGTTTACTTGAGAATCTCCGACAATCACATTATCTGGGAACAATATGGTTTTATGTTTAAGTTGAGTTAGTTTACATTTCTTGCTATGACCTTATGAAATACCTACTACTAACACAATAAACGCTGACCTTTTCAGGGTGGATTTTTTCTTACAATACACCCAGAGGTTGGTTTTCTTTGATTTCACCATAGCGCTGAGAATGTCAAAAATTCGATAAACGTTAATCGTAAATCTCAATTGCATCTATTTTTTTCCCTTAAATTCTGGTTACTACAAAAATGTGGTAAAAAATAAAAACACGATTAGGATGCTTTAGATCCATTTGTTATGAATACGTCACTTAATGAATTATGTAGTTGTCTATGCAAAAATACTAGACCTACTGTTTATGATTCATTTTTAAAGCAGTATTTACAGCCACAATATGTACTTACAGATAAAGATCCGACTTGTGAACAGGACGGGAATGGCGTACTGAGAGTGTCGCTGTATGCTTAATTGTAGGATCAAAAGGGGTTAAGTGTAGACATACATTTACAGGCGCCTTAGGGCCTGCTGGCCGCGTCATACCCTAGAATATACTGGTGAAAATATGCACAAGTACTTCGTGTTATCATGGTTTGTTCCTTTTAACAGTCCTTATTTTATGCACATTAAAAGGTGACGAGTCCGTTATCTTTTAGTACTAATCATTCGGTTTTTTTACCTATATTTGCATCACTCTCTTTCGTATATGCACGAGCGCTTTGCGGTAGGCTGTGTAGGCACCCTGTTTTTCTTTAACCGTTTTGATTTGTTTCTCGAAATATGATTATATAGGATAGGATACGTTTCGTTTGAATTGAATGTGTTCATATGTCTTTATTATCGTCCTTTTCAGGGTTCCGTACCAAAATGATAAAAAGGAAGCTTTATATGGTGCGACTATGTCTGTTTGTGAGTGACAAAGCGAATATCCTCTGAAAGAAACTATTTAACAGATTGACCTGAAATTTTGTGCACATATGAAAGTCAGTAACCGAAAGGCAGGCATGTAACGCCAATTTATAAATATTAAACATGGGGACACTAGTAGGGGGCTACAAGAGAAATTAAAAAAAGTTTTATATTGTGTGGTATATCGAATAATATTTTTACGGAACCCTCGGTGCGCGAGTCACACTATATTACATAAGTAGTCATAAGTAAAGTAAAAGTTAATGTACGTACATAAGTCACGGAACGTTAATGTATGTACTATGTTTGCGAACACTAGGTTCAGTGGATACCTACTATCAATGAGGTACTTACACTTAGCTTATACTATATTTCCATTTTACCTACGCCATGACACAAGCCTTATTCTATTACTCATACCATACGATATCGCAGCGCGGTACGATGTTTATTAGATGGTAACTAAACGCAACCGTACGATTCTTTATGGAATATTGATAAGTTTATAGTGACTAGACTACATATAATTTACTACTGACGTAATTTAAAAAATCGATGCATTCACAGTCGCCAGGACGCTCGCGTTCCCATACAAACGTAGTTTAGCTCTCATTTTAAAACGACATGCTTTAGAACCACGAAATTTGGCATGGGCATTTTAGTAGTACAGATCTATGCCGGTAATTCGTTTTGGTTGCTAAAAATTGTAATACAAAGAAAATACAGCCAGATACAGATTTACATACAAAACTTATTTTTGCTATATTTTCTTTGTATTACAATTTTTAGCAACGAAAATGAATTACCGACATAGATCTGTACTGCTAGAATGCCCATGCCAAATTTCGTGGTTCTAAAGCATGTCGTTTTAAAATGAGAGCTGAACTACGTTTGTATGGGGACACGAGTTCACGCGAGCGTCCTGGCGACTCTTAATTTTACTTAACGAGTGATAGATCTACTGCATCTACTCCTACAAGTCCGGCTTCTACAGAATGTAACAAAAATAGGTACTGATGATCCGTTTAAGGGCTTAATTGGCATCCTATTGCGAGTAAGAAAAATAGTTGGAGAAAAAAATTTTGGACGCGAGAAAGATATTTACGTCACTCTGGGCGGTAAGTGAGATTTTACGCCCACGGGCGCAGCGGCAAATCTCACTTCACACCCAGGAGAAGACGTAAAATTGTGTACGCACCACGGGCGGTAATAAAGAAGGCCTCAGATCGCTTGTCTATGGCCCTTACCTTCGGTTCGGGCCACAAATATCCGCGATCTGAGCCGTTCTTTATTTTACCGCCCTAGGTGCGTAATGTACTATTACGTCACTCTGGGCGCTAAGTGAGATTTACCGCCCTAGGGCGCAGCGGAAAATCTCACTTCACACTCACGAGAAGACGTAAAATTATGTACGCACCACGGGCGGTAATAAGGAAGGCCTCAGATCGCTTGTTTATACAAATGCCAGCGATCTGAGTCCTTCTTTATTTTACCGCCCTAGGTACGTAATGTACTACTCTATGGGACACGTCGTCACATCTGGACAACCCTCCGTACAAAATCAAAATAATTTTTCGCGAAAAAGATTTTTATCCTTTATTTTTTCACAATTGAAATATGATACCAATTATGCTCTTAAAAGGATCGTCAGTATTTTTGTCACACCACCTTTGTTATATCGGGAAAACATTTATTTATGCTTATGGAACAGAAATATCGTTAAGTATTTGTTTTATTTCACTGATTACAGTGACACTGACAACACTGACTATCCTCTCTGGATTAAATGGCTGGTAGATTAGGGATCTGATGGGTCATAGTTCATTTCGATGAATAAAGAAATGGTTGTACTAGCCTTCGGTGTTATCGGTTTTTGATGATAATATAGTCCCAAAAATATTTAAGTGTGTTGATCAATGGAACTCTTCCTTCACTGCAACGATTAGGTAATTTAATAATAATCAAATAATTGAAGTATAAAATATTAATATGTGGATCCGAATAATTTCACAGGTTAGTTTTAGTACATAGATATTATTTGAAATACAATTAGTCGAAAGTCAGGCCTGAAATATGTCGCCGTCATCTGTATTCCCTGCTAAATACGATCTCGGTTTCTTTAAAGCAAGAGTGAATAGGCTATTACTGAACCGGTTAGCTCCATCTTAGGCTCTGTCTTCACTTTCCATCAGGTGACCTAGAGTCAATCGCTGGTCAGTCTCATAAAAAAAATTTGATTGTTTGTATGGACTAAACTCAGGGATCGTGCGTTGAGTCGAGTCTTGTGCGCACAGGAGGGTCAGCGCCGCGCGCCGGCGCCTCGTGTTTACGTCTAATTTCGGCGCGAGCGCCGCGACGCCGCCGCCGCCCCCGCGCCGCACGTTGCCCATTGAATACGGTTATTTCGGCGTGGTGGCGACCCGACGACGCCACGATTACGCGAGGTTAGGTTAGGGATCCTTTCATAATTGTAAAAACTGCTTCGATTAAGGCCTTGTAACCAAATTATAGGTTCATGATAACAAATTAAAGTTTCAGTCAATTTCATGGTAATTATGTAAATTAGCTATGTTTCTGAAAATAGCAATGTGATAGTGATAAGATCAATTTATTTTTTATTATTATTTAGATTACCTAGATTTATAATTTGCATATATATGAAACAAATTCCTTGAATTCCTTCCCTTAACAAAGTTTAATTTTATCAACCGACTTCAAGATTTTGGAGGAGGTTCTCAATTCGCTGTTTTTATTTTATGTATGTTCACATTGTTCACCGATGATTCGAAGACGGCTAGACCGATTTGGAATCAATTTTTTTGTTAGGAAGAGTAAGTGAATACGGTTCTTTTTTTGTTTAAATTAAAAGTACCTATTATTCGAAACTCTTCAATCTCGGTAAAAAGCTACTTATAATAATATTTTTGTTAAAATTTAATTGAGTCTGTTTATAGTGCATTCGCCGTTCTTTTTTCACCTCGGGAGTCGTTAACGAGCGCGCATCGTCTGATGTTGCCGCGGTTGGCCAGGCCGCAGGGTTACCAACCCATATCAATTTTTATTACACACGCTTAATTTGGAGGACGATCGATCGATCCAGATGATTGAGATCATGAGATGATGCATCAGCACCAACTACTCGGTATCCTTAAGGCAACTGGTATAATCAGAAAATTTGAGAGCAAAATTCCCAATGAATTGATTATTATATACCTACATCGATGTTTTAATATTAGTTGAAGTAGTTTTGTCTGGCTTGAAAATGTTTTTCACAAAACCGCTATTTATTTTATATCTTATTCCTGAGATAGGAAAAAGGCTCATCTCATGAATAAGATATAAATAGATGTTTGGTGAATAAAAACAATGTTTTCAGCAAGCGACGCAAAGTTGTGCATCGTAGGCAAAGTTGTACCACGTGACGGTACTTAACAATTATTGGGATGAAATTGCTTTAGATTATTGCTTTGTTTTTTATCCATTTACAGTTCAATGATCAGATCAATTTTCCAAATTAAGGGACAAAACACACATGACCTGAATAAAGCAAATTCATAGGCAAATTTGTCGATGGTAGCTTAAATTTGTCTATGGCCTCCATACATTATCTTCATCAATTCAGCTCAGGTGTGTTTTGCCCCTAAGGGGTATAAATCGATGATCGTGATCGGTAACCCTAAAAGGAGGCTGCGTCTGCGGTGTTCTAACTTCTTGGAACCGATAGCTCGCTTCCCGCGCCCCTGTAATAGCATCCTCATCCTTCGATAGGACGTTATGCTTTCGTATCGATGGTTAAAAACTCGTTTCATTATTGTACAATCTTGTCAACTCATCAATTATTGTCAACATCATCATTTATCATGACCATGTACCTAGGCGACAAAAAAAGGCTTCATATTTTTATGACCTTTTCAAACTAGTTTATAATTAAACTAGTTACACTCGTACATAGGACTACAGCAGCAGGCGGCGCGTCCATAGAACACGATTCCCGCGGACTTGTCTAAGTGTCAGGCGCCTGAGCAGATCTCCTACAGCTCATGAAGAAATTTTTAACCAAAATCAGCACCGCAGGCTTGCCTAAGAAAAATTTTTACCCACCGCCACTGGACTACAGTTATGTAGATACAGATACTAACATAATTAAGTCACTTTTGGATTGTGTAGGTACAAATTCAGACCATCAACAGCGCATGCTTCAATCAAACAAGCCTTGTGTTAAAAAAATTAAACGGTAATAAAAAACGATAGCGTTGTTAGTGAAACGTCTCAAAAAGATTTACTGCTGCTGATATCGATAAGTGCAGTGCGCTTAGCGCCTCCCTGGGCACTGCCAGTTCGTGTCGGACTTGTTTTATTTTATTTCGGTGTACACCTGAGTTGTTAGTAACAAAGGGATTGATTTTTTTCTCGACTCCGCCCCAGCCTTTGATCGGCTCGCCGCGTTTCTCAGAACAGGGATGTTGTCCGATGGCTTAGATGGTGTAGGCGAATCGAAAGCTCAGGCGAACATGTAGAATGCACCATAGACACACGATCACGCATAGTTGTTACGGATCTCGCGGTCGCAGTAATACTGGTCCAGTCCAGCTGTGCATTCGACTAGCCTGCACTCTGTCTAGTGAATTCATTGGCCAGCACTGATCATTCAGTAACCTTCGATAGCCGGGGCTGCGTTGACTGCGCGATCCACGGTTTTACCAGCAATAACAAAGGCGATGTGAGTTTCACGGTTTGCTTTTTGTGCCTGGGGCATGAACTTACACGATGAATTGTTTTTGTTCATATAAATATGTACAAATATTTATTAAAACAAATACAACATTTAGAAAATGTTAACCATTGCGCAATTAACAGGTAAAGTGGGCAAAGTGGTTGTTGAATTCCTGACAGTTCGAGGTTTACAGATGTCAATCTCCTTGCTTGACTATCGCAATCACGGCCTTGATTAAAACAATCGTCGTAGGGCGAAAGTAAATCATCTGACATTTTGCGACTCGGAGGCGGGTGCTGCGCCTGCGTTCCCAGCATTTCGCAACTGTACCATGGTCTTTGATTAGGTAATGAATAATGCCATGCGATATAACAATACAACTTGTTTAATGGATTTTGTAACATGCGAAGCAAATTAAAGAAAGGTCTCGCAAGAGCGTCAACTTTTCAGCATGTTTTAAGGATAGGTAATATTTTTTATATTAATTTGATTATTCTCTATACCAAGTTCAATCTTAATCTGAATTTAGGTGTTCGAAATTGAGAAGCAGTCGGATTTACAAATAATAATATTAATCCAATCTACCTGGCCGGATGGTACAGGGGAGGATGAACTTAAACGAAGGTTCAAGGACCCTAGTACAATTTAGCTGCCAGGTACCAAAGCTGATGGCTCAAGCGGAGGTTGCGTGTCAGCAAATAATATTTCACGATTATATGTATATATGCGAGTCAAACTTCCTGTGCCATAAAAAATCCCTTGATTGTCGTTATTTTTACTTACGATTAAATAGGTAGTTCTTGCTTATACTAATGTAACTATATTGTTGGTTTTCTTTCTCATATATAGTTTTTAGTTATACTCGTATATACCTGCTGATAATTAAAAAGTGGGAAAATGTATTCTTTTAGCCTTTAGTTCTCCTTTGCATCTTAAGATGAGACGCATAAGAAAAAGTGAAGCGTATCTGGTGGTAGCAAAAACCGACATCATCGTCATTAATGGAGCAGTTATGTAATGGCGATCGGGCAAGGAGGAGCAGGATGCAGGTAGGCGGCGCCTGTGGGAGCGACCGGGATGGGTACAAACACAATCGAGTCCAAAGTCCGAGCCGCTACAGGACAGTGGCATAGCGTTGCGCTGTTTTTTCTTGGTTGTGCTTGTTGCACCACGAAATGAGACGGATCCCTCTTATTCCAGTGCATTTTAAATATTAATCTATATTCTATTTACTTAAACAGACAGATTTCGGCCCTCGGGTTGATTTTTGTCTATGGTTTTCTGAATTCCGGTCACAGTCCTCTAGTCAGAGTGAAAATTGTACTGAATTCCTCCAAAATTGTGTTGATGCCTATCTACCCCTATGTACTTCTAGTTCACTGATATAGTGTCTTAAGGGATCATCCATTAATTACATCACACCTCAAGGGGAGGGGAGGGAGTCCAAAAAATGTGACATATCGTGACAGCGGAGGGGAAGGAGGAGTTCATGTTTGTGACCTCACAATCCTCACATACATTTTTTTACAAAATCTAAGTTTTAAAAAAATAATTTCAATTATTAACAAACATTGTACTAAACTGATTTTCGACATAGGTACTCGGATTTGTTTGAATACTTTCGTTCCCTATAAATTTGATAAAAAAAAATTATGGCCGAGTTAAACGATTTATTGTTTTCGAAATAGTGAATGCATTACTAAGGCGATAAGGCTCATTTTAATTTTTACCTTCCTAAACTAAAAATCTAAATGTGACGTCACAGTTAGGGGGGAGGGTGCAGTTAATTGTGACGAAGTGTGACAAGGGGGGAGGGAGGGGTCAAAATATTATGAAATTGGTGTGACGTAATTAATGGATGATAGGGACCAACCCATATCCTGCTTTTAATAAGAAGTAGTGCCCTGGCATTATGGAAGAGTCTCAAATCAAACACATTGGGAAATTATAAAATATACCACTTAATTTAATTATCATTATTAGACCACACTGTTTAGTCACATGTTGGGTATATGTTAACTGTTTAGTTCCGGTATCCTTCCGGTTCGGATTCAGCGGCACGGCAAGTGTCCGCTGCCATTAGCACTTCCTGCCGGCAAATGGGAGCTCTATCCGGGCCTGTTATTGCATTCGTACAAACCAGTAAAATAATGATCTCTTATCACCTACACACGTTACGGATTGAAAGGTCACATTTGAAATGGTGTCTCGGACGCGATATGGACGGGCAGAGGGAATGGCAGCTCAGGCCGGGACCTAACTGCCATTGCTGTGTTTGGCTATTCGTGTCAAACCCTCGATTGCGAATTCAGTTGTTATACTTGTCCAGTACAAGCTATTTCTGTTAGGATTCTGCGTCTAGCCTCGACTCGATCGCTCGATTTAGATTAAGGCCTTTTGTAAAGTTTTGTACACCTACAAAAAATTTCACATTCCGACAGGATGTTGTATTACTTGTATTACTACCTAGCCTGCCTACCTACATGTGCCTATAGATGGATATTTTTCAGCTGAATAGATAAAGATTGCCATTGATCACATATTAAAGCCTTTTAACGCTTACGTAATTTTGCAGTTTAACCAAAGTTTAACGCTGCACGGAAAAAATACATTTATAAAAATTACAAATGTTTGTAGGTAAACGGCGTGACAACTAAAGTTTAGGTGTCATTACAGGTGCTAGCTAATTTAACAACACTTTGGTAGTTATATTTAATAAAACTTTGTATTTTGTAATTTCCACAAATGAACTTCTTGCGATTAGAAAAAGTTTGTTCTCCCGAGATTTACATTTATTTTTGTATTCATTCCTATTTATTTTTTTGTAATTATTACTACTTTTTTTAAATAAATGATTTTTTTTCCATGTTTACCCTAACTTTAACGAGATCTGGGAACACTGCGTTGATACTGTCTACCTATGTTCAGAGCAATGAATTATTTTTTGCCCTGCTTATTGGAAAATAATCGCCATTGCGACTTTTAGCTTTAAAGACTTTAAAGTCTTAAGTGTGTGCTTATGTTTAATTTTATAATCATAATACAGTGGTTGTAGGAACTTAAAGCTTTAGTAAGCTAAGCGGAGTTAGGCAAACATACCCGAGACCTTTTTCTCTCATTAACATCTAATTATAGGGCACCAACTCCCATCACATGACGCCTTCTGACTCAGCCACACACTTAATAACTACACAATACTGTTTCAAATGTAGGTATTGTTTGAATTAGTAATTAAAACGTGAAGTATTAAATATAAAACTATTATTGATATATTATAAGTACACCTAGTGTTCTTTAATCTAGATGGGGTAGTTACGGAATAGTCTAAAAATTGGGGTCATAACTATGAATAAGTACACATTTTCTAATATCAATCGATTACGACATGGCAATAATATTAAATATAGATGAAGGGTACACGGAAAGAACATGTCTAGTCCCTTTTTTCGTAAAATGCTATTTTTGTATCAAAATGTAGAGTTTGCAATGAACTATTAGCAACAACTTCTGTAACAGCTGGAATTTTTAACATAAATCCACTTTTTAATTCATTAAAACCATCTAGTTACGAAAATAGTATGGTTAATTGAATCGTTCCAAACTTTAAAACCGCTATAACTCAAAATGTTGTCAAAGTGACTAGACAGGTTTTTTCCGTGTACCCTTCAGATAATATATATATATATACCTAATATACATACAAATGTACATGAATAATTGGTCGAGATTACAACAATATAATATTATTATGATGAGCAGATGCTGAGGTTGTGGGCGCATATATTTTTTATGAATTATTACAAGTAGGTATACTACTTGTAATATGTTATTTTTGACAAGATATAACTTTATTCAAAGCAAGAATCCATTGACGGTTGACCGCGTAATCGCGGTGGCTTCCGTTACTCACATGAGTTTGACGCATTTTCCTTCCTACACAGATTTCTCTCGTAGGTACAGTCGACGTCAAAGATATGTTTACACTTTTTCACCTTACTCCATTGTAATAACTAATAAGGTGCAAAAGTGTAAACATATCTTTGACGTCGACTGTACATGCTTGTTGCTAAAAGTATTTTTATGAGCATTTATTGTTGCATTGTATTTTAGGAGTTTTTTAACTTATAAAATATTTTCTACTTTCACTTTAATCACTTTATCTTCGTAGTTAAAAGCAGTTCCTTAGTACCGTCGACGTCAAAGATATGTTTACACTTTTGCAAAGAAGTAAGGTGCAAAAGTGTAAATATATCTTTGACGTCGACTGTACAAAATTATTATGTCTTTTCTGAATGTCTTACATTCTATTTCATTTTTTTATCATCTTTGAACGTTTATATTGATAGTCAAGAATAGAGGTACCTATGTATATCAGCATGAATTTGAATATAACTGGATAGAACTCGTTTTAAGAATAGTATAGTGGTACCTACTTAATTTTTGTTTTTATCGTAGTCAAA
Organism: Pammene fasciana; assembly: GCA_911728535.1. Lineage (NCBI taxonomy): Eukaryota > Metazoa > Arthropoda > Insecta > Lepidoptera > Tortricidae > Pammene > Pammene fasciana. The sequence continues at coordinate 14,414,869 of OU452276.1, read as the reverse complement.
CGGCATCCAAACCAGTCCTAAATTTTAGTATGCGTTGGCAATGTCTTCGTTCTGGGAATCGCTGGCAGTTTTAAAAGAGTCATCGATAAGACGCTGTGCCGACGACCCGGATACGTGTCTCTATAGTGATCTTTTACTACTTACTATATTTGGATATAATTCGTTTCTTAAGTTTAGTGTCACGACACAAACTATTCCGTATTCTACGGTTACTTGCCGCATTGCGGGTTCATCAATGAATAAAGACAACGTGACTTTACGACTTTAGTATTGATGACTTGATGAGTCAGTTAATAAGGTCTTTGATGTGAACATTATCCCGTTTCACTGTTCTGTGAATTACCTCATCCTCGTCAAAATATTGATTACTTGTGTTTTCCTAGTAACTACTTAAATTGTAGAGAAAGAGTAGAGCGACATTGTTTTAGAATGCCCGAATACTTATTTTATTTTAAACAGCTCTTCATACTATTCGGAAAATAAAAATATCGATACCCGACTAATTATACCATTTATACCTGAAATGCAATATTGATAATATTTATTAGTATATATAGGTACCTATGTGTACCTTACCTAGATGTTTTATCTTATTTAATTCAGGGGCCCATATGGTTGGTTATACTTCGACCCAAGGGGATCTTAGGTGTAATTACCCTAAGTTCACTTATTCTTATTGTACCACCATCTCCATGTGTTGGACAATTTCAGATGCTTTGAATTCCTCTGGATCTTGATAATATCCCATACCGAATCCCTACATTCTTTGTCTACCTAGAACGTGATATGCACACATCAAGTGTTTCATTATCTCTTCCTCTTCGCCACACACACAAGTGAACCACGTTAAGTAAAATAATACAAACGGAGACATTACCTATCTTTAATATTAAACACCAATTGCCAAACATGCGTATTTGCTCAGTGCTGTATATGAATGTGACAACACGAATATAATAGTTACTTTCTAAAGTTCAATGAGAAAAAACACGTTGTTAACCTCTGGGTACGGGAGGGCGGCAAGGCCGACCGGTGGTGGCGCGGGCGCAGCGCCCGGCGAAGTCGGCTGTAGGCTGGCTGTGTATTCCAATACGTATGTATATTACTGAGCGCAAGCGACACCAATCAATATAACTGAGACCTCAGGTTCACTTATAACTATGGATATTTTGAGAGCATACTTATACTGGTCGAACGAGAACCGTCACCGACATTATTCAAAGAACGTTGATAAAACATCATCAGCTACCTACAGCCAGTTTCTCTAGTGCGCACGTACTGCTATCGTGACTATTATTATCTTTTGTTCATTATGCATAATTATTGTCGTAATGAGACCGCATGTCCTAGAGATTTCGGACTTGCGAATATAAAGGTATCTATCATTTGGTACGACTTTAATGCCTTATATTATTCTACATAGTTTTGAATGAGTTTTCCTACCGACCAGTTCAACCTGTGTAGAGTTCTACATACCTACTTATAAGCGTCTAATTCGATTAGGTGAAGGGTCAAACATGTGATATTTATGAGTATCGTTACCGGCAAAATTCTCAATTAGTTTGCTGGGCGGCCCAGCCATGGCACGTTACGGTGTTGGGCGGTCTTAAGTGGGCAAAGCCAATAGTAATAATCATACAAAGAATACTTTTTTTGCATGTGTCGGGACGGGTACGTTCATGGCACGGAATAGTGTGCACAGACCTTTATTAAGATAATGAAAAACTTAGGTGTTGTAAGGTTCGGAAACGTATTAAAATGAATTAAATAAATAACCGCGGGTTGGCAGGCAGGCGGCGCCTGCAGTGGCTGCAGTGCTGTTTGGAGTTGGACAAATGTCGACGTCGATGTCGAAGACTTATATTCTCCAATATCGACCATAAAACGTTAAACCTTTCCGTTCCTCATCATACCTACTTCATAATATCATAATAGGTACATAATCATTATAGGAAGGGTATATTCCCGATAAACAGTTTATCGATAATAATATATGATATTCATTTTGCATCACAAATCTGGCCCAATCGCTACCTATGTGGACGAAAACTAACAACTAACATTAAGAGTCCGGTAACGATTTGAAAACGAAAATCGGTAATAATGACATTATGCATATGAATTGCATTTGGTAAGATAGCTTGAAGTCTTGTTTTTGCAAAAAAGAACTTTAGGTCGACATATATTAATATTTAATACCTTAAAACTCAATTCTTACAGAGCTTCCTTAGTGAGGACGTTGATTCATGCAATTTTGTCGTATGATTTTTAATTATTATTTGCTATGGACCCTAATATGTTTTGTACTATCTGAATAAAACATGAAGTGAAGTTTGTTTTTTTGTTTTAATATCTTCCCAAAAATATCACCTAAACTTCGGCAATTTTTAGCAAAATTGCTTTGTCAAAACATACATACCTAAAAAATATATATGAAAATGAAAAAAAAAACTGTTATATTTATTCCTCAAGCGACTCATTTTCCAATGTATTTATATATTTTACGTACTTGTATAACTTAATTTTAATCAATAAAAACCTTACTCTTTTCACCTCTCCAAGCAAAAATCGCGAAACTGGTGTTAGATTAGGGTAAATTATTTATAAATGAAGCATAAAGTTAAAAAATCGTTGTATTTATTCCATCCAAAAAGAAACGATCTTTCATAATATGTATACAAAATTATAGAGGTTATGTTAGTTACTGCAGAATAGCATCAAAAAGTTGCCTGAAATCGAAAAAAAAGTTTACCGGACTCTTAATAACCCTACCGGGAATTGATTGATGCGTCGTAACTCGTACCTTGGAAAATATTTCATAAATGGTCCGTAGGAGGTGTTTTCAATTTGTAAATGGAAGTAGTGTTTAGTCAACTGAACATGTATTACCTACTGATTATTATTCGTGTGTGCGTTTATTTACGTACGCGAGCGCCGACTCGTCCGAGATTCAAAATTAGAACGCCGTCTCCGCCATGTTGTTCTCGCTGCAAAACCTACTCCCAAGGAAGCGAGGAAGTGTCGCTTACATATAGAAGAATGTCGCTTAATAACTTAACATACAATTGCCTATTTTTAAGAGGAAAATTCCGAAAAGCCAAATATGCTAATAGGGTTCCAATTTTTATCAAGATTATGAAACGCAACGTAAAAAAAGTTTTTTGATGTATTTTTTCTAGAGCAGACAGAAAGTCAACTATAATGAAGGATTATATTTACCGAAAGTTTTAAGATACCTACTTAACATTGTTACATAAATTAACTAGCACATCTAAATAAATATAAACATTTCGCCGTGCTTAATTAAGTATCATAAGAAATGCATTAAAAATGAGGTACTTACTCTACATTATTTCATTGAATCTCTTGCTCTGCGTTCGTACCATTAAATAAACAAATAATACTCTAGCATTGCGTCTAGGCAGGCGGACATGTGAATGAATGAGTCATGCCCAGAATTGGTACAGTTATCCACTACTTTGCTAACGTAAGCATCTAGTACTCCAAGTACCTACTCTACTACTGACAATATTTTTAATAATCAAGATATTACAAGTATTAAATTTCATGCCTTTTGTTTTTCATTGGACATAAATCTAAATTTTATTAATAATAAATAGAAATTGTACCACCAGCTTGGTTAAAAGTTGATTTAAAAGCTGTGTCTTAGTACAACCAGCTATTATTCTTATCCCTAAGCATTATGTACGTACCTAGAAACAATTAGTAAAAATTACTGCAATAAGGAAAATGCGGCAATACCTGTAACTTTGATAAGTTAAATAGATAAAGTATCTTTTAATTACTCTATAATATCATGTGTATTTTACTGCTTGATAAGATAAACGCTGAAACGTAATTATGGGTTTAAAATTAAATAATAGAGTAAGCAATCAGTGGTTTGGTTACGTAATCGATCTCCCAGAAGCCATAGCTCACAGACTTATTTTGAAGGATGCCAGTTGCTCATTGTTTTGTTTGTTGTACCTACATGTAACTATATTGGTACCTACAGGCTACAAGTGTAAAAGCGGGAAGATTGCGTACCAGCTACAGGATGTGCGTCCGACATGACGCGTATCCGGCGACCACCAGCGCCATCTTAGGGACGATGGATCGGGGATTAATCGAATCGATTCAACTACTTAATTATTTTATTTATTATCACGCACGTGCCTAAAGCGAGATTTTTAAGTTCAAAAAAGCAAGTTGTCGTAATTATGAGTTAAAGCACAGCAACGCTTTTACCAGGCCACTTCAGAGCCTTGATTTCTTTCGTATTATGCTACCTACTTTTACGTTTGTCGATGAAGAGGTATTGTTACAAATTCAGACTAAAGTAAATTACATATTCATTTATGGTTTTCTTTTTCATTGATACCGTCAAGTCTGGCAACTTTGCCACTTTTCACAGGTGTTGAAAAGTCATAGTACATTTTTAACCAGAATTCATATGAAACCACTGAAGTATGAATGACGCGACACATAATATATTTATCAACGAGTGCATACATAAGATGGTTTATAAATTAAATGACGGATAATAAGGTTTTACGAGTAAAAAGAAAACTGGCAAAGTTACCTATACCGTGTGGCAACTTTGCCAACTGCATTTTTACGTTGTATAGTAATTTAGTTGTATTTACAATATTAGTAAAGAATATTCAGTATTTAGGATACAATATTTTGGAATTTGATCCTTAATGATATATTATTCCATAAAGAAATACAGCAAAAGTGGCAAAGTCGATCACCCATTTAAGAAAATTTCATAGAAAGTCAGTGAATGTCAGGTGAAGTGGTCAGGGTTGACACAAATGAAAAAATATTAATTATTTAAGTACTTATTTATTTTGTTACATACGAGTAATCAGGTTACATAAGTACCCAGGAAAAACATAAAAGACACCTTAATTAAAATATTATCAAAAACGAAACATAGAAAACTCTTTAAGAGGCCTATCACAGGTCCACTCGTAAATAATTGTGATTACCTAGGTACATATTTAAACTTGACGATAGACATTTATAAAAGGGCTTCGTCACGAACTGCCTCGTCGCCTCTTAACAAAAGTATTATCGAAACAAAACACTTAGGTATATGTAGTAATTATTACCAATAAAATAAGTATGTCACAGTTAACTTTGAGTTTTCTTTTTTACTTAAACAAAACATACACTCTGTATATGTTATGGACCAAGTGATAAATAGGTCATTATACATATCTGCCTAAGTTCGTAGTTTTTTGGAGATAACTCAAAAACGCCTATACCGGTAATGCTCAAAATATTTTTGGTTGAAAGAATATTAAAAGGTGTATCTTCTTGGTTTTTTTCATAATATTTGGATTTACGGTTCAAAAGTTACAGGGGGGGGACACAATTTTTATGACTTTCGGAGCGATTATTTCTGAAAATATCCACTTAATCAAAAAATGTTCAAAGAAACCTCGGTTATTTGAAAATTGTTATTTTTAGAGACCTATCGATTGATGTGCATCATGTTGATATTTGGCAAAAAACATTTTTTGACAATTACATATGGAGTGCCCCCCTAAAATTTTTTTTTTTTTGCAATTTCTCTACAAAACTAAGAAGCTGCACACACAATACACTTTATGTAAAAATTTGATAATGATACGTGTTATAGTTTCCGAGTAAAATAGCTGTGACATACGGACGGACAGACAGACAGACGGACATGACGAATCTATAAGGGTTCCGTTTTTTGCCATTTGGCTACGGAACCCTAAAAAGTATCTATCTTATGAAAAATGTAATTTAAATTTTTTGCTTGTGTACCAACCCTAGGCCGCTACAAAACATGGCAAAGCTGCCCCCCCATATTAGTCGGCGTGGTCTGGTGACTTTGCCAAAACAATTATCGGACTCAATTCAAACACTACGGCATTTATAAGGTAATCAATTCATTCCTTACCATTTAAATAACATAATATCTAAAATTTACGTACCTGGATGCGTTGTTTATACTCTAAACTTTTTAAAGTTCTTGAGCACTAACTTTTATGATTATGTGAGTGACGAATTTGGAACTGAAATGGTAAGAAAATGGTTGCCGTGGTGTTGTCTCATTCATAATAATTTTGCCAATTGATAACCATATTTTCTACTAAAAGTAGGCACAACACTAAAAAATATACGTTGTCGGTGGTATGAAAGGATTACCTTATGCACTCTGCTGGTGGCAAAGTCAGTAACCCTTGGCAAAGCTGCCAGACTTGACGGTACCTAATGTGTTCATAGTGGTCAATGTGCGTGGACGTCTTACTGATTTGTGATTCAGAGGAAAGCCCAGCGAGAGTAAATGTTATTGTTATTATGTCAATTTTACCGCACTGTTTTAACCTGCTGCTCGTAAGTTCAACGGTTAGGTACTTTTACTACGTTTGCGGTGCTTCATTGAAAAATGACACTTTAACTGTAGGTTAACTAATACTGCAAAATGTAGCATTTTAATGGATCACTGGGCTTTTCCATCGCAATGACATAATAAAATAACTGGTATTTGAGTTGATAATTATAAATGACTAAAATGCGATCATTTATAAATAAAAACATATTATTTAAGTACTTTGTTTAAAATTTCATCAGATTTCATCTGAAGGTTTAATCTGTGTGTGTGTAAAGGTTTTTGTATTAATTAGCTTCAAGTAGGCGCATAAAATATTTAGGTAGGTACTACTACAGTACTGCTAGTGCTAACAAAGTTAACAAACGTAAGATTCGTTACCATGGTATAATTACGTCCCTGACTCATTACCTAACATTACAATTACCTACACATAGATAATGCATGCTCGGCTCCGCGAGCTGAATGGGTGCGCTACTCGCTATTTTGATTATTTTAACGTTAACATTACGTCGGTAGGAAGGAACAGTGCCAACGTTATTTTCTGATTAATTGAAGCACGAGGCGTTTTGCTGGATTCGTCATAATAATCAACTATTCTGTTTACAAAACGTACTTTGTTGCGGTCAGGTTTTACGTGGGCTCCAGAGTGGCCGTTGCTGAGGAAAGTTTGCATAAGTACTAAGTAGGTATAGTGATAGTGGTTACTGTGGTTACTTGGTTAGGTATACAGAATTCATCCTTACTTGTCTTCTCAAGTTCTTCTTCTTAACGTCTCGAAGAAATTCTTAAAAAATCTCACTAAATACTGAATTCAACTAGTAGGTAACCACGGAAACATCATTTCTAATAAACTTATCTTCAATAATCGAAGTAACGAACGAATAACTTCAAAAATTACTGACATTACGATGTCTTAATTTACACACGTTTGTTTATGTGATAAGACAAGTAAGGATGGATTTTGTATTGTTAGGATATATAAAATAAGAAGACGTGATCCCACGAAGATGAAACTGTGATCCCATCCCATCATAAGCGGCGGTCTCGTGCACACACACTCACTTTTGACGTTTGAACCAATCACCACTCGTCTACGAGTTGCATATGTGTGCGTGTCGCGCGTAAACACGAGGAAATCGGCTTATTATGGAATCACAATTTCGTCTTGACGGCATCGGCACCACGTCTTCTTATTTTATATGTCTATGGCTAAAGTAAAGTAAATTTATTTGTAAATCGCAGGTGTTACAGACTATACTGTCAAGGTCTTATAATAATGTGGGTACAGAACTCTGTGATTTGCCTGTTGGCGTACAAATTTTATAGGGTTGTTATAATATATTATATGAAGTTAAGTTACAGGCTAGGACTCCTATTTTTACAAAGACAAGAAGTTAGAAGTGGCATGGTGCTATTCTAATGAACTAGTCTTAAAATAGACTTGTCCATGTGATTCCACGAGACTACGCTACTAAACGATTGATTTTGATGTCATCACTGTCATCAGTTAGCAAAACAGCTTCTACCCCTACAGTTCTCTACGCCTCTACGGTTAACTTCTAGGCTATCTGTAGTAGGTAATCCAGATGTCTCGCAATGTTCCCTGAAGTCCCTGTGTCAAGATGATTCTAAAGAACCTGATTACGTGTTTCGCGAAGGGTGTGAGTAAATAATGCAATTGTGTACAAACTCCGAAGCCGCGCAGTTGCGGTGTTATGCAACCTGAGCCATCTCCGCCCGCTCTGCCGTGTCGCAACAAAACAATGTATCTGAAAAACAGTCATTTTTCAGTCTCCTAAACTGTTTTTGGCAAAAAAAATCTTGAATGTTTTATTGTTCATATATTTCAGTGGTAGAGGCAACTGTCAACCTGTCTATAGCATAGCTATTCCTAGGATTAACCCGTAACCCGTAGGTACAACCTACATATGTTGGCGCCATCTGTAAAAAGACTTCGACTTCAACCCCATTTTATAACAATTGTACCTAGACTACGGGACTCTTCAATAACAAAGAATCTCGTAACGCAGAATTATCGATAGTCAAGTAGGTATACCTTCTATACCTTCATCATAACACAATATACATGTTTACCTAACCTACTGTAGCACATACAACATTAATATCATCCTTTATCAATTGGTTGAAATATTTTTTTCTGCATCTTAACTTATTTTTATATTGTTTATACTTAGAGTAGGTGCACTTAATTTGTACATATTACCAAGTTTTTTTATTATACTTCCATGGTTCCATTTCCATGAAATCCGACACGGATTTCAAAAACTGTGCTCGAAAGAACTATGAAAACTCAATTACTTGATGATAACCATATGATAGCACAAAACGATGAATTGTTTGTCAATAAAGCGTTGCAGCCTAAGTTTGTTACGACGTATTGCTCTGAGCGACAGGGACACACTTATATCACCGTGTACAACCGTCTCAATGTTGTGATATTTACATTTAAGAGTCCGGTAAACTTTTTTTTTCGATTTCGCTCAATAAACTTTTTCATTCTATTTTGCAATAACTAACGTAAGTTCTATTAGTTTATATACATATTATGAAAGATCGTTTCTTTTTGAATGGAATATATACAATGTTTTTTTATTTTATGTTGCATTTATAAATAATTCACCCTAATCTAACACCTGTTTCGCGATTTTTGCTTGGAGAGGTGAAAAGAGTAAGGTTTTAATTGATTAAAACTAAGTTATACTAGTACGTTAAATATATAAATACGTTGGAAAATAAGTCATCTGAGGAATAAATGGAACAGTTTTTTCATTTGTTTATATTATGTTCAGGTGATATTTTTGGGAAAGGGATTCATGTGAGTAATTTTATTATTTATTAGCGATTTTCGTTTTCAAATCGTTACCGGACTCTTAACGTAAGTGATGCCAAGGTACAGCTCGGTGTAATTTTACAAACGGCTGCTATTCTCCTCGTTTTTCGAGAGCATATGAACCAGTATAAACAAGTCCTCGGTTAAGCATAGTTATTAAAGGATCTTGAAGTCACTTACTTGGTTCGTTTGTATGTGGTAAGTGTTTAGGATATGGAACTTAGGTACTGTTGCTTCCCTCCCATACCGTTGAGAACAAAATTTTGTGATATGATACTTATTGACAAGTAACTTAATCGCTTTAATTGAACATTAGTCTTCATTAGCTTTCTCACAGGCAGCATAGGACGACTTTTGATTTACTCGTATAAATGTTGGTAGCTATCATTTTCTTGAAGCGAATAAGACCATTACAAAAGGAATCAATGGACGCGCACCCGCATTGCCGTATGACATCGTACGATAGGTACATACCTATAATAAAACTTAATGAATGAATTGAAGACAAGAAAATTTTAAAACTTGTACGGCTGCACTGCAATGTGTTTTACGAATGTAATGCACTAGCTAAGTTTGAGTGGTAGAAAAAAAATTAACCTTAATGTATTTAGGATTTCACAGGGCTGTCTATGTTATACATATGTCACATAATAATATGTGCGTTTTCAAGTAAAAGGTACATCATTGTCGATTGTCAAGAAGGCATTACTGCCATAATAATTCATTTAGAAATAAACTCTATTAGTTAACAACTGACAAAGATGTACCTTTTGCTTGAAAATGTTACATATATATTATACATTATGTTTTACATACATATTCTACATATATGTATATCCCGGGCATTTGATAGGCTTGCGTGGGAATATAGATCCAACACGTAGTGGCCCTTTAGGGAATTTTGCTAAATGTTAAGTACTTACTGCTAGAACCCATTCCCCGGTAGATACATACTCGTGAACCGGTCCAAGCAGGCATTGTAAATAAAATGGGAAGAGTACTGGGCTATGTTGTTGAAGATTTTCTGGGTCAGAAGATTATGCAATGCTATTAATGCAGGCGGTGACTTGCCACCGACTAGATGGGCTCCTGAAACTGCCGTCATGAAGACGGCCAGGAGACCGGTGTGAGCGGCTCAGGATTTCCACCCGGTGGCTATAAACAGCCATTTCTTTGACGGCTACTCGCAGCCATATGGCTGACTGGAACCCCAAGAGGACCCGTGGGCTCTAGTTTGGCTTAATTGGCCTTCAAAGACATATGAAGGACAATTAAGCCAAACTAGAGCCGACGGGTCCTCTTGGGGTTCCAGTCTAACCGACGAAGACTAGCTGCATACGCAGACCCGGACCGACTCTTTGGAGCAATCGGGTAGGTGTGGTCGCCAGTCCCGAACAGCTCGCTACGAGCTGCCCTGCGGGCTTAAGTTGCCCCTTCTTACTGATTTTATTATTATCATTTAATTTGCTGGATTTGTATTCCAAGTAATGTAAGTAGATAATTAAGGTACTTACCTTAGGTATGTAAATTAGAAAACAAATACTTTTCTATAGGTTAGGTAGGTACCTAGTTTAATGTCGTGCGCAGTTACATTATTTTTATACCTATTCAGTACCTAATGTTGCCTTTATTAAGACTCTTTGCATAAATACTTAATATTTATGTTTTCCTTTTGCTTTGTGCGTGCAAACATGGGAAGACTAATTGTTACGTAGCTTACCCAGGTCTTTGATTTTCTTTAGTATTATCATTTACCATCGATTAGCACCGGGAAAAGTGCAGAAGGCTAAGCAGGAAAGCGGACCCTGGCACTAGGCCGGGAAAACGCTAAGCCGAAGAAAAGAAGATTATCGATTAGGCACATAACTACACGTTCAAAGCAGTCGCACACCTCACTATTATCCTGAACAAAGAAAATAAAATACTCTTAATTATAAGTTATATAAGTTGGCATTGTACTTACTTGTAGAAACCAACACAAATGTTCTTCCGTAACTAAATGAATTGGCGTTACTTACGTAAGCCTTTGTCAGGGAAATTGACATCCGATCACAAGTGTAGGATTACACATCATTCGGAAAGTGTATGTACTCGTAAAGGAACGATAAATAACAAAAATATGACTTATTTAATAAGTGGGCTCGTATGTACTTAATATGTAGGTGCCTACTCCTTGTGGAAAAGTTACTTTCATGTAGGTACCTCTAAGGGGGCCCACCGACTATCAGTCCGCCTGACGATATCGGCCTGTCAGTTAGAACAATAATTTGACAGCTACGTACATCTGACAGACCAATATCGTCAGGCCGACTGATAGTGGGTGGGCCCCATAAGTCAACACAAAACGGATACATAATTTGTGATGTTGATTTGACATTTCGTACCACCCAGCAGTTTTTCCTGAGAAAAAACAAGAGTGAGGGCACCTCCCGTACACATGAAGTGGGGGGTAAATTTTTTTTGGCTTCAACCCTAATGTGTAGGGTATCGTTGGATAGGTCTTTCAAAAAAAATAAGGGCCTTTAAAAACAACTTTTGGATAAAAATAACAGTTTCGTAAATAATAGCTCCGAAAGTTTAAACAAGTATTTATCGTATTTCCTCGATATCTCAGTAAACATTGATCCCAGCAAAAAAGTTTAAAGAATCTTTTTTGTAGGAAATTTCATGTGGATGAATTAAGTACAAAAACATTTTTTCGTACATATGACCCACCGTTACTGAGTTATCTACGAAAATCCAAAAAATGAGACCTTCAAACTGGAGAGGGGTCTCCCCCCCCCCCCCCCCCCCCCCCCCGGCTCAAGGGCTACGGCGGCCAAGGACTTTTGATATGTTCACCTCGTAACTAGTCCAAACAAAGTTATGAAATTTTTCGTAACTAGTCCAAACAAAGTTAAAAAAATGTGTTCAAAGCATTTCCCTCTATACCTTTTTTCTTGCATTCAATTACTGACCTACAGTGGCGGCGGGTCAAACATTTTCTTAGCCAGAGCTTAATTTTGCTTAAATTTCTTCATGAGCTGAATGAAAACTACTGGGGTGCCTGAACATTAGGCAAGCCGACGGGAATCGTTTTCTATGAACCCGCCGCCACTGATAGCTACTGTCTCTGATGATCTACTACATATATCGTAAATTTTGAAGTAACTGAGCTATCATATCCCTTATCTTATCTACTTTAATGTCATAATTCTGTGAACCTAACGAAAACAACATTATTAGTATTTAATGATCGCAGGTAATAGTTATTACTAATAATAGTTGTGCAGCATGCAAGCTTCACGGTGTCCATCCAGCTGCCTGCCGTAAAAGGTTACCCACTGGTAAGGTGATAATGTGTGCAGGTGGTGAAGCACAGGTGTAATGTGGCTTTGGCTTATCGATATATACAATTATCTACACAAAAGTAACAATATTACTGACAATATGAAAAACGACTAGTGATTCATTGAAACTGGAAGTATAATAGTTTTGACGCGCTTTATGAAACTACAAGAAATCCGCTGATTGATGCTGCACAGCTTACTTTTTTTTTATCATTTGTTAACTTTGTTACTTTTTATATAATGGCTTTCTCCCTTTGTCTAGAGCAATGGGAATTTCGCCAATGTCGAGTATAGACGTTAATCACACTTTATTACATTTAATAAAATTTAGGCAACGTTGTTCGGTAGAGGCCTTGTTCTTTGTAAAGTGATGGCTATTCTTTACAAATAACACGTGGCGGCCAGCCAGGATAACCGTCCGTCTAACGTCTAACTAAAGAGTAGCTACACGCGTTATGAGACTAATTTTTCATAAGCTGCACACTTGTTTATAGATCACCGCACAATAAGTTATCAATATTACACACTGAACTAAGTACTAAAATCAGCAAAAAACTAAAAACTATTCCCAAAACGTGCGCGCTACCCTGCGTCTCGGACGGAAATCCCAAACTTTGTTACTTGTTAATTGGCCCGTGTAATTATGTATGTACCAATTTTTTCCTTATTTTCTCGATACCTAAATATTAAGTTAGGTTATTGTTTCTGTTAAGTAACGGGGAATCAGCTGGACACAGCTGATAGCGATATCGGCCAAGTTCATTACCGTACCGTACAAATTGATTTGCGGCTGGACGTGTACGCCCACTAACTCTCCAACGCAATTTTTTATTTAACGTCCTAAAAGAACCTTACACATTTAGTTACCATACTTTTTGGACGTAAACCTGAAATTTAATGAAATGTTGGATTACTGAGTTTAGCATCTACGTAATTGTATTTTTTTAAAGCCTTTTATAATAATGCAAAATCGCATAAAATAATAACTTATTTTATTTGCAGATATCTAATTGTAGGAATGTAAAAAAAAAGTGCCAGAAATCTTAGCAGATGTGCAATGAAGGCGTCTTAGTTTGACAAATTCGCGATAATTTTCATATCAAGGTCTTTTACAATCAGCTCCACTAAACTGCATCAAATTTGAAAATTAGACTAAAATAAATATGAAACTAGTCAAAATTAGAATCTTCCATGAACGTAACTATGCCTACTTTCCGTGGCACAAAGAAAGTAAAACGTCATTCCTCACGATGTTAATACCCACGTTATACCTACTGCCTTTACTGGGTCGAATTCGCGTCCGGTTTGCCGAATAGACCACATAAAGTGTAAATGTTCGCATCAATTACGTTTTAATAACTAGGTAGCTATACATTATAGCCATTATAGATATTGTAGGTATTTATTGCGTTTTTTGTCAGACAGTTCACAAGAGCTAACAATATCAGCATTTGCTTCTCTTAGCACCGTTTTCCGTTGCTATGTGGCGGCCTTTAGCGAATGTTAGCAAGTTGAAAAGAAAAATTCAGCGGGGTGTACTTATGGGCCTTATCCGGAACAGTTTTTATGTTATGGTTCCTAATCTACACTTGAATATCCGAGGCATATCTTAATAAACTAGTTTTTACGTACTAATTAGATTAGAAGCTCATATTTGAAAGTTGATCCCAAATAAATTTTATATCGTAATTTAGGTGTTAAAACTACGGAAGGGACTGAATGAAGGAGAGGAGAGGAGGCATTTAACCAGCAGTGGGACACTAAAATTGGCTAATTTAAAAAAGGTGTTAACCTGTTTACCATAAAGTTCAAGGAAAAATTGACACGAATCATAAAGATGTTGTAGACTTCCATTTTTTAACGAGTTTCTTCTGTTCTTCCACAGCCACATAACAAAAACGACGACATGGGAGGACCCTCGGAAGTCCCTGGCAGCACAGAACGTCACCGCGGGCGTTCAGCATCAAAGCGCAGAAACGCTTCTGGCGACACCGCCAGCGCAGGCAGTGCCCGCCGCGCCTGCACCAGGTAACTTTACATTATCTTCTTGGTTCTTGCTAGTCTTTCCTCAAGTGTAATCACCACCATATAGGTATCAGTCACTTCTTACGAGTCGGATCTTTGACATACGGGTCATCATGGGTAGAGATTACATATTTGGTAGCCTTGGTAGATTGTGTCACATCAACGCGACTTAAGGTTTACCGCTTTAGCTCTCTAGCTAGTGTCTCTCTATCCAAGGATAAGATTTGTTTCGCCGGACATTATACATAATGTGCATTTACTCGATTAAGCTCGTTTACCATACCTAATTCAAACTCGAAAAGCCCGATGTTTCAAAGGTTTTCAGCAAAGATTTCCACCATTTTCTGTTCCTACCTATGGTGTTATTCAGAAAGTGCTTAATCTACTAAATTGTTATTACGTTTGCGTAACATGAGGACGTTCTCAAGGAGTAAATAAATTTCAATAGAATTGATTGATTTTAAAACTAAACCCCTACTCTTTTTTATTTAAATTGACAAGCTGAGGACTTAATTTTTTTCGATACATCGTATTAAAAAGTGGACGCAATCAGATGTTTTCATAGCAACCTAACGCTTCCTGCAACAATGAAACGTTCAGACAACTAACATGAATTTCTTGGTTTTATGTTCTTACGTAGGTAGTTTACAAGACTAACAAAAGCCAACGTTTCTCTTGATCTCGTTTTCACGTGATCTAATTGGCCACAGAGTCGCGTTTAAAATTATCATGGAACTGAAATAAAAACAAGTAAATAACCTGGATTCTAAAACCGATTTTATGACGGGTATTAACGCGTTGTTTCCGTCGGTCGATGTGAGACGAGCGATGAAAGGTGTTCGGAAAATACATCGGTGTCGTGTTGAGAGGCGACCGACCGGCGGCGCGGGCGCGGCCGGCGGCGCTCGCGGCTTTCAGCGCTCGTTGCGACACATCAACCGCGAACCGCGTCCACAATGTCACCACATCTTCATTGTCTCTCAACCGAGTGATTTATAATTTTGAAAAGAAATTTGTGTTTAGGCCGTGCGTTTTGGAAGTCTACGGTAGGTTTGAGTCAGCCTGTTCAGGGCGTCTCGTCACGTGTAGGTACGCACGCACTTATTTACGCATTCCTGTGATGGCTACAGCGGTACGTGCTGTAGTCACGTTCGTGGCCGCTGCCGTGTTTGCCTGTGGCGCCGCCGTGGCGAGCAAGTGTCAGCCGAGCCGGTGCTCCGTCTTACCTTATCTCTCCTATTACCTCATCTCCACAAACTCTATCTAAGTAGATAGTCTCTTAACTCAAATAATGCGGATTCCTTTCTAATCAAAGTCACGATAAATAATACCTGTCGTACTTGTGTTTGCTCATAGCATAGTTTTCACCTGAACGCATAATTTCTTAGAAATTAATTAATATTTTATGTCATAATTATGCGATGCGTAAGTACTTATATATGATTATTGATAATGATTAGATATAGGTACCTACCTATTTACCTACAATACCTACCTACATCGACATCTTAACTTAAGTCGGTTTTCACGACAATACTGGCGGATAGTTTAAGAAAAGCTACTTTTTGTATTACTTAATAAAAAAAAACAATTTATCTGCTTTGCTTGAAGGTTAACTGGTAGGTAACGCTCTATAGTATTTAGTCCACCTTTTATAGTTGTTATGTCTTCTTTATTGTCCAATAAAGATTTTAAATTGATACTAAATCCTACTCAATTCCCAATAGCCTAGAGTAACTTAGTAGGGCAGCACAGCCTAAGAAGTTTTTGAAGCTTAAGTCAGTTGCGCCCTCTGTCCGAAAGTCCCCTAAAGATACCGAAAATGTAAGAGGAAATGTCACCTGCACTGCTACTCCACCTAGTAACAAATAGCGTACTAGTAGTACACACACACAGCTGGCGCAACTGACTTGAGTTTCAAAAAGTTCTTAAAATATGGCCGTCTAAAATTGAAATTGAAATTGAAAAATACCCACCAGTGATCAGTTGAAAACATGCCATTTGAAAACGAATTAATATATATTATTATTTCCGTACCTATTATTATCATTTAGCTAATACCTATTTCATATTATAATAATGGTCTCTGGTTGGATTGTTTGCAGATTTATTTTTGAAGCACGTCAGGAAATTGACAAACAAAAACAAAACAAAAACCCGGCCAGGGTAAACCCATAAGTATAGTGGATAATTTTAGCGGCGGACTCATCCCGTTATTAATACCTATCCAACTGTATTTATACCACGCATGTAAATCAGAACGAGTTGTCTATTAATAAATGGTGACACTTTGTGTCCACTGTGTCCAGTGCACCGAAGTATGAATGAGTGTAAACCTTAGCAAGATGAAGTTTCCGAGCGGACTTATGTGGCACGTTGTATACAAGATCTCTTGCCCGCTAGATGGGGCATACGTGTACAAAACGATTCACTCTAACCACGCATTAGTCCTTCAATACTAATTTAGTATAAGAGCTACCTCCTGTCATTTGCTGCCACGTTTACTCCCAACGGCTATTTTGATTTCTAGGTGAAAACAGCCATATATGGCACTTTATTTTCCCAGATAGCAATAATCATGAATCGCATAGCTGGGACAGTGAAGTGAGTGTAGGAGGCTCATGTCAACAGCGTTCAGGCGCTTATGTGTGGTGACCGCAAGTTAACGCTTCATAATACGGATTCTATACGAGGTAGTCTGTCTAGTATTGTGTGGCTGATGTGATTCACTTGGCGAGTGCGCCAGCGGACCTGCGCGGGCGTTCGTCTGGCGCCGTTGTTTTCTTGGAACGAGCTCGCGACCTTCCCGCTGTCCACCTGATTACCAATCACGTGCGCGTACGTCTTAGACTATATCTCTACTTTGCAACTAGTCGCTGTTGAGAGGATCATTCATGTATTTTCTTAATAAAGTCACTGATCGAGTATGTCTGATTGATTTCAGCAGCGAAGAGTACAAGTAGTAACACGACAGACCTGGGACCGCTGCCGGACGGCTGGGAGCAGGCGGCGACGCCGGAGGGGGAAATCTACTTCATCAATCATGCCGCCCGCACTACTTCCTGGTTCGATCCTAGAATACGTAAGTTGATCTTCCATTTGCTGCACATACTATTTTTTTTTGTGTGCAAAATTAAGTATTGAGATGTACGCAGATTGCATTGCTCGGTCGGGTGTTATCTGGAGATTAGGATTGAAGGATTCTACGTCATGTGTCGACAAATATATGCCGTTATACGCATAGTCGAGTCATAGACTAAAGATATAGTAGACGGCCATAGTCTAAGAACTTTTTGAGGCTCCAAGTATTTAGCGCCATCTAGTTCAGAGCGACCTAAACAGAGCGAAAATGCATTTAGACTATGGCCGTCTACTATATCTTTAAGTCTATGGTCGAGTTATGTAGTCCAAATGGCAAAATCACAGCTGACCAATTAGGATTGTACCAGGGTGCATTTGCAGCTTTTTAGCCAAGTACTGCTACCATGCCCGTTTCCGCCTTTCGACTTTTATCGGTAGTGTGTTGATATCTCCATACCTAAACGTTTCTCTCCTTGTTTCCAGCTCAGCACCTGCAGCGCACGCCGGCGGCCAACGCAGGCGCGGCGGGCGGCGGCTGGGTCAACAACGCCACGCTGCAGCAGAAGATGCGCCTGCAGTCGCTACAGCTGGAGAGGGAGCGGTTGAAGCAGCGGCAGCATGAGATTAGATTACAGGTATTTATTCATTCAATTTTAAATCGGGGAAGATGTACTCTCCTCTATTAGTGGTATTCTCTATCTATTAGACTACTTAGAGGCTCTATCATATTATCCTTCAGCACATTTCTGTTTTTACATTGGGTTTTGAATTTGTATCTATGCCTAATTTATTCTACACCATTTATTGAATTTTAATTCTACTAAATTCCACCATTCCTTCTAAGAAAAAAGTTATTAAGGTATAGAGAAATAGTAAGCTTAGCACGCCATACAAGTGGTTACTTTACTACCTCTTGCCGGTTCTTCTTTCATTCCACTTATTCGTTATGGCTTCATTATGTCAAGTTTTCGGGCTAATACAACCGACACCGCTTTCAACATTCGTCTATGATTAAGGTTTATCACATTAATACATACTTATATTAAAACGTTGATGCTTGATGGTTAAGGGATAGACTATAAGTCGCAGCCCTTTATTTGGAAATCGTACTAAAAGTGAACTCCAAGAGAGATTTCATATTCAGCACGTTGAACTTACTTTCCAGCAAGAGTTAATGGCGCGGCAAGCATCGTCCTCTATCGTGTCATCGCTGACATCGAGCGCAGCCACCGAGCCGGCGCTGGACCCGTTCCTGTCGGGGCTGAGCGAGCACCAGCGGCAGGAGTCGGCCGACAGCGGGCTAGGCATGGCCGTATCGCAGTCCTACGCGCCCGAGGACTTCCTGGCCATGGACGACCGCATGGACTGCAGCAGCGAGGCGGGCACCAGCCTCGACACCGACATCACGCTCACCGACAATCTCGACTCTGCGGATGACCTCAATACTTTACAGGTAGGTTGAATGTCTTAGGAAAATGTTGCGGTTCGATACAAATGTCGGGGCAGTTTTCGTGAATCTACCTATAGAATATCTAGAATATAATAGTTTATTGCGAAACCATGGTATATAAAGTTAATCAGAGACATACATCACATGGCACCTAATTTCCTTAAGGCCTCATTTTACTGCACGGTCCGCACGGACACGGATCTTAGAATTTTTATCCCGTTTTAAGAGTCGATTAGTATATTACCCTTAGATCTGTCTAAATTCTTAAGCCAGCTATTTCATTAAATAGCGGAAAAATTTCTTAAATGAAAGTTCGTGACCGTCAAGAACAGCATCAATAGTGACTCGTTTTATTAATAAACTTTATACGCAATTTCAGATGGGGGAATTCACGGCAGACATATTGTTGGATGACGTGCAGTCGCTCATCAACTCCACGCCCAATAAGCCCGACAACGTGCTCACCTGGCTCTAGGACCTGGCCGAGGACCCAACCGATTACCAAATGTATATGGTGTACATTGCAGACATTAACTAGTTGCGTGTGTATGAAGTGTTTATGTCGTGTGATTATGGTTATGTTGGTACGGTATAGCCCGACAAAGGTATGACTCTCACATGTAAGTAATACAGTATTGTTTTTTTGAAGTCTCTGCATTTATTCAAACGAGATAGAATTACGCTCTGTATAATCGTCGTACCTACATTTTTGATGTATACTTAACAGTGAAAGGGCATTCGACGTTGCTTATTTCGATTTCAACTTCTGTGTTAAGTATTAAAGAATGTATACTGTATAGTGTCCGTTTTGGTTAAGTGCAAAATGTAGAGCTATGGATAATGCCAAGTAGGTACCCTTAAGTGGTAGGCCATGACTGTAATAATGGCTAGTCACTATTTAGAAGACTCCTCGCTCGTACTACTTAGTGCTCGCGCGCGGCTGAGGAATCTATTGACTCGTAGTTTCGATGCAAGCCTTCTTTCTTCGACGAAAGTAGCAGTGTTGCAATACTAATAGTAAGCTAGGTTTCCAATAATCTTTAGGTTTAAGACTAATGGAAATCCTATCCTTTCTCTTGACTAACTAGGTTTAAATAAACTGGATGAAGTTTAATCGACATTTAATGATTAAAATTGTGATAACATCTCGACGGAACAGTGCCTTGTTGTGCCTTTATTAAAAATATTTATTATGATATGTATTAGGTAAAGTAAAAATACTTATTTACAAGTGAAGTTTTTGAGTTCATCGATGTTATGTGTTCGGACAGATCTACTTATAGTGGGAAGTATCGCGTTTCGCCTACCTACTTACACCGTCCTTGTGTATTTTATCGAGATTATGAATAGGTACGCATAAGTATCTATGATAGTTATTAGTTTAATCGTAAACTAGATAAGAATCGCTGGCTAAATATCAATATACACTTTTATAAATAAAATTTGTTTAGTATTTAAACTATGTGTATGGGTGCAGCTAGCTAATTAACATTAGGGAATAACTGAATGCGGCGCGGGGCGCGCTCGAGTCAGCGTGGCCGAGCTGTTGCGCGCGCGCCGGCGGTGAGCACTGAGCAAGTGAGCAGTGAGCACTGAGCACTGGCCGCTCGGTGCCAACCCTACTATACTATCATTGTTGAAAGATTATCGTTTACCGCTACATACTTACTTAAGTATTATTGTCTTTGTTCTATCTCTACCGATTGAAGTTTGGTCAGGAAAGCAGACTTACAAAATTGTGTTTTAGCCCACCTAGTCTTTAGATTTTTTTAATGAAATTTAATATGCCTAGTTCGATTGAAAGTGCGACAATAAATTAGGACTTTAATATGAAACGCTACATTGAAAACTTTGCCATATTAGTGACGTACTATTATTAATCTTATAAGACTTAATGTAATCTTCAGTTTCTATAAGCATCTGTGTAAGTATTGTAAGTAGACGTAACGGTGCTGGGTTTATGGTACATTTATTTTGTATTCTGTGGATCGCCGTATTTAGCCTTTTCGCAGCCAGTGATAGACATATCAAGAAGACAGTCAGAATATTACATAGAGTCACAGCGACTCGTAGTACCTATTCGATTAGGCGCTGAAAAGGTTAAGTATGTCGTGTTCTGTAAACTCTCGCCCAAATATACTACGCTCATATTCTTCGGTTCATTATTCTGTATCCGCTGTTCATATTCTTATGTTATGATCACTTCGACTGAGCTACGTGAAACAATTGACAGTGTCATTACATTATATTGTAATGCTGGCGCTAGACACGACGTCAAATACTACTTTCATCTCACGGATACTTAGGTACACATGTGAAAATGTTTCAACGCACATCAACACTTTGCTATCATGTGGCAGTGGGTTCATAAAAAAAAATGTAGAACTATCTCATGATATTTTTTTAACTGTGCAACTAATAAAATGTTCAATTCGTCATACTCCATAGGTACACGTTATAGTGAAATTATTAAAAGCAATGGCACATTGTAGTTATTAAATTTCATGAGACAAGGCCCAGCTATCACGTGCTACACTCGTGTTTGTCTTCCATTAAGTGTTGAAATGTTTGTTCGTGGCTGGCGCCCGCATGTCTGTGAGAATCGCTCCCACCCAGTCCCAGTCATAAAAACCGCATAGACAAGCAACTAAGAGTCTATTGACTGCACACTTCAACATACCAAGGGTATAATATGATTGTTATGACAACTCGGTTTTAACCACGAAACAACCGTGCAGCGCCGTCTAGTTCAACGGTCACAACCGTGACGTCATGAATTTTTAAAAATAGGTATTTTTGTCTACGCCTGTAACGCGCCTCACAGATTTGTTCTGAATTCATAACCAAGATTAAACAATCATAAATACATATCATAATGGTATAATCCATAATATCCATATATTATGTGCTCTGGTTACGAATTCAAAACACAATATCGTCGGGTACAATCAAAACTCACTAACTACTACCAATAGCAATAATGTACCGTACTAGTAACAAAACAAGGTTGATTTACGTATTTCTTTTGGCAGTTAGTGACTTTTGGTTGTCACCTGACGATTATAGGGTGTCTAAGTTCGGGACTCGGTGGCGCTCATGCCGGAGCCACAAGGAACATTCCATACAGCTAACAGTCCCCGCTTTTTTGTACGCAGAATAATATTCAGAACAATATTATATTTCATAATCGTTTATTTCTTAAGATTGTTAAACATATCTCTAACTGGCTGACCGCGGATGCGAGTTTTCTTTGTAGTAAGTTATGTTTCGTGTATCTATGTTACGACAATGAAATTTATGGTTAGAAAATTAATTTACAATAATTTCATTGTAGATAATTAGATATTCTTATATGAATTAAATAAATATTTGTTTTAATACACATAATTTATTTTATTTGTCTCTATTCTGGTAGATGTGCAGTGTGTGTGTTCCTATAGTTCACTTTTGAATACCTGCGAAACAAGAAAGCAATAGGTAACAATGGACAAGTAATTGATATTATAATATTCTCAACTTCATAATATTTTAATATATTATGTATAATAATATACATATATAGATAATTATATTTACAAGTACATACTTATATTTACAATATGGCACTCTGGATTCATCACTATTCAGCCCATCCGCGTCTGTGAAATTATTTTAAAGCTTAATAAAAACATATATTACACAGATACATAAAAAAGCTTTGGTATTAGTGACAACAATCACCATCAGAAAATCGGAGCGGCCAAGGTGGTCACAAATATCTTAACAACGCCTTTATTTTCATGGCGATAAAGTGCATGTTCAGATATTTCTTTTATATTTCAACATGCAAGATTTCGCCTCAAGTATCTCACCCGCTGCTGCCTTTCTAATACGAAGTCATACTGGCTAGTGAGTATACCGACAGGGTTTTTTTTGACATTTATTAAAACAACCATGTGGACTGTGAAAAATATCGCTGTAAATAGATTTCGGGGGGTGGGACAAGTCCCATGTATGGCCCGGATACGTCCCTGGGTTTAACGCTAGTTCTGCGTCCTGCCGCAGCCCGAGTGAGCGAGCAATCACTAGTGCCCTATTAGTAAAAACCGACGGAAGTACTCCACTGATAGTTTAGGAGTACGCGGCCGCGCCGGGTTTGTGATGTCCACGTAGTAGAAACCTAACTATGACTAGAGTGACAAAGAGCTTACAGCGGGGTCCTTGAAGCGCTCGTCTTGAGGCAGCTCGCGCGAGGCGGTGAGCTGACGGAAGTACTCCACAGATAGTTTAGGAGTACGCGGCCGCGCCGGGTCTGTGATGTCCACGTGGTAGAGACCGAAACGCTCCCTACAAATCAGAGCATGATTTAGTAAGAAAAAATAAACTAAGGAAGTAAATACCAAATTGGGTGGCAAAAAAGCATGCGGCCTGCTTGTAACAGTTGTAACTCCAGAGGTGTCAAATGCGCGTTGCCGACATTGTTAAGGAAGGATTGACTGTGTTGACGGCTAAAGGGACAAGAGGATCCGCCGTCGTCAACACACTGGATCCTCTTTGAGCTCTCTGGCAACCTTACTCGCCGGTACAAGACTATTAATTATAGTGCTGATTGGCTGTGGTTTTCTGTAAAGTGAAGCTGGAACTAGGTACTTCCCCAGTCGGGCATTGTACAATTTGGTCCAGAATGGCTTTACGGTAGTCTACCATAAAATCTCCTGGCACCAGACATATAGGCTTTCATTCTAACGTAGGTATATCTGACAGTTCTTCTAATAAGTAGTACCTACTAACTAGTTATAAGAAAGTTGACCAAACCAGAACAGTTACATATATTTACATTACGATACAGTTTTAACGGTTGGTGAAGGTCAGATGAAGAGAGGGTTGAAATGCTTCATATCCTTAAAGGTAACTTACGAAAATCCAGCACGCCATTCAAAGTTGTCCATGAGAGTCCAAGCCGTGTAACCCAACACGTTGACGCCATCTTCGTAAATTACTTCCAATATCGCGGAAAGATAATCCTTAAAAAAGGTTTTTTTAAAGTATACATTCAGATTAGGTATGTTTAATTACATTTAATCAAATTTCTGATTCTTAACCATGTGTAATTGTGTACTTAATATCATATACAGTTAGTAGATAAGTTTGCATAAGAAGTTGGAAGCAGTGTCCCGTACTTGAGGGAGCCAAATCATGAATTCACAACTCACAAGCCGCCTCAGTAATACGTTTGACTTTCGTGTTTGGTCAATATCGCTACGTCACTTTCTTTTGTGATATTAAAGAAATAAAATAGGTAAATACGAATATTTAAAGGCCTAGTGTATTATCGGAGTTACACTAAAATTACAAAATAATAAACTCACATTGAAATACTTGATGCGCCCGTAGTCTTGCAACGTGCCGCGGTCGGAGAACCCGTTCTCCGTGATGTAGATCGGTGGGTTGTTGTAGCTGCTCTTGCACCAACGTAGCAGATTGGCGAAGCCCTTAGGCACTACCTAAATTGAATAAGTACATATATCTAGGTTTTTATGATGTTTGTAATAGAGGAAAAACGGACATACGTAATATTCATCTGCCTCGGGCGTTAAATAGAATATAAATTTATTGCATTAAGTATTTGGGAGTTTGATGGCCGGTCAAGAGTAACACTCTTACGGTCGATATCGCAGGTATTAAGACACATAAGTGGAATATGATAGAAAAATTAGCAGCCGGTTAATTGGCGGCGGGTTGGAATATCCCAGATTCGTATTTTATTATTACAAGCTTTTATTACAAGCTTTTATTTAACTCACAGTGTTTGTCAGTAGATAAATATGTGTGTTAGATGTTTAGGTAGAATCTTGCGAGGCAGATTTGAACCAGTTCTTGATGTCCGATCGAGCTGAAATTTAGCACACATGCGTAACTTGGATGACAATACAATATTTTGGTACCATCGAGCTGGTCTGATGATGGAGACAGGAGGTGGCCATAAGAACTCTGCCATAAAGTACCTCAACCAGATTGAGTTTGGGTTTATTAGAATCGTCCCGATGAGTACTCCTTGGTTCTAAAGAAAAGTACAGTCAGCCACAAGATCAGAAGCTGATTTGGTACCTATTTCTCCTAACCGATACTAGAATTAGAATCGTCTTAATAAGTCGCTGTTTGGGCTTATTTGACTTGTACTGGTAAGGAGTTGGGACCGATATCACAAGATGGAGCTCATGCTGAACCCTGGGGGTACCTACTGGATCTCAGGTTTGGGGCAACATAGACTCATGCTATTTGAGCTCATTCGACTTGTACTGACGAGGAGTTGGGACCGGTATCACAAGATGGTGTTCATGCTGAACCCTGGGGGCACCTACTGGATCTCAGGTTTGGGGCAACATAGACTCATGCTGTTTGAGCTCATTCGACTTGTACTGACGAGGAGTTGGGACCGGTATCACAAGATGGTGTTCATGCTGAACCCTGGGGGCACCTACTGGATCTCAGGTTTGGGGCAACATAGACTCATGCTGTTTGAGCTCATTCGACTTGTACTGACGAGGAGTTGGGACCGGTATCACAAGATGGACTTCATGCTGAACCCTGGGGGCACCTACTGGATCTCAGGTTTGGGGAAACATAGACTCATGCTGTTTGAGATCATACGATTTGTACTGACGAGGAGTTGGGACTGGTATCACAAGATGGAGTTCATGCTGAACCCTGGGGGCACCTACTGGATCTCAGGTTTGGGGCAACATAACTAGACTCATGCTGTTTGAGCTCATTCGACTTGTACTGACGAGGAGTTGGGACCGGTATCACAAGATGGAGTTCATGCTGAACCCTGGGGGCACCTACTGGATCTCAGGTTTGGGGCAACATAGACTCATGCTGTTTGAGCTCATTCGACTTGTACTGACGAGGAGTTGAGACCGGTATCACAAGATGGTGTTCATGCTGAACCCTAGGGGTACCTACTGGGTCTCTGGTTTAGGACAACATAGGTTCATGCTGTTTGGGGCTAGTATGACATCCGATGGGTTTATAATTTTGAATGTTCGTATCGCGAACATTTTAGTAACCGTTTTTCTGGTTTTCATGAAATTTGTTGAGGTTGTATCAGAGGTATATAATAAGAGACTTCAATGAGCTGGAATGACCAGGGGGTTCTGGAATCAGAAGGCCTAAAACAGTTTTGTTGAGGGGTCTTATTATAATCGCAAGTTCTTAATTCGAGGCGGACCACCAGTTCTGTTAGATTAGAATAGAGTACGGTCTAAATAAATAGTATATGATTGTCAAAAGAAAATTATACGTGCATAACTATTATCGAACGAGCGAGTGCAGCGACGCGAAGTTCTATCATTCAACCTCGGACACAACTGTCAGTTTGGGTTTTTAGTAGCTGTTTCTCGAAATTATGAGGTCTATGTTAAGGGGCTACGTTGAAAAATTACAGGGTTTTTCAAACGCTCTATTGACTACACGGGAAAAGGGACTGAATTTATTTTCGAATATATGTTAGTAGACTATATACTCTTGTATATGACACAAGCCGAAACACGATTGCTGAAAGTTGCCTCGATAGAAAAAAAATCCGAAGTTGGGTCCTATTTCTCCTTATTTTCCTTAGCTTTCGTAAACTACATGAGATTGAGCAATGTAACCAAGTAAAAAAGATGGAATTCTTGTTTATCTAAAAAGTCACAGAAGCAAAATTAGACAACACTTTATAGATTCGCTTATTTATCGTAGTTTGGTCAAAAAGTCTGATCCTTAGGAGCGCTGCATCTCTTTCTTTCGTGCACGGGAGCCATAAACGTGTCTCTTACGGATGGGCGTGGCTTGTCCGAATCGAGGAATGGCCTTAAATTAGGCTTATCATTTTGCAACTTTGATGTGTCATGAGGGATTTTTCCGTAGCATAATGTTCTTTGTGAAATATAACGAAAATGTTTCTTTTTCAAGAATTTTTAAATTACCTGATATGGTTTAGCGGTCAGAAATAACATACTCGTAAGTGTATCATCACTATTATGATAAAAACTCAGCATGCCTACTTTGTTATCAGGTAACATACCCAATGACTATTTCTATTAGCTAAAATTAACAAGCAATAAGAAACCGGTCAACACAGCGGAACAATGTGTTAGACGAAATGAACAGGCTACGGAACATGTCTCTTAAAAACTAAAAACATAAAAATAAATTTAAATAAAAAACTTTTAAAAACAAGCTTTTATGTGAATGCTCTAAAAAGAGATAATAAGCTTTTGAGTCAATCAAACTTTTTTTATAGGAACTTTGTACAATTTTATGACATAAAAGCTTGTCGCGAGACATTCCCGTGTAAAAGAGATTGCACATATTTTAGGTGAAATCATGTAGCCAAGTAATCCTATGACGGTAGTTTCAAATTAATTAAAATATGTAATGTGCCCAGCCCATTATTCATGAATTCAAATTATAATTATCAACGTATTTCTTAAAAAACAAATTCACGTCTAAGTGTTATTTACGTGTTTTGGATGTAGTATATAGTACATATAGTGCTACTTGGCGGTTTGTCATTTGTCATTGAGTTAATGAGTTGTTTTTGTTACGCTAGTTGCATCTTTTTAATATGTCAAACGAAAGCGACACAAATGCGCAATGCAATAACAAATCACGAAGTGAATTTTGAAGTCAATAACGAGTGACGAAGCCTGTGGTTGACCTACTGTTGTATCTGTCTGACGAAGCCTGCGGCGTGGATTATAAAATTGTAAATCAAATTATTTTTAATGACAATAATTAAATGTGTACTCAAAGAATAAGTACTCAACATTGGACTGAATGAAACCAATGATTTTGTTATAATATTCAATATTTACATAAGGTTTCCTCGATATAAATGTGCAATCTCTTTTACACGGAAAAGTCTCGCGACAAGCTTTTATGTCATAAAATTGTATAAAGTTCCTATAAAAAAAGTTTGATTGACTCAAAAGCTTATTTTCTCTTTTTAGAGCATTCACATAAAAGCTTGTTTTTAAAAGTTTTTTATTTAAATTTATTTGATCAGTTTTGCAGGGCTTTGAATATACATAAGTTTTTGCAAGAATTTTTATAACATTGAAATAATTTACCCTAAGCCATTCCGAAGCCGAGTCTTCTCCGACTTCCATAGTAGTAACAGCTCCGATATCCTTAAGCCAAGAAGGTGACTTGGCGATGGGGTCCACGCCCGCGGCCGTTATGATATGAGTCGTGTAGTGGTTAATGCCGAGGAAGTCCGAAGTTCCCTTGATCCTGTTGGTCCAGTAGTCGTCAAACTGTTCCAAGCGTGGCTTCGGCAAGCCTTCGGTTTTGCTCTGTCGAGCGACGTTGTTTACCATCACAGCTGGGTAGCCACCTTCTTCGGTGAAGATGGGGTGAGCAAACCAGCCGAACTGTCAATACAAGAACCAAAATATATTTAGTAGATGACTTGTAGAAGATAAACTTTTAGTTGCAGGTAAGTACCTAAAATCCTCATACCTATGACTCTCAATGAACTTGATATGGGAATTGAGGAGGTTTCGATAACTTACATAACTTTACTTTTTTGACAGCACATATGCTTGATAATGTGTACCCATCCAAATTGCTCGATTATCAAATGAGCTACTTTCATATTCGAACTTCGTGTTGTTTATAAACGAAAAGTTCCGGGATTAAATGATAAATAGAGGAGGAAACTACCATATTATATCTGCTACCTAACTTACTTTAAACTGATTGGCAACTTCAGCAAGAGCTACGAGTTCCGCGTTCTCCGGATCGATTGGCTCGTACCAAATAGAGTTGATAGAGATCATTATCCTCCCGTCTTGCACAGGCCTATACGTCTCATTATAGAGATGGTATGCTTCGGCGTGGGCCTTAAGAAGTGTGTCGCTGCAGAGATAACAGCCGACGCCGTGGCTATCGACGGCCGGGGCTTTCTTCTCATCTCCGTACGCATCTTCGCAGATTTCGTAGGGCTCGTTGAAGGTGATCCAGGACTTGATTTTGCCGCCGAACAAGTGGAAGCATACGTCGGCGTAATCGCGGAAGTAGTCTACCATCTTGGGGTTCGCCCAGCCTCCGAGGTCTTGCAGGGTTTGGGGGAGGTCCCAGTGGAATAAAGTGACCTGTGTAAATAAAGCGCATTTTTGGATGGTTGGTACGAGTAAGTACTTACATAAGTAGTATGTCTCTATGCAGCAATATAGGTCAATTTAAATGTTACTTTTTTTAAAGAATTTAACTTTCGACTACCATTCGACGTGTTTAGATGACCTGGCTATGGTCAAAAGCCTGCTAAGGTGCGGTTTGAAATGGTTAAGCTATCAACAAACTACATTCGATAATATGGAACTTTAGAAACCGCTTGTTTTTGAAGTAGGTAGTGTAAGTATAAGTGCTACAGTAACTCTAATGTTAGGTAAAAAATATTCTCGGGCCAAAGGTGTGGTAGTACCGCTGGTAGTGTTTTCTGCAACTCAGGAGTGCGTTGTAATGTGTCTAAATTGAAGATATATTTTATTATTATTTTATCATTTACCAAGGGCTCTATATTCTTCTGCGCCAGAGCGTCCAGCAGGTCATTGTAGTATCGCACGCCATCCTCATTGATGTGATCAACACGGCCGGTGGGCAGGATGCGAGCCCAGGACAGCGAGAACCTGTAGAAGTCCACGCCCAGGTGCGCCAGCTCTTCCACATCCTCGAGGTAGCGGTTATAGGAGTCGCAAGCCACGTCGCCGTTGGTCCCGTCCGCTATCATCTCCGGACGCGTGTGTGATAGCCGGTCCCATACGTTCTCCGATTTGCCTGGAAAGTTTCAAAATTGAGATTGACAGATTTATGAAGATGTACTTATATCAGTTTTATACGTTAGAAATTAGTTTTTTTGTTGAAATGAGCAACTCACTGTGCACTAAACTTAGAAAATTTTGATTAACAATAGGGGCTGACTATTGTTAATCAAAATTTTCTTATATTGACAAGTAGGAATAGAAACGGACTTCATTGCATACTTTTTTTATGAATAAAAAAATATATTTTAATTGTTCCAGCCTTGCAAGCGTAGCGCTATGTGCTACGCCGTAGCACTAAACTCTGAAGCGGAACGCACGCGTGCTAAGGGTCTATGTAACATACTCGCTGAAAGATTTTAATAAATAAAAAAACCATCACTTGTATTACTGGTATGGTACCTATTGCTACTAGTAGTTCTGTGAACCGTAGACTTCGGAGCGTTTTTCCCCCCTTTTCCCCTCCTCGAAAGTTTTTTTTACAACAACCTCTAAGGAAGTGTAGGCTTGACCTTTTACCCGAAAATGATTAAAATCCGTCCATAAATAACGCGACAGCAAACTTCCTCTCATTTTCCCTCCAATCAAAAAAATGGCTCGTCAATTTTCGGCAAATAAATCAAGGAACGTAGGTACATGCCAAGTTTCATCGAAATCGGATGAAAAATGCGACCTCTAGACCGACACTGACCAACCAATAAACCAACCAACCAACCAACCAATACACACACATCAATCTGCCAAATCGTCGTACCAGTGAAAACGGAGACGTTCGTCGCCTAGCGAGGCGACGAACGTCTCCGTGAGCGTAGCGACGCTCGGCTCCTCAGTCAACTAAATATTTGCGCAAAAAGTGACGGTATGTCTCAGCCAACTCTTTTTAGTAATTCATTCTTCCTCCTAGCGTTTGTCCGGCTTGGGTTCCACTTGACAACCTAATCCTATGAATTGGCGTAGGCGCTAGTTTTTACGAAAGCGACTGCCACCTGACCTTCCAATCCAGAGGGAAACTAGGCCTTATCGGCATTAGGTGCGGATTCCTTACGATGTTTTCCTTCACCGAAAAGCGATTGGTAAATAACTTAGTATAAGTTCCGACAAACTTAGTGGTACAGTCTACGTCAAAGGTATGTTTATTCTTTTGCACCTTATATCAAAGGAGTAAGGTGCAAACTGCGAACTTTGACGTCGACTGTACGAGCCGGGGTTTGAACCCGAGACCTCCGGATTGAAAGTCGGACCTCTTACCACCGGGCTACCAGCGCTTTATTAATTAATTGACAATACGTAACTAGCGGATTTGTAGGTAAACATATAATGAAGGTAAAATTGGCAGTAACAGGACTTTACGTATACAAGATTGAAGATTGAGTTATCACTTATCCTGAATTGGTCGCTATACCTATAGATAAATATTGACTGAGTGTTTTTGTTGTCATGTGGCATTAAGTCTGATGACATATAAAGTGATAAGGCGTGCCTAAGTAAGCAATATTTTTTTTAATAGACTTGGTCAGTGTATTCTTACATTACATTATAATCATTAGCATGTATGTACTCAGTACCTACGTATTAAAACCGCCTATGTTTGCAACCCTTAAAGTGGATGATCAAACACAAAATCTTCACAAAATGAAGGAAAAAGACCATGACTCAAATAAATCCTCTTTGGTGATACCTAGTCAGATCAATCAGAAATCACAACCAGACCTCAGGACACTGGGTTATTGATCCTTCAGTTCTCGGCTGTTTAAGCTATTGTTGTTTTACGTAAAAATACAAATAAAGAGGTAATAGGTAACTATGAAAATAAAAGACTACATAACTAAACCTATTAGAAAAATACACATTTTAAAATTTGGCGTGCCGGGCTATAAAGGCCTTATGTACCGGTACCTGTTTGACTGGCGCCTTGAACCCAGCGTGTGGGGTAGCTCATGCCGGCCCTGGCATTCTGCCGTCCCGGGCGTTGGCCCACTTGGCCCTAGGATAAATACGCCCCTGTCAATATAAATAACAATATCTTATCTTTATCTTACCGCTGACATTCCAGGCGCCTTCAATCTGGTGGGCAGCTGTGGCCACGCCGAACGTGAAGCCCTCGGGGAATTTGGTATGAGCAGCACCTCTATAGGAGACACAAAAAAAATGTGTTGTAAACACAGGGTTTTATTGTACAGCCGTCATCATATGTATCGAAGCGGCCAAGGTGATCACAAATATACGAACAACGCCTCTATTGTCAAAGTGATAAAGTGCATGTTCATATATTTCTGAGTACCTTGGCCACTCCGATATATATACTTGATGGCGACCGTAATAAAAATGTAGTAAGGCTCTTATGTACTAAGTCCATTATATCACCAAAATCAGATCAGTAGAGGTAGAGCTAACATTTGTAATCATGTTATTTTGAATTTTTTATGTTTATCCTAAAGTACCTTTTACCCTTGTACATTTTTGAGAACCAAGTGTTTCCACTATACCACTATTCACTAAAGATTGTTCTAATCATAATTACTTTGGGGTCTCTATATAGAGATACTAAACACATATGTACAAGTCACTAAGTAGGTACATTGCACTAAAGTGTTTTTAAAATAAATCCGGTTGTGTAATAATAATATTGTACCCTAAGTCCGCCTAGCATCGATTACACTCAGCTTGCCTGATAAGATATCCAAAGTCATGGGTATAAATATCTACTTATTAATTAATCGGTCAAATAATATCAACTATCAACAGACTTATACACAACAGTTGATAAATACTTATGTACCTACTAATTCAAGAGAGCTAGAACCGAATGCCTATGAAAAAGTTGATGCTCGCGCCAGCTTTCATCAATATTCATCATATATTAATCAACCTAAATATGCAAAAGAAAAACTTACATAATATAGACCCTGTTAATAATCAGATTAGATCAAACTACTTATGGGCTCTTCGCGTGTAGCCTAGTTGTCAATTGTTCTGACTTAAAAAAAACTGATTTTATAGTACATTACGTACCTAGGGCGGTAAAATAAAGAAGGGCTCAGATCGCTGGCATTTGTGGCCCGAACCGAAGGTAAGGGCCATAAACAAGCGATATGAGGCCTTTGTTATTACCGCCCGTGGTGCGTACATAATTTTACGTCTTCTTCTGGGTGTGAAGTGAGATTTGGCGCTGAGCCCTAGGGCGGTAAATCTCACTTAGCGCCCAGGGTGACGTAAAAGATTTTATAATCGTTGTAAGTGGGCTAGTATATGCTATACCTACCTAACCTATTACGAATCAAGTTGTCTGAATAGAGCGTCCAAATCATAACAGGAACGTTTGTAAAAGAGTCACGTTTTTCGCGCTATAAAGGACATAGAGGTACTTACAAAACATCGATAGGTATTTGAGTCAATAATTTGATTCTCCAGCAAAGAAATCAAGCTAACAGAGTAAAATAAGAATCCCAGATACATATTTAGCTGTTCTACAAGTCGCACGTAGAGCTATAATTACTCGTTAGCAAACATCTAGCTAATCGGAGTACGAATCGATCTTTACCGATAACAACTTGTTTGCGTTATTTCGTGAGTAACACCTCACGTTAACTGCAGTTTTGTGCATTCGATTACACACTGAGAAGTAGGACGTGTATGGAAAATAAGTAATTGGATACTCACAGATGACTGAGCGCCAATATTCCGACGATTGTACTCAACTCCATGGTCCCGTGTGCCATTGACGCTTCCCCGCGTGTTACTGCTATGCGAGAGTTGTCAACCAAGCTCGTCTCGGAGGCCGAGGACGTAACGGTAATCTTAAGTGTTAGATTATTTTAAAGCATCTTACACAGATAATGTCAATATTGTCAACAAGTTGAACCCCTGGAAGCGTATTATCATACTCGAATCACATCAGAGTAGTCTTACTCAGAAATGGTTATCTTTAAGTTATTTTCCCTTGAGTTTCTATTTTGTCAGCAAAATACTGGAGTATTAAAAAGAGCTATGTCGAATCGTTGTTAATCTCACATTCTATTGTAACTTCAGCAAGCAAAATATTCTAAAATTGGTCCATGAGCGTATCAAGAGTTCAATTTTGATGGAGAATATGATATTTACTGGTTAACCCTGCTCTAATCCAAATTAATGCACTTAAATATGTACAATTCAGAATCATCAACTAAAAGTCTAAAATATAAACTTTTCATTTGTCATGCTCTGAAAGTAAGAGATAGGTATTGTTTATGCATAGAACGATTAGAAAGTGATATACTTTCTTGTTGGTTAGGTAGTAGTAGTACAATTTCGTCGAGGTGCGATGATTTTAGTAATTAGACTTCATGGAAATCATTTGAATCTTACTTTATTTTTATATTTCTTCAATAATATAACAAGGTTCATTACTTTTATTTTAGGTTTAGGTGCACTATTAAATACCTATTTCGGTTCCTTAACCCTACAATGCGATACTGAAAGGTCAAAAATAAATGACTAGTTCTGACGTATCAGTTCAGTCAGTACTATCAGTTGTATAGTTTAGCAAATTAAATTTTTTTATGCATGATTTTTGTCTATTTTACTTCTATACCTTGCGCGATCTAGTCATGCCTGTCTCATGTATAGTGAATTAATTTGGCTCCTCAGTCACCGTCATCTTCCAGTTCGAGGAGGTACGCTTGTGTGCCCCATGCGCCTTCCGACCCTCACGTGCTGCGGTCTACGTCTCATCGAGGAGGCCCTGCATGACGCAGAGGTAGTCGACGGAGGTGGCCAGCGAGTGTGCCAGCAGAATAGCGCGCGTGAGGACCTCGCGAACCTTCAACAAGTCGTGTGGGCGCTGCACCCGGAACACGAGCTCCAACGCGCGCTGGCCGATGTGCAGCGGTGTGAACCGCCACGCTTGGTCCAGCCACCAACTGACAAATAAATTACAATACTATAACGGCAATGTCATGGACATGCTAATGTTATGCGTGTTAACATGCTAAATGCAATGCGATAGAGAGATTAATGAGATAAAAGTTGACATAAGACACCGACGACCGGAGGGTTACTAAATAGTTATTTGTTATACAAGGGGTGAAAGTTGTATTTTACGTGCGAGTGTTATTTGAAACACGAGCTAGCGAAAGGATTCTATTATTGACCACGAGCGAAGCGAGTGGTTCAAAAATAGAATCCTGAGCGTAGCGAGTGCTTTAATACACGAGACGTAAAATAACTTTCACCCGTGTATAACACAAAACTTTTCACCTCACTACAGCGAGGAAAATAAGAAAAAGGGTGCATTTTGCTCGGTTTCCCGTAATTCCTCAGGTGTTTAATACTTCTTCATCACTCGAATCACTAATTTTTAACAAAACAACCTAGAAAAACATGCGAATATTTAACGTTGATATGATGGATGAATTGAAATCTCAAAGCAAGTATTAACTAGAGCCCGCACACGTGTACCCCCGTATGGGATAGATATATAGATGCCCATAATCACTTCTACAGCATAAAACAGAACAATTTACCAATCTTTTCCTTAGCCGACACAACTTTCTAGGAAAACTAACAGCTTTTCTCGTAGCAATCACATAAATTCTTGAAGAAATCGCGCATTATATCTGTTTGTTACCCTCCACTGCTAGAAGTAACGCGTGGAGGGTAATAGAAACTATGACAAGGACCAACGATAATAGCACCTCTCTGCCGTATCTATTGAAAGTGTAATAAGACCATCCCGTTCTATCTTGGTATTATTATTTCCGTGTCAGATCTATGGGTGGTATATCTATGATTGAAATGAAAAGTTTTGACGTAAAAGGTTTTATTAAATGTCAGATGCGTTTTGTTCGTACGTAGACTTATTCGGCTGTCAGAACAATTTATCCGTTTTTACAAAAAGAATGAAGATTAATGTTGAATGCTGATATTTATGAATTAAAATAAAGTTGTAAGACTGTATTAAGTGTTTTTACTCGATGCAATTCA
The DNA here is from genome assembly GCA_911728535.1 of Pammene fasciana. Taxonomy (NCBI): domain Eukaryota; kingdom Metazoa; phylum Arthropoda; class Insecta; order Lepidoptera; family Tortricidae; genus Pammene; species Pammene fasciana. Next base: position 14,379,012 of record OU452276.1, on the reverse strand, counting down.
TTAATTGCTATGTTAAAAATTCTGCACTTTTAACGTTTTACGTTTTGTTAGCTGTCAAATGTCACTTAAGCCACTTGTCACTTATGTCAAAACTCTTTCACCACATGTGGATAAAAAGCGATTTTCACAATAGATATTAAACAAACAAAAAGGGCTTTCCGAGCTAGTGAGGTGAAAATTATCATTTCATTTCCCTTAGGTGGTTAGATTAGGACGGTTTAAATTTAGTCGTATAGATGGCAAGAGGTAGAGTATGGTAGTGTGAACCTACTTTAGATTTATTTATATTCGCATTCGTCAGCTCCTTGTTTTATTATAGGTACTGACCATATCAACCAGTTCTTTAGACAATTTAATAATTGTACGAGTACCTACATTGTACGTTAATAAACATTCGCTCAATGCTAATAAGCATTTACAGATACCGTAAACAGTTACACTAACAAATTAAATTATAATAAGTGCGTGATATCAAACATAATTAAAGTAAATCACACAAAGCCATAAAAAAGTTACCTGAGAAATAGTCCTTCGAATGTGAAGTATGTGATTACAAGCAAAACGACCGGGTAAAGGATGGGCATCACGAACAGTAGAGACAGGAAGAGTGTCCCGATGATTTTGAGGAAGGTGGGGAAAGGCGTGCCGTAGCGCCACATGGCACGGACGTCGGCGGCGAACTCCCCCGCCAGCAGGCGCAGGCGACCAAACCGCGACGCGGATCGCAGCTGTTGGAATTAACACTTCTTTGAATTAAGTACCACAGACACCTCATGATTAAGCTTTTACAGTGAGCACGAGATCACCACACATAAGCGCAATTTTATTCGTAAAATTCTACGATTAGAACAGCACATCTCAATAGTATTCTACACCAATTTGTAGTATAACAATCCAGGTTCACCCCTGTAACTTGATTTTTGTGGATATTTATAATTCAAATAAGTAATTATCAAAAACGTGAACTCAACTGAAATAAGCGGTCGCGCTCTCATACAACATTAGTACGAGAGCACCTATGTGTGGCGACCTCGAGTTGTACTCATAATCTATCCAGTGGTTGAGGTTATCTGTGATTAAGTATAGACAGTCAAGCGTTTAGCGTCAAACATAAATATATCCCAACGCAATCTTTTTTCTTATGCTAATAATTTAGGTCTTAATTATCACTTGTTTTCTTTGTAATATAATTTGATACCGAACAAAATCTTGTTGCTAAAGACGTAGCTATTTTTACGTATTGGTACCTACCTATTTAGGGGTCATAAAATTAAACAGAGGTACAATTTTAAACGTAGGCTTTAAGCGCTACCTAATATTTCAATGTTTTTTCTATCTTCGAAGCAATCTCAGCTTGCTATACGATAAAAATACAACTAAGCCATCATTCGCTTGTCCCATTTACTTGGGGTCGGCGCAGCATGTCTATTTTTTCCACATATCTCTGTCACCCGTCATCTCTTTACTCACCTCCTTTCTTTTCATATAATCTCTACAACATTTTACAAAAATACAACTAAGTATGTTGCTAATTAGAGTAATTAGTTTAGCGGTTTTTAATTGAATGGTTTAGCTCGTAGGTACCTAACTTAAATTTCAAATATTTCAATAAATAGTATAAAGTATAGAGTATAATTGTATGTATGTAACATTATAGCAATTAACAAGTATGTATCTTGTCCCTCTCATAACACAATAAGATACATGAGTTCCCTGACCGTACAGTCGTATAGCAGTGCATCCAAACTCCAGAGCTGGTGATCTTTGTCCCCAAAGAAAACAATCATAATCATAAAAATAACATAGGTATAAACAAGCGATAAAGAACAGATTGCGCCAGGTCGTGCACTTTACTTGAACCATCAACGTTTTGTTAGCCCGGAGATACGGTTTCATGATGTGCGGTCTGTTGGGGGGATGGCGCATGCTCCGTGTTCCGCGTCTTCATATTATTTATTTCACATGGATGGTTGGAAAAAATCTATTATTAATTATTATGTAAAGGCGTTGTGTTGTGACATTGTGGACATAGTGAATGTCACTGTCAGTCAGGCACAGATGAAACCAACCAGATTTTGAATCCATCAAGTATGGGCACTGTTTGCTTTTTTTTACCCGATTGTCGAAGGAGGGTTATGTTTTTCGAGTGTGTATGTATGTTGATTTCTTTCGCATTCCATATAGCATTGACATAAAGCTTTATGGTTACGATGCATGAAGAATTTTTTTTTGTTAAAAATGTAATTCATTTCGAAGTCACACCTCCGTCGCGCAGTCAGGTTTATTTAGTATGTTTAACTGAATTTGTTCTATTTACTTAATAAATAATATAATTATTGTCTCTTTCTTATAGAGTTATGGATGAGCTCAACAATCAAACAACGGCATTTTTTTGGAAAGTGATTAAATTGCTGTCGTTCCTGAGTCGCGCAGCGGAGCGGCAGCAGACCTTCACGGGGCTTCATTACTTATACATCGCCCTTAGCCTTACTTTACAAGTTATCGCCTGGGACGCGATTGGTCAACAAAACCTATGAGAAGTTTTTTTGAAGCAGCGTAACATGTAAAGAAATGTCACTGCGTAATAAAATTATTGGATTCTTTATTATTCTATGCAACGGCCTTCCTATTAAGTACCTAGCAGCATCTATAAATTAATGATGGCTAATTAAACTGACCGCAGTCTCATCGCATTTATCTCATCATCATCACATCATGATGCAACAAAATGAAGTCAATTAGGTATATTGGTGTTAATCTGCTTACGATACAAGCAATATTAGGCGATTAAATTGATCTTTGTATGTCTGTTCATTTGAATGAATTTATTAAGGTATCCATGAGACTTCATGGACTATGGCAGCTCTACAGCGAGAGGTAGTGTCTAAGCTAATAAGTAAAAAGAAGATTCTATTCATGCCAAAACCAATCTTAGCGCACGAAAAAGAAGAGCCTGCACTTCTGGTGGCTGAGGGGGCAAGCCTGGGACCCACTCGCAGAGAGGATGGATCCAGGAGGCTACAGAAATCAGGAAATATGAGACCGAGTCGAACATCATTGGAGAAACAAAAGCCGCTAGACTCCGATAGCTTGGACACGTAGGACGACGACGACGATGTTCGTAGATGGGTGACCATCGGACAAAGCACTCAGAGCAGCTTGGAGGGCGTACTCTGGCGACCTAACTGCCATCTGGGCGTCCTAGGTCCTAGCTACCGCTGCAAAGGCTAAGTGTTAAACAAGTAACTTCCAAAAATATTTTTGGTACACACTTCTATTGCTGACTCTACCTAGTAGATAGCATTGTCATGTAAATTACAAAAGTATACCAAATTTCATCTCAATCAGACACCGGGAAGTGGTTGATATTTAAGTAACAAGATTAGATGCATACAAATAAATAAACGTACAGGGTCAAGCTAAATAGTATAATATTTTCACCACTCTACTCGTACCTCGCCACATGTGAGGAGAGTAATTTGGCACAAGTATTGACTTGGTTTTTGACGTTATCTGGCAGGATGGACTTTAAAGAGATAATTTTGAATTATATAATTTTGAAAGCATTCATTTAGCTTATTTTTTATATTTTATAGCTTATATTTTTTTCCGGTGGTGTGTGGAAATTTTTTTTGATTATTCGGCAGCAGAGTTTGTTCAAGCTCTCTTGCCTTGCCTGATGCCACAGATAACCTCAACACTAGATAGATCATAAGTACAACTCGGGGTCACCACGCATCAGTGCTCCCGTACTAATTTTGTATGAGAGCGCAACCGCGTATTTCAATTGAGGTAACGTTTTTGATCATTACTCATGTGGATTAAAAATATCTACAAAAATCAAGTTACAGGGGTGAACCTGGATTGTTATACTACAAATTGGTGTATAATACTATCGAGATTTGCTGTTCGGATCGTAGAAATTTACGAATAAAATTGCACTGATGTGTGGTGACCTCGTGCTCCCTGTAAAAGTTTAATGATGAGGTGTCTGTGTAGTCTGTGCCTGATGCCTTTTTCCAACAGTTTTAGACGACAGAACCGTTAATTTACTACTACTCTGTTTGTCTATTTTTCTGTTTGTAACTTGTGTATACTCTGTTTCTTTAATTTGAGGTGTGCAATAAAGAATATTTATGTTATTTTATGTTATTTGTCTAAGATTAGGTTGATAAGAATTGGTTATATTTTTTTGGTAATTGGCTGTATCTTCATTCTTATCAATTGACACAGATTAAAAAAGACGGGCACGTTGTGTAAACAAAGCACACGTTGAAAGATCATAATAACCTGCCTATTGGATCCGTGTGCATATATGTATATATGCAAGTCTTATATGTATATAACTGGGTGTTAAATAAGGACGACAAGCTAGTTCTCTGTCGATACATATATGAATGCGAGTGTCTGATTGATACGTTGCATATAAATAGTAACAATCATTTGCCTAAAGGTTTTATTATAATCTCAGAGCGCGCGCGGTTCGAGTGTAAATAAAAAATAAGATATTATTTGATAATAAAAATATGGTGTGGGTGTATTTGGTGGGGCTGGCGGTTGCCTTATATTTTCTTAACAAGTGGATAAGAAGCAATGAAGGTTACGAAAAAATTCCGGGCCCATCGGGATTTTATATAGTCGAAAATGCTTTGGACTTTTTAATGGACCCAGGTTTGTACCTACCGTTGTAATACTTCTAGTTCATGTGTAACACTCGATACTAGTTATTTTATGGGGTCATTTTGTAGTAATGTTCATGATTCATGAAACTTACCATTCAATTTGATAATCTTCTATAGCCTCGTCCTACCCAGGCTTTAAAATTTTAAATTATATATATATTTTGTGATTTCAAAAGGACAATGGGCAGGACGAGGATAGATCTGTATATAATTCAAAATTTAATATCGCTCCTAAAATTAATAGATTTTGTTGGTATCTGAAGAAGGTCCTAATAAAGGTAATGAAAATGCTTAGTCGGAAATAATTCTTTTTTGGTAGGGCCACTATTTTCTGAACTTATTGAGCTCAAAGATTTTTCTCAATTTAATTTTATTAGTGTATAAAGATAAAGCTGTAACTTTAATTTTATTATTTGGCCCTTAACCTTATGAAAAGTACACGGTTTTGTGTTTCAAAAAATTACAAGTGTTTATAAACGGCCTGACAACTATTTTTACGTCTCTCTGGGCGGTAAGTGAGTTTTGCCGCCCACGGGCGCAGCGGAAAATCTCACTTCACACGAACAGAAGAAGACGTAAAATTGTGTACAAGCACCACGGGCGGTAATAAAGAAGGCCTCAGATCGCTTGTTTATGGCCCTTACCTTCGGTTCGGCCTCAAAGACCCGCGATCTGAGCCGTTCTTTATTTTACCGCCCTAGGTGCGTAATGTACTATTTTGTCATTAACACAAAAGTTTAGTTGTCATTACAGGTGCTAGTTATATTTAACAACACTTTGGTTATATTTCATACTTGCGATTACAAAAAGTTTGTTGTCCTGGGATTTGCAAACATTTTAGTAATTATTACTATGTTTTTTGTTATGTAGTTGTCAGTCCCTTAATATATTCAAAATCGTCGGTGTCGATTCAGTACAGTAGTAAAAGCTCATTTAGGTAGGTACCTAATATCCCTAACTATACATTTCTTAAGTAGGTATCTTGTTTCTTTCAGTTACGCTGTTTTACTACTTTAGGAAGTTGGGTAGCAAATATAAGCAGTTTTTCAAAATAAAACTTGCGTTCAGGAGATTTATTATAATATGTAATCCCGAGGATACCGAGGTACGTCTATTTTATTTATTGACTAGATAAATAAGCAATAGAAAAAAAAACTGTTGCTAGGCAAACATTTACCAACTGCATTGGACACTCGACACACTCGTAATACTGGTGATCCGTTTATGGGCCTAATTGGTATTGTATTGCAAGTAAGAAAAAATAGGAGAAAATTTATTTGGACGCAAAAAATTTTTTGTATGGGGCGCCATGCATAACCAAAATTGCTGCATGCCCCGATTGGGCGTGCGCCTCGGTGAACCACCATCCACGGCTCAGCTGGTCTGCAGGGCTTTTAGTTTAAGCTTTTCTTGTTATTACTAACCCATTGTATAGTTTTAGTGTCTTAGTTTTAAAATTTAGGTTTAACTATAGTTGTAAATTTGTTCTACTAACCATCCTATGGAGTCTGAATTCGCTCTGCAAATGTCCAACTTTATCAAACATCTCGGTGAAGCCATCGCTGACCGGTGGCAGAGACCCCTTAGTATTGTATTGGGCTGGCTAAGATCCAAAATTATAATTTCAATAATCCGAGCCACCAGCATGTGTATCCGTGGGACACGGCACAGATTCAAATCCACCCAACATTTCTTCAGTTTCATCGACGGTGCTGCCCTACCCAGCCCGTCTACCTCTGCCCTGCACTAATGCCACGTTCTTGTTGTAGGCTAATGATTCGTTAAAATTGTAACACTATTTTACGTTAAATAAATCATGTTTATCCTATGGACCTATGCAGTCTGATAATAAACGAATTTAATTTCATTTATTTATTTATTTTTAAAATTGTATTTTTCTTAGTTTTTCACAATAAGAATTCGATACCAATTATGCCCTTCAAAGGATCACCAGTATTTTTGTTACACCTTATAGGTATATGCTTTAGACTCGGTGCTTAGGCCATGAGGCCATGGCTATGAGGCACTTAGCTACCAGTGGCGGTGAGTCCATAGGTACAACCCCATTTTACATAGGCTTGCCTGATTTTACACAATTAAGTCCCAATTTTACAGGTGCTTGAGAAAAAGCAGACTAAGTTAGCGCCGCCACTGGTAGTTACGAGTAGGTACCTGCTTATAATATTGCAAGTCGTATTGTATTGTATGCGTAAGCAAAAAAGTTGCAAACAATATGTCAGACCTAGAGCTATGTGAATTTCCATTTTTTTTATTTTTTGTTCAGCATAAAACTAACGAAAATGCACTGTTTACATTATTGCGATTTTCACCATTTTTCACGTTGCCTGCATGAGCCTAATGTTTTTCTTTTCCCCGTAGGCAATTATATCTGGCACGAAATATAACAAGAAGGGTTTCCTGTATGAATTCATAGAGCCCTGGCTGAAAGACGGGTTGCTGTTAAGTTATGGTAATTTAACTTTATACACCCTTAAAAAATATGAACAACATAATATAAATATAACATACGTTTTTCCTCTTTTTTTCCTAGAATTTCAAGAAGAGATATGTACATTCCGACCAAAAAGTGTAGAGATTAAAAAGTGACAACATCGTAGTGTCGTCCCTTTCAAATCAATCTAAGAAAACGGGATATTTATGCGTGAATGCATCGTACCAATAGCGAGCTTTCTTCAGTAATGCTAATGCAGCATACAACATTTAGACAAAATCACCCTAATTTTATTGCATGCCTACACATGCAGTGTGTTTCGTCAGCGGTGTTCGAGCTTTTAAGGCAAATTTGAGTTAATGTCGTAGTTTTAACGAAAAAAAAAACTGAAAAATAAGTGTGTTTTTGTTGCGATCATTTACATAGAATTTTTTTTGGCCCTATGTTGGAATAGTTCTGTAAGATAATGAATGTCAATTGATTAGGTTAGGTAATCACTTATTTAGCTATCCGAGAAGGCTTGTTTTGTATTTGTAGCACCGATAATGGACAGATAACCACAGAAATACCAGAAGCACTCGTGTTCAGGCATTTGAAAATTTAAAATGGCCGTGTAATTATCGTTGACACGAAAAAAAAATCTCTTGGTAATTTATCCACAAAAATGTGAGTCCTACACACCCTTAAAAGCTCCGACATCGTTGCCCAGACTGTAATGAACTATGTTGTAAAATCAGAAAATAAACGTATTTACTTCATTAGTTGCATATTCCCCAGTTGACATTATCTGTAAGAAGTTATCAGTTATTAAAATGAAAGTAGTATATTTCAGGAGGAAAATGGCAACAGCGCCGGAAAATTTTAACGCCGACTTTTCACTTCAATATTTTACGCCATTTTAACACGATACTAGAAGATAACTCCAGAAAATTAGTAAAACAACTGGCTTCAGAAGTGGACAAAGATAAAACAAACGTGTCCACTTTTATTACAGAATTTACTCTGCACTCAATATGTGGTAAGTTTACTAAGACTGAAAACAAGTTATTTCTCTCTCTTTACGAGTATATATACTTACTAGTAGTCCGCCTCTAATTAAGAACTCACGATTTCCTTGTAAACTCACGTTGACCAACATAGTAAGATCCTTATGTTGATTGTCTCGCGCCTTCTACTCGCGCGTAGCTCCATAACCCCTTGATCGATCCAGCTCATATACGAACTCTCAAATTACCTATATTGATATCTGCTACAACCCGCATAAATTCCATGAAGATCAGAAAAACGTTAGGTATCTACTAATCATTATCGCGGAACAACTATTTAAAATGAAAAAGCCTTTTTGCTGACGCGTTGTTGCTGGTTTAACAGAAGTAATAAAAGCAAGTATTTCAGCCAGCATAGTGCATCATTATAATGAATTAAATCTCGTCGGTTAATTTTAGAGACTGCAATGGGAACCCAGTTGGACAGCGAAGCAAGCAGTGCCGGGCGTAACTACAAAGACGCCATTATAAAACTTGGCGTGTACGCCGTCCACAGAGCACAGAGAGTGTGGCTATATCCCGACCTTATCTTTCCCTGGACTAAGCTTGGACGCAAGCAGCAGAAAGTCTTAGACTTAATGAGATCCTTCAGAGACAACGTCATCGATAAAAGAAGAGAGTCCAACGACTTCAAAAATATGCTTCTCGAAGCAGCGAATAGTAATGATGAACAAGAAATATCTACAGAGGGTAAGAAAAGACTAGCGATGCTGGATCTTTTACTGCAAGCCGAAAGGGAAGGTACTATTGATGCAAATGGAATTGGAGAGGAAGTTGATACCTTCATGTTTGAGGTACTTATAGATAAAACGTTTACTTTAAAATAACAGAAAGGAGTTAAGGAATTATTACGTACATGCTGTTCTGTTTTCAGGGTCACGATACGACGTCAACAGCTCTTCAGTTTACTTTGATGTTATTGGCCTGTTATCCGGATGCACAGGTAACTACCTATCGACTAATTCATCGTCGTCTACGATCATTATTTACTTAGTCTGTTACATATGTATTGGCACCTGTGGCGTTGTGTTAAAGTGCCAATATTGCTAGATTAGAGCCGATAACATGGGTTCCTGCTATGTAGCGAAATTTTTTCGTATAAGTGCAACGACAACGTGTCGTGATTAGTGCTGAGTGGGTTAAGCGTTGGGCGAGGAAGTTACCGTTTTACCGGTACTGGTGTGCTGCTGGGCCGTATGGACCGAGTCTCTACAGGCTACAATGTTGTTATTTGCATCTAAATGTGTTTGGTCATTTTGAGGGCCTCAACCGCCTCCGCCGTCGTCGCGCCAGCTTTGTGTTTAACAGCTACAAGTCTAAGTTCATCCTCGACGGCATCAGTGTTCTCCCGTCGGGTCTCGTAGCTATGCTAGTGGGCTTCAATAGGTACTACCGGTACATTGACGGCGGCAAGATCCCGATAGATTATGTCATATTAGTATATTAGTGTAGGGCATTCGATATTTTTAAATCCATATATCTAGGCAATCGACAATTAACTTATCACAGTCATGCAATCAGTGCACGGCGATTACGTCGATTACGATGAGAGAAGGTTCTCGTATTCCTCTACCTACACTTTGAATTTGTCAAAGATTAGAAAAAACTATTACGATTTAGTCATTGTGTGGTTTTAACACTTGAAAATCGATTTTATAAATTATCATTCTTATCAATGAGTATCTATGCATTTTTTTCTTTAGCGTAACAGAAACAGATGCAATAAGATGGTTGAAAAAATGATAAATGAATTCCTCATCTTAAAATAAACGTGGTATAGCCATGGTAGGTTAAGGTTTATTCATCACAGAATCAGTTTGAAATTCCGCATTAATATTTTGATAAAGCACTCAACTAATACCTTTTACTGATTATAGGACAAAGCCGCCGAAGAATGCAGTCAAATATTTAAATCTCCAGAGCAACAAACAACGATGTCTGATTTGTCTCAAATGAAATATCTAGAGTGCTGCATCAAGGAGTCATTGAGGCTCTATCCACCGGTACATTTCATCATGAGAAAGCTCGATCAGCCACTAAAGCTCAGTAAGTAGATATATAAACCATACTAAGTGTCTGGGCGGAGTAGTGCAGGCAAAATAAGCATATATATGCCAGTTGGACGGCAAATTATGTACATCTATGAAACTTTGTTCATAACTTTATCTTGACACTAGAAATGAGGATCTGCTGAGTCCTGCGAAAATGTAGGGGTCCTACCCCTTTCCGGAGAGACAGTGTCGTAGAATGAATTATCCGTTTAAGAGCATAATTGGTATCGTATTATGAATAAAAAAAAGTAGGAGAAAAATTTCTTGGCCGCGAAAAATTTTTTTGTAACGGACACGTCGTCTAAGCCGGCCAAGCCTCCATACAAAACCATTTTTTTTTCGCGAGAAAAGATTTTTTTCCTGATTTTCATAATTAGAATACGATACCATTTATGTCCTTAAAAGGATCATGCACCAGTATTTTTGTTGCACCTTGTATTACAACACATCTCCTTCTCCATAAACACTAATAACTTACTTTTTAACCGACTTCAAAAAAGGAGGAGGTTCTCAATTCGACAGAATTTTTTTTTATCATTTTTTTTTGTGTGTATGTTACTCGATATCTCCGTGAATCGTGAACCGATTTCCAAATTATTTTTTTAATCGAACGGGTATAACCCCTAGATGGTCCCATTGTCACCAAGTTGGGGTCTGATGATGAGATCCTGGAGAAATCGAGGGAACCTTCAACTATTATAGGCGGCACACCTATAGTGATTTCACAATTTTTTACAGCAACTCGGCCACTTCCTCTTGGAATAGCGGATCCTAAGTGAAATCGGTTCTTTTTTTGGTTAAAATTATATTAGATGTAATTTTAATTTTTCCGAGCATTAGCGCTTCGACGTAGTAGTTATCTATAAAGAAAAAATACTTTTTAATACAGTTGCTCAAAAAAGTGCTTTTCTTGTAGTGGTTTAACGTGCGGAAAGTTTGATATCGCGCACTAGTGCTTTTTACTTTTCCAGCCAATTTTTTCGCAACTGTATTAAAAAACGTCGTTCGATACTCGTGCGTAAATGTCATTCAAGTAATGACATACTTTCCGCACTAATATCGAAATGTACTATTCTCTAGTTCTCTAAAGTTCTCTAAATAACATTTTGCTGTAAACCATGAACGTATTGGTAGATGGATACTGTTGTATGTGTTGCCATGATTTTGCGCTCGTATTGATCTGCATAGTGCGTAGGTTCCACGTTACTTCTAGGCAGATAATCGCAAAAACATTAGATCCGGCTACCAAAATTACTCATGCCCTACAGGTGTGGCTGTTAACAAAATCTACTTTTCATTTTCATTACGAAAAAAACAAATGAATAAAATCAATATAAAGCAAAAGTTGTAAAATAAATTAGCTTTTTCATGTAGTCGAGAAGTATTATTATTTGAAACATAAATTCACGAGTTAGGTATACTTAATAATTATCAGGATGTGTAAAAAGGTGACACTGATGTATGGTAGTTATTAAGTAGTTTATTATTAAGCTTTGAAGTCATTTGTATAAATAATCGAAATTATCTACGAGACTTTGTCTCGAGTTGATAAGATTTGTTTGTTTATATGTACTGAAATGAGAATTTCTAGCTCCGGCTGTATTTGTGCGATGTGAATGAAATAGTAGGTACCTATTTTAATGGATATTTTGATACTGCATAAGGTGATGTAAAATTATGTATAGACAAATTTTCTGTGGGCTCAGTAGTCCATAGAATGAAAAAAAACTTTTGTGACTTGTTGGCCGTATAAAAGTGTTTTGTTTAATTTAGCTCACCTCACCGTTGGTTTAGTTAAGGGAAGTTATTACCTACTTATTAAGGGCAAACAAGTCTTATGTGGCGTCGTCACAGGCTTTGTTAATAGACGTTGTGCATGTGAAAGGCTTAAAACTGTTATGACATTAAATTTATGTAGAAAGGCCGTTTGGGGTCATAAAGTCAGGTTTAGCGAAGTCATATTTTGCAACTGTTCAAGTCTGTTGGCAAAATTGCTACTTTAAGAGTTATCATAAATGTACGTATAGATAAAGTCCAATTTCTCGAAAACTACATATGCCATTTTCATTAGGGCCAAAGGTCATTGGGCGTTTTTGACCCGCTTTTTGAACTTTCGCGTACAGAGACCAAACTAGTTTTAAAATAGAGAATTTAATCTCACTTTTCTAAATATGTAATTTTTTTTATGTATCTACCGGCAGAAAAAAGTTATTCAACAGTATGTGTACGGAATAGTGTTACTAATGTTTTACTTTCAGCATTGTGCAATTTGTGGTTGATGCAGCATGATAAACGTTTTATAGCACAATGGCAAATGAAATGTTGTCAATTGTGGGTAGGTACCAAAATGCGCATACGCCATCGCTTGGACCGCCTCGCAGTTGTACGTCATCTGTCGTTTCGCTCTGTGCGTTTACTTTATGTTTCTGAGGACTTCCGGCTATCTACCCGGACCCGGGATATGTACTCAAAGCACGTCCAGACCCGGGTATGCCCTTAAACTACGTTCAAAGATAGAGGTATGGGCACTGCGAATGTCATCTTGCTAAGTGTGGTAGGGCACGTTCAGTGAATGTCATCTCGCTCAAATCTGGAGCAGAATCCGTCTGGGGAAGTACCTACACCTTACAGAAAACCACAGCCAAATAGCCCTACTCATAGTGTTGTGTTCCTGCCGATAAGTAAGGTCGCCAGAGAAAAAGCTCAAAGACGATCCAGTGTGTTAACGACGGGGGACGGAACCAATATTACGGCCTTTGGTCTTTGTGGGCGCAGAGTGCAGGTGCGGCGATCAGGAGGACCCGGTGAAATGGCTGCCCGCTGGCCGCCCGCAGGTCAGTAGGGTTCCCGAACCCAGTTCCGGGCACTTAATCTCCACCCTGGGAGGCTGAACCGCCAACCTGCGAAAAATCCCTGGTGTAGTAGTCGTGACAGAGAAGGAGACCGGAGTGGACCCGGCTCCTGCAACAGGGGGAGACCGGGGGCCCTTCCGTACGCCACGCCTGCAAACTGCACTACCTACATCGATCATCGGTTGATTTTTTTCCGTCCCTTTGTTCTTTCAGCCGTTGACACAGTGAATCCTCCTCTCCCATTGTGTAGATGCGTGTAGACTTCGGTTGGCCACACCCGCGTTTACAGGTTTCACAGCGGAGCCACGGACACAATACGGCTTTTCCAGCACCTACAAGTGACAACCGACAGAGTTTTCGAGCAGTACCCATCCGCTGAACTGGTGATTTTGGGAGACTTTAATGCCCACCACATTGAGTGGCTTGATTCTCGGTTCACCGACCATGCTGGTCTGCTCAGGAATTTTCTACGGCCTATGGTTTCTCGCAATTGGTATGGTTTTCCACGAGAATTCCAGACACCGAGGACCATACGAGCTCTCTACTGGACCTCCTGCTGACCACACGTTTGGACGGATATTCCGTCTCAGTGAATGCACTTCTCGGCTCGTCCGATCACTGCTTGATACGGACGCTGACACCTTGCGTGCGCCCTGATCCACCACGGCCAACTAGCTCGCGACGCGTGTGGTAGTATACGTCAGCAAATTGGAACGGAAACGTAAGTTAAACGTTGCCTCGAGGACCACTAAAAGAGCCGTTGCCAGAGTCAAATTCGATTTCGTCGGCAGAATTGGTGAGAAAATAGCAGGCTTCCCTACTTAAAGTCGTGCCTTCTGGTCCCTTGCCAAAGCTGCCGAGGGAAACTTGTCGGTCGTCCTTACCACCACTGTGTAATGGCTTGCCCATAGTGCAAAAGAGAAAGCCGATCTTCTGGGTATTCTCTTTGCCTCTATTAACACGACCCTGAATGATGATGGCAGCGCCGTGCCACCTACTATCCCGCGGTGCGCATTCTCGATGCCGGATATTAACATCAAACAGAATGATGTCCGGCGGAAACTGCTATCATTAAACGTTCACAAGTCGTGTGGGCCAGGCGACATACCAGCAGTTGTGCTCCTGAGTTTAGTCCCGTGTTAACGCGCCATAAACGCCACTCTCGTGCCATAAACGGCAAGATGGAAGACTGCCCTCGTGCACCCATTGCCTAAAAAGGGGGATAGTACAGATCCGTCGAATTACAGGCCTAGCGCTATAACCTTCCTTCTCTACAAGGTTATGGAGCGCATACTCGTAATCAATGCAAAGATCGACGGAAGAGCACGACTTTATCAGTGACCGCAAGTATGGTTTTCGCCACGGTCGCTCGATTGGTGATCTTTTAGTGTATCTCACTCACCGCTGGGCTTCAGCCATTGAGAGTCAAGGAGAGGCATTGGCAGTCAGCCTTGATATAACTAAGGCGTTCGATTGGGTCTCGCATCGGGGTCTTCTGTCGAAGTTGCCAGCTTACGGACTGCTAGAGGGATTGTGCAGACGAGTTGCCAACTTTTTATCTGGCAGAAGCATACGAGCCGTAGTCGACGGAAGTTGCTCTGAAGGCATGGACATAAACGCTTGTGTCCCGCAAGGCTCCGTTCTATCCCCAACGCTATTTTCGCTGCAATCCATGATATTTTATCTATCTGCGATATTAACTCAAACATTCATTTAGTGAGTAGGCCACAAGGGCACTTTTACACGTCAGACAGTTTAACAAAGTAAAAGAGAAAAAAAAACTACACCAGTTCTAACCCTACACCTCTGACCCAAGAAGAATTATGACCGGCAAGAAACTCGGCGGGACTTATTTTTTCAAAATAACAGTACATCAAATCTTAAAAATGTGTATATGCGTTGTTCTATAAGAGAACATATCAAATCACAATAAGAGAAATAAAAAAAGATTTTTATTTTTTTCTCAATTCTCCCATGGTTTGCAAGAATGCGACTCATACCACTGAATAGCAGATACATTTACCTACATACCTAGCCCTATTTCGTTTGTGTACGCTGTGGGTCATATGTCCGAACAAAATGCCGAATGACCTTTGTTAAACCTCATAGCCCACCGTAGTTCTATCTTTAAGTCTTGACGTTGGTTCTGAGTACAGCCTGTATGTCTGTATTTTGTTGTAGGCACTGGCGGCCACGAGGTGCCCGCGGGCTCGGACTGCGCGATCCTGCTGTGGGAGCTTCAGCGGCGCAGCGACCAGTTCGTGGACGCGCTCGAGTTCCGCCCGGAGCGGTTCCTGCAGCCGCCTACGTGGCATCCATACGCCTTTATCCCGTTCAGCGCGGGGCCTAGAAACTGCATAGGTAAGCCCACTCTTGCCACTAAGCCAATATATAATATGGTATAAGTACTTAGTTAGTTAATTATTCTAGTCGTTTTTTCCGCAAGTCGACATCCAGTGAGCCTATTTTGCGTAATAAAACGGGGTTACCTTTATTCTGGCCATCCCAGCTCCCCCACGAAACCCAGCAGGGCTTTCAGGTTACCTGCTGCGTATATGGTATGTTTTAATTACTTATATAGGGTAACTACACTTTCAGTACAGTGGACAGTCAACAATTGCTAAGACTAAATTGAGCATGCGCAGTGTAGGGTTGTGTGTAGTTACATATCCGTTCGTTCTTACGTTGTCTATTTACGTCAATTAACTGATACAGTATAATATTTTATTATAATTAAAAACAACTGAAAATCAGTTAAGTCCTCCTTGATAGTCTCAATTCCAAATTCCAAATCCCAATGTTCGAAAATTTAGGGTAGGGGGTAGGTATACATTATGTGGATGTTCGGAGTACATTATATCTGCAAACGAATTGATATGTTAAATCTGTTTTACGCTTAACAGCCTAATATATAAGGGCCAAAATGCGGAAATCGGAACCTATAACCATTTAACCAAATCATCGCATCTGTTTCAGGTCAAAAGTTCGCAATGAATGAGATGAAGTTCGCCCTATCCGCAATACTGCGTAACTACAGACTGCTGCCAGTGTCCACGCCCCAGAACGTCGTGTTCATCACCGACTTCATACTGCGTCCCGTTCATCCCATCTATGTCAAATTTGAAAAACGGAATCCTTGACTTGTTCAATTGGCTGAAATCAGATTATAAATAAGTTAGGTAAACGTCCTAGTGCTCGACTGGCCAATGATCAATAGTTGACACCCTTTACTGGGACAGACGATTCGAAAGTGCTTGTTGTTATGCCTACTTGAATAAAGACAATATTGACTTTGACTTTGACAGTGAGTCCTCGGGCCTTTAAGTGTCATAAAGGTCTGTGCCCACTATTCCGTCCAAACCAACCTCCAAGCACGGAAAAAATCGTACGTTGGACGTTACTCACTACAACGTATCAACGCCGATCTATGCCCGTATAGTCCCCTCCGTTATGGGAGAGGGCCTAAGTGATAGTTCAGATCTGGATACGGTTACCAACTTTTAGTATGTTGTTGGGCACGACACTAGGACCCTAAAACTGCCGAGAGACCGGGACGTCGATGAATGTCTCCCGTGTAATGACGTCATCAAAATGGCTGCCGCTTTGTTGCGAAAAGTGTAAATTTCATCCAAACTGTGCATTGCACCTATACGTGTGTAGTATCAAACGAAAGAAGATTAAATGTGCTATATTGTTGTAATATATTTTATACTACTGTATATTACAGTTTGACAGCTATAAACGAAAACCCAAAATCAGGCTAAAAAATAATTCGGATATTTGCATTTTACAACAAAATTATAAGTCCAACTTTAAAGCCGAGTACTACAATAACAAAACAGGCTATTTAAGCTATACAATTCTATAAAAATTATTAAAATCTGGTAATAATTGTGGCAGCTATGTTAAAAAACATGTCGGCACTGCCGAGCTATTTCCTTAGAGTGAAAAAATAACAATTTTCACATATTACAGAATATCCGCAGAAGCTTCGAGTATATTGTTGGTCAAATAATTTGGAGCCCCTAAATGTCGGAAAAATATCTCTATAGTGCCTGAGGTCCAAATAATGACGTCATGAACGTGACCGCTACCGAAATTTGTAAAACATAAATTAAAGCTATACCATGACACATACACACATGTGCGTAGCATCGATCGAAAGCTTGTTGAATTTACTACAATACATACATACATTATTTGTGAAAATAATGTATAGTTTAGGAGTTGTTGACATAATAAAATATTTTTTTAGGAAAATAAAATGTATATGTTAAGTCTGTGGCCAAAGAAAATACAATACACTAATGTTTTGTATAGCATTAAAAACACCAACTATTCAGCTTTAAAACACAGTTTGAATTTATAAAATTTGATAAGAACTATAAAAGTTGTGCTTACAACTCTAAAGCACACTCACTATTTTACCTACAATGCACTCATACTATGAGAAGCTTGGGCCTAATTATTGACTAGTTTTTAATAAATTTTGTAAGGATTTAGGGTTCCTTGTCATTAAAGTAAATAAAAAAATCGGCCAAATGCGAGTTGACTCGCGCTCCGAGGGTTCCATACACATCACACAATTTTAACAATTTGTATTTTTAAGACCAACTTACGCTTGACCGCAGACTTATTGGTGTTTTTTTCTGTAATGTACAGGTAAAGAACTATATTACGAATTTTTTTCTTAAATGTAGGTTCGTCGGTTTCCGGGGGACGGAGAGCAATGGAAAATTTTCGCCTTATTTCTTAAATTACTTACAAACTATACCTTGTTATATATCAAATGAAAGGGTTTGATGTGAAAACTACAAATATATAACTTTTATAATTTTAATTTTAATAGTTTTGAAGTTATTCAA
This sequence comes from Pammene fasciana, assembly GCA_911728535.1. NCBI lineage: Eukaryota > Metazoa > Arthropoda > Insecta > Lepidoptera > Tortricidae > Pammene > Pammene fasciana. The sequence continues at coordinate 14,361,064 of OU452276.1, read as the reverse complement.
GAATAAAGGCGAAAATTGACCATTCCCCTCCGTCTCTCGGAAACCGAAGAAACTACATTTTAGAAAAAAAAACCTAATATAGTTTTTTACCTGTACATTAAAGAAAAAAACACTAAAAAGTCTGCGGTCAAGCGTAAGTTGGTCTTAAAAATACAAATTGTTAAAATTGTGTGATGTATATGGAACCCTCGGAGCGCGAGTCCAACTTGCACTTGGCCGGTTTTTTTATTTACTTTAATGGCAAGGAACCCTAAATCCTTACAAAATTTAGAAAAAACTAGTCAATAATTAGGCCAAAGCTTCTCATAATATGAGTGCATTGTAGGTAAAATAGTTAGTGTGCTTTAGAGTTGTAAGCACAACTTTTATAGTTCTTATCAAATTTTGTAACTTCAAACTGTGTTTTAAAGCTGAATAGTTGGTGTTTTTAATGCTATACAAAACATTAGTGTATTGTATTTTCTTTGGTCACAGAATTAACATATACATTTTATTTTCCTAAAAAAATATTTTATTTTGTCAACAACTCCTAAACTATACATTATTTTCACAAATAATGTATGTATGTATTGTAGTAAATTCAATAAGCTTTCGATCTATGCTACGCACATGTGTGTATGTGTTATGGTCATCATCATATATTTAAGAGCCAGGCTCTTGTCGGTGGAGCAATTTCCATGCCTGTCTGTCATTTGCCTTCTCCTTTACAGCCTGATAGGACACGACGTTTATTTTTTCCTTTACTTGATCCATGTATGCTCTCCTTGGCTTTCCTGGCTTCCTTTCTGCCTCAACTCTACCTTCTATGATATTTCTTATAAACTCATCGTTATGGTATAGCTTTAATTTATGTTTTACAAATTTCGGTAGCGGTCACGTTCATGACGTCATTATTTGGACCTCAGGCACTATAGAGATATTTTTCCGACATTTAGGGGCTCCAAATTATTTGACCAACAATATACTCGAAGCTTCTGCGGATATTCTGTAATATGTGAAAATTGTTATTTTTTCACTCTAAGGAAATAGCTCGGCAGTGCCGACATGTTTTTTAACATAGCTGCCACAATTATTACCAGATTTTAATAATTTTTATAGCATTGTATAGCTTAAATAGCCTGTTTTGTTATTTTAGTACTCGGCTTTAAAGTTGGACTTATAATTTTGTTGTAAAATGCAAATATCCGAATTATTTTTTAGCCTGATTTTGGGTTTTCGTTTATAGCTGTCAAACTGTAATATACAGTAGTATAAAATGTATTACAACAATATAGCACATTTAATCTTCTTTCGTTTGATACTACACACGTATAGGTGCAATGCACAGTTTGGATGAAATTTACACTTTTCGCAACGAAACGGCAGCCATTTTTATGACGTCATTACTCGGGAGACATTCATCGACGTCCCCGTCTCTCGGCAGTTTTGGGGTCCTAGTGTCGTGCCCAACAACATACTAAAAGAAGGTAACCGTATCCAGCTCTGAACTATATTCCCATAAGGGAGAGCACTACGTATGCAAAGCGCATCCTGCCCGTTCATATCCCGTTCATACGCCGTACATACCCCGCTCATACCCCGTATCATGGCGGCTAGACTACGTTTCAAACCAATGCAACCAATTGAAGCAAATTGGGGTTGTACCCCGTTCAGTCAGACCCCGTTCTAAGACCGTGCTGCGGCATGCAGAGGCCGGCCCGGGACCGGCAGAATACTCGATTATTTTGCTAGACGGCCCGGTCATGGCACATTGAGGTGTTGGTCGGTCTAAGTAGGAGGTGGCGGGACGATCTTGACGTCTTTCGTGGTGATTGGACTGATATTGCTATAGACAGAGACACGTGGAAGAAAGAGAGGGAGGCCTTTGCCCAGCAGTGGAACACTACAGGCTACAAATAAATAAATATATACCGCATGTTAGTTGTAAGTTGATACCTACTTACTTAGTTAAGTGTAATTATGCGCGTAAATACTGATAGTATTTAAAATTAGCTACACCAAACTGACGGTTGATTAAATTGGTAGGTATTATTTTTGTGAAATAAACAAAGCGACGTTATTTGATGTTGTTTGTTAAAAAACTGACTAATGTGTCATTTACTTAGTAATTATTATGTAAATTAACAGAAATATTTTGATTTTATACGAGTATATAGCACGTATTTGCCTAATCATTATCATCTGTTATTTCTTTTATTATACGTAGGAAACTACTATACTTTGGTTCCTGAATCCTTTAGTTGTGGGGTTCGTATTAAATGGTGTTATTGGTGTGCAAGACTGCAGAACTTTTCGTATAGTTTTTACCTTAGTTACTTGTTTATTGTATGTATATGCGTTTAATACGATTTTTGTATATTTTGTTAAGTGAAATTATTAAATTTTGTTTTAATCGAATAATGGCCTTTTCATTTATCGTCAATAAAAATTGTATATTAACACTCAGGGAATCTATGACTAAAAATACTGAAAGCACTATATAGGTGTGCCTATAATACTTGACGAGTTCCTTCGATTTTTCCAGAATCCCATCATCAGATCTGGACCTGGTGACAATGGGGCCAACTGTGAAGTATACTCTTTCAAACAAAAAAGGAATTTTCCAAATAGATCCAGCCGTCTTCGGTATAATGGGCTAATAATCGGTGAACATAATAAAAAAAGATCCCGACGAATTGAGAATCTCCTCCTTCGAAATCTTGGTCGGTTAATGAGAGAAAAATTGGTATTCCGGACGATCTTGGATTCTTTTGAATAGAAGGTGTGGTAAAATAATAATGCTTTCCGGTGTCAATAATCTGCATTATCCAAGGTTAGAGGAACAACCCCTGAAAAGAAACATGAGTATTTATTTACCTAAATAAACAATATTTACTTTTAATGAAAATGCTTGATTTTTCGACATGAATAAGCATAAAAATCGTCACATACGTAATAAAATAGGTCCATTTTGAATACCACGTTGCAGTCGGTGGCAAACAACATACAACCCGCCTGATGAAAAGTAGTTACCATAGCCTATTACAGACTCTTGCAACTTTTAAATACACATACGCGTGTCCGATTATTTAAAAACCTCTACACTTCTCTACAATTTTAAATAGTGACGATCTTATTGTGAAATATGTATCATTAATTTTGACGTCTGTTCAAGATATTGTACCTATGCATAAATAAATACTTTTTTCTGATATCGGGTAATTGTATCATTAAATTGCTCTGAATAAGTATAAGCTTACAGTGGCGGTGCAACAAAAATATTTATAGGCAAGCCGGAGCTAATTTAGCATTATTTTTTATCCTTAAGTGGTAGGAAATGTGCTCAAAGGCCTGCAAATTAGGGAAGCTGGTGCGAATCGAGTTCTATACTGTTCGCTTAAGTTTTGTAACTGACGATTCGGGCCGGGCGTGCTTGTTGCTGTAGGTACCTATTAGGTACACTCGAATAAACGTCGAGTTCATTACGCCTCTTTTTTGAAAAAGAGCTATAGCTGATTCCTCGTGAACCCTGTCATCCATCCTAAGTTCTGAACTCTGATCTGAGGAAGGAAACCCTGAGAAACCTAGGGAACCGAATAAAGTGGGAAACATACATGGTAATTTGAGCGTTTTCTTGTACAATTCACACACTTGCTTCTGACACGTCCAAAATCCACCAATTTAGTGAAGTAGACCTGATGATGAGGACGAGGGATGCTACATCTCTTATAAAAGTTATAAATGCCGATAGTGCGGACCTCGATTGTCCGATTTGAAAAATTCTTATATTCTTGGTAAAAGGAGAGAGGAGACCTCCAAGATGGTCTCATATAATGCTGGCCCTAATGTGATGATGGAACCCATCAGCCATTAAGTGAACTCATCCATTATAAAGGTTATTTGGTTATTTAGTACGCACAAACGCGCATCCATGTAGGATTTCATTTGGAAAGAAAAACCTTCAAGGTGTTTTCATAGGACTTCTGACTCTGAATTCTGATCTCATAAAGGACTCAATAAGAAATTAAGACATCATTTGTCCAAATATCTGTGTCATATGTATCTCTTATTTACCGTGGAATAAAAAACACTTGGCGCCTATACCTTTATTTTAGCAAATCACGAGATTACAGTTCGGGCCGAAAGTGTGTTTACATGCCTACTTACTAAAAAACAATAATTATATAGGACAATGTCTACACATCGGCTATCGGCTATCGCTGCTCACAGTTTGATAACAACTGATCATTTAATTGCGAACCGCGGCGGCAGTGTCTACACTGTCTGTCTTGTCTACTCGTCCAAAATGTTAATTTATTTACTATCCACCGCGATTTTACTGTGCGTCATTCATGTGTTTTTCAATTACAATAGTGTCGCGAGGGCACTTAGAAAAATACCGGGTCCGAAGGATGCATTTATAATTGGCAATGCATTTGAAATTATAGTTCCGCCAGGTATGTCTGTGTATATAAAAAAATATATAAATAAAGTATCCAGTTACCTACCTTCCTTGATCATAATGCTCTTTATTAATTTACAGATAAGTTAATGCAGATGGGAAGGGATTTCGCGAAGAGGTTTCCAGGAATTCACAGATTTTGGAGTTACCCGTTAGGGGCAGTGACTATTTATAATCCAGACGATATAGAGGTAACATTTTTGTACACACAGGTACCTCCCGTACACTTAAACTAAAGTGTGTGTGGTATCGAAGATGGCTATTTAAAAAAATAGAACAACAGAAAAAAAATTAAGCTTCTTTCCTAATATGTGCTAACATTTTCCATAAATTGTATATAACGTCAACGCTACCTACTTAAGTTTTCATATGTTCTGGAAATTTTCTCGTAATGAAACAGTTGATGATACCGAGTAGTTATTTAGTAAAAAAAATACTGCACAAAACCTATCATTAAAGTAATTAATAAACATCTACTTCCAAATTGTTTGCAGATAATTATGTCAACCATGAAACATAGCGAAAAAGGGATAATTTATCATTTATTGAAACCATGGCTCCAGGATGGTCTGCTGCTAAGTAAAGGTAAATAAGTATTTTACAAAGTTAAAACATTTACTACTACTTGTATTCACACGTTTAGTGGATGTATGTAGTGTTAAACTGAGGTTACTAGCAATGAAATAAACGTAGCAAAGATTTAAACAAAATATAAGTCTATGCTGTGTCGGTATCTGGTGTAAGTTCCTTTTTATTAATTAACACTTTGCCCCTTCTTATCATAAATCACATACTTAGGTATGCTATAAATATCATAACGACAAACACCGATATCACATTGTTGCATGTAGGTAGTTAGGAGTTAGGACATTTTTTTAAATGTAACTAATGCATTCCAAATATGAGACTTAAGAGATAATTAAGGTTCCCATAATATGATAAAGACTATGGAAATAGGATACTTCATATAGAAAGTTATATGTATAAGATGACCCGTTATTATTGTTCTTGATGGATCAGGATCCACACAATGGGTCAGTATTTATGTGATGGCAACATTTAATAATATGCAACAATCATCGAGCTGCTAAAGCTTCAATATTTAAAGGCCTGTAACATCTTCCGTAATTCAGAAATTTCAATATGAGATATTATTACCACAATATAACGGCCATTTGTCAAACTTTTTCAAACGAATTGTACCTATATCGCATAAATTTTATTGCACAGAGAGTATTTGTAGTAGTTATTCGATATTCTACTTTGTGCATATAACTAGGTACCTAAAATGTAGGTACATCTGTGGTGCTACTATCTATTTTATTGACCTCCATTCCTTGTCTGCGCAGGTGAAAAATGGCAAACTCGTCGTAAGATCCTGACGCCCACCTTCCACTTCAACATACTACGGCAGTTCAATGTGATTCTGCAGGAGAACGTACAACGCTTGCTGACAGTTCTGGAGGCGACGGAAGAGCGGCCCGTCGATGTCGTACCTGTCATATCAGAGTTCACACTTGGCTCCATTTGTGGTAGGTACCTCTCAGTAGGTAAACCGATATAGCTATGGCATTCCGTGGAGTAAATTTTGGGCAGTCGTAAATATATATGTGATATATTTATAGTTTGTATGCACCTCGCAGTCCTATGCTGGCGAGCCTCGCCAGATGCAAACGCAATATAAACCAGTGGGTAAAGAACTTAGATGTGGAGCCGTAATTATGTTACTGTTAAAATGATTAAGGGACTCTGTTAAAAATGCCATACGAATAATTAAGTAAATGTAAAAAAATACATTAACCAAATGGTAAAATCAGTTATTAACTATTATAAAGGTAGGTTAAACAGGTATCTACAGTTTTAAGCAGAATCGTACGAGGTAACCATGTGTGTTTATATGACCCTAGTCAATACATTATTGTAGAAGAGCCCATGACACTGAACCTAGTTCGATAAGTCTCCCGGATGATATATATATAATTAGACGCGTTTTTAATAGGAGAACACGAAATGCCTATGCTGCAATCCAAAAAAATGGGCGGCATAAAAAAAAATTTTTTTTGAAAAATTAAAAAAAAATCGGTCTCTAGTACGATAAATCTCCCAGGTTTCCTCTGTTCCTCGAAGTAGAGGAGAGTTAGGGCTATACGATAATGCGGTGCTGCAAGCCCCCGTGACAGGCCTTGTCAGTTGCTGCAGCATTATAAGGGATCGGTTGCTTAGGTATCTAGTACGATCGATCTCCTCTAGAAACCAATGCTCATCTGAAAGATCATTACTTTCTGTGTAAGAAAAACCACTGCTGCATTTCCCAAACATGGGAGAAGGTGGTTGCTGCAGCGATTGAAGGTCGCCCTCTGAGCAGTTCCATACGGCGTTACAATTCAACCGATTTTATTCAATATAGTTTTCATTGAAAGTACTTATCAGGCCTCACTTCCATGACCTTTTTCAATTTTTTTGGACCCACGGTTCCAAAGTTAGATGGGGGGAACGCTCTTTTTTTAACTTTCAGAGCGATTATTTAAGAAACTATTAGTTTTATCTAAAAACTGTTTATGAAAGCCTATATTGATTTTAAAAGACCTATCTAAACATACCCTACACGATAGGGTTAGAACGAGAAAAAACGCGGACAGACGGACCGACGGACAGACTACGGAACCCTAAAAAGCGCTAGTAGCCTGGCGGTAAGACGTCTAGCTGACTTTCAATCTGGAGTTCTTGGGTTGAAACCCCGGCTACCACTACCACTGAGTTTTCCAGAACATAGAGAAATAATAAGCCTTATAGAGTGCTCACTCCATACACTGGTTATTAGCTCGTTAGCTTGACATTTTGAAGGCTTGACGACTAAGGGGTTGAGGGAGGAGCGGGCTGGGGGCGTGAATACTAAGGGTTTACAACGGGTGCCCTAATCACACCTCCTGCCCGCTTCTTCCTCAACCCCTTAGTCGTCTAGCCTTCAAAATGTCAAGCTTGCGGGCTAATAACCAGTTGTATGGAGTAAGCACTCTATAAGGCTTATTATTTCTCTATGTTCTGGAAAATTCAGTGGTAGTGGTAGCCGGGGTTTCAACCCAAGAACTCCAGATTGAAAGTCAGCTAGACGTCTTACCACCAGGCTACTAGCGCTTTTTAGGGTTCCGTAGTCTGTCCGTCGGTCCGTCTGTCCGCGGTCTAGCTCAGTGACCATTAGCACTATAAAGCTGAAATTTCGTATCAGTGTGTGCATTAATCACGCCGACAAAGTGGGATAACAAAAACTGGAAAAATATTTTTTATTAGGGTACCTCCCTTACACATGAAGTGGGGTGTGATTTTTTTTTCTCGTTCTAACCCTATCGTGTAGGGTATGTTTAGATAGGTCTTTTAAAATCAATATAGGCTTTTATAAACAATTTTTAGATAAAACTAATAGTTTCTTAAATAATCGCTCTGAAAGTTAAAAAAAGAGCGTTCCCCCCATCTAACTTTGGAACCGTGAGTCCAAAAAAATTGAAAAAAGTCATGGAAGTGAGGCCTGATAAGTACTTTCAATGAAAACTATATTTAATAAAATCGGTTGAATTGTAACGCCGTATGGAACTGCTCAGAGGGCGACCTTCAATCGCTGCAGCAACCACCTTCTCCCATGTTTGGGAAATGCAGCAGTGGTTTTTCTTACACAGAAAGTAATGATCTTTCAGATGAGCATTGGTTTCTAGAGGAGATCGATCGTACTAGATACCTAAAAAAACCGATCCCTTATAATGCTGCAGCAACTGACAAGGCCTGTCACGGGGGCTTGCAGCACCGCATTATCGTATAGCCCTAACTCTCCTCTACTTCGAGGAACAGAGGAAACCTGGGAGATTTATCGTACTAGAGACCGATTTTTTTTAAATTTTTCAATAAAAAAAAATTATTATGCCGCCCATTTTTTTGGATTGCAGCATAGGCATTTCGTGTTCTCCTATTAAAAACGCGTCTAATTATATATATATCATCCGGGAGACTTATCGAACTAGGTTCAGTGTCATGGGCTCTTCTACTATTATGTCCCTAGAAATAATTGTATATATTTCTTACGTGTCATACAATTTTCTTGCAGAAACTGCAATGGGGACACAATTAAATGAACAGGATGCCAATGCCTCTAAATTATACAAAGAAGCAATATACAAAATAGGACATATTTTTAGTACCCGTTTTGCAAGAATATATTTATTTGCCGACTTTGTTTTTAACTTGACATCTTTAGGCAGAAAGCAAAAACGTGTTTTAGAAATAATTCAAGGTTTTACTAAACAGGTGATAAACCAAAGAAAGATTATGCTTAACAGTAATACTAATTCAGACATAATAAAAAATGCCGAAGAAATAGACGATATCTTTATGAAAAAGAAGAAAAAAGTAGCTATGTTAGATTTATTAATATCTGCTGAAAAAGATGGACTGATTGATAGTAGAGGCATCCAAGAAGAAGTAGACACATTCATGTTTGAGGTAAGTTAATAAACTATTTATTTTAAACAACAACAACATACAATCACGCCTATATCCCAAAAGGGGTAGGTAGAGATCACGGATTTCCATTTGCTACGATCAATGCAGTAAAACGGCTCTCCGTGAACCGCTTCTCAGCCCCGTGAATTTATTGTACCAATAACGATGTGTAAGTATAATTAATTAAATGTTAGACATTCTCATTGAAAATTTTACGGTAAGATGCATGATATATGTATGTATTGTATTAACTGAAGCACTAGCTATACAAATAAGCTACCTATATCATTTATATTCTACCAAACAAATAACAAGAAACAGATAACAAACTGAAACAAAAAGATAGTTTACTCGTCCATTTAGATTATTTACAGATACGTATAAAAATAGTTTTTACCCAAAAAATTATGTTTTGACATGCTTATTAAAATACGGGTGGTATTACGATGTCAAGATGATACCCAGTCCTGTTTATTAGATGATAAATTAGACTAGAGGAGGCCGTGGGATCTCTCGCGATAAAACATCGACTCGATGAGCAGGATGAGCGTTGAAAGAGCTCAGTCAGTGGATAAAGATTGTCGCAAAAATGTTTAAAGAGCTATTTATGCTGAATACTTTACTTAAACAAAGGTAACGTTTTTTCAGGGCCACGACACTACGGCATCTGGGTTGACATTTTGCATGATGGCTCTGGCTAATTATAAGGATATTCAGGTACTTTTTAGTTACAACGTATGTTGATATGCCGTATCCATTTTTTGCAATTTTGAGATTGGCTTTGGTCAGTATGACTTCATAATTATTTATCTCGAAGAATGAACCCGTAGGTACGGCTAAACTAAACATTGAAAAACCATCAATGTAAGTCCTGTTGATATAGGACTATTGAAATCTATCTGCTTATTTGGTATATAAATGTGAGACTGAAACGTAATAAAAATATTTTTATTTGACATTGGCTTTGGTCAGTATGACTTCATAATTATTTATCTCGAAGAATGAAGCCGTAGGTACGGCTAAACATTGGAAAACCATCAATGAAAGTTCTGTTGATATAGAACTATTAAAATATAATTTTGGTATCTGCTTCATAAAAGTCTGAAACGTAATAAAAATATTTTCAGGATAAAGCTGCAGCAGAAATAAAAGACTTACTAGGAGACTCCGACCGCGCTATAACCATGGAAGATTTCAACAACATGCCGTACCTGGACCGCTGCATCAAAGAGTCGCTACGGATCTATCCTCCCGTGCATTTTATTAGCCGCAAACTTACAGAAGATGTGGTACTTAGTAAGTTAATAAATTACTTGTTTAGTTACCTCTTCAGTGGCAGCTTCATTAGCATGACATTATGACTTGACCCTCATTATTAGGCAACTGCGCGTCTGTATATCGTCATTTAGTCAGTTGCTAAAATTTACATTAAAACCATTTACAGGCAACAAATACTACGTTCCCGCTGGAGTGGCGTGCCACATTTCCATCTATGACCTGCAGCACCGCGCGGACCTGTACCCGGAGCCGTCCCGGTTCGACCCTGACCGCTTCTTGCCTGACCTGTGTGCCCGGAGACACCCCTATGCGTACATACCCTTCAGCGCGGGGCCGAGAAACTGTATAGGTAATAAATACATATTTACTTATTATGATTAATTTATAACTTATAATATAACTTAAGCCACATAAATGGATGCAATCAGTTAAAGGTACAGTTGAGCGCGATAAATTAATTCTGCAGCAAATATTCATATATCATAATCATTCTCCTCGTATTTGTTCCGGTCTTACCACGGCTCAATTGAGCCTCGAGTTAGGCACTAGTTTTTCGAAAGCGACTGCCTTCTAACCCAGAGAGGAAACTAGGCCTTGTTGGGATTAGGTCCGGTTTCTTTACGATGTTTTCCTTTACCGAAAAGCGACTGGTAAATATCAGATGATATTTCGTACATAAGTTCCGAAAAACTCAGTGGTACGAGCTGGGATTTAAAGTATTTAAACCTGAGACCACCGGATCGAAAGTCTGACGTTCTACCACCAGACCACCAGCGCTTCAGCTAATATAGATAATAAAATAATCTAACGTAGTTAGGCGACATATTTTAATTTATCTCGGCTTATATTTTTGAACGTCTGTAAAGTTATGTTATAGCGGAGAGTTTATGCAAGCTTTGTTTAACGTCACTTTGGAAATTTCACTTATACCATTAATATATTCCCAAAAAAATAATTTTGGGTTTCCCAATTTAGTCCTGAAACACTTTGATGTGAAGACCAATCCCTTTGCACCTTAGCATCTTTTTATGATTAACAGCAATAATTACTTTTATGCCTTTGCGCAGGTCAAAAATTTGCTCTATTGGAGATGAAGTTAGTGCTAGCGGAGGTGTTACGGAGGTTCGAGCTGCTACCAGTCACTCGACCTGAAGACCTGAGCTTCATTGGAGACCTGGTATTGAGGAACAACGGCCCTGTCTACGTCAACTTTAGGAAAAGAACTGGTGTCGCTACAGAATAATATGATTATTTGTTAATAATGACAATTGCTAATAATAATTAATCATTTTTTACGTTTTTGTAAATAAGATACTTTATATATATATTAGCCTTCATTACTGTACTAATCGGAATTATTACCGGTACCTAGAAGAAATTACCATAACATCCTTTTTTAAGCACTATAAACCAATGAAATTTTATTTTTAACCGACTCCAAATAAAGAGGAGGTTCTCAATTCGACTGTTTTTTTTATCATTATTTTTTTTTAATTCTTTTTATGTGTATGTTAGTCGATATCTCCGTGAATCGTGAACCGATTTTCAATTTTTTTTTAATCGAACATGTATAACTCCTCAATGGTCCCTTTGTCACCAAGTCGGGGTCTGATGATGGGATCCTAGAGAAATCGAGGGAACTCTTCAACTATTATAGGCACACCTATAGTGATTTCACTATTTTTTACAGCAACTCGGCCACTTCCTCTTGGAATAGCGGATCCTAAGTGCAGTCGGTTCTTTTTTGTTTAAAATTATATTTAATGATGAAACTTTTCAATTTACCATACTTTTTCTACTCCAGTACTTCTATGTGCCAATTAAAGGATTGATCGTGGTATCTAAAACCATTTAATTGAACTGTCGGTGCTAGAGTCTATTTGTCTATAGGCACTTTCTACAACTGCTAGGAGTTACACAAAGCGTATTGTGTAACTGCTTTAATTTTTAAATGCACTGACTTCCAGCCACCAAATAATTCATTGGAGACTTGATACTGAGGAACAAGGGTCCTATCTACGTCAAATTCGTACAAAACACAGCCTGAACTTCATAATCCCGACCTCTATGTTGTATGTACTTTATTCAGGTCTATTAAACATTTTGCTATTGTTAAATAACATGTGAAAGAAGGGAGAATGTTTGGTATTGACCGTGAAAAAAAACCCTCTAGACACAAGTCCTCCTATATAGGAGGACTTGTGAATAGACTATACATTCAGAACACCCCGGGAAGGCCTACGACGATCAAGGAATCGTTTCATAAGTTTAACATCCGATAGATCGTTAGGAGACGTTTTAATCTTTATTACAGCAGCTCTTGTGGATGATACAATAAGTCTACTAGTCAATTAATCGACAGTCCATATGTAATGTAATAAGTATTATTAACCCATTCAGTGCCCATGACGACACGTTGTCGTCACAGCTCTACGAAGCATTTTCGCTACAAAGCGGGAAACCCATGTTATCGGCTACGGCGTAGCGCTACGCGCGTAGCATGGCCGTGAATGTGTTAGCGACGTTTTAATGGGATTCTTCTACAGTATTACTCAGACGTCACGACCATGGCACTAAATATAATGCCGTTCCCAGCCAGTGGCACTACTCCCGGTAGTATGAGTATTTATAAACGACAAGTAGGAGAGAATGATGTCTCAGTTTCGCGAGTGCGCCGTGCGGATACGCGGTTGGCATCAGTTGCCTCGGGAGCTAGCTCTCGTCCGTCTAAAGACTGTAGACGCTGTTATGCGGACATTATCTAGTGGTGGATACGACGACTTCGTGATGGAATATGGCAATGATTTTGAGGTGATGTGTTGTATTTTGCTTTGATAATGGACATTTTTTGTCTACGCTATTTAGAATAATCTCGTATCTTAAGGTTCCAGTCATAGTACTAAAAACCAATTATTAAGTTTATCTATTATCAATTATTAGTAAGCAATACTTACCTAAGTAGGTGTCACAGTGGCGGTGGGGTGGGTCAAAAAAATTCTTAGGCAAGCCGGGGCTAATGTAGCTTCTAATTTCTTCATGAGAGGTCGGAAAACTGCTCAGGTGCCTGAAAACTAGGCAAGCCGACGGGGATCGTGTTCTATAGACGCGCCGCCACTGGTAGGTGTGTAATTTTTCAGCAAGAACAAGAACTGATCCTTCTTATTCATATGTACCTACACATTTAAACACAACGAATACAGTTTTGATAAGGTACTTACATAAATAACAAAAGTTTATTAAATGTAACCTGCAACATTTAAAACGTGTATTCGTCATACACATTTTATTTATTTAGCTAAAACCGATTTTGAATATGTTTTACTTAAAGGGTGAGTCGGTGCGTGTGTTTCTTATAGAGCTAAAGCCAACTCTGTACTATAATAGTGAACTAAACAAATAAATACATGTATGTATCACATTGACATTGTCATTAGAGTGGTCGTCGTGCAGTAGGTATGTTAGTTTTGTAGTATGTTACACTCGAGAGCAAAAGTTTCGGGTCAGTAACATAAACTTTAATATCTTTCAAATTAATATCTTTTGAGATATTCAAGAAAATGCTAGTGACCCGAAACTTTTGCTCTCGAGTGTAGTTTACATCATATGTCTGATACAAACATCCCCGATTATTTAATCTACAAGACAAATGCTGTGTTTAATTTCTGTCAGAGGGTTTGTGTAGGTACCAATGTAACAATATTTTTTGATGGTGTAATGTTTTGAGTTGAAATTCATGGTCAATAATAATTATTATAATTACTATCCAACTAACGTTTTAAGAGTCGCCAGGACGCTCGCGTGAATTCGCGTCCCCATACAAACGTAGTTCAGCTCTCATTTTAAAACGACATGCTTTAGAACCACGAAATTTGGCATGGACATTTTAGTAGGTAGTACAGAGCTATGTCGGTAATTAGTTTTCGTTGCTAAAAATTGTAATACAAAGAAAACTTAGCAAAAATAAGTTTTGTATGGAAATCTGTATCTGGCTGTATTTTCTTTGTATTACAATTTTTAGCAACGAAAATGAATTACCGACATAGATCTGTACTACTAAAATGCCCATGCCAAATTTCATGGTTCTAAAGCATGTCGTTTTAAAATGAGAGCAGAACTACGTTTGTATCGGGACGCGAGCGTCCTGGCGACTCTTAATAGATATAACAAAAAAAGTTTGTATTTTGGAGATTTGTTGCTCACTATTAAATAGCTTATGAAAATCGACATCGTCACAAGTTACAAGTCAGTCAGTAAATATTATGACAGTCAGTGAATAATACTCACATTTCTTTTTATGACATTAAATGATTTAATTGAACTGAACCAGGGTATCCTATCTCGAAAACGTCACAACTCTACGTTCTAGAATGCAATGTGATGGCCCATCGAAGCTGGTCTGACGATGGAAATCAAAGATGGCCAATTGACCAATTTGACCCCTCTCTCTACTACTCTCTCTCTCTCTCTGGGACTCTGTACTAGAATGACGTTACCTTGATCAACTTGATACTTTAGACTAAATAAAAGTACAGTCGGCAGCAGACAACAAAGGTATGTACTTACTAAAACTGTAACCTTTCTTTAGTCGTTGCGTTTGTTATCAGGTGTAGCGACAGCATTTTAGATTTGAGATAGTGACGTCCAAAACGTCAAGGTACCTAATTCAGTTTTATAAATCTCAAGATAACATACCTAATTGTAAGTGATAACGAACGTGACACGCAGGTAATACCTAAGGGACGTCACAGGTAAACAAGAGCTGATAGCGCTGCGAAAAGCCGTTTCCTTCCGTCAGTTGGCGCCTGCGCGTTGGGCCGTCGCGATACGGCGCCAGTGCGGACACTTATAGACTGGTTGGTGGTTTAGGGCTGTCCTGTCCTTCCCCGCCCGTCACCATGAGCAGCCGCCCGCTCCGCCGGCTCGCGGCCGCGGCCCGGCCTCTCCTGCAACGATCCTGCGGATGCTACCGCGAATACAGTCAAGTAATACCCGTCTACATTATAGACAGACCTGCTGTGAGTGTCCCCTTTGCTTTGCTTCCGTAACGAACCATTATCACGTTGATATTTTGTTAAATAAGTATGCCGCTTTGGAGGTCACTGTGCTAAATTCATCGTGTCGTAAGAATTGGCAAAACTTTTGCAGCTGTATCTTTGGTTTTAAAACTTTTGGTTTAACGTGAATATTATTTATTGTTGCAGAAATGGCGAAACTCTGCACCAAATTTTTATGCTGCTCAATCTATTGACATGAGGTGAGATACAGTTAATTTAGTGCAATTCGTTGTGAAAAAGGCGGTCAAACATATACTGACGTATAAAAACTAATAGTGTATATATACACCAGTGCATCTGTTGTGCAATAAAGGCAGCATTCAGTTGTGAATAAACCAAAGCGTCGCACTTCACAAATTACGCACATCTCCAGCGACAGTTATTGGGAATAAATTGTTTGTAATGACCCACATCAACTCCTATTGATCTGTATTGAACTTGCCGGCGCCACATGAGCCTCGCATTCAATTCACCCCTGACATTTTGTACCTATTACTCGCACAGCATGTGGTTACGTAAATAGAAAATTTCTTAAAAGTTCTGCAAAGCCGAATAGTTCTAAGGGATATACTACATAGGTTACTTTTAACAAATAAATAGATTAAATTAAGTCCATATATACGACATCCACATAAACCTATGAAGCTGAATCTCATTGTAAAACTACAATAAATATTTTATCAAAATTTGACATAAAAGGGTAAAATGTTTTGTAAGAGTAATCTGATATTTCAGTGTCCTTGCTTACTACAGAAGTGTAAATGCACGTGCAATAATATTTAGATAACATGTCTGAAGTATCCAACGAATGTCATAAGTGTACACTAACAATTTATACAAAGTGTTTGTTGGACTGTTTTCATGGAAGGAGCAGACAGTATTCGTTCGTGCATAACCTCGATTCTTCATCGTGAGTACAGGCCGGCTTGCTGATTGTTGTGATTTTGCATGCTCGCGGAGGCTAGTTTTATTTAGACGTTTAGATGGTTTTACATCGTGTTGCTCCAGTACACAGTTTATTTTCTTCTCATCCACGTCATCAACCATTATTTATATAGAATAAAACATACCTTTTAAATGGCATAAGAACAACTGAATGGTGATGTGATGTGCAACTAAAAATACCTAGTTAAGAAAGTGTTGTTTCAAAAATACCATGCCGGGCAAGCCAAATTGTAGGAAGTACAAATTGTAGAAAATAGAGATAGACTATAGACATTTTGTCGTAGACCTAAAGTCAACAGGCCTTATAATTATAAAGCTTATCAGTACCTACCATAAAATTAGATTTGATAAGAACTACTTTTATTAGTTTTTGACATCCCAGAATTCAATTCATTTTCACTTCTGCGAGTAGAATACATTTTAGTAACACATCATTTTACTAATATATTTAGCTGCATGGATATTTTTAGATTATGTTATGCCCATCTGTGGATGTCCGTTTTAGTGGTTTTTAGTTTATTTAATGACTCGATGTTTGGTAACATTTACATGTAGACCATACGTAGCTTTATTTCTTGCTTTAAATAAATATGGATGATATTTCGTTCGTCAATATGAAATATGGCACTGGAAATCGGTCCATTACTAACAACAAGTAGGCTCGTTATTTTTTATCTATAATTGTGTTTTTTCATGAGTGCTTACATCGCAACTTTTGTTTTATTATACGACAAAAATGATAGATGTGGCGTAAAAAAACAAACAGCTAAAAATAAGGAGTCATTCCTACGTGGCAGCCACACCTACCACCGACGTCAGACCTATAACGAGCCCGCGCGTGACGGCCTGTTATCGAGTACTTTCAAATACACGATCAAATATTTGCCAAATACATCATCCTCTCATTAGAGATGTTTTGGCAAAAGTTTACGCCCACCGCCACTGTCGTTTGTCCTGTTGTTTGCACGACATAATTGTATATTATATAATTATACTCGTATAGATGTTTGTTGCTGCTGCACGATTCAAATTAAATGTTATATTTCTTCCGCAGGGTAGCAGAGGGATCACATAAAAACGCAGATGATGTCTTGTTTGATATGTTCAAGAATGAAGACACGGGTCTCCTTCCTGTTGGAAAGTTTTTGGCCGTGAGTATTCTCTCTTTGCATTCCTAACAGTTCTTATTAAGTTCTATCTTCATCACTTCTTGACAATTTTATTCTGTTATTGCAGGCCTTGAGAACAACCGGTATTAGAAAGAATGATCCGCGTGTTAAGGAAGTTATGCACAACTTGTACAAAGCCCACAAAGAATCAAACTATGAAGGAGGATCTCCTGAAACTCTCAAATTAGACAGGAAGGCATTCAAAGAAGTTATAGCGCCCAACATCGTTCTTATAACGAGAGCATTTCGTAGCCAGTTCGTCATTCCGGATTTCCAAGACTTCATTAAGGACATAGAAGAAATGTACTGGGCCGCTAAGAGTAATACAGACGGCAAAGTGGCTAGTTACATCCCTCAGCTGGCTCGGGCGAGCACAGAGAATTGGGGAGTCAGCGTTTGCACAATTGATGGCCAGAGATTTTCTATAGGTACGTTCTTGTTTGTACTACCATTTTAAATCATCTCTCTGGTTATATTGTACTTTCAGTAGCTCAGTTTTAGTATTATAAATAAGAAATTTTCTTTGGGCGACTTCCAAAAAGGTGAATCACTAAATAGTCTCATTATTGTTAAAACCACGCATCTTTTTGGCATGTAACGTGTAACATGACCTGAAGACGGATTAGACGGAATCTAAATCGTAAACACAATCACACGGTTAGCCATTAAAGTTTGTTTATAATTTTAAACAAAAAAAGAACCGACTTCACTTAGGATTCGCTATTCCAAGAGGAAGTGGCCGAGTTGCTGTAAAAAAATAGTGAAATCACTATAGGTGTACCTATTATAGTTGAAGAGTTCCCTCGATTATTCCAGGATCCCATCATCAGACCCCGACTTGGGGACAATGGGACCATCTAGAGGTTATACGTGTTCGATAAAAAAAAATGAAAATCGATTCACGATTCACGGAGATATCGAGTAACATACATACAAAAAAATAATAATGATAAAAAAAATTGTCGAATTGAGAACCTCCTCCTTTTTTGAAGTCGGTTAATTAAGAGGCGAGTATATTTATTCTTGGATAGCATCATATATCTGAATCATATCGGATCAATGGAAGTCGGTTGTCAAACAATTTTATTTAGTATCTATCGCTTGGAAATCTTTCTTTTCAGGATTAGATGTAATAAATTAATGATCCCTAATTATATCCAGGTGACGTGACGGTGCCATTCACGCTTCAGTCGTGCAGCAAACCGCTCACATACGCCATGGCGCTTGATACGCTGGGCCCCGACGTGGTTCACAAGTACGTTGGCACGGAACCAAGCGGGCGCAACTTCAATGAGCTCGTCTTGGACTACAACAGTGCGTACAAGAATTCACACCTACGTATATTTACCAATCTAATAGTATCTAGATGAATAAACAAATCACGACACTATGTTTATCTTGTTTGTTTACAGTGAAACCTCACAACCCGATGATCAACGCTGGCGCAATATTAGTATGCTCTCTATTGAAGCAATTGGACAAACCCGAGATGACTTTGGCTGAGAAGTTTGATTACGTCATGTCATTCTTCAGCAGGCTTTCGGGTAACGAGCCCCTAGGCTTCAACAATGCAGTGTTTCTGTCGGAGCGCGAAGCCGCCGACCGCAACTATGCGCTAGGCTTCTATATGCGCGAACACAAATGTTATCCGGAAAAAACAAATCTGCGCGAATGCATGGACTTCTATTTTCAGGTCGGTGTACTGGCACAAATATTATCGCACAATCTGCGAATGCGCTTATATCCGCTAGACTCAAAATAACTTTCGGTAATTAGTCAAGTGTTATGTACGGCTGTTTCAGTGTTGCTCTATGGAGGCCAACTGCGACATAATGTCTATTATGGCAGCGACGCTAGCTAACGGAGGCATTTGTCCCATCACTGACGAGAAGGTCCTCGGGCCAGACTCCGTGCGCAACGTGCTGTCCCTCATGCACAGCTGTGGCATGTACGACTACTCCGGCCAGTTTGCTTTCAAAGTGGGCCTTCCGGCAAAATCTGGGGTGTCAGGGGCTATGCTCATAGTCGTGCCTAATGTCATGGGAATCTGCACATGGTCACCACCGCTGGACCCCCTGGGCAACAGTTGCCGAGGACTTCAGTTCTGTGACGTGCGTTCTTTTTCTTTCAATTATGGAGCATTCTAGTTTTAAAAGCAGTTTTTTTTTCATGTTTATCATGTTTTTCCAGCAATTGATAGAGCGATTCAATTTCCACAAGTACGACAACATTCGCTACGCGAGCCACAAAAAAGATCCAAGGCGCTACAAATTTGAATCGACTGGGCTCAGCATTGTTAATCTTCTATTTTCTGCTGCCAGCGGGGACCTTAGTGCTCTCAGAAGGTAATACAGTAAAATCGATGCGTGCTACTTATTCAACCAAATCACGACCAATTGCTAAAATTCTTGAAACATTTCCCAGTACTTCATCCGAGGAATCTGAATCAGACCCACCGAAATCGACGGGATCTACACCTTAAAAATCTATTTAAATACAAGTAACACGAAACGCTTAGATACCTATTGAACATATAGTTCTAGTAATTGGCATATCGTTTACAATTTTTATTTGCAATATAAATGCGGCCACGACTTCCATTTCACTCATGTTTGCTTAACGATCTTCTAATTGTACAATTCAATTAAATGGCTTAAAGTAAGTACCTAATGCGAAAACTTTGCACTTAGTGGATGAACTAAAACAAAACTTTTAAAAGATCGGAATCCCGAATGTTCATAATTGTGTAGCTTTAAGTCTGTTCTTTCATAATATAGTTATGGAAGTTAAGGAATCGTGTAACCCCACTAAGTACGTAAAGTGAACAAAGCCTTTATAATTGCAATTCATTTTTTGTAATAGTAAACGCTTTCGTTTTTCCACGGCAGAAGTACTTTAAAGTAGCATTACCGCTTTGGTGGCAAAAGTAGAAACTTATAAAGTAAAAAGGTTTGAAGAAATCACCTGTACGTAAAATGCATAATATATGTTCATATACTTCACACGAGCTATTAAAATAGCTTCTTTTTTGGCGGAATATAGTTACATAAATCTGTTTTGTTTTGTTAGGCATCACCTCTCCGGCATGGACATGACGCTCTCTGATTATGACGGGCGCACGGCGCTGCACCTCGCTGCCGCGGAGGGCCACCTATCTTGCGTAGACTTCCTATTGGCGCAGTGCAACGTCAACCACGACCCCCGCGACCGCTGGGGCAGCCGCCCCCTCAATGAAGCCGAGACCTTCGGCCACGCTGCCGTCGTCCAGTACCTTAAAGAATGGGAGCGTGTCCACCCCCAGGGCAAGGAAACTCCGGGGGCTTCCGTCGCCGAGATCCTCGAATCCCACCCAGACGCTAATGATGCCGTCAAGGACCCGAGCATTCAGGAGATCGTCTCCAGAAACGGCGATAAAGTTCAGTAAAAGAATCTCAATACCATATTGTGATTGCAGGCGATCTCAGGAATAAAAATGAATTGTTAACTATTTAAAAATAATAAAAAGTAATTTTAAGTAGGTAGATAAAATATATTTGTTTCATGCAGTTTTGGAGATGCATTTCTATTTTAAAAACTGTCTCAATTATAGGGCAATAAACTTCAGAATCAGTTGCAGATGAATTTTTTTTAGGAATATTAATGATATTCATTGTATATTGAAATATTTAACATTCCATTTACTGTTGTGAATCTATCTACAGTTATTAGGTATTCAGCCAGGTTTGTTATACCTATAAATTATTCAAAATTTACAGAAATCAACTTTTAATCATAAAATAAGTAGAATATACTTAAATCCTATCTCAAATTAAGACAATAAATAAATTATGATAGGTAAGGTAGTATACAGAAATTAAATGTATGAAGTTGGCATTAAATTGTTATTTGTGTCATTTACATTAGTGTTGTCCAAATATGTACTGTCAATTAAATAAATTGTTGATTTTAAAAATATACTTACATATCTCTATTATTTTAAATAATTAATATGTGTTATGTTTATGTATAACAATACCATAGTGAACCTTAATAGAATCGAAGGTTAAGGTTCATATTAAACTTTAATCATGCACTGACATTGCAATGAATTAGCGAGTGGGTGTACAAAATATTTAACTGCTATGGGCGCCTAAACTTTCTAAAACTAAGATTTGAGTTATGAGACTAACATGGAACAGGAATACTTAAGGTTATCTAAATGAAGTATACAATTTACTATTAAATATTACCTTTATTGTACTAGTAAAAATAAACTACATAATATTTACAGAATAAGCAATTCACACAGACCTACATATCCATAAACTAAATTCTTAATATATTTTACGCTTACGCATAAGTGACAGTTTTTGGATGTTGTTAATAATATTCAATATTTTTTACTTCTTTTAACTATTACAGTGTACAGAAAGAAAACAAAATGGTATACCAACTTATACTATCAGTGGCGGTGGGTCAAAAATTTTCGAAGGCAAGCCGATGCTGGTTTCTGCTTGAAATTTCTTCATGAGCTGTAGAAAAACTGCTCAGGCGCCTGAAACTTAGGCAAGCCGATGGGAATCGTGTTCTATGGACGCGCCGCCACTGCATACTATACTCAAATATATAAACATATACACTAGTCCTTGGCTGTACTGTAAGCCTGTGCCAATTTCTTACCTTACTGCTGCTTCTCAGTTACTGCCGCTCTCAACGGTGTAGAAACTAAGCCCAGTAGCTTGCAGTCAGCTTCCAGCAATGTGAGATCCGTACTTGACCCGAGGAAACGTGACGACAGCTCCAAGTCCTTTATCTGAATCCTGACTCTCGCTCCCCGGACGTATTCGTCACCTCTATTCGTAGGGCGGGTGCACACACAGTGGAATTTCCAACCAAAGTCTATGTATAAATCATCTTCTACAACATGGAAAACTTTGCCTATGACCACTTTTCCAGAGGGATCTCCTAACTGAAACAAAGTAAAAACATTCTCTTAAAATGCGAATAAGAAAAATACAGCAGCGCTATATGTTTTCTTAGTTCATTCATAACTTACATCCATCAGCTTGGAATTTCTTAGCAAAGATGGGAATGAGTGGTTGACTGTAGGTTCCTGTGTATCTAGAATTTGCGACTGTTTGTCAAACGCCTTAGCAAAACCACCTTTTTCAGGGATATCGTGTATTTTCTCCTGGTTTTGATCGACATTTTTCGAGTCGATATTACTAAATAATCTCGAGGTTCGTGTAAGTAAATTTGAATGTTTTAAATGCCTTGATAATACGGCTACACCAAACATTTTTTACAGTAGCGTATGAAGTAGGAATTCACAGTTTTACACGAATAAGGGCAATGGTATATCTATGCTTGACACTGACAATGACAGTCTGCTCTGCTGACAGTTCTCCATTCTGATAACCCTTTTTTTAAACTTTTAGATAGAAGCATTTTAAGCCAATCCGATTTGATTGTTTTTGCACGCATAGCATGTAACTAGCATAAGATGATGCACTTGCGCAGTAAAGAGTAAAGAAACAGTAGAATTTGTCCGGAAAGAGAAGTTTCGTGGTTTAGGGTCGCCACACACCTAGCGGTTTTCCTCGCGGAATTACCGGAAGTAGCAGAAATTCATAGACAAATTAAGCATTTTGTCTATGAATTTCCTCTACTTCCGGTAATTTGTCTATGGCTTCCATACAAAAAATCTGCTAGACAAATTTCCGCTACCATAGACAAATTTCCGCTACTTCCGGTAATTCCGTGAGGAAAACCGCTAGGTGTGTGGCGACCCTTATATGTGAACGCATAAGTACATTCTACGGCACTGCTCTTTCTGGACAAACTATAGGGCTCAAAACACACCTAGCGGAATGGAGACAGTAATGTATGGAGCTTTGTCGATGGTAGCTTAAATTTGTCTATGGCCTCTATACGTTAGGCTCAAAACACACCTAGCGGAATTTTGGCAGTAATGTATGGAGCTTTGTCGAGAGCAGAGACTTGATATATAAGCAAGACCGCGTACTCGCCTTGAAAAAGCGAGCCGAGCGAGATGGGTGGCAGGCGGACCTTTGTCTCTTTCTATTAGGGTGACCACGCAATTTTAAAAGATAGGAAGTCCACTTTTATATTATGTTATAGAAAGCGTGTTTTATATTAATTATAGAGACTAAATCGACGGAACGAGCTGCCCTAATCTCACTTAATCTGCAAGTCCAACTGTTTTTTAATACAAAAGTAGAAGAATATTTAATCGAGTTACGTAATATTATAATATTAAAGAAAAAAACACCATGTCATAATACTCATACTATTTTACAAATTTTAACATATATTTTGAATGTGCTTTATGAAAATCTCCAAAATTATCCTCTTCTGTATACAAGCATGGTTACCCTATTTGAACGTTTTAAGTTTTATCAATATTTCTTATCATTTCCGCTATATTTTGCTTCATTCGGTATTAGATTCACTTCTGCAGTTTCTAACACATCACTTTTCATGACAAGTCACAAAAAGAACAAGTATATTCTTCTTTCTCGAGTAAATTAATTTCCTTGACGACAAGAACGATTTTCTTTGTCAGCCATCTTAGACGTCTGGGCTGCCACAGCTAAATATTTAATGCTACCAAGTTAATCTTAGTAAAATATTTTTGACGAACGTATTTATTATTTTACTTTTATTGTTTAGTAATTATGATTGTGATAAATAGAAACACTAAATCACATTACTTATTTAATTTCTTTGTACTTCCTACACGAAATAATAAGTTGCCAAAGATAATGAATTTTTCGGAATGGCAACTTTTAGAAAGGGACAGAGGTCCGTGTGCTTGCCATCTCTCTCGGCTCGTTTTTCTCTTTTATTTTTGTCAAGTGAAATTAAACCTTAAAATAATGACTATAAAGTACATTTGACTTATTGGTATTTTTGGAACAACTTGCTCCTGTTGGAATAGTACCTTCATGGTCGAGAGTAGCTTAAATTTGTCTATGGCATACATACATTATTGCCTCCATTCCGCTAGGTGTGTTTTGACCCTTACTGCCTCCATTCCGCTCAAGTGTGTGGTGAGCCTTAGGCTTTCCACTAGAGATGAGCAAGGATGCGTTGGAGCAATGTGTTTGATAATGATAATAACAACCAATCCTAGAGCTGCGCTGGGCGAGGATGAAATATTATGTGATAGAGTGTCTGTCTGTCTGTTATCTCTTCACGCTTAAACCGCTGAACCGATTAAGGGTCACCACATACCTAGCGGTTTTCCTCGCGGAATTACCGGAAGTAGCGGAAATTAATAGACAAAATGCTTAATTTGTCTATGGTAGCGGAAATTTGTCTATGGCTTCCATACAAAAAATCTGCTACCATAGACAAATTTCCGCTACCATAGACAAATTTCCGCTACTTCCGGTAATTCCGCGAGGAAAACCGCTAGGTGTATGGCGACCCTTACATGGAGTAATTAACTGGCAACTAATAGAAATAGATGGCAACAAACTGCCGTCAGTGTCAGTAACGTCGTAACGTCACAACGACAAACGAAACGTCACAAATTTAGACAAGCAAAGCAAGACAAGACACTAAAATTAAGATCTGCGTCGACTCGAGTGCCATTACAAAATGTTGAAACTTTAAAATAAACACGTGAATGAAACGTAAACAATGACCGAGGATCAACATGTTAAGGACGCGCAGGCTGAGACGGGCAGCAAAACATTTATAAATAAATCTAAGGACAAGAAAACCAGATCACAACGTCCCCTAACCAAAGTATTTTTTTTTGTGCAACATTATTGTGTTAAATGTGTACAATTTTGCATATGCTTAAAATGTAATATTTAGGTTTTGTAACGCTTGTTATTCATTTCAGATTATCCTTCGTCGATTGCCTCCCACGATGACAGAAGAACAGTTTCTGGAACAAGTGTCGCCCATACCGGAACACGACCACTTCTACTTTGCTAAGCCAGATCCGTCGTTGGGAAACAATGTTTATTCCAGAGCTTATATAAACTTCGTTAATGTTGAAGATATTTACCTGTTTAGAGATAAATTTGATGAATATGTCTTTGTTGATGATAGAGGTAATTTTGTAATACTTCATAAGCCGTATCCAGATAACACGCGGCGCGTATGTTCGCAACAGACAGATTTGTGGACACATTTGCATTACTTATTTGTCCATAATTGAAAATGATTACCAGTGATCGGATTTTAGGGTGTAAGACGGTTTTTTTTACCTCAAAAAGAAAATATGCTCAAATAGATAATTTTTGGGACTTTAGGACCCACCTTGTTTATTTTAGTTACAACAAGTACCTACATTACAATAAAATTTTACAATACATTCAAAGTAAGTTTGGACTTGACAGATAATATTCATCCATTTGATATTCTACCTTAACATAAAGGAAATAAAGTCCATGATTAAAACACGGCACCAAATGGTGTGATGCTTGTAAAGTTGACCTTATGATTATGACAACAAAATGGAGATTGAAGTGTATAAAACTCATCTGTCAATTGCAAACCGACTTTAAAGCAGTTGTAATGCTTTATCAAGTATATTCGCAAAATAAGTCTATGTTTTCTGCCGTGTTGCACCCTAAAATCCGTTCCTTAAAATGTATTTTCAGGGATGGAATATGTTGGCATAGTTGAGTATGCCCCGTTCCAGAGGATTCCTAAGAAAAAAAAGAAGAAGGACCCAAAATGTGGCACCATCGAGAGTGACCCAGTCTACCAAGAGTTCTTGGAGAACTTGACCAAGGAGCCAGAGGTTGAAAGCCAGCCAAAACTGGAATACTCATATCTTATCAGTGACGGTAAGCAACTGCCTTTTTTGTAAGCCAAATAAAGCTAATTCAAAGGGTGGGGATAATATTAAAAAGTGAGGTAACCTTGGCTGTACAATAGATAAAGAAATAAATAAATATTAGAGAACAATCTAAATCAATCAATACAATTAACTTAATATTAGTACCAGTACCCTAAGTTGGTCTTACACCCTCAGGATTCCGCATATCACTCAATTTTAACAATCACGAAACATTGCAGTAACAAATTTTGGAATTAGATTAAACACATAAATATTTGGGGACACTCTTACACAAATTTTTAGTTAGTTTGTACTAGGCGACAATAGCTACCTATTTATATAGATAAATATATACTTAGATGCATAGAAAATACCCATTAATTAGGTACAAATATTCGTGATAAACACATATAAATGCCCCTACCAGGGACCAATTCGAACCCGGGACCTCCTGTTTCATAGGCAGGGTCACTACCAAATGGGCTAGGAGGCCATTAACAGACAGATTAAGGGGCAAACTTTGTCTTGTCTCCATACATCAACATTGGTTGCAATTACTTTACCAACAATGCAATATATATTCTATTGCAATGGAACATCAATTATAAATAAAAATAAGAGATTCACTTATAATTTGAACTTTATATATATTCCTGCTTAATTTGTTATGGTAGGCAATGACAAAAAGGTGCAATCCACCCCGCTGCTAGAGTACCTCGCGGCGCGCAAGCAGGACAAGCGTGGGCGCGACGAGCGCCGGCGCCGAGAGAACGACAAGCGCAAGATGCGGACCGAGAGGAAGACCAAGGAGCCCGCCATTAAGGTACACACAATATACCATTTTAGACAATGACATGAAAGTGCAGCAAACCTCACTGCCGGAGCATCTCGCAGCACGCAAGCAAGACTAGCCAGGGCTTGGACCGGTTTTTTTCTAAAAACCCTGAAATAACCAAATATATTTAATGAGGAGGGTTTGGGTTTCCTGAATCGATTTTTTTCATCAGGTGGCAGAACCGTAGTGAGAGGTCTAGCCGTCATCTCCAATCATGATGAATCAAATTTATTCCCCTCTCGTCACAATACCGCCACCTGGGAACCTGGGATTGCGAAAACTCTATTTTTTTCATAGTCTTGATGTACAACTCAATGTTGTATTTAAGTAATGACTTAGTTTGATTAAATATGGAATTGTAAGGGAAAGAACGGAAAACATACCGGTATTTTAGTATGGAGCAAATATCGGCTTCCGAGCCCTGAGACAAGCGCAAGATGCGGACCGAGGATGACCAAGCCGCCATTAAAGTACACACATTTATAGCTGCTAATAGGGTTATATCCTGAGTAAAGAAAAAATATGATTATCCCTTCCCAAATAATTTCCCCAAGCGCGCGGTGGCAGCGCATCCGGATGTATTTCAAATAAAAGTAGTGATAACTTTTGTGGTTACCGATACGTGTTGGTTATCCACCTAGCTACCTTGGTTAGTTACGTATGGCTGATTTTTAATATCATATAAAGTCCCCTACTGCTGATGAAAGCATGAGTAGATAGTATCTATGAAAGAGTTTTCTTTGATAGCTGTTTAGGATAAGTTCTCATCTGCTTCTTGACTTTTGAAAACCATAAATGTTGTTTGTTTTGTTTTATAAATAAATATTTTTTCGTCGATTCCTCCCTAATCCTATGTTTGGGCTTTCGGGTAGGAAAAGTGTACAAAAATAAAATTTATTCTTTGTCAAAATTAGAAATGTTGCCTTGCAAGCTCCACTCTGACAGCTGACAGTGAAATTTTTTTTTGCTAAAAATTACACCTACGAATATATTCATGAAATTGTGTTCCCCATAAATAAGAGTGCAGACATTGGACTGATTTTCGTCTAGGTATTAGTAAAACTATCAGCATCAACTAATTTGTCAAGCCTTGTTATTTGATAATTTTTACCATGACCTCTAAAAGTCTAAAGTACGAGTAGCTAAACAGACAAACTGAATTGATTGATTTCCGCTTGCTACTGTGTGTTATTTTTAATTTAAAATTTCTCGTGGTTTTATCATATTATAACATTTCAAAATAGATAGCTACTGGTTAAACAACACCTGACCTATCACATAAACTTAACGTTGAATTGCAAGCACTCGTACTGCAAACAAGGTATTTACATAACTTTGCTTTTCCTTTAGACACCTGGTGATCTCTCAGAAGATGAAGGATCTCACTATAACTGTGAATATTATGACAAACCTAACCATCAGTGTTGGTTTGGCGAACAGAGAGTCTACCATAAATCTAAAGTGAAATCACCAGCTAATACAGAATTCAAAAAGTCCCAAGGTTCTGATGAATTCATAAGTACCGATTCGGACTGGGACAGCCATTTTCCTGCATTATCTATGAAAACGCATAACACCTTTACTTTGACCTCTAGTAAATACTGTGATAAAAAAGAATTACAAGAAGGCAGTTCAAAGAGTGGTGGTGATACATGCTTCAAGGTTTTTTTCCTTCGTTTATTTAATATTTTATTTGTTCTAGTTTCCTGTTGCTTAGTTAGTATTGTGTTTATTTGTAGGTACATATATACCATGTAAGTTACATGTTGATAATTATTTATCATTTTTTAGTGTCATAACATAAGTTCACAGCTCTATCATTTAGATTAGTTAAACTCGATTTTGCATTTCCAATTACACAAATTTCTGTTTTCATTTATAGGAAGATGACTCTGGCGAAAACGAAGTAAAGAAAATCAAACCTAGGGAGTGGGAAAAAGACAAATCATCTAAACCTAGAGATGAAACAGGCAAATCAGATAGTAAAGAGGGAACTGTGTATGAATCAAAAACCTTTAGAGAACAGCGTAAATCTGGGGTAGGGATTGGGACAGATAGGAATAAAAGACACGATTCAGACAAAAAAGATGATGACGATGACGAATCAGATAAAAGCAAAGTAGATAAACAAAAGCCAAAAGATGCTGTGAAAGAACAGAAAAGTAAAAAGTATAGCGACACTCGCAAAGAAAGGCCTAAGCCAACTGAGGCTGTCAAAGTCGATAGACAGGCATTTGTTGCCAAAAATTCAGTTCCAGAGGGTAAATATAAGTCACTGAATCATGACGATATTAAACCTTTCACACAGTTGCCCCAAGTCAAAACTGACGACTTGACCAGGATAATGGATGGTATGGAGAAGAAAACTAAATTGGCAGAGGCGAAACCTCAAAAAGATTCGGAAGAAGCTTCCGAGGAATCTAGTAAGAACAATGAAGAATCTACAGCTGCAGCAAAACTCAGGAGAAGCAGCTTGGATTCTGGCGAAGGACCAGTTAATGATGAGTCGGAACTGAAGCGACAGGATTCGTTGGATGACAGGGGCAAGTCCACAGACCGGGAGGGGTCGGAAGAGAAGGAGAAAAGTGAGAGCACCGACCGGCGCACAGAGAGACGTATTAGAAATAAGGTAAGCGTGTTACTCACTGTCAGTAAGTTTAATTTAGATAGATTTAAGGTAGTATTTTTTTTTAATGTCAGAATCTTACTAGAGATTTAAAAAATCGTACTATAACCAAATCAATTGTAACGGTTTTTTTTAGATAATCTATGCCCGAATGGTAGAAATGCCTCCACGCCTCCGCCTGTTTTTATTGTATACAATTATTGTTCACCACAGACGTGTGTTTGGATAGGATACATTCACAACTTACTGTTTGAAGTCATGGGATTTATAATACTTCTTGTAAAATACGCTGCATGGAGCTTAAGCCGTGTTCATATAAAGCGCGCGGCATGTTCTCCCACAGAAAGCCAGCGAACATGAATGTGTGAACTGCCTCGCGTGATAACACGTCTGGGGTTTGCGTCACACATTACGCAAGGCTTACCACAGTATAAGGAAGGTGGCCTATCAGACCAGTAACCCATCTACGAACAAATAAAAATTCACGTTTTATTTTATCATGTATCGGTCGCGTAACTCGTGTCGCCAGTTTAGCCGTGATTTTGCCCGCGGCCCATTCAGTTTTTTTTGTTCGAAGTTGGACTACTCGTTGTAAATGGGAGTACCGCGCGACTTGTCTACTCTACATGCGACCTTACGTTGGCTTTTTTTGCAGGATCGTCCCAGCCGCGTCATTTACCAGCCCGGCATGGGCAAATTCAGCAAACAACGACTGGCGAAGGAAAAGGAAACTCAGCCGACCGCACCAAAACCCGTGAACGATAGTGAGAAAAAAGACACTTGAGACCATTGAGATTTTCCGCAAATTTGGGCAACATTCAACGAAATTAACCCTAGGCTGGCATTGAAGGCACGACCTTGCTGACAAGTAGAAGAGGAGGCTTGAATTTGCCAACCGGGGGATCAACGTTTGCGACTTATTCATAGTTGATGTTAAAACATTCGATTACTTTATTTTACATGTGAGGGAAATGACTAGGAGAATTTTTGGGTGCAATCAGCAAGGAATCGAATGCTTATATTTTAATTTTGTGACCATTTAACTATTTAGTTCATTTAATTTCATTTAAACATAAATGTTCTTTTGAAAATTATGCGTTTTCTTTACTGTTTTCTGCAATCGTTTTTAATAATTACATGGTAATTAGTCCAACCACAGAGTAAATAAAAACAAAAGTAGTCTTATTCTTTTATTAAAATTTTTTTACTTTATCACAGTGTATTTTTAATTGCAACGAATAAAAACCTTAGGTGCTAGTAAATAAATTGTATACTTACTAGACAACAAAACTTTTGAAAACATGTGGGCACATACATACATCGTATACTACACAAAAACAAAATGCATTAAATCACATAAAATTGTATTCAATCATCCATCCGATGATTGAACGTTAGTACGGCTTCTGCTAGAAGTATTGTTACAACAGTAGGTCTTTACGCACTAAATAAAACATCTTTGGCAAAAAACTACTTTCTAATGTCTTAAAAAAAATGGACACATCAGAAATACTCGTAAATCAGAACTTGCAAAAGTATTTAGGTACAGCTACATTATGAAAATTTGATAACAAATTGATTTATGTATGAAATATGACACTTAAGTGACACAACCATCGGTCGTAATCCCTACTTCATAATGAGACCCTCAGATATTATCGTGTATATTGGAGCGCCCACAAAACAGATTTGTGATTACTACACATTGCTTTTACTTAGTTCCATTTGACACCACGCATCTGTAGATGGTGGCGCTACTGTGCTGTTTATTATCTTTTTTTATAATAAGTGTTGCATAACTTGCATAGCATAGTTACTATATTAGTAATATACTAAAGGATACATTGCTTTTTTATTTTTATTTGTTTGTTATTCTAATCAGACTTTTAAGCCCCTAGGCCTTACATTAGGCCCCTAAGTTAAAATTATTGGAAACAGGGTGACATACAATGTTAATGGCACTTACTTAATGGTAACCATACGTCGCACTCCAGCGGGCATTTTGGGGGCTCGTCATTTGGTATTACTTAGTATTTAATTATTTACTACGTAGTTAGTATTCAAAAATACCTGTTATCATGTACCAATCTTAAATTGTCTACATAGTGTGTTAAACTCTTTATTTTGTAAAGATTACCAAATGACGTGCCCCCAAAATGCCCGCTGGAGTGCGACGTATGATGGGAACTGCTTAGAGTGCTTAGTGCTTATGCTTACCATCACCATCAGGCGGGACGTATGCTTGTTTGCCACCGTCGTGGTATTAAAAAACTAACTTAATTAAGTTTACGGCAGGGCTTACCTTCTTGCATGTAACGAGTTTTTTGCTGAATTACATTAGTGATTATGCAAAATATTATTCTCTTAAAAGTTGATTTAACAGCGAAGCCTGCGCTGGCCTGCGCTGCCTGGGCTGTGAACAGAGAAGCCTGGCGATCTTTAGTATCGGAGGCCAAGATCCACTTGGGTTCGCTGCGCCACTGCAGTAAGTAAGTAAGTAAAAGTTGATTTAAGATTTAAATTCGATGCCTGCAGAAATTCCGAAATAGTTTTAATTTTTACGCTTTAAGCGCCACCTTGTGAACTTCTCGTCATAACTCTTGTATACTTTCAAAATATTCATTCATAAACATAACACTATCTAATTAGGTATATAAAATATCCTAATATTCTTTCCTCGATGCAGCACTAGGTACTTTAATATTAGTATTGCGGTCTTTTCAACGTTCAACATGACTCGACATTATAATTATAAACCACCTACAAACATTCCAATGTTAGAAGAGTCTGGACACCCAATCGTGGCAAAGTGACAAGGATAACATCCAAAAATTACACAATATCATAGCCTCAGGGTTAAAACTTATACTCAATAGCGTCTAAAATGCAAAACCTATCTACGCTACGCACAAGCACTTTCTTAAGAGATAAACTTATATTCTTTGTTACATTCCCTGCCATGATTGGTTGGTGAGACTGCCCTGATACCGCGAAAATCCAATTTCGTTATCTGCATCCCTTTCCTTCGTGTTGGCAAGTACGATAGGGCGCTATTCATTTATTACGAATGGCGTCTAGAGACGGAGATACCGAAATTTCGATTATCGATGTTCGCGGTAACGCCCCTTGATGGCAACGACTAGGCGGCGGATGAAGAATCGTTCAAAAGCAGCTCAGACGCGCGCTTGTTGCCCTGGTTAGGCAGGGGCTTCTTCTCACTGGCCCGCTTGGTCTTGGCCACGTTGTAGCGGTGGAACACGTAGAGGAGTAGCATGAAGCCCACGAGGAAGCCCCCCAGGCCGCCGCAAAGCTTCGCCCAGGTGCGTCGGGCCGGCCGGTATTCTGGGACTGGCTCCTGGATATACAAATAATGGTAATTAGAGCAACACATAATTGGGAATAAGTATACCGGGTGTTTCCTGTAATAGGAGCAATAAATTAAAACGTAGATTCTACTCTTCAAACCAGACAACGTTTGTTCAGCAACTTTTAAAAATAACTTATGGTTTGATTTTTATTTCACTTTAAAGATTATTCGAGCACGCAATGTATTCCGAAATTTGTTTTGTCTGTAGGGTGACAAGACTGACAAGCAATGTCAGTTGGACGGATTTAAGCGTACATTGAAAATACTATTTAGTTTGTATGAAAAAGAGACAATCTAAAAAATACATATTTATTTAAAGTTGTTGAACAAAAGTTTTATTGTTTGAGGAGTAGAATCTACGTTTTAATTTATTGCTTGTGTTACAGGAAACACTCTGTAGAGAAAATGTGGACTAAAAAATATATTCTTATCGAATGTATAATTTCAGGTCTTAAAACATTTTAGTACACCACACTCTATTTTTGCTCCGACTGCTACAGTAGGTATACCAGAAAGAAATAAAAGGTAACAAGTAGTAGGTAATAGAGTAGGTATCTAAAGTAAACCGAGTATCCTGTAGGTAGCAAGTTCAAGTGAACTTCGACCATATTCGAAATAGGAAAGCAACTCCATCTGACGAGTTTCTGAATCCCAACACAGCGCACAGCGTTTTAAAATATGAGTAAGACCCTAGTCTTTCGAGCTCTACCTAATACCGTTAATACGATATTTGTTATGAGATGAGACTTACCGATTCGGAAGATATTAGTTGCTAGCGCACAATAAGAAATATAATGTTTTATTGATTGAGGAGCCGACCGTAGCGAGGCGACGAACGTCTCCGTTTTCACTGGTAGGACGATTTGGCAGATTGATGTGTGTGTATTGGTTGGTTGGTTGGTCAGTGTCGGTCTAAAGGTCGCGTTTTTCATCCGATTTCGATGAAACTTGGCATGTACGTTCCTTGATTTATTTGCCAAAAATTGTCGAGCCATTTTTTTGATTGGGGGGAAAAGGGGGGAAGTTTGCTGTCGCGTTATTTATGGACGGATTTCAATCATTTTCGGGTAAAAGGTCAAGCCCACACTTCCTCAGAGGTTGTTGCAAAAAAAAGTTTCGAGGGAGGGTGAAAGGGGGGAAAAAAGGGGGAAATGCTCCGAAGTCTACGGTTCACAGAACTACTAGTTTAAACTTTTATAATGTAAGTAAGTATTCCTGCTTTTAAATGTTCTAACTTTTTTTGTAACTAATACTGACCTTGTATGCCGCCAGACACAAGTTATGTGTACGATTCAGTTCTTCTGAATCTGGGCTCTCTGGACACGACGCGTACTCTGTAATTAAAATTAAATGCGTAAAAATTATAAACAAATGTATCTATCTAGGTCCCGACATAGTTAAACAATTCTTCCACCGATAACTTAAAAATGAGGGCATGTTTGTTCAACTGCACCGAGACGCCGACAGAGATACTTAGGTACATAACGAGTTTGGTACATAAAATAAGGTAAGACGAGTTAAGTAGTTATTTGTGCAACAGGAGAGCAAAGTTAGTTTTTGCTTCGAGTGTTTATTTTGAGTCCTGAGCAAGCGAAAGATTCTATAATAGAATCACGAGCGTAGCGAGTGATTCTAATTTAGAATCTTGAGCGTAGTGAGGGACTCAAAGGCACGAGGTGCAAATAACTTTGGTCTCATGTTGCACATACAACTTTTCATCTCAGCAGTGAGAACATACCGATAATAATACAGATACGAATACCGATACAAAAAAATACTCGGTTACTTTTGACTTGTATGACTTTTCGACTTTCTTTTTTTTTTGACTTTTTTGACTTTCCTTACTAATTTAACTTTTTTGAAAATTTTGAAATTTCTGAAATTTTTGAAATTTTTGAAAATTTTGAAAATTTTGAAATTTTTGAAATTTTAAAACTTGTAATTTTTGAAATTTTGGTAACTACAAATTTAAGAAATTTTTGAAATTTCGGAATTTTTGACCCTTTTTTGACTATTTTTAACTTAAGAGAGGAGGAGCTTCGTTTGAAAACATTGTAATCACGCATTGATTAGAAACTAGTGCCTGCGCCAAATCTTGTGATTAGGTTTCCAAGCTAATTTAGTGTTCATCGGGGTTCTGCTATTCAAAAAGCGACGTTATGACGTATGAAATATTAGTTTCTCTTTTTTTTTACTGCAGAATTTTCAAGGTCATTTTGTCTGACTCAGTGAGCAAAATCGAACTTTGCTCACTGAATTTAGGCGGCAAAGAACCCTTGTTCGAGCTGCTGAGGTGAAAAATATTTTTTCACAGTTACAGGAACTCAGCGATGTAAACACTGGACCTGGACCACTTAGTAGGTATTTAGTTACAGTAATCCAGCTATAAAGTATATAATCTTATAGTAAACGCACCTTTAGTCGCCAGCCTAACATGCGTTTCATCCTGCAATATGTAGCCGACACGTCTCCGTTTCAGCAAGACAATCGTCGGTTTCAGCTTACATAATCTTACATTGTCAACAGACTTCGTCAAATCGACATTCGTCAATTTACACATATCCACAAAGTGAGACGTCTCCAGATCAACAAGCGGGTTGTGTGAAATATTGTAGTAAAGTAATTGGGGCATGATATCCCAGTTCCAAATTTTTGTCAGAGAACAGCTCGACATGTCTAGATATTGCAAAGGCGCTTTTATCGGCCTAGATAGAGCATGAAACTGCCCATCCATTTGCATCAACGGATTACCCTTCAGCTGTAATTTTTTTAATGAAGGTAGTTGGAAAATTGAGTTTGGTAGCGTTTGTATTCTGTTGCCTGACAAATCTAAGCTCACTAAGGACGTTAACGTTGAAAGAGAATTTTCTTCGATGCCAAACATGTAGTTATCTGAAAGGTAGAGTAACATCAGTCCTGTGTATTCGGAGAAATATTCCTTTTTGAGTAGCCCTATTCTGTTTCCTTTGAAGTCCAGAACCTGCAATGGAAACACACAAATATTATGAAAAACTCACAACTATTTACTAGTTGAGTGGGGGGGATCGAGGCAAATATCACGTAGTTATTAAGGTTATTTTCCCGCAAGAAAAAGTGTAGAAATATTTCTTATCAAGTTATCACATCGATTCACAAAACGGTGCTCAATTGCTTTGTATGATTCAGATCGAGGTAGCAGTTCCGTTACCCTTCAGGACGCGGAACTGACTTTAGTCACAACACAAAACTGGAACCAGTCCACTTATAGAGATCAAAGCGTGTAAGACATTAAAAAAAAATCTGATCGGGATAATTTACGGACGGTACAGTCGATGATGATACCTGTATACTTCCTTTAAGGTTGGGTACACTGTCCATTTGCAACTCGGCGCAGGAGGCCCCATAGTAGTCCGCGACATATTCGTAGGAGCATCGCTTCGGCTGCCCTAACCCGTTCAGCTCTCGGATCTCTACGCTGGTGTCGGTAGCTATAGCCTCGAAGTGCAACAAGGCAGCCAACGTTAGAAAAGCGCGCGTTGCTCTGAAAAGAAGTACCATTGTTAAGAGTATTTTAAGTACTGATTTTTTCTAAGTTTTTTAGGGTCCATTCGCTTTCACCTCCAAGTAAAAAGGCACATACAATTCCGGGATTGGAAGCCCCACTCCAAGATCTCCAATTTTACTTCAATTATGATCCCGTGTTATGGGAGCCTTATGGCAGTTATGGCATTAGGTACTTATAACTGTCATATTGTTTATTTATTTCTGAATTTGTTTAATTTGGGTCCAGGCCCTATTCAATGTTCAATCAGACTTTTGGTAACGGGGGGGGGGGGGACATTGTGCAAAAAATCGCTGTAATCACTGTAGTATAATATTGGTTTAGGTACTAACTCCAAAAAAGCGTACAAGGGAGAAAGTACACTCTTTTTATTCATCCATTCTTATCTTACTTTATAATACTTATTTGGTTGTTTCTAATATCTACTACATTAGACTAGACGATCTTTGTCATCATGCAAATGGGTGTTCTTTCTTTGTATATCTGTACCTACATTCATAGAGGTATACCAATCTGTAAGGAGGTCGTAAGGTCTCACGGGTGGAGTAACGCACTTGTATAGATGGCACTCATACAGTTCTCGGCTTGGGGTTATCATGTTTTAACCTACACAAGTACTCGGTAAAACTTGACTCACTGAACGCTTGATTGTCCTTGTTGATCGTTAGGGGGAATATGTGATATGTTTAGGTAGGTAAAGACGTTCCTAACATAAGTATCTAATTAGATAGTAGAATACAGGCATTGCAAGTGTAGTGTGTATTCGTGTACTAGTACCTACACTATGGTACGCGACGATGTATATTGCGAACTAAAGTAGTTAATTTATAATAGAAGTCGGACAGCGAAGACGAGGGCTTTCATGTCTCGAGCTTGCAATATTCTCACCCTCCGAAGGCTCTGAATTACCTACACGTGCCTACACATAACTAAGCGTTTTCGGACTCTTGATTTGCACAATCGAAAATCGAAATTTCGTTGACTCTATCGTACTAAATAGTTTGCTTTTTAGGAAAGAGAGTGACGCAGATAATTAAATTTCGATTTTCAATGTGCGCGGTAATCTTTTAAGTAGGTGTATTACCCTATGTCGTCAAAGTCATGTCGTGTCCTAAATATTTGAAAGAGCTAGGAGCTAAATAGGTACCAATCTGAAACATTATAATATCTGTATAACACTATAATAACCGTTTTATGTTTTCGTCATACACATGACACGGCGTGAGTGCTGCATGAAAATAGAAGTCAAAATAAGTAGGTAAGACGCGATTAGATCTCTTACAATAAGTATCTGATAAGACTGATAAGTAAAACAGTATACTTATATATCTATGTTAAATTATGAATTAGTTGTTTATCATTTAAATTAGGTAAGTAGTGTAGACTAATAGCCATCAAAATATACATTTTTAGATAGGTACTATAGGTAGGTACAAAGATGATGAAAACTGATCATGCATATTCTACACTCGTAATGCTCTAACATGAAGAAAGGCACCCAAGTAACATTTTGAGCTGTATAATAGCTGTATCCGCCAATTTTTCTGCTGTATAAAGGCTGTATTGACGGGCTTGGAGACCGTTATATCCTCAAAAAGGGCCCCAAATTATACAGCTCTAAGTGTTAATATAGCTGTTTAACGACGAATTTTACAGCTCTAAGTGTTGATATAGCTGTTTAACGACGAATTTTACAGCTTTAAGTGTAGATCTAGCTGGTTAACAGCTGTATTATTACTGAGTGATGGCTGATTTACAGCATAAATAAATTCCATTATACAGCTAATACTCCTCGGCTACATTTTTATATTCACAGCAGTAAACTGACAAAAGTATCCATAAGAGATTTTTTTACCCGAGTTGTGTCTATTCTACTTTGGAACGCCATAATTCGAAGACATCTTGTAAAATATACGCATCCATTAAGTGTACAAAAGGAAACTAAACCAAGTGCGGTAGTAAACGATATTCTGTACCTATTCTGCTTGCGGCTGTTAGTTTTATGTGAATGTATATACTAATTGTAAACAAAAAACTCACGCGCCCTCGAAATTATAGAGATAATTCAATAATTATTGTATATTGTGATTTAGTGGATCGAATCTTTTTTTTTAGATTGACTCTTTTGTGTTACTTATGCTTCTCTATTTAACAATAAAGTTATTTTATTACATGTAATTAGTAACTACTTAAGTGTTATAATTGAGAAACATAATAACAAACCCATTTTAGGATTTTTAAAGATTGTAGGTTATGTTATTAATGGCGTTCGTAATTTAAACAGCATTAGCTCTTCAAGTACTCGATTTTGAAGCTATATGCTGAACTATGGAAAAAATTGAGTGTGTTTACCAGCCTCGAGTTCAATAGCTGCTGTGTAATAGTATTTAATTTTGGCTTTATAAAATAGTATGAATACGCTTTAAAACAGCTTATAACATTACATAAAACTCTTGTAAAGGTTACAGCTTTATAAAGGCTTTCTATAGAACCATTATTCAGGTATTATACAGCTTCATGTGATGGCATTATAACCGAGTAGGTTTACACCATTATTCAGACAATAACATCATTGTATACTCTTATTCCGCCGTTACAAAGCTTTAGTTTTCAAAAAATGCAGTTCGCTTTTCTTAGCACTTAATTCTGTATAATGGTGTTTTTTTATGTTAATATGAAGCCAAAAGTAATACTTTCGACATTATACAGCGGTAAATCAGCCTCACTGTATAAGAGAAACCTTTTCTGCGCTAGTTCAGCTTTAACAGATTTTCTACTCCGTTATTCATCAGTTTTTAAGCTCTAAGCTGTTTACTAGCGAATTTAAGCATCTTTTTAGTCTAAAATGTTACTTGGGCAGGTACGGTATGTATTTAAATAGGTAAAAATTTTTTTACATAAGCTAATAATTGAATAGGTATTTGAGTATGAATTGTTCGATTTCATAAAGTTCAATTGGCTATGACTGCAGTAAGTTATGAATCATTTCATTTGTCCAACTAGTTTAACTTGCACCGGTTTTTAACTATTTGGTATGAGTAGATAGATCGACGTATAATTAATATCGATTAAATTAATTGTTTAGCGACTTCATTTAAAAGGTGTATACTGTAGGTCCTGGCTTCGACATAATTCGAATCCCGGTATATAAAGGCATTTATTGACTAGTTACATACTTAATGATATTTGCTTTGTGTGCATCACGAATTATGGGTACCTATACCAATTCAATGTAATGTTGTTGCACATGTAAGTTCCGCTATATGATCTGTGAAATAATTATAGTTTTGAAAAGGTAATTCGTCATTTTATTGACGATCTAAATATATAATTATTTACGTCACTCTGGGCGGTAAGTGAGATTTTACGCCCACGGGCGCAGCGGAAAATCTCACTTCACACCCAGGAGAAGACGTAAAATTGTGTACGCACCACGGGCGGTAATAAAGAAGGCCTCAGATCGCTTGTCTATGGCCCTTACCTTCGGTTCGGGCCACAAATATCCGCGATCTGAGCCGTTCTTTATTTTACCGCCCTAGGTGCGTAATGTACTATTAAGCATTGAAACTAGTTTGCCTCCTTTTCCTTAAATCTAATCTAAATTTAACCCAAAATCATTATGAATCATGATATGTTTGACAGAGATAATAATAAAGTAGGTACACTACACATCTACCAAAATTTGACGAAAGCATTTTGATGACGAATGACGAAGGAACGGAAACAGTTCTCTGAAAAATATCATTCACGGTTCGTATTATATGCCGCACCTATAATTTTCCGTCACGTTGCGCTGTGACATTGTAAAATAGCTTAGTTATTCTTAATGTTATGTCAGCAGAGATAATGAAAATAATGGTCGCGAAATTAATATCAAATTAGAGGGTTTAAGTAATGCA
The DNA here is from genome assembly GCA_911728535.1 of Pammene fasciana. Classification (NCBI taxonomy): domain Eukaryota; kingdom Metazoa; phylum Arthropoda; class Insecta; order Lepidoptera; family Tortricidae; genus Pammene; species Pammene fasciana. The sequence continues at coordinate 14,320,618 of OU452276.1, read as the reverse complement.
ATAATAATGTGGTGTGGTTTAATGAGTGGCATCCTCGTGACCAGTAGGTACAAATATCAAAACGAACTAGTACTGCGCTGCGCTGTAAGTGGACCAATGTTTCTGGCCTACGATTACATACAGTTATTACAATTCCAGGGGTCTGATCTACTTGTTGTATGCTTCCCTGAAGATAAAATTTTGGTTTTGTGAATGCACATAGCTGTCCCCGACGCTTCTCGGCGCTGACACTTGCTTTGTTGTTGTTGACGACAGTTGCATTATGGTTTTATTGCCTAGATTTCTATCGAAGCACTTACATGTACAGAACTCAATGCCGCGGACATAGTAATTTAACGTAGGTTTCATGATTTTCACATTCTAATTAGATATATCAGGACCACTGGGCCGGCTCAGTCGAGGCAGACTCTAAATTGAGACTTGAAACAGGTGGGGTGGTAACTAAAGAAAGACAACAGATTTTAAAGAAACCCCTTTAGTTTCCTGAGACTCCCGCGAGTCGCATTCTATCCCATTTGTCGTTACATCATATAACTGATATAAGCGATAGGAGCTTTGCTTATCACGTACTTATAATGGTATGGTACTTGTATGTAAATATCCTAAATATTAATGAAGGTGATGAAAATATTGATTAAAGAGGACAAAAAACTTAAACACTGACATGAGAAAGAATATCTAACTAAGCTAGAAATTAATTACCTAAATTAAATATAATCACTATCACTAACATAGTATAAAACAAAGTCGCTTCCTGCTGTCTGTCCCTATGTATGCTCAGATCTTTAAAACTACGCAACGGAAGTTGATGCGGTTTTTTAATGGATAGAGTGATTCAAGAGGAAAGGTTTATTACCTATATGTGTGATTGCACCCGTGCGAAACCGGGGCGGGTCGCTAGTTAAGTATTAAAAGGTACCTAGTATAGGTAGTACCTACCTACTGAATGTCAGTTTTGGCCACGTTCATCAAATTTATACGGTTATCATTATCAATAGGTAAACGTTCTTAAATACAATTCTACTCACTCACCTTCTTAAATTCGATCAAACACTTGACCATGACCTACTACTAACGATTATAAAAACTTTTTAAATCAGGTAGGTATTTAGTTTTTAAAAGATGGCAGTTCATTTCGTCAGTGTTTAAGATTGATAAGGATTGTGTAAAGTGATAATGTGTCGACTTAGGCAGCGCAAGCGGTTTCGGCAGTTGGGTAGTAGTAAAATGTGAGCGTGTGAAGGTCATTTTGAACACCTCAGCACTCGCTAAGCTACTTCTGCTAACGACTGTACCTACATGTTTAGATCGTTTTCATCGTTTAGGCGAGGCAGGTCACTTTCTTAGGGCGCTACTTTCTGGCTTTTTAGGGGGCGTCCATTAATTACGTCTAGCTCACCGAAGGAAGCCCACTAACTGCTCGATAGGGGAAATAATTCGTGTATAGCTGAATTTTGGCATAGTTGTAGATAAAGGTGTCTTACACAACATACTAAAAGTACTCATGGATAGGGGCGCCGCTAACGGGGAGATGGGGGTGTAAAGGTCCCTTTTTTTGGCTTTTCGTAAATAACTCAGTAACGGTGGCTCATACGAAAAAATGTTCTTCTACTTAATTAATCCTCAAATAATTTTCTACAAAAAAGGTTCTTTACACTTTTTTGCTGGGATCAATGCATAATGAGATTTCGAGGAAATACGATAATCACTTTTTGAAACTTTCGGAGCTATTATTTACGAAACTATAAGTTTTGTCTAAAAATTGTTTTAGTAAACCCATATTTATATTAAAAGACCTAACCAACGACACCCCACACATTAGGGGTGGGTTAAATAACAGAATTTACCTCCCACTTCATGTGTTCGGGAGGTACCCTAAAAAATAATATTTTTTCAGATTTTGTTTTAAAACTTTGTCGGCGTGTTCAAAACACATACTCATATGAAGTTTAACTATTCTAGTACTAACCATCTGTATTGTATTTTATCTTTCAGCATTAAATTTACTTTAATAGATTGTATTTTAACTATGTTCCACGTTTTTTATTACAACATAAACTCATTATCGTATTTTCCCATATCTATCTAGCCTTCAATTGCCAAACCTATTGTCAAAATAAATCCTACTAGTTCTTATCGAAGTTATCGTAGTCTTAATCTTCAAAATAATCGCAATGTTCAAGGTTCTTAAATTAAACTCTGAGTAAGCCCTTGCCGGCTACCAAGACTTCCAGGGAGTATGCCTGAGTCGTCGGTTAATTGTCGAGGTCAATTTAATCCAGTTTAATTAATGGCTCTTGACCAATTATGTACTTCTAGGATAGTTTTGCGCAAATATACTTGAATGTATCAGAATAGTAAAGTTTATCTGAGTAAGTATGTTCCTTTGTCTTATCAAACACACATTTTGATAATAAGGATACAGTATGAAGATAGTTGTCTTGCAATCTCTATTCAGGCAATTGTATTAATTATCTACCTTTTTAAATGAAACTTTTTCCGATATATGTAGATATGGACTATGTACGTATGTAGAGAGTGAATTATATGCATCAAATGATTTCACATTTCAATGATAAATAAAATACGTTATTTATTTTTAGGAATTGAGGTCGTATCATTTTTTTACTCCAAACATCGTACGATGTTTGGTGAAAAAAAAACATTGAAACTTTCAAAGGTAAATTGTTATTATCGAAAAATCACAAAAATATTATCTACGACACAACAGAAAGATCTCGTAAATGAGTTAAATGACCCGCTCCCAGATATTCTGGAATGAGTTATTGAACCAATCAAACGGAAGCTGCGCATTGTCAGATCCACTCCTGTGCTGCCATTCAGAGTAACAAATTCTAGAACGCATTAGCCTCAATTGAACCAGTCTAAATCTGACCTCCAATTAACAATCCTCACTTCTAGGGTTTGCACGACGGATCTGAAATGTATGGAAAGATCCGTGGATCCGGATCCAGGTCCGGATAATTTTATACATTTCGGATCCGGATTACAAACCCTACTCACTTCCTTACTGCAGTGGCGCAGCGACCCAAAGTGGATTTCGGCCTACGCCGACACCAAAGACCGCCAGGCTTCTTTGTCCAGTCAACCGCGCCCAGCGCGGTGAGGTCCTTCAGCCGTCCGATTAACAAATAGTCATCACAAAATCGGGATCAAGTTATACTGTCTAAACCGTTTACAGTCGAGAAACGCTGTGGGAATTGGTATAAGCTGTGCATCATTGCGTGGCGGCCCCAATTGTCTGATTGATCTTTATGATGCGCCTGTGCCCCGCCCGACGCGACTAATCGAAATACGATAGATCTATCCTTTAGATATGTGTCGTTTTGTGTAAAAAGGAGGCAGTTGGCGCTTATAGCATTAGTAACCAACTAACCATGCTCCAATACAAAAATTACACCTCTTTATCTAAGTGTAATTCGCCGTTTGTTACCTTTTTATACCGAGTGACTCATATAATGCTTCACTTGCTGAAGACTACGTCACACTACGTTAAGGAGAAACCAATAAATACCTACTTATACTTACGCGCATCGCGACTTATCTTCCCAGAGGCGGAAAAACTTTTTTTGCAATGCAAGGGGTGGTAGCGTGGGTATCACACAACCTGACCTAAAGCTGCACCAGATCCGTTGAAATTCCGTGAAGAAATCTGGCACGTGACAGGATATTGGCTTCCAGATGTGCAGGTAAACAGAAATCTGCCAATTCTGTCTGATAGTATGACAAATTTCTGCTACCATAGGGTTTCTTACTAAGGAAAAACCTATCGTGCGTACTAATAATTATGTTTTGGATCCAGTTCGATTACCTACAAGGTATAACAAAAATAGTGGTGATCCGTTTAAGGGTGTAATTGGTATCGTATGTTCTAATTATAAAAATCTAATAAATATATTTTCTACGCGAAAAAAATGGTTTTGTATCGAGGGTTGGCCGGCTGGGATGACGTGTCCCATGCAATTTTTTTTCGCCTACGTTTTTCAGTTCAAATGACACAATACAATACTTATTATGCACTTAAACGGATCACCACTATTTTTGTTACACCTTGTATGAATAAATTTAGAATTTCATTTTAGGAAGGGCATTTTTTGGGTTTCTTACATACTTATTGAATTGTTATATTTTTGGCTCTAGGAACTTAAGTACTATGTCGCTATTATGCACCAACGGTTTCCAAGTTTTCAAATGTTGATGTTACCTACACCATTGTATAATTGTTACCGATCGCTTAAAGCGGTATCAGACATTGCAACCTGCAGGGCCCAATCTGCCAGGTTGGAAGATGTAATTAAAAGTAGGGCCCGTAGGGAGCTGAAGGAGGGGAAGGGAGAGGCAGGGCACACAACAGATTGGGCCCTGCAGGTTGCAATGTCTAATAGCCGTTTTAGTAAACTTTCGCAATTATTCATTTTTGAAGAGAAATTGTTGATTTGTACACTTTTATGCGTAATTTATCTGTGAACTCGATGATAAGATTATTTGATTCATATTCATTGGTGAATCAAACGTTAATCCAAGCGTGATAACATGTATAAGTATCCAATAGTTTTATGAATACTTAATTCAGCAGAAAGTATTTTCGAAGCTACATTCAAGATTTTAATTTTTCTACATATGTAAATGCCTAATTATTAGGTATCCAGTTTTCAAAAACCAACCAGAAACGTAACGTCCCCTCCCGCGGGGCTCGCGCTTAGGTATATTTCTACGGAGTATACCTAATAGTGCCATTGTCCTTGTGTCTTGAGTGATCTGAGAAAAGTTTGTGATACAATTTTTCAATATTATGAATTTGGCAGAAGGGTAGAGAAGTTTTTGTTGACTCTAATTTAAGCACAATTTTGTCGATAGAGCCCTTATTATGTAGATAGTAGATTTGTAAATTGATTACCTATTTACTACATTAGCCCAGGCGTCATTCATGTATGTATTACGTAAGATTTTTTTTTTAATTTTTTGACCCCCGCCATCCCCTACGCACTGTACGAAAAAAATAAGTAATAAATCCTCCTCTCGTCTCGTCAAATCGTCGTACGTAATAAATGGATGGCGCCCTAGCGGTTTACATTATCGTCCCATTTTGCTCTTGATTGGTGTTTGATAAAATATTGTTGAAGGAGTAGCGTAGCAATATGTATAGGGATATCTACCTTTTTCTAGGATTCTTTATTTAGATAAGGATGGAGAAAGATAGTCAATATGTATTATACATTACATGTAATAAACAAAAGGAGAAAAGGATTCTCAACTTGTCGGCAAAGAGTGCAATGCGTAAAGGCAGATTTTCAAGGATGTAGTCGGTAGTCGTCAAGTAAAAAAAAACAAGGACAATTTCACTGTACCTAGGTACGCTACGAGTATGACATCGGTGCGGGTGCGAATAATGGTGATTTAAAAACTTCTCCCTCATGAATTATTAAAATAAAGTTATTGGCGTTCTTAATTATACATATTATATCTACCTAATGGCCTTAATTAGGCTCAATGCAGCTATAAGTTAAGTAAGTAGGTATGATACTTAGATTCTTAGTAGGAGACTACATTAACAATCATGTTAATAATTGCTATCATTAAGATATGACGAGGTACATATATCTAAATGTTAAAAGTAATATTAAAATACTGTCAGGCATACCTCTTGTTAGAGTTAAATAGTATGTCTGGAAAGAAACGTGTCGTAGAATGTATGAGCTCCCACAGTACCTACTTTTCTTTCAGGACAGACTCTAATCAAAGGAAATATAAATTTGCTCTTGCTGTTTGTAAAGATAAAACAGGATAGTATACTTAGTTGAACACAAGTTCTGATAGAGTCGCGATTTTAGGCAGGTATGTTTATGGAATCGCACATATAAATAAATTTCCGTAGCTTATGAATTCAAGAACAACGGTAAAGTTACCGAATACAAGATCAAAGCTTGCATCTGATGGACAATTTCCACGTCTTCCTACCTACTTCTGGAAAACTCTGGAAAGGAACTTTCTTTACAAATGGCGGTATCGTACAATGGTTCTAAATCTCAGATTAGAAAACTTAAACTCTGGTGAATGTCTTAAAAATTACCTGTACATGATGAACTCACTCCACTTTTAAGACCACTAATTTCAAAACACTGTGTAACGGCCCACAATCACATATATCACAACACTGGGAGGCACGCTCGCAGACCCGAGCGCAATCAGCACAGTTGGGAGGGACTCAATTGATTCAATTAGTCCATGCTCTTGGAGTAACCAAGGCACGGAGGTGTACTATACTCGGCAGAGCGACTGATACTGCTGCCGTATCTTTTATCAGACTGCGCGAACGCACGACAAAACTCGTGAGACAATAAACACTATTCAAGTATTCACTCATTTGGGGCAGATACCGCATAGACAGTCATATCTTAATGCCCCGATTGGTTAAACAATTGTGTTTATTAGAGTCTCTACGTTCGATAAGTAATGACATCTTTCTTTGTTTTGATTTGGTGTCAACAGTGTGATAAGAAACGTAATTTATGAGAAGTGTTCACTCACGTTGCTAATGAGGATAATTAAGTAATATATCTTTAGAAAATGCCGCTGATATTAATTTTTAAAGGAATTTTTAAAAGTCAGATTCAGTGTTAAATATACATGGGCGTAAGTAATCCTTTATCATTAACTAGAATTACTTACGTTCAATATAAAAACTTTTTTTCTACTCGTCGACTGTAATGGATTGAGACTTTATAGATCGAAACTACTAGCGCATATTTCGATGGACTTTCTATGGTCGCATATTTATTATTAGCATCACCTACGATGGTCTTAAAGGATTTTCATACAATATTACCTATAGCACACTCGCTGCCGCCGCTGCCGGTGCTCGCCCTGCGCCGCCGCCGCCGTCGGGGAGACACCGGCACAATCCAAACGAAAGATTGAAGTACCTAACTCCATTGTAGGTATAGAAGCAGCAGGTTGTAAGGCATTCCTCGAACTCAACTCTTACCGGCTTGCCTATTTTGAGCACTACATTAGGCCACTTACTTTAGGCCACTCGCTTAAGGGGCTACTTTGAAAAATTATAGGTTTTTTCAAACGCTCTATTCACTAAAAGGGAAAAGGGACTGAATTTATTTTCTAATACATAATATTAGGCTATATACTCTTGTTTTTGGCACAAGCCGAAACACGATTGCTGAAAGTTGCCTCGATAGAAAAAAAAACCGAAGTTGGGTCCTTTTTCCCTTTATTTTTCTTAGCTTACGTAAACTATAAGAGATTAAGCAATATAACTAAGTAAAAAATATGGTATTCTGGTTTATCTAAAAAGTCACAGAAACAAAATCAGACAAAACTTTATAGATTCGCTTATTTATCGTAGTTTAGTGAAAAAGTCTGATCATTAAGAGCGCTGCATCTCTTTCTTTCGCGCACCGTAGCCATAAACGTGTCTCTTACGGATGGGCGTGGCTTGTCCGAATCGAGGAACGGCCTTAAGCTTCATTAAGCATAAGCTTCGTGGCCGAAATACGTTACTCGACTGAAAAGTTCTTCACTTTGTCACGATTGTAATACTTTAAATACTTATAAATAACCTTATCTTTCATTATGAGTAGGTAAGGTAAGTATAAAAAATAAATATATTGGTTTATTTCGGGGTTCTTTGCAAAAACCAGATCCGAGCCCTACTTAAGCCACTGAACAAGCTTCGGAGCCAAAACACGTCTCCATACATTTTACTTGACTTGATGGCAAGTAACTACTTACGACGGAAGACGATTGTATTGTAATTAATTGGTTGAGTTTGGAACACTTTTGAAATTGGTGGCAAATACAAATGTCAATAAATTATAATTATACTATTCCATATAATGAATAAACCGCTGGTCGAAAAACCAAAAATAAGTTTAATGTTTAACGTCAAACTTCTTAATTATTGGAATATTTGAAATGAGATATGTATGATATATATTTATTTTATGCTACTGATTTTATGTATACATAAAAATGTACCATATCTGCGGCGATTTGTCATGGTTCGTAGAAATGTTGTTTTCAGCGTCATGTTTTTTGACTCAAATAGATCTTTATTTGACAAATGTCATCCATCTGTCAAATTAAACACCACAGAAGCGCATCGCTCGGCACTCTACAACCTGTGTTAGAATTTTCGTTGTAAACAATCAATTCACTTTATTTGTTTTTGCATATTACCGCACTAACACAATAAATGAAGATGAATGCTACCAGTCTATACGTTTCTACATGCCGTCTCATAATACTAGCCGACGCGGCGGATAAGTCTTCGTGGACGGATTTATTTCGTTTAGTTCCATACTTGCGGCAATCTTTGTCCTGTACAGTTTGCGGTAATTTGCTTAAAGAACCTTACACGCCGACGAGTTCAGGGTGCCAGCATCACGTGTGTAAAAAGTGTAAAGGCGGGAGAAAGAAATTAAAACCGTCGTGTAGTTGGTGTAAGGATTACGATAATTATGCAGAAAATTTGCAGTTACGGATTCTACTACAGTGTTACAAGAAACTGTGTGAATATTTTATGGGTACGGACGTGTACAAGAGTCTGTTGGAGGAGGACGAGGTGGCGGCGGGCGTGAACGGTGGTACGGTGGCGAGTTCTGGACTTATCGACCTGATACAGGAGGGCGCGGGCTTCGCGGATGACTACAAGAGCACGGCGGGCCTCTCCAAGTCCGCCTACAGCATCCTGCCGTGTGTCTACACGAACTCTGCCTCCACACAAACACAGGCAGCTTCCACATCTAGTAACACAGAAACAAGATCCTCCAGTAAAGACTCCCCAAATTCCAGAGCAATGTCAAACGGCTCGCCTCTGTACTCTGTGATGTATGCTGGCTCTGGCAATAAGATTACTATTAAGAGAAAAGCGGTTGATGAAACAGATTCATCTTCACCAAGTGAACCACCACCTAGGGAAAGTAAGGTGAGTGAAATGAACTTTTTATCAAGCAATTTTGTGCTTTCAGTTTTAAGGTGACTTTCCTTATAATTTTATTGTTTATCCATTATTGTTGTTGTTGTTGGTTTATACTTCAGTATTAATTTTTCATTAAGAACCAATAACTACCAAACCAAAGCTCTGCAAATCTTTCTACAATAGTTGTAAGAGATATAATACTGACATTTAAGCAGATACTGGTTTATTTTTGTGTTACCTGTGATGTGATAAATTTTGTATTATGCTACTACTGATCACTTTTTATAGTGATCAGTTTAGGAAACTGATTTATATTCATTGGATTTATCTACATCTTTGTTACATCAGTTACAAATAATTTAAGTATGATATAATTATATAGTAGAAAAAAGCATGCAAAACAATATCACCGAAGAACATTGCTTGTATAGCATGTAACATCCATTGATTAATAAGAAAATGTTTCAATGTTTGGTTATAGTTTTAAATATATTTTACTGTTGCAGTCAAATCAATTAGGATTTAAGAAGCCCTCAAACCGCTCCCGTAGCTCGGCGAGCAGCAAACGGAAAGGTTGCAGGTGCGGGAACGCAACAGCCACTCCCGGGAAACTGACATGCTGTGGGCAGAGGTGTCCGTGCTACGTGGAGAGCAAGCCCTGCACGGAGTGCAAGTGCAAAGGCTGCCGTAACCCGCACAGGCCTGATGGAATGAAGGTAAAATTGGATTGAGATGTAAATTCTGTTTGAGGTATCTGGAGCGTACAGTGGCGGGTACTATTTAATGGAATTATTCAAGTTGTTGTCAAAGCTATTAAGTATCAGGGTAAAAATACGTGCAAAAATATGGCAATAAACCCTAAGAAAATAATTTTAAACCTCCATGAAAAAAAATAGCCATAATTCAAGAGGTGCAATGTGCCACCAAAAATGTTTTGTAGTGCCTTCTGGGGAAAATTATAATCTGAAATAAATGTCATGTACAAAAGAAAGCTTTTCGGAACTAGCGTCTTCTTCATTTATGGCACACTTTTTCTTTCATATAAATTTTTTTATGATTCACATACTTATAGTAATATTTCTGCTTAGAATCAATACATTCAGCGCTGAGAACCTGACTGTCGGGTTCTCTGTTTGAAGCTACTACGCGCTCCATACGAGGAATACATGGTTACGGGCTACGAGCGTAGCACATAGCACTAGGTGGCACTAAATATGTTAATAAATCAAAATATTTCATAAAATAATTTGATTGCACTCTAGTAAATTTAATAATAATGTCCCAAAAAAACATTAAAATTGTCTGTATACTAAATAAAGTTAAAAAAAATAAACTTAAACAGAGTTACAACAGTCACTCTCTAGCTAATTGAATTTGACAAAAGTAATATACTGAATTTCAGGTGAGACCGCACATACCTCAGCTGGACACTCTGCAGTTGAACATGAACTCCGACAGCTCGCCGTCTTGCTCCGGTTCCATGGACAGCCTGGATCCCGACACCCTCACCATGGAGGCTATGGAGGAGAGCCTCAACTTTAATACGGACCTCAAACCTTCTAATATTAAGGGTATGTTGTAAGTTGTAAACGTATATAGATGTCATATACAAAGGAAAAAGTGACCAAAGTCTCCTGTATCCAAGGCTGGGATCGAACCAGCGTCTTCTGCATTCGCGGCAGACTCGTTAGCCAACTTCGCCACCTGGCCACGAAAGCACTGGTCGAATTTTCCCGTGTATATACAATCTTTGTAAAATGCTAAGGCGCATTTGGCCAATCATCTAAAGTACAACATTGTGAGTCATAACCTTCCATTCAGAACTTCTTAGGAGTTCATTTAATGCGAGAGAGATGGCGCTGCCTGTCAGTAGAGCTGAAAGAACAAATAAAATTATTTTAATGATATTTTGATTTGTTTATTTAAAGTAAAATATTCATTAAAAATAATTTGATTTGTTCTTTCAGTTTTATGTTGTAAGTTATTGTTGAATTGTAAATATTTGAACAATTTTATTTAGCTTGACTCAATTCTCAGTATATTGAGCTATAATTTTGTATACTTACGTAATTTATAACACAATTCAATTGTTTATACAAGCACATCTGATGATGCAGTCGGAAGGTTACCCAATAAATTCCAAGAGGAACGAATGGATTGTGATTGATACCAAGTTAGGGTTCATTAGAAAGGTATGGAACACCAGGTACAGTCAGCAATAAAAGTGTGGACTTGCAGAAAACAGCAGGCACAAGCAGGAATAAGTGTATCCCAAGAAACGTTTTTGCTTGTTTCGTTGACAATTAAAGAAACCCTGACTTATTCATAGAATACTAATTTTCAACCAATTAACCTTTATGTAAAGTCAAAAGAATTTGTTATTATTTAGTACTATCTCGTTATATTACCGTATACCATAAGTCAGAGTTTTCACAAATATGCTTTATTAATTGCAGTTAGTTTTTTAAGCATTGTGCTCGTCTATAAAGTTTCGTAACCCTTTCACTTCCAAAGAAGTCAAATTCACGCGCATAGATATTCATGCTCTCAGCGCCAGCGCGTGATATCACGTCCAGAATAAAACCGAGTGCGCTTGCGCGTTCGCGCGCTCTGGCGTCAGTACAGTAAAGCTAACCTTCCAATCTTAACATGTGTATTTATTTATTTTCACCCTCAAGTTTGACAATCTTATTTCCAGTATACACAAGTCAATTACAAGAAGTATCAGCATCTTTACCAGCAACGATAATGATGGACGAAGAACTACCGTTATCCCCCGACGAGGCCAGCTCGCCCCCCGACTACGCCATCTCGCCCCCCGACAGCCACGAGTCGCCGCGCTCCGAGCCCGCACTCGACCCCAACAGTGACATCGAGGTCGACGTATGACATCCGCTGTCCGCCAGCGATTAGGAGTTGGTCCCCCTTAGGGTGTCTATAGATTATACGATTTGGCTTCGATTTGTCGTAGGCCACGCGCCGAACCATGGCCACTGAGTTGGATACGATTTGGACGTTTTCAACAGATTACAATGTTATAGTAGTGTAGGAAAAATAAACTATTTTTACTTGCATATTTAGAATGAAAGTAGCAATTCGACGTATATGTTTATGTCTAAACTATCAACAGATGTTTTATAAACGTAACGTCCAAATCGTCGATGAGCACACTAATTATTATGCCATGGCATATTAGGGGCAGCTGGTTTGGCAACCTTTATCATATTCTGTTGCTGTCTTTTCTTATATCATTTGTAAAATTAAAATCATAATCAATATAGAATTCTGTAAAACAGTTAACTGTTATTATGTTAATTGTATCTTAATTAAAATAAAACAGAATCTTATGCTTCTCTCGAGAATGCGACGTATGTATGAACCACGTATATGCCGTGCCTTGTAGGTATTTGTTAGGAGGCACCTTCTTTATTTACTCTGGTTTCAAATGATCATTGAAAATAAAGTGGCAGAATAAAAAAACACAGACACATTTATTTCACACTTTCTCTAAAAGAGGAGTAGGTACTAAAAATAAAGGCTCTCACTGAAAAAATGCATTGTGTATGACATTCATAAGAATATATATGTCGTACTCAGTAGCAGTATCGCCACATTTATGTTGTGGTGCTAAAATTTCGAAGTCACTTAATTTCTATTAGTTTTATTATGACATAAACCATGTACCTACTTGGTATGGTAAAGTTACGATTTTACAAAAAAATCTCCCAAATAACGATTGCATACAATAGCTGTTTCAAATACTTAGCTCTTCTATTACCGACTGTACCATTTAGTAAGTTGTAAATAGTTATTACTAAACCGCGATAAGAATAGTATTGAGATAGCTGTCAGCCCATATTTTTTTGGCGTAAGTGTATGGCAAATCTGTCGGGTCCTATTCTCATCGCGGCTACGTATGTAAGTAAAGTAGTGACCCTGTTTGGTATAACCAGCTTTAGGTGTTGCATTGAGTAATCGTGTGTAAGTTGTTACGTCAACTTTGGCTCTTTTTAAAAATAAAATGTCAATGAATTTACTAATGTATTCAAAGTTGTCCATAAATCAAAGATTTTTCCAGTATATTGAATATTATAATGAATTCAAGTTTTGGTGTATTTGTAAACTCAATTGTGGTAATGGTTTCACAACGCATACCTCATTTCCGTGGGTGTTTTATATACTATTTCGTCTACAAAATAAAAATAAAATGTACGAAAAAATACTTCCATGGAAATGTAGGTTTTTAAATATATAAATGTATCACTAGCTTTTCTATAAATGCAATAGTAGATTATGATTATTATCTTTTACTAGAAATCTATAGATTCTTTTCAGTAGCTTTTTCAAAGTTTCTTACTTATTATTATACTATAAGACATATTTTCCTACGTTGTATGTGATCTTGATGTGTAGCTGCTATGCAGTAGGCTGTAAGCTAAAGTTAATTTCAAACAGAACATTATTTTACGTTACTCTGGGCGGTTAGATTTGCCGCCTTCGGGCGCAGCGGGAAATCTCACTTTACACCCAGAAAAAGACGTAAAATTGTGTACTCACCACGGGCGGTAATAAAGCAGGTCTCAGATTGCTTGTTTATGCACAAATGCCCGCAATCTGAGTCGTTCTTTATTTTACCGCCCTAGGTACGTAATGTACTATTATTTCACGAGATATTCATATAGATTCAATGAGAATATGGGAATTGGGTATTTATTATTAGTTCTACCATCTAACGGAAATATTTTGCTAATATAACCTATGACTTTATGGGTGTATGTTTGTCGTAGCCCATAAAGCTCTATACCTGGAGGAGCCATCGCCTCATCTTTCCAAACAAAAAAGTCTGCCAAAATCTGAGGGGGGCGAGGTAGCATACGTATGGCGTTTTCAATTTAAAGGTACATCATTGTCGGTTGTTAATAAAGTTTATTTCTAAATGAATTTTTATAGCAGCATCGCCTTATTGATAAAGGACAATGAAGTACCTTTCACTTGAAAATATCACGCATATTTGACAGTAAGTCACGACACTAAATGGAGCAACAAATAGTTGATTTTACATATGTTGAAATATGGTTCATTATTGGATGCAGTCTTTGCAAATGTCAAACAAAAAAGCCAAGGATCATTTTTGCTTGTATTTTCAAACAGAATATAGAAGGCAGTAATCCTTAGGGGCGTTAAATATGCATAAGTGTCAAACGTCAAAATAGTTACTGCCCGTCAGAAAATAAACGATTATCTTTGAATCGATTCAGTAAACGACGCTGGATTTTCGATATGGATTAATTTTTTAATCATAATAGTAATGATAAAAAAAGTAAAACTATAATTACATGTGAAATTATATTTCATATTTTTGTAAACTAGACATAATAGAACATTTTTTACACCTAAAAACAATACATAAAGGCATTTTCACGGAGCTCTTTACTCACTGAAAACGATGAACTGAATGCGTGTAATCGATTTTTGAAATAGTTTTTATAAACCTATTAGATTTTCCTGCTAATAACGTTGACAGAGGGGAAATGTACCTAAGCTTACTCCAGGTATAGAGCTTTATGTCGTAGCCACACCGTAAGACTCTGCAATTTTTTTTAAACAGTAGTGCATACAAGCTAATTCTACGATTTGGCTTAGGCATATCCATTATTATTGAAACCCATGTAGTATTTAAATTGCACGTTGACGTTTATATCTTGTCATTAATGAACCTGTATAGAAAACCTAAGAAAGACGGTAAATTGAAATGGTCAAGATAATCTCTGGAAAGCCCGTTTGGGATTTAAATTTTCCTTGCCATTTCTAGTGTTACGCGTTGCTGACCAGACTATAATGTTAATGTGTAAATTGTTGTTCTTGGAGAGTTTGTTAGCTTAAATGTACTAGATCTGCACCGAATTCGCAAGCGACAAAGTGTAGAAGATTCAGCATAAACGTCAAATTTGTATGGAAGTATTATCTATATGAGTAGTTTTGAATGTCCTGTCGTCGTTAGATATATCGGAGCGGCCAAGGTGGTCACAAATATATGAACAATGCGTCTATTGCCAAGGCGATAAAGTGCAGGTCCAGATATTTTTGAGTACTTTGACCGCTCCGATATATTTGATGGCGACTGTACCACACTGTCGCTGCCAAATCGACGCAGTTAACTTAAGATTTGGTAGACTCTGGTCTCCCAAATCTTGAGCCAGTCTGTACAAAGTATGTGTACGGTATGTGGCCGGCCTTTCCATGCCCGAGACCATTTGGTTTGATGCACCGTAGTATTGGAACTGTGATAATGCGTCACTAGTTGTAAAAGCCGCTAATATTGATTTCAACATTGAAATATTTTTTTGGTGCACATAATGTGAGCGGCCTTAGATTACGAGTAGATGACTTCTAGTAGTTACTATAGCCCTTTAATCATTCAATACCACCGCGGGTGAACTCTATGTATTTGGCATAAGGTTTTTTTTCGGTTGAGAAGTAAAGTAACGTGTGGCTATTTGAAATGAATGGAACTGGTTATAACGTGAGGCTACGTGGAGACTACACACAATAAGCTTTGAAATTTAATAGCAACCACCATCTAGTTTAAAATACGAAGCAAGTGTGTTGATATTTGTATTTCGATATAATTTGTATGATATCGGACTCAAAGCTTTTGTTGGGCCGCTTTTATACCTTTATTCACAGTGGATCCAGGCGCGAAACCAGGATTTCGTACAGGGGGGGGGCACTTCCCTTCACAAAAAATCTTACGGTCCGCACCTGTGGACCTCATAGTAGGGTGCGTTGGGGTAAGATAGAAAGGTATTTTTTTAGGGGTAAGATAAAAAGTAGTCTATAATGCTTCGGAATATGGACGATTTTTTTGTCTTACCCCTAAAAAAATACCTTTCTATCTTACCCCAACGCACCCTATACAAAACTTGCGTGTCATTTATACATATGCCCAAGGCAAGGCTTCCAAGTAGTCTCACGTGACAGAACTTTTTTTAAGTACCTACTTAGTCAATGTACAGTCAACGCCATAAATACCTATGTGTACACATTTGCACCCTACTCCATTGTAATAAGGTTTAAAAGTGTATACATATTTTAGGCGTTGCCTGAACGAGTAGAAAAGGTGGATGTGATCAAACCTCGAATATATGAAATTATGATTACTTATACCTAAATGCCTAATGCAAATGATTTTGAATCCAACTTTGTAATGTCGCTTGACATTTTACTACTGTAAATAATACGTTTTATTCCCAAAATCCAGTACCTAATATATCAATGTTGGAAATCGTATAAATGTATATATGATGTAATAGGCTAATACAGCACTCAAGTACAAAGAAAATGATGTAGAGATAGTATAATGAAATTCTCAATAATTTTCACATTTTCTTACCATTATTATCTCGTCATTAGGGAAATAAAATAAAATCTAAATATTTTGTGTTAATCTATGACTTTTATTTATAATGGATTGATTTACTACTTATAAACATTTTCCTACACCTTTATACTCAAGTACTTAACCTAACAAGATAACAAATATAGATTTAAATATGTAACAAAAATAATAACGTTTAAAATAGTTATTTATAGGTAAATATTCATTTAGTTACAAACTTTACTAACCGCTGGTAAATTACTACTGTCGCATTAACATTATGGCACTTTTAATTTTGTATTTTGTTTTATAAATGGATTTCAGTACCAGTTTTTGGGTCAGTGGAATTCCATACTCGATCAAACTCTCTCTTCAAAGATTTAACCACGGACGGTTCGGAGGTAAGCAGGGTAGCATCTCTGTTGCAGTTGACCCGTGACGTCTCATAGTCCAGAGATCCCATGACCGCCACAGCTTCGCCCGTCGCTGCCCCAGCATCCACCAAGATATACTCATGTTCTAAAGGTTCTCTTGAAATAACCTTCACTTCTATCCCATGTTTACCCAGCTTCAACACATCGAAATCGATATTACCATGAACTATAAGACGAACCTTAACTTTGTTCTTCTGCGCTCCAACTAAACACTTCGCTATGGTGTCACTCTCGAGATTCGGCACGCACACATCTACTGAGTAGTTGGCGTGCACTATCACGTAATATATGCAAAACAGATTGTTCAAACCAATTTGCTTCGTCTGCACTTCTTCGTTGGCTCCGTAAAGCAAGACTTCGTTGACCGGTGTCTCGTGACTTCTGCTGGTGAATACATTGCTAATTTGTAGAAGTTTAATAGCAACTCCGCCCAGTAAAATAGATCCGCTTGCGCACACTGCTGTTTTCCAGTTTGGTATATTCATTTTACTTGCTTGGTTGAAATAAAATGAATTCATAAGCACCACCGCATTTATCGATGCCACTGTCAGTAAATTTTAATACTACCGGTCCAGTTTATGTATTCTTTACGAAAAGTTGGCTACCTACCCACAAATATATATGTAACGTGAGCAACGAAACCCGATAGTTTGCTTTACTATTCTTATTGCTAGATCCGGGCATCCGGCAGCTGTTCATTTGGGGAGAGAAAATAATGCAAACCACTTGAAATTCTTCAAGTGGCTGGCATTATTTTTACACGACTGCCGACTTCTATTTCAATTCAAAGAATACAACAATTCATATCATATATTAGTTCTGGGTGAGATGTAATATTATATTACTTATTGGTAATTAATTATGTAATCAATTAGATTAGGTATGTAATATATGGAAGTATGTATATCATTCTCAGGATTTTCTGTCTAAAGGGCCCGTCCCCATGTCCGCGGTGCGGCGCCGCCACCGCAAGGCGGTGCGGCGCCGCAGGATTTTGCGACGCCGCGCCGCTTTTGCGGCGCCGCAACGCGGCACCGCTAATTGCCGCGGTGCGGCGCCGCACCGCACTCGCGGCGCCGCAAAACGGCATTGCGGCGCCGCGCTGCGGCGGCGGCACCATGTAGCTTCAAGGCCTCGGGAAAAAACAATGAATACTTATGTTGCTGTTAAGAAGGCACAGGAAAAAAATGAAGATGTAGATGGAGGTCATTTCAAAATAAATTATCAGGCGTTGAAAATAAATGGCAACAAATTCCAAAACTGTTTCCGAATGTTAATACCATGTTTTGATGAACTGATAAGCAAAGTATCTTCTCGAATTAATAATTAAGTAGCTCATCGGTATTTATCTAGAAAACCAGCTGGACCTCTAGAGATGTTGGGATTGACTCTAACTACTATAAGAGTACCTATAGTGAGATCATAGAGAAATCAGATATTTTTAAAATCAACTACTTATTTGATTTCCATATCAAAATCAATAACATTCATATGAGTATTAATCATCAACAATATCGATTCAAGTATCGCTACATATTAATCATTAGATACAAACTTAACAACGTTTATACTTATAATTATAAATAAACTGCTTACAAAATATAAACTTGTTAAGTTGTTAATAAGAAACTAACGGCACCGCGCGCGCGGTGCGGCGCCGCACCGCAGAAATTTGCGGTGTCGCAAATTCCTGCGGCACCGCACCGCTTTGCGACGGCGGCGCCGCACCGCGCACATGTGGACGAGCCCTAAGTATTAGAGATAAGAGGTTAATATAAATAACACTATTAAGTAGAAGCTAACTTTCTGGATTAAATTCGAAAAAAGTTTTTAATTAAGTGGTAGACTTCAAATATCAACATGGAGGTTGTCAAAAATTATAAATAACCATTGAAAAACGATGAAACATTTGAATGTGCCATATTAGTGCCATATTGACACTTTCTTTTTATAGCAATTTAACCATGTATTTTTAAGAAAATACTATTGGGCTGTTCAAGTGCGTATATGTTGTTATTTTTTGCGTCTTGATTTTAGCGCTTAAATCGGCGATGTCTCACTCTCGGAACCGTCGACCATCGAGAACAAGGGAGCCCGCGAGGAAGGCCCCGGTCGACTACGCGACCAACGCTGCTAAGGAGAATGGTGGCACTAAGGACAAGATTAAAATACCGAGAAATGTGCGCTACGACTTGGAAAACGCTCTTCTTAGTGTAAGTGTTATGTTATGACAGCAACGTCAATCATGCTTTTGGATGTAATAGCTATATAAAAAATATCAGGCGCCCTTTTGTTTCAAGGATGGTGATTTAGGTACTTTTAGAATTAATTAGGTACCTACGTGAATAATATATATTACCTATGTGTGTGGCTCAATCGAAATGCAAATATTTCTTTAAGCAGAATGATCATCTGACCTCGATCAGAGATTTGTGAATAGATTTATCGTTTTTATTTTTCTATTGAGACTATTGAGAGGGCAGTTCAAAGGAGCCAATATGTATAGTTACCTATAACTGGATAAATATCAGGTAGTTTTATACAAGATTTTTACTGACTTGTGGTTGGTCTTTCAGCTGTGCGACGTTTGGTTTGAGGAAATAAAGCCGCATCTAATAAAGAACAACGTGAAACTTCACACGGGCGGTGCTTGGAGCGGGCAGGGTGACGATGTGGAACCGGCGATAGAGTCCCGGTGGGACGGCCGCCGCCAGATAGACCCAGGTGCTGCCTCTGATGTACGAGCCTATTTGCTCCGTTCACAGCGACTACTCGAACTAATGCACGTTTCGATAGATTTAACCTTGCTCTCTACGTCTCCACGGTTATATCTCGCTGCTTTAGCTACTCAGTATCTGTGTTTAGTGAACCCTTAAGCTAACGCTCTTCTTATAAGTATATTGAGGCATTTATATTGGTTTTACCCTGATAAAAATACACTTTAGGTACTTCAGTTAAATATCCGTCAATATCGTAACCGTTGCACTGCAGACTAAAAAAATATTCGTTTAAATTTGAACTCTGACACGTTCTTTATAGGGTTGAGATTGTAATTGCCACGACTTAGATTCATGATTGGCTGCTAAAGGGTTAATACTACTTTTAGGACAAAATAATATCCCTAACTCTTGTTTCCAGCTGCAAATAGTTAAGTTTCCGAAAAATTCAGAGCATTTTTAACCGTCTTCAAAAAAGGAGGAGGTTCTCAATTCGACAGATTTTTTTTTTATTTTTTTTTAGGTACGAGGGGCGTTCAAATAGTTCTCGGTATCGGTATTTAAAATTGGCGATATGTAAATTGTTATATTTTAATTAAAATATGCAACAATATACTTTCTTTACTTGTAAATACTTATTAACTTCATTCAATTGTTTTATTTTATAACTCTAATAATAATTTAACTTTTGCTGGTCAAATTGTAACCCTTCACTAAGTCGTCATTAGGTCGTGATTTTTATGTAGTTGATTTTGAACATTAGATAATGAGCATTAATACTCAAAAGTTAGGACTAAATAACAGGGGACGCGGTTACCAGTTTTGAACTTTGGTCAAAGAGCAGTACCCTTGTCAATTAGAAGGTTCTGAACCATAATTCCTGCCGCAAATTCGTTATTTTTTTTCTTTAGATTTTCTTGAATATCTTTCCATAACTACGATTGAATAATGATACACAACTCTACTAAAATATTTGAGCATAACTGGTAACAGCTAATGTCGCAGTATTTATTTGTACGCCTCAATAATCCTGAAAAAGGCCGAAAAAAGCTCCCTAATTTTGGCCATAGACTTGGAGATTGAAATAAAACCTGCACAGGTAACTGGTTTATTCTTTCAATCATGACGATAAACCAAGGTTTCATTTTCAATAACAATAATTTCGTTTAGTGCATCAGGAGTTTCTCCACACCGCTCCAAATAATTACAAAACTATCTCTTAATATTACTGTCTGTAAAAATGTTAATACAATTGTTTTTTGTCCAGCTATAGCAGAAAAACAAATGAATAACGAAGATATTTTTTTTCGGTAATTGAATGTTGATTAGAGCTATAGTATAGTCCACATTAATATAATATCATTGAGAGGATGGTTAATACCGGTACCGAGAATATCTTGAACGCCGGGGTCGTATGTGTGTTACTCTATATCTCCGTGAATCGTGAACCGATTTTCAATTTTTTTTTAAATCGAACGGGTATAACCCGTAGATGGTCCCATTGTCACCAAGTCGGGGTCTGATGATGGGATCCTGGAGAAATCGAGGGAACTCTTCAACTATTATAGGCACACCTATAGTGATTTCACTATTTTTACAGCAACTCGGCCACTTCCTCTTGGAATAGCGGATCCTAAGTGAAGTCGGTTCTTTTTTTGTTTAAAATTATGACTGAACGTGGTAGGAACGCCATCCAAATGTGCCTTGCGTGTAGATAGATTGTATTGCATCCTTTGGTGGAGAGCTAGCGTAGACAACCAATTATGGTTGTAGGTGATGGCGTCCTATCTACAGTTACTTCTACGATAGCTCAGGGTTCGAAAGTTCAAAATAAAAGCGGGATCTACTTTACAAACTGTTCTTAATCACTTTATAACGTTCTGGTACAAAGGATGCCTAAGCTAGGGTCTAAACTTAGGGTATCTAGGTTCAATTTGGGATCACAATTTCGTAACGTTCACTCGCTCGGGGTTCGGGTCGCGACTGCTAGAATATTCCACGTCTGCCAGTATTTGTAGGTTTGGTAGCGCGGATTTTTGGCCAATCACGATCGAGAGTTCGCAAATTTTTGCAGCCCTCTGTATGGTATTCATGGATGGGCAATACTGTTAGAACTTTGTCTCATTAAATCACGCGATCGATTAAACGATCCTGATTGGTCAATATTATTCGTAAAAATGCACAAGCTTAGACAACTTTTGTCTTTCAGTTGAGCACTAATCTAGGATTTCTACTTCGAACTACATTGTTTAGCTATATAACTATACGTTTTTAGACGCATCTCGTTACGTTCTTTAAGCCTACAGTAGTTTAAACCAGTGCATGATTACGGTTTGGACATAAGGTCCATATTTAATGAGCCAGTTCTGCCATTTTGTCACATGTTAAGTAAATTATCTCAAATTATGGTTCAAAGAGAGAAGTGTGCGTCTAGAGCTTACCGAGATCATAACCATTACCTTTTCTACCTTGATAATCATACCTACTATTAGGCATAGTTCTAAGCCTGAAGTAGGTATCATTATTGAAGTTTTCCTTTCACATACTCTTGGAAAACCACAAGACCTATACCTGTCTAGCTCACACACTGTTACAACCACGTAAATATAAAGTTTGTATGGACAGAATCAGGCTCACTATTATTATGATCGGGATACAGGAAGGTTCTACTATATCTTATTTTGTTGACAGTTCAGTTAGGTATTAAGCTTCAGTACAACTTAGACCTAATACAGAAACTACCTAGTTCTTACAGGCTACCTACGTTGATCAAGATCTTTATTTTAGCTATTTACAACTTAAGTAATGAATTTATATTTAGGTATTTTAGGATCATCTATGGCATAAATAGCTATGTAGATACGCTCGGTTCCCGCGTCGTTGGCTGTCGTCCACAATGGTTAATTGTTATAATGTATAATGGTTCGGTGAATACCCAGTTAATAATGAGGAGTTTCAGACTCGCCATCGGGTGGTGGCGAACTCCAAAGCCTACTCGCTAACGCAGCCCACAGCATCGAAAGCGCCGTGTCCCAATCTAAAGCCGCCCTTGATGCAAACCAGACCAATAAAGCCGACCAATTTTTGTAAATTACTACAGGTACGCTCACCCTATTCAATACAACATAATAGACAGATAAATATTGTGGGCCTATTGGACATACATTACGTATGATACTAAGTATCACTTCATTACCTATATCCAGTGGGTTCCAGTGTCCGTTTACTCATATCTCATTATTCTCATTAAACACATTGAGTGACAGGAACCCGCTATGTGCATGGGCTCTTAGTTTGTAGTAGATTTCTTCTACATACGAGAAAAATGTTAACACTTTCCGTACCGCGTAGCCAGGTATACCTCGTATGTAGCGCGTAGTAGCTACGAACAGAGAACCCGCCTAGCGGGTTCCTGGTCGTGAAAGTGTTAAGATTGGCTACGGGCCTATCGCGTAGCAAACTGTGTCATGGAAAGTGTTAATTTATGGCTTTAGGCATCCCCAAGCTACTGCCGTAGCGCTACGCCGTAGGCCTTGTACAGCTTCTGCCTATTTATAACCGGTGGCGTGATTTCAATTTACTTGTAAACATATATGATATTTACATTAAACTTAGGTACCATCGCCCACACTGTTAACTGCCCATCGGTAGACCTTATGCTTTTGCAATAAGGTCCACCGATGTACAGTTAAGAGTGTCGCTGTTTGTACATTACGTGTGCACATCAGTTGCCCGATAATGAGAAGACGCGGCTTCCCGCAGCCGCTCGGAGAAACCTTGCGTCAGAAAACTCACCAAAAGTCACTAAAAACTATCAACGGAATATCCATAACTCCTCAAAAAAGGTAAATAGCCTACGTAATATCTACCTACAACAATATTTACTTACTTATTTAGTATACCTAGGGTATAAATAATTAAGCACCACGTTGTATTACGGCACTCTTTGTTTCATACGAATCTCTTGAATTATCCGATGACTAGAGGGCTCAGCCACCCGTCCAGAAAACACGCCTACTGAGATCAGGATCACCACCTTCTACTCAAACCCTTCAACGGAAACTCCCAAATCCAATGAAATGGGTAAGTATTAAATTTACCGTATTACAGGATAATTCACTGGATAATTCCTCCAAAACGTGTTTCTTTACTACCATGTACTTAACTTTCATCGACAAAATTGGTTGCACAAAAATTACTTTGCGTATACACCGTGTCCAATAAGTTCGAATACACTTTTTGTAGCACTGGTTTGAAAAGAATAGACAACTTTCAGACAGTTTTGTCATTATAATTTGAAGTTTATATTGTCATGAACAAATAACTATATTTTAAAAATATTTATCTTGCGTCGTTAACTTTAAATCCATGATGAAGCAATTCCGGGAACCTATTATCTCAAAATTTCTTAAGGGCGATAGCGTGAGTGCAATTTTTGCAGCGTTGAAACCTTTTGGAATTAAGCGTAACCTAGTTTATACTACAATTAGAAGATACAAGGAGACCTCCACATTAGAAGACCGAAAGAGATCTGGTCGCCCGCGTTCAGCAAGAACGGATAGGGTCGTGAAACTCGTGAGAGAGCGTCTCCGTCGGAAAAAACACCGTTCGATCCGAAAATTAGCTGCAGATTTAAATATTTCTAGAGGATCAGTACACAACATTTTGAGAGCAGACCTCGGGTGTCACGCTTACAAGAAAAGAAAAGTACACGGCATTTCCGAAGCTATAACGAAAAAAAGATTAGCTCGATCAAACACTATACTTTCGTGGCACGCGGGGGATGAATTCGTTTTTTCGGACGAAAAACTCTTCGTATTAGAGCAACCTGTCAATGTTCAAAATGATCGTTTGTGGGCAGCTAACATCCAAGATATTCCAGATAATCAGAGGAATGTGCCAAGATTCCAGAGTGCACCATCAGTGATGGTTTGGGGAGCAGTTTGTAAGCGGGGTAAACTTCCTTTGGTATTTATCGACAAAGGGGTGAAGATCAATGCTGATTACTATAAAACAGAAGTTTTGGAAAAAAATGTTGCTCCAAACTTAAAAATGTTGTATGGAAACGACTACTATTGTTTCCAACAAGACGGAGCTCCATCCCACACGGCAAACGCAGTTCAAGCGTGGTGTCAGGCCAATTTAACAGATTTCTTGCCAAAAAATGAATGGCCCCCGAGTTCTCCGGATTTAAATGTACTGGACTTTTATGTATGGTCATATATGCTCTCGAAACTTAATAACTACAAAATAAAGAATTTGGAGCATTTCAAAAAAGTTATCGTACAAATTTGGGACGAAATGCCGATGGAGGCAGTGCGTGC
Organism: Pammene fasciana; assembly: GCA_911728535.1. Taxonomy (NCBI): domain Eukaryota; kingdom Metazoa; phylum Arthropoda; class Insecta; order Lepidoptera; family Tortricidae; genus Pammene; species Pammene fasciana. Next base: position 14,295,809 of record OU452276.1, on the reverse strand, counting down.
CGCGTGCGACGGATTCGAAAAACGTTTGAAGCTGGTGATAAAGGTTTAGGCGGAGTTATCCCAAAACATTTATTGTGAATATTGTATATAAGAATATCTTTCATGAAATATAGTTTTTATTGCAGTTGTTATTAGTACTTTGTTTTAATGAGAGTTTGAAACTGTATGCGAACTTATTTGACACGGTGTACATCCCCCTCGAATCTAGAATGCCATTCCGGTCACGCAGGAACTGGCAGACTGGGTTTTTTTGTTCCTAAAAAATAATTGCTATTTGTTGCCACAAGTCTTTTATATCCAATGACGTAGGTAAATACCATTAATTTTTTACACCGGAAGTGGTACTTTTTTGTGCTTTCGGCCAATTCTAATGTTTTAACGATTTTTCCGGAATTCAGCATCACTTTTATGGACATATGCCATGAGATGTATCTTTGTATCACCTAACATAGCAAATCCTACGGTCGCCGCCCGTACTATAACTTTCCTGAATTGTTTTCACCGGTCTCATTGGAAGATCAGCGCTGACAACCGCCAGCATCATGCTGAGATGAGAGCATTTCGTAGCACTTTCTCGTTTTATGTATTTTTTGCGTTTATTTATTTTTATGTGTACGAGTATATGTTTACGAATAAACTAGGTATTTCTATTTCCATAGATTAGGCATAACCGATTTTACACACTCTCGTCTTATTGTAAATATAAAACTAACAAGATTTACTTCTCCACAAGCAATTTTCTCGGTTGTCTTTACACACCTATATTGATGTTTAAGTAACTACGTAGGTTACGTACATTCACATTCTCGTAGTATACTTACATCCCTATTGGAACTCTCGATAACTTAATAAATACCTCTACTTATCTGTTCAGAAAACATCAGAACGGGCATCATCGCCGACTTTGATTCAAACCTATCAAACGAAATTCTACATGCCATTGGAACAAGTAAGTATCTACATAATTTGTTTATACGGAAATATGGATTTTTATTAGTCTGCTATCGGGTCAAAATATTCACTGTCCCATAGAACCGTGCTTGTAAAATAGATGCAAGTGAAATAATTATTTTTTCACGCCACTGTTCGGAAAAGTGCAAAAGAAGATCAAAATTCAAGCTGGAAAGTAAGCAATTGCTGTAGCACCTGAACTACCACTACTAATAATTGCTATTTTACAGCTATGAAATGTCATAGTGTAAAGTAAAATCCAGTTATGTCATTGCATTCGACCCACCAATGAGAATCATTTAAAATATTAAAAGGTCTTTTTTTGGCACCACTTTTTCATTCTAAAATAAAATAAGGTTGTTTATCGAACCAATTTACTTGTTTAAAAAAAAGAAACGTCAAAACCATTCAAATCACCCTTAAGGTTTTTATTACCTTTTTAACCGTTTGTGGTTTTCTATCAAAAAGTATGCAAAAAGTGGGTAAAAGTGAGTCGGATTGAAGCAAACAACGTAAAAACGCTTCTTAAAAGTAAAAAAAAAAGTTAAAAAGGTGGAGCGGGAAAAATACATATTGAATTGGATAATGTTTGACTGATGCAGTAAAAATGAGTTCAATAAGTGTAGAAAATGTTATTAATACGCTGGCGCCCGCCGAAATTCAAGAAACTGCACAGGCGGGTGCTAGAAATTTGTTACCAGTGAAATCGCGTCCTAAATAAGAAGCCATGAACAGTGATATTTTGTATACAATATAATATCCGGCGAACAATTCATATTATGGAAGGATGGCGAAAAGAAGCATTTATTTGCAGAAAGTTACATGCTCGTTTATTTTATCGTGCTTGCGAAAAGCATATGAACCTTCAATATACCTATAGTATCTATTAAAGTGTTTGTATTGTTATGCCAATTATTTTTTTATTTTATTTCCTCACAGAAGTCGTGAAAAGCACTATGTAATGGCTTGGCCGAAAGCGCTATAGGTGGACTCGTATCTTCGAGGGCCTCCCCTGGCGGGTCGGCCCTCGAACTAACTCGATCCACCTATAGCTTACTTTCCAGCCTCTACAACAATGTACTATAACTACTCGTATTTATTTTCCAATATTTTGTTCTTCTGCTGCCTAAATGGTGCGATTATCGTCTAGGTTGCGATGATCAATTGTCTAATCTCTGCTCTTGCTTACTGAGATCATTATATGTTTATTTTGGCAGAAGTACCAAATTATTTAGTTCTATTTTTTACTGAATACGCGTGATTGTTATCAGATTTTCACAATCTTGGATGCGTTTATAGTTTGGCTAGAGTTTGTTCCACTTCAAGCATAGACAGGGAGAATCATACTGTCTTTTTCTAATGCTAGTACTCTCACTACTAAAAAAGGGATGGGTATAGCATGTTACTCTGACTGTTACTGCGCTTTTGGTTTGCCAGACTATAGATGCTAGAAAATATATAAATGCGACTACTATTTGTGATCAACCGGGATAAGTACCTACTTATGTAAATAGGTATTTACTATTTTTTAGAACGCAAGCTCAGATCGGAAAAAAAGAAAAGCCGCGCCGACACGAAGAACGAAGCCGATTCTCTCTTCTAGATTCCCGTATCCAAAGCATGTTTCACGACCGCGATGCGTCGCCTGCGCCTTCGCTATGGAACAAACTAAAGCAGTCCCTCAACAGTCGTATGCCGTCAGAACGGAACTTCCTCTCCCGAAAAACACACCACTCAAACGTCCGGACAATAAGACTGCCAACTATACGCAGTCCAAATGCCAACAAACCAGTGTTTCCACTCAAGACCGTGGTGTTTTAACAGACTGGCCATTCGACGCCACAACCTTCTGCTCAGCTGGCGACGTACCGGTGTCTCTGCAAGCTGGTGGATATACAACACATAAACATAACCCTAGTCCTGCGACATCCAAACAACGGTGTAGAAGAAAGTTTCCTTGCTCTCTTCGTCATGCTTCCGTCTTGCAGTCTCCGCTCCATGCTAGATGTCTAGCGCCACCCCAGCCCCAGCACCCTATTGCATCGCCACGCGACAACCAGTCAGTCTCAGCAATATTATCACAAGTGCCTTCTAGTGATCAGGTAGATAACTTATAAAATAGGTACTAGGAAGTTATTCGACTCGTATTATTGAGGTCTATAAACTCAAATGTAAGAATTTAAAGAAAATACGAGTGAATAAAGTGACGAAGAAGGATTAGACATCTCTCAGGTTATATTTTTAACCGAGATCAAGATTTCAAAAGAGGAGGTTCTCAATTCGGTTGTATGTTTTTTTTTAATGTTTGTTACTCATATAAGTCATTTCGGAACCGATTGTGAAAATTCTTTATATACAGTATGACCAAAAAAGAACTAAATTCCCGTTGGCTGAAGGTTTAAATCAAGCCTTTACATTTAAATAAGTGATATTTAATGAAGTGGAACTGCTGATAATGTTCAAAACGGAACTCTTCAACGACGTATTCATGTTTGACGATTTGTTCTCTTCGCTGTGTTTGTTAAGCAAGTTAGATTTTCAAGACAACTTGTTTCATTTAATTGTATCGAATCTAAGACGGTGCAGTCTTCATCAATAATCTTTCACTAGCCTCCCCCATTGAAATCGGTTTTTTCCTTAAAAAATATTCTATGTTCTCTCTGCTGAGGTGAAAAATAGTATGTTCAACACGAGAATAAAGTTATATACCTCTTGTGCTTTTGAGTCCTTCTCTACGCTCAAGATTCTAAATTAGAATCTCGCTTGTTCAGAACTCAAAATTAGCACTCGAAGCAAATATAAACTTTCTTATTCTCTTGTACAAATGTCTATTTTTTTGCATGGCACCTTAAACACACTCGTTTGATAGCCACTTCGAGTCAAATACACCGCCTATTGTTTCTCTTCTAAACGTTTTCACAGTTGTTGCTCCATCGAGTATTTAAGAAGCATACGAGACCTCAAAACCCACGAAATCCACCAACGATGGAACACACGGCTGACAAAAGAAGGTCCAGCAAACATACCATAACCATTAATAATGAAAACATATTGCTATTTGAAGACGAAAAGCCGTTATTTTCTAAGGTGAGCATTGTCGCTTTTTCATAGACTTGTTATAACTTAAGCTTTTATTTCTTTTCTGTTTATTGGGTTCAGTAGGGAAACTTGTTGACTGTAGCAACGTTTATTAATATTTGCCCGTAGATCTTCTATGAAGGAAGGAAATCATAGCCAGATTTAAAGCAGTCTCTTTTGTAGAAAAATATGCTGCCGACATTTGAATTGTTACTAAACTAACCCTTGGCTTCTCTAACGAGCTAAAATAACGTAAAATCGTCTGCCGATGGTACATTTATAACACGCTGTCGGCAAACAAACATACGGCTGGCTGATGGTAAGCAGTTACCGTAGCCTATGGACGCCTGCAGCTCCAGAGGATTCACATGCGAGTTTCCTACCCTATTTAATTCGTGCAGTAACACTAAAATTAATTTACCATTGCTTTTTGCTCCAGGATCTTATAGATTTAATAGGAGATAAGAATGACGAGAGATTGAGAGTGCTCTATGAGAATCCAACACGACATGAGTTGCAACAATCAGTGATGTGTTTGGCGGGAGCTCGAAAAAAAAGGATAAAAGTCAATCCCAAGAAGGTGCCATGGAGGTAATGTTTGTGGACTAGGTGACTGTATTTAAGTGAGTTGTAAACGGTTTCCAAACTAATTAAAATCTGGAATTCCGAAATTAGACGGACAATATTTTTACTTGTATGCAATAAAATAACCATTTGTTTAAAACGTAAATGTGAATCGGGAAGGTGCTTATAGCATTTATATTAATTTTTATTTTGTTGTTAAGTTCTCTGAAATATTATTAATAATGCTTGTAAAATAAATTTAATAAAAATCATAATGTAAGGTCTGATTTTCATTATGTTAAATATTGGACCTAAACACAATTATGTGAAGATGATGGTCTTCTGAGCGGCATCGGTGACGCGAACTATATTTTAACTAAAACGTGGGAACTCCATTATGGAATTTCTTTGTGTGATACTTATTTAACACAATGTATCTGTTTCTTGTCTCACACTTTTGCGCTATCAGATCCACGCACGTATTCAGATACCTACGTTACCTTGAATTAAACTCTCCAGGTTACTTAGATACCCCATTCCTGGTGTCATTCACATGCAGCATCACGATTTATGCACCTACTTGACCTGATCATGGACTACAACACCTGGCATTGCGTATAACCTTTGTTGATTTTACCTGCACAGTCAGCAGAAGAAGTAGCTAAGCGGGTAACGTGTTTCTGAATGACCTACACACGCTCTTATTCCCTTGATAATAAAGTCGTGTTAAGCTCATTTTAACACCCCACCCGCTTAGCTTCTTCTGCAGCTGACTGTACCTATAGTCGTGATTACTCAAGCTATAAGTAAAATAAGGATTTAATTTCTTACTGATACATGATACCTACATACATATAAGTACTATATATTTACTTATTCACTGTAAAAGACGGCGAAACTAGATCTAGATGAGGTGTAGGGACGCCTGACCGGAGGCAGGCGCGGGTTGCCGATAGCTGATTGCGTTAATTCAGCCCAATCCCCTGAAGTTGGAGCTTCAGTTTTCTGTCTCGGCGATATTCCCACACTATTGTCTTCGACGATGCAATGTAGCTAAGTGAAACTTAAAATTTTATATGCCACATTTATTTTTATTTTAACCCACGAGTTTTCAAAAGTCTGAATTATGAATTGATGTTATTTAATGATAAGTTGATACTTGGATCCCGTGATTATAATTCAAGTTTATGCGCAGGACCTCTAGAGTCTGTTTTTAAGGTTTGTACGCATGATAGCCCGACTGGCTGAGAAGTGGTTAAGTATCGTGATCTGGAACCTATTGATTTTGAATGTATATTTTTTTAAAGGCAACATAAAATTAGCTACTATTAGAAAAAAAAGAAAAGAAAGAAAATAAGGTTCCCATATTATTGTTTTTAGCTTATAACTTGATAAGTTGAACTTCTTGGATGTAATGAATGTAAAACAAATTTTAACTTTCCACACGACACTTTAATTGGTATATAACTTAGGACTACCTATTTTCCTTACTAACGACTCTTTACAAAATTACAACAGACGTATCGACTATAGGTATAAGGCAGTACAGAGTGCGTTTCACACGAATAAAATAATTTACAAAACAGTCGAACAAAGACATCACGCTCATTAAATAACTAAATAAATAAGTCACACGTCACCGGGCTTCGTTCGCGACCGCGACAGCCGCGGCGCCGTCCGGCCGGGGCCGAAGCACGCACGCTCTTTGGATCCGAGAAGAGTTTATGGAACGTCCTCGCGTCACACACACACCGACACTCTAAACTAATTGGCGTGCTTCACGTAATCCGTCTCGTAGTAGGCGGCGGCCCCGTGCGCGCCCTTACGGTCCAGCGCGCGCACGCGCACGAACAGGAAGGCGGCCACTAGCGACGCCACCACCAGCACCAGCAGCAGCATCACCAGCCCCGCCACGAATGACGGAACTGACATGCAGATCGTCTCTGGGTCACTCGCGGGAGACTGAATAACTACTGTCTCGTTACCCGCTGCGTTGTTCAATGCGAAATTAACGTCACCCGGTGCTACCACCTGAATTGTACGACTAGTGTTTACGTCTGTCATTTCTTGAGCGTCACGCTTGTAAATGCGTGAATGCGTTGATGTCTCTCTTCTCCGTCTTGCGCCCACCAATCTTTCTGGCAAATCTTCTACTGATCGAGGTCGTCCTCCTAGAGTTGCGAGATTACCATGGGCTTCGTCTTTCCTCTTGACTGTGTTATATACGCCGCGACGGCCCGGTGGAGGTGGGGGTGGTAGGTTTACTTCATCTTCGTCTCGTGATGGCGCAGGAGAAGACGGGCTGGGGGCATTAGGAGTAGACGACACTTGTGCTTGAGGAGGAGGTACAGCATCGTCACGTTTTTCAGAGAACGAGCCGGTTGCATCTGCAGGGTGTCGTGGGTCAGGGAACGCCGGAGGTACTCCGTACTCTGCGTGCGGTGACGGTGGCGGAGGACCATATTCAGCATGCGGCGAGTTTGGTGCTCCGTATTCTCCAGCGCTGAGAGAGTTGCCGCCCAGTAGTGGTACGCCGTAATCGGCTCCAAGACCACCACATTTAGGTTCTGGGCAGTTGTACCTGCATACTTGGATAACACACTGGAAGTGTACATTCATTGAATCTGGGAATTTAAATGCCTGGAAATATGCGAAAGATACAACTGACGCCGACGGTCCGAAGTTCTTTATTTTCTGGAACTTGCTCATAATTTTAGGTCGTACTACGCAGCCGTACTGATCTACAAGTTGTATAGGCGCTCGTTTGCCGTCGTGCGCAACACAGTTTCGCACAAGCATGTCGAATTTGTTTTCGTCGTCTTTTATTGCTAGCACCATCGTCATGGTTTGTCCTATTTTCACTATGCCTGACACCTCAGAGGCCCAGGGTCCTTTGCCGACTTGTATCTGCATCCAGCATTGCAGGTTGTCGCCAAGAAAGTTCGCCGTGACTGCATGCAACATGTCCACTTGGAAGGGTCTGAATGTGACTGCTTTTTCGTAGAAGTCATACCAGGTGCATCGTAATTTTCTTGCCTGATCCCAAACTTCTTGGACGTAGGGGTCGTACTGAACAATGATCGTATTTTCAACGTAGGATCCGCTCGGAGTCGGACTCCCGTAAGTAGCAACATTGTGATTTGCAGAGCTAGACATGCCACAGCTGTTTAAGAAGATTTCAAAAGTTGCACTGAGGTGTCCGGTGCCAGGTTTTAAATGCATACAGCTAGGGTCACTATAAAAACCTTTAGAGAAGATCATTCCGTAAAATGGGCGATCGAACTCAATATTGACACGCATGTGGGTTTTTTCGCACTGCACTTGCAAATGTTTAATTTTTGGGCTATCCGGAGTCGCTAAGGGCCACGGGTCGTCCGAGTGCGCCGGAGGCAGAGGCGGGCCATAGCCGCCGCCCGCGCGGTGCTCCAGCGGCAACGAAGCTGAGTCCACCGCAGTGTCGCATTTTGCTTCCTGAAAACAAGAGACATTGCATGTGTTAAATTTACATATTTAATTTAGTTTTGGATATAAATAGTATAGTTTTATAATGGTTTGATTGTGGTAATTGGATTGGCGGAGCACATTCCGCGGGCGCGTTGTCGTCGCACTCTAGTTGCGCCACGCGACGCGTGCGCGGGCGCTCGTCCCGCGAGCGACGGCGTTCTTTCCGACTTTCTACACTGATGGATAGCTCGCGGGACCAATTATAATATTAATCAAAGCAATCATACTACTTAGATGAGTTCCGAAGATGCTTTCACGATATTTGCCGTATTGTTCTACGTTTGAGCTCCTGCGTTTGCAGGTACAAGTGTTGTGTTTCTGAGAAATGGATTTCAACGGAGTTACTGTTAAATGGGAAACAGAAAAGTGGTGAATATAGGTTTTGACTAGGTAGATTTTCTATGTTGAAAGAACCAGCTGAAAGTTGAAGTAAGCATTTTAAATACGGCTTTAATCCTATATATGTGGAAGCGGAGGAGATGTATATGGGGCGAGAGCCGGGTGCTGGCTTGACCGGCACAAGAATAGCTACCAGCGCCGGCGGCACTGGGCGCGGGCGATGCGTACGCTCGTGTTTTCTAAACCGGTTAGAAATTACCTACTGATCGAGATTGTCAGTTGCGGAAGAAAACACCGGACCTATAAAACATGCGCGGCTCTTTAACAACTAGAGCTTTCTGTGACAGCCCTCGATGTGCAGGCTCGTAATATTTGAGGGCTTTCACTTCCGAACGAGTGCTGTTAGTTATTTAGTGCCTATGCTGTGGCCATCACAAGTAAAGACTTAAGTGGTTCATTAGTATGTACACATTAATTGCTGATGACGCAATTAACACTCGCAATCACACAACTGATAATTTATCGCATATCGCAATCTAATAATAAAATAAGTAAATGTTTATTGCTAACTGATGAATGGCCGAGTTTTAGTAAAGTACCACCATACATATTATATTTCTGAGAGACGTTAACGTTTGCTTTGAATTACTATTTCAGTGTTGTTTTAGTATCTTTGAAAATAACGTATAAATTTCGACAAGTGAATGGTAGAAAGAGAATTTGCCTTGGAACTAAATCTGCGTCGTTTAGGTACATTAATTTGTTTTCCTTTTATAGTATTTAGCTGTAATCGTTAGTCGCACTATCTCGTAATTGCATTTAATCTGAACAATTATTTATCTTTGATTAACCCGTATAGCATGAGAGTAGTTATCATGTTAATCGCAATAGATGGGAGTAATTAGTGGGCTTGCGCGGGACAGGTGCGCAGCGCTGCGCCCGCGCCGGCGCGCAGGTGAAAGTACGAGATCCGCCGCAAACCGCATCCGCTTCCCCCAAACATGAGCTTCGTTTGGCAAACAGCAGCGGTATTTATATGATTCAACCTTTAAATACCAGGGTTTGGCTCATTATCTGTGGGAAATCTTTTTGTATGTAGATTTCACGTTTTCTTCATGTCTAACCACATTAAGTTTTTTAAATCATTATAGTGCTGTAATTATACACAAAATACAATCTAACTGTTCAATACTGTTCATACATGTTTGTGAGACATTATAATTATCAGAGTTAAGTGGATTTATTTTATGTTCTTGGATTGGACATTTCTTCCTAAAATGTTAATATTCTCGCTGCCAATTACTTATAGGTGTTATTTAGATATGTACAAAAGTAATATCAGACAAAAGATTATATTGTACAAAATTTCTTCCATTAATGTCATTCAACATAGATCAGCAAAATTCCTACAACAAATATTTGTACGCAGCGAAGAAAGTTGCTCAAACAAACGAGGTTTTCTCAAAACCGTAGGACCGGATTTTGTTTGTGTTCACAGTCGTTCGCGAGTCCTAACAAGGCCGATGCCATAACAGTTAAATACCTACATAACTTTGCGCATTTTTGCTTGACACTGATAAAGTGAAGCGATATATCAAATCGATTTGATCGAGTTGACACCGATTTTTTTAGTTATGTTTGTGAACCGTTAAAAACCTAATTATCAAGGAAAAAGAGGTAGCCTTAGCCCATAGCGAATTAGCTACGCAGTTTTTAAATATTATATTATTAGTATTAATGCATGTACAGTGGATTTCAATTCCCATGGGCCCATTACGAATGAATTCATTCAAAAAGTGTCCTTGCTATTTTGCAGATATACGCGTCATAGGATATAAAAAGGAAAACAAAAATAATAATTCTCGTCTCGTATCAAATCCTAATGACATGAATGACTCTACGTATGACCACTACATTTTTTGTCACGTATTAACGCTGCCTGTTAGTCTTTCATGCACTGAAAAAAGGACAAGCGAACCACGTTGGCTTTTTATTAATAACCAAAATTCGGTAAGTACTTAATAAAGTTTTTTGCTTATAACTCAAAGTTTACTTATAAAAACAAAATAAGTCTTCGTTTTTAAGTCCCAAATCTTAAGTTACTAGCAGACAAAGTTTGGTTGCTGGTAAAATTAAAAATTAAAAATGTCTACGATCCAATATACCCATGTAGGTACACCCTGATTTATTGATTTGCTTTAATTTCAGCATATCGTAAGGTACGATTAAGGAAACGAATTGGCATAGTTAACTTTTTAAAATTCGTATTTTTTTTTTACAATAATTGTTTTCTCGGTCACTAATGTAACTAGGGTATTATAATTAACTCAACCAAACAATTAAGAATTATGATATATGTTAATGTAATTTCGAACATATTTAATGCTCCGCGATACAAAGGAGACTAGAAGCATATTGACGTAACACACAGGTGCGCCATTTGTTGCGGTGTCTCAGAGTACAAAAATAATTTAATGTAAGTTTATAAAATTAGGAAGATAAAAATTAACCATCGATATCTCAGAACTAGAGCTAATTAGGACACTGGTGTCTTTGAGAAATATACTTAATTTAAACTCAGGAATGTACCTACCGTTGTAATTATAAAAAAACACGGTGTATAGTTTCTACTATAGTCTGTATATTTAGGTATTTACATAAAAGTAAACAAACAAGTTGTACATTCTCGGGTAGTTATAATATTTATTGATTAACCAACCAAAAAGAGTATTATATAACCATATACAAAAGCGCCTAGATCTGTCACTGAACGAACGACCTGACTTTAACCTACATTATTACCCTCAACTGGCTTAAGGAGCCATTTGAGGGTAGTTTTTGTTTACTTTTATTTAAATACCTAAAAATACAGACATAGTTTGTGTGTCCCATTTCTGGTTGTGATGGAGACGGCAGCTACTTTTAATAGTTCCCACTGCCTGGCGACCTGCATGGCTAACATTGTTCGCGTAATACCTAGGTACACCTAATTTCCCGAGCGCGGCACGTGGGAAGTGTGTTTCAGGTGCGTACGACACTAACGTAGAGATGCGGTGGCATCTTGACTATTTAAATATCCGCATTGTACTTCGTTTGTGTGCTTTGATGTCCTGTAGCACACATAGGTTCTTTGAAAATCGCGGGGCTATTTGGAATTATGGGAGTCAATTCCTAATACCCAATTAATTAATTACCAATAAAAAAATTACATGTAATCGATGCTACTCTCGATTTAAAAAAATGGAAGAATTTCGGTGATTGGCGTTAAGGCTGTAGCAGTATTTTAATTTTAGTTGCCTAACTCAACACTAGGCGCCCCGCAACTAAATAACCAATGCACCGCAAGACGTCGCGCTTTCCATCCAAATTAAAGCGTTCCTACTCATAAATTACCTACAACGTAGATGATAATTAAAGTCATAATCAAAAGTAAACGAGCGATGAAAATATTTTTACATGATAATGGATTGGTGCTTAATTGACGAGATTAATGCAATGCGATAGAGCGTCGCCGAAAACGCTCGTAAAAGTACGCCAGAGTTATCGTGGTAATTGAGATTTGTAACCGCACATTATCATGCCCATGCGCATGAACTTGAACTCTGGTAGGGCCGGTCGTGAGTACTTTCCCTGCGGCCCGGGGCGTGAAAGCATTCGAGAGGTAAGGTACTTCACGTTTGTTGGGATTTGACGTGGCTCTTGGTAACACTTGTAATACTCGTACTTGCAACAAATTATTTTTAACCTATTGGAAGAGGTCGCGTAAATAATCGGAGATCGGATTCAAAGTGTGGGATGAAAACAACGAACATCGTGTTGTTGAAGATGTTCCCAAAGAGTGAAAATAAATTCAAAGAAATTTCTAATATTTTATTTCGAATTTAAATTTAGCATTAAGATACAGGGGGCAAATTCGACCGGGGGACCATTTCAACTAAGTCGCAATATCTTATGTATTTTACATAAAAAACTATATTGCCATCTATATCCGGATAGCGGAAAAGCTACTTTTTCGCTCTATAAGTTGTCCAGTCGAGATGTATTCTATATATTTTTTTAAACTGCTTGTATAATCAGATCAGACTTAATAACATTTTAATCAAATTTTTATCTTTAACAGCTCTCATACAAAAGACATAAACGACAATCGGTCACTTGCAATACAGACAAGTTTCACGCTGTGTTACATATTGCCTGTTACAATTGCTTTTCAAGCATGACTGATTAATAGAGAGCCCCATTATCTAGTATATCTCCACTTGTTATGCATTTTGAACGCATGACCGATGTATCTTAATTAATTTGACAGATAGATATAAAACAAACTACCGCATAATCCAGCATCTATTGTATGGCCGGTATATCAATCAAAGCACCTAATAGGCTATTGTGATATTATGGATTACTGAAATACACCGACAAACGAAAGTGATCATCCGTTTGCACTTTCTATGACAAATTGCTTTCTATTGCGAAGTTGCAAATGTTCTTTTCATTTTACGGCTTAACTGTCAATTTTTATGTAGGTATTTAGTTTATTTTAGCTTTCAGAAAAGATAAAGCGAGTTAAATATAAGGGATTTATTTTATTATTGTTTACTGATCGCAAAAATAACAAACGAGGAATATTTTAAATATACAGGATTTGTGATTCTAAAACAGTATACAGCCTTGGCCAGAAGTGTTGAGCATAGGTGTTTTTTGTTAACAATTTTGATGTTAAGCATTATTTCCATATCCTAACAATGTACGGTAACGGTAAATGTTATATTTTATTTATAAATATAGAAAACTTCACTTAATAACACTTTCAAGGTACTTAAAAATATGAAAACAGAAGGTACCAAAAATGTAAATTTAAGTCGGTGCGACATATTGCAAATATTCTATGCAGTTACTACTAACTTCAACAAAACATGCCTATTAGTTTAAATTATTTGACAAAATAACTTAAACAAAGATGGAAACGATGGACTAAACTTTCCAGTTTTGTATGAAAATCGCATTGGTGCTCAACACTTCTGGCCAAGGCTGTAGTTTGTTTTTCCTAAACTAAAAAATAAAAACTTGTTCCTACTGTCCATTAATACATGTGTCTGTGTGTACATTAATATCACACTGAGTTTTGTATAGCTCGCTTACTTATTTATATAAACCGAATGAAAAGAACTGAAAAAGAACTTGTTGCCGGTAAATAGATGACTGAAGCCAATCGCTTGATGACCCGATCACGACGCCGTAAGCGTAATAGTTACCTGCCGCTATTACGATCGGCTAACGACATCACCGCCTTACCAACCCGTATTATAATGGACTGTAGTCAAAAATGAAATCGCCCGCACGACGCGTTACGTCATTTACGTACAAAGCCGCGAAACTGTAGTGAAAGTGACCATTGAAAACTTTGGCGGTCAACGACTCAATACGTTTCAGCGCGGGAAGACTTATGCAAATATACATGTCGTACTCGAACGTTTGTTTTTTGACCGCGAACGCGTGCTTTTGGAGATAGTGGTTAACCCATGTGGGGTACGTTTTATTTTAGACAAGTAGCTAGTTACACTAGGTTTTTTCCATTGATGAACACTGTGACATATTTATGTATGTCCGTAGGTACGGAGCTGCATTTGGTATTAGATATTTTTCGGGTATGACTGACAAGTGAAATAAATAGTATCAGCAGCAAAATCACAAATGATCCTGACAGGACTTTATATGATCTTGTGAAGGTCATTTTGAACACCTTACCCGCTTAGCTACCTACTTCTGCTGTTAACTGTTCAATGGTTTATAAATATTATGTACTTAACTTCTGGTATTTAACTTTGCTATTATAGTTTTCGTACATTCATGTACAAATCAATAATTAGTAATCAACAAATCAATAGTAATTTGATGGCAGATTTAATAAGGTTTTTACAACAAATTCCAAATCAAAGTTTATAAATTTTTGCTAAGCGCGTTGAATTCTAACCAGAAGCATTAAACGACGGCCTATGCAGTTAACTTCCAATGGTCCGTCGTTTTGTGGATGTGCTAACGGAATCATTAGCCCAGTTGTTGTGATCGCGAGCGGAAAAAACTGAATAATTCAAGTATGCCTAGACCGGGCCTGGGGTGTTCCTATCGCCTGCCGGGTGCGAGCGATTCGGTGTTTACAAGTATAGTGGGCCATTTTACAAAAAATCATATAGAACTACCAATAACTATAAACATTTTATTCCGAAGTTCGGAATCCGAACATACCATGTCTTGATTGTTCTTACAGAAAATAATTGTCTCAAGTTTTTCTTAAATACCGTTACCATTTTACATAGCTTTTATGAGGGTAAGAGCCCGTATTAAAAATAAATGAAATTGATTCCGAGTACAATACTGAAAATAAAAAGCTGTGCATTTAATATTCCGTTTTCTAACAATCTCTATGCTTAGTTTGTTATCCACGGATCTTGAGGCAATCGTTATGCTTCCGTTTGGCATTTGGAATACAAGATCTGCGCACACGCCGCAGCAAGTGCAACCAAGTCCGCCAGAAGTGCTAACAGTAACAGGTGTAAAATCAGACACTATTTTTTTAATTAAAGTACCTATTGTATTAAACAGACCAGCGCTAATAAAAAGAAAAACGATACTGAATCTAAACTAAAAATTAAAATATAACACACCGCAAATATTTATTAACTTTAAATATTTACAGACACCGGCAGGTAATGACGATCCTTTTAAAGAAAGAGATGTCCTGCTTTTTTAAATTATTTATGGGCACAAAACTTAAGTAACAATCTGAAATATACCTACTTATATTACCTAGTTACTACTTGCATAACAGTTTTGTGCATTTGATGCTGATATCCTAAATCTCACTGTTAAGTAACAATGATTCGCAATGAGACTTTCAGATTAGAGACATTTTATGTATACGTATAAAGTGAGTAGTAAAAATCACGACGTGTAAATAGTATCTTTAGAATCTCCCTACATAGGTAGTTATATTTATTTGACCATCATTTTCAAAATTTAACATCAGGTTTTTTATTACAACGTTAGTATTTTGTAGCATTGCAATCAGGAGTGGATACCATCTTACTCCGTAACTTCGAGTGTGAAGAAACGTTAGTGGACGGTTATGTTGCTCCATTATCCCGGGCATATTGGACTGAACGGTATATGCAGGAGTCCGTGCTTTGATGGACCGCTCTGCGGCCTCTGGATATTTATATATTATATGGTTTTTTGGACTACCGTACCTACTAAGTTTAAATTATGATTTATTGCTACTGGTTCCGTTATTATCGAGCAGGTATGCAAAATATTTAAGATAGGTACTTTAAGCTTAAGCTCATAAATCACAACCTATTCGATCTTCAGTCATTGAATATTTTAATAACTGCCATTAAAATATGATGTAAATTTGAATTGACAAATATTTTGATTTAAATTTTTAATCCTGTACTACTAAATTAAATATTAACTTACTCGACTTTATTATTAAAAAGAACAAAAGAATGTTTAAATATCACTTTAGCTTATTTATAATGCTAACTGTAACATACTAGTACATTCAGTCAATAACAACTTGATTCACAAAAGTTACATACAAATTTACGTAATGTGATTTAACCCAGATTTGTTATTATTTAAATGTTTGTTGGCAAACTATTTTTTTAAACATTGTAGCAAAAGCTTTAAAAACGCACTGTACTTTACTAAGATATGTTAATAAAATAAAGGAAACATGAACACTGACCTGTAATAGGAGCGTCGCGATAGCGAGCAGTAACCTGGTCCTCTTCATAGTCTCAGTCCAGGGACGTTCAGCGCCTGCAACCAACGAAACACGTTCAAGAGGAGCACTAGCCTATGGCGCTCATGTCGCCCGGGGCGCTAGCGAAGCGCGCGCGCTACCATACCGGCATCGACTAAGCGCGCTCGCCAGCCGCAGCCCCACCAGCCACCGCTACCACCCTCGTGGTGGGGTGACCCACTGACCGAGTGCAGCGGCGCCGGATGCACTGCCTGCATGTTTCTCAGTGCGGCCGCTCCCGTTGCGGCAGCGGCCTTCACCTCGTGCAAGGTCGTAATTATTTGCATGATAGGTTCACGGGGTTGCGTGGGCGCATTATGTGGGTACATAGTATCAGAACCAAATTGCTATATTTACAACGGCAGGTTTGTGTATTTCAATTAACAAATCAATTTCCATTTAACGATATGCAGTCTTCGATAATGAAATCATTTTTTTTCAGCTAATTGCTGGTGAAAATTTAGCGCAAGGGAATGCGTGCAATATAATATGATTTGCATACAATTTCAATAATATAGATCTCTATAGGTACGTATCGGTATATTTGAGAAAAGACGCCCAGAAGTTCGATTTTTGAATCTCACCGGTGACTTTTTTGTATGCAGCCGATGACTATTTAGTATGAAATAAGTCACCCGATGAGATTCAAAAATCGAACTCCAGTTTAACTTTTAACTCGTTGTTTGTAATATCCAAAAATGCTAACAACTTTTGTAAGTAAAATTTACTTGAAGGCACTTTAGGTTAGGTAGGTACCTGCTTATAAGCTCTAATAAGGCAAGAAAAATTTTACGCATTTAAGGGTTTTCGTCATTCAAAGGCATATTCATATTTACCACATTTTTATTACATCATAATTTTTTAATTCCTTAAATTTAAATTCTAGTTTTCTCAACTTTGCACATAAGTCAGACATACATTTTACGTGCTATCTCGGATTTAATATAATAAACTAAAATACCGCGCAATTGCAGGTAAGCAATTCCTTTTCGCCTTCACCAACAGTCAAGTTTTTGTAACCTGGCAGTAATCAGGTTTTGGGGAAAGCATTTTCCCATGAGTGCTAGCAGTCCTTGTACAGCGCGACTATAATGTCGTCGCGAGCCGTGCCGATTTCACCCCAGACACTCGATCGCTAGTTAGAAAGTCTCATCTCTTGATATGAGACAACCATCGTGAACACACATGCTCCTACACGATATGACATTACAACAAACTATCAATGTTACCACAAATAATTATATTAACCAGAGGATATAGCGATTATAATATAACCACCCGTCTAATAGCATGCGTACTTAAAGTCTGACTTTCTAGATTATTTGCCTGCCAATTAAATGATTTGCACGTGCGCTGCAAAAGCGAGACGATATCCAAGACATAACGACGACGCGTCCGAAATGTTTGTGCAAAATTAATAGTCATTACTTAGGCATCCGAATCAACGGGCTTAATACGCTGAGGATTGTTTATTTGTTTTTTTTTTGCTCCACCCAGTGGCTGGAAGTATAACTAGGCTGCACCACCAGTTACTGCAAGAAAGCGGGCCCTCGGGCATTTTCTATTTTCTTCTAATCTGCGGCGATATTATAATAATAGACGCGATAGCAGGTGCCGGCGTGCTCAATTAAGCGCTTCGGCAAGAAAGGCGACCAATGTGGGCCAGCGCCCAACCGAAATCATAACCATAAGTAGTACATGATAATAGTATACTCAGAGTGTAGACACCGCAACACGCCCTTCTCTGCGGTTGTTGTTGACTGCCTGTTTCTTTTGTATAAGTAGTTATTTTTACAATATAGGTAGTCGTAATTATTAGGGACATCTAAAACAAATAGGACAAATACTTGGCTTGTATCAGCATACCATGTAGGTACAGTCAGCAGCAGAAGTAGCTAAGCGGGTAGGGTGTTCAAAATGACCTACACACGCTCTTATTCTCTTAACAATAAAGTCGTGTCCAGCTCATTTTAAACACCCTACCCGCTTAACTACTTTTGCTGCTGACTGTACATAATCTAGTTACATTACAAGTGAATCGTGTTAAATTTATTTCATGGTTAATTTGCGTGCATTTTTTTCAGTCTTCTCTATATTAATGAAATTAAATTATTCTGCGTAAATATTATGTAATATAGATCCACAGAAGTTTTAAAACAAAAGAAAAGTATTTTATTTAAACCAAAAAAATACACTATTTAAATCCGCAACACAAGTTTCATCCATAAAAAAAAACTGCATCCTCCACAGGTTTCGTCAAAAACAAGATAAAAATAAAACACGGAATGTCCAAAAGAGAAACACACAAAAGCCAGAAAAACACAAAAGTTCAATATTCTCAGTTTTATAACTATATTATTTTGACAAGTATACGTTATCGATTTGTGTTGGCTTAATACACATA
Organism: Pammene fasciana; assembly: GCA_911728535.1. NCBI lineage: Eukaryota > Metazoa > Arthropoda > Insecta > Lepidoptera > Tortricidae > Pammene > Pammene fasciana. Next base: position 14,277,165 of record OU452276.1, on the reverse strand, counting down.
CATTGATATATCACTCGATAACAGAACCAATTATTTCGCTGATTGATGAGTTGAACATTATCAGATAATTGTTTTCAAATAATCAATCAATGTATGTATTGTACTGTATTGACTGTTGTAGTAGATCAATTAACGTGACTTTTTTTTGTAAAGCTTCAACTAACTTACTTCTTTAGGTCTTATTAAATTCATATTTATTTTAGCCTCAGGGTTAGATAGTGGCTAAGCACGTATAAATTGCTAAAATCTCTAATGACTCTGTCTGAGCTAGCATAGATCAGACAGACAGTCTTTGAGTCGTCAACGAGACGCGCAGCCATCCCATATTTACAAAGCATTTTGTCTTGATCGTAAGCACGACCTAGCATAACTTAACCTCAAGATTCTTTACAGACTTTCACGTTCGTAGGTCAGTTTTATACTGGTGGTATTGGTAAGTAATGTATGATAATTTTAAGAGGTTATTGCCTGATTTGTGCTCATTGATCAACGTCTTTGTAGCGCCTACGGTGAAAGCTGCACTCAATTTTCATAATATTTCTGACTAAGTAACCTAATCTTACCTACTCGATAATTAATTACTAAGTTGACATTTAAAAATCGCTAAAGGCATTAGTAATTTGCAACTGTTTGATGGCGAATTAAAATATCATTCAGACAGTGTTAGAGGTTCAACGATGGCATTTAGATTTTTGTTTTTATTAATAATGTTTAATTGAGCGAAATTTAAGCTCAACTCATGCGAGTTAAAAATGAATACAGACGTTTCGATTAGAAATGCTTGATGTAAATGTGTAGAATGTACTTCATAGATAAATGAATATTATATAAATAGGGACAACACTTACATTGCACTTAATTAATTGGCTTTTCTTGATTTTTTTTGGAACAATAAAAAAATATTAAACAACATTTTAAGTCTCTGAGTAGAGGTTATATGCGGATATTAAATGGTCCCACTGCTATGATCCACAGGGAGTCCACGAGTACCTACTATCTAAAGGCACAACAAAAAAAAACTAAAACCTACCTACCCTTCACGGAAACTGCCGAATTGAAGTAGTGGGTTCAAAAATGAGTACTCGTGGACCAACTCTGGGTCATAGCATTGGGACCACGGTTAATTAATACGCCGTTGTTTGCAGTAATGATGAATTATTTTGTTTTAAGTGTTCTCATTTGATTGCCTGGTAATGCAAGAGCAAGCTCGTAGCACGATAATAATAATTAGCACACGCCAGAATTAATGAAATTACTAGGTAACATGCGTACCTATGTATCTACGTATTTTGTGCGCAGGTTTCACACGAGATGATCGACAAAAACTGACGTGAATCGAAACTTTGTTTGTCACTTTCGTTTTCTTAACGGTTATCTGCAATTTTATGCGAACGACATCCAATGCTCGTGGTTTTTGCAATAATTGTAATTTAATGATATATTTTCCTCGCTATTTAGCGTTAACTACCTACTTATAACAAACTAAATAACAATCTTAGGTGTTTAAATAATACTATAATCAGAGACTAACTATAGAGATATAGACGACCACATCCTAAGAACTTTTTGAAGCTCATGTCGATTGCGCCATCTACACTCGAGAGCAAAAATTTCGGGTCAGTAACATAAACTGAAATATCTTTAAAATTAATATCTTTAAAATTAATATCTTTTGAGATAGTCAAGAAAATGCTAGTGACCGAAACTTTTGCTCTTGAGTGAATGTCAAAGCCACCTAAAAGATACCGAATATGTAAGAGAAATGTCAGCTGCACTGCTACTTTACCGCTACCGCATCGCTATTTGTTACTAGGTGGAGTAGCAGTGCAGGTGACATTTCTCTTACATATTCGGTATCTTTAGGTGGCTTTGACATAGATGGCGCAATCGACATGAGCTTCAAAAAGTTCTTAGGCTGTGGTCGTCTATTATATCTCTATAGTCTCTGGTATAACTATAGGCATATTATGGCTGCATGTCATGTTATTATGGCATGACATTTCTTTTTTCAAGTTGTCCTAGGTATTTACTGTACTGCTAGTTTATACATAGATCCAAGCTTATGAAAAGCTTGTATGGCTAATTTGCAATTTTATTTATTTTATTGTTGCAAGTTTCCATTTCAATTCGTAATTGTGTGTAGTCAGTTTTTTTCGCTTTTCTACCAGAGTAGACCCTTAGTAATTTGTTACACTTTAGACACACCTTTTCCCTACGCACATCAATGGAACTGAATGAATCACGTTTCTAAAGATCATATTTTATTTATGACGCTCGATCGCATTTAAGACTATGTCCAAAAGCGTCTAACAGCATAACGAAGTGGGCGAGAAAGCCGAGTCACGTAAAGCAATTACGCGTGCAACCGCGGCACGCTGCGCGTATCTCATCATCTACACCTGCAGGAGTTCCGATGGGCCAAGTTCCGTCCGAGTTACTAGTGAACCGGAAGGTCACCGAATGACACTATACATCGTGAAGTGCATTAGATTAGATCCTTATCGAATTAGGGGTGATGACACATGTTGAATTATGCAATGAAATTTAGTTGATAGGATGCAAAATGATCAAAATATCCAAATAAAGTAAACATTAAAAAAATCTATTGAAATGGTTCAAAGATATCTTCAAAGTTTCAAATTTTTTCGATTTTTGAAAGTACGAAATTTAAAAAACCAATGATACCATTCGATTTCTAACATTTTATTGTGAAATAAATTGTATAGCAACCATATACATAAACGCAACATTTCATTACACTTTAAAAATAGCAATTTCATAATTTTTCCATACTTTAAACAGGGCAAATATGAAGTCGTGACGTCAAGGCTTTATATCATTTTGTTAGGAGCGTTTTGAGAAACAAATGCAAATCTCAGACTTTAACCCGCTTATTCATAAACGTGTTGCAAACCTCATTTAGTTAAAATGTATTTTGTCTGTTTCTAACAAACACAACTGTCAATGTGACAGATAAGGACAAAAGATGATTTAGTTAAATGAGGTTTGCAATACGTTTATGAATAAGCGGGTAAGTCTTTTTCCTGTCTTTTATGTTGATTTAAGGCAATTGGCCCCATATAGACATTTGATCCTCACAACAAAACGAATCGATTGATACCATGCATGAAAAACATTCATCTAGCCTATTCCAAGTTCAAGCCTTGGGCTGAACAGAAATCGAAGAATCGCTCTTATAATATATATTTATATAACCTTCACAACTTACAAATACCCATCAAACCATTAACTCCGTACTAATTGTTATCGCTAAGCCCTGCGTAGCTTTCGTTGAGATGCAACACAAATTATTGCTATACGGAAAAAAAGCTTCCGGGATATTCTCAATCTAAGACATTATTTTATTATGTTGAAACTATTTCCTCGTGACAAGTATTTATTTCCTTTAACGAAAATAAAATAAAGTTTTAAATATAACGAAGCGAATATATTCTTACATATTTTCTAGTTTTCGTTTACCTAAGATAATACTTGTTTGATTAAAGTACAATCTCTCTTATTTAATACTACAATATCTTTTATTTACTTTTGTACTCTTAAAACAATACATGTTTGTGTTTATATATTAAGAAAACGTGGTTCTATTAAGCGAAGAATCATATTTTTGGTAAAGGAAATAAATACTAGTCACGAGGAAATATTTCCAAGATAATAATAATGTCTTGGATTAAGAATACTTATCCCGGAAGCTTTTTTTTACGTGTAGTTGAGCGTTACTGTTCATCGTTATTATCGTTAATATACGATTCCGCTCGATTAAGCTTAGATTTTTGAATAGTAGAGCAACATGGTATCCATAGGCACAAATAACAATAGGTCTTTTTATTTAATTTTAATCAGTTCAGTTTAATTAGGTACCCAATGATACGCTTTATACTCGTACAGTTATCATTTGCGTCATCAGTTCCGACGAGCATATGTTCCGTCCGACTTACCGGAGTACCGGTTATACAGAAATAGCTGGTCTCCAACGGCATTCTAATGCTACTATGCGTATAATTAACAAATTTGCAGATTCCTTGGTAAGTATGTAGATAGCAATGTACATGCACTGCAGCGTAGTACACTGTATTAAATGTACCTATACATGTTACAAGCGGGCTACATAACTATAATTAAGGTAGATCGTTACAGTCCATATTACAATCCCACTACATGTCATCATTGAAGTCATTAGCAAAAAAGGTGAAAGCAAAGTATTAATACAGGGTATTATCATATCATGCACTATAGGACCTTAACTTTACCTTACTTCCAATAAAGCAAATTCTTCGTCTGACCCACTAAATTACCGTCAATTTAATTTCTGCTTGCTTTTGGCATTTCCAAATTATGTGATAATGTCAGTATATATATATATCTGCCTATCTTCTTATGCCACAAAAGGCCATAAGAAGATGTGAACTTATTTCATTGATACAACAGTTATAATTATACATATGTTTAATATAATATTATGGCACAATGTTACGATTACTTAATTACCTGGAAGGCGGAAAGACTCACTTTGACTCGGTACATTACGCATGCGTGCTTGAAAGAAGAAATACTGCCGTGTGACGAATTTTACTGACTATTATTAATGGTTTCGTCCATTAGTGCCCAAAAAAAGAACCAAGACGTTTGTATTACGGCCTGCCAATAATGAATACTGTTACATAACACATCCGCTCAATGAAATTTCGATTGTTACTTAATATTTATGTCAGTCAATTTTGTACCCACGCAATGTCTGAGATACTATGAATTGGTACAATGCAGAATGTAGGTGTAGTTTTGTTTAGGTGGGTCCTAAAGTAAAATAACTAATGTAACGCTTAAAATATACCAAGTTGTGATTATAAGGTATTTTTTATAATAGAAGATTTAAAAAGTTGACACATGACAAACAATGAATACCTACTTACCTATTAATTATTTTCGGAATTTGATTCCGATAATTGTATGTACAATTTCACATTTGTAAACGGATAACTATTGGCATATACATAGTAAATACCTCCTTTTAAGTATATAGTTTTTGTCATGATTATTTACGATGCAGTGAAGTGATTTTTTTATTCCCCATCCGTTTTGTTAAATAGTTAAAATTTAGCTCTCTAGCTGCGTTATGCGCCGACTCAAACAATAGAAGATCAGTCCCCGATTACACGCGAGTACGTTATTCACTACTAATTGCGCACACGTCTAAGATCCTAATCTATGCAATGAAGGGCACGCAGATTCGCAAAGAAACCACGTTTCGTGTACATTCGCATCACGCTCACTTTCTAACGACAGTCGAAAGAATAAATGAGAAAACCTTCTCGGGCATTCCCATACATTAATTTAGAAAAACTTTCAGCTCGTTACCAGCCAATTAAAAGTCCCAGTACTCGACTACACGAGTCGTTAATCAGAGCCGAAAGTGACTTGGCAGATGTAAGTCTAAACATTCGGCAATTATGCTCTCATTAAATACTCAATCATTGACAAGCGCATAATTTTGCGTAACGATTAGTCAATATTATTATAAATAGTCAGCAGCAAAAGTAGGTAGTTAACCAGGGGCCGTATTCTAACTTTAACATGCGTTTTTACCAATGTTCATTTCGTACACACGCAATTTTAAGTTTTTAACTCAATGCAGTTCCTTAGCATTTCGCTACACACCTGTAACCACATTTTAAATTCAGTCTGATTCGGGCGTTCACGGTCATTGCAGAAAGATTGTTAAAGGATTTAGCTATGTTTAATAAACCCAATAACAATACAAGTCAATACAACTAAAATACGTAATGTCACTGCAGGTGAGCTGTTCAAACGGATCTTGACATTAAATAATTTAAAACACCTTGCTCGTTTAACTACTTGTGCTGTTGACTGTACCTACATTTGATATGAGATTTAACTCGCTAACGTGAGTATTTAGACAATCGGTTCATTAAACCAAATTGGACAGTAAATAAATGACTTAACAAATGAGGCTTCAAGCTTCACGTTATGATGTTGTCAAATTAATAACATCTATGCAAGCAAACATTTTTGTTGCTAGTAAAAAATGTTGTTATAAATTAACAAATAGATTAGGTATTTTAATATTAAATCCATGTGTCAAGTAAAACGCATGCATTAAATGATATTTATATATATTCTTATAAGTATAATGATAAGTCCTCATAGGTTTCTTAACTTAAGATCTCATATTAGTAAGCATATGTGTAAGTAATACAAACTATGTATGTAATGCTACTAACTAGTTTAACTAGCTTTCGATGTCAAAGAAAAAGACTATCAAGTTGCCAATTGCTATTGATGATTCTTTTGTTATGTTATTGTCTCTCATTATTCCATTCACAGAAACAAATCGTTTTCACTTACTGGGTCAATGGCTGTACATACTCATGTTCATAATGTTCACATGTAACAATTGTATAATTAGTATATGCAATATATATATGTATATATGCGAGTTATATGTTATCGGTCGTGCTACCTACTCCGAACATATTCATTTTTGATTCTGGTGCTGAGAAAAATTGCTTTAAATGTTTATGTGGAAATTTCCGTTTTCATTACGTCACGCACATATCAATAGGAAAACTTTCTTGACTAAAACGTGAAGTAACAGAAAACTATCTCATTACTTTAGCCAAACGTCAATTTGGACACAGGTACAATCCTACTCAAAACATAATACATATACACGGTGCCCGTGAGCATTGCGAGAGATTTTAACAGCGAACCTATTCCTGATCGTAATTGGAGACTAAAATGTTGTACAAACTTTTCTGGAATTTGCCTAGTTTCAGAGTTATTAATTACCAATCAAATAAAAAACCATTGATTATTGGAAATCAGTGAATAACGCTTTTTTGATAGAGATTTCACTCTTTATGCGGTCTAGTCTAGACATCCTTATTGACAGATATTAAAATGCCAAGTAATACTTTTTGTGAACCATTTTTTACTAATGTGAAAACATGTACCAATTTATTTTAATCGATAGTTTTACCAATAACAGAACTTTTTATGTTCGAAAGCATTTAAAAAAATTTAAAAAGGAAAAAAATTTTTTTTGCCGAAATTGACCTAAATTCGTGTAATATTTATCGCTCCTTACGACCTCAGGAATTCGTGGCTAAAATCTCTCGCAATGCTCACGGGCACCGTGTATATGCTTTAAACAAGCGCTTGAAAGGCTGAATAGACAACTGTAATATTAGTTTAGCCATAGTACCTAATAGTTAATGACTCGAAGAAAATAAAATTCAATTTACAAAGAAAGGATGGTGAAATAGTTAACCAAAATAAAACCGCTTAAATATGCGGTTAGGTTAGATTGTCAGTAGGTCAGACTGATATTGTTTGGTTACATAGAGAAAGGAAAAACTAAAAGACGACACAACGTAGGTATGTCACTTCGACGAAAATCTGTCGATGATTTTACACAACTAAACGTAACGTATTCATTTTGCAAATTATTTACTTCGGTAACTCCGAATCATTACCCCCTACCTATTATAGCTATCTAGCAAATCAATCACACAATGTAGTGTGACGTATCTATTAGATGATTCGATGAAGAGCAGCCTGGGCTCAAGGTTACGCCGCGCAACACTTTCACCTCCCGCCCGACAGTTCGTTGCTCTCCGAAATCTGCAGATTTCTGCCGCTACGTGCAGTATCAATTGCGCGCTGAACGAGCTTCGACGCCATCCAAGCTTAGGTTTTACGACATAGACTCGAAAATACACCGAAATTCTGCCTAATAGGGCTTATTTCAGACTAGCGTATATAGAGATTCTATTCGTTGACGTTTACGTTCAATGCCCGTGTTAATGGTACCGAGAAACGTAACATGGCCCACTTTCTCTTTTAAGCATATATAGTCTCTTTCTCGCTTGCAGCCTCCTGACGTAGAGGAGGGAGATGACAGTATTTGTGATGTTTCGGATGAAGCTGGCCAGCTTGCTTTCTTCGCAGCACTTGGCATTGGAGGCGTACGAAATCCGGAAACTTTCGTTAGGCGCGCGATTGTGCCGCCAATTGAGTGGGCACGGGCACTATCGACGCCATCGACGGCGCGGCGGGCCGGTGACTTGTTACAATTAGCCGATCTTTCATTTATTGCATAACTTCCACTGACGAGACTTGACCTTCTTGGTCGTCTACTTAACAATGCGGTAATCGGGTGAAAAAGTGGTGACACGATTGTAAGTAGATTATACCTAGTTAGGTATTGTAAATTAAATCAAGAGTGCTTTAATTGGCTACCTATCAAATAGGACCTACTTATGTGGGCTAAATTATTCATATATTAATAACAATGAAGAACTATACACTTTAAGAGTCCGGTAAACTTTTCTTTCAATTTCGCTCAACTTTTTGATGCTATTTTGCAGTAACTAACATCATTTCTATTAGTTTACTATACATATTATGAAAGATCGTTTCCTTTTGAATGGAATGAACAGAATGATTGATTTATTTATTTTAATTTTCATATATGATTAATTCACCCTAATCTAGCACCTGTTTCGCGATTTTTGCTTCGAGAGGTGAAAAGATTAAGGTTTTTATTGATTAAAATTAAGTTATACTAGAACGTAAAATATATAGAAATGTTGAAAAATGAGTCGTCTGATGAATAAATGCAACAATTTTTTTTCGTATACCTATATCATTTCAGGGAGAGTATTTTATGAAAAATTGGCGAAGTGTAGGTGATATTTTTGGGAATATAAATTAGAGTATTTCACAAAAATAAAAATACAGAAATACATTTTTCACCTCACTAGCTCGGAAAGCCCTTTTTGTTTGTTTAATATCTATTGTGAAAATCGCTTTTTATCCACATGTGGTGAAAGAGTTTTGACATAAGTGACAAGTGGCTTAAGTGACATTTGACAGCTAACAAAACGTAAAACGTTAAAAGTGCAGAATTTTTAACATCGCAATTAATGAATTGCATCGAGTAAAAACACTTAATACAGTCTTACAACTTTATTTTAATTCATAAATATCAGCATTCAACATTAATCTTCATTCTTTTCGTAAAAACGGATAAATTGTTCTGACAGCCGAATAAGTCTACGTACGAACAAAACGCATCTGACATTTAATAAAACCTTTTACGTCAAAACTTTTCATTTCAATTCATCCATCATATCAACGTTAAATATTCGCATGTTTTTCTAGGTTGTTTTGTTAAAAATTAGTGATTCGAGTGATGAAGAAGTATTAAACACCTGAGGAATTACGGGAAACCGAGCAAAATGCACCCTTTTTCTTATTTTCCTCGCTGTAGTGAGGTGAAAAGTTTTGTGTTATACACGCGTGAAAGTTATTTTACGTCTCGTGTATTAAAGCACTCGCTACGCTCAGGATTCTATTTTTGAACCACTCGCTTCGCTCGTGGTCAATAATAGAATCCTTTCGCTAGCTCGTGTTTCAAATAACACTCGCACGTAAAATACAACTTTCACCACTTGTATAACAAATAACTATCACTTCATGCTTTATTCAGATAATGTAAAACGTATTAGGAGTCATAGCAAATAATAATAAAAAATCAAACGACAATATTGCACGAATCAACGTGGTCACTAAACAATCTCTGTAAGAATTGAGTTTTAGGGTATTAAATATTAATATATAAAGGCCAAAAGTACTTTTTTGCAATAACAAGACATAAAACTATCTTATAAAATACGATTCATGTGAGTAATTTTATTTTCAACTTAATTGATTTTTGTTTTCAAATCGTTACCGAACTCGTAATGGCTTTTGAGGGACACGTAAAATGAAGAAAATCATACTTACCTGTATTTTAGACCGAATAAATATACGTTTCAGAGAATATACTTATAATATCTAACACCTTTCCAAACACCTAACCACAATTGGGGTTAAGTATTTGGATATGGCATTGTTGGCTTATGAACCTGCTGCCGGCGTCAAGACCCGACATATCGCTGTGCCGATCAGTGCGCGCTAGATACGCACTTCAGCTCCAACAGGCATATCTCAATCAACCGAGAAGCTGACACGCACGCCTCGTTATATCTGCCTGTTATGTGGCTAGCGGACCGCCAAAGTTGTAGAAAAATAAGTAATTTGACAAAATAATATAATCTTACGACTTTTTTGTGCCAGGTAGAGCACGAATGGAACAACTTCCGACGGAATGATTTTAATTTGGTATTCATGCTCAAAACATGTTCGAAAATGCGAATATAAACAATATAGGTATTTATATAATATAAGATACTGTAAGCAATATGCCTTTTTACTCTTAGGGGTAATATGAATTACATAAGTTACGGTAATTTCCAAAATTTATGGACGCTCCCAGTTTTTATACGTTCGTATAAAAAATTAAAATAAGTATTCGAAAAAATATTCGCAATATTTTTCTGTAACTTATTTACTGGGAGTAAGAATAAAAGGAGATAAATGGTCGTCTTATCTTAACTCAAGACTAAAAAAGATAATAAAAAATAGTTACACAGATCACAATGTATAAAAAATGTTACTATTATAACTTAGTTTATTTTTTTAAAGAAAAGAGGCAGAAGCTTATAAAAGTAGTCTGTATCAGTTTTTTTATACTGTGATATAAAGTTAACAGACCGTGTGATCGTTTAGATATGATAGTGTTTTATTTGTCGCTACTTGATATCTAAATTATACATTCCAATAAACATGCCATACAAACAAAAGGGAGAAAGTAGCCGTTTAATAGACTTGAATAGATCTGACCAACTAAAAGTTATGATATCAAAAAATAGATAATCGTTTGATGACGATGTTGAGTCCGGTCGGTGCAAGTAGAGCATTGAATCGTTTTTATTAGTTTTACTTTTATTTGCGCAAGTTTACGTCTTAGCTTAACCTATATCTAAAGAAGCTAACGTAGGTAGCTTCTTTAGATATAGGTTTTGATGAGGCATCCATAGACTCGATAAATTTGTCAAATCTGTGATTGCACCGAAAAATGACACCTACGTAACACCAGAGGGGTTTCACTATGTCTCTCTCCATTGTACCTGATTTTTAAATTTCGCGCCATGTGCTGGCGGCTTAATGAGGGCAGGTTTGGCACATCGCTTATTATCTTATGGGTGCGTTCGAGAATAGTTTAATTTCAGAAAAAATAAAATATTTGAATAGTTTATAGTAGTAGTTTTGTACAAAAATAATAATTAGATTGGGCAAATAAGGTAATAAATCTGATATTTATCTAGTTTTGTATTAAATTTACTGATAGATTAGGTAGATTGAGGCAGATTGACTAGACGCTTACATCTGTAGACCCCTTGATTTATTGAAATACATCGGCTGCGTTCAGATATCAAACTTCTTTTTATCTGTAGATACCACGTGCACGGAATGAAGCACGTTGACAACCCTATTTTATTTTTTGCACAGATAACATTTTCATCTCTGTAGCTAGATGTCAAATTCAGGAAGGAGAACCTTCTGTACTTGTACTATTCATTATTTTGTGGTAACACTCATCTACGATTTAGAACATTTCCTCAAAACAGATATTGTTCTCGAAATTAAGCTATTCATTTATTCAGTGTGTGGCACGCGACGCGTCAAACGTGTTGAAGCTGACCTGAATATACAGAATTCCTGCTAGATTTACATAGACAAGTTCAGTCAGAGTTATAGTCCCAGCTGACTCATCGAGTCACCCGGCAGGTCGTCATTGAATTAACTCGGATGCAATCAAGCGCCGATGTCAGCTTTATGGTAGTAAGCCGAGACTTCCGTATCTCGAAGAAATTGGCCCGGTTTTCTGAGAAAATTGCTTCATTTACATAAACTTGTGGCAGTGGATCAAAAAGCAAGTAGGGCTATGCCCGATGCGCTGATCGATATAATAGTACGGACATGATCTATACCAAAATGTTTATAGATAATATGGATTCTTGAGAGAGTGCCTACTAGCACTACTCGTACAGTGAGATTCAAAAGTGCATGGACACATTATGAATGAATTCATTCATAAATTGCCCATGCAATTTTGACCCTGGGTTCCCTTCTACAAGTCTTACGCCTGTCACTGAACATTTCAGATAAGTAATAAATACGTAACGGCTTAGGTATTTAATTCACATAGCCCATTGACACATTACCGTGGTGCAAGTAATAAACAGCTCATATTAAGATAGTGTATTTTGGGCCCAATCTACATATTTGACTTTGATATTGCAACACTATTTTTATATGAAAATACAATCCCATCTTCTACTCGTAAAATTAAGTCACCAAGACTCCGCCTTCCTGTAGATTTTTGTCTATTACCTGTAGCTGAATTCAGCTGTTTTTCGACTAATTCTGCGAAATTTTCTCACGGTAGGCGTGGGCGTTCCGGGCGCTTCCAATCCCAACCGGAACTTCCACAGAGAAACCTCCAGCCTAGACTAGTAACTTTCCTCGGCAACCGATACCGGCTATCGCATAGCTCGGCCCTGCGACACTTATTACTCGACATAATAATCATTAAACTAAGCTATGTCGGTACGCAATTTCAATAACCAGTCCTGCTTAGCAAGCTTTCCTACATTTTGAACTTAATTAAACTGGGCAGAGATAGTACAGAAATTCCACGGATTTTAACATAATTTCGATTTGATTTTATATTAAACCAATTAGAAACCAACGTCATGAATACAGGGTGTTTTTTCAATAACTAGCCGTTCTGTGCCAGGTGATTTGGCAAGCTACAATAAACAATTTTTACTATCGAACCAACTCCGAAATCATAAAAAAATATTTGGCTGTTTCATACATTTCTGCCGATCAGACGTCAACGTTTTACATGGGGATGCCAAAATTTTTCCTTGGAATTTTGGGATAGGTCCCATAGAAAAAGTTGTTCAATGTGACCTAATCACCTCCCACAATATAGCTAGTTATTGAAAAAATACCCTGTATACAGGCTAGCATTAAATTACCTATATAAAGTTTAGGTGCTAATACTTGTTAGGTTTCTTTTATTGGCGGCGCACCGCATGCTGCGACGGTGTGCAAGCGTGACAGCGCTATACACATGCGAGCGCTATCTCACTCGCGCACCGGCGCTGCATGCGGAAACCGCAGCAGTGTGAAAGCCGCCTTACACCTATGCTTCTTGTACATATGTATATTGAACTAAATAATGCCTTTTAATAGATTTGTACTAATAATACTTACTACATTTATTTTTAGGGTTAACTATTTTGTTCATAAGTATTTTTAAATTTTAGTTTGTAGTAGATTATAATTATGTATTAATTATAATTACACATTAAATGCCTACCCATATTATTGCTCTAACCTATGATAGTGTGGATGAAGAGGATTAAGAAATCAATTTACCTAAACGTTAAAAAGTTCCGTCAAATGCTCTTAAAACACAAGTCACTTAGTAATCGGAATGAGCACATAAATATTTGTCCGTCCAGAATCCATGCGTTTGCGCCGGTGACCCAGTGCGCCCGCGCCGGGGCCCGCCGTGCATGGATAATGTAATGCCTTTAGACGTGTGAATCCGTTACTCATCCGGGCTTTCGCGAATCGCTTGTTTCTTCACACATTCTGGTAGGTGGATAATTGACTTATAACCGCGATGTTTTCAATGTATAATTTAATTAAAATAAATTACTACCTTGAGTTGGATATCAACGAGTTGGATTTTTATTGATATCTAAACATCTTTCAGTGAGTTATGAATGTTATAATTTATGAGTGAATATACAAGTATAAATAGAAATTAGTCTGAGAAGTGTTAGTAAGGCAGTCCATTCAAAAACTTCCGAAATATCACCTGATACAGTGACGTGCACCCGGATGCTTACCTTAACTTAAACACATAAGTACATAATTACAGATCCACCCAAGTACCCAGAATCAGTATTATACATTTTCTACTGACATTGTTAAATAGGTGGTTAGATTTTTGATAAATTACTCGTCTTCGTGACGAAAATAAGTACCTAACTGATAATTTTCTTTCATCGTCGGCATAACTAATTGCTCATCAACTCTCCTATCTCGTAGATCTATAACCAACAAAATCCGGGATCTATTGTTCCCCGTGACCCTCGGAATCCTCGGCTTCATGGCGGTTGCGTTCGCGGCGGAAGAGAAAGTCGGCCCACTGTCTCAAGGACGAGGGCGTCGCTCCCTGGTTGCGCAACAATCGTGAGATAATTGATGCGCCTGCGCCACGTGGACCGCAATGCGGATAGTGATTAAGCCTTCGGCACACTAGGTGCGGATGCGATGCTTGAGACGCGGATGCGTTCAATATGGAGTCACCGCGAGATCTTGTTACAGGCAAATGTTTAATATCGCATAAAAGGTTTCATTCAGACTCTGTAAACCCACGCTATTGATAAAGGTTTTCTTGCACACAGAGAGAAATTTTTACTAGAAACAAGTAAAAAATAGTAATTCCCAGGACAAGTAAACAATTTACTAAAAACAAGTAAACGTTTACTAAAAACAACTAGACGCTTCCCTGTTTTTAGTAAAGTTTACTTGTTTTTAGTAAACGTGTACTTGTTTTTAGCAAAAGTTTCCTTGTTTTTAGTAAACGTTTACTTGTCCTGGGAATGACTATTTTTTACTTATTTCTAGTAATTTTTTTCTCTCCGTGCAGGAAACCTATTTGTGTAGTTATAATGTGTGTGTTATAATGGCAAGCAATACAAACAAAAAATTACAATTTGGCTGTGACATTACTACTTCACAAATGTATGTAAACATGTGGTAGCTATGATTATGGTCACCTGTATAAGTTGCCTTTTAGATGATTCACGGCTCGACCGGCCCGTTATTAGCTAGGGATACACGCACAGATGTGCCCGCCGGATTTGTCCGACGGATGTGCCCGGCGGACAAATGCGTGCGTGTATGGCGCGAATTGGACACGGATTTGTCTGCGGACACATCTGAATAGCGCCATACACGAACGGATCTATCCGTCGGACAAATCCGACGGACACATCTGTGCGTGTATCCCTAGCTATGGTTTGGTTATTTAGTTTCGTGTAATATACGCAATAAAAAAACAAACGGCTTCAATAAACCAAATGATTTAACAGTAATTAGTAAACAGGCGTATTGTAACAGCTTTTAGTGTGCCGAAGTCTTTAAGGACGATGACATCGGGCTTTTTGATTCAGAAATCAAACGCCCATTCACGGCTTTCTCTCTAATTTTCCCGATTGAGAGTATTGAGACCTGAGATGCCTACACGAGTTCACGCTCTGGCTGATCAAATAAGATGATGCGATACAACGAACATCAATTGCGTCAGAATTGAATGATCACGAAATGAGATCTTGTTACGCATAATTTCGGTGTCTGAGACAGCATGCTTCTTATTGTTGTGATCTCATAGATAGGAGGTAAGTCTACCCTTCTGAATTTTAATAAGTAACATCTTACTCATTAAGAGATCTAATTGGTTCTTTCATAATATTTAAAAAAAAATGAAAATTCACGCAAAAATATTATACACGTAATGGTGAAAGACTTTTATTTAGGGCAGACTAATATAACCTATAGGTACTCCTGTTTTTTTAGGGTTACTTAGAGACTACACTTGCACACTTATAAACCCATACAGTATTACCACCGTGAACAAAAAATACAATACGAGTATTTCAATAAACGATATATTTAGGTACTGTCTTATTTCCGAAGACAAATTATAAACGGTAACGGATAAGTAACTAAAATAACTTATGTTGTTGTTACACAAAGAGACGTATCAAACTCGTACAACATGTAGTGTATCATGCAGCAAAAACAAAGCGGAGGCTGGGAAGGTCATGGTCCTTCGGTACTTTCACTCGCGTTCGCCTGCGCGGGCGCGGGCGCCGCGTTGCGTAACTCACAGATCGCGGAGAAAGCCGATACACATTTCGGTAAGAATAATTAACCGAGCAAACCAGGTATATCAATCTAATGGCTGCCTTCCGTTCCACACTTACACAACGTTACATGCTAAACGACAATGTTATGTAATTTACTAAAATTCTAACTGGTAAAGTTGAATAATATTTTCACTAATTTGCAACCGGAGTGATCGCTTTCTAAGTATATTGATTACTTATTTAAATATGAGCATTAAAATAAATTAAATAGTAATGAATACTTACAAAATGCTTATGTTAGCGGCATATATTTGTGATGTCCTGAGCTCTATAACCTGTAACAAAAACATACAGAGATTAATTAGCAGGTATATTAATCTTTGCTAGGCGCCAGGTTTTACGGTTTACAAACCAATTTGTTAATGTTATTAACATTTACGACGAATAACTACAATATTTAAGCATTATTGAAGTGGCAAAATACGAAACGATTGGTAATGGTGATGGTGCTTCGCGTAACCTACTCTCCCTCTTTTCTACGGTGCATGAATAAAACAAAACACCTGCGTCCCCATTACAGACTCTCATTGTCCTCATGTACCTACTCGGAGTATGACACCGAAAACAATATACAGTTTATTGGCATAGTGCCAACACTTTTTTCCATTTTACTTTTTACCTTTATACTTTTATTTACATTTTATTTTATTAGACATTACATTTTTATTAAATGAATTTTAACAAATAATAGCTCTCTAAAACTTTTTTTATTTTCTCATGATTCATAGTTATTTTTAAGTTATGTTTTTTTTTCCTTTTGAAATAAGAAATTCCGAACAAAGTTATTTATTTATTTTACATGTTTTTTGTTTCGGAGCGGTGTCAAAATGATACCTTTAATGAATTCGGCATCCCTGATTCATATGAATACTTGGCATAGCAGCTTAACTGATGTAGATAATCAAGATATAGTTGAAAGCCCCCCCCTAAAAATACCGCAAAAATCTTGGTGGCCCCACTTCTCAAATCCATCCTTGGGAACAATCATGACGAGAGAAATGTCTTGTTCACGACAAGCCGTATTTTTATGGCTACACCCGCAACTACTACAGGATGGTTATTAAAACTCTACATTTTCTTAGGGGGGGGGGGGGGCGTCGGCCGCCTCTCTTCTAGATAGGGGGGGCGTCGGCAGCCATCTTGGTCCACATCCTAAAATTTAGTTTTTTTAACCTTGGCGCTTAAACGTTTATCACTGTTATCAGTATGACTCAAAATGTCTATGGAACATATAAAGAAGATAAAATTGTCTATATTTTCCGATACACAATAGATCTTTAAGTCTTACAGATACATGAGGCGAAAAAGATCATTTTTTTTAAATCATGTTAAAAAATATAAAAGCATGTAAGTTTTTTCTCAAATTTATATCATTAAAATTTTTTTTTGTTTATTAAAAAAAGGCAAGAATAAAATGACGAAAAGGCCTTTATTTTTATATCATAAAATTACCATCCATCTTGTCAAAGTGTTCACAAGGTTTGACGTAATCCAAATTAAGCGGATATATCCTGATCCACGTCCCCGCATGACAACTCCCATTGTTTCGCAAGTTGATATGTCATAATAGATAAGTTATATTAAGTAACCGTAGTAATGTGACAGAGGTGTCGCGCAGAATAGTGAAATCGTCCTTGGAACAATGGGGCCGCAGACAATGCGTTTTCCTGATAAGCCTCCTCGCACTGGCGCTCTGCATAATTGCGGAAACGCAAGTGAAAGTTATTTAAGATAATGAAAATTTTACCGCCAGAAGCGCCTAATCTTAACATCTTTTAAGTGTGTTTGGAGAACAGCCGTGTTATAAAACGTGGTAGTGTTTTTATTGTTAGTAGTACAGTCGGACAAAAATGTGATCTACCAGCCCACGGATGAAGTTCGTTTGAACGTCATGAGACAACAAGGTCGTGCATGTTTTAAACTCCGTTAGAAAAGTCAACCTTAGCGATCGTTAGATTTCGCAGAAACTTTTGTCAACACTGGTAGACCACTTTCTTGGCCCACTGTTCCTATGATTGTACTACCTACCTACAACCTTTTGTTCGGCTGTTACCACAACTTTTCTCTGGGTATGTTATCAATCATTGTTATCTACTTACTGGGTATTTTTATTAGTACCTATCCATCTTAATATTTTTGATCTAAACGCGACGAATGGCATGGGAACTCATAAGTATCTTATTTATATGCCCAGCAGCAACATAAATCATAAACGTTTTATTAATGATAGTCTAATAATAGCATGGTCGAAAATCAATCAAAATATATTACTAATATTATGCATGCATTTTCTTAGAAGTACTGGCTATAACCATGAGATTGTAGGACGACCGCAACAAGCTCCAAATGTAAATCAACTATTATAAGAACCAGCAATAATTAAAGCAAGTCGGGGTTAGGTGGATATAAGAATGTGAATTGCCTGATGTTCAGGCGGTGGGTGTGCACTCGTAATGCAAGATGAAAGTGGTGAAATCTCCAGACGATCTGCGAGAAATCGTACCCATAAATAATGCACTAGTTCGGCTTAGCAAGCCCTACGTCTGTCGCGCTGACTAGTTATACCGGCGCGATAGCCATTCAGGCCGATTTAGAACCGATAAGCCGAATGGAGGCAGGTACTAAACCAGACAGAGTTGATCATTGATATCTTAACCACCTGGCACCTCTATAAATTACTGAGAGATATTAGTACGAGTATAGAGAAATACTTGTTTTGTAGGCAAATTTTATCATCATTAAATGAATACAATATGTTCTTAGGCTACTCGAAATACAAATTATGTATTTATAGAAAAAAACTTTCTAGAAATGTTGGGATTTTGTTAACGAGAATTGAAATTGTGCGTAACAATTAAACGTGTAAATGAAGTAAGTAACCATCATGAGCATCTTTGCTCTAGGACTATACAGGAAAAATAATGGGCTCTTGAGGGAAACCACTTTAAAACGTTGAGATAGCTCCATTAACTGAAAATAAACATTATTTTGTTAAAAAAATGTACAAATATAACTGCATTTACAAATTTTCGGGAAAATGTGTAAAAACAATTTTTATGACAATTGATGCCAATTGATCCTATTTTCAACAAGAATATATATTTTTATATACCAACCAAGTTTATGGCACAAGAGAAGCCATAAATGATGAAAAAAAAATCATACAATCAGTATGGAAAAAAGGGAAAAAAAAGTGAATGCAGTTTTACTTTCTAGGAAAAATAAAATAATGTTTCCTTTCCAGTCATTGAACTATCTCAAACTTTTAAGGTAGTTTCCCTCCAGGGCCCATTATTGTTATCCACCCTGTATAGGTGCGGTGCTAGCTGTATTTGTACATTTAAGTTGTATAATGTGTTTCTTTTCTACATTTCTTATTTTCTGTTAAGATTGAAGTATTCGCATCTTCTTAAGGAACCATCAGCTTACTTACTATGCGGCTTATTGCACCGCGCATAATTGCTACTCTTCACCGTTCTGCTGTGAGTAAACTCACACACCGTGACACAAAACTTCGCATCATAATTGGCTCACAATAATTTGAGATACTTTCTCCGATCCGACGCTAAAATATTCATAAAATTTATACACACGCATCATGTCCACAATACATTTAAGTTTAATTAGCACTTTCGATGTATTAACAATTTCAAATGCTTCTAATGCAATTAAGCGATCTCAAAGTGTTAAAGATGTCCGCATAGCATTAAGTAAGACTGAAAGTATATGTAAGCCTAAAATTATTTTAATTATAACAATCTCGCATGAACATAATAATGTGTATCAATTAAGAGCCTAATAGTGAACAACTTTTCCCTTTATAGGGATGGCCTCGTTTGCACAAGAGCCATCTTTAGAGCTATACGGAATGTGGATACATTTGTGAGTGATAGCGTCTGTCGAGTTTGACGTATGACTGGCCGCAACCACACAGAGAGTTCTCAAACGTTTCTCGTCTTGTGTTGTGTGTAACTTTCAAGTGTCGCCGATAGACGAGACGAGTGCAACAAAAGTGAAATCGTTAATTTTCCCCAGACTGCGTCGTGATTGGGAGCTCATGAGGGCTCTATCTGTAAAACTGGGTGCGCGGACGCAGCATGCGGGCGCGGCTTGTTTACACGAGACAATCTCTTTATCACTCGCCAATAACGTGGTTAGAGTGATATACAGGGACACTTTCTCTTGTTATGCTCGTGAGCAGGAAGTGCACATGTGTAAGTCAATTAGTTGACACATGAGGACAATCTAAGGCCTTTATTTTGTAACCACCAATTTTATTTATACTTAAACAAGGTGCATTGAAGTTATGTCGCAATTCATAGTAAGAGGATCTCTTTATCTAAACCTGTGTTTAGAATTTGTTTCTTCACCTTACCCGTTTGAAGAAGAATTCTTTGCCGTCTGAAAACAGTGAGCAAAATTTGGTATTGCTGCGAGCGTGACACAAAATTACCTTGAACTGACCTTAGTTTTTCTAGCCTTTGCTGCTTCTTGGCATAGTTTTATTTTGTTTTTCCGTGTCAGAACCTACCTATAATTCTCACACAAATTATAGCTATTATACTAATTTGGTTTAATATTTTGGTGTTAAGATGAATGGCTGTTTTATAGATTGATTATAGCCAAATCCACATTTTATTGGCGCCAGCGGGCATGTCGGATCGATCAAAACAATCATCAGTGGAAAGTTGACCGTTCTGCGTATAACCGCATTCCGCGTATGATCCATGAAACGTCTAATAAATGTTACGTCATTTTCAACATTTAGAATTTAGGCGAAATCTAATTAATTATACAAGACAGGGGAGTCAAATAGTTGCACCTATGTAATATGAAAAGTAAATGTACGCAGTGTTAAGTTGATAGTTTTGCTGGCTTGATCGAAAAACCTACGTTCAGTTTTAAAACGCAATTTTACCATATTTTATACATGTTTAAGGTCAAGTGTAAGGTAAGGTTACATTTATATATGTAATTGAAAAACACATGCATGCAATAAATATTCTTAATTCTTAAAGAAGACGGTTTTACCATAGTGCAGCAAGATATCTAGCATATCACAGCGCACTTGACCGTGTTTACTCACAACAGATAATATTGCTTGACTTATTTCCCAAGGAAAAGAATAGAAAGCTCTACTTCCGAATGGTGCCTCGCCCGGAGACAATACCGCGATGCCATCACAGATGGTTCCGACAACACTCATTTCACACCTTATTGTCAACTCAGTAATTAAGATAAAAGTTAGTCTCGCTCGTTTTGGCGAGATCGGCCGTCCGATACAACAAGGCTCTACTTTTACAAGACGGAAATGTTGAAAATCATGACAGGTAATTAAGCAAGGCTGGAATCAAACATTAATTTTGTTAAAGATTGGCGAACGATAATCGGGTACAGCATCAGAAAGCAACTTGCTTTTACTTTTTATAATTAAAATGTCTTAAATGTCGTAATTTTTATTAAAACATTGAGTACTCCCGTAGCCCCCATGAGTACCTTACTACTATTTAGGTAGGTACTGTTACATTCTTGAATTAATCCTTCTTTAACCGACTTCAATTCCATGGAAGAAGGAGGTTCTGCATTCGGTTTGGTGTTTTTTTATGTATGTTCAGCGATTACTCCGAGACCTGTGGTCTGATTTAAATAATTATTTTTTTGTTTGAAAGGAACTACCTCGAAGATGATCCCACATTAATCTGGTGCTGTTCTGATGATGAGATCCACGAGCAATTGACTTCAAGCATATCAGTTGGTAACGCATATAAATAATATAATGATTAATTTTATCCTTTTTGAAGACGGTTATCTTTTTTTGTAAAAAGTTTTTATTTAAATGTTATTATTATAAATGCTTACCGTCTATCACCTAAAAGCACCAGGTGTACATGAAATATCATTGTCAAATAAGTAAAATATTTCTTACTTAAAATAAAACCTTGATCGGTACCTTACTAACTTAAAAACTGTGCCACTATCGATTACTTATTCCCACCATATTAGTGTTACAAATATAGCAAAAGTAGATTCGTAACAGCTATCATTAATAAGTCAAATAGGCCCCTGGTCAACAACTTCAAGCAGTCGTCGATAAAACTACGCGCTCTTTAATTATCATCTTAGAAGCCCACCCCACGAGCAAAATGTATCGATAAATTATAATTAAGTCTAAGAGCGTCATTACCGGTATTATTATTGCCTTCTTGTAAATAGTGTCATTTTGCTGGCAGGGCTGTCGGTGTAGAATTGACTTGTTTTCACTCAATGATCGTAAACACGTCAGTTCACTTAAAGCGATATTATTCGCTCCAATATATGCAGTGGCTCAATTAAATGCTGTTTATGTCGACAGGAGCGACGGAACCAGTGCTAACTAACCCGCTTCCTATACCACTTTGTACATGAGATTATTCTAGCTATTTATTCAACACGACTGACTGATCCAGTTTCTTAAGATAAGCGTATGATACGATTTATTATTGCGACCTCCATGAGTTTTCTGCATTGAATCAAAGTATTTGTACGTCTTATGAAAGATACAAAAGTAAACAGCAAACAGGTACGATTTGGAACATCCCAATTGAGTGCCATTCAAATTACAGGTATGCATGATATACTCGTAGTGACAACAATGGGATAATTTGCGGAGGGTGTGTTAATCAGGTGTTATTCAAGGAGCCGCGCCTCGCCTGACACACTGACTCGCTTTCCACTGAGCGCCCGCGCCTGAGTATGCCGGAGATACCTCTTAGCTTAAATCATGTTGTGTTGCTCGGAATGTTTTGTTATGCAAACATGATGAAATATATTTTTTTAAACTATGTATGTGATTTCTAAAACCCACTTTAGATAATAAATACATTAATTTAGTTAAAACTATTTTTTTGATAAAGACATACGTTATACTAGTATTATGTTAATTGGTTCTAGTTTTAATTAATAGAGTACTTAGACATGTATACTCATAGAGGATTGGATAAAAATCGATAATTTCAATGAGAATGTTTATTAGCCGGGGGTTACCGACCGAACGTATGCCATTTGCGTTGTCGTTTAACAGTTGGCTCTATAAATCTAAGCCCTTCCACAACTTCCTTTAAAGCTTATCTTAAAGATATCGTTATAAACAAAACGCGTCTTAATCATCAAAATAATGCGCGGTCGATTTGCGGTGAATTTTTGTTAAGATTTAACTCGTCTTAGCGGAAATTAAAACTGGACATGCTCATTAATGCTTTCTCCGTGGGGTTTCCGTTACATTCGATTCGAAAATATCTCGTAAACATTCAATCTACTTTAAGGCCGTACGTGTGATGTGTTGCTGGTGAACCACGCAAAAGTGACTTTTGGGACATCGTCTAACGATATGTATGATAGGTATTCTTACAACTAACTATAGCGGGATGCAAAAAATTCAGGCTCTCAGTCAGACTTCCAGGGCTACTAACTATATATTCAAAAGTAACAGAGATAAATAAAGTTTAACAGTTTTAAAATACGTAATATTCAACTTTAATATATATTTTAGTTGCATATTTTCTTCTTCTCAGTCGTTTTCTCATGCCTGAGGATCGTGACCATATGCAATTGTCCTCCATGCATCTGGTTTTTGGCTAATTTAAGTATATCTTTATTTTGGTTTTTGGCTGTATATACAGTGTGTGTCTTTCATAACGACACTAATTTTAAGGGCTGAAAGTATAACTCCTAATGAACTGAAATTAGCATAATTTAGTTAAAAAATAAAAAGTAAAAATTTTCATACAAATTAATTAAGCACGCAATGTATGACTAATAAATTAAACTCAACAATTGACAATATGTGATTTCATTGAAATTTAGCTCTTAGTGTCATCCTGACAAGACCGTCAAAAATCATGACAAGTGACCTTGTTCGTAAGAAAAGGACTTAACCGCCCTGCTATTACGAAACACTTAGCGAAACATTGCTGCTCGAGATTTTTTTTTAAATTAATTACTCTTAATTATAAAAGGTAATCGTTATATTCTTTTGATAAAACTGATAACAGCACTTTAAACTATCGTTACTTAAAACCAATGTCGTTATGAACGACACACACTGTATACATCTTTATTTCGTGTTTTTAATACATTTACTTATATTACATCAGCAAAATCCAACCTTCACAACTTTATTGAAGGATAAAAAGGTAAGATAAAAATACACGATCAAGTAAACCCATAATATATTCCGACATCCTTTACGCGACAATTTAGGCATTTTTACGGCTTGTCAGCCCCGAGTTTATCAGCTACATCACGCTAAGAGAGAAAGTGACAATCAATAAGTTATAATATATTACGTATACCAATTAAATGAACGAGTAAAAGTGAGCCTATAAAAATGTTTTCGTACAAACAGGCTTGAAGTACCCGCTATCTAAATAAAAATTAATGTGACCTAAATCCCGTTGTTTACTTTCTCGCTTAATTTAGTTAAATCAATAGGTTTAGCGAAAAATATCTACAATGGAATTTGCGAGTTAGTAGGTACGGTCAATGATCCTCGCATTAAGCATGCAAATAAGAATAAGTAGAATAACGAATGTTTATGATTAAGTTGAGGCTAACAATTAAATTTTTAATATTCAGAAAATATCTTACTGACCGACTAATTTTACAGCTTGAGAACTTATTGGTGGAATGGACATACCTACATATGTATGTAGCTAAACAAATATTCTATGCCTACTCAATGGTGCGAGATGTATCTCGCAATATTGCAAATCATTTATGCGAATTTATTTTAGCGTCCACACGAAAGATCTCAGCATTTATCCATAATTAAGTATTTTCGTGACGACATTAACTTTCTCGACGTAATTTTCTCGAATTACTGTTTCGGTGTTATCATAACATTGATCGTTAAGTGTCAGTGAGGTTTAAATTTAATCCATTTGAAAGGCAGGTATGTAGTGTTTACATATCCTTAGTGTCCAATATTTTATTTAGGTAGCAGCTAATCGTTATTCAAGTACGTTTTAGTATCTATAAATCGTGTAAGTGCAAGTGCACATAAATAGTTGTTAAGTTAGTTATATTATTAAAGTCCAAAAGAATGGTTATCCCACAGGCCTATCTGTCATATCTATCACTTGATGTTATTACTTATGAACCTACTAAGTTAAAGATATCGAAACAAATGACAATCGAGCACTCGTACAACTAGGCACGTAAATGTCATATACACTTTGCGTAAACTCAAACCTACAAATATCAACGTAACCTCAAATTAAATTGTTATCTCTTGCAAGATGCATTGCATTGCAAGTTGCACAACATAAACAATCCCTCAAGATGGCAGGTCGCAGTGCGTGACGTCCACTTACAAAACCCAAATGCATCAGAACAATGGAATGGGAGCTCACCCGAACGAAGATTTCGCAACACCGCTACTTCAGTAATAGCGTACAGTCAGCATCAATAGTATCTTCCTACACGACGGCTGCAAAAATATGTGACACACTCTTATTTGTAGAGGCATAGGAGCGCGTCACATATTTTTGCGGCCTTCTTGTAGGAAGATATTATTGATGCTGACTGTACGCCTGCTTGTACTTCTCCACATCCGCCCGAGATAAGGTGAAGCTGAAACGCTATGCTTTACATAGCTACCTGCACTTAGGAATGCGCTTACGACTACTTGATTTGCAAAATTACTTAGTGCACAGTTTATGCGTAGAAGGTATAGGTACAAGGTAATAAAATTGATTACTTCGTTACTAAGTGATAATAAAATGGAACTTGTGTTTGAAATGTTCGTCTACATATCATCATATGTGAGCCTTTAACTTCTTCTATTAAAGAACGTTTTATATTAAATTTTCCCTTTCATAAAATAAATGGAATTTTAATTACCTATCAGTCCTATCACTCAAGTTATGTTTAGAAGAAAAGCTGTTGAAGCTTATTCCGAGCAATCCGAACCATCTCTTTACACCCCTTAAAATAGGCTTATGACTTTATTAGGTAATCACCTGATTTTTTTTAGTTTACCATAACATAATACCAAAGCGATCCGTGTACTTATAATAAAAATGTGATGTTTATAACTATATGTATGTATGCGTATGGTTAAGAAAACCTACCGAAGTTAACCGATGACAGGACTTCCTGTGTCACCCCATGTTTGTATTCCATATATGAGGGCCGGGAATAACGGTCAACACATGCACGTACCCACCAGCTTTAACCCCTTTTATTCCTTTTCAGTCCTACTGATATTTCGTCCTATTTCATAGTATTCCCTACTTTATATTATAAATTTGAAAATTGCTTTATCCGTCTGTTACTTACGTCTCTTTACACTTGAACGGCTGAACTGATTTATTGCACTTTATACTGATAATTTTAGCACTGAAGGAAAGTTGGATTTCCCATGGAAACCAGTGCGATCATAAAATAAAATATATGCAGACAGTTTTACGCTTTACAAAAGCTAGTTAAGTTTATTTAGGTTTTAGTTGTTATCCTTTAGCGCCATGTAAAAGAGGCGTGAGCTGTCTGAAGTGTGTATAAGGTACAATTATACCTATAATGTCTAATAGCAGAGATAATGTATATTTAAATGAGGAGCAGTCTAAGAACTTTATGAGGCTCCAAGGTTGATAGCTTCGCTCATCTATTTTACCACACAAGCAAATCGTTAGCATAGCTCCAACACTTTTAAATGAGCGCATGGAGCTACCAATTCCAGGGAATTGCAAAGAACATGGTTGATAAAATTACCTACTGAATCTGTATGAAAATTTTCTACCTAAGCGGCACGCGCTTACGAGTTATAATGGTTACTTCTATTTGAACATATATCCACATAAGTATATAACCATAAGAGTAACCCCTGCAGGTAAACCTATAAAATGCGAGGTGTGTGACGGCTGACCTACTTTCCACCGGCTGTTATACCACATGTCGCTTCTTCGTGCAAACCTTTACTGACAAGCAATACTAATCCTATCCTTCTACTGAATAAATATCATATTCCCGTGAAAAATAAGCATGCGAAAAGCCGACAGCAGTAAAAAAAACGGTGAGCAAATGCAAATGCATTTCAAACAGCGATATCCGCGCGAAAGATAATTTTGGTTGTGCAAGTGAAAGTAAAATTATGCAACTTTCTACCACCGGGCGGCCCGCCCGATGCGGAGCTGAGTTTGACATTTAATTATGCTGATATAGATATTAGTTACGATTAAATTGGTTAATACTCCATGTTGTTAATCTTAAACGTTTGTCCAATAAAAAATATAATCCCGGCGATAATAGTTTTTCTGGCCTTTATTTTGTCATATCGGTTTGTTAGCAAGGATAACGTTTTACACAGGTTTGTTATGTTTTATGGCCTTTAGACATGTATAAGGCATTAGTAATAAGTAAATATATTGAGATAGATTTCTAGGGCCCTAATTATTATGTCAATAAGCTTGATTACCTATCGCACTTAGTAGTGTAAACAAAGATGTGGGACTGTTATTTTGTTCGTCGTAAATTAAGGTAACTTTTGTCTATATTTAATGATGTCTTGATTAGTAAGGCAACTGGTTGATAAGCAATACTTGTGGGGTAGTGAAGTAAAAAGTAAATTTTCTACATAATACCAATGTTCTTAAGTTTTGACGCATGTGACGTCATTGCGTGTTTATATCAAATTAAAATAATAGTAAGTAAAGTCAATGTGGCTAATTCCGCCATAGAGACTATCCCATCTACGAGCGTATATTTCTTTGATTTTCAATCGTAGGAAAACAGCCACCATTGGCTTTTGATTCCTGAAACTAAAAGCAATGGCTGTTTTGTCGATGAAATTATCAATTTTGTTCCTTGTTCGAGAAAACTGTAATGGATCAAATTCCCCTGTTTTCCATTTCCCATTATGAAAGAATTAGCCACATTGACCATAATCGCTTTTTTCAACACGACGTATTAAAATACAAATAAACAAAATAAATAAAGCAAACAAGTACCTACTTATGTTTTTTTATCGAAATTATGACTGGAATTGTTGTACTACGTAATTTAGATGTGATTACGATTACAGTTAGGTACTTTAGGTAATTATTGCAATTTCATTGCCACATTTTTTCCTAGGTAAATACATAGGTATAGTGGGCACTTGTATGAATTTTATATTACTGTATAAAAATCGTATTATGTTTATTTAAAAAAAATATTTTGCATACGTTTTTTTTTGTTTTTATTTAATGGCTGCTACAGACAAACCGTGCTCTCAATTTTTAATTAAGTCATAATTAGAAAAACCATAACCCATTTCCATATTTAGTTAATCCATTTTCCACACTCACACACAAGTTCACAATGATCAACACGATTCCAATCTACCTTTTGGCAGCAGGCAGATCCAGGCGGGAACAGTTTCAGGATAACACTCGCTACCGATCACTGCTCCAGTTCACACACACTGATCTGATCCTGTCACAGTCACAGTCTGTCACTTTCGTTGCGCGGTCACGGGGCGCGCGCGCAGCGTGTAGAAGTACACTGGTCGCGGGCGCGGCCTCACCTGCGTTTTATACGCGAGAAAGTTCACCACTGCGGATCCTATCCCGGATCGCGCGTTTTTGGAGTCCTTTGATGTCATCAGCGTGGGTGGGTTTTGTAATAGAGAGATTTGTTGACGCGGATTTTTATGGGCGCTTTGTTGAATCATTTGACATGATAGGAAATATACGAATTAAAGTTAACGCACGTACGGCTGAAAGTATTGCGATCCGTAGTTTATGGCCTTGTGTAGTAATAGACTGATATTTTGATATTCGTAACAGTTGATTTAGTTATAAATAATCATCACATTTGTGAATACCTAGTATACATATATACCATCTCCATAAACTCTTAGTAATATCCTTACACCATGGCGGGATTGGCGGGTGCTGTCTCAGCGTGCGTCCCATGACACGGGCAGAGGCAGCATCGGCTTAGTGTATCCCTCACTTTTCATTAAATTGTCGAAAGGGCCTCTGCTCGTTGGCTTCGGCTCTGCATACGCCTCCCAAAGGTCCGGAACACCATTGTTCCGTGATCGGAAAATACACTAATTAACAGAACTGAGTAGGCGCACTTCTGAATCTGGAAATGGAAATGAGATTTTCTGCCAAAGTGGGCGGTAAAAATTACATCCCACAACACTATACAATAAACTCTTTGCCCACAACCCAGGGTAATCAATAATGGAGATAACTCTACGTGTTCCAAATATTTAACTATCAATGTGTAGGTGAAAAACTTTATCTTAATTTGCTTGGGCTTTTTAAATTGCTTATTTCCCCTTTTTCTTTCTTTGCCTACTTTTATCGCCAAACGTATGTTCTCACCAATAATATATTTCTAACAAGATTGTACGTGAAATGAAATGGACGAATGTTAGAATAATGATAAACGGGAATTGAGCTTAGGTGTGGTTGTACCCCCTGTGGCGTCACCGTCAGGTTATCTATGTGCATGCGCATATACAGGGAAACTTAGTTTAGGCTTCGATTTGCATGTGGCTTTCTAGTGGATTTATAGTGGCATTGTAATCTGAAAGGATCTTTAAGTTTTTGTACGAGTACATAAACATACTATAGAATAGCAGCAATAATATGATACATTTTTCAATTCCCTTAAAATATTTTTTGTGTAAAGCTTAAATAGCTAGACGCTTATCTTATGTATGTATGTATATATCACTTTATTGCACATAATCAAGTTTAAAAATATTACAACAGCGAAAAAAAAAGATAATCACAAAGGCGAGCCTTATAGGCGAGTCTTATCTTATCCCATATTGCATGATATTGTTAACTTCAATTGCGATAGTAATGCGGGATTAATATTCTGTCATCATTTTCGTACACAAGTAGCACCTTCTGCACTAATTTAAGGTACAGTCGACGTCAAAAATATGTTTAAACTTTTGGACCTTATTACAAAGGAGTAAGGTGCAAAAGTGTAAACATATTTTTGACGTCGACCGTACATACATTTCTGTGGCCGAAATTTTTTATACGTTATTATCAACATTTTTATTATGAAACCAGTGTGATACTAAATTACGAGTATGTACCAGTGTAATTAAATTCTGTACAATTTTTTAATACAAGATTTTGAGGCTAACTCTCATCGGTCTATCGATATACAACTGCTTAGTGTGATGATTATAACAAGCCCAAACATAATGAATCTCCAGTGTTTTATCATCACAGCTTACAGTTCTTATGACCACCTTCAGTCTCCATCTGTTGATGGACCAGCTCCATATCACCCAAATATTGTATCCAAGCTACACAGGTATACTTTTCATCTGAATCACCAAAAAGAAACTGGGGGCCGATTTTTGACAGCCGGACGCTCGAATTCAAAAAATCAAGCTCGAAAATAATCGCACACAAAAGTTTGTCGCTATTTTTTTCGCATGGAATTAATAGTTTAAATAATCATTCTTTTACATTTCTATCGCTTTTATTTTTAAAACATAATTTTCATCGTTTTATTCAGAGTTTTAAATGTCACTTTTGAGTGCTCGAATTTCAAAAATCACCCCCCTGGTTCAAATCCGATATGGCTCGCAATTTTCTACCTTCCCAACAAACTAACTGACAACCACTGTGAGTTAAATAAAAGCTTGTATAATATTGTCTACAGTTGCCGCGATAGTTATTCATGAAATAAAACAACTTATCCTAATATCGCGTATACTGAATTTATCGCGTATTCAGTATACGCGATATAATACGTTTAAAGTTGTATTATTTCATAAAAGCTTGTACTTAATTAAATAAAAGCTTGTAAAAGCCACTACTAATGCGCTCTACTACCCATAAAACACTCTACTTAGTTATTCATAATAATCAGGTTTATAAGTAGGTACAACTGTGTATTTAATACGGCCATTTAGTATCGTAGGATTCATAAACGAAGCATGGTATAAAGCTTGTCATAACATAACGGTTGGTATAAAAGACATCAACGAGTGTCGCCTTTATCATAATCAAATGCTTGTTATTGTGATTCAAGTAACACCCAAAAATATTTTAGGTACACACTTTTATTGCTGGCTGTACCTAGTCGATAGCAATGTCTATTTGTTTTTAAATTTAATTAAGGATGTATACCAAATTTCAAATCAATCATCGACTGGGAAGTGCTTTAAATTTAACTCGCCAGATTTGAAGCACAATACGTTTCGAGTACATAAAGTAATAAAATGTTATTTGAATTTAGGTCGATTTCGCCAAAAAAATATATTGCTTTTAATTTCGATATTTTTAATGCTTTTGAACATTAAAAAAATATGTTATTGGTAAAACTATCGACTAAAATAAATTGGTACATTTTTACTCGTAATAAATGGTTTACGCAAAGTATTCCTTGGCCTTTCGGCTATCTGCCAATTAGGGTGTGTAGACCCCATAAACAGTGAAATGGCCATCAAAAAAGTGTTTTGCACTGAGTAACAATTATAATTAATTTGTTCTTGTTGTGTTCTTTTGTACTACTACGATTCAACTAATTAATATACCGTCAGGTAACAAGCAAAATTCACTAAGTATTACTACAAATTCATAGCCATAATTATCCATACTGGCAACATAACAAGGTTGATTTTCATTTAATTATTTTTTTGTAATTAAATTAGTGAATTTTGCTTGTCACCTGACGATACTTAGGCGCGCGGTAACGATATCATAAGCTGTTTTTAAAACACTTATTGGCCCGGTGCCCGTGACAAAATCATTAGGTGTCATTCTTCCACTGCTAAGCAACGCTTGTAGTGCTACGTCGTAGCCCGTAGCAGTTTCCCGGTTTGTAGCAAGCATGCTTCGTAGAGGCGTAACTCTCATGAAGAGCTAATTAGGTCAACAATTGAATATCAACGAGGAAATGCCGCCAGCATCCTTGGTACAATGCCGCAAGGGCCTAGTTTAGATTTGAGCTAGTTATTAATTTAGTTTAGTATTTGTACTGTAGTACCTCTGTATATTTAGTTATGTTGTTATTGGTCAACAATTGCAATGTATGCTAATTTTCTATGTATATTTGATGTGTATGTGATAGCATGTAAGTGTTTTGGTGTTAAGCTGTAAACTTATATGTGTTTTAAACAAATAAATAAATATTGTTTATTACTTCAAAACTTAGTCTCCATAAAAACTAATATAAAAAATACAGAGATGCGACGGGCCGGTTCAAGTAGCACTACTAGTGCTTGAAGATGGAGGATGGAGACCTAGGCTCTCCGAAACATGTCGCGCGACGTGACTAAAGTGTCGTGAGTGTAACCGTGTTATTTTATAATATTAATATGTCCCACGAAAGTTTAAATTGAATGAAAATACAAAGACTCAAACCCGGCACTTCCCGGACTTCGTAGTCTGGTTCTCTGTGGTCATCAGTTCAGGTGCTCGAATGGTTATGTCCAGAAAGATTATATTCGATTTCAAAAATGTTATTAGTAACCATTTGCAGTTTTTAGATTCAGTATGTCTAATGGAGTTAGTCATTTATTATCATTAACGTCTGTCAAATCTAAAATACCCTTGATAACAAAAACGGTAAATTATAACACTATCCGTTACATTGATATTTGCGTTCGCTAAAAAAACTGTGCTATGTAAAATTTTATGAATGAGATAGGTACTTAAGTAAGTGTTTAACTTAAGTACCATTAGATGACTCATGTAGGGACATTGTAAGTCATAAAAAAGCTAATAAAACTCAGTACATTATGTCAAAGTAAGTTGCATAAGTCTAGACTCAGCAGGTGTCTAAGTGAAATAAAAGGCATTGTTACGTGGCGTACGCACTAATCACGTATTATCTCAGATCATTCACCCGCACATGTAGAGGATGGAAAGTAATACTTACCAAATTTGTGCACCTCACAATGGGCAATTTATTCAATTTCACTCTCTCCGCCAATTTCATATTTGTGCGCGCGCGCTGCTGTAGCAAAGACGTAACCAGTATTTTGACTTAAGGGAGATAACAAGACGGCCACTAAGACTGTATTGAAACTCTGCAACACCATAACCTCATAGAGTTTAGGCCCGTTGGTAATGTGTAAACAAACGGTAACGTAAGGTCGTCGCTGATCCAGTAAATGTCATCTTTGACAGCCGGTTTCAAGACTGCTCGACTGGCACGTCTACTTTAGCTATTGATTTTGCTAAGGAAATATAGATGCCATTAGGCATCATTATCTTATAATAATACCTGTAAATAATACTCATGATCATAGTTAACATACAAATATTAAATACATTTTTTACTGAAATGCGAAGTAAAGCATCACACACCTGCGTTAACAGCTTTTCTATATGAAGTTATTGGCATATTAGTATAACACGCCTATCCGGAGAAGTGACCTTAGTACCGGAAATCTCGCACTTACAACCTTTGTAAATTTTTTAAAGTTAAAATACTGCCTAGAGTACCTTTAGCTGCATCGCCGACGGCGCCCGTGCCACATAACAATGTCACGGCTACGCCTGCGCCCAGCC
This sequence comes from Pammene fasciana, assembly GCA_911728535.1. Classification (NCBI taxonomy): domain Eukaryota; kingdom Metazoa; phylum Arthropoda; class Insecta; order Lepidoptera; family Tortricidae; genus Pammene; species Pammene fasciana. The sequence continues at coordinate 14,243,705 of OU452276.1, read as the reverse complement.
CTAGCAGTAATTAACAAATTTAATTAAAAATAACTTTCTAGAAGCCCTGTGTTCATGGCATTCATTCATGGGATAATTCAGATCGGATGATCTGAATTATCAAGAATGAATTTCCTGTCATCATTGGTCAACAAGTTATCAATTATTATAGCAACACTTTCTGATTATGGATAGCTATATATGGTCTAATGAACCTGTTTAAATAATAGCCGAGAGCCACGTCAGCTCACAACAGAACAATTCATAAAACGATCCAATGCTGTGTTGGGTGTAGAATACCAGACCAACAGCAAAACCGATATATAGATAACCCTAATGTTGAACTGTGGGTAATATCTAGTTTGACCGTAGTTACTGAAATACCACTACCATTCATGTATTTGCAGAATAATTGTTGTCGACGTATAAGTTACTTTAACACCTAATTACAAAGAAATAAGACTCGGTTTGGCTGGGTTTGATTCTAGAGGTACCTATTAGTCCTTCGAAAAGTATGAAAACAGTTGAGGCTCCGTAAGAAACTCTCTGGCCAGTCTGTTTCGCAAATCGTAACTTTGTGAATAGCGTCACAGATCGCACCCTTTTTGAACGTAAATGCTAGTCTGCAGGCGTTAGAACATTAACGTCAGCGTTCCAACAGCAGGTCCGGTTTGCATAACAATACCGTGTCACAACTTTCTTAAAACGGAACACGGCACAAATTCGGATCTGGTTAGTCACTTACCTCAGATCTGTCGTCATTTGCATAAGAGGATTATTCTGGGCGTTATCGTTAGTGTTGCTATGAATACAATACAAACATAGGCATATTCTATTAGGAAAAGTATAATAAACATGGCTAGAGAGTAGGTATTGCAACACAGAGTAAAAGTTATGATGTCGTGGTAAATTAATGATCTAATCGATACCTTTTTATGAAAACTAGATACTGAACAGGTAGTTGAAACTCAAGTTTGTTTGCTAAATACGAGTATACTCATGCGAGCGTGCGTTTACGGAGCAACCAAATTATTTGTAGTCACTTTCATCTCAACTTTTGTTAGAGAGTTCGTGTACATGAGTTTTAGGTACTTACCTACTTACTTACATTTTTTGCCGTTGCCTACCCTTTAAGAACCTATACACTCCTTTTTTGAAGAACCTCATACTGTAGCCCTCTTACTCTTACGTTAAGAGGATTAGGTACCTACTTATCATGTGTTTCGTGACATTAAACCTAGGATACACGCGCAGAGCTGACTGCCCGATCTGTCTGGCGGATGTGTCCGGCGGACAGATCCGTCAATGTATGGCGGAAATTGGGCACCGATATGTCTATGGACAGATCTAAATGCATACATTGATTAAATCCAGCTATTTGTAGTGAAAATGTTTAAATTCGGATGACAATATTTATTTCATTTCCTAGGAACTTCTCACGACGCCAGTTCCCTAGTGAGTACGCATACCGCATACCTATCTAGAGTAACCGTAGCTGATATTACACAATGCGCCAACTGAAGAGTATGAATGGGTCAGGCGCCGCAATATTATTCAATAACGTCATCGGACGCACGCGCAAAGAATGAGGGCGGATCTGGTTGACGTCGGTGCATTTCATAACGCGGACTCGCGAAAGAACTTGAGGAAAGCGAGAGTGGGGCGGATGTTGGGAGAACCCCTGTGACACTCGGAGCGGTGAGGTAACACCTTTATTACTGTTTTTTTTAAATCATTATTAGGTAAGTTTAAATATCGAAAACTTGCAGTGATATTTAAACGAGCTACAGCTTGAATGGTAGTTAAACGCTTCCTCCGATTAGATCCGGTCTTTAAACGCCTCGCAAGCTATAAACCTACATAGTACCGTAATTTATTATCATTTACTTAATTGCTCCAAACTTATTTTGTTCATATTTCCCTCTTACACTAATTGGACTCATTGAAATTGCATTTTCACAAATCTGTATCTACCATATGTAATGCTACTTTCGCTTCAAGTACGTGTGTATATCAAGTCACAAATTTCATTGTGTGCAGATGAGATGGCACTACGGGGTGGCCGTCATTGTTTCCAAGCGCTCACGCAAGCTTGGAAAGCCGCGTAAAGAATCTTCAAATACATTGTAATTTACCAAGATTAAGTTTTTTAAATTATAAGCATAACATTAAGAAACAAACGCCCATAAATGTGAAGTTATATTCCATTTACACGTGCGACTTGTTAAGAAAGTTTTGGCTATTAAAAATTACGTTATGAAAGCCTCGCTCAGTTAACGCAATGATTCTACGCTTCTAATAAACTGAGAAATTATTGCAGCAGCTTTCTAATTTTAGACGGGTAGTATTTTTAAATACTTAGGTATTTACTGGCATGTTCTTAATGATATAGTAGCCTCGATGAGTCATTGTTATTGTTAAAATGCGGACATGTTGCACAATGTCGCAGACGGCGTACGTAACCGTGGGGTCCTGATGGCCCGTATGATTCAGACGAGAGTGAAAGTGGCACATTTTGCGCAGCCCTCTACTCCACGCGCACGTTTACGTTCTAGGGTCATGGAAAAGGAAAACATTTTGTGCTTATCTATTCACCGATAGCACAAATATATGAATAATATGATGGGAGAAAATTTATTGCTTATCAATAAAATTGAATACCATTTTGAGGTAATTCGACGCTAATCTTTCTCAACTACAATAATATTGCTTTGCTATTCCGCGGTATATTAACGTGCTAGTTAATTAGGGACGACCCGGTATACGTAGCCGGAGATGTTGCCGGATGTCAGACCGACAACATCTCCAGCAGCTCCTGAGGATGCCTAGTAGAGAGGTGAAACACGTATGAGTTTTGGTATTATTGGTAGTGGTGTGTTGTCATTATTTGCGTATTTTTTTTGCGGTGGGAGGGTGGGAACATAAATGCATGATTTAATGCATGCAAAAATACGCAAATATGTATAACGGGCTAATTAACTAGCACGTTAATATACCGCGGAATAGCAAAGCAATATTATTGTAGTTCATAATATGGACTTCCGCAAAGCAACGCCTGATTCTATAACTTATAGCTAATCAGTCTATTTATTATTTACATAAGATTTATTATCGTAAGACCTATGAAGTTTTACCTAAAGTTATGGAAATTCAATCGAAAAGGTGAAACTATTAACCTAGACATATTTATCTAATATAAACAACCTCGCCCTAAGAGATTTTTAGTTGTACGGTTGTAATTACTCTGATTTAGATCAAATCCTCCAAAGAGTCCCCAGTCCAGTGAGTACTTAATTTCAGTCACTTTTTCATTATTATTAGGGGATTATACTTTACTTTAATTACATTAATTTTGAATTAGTATATCTATGAAATTGTATTTATTATTATTATATATCAAATTGACATATAAATCTCCAAGCGCCTTGTCGATGCCTCAGGTAACCAGAAGGCTGGCAGCTATTTCGGCCAAAAGATAAGCCTGGCCATCCAAAGAGGTAACGCTGCCAGCCTTCTGGGTACCATAACCCATGAAGGCGACTTGGGGAGCATCTTTTATTTATAAGTTTATTTTAGTTTTATATATAGGTTTATTGTTTCTGTAGTTTTATTGTGTACATATTTAAATAAAGACTATTGAAATTGACATATGTATTTTTCAATCTGAAATTTTGCGAAATTTAAATGTTATCAATCTACAATATATGTTTATTTACACTACTTTGACGATCATAATATAAATTTGTATAAATTAGGCTAAGACCATTTGTACTATAATTTATTATTATGAAATAAATAAATCTAATCTAAAATCTAAATCTAATCTAAATCATAAATCTTCTTCATTTTCATATTTTTTACAAAAGTTTTAACAGGAATGAATATTTCGTTTCTTATATGAAAATAATAGGTACCTTACTTTCATGAAAATAATATGAAAAAACCGCATTTTCGTGGCTAACTACACATAAGGCAAAGACTCGACATGAAAAGAATGAACACTCAGTGACACACATCAAATTTGCAATAGGCCAGTTTCCACTATTGAAATCTTACTGAATATGCAAGGAACCGACTGACAAAGATAGTTTGTACTATACTTAGTGTAAAGGACAAATGCCTCTCGAGTCAGTTGCCTTGTCCATACTATATTACGTCGTGAACTTCTGCTACACTTTCACTGGCTGAATAAGTTTTGAAACCATTGTTTCCGTCTTAATGCACCTTTTTATGTAACTTATACTTATTTAGATACTAGATAAGTATATCCGTCTAACTCATGCGAAGGCTGTCGACTCGTTTTCTAATTGTTGGTCACTATTTGAAAAAAAAAACATCCTTTATGAATGTATTTTATGTAGGTACCTATAATTAAACTAATTAAAGATTACCTGAACGTTTTGCTAATTGCTACTCGATTCCGGCCTATGGGCCTATGAGCTGATCCTATTCAATTCATATTAGCAAACAAGTAACACGTTTCCTGTAAGTAGGTATGTAGATAATATTGATAACGCTGATTTTTAGGGTTCCGTAACCATATGGCAAAAAACAGATTCGTCATGTCTATCTGTCTGTCTGTCCGTCCGTATGTCACATCACAACCATTTTACTCGGAAACTATAAGACGTATCATTATCAATTTTTTACATAAAGTTTATTGTGTGTGCCGCTACTTAGTTTTGTAGATAAATTGCTAAAATAGTACATTTCGATACTAGGTCGGAAAGGATGTCATTATTTAACGAGTTCCGAGACATTTGGTCACGAGCCGCAGGCGAGGTTTTTTAATAAAGTTGCGAAAAAATTATAAAAATGGACAATATGTCACTTTGAGGTTACCTCATCCGAACACTCGCGCCGTGCGATGCGGGGCGGTGATCATGAATCCTGAGCTGTGAATGGCTGGAAAAGTAAAACGCGCTAGTGCGAGAAATCCAACTTCTCGCATTATAAACTACTACTAGATTTGAGCAATTGTGTTAAAAAAAAATTTTTAGGGAGGGCACTCCATACATGTAACTAATAGTCAAAAAATTTTTTTGCCAAATATCAAAATGATGCACATTAATCGATAGGTCTCTAATAATAACATTGAGGTTTCTTTGAACATTTTATTGATTAAGTGGATATTTTCAGAAATAATCGCTCCGAAAGTCATATTAATTGTGTCCCCCCCCCCCCTGTAACTTTTGAACCTAAGTCCAAAAATTATGAAAAAAATCAAGAAGGTGTATAACCTTTACCTTTAAAGGTATACCTATAAATATTCTAACAACGAACATTATTTTGAACATTATCGGTTTAGGTGTTTTTGAGTTATCTCCAATTGTCTCCTTGCGATAATAATTTATTCGATAATACGGCTACTACGGCTGGTTTTTATAAATAATGGCACGGAACCCTTCATGCGCGAGTCTGACTCGCACTTGGCCGGTTTTATTATAATACCTCCTCTTTAATTGATTTCCATTTGTCACCTGACGAAGCCTGTGCTGCGGATAATGCATAATAGATGGCTACATAAAAATATTAAATACATAATGATATAATGATTGTAAATTACTGTTTAAGTGTATATGCCAAATAAAATTATTAATTTATTATAAAAAAAAAATTGATTTAACAGTATCAGTCAAATAGGTGTATGTAGGTACTTTATGTGTATATTATAGAAAAATTATAAACAAATGAGATTAGGTATACATATGTGTTTAATGAAATAAAGAATTCTTGTCACATTTATCCTTGTTTAACAGCTTGGCTGTAACTGTAGGGACGGATTGGACTGCCTTTGCCTTGGGTATTGTAGAAATTGACCAAATCCTTTACGCTGCCGGGTCCAGGGGTAGTGATAGGGTTGGCCACTGGTGAAGGGTACACTTGGACGGGCTTGATCTGATTAGGTGTTTTCGGCTGAGGGAGCGTGACGGCTGGTTGCGCTGGTTTAACTGTAGTTGGTACTGGGTGGGGAGCTTGTACGGGTTTTGGCGTTGGTGCTGTCTGGGGGGTTTGTACTGGCTTAGGCACTGGTACCGGCTGGGACGGCGGAGGGGTCACCAGGCCGGCGCCCGGCCGAGGTGCTGGCTTTAACCCGCCTCCCTCCATGTTTATGAAGTCTACGTTGGCATGTTTATCAAGGGGGGCGTAGGTCTTCTTACCTGTAATTCAAATAAATAAAGTATTGGTAACAAAGTTAAACATTTTGAAAATAAAGACATATATACTTACTAACATAGGTATATCCAAACAACTTTACTCGCTTTAACCTACGTAACTAATTACCTATCGCGTTTTGCGTTATTTCAATTGCTTTAAGAGAAGATTACACACATGACGTACCTATATTATATATACCTATACTCGTAACAGTGTAATACACTTGCACTAGTTAATATCTTATATATATATTCGGTACCTATCTGTGATCTTATCCTATAAAGGCATTAACAAAGTCAATAATAAAAATATGTAAGGTTACGTTAGCTTACCTAATTAGTTACATCCAATTATATTTTACGCTTGCTATCTTACTTTAGGAAGGTCTATCCCAGACTTAGGTACTTATTTCAAAAATTAATACTTACATTCCACGTAACAGACGGCCAACAGCAACACAAACACTCCGGCCTTCATCGTGGTAGGTATTAGCGTGGCACTTGTGTTTTGTCCAAACTTAATGTGCAGACTGAGCCTAAATTTTATCCAATAGCAAATTCGGACGGGCACGATTCGCTCGTCGAGGTTAAGCAGTGATCTCACGACGCACTGGCAAGTAAGCTAGCTTGTAGCTTGCCAGGTGACCTTTCTTGATAGCTGACCTCATACGATAACAGTTTCTTTATCGAATCACACCCTTATTACTAAGAACATTAAGTTCCAATTTAAATACTCAATTATCTTTGCCATGCCAATTTCTTAGTAAATAATATATCATTACAGATTTATTTGTTTGGGTAATTTAAATAATCGTTTCTCAGAAATATTTAAATAATAAAGGTACTTTTCCTTGAGTAATATCATTATTTTATATTATAATCAAAATCAACTTTCTTGATTACATGGAGGAGAACATAACTTGGTAATAATAGGTTATTACCATCAAAAACAGTAATGTCCTAGTGTCCTTTCGGAATTCCACTGATGAATCTCATAAACACGGATTTCGCCAATTTGGGGTTCATGGCATATCTTTTAGTATCTAAACATACGCTAAGCCATTCTGTTTTACGGTCAAGTTCTAATTAATAATAAAATTAGTAAAAGTATACTGTACGTAGACGTTAATGAGCTTAGGTAACACATCTAGACAAACTAAAGTATCCAATAGAAAAGTGAGAAAACTACAAACCAATCAAGTAAATCAAGAGAAAACGCGCATCAATATGGCAAAATCGTGTCAAAGTTGTAGCCTCCAAGAAGTAAACATGGCCGTAATTAATCTTAAAACCAGTTAGTTAGTTACCGGTTAACAAATGGTTTCGATTCACACAAATCTGTCAAGAAATTGTATAGCGTCATATTTATTGTCCTAATAGAGAATTGTGAACGGTTAGTGTACAGTTAACAGTTGTAACAGTGGATGCAGGCAGATGATGCATAATACATAAAGTAAGATAGATTTTCCCGGCTCGCGCCGGCGCACGCGAGTGCATTGCGGCTGCGCGCTCGCGTGCGACCGTATGGTGACGATGTCTCTTCTCTTCGCTGCTTTCTTTTACACATTGCCTAAACAATCGAGCACACGTGGCGGGAGAAACTATAGCGAGATCAAGTACCACTATTATTACTACTAACTAATTGGAGATAGGAATTCTTAAACCACAATTTGCTTTAGTACCTACACTGAAGAGACGGGTTTTAATTATGGGTTAGGAATAAATAACAATAGAACGTCGGTTAGTTACCGAGGTTTTACACTTGCGTTAGATATTTAAGTGCTTTTAAATGCACTGCTAGATTATAAGTACCTATCCCAAACTGATTATAAGTGAGAATAGTAGGTAAGACGCTTTAGGCAATTCATTAGCTGGTAGGTATTTTGAAGATAAGTTAAGGAACGTCGCAACACCAATGTAATTCTACTAATAATTTTACGGGTAGATATTGGTTATGTTCCTACTTGCTATTACACATTAAGTACCTAGTATTTTGAATGTTTACACATCGACTCTTGAAACGTTTATGTACATATACCTACGGTTGCCGTACCATTTATTTTCCAGTAAAATGTAAGTAACTGAATAGTGTCATTCTTTTTTTTTCATACTTAAAAAAAATCGTAAAATATTGAAATTATGCAGCATGATATTTTTGAACCATTTGAATAGATTTTTCATTTTTTTCTGTATTCGTATCATGCATCCATTTAACTAATTTTAACACTAAATTCAACATTATTCATTGTTACGATTGTTAATAACAGGCTATTCCTTTATTTATCATGTCTGCATAGGTATTTTGTATTTTTGAGTTACGTTCCTACAGTATCTTGGTACGGTACCCACCACTTGTTAAGTTTGCGTCATCCTTTTCTTCTCCCGCCAATAGCATAGCCAATTGGGCCAAAGTTTTCAGCTTGTGAGTTCTTTTTACCCGGTAATTTCCCTTACCAACACTCACAATATAGTTACCAACTTTTTAGGTAATCTACTTACGAAGATCTTTTCCATCGAAAGGAATTCCTTTAAGCTTAACTTATCTCTAGTTAAATATGTCGCCTACGAAGCCCTGGCACGTGCCCGGAAATAATTACTGTCATTAACAACACAGGCTGATACCTACTTTCAAACGTATAAGTATTCTTCGTTTCTAAACTAATCTCTCTCATTATCAGCTCAGCTGGCCATGATGCCCATGACTGGAATCGGAGATATCCACTCTTACTACTAGGTACGGTCAGTTGCAACAAAAAAGGCCCCCGCTGCCATACAAACTTTCTTTGTATGCAGGGGGGGGGGGGGTCCTTTTCTCTGCAGCTGACTGTACATAAACCTCGACATCGCATTGACATGTATTAGGCATCCCTTACGTTGCATTTCTGCGACAAAATTATCGCTCGACAAAAAATCGTGGTGCGCACTTAGCCTAGGGGTAAATGTAGATTATTAACTCCTATTTGAACAATGTCAACTTCTGTAGAGGTACCTAGGTATTCGACTATGTTTACACGACAAAAAATCGTGGTGCGTAGGTACTTAGCCTTCGTACCTATTGCCTACACTTTTTTTATGTTCTCTAATGTGCTTTATTGATTAAATTTCTATCTATCTAAATAAATATTACATGTGTAAGTGAAATAGTACTATGTTATGCTGATATGATACCTGATACCTAGGTAGGTACTCGTATTTAGTGGGTATCGCCCACGTACCTACCTACCTACTGGCATGTTGTGCACAGACGATCTGCATTGAGCGATAAAAAACAATTCCTATTCAATCGGTTTATCGGCATTTGCGTACATAACTACAAGTGCATGCAAACCGATTAGTTTCCCATCCAATTTCAATACCTACGCACGCCATGAGCGCGTTCCAGAACTTAGCAAGCGTTATTTTTAAGTATCAACTACGGCTACAACTTTGCCTGGCTTGAAAAACATGGTTTTCTTCACCACACAGCTATTTATATCTTATTACTGAGATGGCCGCCTTCCTCCTATTTCGGTACAATACTTATTTCTACCACAGTTCCACTATTGAATAAGGAATCAGGAAGAATAACTGATAGTACGTATTGTAATTTTTATAAGGTCAAATAAGTTTACGAGGTCAACAATATAAATACTTCCATATTTATGTGTACGTGGAAGTAGCATCGCATTAGATATTCAGGGCAATCACCGCGAATGGCGCAAAAACTGGAAGTCCGCGGATTGAATCTCAGCAACATGCTGTACCTATGCTATGTGCCACACATTTTTTCACAAGACACTTTGTTTAGGTTGTCATCTTGGCCCAACATACCACGACCTCTCAATTAGTAACAACTAACTGCAATGGGTGATTTGACCTATACTGGTTCCAGTGGCCAGCGATTGGTATCCATTACGAATGAACGACCCAGCATGACGTCACCCAAAGGTCGCGCATATCGGCGCGAAGCGGGCGCAGCTCAGAGATCACTAGTGCGCCGTGACTGAATTCGACACCACGTACTGGACCACGATGAAGTGTACTATAGTCCTCCTCGTTTGCCTAGCGGCTTGCCACGCCGACGACTTGGCCTCTGCCGCCGGCCAAATCTTCAACAATATCCTTCCCAGCCTCATCAAAAACCAAGCGACTTCTAGTGACGGAAACGGCGCTCAAAACACTCTCCAACAAATCGGTACTGTTGTCGGTGGTGTAGTGGATTATGCCAAGAAAAAGAGCTATGACGACCTTCTCAAACAAGTGCAGGACTCCACGACCGACGAGGATTTGCTGCGAGTCAGCGAAGAGATGTTCAATGCTGACATAAACAATGCATTCAACTACATTCAAGTGAACCTACAGGGTCAAACCAGTCCCATGTCTAAGGACGATAAGGCGGCTACTAAGTAAGTTAACACATAACGCTGGTGCAGTGGATTTTATTAGATTACATGGAAACCATTTATTAAAACCTAATGTGTTTACAGCCTCCTAAGTGTTAACGATAACGTTTGGAACGGACCAACTATCAAACCATTCGTTGCTCTTTTCGACAACTACCACAAGAATGTCATTAGGCCAGAGTTCGTCACTCCTAATGTAAGTATAATTTACTTAGGAACTGTTAACATTGCTATGTAATCTGTACGTATTCTCCGTATCTATGAGTCTATTTAAGTACCTATGATGCCAATTGTGGAAACTTAATAACATGATGTCATTTCGCAGGAAGAGTCCGAGCAAACTACTTACATCAACACTATTTTAGCGACCGGACCTATTAGGAGTCTCATGTCCTTCCTTGTAAACAAAGGTTAGTGCAATCCTCTATTATAAACGCAGCGGACATTACATACTAAACTTCCGTGTGACCGTTTGCTTGCTATAGTTGAGTACAGTTAAAATATTCTCAACTCAACAGTAGGTTAACATTCTACAACCGTCGTGAATAACTTTTAGGAACCTAGGTACTTGAAATATTATACGGGGATCCCCACTTTCCCAATTTTCCCATATCAAATGTCCTGGTGATTTGCACAACCTCGCGCTTGAGACACGATTGAGACAAGCAGATCATCCCGATACTTTCTTCCCGTCAACTACTGTCAGAAAGTGAAGAATGCTATATCTTTTGTTTATCACGCGATCACACATCCACTGACCACGAAACAAACGCTAAACCAAGGAAGAGAGAACAAATACTGTGATTTCGTTTCGATGGATTCCTTTCATGCATTTCTTCTTATCGTTTTTTCCTTGTTTTGAAGAGTGCATAAATATTTATACCGAAATATTGTTACCGAAGTGCATACATTTACCAGCTTACTCTATCAATCGCAGGTTTAACACAACTTAACGAATACCAGGAACAAGTGGAGCTGTTGAAGAAAATTTGGTTCACCAAGTACGCGCGCCACTGGACCGGCCTGTGCAAGTGCAGCTGTGCCTTCGAGAACATCTTTATGGCTGAACTCAAGTCCAATGATGTATTAGGTATGTTTAATTTTGTTCTAAGGTTCTCACTTTAGACCTTTTTTAAGCGTAGGAATGATAGTACCTCAGGCACTGTTCATCAGCATTTGCTAGACGGCAAAACGTATGAGGTGTACAGTCAGCATCAATAGTCTCTTCCTACACGAAGGCCGTAAAAATATGTGACACGCTCTTGTTTGTAGAGCCATAGGAGCGTGTCACATATTTTTGCGGCCATCGTGTAGGAAGATACTATTGATGCTGACTGCATCTTCTTTGTACCTTTTCCTACACATGTGTAAATCATTCTATATACGTTACCATATTGATATGACGTAAGTATACACTTTTTATGGGTTTGGGCTTGCTATCAATTATCGACTATAAGTACCTATAGGTATGTACGTACGCTGTAGGACAACACAATACTCGTACTATTGCTATCGACGACATTTACAATTCGTCCGTCACTTTTTCACAGTAAATAGCTATTTTATTTGAGTGTACAAACAAGTACAGTCAGCAGCAGAAGTAGCTAAGCGCGTGAGGTGTTCAAAACCTATACGCGCTTTTATTCTCTTAACAATAAAGTCGTGTCCAGCTTATTTTGAACACCTCACCCGCTTAGCTACTTCTGCATCTGACTGTACTTACATGTGGTACAATACAACCAAACATTAGGAAATAGTATTTTCAATGTACCTACGTTAAAATCCGTCTAATTGACATAGCTTGTCAGTCTTGTCACCCTACAGACATAATCATTTCGGAATACATTGCGTGTTTGAATAAACCAAACTGTACGTTATTTTTCAAAGTCGCTGAACAAACGTCTGGTTTGAGGTGTAGAATCTACGTTTTAATTAATTGCTTCTATTACAGGAAACACTCGGTATACCGATGAAATGTATAAATATAAACATAATAACCGCTTTCCTCAGGTCTACACAGCTGGCTGTTCTTCGCAAAGAGAGAGCAGGACCGCAAAGCCAACTACCTCGGCTACATTTCCAAACTAGATTTGGCGGGAGTAAGTTGATTTCCAACTAGTAATTCACCCAGAACTGAAAAAAGAACCACAACTAAGTTCCGTTAATCTTAAAATGCTCCTAGTAGACTATAAACCCTTGGCTTTAATGCCTTTTAAGGCCATAATTGGTATCGTATTATTATTATGAAAAAGCAAGAAAAAAAATTCTCCTCGCAAAAAAAAGGACGGTTGGCCGGCTGAGAAGAGTCCCATACAAAAAAAAATTTCGCGTCCAAAAAATTTTTCTCCTAGTATTTCTTACTCGCAACACGATAGCAATTATGCCCTTAAACGGATCACAAGTATTTTTGATATAGTCTGGCAAACCAAAAAACGCAGTAACAGTCAGAGTAACATGCTATACCCATCCCTTTTTTAGTAGTGAAAGTACTAGCATTAGACAAAGACAGTATGATTCTCCCTGTCTATGCTTGAAGTGGAACAAACTCTGGCCAAACTATATACCTGTACATTCGTAAAACTTAGCACTGTCTCTTTCTAACATGGCATTTTTCGTTAACAAACTTTTGTGAATAACGTCATTAGTCTGCCAAGTACGGAATTTCGTCAAAGCAGCATGATCCTCCAATGCATTATAACTCAGCTTTTGTCACGGCTCAAGTGCGCCTGGGGTCCGCTTGCCACCCTAATCCCATGAATGAAGGTAGGCTCTAGTTTTTACGAAAGCGACTGTCATCTGATTTTCCTACCCAGAGAGGAAATTAGGCCTTTTCTCACGATGTTTTCCTTCGACTAAAAGCTACTGTTAAGTAGGTACCTATCTAATGATAAAATATAGTAGTTTGGCACTAGCCAAAAGCAGCGTTTAAATATTATTTTTTAACTTTCAGAAAGGCCTGATCCTGAAGCAGCACTCCATCCTCAGTGAAACGAAGGATGCCCCCGAAGTGACCATGTTCGTCGGGACCTCCCCCGAGCTCGAAACGGCCCTCTACACCCTCTGCTTCATGGCCCGCCCCGACAGGCCCTGCAAACTGCAATACAACAACGTCCCGTTCACCATTCAGACCAAGACGCTCAAGTCTGAGAACGTGAAGCTTATTGACACCGCGTATCCAGTCTTCTAAATGTGATAGCCTTTATCTAAGGCCGTATTTCATTTGTAACGTAAGATACTTAAGTCAAATGACAAGAATGTGCAAATGTCTGCATTAAAAAATAGTATAAAAGGTCGTTGTTGATAACGCAATACTCTTAAATAAATATTTAACGGAAACCTAATTGTGTCATTTTTAAGTAAAAGGTACATCATTGTCGGTCGCAGGCGTTACTGCCATAAAAAATTCATTTAGGAATAAACTCTATTAACAACCAACAATGATGTAACTTTTACTATATTTAACTATTTATTTTGTAACTGTTTACAAATATATTTTACAGACGTTTTTCTGCGATTCATTTCTTTATCTACCACCTATATACCTATAAATAATATCGTGATAAAATCATTTAATTATGTACCTTATCGCATGAGCATAATGTATACAATTGAATGAGTTTCACTATCTAAAAGGTCAGGTTGGGCTACTCGTGTGATAAACTCGGTCACAAGCGAGATTCGCTCATAAGATATAATTAAAACAAACAAAACTCGTATCAATATGCTTTTAATTGTGATACTGTTACTGACAAACACGTGATTTCACAATCTATTCGACCTTACAACAGACTCGTTTATAAATTATTGTCTAAATCTATGGCACAATTTAATTTTACTTAGTGTCGCATTTAATAAGGTCGTATACAATTATGGTCTCGAAGGATTACTTTATGACAAGAGCCATAGAACAATTGAGAATAATCACATTCAGCGTGGGAGTGGATATCCCGACCAGCTTTAACAACGTATTCCTGACTTTACCTTTTTAGTTACATAAATTGCGTATCAAAATAAAACATTTTCGTTTAGTACTTTGTGTGAAGTTTCCTAGGTGTAACATTCAATTAATTAGAACGAGTTTGAGAATGGGGTTGGCAACTGTCAACGGTTTGGCCAGATGGCGCCAGCATAGCTGGTTCCCTTTCACTAGTATTGTTGTATGGGATTTGGCTTAAAGGCTAGCCCATCCAGGTCAATTTTTTTTTAATCAAGATTTTGACACTATCTGTTGGACTGACTGGTACCAGCTATGCTGGCGCCATCTGTAAATACTTTCGACCGGCCAACCCCATTATGAAATTTTAGTTAGACAATAGACATAGGAAGTTATTATTAAAATTGGTCAGGCCCTAAGATGTGTTTGAAGTTACATATAGTATAGACGCCATCAAATATATCGGAGCGGCCAAGGTGGTTACAAATATCTGAACAACGCCTCTATTTTCAAGGCGATAAAGTGCATGTTCAGATATTTTTGAATACCTTGGTCGCTTCGATATATTTGATAGCGACTGTAGCTAACTAAAGAACTGGAAAGATAACTTCACGCATGCACAATTAAAGTAGATAAATAAAAAAATATTAACTCGTATTATATATTATGGGAGCATAGTAATTCAGGAGGAGTTCTTATCACAGATTTAATAACTAGCCAATAAATATAACGTGATTAATAAATGATAAGCCCTAAATAGGGTTCTCGGAATCTCCGAAACTTAAAACCCGTGGAATCAGTCATATGAGGTTATTCTGATACCCTGGCATATCTGATGGCGACTGTACATATTCGTATAACCAAGTAAATGATTTGATTGTCTTGATATGTCGTTTGGTTCATTATCAATATAATATATATAGTATGGTCATGCGTGAAATATACTTCCAGAATTATAGTAACAAATATGCCGCCCTCAAGGAAAAAGTAACTTTAACAGATTGTCAATAAGGCACTACTGCTATAAAAAAGCAATTAGAAAACGACCTTATCGACAAACGACGAAGTTATACTTTTTTCTTAAATACGTTCCAAATTATCCTAGAAATTGAAATCTCTCACAAAAATGCATCACCAATACTCGTGCAAACAATAATCAAGATCTAGAACGAGTTGCTTAACTTCAAACTCGGATAAATCCATGTGTCAAATTATGCGATTTTGGTATCAGGAAAGGGTAATAATAAATAGGGTAGATATTTGCTGAGGGTCGAAATGATTTACCCGAGTTTGAAAATAAGCAACACAAACATACTCGTAACAGTCAAAAATACTTAACAGTGATGTAGTGTTCAGGCCCTTTAGGGTTTTTAAATATTAACAACTATGAATATTGCACTAGAAATGCATTAAATAATGCAAAGTTACGAATATACACTAATCATCAAACAGCCTATATACACAATATATCCCATTGCAGGCAGCCTGCTGGGTATGGCATGGATCTCCTCTTATAGATGAGAAAATTGTTGATTGTAATACTAAATTAAAAGTAGTTAAATAAGCTTTTAATAACTTAAAAAAAAGTATAATAATGCTTCCATCGATAGATCTCCCGACGCATGTGTAAAGATATTTTTTGTAAAAAAGCATTTCGAAATAATTGAGTTAAAAATTTCTAAACACAAATCAAACTAGTAGAGTATAATTTCTAGAGAATTCGTCAATATACAAATAATGTTTATTGTTATTGTATATTACCTAGACAAATATTTTAATGATGATATTAAAAAATACTATGTAAAGTTCAATTCCATTTTATCCTTATAATTTAATTTATAAAGCAATGAGAGAGAATAAATTAAATAATATGAACTTAATACTAGTCACTAGTAAATACTTCTGACTAGAAAAAAACTTTAGTTACATACTTGCGTGCATATATCACCATATTATACAAATACACATTTCTAAAATCTGATAACAAAGCTATATATATATATTATTAACATTTTAAATGCCTTCCATTTTCCATATGCGAAATACTGTTACATATAAGTAATGTGAACTGATAAATTTCACTATTTTGTACGAAACTGAACATAATTAAATTAATGATGAATAATGCTGGCCATACACGATCCTTCCTATCGTCCAATCGGCATGACGCTACCGGATCAGTTAGAATTGACCGTGTGTGGGAGTGGAATGGCATGAGAGTTATATCTGTCATGCCAATCCACTCCCACACACGGTCAATTCTAACTGATCCAATCGGTAGCGTCGGAAGGATCGTGTATGGCCAGCATAATGGTTTACATTGACTTATCAAAAGCATTCATTTCATAAAAAAGGACACTGCCAATCTGGCATTTAAAAAGTTAATCTTAATGAGTCAATTGAGATGATCATGATTGTTTCGATATCCTTCACATTCATATTGGATTTACAAATCGATTCATAAAAGTCGACGTAAATGATTAGATTATATTAATAACGGGTCACTTACTTAGTTTAGATAGATTTTTAATAAATTACTTGAGTAGCCCGTTATAATTATTTTTAATATGTTAGAGTCTCGGGAAGGTTTTACAAAGAATGAAACTAACTAGACTAGAAAGATTTCTTTAAATATAGATATGCAAACATATTGTCGATTAATATAAACGATTGTCGAGTATTTGATTCGATTTGTTTCCAGTGTATTTTATTCTAAAGGAGTGAGCATACTGCTATTCACATCGAGTTCTAAAATGCTATATTTAGCTTAATACATTGTACAAAAACTTTACTGAGAATTAGAACTTTGAACTAGCATTAACAAATAAAGTGTCTATTATGTTTAACAATTTTATTTAAACCATCTAAAACAATTAACTCAGTGTATTTACAAAGTGAAATAAGATTATAATAAAAATACGAGTACAAATACTTACAGATTCATCATAATCATCAATATCATCATATTCGTACTGATAATATTCCAGTTTTTCTTAAAATATTAACTTCAAATGATACCGTTTTCAGGCTAAAGCTACCAATTCGTTGGTGAACAAATTGTATTGTATAAAGATGTAATTAGGTGTAGGTAAGTTATTGTTAACGACGAAGGATCTTACGCCTGAGAACGTCAATTGTACCATCTTCCACTGATAACTGAATTAAAAGCCTTATTCCAAGAACATAAGGTCCAGCAAGTCAGTTAAGAGTGTATATCGAGCCCAAATGTACAGTCAATGTCTACAATATCACTGCGATTTTTGATAAAAAAATACACAGGACCCTAATGCCTTAGAAATAAGGACGTTAACATATTACTGTCCAATGAATCGCATCGATATTTCAGGCTTCAGAAAAGACGGCCAAGCTTTCATTGTTGCTCAAGGCCTCCACCAACAGCTCTACTTATTCAATTCATGTATAACGGTGAAAAGGAGCCCCGAGCGTGGGGAGCGTCTTTTTAGAAACCTAGGCGTGACTGTACATTAAAAAATATAAATCTAAACGAAATAAGATCCATATTCGTGCGGCATAACACCTCGGCGAGGATAAAACGTATGCGTTAACGAGTAATTGAGCAGATTCCTTATATTAGACGTGTAGATGTCCGCGAAACGGAACAACCTCCGCGAGAAGTACGTGGGGTTGTGGTAAGTCCGAAACACACTGCCGAACTGCGCGTTAAACACTGACTTGATCTCATTCCTGGAACCGTCACAACATTTCCTACAATGCGAGAGCGTGAAATGCAAACACAAGCGTTATTTGAATTTATAGCCAATTGGGTACATATAAATAATTTTGAATAAATAATCATGATATACTTATATACTTAGATAAAGCTTTTACATAGAGTCTTTGAGTGCATTCACAAACTCAAAATCAAAGAGTTGACGCTTGTCGACTTTCTTTAAATAAAATTTGAAATAAATAATACAATCTTTGCTCTAGCTATGATTGTATGTACATATGATAAATGTAGATAATGCAGACTACTGTCTGATGTGTATCTATTTAAATGATTCTGGTTGCTATTAGCACTTAAAATTATATAGGCATGTTCTAAATTTTTACATAGATGCATAGAGGTAGAATAATATATGCAGCATGCAAGTTAGCGGTGATATTGAATTTCGAACATTCGGAAACACATTTCCTCGCAATGGGGTTGGCAACTGTCATGGGTTTGGCCAGATGGCGCCAGCATAGCATGTACCTGTCACTAGTATTGTTGTATGGGATTTGGCTTAAAGGCTAGCCCATCCAGATCAAAAAATTCGAACAAAAAAAAACAAGATTTTGACACTATTTGTAGGACTGACAGGTACAAGCTACGCTGGCGCCACCTGTAAAGAATTTCGACCGGCCAACCCCATTTCCTCAGATCTGTAATGGCATTGGAACTGAAGTAATTTGTTCTTGAATTGATGCATGCATCTTTCTCTTATTGGTGCAATCATAAAGTTTGCAAGCAATGTAAAATCCCGCTTTGGGTTACATGAATTCAAAAATTTTATGGTGAGAAAAAAAAAGTCATACCACTAGAAATCTCTCTCAGCCGTCCATTGGCCAAGGATCAGTTTACACTCTCTTTGAACCCTTCAGTGTTGTATAAGAAACTTGGTATACCTCGGGAAGTCTCCACCATCCTCTAGCCAGGGACCTCAACTACCTCAGGCTCGGTGTAATCTTCATGATCTTCAATGAGCTGTGTGAGCATCTATAGCCAGCTCAAATTCTTAACTCCTGTGTGTACCTATCTGCTTTATAAGGAACTTGTCATACCTCAGATAATCTCTCTCCGCCAGCCATTAGGCAAGGACTTCAACTGCCTCAGGCTCGGTGTAGTCTTCATGATCTTCAATGAGCTGTGTGAGCATCTATAGCCAGCTCACATTCTTAACTCCTGTGTGTACCTATCTGCTTTATAAGAATCTTGGCATACCTCAAGGAGTCTCTCTCCGCCAGTCATTGGGCCGGGACCTCAACTGCCTCAGGCTTGGTGTAGTCCTGATGGTCTTCGATGAGCTGTGTGAGCATCTGTAGCCAGCTCGCATTCTTAACTCCTGTGTGTACCAATCTGCTTTATAAGGAACTTGTCCTACCTTAGAAAATCTCTCTCCACCAACATTGGGCAAGGACCTCCGGTGTAGTCCTGGTGGTTTTCAATGAGTTGTGTGAGCACCTGCAGCCAATTCGCATTCTTTTTCTTTTTACCACGAAGGTGGCAAACAAGCATATGCTTGATGGTAAAGCAGCTACCTTAGCCTATGGCCGCCTGCAACAGAGGGGCCACATTCTCCTTCAACTCCTGTGGGTATTTCCTTTATAAGGGTATTGGCATACCTCAGGAAGTGTCTCTCCGCCATCCATTGGGCCAGGACCTCGACTGCCTCGGGCTCAGTGTAGTCCTGGTGGTCTTCGATGAGCTGCGTGAGCATCTGCAGCCAGTTCGCGTTCACCTTCATCTCCTGTGGGTATCTGCTTTATAATGGTAGGCATACCTCAGGAAGTCTCTCTCTGCCATCCATTGGGCAAGGGCCTCGACTGCCTCGAGCTCGGTGTAGTCCTGGTGGCCCTCAATGAGCTGCGTGAGCATCAGTAGCCAGTTCGCGTTCTCCTACAACTCCTGTGGGTATCTGCTATATAAGGGTATTAGCATACCTCAGGAAGTCTCTCTCAGCCATCCATTGGGCCAGGACCTCAACTGCCTCGGGCTCGGTGTAGTCCTGGTGGTCTTCGATGAGCTGCGTGAGCATCTGCAGCCAGTTCGCGTTCTCTTTAAACTGTTGGGTGTTCAGCGTGTTTATCTCGTGCTGGAAAATAGTTAAAGACGAATTAAAAACGGGGTTCACTGCAGCATCAATGGCCGAATAATTTTTAAACTGAGGATCAAGATTCGAACCTTGGGTCATATTAATGACCTTCTCGGAATGCACGTAAGAAATATCATTTCATATTTGGGTGTGACACGAGCAAAAACAACTATCTTCTGCTTCCAAAAGTTCGATATACTGGATCCTAACTCCTGGATCATGACTATGACTTGTATCGCCCCATTTCGGTTTCGACGTACTTTTAGGCCATTAATTTTTTTTTATATTGATTTTACCAATGTTTTTCTAACGCCAACCAGTCAAGTAAAAAAACATTGTGATGAAACCAAACACATCCCAAAGTCTACTTTTCCCTTTTTAGTTTTTAGCTTTTGTAAAAAAAAAACAGTTTTCCGGCTAAACATATTCAGCTCCAGGAAAAATAAAGAGGATGTGAACTACGTTGTGTATGTAGTGTAGAGTGTGCCCCGGGATGAACACAGAGGATGACCAACTGACCGTGAGCTCGTTGATGATGGCGCCGGTGCGCCAGCCGTGCTGCAGCGTGACGTCGGCGAGGTCGCTGTAGGGGTGGTCGCCGAAGTACAGCACCTGTTGCCCGCTCCAGCCCGTCAGGTCTTGCAACTGTGCCACTGTGCCCCGAGATGAACACAGAGGATGACCAACTGACCGTGAGCTCGTCGATGATGGCGCCGGTGCGCCAGCCGTGCTCCAGCGTGACGTCGGCCAGGTCGCTGTAGGGGTGGTCGCCGAAGTACAGCACCTGTTGCCCGCTCCAGCCCGTCAGGTCTTGCAACTGTGC
Source organism: Pammene fasciana (assembly GCA_911728535.1). Classification (NCBI taxonomy): domain Eukaryota; kingdom Metazoa; phylum Arthropoda; class Insecta; order Lepidoptera; family Tortricidae; genus Pammene; species Pammene fasciana. The sequence goes on along the minus strand of OU452276.1, from coordinate 14,222,613 downwards.
CACTGTGCCCCGAGATGAACACAGAGGATGACCAACTGACCGTGAGCTCGTTGATGATGGCGCCGGTGCGCCAGCCGTGCTCCAGCGTGACGTCGGCGAGGTCGCTGTAGGGGTGGTCGCCGAAGTACAGCACCTGTTGCCCGCTCCAGCCCGTCAGGTCTTGCAAATGTGTCACTGTGCCCCGAGATGAACACAGAGGATGACCAACTGACCGTGAGCTCGTTGATGATGGCGCCGGTGCGCCAGCCGTGCTCCAGCGTGACGTCGGCGAGGTCGCTGTAGGGGTGGTCGCCGAAGTACAGCACCTGGTGCCCGCTCCAGCCCGTCAGATCTTGCAATTGCGCCACTGTACCCTGAAAAACGAAATAAGTCTTGTTTAAATTATTCCGAAATCCATCTGGCGGATGTGCCCAGCGGGTAAATCCGTCAATGTATGGCGGGAATCAGACACGGATTTGTCTGCGGACAGATCTGTATAACGCCAGGCATATCCGCCAAACAGATCCGTAATCCACGCAACTAAATACTGAAGGTCACGAAATATTCCAATAGACTTACCTCATAATAAATGATGCCTTTCTCTAACGAAGTGACTTTTTCCCAGATATGCGTGTTGGCATTCTTGTCGAACACTCGAATGGGCCGCGACACCTCCGTGAAGAACTTGGGCTTGTTCGCGTTCACGATCACGACGTCGAAGAACTCCCGCCAGTCCAGGCCCACCAGCATTTCCATGCCCGCGTTACTGTATGTGTTAAAGATTTTTTTTAATGCAAGCAAACAAAGTAGGCTGTACTTTTCTTCCAAGTCTACTGCTCCATTAGATGATGATATAACCCTCATACATGGTGTAACATAACAATTTTTTTTTGTTGGGACACGTTGTCAACTATAAGTATTTTTGAGCTTCTTTTCAAAATATTGTTAGCACATTGATTAGAAACTAGTGCCTGCGCCAAATCTTGTGCTTAGGTTTCCAAGCTAATTTAGTGTTCATCGGGGTTTTGCTATTCAAAAAGCGATATTATGACGTCTGAAATATTACTTCCTCTTTCTTTTAACTGCAGAAATTTCAAGGTCATTTTGTCTCACTTAAAGCAAAATTCGATTTTGCTCACTGAATTTAGGCAGCAAAGAACCCTTGCTCGAGCTGCTGAGATGAAAAAAAAGTTGTAGCAGAAACTTAAAGATATAATAGACGGCCATAGTCTAAGAACTTTTGAGACTCCAAGTCTTTAGCAGGAGTAGCAGGGAAGGTGACATTTCCTCTTACATTTTGGGTGTTTTTAGGTAGCTCTCGACTAGATGGCGCTAAAGACTTGGAGCCTCAAAAAGTTCTTAGACTATGGCTGTCTATAGCGTAGTTGGTAACTTCCCCAACGCAGAAATGGGAAACAAAAGTATAATATTGTCCTTTGTTGGGTTGTGAACAATCCCCTTACATATTATCCATGTTGACACAACTGTTATTATAAAACTTGAATCTGTGTAGAGTAGCAAATAACAGACTAAATTGCTTTTATATCACTGCGAATGGTACGAATTGTCGTCGTGATAAACTTCGAACATTTCGGGTCATTAACATACTTGTTATGCCATTTTTATGTGCAAATATGTAAACTAATCCTACCACAAACCACTTTGACTTCTCATGACCACACAGGTAGGTATATGTAAGTGTTCATTTTCAACATTTAAGGAACATATAATCTTTTTTAAAGTGTTTTTCTACACAAATGTAGAAAAACACATAATCAGTAATTATCATAATATTTTACTCACACGAAATGGTACGGACTATTTGTAACCAGGAACAATTTCTTATCAGACTGCTGCAACATCTGAAAATACTGTCTGAGATCTGGATTCGGCCTGATGTACTCTTCCACGTTTTGTGCTACTATCTTATGCATTATAGGGTGACAGCTTTGTACAGAGTTCTGGAAAAAAAAACATGGTTTGACAATACCAACAGATATAAGAGACATCTAGAGGTTTACAAGCCTAAAGAGACGCACGAGACCGGCGGCACAAATAGCTAGGGATACACGCACAGATGTGTCTACGGATTTGACCGGCGGATATGGCCGGCAGACAGATCCGTTCATGTGAATTCCAACTTTCAAGAACAGTTAACGTATCCTACCCACCGTATAACAAAATATATGAAAATAGAATTTAAACTTTCTTGAGACATATTAACTCTATCTACGTCGCGCGTAGTGACTAAACACAAGTGAGTACAAGTACAGCCGCATGCAGTGATAATAAAATAAGGGTTAACTAAAATTAACGCAACGAGTAAGTCATGAATTTGTGTGTACAGTCAGCAGCAAAAGTAGCTAAGCGGGTAGGGTGTTCAAAATGAGCTGGACACGACTTTATTGTTAAGAGAATAAGAGCGAGTGTAGGTCAATTTGAACACCCTACCCGCTTAGCTACTTTGCTGCTGACTACTACTACTAGTTCGCATCAACTGAAATTATTTGGATACCTTGGCTTTTAATGTGTAATTGTAAAAATGGAATTTAGTATGTATGAAAGCATTTATACAATAAACTACCTACCTGTATACAGATAAGAAACAACATTGACCTATTAAGACACCTGCAAGTGTAATGGCTTTTGTTACGGCTATACCAGATGTACCAATATACGAGAGTTAACGACAGCTGTATAATGACGCGATTAAAACTGCTATATGGGTACTGTATACTGTTATAAAGGTCTTGTGATGTGATGTCGTCTTTTATTTCGATTAGTATATGGCTAGTGTCGACATAATATACGGATGTCGTAACAACCTATAAACATAATATCGTCGGTATACTTCAAAAACATGATAACTGACCAACACATCGTTTTGAGAAAATGCATTTTGAAAGTTTGATATGTTATTGTGTCAAAAGTAAACCGTTTTTTGCGTAAGCGTACGGAATTGAAATTTTGGGTATTAAAAATATCAATAAATGACGAAATTAAAATTTGGTAGCACAAAAATATAAATTTTAGTATTTGTTGTTATAGCGGCAACAGAAATATATCATCTGTGAAAAATTCAACTGTCTATCACGTTTCATGAGATACAGCTTGGTGACATACGGACGGACGGACAGCGGAGCCTTAGTAAGCCTTAGTAATAGAGTCCCGACCCTGAGTACGGAACCCTAAAAACGCATCTCATTTGTCTCTTTACCCTTATCATGTTTATTTGTGAACATAATTAAATAAAAATTTATATTTACTTTTTTTTGCTTAGTAAATAGAAAACTAAAGGCAGTGAGAAGGCACTCACCTTAACGTCTAAGAAGAGGATCTCGGGGTGGTAGTCAATATGGTTCCTTATAAAATATTCCGCTACATTACATAGCAGTCCCATTTCTGGCACGGAAAACAAGTCTGCTAGATGCACCATTTTCGCTCTGTTGGCCTGAAATTGTAAACAAATCTCTTTATAGCTAATTCTATTAATATATCATGTTTTATTCTTGGATGTGCATATACATATTAATTGTACATTAGCCATTAAATATCTCGCAGCGGCCAAGGTACTAAAAAATATCTGAATGTGCATCACCTGGACAATAGAGGCGTTGTTCAGATATTTGTGACCACCTTGGTGGCTCCGATATATCGGATGGCGACCGTACACATGTAATTATCGCATTAATATTGAGTCTACTTCTGCCAGCCCAAGAGTAGAGCGAGTAGAGCGGTCTCTCGAGGTGTCAAATTTAAGGAGGCGCGCAGTCTCAAAGGCACCAGTTTTTGCCAGACTAGGAGACCAAAAATCTTTAAAAATTAAAAAAAACGAATGCTGGTTTTTACCTGATGTTTTGAAGGAAGCAATTATTTTATTCGTGACCAATATAAAGGGTGTAACAAAAATATTGGTGATCCGTTTAAGGGCATAATTGGTATCGTACTGCGACTGAGACAAATTTTTGGACGCGAAAAGTTTTTTTATTTTTTTTTGTATGAGACACGCGGAGAAACCAATTTATTTTTCACGCGGAACTTGCTATTTTCTTAGTTTTTCGTAATTAGAATACGATACCAATTATGCCCTAAAAGGATCACCAGCATTTTTGTTTAAACCTGTATGGAGGCGGCATTTTCTTTGTCAGCCTCGTGCCAGCCACTACGAGTGGAAAAGACGGCTCTGAAATGCCAATTTACCTCTACCCCGATTAAGGGCATGGGCCCGTGCTGCATCCCACTGCGTTAAATCGCGGCTTCATGCAGGAAAAAAATTGACCTATAGTCCTGGCCGAAAGCAAAGGGTATGTCTATTAGGTACTCGTATGATACATTTTATAAAAGGTAAATACTATTTTTTTGACATTTTCGAGATAAAATTGTAAAATCCAGAAAATATTAGGTACTTAATAAATGTACAGTTTCATGAGATGGAAATAAAACGTTATCTTCTGTCGTTTAGTTCATTGGTTGTATCAGTTGTATGAAGCCTCGTGTAATCAGTGCCTAGTAGATTATACTATCTATCATGTTATCTAACCTGTTGCACGGGTTTATAGAAAAATTGTTCATCATAGAAGCAGTAGTAGTTATTTACAATCATACATCAGTGTCATGTCACACCGCAAGGGGCTCGATTACACCTAGTTTAATATTAGTTCGTGACATGGCGATCGTATCGTTTGTATATCGTATCTCTTGGGAAAAATAGTAACCAGTTTATGATTTTCTTATTTAGAAATGTGTCAATATAAATAGTATAACGGGGATATTGATTTAGGCAGATTTTATTTGAAATGACTATAAAAGATATAGTAAGGCTTATTATACTTTTATCGAAAAAAAACTGTGTTTTTTAAAACCAACCCCTGAATTTTTAAAAATTACCCCTTTTGACGGTACAATGAATTGCTACAAAAGCAAACTCATTTCTATAAGAGATCTCTTCCAATTCCAGCTAACTTTAAACTAAGTAATTAAAATAATGTGTGGAGTCGAGTAAGTTTTTTTTTTCAACCGGGAATATTGTAATGTTTATATTCAATAAAAAGGAACGGGTAACTTCGTTTTTTTTTTAATCGTTTATTGATAGACATGTTTCACTCCATAACGATGAGCCATTCGCGTCGGCTGACCGACGAAGACAAGCATAAATGTCGAGCACTCGGGGATTCCCCTAAAGTCCCTAAACTATAGTAGAATTTCGCTGTAACTGTCTCTAGTAAAGGGATTCCCCGGAAATATCGATTGCTCGTCACCTGTGGATTTGCAGAATTCCCTTGTTCCGGACCTGACTTGATCCCTGATTGTAGTGTCTACAATATCTGACCGGGTGCCACCCATGCTAGCTACGCCACTGAATGTATATACATTTACATTACATTGTGGTCATTCCACAAAGTATCAAAGAACAAAGCAGAATAGTGCCCTAGGGGAGTGCACAAATGAATGATTGCTTACAAGTGCCATTGATTGGTCCTCTATGTCTATGAACCTTCAGATACGATACATAACTAAAGCCGTGTACATGTGGCAGTCGGATAGTATAATCCACTGTATTAACATTACGGCTAGCGGTTTTCAAAAACAGGGCCGTTTTGAAATGCGGCGGTTCAATGGTTAGCCGGATTGAATTCGGTTGAATGAAAATCCGGGAATGTATTCGGCGCCATACGTTATTCAACATGGTTAGCCGTAACGTAATACAGCGAGTCATTAACCACCGCTTTCATAGTTTAAACACTCGGTTTTGGTTATTCTTAATAGGATAGGTAGGTTTTGTTGAACCGCCGCATTTCAAAACGGCCCTAATTTTGATAACAGCTAGCCGTAATGTAATACGGCAGATTATACTATCCGGCTGCGACATACAGTTCAGACGCGGCGAGGCGCGACACGAATGTTGTGGACGTGTGTACGGTCAAGAACTTTAATTGTTGAGCCATTTAGGGTTCACTTTACAGTATTAAACAAAAGAAGATAGCTTGAACCGTAAACATTATAGTGTCGACTGTATAATATGTTCGCTGGTTTGCAGCGGTGGAACGTTCGTATGGATTAAGGCTAACCCCACACTAGCGAGCGTCGGCGTCGCCCGAGCGCCCGCTCAGCGTCGACGCGGCGGCGACGTGACATTGAGGCGACGTCGACGTTGATAAATACATTGTATATCGATTTCTAAAGGGGCTACATATACTCAATAATCTATACAAAATACCAGATAAGTGTTATTAACAAACAATTACTATAGTAGCCAAAAAAATATTACATTTATGGATCTACTACTAGTCTTCTTCGTTCAAGCGTTTGTCCCAGCTTAGGGTCCGCTTGACAACCTAATCCCATGAATTTGCATAGACACTAGTTTTTACGAAAGCAACTGCCATCTGATCTTCCAAAAGAGAGCGGAAACTAGGGCTTTTTGGGTTTAGGTTCGGTCTCCTTACGATGTTTTCCTTCACCGAAAAGCGACTGGTAAATATCAAATAAAATGGATCTACTAATAATTATAAATAATACTTACTTTGTGAGCCCTCATGTCACCTTCCACATAGGCTATCGGAATAATCCTATTCTTGTATATCTTGAGGACTTCCTCCGTTGAGACAGGAGTCAATCCTCGGTACACGGCTCCAAATTGGATTTGGAGAAAAGAATCCAACTTGAGTAGCAGGCCTTTTTCAATGTCATAATGTAAACCTCTTACGGCGAAGTGAGGTTTGTACTCTAGTTTCAATATTTCTGCTGGATACTGAAAAAAAAAGGTTTACTTATTAATCCATAATTGTAATTATCATACTTATGCCAATTCTTACACAAAACTGGTGTGGGAGTGAGATATTAATGTACACATTATTGCTATCTCACTCCTTATGTCTCCCGCAATACATAATTTAAGTCCATACAGTTAGTTGATTTTCCTTTGTTTATTGAGGTAAACAATGGAAAGTATGCTGTAAGGGACTTGAAAACTCCATTGCAATAATTTTATTGTATGTTAACAGTATAAGGATATATTATTATGAAGTAACACCCAGCTGGCACCTGAAGTCATGCAAAGACCTGAGACCAGCTTAATCAAATGGAGACCACGTAAATCATGATCACTAAAAACTGTATCTACCAGTTTATTTTTAAAAAGATATGTAATAAATGCTAACATAGCCTATATACATCCCATTGCTGAGCTCAGGCCTCCTCTCATATGCTAGATAAAAAAAACAACTAACCTTATATTTTTCCAGTAAAATATCTCTACCGAGATTGTAAAGTAAGTGTTCCAGGGTTGGTTTGTAATGTGCCAGTGTGTAGTCATAGTCGAACCCATACACCTGTACTTCTGACAAATCCAGCTCATTGCAGGCAAAGACGCCCCTCGGATTCACATCTTGAGGCAGCTTCTTGGCTAAAATATCAACAGATCAATTCAATTCAATAATTTTATTTGCATTATCATGAAACAGCTTGAGTTGACAACCCTACACATTTATTGAAACACCCAAAACATTTATTTTTGTAAATTATAAATGTAAATGATTTTAGGACAATTCTATTGTCAAATCAGTTAATGAGATCCCAGTTTTAGTTGTTCTTTTTTTTCTCTTTTCAACCGACTTCAAGATTTCGAAGGAGGAGGTTATCAATTCGTCGGGATCTTTGTTTTTTTAACCAATTTAAAAAAAGGAGGAGGTACTCAATCGGACTGATTTTTTTGCTTTTTTTATATGTATGTTCATTGTTCACCGATTATTCGAAGACGGCTGGACCGATTTGGAAAATTCTTTTTTGTTTGAAAGAGTATACTTCACAGTTGGTCCCATTGTCACCAGGTCCGGATCAGATGATGGTATCGTGGAGAAATCGAGGGAACTCTTCAACTATTATAGGCACACCTTTAGTGATTTCACTATTTATTACAGCAACACGGCCCCTTCCTCTTGGAATAGCGGATACTAAGTGAAGTCGGTTCTTTTTTTTGTTAAATTTATTATTAGAAAAATTAATCAAAACAAAAGAGAGCTCTGAAAGTTATGTTCTATCAATCCTATCATGTTCTAAACACGTGTTCAAGATGAGATGACAAACAAAACAGTTTAATTTTGGAATTCTATATTAGGATACTCACATCGGCATTTCAATTTCGTGCGACAATATGCCTCCTTCAGCAATTCGCGCGTTGAGAACTCCCGAATCCACCTAGCATCACATTTCTTTGCCACAGTGTGAGACAACTTAAAGTTTGTTCTTTTAATTACACCGAATATAGAAAGGAAACTCATGTTTACTGATTATATTTCCTCAAAACACTGACTGCATTCGGAAAACAATGTTAGGTACCGTATTATTTTTCCATTGAAAATAACTCAAATGTGTAACTTAAGTTTCAATTACTTGCACTTAACATGACAACTGGGTAATTCATTTGTTCTTAATCTTAATTATAACAACGTAAATGAAAATCGTTGCATAATTTAAGTCGTATTCAAAAACGTGTCCAACACGCAACGCGACTACTCGCTCAATGGATTGAATGAATGAATTGAATGATAATATTGATAAGGAATGGGGAAGGCAACTGTCAGAGTGACATTTCCAACAGTGGTCCTTATACCGGCTGTACACTCTCAGACGAGAGCACTCGTGACTCGGGGGAGATTTGTTCTCGCAAGCGCGCACTCATTTACACTCTCGCGCTCGGTCTGCTCGTCGAGATTTCGAGAATATATCTATGGCGGGAGCGGGATAGAGTTTTTAATTATAATCGCAATATATAATGACTCAATGTTTTGTCTCGAGTTGCTCAGAAAAGCCAGTTCCTGAAATACCCTAAAATTATAACGCTGTGCTGTAGATTAAGGTCATATGGAAGGTTAGTTTTTTTTACTGCATACAGCTTAATAGTGTGTATGTAGATGGCGCGATTTGGCGTCAACACGACGCCGCGAAATTTCATGGTCAATTTACCTCAATATGACGTTTAATTTCTCATACATTTTCACTACATTCTATCTAATAGTAGTTAGATACAAGTAATAAATGTATGTATGCACATTTTATTCTAAAACAGTTTTTAATTAGGGACGTTTAATATTGTATGTGACTAAAAAAAGGATTAAGACATTGTTGGAATTTTTAGAAATTTAAAATTATGTACTGATTAAATTTGCAAAAGAATATAATTATTTATTTTCTAAATAATTCAGTAAAATAAATCTTAAACGAACCTTGTACATATTAAAAATTTTAAAATACTAATTCACAAAATAATAGTAGTTAGTCTAGCGATTTTATATCTAAATAAATGCTTATCAGAATACGACAAGGGTTTTCGAGGGTTCAAGGTTGATGGATAATGAAATGGATATCAGACTCTAAAATATTTAATAATTAGGTAGGTATTTGTATAATAGTATAATAGCATTCCAAAAATAATAACATATCAAAGAAAATTGTCACATAAAAGGAAACAATAATTTAAACTAGGGACTATTTTTTTTAGGGTTGCACTTAGATTTGAGGATATGCACTACCTATTAAATTTTTGCTACGATAGCGGAACGTATGAGATACTATTTGGACGTCTTTATTGGCCAGCTTCAGCTTGCAATCATTATCAGCACGAGTCACGAAGCAAATAGTGTACAGAGCTATTTCTAGTTCCGGTGATGTTCCAACGAACATGGTATCAACAGGTTTGTCAGCACCATTCTGGGTAAAGTGTAGTTTCATAACAGCTCCTTTCTGTAAAAATACCACAGTTAGTTACCATGATGTTGATAAACTTCTGTCATGGGCTGTCCATAAATTACGTTATCGATTCCCCCCCCCTCCCCCCCTCCTAAAATCATCCACAGATTATGCTTCGAATGGCCCCGTTTCCTCCTACGTTATGCTACCATCATCCGATGTCCAGTCCCCCCCCCCCCTATTTTGAAATGACGTAATTTATGAATAGCCCCTGAGTGGTAACTAATGACCTAAATAATGGTGTTTGAGATTACAGTCCTTCATCAACGCTCATATTTCTGACTAAATATCAACAAATCTGGTCAGCAAAAGATGTAGCATATCTGGAGGCAAGGCAGTGTCCTATCAAGTCGAGCAAATAGTACATTACGCACCTAGGGCGGTGAAATAAAGAACGGCTCAGATCGCGGATATTTGTGGCCCGAACCGAAGGTAAGGGCCATAGACAAGCGATCTGAGGCCTTCTTTATTACCGCCCGTGGTGCGTACACAATTTTACGTCTTCTCCTGGGTGTGAAGTGAGATTTTCCGCTACGCCCGTGGGCGTAATATCTCACTTACCGCCCAGAGTGACGTAAATAAACTTACGTCGCCGATGGGCAAGTATTTGAGGTATCCCAAATAGTTAACCCGATTTGCTGCCTCTTCTTTAGCAAAATAGATCCAGTTATGTAGCCCTGTAAAAAAATATTTTATCAGTATTCACGTGTTATAATATCAACTTTTAATATTTTATGTTTCGTATTTTCTTACCTAATACTTCCCCATTCTTTAATTCAGAAACAAAAATATGTTCAAACCCTGAACTGCTAATTTTTCCTTTACCCCTTGAATATAATCCAAACCACAACTGCTTAAGGAAATCACGCTGCTGTCTTGGATCCGGTGTGACATAGCCTTAAAATAGGAAAAAGAGGGTTGTTATACAATTTATTTATGCAATTATGTAATATTAGTAAATAAATATTATAAATCAAAAATCGGGAAGCCCCTGAAACGCAGATATTTTATAAAACATATCTTAGATCACTTTTAAATTTTAAATCGGTTCAATCATTTTAGCGCTACGGTGATGTACACACACAGACAGACACACATAGCGGTCAAACTTATTTAGTTTTCCCAGGGTCTGTTCTACTTCAAGCATAGACAAAGAGAATCATACCATCTCTTTCTTACGCTAGTACCCTCGCTACTAAAAAAGGGATGAGTATAGCTTATTATTATTACTTATTGGCCAGCCAGACTAATACCACTCCTCTTTTTGCGCTGAGGGTTAAAACTGCAAACTGCGAACTAAAATGGTTTGTTTAGGTCCCATTGCTGCAGTTGTCAACTGCTTTTTTTAGTAAAGTAACGGAAATAGTTCCAAGACTACATAAACTAAAACTTTGTAATTAAAATTTTGTAGATAAATACACAAAAATCGAAACTGAAGAGGATTTAAGTATATAATGAATGATTCACCTTTTTCCCTCAAAAAGGTCATCATATGACGTATGACGGTAGTAGACATGATGGCGTCCATAAAGGCATTTTCTTCGTTTCTCTCCTGAAAATTAAAAATTATATGTCAAGTAGGTGATGTCCTTTTTACTGATATTAATTTGTTATAAATATGCATTTCATACAGGGACCTAAAAAGCCTAGCCGAGGACCGCGAAAACTGGCGCATACTCCACCGAGAAGAGCCATGCTCTTAAATTTTGATGATGATGCATTTCATATAAAACGACACTATTAAAATAGGAATAGGTAGGTAAATAAATATCATTTAGTTAACGCTGTTTCTTTGTTTTACCACTATTTATACTTACTAACCCTTACTAATGAGGCCTAATGCCCTATTTTAGTTCAAGAAAATAAAAGAAAATATAGCTAACTAAATTGCCATTGCAATAAATAATAAGTTAAAGTAATGAAATATGTGTATAACGCAATGTACCTATTGTACCAAATTAATAAATTATTAAGCATAAAAACGTGAACCGCGTCATATTGGATCAGGATTAAACGGTAGATATGCTAACTTTACTTGAACGCGATTAACTTTCTACTAACCTGTGGAGTAACATATTCATTCACTAGCGTATCTCTCTCGTAATTATCCAACAAAGGTACAAACTTCTGAATCGTCGGAATATTCCAGGCTGCTTGAGAAACTGTTAGTAATCTGCAGATAAAATTGTAAACAACTCATTCATCATCCGAATATTAAGAACAAGCTATGTCAAACTAATTACGTAATGGAAAGAAGACATAAATGACACAAAATAAATAATTTTCTTATTACCCTAAAACATCCTAAAGGTCTTAATTAATTTTATTATACAAATACGTAAATAGTAAGTATAATACTCACGGTTGAGGTGCTTTATCTTCTTTTGATTGGGATGTAGTTTTATCTTGATAATTTATAGTTACAAACTTTGCTGCATTATTAGTATCTTTCCTCAAAAGCTCTTCACTTAACGATTGAAGTTCGGCATCACTTGGAACGTTTGAGTTACTGGCTTGGTTATTATTTTTGTTGTTATTCACAATCGCACTTGGCAATTGTGGAGTCACGGGTCGTGCTGTTGGCGACGTTACTCTTGTTGATGTTGAAAATGAAGGTTTCGTAGAGGGCTTTACTGTAGTTTGTTTATTAGATCCAGACACAATAGAACTGTAACTTTTGGTCGTTTGTCCGTGTGGAAGATTGGGCGGTTGTGTGACAGGCTGTTGAACATTAGTAATTCCCCAAGCGTTTGCAGTGGAGCCTTGTTTATTTGTTCCTTGCAAAATTGAACTGTAAGACGGTGGTTTTGGCGTCACAATGCCGTTATTGCTTTTACTATCAAAAAAGTTGACTAAACCTTGCACTTGTCCAGGTCGGTTTTGATGTTGTTGAGTGTTATCTATGGGTTTTGGGGTCGTAAATTTTGGATTAACAAAGTCTCTTCTGGGAGGTGTGTTTAATGGTTTCGCTGTGGTATGTGTTGAAGTGCTGAGTGATTGTGTTGAAGAAGTAGATTGTGATCCAAAGCCTTGAGCATTGGGATTCACAAAATCTCTTTTTGGCAACGCAGGCTTAGCAGTGGTTTGGTGTGAAGTGCTTGATGGAGATAATGATGAAAATGAAGGGGCTAAATAATCTCGTTTTCCTGAATTAGTTTGTATTTGCCCTGGTTGTTGCAAGGTCCCCGTGGCTTCATGAAGCAGAAAATCTGAGTTTTGATTGTATCGACGAGTCTTGTCAATCTCCAGACCTGAAATTATTTTATTAATATTAAGTAGGTACGTGTTGTAATTTCTCAAGTGATATATTTATTATTTAAGAAAAAGCTGATTGTGTACCATAACTGCGCTATGAATAGTATGAATTTTAATGTTTCTTAATACTAAAATAATTAAGGTAGCAAACCAAGCCCGGTACACTGTTTTCAACCATATATTTTGCTTGCGATTTTTATCTATATTTAATATTTTTTAGGGTTCCGTTGTCAACATGAAACTCTTACAGATTCGCCGTATCCGTCTGTCCGTCTATCTGTCCGCGGCCTAGCTCAGTGATCGTTAATACTTAATAAGCTGAAATTTATTATGACTGGTATTAATCACGTCGACAAAACAGTAATAAAAAAAAGTCAATGTGAAGTGTTTTCTTTTCGCTCCAACCCTTCGTATAAAATAAAATGTCGTTGGATAGGTCTTTCAAAAATTATACAAGGAAATTATTCATTGAAAATCCTTCATTATTTACAATAATGCTACTAATATTATAGATTAAGTTTGGGTTTTTAATCTTTTTCTGGTGGCGGAAGGCCGGAACGGGTCAGGCCCTCAGGGGTCATTTAGTTATGTTTAAGTTTCAAGTATCAATACGTAAGTACACAATTTAATCTATAAATAACACCCATGCTTATGTAATAAAAAACGGGATACACAATCAGCCCAAAAAGGCCCCACAATAGCGCTATAAGAACGACTCTTACAGTATTTTCTCGGTCAGCTTTATTAGACTTTAGTCAGTGATAAGACTGGCCGGCTATAAATTTTCATAAGCCATATTTTCGGTAATACTTGTTTGAGACTGAAACTCTATAGTCTGTCCGGAAAGAAAAGTGTCGTAGAATGTGTGACCTCCCATATAACATATAAATGATATAAACTAAGACACTTTCTTTCCGGACAAACTCTACTAGGTATATAATAAAATCTGCTGAACACGTCATTTAATTAATTTAAAATAAACGTGTCTATACTCAAAAAATTCCATGATTATTTTAGTTGTAACGTAACGACATTGTAAATTATAGAAAGAGTCAGCCAATATCATTAAAATATCAAGCATTCGATACTAATGATATTAAGTAAAAGTGGGTAGGTATTTGAGATATTAACATTGAACTATTTATTTACATTAGGTACTTTTTTCTCAACTTTGCGTCACACCACCTCAAACAGGTAAACAAAGTAAAACAACGACTCACACTGGCTTATGTAAAAACACAACAATAGTGTAAATATCACAGTAAAAAGTTTATCACACATTTTTACTACATATGATTGACTTGTAGAAAAATGATTTCACAGCTTTTTTATTATCTTGACTAGATTGACCACTATTCCCAACACCGTCCGATCGGACCGCTATGTTCACTAAATATGTGCCAAGACGTTACATCTCATCTTGTGCCCTACTTGCGTTTACTTGTGCCACATATGCTACCACAGAGTTTTCATTCTACACGAACTGTCGTTAAATTAATTAATTTGTTATATGTCGTAGATACTATAATATAATTATAATTTTGTAAAAAGAAAATAAAAATAAATTAAAATAATCACCGTTGGTTTATATTTTTAAGTTCTGAAGTCGCACGGAAAATAGATGGCAGCACTAAACTCGCAGGAAAGTTATGGTCATAGTTAAAGCCGCGGCAAAAACAAAACTGTTAAAACTTTCATTCGGGCGAGTGTATAAACACGATTAACGGTTAAGATTATTTATCTCACAGTACAGTAGCAATTGCTATTATATTATCCCATAATGGTTTTATATTAATAAATATTGTTAATAGCTGTTCCTGCAACTTTGCTAGCGTGCGTTTTGGAGGAAAACTGCCCTAAGGTATAATTCTTAATTCAGTGGAGTAATCTGATAGCTCTTGGCATATTAAGCTGTTTGCAAATGTTTTTAAAGTGTTATCAAATGACTCCACTTATTAAGAACATGTTGGTCCGGGTATAAAGTGTTAGTATAAAAAAGCTCATGAAATTCAGTGAAATATTTATTGCATAGTTCGCGAACAAAGAGATTTATCCTTATGCGTTTATTATATGTAAAGATATAGTTAGACATCAACGAAATTACTTATTTTATTGATATCTGTCTGGCAAACTAATTTTGGGTTGAGCTTTTATACATTTTTAAAGTAATAAGTATTTCTAATAAGATTTATTTTTATCTACCAAAAAAACCGTATTTTCTATTTGTTTAAGTCTGTAACATGAATATCTATTACGTTTAATATTGATCGCAATTGTCAATTTAAGGACTTATTGTTGTCAATAATCTGACCTTGATAATGGTCATGCTCAAAGCATCACATCGTGTAGGTGATATACTTCGTCGTATATTTTAACCTACCTTCTCATATATTGCAACTATACATAAGTATGATATACGAATGTATTTAGTTTAGTAAAAGGGTTTGTACTTATATTACTTATACCTTTTCGTAACTTGATTCGTTTTTAATTTGAAAAGAAAAACTAAAATGTACTTTTAAGCATAATACGCATATACCTAAGCAGTGTTTGAATACTACCATTCAATATACTCTATGAATACTACTACTAGTTGTACTATCATAAACATAACATAACAACATCTATAGAAAATGTACAAAGATATATTATATGCAACAAAAATGAAGTCCTTGTACAAATATTCAATTTCAGTGTTTTAAGTAATCGTCATCCTACGATTTATTTTATAATTTTATCTAATTATATGACTAGAACTGCTGCGTCGGCTGCCATACACATTCCATTCATTATTCATGTTTACCTACAGTTAGCTATGTACAGTTAGCAGCAGAAGTAGCTAAGCGTATGAGGTGTTCAAAATTTCATAATAATAAAGTCGTGTTCACCTCATTGTGAATACCTCACCCGCTTAGCTACTTCTGCTGCTTACTGTACTAACATAGTTATGGGTACCTAGTGGAATGAAGATTACCCATTATAGTGGTTCTTAGAATAGAATAGAATAGAATAGAAAATACTTTATTTAACATCACAGACAGTACAGTACAATACAATAAATGTTAAATTATGTTCTTCATATGGAATCGTCATTCATTAACGCTAAATAGGCCATTTGTATAAAACTCGTACACTTACATACTTATGGTTACAAAATAAATGTATTGTATTCATAGCTGGGCATTAACTCGTTAATCCGTTAATCGTTAATTAACGAAGTTACCATTTTGATTAACGGATTAACTTTTAAGTTAACTTTAAAAAATGTTAACGGACACGTTAACTTCCGTTAATATGCAGAGGTCCGTTAATCGTTAATCGAGTAGTAAACCTAATAGTTATCCCACGGCACCGCGGCGCGGCGCGAAAAACAGGTTCAGACAAGTATGAAACGACAAGTGCCGGGCGGCGCGTGGCTGCGAGTGAAACAAAAACAAAACTAGATATATTTTGACGGCGCGTGCGAGTGAGAAAGAAAACTGCGAAGAGATTTGTTTCGTTTGATCATTACTTAGCGCCGGTGCTTAGAGTGACGAGTGTTTTGTGAATATGCACCTTATGTCCGACGATTAAATTATACAAGTATTTTGTTTTGTTCCTAACCTGTTAACTTCCAGAACCTAAACCAACAGGTTTTATAAGTTCACTAACATATTAACGGATTAACGTTAACTTCCGTTAATTCTTCCGAAATGTAACGCTTTAACGTTTAACGAAGCTAACTTTTTTTTGTAGCGGATTAACGATTAACGAAGTTAACTATTTGATTAACGGTGCCCAGGAGTTCGATTTTTGAATCTCACCGGTGACTTTTTTTGTATGCAGCCGATGACTATTTAGTACGAAATAAGTCACCCGATGAGATTCAAAAATCGAACTCCAGGTATGATTGTATTATACTATACAGAAATTAAATTCGATTATAATAAATCAATAATTCATTTAGGTGTAGGTAGGTACATAAAATAAAGCCTTGTGTAAAGAATACCTTAGCTATGGCTCATTTAAGTTCCATTAGTATATCAAGCGTGGAGAATTTTGAATATTTTGTAACAAGCATTAATTAAAAACCACGAAATTTCTTCATTCGATTTCGATTATAAAATAGCACCAGTAGCACCACTCTATAGATTTATCGATACTACCGTTTCTTGGGTCGGATCGGTCGAGTCGAGACGACAAAACATCATTATTTTCATTCATTCAATTTCGAAACGTCAATTTGTGACATCAACCTTGACATTGTCAAAATTTCAAAATTATAATAACACGAAACCGGACAAATTTAAAAATGTGAAAGTAAATAATAAATAAAAAATGTACAATCCGTACGTTTTATGTGAAACTGTGATATTTATTTTAAACTAATTTACATTATAAAAATGACTAGTAAATTGAATTCGGTCGAATTATACTTCTACTTCAGTTTGTGGATTTTTGCAAATTTATTTTCTTTGTTCAAGTTATTCCAGGTTCAGAGTGGTAATTTACATATATTTTTATATTATACTACACAGGCTTCAAATAAGTGGTTTTTTAAATTGGTCACTCAACATATTGGAGATTCATTTTTATGTTTTCTGTAATAACAAAATAATATAAGTCCATACTGCAAAATGTGTAATTTTATCGTTTGTTTCAGAATTGTTTAGTAATAATGCTAAACCTAAATGGCCGGACCTGGTGGACGGCTGGAGCTTTCTGTCACGACACAGAGATGTTTCAGATCTGGAATGGAACAGCTGGAAATATTTCTTTCAAAGATCTTGGTACTATCTGATATTCCAATTTGTTATAGCTGAATTGGTCCGCATATTTAACATAAAATACTTGAAATATTGGTATATATTATCAAGTATTATTTACTTACTAGCATATACAAGCATAAAACAAATAAGCTTTGTTGTTTTGCAACCTATTTTATATCTAGCAGTAATATTTAATGGTGGTGGGAAAACCACTCTATGGATCCTTAATATTACTCTCCTAATTTGTTTCAATGTAATGAAATACAAGGACTTCTTCTGGAATATTTTTGATGCTAAATATTTTTATGATGAAGAGATATATTTAACATTAGTTAGTATTTCATGGATGGAACTGAGATGCATTAGCTTCTGCTCTGACTACTCAGAAATGAAAAATAAACTGAATGTATCTAAAGTTGATATTGCAAGCAATTTGTTAAGTTACATATTTTACTTGCCGCTAATGCATACTGGACCGATAGTGCTTTATGAAGATTTTGAAAAGAGCTTGCAAGTGAAGAGCAGCAACGTAACAAAGAGATTAAAGAGATTCATATGGGATATGATTCTATTTACAATATATACCTTCCTCCTGGATCTGGCCTTCCATTACATTTATTTCTATGCCATGCAGCATGAAATAGAGGTAAGATTATATGGAAACTTCCATTATGTGACTATTTGTAATTTTATTATTTTATATGTTACTATTTACAAAATTCTTTTTTTATGTTTTTACCTTTACATAAGATTTAAGAATTTTTCTGTTATATACAATATAACAGTAAAACTACTGCATTTGAATTCTAGAGCTTGGTGATGGTGATTACTTACTCACTTATTTTTTTAATTTATTTTTTACTGTATATTAGACCTGATCATTAAAATTATGAACTCAAATTTACAGCCATACTACAATTGGATGGCTAATAAGGTAATTCGAATAAATTGAGGTCATAGAAAAATATTTATCATTTAAATAAAAATTATGAACCTTACAATTCCTGTTGTTGTACAAAGACTGCAAACAAGATTTTTAAATAAAATAAATTCAAAACTAACTAAACAACTTTCACACATTTAATATTTTGTTAAAGCAATGGAGTAATAATTTTATTATATTTTTTCCCCACAACCATCACCCCTTTACAGTATACCATATTACAAAAAATAGTTTCTACTAAAATGTTCAAATGAGGCTACTAAAATGTTCACATTTTCCTCTATCTACTTTTTTTGTCTCACCAGGCAATCACAGACTTACCAACAATGGCTCTATGTGGCGGAGGCCTCTGGATGGGCTTAGAGTTCCACATGAAGTATGTCATATTCTATGGCACTACTTCGGCATTCGCGCGCCTCGACAACATAGAACCGCCACCTAGCCCGCGCTGTATAGCTCGGGTACACGTGTATTCACATATGTGGAGATATTTTGATGTTGGACTCTATAAATTTTTGATAAAGTAAGTATTTTTATATCATGTTTTTAGTCATAAGAAAATCTTTGACAGACTATTAAAGAGCTGGAAATAGTCGTAGTTACATACTTTTGGAGCCAAACAGCATTGCAATCAGCTGGAAACATCCATAATAAGAAGCTATTATCTATGAAATTTATGAAATATCTATAGTTTTCGTCTTTGGAAACCCTTTAAATAAGTGCCACCCGTGTCATCCCGCGGGTGTCGTAAGAGGCTACTAAGGTATAAGGAAACCTCTGATCCCTACTGCTCGTGAGAATGCTGTGGTGATTTATTTAATTAATAGTCATCCGCATGGCGGCGATGCGGTTCGCCACCCATCACGTCACGTTCCTCACGGGGGCGAGAAGTGGCTCATGGAGAGCCGTTCTGCTGCATTGATCGTAGCAAATGGAAATCCGTGATCTCTGCCTACCCCTTTTGGAGATATTTAGGCGTGATTGTATGTATGTATGTATGTATGTACCAACTTAAAGTGCCTCTTATAGCAACGTGGGATATCTAAATAAATTATGTAGTTCCAAAATGTGGGATTTAATTAGATAACCTTGACTAAGCTTTCTTTATCAGGAAGATACTAATTATTTAATATTAATTTCAGATACATCTACAAGCCCAGCCTCAGTGTAATACCAAGATTTATAAATTTACCAGTGACACTCCTCAAATTGACTGGATCGTTTTTCACTTTTCTATTCATCTTCTTCTGGCATGGCACCGTTTGGGACATATTTGTTTGGTCTACTCTCAATTTTATAGGCATCACATTAGAACATCTAGGCAAGTCGGCCTCAACTACTGAAACATATAAATGGTTCAAGAAAGAAGTGTTACGATCGGATGAAATGGAGATAAGATTTTTAGCTATAGTCTGTACCCCTCTTTTGATAATGTCGGCCATATCGAATTTTTACTTATTTGCGGGTAGTAAGGTAGCCAATATATTTTTTGCATGTTTCCTTCAACCTTCGTCTTGGAACTCTGTGCTTGTAACCTTGGCTATGTACAGTTGTTGCCACGTCTCTATAGCCCTTCAAAATGTTAATTCCAGGTCGTATATTAATTGCGAAAACCCTAGTTTGAAGAAAAAATTAAGCAATGTGGCTGATGATAGTGCTGATAAGAATAAGTAACATGTTTATGTAAGAACAGTTGCTTTACGATTTGATTTGTATAAATTCATACTAATAACAAATTTAGTTGATTGTTAATAACTATTAATATCTACATACCTAGTTCCACGGTAATCCCGTATTGTAGGTTAACAACTAATTAGGTGTAGGTACTTTAGTTGAAGACATACTATTTTAATAAATCTGACTTATTACGAAGTTTAGATTCAAATTCGGCTATCCAAGTGTCTACATCAACGGACTTTGTTTATATTGGGTACCCTACAGTCCAGAGCAAAAGTAGCTAAAGGGTGAGGTGTACAAAATGAGCGTGACACGTCTTTATTGCTATGACAATAAGAGCGTGTTAATTTTATACTCCGCGCTCGCTTGCCTACTTCTGCTTCTGACTGTACTTTGCAGGTTAAAAGCTAATATACTGCTTCACACAACACGTTAAATACACATCTTGCAATTCTTCTGGTCGATCAGAGTTTTAGCCACCGTACTTATGTGACGAAAAAAGTAAGATTTTACATGTTATAATATTTACACAAGGTTTATCCTTTTCGCCGCCAAGCGTTGAATAAAAATGACGCGCCACCGACGCCAGTTAATCACGTAATGTCAAGCGAAATTGAACTTTGCGGAAGCCCGCGTAGGTCCCTATTGCACTACAAAGCCTGTCGGCTGTTGCCGACGGTGGCGTCCATGGCACGACTTTTTGATGTCGGCCACAGCCGACTGTGGCGGTGAAAGGGTTAACTTGACTTAAGTTTTGGGATCAATTAGTCTACTGTACCTGTGTAACGAATTAATTATTTTTTTCCTTTACTGTACCCGTTAATAATTCGTTACATAAATGTAGCTGATATGATTTCCGCCAATAAATTAAAATAGCTTTTAGTAACAATCTTATTTATTCTTAAAATTTGTCATAACTCACAGTATTAGAAGGCAATTAATTGATATAAGTTAGAACCCTTTAGTAATAAATAGGAATGCGTGTGCATGGCTTCTATGAGATCGTTTGGGTCGCCGGCGACCCCCGCAGCGCGGTGCACTTGAATCATTTCTTGTCTCGTGAACACGTCTTTGCCTAACTGGTGCGCTCGTCTTGTCAAAGCATCCAGAAATTTCTTTAACTGCAAAAAAGAAAAAGAATAAAAAATAAAAAAGTCTGGGGCTCAATTAGTATTACTGATAATAAGTACATAATAATGTTAAGTACAAATTTAATGTAAGTAGCTATTTTCATTGTGGCGATGAAACCAGTAAAGTGTAATGGCGCATATTAATTACGTATTTGCCCAAATATTTGTCTTGCATTTGTTTCTTATATGTCAAACGAAAGTGACGCAAACACGATATGCAAGCCCAATACACGAAATGTATCGATGCGCCATTAGGAATTACGGGTTATTCCTATTTTGTTTGTTACCACCAACGTTGTTAATGTTCAATTGTTCAATCATCATTAAAACCGGTGACAGGCTGAAAAAATCCCACCTATCACAAGTGAAAAAGTTGGTGGTATCAGATAGAATGGGAATAACCCAGAACTACAACATTCTGTGATATTACGACCATGTCACAAAAAAAGTGGAAATCCTGTACAAGTAATTTTAAAGTGTGTCATGTGGCCTTGTGGTTGAGGACACTTGATTGATACCTTCGGCATTTAATTCGATATTGATTGTTATCTCTATTTTCGAAATACAATTTTAAACAAACATGCACTTACTTTATTTCTTGAACTGACACCGGATCCATTTATCGAGCGAGATAGTTGTATGTTTCCAAACTCGTCACTGAACGTGTCTATGAGACTGTGTTTCAGTAAGCTGATGACGTCATTGGCATCTTGGACCGTGGCTTCCTCTCTTAAGCCTGCCCTAGCTCGCGCCTAAAACAACATTTAAATTCTTAATTAAGATCTGAATTAAGGTATGCCTGAGTGCAACTTAGTTATTCGTGTTAAGTAAACTTGCTAGTCTAAACCTAGCTTAAGGCTCTGCTAGCTACCTGCGTCAGCCTAATGCAGGCTTCAAGCTGCCTTGTAGTGATAGGCGTGCCATCATCCTGGTGATTATGACGTAACTCCAAATAGAACTCCTGCAGAACGTTCGCTGCGTCGTTACTCAGCTTCGGATGTACGTATCTACGCGCGTAAGCGATGTATTTCCGTAGTAGGACTAGAGGCAGCGTGTCTATTACTTCGCCGGGCCGCAGGCGTAAGCGCTTGCTGTGAAAATAATAATGATAGTAAGTTATTATAATAATGTTGTAAGAAAAATAAATAAAGAGCATAGTAACACCCAATGAATTAATTTAACTTTTTACGCTCAATTAATGTACAAAGTTAAATTGGTAATAGATTTCTGTCAAGGAATTAACACTATTTGATGTGTGAAATTAAATAATTTAGCAAATTAGTAGCTAATTTTAATGAAGTTGAAGCAGTGCTAGGTTGAAAATTGGAATATTAGTCACGATAAGTTGTGGAAAATTACCCTGCTTGATTTGTTGATAAGAATGTTTTTACACTTTTCTTATTACCTGTATGCAGCATAAATAGTTTTTAGTTAATAATTAACAAACGTATTATACAATTTTAGGTGTTTCTTCTCAGCATCATGACTATCATGAGTCATGACGATCAAGTAGAAGTGTCCTAAAATGTTTGATTACTTTACATTTATTTTGTATGGACCATCAAAAAACAGATTCTTAAAGTTAACAATTATACAAGTTTATGAAATTGCGAAATTATACGTTTAGACTTGGATACGGATTTTGTTTCATATTTTTCTTATAAATATTCTTTATCTCGTCTCGTACATTCGTTTAATTCATTTTAACTTGCATGTTTTTTAATGAATTCATATCTCAAGTTAAAATAAAATCCCAAATGAAACGAAATGATCTATATATTTACCTTAGAGAGGCGTCGTGGTCACTTTGGCTCGTATTGATAGTTGTATTTAGAACATTTTTCGCGGGCTTTTCTCGTTTATGTCCAGAATGCATTGCCAGTACGTGCTCTGACAACATGGCGTCGATTTTCTGCAAATTTACAATTATTTTATTCAGAGGCGGCCTCGCAACTAATCTGCAAGGGATTCACAGAGCAGATTTTTACAAGGGACGCCCGGGGCCTCACGAAGTTTAGGCCGCCCCTGATTTTATTTAATACGATTCTTATAGGGATTTATAAAATAGGTTTATGGTTGTTACGTCACCTCATCTGGTTGGTCCAGTAGTATAAACACCAGGTCGAATCTAGACAACAGGGCAGAGTTGAGTTTTAAATTTTCAGCAACAGTCTTGGCCCTGTAACATTGTTAGTATTTCAGGTTAGCTTAGGTTAGGTCGCACTCAAGGCCTTGCGAGGTCAAAGAGCGGTACTAAAACAAACTTCAATTTATTTTCAATTAGGGTTTCTGGTTTCTCGACCTTTTGTATTTCTCGAGGCACGGGAATTCTCGACCACGATTTCTCGAGTTTCTCGAGTATCTCGAGAAATTTTAGAAGGTCTTTTCCGACCACGGAACAATGGTGTTCCGGACCTTTGGAAGGCGTATGCGGAGCCAAAGCCAACGCTCAAAGGCCCTTTAGACAATTTAATGAAAAGTGAGGGATACACTAAAAGGATGCTGCCCTTGCCCGTGTCATGGGACGCACGCAGAGACAGCGCCCGCCATGGTGTAAGGACTATTCAGTCAATGGAGTCTAAAATGTACTAAGCTATTGGGTGAATAGTATGGGCTAATTACTGGGCTATTGGGTGAAGAACCGGACGCCTGCTTAATAAAACGGTATCCAATTTTAATTCCGGCAGACGGTGACTCGCCCTCCGCAAGATGGGATCCCATAAAAAGCGCCATCAAAGATGGCTCAAGGGCAACACCGGTGCGGGGCTGGGGGTAGAGAGGTGTCACTAGACTTTAAACATATAATATAGCCAACTCGCCACTTAGGTTTCCACATCTACCCTCGAGAACGCAGCTCTAGCGACCCCACTCTGGACTGGACAGCGCCGGTCCTACAGTCCCACTCACCCGACAGGTTAAGCACAGAGCACAGACAGCATAAGCTAGACGCATTAAGTGTTAAACACGTGCTTTTTTTACTTATCGCTCTTGCGATTTATTTCTCGAATTCTCGAGGCATTGCGGTTTTTTTCCCGTCTCGACGAAGGACAAATTTCTCGAGATTTCTCGCCTCGAGAATTCTCGAGCAGAAACCCTATTTTCAATGAATCACATAGACGTTAGTTTCCTATTAAACCAACTTCAAAATTTCGAAGGAGGAGGTTCTCAATTCGTCGGGATCTTTGCTTGTTTTTATTATTTCCGATTATTCGACGACGGCTGAACCGATTTGGAAAATTATTTTTTTGTTTTAAAGAGTATACTTCACAGTTGGTCCCATTGTCACCAGGTCCAGATCTGATGATGGGATCCTGTAGAAATCGAGGGAACTCTTGCAACTATCATAGGCACACTTATAGTGATTTCACTATTTTTTACAGCAACTCTGCCACTTCCTCTTGGAATAGCGGATCCTGGATCTGATCCCGGAAGTGAAGTCGGTTCTTTTTTTGTTAAAATTATTTATACTTATATAGTAGAGAGAAGTATTTAATATGAACGTGCTTAAGAGAAAATAATTTAATAACAGCGCCATCTCTCAGGCCGACTTAACACATCGGAGAGTTCTAGGGTCGAGAAGTTTACATGCGTGAACGCATGCGTAAACCTTCAGAACTTCAAGTACTGTGGTCGCTAGTGACATGAGTCACTATTATTACGATGACTAAATTCACCGTGGATTGGTGTAATTGGGAGCATGTTTGAGCCTCCTTTCATCTGTAATGGCATCCCTGTGGTATCGCTGGCATACTTGTTGTAGCTGCCGCCGGTGGGGTTGGCGGCGGCCAGCACGGTGGCGCGCGCGGCCAGGCTGCACACGACGCCGCCCTTGGCCACGCTGACTCGCCTCTGCTCCATGGCCTCTAGCAGACTGCTGTGATGTGCTGTCATCTGTAATATTGGACAACCAAAATATTAACCGTCTGAAATTGGTCTAATGGTTTAACAAATATATTGCTAATGGTTTCCAGTTCCAGTTGTCTGCATCATCCACAAGTTGTCGTTTTACAACCCCCAGCGCCAAAAGAAGGATGTTATAAATTTGACCGCTGTCTGTCTGTCTGTCGTCGTAGCGCTAAAACTGTTGAACCGATTTAAACCGATAAAAACGACGCCTCATATCATAACTCATAAGTAAATGAGTAAAGGGACACACTGATCCCACGTACGCAACGTATGCAATGCATTATGAAATCTGGACCCTGATATTTGTATGCTTAGAAACATACTTGTCATACGCGATGCTATGCCACGCGTCCCATGCAACGTTCGATCTGTCGCGCCAGATCGGCGTGGGAACGTGGAGGGGATATCACACGCTTTCGCACGCATACGATCAGTGTGTTTCGAGATCTTACGCTCCTAGCGCGTCATTCCCACGTAGTATTGCATACGTTGCGTACGTGGGTACAGTGCGTTTCTAGCGTCTTATGTCAATACACGTCGTATACGTGGGACAAGCGTGCACACAATCTCTCCCAAGTTGCATTGCATGCGTTGCGTACGTGGGAATAGTGTGTTTTTACCCTAAGTAACGCATACCTTATCCAGTTCGTCAACACAGCAGACTCCTTTATCCGCCAGCACTAAAGCGCCAGCTTCTAATGCGAAGTCGCCACCCGCTTCTCGACCTAAGGCCACGGTCAAACCACCAGCGGAGGCCGAAGCACCGCACACGTACACACCTGAATAAAAAATATTGAATTACTTACGAATAAAATAAAATAAATTGTTATTTTCGAAATTATTGAGTTCTTCAATGAGGTTGGTTCGCAAGTAATTGTAACAAAAAAAAGGTGGTTCTTTGATTCTGTAACCAAGTCAAGATCACAGCCGGTGAATTACTAGACAAGACAGATACGAATTTTATAATATAAGTAGTTATCAAAGCTATGATTTCTCCAAGCCATAGCGAGTAACCTAGTTCAAACTTAGAGACAAAATAACTTTATACCGAAGCTCGCGTAGAGTGTAACTAAAGATTACAAATCGTTCCGCCAAACGCTATGAGTTAAACTTAATTGTAAAGCCAGGAACAAAGATAGTGGACTAGTAGTTGAAAGAGAATCATATCGCTGATATTATAGGTTTATATTACCTCGCGTGGCAGCGTGAGGTGTCTCTTGAAACCATAGATATACCACCCATAGATCTGACACGGAACTAATAATACCAAGATAGAACGGGATGGTCTCATTACACTTTCAATAGATACGGCAGAGAGGTGCTATTATCGTTGGTCCTTGTCATAGTTTCTATTACCCTCCACGCGTTACTTCTAGCAGTGGAGGGTAACAAACAGATATAATGCGCGATTTCTTCAAGAATTTCTGTGGTTGCTACGAGAAAAGCTGTTAGTTTTCCTAGAAAGTTGTGTCAGCTAAGGAAAAGATTGGTAAATTGTTCTGTTTTATGCTGTAGAGGTGATTATGGGCATCTATATATCTATCCCATACGGGGGTACACGTGTGCGGGCTCTAGTTAATACTTGCTTTAAGCTTGAAACTGTGACAACCCCAAGGCAGCTATAGTATCCGTAGAATTAAGTGGCGACTGAGTTCATAACGCTGTCCCCTTCTCTCTTGCCGTGGCGGTGCAAGTGTGAAAGAGAAGTTTTATGACCTTAGTCGCCACTTAATTCTGCGTATAGTAAAAAAAAATAACGTTATTTATTAAGACCACAAAGTTTCACCTCGCGGCGCAGCATGAGTGAGGAGTGGACTAGTAGACGAAAAAGAACCCTTATCACTAATACTATAAGGTTTATTTGACCTTGCAGAGCAACGTGAGCAACAGGCCTATTTGAACTGTGATATCACCACTAGCGAGTGGACTACTATATATGTAGTATCCGCAGAATTAAGCGGCGACTGAGGTCATAAGCTTTTGTAGCGCATCAGGGATGCTTGCGGAGGCGCGCGTTGACTGTTTCCGGGCGACCCTGCGCAGGCGCGCCACTTCCCTGATGCGCCGGGTGCGGGACAGTCCCAATATCATCCTGAAAATGATTGCGGATAAGCCTGATTGTCCGATGATGCTACACTGTGCGAGGTTACACTCATTATATACAGTGGTAGCGAAATGTGTTTAATGACATTTCATCATCATCATATATTTAAGAGCCAGGCTCTTGTCGGTGGAGCAATTTCCATGCCTGTCTGTCATTTGCCTTCTCCTTTACAGCCTGATAGGACACGACGTTTATTTTTTCCTTTACTTGATCCATGTATGCTCTCCTTGGCTTTCCTGGCTTCCTTTCTGCCTCAACTCTACCTTCTTTGATATTTCTTATAAACTCATCGTGCCGCAGCAGGTGTCCAAGCATCTTCCCTCTCCTGTTATCTATGGTTCTCAACAAACTTCTCTTCTCTTTTACCATACTTAAAACTTCTTGATTGGTTTTCTTTTCTTTCCAGCTGACCTTTTCCATGCGACGCCAACACCACATCTCAAAAGCCTCTAACCTCTCCCTATCACGTTGCCTCATAGTCCACGTTTCGCAACCGTATAGGGCTACGCTCCAGATGTACACTTTTATGAGCCTTTTACGAATGTGACTTGATATTCTGGATTTCAATAGACATTTTTTCGCATTGAAAGCTTTCTTTGCCATCACTATCCTTGTAACAATTTCTTTTGTACATTTGGAGTCATCAGTAATAATACTACCAAGATATTTAATTTGTGGAACTTGTTCTATAGTAATATTATTTAACTTGATTGGCTTAAATTTTCTTTCTTTTTTTGAGGCGTTTTTAGAAGATTTCTGTTGTGTTTTGTATTTTGAGGTGATGAGGATTTTAGTTTTATTTATATTAATTTTGAGCCCAAATTCTTTGAAAACTGTATCCACGTTTACGATTAAATCTTCTAGTTGTTTGTGAGTTTGTGCCAGTGCGGCTATAGGTATCATCAGCGAAACGAATAAACTTGATATTTTCTGACGAATGACATTTAATTGAATTTAATTATTAGGTACTAACCCTTATTGTAATTTTAATAACTATTGTTTGTTTACTAACATAATATGTATAATATGTGTCAAAGTTACACGAAATAAACGATTTTGAATTTGAATAAGACTTCTCTTTCACACTTGCACCGCCACGGCAAGAGAGAAGGAGACAGCGTTATGAACTCAGTCGCCACTTAATTCTGCGGATATTATAGTAGAAAAATAACCTTATAACTAAGACCATCAGGTCTCACCTCTCGGAGCAGCGTGAGCAGCCGCTTGCAGCAGCTGCGACTTCCCCAAGCCCAGGTCGCCGACCACCAGCACGTGGGGGTTGGACCGGGGCCCGTCGTCCAGCTCCGTGCCCCCCATGGGCACGAGCACGAGCCCCGCCTTCACCGCCTTGTGCCCGAATATGGCCGGGCAGAGGTAGCGGACTAGGAGACGAAAAAGAACATTACAACTAAGAGCATAAGGTCTCACCTCTCGGAGCAGCGTGAGCAGCCGCTTGCAGCAGCTGTGACTTCCCCAAGCCCGGGTCGCCGACCACCAGCACGTGGGGGTTGGACCGCGGCCCGTCGTCCAGCTCCGTGCCCCCCATGAGCCCGAGCACGAGCCCCGCCTTCACCGCCTCGTGCCCGAATATGGCCGGGCAGAGGTAGTTGACTAGGAGACGAAAAATAACATTACAACTAAGAGCATAAGGTCTCACCTCTCGGAGCAGCGTGAGCGGCCGCCTGCAGCAGCTGCGACTTCCCCAAGCCCGGGTCGCCGACCACCAGCACGTGCGGGTTGGACCGGGGCCCGTCGTCCAGCTCCGTGCCCCCCATGAGCCCGAGCACGAGCCCCGCCTTCACCGCCTCGTGCCCGAATATGGCCGGGCAGAGGTAGCGGACTAGGAGACGAAAAAGAACATTACAACTAAGAGCATAAGGTCTCACCTCTCGGAGCAGCGTGAGCAGCCGCTTGCAGCAGCTGCGAATTCCCCAAGCCCGGGTCGCCGACCACCAGCACGTGGGGGTTGGACCGCGGCCCGTCGTCCAGCTTCGTGCCCCCCATGAGCCCGAGCACGAGCCCCGCCTTCACCGCCTCGTGCCCGAATATGGCCGGGCAGAGGTAGTTGACTAGGAGACGAAAAATAACATTACAACTAAGAGCATAAGGTCTTACCTCTCGGAGCAGCGTGAGCAGCCGCCTGCAGCAGCTGCGACTTCCCCAAGCCCGGGTCGCCGACCACCAGCACGTGGGGGTTGGACCGGGGCCCGTCGTCCAGCTCCGTGCCCCCCATGAGCCCAAGCACGAGCCCCGCCTTCACCGCCTCGTGCCCGAATATGGCCGGGCAGAGGGAGTGGACTAGGAGACGGAATACGTCTTCTGATGCGTGGATTTCCTGGATACGGATATATACTAAATTTTAAAGTATCATTTAGATCAGGGGCACCAAACTTTTGGCCAGGCGTCCGCTTTCTTTTTGCGGGCCGGATTGTAAGGTCTGGGTGAAGTTGGCTCAACGATCTAGGTGAAGCCAACGAAGTGCAAAGATGGTTGACTTTGGGAGTTTGAGAACTAAATAGCCCACTAATTTGACTCAACCCAATATGGTTTAGATTTCGGTTTGGATAGAAACATTAGATAGTAATCTTTTCCCAAAAAAACCTGATAATGGATACTTTAGTTGAGCCGATTAGAATAATGGAGACGGATGATGAGATCGATGAGATAACAATTAGAGTAGAAATTAAACTGAAAGTTCGAAATATAATTAACTAAACTACCTGAATGGCATAATAGTCTTTCAGTGTAAACGAGAGCGTGGGATTGCTGAGATTCCTCTGGCTGTGTATGGAGACTGCTTCTATGTATAGCTGCAGAAGCCGCGCCGCTCTTTTATCTTCTCCGCCTTTGCTTTCACCTCTCACCTATTGAGAATAGTGTTAATTAGAACACAAGTTTAAATTAAATGGAAGAACTTAATTCAGTTTTTTGAGATACGGTGTTTAAAATAATTATTTATAGGTCTTTAGACTTGTAAGTTATTCAATACGTTTTTTAGGCTTTTTCAATGCTGATCGAATTTCAAAAAAAATCGTGGTATATCTTTTTCTTTACTAAATAATTAAGACAGGCACCACGCAAATTTGGACACAAATAGTTACTTTTATCGAAATCGTCATTGTGATTGCATAATAAACTTGAAACGATCGAAACCTTATTTTTATAAGATTATCTGTTCATAAACTATTTTTTTTTACTTTGGCAAAAACATCCACTAAGTCTACGATCCTACCAACCAGGCCCTTAAAAGGGTGTACATTTTAAAGATGGTGTATCTCTAGGAAGGCATTTAATATTGAATGCTTACTTGCACTATCCCAGTGACTGAGAGCACATCACCAGGGCATGCTGTACCAACAAGGTCTCCTTTGAGTTCTATTTCCACACTTCTTGGAATAGTTCCGGAAGCGATCTGAAATATACTTAGGAAATTGTGTATCTTGCACCTTATTAACATTAAAATAGAGTTTAAAACTGACAGAACATTTAGATTGTGTTAATTATTCTACACTACAGTCAATAACAACCAGCACTATAGTACAGTCAACCAAAAATGTGGTTTACCACTGTACGGTTGAGGTTCGTTCGAATGTCATGAGACAACAAGGCATGTTTTAAATTCCGTCAGAAATGTCAACCTTAGCGATCGTTAGATCTCGCAGAAACTTTTGTCAAAACTGATAGACCACTTTCTTGGTCTACTGTACAGAACAGTAATGGAATGTCAGGAACATACCAACTTATTACCAACATAAATGCCTCTTGGCATTAAGTTCGCCTTTTGTACTATAAGATTTTCTTTTGTGCAATAAAGATTAAATAAATAAATAAATAAATAAAATTATCGTCTTATTATTAGTACAAAGATTACCTGTGATTGTATTTCCTGAATTTTTGCCACTTGCCAATCAGTTGTGACGGTGAAAGGTGATGACTGCAGTGGTTCAAACTTAGTACCACTTCTACAACTCTGACAAAAGCTGGGTGCTGAAATAAGATATCAAGTTAATTTTGTTTGCATAATAAATGTGTCATGGGGTAAAGACAAAGGGACCACTTTGCCGATACGGAGTTACTAGTTAGTACTTTCTAAAACTGCAATATGTACTATCTATAAGTGAAAGAAAAACCGGCCAAGAGCATGTCGGGCCATGCTCAGTGTAGGGTTCCGTAAACTGAGACCATTAATTGAAAAGGTCGTTTCTTACGGGAAATTTGGCGGCGCTTCCGTCATTTTTACTTACGTCCTTTCACTATGGGTTTTTGAATGATAACTCAAAAACGGCTCAACCGATTTATTTCAATATAGTTTTCATTGAAGGTACTCATTAAGCCTCAGTGTCATGAATTTTTTCAAAATTTTAGGACTCATGATTCAAAAGTTAGATGGGGGGGGGGGGGGGGGGACGCCCTGTTTTAAACTTTCGGAGCTATTATTTCCGAAAGTATTAGTTTTATCCAAAAGCTGTTTTAGAATACCCCAATTCTTTTTAAAAGACCTATCCAACGATACCCCACACAACTTGGTAGGAACGAAAAAAAATTTCGCCCCCCACTTCACGTGTACGGGAGGTACCCTAACAAAATATATTTTTCGCGTTTTTATTCTACCGTTTTGTCGGCTTGGTTAATGCACAATGGTAAATTTCAGCTTTCTAGTGCTAACGGTCACTGAGCTAGACCGCGGACGGACGGACGGACGGACATGGCGAAACTATAAGGGTTCCGTTTTTGCCATTTTGGCTACGGAACCCTAAAAAGCGTCCTTGTAAATCGACCAAGTGGTCCCATGCACTAAACTCGTCTACATATGCTTGTGTGGCATTCACTGGCTTAATGATAAGATGGCAGTCATTTTCGTAGAAATAAATATGTAACTAATGTCCCAATTCTTGGCCAGTTTGACAAAAGTGGGACCTAGGGTTTTGCAATTGGGATACAATAATAATTGGGATAATACCATGAAAATGTGGCATCGCATCAGTAACAAACTTTCCAAACCAAACTTCTTGGGCCATTAAGATAGATTAATTAAACTTATGTTGATGGCTGTAATAATATTTGTTTACATGTCAGATACCTGTGAATACTCAATTGGTGCATTCAACTGCCATGCTATATAGTGCAAGTCAACCCAACAGTGTGTATCCTTATGACTGGGCCTTTGATGGCTAGCTTGTCTGTAATTCAGTGGCAGCCAAATTAAGCACCGGCTTGCTTAAGAAAAATATTGACCCACATATTTTTCTTAGGCAAGCTTAATTTGGCTTAAAATTTCTTCTTGAGCTGTAGAAAAACTGAGCAGGTGCGAGAAAATTAGGCAAGCCGACGGGAATCATGTTCTATGGACGCGCCGCCACTGCTGCAATATCAACATGTCTGTTACCTGTGAATACTCCCTGCGGCTGAACTACTGCTTGCACAGCATGACAACTGGAGCATTCAAATGCCATGCTAGTGCAAGTCAACCCAACACTGCCTACCCTTATGACTGTGCCTTTAATGGTGACTAGTTTGCCTGAAATTAATACAGCTTGTTAAAAAATTATAATACCAAGATGTGACTTCTAGAGTTTTTAGTCTTGGTAACGTCTGCTAATTCAAAAAATTACAGAGCTTAAATGGAATAATTTTTTTTAATAGAATATAATAACTTTTTTTTGCTCTCATGTTGGTGTTACAGAATAACAATAAACATGATACCCTAATAGGGTATTGCAAATGTAAACTTAAAACTTTATTATAATAGGTACTTAGAACTACAGATATATCCTGGTAATGAGATCACAACTTAAATCTAATTATATTTTCATACACTGCATTACATTTTAAGATTAACTAGAGTCAAAGAACTCTTGCGTTGAATAGAAACATTTCTCTATTAAGTATTTCTTTATCTTGTAAACAAATTTTGTATATTTTTGCTCTTGTGTGGTATGTTTTGGCAGGCGGTTAAAAATTAACTATTACAAGAGCGGCAAATAAGCTTATGGCCGGGCGCCTGCTGATCTTTATTGCTGTATGTGACGGCATTATGATGGAATTCAAATTTGTAATTGTGTGCTTTATTGAGCAATTGATTTAATTGACATATGTGAACATTATAACAACTTAAACATGAGTTACACCACCTGAAGAGTTCTCAAGGTATCTTTGAGTAAATAATTATATTTACCAAAGTAGTTGACTTTCAAATTGGCAATGGGTACAACAGGCTGGTGATTTAGAATCCTTACTTTAATCTTGCTTTCACACTTAAGTGCCTGAAAGAAACATAAAATACAATACAAAAAAGTTTTTGTACAATATACTAGTAGGTACAAATAAAAATTACAATCAGGTTTTCACTATAACTTTAGTACTCAACTCAAGGTTAGAAATTAAAAAGGAAAATAAATCAGTTGAATATATACTACATATTACCTCATGCAGAGAGTATTCTAGTAGCGGCAATGTTATATCAGGCTTCTCAGATAGATCGGAATTAAATGTTGACCATCCACTTATGAATTGTTTATTATTCAGTAAACTTTGAATATCTAAAGGGATGCTCCGAGTTTGGTCAATTTTCTCCAAATCGAACATGTTCCTATTCTCTTCAATGAACAGTTTAAAACACTTGATGTGGTCATTGAGTTCTGGGTCGGATTGATCTAAAAAAAACAAACTCCGATATTTATTATAAGTAAGAAACAAATTGATAATAATGTCTCGCAATGAGAAACAGTTTCCAGGAACTTGCTTATGCTTAATGCATTGCTCATTAATATAACTTACCTTGGGAAGGAAAATATAAACTCCACACATTATTTCCAGCGTATATAGGTACAATAATAGGTAACTGATTGGCTGGGGCTCTGGACACGGCCGACGTGCTTGGTCGGGTTGTATTACATGAATTGTTTAAACTCCGATTATCAGCATTGCTTGAACTTCCCTGATTCCGAGGACGGTACCAATTATTTCTGTACCGGCCTTTCCAATTACGGCGCATTTTTTATCTTTAAGTTATCGAATATAACACAACTCACGAGATTCCCGCGCCTGCAAACAAAAAGAGTCAACACATAGATATACCATCCATAGATCTGACACGGAACTAATAATAGCAAGATAGAACGGGATGGTCTTATTACACTTTCAATAGATACGGCAGAGAGGTGCTATTATCGTTGGTCCTTGTCATAGTTTCTATTACCCTCCACGCGTTACTTCTAGCAGTGGAGGGTAACAAACAGATATAATGCGCGATTTCTTCAAGAATTTCTGTGATTGCTACGAGAAAAGCTGTTAGTTTTCCTAGAAAGTTGTGTCGGCTAAGGAAAAGATTGGTAAATTATTCTGTTTTATGCTGTAGAAGTGATTATGGGCATCTATATATCTATCCCATACGGGGGTACACGTGTGCGGGCTCTAGTTAATACTTGCTTTGAGAGTCAACATGTTAAATGTTAATGTTATCATGTCAACGTCAATGTCACTGTCATAGCTGCTCTGCTGTAATGTACTGCCATGGTATTGTTCGGACTATAATTGATGTTGGCTAAATTGCCCCAATGGGCAGAGCCATTTATTTTCACAAAATAACTATAATTGATGTATTAATAGAAACACCAATCTACTTTTTTCTGTGAAGTTAATTTGATGTGTATTAATTACAGTGGTTGTAAATGAGAGTATATATGAGGTAATGACATTGGAAGTGACTTTCTCTATTAGGGTCACAACACACCTTGCGGAATTTCTCGCGGAATTAGTGGAAGTAGCGGAAATTTGTCTATGGTAGCAGATTTTTTGTATGGAAGCCATAGACAAATTTCCGCCACCATAGACAAATTTCCGCTACCTCCGCTAATTCCGCGAGGAATTCCGCTAGGTGTGTTGTGACCCTAAATAGATAATGCGCGGCCTAATTATACACTCTTTGTCTAGGTACGCATAATTTGGCTGAGCATTAAAAATTTTTTTTAATGCGTTGGGTTAGAATAGAATAGAATATAGAATAGAATAGAATATTTATTTGCTCTCACGTTGGTGTTACAGAATAACAATAAACATGATACCCTAATAGGGTATTGCAAATGTAAACTTAAACTATATTACAATAGGTACTTAAAACTACAGGTTCTTGGGATATTGAGCCAAACGGATAATATTTTTTTTTATTGTTGATTACTTAAACGAGTTTTTTTAAAAAAAATCAAGCTTTTTTTCATAAAAGCAGTGTTTAATTTATAGACATACACGTTAGATTCTCATTATCATTTCTTATTCATTCCTAGAAGTAACAAAGCAATATATGTGTTGCAGGATGTATAGGAAACGGAAATCGCTTAAAAAGGAAATAACGCATATATTACAATATCTATGGTAGAAAATAACATTCGATAATTAAATTTGAAAATGTTAATTTTCAATTTCGAATTGCGGCATTATGTGAATGTTTGACATTCATGTTATTCAATTGAAACAGAGAGGCTGTTTGTGCATATTGTATTATTGAATTGAAGTTATATTTTTGAAGCCATGGCGGACCAGGCTGGCGAACAGGCGACAGCTCCGCCGGCCGAAGCCACGGAAACCAGTGAAGACAAACAAAGAGCGGAAGATATCGAGAAAACTGCGGAGAAAATTGACAGTCTGACACACATTGCTCATCGCAAAGCTTCTTTTTTTCCGCAGTCAGCACAAAGTCTAGAACGGGTAGAAGTTGATCGGACCGCGCTCGAGGCTATCCTAGATGTCGGATCACGGCTCAAAGATATTCAGAAGAAAAGCAAAGTTTCTATGAGCGCTTTGGCCCTAGGCCAGGAGTCTTATAAAGAGAAACAAGTAAATAAACTTTCTGATTAGACTAACTTGTTTCATTTATATAGTTAATTTAGATATAGTTCTGAATTGACTTTTACTTTTGTAGGCTAAGGCAAAGGAGGCACGTAACAATCGCGTGGGAGGCTTGAAGACCCAGCACAGGTTTTTACTCGAGATGGCAGGTGCAATTTTGAATAGAAAGCCAGAGTATGTACTGGTTAGTTGTTTTTATACAGTTCTTAACACATAGGGTAAGAGCGTTCCATTTGTAAGTTCTAACTTGTAGCTCCATGAAATGGGCTTCTCGATGTACATGACATGCAGCTTCAGATGATTTCCTTATACGTCAAGACGACTAGGAAATTATATAAGGTTTTTCAAATGGGAGTTCAACCACGAAAACTGTTCGAAAGGAAAGTATCGCGTGCGTCACCGTCTTAGTGTCTCCATTTTTGACAAACATTTGAAGGGACATCGGGACATGGGGGTTGCTCACGAGCCAGTAGATTCAAACCTATGGAATATCATCATCATCATCTCATCCTAGCCGATACGGCTACGGCGACTGCTGCTGGTATCTTGAGCTCCTCAGATGTGCTCGAACGTGACTCACATAGCCAACTTTTCCAGTGAAAGTACGTCAGCATTTGTCACGTGTCAGGATCCCTATGGAATATGCCAGTAGAATCAAGAGTGGATGTACGAAATGCGTTGTCGTACATACTTATTATACTTAACTTACTCTCTTGTGAGTAGCTGAACAGTTGCTTTTAACGCTACTGATTCACTACCTTGAACGCATATAAGCGTTCTGCAGATATACATTCCAATAATAAATAAAAAGAGGTGCGACTATGAACGGATCGCATATATGCGTTTAAGGTTCTGAGTGAAAGCCGGCACCTGGCGAAATTACAAAAAAATGCATATACTGAATGCGTTAAGCGAATTCAACATTACTACGCTAACATTAAAGGCCAAACCACTCCGGCTGCAAGTGTGCACGTGCCCGCTGCGTTGTAAAATAAGAAGTCTCATAAGACATGTCACACAGCACGCGCACGGCACGCACACGTCACGCGCCGTCACGCAAGCGGTGTGACATGTCGTATGAGAATTCTTAGTTTACAACGTAGCGTAGCGGGACAGGGTACGTCTACACGTGCACGCACACGCAGTCAGTGTGCTTCGGCCTTAACCTTTTCCACGCCAAAGACGTATAATATCGGCTCCACAGGTCCAACGCCAAAGACCGATATATCGGTCACCGACCACAGAGCAAAATAGACATACATGCACACGCATAAAGTTTAACTTCATTTTTGACATTTAGATGTCGTGGCGTCTGAGTGGTAGGTTTTGCGTTTGACATGGCGTCGAAAAGGTTAAAATCACCGAGCAGGAAGAGACAAAGTACGAAGCATGTGTGAATGAACTCTTCTTCAACCACACCTTAAGGAGATTCGAACTTGGGTTTTAATCGCCTTGCTCACGGAGGTTGTTATATGCATTTCAGGATGGCGTCTATGATGCAGATGTTCATGTCGATTTATTGGACAGTGCAGTCGTGGAAGGTGGTCGCAACTGTATAGTTCTCTGCGATGCCCTTTTACCGCCAGTCAAAATGGGTAAAGTTTGACATATCTGATTATTCTATTGAGCCGTATGTACACCCCGGACAAACACGTTCAGGAAAACTGGTGACTTTTCTGTGGACCAGTGGCGGCGCGTCCATAAAACACGATTCCTGTCGGCTTGCCCTATTTTGCAGTACAGTCGCCATCAGATATATCGGAGCTGTGGAGGTGCTCACAGATATCAGAACATGCACTTTATTGCCTTGACAATAGAGGCGATGTTCCGATATTTATGCCCACCACCACAGCTCCGATATATCTGATGGCGACTGTACCTAAGCAGTTTTCCTACAGCTCATGAAGGAATTTAAGCCAAAATAAGCTCCGGCTTGCCTAATAAAAGTTTTGATCTGCCGCCACTGCTGTGGACAATATAAAACTTTACGTCACTCTGGGCGCTAAGTGAGATTTATCGCCCTAGGGCGCAGCGGCAAATCTCACTTCACACCCAGGAGCAGACGTAAAATTATGTACGCACCACGGGCGGTAATAAAGAAGGCCTCAGATCGCTTGTTTATGGCCCTTACCTTCGGTTCGGGCCACAAATGCCAGCTATCTGAGACCTTCTTTATTTTACCGCCCTAGGTACGTAATGTACTATAACGGTTTGGGTATAAAGGGTATTACTATACAGATTTAACCCTTTATAAGGCCCCAGTTATGCACTGGGGCCTTGTAAAATACACAACCATGTTTGTAATGCACTGGGGAATACATCTGCGGAAAAAAAAACATTAAGAAAAACACGTGGTCAATATATGCACTCAGCCTGTTAGTGCACTTGAGTTATCAGATGATCTGTTTCCAATACAGCTATTATTCATTGACAGTGACATAACAAACATAAGGTGCTCTGTACAGACTGGCGTTTAATTGACAACATACGGTAAATCAAACATTCTTATGTATCTTGTAGTTCGCAGGATTAATATACGAATATCACAGAAATAATTATAAGCTCTTGCAATTCACGATGGAGAGTGGATTTATCAAAATTAGACCTTGTCATCATACCAATAAGAGTCTCGCCACTCGCCATCGTGAATTGCAAGAGCTATAATTCAAATTATTAGATACAGCGACGTGTATATTTTTAATAGTATAATGGAAACAATGACGATAGCTTGCTCCCCTTAACAGGCATAAATTGACCACATACTATATAGATTGATTAATTACACTAAAATTAAATACTGACCTGAAAAAGTATGAATGACCATAAAGCCTGATATATTCGCTAAATAATACCATTATAGTTAAATAAAAAAGAGTACGAGTATGTTCTTCTCCGTAAATGTTTATTAATTAAGTGTGGTTTCCAAATCGCATCTGCCTTCTAAAGGGTTAAGCATGCAGATTACTGAAGACACGTATAACCTTAACTAATAGGTGCTAAAAAGGTTTTGGCCCAACCTATACACATACCCATAGTTGTTGTACAGTCAACGCCAAAAATATGTATAGGTACCTACACTTTTGAACCTTACTCCATCTCCATTGTAATAAGATTCAAAAGTGTAGGTTATAGGTATGACATGTTTTTGTAGTGGACTGTACCTGAGACATCTGCCACAGTTCGTATCTAACCTGAATCTTTTGCTGGGCAATACTCAGTCCAAACGACAAAAAAAATTTAAATGGTCATCCTTGTCATCATCGACAACTAGATACGGATTAACCACATACTTAAAAGGGTATATTAATTTCAGAATCTGGCAGATTTGTGCCTAATCAAAAAGGCAGAATGGAGCGAACTTATATTTCGGACGGCTCGACTATAGGCACTTGTGGACGATGTGTCGCTATGTATAGAATTAAAAACAAAGCCATTGACATGAAAAATGTTGCCGATGTAAGTGCCTGCAATTCAGATTATAACAATTGTTTTTATGCCTTGTTTATATGTGGGCCCCAGCCCAGAGGCTGTTGAAGGAGTTTTTATACTTTAATTATATTCAAACTATTTATATTTATCTCTACCTACTTGCTATTGTAGTTTGCGTAGGTACTTAGGAAGCGCAGAGTTCAAGTGGAGTCCAAGCAGATCAGGCATACAGACTTCTAAGGAGAACGGACGTGCGTTCCCATTGAGGGTCCACATTGGAATTTCGAGCTTTTGAATGTCTCACTGAGCTGTAGTCATACCTACATTTTAAATAATATTATTGTTCTCACTTAATGTGAACTTATCGCGATCAATTGAGGGACCACCAGCATGCCATATTTTCTTATTGAGTTAGCAGAAAGTAGCCACAATGAATGAAATTAGTTTTACAAATCTTTTACTAAGAGTTGTCATTTACAGAAGTTGTAAATTTTAAGTAGATTATTAAATATGGATCCCTGACAGGCACGACTGAGGGTCCACCTTTAACCGAATGTAACTTTTGAGTGCCGACTTTTACAATTTAGAGGTTTAATTTACAATCCTTTGAGAACTTTTACTAAAGACTGAGACATTCAAAATCTCGAAATTCCAATGTGGACCCTCAATGGGAACGCACGTGGAGAACGGACACTAATTACTTATTCAAATAAAATCGATGATAAACGAAACGTTTTATTTTGAATTCGAGACATGACAGGACTCTAAGGGACATATTCTTCTTTTTCGGATGTAGAGCAAGTAGGTAGAGATAAATATAAATATAGTTTGAATATAATTAAAGTATAGAAACTCCTTCAACAGAGGGTAGGCTCGCGGGCAGTATGAGAAGGTTGTATGCAGTGCAGTTCTTTGGACTAGAGCCTACATATAAACATACCCTTAAGGAAGAAACCCTAAGTACCTTTCACTGCGGCTCTGTTGGAAGAGGTAATTATACTTAGTGAAGAGGTGACCAGTAGGAACAAGAAGTAATTCTCATTTAAACACACAATTTTCACTCATTATTTTGACAAGAACGGCTAGGAGATACTGATACAATTCGGCAGCCTGCCTGCGACCATGAGCGTTACGACACATTATAAAAGTAAGTGTACGCGATTAAGTCCCGTTTTTATCAAAATAATGATAATTACTCTCGTCTTCATGCAAATCTAAGTGGATCTCCAGGTTTATGACTGACAGTATTCTAAAAACAGACTTATTTCCCCGCAGCCACCTTCTTACAATACGTTTAAAGTAAGTTTGGACTTGACAGATAATATTCATCAATTTGATTTTCTACCTTAACATAAAGGAAATAAAGTCCATAATCAAAACACTGCACCAAATGCTGTGATGCTTGTATAGTTGACTTTATGATTATGACAACAAAATGGAGATTCAAGTGTATAAAACTCATCTGTCAATCGCAAACTGGCTTTAAAACACTAACCTTCAAAAGGTGTAACCTTTTGAACGCCAAGAATACCAAAAGCTGTTATAAGTAGTCGTGACCCTAGCTTGTGTCCGTGATCTTGGCGTGTGCGCGAATTTTGTATATGACGTATGGCATTCAAAGGGTTAAAAGCAATTTTATTATTCGTTCTTTAGTAGTGAAGCTGTTGGGTTGCAGGATTACTATTTGGTCTTCATTGATATGGACCAAGAGAAAGAGAATGTTGTGTCCGGAATATACAGGATGTTGATGAGCGCATATGTGCCAGCTCTGAAGAATTGTAAGGCGTGGGGCGACATCAACCCCCCAAATCCGAAGAGCGATGATATGATAAAAGAATACGTATCCAAAATAACTTTGTTCTTTGATTATTTGGCAAGTGAGTGTATTGGTGCTTTGTCTATTTAAAGAAAAAGCTCTTTCGGGACAAAAGGTTTTAGATTAGAAGAGTAATAAAATATTCTGGTTTTCCTTTCTTATTATTTAGGTTTTTAGAATTGTAGGTTATTAGGTTTCAGAACAAAATATTTTAAATGAAAACACTTAATTTTGATTTATTATGACTTACATGACTCTCTTAGTCTGTTATCAAAAAACTGGTAAGTAGGATTTGGGTCTCTTTCTACTTTAATTTGTATTTTGATTGATCAAGATGAGATTAAGTGTGTATACTGTGGTATTGTAAATTTGATGGTGGTATGATATTACTGTACGATCAACCTTTTAATGGAGATCTAAGATATAAAGGGATCATAGTTCTGTTGGAATCATCTTAGTGAGTAGCCAATGACTGGCTATCTAAAAACAAGTACAGTCAACGCCTTAAATATGTATACACTTTTGAACCTTAATACAATGGAGTAAGGTACAAAAGTGTATACGTCATATTTATGGCGTTGACTGTACAGTAGGCGATAAAAGATTGCAGCATTACAAGATACACGTGGCGATATAAACTTATTAAACCTGCACAGAGACCAAAATAGACCTGGATTACTGCACGAGGTTTAAGGTGAACGAGGTATTATATGAAGAACACCTGTCCGATGAAGCAAAAATGAAAATTGCTATAACCAAAACTTACGTCTTGGAAGAAATTTGTAGTTATGTGAAACAGTGGATGAAACAGATTACTATGGTAAGCAATAAAGCATTATAGCAATCAAGCATTATTTTAAACTTAATGACCAATATATCATTGACCCACTCATACAAAACAGATGTACTTAAATACTTCTTACCTCCTAAGTAGAATCTTAAGTGTATACTAATTATATCTTGACATATACCTATTGTAAAACTGACATGTAAAATAATGTGTTTTATGAATAAATTTCTGATTCTGATTCTGATAGAGTTAGAGCTAGATTCTTAAAAATTAGGGCTTAATTTTTTATTTGTAAGGAAAACTGAACTACGGCGATTATCACACTGGCGACGGATCCGCATGCGACGCCAGTGTGATAATCGCCTACACCAGATTAAAAGTAAAAAAAAACCTGACCTGAACTTGGTCACCTTTTAACATTAACTATGAACTTACTAATAGCCGAATTAACAGCAACCCCAATCAATTTTAAAGTATTTGATTTAACGTATTTAGGTCTTAGTACAAAGTCAGCAGCTAAGAAGAGAACCATCCAACATTGGACCTTTGGCAGAATTGGACCACTGGAGACGCCAACTTACTACATTCACTTCTATCATAGAGCATATCAAAAGTGACATTTGTCAGATGTACATACACACGCTTATTCGAGCTAAATCCAAACTTATAAAGGTAAAACTTTATTATTTAAAAGTTAAAATATTTATTTTTTAAGTTATTTATTATTTAAAATATTTATCATTTAACATGAAAACTTTATATAATATTTCTAGAAATGGAGATTATTGGATAATCAAGTTACAGATTCTTACAATGAAGCATTTGATAATGTTAAATATTTGTATGCTCTGGAGAAGTATTGCGAACCTTTATATAGGTAAGAAAAGCGTCGCCTAAATTTTTACGTATACGTCTCTAGAATTCTTATCGGGTTAGGACACTTAAGTTTTTTCTGGTATTTTATTCATGCCCCCCCCCCCCCCCTGTGTTTACGAATATTAATGGTATATTAAGTCGTGTGTTCTAGATGTGACCCACATACCATGGAGCAATATATACCTGGTCTTCTTTACACCATCCGCATGGTTTTCGCTACCTCTCGCTATTACAACACCACTAAACAAATATCAACTTTGCTGGTCAAAGTCACGAATCAAATACTCAATATGTGTATGAATTACTTGACAAATAACGGAAAAAAGACTATTTGGAATCAAGATAAACTGAATTTTATCAACAAAGCTTTGGTAAGATTTAAATGTATAAGCAATGCAATTTTTTGTATTATAATATAAGGTTGGTTTTCAGTGCTTACTTACGTATTAAGTAGGTAGTTATCGTTTTCTATAAAATGTAACAATGATTCATTATTAAGAAGATAAAAAGCAGATAGGTAATCTGCTCTCTTTTTTATAATTCTTTGCGGCTTTTCAGTTTTGTCTAGGTCTGTACAGCTTTTACCGTGAATGTTATGATGAGACACAAAAGGAGATGCAAGAAGCAGCGGACGAAAAGCCGTTTGGTTGCTCTGAAATGTACATATTCGGAAAATTTGAAACTTTCAGAAGAAGACTTATAAAGGTATTTTGCGAATACTTATATAGGTACCATAAAGTATGTAGTTAATATTACAACCATGCTCGTAATACTAACATATTATATTATTGTTGCAGATAATAGACTTGTTCCAAACTTATATAACCTACTATATCTTAAATAAGACCACCTTAGAGGGCATTGAAGAACATGCGGGACTATTCAATAAATTCTTTAAATCTATTTCGACTAAGACCTATGATGCGCTGGATCATAGGTATTTTTTAAACCTTTTATTTACACCCATATCATAAACCCTCCATGATGCGTTCAAAAACCGCACGTTATAACCACCATAAAAATAGATTGTTTCGTTAGTAGTTAGAACAAATGTCTTATCTGTAACGATGTTATTATTATCAAATAATAAGCAAAAATTCGATATCATTATGAAAATCCGGGTAGGCCCCGCCTGCCGGCACGCGCCTCCCGACCGCCGGCACAATCGAGTTGGCCATGGCGATGGCAGTGCAATCCGTGCAATGGCAGTCATTCAATCATCATTTCGGGTTTATAATATGTGTGTAGAGCAGTGTATGCAACTGTACGTAATTACAATTAGGCCTTAAAACACTCGTGTGATCTTATTATGAAACTCACTTCGTTCGTTTCATAAAACCACACTCGTGTTTTAAGGCCCCTATTACGTAACAGTTTCATAAACTACTATTAAAATATGACACGAGACTTTTAATATGACTGTTTAATTTAAT
Organism: Pammene fasciana; assembly: GCA_911728535.1. Classification (NCBI taxonomy): domain Eukaryota; kingdom Metazoa; phylum Arthropoda; class Insecta; order Lepidoptera; family Tortricidae; genus Pammene; species Pammene fasciana. The sequence goes on along the minus strand of OU452276.1, from coordinate 14,177,936 downwards.
ATGACACAACACCGTTCTGAATAATTAATCATATCTGAACGTTGTACAGGCGCCCTGATTTTGACAAGGACTACAAGGTCTACAAAGACAATGTCGCCAATCAGGAAGTGTTACTGGAAAACTTCATGATACAAGTACTTTCATAAATATGTTATTCTCGTTTTGTAGTTTAGTTTAGTTATCGATATCTTTGCCTGCCACGAAGACATGGTCAAAAATATATATTTACAGAGTAAAATATAAGAATGGCGCATCCATATTGAGCAATATTTCGAACTGCTTGAAATTGCTTGATATGGCCGTGACGTCAAAATTGCGGCAATTAGGCAATTTTTATCATCCGTGTAGAGCACCTTTAAGAATCTGACATAAAATCTTCACATTTCAGAGCGTCAACAAATGCCCCACTACTGAGATAGCTCTGCATTTGCTCAAGCGATTTGAGAATCTCAAGTTGGGTTGCTTGTATCTTGAAGATCAATACTACGACCTGATAAGCAAGTACACTGCTGAGATTGAGTCAATCCGTGACAGGTAAATCAGTAATTTTTACTACTTTTGCTCCAGTAGGTATTTATTCACTGTTAATGCTAAGCGTGCCATATCGTAAGTGAATTGTGGTACAGTACCTTTTGCTCAGATACGTAGCGCAAATCTTTTTAAATGAAATACATAGAATAACTCTTTAAAGAAAATATTTTATATTTTTAATAATGACAAACTTTATAGAGTAAAACAGCTTCAGGGTTTAGCGCTTACTAAATAAACTGAGCGTATTTTTGAAGACGCAATTATTATTACTTATCTTATATAAAATTCTTCTGTTTAAGTAAAACAGCAAATTTCACTAGCCGTTCAACGCTGCAAGTATATTTGGCACTTTTTTTATAGATAATGTTTTTGAGTAGGTAGTGTTGTTTAATCTGTTTTATTATATTTATTACGTTGTTGTTATATTAATAAACTACACTTCATATCTAGTAAAACTTACTTAGTTCATTTCCCTAATAAATATGGTAAGCGAGTAAGCGACCATGAATTCTGTAACTATACGATCACCATACGATTAAATAAATGAACGTAAGATAAAATATTTCATTAAATTGTTCCATGCAAGGTATAATGAGGAGAGAGAGAATCCAGATGTGCCTTGGAACATGCCACCAGTTTCAGGAAGAATTATGTGGATAAGGTTTTACGATAAAAGTTTACAAGGTCCAATGGCGGAATTCAAGAAGCAGGAAGAGATTATTACACACATGGTAGTCATTCATTAATCATTACGTTTTTTCTTTAAATTAAACCAGTTAGTTAACGTATTCGGGTGGCGTTTTCAACTTATCAAAGACGCAATAGGTACAGTCAGCAGCAAAAGTAGCTAAGCGGGTACATTGACAAAAATAAATCGGGGAGCGTACTGAGATTACAGTAAAGTTTACTGAATAATCAGTAAGATTAACTGATAGGGTGTTCAAAATGAGCTGGACACGACTTTATTGTTAAGAGAATAAGAGCGTGTGTAGGTCATTTTGAACACCCTACCCGCTAAGCTACTTCTGCTGCTGACAGTACCTTAAGGGCTAAAGGATAATGATGAATAGATGACAAATCAGAAAACAAAAGTTTTTAAATGTAAAGAATAACTTTATAAATGTGCGGCGGATAGGTATAACTTGTATTGCAAATCCCACGCAAACAATGTAAACAAACTTGACACAATTTAGTATTGAAATCTCCGTACTGTCAAAATGTCATGAAAGGATTTCAAAGAAAACTTGCGTCATCATACTGTTTACAGTTTTTCCGTGAGATTTGCAATACAAGTTTATCTAAATATATAAAAGAAGAAACTGACTGACTGACTGACTGACTGACTGACATATCAACGCACAGCCTAAACCGCTGGGTCTAGAGTTTCCAAATTTGGCATGTAGGTCCCTTATAAGGTCTAGGGGTGCACTAAGAAAGGATTTTTCAAAATTCACCCCGTAAGGGGGTGAAATGGGGGTCCAAAGTTTGTATGGGGAAACAAGATTTGTTAGACTATTTTATTTGAAACTTCACTGGAGTATTCCTAACAATAAATGAGTAAACACGTGTTTCAGCTTTTTTGAAAATTTAACTCCTTAAAGGGGGAAATGGGGGTGAAAAAGTCTGAAAATCAATATGGGTATCGTTCCTATGGTTTATCGGGTCGCTGATTACGAAAACAACAACCATATTATCATACAACGTGGCAGGTGTAAAATATCATCCCCCAGGGGGTGAAATGGGGGTCCAAAGTTTGTATAGGGAAACAAGATTAGTTAGACTATTTTATTTGAAACTTCACCGGAGTATTTCTAACAATAAATGAGTAAACACGTGTTTCAGCTTTTTTAAAAATTCAACTCCTTAAAGGGGAAAATGGGGGTGAAAAAGTCTGAAAATCAATATGGGTATCGTTTTTATGGTTTATCGGGCCGCTGATAACGAAAACAACAACCATTTTATTATACAACGTGGCGGGTGTAAAATATCATCCCCCAGGGGGTGAAATGGGGGTCCAAAGTTTGTATAGGGAAACAAGATTAGTTAGACTATTTTATTTGAAACTTGACCGGAGTATTTCTAACAATAAATATGTAAACACGTGTTTCAGGTTTTTTGAAAATTCAACCCCATAAAGGGGGAAATGGGGGTGACAAAGTCTGAAAATCAACATGGGTATCTTTTCTATGGTTTATCGGGTCGCTGATTACGAAAACACTAATGATTTTATGATACAACGTGGCGGGCGTGAAATATCATCCCCCTGTTGGGGTGCGAGTGCGATAGGGTTGAAATTACTAAATATGAATATGGGAGTCGTTTTATGATATTTTGGGACGTTAATTAAGTACGAAAATGGCATCAATTTCGAAATTTTTGTTAAATAAATAGTTTTACCTCCGGGAAAGGACATAGGGTAGTTTCTATACCGAAAATCAGCCCTTAAGGGGGTGAAAAGGGGATTGGAAGGTTGTATAGAGAATTTTTAACCGTTGAACCGATTTAAATGAAACTTGATATAATAGATAGTTTGAATCCCGGGAAACGACTAAGGGTTATTTTCATTGAAAAAATTAACCCGTAAAGGGGTGAAAAGAGGGTTGGTATACTCTGGCCAGCCAACGAACGCAGTAGCAATGTACATCAAACAAAAATATAGCAACACTCTAGGGCGAATCGAAAAGCAGCATTGCTCCATAGAAAAGCGGCAACGTACATCGAACCAATTTTTTTCAAGTTGGCTGCATTGGCGCGGCTCTCGTACGTCAGTGAAGTTGTAATTTCGTCAATTTACTCAATTTTAACTCTACATTATTATATAAAATCATTGGAAACTTTGATATGTGTACCTATAATAATCACTTTTCAATAAATAAGAAGGTGCGAAGAAATTAAAATAAGCTTCAAATATAAAAAGGACAGAAGATTAGAGATGATGCGATGCAATCAAAATACAACAGTTGAAAGTGTTCAAAGCGTTGAAACCCGGCAAGGAAACAAACATTGAATTGATTAAAATCATTGCTCCGGCGAGGAAATGAGCGTATCTACCAGAAAATACAACTTTTCAGTTTAGAATGGAATCGGATTAACTGCATAATCTGTACGAATATAAGTGTAATGCATATTACTCAGTAATACATCTACGAGTATTTATTATGATTCCCTTTCGTGGCCTTCGTCATTCGTTTTAAGACTACTCTCGTATTTTAGCTTTATTATTGTATGAAGTGTATAGTTAATAAACGCAAGTGAGATTTAGGTGTTTATTTATTTTATACATCGCTTAAGTATATGAAGGGAAACATCAAAAAAACTTGATAGAAATCTGAAGTAGCGGAGTGCTTGTTGCTTGTTAAATCTCATGTTTATCGCTTTGTGGCAATATTGAGCACCATCCTATGCAACAAACGTTCTTGGACTTATAATTTGGCACCAGTTTTCCCTTTGATTTTTTCGTTTTATATACACTGAAAGAAAAAACTTCAAATGATTGATAATTCCATACAGAACTGCATAACCTCAAAACGCATATTTATCACGCAAATGTTATTAGATCTGCATGAGTTAGGTAGCTAAGCTTTTTTTTAGTAACACTTATTGAATGGAAGTGGCAGACATCACATTAATAAATAATAAATTACGCATCTGAAACTTAAAAACGTAAGTAAACAAAACTAACTTTTTAAAATTGAAAAGTTACATGCCACAGATAAAACACAAATGATGCACAATTTTCGAATTATTAAAAAGACAGGTGTTGCCAACCCGCGATTTTTCAAATTTGCCGCGCTTTTCTACTGACAGAAATGATTTGCCAAACTATAGTTTATATAGGATTTTTTCACAGCTGAACCGATTTAATCTCGAAACTGGAATTCAAGGCCAAAAAATCTACGACAGATACGTCAGTGTCATAACCATCATTGTCGCTTATGTCACTGTCAAGTAAACTTTTCAGGTTTCGCCAACCTTTTTATAATATGCTGCTTTATATACTTATTTTGATTTTAAATAATTGTTCCACGATAACTTTATAAAATTTCTTGGGGATGCATCATAGATAAATATTATAATTTGAGTGTTCAAATATGACCAGATTGATCAAGGCGTTATGGAGCTTAGAAGGCGCGAAAAAATCATCATAAAGTGTCTTGTTATATTGGTCCACTCGTTTGCATGTAAATCACGAGTTCTCGGTTCGAAGTGGGCTACTAGTTAAAATAAGGTTTTTGTAAAAAAAAGTTAGGTATGAACTTTTGTCGCCGACTGTACTCTACTTTGAACAGTAAACTAACACGGAGACAATTCTAACGAACATATTAAACACGATAAGGTTTCGTTTTAGACTTGATGTAGTTCTTAACTTAGTCGTAAATTATTGTACCAAATGTTATGAATACCCGAAGTAATACAAGTGCAATACCAGCTTTGCAACCAAAAATCACGGATGTTTAACTTTTTATTAGGGCGTCTTTTATTTATGTAAAATAAGTAAATACAATTACTTCTTTAAATTATAGGATTGAAATTACCAACAAATGAATTATCTTAGCGTGTTTTTAATAAAAAAGGGAATATACCATTCATTATACAAACATTTTACTGCAGTGGCAACATTGTAATAACTTTTTTGGCCTTGAATTACAGTTTCGAGTATAGATGAAACTTGGTATACTAGTCGCCGGTGCAGACGACAACAAAGGGCATTATACGGATTTTAGTGATGATGGGATCCCCTTTTGCATAGTGAGACCTTAGGACCCATAGAACATTTTAGGAAGCAGAGCCATCTAAATTTATGGTGCGGTGGGGGTAAAAGGGGGGGAGATTTTTTTTATCAAAAAATAGATTGAAAACTATAAGTCTTAGCAACATACTTCAAAGGCAAAAATTGTAGAGAATTTTATGAACAATATATCTTTTATTGAAAGTTTTGTAGTAACTTTAACCGTTTTTATTAAAAATATGAAAGACTGAAATTGGGACACAAAAGTATGGGGGAGGGACGGAAACACCTACTGGACGACTTGTTTTCACTTCTATTTTAAATTCTTCGTGTTCTAAAGGCAAAAGGTTGACTTTGAATGCGTAGCTGCAATATCCTCCCAAGGTGACTTCTGCCTTTGAAACTATATCGAAGCCACTGAAAGAATTAACTGCCCGAAAATATTGTGAATGTTCCCAGATATGAGGCTGTGTAGTGTATAATTGAATAGAGGATATAGAAAAAGAGAATGAATATAAGGTACCAGTGGCGGCGCGTCCATAGAACATGATTCCCGTCGGCTTGCCTAAGTTTCAGGCGCCTGAGCAGTTTTCCTACAGCTCATGAAGAAATTTTAAGCCAAATTCGGCACTGGCTTGCCTAAGAAAAAATTTAACCTACCGCCACTGTTAGGTACCTACTTGTTTTTTTAAATGCTATAGTCTTTTTTCCTAGCGGTTGTCCCGGTTGGGGTCCGTTTGACAACCAAATCCCATGAATTGGCGTAGGCACTACTTTTTATGAAAGTGACTGCCATAATCTTAACTTCCGACCCAGAGGGGAAACTAGGGCCTATCGGAATTAAATTCGGTTTCCTTACGAAGTTTTCCTTCACCGAAAAAGCGACTGGTATTTCCTGCTACTGGTATTCCGTGCGGTACTATCGCCAACACTGGCTATTTTTACTATTTTGACTATTTTTTTAACCCCTATTGCAACGGCATAAGGTCTATCGACGGCGTGTTGCTGTTTGTACGAGCCATGGTTTGAACCCGATACCTTATACCCGGATTGAAAATCGGACGTCTTAGCGCCAGGTTCATTATTAAATATAATAGTAATTTATTTTTAATTTGTATGTCTTTCTTATATGATACCATTATTTGTAAAACATATTATTAGGTAAGCGTTAGAGCTCCAATTAAGTCGTTTTTCATACATAATGAGATTGTTGTTGAAAGTAGGTTTACTTATATATTTTTTTTCGTTAAAAATATTGAAATAAACTTATAATTTGTATAATTTTTATAAAGGGGAATGACAGGACTATAACATAAAATATTTTTGTCGCGTTACGACCATAATTAAAAAAGATATAGACATTTATTCAAAAAAACCTCAAACGTCGATTTCATATTTCTTATATTTTCTTAGTTTTTTTATATGGAAAGGTATAAGTAAAATACCAAAAATGAATTCGGCATCCTTGCTTTACACGAAAACGATATCAAACTTGACTATATAGCTCTACTTTTTTTTTTATGAATTTTGGGGGGCAACCCCCACATTCAAAAAAACTTGCATCAAAATTTTTTATGGCTCCTCTTCTTAAAGCATTGCTTGTATCTTAAGTACTAACTCTGCACAAGGAAATTCCATCATCATCATTTTCCGTATAATTAAGTGAACACCACCGACTATACAGATAGTTTGAGGCCCGGGGAGGAAAAAAAATAGTTTTTTTCGCGAAAACTACCCTTAAAGGTAAAAAAGTTAAGGGTGAAACGGGGGTTGCAGGTTTTTATAGGGAATTTTAAACCGTTGAACCGATTTAGACGAAACTTGGTATATAGTAAGTGTGAATCCCTGCAAATGACTAAGGGTTGTTTTCGTTCCGAAAATCATCCCTTGAAGGAAAAAGGGATTGGAATTTTGATCAGGAAATTTTTAACACCCAGACCGACTTAGATGAAACTTAATGCTAATTAGCATACAGATAGTTTGAGTCCCGAAAAGGAACATAAAATTGTTTTTACCTCGAAAATCAGCCCTAAAGGTTAAGGGTGAAACGGGGGTTGCAAGTTTGCATGGGGAATTTTTAAACGTGAACGATTTAGATGAAACTTTGTATAGAGATAATTTAAGTCCCGAGAACGGACATATAAATAGTTTTAATTTCGAAAATTAACCCTAAGGTTAAGGGGATGAAATGGCGTTGGAGGTTTGAATGGGGAATTTTTAACAGCTGAACCGATTTTGATAAAACTTAGTATAGAGAGTCCCGGGAAGCGAAAAGGATGTTTTTAGGGTTTCGTACCAAAATAGTAGAAAAGGAACCCTTATGGTGCGACTTTGTTTGTAAGTCAATGACCCAAAGGCAGGCATGTAACGCCAATTTATGAATTTTAAACATTAAGGGGTGGGGGGGGTTTGGGGGATTTGTGGGTAGGTAAATAAGAAATCAAAAAACAAATAACTTTATTGGGTGGCGTATCAAATAAAAGGGCTTAATGTGAGGATCTCTAATTAGTATAATTTTTACATACATAACTTTGAAGTTATTAAAAAAAAGGTGTAAATTAATCAATATCGGAAACTGTTCGACAGAAAAATTTGCAAAAATTACAGATATAATAGTTATTTACGTATAAATTACAGGAAAACTAATAAGAGTGCAGTCAAGCACCAGTCCGACTTAAGACAAAAAAAATCGGGGTACGTGTCCGATTCACACTCAGCCGCCCTATTAATCCTCATGAAATCATTCTGAAAGCGTCTTTTTTCAAAAATGTAAAAAAAAAGTTGTTCGTACGAAACCTTTGAGGCGCTAGTAAGATCCTTATTTGCGTGTTTTTTTTTTAATTTCCTAAAATCGTTACTTAAAATGGTGAAATGGGGGTTAAAAGTTTGTATGGGGCATTTTTAAATGTTGAACCGATTTAGATGAAACTTGGTATGGAGATAGTTTGGGTCCTGGGAAGGGGCAAAATTGTATTTATCCCGAAAAACAAAGCTTACGGGGGTGCATAGCAAAGGGGTTGGAAGTTTTATAGAGAATTATTTTCAGTTGAACCGATTTAGATGAAACTTGGTATAGAGATAGTTTGAGTCTCGGAAAACGACATAGGATAGTTTTATCCCGAAAATCAACCCTTTAAGAGGTGAAAAGGGGGTTGAAAGTTTATATGGGGAATTGATAACCGCTGAACCTATTTAGATGATTTGGTATAGAGATAGTTTGAGTTCTGGGGATGGATACATAATAGTTATCCCAGAAGTCATTCCCTAAGAGGGTAAAAAGGGGGGTCAATTACTAATTCTACGCAAAGGAAGTCGCGGGAAAAACTTTTATTCAAGAGTAGAAATCTGCATTAATCATAATGTACGCGGGCGAAGCCGCGGGCAACTGCTAGTTGTGTATAAGTACTATCTGCCGTACATTTATAAAGCCATTATTTACATTTAAAAACATACGTTTTGTTCATCATCATCATCATCGCAGCCATAAGACGCCCACTGCTGAACATAGGCCTCCCCTTTAAGGGGGTGTTTGATTCGTTTTGTTATTTATCATCAATTCATCATTATCTTTGAGCCTTTTACCCCCGACTACTGGGCATAGGCCGTCGAGCGCGCCACCCCTGTCCCGCAGTTAATCTCATTCAGAAGTCACTTGCGAATTTTCTAATAGCATCCAGCAAACAAGCTAACTGACGCCTATAATATTCTTCTACTGTAATTTTAGTAAACACGTAGGTACTTAATTATTTAAATTATTTTCTTACAGAATACGCAGAGATGTATAAAACTGTTCAACGTGATGTACATAGTATTTACAGAATTCGAATTAATTTACCACAAAGCTTGGGCTGAAAATGTCGGTCAGGTAAGTGAATATATTTTATTTGTCTATGACTAAATATCAAAAATAATTATGTAAGTATGTATTTTGAATAATATTTTCTATTAATTCATTTTATACGATTTTAAGCTGACATGGTCACTAACACTACAATAACTATTTAATACGGGATATTTACCATGTAAGTTTGTTTTGATGAGCTTCCGATATTTCGGCACAGTTGCATGCGCCATTATCACGGAGTAACTGAAGTTGCTGCGAGTGTAAGTTGTGGTCTATCCACACACCATAGCGATCTACCCTCTTTCGAGTTCGCTTTTTTCGTCCGTTGTCACTGTTACTACTACCGTAACCGTAGACTTACATGGTATTAAATGTCCCGTATTAAATAGTTATTGTAATTTATTTTATTTCAGGTTAGACTGGGCTTGATAGCGCCTCTTCTTATAAGGCACCCGACTACAAATTTGTACATTGTTAATTTCAATATTTACATTCCTGAATGTATCAGGGAGGTCGAATATATGTGGCAATTAGGACTAAGTATGTATTACTAACCAAACAGAGTAAACTTTATATGGTATGTATATATAACTTGTACAAATAACTTTATAGGTGTTCCTGACTCCGCTCAGATCGTCGCCTATTGTAAGGATCAAATACTTAGGAATTTTGAAATGATTAAATATTTGGTGGATCGAAATAATCAAATCAGAAGGTAATAGTAAATTACAGCAGAGGCCGGGAATCCGTTATCACGCCGAGGCATGTATAGTGCTTTTCTCAAAAAAATGCGTGGAAATAAGACCTAAAACCTAATACTTAAAGCCTAAAAGTCTATCGTACTCGTGGCCGGCGCCCGCGCGGCAGAGTGACCGGCGGCGCCCGGCCCGCCCGCGGAACCAGCGCGTGGCGGTCGCAGGCCTAGGCCTGCAAAGTAGTATGAAAATCCTTTTCATATCAAGTGTGCCCGAAACGTGATATTTCCGAGTCTATTTTCACGAACGTAACGACAACATTTCCGCGCATGTTTGAGAAAAAGTCTTTATGTAAATCCTACATCACTTATTATTAATTTGAATATGTGTATTTGACATGAGATGGCGTTTTAAAACAGGTGCACTTTTATCATTATAATTTTAAGTGTTTTTTTTTTCATTATAAATATTAACGCTTTTTTTCTCTGGTATTGCAGAAGTATGCCAAAACTATATCTACCACTTCTTCGGGCGCAGCTTGTGAAAATGGAGAAAGCCTTTCAGCCCGGCCTCTCCACAATTACCTGGACGTCTCTTGAGATACCAGCCTACTGTAGAGCTATTCAAAGCGTCCTTGATGAAGTCGATTTGTTTGTTAAAGAGGTAACAGAGGCTTAAAATATTTAAACTGATGAATGAGTAGGTAACACTGAACCTCCGAGTTAGTCCCCTAAAGCTGCGCTTCCACCAGAGATGTGCGATGATGAGTTGCGAAGAATGTGTTTAGTAAGAACCAATCCTGAATCTGCAATGTGCAAGTGTGCAAGGATAGGTGTAACAAATGAAGTGAATTTATCGGTTCTAAACAAACATATTTTCACCTCAGCAGCAGGAACGAGGGTTCTTTGTTACCTAAAAACAGTGAGCAAAACTCAGTTTTGCTGCGAGCGTGAGACAAAATGACCTTGAAGTGACCTTGAAATTGCAATATCAAATCAATCTTCACGCGAGATCTTATACAAATTCAAAATACTCGGAGTCTATTCGCGTTGTCTTTTTCACTTCGTAAGTAAATAGAGAGAGACAGATGTCATTCAATCTAATTATATTTAATTTTTATTCGTATTCTAAATTTTCAATAGCAAACACAGAGTCAGAACGAAACGTTCTGAAACGAGCACGAGTATTAAATGTTTAACCTTACAAAATATAAAATAATCTACGTTGTAAATTTTAAAATAAAATAAGTAGTTGGTAATAAGCAGAAAAATCCCAAGATTATTTTGTGTTGTGAACATTTTTATTACTTACAAAAATCTCACGTAATGTGATCAAACAGTAGTACCTAACCGAACGCAAATAAAAAAAGTTGGCAAATATCAAAATGGTCGTAGATATATTATTTATATTTGACATATTTCGATGATTTTTGTGTGATTAACTTATTATCTATTGAGGTTTTTAAACTCAAATGTAATTGTCCATGCTCTCTCTGCTTAGGTGAAAAATAGTATGTTCAACGTGAGAATAAAGTTATTTACATCTTGTGCTTTTGAGTCCCTCTCTACGCTCAAGATTCTAAATTAGGATCACTCGCTACGCTCGTGATTCAATTATAGAATGTTTCGCTTACTCAGGACTCAAATTTAGCACTCGAATATGAACTTTCTTCTCTTGTTGTACAAATATCTATTCATCCTCGCTCATCTCTGGTGGAAACACAGCATAAAGCTCCAAACGGTGATAACCGGCAGAAAAAATAAATTATGGAAGTACCTATTTGGGGGTAATTACCTCCCCCATGGTAGCAACGTTACTGTTTGGCAACATACAGCAACGTATTTCACAACCTTAGTATGAGGTACTTATATCAAGATTTAACTGAATTTACTTCAAGGTGGTTGATATCAAAGAAGCTCGAATCGATGCTATTATGCAATCCATTGCAAAAACCTTATTGGTGTTGTTACCTGAACAAGCGATTGAACCAAGCGTGTTCTACGACGATAATTTAACCAGACGTGATGATATTGGTAAGGATAACAAGAATAGTAGCATACGTTTGTACTGTGGTATTTTAAACAATAATCAAAGGTAAACTGCGATATCTTAACAGCACGGTTAGCCCAGGGGCCGTATTCTAACTTTAAAACACGCACTGACACGATCCAACTTCAATGCAAATCCAATGCAATAACAACACAACTCAACGCCTACACGCCTGAATAAAAAATGACGGAATTTGCTAGAAAATTACTGCGATGCAACTACAATACGACTTCAATATTGGTTGATTATTGGTTGAGTGTGGGAGTTATGTTTAAGACAGATTGTGTTAATGTATTCTTTATACATTTTAAAATTAGAATACGGCACCAGTTTTTGTGTGTAGCGACAGTAAAGTTGCTAAAAGTTGCCCACCCACGTATGCTACTATTAGTGGGTTACAAAAGAAACGTAGGTATGTTGTTTTATACAGGTAAGGTTAAAGTTCAAAAGGGGCTTATGTATCCCAGTAAAATTTAACATTTTGAAGTCTTAAACTGACTACACAGATAATGAAGATATACGTATAATTTTCACTTGTATATGTTTATGACAGCGGCTGAGTTGCAGCACAAATCTTGGAATGCAGAAACAGCTGTGATTGAACTTATCAACAAATTTTTGGATAGCGTTCCTAGTCAAGCAATAAAAGACTTGAAAGATAAATGGAAAGTATATTTTTAGTTCCTTTGTATTCTGTTAGCTTTTAATATCGCGCTTGATAGAATCTATTTCTTTCGTATCACTAAGTGTTGTGTGTGTGTGTGTGTGTGTGTGTGTGTTTTTGTAATGTGTTCGTATTGTATCTTGATTATTTGATTGAAATTAATTCTTTGACATAAGTATAAAACTAGTGCTGCAGCAGCAGGTATTTGTAGAATTGCATTAAATTTATTGACAAAATTACATCTTTACATTGTGCAGGCTTGATCCGGAGAAAGCCTTGAAAGCAGTTACTTCAGCTACAAGAGTGTTTCCAGAAGATGCTGGTTAGTTATTAATTTATAATTTTAAATAAAAAAAGAACCGACTTCACTTAGGATCCGCTTTTCCAAGAGGAAATGTCCGAGTTGCCTTAAAATTATATTTAAGCTATATCCATCGAAATCACAATAAAAAAGCCCACGATTAACGTTAAAAAAAATCACCTGATCTCTTAGAGCATTATGACGAGTTCAGGTATTTTTTAAAAGTTAAAAGTGTGTTTTTTTATCGTGCTTTCGACGGATATCGCTTAAATGTATAAATATGCTAGTTCAAAATTAATAATATTTCCAGGTTTTCAAAATTTCCAACTCAATGCGCCACCTTTAGATGTCGATTTAAAATACTAATATTTTACATTAACGATTCTGAAACTATGTACTATTGATTGACCACACAGGAAAGTTTAAATTTGCAAAACAGTATTTTTCGCTCCACCCTAGTGTGTAGTGTCATGTGAGCTGTGAGCTCCCAAAACCGCGACTAGTGATGTTTCGCTCGCTTACCGAAACGGCGTGCTGATACATATTCTCTGTATATACGGCAATAATTTATATCAATTTTTTTTTGGAAATTTGTTATAAATGATGCATGATAAAACTCGTGATTAAGTGCCAATATATTGCAGCTTTCTTGGAGATAGAAAATCCGGATCGTTTTGAACCTCAGCATGCGATAAATGAATGTAACGAATTGTTTGCATATTTTGCTACAAAATGCTTTGAGGCACTTATCAAATGCACTCGGATGAGTCTTGACTTGTTGAGACGCAGAGCTTCTGTTTCAAGGTATGATGATTACAGCAATTTAATTTTTTTTAATAGTAGCATGTACCTACTCAGTTGTCTAAATAAAATAGTGTTCGTCTAAATCAGGGACCGGAGCCAGCTACCAATAAAGGGGTATTAGATCGGGTATTTTAGTAGGATTGTTTTTAAAAACCCTATCAATTTTGTGCACATCTTTAATAATAAAAATAAAACAATAAAAAAACAAAAACAAAATAGGTGGCTTTCTCCCTTTGCACAGAGCAGTGGGGAACGTAAATCACAATTTTATTTATATACAAAATAAATAAACGTACTTGTTCGGTGAAGGCCTTGGTGATTGTAAAGTGATAGCCTCCTTACAAACACGTAGGTGGCCGAGACCCCGGATAACCGTTTGTTCGACTAAAGGGTGGTTACGGGCGTTTCGAGAATAATTTTTCATTAGCTTCACACTTGTTCGTTAGATCACCGCACAATAAGCTATCAATATTACACACTGAACTACGTAAATGAGCAAAAAACAAAAAATCTGTTCAAAAACGTCGTCGCCATCTCAAGATGGTGAAAGTGAAAGAGTATTATATAATTAAGGTTCCCAATAAAATAAATAAGGTAAACACATAATTGGGTAATATGTTCATAAGGTTACCTTATCGAAAATACTAATTAAATAGAGGGATTTTGCGGTCCAATTGGTCTAAATAAGTATTTGAACATGCTTGATAAAAATGTGTAATTAAATCCTTTTCCAAAACTACACATTTCTATTAAATTGCTGCTTTTCTTCTTCCTGCAGTTTCCTTACGATGACAACTGATCCTGAGGAACAGAAAAAGCTCAAACCACTAATGAAGACAATGATGTATTTACAAATACCTCGCATTTTAACTAAACCAACTTTGGATGAAATCCAGTCTGCTTTCTCACAAGTAATTGTTGCGTGTTTTGTCATAGAGAAACTGTAAATTACAAAAATATATCAAAGCTTAGTCGGGGTTAGCTTCTTTGATGTATCATCATACAGTCAGTATCTTCCTACAGGAAGGCCGCAAATATATGTGACACGCTCTTATGGCCCTACAAATAAGTGCGCGTCACATATTTTTGCTAGGAAGATGCTGTCACCGGTGACCGTACAGCCATGAACCCGGATTGCTGAGCCATTTGCCATTGCTCGTAATTTAGCCGTAATAAACTAATAAATGACAGATGTAACTTACAGTTCACAGCTAGTCCGTAACATCGGTCATTCATAAGACTAACACGGCTAAAATACGAACATTGGCATGTGGCTCGACAATCCGGGTATTTGGCTATACGTACTTAGTGTCCTTCAAAATTCTTTCAGGTTGTATTAAACTGCATCATGGATACTCACAGAAATGTTTATCAATGGGGCCAACAAGAACTCATAATCAAAGAAGGTGCACTTGGTTCCACGTCCGCAAAATCAGCGTCTAATATGATTTCAAAAAGTAGTAGCATGGGTAGGTTCTTCGGAATATTCTTTATCCTATTTTTCATCATCATCTTTATTTATGAGCCTAAATCTGGTGGAGGATGGGGGCGAGGATAAAATGTTCGATAATGTTTTCAGCTAAAGATAAACGCGCTTATTGGCTTTCCTTTCAAATATAAAACTATTAAACGAAAGCTTTTTATTCTATTTACGTCACTCTGGGCGGTAAGTGACATATTACGTAGCGGCAAATTTCACTTCACACCCAGGAGAAGACGTAAAATTGTGTACGCACCACGGGCGGTAATAAAGAAGGCCTCAGATCGCTTGTCTATGGCCCTTACCTTCGGTTCGGGCCACAAATATCCGCGATCTGAGACGTTCTTTATTTTACCGCCCTAGGTGCGTAATGTACTATTATATCAAATGATTTTGTAATTATATTACACGTATCCTTTGGGCGAGGAACGGACGAGCCCTACGGTCCTCGATGACCTCAAATAGTTTTAATACTTATTCATTGAAAATTTGAAACTATTTATAGGCTCAAGAGCAGGATCGACGGCTGGTGGAATCAAAACTTACTTTCGTATGGTATCCGAGCAAAAAGATGTCGTTCGAGCAGTTATGGCTCTCCAGGGGATGATGTATATGTACAAACCTGACATTGAAAAATTGCTAAAGGTACTATATCGTCAGGTGACAACCAAAACTCACTAATTGCAAAAAAATTAATAAACGAAAATCAACCTTGTTTTGTGACTGGTACGGTTCCATATGGCTATTAACTTGTGGAAGTACTTAGTGAGTTTTGGTTGTCACCAGACGATATATGAATATAATACACCTTCAGCTTAGTGAGAACAATATTATTATGAAGAATAAAAATATATCTTCCGACCAGTTTCCAAAAACCGTTGTACTGCCATTTTGCCGAAAATCCTGTTGCCTAATTTAATTTCCCAAAGATCTTATCGCATAACGTTTAGTTGGTTTACCAACGTTTACCAAATTAATGTTTCGCATAGTTTTATTTGGCCGAATTTTCATTTGCCATTGGTTAGGTTAGGTTAGTATGCCAGTTAGTATAGTTATGAGAATCGATGATATATCTGATAATTCTGCCAAATGAAACTATGGGAAAAATTGTTTGCGCAATGATAATAGTCACACAAATTTCGGCAAAATATTAGTAAACCCCAAAAACCATTTAAGAATCTCATACTTAATTTACTTGTGAAATTAACTTTTTAACCATAACTGCTTTGCTTTAAAGTAGTATTGTTGGACTTCAACGATTTTTTGGTACAAATTATATGGAACAAAAATACAAAATGGTCGATATAACGTAACCATGTAAATAGCAGGCACAGGAGGATATTATCTGAAATTTTTGACCGTTTTATTTTCAACACTTGGATATTACCAAGGATGCTGATCAGCATTATGCGCTTGCATTTACGAGATGCATGTTAAATAATGAAAACTAAGTTTTGACTATTACTTTTCACTGTATAATTGCATAAACTCTTCAATAAATTTGCTGTACCGGCGATGAAGTAAAAAAGAAGACAGATTGTGACCATTTCATTTGTCAGGCAATGTTAATTCAGCACTGAATTTGCTAGTAACCAAGTGTGGAGAGTTATAGAGTATATAGGTGGTCGGCAACCCTACCCCGTCGAGTAGCAGAACTCGGCTTATACACTTCCGTATAGGGAATGGTTAACCTTTTCCACGCCAAAGACGTATATATCGGCATCGCAGGTCCAACGCCAAAGACCGATATATCGGTCACTGACCACAGAGCAAAATAGACCTCCATGCACACGCATAAAGTATAATTTCACTTTTGACATTTCGATGGCGTGGCGTCTGAGTGGTAGCTTTTGCGTTTGACATGGCGTCGAAAAGGTTAAAAGTTATGTATTTATCAGTCATGTGCTAGGCGTGCAGGTACTAATTTACTCATAGAAACGACTGAAAGGTACTGTGAGGTCTCGTATAGCGACAGGTACAGTAGCCAGAATATTACACTCTAAACGACTGACAAAATGCCATACGATTAAATAAAAACCAGGTACCGTCAAGTCTGGCAACTTTGCCACTTTTCACAGGTGTTGAAAAGTCATAGTACATTTTTAACCAGAATTCATATGAAACCACTGAAGTATGAATGACGCGACACATAATATATTTATCAACGAGTGCATAAATAAGATGGTTTATAAATTAAATGACGGATAATAAGCTTTTGCGAGTAAAAAAAAAACTGGCAAAGTTACCTATACCATGTGGCAACTTTGCCAACTGCATTTTTACGTTGTATAGTAATTTAGTTGTATTTACAATATTAGTAAAGAATATTCAGTATTTAGGATACAATAGTTTCGGAATTTGATCCTTAATGATATATTATTACAAAAAAAGATACAGCAAAAGTGGCAAAGTTGATCACCCATTTAAGAAAATTTCATAGAAAGTCAGTGAATGTGGTCAGGGTTGACACAAATGAAAAAATATTAATTATTTAAGTACTTATTTATTTTGTTACATACGTGTAATCAGGTTCATAAGTACTCAGGAAAAAAATTAAAAGACACCTTAATTAAAATATTATCAAAAACGAAACATAGAAAACTCTTTAAGAGGCCTATCACATCGTATCCACTCGTAAATAATTGTGATTACCTAGGTACCTATTTAAACTTGACGATAGATATTTAAAAAAAAATTGTCACAAACTGCCTCGTCGCCTCTTAACAAAAGTATTATCGAAACAAAACACTTATATGTAGTAATTATTACCAATAAAATAAGTATGTCACAGTTAACTTTGTGTTTTTTTTACTTAAACAAAACATACACTCTGTATACAATTGTTAACAACAAAACCAATCACAAATAATTGTGATTCTAATGTTAAAATATAGGCCCTGTTCTCTATAAATGATACAACTTCAGAAGTTTTTACCTGTTTCGGTATAACTTTTTTCCAACTTAAAAACTTTGTTGGTCTGTCACTCTGTGCTCCACCCATTAAAAGCTGCCAGATGCCCGGATCTAGCAATAGGGATTGTTATGCAATCTGATTGGACTGGTTACAAAACTCTCATTATTGTGTCACATCTGACGTGGCCAGCTCTTAGACCATATCGAATAAATTATTATCGCAAGGTCGTATCTGCCTAAGTTTGTAGTTTTTTGGAGATCCACTTAATCAAAAAATGTTCAAAGAAACCTCAGTTATTTGAACATTGTTATTTTTAGAGACCTATCGATTAATGTGCATCATGTTGATATTTGTCAAAAATTTTTTTTTTGATAATTACTTACACATATGGAGTGCCCCCTAAAAATATTTTTTTAGCAATTTCTCTACAAAACTAAGTAGCTGCACACACCATACACTTTATGTAAAAATTTGATAATGATACGTCTTATAGTTTCCGAGTAAAATGGCTGTGACATACGGACGGACAGACAGACATGACGAATCTATAAGGGTTCCGTTTTTTGCCATTTGGCTACTATCTTATGAAAAATGTAATTTAAATTTTATGCTTGTGTACCAACCCTAAGCCGCTACAAAACATGGCAAAGATGCCCGCCCATATTAGTCGGTATGGTCTGGTAACTTTGCCAAAACAATTATGGGACTCAATTCAAACACTACGGCATTTATAAGGTAATCAATTCATTCCTTACCATTTAAATAACATAATATCCAAAATTTACGTACCTGGATGCGATGTTTATACTCTAAACTTTTTAAAGTTCTTGAGCACTAACTTTTATGATTATGTGAGTGACGAATTTGGAACTGAAATGGTAAGAAAATGGTTGCCGTGGTGTTGTCTCATTCATAATAATTTTGCCAATTGATAACCATATTTTCTACTAAAAGTAGGCACAACACTAAAAAATATACGTTGTCGGTGGTATGAAAGGATTACCTTATGCACTCTGCTGGTGGCAAAGTTAGTAACCCTTGGCAAAGTCGCCAGACTTGACGGTACTAAAATACATAAAATTTAGCCGCGCATTACCCTACATTTTGCCGCTGCAAAGTCCACTCAGCATTTTTTTTATTTCAGGATTACGGTAGATATTCTTACTTGTGGGCAGAGGATAGAGTGCAACAGGTCCAAGCCTTCGTCGATTCTAATCCCTTGAACGTTTTCATCAGAGACATGTTGAAGAAATACGAAGGTCAAACGGAAGAAGTAAATAACTTGCCGGAAAGACATATTATTGGATCTATACAAATAAACACGGGTACTGTTTGTTCATAAATATTGAGCTGACGCTTATGGTATGGCTCCACCGTCATTACCTTTTTTTTATACCACGACGGTGCAAACAGGCATACGGCCCACCTGGTGGTAAGCAGTTACCGTAGCCTATGGACGCCTGCAACTCAAGAGCTTTAGAGACCTATACACTCCTTTTCAGGTTTAAGATCTTTATTCTCAAAAAGAAGATATACAAACTTCACTTATATGAGAATTACTTACATTAAATTTACTTATTGATCTACTTACATATTAATGTAACTTACAAATACCATTGTATTAATTTAACTTACAACTAGGGGACCTTTAACCTTGGTTAAAAACTCTTTTACGTAGATGCAAATCGATGGTCTAGTAATCTTATCAGCTTTTTTATGGGTTTTAATAATCGAATAATATATTAATATATGTATACAAATTTTCCGTTATTTTCCAATTTTTAAATGCTCGGTTTTTTAATCTTCGGAGTAATCGATTAATATATTTCGCTTTAATTAATCTGTTGATAATCTACGCATCCTTGATTACGATTAGGTTCAGTAGGAAAGGGATTGTACCTCTTTGGGGTATCCTTAAGGTATAATTCTCTAAATATGTCAGATTTATTTATTTGAGAGTGTATAAAAAAACTCTGTATACATATAAATAGTAATTCCTACCCAAACTAATGAAAATTAACCATTCTTGTGTACAGATAATGTCAAGCTGGGTTTACACGTAGAATCTATAGAATGGAAAAGGATTTTGGGCAAACTACTTAGCGTTGCTTATAAAGAGCGCGTACTTAAAATGATGCAGTTTATCAACGACAGAATGAAAGTATTGGTCAAGAAAATCAAGGATCTGGATGATGTCCGAGTCGCGATGTTATGCCTCGCAACGATACGCGAAGCGTTTATCGAGTATTTATTATTTTGTAATATGAATAGTATTTATTTGTTGAAAAGTACATTTAGAATTAAGGGCGGTACTTTGCGAGTCCTGCAATTGACATTTGTCGCACGCATCAAAGGAATTTTTTTTTAATACAGTTGCGAGAATATTTCAATAAATTTGGTTACGTCAATACTAACTATAGTTACAACACTTTAGTTAACAAATTAGAAGTTTTGCGCATAATACACTAACTGGTCATTTTATACAAAAACTAACGCATAGTGAAAAGCTAAACTTTCGGCACGCTAATCAACTACCTAACTATTTACTAAGGCTGCTGTTCCAATGAGACGGAGGGGCGGCGATAAGAGAAGACGTGCGGGAAGTAACCAATACCTTTCCTTTCTACTAAAACGAGGCTGAGCGGCAGATGATAATATTGGTTGAATCCCGCATGTCTTCTCTCATTTCTGCCTCAGTGGAAAGGCAGCCTAAAGAAGCCACTTTATGAGTAATCAAAAATACTTAAAGTGAATTGCATGATGTTCTATTTTTAGCATGGACATGGAACTGGATTTGATAGAAGAAAGCTATATGACGTTTTATCAATTCAGTATAGATATATCAAAAGAAGACTCTGATATGGTAGACGGGCTGCGTTACGCATTCAAAAATATGTTAGAGACTGTAAGTACAACTGGGGTATCTGATTATTTCGATTTAATGATTCGGTAACTTCAGGACATTTGTAACCGAGGAGCAAAAACTTAGAGTTACTATAATAACTAATATTAGATGCGAAATTAACACGTTCACAGTCCAGTGCCCCATACATGGGTCACGACGAACTATCTCCACAAGTCCGTGCCCCGTACATGGGTCACTATAGCAGACCAGGTATGCACACAAATCCACATCCTGCACTATAAAATCAATATAAATTCGATAAAAGGCTTGTAAAGACAATTCTGATGTTTTAGTTAGATATGAAACAGCATTCTACTAGTAGTTCGCCCCGAACTGTGAACTCGCGAATCTTGTGTTTCGCCATAAATGTGCAGTAGTAGAATTACTACAAATACCAAAAATAGGTATCGGGTATTTTTTTCTCAACCAACCATCACGGTGAAACTAAACGTCCATATTAAACTGTGCGGTTGATGCGCAAAATTTTACCGCGACGAAATTGCTTCAGATTTGACAGTTATTGTCTCATCTAAATTTAAATCCACCTCTCACATGCCTCTCACTCTGTTTCTTTGACATGTCGTTCTCATCTATGGACCACCTATAGGTATAGGTTTCGGTCACCATCATTATGCGTCTATGGTAACTCTCTCTAACTAATGTGTTAATGTCAGTATGCTGATGGCCCTAGCAGCCAAAGCTCTAATAAATTAAAAAAAAAGTCAGTTGTCAAAATATTTACACCAAAACCAAAATATAATTGAAAATATTTTTGAAATCAATTTTATGTTGCTAATTGTTATGAAACAGTAAGCAGTTAATAAGGATTTGACGAGAGTGTTAATCAATACCTTTCGTTTGATACCAAACTCAACCATACTTGCTCGTAAAAGTAGCAAATAAGATGACCAATGTAACAGGACCCCTTTACAAAACCTTTTTAGGCCTTCTAATTTCAGAACCCCCGTCTCAATCCAGCTCATATAGGAACTCGCAAATTTTGTTGGTCTCAGCTACAACCCCTAAAATTTCATAAAGATCGGAAAATCGTTACTAAAGTTATCGTCGGACAAACTATCTAAATCAAAAAGCCATCCAAATGCCGAAACGTCCCAGTAGCCAGGTGACAGTTGTTGTTTGTAAGAACGATATTCGCTTACGCTCCGCTCGTTCGATAATAAGGCCTATACCGAAAAGTCTTTTTACATAACTTATTGCTGTTTTTTGTAGGTATTTCCAGATTATTTACTTTCATGTTTTATTAAAACATCAACATTTTTCAATTTATTTATTTTGTTATCTAAGCAAGAGTGACATTTTTCCTTAAAAATCCAAGTTAAATTTTGCGAGCCTATGTTTAGATATATTTGCACGACTTGTCAATGTTTTTATTTCACTGGTCGTTTGTATGCCATAAAATTAAAAATGTGAATAAATTCCGCTATTAATGATGCTAAATATAAAGCATTTGGTGAAAGTTTAACAAAATTATAAGGGATTGAATATTTTGCAAACACGCGTTCTCGTTTTGTATGAAAACTGAGGCCTATTTATCACTATGGTTAAGTAATATTCAAATAATTTTCTGTCACCAATTTTAGGTCTTAGCAATGATTTGGTCCTCTTCTCTCGATTCTGGAACCTTGTTATTGCTTTGTAATTTGTTTTGACTAATTTTCATGCAAATACAAAATACCAGCCGCAAATCGACTGCGAGTTGCGCAAAAAATATTTTCTTCCTTTTTACATTAGGGTATGTGTTGTGTAATATGTACGTATAAAAAATATTATTTTGATATTAATCATTAGGCAAGAGTTGTATAAGTAACATAGTTACAGATTAAATTATTTGGTACTTTATAAAGTTTTTTATCTTAATGTGTTCTTGTAAAAAAACTTTTCGGTACAGGCTTTATATATTGCAATAATCCGAATACGTACCTGGTCGTTTCATAGAGACCTAAACGTGGAGCACGGACGTGTGATGGAAGTAATTTGCTTGGACGTCCAAGAAAATTGAAACATTTTGTATGGGGACTGTGAACGTGTTAATACGCGTAAAGTGAATACGCGTATTAGAAGTGTGGGTACAACAATAAAATAAAATATTTTCTCAAGGCTGCGGCAGTACAACAAAGGATTGTTGATATGCAAGGTCCACTCCAGAGGGAGTTAGTCACTGGTGTTTCGACCTTTATGGAAGAGGTACTGAAGTTTGACGCTGATTATGATTCCTTTGGACCCATGACTCCTGGCCTTACAGCACGAGAAGCAAGTGATAGGTAATCACTAATCAATTAATTAACAGCCTATTTGTGGTTATATATTTCTGGCTTTATTTATTTAATTTCACACAGTGCCGCAGTTCGTTACATGCTAGTTACTATACTCATATGAGGATACGTAGCTGATCCCAGTGTTTTTCCACTATGCAGAAGAAGGCTTATGTGTTTATTTACCTGTATACTCGTACAGGGTGATCAATCCAGGTTGGTCAGTATGGAGAAGTCAGAAACTATGAGAGATAGCCACATCTGTTCTTAGAAAACATGGCTTCGATTTTAAATTTAATAATAATGACATTGATTATTTTACTATTACAATTGCAGAGTTATATTGTTTCAATCAAGATTTGATGAGTTATGGAGAAGGTTTGAAATGTATTCGAGTGGTGAAAAATTATTTGGTATGGAGGTTAAAGATTACCCCATCCTGCACGAGAAGAAGAAACAGTTCAACTTACTCAGTAAACTGTAAGTGGTTTTCCGTTAAAGTCTGATATTCTTATCGTATAAGCACGCACGAGATGAATAAGTAGATAAGAAGTGGTATTGAGATTAGGGTTTGCAATCGGAATTATCCGAATAGTAATTTGTATGGAATTATTCGGATAGTAGCCATATTATCCGAATAATATTCGGATAGTGCAAACTCTAATTGAGATACCTCGAATGAATTAACAACAATACATATAATTAAATTCCAGGTACAGTTTATATTTAGCCGTGATGAATTCCATCGATGGATACTTTGAAACACCATGGTTAGCCATAGACATTGAAGCCATAATCAATCAATTGGCAGAGTTCGACAAGAGGTAAGAAGGAATTATTTCGAAGAAAATAACAATTTAATTAGATGCTTATGAATCTTATGATCTTAGAACAATTAAGAATACCTATTTATTTAGTACATACAGGGACCATAGTAGAACCCAAGCCTGTTTGGAGTCAGTATTTTGGAAGAAAATGACTGAAAGGGAATTAGTATTTAATCGAACGAGCGGAGCGTAAGCGAAGATCGTTCTTACAAACAACAACTTGTCACCTGGCTACTGGGACGTCTCGGCATTTGGATGGCTTTTTGATTTAGATAGTTTGTCCGACGATATCTTTAGTAATGATTTTCCGATCTTTATGAAATTTGTTGGGGTTGTAGCAGAGACCAACAAAATTTGCGAGTTCGTATATGAGCTGGATTGAGACGGGGGTTCTGAAATTAGAAGGCCTAAAAAGGTTTTGTAAAGGGGTCCTGTTACATTGGTCATCTTATTTGCTACTTTTACGAGCAAGTATGGTTGAGTTTGATATCAAACGAAAGGTATTGATTAACACTCTCGTCAAATCCTTATTAACTGCTTACTGTTTCATAACAATTAGCAACATAAAATTGATTTCAAAAATATTTTCAATTATATTTTGATTTTGGTGTAAAATATTTTGACAACTGACTTTTTTTAAATTTATTAAAGCTTTGGCTGCTAGGGCCATCAGCATATACTGACATTAACACATTAGTTAGAGAGAGTTACCATAGACGCATAATGATGGTGACCGAAACCTATATAGGTGGTCCACAGATGAGAACGACATGTCAAAGCAACAGAGTGAGAGGCATGTGAGAGGTGGATTTAAATTTACATGAGACAAAAACTGTCAAATCTGAAGCGATTTCGTCGCGGTAAAATTTTGCGCATCAATTGGGGTTGGCAACTGTCAAAGTGACATCTTCAAAATTGGTCCCTAGAAAAGCTAAATTTGTATGGCGCGAAGTAGTTTTTATTTATTTTCGCGAAAATGACTCAATGTTTTGTCTCGAATTGCTCCGAAATTTAAATCCATCCGATTTTGGAATACACTAAAATTAAAATGATGTAGATTAACGCCATAGGGAAGGTTTTTGCCTAAGAAAAGCTTTATGCCTGCATACAAGTTAGGGACCATTCATGGTCTGTTTCTTTCTATCATTGTTTGTGTCTCTTTCTCTTATTGTATGGAATCTGGAACAGCGCCCTCTGCAAAAGTTTTCACCGGCCAACCCCATTACCCCATTTAATATGGACGTTTAGTTTCACCGATGGTTAGTTGAGAAAAAAATACCCGATACCTATTTTTGGTATTTTGGTATTCTACTATTGCACATTTATGGCGAAACACAAGATTGGCGAGTTCACAGTTCGGGGCGAACTACTAGTTATACTTAAATAATTAATTAGGTAGGACTCAATGGTAGGACTATATAAACACAAATTATGTTAAGAATTTTTGTTTAGGTGTCGTATGCTGCCAAGAGCAATGAAAGACTGGCCGGCATTTATAGAGTTGAAAAACAAGATTGACGACTTCAATCAGACTTGTCCTCTGCTAGAGCTGATGGCTGATAAATCGATGAAGGATCGGCATTGGAAGAGACTGGAGAAACTATTAGGTAATAAGTTTAAAGAAAAAAAGACCTGAATTTTCTTAAGGCCTCCACCATTCCTAAATAAAGAATACCCGCGCTAGTGTAAAAGATGCTCAAATCACTATAGGCCTTATAATATTTGAAGAGTTCCCTCGACGTCTCCAGGCTCTCATCATCAGACCCTGACCTGATGACAATGGGGCCTTATGGGGCCAACTGTCAAGTACATCATATTAAACAAAATAAATTTTCAAATTGGTCTTGATATATTCGAATAATCGGTTAACACACATAAAACAAAAATGGCAAAAGAAAACAATAACAACGACCCCTACGAATTAAGAACCTCATTTAGAAATGTTGAAATCAGTTGAAATAAATAGTACATTATTGTCGAGGAGGCGAAGTAGCTCATGGTTGGCGTATTATGTTTAAACGGAGAAACTTTAGGAGCCGGTTAAATTTAATACTAAGCCTAGTTTTTCAAAAATGATACAAAATAATATCAGCACGTTGGTGGACAACAAACAATATTGACATAAGTAATGTATCTCAGGATAACATCCTAGGTTAATAGGACGACCTAGGTTATTAGCTGTCTCTGTTACTAATATGTAGTCGAAATTTCAATTTTCTATTCTATGTTCACGGCACACGCTAAGCTTTGCCGCCTGCCGCCTTTATATTTTTTAATTAAAAAGTTGGAAGTGTATTTTTCTTCCGAAATTACCAAAAGCTACTTGAAATAAATAAAAAGTCGCGTCACCAACATTATAAAAAATAGCTACCGATGTTGTATTTCGGCTGTTTAGGACCTTTGCCTTAATTTTTGTATGGCTGTTTGTATCTAGACAATAATGGAATTTGTATGCAACATTTATGTCGCGAAATCAAGCCTGCAATTTGTGTAACTTTTTATTTTTTTATATGACTAAACTAGGGACTTCGCCGCCTTATTTTAAACCGCAAAAGTTAACCTTGCGGGAAATTTTAGATAAAAAACTAATAAGTATGTAAAAATGGAGTAGAATGACAACAAAATGAGTAGAATGAAATAAGTTAACTTCCCTTCGCATTTTAAAGGTTGCGTTCTGGACGTCGAGTCACCATCGTTTACATTGGCTAACGTTATGGAGGCACCGTTATTGAAATATAAAGAAGATGTAGAGGTATTATTAATATATTAACCCTTAACCCATAAGGCCGTGGTCTGCTGTTGAAAGAACGAAACATTAGGATCTTCCCATAAAAAGAGTAATTAAAAATATTGTAACACACACAGCGTTAGCGTTCGGTGTCAACCGAAGATCACGACCTAATTGGTGAAAAAGCCAAGGATCAAAAATATGTAAGTAATTTCGTTTATTTCAGGATATCTGCATCAGTTCAGTGAAAGAAAAAGATATCGAATCCAAACTGAAACAAGTCATAGTGGATTGGGCTGTTGTTGATTTGACATTTACACAATTCAAGAATCGTGGAGAATTACTGATAAAGGCTCAAGATACCTTGGATATTATTACGATGCTGGAAGATAGTTTGATGGTATTGAACTCTTTGGCGTCAAATCGGTAGGTTTTCCCAATATTATAATTATCTATTATCACGGACAGGACTATTGTAGCCAATAAGCCTGATATCGTGGTAATAGATCGACTGCAACGCCGGGCCATGCTCGTCGACATCATCGCCCCATGTTCCCGGCTCACTAGGCCGGGAAATCTGGCGGTGCGTAGTATGGGGACCTCGCATTAATTCCTCAGTCGATGATTCTTTTGCTGGGACATAGTATAGATCATAACAAATACCAAACATAATTTTTCCAAAAAAAAAACATTTGCCAATTTTGGTATTTTCACCAAAATGTACAAAAAGCTTAATAATTTGTACTGGAATATTTCTCAGGCTATATTTTTTTCACCACACGATTTTTTTTGATCATTGCCAGATACTAGGAAAAGTTCCAAAAAAATGTCAATAAAAAGTATAAAAACTGTCATCTTTATTTAAAAATATCTGTTGACACTCGTCATTTTGTTTGGAAAATTTCTCAGTCAAGTTTGTAACAGTGGTTGTTATGTTAATCATATTTTAACATAATATTTACGAATTTCCAAAAAAAAAATATTAAAAGAAAAAACTTATTGCAGTAAAAATAATACGGATATTTTTTTTTTGGAAAAACATTGATACACCATCTACTCATGACACTTTATCATACTGTAAAGGTTTTTTTGTCTGAGGAATTAATGCGAGGTCAACCTCCTTATTGCCTGGTCTACACGAGGTAACCACCATGTGGGAGGTTGATTCGGCGATCATTGTGCCGATAGTTGTTTCTGCGAACGGTCTCATAGCGAAGAGTCTCGATCAACATCTTGAGAGACTTTGGCTACGGGGTTGTGGTTGAATCAAGGGTCTGATTCCTGGACACGGCGGGCATAGTCCGAAGATTCCTCTCTCTGCGGCCCTGACCACCGGCAGCCTGGGCCTTGCTCCGTTGCCGGCGGTACCCTAGGATAGGTTTTCGATAAAGTTTTTATTGTTTTTGTATGTTTTAGATGTACTTTTATAATAGTAGTTTATGTACAGTTACTGTTACTGTACATGTACAGTTGCATACACTGCTTTATTTACACACATATTATAAACCCTAAGTGATGATTGAATGACTGCCATTGCACGGATTGCACCGCCATCGCCATGGTCAACTCGATTGTACCGGCGGTCGGGGGGCGCGTGCCGGCGGTCGGAGGGGCGTTTGCCGGCGATCGGGGAGCAGGCCGGATTTTCATAATGAAATCGAATTTTTGATTATTATTTGATAATAATAACATCGTTACAGATAAGACATTTGTTCTAACTCCTAACGAAACAGTCTATTTTTATGGTGGTCATAACGTGCGGTTTTTGAACGCATCATGGAGGGTTTATGATATGGGTGTAGATAAAAATATTAAAAGCCTAGCCTAAGACGAAAGATAAATAAAGAGAATAATATATATATTACAATATATGTAAAGTATACTAAGGCCGGTTATGAATTCAATGATCTGACGATGGCAAATACGACATACAAAAAAAACACATCATCATGGGACATAATAAAAATATCTGAAAGAACAGTGCCAGATTTTTTGTCCGTGTATCTTATATTAACGCTAAACAGGGACTTTAAATAGACTAGTAGTTCGCCCCGAACTGTGAACTCGCGAATCTTGTGTTTCGCCATAAATGTGCAATAGTAGAATTACTACAAATACCAAAAATAGGTATCGGGTATTTTTTTCTCAACTAACCATCACGGTGTAACTAAACATCCATATTAAATTGTGCGGTTGATGCGCAAAAATTTACCGCGATGAAATCGCTTTAGATTTGACAGTTTTTGTCTCATCTAAATTTAAATCCACCTCTCACATGCCTTTCACTCTGTTGCTTTGACATGTCGTTCTGTGGACCACTTATATAGGTTTCGGTCACCATCATTATGCGTCTATGGTAACTCTCTCTAAGTTCTCTAACTAATGTGTTAATGTCAGTATGCTGATGGCCCTAGCATCCAAAGCTCTAATAAATTAAAAAAAAAGTCAGTTGTCAAAATATTTACACCAAAATCAAAATATAATTGAAAATATTTTTGAAATCAATTTTATGTTGCTAATTGTTATGAAACAGTAAGCAGTTAATAAGGATTTGACGAGAGTGTTAATCACTACCTTTCGTTTGATACCAAACTCAACCTTACTTGCTTGTAAAAGTAGCAAATAAGATGACCAATGTAACATGACCCCTTTACAAAACCATTTTAGGCCTTCTAATTTCAGAGCCCCCGTCTCAATCCAGCTCATATACGAACTCGGAAATTTTGTTGGTCTCTGCTACAACCCCAACAAATTTCATAAAGATCGGAAAATCGTTACTAAAGTTATCGTCGGACAAACTATCTAAATCAAAAAGGCATCCAAATGCCGAGACGTCCCAGTAGCCAGGTGACAGTTCTGTTGTTGTTTTTAAGAACGATCT
Source organism: Pammene fasciana (assembly GCA_911728535.1). Classification (NCBI taxonomy): domain Eukaryota; kingdom Metazoa; phylum Arthropoda; class Insecta; order Lepidoptera; family Tortricidae; genus Pammene; species Pammene fasciana. The sequence goes on along the minus strand of OU452276.1, from coordinate 14,148,311 downwards.
TCGCTTACGCTCCGCTCGTTCGAAAAGAAAGATTTCCATGTACGGTCACGGTCTTTAATTGTTGAGCCATTTAGGGTTCACTTTACATTGGACATTTCATAGAATGAGTACTAAACAAAATAAAGTAGCTTGAACCGTAAATGGCTCAACAATTAAAACACGTGACTGTACTTTAATTCTAGATACAACGCCCCATTTAAAAGAGATATTGTATTATGGATCAACAAACTTGTGAGCACCAGTGAAATTCTGGAGAAGTGGCTGATCGTGCAGAACTTGTGGATGTACCTGGAGGCTGTATTCGTGGGGGGCGATATAGCGAAGCAGCTGCCTGCGGAGGCCAAGCGATTTGGGGTTAGTTCGCCTTGGACGACTATTTTATTTATCTTTTATTTCGGATCATTTTATTTAAAAGGTGTTTTGATTTGTATTGATTCTAAGTAGTCACATATAGGCTGTTTTTTAAATAACTAGCACTAGCCATATTGTGCGAGGTGATCTGGCAGGCCATACTAGACAACTTTTACTATGGGACTAACTCCGAGATCACAATTTTTTTAGCTGTTTAATACATTTCGGGCGATCAGACGTCGACATTATCTATGGATGTAGAAGCGATTTTTTTGGGATTTCGGGTGGTCTCACAGAAAAAGCTGTTCAGTATAACTTACCTAATTAGCTCTCACAATATGGCTAGATATTGAAAAAACACCCTGTATAGCTGTAACCTGAAATTCATGCCATATTGTGGTTGAGAGAAATTGGGACTATTACCGCTGCGCCATAACCATGAGGACTACAGCTGTTAACCTACTTACACCGATTAGGTATAGGCCAAATCTAATGGATTTGGAAGCTGTACATGTCGATAAATGTGTGCAAAAAGATTCTCTCTCCTCTTTTCCATTAAATAATAAGCATAAAACGTAATAAGAAACTCGACAATTTGATTATAGACAATCGACAAGACGTACGTCAAGATCATGTACCGTGCTAGAGACATTGTAAACTGCGTTGAGACCTGCACGTCGGATGACACTCTAAAACAGTTGCTGCCACACTTGCTTGAACAACTAGAGGCTTGTCAAAAGTCTCTTACAGGATATCTTGAAACAAAGAGACTTATTTTCCCACGGTTCTTCTTCGTGTCGGATCCAGTACTGCTAGAAATTCTTGGTCAAGCTTCAGACCCTCATTCGATTCAGGTATGTTAGTGGCATATTCGCCACAACTAAAATAACTTTTCGCTAAAGAATACAAACTACCCGAAGAGTAGTAATTGCGCTATACTTGACGTTTATCAGTTCGTCAGATGTTCATGGTGTAACATTTCCAATTATACCATGAGTTAATCAGGATTTTACTGTGACAGATAAATAAAAAATAAAAAACTTTATTTCTTCCTTAGCCGCACTTGCCCAGTATTTTCGACGCCCTCAACACGGTTGATTTCGACGACAAGGAAAGGATTGTCGTTATGAATTCCGATAATGGAGAAAAAATACCATTGGAAAGACCAGTTGCCTGTATCGGTGGTGTTGAGGTATAAAACTTAGCTGTTTTTAAAACACACAGTGTAATAAAACTAAAACGTGGCAGTAATATAAAGCATACCACAATGTTAAATTACAGTGTAATCATTGATCGAACACTAAATTCTGAAAAATTAACACATCGTAGAATTTGTACGGGTTTAGAATTTGTGCGGAAAAAGAACTGTCGTGGTGACTCTAGAAAGTTTCGCACTGACTCTAGAATGTACAATGAATTACCAGGTAGCTTACATTCACTGGTGTGTCTTTAAAGGTGTGCTAATACAATTGAAATTCTTCCTAATTTTCAGAATTGGTTAAATGTTTTACTAGACACAATGAAAGATACCGTCCGAAATGTGATTGCAAATATTTCACAAACTATGGCTGGAGATCCAGAATTTGATTTCTTAGTTTCATTTTGGACATTCCCTGGGCAGGTATGAAAATATTTATTAAGCATTATGATATGACCATGATATTCTTAAGGCGATGATAACGAGACAATCATTGTTGTCATTTTACAGGCAGGTCTCTTAGGCATGCAAATCCTATGGACAAGTGACGCTGAATATGCACTAAAGAAAGCGAGAGCAGATCGTTTCATAATGCGACTTACCAACCAGAAGTTCCTCGATTTACTGAACGGTCTAATCGATTATACTGTTAAAGACCTCACACCTTTGGATAGAACTCAAATTGAGACCATGATTACAATTCACGTGCATCAAAGGTAAGCAAATAAAAAAATACTGATGGTAGTATTATATTTAAATGGTGTATTATATTTAAATGTTATTTAATTTATCATTTATGTTACAGAGATATTTTCGATGATCTTGTAAAACTGAGGATCAAATCCCCAGGAGACTTTGAATGGCAAAAGCAGGCTCGGTTCTACTATTTTGAAGATACCGACGACTGCCTTGTGTGCATAACAGATGTCACCTTTGTGTACCAGGTAAAAGTTCAATGAATCAATATTGAACCTCAACCAAGTCACAAGCCCCGCGTTATCTTTAGATAACGGTATTTTTAATTAATATTTAGGTTAGTTAGGTTAGGTTAGTTTTTTTATCAATATTAGTGAGTTATGCAAACATCGATTCGTAGCTACTTTACGAAATATAGGCTCCAAACGCTGCTGCACGACGATCGGCCAAATGATTGTACCGGAAAAAGAAATTAAGAGAGTTGTTCAAATTTATTACTACAGTCAATTAAGTACATTCAGCAATAGGTAAATACTCATATCTTGACAGAACGAGTACTTGGGCATCACCGAGCGGCTGGTAATTACGCCTCTAACGGATCGGTGTTACATAACCCTCGCTCAAGCTATTGGGATGAACATGGGCGGAGCTCCGGCCGGGCCCGCTGGCACCGGCAAGACTGAGACAACTAAAGATATGGCTCGGACTCTCGGAAAACTGGTCATTGTGTTTAACTGCTCGGACCAGATGGACTTTAGAGGTATTTTTTTGATCCAGATAGTTTAAATACTAATCACCATCTATATTCAGCCTTTTGTCACCCACTGTCGAAAAATCAAACGTACGTAGAATACTCTTTACTTTAGTGATTGTCAGCATCAGCCTATACAGTGCTTAGAGAGAACACCATGTGATAACCTTGTGCGGGCAAAGGATGTTAAACGAATGATTCCAGTATGAAATGCTTAAAAAATATTTCATTTGAGATCAATAATGTTTACCAGCAGAGCCTTAACTATGTCGTAACTGTCGGTATCACAGGTGCAATATAGATTTATTTTATCTATCTCTCCTAAAATGTTTTCACTTTAAAAAAAATTAACAACTAGTCGAGTTTAAAAACTGAAGTCAACCTCATATTTTAGGTTTGGGTCGTATTTATAAAGGCCTTGCGCAGTCCGGAACATGGGGCTGCTTTGATGAATTCAACCGTATTGAGCTACCTGTGCTCTCTGTAGCAGCGCAGCAAATTTACATTTGTCTTACGGCGAGGAAAGAAAAGAAAGATAGCTTCTTGTTCAGGTACGATTGGGTCTTGTGCTAGAATCATAATGAGTACCTTTTTTTTCTCTAAACATTTTTTTGACACATGCAATAAGAGTGTTCTCGCATCTGTGTACTAAATTGCTTTATGTTATAACACTTATAACGACATTACTACAGTTTTATTCAAATATGTAGTCACTTATTAGTGATTTTTTAGCGACGGCGATACAGTGAGTCTAAACCCGGAATTTGCATTCATCATCACGATGAACCCCGGCTACGCCGGAAGACAAGAACTTCCCGAAAACCTAAAGATCCAGTTCCGATCTGTAGCTATGATGGTGCCGGACAGACAGATTATCATTCGTGTCAAATTGGCGAGTTGTGGTTTCAAAGAAAACATTTTACTGGGTAAGTACTTTGTTTTAAATTGTGGAGACTTAATAGATATGCCAATCGTGCTACTTTCTCCTTTTAGCACTCTTTGTCGGTTACTGTTAAATGAGATTAGGTGCCGTGTTCTAATTTTAAAATACATACCGTCAACTGCTACAACTTTGCCTGGCTTGAAAAACATGGTTTTCTTCACCAAACAGCTATATATCTTGCGCCTGAGATGAGAGGAAGGCGGCAATCTCAGGAATAAGAACACAAATAGCTGTTTGGTGAAGAAAACCATGTTTTTCAAGCCAGGCATACTTGAGCATCGTAGGCAAAGTTGTAGCAGTCTAAACGTTTTTAAAGTTAGAAGACGGCCCTAGGAAACCTTGTGAAAAAGGACAATAGGTACTACTATAGATCTCGGCAGAAAAATTATTGGAATTAAGATTTGGCCGAAAAATAACAGGATGAAAATCTTTGAATGTTGCTACTTGAAATCAAATAAACGCAAACCACCATTTAGCTCAATTATATCCTAACATGGAAGAAAATTATAGAGCGACGGGCTGTTGAAGGACAAATTTAGGGGACATACATTGTGGAGGAGATATGAAACATTAAGTATAAGTTTTTTGTTAGAAGACATTCCCAGTTGAGTAATTTACCTAGTTAACTCTTAAAACTACAAAAACTATAGTTTTATTCAGCTTGACGGCTATTAGCAGGCATTCATAATTTTTATAACGCATACATGATTCAATTTGTGTGTTACTTGTAGCTCGCAAATTCTTCACATTATACAAACTGTGCGAAGAGCAGTTGTCCAAGCAGGTGCATTATGATTTCGGACTTCGTAACATTCTATCCGTGTTGAGGACTATGGGTGCCCAAAAACGTGCTAACCCCGATAGTACTGAAGAAAACATCATGATGAGAGTACTAAAGTAAGAAAATTGGTCAAACAGGGTAACAAATATTGTAATTAAAACATAGGAAAGATAATATTAACACAATTTTATTTATTTATAGGGAAATGAATGTGTCAAAACTGGTAGATGAGGATGAACCTCTGTTTCTATCTTTGATTGAGGATTTGTTTCCGGGCATGAAACTCACTCAAACAGTGCAAAGGTATACCTACTTAATTACATGCTGTTTTTTTCTAACGGCCTCCTAACCTAGTTGTTAGTGACTCTGCCTTTGAAGCAGGAGGTCCCGGGTTCGAATCCTGGTCAGGGCATTTATTTGTGTGTTAATCACAAATATTTGTTCCTGAGTTATGGATGTCTTCTATATATTTAATTATTTATCAATATCTATATATTATATATGTATATCATCGCCTAGTACCCATAGCACAAGCTTTATTGAGCTTACCGTGGGACTAGGTTGATTTGTGTAAGATTGTCCCATAATATTTCTTTATTTATTATGAAACTTAAAATACTAATGGTAGATGCGCGCAGTGCATGACGGCAGGTTGTAAAAATGCTACACAAGTCTCGATGGGATTGTGGATGTCTGACGACTAAAATGTGATAAAGTCGATACTAATATACTTAATCATATTAACATTTTAGAGAAATGCAGCGTGCTATAGTTGTGGTGACAGAACGCACAGGCCTTGTGAACCATCCCGAATGGAACTTGAAGATTATTCAGTTATACGAGACTTCTCTTGTGCGACACGGTTTGATGACCATGGGCCCGACTGGGTCCGGCAAGACCACTTGTATTCACAGTTTAATGGCAGCGTTGACTGTGATCGGGAGACCGCACAGAGAGAATAGGATGAATCCAAAGGTGATTTGGTGCACTTATATCAATTTAGTCAGTTTCATTGCAATACTACATTCGTTGACGAGCGATTTTTTCGGACGAAGCGCAGCTGAGTAAGAAATAAGACGAGTTCACGAATTTCTATTCCCGCCGAGGCATATACGAGTATAGTGCTTTTCTCCAAATGTGCGAGGAAATAAAGTAAAGTAAATGAAATGACAGGTTTTGGTTACGTTATTAGCGTTCAATGTCATGATTCATGACTCATTTAGCTTCCCTCTATAACATATTTTTTAAGTATAAAGCACTATTTATACTGCCAATTTTCATTCAAATAATATTTAAAAATAAATTTTCATCAAAAGCTATTTAAGACAGTATAAAATATGCTCCTTTCATACAACTGTAATAGTAGTTTACAGGTTAGTATTATTTAAGCAACGTTTGATAATTTCAGGCTATTACGGCTCCTCAAATGTTTGGACGTTTAGATGTCGCCACAAACGATTGGACAGACGGTATTTTCTCTACTTTATGGAGACGAGCGTTGAAAGTAAAGAAAAGTGATACGACTTGGATTGTGTTAGGTAAGTTTTGATTTATGGACTATAATAGTTATCAATAGGCATGATGTTTTTTTTTCATGGATGATATCAATCAATTCGTTTTGTTGTGAGGATCAAATTTTGCGTTAAAGCAACACAATAATCAGAATTCATGAGATTCAAAATGTGATCTTTGCACGTGGTGCACAAAACGCTCCTAACAAAATGATATGTGGTAGTGACGTCACAGCGTCATGTTCGCCCTGTTGTAGTATGGAAAAATTATGAAAATGCTATTATAACATTGAAGTATTGCGTTTATGTATCCCTATACATAAACGCAATATTTCAGTGTAATAATCGCATCCCTATGCGATAAAACTAATTTTTCAGTAATATGTGAGAAACCAAATGGTATCAGCCAGGGAGCGAAACTTTGGTGCCGATGACAGACGTATGACGTCAAGCTACATACAGAGTGTTTTTATCAAAATTAAATATAATCCAGTTTATCGATATTGACATCTGAGTTGACACGGCCACTACTTATAAAAAGCATAATATACATATTAATAAAGACATTGTTGGAGACAATATCTATGTAAATATTATTTGTTTGTAAATAAATACGTATTATTATAGCGTTCTGCATACTTCGGTAGCCAACGAAGGTACGTTTGTGTTTTTTTATTCACTTGCGATTATTTTTTTATATATTTATGGTACCTAATAAGACATTTTATTGGCACCGTCTTTTTCATTATTTTTGAATTTGTATTATACTGTGTATAAATACCAAACAATTTATAAACATTATTAATAAACGAAACAATTAATGTTTATATAAAAGCGTTAGAAGAATTAGAAGTTGCAGGCGTCCACAGGCTAGTACGGTAACTGCTTACCATAAGGAGGGCCGTATGCTTGTTTGCCACCTTCATGGCATAACTAAAAAAAGCAGCCTTTATATAAATTTACGTCAAAATTACGTCACCGGCACCAAAGTTTCGCTCCCTGGGTATCACTGCTTTTTATAATTTCGTACTTAAAAAAACGTAAAATTTTGAAATTGTGAAGCGCGATATATTTTAACAGTTTTTAAAATTTTCACTAATCTCGAAACTGGAATTCAAGGCCAAAAAATCTACGACAGATACGTCAGTGTCATAACCATCATTGTCGCTTATGTCACTGTCAAGTAAACTTTTCAGGTTTCGCCAACCTTTTTATAATATGCTGCTTTATATTGGCCAACATTATCATATTATTTATTCTGTGACATTATCTAAAGAGTGGAGCGTAAGCGAAGTGAAGTACTTACAGACGTACGGATACAACGGAACTGTCAGCTGGCTACCTAGACGTCTCTGCATTTCGATAGATTTTTGATTTTAAATAATTGTTCCACGATAACTTTATAAAATTTCTTGGGGATGCAGCATAGATAAATAATATAATTTGAGTGTTCAAATATGATCAGATTGATCAAGGCGATATGGAGCTTAGAAGGCGCGAAAAAATCATCATAAAGTGTCTTGTTATATTGGTCCACTCGTTTGAATGTAAATCACGAGTTCTCGGTTCGAAGCGGGCTACCAGTTAAAATAAGGTTTTTTAAAAAAAGGTAGGTATGAACTTTTGTCGCCGACTGTACTCTACTTTCAACAGTAAACTAACACGGAGACAATTCTAACGAACATATTAAACACGATAAGGTTTCGTTTTTGACTTGATGTAGTTCTTAACTTAGTCGTAAATTATTGTACCAAATGTTATGAATACCCGAAGTAATACAAGTGCAATACCAGGGGCCGTATTCTAACTTTAAAACACGCACAGACACGATCCAACTTCAATGCAAATCCAATGCAATAACAACACAACACAGCTTACGACTACACGTCTGAATCAAAAATGACGGAATTTATTTGAAAATTACTGCGATGCAACTACAATACTACTTCAATATTGGTTGATTGTTGGTTGAGTGTTGGAGTTATGTTTAAGACAGATTGTGTTGTTAATGTATTGTTTATACATTTTAAAATTAGAATATGGCACCAGCTTTGCAAACAAAAATCACGGATGTTTTAGTATATTACGTACCTAGGGCTACGTAAATAAAGAACGGCTCAGATCGCGGACATTTGTGGCCCGAACCGAAGGTAAGGGCCATAAACAAGCGATCTGAGGCCTTCTTTATTACCGCCCGTGGTGCGTACACAATTTTACGTCTTCTCCTGGGTGTGAAGTGAGATTTGCTGCTGCGCCCGTGGGCGGCAAATCTCACTTAACGCCCAGAGTGACGTAAAACTTTTTATTAGGGCGTCTTTTATTTATGCACAGATAGAAAAAATCTCTTCAACCAAAGAAACCTATTTGAATCAAGAGATATCCAGTTTCCCATATAAGGAAAAAATAAAATTCTTTATTTTAAGATATAAAATGTTTCAAAGTTTATTACTTAACCTAATAAATTCAATACTTTATCCGAGATATAAAAATCTTCTTTTTAAAATAGCTTAATATTCTCACGAAGGGCGTTTGAATTTTGTTTTTGTATTGTATTTTTTTTTAATTGAACTTTATGTGTCTTAGTGCAATACATAAAGAACTTAAGCCAAGAAACTTTGTTTCTTGGATGAAGACTCATAGTTTAAATTGAGAATTGAATTTCTCCACGGAAACAAGAAATCGCATTAGTTCAAGAGCATGTGTTACTTGATGTAAAATTTGATATTTTCACACCAAGATCTAAAATTTCTTGGCGTATGAAATCGATTACTTGAAACAAACAATAACATTTTCTAAGGCGGTTATCACACTGGCGCGGATCCGCATGCGGCACCGGTGCGCGAGCGAGATAGCGCTCTGCATGTGTATAGCGCTATCTCGCTCGCACACCGGCGCCGCATGCGGATCCGTCGTCAGTGTGATAATCGCCTTAGTGTCTCAGTGCACTACTTAAAAACCTAGTAGCAGAAACTGTGTTTCTCGGGACTAATCCCAAGAAAGGAAGTTTAACTAAAAGTAGATAATACAAATATTAATTATGATTATTTATATACTCACAATTTATAATCGTATTAACTAGAGCTGAGATTGCTATTGTGAATCTCAAATAAGCCCGGGTAAAGCGGCGAGGGTCATGAAGTTACGTTGAACAAACGTTCGCGTGTTCTAACCTACACGCAGAGACATCTATTGATGCGCAGGGTAACTAGCGTCCAAGATTTAAATGTTTCAAAGCAAAAATTATGTGCTTCTTCTTTGGAATAGCTGTGGCTCTTGATTGTAAGTTGAAAACATCAAAGCAAAAATTAATCTCTCTTGCCTAAAAACTTAAAAATCTCAAATCTAACTTTTGGTGCTACTTCTTTAAATTAGCTTTGGCTCTTAGCTGTAGATTGAAAACATCAAACCAAGAACTAATCGATCTTACGTAAACACATAAAACTCTTAAAGGAAAATGTTGGTGCTTTTTTGCCGTAAATAATTATTATCTTAACTCACAGATCTAGTATGTATAGATCCATTGACAATGATCAAAAGTGTGACAAAAAAGGAATTTACCCACACATGGGTAAATTGTCTATGTGAGTGTAAAAATAGTGCAGCCAAGTACAACAGGTTAATTATCTATCGACATTTGACTTTTTATCGATAAGATGCACCCACATTTAGATTCATATTTGACGCTAAAAGTCATGTTAGAATTAGTAAAATAATAATGTATTTTTTTTGTTGAAGTTATAAAATGTTCAATACTTAATTTGATGACTTATTATATAATTAAGTCTGAGTTTGACGCATTAACCACTTTAAACCCCAACTAACGGCCTAGCGTCTAAAATACCGTTGATTGTCCATTGCAACAGGTGCAATTTGTCGCTTTTGAACTTCAACGTGGATATCGGCAGTATTTTTTATCGAACAGATATCGATATAAGATCCTATGACGTTTTGTCAATCCCTAGCGTAGAATAACAGTTTCAATTTTACACAAAATAATCTTGAATATTAACTTTCATGATAAAATATTACCACACAAAGAAAGAAACACTAATATTCTATTGTATCTAGTGCTTACTTTCAAGATTTATTTTGCTAATTCGGTAAAATATGGTTTCAAAGACATCGATCGGAATATCATATTTGCCTGTAAAATGAGTAATTTCCTGGGTTTTTCTTGTGTTTAATGTTGGAATCAGGTACACAATACGATACTACGTTTCTACTTTTTCATTTCAAGTGATTTTGTTCTGGATTGTTTGATATTTTACGCGATAAAATATGAGCTGTCGCGACGGTGGTGTTTGTGGTGTTTTCTGAAAGTCAAAAGTTGGAACACTTGTGTATCTCTTTCGCACTAGTGAATGTTCATATGCGCTATTGCGCACTTCCCGTCTCTTTAAGCGAGCGCCAGCGAGCGCCATTTTATCTCTATGTCTTAACTCAAATCATTACTATTCGCTTTAAAAATAGGTAAAGTTAAAGCTAAATAATTTTAAATCTTCTTTTAAAAATCATGATATTTTTAACTCAAGTCATGTTTATTGGTCTAAGGTATTTATTACTCTCTTTAAGACACCGCGTGCAAGAGAGTTTTGCGTTTTGAATTAAGATATTATTTCTATCTGTGTGTAAAATAAGTAAATATAATTACTTCTTTAAATTATAGGATTGAAATTACCAACAAATAAATTATGTTAGCGTGTTTTTAATAAAAAAGGGAATATACCATTGTACAAACATTTTACTGCAGTGGCAACATTGTACTTTTTTGGCCTTGAATTACAGTTTCGAGATTAAAATAGGATATATTGATTTCATTGCTATATTCAACATCTGTCATCATCCCTATTCGTCTATGTCATAATCGGCCATGGTTTGGACGGAATAGTCCTTTAAATTACGTGTTTGGAATTTTTGAATACCGTGGTGATTTTTGTAACCAAACATACAGATGGTCCTGTTGACGCCGTGTGGATTGAAAATTTGAACTCCGTATTGGATGACAACAAGACACTGACTCTAGCCAATGGAGATCGTATACCCATGGCATCCAATAGTAAACTGGTATTTGAACCAGACAATGTCGACAATGCCTCGCCGGCCACTGTTAGCCGTATGGGGATGGTATTCTTGTCGTCATCTGTTTTAAAATGGCAACCAATATTAGAGGTAATATTATGTTAATGTATACTTCTTGAAGTCTCATTTTCTTAAAATATATTACATATGTATTATCTTGGGGAGAGTCACTTTACTAATGTCTATCCGCGACATCGTATCGAGTTGTAAAAATGCATACAAATGTAAAGTCTGTCCGGAAAGAAGTGTCGCAGAATGTACGATCTCCCATATAAACCAAGACACTTTTCTTTCCGGACAGACTCTAAGACTTCATAGATAGGCAATTACTCACTTGGTTGGTACTTATAAAACGACCCGAATTAAGACTTGGCATCGGACACAAAAGCAAGTCATAAGTCATGATGATCCTGCGCAGTTTCTCACCAGTTTATGCCGGCATACTATGGGGCGAATCGGTCAAAAATAAAATACTTCGCGACAGGGAATTCTGCAAATATATTGTATACATGTCGTACAAAAAAATTGTATATGTACATGTTTTCAAAATATGGCATAATAAATAAAGCCCGTTTTTTTATTCGGGACCCAAAAAAGATATCCTCTAATGTTCAACAATACACTCCTTTTCTTGGCAGTCGTGTAAAAAGATCCGACTCTATCCATCCAGCGAAACCTAGAATGACCGAAAGGACGGCATCTTATCAGTTCAGTTCAGTGACATATCTACTTTATATGTTAGGGTAGGCGAGCCCAAGAGGAGATTTTTGCAGTTACTCGAGCGCGTTAGGATATGGTGATATCTTACAACAGTGGGCAGTTAAAGAATTGATTGTTGGATTGTGGATTCGATAATTTTGTTCCAAATTGATGGTTTGGTTGTGCTAATACTGCTAACACATATGTAATCTGACATTTATCTTTAGGTATTTTCTTAATCTTACGGATTCAATTTTAATTTTGAGGTTATTGTACGTAGGCCATTGTAAACTTCAATCTCATCGTCTATTTAGTCAGATTATCATTATCATACTCATCAGTGATACGTCAGAAGCCTCCAGTGTCAAAATCTGATGCGCTCGAGTAAGTATAGTACATGTGATGTGACCTTTTGTTTAGTTAAAATCTTTGAAAGCCTATAGAGGCTAAACTAAACCCACCGCTGAAAGTACATTAGTAATGAATCATTATATTTTTTTTCTTTTTACGATGTCCATTGTCCTTACTATTGAAAATGGCCTTGGCTCTAACGACGCTCGAGTGACTGCAAATTTAGCATCATGGGCTCCCCTAATATTATGCTCTTTTTACTCCATAAGTTCGAGGATACCCTATAAATAAAATAATGATAATTATTATAGGGTTGGTTGAAGAAAAGGTCTCAAAAAGAAGCAGATTCTTTGCGTAATGCATTTAACAAGATATATGATGACGTTCATGCATTTGTACAACAGAAGCTACCCGCTAAAATGAAATTACTTGAAGCAATTTATATTCGGTAATACTCGTCCGGTATTTCGCAGTATACGAACTTCTAATATAAGTAGTGATAAAATCCATTTATGAAATCTTTACCTTTATACCTAGGTATAACTTTATACCTTCCTAGAAGGCACGAAAAACTGTCAATGGATATTATTGCTAATATGTTATGTTATTGTGGTAGGTAGTGTTAACTGCGGTAAAATAAGCATTAAATATGACTGCGTTATATTTTAACAGGCAATGCGTCGATGTACTAACTGGGCTGCTATCTATCGAGATTCCTAGTGGAAGTAAGTTGTTTTTGACATACCGGTTGGCCGTACTCTTTCTTGAGCTTACGCAAACATCACGTGTGACCAGCTACCCGATCTATTTACTTGAGACTACTGTAATTTACTTTTAGAAAGCCATACGGATCGACACTTGGAACGCCTCTTTATATTTGCCATGATGTGGTCGTTGGGGGCAGTGTTAGAACTGGACGCTCGCACGAAAATGGCAGAGTTTTTCACCAAACTACCCGTTAAAATGGACTATCCTGGTGGCAAAGCAAGCAAGGGAGAGTGGGTCATGCCTTTCGATTACATGGTCAATCCAGCTGGACAATGGCAACATTGGTTAGTTGGTATAAAATTTTGTCATTCCTGATATCTCATTTGCTTCTTTATCAGTTCAGTTCATTAAGCTACCTAGTTCGATTTGTTTTGCTTTGCGTTTGTCACTTGTTCCGAGATTTCAAGTGCAGATACAAATATGGCTTGATTCCATTCGATATAAACGACAAAAATGTATTGAATATGGGCTTGGCACAGACATGGGTTAAGCTTTTTGAGTGTTAAAGACGGAAAAACTAAGCACGCATTACGCTACCTTCCATTTCGCTTGTAATTTATAGAAATGACGTCATCTGTATCGTAAATACTTACAAAAGTGCGGTTACTATGAGTTTTTAACGTCCTGTCAATATATTTAGTTGTTCGTCGCTTATACCCATTCAATAATGTTGCAATATGTTTTTAGGTCCGAAAGCGTTGAAGATTATATCTACCCTCCTGACAGCATCCCCGAATATGCTTCAATTCTAGTACCTAATGTCGATAACGTCTGTATTTCATTCTTAATCGATACGATAGCGAAACAGAATAAAGCTGTATTGTTGATTGGTGAGCAGGGAACGGCTAAGACAGTAATGTTGAAGGGTTACATGGCAAAATACGACAACGAGGTCAAACTCTTCAAAATGATAAACTTCTCTTCCGCGACTACGCCAAATATGTTCCAGGTATTTATGTATATTATCTTTAGCTTTTTCTATTGAATACTTTTATTCGACGACTATATCAAGAATTTTTAAGCTTAAAGTTATATAATTATTGATTAGAAGCTAGAATTCTCGAATGAAATGATGATTATTTTTTGATTTTAAAACAGAGGATTATTGAATCTTACGTGGAGAAGAGAGTTGGTATGACATACGGCCCTCCCGGCAACAGGGCTATGACTGTCTTTGTAGACGACATCAACATGCCCGTTGTCAATGAATGGGGTGATCAGGTAAAACTAATATGGACCTACTTTATCTGACCTATATCCAGTGTTACGTATTATACATTCAAAATGTATTCTGTCTTCACCGTCTCTATTGCCAATTGTATTGTAGGTACTAAATTCTTTGTTTGCTTTATATAGTCTCCCAAATCTCCCTTTCTTTTTACACAGTTTTATTTAGCTTGACTTCGTATATTTATTTTGTTTGTTTAATTACTTATATACATTCAATCTTGTAAGTTAAATTTCAACCACTTTCCGTTGTCTGATTGAGCTTTGCTACACTTCCGTAGTTTACATGAATGTTACTAGGTACCATCGGGTTCAAAAATGCATGGGCAATTTATGAATGAATTCATTGATAAATTGGTCATGCAATTATTATAAACCCGATGGTACAGTCACCAATTAAACTGTGTACCAAAATAAATTTTGGTAGTTACTTTTGTTGCATAGAATCACAAATTCCACGTCGTACATTAAATATTATTATCACGAGTAGCGTTACGGCGCGACGTTACTTCTAATGTAAATATGTCTTATACTGTCTTATATTTTCTTATGTGGCGTTTTCAAATAAAAGGTACATCATTATCGAGGTCGATTGTTAATAGAGTTTATTTCTTAATTTTTTTTAGTGCAGTAACGACTTATTGGCGATCGACAATGATGTTCTTTTACTTGAATATATTTTAATTTGTCCACTTTATACGATAGATTTGATAGACATAATAGGATATGCATATGGATTTTACCAACAGGTTACCAATGAAATAGTACGCCAAATGATGGAATGTGGAGGGTTCTATTCTTTAGAAAAACCCGGAGAATTTATCATTATAGCTGAAATACAAATGTTTGGTGCAATGATTCATCCAGGTACTACATTATAAATAGTTATAAGTCAATTACATACATGTCTTTTCCTTTCATTCTCACTAACAAAACTTTGTACTTCATAGGTGGTGGACGAAATGATGTCCCACCTCGGTTAAAGAGACAATTTAATGTGTTCAACTGTACTTTACCTAGCGATTCTTCGATGGATAAGATATTCGGTAAGACTTATTTTTATTAAACTTTTAGTACATTTTACAATAGTTAAAAGAATACTGTTTATTTCCTTATCAGAGACCATCAGTGCTGGATATTTCTGCAAAACTCGTTTCGACAAAAAGCTGGTGGAATTTATGCCGAAGCTTGTGCCAGTAACACGAGTCATCTGGCAACAAACGAAAGTATGAACTTTTTACCTAATTACAATTTGCAAAGCTCAAGACGCAGACTTTTTTTTAGCTCTTGGGCCGTATTATAATTTTAAAACACGTTTAAATACGATCAAACTTCAATGCGACTCCAATGTATTAACTACGCAATACAGTTAGCGCCTAAACGCCTGAACCTGAACTTTGCTTGAAAATTTATTCCAAAGCAGCTCCAATACAACCTCAATATTGATTGATTATTTGTTGTGCGTTGGAGTTGTGTTTGAGATACAGCCTTGGCCAGAAGTATTGAGCATAGGTGTTTTTTGTTTACAATTTTGATGTTAAGCATTATTTCCCTATCCTAACAATGTACGGTAACGGTAAATGTTATATTTTATTTATAAATATAGAAAACTTCACTTAATAACACTTTCAAGGTACTTAAAAAATATGAAAACAGAAGGTACCAAAAATGTAAATTTAAGTCGGTGCGACATATTGCAAATATTCTATGCAGTTACTACTAACTTCAACAAAACATGCCTATTAGTTTAAATTAATTGACAAAATAACTTAAACAAAGATGGAAACGATGGACTAAACTTTCCAGTTTTGTATGAAAATCGCATTGGTGCTCAACACTTCTGGCCAAGGCTGTATAAAGGTTACGGTTAAGAACACGCCCAAGTTTGGCACACAAAATGACTATTAAAAAAATACACGGTCAACTGTAGCGAATTGTCTTTTGAATATAGTTGCAAATAATACTATTTACTCATAATAACACTTGAACTTTTGGTAACCAGGACACAGGACACTTTGCACGACATTATTTCCGTACATTTTAGTGGCACAAGTCCCTGTTATTCGATGATTAGTCGCTAATATATTTTGAACAGGATATTTTTTTTGGAATAAAGTTTTGGTATGGACCAATCCTTTCCATTAGCCTTAGTTTAGGCCGAATCGCGAATAGTTCCCTACGGCCACTGTCAGTGACTCAATTAAGTTCATACCTCTCAGGTACTGTTATAGCGAAGTGACTACTTAAATAATACCAAAACAGTAACAATGAGCTGTGACTTCAGATCATAAGTTCTAATCGCTCTTTAAAATCTGTTTGTTTTGTTTTACTATATTTCTTTGCTCAATCTTCCTCTCATGCGAAAATTATCGGCTACGCTTGCCATGATTACTAATAGCTAGCTAGACCTATAAATAATGAAGACACTAAGCATTATTTTAAGCTCATAATTTCTTTTCTCATTTTATATTTACGCGTACATTGAAATTAATATTTAGTTTGTATGAAAAAGAGACAATCTAAAAACTACATATTTTTTTAAAGTTGTTGAACAATAGTTTTATTGTTTGAGTAGTACAATCTACGTTTAAATTTTTCGCTCGTGTTTTGGGCCACACACTGTATATATGTTTATAATATATAGGTATATGTAAAGGTATGCTGCCAATTTGGGCTATTTGTATCTTTTTCCGAAACGAAATTGATGAAGTGATGCAACGTAGTAACAAACAATCGTCGTCGGAAAAGGATTTTGAGAAAACCATATGTCAAAAATTACAATCTGGTCTGTGAATTTCTAGGCAAAAATGCTACCAACTCCAGCGAAATTTCACTACGTGTTTAATCTTCGTGATTTGTCTCGTATTTGGGAAGGGATTCTATATATTAAACGAGAAGAGCTGCAAAACCTTAGTACTGCTTTTAAACTATGGTTCCACGAGTGTTTGCGAGTTATTTCTGACAGGTAAAAATCTTTTGTATACGAGTATTAATGTATAATATAACAAAAGTAATATCTACCAACATGGTTTATGTGGGATCCTTAAGACTGTGTCGACCGTCTAGAGGCGCCCTCGTCATAGATCATAAGTTGCGGAATTGCTAGTAGGACTACAACTTAACATGATGGAATATACAGAAATTGATTAGTTTAGTAGGAAACGCAATTTCCCTAATGTGGCCGCCACTAGACAGTCGACGCCGTCTTAAGGTGTATTCATATATTGTTGGCTGGATTTCCCATGCGTAGAGCTAAACTTTACAAATTGATGATATGCTAGTTATGCTACGCTACGGTATAGAGATTCCATGGGCCTCGAATGTGTGCCAAAATTATGCTATGAAATAGTTTACGATCAATGCTTCGGAATTTCTCGATTTTTGTTGCGATGTAAGGAAATCCACAAAATATTGTCGCGTAATTTTTGGGTATTAACTGTGGTCCCGTGGGCCGACTGTGGGTCATAGCAGTGGGACCATGGTTAATTCACCGTTATTTCGGTATGATTTACTTTATGACTAATTGATTACATAATATTACCTTAAAGTTGCAAGCATTAAAAAATATGAATATTTGTAGTATCATTAGCGTTCAGGTATGACAAAAGTAAGTATTTCAGTTGTGACAAAAATATTACAGATTTACAACATTCGACGATAAAGATTGGTTCGTCGAAAACTTTTGGAAAACTGCAGCCAGAGAA
The DNA here is from genome assembly GCA_911728535.1 of Pammene fasciana. Classification (NCBI taxonomy): domain Eukaryota; kingdom Metazoa; phylum Arthropoda; class Insecta; order Lepidoptera; family Tortricidae; genus Pammene; species Pammene fasciana. Next base: position 14,130,252 of record OU452276.1, on the reverse strand, counting down.
CTGCCAGAATATGTAGCAGATTTTCCGGAGGGCGAAACATTCTTCGTCAATTTTCTGCGGGAGCCTGCGGATCCCACTGGAGATGAAGAGGAAGAGTTCAGTTTTGAAGCGCCCAAGATTTACGAAGAACTGCCTTCGTTAGTTACTATATTAAATTAATATTTGGGTAGGGTTAAAGGAGAGTTAGTAAACATTGCTGATGCTGACTGGGCGTGCCTTTTATGCATATATGTCAAACATTAAATTAAAACGGCAGCGTATTTAAAATATTGTAAATCGGAGGATAAGTATATAAGAGACCAGCCAGACCAGGTTTTCCATGGGCCTTCTATTAGATTCTGGCTATGCTATTGTGGCCCTAAGATTTGTATGAAACTTTTTCAAAGGCAACAATTTTTTGAATGTAAGGGTTTCAATGGTTTGTTATTTGTTGTGACATTTGGGAAAAATGTAACGATTTTATCATTGTTTTCAAATAAATCGTCGACACAGCCACAAAAGATCGCGTGAATTACTTTATATTATGATTTAAAAGTATAAATAAAGAAAAATAAGACGACCAGAAAGTGATTTTGATACAAAATGAACGAATTTAAGAAAGGCACCAGTATCACAATACACTGTTAATTTTGATATTGTTTGATACCTATGCAACATAAAATAAAGTAACAATAGGCAAGATGAAATGTTTTCATTTATGCTTTTATTTGAAAGAATCGCATGTAGAGTAGACCACGAGTGTATAAAAAAATTAAAATACTATAATTTATAGTCACAAAATGCTGTTACAAACTGACAATTTAAATTTTCCCGCCTAAACGGATCGACAGTTCCTGTGACGTCACTCATGTATGTGTCACTCGTCATATTTGTTCATCCTTAGGGGTTCGTCCCTGTCAAACCTGCCACATTTTTTTGATCCGGATGTTTGCCCTTTAAGCCAAATCCCATAGAACAAAACTAGTGACAGTTGCCAACCCCATTAGTTTTCATACAGGTGTGACGTCACCAGACGCTGATTGGTGGATTAAAACACGTACAACACTTCAAATCGTAATTATTGTTTTAAATTAGTATAAACTAAAGTGAAAACGTTACAATACCTATGATTTTATGTTTTTTCAACATTTTGATCACAAAATAATGGGAAATATTATAGCTGCATCTTCCCTATTCCAGAAGGTACTTTTTGAACTAATATTGATTTTCTGTAACAACTAATAAGTAGCTTGTAGTACAGAATATATACTTATATGATTCAAAAATACGATTAATGTACGAGTAGTAATCATAAAAATATATCCTTGTCGACGCCAAAGATATATTAACACTTTTTCACCTTACTCCATCGTAATAAGGTGTGTAAGGTAAAGATGTCTTTGACGCCGACTGTACAATAAACACACGATATCACACGTCGAAAGTCTAAAATTGGTTTATATATTAGGTTGTTTAACAATGAAAATATAAGCTGATAAGAGGTTTTTTCGCATATACGATAATATGTATAGGTATATGTGTAACTATGTCGAAAGAAAAAAATATGAGTCTTTCAAGTATTATTATTGTTTTTGCCTTATACACGTCGTATTGCAATAACGCAGATTTTTTAAATTTGCCACGCCTTTTTTCAGGGCTTTAATAGCGTAGCCAGAGTCTAACTTTCGTTTTCAATATATTTATTTCTGTTACGCCTTACATAGTAGCGAATGATCATGATCGATTTATCAGGGGGTACACCTGAAGGATTTCTTCACCCGAAAATGTTGTTTCATTAAGAATAGCACAAACCAGGCTATAATTACATTATAGTGACGAAACTAAAATGTCAATCTGTGATAGTTGACTAGTTATTTGATACATCCCTGTTGGCTGTGTTGTTACAGGTGGGAGTTTGTCCTTTCGAAGTTGGCAAGTTTTGAAGACCTGTATAATGAGCAAATAAGAGGAGCTTCTTTGGATCTGGTATTTTTCCATGATGCGATGGTGCACTTATTTATTATTTCGAGGATAATAAACACTCCTAGGTAACTGTTTTTTATCAATAGCTATTAGTATAAACCGTGGGCGAGATCTTAATATCTTGCACTATGCATTCTTTCTTAATATTCTCCACTCAGTTACTCTAAGGTTAGCTGGAAGAGATCCCTTATAGGGATAAGCTCGCCTTTGTACCTATATCTCTTAAAATTGTTTTGTATTTTTCTTTGTGTACAATAAAGTGCTACTACTACTACTACTACTACTACTACTACTACTACTACTACTACTACTATGTGTATGTTATCACTACATAGTATAAAACAAAGTCTCTTCCTGCTATCTATCAAGATCTAAGCATACATAGGTATGCTTAGATCTTTAAAACTACGCAACGAATTATGATGCGGTTTTTTAATAGATAGAGTTATTCAAGAGGAAGGTTTATATGTGTATAATTACACCCGTGCGAAGCCGGGGCGGGTCGCTAGTTTGTAATGTAAGCTCAGTGAACTGGAACTCTTATGATTGATAAAACAAAAACATATTTTTAATTGAAATCGTGCTTATTCTAAGCATCTTATATTTTACGTTAATTAAGCTTTAATTTCATTATGTTTTAGGGGTAACGCCCTTCTTGTGGGGGTTGGTGGATCTGGAAAGCAAAGTTTGACAAAATTAGCCTCGTTCATTGCTAATTTTTCATTCTACCAGATAACATTAACCAGGTTTGTAACATTACAATTTAAAAGGACTATATTTTATTAGATAGGAACTTTTCTTAGAGAGATCGAGCCACTCAGACATTCCTCCCTAGTCATAGTAATAGTCATAGCCATATAATTTATTGCAATCATAGTTTGTACAGTTGGTATAAATATGTACATTTTGGATCATATGGGCCCTGGCAGGGTGCAACGATTTTCTTACAGGTTACTTATCTACTAATTATAGTTGGGTACATGCATATCTAAACCGAATTTTATAAACATTCAAATAGTTCTTAATTTATTAAATAAGTATTTAGATTTACATCAAAATTATATTATATGTTATATGTCCTTTGGGAGTCTAAGGTATGAATGCCGTACTTCCTTACTTAAATAGTCTACCTGGAAACATCCGGCATGAACCTAATAAAAATAAGTTTAAAAACGCTAAAACTGTACCTACTACAACAACTTAAGTGACATTTACACTAATGTACCTATCTACATAAATATCACTTAGGTTTAAACTTAAGTAAATAGCATAGTTATACATATGTATAACTTAGAGACTCTCATCTGCAGACAAACTGAAAACAGTTTTGCAGGAAACTGCCTTACATTTTATTTCTGTACTGTGTTGTAATAATAATAAATAAATAAAATCCTTGTCTTGCAGACAAGACTGCTTGTTTCAAGTCAGATTTTCATACGACACGCGGATCCTAGGTTGATAGGGGTTGGTAACTGGTAAGGTATACGAAATACCTTATATTTGTAAGGATGACTACTGCTGTAAATGACCATCAATTACTTTTTTATTTACTTACATCATTTTAGATCTTACAACGTAACCAACTTTATGGATGACATTAAATATTTGTATCGTTACGCTGGCTTACAAGGAAAGGGCATATCGTTTATATTTACTGATAATGATATAAAAGATGAACAGTTCTTAGAGTTCCTTAACAATATTCTGAGTTCAGGAGAAATTGCTAATCTGTTTGCTAAGGATGAAATGGGTAAGAATTTTAAAACTAAGCTAAAACTATGTATAGTAATTCGTAAGGATGACAACACTTTTCCACCTATTGCAGTGTAATACGGTCCAAAAGTGGATACATCTTTTCGTAGTCGAATGTACGTAGCTAGAGACAAAACCTAAAAAATTATCTTTATTGTAGATGAAATTTTAAACGAGTTAACTCCTATCATGAAAAAATATGCACCAAGAAGAATTCCAGTGCCTGACGTGTTATATGAATACTTTATTATGAGATGTAGAGCTAATCTTCACGTAGTGCTGTGCTTTTCTCCGGTATGTAAAGATTTCTTGTCTTGAAAAATCTGTTTATAGGCAATGCGATTACGTATTATTTTCAACATTTGATTTTCTACCTAGATAAACACATGTTGTTATGTTGAGTTTATGCTTCAATTTATTTATTTATTTATTTAAGAGCCAAGAGTGTCCCACTGCTGGGCAAGGCTCTCTTTGTTCCACGTATCCCGGTCTTTAGCATTCTCCCACCAGTTAGCCCGCAAGGTCTCTCCATCGTTTCCTTGGTCTACCCTGACACCGGGTTTTGTCTTGTGGGACCCATCCGGTGGTTGTTTTATAATCCCATATAAGCCCATAATCTTCCGGCAAGCGGCAGACGTGTCCAGCCCAGGCCCAAGATAGTAAATAAAATTTATGAAAATTATTAGTCAACCAAAAACTACATAAAGTTACATTACGCATTTAATTAACTTTTAATGTCCTATTTATTCCATTAGGTGGGTGAGAAATTTAGAAGCAGAGCAATGAAGTTCCCTGGTTTGATATCTGGATCAGTGATGGATTGGTTCCAAAAATGGCCAAGGCAGGCACTTGTCGAAGTGGCTCACCATTTCCTGAGTGAATTTCATGTTAGTTTTATAATATGGTATTCCAGTTATACATATATACTAGCAGTATAAAGGTGACATGGAGCTTCATTTCTGTAGGTACGCGTATTTTATACAATTGAATATATTGCAATCGTGACATCTTTTCAGTCAAGTACAATGTTCAGGTCACGCAGCTTGCTGAGTCGTCTGAGTAAGGTACTAGATTAAAAAACTTAATTATGTCGCTATTGTATACAGAATAGAAAAGACGGTAAAATTGAGTTAAACGAACACCTTATAACCTGCTGCGTCTATATAATTTGGTGACATTAATCTGCCTGTGGATTGTGCCGGTGTTTTAATATTATTTATATAACGTGTTATAATATTGTATGAAAATTCATAAGACCACTTAACTCTGAGATTTGCATTTGTACCTCAAAACGCTCCTAACAAAATAACGAGTAGATGTGACGCCACGACTAGAGTCGCTCTGTAGCTCACCGAAGGAAGCCCACTAACTGCTCGATAGGAGAAATAATTCGTGTATAGCTGAATTTTGGTGAAGTTGTAGATAAAGGTGTCTTACTCAACATACTAAAAGTACCCATGGATAGGGGTGCCGCTAACGGGGAGAGGGGGGTGTAAAGGTCCCCTTTTTTGGCTTTTCATAAATAACTCAGTAGCGGTGGCTCATACGAAAAAATATTCTTCTACTTAATTAATCCACAAATGATTTTGTACAAAAAAGGTTCTTTACACTTTTTTGCTGAGATCAATGTATAATGAGATTTCGAGGAAATACGATAATCACTTTTAGAAACTTTCGGAGCTTTTATTTACGAAACTATTAGTTTTGTCTAAAAATTGTTTTAGATTATATTAAAAGACCTATCCAACGACACCCCACACATTAGGGGTGAATTAAAAAACATAATTTACCCCCCACTTCATGTGTTCGGGAGTTACCCTAAAAAATAATATTTTTTCAGATTTTGTTTTAAAACTTTGTCTACGTGTTCAAAACACATACTCATACGAAGTTTAACTATTCTAGTACTAACCATCACTGCGCAAAGCCGTGAACGGACAGACTGGGACAAACGGACAGCGAAACTATAAGGTTAGGAAGTTGATTGCAGGCGTCCATAGGCTATGGGAACTACTTACCATCAGACGGGTCGTATGCTTGTTTGGCACCGTCGTGGCATAAAAAATAAAAAGTAAAAAAATACCCTCTTCAACCTGCTCAGTGATGGTTAGTACTTGAATAGTTAAACTTCGTATGAGTATGTATTTTGAACACGCAGACAAAGTTTTAAAACAAAATATGAAAAAAAAAATTTTTTGGGGTACCTCCCGAACACATGAAGTGGGAGGTAAATTCTTTTTTTTACTCCACCCCTAGTGTTTGGGGTGTCGTTGGATAGGTCTTTTAATATAAATATGGGTTTTCTAAAACAACTTTTAGACAAAACTAATAGTTTCGTAAAGAATAGCTCCGAAAGTTTCAAAAAGTGATTATCTTATTTCCTCGAAATCTCATTATAAATTGATCCCAGCAAAAAAGTGTAGAGAACCTTTTTTGTAGAAAATTATTTGTGGATTAAATTAGTTCCAGAACATTTTTTCGTATGAGCCACCGCTACTGAGTTATTTACGAAAATCCAAAAAAGGGGACCTTTACACCCCCCTCTCCCCGTTAGCGGCACCCCTATCCATGGGTACTTTTGGTATGTTGTGTAAGACACCTTTGTCTACAACTATACCAAAATTCAGCTATACACGAATTATTTCCCCTAAGTTTTCCTTCGTTTGGAGGGCTACTGTCTAAAGTATGGAAAAATTATGAAATTGCTATTTTTACAGTGAAATGCTTAGAGCTTTAAACCAAGCGGAGTAGCCATTCACAGGCGTTCCCTTCTGCCGAATGAGTATGACCAGTGGTCATACTCATTGTATGGACTGACGTTTGTTTGACGTGGCTATTTTGACGTTTCGCATACATTTGACGTTCCCTCCCACGCAAAAAAAGACAGACTTTTTCCGATAGAAATGAGAGCGCGTCTCGCATCCGGTTGGTTTATTAATCAAAGGTGAAATGTTGCGTTTATGTATATGGTTGCCATACAATTAATTTATTTTACAAAGTATCATAGGTTTTCTAAAATTTGCACCTTAAAAAAATGTAATATTTTGATTTTTTTAGGCCTTTGATATCTTTGATCCATTACAATAGATTTTTTTATATTTTTCACTTTATTTGGATTTTTATCACTTTGCATCCTATCAACTAAATTTTATAGCATAATTCAACATTGTCATCATCACTGATCTCTTTCCAGACAGACTCTAGATGAAAAATATTGCTAGATTTTTTTATCTTCACATGTATCAAAATTAAATAATTACTCACCGATCAACATAAGCACTAAAATGTTTTGATTGAATGCAGGTTGTCTGTGCTCCAGAGACCAAGATCATGCTTATTGAAATCATGGGCATGGTTCAAGATGACGTAGCCGAGAAGTGCACAATGTACTATGACAAATTTAGGAGGCAGACACACGTTACTCCAAAATCTTATTTATCATTTTTGGAAGGTTACAAGGTGCTGTATAAAGAGAAACACGTAGCCATCGCAGAAATGGCCAGAAGGTGTGAAAATCTTAATTTTATTTAACCTCGTCCTGCCCGTTGTCCTTTTGAAATCACAAAAAATATATATAATTTAAAGCCTGGGTAGGACGAGGTTAAGTTTGTTTTATATTTAAGCAATAGGTAGAACCTGTAGGGTATCCTGCCTTTTCGCCGAAAATTACATTGCCGAATTTCACTTGCCAACCAACTTTTCGCAAAAGTTTCATTTGGCCGAACAACTTTTACCAAATAATTATTTCGCAACCATTTCATTTCCCAACCCATATAGTTAGGAAATGAAAATTACCTACTAGGTTGGGTTAGGTTAGGTTGAATTATGTAAAGTTGGGAAATGAAATTCGACCAAATGAGACTTCTGCGAAAAGTTGGTTGGCAAGTGAAATTCTGCGTATGGTGGGAGAGCACGCATGTGTGTAAATACTTATCTATTCATTTATTTTATTTAAATTATCTATAATCATGCGATTGCAGATGGTCTTTATATTTTTTTGCAGGTACTAAATGAAATACCTACCTAAATACTTAATATTCTTTGTTTATTTCAGTCTACCTTCCTAAAAAAATATAAACAGACAATTCTCTTAATCTCTTAAATATTAGGTAGTGCAATGAAACTAGTGGTTTCTGCATAATACGTATAATTTTTCACTTCACAGACGATTATCAAAAAGTTCCCTTACAGAATTCCACCCTGTATAAAAAAAATATATTTAACAATGTATCATTAATTAAATTCACTCACTGTATATATTAACACACTATATAAAAAAAGGAAAGCGGTATCAGAAAATAACGTTACCGGTAGAATATTTTTGGTCCTAGCGTAAGCACGAACAATATTGAAATTATTTAAAGTTATTATTTAAAACTAGCACTTGACAATACAATGATGAGTGGCATCTACTCTCCGCACGTAAGTAACATAAAAGAAGGAACAAGTAAGACTAATTGTAAGTATCAAATAGAAAAAATACGGTTGATAATTTCGCTGTTTGAAATGATGGGTTAATGAGGTGATATGGGCGGCGATAGGGGAAACAGTGCATGAATGTAGCCTAAATTTAGGAGCCAGATATTTATATGCCTGTCAATCGAGGCGGTTAGAATTTAAAGGAATTTTGAATTAATATAAAAAAATGCGGATTGTAGATACTTAAGAATAATAAGGATAATATAGAACTACGACATGCGCGATAATCCGTTATTAATTTAAAAAAAGGGAACCAAATCACTTAAAGTCTACACGTAAATGACGAGAAAATGCCTTCGCGATACGGAGTCCGGAACACAAATCCTACACCATTTTTGGCAGCGATACGCTGCCTTCACCTTGATCCACACGGATCGTGGGGCCCTTGAATTCCTGGAGAGATGTACCACACGCTGGATTCAGCCGGTCAGGCACGCGGAATGCGGACCAGGTCTTAAAGAGCCTGGCGGTTGTACTACGGCGGCTGCAAACAGTATCCAGTGATACCGCGGGACTGGTTATGAAAACTGGCCTTCCTCGGGCGGAGCGACCGTACGCACTCGGGGCAGGCAATAAACTAAATCGTGCGTTTATCTTCTCAATTACGCAAACATAATCAAACTGAACTCATAATAATACAAAGAAATAAATATTTATTGCCAAACAAGCACCCAACAGTCGCCAACAACAAAAACCACCCCTGCTTTTTGTCAAGAATCTATCTCTCTGACATCCTTCACTCAGAAAAATTCTCTCAATATTTCTACAACATTCTGAATTTAAATTTCTCTCGAATCTTTTCTTTTCTTCGTGGACATGTTTCTCCAAAAATAAAAAAAGGTACATATGTTGCGTGCAGCATACAGGCGGCATGCTATAGTAGGTACAGTCGACTAAAGATGTGGTACCTAGATAATTGACAACATATATGGTTTCGTGTGACATTTTATTTTCTGACTCTAAAAATAAACATGTTTAAAGATACCCGTATTTTTTACAGAATGACGACAGGCCTCGATAAACTGGTCGAAGCCGCTGCAAGCGTTGATATTCTCAAGAAAGAATTGGAACTCAAAGGTATAGAGATAGAAGAAGCTACCGCTAAAGCTGAGGAGGTAAATCTACATACATAAGTGCTTTAGTTTGACGTAGAAATCGTGAACGCAGAGCAAAAACTACTGAATGCAGAAATCAGTTTTTTTTTTTAATAGTTTACATGTATGTATAACGTTGTTTACCACCATAAAGCAAATTCTACTCCTAAGCGAGTCAGGAAAATCCACGCAAACGGAATCGTTATCTACGGCATATTCCATAAATTCTATACACTCATAATTTTCATTTAGCCTAAGAGTTTGCTGTAAAAGCAATTATCATTCGCGACTGCTTAGGTTGTTTTCCAAATAATCTTTAAGTTAATATTTTTTTCACAGGTGCTTCAAGCTGTAGCAGTGTCGCAAGCAGCAGCTGAAATTGTAAAAGGAGAGGTGCTGGAAGTGAAAGATCGCGCTGTGAAACTCGTAGCCGTGATAGCAGCAGAGACTGCCATTGCGGAAGAAAAACTTGCAGACGCGCGTCCCGCACTCGAGGCTGCCGAGGCTGCCTTATTGGTAATGCCGAGATTCGTATTCCTACTTCTTAAAAATAATGTAGACCACGGCTACTTAAGATAAACCATATACTTGAGCTATTCCTAAACTGACCAACACACACAATTTTGATTTGAACGTTCGACCACACTAGCCCGAGCTCAATATCTCTTCAAAAGAGATGGTGACCTACGACAATGGGTGACTAAAATACGGACGAACATGTCGAGATTACCCATATAGCGTGGCTAAACTGTTGACAGGTTTGCAGACGTACCTGTCTCGTGTCATCTTTTTTCATTCATTCAGATTAGACAGACATTTGGAAAATACTTAGCAGGGGAGGGGCGTATTTACCCTAGGGTCAAGAGAGCTATGACCCCTGACGGCAGGATGCCTCCGGGGCGGCATGACGCCTCTGCTCCTTAGGAGCCAAAAATTTTGCTTCATATTTTTATGTGTTGTATGAAAAAGGAATATAAACCACATTACAAACTTTATCCCTTTTTTCGCAGACCATTAATGCTGGTGATATTGCTACTGTAAGAAAACTGGGCAAACCACCTTTCCTCATCACTCTTATTATGGACGCCGTAATTATACTGTTCAGAAAAAGAATAGACCCTATCAAGGCAGATCCCGAGAAAAACTTTTTGATGGCTTCTTGGGCAGAATCATTAAAGGTAAGTGTATCATTATGCCATGTGAATCAGAAAAGAATTGCATTATACATAACATTCTGTTATTTGTTTAGGTCATGGCAGATTCAAGGTTTTTGAATAATCTAAAATTTTACCCGAAAGATGAAATCAATGCTGAAATGGTGGACTTGCTGCAACCATATTTTAATTACCCGTAAGAATTTTTTTTTTCAATTTAAGTAAGCATTTTCGATCCACCGAGATAAATGGATTCTGTAATAAGCTATATAAATCAATTTTCTAAATCATTGTGATTGGGTCCTTTATCTCTCATTTTATCCCACTAAAGGTGCTCTTACAAGGGCGATACACATTGCCGAAATGCCGGAATTTTGACGTCACAGCCATATCAATATCAAGCAATTTCAACCAATTTGAATTTTGCTCTTTTTTTTGCTCAAGCTATGCTAGGAGCAATTATTGCTATAGTATGGCGCCAATCTCGCTCCATTTAATTGCCCTATATACAGCAACTCGGGAAACTAGGCAAATTGCCCAAAAATCGCCCGTGTAAGAGCACATGAGTAGAGCAATTCAAGAAATGATTGCCGAAATAATTGCCAAAGAGGAAGAAGAGGGTATTATTAGATAGTGGCATTTCTTACTCTTTGTGAAATTTTCAGTCAGTACACGTTTGAAGCAGCTAAAGTTGCTTGCGGTAACGTTGCTGGTTTAATCTCGTGGACTATTGCTATGGCCCAGTTTTATTCCGTGAACAAAGACGTTTTACCCTTAAAAGCCAATTTGGCTGTAATGCAGGGAAAATATCAAGCTGCAAAGAAAGAGCTGGATACTGCAGAGGCTTTGTTAGCAGCAAAAGAGGTGACTTTATCATTGTTGTAATCTTTAATTTTATTAAAAAGGCACTAGATATGATCCTTTCGGAAAACCAGAGCTCGATTTGCATACTTCATTTTATAATATAAAGGCCGATTATTTGATTATTCATTCTACAAACTAGTAAGCTAGTGGAAACCAAATTAAATAAAGTTTTTACCTTAGCTTTTTTTAAATATAAATATACAGGAAAATATCTATACACTATGTATCTGAACGAAAAGCCAATACTCAAACCCGTTATGGTATAGGACATGCTGAGCAACTTTTACTATGGGACCAACCCCGAAATCGCGAAAAAAAATTTGACTCTCCCATAGGAAATTTCAACATTAGACCAGTAAAATGTATGAAACTGCCAATTTTTTTTTCACGATTTCTGGGTTGGTCTCATAGTAAAAGTTGCTCAGTATGTCCTATACTATAACGGGTTTGAGTATTGGCTTTTCGTTCAGATACATAGTGTATATTGTCTCTAAAATTTAGACTAATTTTGATATCACTAACTTCATTGTAAACTTTATTATTACATTGTGGCGCTGCTGTAGAGCATACTCCGCAGAAGCGCCACCATTAAACGTCCATTACTGCCCAAAAAGAACTGAAATCCCGTTGGCTGTAAGCTTTTGGGACGCTAGCAATCCTCCCTAGATGGTTTTGGAAACTCTCAGATCGATTTGATTTTTGGACTTTTGTATGGCCATTCATTACTCACCGCCGCCGCTCAATGGCCATACAAAGGTCCAAAAATCAAAAAGCTTACCGCCAATGGGATTTCAGTTCTTTTTTGGCCACCTTGTATATGACATCAATTAATTCTACTTAAGTATAACAATTCTATTAGTAGAAGAGCCCATGACACTGAACCTAGTTCGATAAGTCTCCTAGACGACATATATATAATTACTATAATTAGACACGTCTTTATTAGGGGAATACGAAATGCCTATGCTGCAATGCAAAAAAGTAGGGGCATAATAAAAATAAAATAGAAAAAAAAGGTTTTCTAGTACCATAAGTCTCCCACGTTTCCTTTGTTCCTCGAAGAAGAAGAGAGTTAGGACTATACGCCAATGCGGTGCTGCAAGCCCCCGTGACTTGCCTTGTCAGTTGCTGCAGCATCATAAGATTGTAGATTGTAGACATCATAAGATTGTAGGAAGTAGGGGGTTGCCGGCTGAGTTATATAGACGGCCGAGCGTAGCGAGGCCGGATAGTTACGAGGCTGGCAACCCCTTTTCACGCCGAGGTATGTATAGTGCTTTTCTCAAACATGCAATGAAATAAATATGAAAATTATCCAATTTTTTTTCCGACATACGTAAGGCAAAAGTCTACTCGTAAACTTGTATTAATAATGTATATGGTGACTGAATAAATTCAGACCGTTACAAAAAAAAAAATTAATTAAAAAAAAAACAAAAAAAAGAATTTTTTTTTCAAAACAAAAAAAAATAAAAAAACAAATTTTTTTTCAATAACAAAACCCAAAAAAAATTTAGCTAAAAAAACATTTTTCAATTTAAAAAAATTCTAAAAAAATAACAATATTACGATGATTATTGTCTTTTTCTTAAATGCATAAGTAGTGGCAGAATGTCAAATGAACCAAAAAGTAAATATCGCTTATAACCTTAAATGGCTGAATGCCATGATCCTGTGCCACAAACATATGTGGAATGGAAATTAAAAAAAAATACTTCCCGGCCTAGCCCTTCAATTTTATATGAAAATCGTTACCCTGTTCTCTGGAGTTGATCCGCCCTAAACGTGATACTTTGAAGCCTATTATGACGTACATAACGAAGACATTTCATTGCATGTTTGAGAAAAATTAGTTCCATCGAAAATCCGCAACATGGCGAGGGCTAAAAAGGAACTTGTTAGGCTTTAACTTACATCTAAATAGGGAAAAGATTAGATAAATTACTTTTGTATCTATAACATAAACGTGTATTAACTTTAACAAATTACAGCGGGAGTTAGCTGGAGTCCAGAGGCAATTTGATGAAGCTATGACGTTGAAGCAAGCGGTGTTGGATGACGCAGCTAAATGCCAGGAGAAAATGGACGTGGCCACGGCTCTGATCAATGGGTTGAGCGGAGAAAGGGTCCGGTGGACTGAACAGTCTGCTCTGTTCAAGTCGGAAATTGAAAGGCTTATTGGAGATATAGTGCTCTTATGCGGGTTTGTTTGTACAATCGACGTCAAAGATATATTTACACGTTTGCACCTTATTACCATATTTTCACCGTTTTGCATTAGACATAGGGTAGTCGCCAGACAACTCACGATATAATAGACATGAAAACATTATTATTCAATTTACAGATTTTTGTCATACACGGGACCATTCAACCAAGAGTTTCGATCACTTTTAATAAGGGGTTGGTTGACTGAGTTAATCAGAAGAAAGATCCCGGTGTCAATTAATTTAAATATTACGGATCAACTTACGGATACTGCTACGGTAACATTTACTATTCATACCTATAAATGTTCATGCTTGATATTGGTTTTAATTTGCAAATGTGCAAATTTCAAAACGTAAAGCAGGCCAAGCGTAACTAACCCAGAAAACCTTAGGTATGTTTTTGAATGTGAAGGCAATTTAATTTAAATATGTCTATAATACTCGTTACTTTTTCTCTATATGTTTTGTATAATGTATTGTACTTTGTGTAGATTGGCGAATGGAACTTATACGGTCTGCCTTCGGATGACTTATCAATCCAGAATGGTATAATCGTCACAAAAGCAGCACGCTTTCCTTTACTGATTGATCCACAAACTCAGGGCAAGATCTGGATCAAAAATATGGAGAAATATAACGATCTTATTGTCACGACGCTGAATCATAAATATTTCAGGTGTGATAACGAAAATGTAATGCACAATAATTTTATATCTTACGGTTGAACCAAATCCTGTACACAACATTTTACTTAAACTTAAAAACCAATACGATGTGCCCTTTGATACCTACTGATTAACCTTTTGAACGCTTTCTCTCTCGTATCAAAATGTGGCATACACGCCAACATCTCTAGTGAGAAACTAATTTAAACCTTATCTGTAACCAGCGACTGGTATTTATTTATAATAAGTTGCTGTCTGTAACAGTAAAATTGCTTTGACAGCGTTTGCCATAGCCACTTTAGTGGTTGTTGGCGTGAAAGGCACGACAGTACTCAACCACTTTAAAGGCTCTTGGCGTTCAAAAGGTTAATCTTATTATATTCTAGATTCAAGATATCTTGAACCAAAACTAACCTCTCTTTTACTAATTCATAAACAATTCTAGTCTCGCCAGGAATAGCTGTGTACTATTTTTACAATGCATATGCTCAGAAAGTGCTCTTTTGTATAGGTCCACACATGCATAGAAAGTGCTTCTTTTCCGCACACGTGCGGAAAAGTAGCTTTTTAATTTTCCATTTATCGAGTCCAACCCGAGTTATTGATTCCTAACCATTGAGTTATAATATAATAGAGGCGCAGACACAAACAAGATTTTCCGAAAATATAGCACAAAAAAATGTGTAGCCGGCCAGTGCGAATTATTTAACATCGTTAAGGTTGTATTACAAATTAGAAGAAAGATAGGATAAAATTTCACCTGTCATTCATCTGACGTTCAAAAATCACATGGCACATAAGAGCAATGGAGTCGCTCTTGGATCAATTATTATGTATACTTAATTTGTTTATGAAATTTTTGTAATAAATATTGATAACTTCATAATTATATCTATTTCGCGTATTAGTTCGTTTTAATAGATTTGTATAGTGTGTATTGTATTATATTGCCTTCATATTGTTGTTAAAAATAGGAAATTATTGTGCCTTCCAAAGTTAAGGGTTCATATATGTCCATAATAGTTATTTTCGCGTAGGTTGACAACATCAGCATAAAAATAAAACTATTTCTGATTATTTATTAGTGTTTAATTCTGAACAAATAGTAATCGATTAAAGATCGACATAATATTTACAATAACATATTTAAAATGACGTATCGGATGGATTTTCTACCTAAGTTTGTGAGGCGAATGTTAATAGTTGGAGGCAAACGTCAGGTACCCAGACCGGTTGCCTGATTCGACTCCAGAATGGAATGAAAACTGCACACGGTCGGTTATGTTTACTTGTTTGCATTCTGACCTAACGTATTCCTGACAGTGTAAACCGTACGGGCACAATGGGTGGCGGGTGAGGGTTATTGAGTTTTTCGGCCGCCGAGCGAGCAGAAAGAGAAGCAGGCATGCGGACTATGCGAGGGCGAAGTACATGCTCAAGACAAATTTAGAATCAAAAGCAACACAATAGCTCTGTAAACATAGTATTTCATGCTTTCTTTTTAAATCTTTAATTCAAAAATTGATAGATCACACTTTGAAATAATGAAAAAATAATAAACGAAAATATTTACATAATTGCTTTCTCGGGATTAGATATGAGGATATTACGGTATCATTTGAGGTATATTTTACAAAAACCGGCTAAAGTTCGTGTCGGACCACGCATAACAGAGAGTTATTTAAAAAATCACAAGTTATATCACAAGGTTGTATCTGCCTATGTACGTAGTTTTTGGAGATCACTCGAAAAGTCTTTAACCGATAATGTTCAAATATTTTTTTTAGCAATTTCACTAGTGGCGCATAAAATACACCTTGTGTTAAAATGTTATAAGGATACGTCTCAAAATGTCTGTGACATACGGAGGGACGGACGGACATGACGAAACTATAAGGGTTCCGTTTTTGCCAATTTAGCCACGGAACCATAAAAAATAAATCAACATTATAAAATATAATATAATAATAAAATTGACTAAATAAGTTCTAATTATTTTCTGAGTCTCGTAATTAAAAAAAAAACAACAACTACTCCACTAGCCTTATGCCTCAATGCTGTCAGTTCGGTTTAAATTTACAAAACCTTTACTTCCTATCGCCAATTGTGCCTATATAGTACGTTGACCTTCATGCTGTAGCATTTTAGCTTAATCCCTAGTCTCACTTACACTGGTAATATTTTAACGAAACGTTTGTTAGTCCTTTGTAAATATACTCTTCGGAACGATCGGGCTTCGCTCGGCTCGGGCTCGGCTCTCTTCGGGAAAATCCGTCGCGTTGCACCGGCTTTTACTGTGCCACATTTGGAGTGCTGATTTCTTATCTAGTATATATAAAATCATTGTTCCTAACGAAATATTAGTCTTCTACGTTGGTACCTTAATTTAAAACATTTAATTAAGTAGATCTTAAATAAAGGAAACATGTCCTGATATAATTGTTATTTGTATTAAACCAGAATGAATTATGTATTTTCCGGAAACTTACAAACAAAAATATTGTTACAAATTTTTATCTCAAGTATGTCTCAAGTGTAATTAGGACCGCTCGCCAACGCGCATGTCCTCGCTCCGCTTGTTGGGTCTGCACGTCTGGTCCAAACTAATGTTTAAAAAATAATATCATGGTATTAAAAATATTTATAACGGGCTACTCACGTAATTTTTGTCGATTTTTGCTCGACATACATGTCGTTTCGATCAATTTACGATGATCATTCTCACGAGCGGCCTTCCGCGACGGCAGCGCGTCGGCTACTGCTTAAGCTGCTAGTTTATGATATTTAAATCTACTGCCTAAATCTATTTTTTAACACAGTTGCTCAAATCTAGTAGTAGTTTATAATGCGAGAAGTTGGATTTCTCGCACTAGCGCGTTTTACTTTTCCAGCCAATCACAGCTCAGGGTTCATGATCACCGCCCCGCATCGCACCGCGCGAGTGTTCGGATAAAGTAACCTCAAAGTGACATATTGTCCATTTTTATATTTTTTTCGCAACTTTATTAAAAAACGTCGTTCGATACACGGACGGAATGTCATTCTTCACTCGTCCCGAGTTTTGCCACTCGCCTTCGGCTCATGACCAAATGTCTCGGAACTCGTTGAATAATGACATTTTTTTCGACCTAGTATCGAAATGGACTATTATTACATTTTAAATTAAATAACACTAATGTCAATGTTTTGACCCAAGATTTGGCTGACCGCGGGAAATGTTTTCTTTACATGAACTTACGTTAATGAGTTACATGTTGCGTTGCATGACTTTGGGTAAAAATTGTAAATAAAATAATTCGTGAGATGCTCGATTATACGATCTTAGTGCAGTTTAGGATTCAATAAGCGATAAATTCAAGTGCCGTGATGTAAATGCTTAACGCAACCAAAACTTTTGCCTGCTATTACAAGAACCACCAAAAGCAACAAACCGCCTCTTTCTTACACAGGTATTTTAGGTATTTTACTTCCTCGCATAATGCATTGTAAAATGTTGTATGCTACATTTGTATAAAACAAGTAATTGCGACTCGTGTCGGTGTTAAAACACTCCCTTCGGTCGTATTTTAATTCACACCGCCACTCGTTCGGCAATTACTTGTTTTCTGCACTTGTAGCATAAATAACTATTGTTTATGTGCGCTTATTTAGGAATATTGTTATTTTGTCAATTAATCTAACCTAACTTGAACTTGCCTATTTATTTAAAATTTATTTTAATTATATAATTGAGCATTTCTTTTTATTTTTGCCACTTTTCTCGACTTTTTATTTTATGGTAAGTTTTATGTTTTTTCTAGTCAGAATGGCGAGCTGATTCGATTTATGCAAGAAAAAAATGTGTCCCAAAAATTTTTTTCCTCTTGTGTTACCGTTTGCCATATGTTTTCTATGGAGGTAACACAATAGGAAAAGTAAAAAAAATCAGAAAATGTATGGAGTTTTATGGGACATCTTTTTTTATTGCATAAATCGGATCAGCTCGTGATTCTGATCAGGAAAAACATAAAACTTACCAAAAAAATTTGAGTCAACAAAAGTGGCAAAAATTTTGAGAAACGCTCAATTCATACTTTTAGAAACCACGTAGAAGATTGCGTGTCTTTAGGAAGACCTATGTTGATTGAAGATGTAGCAGAAGAACTTGATCCAGCTTTAGATAATATTCTTGAAAAAAATTATATCAAAATAGGTTCTACGTTCAAGGTATGTGTACAAACGACGTCACAAATAATGATTCTTAGCTAGTAAGTTATCCTTTGCGTAATCATCTGAAAATATTGTTACATTTTATCACAGACTACACAGACACCTCATCATTAAGCTTTTACAGGGAGCACGAGGTCACCACACATAAGCGCAATTTTATTCGTAAATTTCTACGATTCGAACAGCACATCTCAATAGCATTCTACACCAATTTGTAGTGTAACAATTCAGGATCACCCCTGTAACTAGATTTTTGTGGATATTTTTAATTCACATGACTAATGATCAAAAACGGTAACTCAACTAAAATAAGCGGTCGTGCTCTCATACAAAATTAGTACGGGAGCACCTATGTGTGGTGACCCCGAGTTGTGCTTACGATCTATCTAGTGGTTGAGGTTATCTGTGCATTTTATTGACTGAAACAAATGATAATATATGTAACTTTTTGCAAATCAGAATGCCTGTTCCTTTCAACATAGCGGGCTGTGTGTTTTTCTATTACTGTAAGTAATTGGCCTAAGGTCCACCGTCTTTCATTACATTTTTTTTAGGTAAAACTAGGCGACAAGGAAATAGATGTTACCGCCGGGCATAAGATATATATCACGACGAAACTTCCTAATCCTGCTTACACGCCTGAAATTTCAGCAAGAACCTCCATTATAGATTTTACAGTTACCATGCAAGGTACTTAATTGTGCTATTTTTCATATACGGTTTAGTAAAACGTGATGACTGTTTGCTTATTCAATTTGGCTTATTTTTTCAAAAAATACGAATAATGAATATTTAAGGGATTGAAGTACATACTTCCATCGAGTTTACGACCATTATTTGGCTAGGAATGCTGTTCCTTGGTGTAAAAAGCTTTCTAGAAGGGGTTTCTAGAATAAACGCTCTAAGTGCTAAAGCCAACTTGGATTATTTGTCCTTATAATTTATTTATGAAGATTTTATAAATTTATTTTTTACGTATGTATCGTTTTCTCTTTAGTGTTAACCATCTATGGTAAGGTCCGGTTGGGCGAGAAGTCAGTATAAAACAAATATCGCAGGTAAATTACGCACAACTTTTATTCAGGTTTGGAGGATCAGCTGCTAGGACGTGTGATTTTAACCGAAAAGGCAGAAATGGAAGCCGAACGCACGCAGTTGATAATGGATGTTACTGCGAACAGAAGGAAGATGCAAGAGTTAGAAGCTAATCTTCTGCATAAACTGACTACTATTCAGGGGTCGCTGGTTGAAGATGTGACACTTATTCAAGTGCTCAACATTACGAAGGCTACGGCCACTGAGGTTATAATTTTTTTTATTTAGACAAATTAATTGTGTTTTAAACCTTTAACGGCCATTGTGCCGTTGTGATATGAGACAAAGTGGCAACTTAATTGACACCTTCATAAATTATGATAGAGAGACAAATAATTAAATTTTGACGTCCGCCGTACGAGATTAATAATGTATGTATATGTATTGTATCACTCTACAAACATCAAGGTTTCTACCGAACATCGCTGCCTATAATTTATTTCCTTAAACAAAATACTTATCGATTGACAACATTGTACCATGCACTGTACCGAAACCTAAAGATTGAATCTTACAAGCGCTTATTTCCCGTTTTTTTTATACTTGACATTGGCTACTTACCGGCAATACCGGCAATACCGCTTAAAGTCCATTATAGTTAGGGAGGCGAATAGGGGAATTTTCGGCAATACTCGAGCGTGGCAGTTTAAGATATGAGAGATACCTTAGACCTAATAGAACAACCTTGTAAAGTATTTAGCTCTATATGTAGTGACGCGCGTCTAGGATAGACGATCAGATTAGTAAAAAAAAATGGATAGTCTGAAATACTCGAGCGCGTCAGATTAAGATATTGGGGGTTGATTTTAGTGTTTAAAGACTAAATTTAACTAATCTGACGATAAGTCCTTGACGCCGCCGAGTTATAGGGTCGCGAACTTGTAAAAAAAAAACGTTAATCCGGCATTCTCGAGCGCGATATTTTATTTTTTTATTTAGAAGAATATAATCTAAAACTTACTAAAAATACAAAATCTGCCGGTTTCCGCATGACCGGAAGTGTGGAGGAGCCATTTCGTCTTCCTAAGAACGCGTTACGGCATATAAGTCGCGAACGATACATTTTACAAAAAAAAAGTTTAAATAAACAAAAAAGGTAATTTTATTTTATATAAAAAAGGTCTCTTTACATTTTTGTCCAAAGTTAAAACTTTTTGACTTGAAGCATCATAAAAACTCAAACTCCCGGTCAGATTAAGAGAACCCACCAACATTTTTGTCAGATTAAAAAAATATGCTTTCAGGATACCGAGATAAACCTCCCCTATGAAAATCTGACGCGCTCGAGTATTTCAAAAAAACTTTTTTTTTTGCATTTTCAAAAATTCATCGTAACTTATCGTCACGCCGAAATCGTCAGTTTTTTTAAAGGGAGCTTCCTTGGGGCCTACTTAACACCCCTTCCGAAAATCTTACGCGCTCGAGTAATTTTTTTTTTTGCATTTTTGACTACTTTATATGCCTACCCCCACCACGCAAACCGGCAGATTAGTATACCGTTGTTATCAGAGGCACTCGGGGCATACGTAGTATGAATATCTGACGCGCTCGAGAATGCCCAAGTAACTGTTTTTTTAACATTTTTGAAAAACCGTACACGCCAAACCCACCGCTAAAATGGTTTTTGCCATACGAGCTTTTCTTTTCGAAATTATTTTATCTTTCGATTTTGATAGGTCTCGACGGCGCCGTTGAATTATGCCATTTAGCTACCTCGCCTCCCTAACTATTAGAAGAATTTATCTATATTTATTTCAACAATAATTATTGCGATATAAAATCCTTTTTTTTATAAAACATATGTGATGTGATTTGATCTTTAATTAATTATTATTATATTCGTCTCGCGAAGTAATTAAGGAGCTACTTTGAAAAATTATAGGTTTTTTCAAACGCTCTAGTGACTAAACGGGAAAAAGGACTGAATTTATTTTTGAATATATATTATTAGACTATATACCCTTGTTTTTGACACAAGCCGAAACAAGATTGCTGAAAGTTGCCTTGATAGAAAAAAAAAATCCGAAGTTGGGTCCTTTTTCCCCTTATTTTTCTTAGCTTACGTAAACTATAGGAGATTAAACAAAATAACTAAGTAAAAAATATGGTATTCTGGTTTATCTAAAAAGTCACAGAAGCAAAATTAGACAAAACTTTATAGATTCGCTTATTTATCGTAGTTTGGTCAAAAAGTCTGATCCTTTGGAGCGCTGCATCTCTTTCTTTCGTGCACGGGAGCCATAAATGTGTCTCTTACGGATGGGCGTGGCTTGTCCGAATCGCGGAATGGCCTTAACTGGCTAGTTCTCTAGTCACCTGTGGTGTTTATAGTTCTTTTATTAGTAGCTTCCCAAGCGAGTCATTTTGGATGAACATCCGTTTAAATACGTGCTTAGTGTTCATTCAATTCTAAACTTGACCTTTTGTTTGAGAAACATTCACATCATCATTTTTGTAAATGGTTATAGGTAAGAGAAAAACTTGATATTGCAAAAGAGACCGAGGCAAAGATCAACTTGGCTCGAGAAGAATTCCGACCAGTGGCAACGCGAGGATCTGTCTTGTATTTCCTTATATGCAACATGTCTCTTGTTTGCAATATGTACCAAACATCATTGGCTCAATTCTTAGAACGGTTTGATATATCAATGCAGAGATCGCAACCCAGTCCCATAACACAAAGAAGAATTGGATTTATAATTGACTATCTGGTAATTAAATTAAATGAAATTTTCAACTATTTTGAGTGCGCCAATCGATACTTTACGTAGTTTTTTTTACAGACATTTGACGTCTTCAAGTACATATCCAGAGGGTTCTATGAAACACATAAATATTTGTTTACCCTGCTGTTGACGCTTAAAATAGACATGCAGAGGGAATATGTATCGTTTGTCGAGTTTCAGACTCTTATAAAAGGTATTTGTATTTTTCTATAGTTAGGTTTGTGAAGTTTTAAAGATACCTATGTTACCTTTTTACTTTGACTTTTCACTGCGCTTTTTACTTGTATCTTACCATTATATTTACTACGATTATAAATTTCACCATCTAAGACACATGAGCTCCAGTTTGTATCCTTCAACACTTTTCGTTAATGATAAGGGTTAGTAATAAACATGTAACTCCCAAAAGTGTTATTCTGTCTGGCGCCTACTTCCACATTTTAACTGCTGATTACCTTTCGCTCTTTGCACATCTTACATTTGCTCTTTGAGACCTTACAAAAAGTTATGGTTGTATTGCTCCCGCTAGGAGTTTCATAGGAAACCTTCCGACTCCTTCATCATATCAGCTCCGTAATAGTTGATTATTTTACATTGTCATATAGGTAATTTATGGAAACACAAATTTTAATTTAATCAGATACCTGCCAGAAAGCGGTTTAAATTTTAACTTACAAATTTTAAATTAATCAACGTCAATAACAATCACAAATATATGACTCCATTGATATGGTAGTTGTTAAGAGGTTCTGCCTTACATCAAATCAGACATGGTTGATTTTTTTATATGTTAATAGTGATGAAACTGATGAAACACTTATGTTAGGCAAGAGTTTCCTATAAAGTGTCTTTGGGAAGTTTTGCTACTACATACGTACTTTGTTGGAAAAAATGTTAGAAATCAAAAATAACTTGAAAAAAAAATATAGGGCTTTATTTAAATTTCACATTGACTCGGTGTAATGCTGAGGTCGGAAACTCTGGTCTAACAGAAGTGTTTCCTCACTATTATCATATACAAAAATATCCTGATTTGATGTAAGGTAGAATGTAGCATATCAATAGATCATATGAAGTGATGCTCAATAAAAGTGTACAAAAGTAGTTGTTACATTGCCAATTATTTGAATTTATCTGTATATTTTCAAAGGTGGCGCCGCATTGGATCTCAACGCATGCCCCCCAAAGCCATTTAAATGGATAATGGATATGTCCTGGTTGAATTTAGTTTATCTCACCGGGCTGCGTCAGTTTACTAATATATTAAATCAAATTGCAAATAACGAGAAAGGCTGGAAAAATTGGTAAATATGTATCCTTTTTACGTACGTTTGCATGCCTCCATTGTTCGTCTCTCGTTCTCCATACTTCAGTCTATTAAAAATCCTACGCTGAAAATTAAACTCGGAATTATCAATTATGTTAAAAACATGTAGGCGATAGCAGCAGAAGTAGCCACGCAGCCGCTGGGTGTACAAAATGACCTATTTAAGCACACTCTTATTCTCTTGACAATAAAGTCATGTCATGCTCACACTGTTTGAACACCCCACCCGCTTAGCTACTTCTGCTGCTGACTGTACATATTTTTCTTGGTAATGTATGGTTTTGTTTGATATTATTTGGTGGTACCATTTTGTGGCATATATCTATTATTCTGGTGGCCATCCTTATTTATTAGGTCATCGACTTTGCATGTGCGGTATTCATCGTACCAAATAGTAACTTGTACTTGATTTTGAATCACATATTTTGGTAATTAGTTTTTTGGTGCATGGTATTTGAAAATAGAGAAAGTTTGTTCCAAAGTGTCAGCAAATTAGGCAAGCCGACAGGTATCTTATTCTATAGACGCGCCGCTACCGATAACTACATTTAGTCAGATAAATGTTGGAATATTAGTTATCCGTTGTAAATATATATATGCTTATGGTCAGCTAGCCTAATATGGTCGTGTTTTAATCGCCTGTCACTAAAGCGTCACATTCTAACAAGTATGTAAGTGCGAAAGTGATGCATGCCGCGATAGGCGATAAAATGGCAACCATGATAGCCGTTCTGATATTTCAGGTTCGATAAAGAGGCGCCTGAAGACGAACCTTTGCCTGACGGGTACCATACTCTGGATGTTTTCCGAAAACTATTAGTAGTGCGGTCTTGGAGTCCGGACAGGACCCTAGCGCAAAGTTTGTTAGTATAGTTTTTTTTTTTCAAAAATGTTCTGCTAGTTAAATATTAGGCGGTGAAATGAATAGTGTTTCGCAGTTAGTAAAAAATCGAAAAGTTAAAAATTGTCCAGAATAAAGGGTTTGCGACTCCAGAATTGTTTGTATGGTAATTTCCGTAATTGGCCATACACTCCACTTCCGGAGTTGCAAGCCCTCCAGTCCTTTAATTTTGCGACAATAATGTTCAGTACAAATACGCTTTCCCAACCTCTCAAAAAGTTGAACGAACAACGCTCAGTACAGTACCTATTATTTTCCTCAGCAAAAAAGTGTAAAGAATCTTTTTAGTAGAAAATTATTTGTGGATTAATTTAGTACAAGAACGTTTTTCGTATGAGCCACCGCTACTGAATTATTTACGATAAACCAAAAAAGGAATCTTTACAAAATATAAAACAGTTTGGTAGATTATTTTTTTAAACGGGCCATGTTGTGGCTCAAAGTCAAAAGTTGTGGCAGGCGACGGTATAGATGGTATTTTTCTGTGGTTAATTAGTTGAATTCAATACTTTGCGAGTTTCTTTCAGTTTATATAACATGATAAGACAAGTAAGAATGAATTCTGTCTATTATATATGTCACCGTAAAATTGTAAAAACCGTTAGTTTATAATCTAACTAGAGAGATTGTAAACTATCGAAAGATTGTGATAGTACGGGCGGCGGCCGTAGGATCTGCTACGTAACGTGATACAAAGATAACCCCTATGGCACATGTTCATAAAAGTGTTGCTGAGTTCCGGAAAAATAGTTAAAAAAATTAGAATTGGCCGAAAGCACAAAAAAGTACCACTTCCGGTTTAAAAAATGGATGGTATTTGCCTACGGAATTTTGATACTGAGATGATTATTGTGGCAACAAATAGTAATTTATTTTTAGGTATAGAAAAACTCAGTCTGCCAGTTCCTGCATGGCCGGAAGTGCCCGGCAGACTAGTTTAAAAGTAACGAATTTGACTCCAAATGTACGTCACTTTTGAACCAGTCTGCCGGGCACTTCCGGCCATGTAGAAACTGGGAGACTGGGTTTTTCTGTAGCTAAATACAAATTACTATTTGTTGCCACAATAATCATCTCAGTATCAAATGCCGTAGGCAAATACTATCCATTTTTTTAACCGGAAGTGGTACTTTTTTGTGCTTTCGGCCAATTCTAATTTTTTTTACTATTTTTCCGGAACTCAGCATCACTTTTATGAACATGTGCCATATGGCTTATCTTTGTAGCACGTTACTTAGCAGATCCTACGGCCGCCGCCCGTACTATGAACCGTAACGTGCTGCTTACAGTTTAACGGTCTATTTTTCGTTAGATTACCGTTATATTGTTAAACGTAAAGCCCCTCGCACGCTGATTGGTCGGTTTCCAGAGCCTAGATAGGTGCGACGCGCTAATTGGTCGGTTTTACAGTAGGTAGTTAAGTATTTATAAACTTTGTAATCAAACACAGGTGTCAGTGAGAAACTAAAGTGCTATAAAAAAAGTCGGTTCTGGCGCTCGCCGGTCGCTGCCGCGGCACGCTCGCTTCGCTCGCTCGGCGTCGCGCGTTGTTTCGGCGCGGTTAACCTAACACACTCCTCCTCGCTTCGCTCGTTGTCGCACCTATCTAGGCTCTGGAAACCAACCAATCAACGTGTGAGAGGCTTTACGTTTGACAATGTAACGGTTCCTAGTCGATAGTTTATAATCTAACTAAAAATAATGCGTTAAATTGTTAGCAGTACGTTACGGTTCACAATTTTTGGATAATTTACAATCTTGCTAGTTAGATTATAAACTAACGGTATTTACAATTATACGGTGTCATATACACCATACCGATGAATGAGTGGTTATATTTTTGGAGTTGAAGAAGGTTGTAGACAGTGTATACGCTAGAACACTTTCAACTTTACTAATAAATTAATGATTGATATTTATTTTAGAAAATATGTTGTAAACTCAATGGGCCAAAGGTATTCCGAAGCTGTAATTGTTAATTACGAGGTATGTTACAAACATTGTTAGTTTATATACTCGCCGACTATAATGCTTGAATTGAGACTTTGTACAGAGAACTACTAGCGCATACATTTCGATGGTCGCATATTCGCCGCGTGGCCGCGAGGCGCTCGATACCTATTTTAGTTTTGTCGACAAAACTAAAATGGATTTTCATATAGTACGTTTTATTTAAGGTGTCGAAATTGTAGGTAGAAATCCCTAGTAATATTCCGACATCTTAAATAATTACTACTTTACAATGTTATAGTTCTCTCAGGTGTCGAGCGCCGCCCGACCGCGACAGCGTGGCCGGGCGGCGCACGACACAACATAGAAGGCAGCAGATTGTTATGCATTTATTGAACTCTATTCTAACCGCCTTGCCTAATTTGAGTGCTCGTAGAAAAAGTATTGTATACAATAGTGACATAATTGAGCTTTTCAATCTCGTACCTTACTTAGGCCACTCAGCAAGCTTCGTGGCCTAAACACGGTACTCGATTGTAAAGCTCTTTATTATGTCACGATAGTAGTATATTATTGGGAAGTACAGACCAATGAAGGCGTTGTCTTGCCTTCGGCTTCGCCAATCGCCTCCGCCTTTGGCTACGGCTCCGCCTTCAGTGGTCTGTCCTACCCAATAATAACTAAAGAATTCTAAAACAAGGATTGAGGCGTCCAATCATTTGATCATTAATCTTCAACGCAAACGAGAGCGATTAGGTATCAATTACGTTCATTTCGTTCTAGCTGTGTCCCTATGTTATAAGGTTCCGATCCAAACTGAGCTTGAAAACCTTCAACGCAAACGATAGCTGTTGATTAGCTTAGCAATATGAGCATTATGATTCTCATATTTCTGTTCTACATTACGAGTAAGTTTAATAGAATTGAAATTTTAAACTCTTATTAATACAGTGAAGGAATTCGATGCCTGTGCTTCTTAGATTAAACAACAAAAACTTAAACACTACTTACAATCTGAGGTGGCCAGGTCTCAACATTGCAAGTAAGGGCGTACCCACATAGCGTCCAAAGTTATGGACTGGTTTGCTATGGTGTTTAACACAACATGACTGTTTAGCTCGTCAGCGACCCAGACATGAACGGTCCTACAGAGGCGACTCTACCCTCCGAAAGAACGCGTTTTACGTGTGATGAGTATTGGAGCCCCCTCCGGGTATGGGGTAACCACACCTATCGACCGCATAGGTGCAGAAACCTCTCTATGCATCAACATGAACAAACGTTCCAATGACTGGCCAGATCATTGGTGCGATTTATAGTTCAGACAGTCCGGTCGTCAACTGTCTGAAAGCTATACCAACGTTATTTGTATTTAAGCAAACTATTGAAAAAACATTACAAGTGCGATGTAGGTCCTGTTACCTGATTGGTTCTTAAGACACGATATTCAGTTACCCATACGATATATTTCGTTATCCTTGTCGTAGCGCACTTGGTTCTGTGGTATAAATAATATGAAGTTGTGAAGTCGGTGCCCGGTTCAAACCTTCATCACGAAATCTTTTTGTATTTTTTTTTTTGTTTGTTTATATATAGTTTTATTGTTGGGTGACCTTTTTGCTTTTAAATTTTACTTTCATTGATTTATTTTACAGTTTTACCAATTTGAAATAAATATTTCATTCTTTTAAATAAATCTTTAAATACCTCAAATGGTATTAATTAATTAAATACTGATAATTAATGCTCAAATGCTGCTTATTCAAGAAATATAAAAGCTTAGAAAAACACAAAAGTTGTACCTTGCCCGAGATTCGAACCGTCAACCTCAAGCTTGCTAAACAAGTAGCATAACCGCTTAGCTACATAGTGAGTATTTCGTCATCTCTATCGTAACACTCTTGGTCTTGTGGTATATAGAATACGTAATGACGCATTAGGTGTTTTTTTTTTTTGTTTTTTTTTTGTTATATATATATATATATATATATATATATATATATATATATATATATATTATTGTGTGTGACCTTTCGCTTTTATATTTTACTTTCATTGATTTATTTTACAGTGTTTACTAACCTTGTTTATCATTATTATTGATTGTTGTCATTGTCACAAATTTTAACGTATAGCAATATTGTTGATTTTGTTTGGCTAATTAGTCTAATTACCACACAGTATACGTAGATTTTAATTATATTTTATTCTGAACTTTGTCAATATAATTCGATAAGATCGTACACAATGTAATTAGTTCCGCCAGCCGTTCACAGATGGAACTTTTTAGCATCATGTTTTCCATCTAGCGGAAGTTTATTATAACTGTAACGGTTTTAAATAACTAGTTATGTCGTGAACTGTCCTAAAGCTACATCAGTTATTTGTATTTAAGCAAACTATTGAAAAAACATTAAAAGAGTAGACAAGTAACTTATACTGGTTTTCACTACATCTAGCGACAACAATTTACAACTGTAAGACAAATAAATATCTTATGATCGTACACAATGTATTTAGTTCCGCCAGCCGTTCACAGATGGAACTTTTAGCATTATGTTCTCCATCTAGCGGAAGTTTATTATAACTTTAACGGATTTAATTAACTAGTTAAGTTTCTAACAGTCATGTGATCGGATCATGTAGTTTAGCACATTGTGGATAGATGGCATATATTCACATAATCATAATGATGACATATATTGGCATATATTATAATAGAGTTCGTGATTCCGAGTATAAATAACTCTCTAATTAGTTAAATTAAAAATAGCTACCGAACTCTCCATTATGAAATGAAATGAAAAAATGTTTATTGCCACGACGAAAAAATGTTATAAACCTTTTACATTATTTTTTAAAATCTAGTCTTACTTACTAATAAGAACAAAATACAAAAAATATATGAGCGTTTGAAAAAACCTATAATTTTTCAAAGTAGCCCTTAATATAGGAATTATATAAATTTGCTGTAAAACTTATAATACAGATGGAATAGGTGTTCATTATTTATAAATATGATAACTTTGTTATTCTTGATTAGGATCAATTGACAACTTATGTAATTATTATATGGAATTATTTTTTGTATTTTCTTTCATAGGCTTTAAATCTGATAAATATTATTTAAACGAAACCGCGTGCAAAGTTAGTTTCGTAGGTAACGTAACGGAATCTGATGACTAGTTAATATCGGTGTCGTATTAAACAATTCAAACATTTTACTGATTTCGTAACATTAAAGCGGATGTTTAATTAGTTGGATATATGATACTTGTCTTTATTTAATATCATCATAATTACAGGGTTGTCTAACTTACTTAAGTCCAAATATAAATTATCATTAAAAAAATATGTTTATCATACTCAAGTATATTTTAAATTAGCTGTGTATTTCGAATAATAATTTTGAGGAATTTAGTTTTACCTATAATTCTGTTTAGTTTTCATAGCTTACTCTTCGTAACTACTTAGTATTTAAGTTATAAAATTAACTAAGACACTCCTGCATGGAAGGTAGCCTGTGTCCAGCAGCGGGATGTATATAGGCTCTTGACGTGATACATTTAAATATCTAACATGCATGAACTATAATGTATGAAACCATAAATAATATGGAATGTGACAAGTTGACAACCCTGGTCGATTTGGCAAAATCATCAATAAATGTTAATAAAACCGGATATTCTCGAATAGCAAATTCTTTTTGATTAAACTGTTCCTGTGTTCGTACCACGTAAAAATGTAAGTAAGTATTATTATCTATTTTATTTTATTTTAAATAATGTAGTGTTTTATGTCAATAGTTGCTAACAATGTTTTTATTTTAAATTACTAGGTCTGACTCAGAAATTGAAAGCATCTTCGCTGAAAGCAGCTCTACCCAGGGTATGAAAACCAAGGCTATCCCGAAGAAAAGGAAACCTGAAACATCGAGGTATGATTTCATTATTAATAGGATACTAATGATTTTTTAGCATTGTTTATTTAGTCTTTCTTTATTTTCTGTGAAAATTAAATAATTATTTTACGTCTAATTAGTTAAAAAATGTTTTCAGATCCGACACCGATTACGAATTAGAAGACATTCCAACGAAGCCTAAAACGAAAAAAGCCTCTGCCGCGAAGCAGAAATCGAACAGGTATACACATACATTTGTTTACTACTGGTTCAGTTATTTTTAACAGGAATTATTTATTCAATTTTATTTTTATTTTTTACACCACGATCACATTTTTTATTGTATTACTTTTTTCCAGGAATGCTGTGGGAGTATCTAAGAAAAAAGGATCAAAGGACCACGACCTTGATCCGTCCGAGCTTTTCTCCGAGGATGAAAATTTGGCAACAACCCGTTCACTGTTGGAGTCCTACATTCTTCATCGAGTGGCCAAAGGATTAACAAAACGCACCGCCAGTCTCGACGGTGAGTTTTTTTTGGAGCTAAGGGTGTACAAAACCGAAGACATTCGCAATGAGTCGGCTGAATTAAGATGGAAAAAGGCCATTTTAAATGTAAAAACTCCCCTAGATGTAGGTTCATCGCAGTGGTTAGCTTTACAGAAGTTAACCAAAAGGTTAAAAGAACAATTTTCAGATTCTGAAGTTAAATATTATAATACTACTAAGTAAGGAATGTTAAGTAAGCCTCGCGGACAATGAACACTGTTTGATCGTATATAAATCTATAGAGACTTTCTATTGAAAAGTAACTCGTTTTTATTGTCCGTGAGCTAATTTCATTGTTACTTTTCACATGTTTTTAGTTACATTCTAATTTAATTTAATTTGCTATTTCATACTTAAAATAAATTCAACAAGACATGCCTTTTTGTGCTACTTGCTCTCAAAAAGTTGAGAAAAATAAATGGATAGGTCATCAGAGAAGTACAAAACATAAAAATAACTCATTGGCTCCAATAGTTGATGGAGTAGTTGAAATTTCGTCTGCATTTAAGGGTCGCATCACAACGTTTAGGCTATACGGTTCTGACGATGATCAATCTGCATTGCCTGAAGAGTTTTTATATGCATTAATACCTAAATTAGAAAGTATTATTAAAACTGGTCTTCAAAAACACGTTTGCTTAAAGATTAATTTTGAATATTTTTGCAACTTTCTTTTGTTCAAAAACGATAAAGAGGAAACAAAATCTTTTTTCACAAAAAACTATACAGTACATCAAAATTATATAAGTAGTAACTTATATCGTGAAGTAATTGATGATTTAAAGAAAAAGGTTGAGGAATTCCAGGAACGAGACAGTGGATGGACTTTCTTATCTAATTCTTATTTAGAGATCAATATCAACAAATACCAACCATTGAAAGGCTCCTCTTACATAGAATTGCCTAAGTGTATTAGTCACAAAAAAGCTTGCATTAATATTCAGAATAAGGATGATTATTGTTTTCTATGGAGTATTGTTGCCGCCCTTTATCCTGCCAAAAGTCATAAAAACCGACCATCCTCATATCCACACTTTAAGGATGTATTAAATACAAAGGGCTTAAGTTTTCCTATATCTTTCAAAGACATTAACACTTTTGAAAAAAATAATGTGGATTTGTGCATCAATGTATACTCCTTAGGAAAGGATAGTACAATAGTAGGACCCTTGTATAGATCTGATTATTGTAGAAAGAAAAAAATTAACTTACTTTTACTTGAAAGTAATAATACATCGCACTACGTTTTAATTACCAACTTATCAAGACTTGTTCGTTCTCAAATTACAAAACATCATGGCAAGCTTTACTTTTGCGAAGACTGTCTTATTTTTTTTTCTTCTGAACCCACATTTGAGACTCATGTTTGTAGTGGCGTTGCTACTGTACTTCCAGAACCGGGCACATTTCTTCAATTTAAAAATTTTGAACGACAACAGGATGTTAATTTCAGTATTTATTGTGATTTCGAAACGATTCTCAAACCTTTAGAAACTCATGATCAGTCATCAACTACTAGTTTCACCTCAACTAAACAAATACATGTACCAGCTGCTTTTGCTTATTACATTGTTTGTTCTTACGATAAAAGTCTGAATCGTTTTGTTCAATATCGCGGGTCTGACTGTCCTTCTAAGTTTTTGGATTATTTGTATAAACATGTTGCAGAAATATATGAAGTTTTAAAAAAAGAAACTCCCATGATTTATACTACAGAAAATGCTTTGGCATATAAGAATGCTACGGTTTGTCATATTTGTCAAAATGCGTTGCTTTTCGATAAGGTGAGAGATCATTGTCATCTGACTGGTTTGTACAGAGGAGCAGCTCACCAATATTGTAACTTACGTTATAGTGTACCGAAATTTATTCCTGTTTTTTTTCATAATTTATCAGGGTACGATGCTCACTGTTTTATCAAAGAATTAGGTAAATGTTCAGGTTCTATACAAATAATTCCAAAAAACAAAGAAAACTATATATCTTTCACGAAATTTTTAATGATGTCTGATGGTCAATTTGCACGAATAAGATTTGTGGATTCATTCAAGTTTTTAGATACTAGTCTTGAAAAATTAGCCAATGGGTTAAATAAGACAGATTTTCTTCATTTAAACACTTTTTTTTCAAAAGAAACACAATTTAATTTGTTAACTCGCAAAGGAGTGTACCCTTATGACTATATGTCTAGCTGGGATAAATTCACCGAGACAAAGTTACCTTCAAAAGATTTATTTTATAACTCCTTGACAGGTGAAGAGATTAGTGATTTGGATTACCACCATGCCCAAACTGTATGGAATACATTCAGTATCAAAAATCTTGGGGAATATACAGACCTCTACCTTAAAACAGACGTTTTGCTATTAACAGACATCTTTGAAAATTTTCGTAAAAATTGTAAAATTAATTATGATTTAGATCCTGCATTTTACTTAACCGCTCCTAGCCTATCATTTGACGCGATGCTGTTAAAAACAGGTGTAAAATTGGAGTTACTATCAGATTTAGAAATGATACGTTTTATTCAAAAGGGTATTCGAGGAGGCATTTGCATGTGTTCCACTAGACACGCACTTGCAAATAACAAGTATATTAAAACTTATGATAAGACAAAACCTGACTCGTTTCTCATATATATTGATTGCAACAACTTGTATGGCCATGCCATGTCCAAACCATTGCCTTTATCAGATTTTCGCTTTCTAGATAACTCTGAAATTGTTCAGTTAGATATTATGTCAGTTGCAGATGATTCCGAATTCGGATACATACTCGAGGTTGATTTGATGTACAAAACGTGTTTACATCGTATTCATAATGATTTTCCTTTTTTTGCAGAAAACTTTGTTCCTCCAGGAGGAACAACCAATAAGTTAATACCAAATTTGTACAATAAATATAAATATGTTATTCATTACGTGCATTTAAAAACATGTGTGAACAACGGCTTAGTTATTGAAAAAATACACCGTGTTCTTACCTTTAGACAAAGTCCATTTTTAAAGACATACATCGATTTGAATACAGAGCTAAGAAAAAAGGCGAAGACTCGTTTTCAGCAGGATCTTTTTAAGTTGATGAACAACGCGGTTTTTGGTAAAACTCTCGAAAACAGCGAGCAACGTGTAGATGTTAGATTAGTAAATCGATGGAGCGATAAAAACAACATAACAAAAAAGTGTTTATCTGCTAGTCAATTAATAGCACGACCTAATTTTCATAGCGCTTCAATATTTTCGGAGGATTTAGTGGCAGTGCAAATGAAACCAGAAAAAGTTGTTTTAGATAAGCCTATCTACGTAGGATTTTCTGTACTAGAACTTTCTAAAGCCCACATGTATAATTTTCACTACTCTGTAATAAAACCTCACTATGGTAAAAAGGTAACTCTTTGTTACACCGATACCGACAGCTTTCTTTACAAAATTGAAACTAACGACTTTTACAAGGACCTAAAAAAACACTTTTTAAGTTATTTCGATACGAGTAATTATAGTCCTACCAATATTTTTCAAATCCCCTTACAAAATAAAAAAATTCCTGGTTTATTTAAAGACGAATTAGATGGGGTACTTATAACGGAGTTCATAGGCCTTAGGTCGAAGTTGTACACCATCCGAAGTGAAGATAAAAAAATAATTAAAAAAGCCAAAGGTATAAAAGAACATGCCGTTCGAAAATTAAAGCTTCAAAATTATAAAGATGTTTTGTATAAAAATACCATAGTCCGTAAAAAGAATATTTTATTCAGATTTATTAAGCATCAGATTTATACTCAAGTTGTTAATAAAATTGCTTTATCGAATAAAGATGATAAACGAATTACATTATCAGACAAAGTTTCAACTGTTGCATGGGGTAATGATTATTTTTTGTAACGATCTTTATGAATTATATCTGAATGGATATCGATTGATTGTATTAATAATAATATTATTATTGTTAGAATTATAAAGTTATTTTTTAAATTGTATTTTAATGACTTGCAATATTGTATTTCAGGAAATTTCGCTCTCAGGGACACTCAATTAGCTTCATTGTCAAATAAAAGGTAAATAGACATAGTTTTGTGACAACAATTAACTTAAATATTAAAAACTAAATTTGGGTTCGACCCTACGTATTGCAATATAAATACGTGAATAAAGTAGATTTACATAAAGATTTCCTTCTTAGTTGATGTCAAAAACTAATATCTATTTACTTACCTTTTTATTGACAATGAAGCTAATTGCTTGTCCCTGTAAATGAAATTTTCCGTGTGTGTAAAGTAAAAATGCTTATTTATGTCAAACAAAGTCGAATTCGAAACGTAAAGTATAATCCGTGATTGACTATTTTTATTTACTTTGTTATACACCTACTTTACGACTCGAATACGACCGTTAATGTTACACCTGCATTATTTTATTTGTGTAGTATAAACTTACGTTCTTAGTGGTTTCAGTTTTGTAACTATATTTTAATTAAATAAACTTGTGAAAAGAAAATATTTTTGTTTTTTTTGTTTTTTTTCCTTACCACCTGCCCATCAAAGTCTAAAGAGCTATTTCATAAGCAAATACACTCAAAAGTAAAGTGTCAGGTCACTAGCATTTTCCTGAATATGTCAAAAGATATTCATTTTAAAGATATTCAAGTAAATGTTACTGAACTTTGCTCTTGAGTGTAATTTTAAAAACGAAATGTTTAGTATTGAAATAGCGCTATTCGACATGTTTAATATAAAGGTTAGCGACATGCAATATGTCCATGTACACAAAAATGCATATGCTAGCGCTTTTTAATTGCGGCATTATATTATGTTATTCATTTACCTACTTTAAACAGTTTACGTGTTGAATTGAATAGTGACAACTATGATAAGTATCTAAAAGAGATAACATGTTTTTTCGACTTCTAACCTTTTATCCCTGGTGTAAGTATGCTCGAAATATTTAACAGACCATGCTAATTATTTTATGTCAACGAAACTAGTTTCAACTTGTAAAATAATTGCACAATAAAATGTGTCACGTGGATAGGTATATATTGTTACTGATTTCTATAGTAGGCGTCATCAAATATAAATAATGCAAGCTAATGCTATTTCATAACATTTATAAGCGCATTGTAATTTTTAATTGCTTACACTTGAATAACATCAATCACCAATTCACCAGCACCACTACATTATCTACTTGAGATCAAAGACCTGGTAAGTTTTTTCTCTTTTTAATGAAATGTTTATTAAATTTATTAGTAACCTTTGCGGAAAAAATCTTGAAATACAAATTAGGAACAAGGATTAAACATGTGTTTATTTATAATCATACCTTTTTTAAATTATATTTATCGTAATGTTTTTTTTTCTTGTTGTGTTATAGATTTTCTAAAATGGGAGACAGCGAAGATATACAGATTGATTTGTCGCAATACGCTCAAGATCCGTATCAACTACCAATCGAATTTGATGATAGTGATTTATATAAAAAAGTAAGGAATACTATCTGCAATCCAAAACCCAAGAAACGTACAACAAAAGTGAATAATAAAATAATTAAACGGAACATCGGTCATCCTCCATGTTTTGTCATAAACAACGAAGCTGGCAAAGGTAGTAAGCTGATAAGAATTCAAATAATAAACATCAAAGATGGTGCTCTAAATCAAAACGGCGAAGGTGATGAAAATGTATTGCTGAGTGCTCAGTATGTGGCAAATGAGGGATACGACGAGATTATTGAGTGTACTGAAGGTGTTGTCAACAAGATATCAAAAAAGTTGACTGGTTACAGTCTTAGTTTATAGAATTGTTAATAAGGAGTTTAGTAGTGCAATTTTATATTTTTTGTGCAATTACGGTCTAATAAATTTTATAAAAGGAATGTGGTGTTTATTAATTTTCTACAATTAAAGATAATTAAATTGTATCCTGTTTTTAAATAAAATATAGTTGAAAAACATTAAAATTCTTTTAAGTTTATTCAATTACATTTTAATGAGAGTGTCATGCACGACAACGCACCCTCCCCTGGATTTTAATAATCAATAAGTAGTACATAAATGGGG
Source organism: Pammene fasciana (assembly GCA_911728535.1). Lineage (NCBI taxonomy): Eukaryota > Metazoa > Arthropoda > Insecta > Lepidoptera > Tortricidae > Pammene > Pammene fasciana. The sequence continues at coordinate 14,093,360 of OU452276.1, read as the reverse complement.
GTGGTGTGTCTTCGTGGATGTCATGAATACATAAGGACTATGATGGAGAATAAAAAAATAAAAAACAACTGTTTGAGTAGTAGATACACATTTTATTCATTTACTTACAAAAAAAACATAAAATATTGTCTGAATACCATTTCTTGATACATAACACATTTTTTAAAGCACAATTTTTTTTGTGGTGCGCACAGTTATACACATCACTTTTAATACAATATTTTTCATACAGATGTCTAAAACTATATTGTTGGTTTTCATCTAAATCTAAAACAGTAGAACCAGGGGATAAATGCTTAACCCATTGAACCTTTTCTGATCCCTTTACGAAAATCGTTTTGTCTTTTAAATAGTTTCCAATGATTCTTCTAAATTCACGAGGATCTATGAACCCCTCACCCCACAAGATCCCCCAATTTTTTTCTAACCACGTAACCTGTCTTTTTTCGTTTGGTGATAGACGAGAAAACGGGTATGGTGGCTTTACCAAAAAAACTTGTGAATATTCATTTGTGGCGAGCGCAAATTCCTTTATTATGAATTCACAATTACTCCATTTAAAACCCTGAAGATCAACGAATATGTAGTCCTGCATTATGATTATTTATGATATCTTTTTCGTTATGTTACTTAAAGGCTTGTATTCGACAATACTATCATTCAAAATCAGACAATAAGCAGAGGTCTGCGAGGGTATAGTTGATTCACACTCGAACTCAACTCGCACATCAACTGAACCGGTTTTTAAGGTTTCGTTTTGACGAGAACAGTCAATAACAAATAAAGGAGCAATATTTTTAAAATCTTGCGGGCTTAGCAAAGGTGCCTGAGCACGGTTATAATAAGACTGTTGAAATTTAGCATACTGTTCGTATAATATAGGAAACTTTTCACTAGAAAAACTGACATCAAAACTTTCATAAGGAAAGTAGCTCGAGTTTAAAAAAACCTTAACATCTCTCAAGTTACAGTGATCAAAGTGTGTTATATCTTTATCAGCAACATTTTTTCGTGCTGTTTTCAATCCTATTATAATGTAACGCGGTTTCTCAATTTGAGATGAAGTTTTGATAGCCCAAGAATGTTTGGACGTTTCTGGCAAGAGAGGATATTCATACAAATCCCAGTTTCTAAATGCTATTTGAATTGCACGATCTCTTTCCAAACATTTGAGTAAGCCCAATCTTTCTCGATCAGACACCTTAATATGTGGCATACGCCATACTATTTTTGCGATGGTTATATTGTCTATATATTCATTCGCATTTAATTTAACGCTATTTAAGTTAGTATTAGATCTTAAAAGAATAAGTTCATGCTTGCAATTAATAACTATTTTGTTGTAATCCTCAGCAAATCCAAGAATTTTGTTTAAAGGTATAGACACAGAAAATGAACCATGCGAAATTTTTGTACCGTTGATATCCCAACCCCATAACTTGGACATCGATGCTTCAAGTTCATTCATGGATACAAGAGATTTCATAGTAGTTGTAACCCCGACATTTTTAATTCTGTCGATTTCGATTCCATTGAGTTCGTATCGAATATCTTGAAATAGATGGAGTATTGGATTATTCGTGAAAAGAACAGACTTCACCTGTTGTTTCGTTTCTCTATTGAATGCAGTTATAGTACCTTCTATGTATAAAGTACTTGCTGATGGTAGTACGTAAAGATCTTGCTGATTAATAGGTATGCGTATTTCATCATTGAAATTAAAACTTGTTACGTACGGCTTATACGAATGATATTCAAAGCTCTCTATTGAGTTGTCTAAGGTGAAAGATTCTGTTAAATTTAATATACTCATTTTATTAGTCCTATGCTTTGGAGGAATTGTTTGTTTTGTTTTTTGAGTTGTACTTTAGGTCTTCTTTTCTTGATTGCTTGTTGAGTACTAGCACTGATTTTAATTGGGAGTGAAGTTTTATTAAAGTCTATCATTTTTTTCTAAGGTGTAAATATATCTGAATCTCTTCACCACGTAAATTTACCAAATTATTGTTAACGTCTAATATTCTTACTGTAATTGAACTTAAACTGTTTTGAGTAACAGGAAAATAAATTACGTTTTTCGGTGTTTCTATAAGTCGATAACCTGGTGGTACATTAGGCACAAACTCGTGGATAATATGACTAGGTTTTCCATTAACAAATGAACCGCTCACTATGTCACATTCGATGCGGACTATGGTTGTAGATAGAATGGAAACAGGATAAGGAGATTCTGTTAATATATTAGCTTTAATAGCGTCGGATCCAAAACCAAGTAATCTACCAATAGATCTCTCTTTATCGAAATAAATATTTTGCGAACATAAAATAGATGTTTTTAAGGTATTATTATTACATGTTAGTGAAAACGAACATCCTTGAAGATGTTCTTTAAGATAATCACCAATATCTTGAAGCTCATATGATCCTTCGGGAATTTCAATTGCTTTGTTTTTTCCGTAATAGAATTTATTGTTTCGGTAGTCTATATTAGGTATTGAATTAAATGTTGATATATACAACAGACCACACTCATATTCTCCATCCAATTGAAGAGCTGGTGAATGGTTTGTAATAAGAGTTGAAGAGGATCCAGTTATAGACAAAGTGAAAGACATTGTAAGAATGATAAGCTGTTTATTAAACGTAAGTATTTAAACGATTATACCAATATTGTTTTAAGTATTTAAGACATAAATGACCACAATTTACTGTGTTAAATTTTTGGTACGTGTAATAATTATAGTAAATATCATAGTTCTTCAAATACTTCTTTAATTCCAGAGGAGGGGGAAGGTCGCCATAACTATTAAAATATTCACAATAGCTGTTATCTTTTACATAGGCTACCCAGTGAGTTCCATTGTTCTTAGAACTGTCCAAGTTAACAATTCCACATTCTAATCTTTTAGGATGCTTTGGTAAACTATCTCTCATATAAACTCCCCGAAAATGTGGAATGTCCGATGAGTGATTTAGAATATCAATATTTGAAAGAGCACGTCTGGGTAACCTCTTATTTAGTTTTTTGATGTTTTTATGCATAATCCTTTACCATTTTTATATGGTTTAATATGTAATCCTTTGCCTAATGCAATAGATTCCATCATTTTGTTATGTCGCTCAGATTCAGCTAATTTCTTTTTTGCAACTTTGTAATCACCTACAGCTTTAGCAATTCCAGCAGCTCCTCCTGCTAATGACCCTAACGCCGAAAGTCCAGCAAAAATAGGTATCAGAGGTAAGAAACCTCCTGTTTTCGGGATCGGTATTACGCGAGGTAACCGTACCTTAGTGTTGTTGGCAAAAACTTTTTTTGCGACAAGGAGTGCACGATCCGTTATATTATGACCTTTTATTTTAGGGCTCCTTTTTAATTCGGTGCGTATCTTGGACACCAAACGTTTGAATGATTTAATACCTGCACCAGCTTTTATTTTAGATTTCATTACTTTACTCACTATCCATGAGCCTATCTTTTCTCCTATGCCTGCATGTTTCGACTTGGTTCTTTGTTTTGCCATTTTGTAAAGTTCTAAATCAGCACGATGTCTATCAGCTAAATCAGGATATTTATCATAAGCTATATCGTGTTTCATACACGCGTCATCTAGCGCATTAATTCCTTTGTCACCTCTTTGCAACCTTTTATGCAATTTTGTGCCTGGTCCGCAATAATTATAACCAGGTAAGTGTAATTCAAATGGTAAATTATTAATAGCACTATTTAATAGTCCACTACCTTTCATATCAGGTATGATAATGACAAATTTCGTTCGATGAAAGTCAATTTATTAAATACATTAAACAATGGCTTTTATATCAATCCAACTATTTTCACTATTACTTAACCCTAACCACTTAACAAACAGCTTACTGCCCTTTTTTTTAATCACCTTTTCTATTAAATAAATATCAGGATACTTAGTTTTTTGAAGTTCTTCTCCATAAAAGGTACCCAGTATTATGTTTTTCCGTTGGTCTTCAATATGGTATGTTACAGGTCGAGTGTGATTCACATGTTTAATTGTAAAAAGTTCAGTAGACCAATTAGGTGTGTAACCCTTAGAAAAGTTACTTTTATATTTGCTTATACGCACACGGTCACCGATATTAAATGTATTCACCTTACTATTATTTACTTTAGATTGAGAGTTTTTAATGTTCTTTTTTACCTCTTTTTCACTATTTGAATCCACATCAATGGGTTTAAATTTTGTTGTACGATGTACAGTGTGATTATATGCTTTCACTATATCGTCTAATGGTTTACCAACCCATTTATAGTTACCAATGAAACTAAAATATTTATAGAGTTTGATCTTAAGTGTTTTTATCAGTCTTTCAACAATAGATGCCTTTTTAATTGAATATGTTGAATAATGATGTATTTTCATGAATTTTAAATAGCTATCAAATTCATTATTGTAGAATTCTTTTCCTAAGTCCGTCTGTAAGTTTCTAGGTCTGCGTTTAGTTGATTTCATAATTAGTTCGAATGCACTTTTTACTGACGTTTTAGTTTTAGACTTAATAGGTATACACCACGCATACTTCGAAAATGTATCAATAACAGTTAATATATATTTATTTCCTTTGTTAATCGTGTGAAGTTTCTGTAAATCGATCAAATCAGCTTGCCATAAATCATCAATTCCTTTTAATACAACAGGTCTTCGCTTAAAGTTTTTTCTTGCCGATCGATGGATCTCGTTCACTATTTGTTGCTTTTCCATTTTTTATATTTTTAAGGTTATCATCTATCTCCTTCTTTGTATAAAAGTTTATTTTTAACTGAGACGAAAGTTGATGAATTTGATTATTTATAGTACTAAACAAAGAATCTATATAATTCTTATCGTACATGTTTTGAATATATTGATCAACGTACTGCTTGTTGACTGCATCATCGGGTAACGAAGGTTCAGCTACACCCTTTAATTGCAAACTTCCTTCAAAACATGCTCCATTTGTTCGAAGCAAAGCCTTGTAGTTGAGATCAGAAACCTCGTTAGCACGCAAGCGCTTATGAACATGGTGACCGAATTTGTCAATATTCATTTTGTATTGTTGTGACTTGTGAGTCAAACTACAACTGATAAAAATTAGGTTTATTTTACTTTATATATCATTTACTAATCCTGCTTCACGTAGTTCTTCAATAATAGATATGATTTCGTTATCTAATCCTGTATTGCCAGCATCACGCGATGCTATAAGCAGTTTCAATCTTTCTACTAATTCATTGGGGTCATCCCAATACACATAAGAGATGTCTCTTTTGACTTTTTTCATTACCGGTAAACCATCACCGGTTACATGTACTTCTTCGCTTACTGAACGTTGTTTAGTTAATTTGAAAAGCGGCTTTATGATGTTTAAATATTTCATACCCTTGTTGCTTTTTATAGGTTTATTTGGATCAAAGTCACGTCTGTGTGCATTGGTTTTTAATAATAATGTTTTATATAATCGCTTATCGTCTTCAGTTACCCTTCGTAAATCAGGTATTTTTTTAAACAATAAATCGTTTAATCCTTGCGTTAAACAAAACCTTTCTCCACCTATTTTGAGCTCTTTATCATTCACAAAAATTGGGTAAGATCCTAGCATTAGCTTACCACGCTCCATTCGTATACCAAAAGGAATGTTCATGTGTAAATATTGTTTTTGCCACGTAGGATCTTCACGAGGTGAAGCATACGAATGCGACGTTTGAAATGAAGCATTGTTTATTGATTCAGAATCATTTTGGTTAGTACTTTCATGTGATACAGAATCATCTTGATTAGAATTATTGTCACTTAATTCATATTCGCTATTATCTAAATCAGATTCCGATGATTTTCTCATTAGGGTTTTATTAGCTAAGCTTTCTTTCTTTCCATCTTCAGAAGGGCTATATTTTAATCGTTTTACTGACTTATTCCATTTGAATCCATTGTTATCAAAATCAGTGTCACTAATACTTAGGTTGTTATCATCTTTTTTTATCATTTCATTAAGGGGATCTGTGACTGGTTTTAACATTGTTTCCAACATCATGTTATTGCTGGATTTAATATCGCGAAGAACCTTAACTTTTTTTCTTACTGCCTCAGCAGATCGAAGTACTTTTTCTTTAAATATTTTCTCCTCGTTCATTTTATTATTCATGTCCGATCTTGATGATTTCATATTAAGGAATAAGTTCTACGTGGTGACACAATTCTTTATGTATACGGTTAATCTGGCATGATAAATGTATCAAAGCCTTTTCTATAACATCCTGAATTTCTATTACAATCTTTATTTATAACTAAGTAATTAAAAGGTTCGTTCCATACTTGTCCGCACATTTCACGAAACTGAGACCATGACATATCACTTCCTACATGTTCATCATAAACATGTCGTAAATTAACATCATCTTGTTTAAAAAGAACGATTAAATTAGCATTGTCTCTTATCAATTGTTTAGGTATTTTACTATACGTTTGATTCAGATAGAAGCTATCTATGTTTTTATGTCTTCCCATGGCAAAATAATCTCGTATATTATTTTGATTCTCACATGCAACATCATCAAATATCATGATTGAATTAATATCAGCCGTATGAGGACTTAGTACTTCATCATTTTCACTATATTTTTGAAATGACACTGAGGGAACCAGATTTAAAACTTGTTCTAAATATTGATACATAGGTTGAAACAAGGTTTTAGAATATATATAAACATTTTGGAAGCGTAGACCTTGTTCATGTAGCAGTAGACCTACAATCAAATTAGTTTTTCCACAGTTAGACGGACCACATATTATACAGCGAATAGTATCAGGTAAAAGTAAACCATGGCGGTAACAGCGTTTATTGTGCGAAGAGCAAACAACATCCAACTGCAATTTTTGAGGTTGTTTTACGAGTTTCATGTTACCAGTAAGCACGTGCAACAAACTTGAAACTAAATATGTGAATAGGATATTTTTATGAGCTTGAGAGTATATATTAAATACTCTTAATGGTAGCTTACCGATTTATTTACAAACAATACAAAGATAGAACGAAATGAACGTAATTGATACCTAATCGCTCTCGTTTGCGTTGAAGGTTTTCACAGCTCAGTTTGGATCGGAACCTTGTAACATAGGTACACAGCTAGAACGAAATGAACGTAATTGATACCTAATCGCTCTCGTTTGCGTTGAAGATTAATGATCCAATGATTGGACGTCTCAATCCTTGTTTTAGAATTATTTAGTTATTATTGGGTAGGACAGACCACTGAAGGCGGAGCCGTAGCCAAAGGCGGAGGCGATTGGCGAAGCCGAAGGCAAGGCAACGCCGAAAGTGGTCTGGACTTCCCAATAATATACTACTCACGATTGTATAAAATACTATTAAACTCGGTAGTGGATACTGGATAGTAGTAGCTCGCTCATTTGTTGATGTATTGGACTAAGAGCTGGCCACGTCAGATATGACACAATAATGAGAGCAACAAAACCATCTAGTTAGATTGCTATACTATGCTTATTGCTAGATCCGGGCATCTGGCAGCTTTTAATAGGTGGAAGTCAGAGTGACAGTCTAGCAAAATTTTGCAGTGGGAAAAAAGTCGTACTAAAATAGGTAAAAATTGCCGAAGTTATGTCATTTATATGAGACGTACAGGGCCGATATATTAACATTAGAACATATTGCGTTATGTTGCCAAAATAAAGAGTAGTCGACATGAATTACTTTTTACGTCGTTTGGCAATACTTTTCCCCAAAATAAACTGATGGTAATGTTATAATCTAATGATCTATATCATTTCTCATAATATTACACCAAACACAGAACTTTAGGATTTGTAGGTATTTATTAAGTAATTTATATTATTTGACCTCCACTGATGAAACGCTGCCAGATTTCTGGATCTAGAAATAAGTATAGTACAGGCAGCAATCTAACCAGATGGGTTTTGTTGCTCTCATTATTGTGACGTGGCCAGCCTCCATCTGTATGCTGACGTAATATAACTTTTCAGCATATGGTTTTGGAATCTCGACCTTTGGTCCCATTAATAGGATTTTTGGCCATGGGATCTGACCCCACGCCGTCAATAGAGGTGGCAGCGAAGCGAATGGAGTGCCAATGTTCAGCTATATCCATGGGCCAAGGGCAGGAAGTGCATGCTAGGAAGCTGATAGATCGAGCTTTGAAGGAGGTAACCTTATACTTGTTTGTTATGAATAGCATGCAATTAACCCCTCCTAATTACCTGAGGTACGATTCTCATGTAGACTAATAGAGGGGTTTCACTATGTCTCTCTCCACTGTACCCGTTTTCCCGATGATCTTACCGCATATGAGAGCTAATGATGGCAGGGTTGGCACATCGCTTATCAGTTTATCATCTTGTGGGTGTGTACGAGAATGTGACGTTTTCAATCATAGGTACATCATTGTCGGTTGTAAATAGAGTAGAGTGCCGTTGCGACCTCTCTATTTAATTGTTAATTTTAGGTTGTTCGCTTTATTATCTCGTATTGGTTGCCCTGAAAACCAGCGCCATGGCTAATATTTTTTAGCTATCGGCACATGCTGAGTGGCATCCTTTTTGGTGCTTTGTACTTTAGGATTAAGATGTAAATAGAATAAGTTTTATATTGTATTATTTTTCTGTACCACCAAATAAACCATTTCTATTCTATTCTATTCTAAATAGGCTTTTATTTCAGTTAACATCTTATTTGTGTACCTTTAAACTCGCGGGGCGTAAGCGAAGTGAGTTCTTACAAACAACTCCAGACCGAACTGTCACCTGGCTACTGGGACCTCTCGGCTTTTTGATTTCAATAGTTTGTCTGACGATAACTTTAGTAACGTTTTTCTGATCTTTATGAAATTTCTTGGGGCTGTAGCAGAGATAGATAAAATTTGTAAGTTCGTATATGAGCAGGATCGATCAAGTGGTTATGGAGCTAGAAGTAGAAAAAAAATCCTCCTTGGAGTCTTGTTATATCGGTCAACTCGTTTGCAAGTAAATCGCAAGTTCTCAGTTCGAGGCGGACTACTAGTTGAAAACGTGTGCGTTCCCATTGAGGGTCCAAGTTGGAATTTTGAGCTTTTAAGCTTACCAGTCTTTAGTAAAAGTTCTCAAACCATTGTAAATTCAACCAATAATTTGTAAAAGTCGTTACTCAAAAGTTACGTTCGGTTAAAGGTGGACCCTCAGTCGTGCATGCCAGGTATCCATATCTAATAAACTACTTAAAATGTATAACTGCTGTAAATGACTACTTTTAGTAAAAGATTTGTAAAACTAATTTCATTAATCGTGACTCCATTCTGCTAACTTAATACGAAGAAATAGCATGCAGAAGGTGGTCCCTCAATTGAACATTACAATTTCTTAGAATATCACATTCAGTGAGAACAAGAGTAATATTTAAAATGTATATGTGACTGAGAGTTAGTAAAAGTACTTGAATCATTGTAAATTCAATGGTTAGTTTGTAAAAGAAGTCATTCAAAAGTTACAATCGACTAAAGGTGGTCCCTCAATTGAAACGTTTGTCATAAGTAAAACTCAATTTACAAATCACTGGGTTGGTAATTAGACAATGGCTATAGCCTATCCTTTAGTAAAAAATTTTACTAACGATTGCTCTATCGAACAGTATAAACAAATATACCGTTTTACGAGAAATTTGAATCAAACATCTGCGAAGAAATACTACGGCCCAGGTGACCACATATTAGGATTTTGTGGGATAAGTACCTAAATAAAAATAAAAATTGGCAGTTATAGGGACTGCCGAATTGCCGATAGAAGTGAAAACATAGAACTTTGAATACTGAAATTTCATAATGTTTGAATTAAAATTATCAACATCAATCTGGTTTTCACATCTACTGACACTCCGAGAAACAATTATATTACGCATGTTTATATGGTTTTTAGGGTTTCGTACCTTAAGAAAAAAGAACGGAACCTGAACTGTAAAGAACTGCTTGCCCACTGCGAAGCCTACGCCTTGACCCATGGACTGGAGTACAACAACAAAAAGAGTGAGATATTGGTATTTAAGGCGGGCAAAATCAAGCCATACCGTGTACCACCCATTATGTTGAACTCCAGCCCATTAAAACCCCAACCTCAATCGTGCAATGCATTTTTTTCTTTTCTTTTTCTTATTGTGATGATTAGCCAAGATATATTATGTCAAACTTAAGAATAAAAAATAAATAACATCACGAACAGTAATTATTTTTATTTAGGTACTTATCCCACAAAATCCTAATATGTGGTCACCTGGGCCGTAGTATTTCTTCGCAGATGTTTGATTCAAATTTCTCGTAAAACGGTATATTTGTTTATACTGTTCGATAGAGCAATCGTTAGTAAAAATTTTTACTAAAGGATAGGCTATAGCCATTGTCTAATTACCAACCCAGTGATTTGTAAATTGAGTTTTACTTATGACAAGCGTTTCAATTGAGGGACCACCTTTAGTCGATTGTAACTTTTGAATGACTTCTTTTACAAACTAACCATTGAATTTACAATGATTCAAGTACTTTTACTAACTCTCAGTCACATATACATTTTAAATATTACTCTTGTTCTCACTGAATGTGATATTCTAAGAAATTGTAATGTTCAATTGAGGGACCACCTTCTGCATGCTATTTCTTCGTATTAAGTTAGCAGAATGGAGTCACGATTAATGAAATTAGTTTTACAAATCTTTTACTAAAAGTAGTCATTTACAGCAGTTATACATTTTAAGTAGTTTATTAGATATGGATACCTGGCATGCACGACTGAGGGTCCACCTTTAACCGAACGTAACTTTTGAGTAACGACTTTTACAAATTATTGGTTGAATTTACAATGGTTTGAGAACTTTTACTAAAGACTGGTAAGCTTAAAAGCTCAAAATTCCAACTTGGACCCTCAATGGGAACGCACACGTTGAAAACAGCACATATTATCTCAAACCTTCATTGATATATGAAGCACGTTGACAACCCTATTTAATATTTTAAGAGCGCATGACAGCTAACATTTTGGCCTCTGTAGCTAAATGTGAAATTCCGGAAGGAGAATCTTCTGTACTTGTACAGTCGCCATCAGATATATCGGAGCGGCCATATATCTGAATAACGTTTCTATTGTCAATGCGATAAAGTTCATGTTCAGATATTTTTGAGTACCCTGGAATGCTCCCATATATTTGATGGCAACTGTACTATTACTTATTATGTGACTCTACGAGCCCCTAAAACAGGCCTAGTTTGTTAGAACTCATAAGTTAGACGCGAGATTAACCCAGTTTTTGGTACCACAGTGATTTTGAAATTTGATTTCAGGGAATGTGGGTTTTGTTACAAAATTGTCATTTGGGATTGGAATACATGACAGAGGTTATGGAGCAGTTTTCAGAGTTGGAAAAGGAACCGGAGAATGTTCATGAAATATTCAGGTATGCTCTTACATCGAGACAAACTGTCTGACATCGAGGACATCGAGCGGGAGCGCCGAGCGCTGTGTGTCCGCTGTAACATGTTATCCCGCAGGTTTGCACGTGGTAGTAAAGAAGTAAAGTTAATATTGTTTAAAGCTTTTTGTCAAACTTTCTACACGTGCGGTCTGTGGGCTAATTTTACGCAGCGGGCGTACAGCGCTCTGCGTGTCCAGTATAATGATGCTTTTAGGATGCTGTTTAGGTTGCCGCGGTATTGTAGCGCCTCGGCAATGTTTGCTGAGGCGCGAACAGACTGTTTCTTTGCCATCATGAGAAAGCGATGCGCGTCTCTCCTAAATCGAAGCCGAAGCAGCACGAACAGCATCCTAAGAACGCTGGCGCAGCGTTGGGACTCGCCCCTGGTCAAGCGGTATGTGCAGCTACACTCACCTGTGGCTGTACCGCCACGAAAGTTATAATTGTTTTGTTTTGTTTATTTGTTTGTTTTGTCTAATTAATTATAATACTAACTGTACATATATAAGTTATTGTAGTAGGTACCTCTAACCCAATATGGACTTTCATGTTCGAAATAAAAATATTTCATTTCATTTCATTCTTATAATACCCCGTCATACCGAACATTAAAATCGAAAGCTAACTGCTAGTTCTGTTTTTTTTAAATATTTTGTTAGAATCCCTACCAGCACGGTGCTGGTAACGCGTCTGCCACGAATGCAGAAGACGCTGGTTCGAATCCAGCCTTGGGCACCGGAGGCGTTGGTCACTTTTTCCTTTGTATATGACATCTATACAAGTTTATAATGCATTGTAATGTGCCTGAATTGAAGAATAAATATCTTTTCTCTGTTTAATTTTTTATCTTTATCTTTTGGTTTTCTATTATCTTGACAATAAAATAAATGAATAAAATAAATAATTATTTTGACATGTTTTTAAAGTGGTGCATATTGTACTCAAACTGTAGCTTGTTATTAAATAATACAAACTTTGAAAAAACTGAAGAAAAAAATCCTCGCTTAAATAGTCGCTTACGGCTGCTGTAAAGCCGATGTAAAAATAAATGCAAAGAGATGTTTCAAGGCATTGAAAATTTCGCCAACATAGTAACTGAACCCATATCTTAATTGGTAAAGCGATCAAGCCCCGACAAGGCGTATCGATGCAATGTAGGCTCAAGTCTTGCTGGGTTGATTATTTTTTCAATGTTTTCAAAGTTTGTATTTATTTAATAGCAAACTATAAATAAAATTAATGCACCACTGTTTTTATTTACACTTTCAGATTGTGGATCACCACTGAAGTCCATCCTAAATTTCCAATTACGTTGTTGCAAATGTCTATTAAATACACTTGCGAACCTCCATCGGGTAAGTTTGGAGTAGAGATAGTGGCGGTGGGTAAAAAATGTTCTTAGGCAAGCCGGTGCTGAATTTGTCTTAAAATTTCTTCACAGGCTGTATAAATATTGCTTAAGCACCTGAAACTTAGGCAAGCCGTCGGGAATCGTATTCTATGGACGTAACTGGCACTGGTAGAGAGTAAAAGTTGTCGCTCACTAATAGGTTCAACACGGGATAGGCGCGTTCAGTATACTTAATATATATTGTATAGCACGCTTAGGCGATTATCACACTGACGACGGATCTGCATGCGGCGCCGGTGTGCGAGCGAGATAGCGCTATACACACGCAGAGCGCTATCTCGCTCGCGCACCGGTGCCGCATGCGGATCCGCGCCAGTGTGATAACCGCCTTAACGTCAACGGAAGGACGTGGCCTTGGCTTGTATTCGTATGGGCTATACCGCGGACCGTGCCCTTGCGGAGCTTTTTAGTGTGTGGCGACCTTTAAGGTAAAGAGAGCCTCACGCGTGTTTGTATCACAAATAATACTCTGGATAGGTATAGGTTGAAAACTATTTTCTATAACAGGTATCAAGGCTGGACTAATGCGAACATATGACTCCATGAGCCAGGACTTCCTAGACTACAGTGATAGCCCCTTTTATTTGCCCTTAATCTTCACTATCTCGTTCTTACATACCGTGGTGCAAGAGAGACGTAAATTCGGGCCTCTCGGTTGGAACATCCCATATGAGTTCAACTCGGCTGATTGGTTGGCTTCTTGCATGTTTGTACAGAATCACTTAGATTCGTTGGAACAAGGACAATATATTAGTTGGACAACAGTGCGGTTAGTGTTGAAAAATTTTGGTTTACATATATATATATCACTTTTCCCATGACACTTTTACTTTGTGAAACATGGAGCTTATTACTTACATTTTTTTTGTAGAGAATTGCACGATTATGAATTTATGACAAATGAATATAAATGAAAAAAATATTGATAACATTTGTTATAAGTCATACAGTTGTAAATAAATATTATACTGAGTGTTTCCTGTAATAGGAGTAATAAATGAAAACGTAGATTATACTCCTCAAACCAGACAACATTTGTTCAGCCACTTTTAAAAATAAATTCTGCTTTGATAAATAGGACACTTAAAAGTTTTTCCGAACACGCAATGTATTCCGAAATTGATTATGTCTGACAAGCAATATCAAATAGACGGATTTCAACGTAAATTGAAAATACTATTTAGTTTGTATGAAAAAGAGGCAATCTACAAAATATTTTTTTTTTGTTGTTGAACAAAAGTTTTGTTGTTTGAGGAGTAGAATCTACGTTTTAATTTATTGCTCGTATTACAGGAAACATCCTGTATAATATATCTTTACATTATAATTTGTTGACTGCTCTATGTATATAATATCTGCATGACCACTATGTTTTTTTTATTTGAATTCTTGCTGTCCCGGCGACAATTTTTTTTATTTCTCCAATATTTTAATATTTATTTTGCTTCTACTATTCGGGGCCGAGATAAATCCAAAAAATGTAACATCATTAACTTCGTTTTATATAGATTAGTGATAATTTATATTGAAATTACCATTTAGATAATACAAAATTATTTTATGTATTAATAATTGATACCTACTAAATTCACTATGCGAACGTAATTCTCTTAACTTCTGTTGAGTACTTACGACCAAGTACACGTACAGATATCTCTGGCCCAATATTACGGACTTTTATATTTATATTACATTTTCTAGGTAGTTAAAATTAGACTTAATGTCACTATGCCAATGTTGCAATTCGATAAAAGTGAAACAAACAACCCTATCATGCATATTAGACTAGCGATATGTACTCGTATTTGTTAGCTTTTAACTCATACCTTTTTGAACCCATCTCATAAATTTGGCCCAAAACTACCAAGTATAAAACAGCCTTTTATGGGTATTGTATACAATTCATAATTTTATTTATTGTAGCTTTATAGTAGCTTCATATTTGTTCTGTTTTATGTTTCAATTAACGTATCTATGGAATATAATGTATTTCAGCTACATGGTGTCAGCGGTGCAATACGGAGGTCGAGTAACAGATGATTATGACAACCGTCTCCTTGTCACCTTCACCCGAGTCTGGCTCACCGACCAACTGTTCACAGAAGATTTCCAGTTCTATAAGGGTTATGGAATAATGAAATTCAAGAACATACCGGAATACCTCGAGGAGATTGAGAAGATGAAAACTGTTGATCCACCCCAAGCATATGGACTGCATACAAATGCTGATATAACGTAATTATAAGATCCGGCCACGTCTTCGGGCGTCGGCACCAGTAGGAGGCTCTAGGTTAGAGCGAGATACCGCGGTCCGACCTTTCGCTCTCACCTATGGGCGCCGCTTGCCGCTGCCGCTTCTCTGGTGGTGCCGCCGCTCAAAGTCATGGCCAGCTGTAACATAAGCAGCCGTTCGACCAGCGGTGATAGGTACGCAACAAACGACTATCGAACAGCAAGTGATTTCACTGGAGTCGAGAATTTTGTCCTAAAGAACTTCTCATCGGCAATATAAACAGCCAACAATCAACGATTGAATCTCTTTTATGGTTTCACCCACGTGATTTAATTCTAGCCCAGTGGTCCTTTCGCTAAAATATATAATCGGTACTCGTTTGCTCACTTATCTCACTCAATCAATGCATGGCCCATAAATCTTACACATGATTTCAAATGGCAAATAAAGTTTGTTGCATGTGTTGTGCACTACTAATATTTTTATTGTATCATTATAGTTATCAAAAAAACAAAACTCAGAATCTCCTGGACACGATCTTGTCTATTCAGCCTAAAGAATCGGGTGGTGGTGGCGGGGAAAGTCGCGAAGCTTCTGTCTACAGACAGTCCAAAGAAATGCTGGAAAAGATACCCCCGAATTTCGATCCGTTCCAAGTGAAAGAAAGGTACCTAGTTATGCATATTTTAATTTGGTTAGTATTTATTAGTACATAAAATATGCCTTATTTGCTTGTGAGATCATTAAATAATAGTATGTAAAGTAATAAGTAATAGTATCTTCATATACGAAGGCCGCAAAACCATATGACACGCTCTTATGACCCTACTAATAGAGGAGACAAATGGAAAAAGAGAAATTAGGTAAATTGAGTGATCGATAACCTGTACTTTCAATTTGAATAAGGATCACTAGCTATCTCTCGGGTTTAGAAATTTTTCCTAGTTATATAAAAAAAGTAAGTTAATTGATGTCGAGCTAGTTATCTTTTATTATTGGTAAAAATTCATAACATTATGTACTGAAGTATTCTTAGATTCATTTCTTATGTTGGTTAGCGAAAATACATAACATATTCAAGTCATTTATATTCATTTAAGCAACTAAAGAATACTTATAATACGAATGTTATTTTTAGGGTTCCGTAGTCCACTTATAGTTTCGCCATGTCCGTTTGTCCGTCTGTTCGTCCGTCCGTCCGCGGTCTAGCTCAGTGTAGTTAGCACTAGAAAGCTGAAATTTGGTTTGAATATGTGCATTAACCAAGCATACGAAATGGTAGAATAAAAACTGGAAAAATATATTTTATTAGGGTACCTCCCGTACACGTGAAGTGGGGGAGAATTTTTTTTTCGTTTCAACCCAGTTGTGTATTGTTGGATAGGTCTTTCATAAAGAATAAGGGTATTTTAAAACAGTTTTTGGTTAAAACTAATACTTTCGTAAATAATAGCCCCGAAAGTTTAAAATAGGGCGTGTCCCAAATATTTAAGTATCTTCAATGAAAACTACATTGAATTAAATCTGTTGAGCCAAAACCCATAGTGAAAGGACGTCAGTGAAATGACGTAATAAGCGCCGCCAAATTTCCCGTAAGAAACGACCTTTTGAATTAATTACTTGTAACATGCCGGTAACTACGGAACCCTACACTGAGCGTGGCCCGACATCCTCTTAGCTGGTTTTTTACATAATTTTAAATAGCATTTGTGTATAGCTTAGTAAGCTTTTTACGATGTTGAAATTCTTGTTTCACAGGCTACGCATAATGGGGCAGTATAATCCGATGGTGATTTTCCTTCGTCAAGAGATCGATCGAATGCAAAAAGTTATTGGTTTGGTGCGAACAACTTTAAAAGATTTACTTCTGGCTATTGACGGCACTATAATTATGAATGAGGTAAACGTCAAATGAAATTGGTCATGAATTATGAACGAAGTATATTTCTCTACTTATTCAACGACTTTTCTCTCAGGCGCTGCGCGATTCTCTAGACAGCATTTACGACGCGAAAGTGCCAGCGATTTGGCTGAAAAGTTCATGGTCGTCATCCACTCTCGGATTCTGGTTTACGGAATTTTTGGAGCGCAACATTCAGTTTTCATCTTGGTGTTTCGTAATGAGACCCCACTCCTTTTGGATGACTGGATTCTTTAATCCACAAGGTTTGAATTGCAAAAAAATTGCACTTTTATATAAAACGGGTGCAAAGGTGCAAATGACTCTGATACTCTAAAAATTATACTGCTTAGTTCATTTGAATGGTTACCCAACTAACATTTAAGTGATAAAATGGGAGGTATAAGAGCTGAATTACAGTGCAAATAATTCTATTGAAAGATACAAGAGCGCGAAGAATTAGTGTTATAGCCAGCTCTAACCCCGCTTTACCCCCGGATCTGGCACAAATTTTGCAGCTTTAGGCTTTCATAATCACTATACTATAGCTTTATAGAGCTTTAAGTTCTTAAAATCACCCTTTTCGAACTCAAGCCTTTATCAACAAAACAACCCAATGCTATATATCAGCGATACAGAAGATATAAAACAGCCATAATACTTGGTGGATTAACTGTATCAGAGTTATATGAGTTGCAGGTGTCACCATTATAACTCTTATCGCTATTCAAAGGCTATAAAATGGAATAAATAATGACTTAGTCATATTTTAGAGAGTTAGATTAGTGTATGATATGTTTTAAAGTTCTACAATTGAGTTATAAATATGTGGAGTACCACTTAAATGCATTACGATTCACTATTTAAACCTGTTATAAACATTTGAGTTACATACGAAGGAAAAATCTTTGCAATATTTCTATAAGCTTGTGCCAAAACAGTGGAAGTGGTTGCGACATGTCATTGGTTGAAGTGTTTGTGATTTTGTACTAAAGGTAAGTCTCATAATGAAATTATATCATATTTTTCATTGCATGTTTTATAGACTAGATGGGTATATTTCGGTTGCGACGACCAGTTTACTGTGAATGTATATAGTAGTTTTTAACAAATTTTTAACGCGCCCTCAAAATACTGAAATTTACTCGAAAAAAAGGGAAAATAAATATGTGTGATTTATTTTAATTTTATAAATAGTTGCAAATAAGTAGCTGAAATGATACGTAGTGTTTTTTTATAGTTAACTAGCCAGATTATAGTGCAAAATACGACCGTAAACGGGTTTATTTACATTTAGTTATGTGCTTGGTTGAAAAGAAAGTAAAACAAAATGGCGTTATCACTTAAGTAGATAAGGGACTATGTTATAGAACTAAAAGCGAATATTTGGTGTGCGATTACGGTTAGGGTAATTTGCAACACGCAAATATCCAGATTGTGCTACTCTTGGGCATATAATAAATCTATAGCAGTTATAGAGAGCGGCTTAAAATACTTTAAATAGGGTTCCATAATTAAATAAAAGAACCCAAGAAAAAACCTGAAACCATAACTGTGACGATTTAAAGTGAAATGGTAGTTTGTTAATTTTTTTTTTCGGTCATTAATAATAAGCAAGTAGAAGTGTGAAAAGAAAAACAATTCAAATTACTTACTTTTCGTTTTCTTATCAATATCGAGTTTTAGAACCAATGTATAATCGTATATTGTTTTTGTCTTTTCAGTTCTTTTCGCGATGATGGTATTACATCATTAAATAAAATGGATAATTACAAGAAACTATTGCCGCTGCCATCCAACTTTCCAGATGATTATAAAGATTTTGTAAACAAATAAAAAGGAGAAAGTTCAAACCGGTAAGTAATGTTAATTAAAGTGGCATGAAAATAAACAATTCTATATAAGTAAAAGAAACCGTAAAGTAAACTATGTCCATAGCTCTTAAGTGGATTTTATATATAAGTTTTGTTTAAAAGTAATAAATCAGTATAATTAATAATATTTATTTCATTGTAACGTATTTTACGTACACAATTCATACAACAATACAATTTGTAATTGGTTTCAGATTCAAACTGCAGTCAAGAAAAGGACACAAAATGAGAAGAAATTCTAAATAATTTTATCTACACCCATATCATAAACCCTCCATGATGCGTTTAAGAACCGCACATTATGGCCACCATAAAAATAGACTGGTTTGTTAGAACTTTCTTATCTGTAGCAATGTTCATCATCATCAGTATTTAAGAGCTATGCTCTTGTCGGTGGAGTAATCGCCACTCTTCTTTTTGCTGGGCCAGCCTTTTAACTCCCTCGTACGACACGACAGAAACTTTTTCTTTTATTTGGCTGAGATATGTGAGCCTGGGCCTTCTTCTTCCTTATTATTGCTAAATAATAACATCGAATTCGATGATATTGTAAAAATCCGGCCTCCTCCCCGACCGCGGTCATGCTCCCCCCGACCGCCGGCACAATCAAGTTGGCCACGGCGGTGCTATGGCGGTCAATCTGACGGTTTCCGAACACGTCATTTAGGCTTTATGTGTGTAGATAAAGCAGTATATGCAACTGTACCTAATTAGGCCTTAAAACACTCGTGTGATCTTATTATGAAACTCACCTACAGCTTGTTTCATAAAACCACACTCGTATTTTAAGGACCCTTATTACGTAACAGTTACATAAATTAATAAATAAAACTACTTTTAGAACTCTAACAAAATTGTTCAAAAATTATTAATTGTGATTTTGCATGTACATATACCGTGACAGTTACTTCTGTCAATTTTTATATTTAGAAATATTTTTATTGTTACATTATTGATATCTACTGTTTACTGTTTTGCTTATTCATTTGTCGAATTAAATATTGATTAAACCCAATGTTTTGTTTACTACCCCCTCGAACACTGCTACCATTTTCTTACTATACTATAGTCGATAAAAAAATCCGTCACGGAACCCTCATTTCCGTCATCTATATTTGCACTTGACGTAGCAGGTTTTCTTTCTAATGTAAGACTTAAGAGCTAGTTTACGCCACATTATGACGATAATGTAACTCAAATGTTTATAACAGGTTTAAATAGTGAATCATAATGTATGTAAGTGGCACTCTACATATTTATAACTCAATTGTAGAACTTATCATACACTAATCTAACTCTCTAAAGTATGCCTAAGTCATTATTTATTCCATTTAATAGCCTTTGAATAGCGATAAGAGTTATAATGGTGGCACCCGCAAATCATATAACTGTGATACAGATAATCCACCATAGTGCTCTCCCTTATGGGAATATAGTTCAGAGCTGGATACGGTTACCTTCTTTTAGTATGTTGTTGGGCACGACACTAGGACCCCAAAACTGCCCAGAGACCGGGACGTCGATGAATGTCTCTCGAGTAATGACGTCATAAAAATGGCTGCCGCTTCGTTACGAAAAGTGTAAATTTCATCCAAACTTTGCATTGCACCTATACGTGTGTAGTATCAAACGAAAGAAGATTAAATGTGCTATATTGTTGTAATACATTATATACTACTGTATATTACAGTTTGACAGCTATAAACGAAAACCCAAAATCAGGCTAAAAAATAATTCGGATATTTGCATTTTACAACTAAATTATAAGTCCAACTTTAAAGCCGAGTACTACAATAACAAAACAGGCTATTTAAGCTATACATTGCTATAAAAATTATTAAAATCTGGTATTAATTGTGGCAGCTATGTTAAAAAACATGTCGGCAGTGCCGAGCTATTTCCTTAGACAGAAAAAATAACAATTTTCACAATTTACAGAATATCCGCAGAAGCTTCGAGTATATTATTGGTCAAATAATTTGGAGCCCCTAAATGTCGGAAAAATATCTCTATAGTGATTGAGGTCCAAATAATGACGTTATGAACGTGACCACTACCGAAATTTGTAAAACACATACATACATGTGTGTAGCATCAATCGAAAGCTTATTAAATTTACTATAATACATACATACATTATTTGTGAAAATAATGCACAGTTTAGGAGTTGTTGACAAAATAAAATATTTTTTTAGGAAAATAAAATGTATATGTTAATTCTGTGGCCAAAGAAAATACAATACACGAATGTTTTGTATAGCATTAAAAACACCAACTATTCAGCTTTAAAACACAGTTTGAATGTATAAAATTTGATAAGAACTATAAAAGTTGTGCTTACAACTCTAAAGCACACTAACTATTTTACCTACAATGCACTCATACTATGAGAAGCTTGGGCCTAATTATTGACTAGTTTTTTCTAAATTTTGTAAGGCTTTAGGGTTCCTTGTCATTAAAGTAAATAAAAAAATCGGCCAAGTGCGAATTGACTCGCGCTCCGAGGGTTCCATATACATCACACAATTTTAACAATTTGTATTTTTAAGACCAACTTACGCTTGACCGCAGACTTTTTAGTGTTTTTTTCTTTAATGTACAGGCAAAAAACTATATTAGGTTTTTTTTTCTAAAATGTAGGTTCGTTGGTTTCCGGGGGACGGAGAGCAATGGAAAATTTTCGCCTTATTTCTTAAATAACTTCAAAACTATTAAAATTTAAATTATAAAACTTATATATTTGTAGTTTTCACATCAAATCCTTTCATTTGATATATAACAAGGTATAGTTTGTAAGTAATTTAAGAAATAAGGCAAAAAATTTCCATTGCTCCCTGTCCCCCGGAAACCGACGAACCTACATTTTAGAAAAAAATACGTAATATAGTTCTTTACCTGTACATTACAGAAAAAAACACTAATAAGTCTGCGGTCAAGCGTAAGTTGGTCTTAAAAATACAAATTGTTAAAATTGTGTGATGTATATGGAACCCTCGGAGCGCGAGTCAACTCGCACTTGGCCGATTTTTTTATTTACTTTAATGACAAGGAACCCTAAATCCTTACAAAATGTAGAAAAAACTAGTCAATAATTAGGCCCAAGCTTCTCATAGTATGAGTGCATTGTTAGTATGGTCTAATTAAAAAAAAGTATGGAAGTAAGTCGTGTAGTCGTGGTTCTTTTTGGATTCGTTAGAGGGCGCAACTAGATTGTTTCCCCCGAGTTGCACCGTTTCTGTTATATACGGAAGACTGTTAAATTTTAGGTGTAAACTATAAAGTGCTGTAACTTTGGAGTAAGTTAAAAGCTATTGGGTTCAAGCTTAGTAGTGTATAGAGAACAGCTTGGTGCATAGTGTATCTTAATTAAAAAGATGTGCGATGTATGACACCCTTTAAAAAAAATTTTTTTCGATTGCGGCTCGAGGATAAGTCAGTCGGTTGGTGCGACTTCAAGTTAAGCTTTTTAAAGCATTATAAACATTCAGTTAAATTTGCACGCCTGGGCAAATTATGGAACATGTATTTTTGATTATTTTGTTATTTTAAATTGGAAAGGGAAATTAAGAGACACGTGAAAATTTTAAGAACAGTACTTATCTAAAGACACTACATTTGCACTAAATAAAAAATAGGATTTTTTTACCGGAAGTTTGTCAAAAAGTAAATATAATTTATTGCAACGAACTGCAAGCAACGGTGGGTGGTAGCACGCGGCGCGGGGCGCGCGGGGCGGGGAGATAGCGCAGCGCGCAGCAATTGTTTTACTCCCGCCGTACGTTGAGACCGTTCGTTCGACACTTTTAACGGGCAACCAGCATAGATCTCATATAAGTTAGAGATACCCAATCAGCACGCCAAATGTGGCACAGTAAAACGAGCCGAAGAGAGCCGAGCAAAGCCCGATCGTTCCGGGGACGCTATTCACACAGGACTAACAAACGTTTCGTTAAAATATTAACAGTGTAAGTGAGACTAGGGCACAATTGGCGTTAGGAAGTAAAAGTTTCATAAATATAAACCGAACTGACAGCATTGAGGCATAAGCCTAGTGGAGTAATTGTTGTTTTATTTAATTACGAAAGTCAGAAAATAATTAAAACTTACTAAAAAATATACACAAGTTACTAAAAAATATGGTAATAAAATTAAAGAGAAAGATAACTGTATTCTTCGTTTCAAAATCAAATTTACATAACCCCTCCAAGGGTCCACCACTTTCTTATTCATGATAATTTTATTATTAGATTTTAGCTAGTACGGCTCGTATGCTTCTGCCGGACAAAAAGCTGGCAACCCATCTGCACAATCCCTCAAGCAGTCCGTAAGCTGGGAACTTCGACAGAAGACCCTGATGCCAGACCCGATCTAAAGCCTTAGCTATATCAAGGCTGACTGGGTAATTTGCAGAAAAAATGTACCTTTACTTAGTAGTACCTTAATTCGTTACGTTCATAAAAATAGTGTAACGAAACTGACAAATTATCAGTTTCGTTACATTTTTTTATGAACGTAACGAATTTTTTGGATGTTAATTTTGGGACAGTTGGGCCATTTTTTTTATTCTACCAGACTCGATAGAGCTCATGATTCTGCATGCGACAGACTCAAAATATATATGAAATAAAATAAAAAAGTAAAGGTACATTTTTTCTGCAAATTACCCGACTGCCAATGCCTCAATGGGTAGTCACCACTCGTACTCGCGGCTAGGGGGCTTAACCAGCTTTGTATGAAAATGAAAACTTTTATGTTTAACGTGCTGTTTTTTTATGCCAATCGATTTCATTCCTATCCAGTATTAATAGTTTCGTAGGGGCAACTAGCGGTAATGTACTAAAAAGCCACAAATTGAAGATGTTTTTTTTTATACATTTACTATGGAGAATTTATTTTCATTTTTCTATCACGCCAATCAGCCATTACAGTAAAAGCATTCAAAATATCAAAAAATAGGGTTTCAAAGCAGTAAATATATGTAAAATTGTTCTTCAATTTGTGGCTTAAGTAGTAAGTTGGCCCCATAGAAACTATTAATACTGAACAGGAATGGGATCGATTGGCATAAAAAAATAGCATGTGAAAAATAAAAAGTTTTCTTTTTCATGCAAAATGTATGGGGAAAGCTTTTCTCGATATGTGACTTTTCTAGCTGGAATTTATTTTTGGTCTTATACAAGCATTTGATCCTGGATAGGAATGGGATCAAATGGCATCAAAAAAAGAGTGTGTCAAAAATTACCTTTTTCTCGCACCCTGTATGTTTTTTCTAAAATCTGTAAACGCGAATCTTCGTCAATTTGAAATCGAGGGAAGGTCTTTAAAGACCATTTTCGCGTAGCAGCACGGGATCTGGTAGCTGCCCTCACTGACCCAAAAAGAAAATCCATCCTGTATAGTTAATAATTTCATAATATTTTTTAACTACCTACCATATGAAGGCAATTTAATAAAATACACACTATAAAATCGATTAAAACCAACTAATAAACGAAATAGATATAATTATGAAGTTATCAATATTTATTACAAAATCAATCAAAAAATTACAAATAATAAAGTAATTGATCCAAGAGCGACTCCATTGCTCTTATTTGCCATGTGATTTTGTAATGTCAGTTGAACGTAAGGTAAAATTTTATCATATCTTTCTTTTAATCTGTAACACAACCTTAACGATGTTAAATAATTCGCACTGGCCGGTCACAATGTTTTACTTTTAGGAAAATCTTGTTCGAGTCTAGGCCTCTTTAATATATTATCTCGATGTTCTCGAAAATTGCACGAATTAACGTCCTCACTAAATAAGCTCTGTAAGAATTGAGTTTTCGTTTATGAAATATTAATAAATGTATATAGACCTAAAGTACTTTTATTGCAATAACAAGACTTCAAACTATCTTACCAAATGCGATCCATGTGCATTGTCATTATTAGCAATTTTTGATTTCAAATCGTTACCGGACTCTTACCCGCTTATTCATAAACGTGTTCCAATCCTTATTTAGTTAAATTATGTTTTGTTAGTTTCTAACAAACACAAACACAGCTATAACACTATAAATAAAAACAAGCTTGCTGTCAGAAGATGTCGTATCCGCAAAGCATATAAGTAATTTTTTGGTCAGGGTATTCATATTTATAACAAGTTACCCGTCGATGTTTTGAATCTATCATTTTCCGCTCTTAAGAAATACTTCAAAAAAAACTTTAATGTCAAAGGGTTATTACAGGGTCGAGGACTATATGACAGACATATATGCATGGCCCAAACCAGAAACTATAAAATCATCTAGCATTTAGAGGACACAGTTCAGGTAAGAAGGCATATCAAACGTTTTGCGAAGCAGTCAGATTTGGATTTTATTTTATTTTTCATTTTAATTACACAATAGGCAGGCACATGTCTGTCTTTCAAGCTGTTTTGATATGCCTTTTTGAAGAACTACGCATTATTGTATATAGTATCTTTAATGTATTTGTATTACTGTTTTGAAAAAATAAGTCACGCCGAGTTTCTTGCCG
This sequence comes from Pammene fasciana, assembly GCA_911728535.1. Classification (NCBI taxonomy): domain Eukaryota; kingdom Metazoa; phylum Arthropoda; class Insecta; order Lepidoptera; family Tortricidae; genus Pammene; species Pammene fasciana. The sequence continues at coordinate 14,067,945 of OU452276.1, read as the reverse complement.
GTAATAAGTAATACTTCTCGGGTCAGAGGTGTAGAGTTAGAACCGGTGGTAGTTTCTTTTTCTGTCTGACGTTCATAAGTGCATTGTAATGTGCCTAAATTGAAGAATAAATATCTTTTATCTTTTACTGTCAAATTGACAGATAAGGTCAAAAGATGATTTAGTTAAATGAGGTTTGAAGTAAGTTTATGAATATGTGGGTTAAGGTTTAGCGCTTAAGTTGGTTTAATAATTATTTATTTTAAAATTTAAAATTACGTCAAATTTTGCTAAATACCTATTTGAAATACTGGAGAGATATTATTGTTTTGTTTCAATTATAATTCTTATTGAGAAAAAATATAATTTTAAACAAAAAAAGAACCGACTTCACTTAGGATCCGCTATTTCAAGAGGAAGTGGCCGAGTTGCTGTAAAAAATAGTGAAATCACTATAGGCGTGCCTATAATAGTTGAAGAGTTCCCTCGATTTCTCCAGGATCCCATCATAAGATCCCGACTTGGTGACAATGGGACCATCTAGGGGTTATACCCGTTCGATTAAAAAAATGATTTTGAAAATCGGTTCACGATTCACGGAGATATCGAGTATAATACATACAAAAAAATATAAAAAAAAAATCAGTCCAATTGAGAACCTCCTCCTTATTTGAAGTCGGTTAAAAATAGGTGTTGTTTTAATATTAAGATAAATTATTGTTTTTTATTTTTATTTATATAACTTATTGATAAAAAATAGGTGTCGTTTTAATATTTAAAGTCTCTCATAATAAAAACCTCATCAACATCAGCAGCATATATACGCCCCACTGCTAGTCAGAGGCCTTCTCTCAGAATGATAGAGCGTGCAGATTAGGACTTCACACACCTCATTGAACTGCTTCGTAAGTCTGGTGAAAAACGTTTTTACGAATTTAACAAACTTGGGCGTACCTGTATTTAATTTGTTGAATGTCTTTCTGCATACTCAGAAACCCTACTATTTTTGCAGTACATGTCACTACTCTTGCCTCAAGAGCCGTGCTTCGTCAGTACGTCTACGCGCTTTCCTTCTCTTGCCATTAATCACGCCGTTGTCGCTTCTGTGTATTTATTGTTATTGCTCTACGTTTTTGGTACTTGATTACAGAACTGCATGTTCCGTTTAAAAATGACAATTTTTTATTGCGTGCGAATGTAAACGAAATCAAATGAATATGATTGCGTCAAATTCCAAAAGTATTAAAATTTCCCTTTTAGTACAACGACAGTAAAAACATGAAAAACTACTTTCCGGGTGTCGCACCCTGGTGCGAATTTGATATTGGATTTAGTATTTTTTTCTAATTATTTACTCAATTTGCACCGAGTACAATACTTTCTCCAGACCCGCAATGGCCAAAATAATATTTTTTGTTATGTTGTTTTTTTTTTACCTGTTCCGTAGCTTAAATTAATATAAGTAACACGTGCAAATTTAGATATACGTGTTTTAAAACGTACGCCAAATTACGCCGAGTACACCACTTTTCTCTTCGTAGTTATAACCATTACATTGTTTTCAACCGATTTCACCCCTTTCCGGGGGGGCGAATTTAGTAGGGGTTGTATAAAGTTCGATTTTTAGCCCATACAAAACAATCCGAAGTGATTTTATTAGTCTTTAGAATTAGTTCCTGACTTTAGTGAAATTTGATCTAGTTTGACTAGACTATGTAGGTAAAATAGTTAGTGTGCTTTAGAGTTGTAAGCACAACTTTTATAGTTCTTATCAAATTTTATAAATTCAAACTGTGTTTTAAAGCTGAATAGTTGGTGTTTTTAATGCTATACAAAACATTCGTGTATTGTGTTTTATTTGGCCACAGAATTAACATATACATTTTATTTTCCTAAAAGAATATTTTATTTTGTCAACAACTCCTAAACTATACATTATTTTCACAAATAATGTATGTATGTATTGTAGTAAATTCAATAAGCTTTCGATTGATGCTACACACATGTATGTATGTGTCATGGTATAGCTTTAATTTATGTTTTACAAATTTCGGTAGCGGTCACGTTCATGACGTCATTATTTGGACCTCAGTCACTATAGAGATATTTTTCCGACATTTAGGGGCTCCAAATTATTTGACCAACAATATACTCGAAGCTTTTGCGGATATTCTGTAAATTGTGAAAATTGTTATTTTTTCACTCTAAGGAAATAACTCGGCAGTGCCGACATGTTTTTTAACATAGCTGCCACAATTATTACCAGATTTTAATAATTTTTATAGCAATGTATAGCTTAAATAGCCTGTTTTGTTATTGTAGTACTCGGCTTTAAAGTTGGACTTATAATTTAGTTGTAAAATGCAAATATCCGAATTATTTTTTAGCCTGATTTTGGGTTTTCGTTTATAGCTGTCAAACTGTAATATACAGTAGTATATAATGTATTACAACAATATAGCACATTTAATCTTCTTTCGTTTGATACTACACACGTATAGGTGCAATGCACAGTTTGGATGAAATTTACACTTTTCGCAACAAAGCGGCAGCCATTTTGATGACGTCATTACACGGGAGACATTCATCGACGTCCCCGTCTCTCGGCAGTTTTGGGGTCCTAGTTTTTTTTTTTTTTTTTTTGAGTACTTTTTTTGTTCGGTCCAGTCCCCGCGAAGTGTACGGGCGGCTGGATCCGTAGTGCCTGTTTTTTTTTTTTTTTTTTTACTATGATGAAATGATTGGTCTGTTATTATGATATTATTTTTATATTATTGGTGATTATGAGTGGAATGTGCTGGAGGGTGGATGAAGCTATATGAATGACAATGGGGTCCTAGTGTCGTGCCCAACAACATACTAAAAGTTGGTAACCGTATCCAGATCTGAACTATCACTTAGGCCCTCTCCCATAACGGAGGGGACTACCAATTATTATGGCTGTTTTATATCTTCTGTATCTGTTGTTTTGTTGATAAAGGCTTGAGTGCGAAAAGGGTGATTTTAAGAATTTAAAGCTCTATAAAGCTATAGTATAGTGAATATGAAAGCCTAAAGTTGCAAAATTTGTGCCAGATCCGGGGGTAAAGCGGGGTTAGAGCTGGCTATACCACTAATTCCTCGCGCTCTTGTATCCCTCAATAGAATTATTTGCTCTATAATTTAGCTCTTATACCTCCCATTCTTATCACTTTAAATGTTAGTTGGGATGGCGCATAAGGGTTCATTTTAAAACTTTCTACAGTCACAGTTGCAAAAGAATCTAGTCTACGGCTTATAAGAACTTACAGCTGCAAACGTAATTAAGCAATGATCTTAGTAAAGTTATAAGTCATTACTCATTACTGAGGGCGATAAAGTACAATTTGCTGTATAAGAGGTACGACTAAAGCTATAAACTACAAGTAACAGTTATATTATGGACGTAATAAACACTTCTTAAATTCGTACAGCGCCATAAGAGAGGCTGTTGCCATCTGTTAAAGCTATAAGTTGTAATAGAAGTTACGAGGATATGCTATGCAACTTCTCGTTATATACCAATAACACGTACAGGTAATTATCATAAAGGAGATATAGTAAACATAATAATAGAACTACTAACTCTCCTACAGCTTTTAAGCAACTTAATGCTGGTTAAGACACTTCATAATAGCAAGTTAAGAGTAAAAGCGATAAGGACAGTTATAGTTGGCACCTTTAAATAACATTGAACTCTAAATACAGCCCTAAGCTGCGGCTTTATAAGTGTATTAGCTGATTCAAGCGCTACCATAACAGTTTACGTTGCTGATTATCTTCCTTGGCAGTTTCAATACGACTAAAGGTTACAAGGATTTCATATAACTCTTTTATAGAAGCTTTTATTATTACGAAAACCCTTGAAAATCTATAATATAACTAAAAGCTATAAAATAAGCTGTAACGATCACCAAAATCTTTGTTGGGTACCTTTAAATATTTGTCATACGTAAGTTAATCTAGCCTTGCTTGGACAGAGCCGGAGGAGGCCGTACAGGAGACTAATGGAATTCCTTTCTGAGAGCCCTATGTCCCTGATCTGGGACAACAGGATACCACAATCATCATCCTCATCATTAATGTCGCAAAAGTATTGGCAGATCATTTATTGTTTAACAGGTTTTCTTACGGCGATGAGACAAGAAGTGACTAGAGCTCATAAAGGCTGGGCTTTGGACATGGTTACCCTGCATAACGATGTCACCAAGTTTATTTTAGACGATGTGAAAGCGCCGCCGCCTGTGAGTACAGTTTTAAGAGTATTTTAATTCCTTTGGCCAGGGTTTATTTACTTCAAGCATAGACAGAGCGAATCATACTATCTCTCTTACGCTAGTACCCTCGATACTAAAAATGGAATGAGTATAGCTTATTACTTCCACTGTGTAGCTGCACTTATTGGCCAGCCAGACTATAAGTATATCTTTGTGTTTGTATTGCCACTGTTCCGTCTGATGTTCTATATAAGTATCTGAATTGTACTGGTCCGTACCTACTCAAGTAAGTACCTGAATCAATAAATAAAAACAAAACTTTTTTATACACACCTAATTATTAGAGAGACGAAAAAAACGAAACAATGTCTTTAGCAAGGTGCATTATGAAGATCGCTATGTGCAATCGGATCATGTTGGTACGATTAAAAAATATATTTTAAATATGCTTTACGTGTTTCAGGAAGGCGTGTTTGTCCACGGCCTGTTTCTCGACGGGGCGAGCTGGGACCGGCGGAATCTCCGTCTTTGTGAGTCTACGCTCAAAGTTCTCTACACGGCCGTGCCAGTAACACACGTTTATGCTATCAATTCTACTGCTCCGAAGGATCCTAAACTGTATCAGGTAAGCTCCATACGTTTAATAATACTTATTTTGAAGTTTAAGTTAAGTTGCACATAAAATAATAGTATTCTATTACCGCCCAGGCCCCTATTTCACCACGGTGACAATTGTCACAATTTTTGACATATCCAAATTACTGACGCCACAGGCGTCCACAGGCTACAGTAACGTAACCGCTTACCCGCAGGCGAGCTGCATGCTTGTTTGACCACTATGATATTTTTAATAAAATTCAACACATTTATATTATATCGTCAATAAATAAGTACTAAGTTTGCTGAAGTGCTCACGACAATTGTCACGAAAAACCATAGTTCTTAGAACAATTGAAGGGATGTTTACAAAAACAACATAACTGACTACACTGGTTGACACCTGAAACGATTAACAATGTTCTTAAAAAAGTGTTAACCGCTCTAAGCAGTTATGTTGTTTTTGTAAACATCTCTTCAATTGTAAATATTTCTCGACATATGATTAGACTTGTGTAGGAATTTCGAGACAATTGTCGTGTGTTTCGATACATATGTCAAAACCTCTGTAACAAAGTAGTAGTTTTAGTAATAATAAATGATGAAATTCTTTAAAGACTACGCTGGTGGCAAACAAGCGTGCAGCCCGCTAAGTGATAAGCGGTTTCCGTACCCTATGGATGCCTGTGACGTCACTAAAATGGAAATGTCAGAAAATGACAATTGTCACCGTGATGAAATAGGGGCCTGGAGACGATTTAAAGATATATATTTTAACACTTTCGCAACCGCGTAGCGCTACGCCCTACGCTCGTAGCGTGTAGCCAGGTATTCCTCGTATGTAGCGCGTAGTAGCTACGAACAGAGAACCCGACTGTCGGGTTCTCGGACTTCTCGGTGCTGAATGTGTTAAGATGTCAGTTTTCAGTTTTACCCAAAATAGATGGAGAGCTAGCCACGACAGATATGAATATGACATAATAATGAGAGCAATGAAACCCCTCTAGTCAGTTTACTGTACAATGCTTATTTATAGATCTGGACACCTGGCAGCTGTAAAGTGGTGGAGGTAAAAGAATGCAAACCACTTAATGAAATAAAATCTTAGAGTTCTGGTTTTTATATATTATGCGAAATAATATAAATAATTAGATTTTGCCAAAGGTTTCTGTTGGGGGAATAGTGCCAAACGACGTATAATGTAATTGATAGTTTTTCCACCTATATCTGTTTTCGCAATAATATGCAATGTTTTTTGTTCTAATGTGAAAATATAGGCTCTATCCTCTATAATTGAGACAACTTCGGCAGTTTGTACCTATTTAGGTAGTACTATTTTTCGATTCAAAAATTTTGCTAGTCTGTAACTCTGACCTCCACCCATTAAAAGCTGCCCGATGCCCTGATCTAGCAATAAGAATATGAATCAGATGGGTTTTGTTGCTCTCATTACTGTGTCATATCCATATCCATACATCGTAAACTGAGAGCGAAATCCATTGAAATGACGTATGACAACCAGTAACAACCCTAGTACTTCAATGAATTTTGCTCGCAGTTTACGATGTATGGTCATATCTGACGTGGACAGCTCTTAGTCCAAAATGTGTGAACCAATACAAGGTAGGGTACCTAGGTAAAGAAAACAGCGCATTAATAGTATATTAATGTCGAGGAGGCGAAGTAGCACTTTGTTGGCTGAGTATATTTTTTAAACGGACCACTTTAGGAGTCCGTTTAATTTAATACGAAGCCAACAGTGGCCCATCGCGCCTAGTCCAATCCAACTAGCGAAAGATGTCATATAAAAGTCACCAGCACGATTATACGACAAAATTTAGTCATATAAACGTGCTGGTCCGTTTTATACGACATCATTTGCTAGTTGGGAATATACGAGGTCCGGTCCGAAAGTTTCTGGCTGAACTAAATATGGCGGCGAATTTAAAAATAGTATTTTATGCAATAGTTGTAGAAGAGGGTTCAAAAAAGGTGAGTGGCGTGTGTAACAATTCGAGGCGAAGCCGAAAATTGTTAAATAAAGACGCCATGAGCCTTTTTTTGTCCTACTTATACAAAGTTGCATACATTACTTTTTCTACGACTAGTGATTAAATAAAACACAAAATTAAACGCAGTTTGCATTAAGAAATAGCGAGAAGTTAAAAAGTGACAAAAGACAGTTGAGAGAACGTAATCATAGACACGGTAGTATTTTTTTTCAGCTGTCATCAACTTACTAGCTTTTTTCCTTATGTTGGCAGCAATTATTTTAGCTTTGTTATAGTTCCAAACCATATGAATTCAGTTGTTTGTTAAGTTGGCAGTTTTGATTTTCGTTGTAAGTTTAGTGTTGTTTTTCTTTTTTACCTGTTGGGTTCACATGGCATCACTGTTAGCAGTTGCTTTTTATCACATAATAACCCTAGGGTCTTTATGAAGAATTGGGGTTGGCAACTGTCAAAGTGACATTTTCAAAATTGGTACCTAGAAAAGCTAAATTTGTATGGCGCGAAGTAGTTTTTATTTATTTTCGCAAAAATGACTCAATGTTTTGTCTCGAATTGCTCCGAAATTGAAATCCATCAGTTTTTGGAATACACTAAAATTAAAATGATGTAGATTAACGCAGTATGGAAGGTTTTTGCCTAAGAAAAGCTTTATGCCCGCATACAAGTTAGGGACCATTCATTATCTGTTTCTTTCTATCATTGTTTGTATCTCTTTCTCTTATGTATGGAATCTGGAACAGCGCCCTCTGCAAAAGTTTTCACCGGCCAACCCCATTGCATAAGACATGCTTTTATATTCGTTAGCGGGACCATATAATTGAAAGATAAAAGTACCGGAGTAGAAAAATATATAAATGTCATAGTGATTGTCATTTCTTCTGCTTTATCGTTTTTAGTTTTGGGGTGTGTGTTGGTTGTAGTTTTATTGGGAGGGCGTTTAGAACATTAGGAAGTCTGAACGTTATCGAAATGTTTAAGTTGGAATATTGTTCCGTGATCAAGTTCCTGACAAAGGAAGGGGTCAGCCCGACCGATATAAAAAAAAGGTTAGATGCTGTGTACGGGGATACCTCTCCTTCATTTTCGACCATTAAAGAGTGGAGTAAGCAGTTCCGTTTAGGACGGGAGTCCATTGATGACGAACTTCGCTCCGGCCGCCCTGTGGAGGCACTCACGGGGGACTGTATCAAATTAGTTGAAGAACTAGTTCTGAGTGATCGAAGGCTTATGACTAAATAAATAGCGGCAAGAACAGGGCTTTCGAAAACTTCAGCTCTTAGGATTCTACATGAACCTCTCAACATGAATAAAGTCAGTGCCAGGTGGGTGCCCAAACTTCTTTCGAGCTTGCAGCGAGATGAACGAAAAGCGTGTTCTGTTGCCAAGGCTGCTGTTGCGAAATGTGGCTTCGAGGAAATTCGTAACCCACCTTATAGTCCAAACCTGGCCCCGAGTGACTATTATTTGTTCTCGAAACTTAAGGCAGACTTAAGGGGAAAAAGATTTTCTTCGGATCATGAAGTGACCCGTGCGGTATATTCCCATTTTAGAATAGATAGAAATGCTGATTAAGAGATCTGAAAAGTGTGTTGAAATAGATGGGGGCCTATATCGAAAAATAAAATAGGTTTTGTAAATATAAGTAGGTTTTTTCTTTGTTGGGCCGGAAACTTTTGGACCGCACCTCGTAGTGCTTTTAAAAAAATGATGCGAAACAGCCAAATTCCTGCACGTTGGAGGACAAAAAACAGTATTCACTTAAATAATGTATCTCAGGATAATCTCTAGGCAGGATAATTATCGAAATGTTTAAGTTGGAATATTGTTCCGTGATCAAGTTCCTGACAAAGGAAGGGGTCAGCCCGACCGATATAAAAAAAGGTTAGATGCTGTGTACGGGGATACCTCTCCTTCATTTTCGACCATTAAAGAGTGGAGTAAGCAGTTCCGTTTAGGACGCTTTCAGATAACCGCTACCGCGCACATCGAATTTCGATTCGGATCGTATAGGTATCTGCATCTTCATCGCTTGCTATTTATTAACATGATAGAGACAGATATAGACGAAACTTCAATTTTCTATGTTCGCGATACAATATGGATTTCTACCATTTCTACATCCATAAGGTTCACACTCAGCTTTGCCGCTTTTATATTATTTTAATTAAAAAGTTGGAAGTGTATTTTTATGCCATAATTACCGCTAGCCATTTGAGATAAATAAAAAGTCGCGTAATAAATTTTAGTTAGGTACCGATGTTTTGTTTCGGCTGTTTAGACCCTTGCCTTTATTTTTGTATGACTGTTGAACTTTTTAAAAAGTTTGTACCTCAATTAAAATGGATTTTGTATGCAACATTTATGTCGCGAAAATCGAGTCTGCACTTTTTGTAACTTTTTAATTTCTATTTGACCATAAACACTTAGTTAACCTTGCGGGACATTTTTGCAAAAAAAACTAATCTTGATCCCTTGAAAATGTCGTCTAGCGCTACGCGGAAAATGTACGGCGGGATTATGTTTTTCCACACATATGTATTAATATTACAGTGTCCCGTATACAAGAAGCCAGTGCGTACCGGACTGACGTTTATCACGCCGTTATGGTTGCCAACGATTAAAAACCCCGACCACTGGGTACTACGCGGAGTTGCCATACTCTGCGATATAAAGTAAATCTTACGTCCGTTCTACTGAAATACAGTATTCCTGTCAGCCTCGCTTCTCAAGAAAAAAACCTTTTTAGTAAGAGCCCCATAAATAAAAGTGGCCAATCCGTAAGAGGTTCACGCATTAAGTATACCTATTATTTAAAAATGTATTGTGAAATGTTTACTTACCTATTTTAACTGATGCAAATTATTTTTATAATAATTTATGTGGCTCTTAATAAGGTTGTTGAAAGTGTTATGGAAACTGTTAATTTTATATTAATTATACTTTTTGATAATATTATATAAATAATAATACAATGATTTTGATATTGTTTTATTTTGATAGGAATGAAGCAATAAGTATGTATATTCATTCAAATTCTTTACAAATGTAGTTTACTGAAAAAGTTTTTACAAATCAATACTGTACACGGTATTCAGTAAATATTACATAACAACTGGATGAGTTAGGTGTTACATGACAGATACTTATTAGTCTATCGGCAATGCTTCGCAAAAATCTAGAATCATTTTTAAACATTAGCCACCCCGTCGTGGTTTGGAGAAGAATTTAGTTGATGCATAAATCGTTCTTTGATGATTATTCATTAGTCTTTTAACGTAATTATAACGGTATTACAATTAATAAGATTGTTACACTATCAGTCCGTATAGTTCAAACAATATACAATTATAGAATACCGTAATTAGGCCTGACATATTTTGCCTTAAGAAAAGTGCTGTATTCGTAATTAAAGTAGTGAAATGTAAGAATAAGAAGCCATCACTAATGTTTAACCAAAAGCACACATGTATGTTTAAGCAATATTACTATTGTCCGCTTATTTTGCAATTGCCTATGTAATATATTCTATTTAGCTCCAAATATGTAGTGCGGTGGTATTTTACTAATCGCATTAATACACTGTCTATTCTAAAGGAGGACATTTATTTGAACAATTGACATTTTAACAATATAATTGGACGGAGCTAATAATGTTTTGTGTAAAAACTATAAATAAACAGTTTTAAAAATCGTTAAAGAATTTATTAAACCTATTTTTAAAAGCACGCATGTTGTAATGTGGATGGAAGCATTGTATTACGTTGATTTTTACACTAAGTTCGGCCTAAGTACTTAATTTTTTTCCTTATTTACAATTCATAAAAAAAAATAGTTTAGGAAGACGCACGAAAATAAACTCTTAATTTTATTTAACAGGTCTTTAAGAAGTCAGATTGTCGATGTATCGTCAAATTATCAATATGATATAAATTAATGTAAAATAATTCTTGCAAACATTAAAATTACAAGATATTGAATTGATAGTTACTACTTTTGAAACAGGATTATACAACCTACCTATAATAACTATTATAGGTATTATAGCTGACCTGACTGGTAAAATGGAGATGTTATTCTAGCATCCTGGTTGATTGTTGTATACTATAGTTGCGAGATTATCTCTAACTTTGGTAGTATTTAAGTTTAGGTACCTACTCAAATTAAAAAGATCAGTCTATGATAAGAAAATCGGGTATATCTGAAGTTAGTGTACATGTTTTTATAAAAAACACTGATCAGTCGACCATTGCTAAATTTAAAAATAAAAATAATAATAGCAAAAAATCTACGAAAATCCACGATCGTGGTATAGATACACTAAAATCGTAAGCGGTCCTAAAGCTTCAAGCTCTTTCTTTCTGGGATACGGATAGTACCTACCTATCAGTTAGGTATCAACGAGATCTAGCTTGCCTAACATTACAATATAACGAAAACGACATTACACGTTCTGAAGCAGTATTTCATAAACATAGATACAGCCTTATTGTAGGTCTTCGTCTATATTTAGCCCTATAACAATACTTTGCATTAATGCTGTATGAATTCAACGTGCTATTTACAATCGTTCAACATTCTATAAAATGTATAGGTAATTAAATGATATATAAAATCTATTTACTAAACTATGTATTAGCTACATAAAAGCTTACGAGTACAGGACAGTATGCATATGCGTCGCAGTTTATTAATACGTGATTCGTTGGAAAGTAGCAACGATATTATTTTACGTTTAACGAGTACTTATTGTTTAAGCTTTATAATTACAAGTAATAGTTAAACACAATAATTATACATACATAACATATAGTTAATATAGTACGAGTATAGCGACTACGTCGTAAAAGGAGACTCAGTTCTGTAACAAAACAGTTAACAATATTATTACATTACAAAGACTATTTTAAATAGCGTCTCGATTAGGTACAACTCTTTGCGTTGGACGCAATCATTATGAAATGAAACACACTCGTCTGAATAATGTTTAAAAGTGTTTGCAGAAGTTACTTTTCTACATGACTGCATTTAATTATTATTTTTATATAACTGTAACAATTTATTGCACGTGAATGATCAAAATTCCTACGATCTCTTGATGTTGTTTGTGGCTCTGATCCAACAATCACTCCTTTAGATTGTCGCAGCGGAAATTGCCCAAAGGTTCCACAGATCTTGACCTAGGTGCTCTGAAACAAAATCATTTATTATTGAATTTATTGATTACCTCCTTGTAAGGTCAGGTGGGCCATTAGCAACGGTCGGGCAAATGGCACTATGTGGGAATACTAACTATAAGTACTATACACCTCCCGGTATCCCACCTGACCATAATCCATTATACTTGCGAAATACATAACCAAACCACGAAACGAAACTTTGCGAAAAACAAAGTACATCTAATTATGATTTAGTACAAGTGATAGGGGTGTGGTATATTTTACAATGTAGTAAGGGTATGAGTTGAACAGTCAGTGTTCAAAATGACCTACACACGCTCTTATTCTCTTAACAATAAAGTCGTGTCCAGGTTATTTTAAATACCCTACCCGCGTGACATATCACAACGCGAATTGTTTGAAGACGGTGCAATTTCAATGTTTACGTTGATGAACATTACGGTTGCGCGGGTGGTTACTGAAAAAAGCCTTTACCTTCTTCTTGAAAGCGTCAGTTCAATTTTTCCTTCTTTAACTTGTTTGAAAAGCGTTATGGCCCCTGCATGGCTCAGTCCACGGGTTGGCACATTGTTAACTGACAAGATCTCGTCACCTGCAATGTAAAAATATGTATGGTAGTGATTGATAATCAAGCAGCAATATACCTGTGCAGTATGGTTAAGTAAAGGGAAACAATAATACACAAATCCTCAATAAGGTTCATATAAATGTTATTAAATTGGTTCAAATGTTCTAGTCAGACTGAAAAAGTATTATGGTAATTAAAGTTACCTTCAAAGATAGTCCCCTTATCAGCAGCTTGTCCATTAGGAAAGACAGTTTTCACAAATATTCCCATTTGTCCTTTTGGGGAATCAGTTCCTCCAACAATACTAAATCCTAGACTTTTGTGACCAGGCCCTTTCCAGAATTCTGCTATGTGCAACGAACTGTTCGAATAAATGCCACTTTGGTGACTTTCATTCTGCATTAATGCATGCTCCTGTTGACGAGACACATGACCATGGGTCGGCGAGCAGCGTTGGGAACCAACCCTGTTGAAAAATCTACTTCTGTTACTACTTCTTAGAAGTTGTTCCGGGATGCTTTCAAACGATCGGTTTTGGTATAATCTTGGAACATGTTTTATGTAATGAGGTGATTTTTCCTTTATCTCATTAGTTGTATTTTCATTACTTGCTGAATACTGCTCGACCATGGCTGGCGGTCTTGAATTATGAAGAGAAATTGGTCTATAATTATTTGAATGTCTATTTCTAGGCGTTGGTGAAGCTCTCATTGATATTTCGATATTCGTAATATTTTGCAGAGTGCCTGATGACGCCGGGTAAGCTCTCTCTAGTAATTTTTCGTCATCACTCTTTTGATTTAGTTGAACAGGAATATTGTTTCCGTAAACGTCTGTTTCTCTTCGTCTTATTCCATCACGATTTTCTATTCTAATGTGGTCTAAATCTTTCGTAGTGCTACTGGTTCTACTTCCATAATTACTGTAAAATTGATTTTCACTAGGAAAATGAGTTTCAATGGTAATTTGATTTAAAGCTGTGGGCTTATGAACGGTTTCCGAAATTATATCTGGGGGCACGTTCGAGGTTGAAGGCGCTATGACATTTTCATTGCTTGTTTGTCGGTTTATTATTCGACTTAACGTTACTGGAGTAATTTCATCATGGGCCATAACAAGATCAACTTGGTACTTTTGTGCCCCTTCTTGACAAATTGCTTCAGTTGAACATGAGTTGACAATATGCTGTACTTCTTTTAGCGATGATAAACCACGAAGAACTTTTCCATTGACATTAACTATTTCATCGCCAATCCGCAGTCTTCCATCCCTATGAGCTATGCCATCAAAATCCAGTTTTACCACGATGTAACGAATCTCAAAATTAGATCCACTGCTGTCAAAATCTACTCGGTGTTGTGTCAAATAAACTCCGAGACTTTCATCTAATCTTGTTTTGATTAATCTTAATTTTCTAAATCGCTTTGTGCATGGTCCCCGGCCAAACATATCAGTTTCAGGTACAGGAATATTGGGGTTTTCATTATCTGGTGGTAAAGTACTAAGATTGGGATTCGAGGAATGTTCTACCGGCAATACTTGAGAATGTAGTAATTTAATTTTTCGTGTTTCCACACGCTCATCTAGTGTGATAGTTTTATAAATGTAAGGTATTTTTTTGTTTATTGTCTTTTTTGGTAGCGGCGGTGGTTTAGCATCATTATAATCCAGAACATGTAGCGGATTATAGGGATATTTATGAAACTGTTCTCTGTTATTATTTACATACTCATAAGGTAAGCTTTTCTCTAAAGGAAATAAAGCACATGGCGTGGAACTCCGTCTAGCTGGAACATGCACTCTGCTTACATTGATTTTATGGTTTAAGCTCAATTGTCTCGAGAAATGCCCTTGTGTCACATCTGTAGTTGTATCAATTGGTTCAGCTCGCACAGTACCCGTCGATATATGACAGGAGTATCCTGGTGGTGAGTGGTTGCTATGTTCATCCGTGGGACGTCCGTCGCTGTCATAGCCAGACTCGTTTGAACTGACATAATTGCTAAGTCGATGTGTCTGAAGTATCTCAGTACTTTCTGGCCCGAGGTGTATACTTTGAGACGAAGACATAAGTTCTGTTTTTATATCCCTTACAGACCCTAAATACGGACCATAGTCATATACTGGTAAACTGTTTCGGTTTCTCGGTATAAGCATAGGGTCGTAATCTAAAGGGGGCCTATGAGAAATCATCGATGATCGACGATGAACGTCTTCGACACGACGCGCAGGATACGTGCCATCGATTTCATTAATACTTCTCATAGAACTTCTGTTGTAATCAGGGTATTCGTTTCTTAAAGCAGCATTGAACATCATGTCTTCGTGAACAGATATGCTATCATTGCTTTGATAACGCTCCTCTGATCGAGTATTTGAAAGAAATAGTCTATCTTTTCGGAACTTTGGTGATTTTCTATCTATTCTTTCAGAGTAACTCTGCCTGATGCTGCTCGTTCGTTGTTGTGATGCCATACTATTTTCTTCAGGTAAAACTGATAATTTAGATCTTAAGAAGGCGTACGGAAAGTTTGGTTTTTTACACATACCATTGCCTTGTCCTTCAAGGTTAGGGATATTATCACAACTAATGGCCTTAGACGAATTCACTAATGCATCATCAGCTAAGATATTGTTAGTTTTTGATGGAGACTTTTTCATATCGCTATCAGCGTTTTGTAAGTCAATATCATCAGATGGATCATCAGCCTTTACATATGTAGATAGATGTGAAGTTGAACAGCTTCGATATAGCGTAGGACCACTTGCTACCGGATAACTATTTTCCGAAGGTTTATGGATATTTAGTGTCTGGGACCTAGAAGAGTTTAACATTCCTGTTGAACCCATTCTGTGGAAGAAAGATTTGAATGGGCTAGGTGATCGGTCTCGGGATCCACTTCTAATAGAATCATTGTCGTTATCTCTTTTTAGGGAAGTAGTTTCAGAACTGCTTCGTTCCATTTTCCATTGCTGTTTTTTCTTGAACTGGCCAGATATGCTTCTTGGTGATTCTTCATGAAAGCTTTCATTACTAGGTGATTCTTGTGAAGTTTCTTTTGCATCAGTTTTCCTTAACATGTCGAGTTTTTTCCCCATGCGACGACCCCACGTTGCAAACACTGGAAAGTAAAGAAAACATAATTAACGTTTACTGTTATTATATTTCCAAACGATTTTAGTGTGTTCGAGTATTTGGCGATAAGTAATTCTAGTACGTAAGCATTTGTCTAACAAGATTTAAGAACAAATGATATATTATGTAATCGGATTACATGTATTTGGACTGAGTAAAACGTATCACAATACCTATCATCGATTCCTAGTTAAGACAAATTTCGTCGCAATGCGCCTTGAATTTCTTATTTGAATACTATCATGGAATTATATGCTTTAATAATATTAAACTTTTAACCGCCTTAAGTCAGAAATCAGAATTGTAACGTTCAATTTTAAACTCGTCATAATTTATCGGGTTTTAACCGTGGTACCACGTTCTTTGTACCACGGGGGACCACGGGTAAAAAATTTTCTCCGTAGACCCACAACACCAAAATGGGACTATGGGTAATTGAAAAGAACCGGGTATTAACCGTGGCCCCACTGCTATGACCCTCAGTGGATCCACGAGTACTAATTTCATCCCCATAGACCCACTGCTCGAGAATGGTATTCATTTGCTAGTATTTAAAGGCACACCAAAAAAAAAATAACCAAAACCTACCTTGCCTATTAAAAAAAGAATAGTATTTAGAGGCGTAATTTATGACATATCTGTTGCTGTGGGACTACGGGAAATATTTATTTTCGAGGAATGACCCGTGGGGCCACGGACAGTTTCGTATTCAAAAAGATAACTTAAAACTGGAGCAGTGGGGTCTACGGGGAAAATACGGGGAAAAAAAATTCCTGTGGTCCCCCGTGGTACAAAAACCGTGGTACCACGGGTAAAACCCTTAATTTATGAAGGTGTCATTTACGTTGCCACTTTGTCTCAATCAATCAGATGACGGCAGTCAAAAGGTTAATTTGACGCTTATTTAGTTTTTCTATGCAGTCCTTGTAACGCACACATAACATTGTTACACACCTTTCTTCATTTCCCTAACGTCGTCCTCCATGACCATGGCTGGCAGAGCCGTGACGAGGGTGAAGTCGTGCGGGCGGGGTCCGGCGCCAGCGGCGTCTCTGCACGGAGACGGCGCCGGCGACGCTGCGGCTCGTGGCCCGGTCACTTCCCTGCGCTTCGGCCCTCGGAAGAGGCGCATGATGACCGTTTACGAGTACATCGCGTCGCACCGCACGCGCTCACTGCTCTGAAAATAATAAGTGTCTGTTAAATACATTGACGTGCTTAAGCCTGGTCAAACTGACACAGGCCGGCAGGTTATTGGATGAGTGGGGTACTTAAAGTGGTACTACATGAAAAATACAATCAAATATTATTTCCACCGACAGATCCACTAAGATTGCGTTTTACCAGATTACATAATACAGCAGATATATTATGTTATAATTACACATCGAGGACCGAACTATACCTACTAATAAATGTTATAAAATTTATCATAATCGTTAATTCCAGAGAATATAAATGAAGGTAATTTTATTTGTATTATGATTTATGCAGTTTATTTATAAGCTAAAATCATTGTTATGTTACACATTTTCAACTTTATATTAATTACTTCCCAATCATTACGTATTTTAATTACTTTCTTCTAGAGTAATTGTGTCGCTTAACTTCAAACTCGGATAAATCTATCTGTCAGATTATGCTATTTAGGTATTAAGAAAAGGTAATAGGGTAGATATTTGCTGAGAGGGTCGAATGGATTTATCCGAGTTTGAAGTTAGGCGATACAATTGTAACTTGTTTAACCACTGGGCATGGTTTTTATGTATCCGTTGCTGGCAGTGACTTTTAATCCTATTACTCACTACACGATACTTAAGCTCACGCAATGTTTGCCACGACACGACTCACTAAGGACGAGCATTACAAGTCGGAGTCTCTAAAAAAACTAAGCGATTTTTAAATACATTATAAACAAACTACAATTATCCCAAAAATAATAGATAATATTTCCGACGTCAAGAAATATAGAGTTTTTTTATTCCTATTCATACATATCTAAGTTATTTACGTGTTTACTTGTTACGTTACTGTACGTTCTATTAGTGTTAGTTAGGTTGTTTTTCTTCATCGAAAACCAACCAATGATATTTAAAATACCTATAAGTTCCAAGAAACACTGACAAGAAATGAATCTACCGCTAGAAGTACCAACGCTTAATTTTATCGTGTCTAAAATTAACATAATAGAAATTGCTTAAACAGATTAATTATGTTCTTAGAAATATCGGTGTTCAGGAACTGAACACCGATAAGCCTGTTAACACCCTCTGGGATGAATTTCAAACCTTCTGCTTGGAAAAAGCTACAACGCACCTAGGAGTCTCCAAAGGAATTGCTAGAGAGAAGAAAGACCCAACCCTATGGACTCCGGAAGTACAAGAGAAAACGCGTCAAAAGAAAGAGCAATTCAAGACCTGGCAAACATCAAGGACGGAAGAGAACCAAGAAGCATACCGTAAGGCCAAAAAAGAAGCTAAGCGAGCGATTGCTCAGGCTAGATACGAAAACAGAACGGATTTCTATGAACAATTAGAGTACGCACAGTCTGATAAACAACTTTTTAAAATTGCTAAGCAAAGGCACCAAGACTCATTAGACACGAAAGCCATAAAGTACATAAAAGACGCACAGGGAAGGTTATTAACATCTGACCACGAAATAAAAGAACGATGGGTAGAATACTATGCGGAGCTGCTTAACGAGACGTACCCTTGCGATCCTATACCAAATTTACAACCGGTTGAAGGACCATGGCAACCGGTCACACTTGGTGAGGTTAAGAAAGCAGTTCATAAAATGGCCAACAATAAAGCTACCGGTCCAGATGGCGTCCCAGCGGAACTTTGGAAGAAACTAGGAGACGTGGGCAGTCTATTTCTAACCACCCTCTTCAATAAGATAGTACGCGAAGGGATCCCAGACGCCTGGAGAAAAAGTTTCCTGGTACCATTTTATAAGCGTAAAGGCGACATAAGACTCTGCGGAAATTATAGAGCGATAAAACTGATCTCGCATACTTTTAAAATCTGGGAGCGTGTTCTCAACGATAGGCTTCGAGCGCTAACAACGGTGTCAGAAAATCAATGTGGATTCGTACCCGGCAAGTCCACCACCGACGCACTGCACTCAATACGAATCCTCATGGAACACCACAGAGACATCAAAGAAGACCTACATATGGTGTTTATCGACTTGGAGAAGGCTTTCGACCGCGTACCCAGACCACTGATATGGCAAGCCCTACGAGCCCAAAAAGTCCCCGAGAGCTACATTGCAACCGTAGTGGACATGTACGAAAGGGTAAATACGAAGGTACGATGCCCAGCCGGAGTTAGCACAGAGTTCGATGTTAAAGTAGGGGTTCATCAGGGCTCAGCACTCAGCCCCCTTCTTTTTAACCTCGTAATGGACTACCTGACATCCGAGTTCCATCAGGCTACACCCTGGAATATACTCTACGCGGACGACGTAGTCTTAATCGACAAGGATTCAGCGACCCTCCAGAGTACACTTGAGAACTGGAGATCAGCTATGGAAAAGGCAGGACTCCGAATCAACAGACAAAAAACAGAACATATGCACTGCAATTTCTCCGGGGCCAATACTCAGCACACGCTCTATGTCCAAAACACTGCCCTTAACACTGTGCCTACCTTCAAGTATCTAGGAAGTGTACTGTCTAATGACGGCAGCATCGATGCCGATATTACAAACCGAATCGGCGCAGGCTGGCAGAAATGGAGAGACCTGACAGGAGTGCTGTGCGACACGAGAATGCCAATACGCGTCAAAGGAAAAGTGTATAAAAGTGCGGTGAGGCCAGCGATGACATACGGAGCGGAATGCTGGCCCTTGAAAAAACAACAAGCCGACAAGTTGCACGTCGCTGAAATGAAAATGTTGAGGTGGTCGGCAGGAGTTACCCTACTCGATAAAGTTCCAAACCGGTATATCCGTGGCAGCTTCAAAATAAGGCCTATACCTGACAAGTTGGAAGAAACACGACTTCGCTGGTATGGTCATGTTATGAGAAGACCTACCGACCACATGACTAGAAAAGTGTTGGAACTTGGACCGAAACCAAGGCTACGTGGGAAACCTCGTATAACATGGATGTCAGTATTAAAAAAAGACCTCAAAAACGCCAATACGGACCCAATGACGACCCAGCAAAGACCACTCTGGAGACTAAGGGTTAGGAGAGCCGACCCCAAATAAAGATGGGATAAGGCCTGAAGAAGAAGAAGAAGTTCTTAGAAATATGATTAGAGCATGGTAGCATCCTAGCTCAAACTAGCCCTAAGGTATGATTATCTACTGAACAGGTCGACGTGAGTCATCGTAATGAGGCTCAGTAGTATTAAAGCGGTCGGTAAGCGCCGGAAATCCATGAGACCCGCTACGCTCGTATTCTGCCAGATTATATACCTTTACAGCAGATGTGTCACTCTTGGAGTACAGTCGCCATCAAATATATCGGAACGGCCAGGGTACTCAAAAATATCTGAAAATGCACTTTATCGCCTTGACAATAGAGGCGTTGTTCAGATATTTGTGACCACCTTGGCCGCTCCGATATGTCTGATGGCGACTGTACCATTCGTGTTTTCCAGAACAGCGTAGGGCAGTATTTATGAGGGTAGCTCCTCTTATGAAAGGTAACTGGACCGTGCGATGTTTTACGACAGGATTGCAGTGCTCAAACCTTTTAACCTTTTCAACGCCAAGAGCCACTAAAGTGCTTATGACATGTCGTGCCTATCACGCCATGAACCACTAAAGTGGTCCGGACTAAGATGTATTGCGATCACGTTAAAAATCAATATAAAAGCATTCCCGTTTATTTTTATTGGTGCTTCTGTTGATTGGTGCTATTTATGGTGGTTGGCGTCTGACTGACCACTTCATTTAAATATGAAAGCGTTCAAAGGATTAAGGGGCATAAATGTAACAGAAATTATGCAAAACCGAACCTTATCACTTTGAAATAAAGTTCGAACGGTGGAAAATATTTTCCCTGCGCCTTATTAAGGCATAGGAAAAGGTAAATATAAGACAGGTTTTCACTGTAAAACTTAAAGGTTGCGAATCTGCTACAGCTATATAATCTGTGGTATTATACCAGTAGCCGTCCACAACCTGTTCTTGACAACTATTCCTCAGACCAGTCCAAGGTCTAATAATTAGGAGATAAATATAGCGAGGATAAATATCAATTACGTAAACGTTGGGCACAGTCATTATGTGTCCGACGACAAATCACTGTTTGTATGTAATATTGTATCTAAAACTTATCCACTTACTAGGAGACTTAAACTTATTTTATTAGGAGAGTAACACTTTGAGAAGTGACGCCAGAATAAGGCTGTCTTCATCTCTTTTATCAATATGCTTTTTGTGGGACTATATATTTAGGTCGACATGTGTAAGTTATCCATTATCCCATTAATATCTTTGTGAGAAGTATTATTCAATCAATTGAAACTGACTTATAATAAAAAAACTAAACTACTTAAATTGTTAGTAAAAGTGGTGGTTTCTCTACGGTTGCCAGTACTTACTCACATTTTTGGTTTTAGTATTTATTTACTATATTTTTTCCATGATTTTCTTCAAGTAGTATTCTTGCACGGAGAGAAATTTTTTACTTGAAATAACTAAAAAATATTCATTCCTAGGACAAGTAAACGTTTACTAAAAACAAGGAAACTTTTACTGTAAACAAGTAAACGTTTACTAAAAACAAGTAAACTTTACTAAAATCATAGAAACGCTTACTTGTTTTTAGTAAACGTTTACTTGTTTTTAGTAAACGTTTTACTTGTCCTGGTAATTACTATTTTTTACTTGTTTCTAGTAAAAATTTCTCTCCGTGTGAGGTACAGTACAACATCTGAATATTTATATAAAAAGAGTGTAATTTTGTGATGCGTGTGGATGTTGTTGTTCTTGATTCCAGTTAACTAACTAGGATAGCAGAAGCAGATATAGCTTAAAGCGGTATTAGACATTGCAACCTGCAGGGCCCAGGGTTGGAAGGTGTAATTAAAGGTAGGGCCCGTAGGGAGCTGAAGGAGGGGTAGGGAGAGGCAGGGTACACAAAACAGATTGGGCCCTGCAGGTTGCAATGTCTAATAGCCGTTTTAGCGGCAGAGGTGTCCAACCAATATGATCTTGGCCCGATCTTATCCTCCTAACAATTATTTACACACTACAATAACTGTTTAATACGGGATATTTGCCATGTAAGTTTGTTTTGATGAGTTTCCGATATTTCGGCACAGTAGCATGCGCCATTACCACGGAGTACTTAACTGAAGTTGCTGTTGAACTTACATGGTAAATATCCCGTATTAAACAGTTATTGTAGTGTTAGTGATCATGTTAGCTTAAAATCGTATTTACATACTGCTGATTAAACAGCTAATCTATCATCTACATGATATCAAATGTTAATTTGCAATTAAATTGCAACAAATTTATTCATGATCATAAAACCGAACAGTAAAAAGCATACTACTGCTTCTCAGCAATCGTAAAAATATCATCAAGTTCACCAAGGAGCATGTCTGCTTATCTTTAAGTAATCGTAGGCGATTGCTATGCGATCAGGGCCTATTAGTTTCTCAGTTGTTATTTAAGCCAGCCCATAGATTGCCTCCCTTTAGAATCCACATTATGAAAATATCTGGGCAGTGAGCTCTGCGGCATCACGTTTTGTTATTAGCAGGCATTTAAAAAATGTGGCTGTAAGACGAGTTTGTCTTTATAAGTCTCAACATTGTATATTTTATTAGATATTTATTTTCAAATCAAAGTGTACCAGCACTAGTATGCTCCTTAAATGCGTGTAAAGGGTTAGGAATATTTTTCAGTATTTAGCGTTCAACTGTTATTCAAGGCTGTTTATTTGTGTCAAATCCATTTTGTAACAACTGGCTATGTTTATTCGGATAAATGATAGATAATTGACATTAGACCTGTACACATCGAGTACCTATATCGACAAAAAAATGGAAACACTTGTTACATACTTTGTTCATTGATACAAATAATACTTTTCAATTAAGGGATTACCTATAAACAAATAGGTCATCATCATCATCTTAGCCATAAGACGTCCACTGCTGAAAATAGGCCTCCCTTTGGACCTCCATAAGTATCGGTCGGAAGCGACTTGCATCCAGCGTCTTCCGGCCTCCTATATAAACAAATAGGTGCATACGTGAAAATTGGGGTCGAAATTTCAATTTAATTTAATTTTCATATGTGTCCTGCAAGATATACTAAGATTATTTTAAATGGTAAAAACAATTCAACCAATCAATCAATCAATCGATCGAAACAATTCAACATGCTAATATTTGACATATGTAGCGATCGTGATATTTCTTAGACCCATTAATTACCCACATACTAAAATTTTCAAAGTGGTCTCACTAGTGACTGTCAGCTATCGGTTGTCAAATTGAGCCCCTGTACGCTTACCATGAGTTATGACATTGACGTTTTTGAGAACGAGTATTGAGTGTTTTATCTGTGCATGTAACATATTAGCGTAAACGAGATGCACAGATAGAAAATTCGTTACTCGTTAAAAAAATTGTTTAAATGTGAAACTCATGGTAGACGTACTGATCGCCAGTCGTGCTACCTCTAGAAGAGAGTAGTGATCCGAGTATTTAACGCAGCTGCAGCGTAGCCTTCCGACCGTTCAATCTAATTTTAATGGCCACCAGTTACGTAGGGATCGTAGGAAACGTTAATGAATTAAGCGCGATTTGATTAATACCTGCCTTAGTCCTGGACAGGTGCTCAAGTTAAGGTGATTGGAGGTTATTCCAATAATGAGATAATTTCAAAAATAAAATTAAAAATTAAAAAATCATTTTTCGAACACGTTTGCGATGACTAAGTATATGTGATAAAATAGCCACCAATTAGGTCCTACGCAATCGAACCCGGGGTCGTGGCAAACCTCGACGGTACTGGTAGGGGACGGTTCAGGACAGAAATACGTGGAAAGTGAAGAGGGAGGACTTTGCCCAGCAGTGGGACACTCTAGGATCATCATATGAATAAAATAGAAAATTTGTAATGGAAGTTAATTCGCGTTTTATCCTCCATATCAGGTAGTTTACGATCAAGATTATTTGTGAGTTTTTTTTATAATTTTGAAGGTTTAACCTTTTACCAGGCCCCGAGGAACTAGCGAGTCTTCTTACGCACTGTATATACTGTTACAACTGTATTGAACGCCTTGTAAAAAATGTATTTACAAAAGTCGGAGATGTTCCTTTAAACCAGAAATAAAAATGTGGGTTACGGTTATCCCATCGCCTGGCTAAGTAATTAACTGTCATACTCGATTTTGTCTTAGTATATTCTTGATCAGGCGAAGGGATATATTCTTCCCACATCTTATACCGGTTATCATAGTCAAGGTTTAATTCCAAATCTACTACGAAACATTATATCAATCACTGAAAATATTATTTTATGATCTTTACCGTTTTATTACTTACGTGAGTTTTTATAACATGACAAGACAATTTACCGGGCCATGGGAAGAATAGCTCCAGTTAAACTCTAATAAGGCCATGGGATAATGTCAACCCACATCGTAATTCTGGTCATACACAATAATGTATGAATATTTACCAATGTTTACGATTACATTGCCTTTCAACACTCAAAATCTACAATATATCAAAAAATTGTTCGACCTATGTACATCTGTTTCATAGAAATTAAGAAAAGTGTCCGAATTTCTCCGTAGTTTACTGAAATTAGAGTTCAGGTGAATTTAAACGGCTGCCAAAAATATATTACGCGATTTAGAAGCGTGTTGTGAATGAAGATCATATAAAACTATTTTCAGGGATTGACTAAATATTTTGTAAAAGGTTTGGAGTTAAAGCTTGACT
The DNA here is from genome assembly GCA_911728535.1 of Pammene fasciana. Taxonomy (NCBI): domain Eukaryota; kingdom Metazoa; phylum Arthropoda; class Insecta; order Lepidoptera; family Tortricidae; genus Pammene; species Pammene fasciana. Next base: position 14,043,311 of record OU452276.1, on the reverse strand, counting down.
ACGGTAACCGATATAAGATGTGGGAGGAATATATCCCTTCGCCTGGTAAAGGGTTAATAATAATGTAAACATCTCCTATGACAATACTAACTTTTTTTAACATCATTGATTGCCTAATGTAAAGTTAAATTAAAATCAAATTTATGTTTATGAACTTAAGAAAACATAAGTAATTATTGTGAGAAAAATAATGTATCGCAAATATTTTAGTCTAATAGAGAAGTAAAATAAAAATTTGTTTTTATTTGCCTTTAGGTTTCATCCCGACTCAAATTGTACGAAATACAAGCTTGGTATCAAAATAAAAAGTACCTACTTCGGATTATTCGGATTCTTCGGAATTACCCCCAGCCCCTTACTAAATTAGGCTAAGAAATGTGCAGTGCAAGACGGAAATTAATGCAGTGCGATTTATCAACGCAAACGGTTATAATGATTCGCGATTGCGAACGCGAATAGTGTTGGATAGTACGGTCACGAATAATTTTATACTTTTTAAATTAAGTATAATAGTTAAATATAATAATTCGCCTAAGGAGTGGGTTAAGGAAGAAGTATTTTGATTTTAATAATCTAATTATGTATTAGGTAAGTATCAGACAAGTATGACAAACAAAGTTTCAAAGATTCGTTTTTAAGATTCTGATAAGTGATAAGACTACACATAGGTACCTAATTCAAATAATGCAACATTACATTAAAAAGAAAAACAAAAACATTTCATCTTGTATTTTGTAAACCAATTATGAAATCTTATACTTATATAACATATAACGCAACAGAGTACCTAAAAAGCACATTAGAAATTGTTATCGGTATTTGTTCCAGTGGAGCATCACTTTGTACGTAAATCACGTACATTGATACCGTTATGAGAATATTAATAATCAGATATTACTCGCGATGTACCTGCGTATACAAAAAAAATTGTGTGGAGCTAACTGGCATTGAGTTGGTTACATATAAAAATAAGGGAATATTTTTTTTTGTTGGTGTACATGTTTATTTAAGCAGAACGTTTATTTTGTGATAGTCTAGAGCAAAAGGTACAATTAGGCGGCCGGAGTAAGCGCCTCCCGCCAAAATAGTGTCACATTTTATTAAAATGTAATAAGATTACTGGTAAATATGAGTCATTTTTGCGTAACCTGAGCCATCGTTGCCGCCTTAAGGTTGCGTTGTTGCGGCGTTGACTACTGTAAAACCATCGTAAAAGTGCTGCGTTTCAAACTAATTCGTCGCTCTATAATCTACCTACCTACCTCAAAATCATGCATCTTGAAATTGGTGAAGTTAATATTTCTTTACAATAAATAACATTTGGCTACTATAGTTGTATATCTAACAACTCAGTAGTATGTGCACTGTGTGGCGAATAACGAATATGCAACATTTCATTTTTTTACGTTATGAATGTTATGATACTAATTGATTTCAGGCAAACGTTAAATAGTTTTACATTATACGCGCCACTTAATGCCCATTAATTAAAGAACGTTTTTAAAGCCACTAACAATTAGAAGCCTTGTCACAATTACCAAGGTTGTGCCTTTTGATTTACTTACGCCGAAGCATTGACCCTTGAAGCACTGTATTCTGTACAAATGCGAAGTAAATATTAATTAGGTTTTAATCAGGTGGTTTCATCGAAGTGGAGGTGTCCTGGTCAGTAGGCGAGCTGCGTAAGTAGGGTAACCGCTTGGCGTAACAGAGCGTGAATGTGCGCGCGTTGCGGGCTCTGAATATACGACACTAAGTTTAAAACAATAGGTACTTTTTGGTTATTTTACTTCTGGACGTCACATAGTATGTTTGTCGTATGTTGTTTTTTTTCGAACAAGCTCATGTTATGATTATGATTCTGGTAAATGAGGCGAAGAGCCAACGCAGAATTTTTATACAGCAATTCCTAGGCTGAAAATATTTTCAATGAGGGTTTCCTAAATTTTCAATGAGGATTTTTTCACCAGGTGGCAGTACCGTGGCGGGAGGTCTAGCTCTCATGATCCACCATTTCCACCAATCATGTTTAATCAATTTTTTTTTTGAATTGGTGGATTTTGACAGCTGCTGTCAAAAATCTCTCGTCACAGTGCCGCCACCTGGATTTTCAGAAACCCTCATTAAAAGCATAATGCTCTGGTACATTATATCGTTGACGATACATGGATAACCTGCCGTTAGGACTACACAATCAAAGTTCATGATTTATGTCAAAAATCATAAATTAGTAAGTAATTTTACTCATTAGGTACTTACCTACAGGTAATTAGCGCTTGTTAAAATGCTAATAATATTAATTGAATAATTTCTCTGACTGTTTCTCTATTTAATAGGCCACAAATCAGCTTAGTGAGATTATAAATTATTCAAGGGTTGCACTTAAGATAGTTAAATAAAATTTTAAGCGATAAAATTAAATCAATTGAGTGCTCTAGGGTCGTGTACGTGTAAGTACATGGGCCCTGGAGTTCGATTTTTGAATCTCATCGGGTGACTTATTTCGTACTAAATAGTCATCGGCTGCATACAAAAAAGTCACCGGTGAGATTCAAAAATCGAACTCCAGGTCGGAACATTAACGACGCACTATAATGAAGTATCTTTTAATTACTGGAATCATTAAACATTTTAGAACAATATTTTTACGTGAAGGGCCGAAGGACCACTTTACAACAAATTAAAAGGGCCCTTCTTATGTTTTAAATATAAATTGAAGTATAATTAATTTATAAAGTCTATCAATTCTGTCTCTAGTCTAATAAAATTCCCATTTTTATGACGTAAATTACACGAAATTGTTGGAAGGTATTTATCAATTTCTGTCTGACTTCTCTTTCGACAAATTCTTCAATTGAGAATATAAAAATATGAGTAGGTAGAGGAGTTTTTTGGATCGTTTGATTGATATAGATAATGATTATACCTAATGACTGTGAAAACAAATAATTAGTTGACAGTGTACCAATAGGTATAAACCTGTGTCACGATTGCAATTCAAATTCATAAGGTATGAATGAACCCATGGCACTTAGTAGGTAAATAATATTGTGCTCTGTAGTTGAGTCTGACTTCTTATTGGCCAAATTACCAAGTCGCCTGGATTTGTTAATTTACGTTATTTACAAAATTCTTTCTATGGAATATTTACACTATAATATATGTATGTATGTATGTGTATATATGTATATTATAGTGTAAGTATTCCATAGAAAGAATTTTTTAAATAATGTATTGTATTGGGCTGGCTAAGATCCAAAATTATAATTTCGATAATCCGAGCCACCAGCATGTGTATCCGTGGGACACGGCACAGATTCAAATCCACCCAACATTTCTTCAGTTTCATCGACGGTGCTGCCCTACCCAGCCCGTCTACCTCTGCCCTGCACTAATGCCACGTTCTTGTTGTTGGCTAATGATTAATTAAAATTGTAACACTATTTTACGTTAAATAAATCATTTAAATAGCATTTTTTAAATAATGTAAATTAACAAATCCAGGTGACTTGGTAATTTGGCCAATAAGAAAAAGTACATATGTGCATAATACATAAGTATGTGCCAACATAGTATGATTTTAGTGTCTTGGGTAAAGCTTTGATTTTCAATCTCATTTTTTACCGTTTTATTGCTTTGATGCAATGGTCGTTATACTCGTAGATACATTTATTTTTATTAAAAAACGGGTTTGATTGAGACCAGGAAAAGTGACACTCTTCTTTGAAATTTCATATTTATTATCACCTTAAGTTAAAATAATTATCTTTAGTACTTATCAGTTTACTGTAGTCTGTAACAACATGCTAGCCGAGCTCGCCTATGTAGCCAGCTTGCCGAGCCTGAAGCACGCCAGCTTCAAACACTGGAGCCTCAGTGTTGCCATGCCAGCCTGCCAAGCCGAGTTAAGCCTTCGGAGCGTGCCATGCCTCCGACTTGACTGCCTGCCACGCCACGCCAAGACACATGTCAAGATTGACCATAGAGCCCGGCACGGAAGTATAATTATACTCTATGGACTTTTCCCGCGCATTTGTTATGAAGACAAGTTTAAAAAGTTAGAAGTCAGACTCGTGTGTGAAAAATCAAACTGTGCCGGTCGCCATTTTTACTGATGTCGAATTATTGAAATAAAAGTGTAAAATGTATTTATTCTCGTGTTATTTGCCCTTTCTGTTACATTCAGAAGTGGGTATAACTCAAATATAAAGCGCAGTTAAACTATCCAGATCGCGCTGGTCTTCTATTACGGCCTCCAGTTTGGAGCCTTGGAAGCACGGATGCCGATGAAGAACGCAAAATGATTTACGCCGAAATCAAGTCTCAGCACCCTCTCGCGACTTGAAAGACAACTATAATGAAATTTGTTTCCTACTGTGAGATAAGAATTGAGAGAAACAAAGACTCTGCTTGTTAAATATAAATCATCGAGCTATTGACCTTGACCCCAGCAATAAAGATTACAGTCAACCTGCAGGTCCATGTAATTTAGTCGGACCAGACCATGCAATTAAACGGATTGTATCGCATATTTTGAAATTTGAAGCTTGACAACGCTGTAGTCCCCGCAAAAGAAGAACGTAACAGCCTGAGAATGTTACGCGAAGCTATGGAGATAATGAAATACCTAAACTTTAACAGAGAGGACGGTTAATGTACTCTACGTACAGCTTGGGACCCAGTACTTGATGAAGAAACTACTCATTACCGGATTGAAGCCATGCTGCTGGGCCAATTTGCTAATTGCTATAGTCCAACCCTAACCAGCTTTTTGACCAACAAAAGTGGAGGAGTCTAGTCAAACATACAGAGATTTATACAATAAAAACAAAACATGTTGTTATCCAAGTGGTTGTAATAAACAATTGTGACTCCCTATTAAGATAGCAAGAAAACCTGGATGAATGTATAAGCAAATCTGAACTAACTCAACTCTTACAGTTACCCGATATCATGAAAGAACAGTATCCAGTCAAGATTAGCATCTGAAATTGTTGACAATCTTGATCGAGCTTATTGTCAACCTCTAAGTAATATTGCCCAATGCGATGAATGCCTGTGATTTGAAACTTATCATTCTGTCAATCTGTTTACAGTGGTCTACGTAAAGGGAAAGCATCAGTTACCTTAAAGAATTATCCTGCCACTGAAGCTAAAGAACAAAGAATTTTCAATTTAAGCACTACTCCAAATAGCCAAAAGCTGTGACACATTGCCAAGTCTACATAACAGGTCAGTTATCCTCACAATCATTCATCTGCCAATACCTTGCCATACCTTGTTACATCTTGCCATGCCATGTCACATCTTACCATATCCTGCCACATCTTGCCGCACCTTGCTACATCTTGTCACCTTTGCCTGGCCACTAATTTTCTTGTTAGTGTTAAATTGTGATCTCGACACTAGCCTAATAAATTATTATGACAACAGTAGTAGTAGATAGAATTACTAAAACATGGCAATTAAATAATAATAACATTATGGGTTAACAGATTTATTGTTTCAGTATAGTCATTTATTTCTAAGATCTTGGTATTAACCACCTGTGCCTACCTTCAAGTATCTAGGAAGTGTACTGTCTAATGACGGCAGCATCGATGCCGATATTACAAACCGAATCGGCGCAGGCTGGCAGAAATGGAGAGACCTGACAGGAGTGCTGTGCGACACGAGAATGCCAATACGCGTCAAAGGAAAAGTGTATAAAAGTGCGGTGAGGCCAGCGATGACATACGGAGCGGAATGCTGGCCCTTGAAAAAACAACAAGCCGACAAGTTGCACGTCGCTGAAATGAAAATGTTGAGGTGGTCGGCAGGAGTTACCCTACTCGATAAAGTTCCAAACCGGTATATCCGTGGCAGCTTCAAAATAAGGCCTATACCTGACAAGTTGGAAGAAACACGACTTCGCTGGTATGGTCATGTTATGAGAAGACCTACCGACCACATGACTAGAAAAGTGTTGGAACTTGGACCGAAACCAAGGCTACGTGGGAAACCTCGTATAACATGGATGTCAGTATTAAAAAAAGACCTCAAAAACGCCAATACGGACCCAATGACGACCCAGCAAAGACCACTCTGGAGACTAAGGGTTAGGAGAGCCGACCCCAAATAAAGATGGGATAAGGCCTGAAGAAGAAGAAGAAGTTCTTAGAAATATGATTAGAGCATGGTAGCATCCTAGCTCAAACTAGCCCTAAGGTATGATTATCTACTGAACAGGTCGACGTGAGTCATCGTAATGAGGCTCAGTAGTATTAAAGCGGTCGGTAAGCGCCGGAAATCCATGAGACCCGCTACGCTCGTATTCTGCCAGATTATATACCTTTACAGCAGATGTGTCACTCTTGGAGTACAGTCGCCATCAAATATATCGGAACGGCCAGGGTACTCAAAAATATCTGAAAATGCACTTTATCGCCTTGACAATAGAGGCGTTGTTCAGATATTTGTGACCACCTTGGCCGCTCCGATATGTCTGATGGCGACTGTACCATTCGTGTTTTCCAGAACAGCGTAGGGCAGTATTTATGAGGGTAGCTCCTCTTATGAAAGGTAACTGGACCGTGCGATGTTTTACGACAGGATTGCAGTGCTCAAACCTTTTAACCTTTTCAACGCCAAGAGCCACTAAAGTGCTTATGACATGTCGTGCCTATCACGCCATGAACCACTAAAGTGGTCCGGACTAAGATGTATTGCGATCACGTTAAAAATCAATATAAAAGCATTCCCGTTTATTTTTATTGGTGCTTCTGTTGATTGGTGCTATTTATGGTGGTTGGCGTCTGACTGACCACTTCATTTAAATATGAAAGCGTTCAAAGGATTAAGGGGCATAAATGTAACAGAAATTATGCAAAACCGAACCTTATCACTTTGAAATAAAGTTCGAACGGTGGAAAATATTTTCCCTGCGCCTTATTAAGGCATAGGAAAAGGTAAATATAAGACAGGTTTTCACTGTAAAACTTAAAGGTTGCGAATCTGCTACAGCTATATAATCTGTGGTATTATACCAGTAGCCGTCCACAACCTGTTCTTGACAACTATTCCTCAGACCAGTCCAAGGTCTAATAATTAGGAGATAAATATAGCGAGGATAAATATCAATTACGTAAACGTTGGGCACAGTCATTATGTGTCCGACGACAAATCACTGTTTGTATGTAATATTGTATCTAAAACTTATCCACTTACTAGGAGACTTAAACTTATTTTATTAGGAGAGTAACACTTTGAGAAGTGACGCCAGAATAAGGCTGTCTTCATCTCTTTTATCAATATGCTTTTTGTGGGACTATATATTTAGGTCGACATGTGTAAGTTATCCATTATCCCATTAATATCTTTGTGAGAAGTATTATTCAATCAATTGAAACTGACTTATAATAAAAAAACTAAACTACTTAAATTGTTAGTAAAAGTGGTGGTTTCTCTACGGTTGCCAGTACTTACTCACATTTTTGGTTTTAGTATTTATTTACTATATTTTTTCCATGATTTTCTTCAAGTAGTATTCTTGCACGGAGAGAAATTTTTTACTTGAAATAACTAAAAAATATTCATTCCTAGGACAAGTAAACGTTTACTAAAAACAAGGAAACTTTTACTGTAAACAAGTAAACGTTTACTAAAAACAAGTAAACTTTACTAAAATCATAGAAACGCTTACTTGTTTTTAGTAAACGTTTACTTGTTTTTAGTAAACGTTTTACTTGTCCTGGTAATTACTATTTTTTACTTGTTTCTAGTAAAAATTTCTCTCCGTGTGAGGTACAGTACAACATCTGAATATTTATATAAAAAGAGTGTAATTTTGTGATGCGTGTGGATGTTGTTGTTCTTGATTCCAGTTAACTAACTAGGATAGCAGAAGCAGATATAGCTTAAAGCGGTATTAGACATTGCAACCTGCAGGGCCCAGGGTTGGAAGGTGTAATTAAAGGTAGGGCCCGTAGGGAGCTGAAGGAGGGGTAGGGAGAGGCAGGGTACACAAAACAGATTGGGCCCTGCAGGTTGCAATGTCTAATAGCCGTTTTAGCGGCAGAGGTGTCCAACCAATATGATCTTGGCCCGATCTTATCCTCCTAACAATTATTTACACACTACAATAACTGTTTAATACGGGATATTTGCCATGTAAGTTTGTTTTGATGAGTTTCCGATATTTCGGCACAGTAGCATGCGCCATTACCACGGAGTACTTAACTGAAGTTGCTGTTGAACTTACATGGTAAATATCCCGTATTAAACAGTTATTGTAGTGTTAGTGATCATGTTAGCTTAAAATCGTATTTACATACTGCTGATTAAACAGCTAATCTATCATCTACATGATATCAAATGTTAATTTGCAATTAAATTGCAACAAATTTATTCATGATCATAAAACCGAACAGTAAAAAGCATACTACTGCTTCTCAGCAATCGTAAAAATATCATCAAGTTCACCAAGGAGCATGTCTGCTTATCTTTAAGTAATCGTAGGCGATTGCTATGCGATCAGGGCCTATTAGTTTCTCAGTTGTTATTTAAGCCAGCCCATAGATTGCCTCCCTTTAGAATCCACATTATGAAAATATCTGGGCAGTGAGCTCTGCGGCATCACGTTTTGTTATTAGCAGGCATTTAAAAAATGTGGCTGTAAGACGAGTTTGTCTTTATAAGTCTCAACATTGTATATTTTATTAGATATTTATTTTCAAATCAAAGTGTACCAGCACTAGTATGCTCCTTAAATGCGTGTAAAGGGTTAGGAATATTTTTCAGTATTTAGCGTTCAACTGTTATTCAAGGCTGTTTATTTGTGTCAAATCCATTTTGTAACAACTGGCTATGTTTATTCGGATAAATGATAGATAATTGACATTAGACCTGTACACATCGAGTACCTATATCGACAAAAAAATGGAAACACTTGTTACATACTTTGTTCATTGATACAAATAATACTTTTCAATTAAGGGATTACCTATAAACAAATAGGTCATCATCATCATCTTAGCCATAAGACGTCCACTGCTGAAAATAGGCCTCCCTTTGGACCTCCATAAGTATCGGTCGGAAGCGACTTGCATCCAGCGTCTTCCGGCCTCCTATATAAACAAATAGGTGCATACGTGAAAATTGGGGTCGAAATTTCAATTTAATTTAATTTTCATATGTGTCCTGCAAGATATACTAAGATTATTTTAAATGGTAAAAACAATTCAACCAATCAATCAATCAATCGATCGAAACAATTCAACATGCTAATATTTGACATATGTAGCGATCGTGATATTTCTTAGACCCATTAATTACCCACATACTAAAATTTTCAAAGTGGTCTCACTAGTGACTGTCAGCTATCGGTTGTCAAATTGAGCCCCTGTACGCTTACCATGAGTTATGACATTGACGTTTTTGAGAACGAGTATTGAGTGTTTTATCTGTGCATGTAACATATTAGCGTAAACGAGATGCACAGATAGAAAATTCGTTACTCGTTAAAAAAAATTGTTTAAATGTGAAACTCATGGTAGACGTACTGATCGCCAGTCGTGCTACCTCTAGAAGAGAGTAGTGATCCGAGTATTTAACGCAGCTGCAGCGTAGCCTTCCGACCGTTCAATCTAATTTTAATGGCCACCAGTTACGTAGGGATCGTAGGAAACGTTAATGAATTAAGCGCGATTTGATTAATACCTGCCTTAGTCCTGGACAGGTGCTCAAGTTAAGGTGATTGGAGGTTATTCCAATAATGAGATAATTTCAAAAATAAAATTAAAAATTAAAAAATCATTTTTCGAACACGTTTGCGATGACTAAGTATATGTGATAAAATAGCCACCAATTAGGTCCTACGCAATCGAACCCGGGGTCGTGGCAAACCTCGACGGTACTGGTAGGGGACGGTTCAGGACAGAAATACGTGGAAAGTGAAGAGGGAGGACTTTGCCCAGCAGTGGGACACTCTAGGATCATCATATGAATAAAATAGAAAATTTGTAATGGAAGTTAATTCGCGTTTTATCCTCCATATCAGGTAGTTTACGATCAAGATTATTTGTGAGTTTTTTTTATAATTTTGAAGGTTTAACCTTTTACCAGGCCCCGAGGAACTAGCGAGTCTTCTTACGCACTGTATATACTGTTACAACTGTATTGAACGCCTTGTAAAAAATGTATTTACAAAAGTCGGAGATGTTCCTTTAAACCAGAAATAAAAATGTGGGTTACGGTTATCCCATCGCCTGGCTAAGTAATTAACTGTCATACTCGATTTTGTCTTAGTATATTCTTGATCAGGCGAAGGGATATATTCTTCCCACATCTTATACCGGTTATCATAGTCAAGGTTTAATTCCAAATCTACTACGAAACATTATATCAATCACTGAAAATATTATTTTATGATCTTTACCGTTTTATTACTTACGTGAGTTTTTATAACATGACAAGACAATTTACCGGGCCATGGGAAGAATAGCTCCAGTTAAACTCTAATAAGGCCATGGGATAATGTCAACCCACATCGTAATTCTGGTCATACACAATAATGTATGAATATTTACCAATGTTTACGATTACATTGCCTTTCAACACTCAAAATCTACAATATATCAAAAAATTGTTCGACCTATGTACATCTGTTTCATAGAAATTAAGAAAAGTGTCCGAATTTCTCCGTAGTTTACTGAAATTAGAGTTCAGGTGAATTTAAACGGCTGCCAAAAATATATTACGCGATTTAGAAGCGTGTTGTGAATGAAGATCATATAAAACTATTTTCAGGGATTGACTAAATATTTTGTAAAAGGTTTGGAGTTAAAGCTTGACTACGGTAACCGATATAAGATGTGGGAGGAATATATCCCTTCGCCTGGTAAAGGGTTAATAATAATGTAAACATCTCCTATGACAATACTAACTTTTTTTAACATCATTGATTGCCTAATGTAAAGTTAAATTAAAATCAAATTTATGTTTATGAACTTAAGAAAACATAAGTAATTATTGTGAGAAAAATAATGTATCGCAAATATTTTAGTCTAATAGAGAAGTAAAATAAAAATTTGTTTTTATTTGCCTTTAGGTTTCATCCCGACTCAAATTGTACGAAATACAAGCTTGGTATCAAAATAAAAAGTACCTACTTCGGATTATTCGGATTCTTCGGAATTACCCCCAGCCCCTTACTAAATTAGGCTAAGAAATGTGCAGTGCAAGACGGAAATTAATGCAGTGCGATTTATCAACGCAAACGGTTATAATGATTCGCGATTGCGAACGCGAATAGTGTTGGATAGTACGGTCACGAATAATTTTATACTTTTTAAATTAAGTATAATAGTTAAATATAATAATTCGCCTAAGGAGTGGGTTAAGGAAGAAGTATTTTGATTTTAATAATCTAATTATGTATTAGGTAAGTATCAGACAAGTATGACAAACAAAGTTTCAAAGATTCGTTTTTAAGATTCTGATAAGTGATAAGACTACACATAGGTACCTAATTCAAATAATGCAACATTACATTAAAAAGAAAAACAAAAACATTTCATCTTGTATTTTGTAAACCAATTATGAAATCTTATACTTATATAACATATAACGCAACAGAGTACCTAAAAAGCACATTAGAAATTGTTATCGGTATTTGTTCCAGTGGAGCATCACTTTGTACGTAAATCACGTACATTGATACCGTTATGAGAATATTAATAATCAGATATTACTCGCGATGTACCTGCGTATACAAAAAAAATTGTGTGGAGCTAACTGGCATTGAGTTGGTTACATATAAAAATAAGGGAATATTTTTTTTTGTTGGTGTACATGTTTATTTAAGCAGAACGTTTATTTTGTGATAGTCTAGAGCAAAAGGTACAATTAGGCGGCCGGAGTAAGCGCCTCCCGCCAAAATAGTGTCACATTTTATTAAAATGTAATAAGATTACTGGTAAATATGAGTCATTTTTGCGTAACCTGAGCCATCGTTGCCGCCTTAAGGTTGCGTTGTTGCGGCGTTGACTACTGTAAAACCATCGTAAAAGTGCTGCGTTTCAAACTAATTCGTCGCTCTATAATCTACCTACCTACCTCAAAATCATGCATCTTGAAATTGGTGAAGTTAATATTTCTTTACAATAAATAACATTTGGCTACTATAGTTGTATATCTAACAACTCAGTAGTATGTGCACTGTGTGGCGAATAACGAATATGCAACATTTCATTTTTTTACGTTATGAATGTTATGATACTAATTGATTTCAGGCAAACGTTAAATAGTTTTACATTATACGCGCCACTTAATGCCCATTAATTAAAGAACGTTTTTAAAGCCACTAACAATTAGAAGCCTTGTCACAATTACCAAGGTTGTGCCTTTTGATTTACTTACGCCGAAGCATTGACCCTTGAAGCACTGTATTCTGTACAAATGCGAAGTAAATATTAATTAGGTTTTAATCAGGTGGTTTCATCGAAGTGGAGGTGTCCTGGTCAGTAGGCGAGCTGCGTAAGTAGGGTAACCGCTTGGCGTAACAGAGCGTGAATGTGCGCGCGTTGCGGGCTCTGAATATACGACACTAAGTTTAAAACAATAGGTACTTTTTGGTTATTTTACTTCTGGACGTCACATAGTATGTTTGTCGTATGTTGTTTTTTTTCGAACAAGCTCATGTTATGATTATGATTCTGGTAAATGAGGCGAAGAGCCAACGCAGAATTTTTATACAGCAATTCCTAGGCTGAAAATATTTTCAATGAGGGTTTCCTAAATTTTCAATGAGGATTTTTTCACCAGGTGGCAGTACCGTGGCGGGAGGTCTAGCTCTCATGATCCACCATTTCCACCAATCATGTTTAATCAATTTTTTTTTTGAATTGGTGGATTTTGACAGCTGCTGTCAAAAATCTCTCGTCACAGTGCCGCCACCTGGATTTTCAGAAACCCTCATTAAAAGCATAATGCTCTGGTACATTATATCGTTGACGATACATGGATAACCTGCCGTTAGGACTACACAATCAAAGTTCATGATTTATGTCAAAAATCATAAATTAGTAAGTAATTTTACTCATTAGGTACTTACCTACAGGTAATTAGCGCTTGTTAAAATGCTAATAATATTAATTGAATAATTTCTCTGACTGTTTCTCTATTTAATAGGCCACAAATCAGCTTAGTGAGATTATAAATTATTCAAGGGTTGCACTTAAGATAAAATTTTAAGCGATAAAATTAAATCAATTGAGTGCTCTAGGGTCGTGTACGTGTAAGTACATGGGCCCTGGAGTTCGATTTTTGAATCTCATCGGGTGACTTATTTCGTACTAAATAGTCATCGGCTGCATACAAAAAAGTCACCGGTGAGATTCAAAAATCGAACTCCAGGTCGGAACATTAACGACGCACTATAATGAAGTATCTTTTAATTACTGGAATCATTAAACATTTTAGAACAATATTTTTACGTGAAGGGCCGAAGGACCACTTTACAACAAATTAAAAGGGCCCTTCTTATGTTTTAAATATAAATTGAAGTATAATTAATTTATAAAGTCTATCAATTCTGTCTCTAGTCTAATAAAATTCCCATTTTTATGACGTAAATTACACGAAATTGTTGGAAGGTATTTATCAATTTCTGTCTGACTTCTCTTTCGACAAATTCTTCAATTGAGAATATAAAAATATGAGTAGGTAGAGGAGTTTTTTGGATCGTTTGATTGATATAGATAATGATTATACCTAATGACTGTGAAAACAAATAATTAGTTGAAGGTGTACCAATAGGTATAAACCTGTGTCACGATTGCAATTCAAATTCATAAGGTATGAATGAACCCATGGCACTTAGTAGGTAAATAATATTGTGCTCTGTAGTTGAGTCTGACTTCTTATTGGCCAAATTACCAAGTCGCCTGGATTTGTTAATTTACGTTATTTACAAAATTCTTTCTATGGAATATTTACACTATAATATATGTATGTATGTATGTGTATATATGTATATTATAGTGTAAGTATTCCATAGAAAGAATTTTTTAAATAATGTATTGTATTGGGCTGGCTAAGATCCAAAATTATAATTTCGATAATCCGAGCCACCAGCATGTGTATCCGTGGGACACGGCACAGATTCAAATCCACCCAACATTTCTTCAGTTTCATCGACGGTGCTGCCCTACCCAGCCCGTCTACCTCTGCCCTGCACTAATGCCACGTTCTTGTTGTTGGCTAATGATTAATTAAAATTGTAACACTATTTTACGTTAAATAAATCATTTAAATAGCATTTTTTAAATAATGTAAATTAACAAATCCAGGTGACTTGGTAATTTGGCCAATAAGAAAAAGTACATATGTGCATAATACATAAGTATGTGCCAACATAGTATGATTTTAGTGTCTTGGGTAAAGCTTTGATTTTCAATCTCATTTTTTACCGTTTTATTGCTTTGATGCAATGGTCGTTATACTCGTAGATACATTTATTTTTATTAAAAAACGGGTTTGATTGAGACCAGGAAAAGTGACACTCTTCTTTGAAATTTCATATTTATTATCACCTTAAGTTAAAATAATTATCTTTAGTACTTATCAGTTTACTGTAGTCTGTAACAACATGCTAGCCGAGCTCGCCTATGTAGCCAGCTTGCCGAGCCTGAAGCACGCCAGCTTCAAACACTGGAGCCTCAGTGTTGCCATGCCAGCCTGCCAAGCCGAGTTAAGCCTTCGGAGCGTGCCATGCCTCCGACTTGACTGCCTGCCACGCCACGCCAAGACACATGTCAAGATTGACCATAGAGCCCGGCACGGAAGTATAATTATACTCTATGGACTTTTCCCGCGCATTTGTTATGAAGACAAGTTTAAAAAGTTAGAAGTCAGACTCGTGTGTGAAAAATCAAACTGTGCCGGTCGCCATTTTTACTGATGTCGAATTATTGAAATAAAAGTGTAAAATGTATTTATTCTCGTGTTATTTGCCCTTTCTGTTACATTCAGAAGTGGGTATAACTCAAATATAAAGCGCAGTTAAACTATCCAGATCGCGCTGGTCTTCTATTACGGCCTCCAGTTTGGAGCCTTGGAAGCACGGATGCCGATGAAGAACGCAAAATGATTTACGCCGAAATCAAGTCTCAGCACCCTCTCGCGACTTGAAAGACAACTATAATGAAATTTGTTTCCTACTGTGAGATAAGAATTGAGAGAAACAAAGACTCTGCTTGTTAAATATAAAGGTGGTCCGGTCACTTCCCTGCGCTTCGGCCCTCGGAAGAGGCGCATGATGACCGTTTACGAGTACATCGCGTCGCACCGCACGCGCTCACTGCTCTGAAAATAATAAGTGTCTGTTAAATACATTGACGTGCTTAAGCCTGGTCAAACTGACACAGGCCGGCAGGTTATTGGATGAGTGGGGTACTTAAAGTGGTACTACATGAAAAATACAATCAAATATTATTTCCACCGACAGATCCACTAAGATTGCGTTTTACCAGATTACATAATACAGCAGATATATTATGTTATAATTACACATCGAGGACCGAACTATACCTACTAATAAATGTTATAAAATTTATCATAATCGTTAATTCCAGAGAATATAAATGAAGGTAATTTTATTTGTATTATGATTTATGCAGTTTATTTATAAGCTAAAATCATTGTTATGTTACACATTTTCAACTTTATATTAATTACTTCCCAATCATTACGTATTTTAATTACTTTCTTCTAGAGTAATTGTGTCGCTTAACTTCAAACTCGGATAAATCTATCTGTCAGATTATGCTATTTAGGTATTAAGAAAAGGTAATAGGGTAGATATTTGCTGAGAGGGTCGAATGGATTTATCCGAGTTTGAAGTTAGGCGATACAATTGTAACTTGTTTAACCACTGGGCATGGTTTTTATGTATCCGTTGCTGGCAGTGACTTTTAATCCTATTACTCACTACACGATACTTAAGCTCACGCAATGTTTGCCACGACACGACTCACTAAGGACGAGCATTACAAGTCGGAGTCTCTAAAAAAACTAAGCGATTTTTAAAAACATTATAAACAAACTACAATTATCCCAAAAATAATAGATAATATTTCCGACGTCAAGAAATACAGAGTTTTTTTATTCCTATTCATACATATCTAAGTTATTTACGTGTTTACTTGTTACGTTACTGTACGTTCTATTAGTGTACTGTAGTTTTATTGTCTACCTTATCATGTCTAATATTAATATATACTACCGTTGTGTGGGTTAGAACCGGTGGTAGTTTCTTTTCTCTCTGACGTTCATAAGTGCATTGTAATGTGCCTAAATTGAAGAATAAATATCTTTTATCTTTTTTTATCTTTTTTTATCTTTTTTTATCTGTGTTAGTTTTTTTCACAGTTGAAGGAAGCCTGGATTCTGCTCAGTAATCTAATCGCAAAAATGAGTATAGACAGAGCCACTACTAGTTTTTTTACTATAGTGATTAACTGATTAACGTGAAACAATATATGATTTTAAGCTAACATGGTCATTAACATTACAAAAACTATTTAAAACGGGATATTTACCATGTGAGTTTTTTTATTTTGAGCTTCCGATATTTCGGCACAGTTGCATGCGCCATTATCACGGAGTAACTGAAGTTGCTGCGAGTGTCAGTTGTGGTCTACCCACACACCATAGCGATCTACCCTCTTTCGAGTTCGCTTTTTTCGTCCGTTGTCACTGCTACTACTACCGTCCGCATTCTCACTTGGAACTCGATCACGGTTACGACACACTACACTTACGGTATCAACTCGCGCGGTGTTTACCGAAATAGACTGTTTTGGTTTTGAGAACTTACGGATCACTGGATGCCAGACACTTGACAAATGAAAGCCGTCTTCCCGGTTGAAATTCTTATATTTAAGAATTTCGATGGCCTCCTTAACCATCCTGGGTATATAGTGTCTTTCAGTCGAGAGTATCTGAGGGTTGTGCAACTCAATCCAATGGTTAGTTCCCGCTTCCAGTAGATGTTGCGCGATCGCCGACTTCCGAGGTTCGTTGTTCCTGAACGCTCGTATGTGCTCCTTTATCCGGCATGAGATAGTACGCTTCGTTTGACCTATGTACGAGCTACCACAGCTACAGTCTATTTTATAGACACCTGGACGTTCAAGTGGAAAACTGTCCTTCGGCGTGCGCAAGTATTGCGACAGTTTTCTACAGGGCGTAAAGATAGTTTTCACCGAAAACTTCTTCAAAATATTGACCACCTTATCTGTCACACCCTTTACGTATGGCAAGTACGCTGGTTGTCGTTCCACTCTATAATTCAGGTGTTTAGGCATATCAGTGCGTCGAGGTGGCAAAATCCGCCCATTGTAACCATTTTTCTGCAAAACGCCCCTTAAATGTGTCAGTTCGTTGCCTAAATGTTCCTCGTCGCATAGGTTGTATGCGCGGTCTGTAAGTGACGTTACTACAGAGTACAGTTGGCGTGGGTGGTGATGCGAATTAGCATGCAGGTAGCGATCAGTGTGAGTCGGCTTTCTATAAACCGAGTGACTAAGAGAACCATCGTCCCGGACTCCAACTTTAACATCTAAAAATGCAATGCTTCTGTCCTTTTCCACTTCATAAGTAAACCGCATTTTCCTGTGAATACTGTTTAGATGGGTCACGTAATTCTGTACATCACTCTCATCCCCCTCCAATATACAAAAGACGTCATCCACATACCGTTTCCAAATCTTCACAGCCTGCGGAGCGGTGGCAATGGCTCTGTTTTCAAAGTGTTCCATCCAGAGGTTGGCCACTTCTGGAGCTACAGGACTGCCCATTGCCACGCCGTCTATTTGCAGGTAGTACTCTCCCTGGTATATGAAGTAATTCATGGTGAGGCAATGACGCGCGAGCTCAGCATATTCCACACCCAACCCCAACCCAACCCAACGGCTATTTACCCAACGGCTATTTACGGGTATTTATAACCCAACGGCTAGGACGAACCGGAGTACCGTTAAGTTAATCAAAGAATGCAGAGATGCGATTGGTGAAGATACAATGAAATACCTACTGAGACCAAAAACCTCACAACCGCCGAAGCTATATGGATTACCTAAAGTACACAAAGCCAACACTCCACTACGACCGATAGTGAGTCAGATTGACTCACCGACGTACGAACTGGCTAAACATGTAGCTGGTGTCCTGCAGCCTCTAGTGGGTAAATCTTCATCCTTCGTTAAAGACTCTCGACATTTCATAGAGATACTACGTTTGAATCAAGTGAAAGACACGGAAGTGATGGTCAGTTTTGACGTAGAATCACTATTCACAAATGTACCGATAGCTGATTGCATCGAAGTCATCAAGCGTGGTATTGAAGAGAACTATATTCCTGTGGAATATGCTGAGCTCGCGCGTCATTGCCTCACCACGAATTACTTCATATACCAGGGAGAGTACTACCTGCAAATAGACGGCGTGGCAATGGGCAGTCCTGTAGCTCCAGTAGTGGCCAACCTCTGGATGGAACACTTTGAAAACAGAGCCATTGCCACCGCTCCGCAGGCTGTGAAGATTTGGAAACGGTATGTGGATGACGTCTTTTGTATATTGGAGGGGGATGAGAGTGATGTACAGAATTACGTGGCCCATCTAAACAGTATTCACAGGAAAATGCGGTTTACTTATGAAGTGGAAAAGGACAGAAGCATTGCATTTTTAGATGTTGAAGTTGGAGTCCGGGACGATGGTTCTCTTAGTCACTCGGTTTATAGAAAGCCGACTCACACTGATCGCTACCTGCATGCTAATTCGCATCACCACCCACGCCAACTGTACTCTGTAGTAACGTCACTTACAGACCCCGCATACAACCTATGCGACGAGGAACATTTAGGCAACGAACTGACACATTTAAGGGGCGTTTTGCAGAAAAATGGTTACAATGGGCGGATTTTGCCACCTCGAATTATAGAGTGGAACGACAACCAGCGTACTTGCCATACGTAAAGGGTGTGACAGATAAGGTGGCCAATATTTTGAAGAAGTTTTCGGTGAAAACTATCTTTACGCCCTGTAGAAAACTGTCGCAATACTTGCGCACGCCGAAGGACAGTTTTCCACTTGAACGTCCAGGTGTCTATAAAATAGACTGTAGCTGTGGTAGCTCGTACATAGGTCAAACGAAGCGTACTATCTCATGCCGGATAAAGGAGCACATACGAGCGTTCAGGAACAACGAACCTCGGAAGTCGGCGATCGCGCAACATCTACTGGAAGCGGGAACTAACCATTGGATTGAGTTGCACAACCCTCAGATACTCTCGACTGAAAGACACTATATACCCAGGATGGTTAAGGAGGCCATCGAAATTCTTAAATATAAGAATTTCAACCGGGAAGACGGCTTTCATTTGTCAAGTGTCTGGCATCCAGTGATCCGTAAGTTCTCAAAACCAAAACAGTCTATTTCGGTAAACACCGCGCGAGTTGATACCGTAAGTGTAGTGTGTCGTAACCGTGATCGAGTTCCAAGTGAGAATGCGGACGGTAGTAGTAGCAGTGACAACGGACGAAAAAAGCGAACTCGAAAGAGGGTAGATCGCTATGGTGTGTGGGTAGACCACAACTGACACTCGCAGCAACTTCAGTTACTCCGTGATAATGGCGCATGCAACTGTGCCGAAATATCGGAAGCTCAAAATAAAAAACTCACATGGTAAATATCCCGTTTTAAATAGTTTTTGTAACGTGACCCATTTTTTTAACCCAGGAGAAACTGGGCGGTTATTGGAATTCTTAATTTTTTTATGGTTGTTTTTCTTCATCGAAAATCAACCAATGATATTTAAAATACCTATAAGTTCCAAGAAACACTGACAAGAAATGAATCTACCGCTAGAAGTACCAACGCTTAATTTTATCGTGTCTAAAATTAACATAATAGAAATTGCTTAAACAGATTAATTATGTTCTTAGAAATATGATTAGAGCATGGTAGCATCCTAGCTCAAACTAGCCCTAAGGTATGATTATCTACTGAACAGGTCGACGTGAGTCATCGTAATGAGGCTCAGTAGTATTAAAGCGGTCGGTAAGCGCCGGAAATCCATGAGACCCGCCACGCTCGTATTCTGCCAGATTATATACCTTTACAGCAGATGTGTCACTCTTGGAGTACAGTCGCCATCTAATATATCGGAGCGGCCAGGGTACTCAAAAATATCTGAACATGCACTTTATCGCCTTGACAATAGAGGCGTTGTTCAGATATTTGTGACCACCTTGGCCGCTCCGATATGTCTGATGGCGACTGTACCATTCGTGTTTTCCAGAACAGCGTAGGGCAGTATTTATGAGGGTAGCTCCTTTTATGAAAGGTAACTGGACCGTGCGATGTTTTACGACAGGATTGCAGTGCTCAAACCTTTTAACCTTTTCAACGCCAAGAGCCACTAAAGTGCTTATGACATGTCGTGCCTATCACGCCATGAACCACTAAAGTGGTCCGGACTAAGATGTATTGCGATCACGTTAACCTTTTGAACGCCAAGAGCCTTTAAAGTGGTCGAGTACTGTCGTGCCTACCACGCCAACAACCACTAAAGTGGCTATGGCAGACGCTGTCAAAGCAATTTTACTGTTGACCGATAAGGTTTAAATTAGTTTCTCACTAGTTGAGATGTTGGCGTGTATGCCACATTTTGGTGCGAGAGAGAAAGCGTTCAAAAGGTTAAAAATCAATATAAAAGCATTCCCGTTTATTTTTATTGGTGCTTCTGTTGATTGGTGCTATTTATGGTGGTTGGCGTCTGACTGACCACTTCATTTAAATATGAAAGCGTTCAAAGGGTTAAGGGGCATAAATGTAACAGAAATTATGCAAAACCGAACCTTATCACTTTGAAATAAAGTTCGAACGGTGGAAAATATTTTCCCTGCGCCTTATTAAGGCCTAGGAAAAGGTAAATATAAGACAGGTTTTCACTGTAAAACTTAAAGGTTGCGAATCTGCTACAGCTATATAATCTGTGGTATTATACCAGTAGCCGTCCACAACCTGTTCTTGACAACTATTCCTCAGACCAGTCCAAGGTCTAATAATTAGGAGATAAATATAGCGAGGATAAATATCAATTACGTAAATGTTGGGCACAGTCATTATGTATCCGACGACAAATCACTGTTTGTATGTAATATTGTATCTAAAACTTATCCACTTACTAGGAGACTTAAACTTATTTTATTAGGAGAGTAACACTTTGAGAAGTGACGCCAGAATAAGGCTGTCTTCATCTCTTTTATCAATATGCTTTTTGTGGGACTATATATTTAGGTCGACATGTGTAAGTTATCCATTATCCCATTAATATCTTTGTGAGAAGTATTATTCAATCAATTGAAACTGACTTATAATAAAAAAACTAAATTACTTAAATTGTTAGTAAAAGTTGTGGTTTCTCTACGGTTGCCAGTACTTACTCACATTTTTGGTTTTAGTATTTATTTACTATATTTTTTCCATGATTTTCTTCAAGTAGTATTCTTGAGGTACAACATCTGAATATTTATATAAAAAGAGTGTAATTTTGTGTTGCGTGTGGATGTTGTTGTTCTTGATTCCAGTTAACTAACTAGGATAGCAGAAGCAGATATAGCTTAAAGCGGTATTAGACATTGCAACCTGCAGGGCCCAGGGTTGGAAGGTGTAATTAAAGGTAGGGCCCGTAGGGAGCTGAAGGAGGGGCAGGGAGAGGCAGGGTACACAAAACAGATTGGGCCCTGCAGGTTGCAATGTCTAATAGCCGTTTTAGCGGCAGAGGTGTCCAACCAATATGATCTTGGCCCGATCTTATCCTCCTAACAATTATTTACACACTACAATAACTGTTTAATACGGGATATTTGCCATGTAAGTTTGTTTTGATGAGTTTCCGATATTTCGGCACAGTAGCATGCGCCATTACCACGGAGTACTTAACTGAAGTTGCTGTTGAACTTACATGGTAAATATCCCGTATTAAACAGTTATTGTAGTGTTAGTGATCATGTTAGCTTAAAATCGTATTTACATACTGCTGATTAAACAGCTAATCTATCATCTACATGATATCAAATGTTAATTTGCAATTAAATTGCAACAAATTTATTCATGATCATAAAACCGAACAGTAAAAAGCATACTACTGCTTCTCAGCAATCGTAAAAATATCATCAAGTTCACCAAGGAGCATGTCTGCTTATCTTTAAGTAATCGTAGGCGATTGCTATGCGATCAGGGCCTATTAGTTTCTCAGTTGTTATTTAAGCCAGCCCATAGATTGCCTCCCTTTAGATTCCACATTATGAAAATATCTGGGCAGTGAGCTCTGCGGCATCACGTTTTGTTATTAGCAGGCATTTAAAAAATCTGGCTGTATGACGAGTTTGTCTTTATAAGTCTCAACATTGTATATTTTATTAGATATTTATTTTCAAATCCAAGTGTACCAGCACTAGTATGCTCCTTAAATGCGTGTAAAGGGTTAGGAATATTTTTCAGTATTTAGCGTTCAACTGTTATTCAAGGCTGTTTATTTGTGTCAAATCCATTCTGTAACAACTGGCTATGTTTATTCGGATAAATGATAGATAATTGACATTTTCTTAGACCTGTTCATATCGAGTACCTATATCGACAAAAAAATGGAAACACTTGTTACATACTTTGTTCATTGATACAAATAACACTTTTCAATTAAGGGATTACTTATAAACAAATAGGTCATCATCATCATCTTAGCCATAAGACGTCCACTGCTGAAAATAGGCCTCCCCTTTGGACCTCCATAAGTATCGGTCGGAAGCGACTTGCATCCAGCGTCTTCCGGCCTCCTATATAAACAAATAGGTGCATACGTGAAAATTGGGGTCGAAATTTCAATTTAATTTAATTTTCATATGTGTCCTGCAAGATATACTAAGATTATTTTAAATGGTAAAAACAATTCAACCAATCAATCAATCAATCCATCGAAACAATTCAACATGCTAATATTTGACATATGTAGCGATCGTGATATTTCTTAGACCCATTAATTACCCACATACTAAAATTTTCAAAGTGGTCTCACTAGTGACTGTCAGCTATCGGTTGTCAAATTGAGCCCCTGTACACTTACCATGAGTTATGACATTGACGTTTTTGAGAACGAGTATTGAGTGTTTCATCTGTGCATGTAACATATAGTCTGGCAAACCAAAAGCGCAGTAACAGTCAGAGTAACATGCTATACCCATCCCTTTTTTAGTAGTGAGAGTACTAGCATTAGAAAAAGACAGTATGATTCTCCTTGTCTATGCTTGAAGTGGAACAAACTCTGGCCAAACTATATTAGCGTAAACGAGATGCACAGATAGAAAATTCGTTACTCGTTAAAAAAATTGTTTAAATGTGAAACTCATGGTAGACGTACTGATCGCCAGTCGTGCTACCTCTAGAAGACAGTAGTGATCCGAGTATTTAACGCAGCTGCAGCGTAGCCTTCCGACCGTTCAATCTAATTTTAATGGCCACCAGTTACGTAGGGATCGTAGGAAACGTTAATGAATTAAGCGCGATTTGATTAATACCTGCCTTAGTCCTGGACAGGTGCTCAAGTTAAGGTGATTGGAGGTTATTCCAATAATGAGATAATTTCAAAAAAAAAAATTAAAAATTAAAAAATCATTTTTCGAACACGTTTGCGATGACTAAGTATATGTGATAAAATAGCCACCAATTAGGTCCTACGCAATCGAACCCGGGGTCGTGGCAAACCTCGACGGTACTGGTAGGAGACGGTTCAGGACAGAAATACGTGGAAAGTGAAGAGGGAAGACTTTGCCCAGCAGTGGGACACTCTAGGTTCATCATATGAATAAAATAGAAAATTTGTAATGGAAGTTAATTCGCGTTTTATCCTCCATATCAGGTAGTTTACGATCAAGATTATTTGTGAGTGTTTTTTATAATTTTGAAGGTTTAACCTTTTACCAGGCCCCGAAGAACTAGCGAGTCTTCTTACGCACTGTATATACTGTTACAACTGTATTGAACGCCTTGTAAAAAATGTATTTACAAAAGTCGGAGATGTTCCTTTAAACTAGGGCTCGCGCTACACGTGTTACACGCGGCAACGAATACCCGTGTACTTAAGACCGGCGGTGCTAAGGAACCGGTTTACACGAACCCGCCGGGATTTGGAAACGTCTCTAGGAAACGTCTCCGAGAAACGTTTCTCAGACACGTTTACACGAGTACACGGGTTCTTAATACCGGCCCGAACGGTTCCGACGCTCCGAAGTAGTTAGAGCCGTATCAATCAAATAAGATTTACTATTGAATGCTCTATAGTTGACTATGGGTGGAATTGATTGACTGGCTTCGTCGGTTATATTTTTTATTAAGCTTTTATAGTATATTTAGTTAAGCATTGGTATTCTAGACAAAATGAATAATTATTACCTTACCTACACATAGTTTTGATAATTTAAAAAAATATACTTTCTACTTTCTTATTCAATTTTGATAGTGTTTGAAAATAAATTATATTGCTTTGAGAAGCGACTTCATTAAAACAATATTTTATATAGCTACTCGTGTACAATAATGTAAAAACTTCTAATTTCATTGCTGCGAGAGATAATACAACATCTTTGGTAGGTATTCATTTTTATATTGTCTATATTCGTCCTTAGTATTTACTATGAGAAAACACCATAAACGGCAAAGGCAACAAAAGCAACCACCTATTTGAGGGGCCTTCTCAAATTGCCATGCACATCTGTTTTTTGAAAAAAAAAAACAATATTACTTATGAAATTAAGCTTAGATACTAAAACAGGTAAATTTCTACTTGACATAGGTCACTTTAACACTAGCGTGCAGGTAAGTAATAAAATAAAATGTAGATTTATGACACCCTTTGGTGTAAAGTTTGCACTGCAAAGTAGCGCCAACGTGTTAATTTCCAAGTCATAATGGCAGCCCGTTTTAAGCTCTAAATGGTTGTAATAAAGACAACGTGTCTGTACACACAAATGACCTCAAGCGGCACGATTTTAAGAGGATTTACTTAACCTATTGTAATCGTTCACCATTGTTTTGTCGCCGCGCGGCACTAAAATGCATTTCACTGTGATAAGACTTCCCACTAAGCTACAATACAATTTTAAATGAAATGCCTAAAATTTTTAGAATATCCTATTAAGTTTCAGTATGACTCCAGTTTGCCACTTAGTCGGTCAGTTGGAGTTTTCCCGGGTTAATCTTACCATTTTAAAATAGTTTTAGTTGGTTTGTTAATTAGTTTTTGTCTTGTTGGTTTTTGTTGTTATAAAACTGTTATTGCGTTTATTTGTTAAAAAATGAGAAGAAGCTGGGTGTGGAACTTCGCCACCAGAGTTGGTGATAAAGCTTATTGCTCGTTATGCAATGACCGATCAAATAACGAGTTTTCTTGTAATGGTGGTTCAACAGGAGCTATCGGGAAACATTTATTAACAATTCACCAAAAGTCACCACCCGCACCCTTGACTACCCCTGAGTAAGTACATGAATTTAACTATTTATGTTTTTGGTTTATAATTTTATATATATTATTATGGGTTAACTTTTTTATTTAGTGAAAAATAATAAATAAGGTTAAATAAGGTCCGACGTGCTTCCAATTACGCTATTACTATTATTCGTGATTTTTGTATTTGGAATTTGGATGCACGTCTGATCAGCAACACGAAGGACGCGCGAATTCGAATCCCGTGATGTACCAGAGTTCTTTACATTTATTTTTTTCATTGTAATGGACATTTGTTTCAAATTTGTGGTATTTATTTATGTTCTTTCGAATTAAATGAAATTAAATATGCTTATTTTCAGGCAGCTTAGAAGCCCATAAATAAATACCTTCAAACTAGTATGTATATATAATACATTAATCACATTAAAACTACAACGATTATTGGACCACCCTAATTATATATACATATATATTTATATATATATTATTTTTTCAATCAACAACTGATTTTACTTTCTGAACTAAAGAATTTTAGAATTTCAAGAACAAAGACACAATTCATTAAATGAGGTAAGTATTTAGTAGGTGTAATGAAGTAATATTTCTTTTCTATTGCTAAACTAAAACCCGTGCTTCTACCTGAGTAGAAAAAAGGTTCGGTCAAATAACTGTTAACTAAATTTATAAGGCAATAAGATTTTTATATAATGTAGTCATTCGTAGCTTTTGAACGACTCGACCCGTTTGACTCTTACCGCAAAGGACGTTTCCAGATCCGCGTGTATTTAAGACACGGTTTTTTCGGCGACCCGTTTACCCGTGGACACGGATCTTAATTACACGTTTCTTAAGGACACGTGCGAAACGGGCCAGAAACCCGTGTCGCGTGTTATTCGGACACGGGTATTCGAAACGGATACACGAGATCCGGAAACGACCGCGAGCCCTACTTTAAACCAGAAATAAAAATGTGGGTTACGGTTATCCCATCGCCTGGCTAAGTAATTAACTGTCATACTCGATTTTGTCTTAGTATATTCTTGATCAGGCGAAGGGATATATTCTTCCCACATCTTATACCGGTTATCATAGTCAAGGTTTAATTCCAAATCTACTACGAAACATTATATCAATCACTGAAAACATTATTTTATGATCTTTACCGTTTTATTACTTACGTGAGTTTTTATAACATGACAAGACAATTTACCGGGCCATGGGAAGAATAGCTCCAGTTAAACTCTAATAAGGCCATGGGATAATGTCAACCCACATCGTAATTCTGGTCATACACAATAATGTATGAATATTTACCAATGTTTACGATTACATTACCTTTCAACACTCAAAATCTACAATATATCAAAAAATTGTTCGACCTATGTACATCTGTTTCATAGAAATTAAGGAAAGTGTCCGAATTTCTCCGTAGTTTACTGAAATTAGAGTTCAGGTGAATTTAAACGGCTGCCAAAAATATATTACGCGATTTAGAAGCGTGTTGTAAATGAAGATCATATAAAACTATTTTCAGGGATTGACTAAATATTTTGTAAAAGGTTTGGAGTTAAAGCTTGACTACGGTAACCGATATAAGATGTGGGAGGAATATATCCCTTCGCCTGGTAAAGGGTTAATAATAATGTAAATATCTCCTATGACAACACTAACTTTTTTTAACATCATTGATTGCCTAATGTAAAGTTAAATTAAAATCAAATTTATGTTTATGAACTTAAGAAAACATAAGTAATTATTGTGAGAAAAATAATGTATCGCAAATATTTTAGTCTAATAGAGAAGTAAAATAAAAATTTGATTTTATTTGCCTTTAGGTTTCATCCCGACTCAAATTGTACGAAATACAAGCTTGGTATCAAAATAAAAAGTACCTACTTCGGATTATTCGGATTCTTCGGAATTACCCCCAGCCCCTTACTAAATTAGGCTAAGAAATGTGCAAGACGGAAATTAATGCAGTGCGATTTATCAACGCAAACGGTTATAATGATTCGCGATTGCGAACGCGAATAGTGTTGGATAGTACGGTCACGAATAATTTTATACTTTTTAAATTAAGTATAATAGTTAATTATAATAATTCGCCTAAGGAGTGGGTTAAGGAAGAAGTATTTTGATTTTAATAATCTAATTATGTATTAGGTAAGTATCAGACAAGTATGACAAACAAAGTTTCAAAGATTCGTTTTTAAGATTCTGATAAGTGATAAGACTACACATAGGTACCTAATTCAAATAATGCAACATTACATTAAAAAGAAAAACAAAAACATTTCATCTTGTATTTTGTAAACTAATTATGAAATCTTATACTTATATAACGCAACAGAGTACCTAAAAAGCACATTAGAAATTGTTATCGGTATTTGTTCCAGTGGAGCATCACTTTGTACGTAAATCACGTACATTGATACCGTTATGAGAATATTAATAATCAGATATTACTCGCGATGTACCTGCGTATACAGAAAAAATTGTGTGGAGCTAACTGGCATTGAGTTGGTTACATATAAAAATAAGGGAATATTTTTTTTTGTTGGTGTACATGTTTATTTAAGCAGAACGTTTATTTTGTGATAGTCTAGAGCAAAAGGTACAATTAGGCGGCTGGAGTAAGCGCCTCCCGCCAAAATAGTGTCACATTTTATTAAAATGTAATAAGATTACTGGTAAATATGAGTCATTTTTGCCTAACCTGAGCCATCGTTGCCGCCTTAAGGTTGCGTTGTTGCGGCGTTGACTACTGTAAAACCATCGTAAAAGTGCTGCGTTTCAAACTAATTCGTCGCTCTATAATCTACCTACCTACCTCAAAATCATGCATCTTGAAATTGGTGAAGTTAATATTTCTTTACAATAAATAACATTTGGCTACTATAGTTGTATATCTAACAACTCAGTAGTCTGTGCACTGTGTGGCGAATAACGAATATGCAACATTTCATTTTTTTTACGTTATGAATGTTATGATACTAATTGATTTCAGGCAAACGTTAAATAGTTTTACATTATACGCGCCACTTAATGCCCACTAATTAAAGAACGTTTTTAAAGCCACTAACAATTAGAAGCCTTGTCACAATTACCAAGGTTGTGCCTTTTGATTTACTTACGCCGAAGCATTGACCCTTGAAGCACTGTATTCTGTACAAATGCGAAGTAAATATTAATTAGGTTTTAATCAGGTGGTTTCATCGAAGTGGAGGTGTCCTGGTCAGTAGGCGAGCTGCGTAAGTAGGGTAACCGCTTCGCGTAACAGAGCGTGAATGTGCGCGCGTTGCGGGCTCTGAATATACGACACTAACAAAGTTTAAAACAATAGGTACTTTTTGGTTATTTTACTTCTGGATGTCACATAGTATGTTTTTCGTATGTTGTTTTTTTTTTCGAACAAGCTCATGTTATGATTATGATTCTGGTAAATGAGGCGAAGAGCCAACGCAGGATTTTTATACAGCAATTCCTAGGCTGAAAATATTTTCAATCAGGGTTTCCTAAATCGATTTTTTCACCAGGTGGCAGTACCGTGGCGGGAGGTTTAGCTCTCATGATCCACCATTTCCACCAATCATGTTTAATCTATTTTTTTTTTTATTGGTGGATTTTGACAGCTGCTGTCAAAAATCTCGTCACAGTGCCGCCACCTGGATTTCCAGAAACCCTCATTAAAAGCATAGTGCTCTGGTACATTATATCGTTGACGATACATGGATAACCTGCCGTTAGGACTACACAATCAAAGTTCATGATTTATGTCAAAAATCATAATTTAGTAAGTAATTTTATTCATTAGGTACTTACGTACGGGTAATTAGCGCTTGTTAAAATGCTAATAATATTAATTGAATAATTTCTCTGACTGTTTCTCTATTTAATAGGCCACAAATCAGCTAAGTGAGATTATAAATTATTCAAGGGTTGCACTTAAGATAGTTAAATGAAATTTTAAGCGATAAAATTAAATCAATTGAGCGCTCTACGGTCGTGTACGTGTACATAGGGCCCTGGTCGGAACATTAACGACGCACTATAATGAAGTATCTTTTAATTACTGATATCATTAAACATTTTAGAACAATATTTTTAAGTGAAGGGCCGAAGGACCACTTTACAACAAATTAAAAGGGCCCTTCTTATGTTTTAAATATAAATTGAAGTATAATTAATTTATAAAGTTTATCAATTCTGTCTCTAGTCTAATAAAATTCCCATTTTTATGACGTAAATTACACGAAATTGTTGGAAGGTATTTATCAATTTCTGTCTGACTTCTCTTTCGTCAAATTCTTCAATTGAGAATATAAAAATATGAGTAGGTAGAGGAGTTTTTTGGATCGTTTGATTGATATAGATAATGATTATACCTAATGACTGTGAAAACAAATAATTAGTTGACAGTGTACCAATAGGTAAGGTATAAACCTGTGTCACGATTGCAATTCAAATTCATAAGGTATGAATGAACCCATGGCACTTAGTAGGTAAGTAATATTGTGCTCTGTAGTTGAGTCTGACTTCTTATTGGCCAAATTACCAAGTCGCCTGGATTTGTTAATTTACATTATTTAAAAAAATCTCTCTATGGAATACTTACACTATAATATATGTATGTATGTATTTGTATGTGTATATATGTATATTATAGTGTAAGTATTCCATAGGAAGATTTTTTTAAATAATGTAAATTAACAAATCCAGGTGACTTGGTAATTTGGCCAATAAGAAGAAGTAGGTACATATATGCATACATAAGTATGTGCCAACATAGTATGATTTTAGTGTCTTGGGTAAAGCTTTGATTTTCAATCTCATTTTTTACCGTTTTATAGCTTTGATGCAATGGTCGTTATACTCGTAGATACATTTATTTTAATTAAAAAACGGGTTTGATTGAGACCAGGAAAAGTGACACTCTTCTTTGAAATTACATATTTATTATCACCTTAAGTTAAAATAATTATCTTTAGTACTTATCAGTTTACTGTAGTCCTACATTTATTTATGTTGTGACACACTTTTTTATATAAAACCAAAATAGTAACCCTTAAGATGTTCGCGAACATATCATCTCATAACATACGAGTAGGCATCTCGGCCCTATCATTAGGTACATAAGTACGAGTCGCTATTAGCAGCGCGCACCTGTCTGGCCCGATGTCAATGGCCGTCAAACGTGCCCTAACTATAGCACGGGATATAACTATAAGCCACAGACTATCTCCAGCTGACTCCGCATAATCAAGCTTTTGGGTCTAAAACGTTCAGGAAAATGGGCGACATATATGTAGACAATATAAAAGTTAACGATGTGGGTAAGTACATTTTAACAGAGACTTTAATATAATTGTTGCTCGGAGTGTCATCTATCGACAGTCCCTATAACTGCCGTTTTATTTATTCAGGTACTTATCCCACAAAATCTTAATATGTGGTCACCTGGGCCGTAGTATTTCTTCCCAGATGTTTGATTATAATTTCACGTAAAACGGTACATTTGTTTGTACTGCTCGGTGGAGCGATAGTTAGTAAAAAAAAATTACTAACGAATAGACTATAGCAATTGTCTATTTAACAACCAATGCGTAAATTGATTTATTTTTATGACAAACGTTTCAATTGAGGGACCAGCTTTGATCGATTGAAACTTTTGAATGGTTTCCTTTACAAACCAGAGATTGAATTTACAATGATTCAAGTACTTTTACTAACTCTCAGTCACACCTACATTTTAAATAATACTATTGTTCTCACTTAATGTGAACTTATCGGGATCAATTGAGGGACCACCTTCTGCATGCCACATTTTCTTATTGAGTTAGCAGAAAGGAGTCACAATTAATGAAATTAGTTAAAGAAAAAGTGAGTCTAAGAGTTGTCATTTACAGCAGTTGTAAATTTTAAGTAGATTATTAAATATGGATACCTGACAGGCACGACTGAGGGTCCACCTTTAAACGAATGTCACTTTTGAGTGCCGACTTTTACAAATTAGAGGTTGAATTTACAATCGTTTGAGAACTTTTACTAAAGACTGAGACATTCAAAAGCTCGAAATTCCAATGTGGACCCTCAATGGGAACGCACGTGTTTTTGATCCCTTAGTTAAAATAGTTAAGTAATCTGTGGTAAACAAACAAAACGATGGTCACATCACATGTCTACCGCGAACCCTATGTAACTTAATTGCTGACACCGCTTATACAACGCGTTACAAAACTCCGTTTACCATCCGTAACTGTTAATTGTTGATTGTTAACGTAACAAGCAGATTAGGTGCTAAGTTTTCTATTTCCCATCAAAGCTGTAGTGTAAGATAAGTTCAATCTTAATTTGGATTGAATCTTAAGTGACCACAACCACCTTTACTATTTATAAGGAAAGGAATTGTCCCCCCAATGCCTCAAAGTTGTCTGGAATAGATCTCTTTCTAGCGATAAGACCGCCTGTTGACTGTCTTTACTTTTAATCTGTGTACGGTACTGTTCTATTTTATTGAGGTGTGCAATAAAGAATATTTGTATTGGTAAATGCTTAACGTATCGATTTTGCACATATATTCAAAAGAACTTAATTAATTTGTATATATTGTAAAACCTCTTATGCACCTACACTCACATCTAACGTAAAATGTATAATATAATGTAACCACATAAATCCAAAAAGAATTGGTACTTTGCGGTGGCATTGTTTTTTTAATCAGCCGAAAACAAACACCAAGCAAATTAATTAATTAAGTGGTTTCCTGTGTATTTATTTCCCTACATGCCCTAATCCATTTCCATTACATGAATAACACTTAAATAGCGCTTTTTATAAAATTGTGTTGAACAGTAAAGCTTTGCGCGGCATTTCTTCACTCGGTTACTAGGAATCTTAAGTGGGAAGTAATCTAGGGATAATTTAAAACTATTATCCTGCCTTAAGCAGTAGGATTCGTCGCGTTCGTCAGCGCTGCGTCTGCGCAAAGAATGTGACGTATTGTGCAAGGACCATAATATAATGTATAGGTATAGCTTAATTTTATCCTTTTATGTATCTTGTTTTCATCCCATTTTCTGCCAATAAATTCATGCTTTACTTCTATAAACTAGAAAAAAAACATTTAACGTAGTATATATTATTTCTATAAGTTTGCTTTTCATGGTGAAATGTTTATTGTTGTTACTGTAAAGAAAGGAAACTATAGGTCTATAAAGTATAAATTTAATTTTTAGACAATTTACATATATGTTTTGTAAGACTGTTTGTTTCTAAATAAAACAAAAAAATAAATAAAAAAGAAAACCGGAGTAACAATGTCTATACAAGTTCCTTAACCTTTTGACCGCCATACGTCAAAAATTGAACTACGACGACGACGACGACGATGGCGGTCAAAAGGTTAGAAACTGCCGCAGCGCCATTTCTTGGACGGAAGTTGAGTTCTTTAGGCAGCGTCAAAACACCGTACGAAATGTGTGAAAATGAAATTTGCTGCAAACCTATGCGACACGACACTCGCGACAGATGGCCCTGGTGCGTTTACCCGAATTACTGGTACACGATTTTGTATATACTAGATAGTAAGCAGTTCAGGTATTACATGGTCCTTGGTATTGTGCAATTACCGGCCACTAATCTTGCTCTAACGATGCGTTACCACGTCGAAACGATTAAAAAATATCCGCACTTTACCCACAATTTCAAATGTGCACAAAACTTGCTTTTTCATAGAACACTGCGTTGCGTCACGACGTGCTAATATGGTTTGGAATGCAGCTTGGCTGCATTTAAGTCAACCTACGGCTAGATACTATGTTCTTTAATAATATTGTTTATACACAGCGCTTTTTTGCGTCACAAAACCCTACCTAAGAAAACATTTAGGTCATTCGAGGTCAAATTATGTAATGAAATGTAGACGATGATGACATTGACGACCTTTTAGGAAATAGCAACGTCTATATCTCAGACATTTAATTTATTTATACCACGACCACAACTGTAGAACTCGTCATGGCAAGCAGCTACTGTAGCCTATGGACGACTACAACTTCCGAGGTGTCACATTCGCATTGTCGACCCTCTACTATGCCATTATCTTATACTACTATTGCCTCACGAGGTTCTTTTATTTACATTGTTCTAAAGCGTGCAGTATTTACACTATAGTATGATGTAATTTAGTACATTAAGAAAACCTTTAAATGCATACTTACTAATAAAAAGATTTTTATAAAGATCCTAATACCTAATACCTACAAGACCCGCAAGCAAGTACTTACTTCCTAAAAAACTGTTAAGGAATGTTATCCGTATTTAAACAATATTAATTACTTTCTATTACTGATGTGTGAAAGTAGGTATTTTAGAATGTAATTTAATATATAAAATATCCTCTAGTTTTGGTAAAAACTTAGCAGGATAATTGTATTGGTATTTTTCAATTATTACCGATAATTCCGATAAATCGATAGGATGCCAAAAATAGCCATGTTTTTTGCGGATGCTTGGTCGAGTCGAGATCGAGTTCCGGCTAGCTGGGCCAATGATTGAATTTCATGACAAAATATTCGCGGTATTTCCTGTTAGCGGCTTATAGTTGAAATCCGTTTTTGTCCGATCTGATTCATTTAAAACTTTCATTACATTAAAGAGAGTGATTATAACGTAACATTGAGAAAGTGATGTAATTAATTCAAGCGATAAATGTACGATAAGATTCCAGTGATAAAGCGCACATTTACTTGGTTTGTTTGTAAAATTTATTAGAGAAGAACTGAGAGTTAAAACAGTCTTGGTAGAATTTTAATTACAATATGTACTTACATACTCGCTTACTTGTCATTTGCAAGTGAGTGTTATTTGCGGCTATTCGTATGAAATTTCATTTCTAAGTCACGATGGTAATGTTAAGTACTCTAGAAGACATTACGACGTGTCGTTTTAAACGCGAAGAGTCCCGATGACTCATATCACCTCATGCTAGTATACTTAAGTTAAAAGCATATTCAGCATTTGAAAATACGATACTAATTTTAATTTACCCCTCATATTTATGACGTAGTGCATCCTGAGATTAATTAAAATAAAAAATGAATCATATTTTTTCCATCCGAATGTGCCTCATGCACATGGGATGCGGCTTGATCGCAACTGCAAATAATTTATCAGATTATACGTCAAGTGCAGCTTCGCTTGATGTAAAAGATACGAGCTCCACAGGAAACATAACTTAGATATAAAATAATATCATCGCGCTACTGTAATCATACTAGTAAGTCTAGGTTTTATGTTTATTTCTAATGAAATTCCTAAAGTAATCTTGATTCCGAGTACAAGCTAGAAATAAGATATCTGTATGATAACAGTAGAATTACTTATGTATTTATGACTAAGATGGTGCCTGCGTTGAATTCAGGAGGCGAGAATCATGACTTTATATTGAAGATTTGTCTTTATCCAAAAATATTTATAAGTCGCTTATATTAGCAAATAAATACTGTTTGCACAGCAAAAACACAACTGTATATGTTGTGATAGGCAGATGCGCATATCTACACGTAGTCGACGTAAGGCGCGTAAACCACGTAGTACAGATAAAGCACCTCTCCATACGAGAAGGGATTTCCTCTCATGAGCACGTAGAGTTAGTATTATATATTGAGATGTATTGCTAGAAGTGGAAGAATGGTCTGGAGTGCAGTAGTGAATAGTATAGTTACATAAACTATGGCTTTATAACCTGCGTTTGGTGATTGAACCCCTCCACATCCCAACCCGGCGCTGTGCCTATTTCATGGCGACCGTGACAGGACCCTGAGGAGTATTCGACAGGGCGCCGGGGACCGTGACAGCGTGACAGCGTGACAGCGTGACACCGTGACAGCGTGACGTCGTGACACCATGACATCGTGACACCGTGACATTAGAGGATATTGCTGTGTGTTGTGTGTGGACATGAGGAAGGCGGCAGGAAGATCGAGCGAACTACACGAGTAACTATAGTATAACCAACATGGGTGACGACGGCGGTGAAGGGAACTGTGAAGAGGACGAGCCGGTGGCGTCGGATCACAACTAATGGCGCGGCTAACTAAACTGCTTCATCGACTGCTGTGAAATCGACGGAGGTCCAGATGGCTACGGGCTTCAGCTACACGTCCGGCGTGGCGGCCCGGTGCTGGGAGCGTTCGAGGAGGTGAAGTTTTTTTAGTGTATTTCGTGTGTTATGGAAAAGTTTTTGTTATGTGAGTTATTTTATATAATTTTATACTTGGTTGACTTTATGGATTTATTAGAAGTAGGTATTATGTGTTGTAAGAATATAGATAAATTGTTAACAGGAGTTAGTGTAGGCATTTAGGAGTTTAAGATGTTGGTAAAGGATTCGCAGCTGTAGAACTTTTTAACGTTAAAAATAGCAAAACGGTATTTAGGGATTAGAAAAGTTTGATACGGTATCGAAATTGGCTAATTTTACTTTTAATTTAATTTATATTTTTATGTCTGTGAGAAAGTGTTGTAGTAGGCATGGGAAAATAGGGATAGTGATTAGGGCGACAGTTTCATTCTCAAAATGACGATATTGACGATAATAAATACGAATTTTGCTTACGGCAACTATAACAATAATGTGAGTCAACAAGGTCAGCAGCGTACAGCGACAGCGATTTCGCGAGTAGGCAGAAAAGCGCAATGTCAATGTTAATGCGCATATGACTTAAGAGTAGGTAACAGATGTGATGGATAAGAGTTTTTATATAATGAAGAGTAAGTGAAGGTTCAAGTGGAACGGTAGGTACTGTCCAACAATGTTGGTTATGTTGTGAAAAATGTTAAATTGATGTGAATCAAGATTCTCCATGGACGAAGGCACGCTTAGACGTATCGTTCCGAGACTTGGTTAAGTTGTGGAAAATGTTAAATTGAAGGAATCAAGATTCTCCATGAACGAAGGCACGCTTAGACGTATCGTTCCGAGATTTGGTTATGTTGATGAAAGATAGTAGAGTTAAAATGATTTCAATAGGGAAAATATAGATGAAAGAGTGTGTCTTGTGCGACAAAAAAATGAAATACCTATTTAAGTTATACAAGGAAAAGAGACAAAATGAAATACCTATTTAGGTTATGTATACAAGGAAAGGAAAAAAATCACGATTATGAAATATGTAGGAGGAACGAACACGGAACTAACTATGACTAATTTATAACCCAACCATTGTTAAGTTTAGGATATTTGGTATTAATTAAGGACAAATGTTAGAATAAACTAAAGACATACATTGAGCCCCATAGGATAAGTATAGCATAAAATATCCTAGTTTAAAAATAATATAGACTACTTAGTACATAAGAATAGAGTTAATTTACAAATAGTGTTCTTTTCAGGGGGAGGGAACCCCTTACCTTTTCAGGGGAGGTGTGATAGGCAGATGCGCATATCTACACGTAGTCGACGTAAGGCGCGTAAACCACGTAGTACAGATAAAGCACCTCTCCATACGAGAAGGGATTTCCTCTCATGAGCACGTAGAGTTAGTATTATATATTGAGATGTATTGCTAGAAGTGGAAGAATGGTCTGGAGTGCAGTAGTGAATAGTATAGTTACATAAACTATGGCTTTATAACCTGCGTTTGGTGATTGAACCCCTCCACATCCCAACCCGGCGCTGTGCCTATTTCAATGTATTAAACAGAAAAGTTCTATGGTCGATTACAAATTTATTGCTGAACTATTAGTATTATAGTTATGGTTATTTTTGTAATGTGCTGTTAAATTAGCCTAGATAATCAAGCTTAACTAGTATCATATGAGTGGCTAAGAAAAAGGAAAATAAACGATGACACTATTATATTTAGCAGTAGATGGCAAAAATGGCTCACTTTGATCCCTCATTCCAGATAAACATTTGTCAGGGAGGTGTGAAAAAACAAATGAATATTTTTTTAGGCGCTACTTAAATTAACTACGAAGCGTTTTGTTGACATTTAATTTAGGCAAACAAAAACTCACAAACACGAAGGCCAAAAGCGTGGTACAGTCAGCGTCAAAAGTAACTACGCAAATGAAGGCGTCAAAAGTCTTTATTTAAAGGCAATAAGGACTTTTGACACCTTCATTTGCGTAGTTACTTTTGACGCTGACTGTACAAAAAGGCGCGTGGTAATTATTTTTCGGCTTCTTATAATAAACATGACGGTGACAGTGATTATGTTATATGTATGTTCAATAACCGCGTTATAAATCGTTCCTATAATAATTCAGCCAGCGTCTATGGATCGGAAATATAAAAATTCCGACACGCAGAGAATGTTTATCGCTATCCATCGCAGGACAATAGGGCGGCGATGAAAGAGTGCCTCATGGTTATACCTACTTCATCTAGACTCCGCAAGTTTCACACCAACATGTAAAGTACTTAGTTTTTTCTCTGCCACACAATTCGGTTTTTGTTCTACTTGCGTGGTTATTTGTGAAGCAAATTGTTTGATTATAATTTTGTTTTTACTGTTGTAATCGTGGATAAATCTGGGCTTCATAGTCACTTTTCTTTACAATATCTGTATTACAGCGTCTATAGGTGACTATAGCAATAATGCCAGAAAGTTAATGGTGACTGAAAGTCGATTGATGTCCCGTTTAGTGAGCAAATACTCTGTGGCCTAATGGCAGTGTAAGTACTCTGCGTCACCATGACATGCTAATAGAGATATTCCTAGTGGCTATTGAGCTTTTACGGGAAATAAATGAGTAAAATACGATATTTACATACGAATAGTTCACGATATAAAAAACTATTTAATATATCTTCGGGTGACAAATTCATAGCTATAATGACCCACACTGGTAACATAACAAGGTTGATTATCGTTTATTTATTATTTTTGTAATTAGTGAGGTTTTGTTGTCACCTGACTATATTAGTAACTGGAATGCATTAAGTAGCTTATCGGTAGCAAATTACCGTAGCATTGAAAATAGGCGACAAACGGACATTTTTTCTGGATTTTTATGCAATACGTACACCTGTTTGAATATATACATAAACATAATGTTATTAGTGTATTGGTAACGGTCTTCAATAAAATTATCTTAGTGATGTATAATTGTATATACTAATGGAGAAATTATAATAACGCCACGCGTATGTTCTCCATGAAGTCTAGATATAATGTACTTTATCTAATAGTTATTAATTTACACGTTAACAAACTGCGTTTTATAGGTTTTAGATATAGTTATGTTAAGTTTTATAAGTTTTTGCACTTAGCAATACAATTTGCATCTTTTAGTAGAAGTACTGGTATTAGTTAAAGTTGAGTCCTAGATAGCACTCCTAGCCTATAACTACGAACCACTTCGTTAATTGAATCATCTGTTTGCATCACTGTCTTTCGAATATGCAAGAGCGATAGAGATGGGGCCAGTGTATTGTCGATTTCCGAAGTTCGTGGTAGGCCCTCTGAGGTCCTCACCTCGTGACGTAATGTAATGAATAGCATTTTAGTCGAGGACCGTGTTAAAGCCACGAAGCTTGCTTAGTGCCCTAAGTAAGGTACAAGATTGATAAGTTTAATAGTTGTGTCTGTATGTACGAGATGAGAAAGTATTCGTAACAGTAGTGTTCTTTCTGATGAAACTATTTTAAAGACAACAACAACACATCACAACACCTAATCGTTCAGTTAGAAAGAAAAAGTTTGACGAAGAGATGGTTTCTTTTATTGATAATAGACGAGTACAGGATTATAGTAATAGGATGTGAGTATTTTGAGTCATGCTTCCAAAAAGTTAAGTATCTAGATTCTATGTCGAGTCTTAGTTACTAAAAGTCTTGGAAGTTTTTGAAATAGAAAGGTCTCATTAAAATTAGTGGAGTTTTTATATTTAAGACCCGCAAAAGTCGATTTATACGCACTCTATATACAACATCTACATACCTACATAGAGCATAACCCGCTTATTCATAAACATATTTCTAAACGTAAATCTCATTTAACTAAATCATCGTTTGTCCTTATCTGTCACTTTGACAATCGTGTTTGTTAGAAATGGACAAAACATAATTTAACTGAATGAGGTTTGAAACACGTTTATGAATAATGTTTACCTACTTAGTATATCAAAAATTTATTGGCTATCTTACGTCAAATAAATTCGTATACTTATTTCATCCTGTTTCATAAACATCACATTTTGTCTTTACATTTACGGGGCATAGTACAGTTATAATAATGATGCCCGTCTAGTCTTACTTAACGTCGGTCTTATGACTCGGCTTAGCACCAAACTGTAAACAAAGTATTAAGGAGTAAATGCCGGTAACTTATCGTAGGAATTCACATTTGACTTTTAAAACATGAAATTACTGTTGGCCGCTCGTCCCTGCTAATCCAGGTTAATCTTATAGCGTGTGTCGTCATTTGTTTTTCGCACGGGACCCGTAATGATGCTCATTTTTATTCTCTAGCTAGAGCTAGATTCTCTATTAACCATCTGGATTTTTCTATTAACCTTTTCGACGCCATGTCAAACGCAAAACCTACCACTCAGACGCCACGACATCTAAATTTCAAAAATCAAGTTAAACTTCATGCGTGTGCATGTAGGTCTATTTTGCTCTGTGGTCGGTGACCGATATATCGGTCTTTGGCGCTGGACTTGTGGTGCCGATATATATATGTACGTCTTTGGTGTGGAAAAAGTTAATAATTTGAATTCGAAGAGATTTCGACTTCTGTCGAAAAATTATATGTCAAAAATAACGTCATATGCACTACTACTGTGTGTTTAAATTAAAGTTAATAATGTGCACTGTTTAAATTTTATGACTCGATAGGTACCTACTGTAATGTTTTCAAATAAAAGATTCGTCTTGAAAAAGTACTTGCGTTTATTATTAATTAATATTTCTAAATTTACATGTTAACCATTTCGACATCCATATCTCAGAGGGCGCTTAGTCTCAAGTTACTCGACTCATTTTACAAAACGTCTGTACCTAGGGGACGCTATCTGTCACCAGACTGTCATGTGTCATTTCATACAGTCTGTACCTAAGCGTTCTGTTCCACGTAGTGTACATCATTACATCATCCCCTTTTTTTTTTTTTTTTTGTAACAAAAATAACAATCTATACTTATACTTAAATTACACTTAACTATGAGAAACACTCAAATAGAGTTAACTTTGAACACAATGATAAATGAACTTATCACATTGACTCAATTTGCTCTCGTACTACACACCCTCTACACAGAGCACACACAACAGACAACGAATTATTGAGGTCGAACATGAAATGAGGTCCTAGTATATATACATCCATTATTGTCTTTTATATTATAAGATCTGAAGTTGTTGTTGCCGACAATTTTACCCAACAACCATTTTTTTGAACTTGGTTCAATTTTAAACCATACATTTTGACCAATATGAAAATGAGACCTCTCTTTAGTGTGTTTATTATAATTACATTCATTCCTATCTCTGACCTTATCAAATTCCACCTTTGTGTTATAATTTATTTTAGATGTTAAATATTTAAATGTACAAGGCAGTTTAGTTTTTAAATTTCTGTTCATCATTAGTTGAGAAGGTGTACATTGCGTGCCAGAAACAGGAGATGATCTATATTTTAATAAGGCAATTCTATAATCTGTCTTGTCTTCATTACATTTCATTAACATTTTCTTAGCTATTTGTACGCCACGTTCTGCCATACCATTGGATTTCGGATATCTAGGGCTTGAGTAAATGAATTTAAAACCCCATTCTTTTGCGAATTGTTTGCATTGATATGAATCAAATGGAACATGATCTGCCACCACTTCCAAGGGTATGCCAAAACAGCTGAAAACATCTGTGAGCACATTAATTATGCTTTGAGAGGATTTAGTTGAAATGTGTCTAATATCTAACCATTTTGACATGTAGTCATACATTACTAAATAACTTTTCTTTTTAAAATCCATTATATCAATTCCGATTTTAGCAAATGGCAAGGATGGTACATCATGTGATAATAATGGTTCCTTAGTGTTATTATTCTGATACATCTGACAGATAAAACATTGTTTAACAAAAGATTCAATATGGGCATCCATTTGCGGCCAATAGTATAAGCCCCTCACAGTTTGTTTCATTTTCGTTATGCCTAAATGCCCTTCATGCAATTTTTTTAAAATTGTTAATCTTAATGACTTCGGTACAATCAATCGATCGTTCATAAATATCAAACTCTGATCTATACTAATGTTGTGTCTTAGTTTAAAAAAATGTTTAACATTTTCCGGTACCCCATTAATATTTTCTGGCCAACCCTCTTGTGTAAATGATAATAGTTTGGCCAAACATTCATCTTTTGAAGTCTCACTAATTAGTTCTTGTTTTTGTTCCTCAGTGCATTGTAAATAGTTTC
Organism: Pammene fasciana; assembly: GCA_911728535.1. Taxonomy (NCBI): domain Eukaryota; kingdom Metazoa; phylum Arthropoda; class Insecta; order Lepidoptera; family Tortricidae; genus Pammene; species Pammene fasciana. The sequence goes on along the minus strand of OU452276.1, from coordinate 14,001,337 downwards.
CTAAACCAATACAATGTATAACTTCATACATATATGATTGGTCTTCATCGACTTCATCTAAATAGCTTCGTGATAACAAATCTGCAATATGCATCAAGCGGCCTTTTAAATATTTAAAAACAATATCATATTTTAATAATTTTAATTTTAGCCGTTGCAGTCTAGCCGAAGGAATTTCATGGATACCTTTCTTGAGTAAAGTCTCAAGAGGCTTGTGATCATTAAGCACGGTGCATTTTTTTCCATAAATATAATAATGGAATTTTTTTGTCGACCAGACTACACTCAATAGCTCTTTTTCGATTTGAGAGAAGTTTTTCTCAGCATTGGTGAGACTTCTTGATGCATAACATACAGGTTTGTCATTCTGCATTAAACAGCAACCTAAACCATCCTTACTCGCATCACATTGAATTGTCACAGGTAAAGAAACATCAAAATTTTGTAATACAGGTGCTGAACTTATACATTTTTTTATATTACAAAAAGCGTTTTCATGTATTTCTGTCCAAATCCAACCTACATTTTGTTTCATTAAAGCCTGTAAGGGTGCTACTAGATCAGCCAAATTACTAATAAAATTCCTTAAATAGTTTACCATTCCCAGGAATGATTGCAATTGTGTTTTATTGGATGGACTCTTAATATTTATTAATGCTCTTACTCTTTCAGGATCAATTTTCATTCCCTCTTTTGAGAATACATGACCAAAATATTTCACTTCCTTTAATTTATATTGGAATTTTCTTTTATTGAACTTTACATTGCTTACTCGAGCTCTTTCAAAAACACGTTCTAATATTTTATCATGTTCCTCTTCACTGTCCGCACAAATCAACAGATCGTCACAGTAAATCACAACACCCGGTATGTCACCAAATGTCTGTTCACTATATTTTTGAAATATTTCTGGTGCTACAGAAATTCCAAATGGTAGCCTTAAAAATTTATAGCAGCCAAAGGGACTGCTAAAAGTACATAGATCTGTTGATTTGTCGGTTAATTTAATGTTATAAAATCCATCGGACAAGTCAAGTACAGAAAACACTGATTTATTACTTAATTTTGTGAGCATTTCTTCTAAAGTGGGTATGAGATGATATTGCCTTATTAAAACCTTATTTAAGTCCTGTGGGTCTAAACAGATTCTTAAATTGCCATCACTTTTCTCTATTACTACAAGATTACTCACAAATGATTTGGGATGTTCGACTTTCTCAATAATTTGCTGTTCCTGAAGACTCTGTAATTTGCTGGCCAGACGCTCCCTTATGGCATGTGGAACTCGTCGAGGTGGTTTTACTACTGGCTGTGCGTCTGGTTGAGTGTGTAATTCGAGAGGTACACTAAATTGGCCAACACCCTGGAAAAGTGATAAGTTTTTATTAACAATAGCCTCTTTATCATTAATATTAATATTGTTAATGGTACTGCTCTTTAGTATTTTTAATTGTAGTAACGAATTTAAACCTAATATTGGCTTTACATTTTTTTTAATAATTATAAATTCAGTCTCGACCATATCAGATTTACTCACACCAATTTTTAGAATTTTCTTTCCTAATGGCTTCAGTTTATTACCCCCAAATACCTCTAGTATAATATTTGTCTCAGACCACTTAGGATTATCATCATCGACAATTACTTTTAAATCTTTCAATGATATAACATTTACCTGAGCCCCCGTGTCGCATTTAAAACTCATATGTTTATTTTCTATGAATAAATCTGATAGCCATTCATTATTATTAATATTACTACTTCTGCCAATAGAATGAACCATCCGTACTAGTCACAAATCATGTACTAAGTTATTGTCCTCTGTATTTTCAGCCTCGACTGAAGCTACATTTTTGTTTTGACAACCCTTAGCGAAATGGTTTGGTTTTTTACAATTATGACAAGTCTGGCCATAAGCGGGACATTCCGCTGGTCCATGTTCAGTGTAACATTTCAGACACCTGTAAAATCTGCGATTATAACTAGGTCTATTTTTAGTATTTTTATACTTAGCTCCTTGTTTTGGTTGAGTTGAAACCAGATCCACCGATACTGGTTCCTGCTTCTGGATCACCTGTGCATGTTCCTTTGACAGCTCCGCAACTCTGCACTTCTCGACGGCTTGATCCAATGTGAGGTCCTTATTTTCCAGCAGTTTCTGTTGCAGTTTTCTGTCCCTGATGCCCATGACAATTCGATCTCTTAACATTCTGTCTTCCATGTCCTTGAAATTACAATTTTTTACCAATTTTCTAATTGCAATATAAAAATTGTCAAAAGTTTCTCCATCTTCTTGTTTTCTGTTATTGAAATTATATGTGTTAATGAGTTCATTTTGTTTCGGTTCAAAGTAATCATCGAATAATTTGATTAGTTCTTCAAATTTTGGAGGATCGCCTGCGTTCTTTATCAAATTTTCATATAAATCCAGCCCCTCTTGCCCAATGCAGTTCAATAAAATAGCCGACTTTCTAGTCTCGGCCACATTTGTTAATCCAGCAGCTATGATAAAAATCTTCAACTGTTGCTTGAAATTCCTCCACTTTAATAACATATCACCCGCTGAATCAAATTGCAAAGGCAATGGCATTCTATAATCTACAGGATTACCCGTCATGATGGCTACTTCACTTTTCTTCTCAACCGAATCCTCTGTACCCATCAATGTGAACTATATGTATCACTTCTCCACATTAAATCTTCTTAATAACACGTTCGATGACCGGCTGCGCCATGTAATGTTTTCAAATAAAAGATTCGTCTTGAAAAAGTACTTGCGTTTATTATTAATTAATATTTCTAAATTTACATGTTAACCATTTCGACATCCATATCTCAGAGGGCGCTTAGTCTCAAGTTACTCGACTCATTTTACAAAACGTCTGTACCTAGGGGACGCTATCTGTCACCAGACTGTCATGTGTCATTTCATACAGTCTGTACCTAAGCGTTCTGTTCCACGTAGTGTACATCATTACACCTACTAGATTTCATCAGTAGGAATGTCAATGATAAATATCTAGTTACAGAAACTTCTTATTGTAATTTATACCAACAAAACATTAGTTACGCAAGACAAAGCTAAAGCGCGAGGATATTCGCGAATCGTAATGAGTAATCGCTTCTAGTTCGAGTTTATTTTTAGCCCGATGCATTAGCCTGTCGCTATAAATCACTTTATTTCCAAACAAGTTAAATTTACGTAAATCTTTTTACAAATCTGACAAAAAAGATTTATTATTTCACTAAAGAAGAAAAAATATAATGTTTTTTTAAATTTCTTATGAAGAACATGAGAGGCTGAATCAATTAATTTATACCATGTCGTCGGCAAGCAAGTATACAGTCCACATGATCGTATGCTGTTAGATTCAAAAACCATCCAGCTTGGTTTTAGTTGCTCGACTTTGGAGCTCGGACTCATCTGCATGATTATATATACATATTTTAAGACTAATATTAAGTAGGTGTGTTACGTATATGTTGGGCATGTCATAAAACTCATTTAAATTTTAGTTATGTTGTATAGAGCGTCCATAGAAATCGATTTCTATCGGGTTGTCTTATTTTCTTCCACATAAGTACATTTACCGTGTCTTATAGGAAGGTAAGGCAAATTAGCATATTGAGGTGATGTAGTTATATTAAGAATATTTTAACTGTGTAATTGTTTTTAATAAGCTATTCCTACTATGGCGGGAGTGTGCATTAGACAGGGCCAAATGGCGGGTAGGAGGGGAGGCCTTTGCCCAGCAGTGGGACACCTTACCAGGCTAAGAAAAAAAAATCCTACTATAAGGAAAAAAAAAAATACTACTATCGGTAATCATATAACCCCGGTACTTTTTTTTCCGCGTTGCAGTGACCAGCGTTCGATAACAATCGAATTTCACGGTGATCGGTGTGTTTGTCTGGCCAGGAGTCGGGTTAACTCTGACACAAACACTGTTTACGGTAAAAACGATAGGGGCCGGCATTCGTAAGCACCCATGTACTTAGAAAATATACGGACATACTGCCGTGTCAAATAAAACTGATTCAATTAGTAACCGATTTCCACGACACTCATTTACGACTCAAGGGCGAGTGGTGATTGGTTCAAGCCCAACAAGTTAGTGTGTGTTCGCGACTGTGCACGAGATATTGGCTCATCATGGAATCAAAGTTTTATCTTCGCATGATTACGTCCCTATATTTTCTAGGTCTATGCAAGCAGTAGCAATTAAGTGCAGATGTTGACATTAGGTGGGACACGGGCACGCGCCACCGACGCCGACGCCGACGCCGACGCCAGGCCCTGATATTTACGCAATTTTCATATCTTTATGTTATTATTATATGTATTACTGTCTACAGAAGCTATTTAGATCAAAACGGAGCTCACAAGAATTCTAACGGCCTCCTACTCTAGGCCTTATTCATAAACGTCTCTCAGGCCTCAATTAGTTAATTAATGTTTTGTCCTTATTTGTCACTTTGACAGTTGTGTTTATAAGTAACAGACACGACATAAATTAACTAAATTAGGTCTAAGAGACGTTAAGACCTTGGGTCAGAAAACCCAAGGCCTTATGAATAAGGGAGCGTGTCACCATGTGACACTTAGGGACCTCTCAGGCTCAAATCCTAAAGGGCATTTATTTATCTGTGTTTTTATAACGAATATTTGTTCCTGAGTTACGGTTATTTTAGATTCAATTCAATTCAATTCTTTATTGATAACATATATGTTACACGTCATTTAACATTTAACATGATATATACTTATTTAATTATTTATCTATTATTTATTATAATATATCACCACCTAGTACCCACCACATAAAGCTAGAGCTTATTGTGTGACTAGGTCGATTGCGTAAGATTGTCCCATAATATTAAGTTATTTATACGAGGAAGACATACCGAGAATTGGAATAAATATTTAAGCACTATATTTCGACCGCATTTCGTGCACGTGATTATTTGGATTCGTTTCGTCATGCTTTTTCAGTCTACTTCAGTTTAGGAAGTAGGTATAGAGAGTGGTTATTACTTCATTTAAGTAGTATTTCGCCGTAATAAAATTTTTGTTTTTAGTTTCTCTATGCAGTTTAAACGCAGTGGTTAAAACATATCGATGTAGTATGCTTATAACTTTATTTTCTCATTCATCATAATCAGACCTAGGAATCGATGGGGCAAAATTTTATGACAGGTAGGGAGTTCCCATATAGATAAACTCAATTAGGTATCGATGCTTTCTGCATATACTTGTGACCACTCCAAGTTGTGTTAGTCAAAATATAATTTTGACTAACAAAATTTTGCCCCATTGATTCCTAGGTCTGTTCATAATCTATCTATACAGAAAGTCTTGCATCTAATCAATCTGGAGGCACGGTAGTGCCCCCGTCAAGACGTACCATTATTTCCCCGGGTAGAAATGTCAAGAGTTAATTAATAATGCTATAATTTAATTGAAATGCACACGTCAACGGCGTTAAGAAATATGCTTAGATTCGAGTTTTCACGGTAGGAAAGAATTATGCGCTACGTCTGTATGTATTATTATTTATTAGTTTTAATGAAAACGTTCGTGTTTATACTTAACTAGTACGGAACGTTTTCAATTAACTCAGAGACGTGTTCTGTTTCTGGCACGTAATTTTCAACCTACTTATGGTTCTTAGAAAGTGGGAATACTCTCCAGTTGATGTTTTATGAGATACCTAGTTATAGCGGTTGTGTCAGTAGTAATTAATGCGTCTAAGACTGTGTCTACCGTCCAGTAGCGCCCTCATTGGGCGGTTTATATTTCCTAATAAACGAATAAATTTCTGTATAATCCCTCATGTTAAGCTGTAGCTACTTCCACTAATTCCACAATTTTGCGAAATGTTTCAAATCCTAATAATGTGTCAGATGAATACTAAAAATAGTAAGAAATGAAAGGGCGATGGTAATATTTGCGCAACATTGTTGCCATAGGAATTACACATGCAAACCAAACAGGCTAATAATACAGTTTCTCACTGTATAGGTAAATACAGAATCCGTACTTGTACAGGGTGTTTTTCAGGGCTAAATTATCTGCAAACTTAGTTTTATTATGACTAACCTAGAAATCTCGAAATATGTAAATGGCGTTTCATATATTTCGGCTGATTACATTCTAATTGATTTCTGTGGACTGTCAATTCCTTTAATATTTTAAGGTTGTTCTCTAATTTCTATTAAGTTTAGCAGATGTAGTTAAGTTTAATACTGTATAAATTATATAATGCGCTCCTTTAGCTATTGGAATACAAACTCGAGTATCATAACGACTCATCTTATTGCTTCTCTGGGAAGGAACCATTAGTATAGTGTTTCAGTCGTTGAAAGCCGCTGCCTACTTTTAATGTAATTTACAAACAGTTTTATGTAGTACTAGCTTTTGCCCGCGACTTCGTCTGCGTGGGATTTATAATCCCGCGTTAAGGAATGAATATTCTGGATATCAACTATTCTAAGATATCCTTCCCCAGAGCTCAAACTATATCATGGATTCCCCATAAAAACTTTCAACCCCGTTTTGACCCCCTAAAGAGTTAATTTTCGGGATAAAAACTATCCTATCTCGTTTCTCGGGATTTAAATTATCTCCATACTAATTTTCATCTAAATCGGTTCAGCAGTTAAACATTCTCCATATAAACTTTCAACCCCCTTTTCACCCCCTCCAGGATTTTGTGTGGAATGAAAACTATCCTATGTCCTTTCCGGGTACTCAAGCTATGTCTGTACCAAATGGCATCAAAATCCATTTAGCCGTTTTCATGTGATGCGCGGTCAAATAAACAGACAAACAGATAAACAGACAAAAATTCTAAAAACGGTTGGAACGTGTTCTGTTATAAATTCTAAGTATCCCCAGCCAACTTTTTTTCGAATATCTACCATGTACAGACTTTCCACCCTCTTCAGCTTTATTATATGTATAGATAGATAGATAGACAAGCAATTGATATAAACTAAGATATTATATGCGATATTTTCGAAGCGTAGGTACCTAACTTTCTTTGTAGCTTTGATAATATTAGTTGATAAAGGCGCCGCTACACGACACTTGAGTATAGGTGTTTGTTTTGGTTAGCATCTTTGTTCCTGGTTGTTCAATGACCAGAGCAAACAAAGTAAAACAATGGCGTTCATCAATTTATTTGTGTACTTATGTCATACCATTCTGTATCTAAGAATATGTATCAATAGCTACTCTAATGTACCTATATAGGTACCTACACATATTAGGTACTTACCTACAGATGAGCTTATGTATTGATTACTTTACTATGTTTATACCTAAAGATTCAATATACTCTGTGACCTAAAGGTCGATTTATTATAAGTAATATATAGGTACGAAAACAAGTGACAATTTTGTAGAAAACAGAGTTTTATATCAATTTACATAAGCATATTCAAAAGATGAACAATAGACCTACCGTTATGTACGTACCTATGTACTCCAAAGACGTGCTGCTATTTATTGTAATTACTTCCTCTTAGAGTGACTATAAATTGGTTCCTTTCATAAAACACCTTCACACAAATGAATGTCCAAATTAAAAGTTAGGGTCTATTACTTATGTTTTACATGGGTAATTTGTTCTGGGTACAGTTAGCGCAACAATTTATACCCATGTGGGCGGGCAGCGCAGGCGCAGTGGGCGAACACCACTCAATGGAGATGCTCTGTACAGTCGTCCGCAATAATCTGACCGACGGACACAACTTTATCGTAAGAGGTGTTAGATCAAAACGTTTCTTATCGCTCTTGTTTTATTGCTTGAGACTATACCGTCCTACACGGGTACGTTTTACGATACCTCACAAAACCTTAATAAAAATTTTACAACTTTGCAACATAATGCTTTCAAAAATCGAACAATGAGTATAATGTCTCTATCGGATACGATTTGTAAACAATATGGCTCATTGTAAAAGATCTGATTGTCTGTTAGCGAGATTAAACCACTTTCATTGCTTAGTTTTGTGGTGTTATGTCTAAAAAAAGGTGTGCGAGTTTAATTTGATAAAACAAACAGGCTTGTCATTACAACTTAGTACAATAAGGAAATGCATACTTTATTGAATTCCATAATAAAACAAAATTTAAATTTTGAGGGAACTTACCACATACGTGTTTTTTAGCGTTATATGTATATGTACAAAAAATATGTCAATTTTGTAGGAACAATGGTCTGGAACCCCTGTGGTATGACTCTTATTTGTTGTTGGGCGTATCATTCTATACATCTAAGTAGGTAACCTAATTATCGTCGCTTTAGTTATGCGCCACGGTATGTATATAATTTGTCACGTTTAATTAGACAGCAATTTAGATGCGTATGCTCTTATATTTACCGAATACCTCATTGCTAATTAAAGCAATAGGACTTAATGGAACGGGAGGAATTCATCCAAGTGATAGGGTCTGATTATCCGATAAAGCGAGTAATAAGCCGGTGTCGGAAGTGAGCGCTTTGCTGGGCCACAAATCACTTGCGTCAAGCCAAAAGACAGTAATGGCCGTAATAAAACAAACCCAACTTGCCCAACCGTCGCTGAGATTGTTTCCTGTCACAAAATTTGGTCTAAAGGAAAGCCTTAATTACCTGTTTACGAACTATGTAATTCCATATCTGAACTTGAATCCCTACAGTTCTCGGTAGCCGTGCCTGATAAGTGATATCATAGAGAAGATTGGTTTTCTCAAACACTATTTATTATTTTTAAAAAAGCTCCACTCTTAGTTCCCAAACACTTGAGATGTAGTACTTACGTAGTTGTTGATGTGTTTTTTTTTAAATGACTATTTACTTATTTTGGTAAAAACATAAAGAAGGGTACCTTGATTTTACCGAAATAAGTACGGTCGACGTCAAAAATATGTTTACATTTTTGCACCTTACTTCTTTGTAATAAGGTCCAAAAGTGTAAACATATTATTTGACGTTGACTGTACCTGTTGTCTTTTTAATTCTGATTTGCCTCAAAATTTAACAGAGCTACTCATATTATTTTGATTGTTAAAATTCATGTGTGACCTGTAGAATTCGTCAATTAAGCGTCTTTAACGCAGGCCATTGGTCACGCTTCATGGTCACGGAATAGACATAATTTTGAAAAAACTTAATATGCTGTGAACATAGATGCTCTCTGGCTAAACCCTGGGGCGAACAACCTATTCATTGGCAAGGTACGCGATACCTACTAACGCCAACATTTTATTCATTTGAATCTACATATTTGCTAAAAATATCGCTAGGTACAAGTCAGGTATATATGCTTTTATATTATGCTGCCTTTAGTACAGTCAGCAGCAAAGTAGCTAAGCGGGTAGGGTGTTCAAAATGCCCTGGACACGACTTTATTGTTAAGAGAGTAAGGAACGTGTGTAGATCATTCTGAACACCCTACCCGCTTAGATACTTCTGCTGCTGACTGTACTACAATGTTAAGAGTCCGGTAATGTTTTTTTTCGATTTCGCTCAACTTTTTGATGCGATTTTGCAGTAACTAACATAACTTCTATAATTTTGTATACATATTATGAAAGATCGTTTCTTTTTGGATGGAATAAATACAACGATTTTTTAATTTTATGCTTTATTTATAAATAATTCACCCTAATCTAACACCTGTTTCGCGATTTTTGCTTGGAGAGGTGAAAAGAGTAAGGTTTTTATTGATTTAAATTAAGTTATATAAGTATGTAAAATATATAAATACATTGGAAAATGAGTCGCCTGAGGAATAAGTGTAACAGTTTTTTTCATTTTCATATATATTTTTTGAGAGAGAGTGTGTTTTGCTAGAGCAATTTTGCTAAAAATTGCCGAAGTTTAGGTGATATTTTTGGAAAGATACTAAAGTATTTTGCAAACATAAAAATACAAAAATAAACTTCATTTTATGTTTTATTCAGATAGTATAAAACATATTAGGGTGCATAACAAATAATAATTAAAAATCGTACGACAAAATTACATGAATCAACGTCCTCACTAAACATGCTCTGTAAGAATCGAGTTTTAAGGTATTAAATATTAATATAAATAGACCTAAAGTACTTTTTTGCAATAACAAGACTTCAAGCTATCGTACCAAATGCAATTCACGTGTATAATGTTATTATTAGCGATTTTCGTTTTCAAATCGTTACCGGACACTTAAGAACTTATGAATGGTTAATGGACAGTATTCATCATCAAAATTATAACTACATGTATGTAAATATTAGGATGTGAGTAGGTACTGGGAAAATAGGTAGTCTATTTTAAGGTATGCGAAAATTAATTGAAGCAACTGTACCATTTCTTAATTTAGTTATTAAAAGTGCATTTAATTTGATTTGTAAATAAAAATAAAACATGAAATCATCGCCGTTTTGTTTATGAAATTATCCCAGTATAATTTCATAAACAAAACGGCGATGATTTCATGTTTTATTTTTATTTACAAATCAAATTAAATGCACTTTTAATAACTAAATTAAGAAATTGTACAGTTGCTTCAATTAATTTTCGCATACCTTAAAATAGACTACCTACATTGATCTAAGTAGTTTTTAATGTGCACCTAAAATGCTACATTAGGCACATTATAACGCAACTTGCGGTTACAACGGGTACTCAACCAGTGGTCAACAGAACCCAATGAGCCGAAACTCGATTAGTGATGAATTAATCTGGTTACCTAAGCGTTGCGTGATGCTTCAAGAGTTGTAATATCACAGCTAACATAATTTGTGCGTACTTAGTGAAAGCAATGGTTATTTCATCGTAGTAATCAATTGATAACCGGAGCTGAAGGGCTCGAAATGCTCAATCATTAGTAGATAGGTATTTGCAATCCGATCCGAATAAGACTAATTATATATGGTGACTTTTTGTGGCATAACGACGATATTAAACAAGCTTATCGGTTAGCTAAGTTTTCACAAAAAATAAGTTGAATTCAAGACCTAATCCTGTATTTCTTAATTTACCCATTGATTAAACTTTCAACGATATAGGTACCTAGAGTATAATTTGCAGTAGGTAAGCCTTAATAGGTACGTGTTGTTAAAATTATCAAGCTAGTTAACTGGTCGTTTTTCTTTTTTTTATACCACGACGGTAGCAAACAATCATACGGCCCGCCTGATGGTAAGCAGATACCGTAGCCTTTGGACGCCTGCAACTCCAGAGGTGTCACATGCGCGTTGCCGACCCTTTACAAAAAGGAGGATTCACTGTGTTGACAGCCAACGGAACAATACGGTCCCTCGTCGTCAACACACTGGTCCTCTTTGAGATCACACGCCAAGCCACCATACTCACCGACAGGAACACATCACTATGTATAGGGTCTAGTGCAATTTTGCTGTGGTTTTCTGTAAGGTGACCAAATAATACAAAAAAATACAGACAAACCAAGTGCCGCTCTTATGAATCAACCATATAACCGGCCTCACCGAAAATTAAAAAGCCGATTAATAGACTTGCATCTCGCCTCCGAAACCTGTCTGCTTCCGGAGTTACGCCAAACCAGTCCAACACCCACAATTGTAGGTTTTTTAATTTCGTTAAGATATCTCGCCGAATCGTCACTTATTGTGTAACAGCGTCAGCGCTCAGCGAACTCAGGAAATTAGTGAGAACTTCACAAATTAACGTTTTGATCCGAATCCATTTCAATAAATATATCGTCGAATAAGACGTGGGGCCTATCATTATATAATTAATAAAATTAACTTAGGTACAATGATTGGCAGGAAGTTGTTACTAACGATTCGTTTGTAGGAAGTGATAATTCGCAGCATCTTTAATATTTTGCGAGTTATTCGACGTAAATTAGAACTTTAACAACAAATTTACAACAACACGTTACAGCGTTACCGTAGACTGTTTTCTATATTTTTTTAATGTGTGAGGTGATGTTACATTTGTAACTAAGTATTGTGTTAGTAATAAATACTTTATATAATAATTGAAAACGTAATTATTAATAAGTGCAAATAAAATTATCTATTTGGTATAATAAAATTATACCTAAGAACTTGTATTACACTGGTCAGTGTTACCTCCCTTGTGACTTACTCGTACATTAAAATACGTACATGCATAATATGTACGTGCAAAGTATAGCAATATGCAAAGTAATATGTGCGTGTGGACTACTGGTAGCCGTGTATGGTATCTTATTAAATAATACAGCATTATCTGCACCCATATACTGCATGTTAATTACGAAAGAACTAACGAGTTATGTCAGTTACATCTTTCTAATGATGCATTCTGTAAAAAAAATAACGAAAATTACGCAGTGGTTTGATCGATACAACTAGTGATATAAATAAATAAATTGCTGCTATATCACCTACTTTATATTTTAACGTGCCTTTAGTTAATATTTACTTAAATTTTATATCACCTTTCATATAGTAATTTCGTTCACTTGTGATGCGCTTATCATATTATATTAAGTATATATGTCCAATCTTGAATTCACGAAAAAAAATTATGCATTTTCGCCAAATAGGTCCAGTAACATGGATCGAGGGTCCCGATTACTTTCGAAATTTCGAGTTCCTTCCCCCTGTGACCTGCCATATTCAGCTGGACAAGTATGATTTAAACAATCTATTTGCGCCCCATTCGGTAGGGATTGAAATATATACCTACTCTAACATCATACCGACCTCTCCTTATCAAATACGTATAGAGGTACTTCCAAATATCAAACGACCCTTTCTTATAATTAAATCTCGGTATCAAAAGTCGTTCCATAAATATTAGGGTTATTAGTACTCATTATTAAAATAATTACCCGCCATTACGGTATCAAACCACTAAGGTAGTTTATGGACTTGTAACGGGTTTTTAAGAGTTCCATCTGTCATGTGGCAACAAAGTAGCGTCGTTTTTGTCGTTAAGACGCGGGATGGATGCGGGATCCCGACTCAGTTTAATTAAGCAGCTCGCGTTGATGAATTGTCCAGATTAATTCATGGGCCGAGGATCGCACGCATTCAGGTCACATGTGCGTGTGCGCACTGGTATTCTTGTAACTTTTAAAGCATTTTCTGGCGAACTAGTTTAGATGTTCTCAATATCTGTAACTGCAGTAGATGCGATTTCCCGCGCAAAACGTCACTAAGCTTTTTCATGCATTTTGTCATATTATACGTTTCCCACTTAGGGGGTATTTTGTGGCTGATCCCGTCAGAATCGTCGGATGAAAAATGTCAAACGATTACCTACTTAATATAATGGTTTGAGGCAAGTCCTCGTTTAACAATGAGAATATCACACCTTTGGGAACTGATCGCCCCCCTTCACTCTCAATGAGCTTGTATCTTAACATTGTAATGTGCGGACAACTCGGACAAGGTAGGTATTGCGTTCCATACATATTTATATAATGGAAATGTCGGATAAAGTAATTAAACGTGCATAGATAAGGGAAGCCTTACATATTCGTAATCTGAACGAGTTTAGGAAGTTGAAATGCAGGATTTCCTACGATCGTAAATAATTTGTTGGAGCGACAGCGATTGCATGTAGGTATGCAAATTAAATTTATAAGTAAACTCCAGTTAATTTATAAAGACACTTTGTTTACAGCGATGAGTTCGCTATCGAGAATGTAATCTAAATGATTTCGTAACGGGAGCGCATTCATCATTTGCATTTGCTTGACGTGGACGCGTCTATGGTTGAACAAAAAACTTGCACATTGAGTGCGCTTGCGGCTTTCTACGATAATCACTGGCATTACCGTGTTTATCATGGAAGCAGGAGCTATAGCGCACGGTCGTTAGGGCTCCTCGTATTAAAGTGCTAGTGAGTACAGCAATCATCGATGCGCTCACGATGGCGTTTTCTTCTCGTGGATTATGTGTCTGTTGATTTTGCTCTCTAATTGTTTGGGTAGATAACTGAACGTTGGTTAAATTTTTTCAACTCTTTCTAACGACTTAAGGAGCTAAGCAGCATTACATTAAGTGACAAAATACTTAATACGATTTTTTTGAATTAAAGATGTAAACATAGTCAGCCAAGCAAGTTTTTGCTTTATTCAGTTTTATATATGAGGGAGTTACATCTAGGTATCAATAAATGTAGATTCGTAGGTACGTAAAGTTTAGGAAATTAACTTAACATGACGGAAGTAGACAAAAGCTTAATGATTTCGTTACAATACATAATTTATACTCCTGGAAAGTTAATGAAGAATTAAGTTTCAATCCAATTTCTTTGCAGCTTTAAAAATTAACATCACTTTTATTATTCATTGGAGCCTATCGGTGGTTAAGTGGACCTACGGGATGTCTCATAAAATATAGTTTAAATTAAAATTTGCGTGCTCCCGGCCGGGCTGCGGGCTCGTTGTAAAGGTAATATTGTAAAGATTTTTATACGAGCTCCATTACCATATCGTAAATGTTATTGTGTACGTACTTGTGCGTAAATTGTAAGTTTTTATTATTTAATGATCTATCGTAAACACAGTTTAGTATAGTTAAATCACGCATAAAAATATCAGTAAGCACAGTGGAACTAAAGTTTTGTTTAATTAAAGATGACCGGAGATGTTCTGTTCCGGCAACTCTTTGACGCTCGAACGAGCGAGAGTAAAAATACACGCGCCTTTTGACGCTCTATCGACTCAGAATATGTCTGTTTTACACTCCGTCAAAGTTAAAATCTGTTTTGCCTTACCCGTGATCTAATATTAGACTTAACGGCTAAGTGCGACGGTTATTTATACTGGACACATGTTTTGTAATTCAGTATGTTTAACTCTGATGTGTTGTATAAATAACATTAAAATGTTAGAAAAAGCTATGACCTAGGTCGTTACGTTAATTAGATATCTGTAGGTTGTATAAGTAGGCGTAATTAAGTAGTTTTGTAAACATAAGTTTATTATATGCCAGTTTTGTTTATTAAATAATAAATACAATCGTTATGGTAAAGTTCAAGGTAGAGTCAAGTATTTTTCGCAATTAATGCGTAGAATCAAAGAAACTCCCAATTAAAATCGACATTTAAGCAGATAAACGTTAAATACGTAAATAAATTTAACTTACATACGAGCTTTCAAACAGTCAAATATCAGCTGTCAAAAATTCTTCCCGTATTCCAAGGCACCCAATTGACAATCACATGTTTCACAACAACACTGTATCACTGGAGTCACAGTCACGTTATCAAGCGCTTTGCGGATCGATCCCGAGCGGCAGAATGTTTTGATAAGAGGTTTGGAAGCGCGAGAGGAGCGGAGGCCACGGTGCGCGCGACGCGACTGCGGGCCGCGGCCGCCGCAGCCCCGCGCGAGCCCCGGCTCCAGTGATAACACTGCATACCGAGATAAATGCATCTCATTCATTTCATTGGGCACCTATTGCCGAAATTATTAAGATTAGCCGCTAATTTCCGAACTAACTCATATATTTTCAGATAGTTACGGTACGGTCACCTGCAATATTTTGCCGAACAAAAGCTACAATAGTACATTACGTACCTAGGGCCGTAAAATAATGTACGCACCACGGGCGGTAATAAAGAAGGCCTCAGATCGCTTGTTTATGGCCCTTATCTTCGGTTCGGGCCACAAATGCCAGCGATCTGGGCCCTTCTTTATTTTACCGCCCTAGGTACGTAATGTACTATAGGCGGCATAAGTAAAGTAAGTAACATCCTGAAAGTCGTTTCCAGCATCCTTAACCGATAGGACAGGAACAAGACAGGCATTTGTTTTTCTGCCTCCATATTACATTACGCTGGGCCGGACACGTAACGCGGATGGATGAACATAGAGCCCCACTAAAACTACTGCATGGCAAACCAGACGGACGCCGCAGTAAAGGCAGGCCTAAGCTCCGGTGGTTGGACGGCGTTCAGAAAGACCTCAAAACCCTAGGAGTTAGATGCTGGAGAAAATAAGCCATGAACAGACCAGAATGGAAAAAGTTGCTCGACCAGGCCAAGGCCCACCCCGGGCTGTAGAGCCTTAGATGATGATGATGATATTACATTACATGTATTTAATAATTTTTATTCAGGTAACTAGATCTGTGTAGTTTTTTATTAAACGAGTGTAACAAATTGGAACATGTTAAGTGGCGCTAGCTGATAGATGTGGTCCATCAATTAATAAGGTTGATCAAGTTGATGGGTCTTCAAAACCCAATTGACACATTTAATTAACGTAATTGATGTTATCTGAACTGAGGTACGCTATCGAGCCTTCAGAATAGTATTGAAAAACAGGCGATGCACATGACGGAATACCTATTAAAATAATAAAATCTTATTGTACGAGTAGGTGATGTACAGTCAGCAATACAAGTAGATTAACAAGTAAGGTGTTCTAAATGACCTTCACCTGCTCTTATTCTCGTGACAATGAAGTTGTGTCATGCTTATTTTGAACAATTCACCTGCTTACCTACTGCTGTACCTGTTTATTGTTTATTGTTCAAAAATAGTACATTACTACAGAGGCCGGGAAGTATGTATAGTGCTTTTCTCAAACATGCAATGAAATAAATATGAAAATTATCCAATTTTTTTTCCGACATACGTAAGGCAAAAATCTACTCGTAAACTTGTATTAATAATGTATATGGTGACTGAATAAATTCAGAACGTTAGAAAAAAATTTCTTTTTTTTAAAAAACAAAAAAATAAATAAAAAAAAACAACAAAAAAAAATACAAAAAAAACATTCCAAAAAATATTAAAAAAAAAATTGGAAGAAAATTCCAAAAAAAAAAACAAATAAAAAATTAGCTAAAAAAATTTTTGTCGAAAAAATATTTTTTTAAATGTTTTTTTTTGCAAAAAAAAAAATTTTGCAAAAGAAACTTTAAATTTTTTTTTCAACTAAAATACAATTTTCGAAAAAAAAAACAAAAAAAGATTGAAAAAAATTATATTATGATGATTATTGTTCTTTTTTTATATGCATAGGTAGTGGCAGAATGTCAAATGAACCAAAAAGTAAATATCGCTTATAACCTTAAATGGCTGAATGCCATGATCCTGTGCCACAAACATATGTGGAATGGAAATTAAAAAAGCATTACTTCCCGGCCTTAGCCTTCAATTTTATATGAAAATCGTTACCTGTTCTCTGGAGTTGATCCGCCCTAAACGTGATACTTTGAAGCCTATTATGACGCACATAACGAAGACATTTCATTGCATGTTTGAGAAAATACATTTGCACCTTAACAGCTAAAGCCAAGGCGGCACAAACTTAGACAGAATTCACAAATGACAAATGTTACAGTATAGATATGATATACGTAATATAGATAATAAAATTATTCAATACTACTCGCAGGCATCTCTCGTTCTATCACTTTCTTGCACTCCATCATCAGTCGTCCTATCGTACTCACAAACAAACTACCTGTACTTCTGGTAGTACTGTACCTTCTTAATATATTATATTATTATACTACCATGTGAAACTTCTCCTTAAGACTTACATTTTGTTAGGGGCATGTATTGTGTGTACCTATGACTCAATTTCTTAGGATCCATCAAATATTCCGAAAACAGACAGACAAATATCAAAGACATATTTAACTTTTTAGATAAGACACAGGATTATTAAGTATACCAGGTAAATAAGCAGTACTAGATCGTTTCTGTAATCTTATTATAGAAATATAAAGGAAGCTCCCAATATACTTAAATTACTTAACGGAAAATTTAAAGCGATAAGGAAATTAAAATGTAAAGAAGACTCAAACAGTACTCATTATTACGAAATTGGGGCTCTTGGGCATGATATTAAATTATTAATTTCTCGTGCATGTTTTGTAACAAACCTTTAATGTAAACCTGACAAATCGGAGTTCCTTGTATTTAATGCTAGCTTATTACACATTAATTATCTGAATAATTGCTCATGCTACAACCACACGACAAAGTGATTCATTTTCGCGATGGTCTATAGGTAATTGATGATGTTAATTTACGTATCCAATTTTTAAAGGTTAAGCAGTGCATATTATATTTTTTTTTTTGCAATCGTAATGATGATGTCTTAATGAGCGAGGGAATCTAAGGCTAACCCCACACTAGCGTCTTCCGAGCGTCGTCGTCGCCCGAACGCCGACGCAGCGGCGACGCGGCGTCGACGCGACGTCATTCGGCCAGTTCGCTTGTCCTTTTTTTTCAGTGAACTTATAGTCAAATCAATTTTATATTTTGATTTATTTTCTATACATCCGATTGACTCAGCCATCACGTTTTGCACTGGTACAGCGATTTCAGGCAATCTGCAAATCACCTTACGATATGGTTACGAGTATAAGAACTCCCAAAAGGTATTTGTTAATCGGGAGCGGTCCAAATTACCCAGTTGCATTATAATGCAAATGGCTGCTTATCGTTTATAATTATGATTTCCAATGCGTCCGCTCGACGGAATCAGGGTCATTTGAAAATAAAACGTCGCTACGGCTAACCTTACGAAATTCACTCCGGTTTGAAAGCAAAGCAGAATTTGGTTAGTCGCGAAGATTCACATTTAGTAGTATAAGTTAGGTAATTTTTAACAGTCACAACTACATAACAACATATCTACTTATTTAATCTGAGTACTGAAATGCTACTCTAATTTTCTGTTTTGCCAGTGTTAGTTAACAAACATGCATACGTACCTACTTTAAATAAAATTCGTCTGACAAAATAATATAATAAACAATGGTTACCTTAAGGAATTATGTAATGCACATATAAGTACCAAGCGTCAAACCAACAAAAACAAAAAGCTGGTAAAGAAATTTGGCACTAACTTCTTTTTATTTATTTCTTGGACTGGATAAGGATAGACGTGTGGTATATAAAAATGATTATGTGCTTTTCAGTGGGTTGGTTGCAAATTATGAAGGCGGTGCCTTCTTTTTCAATAGAAATTATTTTTGTTTAAGTAATTTTTTTCATACTATTTAGTGATAGGTACTTTGTTTATTTTACCAACAATGTATGTATTTTTGTAAAAAAGATACAATTTACTATGCTACCTATAGCAAGTAGAAACCTCCTATGAACATTGTACTCGTAATGACCACAAAAAAAAGGGTTTTACTTTTGGCCACCAACCCTATATAAAACCTTCTCCAGAATATAACAAATACTTTTCCGAAAACCGTATCAAAATCTCTTCAGCCAAACGTGAGATATGAACATATACATACTAACATACGGGTCATACATGACTTTTTAGAAGTCAAGTCGGTTAAAACTTTAAATCACACTACAGACGTAGGGTATGATTTCGATTGTTAGATACATTTTAGTATGAGCAGGAAGCCTGGAATGCACATTACGCAATTTCATCATCGATAAGGCAAATCCTAGATAGCGGCATTGCCGGCTGCGGCCTGTCGCGGCGCGTGCACGTTTCGCGCCGCTGTCACGTGCGGTGCGCCGGCGCATTCGCTGATAACGAAAATCACTTACACTTGTTTTGGACAAGGAATGCATGTGGTTGAAATTATATGATACATATGATTGACTGATTAGGGTACCTACTTAATTTATATTTACTTCTTATACCTTAAAAAAGCTCGATATTGTAACGGATTATTTTGAAACCAAGTGGATGAGCATTTAACATAATATATTTTCTTTAAATAATAGGTATGTATTGTTTAGAAAATTATATTGGTTATAGAAGTATAAAATTAGGCCAATAACGAAACTGACAGGTACCTAGATAGTTAGACACTGATTGGAATATTTTATTCGTCACTCGAAAAAAATATAAAAGCCATTGAAACAAAAATTAATTAATATCATTTAGCAGCAATAGCTTTCTATGCAAGTTTTTCAACATTGTCTTAAATTATTCATAACTGTACGGAAGCATGTGTAAGGCGTCAAATTAGATAGCAAACAGCACATTAAATAAATAATTTACTTAAAAATTACCTAACCGTTACTCGCTCATGTATAATTCAGTGCTCTACACTTGTGATGTTAGTTTATATTTTAATTGCGAAAATATTGAATTTTTACCGAAAAAATGAGACTGTGCTACGAGTAAGTATGTTATGTGAGTAACGGTTCAAACGCAAATAAATTTTAGTAGTTTTTATTTTATTCCATACAATATAGAGTCATTGTACTTATTAGAATATAAATTATCTAATCACAATGTTTCGATTGTTTGCAAATTCGGCTTATTACAGCAGCAAATATGGATATCAAACCATTCTTTATCTTGTTAAGTTTTTCGTACTGACCCAGTTCTGAACCCTGTTTAAGGAATTTTAGTGCCTGGTACCAGGAGCGAGTTTTCGGCCCGCAATTTGCTCTTGATACCATTATTTTCGTAAATGTTCAGATCACGAAAGTTTTTCTATTTGTCTCATAACAACATAACAGCGTTACCGCGAATATACCGTCCCAAAATAGACTATCAGCCTCTTTGTCCCACAAGCGGATTAGAGCGATAGAGAGGAAAATAAACGAACTAAATAAAGAAACGTTTCGCGGTACCAGGCTAGGTTATACATATTTACATGATGTAACATATCATCATAACATAACATAAATATTCTTACTGTAAACCTTAAAATAAAGAAACCCACAAAATACAAGTCACAAACAATATAGGTAAGGGTTGCGATGTAATGTAAGTAACATTTAAGGCTACCATTTCAATAATTAGACTTACTACATATTTATTTGCATTATACCTCAATCAAAATCTGAATTGTGACGTTGCGTTTGGGAAGCGAAACTAATTTCCAGTAAGTGTAGGTATTACAAAATAAGCATCACATAGTTTGTAAATTATGTATAATTAGTAATATATCAGCTTGTAAATCAATACTATCTTTGATGTTACTAAACACTCAAAACCACTATACAATGACACATATCGAAGTTCTTAAAGCTATTGTTGTAAAGAATATAACCGCTTGTTCCACACGACTTCTGTTTATGGTTTCACGTATAGGCTTCCCGTCTTGTGAGGCAAGTACGGAGGTAGGCGGTGTACTTGCAACACTGTTATATCCTGTGACCTACAATCTTAATCTTCGGTTTATGGGATGCGTGCTCAATATTCTGAAAAGCACGTAAGCACGCGAGATACGTGATTGCTTCAGATATTCCGTAGGTTGATGTCACTAATCTAAATGAAGTAAAATACCCTCGTTATATTGAGTAGTTTTTTAAACAGCACTGGTGATAACAAGCACGGCTTTCTTGATAGAAAGGACTAGCATAGCATAGGTTCTTCCTTGGCTTAAGATATGTAAGGAAACTTTTTAATGGGAAACGAAACCCATGCTTGGACAATTCTCTATGTGACACAAAAAAAATCTTTGGCCGGTTCTTTTGAGATGTGATAATTAGTGATTAAATATGAAAGATAAGAAGATCACTTTTGTGTGCGCCAATTTAACGTCTTAATTATTATTATACGTAATTCATATGCATAAGTGGGAGTAATAAGTAATCACATATTTGCAACTTTTAGAAGTAGCGTTACGTTAACGTTAGCAATCTTGCTACCTAACTTTAGTTACGAAAATTTCTGGCGGGGGTAGGGTAAAATCTTATAGCACGTATAACCATATAGAACGATTTCTTATGCTCTATTCAAAATAAATCGGTAACAAATCTAGATTATAAAATTAGAATACTGCACTGGTTAGCAGTGGCGGACCGTCCATAGAATACTATTCCCACCGAATTCTCAATTTCCAACGAGTTGAGTACTATTACAACGACTCGTAGACAAAATTAGTTTGTATAGTGCCACTCTTTTTATACATTATATGTGCCTTTACGAATATTATTCGCGCGCTGCCACTGCTGCGTGTGTAATGTACAGTCGCCATCAAATATATCAGAGCGGCCAGGGTACTCAAAATATCTGAACATGCACATTATCGCCTTGACAATGACAATAGAGACGTTGTTCAGATATTTGTGACCACCTTGGCCGCTTCGATATATATGATGGTGACTGTACGCACATTATGAATGAAAGAATAATTATTTATTACTCATTACATAATATAATATAAAGTATTAAATATAACCATACGGTAAACATTAAATAAAATTAAACCTTCTACGTATTATGTCATTTACGTGCACACATGGTAACTAAGTTATCATTGACGTAAATTGTGACTTACAACGTGTTTAATTTAATTTGCCGACCTTGTTGTGCATCTTTCATAAATAAGTACATAGGCACATGTGTCTTAAACGGTTTAGGTTACTGACGTGTAAATAGTTGTAAAATAGTAGCATTACCTATGTAGACTTTTAGGTTCCGTACCTTAAATGAGTTAGAATGGAACCCTTATAACTTTGTTGTCAGTCCGGCTGTCTGTCAAGACCCTTTTCCTCAGGAACACCTTGAGATATCACTTTGAAATTAACATCGAATATTTATGTCTACGTACTTAATATATTTTTGTATTAAGCAGAACGTCTGCTAACGATACCACAATGGTTAGAAATAAAGGAAAAGTAGAAAAATTCACTGCCTCAGGCCCGTCGCTCTGACCAACTGAGCTATAATATATACTGAGACTTACTTGATGGCTGCAAATTTCTCCACCCACCTTTTCTACGTACCTTATTAAAAAATAAGGCAATTTTAGCCTTATTTTCTGACACTTCGCAAGGGAATAAAATCCTAGAGAGATTCCCATAAATCTAGAATAATTAAATTTAACAAGAAGGAAAAGACTTACAGCACAATAATTTAAGGGAATTTCTTTACAGCACAAGTGAAGGAAAACGTTCAACAGTTAACTAGAGCTAAGCAAATTAACCACTCGGTAGTAAATGTTTGCTCAGCTAGTGAGATCAAATCTAATTGGTTTCCTCATATTTGCTAACTATGAGCCCGCTTGTTAATATTAATTGAATTCAATTTATGCACGCATTTCAGTAACAATCTCAAATTATGTACGAACATGAGATGGTTTAATAAGATAACTGCGAGTTCGTATTAGGCAATTGAGTAGTAGAGTGTGACTGATTTTGTTACTTGTTTTCGTATGTAATATATAATTCGCCAAGTTTAGTTAGTTACAGACGCGATGGGTATTAAAAAAATATTATTACTTATTATTATTGTCATCGTTATTTGTAATGGTTGGTACGATATTGTTTATTTTATTATTTTATTAATGTTTTTTTGTGGTGCAGAATATTCATAACATTGAAAAATCCGTGCTTACTTAGAGACTATTACATTTTGCGTTTTAAGTAGGTAAGTTCATTAGTTATCCAACTTGCCTATGCGTGTAGTCTATGATTGATATTTGGCAAGCAATTTCAAATATACTAATAATTATAGGTTACTAAAAAAAAGTTGTACACATACGCATAAAGAAAACAGTTAATATTTACCATATGATAGTACAGAGGCACACGATATTACGTATAAGTATGTGTCTTCGACAATACTATTTCAGTTTTTACGATATATATTATATTATTTAATAATAATATTGATTTCTTGGTAAAAAAGCAAGGCTGATTATTTATTATTAAAATAAACAACCTGGGTTCTAAAATCCCGAGAATTAACCATATTAGCAAAATTTTTGAAAGTAATTCAACCCGTGTTGCATCTTAAAATCCGATCACTGCTGATTACGTGATTATTAGATCGTCGGTCGTCGGCTGACAACCCAAACTCACTAAGTACTACCAGAAGTTCATTGCCATAATGAACTATACCTACTGCTAACAAGGTTGATTTTCTTTTAGTTATATTTTTCGTAATTAGACTAATTAGTGACTTTTGGTTGTCACCTGACGATATTTTCTTACAGCTTGTAGTATTATATACAAATGTCGATGTAAAGCTTTTTATGATAGATAGAACACTAAAGACATGATAAATAAAAACCACGAATTAATAAACTAGTGGATGTGAAATGACTGCTATTTAGTATGAAAACCAGTGTCGCCAAACTCAGACATTCATAGGTACGTTAAAATACGTCACACAATTACAAAAATGCTTTGATTCGTAGCAACTTTCCATACCGATAGGCTGTTACTGATTGACATTTCTCGAACGAATCTCAACTGTAGGCTACATGAGCCACAATCTAAAATATAATGTCAAAGTTATGAGACATATGACTATTTAATTATCTTACAAAATCTCGCTCAACATTCACCTAATACAACTACTTAACACTGGATGGCACTATTTTAAATAAATTTAATAGTTAAAATCACTTTCTTATTACAGGCGAGAAAAGGGCTAAAGAAACCAGTGTATGTAAGGTCTCACTATGCATAATTTGTTACGGATCTTACGGTCACGTTATACTGGTATATTCGAGATCTGTGCATGCCTGCGAGTAGCTATGGGTTGGGAACTTTTTTGGCATACCCATAACATCCAAAAACAAAACGTCCCATGTGACTGTGAACTTCTTATAATGATATGACTATTTGCCATTCGATATAGGAAGGGGAAAGTGTGATCCGTGTATTTTATCGATATTTGTGTGTTCGGTTAGGTGATAAGATAAAATTTGCATTTAAATACCTATCCGAACACAAAAATATCGATAAAATAATGGGATCACACTTTACTAATATAGATAACTTAAAAAAAATATATTACACCATTTACACCTTACTTAAGATTATATTTTTTATAATATAGGTAGGTGCTAGGTAATGCTAATCGTAATTGTATGAAAAACAACATGTAGTACGCATTTAAGGCTAGTGTAGACGGGACAACCCGATTAAGTTGTCAAATTAATTTTGTGTGAAAGCATACATATGAAGGCTGATCGATTCCACTTGATTTTATTGTAAAATTGTGACCATCTAATCAGGAAAGGGGCGGCAAAATTCTAATATTTTACGCTAGTTTGCGTGGTTATTTCCACTAACAAATCTAAAATAGCTAATTAAGTTTTGTACGTGTGGATATGGACTAGATGTGATGTATGTAAATATAATTTCTGATACCGTACAAATGAAAACGACGAATAAACAACTAATATAATATTAACTGAGCAATTTTCTACGCTTAGATAAAAGCGAATTTTGTAGTCTGATAAACCAATTTCTCATTTTAAAAGATGCGAAATTTAATATTACTGTGGGAGATTTGAAGTAAATGTTGATGTGATCTGTACTTGTGGGATCTTAGGGATCGTCACGTTATCAATTATTATTGTAATTATGCTCTAAGGAAATCTCACGCCTTTTATTATTATTTACTGTTTTTATTATGGTTTGCACGCACCTCTAGGGGGTTAAACGGCAACCGCCGTCTTGATAAATACAAATATGCGCTAAATTATATATTGAACTTAAAACTTATCTAAAATAATAACATCAAACTTGAAATGTCGTAATACTAGCTTTAACTTTATCGATATAAATATCGACATTGCGCGGCACTCGAGTAGCGAAAGTTATTTGACATTTAGGATAGCGAATTTTCTAGATAAACATAAAGAACAGTGACAAAATATTATGGACTCTATGTTCTAATAAATAAAATATAGTTTTATTTAACGTACATTCGCGAATAATGCAAAACAAACAGTTATTTCGCTTTTTTTTGATTATGTTTAAAAAAATACCTAACGGTGATAGGAAATACATCCACCTGAAAGATATTTTAAACCACTATGATTTGTGCAGCTTAATATTGCACAATACTTCATTTTAAATTTAATAATCATTTTTTGTTAAACGAGCGTACGTATGACGTGAAAGTCATTCGGGCATGAAGTTTACAAAACAACTGATCATAGTCTGTGCACAAAGTCAGTCGGCCGCTACTTACTGTCGGATACACGGGAACGCCTACTTGCCATCTCCATCCTACTCCGTGATAAAAACATTCATCTCCATATACAATATATTTACAGCTTCTTTATTGGTCATGAAAGAAGTTCACAAATAGCATATCTAGTCAGTGTGGCAGCATTATGCAATTACTTAATGAATGTTCGAAAATTACTGTTTAACTAGTGGTCTAAGAGCTGGCCACGTCAGATGTGACACAATAATGAGAGGTTTGTAATCAGTCCAGTTAGATTGCATAACCATCCTTATTGCTAGATCCGGGCATCTGGCAGCTTTTAATGGGTGGAGATCAGAGTGACAGACCAACAAAGTTTTTAAGTTGATAAAAAGTAATACCGCAATAGGTAAA
The DNA here is from genome assembly GCA_911728535.1 of Pammene fasciana. Lineage (NCBI taxonomy): Eukaryota > Metazoa > Arthropoda > Insecta > Lepidoptera > Tortricidae > Pammene > Pammene fasciana. The sequence goes on along the minus strand of OU452276.1, from coordinate 13,975,120 downwards.
AACTGCTGAAGTTGTGTCATTTATAGAGAACAGGGCCTATATTTTAACATTAGAACAAAAAACATTGTGTATTATTGCGCAAACAAGAACAGTAGGCGAGTAACCAAAAATTACATTATACATCATTTGACACTACTTCCGCCAATCGAAACTTTTGGATATTATATAATCTAATTAATTACATAATTTTTCATAATATTGGATCAAAACCAGAACTCTAGAATTTATTTTCTTCAAGTTATTGGCTTTCTTTTACCTCCACCACTTTACAGCTGCCAGATGTCCGGATCTAGAAATAAGCATAGTATAGCAAACTAACTAGAGGGGTTTCGTTGCTCTCATTATTGTGTCATATCTGACGTGGCCAGCTCTTCGTCTATAGTTACCGAAGTGTAATGGCATATGTTTTTGTACGTAAATGTTATTTTATTGGCACAAAAGGAATGTACGCCTACAATAAGAGTATGGGAAGCCGAGACAGGTGCTCGAATGTCAGCGGGATTCCTCCGGTGTCCGTCAAAAAACTAGGGTTTACGTATGGGAACCACTCCTCAATTAAACCAGCTGAAAAATGTCGCCCGGCGTAATAAATAAAAAATATACCCATCTAGGTAGCTAGTTGTAATAATTATGTAAAAAAATCTAATCATAATAAAATTAAGTACAGAAATTATATAAAAGTAATCAGATAATAGTTAGTAATATTTTACATTTTCTATTTCATGATTGTTCTGTAGCATTACAATTTATCTGTATAATACGAATAGTACAAAGATTCACTGAAATAAATAAAAAAAACAGTCGAATTGAGAACCTCCCCTTTTTTGAAGTCGGTTAAAAATGAAACAGCTAGAAATTAATAAGACTTGCTGACAACACAGTGACTCGTTTCGTATGAAGCCTGCAAAGTTCGTTGCTGAAATTAAAGAAGTCAATTTGGCTAACGTAAATATGTATGTAAAACTATAACATTAAATTTGTTAAAATAAAAATAAATAAGGGAATAAGGTAAGGGTTATATTTACTAGGACCTAATAGTAAATAATAACCAAGAACGTTTAGCAATAATTGATTGAGAAAGCTTTATTTTGTGTTTTTTTAATTTAGCTTATTTGTATGCAAATAAAAATATCTTAACCGAGCCAAATTGGTACTTTGCTAACACACATTTTTTTCCGTGTTACTTCGAATATTAGGTAGGTACTAGTAGTAAAAATGGTAAAAATAATATATACCCTCACAAAAGAGAAGTAATGGCTTCCGTAATTCACCGCTCCCTTACGTGCGCCGTATATTTCGCGACCCCGCAGTCTCAATCTTTGGCTACACAAAGCGTGTCATATAAACTAGACCCATCCAATATCTTATCATTTAGGCACAAATTGATACATGGGTTGCGGCTGACACCACTCGCTCCGGCAATTTGTTCGTCGTTGTTAGACAATACAAGCGGCTATCACGAGAACATTGGCAGAATTAGATCCAATAAAACCATTTTAGCATTTCAAATTGGTCTGAGAACACCTGAATCAATAAAACATTCAATGAAAATATGAGCGTTCTAAATACCTCATGGACGTTTTAAGTAAGTAGGTCTCAAAGTTTACGGTTAAGACACACTATTTACTCAGTGGTTTAAATAAAGTCAGAGAAACTTAATTAAAAATAAATTGTTTGGCAGCGCATCCTTTGTCAAAGTTTCTTGTAAAATTACATTTCAGCAGGCTCGCGTGCCTGTCATTTCTTTCCCTTTTCGTTGCGATATATTTTCTTTATTATGTCGTCGACAGGCACGGTGATGTCCAGTGACGTTGACAAATCGAGCAGCGAACGCATTACGACAGCCAGTCCTTTGACGCTTCGATTATATTATGCAGCGCGAATTAGAAAAACATGTAGCAATAACAGATGCGTACGAGAGGTTCGCGGAATTGATCATCATTACAAGTACTTATGCACATGAGATCATTATCTTTCTGCTTAGAGACTTAGATCAAGCTTAAACTTGAAGTTATTATACCTATATTTTTACGAAATCGTGGATTTTGCTCAATTAAAGGATTACACCTTTCAATAACTATGGTATATGTATGTACATTTCTATAACCTTTCGAAAATCACCCATTTACTTATAATTAATTTGTTGGTTGCGTAACGAAAACTGTACCATAATAAGTTTCGCAATCCAAATAGGTCGTCAAAATTGTCACCCCGAATGAAGGGTCATGTTTGTGATGTCAGGGGAAGCTGACATTTTCTAACTTTATCACAGGGTATATTTATGTCGCCGATACAGCTTTATTACGCTGAGCTAGAGTTCATTTTTGTTTGTACTGCAATTGATTTCTGCCACCACTAGGTCAACAACTCCACATAATATTATACAGGATTGTTTACACACGGACCGGGCACGTAAGAAACGATCACGCATCAATATCTTTATTGACACTAATACACGCGGTCGAATGGAATTCTTTGTTTACATTGTTTTAATGGTTGATGTGATAGATCAAATGATTGTTTCTATCTAGTTATTTGTCACGATTCACGGCTTACCTTTTTTTGGATTCATCGTAATCATTATCTTCATAGACTATTTTTTGTTTCCTGTATCTGTATCTGTTTTCAAGTTATTTTCAACCCTACCACATTTTTGTTACGGTAAGTATAGTTTGATTGGAGTTATAATACCAAAGAAAATATGAATAACATTATTTGTTTCCTCTTAGCTCTGTTAGACGTCTGTTTTGATGTGCCGATGTCAAGTTTTCAAAATTACGAAGTTTTCAACGTAGGGAATTGGAATACTCAAATTTTTGTTGGGCTATTTTGTAAACTATCCGTTTATTGAATTTTAATATCCCTTAGGTATTTTTTTGTCAAAATTCCATGAACTTTTTTTCTCCTTATTGAAAATTGCATAACAATAGATGTAGAGGTACAGTACCAATCTCCTCATGATGTATGTGTGCCATTCAAGAACCAAATAAGTATTAATCGATAAATATTCTCTTACAAATCTATAGGTACTATAGTGTGGTAACTATGGCACTAAATAATCATGAGAATTTAATTCAATGACATAAACTGTCATTGAAGTGTTCGGCGCGTCCTGACGCTCACGTAAAGCCAGGGTTATATTAGAGCCACGCCGCGTGTCGCAACGCTGCCTGACTCAACGGCTGGTGATTATACTACAGTGTCGTGTCGCCGCGCGTGCTGATTATTTTTTGTGTCAGTTCAGTTGTGACCGCGTGAACGTCCGCACGTACAAGGTTCTCTTCCGACTCAGATACTGATTTTGAAGAAGATATTGCCTACTTATTTATGTTAAGCCAACTCAAGAAGAAAAGAAAGAAGAGGAGATACTGGGTGCACCCAGTAAATGCATCAGTCCAACGTCCCGCGCGTCAATGCGCGTTGCGACGCGGGGATTATACTGGCACGGCGCGAGCCAACGCGACACTTCCCCCACCACCTAGCCCACGCCGACCCACGCCGATCGAGATCGAGCGGTCTGCGTGGCGTCAGGTCGCGCGGCGACACGCGGGACTGAGCTAATGTAACCACGTTCATACAAAATGTATGTAACCGATTGCAATCCTACGCGTTGCGACACGCGGCGTGGCTCTAATGTAACCCTGGCTTAACGCTTCCCAAAATGGCGCGGGCGCAGGAAGAGGCCACTGACTCAGCGACCTTATGCGCTATTGTAAGTACCTTCCAACTACCCACACCGGCACCTGCCCTTTCACGATAATGAGTAGCACTGACGTAATAATTGTCTATTCATTTTTATTCATAGTAAGCCTTCTATGGCTGTCTTATGACTGGTTTGTATTTGAATTGAAAAAGGATAGGTTTCATTTGTTCAACTAGTTATTTCATATAATTGTGGGAATGATTGGTGGTGTGATCTTCAACAATTTTGTTTACTTTCTTTATATCCTGGCACAATGATGAAATACCTTGTCTTCAAATATTTAGGTACTTACTTAAAATAGTTTATCCTTCGCCGTTCCTTGTCTCTTATTCTTTCTATCTTTCCAGGTTATTGAAAGATCGTTATCTCAAAAAAGTTTCGTTTTACAGTCTTATCTGAGTAATTCCTTATGCTAAAATATTTAGTAATTCGACCACTGAAAGTAAGTGACATTTTACATTTCTAGATTTCTTGCGGACTTGTAAGGACGTCACAGAAAAGTCAAGGCTGTTTGCAAAGTCGAAGTCATGATAGCCTCGTGAATGTCTGTTTAAACGATCATTGACATATTCGATTACTGTTGTGCCCATAGGTATTGGGCCTGGTGTGGCATTATTGTGTAAGTAAAGTACTAAAAGTTCGCGTGAACGACCGGCCGGCATAGTTTGTTGCACTCCCGGCCGCATTGTCCGTTGACACCGCATTGCACTCGATATTATTGACGTGCCCTGACGACGGCCGTGGACTTTCTACAACGATGATTCTCTCCAATTAACGGAATGATTGGCGGGTTGAGAGCATCTTTGTCTGCGCACGCGACACACTTACTCTTGTTACGAATCATGCGATTTTGTGTAGTTTTATTGCCGTGAACCGCGGTTCCGCTCTCGTTCCCCATTCACTAAACTCCATCACGCAGATCAGGTTAACTGCCACTACGGCGCGGGGATTAATCAGATTTGTGAGACTGTATCACATCCGATACATGTTTTGTTAGCGAATGCGAATTTTGTTCACCAATCCAATTAATGGGATGGGTTTGACTGAAATGAATTAATTTCACTAGACCCATCCATTTACATTATTTAGCGAACCTGGTTTTTACAATTAAATTAAGCACACGACCCAGCTCATCCAGTATTACCCTTAATAAAAACCTATACCAAAGTCTCTTAAAGAAGTTTATTTTGCTATACTGCTTTGTAATTAATTTAATCCTTAATGTACATAATAATATGTATAGTATACGATAAGAAGCGTTTTTGTGATAAAAAAAAGTCCTTGAACGTCGTGCCCCTTGAAAAAGTTACAAGGTTATTTTTGTTAAGAAAAAAACATCAATAGCAGTCGTGCCGTTTTCGAATTTACCTAAGCCACTAGTTACACAATCCTATCAGTGACTATGAATTCTGCGTAGTAAAATTTCTAATATTTCTACTTGTCAGAAATCGTATTCACCTCGTGTATTGTTGCAGTGTACGGTGGCATTATTTGTGATACGACATGAGCTTTCACCCATTTGTATGCATATGATATAGCAAAATAAGTAATGACCAAGAGGGTTTTGTATTTGAAATTGTTTTGTAAATTTATTTAAAAACTACCTATCTTTACTTACCTTCATCTTCACTAACGTATAAATAAATAAAACTAATTATACCGTCGAGCACAACTGATTTCACTGCATGAACCGGGACAATGGTCACTTAAAATAGCCTCTATTTTTTTAGAAGCACATATGTACGTTTGTTTATATCGAATCCGATAGGGAAGGAAAAGCAAAAAAAATGGTGGATTTGCTAAAACATTCTTGGTTTGAAAAGAGTCGTCGTATTATGTGAGTGAAAACGCAAGGGGTATCATTTACTCCTATTTATTCAGGATATACTTATGTAATGTATTTATTTTCGCATTCTATAACTTGTATTTAGCCTTGTATCTGATCTTTTTAATTTGTTGATTTTGCTCAAATTCTAATTATTACTTGTTTACCAATTATTATGGAATATTATAATTTATTAGACAACTCTCTAGAGCGAAGATCATTCGTAGTTTGTCTGTGGCGTGTCTGTATAGTTTTCATTCAATTAATGTACAATTAGGTTAGGTACAGTATTTCGTTTCAATTATCAAATTTATTTATTATCAATTATTTATTATATTACATTTATATATTTACAATATTTTGGCTAGCATTGGCTGCGCGGGGGCTAAGGGGCGGAGCCGCGCGAACTATGCGGATATCGCAAGCGTGGGTACACACACAGCGCCGCGGCCTTCGAGGTCGTTCCAATTGCACCGGCTACCGCACCATAGCGCACCGAGCAATCTCTTCATTAGCAAACAAACACCTGATAAGTACAATTAGCGAAGTTATTTGCGCATACTTCCGTGGAGAAGTTTGCAACAAATAATTTTGCTGACTGTATCGGCCAATCTGAAATATTTGAATTGTACAGGGTGTTTTTACAATAACTAGCCATATTGTGCGAGGTGATTTGGTAGACCATACTAAACAACTTTTACTATAAGACGAACTCCGAAATCACAAAAAAAAATGTTGGCTGTTTCATACGTATCGGCCGATCAGACGTCGACGTTTTCTATATATTTTTGGGATTTTGGGATTGTATCAGTATGACTTAACTAATGACCTAATTAATACCTATTTAGTAAGTATTAATCACCTCTCACAATTCGGCTAGTTACTCGTATTGAAGAAACACCCTGTATATCAAGTGGAACTTTGTAGACTCTTTTAATCGGCTTTCTTGCTGGCAGTAACTGCACGGTTAAATATAAGCACCTCCTCCTATACCTTTTTTTAAATACCATAAGGTAGATAAAAAAAAACAATGAACATGTTCATTGTTATTTTTATGCAACATTGTATGCCTTTATGAACAAATATCTACAAAACAAGGCTTTTAAGTATCGAGTATCAAAAAAATTTAATAGAGAGTAGAGAAAGAATTACACATACTTAGGTCCTTAGTGCTCACAATTACGCAATTATCTGCGCCAGTGCAAATGACTTCCACATCGTATAAACTAGCAAATCAAGGCCAGACTGCCGGGTCCACAGATCTAATGCCTCTATTACGACCATGGATCTAGAACATACAGGGTAGGGACGTGATCGCGTGAAGACAAAACTGTGATTTCATGATCAGCCGCGGTCTCTTAAACACATTATGCTCTTATCGGATGCGAACCAATCGCCGCTCGTTCATAAGTTAGGTACAGCATTGCACACGTGCGTGTCGCGAACACGAATAACTCGGCTTATGATAGATTCACGGGTTTTGTCTTCACGGGATTACGTCCATAAATTTTCTATATCCATGATGACAGCACTACACAACTCCAGAAATATTGCCCATGTCCAGCTTCGGAATTAATACCGTTTTTCTATAATAGCCCCTAACAGCATTAAACAAAGAGAACGATTTATACAAACGACACTTAATAAGGCACTAATGGCGGATTGTTTTTTACTATCCCGTAGGAGCGGCATTCCGACTTTAAAAATCTGAAATTGACATGATGTTACTCTCTGTTTATCGCACTCGCACTAATAGTCAAGCGCGGGTGAGATGACCTGTAAGTAATATGATATCATAAATCAATAACAGATTGTTTGATGTGAATGCCGCTCCAGCTGGCTGCTTGGGTTGTCGATTAGTGATCAGACAGTCAATTTGTGTCGGGATAAAGGTAGCCAGTTCGTGTTAATGTCAACAGATTGCGTTTGCAGTGAAACCTCGATTATTTGATCCCAAGTGACAGTCTCTCTTGGAAACGTGTTCTATTACCTAGTTACAACAAAAAATAGTCGCGTATTGTGTAATGCGACATGCAATAGACAGGCAAAAAGATTTGAGACGATGTAATAAAAGTTTCACTTTAAATAATATCCCGTAATTCTTATCATGTAAAGACATCTGAATAGGATGTTGTGTGTACTTACTGATTTCTTTAATTGAGGATTAATTCATGAAAAAAAAAAATATCGAATTCAAGTCATATACAAATAGCGGTTAAAATACGATCGATTTGAATCAAGTAATGAGCTCTGATATAATTAAATATGTATAATGAACACGTTTGTTCTAACGGAAAGTAGAGGTTTTATATATTAGCCTACTGTGTAAAATATAAATTTTATTGATTTGTTGTGAAAAGATTGGTCACAGCTATAAGGGATTTTATAATCAGGTCCCATTTAACCAGGTTACACTGTATTACGTGAATTAGGAAGGGGCCGATCTATGATGGCCGTTGGTGACGGCACGTAAAGGTAATGGTGCCAGTAGATGACCGCGGAGTCCGGCGCGCGTCCGCCCTCGGAGAAGCTCGTAATTGGTCGTCTTCCCCGAGCGGTCGCACGAACTATGGGAATCGTCGGCTTAATTCGATCTAATGTTTGGTTCACACGAGTCCGGAAAATGAAGCGATTCGAATTTACACGCGGTGTTTTAGATGTATAGCAGGTATTTTTTCACATCCAGCACTTCAACACATTCTGTCGTGAATGTGATATAGTATTTTATACAATAGTGACATAATAAAGAGCTTTTCAGTCGAGTACCGCGTTTAGGCCACGAAGCTTGCTGAGTGGCCTAATTAAGGTACGAGATTGAAAAGCTTAATTATGTCACTATTGTATACAATATTTTTCTACGAGTATTAAGTAAGAATTGATTTTCTTTAATTCTTTCTAAATTTTTCCCAATCAAACGTCAAACACTATTATTCAAACCGGAAGTAATTGTATCTGGGCAAATCATAGTCTATTCGGTGATACAGACACCACCAAAAAGAGATAGACATATGATTATGTATGTAGTAGAAAGAGATGGATAGAATAATCTGTGTTTAAACTTACTTCCAAGATGTCGTTGTTGTTGTTATTAGTATTTTTATAATCCAATCACAACGTAGAAGCAAGTTTTAGTAGAAGAAAATTTTACAGATTAAGTACGTTTGGAAATTATAAAGTTGAGTGTGTCCGAAAAGAAAAGTGTCGTATGTATGAGCTCCCATATAAACCATAACACTTTTCTTTCCGGACAAACTCTACACATTTTACCGAGATGTGAATGAAATTCTCTTTTCAAAATTATTTTAGTTTAGTGGCGGGTGGTTTAATAAATCTATTTAATGATCCCGGAAGTGCCATAGACTTTTCAACATTTAAATGTGTAAGGTTTAAGTCTGGTCTATAAAGTCCTAATACACAGATTAAAGTCGACGAGTAGAAAAACTATATTACCTGTTAGATATATTCCTATCATCATCATCATCATCTCAGCCATAAGACGTCCACTGCTGAACATAGGCCTCCCCTTTATTAAAGGGGGGGGGGGGGGGGGGGGGTTGCTATACGCGCCACGCTTGGCAGGCTGGTTGGCGCGCGCAGTTTTTTTTTGTTTATTGTTGTGTAGGCTTTCGGAAGATGCTACACAGATAAAAGGATATCTTAATCCAAGATTTTCATTCTTGTATATAAGGAAAATCGATAATTTCTTAAATCAAGTAAAAAATATTTTGAACCAAGTAAGTTCTATCTAGGATCAACAAAATCATACTTGGTTCAAGAAATTATCGATTTTCCTTATATACAAGAATGAATATCTTGGATTAAGATATCTTTTTTTTCTGTGTACTGCCCATCTCCCGGTATCCCTTAGCAGACTCCTACTGCAACCACGGGACGATATAGTGAGGGACAATTCTAAGGCCGGGCACCCCATGGCTCCTATACTACCTAAGTATGTATTATCTAAATAATGCATAATCTACCCACAATTAATTGATAATATTGATATGAAGCAGAAAGTCACTCGTGCTATATACTAGGGGCGGATGCATAAAGAGGGTGTAACAAAAATACTGGTGATTCTTTTAGCGGTCCAGACACTGTCAGTAATAATGTCATTATTTCTGTACCCATCCTTCTCTTCTTCATATACATAGAAAAGGACGGGTACAGAAATATTGACATTATTACTGACAGTGTCTGTCCGCTTTTAAGGGCACAATTTGTATCGAACTGCGAGTAAGGTAAAGTAGGAAAAATATATATATTGGGCGTAAAAAATATTTAAGTAAAGGAGATGCTTTGGGTAACATTATCGATATGTTGAATTTATTGCTTAATAAAAAATGTAATATTGTACCAATGTACCTACATGAAAGAGTGTCTTCAATTCAATTTGCAATTTTGATAAGTTACTTCACCGGAGGACTCCAAACTTTATCCCATTTGAATAACTACTAAAGAAGGCCGTTTGAAAGAATCTCCCAAGTCTCGCCAAAGGAAAGGGTAAGGCTTTAAGGCTCAGGAAAGACGCAACATTAAATTCTCTCAATCTATTTCATTGTCCAGTCCCGAGGCGATGTGTGGACCGACCTGAACGATTCCGGGCTATCTTGATTTACTAATATGGATGTAATTTACACCAATGAGGTTTCTATTTGCTACCATATTACCATTGAAATGTATGGCTTTAACTTTGTTTCTAGACGTAAATATTTTCGTTGTAAGTATTATACTATTTTTTGTTGTTGTATTGGGTCATACTGCAACCGAGATGAAATAATAGCTTAAGATTCGGTTGAACATGACTATGAATGACAATGCATTTTGTAGGTACATTTATATGAGCAACCTTTCAAATGATTTTATGCTTTAGTTTCCAAATCACAAAGTCTAATCGGAATCAATTGTATTCTACGAAAGAACGTCAGGAAGTTCTTCATTACGTCCCTTTTTTGCTGATTACATAGCTGCATAGTAATCACGTACAAATGGACTCATAAGACTTGGCGCTTTTATACTGAACTGACAACATTTAAAAAGACTTAACTATATTACCTGTAAGGTAAAGTTAGACTTAAATCAGGTATTTATTAAACGTCGAATCTTTTACATCAATTGAGCAACAGCTGCTGTGTTTTATACTTTGATATTATTCGTCGCCATGTTGTACGGATTCTTTAGCTATAACAAAAGGCCAAGATACACCCAATTAACAAGTTGCCCGTTTGAAAGCTAGGCGAATCAAATTCCGGACCACATTCTGGGCAGGCTCTATCTCGAACAATTTGTGTAGTGCAGAGACAATACTCGCGATCGCGTAATTAAACCGTGGAACCGGCTCCGCATCGGCTATTTATCGTAATTAAGTTAGGGTCCTTGGAAAGACACTTGGTATTTTAGTGTACCTAGTATTTATACCAGTGCTGCCAGTATTAGATCCCGTTTTTTTTGGTCACATTCTTGGCGGCCGGGAATGACAATAAAACACCCACAAATGGTAAATGGTGCCAACTGTTTGTTGTTATATGGACTTCTAAATACGATTACAGACTATTTTCTAAATCATTTATGGACTTGAAATATACAAATCATTAAATTGATACGAGACAAATGCATTTTTTATGATATCCTCATTTTCAGTGAACTGTACTGTAGTGAACTGAAGCATACTGAAATCTGTTTTAAAAACATTGAAATAGTAAACAGTATAATTTACTTGCTATAATAGCGCACTCGCCATAAAATACAAAAGCACGTCAGTCCGTCAAGCTAGACATATTTCCAATTAGGATCGCATCATAATTAGATACTATAAACAAGAAAATTTAATTTGTTTTTGATAGCGAAAATGACCGCGGATAAAGGATAAAATATGGCGTCTAGCAACACAGGCAGCTTCGAGGGCGCATTCCCGATTCGTTCCCTGGTTTTTGCGGCTAGGGCACACTAATGGGTACTGGTTTGGCTGACGCGGTTGTGGATGTCGGGATATCCGAGATGACTCTAACTACTTAAATATGCCTCATACGGTAGCTTAGAACCACCTAAGTAGTAGTGTATGGCCAAGAAGTTCAATACGTAATTTATTGAACTTGTGGACCAACGTTTTTTTGTTTTAAGTACTAATTTTATGAACACATTAGAACTTATATTTACCTACGTGAATGTAAGAAGTCTCACGAAGAAGTTATATTTGGAAAATATTAGAGTTTTGTTCTATGATTTAGTTTTAAGTATATCCCTCTTACGACCGTTTAAAAAATACCGCATATCTTTATTTATTTTTATGAAAACGGAATTTATGTCGTGCTTTAGGGTTCTGTAGTCAACTATTTAGTTGCATCCCTATTTAGGTATATGTACCTAAAATAGTTATATTTAATTCGGGGGTTTACTAGGGAAGCGTATGCTACTTGAACTAATAAATAACACTTTCGTAGCGTTCTATATTTAGGTACCGATTATGCTCAAGATCAGTCGAAATTTGTATTTAAACAAATAAAAGCACACAGTTTTTTAGACAGCCTTGTGCCATTTGAACTTATTAAAAGCTTGTAATAAAAAGAAGACACTTTTACTTAAAACCTTGTCCACAATGTAAACAAGATCATTTGGACTGTACAATAATCGTTAGTTTTCCGCGCGGCTCGCCATAATATATTTAACCGCGAGCCCCAGGTGCTCTCGTGCTTTACCGATGGATTATAGAAATCGCTTACAAAGCACGCAATTCAGACGCTCCACACAGGCCATTAAAAACAGTTTTTTTATTATAATTACGCACGTAAAACTTGGCGGTCTACTTGGCGTAGTCGAACTTTTGCTCATATTAAAATAATTAATTTCATAGTTCCAGTTACACTGTTTCACCCAGCACTCGGTAAGCGTTGTAAATATCCGTCCATTTAATTGTGACCTGTGTTGAAAAAGTTGCCACAAATAAATGGTCCTGGAACCAAGGATAGGAACCCGATGGAGCGGTTTACAGTTACTCTTCACGTGTCTGAAGGTAACTCTACTTAGGCGATATGCTTAAATGGCTTCGAGATGCTACAGCTATGCTATATTAGCGGAGTTAATTAATGAAGACCTTACAAGCTTTCTTCAGGTATTTGCGGTGTACAAAACAAGGCTACATAGTTAGCTGTTCAGAGTTAAGTTTATTCTTGGAATGTTTGAGCGTGGATGAAAAAAGGAGGAAGTTAAGTGCGTTATTTTATATTATATAAGATGATATGATATATCATGTTTTTGATGTAATTGGGGTGTCGATTAATAGCTCTATTACTTACTGATAATTACGTAAGCTATATTTGCCTAAACTAAGTGATGTTATTTTGTTACACTTTATCGTAAAGTAAATGATGAGTATCGAGTGCGTCCCTGATAAAATTGTGTTATATACTTTATTAAGTTATACTTATATATTTACGTATAGATAGGATTTATAAAATGAACAATCTGTGTACTTATACATAGTATCGATTACTATAAATGTACAAGTACGATTAGTTTATTAAATGGATCTACATTTAATGCTTACTATAAAACAATGCCCTGGCATTTTTCAATGAATATTACTTTGTAACGTTGCCTTTTTATATTCGCAACAAAATATCCATTAAAGTAATTTACCACACCACACAGCAATATGAAAGTCGTTAAATGTCGTTTTACTGCAGTTATTTTTAAACCATTGCTTTTAATTTATGATACGCGACTTAATATACTTACATAGGTAGGTGGGAAAAGTTTAGAACTGGCTAATTATTAGATCAAGCAATAATCGTAGTCGTAATGTTAAAAGTAGCGATTACTGAAAAAAAGAACAAGTGAACTCGTTCTATTTCATTAATAACCAAAATTCGGTAATAAATTTATTTGCTTATAACTCAAAGTTTACTTATAAAGAACAAATAATTTTAGTAAGTAATAAGCCTTAGTTTTGATGTCCCAAAACTTAAGCAGTAGTAGTAGTAGTAAAAGACTTTATTGCAGAAAACAAGTACATGACCAACAAAAATATAGTAAGTGTGTACAAAGGCGAACTAATCCCTTTAAGGGATCTCTTCTAGCTAACCTTTAAGCAACTGAGAGATATTGGTCAGACATGGCAGACAAAGTTAAGTTACTAGAGGTAGTAGACGAAGTTAGGTTGCTGGTAACAAAAAAATGTTTCAGTGATTGCCGGCAAAGTTGTGACCGAGGATTTTGCTAATTGACACGACATGGTACCTCGGTACACATTACCATGATCGAAGCTTGTCACACAAAAAAAGGTTCGCTACTCTAACGCAACTGCGAACAAAATAAAGCAGAATCTTCACGTCGCGTTGTAATGTTTATCTTTAGCATAGCTTCCGCTTGTTTTGGACTATAGGAGGAAGTTTCATTTTATTTAAACAACAAAAAAACACATAAAACCCAATTGGTGTAACTTCATATTTTCCCACGAAGGATTTAAGTCATTTCATTTATTACTAGTATGTGAATTATTTTTCAAACTTTTATTTTATTGGCCAAGCTTGTATAATAGGTATCATAAAACACCCTCGGTTTTTTATATAGCATCAAGGGAAATAACAGTGTCACAAATCCTTAACAACCCGCTGATTTTATTGTTCATAAAAGTTTATCTCCACTGTGATCGATAGTCAATTTTATGAATTATGATAGGGAGAGTGAAATAAATAAGAAATTATCTTGTTAGTCTGTTTTTCACTGATCGGTAGATCAAATTGTCCGGTAATGTTCACCTAATCAATTCGATTGTTATTAGCTAGGGATACACGCACAGATGTGCCCGCCGGTTTTGTCTGGCGGATATGCCAGGCGGACAGATCCATCCATGTATTATATACTTATATATGGCGCTATTTAGATGTGTCCGCAGACAAATCCGTGTCCAATTCGCGCCATACTTGGACGGATCCGTCCGCCGGGCATATTCGCCAGATAAATCCGGCGTGCAGATCTTTGCATGTATCCTTAGCTATTAATTGTATTGTATCTATATGTTTTTTTTTTCATGGCATCAGCTCAAAGCTTATACAAATTAAACTACTTATGATGTTGATGTCACTTCAAATGAATGAAACTAACAAATTTAACTTCATATTTGTGATTGATAATTCTTTGTGTAGTTTTAACTAAGAATCCACAGAGAAGACTAATACAATATTGAAGTCCTAGCAAAGGGAGGGATAATAGGAGACGGCGTCCGTTGCGCGGACCCCATCAGGTAACGCGGTTTTAATTTGTCACCGAATTGTTAATTATGAATATTTACACGTTATCTGTATTTACGATACACGATACTTTTAAAGCCTTCCTTTAATTTACTGTCTAATAAATAACAATAGAAACGTAACTTTGAATAACTGTGAATGCTAAACCGTTGAAATATGTATAAACTACTGGTGTAATTACGGAGTTCTTGATTACTTAAATACGAATACCATATTCTATTTGCATATCTATATGTTACATCTGGGTCGTAGTAAAACAATGTAAAATGCAAACGTTTTGATATCGGCAGCTTTCCACGGAGCTGCCGTATAATATGCGTTACTTTCTTTTAGGAGAAGTGATCCACTTTCGGTTTCATATATCTTAAAATTGAGCATTAAAGTGTTATTAAGGCTCGTGGAGCAACGAACCTTTGGCCGTGACTTCCTCTTTAACAGCTGCAGTGAGAAAGTGTTGAGGAATTAACAGGAGCGTGGCGACGACGCCTTTGTTCTACGTCTGTGGTGAACGCTCGTCTCGCCTTTAACGACGACCTATTACCGGGCCTATTATACGCCTAGAATACATTTGTTTGCATTATTTGAATAATGTTATGTTTTTGAGGTAAGTAGCGCTCATTTGAAATTAAATGCAGGGCTTTTGTTGAATATTCATGTAACTTCTTTACGACCTGTGTCACATTACAAAGATGACGTTCTTTTGTCTGGTGATGTATTTCACGTTCGAGACGAGCATTGCGGCGCGACATCATCGAACGGAACCGAGTAAGTAATGTTAATGTCTGCTATGACTGAGCAAGTTCATGCAGCACGAGTGATTACTGATTATTTTCAACTTTAATCATGGAATTGCAGGTACCTACAAGCATAGATGAAGCTGTTAGTTAAAGTAAAGACTTTGGGTTTGTTTTGTTATGTAGCTTTACAGATAAAAACAAATTGAGAGAACACGAGAAAAATATTCAAATATTTTACAAATGTGTTCTTCTTTGAATATATTTAGATTAGGTATTAAGTTGTGGTTCTGGTATAAATTTGAATGATGCTTCTTTCTGGTCTTGCAATTCGGTTGTTGTGAGTACGGGTGTTATTTATTTATTTAAACTTTAATGCACAAAATACAAAAAAAAATGTATGTAATAATGGCGGACTTAATGCCAAATGGCATTCTTTACCAGTCAACCATTGGGCCAAACAGAGACATGTACAAAAGGTGCAAAGAGAAAAGTAGAGGGTGTTGTACTTTACCTTTATTATCTATTACTTGTTGAATAGAGTACTTGATAGTGCTAATTTATACGATAAACGCCTACCATATTATCTAAAAGATAGAATTCCTAGTTATACAAAGAAGGTATTTGTCTAGGCCGTGGAATGAAAGTCAATAGGCGCAAGTCATCCGCGCTAATAAGAGAGGTCCTATTACATGGCATGGCACACGGTCCCGTCATTCGCGTCATCGCTGCAGCAGAATGGAAAATGTGCGAACATGGCTTTAATGACGTCATTATGTACATTACCAATGTATATTATACAACAGCTATATTAAGATAAAAGAAGATTAATTATGTGACGTTTTTAAATGAACTTTTGCTCCTGTAAGAAAACCATTTAAAGTATACCTCTAATAAATTAATAAAAGTAATGTCTTCTATTAGAATAAAAGAAGTAACTGGAAAATTCATTTAGGAATTAGAAACGGATCTTTACTCAAAAACTTGTCAACTTCAAAACCTCCAATGCGAAGCGTGGTAATATTGTATGGAAATCTTTTGGTGGCGTGTTTTGCTACAACCCTCGTAACGTGTTTTGAAATGTAATAGACGACATTATTTACAACGCATATTTGGGAAATTGAGTGCGACAAATTGTATATTTCATAATTCATAAAAAACACAAATCTTAGCATTTAATTATAGTCACAAGTTTTGAATTCCAATTTTACGTTTCTTTTATGCCTTATAATCTTGGAAGAATCCTCTCAGAACCTGCACCAAAACTGTGGAGCTAAAGGGGGTGGAGCTATCATCGTGGTGCCCTAATGTCACGTCAATGGTTTTTGAATTGTAATGTTGAGAAAATATCTGTTTTATCTAGCCATGAAATTTCGATAATATATCGATATTATAATGCCGGCTTGCGCCGTATATCGGTGCCGAAACCACAATCTGTCGGCGAAATGTTCGATGTCGATAAGGAATGTCGTCGAAAAATCAAAAGATGAATAGTTCTGTCGGCGAAACGTGCATCGGAGAAAAACTCTGTCGACGAAAAAACAAAAGATGAAAAGTTCTGTCGGCGAAACGTGCATCGGAGAAAAGCTCTGTCGACGAAAAAATAAAAGATGAAAAGTTCTGTCGGAGAAACGTGCATCGTCGAATCGCCTGTCGGAGAACCGTTACAGATTCCCACACGGACGCCAAAAATGGCAATATTTCTTGTAATCGGTAAAAGATAAAAAAAAGTACTAACTTGTCAAACTTGGGCGTAACTATTATATGTTAACTTGACATTTCAGCTATTTTTCTTTTCCTATTAGGTACAGTATGGATTTTTATCTACATCCATACCCGAATATGTCTATTTTATGGTCAGGATCGATGAGCAAACGCCCTATATTTAGATATGAGTATCTGTGGCTGCATCCTAATGTTTACATTTTAGTATCGGTAACCGATACCTTAATTACGTTCAAATTTCGAACGTCTTCTTAAAGTAAAAATTAGTAGTTAGAACAAATGTGTTATCTCTAACGATGTTTTATTATCAAATAATAAGCAAAATTTCGATATCATTATGAAAATCCGGGTGCGGGCATGCGCCGCCCGACGGCCGACACAATCGAGTTGGTCATGGCAATGGCGTGCAATCCGTGCAATTGCAGTCATTCAATCATCATTTCGGGTTTATAATATGTGTGTAGATAAAGCAGTGTATGCAACTGTACGTAATTAGGCCTTAAAACACTCGTGTTTTAAGGACCCCTATAACGTAACAGTTACATAAACTACTATTAGGTATTTATAAATATGTATAAAAATCTTTATTCACGACATGAGAGAGAGAGAGAGTGCCAACAAATAAAATACAGTAATATGGATCCGTTAGAGGGTATAAGGAAACATCGAAATAAAATGTAATTACTTACTTATATTTGAACGTCATTAACAGAAATACGGAATGACTAAATTAATTCCACTTCCAATAATCGTGACAAAGTGAAAAGAAGTTAATTAAAAATTAGACACAAGTGTGGCCCGACGACGGGAGGGCTGGCCCGTTCATTCGCGCTAATCAGGGTCTCGAGTTTCAATTATCACCCTATTACTTGTCCTATAACGTTTAAGACTATCTTGCTTCAATGGAAAACTAACTCTATAAGCCTTCACGTAAGTTTGCTTTTGATGTTTTAGTTTGAAGTTAGATAGGAGTTTGCGAAAGTATGTTGTCGTTGTGGTTTCATCGACTCATGAGCAAAGTATTATGTTTAATGTGCAGCCGCATGCACTCCGCAAATGAACGCAGATTGGATAATGCGGTCGACATCATGATCTTATTTTATTGAACTCATGCTCAACAGCTGACGAGAGATATTTTAAAGACATTATGTTCTTATTTGTACGCGTTTTTATCTATAAGAAACTAAACATCTGAGTGATCGTCACTGTCCCAGTGCATGTCATCTGTAAACTTTAGTCTTTTACCAAAAAATTACACCAAGGTGTCAACTATCGGGTATTAGCGTATCACGCTCTAGGACGTTTATCTTACTCATAATTATGATCATAAATATTTATGATGTTTTTAGCTATTTGGGATAATCGCAATAATGAGATACTCTTGCCTTTTTTACCATAAAAACTAAGCTGAGGCTATAGCCTCACTACTAGTACCTATAGGTACTAGCAAATAATGTAGTATATAAATCACCAGCACGTTTATACGACTAAATTTAGTCGTATAAACGTGCTGGTGACTTTTATACGACATCATTTGCTCGTTCAATACGATGTCAGTTAGTCCTTTTACCATTGATATTATACAAACTCGTGAACTAAGTATGTATTTTATAATTGTAAATTACAAAGATGTAATGTACTCGTAGGAGTACATCATAAATCAAGAAAATTTATACCTAACTAGTAGTTCGCCCCGAACTGTGAACTCGCGAATCTTGTGTTTCACCATAAATGTGCAATAGTAGAATTACTACAAATACCAAAAATAGGTATCGGGTATTTTTTCTCAACTAACCATCACGGTGAAACTAAACGTCCATATTAAATTGTGCGGTTGATGCGCAAAATTTTACCGCGACGATATCGCTTCAGATTTGACAGTTTTTGTCTCATCTAAATTTAAATCCACCTCTCACATTGCCTCTCACTCTGTTGCTTTGACATGTCGTTCTCATCTGTGAACCACCTATATAGGTTTCGGTCACCATCATTATGCGTCTATGGTAACTCTCTCTAACTAATTTGTTAATATCAGTATGCTGATGGCCCTAGCAGCCAAAGCTCTAATAAATTTAAAAAAAGTCAATTGTCAAAATATTTACACCAAAATCAAAATATAATTGAAAATATTTTTGAAATCAATTTTATGTAGCTAATTGTTATGAAACAGTAGGCAGTTAATAAGGATTTGACGAGAGTGTTAATCAATACCTTTCGTTTGATACCAAACTCAACCATACTTGCTCGTAAAAGTAGCAAATAAGATGACCAATGTAACAGGACCCCTTTACAAAACCTTTTTAGGCCTTCTAATTTCAGAACCCCCGTCTCAATCCAGCTCATATACGAACTCGCAAATTTTGTTGGTCTCTGCTACAACCCCAACAAATTTCATAAAGATCGGAAAATCGTTACTAAAGTTATCGTCGGACAAACTATCTAAATCAAAAAGCCATCCAAATGCCGAGACGTCCCAGTAGCCAGGTGACAGTTGTTGTTTGTAAGAACGATCTTCGCTTACGCTCCGCTCGTTCGATTAAAATCACAAATGTGACATGAAAATTAACAATTCTAATAAATTCTCGTACGTAACTCTGACCCACTTACGAGTAGCTGTGTTGTTTATGGTTTTATCATGCATGTTTTTTTTTTAAGTTTTGTAGGAATTAGTAATAAACATGAATTATATTAGTGCGTAAACAATGTTCACGCTCCTAGAATATTGATCAGCTAACATTATATAACAATGCCCCAAATTTAAAAGTGTTGGCTACAGTGTACAGGAGCAGCTAGTTGCGGATGTAGCGTGTCCCAATAAGGCACAACTTAAAGTGCAAATTGTTCGAATAATAGAAGAGTAGGAACCGAGTTGGCGAACCGCCAGCCGCGAGCGACGACCTCTGTGTCTACTCCCCTCCGCTCCGCCTAATTTGGTAGCATTTCAGCAGCCGAAAAGCACGAGATGAGTAGTGTGTGTTGACCGGCCGATATTTACTTACGGGGGATCGTGAGTCATATTTCGCCACTTACGCTCGCGCCACCCAGGGCGTTGCATTAAATACCTATTATACCTACGAATTTTATTTATTATGTATATTATCTGAGTCCCTTGCAACGCGGGTGGACTAAACATCATCATCATCATTTCAGCATTTTATCGCTTCTCTTTGTGTATGCAATTTGTCACTAAATATACTCAAAAAAAGTTTGTACACTGTAAAATTTGAATAAAATACTACCGACATAACCAAAGTTTTTTACTACATTGGTTTGTTTTGAAGGCTCCATCTGTTTCAACACTCGAGATTGTCTGGACCAGATGTCCCTTTAGTCGGTTATCAGTCGAGATAAAACGAACTATTTTGGGCCCTTTCACTGCACGTCAATATAACAAGCTGTGTAGCTGTCACAGTTTAAAAATAGTTGTGCTTTATCAAAAAACTAACTGCCACGCTGGAATACTTTTGTTTACATATTTGTTAGCATGTGGTTCCCTGTAAGAGTACCCAGTGTGTGTGTACAAGCATTAAGGTAATGCTGCACCTTGAGATTTATGATGCATGGATAATTAAAAGGAACGGGTAAACATGCGTGCACGCACCTCGCCCTATGACAAAACTGTACTGCACACAGCTAACATAATTATTTAGAAACTTATTTCCTTTGACATGATGATACGGTTTTAATATAGCCATTTCGTTAAATTTAAAACCATTTGTTCCCTTTTATCTGTTTTCAAAGCATGTCAATGTAGATTATTGCGATTTTTATATTCATGATTTTAGTCATGTGGGTGTGTGGGTATATAGTTATTCATATAGTAGTCATTCATTATAAACGGGATAACATATTTAAAATCACACCCTAGAAAACTTCGATTTAGTATGTGCTAAAAACTATTAGGTATTTTGTATGTAGCTCAAAGCTCGGAGAAGCTACTTCACTCTTGTGCACGTGGAGGCATAAATTAGGTCGAGACAACATGTTTGTATAAGAGCCGCGTTATATTTCCACTCTAATATTGACACAGCAGCGTCGCACATAACATAACGCTTGTTTGAACTCATTCTTATTACCAAATCTTTATGAAATAAATGCCAGTTGGGCTCGTGCCCTCCGTTTGTAATTTGCTCCTCATATAGATAGATATTGCTACAACAAGATTAATACAAGGAATCTAAAAAGGGTTTTTGAAACCAACAAACGCCTATATGTGAGCGAAACCCTATGCCGAGCAAAACTACGTATTCAGCCACAGATTTCAACCTTATGCACGCATACATTTATGTTATGTAGCATTTACACTACAAATGCAAACGAAGATTGCGATACATTATACTTACCTAAAGTGATTCGTCAGTTTCTGTCATGTTTAAATTAGTGATATTATAATAACATGTATAAATAATCAAAGAACAACTAGCATAACTAGTGTATAATCATAGATCAAGAGGCAGCAGAACATATGACTGGCATTAAAGGGTAAAATAAAACATCGAAACAGGCTCCACTACTTTGGTATGCGGCACAAAATCAGGGCTACATAAAGGAAACGTTGACGACGTAAATTTTTCGTGCACCATTTATTTGGCCGAATAGCACGGGTCGGGGCACCGAAAATGGGCCAGGCTCTATATTCCCAGCACCATCCCAAAGTATTTACAGAAGAACCAATGTAGGGGTTGCCCTCCAGTATAGGAACTATTCTTCGTTGATAAATTGGTTAAGTTGAACCTCCGACTCGCTTACATTCTGGGAATAGAGCTTCAGGACGTTTTCTGAGTCGGGCCCCGCGGAGTTTTACTCCGATTCCGTTTTCTTTTCTGATCTGGCGAACTTATTCTTTTGGCGTAAACATAAATTCAATCTGATTGTATAAAGCCGGTCGAATAGAAAATTACCTGATTTTAGGTGACAATTGAAAGAAAGACATTTGATTTTGTTCCCTGAAGCGACGAAGGTTTTGTTTAATGATGAGAACCAATTAGGTGTTGTATACCAATCAGACTATTTTCAGTCGGCCAGCCTTCAACGGTCTCGTAGTTGGATGCTGATAAGCAATAATGTGTTAACCCGCATGCGCATCATTTCGAGAAAATGGCACCTAAATATTTTTTCGTGGTTTCTGACGATTTGTTCTAAAAATTTTCGATTTTGTTATAATTTTAATGTTTTACAGGTTAAATATGAATAATTTTATTGATTTATGACTATAACTTTAGAAATGAATTTTAATTTAACGCAATAATCCACTTTTTGTTTATTGCGAATTGTATTAAGTCGTTAATTCTTCTCAAAAACATGTCATGATACTTAACATAGTGTTGCGAAATGTATAAAACGGACATTATACTCTTAATAAATATGTTATAGCTCATAACATATTTTTGGTAAATGTTCAACTGATATATTAACCGTATTAAACAAGAGTTAAGTGACACAATATAATAATTAAACAGGACAAAAACGAAAATGTCGTTAAATGGTAGTTTATGTGACTAGTACATAATGAAGGGTATTAAAGTACGAGTGTGGTTTTGGTGAAACGAAGTGAGTTTCATGATATTATTATGAATGATGACACGAGTGTTTTATTTTAATTTCTAAGTATGCACTACCTTATCGCTTTATCTAAAGACATTAAAAATCCTCAATGACGTGTTCGGGAATCATAAAAATTACCGCCACTGCACGGCCATGGCTGAATTTTGCCGGCGGGCATGGGAGGAGGACGTCCTCCTCTTCGACTACTCCACAATTCATGACCACCTGTATTGATTTTCGAGGTCATCGATACTGTAAAGTAAACTTTACGATGTACGTGTACGTGTTTATATAGGCTTAATATAGGCCATTAGCTTATCGTTTCTGAACATATTATAGGGATTTTATGATATGGAAGTCCCTTCTTCTCAGTCGTTGTACTCTTTGCAGAGTGTCGTGGTCAATTAGCAGTATCAGATACAGATGTTGCTCATTGTACAATTCTTTGCCATTCTGGCCGGTTTGATGTCAATCTAACAAATTTGTTTAAGGGTCCTTCCATAGCGGATTTGATCTGGTCAGTGCATCGCATTGGTGGCCTCTGACGCGGTCTTTCTCCGTTTGCTGTACCCTGTACCACCAGACGGTCAATAGAGTCATTCTTTTGCCTCGAGACGTGGCCGAAAAACCTGAGTATGCGGTTGTTTACAACAGTATATAGGCGTTGCTTGATGCGGAGTTCTTTGAGGATGGAGACATTAGTCCGAAAGTCGGTCCACAATATCCCCAGCATTTTCCTCCAGCACCACATTTCTAAGGCGTCTATCTTTGCTCTTTCTGTCTTCCGAAGAGTCCAAGTTTCTGCAGCATATAAGAATATGGGAAAAATGAGGGCCCGAACAAGCCGAACCTTCGTGGTGTTTGTAACGTTCCAGTTCTGACATATTCTTTTTAACTTTTCCATTGCGGTTCTAGTCATACCCATACGCCTTGCCTTTTCACATCTTCGCGTCCGCCTGTATCCGATATTAAAGCTCCAAGATAGCTGTAGGATTGTACCACGCCACATTTCGCAATCTTGGTTATTTTGGGCGAGTCCGTCCATGCGGTCGATTACCATTATTTTCGTCTTTTTTCGGTTAATCTTTAGTCCAAACTCCAGGCTCACGCGTTCCATCCTGATAAGTAATTCTTCCAAAAATGCGAATTTTTCAGATTTGATATTGTTAATTGATAATGATATTTCAAAGCTCGTAGGAATATGAAACAAGGAATGTGTCATGCCTAAATCGAAGTTAAGAGTTCGTATTTACTGTTAAATCTGTTTTACCACTAGCTAAGTTCTTGTTCATCTGGCACATGGCAACAGCCTTAATTAAGATGTGCGATCTAAAATGCTCGTCATTTCGAGTATAGAACATAGGAGACTCTTTTTGAATTTGTTTTATATATAGCTTCTTTTCGGTTTTACTTCAATAACAGATCCTTGCAAAATCGCATTAGCAGCTCGCAGCTTCGTCTGAACCAGCACTTCAAATTCAAATTCAAATTCCTTCTATCGTTTCGTTTCTCACTGGTCTCTTTCATCCTCTTTTTGGTAGTCCAGTTTGTGTTACATAAACTAATCCATTCATTATTATCGGGAAAAGAATCAGGATTCATGATCTACAGTAGGTACTTACTATCGACTAGATAATCAAGAGCGTCGTTTAATGCGTAAGATGATTATTTACAACTAAAATAGACCTAGGTACTTAATACCAATTGTACCAGTTAAGACCGTTGAGTTGAAAATATATGAAAATAAACCAAACAAAGTATACAAAACTAATTGATAATGTATTTCAATGACATTCAAACCTAAAAACATAATTTAGTAATATAATGTTATGGTTATTAAACCACTTAATAACAATTTATGGCCTTTATATAGTTTAACAATAATGAGTCAAGTCTTATAAAATGGATGAAAATATAAGACAACAAGTAAACTTAGTTTCCCAATAACCGATCAAGCCTCTTAATGCACGAGTACTATATTATTTTCGTTTCGCAATATTAAGTCAAGTGCATGAAGTTATTTTTAATCATTATAATTATAAAAGTAACATGAAAAACGGAATGTACACAAACGTATATTATTCATAATGGTTGTCTTAATTCATTTCTAAAAAAAAATTACATTTTACTGTTTCATTTGTATATTTTTCGGCCATCTAAACTCAAAAACACGTTTCCTTAAATTTAGTTTGATAACACTTTATAAATACCGTATGTCGGTGATTATCTATTCAAAACTGAATCGAAGAATACGTTTATGCACAAAATGTACTTAAATTTCCGAAATACACACTATTTTTTGTAACATTTACTTTCACAGCACTTTTGCAAAATGAGCACTAGTGGAATGGGAATCTCGCAATAATGAGTTAACCCCACATAACACATTATTGACATTATAGTATACACGCTGTCTATTTGTGTAATGAGTCAAGATACTAAACGCATTATTGCAAAATAGGCAACGCGTGTTAAAGGAAATGTGTCAACCATTTTTCCTAATTTTCATACGTTTGGAAATGTCAAATCACTAAGGCCATTTTTGCAAAATAATGGTCAGTGAATAAGCTACAATATGACACTAAAATCTCAATTTTCGTATTTTTGTGGGTTAACACATTATTGCTTATCAGCATCCAGTTATTAATCGATAAGGACTTAATGCCTACCTACTTACAAAAATACATCTGCACATTGGACAATCTCCTATGTAAATTAAAGATCATCCTTATAGTAATAAATAGTAAAATAACGTAATCAAAAAGCTTTATTCGCCTAATTACAGACAAAGCCTATATGATAATAATTTAAATTGTTATCAATTTACCTATGCCTACGGGTGCCGGCTTATGGGTTATTATCACACTTACCATACGGTACTAGAAGATGTAGTGTAATATGCCATATTAAAATAGTAATTATGCTTATAATGGTACAATATTTTATTTATTATTTTATTGCCTACAAAACTAGTATTGCACAAAGAACAGTTCACTGATTAAAATGCATATCGTATAATACTAATAATTACTTATGCAGTGGTCATAAGCGTTCATTAAAGCGTTGTGTGATGAACATTGTAAACGAGTTTGTGAACCAGCTCCGTGGCGATACTTCAAAAGTAAGCGACTGTTCTGAAGCGCTGCCCAAATACAAACAAAAACAAAATGCACTCATTCATACACAAATAGACTGTTTACTTTTTACAGAACTATTGTAGGTACCCGCTATGTTACCTGCTGGTCATTAAGTTTTTAGACCATTGTTTTTTCTTTAGTTAAAGGGTTTTAGCTGTTTATGGCTTCTAATTTGGATGCTGATAAGCAATAATGTGTTAACCCGCATGCGCATCATTTCGAGAAAATGGCACCTAAATATTTTTTCGTGGTTTCTGACGATTTGTTCTAAAAATTTTCGATTTTGTTATAAATTTAATGTTTTACAGGTTAAATATGAATAATTTTATTGATTTATGACTATAACTTTAGAAATGAATTTTAATTTAACGCAATAATCCACTTTTTGTTTATTGCGAATTGTATTAAGTCGTTAATTCTTCTCAAAAACATGTCATGATACTTAACATAGTGTTGCGAAATGTATAAAACTGACATTATACTCTTAATAAATATGTTATAGCTCGTAACATATTTTTGGTAAATGTTCAACTGATATATTAATCGTATTAAACAAGAGTTAAGTGACACAATATAATAATTAAACAGGACAAAAACGAAAATGTCTTTAAATGGTAGTTTATGTGACTAGTACATAATGAAGGGTATTAAAGTACGAGTGTGGTTTTGGTGAAACGAAGTGAGTTTCATGATATTATTATGAATGACACGAGTGTTTTATTTTAATTTCTAAGTATGCACTACCTTATCGCTTTATCTAAAGATTAAAAATCCTCAATGACGTGTTCGGGAACCATAAAAATTACCGCCACTGCACGGCCATGGCTGAATTTTGCCGGCGGGCATGGGAGGAGGACGTCCTCCTCTTCGACTACTCCACAATTCATGACCAACTGTATTGATTTTTCATACATTATTGTAATGTTCAAAATTTTAATGTAATTAAAGCATCGGTCATCGATACTGTAAAGTAAACTTTACGATGTACCACAGGTACAGGTTTATATAGGCTTAATATAGGCCATTAGCTTATCGTTTCTGAACATATTATAGGGATTTTATGATATGGAAGTCCCTTCTTCTCAGTCGTTGTACTCTTTGCAGAGTGTCGTGGTCAATTAGCAGTATCAGATACAGATGTTGCTCATTGTACAATTCTTTGCCATTCTGGCCGGTTTGATGTCAATCTAACAAATTTGTTTAAGGGTCCTCCCATAGCGGATTTGATCTGGTCAGTGCATCGCATTGGTGGCCTCTGACGCGGTCTTTCTCCGTTTGCTGTACCCTGTACCACCAGACGGTCAATAGAGTCATTCTTTTGCCTCGAGACGTGGCCGAAAAACCTGAGTATGCGGTTGTTTACAACAGTATATAGGCGTTGCTTGATGCGGAGTTCTTTGAGGATGGAGACATTAGTCCGAAAGTCGGTCCACAATATCCCCAGCATTTTCCTCCAGCACCACATTTCTAAGGCGTCTATCTTTGCTTTTTCTGTCTTCCGAAGAGTCCAAGTTTCTGCAGCATATAAGAATATGGGAAAAATGAGGGCCCGAACAAGCCGAAACTTCGTGGTGTTTGTAACGTTCCAGTTCTAACATATTCTTTTTAACTTTTCCATTGCGGTTCTAGTCATACCCATACGCCTTGCCTTTTCACATCTTCGCGTCCGCCTGTATCCGATATTAAAGCTCCAAGATAGCTGTAGGATTGTACCACGCCACATTTCGCAATCTTGGTTATTTTGGGCGAGTCCGTCCATGCGGTCGATTACCATTATTTTCGTCTTTTTTCGGTTAATCTTTAGTCCAAACTCCAGGCTCACGCGTTCCATCCTGATAAGTAATTCTTCCAAAAATGCGAATTTTTCAGATTTGATATTGTTAATTGATAATGATATTTCAAAGCTCGTAGGAATATGAAACAAGGAATGTGTCATGCCTAAATCGAAGTTAAGAGTTCGTATTTACTGTTAAATCTGTTTTACCACTAGCTAAGTTCTTGTTCATCTGGCATATGGCAACAGCCTTAATTAAGATGTGCGATCTAAAATGCTCGTCATTTCGAGTATAGAACATAGGAGACTCTTTTTGAATTTGTTTTATATATAGCTTCTTTTCGGTTTTACTTCAATAACAGATCCTTGCAAAATCGCATTAGCAGCTCGCAGCTTCGTCTGAACCAGCACATCAAATTCAAATTCAAATTCCTTCTATCGTTTCGTTTCTCACTGGTCTCTTTCATCCTCTTTTTGGTAGTCCAGTTTGTGTTACATAAACTAATCTATTCATTATTATCGGGAAAAGAATCAGGATTCATGATCTACAGTAGGTACTTACTATCGACTAGATAATCAAGAGCGTCGTTTAATGCGTAAGATGATTATTTACAACTAAAATATACCTAGGTACTTAATACCAATTGTACCAGTTAAGACCGTTGAGTTGAAAATATATGAAAATAAACCAAACAAAGTATACAAAACTAATTGATAATGTATTTCAATAACATTCAAACCTAAAAACATAATTTAGTAATATAATGTTATGGTTATTAAACCACTTAATAACAATTTATGGCCTTTATATAGTTTAACAATAATGAGTCAAGTCTTATAAAATGGATGAAAATATAAGACAACAAGTAAACTTAGTTTCCCAATAACCGATCAAGCCTCTTAATGCACGAGTACTATATTATTTTCGTTTCGCAATATTAAGTCAAGTGCATGAAGTTATTTTTAATCAGTATAATTATAAAAGTAACATGAAAAACGGAATGTACACAAACGTATATTATTCATAATGGTTGTCTTAATTCATTTCTAAAAAAAAATTACATTTTACTGTTTCATTTGTATATTTTTCGGCCATCTAAACTCAAAAACACGTTTCCTTAAATTTAGTTTGATAACACTTTATAAATACCGTATGTCGGTGATTATCTATTCAAAACTGAATCGAAGAATACGTTTATGCACAAAATGTACTTAAATTTCCGAAATACACACTATTTTTTGTAACATTTACTTTCACAGCACTTTTGCAAAATGAGCACTAGTGGAATGGGAATCTCGCAATAATGAGTTAACCCCACATAACACATTATTGACATTATAGTATACACGCTGTCTATTTGTGTAATGAGTCAAGATACTAAACGCATTATTGCAAAATAGGCAACGCGTGTTAAAGGAAATGTGTTAACCATTTTTCCTAATTTTCATACGTTTGGAAATGTCAAATCACTAAGGCCATTTTTGCAAAATAATGGTCAGTGAATAAGCTACAATATGACACTAAAATCTCAATTTTCGTATTTTTGTGGGTTAACACATTATTGCTTATCAGCATCCATTTATCTTTCCTGTTTCCGACAGTAAATGATGTGGGAGCACTAAGTACCGGTTATGGTACAGCATAATGGTTTAAGGATATGCGGATATTGTGAACGTTTCTAAAAAGGTGCCTACATATTATTTAGTGTTACAAGCTTATATTTTTCGGGTTTTTCTGTAACGATGCCTAGTTGAAGTAGGTACTTATTTACTAAAATGTTAAGTTAATATTACTTGTGAGAGTTGTGAGTATAACGCATACTATACTAGATATTCTGTTTTTCTTTTTTCAAAAATCAAATTTATAACCACCTGATTTCATTCAACTAAGTAACTCGAAACTTATCGTGAGGTTTGTGTCAGAAGAATTCGTAGACAAGCTGGAGCTAATTTAAATTTCCCTTTTGAAAACGCTTCAGGAAAAGTGTGTCAAATGTTTGAATGTTTAAGGAGCCAGTAGGAATCGAATTATATGCCACTGGCCAAGAATATAAAATTCTTAAATAAAAAAAGCCTTATAACATTATATTTGTTAATGACCGTTTGTTTCTCAATAAAAAGAATATATTGTGTTACTAAAGTCGGCGGAGTAAGCTTCCCTGAGGAAAACATGGGGTTAACTTAGTCTGGTTATTAGGGACCATCGTTAAACATTTCTCGCAGAATAAAAAGTTACTTTTCCTGACACGTTCCTATCTCAAGCAAGCCAGGAAAACTTTGATCCCTTTGGCTACGCGTGGCGCAAGAATCGTAAGTTTTGCGTTTGCCATCATACAATACTCTAGCCTCGAAAATATTTCAGTAGATATTGAAAAAGCATTATTAATAAACAGTGATAACATTAAATAATAAACCTCTATTTTCGTGTTTTTAGTTTATTTATCAGAATAATTATCATTTCTTGCCACATGATTGCTACTTAGAAGAGTATTTATATTCGACATCAGCAACGTAAGGATACATCGGAAGGACGGCCAACGTTACATTAGGTACTTGATATTCAAAGTCGCTTCTGCAAAGTTCCCGGAACCTTGTCCATAGTCAGCGGTCCTTGAGTCGCTATTGTCATACAAAGTGATGCCCATCGTTACACTGCCAATACGCTAAATATTTTTCTCTTCAAACACGCGTGCTGGTACTTGTTACCTGTGTATTATCCTTTTGTTTGTTATATTAGTAAAGACACACCAGGTTTCAGGCTCAGTGAGAGGCCCAGCTAAAATAAACTATCTATTTTATGTTCGTCGATGGCGATGGCCGAAGGTACCTAAGGAATAGTTTAAAACTATACCTACTGTACATGGTTCGACATTGTTCAACTGGTGTTTGTTTTATTTTTAATGCTAACTAAAAATATCCTTCGAACTCCAAAATCTAAATCTGGTAGTTTTAACTCGTTCACGGCTCACTACTACCTACCAAATATGGCAATCATTATAATATGTGATGAGTAGGTATAAATATTACCATATTACCGCCCTAATATATAAGTAATTTATAGTAGGTGATTATTATGTTGGCATTACAGCATTGCTTAAATACAAATTTGGATATAAAATAATTAAATCAATTAGTTTTCATTATACAATGCATCCGGGCAAAGGAATGGCACTCCGCTGCCGAACGTTCATTAATTTTATTATCGACGCGAAATTCCGTCTCGATGTGAAAGCATATTCATGCTATTGACAATAATGACAAACCGATTCCTCGTTTGATATTTTCGTCCAACATTATGTAAGGTTTTTTGTGCATTAGGGATTATTTTTAGCCGCTTATAATGTTGGCTTCGCAAGTGACAGTTATAAAACGTCAATACAAGTATACTTACATCGTTAAGTTTTGATTGGCGTGACTGCTAAAGAGATATTTCCATTATGGTGAACGTTGATCGCTGGAATGCGTTATATTTATGTCACAGTGGTTTTGTATTACGTGGAAGGTTTAAGAAGTTGTCGAGCCTCCTCCGGCGCGGCGCCATCCTGTTTGGGAGCCGTGCCAATGTGATAAGTTCTCTTTGATAAATGATCGCGATGCTGCGTTCTCAGCGTTGGGCGCCAGGCCGTCTGTACGCATTTAAACTTTTGTGGAAACTCATTCTTATTAATAATATTAAGCATTCCACACCCGTCCCTACTTTTTTCATCGAAATGAGAAGCTTTATTTAATTTCATACTCAATTCTGATTCATTTAAAAACGAACGCGAATTACTGTTTTTAAAAATACTGGTCAAAAATCCAGTCTTCAAAAAGTGCTGGTTGTTAATGAACATTATAAAAATAATTAACATTGCCAATTATAATGTATGTGCTCGCAAAAAATGTGAGTCAACATTCCCTGGGCTCGAGAATGGGAGTAGCAAGAATTATAACCACTCTTGTGATCATTTAAAATATCTTGTCAACAATTTGACTCGTCATCCAACATTACAAGCATGATTTACGATTCATTAAGTACCTATATTTTGAGTTATACTTAAGCGTATTATGTAAGTATACCTAATCTCAAATCTGTGGACTATTGTATTACAATTAAAACGGATTAATCGCGTGTTAAGCACTCATTTTTAAACGGGACCACGGGAGGTAATCCGTTTTTATTGTAATAAAATAATGAATTATTATCGCGGCAGCAGAAGACAATAAAGGTACTATTTATTCCGATATTATCGACAATCATCCTAAAATGTCTCATTATTTAACCAAATATTCATGATAGTGTAGGTTTTTAATGATATTAAAAGCGGGAGGTTTAGGTACAACCGCATAATGTACCTGTACCACATCTGTTTCTTTTTGGTGCTATTTTCTCTATAAAGAGAAGTCTGGATGGTCTTTAGCGGTACAGCTTTTCTATACATATTTCTTTGGTGTATTGTATAAACATATATTGTAACTTAAAATTGCTTTTTTGTATAGTTTGCGCCTTCGCAACCCCTTCTATCAAGAAAATATATTCAGTAAAATATTTATACGATGTGGCGCATGGTATGTAAAATAAAGTATACCTTATTATTACAGCCAGCTGCGAGACACACCTACATGCGTTACATACACTCACTTGGCGCTTAGAGTGCCTCCAATTTGTTACATTCAATTGTGACAAAAAGAAATAATGGAATAAATTTCGTTCTTTTAGCAATATCGAGCGACTTTATACAACCAAAGAATGAATTTATAATATTGCTATCGTTGTTTGCGATATAAAAACTTAAAAAGCCTTGCAATAATGAGGAGCTAACCTTAGCTAAATAGCCTATATTTTTATAAGAATATATTTTTAGATTGTGTTTGTATTGTTTGTACTTTGTAGACATTAATTTGAATAGAACTATATTATCATTTCAGTTAATCTTTATTTATGGCATTTATACTGATTTCGAGCTTTACGTAGGCTGTTTTAGTTACAAGTGACTTCCAAATTTTTTTGGTACACACTTTAATTGCTGACTGTGTGTGTGTGTAATACTTATTAAATTGTAATTTTCCAGTGAGCCTTCGGTACCGACATTTATAAATCAAATTGGTTGCAAAAAACATGCGCATCGTCAAATGTTAGTGTAAGAGTGTAAGTATTTGTTAGAAAATAACAATTAAGTTAACAATAGCCGGTAGGTATCTAAAATTAAGAGATGTAAATACTGATTAATTCTCAAAGTATTTCTCAGCTTCTATTGTCAATCTATCCTTGATCACTCCCACCTACTAATGGATGGCTATCAACTGTATAAAGAAGCCCTGCCGGGACATCCGATCGAGTTGCGAAGCTTGGCGTGTGTCGTGTCGTCCGGAAATCACGTTCGGTTACTTCCTTCCTTGGACCTTTTGCCTTTTTGCGATGCGTCGGCTCAACCCGCTTTGTGTGAACATGTGCCAAATATCCGATAGTCGTTTTGCTCGATACAGTTCTGATTTGGGTAATGGTGTTGATTGTCTTTATTTTTGTCTGGTGTTAATTTACGTTTATTTTAATTCACAATTGGTTGCAACAACAGGTTGGGCAAATTAAATGCATAGATGCCAGATAAACTTATATGGTAGAGCAGCACAGTCTAAGAACTTTTTGAAGCTCATGTCTGATAGCGCCATCTACTCGAAATCCACCTAAAAGTAGGTATATAAATAAAAAAATAACCTAGCTTTACTACGATACGCTATTCGTTCCTAGATGTCACTGCGACGCAATATAAAAATAGGAAGAAAAAATTATATTGCGTATAAAGGTAGGTTTTTTTCTTTTATTTTTATACCTTTAGGTGGATTTCGTGTAGATGGCGCGGCGCTATCAGACATTAGCTTCAAAAAGTTCTCAGACTGTGGCTGTCCATATTATCTATAGTCTCTAGTATAGTTTAAACATGTTTATTTCCCGCCGACGTTCGTACCATATTGTATGGCCCGGACTTCTCCCGCCATGTCCCGGGAGTATCGACTCAGACTGAATCTTGTAGTTGATGTTTCAATCTACTCCGCTCAAAGCACAATTCTATCTAGCTGTTACACTACGTAGTTTACTTTAGCGGCATGTACCTTCACTACCAGGGAACATAGATAGCAAACTTGCTTGAGGCTGAAATCCCATTAAATAGACATCTGTTGAACGATGGGATCTACTCAGAGAAATGCTTATTTTTGACTAGCTGGATATGGGTGATGGTAGAAATTTAGATTATTCAGATGCCTATGAACCTCAGTCATGAAAAAAGCAGAAGACAGACGATAAGAAACTTGGGAGATTTAGAACTTAATTCGTGTTTTCTCTCCAATTTAAACATTGGTCAGAATTTTTGTAATATGCACATCTTTAACTTTTAGAAACAGAAGTGACCACTCTGCTTATAAATATAGATAAGATAAATACATACCTACTTGTACATAGATACTGATATGATCCATGTAGATTTTCTTATGGCTATTATTTTATTTTTTGTACCAAACTAAATAACAACTTATAATGCAGAAATAAAGCCTTAAAAACATTAATATAAAACTCCAATTTTGCTTTTTGTATGATAATCATACCTAATTATATAGATAGTTGGCTAGTAATGGAGCACTAAATTACTAATTGGCAACTGCTTATTAAAGCACAATGACTTAGAAGAGCTTGAATATCACCGTATGGAATTAAGTTACACGAGGTGCGTTAGCCCTTTATAACTAACTTGTCAGTGTAAACACCTTGAAACACTACTAAGTTATCTCCAGGGAAGGATAAGGCAAATAAATGAGACTCGACGTCTAGTAGACGGAGTACCTAGTTAGAATAATATACAGACTTTTAACTTCATTCAACGGATATAAAAATCAGGGGGACCGAGGTGAGTTGTGACTGAGGAGAGTTGTGACAACTTATAACTACTATCGAGCATACAAATGGTGTGACCGACAACTCTCCTCTTTCACAACTCACCGCGGCTCCCCTGCTATGAAAAACCAACTAAACAAATGTGAAATCCGAGAGATGTGCAATGTGAGTTATTCTTGATGAGAAATACTTATATGGTAAATATATATGTTTTATAAATTATAAAAAAACAACATAAATTATGATTAACAATGCTGTCAGTTAAACAGTCACTGCAGATATTAACGGTTTGCATCTAAACAATGGCTTGCTAACACATAAGCTGCAGTTAAGGTACTGATTATAAACAGTTTAGCCGAGACGTCGGGACCAGTGGGGGGCAAACGGGGCAAACAAAATAAAGATCAATGACCGACTTTACGCCACGCAGCAGTTGATGCCACCTGATCCCTCATTTAGCGTTCATTCCCGTCCTGTTTACTTACAGAACAGAAAATGTAAACTTGTAAAGGATAAAAAGAGGTTTATCTTGTTTTATCTGACTTGAGATAGTTTTCGATTGAATTTAGTTTTTTCACGAGTTTTTATTGGATCGTATTGAAAAGTTACTTGGAAAAGGTTTCAGAGTTTCAAAGCTTATGTGTGACGATAACTTACACATAAATAAGGAAACTAGTTTTTTTTTTAACAACAACTCCACGTAATGGATTCTAGAGTGTTTAAAGTCGTAACTACTATTACTGATGCACCAGGTGTTGTTCTTAGGTAATCGGTGATTACGAGCAGAGTTCGGTGCTTATATTACAGCTCACGGATCCCGGGACCTGGGAGGGATGAAAATTGTGCGGTGAACGGTCACAGCATGCATTTAATATTCAAGTGCGGTCGTCCTAATAAAGTAAAGGGCGTCATATCTTTGGGCTGCAGCAGGATTATTCGGAGGGCGCTTCGACTTGGGCGGGCCAGTTTAAGTAATATTCCGGTTGAGTATACTTGTTACCGAAATTGAGTTTAAACCTGTGGGGATAGAAACAAAAAGATAGTGTATAAAGGAAAGCTTTTATATTATAATAAGCATGTTTTATGTGAATATTTTTATTCAAAACCAAAGACCAAAGGACAAGCGAACTACTTCGACTATTTCATCAATAACCATTTGGTAAGGAGTTAATAAAGTTTATCTGATTATAACTTAAAACACGTATAAATAACAAAACACTTTGGTAAGTAATAAGCCTTAGTTCTGAAGTCCTAAACTAAAGTTACTAGTAGACGAAGTTTGGGTGCTGGTTACAAAAAAATTGTTTCAGTGTAGTTAGATGTTGCTCAAAATGTAAACGCTCGAAGGTAAGCTAATCCATAGCAATATAGATTTTAAGCAAGAAATAAAACTACATCCTCACATGGTGATTAAAGCGAGCTCAAGATATGCTAGGTTCAATATCACGTTGAAGGAAATGTTTAGTGAACGTAGCAGACAGATATTGCGGCGGCTGGCATCGATCCGGCGCGACGCTGAGGCCCGACCCGCAGCTGTATACTCCACTCCTACAGGACCTCTGCTATTTCACGATAAAATAATGAATTTGTACAGTGAACACGGCGCCAATTACCGAAGTATTCCACAAACCCAGCCATCAAATTACAAAGCTTACGTTGACGTGGAAAAGACGTTACAATTTATTTTTCAGATTTTATAAAATTAAAATATGTCAATTTTGTTTCCTTGTAAATGCTCTTTTAAAGTCTTAATTGCTCGTAGAACGAACCAGTAAACTATTAAAATTGTTATTTTTATTTTTTTCCATATAACTTGGAAATATCATATAGATACAATTTAGACAATTAGGTATTCAAAAACGTTGTCTAAAAGCATAAGTCTTTTCATATTTTCACTTCGCCTATAAATATGAATTCGTAATAGCATTAGGTAAACGATAGTGCTAATTTTAAATTCAATATATCATGTAGGTAAATATTTGGGTGTTTACTTTGTAGCAAAATGTTATGTTCAAATTATATGTATTATTAATTTTATATTTAAAATATATACTTATAGGCCACAAGAAAAAAATAAAAACTTAGAAAGCAGCAAAGCTCTTTGATTAGAGTAACGCTAACATGCATGTACTGTGGCCGAGTAGCTTAATCAAAAGTGCTTATCATATTGTTTACTTAAACAACGTCAAGATGAGTTACAGGCAAACAAAACAATTAAGAGATTTTACAGGCTTTGTTGAATCAGTTCGTTGAACTTAGCTTTTATTTGTGAGTATCCATCACGGTGTTCAGGACGAAGAGTGAAATGTAAAAAATGTATTTTTATGATATCGCGAAGAGCTCCAATTTACTTATTATTTTTAAATAAAATGGTAAGTAACTATTTAACCATTTTAATCAGGCGTAATTTAGGAATATATTGACAACCTTTTGTGTTCTGCATGGTATTGGTGAAGCTTGTTATCACACGTCTAACTATCGTTTATCTAATGTATGTCTATAGATATCATTATATCATAGATATATATCAACATAAATACTTTACCTAATAAACATATATTAACATGAAACTAAGGAGCATACAGATAAGGCTATATATAGTTAAGTATTTAATAACTACGTCCCTACTAAGAATTGAATTCGAGCGTCGTCTGGCAATTAAAACTAGCTCGCATGACGGATCATCGTTTCTGATCACGTTTCTCGCACTCGCAAATCCACTGTATATTCTCAAAACCACTCATTCTTCTTGATAATTTCAATGAAACATAAACCAAATTTCTTGTTGTATAGGGTTGGTTTTGCATTAACAAAAAAACTTAAGATACGAGGATGACAAAGAAAGAAGTCGGAATAATTCGAGTGGGACTCATCATGGCCACTATCCTGTCATCGCTTAGCGAGAGGTTTATTTATTTGTTTGTCCGAGGATGTAATTACACCTCACGGATCCACGGCCAATCCTGTCTAACAGGTCGCTTTAATATAATCTGATTAACTAGATGCCAATACGTGGCTGTAACGCAAATATTGGAGCTATGATCTTGCGTTTGCGCTCTGGTGTGTTCGTGTGGGTGGCTTGTTGTTAGATTTAAATACACCATTAATTTGTTTGACTTTAACGATATTAACTTACATAAAAAAATTAGCTACTGGCAGAGATCATACGTTATATTTTATCTCGGCGGACTTCAAAGAAGAAGGAACGAGGTTCTTAACTCGTATTTTTGTGTACGTCACGTGCTATGTCGGCCATAACTAAATCGATTATTAAGTCTTTAATTATTTTAGTGTTCAGTGGTGCTTATATCAGAGAGGACCACCGGACTACCCGTGTAAATTTTCTATTGTCTTTCAATCTCTAACAGATTGTCTTTAAAGTGATTAACGTAGCAGGTATACTATGTATTATAGTTAATTGCATTGTTGTAAGCCCCGTGTAAAATTTTTCATTTAACTTAACTTTTTTTTCGCCACATGTAATCTATAAACTTAGTCAGTTTCAATAAAAATGAGAACAGGCTGTCAACTTTTGGGCACCAGCGTATCGAGCACTAGGACGTTTACCTTAGATATACTTGTTATATTAGGTACATTGTGTTTTAAATAGTTATATTTTCTTATAAAGTTTTTTAAGTACCTACTTGCGATTCATTTGTGCAAAGAAAAAAATCTGAATTCGTAGTATAAAACCAACCACAACAAAAGACAGTGGTGAAACAAAACAAAAACAAAGTAGTTCAAAGTACAAAACAGAAATTGCCGGCCATCATTTTTTAGAGACAAGCATTGTTAACATAATTTTGCATAACGGAGTGGGTGTTAAGGAAATGTCCAGGAAATTTATGTTTCTGGATTTAGCTACAATAAAAGGAAAAAACCACCGCCGGAGACAGGAAGCGAGCCGTGTGTCAGCTAAAAAAATCAAACAGACTGAAAACACGACGTGATTTATGTAACTATTATAAAGTATGATGGCATACTAGCTTTTGCCCGTGACTTCGTCTGCGTGAAAATTACACATCCACATTAATTAATTCAATGTGTTTTATTATTACTAAACTAACACGTAAAACCTAGCGTTGAGTACTAAAAGAAAAAAAATGCTGGTATTAAATAACTAAACTTCGGAATCTTTAAAAATGCCTTCCGTGCGTGCATACTTAAATTAAAGTGCATACTTAAATTGTCGAAAACAAATAAGGAACAAACAACAACTGTTTCAGGCAAACATATATACTTATAGCTACTTATAATAAGTTGAGTGCGAACATGGACTTACACGTTTACAAGGGTCACAAGTCGCATAAGTGTTAAAACAGTAATAAAAACAAGGCACCTAATTAGGTGTCGTACCCAGAGGCTGCTTTTACAGCTCCATATCTTCGATAAATGGGAACGTATTTTTAAGACATGGAACTACATAAAGTGTAATTTGACTCAATGCAAATTTAACACAGGTCGCTTAGGATTTTATAATGGGAAGTAATTAAATCGTCAGCCATATAAATATATTTTGGTCAGTAGAAACATTAGGTCGGCAAGGGTTAGGGTCTCGCCATTACTGTGGGTATCATGCTTATTTATGTATATTACTAAGTAGCTGACTAGAGAGTTATAAAGCAGGAGCAGGTGTTCAAAAACACTATTTCTCATTGACTGTCCATTGGCGGTAAAAGGTGCGCAATAAACTTTCTACCCTTTAGATACCTTATTGTATCCGACCGTAGTAAAATAGTGGAACGCAAAAGGGATAGTTAATTGGAGATTTCCGGTAAAGTAAATATAGTGCTCTAAATGTCCGGTTTCAAGCGTGAGTCAATGTTTATACAGGAGCGGAGAGATACCACAGGCTATCGATGTTAGTGAAGGAATACTCTGTAATTTATAAATGTTACCTCAGCCATAAGTTAATGCCAATAAAGAATGCAAAATAATTTGCACTTTTTATTAATTTTTGCACGCACATAGTTTGACGCGTCACTGGGCATGCGGCCGGCGAGACTGAAATAGACGCAGAATGCAAAACGACTCACTCAGGAGTTCATCATCCGCACCGCTATTCCAGACATGCCTTCAAAACCCAGGAGCTGCAGGAGAAGCGTGGCGCCCACTGCTTTGCGGTTGACATACTAAGCCCGCTTTACGCCAATACATATCACAGGTACTTAGCCACGTTACTTAGCTTGCGTTCAGGATACTGAGATTATAAATTATAATCTATTCACGTCAGTCATGAACTATGAGTAATTATAAGACCCTAGGAACTTGCACGTTGGAAAAACTTGATCTTTGCAATCTGTTTTGTTGTGCGTAATATAACTGCGTAGTGGCAAAAAATAGGTCCCTTGTTTTTAAAATGATTCTGTTTAGTTTTCGATCATTTCGATCCGTAGTCTAAATAAAAAAGTGATTAAATTGGAAGATGTCATTATGTTGTTTGTTTATCAAGTTTTATCTTTAAAAACCTAAATAAAAATTTAACAAACTTGAAATGTCATTTCCCACTTTTATTAAGATGCTGATGTCGAAATAATTGACAAGCTGAAGTTGGGCGTGTCGATGCGTGAGAAAGGTTTTGTATTTATTTACAACCGAACCAAAAAGGTTTATAGTACCGTGTACTAAACCACTCAGTTCAATAGTACAATTGGAGTGTAAAGTAGTGTTAAACTGTTTATAAATAAGTAGCCTGTCGGGGCGATGTCGGGTGGCATTTCACGATCTCCAACATTCCGATATGGACACGAACGGGTTGCGGCAAAAAACAATTACTTATCAATTATCTCTATACGTTCCATGTGAAGATTCGTGCAATGGGAAAAAAGACAATTAGCCTCCTGAGCCTCCTGAATGCTAGTGCTACTTATATAAAAAAAGTGTATTCACAGAAATGGTATTTTGTATTTTTGTTTAGATACGCTTTTGATTTCAAAATATTCAAGGTCTATTTATAAATAAAATTTGTTTCCTTTATTTTTTTTTATTCAGGCATGATAAACTCTGATTCTGTCCAACTAAATAGTATTTATGTGGTATCGAAGTATCTATTATTAGTTTAGAACACGGTAGAAGCAAAGTTCGTGCAATAGGCAGATTGTCAATAACAGAAACCAGAGGGAAACGTTGACAGGTGCCCCAGATATTCCTGCACATGCCATGCCAGCTTTCTTTGTAAATACCTACCGTAAAATGTTCTATTAATACCTAATCCAAAAAAAACTTTTTACAAAAAAAATATAAACCGACTTCAAAAAGGATAAAATGAATCATTATATTATTTATATGCGTTACCAACTGATATGTTTGAAGTCGGTGCCAAGCCAAATTCGGAAGAGTTAATACGAACGAGGCGATGTGTTCAGTGAATTGTTATTTTTACTATATAACTAATCTAATACGGTATGAATCGCACGTAGATATACATTCGTTTCGACCATGCGTTAATTGTAAGGCAAGTGGGTACAGAAAGTATAATCATGCGTCCTATGTTTGTTTGTTAACACATTGTTGGGACTATCCGTATGTCGAACGAAGCCCGTCGTTCGGTTTGAATTATTTATCCACCTCATCTAAGGTTTAACCCGAAGTATAAAGGAATTCAATTGCTGAAAAGGAATTCACATGTACCCATACACACGCCGTGTCAGTAAAAAGGCACGATATTAAAATTTTATATGGAGGGTCAATCTTACGCGTCTACATTTTTTTTCTATTTGCCGCCTTTTTCTGATTATTGACAAAGCAGACGAGTATCAGAATATATATATCGTTGTCGCCATTCATTCATAAAAATAGGATTAGTAGTTTAGACATGAAAATGTAACACATGAAATCGCATTCACCTTTGCATTATTTTTATTAGTACTGATGTTTTGTGATGTTCACACTTAAAGCTGATTTGACCGGTTTTGTAATTTGTGGCTTGGCACCGACTTCAAACATATCAGTTGGTAACGCATATAAATAATATAATGATTCATTTTATCCTTTTTGAAGTCGTTTTATCTTTTTTTTTGTAAAAAGTTTTTATTTTTCCATTTTTAGTGGTTATATATTTATCAAAATTGGACAAAAAGTCTCGGAATAATCGGTAAAGATACATAAAAAAGTTCATAATACACCCATTCTATCTAAGGAAAGGTCCACGTATCATTTGTGGACTTCATCATTAGGTCTTCTCTATAAAATTGGTGGTTTTCAAGAGGGAATGCTCGAGTAGCTTAAGAAAGCACCCAAATCAACATACATGTGCCTTTAAAAATTGAGGAGTTCTCTCAATTCCTCACGGATCCCATCATCAGAACAGCACCAGGTTAATGTGGGACTATCTTCGAAGTAGTTCCTATCAATCAAAAAAAAAAAAGGAATTGTCCAAATCGGACCACGGGTCTCGGAGTAATCGCTGAACATCCTACATAAAAAAATCTTCATCATTATCACGAAAACAATCATCATCATCAGGACCACTCCATCATATTGGCGGTTTTCGTGAGAAAAAGCTTGAGTAGCTTAAGAAAACACCCAAATCACCGTACACGTGCCTTTAAAAATTGAGGAGTTTCCTCAGTTGCTCATAGATTCCATCATCAGAACAGGACCAGATTAATGTAGGACCATCTTTGAGGTAGTTCCTTTCAAACAAAAAAAGAATTACTCAAATCGGACCACGGGTCTCGAAGTAATCGGTGAACATACATTAAAAAAAAAAACACCAAACCGAATGTAGAACCTCCTTCCTCAATGGAATTGAAGTCGGTTAAAAAGCGTTCTCGGTTAAAAAATAATGAACAAATTTTAATAGAAGCTTTGAGTTTTTTGAGTTCATTCTCAATTTTGTGCAAATTAATTTGCCCAGTTTCTTTATAATGAAAAGTCCAAAAAGCGGGAAAACATCAACATATGCAAATAAAATGATACTAAAATATATTAAACTTATCTACCAAAAGGGGATGGAGAAAAATAAAAAAAACATATTAAATTAGAATTCGGCAGTTTCGGCACTGCCCGCATTTTTAACTTAGCATTTTTATATGCTCGCGGGAACAAACGTGTTTGGAAAGTTAAAGGGAACAAATGGAATAACAGTGACGGTATTGCATATTTTTATTTATCTTCTGGGATTTTTTTACGTGATTCACATCTTAAGTGGTTAAAAACGCAAAATGGCTGAGGTGTTTTTTTTTATAAAATGCATACATGTAGTCATATAACAGAAAAGTGCATCTTTGTTCCCACTAAGCAGGGAATATCCCGCATACGAGTAGATGGTGTGAAATCATTTTATTTTGGCGTCTTTTTTTTAAGTATTTGCTAATAAATATATATCACGTAGCGTATATGCCCATATTGCCCATTAAACTGATGACCATCATTTTTTAACACTTTGTATAAGGATTATTTCTAAAGAGCATCTGCCCATTATCGATTTATATTTCTTAAAGATATATCTAGACCATAATAAATATTAATATGATAAATAAATAATACATGTTATGATATTTTCGCTTCCGTTTTCAACGCTAAAAACGATCTGTTAATGTTGTTCTATTAATTATACCTTCCTGTGAACATTTTGGTCGTCACATTAAAATAGTGTAGAGACATCTCGAAATAAACCGTATCTGTTTATGGTTAGTTCAGCGGGCAGTCAGTCACAGACAGCGTTCCTGTTTAAGTATACTTTCGGTTAATTTAAAGTAGGGACATTTTAGGTAAACGTTTTAAAAGGTTTCCCTCGGCCCCATTAAAGACCCCCTTGTTTTGGTTTCGTCCTTGGCTTCGAAATGCTTTTACCGTGGTTTATTAACTGAGGTTGCAAGTCAGTGTCTATTGTCACATAGACAAATAGCGGAAGTTGCAGTAGCACGCACCGTTGACTCGCTTCAATGAAATTAGGAGACACGTTCTAGAAATATTTCAATTTGTTCAAGCGTAATTAATTTGAATATTGACAAATACGAAACAAGGAGCGCATTCAGAAATGTTAAAGTATCACCTTGATATAACATTACAATAAAAGTCAGATTGGCACTCTTGTAGATAATTTGTGAAGAGATGTTAAGTTAGAGCGCATAATAGTTATGTATTACCTTACATGACTTTATTGATGGGTTATTTCGTATTTTTCTTTATTATTTCACACGAAGTTTATAAATAGCGCAAGTTTACCTTAATATCAAAACAAAATCCAATGAAACATTAAATTGTGTAAGTAAAAGGTAGATTGTCTGAGGATGGTCATTAATTTTTATGAGTACTCCAATTGTATAAATTGAAACTGGTTTTTTACAAGGTGACTATCTCACGGGCAACTTTTAAGCAATTATTGTAAAAAAATCCAGGCTTATTATTTCGTAAAAAGTATTATTGCCTAACGTGTAGTTTAATAACAAAGCTTTTTAAAACAGGATACATTAAATCTGTCCAACTGAGTTCTAAAGTTTCTTAATGCTTACGTATTCAAGTACTACCTACCTTTCTAATAGAGGATAATGTTCAATATTTGCGTGGTGTGGACGCAGCAACCTTTTGTAGGAAGATCCCTTCGCCGTCTAGACGTTGTCCATCCATTCTGTACGAATCGAACTTTAGACAAACATAAAGCTTGTGTTTTAGCAATTACGAGTCATTTTAGCTTTCCACACCATATAAAAAGCTAGAAAAAAATCTACGCTACTAAGTGACAGGTCAGTCAAGATTTTTAGTAGGTAGCTGAAGGTATGTTTAAGCAAAACTGCTTTAATCAAAAGTTGCCAAGACTAACAAATTTCTATAATAAGTTGCTTAACAGAACTAGTTTAAATATTTGCATGCTTAATGTAAATAAAACACACAAAAATTTGTAGGTAAGTCTTACTACACAACATACTAAGTACTTACCTACATAAATACCGTAAATCTGAACAGATACTTATTTTTAATTCCCACTTTTAAGAACATTATTTTATATGCACAAGGCTTAACTAAACGATTCTTAATTTTTACATGGTTCCTACCCAATGAGGCCGCCTACTTAAATATCATCATCATCATTTCAGCCGAAAGACGTCCACTGCTGGACATAGGCCTCCCCCACTGAACGCCACAATGACCGGTCCTGTGCCACCCGCATCCAGCGGACTCCAGCGACCTTCACCAGGTCATCAGTCCACCTTGTAGGGGGCCTACCAACTTTTCGCCTTCCGGTGTATGGTCGCCATTCGAGAACCTTAGTGCCCCAACGGCCATCGGTTCTCCGTGCAATGTGCCCTGCCCATTGCCACTTAA
The DNA here is from genome assembly GCA_911728535.1 of Pammene fasciana. NCBI lineage: Eukaryota > Metazoa > Arthropoda > Insecta > Lepidoptera > Tortricidae > Pammene > Pammene fasciana. Next base: position 13,930,293 of record OU452276.1, on the reverse strand, counting down.
GTTTAGCGATCCGACGGGCTATGTCGGTTACTTTGGTTCTGCTACGGATAGTATCGTTTCTGATACGGTCACGCAAAGAAACTCCTAACATAGCCCTCTCCATTGCTCTTTGGGTGACTTTAAGCTTTTTAATGAGGCCCATTGTGAGCGACCACGTTTCAGAGCCATAGGTCATCACTGGCAACACACACTGGTCAAAGACTTTCGTCTTGAGACACTGCGGAATATTGGACGAAAAGATATGTTTCAGCTTCCCAAACGCTGCCCAACCGAGACGGATTCGACGATTGACCTCTTTCTCGAAATTGGACCTACCTAGCTGGACTGTCTGTCCGAGGTATACATAATCGTCTACAACTTCGAGCGTAAAGTCTCCGACTGTAATAGGGGTTGGTACTACATGGGCGTTAGACATGACTTTCGTCTTATCCATGTTCATCCTTAGACCAACCCTCTCAGAGCCTTTACTGAGGTCGTCGAGCATCGTACTTAAGTCCTCCATGGATCCTTAAGTGGTCCACTTAAATATACATCTACAAATAAATCTAAAGAACCTTCAGCTCCAGTGAGCTCTATCTACTCGTAATAATTAATATTGGGCTGGGGGCCGATTTTTGACAGCCGGACGCTCGAATTCAAAAAAATCAGGCTCGAAAATAATCGCACACAAAAGTTTGCTGCCAATTTTTTCGCATGGAATTAATAGTTTAAATAATCATGATTTTAAATTTCTATCGCTGATATTTTTAAAACATAATTTCATCGTTTTACTCAAAATTTCAAATGTCACTTTCGAGCGCTCGATTCTCAAAAATCACCCCCCAGATGTGAAGTTTAAGTCATTGGGCGCAGTTTTTCTTTGTTTATTGTTTTTTAGGCTTTCGGAAGATGCTGCTGCCCATCTCCCGGTATATTCCCTTAGCAGACTCCTAGTGCAACCACGGGAAGATATGGTGGGGGACAATTCTAATTGCTCCTCTACATGATGGGCCAGCGCTGGGCCAGCGCTGGGCCAGCGCAATGGCCATGTGCGCAACTACACGATGGCGACATTCAGTTGTGATCTATACGTTTTCCAGGATGGACGTGGAAGCATTAGCCGCTGCAGCAATCTATCTATGCGCCATGTACCACCATTTTCTTAATGTACTCGTACACAATAATAAAGTTATTAATAAGAAATAGCGTAGAAGATGAGGGATGTTATTTATCCAATGCTTAAATTTAAATTTATGCAAAAACTTTCAAACCCTGCTAAAAAAAACATTACTTATCTCTTTCTTAATGAGCCGCTATGTTTTTATTGTGTATGTATGAATGTATATATTTTACGAGCCGGGGTTTGAACCCAAGACCTCCGGATTGAAAGTCGGACGTCTTACCGCAAAGCTACCAGCGCTTCGAATGTATATATATTTTACTATTGGTATTTAATGTTATAATTATTTATTTATTTATATAAGTTGTACTGTATGTACTGTCTGCGTAATGTATGTGTAATTTTTACTATTCCTCTAATTAATTAAAAATAAATTTAATGCGTGCACTACGAGTATAATACGTTCTGTTCTTATATCCTACTACCCTAAGGTTGTCTGGAAGAGATCGCTTACAGCGATAAGATCGCCTGTTGCTGTCTTTATTTACATTGTTTTGTTTTCTTTGTGGTGCAATAAAGAATATTTTCTTAGGTACTTGAAAAGCTACTTCATTTCAGGGCTTTAAAACGTTACCAATTCACATTATAAAATAACGTTAGGTAACGGTAAAACCATAAAAATACCTTAGTACCGGTAGTAAAAATGTAACGTTACTTAATAACATAACTTTATGGTAACGTTACCCAATTAACGTTACTTTTTATCGGTAAATTTACTTTACATTGCAGGGCTGGCTAACGTTACCCAATTCACATTATAATAACGTTAACTAAGTAACACTATTTTGATCAGTAATGCTACGTTGCCACACCGCCCTACCAGAAAGGCGCGCGCCGCGCGTGCGCTAGTTGATTCGAATTGTTGCCACTTCGTGCACTGGCCTCCGTGACACGTTGCCGAGAGTCTTGAACCCTACACATTTCGCTCGAGTCGAATGCGGGTGGGTATTGCGCGACGTTTTGTGTTGACAGTTGGTTGGTAACAGTTTGTGACTTGGCTGTGATTAATATAGGGTGTAACAAAAATACTGGTGATCCGCTTAAGGGCTTAATTGGTATCGTATTGCCAGTAAGAAAAAGTAGGAGAAAATTTAATGTTAGTTTAAAAATTTAATAATGTTAGTTTTAAAATCCAAGATGGCAGCCATATACTTTTTTCTTAAAAATCATCATGGTAGTCGCTTTCGAATAATTCGGGTGTGCAGATTACGAAAATAATGTCTGTTTTAAAATCCAAGATGGCGGCCATCGACCTTTTTCGTATAAATCGTCATGGTAGTCGTCTTCGACTAATTCGGATGTGCAGATTTCAAAAATAATGTTAGTTTTAAAATCCAAGATAGCGGCCATATACTTTTTTCTTAAAAATCATCATGGTAGTCGTTTTCGACTAATTCGGGTGTGCAGATTTCGAAAATAATGTCTGTTTTAAAATCCAACTTCCAAGATGGCGGGCATATACTTTTTCGTGAAAATCATCATGGTAGTCGTTTTCGACTAATTCGGGTGTGCAGATTACGAAAATAATGTCTGTTTTAAAATCCAAGATGGCGGCCATCGACCATTTTCGTAAAAATCGTCATTGTAGTCGTTTTCGACTAATTCGGGTGTGCAGATTTCGAAAATAATGTTTGTTTTGAAATCCAAGATGGCGGCCATATACTTTTTGTAAAAATCGTCATGGTAGTCGTTTTCGACTAATTCGGGTGTGGGGTGTGCAGATTTCGAAAATAATGTCAGTTTTAAAATCCAAGATGGCCGCCATATACTTTTTTAGTAAAAATCGTCATGGTAGTCCTTTTCGAATAATTCGGGTGTGCAGATTTCGAAAATAATGTGTGTTTTAAAATCCATGGCGTTCATGCACTTTTCTTATAAATCGTTAGGGGTCTTTTGGATTAATTCGGGTATGTAGATTTCCAAAACAGGGACCGTTTTAAAATCCAAGATGGCGGAAATAAACAATTTTGTCAAAATCATCATGGTAGTCATTTTGGCCTAATTCAGGTTTGTAGATTTCGAAAATTAATGTCTGTTCTGAAATCCAAGATAGCGGACACTTTTTTCAAAAAAATCGACATGTTAGTCGTTTTTTATTAATTCGGGGCAGTAGAATTCCAAAATAAAGACAGTTTTAAAATCCAAGATGGCGGAAATGGTCAATTTTGTCAAAATTGTCATGGTAGTCGTTTTAGATTAATTCAGGGGTGCAGATTTCGAAAATAATATCGGTTTTGAAATCCAAGTTGGCTGTCATACATTTTTTCGTAAAAATCGTTATAGTACTCGATTTCGACTAATTCGGGTGTGTAGATTTCGAAAATAAATTCTGTTTTAAAATCCAAGATGGCGGCCATGCACTTTTTCTTTAAACACGTTATGGGTGTCGTTTTCTGTTTATTCGTGGATATAGATTTCGAAAATAAGGACCGTTTGAAAATCCCAAATGGAAAATACTATTTTGTTAAAATCGTCATGTTAGTCATTTTGGGCTAATTCGGGTGTTTAGATTTCAGAAATAATGTAGTATTGAAATCCAAGATGGCGGCTATACATTTCATTTTTTATCATGATGATTATGACAAAATTGTATATTTTCGCCATCTAAGATTTTGAAACGGTTCTTATTTTCATAATCTACATCCCCGAATTAATCGAGAATACCCATAACGATTTTTAAGAAAAAGTGCATGAACGCCATGGATTTTAAAACAGACATTATTTTCGAAATCTACACTCCCGAATTAGTCGAAATCGAGTACCATTACGATTTTTACGACAAAAGTATATGGCCGCCATCTTGGATTTTAAAACAGACATTATTTTCGAAATCTGCACACCCGAATCAGTCAAAAACGGCTACCATGACGATTTTCACGAAAAAAGTACATGGCCGCCATCTTGGAAGTTGAATTTTAAAACAGACATTATTTTCGAAATCTGTTCACCCGAATTAGTCGAAAACGATTACCATGACGATTTTTACAAAAAGTTGGATGACCGCCATCTTGGATTTTAAACCAGTCATTATTTTCGTAATCTGCACACCCGAATTAGTCGAAAACGACTACCATGACGATTATTAAGAAAAAAGTATATGGCCACCATCTTGGATTTTAAAACAGACATTATTTTCGAAATCTGTTCACTCGAATTAGTCGAAAACGACTACCATGACGGTTTTTACAAAAATTTGGATGACCGCCATCTTGGATTTTAAAACAGTCATTATTTTCGAAATCTGCACACCCAAGTTAGTCAAAAACTACTACCATGACGATTTTTAAGAAAAAAGTATAGCCGCCATCTTGGATTTTAAAACTGACATTATTTTCGAAATCTGCACACCCGAATTAGTCGAAAATGACTACCATAAGATTTTTAAGAAAAAAGTATATGGCCTCCATCTTGGATTTTAAAACAGACATTATTTTCGAAATCTGCACACCCAAGTTAGTCGAAAACTACTAACATGACGATTTTTAAGAAAAAAGTATATGACCGCCATCTTGGATTTTAAAACTGACATTATTTTTGAAATCTGCACACCCGAATTAGTCGAAAACGACTACCATGACGATTTTTACAAAAAGTTGGATGACCACCATCTTGGATTTTAAAACAGTCATTATTTTCGTAATCTGCACACCCGAATTAGTAGAAAACGACTACAATGATGATTATTAAGAAAAAAGTATATGGCCGCCATCTTGGATTTTAAAACAGACATTATTTTCGAAATCTGCACACCCAAGTTAGTCGAAAACTACTACCATGACGATTTTTAAGAAAAAAGTGTATGGCCGCCATCTTGGATTTTAAAACTGACATTATTTTCGAAATCTGCACACCCGAATTAGTCGAAAACGACTACCATGACGATTTTTACGAAAAAGGTCGATGGCCGCCATCTTGGATTTTAAAACAGACATTATTTTCTAAATCTACACACCCGAATTAGTCAAAAACTACTACCATACCACGACGATTTTTACAAAAAAATAGCGCAACTGAACCATTAAATAATACATTGCCAAAAAGCAAAAAAATATAATACGTGCCTAAAAAAGAAATACCTAACAATTTTACAACACCATCTTACATCTCCGTACCATAATAATATCGACGCAAGTAAAAGAAAACATCACGAGCGGCAGCGGAACGGAACCCTACACTGAACAATTGAACATGGCCCGACATGCTCTTGGCCGGTTTTTAATAACTCAATTTGGTTTAATCACTCACTAGGACGCCGGCGCGGCGGCGTCGTACGTGAATGAACACTCGTTCGATATCTAACGATGGTATCCATCAGTGTATCTAAATAAGCTGCTATGCTACTAACGTTAAATAATAACGTTAAAATTATTTAACGATACCTTTGAGTTAACGTTAGCTCTATGCATTAGCTGGTAACGTTACAATTTTTTTACCGGTAAAAAGTAGTAGAAGTAACGGTAAATGGTTTAACGTTAATAACAACTTAACGTTAAATCTGTTTGACAGCTGTAACGATACCAACTTTTTAACGGTATTTAAAGCCCTGCTTCATTTTCTTTAAATTCTTATTATTAGTTAGGTCCTGATTTTAGTATCTCTATGATTCACAATAAAAGCCATGTAACGCATCCCCGATAAAGTTCTAAGAACTTCATAATTTCATGATAAGGCCACGTACTCGTCATTTTTTATTTAAAAAAATCGTGTATTAGTTCAGAGATAATAGAGCGCACGCACATACGCACCCAACCGCGTTCGAGCACGCACTGAGGAATGGGCCACGTGTGGATGCGCACTGCCATCGCTGGCCCAGTCCCTTTGATGTGCGGCCAAAAAACCGACACCGTGGCCATCCCAGCGCCATCCGCCACGCCATAAGCCATCCGACGCCACTACCCTCTCTACACGCTGGCCCATGATAGTGGGCCAGTGTGATGGGCCATCATGTAGAGGAGCCATAAGGTCGGGCACCCCACGGCATGGTATTAATTACTACTTATTATAACGCAATTCAAATACCTAGAGAGGAAGGTACCTTCAACGGCCAAGGATAATATTCGGCGTCAATAGAAAAATAAAAAGGGTAAACAAATATGGCTGCGTTTCTAGATAAAAAAAAAAATAATATGACCCATAACAAAATATTGTTAAATTATTAATTTATTGTTTATTTGTCTTTTCTCTTAAGTCAGGTTTTTATTAATTATTATTGTGACGGTAAATAACGGGTATTTTTAAAATAAATATTAATAACAGGTTTGTGAGTATAAGCTGACAATAAGACAATAGTTGTTCTTTAATGGAGCGTGATTGTGAAGCAATAACTGTAAATGTGTTTGTTTTTCATTATTTTACTTTTCTATTGACCCCGAATTAAAGTAGAACTAAAAAAAATAGACGAAATTAGGTACCTAATAATTAAATATGTACAATTTTACTCCAAAATACATTACTTTTCATTTTCCCATGATGATCAACTGTAAATTATGCCACATAAATTAATTAAAACGAAATGCGTCTCGACATTTAACTAAGAGCAGATTGAACCAAATGATATCTTAGTGGAGAAGGTTACTCTTTCGACGATCCTTCGGACATTTAATCGATATAGTTCCAGGGCACGGCTTAGGCAACAGCTGATGACATTTGTAGCAGGTCATCGGTGAGAGGCAGCGTTCCGCAACTCTCGTCCCCCGCAGCCGGTGCGAATTCCTGCTCTATTGTATAGGATGTGGTGTACAGTATATTTTATATTAAACGAAACAAAACGGGTTTAACGCCAATTAAATTTCTTTTACCGTGAGTTCCGACGTTTCGACATAATAATTTACACTGGTCGTGGTCGCAGACAACTGAAGTCTCAGCAAATGTCAAAAATGATTACCTACATACTGATTTAGTTGCAAACGAAATGCATGGCTATTTTATAAAAGATTTTATATTTTTAGCTATTGCCAAGCTCATGTGGCAAATTGCCCAACGATGTCGTGTCCCTTCGACAAATGATAATCTCAGTACGAGTATGTGTAGGCCTTTCATAAAATACGCCTTTCATGGTTTCTTAGTTAAAAAATACCTAAATTTTTATTACAAGAATCAAGTAATATCGGTTTTTTTGTATAGCCAATACCAGAATTCCCGAAATTCACGTAGAAGATATAGGACAAAGATGTTAATAGAGTGTACAATACATGATCGTAGTCGTTTTTACACTGTACCTTTGACAATATGTAAACACAATTTGACGTAGTAAACATATATTTAAAAAATAGGATAATTTTAGACCATATTTGGGAGCTTATGATATGATTTGGACTATGGTGGTTTTATAATAGATTGCACTTTATCCTCAATTTAATTAAACTTGTTCAAGTATACGCTCGGCACCTCTGTATTCATGTCAAAGGTTCCATTCGCAAGGGCTCGGCCCCAAGGGCTACGTGTACGGAAACAAATTTTAGCAAAGTGCTCAGCCGAGGCTCGTGGCCCTTTATGTAATGAACCCCTACATCTGATGCGTTTTTACGTAATTCAATGATATAGACAGTGTACATTGTATCAGTGAAGCTAATCGCATACAAATGATAGTACAAAAAGGCTGAAATAATAATGAGGATTAAACTAACTCATAGGTAGTGCGCAACTACCTTTTGTTATTTAGAAATCTAACCATGTTTAGAAAGTTTTTACCGAAAACTGTATAGATTTAACGTATCCAAAGTACGAAGGTGATTTTTTGATCGATGATACGAAGTTTCCTCCTTATACATTATTTCTTGTGTATAGCTCTCTTATATCTAGAGATCATGCAAAATAATTAAGTAGTTAGGTTTGCAGTTATGCACATTTTTAGTTACAACTAAAGGGTTTAAAAAAAACAATATAACATTTAGTATCTACTCGTTTCAATTGTAACACCATAACAAGCGATAATGTTAAGTTAGAATAATTAAAGCATCTCGAAATAGATTAAAAGAGCGAGTAGAATCTCGCATTTGAAAAGGTAAGGGCGTGTTTAATTAGAAGCAGGATAATACAGAAATATTAATTAATTTTAATGAACGATTTTCGCCCGAAAACCTTAATGTTGTGGCTAAATGAATATCCAGCTGAGGTAATGGAAAACAAAAAGTAAGTACCCAAATTTTAAAATATTGTATCAAGAATTACTAGCAACAGTTACGTTTCTAGTTCCTTAAGCATATCCGAATAAAATCTATGATTCTTTTAAAATATATTTGTCTGCCGGAATTCTTATGTAAAGTACGATTTGTTCTGGATTGTCTCTTTAATGAGTAACAACAAATATGAGTAACAAACAACTTAAAGGTAGTTTTTTAGGCAATTCGGAAAATGAGAAAGATTAGAAAGAGTCATAAATTATTAAATCTGACTATGTATAGTTTTCTCGAGTCTGGTCTTAATAATACATTTAATTACAAACTATAAAATGATACATATAACGACTTTAAAATGTCACTAAACTACATACTTATAAAAAAAACCTACAATAAAGTAATCTAAAAGATTAAATTGTACATGGCATTACTTACAAGATAAAGGTTTGTGATTGGAAATACTTGAGAATAATATATTTTTGATATTTTGTTGATACTACCTTTGTTGATATTTTTATTAGCGTTGCTAGTTGTATACAATTGTTAGCCATTTTGTTTATTCATTCATAGGTACTTCCAAACTGTTCAGTCGCTACACAACACAAATTACATTTCTGCAGGCACACGCGCGCGCTCAACGAAGGTACCTACCATACGTAAATTACCCGCGCACCGGTGATGACACCGCGATACGCACTGCTACCTCGGAATGCAATACTCATAAATTTACCCCTATAATAGCTGCTAATTGAAAAAAACTGCGGCAAAAAGCGAAATTACTCACCGATACATCCATTTATGTTGAGTAACGACAGTATCGATTAGCTTGTACATGTGTATGTGTCTTATACTTTGGCCTTTGACGTTCTGTGCATTTAGATTTTCTATAATGTATTTGAACTATTAAAAAATGGTGATAATCGTGTCATGATTGGAAACGAACTCATCGAAGTTCCATTTTAAACATAAATCTGGATAAGTCGTTTTAAAAAAACTCATGCATGTTTTTAAGTTTCGCTTTTATCGCTAATCGTATTATTTTTTACAAACGGGTAAAAAAAATCGCTTGCGAACTATTAACAAAATTGGCAATGTTGTTAGGTATCTCTTATGCCTGTCTTTGAAACAGTTTTATATGAGGACCCTGTTAGACCTACAATAATAATGGATCAAATACTCAGACACTAGCTCTACCTTCCAGCCATTACCTAGGTACGACTGGATGCAGCGCCGGCCCGAGCCCTCGATCAGGGTAGAGCGAAATCGGGTTTTGGCGCCCTTCGTTGAAGCTTTTTACCCAAAGCGTTAGAGAAATAGGGTAAAGTCATAAATGAACTTATAAGCTATTACCCCCACTTTGATATTTTTTTATGTATGTTATAATTATAACCAATTTTAAACAAGTTTTTAATATGATTTGGCATATAATCTAGTTTAGAATAAGCTATTCCAAACCCTCTTAGAACTGTACAGTATTCTTATAAGGATGTTTGTGCCAAAATAGGCCAATTCGCCCAGAAGATGAACAAAGTGCCCTTATTATGAACGGTTTGATTCAAAAGATGAACCAGTATAAAAGCAAAAATCAAGTACCCAAAAACGAATGATTTGACGCACAAGCAAAATTAGGAAATCGGGTTGATTTAGCTTTGTGCAATAATTGAAGTAAATAAAGCACTGGCGTAGCTACCAAAGGGCTAGGCGGGGCACTGCCCCAGGGCCCCCGAGCTTGGGGGGCCCCCAAATCGGATTAGTAAACCTCTTATTGAATATAAAGAGCTGTCTGTGTGTATAAGGGGTCCCAGTTTTTTTGCCCCAGGGCCCTTGGTCACCTAGCTACGCCACTGAAATAAAGGTATTTCAACTGTTTCAATTAAAAAAAAAAAAAAAAATGGTTTCAACTTTTTCGAATTTAATAAACACTGAATTTAGTTAGATTAAGCTTTCAGCACGATATTCATGATTTTAAGTTAAAAAAAACATGCAAAATTCATGTTTTGGAATGCAGCTTAAAAAATGAACTAGTAAATTCTCGTTGTTGTTAGGTGAACAGTCCAGTTTCCATATTAAAGTAAACCCCGTGATAATATCACAGTGGTATAATTATTTTTTTCATATTTAGTCATAAAATCAAGGAACAAAACCGGCCAAGTGCGAGTCGGACTCGCGCATGAAGAGTTCCTTACCATTATTTATGAAAACCAGCCGTAGCTACTATGATATTATCGAATAAATTATTATCGCAAGGGTGTATCTGCCTAAGTACGTAGTTTTTGCAGATAACTCAAAAACGCCTAAACCGATAATGTTCAAAATAATTTTCGTTGAAAGAATATTTAAAGGTGCATCTTCTTGATTTTTTTTGGACTTACGGTTCAAAAGTTACAGGGGGGGGGGGGCACAATTTTTTAGACTTTCGGAGCGATTATTTCTGAAAGTATCCATTTCATCAAAAAATGCTCAAAGAAACCTCAATGTGATTTTTAAAGACCTATCGATTGATGTACATCATGTTGATATTTGGTAAAAAAATCTTTTTTGACAATTACTTGCATGTATGGAGTGCCCCCCCCCCCCTAAAAATATTTTTTTCAGAAAATTCACTACATAACTAAGTAGCGGCACACACAATACACTTTATATAAAAGTTTATACGTCTTATAGTTTCCGAGTAAAATGGCTGTGACATACGGACGGACAGACAGACAGACATGACGAATCTATAAGGGTTCCGTTTTTTGCCATTTAGCTACGGAACCCTAAAAAGCAATTTAAGACATAAATGGTGTATCTTTTTATGAGAATTTATAAAAGTATTTGAAAATACTAACCCAGGCCCAAAAGTTCAAAAATCACACAATATTGGAACCATGACTTGACCAATAAATATTTCATAAAATAAGTTAAAATATGCTTTTCAAAATCAAGTAAGTTTCAATTTTATAAATTTATACTCATTTATATCGATTTTGAACCACAATTCTTAAGAAGATTTCCATTACAAAGGGCAAATTTTATTATTTTAGAAGTTTAAATAGTACAAGAAAGTGATGCAGTTTTATTAAAAAAAAAAACTATATTAAGGCCAAATGTTCATCGTCTAGGGGTCATTCATCTTTATATTTGTTTTGCCTTCTTTACGTTTTCGGCGCCTTTATCAGCCTTTATTTCCCGCCTGTCAAGATCAAAAGCAGCGATTTAAAAAATAGATAATTAATGTAACCCTAATAAACCCAATCGCTTAGAAAATTATAAGGTTTTTCGGCGCCTTTATCAGGTTTTATTTAGCGCCTTTCAAGATCATGAGCAACGATCTAAAAAAGAAAGTTAAATAATAGAATGCAATCCTGATAAACCCAATTGCTTAGAAAAATATAAAGAACGTATCTTTTTGGCGCCGTTATTCGCGCCCTTCATGATTAAAAGTAGCAAGTCACGCCTGATAAAAAAGTTGAAATAACAAAAATACCAAAAAAATATATACCAAAAGGTAAAGGTACTATCCGCCGACGCGCCACTCCACTCCAAACGTACATATTTTGCGCCTGCGCCACATTTGCTTTAAAACTTTTTTTTCTCTTTGGCCATTTTGGCGCCCCCCTGCCATCCGGCGCCTAGAGCGCCCGCTCCACTCGCTCTACCCTAGGTCCGGCCCTGACTGGATGATATAATGAAATGGTATACTTCTATGTGACGGCCCTTACTTTTTTTTTTGAAATCTACGCAATAATCGTCAGCAAGAAAAACGAAATGTAACCAACGTAAGTGCTTTAATATTAGAAATTTAGAAATATACCTCCTTAGGTACGTGGCACAGATTATGTAATAGTTCTTACGTGGTACTTACTACCAAACAAAAATAATAACTGCCCTACCGTCCATCTAACATGAAATTGGTAAATTATATGGACTCATCTAATTCGCATGGGACGTGTGTTGAATAAACATTCCAATCAGCTGATACCCGAGACGCGTCCCATTTTTATTTACCAGGTCAATGTGCCAATATACTTGAGCGAGGATTCGCGAATTCGATAACCCTAACCAATCCACTTTACGAGTGCTGATAACGGAATGTTCTGAATTAGGTACACTCTAGCTAAGGTATTTTGGTAAATTTATTGGTTTTGGAGCACTTACCCCAGTTAGAGATGGACGACTTTTTGGTAATAGACTATATAAATTAATTAGCTGCTATTTGAGTTATCAATAGAAGTACTACCAATCAATCAAACCTTAAGTAGGATTCAACGTGTTTTTAATACACGGTATACATAAATAATATTTCAAGTAAACAAGTCATTGTTTGAATAAATATAGTATAATTTTTTGACGGTTTGATGGAGATAATGGAAGCTCATTCTCTTCTCGGATATTTTTGCACTACAGCTCTATATCCTAATATTAAACTAGATATGCACATATTGCATATCTCGTAATCAAACTGCCATTCAGTATAAATATTTAGCGATGTCACGGTGTCACCATCTCAAGGATTAAAAAGACAAAATAGAACACGCGCTCCTGTTAACTATTGCATAGTGTGAAGCAGTGGCACAAAAGTGGGCTGGATCGTTTTTTTAGGGTTCCGTAGCCAAAATGGCAAAAACGGAACCCTTATAGTTTCGCCATGTCCGTCCGTCCGTCCGTCCTTCCGTCCGTCCGCGGTCTAGCTCAGTGACCGTTAGCACTAGAAAGGTGAAATTTGGTATGAATATGTGCATTAACTAAGCCGACAAAACGGTAGAATAAAAACGCGAAAAATATATTTTTTTAGGGTACCTCCCGTACACGTGAAGTGGGGGGCGAATTTTTTTTTTTCGTTTCAACCAAGTTGTGTGGGGTATCGTTGGATAGGTCTTTTAAAAAGAATTTAGGTCTTCTAACACAGTTTTTGGATAAAACTAATACTCTCGGAAATAATAGCTCCGAAAACTTTAAAACAGGGCGTCCCCCCCCATCTAACTTTTGAATCGTGGGTCCTAAAATTTTGAAAAAAATCATGGAACTGAGGCCTAATGAGTACCTTCAATGAAAACTATATTGAATTCAACTGGTTGAGCCGTTTTTGAGTTATCACTCAAAAGTGAAGTGAGTCATAGTGAAAGGACGTAAGTAAAAATGACATAAGTGCCGCCAAATTTCCCGTAAGAAACGACCTTTTGAATTAATGGTCTCAGTTTACGGAACCCTACACTGAGCATGGCCCGACATGGTCTGTGCCGGTTTCTTACCATTTTATTCCGTTACGGTTAGATAAAGTTGGAAAAACCATGAGAACTTCAAACAAACCTTTTTTGTTCGTCTTCTCGAATAGTCTCAACTCAATTTGACTTGGTTTTAGGTCACGGACGAGTAAAATACAAAGTCATCTCCTACCCCGACTCGCCTTTAAACGCTTTGTATAGGTGTGGACGGTAGGAAGGTTATACTAAACGACCAAGCTTAATACCCAATGGTCCTTATTCATAAACAATATTAAAACACCAATATAATACCAAAATCAATTTAAAATGTAAGTCGGTGTTTCACGTTCGCACACGTGTGATCGCGCTTAAGAGTAAGCAAATCGCATATGCAGCCCATATTATAATTTACATGTGTCAAACTACATTTGATTTACAATAAAGCCTTAGCTGAATACCCAAGGTTATATCTTGTCACTTCCAACAAAGACTGCGCAGGGCTTTTATGACCTTAGTCTTAGCAATGACATTGCTTGATACGATGAATCTATACATATAAAGTACTTAACGATTTTCATTCAGCAAATAGCCTGCAAGAACATTATTATTACACCTTTGCGTCTAGGTTCCAGATGGAAGAAACGCTCTAAGATTTCAATGGTAACAACTCATTATCATCTAAACTAAAATATCAATCTACTTCTCGGGGCTACGTACAAAATGTGCATAATACCTATATAAAGGCTGCCTATGTATCTATTTAGATACTAATAGTATATGTGTTAGCATCTCCGATTAAAGCTCAATGATAACATTTACAGGAGTAGGTATGTCTTTATAATTACTAAGAAGAGCTTTACGACGAAACCCGCAAATACACCAGTCTCTGACGGGATAAAATATTAAAAATAGCCACAGAGACTTCTCACAATTTTAATATCTCAGCCAGGATCTTGCGAGACGAGAGCGGGCAAGGTGTCCCTGTTATTATAGCGCTAATGTCACCCTAATGCGGCACAATTTCCGCGCCGGCCGGCTGACTGACGACTTCCTTTCATATCAGATGCATTAATGTGAAAAAAAAAAAAAAACATTTGATTTCCTTTCATATGATATACATGATTTCATATGATATAAGTAGTTATTTGCAAATGTATAGTATTTACGTTTCTTCGTGGTCTTTTACGAATTAACGCCTCATAAAAAAGGATTCAGAGCGCTAGTTATTGTTAATGATTTATCAACTCTATAGCTCTAACGGCGTGCTAAAACGGCCGGTAGTTATACAGTTAATTTTGCACCTACTAGCTGCAGTCATGGAGTTTATAATTCATTAACAATAATTAGCGCTCTGAACCTTTTTTTTATGGTACCTCCAGTTGGAGTTTGCCAACGGCGATAAGACGTTAATCCCTAAAAGACCTTAGACCACGAAGAGACGTAAATACTATAAGTACATCATTTGCAAATAACTTCAAAGATGTTAACCAGGGCGAGGACAATAGCTTCAAAGATTTCGCATAATGAGAAGAGAATACCTTTCCTGTATCTTGGAATGCGATTTATGTGTCGGTAATAATGCAGGCTGGAGACAAGCCTAGATTTTAATTACCTTTTTTTTGCTGGAGTAAGTTTAACATCATTTGGTGAAATAAATGACACATTGTTGCCACAAAAGTCAAAACTTGGTCAATACCGGTATAATTTTAGCCGATATAGGTCTCATCCAGAAATTAGGCTCCATAGTAAAGTTAGTTTTCGCCAATAGAAATAAAAAAACACTTTTTCTTGTATCATGAATGTTTCCAATTCACAATTCGTTTATCCAGCTGAAATGTTCTTATCTCCATAATTTATTTAACAATTTGTCGAACTAAAGAAACTCAGGCAACCACACGCTGACGATTTGTTAAAACGTACTTTTACAAGCAAATTTATTCCGCCCAGTTTAGATAGCGACTGCTCAGATAGGTTCTTATCAAATTCCGTAACAAGGGGACATAATTCTTCTGCTTTTGTATATTAATGAGTTAAAATATTTATTTGGATCAAAAACTTTGAATGCGCAATTAGGCAAGTTGTCTAATAGCTAGGGATACACGCACAGATATGCCCGCCGGATTTGTCCGACGGATGTGCCTGGCGGACAAATCCGTATGGCGCGAATTGGACACGGATTTGTCTGCGGACACATCTGAATAGCACCATACACGAACGGATATATCTGATGGCGACTGTACCTAACATTTTGATTTCTTTTTTAACGCAAAAAAATCGGAAACTAATCTAAGACAATGGTAATAAAGATATGGTGAAGACGGTATAGAAAAACGGTTGAAAACTAGTTTAGATTAATTTTAAGCTTAATTTATTTACATTAAGTAAGTATACAGGTACGAGTACACTCTACGCTTCTTGATAGTTTCCTATGAATCGTTAAAAACAACGTGATATCAACTAAGAGTAACTAATTATATTGGCTTTCCACTCTTTATTCATAAACATGTGTTATAATCAAGCTTTACAGGAAACTAGCCTATTGTACGCCCCTAACTGCGGCATAGTGTGCCTACGCATTGTGAAGTTGGCAGGTTGCAGAGTCGTCTTCATGGCCCATTAACGGGTTCCGTGCTCGACCTGCTTGCCATTGTGGAGATACAATGCGGCGACGAATCGAGCCTTGCGACATACAATGTGGGGGTCGATTCTGAACTTCCTCGGCTCTGTTTCATAATGTGGCTGGTTAAACAATCTTCTATCGTTTGG
This sequence comes from Pammene fasciana, assembly GCA_911728535.1. Taxonomy (NCBI): domain Eukaryota; kingdom Metazoa; phylum Arthropoda; class Insecta; order Lepidoptera; family Tortricidae; genus Pammene; species Pammene fasciana. Next base: position 13,914,064 of record OU452276.1, on the reverse strand, counting down.
CCAGGGGCTGTCTGACTTCAAGCGTAGATAGAATTAATCATACTGTCTTTTTCTTATGCTTAGTATCCTCACCACTATTAGAGATGAGTATAGCTTATAATTTCTAATGTTACTACAGTTTTAGAGGTAAAGCTAGTTACTACTAATGCTATTGCTGCTATTAGACGGACTTATTCCCCCCAGTCAATAAAGTCGTTCTTAATTCTTTTTTTTCATTGTAAATGACATCTGTATCGAAATTGTGATAAGTACGTGCTACTACAAAACATACGAGAACATCAATGAATCCCATCATCATCAACATTATGAATATCATTATCATCAAGTACACCAGAAGCATGAGCTCTATGTAGAACTGGAGCAATGTTTTGATTACGATATTAGCTAGGGTCACAACTTACACGCACAAATCTGCCCATCGATTCTGCCTGGCGGGCAGATCCGTCATTAACGCTATTATGGCACTATTCCGATCTGTCCACAGAGTTCTTCAAGAAGCGGTCATGCGGGGCTCTCAAGGGTCGGCAACGCATAAGCGACTCCCTTGATGTTGCTTTTGTTCATGGGCGACGTTGACCGCTTCCCATCAGGCGGCTCGTCTGCTCGTTTGCTACTAGTTTCATAAAAAAGACACATCAATTATAGGGTCTGCCCGCTGGGCACATTCGCTAGATATATCTGTCCGTGTATTCTAGGATTCCTAGGCTATTGTAAATGTTTTATCTTTACCAACAAATATTATATTTCAGAAGACTTAGATATAAAACAATACTAAATTTAAATACCTATGTAAAATAAACTACCTACTCAAAAAGCCCCCCTCGAGCGGTTACAACTATTAATAACACGTGAGTATTTAAACGGCCATGATGAATTATAAAATACGCTTCTGAGCATGTATGTTAAAAATGATAATAATGCAGAGTATCTGAGTGCCCTAGTGCTGTAACACGCAAAACGTTTAAAGTTTATAGACGATTTGCAAAATTTACGCTCACACCTTGTTTCATCGTAATTGTTATCGAATAGTTCGTGATTACTGGAGCCTGAATTGGGCGGCATTCATGCGTGTTTGTAAATCATACGTTGCGTATTAACGTCTTAAGTGGTGTAACCTTTGCTACGAGGAATGTAGTAGCCACTGTAAGTATGCAAAGGATCGACGTAAGCATATTTCTAAAAGCGTTTACTTCCCTTCGTGGTTTATAAAAGTGATCAATTACAGTTATGCATCAAATTTTGATCCACCTGAATAGATAGAGAGTAGTGATACAATCACATATCATGCCGAAACATAAACAAATTACCAATACTACCATGCATGATTGAGCACATTCATACGTTGGTATGAATAGAAAGAGAATAGTTTAAAGTTTAGTATATACAAATAAGACACACTTCAGTAAAGATAAATTAAGCATAAGTAATAGGCGACAGGCGGACATTTTAGACGGGGTATTCTTTTTGTAGTTGGGATTTTTAATAGGCGACTGAAATTATAATAATTGACGTCAAATAGAACTAAGTATGCAGTGCTTAACTGTGCATGTTTTTATTTTATCTAGCAGTATGTACGTGCGCACTGCGCAGTGCGCACTGCCCATGATGAGGCCGTAGGATGACTTAAAAATGTCGTTATAAATGTGTGATCGCAAGAGAATGCTTGCGTAATAGTACCCCCCAAGATTGTTCATTGTTTCTTGCCCATATTGTATTACGAAACAACGCTTCCTCTAACGCGCTTACGATAGCACAAATTTTGGTGACATCAAAATCTGCGGCAGACCGTTCAGATTCAGAAATACTGACAATAGGGTCTCATACAATGTAAGCTGAAGTGCAAATTGTTATTCAACATAATGTACTTAATACTCGCATTGTAATGTTAGAAAACATTATTACAACATTACGAATAAGTACGTACCTACGTACATCATTTCCTTTATTTCCGCCGGTAAACAAAATTCGTTTACACAACATTTGGTATGCGTTTCGTTCATAAGGGCTCTTGGATTATTGTGAATGACAAGGGTTGAAAACGGCCTCTCCGAATCATTGAGAACGTGAAGTCGGTTTGCCGGGAAATTGAACTAGCTCGCCTGAGGGACGCCGTAGCTTTCCATTTGTTACTCAAATGCAAGCGTCTCGAGTTCTTGGATCGACCATTGTAACGAGATCCTTAAAAACGAAGAGTTATTTGCAGAGGGCTGTTATTCTGGTTCGCCCAAGCAATCAATTCACCCGCGCTTGACATCAAATTTAATGAAGTACCAAATTGACTAGTTTGCTATATTTGTATATACAGTGTGTCTCTGTAATAGGAGCAATAAATTAAAACGGAGATTCTACTCCTTAAACCAGGAAACGTTTGTTCAGCGACTTTTTAAAATAACGTATGGTTTGATTTTTAGGACACTTTAAAGTTTTTTCGAACACGCAATGTATTCCGAAATTGACTATGTCTGTAGGGTGACAAGCAATGTCAATTAGACGGATTTTAACGTGCATTGAAAAGTTTGTATGAAAAAGAGACAATCTACAAAATACATATTTTTTTAAAGTTGTTGAACAAAAGTTTTGTGGTGGAGGTAAGGAGTAGAATCTATGTTTTAATTTATTGCTCCTATTACAGAGACACACTGTAGTTGAACTTGATCACGGCTCATAACAAGTAAATATGTGTATGTGTAAGCTCAGACCATACTTTCACTGGTCCTCTTATGGTCAAGCGCAGCATTCTGAATAGCTTTGTCCTGAAAGCCGACTGCCGATTTACTTCGACAAACTTGTGGACTGCCCTAATAAATATCCTCCGGGCAGGGCTTTCAAAAATAAATATCGAGCTCTTCACTCTAAAGTAAGCATTAGTTAGTGCGGAATTTGATTTTTTGATTTATAGATTTTTATGATTTTTGCATACAATTTTATTATACTGCTAGTTGCATAAATTATGATTTTGTGTGAAAGTCTTTTAATTGATTAGAAGTAGGGGTTCTTTTTTTTCTAAATAACGATAGTGCGACTCATCTGTTGATTAATGTAAATATTTGTGGCTCTTTTAGTGGTTCACTTGATTGACTGGTTTCGGAACGAATACATACCCACAGTGCATCTTTCAGAAAAGTAACTGAAATGCAAGTTAAAAATCCATCAGTTAACTTTGACACATTACGAGTATGTCTACCTGTTCTCGGTACACTATGATTAACAGCTTCATTGTTCTTTCTAAAATGAGAAATTATAAAATACGACAGTAAATTAGCAGCTTTACGGGATGGCATCCTAGTGCACATTGTGTTGTGCGCCAAGAGACGCCAGTTGTTCCCGTGGTTGCCTTAGCAGAAGGCCATCCATGGTTGTCATTTTATCGCTTGTCGCGTCATGCGTCACTTTTGCACTTACATACTTGTTAGAGCGTGACAGCTATGTTAACAGGCGATAAAGACCCGACCATATTAGGCTACAGGAGTTATCTCCGCACTGACGGTTCGCGTCAATCATGTCTTTCTCGAAAACTACCTGACTTATCTCCTGTGTTTGTTAGAAAAGTTGAAAATAAATCTGCAATTGTTTTTACATGCTTGGAATATCAACAATTTAGAGCGATTTTTTTTATTTCGATTTAAACCTAAAATCGATTTTAGGTTATATAATGTACTGAGATGACAGGTGTCAAAAACCGCTTCTTAGATTGCACAAGGTATAGTGGCCATTGTAGCAGAACAAATACGGCTTTTCGTGAAAAAGTAACAACGAAGCATGGACCGAGAAATGGAGACTTTCAAGTTTATCTTGATATCTACATCAGTCAAACTACTAACTTATATGTAATTTGAAGTTATGCTGACTATGTTCCTCGATAGTTTGATAAATGCGGTCATATGGTGGCCACGACCGAGCCTAAGTAGATATAATGTGAATATTCAACATTCAACCTTTTTGATGACCATAGAATTATTTAGAAATCAGCAACTCACTAAAACAGTTCTATTGATTTTGTGTTATTGCTAAGTAATTCTAAATTACCACCAAATCTAATTAAAATTAATTACAATCAGTTTACGCAACAATAAAGGCCGAGTCAGTCGTGATTGTTAATTTTAGCTGAATTAGGTGTTTCTAATCGAAGGCTTCCATAGTTAAATGTTCAGTATTGATTAGCAAGTCCATTAGGTGACACGTTTTAATTAATTGGAGACAGTTATGTTTCCATAATAATACAATTGAATTGATGTGATTGTTGTGATTGTGTGATTGATTGATTATTGATTCAGGGATTTTTATTGTGCGTTATTTAAATATTAATAGACCTAGGTACTTAAGAATTTCATAAAAAAATGTATTACTGTAGGTAGTAGATATTCACACAATACATGTTAAGAAACAATTTTGTAGTAAATATTGATTAATTAGAGATAATAAAGTTTACATGGATCACGTATTAAGTACAACTTTTTTAATTGAACAATGAGTAGGCGTGAACTTATTTTTTTTATATTCAACGGGCTATCACCTAAAGCTGCTACACGATTACCGATGTCTGCCTGGAATGTTACTTAGTTGTTATAAAGCTATTTACATAAAGTAGGTAGGTACATGCAAATGACTGTCGTTAAGTGCGTTTTTACAAGGAAACAAGCTAGGGTGTCCGCAATTTATGTTTTCTTATTATAAATCATCCAATTTCTCATCCCCTCAGTTATACGGAGTAGTTTTCTACCACCGCACGCGCGGTTGCATTGTAAAAGCATTTTCGTGTAACGAAACAGCATATAAGGACTTCCTCTTCGGCGCACTCAGGGGAAATATGCCATGGAATGAAATGTTTTCTTTTGGAAGTACCTGTAGGTTTTATCCTATATAATCAAAATAAAAAATCCAGATACCTATTCCATAATAACAATGATCTAATTTAAAATTCACGACGTAGCATAATTACCTACATTTATTATCACCACGGTAGATAGGGTGTAAGGTTTACATATCTGTATGTGAAGTGACCCAAAAGTCAAATTCATGCATGTTTTCTCAAAGTGTGTCGACTGCGATTCGATGAGACTATAAAATTGAATTTGGATTACATTTAGATTAGTGGAAGACAAACAAGATCTCCTCTCTAAGTGGGTACGACTGTTAAGCCAAATCAACCGTGTCTAAAAACTGTTTATCTCTAAAGAGGCACGGTAGCTAGCGACGATATTACAGCGCATCATTACCATTTATCAGGTATAAAAAGGCTCCGTGGCCATAATAAGTGTCGTTGACACCAATTCATTTAAGCTTATCAGGCAAACAGTTCCGTACTGATAACAGGAGACATTAGCGTAGCCTGTATTCCATTGCTTTCTGGAAAGCTTTTTTTTGAGCGACCAGTATAAACGGCTCCTTTTTATTCGAAACAGGGGAAACTAGTAAAAACCCACTATAAATCTTCAATTAAGTAAACAGTTAACGTGAGCAGAGACTGTAGAGATATAGACGGCCACAGACTAAGAACTTTTTGAAGCTCAAGTCAATGGCTCCATCTATGTCAAAGACCCCTAAAGATACCGAAAATGTAAGAGAACTACTACTGTACTGTACTGTGGTGTACTACTAGTATGCTATTTGTTACTAGGTGGAGTAGCAGTGCAGGTGACATTTCTCTTACATTTTCGTTATCTTTAGGGGTCTTTGACGTAGATGGCGATTGACTTGAGCTTCAAAAAGTTCTTAGGCTGTGGCCGTTTATATCTATATAGTCTCTGACGTGAGTATATCAAAAAAAAAATCGGCTGAATAAAAATATAGATGTCGTTACATTATGTAGGTATGCGGTACAGTCAAAATATTGTTGTGATGTTAAGTTAGTGCGTTGGCATGATAAAAGTGCCTTAGCATCACTTAAAAATACGGTATACATATAAAGACGACCATTTATTACTTGCGTCACTCGTTTTGTAATCTTAACTACTAACTGAACTTTTAATCAGATTACATTGAGGTACTCTAGAGTTCTAGATTAAGGGCTTAGGCGAGCGCTCTTCTGCTATCGGTAATCGCTACCTACATGATGCTGATGGTGTAAGCCGAGAAGAGATGCTTCCAAGAAACAAGATACTGTTGACATGACGTGTGTGCCTGCGAACATTATTTCTAACTTATGCTAGGAGCTGTAACCGCACAAGTTAGAGATACGACGAAAAACATATTGCAGAATCCGTTAGACTTCCTGTCATAGAAAGCATGTTGTCAACATTATAAGTAGGTAAGTGGCTATAAGTAAAAAGTTGATTTTTTACGTATAAGTGCAATAAAGTGTCATAAAACGTATGTTGTATTATATTGTCATAATCTCGTAGGTTTAGGTTTAAGTACCATATAGTTTGGTTTCCGAGTACCGTCAACTGTTATAACTTTACCTACGATGCTCAACTTTGCCTGGCTTGAAAAACATGTCTTCTTTCACCAAAAAAGCAATTTATGAGATGAGATGGGAGAAAGACGGCAATCTCAGGAATAACGACGATAGTCAACATTCATTAGATAGGTATGTCTTGATGAATTTTCTTTGTTTAATTTTAACTTAGAATAAAATTTTAGAACGTAGTATTAGCAAGTCATGTTTGCCTATAAGAAGGTTAATCACTCCAAAATGATTATTGTAGAGGTTTTTATAGCGGCAACCCACAGCAGGTATTTCCGGTAATTTACGTTTTAATTTTTACCAGTGTTACAAGCAATACAGGGTATAACACTTACCTATGAATTTTCGTGTTCTGCAGTGTAAGTATACTACGATTGGCTGATATTTATGGTTATGATTATGATTACACGTGAATTAGTAGAACTACAACTTAATATGAGGGATTATACAGAAATTGATTCGTTTATTAGAAAACACAATTCCCCTAGTGAGGGCGCCACTATACACAGTCTTAATACAAAAAGTTGATTCGAATTTGTTATTAACTAATTATTTCTCATTTGCCTCAATGGGTCTTTATAGAATGCGCCATTGATATACCGCAAAACTGTGAAATATAAAAGCCCAAAATGATGATTGAGATAAGTAAGGAGTTGACTAAAAGCTAAAAGTGTCGAGGCAGCTGCGGGACCGACTCATTATTAATAATAATAACAAAGTTTTGTCATATGTATATGGACGAAATTATCGTTCTATTCTGTCATTGCCACAAAGCGAATCTAAGCTCGACATTACGCCTGCCTGACTAATGTTAATGGCGGTAAATAGTTCATCAAGTTACGATGTCACTTATACAAACTGTCAAATACAATTTACAGATGTCAAAGATATGTTTACATTTTTGAACCTTATTACAAAGGAATAAGGGGAGAAGTGTTAAAACATCTTTGACGTTGACTGTACCTACGTCTTTGAAGAAAGGTAATCTCGAGAACAACCAGCGAGGTTCACGTGACTTGATCACTTCGCTTCCGTCCCTTCAATTTGTGCAATTGACGGTTCCATCTCACTTCCATGTAGGTATATTCCATTGTTTTCAATACAAACAGAAGCGAAAGTTTCTCACGTCGGCGATGGATCTATGATTGGCATCAGGTGAAGAAATGGCGTGAAAGATAATCATGGGTTCTTACCTCAATGATTGGGGTAATGGGTGTAATAATTAAACACATAATCGCGAACAAACATACATACATACAAACATGCGGGTCAAACTGAGATCCTCCTTTTTTTTGAAGTCGGTTAAAAACAGGGTTTAGTTATCAAAATCTAATTAGGTAGGTACAGTCGCCATCAAATATATGCGAGCGGCTAGTGTAAGTACTCATACATATCTGAACATGAACTTTATCGCCTTGACAATAGAGGCGTTGTTCAGATATTTGTGACCACCTTGGTCGCGAAGATATATCTGATGGCGACTGTACTAAGGTACCTAGGTTTAAGGTAGGAATTTCTTCTTTGTAGACTATAGGTTTAGAGCGTAATATCTGCCTATAATCACTATGTAAGTCGATTATCACAATTCACTGGCGCCGCAATCGGATGCGGCGACGGTGTGCAAGCATAACATACCTACACATGCAGCGCTATACACATGCAGAGCGCTATCATCGTGAATAATAATAAAAAAATTTGTTCAGTAACAATAAGCAACTACGTTGATATTAGCGCCATCTATACGATTCTAGCGTAAATATGTAATTCTTGATAACAGCGCCATCTATCGAGGGAGCTTACTAACGTGTACCCACGTACCTCGCTTACCGTAATTTACAATATTAACGCCCGCTTAATAAAATGATAGTTTAAATAAAAACAACTAGAGGGCGCGCTCAAGGGACAGTATCTTTGTCTTAATTTCGTTAAACACAACTAGATGGAGTTCATAAGCGAACTGATCTCTGCTAACAATTGCGCCGATTGCGCGGTTTCTGAAATTTTACAATGTTTTTATGTTAGCCTATTTAGTGTCCCACTGCTGGGCAAAGGCATCCCCTCTTTTCCCCCATTCGACCCCGTTGGTTGACATTTTCGACCACTCTTTACAGAATGCGTCCAAGTCATCCCGCCACCTCTTTTTTGGTTTGCCTCTGGCCCGGTATTAATAATAATATATTTAATAGAGATGCAACGGATATCCGGCCACTATTCGGTATCCAGCCTGTCCGGCCACAATTTTACTATTTTGCCGAATATGGGATAGGTGCATACGTATATTTAAATGCCACCCGCGTGCTCGAATTTGAAGGTAAAACTTGGCCGAATATCCGGCTCTCTCTCCGGCCAAGGGATCCGCAGGTTAACCGGTATCCGTTATCCGGCCAATCAACTATCCGTTGCATTTCTAATATTTATACGATGAAATGGGTTAGTCAAAGTGGGTAATTAACTAGTTACGAGAGTAACAGGAAAAAAAAGATTATTGTTCATAATAATTTTAATAAAACATTTAGGTAGGTAATTCATTGTCATAATAATAATATCCTCCGTCCGCGTCCACTATGTTACGGTGATCAGCTAGATTAGACGCGAGAATCATCAAGCGTTTAAAAGGTAATTAAGTGTCAACTAGGCGAAGATCATCAGTCGGCGAAGATCGGATAGCAAGCAATTAAGTACCTACAGCAAATTCTTCAGAATTTGAATTTGCTGTGATTGAACGATCTTCGTCGAGTTGGCATAAGTACGTACAGTCGCCATCAGATATATCTGAGCGGCCAAGGTGGTCAAATATCTGAACAACGCGGCAACGCCTCTATTGTCAAGGCGATAAACTCCATGTTCAGATATTTTTGAGTACCTTGGCCGCTCCGATATATTTGACGGCGACTGTACCTACTAACTGACGGAATACTTAGGTATAACAAATTAATTTCATCCAATTAAGATTATTCGTAAAATCATTTACGATACAGTAACTTATAAGGCAAATGTCTCAGTGCTTGACACTAGCCTATTGATGACAGTTAAGATCTAATAATAATTTGTACCTTATAAGATAAGTGACAATGTACAGTTGAACAAAAAACCCCTAAGTACTTAATTATTTGTTTTGGCGTGTCAAACACTAGGACGCTTGCCTTATATAAAATAGGGAAGCCGGTGGGTAATATAGACTTTGTTTCTTTTCAGAGGTTTAGTCTTATCCAGCCGATCACGTATAATATATAAGCATATCTACAGAACAATTGAATAGTGCATAGTACTGCCTATTACCAAGTCTTATTGCACATAATAATAGATTCTAATAATAGGTAATGACATCACTAACAATCCAACTTTATAATAGCCAATACAACGTAATGCCGAGATTTTAATTTTGACGACAAACAGCAATTTATATACTCTTCCAATATCAATTATATTTAATTTTTTAGTGCATTGAAACAGTTGTTTCTGAAAATGTTCGCCCAGGAATGCAATCGAAGTAGCCCTTGCCCTTTGCGTTAAAAAAAATATTTCTTGTATTTAGATCAAGAACTTGTTAGACAAGTACAGCGATTAGTCTTAAGGTAGAGGCGGAAAAAGATAAATAGTTACGCAAGACCATCAAAACACAAGGAATACGTAATTGCAGCCATAAACCAAAGTTTTTCGCGAAACGCGCGGCCATTTAAAAAGTCAAACGAGTTTTCAATGTTTCGTCAAAAAGGCTAAAGTACAAAGTTTGTGTGCAAATATGAAAACAAGTTCGAGTTTTTTTTGGGGCGACGCGTCCCGTATAGCCATGTTTTTTGCTGTTTTCAAAACGTGACCTCTTTAGAAATTACTTTGCATGCATAGTTTGAAATCTGGAAAAGCAAAAAGTGTTGATAAATAGATAGAAGTAGATGTAGGTACCTACTATGCATTGTATGTACAAATAGGTTTATCTATTTCGAAATTGTAACTAAAAAAGCAAATTGTGTATTAAATTGAACTGAAGATTTAGCATAAATTGGATGAGGTATTGAATGTTTAATCATAAATCAATTCATATTTTACCCATAACAATTTTAGGGAAGAATGATATATTCTCGCATTGTCAGGGCCTTAATTAACGAGTATTCATTTAAATTGACTAAAAGTACCCAATAAATGAGTGAACAATTAAATTTTAAGTGACAAAACATGGCCAAAATACTGAACATTAACGGTCAATTTATCAATTTACGGTTTCTTACAAAATTTAGGCTCATTCTAAAGGACTCCTGAAAAATTCTGATGTACTTAACCCACATTAATTCGATTTTATTCAGTTAAATATATAAAAAAACCCTAATCTGCATCCTCAGAAAGTGAACAGAGTTTTGGATGTACATAATAATCTAATACCTATTTCATAAAATGGCACAGACATTTTGTTACCTAGAAATAGTTTTCATTAAATAATGTTAATTATATATAAAATGCATGCATGATGGAGAATTGTAACAAGATAATAACTATATTTCAATGATAAAGTCAATATTTGGATACATTCATAATGTTTTATTAAATGATAAATAGATACGTATATAATATTGAATTATTATTGTTTATTCTGAGATTTGATTCTTATTTAATACCTAATAATGTAACAATCTAATAATATTTACAGCAGCATAATGTTGATAGTGATTGCTCTATCATTCTTCATCATTGAGAAGATCTGTACATGACTTCGCTTTGGTAGTTCTGAAAGAGAAAAAAAATAGTAAGAAAATATATTCGGAGTCAATACAATAAGGCAGACAAATATGGCTGACTGACAACTGCATTTGTAGACAAAAAAAAAGATACATGGGAGATTATTATTAAAAATTAACTATAGGTACACTGAATAAAAAATGTAAATAATGAGCATTAAGTCCGCCTTTTGTACTTTAAGTTGTTTCTTTTGTGCAATAAAGTTTAAATAAATAAATGAGCTTAAGTGTATCAACTGATAACGTTACGAAACAATGAAAGCAAACCCTTGGGCTGTACTATTATTACCATATTCGGTACCATATATTGTGATTTTATGTGGGGCAAAAAATTAAGCTGTTTATTAAGGTTTACTAAATTTAGCCCGTCAAAGATAAAATTATAGAACTCGTACTAGTTCACGAGAATCAAATCAAATAATTTCTTTGCTCGAATACAGTCAGGTGCATTTTAAATACATTTTAGGTACCTGCAGTCAAACCGGGATAAGGTTGGAGAAATACCTGCCAGGGGCATATCGGAACCGTTTTTGCATGAATTTTTGTACTGAGGATGGGGTCTAAATCTATTCCATCGCTGTATTTAGATAGTGTGATTAGGGTCCCTACATAAAAATATGTGTAATACTAACTGAGGATTCTTTGCTCTCCGACAGACCCTGAGCTCGATGGGGCCGTTGCGTACCGCTTTGAAGAGGGCCAGCGCTTCTACGTGCGCCAGCTCGTGGCAAGCTTGCCCGTTCACCGCCAGCACCTCGTCTCCTGAAATTAATGAATATGTTTAGAGACCAAGTTCTGCCCCACCACGCATAAGGGACAAAACAAAAATAGAGCTGAATTAAGCAAATTCATAGACGAAATGCTTAAATTTGTCCACGGTTGCTTAAATTTGTCTATAGGGAGGCCATAAAAAGTTAAGCAACCATAGACAAAACATAGACAATTTGCTGCATTCAGCTCAGGTGTTTTGTCCCTTAAAGGCTTTTCATTCCAAATTCAAACTGGCATTTAATGGAGTTTATTACGAGTAAGTAAGGTACGCGGCTTAGCATGACATGCGTTGTCGCGCGCGACTCCATACTTCAAGTCGCGCCTGAAGTATGGGGAGTCGCGTGACAACGTAAGTCATGCTAGAAGTACTGGGGGCCAATTTTTGACTTTCGAGCGCCCGAATCCAAAAAGTTTACGCTCGAAAATAATCGCACACAAAAGCTTACCGCCAATTTTTTCGCATGAAATTAATAGTTTAAATACTCATGATTTTAAATTTCTATCGCTGTTATTTTTAAAACATAATTTCATCGTTTTATTCTGAGTTGTAAATGTCACTTTCGAGTACTCGAATCTCAAAAATCACTCCCCTGATGCGTATTGGGGTTGAGAGAGTGCAATGATCAAATGAAAGTGTGTTTCTTTTCACAAATTTTCTTGTCACCAAATCTTTCTAGCTATAATTAGAATGGCCAACAGCACTTAAATACGAAATTAATGTAGTTTTTCCAGGGGCTGTCTTACTTCAAGCAAATATAGAGAAATTATACTGTATTTTCCTAACGCTATCCAAACCACAAAAAAATGGATGAGTATATGTATAAGTAGCTTATTACTTCTAGGTTACTGCACTTTTTGGTCAGCCAGATTATAGTTATAAAGTCAAAGGCTATTGCAATAAACTTGCGACGTTACATTAAATGCTCATCCGCAATTTGCTAACATTAAAAACAAAACAACAACGGTAGCCTTCAGTACGATAATTCATAATCAAAGTGCACTGCAAGTAAACAGAACATGTCAACACAACACGAGGTCCGGTTACAATATTTCAGCCTTATTGATAATGCCCTGTGTACGTTGTGTGGCTTCTTATCCTTATCAAATTACATTCCTTCCACGAGGTTTAATCATACCCGGCTTAAAATGCCAATATATTAGTGTATTATTTTTGTATTTTACAAACGTACCTGCTTGAAGTCTTCCGTCGTCGATTGCCTGTCCTTGTGGTAAGATGCTTTTTATGAATATTCCCAGCGGACCTCTCGGGGAGTCTCGTCCTCCTACGATGGTGAAGCCGAGAGGTTTTTTCCCGTGGCCCTTTTCGAACGTGATCGTGTGGTAACTGTGCGTGGGTGCTTTTGGCTTGCGGGGCAGCGTGCAAAAGTTTGCCGCGTTCGGTGTTTGCGTTTCATTGTCGTGTCTGACTTTGGTTCGTTCCGTGGCATCAGGCGTGTCGACGTCGACGATGTCACCGGCACAACTGAGCGCGAGGCCCTCCTTGTTCGCGCCACCGTAGCTGACGACCTGCCGGCGCAGGAGCTTGTTGTTCATGCTACTGTAGGTCGCGTTCTGGCCCTTATGGAAGTGTGAGTGTGTGTTCGCGCCGTCACTCGCCCCGTCCGTTACAGATAGCGCGCTCTGATTACACGACTCGTCCTGCGACCGCCGCCGGTCTATCCTGACGTAAATTTTATCAACACGCCTGTCTTTACCTAATATTACGGCATTTTCGTAATCTACTGAGCTCTCTCTCATCATAAGCGGCTTTCTTCGAGCTGGCGGCCTTTGTTTGATATCAGGGGTTGTTTTGTCTTGATGTCTGCCTATTACAATATCGATTTCAGGGGCGCCTGATTTCAGAGCTTCTTTTGCCTCGGCCATTGTAAGATCACGCAGTCGTCGCCCGTTCACGTTAAGTAATTCATCGCCGATACACATAGTCCCTTCTCTGAAAATTAACAACGCTATATTAGACGATTTAACATTTTAGAGTATAATGAATTTTCATATTTATATCATTAACTAGGTATGACGCTATCCGTATTAGAGAGATTATAAAAATAACAATATAAATTATATTGCTATATATTTTATTGTGACTGATTAGATTGGTAACTTACTTTTCAGCGAGTCCACCTGGAACTACGTGAGCTACCAGGTAACCAACGTGTCCTTCATCCGGCAGCTTTGTCTTTGCAATAAATATTCCTAGTTCATCAGAAGGGTGTCGGCGGACAATTCGCACCACTTTATACTCAATTTTATCGGATTTGTTAAATTTGGTAGGTTTTCTGCAGGGAGGAATAGGCGGGATACCAGCGTCACCTTGACTAATATCTCTTTGTCGCATTTTCTGCTTTTCTGTCAGTTGCAAGAACTGAGGCTCCTCGGAGACACTATTATTTGGCATACGTCTTAGAATTTCTTTACGGTCCAATGATAACGCCCTTTGGTTATGTCTAAGCCTCGGTTTTGAGCCGCTGTTTCTATCTCTACTCATTCGGCTTGAAGCCCTCGATTTTATATAAGTATGATCACCAGATACACTCCGCCCGTGACAAGGTACTATAGTATTAGTGTGTGAAGCCGAACTTTCACAACGAGAAGATATTCTATCACTATCAAATATTGAAGAGGCCGCCGATTCGTTGACTAGAATTCCTGAGTCAGCATCTTCGCAGTCTTGTATTAACACGTTTTCATCATCACATGATGCCTGATAAACATCGTCGTGAAAAACAGAATTATTTCCTTTTTGAAATTCATCTAAACCTGGCAGTGCACCATATGAAAAACTCCGTAGTTTAGCTTTAACACCACCACGTTTTTTTCGACTCCTGTTCAATGCACTGGTTGATTTTAATATATTTTCATTACTTCCGTCCACTTCATCGTCGTCACCTTTGGGCTTGTACAGTTTGGAGAAAAATTTATTTGTGGAGGATTTTAAATATCTATCTGACATTGCTCTTAGCTTAGCTGACAGACATGAACTAGGTCCGATTGTGTCCTTATCATCTTTAGGCTTAAATTTATCAGTCTTCTTTTGTGGTTTAATTAGTATATTTGAAGGTGCGTTTTCGAAGGTTTCGTAATCATCATTGAATATTTGGTCACTTGACTTAGAAAGTTTTGTGCCAACTTTAGGTACAGGATGATAACGATCACATTCAGATCCTGAGCTGTAACATCTGGTGCCTCTTGCATTGAATGATTTACCATCTCTCCATTGAGTGTCGACGTGAGTTGGAATGCCCTTAGAAACAAATACATCATCATCGTAGTTCGGCATTCTTACCCAGGGGTTTTGATTTTCAAATTCAATGTGACTATTGGGATAATTACCGTCGTATCGACAATGAGCAACATCTTCCGGAAGTCCGAACCGGCTACACTCGCTACCTGAAGTCGACGCAGCATCATCTCCATAATGCAATGGTCCATTAGACTTGAAACAAGACAATTTGGTATTTTTCACTTTGTCGAGTAGTGGATTTCGTTTTTCACGGTAAACCGTGTACTCCTTCTCTAGAGAGCCCCCGCGGTTTTTGCGACTAGTATATGATTCCTGTGGTGGAGTGAAGCTGTTTTGCAGTGATATCCGTCGAGCAACAGGTGTGTCTTCACTTTGGTGACATTGAACCGGTGATTTATCTACGATTATTATTTGGTCACTGAGGTTGTAGAAGTTCGTTTCAACTGAGCTGCTGCTGCTGTTCCGATTGGCAAATCGTCCTGGAGACATGTCTGTAAATAAAAAAAGAAATATTAATAAGTAGTTAGTTCAATAATCCTCATAAAGTTAAACTAGTTGCTAGGTAACGTAAGTATAACTATTTGTGCTAGGCAAAACGCACTAAGGAATATTGGGAATATCTTCGTGCACTATATTTCTACAGACAAATCTTATTGAATTTATTGAAAGGTGCGAGCTATGCAACACACCGTTCACAAATGGCTGCAAATATGCATACATAACCGCAGCGTATCGAACAAACTATGCGAGAATCTCGCTATATTTTGACACGCGCTGGATATTTATTGCATTAGGCTTATCGCATAAAAGTCGAAGGTCACAGCATATAAATTAGCTTTAATTCTATGAATATGTTTATGCAACCTACGACATAGATATTTACCAATAAAAAGGAATATTGACCAACGCCAAATTGGGCCAGACAATTGCCCTTACATCAATTTGACTAGCTACGCAATAAAATCTTACTGAGCATTAGAACAGTGAGTGGGTTACAGGAGATTGTAATAAGCCATAATGTACCTAAGTCGGTCCGGGCTTTGAATTATTTGGTCCTATTGAACGTGGGACAAAGCGATGCTTCATGTCAGCAATTGCGTTGAACGCCTACTAGTTTGTGAACTGGTTGGAAGAAATGCACGATCGATGATATTGCAAATTCAAACTTATATTCTGGAAGGAATGCTTTTAACTGATCGCGATGGCATTTGAAATGGTAATTGAGTTTTATATTAGACAACCGAGAAGTTTATAGCTAAACTATGTAAATAAGATGACATGGTTAGGGAGAAGACTAGAAGGTTTATGACTTAGGTCTACTAACTATTTGAGTACACCCATGTACTAAAATACTAGATTTTATAGTTCGTAGATGTACCTGACCTGAATCACTTATTATAAAAATATATAAGTACTAAGTACTAATAAGTACAGTATATAAGTACTAATAAGTATTTATAACGGTGGTAGGTATACACACCATCGCCACCGCCACGTGCCCTTATCGTTGGCCATAGGGAATTCTTAGTTTTCTACAGTAGCCTAGGTAAATTGGCTCTGTTAAATTGACAAGATACGTCATTATTTTAGTAAAGGTAGCATGTGGAATTATAGGGGCTGGCGCTTGACGCTTGCTCAAAACGTACCGTACGTGACGTAAAACCCAGCCTCTGTTACCGAAATAATGACACTTTTGTATCCTATAATGTAAAAAAAACACAAAATTACCGATCCTGGCGCGGCGCGACGTGCGTGTCTCGGGCTCGGGCGACGCGGCCAGCAGGCGCGGCGGCTCGCCCTTCTTGAACCACCGCATCGTCGCCGAGTGTCAATCCATCGCGTTACTACTAGAAACAACGAAAAATATATTCTTCATTCAACCAACCATCGAGTTTAAAAAAAGAGAAGAAATATGGAAATGATATAATTAGATATTATATTAAGTATACAAAATTAGTAATCAGTCAAGGATTTATAATTCAAAAAAATACCTATGTACGAGTAGGTAACTATTGTATATGTAACTGTACATTTTTGTCGCTAAAGGTCTAGAAACTAAGTCAGACAAATTTTCAGAAACATTTTTTTCTTTTTTTTCCGTTCATATCAATAGCTAAGTAATACATTATCTATTTAGGAACATACAAAGACTACCAACTACAAACTTAGATATAAAAATAAAACTAAATAAACTAACTAAAATAAACAACTTAAATATAAACTTACAATAAACTTATATATAAACTTATATTTTTTTCTTATATAGTGACTTTTACTTAACATTGCGGGTGTAGGTATGGTAATAATTTTTTATGCGTCCGAATCTTAATAGAGATTTCTTCCTACAACTCGGACATCTTATAAAAATCATACTATAATACCGTGTCATATTAAAGTTTTAACACAGAAATCATTTAAAAACAGAGCGGGAAATTGTACAACTCTACAAGTTGACGTTATGGAATGCCACAGACCAGCGACCTGTTTAGTTCGTCCGGCTAACAGTACATTATTTATCCATAATACACCGAACCATTTTGATGATTACCGTTAATCATATGCAATTAAAGCAATATGTAATTAAAATGGTTATACAGTACGTGATGCTGAATGCTGTTTATAATTCGTCACAACAAAAACTTAAAAAGCTAAATTAGTAAAAATTGACAGATGTTAAAGTGACATCCAGACAGCTGCCCCGAATTATAATAGCAAGATGGGAAACGAAATTTTTGTAGTATGTATTTTTGTTGTTGTAAAAGTTCTTCATATTTTAGTAAAAGACCGTTGATGCGTCCACTTTTTTTGGATTAGGGACATTTTGTCATTAACTTAGTAAACTACTTGTGATATACCAAGAGCGAATGTGTCAGTCACTTAAACTCATCGAAATAAAATTCTAAGGCCAGCCATCTCTAGTTACTCAATGAATAAAATATACCTTATCATCAATTGAGATGAAAAGATATTGATTTGACGGTCAGATCTAAATTCTACCCACATTTTAATTTATTACTTCACTGAGTATCCTTGTGAAATCTTCTATCGTTCCTAAAAATATATAATGTTATAAACAGTTAAATTGTTTCTCATCATGGCTCGAACACACGTAAGACATCATATCTGTCATTCCAAATATGTCCCTATAAACATTATATTTTATTAGCTGTTTGAACAACTTCATTTAGCATATAAAATGAAAGAATATAAACAAATTATAAAACCGTCCATTATATCAAACTGTCATCCGAACCAAATTGTATTCAGAAATTACTGTTTTATTTCTCATCACAGTCATCACCTCATTAGATGTGAGCATCTGTAACTCTACACCATATTAAAAGCCGATATGTCAACTGCTAAAGGAAAGTTGTCCGTCATTGAGACACAGGTAAAGTACGGTAATGACGCAATGGGCAAGTACATATTAACGAGTGGACACCTTCATGAGTTTACCTCGGAACATGTTTCCCAACTCGTCACGAACCTTTTACGATATTACTAGTAGTTACATGGATAACATGACCATATTACAACTCGTGCATGGCCGTATACATACTTCGAAAATGTTCAAGTCAAATTCGCTTAGGCACTCGTACTTTGGGGTTGACTAATAGGTTTTACGCAGAAATGTTGTCACATCGCTTGAAACGTCTACTCAAATGTGCTTGAACGACCTTTCAATAGAGGATATACTTCAAACCTGTCCCTGGTTAAGTGACTGACCATTATATAGACGGGTCATTTAATATGATGAACAATGTAGGACTTATCGGAGAGACGTCTTTGTAGCTGTTACAGTTGAAAATTATTTGATGCTCAATGTTTTCCCCAAAACACAACGAAGTGAGCTGAAGTTAATTAATTATGGTTATTGTTTGAAAATAGTCCATAATTCATATTAATTAATTATAAATACATTCAATTTTATTCTGTGCACTTGTATAAGATAAATATTTGCAGAGTTAATGAGCTTGTTTATTTGAACGCAATCAGGGGTCAAAACGGGACAGTGCGATAATATCTAAGTAGGTACCTACCTAAATCTATAAAGTAAATACATCTAGTTAGATTAAATCATAAAAGTGCCAATACTTACCTACTCTTATTGTTATGGACCTAAAGTATAATTCCGTTAAATTCGATGTCCGTCGTGAGATGGCGTATCTCTATGATCATAGTTCGCAATGACATCAACAGGTTTATTGTGTGCATAAATTGACGCTTGTCACAACGTATCAATCTACCTATTTTATTAGGTACTTCTAGCTGTCCAAACTAATCAGCTAGTTATACTTGATGAACTAAATTATAATTCGTTGAATATATTCTAAATTTCGCACCTAACTCGAGGTGTTGAAAAATGACATTCACCTGCTCTTATCATCTTAATAATAAAGTCATGTTAAGATCATTTTGAATACCTCACCTGCCTACCTATTTCTGCTGCTAACTGTACCTAAGTACCCAGAAATAATTAAGGAACATTAAATTTGGAATTCCAAACACAGTGGAAGTATTTATCAAACAACATATCGTTGCATCATTAACAAGGTTTAATTGTTGAGTACTAAATGCATTATTCCTGTTTGTATTATAAAAATGGCTTTTAATTACGAGTAATAAAGTTAGTTTTTTTTATAATTAGCTTTGGGGCAAACCGAAGCATAAAAAAATTGCTTAAGGTAAATTATTCTCGTCAGCAAATAATCTACTTATGCCCTTAAAATTACAACTTTATGTCCATTTTTGTTACAAAGGAATTAGAATTTAATGTAGTGTGCACAAAGTAACATTTAGGGATTGCATTGAGCAGTAGATACGCGTGTGGGATATAAAGCCAGTACTGTAAAAGCTTTCCATGACGCGGTACGATTTTATCGAAGGGTCGGTCGCAAAATGGACATTACAATTCCCTGTTCCGCGGAAAAAAAGGTTGCCTTTTGGACACTGACCATTTGATATTGTTATATAATGGACCCTTCGTTTTGCGTTAGGTATTTATTAAAATTAGAAGTAAAATAATATACAGCGCAAAAAATACATTTTGGACTTTATATCTCTCGTAGAACATAATTAACAGACCTACAAACGTTTTTTTGCAAATTATGTTTATTAAAACAACCAATAAAATCAACAACCAGTTCTAAATACAATTTAAGAGTCATCTTCGTAATCATATACCTATACTTGTAGGTAATGAAACTCGACATGGTCCAACAGAAAAATAAATAAATATTTTATTCCCATTATACACAAGGTACCTAATACATAATATAGCTGTACAGTGTACAGCTAGTATTCCACTACTTTCATCCATTCTCCTCAATATTTCGATAAAATGTTTCTAATAATCAGCTAAGGTTTCTATGAAATAATCTATAATATGAGTATGTCTAGTGTACGGGGTTACGAAAAATGAGGTAGGCACTTTTTAGCACTTAAGAGTCCGGTAAACTTTTTTTTCGATTTTGCTCAACTTTTTGACGCTATTTTCCAGTAACTAACATATCCTCTATAATTTTGTATACATGTTATGAAAGACTGTTTCTTTTTGGATGGAATAAATACAACGATTTTTAAAATTTTATGCTTCATTTATAAATAATTCACCCTAATCTAACACCATTTCGCGATTTTTTCTTGGAGAGTCGAAATAGTAAGGTTTTTATTGATTAAAATTAAGTTATACAAGTACGTCAAATATATAAATACATTGGAAAATGAGTCGCCTGAGGAATAAATGTAGTTTTTTTTCATTTTCATATATATTTCTTAAGAGAGAGTATGGTTTGCTAGAGCAATTTTGCTAAAAATTGCCGAAGTTTAGGTGATATACAACTATAATAGTACAAAAATAAACTTAGCTTCATGCTTTATTCAGATAATATAAAAACATATTAGGGTCCATAACAAATAATAATTAAAAATCATATGACAAAATTGCATGAGTCAACGTCCTCACTAAACAAGCTTTCTAAGGATCGAGTTTTAAGGTATTAAACATTAATATATATCGACCTAAAGTACTTTTTGCAATATGTATACAAAATATAAAAACAAGACTTCAAGCTATCTTACCAAATGAAATTCATGTGCATAATGTCATTATTAGCGATTTTCGTTTTCAAATCGTTACCGGACTCTTAAGTAGACTAGCCGTTGATAGAAAACAAATTTTATGATTTTGAACTTCATGGGCAATGTATATTCCTTGGCCTTGTAATGCCTCTTATGTTTTGTTAGCATGTATTATTATCGCATTATGTTATGATAGCTCTTACAACTTGCCAAGATGGACATGTGGCCATCTTGTCTACAGGAAGTCTCCAAGGCATGGAGTGTTAAACGTTTTCCTACTCAGGTGATGTCATTTGGTCGGTAATCGAAGTGTCGTCAATTTGATGTGCACGAGAGATAATTTCCGGCGGCGGCGTGGGGCAAGAGATCGGTGACATAATTTGATGCAACAGCTCTGCAGCTGTGTGGGCCAAAGAAAACGGAGCTGTTGGTTAAAAAGGCAACATGACATGTTAACTGTTTAGTAGAATCGTAGAATATAAACAACCCCAATATGAAGTTTGTGTACTTATATGCGATAGGTAATAAGTTTGTATACTTATAAGCGTGGCGCGTATGGCAAACGCCCCCCTTAAAGGGGAGGCCTATGTTCAGCAGTGGACGTCTTATGGTTGAGATGATGATGATGATAGGTAATTATCCTTCTGCATAATGCATTGGAATGTAAATACATATGTGTATATGTGCCTCATGGTGCAGGGTGTATAAAATTTGATGGTTAGTTGCTATTTATTGTTACTTTACCTTGATGTGTCCTATAGAATGAGTCCGGTATGTATTTGTAAATAATTTAGTTTTTATATGTATACATACAATTTCCAAGTCCCGTAGGTAACCTATTTTTTTACAATATACATTAAAATTATGCTTGGTTTCAAACGAAAAATTACCCACCATCAAAATATAAAGATTACCTTTGGTCTATATAATTAATATTTTGATAAATATTCTCAATATCATTAATCATTACAGACTAAAATGCAAAAAAATACTTAAAGTAACTGTACTTGAGTGCACTGCGGCAAAAATTCGAATAAAAAACAAGAAATTAATTAAACCATTTTATATCCCAGAGCGCTAATTAAGCTTTTATGTAGGTTTCAGCGCAATAAAGACGTTATATTAGTACTTATACTAAAGCAGCGATGAAATTACTCCCAATGAATACATACATCTCTCTAAGCCTCTGGCGTTGCTACCCGGCCGGCTATTAAAGGTCTAATCCGCTATAACAGACGATATTAATTTTCGACACAAGATTAACTAGGTCTAATTACGTATAAATTAATCTTTCTACGATAAGGTACCCTCATAAGACGAGTATTGACAAACAGCGGCAGGCAGAAAACGACTTAATAACGTTTTAGTTAGGGTTTAAAATTAAGCGACAAAAAATAACGGAAAAGACTAAACTGGTCGCGGTATTATTCTAAACGCTAACTGAAGCCACAGAGATCCAACGATTGGGTTGACCAGTTAAAGTTTTATTAGTCCAAATTTGCAAAGAGTCGGTATTACGATATTGTTAAAATAATCCTACTACGAAGTTCCTAATCTTTTAAATTGTAAGTCGACTTAACTCCTAGGCATTACGCTATCGTAACTTGAAGGTTTATACAGCTACACTGGATAGTCTCAGCATTTGTTTAGCCACGGCTTGGTAAGCATTGAAAATACGCGTCCAGTATACACGCATACAATGTTAATGGTTGTTCTGGCACCGAGATTTTAGGGATAATTAATTACACCACAAAGTCTGTAAAATCTTTGATAACGATGATGGCAATTTTAACGATGATATGGCGAAAATAAACGTGGTCACGTTAGAATATAAAGTGATAAAATCCTGATTGCGATAAATCACGGCCGCATAAAAACTTTTTTATAACATTTTTATAACGCGTTTTCACTAATTAATGTCGTTCACCTTTATAAAAAAATACAAACTTTTGAAAAGTTTTTCACCAAGGGACTGCCTAAATTCTTTATAAACCTAGCCCGCAAAGCCACCTAACGTTGACGATCTCAGCAGTGAGGGATCGACTTAGAAGAAGAAGAAATTTTTCGTAGGCAAGCTGCTCAGGTGCCTGAAACTTAGGCAAGCTGGCGGGCGCCAGCCACTGATACACAATCCTATTTGGAAGGACAGTTAAAGTTGCTGCCTACCATAACAAATTTATAAGATGGATAAGTTATATCTACTCTCATGTTAGCTTCAATATCTCACGTCTATATCCGTGTTTAAACAGGTTTGTCATAGGCTACCAGCAATTAGTTGTGCCATACATAGTACCTGATATAACCTTAAACAGACATTTACTGGAAATTATATGTAAAGGAAGCAGGAAGGTAAAAAACTATGAAGCAATAATTAAATTATCGAACAAATTATCTTGAGTGAATGCACGAGTACGTATAATTGTATAAAATTGTACATACTCCCTTAAATTAATACTACATAAATTAATCACTTACAAATTCGTGAGTTTAATCACGAAGACGTGAAGTCTTATTTTGACAACGATTAAATATGGCAAAATTAACAAAATACATAAAAATTACAGACTGTCTTTGTCTTAATATATGATATGTATACAGGGGAATTAAAAAGGGCCGCGTTGTTTGGAAATATCTATACCAAGTGACCTGTTTCCATTATCTTTGAGTATTTTTTTTGTTTCGATTCACTAGTAGTTGTTTTAAGTAGCGATGGAGTTTGATTTATCGAATCAACGTGCCGTACATACCGATTACCGATACAGCTAGATGTAGTAAAAGTACAGCAAATAAATTGCTGAGCCCACAAAACTTTCTGCTCACAAATGAAGTTCCGATAAAGTTAGGAATATCGATAGGGAAAATCCTGAGTTACTGGCTTTACCCGGTATTGCCGGAGAAAATATATGCAACTTTTACAAGAATATGCTTGAATAATAAAATATTATACCTACCTATTTATTTTATACAATTAACCTTTTGACCGCCGTCGTCTGATATATGAGACAAAGTGACAACGTGAATGACACCTTCATAAATTATGACAGTTTAAAATTTAAAATCAAAATTTTGACGTACGCGGTTTAATTAATTACTATTGTAAAATACACCAAAGTTCCCTAGAATCGAATGGTGTTCAAGTTAAATTATCAAAAGGTGATGTTTTTGTAGCTACTTGACAAACTGTACACTGGACGAAATCTGGCTAAAACTAGGTTACAGATATTTTTAAATAACAGTACCTTATTTCTACATCTTCCTTACATTATATCTGTCTGTAGGTTACGTTTAGTAGTACCAGGTAGGAAAACAAAGTGCTCTTGCGTTAGGTCACCTAACGCAAGAGCACTTTGTTTTCCTACAATGGCAAATATGAATGAACATACCCCATCGTGTCGTTTACGTACGGTGGGAAGACGTATTATAATTATTAATTAATATAATAATTTGCCGTGTGGTGCCGGCTTAGAATAGCACTACCCCATTGCATCCTGTGGGTGTCGTAAGAGGCGACTAAGGGACTATGACCGGAGGGCGGGCAGCAGCGCACTCCGTGTAACAAAGCCATCCTACTGCGATCGCCAACCCGCATGCCAAGCGTGGCGATTATGGCATTTCCCCCCCATGAATATTAAAAATAAGCCCAGGCCCCTAGTGCCCGGCAGTCCTGCGCTTCCTGGCTCCGGTAGCGGCCAGAGAAACAGGGCAAGGGGTGCTAAAAATCACCGGTACCTATCCGGCTACCACACCAAACAACAACTGGCCCTGGCAACATATAACACGCGTACACTGCGGACCGACGAAAAGATATTGGAACTAGAGGAAGGATTGAGCAAGTTGCGATGGGACATAGTAGGGTTATCGGAAGTCCGAAGAGAGGGGGAGGACACGATAACTCTCAAATCCGGCAACTTGCTCTATTTCCGGGAGGGCGATCAACAGTCCCAAGGAGGTGTCGGGTTCCTCGTCCACAAGTCCCTCGTGAACAACGTGGTGAAGATCGAGAGTGTGTCGAGCAGGGTAGCGTACCTTATACTCAGAGTATCAAAAAGGTACTCGTTGAAGGTTATACAGGTTTACGCACCGACCTCGGCACACTCCGACGACGAGGTGGAGGCTATGTATGAGGACATATCTAGAGCCATGCATAGTTCCAAAACCTACTTCACCGTTGTGATGGGGGACTTCAACGCGAAACTGGGCAAGAGAGACGGTGACGAGCTGAAAGTGGGGCAATTTGGAATTGGGAAGCGGAATCATCGGGGACATTTGCTGGCCGGCTTCCTGGAGAAGGAGGGACTCTTTATGATGAACTCCTTCTTCAGGAAACGTGAGCACAGGAAATGGACCTGGATGAGCCCCGACGGTGCAACAAAAAATGAGATTGACTTCATCATGTCGACGAAGAAGCATATATTCAATGATGTATCTGTGATCAACACAGTCAAAACTGGGAGTGATCACCGATTGGTAAGAGGCACATTGAATATATGTATCAAGCTAGAGCGCTCTCGACTGGTGAAGTCTACGCTCCGTCCAGCACCTACCGAATACCAAAATCCCGAGAGCTTTCAGCTGGAACTTCAAAACCGTTTCGATTGCCTAGGCGGCGATGTGGACGAATATAACGACGGGTTCGTAGAAGCTGTCCATTTCACTGGGTCTAAGTTCTTTAGAACGAAACGCACCAGTAGGACTAAGAGGCTCTCTAACTCTACTCAGAATCTCATGAAGGAGAGGAACGAAATGGTTCTAAAATCTTCAGTTGATGCGATACAACTCCGGCAGCTTAATAGACGGATCTCCAAGTCCATTACCTGCGATCTTCGCTTATTTAATACGAACCGTATTCACGAAGCTATCGAGCGGAACAAGGGCTGTAAAGTATTTTCAAGAGATCTGTCTATTGGGCAAAGCCAGCTCGCTAAATTACGGACTGAAGATGGTAGAATGGTTTCATCTAAACCCGAGCTACTGAGAGAGATAGAGCGCTTTTATGGGCAGTTATATAGATCAACTCGTGGACCCGAAGTTAGCCTGGCGAATGACCATAGAGCTAGGCTTACCCGACACTATACCGATGACATCCCGGACATCAGCTTGTACGAGATCAGAATGGCCCTGAAGCAGCTCAAAAATAACAAGGCGCCAGGTGAAGATGGAATTACAGCCGAACTCCTGAAGGCGGGTGGAAAACCGGTCCTTATGGCCCTTCAGAAGCTGTTTAATTCCGTCTTACTTGAAGGGAGAACGCCAAAGGCATGGAACAGAGGGGTGGTGGTGTTGTTCTTCAAAAAAGGTGATAGCACCTTGCTGAAGAACTACCGACCCATCACACTTCTGAGCCATGTCTATAAGCTGTTTTCTAGAGTCATTACAAATCGACTCTCGTACAGGTTAGACGACTTCCAGCCTCCCGAACAAGCCGGTTTCCGAAGAGGGTTCAGTACCGTAGACCACATTCATACGCTGCGTCAGGTTATACAGAAGACTGAGGAGTATAACCTGCCCCTCTGTTTAGCGTTTGTGGACTACGAGAAAGCCTTCGATTCGATCGAGACTTGGGCTGTACTACAGGCTCTCCAGAGGTGCCAAGTGGACTACCGTTATGTCGAGGTAATGAAGTGTTTGTACGAGAACGCCTCTATGTCAGTCCGACTCCAGGACCAGAACTCGAGATCCATACCGCTGCAGCGGGGAGTCAGGCAAGGAGATGTAATTTCTCCAAAACTGTTCACCGCTGCCCTGGAGGACATTTTCAAGGGTTTGGACTGGGGAAGGCTTGGCATCAACATCAACGGCGAGTGCATCACTCATCTTCGATTTGCCGACGATATCGTAGTCCTGGCTGAGACCATGGAGGACTTAAGTACGATGCTCGACGACCTCAGTAAAGGCTCTGAGAGGGTTGGTCTAAGGATGAACATGGATAAGACGAAAGTCATGTCTAACGCCCATGTAGTACCAACCCCTATTACAGTCGGAGACTTTACGCTCGAAGTTGTAGACGATTATGTATACCTCGGACAGACAGTCCAGCTAGGTAGGTCCAATTTCGAGAACGAGGTCAATCGTCGAATCCGTCTCGGTTGGGCAGCGTTTGGGAAGCTGAAACATATCTTTTCGTCCAATATTCCGCAGTGTCTCAAGACGAAAGTCTTTGACCAGTGTGTGTTGCCAGTGATGACCTATGGCTCTGAAACGTGGTCGCTCACAATGGGCCTCATTAAAAAGCTTAAAGTCACCCAAAGAGCAATGGAGAGGGCTATGTTAGGAGTTTCTTTGCGTGACCGTATCAGAAACGATACTATCCGTAGCAGAACCAGCCCGTCGGATCGCTAAACTTAAGTGGCAATGGGCAGGGCACATTGCACGGAGAACCGATGGCCGTTGGGGCACTAAGGTTCTCGAATGGCGACCATACACCGGAAGGCGAAGAGTTGGTAGGCCCCCTACAAGGTGGACTGATGACCTGGTGAAGGTCGCTGGAGTCCGCTGGATGCGGGTGGCACAGGACCGGTCATTGTGGCGTTCAGTGGGGGAGGCCTATGTCCAGCAGTGGACGTCTTTCGGCTGAAATGATGATGATGATGATGATAATAATAAGTAACATTAAATAATTTAATTGACGCACTCTAACAGGTTTGATTGTTTATCTGATAAAATAAAGGTTGTACCAAACCGATAACATCCTCAATAATTTATTTCATTTATAAAGATTTAACAAAATCTTATACTTCTAACTGCTAATAGGTACTGCTACTAGTTACTAAATACCTATCCGTGGAACCTTTTGATTGGCTCACTGTTTCTACATCACTACTATGTATCTTGTTACTCTGTCTGTAATTTTTCCTATGTAATAAAATAAAATAAAAAATAAATTAATCAATTTAATTAATTACCTAGCTAAAACCTTTGAAACCACATATCCTAATCCTAACCTAACGCTCGTGGTCGTATACAATTTTTGGGGAAATGTATCACAACTTGTGGGTATTGTATTACTTCCTATTTTGTTAAACAGTGAGATTAAAATGACACGCAGTCAGTGAGTAAGTTACTATGATAAACTATCTATCGTACCTTATATTTGTCGAGTCGTAGCAGGATGTGCATTAATCCCCTGTTTGCTGTCTATCCTCTGTGTAACAATCTGAAAACAAAACAGAAGGAAACGTTAATGTTTGTAAATTTCGTTGGTTAATTTGTATTGTATAGACTATTACACGCAGATTATATCACTAGACATTCTTATCATTCTCGGTAACGTCGTGTCGTATGATTGAATTAGATTGGCTGTTATGAGACGTGATAATAATCCCAGAATAGTGCCACGTTTCGAGAGCGACGTTTTAATGCGCACGTGGATAATTTGAGATTTATTGAAGCTGTAGCTGTAGCCCATTCGAGAACGAGCTAACTGGCAATAAGTACTGAGATAAATGAAATAATAATAATTTGTGATACAAATCAGCTTTCAAGCAGACTATATGGGATGGATGATGGATAGACTAGGTATATGGTGTGTTAGGCACGAATGCAAAACTTCATATGGATGTTCATTGTTAATTTTCGAATAGTTTAAAAATACCAATGAATTGTGAAATATTTCATCGTTTTCAGTTAGCGGAACATTTAATAATGTCACTTGGTTCCATATAAGAATCTTAATTTTTTTATTAACTATTCAAGTATTAATTACACAGTTGGACGTAACCTTTTCTTAGGCGGTAATTGAAATACGTAGGCAGCAGACAGCCTTTTGTACTTATTATTGTACGTAACTATAATAAAACAACCATTTTAATTTTCTGTTACGACTGTAAACGGGACGCTTATTTCCATGGAACACACTAAAGGTGAGACTTTATGAGTACTAACTGTCATCGAGCGCGTAGGCCGACGGAGTTGGCGGTCAGCAAATAATCGGCAAAAACAAGTAAGTATGCATGCATACACTTTGTAAGACAAATCTCAACTTTGTGAAGTGTGTAATAAAACGCAATCATCATCACAGGGCTGTCCATAAAACACAATTGTGTAAATAAGTATTGCTAAAGCTTACGTAACTTGAACAAAATGGGTAAAGAGCCGCAAAGCGCTAAGTGCAATGACGTGAAACATGACTAATATCTAAATAGGTGCGGAGTAAAAGGAAAACGGAAAATGTAGGTTTGTTCGCAAGAAAACAAATCGCTGTAGGAACGTGAGAATTGTGACATCAGCGTTTTTGCTCAGGTAAAACAACATTACGGACCGTGAAACACGTGCACAATATTTTTGCTGGCACAATAAATTGGGAAGAAATAAAGGTGCGCAAAGGTACTAAGTACAGTCAGCATTCAGGTATAACATGAACATAAGGGTTTCGTCGAGGAAGTAAAACATTAAATAAGTACAGTAATGTTTGTACTTAATAGGGGCATTAACTGATAAAGATTGGTATTCTAAAACCGTCTAATTTTACATATAATAATGAGTTAAATGGTAAATTTGCCTTTTCATTAAATTAAAATCAATAAAAAGAGGCACCTATAAAATTGTTTTATTTAATTATCGCGTCTACTAAAACATATCGAATCTCGAACGTGCAATGGATTTTAAAAGAAAAAGATTTTCAAGTCATACTTAACAACAATTATTTTTATGTGGTGGCAATAACTATTCGTTTTATGTCGATTGTAAACTTACTCATTGATATTCTGTATTATTTTACATTACATACAAAGAAAAAAAAAATCGTGAAAATGTATATTCTATTCAGCCGGTAAAAGAAACAGATACTCGAGCAATTTCATTTAGTTTATTGGCATACCTCTTTGTAGTTTTATTGTATTTCGGGAACGTAAGAATCCAGTGTGAGCTTTGTTCAAGATAAATCATGCGGACTAACGAGATTATATGATGTTCCTCTTCTTTCAGCGATTCCTTTGTAAAAAAAATGGAGTGTGAGTTGATCATACAGTCGGGTATAATGTGTAGGTACCTATATCATGGATGTTACGATAGGTAATAGTTAATTAGTTTAAGCTATTACCTAATTGTATGTAACTTGTAATGAATAAAAAGTAGTTCCTATAAACCCGATTTCAGACCACTCTTTAGGGATCTGTAACAAACTGGTAAAAATGTTGGTAAGAATCTGTCTGTACGTCTGTCTTTCTAGAAATCAGTCGGCAAAAATATACAGAAAATAGATCTTTACTTATAGATTACAGGAAAAATAAAAAGGAATCTACGGTAAGAACAATTTTTTTAATTGTGTGACGTAGGTATGGAAATCTCGGGGCGCGAATCCAACTCTCACTTTTCGCCGGCTTTTTAAATCAGTCAAGCCTTTGACTTTTTTAAATCAGTCAAGCCTTTGACTTTAACTTTGTCGTGAGGAATTGACCACAAAATAGTACAGTCAGCAGCAAAAGTAGCTTAGCGGGTAGAGTGTTCAAAATGAGCTGGACGCGACTTTATTGTTAAGAGAATGAGAGCGTGTGTAGGACATTTTGAACACCCTACCCGCTTAGCTACTTCTGCTGCTGACTGTAACTGCTCGTCAAAATAGCATTACTTAAAAAAACTAAGACATGACCTTTGAAAACATACTAGTACTGATTGATTAAAGTACATTTTAAATGTTAATAATTGATTGTAGGTCAATTGCTTAGGTAATTCCATAAAGTGCTAAATGTCTCTCGCTTAGGTTATCGGCTATATTTTGTCTACTAACCTAGTTCAAGTTTCCACTATTGATTTTCCCTGAAAATAGACTTTGTCTGAAATAACTTTTCTCGAATACAGTAAATAGAAGTGGCATGGTTTTATTTCGCTTCTAAAATTAGGGAAGCCCATTTGAAATCCGGTTCAAGTAGAGATTGTAAGTAAGCGGTAACTTTTTGGTTTAAAAACTAACCAATTTACTGGTTATTTCTAATATACGCTATTATCGGTTTGTATTTTTCAGGTTCAAGTATATTGTTTTTTAATATTGTTGTTCCAAAACTGTTTAAGTAATCTTACATGTTGCATTTTTTACAATTATTTTTAATACTTGTAACTCAGCAAGCAGAAGTCCCTTTCCAATAATGTGACAACCATTGGTATAATAAGTGGCAAGTTTTTGAGAAACGGGCACTATTCTAAAATTTGTGAAAACCCAAAAAAATGCTTTAAAACTCCTTTGCTAATGTAAACTTTCCTTAAAATTAACATGCCTTTTGTTTCACAGAACTACATCTTATTTGACTTTTAAATTTGAGGTGAAAATCTGTTATCTTCGAACTTGGGTCACGTCTTGCAGTGATTAGTATTGAGGTCGCGATCGGCGATACAGGATGTACGGAATACGAGAGCGATACCATTCGATCGGTGCTTCAACAGTGTGTGACAGATCTCCTCCGGAAAATTGAATTGGTTGCCAATGGCCTTCCATGTTTCTTTAAGTGCGATTTATTTAATACAAACAAAATACCTTGCTGGTAATCCACGATGCCTTTACCTCCCTGCTACTATTTTTTTTCATGTCTTCTAATTGTGCTCACATTCTCAGAATTCCATGTCTCCTAATTTTTCCCGGATTAGAAGTCAGTAATAAAAATGTTGTGGAAACAAGTGCTTTATTTATTACCGTACGTTGGTGTTGGTAATCTGTTCTTAGCAGTATTTTGAGATGCGTTTTCTTTTTACTACGAACCTGTTAAAATGCCCTATCAGGTTCAGAATTGCATGGCCAATTTATCAATGAATTCATTCATAAATTGGTAATGCGATTCTGAATCCGACGGTACATCGTTTTCACTACTATAAAGTTTAGTTTGCATAAAGCACCAGCGTTAAATAATAATGTACTTTTGAAAACGTACACCACACACGACACGACCCACAACTAACGGGACTAAGAACCGTGACCTTATCAACCTTACCTATTACACTTAAACTGTAAACCCGTCGGTATTGTTCACAAAACGATTTTATGCTAATTGAGGTGAAATTGTCGATAGTACTAAAGTAACGGGTTTGGAAATAAAAACAAAGAAACTGTTATTCTCACTTCGAGTTCTTAAGCAGCATTTAAAAATAAATAAAAAGCTCCACATTTCCATTAGGTAGGTACCTAGTTCTAGTTTTTGCTGGGCAAAATAGGTCAACAATAATCGATTTTTGTTATCAAGAAAGATCATGCCATTGAATGCATTATCTTTGCGATTCTTTATCAATTTTCAAACACTTCAATAGGGATTCCTCGCATATATTGAATTCTAGTATGATATGATAAGCAATTTGATTACAAAGGTAACGAAGAAGATAAATATAGATAAAGTAAACTAGGTCAAACAGCAGAAAATATAAAGGATACAATTGAAAAGGGCCAACGGTACAGAAAATCTAATTAAACTCGTGAGGCTCGCGTTGATTCTTAAATTACGTAGACTAATTAAATCTCGGCTAATGAAGATGGGTTGATAAAATATGATTGTTGTCGGAAGAGGTGAGTCAGGTGGAGGTCAAGTCATGACGACATCTTGATAGCTAAGATTAGGTATGACGCACCGCAGCCGCGGGCTCGGCTGGACTATGAGCGCGGTCACTACCCTGGAGGCAAACAAACAATCGCACCTAGCTCCATCAAATGATAAGACTCTCTTTACTTTCATTGCAAAATGGACGGACAGATAAGTATCTTCATTCCAAAACTGGACGTCCAACCGCGCACTGAAATAACCTTTCAAACTCGCATTCCTTTTTATATTGGATGGTATTATGATATTTTGTTTATAAACACTTGGAAAAAAGGCTCACTATGTTTACGTAGATAACATAATAAATATTTATGTGAGAAATGCGCTCTTTGCGAAATTCTTTGGTATGCGAGTTAATCGTTCCTGGTAGCCTTGATACTCATTCTAGTTCCGTTAGCGAAGATGAACCGGTTAACCTTTGGGTACGTTTAATTTAAACATTTGTTTTACTACACAATATTTATTGCAATAAAAAAAACTCGTACTGTACGTATATAGGAACCTCATTTAATTAAGTCAAAATAAGAACCTAAAACCTAACCCCTTCATTCATAAACGTATACTAAAGTTAAGAGGTCTCTAATATTCGTTTGTCCCTTTCCGTCGAACCTATATGAGGGAAAGGGACAAACGATTATCAGCGATCAAGTAACTTTAGTGGCCGTTTATGAATAAGGGGATAAGTCTATATGTTGGGCTATATTTAGATGGGTTCATATGTTTGAAAGTCCTTCCTTAAAAAGACATTTACGTAAAAGGGTACCAATATAAAGGTTCTGCTTTCAAACTTTCCCACTTTATAAACTCAAGCGGATATTCTATAGATAGAAAGCAGTAACCGTCTCAAAGCTCTATTTTGTGGCTGCAAGTCGGTGCATTCTATAGAAAGGAACCGGCCCAGGCTTTCACGAGGCGGAACAGGGCTCTTTCTTACCTCCTGTCTTGTAGGGGCGAAACTATTGAGTGTCAGACATTGTGGCTCGACCTCAGTGAGCCGCGCTGCCACTTAAATGTAATACGAAATTACGGGTTTAAGGCGTTATTTCAGACAAAGTAGAAAGTTTAACAAAATGATTCAATGTAATTAGGTATGAAGGTAACTTTAGGTGGCCGAATACTAGTTATAGTAATGCAAAAAAAAATTTTTTTCATGGTTTGGTTAACTTTAAAAGGAACTTTCTTATTTTTGCTGATCTCATTTGTCAATGTCGGTTTCGTAGGGAGATATCGTCAGGTAAGTTCCCAAGTTTTCATTTGAAACTTAGGTAAACTTTGGCGTCCAAGCGGCGTATCTATACACCTTAAGTTAAGTTCGTTTATTTATGTCAGTTAATATAAAAGAGAGTAGGTAAAGCTCTAGTAGGAAATGGCGCGTTTTCAAACAATTGTGCTGTTAATTTTGTTCCTAAGTTTATTTAATTTGGATGTCTTTGATGTTTTAATGAGACTCTATACGAAATTAAAAAGGGTATGTAACGACTAATGTGGTTAAATTTTTACGGCGCTGACTGATGTAGAACTCGTCGTTTTCCCGCCGAGCCAAATTGACTCGCAGGACTAAAATCACTTTACGATCTGTTCCCTTTTTACGATGTGCAGAAACCCAGTTAAACTCCAGTTTTATTTGTTTCAAAGCGTGTTAGCCTGTTGTTTTTTACAATTCCCCGTCGGGTCACGTAATAGAGGAAAGCTGTGAAACTGCAGTTACGTATTTTATGGGTAAGAAAATACCACACTAAAAGCGAAGGTAAGTGATCTTGTATTGTTCATTAAATACTAGCAACGCAACGCGAGCTTCTGCTGTCGAGAGTGGGTGTAAGATTATATAATTGTTGAACAGATTATGGCAAATTGTATTAAACGCTCGTGGTGGAATTTGTAAGTATAAAGCGTTTTGGAAATTGAATTAGATTGAGAAACTTGGATTACTTTGGTAAAATATAAATATAATAAATGTCCCTAGAATAGTTTAAAAAGTAATCAAAAGTATATTTCACGAGCCAAATTATTCTGGTTTCGAGCGGTCATGATTAATATAGAATTGTTTTGGCATCAGTCGTACGAGGTATTTACAAAGTTATTAATTTGTCGTCAAAAATAAAAGAGGGAGGCGTGGTGGTATTAGGTATTATGGATTGGACTTAATTCAAAGATATGTTTACCTAATATGCAAATAAATACCCTGTGCAAAAATTTTGCCTGTGCAATCATTTGACGCAATTTTAACTAATTGGATTGATTATTTTTGTCATCGTATCTTTCAATCTTCTGAGTGTTAAATTACGAGTACGTGAGATGGAAAACAATTGGCATCGCGTTTTTAGTTTTGAATTACCTATTTGTTATCACCCTTCGTTAAGTTGTCAACACCGTGAATCCTACTTTTTTTAAAAGGTCGACAACGCGCACGTGACACCTCTGGAGTTGCAAGCGTCCATAGGCTACGGTAGCTGCTTAGCTTCAGGCGGGCCGCATTTGTTTGTTTGACACCATCCTGGTATTAAACAAAACGTATGTCCGTTACACACAAATTAACGCACACGTTTAGCATTGCTATTTATTACCAGCAGCATTTGTCAACTTGTGTAATGAATATTCAGTTTCGTAACTCATTACGGTTTTTGTTTAAGAAACACTCTTTGACTCGCCAGAAACATCGTTAAGAGCAGAAACATGAAATATTAACAAGGTTCTTTGTCTTCAAAATTGTGAAACTTGCTAAGAACATGGCTATTTTACAATATAAAAGAGTCGTGGCTGGTCGCTGTCATAAACTTATCTGGAGGTAAAGGTATTCCAGTGACAGTTCTTTGTCCAAAAAGTTATGCAAATTATAACCAGAGGAAACACTTCGTTTTCCAACAAGGTAAAATGTTGTTATGTGTGAAGCTTTCCATATCTTCAAGCAAGTTGTAATGAACTGCGGTACTGCGATACTGTGATACTGCGTTTAGTGAATTTTGATGCAACCTGCTAATGGTTTTTCTAAAAAATTCTGCAGCCCAGATCAGGTGTCCCTTGTATTGTGATGATGATGTCCTCCCAGACGTATCCGTCGACGGCGACACCTGGACAAATCATTCAGCAGGCACTAAGGTACTTGCTTGATCTTTTCGTGCATAGGCTCGAGCGCGACTTGCAAAACCAAGCTTTGTTTTGAAAGTTCGACAGCAAGAGACACATTAGAGCTCATTATTCGAGTTATATGTGTAGATGTAGGAAGGCAATTGGGGAGGGTATTGTGATATTGACAACTTAATAAGGCTTACCCCAAAATACTACACAACAAAAAAATCAGGCCATTCCTATAGTATTTTGGGGTAAAACAAATACATTTAAAGGGTATATGCGTTATTAATTTATTAAAAATCTCAATTTAAAGGACAACCTAGCCCAGATATTCGAAACTTCCCACGCTCTTATTTCCTTAAAATTTAAGTCATATCTAGATGATTTTGAACATGTTGAGTAGGTATCTAATAGTCACTGCCGTGATATAATGACGATAAAAAACGACTCACAAAAATCAAAACCTTCCGAGCTGCTAAAAAGCTAGATATTAAAGGGAATCTATATAAACATTAGGATAAATCGTATTACCGAACTATTGTGTATTATTTTGCGTACTTAATACAACTAATATATATCCATTTGAGAAATACAGGCAAAAGAAACACTAAATTCGAACGTGGACACCAAACTACACGAAATAGTAGAGACGAAATAGACGACCCAATTGGAGATGTTTTTAAATCGCCACTCAAACCTGCCTAAAGCCAGTAATGCCTTTAAAAGCTTATACAAATCGCCATGTACGCGATGTAATATGTATAAGCAGTATAATTATAAGTAAACGAGCGTGCGTGATCACTGTTTCATTACATAGTCATGTCATGACATTAGGAAGTTTAATTACAAAAAAACCATAATTAACTATTGCGTCGTGATTCTTAGGATTCTTTGATTTGTTTGGATATCGTAATTATACTAAAGTGGAATTTCGTTAACACGATCTGGAGGTACATATACGCCAGGTGTTTACAATTTTTTACCTTATGTTTGCCTATGCCTATACCAGCCGCTTAACTTACAGAGATCTTGGATGTTAATAAAAGTACCTACACATAAGTATTTTAATAATAAAAAAAAATAATAATTAGAAAATACGATGACGAAGAAGGGGCACAAAACAGAAACCAACTTACACTCGAGAGCAATAGTTTCGGGTCACTAGCATTTTCTTGAATATCTCAAGAGATATTAATTTTAAAGATATTAAAGTTTATGTTACTGACCCGAAATTTTTGCTCTCGAGTGTATTTATCGGGTTAACGCAAATATTATACTACTTATAGAACAAACAGCAGGAGAAAGGAAGAAGGTTAGCTTAAAATCATAGTACCTATACACTAGGAAAAATTAAAATATGGTGTTTATAATACATGCTTTCGACTTCTCAAGAATCCTTTCTTCATCCAAACATTTTCTGAACATGCTCATGCTCAAGTCTTTGAAGTATCGATATCGTGTGGCCGAAAAAACCGCAACGGATATTACGCAGTATCAGATGCCAAGTGAAAACGAACTTTCATTGGTTTCATTAAACGCCTGTGGTTAATTGTTCCATCACAAGAAAACATCCGACAACTGTCGTAAACATGGCTTGAACTGTTCACAAATAAAAAAATAGTAGGTATAATGTTCGACTACATTAACCAAAAATAACATTTACGATATCTTTTTCATTTGTCAATTTTTTTGTCAAAAATAAATATGTAACGAAGGATATGCTTCACAGCTCCAAATACGTTTACCCTCTACAGTAGGTATAACCGGGTAACTCAAATAACGCGTTTTACTTTTTTAAGGCCCATTGAACAAAGTAATAAACCATTAGGGCGTCTGTTTAACTGGGGAACTCTAAAAGTCGTTTAAGTAAAAACAACACATCAAAGCAGATAATGGTGTGAAGTTTAGCCGGCTTTCACAATCCAGAACTAATCAGGAGTGAATGAATGGATGAACCCTGAGCAAAGTTCAGCGCTCCCGTGGAGATAATACAGATACAGGTGTATTCGTTAACATTATGTGTGCTTTATGAAGCGGTGACTATATGATATAAGTCAACGACCATGTTGAAGATTACAGAGAGGTCCTTATTTTTTATGGCAGCTCAGAAAAAGAGTTCGCCGACGTCCCTAACCTAAGTATACCTGCTGTTTATGGGCGCAGAAATATTAGGAAAATAATCATAAGAATAACTAAAATCATCTATTATAAACTTGTATAGATGTCATATACAAAGGAAAAAAGTGACCAACGCCTCCGGTGCCCAAGGCTGGATATCAAAATATTCATTAAAAATAATTTGATTTGTTCTTTCAGTTCTAAAATCATCTATACTTAAAAATAGCGTCATTTTATCTTCGTCATACTTATGAATAGATGCATATAGCTGTATATACTCGTAGCAAAATAATAAAAAATAAACCAGATGAATTATAAATAAGGTATAAAAGCAATAAAGTATTGCAAGCATCAGTTGAGCTAATAAGTAAATTTCACCTGAACAATAGAAATCCCCAATTATAACAAATAAAAATCGTATAACAAACAATATCCAGTTTAATTGATATTCCCACTTATTAAGCTATTAATGTACAATTAGCAAATAAGAAAGGAAATTTATTTGTTTGCCAACATTCCGCACGTCATCATGATATCCAAGAAATGCGGACAAGCCATCAGATATTAGGTAAGTAGGTAACATTATTATTTGCTCCAAATCATCATTATTCAACACCTGTTCAGCCATTTGATTACACAAAGCTAACCATGTTTTGCATTTTTATTATAAAATGTAATATTGTTGCCATCCCGCAAGGTAAAA
Source organism: Pammene fasciana (assembly GCA_911728535.1). Classification (NCBI taxonomy): domain Eukaryota; kingdom Metazoa; phylum Arthropoda; class Insecta; order Lepidoptera; family Tortricidae; genus Pammene; species Pammene fasciana. Next base: position 13,875,414 of record OU452276.1, on the reverse strand, counting down.
GATAGGTACCTATTGTTTTTTTTTGCGGATTTCTTTTTATTGAAAGTTAGAGGATACCTACCGATACAATTTAACTACACAAATAAATATTATCATAATATTTTTTACCAAACAGTAGTTACATGTACCTACCTAAAATAAAAGCATGGCCAACGATTTAGTAGTTATTTCATAATTTTAAAATTGCGCATGGTCAGTGAATTTCAAAATAACTGCTGTCACAAAATGCTATGCTATGAGTCAATAGATAATATTTTAAATTAAAATAAGCACATGCTTACATGAGACTACATATTTATAAAAAAAAGTAAGATAGCATAACTTACTTAACAGTTAACAGGCATTACACATTAAATATTGACAGCGGTTTACCTACGAACGAGTACCTACATAATTAACCCTTACGAGATTTAGGTAGACGCACAACAACATTAATAATTTACATGAAGCCTAGAAGGTTGGCGCTGAAGTCTAAACATTCAAGGTATATAAAACATATACCTATAGCGTGCTTATTATAAATTTAAAAGAGGCTTATTGGGCCTCTGATTTAACAAACGTGGTACAACCAAGCAAAAGCTTTTAAAATTGACGTTTCGTGTGACAATAGGAGATGGCTGGAGATTTTTTATCTACCATCAGTCGACCAGCCTTCATTACCTTATGATGTTAAAACTTTTGCCCCAATTTATATATGTACTTATCTAGAATAAATTTGGTGTATGTACGAGTACATGTACATCCATCAGACTTAAGTGTATGTAAGCTAAGTACAGGTTACGTAGAAGCCAGTGAAGCCAGGAATTAGGTAGTCTAGAATGCAACAGAGCCTCTTGATTATGCAGGAGCATGTGCACCAAACGAAGTCAGTAAGCCAAGTGGAAATAGAATTTCGGATGCGGATAGAGTAAACAAAGCTAGTTTATACCTGTGATGCCGCCAATTCATTTCGTATTTGTTGCGTTGTGTGGTTGCGTTGCTTTCGTTTTCCATATAAAGGAAAGAGATGCAACACGAATGTTTAGGCAATTACCGATAACAAACCACGAAATAAATTGGCGCCATTAGGTAGGAACGAGGTAAAGTGTCGCGTACATAATATATGTATTGTGGTCATATCTGTAAGTAAGGCCAAGATTATTAGCGTCTTCAGAGATGAGCGAATTTTAACAACTATCAATCGAAAAATTCGACCTAAATTTTTTTATTTAAATCGCTCTCGCATTTGCTCTGGTCGGCGATATACCTACTCTGGTTTGGACATTTTATTTAACACTGTATTTCCCGATCTGTTTAACTTGGTAAAAAAAGATGACATTACGATTTTAAGCAGAATTCAAACGCTAATCATGTCGTTACATTTCATTCTCTCGTATTGGTTGCCCTGAAAACCAGCGCCATTGCTAATATTTTTTAGCTATCGGCACATGCTGAGAGGCATCCTTTTTGGTGCTTTGTACTTTAGGATTAAGATGTAAATAGATTAAGTTTTATATTGTATTATTTTTCTGTACCACCAAATAAACGATTTCTATTCATTTCTAATCTCTATGATTTTGAGACCTCACTGACTTTTCACCACCAAGCTCCGCTCCCAGAATGAATAAAACTGCCATTCCTAATCATACGCTTGTCTCTGGTATCTCTAAACAAAAAGCACGACACAAACGAACACGTTTAGTAAAGTACGTGGCTAGACTTGTCCTCGCTTTAGATAATGTCATTTATTTTTTTCCGCCCGAAACGTTACAAATGGCTACAAATCATGTTAAATGCTATTGCAACAGTTTCATTTTTTGTTACCACTTATATAAGATTTATTGCCGATTCACACTCAAAACATGAATCATCTAAAGGAATGCGTTGATGCATGAACTAACGCGCGTTACTATCTAATACACTATGGTTTTTGATTCATAGTAATCATAATATTAGTCATCACCTAAATGAACAGTGCCGTGGTCATCATCACTAACTAATGATATCACAATAAGTTTTAAAAATTTAAGATTTAAAAAAATGTTTTGGCTGTTTCGGTGTTTTTACTTGATATTAAAAAGCAGGCATAAGTATTTGAGTAGATAAACATTAAAAACATTATAAAATTGAAGTAGATAAGTGCTTGCTTTCAAATTATACATTATTATGCCAAATCTGTCCTAATTAGAAATTTAATGACAAGTCAACAGTTTTGGTGAGCTTTTGTATTTTTTTTTAATAATATTGTTCGTAGATGTACAAGAATTTATGTAAATTAAAGTTATTATGCTACTGTAGCATAAAGAGCGTCTTCATACATAGTTCTGTCATAACAGTTGAAAACGTTGAAGATGCAACAATGCACAATAAACATAAATATCTACCTTACAAGTTCCGAATTCGTGCGCAACAGATTAACGTTATCCAACTTTGTCCTCAGTTCATAAAACACCTTCAAAACGTCACACACTTCATACTTCTATTTAAAGAAAAAAAACTTCACTGGTTATTTATCGATTTATTTTATAGAATATTGCCAGTAAACGGATGTCGCGGCGTTCACTTGGACGAGGACCCGGCACGGAACTGAAGTTATTTCGTCGACGCCGATTCCGCTACCACTCGCACTCTCGTCTTCACAACAAACCAGAACATCATACGATACATTGCTAGCTTGATCGGATTTGAGCATTAGATTCGGAACGAAACCCGCAATGGAATCAACTTTTTGAGTTACACGGTATGTAAATTTTAACATTCCAGGTAAAATAAACATCAATCTCGAAGATCGTGGTTTGGTAGGATATCAAGCATGAGAACTCGATTTAGGAATAGGATTAGATTTGTTAAAAAGATGTACATAGATAATTACGAATTCATATTTTTCTGTTCGATTGAAGACCAAAACGAAAAAGAGGTTATATTTATGTATTCTATGCCCAGGTTTGTGTAGTGTTGTTTTTAAATTCTCAAAAGTTTAAAATTGGTATAGGTAAGATTAGGCTGTAAGTAGTTATTCAATATGTTGCACCGATATTTACCCTTCAAACTTAGGCAACCCAAGTTTTCCTGGATTTTTATCGATATCCGGTTTTTTATACATAGTTTTATATATGTACAGTGGAAATACCAGCATGTTACTAACGCGTAGTTTTTTATCACCAAGTAGGTAATAGGATTCATTATAATATTTATAATTAATGCCAGGGCATTTCCAATGTTAATTCGTTTTAATGAAGTCCCAATATTTCGGCAACTTTGCATATAATGAGTTATTTAGACCCTAGTAACTTTTCTGTCAACATTAGATATTGTATTAGACAAAAACTGTTCATTCTGGAGGGTTATAGGCATATTTTAAGTAATATTTTGATGAGCTGAAATCGATATTGCTTCAATGTTATGATAAACAAGCATTCTACGTAGCATATAAAGCAAGTAAGTTGATATTCGAGACAGCACTCCATTATGCTAGTTCATCGGAATATGGGCTTGATTAGCACCTGGCATTGTCTCCACTGAAGTATATTCTCAAATTCATTTTACGTATCAAAATTATACTAAAATCGTATTTGTTGCTAGCATTTACTCTAACGAGTTGACCTAAAATACGAAAATCGAAAAACTATTGCGTTATCTGCGTCTCTTTCTTTTGAATTGAAATCGCGATAGGAGTTAACGAAATTTAGAATTTGACGTAGGTACGTTCGTGGTGCGCTCGCTACTGCGTACGAAGCCAATACAATATAATATACTCATACCTATATATTGAATGGGTATTACATTATTATGGAGTTTTCGATTCGGAATGTGGTTTCTGGTCGGCGTGAGAATAATACTCGGAGACAGCAAAGTATTTCAAAATAGAAGAGCCCTTAGGTATTCTACACGTAAGGCATTTTATGTCATATTCTTACAAGAAGAAGGATAATATTGTGGTAACCAGATGTTTCTCATTTATGTGTGCTCGCGCATTTTTAGTGCAGTGTTACAAGCTTACACAAACTTTGCTATTTTAAACAATTTGAGTGAACCATTTTAAGAACATTGGTAATTGAAGTGAGTGCTTGCTCTTGTCAGTTGGACCTTCGAAGGTTGCACTCAGTAGAATTAAAGTAGGCATGTTAATTCTGTTTTATTACCACGTATGACAATGTCACGTTACATATTACTATATAATTTTTCTGAATAACCCTTATATTTAAAATTTACCTATATACTTATTGAATTCTAAACGAAGTCGTATTAAATAGCTGGGCCACTTTTGCATGTTTACTGTAATTATTTGTAATAGGTATTATTTCTATTACTAGTACAGTCGACGTCAAAGATATCTTAACTCTTTTGCATCTTATTACAAAGGAGTAAGGTGCAAAAGTGTAAACATATCTTTGATATCTTCGACGTAGACTGTACCTACTTTTTGAACCTAGAATAAATGAATTTTTAGGTATCTCAAAAGGTGATGGAGGTGGCGGAGCCTCAAGCAGAAGATACTCAAATGTATTTGCCAGCGTACCACTCAAAATAAAAGTAATACTACATTTCTAAATACAACCCCTTAGTTTGATACAAACAAGATCCCTCCTCAAGTAATACCCGACGGACAAAGAGGAAATAAACGCTCATTCGTTCAGTCTTCCATTAAGTGGGGGGTCACTTCCCCGAGCGGGCAGAAATCCGATTACCTATCGTACTTACTCTTCCGCCGGGCTTAACTGTGTTATAATAGTTGGAAAACAGAACACCTATTTAGTTATCTACGGACTAGGGAAGTTGCGTGAGCATTGATGGAAGTTTGTTGAGAATTTGCTGCGTTATGAGTAAAATATTGTCTTTTCTTGGTTGTAGAAATTCTGGGTGCCCTCTTTTTCGCATAAAATGGATTGTCATATTTGCACATGGCATAACACGATTGGCATAATGCCATTTCACATAAAAGTCACTATAATAATGCATATATTCGCCTAATAAGTAATTTTCATAACGTTATATGAGCATAAAATGTTCTGGTATAACATGCAGAAGAATAAAATTCAGTTCGCATAATTTCAATGTGCATAACATATACTAACTCGAACATCTTATCCTACTAATTTAGAAAATCATAACATCCTAGTGCACTACTTAAGTCGAAAATATGTATATTCCTAATAACTTAGAAAATCCGAACATCCTATACGTAGTGCATAACATATACTAAGTCAGACATACTCGTACATATACATATATGTTCCTATTCATTTAGATACTCCTAGCAACCTTATACTGAACCTTAAAAAACATACTGTTTACAGAAAAGTAGGTTTAGGTAAGGTTAGAACTGTGATAACACAACCGAATTGCGTCAGAAAGTAGGTTTAGGTTAGGTTAGAACTGCGAAACCTCAAAAACCAAACTGTAAAAGTTAGAAGCGATTGGTTAGGTTAAAAGTCTAAGGCGGAAGCAAAGGGAGCCTTAGTAGAGATTATCATGAAAAGGGTGTACCCTTGTTTTGTCGACAACCTTTTCATCGAATATTATTTCATCGACAACGATTCATCGAAACTTTAGTACTAGTAATATTGTTTGGCGTTATTTTATTTCAACTACTATTTATTTAAATTTATCTTACTACGTAGAAATACTATTCAACGAATATTACTTAATCGCTCATTTGTTTCAAATTATGTTTATTGGCACAACTACAAAACATTGCAATTCATTTCTTCGACTTATTACTTTAATACAATTTTATATGTCCCTGCGTCCCGCAAGAAAACGAACTGTTGCCAGAAGTGGGTTAGGTTAGGTTAGAACTGCGACCCCCAAGAAAACGAACTGTTGCCAGAAGTGGGTTAGGTTAGGTTAGAACTGCGTCCCTCAAGAAAATAAACTGTTGCCACAAGTGGGTTAGGTTAGGTTAGAACTGCGACCCCCAAGAAAACGAACTGTTGCCAGAAGTGGGTTAGGTTAGGTTAGAACTGCGTCCCTCAAGAAAATAAACTGTTGCCACAAGTGGGTTAGGTTAGGTTAGAACTGCGACCCCCAAGAAAACGAACTGTTGCCAGAAGTGGGTTAGGTTAGGTTAGAACTGCGCCCCCCAAGAAAATAAACTGTTGCCAGAAGTGGGTTAGGTTAGGTTATAACTGCAAACCCCAAGAATACGAACTGTGGCCAGAAGTGGGTTAGGTTAGGTTAGAACTGCGTCCCACAAAAAAACGAACTGTTGCCAAAAGTGGGTTAGGTTAGGTTAGAACTGCGATCCCCAAGAAAACAGACAGGTTTAATGCTTCTCTATTTGATTTAAATTCTTCGCATACAAGTGTCTCCTCTGTATCACTCATTTTTCACCATACTATAAATACTATAATATACACAGGTAATTAAATCACTTCAAACGATCAACCATTCGATCAGAAAAACAATTTCATATCTGAAACTACCCACATAGCTATAATCGTGCAGAGTGAGCCGACTGACGTGATTGCGTTTAGTTTCGATAACGAAATATAACCAATTGAAATAATTTTATGCGGAATAAATATTATTACATGTAAAAAAATGAATTAAAAAAACCCGATTAGGTTAGGTTAGAACTGCGACCCCTCACATAACCAAACTGCTTACAGAAAAGTAGGTTTAGGTTAGGTTAGAATTGCGGACCCTCACAAAACAAAACTGCTTATAAGTAGAAAAGCAGGATTAGGCTAGGTTAGAACTACGACCCCCCAAAAAAAACGATTTACAAAGAAACAACAGATTTAGGCTTTTCGGATTATGCGTAGTTGTGATTATGAATTAGACTACTTTAGAAAAGAAAGTATTATGTCATATTTTATTAGTCGTGTAAGTTTTAGGATATTCAGATTTAGGCTTTTTGGGTTATGCGTATGGATGGATTCGATATGGGGATTTTATGACATTAAACCAATAGGACGGAGATCTCTTAGGATTTGCAAGCTTATGCGTATAACCATTAGGACAATCGATCTATTCGGATCAATAGTTATGCCAAACGTTGTTATGCCAATGGTTGTTATGCTAAGTAAAAATAGTCAAGATGAATTTATGCGTTCCAATATAGTGAGTAATGATGCAGTGATAATAAAGTTAATCATAAAAATCGAATAAATGGTAGGTAGATAATATAAAACAATTACTTCCTTTTTTATAAAAAAAAATATAAAGCAAGGAAAAATTTTAAAAACTTAAAATTTTATGTAAGTTAAAACAGTTCCAATGACGTGCTACTAATACACGTTGTTACAACTAATAAAACTTCCCCTGTTCCACATGTAAACTATTTAAAAGCACCCCAAATTCAGTAATAATAAAAAGATAATAAACTGAGCCATATGTACATGTGTACATGTAGCTCACTAACACCTGTGTCACGCATAGGTAGTGCTCCCAACTGTTTACTTAAACTGGACTAAAATTAAATTAGTGCCTTGTGTCAGACTCAACATGGAGTGAATATGCTTTTACAGTTTTGTAAATAATTTATATTGATGCAATCAACTAAAAAAAATGTGGAAATTATATTATTTACATGTAAGATTGTTGAATATATTAAAAATAATTTTCAGAAAGGTAATCGCTTCAAGTTGGCTGCTGGCTTGGGTATGATAATTGTTCCACCCTTCCGCATAAAATTAAAAATAAAATAAATAAATATTATGGGTAACACAAAAATCTGCGCATCTTTCCGCATGGTGATTACTTAGAACCCCCTTTCTGCCTTAAAATTCTCGATTTTACTCATCATGTAAATATTTTTACGTCACTCTGGGCTGTAAGTGAGATTTGCCGCCCACGGGCGCAGCGGAAAATCTCACTTCACACCCAGGAGAAGACGTAAAATAGTGTACGCACTACGGGCAGTAATAAAGAAGGCATCAGATCACTTGTTTATGGCCCTTACCTTCGGTTCGGGCCACAAATGCCCGCGATCTGAGCCGTTCTTTGTTTTACCGCCCTAGGTACGTAATGTACTAAAATTACTTACATAAAATATGTATCACACTTTTCTCCTGTGTTTTATTTAAGTAATTAAGTCAGACTATACAAATGTTGTAGTATCGACGTAGTGATTGATATCCCCATTAGCTGCAAGATGGAGTACCTAAGATACTAGATAGTATTACTACATTGGCTTTATTTTTTGTTTCTGCTTTCATTTGTTCGGAATAAATGTTATCAGAAACATTTATTATGAAAATGAAGCAGCTTTTATTCAAGATGAGCTCATAAAGCGGAAGATTTACTGTAAGGCCACGACAGCTCATTTGAACTGCTACAATTCCCTCCCGTCGCCATAAGAATGAATTCAAGAAAGAAATCCCTAAGGAAAAATATGTGTATCGCTACTATTTATGCAAACAATAAAGTCTTAGTGCATATAAAAATTCTGCTATTATTCAGAACTAGCATTGTATTATACCGTGTGTGTTAGAAAGAACAAATAGGTATATAAACTTAGGTATAATAGATTATACAGGTTGTTTTTTTAAATAACTAGCCATATTGTGCGAGGTGATTACGTAGGCCATACTAACCAACTTTTACTATGGGGCCAACTCCGAAATCTCAAAAAATTTTTGGCTGTTTCATACATCTAAGCGGCCGATCAGACCTTGACGTTTTCTATGAGGACATCATTTTTTTTGGGATATAGAAATAGTTGTTCAATATGACTTACCTAATCACTTCCCACAATATGGCTAAGTAGGTAGTTATTGAAAAAACATCCTGTATGATGTATTGTATCACAATGTATTAAAGGGAGGTACTATTTTGTAGCCTTTATTAAGTTCACATATACGAGGTGATCCTTTTAAGGGCATAATTGGTATCGTATTCTAATTATGAAAAACTACGAGAAATACATTTATTCGCGAAAAATTTTTTTGGTTTTGTATGGAGGGTTGGCCGGCTGGGACGACAAGTCCCGTACAAAAAAAATTTTTTTTCGCGTCAAAAAAATTTTTTTCCTACTTTTTCCTACTCGCAATAGGATACCAAATATGCCCTTAAACGGATCACCAGTATTTTTGTTACACCCTGTATATAACACTAATATCGACATCTATACCTGAGGCAAATAGTATGTGAAAGTTAAGAGATACTTCGGGTTTATTAGACGGAGTTTCCCGTGTCACGCTTGTTAAGTATTTCTCACAAACGCGAGAAGAAGCCAGATAAAACTAGTTACAGACTAAAAGGGAGAACGATATTTTATCGCAAACTAGAACGATTTATCGGATCATTAGTGCTTTTAGCATTTATTTACCCGGGGAAAAAGAGAAATATAAATGTAAAATACACATATTTCAAATACAGCTACATATTCATTTAGATATATATTTTTAGTCATTACATTATTTTTGTAAATATATTATTAATGAAAACTTCTACCTACCCATCTGGGAAACAGGCGTGATTATATGTATGTATGTAAAACTTCTACCTACTTATCATAATATTTATAATTATATTAATTATATAATTATGTTTGTTCTTACAGGTATTATAAACACACAAAAGAAGTAAGATTCAGTCGTTTCACATTTTTCACTATGGTATTTATATTTATAGGTAGCTACATAATTTCATACAGGGTGTCCCAGAAATCGACGTCAAGCCGTGAATGGATGATAGACCAAGTTATAACAGTTATCAGAAAAATACAAAAAAAAAAATCTATCACATGTTCTTCAAAAATTATGGTCACTTTAAAAATTTACTAGAAAATTCACGCCCTGGTCTCTTAACTTCTAGTAAATTTTTAAAGTGACCATAATTTTTAAAGAACATGTTATAGATTTTTTTTGTATTTTTCTGATAACTGTTATACTTAACTTGTTCTATCATCCATTCACGGCTTGACGTCGATTTCTGGGACAACCTGTATACAGTAAAGTACCTAAAAATTACAAATTTAGTAATTCCAAAAATCTTACGTTCCTGCCGTAACCCTTTCTAATTCTTACTATAAAACATGTGATTCAAGCATTATATTCTGTTCAAACTGGTATTTTCGATATTTGCTCGCTAAAACGTACCACGCAGAGTTCAAACCGACTTTTTGCGTGTTTACGGCTCGGCCCAGAAGGGTATTTTCCCCCAGTCAACTAACACAACGCAAAGGAAGTAACAGAAACCCCACGCATTAGTTTTTTTATATGCCCACCCATCCGCAGCACATGCAAACTATGGGTTTTCGTTTGTGGCTTCATACATTTCGATATTATATAATGATAAACAATTGTTTGTTATTTGCAATACAGTCGACTCTCGTTAATTCGAAACTCAAGGGACCTTCAAAATACATATTACGAATCGGGAGTTTGAAATGTCAAATGGTTCGAAATTATCGAGGGTAAAAAAATTCAACTTCGAATTATTGAGTAATAAATAATCAAATATGCATTATTTATTAACAACATTGCTATAATTTGGAAAAACTCAAAAGCTTAGAGTGTACCTTGAAACGCCTTCACTTCAACAAAATTCGTTCATAAATATTCCTAACTCAAATTTATTTAGTTACGTTGATATTGTAGGCATAAAAAGTTCCCTTATTTCCCAAAACGAAATAATATTTAACAATATTACAAATTTTATTCCATTTTGTACGTGACTGGCAATCTCGAAATCTTTGTGACATTTCGCGCGTCTCCGAGGACAAGTCTGATAAATTTTACGTCAAGGCTATAAAGAAATCACGAAACTTAGCGTTCATATTATATAAAGTAAGTATAAAGTGCCGCAACGCAGGGTCCTTGACCGTTCAAGGTTGCCATTTATGTATGTATGTTACTACATGCGTGGAACGATTATTATATTCAGTTTTATATTTGGATTAGGTATGTTATTGTTCAGCCGTAATTAGGACGATACCCACGCGGCGCGGTGCAGCGTCGGCGGTCAGGAATGAGAGAATTGCAAGGCGACTTATTTATTAAACTAATCACGCGCGATCAATCGTTTAATAAAATATTTTTTTATTATTATTTACACTGTTTTTTTTTTACAAACTTCGTCTACTAAGTAACTTATGTTTTGGGGCTTCAAAACTAAGGCTTATTACTAACCAAAATGTTTTGTTCTTTATAAGTAAACTTTGAGTTATAAGCAAATAAACTTTATTAACTCCTTACCGAATTTTGGTTACTAATAAAATAGCCGAAGTAGTTCGCTTGTCCTTTTTTTGTGTAATTATGGTTTTATGGTTTTTGTTGTAGTTGCTTTGCTAGTCAGCAAGTGATATGAAAATAATTAGTTACTGGGTTAATTTATACTGTAAATTGATGGTTAGGAGTTTTGCGAACATTTGAGATACAAGAAAGGCGTAATATTCTACCACTTATGTTTAGAAACCTCATATTTAAACTAAACAAGTGTTTCCATGTCGTAAAAAATATTGCCACTTTTTGCGACAGCTCAAAAGGGTGGTGAACTTCTGAGTAAATAATATACATCTATCTAAGTATACAGTCTTATCGTAAACTTAGAAGGTGTTTATTTTTGCACACGTGAGTGGTTGCTCTTAGATTGTTGAAGTGGAAATAATCAAACATTGGATTATTGATTGAACGCAAGCAAAATAGTTTTATCGAGTAGGCAGCTAATGGACCCTAAGTATTTTTAATAAGTATATGTAAATGTATTTGTACATAATTTATACTGGATTGTTCACTAAACATCATATAAAAAAATGAGATTTGCTTCACCTATTTTTAGAATATAGGTATTCATACTTTTCCATCTATCTAATTACACTTTTGTACTAGTAGTTCCTAAATAGGATTTCCATTTAAGTAACTTATTCATATTAGGTAACGAATAAGATTCAAAATTTTTGATCAGATTATTAAAAAGCTCATGACATGATTCCAGTACAAGATCCAATCTCGAAAATCTAAAAAAACATGGCGTTTTTTTACAATGCCCACCTATCAAAAGTAGGTCTCCCTTTCCGCAAAGAATCGCAACTCGTCACTCTTTAACCATAATTACGTAATCCAGCTTTTGTGAACCGCAACCTGGATAACTGTTACTACGAACAGTCGCCATCAGATATATCAGAGCGGCCAAGGTGCTCACAAATATCTGAACAACGCCTCTGTTGTCAAAGTAATAAAGTGCATGTTACCCTGACCGCTCCGATATATTTGATAGCGACTGAACATTACCCTACAATGCTTGTCTGCCGTGCTAGCCTAAAAATTTTATTATGAAACTCTATAGCAAAAGACTACTTTTTAGACTATAGGTAGAGCTGTTGTTCCTAGCACGTATGAGTATTGTACCCGCATCATTATCCTTAACACTAATTAGTGTGCCTCCAGCTCGCGGTTACTCAACATCTCTTAAGGCGGCGTTCCCGCTCCGGGTCATTGCTATTGCTTGTCAAGCACAAACGTGTTAAACGTTCAGGGTAAACCAGAATAAGCGCTCGCGGTAGTACATATTTTTAGTTGTTGTAAAGGTTATAATAGACTGGTTTGTAAGTAAACTCGAGTTACCAGTGTTCGCTCTAAATGTGAAAACAGTCTGACATAATGGCCCTCGCACCAGCTCTAACGACGCCTATTTATTGTGAAACGTTCCGCAATTATATTTAAAGTGCACTTTTTTTTCAGCGAGTTTTTGAGTCCAGAATGTTTTATTTTGTTGGCCTCACGTAGTTTAACGCTCGGTTGACATAAATTGTTATAATTAGGTACGCGGGGGCTTAAAAAAGTTTTTGTACGTAAACCTTTCTTTGACATATTTTTTTATTTTTTATTTACCATCGTTAGTGCTAATATAAAAAAACCTTTTAATTTTTAGAGGAAAACTATTAAAGTACCTAGTGCATCACGTGAGACTTTTCAAAAAAGTTTAAAGTGGGTCAATTTTACGTGTACCAGAATTGAAAAAAAAAGAGTGTTAGTAAATTGAAAATATGCCACTTACCGACTGTGCTGAAGCCATTTGACCAAGATGTTGCATGTAATATGATTGAATCTTTATTATACTTTCTGTAATGCAATTAAAGACAGTGTTTGAATATTTTTGGAGATATGATATAAGTCCCACAACATGCACTGATGTTTTTTTTTGTTACCAAACCTCGTCTACTAGTAACTTAAGTGTGGGACTTCAAAACTAAGGTGTATTACTTAACAAAATGTTTTGTTATTTATAAGTAAACTTTGAGTTATAAGCAAATAAACTTTATTAACTCCATACCGAAAATTGGTTATAAAATAGCCGAAGTGGTTGGTGTCTTTTCAGTGTATTAAAAGTTTCTACTTAGGTACCGACTTAGAACCACCTCTATAACCATTTCCCATAAGCAAAGACTGTAGAATATTATACTAATACCATAAGTAGGACGATTATACCGGCTTTGCGCAATTATAAAAAGCCCTTTTTTTACCACTCCCGAAATTACCTGGCTCCAACCTCATTTCACATTGAATTACAAATCAGTTAGCGCCGCTCCAAATGACGACGTTCACGTTTTTTGTCCTTTCGACCCATTTCCAAGTGCAAGTCTCCGTAATAACAGTTCCCACCGAATGCCGGTGTCCAGAAATAATAGCCTATTCATTTAATAAAGCTTCTTTATCCTAAACCTAATAAATATTAGATTTCGTTGTTACTGTATTCCGTTAGCAAGAAGTCAATCGTACTAAGTATAGTTCGAGAAAATCATCAATTTTTTTTTCATAACATAAAACGAGATAGTGTGAAATATGAGGATTTATTAGCCTCTTAATATTCCTTTTTATAGTGTTTTTTTTGTTATTAAAATGGAAACTGACTTTATTAACTACGCAATTGCATCTGTTTTTAATATAGCTTCTTTATCCTTATATTAAATTTCGTTGTTAAAAAATGTATTGCGTTAGCAAGAAGTCATTTTACTTTGAGATCGAGGATATCATCAGCATTTTTTTACATAAGTTAAAATGAAGTAGTGTGAAGTATGAGGATTGATTAGCCTCTTAATGTCCCTATTTACCCACAGTATTTTTAATTTTACTTTGTTATAAAATGGAAAGTGGCTTTATTAACTACGCAATTACCTATACATCTGTTTTACTGTTTTCTTTGCAAACTTTTTTAAGAGATATTGAGCACAGATTTTTGAAAAGTCAAGCAAATGAATTAGCTCGAACTATACTTATAGTGAATAGGCTGCACCGCACGGGCACGGCAATGGATGCACCTGCCGTGCCGTTCCCGGTCTATTATTATTAACCACAACTGCATCCAACCTGCTTCTACCCAGCATTATTACAGAGCCCCGGTACTGGATTCGATTTATTTTATTGACGTGTAGCTAGCGCTGTTAAGGCAATTTCTTAGAAATGAAGGATATCGCGAACCTGCCGTGCTGTAGTCGAGTTTTTTTATAGTGCAATTTAGGTGGCTACTAGTTCGTGTGGGGGTGGTCTCACTTTTATTTTTTAACTAAAAAAACATAAACTCCACTTGGATATGGACAGTGTTGTAAATACGTACCGTCAAACGTGGCAACTTTACCATCTGTGGTAACTATACCGTAGTCTACTTTAGCAAGAAAATATGGTATAATTAAATAGGGAATCGTTGCATTTAAAGGGTTTTAGGGCACTTAGGGGTATAAGGGGTTAAGGGTTTAGGGGTTTTAAGGGTTTGGGGGGGGGGGGAAGTAAGGGTTAGGGAATTGAAGAATAAATATATTTTTTTTAGTTTTTAACATACCAGCTACCTTAGGGTTTTATGAGTTAATCATGATTTAGTAATACCATTATTTGGTAAATTACATAGCTTATGGTAAAGATACAACAAAAGGTAAAGTTACCACGTTTGACGGTAGTTTAATTATAAAATGGCTAAAAAACTTTATAACACGTGATCGTAAATATCATCATGTTACCATTGTATCAACCTTATACCGACAACCAGTGCTGGGTTCGGGCTTCTTTTGTCAACGATTGAGATTTGCGATACGAGAGTTCCCATTTCTAGCCATAAATTCATGTTGAAATACACGTCAGTTTCAAATAAATAGATAATCACTTTAATATCTTAATACACGACTACTTTTTTAAATATGTACTTCAAAGATGTAATCGCTTAACTATTTTGAATCCAAAGTGACGTAAAACTATTAACACGGCATATCAAAGCGTGGAAGAAATCATACACTATTAATTACAGCAGTGGAACAAATTTGATAATTACGCTCTCAAGAAGAAACCATAATGGCTGCCGTGACAGGAACACTTAAAATAGCCGTTCGATGTAAAAAGTCTACTGACTTTCCAGAAATAACGTCCGGGGAACGATCTAATGCTTTCTCTCGGAGGTTTTGAAATATCTCACGGTAATACGTCTCCTAATTTAAAACAAAAACGCATTAAGTTCATTTCAAATCTATTCGGAATCCAACTTTAACTCGATTTGATTAGTATTTAAATAGTAGTCGGGTAAGGTCGTTTATTCGTCTTTTCGTAAGTCGGTAGCGTAGAATTTACGGCGCCATATCGATCCAATTTGTGCTTCAAATAAAGTTTACTTTGCATTTAATCAAGCCGAGTTTAATTTTATTGATACAATCGACTTGTTTACTGGGACGCTAATAGTTTACATTGACCGGAAAGTTTCATGGACACAATTTAATACTTATTTCAACATTTTTCTTAGTTTTATATCCACCGTGATATTTATTACATTGTCATTGAATTTAAAATTGTAATGATTACTATTACAACATGAAACTTAGAAAGGCTGTGGGTCCTGATGGAATAATAGTGGAAATTTTAAAACTCATACACGAATATAATTTTGATGAGATTAATATTTTATTTAACAAGCTGTATAATGCTGACGACGTGCTGCCTGAGGATTGGCTAGTCTCACTATTCACACCTTTACCAAAGAAAGTTAACGCGAGTTCCTGCGGTGACCACAGAATGATCAGTGTAACGAGTCACTTTCTGAAGTGGTTTTTGAAAATACTGCATGGCAGAGTATACAGAAAAATTGAGGAGAATATAAGTGAAACACAGTTTGGTTTTAGAGCAGGCCTGGGTACAAGGGATGCTTTAGTAGCTGTAGTAAACCTAGTTCAGAGAAGCATAGATGTGAAAAAGGACGTACACATGTGCTTTATAGATTTTGAAAAAGCCTTCGATAACGTAAAACACGATAAATTATTCCAAATTCTAAGATCGATTGGCTGGGATGGGAAAGATATTAAATTTATTGCAAACCTATATTATAACCAAAAAGCAAAGATAAAAGTGAACAAAAAGATATCTAAAGAAGTGAAGATAGAAAAGGGTGTAAGACAGGGCTGCATTCTCTCACCCTGTTTATTTAACATTTATTCGGAAACCATTTTCAAAATAGCACTCGAGGATCTTGACGTGGGCATTCGTGTGAATGGCAAACTTATAAATAACATACGCTATGCCGATGATACTGTTCTTCTGGCTGAAAACCTCGATGACCTTCAAATTTTACTCGAAAAATTAAATGATGCACTTCAACAGTATGGACTAAAAATCAACACTAAAAAGACAAAATACATGGTTGTTAGTAAAACAAGTACACAAACTTCCCCTTTAAGACTAGGTTCAAATCATTTGGAAAGGGTTAGTAAATACAAATACCTCGGCTGCTGGCTTAATGAAACGTGGGACCCTGAACAGGAAATTAAAACTAGAATTGGTATTGCCAAGAGTGCCTTTCAAAATATGAAGAAACTGTTGACAAACAGGAAGATCAAATTAGACTTAAGGTGGCGAATGGCGAAATGCTATATTCTTCCAATCCTCATGTATGGCTCCGAAAGCTGGACGCTAAGAAAAAAGCTGATTAGTAAATTACAGGCGTTTGAAATGTGGCTCTATCGTAGAATGCTGTGGCTAAAATGGACCGACAGAGTTAGTAACGAAAAAGTTTTGTTATTAATGAAAAAAAAGGTGGAAGTCGTAACGACTATTAAAGAAAGGAAAGCAGCATATTTCGGACATATATATAGAAACTCAAAATACGATTTGTTAAAACTAATAATTGAGGGGAAGATTGAGGGGAAACGAGGACGTGGTAGAAGGAGAATATCATGGACAAGGAACGTAAGAGACTGGTTAGACGTGGACAGTACAGAAAAACTAATACGCATGACTGCAGATAGAGTGGCATATAGGCATAAGGTCGCCAGCCTCCGGAAAGGAGAAGGCACTTGAAGAAAGAAAGAAGAATGATTACTATTTTAATCTTCTTTACAAACGGTAAAGTAGGTTTATAATCTATTAATCCAAGGCATGCCCGGCATAAAAAGTAGATACAGTAGATAGGAACTTGAAATTTATAGGAAAAATCCCAGCCGCAACAATTTTGCACAAAAAGCTCTTTGTAAAATATGTGTGAAACCCCTTTTTTACCGGGGCGTAATAAGAGCATTGCCGGCAGGTAAGTCAATAATTGCCATCTCATGATAGAATACCAATTACGAAGCAATCTTATGGTTTATTACTTTGATGACTTGCTAGAAGACTATAAATATTACATGTTTTTATGTGAGATACGTTTTATATACCTGTGGTAGTTTTGATTTGAGTAAATAATATGTTTATTGTTTATTGTTTACCCTATTGTTTATTGTTCAAAAATACATTTGCACCTTAACAGCTAAAGCCAAGGCGGCACAAACTTAGACAGAATTCACAGAACATTCATTATGTATAATATTATGACTCTATATAATAATATGTGACGTGTTCAAGCAAAAGGTACATCATTGTCGGTTGTTAATAGAGTTTATTACCAATTTAATTATTATGGCAGTCATGCCTTTCTGACAACCGACAATGATGTACCTTTTACTTGAAAACACATATGGTAACGCTACCTTAAAATCGATAAGATAAATTATAATATTTATAATAAAAGTTAGTAACGTTACAATGTTCTCGTAATTATAAAATCCAAAGTTTGTACCTAAATCGCGTTTTCGGTGCCCAAAATACAGCCATCTGTTAGGATAATGACAGGAACCCACCTGCGGGGTCACATCGTTACTAAAACATTGAGAATAATAATAGGCTTACGTGTGACGATAATCATATGCATGTGTTGTCTATCCAAGCAGTAACTGAACGCTTACAATCTATGGCTGTGTGAGTGAACCTCAGGTGTGGGGAAAAGCCTTAGCAAAGTTCAGTGCTCCTCCGCATACACCATCGACATAGTAAAATCCACCGTAAGTCATTGAAAATAGATCGAATTCATGTTAGTCATTAACAACCGAATCCCGGGTAATGTGTTTATAGAAGATACAAGCAAATAGGCCCACCGTCGACGATAATATATGTGTTGGCAATAAAATACTATACTAAAACTTGTGGTTTGTTCTTCCAATTAGCCATGAACATAGATATACCACCCATAGATCTGACACGGAACTAATAATACCAAGATAGAACGGGATGGTCTTATTACACTTTCAATAGATACGGCAGAGAGGTGCTATTATCGTTGGTCCTTGTCATAGTTTCTATTACCCTCCACGCGTTACTTCTAGCAGTGGAGGGTAACAAACAGATATAATGCGCGATTTCTTCAAGAATTTATGTGATTGCTACGAAAAAGCTGTTAGTTTTCCTAGAAAGTTGTGTCGGCTAAGGAAAAGATTGGTAAATTGTTCTGTTTTATGCTGTAGAAGTGATTATGGGCATCTATATATCTATCCCATACGGGGGTACACGTGTGCGGGCTCTAGTTAATACTTGCTTTGAGGCCATGAAATATAAATATTAGCTGAACAAATAAACACTAAAAGGTTAACTGGTTAATGGTACTTAATCTTATAATGCCTCAATTACAAAAGTAATTTGAGCATTAGAAAAAATGGGGGCGACATTTCGGCATGATTACGTATTCAGTTTTGTCAAGTGATTTCACGGCTGCGTGTCGCAAGCGCATAAATTTGACATGACCGAAACTTGGTACAGATAGATATTTGCAGACAGTACTACGACTTCATTGGTAAGTATTTGAAGTTGATAGTACTCCGTTGTATATTTATTTTGTAAGTAGGTATTATTTTTGACATGGTAACTAATGTAGATACCTATACGAAAACTCTTGTCTATACGATTTCGAGTATTTCGACGAGTTTAGTTAATTAGATTCAGAGAGTATATAAAATAGAGATCTCATTCGTACGGCCTCATTCATTATGCGGTAACTTTGATTCAAATGGCGCTTCTGAGTTTTGACATTAAAAAATACGATTTAAATAAAATGATTGTATATAACCGCTGAATGTTATAGAAATCCCCTTTTATTATGAGTACTTAAATTTAAATCTCGAATACATCAAACGCTTCAAATTTCTGTGTTTCAATGGGGTTGGCCGATCCAAAGTCTTTACAGATAGCGCCAGCATAGCTTGTACCGGTCAGTCCTACAAATAGTGTAAAAATCTGTTGTTTTTTTTTTTTAATTTTCTGACCTAGATGGGCTAGCCTTTAAGCCAAATCCCATACAACACTACTAGTGACAGGTACAAACTATGTTGGCGCCATCTGGACAAACCGTTGACAGTTGCCAACCCCATTATTAACACTCCTTACACGTGACACGTGTTACCAATTACCCGCTCGTAATTGTGGGGACTGCCGCGCATACTCATGTGATTGTGACACTTAAATACCTACAGTCAAAATACTGATTATGCCAGTGTTGTGTCAGAATTCCAGTCGGTCGAATGTCATGCGGCACGCTCGAGCAATATGCCGCCGACACTTGAAGTTGCCACCTGTTCTACCAGTCTGTTCTGTTATGACTGGTCTTTAACGCCATTTGGGATCGGCATTGCTAGATGGACACTAATTCTAAAACACAATATCCGGTACACGTGTAACCGTTACAGAATTTGGATGCATTCGATTTGTGACTGGGGAAGGGGAAGTACCTCCACCATACAGAAAACCACAGCCAAATAGCACTAGACCCTACTCATAGTGTTGTGTTCCTGCTGGTGAGTGAGGTTGCCAAAGAGCTCAAAGAGGACCCAATGTGTTGACGACGACTACGACGAGGGACCCTCTTGTTCTTTTAGGCGTCAACACAATGTATCCTCCTTTTTGTATAGGGTCGGCAAAGCGCATGTCACACCGCTGGAGATGCAGGCATCCATAGGCTACAGTAGCTGCTTACCATCAGGCGGACCATATGCTTGTTTGCCACCGTCGTGGTATAAAAAAAATCGTGATTGGAATTGGTATACGAAAATTTGATGAATCTCTGAGATTTATATAATAATAATAAATAAATGTTATTCTTCGCATTTTGCGCAGGTGTTATTATTGTAGGTATTGAAGATTAACAAATTGTTTGGATTGATGTTGGTTTGTTGTATAATTCACCTATAGATTTTACTTGATGACACCTCATCTGTATTGAGCTAAGAATTTCCATTAAAAGTTTCCACTGAATTCATATTTATGTCAAGATAAATTCTTGATCACCAGAAAGTTTGTTTTTGACAGTTCCGACTTGCTTCTACTGCGTTCCATTAATCCGAACAACCCGAATTTTCCATTTCGTTGGGTTCTTGGATGATCTGAGAAATCTCCTATTTTTCCTTTCTATACTTCAAGTTACATACAATTATATCAGTGCTAACGCAGCATAAATAGTGACCCAGATAAAACGGATAGAAAAGCTTAGAAAACCCGGAATCAGCAAAGGCGGAAAAACGCAAATGCGGCAAACCGCTAATAGTCCACGCAGAAGGAGAAATACCACTCGCCTGCGAATTGGCAGTCATTTGAGCTAAACGTCCATTAAGTCAGAAGCTTACAATGTGTATGGTCGTACTACAGCTAGTTATAAATATATATATATATATATATAAAAATAATACGGGTTATTTTCCATGTGAGTTGGTTTTTGTGAGCTTCCGATATTTCGGCAGAGTTGCATGCGCCATTATCACGGAGTAACGGTGGAGTATCGGAAGCTCACAATAACGAACTCACTTGGTAAATATTCCGTATAGTTTTTGTAATTTTAATGACCATGTTAGCTTCAAAATCATACATATATACTTATTACATTTCTTTACTTAAGTAATGAATATGAATGACAATTGAGAAAATGGGTTGATTGTACTTAAATTATATTGACTCCATGCAAATAAAATTTTTATAACATATATCTGTAAAGTAAATAAGTATTGACATTTATATAAGTTTTTAAGTGTGTGGTTTTTATTGACATAAAGTAAATAATGAATATGTATGACAAATATGACTGCGCGCAAATAGTTGAACTACATATATCTGCAATATAGATAAGTGTGTATTTTTATAGTTATTTGATGCAAGACCGTTGGATAAGGGCAACGTACGACAGTAGTTGTATTATGGTCTTTGGACGCGGATTTTTCTCAGCAGTCCATGTATTTTGCCATTTTTGCCTAACAAGATGATATCGATGAGACAGCATAAATTATGAAAGTATTTGATCTCGATGTATTGTATTGTAAATATACCATTATTTTTTCTACTATCATCGAGTGAGTTTAATTTAGTCATCTAACTCTTACTTTTACCTATCTAGGCTGAATTAAAAAATTCTAAAATATTTATCCCATTTTCCTATCTTCAGAAACTATCCTAAACACGTTTCAAATCTTTCCGTGAAAACTAATGGACAATTGAGATTGTCACATGACAAATGAGTGATTATTTCAGTCGCTTCCGTTTGGCCGGTCCCTGCGGCACACATTGCAACCCGGTCAGTCGTCAATGAAATTAGATTAATTATATATTTAGGGCGATGACTTCAGGTGTGAGAATGACTGAAAAATACTCTTTACTAGTTTTAATAAGAAACAAATTGTTAATAATAAAACATCTGCCTACCTAAATCAGTTTTGTGAAAAAGTTTTAGTCGTGACTTTACGGTTTGGATGCAACGTTAATAAGTACTTAGTTACTTAAATCATTATTGAGGACTCTAACATTTGATATAAAACTGCCATATATTTCGTTCTTTACAACTTAACTTGATAAAAAAGCCAAGGTATAATTTCGGAAAAATTATAGAGATTAGGTACAAAATCTTTTCGTAAAATTTTAACTCCTATTGTAAAATATTTGTATCATACTTATTTTAATTAAGATAGGACTTTATGGATAATACCAGCACAAGTTTGTTTTTTAACATGAAGCCAAAAGCTGTATTTTTGGCAAAAGTCCGGTTGACAATAATACGGCAACGCACTGCATCCCGGTTGCTAATGGTCGGTTCCAATACAATTAGCTCATTATTTATATCTTCCCGGGGCCCCCGCATTCTACCGATGAGACGAAAGAGTAATAGGTACTGTTCCCTTGTACGTCGACGTCAATAACTTTTGCACCTTATTACAAGGGAATAAGGTGCAAAAGTGTAAACATATCTTTGACGTCGACTGTACACGCAAATACTTTTTTATGCAAACAAAGTTTGTATTTATTAACGTTTCCCAGAAGAGTGCAACTGTGCATTCTACGCTGACTCACAATTTAGGGACAGTCTTTATTTCTACATCCGTCTTCGGCGGTTTGCCTTCAGAAACCAACATAAATTTTCCTATGACGTTTTAGTAAGTAACATAGAGCTCTCTCTTCAGGCTATGTTAGGATTGTTATCACTATCCCAACTTGAAGTTTTCTCTGTGAAACTGTTTTTGGTCATTTATCAAAGTGAATTCATATACATAGGTATACGGAATAATCACACTGTTTAAGTATGAGACATAATCAATCACTTCACTGTTCATGATTTGTAATTGGAAGGCAATAAAGACTGCATTTAAAGTTCATTTATGGGAAAAAATCATGAATGAAACCTACCCAAGATTGAGTCACCATTTTATTATTCATACAACAATGTCCTTGCAAGGCAGGCGGGACTTACGAGCATGTCAAATCCAACTTTCAAGTTCTCTGGCATGCCGTTCTTACTTTCCCGTTCTCGTATCTGAAAATCGATGAAATCATTGAAAAAGTAACCTTGTCAAGTAAGATTTACCGTTCAAATTAAACTGAAATAAATATACGGGAAAAGATAGTCGACAGTCGATGTGGAAATCAAAAAGTTTCACTTTCGTGGTGGTGAAGTGTCCGTGCCCTAAACTATTAAAACAAAATTGTTAGTTTTATTGTGACAATAAAAATAGACATCAACAATTAGAACTTATCATGAGAACTCTAAACTATAAATAAATACCTGTTTGTAAGCATCTACATTCATTCGGTCTAATTTGAGTTATAAAAATGCATGGGTTTAAAGACTCATTTTGGCAATAGGATGAACCAACTAAATTACCTGATATCTCATGCACCAGCAAATGTGTCACTAAATAGGTTTTTCCAGAACTAATCGTATGTAAAAGTGAGATATAAGCTTAATTTTAAGTACTATTTGTTAGTAAGCTTAATGACTAACCTTTGGTCTCAACCCATTTACCTCCGTCAAATCTCCATTTTATGCACATTCAACAACTAGATCTTAAGAGTCGCCAGGACGCTTGCGTTCCCATACAAACGTAGTTTAGCTCTCATTTTAAAACGACATGCTTTAGAACCACGAAATTTGGCATGGGCATTCTAGTAGTACAGATCTATGTCGGTAATTCGTTTTCGTTGCTAAAAATTGTAATACAAAGAAAATACAGCCAGATACAGATTTACATACAAAACTTATTTTTGCTATATTTTCTTTGTATTAAAATTTTTAGCAACGAAAACGAATTACCGACATAGATCTGTACTGCTAAAATGCCAATGCTAAATTTCGTGGTTCTAAAGCATGTCGTTTTAAAATGAGAGCTGAACTACGTTTGTATGGGGACGCAAATTCACGCGAGCGTCCTGGCGACTCTTAATTGGATGCTTATAAGAACAGCGTTCATTCGAATGTTCTAGGTAATGCGCACCTGAACGGCTCTCTGGAGCTTACCTTAATGGCAGCAATTAGTCCAGGTTCTTGCCTTCATCTACCTTAAGATGGTAGGTAATTAACAACAAATTGCAGTTTTGCTGTTGCGATTAGAGGTAAGTATATCGTTCACGAGTTGTTTGCGCCCTAGGGCATTACCCTGTGGTATCTTTGAAGACATTATTCATCATTTCCTTGATAGTTCTGTCGGGATATCAGGAGCACAAACATGTCAGTTATAAATTAAACTGTCGTTGGAATATAGATAGCTGATAATGTAAATATTTGCCCGGTCCTTGATACTTAGCTTTAGGAGGCAGATATACTCGTACCATTCGTAGGGTCGCTATGCCGGTTGGCGGACAGTTAAGGAAGTTGCTGACTTCAAACCCCATAAAAAAATTGTAATTTACGATAAAATATGGTAATTTCTATACCAATACGTTAGAAATATAGTCTATTTGTAAAACAAATATGAATACTGGCTGCTTTACATGTAAGTTTTGATAAAATTAGCGATAAGTGAAAAAATACCCGAAATGCCGGTTTGCGGACAGTTTTTTCAGTGTGCGGACACTAAGTGCTAGTTGGCGGACATGCAGTTTTATGCAATAAAATTGTAACTGAACCATGTGTTATCTGTTTACATTAGGCTGTAATATCAATGGTACTATCTGAACACCGTTTTTATCAAAATATAGTCGCTTCGCGGTCCTTACGACCTTTATAAAGTAGGATTGTTTGTTTGAAAAAAACGTCGTTTAACTGACTACATCCAAAGTAATTCGCGTTAAAAGCGTTGATTAAACTTGGTCTTCTTTATTTTTTCCATACTTTATGGACGTTGAGTTCAAAAGTGGGGGGAGGGGGGTAATGAAATTAGATACACAAACCTATTATTTTGGAAACTAATCACTTAATCATAAAAAAACTGTTAGTAACGTCGAAGCTTGTTTTATACTATGACGGTAAAAAATAAGCGTGCGGCTTGTCTAATGGTAAGCCGCTATCATAGTCTATGGACGCTTATAACTCCAGTTGAGTAACAAGAAGCACGTTGCCGTCCAGTAAAAGAACAAGGATGTTGTGTAGGTAGGTAGATTACGGGACAAATATAGACCGCTCACAACTTACATACTGCATCGTTGGGAACTATCTAAAATACCTATGGAATGGTATACCACATATTGGTCAATCTTAGAAACTAAATGAGAGATGCAGACTTAGTTAGTTACTAACGCTTTTTAAGGAAAAGGTCAATTATAGATGACTGCTATATTTATGAAGAAATAGAATCTTTTAGCATCGCTGGCCCTTGCCATTCGCCAAGGTCAAAGTGAAAAGACTGGAAACTTACATACATATGGCGGGAAAAAGTTGATAACTCAAGATATAAAAATTGAAGAAATTTGAACCTTATGATTTTTTTCAACTTCAAATTTATTCAAGTTTTTGTTTGACTTGTCAACTTCTTCTCGCCATATACGGATTATTAAATAATATTAAATTTTGGTATACTGCTTCGGATAGGTTGTCTACCTATTCTACTATCTTTGATTAAAGCCTTGCATGATAGGGCAGCCCGCACTACAGTCACTCCCATACTTTTTTTGCGCCGCTGGTTGCGACGGTCCAGCATTACAAATTTTGACAATTTTTAACTCATGTCCACCGGGATAGAAAGGTTCTCGAGTGAACTGCGTACCTAAGTACCTTAACAAGGATTACTGAAGATCTGGTCAAGATCGTAAGGAACCGTTGGGTGAGGGCACAGCACGACCTATCATTGTTGAGATCCTTAGAAGTTTATGAGAGACCTATGTCTAGCAGTAGGCGTCGTTTAGCAAATGTAATGACAGTGATAATGATGAACTATCTTAACAATTAGAGAACACCAAACACGCCGCAAAAGGAACGGATAGATACTTTACTTCCTATGCACGTTTGTGTCTGGACCGGATGTCTAAACAAGAGGTAAGTGTTTTATTACACATAGAAGGCAAATGAGCGTACAAACTACATAACTATTAATTTACTTTCCTAAAAATCCCACGTGTCCGCATACTGAAATCACATTTTACGTAGTCGCGTTTGACCGGACAAGAGTTTATAAGCGGTTTTAAATTTATTTTACTATCGATTTTAATCGAATTAAGTGGTCGCAAACTAAAAAATAAGTAGTTCGTCAATTAATATTAACATATTATAAGTATTTAAGTAGTATTTTTAATTATGAGTCACACGAAGTGAAAATCAAAAATCGGTATAAGATGCCAGTAAGCGGACACGTGTCCGCCAACCGGGATACCTAACAAATTTGCATACCGGTTGTGCGGACAGTCAATATTTCTATAACTTTAGAAATATCATGAGAAAATCTCTGTAAATAACGTACATTGGTTCATAATTAACCGAACTAAATGCCTAACACAAATGTAACACGAATACAAAAGAAGAAACTTACGTTTATCCGCGCGCCTTGTTCTTAATTTTTTCGTAAGATATCGACCATTTTGGTCACTACTGAGGAGGAGCGTATGTAAACATTTTTTTTTCTGGCTAAAGGCTGCATCAATTGTTTTGAAGTGAATACATTATTATTGCATAACTATCTGAGTATCAACAAATAAGTTCATTTTATTATTAAGAACAGCAGGAATCTTATTTTTTGCATTTTAAGAGAAGTTGTCGGCCATTTGAAGGGATGTTTACAAAAACAACATAACTGCTTAGAGTGGTTGACACTTTTTTAAGAACATTGATAATCGTTTCAGGTGTCAACCAGTGTAGTCAGTTATGTTGTTTTTGTAAACATCCCTTCATTTGTCCGGCTACCGGCACTGTCCGCGCTACCGGCACAATGACCCTATATTAATGGTTTTTACTATGTTGAAGAAAAAATTGGTTTCGCTTTTGATTGCATAAGTGGCCCTTGTGTATGTACTACTCGAACGTGTGGGTATATTTGTGCTACATGTATGTATTGTAAGAAGAGTTTGTAAGTATTGCTTTTGACTGAAATTGAGAATACTTTGGAAATATCCAAACTTTAGCCAACCTAGAAACATAGTCCAATGGTTCAAAACTCTATGAATCACTGCATAGTTTCATCTATCAGATCTGAGTGGCCAAGGTGGCCACAAATATCTGAACAGCGCCTTTGTCAAGACGTAAAGTGCATGTTCAGATATTTTTTGAGACCGTGGCCGCTCCGATATATTTGATGGCGACTGTACGTACACATGCATTTATTTTATTATTTCGAAAATATGACACCCAATATTAATTACGTAATTCTGATAAGATAGCACACTTAAACCTTAGGAAATATCCCGTTGATTTTATTAATCCAGTCGAGATGACGACGGGACCGGATTTGTTATCTTAACTTAAGTAAAGGCAATCGGAGCGAAGACAGAATTTTAATGGCTGCGGAGCCGATCGCCCTGAGATGGTAATTAATTCATCCTTAGCTTCGGAGCAGCGGGAAATCCCGTGAAAAATGAATACTTCAAGCCCTCTTAACTAATTTTCTCTTTTTAGAATTTCGTTCCAAAAAATTTTCAATGGGAACCTACCTTTTCGATCTGCCTGTTTTATATCATGTGAAGCATATGGCTGCTAATTTAAATACCTTATAATAATAATATGTAGAATGTAAGTACCTAAGTACCTACGGAAAATGTGATGATATAATACCGGCAGTATTTTTTTGTTTTATTTTAAAAGTTGAGAATCAGTAGCATAGATTTACCCTACATTTCACATTATTGTTTGAATTGATAACATTCTTCATCGTTGATATGAGATATGAAAATATCCCTTATTAATTAGTGTAGGTATGCTGTCTTTAAATTGAAAAACTTGGCGTTAGGCTAGGCAGTAGGTAGTTGAAATATAGCGGAACAAAGTATGGCGGACCCAGGGACTGCCCGCCGCTGATACTCGATCGAGACAAAAAATAATAACTATCTTCTGGCCGAGAACTGGTTTCGAGCAGCGGATGAGGCTCCATACCTAGATATAAAAACACTAAACATGCTCTTTTTGTATTTTACTTCGTTGTAAAATACCCTTATTAACACCCAATCGCCGACATATCCCGAGATACCCGCAAATAGCAAACTATCTTAAGGATTTGCAAGTAAACGATAGTAAATTTTAAGTGACTTTATATCACAGTAAATAATCATAATTTCTAAGCAAAACGCTTGTTTTTATTAAAAAATACTCTGACTAATTACAATACTTGAAACTAATTACAGTAATTACCTAATAACAATAATAACTCACCAAGCAACAGTCAAAACGCCGGCCAAACAAAACAAATTCGCCACGCTGTTCACAAAATCCAAGCGCTTTTGTTTCCACTGTCACAGTTTTAGTCAAGGTTTCCAGTTTTTCACAAGTTTCACTACACAAATCGTCACAAGAATATGACGAAGAGAACTTTTCGCGTGCGCGCGAACGGGACGTAGTGATACGGCGATCGTTCGTTTCTGACTGGGGAGCACTGTGTGCACAGTGGTTCGGCTATGTTCGGCGGTGGAACCCCGAGACCAAAACCCTAAGGGTGGGCGCGGAGCTTCTGCAATCAATGAGTTAAACTGGCCTTTAGCTTGCAAAGGTTGCATGATTGAAGGTAAACAGGAGACCGCGGGATCGTTTGTCATCGATGACAAATTGCTGCTGTCATCGGAATACAAGACATGACGTCGGCATTGAATTGGAATACGGGTATACCTATTGTGTAAAAGTTTGGATTTAATTTAATTTTGGGATTGCTATTGCAATTAGAGCATGGCTTTATTTTACGAACCGGTGGTAAAATTGAACTTTTTTAAACACAAGCTTTTTTAGTGAAATAAAAGATAGATAGGTCATAGTCAACATTTTAATAATGTAAGTTATCCGATTACTTACGCGAAGAAAGTAGATAAAAATGAACTGCATAATTTGTGTATGTAGATACATTTACTTATCTACTGAAATTCAATGAACTATAGCAAGGCAATTATAGCTTTGAAAGTGCCTAGATAACAGGAAAAATGTCGACCTATGTATTACGAGTATTACGACGTTAAATTTATGATTATGACGTACAACAAACTACATACATGGCTTTTGCAGAACGAATATAAATAAGTCATTAACGCAAGCGAATCAATAGTCGTTCTTTGCGTTGGTTATGAGATTTTTTGCAATAGTTTGCACATGTGCATCGCACGGCGCTGGCGCTGACGCCGATCGCTTTTTGTTCCATTTCTAGCCACTTCAGCAAGAACCACGTGCATAGCAAGTGTGGCTAGGACTGGTTAGCAATTTATCAACGTCATAGCTCATTCATTTTTAAAATTTAATTTCATTCCCTTTTTCAAAAACGTCAGATAGAATAAAATATTCCCTCTATTCTATCTCATTTTCTAAATATTATCTCGTAGCTCGTAGGTACCTAGTTAAATTTAGCAAATCATTATTGTTCTCCTAAATACATAAACCAAGTTACAATAAGCTCTCTACTTAATTATATAGTTTATATCAGGGCTTGTAACTGTAACGGAATTTTTCTCCATAATAACCGGTTTTTTTCCGTTCTTTTCGTTACTGTATTCAATCGAAAAATCCTATAATAGGAAGTGAAAACACAAATACCATATTGGGTTTTACATAAAAACCATAAAATAATTAAATATATTGGATCATTTCGGGGTTTTTTGCTTTAACCGGTTACAAGCCCTGGTTTATTTATAACTAGATCTAATGGTAGCTTCATAACTTTGCCTTGGGATATACTACAAAGTTTTGTGCTTAGTATAATAATCATTCTATGACCTATCCTCTCTCCCGTATATTGGACGTGTACACTGTTCGTTCAACGTATTCAGATATTCTGTTGAAGAGTACAAAACCGTGAAAAAATATTACTGCGCCGTGAGCTTAAAACAAATAAAAGACCACTGAAAAATCCTGCATGAAATCCAATATGGTGGTCCAAGTGCCCACGGCCTGTGAAAGCTATGAAAAGGAAACCCCTAATGGATATTCTGCCATTCAGGATGCCTTAAATGACTGATGGATGGGACTTTAGCATTAATGTATACGGCTCCTTTGTACCGGAATAGATAGCTCACCGAAGGAAGCCCACTAACTGCTCGATAGGAGAAATAATTCGTGTATAGCTGAATTTTGGTGAAGTTGTAGATAAAGGTGTCTTACACAACATACTAAAAGTACTCATGGATAGGGGTGCCGCTAACGGGGAGAGGGGGGTGTAAAGGTCCCCTTTTTTGGCTTTTCGTAAATAACTCAGTAGCGGTGGCTCATACGAAAAAATGTTCTTCTACTTAATTAATCCACAAATGATTTTGTACAAAAAAGGTTCTTTACACTTTTTTGCTGAGATCAATGTATAATGAGATTTCGAAGAAATACGATAATCACTTTCAGAAACTTTCGGAGCTTTTATTTACGAAACTATTCGTTTTGTCTAAAAATTGTTTTAGAAAACCCATATTTATATTAAAAGACCTATCCAACGACACCCCACACATTAGGGGGGATTTAAAAAACATAATTTACCCCCCACTTCATGTGTTCGGGAGCTACCCTAAAAAAATATATTTTTTTAGATTTTGTTTTAAAACTTTGTCTGCGTGTTCAAAACACATACTCATACGAAGTTTAACTATTCTAGTACTAACCATCACTGCGCAAAGCCGTGAACGGATAGACTGGGACAAACGGACAGCGAAACTATAAGGTTAGGAAATTGATTGCAGGCGTCCATAGGCTATGGGAACTGCTTACCATCAGACGGGTCGTATGCTTGTTTGCCACCGTCGTGGCATAAAAAATAAAAAGTAAAAAAATACCCTCTTCAACCTGCTCAGTGATGGTTAGTACTTGAATAGTTAAACTTCGTATGAGTATGTGTTTTGAACACGCAGACAAAGTTTTAAAACAAAATCTGAAAAAATATTATTTTTTAGGGTACCTCCCGAACACATGAAGTGGGGGGTAAATTCTGTTTTTTAATCCAACCCTAATGTGTGGGGTATCGTTGGATAGGTATTTTAATATAAATATGGGTTTTCTAAAACAATTTTTAGACAAAACTAATAGTTTCGTAAATAATAGCTCCGAAAGTGATTATCGTATTTCCTCGAAATCTCATTATACATTGATCCCAGCAAAAAAGTGTAAAGAACCTTTTTTGTACAAAATCATTTGTGGATTAATTAAGTAGAAGAACATTTTTTCATATGAGCCACCGCTACTGAGTTATTTACGAAAAGCCAAAAAAGGGGACCTTTACACCCCCCTCTCCCCGTTAGCGGCACCCCTATCCATGAGTACTTTTAGTATGTTGTGTAAGACACCTTTATCTACAACTTCACCAAAATTCAGCTATACACGAATTATTTCCCCTAAGTTTTCCTTCGTTTGGAGGGCTAAGAGGAAATATTGCGAAGACGCGAAGAAAACAAATAGACGGAGAGTTAGCCATGTCAGATATGACAGAATAATGAGAGCAACGAAACCCTTCTAGTCAGTTTGCTACACTATGCTTATTTATTCTGGCGATCTGGGCATCTGGCAGCTGTAAAGTGGTGGAAGTCAAATAATGCAAACTACTTCAATAAAACAAATCCTAGAGTTCTGGTTTGATGCAATATTATGAGAAATTATATAAATAATTAGATTATATCATTGTCAAAAGTGTCTGTTAGGGGAAAGTAGTGCCAGACGACGAAAAATGTAATTCGTAGTTTGTCGCCTACTGTTTCTGTTTCCGTTTCATTGTTCTAATGTGAATGTATAGACCCTGTCCTCTATAACTGAGATAACTTCGGCAGTTTTTACATATTTTGGTACTACTATTTTCCAATTCAAAGATTTTGCTAGTCGATAACTCTGACCTCCACCCATTAAAATCTGCCTGAAGCCCGGATCTAGCTATAAGGATAGTACAGCAATCTAACCCAGACGGGTTTTGTTGCTCTCATTATTGTGTCATGCATACTTGACGTGGCTAGCTCTTAGTCCAAAACAAAGAAAATAATACTGGATTATGGATCTCTGGATTATGCGCATCAAATAAACATTTTATACTATAATCGCCGTCAGATCGGAGCAGCCGAGGTATTCACAAATATTTCAACATCGCCTCTATCTATTGTTCAAATATTTTTGAGTGCCGTGGCCGCCCCGATATATTTGATGGTAACTGTACCATTATTACGTAAGTATTTATACATACCATGATAGCCGCAATAGATAGTATATAAATATTGTGTCCAGAATGTACAAGGTACCTATTCAAACTGGGGCTCGGAATATTGTGATGAATAAATACCTCCGCTTTTTGTTTCGTTTTACGGTTATTTATTTTAGCAGGCTGAGCTCGTGCTGACTTTTTCATTAAATTTCCTTGTAAATAACTCCATCGCGGTTGAGAACGACATTATTTGATGGCTGTTACAATTAAATTAAATTAGGTTTTAATTTTGTTTTTTCATTCTGTTCATCACATAAGTATAAGAAACATTCTAAAAAGCGTGCACAGTCATAATTTTAAAGTCGTAATACATAGGTATATATTAACCTCCCAATTATCTAGCGCATCTACCATTAGATAAGTGTTGTGTTATAGGTACAGGGTGTCCGCGAGGAAACGCAAAAAAAAATTACCCACGCATTCCGGAGATTCTAAGTCTTCTAAGAGGAAAAAACCTCACGTAAGTATTATACACGTTTAGGTCATTATGCTAAAAAATAATTTCACCAGTTTGTGTGTTTTTATACATAAGATGTAAATGTTCTAGGAAAACATATCGATTATTATGAATTTGTACGTTTTATTTTCGTAAAAATTAGTATATTCAAAGTGACCCTTATCACCTTGATATCTGTCAATAAGGATGTCTAGACTAGGCCATATAGTAGCGACATTGTCATCAAAAAGGCGTTTTGCACTGAAACCAAAAAAAATGTTTACTGTGTTTCTGTGAAATTAACTCTGAAACTATGCGAATTTCAAAAAAGTTTATATATTTTTTTGTCTCTAGAGATACGATCTGTAAATAATATACTGTCAAAATCTTTCCGTTTCCTCGCGGGCAACCTGTATATTACAAAACCTTGCTTATATATAAATGTTCGAAACATAATATTAATAGGTACTTTCCTATAAGCACGCATTGATTTATTATGTATTCTACTAGATCTGACATCTAGAACAAATTTTGTGCGCCATGTTTGGCGGTTGACAGCTGTGACTGAATCAAACAGTATATAAACTTGTAATAATTTTCACTACAACTTTTGGGACAAAAAGTTTCATAGGGATGTAATCTCCTGTTACACAATGTAATGGCTTCTCTAGGTACATGATGGGCCATCATAGGGACGCAGTTATACGACGGAAAGAGACTGCAATATCGTTAGCTCCCTCTAACGCATAGCTGCGTCCCTATGACGGCCCATCATATAGAGGAGCCATAAGACGACTATAAATTCTCAATGCACGTCTCTGGAACAAAAACACGGATGCAAACCAAGAGATCAACAATTGCACAGGGGATATTAATTAGATTTAAACGCCATTGTTCTCTCCACACCTTTGATGCATCCGTGAGTGAATTGCTTCAAACAAAGATGAACAAATCAGACCAATTATACCGATTTGAAATAGACGTTTTTTGCTTGTCCAACGTAATTGTACCCTTTTTTTTATTTGCAAGGTCGTTGGTAGATTGTTTATTCTTTCGGTAGTCTGTCTTATAAATCTACATGATGGAATTAGAATCACTGATCATTGGAAAGTACCTTAGCTACGCAATTGTTTTTAATGTAGGTAATTGATATTCTGAAGCGTATTCGCTGTTCTCTTGTTGTTTGCTTTATAAAATCGCGAATTCGCAAAAAACGGTGTCTAAGCCAATGGATTTTTAATGGACATTTTAATTACAGTAGAGATTTCTCAATCTAGCGATACATGAGTGCACCCATGCACGTGGTATGGAATCAGTCCGAGCACTCGAGCGCGGAGGATCGAGAGCCATTCATGTGTTTGTATGAAAGAATTGTGTGACGCAGAAACCTGTCCCAGTTATTTATTGCTACAACTTTGAACAATAATTTACAACAATAATGCCTATAACTGCGAAGAAGCAGAATAGATGAAGCAGCAGAATTGTTTGAAAGTGGTTAAAGAATATTTATCTTAGATTAAATGATGTTGATGATTATGATGAAGCTTATTTAGAAATGTAATTTTAGTATATTGTTGTAATACATAGACCTGTGTATTACAACAATATACTAAAATAACATATCAGCCATAAGACGTCCACTGCTGAACATAGGCCTCCCCTTTGGAGGGGGGGGGGTTTGCCACGCTTGGCAAGCGGGTTGGCGCGCGCAGTTTTTTTTAATATTTGGTATGTTTCTTGTTTACATGTAAAATGGTTTTAGCATGTAAAATTTAGCAGTCAACATTAAAATCAAATATCGGAATCCCAAAACTAATTAGCGTATAGATACGATAATTGAGCAAATAGTGTTCAGTCAACGCCATAAATATGTGTACACTTTTGCACCTTACCGCATTGTAATAAGGTTGAAAATTGTATACATATTTTAGGCGTTGACTGTACCTACCTGAATGTTGTGTGTTGTGATCGTTTATTGTATTTGATTTGCCGCGACTTGACCGTGAAATTTGGATGTTGCTGATAGTTTTGCCATTGATGTAGTTAACTAACTTTTTGACATATAAACATTAATTAAATTTCCGGAAACGTACTTGTTTTATATGTGCTTACTGTCATACACTAAGCTAGGTACAGTCGCTGTCATATATATTGGAGCGGCCAAGGTGGTCACAAATATCTGAACAACGCCTCTATTGTGAAAGCGATAAAGTGCATGATCAGATATTTTTGTGTACCCTGACCGCTCAGATATATTTAATGGCGACTGTACTTATCGAGAAGACTTACAAACCCATAACTTGATGAGGTTACAATGATAAACATCACAATGCTCCTATCGAGGCCACCTTCGGATTCCGTTAACAGATCATATCACGATTGTTCACTCCGACAGTCGTAGTTTATTTCTGGATTATTTTCAGCTATAAAGCCCAAGTCATGATTTAAAAATACTCGATTTTACATACATAAACAAATTTTTACATACATTCCGTGAGCTCTGAAAATCTTCGGGTTCTAGAAAGAGACGACTGGTATCAATCGGCGTGTTATACGAAAAAGCAGAACAGTAGCATTATCTTCGTATGTAACCGCCGATTCCCGACGGTTTTCCTTAGTTTTTCTTATGGACGTATGATTTCAAATGTAATGTGCTTACTAATATTAAAACGAAACAACATAGCAGCTTTTAAAAATAAATAATATAATCATAGGTAATTAATGTCCATAACTGTACAAAATCGTGTTTTCTTTCTTATACGGGCTCATTGCTCTCCAACGTCAATTACCATTATTAACAAAGCGCAATAACAGCATGTAATCAAATCAGATCACTTAAGACACAAACCAGGCGCGCATTCTATTATCATACTTATGTCATGCGCGCGCAACGATCCACCACTTTCTCTTCATAGATATCGAATTGGGTCAGCGTTTGACTCATACCTAGATAACATCCCATAGACATCTCATTTTGAAGCCAAGGGGCGAAGTCACTAGTAAGTACGTGATTTCGTCGCGCCGCAAGTACAGTCGATGGCAAAGATATGTTTTTTTTATACAACAACGGTAGCAAACAAGGATACGGCCCACCGGACGGTAAGCAGCTACCGTAGCCTATGGACGCCTACAACTCCAGAGGTGTCTCATGCGCGTTGCCGACCCCTTGAAAACAGGAGTATTCACTGTGTTGACGGCTAAAGGAACAAGAGAAGTCCCTCGTCGTCAACACACTGGGTCCTCTTTGAGCTCTTACACTACACACAACACTTATATTTACACTTTTGCGCCTTACTCCTTTATAATCACGGTCGCATTCCTCATACTATCATTAAATCTCTCCTTTCAATAAATTAAGATTCACAGTATTACTCGGACATTTCTCATTGATGATGGAGACATTGGCGACTTTTTTATGCCTACTAACTAAGCCAAACATGAGAACCAGTGCCGATACTGCCAATGCGTATTGCGCGCTAGTTGTCTTTCATGCTCCATCTAGTGAGTAAATAAATGATCTGTGGCTTACATATTCTGATAGCAGATAGCTGAGCAATTCTCTAAAAAAGGTCAAGCTCATAAATAAACCTTCCTGTAACAGTCATAAGGTATACATTATGGGCGGTGCAACTTGCAATGGCGTAACAATGATTGATGCGCACCTCAACATTGGAAGCATTGAACTCCTAGCCTATAACCGCGAACCACTTCGTTCATCGAATAGTCTATTTGCATCACTCTCTTTCATATATGCAAGAGTGATAGAGACGGGGCCAACGTTTTGTCGATTTTCGAACTGCGCGGTGGGAACTTAATTCGATTATGAAATAAGTAATATGACATAAATATCTCTAACTAGTTTGTTTGGGTTAAATTTAGTATGTGTTGATACACACATAATACTATGCCTACTCTGCTGTACAGTCGCCATCAAATATATCGGAGCGGCCAGGGTACATAAAAAAAATATCTGAACAATGAACACGCTCTTTTTCGCCTTGACGGTAGAGGCGTTGTTCAGATATTTGTCACCACCTTGGCCGCTCCGATATATTTGATAGCGACTGAACGTAATGTTTTAATATGTATTTTACACGACTAGGATTTGCAATCCGAATTCAAAATGTATGAAATAATCCGAATCTGGATCCGGATCCATCTCGGCGTGCAAACTCATTACGACATTAGTACCCTTAATAACAACTTTAAAAAGTTGTTTAAAAATAATAATCTCGAATTTAAATAGTAAAAAATGTGTCGCCAACTATGTTTCGTGTCGGCCCATACAAAATGTATTAATACTGTTTTTAATTTAAGACATTTTAAGGCGCAGTGTATAAATTGGGCAAATAAACATTTTGACCGATGCAAATCTGTCCTAAAATTTTAAATTTCGTTGTAAATATCACATTAAGTAATGAATTGTCTGTGTTTCTCTTTATGGTGTATGTTAAAACATTCGAGCCCCCAACTATTAAACCAAATAAACAGAATCTGTGTACATTAGAAGCCCGATTTCTTGGTAACTCCAGAGACATTTTCAGTAACGCAAGAGTCACTCAAAACTGTCGGTCAAAAACTTGATTGGTCCGTTTAACCATTTGATATGTGCTGTTTATAGCAAAATGTATGGTCCCAACAGGCATTCTATTTCCGATGCAGGTCGTAGTCCGCCGAGAAGTGGCGCACAATGCAGAATTAATGAGCGTTTTACGTGCCGTCGTAAACCGCAACCCTCCGATATTACAGTTCCCTGTAACCGTATTACCGTACCTACTTCGCGTATATGAAACATGTTGGCCATTACTTCACTTTTTCTGCCAATAAGAAACACTCGGTAATTCAATTGTTGTTGTTGTCTTGTTGTTGTCCTAAGGCACCCCAGAGGTTCAGAGGGCCTTCACTAACTCGCGCCACGCCTTCCTATCCTCAGCGACCCTTCTACTCCTTCTAGCCTCCACCCAGCTCAGTCCCGCCGCTCGCAATTCACTCTCGACTGAACGACGCCATGTGTGAACTCAATTAGTCAATATAAAATAATAAGTAAGAGAAACATTACAAGTGATAATTCAATAGAAGCTTGAACGTGAATGAGGGCTTTTATGACTTGAGTTTTCAATATTTTCAACATCGAAGTTACAAAAATTTGTTTGCATTAAAGTTTCGCAGAAAATAAATGTTAAGTATTTAAAAAAATATTTAAAAGTCACTAATCCGGAATAAGCTATTTCTAGAGATGAGCTGAGATCGGTGAACACATATAAAAAAAAGACAAGCAAAACAAGAATTGAGGACCTCCTCCTTCGAAATCTTAAAGTTGATTGAAAATTTTTAAGTTAATTTTGTTATTTGCCGAATTATCATTATGTATGCGCTAATTGGCTTTGGAATCTCGATGTTTGATTTCAATGTTGACAGCTAAATACATGCTAAAACCATTAACTACTAGGAGAACAAATACAACATTATCAATACCAAATGGTACCTACTTACTGGAATGATTCCTGCTTCGATTGATGCTGAAGTATTGATTATGAACAGTTAGGAGTTTATAACTAAATAACAGTATTTATCCAGATTGATACAGATCAAATAAATTATAAATTTTCTCGATATAGTGATAGTGATATATTTAATACCTAATTTCGTATATACTCAGCTAGGATTAATGTAATTCATAACTAGAATATAAAGTTTTTTGTAGGTACAAAAAGGTACGTACTTATTTAGTGTTTATATACTTTCTAATCAAATAAAAAATATGTAGGTAACTGGCAACTTGTATGTGATAATGTAAAAATCTGACATAGCTAATAATTACTACTTAACTGCAAAAATAACAGTTAGTTTAAACATATGCTAACAACATTATTACTTATAGACGCTGCGTGATACCCGATTAAAAGTCTAACGGATAAATCATTCCAATTAGTCCAAAGCATATCGGCTCCTGGTTTTCACATTAGTCTCAGCTAAGTCAACTGGAGGGCTGGTATTCGACATCAAAGGCCTAGCCCTTCAAAGTCAGATTGCAAACAAACAGTGGCAGTCGGCATATCCAGAGTCCCCGCACTTGTGTCAATATTTCGTTCGAGTCATTAGTGTTTCTGTGTGGCTTCGGAAACTAACCTCAAATTTTGTTACAATGTTACTTTTAACTAAACTTCACACTCAATGGCTGCGTGATTAAAAAATATTGCTTTAAATTGTCATGGAATTAGAACTACTATTATTTAAATATAATTAATAGACTGACAACCAGTCAGCCTTAAAAGTTAATTAATTAACGTTCATTATATTTCATACATTGTTGTTAAATTCGATACACGATTGAATGAAATCAGCTCGCTAGAAAATAAGCCTGAAGTTACGTTTTAAAATTCATTTTTAACAGTTTTATGTAAATTTGTAGTTTTTTGAGTTGTAGGTACGTAATTCCAACACAATACTCATTATTTTCTTCAGCTGCGATGAGAAATTCGCTACATATTTAAATCCCGCCCCAATTTGAATGCATCACACATTCATAAAATTACCAAACTGCTCCCAGTTTACATCACAACAGATCTCCGTTCATATGATTACCCGAGCGGCCGAAGCATGTAATTTTGGGAGGCGTGCCTCGGACTTTTCCCCGGGCCGCTGCAATCCGATCAATTTCGAGGCCCAAGATAACATAATCGGGCGCAGCATATCGAGGGTATCTTAAATCACTAACAGAGGCCGCGGCCTCTTTACAAATAGTGGACAAAAACGGACTCACAATGATAAAAGAGCTAGGGTATCTTTGAGCCATTATTAATTTTACACTATCTTGTCTTAAAATAAATGAGAAAATAATCTTTGAGACACCGAGAAACAACGCATTGATTTTTAAGAGACCAGTTTCAATCTAAGATTTGAAACTTATCGTCCCCTACCATGTTAACACTGTTTCCACAAAACGTAGACTTCTTTCCAGTCTTTAAAGTGTTTTTCGACATAGTATAACGTAGGGACGTAGCGACTAGCTCTTTTAGAATCTAGGTAATCACTACTTGACGATGGTAACTTCATGTAGTAGCTTATATTGAGTTTGACAGCCAGTGAAGTTTTACTAAATCTACTGTTATCCGAGTTTCCAAATCAGACAAACCAGGAATTGCCTCAATTTGGTCAATATTTATGTCCTCTTTGTATGGAAAGCGGAGTTCATCTGAGACCAGCTTATCCGTAGGGCTTGTTGACCCGAGTAACAGGAATTCGGGTGCCTGTTATTGGCCACGAGGTAATGATGGCTAATAATATGTCTGTTCGGCGCCGGCGCGTTTGCCGGTTACATGCTATTACGCGCATCGCCAGTTGCGTAATTTAATCTCTTGGGGCACTATTCCACATCGTTTCGTGCTAAATTGTCATGGCTATGTCAACTTCATCTTGGTTTTGAGGGTTGATGATTAACTACAGTAAGGTTAGAAGTGATGAAGGAAACTGACTTTGAGACAAAACTCTGTTGTTATAATGCCATATTAACAAACTTGATGTCCCGAAATGGAAAGCATCTATGGGCTATATGGTAAGTATTTGATCCAAGAGGAAACGCACCCAGCGCCGCTGGATTTAGGTGATAAAGGCAGGCTAAGTCTAATAATCTCTTGTATAAAGCCAAGAGGAAACATTTGCAATAGGAAACATATTCAGATGTGTCTGCAGACAAATCCGTGTCCAATTCGCGCCATACATGGACGGATCTGTCCGCCACGCATATCTGCCAGGCAAATGCGGCGGGTAGATAGATCTGTGCGTATATCCCTAGCCAATGTATTGGTAAAAGGGGAAATCGACTACGAAGAATAATGTCCCTTTATAATATACTAATATTACGAACACCTAACATACATATATCATCCAGCATTTAAATCCACGTGCCAAGAGTTCAGTTGATTTAACCCACTCGACATGAATTCGAGCGATTAACTCTTACGGAATCACTCTTAAGCATTCATTGTTTCCTCTTGTTCTTTTTAACGCGAAATAACACTAAATTTTATTTGAATAAGTAGAAGTGTGAGGCTGAGGCCTAAAATTAAATACGTGGAAAAGAGGAAGGAAAGGAAAAAAAAAAAGAAAATACTGGAACGCCTGTGAAAAGCGTCACGCAAGCTTCACTCCCCTCGTTACATCCGTCGATGGAGTCTTCGCTCCGCAAATATCCAACTTTATCAAACATCTCGGTGAAGCCATCGCTGACCGGTGGCAGAGACCCCTTAGTATTGTATTGGGCTGGCTAAGATCCAAAATTATAATTTCGATAATCCGAGCCACCAGCATGTGTATCCGTGGGACACGGCACAGATTCAAATCCACCCAACATTTCTTCAGTGTCATCGACGGTACTGCCATACCCAGCCCGTCTACCTCTGCCCTGCACTAGCGCCACGTTCTTTTTGTTGGCTAATGTTTAATTAAAATTGTAACACTATTTTACGTTAAATTAAATACGTGTGTAAAAATGTCATATGCTTTAACAGGCTTAACCGACAACCATAACTACAAGATGAAAAAATGTGGGATTGCTATTATTATGTCAATGAAATCGCTGAAAAAACCATTGTACATCCGATTTTGTACAGTCGACGTCAACGATATGTTTACACTTCTGCACCTTATTACAAAGGAGTAAGGTGCAAAAGTGTATAAATATATTTGACGTCGACTGTACCTACTAATTAGATCAAATACGGCATTTGATTTGTAAGTATCTCGTCCCAATTGATTGCCATCGACTTGCAAATAACTTCAAACCACATTCTCGCGGCTTGACTGGTACCATAGACTTAAAGATATAATAGACGGCCAGTCGTAGAACTTTTTGAGGCTCTAAGTTTTTAGCGCCATCTAGTCCAGAGCGACCTAAAGATAGCCAAAATGTAAGAGGACATGCCACCTGCTCTAGTACGCTAGTCGTTACTACATGGAGTAGCAGAAAAGGTGACATTTCCTCTTACACTTTGGCTATCTTTAGGTCGCTCTGGACTAGATGGCGCTAAAAACCTGGAGCCTCAAAAAGTTCTACGACTATGGCCGTCTATTATATCTTTAAGTCTATGCTGATACTAAGCCCCCGTCTTATTAGCGTTGTAATAGTGACGTCGAAATTTCAAGACCCTTTGATCCTTGTCGGTCAAATACTTTGCTAAGTATTTAGGATTTAGATATTGGTTTGACTAACATAAGTGCTGAAGTTAAACTATAGGTAGGTACCTACCCTACATTTGTAAGTTGGTTGTTTGAAGTATTTGATTGTTTTTTTTTGTCTTTGTGGTATACATTATTTTAATATAATTCTAGATATAAGGATTTTTAATGCAACTTTATGCATTATTTGATTTGTAAGTAGGTAATTGTAATTCCATTTATAAAGAGTCAGTATTTCCGTAAATATTTATAGTTTTGTAAGGGAGAGTATACGAATGTACCAAAGTGTATCGTTTGATGGAGTGGATAGAAGAATTAGATGGATCGACCATATCAATGACAATTTCATCGATTACTTTTCGTGAATACAATGTGCTTATACTTATTGTTGAGAAATGGCGACAGGTAGTGAAATGGGTTTGGAAAACGTACAGATAAAGAAAAAACAAATCACCAAAATATCCGGGACAAATCGGCACAATTTAATTATGGAACAGGATAATCCGAGTCCGTTGTCAAACAACTGAGTAAGAATATGGTAATTAAAAAAAGAAAATATTTGTAAATGTAAGCAAAGTACTATAATTACGTAGACCTAAACTAGACGACATAGGCGACGCAGGATATGCCTACATAATTAAATATACAAATATATTTAAATTTTGCTTAAATTACAAATAAAAAGCCAACGCGCGTTGGTTCAGCGTGGCAACGCGGCCAGTGTCCGTTTCGGGGACGTTTGAACCAGCTTCGGTCCGGGGTGGTCCGTGTAACTAAGGTTTAGTGTGTAGCTAACTATTGACAAAGCCTGTGGCGGATTTCTTCTTGTAAATATTGGTTGTTGTGTGACGTAGCTATTTTTGTATCCTCCTGACGAAGCCTGCGATGCGGATTAGAAAATTTGTGGACTACGTAATTACAATTGCATTTTAAATTACCATATTCTTTACTCACTTTCAAACAACGAACTCGGATTATCCTGCTCCATAATTATGTTGTGCCGTCGTCCCGGTGACACGCCTCGGCGCACGCAACACGTCATTTGGGAGCCGTTATTTGCGCCAGCTTGCATGCGTGAAGCACTATCCCTTGTCAGTACCTAGGGGGCTTGTATGCCT
This sequence comes from Pammene fasciana, assembly GCA_911728535.1. Lineage (NCBI taxonomy): Eukaryota > Metazoa > Arthropoda > Insecta > Lepidoptera > Tortricidae > Pammene > Pammene fasciana. The sequence goes on along the minus strand of OU452276.1, from coordinate 13,832,459 downwards.
TCATAATGATTAGCCGAGCGAGTGGAACGAGCGTGGCGTCTACGTTTCAGCTTGGGCAAAATGTCCGTTTGGTGGATGTTCGGCTGTTCTCCCCTACAGGCTGCATTTTGTGAGCGTGTTCGATAAAATATGATAACGTAATGTACTAGTTACACGAAAAAAAAGGATATCTTCAGCCAAGAATATCAATGTTTAAAATGAAAATATTATTGTTTAAATATAGGTAAATATTTTTGGACTAATTTTACATCTTTAGCCCAAGATATGGGAATGGAGTAAGTAAATAAGCTTCGCATACATAATACTTCGCATAATACTTTGACAAATAACAAAATTGCTTCAATTCTTCGCGGATCACTTTTTTTTCAGTCTTCAGATATCATCCCTTCGAAGAATGCACATATTTCATAAAATTCCATTTAGCTGATAGCTCATAAAATGGTTCCTTCTCATTCTAATTCTACAGTGACTGAGAATTTCGAGCATGCATACGCGCGTGGTATGCGGAACTAGTAAAGCCTACCTTCTTCCTAATTGAGATATATTCGACTACCTAATGTATTATCTCTACTCCAATATAATTTGACCTTTTCAACGATTCACTTTATATTAAAAATAAACAAGTAGCCGGGTATGTCCTACTCTTATACAGAAGGTAGATAATTATTTGACCTATAATACCTTCGATGAGCTCGATGGCCCAGATAAAGCACGCTCGCTGTCTGATGAAGGTGTCACTGCCCCAGGGGTTTTGATTAAAAGTATCCTCACTTCGTAAAGCGTTGACAGATTCAGGCTCGCGTTGAAATGAGATTACCAACTTTTGCAACTTATTTGAAAAGCCTTGGAGATAAACTGACTAAGTTTAATTATTCATTAGCTGAATTTCAATGAGTTTACTACGAACTTCCGTTCAAACAGCTTTCTTTTTGTTTATTTCAATATGCTTTTCAGCAAAGGTTAGGTAATGCACAAGCATTGGTTCTTGGATAGGTTTATACTCTACAGACGGCGCATCTTTTTTTTTTTTTTTTTCTTCTTATGGACTTTAGGCGGTATTGCCTGTAGCCAATGTCAAGTATAAAAAGGCGGGAAATAAGAGCTTGTAAGATTCAATCTTTAGGTACAATGCATGGTACAATGTCTTCAATCGATAAGTATTTTGTTTAATCAAATAAGTTTTAGGCAACGTTGTTCGGTAGAAGTGGCATAAGCCTTGTAAGTTGCTATTTGTAGAGTGATAGCTCCCTACAAATGGCTCGAGGAGGCTACAGGTTGTTCTGAACCAATCAATGGTTACACGCCTTTTAAGACTAATTCTTCATTATCCGCACACTTGTTCGTTAGATCACCGCACAATAAGCTATCTATATTACACACTGAACCACGAAAATGAACAAAAGACAAATAATTAATCATAACGAGCTGCGACCATGATGAGCTCAACCCATAGACCACGGCGCATCTTTGATAGATGTCTTTAAAAAATGTTGGCAGTCGGCAAATTATATTTCTTTTCTTTAGCGACTTTATCCAGCCAGCGTTGTCGCTATTAAAACGTTAGTTTAGTCATATAATACTTAGCTCTAAAAGTCTTTGTGAGTGCAGTTAGCCGACGAGTAACCCGACACCCGACGCAGCAGCTAATGAGGACGTGACTGCGTCCATCCTCCCCATTGTACAGGAAAATATGAAGTGACATTAGAAACTTGACACATAGCTGTAAAAGTACTTTATTAAAAATACTTTGTTCAAGTTTTATGTACCGAATAATGTACCGAATAATTGTGCTGTAACACATCCGCGTTTGTTAAAAGAATCTGCAGAAATTCAAACGAATTTATATTATAGAGTCTTCAATCACTTATGTAAATATTTCCAAGGAGACGTCCAAACTGTCCAAAGTTTATGCGACCATCAGTAAAATTTATCAGTTATATCTCTAATGCCAGCCACTCATATTAATGAGAAGATACGTAAATTGGCGAAAGTTTTCAGGGACGTGAGTGGCTATTTATTGCACAAAAAATCTTTATGTACAAAAGGTAGACTTAATGCCATAGAGCATTCTCTACCGGTACCTTGAAGCAAAGTAGAGATTCGGCTATCAAATCTTCATTCGCAAATTTTGTATCAACTCCAGTGACTTCACGAATTGGATTGTCTTTGTAATCGAATATGAACTTATTATGTATGCGCAAATATGACTGAAAATGTACTACAAAAAAATTGTCCTTTTCTAGGTTTTGATATAGGGCAGCTAAATGCATTGTAACAGTTAATGTAGGCACGGTTACACAAATGTGTAGAAATCTACGCGAAAGTTCGAGTTTCGCGTCCTTTGATGAGCGTCAAATACTTTCATGACTTATCATAAAACGAATACTTATCATAAAACATTCGTCTAACCATTCGCGAATGTAGCCCTACACATGCAAATTCAATGCGGACAAATGTCCGGGGAACGGCATACGCATCGCATAGTAGAAACTTTACGACGTCGACTTCAACATAAAGGTAATGAATTCACGTGAACTTTTGTCTATTAATGAGAACTTCAGCTCCAGTAAAAGGGTAATGGCAATTATCATAAAAGCGCTGTCACACGCTGGACACTGCCCTCTAATGAATTTATAATGCCTGCCTTTAAAAAGGCGTGAAGGTAGCGGCGTGGAGTGCGTGAGCCACAATGGCATGGTATTTTAGGTTTGTGGCTATTTAATTTAGTCACATATGAATTGTCTTTTTTCTGCAGAGTAAGAGTGTTGCTCTTTTACACTGCAGATAAACAAAGCACAAAAATATGGATGAATAAATCTCTCTAATTAATGTGTATAGGGTGTCTACCCTATTGGTTAAAGTAGTGCTACGACTACCTGCGTTTCACTCAAGATAGGGACAAAAGATGTCGAGTCGATCGACATCCAGTCGATGACATTGTTGACTTGCGGATACCTAAGATAAACTATAAATATTTACTCGTAAGGTACAGGAGATAAATTATCCATCGTGTATTAAGTTTTGTCTTTAGTCAGCGCATCATATCGCAATATTAGATGTCTTAGTTATTTCATGCAGCCGTTAATACCTAAGGGAATTTCTTCAACTTTCACCTGAAAAGTATAACTGGGTAAATTTAATAAGTGCAGACATTTCCTACATTTCGACGTAACCAAATAAACGCCCTTCAAATTCAAAATGAAAACGCTAAGGGCCGAATTATAGAGGGGAAATTATATTTTCAGGACGCCCGAGAAGATTAAATCTTCAAGTCGATGTTGAAACGAAATTATTACTTGAGTTAGGATTGAGAAAGTCGCCGATTGAGAATCGTAAGTCGTTCCGGTGTTTGGCTTTTTTGCACGGCTTGCTTTTACCTTCTTTACCTTAGTAAAGATACTGTACGTACTGTAAAGCTTTGCGAGAAGTTAAGCGGCTTTGCCTTTTGCCAGCGAAGTGGGAGTTTAGAAATACATGTACATACCTACATAAGGGTATCTGGCCGCGTGTCCATGTTGAATATATGCACAAGTGTGCGTGAGTGGTCTCAGTGTACGCTGCTCAGCGGGCCTACCGCCAACCATGAAAATCGAAATTTTATCTCTTTCTCTTTATCGAACTTGCTAATAGGAGCGGAAGCGATGCAGATAACAAAATTTAGATTTTCGTAGATCGTGATCGTGGTAAAGCCCTCTGGTCTGGCTCTTGGAAGCTACTTAGACGCAACGCAACGCTGGACGCTCGCTACTGAGGGCAAAGAGTTATGGAGGCGAGACTAACCCACATAGGTAGTAATCTGTCAGACCTTAGGTAAATGCGATTCCTACTAGGCCTAGTTCGTTATTCATATTATAAATAACTATCTTAGGTCTATGTGCAAAAATTTACAGTTACCTAACCGTAATAATGATAAAGATTCGCTTGATACGATATATGAGAACATATATACAGTTTGGTCTTTTACAGTTTGATACAGACAGATGTACGTAAACGGACTTTTAACCACACGCATTATTTAATTCCAACATATTAATATTATTAATCCTTATTGGTTTGCCTTACATAGAAATAACAATGTTGTATAATAAAATATTATGATATATTTGCATGTTTATTGATTCGTAATGAATCATCCAATAATTATGAATACAAATATGACGAACATTATAAAAATTAGAACCGACTTTAATTAATGTGTGACAAGAAGAGCACAATAAAAAGGCTATAAAATAATCAATTTTATTACTTACACATTTGGTTGAACTTCTTTCCTTATTGGGTTAACCTTGACATATAGAGTCCATAATTCAGCGGCGTAATTTGACAGCATTTTACATATATCTGACAACCGCTTTGTATGCCAGGAGTTCGATTTTTGAATCTCACCGGTGCCTTTTTTTGTATGCAGCCGATGACTATTTAGTACGAAATAAGTCACCCGGTGAGATTCAAAAATCGAACTCCAGGATCTGTCAAATCAATCCACTGAATTATGAATTCAGTGAATTCTACCTTAGTTCGAACTTATTAATTTTGGGAGAGGTTCAATGTGAACTTTATGCTGCAGTGAGCGAGGTAGCATTTTCAATATCACAAAGTGAGAGGCTTACAAAAAGTAGATAGAAAGTGTAGAGGGTATCAAGTTTTTGTCATTTGTTCGGTCAAGGCCTGCCTGTAGGTACAAGTAAACGCCAAAATTGGGCTGAAACGAGCGGTTAGCATGCATGTCTGATGTTCAAGGTCACGGTTACAGTTTAGGGGTTATTTTAGTAAGCCACCTAAACAGATAAATACATACCTACCCACTGTTTAAGTATTACTTATTGAAGAATTTTAACTTCGTATTGAAAAAACCGGCCACGCAAAATGCAGTCCGCACGTCCTTCATTGCAAGAAAAAAAATGTGGTCGGAAAAGGCGTAAGTGTAACCCATTATTCCGGAAACTTACGTGATTTTGGAACGGAAGAAGTTTTTCAGGGTATTAATTAGGTAACTCAAAAAGGGCTCGACGATATGTTTAAGATGTAAGGTATGTATAATGTAAAGGAGTACAGTCATCTTCGGGCGCACGAGCGCCGAACTATTAACTAGGAGTTGAAGTGGTCGCCTTGGTCGAAATCGGCCGGAAGGATCATCATCAATGTAAATATTGTCAAAAGCATATTATTGTCGGTTGTTAATAAAGTTTGTTTCTTCATGATTTTATAAGGCGGCAACGCCTTATTGTCAACCGATAAAGATGTTGTACAATCAGCAGCAAAAGTTGCTAAGCGTTTGGAGTGATCAAAATGACCTCCACGCGCTTTTATCCTCTTAAGAATAACGTCGTGTCAAGCTTATTTTGAACACTTCACCCGCTTAGCTACTTCTACTGCTGACTGTACCTTTAATTTGAAAACATGACAAGAATAATATCATAATGGCTATTTAATTAAATTTACTAACGCCATCTTTGTTTACTGTCAGTAATTATTATGTTGGAATTTGATTACAGCGCCATCTAGTGATAATGTTACACAAAACTACGAAAAGCAGCAAACATCGCCTGCGGCCAACCTTACCGTAATCGTAGTTCTAGCAAGTTCCCAAAGTGGGCGTTAGTATAACTAGCGTTGCCTAAATTTTTAGGGTTCCGTAGCCAAAATGGCAAAAACGGATGGCGGAGTTTTGTTATATCCGTCTTTCCGTTCGTCCGTCCTTATGGCACAGCCATTTTACTCTTAAAAGTCTTAAACTATTAGCAGAGACTATAGAGATATAGACGGCCACAGCCTAAGAACTTTGTCAATTGCGCCCTCTGAACTGTCCCCCCTCTCTTTTATTTAACTCTCAATTTTAACTTACAATGTTTGATAGTTCGTTTGTTATTTACGTAAAATCTTGCAAGCCATATTTGAACTAGTTCCTCATGTCCGATTGAGCTGAAATTAAGCATACCTGCGTAACTCAGATAACGATAGGTACAGTCAGCGTCAAATATAATGTAACAGCTAGAGTAGCCAAATAGTTTGTCACACCATACAAAATATATGGTGTGACGAACTATTTGATCACTTTGGCTGTTACAATATATTTGACGCTGACTGTACAATATTTTGGTACCATCGAGCTGGTCTGATGATGGAGTCCGAAGTATACCTCTGTGATAAAACAACGGAAGATCAATGTGTTTGGGTTTGTTAGAATCATCTCGTTAAGCGGTAGATGCCTTTGCAAGAAAAGCACAGACGTGTTAAAAGTCGTAAGTACCTACTTAATTATTAAATAAATTTAACATTACTACTTTTTAAACACTCAAAAAATTAAAACGTAGATTTTATTCCTCAAACTAGACACTTACCCGCTTATTCATAAACGTATTGCAAACCTCATTTAACTAAATCATCTTTTGTCCTTATCTGTCACATTGACAGTTGTGTTTGTTAGAAACAGACAAAATACATTTTAACTAAATGAGGTTTTGTAACACGTTTATGAATAAGCGGGTTAATTGTTAAGGGACTTTTAAAAATAACTGGGTGTTTTATTTTTAGTACACTTTAATAAAGTTTATTCGAACACAAAGTACGTTGAAAATACTATATGGAAAAGAGACAATCTTTAAAACTACATGTTTTTTTTGTACGTTTAGTTGTTGAACAAAAGCTTAACAAAACTTTATTAAACAAAACAATTAATGTTTGAGGAGTTCTACGTTTTAACGTTTTGCTCGTGTAGGCCACACAGGATAATATTATATCCATATTCACTCAGACTCTACACCTACAGTTTACTCGGGCATAACCAACATTCAACAAGCTATTTCTAACTAAACTAAATAGTTAACTACCCAAGCAACAATTCCAAAGAGTTAAGAAAAATAACAGCAATTTTTCGCGTCATTGGCATTCGTTCCGGCTGAGTCTAGGCGTCCGTAGACGTTCTCGGTCATTTATCACGGCAGAAAACGCGAAAAAACTCACCGGCTTACTGACCCGGAGTTTTCCATTTACTGAGTGTTCGCTTATCTCGTCTGTGACTCCCCTTAACCTCATTTCACGTGAGGCCAGAGGCGACAGACAGCTGTGACTGGATATGTAATAATATTAGTAATTACTATGGAGGAGAGGGCTCCCGACGAATATGAGTTAGGTACAGTCGCCATAAAATATATCAGCCAGGGTACTCAAACATATCTGAATTATGCACTTTATCGCCTTGACAATAGGCGTTCTTCAGATATTTGAGACCACCTTGGCTGCTCCGATATATCTGATGGCGACTGTAGGAACACACTTTTCGCGTGCTTTGTTTTACGTTTTTATACCCTAATATAACAATAAAAAGTAATGTATGTTTATCGCGTTTCCTTCATTTATTCGGTGCTACTTTTCTACTTATTTTTAGTATGATGTAATATTTGGTCTTTTGTCACAAATAGATTTTTTCTCGATCTGTATATTTAATTAAATACGAATTTACTCTTTTCCTAAACATCACGGTAGGTAACAACCAGTGACGATTTCTAAATATTTTTTAACTCAGCAGGCGGTGGCTGTTATAATTTTATATCGAGGGTTTTAATTTTTTTACTTAACTAAGGGTTAAGTAGGTTAAGTTGATAAATGTCTCTCAGGCCTCAATTAGGTAATTTATGTTTTTGTACAGATAAGGACAAAACATGAATTGAGGCCTGAGAGATGATTATGAATACAAGATATTCTAACAAGTATTAAAATGAAATCGGACTTGTGAGTTATTCCACTTTTATGTTAAAAAGGCGTTCCCGTACGCCACTTTATTTGTGATCTCTGAATGCGCTTCTACTCCTCGATACCCATTCATTATTGATGTTTTCTCGTGCCTCACTCGCCTGTCTCGCATGCAGAGAAGTCGCATTCCAATCCCATGCGGCTGTTCTTTGTAAGGTGACGTCGGACACTTAACTTCCTCTGAGTAAAAAGGAGTACATTATGAACTGCATTTCCGATTCGGAATAAAATGCTCTTTATCCGGGCTTTAGTGACGTTAAGAGCACATCTGAAGTAGATCTAAGTTGTATCCCGTGCATATCATTCGAGATTAAAAAATTTAGATCGTTTCTGACTGAACTGCGATACAATTCTGCCTGAATCAAATCAAATCAAAATCATTTATTAAAAGACAACACAGTCCACATATATGAAATATATGAAATAACTGATTTTTGTCCCGTTTTCTGAATAGTTTTCAGCAATTATTCTATAGAGAACGTTCTTGGGACAACCGAATGGTCGCCGTCCGGTGGGTCGGCCTGCTATCGTTGGGGAGACAGTGTGGCGGCGAATCTGCTGCAGCTTCGCGTCAACAACTGACAAGAGTTGCGCAGGATCGGGATAGGTGGCGTGCTCTCCTCTCCAAGGCCAATATTCTCTTTGGATCGTTGAGCCAAAATAGTTAAGTAGTTAGTTTAATTATTCTACAAAGCTGTGTGTTATGTTATTATTATTAACCTTTAAGTTAAGGTATCAGCTAGTTAGTCTGTAGCCTAACCGGTTATGGTACATAACTAAATTATATACCTAGTAGTTTCAAAATCCTCATACAACTTTTTTGTGGATTTGACGATTTTTTTATATAAGTATTAGATGTTTTACACGATTCACATGACACATGTTGCAAGTAATCAACATTGGTACATAGATGTATATGCGCATAGAAACGAAATCCAATTACCGAGTGAACGCTAGTCCGCTGAGGCTGCTAATGGAAATACCACACGTATCGGAACGGATGCCAAATAAATATGTATTAAATATTACGTGCATCGTATGTCACGGTCATATTTTATGGAGTCACGTAGCCAGCGGTACGCGTCCCCTAGCCAAGATGGTGGCACTGGGAATAAATGTAGCTAAGGTTTATCATAGTGGAAATGCCCGTACTAACATTCGTATTTGTTTTACTTTATGAGACACTTGACACGTTTTCAAATAAGCTTGCTAAGGGGATTTTGGGGTTTAGCAGGTGACAGTAAAATGGAAATGCCAAATGAAGACAGAAAGACAGATTCGCCGGTATTAAGATTTCAGTCGGTGTAAGAAAGGTGAACGTGACGAATGATGAAAGAATGGAATCACATTACAATTACAGTACTAAATGGGGTATTTACCATGTATATTTGTTTTTGCGAGTTCCCGATATTCCGACACAGTTGCATGAACCATCATTCAGGTCGCATCAAGAAGTTTTTATTAATTCAAAATACGTAGATTAAACTTAGATATAAAACAATACTAAATTTAAATACCTATATAAAATAAACTACCTACTCAAAAAGCCCCCCTCGAGCTGTACCGGGCGCAAAGGTGCCCATCACACTGGCGGCGTTACCATGCCAGGTAAGAACCCGCGCGTACATCAAACCCCACTCGGCAATACGGCGCCCTAGCCATTCAGGTTCAAATGTTATTGTATTGACCAGGTTAGCTTAAAATTATACAGCTAACGGGATCCCTTTTATAAAATTTCTAAACTTAAAATGACCTGACAGTTTCATGTCTTCATTGTTCAAGATAAAAGCTGACAGCCGTAACATTACTAGCAAATTAAATTTGTCCCCTTACAGTACGGTACCTACTCGTAGAAAGAAAAAAGTAAATTGTACCTTTATTTTCTTACATAATTCATCGTATATTCAAAAGTTTCCACACCAATTATTCCTAAACCGCAAACAATTTACATTTTGGGCACGCGGAATTCCCAAGAAAATTATGTACGGTGTCACTTTGCGTAACATCTCCGAGGATGAAAATTCAGATAAGCACCTCCAGGAAAGGAATCCTTCCGTGCGTGTACTCTCGCTAGCCGAGGATTGTCAGACGAGCGTGAAGGAAATATTTCATATTTGTCCGCGATAGTAAAGCTTATTTTCATCCTTTTTATGAGCTCTCATGTTACTTTAACGTCACAAAATAAATGGTGAACTTACAGCATGGTGACTTATTCCTAATTTACAGATTCGGTGGCGTTGCATCCCTACTAGCGGTGGCCTAAAAATGCGTCAAGTTCACTACCTACTAAGTATATACTAAGTCCTCAATAAGAAGAAAGAAGTGTGTAAATTAGCCATAGGCAAACCAGAGCCTATTTAACTTTCTTTCGAATTAAGTCTAAATTAACTAGACTGCTAGAAATAAGATCAGTTAGATAGTATATACCGTAAAACTACCTAGAAAAAAGGGCATGAGAGAATATTGGGTTAGAGACACACCTCCATTTATTTATTTAAGCCTTTATTTTTCTTTTAATGGTTTTACATAGTAATAGTTTTCTATTTGTATTATTATTTGTTTTCTTTTAAGGACTCCGCCTAGTATAGGCCTCCACCTAGTATAGGATTATCTGCCTTAACTAAGTTAACTTTCGATCTTTCGCCTCGCGGCTCTGTTTCAGCGTAAAACTTATATAAGCAATTGCTATTATAAGATAAAGCGGGAATATTCCGCAAATACTTCACAAAAATGTTCCCCAAAAATGCTTTTTACAAATCATAATATCTCTTTTACAGAGAGCGGATGTAATTTTCCGCACGAAGTCTCTCTAAACCAATACAGAGCAGGATATAAACCTCTTTACTCGGGATAAACTTACCTAAACCGATGCTTCAGATCTGTCTCACTAAACTCTGGCTACTTTAGGCTCTGTAGAAATAAGTAAAAGATTGTGTTTTAACATCTAAAGAATATATAGTTTCTATCCCGTGAGCGTTTGAGTCAAAGGAATACGAGAGCTATTTAGATGATTTTTTTAAACGATATATTTATTTCTCCTCATAAGCCGATCAGATCCATGATGCCAGTCCAGTAACGTCACCGAGTATAATTTAAAAGGTTAATCTTTAGCATGTAGGCTATTTTAACCCGATTCCCACTGGCTTTCCTAATTAATAGGCACTTGGGTATCTTCCTTACAGATCATGGAGAAAAAGAAAACCAAAAATTGCTTCGGTTTTCCTACAAATAAATTTGACACGTCGCTACTGGTACCTATTACATAATATTTCAAACCGAGTAATATAAGTATACGAGTAAGTACCTATTAAATATAGATTACTAGGTTGTTTCCTAAGAATGTGTGACCTCTCGGACTCAACAAAGTCAAGATCTTTTCCAATTCCGATTATGTGCAGCTGATTGCCGAATAAGTGGGCCCAGTACTTATTGGACGGGACGAGCGTCAGTTGTTTATTATGGCAAGACAAATGAGTAAATGTGAGACAACGGCTGGCCTATAATTTTTATCGGTGTCTGCGAGATCTGCCGACAATTTACTTTCAAGGGTTCCGACCTGAATGGAAAGGGGGCTACCTATATTTATCGAAAAGTGCAAATTCGGTTAGTATCCATTCAATTCGTCCACGAGTAAGTCGTCTATATAATTACACTCACGGGCTTAATATACCTAAAATATCCACACACATGTTCGATGGGTTTCAGTACAAATATTGGCTTCAGTCAATGTAAATAAATAGAGAAAACTCTCTATTAAAATAAACGTTTCGTTGTGAATATAAACTGAGCTTCAAATCCTATGGAACTTTAATATCCATGGTTCAAAGGATTATCTGATTAACGAAGTATTTGAAATTGTTTTTGCTTTTAATGGATGCTACTACTACAGTGCCCAAAGGCCATAACTATAAATGATAAAAATATGAACTTTTATGCTGAAATTTGTGTCATCTGAATAATACAGTTAATGGATTCAATTCTTTTGTGGTTCATTCATAGTATTTTAATATTGCTATTAGCAGCTTGAATTAAAACATGACAGTATCGAACGTTCAAACACTAGAGAGTCTCCTAGCCTAGTTGGTAGTGACTCTGCCTATGAAGCAGGAGGTCCCGGGTTCGAATCCTGGTCAGGGCATTTATTTGTGTGTTTATCACAGATATTTGTTCCTGAGTTATGGTTGTTTTCTATGTATTTAAGTATTTATCTATATCTATCTATTATATATATCGTCGCCTAGTACCTACAACACAAGCCTTATTGAGCTTACTGTAGGACTTAGGTTGATTTGTGTAAAATTGTCCCAATATTTATTTATTTATTTATTTAGAGAGTAAAGGGAGGTATAGTCAGCAGCAGAAGAAGCAAAGCGGGTGAGGTGTTCAAAATGACCTTCACACGCTTTTATACTATTCTCTTAACAGTAAAGTCGTGTCAAGCTCATTTTGAACACCTCAACCACTTAGCTAATTATGCTGCCAACTGTAGGAACACCCCAAACAGCATCAGCAAATTAGTTATCCAGTGTCACTGACACGTGTCGGTGGACTCACTGGTGACCGACCGCATGCTTTCAGACGTCAGCTTTTATATTTTTACTTGAGCATTGACTTTTACACTTTTAGCTTTAACGTAAAAGTGCTGAATATTTAAAATATTGGAGTTTCGTCCCGTCACTTCACTTTACAGGGAACTTTAATGTTCGTAAACTTTTTATGTTGATTACACGTAATATTTAAGCAATATGTAAATGCTTATATTTATATTACTGACGGTAATAAATTCACAAACTTTTGCATGACAATAAACGAACCGTTAAACGTTAAAGTGTTTGTCTAGGGTATGTTTATGGAAATGGATATGATGCGAAGATTTAAAGCTTTGGTTACAAATTTCTAACCTCGCCCACTCGATGGCGTGTATAAACATGGGATCACTTTGTTGTAGCGAATGAGCCTTCGCTGTGGGATGGGTAAATATTACCGTCGTTTGCCGAATACTGTATTAAACGACCAAGATTTGTTGTTGACCTTTTCTAAGTGTTAACAATTTATTTCGTAACCGGTACCTTAAAAAAATAGGTACCTAACTAAATTAAGCGTAAGAATCTTTGTCGGTCCAGGTAATAAGAAAAATGGATAGGCATATAACCCTTCTCGTTTAAAAGCATCCGTAAGTACTGCTATTTGCCGATACACGTAGACGCATTGAATTGAGCTGTTTCTAAGCAGAACATGAATTAGAAATGACTCCCGTACGCTAGCTCGAAAGCTTATACCGATAAAAAAGCAGTGAAAGCCCGGGAAAGCGTCACTTCGGTTCGCATCATTCAGACTACATGCCAAACGTCTACCCCGAGCACACAGCCGTCTACAGAATATATATCGTAACCGTGAAATACCTGCTAAACGACGCATCGTTTCGTACTGAAATTGGTAAGTAAATACTTACCCTGTTCATTCCGTGCTTCGAACATTGCGTAGATTAAAAAAGGTTTTTATGTGACAGGGTATCTTATATGCAGTGGTAATTTGATAAATCATTTTTACAAGCTTTTATTTAACTCACTGTGTAAATTTTTTGTTCATCATTTGAACCAGTCTGAAGTCCAATTGAGTTGAAATTTTGGACACCTGTGTAACTTGGATGACAATGCAATATTTTGGTACCACCAAGCTCGTCTGACGATGAAAACAGAAGGTAGCTATAGGAACTCTGTGAAAATCTCTCCTCTATCTCCTTTATAAAATAAATCATTGTAAATTTAAAGACAACAAATATTGATAGAATTTATTTGCAATTTTGTGTAAACATTATTTTGCAATATCAATAATAGTAATAAGAAATCCAATCGCTATCTTAAATTAAAATAAAATAACCATACCAGCGGCTAGTGTGATACTGATAAGCGATACACCAATCACTGCGACGATAAGCCTTTAAAATTAAACCTAAACCATCTCGATAATGTCAAAATATCCATCAAATATTACGAACCTCCAATAATAAATAGTTTGCTAACCTGCCGCATTATAATTCCTTTCAATATCGATAGTTGTATGAGACTGTGGTTTCAATCTGTTCTCTCTCTCTGTTATTGGCTCGTGCTGTTTAGAAATTAGTTTCAGATTGGGATAAACTTTTATCCCTTAGCTAGTGAAATGAAATAACTTTCAAACTTCAGTTATAATATTACTACGTACCTTTACAGCTCGGGGAGAGGATGAAATTAAACTTCTACTTAACAATTTTTACAAAATATTTCCGAAAGTATTTCAATAAGCCAATAAAAAGTTTGACTGATTTTTTTGCTGGCAAATATTAGGGATACTTACGAACTTTTCTGAATTGAGCGGATTTTGGTAATTGAAGATTTGATACGAAATTAACGCGGAGACAAACAAGTTGGTGAAGTGATAGATCAAGAGTAGGCCGTAGGCAACCCTACCTAATCGAGTAGCAGAATTCGGCTTATGTAGGGCGATGCACAATACAAAGTTATGTATTTTAGTACCTGGTAGCTCCAACTTTGTGGAGCATTTTGTACAGTCTTCTTTTCACCGTGCATCGCCCTACATAAGCCGAATTCTGTTACTCGATGAGGTAGGGTTGCCTACGGCCTACTCTTGATCTATGATAGTTTTTGGTTCGATAAGTTTGATATAAAACAAGTTTTTAACTTTGGCTGGCACAAATGTAATTTGCGGAACCTCAAATTGTAATTATTTCCTCAAAGTTCCTTCTATTTCCCCCGGGAACGCACAGTATAATGAATATCACAATTAATCAAATACTTAATTAAGAAAAACACCATAATTTCCCCTGTAAATCACTCTTAATCGCCTTCCCGCACCTACTCGCGAACCTTGCGTAGTTAAAACACTAAAACTTTTTTAGTATGTTCCGAAGAAAATCTCAACTTGTTAGTTAAATTCAAATTGGAAAACTTTTAAAATTTATGTGCACAGTTTTAAGGCAGCCATTATGTCTCCGCTGCTTGTTACACGTGTTCAAAGGAAGTTCCTTCGCCGCGAGACAGTAATACGAATTAAACCTGTACTACAACAGGAGACGCATTGTTTTTAGAATGCATCTGACAATTATAAAGCGCTTTCGGTACTTGGTAGTGTCTAGACGCGCCGATATTTTAAGAGGTTCTTTGCAAGCGCTTTTTAACCTGTTCACAAGAAGCTTTAGGAAAGCGAAAGTTCTGATTAATTTATAACGAAGCAATATGTTATTTGCCACCTGATTTCAGTTTTTTTCGTCCATATTCTACTAGTACCGTAAGGTTATCATTATCATCCAAATAAAGACAAAAGTATTTAATTTGAGACTCAAAAAAGTAACAATTTGGTACCATGTAATATATCCAGTTAGATACTTAAGTAGCATAGTCAATGATGTACTCGTACTTATATTGTTTGTTGTTTGTTGTATTTGTGTTATTTGTTAAATTATTTTTGTGTTATATTTACCGTGTAAGCGATTTGGTTCTGTACTGTTAGCTTGTATGAGTGTAATAAACGAAATTGAAATTGAAATATGTAATGTACAATAAATAATATTAGTTAGGTACGTAGTAATTCTTGTTTCGTAGGTAATTATTCATAGTAAGTAATAATAAATTATCTTTGAAATCCTTTGAAACAAAAATACTTCTAAGTGATTATTTAGATGCAAACAAAATGTTTTTATATTTCGCAAAATTGTTGTTGATGAGGGTACTCCGAGTAGCCAATTAATTAGTCTTAGCCTAGCCTGAGGTTGAGGTGGCTTACACATCTACAAAAAGGGTAGCTGACCCTTTTCTCTAGAATTACAAAGCCTTATTACTGAAACAAAATTGTATATCTTTAAGCTAATTTGATTATCTAAATGAAGGCACCAAGTTACAGGACTGGTACAGGTTGATGTAGAACAAAAGAACAATGAATGTGATACATTTATATATGAACATATATAATTAAGAACAAAAGTGCCACATGGTTACTTAAAATAGGTATTAAATTCAAACTATATTCAGCCTCAACTGAATTAATTTTATCTATTAGCTTTGTGACAATCAACTCAATTTGGAGCTCGTGTCAATTGTTGCGATGAGCCTAATTCCTGAGTTAGTTATTAATGGTATCATATTTGGCTTTTGATTAGATTTAAATGAAATGGTACCTCCGCGTGGTAAATATGTTATGGAAAGCATTCATTTTATCCTTTTTATCTACACCCATATCATAAACCCTCCATGATGCGTTCAGAAACCGCACGTTATAACCACCATAAAAATAGATTGTTTAGTTAGTAGTTAGAACAAATGTCTTATCTGTAACGATGTTTTTATTATCAAATAATAAGCAAAAAATCGATATCATTATGAAAATCCGGGTGAGCCCCGCCCGGCGGCACGCGCCTCCCGACCGCCGGCACAATCGAGTTGGCCACGGCGTTGGCAGTGCAATCCGTGCAATGGCAGTCATTCAATCATCATTTCGGGTTTATAATATGTGTGTAGATAAAGCAGTGTATGCAACTGTACGTAATTAGGCCTTAAAACACTCGTGTGATCTTATTATTTTTTTTTTTTATTTATATTCAGGACAACAACAGGCTTAAATAAGAATATTACATACAAATGGTTACATAACTGATGGCCAATAACAGTTATCCCTAAATTACATGCTAAATGATTGTAAGTATTATTGGTAGGAAACAGTAAGTACAAGAATGACAGTCACTCACTCACTCACTCACTTCGTTCGTTTCATAAAACCACACTCGTGTTTTAAGGACCCCTATTACGTAACAGTTACATAAACTACTAAATATTATGAGATATATTTAATATTTGTTACGTTTGGTTGTTAAAATCTATTTCTTGTACTTAAAGTACTTTTATCTGTCGTTTTTGTCATTATTTTTTCTATCTGTATTCTTCGTTATTTAATACTGTACTCATATTCTCACGGTTTGAGTCTGTATATTTTACAACTATGCATAATAATCCAATAAAAAGGGGCCCTAAGTATGCAGGACTACTTTGTTGTTCATCCCAAGCAGTATATAAGCGTCGTGTTGTTATTACCTATAATTATGTAAAGTGTACCATATGAAAAAGGGGGTACCATACGACCTTTAATTGCAATAGGATGATTATTTATGAAAACTCAGAAACGGCATCAACTCAACCTTTCAAGTTCTTAGTTTACATTGAAAGTTTTCATAAACCTTCTATTTAAGATTTTCAAAAATCAGGCGAGTTATGACTGTAAGCCAAGTGAACGCGTTATAAATATTCTAAATGTTTGTCAATATTCATAGATATTTAACTAAGTATATTTACCATCACACAAATTTATATTCAGACAATTTTCCGCACGCTAGCAAAACCATTTCAGCGTCCGCATTAAAGCTCGCACTATTGTTCTCTAGTTTAAAATGTGTCATGTCAGCACGGCACCGGCAGGTATAGATATTTTTCCGTAGAGTGCTCTCCGGCGATAATGCGTTGGTTAATGGACCGCCAACGTCGGCTTTGTCTTTGAAAACGGCGTAAGTGTTTGAAGATATTGAAATAACTTGTTTTCTTTTTGCGGACATGCCAACGACACGGCTTCAAAGCGACGCTACTGTAGCCTGAAGGGTCAAATATACAGGTGGTCCAAACCTTGACGACAATTTTTTTTTTAATTTCTCACGTCGTGGGCTATTAGAATATACCCTATGTATGTTAGCCGATTTTTTATAGGTTTTGAGTTATGGATCTTTTAACCTTACATTTTTGTTGTAATGTGTTTTTTTAATGTCTTTTTTTATGATTTTTCGCATGTTAGTCTGATTGATGATTATATAGTTATTATAAGTAGTATAAATTTGATTATTTTTTAAGTTAGATTTACTTTTTTTATAAGTAATTGTAAATCTGTTCAATTTTAAATATTATGCAAAACAAACATAAAATAAAAAGCAATGTCACAATCTATACGACACCTTTGTATATTACAAATTAGAAATTGTTTGTCTGAGCATTAGGCTTTTAAATTTGTAACTTTGTTGTTTCACAATGATTTGTATTATTTATATAATTTACACTTTTACTATAATTATTAACTAAGTTATACCTATATGGAATGATTTGTGATTGATAAATTCGTTGAAATAGTTACTTCTTATGAAATAACCACCATCAAAGTGAATTTCAAAAACTATTTTCTAAGCTTCATTTGAAGAATATGCTTCGAATTTTAGAGTTGTACCTATAACAGTTTAGGCTGTGTATTGTTCGTCTCTAGGACTAGGTGACTGTTTTTTAGGTATATTATTTAGATATGCTATGTCTCTAAACTCTACGTATTAGTTACAATCATAGCAAGCAGATGTTAAGTTAGGTAAGCTATTACTTTGATCATATTTTTATCTTTATATTACTCATAGGTACCTACATAAGCCTAGGTACATTACAATTTAAAACTTACTACACGGTGTCAAAAATATATTTTATCACGTCGCGAAAGCTTTTAAGTAAGAATTATTTCGTTCACAAAACAAAAAAAAAATGAAACATCGTCCTAAGTAATCCCTGTTCCCTCGCAGATTTACGCTGACACCGTAGGCAATCCATTAGAGCGTTTTAGTGCGTTTTTCTAATGTAGCGTACGCTAAAATTGTCTTTTTAAGGGCCATAAGGAGCCGTTCGCCGCGAGAACGTGGGCCCGAGGCATACGAGAGCCGTAGTAATTTACGATTGTAAGGGACCGAGGAACGGGGAATCACTTACTGCCAGAATAGGGAAGTATTTGCATACTGCTAAACGTTAGGTAGTATGTACCTACCTAAATATACAAATAAAATTAAGCATGATCAAAAAATAGAATTATAAATAAGATACTTATTTCTATTTTAAAAATACAAATGTAAGGTATCGGATTTTCCCATAACAAAAGAAATGTAAGACCAAGATTATAACTCATAAGAACATATTCATCCATTTACTTATGAAATAAAACCCAATGAATTACCTTTTTTCGGTATGTATGTAGGTAGTAGTTACACTACAAAAGGTGAACTTGGGCACATAATCCTATTAGAGATGTGTGAAACCTCCAGTCTCCATGTTTCAAAGGCATGTTCATATTTAAGGCCTCTGTAGATTCTTACTAAGCTCCTTTGAACCGCCACAAGGGATATCGGCGTCCCTGATGTTCGGCATATACTTATCAAATACTATGTGTTTCCATTCAACTATTGTCTCATCATAACCACTCGCTTGCTTCAAAATTTTCAGTGGACTCTTTAATCTATAATCTCATCTTTATTTCTGCCTAGGTAATAAGGGTGCCGGCTGGTAGCTAGAGCTATCCAAACAACTGAGTGGATAAATAGTTAGTAATCACAAAAATATATTGACATAGAAGTCACAAATGCTCGTACTCCGCGTAATGTTTAGTTAACCAAAGATCATCAGCTATCCAAATGATAAACTCGTGATGTTCCAACTGTCAGGTTCAAGTATTGGGGGGTGATTTTTGAGATTCGAGCACTCGAAAGTGACATTTAAAACTCTCAATAAAACGATGGAATTATGTTTTAAAATTAACAGTGATAGAAATTTAAAATCATGATCATTTAAACTATTAATTCCATGCGAAAAAATTGGCGACAAACTTTTGTGTGCGATTATTTTCGAGCTTAATTTTTTTGAATTCGAGCGTCCGGCTGTCAAAAATCGGCCCCTTGATCTTGATCACAAAAATATATGGTCTATTTACGCTGATTAAATTGCAATTATTATTCCAAAAATGTTGGATAAGTAAATAGTGACGACTCCTTATAATTTTGCTACAAAAATACGCATCAAGGTAGTATGAAGAATCGGCACTCGCGGTTGCATACCTACTATTGAGGGTGCTTGAATACCTACAGGGCAAGTTGGATAAAAGTATAGTTTATCCAGAATTAACCAATAAACTAGAAAAGTTATAATTTATTATCATTTGTTATAATTTTTAAGGCTTTTCTTACTAGTACGGGCGGCGGCCGTAGGATCTGCAACGTAACGTGATACAAAGATAAGCCCTATGGCAAATGTTCATAAAAGTGATGCTGAGTTCCCGAAAAATAGTAAAAAAAATAGAATTGGTCGAAAGCACAAAAAAGTACCACTTCTGGTTCAAAAAAATGGATGGTATTTACCTACGTCATTGGATAAAAAGATGACACTTGTGGCAACAAATAGTAATTTATTTTTAGGTATAGAAAAACCCACGCTGCCAGTTCCTGCACGGCCGTAAGTGCCCGGCAGACTAGTTTAAAAGTAACGAATTTGACTCCAAATGTACGTCACTTTTGAACCAGTCTGCCGGGCACTTCCGGCCATGTAGAAACTGGCAAACTGGGTTTTTCTGAACCTAAATACAAATTACTATTTGTTGCTACAATAATCATCTCAGTATCAAATACCGTTAGGTAAATACCATCCACTTTTTAAACCGGAAGTGGGACTTTTTTGTGCTTTCAGCCAATTCTATTTTTAACCGATTTCAATTCCATTGAGAAAGGAGGTTCTGCATTCGGTTTGGTGTTTTTTTTTATTTTTACTATTTTTCCGGAACTCAGTACCACTTTTATGAAAATGTGCCATGAGGCTTATCTTTGTATCACGTTACGTAGTAGATCCTACGACCACCGCCCGTACTATACCTACAATACACAATATTTATTAACTAAGTGATGTTTCTAAAGGCCGCACCGAACATCAATCTGTCCTAACTTAGCCCTGGGGTCCTTACCCCGTGAATGTGCCACATCATTGAATTCATCCAACTTATTTATTCTTAAATAATATTATCATCCAGAAAATAAGGCCACACTTTTTGAGTTTTTTTTTTCATTACGTGTTTTGTATATTTCATTTCATTAATTTGCTAGAATATTACATTAAGGAGAATTAGATGTAGTATTGAGTTGGGTTGAAAGCAGGAGATGTGACATTATGCTAACCTCATCTACGTTGCCAGTATAATGTTTGATATTGTAATTACTAATGGCAGGATGCCCCTCGATCCCACACCGCCTAGTTACGTCGACGCAGGCAGCCGTATTCTAACTTAACTAGTAGTCCGCCTCGAACAGACAACTCGCGATTTACTTGCAAACGCGTTGACCAATATAACAAGGACCCATATGAAGATTTTTTTTCGCCTCAATCATTTGATGGATCCAGCTCATAAACGAAATCTCAAATTTTATATATCTCTGATACAACCCCAACAAACTTCAAAAAGATCAGAAAAACGTTACTAAAGTTATCGTCGAACAAACTCTCAAAGTCAAAAAGCCATCGAAATGCTGAGACGTCCCAGTAGCCAGAAAATATTTGTAAGAAGTCGCTTCGCTCGTTCGAAAATATTTAGAAACGATTCAACCTCAATTAAATACAACCCCAATGCATTAAAAACGCAATACAGCTAGCGCCTAAACGCCTGAATCAGAAATCTCAGTATTTACTTGAAAATTATTCCAATGCAACTTCAATATTGGTTGATTATTTGTTGTGTGTTGGTTGGAGTTATGTTTTGAAATGGATTGTGTTTTAATATATTGTTTAAGTACCTTATTTATTTTAAAATTAAATAGAATACGGCGCAGGGTGTATGGCAAACATTGAGCGCGTTTATGTACGCTTCGCTGAGATGCGTTCAACCACTTATGTAATCCGTTCGTCTTCCGTAGTACGATCATAGGAGCTACACGTTAGGGTAGCCCGAGGAAAATTGGATCAATAATATTTGACGTTAATAAAGTATAAATTTTAAAACAGCTACAGCACTTAACAATACAATTTTTATGGTACTCTTGACTGATCAATACTTTCTCCTCTATATCTAGGTTCAACATTGGGCCCTTATGTCTTCTTGCTTTTTTGTCACCGCCCAATATTACCTGTTTAGTAAATTAAATATTCTTTTGTTTGCAGTATTGCATAGGGGTATATTTACATACGATTCAAAGGTTTAGTAATACATATGTATAATCGAAACGGTATTTCACGGCGATATTTGTATAAAAATTGTGACTCATATTGCTGAAAGTAGGAGATACAATTAGAAGTCGCATTCATATCTGAATTTTAATACAAAAAGTGGTAGGTACTTATCCAATATCGACGAAATAATTTTGCAAATAATTGCGAGTATAAATAATATTCAACAAAAGTAAAATGTTAAATGTTACCATTTGTTTCATGAATTTTAATATTCACTACCTAAGTCGAAAAAGCTACCTATAGCTCACCGAAGGAAGCCCACTAACTGCTCGATAGGGGAAATAATTCGTGTATAGCTGAATTTTGGTGAAGTTGTAGATAAAGGTGTCTTACACAACATACTAAAAGTACTCATGGATAGGGGTGCCGCTAACGGGGAGAGGGGGGTGTAAAGGTCCCCTTTTTTGGCTTTTCGTAAATAACTCAGTAGCGGTGGCTCATACGAAAAAATGTTCTTCTACTTAATTAATCCACAAATGATTTTGTACAAAAAAGGTTCTTTACACTTTTTTGCTGAGATCAATGTATAATGAGATTTCGAAGAAATACGATAATCACTTTCAGAAACTTTCGGAGCTTTTATTTACGAAACTATTAGTTTTGTCTAAAAATTGTTTTAGAAAACTCATATTTATATTAAAAGACCTATCCAACGACACCCCACACATTAGGGGGGATTTAAAAAACATAATTTCCCCCCACTTCATGTGTTCGGGAGCTACCCTAAAAAAATATATTTTTTTAGATTTTGTTTTAAAACTTTGTCTGCGTGTTCAAAACACATACTCATACGAAGTTTAACTATTCTAGTACTAACCATCACTGCGCAAAGCCGTGAACGGATAGACTGGGACAAACGGACAGCGAAACTATAAGGTTAGGAAATTGATTACAGGCGTCCATAGGCTATGGGAACTGCTTACCATCAGACGGGTCGTATGCTTGTTTGCCACCGTCGTGGCTTAAAAAATAAAAAGTAAAAAAATACCCTCTTCAACCTGCTCAGTGATGGTTAGTACTTGAATAGTTAAACTTCGTATGAGTATGTGTTTTGAATACGCAGACAAAGTTTTAAAACAAAATCTGAAAAAATATTATTTTTTAGGGTACCTCCCGAACACATGAAGTGGGGGGTAAATTCTGTTTTTTAATCCACCCCTAATGTGTGGGGTATCGTTGGATAGGTATTTTAATATAAATATGGGTTTTCTAAAACAATTTTTAGACAAAACTAATAGTTTCGTAAATAATAGCTCCGAAAGTGATTATCGTATTTCCTCGAAATCTTATTATACATTGATCCCAGCAAAAAAGTGTAAAGAACCTTTTTTGTAGAAAATTATTTGTGGATTAATTAAGTAAAAGAACATTTTTTCATATGAGCCACCGCTACTGAGTTATTTACGAAAAGCCAAAAAAGGGGACCTTTACACCCCCCTCTCCCCGTTAGCGGCACCCCTATCCATGAGTACTTTTAGTATGTTGTGTAAGACACCTTTATCTACAACTTCACCAAAATTCAGCTATACACGAATTATTTCCCCTAAGTTTTCCTTCGTTTGGAGGGCTACTACCTACCTACATACTTGGAAGGGAAATCGACCAAAAATTTGGTTAAACATCTAGCATTTTGTCTG
This sequence comes from Pammene fasciana, assembly GCA_911728535.1. Classification (NCBI taxonomy): domain Eukaryota; kingdom Metazoa; phylum Arthropoda; class Insecta; order Lepidoptera; family Tortricidae; genus Pammene; species Pammene fasciana. The sequence continues at coordinate 13,809,028 of OU452276.1, read as the reverse complement.
CATCTAAAAAATAGTCGCATTAACTAGAGATATAAACAGACAGACAATCTTATTTACCTTTGTAAAACCTAAACCAATGAGATTGGAACCTTGATGATGAGTTTTTAGTTATATCATAGAACTCAGCGAAGAAAGGATTATTTGAAATTAAACCAATTTTAAGGGAGGAGAAAACAAGTTGAAAGTTTTCCACGGACAAAGTCACAGGTTAAAGCCATTTTAAACATAAAGCATCCATATATTTACATGTTACTGTATAACATAAGCCTAACGGAATAAAAATGTGTCTGCGTTGTTTTCCCTCGTTCACTTTTTGCCTGCAACAGAATGCGAAAATGAATGTTTGTTTAAGCTTTAAAATCTGACGCGCGAGCCTCTGCCTATTAAAGTGGAGAGGTAAGCAAATATACTCGTTAGCGAATCTTTGTTTATGTGGAAATGAATAGGCTGTTGTGTAAATGCGAGGATAACTCATACAATTTTATGAGCGTATCAGTTCAGATCAGATACAGCGATGCCGTGTAACGAAAGGATAAGGTTGCGAGCGGTTTATGGATGAAACGAAGAAAATAAAGTGTCTTGGTAACTATCAAAGTACAAAGAAAATTTTCTGTGTACATCGGAGGTGATATTAGGTAGGTCGTTTGATGTGTGCGCTTGTGGCTTTGAAACTTGGTGATCATATTTCGGAGAGCACTGGCTCAAACCGCGCTGCCTGCTGGGACAGATAACGGTGTAAATGTCAATCTCTGTAGGTCTGCTCAATTTTGAAGGGATCAAAGTTGCGGACAGGGATTATAAGGGTCTAAGATAAGCTTATTTTCTAAAGCCTAAATTTGTAGTTATACTTCCCTGAAACTGAGATGGGTCACTGTGAGAATAGAAATTGGTTGCATTTACTTAATTAAAATTTAGTCCAGTGACCAGTTTATTGATAAATGGCTTTGCTTTATTTTGAAGAGATTGGGTCCTTGCTTAAAAATATGAAACACTTATTGTATTTGACAATTTGAATTCACGTATCTCACTGGGAAGTAAAAAATAAAGCTTGAAACTGTAATAATCAGGTGGTATTTTTGAAGAATTGGTAAGAGTATATTCCGATCTATTGACGACGACGATGAGTGGTTTCTCATTTTATTTAGGATAAGTTACCTAAGCATACCTATGTACATTGCGCTTTCACATCGCGGCGCTGGTAAAACAATAATAAATTTTACGTCACTCTGGGCGGTAAGTGAGATATTACGCCCACGGGCGTAGCGGAAAATCTCACTTCACACCCAGGAGAAGACGTAAAATTGTGTACGCACCACGGGCGGTAATAAAGAAGGCCTCAGATCGCTTGTCTATGGCCCTTACCTTCGGTTCGGGCCACAAATATCCGCGATCTGAGCCGTTCTTTATTTTACCGCCCTAGGTGCGTAATGTACTAAATCGCTTCACAACACAATTACTTGTGACGAGGGTCCGAAAAAAGACACAAAGCGTTATGCTTTTACGAAAAACCTTTTAATTATGCGCAATAATGTTGAGCCGAGATGTTATCATTTATGACATTCATTTTTTAAAATATTTTTCAGTAATCTTTATAATATATATTTTTTTAGAACATCACATGACCTCCGAGGACCACGTGCCACTTTCTATACTGGTTGATTCATTAGATGTGAGCAGGATTAACACTGCGGATTCAGTCATTAACAACAGAGACTACAGAGATATAGACGACCACAGCCTAAGAACTTTTTGAAGCTCATGTCGATTGCGCCATCTATGTCAAAGCCCCCTAAAGTAGGGATTGCAAATCCGAATCTATTTTACAAAATCCGGATTTTCGGATAATTTTTGCGCCGAAATCCGAACTTCGAATAAAATCCGGATTTAGGGAATGTTTTCTTGGTACTAGGAATAAATTGAAAAAAAAAAACGACTTTTTAATAAGAAATTAGTATTTTTCTTTACTGTGATAGTTTTATGATCAAATAACAAGTTATATTAATTACACAGTTGTATTATATCAATAACAAAAGCAACTTAGAAACAAAAAAATATCATTTATAATTTTAATTAGGAATCCTACAGTCACTGGCAGTCAGCCTTGATATAGCTATAAGGCGTTCGATCGGGTCTGGCAAGGGAGAGGCATTGGCAGTCAGCCTTGATATAGCTAAGGCGTTCGAACGGGTCTGGCATCGAGGTCTTCCGTCGAAGTTGCCATCTTACGGACTGCCCGAGGGATTGTGCAGATGGGTTGCCAGCTTTTTGTCCGGCAAAAGCATACGAGCCATAGTCGACGGTAGTTGCTCTGAAAGCATGGACATGCACGTGTCCCGCAAGGCTCTGTACTATCCCCAACGCTGTTCTTGCTGCATATCAATGATATGTTGTCTATAGGTGACATTTATTGTTATGCGGACGACAGTATTGGGGATGCATGTTACATGGGCCGGATAACTTAGTCCGATTCAACCCCACAAAGACATAAGTTTGCGCGTTTACCGCTAAGAAAACCCCATTTACAGTGACGTCCAATTCCGTAGTCACCTTGAAGGGAAGGCTAAGCTGGCATCCAAAAAGCTCGGTGTTCTCAATAGAGCGAGGATATACTTCACTGCGGGGCAGAGACTGCTTCTTTACAAGTCGCAAGTCAGACCCCATATGGAGTGGAGTACTGCTGTCACCTTTGGGCTGGAGCACCTGGGTACCAGCTTGGGCCCTTTGACTCGGTGCAAAGGCGCACTGTGCGGATCGATAACCCAAACCCAAACTTAGAGTTAGAGCGATATTGAACCTTTGAGTCTAAGAAGGGACTTTGCCTCCTTATGTGTGTTCTATCGCTTGTACAATGGTTTGTGCTCTGAAGAACTGTTTGGTAATGATGCCCACGGCCACTTTTTATCACTGACCGCACCGCTCGCCGTCAGCAGGGTGTTCATCCTCACTGCTCGGTTTAAGAGAAATTTCCTCCCGCGAACGCTTCGACTGTGGAATGAACTCCCTGCCGAGGTTTTCCCAGAGGGCTACAAGTATGAGGTTCTTCAAAAAAGGAGTGTATAGGTTCTTAAAGGGTAGGCAACGCGCATGTGAATCCTCTGGAGTTGCAGGCGTCCATAGGCTACGGTAACTGCTTACCATCAGGCGGGCCGTATGCTTGTTTGCTGCCGTCGTGGTATAAAAAAAAAAGTGACAAGTGTCACAACAGATGATGAGATCAAAATTTATTGAAGGTTTTAGCACATCTCCGCTGCGGAAGTTGCGAAAACTATATCGTAGTACCCCGTTACATATTTCGTCGCGAAACATGACATTACAGTTGATGACAGCAATCAGCATCGAGGGCACGGAGGGGTTAAGGCCCAAGGCCAGTGAGCGAACGCACGGGCAGCCGGGGCAGCATGGCCAGACAACCCCCCCTCTACCCGCTTCACGCGTATTTTCAGTAATCAGAATATTTTAACGGTGCAAAAGGCAATTGTATTGTGATGAGGTTACGTGCACCGGGGTGTACGCGGCCTCATACAACTCCCTTAGTCCTGAAAGGACCTTGGGTTTCTCGGTTAGCTCAGAGGAGAGAGGGATGCAGGGTAGCAAATAGAAACACGGGTCAAGTACAGTTTACAAATCAGTGGGCTTTTATGCCAGTTTATTTCTAAATAGACCCTTAACTACTAATCTAGATATCCTAGGCTATGGTACGGCGCGGGGCGACTCGGGATAGTCGCGGCGGGACGGCGCGGATCCCTATTCTGATCGCGGCTTATGTCAAACGGGTGATACGGGTAACCTCAACCCTTACGACGGTCGTAAGGGAGGAGGGGGTTCAGGACGGGGCGGAGCTGACGGCCTACTCGTCTTTAAACAAGCCGGCCTGCCAAGTGGGCACGTGGTAGTAACGAGGGGGAAGGTAAGCGGGGGGAGCTGGCGGCCTACTCGTCTTTAAACAAGCCGGCCTGCCAGGGCGCAGCGATCCTCACAGCTGAAGGCGGTGAGCACCACTGCCACGATGTATGGCGAGCGGGCCTTTATATACGGATCGGAGCGCGGGAACGCGGGAGGGGGCGGCTGCTCTCAGTCGGCCGCCGGCCGCGGTGAGGTGCGCTCGCGTGGCGCGCTGGCTCGGTGCGTCGCTCCGATGCATGCATTGCGGCGTTGGCGCGGTGTTGTGTGCGCGCTGGGGCGCGTCATCACAGTATAATAGCTTAACAAAAAATCCGAAAATTCGGATTTGGGTTTAAAAATCCGGATTTAGAAACGGATTGAAAAATTGGCGGATAATCCGGATTTTCGAAGTTCGAATAATCCGGATTGCAATCCCTACCCTAAAGATACCGAATATGTAAGAGAAATGTCACCTGCACTTCTACTTCACCTAGTAGCTACTAGTTTACTACTAGTACGCTATTTGTTACTAGGTGGAGTAGCTGTGCAGGTGACATTTTGTAGGGTGACCATGATTACTTAAAAATGTCACATAAAAATGACGGCGACCGATTTATTATCATTAACTAAGTATGTAGGGTTGTTCTTGCTCACGTCTCCTGAATCACCCTGTATAAAATGAAGTGTCGTAAGTGTCGTGTCGGAGACGATCTGGAACACCGTGCATCAATCTTTATGGTCCCCTAAATAGTATTTAAAAAAAAATTACATGTTGGACGCATAATGCCATAAAACAGATTAATCCTTGTTTTTGATGACCCAATCTGCTAGCCTACTATGGTCGGGTTTTTATCGACTGTCACCATAGCTGTCACGTTCTAACAAGTATGTGAGTGTGAAAGTGACGCATAGCGCGATAAGTGATAAAATGGCAACCATGGATGGCCTTCTGAGTAGAAAAAATCGTTTGGTACATATGACAAAATACAATGAAGTATGTAACCACTCAAAGATATTTAGCTGTAATAACGCAAAGCTAATCTTCAAATATTTCTGTCGGGCTTATTCTCAGGAACACATAAATGTGCCAAGTCAAGAGAAGATACCTAAGGTCGGGTCATTCTATTATATTCATAAGGTTCTCTTTTTGTAGGATACCTACTACAGACGAAATAAGCAAGAGTAGGTACATACATTCTCTGTATCGACGCGCGTTCATTTACTAAGAAGAGAGCTAAAACACGGAATTACTTAAAAGAGATATATTTGATCTAAAACTCAAAATCGTCTTAACTGATCATGTTTAAATGTTATTTATGAAAGTAATTACTAAGCCCTATTTTAACTCCACATCATAGAGGTGAACCAAAAAAGGCACCCGCGTGTATTGAACGTATAAAAACATATTTTTCTTTTATCTAAGATGATGACAGACGGTCTGATACACATAGAGAAACTAAAGAGGCTCTTTGTTGGTGACAGAACCCTTAATATAAAAATACCAGACAACAATACAAAATAAAACGAAACAATAACTAATTAGCAGTGGTTAATTCTATGAAAAAGAACCCGTCCCCAAGTTTAAATGGAAAAGTTGCAACTTCAGACTAGACGGCTTGGCCTGGAGTCACTGTGAATTGATAAAACTAAGTTTTTTGCATCTGTTAATCTTGGGTGTTTACCAAAAGTTTTTTAAATTAGATTACAGTCTTGCTTTGGAATGAGCAGTTTTTTTTACTAAAATAAAGTAGGTGGTGTCGGTGTGTTTATTGTTATTGTACTGCAAGGTATTCATTCAGTTACATTTTACATTTAAAAAAAGCCTTTTTATTCCGACTCATTACTTAAAAATACAATCTTTTGTAGGAACTTACAGTATATTAAGACGAAGAAGAAGCTTCTCTTAAATAAAGTTAAAAATATATTAGTTATAACTATTTGAATGAGCGGACCTCCGCGAGAGTAAAGGCCTCTATTTCACATCATACATAAGCAATAAAAAAGATATTTGGTAGTTAAATACTTGCACACCATCTGTATCAGATCTGCCAATACATTTTATAAGTCCAAACCATTGATTTATTATGCGGGTAGAACCTACTAAATGTGACATCTAACATCTAGAGTAAATTTTGGGCGCCATGTTTGGCGGTTGACAGCTATGACTGAATCAAGGAATAGTATAGACTTGTAGTGATCTTTACTAAAACTTTTGGGACAAAAAAAACTTCGGGATGTCATCTCCTGTCGTCCAAACCATATAAAAACATATGAACACGTCGTAGCGATACCCCATAGAAATTCATATTTCCAGTGAACATTTAATATACCTACGTCTTACAGGTATTGTCATTAATTAGTGTCATTACTACATACTAAAAAACAAAATGTACCTACACTTGTTACACACTGATTTGAAGTACACTTGTACTGATTACTTTAGCAAAAAAAATATCTAAGCATTTATAATAATTACGCGATCAATTATTTAGAAAGCGATCCGATTTAACAAACACCATTTCCAAGCTGCCCCGTGGAGCCTAAAAACGCACCGAGGAAATCCCTTTCTAAACTTTCTGTGTTAACATTCAATTAAAAGAGAACAACAATCAATCCCTAATACTTGTTACTTGGAGAAAATTAACATTTAGGAGTTTTCCATTTTCTATTTAAAACGCTCCTTTTATAACAGTGAACAAAAATGTACTTTGCGCGTCGCCTGTACATCCCTTCGCATCTTAATTGTCTCATAAAATAGTTAGGGAGGCGAGGTAGCTAAATGGCGTAATTCAACGGCGCCGTCGAGACCTATCAAAATCGAAAGATAAAATAATTTCGAAAAGAAAAGCTCGTATGGCAAAAACCATTTTAGCGGTGGGTTTGGCGTGTACGGTTTTTCAAAAATGTTAAAAAAAACAGTTACTTGGGCATTCTCGAGCGCGTCAGATATTCATACTACGTATGCCCCGAGTGCCTCTGATAACAACGGTATACTAATCTGCCGGTTTGCGTGGTGGGGGTAGGCATATAAAGTAGTCAAAAATGCAAAAAAAAAAAATTTACTCGAGCGCGTCAGATTTTCGGAAGGGGTGTTAAGTAGGCCTCAAGGAAGCTCCCTTTAAAAAAACTGACGATTTCGGCGTGACGATAAGTTACGATGAATTTTTGAAAATGCAAAAAAAAAAAGTTTTTTTGAAATACTCGAGCGCGTCAGATTTTCATAGGGGAGGTTTATCTCGGTATCCTGAAAGCATATTTTTTTAATCTGACAAAAATGTTGGTGGGTTCTCTTAATCTGACCGAAAAAGGTTTAACTTTCAAGTCAAAAAGTTTTAACTTTGGAAAAAAATGTAAAGACACCTTTTTTGTGTAAAATAAAATTACCTTTTTTGTTTATTTAAACTTTTTTTTGTAAAATGTATCGTTCGCGACTTATATGCCGTAACGCGTTCTTAGGAAGACGAAATGGCTCCTCCACACTTCCGGTCATGCGGAAACCGGCAGATTTTGTATTTTTAGTAAGTTTTAGATTATATTCTTCAAAACAAAATAAAAAAAAATCGCGCTCGAGAATGCCGGATTAACGTTTTTTTTTTACAAGTTCGCGACCCTATTACTCGGCGGCGTCAAGGACTTATCGTCAGATTAGTTAAATTTAGTCTTTAAACACTAAAATCAACCCCCAATATCTTAAACTGACGCGCTGGAGTATTTCAGACTATCCATTTTTTTTTACTAATCTGATCGTCTATCCTAGGCGCGCGTCACTACATATAGAGCTAAATACTTTACAAGGTTGTTCTATTAGGTCTAAGGTATCTCTCATATCTTAAACTGCCACGCTCGAGTATTGCAGAAAATTCCCCTATTCGCCTCCCTAACTAAAACAAAGGGAATGAACCGTGCTGCGTCCGTTCAGCAGATTCTGATGTTGAGGCCCTTTTAGATTCTCTTTCATTGCACCAACTTAATCTCTGACATAAATTACTACGCGCCAGATTTCTACTGCATGGCTTTAAAGCGGAAATATCATAATGCTGTAGGGCAAAGCTTAGAAAAATCAGCACATAATACTATATGAAATAAAATCCCCAAAATTAAAAAAATAAATTATGATCTAGACAGATAGATGTTTTTTTTCTAAGTATTCTCGCGGAGCCCCCACAGAGGCTTTGGCGGAGCCCGCTTTGAGATTGGCTGGTCTATGGAGTATATATTTAGTAGTAAAAATAATAGATGCAAAATACTTTTGTATTTAAGTTGGGTGTTCTATACTAACATATTTGCGATTGTTTACCTATACGAGGAAATAAATAAATAGATACCTACGTCTTTACAGTTAGTCGACATCAATAAAGATATGTTTATATTATAATAAGGTCCAAAGTGTGAACATGTCTCTGACGTCGACTGTACCACTTAAAATATAGCGCTCTTTTTTGAATAAGTAGGTAAGGTACTATTAAATTCTTTGCACATGCGCTATTAATAATAATATAACCGTTATACACAACAATAAAGAAAACGACACCATAACATTGTTGAAGAAGTGATGTATACTTACTCACTCACCTCACCTTAGGTTATCGTGATTAGTCTGTTGTATAAATATTAAGGTAGGTACTATACGGGAGTCGTAGTTCAATGGCTTTCTAGTAATGATATAATTAAGAAGGTAAGTACATACTAAGTAGTTAAAAACGAAATCTAATTTAAGTAAGTACCTATTAAATTTTTCATTTGCGGAGTCAAAAAGCTACTTTGTAAATAATCTTACCTTCAACTACGTTAAGGCCACAATAGATTTTTAGCAGCCATCGGAGTAAGTTGTAGCTGTAGACATAGACCTATAAAATGAAAATTACTTTCAGGGTAAATCGACAGTTCAGCCAGAAACTAGTTAATATGATAATTCGATATGTACAATCGCCATCAGATATATCGGAGAGGCCAAGATGGTTAATTTATCAGAACAACGCCTCTATAGTGCATGTTCAGATATTTTTGAGTACTCTGGCCGCTCCTATAATATTTGATGGCGAGTGTACCTCTTTGAAATATAACGTAAGCCCAGGTCCCCCGTGTTGGCATGAGCATCTTCGCACAAAGTACGGCGCCGGCCCGAGTCCTGTCCGGCCCGACTCGACTGTCCGATGTTATCCACCAGGCTCTGCACAAATGTCGTTTCCAGAACGTTCGAATTATCATTTGGAACGTTGCACAGCTTTTTGTGTCACGCCACTCCTGTCACTGTCCCTGACTACCTGCTGATAAAAGTGACTAGGTGCAGCAATTTCATTATTTTAATTAGCAAATGGTTTACAAATTTGCACATTGAAATGTTGTTGAAGAGTTATTTTAAAATTCATTTCCTATTAATAATTAAACTTTCCACGTGCGCGTACACGTGCTCAATTAACAGACTTAATGAAATTACTATGATTTCGTATTGAACGGATATATAGCTTCTGGGTTATATTTGTGAGGTTGATTGAAAATTCGTTTCAATCTAACGAGCGCTCGGCGCCGCAGTCAACAAGAAATTAAATTTGTCCATGAAAATTTAACGACGTTTTTAGGGTTCTATGAAAACGGAGGGCTTAGCGTTGATTTGTGTTCTTATTTTTACTGTTGTACTAGAATAATTAAAATAAAATAATTTTATTACAGCAAAAGTGTTCGTGCATAATTAAAATCGGTCTTTCTTTGTGTTGAGTATTTTTATGTTAATATTTTTAGTGACCTAGATGTAGTTAATTTTTTGCCGAATAATGATTTAATCACAAGTCAAACAATATCATTTCGTAGTTAGATAACAATAGATCGTCTAAGAGCGCGTAGTCGCTTTATATGACACTGTATCCCTCTAAATGCGGAAGTTATCGAGTACTTGACAAATATTTGAACATGTATAGGCAAAAAGGTCAGTGGATTACAGCGATAGACATCATTTACGATGTTGAAATTGCCTTAGATATCTGCTTCCTCAGGAAAATTCTATGAGGTCAATAACGTACCCAAGATGCTTGCCTCGAGCGGGTTTATGGCAATGAACCCCGATATTGCATCCAAGGAATATTAGTGCCTACTTGATCCGGCAACTGCCATCTTTTACCATCTTTTTCCAATATCCGTTAATATTGCCCGCGCCCGGTAACAACTTTTTGATACTTTTAAACACGATCCTTATTATTTTTAAATGGTATTCTCTAGTGTCGGTGCAAATAGTTCCAAATTGTTCAGGATATTGATAAAATTTAGAAACGTGCTGTAGCATACTCAGTTTCGGAGTTATGTTATAATTATAAAACATTAAAAACATACATTAACGACCTCCTAGCCTAGTCGGTAATAGTGACCCTAACTTATGAAGCAGGAGGTAGCGGGTTCGAATCCTGGTCAGAGCATTTATTTGTGTGTTTATTACGTATTAAAGTGTTTATTTATATCTATCTATTTATATATCGTCGCTTAGTACCCACAACACCAGACTAATTGAGCTTACCGTGGGACTAAGATTGTGTGTAAGATTGTCCCACAACATTTTCTTTTATTAGTTACGCTAGGTAGGTAGTACTAGCTGCAAAAAACCATGAAAATTTAGGAATAAATTAATTCATAATGTTCGTACTTGGATTTGCATCCCGTGATTTTCGGTTCTGATTTTCTATACAAAAAATCCCGTTAATCTCGGTTCTCGCCACACAAAATCAGAACAACCTGCAAACCCTAGTAAGCAACCTGTGCAATTTTCATCTCGTTTTGCATTGTTTGTTTTAACTATTTGTAAACGTTTGTCAATATTTTTTAACAAAAACTCAAATATGTGTTTTACATGTAAAAAAAAACACAAGTACAAACTTATTACACATATTATGAGCAACAAATTGAAAAATAAAATACTAAACTACAATTTAATCGTGCGCACCATTAAATTTTTATTATACCTATCATATGCCATAGGTTAGGTATTTTGTACCATATCTCAGTTACCAATTTTGCGTCGTGTAAAGATGATACGAGCGAGATCGAGGCGGGCCTTTTCTATAACGGATGTCGCTTTATTCGACCGGGTAATATACTTTGCATTTTATTTACCAGATTTCTTCCTTGTGGTTTCATGCAGATTTTATTGCCTAGTTCCTGTCTAAATATTTTATTTTACTATTAAAAAACTACAATGTTTTTTTTCCAGGATGTGCCGATGATGTGTGGGACCTGCAACACAACGGCAGCGGCATATGTACTGGAACATGAGTGTTAAACCTCAATGTACTATAGAGCCTGTACCTATTTATTCAACAATTTCGGCATTTTTATTCTAAATATTTTACACAGGTGACTTAATAATCCAAGAGAATGTGAATGTATAGATATGTTGCTTATTTTAGTTGACCCAAGACAGCTTCTAAAGGGGTTTGAATGTACAACGTGCCCAACGTAGAATATTAATTAAATTACCCTATCTCCCTCGGACACGCTGCTCCAGGATTCTTTTATGCGAAATCTTGTGGACCCAATTTACTCAAAATAATTGAAAGGGATTAGTTAGGTCAGCTTTGAAAATAATTTGATAGCCTTACAAATAAAGGGTCATTTGTTCTGTTTAAATTTGTCGTTGTTTAGTGGCGCGTAACTTAGTTTACTCGAAATTATGTTACACGTAATGGAAATATATTATTAGGGATTTAGGATAGGATTTTGTGAGATACATACCTTTATATTATTATTTTACACGTGATATGATCACTTTTGTTAAAATTTGGTTTTTGAACACATTTGAAATTAGTGTTTAATACGTGGTTACAAGTGAGACAAAAATATCAGGGATTTTTCGGATTTTAGTAACTACTATATTTTATTTATTTTAGCACTGACGTACAACGTGTCAGGGGTTTATAGCAGTTTAAAGCGTAGTGATTATATTCTCTTTGGAAATAAACAAAACAGATGTCAAAAATAGTCGAGTCATAGATATAGACTTTTAACTCTCTTCTTCAGTGTATGTAATATGTCATTGTTGACATAAAAAATAGGTTTTTTGTTATTACAAAGTTACGAACAACGATTTTCTTAATCAAAATGTTTATTTTGAAGAAATTCGCACTACCAAATGTAAGGAAGCCTATAATAATATTTGTTCTCTACGGTCGTGTATTTTAGTTTGCTCAAACAAAACAGATAAACAGATTACAACGTATTTGCTTAGGCATACAAATTATCATAATATTCATAATATAACATACATATATTATTCATGAACTAAAGTTTTTATTTTATTTAGGTGTGTATACTCGCGTATTCGAATGCTCATACAAATTTATGTTTGTGCAACAAGGTACAGTCAGCAACAAAAATTGCTAAGCGGGTAGAGTTTTCAAAATGAGCTGGACACGACTTTATTTTTAAGAGAATAAGAGCGTATGTACATCATTTTGAACGTACCCGCTTCTTCTGCTGAGTGTATGACTGATTTTGAGCAAGACACCCGATAATTAGACAGCTGCGTTCTTGAGTTAATTTGAATGGATAACTTTACATATTCAGGCGCCTTTCTCACTGCGGCGCCAGCGAGATAGCGCTCTGCGTGTGTATAGCGCTGTCACGTTTGTACACCGTCGCCGCATACGGCTACGGCACCAGTGTGATCGGCTAAAACAACATTTCGTATTAAACTACTATCGTTTATTCCAGCTGGCGCATTTTCGCAAAATTTCACGAACAGCGAGACTGAGCAGCGATGAACTGGTCGTTCACAGGGACTCCGGCAGCAACAATGAACGTACACCTTTCGAGTTCACCGACGCCAACATAACGGTGAGCCAATGTGTTTATCTATTCGTACATTGTATTTCTTAGACTTATCATGTACTTTTCCGAGTGCACTGGCGCGGTTTTCTCTAAATTCGGATATTTAGGAATTTGAAATGGGTAACTTTGTTTATTCTGCACGATTCAAACATGTTCTATGTTTAAAAAATAATCGTATAAACATTGCCTTCTGTGACGCAATAAATTCGACATGGATTCCAACCAATTTTCGTGCTCGTATTTAGTATGTTACGAGTACCTATGCGTTAAAAGCTATCATCACTGTAATTACCTTTCATCGTGGTGGTAATTTATTGCATTCAAATTTATCCAATTGAACAAATGTTTATTCATTAAAATCCATATAGAAACTTATATTTTGTAAATTCTATGGTATGTTTATATTATGTTCCCTATACAGTTATTAGTTTGGTCCTTAGAGCTTTAAACCAATCGGAGTAGCCATTGACAGTCGTTCCCCTCTGCCGAATCAGTATGACCAGTGGTCATACTCATTGTATAGACTGACGTTTATTTGACGTGGCTATTTTGACGTTTCGCATACATTTGACATTCCCCTCCCCCGCAAAAAACGGCAGACTTTTTCCGATAGAAATGAGAGCGTGTCTCGCATCCGGTTGGTTTAATAATCAAAGGTTTGGCCAGTATAAAATGTAATTCAACTGCGTCAGTTGGATTAAATTTTATTTACGACCTTTTTTAGGGTTTCGTTACTAAACGGGTAATTTTACTAAGGTCTATCTGAATTGAATACATCTTTAATAATTTTTTAATATTACTGTTATGATTTCGAAAATGGAGTCTTATTAAATATCCGCATACATCTTAGTGTTTCCAGGGAAACCTATGTTTGTGTATGTACAGCCAGCAGTAAAAGTAGCTAAGGTTGAGGTGTTCAAAATGAGCTTGACTCGACTTTGTTGTTAAGAAAATAAGAGCGCGCGTGAAGGTCATTCTGAACACCTTACCTGCTTAGCAACTAGGGATGTCACGAATATTCGCATCATTTTTGACATATTCGTATCAACATTCGCAATCGCATCTAATGATGTGAATATTTTTCGAATGCGAATGTTGGTAGAACACATCCTGTTTTGACCGCACTGACCCGGCCAATGGTCATATGCTTGCTCATAACACAGGAAGTGAAAACGACGACGGTATTATTTGCCTCCTTTTGATCATTAAAATAGGACTTTTTTATGCTTCCATAGTTCAAAAATACAGAATGGATGGTTCTGTATTTTTGAACTATGGAAGCATAAAAATGATAAGCGATATTAAGTTTTTTTTAATCTACTCCGTACCTAACATTCGTATTCGCATTCGGACATTCGCATCCTGAATATTCGCATTCGCATTCGCATTCGCGAATGTGAGAAAAACGACATTCGTGACATCCCTGTTAGCAACTTCTGATGCTGTCTGTAAGTACCTAATATCATATGTCATGATATAATATTAAACAAAAAAAGAATTTTCCAAATCAATCTAGCCGTCTTCAAATAATCGGTGAACATACATAAAAAAAAACAAAGATCCCGACGAATTGAGAGCCTCCTCCTTCGACATCTTGAAGTCGGTTGAAAATAAAAATCACTGTTCCAGAGACTATCTGCAATACTGATGAACTATCCGGAAGGATCGGCACGGTCCGCCATGGGCGCCGCTCTGGACCTGGTTCAGCGGCAAATGGGCTGGGTACCGATATCGGCCATGAACAAGGTTGCTGAGATACTTGGCGTGCCGCGGATGAGAGTATACGAATATGCTACATTTTATACGATGGTCAAAAGGTACGTTGTATACAGGGTGATTCAGGAGACGTGAGCAAGAACAACCCAACATACTTAGTTAACGATAATGAACCGGCCGCCGTCATGTTTAAGTGAAATAACAACGAATTTTTTTTTGTTACTTAGAAATTTTGTTCTGTGTAATCATAGTCACCCTACAAAAACATAAAAAAATAGCGCTAATTACACTAATACTAGTATCAAACAATAGCTTGTTATTGACTGAATCCGCAGTGTTAATCCTGCTCACGTCTACTGAATCAACCTGTATATTATCATTGGCAGATATATAATTATGCAAGGTGTAACAAAAATACTGCTGATCTTTTTAAGGGCATAATTGGTATCGTGTTGTAATTATGAAAAAATGAGAAAATGTTTTTTTTTCGCAAAAATTAAATTTTGGTTTTGTATGGAGATGGAGGGTTGGCCGGCTAGGGTGACGTCTCCCATACAAAAAAAATCTTTCGCGGCCAAAAAATTTTTATCCTACTTTTTCTTACTCGCTACGATACAAATTATGCCCTTAAAAATGATCACCATTATTTTTGTTACACCCTGTATTAGAATAGTTGTTTGTTACAATTAGAGAAGTTAACTGCTATTAATACTCTTTCCACATTATACTATAGCAAAATTACTCGGCTATCGGCATGGCTTTTGCGAATTCCTGAATTCAAGGCCAATTTTATTTTACACGTGATGAAACTTATTGCGGCGTCGATTTTGGCTTCCATTGTGTGATTTTGTGTGACGTAACACAAAGATTTTTTACTAAAGGTTCGTTCACATTAATAATATGTCTACCTTCAAAATAAAATAAAAGTTTAACAAAGTGGTTTGAAATATGTTTTTTGCTATATATATTCGCCAAATCTTAACTACTTAAATTTATGACAATAATGTTTTAAGGTTTTAGTAGTATACTAGGAAATGTATTATATGATTCATGAACTTTTTTTCAATATAACACGGTCTTTATAATTTTCTTTGTAACGTTCATCATTTTTGTGTCACTTTTTTTGTGAATAATCCATTGTTTTACGTTCTTTTTTTTGCAATTCACCCATTTTTGAATAGACCGGTGCCACTGTGACACGGGTAGTCTACGAGTTAGGGCATCTACGCGAATGTAAAAGACGCTAGGGGGTGATTGTTGAGATTCGAGCACTCGAAAGTGACATTTAAAACTCTGAATAAAACGATGAAATTATGTTTTAAAAATAACAGCGATGGAAATTTTAAATCATGATTATTCAATCTATTAATTCCATGCAAAAAAAATGGCGACAAACTTTTGTGTGCGGTTATTTTCGAGCTTAATTTTTTTGAATTCAAGCGTTCGGCTGCCAAAAATCGCCCCCCTGGTTCGATCCCAGCCTTGGGCACCGGTGGCCTAGGTTACTTTTTTATTAAGTAAATAGGGTTATTATTCTATACCTACATTTTTATAGGACAGTATATTTTCTGATTTTGGGGTAATACCACAACTACCTAATGAAATTTCTCCTGTATAAGTTTCATATTTACTTAACTAGTTACAAGATCCCTAAGTATTTATAAAGTACATTGTGTGTAGGTAAAAATTGAGATGGGTATGTTAAGATGGTTTGGGCATGTAGAAAGGATGGATTGTAACAAGCTCCCCCCCCCCCCCTATATATTTATTTATTTAAATCTAAACCCCTTTATGTACCTATTGAGCTAAAATCTAGACTACAAAAATACCTATTCTTCTAACTAAAATTCCAATAAGAAAATCAAGGCAATCTAAAATACCTACTCTTTAATCTATAAATACTAATGAGATTTATGTGAGGAAACCGTAAAAATAAATAAGTTAATAAAGTTACTATCATGAAATAAATAAGTTAACATCTTGAATTGGATCAGTAAATTGGCCAAATGATCACTAGTGTGTATGTAGAACCCGTGTTGTATTGTAACCGCTAATAGTAACCGAAATCCTTTTCGCAAATAGGAACGAGTTATGTATCTAATTACAGTAAACAATAACTAAATAAGCAATAGTAAATAACGTAAAGTCGTGTATAAGTCGGTATGTAAAATTAGTCTATTGTGAATCAAGTCAGTATGTCAGTTGTCAAAGTACCTAAATCCAATTAGAATGTCACAAGTAATTAGAAATGTAAATTATATAAACATATTTTGTTTTTGGGGTAAAGATACCGCTCCTCCTCCGCGGTAGATCCGTAGCCATCAGTCCAGTTGCAGGTCAGGCTCCCGCCCCACGCCTGCGAATGGTGTTTCAGTTCTGAAGGAACCTATAGTTCAGAAGGAACTAATAATGACTAGATATTTTTGTCTATATGTCATTATATTGTGACATTTAATGAGAGGACATCAAAAGGGACCGTTAACACATCAAAATACTGGTAGTGATAACAGCAGTATTAGATCCACTCTGGTTCTCTAGTCTCTGTAATTTAGTAATAAAACTTTGGTATAATTTATTTGTTGATCAATGAAATAATTTCATCTAGACTATTATTTGTAGTCATTTGGATCCTCTTGGTACCAAAATAAACTACGATCTTGCTTCTGCCTCGATCAAGCCAAGATAAAACATTCACTGATATTTAATTTTAAATAACGTGATTAAAAGCAATATATAACCTTTATATTTTAAAGGTCGGTATTAAATTACAGATCCGTAGATAACAGAATGAAATCTAAATACTAGCTGCTATGAGAGAAGTAGGCTGCAATGTTTTTTTTTTTAATAACAATAAGCAAAATGATTCTAACGTTACCATTTAATATTGTGAGTTATTATTTTAATTGATCCCACAATATTTTAACTACCAGTAGAATAGCAAGGACCAAAATATATACAACGTCAGTTGTAAATGAGTCATGTTTGTCAACAAGAGACATAGATAAATATATGTAATAATTTCCTAGCTATCCCTATCCCAACTTTATTCTAGCAAATTATACTTTAGTAAAACCCATGAAACCCCGGAATCAAATACTCATTTAAAAACAAAAGCCATAAGTAATTTCGTAAGTAAATACCCTAGCTATCTAAACATAATGTCTAATGGCATAATTAACTATAACAATCCTATAAAATCCTAAGCCTATAAATGACACGTAGACCTAGCAGCTAAACTATCCATCTAATCTATCGAAACAATTGCAAACTAGGGATCCGGATCCCACATTTAAATTACTCGCGTAATCTCTCGGTGTGCAATGAGAGATCTCTATGCTACAGTAACTAAGACGGATGAGGAGACTCCGATTAGACTAACACCCTATTTCCTCACGTGGTCAAGTCACTCACACTTGGGATTGGGACAGCGAGTGAGCTGACAAAGAAGGTGGAAAGGATAAATGGGTAAAGGAAATTGGAATGGACAGACAATCTGGCTGATTTAGGAAGTCTAGGTGACTACTCAAACCGTCCAGATCTCTGGAGCAGACGTCTCTCCTCGTAAACCGAGACAACTGGCGATGCTCAATCGCTAATTACTTATAAAAACCCAACACCTTTTCAGGGAACTTGGACTGTTAGTTGACACCGTTAAGTTACCCGTCCAAATCAACTGAAAGTCTAGCTCGACTATAGCTAGATCAGACTTGTTCTCTCTACACAAATAACTGACCCCGTAAAATTAATTAAAAGAAATCACAAACTAACTTTTGAACCACACTAAACAGTATTAAAACAACACTAATTAATTTAAGTAATAAATGATGAAACATTTAACACAAATAAATCCCAGAACAGAATGAATATTTAACACTAAAATGTACTCCCAACCCAACTAAATTTTATTGCTTTAAAACCAGAACTCCGTCAGTATATGTCAAATACTAACATTATTCAGGTCCGAAAACAACAAACTTTTAATTAATCAAAAACACAAAAATTTACGCTTATTAAATGAACTTCACTAAATAAATTTAAATAAAAACGCACAACAAAATACGTTATGTTATTTTCCCAGATCCAACTTTATTAGTTTCATGAGAAACTAACAAAATTCAATCCAGGTCATAACATAGGTATCCTAGATTAACCCAAAATACTAACACAGAGAACACGTCTAACTGTAACACCCAATTGAATCCGTAGCCCGAAGCCCCAGAATTAATGAATGCCCAGCGTCCCCTGAAAACCCCTTTTAAAACCTCGGTAAGCTTCCCCTTCTACGCTATTTTGTCACCGCCTTCAAAAACAGGTCCCACCCTATACCAGTCTCTATACTAATTAGTAGAAATTATACCTTATGAACAAAACAAAATAAGATCTAATTTGACCTACTTATTGAGTTTGACCCAGTATTGTTTTTTCTACAAAGTCACAACTTCCTAAAACCGCCCATAACAATCACAGACCATATCACTTAACTAGACAGCAAATGCACATCTGTGTTGTACTATTATCCGTCTAAGCATCTATACGTTTTCATTTGGGTCGTCTATATAGAAACTCTAGCCTGTAGCCCACTTACGTTTTTTCATTGGACTCCCTTTTTGTAACGCATATGCACGTGTTTGTATTGTTGCATTTCTGCATTTAACTCTCTTGTATTACAGTTCTATTTGGTTTGAATTATTTTTAAAATTACCTCGTTTCGGAATTATAAAGTTGCTAATTTATAGGTAATAATTTAACATTTTTATTGACGTTTCTAAGTTTACTCTTGAATTTGCTAAGTGTGGCTTTTAAACAAATCATTAGGCCCTTGAGCTAAAAAATTAGACGTGGTGTAGATTACAAGTAAATTTATTACCGTGTGAAACTAATATGAGTTATTTTTTTAAAGTAGGTAAATAGTATTTAATTAATTTAAACCAATTCTAAATAAATAAATATGAATGTGTGAATAATGAAACATGGCAGAGAGTGTCTGACTTGTTACAATCTTCCCCCAAAGTTTACTGAAGTTTAAATATATCAAGCATATATTTGCGGAAGTAAACTTTCAAATAAAATAATTAAAATAAAATCATAAATAATAAATTGCCAATGAAGTAGTAAATCTTTTTAACATCCTTTCCTTCTGCGTATGCCTTTTTTTTTGTTGCGGCTGGTGTGGTGTGTGTTTAAACCAAACTAAAGAATGAACATATCTGAAAGAGCAAATTTCCAAATTCCGTATGTTAAAAATAAACAATCAAAGACTCTACAAGTTAATCTTGCCTCAACAAGAAAACAGAAGTTGTGCTACTCTTCTATCGACCCTAGTGGTACATACGAGAGCTTCCGACCCAGACTTGCATCTGCCTCTGTCGCCCGAGAGAGGATTCAAACGTATCTCTACTTAAGACAAGATTGAAACCATTTAACCAAGATTGATTGTCAATCAAGGGCATAAAATCTTTAAAAGATTTATTTTGAACATCGAAACCTAGAACTTCCTCCTCAAATAGCTATACCCAGTTTGGCGCATGTTACAACATTAACATGACGTTAAGCAAAAGATTAAGCGACTCTTAACCTTTAATTAATAAAATAAAAAAAAATTAATGTTACTTTCTATTTTGAAAGTAGAAAAGAAAAGAAAAATACTATATAGTACTTTCCAATAGAAAAATATGACTAAATCGTGAAATCGATTTGAAATGAGTTATATAATAAATCATTTTTGAATTTATTCAAAACTCACTTCATAACAGTTATATTTTTCATTTTAAAGAAGGCACTATGACGCCACGTTAAGGTTGAGTGTAGATTCAGTATGGTTTTGTTGTGTGTAGTACGGAAATCACATGGCGGCAGTTAATCAATCTGCTAAATGTGCTTTTTTTTTTTTTGACGAGTCTAACCTAACTCCAAATCAACCATGTTACCTCCTTTGTGTAGTGTGATGTTCCAGAAAGAACGCAAAAAAGTGTTTTGAATTAGTCTTGTCGTCTCCCCGGGGCCCTTGACTCTATGAAACTATTCATGCATTAGATAAATCAAAAACATTCAACTTATTTATTCATCTTCATACTCATTTTCACACATCCCCGAAGATAATACAAAACTTTTACTGCTAAATACAATAATACCGAGATAGAATATAGAATGCATTTTTTTGTATAGAAAGTGTAGGTACTGTTTACAAATACACGATTAACACATTCAAACCACAGTAAATAAAATGTACATTATTGAAAAAAAAAATGTTTTATCCATTTGACTATACAAGTTGATATCTATCCGTAATACTAAATAAAATGTTTCATTTCAATAACTATCTTTTATTTTTACCCCAACTAATGATATACAGTGAAACCTTTTCATGACAATTTACTACCAAAAATATTTCAACGATTACATTTACGAATAGATTAATAAAATGTTTATAAACCGTGTTATTTTTTATATACTCTAATTATTTGTTGAAATGTGTAACTAAAATATAATTGTTATCTCTACAGCAAATTTACAATTTTAGAAACGAAGGAAAAACTGTAACCAATTATAATATAAAACCGATTATAAAAACATTTTAATGTCATATTACACAATGTCATTTTAGTCACTAATTTTCTGAAATAGAATTTCGACAAATTTTAAACCTGATCATATCAAATAAACACGCTCGTTATTATGACATAATTACCCATGGGCTACCAATCCATTAGAAAAAATGACGCGCGCTAAATCAACAATTACCATGGTCAATTTCTTTGTCGGTCAAAACTCACCTAGTGAACAAGTACCTAGTGAAGTGTGTGTATTGTTATTTTATGAAATTGTTATTATTAAATTATTTTATTTTTTATTTAGCTACGTAATAAATTAAAACTAATAATACAGCTGAGTTTAATCCTGCCTATTTTAAATCTAATTACATTATAGATCTAAATTATTTAACTATATGTGATACCTAATAAATTAATTTACTAGAATAAATTTCGAATAATCACTTCTTCGAGCAACTCCATCTACTTCAGCTGTCAAAATTACAGCAAAGCTACAATAACTGAACAGTTAAAATTAAGCCTGACATTTTTGAAACATAACGTTAATGAAATTGACGCTAATGTTGAATTGTTTTATCAGTAATAATGTTAACTCTATTACGAAACTAATTATTTTGATAAAAAATAAACGACTATAAAAAATGTAATCCCCTAATGTTCGATCCCGATTTCGAAAACATGTCATACTGTACAAAAAGAAGTATCATCAAATAAACTACGTAAGTCCTATAATTTATTTAATTACCATATCATAAAGATATGAACCTTTTAAAGTTATAAATTGTTAAATTTTACTAAAACTATGACACATCTACGAGAAACCATCTGAAGCTGTTCCCAAACTAGGTAAGTACCTGAGTCAAATATCACAACATGTGTAAAGCAGTCGGCCACTGTCCGAGTGTCTTTTCATTATAAAAATACTATTGTTTTTATGACACGACGTTGACATTCAAGAATTCTAAGCTATCGTGGCGCGCTCCTTTTTTTTATACCATGACGATGGCAAATAAACTTACAACTCAACCTATGATAGACAACGTAGCCTATGGACTTCCGCAACTAAAGATATGTCGTATGTGCGTATTCACACATTTAAAAAAATGATTAGACATTCTACAAGTCCTAATTCAGATTCAGTTCAATTAAATTATGTTATTAAATTAATACTACTAGACTGCTAATTGCTGACCAGGTGACAACGGTTTGCAGAAAGCGAACTTCTAACTGCGATTGGCAAAACGCAAATATCTGACACCTTGCAAAGTGTAAATGCAGATTTGTTTATAAGTGATTAAAAAAAGTAATTTTTTTTTTTTCATTTTCAGTCAATCATCGAGAATACCTATGTAGGAAAACTCATAATTCTGTTTGTATAAAACAAACCAACCATATTTTTTTCCTGATGCCAAGTAAGTTTACTAAACTAATGCACGAAAAATAATAACATTTTTATGACCCTTTAAAATTCCTACTCAACAAATATAAATATATATACACATGCCCATATTGAAAAATATTAACTTTCATATTAAAACACATATTTGGTACTTAAGCTAGGATTCGAACCCAGAGTATTTTTCAATCTATTAAAGCTACGTACAAATACAAGCAACTGTCTAAATTCACCTTAACTAATTATAATTATTAGTTTCAGATAGCTGATTCAATAATCAACAAACGGCAAACACAGAAATCCTGATAAGAAACTGAGATGAAAATAACTACCAAATATATATTTTTAATGCTGCGTGTTCTATTTACAGACTTTAAATGCAAAGCAATTAAATAAATCTAATCAAAACTACGACTATATTTTTCACTAAAAAGGTATATTTTATAGTGACATATAAAAAAGTATCTAGCAATACAGGATGTCTAATGCCTGGAAGGCCTACGGTACTTTCGATAATGGTGATTCTTTTACAGCCAACTCCCCAGGCTCAGGGTAATCGATTAAGGGCTTGAAGGTGTCTTCGCCACTGTAAAAGAATCCTACACACTTTAAATTATTTTCCTAATAATTCTACGCAGTTTTTGTACTACTCCCAATGTAGGTATACAACTTTAATAATTTTAGCTATATTCTATCAATTAACCTGAAAGGCCTACGGTACAATCAGATATATTATGGTGATTCTCTTACAGCCAACTCCCCAGGCTCAGGGTAATTGATTAAGGGCTTGAAGGTGTCTTCACCACTGTAAAAGAATCCTATAAACTATTTTCCTAATATTAATATACAATTTTTGTACTTCCCCCAATATATACAACTTTAATAATTTTAGCTATATTCTATCAATTTTTAATCATCTAACCTTTATAAAATATAACTGACTTGGCATCGATATCCTAAGTAGCTAAGAAAACCGTCATTATAACTTCAATGGTTATCTATCATACCATTATACTTTATAATACCTATAGATACAAAAAACTCCGTTCCTTAATATGCTATCCGTTTTCACAACAACAATTGTGTTGCTATATTCGATTCTCAGTACAAATCAAATATAACAACAACTTTGATCCAAAACAAGATATGTAACTTAAAATTCTAGTTGAAACTACAACAAAATTGAATATTATTAAAATAATGAATTTGATTAACCCGGTCAAAATTAATAACTCAAATCCCATTGATTATATCTTGATCAAAACAAATCACTTATATCCTGGTCAAAATAAATTACCTATATCCTGTATCCTGTATGCCTGTTGTTACCTAATTTTAAGTTTATTGTAATATTTCTTTTATTACTCTTGTATTTTGGTGCAATAAAGAATATTTACTTACTTACTTACTTATATCCTGGTCAATATAAATTAATTTTATTATATCCTGGTCACGGCACCAATTGTAACAAGCTCCCCCCCCCCCCCCCTATATATTTATTTATTTAAATCTAAACCCCTTTATGTACCTATTGAGCTAAAATCTAGACTACAAAAATACCTATTCTTCTAACTAAAATTCCAATAAGAAAATCAAGGCAATCTAAAATACCTACTCTTTAATCTATAAATACTAATGAGATTTATGTGAGGAAACCGTAAAAATAAATAAGTTAATAAAGTTACTATCATGAAATAAATAAGTTAACATCTTGAATTGGATCAGTAAATTGGCCAAATGATCACTAGTGTGTATGTAGAACCCGTGTTGTATTGTAACCGCTAATAGTAACCGAAATCCTTTTCGCAAATAGGAACGAGTTATGTATCTAATTACAGTAAACAATAACTAAATAAGCAATAGTAAATAACGTAAAGTCGTGTATAAGTCGGTATGTAAAATTAGTCTATTGTGAATCAAGTCAGTATGTCAGTTGTCAAAGTACCTAAATCCAATTAGAATGTCACAAGTAATTAGAAATGTAAATTATATAAACATATTTTGTTTTTGGGGTAAAGATACCGCTCCTCCTCCGCGGTAGATCCGTAGCCATCAGTCCAGTTGCAGGTCAGGCTCCCGCCCCACGCCTGCGAATGGTGTTTCAGTTCTGAAGGAACCTATAGTTCAGAAGGAACTAATAATGACTAGATATTTTTGTCTATATGTCATTATATTGTGACATTTAATGAGAGGACATCAAAAGGGACCGTTAACACATCAAAATACTGGTAGTGATAACAGCAGTATTAGATCCACTCTGGTTCTCTAGTCTCTGTAATTTAGTAATAAAACTTTGGTATAATTTATTTGTTGATCAATGAAATAATTTCATCTAGACTATTATTTGTAGTCATTTGGATCCTCTTGGTACCAAAATAAACTACGATCTTGCTTCTGCCTCGATCAAGCCAAGATAAAACATTCACTGATATTTAATTTTAAATAACGTGATTAAAAGCAATATATAACCTTTATATTTTAAAGGTCGGTATTAAATTACAGATCCGTAGATAACAGAATGAAATCTAAATACTAGCTGCTATGAGAGAAGTAGGCTGCAATGTTTTTTTTTTTTAATAACAATAAGCAAAATGATTCTAACGTTACCATTTAATATTGTGAGTTATTATTTTAATTGATCCCACAATATTTTAACTACCAGCAGAATAGCAAGGACCAAAATATATACAACGTCAGTTGTAAATGAGTCATGTTTGTCAACAAGAGACATAGATAAATATATGTAATAATTTCCTAGCTATCCCTATCCCAACTTTATTCTAGCAAATTATACTTTAGTAAAACCCATGAAACCCCGGAATCAAATACTCATTTAAAAACAAAAGCCATAAGTAATTTCGTAAGTAAATACCCTAGCTATCTAAACATAATGTCTAATGGCATAATTAACTATAACAATCCTATAAAATCCTAAGCCTATAAATGACACGTAGACCTAGCAGCTAAACTATCCATCTAATCTATCGAAACAATTGCAAACTAGGGATCCGGATCCCACATTTAAATTACTCGCGTAATCTCTCGGTGTGCAATGAGAGATCTCTATGCTACAGTAACTAAGACGGATGAGGAGACTCCGATTAGACTAACACCCTATTTCCTCACGTGGTCAAGTCACTCACACTTGGGATTGGGACAGCGAGTGAGCTGACAAAGAAGGTGGAAAGGATAAATGGGTAAAGGAAATTGGAATGGACAGACAATCTGGCTGATTTAGGAAGTCTAGGTGACTACTCAAACCGTCCAGATCTCTGGAGCAGACGTCTCTCCTCGTAAACCGAGACAACTGGCGATGCTCAATCGCTAATTACTTATAAAAACCCAACACCTTTTCAGGGAACTTGGACTGTTAGTTGACACCGTTAAGTTACCCGTCCAAATCAACTGAAAGTCTAGCTCGACTATAGCTAGATCAGACTTGTTCTCTCTACACAAATAACTGACCCCGTAAAATTAATTAAAAGAAATCACAAACTAACTTTTGAACCACACTAAACAGTATTAAAACAACACTAATTAATTTAAGTAATAAATGATGAAACATTTAACACAAATAAATCCCAGAACAGAATGAATATTTAACACTAAAATGTACTCCCAACCCAACTAAATTTTATTGCTTTAAAACCAGAACTCCGTCAGTATATGTCAAATACTAACATTATTCAGGTCCGAAAACAACAAACTTTTAATTAATCAAAAACACAAAAATTTACGCTTATTAAATGAACTTCACTAAATAAATTTAAATAAAAACGCACAACAAAATACGTTATGTTATTTTCCCAGATCCAACTTTATTAGTTTCATGAGAAACTAACAAAATTCAATCCAGGTCATAACATAGGTATCCTAGATTAACCCAAAATACTAACACAGAGAACACGTCTAACTGTAACACCCAATTGAATCCGTAGCCCGAAGCCCCAGAATTAATGAATGCCCAGCGTCCCCTGAAAACCCCTTTTAAAACCTCGGTAAGCTTCCCCTTCTACGCTATTTTGTCACCGCCTTCAAAAACAGGTCCCACCCTATACCAGTCTCTATACTAATTAGTAGAAATTATACCTTATGAACAAAACAAAATAAGATCTAATTTGACCTACTTATTGAGTTTGACCCAGTATTGTTTTTTCTACAAAGTCACAACTTCCTAAAACCGCCCATAACAATCACAGACCATATCACTTAACTAGACAGCAAATGCACATCTGTGTTGTACTATTATCCGTCTAAGCATCTATACGTTTTCATTTGGGTCGTCTATATAGAAACTCTAGCCTGTAGCCCACTTACGTTTTTTCATTGGACTCCCTTTTTGTAACGCATATGCACGTGTTTGTATTGTTGCATTTCTGCATTTAACTCTCTTGTATTACAGTTCTATTTGGTTTGAATTATTTTTAAAATTACCTCGTTTCGGAATTATAAAGTTGCTAATTTATAGGTAATAATTTAACATTTTTATTGACGTTTCTAAGTTTACTCTTGAATTTGCTAAGTGTGGCTTTTAAACAAATCATTAGGCCCTTGAGCTAAAAAATTAGACGTGGTGTAGATTACAAGTAAATTTATTACCGTGTGAAACTAATATGAGTTATTTTTTTAAAGTAGGTAAATAGTATTTAATTAATTTAAACCAATTCTAAATAAATAAATATGAATGTGTGAATAATGAAACATGGCAGAGAGTGTCTGACTTGTTACAGGATGAAAGACGATTAACGAAGAGGGTGTATGACAAAAGAGTGGAAGGATGTGAGGAGTGGACCAAATCGGGGAAATTTTACAAAAAAGCCAGGTCAGAAGTACCCTAAACCGACGAGCATGTATGAAGAACGTTATGAGAGTGAGTGAAGCCATAGATAAATGAGTAGATAGATTGCTAACTCCATACATAGCAAAACTACTTATTAAATAATAAGTCGTATGGGAGGTATGGTTAAACTCATTTTTACCAAGTTTTAAGCACACTTAAATCGTAATACGTATTAAGCTGTAATCTTCTGAAAAATAACTTTTAGCAAAGCTCGCTTAAAACTTATTATATATTCGCATTTAGCCATGTAGGTATGGAGAGAACACTCTAGGTACTAAATTCTCTTTGGTGAAGCGAAAGTCGTCTGTCAGGATCGTAGCAAATAGAAATCCGTGATCTCTGCCTACCCCTCTGGGAAACAGGCGTGATTATATGTATGTATGTAGGTAACTAATGTATAGAGGCTACAAAAGGGCAGTTCGAAATCGTTCGAGTTTAGTAAAGTGTGTTGTACCGATAAGGCTCACCACATACCTGAACGGAATGGAGGCAGTAATGTATGGAGGCCATAGACAAATTTAACCTCCCATCGACAAATTGGCCTACGAATTTGCTCAATGCCGCTCAGGTGTGTTTTGAGCCTAAGACGTGTCTGTTCCATTCACAGCATATACATACATATATAAATCTTTTAAAGGTCATTCAAAGGCAAGTACCACGTGAAGGTCTGCACGACCACACCGTGCATGCTCATGGGCTCCGACATAATCCTGGAGGCCGTGGAGCTGACGTGCGGCTGCAAGGCGGGCCACGTGTCCGCGGACGGGATGTTCGGTGTGGACGCAGTGCAGTGCGCGGGCGCGTGCGCCAATGCGCCGATACTCGTGGTTGAAGATGATTATTATGTAAGTTTTGCCTCCCTGCATTTTTTATTATTATTTTTATCTACACCCATATCATAAACCCTCTATAATGCGTTCAAAAACCGCACGTTATGACCAGCATAAAAATAGAATAGAGTTTTGTTAGAAGTTGGAACGAATGCCTTGTCTGTAACGATGTTATTATAGTCAAATAATACAATCGAATTTGATAAAATTATGGAAATCCGGCCTGCTCCCCGACCAACGGCATGCGCCCCCCGACTGCCGGCACAATCGAGTTGGTCATGGCGGTGCAATCCGTGCAATGGCAGTCATTCAGAACGCGTCATTTAGGATTTATAATATGTGTGTAGATAAAGCAGTGTATGCAACTGTACGTAATTAGGCATTAAAACACTCGTGTGATCTTATTATGAAACTCACTTCGTTCGTTTCATAAAACCACACTCGTTTTTTAAGGATCCCTATTACGTAACAGTTACATAAACTACTATTTATTACTCACCAAGAAAATTTTAACTGTTACAATATTTTATAGCTACGCGAAACTGTATAACAGTTTGTTGGCGAAAAATAGCACTCTTTATCACTATCTTATATAACTATGTATGTATGTTAACAATGAATTAGTATCTAACAAACTACTTACTTAAAAACTAAGTTAAGTTCCTTGAACCAGAACCAGAGATCCAAAAATATGAAAATAGTTAAATAGATACATCATTGTAACATATTACCACTATTTTTTTTTAAATATTAACGGATAAAGCGTTTCTGAGTTATCTCAAAAAAAAATCTTCCATATAGGGCAGATACGTCATTTTGATTTTTTTCTTATTACGTTCCATTGAAGATACGGAACCATCCATTAAGCGTGGTCCGACACGCACTTGGCCGGTTTATTTCTAAGCAACTAGTCCAATGACATATTCATTAATTTAATTTATGGTATGTTGTTAAATGTACCAATTCATTTTAGGCGAACATTTTGTTAATAAGACTTACTTTTCATGTGCACAAAACATATAAAAAAATGTTTAATGTTTTTTCCTTCTTTTGGTCTCAGAACTGCGTGGTTAAGGTTCGGATTACTCGAGCCCACGGTGTATAGGTACACTCGTCATCAACTATATCAGAGCGGCCAAGGTACTTATAAATATCTGAACATGCACTTTATCGCCTTGAGTATAGGGGCGTTCAGATATTTGTGACCACCTTGGCCGCTCTGATATATCTGATGGCGACTATACATAAACGTCGTGTGATTGTAGGAAGACGTTACGGTATACGACGTTCAGGACATCCTCAATGCCATAAAGAATGGCTGTATACCTCAAGCAGGGCCACGGTAAGTAGTTAAAGTTATTTTCACACCACCTGCTCGACAATGCCAAATTATGTATTGCCGCCAGTGTCATAAGACGCTTAATTAAATTAGAAGATAAAATTCTAATAATACGTACTAAACATCCATTTTCTCTTTTGATTTACTTTCATAAAATTCCGTTTCCAGTAGCCTTGGTTTTGTTATTGTCTCGCAAGAGGTGAGAAAAGTAGAGTATTCCTTGGGGATAAAGCTGTTTTAGTCACGGGCGCGCTTAAATCCCTCACTGCACTCAGGACTCAGTCTTAATTTACGTTTTACTTCTTCGTTACGTTCATATTCAATAGCGCGGCCGTGACATAAAACAGTGCTTTATCCCCTTGGTGTACAGTACAATCTACTATTATTCTATTATTTGTTATTTATTTCAAGATTTTCCCACATTTTAAAGCAAACAATCAAAAAAATATAAAAAATAAACTATTAATAAAAAAATTATACTCAATGAAAATCAATCGTTATTTGTTAATTGTTATATAGAAGTGGCAGATTTGCCGCTGAGCCCTGCCGCGGCCTGACAACTCTGTGCAACGATCCGCCGAAACCTGGGGACGGCGTGCAGTCGGCGTTCCGATAATAACTGTCCTTCCTTATTGAACTAAATATTACTTACAGTCCGTGAGCTCTAAAAAGAACCTTCGGGTTCTAGAAAGAGACGTCGGGTATCAATCAACAGTGACACATGAAACAGCAGAACAGCATTATTACCTTCGTGTGTCATCGCTGATTCCCGAAGGTTGTTCTTAAAGCTCACGGACTGTATTGTATAAGGTCAATGTCGCTAATTCCGTCATAAGGCCTATTCCGTCCACGAGCGTATATTTCTTTTCACCTCAGCAGCTCGAACAAGGGTTCTTTGCTGCCTAAAAATCGAATTTTGCTCACTGAGTGAGACAAAATGACCTTGGAATTTCTGCAGTAAAACGAAAGAGAAACTAATGTTTCAAACGTCATAATGTCGCTTTTTGAATAGCAGAACCCCGATGATCACTAAATTAGCATGGAAACCTAATCACAAGATTTGGCGCAGGCACTAGTTTCTAATCAATGTGATTACAGTTTGGAAACGAAGCTCCTCCTCTCTTAAGTCAAAAATAGTCAAAAAATTTCAAAAGGGTCAAAAATTTCAATTTTTTTTTTTAATTCAAAAATTTCAAAAATGTCTAAAATGTTTAAAATTTCCAGTTTCCAAAATTTCAGTAATTGCAAAAATATCCGAAATTTCGAAAATTATTAAATATTTCAAAAATTTCAAAAGTTTCGAAAGTTGAATCATTTTCTAAAATTTCTAAATTTCAAAAATTTCAAACATTTCAAAAAATTCAAAAATTACAAAAATTTCAAAAATTTCAAAAGTTTCAAAAATTTCAAAAATTTCAAATATTTAAAAATTTCAATAGTTTCAAAAATTTCAAAAGTTTCAAAAATTACAAAAATTTCTAAAATTACAAATTTCTAAAAAGTTAAATTAGTAAGGAAAGTCAAAAAAGACAAAAAAGAATTCTGAAAAAAGTCGTAAAGTCAAAAAGTCATAAAAGGCAAAAGTAAAAAAAATATATATAACATCACTTCTCTGTTCTAACCGAGTATTTTTTTGTATCTGTATTATTATCGGTATGGTCTCACTGCTGAGGTGAAAAGTTGTATGTGCAACATGAGACCAAAGTTATTTGCACCTCGTGCCTTTGAGTCCCTCACTACGCTCAAGATTCTAAATTATAGAATCTTTCGCTTTCTCAGGACTCAAAATAAGCACTCGAAGCAAAAACTAACTTTGCTCTCTTGTTGCACAAATAACTATTGATTTTCAATCGTAGGAAAAAGAAACAATTTGCTTCCTTGCATTTGATTGCTGAAACTAAATAGATAGCTTTGTTGATGAACTTATCAATTTTGTTCGTTGTTCGAGAAAAACGCTAGTGGATAGAATAGTCTCAATGACGGAATTTGCCACATTGACCTTAATGTTGTGTTTTTGCATTTACTATAATTAAATTAAATATATTGGTCGTTCATTTTCTTTTATTAATAAAAGTTCGTAACAACGGTTCAGAAAATCGTAGGTAAAGATTTAAAAAAAAGATTGTACCTTATGCAATATATTTTTTTAGAAAACAAAGCTATTCCAGTTGACATAAATTTTTTTCTGATTCAGAAGTTAGCTACTCGTGCTTTCTAATTTTACGACTTCTTTGTTAACTCTCCACTTGCAATTTTTGTTGCGAGCCCAGAGGAGTATAAGGTAACTGATGACACAAACGTTTAGCAGCAGCACGTGTTCCAGCTCACAATTGTATGGGTTTTGTCAAAACATTCGGTATTTGTCTTAAATGAACATGCGATAATGATATTCATTTATACAGTACCGTATGTTCTTTTGCTATGCTATGTGGTGCATTCGGGCTAATAAGAATTTTATAACAGAATATAGGAAACTTGGTGTATGTACAAATATAATAATTTCCATGCTGTCATGTTTTTCGTTTGAGTCCTTCATTTTATTGACATATACTATACTACGTGGCATAATCAACAGTTTACCAAGTAACCTATAATTTCGGTCAGAATTTCCGTTCTTGAAAGAAAAACTACAACGCGCTGTCTAGAGTTAGTGCGGAAAGAAAAGTGTCATTGAATTCATTAGTTCTCATATAAATCACACCTCTTTTCAATCAAATTCTAATACCTTACAATTTTCCAGCTAAAGGAGTGTGCTTAAAGCTGCCATTAAGTATATTGTAAGTCAGCAAAATTTGATTGGCCAACTTAAAATCTCATATTATACTCATATATGCGAGTGGGTGCCAGCAGCCCTACAACTCTAGTGGCTATCTGCAAGCGAAGCATTTGTAATTAATAAGACAAACATCAATGCAAAAAAATGCAAATAGCTTTTTCATATCATTAATATACTCTGTCGGAGGCGCATTTAAACCTCAATTACCTAACTACATATTACGTAGCAGAAACGCTTACGCTAAACGTATTGTTTAATTATATCTACCCACTTGTAACTAATCCAATTAAACTCTTACACAATCCCTGTTTGAAGTGTCTCTGATATTACCAAGTAAAGATCAAGGAGAGGTCAAGAGCAGTATATCCTGAAAGCCACTTGCGTCCCCACTCTCAGGATCTTATCCTGATAATTAAGTAGTTGCTGCAATCGCAACCGATATAAGTTATACTGTCAAAACCTCAAAGAGTAATGTTAAAGTGTTTTCGAAAGTAAGCTCTATACTGTATGACTAAAAGTTACTTTTACAGTGAGTAAAATGTGTGAAACATGAGGTTGTGATGGTAATCAATTGATGTTATCTGCCGCAAACTTTAATTACAGGTAGAATCTATCGTTTTCTGGGAACAATGACTCTCTGACCTGTAAAGCCGTACAAGCTTATGAAGTTAAGTGTCTTGAAATTGTTCCCGTATATTTTGCTTGTGAAAACTCTATATTACTGCGGAGATATCGCACTAAACTCTTCACAACAATGTATTGTTCAGAAATGTGTCTGCCATAACATTGATAACATTGTTATGTATTTATGAAGCAATTTACTAAATTAGAATACGATTGGGCTGGACATTTGTATGCCGCATCTATCCGGGCAGGTGAGCCAACATGGCATCTAGAATTTTTTTTACGGAATTTAGAGATTATCAAAACAAAAGTGAAAGCCAGCTGTAAGATATTAGATGTGTAATATAATTTGTAAAATTAGGAAATAAAAAAGGAGAGTTTAGGTAAATAGGTACTGCATTTTGTGTCAAAAATGTGTCTGCTGTCGCTACGCGACGATACAGTAATGGTCGGGAATGAGTCGGAGCCTTAGTATTTGCGCAGTCAATTTTTTTAATATTCCACAGAGAATTTCCGCGTTCTGAATCGGGGTCTCGTTATTCCCCATAATTGGATTTCTTTATATGTTAAATGATTTTTGTCAGTCTTGCTACGTTTACGTTTTGGGAAATGTAATATCTCGTTAGGTAGGCAGTGCCATTTTGCGAATTTTATATTATGCAAAGAGTAGACCTTTTATTCAGAAAACAAATGAATAATATTGTTTTTTTAACACGTTTACCGTCCGTGCATTATATGACATGCACCGTCAAACTAGCTCTGCCTCGTCCAAGTGACGTCAGAAATGGGAATGCTCTATACATTTGTGCATTACCTGTAATTATGTGAGTAGTGAAGGCTAGGGACAGTTAAAGTGTTAACTTACCAGTTTATTTGTGCCTAGAATCACACATCACACATACACACACACACATAGACACACATCACATCATTACACACACACACACACACACACTCACACACACACACACACACACACACACACACACACACACACACACACACACACACACACACACACACACACACACACACACACACACACACATCATTTATAAGTAATGAGTGAAATAATATAATTTTAAGCAAAAAAGAACCGTCATCACTTAGGCTCCGCTTTTCCAAGAGGAAATGCCCGAATTACTGTAAAAAATAGGTGTAGGCCTATAATAGTTGAAGAGTTCCCTTGATTTCTCAGATCTGGACCTGATGACAATGGGACCAACTGTAAAATATACTCTTTCAAACAAAAAAAGAATTTCCCAAATCGGTCCAGCCGTCTTCGAATAATCGGTGAACATACATTAAAAAAAAACAAAGATCCCGACTAATTGAGAACATCCTCCTTCGAAATCTTTAAGTCGGTTGAAAAGAGAGAATAAACATTTCAAAATTAACAAATGATCAAAAGGCGTTCATTCAAACAGAAATAAGAGGCAGCTTTATGTGAAAATTTATATGATCCGAAATTTCCTTCCGACCCGAATGATGTAAATAAAACGACTAAATATTTGAAAGGAGAAGCTGCGAGATAATGCTGTAGTTAATGGGACGAATACACGTTCGCTGCTGCGTCGTTATCGTCCGTCTTTCATACACGGAGATTTTTTTTTACTAGAATCAAGTAAAAAATAGTAATTTCCAGGACAAGTAAACGTTTACGCAAAATAAGGAAACGTTTACTAAAAACAAGTAAACTTTACTAAAAATAAGGAAAGGGTTTACTTGTTTTTAGTAAGCGTTTACTTGTCCTGGGAATTACTATTTTTTACTTGTTACTAGTAAAAAAAGACGACGCGAGTTACGCAAACGAAATAGTCATGATATTTAAAATTTGAAAAATTATAGGTTTTTTCAAACGCTCTAGTGACTAAACGGGAAAAGTGGCTGAATTTATTTTGGAATATATATTATTAGACTAAATAATCTTGTTTTTGGCACAAGCCAAAACACGATTGCTGAAAGTTGCCTCGATAGAAAAAAAATCCGAATTTGTGTCCTTTTTCCCCTTATTTTTCTTAGCTTACGTAAACTATAAGAGATTATGCAATATTATTAAGTAAAAATATGGTATTCTGGTTTATCTAAAAAGTCACAGAAACAAAATTACACAAAATTTATAGATTCGCTTATTTATCGTATTTTAGTCAAAAAGTCTGATCCTTAAGAGCGCTGCATCTCTTTCTTTCGTGCACGGGAGCCATAAACGTGTCTCTAACGGATGGGCGTGGCCTGTCCGAATCGAGAAACGGCCTTAAGGTAATTACAACAAAATCATTACATTTGATACAAGAGTATCGGTAAACCGGTGTGGTTTGTCTCGATACCGATTCCGCCGTAGTTACCGCTGTGCGAAACCCTAAAAAGTGTGGAGTTATTGAGTACGTAGGGTAAATAAAGTGCAATTACGACCCACTACTCCAGTTTGCTTAGGCAAGCTTTACCCGTCAGACCTCTAGACTTGTTTTCTTTGACATTGTATATTCTTCATCCAGCTAACGTTTTCATATTCAAGAAACGTATTTGTGAAGGTATTCTAGCTTCGCTCACGTCGTGGTCTCAAAACGACCCGCGCGCAAATATTAGTTGAAATACACACGTTTCTTGGAAAAATAATCGTATTAAACCATGTAGAGACAATTTCCCAACCTCCATAGTTTAAGGTATTACATTCGCATCGTTTACATAAATTGCTTAAGGATACATTTATGTAAATATTATGCGGGTACTTCCAACCTGAAGCCTACCGTGTGCTAAGTGAAGGGTGTGTTAAAAATCGTTTAGCTTTGCAACAATTTTATGCGGCGTGTTTTTATTAGATTCCGATATTTGAGGGAAACATTTTTTACGTAAAAAATTGGTGTCTAAATTCAAGTCGTTTTAATTCGATAAGGGTGTGGCATGTGAGTTTGGGTAGCAAGTAAATGTATTATGTATAAATGATATTAAAATGTAATACACATACATAAAAGTATTACGAAACGACGTGGCAAATGTTCGTATGGAACAATATTTAGGTATTTAAAGCAGAAAACTACAAAACAAAGCGTTTTTTATAACTTATTCCTTTAGTTTAGATCATTTTGATACCAGTTTTTTTATTTCAAGTGTAATTTTCAAATTTTACAAATAAATTTTAACTACATATTACGTACATCAGTTGGCTTTCAAAATTTGAATACCCCTTTAGGTATATGGGTGTATGGTGTGTGATTACGTAAGGTTCTTATTTAATTTACATTTTATAAGTAATTATTTAGAATTGGCTAAGAATATTCGACATTTATAGGCTTCTAAACATATTTATTTATTTAAACTTTATTACACAGTAAAACAAAGTATAAAAGGCGGACTTAATGCCAGAAGGCATTCTCTACCTGTCAACCACCAGGCCAAACAGATAGAAAATCAAAAGTGCGGGGAACGAGTAGAAAATTCAAGAAAATTAAAATAACAGGTTACATAGATAATTATATTAAAAGTTTAATTTTATTCTCTGGGACTAGAGTAATGAAATATTTAAACCAGCGAGTAGATTTAGTGAAGCAAATACAAATAAAGGCAGAATTTATTACTTCATAAAATGAATTTCCAAACAGTGGCGATATATTTATTAAATTTACTTCATAGCACCTTATTGCATTTACATACCTGTTGAGTTCCCAATTCAATAAATTGTGCTTGCCACGCAATATTCTTTTAAGATCTCACGGAAAATGTTCAAAAGAAAAGCAGCTAATCTATAAAAGATTCTATTTACCCTTATTTACGTAACTCCACGAACTGATCAAAAGGAAATTTTATATCGTAAAGTTTCTGGCAATATCCGTTTGGGGCGACAGGATTTTTCGAGGGCGGTTGTTCATCGTTAATCTTGGGGACAAAAACGGCAAGTTTGGCTCCGGCCATAATTTAGGACGGCAAGTGCGCGCGACACGCGGTCGCAGTACAATGTTCCGAAGATAAAATTACCTTCGCGTCAGAGCATCCTGCGTTTGAACGCACTTTTTTGTAAAAAAATTGAACTTTGGTAAAAATTGTGAGACTGACAGATGGGGATTAAGGAACGGTAGTAATGTAGATATTGGAATCTATACATATAATAAACGCGTAAGGAGAAAAAAAATGTACATCGAAGATATTTGAGAAAATCTAATTTAGGGGGTCTTAGAAACGTTGACTGAATACATTTTGGTGATTTTTGGAATTTTTGTTTGTCTGTCTGTGAGTTTGTTCGCGATGTACGCAAAAACTACTGCACAGAATTTCATGAAATTTTGTATTATAGTTGTTTATACCCCAGGGTAACATATAGGGTAGTTTTTATCCCGCTTATTTAAAAATATTTTTTTCCAATTCAAGCAAGTCTGTTTGGAAAGAGAAGTGCCGTGGTTTATATGGAAGCTCATACAATCTACGACACTTCTCTTTCCGAACGAGTCAATTTCGTTGAGTAAGTTGAAAGTAACCGGAAATATAATTGTCATCGACTAAAGGATGATGCACGATGTTCCGGACCGTCTCCGACACGACAATTTCGAGGTTTAATTTTGTATAGACAAGCGTCACGTGATCCTAGGAGGTCACCTGTACAGTATGTGTAGTGAAGTGTTGGAAGTGTCGTATCGGAGACGGTCCGGAACACCGTGCATCATATGTATCAATTTGTGGGATATTTAATTCTATAAATTAAATTATCTATCCGGTTCATTTCCAGACCTGGGCAACGTAGGCCTAGGCCACTTTTTTCTTTGTATATGACATCAATATAAGGTTATAATTTATATTTAATTATAGTGTGTCAACATAAAATAAACAATTTATTCTTCATTCTTGACCGTTGAGTTTTGTCCGATCCAGTCCATGCTGCTGAAGCAATTCTCGCTCCGATGTTCCGTTCCTGAGCTCTATGCGGTGGTGTACTGCCGTTTTGCCGAATTATGTTTCGTCAAATTTCATTTACCAACCAACTACTCGACGAAGTTCAATTTCGCGAACCAATCCTTGGCATATTTTAATTTGTAATTTTTTTATTTCGCAAAATTTTTGTATTGCAAAATTTTATTACGTCAAAATTTTATGTGGTAAATAATTGTGTGGCAAATGATTTGCTAAGGCAAATAACATATTGTCAAAGTTTATGTGGTAAATAATTGTGTAGCAATTAGTGCTGCTCCCAGAGATAGGTAAGTTAGGGTTATTTTTTATGACCCTAAAAACGAAACTGCTCCCAGAGATAGGTAGGTTAGGGTTATTTTTTTATGGCCCTAAAAACGAAACTGCTCCCAGAGATAGGTAGGTTAGGGTTATTTTTTATGGCCCTAAAAACGAAACTGCTCCCAGAGATAGGTAGGTTAGGGTTTCTTTTTATGACCCTAAAAACGGATGGAGCATGCTTATTTTGGCATGTTATATTGGATATATTAATAAAAATTAAAAGAAGATTCTTACCTGTAGATAAATTGGCCGAGATGAAATAAGGTATGCCAATCAATACGTTTGACGAAAACATAATTGACATCTTTAAAAAATCCCAGGTAATAATTTGTCTAACAATAATTTATCAAATCATTTGTTGGGAAATGATATCAGTGCGAAACGTTGAGTTGGGAAATAATAATTTGACCAAATAAAAATAATGGGATACGTAGTTCGGGGAGTTAAGAATTTGCTAAATAATTTTCGTCGAAACATTAGTAAACCCTTTGCGGTACTTGGCATTTGGCCTTCGCATAGATTGCCAAGACACTTAGGAATTAAGTTTTGTCCGGTCCTTTTCATGCTGCTGCTAAACCAGTTCTCGCTGCGACGATCCGTGCCTGGGCCCTATACGGTACTTGGCATTTGGCCTTCCCATTCATTAGGTACATTACCTACCAAGACACTTGATCATTGAGTTTATATCCGGCCCTCTCATTCTGCTGATGAAGCAAGTCTCACTGTGACGTTCCGAGCCTGGGCTCTGTGTGGTATTCGGCCTTTTGGTCTTTGCATATATTGCCGCTCCCTTGGGCCTTTCGCCCTCGGGTTCGCTAAGCTAAGACACTTGCTTGAATATTGAGTTTATACCCGGCCCTATCATGCTGCTGCAGAAGAAATTCTCGCTGCAATGTTCCGGGCCTGGGCCTTATATAGTTTGCCCTTCGCATACATTCTCGGGTTTGTTAAGACACTTGACCATTGGATTTTATTCGATCCCTTTCAGACTGCTGCTGAAGCAATTCTCGCTGCGACATTCATTTGGCCTTCCCATACCATGCCGCTCATCCTCGGGCTCACGAAGTTTATACCCGGCCCTGTCATTCTGCTGCTGAAGAAATTCTGGCTGCGACGTTCTGGGCCTGAGCTCTATGTGGTATTCGGCCTTTGGCCTTCTCATACATTGCCGCTTCCTCGAGCCTTAGGCCCTTGGATTCGCGAAGACACTCGACCGTTGAGTATTGTCCGGTCCCTTTTTCATGCTACTGGTGTAGCATTCTCGCTGCGATGTTCCGTGCCTGGGCACTTTGCGGTACTTGGCATTTGGCCTTCCCATACATTATCGTTCACCCTCAGGCCTTCGGGTCTCGCGTTCGAGAAGGAACTTGACCATTGAGTTTATACCCGGCCCTGTCATTCTGCTACTGAAGAAATTCTCGCTGCGAAGTTCCGGGCCCGAGCTCTATGTAGTAGCCTTCTCATACATTGCCGCTTCTTCGGGACTTAGGCCCTCGAATTCGCGGGGACACATGACCGTTGAGTATTGTCCGGGTTCTTTCATGCTACTGCTGAAACAATCGTCTCGCTGCGACGTTCCGTGCTTTGGAACTATGCGGTACTTGGCATTTGGCCTTCCCATACATTACCGCTCACCCTCGGGTCTTCGGCCCTCGCTTTCGCGAAGGCTTTTGACCATTGAGTTTATACCCGGCTCTGTCATTCTGCTCGCTGCGACGTTCCGAGCCTGAGCTCTACGTGCTACCTATTCGGCCTTTGGCCTTCTCATACATTTGACCGTTAAATTTATACCCGGCCCTGTCATGCTGCTGCAGCATAAATTCCCGCTACGACGTTCCGTGCATGGACATTTGGAGACTATAATGCAGTGGTTGGCATTTGGTCTTCTCATACATTCCCTTACATAATTAGTAACAAAAATGTACTATTTAACGTGTAGAAAGCGTAAGTTTTAGAGTATTGGTCTGGAAATAGTCAATGATAATACCAAACCGCCTAAACACTCGCGGGCGAAGCCGCGGGCACAGCTAGTATTAAAATAAATTGAACTTTGGTAAAAATTGTGATACTGACAGATGGGGATTAAGGAACGGTAGTAATGTAGATATTGGAATATTAAATATGAAACTATTTTGATTTTGCCCTAATATTCCGTTTTTGTACCATTGGGAGAGGCTAAAAAATGTTTATTATGCAAATCGGTGCTGGTATGCCAGTTTGGTTTGAATATACTGATGATTGGAATATTGTAAATTAAAATGCAGTATCCATAAAATAACTTGAAAGGTTTAGCTACTAGGTTTGGCTGCATGAGCCTCGTCTGAGTCTATCATAATTTAAAATAGCAAGTGGCCGCGACACTAGGTGGTACAACGTTTACTCAAAGAACCTTTGCTTTTACACATTGAGATCATCTGAAGAGAATGAGGGCGAGTACTCGTAATCAAACAGTCAATAAATCAGTAAATCACCACACACATCAAATTCAGTCAATATTTACATTCCCTTTATGTTTAATAGGTCACTGAAACGAGGAATATTATTTTAACCGCTAGTAATTTGACGCATTAAAAATATTTCTACGTCGACCTGCTCAAATTGTCTCGTAAGAACATACATCTAAACATAATATTTTACATTAAATAGTTAATTATGATTACCCTATAATTATAAAAAATATATTTTAATGATATCCTTACTATACTCAGATTACGTGAAGTTGGAGCCAGGTACTGCAAACTACCAAAATATGTCCCAACTTCAGAATCAAGCAAACGTTAGCAGTTCACCGCATAAATAACATTCTATGCTTACGTTTGTGCAGTTTACAAATTAAATTTTGCGTCGACTGATTTCCTCCTCGTGGGGTTGTTACTTCACAATTGTTGGATTCTAACTTTTGTTTTCATTCTGATGAGAAGTTGAATTTTAATTACGCAGCAATATAATAATTGCACTTCGCTCGGGAAACAAAGACACCCTTCCACCGTTTTATAAAACATAAATTATGGGAGAAGTGCTCAGAAGATTGGGCTGTATATACATTTTAATGTACATATTTGGACAGATCCATCCAGTAGTATCTCGGAATATACTTCCCTCGAGATCGTTACCTACGTAAATTGTTCATATTTAATGAAAGGGTAGGGCTGTTGCCTGCAAGGAGAACTTAAGTTTTCACATTGTAGACCGTTTCTAGAAGCTCAGCAAAAACTCGTTAAACTCTGTAGCTTTGTTACGTAGGCGATGAACCTTACACTACACGAATTTGTTTCATTAAGTTTTGTTTGTGTGCCTATAGCAGCTCATTTTACCATTACATTATGATTATAACTTCGATGTAGGTAACAAATAAATAAAACTATTCCTGAGATAAAATGAATAAGTACTTAATTAGATATTTTATTCGGCTATTTTAACTGTTTTAACTTTTCTAGAAATTTACTGTAACACAGCAGCATAATTAACTCTTGCTGGTTTTCAGTGCAACTCAAACAAACGTACGTACATATCTGTCTACAGCCAGTAGTCAATATAACTTTTGTTAACAAAATGCAAATGATTGGTAAGTAACAACATACCTGGTAATTTAAGTGAATCAATTTGAATTTCACAATTTCAAGCGCCTTTGTCACCACCAAAATAACTGTGCTTTATATTCTGTAACGCGATTAATTTCCACTTTTGAATCAATGCCGTAGTACCTATACCTCGTAAAATTTACTTGCGCCCATTAAAGTGCAAATGCCGTTATCGGGCGAGAATTGATGGGCCCTACTACGAGCTATCAATCAAGATTTGCAACCAAACTCCCTTAAAACAGGAATAATCCAAGTAAATTGAATAAAAACAGCCGTTCGACAGAATCGCTCGTAGGCACGACATCTGGAGGGGTAATGGGGATGGGTTTTGTATTTAAATAAAATGTTGAGTGAAAATTATCACATTTTGTAATCAATACCTGAACAGTTATCAAATACATTTTTATTTCTTTTAAGCATTGTTTCTATAAATAAATAAATAAATATTAGGACAATCTTTTACACAAATCAACCTAGTCCCACAGTAAGCTCAATAAGGCTTGTGTTGTAGGTACTAGGCGACGATATATATAATAGATAGATATAGATAAATACTTAAATACATAGAAAACATCCATAACTTTATTCTATTCTCTTCTCTTTTCTATTTCTTAAAAAAAAACTTAAATATTTATTGTAAATTATCCTATTTAAGTAGACGCCGGCATTCGCTTTTTTCTACACATACTAAAAAATATATTAGTCCAAATACTAATTAAACTGCGCTGCTTAAACATTGAAGCCAAGCAACTTTGTCGCAGCTTCGCTGCTCAGCAGAAATTTCAGTCAATTTCCTAAAGTGATAGCTAAAGGCGTCGGAGACACCATTTCGGTCGTGATTGATCGTGGTAAATGGTTTGTGACGCTCGCGGCTCTGCCGTGACGCGTCGTGACGCTTTACGATCATCGACACTCGTTTGTTTAGAACTTTGAACAGATGTCCACGGGTCACTAAATAAGAGTGTTTATTGTGATAAGGTGATAACCTGAACAGAAATGAATAAGTTACTGACATA
The DNA here is from genome assembly GCA_911728535.1 of Pammene fasciana. Lineage (NCBI taxonomy): Eukaryota > Metazoa > Arthropoda > Insecta > Lepidoptera > Tortricidae > Pammene > Pammene fasciana. Next base: position 13,766,449 of record OU452276.1, on the reverse strand, counting down.
GTATTGATATACATTAGGTAACTCCTAGCATTTGTTGTACAGTCAGTAAAAGTAACTAATCGGACGAAACATTCAAATTTACCTTAAGAAGCTCTAACTCCTTAACAAAAAAAACTTGGTACTACTTCATGTGCCAAGATAATTTTGATCACCTGGCCCTCTTAATTGCTGACTATATGCATATTCACAATTAATTTTTAACATAAAATCAACAACATTTAACGGATTATTTTGAACATTGTACAGATTAATTATTGTATTCAGGCAGGTAAGCGCTTCCACCAAATGGTACCTATTTGCTCTACATATATTGACACAGACTAACTTTATGTAACATTTATAGAAAACGTAATAATATACATTAGTGTAATAATATATATTAATGTATCCCTCACTTTTCATTAAATTGTCGAAAGGGCCTCTGCGCGTTGGCTTCGGCTCCGCATACGCGTCCCAAAGGTCCGGAACACCATTGTTCCGTGGTCAGGAAACACATAATGCATTTACGTATTCAGTTTTAAACTACAGTCAGTCATATGAAGATTAACCTTTTATCGCATGAATAGAAAAAAAATGTTCAAATTTGAACATTACGACACATGCCAATAAAGTTGAAAATAATAACGGCCATATAGTTTCGTACGCGGTAAAGGGTTAAAATATTACGTGACGGTCATACTCACGTGTTTCAAATAACAATTAGTGCGATATGTTAGAATACGACGCGCATTCGTGTTCAACAAGTAAGTTTATCATTTAGTTTATTATAAAAGTACCAATGTATGTGATTTCAAATAAAAATTCATTTAATTTTCATAACTATTTTACTAAGATTAACACAGTATTGTTCAGTTTTAATAGGAAACTCTTACGTTACCGAGGTTTCATTTTATAACTAACAAACCAGCCGTTTTAAAAATGTAACGCGAAATATTTTACACGAAAACGCTATAAAACACCTACTTATGATCGTTAAAGCCATAAAATGGTTTCAGCATGGAGTAAGTCCAATATATATGGGTCTATAAAAAGCACGGAAACATAAAATTTTCCAATAATGTATTAGCAATTTCCGATAGGGTAGATTACGGTACGTACTTAATGTTTTGCCGAAAACACTTTTAAGAATATGCCGAGTTTAAAATAATGCATGCGTGCATGGTAATAGCCTCAAATGCAGAAAAAGCTTTTTGAGAAGTACTTTCCAATATACCTATAGTATAACAATAAAACACGTTTGTATTATACATCTACAGGGTGTTTCCTGTAATAAGTGTAATAAGAGCAATAAATTAAAACGTAGGTTTTACTCTTCAAACAATAAAACTTTTGTTCAACGGCTTAAGAAAAATATGTATTTTATGGATTGTCTCTCTTTCATACAATAAAAACTAAATACTATTTTCAATGTATGTTAAAATCCGTCTTGGACTTGGAAAATGGACATCGCTTGTCAGCCTTGTCACTCTACACTCTCTACAGACATAATCAATTTCGGAATACATTGCGTGTTCGAATAAACTTTAAAGGGTACTAAAAATCAAACCGCAAGTTATTTTTCAAAGTCGCTGAACAAACGTCGTCTGGTTTGAGGAGTAGAATCTATGTTTTAATTTATTGCTCCTATTACAGGAAACACCCAGTATACTATGGGTGTTATATTGAGTAGATAGCGTAATTTTAATACGTATTTAATCGGTTTTTCACACTAATATTCTACCTTTTAGTAAACGTATATTATATACAGTACAAAAGTACCGCATCTTTATTAAAATGATATCCCTCACCAATATTTATGTAAATCATCATGTTTTCTTTTTTCCTCCTAAAATTATTCGCTGCAGTAGCATAATAAAATCACGTATTTACGAATACTGCGAAGTGTACTCATGGAATATTTGAAATATACATTGTAATAAAAGAAAAAGTGTTCAAGGAGACGTCGAAACGTGTCCACATTTGGACAAATTTGGGTCCAACATAACCTCAAATGGAGAGACTAAACGATCCCTGAAAATCGTAATATAAAATCCAATAAAACTTCTTTTACAGTATTGAGTTTCGATTTCACTATAACTATTATCTGCTTGAGTGGTTAGTTTTCAATCAAAGTTTGAGTTGTACTTATTTGACTCTTTGTTTCGTACAGTCAGCAGCAGAAGTAGCTAAGCGAGTAGGGTGTTCAAAACGACCTACACACGCTCTTATTCTCTTAACAATAAAGTCGAGTCCAGCTCATTTTGAACACCCTACCCGCTTAGCTACTTGTGCTGTTGACTGTACCCATTTCGAACCCAGTGTATGCGCTATTTAAATGATATCGTGGTTACCCAAAATAGAAAAGTAAATGGATTCAAAACCCATATTGCGTTGACATTACCGCTAATTACATAATATTTTGTAACCATATTATTTTTTCCGTGTAAATTGCATGCAATTATGACAAAACTTGAACCATTAACGTCGATTAAGATTTATTCGAGTCTGTTGTCTCCGCTGTTAGTCACAGTAAGGGCTCTGTTACATAGGCAACTTTTTGTTTGCAAGATTAACGGCGAAGTATGGGTCACAAAAAAGCGCCGTAAAGTAAGGAAATTGCCAAAACTTCGTGTTAAAGCTTGAAATTTTCTTGTTCTAAATGTCGACGTAAATGAAAGATGGCTCTTTTGAAATCGGAAAAGAAATTAGGAACAGACGTTTTAGGATTACGAGTTTTGTAAGCGTGTACCTACACAGTTAATCTTTATATTTCCAGTGATGTGATTATGCAGGAAATGGCCGAATGACTGGATAACGTATTATTTTTGTTAGGTTTAAACAGTAAAAGTGTTACTTAGTTGTTTGTAATATAGAATAGAACACTTTATTACCTACTCAAAATTATATTTGGATAAAAGTCGTTTTTTGTGTATTTTTTTAAATCGAAATTAGATTTTTTATATCATTAACGCGGAACATTTACCCTTACTCCTAATATGGGCCAAATATGAAAAGAAACGTAAAGGTTATTCCGATAAATCTCTAACGCTATTCGAGTCTTCATTAGGCTACTTTGATCAATGCGTGCAATGCGTACTAGCGCGCTATCTCATATATTTAGCGAGCGTTAGTAAGGGAAAGAACCATGCCTTCATTAGGTCGTTTTCCTTCAACGTTTTTGAATAGGAAGTCTTTTGGGAATGTGGCGTTCGCCGACTAATGACGGCTCCCGGCCCACGATATATCTCTCGTAGTTAGGCGCAGAAATCACGGCGACCGTGCGCTTGATTGAGTTTTCTTTTCCATTGTGCCTCCATTAACAAAATAGCTTTTTTCCCCTCTTGCGCTTCCCAGCGGACGCCACGTGTTCACGGAAATCATATCTGCTTATTTCTTTCTTGGGGTTATGGAGTTTTTGTAAAACACCCTTGGTAATATGCTGGGAAAAGTGAATGTATTCAATGAATTCGTTTTGAAAGGCCCTCGGGAGCCATTTATGACACCGACAATAATGTGTTAAGTCACCGTATTAACAATAAACAATTTGATAAATTGATACATCTACTGGATTACAATTAATGCATTTTGAAATAAAAAGACACATTACATTCCTTTAAAAAAAAGCAGTAATTAAAAACAGTTCATTAGGAGTAAAGGGTTTTTTTGTTACTTCAATATCTCCTTAGAAATTCACTTAGTCGTAGATAAAACTTCAGATATGGTTATTATGTTCATTACATTTTTTATAATTTTCGTGGTGTGAATAAACAAATATTTTTTGAAGAGTGGTCAAATTGGTCAGTAATTTATACCTCCCTATATATAAATCAATCCTGACAGGTGTATGTATATGTCCTAGCCAAATCGTTGAGTCGATTAATTTATGATCTGGCCACGAAATATGTATACAATTACGAGTATAAGAAGATTAAAAATGTACAAAGAAAATACGTATGACACGAAATATGTTCTCAGTAGCTGCTTACTAAGTAGCAACATGTGTAATGATATTTATAATTTAGCCGGCGAAGACTGCACAGGCAGCTTACCTAAGCAGCTCGCAAGAACCTCCGAGCGCACTTATGTTCCACCTTCCAATTAACGACGTATCTAATTATACTATCGTGCACCGAGCACCCGAGAATTTCCTAAATTACTTATTACGAAATGCAATTACACCTGAATCTGTTAGAGTGAGGAAATATTTTAAAAAGGCGCAAATTTTTGAGAATGAACAAGAAGATTAAATATTTTGTTTCTTTCCTGTACACGGAACAATAGTGTTCCGGACATTTGGGAAACGTATGCGAAACCGAAGCAACGCGCAGAGGCTTTCTAAAATTTAATGAAAGAGGATTACTAACTTTAAGCGGATGCTACCCCTGCCAGTGTCTTGGGACGTATGCAAAGACAGCAGCCGCCGTCCGTGGTGTGAAGGTGAGGACTATTGCATATAATACTACGCTAATTTGGTGAAAATAATGAAATAACTACCGTCAACTGCTAAAACTTTGCCTACCATGCCCAACTTTGCCTGACTTAAAAACACGGTTCTGTTCACCAAACAGCTATTTGTATATTATTCCTAAGATGGGGAAAAGGCGGCCATCTCAGGTATAAGATATAAGCTGTTTGGTGAAGAAAATACATGTTTTTCAAACTAGGAAAAATTTTACATCGTAGGCAAAGTTGTAGCAGTTTACGGTACCGGGCTTTTGGATGGAAAATCACGCGCCTGCCTAATTATATATGAATCCATGTTTGAATCATTATATAATTTTGCCTAGCACACGCAGAGTATAGCCACGAAGTCTCAGCGACATACTAAGTAATGTATAACTAAAATATATTAAACCTTTATACTTAATACTAAAAAAAAGACTTCTCACTATTCGTTTCTAATTGCGTTCTTTAGAATCATTTACTACATAATAAGAATACCCTCATACCAATCTAAATAACACAATATTCTAAAAGAACTAACCATAATTTTTGTCTAAAAAAATTGAACAAAAGCATTCGAGACACGAATGTCGTTGTAAGGCTTAATTCTGGTTCCCAAACGACGCCCATTACGGGGAACACGGAAACCTCTTTCCTGCTATTTCCCTTTTCTAATTGTTACATAAAGCTAACAAAATGAGCAATTCGAGGTTGCTCCGGTGAAGCACCAGACATCATCCAGAGGGTTTCGTGTGGTTTCTGTCTCAACTGTTTTATTTTAGGGGTACGTTTATGGATTTGGGCGAGTGAGAAGTATCACGGAAAAATGTTTGGCATTGCGTACGTATAGATTATAGGTTTATTCAAGAACGATTGTTTTATTACACTTTTTTTACATGTAGTTTTTTTAGGATTTTGTAGTCAACTAGGAACCTTTATAGTTTCGCCAATTCAGACTGTTCGTCCTTCTGTCTGTCCGCAGCTTAGCTCAGATAATAGTTTTAGTAAGTAATTTTTATAGGTATTTTGTAAGGCTATAGAATATTAATTATAGGCCAATAAAATTAGACTTTTTCGAAGAATTGATCCCCCGCAGTCTAGAAAATGTTTTAATACCTTCATTTGACCCTAAATTCGGGTCATCCGAGTTTGCCCAATCCCAGGAGGTGTACATTGTTTTTAGGAAATTTTTGCTCCTATGTTGATCCTGAAGACCTCATTTCAGCATGTCGGCAACTCCTGGCAGCCCTATATTCACCTAAGCCCAATGAGACCTCCTTGGACAAAATCCGCTACAAGATATTCTTTAAATTCCTCATAAAGCCGACTTTCAATTTGGTCTCTCTACCCCCAACAAATAGAGCCGAATTTAACCCTCCTTAACATTGAATGGAGTGACTTTTTCCGACAGACCTATCGTGTTTGAGCTACAAGCAAACAACTGAAAAAAAAAAATACATTTTGCGTTATTTTGCTGCCAAAAGTTATGCACACCTCCTGGAACTGTGCAAACTCGGACGACATGCTTTTAGGACCACATGCAGGTATTAAAATGATTTCCAGCCTGCTGGGAATTAATTCCTCAAAACGTTTTTTATTGATTTTCATTTCTTGGCCTATTATTGCTGCCTATAGGTATGTTATGCATGCCTCAACTTCGGTTTTTTTTTATGCTCTTAGACATACATATGTATGTAATTAAGAGCATTGTAATACGACAATTCATAACTTAAGTGCATAGTAATGTTTAGGCAAAAAAATACAATTTTTATTAGTTTTAGTTTCGCTGTTTCCTAAAACATATAAGATTTAGTCGAATGCCAACTAACCACTCTGTAGTGTGTAGTTAAAAATAATTGTAAGCCATGTCATAAACAATCTTTTATTTTTATTTATTGGCAAATTAATTAATTTATTATGAAAGTCTTCTATGATGATATTTTAATAATATAATTTAATATTAGGAAAAAATATCACCGATGGTTAATTGCTCCAATATCAAAATATTATTACTCTATTACCCACATATTCAATATTCATGCTGTTAGGAATACATATTACCAAAACCTGACATAATATTAAGCCCATATTGCTGTATAAAAAGAAAAGGCTTATGCTGAGGTCTACTGAATGTCATTGCGCATCGGAGAGAACTCATATTATTCTTCAGGAAGGGTAAGAGAATTAGATACTGATCGTATTCAGGCTCGATCGTATTCGGGTTTTCATTGCAAAAAGCCAATATTCGACACATTTACCCTCGCGTGGCACACTTTTACATTTGGACTGCGTCGCTCATTGGCGATTCAACCCTTGCGCGGTCGAACAAACTGGATTAGCTCGGGACATGTTCGCCCGCTAGGGAAATAAATTGATTTTTTTTATTTGTTGTGTTTTCAACTCGCGTCCGCAATAACAAGCCACAATGAAAAATAATATTTTTTCGAAACATTGAAAAGTAAACTTTGGATACGATCCCCTATGAATTAAATATTGTGGGAACTTTAAACGGCTAATAAACCCATTGAAAACCGTATAATTTTAGTCCCAACGATGAGGTTTGTATTTGATCTTCCTACATATCTATCTACAATAGGTATGCATGCATAACTAGTTACTTGCATCGAACATTTTATATCAAAGATAGACACAATATAGTTTTTCACGTACCTACATGCTGTATTTATATTAAATTAGTAACAAGTCTAACTTAGTTACTATTCTATTTTTTTTGTCATAACTTTCAAAGTCAAATCTTGAGTTTGAAATAGAATGCAATTTTTTTTATGCAGGATATGAAGGCGTTCGACCACGATCTCACCTGATGGTAAGTGATAATGCGGTCTACGGTGGAGCACGCTTACCTATGAGAAGCATGGGTAAGCGTGCTAGATAGGCCCTAACATAGATTTTAAATTGTTTTTCGGCGAAGTTAACATCGACGCATTTTTTTAAGGTACATTGAACTTGGCTCTCGTTTTACATTTATTCTTTGATGGGATGTATTAGAAACTAGCTTCTGCCTGCGAGCTCGTCTGCCTAGACTTTGCCTGCCCCGGAGAACTTTAAAGCTAACCAGACAATGTCAGTAATAATGACATTATTTCTCTACCCATCCTTCTCATTCTTTATATACATAGAATAGGACGGCTACAGAAATAATTACATTATCACTGGTTTTTTTTAAGGAAAACGCCGAAGTGATAAACCTTATAGACAGATCGTTACGATGTTGGGTCGACGCAATTGTTTTTATGTAAGTTACAGACACGACACACGCAGTGTGAAGTAATTTGGAGAAATTCCTTTTTTATCTCGCAATTTTCCATTTCGTATTCCGTCGACAGAAATCGAGCGTAGGCGTAATGCTGACGTGTCTGTATTTATTAAAAGAAGCAAAGTTGGGATATGAAACTTTATTGAGTGTAATCCCTATCTGTATATATTGCGATATCTGTGTGTTATAATTTCAAGCTACAGCAAGATTTCGATAATAATCGACCAAAAAAAAATTTACTATCAAAAATCCTTCATAACTCGCAAAATATTGATCCTATGACACATCACTCGCCTAGTTTGTAAAATGTGCATTTTAATCATTTCCCTGTGCCCATACCCAATGGGGGTAGGACCCCTAAATTTTGATAGGACTCGGCAGTTCGGCAGTGACAAGATAAAGGTAACAAAACAATGTTTCATTGATGTAATAATATCATAATTTTTCTTCATAGAATGCCATTTTTCTTACAGTAAAACTAACACATTTCAAACTCAAGTATACATGTTAGCCGACTACCGCGTAGACGATTGTCAAAACTTACGTTATTGGATGACCGCAGATTGTTGTATTTTTTGTCAGCGTTATGAAAAATCCATCAAAAGTTTTTCATGTCGTTAGCAGTGCCCCTAGTGGGAAAAAATAAAGTTGCCAGAACACATGTGCTCAGATTGATTGAACTTTCTTACTTCGAACTTACTTATTTATATTCTGCACGAAATATTATTACTTGTCATATTTATTTATTACGTTCTTTCAAAGGCAATAAAATGCTTATATATTGCTAGTTACTGATTATATGATTATATCTCGTTTTTATTATGTGAGGTATCACAAAGCCTAACTTTTTGACTTATAGTAAAATCTTTTACTTGGCACATTATTCACTCTTATTTGATTTAATTACAAAAAAATATTAACTAAGTATTTTCAATCTTAACTACCGGTGACCGGGTGGTGTAGTGGTCAGCGCGAAAGCCGCGATAGATGAAGACGGCAGTTCGAATCTGGCCTCGGATACCGGAGGACTTGGTCACTTTTTCTGAAGTATATGACATCTATTTCAGTTTATAAGTATTTTCATTTTATTGATGTATGGAGCTTAACGCATTAAAAAAACGGAGCAATGCTATGATTTTCTTCAGATATTACTAGATTTGGTGATGCTACCAATTTCCATAGTTTCCTACTAGATTAATATACTAACTTTCAATTCAGACCTATTTGCATTCGAAAAGAGAAGATATATTATTGACTGCTAACTCCGCACTAATCCAGGCTGCAGCTAAAACTAGTTAATGGCTGCGCTTGCTCATTACCTATTCAAGTGGCAAGTTATACTTCCACACACTTACCCTAACCAGAGTAGGTACACCCGTTTACAACGAGTAGTCCAACTTCGACCAAAAAAACTGAGCGGGCCGCGAGCAAAAAACAACTGACGACGCGAGTTACGCGACTGAAATAGACATGATAAAATAAGGGATGTGCCGCTGCGGTGCTACCGTTGCGCGAAACCTGTTTGGTACATCCTTGCGTCCGGAGTTTGACGTGCGAACGTGAATTTTTATTAGTAAGTAGATGGGTTACTGGTCTAATAGACCACCTTCCTTATACTGTGCCCTAACTGAAAGCGTGAGCACGTATTTATTTTATCGAAATATTGAATCATGTTTATAGATGAGACATAAGAACGTGTCTCCATTATTAAGGAATACATTACTATCGCATGTAGAATATTATATTGTTTGAGTTGAACCGCGTCCTAAGTAAACGAAATAAAACATAACACCGAAAAATGAGGGGAAATGGATTGCTGACCACTTAGTTTGTTCAAACAAAACATGATGTACAGTGGACTGAGAGCTTTTTATTGGGGGTGATAAAAGTGCACCATAAGAACTCTACTTCCATTTATTGCTTTTTATCAGATCTCTAGATCACGTGTTTTGCTTTTGATAAATAGGAGTATGGTATTTTTTATTCGGAAATAACATAAATAATATGTGTTAAATGTATAATTGTATACGTTTTCAATCAATAGATTTTAGGAAATTAAAAAAAAAAACTAATGTATCGTTTCCAGCTATCCGTTTCCAATTTATGAATTAAATGTTTGTGTTCTTACGGGACAAAAATAAAGCTGAAAACTTATATTGTATAAGAAAATTACTCAGGTGTAAGTCACGTTCAAGAAAGAATTCAAAGTTTTTCTTTATAAAAACGTGTTAGTATGGAATAATATAGGTAACAAAAATAACCATATTGCGGGTTACGCAAGTTTATTTTCTTCTGTATAATATCCTTTAAACGTTAACTTTCCTCATTTGTTTGAAAGCTAACTTTGTCAGAAACACGGACTCGTGGCATGATTGACGTGACTGTTATACCGATGTAGGTAGACAAGATATTATATTGAAGTTACGGCCACCAAGAAATGTGTATTTTTTACTTTTTTACTAAGAAAAAGAAGGTTAATATTGTAATTTACAGAATACTTAATTTACAACAAGTATTACGAGGATTTATTGTCGTTAAGTTTAATATGAAACATTATCTGGAAAAATTATTGGCTACGCAGTAGGCTTCGTAGCATTATGGCGTAGTTGTAGGTACACGGGGTCCCTGGTATGTAGCGAAAATTATTCCTAGAGGTGAAACGATAATGTCTAGGAACTAAGTATTTATCTATATATATCGTCACCTAGTATTACCCACAACACAAGCCTTATTGAGCTTACCGTGGGACTAGGTTGATTTGTGTAAGATTGTCCCATAATATTTATTATTTAATGTATGGTTGTTACTGTAAAAGAAACGAATGTCTAGTCAGAAGTAACAAGTTAAATAAGTAGGTATAAAAAAGAATCTGACTGTGTCTTTAGTGAAACATAATTTTCTTTGTTTTATTATTTCATAATATTCACCACTCTCTACTGAACACAGTTCAATTAATGCATAATGAACTTGCAATTAAAATAATTCTGCAAGAGAATATAGGTAAATAGTCTTTTGGATTCTGGTCAGACATGAATTAATAAATAGTTTTTTCGATTGGTGGAAGTACCAAAGTAAGTACATCAACAAATTTTGGGGATACAAGAAATAAGTTTGGACCTTTTATTTCATTGAAAGTAAAATTTGTAACCTTTTTATTTTACATCACTGATTTAACCAAAGAAAGTAGAAGCGATATTGCAGCAATAACCGTAAACGACAAGACAAAAGCACCAACGAAAACAGTCTCAGCAATATTATTCAGAAACAAATTCTCTTAAGCTTTCTGGAAACACAATAAAAGATTCGCTTTACGTTTAAACGTTTCATTCAGAGCTCGAGTTGATCAAGCCGAACCCATTTTGTTTCGGTAACTCCCAGCAAGAAATGAGAGGCATTTTAAAAAAGGTCCAGGCCATTGTCCCGCCGTCGCTATGCTTAACCCGACAGTCTGGCTGTACAAAGCCACTAGTGGAGGTAAATGGGCTTTCTGCTCCTGAAACCACGTGCATATTATACTTTAGTCGACGTAGGTACGCCGTGAGCATTGTTGCTGCTTGTTACTATATGCATAATAACATAACATTCATAACTGACACCGCGAGCGCTGCCCGGTTTATTAAAACCCGACCGAGTTTATACCAGCCTCTTTGTTTGAATGCGTAATTGAGGGGCTTATTTTATTTTTACCTTATGAACAATACTCTCGCAAAATAAGACCTGTTCTATTTTTATGCGCTTATGTGCTTCAATTCAAAATTGCGAACAGAAAATGTCTACAACAAGTGCAATTTTACATATTTAAAACCATTCCATCTTTTACATTCGTAAATGTATGTACTTATTCCTAAAATCCCAGAGCTTATACAATAATACATAGGTATAAACCTTATCTGCCTTTCCATCTTTATGTCCCTGGTTGATCGGTATCTCTTTGGACGCGCTGAAAAGTGGTTAATTAAAACCTAGAAAAATATGCTTTATATATATGCTTTATATATATGCTTTATAAGAGTACGCATAAAATGGTAGTGATTTTTTTATTTGCTTCACCGTATATGTCATTGAAATATTTATACAAGGTTTAAACAAGTAAAAGATGTTAAATGAACTATATTTTGGTTTGTTACACGTCTCACCTCATGGCAGAAAATCTGTTTTTTTTTTAATATGAGGTGTAGTAATTAGTATTTTTAGAACGATCATACGATTTGACATAACTTTATTGATACATTCTACTAGTTTTACAGGTGGACTACGGGAACATTGAAATTATGTAATGTCCCAGCCGTTCCTTTTCACAAGAAATAATGAGAAGTTCTTATAGTTTTTCAAAATGATAACTTGCAAAAATAAGATTTATACCGTTTTGTTTCTGTTACTTAGGTAAACTATAATTTGTCCTAATGCCTTAGAAATAAATTCCTTTACAGTTGAAACAACTTTTACGTTTCTTATCGTGGAACATCCGGGTCTTTACGTGGCTTTGTGAGAATGATCTACAAACATCAATTCGGGAAGTTTACTGCGTACTTACCCTTTTGTTCGACATGACGTAAACCAGTTCGGTCAACATTGCGCGCCTTGGCCGCGAAGAGAAATAAGAACACAATACGTCTTCGTGGCGTCACGTGTTTCTGATATTGACGGATTATCTACCCTTTGTCGAAGCATAAGTTAGTTATTATGAAGTTAGTTATTAGACTAGGTAGGCTTAAATTTTAATAATCACATGCGCTTTCTATACCTACTGTTAATAACTTTCTTTGTTTTTCATATTAAACTAACCTTGTATTAATAAGTAGTAAATTAGTAATTCGCCCCAATTCGACTGTGTAAATAAATATCAATCGCTGCGCGCATCTTTGCTATGCCTCGTTACTTTCATAGTAATCGCGTTAATTATTTTAGTATAATAAAGTAGCGTGAATTAACGGACTATTTGTTTTTAAGACACTCAATACTATTCATTAATTTCTGGTCAGTGGTAATTTGGCCATCAGTGGTAATGGTAGCCCAGGCAATTCAAATAAGTGTAACGATATTTCTACAATATTGCTTAGGATTTTCAGATGTCTATGTCTACAAATTCGAGTGAAGTTATGTAAACTTCAACATATTTTTAGTACAGTCAGCAGTAAAAGTAACTAAGCGGGTAGGGTGTTCAAAATGAGCTGGACACGACTTTATTGTTAAGAGAATAAGAGCGTGCGTAGGTCATTTTGAACACCCTACCAGCTTAGCTACTTCTGCTGACTGTACGGTCGACATCAAAAATATGTTAACACTTTTGCCATTTACTCCTTTGTAATAAAGTCTAAAAGTGTAAAAATATTATTGACGTCGACTGTACAAAAATGTGATAATACTTAAGTGTGAATAAAAACGTGCCAATGTGAGTGGTAACGAGCCTTTTGCAACCTACGTGTAAAGGCTTTTTGAACACGCCATAAAGTTTACTCGTTGAGAATAATTTCCTAGGTCATGTCAAATGACCCGGAATCTTGTGATAACCTTGCACTCTTAAATTATGGTCAAAGGATTGAAGAAATAAAAATATATCTCTTATAGCTTGGCTATATATGTATCTATACAGAGACTTTGTTATTCTCCCGTAACTGATTTTGAGCGACTAGGGGCATGCTCATAATTATGGAGATCTAAGCAACTTTTAAAATTACATATTCGACCACTCCCTGATTTGATTTTTTTGTATTGTTTGGATTCATGTGTATTTTTCAGGCCACAATTAAAGCTTGATATTCTTCCTCATTCGAATGTCTGAAGTTGCGTAACACTTCCAGAAAATTGTGCGAGTTGTTATCCATAACATTGCTTACTCAATTTCAATATATAGCAGCAGTATTCTAACTTAAGATACGTGTAGAAACAATTCAACTTTATTTGTATTGCAGTTACTAATGTCCTTGAAAGATTTAGTGACGGTCCAGACCCTAGACCAAGGAGATTTTAGCTTGTTCTTGCCCCATGTGCATTGCTGGGAAGTGGTCCCAACTGCATTGCCGCATAGCATTCGTACGTCCATCCATCATTTGATTTATCAAGATTCTCAAATGAACGCTTTCGCATCTGGAATTAAAAATCATAAATCAACAAAAATGTATTTCTCAGAATATGGTAGATACAATTTTGATAACAATTATTATGGCAGTGAACAAAGTATTCTTCCAACACTGGTGTAATTAAGCTAATGTTATTTTAGAGTATTACGATACAGCGGGGAAATGCTGCCAGCATCTTCGGCACCATGCCGAAGGGGCCCATTTCTTTTATTGATAATTATTTAGTTTTATTTCATTCTAGTTTTTAGTTAAGGTTTATTTAATAGGTAAGTTTTACTTATAAGTAATATTTGTAATTTATTTATATACTTGTTGCCAATAAATCTTAGATCCATTTTAGAGAGTAACTGAAAAAACGTCCACTAGGTTGTGTACACAATACGAACTGATCCGTTGAAGGTATTCCCAAAAAAGCAGTCCACCAGAATGTTATTTTAATAGATGGCGCTTAAGGGTAAACAATAATAAAATCCTTTTAGTACTTAGTCGTTACTTTATTCTCAGTTTGTTCTCAGAGAACAATATTTTCCAATTTAAGTGACAAAGTGCACTTAGGCCGGCTTGTCTGAAACCAAAACTTTGCCATTTGAACTACAAAACAACTTGCAACGAAAGAAAGCCGCTTTTTACGTTATTTATCGCTTTGTGGGACTTCAAAACATCTGCTACTTGCATCGAACATTTTATGTCAATGATAGACACAATATAGTTTTTCACGTATCTACATGCTGTATTTATACTAAATTAGTAACAAGTCTTGTCTAAGTTACTATTGTATTTTTTTTATCATAACTTTCAAAGTCAAATCTTGAGTTTGATATAGAATGCTATTTTATTATGCATGATATGAAGGCGTTCGACCACGATCTCACCTGATGGTAAGTGATAATGCGGTCTACGGTGGAGCACGCTTACCTATGAGAAGCATGGGTAAGCGTGCTAGATAGGCCCTAACATAGATTTTAAATTGTTTTTCGGCGAAGTTAACATCGACGCATTTTTTAAGGTACATCGAACTTGGCTCTCGTTTTACATTTATTCTTTGATGGGATATATTAGAAACTAGCTTCTGCCTGCGAGCTCGTCTGCCTAGACTTTGCCTGCCCCGGAGAACTTTAAAGCTAACCAGACAATGTCAGTAATAATGACATTATTTCTCTACCCATCCTTCTCATTCTTTATATACATAGAAATTCATTTTTTATCTCGCAATTTTCCATTTCGTATTCCGTCGACAAAAATCGAGCGTAGGCGTAATGCTGACGTGTCTGTATTTATTAAAAGAAGCAAAGTTGGGATATGAAACTTTATTGAGTGTAATCCCTATCTGTATATATTGCGATATCTGTGTGTTATAATTTCAAGCTATAGCAAGATTTCGATAATAATCGACCAAAAAAAATTTATTATCAAAAATCCTTCATAACTCGCAAAATATTGATCCTATGACACATCACTCGCCTAGTTTGTAAAATGTCCATTTTAATCATTTCCCTGTGCCCATACCCAATGGGGGTAGGACCCCTAAATTTTGATAGGACTCGGCAGTTCGGCAGTGACAAGATAAAGTTAACAAAACAATGTTTCATTGATGTAATAATATCATAATTTTTCTTCATAGAATGCCATTTTTCTTGCAGTAAAACTAACACATTCCAAACTCAAGTATACATGTTAGCCGACTACCGCGTAGATGATTGTCAAAACTTACGTTATTGGATGACCGCAGATTGTTGTATTTTTTGTCAGCGTTATGAAAAATCCATCAAAAGTTTTTCATGTCGTTAGCAGTGCCCCTAGTGGGAAAAAATAAAGTTGCCAGAACACATGTGCTCAGATTGATTGAACTTTCTTACTTCGAACTTACTTATTTATATTCTGCACGAAATATTATTACTTGTCATATTTATTTATTACGTTCTTTCAAAGGCAATAAAATACTTATATATTGCTAGTTACTGATTATATCTCGTCTAAATTATAATGTGAGGTATCCCGAAGCCTAACTTTTTGACTTATAGTAAAATCTTTTACTTGGCACATTATTCACTCTTATTTGATTTAATTACAAAAAAATATTAACTAAGTATTTTCAATCTTAACTACCGGTGACCGGGTGGTGTAGTGGTCAGCGCGAAAGCCGCGATAGCTGAAGACGGCAGTTCGAATCTGGCCTCGGATACCGGAGGACTTGGTCACTTTTTCTGAAGTATATGACATATATTTCAGTTTATAAGTATGTTAATTTTATTGATGTATGGAGCTTATTCGCATTAAAAGAAAACGGAGCGATGCTGAATTTCTTCAGATATTACCTACGAGATTTGGTGTTACTTCTAATTTCCATAGTTTCCTACTAGATTAATATACTAACTTTCAATTCAGACCTATTTGCATTCGAAAAGAGAAGATATTGACTGCTAACTCCGCAATAATCCAGGCTGCAGCTAAAACTAGTTAATGGCTGCGCTTGCTCATTACCTATTCAAGTGGCAAGTTATACTTCCACACACTTACCCTAACCAGAGTACACCCGTTTACAACGAGTAGTCCAACTTCAACCAAAAAAACTGAGCGGCCCGCGAGCAAAAAACAACTGACGTCGCGAGTTACGCGACTGAAATAGACATGATAAAATAAGGGATGTGCCGCTGCGGTGCTACCGTTGCGCGAAACATGTTTGGTACATCCTTGCGTCCGGAGTTTGACGTGCGAACGTGAATTTTTATTTGTTAGTAGATGGGTTACTGGTCTAATAGACCACCTTCCTTATACTGTACCCTAACTGAAAGCGTGAGCACGTATTTATTTTATCGAAATATTGAATCATGTTTATAGAAGAGACATAAGAACGTGTCTCCATTATTAAGGAATACATTACTATCGCATGTAAAATATTATATTGTTTGAGTTGAACCGCGTCCTAAGTAAACGAAATAAAACATAACACCGAAAAATGAGGGGAAATGGATTGCTGACCACTTAGTTTGTTCAAACAAAACATGATGTACAGTGGACTGAGAGCTTTTTATTGGGGGTGATAAAAGTGCACCATAAGAACTCTACTTCAATTTATTGCTTTTTATCAGATCTAGATCACGTGTTTTGCTTTTGATAAATACGAGTATGGTATTTTTTATTCGGAAATAACATAAATAATATGTGTAAAATGTATAATTGTATACGTTTTCAATCAATAGATTTTAGGAAATTAAAAAAAAAACTAATCTATCGTTTCCAGCTATCCGTTTCCAATTTATGAATTAAATGTTTGTGTTCTTATGGGACAAAAATAAAGCTGAAAACTTATATTGTATAAGAAGAATTACTCAGGTGTAAGTCACGTTCAAGAAAGAATTCAAAGTTTTTCTTTATAAAAACGTGTCACTATGGACAATAACATAGGTAACAAAAATAACCATATTGCGGGTTACGCAAGTTTATTTTCTTCTGTATAATATCCTTTAAACGTTAACTTTCCTCATTTGTTTGAAAGCTAACTTTGTCAGAAACACGGACTCGTGGCATGATTGACGTGACTGTTATACCGATGTAGGTAGACAAGATATATTGAAGTTACGGCCACCAAGAAATGTGTATTTTTTACTAAGAAAAAGAAGGTTAATATTGTAATTTACAGAATACTTAATTTACAACAAGTATCACGAGGATTTATTGTCGTTAAGTTTAATATGAAACATTATCTGGAAAAATTATTGGCTACGCAGTAGGCTTCGTAGCATTATGGCGTAGTTGTAGGTACACGGGATCCCTGGTATGTAGTGAAAATTATTCCTAGAGGCGAAACGATAATGTCTAGGAACTAAGTATTTATCTATATATATCGTCACCTAGTATTACCCACAACACAAGCCTTATTGAGCTTACCGTGGGACTAGGTTGATTTGTGTAAGATTGTCCCATAATATTTATTATTTAATGTATGGTTATTACTGTAAAAGAAACGAATGTCTAGTCAGAAGTAACAAGTTAAATAAGTAGGTATAAAAAAGAATCTGACTGTGTCTTTAGTGAAACATAATTTTCTTTGTTTTATTATTTCATAATATTCACCACTCTCTACTGAACACAGTTCAATTAATGCATAATGAACTTGTAATGAAAATAATTCTGCAAGAGAATATAGGTAATTAGTCTTTTGGATTCTGGTCAGACATGAATTAATAAATAGTTTTTTCGATTGGTGGAAGTACCAAAGTGAGTACATCAACAAATTCTGTGGATACAATAAATAAGTTTGGACCTTTTATTTCATTGAAAGTAAAATTCGTAACCTTTTTATTTTACATCACTGATTTAACCAAAGAAAGTAGAAGCGATGGATATTGCAGCAATAACCGTAAACGACAAGACAAAAGCACCAACGAAAACAGTCTCAGCAATATTATTCAGAAACAAATTCTCTTAAGCTTTCTGGAAACACAATAAAAGATTCGCTTTACGTTTAAACGTTTCATTCAGAGCTCGAGTTGATCAAGCCGAACCCATTTTGTTTCGGTAACTCCCAGCAAGAAATGAGAGGCATTTTAAAAAAGGTCCAGGCCATTGTCCCGCCGTCGCTATGCTTAACCCGACAGTCTGGCTGTACAAAGCCACTAGTGGAGGTAAATGGGCTTTCTGCTCCTGAAACCACGTGCATATTATACTTTAGTCGACGTAGGTACGCCGTGAGCATTGTTGCTGCTTGTTACTATATGCATAATAACATAACATTCATAACTGACACCGCGAGCGCTGCCCGGTTTATTAAAACCCGACCGAGTTTATACCAGCCTCTTTGTTTGAATGCGTAATTGAGGGGCTTATTTTATTTTTACCTTATGAACGATACTCTCGCAAAATAAGACCTGTTCTATTTTTATGCGCTTATGTGCTTCAATTCAAAATTGCAAACAGAAAATGTCTACAACAAGTGCAATTTTACATATTTATAACCATTCCATCTTTTACATTCGTAAATGTATGTACTTATTCCTAAAATCCCAGAGCTTATACAATAATACATAGGTATAAACCTTATCTGCCTTTCCATCTTTATGTCCCTGGTTGATCGGTATCTCTTTGGACGCGCTGAAAAGTGGTTAATTAAAACCTAGAAAAACATGCTTTATATATATGCTTTATAAGAGTACGCATAAAATAGTAGTGATTTTTTTATTTGCTTCACCGTATATGTCATTGAAATATTTATACAAGGTTTAAACAAGTAAAAGATTTTAAAAGAACTATATTTTGGTTTGTTAGACCTCTCACCTCATGGCAGAAAATCAGTTTTTTTTAAAATGAGGAGTAGTAATTAGTATTTTTAGAACGATCATACATTTATTGATACATTCTAGTAGTTTTACAGGTGGACTACGGGTACATTGAAATACTCGTATGTCCCAGCCGTTCCTTTTCACAAGAAATAATGAGAAGTACTTATAGTTTTTCAAAATGATAACTTGCAAAAATAAGATTTTTACCGTTTTGTTTCTGTCACTTAGGTAAATTATAATTTGTCCTAATCCCTTAGAAGTAAATTCCTTTACAGTTGAAACAACTTTTACGTTTCTTACCGTGAAACATCCGGGTCTTTACGTGGCTTTGTGAGAATGATCTACAAACATCAATTCGGGAAGTTTACTGCGTACTTACCCTTTTGTTCGACATGACGTAAACCAGTTCGGTCAACATTGCGCGCCTTGGCCGCGAAGAGAAATAAGAACACAATACGTCTTCGTGGCGTCACGTGTTTCTGATATTGACGGATTATCTACCCTTTGTCTAAGCATAAGTTAGTTATTATGAAGTTAGTTATTAGACTAGGTAGGCTTAAATTTTAATAATCACATGCGCTTTCTGTACCTACTGTTAATAACTTTCTTTGTTTTTAATATTAAACTAACCTTGTATTAATAAGTAGTAAATTAGTAATTCGCCCCAATTCGACTGTGTAAATAAATATCAATCGCTGCGCGCATCTTTGCTATGCCTCGTTACTTTCATAGTAATCGCGTTAATTATTTTAGTATAATAAAGTAGCGTGAATTAACGGACTATTTGTTTTTAAGACACTCAATACTATTCATTAATTTCTGGTCAGTGGTAATTTGGCCATCAGTGGTAATGGTAGCCCAGACAATTCAAATAAGTGTTACGATATTTCTACAATTTTGCTTAGGATTTTCAGATATCTGTCTACAAATACGAGTGAAGTTATGTAAACTTCAACATATTTTTAGTACAGTCAGCAGTAAAAATAGCTAAGCGGGTAGGGTGTTCAAAATGAGCTGAACACGACTTTATTGTTAAGAGAATAAGAGCGTGCGTAGGTCATTTTGAACACCCTACCAGCTTAGCTACTTCTGCTGACTGTACGGTCGACATCAAAAATATGTTAACACTTTTGCACCTTACTCCTTTGTAATAAGGTCCAAAAGTGTAAAAATATTATTGACGTCGACTGTACAAAAACGTGCTAATACTTAAGTGTGAATAAAAACGTGCCAATGTGAGTTGTAACGAGCCTTTTGCAACCTACGTGTAAAGGCTTTTTGAACGTGCCATAAAGTTTACCCGTTGAGACTAATTTCCTAGGTCATGTCAAATGACCCGGAATCTTGTGATAACCTTGCACTCTTAAATTATGGCCAAAGGTTTGAAGAAATAAAAATATTTTACTTATAGCTTGGCTGTATATGTATCTATACAGAGACTATGTTATTCTCCCGTAACTGATTTTGAGCGACTTTTAAAATTATGGAGATCTAAGCTACTTTTAAAATTACATATTCGACCACTCCCTGGTTTTAATTTTTTTTTTGTATTGTTTGGATTCATGTGTATTTTTCAGGCCACAATTAAAGCTTGATATACTTCCTCATACGAATGTCTGAAGTTGCGTAACACTTCCAGAAAATTGGTTGCATGTGTGCGAGTTGTTATCCATAACATTGCTTACTCAATTTCAATATATAGCAGCAATATTCTAACTTAAGATTTATCAAGATTCTCAAATGCTATGACGCTTTCGCATCTGGAATTAAAAATCATAAATCAACAAAAATGTATTTCTCAGAATATGGTAGGTACAATTTTGATAACAATTATTATGGCAGTGAACAAAGTATTCTTCCAACACTGGTGTAATTAAGCTAATGTTATTTTAGAGTATTGCGATACAGCGGGGAAATGCTGCCAGCATCCTCGGCACCATGCCGAAGAAGGGGCCCATTTCTTTTTTTGATAATCATTTAGTTTTATTTCATTCTAGTTTTTAGTTAAGGTTTATTTAATAGGTAAGTTTTATTTATAAGTCATATTTGTAATTTATTTATATACTTGTTGCCAATAAATCTTAGATCCATTTTAGAGAGTAACTCAAAAAACGTCCACTAGGTTGTGTACACAATACGAACTGATCCGTTGAAGGTATTCCCAAAAAAACAATCCACCAGAATGTTATTTTAATAGATGGCGCTGAAGGGTAAACAATAATAAAATCCTTTTAGTACTTAGTCGTTACTTTATTCTCAGTTTGTTCTCAGAGAACAATATTTTCCAATTTAAGTGACAAAGTGCACTTAGGCCGGCTTGTCTGAAACCAAAACTTTGCCATTTGAACTACAAAACAACTTGCAACGAAAGAAAGCCGCTTTTTACGTTATTTATCGCTTTGTGGGACTTCAAAACAATTCTGTAATCTAGACATGTAGGTATTTCTCCTAGAAATTTATAAAATACCAATGGTTCTTCAGAGTGCAGGATTTGTAACATTTTATAAAAAAAATTACGCTACCATTTAGGCAAGGCTTAGTATCAGGTACACAGAAAAGCTTTCAAAAGATTTGTTTACTGTGTGTAGGGAAATAGATTCCGATTTGAAACAAACGTACCATATACAACATGTACATGGTTCGTAAGTACAAGTACATCCGCCCTTCGTTCGAGTCGCTCCACTGTAGATAATATGGTCGAAAGTCGATTGCGTTTTAGTATAACGTGGTGGCGTATTCAAATTTAAAAATAGGTACATAAAAAATGCATTAAAAACACAATAAATCCAAACACACACCAAATATTAAACAACCAGTATTGAAGTCGAAATGCAGTTGCATAGAAATAATACATACAATCACGCCTATATCCCAAAAGGGGTAGGCAGAGATCACGGATTTCCATTTGCTACGATCAATGCAGCAAAACGCTTCTCGCCCCCGTGAAGAACGAGACGTGATGGGTGGCGAACCGCATCGCCGCCATGCGGATGACTATTAATTAAATAAATCACCACAGCGTTCTCACGAGCAGTAGGTATCAGAGGTTCCCTTATCCCTTATCCCTTAGTCGCCTCTTACGACACTCGTGGGAATAGACGGGGTGGCACTATTCTAAAGCCGGGGCCACGCAGCAAAATAACGTAGCACGTAGAAATAATTTTCAAACAAATTCTGATATTTCCGATTCAAACGTTTAGGCGCTAGCAGGGGGGTGATTTTTGAAATTCGAGCACTCGAAAGTGACATTTACATCTCTGAATAAAACGATGAAGATATATTTTAAAAATAACAGCGATGGGAATTTAATATCATGAATATTTAAACTATTAATTTCATGCGAAATAGTTGGCGACAAACTTTTGTGTGCGATTATTTTCGAGCTTAATTTTTTTGAATTCGGGCGCTCGAAAGTCAAAAATCGGCTCCCTGTATTGCGTAGTTAATGGATTGAAATTTGATCGTGTCTATAATAATATGTGTTTTAAAGTTAGGCTAGGCGGAATTCACAATGCTGCGTTTTCGGTTTGCGGTGATCGAGCGAGTTAGATGATTGCCCGTGATCTGATCTGATAAGTCGAAGACGACGTTGTAAGGAAGGTTCCGGCTATCCCGGATCAGAATTGAGGTAAAGAACGACCTTTGCTAAAGATTCAGAAGTAATACTTACTTACTTAAGATTTTACTGCAAGACTGGTGCATGAAATTATTATTATAATAAATTAAACATTTAACTTTTTACTTGATGCGAAAAAAAAAGTATAATTATAATTTGCCAATTTTCCTTTACGGCTCTGAAACTTGGACTATCAAGGCAGACCTGAAATGCCGTATCGACGCGTTTAAGATGTGGTGTCGGCGACGGCTTTTGCGGATACCTACGCACTAATCAGTTTATACTATAGAGGAGCTACGCCACGACCCCATACTCACATATTTCGGACACCTCTCACGACGCTCCTCGGATAGCTTGGAGAGAATCATCATGACGGGGAAAATTGAAGGCACAAGACTTAGAGGCTGTAAGATAGTGTGCCCAAATCTCTGCACCCATGCAATTAAAACTGCAAGAAGCCATGCGCTTAGCTAGGGATAGAAGCCTATGGAGGAACCTGGTCTTCAACAGAAGGAGATGATGTCACGATTCTCAACTCTGGGGGAACAACTAATGATGATAAACTGTATAAAAAAAATCACATATAATTTTTTCTACTAACGATATTGAAATAAAATAAAAATATTTAGAAGACCTAATTTATTAAACATTTTTCAGAGATTATTATTTATCGAACTTCAAATATTGGGTGCTTTGAAAAGAAAGTGTCATCAAATTGAAATTATCTTGTGAGTTTTGCATATCTGCTCGATTACTTTACAATCGAGTCGTACTTATTCCCAATTCCTTATACGTAACACTATTTAGGTAACGCTAATTTCAATGTCGCGCGCGGGCATACGTTAAATGGAATTACTAATTCCGTTTGCGAAGGAGATAATTTTGCAGAATGGTTGTGTTGTTTGAGTTTAATTAATTCGAGGCTTGTCAACGGAGGATGTAATTTCTACGTGGTCTGAGGCGTGTGTCTCGTTACCGTAATCGCCGGCATGCGTTTAGTGCTGATAACTAATTGAGCGCGACACCTTTTCGCGTCAGATTGATATGAATAACGTGTAAGGTGGTTTAGCTAGGTGGAGCTTGGTTTCACAAATGCTGCCAAAATGAGAATGTTCTTGTCTTTATTTTTAATATGATGATTTTAGCTTATATTTTATTTGACAAATTTTATAACACTAATGCGTTATTTTAAAGTGTAATAATTTCAGTTTACAAAATATGTGATTTGTATTTTAAGTTTACAAAATAATTAAAACAATGCATTCCCATCACTGCACACATAGGACAACAATTTCCTTTGCAAGGAACACTACTTTTGTACAAAAATTGTGGCTCAATGTATCGATAAAATAACAGTCGGAACGGCACGCACAATCCCAATATTATAAATTAAAAAAAACTGTTAAATCGGTCATGGCTATGTGCGAAGTGCATGGTGGCGGTAACGTGAACGATCGCAGCGCACAATGTAACAAGAAATTGGGCTCTTGTCAATTTCAAAATATTTGACATCACCGTAGGGTCAACTGTCAAAATAGTGAATCAGCCAGTGACATTTCATATAAGCAAGGAGTATATGCCATTAATAAAAAAGAAAAAAACCCTTTCACGAGATGGCGCCACACTCATGCACACAGCCAATACATACCTACGTCAAAACATTGAAAGCACGGTGAAATGAAACATTCGTACTCCTACGTAAAATACGGTTGCAACGCGCACAGAAAACAAAGCGTCGAGTAACTTCGATGCTTTCCAAGTCGCGAAAACCGATAGGTAGACTCCCCGGTGCATGTTGAGCCGAACGAAATCCGTACCATATTTCATGTTCTCTACGTTATGCGCTTTGTGAAAGAAAATACATTTTTCACTATCTTTAGGGCTTTCACAGTATATTTCTTGTTTGTTGCGTGCTATGTACCGATATTGCGCGGTGTTTGAATTCCAATAGACTTTTAGAATGCACGAGTATTTTCTGAACAATAATCTTCGGAATAATAATTTGTCAAAAACTATATTTGATCCAAAAACTTTCTGCAATGTTGTACCAAATTGCAATTACTTCTTTGAACATACAACAAGGTATCTATTAAGTGTTATTAAATTATTAGATACAAGTTTATATACTGTAATTTTGTACAAACTCTATAAAAATATACGAAAAGTAACATTTCCAATATGTAGAAAAACAGCTCTTCTAATATGTTGTCAAAGCGACTGAGTAGGGGGATAAACTCGACGCGCGTAGAAAAAGTGACTGCATCAACTCGGAAACCGAACGAGCGTCCACGGAATGATTTCTCGTTTGCCGACACTTTGGTAACGATTCATTTGAGAAACTCATTTGCACGGAGCCTCCCGAGAACGATCCTCATTTGCGTTTGAAGCCGGTTCGAATGCGGAGTCTATGTACCCTTTAGATAAGTGCGCGGCGTAACGAAGACACATTCAAATTTCACCGCTTTTTTAACCAAAGTCGGATTTTACATACTTGATTGAACCAATCCAAAGAGAATTAAGTACCTAGAGTGTTCTCTCCATACATGGCTAAATGCGTATATATAATAAGTTTAAGCGAGCTTTGCTAAAAGATATTATTCAAAAGATTACAGCTTAATACGTATTACGATTTAAGTGTGCTTAAAACTTAGTAAAAATGAGTTTACCTAATCATACTTCCCATACGACTTATTATTTAATAAGTAGTTTTGCTATGTGTGGAGTTAGCAATCTATCTACTCATTTGTCTATGACCAATCTAAATAATAAGTCTCAAATTAAATTGAATAATAGTGTGGATCAATGAATGAATGAATGAATGTATGAAGGTTAAATGATATAATGGAAATAAAATTGTTCTGAAAACGTGTTAATAATTAAAGATGCCGTAACTATATTTAGCGCTTCTGCGTATTTCAATGTGGAACTCGATAGCGAACTTGTTCTATTTAAAAATTAAATTTTAAATGCAAATCCGTTGCGATGTACTCTTACTGCTACATTTTAGTATAATAGGTTATTACCTACTCCATCTCAATGTAGGTAATTAAGTATATATAGGATAAAATACAAATTGCTTAAAAGTGTAAGATAAAAAATAAAAATATAAGATAAATAAGATAAAAGTATAAGATAAAATAATTATAATGCCTACAATATTTTAAATCAGTAAGAACTTATCACAACTTGACGAATTTTTCAATAGACAGGTTGATTTAAATTAACGATAATGAATAATTTTGTTTCTTTATATTAATATATCATAGATATAATATATCGTTTTCTTATAAAAGTATACACTATTGTTACGGATGTGAAATAAAGATTGTTGAAAATAAGCGTGAAACAAAAATATCAGCAAATACAAAGCCAACAACAACAAGCGTAGGTAACCATGAAAGATAACAAATTCAAACACAAAGCTCAGACAAAACAAGTGAATTATCATTTTATTTCACTGTGGCATCTTACAAAGTTTCCTCGTTGCGCGTTGCGTAACTACAAAAGACTGGAAATCTGCACTCCGCTTGCATCATGAGTCGGGAAGAATGCTCGACTGTTTGAGTGTGTAGGGGAGAAAGAACAGTGGCGTCTTCCCCACTTAGCGTTCTTGAGGAGAGATGACGACTCCTCGTCATTTAAAACAAAAGGTGAAATTGCCTGCGGCGTGGAATGCATCTCCCGGTGCTACGCTGTTCGTTGACCGCATGGCGTTTGCGGTTTATTTATTTCGAGTTGAACCCTTTAACAGCTTAAGATTTTAAGTTTAGTTTAATATTTATACTTTTGAATAAAAAAATATTATGGTTTTGTTTTTGTTCTCTGTTAGTAAATATGTTTGTATGAAAAGGTTAAATGTAGGGTGGATATAAAAAAACATTTTAAACCAGTATATAAACCTAGTTTAATAATTAATAATTATGAGGTAATGACAGTAAGAATCTGAATTCAGTGACCCCAAAGGCCCAAACTCAATTTATAATTAGTATTGTAGTTTGGAGACGTCTACTATCGATTTAATTATTATATGAAGTTTACTAATTCTTTGTTAGGAAAACAGATGATAAGTGTTAAACTTCGAGAAACAATATAAAGGAGGTACTTACTCGAACAAGATTTACTGAAAATATGTCTCGTGAAAATGTGTAATTGGCCAGTCTTATACCGTAATAAGTCTGTCAGAGAAAGTGCTGGGGTCCGATTTTTGACAGCCGGACACTCGAATTCAAAAAATTCAAGCTCCAAAATAATCGCACACAAAAAATTTGTCGCCAATTTTTTCGCATGGAATGAATAGTTTAAATAATAATTATTTTAAATTTCTATAGCTTTTATTTTTAAAACATAACTTCATCGTTTTATTCAGAGTTTTAAATGTCACTTTCGAGTGCTCGAATCTCAAAAATCCCTGTACGAGTCGTTCTTAGAGCATTTTATGCAGCCATTTTTTTTGGGCTGATTAGGTAACCTTATCATGCTGATATTATATGTAGATCGACGCTATTAAAAGAATAAATGTTAAATTTGCTTCCGGATAATACTATCAAGTCGGTACTTGTACTGCATGTTTCAGACGAAATTTATATTACTTTCACAGGATTGCAAATAATCAGACGTTTATCCCAACGTTGACGTTTCGTTAAAAGAGCGTCAGATGACTTTGTATTTTTTAAACGTTAAGTAATATTAACGTCAACAAAAAGGCCTGAAGTGACCCAGCATTAAAGTCAGCTTATGACTGAGAGGGTGATAGATTGCCGGCCTGCCGAGGCTCGTTTATTTTTTATTAAATGCCGAGGCATCTGGCTTCAATTGCGGTAACAGCTTTTTGTACCTTTGCCTTCAATGTTTATGAAAGAATATCTTTATTAACATAAGTGTGCTATACGTACCTGATATGATAATACTAGTCCCGGCGAACTTTGTACCACAAACTATTTTTTTCCTCCAAGTTTTAATAGTTATTCTGCTATTCGGGGTGGAGATATCAAACGTTACTAAAATCGGTTCAGCCGTTCTTGAGTAACCGACACCGTTATGGTGTAACCGACACAACTTAGTATTATATATTATAGCCCTCCAAACGAAGGAAAACTTAGGGGAAATAATTCGTGTATAGCTGAATTTTGGTATAGTTGTAGACAAAGGTGTCTTACACAACATACCAAAAGTACCCATGGATAGGGGTGCCGCTAACGGGGAGAGGGGGGTGTAAAGGTCCCCTTTTTTGGCTTTTCGTAAATAACTCAATAGCGGTGGCTCATACGAAAAAATGTTCGTGTACTTAATTAATCCACAAATAATTTTCTACAAAATAGGTTCTTTACATTTTTTTGCTGGGATCAATGTATAATGAGATTTTGAGGAAATACGATAATTACTTTTTGAAACTTTCGGAGCTATTCTTTACAAAACTATTAGTTTTGTCCAAAAGTTGTTTTAGAAAACCCATATTTATATTAAAAGACCTATCCAACGACACCCCAAACACTAGGGGTGGAGTAAAAAAAAGAATTTACCTCCCACTTCATGTGTTCGTTAGGTACCCCAAAAAATAATATTTTTCTGATTTTGTTTTAAAACTTTGTCTGCGTGTTCAAAATACATACTCATACGAAGTTTAACTATTCAAGTACTAACTACTGAGCTGGCACTATCACTGAGCAGGTTGAAGAGGGTATTTTTTTACTTTTTATTTTTTATGCCACGACGGTGGCAAACAAGTATACGACCCGTCTGATGGTAAGCAGTTCCCATAGCCTATGGACGCCTGCAATCAACTTCCTAACCTCATAGTTTCACTGTCCGTTTGTCCCAGTCTGTCCGTTCACGGCTTTGCGCAGTGATGGTTAGTACTAGAATAGTTAAACTTTGTATGAGTATGTGTTTTGAACACGCAGACAAAGTTTTAAAACAAAATCTGAAAAAATATTATTTTTTAGGGTAACTCCCGAACACATGAAGTGGGGGGTAAATTATGTTTTTTAATTCACCCTAATGTGTGGGGTGTCGTTGGATAGGTCTTTTAATATAAATATGGGTTTTCGAAAACCATTTTTAGACAAAACGAATAGTTTCGTAAATAAAAGCTACGAAAGTTTCTAAAAGTGATTATCGTATTTCCTCGAAATCTCATTATACATTGATCTCAGCAAAAAAGTGTAAAGAACCTTTTTTGTACAAAATCATTTGTGGATTAATTAAGTACAAGAACATTTTTTCGTATGAGCCACCGCTACTGAGTTATTTACGAAAAGCCAAAAAAGGGGAAACTTACACCCCCCTCTCCCCGTTAGCGGTACCCCTATCCATGGGTACTTTTAGTATGTTGTGTAAGACACCTTTATCTACAACTTCACCAAAATTCAGCTATACACGAATTATTTCTCCTATCGAGCAGTTAGTGGGCTTCCTTCGGTGAGCTATTAGATGTTTTTTAAATTAATAGTTTTAGAAGAATGTATTACATTTTTTGTACAAGTTCCGTGTAATATCCAGAAAAAAAACTAAAAAGAAGTGGAATGTTGTCCCAAAAATAGATTTAATAAGATTTCGAGCATAAAAGAGGAAGCGTAATACTTTAGCTTTCTCTGTTCTCATTGAATGCTTAACAAATTATAAAGAAGAAAATAACCCTGCTAGCAAGCAGCGTTGAATTATTTATAATAAAGAACTACGTAAATGATATTCCTATAAAAACACACTAAAATGAGTGTTCACAGTATCACAGATTGTTGTAGCATTTATTGGTCTTAAAAAAGGACGGAACACTAGTATTTTATTGAATGTCTTCAATGAGTGCTTTATTCTATTCATTTTATATTTCAGAAAATATGTTGCAGTTAGTTAGTGTAAAATCAGTACCGAGAGTTTTTTCAAACGTGTCTTGATATAAGAACCTACTAAGTAGTCCAAAGTAGTCCAAGAAATTGTGAATGAAATTTTGCATTAATTTGTACCTACATATAAACTCTTTTCGGTCATGTCCTATAAAAACCTTATTTTATTATATTTTAACTATAATTTGCATATTTAAACTTCGTTGAAAAATGCAAAGATATTCAAATGAGCCGCGGAAGATCATAGTCATTACTTCTCTTACTAACTTTTGAATGATTACAGAAAATGTTAAGTACTTCGATAAACTATTGCATACTTAGGTACAATTGTTCCTGTACATAGCAATATTTTGAAGTTGTGCCTATCAAAAATGGAAAAAGCGCCGTATACCAAAAGAGTAGTCGCGACATAAGTCAGTTTTCGTGCTATGCGGCATAAATGAAACCGTAAATTCTGGTCCAGCACTGTCCATTGTTCCGGCGGCGCCGCAAATTCTTCCACTTAAATTTGGGCGCAGAACAAATGCGCACGAGTCCTGGCGCCCAACTGCTACGTTACGCTAGGGCTGGCACTTTCAAATTATTACGAATATGTTTGTAGTATTTTGTATTAAGGCGATCACCGACTATAAGTTCGCCTGCAGTGCGCCTGACGATATCGGCCTGTCAGTTGTTCGGAGCCGGCAAAATTTTGTTCTATAGATAGGCCGAGATATAGAATTAATAGGCCGAGATTTTCAGGTGGACTGCAGGCGGACTGATAGTCGGAGGCCGGCTTTATAGTGTTTTAGGTATGTGTTGACGCTTATTGTGCCTATGAGTACCTAAGCTTGAAATATTATCCAGACTTACGAAAACGCTTCATATCACTAATTTGTCCACCTACTTAAATTGAATTACACTAATGTGCTGATACAATTATAAAATAGCAACTTTCGAATAGCATATTTAGAATTGCATAGTCGAGTTGTTCAACATAAAGAAATAAATCCCGCCTTTCCATATTTGAGTTGAGACCAAAATAAACTAGTTTTACATACTTATGTTAATGTTACACTTTCGTTGGCTGCTTTAGTATCTGACAGTTTTTGCCTGCAGAATCAGACTGCGTCTATTCGCTATGTGCGAAGTGCATGGTGGGGGTAACGAGAACGATCGCAGTGCACAATGTGACAAGAAATGAAACTGAAAATCCCCTGTCTGCTGTCAAAATAGTGAATCAGCCAGTTACATTTCACATAAGCAAGGAATACAACCTATTTATAAAAAAAGAAAAAAAGAGATTGACCACCTGCCCAAGAGATGGCGCCACAATCATGAACACAGCGAATATTTGTCTCTGGTTTGTTATATATTTTCTAAGATAAAGGAATGTACGTATATTTATTTAATTAAAGTTATATTATTTTTAGAAATATTGAGAACATTGTGAATAAAATGGTTATGATTAATGAGTGTGTCTTTGTAGTTGTCGGCGGCCGATCGTAAAATCAGGCATATCGTGAAATTCCTAGGAGTATCGTAAGTAAACCGTAAAAATCTTTGGCTCGTTCCCTGAGTCGACGGAGCCCCGCCACGCGGGGCTCCTATTTCTGGGCAGTTTGCCCTTCGGGCATCTGAAGCAACCTAACGAGCCTGACCTACCTATACATTGGTTTAATGTGACTATCGTTAAAACATTACACAGGAACATTACGATCTGCCTGATTGTACGATCGGCCTCCGACATATCTAAAACTAACACAAACATTGTCCCTAACATTGTCATTATACTCACGCAATTTAGGCTATTAAGAAAGAATTTAAGAAAATAAATCATACAAATTGAAATGTTTAGCCAACCCTGTGTCTAAGTTAGGCGACCGTAAAACGACGTTGATAAGTGTTCGATGCGACGCGTCTCTATTTGGTCCGGATGCGAGATAAGAGCTAACATAACTCTGCCAAATTGCACGAAATCCTGTTTAATTCCGGCTTTACCACATATCCAACCATTTTGAAATTGGAATCTATATAGGTAGAGAAATGATTTTATATTCTTACTCTATGAGGTAGAGTCGTCTCATTTAGTTAGGAAATAGTACGGCTACCATTACTTTGGCATTGTCATTTTTCGTTAACGAGTAACGAATTTTCTATCTGTGCATCTCGTTTACACTAATATGTTACAAGCAAGACGCACAGATAGAACACTCGATACTCGTTCTCGAAAACGTCAATGTCATAACTCATGGTAAGCGTATAGGTATGTACGTATTACGTACCTAGTAAAATGAGTTACGTAAAATGTTGATTCTATTTTTTTATGTTGATTCTATTGACAGCTAACACCTGAACCTTTGAATCAGAATTTGCTAGAAAAAATATTCCGATGCAACTCCAATACAACTCCAATATTGGTTGATTATTTGTTGCATACTTAATGCATAATGTATTGGAGTTATATTGAAGTTGGATCATGTCTTGACGCGTTTATTCTAAAGTTAGACTACGCTCCACCGTCACACTACGCCAGCTACTTTATTTTATATGCGTTAGTAGCTTATTACGTAATCACTTTGAACATCCCGTTACACAAACCAGCACCCACTGGCCAAGCAACTCCTGTCGCCGCTAAAGCGTATGCCCTCCATCTAATTGAGTAGATATTTCTGGCTCAATGGTTCGAACACGTCGCGTAGAGCCGCTACGGGCTACGTAGAGCCGTAGCTACGACAGCGCAGTCGCAGCGGCAGTCTTGTGCTGTCGCCATCAGATATATCGGAGCGAGCAAGGTGGTCACAAATATCTTAACAACGTCTCTATTGTTAAAACGATAAAGTTTATTTTCAGATATTTATGAGTACCCTGGCCGCTCCGATGTATTTGATAACGACTGTACAAACATTTGTGTGGAATCTCAGGATTAGATTCTTACAATTGTAGGTATGTGAAATGTTCCCTCTTGTGCTATATCGCTACTAACTGTCACAATGTTTGTATTGGATTTCAATCGTCTAACATTTTTTAATAGTAACATGTTTTTTTTTTGTTATAAGGAACAGTCACCACCAAATATATCGAAGCGCCCAAGGTGGTCAAAAATATCTGAACAATGCCTCTACTGTTAAGGCGCATAAAGTGTATGTTCAGATATTTTTGATTACCTTGGCAGCTCCGATATATTTGCTGGCGACTGAACATATTAACTTACAGCCGTATTCATAAAAAAACCTTAATCGGCGTCTGATATTCGAACCAGTTGATACGCTGATTAGGCTTAATTCGGGCTTGTAAAATTACTTGATTCATAATCACAAATTATACTGCTCATATCTGATCCACCGCTTATTGATAGATTAGACGCGTTATGTTGGCACTTCTGGTAAAATCATAGACAAAAACCTGGTTTCGTCGCAATTAAAAAAAAAGTTTGACAGAACATGACACATGACAGCGGTAATAGCGGGAATCGGGAACACGCTTGTTCACTCACTTTTGCATATTACTACGGTTTGAATAAATATTTTTGTAACAAATATTAGATTAAAAAGCCTTTGTACTGTATTGAAACACATGAATAAAAATAATGTACCTACCTATAGTGAAGATGAAGAGAAACGGTGAACAATTGAAATGTAATAATAGAAGTTTATTTGTACGAGAAACCACTGGATGTAGTAAGGTAAGAAAAACAATTAATTCATT
Source organism: Pammene fasciana (assembly GCA_911728535.1). Classification (NCBI taxonomy): domain Eukaryota; kingdom Metazoa; phylum Arthropoda; class Insecta; order Lepidoptera; family Tortricidae; genus Pammene; species Pammene fasciana. The sequence goes on along the minus strand of OU452276.1, from coordinate 13,733,249 downwards.
TACTTATAACTAGGTTTAGACCATTTATAAACGTAACTACCTATGTCTGATATATTTCTCAGTAAAAATAATTATAGACAAGTAATTGTTGATCATTAACTTTAGAATTATTAAAGAAATAATATTATTTAGCGTGCTTACCCATTTCTTACTATTTACAGTGTCAATATCATCCATAACGGCGTTGAGAGAATGGTTGATTAGCTCAAAAAACAGGAGTTCACTGAATGTTACCGAAAATTAGCTGAAGCCTGCCAGCTGCTATCACAACAAGTTGGTGATTTACTTGATTGGCGCAGAGTTTCATATAAGATATCAATAACAGGACTACATACATGATAATAGTAGGTAGTACTTAACATTTATACATTTATAAGCATATCCTATCACCACATACCTGTGCATTGGTTACATGTCTAAGAAATATTTTATTTTAGTTTGTCCGGAAAGAGAAGTGTCATGGTTTATATGGGAACTCATACATTCTATGAAACTTCTCTTTCCGGACAGATCTTACTGCCAAAGTAGTAGTTTTATTAGTGCAAAATATACATTTTTATTTTATTTAATGCTCACAACTGGCATTCAGAATAACCATAGTTATGAGTCTTAGCTATGTCAACCATCATTTAGATTGAAATGTGGTTCTGAGAAAGCTATTTTTGATTTTGAATTTGTATGCATCTTACTGAGTATTGGTGGCAGGTCATACTCTCAAGTCTCAATTATTCGTTATCTTCCATCTTCATTCCTTTCCCATCAAGCAGATACATTGTTGAATTGATTGATGTAATCAACAATGTACCTTATTGAATAAAAAAGTTGAACTTATGGTTAGCGAAGTATACTAAAAATAAAATTACATTATAGGTTTAAACAATCTTTAATTGAAATTGTTATTTTCATTCCAGATTCTGATGGGCCAAGTTACTTATGGACATATTTACACCATCAACACACTTCAAGGAAATGTCACTGTCGGCCAGCATGCCCTCGCCTCGCCAGCTTCACCGCTGCAATCACACTGAAACAAAAAAATATATAAAATGAGTAACTACATAACTTGGTGTGGTTATAAATATAATTGAACAAACCCAAAAGACTCTGGCTTTTTGTTTTCTTATTCAACGGGATATGTTTTAATTAAATAAAAATCTTATTTTTTTGAATGAAGTTTCTGTAATATTTATTATCCTCCTTTTGGCAACTTAAGCTGTTTGTGATTATTTACTTTGGTTAACAACAATTGAATTAATAATGTAGCACTGATCGGCAACCTTTTAGCAACCAAGGGCCACATAGTACAGTCGGCTGCAGAGAAAAGGCCTTGCATACAAAGTTTGTATGCAGCGGGGGCCTTTTTAGTTGCAGCTGACCATACCTAATGAAATTGAAGCGGGCCGCACTTTGTTAATAATTTGTGACTTGTGGAAGGCAAAATGTACCACATTGTCGGTAACCACTTTAGTACAATCAGCAGCAGAAGTAGCTAAGCGGGTAGGGTGTTCCAAATGACCTACACACGCTCTTATTCTCTAAACAATAAAGTCGTGTCCAGCTCATTTTGAACACCCTACCCGCTTAATTACTTTTGCTGCTGACTGTACGTAAGTTACCTATCGATCGACTTCCTTGCGATACGACTACCTACCTACATACTTACCTAGATTTGTTTATTACCCTTTGACCGCCACAGTCGGCGGTGGCCGACATCAAAAAGTCGTGCCATGGACGCCAACGACGGCAACAACCGACAGGCTTTGTAGTGCAATAGGGACCTACGCGGGCTTCCGCAAAGTTCAATTTCGCTTGACAAAACGCGATTACTTGGCGTCGGTGGCGCGTCATTTTTGTTCAACGCTTGGCGGTCAAAAGGTTAACAAAATACAAATATAGGAAGGTAAAAAATATCGTTACCTATAGGCATAGAATAAATAATAGTATTTCACTATAAGTATTGGGTTCAATAAGTAACTAACCAATATACTTATAATAGGTATAGGTACTTACTTCTCTTATTGCTGCGCTTCTTGTGTGACGAGGTCTCCATAGGTCAGGTACTTTCGGATAGTCTGTAAACCACGAAATTTCTCTCTCTCTGTAACTTTCGAAGCCGGCGAATGGCCGGCGATTCACTTGCATTGTTCGATAGCCCAAATTACTTAAATTACTTGCGTTTTATTACGATATTTAGGCGACGAAAACGAGAGATTAGTTTTTTTGCCGTTTCCGAGGTCAAAACTATACTATTTATTGATATTAGAATTATTTACTTAACAAAACACAGAAACTTATAAAAGGAACTCTACATGTGCTAGAAATCTTCTCGATTTGTGTACAGTGAGCTCTTGTCAAAATCAGCTGTTCAACGTTGTGTCGGCCATCTTGTGACTTAATATGGGGATAAAGGAGGGTCTACGGTCTCGTAACTTTCGGCCCTTATAGGAGGGCGATGAGGGACAGATTATCGCTAATATGCGATTATGCATCAAGAAATTCGGTACCTACCTCTGATCGACCGATCAGCGAGCTTCTAACTTTTTATGAATACGGCTGTTAGTTTTTACCTCGGAACAGCTAGGTACTTTTAGCGCAACAAACTCACGTGAAATTTCAAAATACTACGAGAATACTAACACAAACACTTATTTTAACTGTTTACCCACATCGTCTACCAACAACTAAGGTTGGATGTTGGCTATTTACTAAGAACAACATTCAAATACACGTTTTAGTTTTAGTCTGCGCACATATTCGGCAGAGCCCGCACGTAATACCCCCCAACTTACTTATCTAGAGGAACATAGAAGTATGTGTAGCGGAAATCAGATTGTAGTTACGCCCTTTTTAGTTTACAGAGGATATCCGTGCGACCACGACCGTGTCTCTGAACGTTTTAACCGGATTAATATTTTTCAAATTAAAGTTTAGACTTAGCAGGGAACAAACACGAGCGTAACCTTTGTTTCGAAAATAAAAGCGTATATTTTCTCAAATCTCTCTCTTTACTGGACTCTATGTTGCATTATTTAAGCGCTTTAATGAAAAATATTTTAAAATACACTGAAAAAATTAAACAGCTATAAATAAATAAGTTTTTGCTATTTACAACCGAGTGATTCGCTTCGCATGGAGCCTGCAAAATACGTTGCTAAAATTAAAGAAGTCAACTTGGCTAACGTATGTATGTAAAATTATACCATTAGTTAAAAATAAATAGGGGAATCAGGTCAGCATTATATTTACTAGGACACTTTTGGATTCCAATTAGTGCTTGGTTAAAATAACCAAGAACATTTAGCAATAATTCCTTGTTTGTCATTAACAAAGCTTTATTCCGTGTTTTAACTAAAACAACTAACAAGTAACTCCCAAAATTTTTTTTGGTGCACAGTTTTATTTCTGACTGTACCTAGTAGCATTGTCATGTAACCTAGGGAAGTATACCAAATTTTAGCTCAATCAGACACCGGGAAGTGGTTGAAATTTAACTTACAAGATTTGACGCATATAATGACATAATAGTACATTACGCACCTAGGGCGGTAAAATAAAGAACGGCTCAGATCGCGGGTATTTGTGGCCCGAACTGAAGGTAAGGGCCATAAACAAGCGATCTGGGGCCTTTTTTATTACCGCCCGTGGTGCGTTCACAATTTTACGTCTTCTCCTGGGTGTGAAGTGTGATTTGCAACTGCGCCCGTGGGCGGCAAATGTCACTTACCGCCCAGAGTGACATAAAGAATTTTACGTCTTCTTCTGGGTGTGAAGTGAGATTTACCGCGGCGCCCGTAGACGGCAAATCTCACTTACCGCCCAGAGAGACGTAAACAAATATACGGGGTCAAGCTAAATAAAACTGTGTAAAAATATCTTAAGTGAGCCAAAGTGGTGTTTTGCTAACACTCATTTTTTTTCCGTGTATAACGGGAACGGGCTACTCACGTAATTTAATATTAAAACGATTTTTGCTCAACATGTCTCAATCAATTTACGATTCTCAATTGATAATTATCACGAGCGGTCTCCCGCGACGGCAGGGTGTCGGGAAAATGATCGCAATATTGACATTAAAACATCATGACAGCAATATCTATCTAAACTAAATTAGTAACATATTATTAATATTTTTAATATGTTAGAGTCTCACGAATGTTTTATATTTAAAAAACATTAGACTTTAAGGCTATTATCACTCTGGCGCCGCAACCGCATGCGGCGACGGCGTACAAGCGTGGCAGCGCTATTCGCTGTGTGCATGATTGTGGCGCCATCTCTTGGGCAGGTGGTCAATCTCTTTTTTCCTTTTTTATGAATAGGGTATTCCTTGCTTATATGAAATGTAACTGGCTGATTCACTATTTTGACAGCAGACAGGGGATTTGCAGTTTCATTTCTTGTCACATTGAGCACTGCGATCGTTCTCGTTACCCCCACCGTGCACTTCGCACATAGGTAGCGAATACACACGCAGAACGCTATCTCGATCTCGCACCAGCGCCGCATGCGGAAACCGCAGCAGTGTGAAAGACGCCTAAGATGTTTTTTTATTATTTTAAGAATAATTTAGTGTCTAGTAACGCTATGAATTACTAAAAGCGTTACTAGACGGCGCTGTAATACATTATGAGGTAACTTTGGTATGCTCTCATTCAGATGGCATTTCAGACGTGGAGCATCAAAAACTCCTTAGACTGTGCTCCTCTATTAATTACATACTCTCTGATATAGTGTAACCCTTTATTCATCTAAATAAATAAAAGAAAAGAAACTGACTGACTGACTGACATATCAACGCTCAACCTAAACCGCTGGTTTTAGAGTTTCTGATATAAATTATAACTATAAATTACATACTCTCTGATTATACCGATGACATCAATACACGGCACCGTGACACGGGTGCAGGTGTCATGGGACGCAGATAGACAGCACCCGTCTCCAACATCGGTTAACTAGGGACTGGCAGTTCGGTGAAATCTCAGAGGCTCACCTGGGTTTATGGGGAAAGGGGAAGGGAGAGCTATTAAGTTCATACCGCATCAGAAGTAAGGTGACACCTTAAAACTGAAAGAACAGATCAAATTATTTTTCACTTTTTCTTTGGCTTTGGTCACTTTTTCCTTTGTATATGACATCTTACGTTTATAAGGTGACACCTTAGTGACACAGATGAAAATTGCATATTTTTCTTTGCCGACTCAACTTGACTACAAAAACACACAACTGACAGACACTCCGCTAACTAATGGATACACATGTCATAGTATACATACAAAGGTATATTTTGATGCAAGTGCGGAAAGAGTGAAGAATTAATATTACCGTGCGAGCATCGAGCGACATTTTTAATACAATTGCCAAATAATGACAGAAATATTGGTTATGACTTCTTCAAATTGAAATGTTGCTCATTTATATATACAAAATTATATGACGGAGGGACAAGGCAGCGGCTTGACGCAGAGCTACGCCACACACATCATAATTCATAACTGCTAAAATTGTGTTAACTTGTTGTAATGTGTTACCTTTGCCGATCTAGTAACGAGTATGGTGATGTGTGTGGCGTAGCTCTGCGTCAAGCCGCTGCCTTGTCCCTCCGTCATATATATAAACAAAATCACAAATAAATAGCTATTTAAACGATAGAAAAGTAAAAGTAGTATTGCGAGAAGTCAGCACGCATCATTTCGCATGCTATACCAATTATGTATAATTATTTAGAAAAGCTACTTTTTGAGCAACTGCGTTAAAAACACCTAATTAAAATTTCGTGCAAACTCTTTGGGAAAGGAACCCTAAATCCACGACGCTAAATAAAACATTATTTTGAAAACTTCACTGCTTCATCTATCTGTCAGAGTTTATCTTCAACGGGTTAAAATTATGAAAATTCCAGTTAACCCTGTCGCCGCCGCACGTTACGTTTGCGATAAACTTTTTTGATATTACTCAGCATCAGCACCCGTTGCACGTAAATCTGCCCTCACAGTGGCCCCGGCAACTTTTTCAATTTAACAGGTAAGGATAAATCGTTCATTCTTTTTATTTGAACATAGAACTGATATAAACTCCCTTAAACTTTCTTTTGGTGGGGTAGCCGATATTGTTTGTTTGCCGTTAACTTGGAAAATCTTTTTTCCCGGAGTAGATTCAATTGAATAGCTCGCCCTAGATTACGTATTTTTTGCTACGTAAGTTACTAGTTTGTAGTTCTAAGTATACAGGTGATAAATGTATACATGTTGATTAGTAGACGTAAGCAGGATTAACACTGCAGATTCAGTTAATGAAAAGCTATTGTTTGATACCGATATTAGTGTAATTAGCGATTTTTTTTTTGTTTTTGTAGGGTGACCATGATTACAGAGAACAAAATTTCTACGTAACAAAAAATAAAAATTCGTTATTATTTCACTTAAACATGACGGCGGCCGATTCCTTATCGTAAACTAATTGTAAGTATGTAGGGTTGTTCTTGTTCACGTCTCCTGAATCGCCCTGTATACTCGTAGTAATGGTTAATAGTAGTATAACATTTTTACGACACAGTTTTACAGTAAATTATTAGTTAGTTGTTTAGAAGTAGTTTTAAGAAATAAGTGTTTTATGATAATTTTAAACTAAAAAGAACCGACTAGCGTAAAAAGTACTTAAATCCGTATAAGTGTGCCTATAATATTTAAAGATTTCCCTCTACTTCTCCAGGATCCTATCATCAGCTCCTGACCTGGTGACAATGGGACCGACTGTAAGGACCATTAAAACAAGGTCCAGCCGTTTTTGAGTAATCGGTGAATATACATAAAAAATAGCAAAATCAAACATCCCGACGAATTGAGAACCACCTCCTTTGAAATCTTGAAGTCGGTTGAAAAATTAGTGATAATACATGTCGACGTCTTTTTCATTCAGGGGATTAAGACTTCAATAAATCTGGTTTGAAAATTCCAAAAATAATCCCAAAAAACTATTTTAAAGCAACAGTCATACAAATTCTAAATTTAAAAAGCTTCTGTGATTCATGGCTTTCTGCTCTCGGTAATCCGGTTTCGTTTAAACGGATTGGACTATCAGCAAACTTAAATTTAACAATTCAAACTTTAAAAAAGTATTTAATGCTTTTACAGAACCCTGATTCATTTCTCAGGTAGATTGAGTAGTTTGAATAGAGAAGTTAGAATTGTTGCTGAATAAGCGTTAGTGATGAAGTAGCGTCGTCGAATCCTTTACAGCCCGAATCATTAAAAGTTTTATCTAGCTCCGATGCACTTGCTATGCGACTGCATTGTTGTCCGCCGGCTGCTTTGAGAACGGAAAACATTTCGAGATAGCGCTTAAACGTGTCCCATATTCTATTAACTGCCTCTTTGCATTTTGAATAACTATTTTGTCAATGATAATAGCTAGGGATACACGCACAGATCTGCTCACTGGATTTGTCCGGCGGACAGATCGGTCCATGTATGGCGCTATTCAGATGCGGACGCAGACAAATTCGTGTCCAATTTGCGCCATACATGGACGGATCTGTTCGCCGGGCATATCCGCCAGACAAATCCGGCGGGCATATCTGTGCTTAATATAGATATATATCTAGCTAATGGGAATAACTAATTGTGTAAGGTTTACAATTGCATCATTATATTTCAATTTAGGTAGTCTTAGCAATTAGGAGGCAGTTTAAATACTAATATTTTTTTCAAATAATGTTAGATAAATCTATAAGTATAAGTAAAACAAAATATATTTACAAGTGAATTAGAACATATTCATTTTGGTTTACCGTTGAGTAATCCCCATTTTTTAACGTTGATGCAACGGAACTCCTCAAATATTACACACATATGGATCGATTACACACATGACATGACGAATTTATTAAGAAAATCATAGAAGGTAAAGTTGAAGCTGAAAGGAAGCCAGGAAAGCCAAGAATAGCGTACATGGATCAAGTCAAGGAAAAAATAAACGTCGTGTCGTATCAGGCCATCAAGGAGAAGGCAAAGGATAGATATTCATGGAAAATGCTCAACCGACAAGAGCCCAGCTCTTAAATAATTGATGATTGATGATGATGATGGATGGATGCAAACAAGGCTGCCTATATCCTGGTGGGTATTTTCTTATGAAAAAACATTTAAATCCTCAACACAGCCTATTGTTTGTCTAAATTCACCTTTTTGTAATTACTATTATAATACTTATTCTTTATGGGCTAAGAGTCACAGACAACACCATTAAGCGGCAAAAACTCACAGATGAGATTTCAATTACTTCATATTCAAAGAAAGAAGCTGTCATTCGTTAAAGGTTGAATTTGAGAGGGCATTTTCCAGCGAAGGGCAGCCTTTCAGGCGCTGACAATGCTGGCTGCCGGTGGACGGAACCCTATTGTTATACTCGGAAGCCATTATTGACATTATTCAAAGGGGCATTTAAATATTTATATTGAAAAATGTTTGGCAATTCTTTTTCATCAAACGGCAATATCTATTGATTTTATCGTTGTTTACTTGAATGTAGCAAAATGTAAATATTTACCTAAATATAAACGTGAATACAGATATAAGTAGTATATAGCTAGACGAGTTTTAGTCTGACCTATCATTGTTAAATAGCTTAATAATTTGGAAAGTCCGACTAATTGTCAACGCTGTTGCTGTGATGTAACAGTTGGGTTTCCTTGTTTTTGTTCGTTTAACACTAATTTGTGATTTGGTTTTAACACTGTAAACTTGTATGTTATACATATAATAAATAAAATGTAAAAGAATTGAAAAAGATACTAGGTACACTTAAAATTTTAAGTTAATATACTGCAAACAAATTCCTGATACCTGCGAATGCGAATATTAGATTTGTATTTTGCTATTTGGTTATTCTATTTTAATATTTCCGTACTGACTACGTGTTGTCAAGTATATATCCCTCTATATTATGATTAAGAACAATAAAACAACGACAACATATCACAAAGTTTTGCTTGCAAAGGTAAAGACCTTGTTTGTTACTTCAACGTTCGATGACTTTTGTGAGACATGAAAGACTATCTCTAACGTATAGCTTCAAAGACTACATCCTCCATTCAAATAAAGTACATAGTACATATACTATACGTAAAGGTTTCTAGACTTTTTGATAGATTACCAAAAAAGAAATTCCAGTTTGAATTGGAAAATGTTTGAGTATGTGGTAGTTTTATATTCTGAAAGCCGATTTGTTACACATAATATTATACCTAATAATATAATATGAAAGCCTATAAACGTCCCACTGCTGGGCACAGGCCTCCATTTATGCACGAGAGGGACTACATAATTTGTACTAAAGTTCTTTTTTTTTAAACTTTTGACACCATATTTGGACTTTATAATATATGTTATTCTTTACATCCATACAAAATACACACATTTGATGTAAGTTAATTAAAATGAGTAGTATAATTCTAATCGATATGGCCGTCAGCCCCAACCGCTACTAATCCGTATCTCTAATTATAGCCCTCCAAACGAAGGAAAACTTAGGGGAAATAATTTGTGTATAGCTGAATTTTGGTGAAGTTGTAGATAAAGGTGTCTTACACAACATACTAAAAGTACTCATGGATAGGGGTGCCGCTAACGGGGAGAGGGGGGTGTAAAGGTCCCCTTTTTTGGCTTTTCGTAAATAACTCAGTAGCGGTGGCTCATACGAAAAAATGTTCTTCTACTTAATTAATCCACAAATGATTTTGTACAAAAAAGGTTCTTTACACTTTTTTGCTGGGATCAATGTATAATGAGATTTCGAGGAAATACGATAATCACTTTCGGAGCTATTATTTACGAAACTATTAGTTTTGTCTAAAAATTGTTTTAGAAAACCCATATTTATATTAAAATACCTATCCAACGATACCCCACACATTAGGGGTGGATTAAAAAACAGAATTTACCCCCCACTTCATGTGTTCGGGAGGTACCCTAAAAAATAATATTTTTTCAGATTTTGTTTTAAAACTTTGTCTGCGTGTTCAAAACACATACTCATACGAAGTTTAACTATTCAAGTACTAACCATCACTGAGCAGGTTGAAGAGGGTATTTTTTTACTTTTTATTTTTTATGCCACGACGGTGGCAAACAAGCATACGACCCGTCTGATGGTAAGCAGTTCCCATAGCCTATGGACGCCTGCAATCAATTTCCTAACCTTATAGTTTCGCTGTCCGTTTGTCCCAGTCTATCCGTTCACGGCTTTGCGCAGTGATGGTTAGTACTAGAATAGTTAAACTTCGTATGAGTATGTGTTTTGAACACGCAGACAAAGTTTTAAAACAAAATCTAAAAAAATATATTTTTTTAGGGTAGCTCCCGAACACATGAAGTGGGGCGTAAATTATGTTTTTTAAATCCCCCCTAATGTGTGGGGTGTCGTTGGATAGGTCTTTTAATATAAATATGGGTTTTCTAAAACAATTTTTAGACAAAACTAATAGTTTCGTAAATAAAAGCTCCGAAAGTTTCTGAAAGTGATTATCGTATTTCTTCGAAATCTCATTATACATTGATCTCAGCAAAAAAGTGTAAAGAACCTTTTTTGTACAAAATCATTTGTGGATTAATTAAGTAGAAGAACATTTTTTCGTATGAGCCACCGCTACTGAGTTATTTACGAAAAGCCAAAAAAGGGGACCTTTACACCCCCCTCTCCCCGTTAGCGGCACCCCTATCCATGAGTACTTTTAGTATGTTGTGTAAGACACCTTTATCTACAACTTCACCAAAATTCAGCTATACACGAATTATTTCTCCTATCGAGCAGTTAGTGGGCTTCCTTCGGTGAGCTATTACCCCAGCCACAGCTCGCGACCGCCGCATCCCGGCCCTGTTTACAGAGTTTTATACCATGTCCATCGCTTTTGTTACACCGCCACAATTTACACCACGGTTATCTATGTCTGTTAGACCGTTAAATTTGTGTAACGTAATTGTGTTTCACAGTATTTATTTGAAAACACACGAGATCATATCATTTAATCATGGCACAAATACCTACAAAACAAAAATAAATCAGAAAAGGCGAAAAAGATTGGGAATCGAATCTAATACCTTCTGCTCTGGCATGTTAACTTTAGATTCCTAAAAACATATAATATTTGTATTAAATAGTTATAATGAGAAATAAAAAATGAACTTAACAATTATATTAAAAACAATGCTCTCCTCTTTTTGGGCTGTCGTGTAAAAATGGACGCTTTCTTTCTATTATGAAAATTCAAGTTTCAAATGATTAGATTTTGAGATGCCGCCATTTGGCTTATGAGGGCATATTTAACCTATAAAAAACAAACTACATTGTAATTAGTTGCACAATAAACACCTCTTTGGATCGTTGTGTAGGCGTTAGATGACAGAGCAGGCTCGCAGGTAAACAGAGGTTAACCTCGCGCTGAAACGCTTCATCAGCGACCGACCGCTCCCGACGCAACGCCCAGTCATTCCGGCCTGTTGGACTAGAGGCTGCAGCACACACCGTCTTTTTAAGAATGATCACAGCTATTTAATTTACTTCATACCGGTGCCGGCGATTGACAGTGACATAATTTAACAGAAAACTCTTTTTAATATATATGTATCAAGTAGGCAATCTATATTCAGATTAACTGGGTTATAAGAATACCGCTTTTTCATTGGCATCGACTGCAGTTGAAACTCAAAAATCATAATTAGGCTCAGAATATGTTTCCGCTATGAAAATACTGTCTAAAACACACTTTTCAGAGCCGGAAAATGCGGAATGTGATCAGAACGGTTGACTAAAACCACGGCTAAAGTTATCACCCACATGACGACCATTTGGAAAAGAAGGGGTTCTTATCCTAGAAATACTAAATGTATACATATAATAAAGCTGAAGAGGGTCGAAAGTCTGTACATGGAAGATATTCGAAAAAAAAGTTGGGTGGGGATACTTAGAATCGATAACAGAACACGTTCCAACAGTTTTTAGAATACATGTCTGTTTATCTGTTTGTCTGTTTATTTGACCGCGCATCACGTGAAAACGGCTGAACGGATTTTGATGAAATTTTGTATAGAGATAGTTTAAGTCCCAGGAAAGGACATAGGATAGTTTTCATCCCGAAAATCAACCCTGGAGGGAGTGTAAAGGGGGTTGAACGTTTGTATGGCGAATCAATAACCGTTGAACGCTGGAGGTAGAGATGCTCTGGGCAAGGATATAGAATAGTTGATATCCAGAATTCATTCCTTAACGAGGTATTACTAATTCCACGCAGAAGAAGACGCGGGCAAAAGCTAGTAGACCAATAAGCTTCTAAAAAATACCACCTTATTTTTATATAGCTAACTACGCAAAAATAAATTAATCTGCAATAATATAACCACACCTAAGGATGTCGAAGACCGGGCAATGTGGTGAAGGCTAAGCAGGAAAGCGGACCCTGGCACTAGACCGGGAAAACGCTAAGCCGAATAAAAATAATATAAAATCTATTCTAGAATACTACAAACTAGATCATCCATTCAAACTTACCTATACACCAGTGAATCGAGTTGTAGTGTGCAGGGCAGTCATCGACTTTGGTGATTTGCATCACAACACAACGCTGAGCCTTTCATTAATCATGAGAAGAGGACATCCATCAGGCACTCTGCTTCGTCAATGATTTTATTTTGCGATGCGGTTCAGTTTCCGATTTTGCAATTTCGTTCTCCCATCACCGCTTGTGCTACAATGACTACTGTATGCAAATTAATAAGAGGCTCAATTTTACTCGGTCAATTATAAAAAGTTATTTTTGTATTTACCAACTTCATTTATCATTAAGGGCCGGTTGCACCAAACTGTCTGTGAACGTAAACGTATTCGTAAAAAAAATCTTGTATGAAAAGTTTGACAGTTTTCTATGGGATGACAGCTCCGTCGCCGTAATTAACGTTGATGAGTCTGCTAATTGTGCGTGGTGCAACCCACCCTTAGTTCGAATAATGTTAATTTGACTGTATGTAGTGTATACATTTTAACAATATTAATTAACTTGTATATTAATCGCATTTAAATGAAAACATACATGAAAGGTATTTTGAATATTATGCTGCGTATTATCGGAAGTAATGATATGTGCCAATGTGGTGTGGGTTTAATGAAATTAATGAAGCGTAGTTGCAGTATCCAAGATGCAGTCGGATGGCTCGTGATTTTTGAGCTCCCGAAGTGTTTTGGAACCGCCGAACCGCGAACTGAGCCAACTTGGTCTGGGGGGAAATAAGGGGAGGGAAAAAATTGGCGCGAGGCAACCGATAAAAACAGCAGTTGCCTAAAAGTCTCTGTTCGGGTTGCACAGGACGGTTCCACAACACTTCGGGAACTCAAATAACGCGAGCCATCCGGCTGCTTCTGGGATACTACAAATACGCGTACATTGATCGCAATATATTATTAAATTCAAATCAACATAACTACAGCAGTACACTGATTAAAACTTTCTCGGCTTTTACAAATTTCATTTGTACAAACGGGACTCACCCACGTTTATAATTTTAAAATTACCTTCGACGTTTCGAGGCCGACATTATCTCCCTGTTTGCTAAGAAAGAGATGACATCATCATTTTGTAGCTACCTTTTAGCATCTAAGTAACTGCACTTGGTCTTGTTTATCAACTTGAACGTTCTGCACACTAGGGTTGTCACTCGGTCGACCGACACGCAACACTCACAATGTCCGGCTTCCGAACGTTCAAGTTGATAAACAGGACCAAGAGCGAGCAGTACGAAAAACTCGCGCGGCTAAAATATGTTGATGTCAACTGGAGCCAGTTTTTCTTCGGGACCACGAGGATAACGTCGTACTCAACACGTCGAAGGCATTTTTAACATTTTATACGCGGTTAAGTCTCGTTGTACAGTCACCGGCAATAGTATCTTCCTACACGAAGGCCGCAAAAATATGTGACACGCTCTTATGGCCCTACAAATAAGAGCGTGTCACATATTTTTGCGGTCTTCGTGTAGGAAGATACTATTGCCGGTGACTGTACATAAATATAGCAGCAGCAGTACACTGTATTATTCTTCTTACCCATGTTAAATTACATTAAATTCGGCTACACCGATTCGACCACAATAGATATTTTCTGTTTCGATGCATTTACGGCAATGTTAATCAGTGAGCTGATAAATGTAGGACTATTCCACAGAAATTGGGAATCGTTGTACACATTAAAAGAGCTAAAGTGTATTTGGGTAATGCTGAGTATCGAATAACTTCGAAATTCATCAACAAATCTCATTATGTCCTACCTCTATATCTATACCAACGCACACCATTTTCTACCAACTGCATGGATCTATAAATAGGAACTAACTGACTACTTAGTGATCAGCGTGAAGTTAATAAAAAACTTCATAAATTGAGTCAAATACATTGCTTCTTAAAAATGTAACAAATACCTACTGCGGAAATGGTTTTTGTAATTAAAAGTGGAATCATATTATTGTCTTTCGACTTCTGCGCGTTACGATACTTATCGTAGTTGTTCATATTAATGGAGGAAGTTACGGATAGAAGTTTATTGCCATCCGCATTTATTGTTACATTTTTTATGGAAGTTCTCTCTCGTTAATCTTTGTTGTTTGCCCGTAACATCTGTTCGGGCTATAATTCACTTGGCAGGTCACTTTTTTCTGAATACCAACAAAGTTGTAATCGTAACGTTCGTTATGATTGTTTTACAATTTAGAGTTTCGTGCGCAAATGTGTCTTTGAATTAAGTTGGAAAGATATTTATTTGTAGAAGTTAAGAAAATTAAGTAGATCAGGTATTTTTCATTGCTGGCAAAAAGATAAGGCTACACATGTTGCATGGGCACTATGGGCAGGCAGGTAGGTAGCAAACTAAGCGGATTATTTGGTGGAAGGTAATAATGCAAGCATGTCGCGTACGTTCTCTTCTTATATATATTTAGTTATTTGTTCACTTTAACTGGATTGTTAATGAACCCTATGACTTAAAAGATAAGATTAATCATTTTAAGTTCATGAAGTATGTAATTCCTGCATCTAGTGAGGAAACAATTAAAATTATTAGTTTTAGCTTCACTTAGTTTTTGACGCGTTGTCATTGATAGAAGTTCACAAGCTACTAATGTCTCACGTTCCAATTTATTGAATGAAAAAGATGTTGTATCAATTTTCATTGGTAGCCAGCGATACGAACGGTTCACTGGATCAAGGAAAAACAAGTCTCAGTTACAAACGTCCAAGCAACGAAGTGAATTCAGCTGTGTGTCGCTGGGAACATGATTCGTGTGTTACTCATTCAAAGGCGGTTTTTAATTAAATCTTCAACATTTTGCTGTCTATTTAAGCTTTATGAAAGCATACCTTTTCATTTTAAAAACATGTTCCAAAAATTGCATTAGGGAATAAAATATATGCAAATTTGGAACAGTGCTATTCTTTTTGGTATAACGCTTACACTTACCAAGCGATTAAGTTGCTAATATTAGCATATACATAGGCAAAGGTTACATTGTCATATCACATTTTGGACAAACAACAAGGATTCGAGCGACGCAGCTGCAAGGGTTGAACTAATTTCATCTCAACATGACAAGGATATTAGCCGGGTCAGACCCTTTTTATAACTAAGGTTAGTAGCAAAGCCAACCCTTACGGACCACCGTAATAGTCAACACTGGAGCTCGAGACCAAACCAATTATTTTCCTTTAATTTTCATAAAATGTTTGCCTTATAAAATACGACGCTTTATAAAATTAAACATACTGTAGACATAAAAAAAGTACCTAAACCAGAAAATTTGATTTTATTATGTTCTTAAGTATAAAATCTGTTAATAAACATTGAAACAGCGATCGCAAACAACCGCCGATCCAAATAGCTACGGTTCGTATCTGATTATCCACATTTTCCTGTCTTAGCGTCAATTGAATCCGTATAAAACAGGAAAGCCGATAAATCCGTCGGTATTGTGCACAGCAGGCGTCTAATCCGAATCTGAATACCCTCTGCTAAATAATGCAATAATTTGTCTCAAATTAAAGGATTGTAAGTGTTCGTGAGTGAGCGCCTAGTATTTGAGCCTCGAGAAGATTTAAGAGCGTCGCCGTTCGCAGAACCGAAAGAGATAAGAGTGGATCGCGTTAAGCTGGTGAATTACCGCCGTTTCTTTGTACGACACCGCTCCTTCCGAGTTCGTCTGGCAGTGGAATAACTTACCAGTGTATGCCCGAATTTATTTAAATTCGCAGCATACCTCGCGCCGTCGGGATAAGTGGAGTTTGCCTGATGTCATTAAGTCGGCAGTAATCGTAATGAAATGACTTCATGGCCTGGAGGCGCGGATGTGAATGACTATATCGCAACATTTATTCTAAGGAGTCTACGCCAGTCTATAATTGAAATGCGTAGAATATTTCCTATGCAACAACAATAGGGTTGTGTGTGTGCGTGAGTGCGTTTTAGAAAGGTGGAGATATGTGTGAAATATGTAGATTTTAGTGACGAATACGTCAAGCTCATAAGAAATTCACCCTTGTCGCTCGCATAGGGCGGGGGCCCTCTTGAATTACGACATCAGAAAGCGCCAAGTTTTTGTGCCGAGATTAACTGCGTATTACAAGCCTAAAGTATGCCAATGAGCTGGCGTTTCTTAAACTTCTTAATTACTTGCGAGGGGTTACCCATGAAGAACGCCTTTTTAAGAAACGGGTTGTTTTCGCGTTTGTGATAGAAAAATCGCCAAACGCCAAAGTTTGCATTGTTACCGTCTCGTTGTAAGGAAAGTTCTCGTAATGTAATCGGTCTCGAGAACTAATTTGTAAAAAGAGCCTGTCTGTATTATGCCGGTTTTCCTAAAATTCGTCTGTACTACAGTTGCGACTCTTATTTTTTATGCAAAATCTTTCCCAAATATTTATGAACCGTCAGCTAAGAACTGCCCTAAAGAATATACATATCCACGTAATCAGTTGACGGTAAGAAATATTGCGGTATAAGTACCGTGGTGTATAGCCGGCTGATGATCTTTTTATATTTAAAGAAGAATATAAACTACGAGCTGACCAAGTTGCAATCGGGACGTGATGACCATATTTTTTTAAATGATTAAATAAATGGCTGCTGTTTCTCAACCCACAAACGGAGCGGCAGATGATCTTCATATTTAAGGCTTTATTATACATCGCTCTTAACAACTTCACAATGTTATCGCCTAGGGCATCATGACCGACGAAATTTATTCTAGGCTTACAATCTTATAGATTAATTTTCACTCAATTTTGATTTGATTTGATTTGATCAACATTGTTAATCATTAGGTATCTTTATGTACACATCTCATTGCAATAATCCAATACGAATTTTAAGCACTTTTATTTGATGAAAAGCATAAAAGTTCGTAGGTAAATATACATGTATTTGCTCAGGTTAAGTTTAACGTTTACGTTCAACATTTTATGTTTATAGGTACTAAGCCTATTTCTTGAAAATAAGCATATTTAACTTACTTGTATTTTAAAACGTTTTTTGTAAATGATACAATAAACAGCGCTTAAATGCAGGGGGAGATACCGCACGTCCCGTACCGTACATAAGATTAAAATGGTCGACCGGTAAATTAGAATGCCAGCCGCGTTTCACAAACCGCATCTTTGTTTAATGCACTTGCTTATAAATATTATTCGGCGGTGATAAATAAAATTAAAATGAACTATTGTTAGGTTATGAAATGAATATAATCTAATAATAACATTTTTATACATGTGCTAAGAATCTGATTAATAAACATACGCTGCGTAAGTATTGATAAGGGGTGCAATATACAAATATGTACATCAAGAAGGCTGTATTTTGGTTTAACTTTAACATTTTTTACAATTTACTTGACTTTATACCGCCAAGTAAATTGTAAAAAAATTTGTCACTTCATAAATTATCTACGTTGATTTCATTTATAAAAGAAAAACGTTCACGTATAACGCGGTCGATGGATTAAATATTGATAATCGTTTCTATGAGTAATAGTAATAATAGAATTCAAGACAAATTCTGTACGTAAAAATCAATTCTTACAGACAGTTTTAGTTCGAAACCTATCGGTCAATCAATAAAGGCCGCTTCACCGCAGAAACCCGCGATTTGTGATTCAGACTGGTAAAAAAATCGTATCTCTCGCCGAAAGGTTTAAACAGTGCAACAAACGTAATGCCTTTAACCGAAACGGTTCATCAGTATTCAGCGGTGAAGCAATTGAAACTGCGGCTGTGCTCGGTCCTCCCACTCAATTTTCCTTGTTCCGACGGCTCGAGTTATTTGCATCACAAAAACACAATGTCGAGGGAACGCGCGAACATTAATCACGCGTAGCGGAACTTCAGCGTGGTGAATAGCGTCAGTCGCACGCGAATGATTCAGACGTTTTGGTGCAATCGAAGGGCGGGACGTTTGTCGTGGACTCGGTGCATCCACGCGTTAGAGAATGGGTGGTATGGAGATTAGTAACTTACGTCCGTTCTGGACAAAGCGGTAGGGATTCGGTGCGAGATCAGAATACTATATCTACTGATAAGCGCGCGTGCTGCTTCACGTACACATCCATGTCCGTTACTAAGGCATACCTGATATCGTGCCCACTTGCCCAGTCCGCATCGCTATAAGTGGAAATGGGTTTTAGGAACGTATCTGAAGCAGGTACAGCTTAATATGTAAGATAATGGCTCAATAGGAATCATGTAGAGTTACATAGAACCGGAAAAGAGAAACTTAGTAACGTTTATTAACACAACGTACGTAGGCAGCTTAGTGGAATCTGTTTTTCCTGCGGGAATACCAGCTAATACGAGTAATGGATAAAATAATTAGAAACATTTGTAGCTAATTAAGGACTACTTCGATTTTATGCTGTTTTCATTGAGCAATTTTCATTCTCTACATAAAAAAAAAACTCAATACCCAGGGTGCAGAAACTTAATATACATAATCATTATTGTTACCTATTGGCAGCAGCACGATCGAATATATTTATTCAATGAATACGTAAATTAGATTCACTTTTCTGTCAGAAAAAACATCCTTGATAAAAAGTTTAATAGTAGGTAGTTTTGGTTTTTCATCCCATTTTTGTTTGGCTGTTTGTAAACTCATTTGACGGATTCTAACAAGATAATATTTAATACATCGGGTCCAATTGTTTACACTGTTTTTTTTTTGTTACCAGTAAACAAACTTCATCTACTAGTAACTTAAGTTTTGGGAATCGCAAACGATTACCTACCAAAGTGTTTTGTTTCTTGATTTTATATAAATGAAACTGCAAAATATATCACAACGTTTCATTATAGTTAAAAATAAACGTGAAACCAAATACGTTTCCGCAACTCGCTTCATTAAATCTTGCCTGCGTAAGTACTAGCAGTAGTATCCATTATCCGAGCTATTATTTATGAATATGACGCGCGCAATCATCTCACTGGGTTTAGACGGCTTATGCCTAGTTCGCGTAAATGCGCTGAAGCATTAATGTGTTAATGTCTTGGGATCGGGACGCGACAGTGCCTAGTTAACGTTACTTATAAACACGGGCTGATATTCTCGTGAATCAATATCGTGTTTTCGTTAATCTGAAGGATTACACAACTCCGTTGAAGATGGAAATTTGTACAAAATGTGATTTAATAATTATATACTAAATTATTGATAAATTACACAGCACCTTGTTAGTAGATTCCATGAATACTATCAAGAGTATAGAGGTCGGACCTAGAACTACAATGAAAAAAAAAGAAAAACGTTTATTTTCAGGCAACTAGTGGCCCATAGATACCTTAAAGACTAGCATACATATTACATTATAAACTAAAACTATTATTTTGGTGACACGACGGTTTGACAATACTTTGCACAATATTTTTAAGGCGCAGTATAATTGAACTACCCCTTGCGATCAAACGATCAATATTATCACGCAATAACTTTGATGCAAACTTTGTTTTCTGTATCACATTCCACACTATGTACAATGTGCGTCCATACATTACTGGGAATCTAATGCGCATTCCTGACCTGGTCTTGTAAAATAGTTATTTATGCTACAAGTGTAGAAAACAAGTAATTTCCGAACGAGTGGCGGTGTGATTTAAAACACGACCGAAGGGAGTGTTTTAATAACACCAACACGAGTCGGAATTTACTTGTTTTATACAAATGTAGCATACAACATTTTACAATGCATTATGCGAGGAAATAAATAATAATAATTGGATTTAGTATAGTATATAACTAGCATTGTGCAGACTTCTAGCGAAGTACACCGCGTCGCGTGGCGGGCGGGCCGGTGGCGGGCGGGCGCCGCCCAGCCGGTTGTGCAGAAAAGTACTATGCAAATCCTTTCCTGTCTATACACGACATTACCCTTAAAAAGAGCATTTTCCGAGCTCATGCATTGTAAAGATAATTTCCTTATAATACCATAAGTAAGTAGGTAGGTATAAGTATATCATTCGTAGATCCGGATTTCACCGACTGTAGGTTTTTCTTAAGCTCTTTACGATATTTGGATCTTAAAGATTTTTTTTACATCATATTTTTTTGCCTCTGGAAGCGTCTCTTTGTATCTAGACAACAATATTTCATAAGCATAATTTTTTTATCACGGTCGTGGTATTCGGTGGACGTAATATTCCACAGAATCGGCAATTTTCTATATAGATGTACACATTCCAGAAGAAATTCCTGTTCTTTAAGTTTTCTATCCGGCATTTTTCCCATGCGCGCGTGCTCTCCTCGTGGCGGCTAAACATAATTAATTATGTTAAAAAACATACGGGTCAAACTGAGAACCTCCTTTTTTTGAAGTCAGTTAAAGAAATATTATGCATGTCCGAGTGTAATTTGCATCAAGGACTTAAAACCAAGGAAATAAAATACGTATTCTGTGGAAGGACCGGTGCAGTGCAATGTTTAAGCCGCTTGGAAAGAAAAAATTAAATAAAAACAAACATTTTTTAACTAGGTACGTTTAAAAGTACTCAACACAACTCTCATTAAAATACACGGGGATGTAACCAGAAACTATAGTTGGGTTAGGGTTTGTTTTACTACAAGCATAATAGACAAAGATAATCATACTATGTCTTTCTTATGCTGGTATCCTTGGTACAAAAAAGAGACGAGTATAGCTTATTACTTCCAATGTTACTGATGCACTTATTGGGCAGCCAGACTATAAATAACATTTAACTCCTTGAGCTGTACAATCAGCAGCAGAAGTAGCTAAGCTTGTAGGGTGTTCAAAATGACCTACACACGCTCTTATTTTCTTAGCAATAAAGTAGTGTCCAGCTCCTTTTGAACACCCTACCCGCCTAGCTACTTTTGCTGCTGACCTTACTACATCCAGCAAACACAAAGTAGTGTGGTTGAGTTTGTGATATATTTTACTTTAAACAGCATAATTGTATCAAACCTTTTATGCATTTGATCCTAATCATTATTACTCGATTATTCCTGTACTCGATTTTTAGGGTTCCGTACCTCAAAAGGAAAAAAACGGAACCCTTATAGGATCACTTTGTTGTCCGTCTGTCTGTCTGTCTCTCTGTCTGTCTGTCTGTCTGTCTGTCTGTCTGTCTGTCTGTCTGTCAAGACCATTTTTCTCAGAAACGCGTGGAGGTATCAAGCTGAAATTTATATCAAATACTCAGGTCTATTGTCCCTTGAAGCTGTGAAAAAATCAAACTTAAAAGCCAACGCAATCAAAAGATACAGTCGTTTATGCTGCAAATTTTAGAGTTTTCGGTACTCGCAAAACCTACGGGGACTTCCCGCGAACTCAGAAACTTGAAATTTGGCACAAAGCAACGTCATATAGCATAGACAAAGGAAAAATTATAAAATGTAGAAATTTTTAGTAAAATCATACAAAAAATATATATTTATAATTTTAAACTTACTACCTTTTTCCTCGTAAACGCGTGAAGTTATTAAGTTGAAATTCATGTCAAATACTCAGGACTAAGGACCTTTCAGATGTAGCAAAACTAAACTTTTATGTCAACGCAATCAAAAGAAATACCAATTTAAGTTGCATATTTTGAAACTGAGTACTCGCGAGAAACTCAAAACCTAAAGGGTACCTACTTCCCGTAAACTCAGAAACTTGAAACTTGGCACGAAGAAACTTTATATAGCACAAATAAAGGAAAAATTACGAAAAGTAGACATTTTTAGTAAAATCACACAAAAAAATATATTTATCGTTTTAAACTTACTACCTTTTTCCTCGTAAACGCGTGAAGTTATTAAGTTGAAATTAATGTCAAATAATCATGGCTATAGGACCTTTCAGATGTAGTAAAACCAAACTTTTATGTCAACGCAATCAAAAGAAATAGCAATTTAAGTTGCATATTTTGAAACTCAGCACTCGCAAGAAACTCAAAACCTAAAGGGTACTTCCCGTAAACTCAGAAACTTGAAACTTGGCAAGAAAAACCTTTATATAGCACAGACAAAAGAAAAATTAAGAAAAGTAGACATTTTTAGTAGAATCATACAAAAAATATTTTTTTTAGATTTTAAACTTACTACCTTTTTACTCGTAAACGCGTAAAGGTATTAAATTGAAATTTATATCAAATACTCAGGTCTGTAATACCTTTCAGCTGTAGCAAAACCAAACTTTTAAACCAACGCAATCAAAAGAAATAGCAATTTAAGTTGCATATTTTGGAGCTGAGTACTCGCAAGAAACTCAAAACCTAAAGGGTACTTCCCGTAAACTCAGAAACTTAAAACTTGACACGAAGGAACTTCATATAGCACAGACAAAGGAAAAATTACGAAAAGTAGACATTTTTAGTAAAATCGTACGTAAAATATTTTTTTAAATTTTAAACTTACTACCTGTTTCCTCGTAAATGCGTAGAGGTATTAAATTAAATTGGAATTCACATATACTCAGCTTTATAATATCTTTCTGCTGTAGCAAAACGAAACTTTCATGTCCACGCAATCATAAGAAATAGCAATTGTTATAGGTTTTTACGTCACTCTGGGCGGTAAGTGAGATTTTACGCCCACGGGCGCAGCGGCAAATCTCATTTCACACTAGGGCTTCCAATCCCGGGATCCCGGGATACCGGCTTTTTAATGACGTTTTTCAATCCCGGTATTTTCTGATTCAATACCGGGATCCCGGTATTTTTATAAACTAGTTAAACTGTCAAAATATGTGTAACAAAAATAAACTACCCATCCAAATATTTAAATTAAGCATCGCTGCGCAGCATACTGGCAATAGCGGCTAATGTGCGCGGCTGTTTTACGTCTGTTTCTCTCTCTAGTTTAACTATTCTGATGATTTCTTTCTCTGCCCTGCACTGGCGCCACTGGCACCACCTACCGCGCCGGCTGTTGGTTACGTAAATCACACACGTCTTAGACTTAGACATGTTTTTACATATGGTTGCCGGATATTTTGTCAAAAATGTTAAGCTAATTCGAGCAAGCAATTGGCTTGGCCACTGCACCAGTGCAGGTTGCAACTTGTTCATAAAATTGTGAGCTACCTAAAGTTATGCCATATACACCAGTCCTTATTTTTCAAAAAATCCATGTCGAGAAGCAATCCATATTACTTTTAGGTAACTAAACTATTTACCCTATTGAGACCCTGTTGTATTGTATCCGAATTGCCGGTTTCCTTCAATACATATGACTGGAAGTGAGGTATTCAAGACGGCGGCCAAAAAACGTCCCATTTTTTAGGTTTTCTTAAATATCCGTAAACAGTGGCCTCTACCAACAAATGTTCTACTACTTTAGTAATTCACATAAAATTCTCTATAAAAAAGGTTATATACCTTTTTTTGCTGGGGTCAATGTTTAATGAGATATTGAGGGTTATAAGATAGAGCTAAGAACAAGCTAACAATACAATAAACATATTGACTTGTTAGCTTTTTCCTGCGACTTCGTCTGCGTGGGATTAACATTCGCCACAATAAATTTATGAATCGCCGTTTTATCTTGCCGCCGCCCGCCATCATGAATATCTCACTTTCGGTCATATATTATTTGAAGGCAACCGGCAATGCGGACACAACAGGGTCTCAATACTCTCAATAGGGCAAATAGTCTGGTTACCTAAAAGTAATATGATTTGCTTCTCGACATGGATTTTTTGAAAAATATGACTTGTCTAATCGCCACTTTTCTCTCTACTATGGAGTTGCAAACTACACACGTAATATGTTTGCGCAATAAATACGGATTTGATGAAACAAGGCATTTTTTTCATGTTTTCATACATCTCAATTTTTTTCCCGAAAAATCCCGGGATCCCGGGATCCCGGTCTTGGAGAAATCAATTTCGGTATTAATACCGGCATCACAGAAGGTCCGGTATTTGGAAGCCCTATTTCACACCCAGGAGAAGACGTAAAACTGTGTACGCACCACGGGCGGTAATAAAGAAGGCCTCAGATCGCTTGTCTATGGCCCTTACCTTCGGTTCGGGCCACAAATATCCGCGATCTGAGCCGTTCTTTATTTTACCGCCCTAGGTGCGTAATGTACTATTACGGAACCCTCGGTGCGCGAGTCCGACTCGCACTTGGCCGGTTTTTTTATTTATTTATTTACAACAGTAGTTTTTGAATTTTTTTCTGTTAGAATTTTATTAGGAATATGCAAGAGGTATTATGTATTCTTATGATTTTCTTTACTCACCATTCTACAAAAATAACATTTAGTAAACATGTATTTAATAAATGTAACGTATTAGTTACAAATACGAAGTTACATATGGAATTAATAGAATACTAATATTTTAGGAATATTATTACTGGCCCGAGTAGGATGTTGCTGATGGAGTGATCACATTTCCGCCATGAGTTTACTCAATTATTGGTCGACGGAGTCCATGTGCCGTTGGTATCTGATCAGCCAAGGTTATTTGGATTTTCGTAAATATATTAATTATAGTAAAGTGATAATGTGGGTACCGTACCTAAATAATTGCTTGGTGAATAAATAAAATAATGTTTATTCAATTTAAACTTATATAACATAGAACTGTTACACTCAGTACGTCACCTATTAGGCTCTCCGAAGTGAAGAATGTCGCGCAAAGTGACCTTAAAGTGACGTGAGTGTATTTCATAGTAACATAATGCCGTTCAAGTTGTTAGACATAAAAGGTACATTATGCGTAACCAACAATAAACCATTTTTTGGCTTGGATATCGGAAAATAAAATATTCTAAGTAGGTACCCAGATAAAAATATTCTTACTGCGTATCCATACATAATATACCACGTATGTCGTATTAATAAGATATGACTCCACTCCCTCAGAAGTATAATTTAAGAGGAATAGTTACACTGACTGAAAGCATATAAGCTTAAAAGTTCAACAAAAACCTACGTCTGTTCAATACTTAAACGGAACCCTTTGACAAAGAAAATATATAGGCAAGCGACAAGGAAAAGCTGCGGCAAATAAATCTACATATTGTCTGGGACACAAACACAGTTTAAATTGTCTGTGCCTATACTTTAGAAGTTTTTAAAAGTGCCGGAACAACCCGCCGTTTTAATTGCGCGAACCGGAAGGGGGAGAGAAGAATGGAAGGAAACGGCAGCCTTGCCAACCGCCCTACATTATTAAAACTTGCCTCTTACTCCACCGCTCTCCACTCTTGCAACTCTGCGAGTATAATGAATTGCGCATCTCGAATACTAATACTAGAAATTATATGTTATCACGAAGCTAAATGGACTTTTTATGTAGTCGTGACTATTCGCCAATGATAAAATAATTATCAGGATATTTAAAAAGACTGCATTTAATTTCGTTGAATAAAATTTATATGAAATGTATTCTAAATATTTATTAACACTGGATTTTTATAGGAAGATTAGTCAATTTAAATTGTTATAAATTCAAGATTTAAAAACAGCCTGCTTTGTGGTCATTCTCAAATTATATATCTGCGATAAGACTCAACTTCGTCTATTTTTTCATATCGTTTGGTATGACTTATACGCGGTTGTTGTATCTAAAATATTTTGTACAGTTTGGCGGAGTTAATATACAGGATAAATCTGAAAAACCACAACTATCTTATTTCGAGCAATTAAGAAACGTCAATCATTTATGTTTTTTTTTTTTGTTGATATCCCACTTATGTTTAGGCCACTCCGTATTTAGCTGAACAAAATTTTGTGCAGATTCTAAAATTACTATTTCTCGGATAAAAACGAAGCATACCTTTCACCATGTACCGGCATAATGAATTACAGCGATAGTGACGTGTCATTTACTGAAGCCAAAACGCTGTTTGCCTAGCGCTCTTGTAAACATTGAAAAGGGTACTAAACAGGCTTGCTGTTACCGTGGCCTTATTACAATCTACGAGTGTGCCTTTACAAAGCCTCAGGCGTGCCTTATCAGTGGTTACCGTAGCGCCATAAGCCCAGGTTGTTACCTTAGAACACATTGTAACACATTATGCGGCACCGCGACGACCTAACGCGCTCATCCACACGTAATAAGAATATGTAGTCCTATGAATATTTTGCTCCTTCACAATGCGCGGTTAGAGATTACGTACTTATAAGGCTGGCTCTACATGATGGGCCATCATAGGGACGCAGCTATACGACGGAACGAGATGGCAATATCGTTAGCTCTCACTAACGCATAGCTGCGTCCCTATGATGGCCCATCATGTAGAGGAGCTATAATATGTGGTGTGTAAAATGGGGAAGGCTACCGACAACGGTTTGGACAGACAACGCCAGCCTGTTGTAGCTAATGTACCTGTTACCAGTGTTGTTCTATGAGATTAGATCAAAAAAATCAAAAATTTAACATTATTGGTACGACTGACAAGTACAATCTATGCTGGCGCCATCTGTAAATACTTTCGACCGGCCAATGGCGTCTTAGTTGATTGATGTTTAACATTTCGGCAATGAGAGACCACTTAACAATATTACTTTATTTCGACGGATTCCAACTATTTGGGATTGAATATCTATAGCTAAGTCCACATTGTGCCTTTTTTAGTTCAACAAGGGCATGCGCATTCAACAGCGCACGCGAGCCATACCTCTTTTAAGTTGCGTATTGATGCACGCAACAGTTAAATGCGCTAGATGAAATTGATATTGAAATATGAAGATAAAGTTGACGAGCAATAAGGCATAGTGTGGACTTAGCTTATGATAGATAGTCAATAAAGGGTCAGACGACACACCACACATTATATTTGAATATCCTATCACCAAGTTTAGTGGGAAACCGGCGGATCTCAAATTACTTACGACGGATGCATACCTAGATTGTAATATTAAAAAAAAAAAAAAAGTAGATAACATGTTTATGCCATACGATAAATAAATAAAGGATTATTCTATTTATACATTCGCGGACCACTTCAGCTGCTGCCAGAGACCGATAGTGAAATTTAATTTAAATCCTAGTTTTTGTTTAAATAATTATATGTACAGTCAGCTGCAGAGAAAAGGACCCCCCCCTGCATACAAAGTTTGTATGGCAGCGGGGGCCTTTTTCGTTGCAGCTGACCATACCTACATATTACTTAAAAACCGTTCTTGAAAAAACACATCTTATAGGGCAAAGGTCATTGATTTCAGTATTATTGAAATCAAATTGACAGGTACTTTATCAAATTACAGTATAGAACAAGCCCCTTTGTCTGTAACCTTACCGCCAATAATCCCTATACCACTAGATATGCATCATTAAATAACGGACATGATTACTCACTCACTAGTTGAGCCAGTGGCGTTTCTTCGATGTGAATAATCCGCTCTAGAGAGTCGTAGCGTAGACATATACACATAAGTAGTCCCACAACAAGTAATAACCACAACCACAACAATAATAAACACTTTAACGGCCTCCTAGCCTAGTGGGTAGTGACCCTGCCTATGAAGCAGGAGGTCCCGGGTTCGAATCCTGGTCAGGGCATTTATTTGTGTGTTTATCAAGGATAGTTGTTCCTGAGTTATGGATGTTTTCTATGTATTTAAGTATTTATCTATTATATCGTCGCCTAGTACCCACAACACAAGCCTTATTGAGCTTACTGTGGGACTAGGTTGATTTGTGTAAGATTGTCCCATTATATTTATTTATTTATAATTTATTTATAAAAGTAACAACAACGACAAGTAATAAACTTTATGATTAAGGCTTCCTACAATGACCCACCAAAGTTATAGTATTAGCATCTGATCTATAGGAACAAATCCTCTATAATTATGGTAATGTTTCTATTATTTCTATTTGATCTTAAACCGATCGCTTCATTCAGTTTCCCTTATTAGAAGTATTTTCAATTCATCTCGCTTGCAATTTAATTTTACGTTTTTGCAATGATTAGAGCTATAACCAGGAGTCAGAAAATGTTCATTGTGCGGATAAGCTAGTCTTCTGAAAGCCGAAAAGCAGGCGCCAATAAACAAAAAATTACGAACGTCCGTTCGTACGTACGAGAGAACGATACCAAATATATATATTTTTATTTTAACATCAATCAGAAAGTTCGTATAAATAAGCATTCCTGGCGGCTTCGCATAACATGCGTTATCGCGCGCGACTGCATTCGAGTCGCTCCTGAAGTATGGAGAGTGGCGCAACAACGTAAGATGTGCTAGCAGTACAGATTGTACAGGCGATATCTATATAGGTATATGTCTATGAGTCGCGGTCATAATCTGGGTCTGTAACGAACCGGCCCGAGTGCTCCCAGAGATAACAGTTGCCGCCGAAACGTCAATCACGCGAGGGTTCAAACAAGGATGAAACTGAAGGGTTGGATTATAAGGGTCTAATTCGCTGTTTGTGATTATTATAAAGCAACAAAATTATTTAATATCCGGAGCTCGGATAATAACGTTAATTTACTTTTATTCTAAATTAATATAACTTGTAATACTTTTTAAGCTGTGTTAATTTTGTTACCTGAGATAAATCCAGGATAATACCGTCCTTTCGTTGTGACATACTTATAAAAAAGGGTATGAGTAATGTGCAATGCCGTGCAGTTATAACGATTATATTACGCATATTCAAAGTCGCACACTAAAATTTTAAAATTTGAATAAGTGTTATAGGTACTTTTGTTACATAGGTACAGCGTTATATCGTAATTATAGATTCAATGATACCATTAGTGACAAAAGTACAGTCGCATAAACTATTGGGAATCTGGAAAAATTATGATTTTTCATCAAAAATTAATAATTCCCGTCCACACATTAAATTGTAGAACTGCAACTGTTACCATTTATTTAAAATGAGCGGAAACAAAATTAATATGATGAGTGAAATTACAAGAAACAACAAATCAAATTGCGGTATTAATTTCATTTTGTGACCGCCTCTAAACCCATGAAATTCACCACAGCACAAATCAACCAGGTTTTTTTTCAAAATCTTACATCATTTTAGTTTACTCCGGTAAAATAAGTCTTATTTTTAATGGAGTAAAGTTCACATACGAGCATTCGTAAAATATTAGTTACGAGGTTGCAAAAGCGCGGGTTGAGGGTAATTAACAGAGCCATAGCGTAAGCAGTAAACTCATTTTGTAATAACACACGTAGGTGTTCTAATGTAACAAGTTTTTGGATCTTTGTGTACCCAATGCAAGATGCATTTTTTAAACTAACTTGCTTATGAATGAATATATCTTGGAACCATATTTCTTTACATTTACTTCATAATTAAAAAAATAACGAACGTGGGAAATGATCAAAAAGGATAATATTACTTATCTATGCGATTCCAATAGGTTTATAATAGAAAAAAATAGCCTGTTAACAACTAATGAAATTAATTTTGGTAGAAAGACAAACAAGATGGAAAAGTCAATGTTTTTTTATCTATTTGAAATTTCAATATCATTCAGAATAGGTACATTTCTCGAAATAAATGAATTACAGATCTGCGGTCGTCAAATTTTGTGAATTGCAAATGGAGCGAAAGATTGTATTTACGTGGAATTATTCAAGCAAATCTTCCGCGCCTAACGAATTGTTTGCATTTTCTTCAAACTTTTACAATCCTGAAATTATAAATGTGGACACAGAATTCCATGAATTTTATTTACGATTTTATCAACCGAATTGAAAATAAGATAAAGTTCTCAAGTTGCATGTTTTATTAATGTGCACATGTTTAACAATTTTTAAACTTATAACAATGCAAATTACAACGGCGCGCGGGCTCGAATACTTTCTCGCTCGCACACCGCTACGTCACTCTGCACGGCCGCCGAGGATCGCCGAGCGCACGCGACGACGTCACCGAGCGCCCGACCGGACCGTATAAAAAGCCACCGCCTGCGCCGCATTAAATCACTTAGCTAGCGACTGCCTTAGCGATAGGTACACCTCTGTCCTCTGGCTAGTCTCTCTGAGTCGGGAGTTCGATAGCTACCTGCAGTCTTCTCCCTGACTTCCCTAGGTTAGCTAGTGCCATGGCGATAGGTCCCGACTGTCCCTTGGCCCATTCCACCGGAAGTCAAAAGTGCCCAATCCAGTACATTGGCGCCCAACGAAATAACTACCCGTTCGTTTGGAGAAATAAGTTACATCTACCCGACATTTTTTTTGTAAAGTACCCTACAAGCAAGATGGGTCACTATGATGGAAATAAAGAGGTAGTCAGCGAGACATCTACAAAGATGGTAGTCACAAATCAACTTCAGATCCTGACACAACTGATTTCAGTGTTACAAACAGTGTACAGAAGATTTATCCAGAATTTCGCTGAAATGTCTAGACCATTACCCAACTTAACAAAATCTTATGAACCTCTGTCAATTTTGAAACAAGCCGACTTAGAAGCACGAACCGACAC
Source organism: Pammene fasciana (assembly GCA_911728535.1). Lineage (NCBI taxonomy): Eukaryota > Metazoa > Arthropoda > Insecta > Lepidoptera > Tortricidae > Pammene > Pammene fasciana. The sequence continues at coordinate 13,702,317 of OU452276.1, read as the reverse complement.
AAGTAGTTATGCCACCGGAGCAGCTTCACTTCGGGGGGAGGGTGATCACCGACACCCTATTGAGTATGCGAGTCGCTTGTGGAACTCAGTGGAGGAAAACTACACTGATACAAAAGAAGAGACTATAACAATTCGTAGTCCTGGTACTCTCACGGGGCGTCATCTAGCACCAGAGGGGAAGACTATAACAATACGTAGTCCTGGTACTCTCACGGGACGTTATCGAGCACCAGAGGGGGAGACTATAACAATGCAAATTACAACGGCGCGCGGGCTCGAATACTTTCTCGCTCGCACACCGCTACGTCACTCTGCACGGCCGCCGAGGATCGCCGAGCGCACGCGACGACGTCACCGAGCGCCCGACCGGACCGTATAAAAAGCCACCGCCTGCGCCGCATTAAATCACTTAGCTAGCGACTGCCTTAGCGATAGGTACACCTCTGTCCTCTGGCTAGTCTCTCTGAGTCGGGAGTTCGATAGCTACCTGCAGTCTTCTCCCTGACTTCCCTAGGTTAGCTAGTGCCCTGGCGATAGGTCCCGACTGTCCCTTGGCTCGTTGTATCGGGAGCAAACGTGCCCAACCTTGCCGTTTGCTCTACGACGTTAATTTAGTTAGGTAGTATATGTATGAACCTTACGCATGTATGAAATAGATTTAAGCATCTGAGTCAATAAACAAGTATCGTTGACATTGGCGTTTCGTTGTTACCTACATTTCCTACAAACTTAAATTAAAGAAAAGGTTATTAAAATTAAACTTGCAATATTTCTAACCAAAACAATCAGAATATTGTCTATGGTTGCCTCGATAGTTATTCATGAAATGAAACAACTTTAAAGAGTTTGTCTTTGAGTCAACTCGTGACCACGAACGCTGTAAAGTGTTCGAAACGTCTAGTCGGGATGTAATTTAAATTCAGTATACGCGATATAATCCGCTAAAAGTTGTTTTATTTCAAAACAATCAGTGTAACAATTTAAGTAGGTATACACCGTGTATCAGTGGCTGTCGAGTTAAGTTGAGAATACATAGGCAAGTCTGGGAAGATGGTGGAATGCTCAGTTTAAGACAAAGGAATACGACACAAAGCTATTCCGAGCGAGTTGTCTGAATCCCTTCGGGTTTGCGGTTGGCGTTTGCAATACCATGTTTTCGTTGGAACTTGCCTGTTGCTGTTGTTACACTACACTGATGCACTATTATTTTACGTTTTAAACCCCATGTTTTGAAGATTTGTAAATTTGTATTGAAATATTTTTTTGTATTTATTTATGTAACATATTTTTCATCTCCCTGATCCCCTCAAATCTTGGGTGGGTTTATCAACGAAGTGGATTGAAAGTGATAGATTTTACCCCATAGTTCTTGTTTATTAACGACTTGAATAAAATAATTGGGTCTAAATGGATATTTTTTGTACGATTTTAACTCGCGTAGTACCAGAATTTAATTACGAGATTGTATTTATTGGTGCAGCCTCCTAGCATTTGTCCTAGCTTTTTACTACGACCCTATCCCTATCCTAGCCTGGGGTCCGTTTAGCGACCTAATCTCAAGAATTGGCGTAGGCACTAGTGTTTAAGAGAGCGACTGCCATCTGACCTTCTAACCCAGAGGAGAAACTAGGTCTTGTTGGGATTAGGTCCTGTCGCCTCACAATGTATCCCTGCACCAAAAAGCGGCTGGTAAATATCAAATGATATTACGTACAAACGTGCCGCGAAACTCAGTGGTACAAGCTGTGGTTTGAACCCGAGACCTTCAGATTTAAAGTATGATGTCTTACCGGCAGACCACCAGCGCTTTATCCAAAAAGAATCCACATATAATACTCGATTAATGATTATTAATTAGGTACTAATAGTCTCAGTGCGCTACGTCTGAACTAGTAAGGTAGATCTAGTAAAATTAATTTATTATTTAATAACTGTACCATAAAGCGTGAGAAGAGATTCCAGAGATTCAAATATTGATGCTGTGGTTTAGATAAAACATTTCGCTCTCGACGTAAGTATTGTTTAATTCTCCGTCGCAAACAAAATGCTAAATTAAATATTCCATAAATGTTAGCCGTTTTGAATTCTTTCATTTTTCACCGTATTACTCTCAGCTTCAGATGGTTTTATTACAACTTTTTTAGAATGTGGAGTTTTTGCGTGCCTCTGTTTTGTTTCTCCGTTTCATGAAATCGTTAAACAAAAACTTTGTGTTTTATTTAACCTGTTATTATTCGTGAAATTGTATACGCTGACGTCATTCCCAGCAATTGTACAATACAATACAACAATACAATTATGGCGACAACACATTTAATTTAAGGACTTACATTGTTTTTCAAGCTAGTCCCTATATTGTAAATGTATAGTTTAAAATAAAATCGGCGAAGTGCGTGTAGGACCAAGCATAATGCGAGGTTTTGTACCTAATATCGAAAAACTAATATCAAAAGGTCGTTTCTGCCTAGTATAAAGTACATCTTATGTAAAAAATGTATTAAGATACGTACCTATTATAGTGTCCGAATAAAATGGCTGTGACATGCAGACGGACGGACGGACAACGAACGCACGGGCGGATGGACAGACGGACATGATGAAACTATAAGGGTCACGTTTTTGCCATTTTAGCTACGGAACCCTTAATTTATATTCATCATATTTCGTATTCCCAATCTTTTGTATTAAGTTTTTCTCTGTTCTTATTTACATAACCATGAAAAATTCTGGAAAGAAACAAAAAAATTAAACAAAACTTTATCAACCTCAGCCATCTTAGAATTAATTTCTTATACATTTGAGGGATTATTTTTCCAACTGAAATACATTTTAGAGAATAAATTATAACCATTAATTGTAAATAACTTTATAACAGATTGATGTTGTTTTAAATTGTAGAATCTATCAAAAAATGCGGCGTACGATAAGTAAGTAGATAGGTACTACATTGAACGAACCTTAATTCATCAATGAAGATTAATTCATTAATTAAAACTGTGAGTCACTGTAGGTCAGTTTACTCGTAATTTAAATCTACATAAATCATCGTAAAATACTTTTAAAAACAGCCAATTGGTTTTCAATTCCGATACAATCTATATAACCGGGCAGCGTAATAACCCATTTTTCGTTTTAAAAACATTCTAATATTTTCATTGTATCCCAAAGGGAAACAAAAAATTATGTAACCGTAAGCACGAACAAACGAACTCACGATTCAATTTGTTATCTGTCCCTTTACACATTGTTTCACGGAAATCTAATCAAGCCGGTGAAAAACACAAAAGGCTCGAATTCAATATCTGTTAATTAAAATCAATCCCTTTCTTTGCTCGTTACTGTTAAATATACAAAAGTCGCAGGTGATAATAAAGGAAAATCAGAAAATGTAGTTTTACTTAGATTATTTTATATACTCATACCGTCATACCCAATACTCCGTTGTCTTTCTTTTTTTTATACCATGAAGGCGGCGAACAAGCATACGGCCCGCCTGATGATAAGCAGTTACCGTAGCCTATGGACGCCTGCAAACCCAGAGGATTTCTCTAGTATAAATATTCTTCTGGGTTTGACACTTTCGGATTATGAAAATAAAATTACAATAGCTAGACTTGTTAATAAAATATTTTATTATGGTAGTGATATGAAAACCCTCGTCTACAAACACCAAGTCTCTATCATTCCAAGTCTCCCCATTAATGACCCAACTGCCCACGCCATCCCTTCTTACCCCGTTCTTGGCCCGCCTAGTACGCAGTCATATTTGTTTAACTTATTTTATTTTTCTTTTGTTGCGGAATTTAATCAAATAGAGACACATTTGTACTATTTACGTCCTGTTTCAGTTCTGAATAGAGCTGTGAGCGTCACCCTAGTACTATTTTGAGTATTGACGTTTTAAATGGTATTGAGATAAAACCTGTCACAGACTCGTTCAGAACTGAAATTGTGTGTACCGGGTGTACCTTCAGTAGCAAAAGTTTCTTGTAACCAAAAATCAGAACACATAAATAAGGTTCGCATATGAATCCTTCGGTATCTCTGGACAGAAATCATAATTAGACATTTGTTGTGTAGGTTTTTTTTTGTATGCTATGATGCTTAATATAATTGTGACGTTTTCAAGTCAAAGATACGGCAATGACTGTTGTTAATAAAGTTTATTTCTAAATAAATTTAAATCGAATCAACATCGTATTGACAACCGGCAATGAAGTACCTTTGATTTGAAAATATCACAATTATAACTTAATTATTAAAATTTAACGGCCTCCTAGCCCAGTTGGTAGTGCACCTGCCTATGACGCAGGACGTCCCGGGTTCGAATCCTGGTCAGGGCATTTATTTGTGTAAACACAGATATTTGTTTCTGAGTTATGGATGTTTTTTATGTATCTAAGTATTTATCTAAATCTATATACACGGTGCCCGTGAGCATTGCGAGAGATTTTAACAGCGTATTCCTGATCGCAATTAGAGACTTAAATGTCGTACAAAGTTCCCTGGAATTTGCCTAGTTTCAGAGTTATTACCAATTGAATAAAAAAACTGTGATTAAAATTGTAACTCAGTGAATAACGCTTTTTTGATAAAGATTCACTCTTTATGGGGTTTCGTCTAGACATCCTTTTTGACAGATGTCAAAATGCCAAGGAATACTTTTCGTGAACCATTTTTTACGAATAAAAATGTACCAATTTATTTTAGTCGTTAGTTTTATCAATAACATTATTTTTTTTATATTCCAAAGCATTAAAAAAATCGAAAAAAAGCAACTAACCTAACCTAACTTCATATAAGATTTTTTACTCCTTATGACCTCAGGAATCCGTGGTTAAAATCTCTCGCAATGCTCACGAGCACCGTGTATATTATGTATATTGTCGCTTAATACCTACAACACAAGCCTTATTGAGCTTACTGTGGGACTGGGTTGATTTGTGTAAGATTGTCCTAATATTTATATTTATTTATTACTTCAAATATTATTACCCAATTTCGGGTCAGTTAATATAAGTGAATTTAAATGTGATTAAAATTATATTTGACGTAGGTACTTAGGTGCATACTTATTAAAAAAGGTTAAGATACAATATAAAAAGTTGCTTTGATAATATAAAACGGCAGCTAAATATCCGAACAGGAAATTAAATAGGAATCAGAACAAATCCCATTATAAACTGCCATCAATCACCTGGTCCTCAAGGCAGCAAAAGGTGAAACGGAGCCGAGACCGCGCCGTAAAAATGTTGATTCACTAAATACCGTGTACCAGGAGGAGGGAACCAGTTAACTTAATAGCTGTGAACAAAACAGGCATTGTATTCGATAAAGAGGAGTATTAAAGTGTAAAAAAATAACTAAAGAGTGTATCGGTGTAATTCAAAAAATTCGAAATATGGTGATGTCACCAGAGAAGAAAGCTTTTGAATTCTGCCTTACTACAACGAAGTTCATATTTTATAATATAAGTTATGTTTTCAACATTACTCTTTTTTATTACATATAATGTAAGATGTAATAAAATTGAAGTGGAAATGAAACCTGTTATGACTGAATAATTATTTATTTTATTAAATGAGAAACGTATTGGCAAAACACTTTCACACCTGAGCTTTGTGCATTGACAAATAACCCCAATTATATTTCAATAATGCTCACAGTGTGACTTTTTTCGGGGAATGATGGTCATTTGTTCAATTTGAAAGATTTTGCAGTTCTATGCGTCGATCTCCAAAATGTTGATGCGTACAGTCGCCATCATATATATGGGAGCAGCCAGGGTCCTCAAAAATATCAGAATACCGGGTGTTTCCTGTAATAGGAGCAATAAATTAAAACGTAGATTCTACTCCTCAAACCAGACAACGTTTGTTCAGCAACTTTTAAAAATAACTTATGGTTTGATTTTTATTTCACTTTAAAGATTATTCGAACACGCAATGTATTCCGAAATTGATTATGTCTGTAGGGTGACAAGGCTGACAAGCAATGTCAATTGGACGGATTTTAACGTACATTGAAAACACTATTTAGTTTGTATGAAAAAAAGACAATCTAAAAAATACATATTTTTTAAAATTTGTTAAACAAAAGTTTTATTGTTTGAGGAGTACATCTACGTTTTAATTTAATTCTCATGTTACAGGAAACACTCTGTATGGACTTTATCGCCTCAATAGAGACCTTGGCCGCTCCGGTATATCTGATGGCGACTGTACAAACATGTTGGAGATTAACATACGACGGGCGACGTCGACTTAGATGACGCCAAGCGACAATGCAGTTAAACATTCTTCAGCTACGGCCGTGCCAATTGCTGCAGACTCGAATGCTCAGACTGCAAGCTCTAAAGCAGAAAAACTTATGAATAAAAAATGAATTCCTTGGTTTTAAAATTAGCATTACAAAGAGAGGGTGATTCCCGTACCTTTGTGCCAGTAGAAGAAAAGTGTAATGCGGCCTTTGAACGTTATTGTAAGGAAAATCAGCGCTTAAGCTCCAGCGGTCATCAGGTTACCACATTTGCATTTATTACCTTTATTTCTTGAAATGAAATGAACTTTTGTAATAGCGATTAACAGCTCAGTGTTTGCCAGTGTCCTGCTATTCCATTTTACGTGTTATAGTGTGTGATAAAAAGGTTCAAATTCGTTCAGAGAGGTATTTTATTTACATAATTTTTAAGTTAAAAAAGTACCTATTCATATATTTTACATTATTTCATAACTATAATTTAGCTGTTGTGTGTTCCTCACTGAACAATAATTTATTACACATTGTTTACTTTATTTTAACAGTCGTGGTTTTAAATCTAATAATATTACTTTTTTTCAATAGCAGTTTGCGATTACAATGTATTATATGAGTAATAACACTATGAAGGGACTTATCATTTGTTGTCCTTACTTTAATTATTTTAATTGAACTAAAAAAAATCTTAAGTTTTTTTTAAATCCTTAATAAGTTTAGGAGAATAAGGACATTTTTTAAATTAAATTGTAACATGACAGTTACGGACCATCTCCTTACATCTATTCATAATTCATTCATGAAATGTTTTTTAGGATATAACACCGATATTTTTTCATGTAAACACCCCAAGCGAGTGATTTGCCCCGGTACATTAAACCGTAAAATTTTGTATGAGTAAATCGGGGCGCATGATTGATCCCGCCAAATGACGCGTGTGTTCGATGCCGCTAAAAACTGTAAGCACTCTTTATTGTGAACTGGAAAAATAGGCTTTCGTATAGCTTTCTATATAAAAATAACGACAAATGACTAAGCGGTTTTCATGTTGAAAGAAAATTATAGTGAACATTTTATATTTTCATTTTGACATTGGTAATATTTATCGCAATTCGTTAGATAGTTTAAGCTTCAAGAAAGTTTGCTCAAGACAAGGTTCAAACTATAACCTCCTGTCGATAATGGGCATGATGATTTTTTTTCATGCATGGTATCAATCGATTCGTTTTGTTGTGAGGATTAAATGTCTATAATTATAAAAGACAGAAACGAGACTTAAAGTCTAAGATTTGCATTTGTTTCTCAAAACGCTCCTAACAAAATATGAAGCAGTGACGTCACGGCTTTATAGTTGCCATGTTTAAAGTATGGAAAAATTATCATCCCCATCTGCAAGCCTTGGGCCTTGCTGCTCACTAGATGCTAATGTTCAATGTTTATATTTTTATTTTTATAATTTGTTATAATTTGCAATCCTTTGTTTTCAATTTTAAAGTAAGAAATTTAATTCACCATGGTAATTACCACATATTTTAAGTTAACCACTACATGCATTGCTTTGGCATGTTAATGGATGAATTGTTAAAATTAAAAATTACTTGGCTTGGTTTGATTAGCGTCACGCGAGACCAAACGCCTCCGCTCAACGCCCAGTTGCGTGTCGTGAAAATTGTCGAGCCGTAATGTTTCTGATTCTAAATGGTGGTTTCATTTTATATTCTGTGGTATACATGGAACTATCAAGTTTACTGTCGTGAAGCAGAATTAAACATAAATGTGTTGAGTAACTTGTACACCGCATGCAAGTTATGCATGTAAATGGCTTGCGTGATTTTGTCTTTAGGTTCTCAATGCGGTGTGAAGTCCACTGTGGTCGGTGGCCCGGTCGGACTGGCTTGTATTTTAGTGATATTATAACAATAGGAAAGGTCCATACCTACTGAAATATTATTTAATGTAATTAATATGAAAATACTAGGTTGTAGTTGACATATATATTAAAAAACTACGACCGCACGAAGACGCCGGGAATAGATTTCGGAAATTCGCGTTGCTTAAATTAGGGCTGCGTGATTCGACGAAATATTGATGAAATCTGCAACAATTACAATAAATGTGACTAGGTTATTTTATTGTGTACCTTTTATATTGAAGTGAACAAAAAATCGAGGGACAGGTTCATGCTATTGTTTTGCCGTTCGTAATATCAGACCGTGACGCGTCCACAAATTGTATCAGGCCGTTGAAAAGTACCGCTCTCGGGCCATCATACAAAAAGCAGTGACAGCGGAATTTCTCATTACAGCTCCAGGCAAGATCCCCATACATCACGATGGGAAAATATAGCGTTTAACATCCCCCTCACAGCCATTAATAGACACACATACGTATAGGCTGTCACACGTCCACTTAAAATCAATTCGATAACGGTTATTTGGTAACAAAAACTCAATACCGACTGGTTTTTAAAAGCTAATTAGCTAAGTCATTTTGGTCACGCCTGGGCCCCATTTCTCGAAACTATTAGTTTACTAGTATATTAGTTATTAGTTACTAGTCGAAATTTTACAAGTCCTAATATTTTCTGTTTCTCAAAAAAAATATTAGACTGGTAACTAATACTGATAAACTAATAAAAAATATTAGTCTGGCTTGGCTGAATGCACCCATTACCTATGCCCTTTTTATCTTTAAAAAAAAAGCGGGAATAGTTCCCGCCATTTTTTATTAAGTAGTAGTATTACTTGGCGGTAAAAGCGGATTGTGCGTTTAATTTAGTTATTACTTATTTAAATATTTAACAATGGATACGAAAATAATGGTCCTCCGAAACATTTTAGAGGCTAAAGACATTTTATTTTATTTTATTTTACACTAATAGTTTCCACTAATATTTTTTACCAACCTTCCGAGACTAGTAGCTTTATTAGTGGATTTTACAAGTGTATTCGTTTTTCTTTTTATTTGTGAAACCAAAACCCCTTTAACACTAATAATATTAGCTAATATTTATTCGTTGGTAACTAATAACTAATATTTTATTAGAGTAGCTTTGAGAAACGCACTCTAGTAAACTTGTAAAAAATATTGGTTCATGGACTAATATTATTAGTCTAATAAGTTTCGAGAAATGGGCCCCAGGTCTCAAATTATTTTATGAACGTTGTAATATCTCTTAGTGTTACTTTATTAGTAGATATAGTATACTCTAGTAAGTATTAATAGCTTACGTATTTTAAGCTTTATTTGTACTTAAAGATTCTTACAAAAAAGACACTTGATGCATTAATTGTTTTTGTCCAACAGTGAATCAAAGGGCCCATGTTAAAATATTTACAAGTTGTAGTAATTAAATAAAAAAATACTTATACGTAACTAGGACTGTTATGTCTACTCTGAAAATACTTTGTGGGTATAAAAAATGAATTTATTTAAAGGAATATAAATCACGTGCCAACATTGCGTGTTTTCTTAACTTAATTATCAACAGTCCACAAATTGAAAGAAAATATCAACTGTTGTTTCTCCCCGTTCGACCTCGATTGCTAACGAAGGCTAGCTAGAATGAAAAACATAAGTTTAATTGAGACTACCTATAAAAATATTTTAGTTGAAAGTAGAAGTAGCAGTAATGTAAAATAAACCGCATAACCAGACGCATTTCTCATATTTAGGATAGTAGGAACCCTACTACTTATACCTATAGGGGTAGATTAACTTTTTAAAATACTTTTTGTATGTTAAGAGGATGACAACAGCTAAATTCCATACCTATCTTTTTTAGCGCTAGTGAAAGAGAAACACTGCGTTGCGATTAGTATGGGTGCTCGTTGCAAATTATGCAAAATGATGAATTAAAAAAAACTACGCATTAATTGAGAAAAATGAGGCAATGAAGTTATAAGTATGGTAAAATTTTGTCCTTAATTACAAATGTATAAGTCAAGAAACTAAAGACATACAACTGTTTAAAGCTAATTTTAAGATGTAACTTTGGAATTATTTTCTATCGAGCCGATCTCGTCCAATCGTGTATCGGAATTAACAAAGTTCTTCGAAATATAATGAGTATTAACATTTTTTTTCTTCCACAAAACAAGTAGTTATATCTGTGATGATGATGATGATTTCTTCCTGTTATCCCTCATTAGGGACATAGGGCTCGCATAAGAGTTTTCCATTTGTCGCGATCTTGAGCGGCTACTTCCAGCTCTTTCCAGTCGAGACCAATTGAGCCAGCCTCCGTCTCAACTGATCGCCTCCATGTAGTAAGGGGGCGTCCCGACCTTCTACTGCCAGTAGCTTGCCAGCGGAGACTCTGCTTGGGCAAGTGGTTGTCCGGTCTACGGAGTGCGTGTCCGATCCATCGCCATTTCCTCTCCAGGATTTCCTGCCTTATGGGCTTCTGGTCAGTCATCTCCCACAGCCTCGCGTTTGAGATGGTTCGCGGCCAGTATATACCCAGGATTCGCCGCAGGCACTTGTTGATAAACACCTGCAGCCGATTGGTGATATCTTGTCTTACTAGCCACGTCTCGCATCCGTACAGTAGGACTGACTTGACGTTGGAGTTGAACACTCTGATTTTTGTACGCCGCGTGATCACACTGGACGTCCAGACAGGTTTCAATTGCGCGTACGCTGCTCGTGCCTTGTTGATGCGCGCCTCGACATCGCTGTCTGCACCCCCTGTCGGATCGACCACACTTCCCAGGTACGTGAATCGCTCGACTTGTTCGACTGCCTCCCCGTTGACATATATCGACGCCGTGTCCGAAGTGTTAAGACGCATGTCCTTCGTCTAGTTATATCTGTATGAATGTTTAAGTAAAGTCAATTTGAAGGTCATCGGGTGTTGGGAAGTTAGGTTTCCAAGAGTTTTTACAATGGACTTAAAAATCTTACCTGGGTCTAAGCCTGTGAGTATTGAAAGATATATGGAAGGAATGATCTGATAGGTTTACATTGTGTAGTTAAATAGTTAAACTATCTCTAGTGACATACCGTAAATAACTTTACTATCAGAAAAACTTACTTACTGCAGCGATACTGTTTACTAAAATGAGTAACACTAATTAATCTCATCGCGTACTTTCAGCGTTGCAGTTTGGAATTGATTTATATACGGCCGCATAATTACTATTTGTGTTTTTGAACTTAATTAACATTATAATTTAGCTGGTTGTTTGCATAACGTTTTATTAACTCGATAGTTATTATTTGAACGCTATGCCAAGCACATGGTAACATGTTTTAAACAATAGGCAATAAATAATCTGCGCTTAATTATAATAATAGACGTCGACAGGTTCAAACAACAAAATCGAACACTTATTTCTATGTACGTCTCATTGTATGTCTCTCTCTTCATGTCGGTCCCTCATTACAGAGGATCGTGACCACTTGACAAATTAGCAGCTTTGGTGATATGTCTCTATCGGTCTCGATCTAAGTACTACGTATGTAAGTAGGTACTACTTAAACAACGTCGAAGAGAGGTACGGGTATACTGTCTCGCTAGGTAAGTGTGGTAGGGCAAGCTCAGTGAATGTCATCTCGCTATAATCTGGAGCATGGCCCACTGGAGAAGTACCTTCATCTTACAGAAAAACCCAACTCATAGTAAATGTATTCCTGCCAGTATTTGCCGTATAGCTCAAAGAGGATGCAGTGTTGTGACGACGGGAAAGGGTCTTAAAAATAATAAGTTATCTATATAAATGGGTATAAGTAATGTAATATATTACAAACTATGTTTAGTTTCGGACTTGGGTCATGAGATTGTTCCTAAATATTATTTATTTCCTAACAATCATACACATAAGTTTTAAAAGTGGGAAGTTTATATATTAGGTCCTATTTAAAGAAACTAGTTTAATCATCATTAATTTACTCCATGATATACTGGCTTCCAAACTGTCAAATACAGATGTACTAAACGTAATGAAAAATATTGCGTGGACACTTGCATTTGCCAAAGCGTTCGATCTGTGGTTCGATGTAATGATGCTTTTGTAATACTTAAGAGTGACACTACACAACAGCTACCTACATGTTTCTACATGTTTCCATTATCTACAAACACTCTGTAGGTAGTAATTAGGAGTCGGACGTCGAAGCTAAGTTTGGCCGCACGCGGAGACTTAATCCTACGATCGGCATTCGTATCACGTGTCTCCGGAATTTCTACGAGTGCGCCAAATGTCAATAATAGTCTATTGCCGTCATCAAATTTAAATGTTGAAGGGTCAATATTGGATATTACTCTTATTTAGGGGTACCGACAGTTGGTCTTCGTTTTGCTTTTAACACTTTCACGACCAGGAACCCGCTAGGCGGGCTCTCCGTTCGTAGGCGCTTTCCGCTACAAAACGGGAAAACGCTAGGATCGGCTACGAGCGTAGCGCGTATCGAAGTGTGGTACGGAAAGTGTGATGCATTATTAAGTAGGTATCTGGATATATCTCAAAAAGCTGGTCTCAAAAATAATCCAGGAAGTATTTGCTTAGTAATAGCCAAATTAAATGCAATCTTAAAATATGTATGGGGAAATTTTAATTAAAGAATATAATGGAATACGTTATTTATTTATTTTATTTAAACTTTTTTTGAACAAAAGCAATACACAATCGTACAACAGGTGGACTTAATGATATAAAGCATTCTCTACCAGTGAACCTTCGGACAAAGCAGATAAGTTGTAGGCGGTGCAAATGACATGTGGAACAAAACAAAAAAAAGCATTATAAACATATGTAGGTCAAATCACGAACACGGTTATAATGAATCTGAAAGCTTTAAATTCGCTTAGCAGATATTAATAGGCAACGAAAGTAAAGTAACACGATAATTGAGTTCTTAATTTATTTATTAAGAATATTGACGCATTTAGTAAAAAGTATTATTTTAATAAATGTTAATGGTCATGGACTGAAAAACTACATACCAGCGATGTCTTGACTTATTTCTTCTTGCGCTAGATGTCGCTCGAAACACGATTAAGCAGGCTCAGACCAAACGGTACCTAGCAGAATTAAGCCTGATCCCCTTTACTGGTAAAGCCCTGTGAAACGATGCAATTGAGCGGATTTACGTGCTGTGTGAAAGCGACAGATGAAAATAAAAGCTTTTTTTTATTTTTACAGACCTACAAATTATCGACGTGCTGAATCGCATACGCACAACACGATAATCCCATCCATTTTGTATGTATAGCTATTTATAAAAGTTTCAGGTGTAATTTTAAAAATATTTTCCATGATTTATGCGATAATATAACGATTCTTTTTATTTGCTTGCTGCTGAAAATGTAAAATAATTTTGTGGCGAGGCAAATTTTTGAACGCTCAGTATTTTGTTTACAAAAACTTTTATTTCAGTAGGGTAACATTACTCGCATACCTACTTAGCACGTATAGGACGATTACGTTTGGTATTTATCATAAGTAAGTAATATATGTTAAAAATAAAACCAACAAAATAGTTTATTGTTACAATTTTAGGATTATCAGTGATTTAAATAGGCGACTGAAATAAAATACTCGTATAACACAGTATTTTCTTAATTGGTACCATAGTTTCCTAATTCTACATGGGATGTTTAACGAACAACGCACAAACGTAGCAAACCCCTCTTTAACACAATTAATGAAAGTCTTACGTTTCCTAAAAGTAAACTGTTTCAGCGTGGCCAATATTTGTTTTATGGTACAATATTGTTTATTTTGCGTAACTTTTGCGTCAATTACTGTGGTCCGTGACGGTCCCGAGGCACTTTCAGAAGACACAAATTAACTACTGGCTTAAGTCTGTCGATCGGGGTTCTAGTCACGATCTGGCTGTATTTAGATGAGTGTATCAACTTGTGTGGTCAGATCGGCTTGAGTGCCTTAGTTCAAATCTAGTGTTTGTCTTGATAACATTATAGAGAGGCAAACAATGAAACTATAGGATAGAGCTGTCCCAGTGCTAATATGAAGATACTTATGGTCCTTATTCATAGAACTTAGCAAACCACTTTTCTATAATTATGGATTGTACCAAAAGATACGATGAAGGGACGGCTGTTTATATTTGATAGACATTTAATAACTTTATTGAATCAGATGTTATATTGCAGAAGTTCATATTATATTGATTTGTTGTTCTGCGATATAATAATGTGCTAATAAATTAGAGCCAGTGCTCTCAGTGTAAGAATAAATGTAACAATCTACCGCCTGTAATAACAAAACTGAACACGTGTTTCGCCTCTCTAGCTAGCTCTCTACAAGACGACCTGAGGCGCTGCTGCAGATGTTTTCGGTCTGACGTCAGGCAACGGATGGATGGCTTTTGACGATAAGCAACCTCTTTGTGATATCTAACAATTTCACATGAAATGATGATTTGGAAAAACGACCGTTCCATTTTAATAAATATCTAATTAAAATTGAATCTATAATGAACAATAGGTATTTAACCAAGAGCGCTTCTGGCACAAATTCCGATGATTGTTTTAATCGCATTCAAGTCTGATAGTTGATATAGAAATGCGTCTTAATAATCGGTGTATCCTTTGTCAATGTCATTCTTGACAGCCGACCTCTCGGAACACCATATTTTTGTGATGTAAAATGTAATAATAGACGCTGATATGTAAACGAGTGTATAAAACAGATTTTTCTTTCTGACCATCTGACACATCGACGCATAGACGCTGTATTTTAAATTTTGCTTTAAATTGACAGAATTTAAAATGCCAACATACTCACCGACTGTTTTGATAAAAAGACGAGTAAAATGATTAAAACTGAGGTAACTTTTATTCCTAAGTCATACAGTATTCTTAAAATAACTAAAGCTCATTCATCAAACAAATACACGCACGCCGTTAAATGTCTTCGCCAGTATCTAATACTGGATAAATAGGTAGGCGCCACTAAACATGTAGTGTAAAGAGTTTTTAAAAGATTTTTACTAAACTAACGATACGTAACATACAAATTCTTGGATCTAACGTTAGGTTTGGGTCAGAAAATATTACCAGATTCAACGTGTTAAGGTTACCACCTGAGTTTTATTTTATGTCCGGCCCAATATGACTTGACTTAGCCCATGTGATTTATTTGACCAAATACACATATTAAAAATTTACGAACAAGCTCTAGCCATTTACATTTTGATGAATATTTTTACTTTGGTATAAAGGAAAATAAGCCTTTTTTATTGAGTAAGCGTGTTTTCAGTATTTCAAACAAAAGAAGAACAGCCAATAACTTGTTTCGTAACAAATAGCACAAAACGAAACCATTCGCAGACGAAATAATATTAGCATATATATGGCTTAGTAAATAGATTCCATAATAAGGTGTTCGATATTTTCACACGCAAAGTAAAGGTGAGACAATTTTATTCACTCTCTGGTAGAATACCTGCGCAAAGGTCGACCATATTGTTCTTGTGTTGGTCAACATCATCTTTATACGTAAGCAATGTTTAGAATTTTCTTTACGTGAAAGGTGAAAGGTAGTCAAACGAACGTAGGTAAATAAAACAATCCCGTTTTTTTCCTAACCTTCGTTAACTTCAAAAACAATCCTGAAAAACACTTGACGTCACTACAAGCACTACGAGTATGTAAGTATTTGAGGGAAACAAACCCCGGAGTCTAATCCCGACACAATTTAAAAAGTGCAAAGCCATTTAAAGGCAAGGAAATTGAAAATGAACTCGACAGAGAACAGGGGGGTGATTTTTGAGAATCGAGCACTCGTAAGTGACATTTGAAACTCTGAATAAAACGATGAAATTATGTTTTAAAAATAACAGCGATAGAAATTTACAATCATGATTATTTAAACTATTAATTTCATGCGAAAAAATTGGCAACAAACTTTTGTGTGCGATTATTTTCGAGCCTGAATTTTTTGAATTCGAGCGTCCGGCTGTCAAAAATCGGCCCCCTGGACATTAAGCAAGCTTCGATTATTTTTAACATTTAATTATACAAGTATTATTCGATTATTTATTTTTGACAATTATAAAACAAGTACAATAATTTTGTACAAGTGTAAATATAAAAAAAGAGTTCTGATACTGATTATTTACTTTTTCAACTAATGCCGTAATGGTTTCATAATAGTTAAAAATTAAAATAACAACTTACAAAACAAAAAAATTAATAATAATAATATTTTTTATGAATCTATCGCTAATAAATTTAAGTAATCTCCTACCAACATGAACAGTCACGTAATTAATGATTATTATATCGCTGTTTTTAGGCGAACATCAATTCAATGATGATAAACAGATTATATGATGATAAACAGTGTTTGGGATTCTGTAAAAATGGTCACTTTGGAAAAATATTTAACATACTTTGGACTATTTCAAAATACTTTTTTTTGTAATTTAAAGAATACTTTTGTGTTGAATATCGAGCTGAAGGTATTTCTAAGGCATTTGTATTCCATCAATTTGCACACATCTCGTATGCACCGGGGCGGCGGTGATCGCTTGCGCTGTATGTGCCCGGCATAACTCATTGGAGCCCTCGGCTTCAACCCAATTCTGAGATAAATGTTGCTTTCGTGAACGGTGGAATAACAATCACTTAGGTCTAAACGATTAATTCCATAATTCAAGTTATTTAAACTACTTTTTGCTAGTAACGGCGTATTTCGTAGCAGCAGTTACAATCAAAATCAAAGTCAATATTTTCTTTATTCAAGTAGGCATAGCTACAAGCACTTTCGAATTGTCAGTAACAATTATCTTAAGCTAATAATGTGTTTATATTTTATATTGTATTTTGTATGTTGTATTTTATATTACTTTTATATTCATATTATAAAAACCCTAGCCTAAGATTTAAAATGAATAAAGAGAATCAATAATTTATTGGCGGGTGCTATATTTGCACGCATCCTATGAGACGGGCAGGGGCAGCATCCGCTTAGTGTAGGTACCCTTCACTTTTCATTAAATTGTCGAAAGGGCCTCTGCGCGTTGGCTTCGGCTCGGCATACGGCTCCCAAAGTTCCGGAACACCATTGTTCCGTGATCGAGAAAGACATACAAATCAATAATTTAGAGCAATATTGATATAATTGTAAAAAAAATACATGTTGTACGTAGATGTCAAAATTAATAATAATAAATTCACAATTAGATCGTCAAAACTTCAAAAAAATTTATTAAATTTCTAGTCACTAATAATTATAGAACAAAATGTAAATGTCACAAGGAAAATGCAATTTAATCCCACGGTGTTATATCATCCATGTAGTCTTGTATACTATAATAGGCTTTAGAAATAAGTTTACAAATATAAATATAAAAAGGAAAATTCAAATCAGATCTATTTAAACAGAGGTACAATTACTTTCAACTGAATTACACAAGTTTGTCACTCCGATACACAAATTGGATAAAACAAAAGCCGTAATTTTCCGTGTTATCGCGGAATTCAAAAATGTACGATCGGTTCGGAGCGCATTTGCTTATCTTGCTTCATTTTATTCCAAATTTCCAATAGTGATTGTGTAGCACCTGGAATCCGCCATTACTCTTTTAAAATTGCAAACTTTATAGCGTCGATATTTCAATGGAATTGCAGAACTGTCCTCAAATCATATCCGCCATTTTCAGAAACATTGTTATTGTAACTGTCAGTGGCATTAAGAAAAAGAAAGGGTAACTTAGGGATAACCTAAGATAATTCCTCATTGACAACAAAAAACATTAAAAACTTTCAAAACTTTTTAGAAAGAAAATTTAACAAAAAATTTTTGGATCGTAAACTCTTTGAAAGTTTTTGGGATATTATGTTGTCTGAGCGCGTGACTTGTATTATATTATATCTGAAGGATATAGGTGGATATTTTAATATACTCTACTTATACATATAAAAATATATTGATTTAATCATTGTTTCCATTTTTTGATAAGATATTTATTAATAAATTTTCATGAATAAAAATAATAATCAATACACAGAATTGTTAATTGTCTTACCTCATAACAGTGACAAAAAATTATGAATTTCGAAAAAAAAAGCATTTCTTTCGTACACTGTTTCAAAACAAAAACAAAACACATTTTCGTTTTTCTACATAACATAAACATTTTGCATTAAAAGTTGAAGAGTTGGGTGTCCTTTGCAGACTTTAAAATTAGATTCGCATTGTAAGTACGTGATCAGCATCAATACAATACGAGAGAGAAAAAGGCTTCCACGAAAGGGATGTGAATATGAAAACGAAACGAAAAAGTATTTCCATTTTTCTTTTATGAGGGTTAAAAATCTCCGAGGCTAGGTACTCATTAGAAAGATTTTCCTCAGCCTTTATTGTGGAAATCCGATTAACAATAAGATTTGTTTAAGATTATAATGAGTCAACAAAGATTTTTTTACAACAAAGGAATAACACAATTGTTTCTACCATTTTATTGTAAGATTTCATTACATACTATTAATTTTTTTCGAGCAAACGATACGGCTTCTGGTAACCAGAGCCAGCAGAGAGTCGCTAGTAGAGCGATTAATTAACAAGGACTGGTCTCCGGAGGGTTCTCCGCAGAGAATTATTCACTCTATTTTGTAGCCCTCGTTCTACAAAATAATGATTAAGAGTAAAACTAATTAAATTCCCGTCAGAAGCCTTTGCAATGTCCGTACAGTTCTTTTAATTGATTTGTCATTTGGTTACTTAACACAGTATTCATTCATTGTTATACTTAGCTACAAGTTGTTATACAAGTGTACAGGCATAACAAAAAAATATGATGTAAAATTGCCGTTGTTTTTAAATAAACTTTTTTTTTATCAGCCTAAAGTAGTGTCCTGCTGGGCAAAGGCCTCTCCCGCTGACTTCCACAACTCTCGGTCCCACGCCTTTTCCGGCCAGGTGCTGAGGAAAGCGTCCATATCGTTCCGCCATCTCTGTTTGGGCTGTGTTTGTTTGTAACTTTATTTATGTTAAAAAAATAAAGCTTTTAAAGTCAAAGAGAGTTTTCAGCGTGCGTAGTTAACTTGTGAAGAAGAGAAGGACCGTAAGAACGAGTAGGTACTATAAACAGATAAATGCTGTAGATACCCTCTTTGTTGCCAAAGATCGCTTCGATCTCTTTGTAATCGGGATATTTTACGCTGCAATATTCACAATCTGCTTTTCTTGAAGATCCCCATTAAATGTTGTTGCTTAGTTGCTTGGGTTACGTCGTTTATTAGGTAGGCTGTCATTTGCTTTGTATAAAAATAACATGGAATACAGCCAGGATAAGAAACCATGTACTTTTCATTAATATGGTAACTATAGACATATACGGCGTTCAAAACTTCTAATGGAATTTTCAACGTCATTTCTACGCGATAGTGTTGTTAAAATAATTTGTCTGCTTATAACTAATCTTAAGGTTGTAAGGTTCAATTGTATATAGCAAAAGGTAGTCATAATCATAATGGTATATGAGGTAATTATTTTGTATCATTCCGAGTTTATTCTAGAAAAAGAAGTATTCAAAATAAAGAACAAGAAGAATTCATAATTAAATGTTCTAATTTTTGGGCGCTGGGTACTTATTTGACTTGTTCTAAATATAGACTGAGCCCTATAAGGTTAAGGTTGCGTTAATGTAATATATTAGCCTCAAGGCTGGACCTAAGCTTTCTTTCTTATATGAGAGAGATCGGCCTGTAGTCCGCCAACGGGCCCAAAGTAGGTTGAGGAATTTACAGAGACCTTTTAATTTTCTTATGTTTGCGTTCTTTTACGGAAAAGCTACTGGTAAATAACAAATAAAACTACTAACATCCCCCCATTCATGCTTTTACTTTAAGTACGACATACCCAGTCGCATTCAATACAAACGCCAGCAGCGAATTATTGATTACGTATCCCACCGTCTAGTGTCAGCTATTGCACCGAACCGGCCATGTTTGACTGTTTGTGCCCAACTAGCCGACAGTCGTGCAGATACGATCCTTGATTACGTAGCCGGGTAATTATGGACTCAATCCTCGGGCGTAATTATGGACTGTTCCAGCTAAGTCTACTTGCGATACAGTGCGATGATGACGTCCGTACTAATTTCCTTGGAACATAAACTATGCATGGCTGCATTATCCGTGTAACTCGATTAAGATGTCTTAATATGCTTCGAAGATAATGGCACTTAGTACTCAGTAGTATTAATAGTAGTAGTAATAGTAAAAAAAACTTTATTGTACAAAACAGGACATGATCATTAAAAACACTCACTTGGAATGGGATGGAAATGAATGAATGAAATAAAATAACAATTAAAAAGAACTTGGTGGTAAACTACCGTCTTTAATGGATAAAACGTTATCATTATTTATGCCACACCTGGCCATAAAGTGGCTTTTTCCGCACGCTGCGCGTACGGAAAAAGACGCTTTCTGGCCAGTTGTAGACATAAAATGATGTACACTACACGGGAGGTAATAAAGAAAGCCCTCGATCGCATATTTACGTCCCTCGCTTGCAGCTCGGGCCGCAAACTTCTGCGATCTCGGCTTTTCTTTGTTTTACCACCCTAGTTGTGTAATGTACTATTATGCATACTCATACAGTGGGTGGCCTGTAACACGAACAAAAAATTTAAAGGTAGATTGTACTCCTCAAACAATAAAACAGTTCAGAAATTTTGATTGTCTCTTTCCCATACAAACTAAATAGTATTTTCAGTGTATGTTGAAATCGATCTAATTGACATTGCTTGTCAGTCTTGTGACACTACAGACGTAATCAATTTCGCAATACATTGCGTGTTCGAATAAACTTCAAAGTATACTAAAAATAAAACCCCAAGTTGTTTTTAAAAGTCGCTGAAAAAACGTTGTCTAGCTTGAAAAGTAAAATCTACGTTCTAATTTTTTGCTCGTGTTACAGGCCACATACTGTATATCTACGGTCACGTCTGAAAATATGAATACATTTAATGTGACAAAAATAATTATTGTATCTAAGACTTAACGCCTTGGTAATAAATTCATGGTTACATATATTTGTCACATTTTCAATACATGACACTAAATCAAACGACTAAATGTCTGAATATAAAGTAAATAAAAACTTAAAAGAAATTAGACCATAGTTGGTAAAACGTATCATAACCTGTAGCGTTAGTTAAAACTAGTATTTTTTTTCCAGTTGTACCGAGTCCTATGCAGTGATTGTAGCATATATCCAATTGCCTAAAATTGTTCATCTACTCTGTTATCTCTAGAAACACCAGGCCAATTTCTACTTCATACTAAAATACCAGATCGGATGAACAATAGGTATTGGGTCAATGATTCTGGGAAGAAAAAGTAATTTCGACTTACCGTCGTATTAAGTACCTACTTATCGCTAAGACACTTAAGATTTAAATAAATACAATTAAAGATGACTTCAAACTCACAAGTAGGGACGTATATTTTTTTTATTGTCGGTTGAGTTTTGTTTTATAGTCACTATTCTCGCTTTCGAGTTTATAATAATATTTTTTAAGAAAAAAAACTGACTTCAATGTCCTCCATTGAAGCCGGTGAAATATTATTGATGGTACAGTCTTATTCCGCGGTTAAGCGCTGGTAGCCTTGCGGTAAGACGTCCGACTTTCAATCCGGAGGTCTCGGGTTCAAACCCCGGCTCGTACCACTGAGTTTTTCGGAACTTATGTACGGAATATCATTTGATATTTACCAGTCGCTTTTCGGTGAAGGAAAACATCGTAAGGAAACCGGACCTAATCCCAAAAAGGCCTAGTTTCCCCTCTGGGTTGGAAGGTCTGATGGCAGTCGCTTTCGTAAAAACTAGTGTCTATGCCAATTCATGGGATTAGGTTGTCAAGCGGACCCTAAGCCGGGATAAACGCTAGGAAGAAGAAGAAGGTACAGTCTTATTCCATGCAATGAAATGAAAAAAATTGTCTTGAAAATCTAACTTGCTTAGCAAACACAGCGAAGACAACAAGAGTTCCGTTTTGATCATCATCCACGCGTCGCGATCGCATAAGCGTTCCACTTCATCAAATATCACTTCTTTAACCCTTTAACGAGCAAGACTGAAAAAAATCCTCCTTTCTAGCCTCATCGCCAATCCATAGTCCTAAAAATTCAGTACAAGAAAAAAATACAAAAAGATGATGTTACAGGTGGACTTTCTTGAGACCGCTGCCCTATAAAGGGTTAAATGTAAATGCTTGATTTGTTGATGAAAATTCTAAAATCACTACATTTACATTTGAGGAGTTCCCTCGATTCCTCAAGGATTTCATCATCAGATCTCTAGCTTAACAAATAATTGTCTTGGAAATCAAATGTTGAATAATAATGCTTGATTTATTGATAAAAACACAAATATCACTGTATGCCAAATCTGATTTACAATCAAAAAAATATATTTTCAAAATGGTTTCAGAGATGACGGAGTTATGGAGTACCTAACAAACATTAAAAAAACATACAACCGAATTGAGAATCTCCTATTTTGAAATCTTGAAGTGGTTAAAAATGCTGCTAAGCTACGGTTCATTGATTTGCCGCTTTGAGTAAATAAACGGATAGGCAAAGACTAGATTATCGAGTCGCACGCTGTAATGCCGTATTTGCGGAGCAAATTGAATTACACTTCGAGATTGTATAATTTTAAACGTAAATGTTTACGCTTGGATATGATGTTTATTTATGATTTTAAGGAATCTGAATGATCTTAGATAATTTCATGACTTGAAATTATTATTATACCTGATTGAATAGTGACTCAAAATGAGAGGTGTTGAGGAGCTAAAATAAATTTACAGTATACAGTCAAAATAGAATAATAATTAAAAATAAAGACTTCAATGTGGGGGAGTTCAATACAATGAAATGAAAAAAAAAATATCTTGAAAATCTAACTTGCTTAACAAACACAGCGCAGATGACCAAACCGCCAAACGTGAACTATGCGTCGTTGAAGAGTTCCGTTCTGATCATCATCAGCAGTTCCACTTCATCAAATATCACTTTTGTGAATGAAAATGCTGGATTTGTTGATAAAAACTCAAAAATCACTATTTGTATGCCCTCAAAATTTGAGCAGTTCCCTCGATTCCTCATGGATCCCGTCATCGAGCTTGACACAAATTTGACTTTAAATTTAAAACTAAATTACTTAACAAACACAGCCAAGAGGACAAGTCGCCAAACGCGAGCAATGCGTCGTTGAAGAGTTCCGTTCTGGTCACCATAACAGTTCCACCTCATCAATAGTCACATTTTCGGATGAAAATGCTTGATTTGTTGATAAAAACACAAAACTAACTGTATATATGCCTTTAAGATTTGAGGAGTCCCCTCGATTTCTCATGGATCCCATCATCAGAACTGCATTTTGACAAGAACGGGACTAATCTGTTTATATTATATACTTACCATCAAATAAATAATTTTCAAAATCGGTTCAGAGATGACGGAGTTATGGAGTAACAAACAATAAAAAAACATACAACTGAATTGAGAACCTCCGATTTTGAAATCTGGAAGTCGGTTAAAAAATAAACGTCGTATCGTATCATCATCATCATCATCTCAGCTATAAGACGTCCACTGCTGAACATAGGTCTCCCCTTTGGACCTCCTTATAGTATATTATGCCTCGTATCGTATCAGGCTGCCAAGAAAAGGGCAGAAATAGATTAGCTCCACAGATAAGAGCCTAGCTCTTATATAATTGATGATGATGAGTCAAAATAAAATGTTAATTGTATTAATAAAAATAATGCTTTTCAGAACAAATTTGTAATATTTTTTTCCTTAATAATATTAGTGAAATTTAATAGTAAGCGATATCATTATTTTTGACGTGCCGCATAAAAAGTCAAATCCTATTCAGGGCATGAACCTGACTGCTCTTACTTATTAGATTTTTTTTTTACGATAATCAAACGAGTTAATTGAAATAAATTTATCTGCAATTTTCGTTTTCAAAACATTTATTTCAGAATGTAATTTCCATACGGTTACAAACTAAAATGAATCTAAATAATTAAGTCTAAAATAAAACTAAACTTTTACTAAAATTAATAAATAAAATGTCTTTCATTCTCTCGCTGAATTGCCGAATCTACAGAAAAATAATCGACCCAGTTCAGGGGTCGGCAAACTTTGACAAAGAGCCTAATGGCGAAAAAATATGGAATTTTGGAACCTCATAGAGGCACAGCTATCTGTTTTATGTTCTTTTAGTGTAATATTTGATTTTAAAAATATTTTGAGGGGAACTCCAAGAGCCATAACTGACCCTTCAGAGAGTCGCATGCGGTTTGCCGACCCCTGAACCTATAGCTTGCCTGGTGGGCATGATTAATGAGATATATATAAAAAAATAATTACCTACCTACTCAATATTACTCTCATATAAGTAACAGATTTTTGAAAACCTGCCTGCACAATCACTTGTTTAGGTAAGCAAATGTGATGAAATTAATTTGCAATGTTCTCGCGATCTGACTATCTCGATGTGTGGCATGTGTGGCATCCAGAGGCACTTAATTAGAGGTTTGCCAAATGCTGCACCCACATAATCGGCAAATGCACTCGGCAAGAACACGCCGAGCTCATGGATACGTGATTTGTGAATGCTGATGGCAATTTGGACCGCGTCGGCCGGCTTCCAGTTGTCGGCTTTTGAAGGAAACATCAAAGAGATTCGTTCAAATCGTGTTGAGCTCTACAAATGCTTGCGATGCTGACAATGTGTTTTCCGCAATCACTTTTGCAAATTCGACTAATAACAATACTGGGTTTGTTAAAAATTTTCGGTACTTAAATATATTTCTTTTAAAAGTAACAAGGATGTAATAATTTTCTAGCTAGAAGCATTTCTACAGTTGCAATCATTATGATGATATATATTGCAGTCAATGATCTATTTAAGAAATTACGGATAACGTACATATGCGGCACGATAATGCCTTAAGTTGACACCCTTGCTGTCACCTATATTGAAAATGACATACCTACCTGAGTTTAAATACGACATTTAGACGAGACACTGACGGGCACTTAGACGCTGTACCTTAGTATTATTTACATCGTCATCATCTACAATTAACAAAAAAAAAAGAAAATCAACCTTGTTTAGTTGCCAGTATGGATCATTATGGCTATGAACTTGTGGGAGTACTTAGTGAGTTTTGCTTGTCACCTTACGATATGTACAGTCGACATCAAATATATCACTTTTTCACCATACACCTTTGTAATAAGGTGCAAAAGTGTGAACAAATCTTTCTTAATTAGTTAGAAACGTATTGGCGATAGGTATCTTATCTTTATACGTATCTAACGTACTTATCTTATATATTATAACAGCGTTACGTTCTTAAGACACTAACAAAGAAAAGTGTAACAAAGTTGTAACAAAGGTTTTTGTTGACGTTTGACTTCTTCGTCATGCTCGATAGAACTAAATAAATAAAGTTATATTTCACAATGAAGAGAACTTACGTCAGTCATGAGTTCTAGCCTTGGAACTAAATTGTTATAATGATTTTGAATCAGGATAAATTGCAAAATCCGGCATGTCTGTCGTATGGGAGCCCGCTTCAATATTTATTTTATTCTGTTTTTTAGTTTTTTTATAGCAGCAACAGAAATACATCATCTATTCTGTGAAAATATCAACTGTCTAATAACTATAACAGTTCAATCATGAGATACAGCCTGGTGACAGAGGGACTGACAAACGGACAGCGGAGTCTTAGTAACAGGGTCCCATTTTTATCCTTTGGGTACGGAACCCTAAAAAAGGGTCAAATGTTGCGTTCAGTTTTGTTGAAGTTGCTAGGTTCACACAAGCCACCTAGGTATCGCATGATGAAGTTTATGAACCGCGTCGCGCCACCCTACCCACCTTGCCTCTTAATTTATTACCGTCGGTTTTCATGAATTTCCACAAGATACGAAACAACAACCATTTAATATCTCCCGTGTTCATACCACGTTCATTGTGTGTTAAAGAATAACGTTATAATTTGCGCGTAATTTTCGCACATAAAATCAGATTAACAGAGAACGTAGGTAAGACTATGTCCAAGGTATAATAGTTTCCTCTTAGTACAAATATGTATCTTTAGAATCAAAAGTAATATTTACTTCGCGCCACGCTTTGTCATTTTATTGACAAGAAATTAGATTTAGCAAATTTATTGCAGCGAGGCCACCTAATGTCAAAGGAACCTGTTGATTTAAGGACACTTCGAAACCAGAAATCTGCCTACCTTTTTCTTAAACGAGCAATCGAAAATCATTAGAAAATAATGACGTCAGTAAGGAAGGAGGACATTTTTCAGTTAGTATACAAATAAAAGACTGATGCTATTTTTCTATGCATCGATTATTACTGAATCGTGATGAGAATGGGATTGAGTTAGCCTTTGATTATTAAACCAACCAGATGCGAGACGCGCTTTCATTTCTTTCGGAAAAAGTCTGCCGTTTTTTGCGGGGGAGGGGAACGTCAAATGTATGCGAAACGTCAAAATAGCCAAGTCAAATAAACGTTAGTTCATACAATGAATATGACCACTGGTCATACATTTTCGGCAGAGGGGAAAGCCTGTCAATTGCCACTTGGCCACTCCCCTTGGTTTAAAGCTCTAAGGAGTTAGCTGTCAACCCACACAAATTTTGACGTAAGCATATGGAAAATCTGTCAACTCTAATCCCATTCTAATCGCGGTCCAGTAAGACTTTACTCGTCAATAAAATCGGTAATCAACAATTATTCAATTTGTAAATGTATTATAAATATTTAACAATAAAGCATCATGAACTACAGCTATGAATCTATATCGAAGTGTTTATGTTAACTTAAAACTTTTAATAAGACAGAGCCGTCTCAAATTTTCAGCTATCATATTGAAGACGTTTAAAAGTGGTCTGAAAGCTTCGCGCTGTTACGAAAATCGCCTCCGGGCCGACCTTCTTTCGGGTAGAGCCCGGGGAACTTCTTGTTCCGGTACAAAGCATTTTTCTTTGGCGAAATTTCGCGTAAAGTATTGTCAAATGGGTCACCAGCGAAATTGAGCTATCAAATAAAATAACTCTCAACTACATCGTGTCAAAATAAAACTTTAAATAGTAGATTGTAATAAGTGATACATTCAATGAGATATTTAAGTAAAACAATTAATAGAAAATCTAATTCTACTGAAAATTCATGTTAATTGTGGTTATATTAGAGGTAAAATATTACCTAATAGATTGCGCCACTTGCATAAGTTATAATGTTATAATGGTCAAATAGTCTTTGTTTAGTATTTGGCCTTTATGCTATGATAGCCTATGATATTATATTATAATTATGGATAAGAAAAACAACAATGATCAATCAAGACTACCTTCTACCATCCATAAATCAAGACGAACAATGATGACAGTGTCAGTGTCATTACGCCTGCAAAAACGCATGTATGCAATCGACAATAAATTGCCAGAGAATTAAAATATAAGCCCTTAATTCCAACTATTTCAAACTAAAAAAGTGTGTTAAGTGTCCTGGGCCTGGGAGAAGTGGAGGCCTCCATACGTCGGCATTCGGCAGCAGGCGTAGCAGCGGTGAGTCTAACCAAACATTCTTGTAGTATCATGGTGAGGTTCAATGCTACAACACCTTCCGATCTCATAATTTAAAACTCCAAAGTACATTCCGCTACAGTTATTCCACATTCTTTCAGAAACAAAGACATAAATTGTTTGTGATTTTAGTCATTTCATATAAAAGAAAGCAAGAAGTAACTAGATTTTTCACTAGGGTCGACGTAATGTCGCAAGCTACGTATTACGTTGTCAGGATCTAAATTAAACGCGATTATTCACTCCTGCGCCAATGCCGGCGACCAAGTGACCACGCGTTGACGATAAAGCACTTATTATCGGGACATATATTTTCTGTTCCCATCAACTATTGGCCAATTATTTGCGAGCATTATTCCATAAGTCAGTAATGTCATTCATTAAGAAAATTTCGCAGGTATACTTTCGCACGTTTAAAAGAAAGCTACCAAATAGTAATAAAACACGGGTGTGATAAGATAATATGACAACAAATGGAAAGTTCTCTATTTACATACATTGTTTCTAAACATTCACAGCAAAATGTTAAATAGCATCAACCACAAGGCAGGTTCATACGTTTATATAAAAATTAAAATATGATACGAGTAAATGCCTTTATCCTCCATTTAATCTCAATAGAATAATTTTATCCGTCCGATTTTTTGAACAAAATCCACCAAAATGTTAAACCAGGTCAATCGACCTGCATGAAAAGTGGCCGCGACATAACTCATTCAATATTAAAGGATTTATTTGCGGTTGCATAAAACGAATACCGAATTTATTGTTGTTAGATGACGTATCTGTAATTTAAGGCTTATCTATTCGTTGTGGTGTAATATGACTATTATCTAATCTAATGCATTATATAGTAATGCTACCTGGAAAATATTATTCAAATTTTTACTTTAAGCAACTTGCTTTTTGGTTTAAAGAATTATCATTTAAAGTGCTAAAACAATATATATAGGGTGGCCTGTAATACTAGCAAAAATGAAAACGTAGATTGTACTCCTTAAATAAACAAAACTATTGTTTACCAACTTTAAAAAAATATGTACCTAGTCTTAAGATTTCCTCTTTTTCATACAAACTAAATATTAACTTCAATATAAGTTAAAATCCGTCTAATTGACATTGCTTATCAGTCTTGTCACTCTACAGACATAATCAATTTCTCTATACATTGCGTGTTCAGGTAAATTTTAAAATGTACTAAAAATCAAACCGTAAGTTTTTTTAAGTCGCTGAACAAAAAAGGTTGTTTAGTTTGAGGAGGAGAATCTACGTTTTAAATGTTTTGCTCGTGTTACAGGCCACACACTGTATAGTACGAAATTATATGACTATGTGTTACGTATGTTTCTAATACCGTTTTCCTGGATATTCAATGAACATGTGGGTGAATATCCCAAGCAATAAAATTTGATGGCAAGACTGAAAACGCTGGTGCAGAAAGTCAAAATAGTCATATACTAATTTTTTTTGGAAACATCTCTTAGCTATCGACCTCGGGCATTAACTAATATTAAAATATTAAATAATTTAATCATTGAGAAAAATAAATAAAGGCCCAATTTTTCATTCAGGTGGGTTGTCCGGAACCCAGTTATTCTTGTTTAATGCCGCATAACTCTAAAACTATACAAGATATCAAATTATTTTTTAGTTCATTATAATACCATATCAATAATGAATCCTTTAAAATATTACTTGCTTACTAACTCTTTAATAAACCCCCTTATTATGCGTAAAGAAATTTGTCCGGCAAAATAATCCTTATTACCGCGGACAAATTTCATCGACGTTTATTGGCTAAGTTTGACTTCGTACGCCCCCCCGCCTCCTGCGCACTTTGAGAGTAAGTTGTGCCGAGGCTCTCACCGCAAGAAGATATCGACGTGATGCTTAATAGCTCTGCTACACACATGGTCATGTCATTTCGATGTTACGGGGACAAAAAAAATATCATTCCGGAGTTTGCTATATGTTTTTTGTTTCATATTTGTTATTTTTCAAATATTTACAGATCGTGTATTTTGTACTTGTGAGTTTAAATATCGCGATAGTTAAAGAATGTGGGATTTAGTTATTTTTTTATAATTTTATTTCACCTCGGTTTATCATTCCACCAATTTCATTCCGGTGATTTCGGTGTAGTAAAATGACTTTATTACCCACCAGAATGAAAATAACACCGGAATGATATGTCATTCAGGTGGAGTGTTATATCATTCCTGTGTATACTTATCATTCACGTGCGAGTAATTTTTTTAAATCTCCGATAATTCTCAAAAGGCTTAAGATATCAAGTGCTCTGTAAGAGGCTTATCAAAGAACAGTCTGAGGTGTCGATTGACATTAAAAGAAAAATCAAAGAAACGTAGATGAAGAATTACACCGGAATGACACAAAAAACTAGTACTGTTGAAATAGACCCATTTCATTCATTAAATATCCAGGAAAACGGTGAAATAAAACACATACCTATTTGTAAATGTGTGTATTTCTAATTAATCATTTTAGCCAATATTTGCATAAGCGAGTTTGTACTACATTAGCTTAATTACAAAGTTACGCAATCACTATATGGATACTTATTAAGGTATTTTAGTTATTTTTCTTTTCCTTCTTGCATCATATTTCACTGCACACTTAGTCTCCGCAATGAATACATAAAAATGTGTGCAGATTCCGTTTCTGTTTACGTAACATCTATATTCAAAGGCGGTAGAAAAATCGGTCGGTCCGTTGCTCAGCTGCTCGGTTCCAGCGAGTGTTTATGCTGAAACGGCATGCTCTGACGGCTCTTGCGACGACAAAATGCACTCACGTCTTCGCGCACTCAGCTTCGAATTTAAATACACTAATATTATTGGCCATAAAAGTCTTGACAGGCTTTTTAGTTCTGTAGTGCTTCTGAGATTATACCATCGAAAGCAGAGAAGCTAAAATATCGAGAATTCGTTTACCCCTAAATTATCAAAATGGAAAACTTTCCCAAACAGTCGCTTGATGAATTGGACAAACTTCTTAGTAATAACTGTAAAATTAATAGTTATTTGTTATACAAGGGTGCAAAGTTGTATTTTAACCGCGAGTGTGGACTTGAAGCACGAGCTAGCGAATGGATTCTAGGGTTGAACTACGAGCTAGCGAATGGATTCTAGGGTTGAACCACGAGCGAAGCGAGTGGTTCGAAAATAGAATCCTGAGCGAAGCGAGTAGTTCAAAAATAGAATCCTGAGCGTAGTGAGTGTTGCAACACACGAGACGTAAAAATAACTTTGCAGCCGTGTGTAACACAAATCTTTTCACCTCACTAAAGCGAGGAAATTACTACATGTTTGTCCTTTTTTGAGTTTTTTTAAAACTTTTTTGACTTTTTTGACTTTTTTGATTTTTATGACTTTTTGACGTTTTTGACTTTTTTTGACTTTTTTATTTTTTACTTTTTTGTTTTTTGACTTTTTTTACTTCTCCGCCAACCGTCCGATAAGGAACTTCGTTCCAAAAAACCTAACTAATAACACTGTAGTAGATAGATAGAGTAAAGGTTACCTACCAGCAGTTGGACGGCAGGTTGTTAATTAAAGTTGAAGTAATAAATGCGCAGGCGGAGTATTTACAGTATAGTATTTACACAAGATGGTTATATACAACACTAATAATTAGATTGGGAAAATCAGCAGAGTAATTCATATATAACGGTTAGGTAACGTAGTGTTGTGTGTCTCGTTGCTAGGCAACCGCGCGCTGCAACACGCAGGCGCGGGGACTTAGGTAGTGGCGGGCGAGCAGGCCGCCACAACACGTTCGAATTTCAAATATTCTTTGCTCCCTTGTGAATAAAATGCAGTTTTGCTATCTGTTTTTAAAGAATAAAAAAGGCCTTTCCGAGCTAGGGAGGTGAAAATGTATAAATAGTATTAAATGTATAACAAGTATGCCTTAAAAAATCTAAATTTATACGTTTGTTGAAATTCTTAACATTTTCATGCTTTAGTCTAAGTAAGGGTTTATCGTATCGATCAGCCCTATAAATTTAGGATTCATCACGCCTCAAGGCTGCTGCTTATCGGTGATGGGTGTTTATTTGTGGTATCTTTAAGCAGATTTTCCCCTGAATAAATGGATGCAATATACGCAATTTGAGTGAACGCTTATTTCTTTGTTCGTTAGTTTGTGTTTTTATGCAAATAAAACTAATGAATATTTGTCACAGTTTATGTCCAAAACTGTGTTTCCTACTTGTTGTAGTTTCTGGCAATAAGTTAGGGGATAGACCAGCGATGTTTCTTTGAAGTATTTATTACGGATTTGTTATATGTTAGGTACAGGATTATTTACATCATATTCGCTTGGAAAAAATGTTTTGAATATGTATATGTAAAACTTAATGAATCAAAACGTTAATGTTGCTATATTTAAATAAAATAATACCCATGTTTTCCTCCATACGTGGAATCTGTTAATAATAGCATACATATTCTAATTTTATGGAACATTGTTGACTGCGTGTAAGCGCCAATTTAGGCGCGGCAATTCTGTCACAGCGCGCGGTTCAAAGGTATTCCTAGGCAGGCCGAACCGTTGAACTTGCTACGTGAGCACTTATCCCAAATTAGTAGGAGCTTCACTCGGCGTGGATCCATCGAGTTACACGCGATGGAGCGTAAGATCCGCTTGCGTCAAGTTAAACCTATCCTGTCTAAACGAGCGCGCGCAGACATCCGTCGCGGTCCCGCTCCGGAACATATTTCAGAACACTCCAACCGAACATAAATAGAAATTAGTCTGATGCTTTAAGAACTTCTGTAGAACTCAAGGACATCAATTAACTGGAATTATGCTAATTAGAACAGGGTCTATTCAAATGAAATGACAAATAAGCAAGTTGAAATGTTCGCAACTGATCGCTTCTTTAAGCTGTATACCGTCACACTACAAACTTGATATTTAACATGTAATAATGTAGCTTCCACGTAGGTACTCACCTAGTATTATACCTTAACACGAAAGTAACCGTAAGACGTCACTACCAAATATTCTTACAATATAGAATGTTCCTGAATTTTTTTATAATCCAAATCCAACTACCAAGCTAGCAGCCCAGTAGGAAGTAGCATTATTATGGCGTCTTTTACCCTTCTACCAGTGACGATGCGTCAAACATACCATTTGGACAAACCGTAGCCAAATTAACCAGCTTTTTTTATTAACATATTAGAACAATTACGTGTTTTATCGTAAATTAGGCTAGCCGGTTGGAATTGAGTACTATAAACACTCGCAGGTACCTACTAAACACTCGTAGTTACCTACTAATCTTAAGCAAGTTTTACAGTTACTTTCTGAGTAAATACTCGTACACAAAGCGTTTACAGTAAATATACAATTACATTAGTTACTTATCGACAAACAAAAGCTTCGTAGCAAGGAATCCTAATACCTATTGTACGTCGTGAAAGCGTTTAAAATAAAACAGATCCGACAGACAGCGCTCTATAATAGCTCATTCTGCTCCCCTAATGCTGCAATTAGACGGAGAAACTAGTGAAGGGATTTGTCTCACTAATGAACGCTACGGCTAAATTGTTCACTGGGAAAATACTCTTTTTGCTACTAAAAGGCATTAGAATAAATTGATATTTACCGCCTCCAGCTGAAGCCCTTTTACATTAAATTAAAACAAAACTTCGAAGGCTTACCACACCTATTTCGGTATCTAAAAATAGCATCTGGTTGCGGAACTTTTAGTTATACCATTTGTTATGTTATGTTATTTATTATGTAAGTACCTAATAAACAATTTCAAAACACAGGTGAAATTTAGGTTTACTCAGACTCTGCTATATTTTAGTTACTAATTGTTCTCCAGTTTACTTATAACGCTCAATACAACTAGCGTCCCAGATATATCTGAATAAATAACAACAATAATGTTGACCGAAAAAAGCAAACAAAATAAGCACTAATTTATTGACTAATACAATAATAAAAGCGGCCAGACGGGATGCGAAAAAGACAATCATTATTAACCTATTTCTGAAAGTGGAAAAAGAGACAGCTAGGATGATTAATTAACACCGAGCCGGCCGCAAGCGGAGCTTCTCCACGACGGAAAACTTAATTACTTTTCTCTCGAGAATCATAAAACTGAATAATTCATACACTAGCTGCTGGGACAGTCTTGAATGTGTGACATAGAAGCACTTTCGAGTACTTGGCTAAAATTGAATTGCCTCTTACATTACGGCGTTTCCTTCAAATAATGTTAGTACCTAGTAGGAGTCTGTGTACCTACATAACGACATACTATATTGTATCATATTGTTGTTAATGAGTATAGATTGCTAACTCCATACATAGCAAAACTACTAATTAAATAATAAGTCGTATGGGAGGTATGGTTAAAATTATTTTTACTAAGTTTTAAGGACACCTAAATCGTAATACGTATTAAGCTGTAATCTTTGGACGAATAACTTTTAGCAAAGCTCGCTTAAAACTTATTATATATACGCATTTAGCCATGTATGGAGAGAACACTCTAGGTACTTAATTCTCTTTGGTAATACTTATTGCATACTCTAATAGATTTAAGATTTAGTTAAAGAAAAAAAAAGTTTAAGGAATACATTTTGCATGCCGCAATACGGCTAAATGTGTGATAAAACCAAATTATAAAACTTTGACCTATTGTTACCACATTTAACGCAAATAAATAACTTACTTACTACAAGCGACTAGGTAAAAAATATATGGTGCAATTGAAATGATCCTTTTCAGATGAAAAATTTGTCATGTTTCATGTTGCTATTGGTATACTATAACTACTCCATTATATGTTTTGCATTATCCTTTTGTGGGGTGCAACTTTCCCAAAGAATTGGGACATATTGGTAATTCATATACATATTACGAATAAGACGTAGGTAACTAATTCAATTAACATACCTCTAGGGTCAAATGGACCTTATAAATTCGTGAAGGTGAACCTGTGTAAAATCCCTTTTCTTATCTTGGCTCCTTTTATGCATTTTGGGTCAATACTTTCTGGTTAGGGCAGTATAGAGAAGTTTATGAAATTTATATCAAAAAACTACTTTATCTTGCCTTTCAGCGTTAAAAGTTGGAGTTTTTACAAGAAAAGTGGATTAAGATTCTCTATAATATTTCACATTATGGGGGGTTTGCATGATTTATAGGCAAACTCTAGAAAGTTCCGCATGTCATCCACCGGGTCTTAGCGAAATTTCCAAAGGAACTTTAAACTTTTTACATTAGACGGATGATGGTGAGTAACCTAGTTTGTATGAAAGAGAAAATATATCCTTGCTTAGAACAGATTTATATGCATTGATTAAAGAAAAACATTCTTAATTACTATTTGAAATACTTTTGAGGAAAATTTGTCATATTTATGTTTCAGTAACATAGTATAACATAGTAGCTATAATACAATATTGAATTAATAGAACGTATACGTATACGATATAAGCACCTCCCGCCAAATTGTACTTTTTCAGAAAAGTGTCACATGTAATAACTGCCGTTTTTATTGTACCGACCACTTTTGCCTCGTAAGCAATCTGTTAAGCTGGCAGTAGGCACATTTAGCATCTCAACATGAACGGAGGTAGTCGTTAAAATATGTGCATGTGAATTATTTTCTTTTGGGGCCGATTATTTCCCGTATTATTCCAATTAAATATTGCAACTAAATTGGATCGGAACCGCCTAAAAACGCGAATTAGTTCCGACCGAGTACAGCCTCGGCAACCCTTTGCGGTGCGCGAGTAAGAAGAGAACTAATGATATTCGCAGTACTGGTGATTAATGGTAGCCGACTCGCGGATTGCTCAAGCGAGATGAGTTCTGAAGAGGCATCCACTGCCCGTGAAATTAACTTTCGCCGCCTTTAGAAGCCCTGTCGGTTTGTTTTCAGAAGTGAAAGCGTTTTGCTTTTGTGACCCAATATTTCAAACGTTATTGGAAACGTTTGATTATTGCTCCCCATTCCAAGGAGACAGGATTCGTTGGTTGTAATTTATATAAAAGACTTGCGAGTTCCCTACGCGGGATCAAGCGCTTTCGATTTATATTGAACTATTTTGTGAGATACAGATATCTTTTGAAGTTCTATATAAGTTACTAGTGAAAGAACACGGTCAATTTATCATCTTCACGATTTGACGGTTCTGTTAGCAATCTTATACTAACCACTTAACCCTCAAGCTTGCGTTAGCATTAGGTTTAGAAAAAAGACTTCTTACTGGTTTTATGAATTCCTTGGGAAATATTACTATTTATAATTTTTGCAATTATTAACTCCCAGAATATGACTGAAATCGACGGTTTAACGTGACTGGCAAAGAGCGAGGGCACTAGATTAGTAATTACTAAACTATGTATTCAAAATTGTCATGTCTGACTCATCTGGACTTAACCAATGCGAAATATATGGATATATTTTTAATGAAATATTTAACCATGCTCGTATTTAATATTTTCGTCCACGAATTAGACTTGCATTCTAAATCGAACTTAAAAATGATATATAAAAAAAATCTATTGTAAGAATTTATACTTTCGAGAAAAATTTACTGTTTCTCTCACGTGCATTCGTTAGCGCGACGACACTTTTGATATATCCAATCACGTCCAATATTAAATCAAAGTGATCAAATCTAGCTTGCTTAAAACAAGCTAAGAGTTAAAGTTCTGACTTCACACCAAGAACAGATGATATTCCTTCGAACAGGTCTCTTGATCTAATCCATCAGAGTATTTACCAACGCCTCATGTATATTAATTCGCCCGGAGTGCTTCCTATTTGACTGCAGCACGTAACGCGCCCAGTGTATTTAAGTCGTTACATAATGTATCGCGACGCTCAATGCTTTCAGCGTCGCTGACATAATCATCAGCTTAGGGTTTTTTCCGGCAGAAAGCATAGAATTCACAAGCTTCTCGACAATGGTTTACTTTTCTTTTCACCTCACTAGCTCGGAAAGCCCTTTTTGTTTGTTTAATATCTATTGTGAAAATCGCTTTTTATCCACATGTGGTGAAAGAGTTTTGACATAAGTGACAAGTGGCTTAAGAGACATTTGACAGCTAACAAAACGTAAAACGTTAAAAGTGCAGAATTTTTAACATCGCAATTAATGAATTGCATCGAGTAAAAACACTTAATACAGTGTTACAACTTTATTTTAATTCATAAATATCAGCATTCAACATTAATCTTCATTCTTTTTGTAAAAACGGATAAATTGTTCTGACAGCCGAATAAGTCTACGTACGAACAAAACGCATCTGACATTTAATAAAACCTTTTACGTCAAAACTTTTCATTTCAATTCATCCATCATATCAACGTTAAATATTCGCATGTTTTTCTAGATTGTTTTGTTAAAAATTAGTGATTCGAGTGATGAAGAAGTATTAAACACCTGAGGAATTACGGGAAACCGAGCAAAATGCACCCTTTTTCTTATTTTCCTCGCTGTAGTGAGGTGAAAAGTTTTGTGTTATACACGTGTGAAAGTTATTTTACGTCTCGTGTATTAAAGCACTCGCTACGCTCAGGATTCTATTTTTGAACCACTCGCTTCGCTCGTGGTCAATAATAGAATCCTTTCGCTAGCTCGTGTTTCAAATAACACTCGCACGTAAAATACAACTTTCACCACTTGTATAACAAATAACTATTATTTCTCTTTCGTCTTAAATTAGGTTTTTATAATATTTTTACAAAAGTAAAATACAAAATTACATCAAAAACATATAAAAGCAATAAAAACATTATAAAAAAACCTAATCTAGGGTGCCGCCGGCAACGAAGCAAGGCCCAGCAGGCTACCGGTGGGTAGGGCCGTAGAGTGAGGAACCTTCGGACTATACGCGCCGTGTCCAGAATTACCGCCTTCTGTATCTGACCCTTGATCCAACCACAACCCCGTAGCGAAAGTCTCTCAAGATGTTGGTCGAGACTCTTCGCTATGAGACCGTTCGCAGAAACAACTATCGGCACAATGATCGCCGAATTGTTAAGATTTAAAACAAAACTTTTTTTAATGTAGTTTTTCTTAAGAGTCTTAACACTGACGAACTCGTGTTTCACACTACCACGGTTGAATATTCGTTACCTACCCTAAGGTCGAGGCTTATATGTTGAATTACAGAGATATCTTCGGGTGATAATACGTTTGTGCCATACGCCACTCACATTGGCTTGCAGGAGAACGATGACAAGCAAAAAAAATATTCGAAAAGTTTTACTTTTAGGAAATATTGAACTTATTACATACAACTACTTATTTTTAATATAGTGGTAATCATTGAATAAAAGGCATTTTTATTATTGCCATATCCGTTTTTTTATGAGTATTTATTAAACGTACAATGTATGACATGACATGACACAAACGTGTTGGATAATAATTTTCTGTTAACAGTGTGTAATTATTGATATTTTGCTAATGTGCCGATATTATACAAGCTTACATACAAGGCTAACCGCGACTACTTAGCGAGAGGACGGTTGGATGAAATTGCCCTTTATGTCATGTCTCTGAACTGTACCCTTATAAATTGTTTCTGGTTTATGAGTCGTAACACATCGTTGCTTTTATTTCTATATCGTTGTGGTTACGTGAGTAACACGGAAAAACTGTTGAGGCTTATTCAAAAAAAATGATTTTGATACAGTTGCTCAAAAAGTGGCCATTTTAGTAGTAGTTTAACGTGCGGAAAGTTCGATTTTACGAACTAGTACTTTTGTTCTTTACAATTTGCAATTTGGTGATGTTCATGTTTGTAGTTGTAGATGTGGTAAATACACCCAGTGTTAGTAATATTGTTATTTCTTCGCAACTCTTCAAATACGTCCTGTGATGGATGTGCGGAAATAATCATTATTAACTCACCCTAAGTCTTGCCGCGAGCTAAAAGTGAGTCTCATATAGACATACCTTGCATCAATCATTGTAAATCTTTTTTAAGAGTCCGGTAAACTTTTTTTTCGATTTTGCTCAACTTTTTGACGCTATTTTGCAGTAACTAACATTACCTCTATAACTTTGTATACATATTATGAAAGATCGTTTCTTTTTGGATGGAATAAATACAAAGATTTTTTAATTTTATGCTTCATTTATAAATAATTCACCCTAATCTAACACCTGTTTCGCGATTTTTGCTTGGAGAGGTGAAAAGAGTAAGGTTTTTATTGATTAAAATTAAGTTATATAGTACGTCAAATATATAAATACATTGGAAAATGAGTCGCCTGAGGAATAAAAGTAACAGTTTTTTTTTCATTTTCATACATATTTTTTAAGAGAGAGTATGTTTTGCTAGAGCAATTTTGCTAAAAATTGCCGAAGTTTAGGTGATATTTTTGGGAAGATATTAAAGTATTTTACAAATATAATAATACAAAAATAAACTTCGCTTCATGCTTTTTAGATAATATAAAACATATTAGGGGCCATAACAAATAATAATTAAAAATCATATGACAAAATTGCAGGAGTCAACGTCCTCACTAAACAAGCTCTGTAAGAATCGAGTTTTAAGGTATTAAACATTAATATATATCGACCTAAAGTACTTTTTTGCAATAACGAGACTTCAAGCTATCTTACCAAATGCAATTCATGTGCATAATGTCATTATTAGCGATTTTCGTTTTCAAATCGTTACCGGACTCTTAAATTACTTTAACTATTCTAGATATAGCACAGAAAAAGACTCCAATGAGAACGTTTAATTTGGCAAATTAATCTTGAGTGGGATAGAATTAGGTCGAGACCGTAAAAAAAACAACATTGACTCAATTTTGATTCTTAAGGAGCACGAGATAATAAAGCAAAGAAGAGTTTTATAGACATAAAATTATATGAAATGATTTATTTAACGTTTACAAAGCATTATATCCGTGAAAAATCAAAATTTCTAAGTTGAAATACCGCTCTTTATTTCGTTTTGTCTATAAAACAGCCATGGCATGGAGTTTATGTAGCGGGGCACGTGACTGCGACAACTAATGTCCTTTATGTCGTTTAAATCAATTCGATGTAAATAAAATGACAAATGGAGTTCCCCGTGTTCTAAGTATACATTACTAACTAGGTAACAGTAACAGCTAGTATTCTACGGATACCGGTGACGAGGAGTAATTTTAATGGATTAAAGATATTGTATTTTCTACCCGTCAGTACCTCAGAGGTTGGATTAAGAGGATGGCAACAGCTAAATTCTATCTTTTTCAGTGCGAGTGAAAGAGAAACACTAAGTTACGATTAATATGGGAGCTCATTGCAAATTTTGCAAAATGATGAGTAAAAAAAACTACGCATTCATTGTTAAAAATAAGACAAAGAAGTTTTTAGTATTAGTGTGGTGAATTTTGTCCTTAATTACAAACGTATTTATAAGTCAAGAAACTAAAGACATACAACTGTTTAAAGCTAATTTTAAGATGTAACTTTAGAATTATTTTCTATACAGCCGATTTCGTCTAATCGTGCATCGGAATTAACAAAGTTCTTCGAAATATAATGAATATTAACATATATTTTTTACTTTCCGAAAAAAGGTAGTATATGACTGTTTAAGTAAAGTCAATTTGAAGGCCATCGGGTGTTGATATCCTCTTAATTTTAATTGGAAAAACCTTGCAGACTCTCCTTATAATTATTCAAGAAACATATCATACATACAACGGTTTAATTCATGTTGTGGTTGAATATTACAAAAGTAATTGACCGTAAATCACACTCGTAGTATCCTCATTTGACAATTTTCATTCTGGACATTCCCAATAAATTCAGTCGAATGTTACAAATTTTGCACCGAACGCATATGGCAGTTGTATCTGCCCGTCAATATGTGTTTGAATGATCGGCTGACGAATATACCACTTAATTCGACACAATTGCAACCTGTTTAGCGATTGTTCAGTAATTGTACCACCCACCGCTGCGCGTTCAGTGGATTCTATGGGTTAATATGTCTTATAGACTGCGCATTATGATGTAACGGTGCTCTAATACTTTTAAAAGACCAGAGTGTACCGTCGACTAAAAATGTGGTCTACCACCCTACGGTTGAGGTTTGTTTGAACGTCATGAGACAACAAGGTCGTGCATGTTTTAGACTCCTTTAAAAATGTCAACCTTAGCGATCGTTAGAACTCGCAGAAACTTTTGTCAAAATTGGTAGACCACTTTCTTGTTA
Source organism: Pammene fasciana (assembly GCA_911728535.1). Taxonomy (NCBI): domain Eukaryota; kingdom Metazoa; phylum Arthropoda; class Insecta; order Lepidoptera; family Tortricidae; genus Pammene; species Pammene fasciana. The sequence goes on along the minus strand of OU452276.1, from coordinate 13,661,213 downwards.
GACTTTACAAAACAGTTTGCATTTTGGACACCTATTTTATAACTACAGGTCATAAAAAACGCAAATAAAATGATCGCTGCTCATACTAATTTTATTTCGGAGCGCCAATAAATATAAATTATAATACTACACGTAACATTATAATCCCAACTACGCTCAGGTTTCTCGTCAAGTGCTACATTAAGATGACTCTCCCATAATTGTCACTGCCAAGTACCAAATTCGGTCTCGCGACACGTTTCGAAGTTCTAGTCCAGTATCCTATTTCTAAAAAACTGGTAACAAGTTATCACTAGCGGAAGTCACTTTATGACACCATTAACTTGAAGAGACTTCCACTTATTTTATAAATTAGAAGCAATTGAGAAATAGGGTTAGTAGGTCTTAATTACCAAATGAGAGCTCTGAACTGAGAACACTGAAACCCGTTAACTTTCGCATAATTATTAATTTATTGAAAGTAGTACATTAGTATGACTTAAGGTAGCTTCAATTTGCTAAATGCTTCATCTTATTGGTAAGTGATCTGAAGTAGATCCTCAGGGGGGTGGGTGATCCAGCCACTAATGGATCGCCATGCAACGTGCGTCATGCTCTATGTCAATAAATGCTTCGGCTTTTAATGCTGGCTTTGTTGAAGTAGGCCAATTACTATCAGCGATGGCAATTACTGGGCCGCGTGTTGGGTTAATTGTGGAACTATACAGGGTGTAACAAAAATACTGGTGATCAGTTTAAGGGCATAATTGGTATCATTTTTGTATGGTTCACCTTACATTAGACATTTTATACAGTATCTAAGTACTAGACAAAATAAAATAGCTTGAACCGTAAAGGATTAAACCCGGCCCGAAGCCTACTAATTTACATTTATCAGGGAAATACTTATTTTACCTATATTAATTACCTCCACGTTCCCAACATTAGGCGATACCGGGAATAAGTAAATACCATGTGTAACGTACGTGTGAACAGAGAAAAGATATGTTTCATACCTAATGAACGCTATTATTTGCACGTGTGGCACATTTTTCTCGGCCCTATCACAGCGCGGTGATAAATCCTCGACGCAGCGTGACGTATCAAAGCAACTGAGATGCATCTAAATTGCTGGATTTGGACTTGTTGCTGTATCTTGAAAAACATTATTTAACTCGCAACAGGCCGATAAGACAGTTGTTTTTTTTATTTAAATTCTTTTCAGAGTTTTTGTGTGTTTTTGTTTAAATGTAGGTAATCTAGCTATTAGGCAGTTTTAACTTTCAACCTATTTAGGTACTTAAGTTTTTAGCTAACTGAAACAGTCTTGCAGTTCAGGGTCCAGTAGCCTGGCTGCGGAATTTTTTATTTTATAAGGTATATAATCTAGATTGAAGACATAACTCAGCTCTAATGTGTTTCTAGGAAACTGTTCTACTTGCTGTGTTACAAGTATGAAACCGCCGCTGTGCTGGTTAGCGAGAAACGATAGTTAGTGCCCTAGGAATATATTGTCTCTAACACTGTGGTCGATAGTTTGGCTGTCGGTAAATTAGGCTATACTACGTTTAAGCTTAACTTAACCTATATTTTAAATAAATTTAGCTTACTGCCTATGGTGTGCATTTAACAGAAGAAATAAATAAATAATACATAAATAAATAAATATTAGGACAATTTACACAAATCAACCTAGTCCCACAGTAAGCTCAATAAGGCTTGTGTTGTGGGTACTAAGCGACGATATATATAATAGATAGATATAGATAAATACTTAAATAGGAACAAATATCTGTGATAAGCACACAAATAAATGCCCTTACCAGGTTTCGAGCCCGGGACCTCCTGCTTCATAGACAGGGTCACTACCAACTAGGCTAGGAGGCATTTGAAACATTTACCTAATATAAATAAGCATCAATACGCCCTTTTAAATTTAAAATTTCAGTAGAATAGTATGTAACTAATATCCAATAATATTAGAACTTAGAACATACCTATAGGTAAAACAAACTGACCACTCACATGAACCTGACTAACTCTGGATCGTAATAGTCTATTCTGATCACCCAAATTGGTCACTTGATTGATTGAACGTGAGCTGTCTTCACCTTTCCTGCTCTATTATTGATCCTTTCTCCTTCTATTTGCCTATTGTTACAGTAAACTTTTAAATGAACGTAACGTTATTCTCACTTTTGCCAAAAATAAACAGTACCCTCATGGTACCAATACGGAACCAACTAAATAGGAGAAGTGAATATTTAGCAACCATAAACTAGTTAAAGTAGTATTTTTTTTAATTCAAGACTGACCGCTCCTTGCATTGTAAACCACTCTGTATGACAAGAGCTGCCAGATTACTGTTTTGAACTATAAATACCTACTTATACTAATTTTTAGATTGCGATGTGTGGGTCTGAATCCGTAAACTCACAAGCGCCGCAACAAACATCTACAACAGATGATGTGGCCAATGATGATGATGTTCTAATGCTCGCAATATAAATTTTTTCCAACGCCGATATTACAAGAGTCCCGCCTACAAGCAACAGCACTTGTGGGTAAAGGTAACAGTTCAAAAGCACATGAATTTTAAACGTATAAAATTTATCGAGGCAAATCCCCGCTAGCACACGCGAGGCGGCAAAGTCAGAAACAGTAGGTCGCTGCGCTACGCCTGGCCGACTCCCGCTACGACAAAATGCACTCCGCCGGGCCCGCTGCACTCACGAGTGCATTTACATATTGATCTCAAAATCACAGTCGCGTTCTGAAAAGCAAATAAAAATTACCAGTGTTTACGTTGCATGCTATTATTGCAGGTGCAAATGGTTTTGGTGCAGTTTACTTGAAATGCAATCGATTGGAATTTACGCTTCGTTCAATCATGGTAAACGAGATGGTTAAATTATACAGTTGCAGAAATGGACACGAATAATGTTATTACAGATTAAGTAGTCGTTAATTAATACAAATTTATAAAATCAATTGCCTATAAGCGCGATTTTACTTTGCCTTTGTACTTTGTTTTCTCTTTTATCATGTTTTATTGTAACTTTTTTATGTACAATAAAGTGTTTACATACATACATACATACATACATACATTTTATATCATATGTAGGTATAGTGACGTCTTCTTCTACCTAGCGTTATCCCGGCTATTGCCAGGGTCCGCTTTCCTGCTCGCAAATTTATTTTTATTATATTTTTAACACTAAAACAATAGTTAGGTGTTATTCCAGTATTATTTTGTTTTTGGTTAGTTGTCAACTTTGAGATTACCTATCATTTATTTATGCGATAAAAAGATGTATGCATCGAATGTCTTACATAAGGCCGTGCTGTTTAAAATAAAGTTGGGATGTACTAGTTGCCTATAAAATACCCAAGCTTCGTATTAAAAACAATGTTTGCGTTTTGTTAAATACCATTAGAAATAGAAACAGGCCTTTTAATTGAATAGTCGCATGTTTAGCGGTGCTAAAAGTATTGCCGTGGTCGATAGTCGTAAGTTCGACTTAATTTTCGCAGGTAATGGGGGGAAAATCACGACCGATTCGGATGCCATGTAATGGCGATCGTTTCACGTTAGTACAACGAGCTCAGGAGTAAGCGTGTTTGCGTAATAGTTTCATATTTTTTGGTGTATTGAGATAACTAGGTTACATGTAAGCTACGGTAGTGCTTCCATTTAATATGGGAATAACGCCTCATATTTAATAATGGTATTCGTTTTCCATTCGAGTCAATAAGGGTGGGCAACGTGAGTGTCCACCAAACGTGGACCAGGTGGTGAAGTTTTGCGACTGCTGAGTGTGTCAGTGTATTTGTCGTATATTGATGTCGAATAAGATAGGTACGATTCGAAAGCGTATGGAAATACAGTACCTAATCTTTATTTTATAAATTATTTTATTTGTTACTTTACCAGCAACAGAATAACATCCTTTTGGCAAGACGAACAGCGTAGCTGTTAATAGGGCTTCGATTGTCACCCTTCATGTACGGAACCCTGACGCTCCGGATGAGATACAAGGGTGCCACTAAAAATTGACATCACGATTAGGGTATGTTCCGGTAGTCGTTTTCTATAGAAATCCAGTACCGAAACGGAACCTGCAATTGCTGGTTCTCGCCATACAGAATCAGAACCAGAAGCACTCCTTAATCACAATCAGTTTACACGTTTTTGTCATATCTATTCATATAATTCTGTATTTACGATCGAAGGAAATCGTTTTCTATGTGATTAAAAACTGCCCCATACATAGAAAATTTAAAAAAATTAACCCCTTTTTACGGGTATCAGATAATGGTCACAAAACATAAATACACCCCCCACACACACACGTTTTTATTGTTACTGTTCTTAAGAATATCATATTTAAATAATATTGTTCAATAGTAGTCTACCATTAGCTAGGAATACACGCACAGATGTGTCCGCCGGATTTGTCTGACGGATATGCCCGGCGGACACATCCGTACGTGTATGGCGCGAATTAGACAACGGACAGACAGCGGACAGACGTCTGGCGGACACATCCGTGTCCAATTCGCGGCATACAAGAACGGATCTATTCTATTTCCATCAATAATTTATCGAACAACAAGTAACTTATCGACTACCTGCAAATCAGGAACCAACTAGTTAAACAAAATTACGAACTGGCACAGCGAATTCATTCAAGAACTAACCAACCATGATGTGAATCTACAAGTATTAAAATTTACCCTCCGCCTTTATAGCTAGCAAAATTTAACTAAGCGCACGGTGTCAAAATTTGTTGGTATGCGGTCGCAACACAAGCTGTGTTCTCACAAGTTAAATACGACTTAGGGATAGTTCGGCTACACACCCGAGGAGACTAAGACGCTAGTTTGGGCTGCGAACTGCTACGTCTGCTTGCTTTAAAGTGGCTCAGTTACGGCGTTCGGATTTAACGTATTTCTAAGTCTAGATTTATGCTTGAGGTTACGCTGAACTACAATCTGACGGAATAGAAAATATAGGTGTTACAAATGCACATGTTTCTTTATGACTCGCGAATGGCAATGCTCAGCGAACTAAACACGAGTATTTTTTTATGTGTTTGAGGAGTTTTTGTGGAGATTTCTAGCCTTAAAACGTATCTAGATTTTATGTTTATTTAAAAAATGCTCTCATTCTGTATCTTTTGTATTTATATATCGATTCTCCTGAAATATCAGATCAATATCGATTCACCTGAAATATCATATCAATATCAGATTTCTAAAGTACGATTGCTGTTACACTGAAAAAAAATGTGATTGGAGCAAACAAGATTTTGTTAACAATTATAATGTAACTTGTTTCCACCTGAGCATATCAAGTACAATGATATCAGCAACCATTTTAATTTGATTACTGCAACATTATCAAAGATAACAAAAAAATCTTGTATGTGGCTATCCAGTCTAAAGTTGATCATATCAAACATGATATTGGCTTGCGATAGGCACGCACACATTATAGGCTTAATCAAGTCTAAATCAACTTTTTTGAAGTAACTAACAATGAGTGATTGAAACAAATGTCTGCTTTGGTAAAATTAGACATTTTTTTCTTTGTTTGCCTTTACGATGCGATATTGTTCCGGTGAACTACTAAAGATGTTCACGTGTTCAATCACTTTAACTCTATGGCCGCAATAATTTGTAAGTTTATTTATGTTGTGATCAATTCCATCAAGAAATTTCCAAACAAGCTAAAAATCCACTTGATTGGCACTCTTTTCAGTGTATTTTCATCTCAGAGGATTCTTATTTCTACTAACTATATAACTACATAAACTACATCAGACAGTCATCGGAGACGCTGTGGGCATCCTGTCTGATGCATCATATGATTTCGATCGATATAGACTCTGCAACAATCATCTGTGAAGATGCTGTGGCCAATATATATATATATACATAAACTACATATTTGATTACCTACTCCAATAATTGTGGCGAGCTTTCGGGGAGTGACGAACCCGCGGGCCCGAGTGCTTCAGAGAGTCGGGTAGGGTCTCCGTCTCCGGCGTGGCTTCGTCGGTTGGAGTGGACCCCTAGGGATCATTCAGGACTCTCGGCTCTGGCCGTCCTAATTGCCCGTCCAGAGAAAAGCCGGCAGAGCTATATGCTTGCAGGGTGGAAGTGAAATATGAATAAGTCGCAAGTTGGTACCTACAGTGACTAGGTAGCGTACAGTCACTGGCAGAAAGCGGTGCACACCTCTCCACACCCTAAACTGCTAACACCGATGTTGCTCCTGACCATCTTTGCGACGGCAGTTTCAGGCACCCATCTACTCGGCAGCGAGTCACCGCCTGCCTCGATAACATGTCAACATTGGTATGGCGGGTGTCCGGATCTCTTTTTAATAGCCCCATCCTTTGACCCAGGCACACTTAAACATTATAGCCCGGAACTCTTTCCATTTATTTTCAACAGCTCCAACGGACTCCTCCAAACGGGATGGCGGAGCACTGTGGATGCCCTCTGCCCCATCTAGGGGACATAGGATTATAAGTCAAAGCAATAGCTCCAACGCCTGCTAGGACCGGTTCACGGGTATCTATTGATGTACCCGTGAATGGGTTCTAGCAAGTGTATTACGTAGCAAATGTTATGTTGGATCTGTATCCCCATGCAAGCCCCGTAATTCTCGGAAAGGAGGTACAAATAATGATATTTTAATATGTTCATGTTCAATGAAAGTATTAGAGAGTTTTGTAGTATATTGATGGGTAAATTTTGTACCCACTTATTTTCTTTTCACGCCTGAATATCATCCGGTGTTTCCTTATTACATTATTATAAATTCATTTATTTTTCTGCTATTCATTTATGTTTGGTCGTTTATCGTTACCAATAATATTATCTCAGTCAGTATTTTGTGCGCGTAATTTTCTCGCGACCGAATCCTGAAATCAATTTACCAAGCTCGCTCAGCATTTGTATAGGGTTTTGGCCCCTCTTCATTAATATACTTATTTATCTCTATATATACACCGTAAGCTATCAATTCGTTAACTCCCTTTTAATACAAATTCGAAAATCGTTTCAGTAACGATTAACTTTTAGCGACTTTATCATACGAACTTTTTCACCGTCGTGTTCTTCTGGCCTTGTAAAAAAAAATACATTTTAACAACTGCTTTTCTAAGGAAATTTATTCAGATAATACACATTACTTGCGACAATTTGTGTCAAAACAGAATTTAGATAAACGTAAGGTCTCTGAATCAGGAAATGGTTAAAAAAGAAAAACACTTTTACTTGGTTATATTACACTATTTTTCAAGATTTTATTCAACCAATCTGTCGATGTAAACTAAAAGTTGATCCTTATTAGATAGGTACTTATGCTAAAATTTGTTGTTCGATCAATTAATCAAAAACTTGATGAAGATTACAATATCAGCATTCAATACATCAAATTTCTCTGAAGCAGTCGAGCTTATAAGTTAGTATTACGGTTGCGAACCTGAACGTGTATGGACAATATCGGGTTCCAAGATAACACGCGTGATCGTCACGTCCCTGTATCACTCCAATAATTCAATTTTTCCCTGCTGGTCTGCTGTGTTTGCTTAGTGACCAATAGCAAATTTTACTTTACATTGAGTTTCTTTTTGAACTTCAAAGTTGTGAAAATTTACCAATCTTCCCAGATTTATCTAATAAGATAAGCCAAGAGATGTCTCAGGTACCTCCTTTAATTTGTTGTTATTTATAAAACCACAATAATCATGATTTTCAAAACAAAGTACGTAATTAACCTAGGAATTAAAGCTATAAATAAACCCGCAAAAAGAGATTGTATCCAAATTAAAACGTTACATGTTCTCTTCCCAGCTTAAATTAATGAGCCATCGAAATACAAGTCTCTCAGAACGGCACGAAGCTTAAATCCTGTTTAAACTTAAACGGTATTTATTGTCTATAAAACAATGAGTCTATTTCTTTGTGTATATATTTAAATGGGCATAGATAAATGAGTAGATAGATTGCTAACTCCATACATAGCAAAACTACTAATTAAATAATAAGTCGTATGGGAGGTATGCTTAAACTCATTTATACTAAGTTTTAAGCACACTTAAATCGTAGTACGTATTAAGCTGTAATCTTTTGAATAATAACATTTAGCAAAGCTCGCTTGAAACTTTTTATATATACGCATTTAGTCATGTATGGAGAGAACACTCTAGGTACTTAATTCTCTTTGAAATGGGTTACTTTCTCGTTATGTATATAGGAAATACAAATAGTAACTAACTATTGAATATTGATATACCTACTCATTTTAATATTTTGTACCTACATAAAAACCAACAGGCATGGTTAAGTTCTTTTACGTACCTCTTTAACACAGTTTGCAAAATTTTATCAAAGTTTCATTGAGCTGATTAACTTACAAAAATAAAATGTTCTTTTCCCTGAAATTTGAATCAGGCTTATCCTGATTATTTTATTTCTACCTCTTCGAGCACGTATTTTAATTACAATCACGTTCTCTTAACTGAATACCCACTTTAGTTCTTAAATTAAGTTTAATTGAAGCTAGACCTTAATGGATTTAATTTCCTTTGAACGCCGGCTCAAATTAACTACGACTACATGTTTATCATCGATCGCGTCCATTGTGAGCATTCAAATAGAACACAATTGTGGCATCAGGTATTTCCACGTCGGCCCCGAGATCGCACTAAATTGTAAAGGCGTTTTGGCCTCTCGCAATCGGCCGAGTCACCCGGGTGGAATTAAACGATTTATCGTAGTCACGGACTCCGATTTCTACGAAACCCTGTCACGGGTGGCAATATTGTTGTAACATGGGTTCATTCCAAATGTGTAATATCGTATTTGCGCACCTTTGTACCACTATGGGGCCCTAATGGAAGTACGGCTATTATGCCTACGGTATTTATCGGAATCCACTGTGCTACAAGTAGTTGTAGCGAATGTTATTTAGGTTTTTGTTTATATCTCTCTCTCTCTCTCTTTGGTCGTTCCCTCATCACTGAGGATCGTGGTCATCACCGGATGATCTGTACTTTGCGTGTATGAAACGTCTCCATCGGCTTTTTTTATATACTTGTACAATTTTAACACCAGGAGGATGGCAAATAAATAAATATTTAGGGACAATTTTACACAAATCTACCTCGTACCAAACTAAGCAAAGCTTGTACTATGGGTACTTAGCGATGACATATCTACATACTTTTAAAGATAAAAATATACATAGATACATACAAACATCCATTACTCAGGAACAAATATTCATGATAAATACGCAAATAAATGCCCTTACCAGGATTCGAAACCGGGACCTCCTGCTTCATATGCGCTGGTAGTGACAGTGACCCTTCACTACCAACTAGGCTAGAAGGCCGTTAATATTAAGCTGTGCTCTTCGCATAATTTTAAGTGGTAACATGCACGTTGCCGTCCTTAAAAACTACTATAAGCAGATTCCATAGCGGGAACACACGTTTTACAAAACAAATGTAAACTGTAACTATTTCAATTTTATCAAATAGGAATGGTTGGCAAACATTTATAAAATCCTGCACTTTTTAAATCTAAAAATAACTTCATCCTACAACAAACATACTTAATACATAAACAGTTCATGTTATTTTTATATCACGTTCAACCATTTTAGAGCTGTTTGAGTAAAAGATTAGTAGAAATATAAAATCTCTCAATTTATTTCCACTGAATAAGCATTCTCTCAAATAATAAGTAAAACAGCTCTTTGAAAAGTAAAGTAAAATATTGGATCCTATTAATTTAGTGGCGAAATAAAAACAGCATTACGCTGTGTCGGCGATATGTAAGCATTTTCTCATTCAAATTATTATATTGCTGATTCAGAGCTACAAGCTTTTCGGCAGTCATATTTCAACGTGCCTCATTTCATGTGGGTCTCCGCAGGGACAATATATCAGGCTAAATTTATTTTCTTTCCAACCTTCATAACTTCACTCCTTTCGTACAAAACATGATTATATCTGTCCTAGAATCAACATTTTTTATGACAGGTGAACCTATTTTAGCAGGTAGGTATTATAGGAAACTGTTCATTATTGCTATTTGATAACCTCAAATATTCCATTTTTTTATTCATTTTGTAACACGCATTATCTAAATAAAAGTGAAGTACCTACTTTTATAAAGTGTACTTAAATGTTGATGCCCATGCGACTTTTAAAAAAGAGAGGCACCTAATATACTAGACCCGAATTTTTATTAGAAATAAATGCTTCATCCTTTCACATTAAAACTAAAGTTGTTACCCCTCACTTTGGACAATAGTTACCAGCTCGTATGCATATGACAACGTAAAATTTTAAATACCGTTAGTTTATAATCTAACTAGCGAGATTGTAAACTATCGAAAAATTGTGAACCGTAACGTACTGCTTATAATTTAACGGATTATTTTTCGTTAGATTATAAACTATCGACTACGAACAGTTATATTGTCAAACGTAAAGCCCCTCGCACGCTGATTGGTCGGTTTCCAGAGCTAAGATAGGTGCGACGACGAGCGAAGCGAGGAGTGTGTTAGGTCAACCGCGACGAAACAACGCGCGACGCCGAGCGAGCGAAGCGAGCGTGCCGCGGCAGCGGCCGGCGAGCGCCAGAACCGATTTTTTTTAATAGCAATTTAGTTTCTCACTGACACCTGTTTGATTGCTAAGCTCAACCTACTGTATAACCGACCAATTAGCGCATCGCACCTATCTAGGCTCTGGAAACCGACCAATCAGCGTGCGAGGGGCTTTACGTTTGACAATATAACGGTTCCTCGTCGATAGTTTATAATCTAACGAAAAATAATCCGTTAAATTGTAAGCAGCTCGTTACGGTTCACAATCTTTCGATAGTTTACCATCTCTCTAGTTAGATTATAAACTAACGGTTTTGACAATTTTACGGTGACACATATACTTAGAAATAATCAATAAAAACTATTTGGTATCAATTTGGCTCATTAAATAAATTATTTCATAGCATTTTTCTATATTTTATACATGAATCCAAATTACACTATTTTTGTCATTATTCTGTGCTTCATAGACATAGATAAACAAGCAACACACATCTGATTGGTTCTCGTTCTCGCTGTTACAACTTGTAATCGTGTTTCCAAAAGGCCATACAACTTGCAATATAAAGCAATGTTGTCCAAACCTGCTCAGACTTCTTTCAGTGGCTCAAACGCGAGTTTGTCGGTGGCGGATATCAGTTGACTCGGCATTCCCGACACGCGCATCGCTGCGGGAGACGAACACAAATCCCGGGAGACGCCGAGAGAATCTGTTCACAGCATATACCTTCATGCTCACCTTAGCCTTATTTATATGCGCCTCGAGGAAAAATATGTGCATGATCCTATGCGATACAAACATTCCGCGAATATATAAATCTTCACGTCAGAATCGTGTTAGTATTCGTGTTTGAAACTGGAACATTATTTTATTCACCTAACTTTATTCGTTGTTTTTTATGTAAACGTTGACTGTTATGAATATTTAAAGTTTTATTTTAGGTAAATATTTTGTTTGACATACGTAAATAAAATGGACGAATTCATTTTTATATATTTTCCTATCAAATCTTTTTAGACGCGTGTAATTATAGTTTGTACCTATGTAGCATACACATTGTGGTATTGATGCACAGTTTTAATTCGTGGCTTTATTGTGTGCGGCTGGAGTACTTTGCATGACATACACAAAAAATAATATTTGATGATTTTGATATCATTTTGTGCCTAACTGTAAATTAGTTTAATTTAAAAAATAAAGTATGTCAGTTGCTTCGATTAATAATGAAATAAAGGCGGCAATGCAAACACAGATTTAAATTAAAATCCAACTGTTTTTAAATTTAAATTAAACCCTCATAGGTATGATAACAATATGGTTAGGTACTGAGATTTCAAACGTAACTAAATTGGAAGACGGCACTTTCAAGGAAGAAACCGCTATTGCCGCATTGAACGGGAACCTAGCATGGCTTTTCATGCCAATACATTCTAGTAGAAAAGGTACATAGAATAGAGTGCAGGTTTCAATCTAAACTATTTCTGTACTTTTAGGAATCTGTATGTAAAGTCTTTCTATGATATCAGATTTATAATGATCATTTTTATTTCCCAATAAATCACAAAAATAAACTAAATTAAAATAAATTAAAACTAAATAACAACTAAAAACTAATTAAAAATATTTAAAAAAAAAACTTACCTATAAAAAGAACACCCCGTCTAGAAGATCGGCCTGCGGCATTGACCCTATAACGCTGGCGGCGTTACCTCTCTGTACCGCTAGAGCGATACGTTGGGAGAGGTAAGCGCCAGCCTTTTGGTCACCCGTAGTGTCGACCAACCGCGCCGACAGGGCCCTCATGAACGCCTTCATGTCGGCCGACCAGGGACCCAGAGTCTCTACGGCGAGCGCCGCAAACTCGTAGTCCTTGAGCAAGAACGAGTATTTGCGGTGCTTGAGAATCTGGGCCTGGGGGCCGATTTTTGACAGCCGGACGCTCGAATTCAAAAAATTCAAGCTCGAAGATAATCGCACACAAAAGTTTGTCACCAATTTTTTCGCATGGAATTAAGAGTTTAAATAATCATCATTTTAAATTTCTATCGCTTTTATTTTTAAAACATAATTTCATCGTTTTATTCGGAGTTTTAAATGTCACTTTCGAGTGCTCGAATCTCAAAAATCACCCCCCTGGTCCGCCGCAGCACCGGCCTTTGTACGAGTCGCCTGGATGTGGGACTGCGCAAATGTGTCGACGCACGTATCAGATTTTAGTTAAAACGTGGCACTCTAACCGAAAACGGATACATCTGTAAACAGATAAAGTGCGTGGAACGCATAATAGTGGACTCTCTATCTACAATGCAACAAAAAAGTCATAACAAAATATCGTCACAGACAGGTACTTATGTTATTTTAGTAAGGCAAAAGTTTTCTGAAATAACTAAAATAAAATAACGCCTGAAATATAAATAATGTTAAAAATATTGTTTTTGTTAAAAGTATGCAATTAAGACGTATCTTTTTGATTGTTTCCATAATTTATAGATTGCTGGTTTAAACGTTAAAGGAAAAGCGAGACAATTAAACTTTCAGAGTGATTATACGTGAAAATATTTACGTAGTAACCTACCTGGTATCCTGCCTTTTCGCCGAAAATTGTATTGCCGAATTTCACTTGCCAACCAACTTTTCGCCGACGTTTCATTTGGCCTAATAACTTTTACCAAATAATTATATCGTAACTCTTTTATTTCCCAACCCTATAAGATTTTCTTTTGTGCAATAAAGATTAAATAAATAAATAAATCTATGGCCCCTATACAACAATGCTAGAACTAGAAATCTTCGAAATAGTTTAATTTACGTAAAGCAATCACTATCTAAATATTTACTTGAATAGGCCGATGTAGATCGTTTTTGCGGATATAGTAACAATATTTATTTAGTGGCTGAATATCAATAGAATGTACAATATCTACATAACAAAGTTAGGTATCAAATGATATATAGGTACCTACATACATATTATCTTCATGATCTGTAATATACACTAGACCATACATCAGTGTTCTTTAAGATGAAATGTTTCATGTATACTCTAGACGTTAAACGTTAAAATTTCGCTCCGAAAAAAAAACGATTCACTCCAAACGGCTTTCACTTTTCACTCTTTGGTTAATATCCATTGCTTATTTTTCCCCTTCATAATGCCTCTGGGGATTCCGGTAGTATTCGTGATTTATGGCTTTATGCAAAGAATGAGAGGATATTTTCTACACCATAATTCAGGCTAGTTGAGATTAGAGGCGGGCCTCGTATAGGATGATATTTCAATCTGTTTCGTAGGCCTCTTTTTTATCCGCATTTACTCATTTCCCGATATTTTTTGCGCGTTTTATTATTCCGTAGTTTTGTCTTTTGTTTTACGACTTCGCATTCTGCGACCTGCGTAACGTACTGTTACTTACGATCATTTATTGTTTTCTGTCTGCTTGAAAGTTACTATTTAATTTACATTTGAATGACGCTGTTTCCTTTTTGTAAGTATCTAGTTCCTCATTTAAACATAATTTCTGTTGGTTTCAAAATGTTAAAATTAAACACTGCGGCATCATAAAATCTACTTACTTACCCAAAAAGTTAGGCTCATCAATCTAATCGCACAACAGCAATCTCGTTCCTGAGCGTATTGTTAAAACTTTCAACTCATCAACCGTCTGTCCAAATTAAACGTTTTCGTGTTGGAGCGGTGTTACTGATATTTGCGGCACCTCACCCCATTAAACGCTTTCCTTATTGCTTTGTAGACTTTGCTGTTTAAAGTTTTGATAGGTACCCAGATCGTGAATCTTAGTCTTGTACAGTCGAGTACAAAAATATCGACGCCACCAACTAGACAAAATATCTGAACACAACATTGTAAGTTGTATCAATTTTTTTACTGCGCTAATGAGTTGATATTTACTTGATTAAATATGTAAAAAGTTCAATACAGCAAATAATATAATTAAAATAAACGAACTAACCATAGGTACCAACTATCATAGTTTCCTGTAAGGATATTATTAGGCCTGAATTTCTCTAGTGCATAGCAAGGTTATATTGGACATCCCATTTTTACACCGAAATAATGGAAGAACACTCTTCTCAACGAATATCTCACTTCAAACTTATTTAAATAAAACAAATTACGGATTGCAGTCTCATTTATTTTTCATTCATGTTTTATTAATTTAACTAATATAGTTACATCAAACACACATTGCGTAACAATTTGGACTGGAAGATATGTACTTAATGAATCAGTGGCAGAATATACAGGTAGGTTTATTGCTGTAACCCTTCTCCCCATTCAAACTTATTTAACAAGAGGGTCATGCGATGCCATTCGAAACAGTTGCTCTTAATTGGAGGATGCTAGGACAAACGACACTCGTTTGAAATAATACAAAACCATATAAAGGCGATCGCTGTAACAATCCCTTTTCTATTTAAATTATTAATTAACGAACATATAGCCAGATTCATGGAATTGTGCACTTTTCATTGCCTATTTGGTAAATAATTAGTTATATAATTTTGATGTAAAGTTAAAATACATCGTGATATTTATTTAATACGTTTTTTTATTAAAAGTACTTAAAAACATTCAATTTGATTCAGCGTGGTATACGGATACGTATATGAAATAGAAATGTACTTTTTATGTTTTCTTGAAATAAATGTTTGCCTTAATACATTTTGTTTGGGGGAAGGGTTCTCTTAAAATGTAATCATCTAAAAATGGGATATGTTTCGTCAATCACGAAGCATGTCTAACATGAAAAAAGTAATCCTACCATTCATGTTGATAAATATTTATAATATTGTCATCCTTTTATTTTAGTTACTTTAGTATTTATAATACTATATAAGTATTCCAACTAGATAATTATTACTTAGGACAAAATAATTTAGACAAATTTACTCGTACGATAATATTATCCTTGCATGAATTGACAAAAAAAATCTCTAAAAATCATTACTCACCTAACACAACAGTCATTGAATGATAAATAACCCTCGAGTATTCGCTACTGGGTAAAAAATACCACGGTGGTTCATAGGTTCATATAAATCTTTTTGTGGTATTTTAACTGCTTGCGTTTCTCAGTACCTTCGAACATACATTTAGTTAATAAAAGACACACAGTTAATAAACACTTTTTAAATAAAACGTGGCAAAAACAGAGGTTTTTGCAAAACAAATTAGAACGTCATAATTTTGCAATAAACTATTTTTATGCATTCTTCCTCAAGGAAATCCGGGGTATTTTTTACTCTGTAGTGAGAATGTGATTGAAAATCTACAGTAAATACCACCATTTTAAGTAGTTACCATATGGTGGTGTCCATAGTTATTCAATACTATAATAATATTACATTAAAAATATTATAAGCGGCTTGTAAAAAAATCTAGTCTACGTATATACATCTATATTACAAAATGTCCCTCATAAGTACGTAAAATTATTGCGCAATAAATATTAAAATTGTACAGCACAATAAGCATTGAAAACGAGACCAAATACCGATGTAACATTTCATGACCTAAATAAGATTTATCTAAAAAAAGAACCACAATTATATTTTTTATTCGATATTGGTTTGCACGAAGTAACTATATTTACTTGTTTTGATTCGGCTAATAATATCAGTGTAACATTTAAAAATATTCATAATTTAAATCCAACATTTCTCGGGAGGCTCCTTTTCAGTTAAGACAGTAACGAATACAACAAGTAAAACAAAGCAAACTGATATTCGTAAGATTATGTAAATCTATTGTATTGGGAAATTGCTATACTGTACAAACTATGGCACTCTTCGTATTAACTCACTTATAATTTAATCAGATAATGGAATGTTTTTTATCTAATGCAGACAATGTTTACAGATCGCGGAGAAAACAGTTTTATACTATAAGTACTACCGATAAAAAAAAATGCAGAATACTAAAAATTTTAAAAACACTTTTGGCTATAGTCAATAAGTATTATGTTTTCTATAATATTCTCAAGTTTACATATGGCTTAATGAATACACAGAAAAAATAAATAAAGCTTAAGTTTCATGTAGGTATGGCGACCTAACAACATCGTGAACTTCACCAGCTGGGTAAAAATAGTAAATTCGTAAACAAAGCTATTATCAATAGTAATTGAATGGAATGTTAATATTAAAGCCCGTATAATTTACCTACTCTGGATAAACATTTACAAATTTTTAAATCTTACCATTATCGTGTTACATATGTTCAGCCCATGTTCAATAAAGAAACCTATTTTTACAAACTAATCTAAAAACTATTATAGTAGGTATTTTTCTAAGTACCTAATAACAACAAAGTATTAATTATAATTCAGTAGGTACTTTTTCACATTCTATTTTTTTTTAAATATACCTCTGATGTGTTTTCCGAGCACCGATTTGACGAAGTAAAATTGATTTAAATCTTATTATAAATATTAATTATGCTAAATATAACATATTATGGCAACATATTATTTTGGTTACAGATATGAATACTCTTTTATTTCTTAACAAAGATATGGTTACACTTATCCCTTGAGAATCTTCAACACGCACTCTACAAAAACAACTGCTAAAAAAGATATTGAAATCCGCAGTCAAGTAGAGATCCGTATCAGAAGGTACATTATTTTTGACAGGTACTATGAACCACTAGTCGACACAAAATCTAAAAAATAATACTTGTTATCTCACAGTGTTTTCTATTATGCTTCGTAATTTTAGCAAATCGAGTTTGGCAACTCATGATTTAACATAGTGACGATGTTAATCGCAATGTCGTATCGTCGTCGTCGGTCGAATTGGCGTCGTGATATCGATGCGTCGACCGTTTGCCTTCACACTAGCTACACAACCACGGAACCCGGTATACAGAGCAGCCGGCAATCCCAAGGGCAGTGATGGGGATCCCCCTGTTGAAATAAAACGAAATACACAGTCTGCCTTGAGGGAATTCCAAAACGAAGTCACAGGTCGCGGCTACACGGAAACTCCGTTCATGTGGCTTACTGCCCATTTGGAACTCAAATAAATTCGTGAGGAGACGTAAAGTTACTTTGATGCGGTCGTAAAAAGCTTTTATTTTTGTTACAGTGGGAATAAGATATAGTTAAAGGAAGATAATGAGTCGAATGTACTTACCAATCCATAGTTTGGGGTTTGATTTCGAGGGCACAAGCAAGGATTGCGAGTACCCTCTAATGGGAGCCGTGTCATCCAGCTGTATCATGGCTAGCCTTTTCCTTCTGCGTACCGTTGCCGTGTGCCACATGCCATCGTCTATCCGACTTTTTGATTCTATGCACTGAAACCAGTCCTCGTGGGTGACAGAATTTATCTCCTTCACGTCAGTATCCGTGTATATAAACTGTAATCTTCCGTTGTTTATGCCCAAGCCAATGAAATCTCGAGCTCGTATACCGATTTTTCTCCTCCACATTAAAAGGCCGGAGTCGTTGTACGTGCGAAATTTTATTTCGTATCTAAAACCGCGATCTCCGCGTCTCCTAAAATATATATAAATGATTAGATATTATATTAAATCCATGAACACAACAATTTCACAAAAACACTTTTACAGTATAATGGAGCACATATTTGTACTATTTAAATACAAATGCAAGCTTCAAACTACGAAAACGTGAGTGTAAGTTGCGACGCCTTTATGCAAATGCGTTAACTTTCAAACAACTGCTTTGCCGGCGACGCTAACTTCTAAAAGGAGTTTACAAAATGTATACAAAATACTTTTTGACATGTAACGTTCACAACAATGCAACCTTTGTAGCTGTCAAAAAATGGCACATCAAATATAAAAAACATACTTAAAATTTAATAAAAAAACTAAACATAGACACAACGTTCGCAGTTGAAAAAAATATTAAATAAGCACAAAGTAAAGCGATAAAACCTTATCTACTGAATCCAGACAAATTGAAAGAACGTTACCTATTCAGAAGTCACTGCAGTGACGTTATTATGACTAATAAATAATATTAATGGTTTTGACGTCCATCGAATGTTATCTTACATCATACAATCCTTCACCGTCACTGTTAGTACGAAAGCTAGAAATATATAAACATGTTAGTGTTATATATTAGTAAAGACGGAAAGTTAGTTACGAAGTAGGTTCACTGACCTACTAAGATTTTTTTGTTGTATGTTATTAGAGATTTTCCTCCTAGCGTTTGTCCCAGCTTTTTACTCTATTGAGCCCGGGAATCGGCGTAGGCACTAGTTTTTACGAAAGCGACTGCCATCTGACCTCCCAACCCAGAGGGGAAACTAGGCTTTGTTGGGATTAGATCCGGTTTCCTCAGGATGTTTTCCTTTACCGAAAAGCAACTGGCAAATACCAAATTATATTTCGTACATAAATTCCGAAAAACTCAGTGGTACCAACCCGAGACCTTCGGATTGAAAGTCTGACGTCTTACCAGCGGGCCACTAGCGTTTTTTTTAATTAAATAAGTTATTACTGATAATGGGTCTATTACTTAGAAACGATTTTTTTTATTCTGATTTTCCCGACTGCCAGTGCCAGACAAACATTGAATGATCGACCAGTAGACTTGACTCATGGAAACGTGTAAACATGTGGATGTCGTCGAGTTTATCAAATAGGTTCCATAAAGCATTTTGTTTCTATACGTAGCCAAATCACGAGAGTTTAATGTGTTAAATAAAAAGGTAAAATTAAAGTCCGTAAAGACTTTTTAATTACCTGCGGCTTCCTCGACTCCTGTAAGAGTAGTAACTGTTCCCGTCGAATTGGACCGGCGCTCCGTCCTTTAACATTTCGACGTTGAGCTGAATTTCGCAGTTTCTGCCTTGGAAACCGTCGGGGCAAATGCACTTGTATTCATTCAGAAGAGGGATACAAGATCCGTTGTTCTTGCATGGAGTTATACCTTTGTTATTATTATTTTACATTAGACAGTCGTTTGATGTTTGTCTATATTTTCGACATTTATTAACATATAAGTAGTACTAGTTAGAATTACTGTAACTTGATTCAGTTATTGTAAAATCGTAGGTAGAAATCGTTATACTAATTACGAGGAACTTATATTACTATGACATGTTAATAAATGATATCGAATTCTCTGACTACTTCTAAAATCAATTTCGTACGTAAAAGTTAAGTTATTTGATTTATTAATGAACAAACAATACTCATCCATAACAAAACTATGACCTAATTCATGAAAAGTAAAATACCTATATGTAGTTACATAATTTTTCAAAAGTGTAAATATAATATATACTCCTGTACTAAAAGCATCGCGTATCGTTACCAGCAGCAGAAGTAGCTAAGCGGGTGTGAAGTCCAAAATGACCTACACGCGCTCTTATTCTCTTAATAATAAAGTCGTGTCCAGCTTATTTTGAACATCTCTCCTTTTCCGCTACTTCTGCTGTTGACTGTACTTACTCGAGTTTTATACTCGCATAAAAATAAAGGCGCTTACAAAAAGGAAAAAAAAAATCTGTGTCTTCCCAGATAAATCCGTTCAAAATTTCAAACTTACCTATTCCACAGGGCGACCCAACGTACTTAGTAACCCCGCTAGTAGCGCAAGGCAGCTTATCCTCCTCCTGAACTATACCGCATTTCGCCGTGTCCCCATTATACAAAGAGAGCTGGTTGCCATTGACAAATACTTTTTGCACCGCACCAATGAAACTGCTGATCACGCCTGACATTTTGTGTGGACGAATGTAAGCACTGAAAGTGCAAAAACGAGGTAAATAGAAATACAGGTCGGTTCAGCAAAGTTAGAATGGATTAAATGAGTGAATGAAAGTGTAAAATGCTTGATAAAACCCATGTAAAGATTGCTGTGACATGATGCCACTAGTACTATGATAAAATCACTAGTTTATTTCACAGTCGCGCACAGTTTATCCTGTAGTAGTAAATAAATATTTTCAGAGAGTGTATGTGTGTACTTACGGTAAAGATCCAATGAAGAGAGGCAGTGTCAATTCCAAATGAGTTAGTGGCGGCGCAGATGAGCCCCTTTGTGTAGGATGGTGGTCCAGCTGCAAGCTGCCATGGCGGCCGGCCCGGGTCACCCGGGCCCGGTGCCAGCGACCCTTCTCTATCGGCACAGGAGACCTAAGTCGAAAACAAATCCAATTTAAAACTCCCCAAGTATTGTAATCAAAATCAAAGTCAAAGAACACATCGAGTTAATTAAATAAGTTACATTCGGTAAGTTTCGTTCTCTTAATTAATTTCATGAGAGCCAATTTATTACCGAGTCTTTGTTTCCAAATTGAAAGTTTACTTACGTGATATTGGCAACACCACTCCCCAGATTGTACCGAAACTGGAGGTATCCATTAACTAAGTTAATCGCTATGAAATCCCCCTTGGCTTTATTAGACTGTCCGGTGTAGAAGAGCATCCCTGAGAGTCGGTTCGTTAAAAACCAGATTTCAATGCGGAACGCTTTCCCCAGCCCTTCGAGTGGCAATAATTCGATGTAGCTCGTCCCATTAAATTGGGGTATCCACGACTCTTGTATAATGTTTACATCTGTAAATAATTAGGTTACTTAGATTAAGTTTTCTTATAGTGGGTATTATGTAGAAATTATATAGTATAATGAAATTCTTAAATAAAACCTAGGTAGACTATTTATATCGTGTTCATGTTGTCTCGTCTATCTTAATTTGTATCTTTAGCAAATCGCGAAATATAGATTTCCATTTTCTAGTAAAGTAAATAAAAATGTACTTAAAAACTACCACTGATTTTTAAGAACTTATATACGGATCATCATTTGATATTTACCAGTCGCTTTTCGGTAAAGGAAAACATCGTAAGTAAACCGACGCAATAAAGCCCAGTTTCCCCTCTGACTTCGAAAGTCAGATGGCAGTCGTTGTCGTAAAAACTAGTGCCTACTCCAATTCATGGGATTAGGTTCTCAAGCTTGGGCTTGGGGGCTTGGGGTCCCAAATCGGGATAAAACGCTAGGAGGAAGAGAAGATTAAAGTAAATATATTATAAACATGTGGTTGACCACAGTTTTGAAATCGTTGTGTATAGTTAATGGGTGCAACACGATTAATTAAACTACTGCCATTGATCGTTTTAAAAACATAGGAGTCGTAGTATATCAACGGCTAAATCGCTCTAGGATTATAAGATAATTTACGACCCAGATCATAAAGGCTAGTACTTACAGGCACAGCAAAAAATAACCATACGCGTCACATGGGAAACCGGCTAAATCGATTTTCTTCAAGTAAGATAGAAATGTATAAATTTATTTTAACAATACCGTTACTGCAAGTATTTCCGTTGGAGCCAATTTCGCCTCCAAACAAACAGCGGCACACGTGCCCGCCGTCGAGTCCGACGTCGCACAATAGCCCCTCATCATATCCGCAGGGATTGGATTCACATGGATCTAATCTCTCGTCACAATTGGCTCCTTGAAATTCGATAGGGCAGATACAAGTATATTCCGTCGTTGATCCCTCTATAGATCTACACGTGGCGCCGTTCTTGCACGGCATACTCATACACGGATTAGATTGGCACTCTCGAACGTTCTCCATAGACACGACTAATGGGTCCGGCCGTCCCAATTTCTTTGTCACTTGATGACGTATTATTCTTAAGTATTTCACGCACCCAATAAATCCACTCCGGGTGCCGATATTATCGAAAACCCTGCACAAAGATATTTGTTATATGTCAATATCGCGTTATTGGTTTTTATGAAAGATATCGAAGAATAATAAATGGAATTTCCCTTTGGCGATACAAAGCTAAGGTATAGTAATAATAGAGACAATAGACATACTTGGAGTAGTTAGACGGGACGTTGCCCACGTAAGCGTCTTCGGCTAAGTCCAGAGCCTTTAGATGTCCGCTAGATTGTCCGACAACATCTTCCATGTCATCTACGGACAATATGCCATCTCGATGATATCTTTTTGCTGATACTTTGTGGTACTCATTCAAGGTAATCTTTTCCAAAGAAGTCAGGACCAATGCTCCGTTTCCAAGATTGTATCTAATTATAAAATAATACAGTGTTACATTATTGGATTTGTTACTAAAAACAAAGAACATAAATCAATCAAGTTTTACTAAACTTACCTGAACTCTATATATCCATTTACCAAGGCGAGAGAAACAAAATCGCCTGTCCCATCGTATTTCTGCTGATTGTACAATATGACGCCATTTTCTGTGAAAGCCTTAAACTCGATATCGATATTCAGCTTGTGGTACGCCTTCAATGGTTTAAGGCGGATAAAAGAAGAGCCGTCAAAGAACGGTGTCTCAATGCAAGGAGCCAGGCTATCCTTTATAAGATATTCGCAGTTCACTCCCGTGTAAAGTCCGGTGCAGACGCAAGTGTAAGTTGATCCTGGCAGGTCGACGCAGCTTCCTAAGTTATAGCACGGATCTGAGAGGCACGCGCTGTATTCCTCGGTCGTCTCTTGAGTCATTTGCTCTGGAATAAAACATTGATCTTACTGACCTCGATAACTTAGATTAGATATCGCCTGGCTGCCGGTAATATCGTTAGCATTTACGTCACGAACGTTGTACCGTAGAACTATGAATTTGAAGCTATAACTAAGTTTCGATATGGTATCATGTTAAACAATATCTTCACTGAACGTGAAAAGGAAATAGTTATTTATATTAAAATATTCATTAACTAATAAAACCTGCAGTTCTTTTTCTAGATTAATTCTGAAACACGTTCTCAAAATGAAAGTATGTACAGGTATTCCCGTATTCATGAAAAGTTAAACCCTGTATCTCGTCGCGGCATTTCATTTAACTTTGTCATAGCTGATCTACAGCGAGCATGCGGTTACTAAGAGCGAGTTTATTTCAAGCCCAAGCGAGGCTCGAGCGGATGTGAAAACGAACGCGTCGGAGAGCTATTCAGTTCGCACGTAATTGGCTTCGTACACGGGAATTTTTATTCAAAACAATAAAATTCCTAGCATGCTTAAAATAGAAAATGTTCCGTTTAAAAAGTAACAGAATATATATGCAGTTTCCAGAACAACAACGAGTAATGAAACTCGTTAAGTTAAGCAAGTTTTTTTTATGTGATTTATTCCATTGCATTTGTAACATGTTTTTCGTCGTAGGTATTTCATAAGGAATTGTGAATTGAAATAGTTTTGTATTTAATGAAAGAATATTTTATTGCTGCAGAAACTCGGGTCAAAATAATTCCGTCACCTACAAACTCTAGTAGGTTTCATAATCTTGTTTTATTTAAGAAATAAGAATCATTACAAATAAAACTAAACACCCTGGACTTGTTCAGGTAATCTATACAATGAAAGCGTTAATTTATATAAATTATTTAGGGACACTGATAGGAGTAGGTACAGATCCAGCTAGTACCATTTAATTTCTTGTTAAAAATCATTAAAATGACGTTAATATTTATTTTATTACAAAAGAAAGGATAGTACTTAGTGTCATAAATAAGGATCATTATTTACGAAAAGGTGTGCGTACTAGATTTATTTTGTGGGGAACTAATAAGGTCAGGTGGGGCAAAGGCCCCCTTGGTAAAGAAACCGAAACCGTTGTGACGAAAGTTTGATCGCTCGCGCACAGGTCATCCACCGCGGCCATGGTTGCTATTTATCATTAAAGCCGACTCACCCCGTCCTACGGACTGATAGCCGGCGCGGCTCGCACCGAACAAAGCCGCGCAATGGTCACCGACCGCGCTCACGTCACCCATCGTAGGGTGGTCGCTGTTTAGAAACAGCGACTACCCTACGATGGGTGACGTGAGCTTCCATGTTACTTAAACATGGAAGGTGACTCACCGGTACAGCTCTTCCTATACAGCGCGGTGCAGTCGGCATCGTCCGCGCAGAGGTAGCCCTCTGTGGCTGTAGTCGCTATTTGTCATTGAAAGCGACTCACCGACACACCCCCTCCTATGCTGCGCGGGTTGGTAGCCGGCGCGGCACACGCACGCGCTCCGTGCGCAGCGCGCTCCGGGCAGCGCGGAGCAATCGGCGTCGTCCGCGCACAGGTCGCCGAGCAGCGCGCCCACTGCCCCCACCGTGGCCGTAGTCGCTGTTTGTGCACCTAACATTGAAATTAATGTTGCCTTATGGTTCTGATTTATAAAAGTGTAATGATAACAGGCTATTATCCAATAAATAAACTTAATTGTTTCATTGTACTCATAAAATCAAAATTTCAAAAATACACGGGAAAATCCAGGTATACCATGCGTTATAGCTTTAAATGATGTTATAATGGTAAAAACTTTAATAAAGGAGATTTATTTATCATATAGCATTGTGACATCACAATATTAGTCTCCATATAACAAATCGTTTTGACGTTTCCTAAAGAGTAGCAAATTTGACTTCATAGGAAAGTAGCCTATTGTTACCTGAGCACATTTAATTATATTATAATGATCTCATTTATAAGAGCACATTTAATTATAATATCATCATCTCATTTATAAGGCTTTTGACTATCTAATGCATAAATGCTGCCTATCTGATGGTGGATACTAAAACACCGCAAGTAAACGTTTAATTACGAATTAAGATAATAGAATCCTATAATACTTTTTCAATATTTAGCACCCATTATAGGTAGGTAATGTCATATTGGTACAGTACGTGTCTACATTATAAATTAAAGTGTTTACAATGTTTTTAATTGGAAATGGAATTTATTTATTTCATTTCGGTGTACATTAATGGACAGTAAAAGTATAGCTTTTCATAAATGAGACGTGGGATTTGGAAACCTTGTGGTTTACAATAGTAGACCGGGTCGAGTTCTAGTCCGAAGTTGACTAAAGCCTGTACCTAACATGGCCTTTGTTACCACGTTAGTTTTGAAACTTGGAACTGATGAGACCATTGCCTTTAGACCTTCGCTAATTCCACTTAAAAGTTAAAACAAGGCGGTTTGACATGCTGATAGCAAAGTGGTAAAAAAAACGAAAATTAGATACCTTTAGTTAATTATCGGTAACTTGTACACTTCATTTCTTGTTCGTTTTCTACAAATTTTCACTAAGTTAAAAAATGTTCGAATCCGGATATAATTACTTTAAATAGGTATTTAGTACGTACATAGGTACGTACGTACTCGTACATCTACTTATATATACTCATATTGTTTGCTGATAGTAATCATAATAAACTACCGATATTCATCGGAACGGCGACAAAATTACATTCATAATTTTCATAAAATGAGTTCGATGTCTATCGAAAAGAAAATAACGGTATGAAAATAATAAAAATATCTTTGTAGGTATTTTGTCACAACTTAATTAATTTACGCTTGACATTTTTCCGCGACCACGACCATTAAATATTTAAAATACAATCATTTTTATAAGTCACACTGTGAAAAACATTTATAATATTCCACGGCTATTCCTTAAAATATAAATACGTACAGGTTCTTTCTAACTGAAAAGTATCGGTAACTATATACCCACCGATTTACTTAAAAACCTGTATCTAAAAAGCAAAATAAAATACTAGCATACCTAACATAGCTACAGCAAAACCTTGGTCTTTGGTCGATCACGTACGCGGGGTACACTACTTTTATACGAATGTTACTTTTTCTGAACTGGAAAAGATTGATAATAAAAGGGTTCTTACATTGTTGTATACCTAGTATACGAGTACCTACTACGTCTGCGACTTCGTACGTGCAGAGATCGTCACCCCTTTCTTGCCCCGCGCGCCCCGCTCTTTTATTACTTTTAACCCTAATTACCCGTGATCGGATTTTAGGGTGCAACACGGTGGAAAACGTAGGTACACTTATTTTGCGAATGCAGTCGTTAAAACGCTAAACTGTTATTAAAATGTATTTGTTGTAACTAAAACAAACAACGTGTGTAATAAAATCCCGAAGATTATCTATTATAGATTAATTTGGAGGTAAAAAAAACCGTGTTGCATCCTAAAATCCGGTCACTACTAATTATAGGTATCACCTTTAAAAAGTATCTAATGTAATTTTTTAGAGTATAGTTACGTGTGTGCCAAATTTTAATCTTCATCCTTTTTTGTGTTAAGTATGAACAAATCTCCAAATATATTTAAAACACTAAGTATCTCATTTATAATATTAAAATGTAATTCTTAAGCACTCACCTTTAAACTTTTGCCCCAAAAGCCCATCGAAGTCACTGGGCGTTTCTTTTTTCGGCCAATCGTATTTATTGTATTTGTCAGGGTTAAGCAAGTGCCTGGTGGACTTGGAGGCGGCGCCGTCGTCTTGTTGCGTGAACTGTATCGGCGAGGATGGCCTCGGCGGGCCCGCGGTACCAGCCACTTCTGA
This sequence comes from Pammene fasciana, assembly GCA_911728535.1. NCBI lineage: Eukaryota > Metazoa > Arthropoda > Insecta > Lepidoptera > Tortricidae > Pammene > Pammene fasciana. The sequence continues at coordinate 13,634,225 of OU452276.1, read as the reverse complement.
CAGCTTGCACGGCCCAAACGCTTGTACTACAATATCCTCTTGCGTGCGACACGCTTGCAATTTCAGGTGACACTCTGATTCATAAGTTTTGCCGTCGCTCCCGCATACCTGTTGGTTTACTTGGGTATTAAATTTGCTTCAAGTACTTCGCTACGTTATGAAGTTTTAACAGCGTTTTCGTGAGCTCTTTAACGCTCGCTTTAGAAGTTCGTAAATAACCAGCTCACATACCCCGATAATAAGAAAAGAACAGTTTTTAAACGGTTTCAACAAAGTGTTTAACTAACTACCTGTAGATTTTTATGAACCTGTTTTTTACAAAGTCTAAATTAAGCATTTATGCACCAATTTGATTACTTCCGTATTGGTCTAAGAGCTGGCCACGTCAGATGTGACACAATAATGAGAGGTTTGTAATCAGTCCAGTTATATTGCATAACCATCCTTATTGCTAGATCCGGGCATCTGGCAGCTTTTAATGGGTGGAGATCAGAGTGACAGACCAACAAAGTTTTTAAGTCGAAAAAAAGTAATACCGAAATAGGTAAAAACTGCTGAAGTTGTGTCATTTATAGAGAACAGGGCCTATATTTTAACATTAGAACAAAAAACATTGTGTATTATTGCGCAAACAAAAACAGTAGGCGAGTAACCAAAAATTATATTATACATCATTTGGCACTACTTCCCCCAAACGAAACTTTTGGATATTATATAATCTAATTAATTACATAATTTTTCATAATATTAGATCAAAACCAGAACTCTACAATTTATTTTCTTCAAGTTATTTGCTTTCTTTTACCTCCACCACTTTACAGCTGCCAGATGTCCGGATCTAGAAATAAGCATAGTGTAGCAAACTAACTAGAGGGGTTTCGTTGCTCTCATTATTGTGTCATATCTGACGTGGCCAGCTCTCCGTCTATATGGTACTTGTATTAAACATCGACTAGCACAAACCATTATGTGCGAGTTCCCTGGAGAGCTGCCAAATACGTTGCCATCGCAACGTTCATGTCAAAATGTTAATTGTAAAGAAAGTATCAAGTTTTAATGAATCCAATTTTCACACGAAATGTTTCACGACTTTCAGATTGACTGTTTGGATTAGAATAAAATGTAAAAGTAATTTTCCCGGCACATTATGAAATGGCACAATTTCAAAACTTTATAGGTCTTGCTTAATAAAGACATTACCTAATGCATAAAAACATTTTTTTTTGTATTACTTGTAGCTTGCCTACGAAAATAATATTGTAAGTTACGTTTGATTTCACGTCACCCAGAATAGGAAATTAGACAAAAACATAAACAAGCGCATCTGGCAGCGCAAGAAAAAATATAGTTTATTATTGAAAGAAATTTAGCTAACCTCAATACTATGTACCTACAGTCAGCAGCAAAAGTAGCTAAGCGGGTAGGGTGTTCAAAATGAGCTGGACATGACTTTATTGTTAAGAGAATAAGAGCGTGTGTAGGTCATTTTGAACACCCTAACCGCTTAGCTACTTATGCTGCTGACTATACTAGTTTTGTATTTGTATTATTACACTTACCAGCATGTTGTTATCGCTGTCGGGGCAAGGCGCTGCCGCACACTCGCATAGCGCACCGCCCGTGCGCTCAGTGCACACCGCGCCAAAGTAGCACGACAGTTCCGCGCATGACTGTGCCACGCCGCCGCTTTCCGCTGCGCGACATAACATGGCATAAGCGAGTTTGAAAACCACACCAATTCGAACCAATTACTTTCTATTATGATCGTGAACCTAACACCGGGTCGAATAAAAATGAACTATTAAGGGGCTACTTTGAAAAATTACAGGTTTTTCAAACGCTCTAGTGACTAAACGGGAAAAAGGACTGAATTTATTTTCGAATATATATTATTAGACTATATACTCTTGTTTTTGGCACAAGCCAAAACACGATTGCTGAAAGTTGCCTCGATAGAAAAAAAATCTGAAGTTGGCTCCTTTTCCCCCTTATTTTTCTCAGCTTATGTAAACTATAAGAGATTAAGCAATATAACTAAGTAAAAAATATGGTATTCTGGTTTATCTAAAAAGTCACAGAAACAAAATTAGACAAAACTTTATAGATTCGCTTATTTACCGTAGTTTAGTCAAAAAGTCTGATCCTTAAGAGCGCTGCATCTCTTTCTTTCGTACACGGGAGCCATAAACGTGTTTCTAACGGATGGGCGTGTCTTGTCCGAATCGAGGAACGGCCTTAAGGTGATGTTATATACGACGCGCTGACCATGCTGCATGAGCGCAACCGTTTGGCCCAACGCCGGCGATGGCCGAAGCACACGGCGCTCTTCTGGCCCTGCACGCCGGCACGGCACATGCAGCGCCCCGTCAGCTGCTCGCAGCCCCGCAACTCAAACTAGATGTTACACTCGTTACTCACGGTCTGCGCAGCCGTTTGGCCCCAGACGCCGGCGATGGTCGGCGCACACGGTGCACTTCTGGCCCTGCACGCCGGCGCGGCACACGCAGCGCCCCGTCATCTGCTCGCAGTCCTCACGCACAGACCCGAACGCGGAGCAACCACATGCTAAAGTAATGAAATTTGTTAAAAAAAATATTTTAAGTAGTGTGAATTTCGCATTATTCTCGTTTTCATTGTTTTGATTTTTTTTGTAATTATTATATAAAAATATGGGTATGTTACCTTCTGTATTCTCCAAATAAATTAAAAACTGAAATTCTAAGTCTAAGTGGAATAATAATCAAACTGTTCGGTATGTATTTCATTAAATTTTGTTACTGAGTTTGACAGCTGTTCAAGCTAGTGATTAATTATTACTCAAAAGTTGCGCCGAGACCAATAAGATTTCACTTCTGATGAAGATATTGCGATCATAACATTATTAACGAAGTTTAATTTAGGAGTTTCTCAGATCTACTGTGCCTTGACCCTGCGGCTATTTCATTCGTTTAGACAAGGGGACGAAACAAAGTCAGCATCAATTTTGTGGCAACCCGAAACCACGTCCGGTATTGGGCAAACGAAAAGCCGCAAGCGAGGGTTTCGAGTCTAAACCGTTTCATTAAATTTGTTGTAGCATACGTACGTATACATCCCGTGTGGCCTGAGCCGATTCTCGGCAGCCCCCAGTAGCCGGGCTCGCAGCGGTCGCACTTGAGCCCGCCGACACCCGGTCGGCACGCGCACTGCCCGCTCTCGTCGCAGCGATCCGACACGGATCCGAGCCGGTTGCAGCCACAACTCGAGCCAGTTATCGGACACCCCTCCTCGTTAGGCCCCGCCGCCGCCGTCACGCCGTCCGAGCAACACCCGAACCCGCTCTCCAAACAACCCCCCTTCTTATCTTCGTACTGCTTCGTGTCGTCTGTATAAAGTCATGAAAATAACTCAAATAGCTTGCATGTGTTCGCGGTGTCAACAAATAAAACATAAGAATGTACGAGTATAACTCGGGCCAAAGGTTCAAAGCGGTAACAGCTAGCGTGATTGTACCCTATTTACTCGCATCGCCGGTGCCGTAAGTATTTATACCCTGACAAATCACCAGATATAAATGCAGAAAAGCAATAAATACAAGTTTCTCTGTGAAAATAGTATTAAAACGTGCAAATGTTTATAAAGTTGCAAAACAGTTTAACATATGGTAAAATGTATTCAGTCTTTTATTTCTTTCGTGCTTTTCTTTTCATGATATATTTTAATATTACTAACCGACATGATTAACTGAATTACGTGTTTATTTTTACTCAAGCTAATCATTATCCGAACTTTTAAGGGACTTTAGGGAGTAACCGAAATAGTTAAGATTAAAAATAACTAACAACTCCTAAATTTAGATTACCACAACATAAATAATACGCTTACTTTTCGGGCAACATCTTGCTGCAGTAAGGGTAATATGGCAGTAACTGCCGGCCGGACAATCTTGCCGGTGCGGCCCGTTACCGCAATCTATCTCAAGCCCCGTGGTCGGCTCGACCATCGCCTTACTGTTACCGCAAGGCCGGACCTCCATGCCTGCAATACAAGCTTTACTTAAACTGGCTGTTAATTTACTTGAAATAGATTTTACCGGAACGTAATGTTAGTACAAATTAGTTTCTACAAGTTTGCAGTTAAACATGCAGACAAACCTTTGCATAAATCAAGCGGCCGCAGCCGCAATTCCAGTTGTTTCTGGCAGCCCTCTTTTCGCATCGCACACATACTAGGGTAAAGTCTGAAGTCAGAAGCGCAGACCGGGAAGTATTCGTCGTCTGGTGGACATTCGAAGAGGCAAGAGCAGCGCGGGTACTGGTCGGCACCGATCTCGCAGCTGGCGCCGAAATCGCAGCGGATGTCGCGGCAAGCGGACGGATCCGCCGTGCCGAACTGATCGGTCGCACCCGAGGAATCCGTCGACCCTTCGTCCGCCTCGGTCGTGGTCACCGCGGTCGTAGCTACCCACCCAAATATTTGCGTGTTAGTCGAGCGATAAAGCGGAAAGTTAGTTAATTGATCGAGGATGGGTCGCTTTATTGGAATTACTGCTAACAACTGGGTTGATGACGGTCCATGGTAAATATTTTGACTGCGCCAACCCGTGAGTTTTTGGAAGATCGAAGATTTTAGTTTTGGTTACTTATTATTATTAATTAGGCGCAATACAGTTAATTAATTAGCAGACAAAGTACAAATATTTACTAGTTGTAAGTAAGTAATTAGTTATGTCTTAGATACGGTACGTACTCATGGCAATAGGTGGTACGACGGCGAGTCTGTCCTTGCAGTCTCCATAGAAGATGACGTGCAGAGTGTTGGCGGGCGACAGCTGACAGGCGGCTTTCTGGAGTTCACACTCGTTGTAGTATGTCTGCATGTTGCTGCCGCAGACCGGCTCGCGGACCGCACCGGTGCAATCGCTGGGGCAGATGCACTCGCCAGCCGCACAACGGGCTCCGAAAGAGCATTGCACGTTCTCGCATAAAGCTGTTGGGTAAAAATATGCACTGAATTTATCTAAGGTCAAGTGAGGTAAGACGAACACTGTGATAAGGGAACCACTTGCTTGGAATCACAAAATACTTAAGAATTGTTTAAAAAAGTTTTTTTATTGAAGCGGAATGTTTATCACAATTGTGGTTGAAAAGTAGTCATATTTCTGGTAGATTTAATCTAGATTGCAAACCATAAGGTAAAACAAGTCTGCCTGTTTTGTGAAGATGAAGAAACTTTACTAACTTACATACGTGTAAACATTTAAAAAGTAAGAATAATATATCAAGGCTTTCTCTAACATTACACCGTCATAATAATAAAAGATTTTATAACGCCCGCGTTGCCAGTGTTATTACGACTCTTTAAATTCCCTGTCGTCTTAGAGTTTGCGGACGGTACGACTGAAAGCAATCTATTTTGTCGGGCGACTTTTAGCATATTATGCTACTCATTCTGGCTCGTAGAACAAACAACTCTTCTCTTTCTCGGGCAAAGCAGCAAGGGAAGACATCCGTGCAAATTTAATAACGATTGTTTACCACTTCCCGCAAAATGAAAGCTTGAGAAAGCAGCCGATTAATACTCGGCAAGAAAATGAAAACGATATTTCACCAGATATTTAAAGTACCCTTCTGCTTGCTTAGAGAAAAATATACCCAAGGATTGTGCGAGCCTACAAAGTATGGTTTATGTCTGTTGATGCCACATTATTTTCAACATTGTACCCATTCAGCCTAGTCTTAGCGGTATGTTTTAGTTAAAATGTAGTTGGAACAAACCCGTACATAATATTGTAATCATAGTAGCTGCCTGCATACATGCCACAAAGGTGATTTCGTTAAGTTGGCTTCATTTCGGCCATACGCCGCGATGGAGCACTTTAATCCGGTATCGATCTTTAATCCCCTCACTAGTTATAGTGAAACCGGGCAGCTCTAGGAATATAAGATTCCAATAAGCTAATAATTTTAAACAAAAAAAGAACCGACTTCACTTAGACTCGAACTTTTCAAAAGGAAGTGCCCGAGCTACTGTAAAAAATATTTAAATCACTTCTATAGGTGTGCATATAATATTGGAAGAGTTCCCTCGATTTCTCCAGCTCCCATCGTCAGATCCTGACCTGTTACAATGGGACCAATTTTGAAGTGAACTCTTCAAAAAAATAATTTTCCAAATCGGTGCAGCCGTCGTCAAATAATCGATGAACATACATACAAAAAATAGCAAAAACAAAGATCCCGACGAAATGAGAACCTCCTCCTTCAAAATCTTGGAGTCAGTTGAAACGACTGATGAATGGTATTGAGGTCATGATATTTCTTTCATAGCTATTTGACATTTGATAAAGGAAGGTTTGAATAAGCGAAACGTCGCTTCTAATAGGTCCAATCCTGTTTAATATAATATTGGAAACAAATCAATAAAGCATTTTTACTCTTCAAATAAGCCTTGTTGGCTCCATTTTATAATCTTCTATGTCTTATATATAAGTCATCGTAAAATTGTCAAAACCGTTAGTTTATAATCTAACTAGAGAGATTGTAAACTATCGAAAGATTGTGAACCGTAAGGGGCTGCTTACAATTTAACGGATTATTTTTCGTTAGATTATAAACTATCGAGGAGGAACGTTATATTGTCAAACGTAAAGCCCCTCGCACACTGATTGGTCGGTTTCCAGAGCCTAGATAGGTGCGACGCGCTAATTGGTCGATTATACAGTAGATCGAACTTAGCAATCAAACACAGGTGTCAGTGAGAAACTAATGTACTATTAAAAACAGTCGGTTCTTTTGTCGCGGTTGACCTAACACACTCCTCCTCGCTTCGCTCGTCGTCGCACCTATCTAGGCTCTGGAAACCGACCAATCAGCGTGCGAGGGGCTTTACGTTTGACAATATAACGGTTCCTAGTCGATAGTTTATAGTCTAACGAAAAATAAAATAATCCGTTAAATTGTAAGCAGTACGTTACGGATCACAATTTTTCGATAGTTTACAATCTCGCTAGTTAGATTATAAACTAACGGTATTTACAATTTTACGGTGTCATATATACCATATAACAAAGTCGTGTCGGTTACACCATTTATAACTCAAGTAATTTAGCCTTACTATATAATAGTAATTAATGGCGTGCGTTTACTTTTATGATTGTTAGGAAATTGCTATACTAATTACTCTACATAACTAATGTAAAAGCTAATTATGTTTCCTTCCTAAAATAATGGGTATTTGGGTAGGTACCTTAATTTTTTTTTTGTTTACCTATAACCGGCAAAAAACCCAACTGGGTTTTCCCGATAACGTGATTAACGGGGAGAGGGGTCTTTTAAAAGTGCCTATTGAGATTGTGAAAATCTTGTGTTCGACAGGCATTACACGGAAAGGAAGCTCGTTAAAAAGGTTAAAATTAGCTACTCAAACCCTTTTTTTAGGGGAAGCTTTTATTTACGAGAGTCATTATGAGCTTACCAGGAGTAATTTAAAAATGGAAGTCGTATTTCCATAGCAACGTTAAGTAGGTATCGTTTCGATGACTATTTCTTTAAGCCCATGGGAACATTCACCTTTACTTGGAAACAAGAACATTAAGAAAATTAAGTTCTTCCAACAAAAATATTTAAACATAACATTATACAATATTAAATAGAATTTAACATTTTCAAACAGCCCTAAAACATATATTATGTACCTAAGAATGGCAAATAAATTATCTGTCATTGGCATATTAAAATTCCAGTACTTCTCTCAAAACTTTATGAAGGACAAAATGTGAAAATGTCTCATCAGTTGGTCCATGTAGTTTTAGCCCCATCTGGATATTCTCGGTAATCAAAGCTCTAATTTTTTTGGCGTTGAAATAAATGTATTTTCTTTCTTTTTTCTTCATTCTTATAATAATGATGATTGGTTTCAACAAAATGATTATTAGTTGCAACAATTGCGATTATAATATAATACGGTCGCAAAACTACATACAATAATTCGCTTAGCTTTAGACCGATCTAAATAAACACATTACGTTAACGTAGGTACTTAATGTACAGTCGCCATCAGATATATCGGAGTGACCAAGGTGCTCACAAATATCTGAACAACTCTATTGTCAAGTCGATAAAGTGCATGTTCAGATATTTTAAGTACCTTGGCCGCTCCGATATATTTGATGCCGACTGTACCTACAGTGAGCGGCTAAACTATCTAAGTTAACAGTTCAACTGTACTACTGACATTAGATCCCCACCCGGTGCTACTGACATTAGATCTAGACAATATTCAGATAACGCTCTTCAATAAATAATACTTATTGTCGATGCCAATATTTCATCAATTACAGTTGAAATATCAAAGAGCCTTTTCAACTTGTTCAGCTTTAGGCCGATCTGGATAAATACAGTCATGTAGTCACACTTATTGTACAGCTAACAAAATGATAACGTCTATAAACTGTCACGGGCAATGCGAGAAAATCGTTTGTTTCGCGCACCGAAAGCGGTTCACGTAAATATCAACGGATAGGTTGTCAGACGATAATGGTTTCAAAGGGATCAAGCGGTCGTTTTGTTTTCAACTTTGAATAAGTCGTCGAGTCAAAGTGGATTTAGAGTTGCTAGAAGTATAATGATGTTTGATTTTGCATTTCGGACTCATAATACATTAGGTAAAGTAAAGTAACCTGAAACCTGACTATATTTCCCGTCAGATCATGCCACATCTACGCTCCCAAGTAATTTGATTTAATCACTAAATTTGCACAAAAACATGTAAATTTTACGTGTCCCGTTGCCTATACATAATTAAATTGGCAACAATATATTAAGAAAATATACGTTCATGGTGCCGCTGCTACATTATTCTCACATGCTTTTTTTGTTCGAGAAACTAAAACGTAGATTTTACCGGAGTATTCTACTACATGGGCTATCTATAACTAATTTTGTGCGCCATGTTTAATGGTTGACAGCAAGCAAGGAATAACGGAGTACTTATAGAAAATTTCACTAAACTTTAGTCGCAAAGAATTTCTTAGGGATGTCATCTCCTGTTACTCAATATGTTCTATACGAAGTTACCAGCAAAATATACTGTATATTTGTATGAGTCTATTATATTTCAAAGTCGTGCTAGAAAATAAAATAGCTGGACTTACCACAATCGCCTTTGTAAGCAACCCGCAGATTGGTCTGTTCCCGGCACGCCGTGGAGTCCAATTCGCATTGCGATTGGTACGTCTGGCCATCGGTTCCGCATACCGGGCCTGTGTCCTGCCAATAGTTTATGACTGAGCCAATCGTTCATTCTATACTCACATTTGGCGGTACAACAATGAGCTGCATTACCTACTTCCAAAAGGCCGAACATACAGGTATACAGGATAAGTTGACGAAATAATGATGATATCGTCATTTTTGTTTTGATAAAATGAAATAAGTAAGAACGAGGCATTCAAACGGTTACGTAAGTACCAAAAAACAGTTTCAAGGATAACTCAAAATTCTCACAGGACCAACAATTTTCACAAATATTTTTTTACCATAATAAAGCGTAAAATAGATTCACCATATCTTTCAGAGTTTTAAATTCAATAGATCTTCTGTCTAAGTACTGTTACAACATCGAAATGACAATATATTTATTCCTAGTGAGTTATATGTAAACTTTTCAGAACTGAGTAATTAATTGATTTACACAACCTGTTGCCGGCCCGGGCATGTGTCACGCGGATTCCCATGACAATTCATCTATCTATACATATAATAAAGCTGAAGAGGGTCGAAAGTCTGTACATGGAAGATATTCGAAAAAAAGTTGGCTGGGGATACTTAGAATCGATAACAGAACACGTTCCAACAGTTTTTAGAATTTTTGTCTGTTTGTCTGTTTATCTGTTTGTCTGTTTATTTGACCGCGCGTCACGTGAAAACGGCTGAACGGATTTTGATGAAATTTTGTATAAAGATAGTTTGAGTCCAGGGAAAGGACATAGGATAGGTTTCATCCCGAAAATCAACCCTGGACGGGGTGAAAAGGGGGTTGAAAGTTTGTATGAAGAATTCTTAACCGCTGAGCAGATTTAGATGAAAATTAGTATGGAGATAATTTGAGTCCCATGAAACGACAGGATAGTTTTCATCCCGAAAATCAACCCTAGAGGGGCTGAAAAGGGGGTTGGAAGTTTGTATGGGGAATCGATAACCGTTGAGTGCTGGAGATAGTTTGAGCTCTGGGGAAGGATATAGAACATTTGATAGGTACCCAGAATTCATACCTTAACGGGGGATTACTAATTCCACGCAGACGAAGTCGCGGGCAAAAGCTAGTCCAGTAATAAGTATAATTAATTACCTGCGTCTCGGTGCAATTGTGGTTACACCGGCATTCGGGACGGCCGGTGTTTTCGTTTAGGACGCAGTCGCCTCCGCCCTGACACACCATGTCTGCGCAAGTTTCTGAACAGAATTAAAAAATAGTGTAAGTACCATACATAAAATACTAAAAACCAACACGTGCAAAAACAATTCGCTCCTTTCTTTGGACAATCGTGTAAAAATAACAGGCTTTGTATATCGGACGCGCTCGGGCTGAACAGCGTATTTTCTTTCCATATGCGGCCACAAAAATGTCGTATTTATACTTTGGTTTCAACCTAGTTTTAGATCTTATTTTTCATGACCTTACGTAATTACTCAAAACTTACCCAAATATATATATATCATAATATGCAAAGAATAAAGCTAGTTAGCTAGGTCTCCGGTATCCAGTACCGGACAATTACCACGACGGGAGTAGAAATGCCGGTGCAATTTTATTTTATTTGTTATAATTATAATTTCAGTGCAATAAGCATACCCCGGGGTTTTCGGTGCGGGAATGATTTCGTGTATTTATAACTTTGTTTATTGTAAAGTAATTACCAAACTATGAATTAAAAGTAGGTAGTAAGGTCCAAATGTGCTTAGAAATGTTAAATTGGTATCGTTTTTTACAGTTTTTACCTGTTATTTGGCTAGTGTATAACATTCCCGCACCGAAAACCCCGGGGTATGGCAATAAGTCTGGAAAATCTTACGAAATCAATGATAGAAATATAATAATATAACATTTTTAGGTTCCCCGACCGATCTTCGAAAAGCAATTCCGAGGAGTAATAACAAATTACCTAAATATTATTCTTCAGTCTTACATTACCTATATAAGTACAAAGAAGCGGTAAAAGTGAGGACCAATCACGATTGTAATGGAAATATAAATCAAGCCAGAATTTCATTTATTACAGATATCCCGTTAATTTGCCAAGACACATTTCAAGACAATTTTATGAAAATCGTTTCTGCAAAAAAAACCGCCTTTCGGAATAATATTTCAATATTCAACATTTTGGTGCTTTAGAATAATAAAATTAATCCTTAGTCAGCGTTCATCAATCCATGTCTGGTTCAATTTATCATTGGAGCTGTTTTAATCCGTTTAATTGACATTTCAGCTCGTTATGTAAACGATAGATTCCGTGCAATTAATTACAGTCCCTCGGTAAACAGAATAAATGACCGATGCCTTTATGCGTCAGAGCCAACCAGCAGTGTAAAACAAACTTAGGAAAAATCCGATAAATTCGATGTAACGGTGGGGAACAATATATTTTTATAATAACATGACAGGTAAAATAAACAAATTCACAATTTGAGGATTGTACTCAACGATAGGTAACAAAGAACACGTACAGTCATGAGCTTTAATTTGTGACCCATTTCCGTTAAATGTTGTTAGAACAATCATAATGCAATAAGGTCGAAACTTTAGTGCAATAATGTTGAATGTCAAGTTAAGACATAAAATGTCTTATCTAATCGACCTATGAAATGATAATAACTTCTTTGCAAAAAGCTATCATTACGATTTTCTAATTACGACTTTTTTATTTGTTTGTTTTTTTCTTATGGGACCACAGGACCAAAAAGTTATTAACCAAGTTATTGACGAACCCCTAGAAACGTAAAGTTGTCGATGGTAAACATTATCGTCACGAATCATGCTGTCCCTTCTTCACGCATGACAAGTTCTCTTTCGCACTTATGCAAACGTATCGGATATGTTGTGTCAAACTCAAATTTTATGACAGATTTACACTGAGTTGCACCCCCCTGACATTACGACGTTTATTGTTTATTTCAGTGACAGCGTTAACATAATAGCTCTAAATGGCGAAAGTTTGCTACACGATATTCAACCTTAGGTGGATCCCAAATTAAAGCTCGTGACTGTACATCCACAATGTTGTACTCCATTTACAATTTTCTAGACTCCTACACCTTAACGGTAAAATATAATAAAAAATATTAACCTCTTATCGAGTTTGAAATCATTTTTCGACTTCCTTTACGGTCACGATAAAATCCTTTTCAATTACAGTAACTTACTTATGCCTACCTACGGGTATCTTACAGAATACGAAATATTGAAACAACATTTCTTTGTTAAAGTAGCTTACGACAAAGGAATCTCGGGCGCCTTTTGATTGACGATTTTATAAGAGGGAAAGATTTTCATCGCAGGAAATTAGAAGTTGGACAATTTCTCTTCGGAGGGAATTTTTAATATCTCCATGTATTAAGATTTACCTCCGCATTACTGGTGCGGTGACGTGACTTGAATAAAGCTTTACGCATTAAAACAATATACCTAATATTGAAATATTTATACTTTTTATTAGTAATAAACAATAAATAGACATTCTATGTACGCGTAGCTGAGGGATTGCGTTATATTTAACAACTAAAATTGACGGACAAACTTCTGTAATGGATCCGGAAGGGACAGTCGTTCTATACTGGGTAACTGGTTGACTAAAATAACTACCAACTTGATTTATTAATGACTACTGAAACACAGGCACGTACAATATTCTGGCGTTTGAGGACAGCTTTTACTCGTAATAATGAATAGAAATATGCCTAATTCTTACGGCAAGTTCCATTATAGAGAACTCTCAGCTTCCCCTCCTGGATGCCTTCTTGGCAGGCGTGCATCCTCATCTTGCACTCGCTACCATGGGTGTTGTGATCGGACGCGCAGACCGGCGCGAGCGTCGCGTCGCAGACCGGGCATGCGCACTGCGCGGCGCCTCCGCGGGAGACGCACGCGCCGCCCCATGGGCAAGTCGTACGGGCGCATGGGTTTGCCTCACCTACGATGGAGTTATTACATGTAGGTATAGATACACACACTTCATGAAGGAGCACGTTAAAGTTATGGCTGTCGACTATTGCATAAGATATATACCTAAGTTAAACAAAGTAAATACATCAACAAACCATAATTAATGGCTTTTGATATCGTTCGATCGATACAAACAGTTTACGCTGTGATGATTACATTACAGCAATGAAAACTCCTTCGTATGATATTCACCTAGTAAGTAGGTAGGTATCAATCTAAGTAGATGTTTTATATTACGACACTTGCCACAAGTTCCCATATAAGCAGTCCTGACATCCCTGTTGTCGCGGCACGCCGTGCGGTCCAGCAGGCAAGCGCTGTCGTACGTGCGTCCGTCCGTCCCGCATACCGGCCTCACGACGGCCTCGCACTCCGGGCCACAGCCGCACACGGCGACGCCGCGCGGATCCAAGGCGCAATGCTCGCGGACGCCACATTTGACAGAGTCGCACGGGTGTTGTGCTAAATAAAACGTAGTATTAAAGCAAATGCTACATTAGGTTGTTTACCTTACTAAATAGCGTGAAGGAGCTTGACATTAAGCATTAAGCTGAGTTGATTGACCTTGCTGGCGTGTAGCTTGCTTGTTAGTGATTTTATTGACCGCCCCTTTCAGTGTGTTGAGGTCACAGTGGGAGTGGGACTGAACCAATTAATTTATGAACAAAAAGTCTATTACCAATTCTTACTTGAGTAGAACGCAACGAATAAGTTTTAAATGCCATTATTTTAGGCCTTTTTTGTGACAGTCAGCGGACTGCTACAATATTGGACTGACAGCTGTTTAAAACCCGCTCTGAATATTCAGGGTCTCTAATCTTTTTCGGTCTTTAATGTAGAATAGAATTCAAAGTCTAAGTCTCGAAAAGTCATGATTGTATCTATTTTGTTTGTAAAGAAAGTTCTCCTTAATAAATTAATTAATTACTTCGAGATTTACTTCTTCACTTATTTTTAAATTAAAAGTTGTTTTGGCTTAAGTTACAATTTTGTTTTAGATGTTTTTGTAATAATTGAAAGTAATTAAATTTGTTAGCGGCGTGCTTATATTTTTGCCAAAACTTCGTTCATTCAAATATTGGACAAGTTTGCTAGTTCTTTAAGATTTATGAGCGTAAAAAGGCGGCCTTGTATTGTTTTCTCGGAATATCGGATATAATACCATAACAACGCAGTAATTAAATTTTAAGATTTTTACACTCACCATTTATTAATTTTAATTCATAAATTACTAATAATCGAGTAATAATGTAGTATTGAAAGTAGCGCTCGTTCAATTATCTTCGTAATTTACTAATAAATAGTAGCGTTGGTACAAAGCAAATTAATAATAATTACATTATCAATTTTCTTATTATGCTTAGTAATATAATACAGCTTTCTATGAACTTGTCAAACATTTTAGCTTTAATATCAAATAATAATGTGTCTTTCATCACGACACTCATTTTAAGGGCTGAAAGTATAACTCCTAATGAACTGAAATTAGCATAATTTAGTAAAAACATAAAAAGTAAAAAATTTCATACAAATTAATTAGGCGCGCAATGTATGACTAATAAATTAAATTCAACAATTGACATGTGATTCCATTGAAATTTCGCTCTTAGTGTCATCCTGACAAGACCGTCAAAAATCATGACAAGTGACCTTATTCCTAAGAAAAGGACTTAACCGCCCTGCTATCGCGAAACACTTAGCGAAACATTGCTGCTCGAGTTTTTTTTTTATTAATTACTCTTAATTATAAAAGGTAATCGTTATATTCTTTTGATAAAACTGTTAACAGCACTTTAAACTATCGTTACTTAAAACCAATGTCGTTATGAAAGACACACACTGTATAAGCTGACATTATAACGAATTAAAACGTCATGGTCGTAGATCGAGGCATCCCTATTAGACCGACAATTTATACCATTATACAAAATAAACTTCAAATTCATTAATAATAAATAAAAGTATTTCTACCAAATACTTATGTTATGTGCTTATAATTTATAACATTTATCGATGCGACTCATACAAATCAAGCAAACTCGATATCGGTTTGCGAAAATGCCTTAAGCCCTCAAGGTGTACAAAAACACCGAAATAATATACACAAGGGGATGATGCTACAATGATTGAAAGAGGCGATAACAGATAACAGACTATCAATCGATCAAGTAGCTACTCATAGTTTTGTCATAAGATAAACCTACATACCTGAAGCACATTTCCCTCTGTATGCAATAGTAAGTTGCTGCCGTATGCGACACGACTCCCGCCTGAGCGCGCATTCGCTGGGGTAGTCTTTGTAGTCCGACCCGCACACTGCTGAGCCTGATCTCGTAATCAGGTCGCAGGGTGGGCCGCATCGGCATACAGGCGCGCGGGCCTCGTTCAGTTGGCAAATACCGCCGTCTGCGCACTCGTGCTCTGCGCAGGGATCTGCAACAATATACTACTTAGAAACCATGAAAACGTGAAAGAAATCGCAGATATGAATCGTAATTGCTTTGTACGATTCCTTGATTGCTGACGCAATAAAATATATGGGTTTTAAATCATGTTTAATATAGATAATGCATCGGTAAAATGATTTTAAGACGTAGCTACCATGTCCAGTGAACAAATTCGTTATGTCTAGTTTTTTCTAGCTTCTTTGTGTCTAGTTTTTTATAAAGATCCATAAAACATTTAAATAAAACTAGGATATGCAATAATAAATACGTACTTAACTAACTATATTTAACTTGTTCTCAAGAACGCTTCATTTAGCTCGGACGAGCAATAATATTCTACTTGGCTGGAAACTAGAAAAGTTGTCGTTTTGCTTTTAATTTTATTACGGCAGAGAAATGAAAATGTCTATTTATTATGCAGTTTCTAACAAGATATGCCACTATTACTAATAAGTACAGTCCGTGAGCTCTCAAAAGAACCTTCGGGTTTTAGAAAAAGGTATCAATCAACAGTGACACATGAAAAAGCAGAACAGCAATATTGCATTCGTGTGTCATCGCCGATTCCCGAAGGTCCTTCTTAAAGCTATCGGACTGTATTATCTTCAAAATCTTTTGTAGAACCTCGTACGCAGTGGTTATGAAACGTAAAAAGTCCGTATGACAACGGGGGTCCGAAAGGGCAAGGCGTCTATCCAGAAGGGAGGCAAGTCCGAGCCGAAACAAGACGTAATTGAATAAAAGCACAAAAGCGAGCTAGTAAAGTAAACAGATCCTCACAAAGGACGTCGGAATGTGCGGGCATTCGGTCTTGAACAAATTTAGTTCAGATCGAATGCTCTGGGACAAGGTCTCTGAAAAGGGTTGGCAATTGTACGTTGATAAAATAAACGAGATTAAATTACTTTAATAATAAAGAATTCTAGGAATTTGAATGCATCCTGTTGTTGGAGCTCTCAGAATAATTTATCATTCAATATCTGTTTAATTTCCGTATTACACTTAGATGTATTAAGACGAAAGAATAATTTATACATTTTTCATTTGCTTGATTAAAGTGAAGTTAATTTGTAAGAAGGAATTCAAGCTGAAAGGAACCAAGCAAGTTAATTTGTTTCTTCAAAAATTATTTTGCAAAAACGATGTAATATTTCGCAATTATGAAATTAATTAAGATTTCAAGACGGCAAAGATGTGCTCGTACGCATAAGCTCTTCAAACGTTAACGTTGCCTTGTAAAATAACGCATTGTTTGCTACAACAAAAAGTCAACACGACGGCCAAAATGAAAATTGCCGTTATGGATGTCACGTAGGACGTTCCTTCAATAAAGGAAAGTAGGCGTGTCTTGTCTCCTTCCTTCGTAAACTATCCCCAATAGATTCCGCATTGTAATCCAACACTGAAAAAATTAAACAGCTAGAAATAAATAACTTTTTGCTATTTACAACCGAGTGCCTCGCTTCGCAACGAGCCTGCAAAGATCGTTGCTAAAATCAAAGAAGTCAACACTAACGTATGTATGAACTAACAACTTGGCTAACGTATGTAAATGTAAAATAATGATCATTAAATTTGTTTAAAATAAATAAGGGAATCAGGTAAGGGTTATATTTACAAAGATTCAAATTAGTGCTTGTTTAAAATAACCAAGAACGTTTAGCAATAATTGCTTGTTTGTTAACAAAGCTTTATTTCGTGTTTTCAATATGTCATTGTTGTATGCAACTAAAAATATCTTAACCGAGCCAAATTGGTACTTCGCTAAAGATCATTTTTTAACATGCAAGTATGTATGAAGATAGACATACACGGACATATAAATATTCATAAATTAAAATGCACTTCGAAAATTGTACCACAAATTAGCATTCTGTATTTAATATCTTTTACAAATTGAATCGCTCAGGTTCTTCTTTAGAACTTAATTAGTTGAAAGAGAATCTTTCATTTAATACTAAAGCAGTCCATGCTGTTTTTTATGCACAGCTAACTAAGCCTGGTGGGCGCAATTGAAGTGAATTATTTAGCACAGGAATAGGTCAAGAGTGTCGCAAAATAAGAAGTTGCCTTTGCCTAGCTGAATAACATAATGTAGGCCTTGAAAAATAGAGTGACAATATCCAGTGAGGAAATCTATTTGCCGTATCTATTGATAAGTTATCAGACTTATCAGTGGTTGCCTTCCTCGGCCCGATTCGTTCCCAAATGCCGCGTCATCTCCCACGAGGCATGAAATATTGACCGCATATTGTTACCCTGTTCTAATAAAGCTGACCTTTTACGAATTCTTTTCAAGCCGCGGCACCCACTCAAACTCATTAGGAGGTAATTTTCCTCATTCGTAATAATTAATTTTGCTCATTAAAATGAGCTGGGTTCGTATTACTGTTTGTTTTGGGAAATTGTTTCTTAAAACTTTGTGGCCCGAGAATGGTATAATATGAGACGTTGGTTCTTCTGTTGTATGTCATTTGGTAAAAGAGGCATATTTCAATTATTGTTATGTTGATTATCTTGAACTTTGATATTGTAAAAAATAATAAGAACAAAAGTACTCAAGATACAAGTTTCCTATATAAAAAAAACTAGTAATCGAGGGGGTTGGCCTTTGTCCAGCAGTGGGACATACTATAGGCTATTAATAATAATAATAACTAGTCATCCAAGAGCATAAACAAAGGCCATCTTTTTTCTGTTAGTTTAATAAGCCGAGATGATTTTTGTTTTATGAAAATTATAGGATACATATTCAAATACATGTTAAATATTTTGCCGAAAAGTGGAAACCCAGACGTAACATTACGTGCCTTGATTTATTACGAGCCGAATGAAAATTCAAACGATTTACCTCCCACTCGGCTCATTCAGTTCACCGCTAAAATTTTACCGTAAATTACTTACCGTGAATCAAGTTGCAATTTACCACGAAAATCGCATGATCATAATAGGTATAAATTGGGCAATGTTAATAAGTTTTGCGTCATACTGTTGCCATATCATCATCATCATCTCAGCCATAAGACGTCCACTGCTGAACATAGGCCTCCCCTTTGGACCTCCATAAGCGATCATTAACGGGGGCGGTTTGCCATACGCGCCACGCTTGGCAGGCGGGTTGGCGCGCGCAGTTTTTTTAAGCTTGTTTAGGTTTTCGGAATATGTTGCTGCACATCTCCCGGTATATTCCCTTAGCAGACTCCTACTGCAACCACGGGACGATATGGTGGGGGACAATTCTAAGGCCGGGCACCCCACGGCACATCATACCATATCATTATGCTGCCATATATTATCATACTTTTAATATAATAATTAAATTATGATAATTAAACTTTAGTTAGTAGCGGACTAAATTTACAATGATAATAGGTCTTTTAGTAAGTGAGTACCTAATTATTAGTTTGAAACCAATATCCACCCTTCATTCCAATAGGTTCGGTTCCAGCTAAAAACCAATATCCATTACAAAGGGTATCCTAGCCAATCACAACTCCGAATTCCATTTTCACGAATATTCCGTTGGTCTTGAAAGTGATCTTGTCTGTATCCGAAATATTTTCAGCATTTTTTCACATACAAATAAAGTACTATTAAAAGTAAAGATATGGCTCTTGTGGGCCAAACAATAGGTAAAAAAATCTCAGAGAAATTAATAATTATATCACTATACTCATACATATACTTACAACAACGTCTCGCTTGCACATCGTGTGCCGTATTCTAATTTTAAAATGTATAAACAATACATTAACAACACAATCTGTCTTAAACATAACTCCAACACTCAACCAATAATAAACCAATATTGAAATTATATTGTAGTTGCATCGCAGTAATTTTAAAGCAAATTCCGTCATTTTTGAGTCAGACGTGTAGGTGTTAGATGTAGGTATACACTCACTTGCCAGAATTTCATTTGCCAGAATTTCATTTGCCATAATATTCAACAGCCATTATATTGTTTCCCATAATTACATATGCAATACTTATTGTTTACTATATTAGTCACATGCCAGAAACTTTGTTTCCCATAAAATCAATTTCAATAATATCATTTGTCATAATCATTGTAAGCCATAATTATCACTAGCCATAATATCATTTGCCATCAAAATTGCTTCCCAGAAAGTAGGTTAGGTAAGTTAGGTTAGGTAAGTTAGGTTAGGTTAGGTTATATATATATAAATAATATATAAAATTAATAAAACGGCTACCAGAATGTAGGTTAGGTTAGAACTGTGACCTCGTATAAAATAAAATGGCTACCAGAAAGTAGGTTAGGTTAGGTTAGGTTAGAACTGTGACCTCGTATAAAATAAAACGGCTGCCAGAAAGTAGGTTAAGTTAGAACTGTGAACTCCTACAAAATAAAACGGCTACCAGAAAGTAGGTTAGATTAGGTTAGAACTGTGACCTCGTATAAAATAAAACGGCTACCAGAAAGAAGGTTAGGTTAGGTTAGAACTGCGATCCTCCTAAAAGCGAACGGCTACCAGAAAGTAGGTTAGGTCAGGTTACAACTGTGATCTCCCTAAAAGCGAACGGCTACCAGAAAGTAGGTTAGGTTAGAACTGTGACCTCCTACAAGATAAAATGGCTACCAGAATGTTGGTTAGGTTAAGTTAGAACTCTGACCTCCTACAAAATAAAACGGCTACCAGGAAGTAGGTTAGGTTAGGTTAGAACTGTGATCCCCCAAAAAGCGAACGGCTACCAGAAAGTAGGTTAGGTTAGGTTAGAACTGTGACCTCGTATAAATTAAAACGGCTACCAGAAAGTATGCATGGATTCGGAAAACCACTATGTAGTATGGCGTTTAAATGTTCTATTAAATAATATTATTACATTTAATAATATGGACAACAATACGTATGGCACTCGTATGTTCTGAAATCTAATAATCGGGTAAACAAAGAGTATGTCACATCATTTTTATGGTAAACAAACCATTCGTGCAAATGAAATTCGGGCAAATAAAATTCGGGCATATGATTATTATTTT
The DNA here is from genome assembly GCA_911728535.1 of Pammene fasciana. Classification (NCBI taxonomy): domain Eukaryota; kingdom Metazoa; phylum Arthropoda; class Insecta; order Lepidoptera; family Tortricidae; genus Pammene; species Pammene fasciana. The sequence continues at coordinate 13,613,573 of OU452276.1, read as the reverse complement.
ATATAATATTCGGGCAAACAATAGACAACCGTTAGATGTATTGTGTTGTTATTGCATTGGATTTGCACTGAAGTTAGATCGTGTCTGTGCGTGTTTTAAAGTTAGAATACGGCCCCGTGTTTTATTTATACGTTTAACTACTTATTTATGACAAGTTTTCTATTACGATAACCATGACTGTCTTAGATTTACTTAACCATTACTTAACTCAAAAGTCTTACCGCATTTCCCATGGTATTTAATTGTAATGTTGAGCTGATTGTCGCACGCATGCTTGTCCAAGTGGCACGCGGATGGGTATTCCTTCCCGTCGGTGCCACAAACAGTTTTTCTTCTCTGGCAACTGCGTGGACACCGGCACTCGGCTTGCCCAAAGTTGACTGCACAACGGGAGCCCGTGGGGCACGTCACGCCTATGCAGGGGTCCCCGGCCTCTGTTAAAAATAATGTGGTATTAATAACTGAGCTACGGGACGCACGCCATACGTAGGAACGTTCCACGCGTCTACGCCGTAGTATCGGGAAATACGTTCGTAGCTCTGCTACGCTTTAATAACAGTACATTACAAGTAATATTAAAGCTTTTATTAGGGAAAACTAATAGTAAATAAGCATTTGAAATATGTACCTATGTACAAAATTATTTGTGCCCGAAAAACCAAATACACGCACAGATCTGCCCGCCGGATTTGTCTGACGGATATGCCTGGCGCATAAATCCGTCCATGTATGGCGTGAATTGGAAACGGATTTGTCTGCGGACACATCTGAGTAGCGCCACACATGGACGAATCTGTCCGCTGGGCATATCCGCCGGACAAATCCAGCGGGGAAATATATGCGTGTATCCCTAGCTAATATCGTAAAGTGGTCTTAAACCCCGACCTAAAAATGTATTAAAATGAAAACAGATAATGAAAAAAAAACTCTATGCTTATTGTAATTTCTTAATTATAATATAAAATTATTTATATTTTATTATTTCAAACTTGAATATCTTAAACTTACTAACATACTCCTTACCGCACTTTTTTGGTGTAAAACTGAGCAGCAAGATGGGCGAGTAACTACATAATTCACGTTTTAAAGCACCTTTACTAATCGAGAGAGATTTTACATTCCAGCGAAGACCACATTCGTCGTTATGTTTGATGCGCAAGTTCAGCTTGCGCTCGCTCATGGCGGCCGGCGCGGTCGGGCAGCTAGCACGCATTCTGCCCCCAGCGAAGATAATTACCACGTATTCTCTTTCGTTCATGACGCGCAAGTTCAGCCTACGCTCGCAGGCCTCCTTGCGCAAGTTGCGGTATGTACGGCCAGCGGTCGGACAGCTGACCGGGCACGCGCAGAAGGCTCGCCCGTCGCCGAGCGATTCGCATTCCGCACCCCATGGACGACACTTACCACATTCAATAAAGTCAATATTGTCTTTATTCAAGTAGGCATAGCAACAAGCACTTTCGAATCGTCAGTAACAATTCTCTGTCTTGCTTGACACGCAAGTTCAACCTATGCTCGCAGGCTTTCTTGCGCATTAGCAATGGTTGCAGTACGTGCGGCCAGCGGTGGAGCATACGGCGGCTGATGAGCCCTCCCGTTGCCGAAGCGGCACGCATTCTGCACACCACCCACGACACTTACCACATTCTCCATCGTGCTTGACGCGCAAGTTCAGCCTACGCTCGCAGGCCTCCTTGCGTAAGTAGCAATGGTTGCGGTACGTGCGGCCAGCGGTGGAACACACGGCGGCTGGCGCGGTCGGGCAGCTGACCGGACAAGCGCAGTGGGCCCGCCCGTCGCCCAGCGACACGCATTCCGCACCCCAGCGACAGAACGTCTTCTCGCACGCTTCTGAAACGTCAAGCATCGCTTAGTGTTTCTTATCTTTAACACGATGAAACTGCTTTATCATTTTATACAAATTGGATATTAGGCAGTCACAACATAATCCATCATACTGTTGAGAAGCCCATCTGGCATACATTAGATCAATTGCTTGAACTATTTATATTGCCTACGACTCTACCTATTTTAGAGTACATTAGTATTAAAGTGTTTTTCGACAACAATTAAATTAAATCGAATTTAAAAAAAAGGGAACACTTGTGGCAAGTTTCACAGCTGAATTGTTTATAAGTATTTGACCAGTTTTTAAGCAGATTTCTTATAAAGAACCACTATGATTTTGCTTTTTTCTTTTACTAATATTTTTAGTGTAATGTATACAACATTGATTTATGTGTGTGGGTTGCGGTATCAGTCGCCGGTGGGTATACATGCAATTTTTTTTATTTATTGTTGGTATAAGGTTAAGTTAAGGTATAAAAACTACTGCAATCAATGATCTAGTTAGACAAAACCAATCACACCACCTTTAAAAATAAACTAAGTATAAAATGAATCAATTTTTCTGTAAACTACAAAATTCTGTACTTATCGGTTGTTTACGAATAAAATAATTCAAATTAACCACGAAACGGGACGAATTAACCACGACACGAAATATAACAACATTAAAAGTAAAAAAAAAACACCTAACGATAAGCGAATACTTTGAAATTCTTTTAGAAGGCAAATGTTTGATAGACATGCTCGTGCCTAATTTTGCGAGCTCCGAAGAATGACACAATTTCCAATTTTCTACCTGGGGAGTCCGAACCGTGACTAAATTATTAAGAAGGACTAAATTATGATTCGAAAATCCGCTTTTGCTTCGGCATTGTTGGGCTTTAGGGAGTGCCGATCTCGATCGTCTAGTTAAAATTCCAGGCAGAATGTCGGGCGTGAAGTCACATAGCGGTTTGGCAAAAGTTAATTCACAATTTTCCCCTCAATTCAAAGTTACAAGTGGTATCCGAAGACGTAAACGAAGGTTTTTACGTCACACTCAAAAGAGTAGATTTATAATTTATCATGTTTGTGGTGAGATACCTTGTCTAAATTTTAGTTTGTTGTAAGTTTTTAAGAATTTGTGAGGGTTTTGGGTCAGCGGCTGAGAGATAGGGGTTGTGACTCACAACCCTCTGTCACAACTTGTGACCCGCGGTCTGGATCGTAGCTGATTCAACATCTCTCTTGCTGGCGTTAGCCATTCAGCGTAGCAACGCTGTCAGCGTGATGGGGACTTTTGAGCCAGGCACGACGAGTTCTTTAGCTGGCTCCTGTTAGTGGATAAGTATGACGAAGTCTGTTACGGATAAGCATTTGTAGCCATCAGACGAAGCCTGTGTTATAGATATTTCTTTTTTATATATTTAAATAAACTATTATGCTCAATTATAATTATTATAAATAAAGATTTATTTTAGTTTGTTATTTGAATATGTGACATCGTTTTGGTACTTTACCATTACTGGCAACATTAAATTTGTTGTCAATAATGAAAATACGAACCACATTCCGATTGGAGTTACACAATAAGGCCGTGGCCGTAATGTATGTTCGATCCGAAGCCATTTGCGTCAGGCAATTTGCCCCGGAATGGACATTGCCAAACAAATAACATTCGACAATATTACTCGACAAATAATTAGAGTAATAGTTTGTAATTACTTTACAGTACATTTATTTTTGGTTCCAGAGGACTAATTGACTGAATGAAATATATTTCGCGATTTGTACCATTACAAAATTTATAATGAAAAAAACCGTCCAAGTGCGTGTCGGACCACGCGTAATGGAGGGTTCCGTACCTACTATCGAAAAAACTAATATCAAAAGGTCGTATCTATCTAAGAAATAAGTTTTTGGAAATAACTCAAAAACGCCTTTAGCGATAATGTTCAAAACAATTTTTCTTGAAAGTATATAACGATGTATCTTCATATTTTTTAACATTTTTGGATCTTCTGTTCAAAAGTTACAGGGGAACACATTTTTTTCGACTTTTGGGGCGATTATTTCTGAAAATATTGACCAAATCAAAAATCAAAAATGTTACAATAGACCTGTCAGTTGATGTGCTACACGTCTATATTTGGTAAGATTTATTTGACATTTAGTTATATATAGGTATGTATATATATATGGAGTATGCGCCCTATTTTTTTTTTATCAATTTTACTACAAAACTAAGTAGCGGCTTACAAAATATATGAGTTTCCAAGAACGAAACTACGGTACGATTTTTGCCATTTTGGCTACGGAACCCTGAAACGGACTGAGGCTAGATAGCAGTATCAAAGTCAATAATAATCTGTTAAAAGAAAAGGCATCCAGCGGCCGTACGTGTCGGAGCAACACGCTCACCTCCATCAAATCCAATCTGATCATATAGGATAAGTAAGGAAGGGTCTGTAATACATAAAAGTTTCACTCGGTTTGAGTTATTCAATATAATCAGAAACACTCTAAATAAAACTTTCGTCTCGCAGATTCGACATTAGTGCCTATTTATAGGGTTGAATACAAATTCGATATTGAAGGCCTCAAGAGATATTGAAGGCCTCTCATTCTAAAAGAACAGTCATTGAACAAACCGTGCTTACATGTAGTGATCCGAGAAACTAAAAAAAAAACTAAATTGAAATTAAAAAAAATTGTCAAGTAACCACTGCACTCAAGCAGTCAAGAGCAACGAGAATTCTACAGTTTTTTGTGAACTTTCGATTGTAAGTGACTTGTTTTACTTACATCGATCCAGATAAGTTCCTATTTAAATAGATTTGATACTTTTAATGTTCTTTGCACATCACAATAAAAATAAAAATACAGAAATCGATTTAAGGTAGAGACAATGGGAACTACTCATTCCACCTTAGCACGTATTTTATAAACCATAAGCTGAATATCTGGTAGGCATCTGAAATAACGTAATTTTGATCAAAAGCCAGAACCATCGCGTTTCTGAGATTTCGTTACAAATTCCCTGATGCGAAACATTAACCACCCGCCACGACAAAGAAGGCGACAAATTGTGTTTATTATTACATTTGTCTTCGCTGAAAAAGAGGTCAAGCGTCAGGATTCTGCCGCGAACTCATTTCCTTGATTTTTATTTAAAGGCCGTAGACGAATCCGTTTCAAGAAAAGAAAGCAGTAGGAAATAACAATTTTGTAAGAGACAAATAAAATGTTAGAGCTCGCATCGCTGTAAGAGAAGACCGAGATAAATGGAGACAGGAGGGGAGATAAAAATGATGGCGGATGCTTCGTGAATGGAAGAAAATTAGGAAATTCACCGCCGCGCTTTTTCAGGACCGCGCGAGCTGTTTAAATGATATTTAAATATAAGTTGCTACTTATGCGGGCCGAACATTCCGGAACAGATAAGATAGCTGGCTGCATATGAACGCTTATTAAATTCAATAAAGATCACGGGCTCCGAGAAGGTACTATTATTTATTTTCCAATGAACGTTCTAAAATTGAACTAATAACTTTACATATGTTCACAAAAACAAATTATAATTTATACAATCCAAGTGGGTGTACAAGTATTTCTTTGGAAATTTGAAAAAAAACCGCATATGCGCGATTTGATTACGCTAGTCGGCCAAGGTTAGTTGATAAAAAAATCTATGGTTCTAAGGGAGGTTTCAATTCATACGACGCCGCTGTTATAGTTTTGTCGCGGGTGTTAAATTCATAATTTAGTCTTGTTCACTACTTCGCTGGCCCAATATTACAGGGTCCTATGTTTCACTTTTATCGAATTGAAATTTTAACGTTGTCATGGTGATACTAAGTCCAAATTTAACTATCCTGAAAATGTAACATAGAACCCTGTAATATTGGGCCAGCGACTTGTTTAAAATACAATTTTTAGCAGTTGAAAGTCGAAAATCAATCTAAGAAAATCAATAAAAGAATATTTATTTACTAAATAATGATTGTACAAAACACAAGATGTCCTGTTTGAAATCTTAGTTTGACATTTTCATCGGCGCACTGTTGTGACTTCATACAGATTTATAATGTATTTACTACACGTATAAAAATTCTAAAATAAACTCAAAGTTACCAAGACCCAGAACATGTGATACACACTAACAACAGGCACATTTAATTTACGCAGCTAGATGCCAAGAAATGACGGATGTTCTAAGGAATAACCCAGAAATAATAACACAACAACTGTAGGTACAGAAGGCGCGGAGTTTGCCCACGTAATGCGGGAAGCGTCCTTGTGAGAGTCAGGACAAAGCAATTTTGTTGGCTCGAGACGCCGACGGAGTTGGCATGTCACCCGCACCGCACACATGCGAACCGCTGATAAGGTTCGTGTTTTACTACTCCTTGATATAAGGATATAACAATACAGAGTGAAACGGAAATCCTGCAGATTTTAAATAGTTTATGTGTACTTAAACTGACGGCTATACTAACGGTACTTACTAAGGATATTTATGTCAATAACTCTTGTTATTTAACTACTTAATAACATAAGACGAAAGGACCTTCTAAAGAGCTGTCTCAAATGACGTAACTTTATAGATATGATGTTATGCAGCTGTTTTAATAAACTCTGAACTTTTTTATACGTAGTTTAGTGATTGGCTTACCCTCAGGAGCAGGTGGTCGTGGTTGATAATGTAAATCTGAAACAAAAAATACTTCAATTAAACATATTATTTAAGCAAAAAATCAGTATTGTGGATTCGTGGACCGAATTAGACCACATGGTGTCATAAATTTAATACGTATCCAGGCCATTTAACCCATCGCCATTAAATATAAAATAATCGTTTATCCATACAGTAGTGTTGAATCCATTCATTTTTGTTATTTGAACAATCCACAGACGTAATTAATGTAGCTAATTATAAAACCAAACACAGTCCACGGGCCAGGCCATTGCGCTTCACAGCGGATTTAATTTTACACAGGAGGTACTTTTCGACAAGCGGGCGTATTTCTCAAAATAACTGGAAGTTGGTGCCTGAAAATAAAAATAGCCTTGCTTTTAATTGTTTTTGTATCTTGTGCACATGGAAAAGTTCATTGATAACGTACATCTACCTAAGCGACGGAAAAATAAATGCAAGCCTTCTAATATACAAACAGGATGTTTTTTCAATAACTAGCCATATTGTGTGAGGTGATTTGGTAGGCAGTACTAACTTTTACTATGGGGCCTACTCCGAAATTTCAAAAAAATGTTTGGGTGTTTCAGCCGATCAGAATTTTTTTTTGGGATTTTGGGGTTGGTCCCATAGACAAAGTTTTTCAGTATGACTTACCTTATAACCTCCCACAAAATAACTAGTTATTGTAAAAACAACATGTACATATATTGAATATATAAATTTTATATGTAGGTAGGACAAGCACATATTATTAATGGACAGCATCATATAACTATTACTACTCTGACATATATTGTAGAACACCTAATAGACTGTAGCTTAAAATAATATGAATTTATTTAAGTGGGCATGAGACGGTAAATAAAATAAAATATTTTGTTTATACTCAATATTGATCTTGTAAAATTTAACTTTGTTAGATAGAACTTGAATGTTGGAGCATCAAAACGACTTTTCTAGGAATAAATAAGATCACGTATCGCTGGTCATGTTAGCATTCGACCGTTGCCCGTCCATTTATTGCTACCAAAAGTATTCATATTGCAAACGAAACAGACCATGTCTAGTTGGTTGGAGAACGTCTAAATTGCATATGTATGGTGAATTTCCTTTTATATTGCAATAGGTTTGGAAATACAAACGTTCCTAACTATATCAATATTTAAAGGATGGCTCCCAATAACGAAACTTTCAACCAATTTTTATAAAGTTTTATTTATAAGTATATTCGTTATACGACTTTTGATAAGTCTTTATTTTATTTGAAGTTTTATATTAAAAAACCTATTATTATTATTCTTTAATGGGCTGTCGATGTGCCGCGTTGACCAGATTTGATCTATTGAGGCAGCCTTTTATACTTCATTACTAATTGCCGTTTAATCCACAAACTTCCAGATTCTTTGGGCTGTATTGTTTTGTACCTTCTCGGGTTTCAGTAGTGTCTCCTTAGATGGGTACTTCTTTTATGCATTAGTAGTCCGCAAGAGCAGGGGATGTGCGTGGCAGTTTCCTCTTCTTCCTGACAGAACCTGCATGCTGCGTCCTATTTCTTACCCAGTAGAAACATGTGTTTGTTCAACTTACAATGGCCTGTCAGGATTCTAGTCACTGGACAGGTGCTGTGCCTTTTGAGCCCTAGCAGCTCTAAAAACCTTACTGCAAGCCACAATGCAGCGACATCATAAATCATTATCCAGATACAAAGACAAAAATATAAGTTTATTAGTCAAAACTCATTTCAAAATGCTGACTCCAATATCCTTCCAAAAGTTCCATGGTTAACAAATTCTTTCGAATGAAAAGCCTAAAAATTCCCAGTCAACAGTTGACAGAACCATTGAACTCATCACCAGACGTAGGTATTCCAAACGAAATTGTGTTGTTTTATCATTACTAGCCGTACTGAACGGGTGTCTACTTTGTTCTTGTATGCCCGTCACTCTTTATTTGAGTTAATTAAAGCTTGTTTGCTGAACTTAGCGAGTTAATTTGCTAAAACACTGGGGTAAGCATAAACAAATGCGCCAAGAATTACACCTTTTAGTTATTATTACACCCACTTGAAACTACCTTTCTAATTATCTTTAAAAGCAGTATCATATTTTAGCAAAAAAATATATTCGCCACTTAGAACGATTGATGTAGGTACTTTGCTTGCGTTAATTAATAGATATTAACCCAAATAGAAGGAAGCAAAAAGTAAAATAAATTTTCTATAAAATAGCTACAATACCAATGAGTCAAAAGAAAGTTCAAAAATATATTTATGTATAAATACGTCCAAATAAAGCAAAATATAGAATTCAGGTACTACTTATCCAATTCTTACATAAATTGTTACAGTTAAAAAGCTTTCAACCCGCATTCATGAAAAAGAATTCTTGAAATCATCGACGCCGTATTCCTGTTCATTAATTTCAAAGGTGATCGAGCCAACATTTCAAATATCTGCAAAATTGGTTTCCACGGTACAAATAGGTTAGCTGAATTCGAATTTAAATTCCAAATTACAAGCTGATCGCTGTCGTCACTGAATTCGCTCGTGCCGTAGGTACCACGTATACCCTGGTGAGTTTTTTACTAGTGTAATTAATTTCACCCGGGCTTAGCGGCAGGCGACTGGCTCCGCGAGTCACGATCAACTTTACCTTTTGAAGCGGAACGAGAATAGCTAATCGATTAATTTTCACGCCGTTTGAACAGAAAATCCTTATCAGGAATGCAGGGCCGAAATTCGGGTCCCGATATTTGAAACTTGGCACCATTTGATTTCTGCGTTTTACGGAGCAGAAAATCCTAGTTAGAAATATTACCGATCTTTTAGACCTAATCCCTGCATATACTAATTTTAAAATTGCGGATTTTGAGTAAATGGAAATAAACATATAAAACAAAATGTTGTAACGAAACTATAAAAACAATGAAGAATCAATCAGTAATGGCTTTACCTTCTTAAGAGGATTCCGGGTCAATGGTTGCCAATTAGGATGCGGCCTTACTCATCCTATTAATCGACTTACCTATTTCCACGTTTCGCATCGTATCGACAACTAAGAAAAAAAGAGTCTTATTAAGGGTAGGTACTTAATTCTATAAGTAATATTACAGTCAGCAGCATGGACTTAGCGGATGGGGTGTTCAAAATGACCTTCATACACTATTAATCTCTTAAGAACAAAGTCGTTGAAACATCATTTTGCGCTCATCACCCGCTTAACTATTGCTGCTGCTAACTGCACCTATACCTACTTACAGATGTAATTTTTAGTGGCCAGTTTTACTTAAATGAAACCGCGGGTTCTACAAATAGCTGAAGCTATTAATAGTTAAAGCTTTCGAGCAGCAATTCCGAGATTTAGTCCAATCCTCAACAGGAAACTGAGCGAAATCGATCCATACAATGAACGAGTAGCAACCGTTGCAGAGCCGCAACAAATTGAAATTGATACCATCGGGCAGCACGGCGCCCGGATATTACGAGTGTCAAGCGCAATCACGCACTTGCCCATAAGCGGCTCCCAGCCACCTGGCCGTCTAAAGCTTTGTTAGCCGGGGTCCTGTCTCCTTCACAAGTAATCTGTTGTGATCATTATCTGTTTGAAGTTTCGAAGGGCGAAGTTCCGCGAATGACGTGATTCGACGCTACACCTACACTTCTAATTGAAACAATGGATGCCATGTTTTTTTAACATTTGTAAAAAGATTTATGATACCGAAGCGTCATGTTAGGATTATTAAATAAAATAAATTAAGCTACCTAGTCCCACAGTAAGCACAATAAGGCTTATGTTGTGGGTACTAGATGACGATATATGCTATTATTTATAGATATAGAAAATAATCCATAACTCAGGCACAAATATCCGTGACAAACACACAAATAAATGCCATCACCATTATTTGAACCTGGGACCTCCTGATTCGTTGGCAGTGTCACTACCGGCCAGGCTAGGAGGCCGTTAAACAACACTACACATTTTATGATTAATAGGTAAATATAATTAGTATTAATTAGGCCATACTGATTATTTTTTACCATGGGGCCAAGTCTAAAATCGTGAAAAAATGTTTGGCTTCCCCATACAAAACGACAACATCTCATCGGCCGAAATGTATGAAGCGGCCAAACATTATTTCGCGATTTTATTCAGTATAGCCTACCTAATCACCTCGTTCAATATGAACGGTGGTTATTATTGACTGTTATATTAATTGATTTGAGCCCAATTCCATGATCACATAAGCTTAGGCTGACTTGGAACATTAATAAGAACAAGGCTATTCGTGACATTTTATGTGTGCCCCACTTTAACAATGGATTTTTAGAAATGCAAGTTCAGTGTAGGCACAAAGGAAGCCGGCGAGTGAGGGGTAATTTTTCAGGACACAATAAACGATTTTAGGGTTCCGCGGGCTTAGCTTGTTACACGCCTACTTATTACTGTTATTACAGTCCACAGCTTTTAAAATAACATTGTTATCCATCTGCCTTAAGCACATAAGCGACTTTATTCCAAGTTTTTTAGTTAAGTATTACGAGTATAATGAGATTTGGTATGTCAACGAAGCATTTATTTTCTTTTGAAGGATTGTATGAGTGTCATGGATTGTAGGTACATGCTTTTCAAAAACTGTGTGTGGATAAGACAATGTGTCTGGTATCAATCAGGTTTATTAAACTCAGAAGTACAGTCGATGTCAAAGATATGTTTACACTTTGGCACCTTATTAGAAAGAAGTAAGGTGCAAAAGTGTAAACGTATCTTTGAGTCGACACTGTACTATTTTTAATTGTCACATCAAAAATAATACTTACTACACAGAGACTTTTGAAAAAAGAATCCTCATTTTCCATGCCACTACAACATTGGTGAACAATTGAACAAACTTCACTTCGGAAAAAGGCCAGTAACAGTTACTATATTAAATTTAATTAACCATTCTACGGCCGCGCCGTCGGTTTCCGACGGTACATAATTCAATACCCTTTGTGCACATTTTTGTGACTGGGTGCTACTTATTAAGGTAAAAAGCTGCGTGTCAGGAAGCCGTTAGTCATATTCATTATCGTTGTAGGAATTATAGCTTCATACCCAATTATTGTATAGCAGCAGGACAACACGGTCGCGGGTGCGTGATTCATAAACTTCACCGAACCCGCCACTGACGGCCGATAATCATTGCCTACCCAAATCGATTTACTTCACTACTTTATATTTAGTCGCTTAATATGCTTATGAAATAGGTAGTTTAGTAGCTTAACAGCACGTTTTAACATTTTATTGTTTTATATAGGAGACTGTGGGTATAACGACGATATTTATGACATTGAGTCATATAAAAATACTCTACGTTTATATATTTGCAGCAATACTAATCGTAATCGTTTTCTTTTCATAATCTAATTACGAAAAGAAAATATGCATTCTGTGGAAATACTTACGTTTAATTGAGATCAGAGTTATGAACATAGGAATCCTACTTTTATCTAGTTCTCGTTGATACTAACCGCCGTGTAACTGAAAACTTGATTTCCACGCTGTATACGATAATGTAAACCGACCGGGAAGTACTAAAACTCGTTTCTTAATTCAAGTAAACATAACGTTTAAATTGAGCAAATAATTGGCAAAGAAAACGAAAAAAACTAACTCGTTCAGCAGTTCGGACGTGGAAAATCGCCTGCCATTTGCATAGTGACTACGATTTTTCCAAACCTTAGTTACGTGTCACGAGAGCCGTTCTCGATCTAACATTGTATGCAGCTATCGGATTCGTTTAACACGTGACTGGACACCGGGCGTCGTTTAATAGCCTCGTATATGTAAAGGACAGGCGCGGTCTACGTCCAACCAATTTGCAATAAAACAATATGGCGTACCGCCCCAGTATACCCCGGCTTGCGGCGCGTTCTGCCAGCCTCTTCTTGTATTTTATATAAGTATAACCGGACTACGGCCCCATTAGCCGCGGCCCCGCTGTGTCACATTCCGAAATGTTATGTTTCTCCCACCTAAAGCAAAGTTAATCCGCGCAGACAGAAATGTTGTGCCTTTTGTTCTCCCGATCGGCTTTTACGACACTCGCCGTAATGAAACGTGGAACGCGACACCGGCACAGAATGCAAGCAAAACTAATTATCATGCAGTGAATTAGAAGGGGATTAAAATAACTTTTAATGAACCCGTCCCTTTAATATTCATGAAAACGTAAATTTCTAATGATACCTCAGTAGGCATAATTTTCTTACTTGGAAATAATTTAAATAATCTAAAATCTGACGGTTTTGCCATGAAACTGAATACATTAGGCAAGGCGCCCAAAATTAAAGGGATTATTTTTTGTTTGAAAAGTAACTTTACCCTTTTACAAATTAAAAGTTGTCTGTATTTTATAAAGCTCTAAATATTAATTGTGATGTTATCTCGACTGGGCAGGTACTCTAATACAAATATAATGATTACTTAGTATATAGAGGAATATTAGAAGTGAAACGATATTTCAAATATAAATTATCTGCAGGGCCGTGCCCCCGCCAAGACAAGAAGAAGGGCTTCTTTTATCGACCCATTTCGTGGTATTTTTTCATTCTCATAGTTTTGGGTTAGACTTATCAAAACATTTTTTTAAGCTTCCTATTTTATACTATAGACGAGATAACGAATGACGAATTGTCAAACCACACAAATTTCGTACCAATTAAACAATAAATTAAACAATGTATGTAGTTAAGTACCTACTTCTCTTTGGTATGTTCGAATAGGCATAGTTAAATAAATAATCTTTATATAAGAAGGTACAGGTGTTCGATGTGCTTTTAAATAATTTTAAGTGATAGACGTGTTTGTTTAATACCTATAAAAAAAAGAAAAAAAAACGTGACAAAAAAAGTATGCTCGGAGCTGTTCTTGATTAGTGAAAACAAACTGTAAATTGAAAACTGACAAGGTTATTACACAAAACGTAGAAAAGGAACAGACTGAGGTAGTTACGATAATTAATAAAAAATACTGTATAAAAATCTATCTAGCTACGTTACTAGAGTTCGAACAAAAACAGCGGTGCTTTAATCAAGTTTATACCTTTACGAGTTCTCATTTTTTCCTATTCCCGAATTTGCCGCATGAATATTTAAAGCGGTCCTCTAATTCCAGTAGTTTCACCGCAATTTGAAAATCCAGCTCTGGGTGGCGGGCAGAGTGCCACTAAAATTAATGTTCTGCCAGAGAGAAAAACGAGCGGAGCCAACCTCGCCATAGACATACCGAGGCATCTAAAACTTGACTCTAAATAAAATCCTGATTCATAACAATAAGCATTTCTAAAAATCTTTCGATTCTAGTCAGCTCGCTCTTTCTCGCCGCTTAGCAATTATGTCATCTAGTAAAGAGGAATTAAATTTAAATCAATTGCCGCCTCACCATTCCGAGAACCTCCTAGCTAAAGGATTTTAATTTTAATGCAATCACTTTTTTTGTTTTTAAACGTCGGGCGGTCGCTGAGATTAAAACTGTTGGATGTGGTAAAGCGAGTTATTGCAACTTCACGAGTCAGCGTCTCGAAAAAGTACTAATTCCGTTTATTGGGCAGAAATATGTTTTACTGAATCAGGAAAATAAAATATTTGCCAGCAGTTTATAGCTGTTGGTATATTATTTTATTACGTGTATATAAAATACGAAACTACAATATTCTCACAATTAAATAATGAAATTAATAAAGGAAAAGGCATTTGGGAGTTCAGAATTATTTTTGTATTTCAACTAAGTACTTAATTTTTTTTTTAAGGAGGTTAACACCTTCCTCTTAGTACCTAAGTTTCTGATCACTCATCTTTTATCCATGCACTATCTAGTTGGTAGGTAACGTACATAAGTATGTTAAGTATCAAACAATTAAAATACACTACGACTCAGAAAATCACGGTAAGCTGAACCAACGATACTCTGACTTAGCCTAAACCGGTGCAAGTGGGAGTTTCAAATTAGAAACCTATATTCTTATAAGCTCCCATAGGCCAAGATTTTTTGATATGTAATCCCTAAAAGGGTGTAAGCATTTTGAAGGTTTGAACGCCTTAGACGTAAAGTCATATACAGTAACTAGTTTAATATTAATTTAATATGCACTAGGTTTGTCAATAACTTTAAGAGTCGCCAGGACGCGCGCGTGAACTCGCGTTCCCATACAAACGTAGTACAGCTCTCATTTTAAAACGTACTTTAAGTACTTAATCTTCGTACATGCACAAGAAAATGAAGACAGTAACAATAAATTTATTTCTATATCTTCCTAGTAAATCTTAAAGAGCTAAATTTCATCACTAAAATAATTCTTTCAGCACTAATTAATGAAGATGGTGATTTACAGGGTGTTATCCGCTTGTTTAAGTTACCACATAAATCAGTCTCAAAATGATCCAAGTATAATAATATGGTAATAAACACGACTATCATACACCACTAATACTCCCGTCCCATGTTAATCCATTGCGCACGTAGGATTGCGCGAATAGCGCGTTAATTGAATTAATCGCCAACGAACCACACTTGCGCAACGCAAGTATCATTATTGGATTAAGCATCTATCTTATCCTCGTCACATCCCTAATACTTAATCCTTTATAATCAGAGCGATGAAATAATTGTACAAATTTCAAGCTAAATATTACTTATTGTCGTTTGTCAGTATGCCACAAGAATCTTATCAAGACAAGATCAAAGTACAAACTTTTTATTGTAATCGTAATTAAATAGCCTCCATAGCCTAGTAACCTCACTAAAGAGCTGGAAGTAAGAATCCAGGTAATCCGCAAATCGATGTACAGTTTAGCCATTTGGCACACGCAAACTAGAGGACAAAACAAAATTTTTGGACCGCAGTTCTTTAAAAAATTTCCCTTAGGGCGTTTACGCACTACGTCCGATCCAAATCCAATCCGAAAATGAAAATATGGGTCTAGAAAACTCGGACCGAATTTGGATATTGCTTACGCACTAGTCCGATCCGAACCCGTGAACGTGACGTCACCCCCCGTCACCAAAAATCTTGTCCGAAATGGAGATTCTAGAATGACGGAAAGAAATCGGATGACGGAGATCGGATGTGCTTAAACTACCATAGAAATAGTTCTACGGCTACTTCGGATCTTATTTTCACGGGTTCGGATCGGATTCGGATCGGACGTAGTGAGAAAACGCCCTTAGGAGGAGGGTGCTGATTCATAATTTTTTTGTATGGGAAAATAAAATTATTTTCATAATTGCTTTCTTGGGGTTAAATAATATGAGGATATCAAGTATTACTTGTATATATTGTACCAAAAAAAAAACCAGCCATGTGATATCTGGAGGAGCCCAAACTTGGTATGTTTTGAAAATTATTTTTGTTTTAATTAAAAAAATGGCTGAAATGTAATAATGTGGTATATTTTTAGAACCGCCTCTATTAGCTCTTTCATATGATGCCACACACGATAGGTTTTTTGTGTATTTAAACTATGTATTACTTATATCAGATCTAATGTCTGCTGCATTTCAAACATTAAGAGGAGAATCGGGCTGCTTGGATTTGATGGCAAAGACAAGTATCTTAATATGTTAGCCTCTATACGTCCCACTGCTGGGCACAGGCCTCCTCTCATGCACGAGAGGGATCACGCTATAGTCCCCACGCTGGCCCAAAGCGGGTTGGGAACTTCACATACACCTTTGAATTTCTCCGCGGATGTATGCAGGTTTCCTCACGATGTTTTCCTTCACTGTATAGCGATTGGTAAATATCAAATTATATTTCGTACATAAGTTCCGAAAAACTCATTGGTACGAGCCGGGGTTTGAACCCGGGACCTTCGGATTGAAAGTCAGACGTCGTTACCGTCAGGCTACCAACGCTTCAACAACGCTTCAGACAAGTATCTTGTATGTGCTTATAATTATGTTCCCTTATATTTAATTTTACGGCGCGTTGGCGCCCCTAGCTGTAATGTTGTAAAATTATATCTGAATAAATTAATAAACGAAATAAGTAAATATTGGTATCGGCCTAGTATCGGTATCTACAGTATATTCTTTGTTTTAGAGCTATTCATTTGTGTTAGCATGTGCCAATTTGACACTGAGGTTATATTTATTATATACGTTCTGAACGATAGGTCTACGTTACATTTAGGTACTGAAGGCAAGTAAAATCTCTTAATCCAGGGTGGATTAAGAGATTTTACTCCAAACACAGAAGCAAAACAAAAAAAAACTATTGGATACTCTATTACAGTAATTTTGTTTTAAAAATCCCTATTTCAGTCCTTTTATTGTTTCAAATCGCAGCTTTGCTAGGAAATGTTATAGTTATATTATGCTGTAGCCTGTGGATAATTGAGCTTGTATCTACTACTTCGTGTTTTTTATCTCTTCCTTTAATTTTAAAGGTACATTTCTAAGCTTAAATTAAGCTAATTTCTCGAAGACACCTATTTCTATTCTAATTACTTAGCTCCATTTCTGAGTAAGAGACGAAGACTAAAGACATGTAGGTACAAATCTACCCTATATCTCAATTTTTTATTTATTTATTGCTCAGTAATAATATACTTAAAAACTACTACAAAAACTTCGCCAAACTGCGAAACAGTTTGTTGGCGAATAGAATACACCCATTCTACATATATATTTCCTTACATAATCTAACTTAACTACTACATCCAAGCACCATGCAAACGGGTCACTTTGTATGGACAAGTGCAGATACTTATATCTTCAGTTAAACTTAGTATACTTCAAATTCCTACAACTAACTTACATTGGAGTAACTGTTTAATAACAAACCCTTGATTTTTTTCTTAAACAATGTTTTTGTCAAGAGCTCGTGTTCTGAGGGTATAACGTTAAAAATACGCGGTATCAAGTACTGTCTTGTTCTACGGCCGTAATAGTTATTAAGCGGTTGCGGTTCGACATATTTTTTTCGTTTTGATACTCTTAGACTTCGGTTGTAGGTTTTTAATATCTTAAATTTAGGACACATTTGTTGGTCGACAGCTAACAAGTATTTAAGTTTTTCATGGACAGGTAAAATGTTACAGGTTTGAAAAAGTTGGTCGTAGTGTTTGTTACATTTTTCATTTTTTTCTATTTTCCTTTTTTATCTAAATATGTTAACTAACGTTTACCCACATAGTTAATCTGCTCTAGATTTGAGCGAGATCACATTCGTTGTGCTGTGCCCTACCACACATAGCGAAATGACATTCGTCATACGCCTCTTTTGGACATAGTTTAAGGACATACCCGTGTCCGGAAAAAGGGCCCGGGTCCCGGGTCCGGGTTTATGGAGCTTATATATGAATTAGTAAAAGCTAATGCCAGCGTCTCCGGTGTATCACCACATAAAAATACTGACTGAACTGACCGTTCGTAATAAGCTAAAATAACTAAATGTTACGCATCAGTACCGTCAAATGCTACTACGATGCACAACTTTGCCTGGCTTGATAACATGGTTTTTTCACCATACAGCTAGTTATATCTTATTCCTGAAAATAATGGAAAAAGGTGGCCATCGAAGTAATAAGATATAAATATAATATAAGGAACAAGATCTAAGTCGAAATAAAAATACGGAATTGAAATTAAAAATAAATAGCTGTTTGTGAAGAAAGCATGTATTTCAAGTTAAGCAAAGTTGTAGCACGCGACGGTAGGTATAGTTAATTAATTATGAATACAAAAACGGGTACTTACAGTTATTAGTCAATAAGAACCCTGTTGACACGCCCAACAAGACTAGAAAAAACAGCAGCAAAAGGACAATTAAGGCCGGTCTGCAATAATGTATCCAGCAATAGTCCTCCGAGTTAGCGGCTGGCGCGCTAGAAGTCCAAACACAGCACTTGCCACAACTATTCTCCTGTCCGGCCGCCGCACGCACCACGGCACTATTTCCCTGCTGGTTCACTATCACACCCTGAGTCGGGGCTTCGCTACCCTGCCCGAAAGCCGCATTCTTCTCCGACAACCGCGCGAACCCGGAGCTTTCATCGTCCTGCGGGTTCCCATATACTCCGTACGAGGCTACCATATCGACACCCGATAACGATCTCGTTGTTTCTGCTCTAGCATTTTCCGCCACGTCGTTATTGTCAGTAGTCGGCCAACATTCGCACGAGCAGCGATCTTCTTTCCGCCTCTGCCGTGCCTGTGATGCGTCGGCCCTTCTGATGGGAACATCGGCTTTCTTTTCCTCCTCTTTTTTAACTTTGGCATCTTGAAGGGTTGTATCATGGTTGATTTCGTAACTGGGTTGTAAGTTCTTGTGGTTTTCTATATACCAATGCCTCTCTTCAGCTCTGAGTGTGGTGTCGTTATTGCCTTCGTACACATCAGCGTAGTTGGAAAGCGGATGCGATGAAGGGCTGTAGAGAGGGCCGACCGCAAGCTGCCCATAACCACGGTCGTACTGCGGAGGCCGGTTGACAGTCGGGTAGTAGGCAGTGGACGAAGGCACGGTATAATCGTAGCCCGGCCTGTTCATGTTTAACGTTTAACCGCCTCATTTGAACTTATGTTTTATAACATTCCTCATTATTATGACTGTGGGGTAAAAACAATTTATTGTTACGTAATGATGCTATTTTCGCTCGAGTTGAGTTATTTAAAAAGTTTGTGTTGTTTAAAACAGCGTACGTGTAGCCAATACATCATGCGTGAACCGTAAAGCGTCGGGAGAGATTGTAAGTTTGCAGATAAAGTTGGTTGATTTTGTTACGTGTTACATTCGGCGGAAAGTTATAGAGCAGAATACATACTGTTTATCTCAATTACCTCTCTTGTTCGACGGCGGTATTTATCTTTTGTGTTACGACAAGCGCGCGCCGCCGCCGCCCGTGCGCACAGCGTAGACAAAGAAGTTGCGCCGTGAGTAAATAAACTCGCCTAACTTAAATTAACCGTTCTTATTTTCCTGATTTTGACACGTGAGAGTTATATAACTTCATTATGGAACCCTAGCACAACGAAGACAAAGAATTACGTATCAGGGAAAGTTTGGTATCCAATAATTGTCTTAATTTTCTTCGTAGCCTGGTACTCAACCTTCTACTTCATTAATGTTTCAGGCTCATGGCTCTTGTCACATTTCACATAATGATATATTTTTTGTTCTTCCCTAATTTTATAATTACGCATTAAGGAAATTTAGTTAATTATTTAATACTTTTTTGTATACATATGTGTAGAAACCGAATATTATCTACAATTTTTTTATGTTTATTTAGAATAGACCATTAATTGTATATTAAGTTGAGTACTTAGGCACAGTATAATCTTGTCTTGATACCCATACATATAACAATACGCATAATTAGCCGAGAACAATAATTATAGGTAAACTCTATAAATCCAATCTAATTAATGGAATCTTCTACATAATTAATACATGGATATGAGGAGAGTTGTTAGTGACTACTTGACTAGATACCAACAATTTAATTATATACGAATACAAGTAGTGTAATTAGTAGATAAGGACTTACTTAACTGAATTATTAACAATATAATTTATTGTAACAAAAGTTACGCTAATGTTATTTTTACCCACTGCGTATTACCAAAAGATCAATGACCTTTCCTAACCAGTGAAGCCCACAATAAACGAGGTAATCCGTTCCAATTAATTAAATTAAAAACAAACAAAAGCCATTAATAGAAGTTAAGGGACAGTAAGTTTGGGCCGTGACGGGAGCCCACTCAAAGTAAATGCTTGCCTTCAAACAACGCTACGAAGTGCTCAGTGGGAACCAACATCGATCAAGAGCAGATATATATTCTATAATACATTTCATTTTATCTTGCTTTAATATAGACTAAATGTCAAATCGACTCTAAATAAATGGGTATATTACGAGTCGATTTGATTGCGTTTTGGACATACTTTAGATATGCAAAATATTTTGACACTAATTACGTGCATGCATTAAATGTATGTAGCAACTAGTATTGTATGGTTTAAGTAAATACCTAGTACCTAATGTACTATAAACATGGTAAGAATTCGACTGGTATTATTAATTAAACTACTCATCTTCTTTTCGACTTCTCACCAAAAAGCGGAAATTATTTAAGTCGTACGGGTGAAACTTTATCTAGATGCACTACCCCTAAGAGCGCAGAACAATTAATTGGACTTTTTCTCACTTCGCTTAAGCCGCTTCTCGTTCGACAAACTTCATTATTTTATCGTTCTGATTAATTTCGGAGTTTTATAAAATGCCTAAGCCGCCGCATCGCGCCTCCCATGTTGACAGTTAATCCGATGGGCTTTACGAATAAGCCGTTTTATTAACGACTTGCCAAATATCAGCTTTTTGGAATATAGGCGCCGGAATTTGGCAAATGAAAGTAAGCCGCTGTTGACATTTTTAGAAAAAAATGTTAACGTTATCACATATTCATTCGGTAAATATTAATATATTTATTTTATATAGCTAACGAAATCGTATCATTTCGCTGAATCACCGTGACAAAGTTCCTAAAGCTAAAAATATTTCTCATTATTAAAAAGGAAATTCTTAGGAAACGATTACGAACATCGTAGATACAGCTAAACACAATTTTATTAAGTCGACGTCAAATGTACCTACGCAGTTTATTAATATTTGAAAAGAGACAGCAACGTTCGTTGAATACGTAACGACGCCGTTTTACCCTTAAACTCATTTTTTTATGTTTACTTTGAAGACAACAACCTTGAAAGACCTGAGATTAACACAAAATTACGTTCAATTTTCATTGTTTGATCAGCCATCATAAACTTTTTGATATAATATTAATTAATACAACCAATAATTCGCAACTCTTCATCAAGAACGTCTCAACAGAACCTTATCTCAGTATTAAAGTATTATTTACGGGAAATCTTCAAGGAGTTTAATTTAATTGATCAAACTTTACTGGCTTTTAAACAAGAGTGATTAGTTTAAAGCACCGATATGAAAAGTTTGATAAAATTTTGTTTATTTTGTTATAAATATTACTGCCTAACAAATTCATATTATCAAAATAATTAAACATGGAAAGGTAACATTTCGGGATATAAATCACAGCGCACGTTAAGAGCCCGATACTTCAATAACGGTTGATAAGGACCGTTTTTACACCGTTTCCTGCTCGGCTTATTTCGTAGCCTTACACCGTAGCACGTAGCCATAAGGCTTTTATGCACGTAGCAGACATTTTCTGCTGTGTAGTGAAACCGTCCCTAGCGTTTGAACAACAAATATGCATATGACAGCGCTTGTGTGAAAAACAAATGTTTGGCTTCCTTAGTACAAGTATAAATACGATACGATATAAAATAAGCAATTAAGCTTATGTAAGTCCTAATGCTGGGCACACACCTCTTATGTACTGCAGAGTGGGCTTTTGCCCTCACGCTGGCCCAATCAAATCGATAAAGTCGAAACTGCACATTTGCTCTCACTACATTTTGCTTTAACGAAAATCAACTAGTAAATATTTAATGATATTTCGTACGTACAACTAATATTCAGCCTAGTAACCGCGATTTGATCTTAAAACCTCTGAATTGAAAGTCAGACAGTTTCGCTGCTAAGTAGCTTTGAATAAAACTATATTAATTGAACTCATTACTAAAAGATGAATAGATTAAAAACATGCAATTCTGTTAATTGTGCTAACAGTAATTTTTGTCCAATTTGTAGGATAAAAAATACGCTGTGTGCTTCCGTTTTCGAGGGAACGCTACAATTCCGATAAAGCACGTAATTTCCTGGAGGGAGTTTATCAGCATTAGGTATATTCGTTTATCCAACTGTTGAGGTAGGCAGTGTTTTCTCTGTAAGGTCATTCACATTAAGAGAATGATAAGAGCTAAATTCCCTCCCTATCTTTTTCAGCGCGAGTGAAAGAAAAACACTGCGTTACGATTAGTATGGGAGCTCGTTGCAAATTTTGCAAAATGATGAATTAAAAAAAAAACTATGCATTAATTGAGAAATATAAGGCAACCAAGTTTTTAATATTAGTGTGGTGAAATTTTATCCTTAATTACAGACATATAAGCCAAGAAACTAAAGACGTGCAATTGTTTAAAGCTACTTTTTAGATGTAACTTTGGAATTATTTTCTATCGAGCCGATTTCGTCCAATCGTGTATTGGAATGAACGAAGTTCTTTTAAATATAATGAATATTAACATATATTTTTTTTACTTTTTCAAAACAAGTAGTTATAGCTATATGACTGTTTAAGTAAAGTCAATTTGAAGGTCATCGGGTGTTGTCAGCCTCTTAAGTATTATCATGTTTGTAGCGCACGTTCCCCAGCGCTCACCGCTCGAGTCAGGTTGAATGTTTTCGAAGAAAGGACGAAAGACTAACAAAGTCAGTAGATACCGAGAAATCTATAGGGTAATGTTACCTTTAATATTTTTACGAATATTCCTCATTTGTGGAGTACACATTTTAGAATCGTTCTTTGAGCCCTCATTTGTGGGTATATAATGTATATCTAAGGTACATAAAAAGAAGCTTGCGAAAATCCCGCTTTCTTTTATGTGGTGTTTTCTGTGTCAGCGTTCAAAGTGGGGCTGTGACGTATCCATCGCCTCTGAAACGAATCATACTCTGAACTGAATACATATATAATTTATAATTCACTTATCTAGAGAAATTCAAAACACTATCCTAATTATACAAGTAACAGTGTACGAATAGTAATTTAATTAAAATAAATATATATTATTTTATTTCTAACTTTCTGGTTATTATATACACTTTTCTTTAACTTGGCCTCTTAATATATGTGCTTCAAATCTTTTAAGTTAAATTTTAACCACTTTCCGGGGTCTGACTGAGCTAGAATTTGGTATACTTCCGTAATTTACATCACAAATAAATAATTGTGGGAGTTACTTATTGCCAAATTATTTAGGGAGCAAATAAAGTATGTAACGTCCTTAGTCGAGTGACATTAACTTTTAATCAAGGCTCTGAAAAATTTAATGTACATTTGTAAAGTACTACAACTTTGCCTACGGTGCTCAAATTATTCCTGAGATGACAGGAATAAGATAAAACAGCTGTTTGGTGAACCATGTTTTTCAAAGCCAGGCAAATTTGAGCATCGTAGGCGAAGTTGTAGAATTTGTCGGTATTAGTTAAAAGTACTTTTTATTAAACACTAGCGACCCGCCTCGGCTTCGCACGGGTGCAATTATACATATAAACCTTCCTCTTGAATCACTCTATCTATTAAAAAAAACCGCATCAAAATCCGTTGCGTAGTTTTAAAGATCTAAGCATACATAGGGACAGACAGCAAGAAGCGACTTTGTTTTATACTATGTAGTGATTACATTTCAGCTACTACGCTTGATTTCGAATATAATAATAAGTATATAATATATATCAACTGTAACTATAGTACCCTAAAGCAAAAAGATCTATTCCGTTTACTAGACTATCCTTTGTTTATACAGCATTATAATCAATCTCTTCAATTTAAACACATTGGCAGCTTGACTGTACGAAATTCTGTGCATTGTATTTTATAGTACCTTTCTAAATATAGCTCAATCTCGTAACTAATGTATCCGACCATCTATTTAATAGAAAGAAAGTTACCGTCTGCCCACTATAAAATGCACGAAAGAATGAACAAATCAAATAAATTTCTCCCAGAGGTTTTCTTTTCCATAACGTTATTACAGAAGTGTATATACAGCGTGCTCGCGAGGAAACCGCATAATTTTGCCAGCGTAAGTATTCCTGATGATAATTGGAGACTAAAATGTCGTATATACTTTTCTGGCTTTCGCCTAGTTTCAGAATTACTGCCAATCAACCCAAAAAATATTTTTATAGTAACTCAGTGCAAAACGCTTTTTTGATGGTGATTTCACTCTTTATAGGGTCTAGTCTAGACATCCATATTGTCAGATATCAAAATGCCAAGGAATAGTTTGCATAAACCATTTTTTGCACCAATTTGTTTTAGTCGATAGTTTTAACAATAACACAATTTTTTTATGTTCAAAAGCATTAAAAAAATCGAAAAAAAAACAAAAAAATATTATTATTTTTGGCTAATTCGACATTAATTCATATAACATTTATAACTTCTTATGACTTCAGGAATACGCTGGCAAAATTATGCGGTTTCCTCGCTAGCACCCTGTATATGTATATAGCGTACACTCGACTTATACTTAAAATATCAAAATAAGTATAAGTGCCTACTTTCGTTTAGTTTAGTTTTCATGATGTATACCTTTACCCTAAATAGAGGTTTCAAGTAGCTTATCAAAAACGGAATCACTTGGAAACTTCAATCAAGATTCGTGTCACTGTGGAGGGGACTCAAGGCCAACCGACCGCTAGGGTAAACGTAACTTAATTTATAGAAACTCCAATTCCAATAGTTTGTTCATACTTAGTAGTTGAACTGAGAAAAGGCTAACTATATTAGCCACCGGACGGAATAAGACAGTACCGAAATAGTTAAACGTTAATAACTATGACAAGAGCGCTGGTGGCCTGGCGGTAGAACGTAAGACTTTCAATCCGAAGGTCCCCCGGTCACTCGGCTCGTATCACTGAGTTTTTCGGAACTTATGAACGAAATATCATCTTATATTTACCAGTCGCTTTTCAGTGAAGGAAAACATTGCAAGGAAACCGGGCGTAATCCTAACAAGGCCTAGTTTCTCATCTGGGTTGGAAGGTCAGATGGCAGTCGCTTTCGTAAAACTAGAGCCTACGTCCATTCCTGGGATTAGGTTACCGAGAGGACCCCAGGCTCAATTGAGCCGTGGGAAGACCGGGACAAACGCTAGGAGAATTAAATTACAACTACACGACAGCTTTAGAAACTATGACAAGATAAAAAAAAAATGTACTAGGACTAGGTACTTCTATGTTTCGTCCTGCTTTCGCCGTTTAGCCTTATTAATCGCTGTGCATTTTCTTTTCACAGAGCCGACCAAACGGTCGGAATAAAAGCCACCTAACATAAATATATATTTGCAGATTTTCAGAGCGTTATCACAATGCCAATTCATTTAATAATCATGACTGATTTCACGTTATTGCCGGGATTCCAACGTTTAAATCTATAATCAAAATGAGTCGACTGTAAATGTGAACATTTTAGTTCTATTGACACGCACTTGTGTGTAGCTAATACGTTTAAAAATATTATGTAAAAATGCTAAAATTATGCAGCATATTAGACAAAAGCCTAAGGTATGAAAGGTTTCGTACAGTCAACGCCATAAATATGCACAGATAGAAATAATATCTTAATTCAAAACGCAAAACTCTCTTGCACGCGGTTTCTTAAAGAGAGTAATAAATACCTTAGACCAATAAACATGACTTGAGTTAAAAATATCATGATTTTTAAAAGAAGATTTAAAATTATTTAGCTTTAACTTTACCTATTTTTAAAGCGAATAGTAATGATTTGAGTTAAGATAATAATTATTTACGGCAAAAAAGCACCAACATTTTCCTTTAAGAGTTTTATGTGTTTACGTAAGATCGATTAGTTCTTGGTTTGATGTTTTCAATCTACAGCTAAGAGCTAAAGCTAATTTAAAGAAGTAGCACCAAAAGTTAGATTTGAGATTTTTAAGTTTTTAGGCAAGAGAGATTAATTTTTGCTTTGATGTTTTCAACTTACAATCAAGAGCCACAGCTATTCCAAAGAAGAAGCACATAATTTTTGCTTTGAAACATTTAAATCTTGGACGTTAGTTACCCTGCGCATCAATAGATGTCTCTGCGTGTAGGTTAGAACACGCGAACGTTTGTTCAACGTAACTTCATGACCCTCGCCGCTTTACCCGGGCTTATTTGAGATTCACAATAGCAATCTCAGCTCTAGTTAATACGATTATAAATTGTGAGTATATAAATAATCATAATTTATATTTGTATTATCTACTTTTAGTTAAACTTCCTTTCTTGGGATTAGTCCCGAGAAACACAGTTTCTGCTACTAGGTTTTTAAGTAGTGCACTGAGACACTAAGGCGATTATCACACTGACGACGGATCCGCATGCGGCGCCGGTGTGCGAGCGAGATAGCGCTATACACATGCAGAGCGCTATCTCGCTCGCGCACCGGTGCCGCATGCGGATCCGCGCCAGTGTGATAACCGCCTTAGAAAATGTTATTGTTTGTTTCAAGTAATCGATTTCATACGCCAAGAAATTTTAGATCTTGGTGTGAAAATATCAAATTTTACATCAAGTAACACATGCTCTTGAACTAAAGCGATTTTTTGTTTCCGTGGAGAAATTCAATTCTCAATTTAAACTATGAGTCTTCATCCAAGAAACAAAGTTTCTTGGCTTAAGTTCTTTATGTATTGCACTAAGACACATAAAGTTCAATTTAAAAAAAATACAATACAAAAACAAAATTCAAACGCCCTTCGTGAAAATATTAAGCTATTTTAAAAAGAAGATTTTTATATCTCGGATAAAGTATTGAATTTATTAGGTTAAGTAATAAACTTTGAAACATTTTATATCTTAAAATAAAGAATTTTATTTTTTCCTTATATGGGAAACTGGATATCTCTTGATTCAAATAGGTTTCTTTGGTTGAAGAGATTTTTTCTATCTGTGTGTGTACACTTTTACACCTTACTCCATTGTAATAAGGCTCAAAAGTGTATGCATATTTTAGGCGTTGACTGTACAAGAGTGTTTTAAGTTATCTCGACATTTAATGAGAGCGTTTATTCAAAAGCTGTAGATTCTTGTAGTATAAAATTGCGTAAGGAACGTAGACGATGAGGCAGAAAGGCCATGACTAATTGGGTAAATATAAATAAATAAACATTATGGGCCAATCTTACACAAATCAACTTAGCCGTCGGTAAGCTCAATAAGGCATGTGTTGTGGTGTACTAGGCGACGATATATATCATATATAGACATAGATAAATACTTAAATACATAGAAAACATCCATAACTCAGGAACAAATATATTAACACACAAATGAATGCCCTGACCAGGATTCGAACCCGGGACCTCCTGCTTCATAGGCAGAGTCACTTGGTACCGACTAGGCTATATAGGAGGCCGTTAGAGTGAGCAAATATAAGTGAAGCATCGTTTATCGTTTTACATTTCGAATTTAAGAACTAGTCTGATTAAACTCAAAAAGAGCTCAAAGAGGACCCAGTGTGTTGACGATGAGGGACCCTCTTGTTCCTATAG
Organism: Pammene fasciana; assembly: GCA_911728535.1. Lineage (NCBI taxonomy): Eukaryota > Metazoa > Arthropoda > Insecta > Lepidoptera > Tortricidae > Pammene > Pammene fasciana. The sequence continues at coordinate 13,585,795 of OU452276.1, read as the reverse complement.
CCGTCAACACAGTGAATCCCTCTTTTTGTAAAGGGTCGGCAACGCGCATTTGATACCTCTGGAGTTGCAGGCGTCCATAGGCTACGGTAGCTGCTTACTATCGGGCGGGCTGTATGCCTGTTTGCTACCGTCGTGGTATATTTTTTAAAGTTTTGGATCTAATATGCGACAAGATGTTATTTTAATAATGACATTTTATATGTAGGTATACAGGTGTAGTACTATTGTATAATTAGACTAAATTTTGCGTTGATAAATATGTATAACTATATACGCTACGGACATGTATTTTTAATTAGTGGAATTATAATAGATACTGGCATAAATTACTTACTGGTAAAGCTTAACTTTATTACTTAATACCGATCTGAATGACAAATATTTTGGTATCCCTCGAATGTCATTATTTTTCCACATTCATATAGCTTTAGTTTTATGACATATTTTTCGTTTTGCATGTTTCATCCGATCACGTACATGGTTGAATAAGTTGTAATTTGAAGTTTATTATCAGATAAATATTTTTCGAGATGTTTGAATGTTACTACAGAGCTCTTTCTACCTTTCAGATACCCTTAAAAATTAAATCTGATTTTTGACTACACTTATGTTAACCTTTATTTTAAGGAACTCGCTTTAATTGGATTTGTTTCATTTTCTGTAAGCAAATGTTTCATTTTATTTAACTGCATATTTGAAATTGAAAACGACAGATCTCATAACTAAATTTTTCGAACTTTATTATGAAACTAAACTTTGCAAGAAAGTGCGAAGTGTATATTATTTGAAGTAATAAATGCACCAGGCGAGGCAACTGTGCAACTTTACAAGCGTAACTAGTAAGTTAGTAAAAAGTTATATTACATCTGACGTTTTTATTTTGTTAACGTTCCGTTACCTTACTGGAGCGAAAAAGCATCATTAATAACTCTCTATCTTATTATATCTCAGCATTGTATAGTCACGTGGACATATTTTACTGTCAACACAAACTGGTACACTCTAATCATCGAAAGTAGGTGACAGACCACGTCAGGCGAGCCAGTGCACCCATATAAAGGGAACAAACGCCTTCAGCACGGTACATAAAAGCACATCCACGCAGCACTGAACACATCATTAGGCCTGCACAGTTCCAACCATTTCATGTTTAGATAGGTCAGTTCAAAATGTTAATAGTCAGTGGTACGCGATCGCGATTGGTTGGCTAGGTCAGGGGGCTGCAAGGACGTGGGCCAGCCGGGAGCGCGCGAAGCCGACTGGCACGGCTCGCGCGGGCCCCGCCCGCCCTCGCGCCGCCGCCTGTGTCACCGCCACTCTTACCCGAATCCAGACGACTTTTCATTAATGTTGTTATCGGTGGAAAACTTTGGCCAAGTCAAACTTGGCGACTAAGTACAGTTTTAATTAACTGCCATTTATATACACAAATAATTAGCCAAGGAGTCTAATGGAATTTGTATAACATATCTAAATGATATGAATAGGTAAGTAATTTCATAATATGGCTTTTTACAAACATATTTCAAAGGCTTGTACTGTATAAGTTCACTATTGAGCATATATTTACTTACGTTAAATGGTTACTCTAAAGTCAATATATTACAAAACATCATATGAAATGCCAAAACTTCTCGGCGTAGCACATATGCTTAACTCGTAGCGATTAGTACTACGGCTCAGTTACACATCTCACGCTCACGTGTTCATCTTACACTAACGTATCATACTTATCTTTTCCGTTTATTTGGAACATACTTAATTTAAAAAAGTGTTTGTTTGATTTTTCCTTTTTTTCACAAAAATGTGATAGAATCAGGTTTGGTGTTGAATTGAAAATTTAGTACCTATTAATTTGAAATGAATCACACTTCCGGGACAATATACCAGTGTACATGGAAAAAAAAGCTTCCGGGATATTCTCAATCTAAGACATTATTTTATTATGTTGAAAATATTTCCTCGTGACAAGTATTTATTTCCTTTAGCGAAAATAAAATAAAGTTTTAAATATAACGAAGCGAATATATTCTTACAGATTTTCTAGTTTTCTTTTACCTAAGATAATACTTGTTTGATTAAAGTATAATGTCTCTTATTTACTCAATATACTCTTGAAACAATACATTTTCACCTCACTAGCTCGGAAAGCCCTTTTTGTTTGTTCAATATCTATTGTGAAAATCGCTTTTTATCCACATGTGGTGAAAGAGTTTTGACATAAGTGACAAGTGGCTTAAGTGACATTTGACAGCTAACAAAACGTAAAACGTTAAAAGTGCAGAATTTTTAACATCGCAATTAATGAATTGCATCGAGTAAAAACACTTAATACAGTCTTACAACTTTATTTTAATTCATAAATATCAGCATTCAACATTAATCTTCATTCTTTTTGTAAAAACGGATAAATTGTTCTGACAGCCGAATAAGTCTACGTACGAACAAAACGCATCTGACATTTAATAAAACCTTTTACGTCAAAACTTTTCATTTCAATTCATCCATCATATCAACGTTAAATATTCGCATGTTTTTCTAGGTTGTTTTGTTAAAAATTAGTGATTCGAGTGATGAAGAAGTATTAAACACCTGAGGAATTACGGGAAACCGAGCAAAATGCACCCTTTTTCTTATTTTCCTCGCTGTAGTGAGGTGAAAAGTTTTGTGTTATACACGGGTGAAAGTTATTTTACGTCTCGTGTATTAAAGCACTCGCTACGCTCAGGATTCTATTTTTGAACCACTCGCTTCGCTCGTGGTCAATAATAGAATCCTTTCGCTAGCTCGTGTTTCAAATAACACTCGCACGTAAAATACAACTTTCACCCCTTGTATAACAAATAACTATTTTGTATTTCTATTTTAAGAAAACGTGGTTTTATTAAGCGAAGATACATATGTTTGGTAAAGGAAATAAATACTTGCACGAGGAAATATATCCAAGATAATAATAATGTCTTGGATTGAGAATATCCCGGAAGCTTTTTTTTCCGTGTAGGTATACAACTATAAGCGTTGGCGTTAGTCTAGGCTTTAAGCTTGGTACAAGCATAAACACAGAAATACTACTAGTTTTAATGCGACTTTACACGACAGCTTTAGATGAATAAACTAACTTGTTGAATTTAATTTAACGTTTTCAGGGCCCACGCTATCCTGTCGTTCGAAAGGTCACAATTTGTAAGAATTATTGATATCGCGGCCGGTTCCTACAAAAAGTTTATAAAAGGAAGTGGAGCGAACAAACTTTTATGCCGGGGACGCGACGCGAACGCGAACGTTACTTATCTGCCGCCGCGCGCTGACAGCTGCAGATGAAAAATTGAAATTGTGTGAGATAAAACTACCTAACTGCAGCGCCCGCGCCAGCCAAACAATGTGGCGACAACAACGCTTTATTTTTAATCTGAATTTACATAATGTTTTCGTCGGCAACTTGGAGGTGGTTGACTTGCGAAATAATATTGTGTATGTTCTTGGCACTGTTACCAAAATGTATAACAGGTTTGAAGAATGTAATGTCTGAAGCAAATCGTTCTGGAACTGAAACATGTGAGTGTTTGTAAAGAGCTTAATGACTGCTGTAGTTTCTTCACTGAAGTGTCCAAATTTAGATCACATAGTTTAGGTATCAGAAAAATATTCTCGTATGATCCCATACACGAAAACCATTCTTATTTATTGGAAAACGACTAAAATACCTTTTTTTATTTACCTTCACCAGAGAAAATAAAATAATTTTCATGGTGCAGAATTATTATCCAACGTAGCGGGAAGCAATCAGCGGGCATGCAGAGTTGTAATGGTACCTATTTACAAGGAACATCATTGATGTAGCTATAGTTAAAGCACAAATTATGATACGTGCACGGTTAAATTTGAATCAAAAATAATGATTCAATATTTTAGTTATAAAACACAATATTCTGAACCCGCAAAATGTCTAGGCGTTTCATTAACGGTCGAAACAACGTGGCCGAATTTCAGAGCACAACAATAGTCCTGAAGCAAGCAGAAAGTCGATATGTAAATACGAGTGTTTCCGCTTCCTATAACAATCCAGTACGGTCGATGGAAGTTGAATAGTGACATAGAAGCGGAGCTGTAACGTGCAATAATAACGAAAACGTCAAGCCGTGACCCTTCTCTATTTATGGACGAACTCCACCGTTGAGGGCGCCATCGCCACGTGAAAAGTCTCGCGTAAATCAAAGTCATAAATTCTGCTATCGTGAATGAACATTTCTCTTTCGCGCGGACGTCTGTGCCTGAATGGATAACGTCGGCCCACCCTCACAGGATCACCTCTACTGAGTCATTTGCTTTTGTTCGCGGGGCAATTAATAACGGGCAGAAGGGCGTTTTGGAACCACAGGCACCGTTCCATATCAGCAGATCTAGAGGCCAGACCGGCTATGCTAACCGGCAGTTGGCTGTCTATCGATCATATTAATTTAATAAACTGCACATGTGAAATGGCTTGAAGCGGAACTCCATCATCTGTTAGAGCCGTTTGTTCGTGAAAGGTCGTATACTTTATTAATTTCAACGCCGTGCTCCGCTTCTAATATGGCTCGCACACGCCTATTATTTACCCCTTGAACGATTTATGCAAACGCAGATCATGCTTTGTAATGGCATAGTTTTTAAACTGCATTTTTTAAACAGTAAAGTTAACTTTACATTTTATTTTTTTCTTTATAAAAAAACAAGTATTTTAAATGGTTAGTAATTCGAACCAGTAGTATTACACATATTTTTACCCAACTTATTTTATACCCGATATTTGTCATTACCATGGACACAAAATAAGGAAACAATCCATTAAATATTCACCACACCGCCAATATCGGTAAATGTCAAGTTCCAATAAACCGTTTCTGTTATTAGGACCGGCACGGTCCCGTCGTCGTCACGTGGCGTTAATCGACGCAGTAAAGGTTTACGTTTAGGGCCCAGGCCAGGAAACACGCGAACAATGCATGCCGATACTTTACCGGCGAAGGCTGGGAACATATTGCCTAAGAGATACTACCACACCATAACTTGTGTAAGTTATCCCAAAAAGTACTTAAGTATAATCCATCAATATCTCTGACTCTAGTTTCAATACATGTTTATTTAATTAAGGTCAATTCGGCGACGACCGTTAGTTGGCGAAGTTCAGATAGCAAGCAAATACAGCAAATTCTGCATAGCTATTTTTACAACTATACAGAATTTACTATATTGCTTGCTGCCCGATCTTTGCAGAGTTGACAGATTTATAAAAAAGTAATATTATTTGTTTTTCTATGCCTTCACCAAGTGTGTATCGTAATATCATATAAATATTTTAGTTTATTGCATCCTATTATAAAGCTGAGAAAGCCTCGCTTTATATAGCTAGGGTTTAAAACTGTCAATTAATTACATGCTGTTTTTCCACAATTTGCACTAAAACTCGCATTTCTAACTTTTCAACGCCATTAGCCAGCTGAAAATTGGAGTGCAAAATATCAACGGATTATGGGCGTTAATCCGGCGTGATGTTTTAATCATGCTCGAAATAGCACACTAGACAAATAAGCGACGGGTTTAAAAGGAAAGTTAAAAAGCGTTAATAGTATTTTGTGCAACAGTTACATAATAAGGGTTCTTAAGATTCGAGGGTCGAAGTTACAAAATGAGGCGAAGCCGAATTTTGTAAAAACAGACCCGAGAATTTTAAGACCTAATTATGTACCGTTGCACACAATAGTTTTTCTACGAGTGCTAGGCAAGCCGGTAAGCATTGAGTTCGACGAATGACCGGCTGCCTCTATACAATTGTCTTCAGTCTCCCGGCGGATTGCATCGGCGCCCGCCTCGTCTACAGCGGCGGGCGGCGCCGGTGCGGGGCCCAACAGACCCATTATATCCCTAAGAGTCGACTTTTGAGTCATATTATGACAACGTTCATAAAGTATATGCTTTGAATTTACATGTCAGTCATTTTATTGGCAAATTAGAATTCAGGAGTAGAAAAAATGTATTTTAATGCTAAAAGATATTCAAGACACAAGCCACCCAATTGAGTTAGTGTGCCAACACCTTTACACCGTAGCTTATTGCGGTCCTCTTACAAGTGTCTAGGGAAACTGTGAGCTGTTATTACAGGGAAATTTATGAGGTGAATTGCTCCTAGTTAGTTCGAAGTTTCCCGTAAACAACAATATGGAACTTATCCAATGTTTGGCCGGACCCTAACGTCTCGGGAAAAATGAAACAAATCTGTGTGCTTGGAAATTTTTTTTGATGCCGTGCGCACCGTGCTATGGAACTTTCGAACACTGAATTAAATTCGTTTGTTAATTGTATTTAGATTTTTGCATTGCCTTCCGGGGCCTTTCTTCGGGACATAGCATAGTTTTTATAACAGCAGTAATCTCTTAAGGGGGCAAAAATAATTATGTCATACATATTTCCTTCCCCCTCACAAGATTTTCACTCATTATTTTGACAAAAACGGGAGGAAGGAACTATGTATGCTTTAATTAAATATTTGCATTTACGATTTATGTAGGCGTGTACCAAGTAGCTAGAAAGCTTGATTAGGTATCTATATCACTACGTATCTATATCAGTACAGTAGTCATGTATAGGTACTTAGTACACTCGGAAATGAAATATTTGACTTAGCCATAACGTGACTATTTTGAACTATGGTATGTTAAATTGAATTTGTTTTTTGTACGATATTTAGTATTTTACTTTACATCCATAGTGCGAAACCCCAAAATCTATAAAGGAAATAATAAATGGATTTATACGAGTACCTACCCTCTGATGACGAGGATCTGCTCCATATCACGTCAACGCCAAAGTTATTCTTAAATAAATTTATTAGGGTGCGAAGTCCGAAATGGATCTCGTCCTAAGCCCTTCTGTCAATGTTTAGATAAGTGTCCCGATAACGCCATTTGCAAAGGCGCCGATCGAGCCAAAAAGCCCATCTCCGTATTGTTTGCCAAAAAGAGGTAAAATAAAAAAATCTTAACGTTTCAAATAAGGCGTATGTTTAAGTACCTCTGGTATTTTTATATACGTTGATAAATAATTGAAATGTCACTGCACTTTTCTAGTTATTAAAATTTTAATAATCACCAGAATCTTTAAATAGGTACCTCTTTATTACATGTTACGGATTTTAGCTTCCCTTTTTCGTCAGTCTAGCGCAAATTTACGTGTAGATAGAACAATATTCTCCAACAGTTAACCTGAAAACAGCAGACATTGAAGTCATTACGGTTTCCTTCAAATTTCACTTTTGATTAAACCTTTTACTACATTGCCAGCTGCGAAACTATCTTATGTAGTTAACCAAATAGCGGTATCCTTGGTTAAACCATTTAATCAAGCTCGCAAGCAGAGCCCTGGGAATAAGTTTAAAATTGAACGAACGAAAAATAAAACAAGAGAGCATCGCTTGATCCGTCGATCGCGTTTACGAGACAACGTTCGATTGTTTCTGCTTCATGCGAATATTCGTTCGCTTTAGTCACTGAAACTGACTTTTATGATGCAATCCAAGAAGAGGTAAGCCGACATCCATGAGGCGTTAATTTAAATTCTCCTGGATAAAAGTGCGCCATAGAACGTATTTTATATAAACTAAGATCAAAGGAATGACGGAAAGTGAATATATCCGTAGTTCTTTATGAGCTGCTATAAAAAGGAAGCTAACGACGTTATTATAAAACACGGCGAAGAACCAACAATAAATTATAACGTAGCTACATTTATTTTTTTAAGTTGAGTGCAAACTAGGAACACAAACGTGAGTTTTTAGTTTTCGCATAACTTATGAACTTGGCGACGTACGAGTACTGTTGAGAAATGAGATTAGAATAACGAACAAATAAAGGGTTTTTAAATTGTAACTGGACCACAGAGTTCTTTCCCAATTTTTTGGAATACCGCAACGGCGTTAAGTCTCGAACCTGGAATGATAAACGATAAATCATAGCTATGATATTTTTCGTCGAATTTGATACACTGCATATGAAGTCCTATAGAACAAATTGGAATTAGGACCTAGTAGTCAAAAGCTTTTGTTGTAAATTAATCATTCCATTTGTGGTAACAATTTTTTGCATCGTTGATTAAATAGATTCAAAATCGTGATAACTGAGCTGCCTAAAAATTCATATTCATGTAATCCAAACAACACTATGCCATCCATTGAAAATATAAGAGGGATATTTCGTAAACCCGTATTTAGTCCGAGGTGTCATGTACCGGCCCCAGCGCACACGGCGCCCGCTCAACTTAATTAGCTAATATGATCGGGGACTATATTTACAAACAAAAAATCAATATGATACCCAAGACGAATACTCACTAGCTTGGCTTTAAGATGAGCAAGCACACGCACCCAATACATTTTTGATGTCATTTTCATAGATTCAATGTTTATTTGAGAATTAAGTTTCATCTAGGGTAGTAGTTCGCTAACAACCTTTTCGGATACACCACATTCACGTAGTTGCTTACCAAATGACTTTAATGCCATTACATACTTCGAAAGTTTACATTGACTCGTTGAAATATTTATGTCGTTTTAATAATATTTCTCATTCCACGTACGACTGGTGTGAATATTTTTTGCGGTTACTAAAATGTGCGCTAAAAAGCTTTTTGGGTTTCCATTAGGTAAGTGGGTGGCGGGTTCTTATCCGCAGGCTATTCTAACTTATAGGAATTACTTGCGATACTTAGAGTAAAATAGTGCATACAAATAGAGCCGAAGCAAACAGTGTAACGTGGTGAACACATTCTATACATTTTTATAGCTGGTGATTATAAAGGATATATTTCTAGATTTTAAAGCATTTTTTAACAAAAGCTTCTAAAGCGTCGATACATTTACATAAATCATAATTTGTATTCATAACTCGTCGTACCATACATGTTGAGTTAAAAGCCAAGCACCTCTTTATAAAAGCCATTAAGCAACTTATTTTGACTGAAACTCGATATTTGACTATACATACTTAATAACGAATACCACTTAAATCTCATAAACCGCTTTTACAGCTATCGTTATTAAATTATAACGTCCGCCTTTATACGTTCTAAAGCTCAATATAATATTCTGCGTAGGTCGATTGTTTCACACACCTTAACTTTAACAAACGGGCACGGTGAATTAATATTTATACTAAACACTGTCGCTCAAGTTAACGTAATGCCACTTTGCATTAATTGACTAGATGGCGTCAGAAACCTGCATAGGCTTCGTTAATAAATAACCAAGTTATCTTTTGTAAAAATTTCAACTAGTGCCGGGGTATTTAGTTTCTCCTCACGTCCGGGCAGGAAGCTGACCGTAATACTGGTTCGTGAAGTCTTGCTATAAATCATAACGCCATTTCAATTTACGGAGTCTAACACGGCAGTAATAGGCCAGCCGCTGCCCGCTGCCCTCCCTCGTTGAAAGACCTAGATTTGTATTCAACCAACGATATGATCATTAGTTACTGCAATTTTCTTCGCATCCCGTACACGAATGCTATCGTCGAGTGTTATGGAAAGGATGAATGATACTTTGTAATTACTTTTGGGATCTGACTTGGAAATTAAGTTGAACCGGACTTTGATGTTATACAGCATGTACTTACATAAATATACGGATATTTGGAAACATTCCCACTCGTTTTGTAAGCAGGTAAAAGGGCTTTAAGTGGTCACTTATTTATTTGATAGCATTTTTAATTTAGTCTAATTCTCAACCTATTTCGACCATACTAATTTTGGGTCGGAACCTTTAGCGCCAAGTTTATGCAAAAATGAAGTAAACACAAAGTATAAAAGGATACCGGGGCTTACATGAAAGAACCTCCACACGGCTCCATAACGGCTCCTTAGTTACGGGCGTTGATTGCGGCACTCCGTCCGTTCTTGAAGCGAGGCTTCAGGACGCACGTACATGTAATTTTATTGATTACAGGGTGCGGCGGTCCAGGCCGATTTGAATTTCCAATGAGCTCGTTAGAATCAGCCCGGACACGGGACTCGGACAGCCGATAAAAACTTCATTCCTTTTTAGCTGATTGTGCAAGCTCTCCTTGGAAGGATTGTGGATCGTAGGAATAGCTTTAATCGATATTTCTAAACTTTCTTGCGGATCTTTAAAATGTGGCTGGCAAACTAAGGACTACCTTGGGACTTTGTGGTTCATTTATGTAAGCCAGATCAGCAACTTCGACTAAAAGGAAAGTTGCAGTACTTTGTCTTAAATTAAAATGTTTGTGGCGGGGCGTCATATATCTTCGAAGGGAATCATGAGCTACAAAATCTACGACTACTTTTTCTTCAAAATCTGAATTCTAAATATGTCTCGTCACTGATTCCATAAAGGATGGAACCTATATTTTTTTTATGTGTTATATAAGTAGCTGTTTCCAATAAAGTTCTGCCTTGCACCTAATAGTATAAAGTAGCAGCATTTCTCCGCTTAGCTCCAATACGTAGCAATTGGAGTTTTGCAGCGCTCTTAATTAAACGCTGGCGGCGGCGCGCCTAGCGGCAAACTTCGATTGCGCTGTCAAAAATCCCAAGAATTATTCCTGTAGTAAAATAACTAGTACGATTTTAGGCTTTATCGTGCGAGTTCAGGCATATTAGCGAATTTATACTGCACGGATGCAATATGCCGCCGGATCGTGCCTCTAGTTGGACGCGGCTCTTTTATTAAAAACGGTTTTTATTTATTGACGATTCGAGGTACCCGGGGATTTCTCTAGCGATACATTTCTGAATCTGGGTTGGCAATTGATTCTGTTTTTCAAACAGGCTCTGATGTTTATTCACTTTTATTGCAATTTACGGTAAAGTTTATGGACACTTTATATCATTTCATATTTTGACATTTTAAAAGAAACTTTTCGGATATATATAGTGTATTGTCGCAACTTGAAATTACGTAAACATGAACTACCCTATTCTAGTAAATTTTACACAAGTCATATTATCCCACTGTTGATAATAGAAGTACCTAAAGTAAAGAGTGGTACGGCCGTAAACCTTCTTATGACGGTCCTAAAGCTCACATGGGGTACTCTCACTCACATTATAACCTGCACATATTTTATTGGTCTCCACATGGTTTCCTCAACACGCACAGCCCCCTATTTCACAACTGTGACGTAACCACGTACCGCGACCCCTGTTCCTGTTTGAAAGTACCCTTCGACGGGGTAATTTGTGGAGAAAGTGAGCGGTAGGGCAGGTCGTTGTATTTTGGTTCGTTCCGACCTCCCTGCCCTACGGTAATTAGTGGCTTCAAGATTGTACCGCGACACGGAAAGCTGTAAAAAACTTGTCGTTCATCGATAAATCGTTGCTTGTTTTGTAGATTAATTTATTGAAAAAAAAATTGATTTACTATGTACAAGCAAATCCAATGAAGAAAAATCACTTACCTACGTAGTTACATAGACAATCTATTGATGAATTAATTTCTTCGCAAGACGTGGAATGTTTAAATAAAATAAAGTCATAATATTAATTTTATGTTTTAGTATATCCCAAAATTTATAATAAATTTTCCAAATACATATAAAAAGTAATAAAAATTACGAAAGAGCTCTTTTAGAATAATATAAACCTTGTCTAATAAAATGAAGATAACTTAAATTACAATACTTAATTTTACAGTGGTAATATTCAAGACCGTACTTATTCAAGCTTCCAGAGTTATTGACGCACGAAATAATTAAAGCAACCGCAACTTAATGTACAAGTTAGGGCTTAAAACGGTACAATTAGCAACCGGTCCGGTGTAGGCTAAAATGAAATGATGCCACATAATTGGTTCTGTCGGCGCAAATTATGAAGATCGTTGACAATTTACGGCAAACGCGCCGCAATTCACTCGATCTAATGCCCATGATATGGTACGGAATACGAAGGACGATTATAATATCTTGCTTTATGCAAAACCTTTTAAATATTATGAACCAGCAGCAGCAGGTTGTTACGGGATAGCATTGACATCGTCAAACTATCATTTTATATCACGTACTTATTCCACCAGAATGCATTAATCAAGAGGGTGTTATATGTCGCATTAACGATATAGTAAGCAGGTTATTATTGAAGATGAGAAAATTGAGACATGAACTACACGGTTTCGCGAGACACAAAGCAATATCCTCATAAAATTGTTGTGATCAATGCAGCAGGCTTAAAGTGTACGTATGTTTAGTAATTCTCTCGATTCAAATCTAATTATTTACTGTTTCAACGTAGCATTACTACAAATATATGCCAAGCATAATATTAGGTACATATAACTATGCCATTCAATTAAAACACGACTTGAGGAATTGCAGCCCTTTGTGTTTAGCACCGATAACTGATCCTGTTCACTATCTAAACTTTATTGCTACAGTACGGTCCTTTTGCGTCACGTGAACTATAGGTACTCGTAATCTCGTATAAACCGCGGTTAAAATATCGTTAATAGGGAAATCGAAGAACGTTTGCATGCCACCTGCGCTATTTGCGTGGGATCGACACCCATTCTCACCTGCGAACATCTAAGCTTGCAGACAGGCCGTAACTACTAGAAACATGTGCACTTTACGGCCTGGCCGAACAGGCTCGCGACAGTCACGCCACATTCCTGGATATCCTCGCCGCCCACGTACATACGAAGCCGCCCAAACGAAGAACCCACATTAAATACAAAGAGAATTCCTACTACGAAAACGTACGTTCAAAGCGTGACTTTATAAGTTTTGTATTTGTAAGTGATTCTTGTAGTAGTATATGTCGCCTTATATTACCTATAGCGTCAACAGCGGTGGTTAGAAAAAACGTAAATTAATATGATATTTTTTATCCTACGGTGCAGTTCTACATTTTGTTTAAGTATGATATACTTGTACTTATTAAAGTGTGTGTTTATGGGTACTAACATTGAAAAAGCTGTAATTTTGGCACTCTTTTGCTTTATTTTGACAGTGTTTTCTTTTACAATTAAATAGTGTGAAAAAGGGACCGTGTCGAAAGTGCATCATCGGTTTATTTTCGAATGCTAAAAAGCAGCGACGTATAAAATGTTTAATTTAAAGATAAGTTAACTGTCGCTAAATGCAACGATAACGCGTTTAAAATAACTAGTTCATTTTAAACTAGTTTATAGTGTAGACAAGTTGACACATTTATATTTAGTTTAATTAAACTCATATAGAATCATAATGAACAAATCTACAAATAAATGTAGATATTTATTGCATAATAGATATGTAATAGGCATGTAGATATACCGGGAGATGGGCAGCAGTATCTTCCGAAAGCCTAAACAACAATAAACAAAAAAAAATCTGCGCACGCCCACCCGCCTAGGCCTAACTATGTTCAGCAGTGGACGTCTTATGGCTGAGATGAGATATGTAGGTACATACATGTAAATAAAGCAAATTAAATATAAACATTACCTAATTAAATTATACATACACATCTGCAGATAGTACAAGAGAGGCACAAAATATTGTGAGGTACCTATTTTGTGTACCGCATTGTTAAAATCATAAATTGCGATCATTTCAACAGACTAGCTACCAGTAAAGGCCCATTTATACATTTATTAGTGTATGTTTGTAAAAATATGTATACAATTTTGAAATTTATTACAATGGAGTAAGGTGCAAAAGTGCAAAGGTGCAAATACTTTTGGCGTTGACTGTACATTGCGTTCTAGTTCAGCTGTCAAAAAAAAACTTGATAATTCGCAGTGTGTAGTTAGTTTGTTGTTTAGGACGTTTAGGTAAAACCTTGCGAGCCAAATCTGAACCAGTGGAAGTTTGAGTTAAGTGAGTAGTAAATATAGTTCCTGATGTCCGATTAACTATTAAGCTAACTTTGCACACCTACGCCGTACTATCGAGTTGGTCTGATCATGGATACCAAATGTATAAAACAATGGAAACTCATCACAAACTCGTTACAATCATCTTGTTGAGTAGTAGATGACTTTTGCAAGAGTACCGATAAACGATTTGTTATATGAAGTTTATACGGGAGACTAATCTGACGTCACAATACTATATGATGAATACGTCTCTTTCGTAAAAGTTTTAACCCTTATAAAATCATTTTATAGCGCAAACACAATACAACTTACACCCGGATTCCCGTGTATTTTAGAATTTTTTATTTTATGAATGCAACGAAACAATTAAGTTTACCTACAATAAAATTAAGGACGAAAAAAAAAATTAACCTTTTTTTACCTTATTGTTTCTTCGTATGTAAAATTATATATTAAGTTTTTTTTATCATGCAAATATTCAAAATAGTTGTTCGGTAGGTACACACAACACGAGTGTCGAGTAAACACGCAAAGTGATCCGGGTCTATGCAAGAATTCCCGTCCTCATTTTTATTGCTGCGACCTCTGGCGTAAGCCATAGCTTCTGTTGTTGAGTCGGCATTCCACTACCGGAAGGCTGAAGACAAATTTATTCCTTAGGCTACCCATATCTTTGGCCTTAAATTTCTGCAAATCTGCGAAACTGGCTTTTGAGCAAGGTAATGTCTGAAATTAATATTTAGTTTTATTAGCAAATAAGTTTTTTTCTTTTACATCCACGGCAAATAAATATATGTTATGTACACATTCAATTTATCTACCACATTTTATGAAAGGAGCACGTTACTTTTCACTTGGTGGTTGTAGTTCAATTCATTTGTAGCAATACCTATGGTTTTTGACTTCCTGCATCTTTATCGTCATCGTTTTATAAAAAAAACTGCGCAAGATCAAGAGAAATGGAAAAAGTGAGGGAATAATATAAGCTCACAAAAAATAATAAATAAATATTATAAGACAATTACGTTTCTTAATATTGAAAACAATTTAGGTCAACATATTATTTAATGGCCCATCACGTCACTAAACGGCTGTGTTCATGCTCGTCTCGTCCATTTAAGTTAAACTCGGTCGACACCCCGAATTTCGAGCTTTTCAATCATCTATATTAGAAAAGAATCTTATTCAATTAGAGGCGCTAAATGAAAGAAGCAATTAGTCGTATCTCATTCAAGCACAGGTAACTCGTGGCCCAATAAACCAGGTATTGCCATAAACCCTCCCGAGCTAAAAGTGTTCTCCCTTCTGTTGGAGCCCGGGGGGCGATTCGTTTAATTGTTAATGCCATAGTGATCTAAGTGGAGCCGGGCTTATGTGGGTTAATGAGGTCGCTTCTAATTCATAGAGTCGCTAAAGTGCCCTCCAGTTATGAAAACTCTACTTCAGCAGACGCCGTTAGTCATTTCGCTGTTAAGTGACTAATTATTCGTTTATCTCAATTATCTACTTAATTTATTGAAGTAATTTCGTAATAACGTAGTATGAACAAAACAATCGGTTAGAAAGAATCTGGAATGGAAGCGCTTCAAATCAAGTTAGTACAGCGAGAAATGATTTTTCATAACAGAGTATTAATGCCATTGATTTAACATTGATTTTTGCCTGGCTTGTGGGATTTGTTTTTTCACTTTATGTATAAATTATACAATAAATTTATTCATTATTACACAATTACAAGTCAGTCAACACACATGAAAAATACAATGTCCACTATGCATTATCCACAGCGCAGGCTTCGTCAGGTGACAAATGGAAATATTGAATGTATGTATAAATATTGAATTACGTATGCTCTTGCTGACAGTTGCATTGCTGTGATAAATGACAGTTTATTAACTACATTGACTTAAATAATAAATATTATTTCCCACGATAAAGAAGTCGCAATCCGAATTAAAACTTTAAAAATACTTAATAATTATTTTAAGTACGATTTTCTTGATTTCATGTTTCACCAAAGAATCTGAACTATATTCAATTAAATGTATAAGTGGCAACAGTTCAAAGCTACAATACATAGCTTTACTGTGCATTATTTATGTTCTTGCCTCGTAATCGTAGTCGAATATTACGATAATAATATAGGGGAAAATGATAGGGCCATGCTCACTAACAGAATATACGGGTCAGGATGTGACCTATTTGACATTATCAAAAAACACTGAATAATAAAGAATGCTTTCAGTGTAATTAGAAGTAAGAAAGTCGATTTCGTTAATACCTATCGATATTACTAAATGTGATTTGAGAAATATTTTTCTAGTTATTCCGCCAAATGAAACTTCTGCGAAAAGTTGGTTGGCACATGAAATTCGGCAATGCAATTTTCGGCGAAAAGGCAGGATTCCACGTTTTGTGTTATATTAATAAATGACACAAAAGTAGTGGTAATGCAATTCTAAACTCGATGATACAACAAATGAAAAAAGTAGGTACGTAAGGAAAAAAACATTTATACAAAGGCGACTTATCCCTTTAGGGATCTCTTCCAGTTAACCTTTGAGCAGTTGAGGCAGAATTCGAAGTGATAATTAGACATACGTACATACTCTACAAAACTATTGTAGAAGTCTCATTTTTATTTAGTTAGATAATAACAATATCATAGACTTAAAGGTCCTAAAGCCCTAGCCTAGGTTTAAGGCCTATGTTCAGCAGTGGACGTCTTATGGCTGAGACTTAAAGGTATAATAGACGGCGATAGTCTAATAACTTTTTGTGGCTCTGCTACTCCATCTATTAATGACTAGCGTACTAGAACAGGTGACATTTCCTCTTACATTTTGGCTATCTTTAGGTCGCTCATGCTCGTCTCGTATTAGATTTGGAGCCTCAAAAATTTCTTAGACTATGGCCGTCTATTATGTCTTTAAGTATATGATAATATGAACGATTAAACACAGATAAGTTAAAGCGCCTTACAAAACACATACATCTCTTTCTAAAAACCCCAAATAAAGACATGAACGATAGAGACAAACGACTATTAATGGCAATAAGAATTAACAATCGTTCAAAATACAAAATTAAATAAGGAACAAATTTTTATATGGGGACACTTTTTCTTCTCCCTCGCGTTTTTCCCGGCTTGGAGTCCTGTTGAAAACCTAATCCCATGAATTGGCGTAGACACTAGTTTTTACGAAAGCGACTGCCATCTGACCTTCCAACCCAGAGGGGAAACTAGGCTTTTTGGGATTAGGTCCGGTTTCCTTACGATGTTTTCCTTCACCGAAAAGCGACTGGTAAATATCAAATGATATTCCGTACAATAAGTTCCGAAAAACTGAGTGGTACGAGCGGTGGGTACGAGCCGGGGTTTGAACCCGAGACCTCCGGATTTAAAGTCGTATGTCTTACCGCAAGGCTACCAGCGCTTCTTACGTATACATGAAGACTATCTGTCTTTATTTAAGTGTCTCTGACCCACCAACTTGACAGAAAATTAACTTCCATCGTACCTAACTAGCTATCGGGCCGCATTTAACTTACATTTAACCCATGACTCGTCAATCGAACGACAGATATAGCAGATGAGTGCGGTTTTCAGTACCGCTGTGAAATTTAAACAGATGGTGGTTAGCTTAATTATATTCGGTGACTCTCAAACAGCCACGACGATATTCGCTTAGACGTCGTACCATTTTACTTTAGCGTAACATGACTTTGACGAATCAATACATAGTATTCATAGACGGAGATCTAGCCCTGAGATATATTACACAGTAACGAGGGCAAAGAAAGCCCCCTAATTTTGCTATAGGTACTATAACAGGTACTATCCTTATTTCTAATTCGGGCAGCTGTTCATCGGTGGATGTACATACTTTTTTTAGATTAGATTAATTTAATAAATGACAAACATTACGGCGCCTCTACGTGATGGGCCATCATAGGGACGCAGCTATGCGTTAGAGGAAGCTAACGATATTGCCATCTCGTTCCGTCGTATAGCTGCGTCCCTATGATGGCCCATCATATACAGCAGCCATTGGGCACACAATAAATATGTCAAAATGTTCACAAATAATTAATTCTAATTGTAGTTCCAATAACAATGGCGGGCCGGCGGCGCCGGCGTCGGAAAAAAAAATTGCGATACAGCGGGGAGATGCTGCCAGCATCCTCGGCACCATGCCGAAGAGTCCCAATTTTTTTTTAGGTTTATTTAGTTTTAGTTTTTAGTTTAATTTTATTTAAATAGGTGAGTTTTATTTGTAAGCTTAAATACATCCTACCAATAAAATTTTATTCACTAGGCACCCATTTCCAAAAAAAAGTTAACCATCCCTATCAAATGTTCGGATGACAATCTATAAGAAGGACATTCCTGTCATAGTTGGATCTTAAGTTTTAAATAGAAATAAAAAATAATACACATCATAACTCAAATAATCAAGAAATTGCAAAAATTGTAACGTATTACGGTCTAAAATCGATAAGATATTTCATAAAAGCACGTAAAGTATATTTTCCGTCGGTCCCCAACATCGGATCAAGAGGCTTTAGTTTGGTCTAGTTCCTCGGAGAGCACTTCTCGGAGTCCTTACCATGATTATTGGATCTCATCTCGAATGGCACTCATGTTACGGCTATGCACTCGTAAGCTCGGCCCAAAAATAGCTGCACATTTTTGTAGTTAACAATTTCCTCTCTTCGTTTATTTTTTATTAATAATACCTTACTGGAGAAGTACCTCCACCTTACAGAAAATAACAGCTAAATAGCACTAGACCCTACTCATAGTGATGTCCTCCTGCTGGTGAGTAAGGCTTACCACCAGGTGGGCCGTATGCTTGTTTGCCACCGTCGTGTTATAAAAACAAATTACGGGCAAATCTACCGGAATTGGGTAAGTACCTAAGTTGAGATGGACTCATTTTGACGCTGACTGTTAGCAATAGCCAGCACTGTTCACTCACGACACTGCACTGCACTTACTACTATTCGTAATGAAACATGTGGCGTACAAAAATCTCTATAGCGTGTTTGGCCGACAGTTCAGCGCCATCTACTGGCATATTGGGCAACTACGAAACTAAACATTAACCCGCTTATTCATAAACGTGTTTCAAACCTCATTTAGTTAAAATGTATTTTGTCTGTTTCTAACAAACACAACTGTCAATGTGACAGATAAGGACAAAAGATGATTTAGTTAAATGAGGTTTGCAATACGTTTATGAATAAGCGGGTACAACTTTACAGCGTTTAACAAGCACTTTTATTAAATATCCATTAAAAATCTCATATAGGCACCTGTCAATCGAGAATTTGCTTGGTTTTTACGAAAACGATCTTCTCTCACTCAACTGAAGTTAGACGTTTTTTAGAATGTATCGCACCTAAGAATTACCTAAAAACAAAATTTACATATATATATTTTTTACATAAATACTTTTAATAATATTATCAAATGATTCAGTCACGGCCTCCATTTTACCCTTATGTACGTGAGGTATAACAGTTTATAAAAATGGCGTACCTAAGCTAAAAGGGGCTGTTTCGTAAATAGTCGCGTAAATGCCGATTCCTGTCGCGCCGGGTGCGCCTGAAGCGAGTAAAACTGGTAACAAAGACGCACTCCAGCCGGATCAAACCGGCAGCGACCCCAGCTAAACTTACTGTATTGTTTCCTGGGTTTTGAAAAGTTTTATAAGTAGTTTATGTAAGGTTATAAATGTAATAAACAGGAATTAGCTTAGAGTTGCTGACTTGCAAAAAAATACCGGTTTCTAAATACCAGTTTGTGAGCTTCGGAAATGCCGCTGAAGCTTATGATATTTTACTGAAAATGTATCCAGGGTCCAGGTTATTTCCTGTAATAAGAGCAATAAATTAAAACGTAGATTCTACTCGTCAAAAAATAAAACTTTTGTTCGTCAACTTTAAAAAAATATATATTTTGTAGATTGTCTTTTTTTCATACAAACTAAATAATATTTTCAATGTATGTTAAAATCCATCTAATTGACATGTCTTGTCACCCTACAGACGTAATCAATTTCGGAATGCATTGCGTGTTCGAATAAACTTTAAAATATCCTAAAAATCTAACAATAAGTTAATTTTAAAATAAATTAATATTTTGGGGACAATCTTACACAAATCAACCTAGTCCCAAACTAAGCAAAGCTTGTAGGTACTTGTACTATGGGTACTAGGCGACGACATACTTACTTATATAGATAAATATATACTTAGATACATAGAAAACACCCATAACTCAGGAACAATATTCGTGATAAACACACAAATAAATGCCCTTACCAGGATTCGAACCCGGGACCTCCTGCTTCGTAGGCAGGGTCACTACCAACTGGGCTAGGAGCCCGTTAAAAGTTGCTGAACAAACGTTGTCTGGTTAGAGGAGTATAGAATCTACGTTTAAATTTATTGCTCCTATTAGAGGAAACACCCGGTATACCAAGCAATTTAAATACCATCTGTCACTCTTAAGCGGAAATGTCAATTTCCAAAGCATTTCCTCTAGACGAACAATACCTTATCGTATTCTCATTTACTTTCATACCACAAAGCTTTACAAACACGATCCAGCCAACACATTTAAGGCCAACCCATTTGTTCAGTATAGCGCGAAATAGATCTGTGAAACAATAATTTTCTATCAGCGAAAGAGGTTCAAAGCAACATTCCAATAAAATGTCATTTATCCCGCGAACGCTCGCCCGCGATCTACTGAGAACAGCGAGCCGGGCACATGACATGACGCAACTTGAACAATACAAACATGTCAATTGTAAAATACCTACGCGAATTTACGGCTGGCGCATTGCGCCTGTAGAACATCGAAAAGGCGTATGAGTAGGAACTTCGCGAGCGACAAATATTGAGCGTCCACCTGCTGCCGTACGAAGCCATAGCCTATTTAACTTTTTAGAATAATGCGACGAAACTGAAAAGGCTGAATCAGACAGCCTGGCTCCAAATACTAGTAGAATATTCAGTAAGTCAGTATTGGGCAAACTATATTTAGGTTTTTGATTTACATATACGTATCTTGACAGCTGCTGTCGTGCAGTCGCCATCAATATATCTAGTTAGTTATTACTGTTATTAGGTAATATCTACTTATAAATTGGCGCAGTTACAAAAGAAAAATAAGTGTAGGTATAGCATTAAAGTTAAACAAATAATTTAGAGACACTTATGTTTGGCTCTGGATGTATGTGGAAACTGAATTATTGCCATTTAGATAGCAATTAAATAAATCAAAGCCTTTGTTATAATTTAAAAGCTACATTTTCCGAGGTAGACTATTGACTTACACGCAATTAAAGCGCATAAAAGAACCCAATGGGATATAAAATACGAAAGCGTAGTTTACTCGAAAAGGAAGCACAGATAAACCACGGAGACGGGAAACATTTCCTCAGACTATTAAAAAAGTCATCAGATACGGAGCAATAAGTAAATGACCGCGTACTATCTCCCTCGGTGCCGACGTTCAGTGGTGTGCCTGAGAGCCAGACACATAAATGTTTTTAGATTTTATACACTTTATCAATTAGTTGTGAAATACTATTTTTCTTGTCTGTCTTTTATAAGTAGGTACGCATAGGTATTTTCATAACATAAGTGAATAATAAATCTAAAATGCACATGAACTATGTAGGTAAGTATTTATCTTTTAAGCGTCATGACATAACACAAATACCATCCTACTCGTACGTGTGTATATGTACAATGGCAAACCATGTTCATCTAACACCAGTAAATTTATAGACATCCTGCATCCTGCTGACGTCAGCACTTTCATAATACTTTTATCACGAGGCGGTAGCAAGATAGCTTCATGCGTCCGACCAAAATTATACACACCAGTGTGGCTACCCAAGTCCTTCTAATATCAGCAAATTAAAACACATTCTGACTTTGTGTCAGCATTTTCAGAATACTTTTATCACAGGGCGTCAGCAAGATAGCTTCATGCAACCCAAGTCCATCTAATATCATCAAATTAATATAAATTCCGACTACGAGTCAGCACTTCCCTAATACTTTTATCACAGGGCAAGATTCATGCGTCCGACCAAAATTATACCCATCTGTATGGCAACTTAAGTCCTTGTAATATCAGCAAATTAATTGGCATCCTGACTACATGTCAGCACTTCCCTAATTCTTTTATCACAGGGTGCAGCAAGATAGCATCGTGCGACCTAATTCGATCCGCCAACGGCTGCCCGCGCGATCTTGCCAAGTCCCCGACACGGCCCACCCGTGTTCCACCGGGAAACGTTACAGCCCCCTTATCTACACTTAAACATGCAAACTCGGTTGTGGATCACGATCAATTCGCAGTTTTACTATTAGCCGTACAGCGAGTTTAATTATGTGTTATTATATCTTTGATCGTTCGATCAATAATATCTTGTCGGAAACTGAAATTATGAAATAGAATTAAACATGCTTTGTAGGGTTCTGCACCCAATATGTGAGAAAAGAAACCTTATTAACCTTTTGACTGCCATCGTCTTACATATGAGACAAAGTGACAACGTGAATGACACCTTCATAAATTATGATTATGACAAAGTTCAAATCAGAAAGTTAAAATGTTGACGCAAGGTTAATAAGCCTTTTCTGTCTGACGTTTGATAGAGGAGATGTATTTCATTATCTGTAATTAGACAGTTAACATTTTCAGTGCAACCTTTATTGTCGCTATAACATGCCTTTATGATAAAATTACAAAAATATATAGGGAATCGAATCCTTTAATTTATGTAGTAGGTCGTTTTTATGTATTATTAAGAGAAACTAGCGGGCTGCTCAACAAAATAAATAGTATAGCATATGACAGCTATTGTTTTAAAATATTATTAAATTATTTTTAGGTATTATTCGCAAAGTGAACTGTAAACAAATTATACGCTTACAAGACTGTAAGCGACTGTAAGTTTTTAGACAAAAATAAAACTAAATTATACTGTCTCATAGTTGAGCTTCTAGCTAGACTAGTAATAAAGAAGGACAACTACTAAAAACATCAATTTAAATTCCTTTGTTAAACCAGAACACAAGGCTCTCAGAAGACTCATATTGATTAAATTATGAAAGCAAAATCTATCACTTTCAGTTCTATACATTTGGGCGCAACCTATGTGGATATCATAATCCTCCTTCATCGAACTAGTTTCACGTGCTTAATGGAGCAAACAGGGGCAATGGTCCGTCGGCAAACCTTGAGCTTGAACGTGCGAGTCTCAGCCAGTAGGCAACTTTGAGCACGTTGTGCAAGATTATATTGATCACGTTGCTCGCTTCACAATTTCAAATTCACTTGTGAAATTTCAATTTGGACTTTAGTCAGGGTTTATTGAACGTCGTTACAATGTGCATGCAGCTTTACTATAATCTTACTGCGTTATTTTGACGTAAAACAGAGCGTCCGACGAAGCGAAGAGGCGGCGGCGGCGGTGGCGACGGCGGTCGGCAACGCTTCCGCTCTGTAACGTTGGCGTGAATTAATTCAATGATCGTCCGCATAATGACTTGCATGTGGCCACCCCTTGCGAGTGCGCCTCTAACTAACGTCCACTAATTTCCACCGCGTTAATGAAGGGAATTCTCCGCAGAGACGTTTTTGTTAGCAGACACACGGCGGAATAAGTAGAGTTTTGGCACTGTCACCGCGAAGCGTTAAAACGTTTGGGCTATTAATCTTACCTCGAGTAAATTGCATTTAAAGTTTGTGTTAGAATTCTCTGCATTTTATCCTTTCCGTATAACATGATTCGAAACGAGATAAAAACAAAGTTACTCGTGCAATTGTGCCTAGACCTCTCGACAGAATGCGGTGAAGTGGTCAAGCCGTCGGTCTACGCCGTACCGTACTACTCGTTATTTCTCATTATACTGAAGGGATTTTCATAACAACGTTCGGCGACTTGTAGTGGGTCTGAGACTGCTTTGGGCTACTTAGAGAGCCATTTGCAGAGAGATTGGCCCGACCTACGAGGTAGATGGCAGAACTTTGCAGATAACTTCTCTAAACTTGGAACATTTTGACGCTGCAATGCTTGGATAAGGTACCTAACGCGGGAGACCGGCTATGGGACGTTTAAACTTACTTACTTGTGCATTATCTAAACTTCATAAATACATTAGGGTATAAAGTAAATATTATAGACTGTCCCGTACGTAAGTATACATATACCTAATCGGACAAGAATACAAAAAACCGAGTAAGCGCTTAGTCGGATTCGCGCCCTGAGGGTTTCGCACATCACACAATATTGACAATATCTGGGCATTGCTAAAATGAAAAAAAAATTTAAACAGATTGAGGGACAAAATTTGACTTTGCTGCTGAAAAACTGTTGTCTCCATACATAGGTAAGTCACGATTGGTTTATACACACAATATTAATTTATTAAGTAATTTAAGAACTATTTATTTTTTTATTTACATATTCACTATTTTATAGTATTTCTAAACAACACCAATAACTGTCATGAAATTTATAAATTGAGATAATGTATTTATTAGATTTTTGTTTTTTATTAACAATAATTTCCGTTAATAACAAAATGTATGGTTCCCGGCTGCCTGTATAATTGTATATGCCTACTACCTATGTGTAAGTCTATCAATACGGTAAACTCCTCTTAACGTTCCTCGTGTCTCAAAATTCGATACAGTGACGTATTTTCTGCAGGTAACTTACCTATTACAACATAGATATTTTATTCGAGGTAAATTAGTAACTAAGTAAGTAATGCTGCTCCTACACTACTGTTATGACGTTAAACATAAGTATATGTAACGGTATTACGGGATCACCATAAGTGATTTTATTTTTGTTTAAGATGCAAAAGCAATGAAGTTAACATTTCTTTATCGGCGTATTTCTGGTACGTACTTAAACAAAAATAAGTATTTTAGATATTTTTGATTATGTGTACTTAAATAAAAGTCCAGGCTACTTAAGGACAAATACCACAGGTTAAGAAGCTCTCGTACAAAGCTGTTTTCATTAGAATGTGGTAAAAAAAAAGTATTGGCTTAGAAAACTCTGTGATGCTGTTAGTGTGGCTCAATCTTGCCTGATCTGATTCCGAATAAAGCAAGCCTTCAATTGGCCCGCGTAACACATTTATTCCATTTCCATCTTCCACTTGGCTTATGATGATATTTTGACATAAAATTACACGGCTGGCCGAGTTAAGGGTACTAGACCGTCGAAATGGTTCAAGTTTATTTTATAAGCTTTTTACGAGCCGCGGTACTTAGGAAACTCTTCAGGTGTGTGCATATGTCAGTAATAGGTACCGGCATTAATAGGTCAGTTAATATAACTTAGCTAGCTAGTTTATGTTCCCATGTTTGAATAAAACTTGTATTTTAGGAACAAAAGTAGAACCTAACTCGAATTATAGGCTGTTTCATTGTTACAAGCACATTACAACTGTTACAAGCTACTCCCAAGGGTTCTAAGCGTCATTAAAATTACACTTTATTGTGCCTTTTTCCTACTTTTTGACACAACACTTACCTAAAAGTTATATTTATATATAAGTATTTGTGTGTATGTATATTATTGTATGTGTATTACTTTTATGCATATGTATATTATGCATGGTAAAGTTTATATATTTTTGTGTTAAACTAGGGTAATTTACTTTTTGTTATTAATTTCGTTAGATGCACCGCCTACAATCTTTTCTGTTTTGCCCCATGGTTGATTGGTAGAGAATGTCTTATGGCATTAAGTCCGCCTTTTGTACGTTAAGTTTTCTTATGTGCAATAAAGATTAAATAAAAATAATAATAAAGTGCCAATTCCTGCAGTCATTAGTTATTTGAAGTATATCAATTCAATTTAGGCTTGTATAAATAATATGATTTGCGTTAACGGAAGTCATCAGTTTTACTTGTCATTTAAACTTTAAGCAAATAAAAATTGTACAGATAAAACAAGTTCATGGAAATTAAAACGAAAACATTTCCTGTTATTAAACACGTATGCCATGTAAACATAATCTAATTTTTAAGCGCGAGCAGACAGTAAGAACATGCATTAATAAGAGTAAGTACGTACGGCACATAAATTACACATTTTAATAGGTTTCGCAGTGTACATTAGAGGGGTGTGTCGTAGATACATGTATTTAATATTCATGGGCGGCCCTCTACAACCCCTCAACTTAAAAAGTACGGGTAGCTGATTACTATACGCTACTGAAACCTTTTACACTTAGAGGCTTTACATCTTACAGGCAGTCAAAGATATTATTTTCTTTCATACGACCGGAGATTTAAAACCTCTTCTTTTCTCAACGTAAATAAGCGGAGCTAAAATGTAAGAGGTGAACAAATACAACACGACTCTAGATTAAAATTTAAGTTGATGACGCCTTAATGATGGGGTAGGACATGTCGTGGCCCCGTAATGGTGCACAATTTCCGTGAAAGCATTGTATTAAGTCATTACTCCCCCGCCGCAATCAACCCAGCCTGAGCACATCTGAGATAAGCCATTCCATACGATTTCATAATGTATTCCGTTTTTTAACACAATGGACTTTAAGTATGATTTGAAATTATGATTTTGATCATCAATCATTACGGCGTGACGTTGCCAGGAAATAGGCAGGTTGTGGGTTTTCCGTAGGTACACTTGATATTATGATGAATTTGTGAAAATAGGAATTCACATTGGCTAATGTATAAAATATTGATACATCTCCGCATGGTTTCGTTATGTAAAACAAACAAACAAACAGATCAAATTTTTCGTCGGATTTCAAGATACAACGTAAGCGCAGCTTAATTTTGGCTCCACGAGTAACTACTTTAATGTATAATGTGGTATTGTTAATAAACGATTTTTATAACTGTAATTGGCTTTATGTCAGTTACACTCCTGACTTCAGAGCCTATGCATAAATACTGCAAATAACTATTTAATACTCCCTATTACATAACTAAAGGTAGGATATTAACGTTTTATTTTTACACCTTTATACCTACTTATAAAAAAAACAATACACTCCTTTTTTGGACAGTCGTGTAATAAAACAAAAACGTGTAAGTGACTACAGTTTGTTTGGAAAATTAATTCAAAATGAAGGTAGAAGAGCAATTAATTTCATATATACTTACCATATAACCACATGAGTATCGGAAACCTCTCATTATATGCCTATTCCTAAAGATTTAAATATTTATCACGAATAAAAGGCTTCGAAGGAAACGCCTAGTTCTCGACACAATGCTCGGGAGCGTATTGTAAAGCGTTTCGAGAAATCGCTTTCTCAAAAGCGAGGCTCGCCTTTTTGCAATTTAAAGCGTCTCTCATCTAGATTGCATGAATACGAGCATAATCACTGAGTACGGAACATTTCTTTATTTAACTGAGCGGACTGAATGGGCTCCTTAAAGTACAACACAATACATTTTAGATGATACGAAATATTTAATTTCCTTATAAGCTGAATCGAATCAGAAGCATTTTAGATGAATAAAATGCATTCGGATTTCTTTTTGCAGTCCATCAATGAAATGAACTAATCTTTATTATCTATGTCATAGTTAATTGTAGATAGAAGTTTTGGCGATCCCGATATAGTACTTAATTTCAAAGGAAATCAAAACCTAAAAGATTTATTTTGTTCTTTCTAATAAACCGCTATGAATTGAATCAATAAAATTCAAATAATTATTGACGAAAAAAAAAATTTTAGCAAAGTATTTTACGACGTAACAAGCTGACTAAATAATATTAATGTGAGTGTTCCCCCGGGTTGAGTTCGAATTCCTAAGTAAACTGAACTAGGAAAATAGTTCACTTTATTAGATAGATACGCTTCGCCCGGATCTGTAGCTAAATTAACACGGATCCGTTGCAAATTCCATCACATCCGGCTTCATAATTTAGTATAGAGGAATCTGCTTTTGTACGAGCATTGTTCATCCTGTTTAGGTAACTATCTCTTTTGTTGCGCAGTTATATAATATCTCATTACTTTTCATGTAACTTTACTAAAATTAAAAATCTTTATTTTAATGATTACGATTTTCAACAGTTTATGAAAATTATTACGTGTTAATCATTTAAGAAAAGCCCCAAAATGGCTGAACCGAATATGATACAACAGGCCTAAGATCACTTGTTAGAAAACTGCTTTCTCGGTTCCACTGTTTTAATGTTACGGTGCCACAGACACATACACAGACAGACACACATACCGTTCAAGCTTATAACACCCCTATCGTGTTCAGTATCTCATCATGTGTTTAGACTCTCCTATTTAATACTTCGTGCAAATACATTTCTCACGACACGTTTTAAATATACATATTTATTAGAAAGAATTTAAAATATTTTTACCTCTACATCAATAGGTAAGTACACTAGCAGCATTCCAAAATATTGGAGGTCATATATCTAGGGTTGCCACCCGTACTTTAAGTACTATATAGTATCGTACTATATTTTGGTTTGGTGTACTGTTGAAAATATGTAAAAAAGACGAAAATACTATATTTTTGGATCTTTTTCATGAGGTAACAACAAGGTGTACTATATTTTTTTGATGTAGGTTTGGAAAAGACTATATTTCTCTAAAAAAATTGTGGCAACCCTACATATATCTAAACTAAACAAAAGTATTTGGCTTTTTGCTAAAAAAAACACTATACCAGAGCAAAAAATTTCAATGACGCGGAATTCATACTTAATACGTAGTTTGTATATATTTTAAAACTACCCTTAATTACTGATGTACGAGTATGGTAGTACGTCGCCAAACCGTTTTTTTTTTCCATTAATTTCTTTCTAGTGGGTATTTTTCGGTGGCGATTTGGCTATTTACCAAGTTATTAAAAACAAATAAAAACAAACATGCACGACACGTCTAATTAGGAAAAACATACAGCCTTGGCCAGAAGTGTTGAGCACCAATGCGATTTTCATACAAAACTGGAAAGTTTAGTCCATCGTTTCCATCTTTGTTTAAGATATTTTGTCAATTAATTTAAACTAATAGGCATGTTTTGTTGAAGTTAGTACTAACTGCATAGAATATTTGCAATATGTCGCACCGACTTAAATTTACATTTTTGGTACCTTCTGTTTTCAGATTTTTTAAGTACCTTGAAAGTGTTATTAAGTGAAGTTTTCTATATTTATAAATAAAATATAACATTTACCGTTACCGTACATTGTTAGGATAGGGAAATAATGCTTCACATCAAAATTGTAAACAAAAACACCTAAGTATGCTCAACACTTCTGGCCAAGGCTGTAGCTTGTGGCGTAAGTGCTTCTATCGTCAGTATTGAGTGACTTTTTATAGATGCAAGAAATTTTAATAATATCTCGTGATATAGTTAAAATAACCGCACATGTTCAAATCCTGTGGAAACCCAGTTTGAAGAAACACCTCGTCACTAGTAGGTGCGAGGAGGTACCCGTTTTCAAATCTAAACATTAGCTCGCTCGCAGTCCATTTACTATACAGAATTCAACACAGACCGCACGGACGGTATTTAATGATACCGTATCTTTGACTGGTATCTGGCTTTTGGCGCCACTCTAGACGCGTGGGCGGACTGGCGACTGCGAACCAATCGGCCAAGTCAGTGATTAACTGTCTATACGTTGCGTGCGGACCTGTCGAATGATTAAACGCAATTGAAAACTATTTCATAAATAATCGTCACGGGCGTCAACTGTTTAGTAATATGTTGTAAACAATAAATTATGGAGATAAAGATTAAAACGAGCCAAACAAGCTAAAGGGTAGGTGGTTTTTAAAGGACCTTGTTAAGGCTTCGATAGCTAAAGGGGTTTAATTCAATGGAGAGAAAATAAGCCAACAATCGTAAGTGAGTAAAAGTAATGTACTAAAAATAGCAATGTATGACAGCCTTCAAATACAACAATAGAACATTATAAAAAACATAGACAATAAAACATATCAACCTCAACAGGCCTACTCCGGTAATAGGTTACGGCAACCGCTTTCCATTAGGTAGACTGTATGCTTATTTGCCACTATCATAGTTTAAAAACCATATAGGCCGGTAGCTCTACAGTTCTGCTAACCTTTTTTATAAAAAAAAAACTCGTCCTATTAAGAGTGTAAATTGATAATGGAGTGTAGTAACATAACTCGGCCCTTTTTCTGGTCCCGTATTCTAATTTTATAAATACATAAACAATACACTGAACATTACTCCAACACACAACAAACAATAAACCAATATTGAAGTTGTATTGGAATTGCATCGGAATAATTTTCAAGCAAACTCGCATATTTCTGATTCAGACGTTCAAGCGCTACCTGTATTGTGTATTTAAATTACCATGCATTGGAGTTGTATTGAAGTTGTATCATGACAACACTTATTTTAAAGTTAGAATACGGCCCCTAGTCAGTACGTTGCCAGAGCTTTCGATATGTTGACGGTACCACCTTAATTATTTGTTGCCGTAACTGATAATAAAGATCATTACCTTTAATTTTGCTTTAGAAACAAATTTCAATACCGAGCGGATTTCCTACATGCAATTAATTTATTTTCTATTAATTCCTTTTATATAAAACCGTGTAAATACAGACCCGCATTAAACGACCAATGAAATTGGAGAAATCGAATATCCTTACTGTGAATTATCACGTGTGAGCATTCATCGCTCCAATAAATATAATTCTCCTCACACAATTGCTCAATAATTGGCTATAAAGTTGGATTATAGCATCACGAAGGATGCAAAATAGTTTCTGAGAATTAAAAGTAACATGTTCCAGGATTTATATTTACGTAATTTATGTATTTACAGCATAGGATAATATATTTAAAATTATGAATTATATATTATTTCACTATTTTATGTTGCCCTCGAGTTGAGTTCCCAAACTGTATAAAATATATAAAAATATAAATGCAGTCTTTTTTCATATTTTACTTATTAAGTATCAATATAATGTTTTAAACTGCTTACAGTAATAACATAATCAAATACTTCGAGAAATCATTACCAGCCTTTACGAATACATCTCTTGGGTAGAACGCCCCTTTCATTGTAAATGTGTACCTACAAGAGGGTTGTTACAAAACAAATAGATCGGTACAAATTAATAAACCCAAGGACAAGCAAAACGAGTCACTTCGTATAAAAACTTCCATAAAATATTACTCGTTTTGATTGTACTTCAATGTAGATTACAATTTGAAGCGCAAGAGTTGTGTTATTAAGTTAGGTATTGCATTTACAATCATTAAATATAGACTGGCCCATTCTCCTTTTAAGCAGGTGAACATTCTCACCAACCCAGATTCTCAAGAGGCTTGGCGCTAGTAGATATATATTATTATATACTAGTATATTGTACGTAGTAAAACTAATTACGAAACTGGTGGGTTTAAAACAGAGAGTGACGTTAGGTTAGACGATCACGGTTTCTTAGGGTTACCAAGTTATTCTGTAATAGGCTTGACAAAGTACGCCTAAACATGTGTTTAATGTTTTAACTTCTCATAAAAATATGTTAGCATATATGTCCCACTGCTGGGCACAAGTCTCCTCTCTTGCCCAAGAGAGAGATCGGGTCATCACGCTGATCTAAAGTGGATTCGGGACTTTGACCCCTTTGAATTTTACTTCGGACGTACCGCTTGACTACCATCGCCCTAAACAACTACCAATTTTTAAATTATTTTGTAATCTGAAACCGCTGAAAGTAGCAACAGAAAAAATTAGTCCCCTGCCATGATATCAGATTTAACCACACTAAAATTACCAACATATTAAGGAAATTCCGGACGTCTGGTAACCCTATATGTATGTTGAACCCAACAATGCGAGGATTTATATTTTCCCAGCCTAATTGCTACGCGTGGGCGTTAGTATTACAATATATTTTCGTGTCGCGTGATTTATGATTACTTTCATGTGTGACTGTTAAGTTATTCTATTAAAATTTAATTTTACTGCATGTTGTTTTTGAATATATTTCTTTTGTGATAGTTTACGCATTTCATTCTAACTTGATACAAATACAAGTAAATGGTTTACTTATTTGTATTGAATCTAAAGCATTAGAAGTTTAAGATACCGCAATATGCACAAAATCATGTTTTAGTTCTTTCTCCACGTGAAACTGTGTTCAAGCAGCCTCGTCTTCCATTGTATAATAGTTTCAAATACTGTAATACTAAAATAATAAAAAACGGAAATAACATTAACTTATTACATCTTACATATTATACTTAAAAAGCTACCGTATTTGAAACCATGTCTTATCAACACTTGATCAAGCTTTCTTTGTTTTCCCGAAATGCAGCAGCTAGGCAAAGTAATCTTTAAGATATATTACCTTCGAAGCGTTCTCAAGAAGTGAAAAATGGTTTCAAGGATGGTAAATAAATCAGGATCGAGGATCGCAAACGAGCTCTGCAGCTCCTGATTGAAACAGAAAATTGCCGATCTGACCATATTATTGGCAATTTTCTTTTTTATTAGTTATCGATAGTGAGTTCGCCCGGAGTGAGCCCGGAGTAAACCATAGGTTTGTTTTGTACCTATAATTATATATGCATAAACTTAATGTTGCAGTCGCTTTAAACTAAAATTTATCGCTAATACCACAAGTTATTGGCTGATAAATCTTGCTACGATAAGGTATCCAATGTGTTGTAATACTCTTGTTCTAACAAGTACCTACAAGTCAGTTGTGAGGTGCTCCATACCGTAAACACGTAACACGGTGAGACGTGTGCAGATTGCGGCGGCCGATACGATGGAGTTATAGGTACTTACAGGGCTACTGTATCATAGCAACCGTATGTGACATGACCCACTTGGCACTTATTAACGGATAACTTTAATGTTATTTGACGCGTAAACTGTTTTAGCTTAGAAACTAGATGAGGAAAGCGTAAATATTAAAAATAATAGCGCTTAAAAAACCGTTCGCGCTCATGGTATGAGACCATAATAAGTAAGTAAGTTAAGTTAAGTAAGTAAAAACATCTTTATTGCACACCTTAGAACGGGACAATGAACTTAATCTAAAATATTACATTACACACACACATACATTATTACATTTGATAAGTATTTGGGCGGTGGTAGTTAATTGTTACAAAGCTACTTGTCTTGTTTAGCTTGTAGCCAAGACTCATTAGACAAGATCTTGTGTCGTGCGATAGACTAGCCATGACTAGCTTTATTTGCAAGACCACACAATAGCTATTCAGCTGCTCTGTGTAATTGACACATAGTGTCAATGGACACATCATTAGCTATTGCTATTGATGCAACGTAATCAAACATTGATTTGGATTCGTCACACTATAGTAGGAATTTGTAATAACTGATCATCTTAGGCTCTCTACTGATTAAATTTTACATTGGTTTATCAAATAATTTCTGATTATTTTATTGATATAATAGCAGTATTCTAAAAATACAAAAACAATACATTAAGAACACAATCTCTACACAACTCTAACACACAAATAATCAACCAATTATGGAAGTTGTCTTGGAGTACTTCCAAGCAAATTCTGATTCCGACGTTTAGATGTTAGCTGTATTGCGTAGTTAATGCATTGGAATTGGATTGTCTTAACGTGTTCTAAAGTTAGAATACGACCCATGGTCTAACCTCACCCAAATTTTTAAGATCTAGACTAGACACCACGAATATTCAGTTAGTTTCTTATCCTAATACTTACCCGCGAAGCCATTATTTTCATTATATTTCATTATTTTCATATATGAAGCTAGTTTAGAAAAAAAAAACAAGTTTTACAGTAAAAAGAAACATCGTAAATAAACGTACATATTGAATCCTAAAAAGACACTCTGGGTAAAAAAAATAAGGTGGCATTACCTTCTTAAAAGTCGTACTTACGCCAATCCTTGGACAATATGTAACAGGAAGCAACCGCAAAAAACACTAAGATGAGTAGGAACATTCCAAAGAATTAGTAGCACTTAAATGTTTTTGTGATTCAAAATAAAACAAGTTAAAAGTGCATTGGTTGCACTTAGACTTGGGCGGGTGCCCGCATGGCTCCGTGCAGCGATACTGTAGGTATTCTTGGAGACAAAAGTTCTTTTATCTACTGCAGTGTCTGGTTTATTTTATGTATCGACTTTTGCCGGTGCCCGGGTTCTATTGTAATAATAATGTAATGTAACATAGGAACTAGTACTTGAATTAGATCTTAGGCTAGACATTTACTAACCTTAATTTCCTTTGATAAACGCCTAGTGCAAGCATACCTACTCGTAAATAGTATAGTCATAGTTAATGCGCAATAACAACTTCTCACAATTGAATGGATACCTAATCAAAATATGCATATAGAAGTTAAGTAGAGCTTAGAATCTAGATTCATAACCATGAGATAACATTCTCGAGAGGACATGAAAATCGACAGTACCGAAAATCAAAAGCACCAAGTAGCTCTTAACTGATAATAAATTACCTGTTATGTAGGTGAACGAATACCATAGCATATTTAAAAAATATATGAAATTTCTTTGCCCAACGTTTTGATGGTACAAGTGGGCTAAACAACTACAGTGACGCGTTGTTTAGCGTCACGGAATGTGTCACCCAACGCCGATGTTGTCCGAGAGATTGGCCACGACTCACCTCTCCCCTTTGTAGACTGTGCATGTGTATGTACAGTCAAGGAATTTGATTCGCGTACCGTTTCGTTGATTTATTGCTTGAAATGTCAGAATATCATAAGGCTTATATTTCTTTAAGCAAGCCAAGAAACATAGCCCTTAGTACTATTAATTGTCATCAGTAATTTAGACTTAAGACGGTACGCGAATCAAATTCCTTGACTGTACATGCTTGGGTCTCGACTCTGTTTTCACGTGCCAATGTTACCTATTGAAGATTTTAAGATTAAATCTACAATAGCCATTTTCAACCGACTTCAAGATTTCGAAGGAGGACGTTCTCAATTCGTCGGGCACTTTACTTTTTTATATATGTTCATCGATTATTCGAAGACTGGACCGATTTGGAAAATTATTTTTTTTGTTTGAAAGATACTTCATAGTTGGTCCCATTGTCACCAGGACTGGATTTGATGGTGATCCTGGAGAAATCGAAGACTCAACTATTATAGGCACACCTATATAATAGTGATTTTGGGCAACTCGGGCATTTCCTCTTGGAAAAGCGGACCCAAAGTGAAGTCGGTTATTTTTTTGATTAAATTTATTTTATTAAATCATACGAATTTCATTCATCACAAAACATTCTACGTTTACCTAGTTAAGTATAGGTACTACAGGAAATATAGGAATAGCTCCCACTTTGTCGGTACAAATAAGAGACTTCTTTTTTTCACTAATATAAGAATACTTCATCAATATAGTTTTAGGAAATCCTAATAACTCCATATCGACAAAGTGGGTCATTTTTCTCTGCATCAACACAAATTTCGGTCGGTTTAGTTCAGAGCGATGCTGCTTTGTAAAAAAAAATACAGCTAATGGTTGTTTATGTTGGGAGCCAACGATTGATAGTGTTTTTATTGATTGCAATCATCCTTGTTACACAATCACAAGTGTAAATATTTTTTTACAAAAATGGTTAAAATGTTCTTAACATTGTTTGTTAAATTTTTGTTATAAAGTTATCTATTGTTATAGTTGCAAGTAGTAAAGTTAGTAACAGTTTTATACTGCATAAAAATAAGAAAAGGATGGATATAAATTATTTGTTTCGCATTTTAGGATCGTTGAACCTTACATTTGATACGAATGCAGAAATACAATTTGAGTCGTAAAACAATAAAAAATGTACCAACATAAATACGTCCCATGAGCGTGATTGAAACGAGCTTCAAATATAATTATAATTTTGGTTGTACTCAAAAAGATATTATTCTATAATTAAATTAAGCGGCAGTGAGATACTAATCATGCAACGAAACAAAATGTTAAAACTAAACTTTTTTAACGGTATTTAAATAAAATTTAACTAACAAAATTCAATTCAATATCTATTTGCATAAAGTATGTTTAACCATATAAAAGTTACATTGTTATTTTCTACTCTGTGATATGGTAATCCAATCCGGTACATGTTCGAGTATTGTTGCCCGTATTCGAAGGCGCCTTACGTTGGGACGGTAAAGCAAACATTTCAATAAGATTGCTGTTTAAACTTGGCTTGCCTAAAATATGCCCAAATTCCATATTCATTTTTCTAGAGTATTTGCGGAATCACATTGCCTTCCGGTGTTGAGTGAGTTTAATACGATCTCTGAATGCAAATAAAACTGTACTATGATTTTGTCCTACTTTTTTTAGCAATTTTCACAAGTAAAATTTTTGGAAGCTTATCATTTAATTTGATGTTATATGATTTTATTTAGAGACTAGGCACTGAAATAAATAATTAAAATAGACAAATAAATTTACTGGAGGTACACTTACATTTAACAAGACACGTTTTTTTTCTACTTTCCGTAAAACCTATAGTCTAGTCTACAAGTTCACGGCCTAATTGAGTATCAATCTCAAGCTTTTTATTTGTTATACGTTTTTATTTATTCATGAACATATTTTGTCTTAGCTCTCCGTCATTTAAGTAAAAGTTACACCTCAGAGTGAAGATATTTGAGTTAGGTTTCGACCATAGTTAGGAGCAGTTGGACCATAGTTTTACGATATCATTTATGCATTTTTTTTCTTGCGGGCGTTTGAGTGACACTGGTACGAATTTTTGCTAGATCTCTTCAATATCGTGGGAAACGGGCTTTCATAATTGTAAATGGTAATGCATTCAACCTTAATAAGCTTGTACTTAAACTTATAAGCCATGTTCGAAAAATACTCAAGTGATTGGATTGGAACGTTGCTCGGTTTAAAACAACTTCCGGTCCATTCACCGCTTTTAGCGATTGATAAACATTAAACAAGTAAAGCAAAGGGTAAAAGTTGCCCTAACGCCAACTGCTTCTGCGCAGAAGCAGTTGGCGTTAGTAGCGACGGCGGCGCAGCGCAGTGTCAACACGCGGGGCCGCGCGTAAACACAACTTCACTCCGCGAAAGCCAACCCCAGCGCTCTAACTTATTATTTACTAAGCGAAGACTTTACTTTAGACTAAACAAGCGAACTCCTGCCAGCGACGGTCGCATTCACGGGTGCATGCCCCCAAACGTTGAATACATTGTAATGTTCCGATCCAAAGAGCTTTTCATTAGCAGGCTGTTTGAAACGGTCCACAAAGCACAGTGTTGCGTGGGAAGCCTCTCCGATTAATGTTCGCCAAGATCTGTTCTAGCATGGATTGGAATAGAATCAAACAGAATTATTAATTGAAATAGGATATAATTGAAACGTATTGGGATAGAAGTTATTTCTTGGTATTAGGTATCTCGGATGCATTTACATATTGTACAGCGAACAATTGTATGTCACATCCATATTTCGAATCAATGATATGATATTTATGTTAAGCATTCAACGATATCAAATTTTATATGTACATTACGACATTTTGGTAATTTCTGAGGAGTTTACGTGTTGTTGTGAGGAGTCACTTAACTTGTTTCAATGTAACAAATAGAATTTTGAGCCAGCACCAGTGAAATTTAAATATTGAATACATAGTTATTAAGTTTTTTTAAACCTCATAACGCAAAATAGGCGGTATAGATGTCGAGTGGCGGAAACTTGCCCGTTCTACAATACGATACAAAACAATGGTTTTTAACCCTTTATCGCATACAAACTGAGATAGTCATAATGTAATGATAGTTAATATTTTCAACTCTATAGATCATAAAGAGTGAAATTATGAATGTAATGACCCATTTTAAAACTTCTAGCAGAAGACGCGTGCCGCTCTTCGACGCCAACAATACTAAATCCGACAACAGTTTTTGCACAAAACCACCGCCACATTGACAACAAGAAAACGCCAGTATTCCAAGACTATAATAGTAACTTGCATGCATAAAAACACAAAGACAAAGAGTAGTGTAGGTAAATAAAATAACCTATACGTATACCTAATACAACGTTGTTGTATATTAAACACACCTTGCATGGAACCTTGGTATCTGTTAAAAATACTCAACCTCATATAAAGCAGGCATTACCGTACCTGTAACAATAAAGAATAATAATTAGTACTACTAAACACCTTTATTACTTCATCATTTTAAGCGTTACAATAATGGTGCCCCCGCAGCATTGTTACAAATAAATCATGTCCTACCCACCACTCGGTAGGCGTGGTACAAGGAACCTCCAGCTTGACATCATTATATTATTATTCTTCTAATTATTGATGGCATCATTGAAGATACTCGGCTTGGTTACTTACTAGTGTAGTGACTATCTTAAAATTAAAGTTGTCTTCATTTTCTTAGTCAAACCTTCATCTGACCGTCGTGACCACCATAAGACTTTATTGTTCGCCATCTGCTTTTCAATGTAAGATAGCGCTGGATACTACTCAATGGTACTCAACTCGATGGCATTGAACCAGTGGATGGGTATCCTCTCCCTGCTTTTGATGATCTTCCATGGGATCAACAAGCAAAACATTTTCAGAGCTATCAGGTTCACGCCCGACCTAGCGTCTAAGAAACACAGTATTCTCTCACGGCAGATAATGGAGAAGTGAGGATCTGGATCATAAGTTCCTACAGAATATTTTTACGTCCAGGGGATTCCCAACACTCTCAATAGGTTTGCGTGATTTCGACTTTCTAAAAAAAAACTAAACATATTTTTTTTCTAACTGCTATTTTTATTTATAATTGCCTTAATTATCATTGTCAATTTTAAATTTCCCAGAAATTCCCTTAGTGGTTATTAAAAAGTGCAAATACCGGTAAATATACCAATAGGTTCTACTCCTAATAGAAAATACTTATTCGAATCTTAAGGTCGCAGTGAGACTCCTACCAAACGTTGCCACTCATACATTTTTGGGAATAGAAAGCATCGTCATAAATATCTTTTGTTATGCAAATCGCAATGACATTAAATATTAACACCCAATCGGATTCAAGTCAACGGACTAACTAAACGGTTCAGTTGCATCCGGAAACACGTGGGTAGCCGTCTACAACAAAGCGATGGAATGTCGGCCGATTCGTACCTGCCCGAGTCCCCGACACAACTCCACACATCTTCACATTAAATTAGAACTTTATCAAACAGGGATAAAGTTCGTTTTTTTTATAGCCAATGAGGTTACCAAGATCGAAAGGTAAGATAAAGAGTGTTTTAAAATTAAAACTAAACATTTGTCTTAGAAACATCGGGACAAGTGATTGATATTGGTTTCCGATGGATATTAAAATTTGTTTTCGATAGGTAGTAAGTTCATGACGCATCTAAATGATTCATCAACAAAACAAGCTTTTAACGATATTGGTTGAAAATGAACAGCTTAAAAAATGGAAATAATATGGTATGAATGTTTCTGTATGACAGAAATAGGCAGTATTCTAGCATTTTTAAGCAATCCAAAATCAGTAAAACAATTTAAGTTGTTTTATAACTGGACAGGCAGTCAAGTGGACGTCTTATGGCTGAGATGATGATGATGATGATAATTTTTGGTCCAACCTTCTTACGTATCGCGAAAATGTTAATATTGTGTTGTGGTGTGACAATAGAAAATCTAAATCCGAGCTGAAAAGTAGGGAGTAGTTGTACACCTAAAATATCATACAATGTATCTGTAACCCAACCATAAAACCAACTTTGTTTCTGTTAAGTAAAATATCAGATTAAAAAGTTTTGGCCAAAACCACTATATTTGTACTTACTCGTATATTTAATTCGTCCACCTGATAGCTTACTTTCAAGCGTCTACAACAATGTACTATTAATACCGCTTAAAATCTAGATTTTCATCCTATTGTTCAATTTCCGCTTTGAACAAAACGAAAGCGCAACTTCTAGTCAAATATAGAACTTCGAAGAAAGCTAACAGATTGCCAAAAGTTATTTAATCTCTGTATAGATTTCATCGTAAACTTTGTGGTAGCGTGTACAGTGAGTAAATTCGGATGCAATTCACTTAGCTACTGAAAACAGTGAGCGCAGCGTTTCAATTCAATTGAATTGAAGTTTTCTTGAAGCCACCAGGCAGGGAAGACCTTAGCTTTATGACAGCGGCACCCTGCGCCGCCGTAACGCGGGTTTACGACCACCGCATCCCCTTTCTGGCATATAGTTTCAAACTAAAACGGTTAAAGGTATTTCTTTATACCGTTATGGAGTCATGTCGCCTTAGTAACGAAGTTTGGGACTAGAGCATAATATCATTCGTGTCTCTTGTCTTGTTTGCCGGTGAAGTATTTAAATTACCTTGCGTAATAATCTCGTGATATATATAGAAATAGGTAATGCCAATGCCTAGTGTATTGAACTTAAAAGTGTGCAGATAGCCGTAGTATACCATTATTAAATTGTAACATTGTTGAAATAGGAATAGATACTCCATCATAATACATCAAATTTCACTAATTGCCTGTATTTTTGTTGAAACCGTGTAAAAAACATATGTTTTATTCATCTTGTTTGATAAGATAATTTAATTTATTCCGTATGTTCGATATTCAATAACTTACCTATAATAATGCCAAAAATACCCCCTGAGTGAACAAAGTGGGCTGATATACTAGAACTGTTTTCAATGCATTATACCAATACATGTATATGTACGTGGTGAACTGCAATAACGCCGTGCACTATTAAAGTCGTAAAGTTGTTAAGAATTTCTTATTGCTATAACATCTCGTGCGCTGACGAATAAAGTAAACATTTTCCATGTTATTATACTTGCAGCTCCTTTAAAATATGATAAGCCTATTAGTTAAAATTCGCTTGTAATTTAATGCTACTTTACTACGTAATTCAATTATACGTGACGACGTAACGTCTTTTGTCATCCAATTTGAAGTCTGTCGCAACTCTAAATAAAAATCCTCTTACAATACATATATTTTTGTGACATTTAAAAATATTTGTTGTTAATTATTTTCATTTAACTTCGTAACGCTGAGTTTTCTACCGGTGCTTTTAAACCTATGTCATGAAATGTATATAATACCTACTTAGAAACACCTACCTCGATGTACCTATTTACTGAACTAATTATTCGGAATACACTATTCACGCGGTTCGCTTGGTTTGCCGCGGTAAACCACACCGTCACCCAGACCCGCCGTTGCAGTACCTTACGGACTACGGTGTTCGCCAAGTGTTTTAAATTGATTGACTTTTCTCCAATTGATTCATGATCTTGACTTCAATGTAACAAATAATGAAATATTTAATTTGAAGATCCTGCAGTCGCACTCTCTCTATACCAAACTATAGTTTACTTAAGATAGTGTACCTTAAGTAAACTAGTGCATCAAGGACAATATTTACAAAGGGAAAATATTACAGCAGCAGCATCAATATTTTGCTCACAGAATTTAATAATTTTAAACCATGATTAATAAAATATTGCTTTTGTATTTGTATTTGGTGGCAAACACGCATAATACCCGTCTGATGGCAGGCAGCTACCGTAGGCTACGAACGCCTGCAACTCCAGGGGTGTGAATTGCGTGTTTCCGACGCTAAAAATTACGTACCTATTGAAACATCGATAAGATACCTATATGTTAGGAATAGTTGGTACCGTCAACTGCTACAACTTTGCTTACGATGCTCAAATTTGCCTGTCTTGAAAAAGAGGGTTTTCGTCATAAAATCTAAATCTATTTATATCTTATTCCTGAGATGGCCACCTTTCCCGCTATTTATATCCTATTTCTGAGATGGCCGCCTATGTCAGAAATACGATATAAATAGCTGTTTGGTGATGAAAACCATGTTTCTCTAGCCAGGTAAAGTTGAGCATCGTAGGCAAAGTTGACGATAGGTATTTCATTGTCCACACTCATGTTACTATGAACGAATCCGAGCTCCGTGTGGCTTTCAAAACTAATTGTAGGTAATATACACCTTCTCCGTAATTTTACTTCTAAAAATGTATTTACTGCAATATTAATTGACTAAGTATATTACTTACAACAGTCAATTGAATTACGCAGGTCGAACACTAAGGACACTCGGTTCGACTCTAAATTCAATTTACTAGTTATATTATAAGTTATGTGTGAACTTTCGAAATATTATACACTTTGTTACCTGAAAGGGGTTTCATAAAACTGAATTATAGCCATAACCTTAACTCGGTCTTGAGGAGGCTCGTAAAGTAGCATCTTGGGCTCTCACAGGACACGTGGAGTCGGGTGTTGTTAAATTTTATGGAAACTCCTCTGGATACAATAGAAATATGTAAATTAAGCGGACGTCTAAAGTTACTGTGCTCAGTGAGAAGCCTTTGAAATTGACCAGTTAGAAAGGTATCTCGTAAACGGGATTGTCCATAACATTCGGGTGTAATAAGAATGTAGCACGTACCCTGTATGCTCTGGAATAAAGAGTCCGTGGTCCATCGTTAAATTGGAATTCATGTTATGTTACCATCACAGCGTTTTCTATTCAGCTATAAATGCAGGCAGGGAATACCGTGGCGTCCTCAAGCGCATCGTATTGAACTAGCTTCGTACCCAGTTAAACCATTCCATTTTGTCGTGTAAGACGTTAGGTACTATTCTTACGGAAAAGCACATTTTGGAAATTGTGAATCGTGACCGCATTCTGGTTGCATTTAAATGTAACTCTATTCTCGATGGACCAACCCCAACGTAAAGATTGGATTTAAAATACCTCTAGGTTCTATACAAAGTTCTTAGCTACACATAAATGACGGCGTAGTTTTAGTCGAGTCTCCAAACAATGCGTCAGCGAAATTGTCGTATTCTTAAGTCACGTCCCCTTCATCCTCTAAGGAGATTATATTTATCACCCTTACCTGGCTCAGCCGTATGAAAACAAAAGCACCACAATGAATCACGTCACACGGAAATTGATTTCAAACGATGTTTACTACCGAAATACCTAATATGATTTCTTAATAAAATCTAATGATTATGTCAATTTATAAAATAACAATAGAAAAAAAAACTTGTATATTGTGCGTTGTGTGGGTGTATACTATAAATTATAATAGATGTAATAAATGGTCTTCGCTCATTGCTTGTTACGTATTAATCGATCCCGAAAACGGAGTTTGTGTCAGAAAAATAACCGCATAAAATTTATAACATCGTAAAACTTATGTTAGTTTATTTATTAATATAAAACGCAAGTTGGCAACGCTCGTGCGATGGCGGCGGCGGTGGCGCCCGCGGCTCGCGGCGCTTGGCCGGGTTTTCTCCGGCACTGCGCCCACGCGGCGCCTTATCTGCCGTGTTCTCACATAGAAATTTACACGTGCTCGCGAGTGCCGAGGAACCGTAATAACGCAGTCGTCGCATTTTATCTGCTAGCGTGGCAGCTGCGACTGGTCCCGGCCCGATATGCAGCGTCGCTTATGAACATCCGACAACACCCGCGGGACGTGGGCGACCGGCCGCAGCCGCCGCATTTTATAACCTTTTTATTCCATTGTCACTCCGACGAAGCGACGCAACCGAGGGAAAAATAAATTTTACTCTTTATCTAAATGTCAAATCGTTCGGTTTCGATCGAATCAGTTTCCAAATAGTTTTAATAAATCTCCTTTTACGGCTTTCGGAGCGGGCGGCGGATGATATCAAGCGGGATATATAAGAGATCACGCGGCGACTTATCGTGTTCTATTATGTTGTGACCGCTGCGCTTGTTCAAGGTAATAACAGGTGAGTTTAATTGAAAGAGTGTCAATAAATTTGTTAGCGATGCACGCCGACGTCGGTGGTCCAGATAAACTAAATCGTCCCCGGACGCGCGACAAATCCCGCAGGATCGG
Organism: Pammene fasciana; assembly: GCA_911728535.1. Lineage (NCBI taxonomy): Eukaryota > Metazoa > Arthropoda > Insecta > Lepidoptera > Tortricidae > Pammene > Pammene fasciana. The sequence continues at coordinate 13,541,993 of OU452276.1, read as the reverse complement.
ACCCTTGTTCCGAAGGACGACCGTTTGTTTTTATCTGCTGCCGACCTTGTCTTCATTATAATAATATATCTTCCAAAAGGTTTATCTCTCAAAACAAATCTTTTGCTTATCTTGTCTTACTCCGTATTGATTTGAATTTTACTGTGATATTATGGACATAGGCTTCCTTTGATAGAAAGTCAGTATAAATATCATAAAATAGAATAATGTATTTTTCATGTTTGTTTAGAAGCCCAGTCACACAATCTGGGATTTGTTTTCTCACGATATGACCCCGCCCACGGCTCGCTTCTACGAATACATTTCGGACTTAAGGAGTTCATGTTAATTTACGAAGCGTACCTAAGCCTTGGATGAGGTAAGATAAAATTTAAACCTGACGAAAGGCTCATCCTCTTTTCCTTATATTTCATAGGTTCTCGTAATTTATGTTAAGAATATTTTGATCCGAGTTTAGCTTCTATTCGTTGTGTTTACAAACATTGTTGACTAGGTAGTAAAGATAGAATTTATTGTTTCTAATCAAATATATTCATGTTCCTGATAAATGAAATCCACACCAAAGTAGTAAATTTTATTGTAAGTTCATAAAGTTGTTTCACGACCATGTTGTAATTCTGTTAAGAGGATTGTTTAGAGAAAACTTTAATGAGGTATATATTATTTGCTTATGTTGGCCCACGAATATGTCAAACATAAAAATAAGACAGAACAATAACACACACAAAAATAACGACACATAAATAGAAACAGCAATGCAAGAACACAAAAAAAAACACCTTTAATCAATCAGTATCAGATTGGTTTTTTACTTTCTGTGACTAAGTTAAAATACCTATTTAAAAGCTTTTTAATGCGAGGTACAACTCAGACAGTGGTGTTTGTTAAACTTTTAAAATATGAGTGCTCAAACACAGGTTTTCCGAAAAGGGGATACGACTATTTACGACTTTAACAGTTACGTTTCCATAATCAATACATCACTTATTGCATGGAATCTAGTCTTAAGTGTCATGTCCAAAAATCCATTTCGGGCTTAACGGTTTTACAAGTGCAGTCCAGCTATGGGCTCAACAATTCACACCCGATAATCATCTTGGAGATAAGCGCCGCCGGTATATCACGGAGAAATTACACAGAAATACGTTTGTATCTAAGTAGAATGTAAAGGCGGTTTATGTAGGTACGATCTGAAGGATTTTAACTGGAATTAATTAATACATTAGGTAAATAGTAGAAGTAAATTTTTAGATATACTGTGAAACTTATTGCTGAACTTACAATTACACGTACAAAATGATTTGTATTGAAAATGTAGAAGCGTGTACCTATAATTCTTTGATTATTAAACCAACCGGATGCGACACGCGCTCTCATTTCTATCGGAAAAAGTCTGCCGTTTTTTGCGGGGGAGGGGAACATCAAATGTATGGGAAACGTCAAAATAGCCACGTCAAATAAACGTCAGTCCATACAATGAGTATGACCACTGGTCATGCATTTTTGGCAGAGGGGAACGCCTAATGGCCACTCCGCTTGGTTTAAAGCTCTAAACTATAATTTCACACTGCCTGAACTGTGTTTTTCATAAACAAACCAAGTGCAATTTAACGCAATACAAATTTTGCAAAAAGCTTGCTCTTTTATAAGTCCCTCTATATAAATGAAACTACATATTCGGTTATTAATTTCATTTATCATATTATATTAGCACGCTATGGCAACACTAAGTACTTATGTTTACAAACAAGAAATCTAGGTTATTTGCACCACTAGCAATGATGGTTACCTCAACTTAAATATTGTGCGCACAGTTATCCGTGTTAACGTATATGTATACGTGTGCATGTGACCGCATAAAACAATACGTACATATTTCGTTTGCAGGATTCTTACCTTTTATCACAGCCTTTACTTGACGTGCATGATCAAGACTTAAGGGCACTGGGTCTATTAATAATTTAAGGGCAGTCGACGACTCATCGCTTGTGAAGAGTAGTGCCGACCAACCTCGAGCGCTCGCGCACCCCCGCCTCCAGACTCCACCCTCAGCCAAAACGTATGCACGATTCGTCGAGTTGCTAGTTCTCGTTTCGAAGTTCAATATTTCACTCAACACACCAAGGTCACCTTTTAAAACTCGCCTTATCAACACTTTGAACACGTACAACTTTGCTTTCTTCACTTTTCTTTTGAAAACACTAGATATTTTCCCCGTCACGATGTATCTTGACTCGGTAACTATTTGTTTAAGCGCATTTTTGTGTTTAAAGATCGAGTTATTATAAAAACAAGGTGGCGGGTCGTTATGAACGTTTATTATAGTGTTCCGTTTATTGACTTTTCCTTTTATTACAAATTCCGCGTCGGACGAAAGCACTACAGCTGCCGTTACAGCAATTGCAACGGCGAAAAAACTTTGCGCAGTCATTTTGATAACTTATGTTTTGAGAACCGCAACATTGTGTAGAGAAACTAAATGAAACTTTGGAGTGTACTGGAAACTTTGAAATTATTTTTGAACAATACGCCACATTTTAACTTTAAAGTCGCGCTTTTCGTCCGTGAATGCTGAGCTAGGTACTGTGTGAGGTGCGCGCGCGCCGGCCGCCGTACCAACATCGACTGGAGGCTGTATCGATGCAGCCTGCAGCCTGATACCACTGCTTATGCTTATCCCATCACTATTAACACAGAGTTGCAGTGCCATTTTTTTACATATTATATTGCCGATTTTGAATTTAAACGCGCCAAAATAATTTATGTACACATAAACGAACAATGGCTACTAGTACTAGAGCCCACGACCAAAACCATGTCTCATAGCAATACGGCAAAAACCCTATAAAATCGTTAGATTATACGATTCTGAACCTGACTAGGTGTGTAGTAACGGTCGAAAGTGTAGCAACTGCGTGGGAGGCCATTTCTGCTGTGTCAAAAAAAAAAGGCAGTCGGTATTATAGCAATACGTCTGATATTGAAAATGTACATAGATTTTATAATTGTATTACGAAAAAGTTTGTTTTCAGACATTTTGCGCGTAGCATATAGCCTGAGCGCATTATTGAAAATGTCAACAAATTTAGCCGACCTGTATCATAGCAATACGGATATTTTTTTTTTAAAACTTTTCGTATTGCTGCCAGGATTACCAAAAACCTGTTTTCAGACACTTTAAGTGTAGCATATACTCCCAAAAACGAAAATAACGTTTCGGAGTCGCCTGGCCGACGCCTTAGCGCTTGTTACGCTCCTGCGGCGGGTACGGCTTTTCGCGTGTTACCTACGCCCCTCCTCTAATAAATTCAGGGTCGCAACGTATTTACGATTCTCAAAACTCAATACGATTTTTAAATGATATCTGAGTATCGAAAAGTTGTCTGATAGAGAAGGTGCTACACTTAATTTGTCTGATATAAATTTTTTGCACATGTGGACAACTTATTTTATCATGTCCAACAATTTTCAGACATATTGCTATGATACCGATCGGTAAAATTTGTTAACATTTTCAAAACGGTCTCAAAATTTAATGCGTTCACATTTTCGTCTGAAAATTGTTTTGTTCGCATCAAATAACCAAAATTTACTAATATAAAAGATTTTCAGACGTATTGCTATGAGACATTTTTTTTGTCTCATTTTTAATTTTTTTAAGTGATTTTACGGGTTTGCGCTACACCACTAACGTCTGAAGAATATGTTTCCGGTATCTCAGAAGTATCATTCAACTACAGTCTGCAAATCAGACATATTGCTATGATGCAGTTCGGTAAAATTCTTTGACAATTTTGAAAATTCGGTCAGATCAAACGCTACGCGGAAAATGTCTGATATTGGTATTTTCGAGTTCAGGATAATCGTATCTATCGATTTGATGCGGTTTTGGCCGTATTGCTATGAGACAAAAATTTTGGTCGTGGGCTCTCTAACTATACGGCTTTGATATTAAATGTAAGTTTGCGATTACGACACTTGGGGTTACGAGACAGGAGGTCATAAATGTTGTTATTATATCTAAATTATTTATTTAGCTTATGCAGTTACACTTAAATATCTAAATAAAACTACAGTAAAACACTAACATTTACGCAATCATAGTCTGTAAGTAAATGTCGAACTTACCTGTCGAATAATACTTTTAAACTAAGAATAACGTTACCAATAAGCAACTGCAAGTGAGATATCACATGCTTACTTTACAGGCTACGAGCACTGAAGCTGAAACAAGAAATAAAACTAGGTTCATGATATGTTTTAAAAATAGTTATGTTTGTACCTACAGACTTAAAAAAATCTATATTGTTTACTGGTCCTTGACATATTTTAAATTCTCGTCTAACTATATGTTACATGCATAAAATGGTAAAATAGCTTAATATTATTTGTGAATAGAAACATAGCTGTAAAAGCTGAAGAAAGTTTATCTTAAACCCAGAACTTTGTAAATTGTAACAATTGGAGGCCCCAATAAACTTGTTAACGTTAGCCGTGACTGGCGTGTTATATTAGTCGGTAACCCTTAACAAAAGCCTAACTTTAACATACCCGTAGTTTTTGCCCCAAAACAGCGCCTTCTCTCGACCGGCTTCGACCACGAATTGCAGTAACAGTTGGAAAACAAGGTAATAATGCCATCAAACGCTCGTATCGTGAAATCACGGATTGGTGGACAAACCGCCCAGTTTACCGTGTGTATTAGGCCATGAATACATTAGGCACCGCACCGTACGAGTAGGTACTGTGCACAGTGTACTCGTTTACTTGAAGCATTTATAATAAGTATTTTACTTAAATGTAGTTAGACCCCTATTTATATACTATACGAGTAGCTAATTACATAGACAAATGTTACATTGCAGACAAGTACGAGTAAGTATTTATTTACACTAGATCGCTTCTTAACATTTTCTGAAGAGTCAAAGTCAAAAAATTTTTTATTAACTTACCTACATACATACATTAAAAGTTTCCATGCTATTGCAGCATAGTGCGATATCTTGCATTAATTACATTCTAAGTTCAGTTCCTACTTTCATTTTTGTACAACGCATACGTACGGATGCGAATGCGTACGTATTTTTGTTTACTAACAACTCGTTTTATCGAATCGATTCGCATCGCCAGTGTTATGGTGCAATATAAAAACTTTACAAGTATAAAATTGTATCCGTCGCTTTACGTGGATTGCACGTGGAACCGTGTGGGCGAACAAGTAGTCCGATCTCCGTGGCCGTCGTTCCCATCGGTGACCAAGCACGGCCGAATCAAAAGCTCAACAACTAGTATAAATGAGCTCTCTGTCTACGCATTGTTATTACAGATCAGAAGACTTCGTTGCACTGGTTCCAGTAAACTTCTGTCGTCCTTGCTCGCACAACTGATGGGAACACGCCGCCGTGGTGCAAGCCCGGAGCAACGGACGGTGTCGCGACGTAAATAATTACAATCGAACAAAAGATAAACTATGCGATTACGAGACGCTGGGAATGCATAGGTCGTAGAATACACGAGTTGACGTGAAATAGGTGCAGTCAACATTTGGGGCATGTTTCACACGAAATAATGACATTGCGTGACGCGGCTAACATGTGATTTTTTTAAATAAAAACGCAATCTGACAAGTCGGATAGGCCACCAGGTTAGCTGTTACAACTGTGTTCTGAAATAATAATCTTCCAATGATACTACATATGTTTATCATTTCTAGTTAGGTAAGGTATTAATAGTATTAAACCAATATAAGCCCATCCCCAAGCAGCCCAAGTGTTCTTACTTTATTCATGATTATTAAAAGTTAACCATAAAACTGGTTTCAATTTGATTATCGTTCATTGACATGTAAAAATAACTACCTTATATCAAAAATAATAAAAACAGATAAAAATACTAAAATATGAAATTATAAGAAAACAAACTGAGTGGGCACTCGAGCGCCGACATCGGCACCGCATCCATAGTAAACCAATGCAAACGTATGAGAGTGGCCTCAGTGCACGCCGCCCAAAGGAGAATGGGCAAAAATGTATGGGAGCTGGGACCACCCTCCAATAGCGGCCTACACTACACGCTACACTCGTCGCGTTCCCTAAGGCTATGGTCTCCTATAAACGCCATCGGCCGCGTACAGCGTTTGCGTCACGATGCTTACTATAGAGAAGTAACCGAGCACCGGACGCTCGCCACTAAGTGTTAGTTTTCTGAAAAAAAAAATACGACATGGACTACTACAATACGTAATTTAAAGAAATTATGAGTCAAAAATATGGAATTATAATTGTTAGTCACGAGTTACTGAGAAATATACCCAATTAACAGCTGGATCATTTAGTTCACAGTGGTGTAACATTAGTGGACACAGACAGTAAATCCTAGATATCAATGCTATAAAATGAACCCAGGTTTAATGTTATATTGAATTAACTTGAAGTGCTAGGAGCTTAATATTTATGATTATTAAATAATAAAACTGATTTCAATCTGATCGACATGACATTAAGGGTCATAACGAGTTCTTGGATGAAGGGTTTTTTATTATCATCATACATTTAATATGAAGTGTTTCATGAATATATATTAAATAGCTTTTTCCCGCGACTTCGTCTGCGTGGAATTAGTAATCCCCCGTTAAGGTATGAATTCTGAATATCAAATATTCTATATCCTTCCCCAGAGCTCAAACTATCTCCAGCATTCAACGGTTATCGATTCCCCATACAAACTTCCAACCCCCTTTTCAGCCCCTCTAGGGTTGATTTTCTGGATGAAAACTATCCTGTGTCCTTTCCCGGGACTCAAACTATCTCTATACAAAATTTCATCAAAATCCGTTCAGCCGTTTTCACGTGATGCGCGGTCAAATAAACAGACAAACAGATAAACAGACAAACAGACAAACAGACAAACAGACAAACATTCTAAAAACTGTTGGAACATGTTCTGTTATCGATTCTAAGTATCCCCAGCCAACTTTTTTTCAAATATCTTCCATGTACAGACTTTCGACCCTCTTCAGCTTTATTATATGTATATTATATAGATATAGATTAAAATTATTTATATATATTTTTTAAATCCCATTGTAGAAACACGTCACATACCTACCAAAAACGCCAAATATATTACGTTTCAAATTCTTAATATATATTGTTTTATAATTTCAACTGAATTATATTGCCACAGAGTGTAGATATTTGTAACTACATTGCACCACAAACTACCTCTTCTGGTTGATAAGATAAGATATAGCCTTCTCACAGATAGGACGGACGGCCAGCGGAGCCTTGGCGAAATATAGACTTTTTGTTTTATTTCTTAAGAAATAATATCTTTTTCTATAAAAGATAAAGAATGAATTTAACTCAAAATCGCCACCTAGAAGTAACTAGGCCCTCTAAGCGTATCGAGGCAGTACAGTAGTATTTGTATATATTACTTAAATATTTTCGGCTTGAATGCTTTCTTATGTAAATAGCCGCAGTTTTTATTTAAAAAAAGTACAACTGCAGCTTCAATGGTAATGTAGTCGCTGGTAAGTTACGAATTGAAATCCCATTGGTGACCAAATTTTCCTGTTCGGTCAATACTTGCAATTGGTCCGTGCATATTTTACACTTTAGTTACCTACAAGTACATGTTGCTTGATATTATTTTGTTCTTGTGTCGTTTTGATATAGCTAACTTTAATGTTATCTAGTCCCTACTAATCCCCAATAATATATTAAATGCCGTAGTAAATCTGTCAGTATATCTGTTACAACCACTTCACGCTTAAACCGCTCCATGCAGTCGTGTGGCAGGTAGCAGCTTTATAATAATAAGAAGGTAAGAGACACGAAGCAATTGGCCTGGATCATCATATTTCAAAAATCATGTACCAATAACAAGCAGTGACAGGACTGACAAGCTACCCACTGCGCCAAAGTTGTCGCTACCAACATTTAAATGTTTTCTTTAACTAGCCGTTTTCCGCATACATTAGACTCACCGAGCATGACTTGTATCAATATTAAAATGGATATTTATCTTACGACCACTGTGAAAGTTTAATACCGTTTATTTGCTGTTTTACCAGGAAATTGCATTAACTGCAAATAACGTACCTACTAACGGTGTTATGTTCCTTGCTCCGTATTATTTATTTCAGGGTCATATAGACACAGAAAGTTGTCTCTATCTCTGAAAGAAAAAGATAGCAAAACCTAATTTCTAATTATGAATTAAATCGGCCATTACCGCTCCTTATCCAATCTTCCTATAATAAATAAGCTTTTCATTCTTTGTTTCCAAAACTTTAAAGCACAACAAACGCAATTACAACTGAAACTTGTGTGAACTTTAAATAAAATGTATTAAATATGTGAAGAAATCAATTTATCAATAACCGACCATGCGCCAATGCATGTGAGTGACAGACAATTAACTTTTCCCATTACAGGCTCTACGAACATTCGTAAACAGTCCATATTGTTGGTTCCGCAAGAAGGCTAAGACTAACAAAGCTGTACTAAATGTCACTTAAATGTTAAAACAACAACTTCACCGTCTGGAAAAAATTGGCGCCACTTACTTAGCAATATGTCATAAAATTTACGATACGATTGTTGCAGTCTAACTTCAAATAACAGTTATGTTAGTTCATAATGCACCTCGACTATCGGTAATAAATGCCGCTCGCAATTTATTAACTACACGTAGGCAGAACTTAAGTGTTTTGTTTTGCTTTTCACTGTGGGGAGGTACCGGAATGCTTAAAATTCAATTAGATAAAACAAGACTTGAATACCATGGTACTAAAATGTTTATGAGGCATTTAACCTACTACGATCATAATGCTGACTGCAATCGCCCGTTATCATTTCGCAATGTTTCGGGAAGCTGCAAATAAAGCATGAAAATCCTTGGTAAGTTCCGTACATTAGGGTAAGAGTAAGAATGGCAGGTTCGCCAGCCGAGTCTCATACTTGGCTGCAGCATTGGAATGCAATTCGAGCATAGCTGCGGCAGACAGCGATCGATAATTGCATTTTGTGGTCGAGCCGCGCTCCACTTGGCCGCTAACACGCGCGATCGAACGAAACGCAAACAAACTTCGCTTTTCTTGCACAAATTCATTCTTATAAACACTCCGGTTAGACTGAGCTGCGAAATGCTTTCATGCTTTAGCGTATAGCAAATATCGGTACCATTGTTCTGTTTCAATTTGCTCTCAGCAATATTGGTAATGGACTTGGAGCCATTCCTATAGGTAGCTGCATACTTATTTGCAACCAGTCAATAGCCGTCTATTGAGCGAGTATACCTACATAAAAATCACACCTTTACCTATAGTTATTAACAAAAAAATACCAGCAGCTTACACGATATTTCTTTAATGTGGTTTCACAGTTAATTTGACACGGTTCGGACGCGCGCGCCTCGTACAGAGTCCAACCGCATCATTGCCATCAGACTTTCTTTGTTCATCCTTTTCGGGTGTCCGAACTCAACTCAAGGAACTGGATACATCCCAAGTTACAATTTACACCTACAACTTTAAACAAGTTCTGAGACACTACACAATAGAAATATTTACAGAACGTAGTCAAAATTGTCAAAATAACTAAAATAATCTAACGACACACCTATTTCGTCTCTGACTTGACAGGTTTGTATTGTTAAGTATCTCCCTAGACCATGCACCATCACCTTCGCTTTTATAATATTAGTAGGGAAGTAGGGATACCGATTACCCTCAGATTAAATTAACTATTATATAAAATGAGTAAAAATAAAACTTCCACACTGAGAAAATGAAACGGCTAGAAATAAATAAGTTTTTGCTATTTACAACCGAGTGACTCGCTTCGCATGGAGCCTGCAAAGTTCGTTGCTTAAATCAAAGAAGTCAACTTGGCTAACTTACGTATGTGAAACTACACCATTAAATTAGTTAAAAATAAATAAGGGAATCAGGGAAGGGTTATATTTACTAGGACACTTATTTGGATTTAAATAAGTGCTTGGTAAAAATAACCAAGAATAGTTAGCAATAATTGCTTGTTTGTAATTAACAAAGCTTAATTGCGTGATTTAAATAAGACTTGGTTGTATATAACCAAAAATATTTTAACCGAGCCAAATTGGTACTTTGCTAACACACTATTTTTTCCGTGCATCTTTTCTCTTGCGTCAACACAAACTGATCGTTAAAGAAGCACTCTCCGCCAACATTTTAATAGGGGTGTGAGTTTAATTTCCTCCTGCTACAAACACATTTAAGACATTTAAACGATTCCGGACCAATACCAAATTCGGTTGTAAAACCACGTTTTATTGTGATTCCGTAACACAAAATACAAATTAAAAGGGGCATTCTCGACAACTTTTCGTTTCTTAACAACTTACGCAATAGGTAGAAATGCAGCCAGATGTTCAAACAGTGAAATGGCATTACTTAAATATGTAATTTTTTTTTTATAAATAATAGTTGGTAGCAAAAAAACACGCTTAGAAATTAATACTTACTTTTTTAAGTTGATGAATTTATTTTTATTTTATTTCCTTTATTTATAAGGAGATACAACGAAATCATACAAGTGAAGAAGATAATAGGTAGAATATTCATAACTAGATTAAGATATGTTCCCTTTACTTGGTTCACTGAGAACGTGGATGGTATAAACCTATGAACCTGCCAACAATGGTCTACAAATATTTTTTATTCAATTTCAAGTTTCAGAATCAACTACCGAACCCTACACTGAGCACGCACGCTCTTGGCCGGTTTTTAAGTAGGTATCTGAAACCGTAATTAATGTGTTTTAAACTAAATTAATTCAAAGTAATGTAAAGTATTTTTAAGGTCTAGTCTACCTCTTACTAATAAGCGACTACAAATAATGTAGCATGTGTACGTTTAGGAGTGTTTATGTAATAAATCGAGAGCCCGGGGCGCTCCACAGTGCCGCGTAGTCAGGCGAACGCAATTTGTACCATTTCTCTCGTATGCCCGGCGACACTTTTGCGGATTGCAGCGAAAGCACTACGTGGATACACCGCATTCCTTAGCAAAATAAACTCAAAGCAAACTTAACAAACTAGCAGCAAAAGATCAATGGTAAATTTTCATAAAACATTTTCCGAGTCAGCTAACACGGGATAATTTCCCCGGTAGCGTCTCCCTAACGAGCACTAAGTTTTACTGCAGTTTCTTCATTTAAAAACTTCACTTAACATTGTTAAGAATATTCCTAGAACCAAAAGGCTACTGGAGGGGCCGGTTTTGCATAAAATAACCATCGATGCAACCGAGCATTGTGTTGGGGCGTTGCAGTCGCGGGATGTAATTTGTCGGACATTTCTCTTGTGTGTCGCCGTAACAAAGCTACGATCGAGCTGACGTGAAACTATCGATAATACTGCACGGAATTAGTGCCTTTGTTCTTATTATTCGAGCTGCTCGTTTTTCAAGTGCCTGTACACTCGGTTGTGAGATTGCGTCGACTAATTGGGGTGTTTTAGGAAACGTGGAATATGGTACGAATGTATTAACTAGAAATTAGAAGTAAACTGGCAATCAACTAATATTTTTTCGCCTAGATAATAATACGTAGCGCGTTCTGAACTGACTTATACGTTGAAAACAGTTGTTCTGCTCGAACTTTCGTTTTATGTTGGAAAGCAGTCTTACAATATATAAAGTTGCAGTTCTTGTAAGAGTTTTTAATTAATAAGTTGTTTAGATAAGTGTAGGTAATCGTATATAACTTTATTAAATTTAATGATAAAGTCCTGAGATGGGACCAATATTTTAATGTTCTATAAAATAATGTAGCCTTAGCGAGCAGGGTTGAAAGGTGTAAGTTTTATACACAATCATTGATGATAATGTTTGACTGAAAGCACAGTACATCCAGACCACCTTTCATACACTTCCTGCGCTGAAAGTCTCTAAATAATAACTGTTTATTCGGTTGTCTCAAGATGGAAGTTTGTTTCAAAGACGGTTGTTTCAAAAAATATTTACTTTAGATATTTATCTGCGTCCAGTAACATAAACTTAAAATAGTACCTATACCATACCATAAAGTAACTTAAGCACAGCCTAAAGAACTTTTTGAAGCTCAAGTCAATTGCGCCCTCTGTCCGAAAGTCCCCTAAAGATACCTACCCAAAATGTAAGAGGAAATGTCACCTGCAGCCTCTACTATATAAGTTACTCTATGCCTATACCTAATATACTGTGTACCCAAAGCTACTCCATGTTGCATTTCTTATCAAAGCAAGCTCTAGAATAATTTCCCGCATTCAAAGTTTATTTTAATAGTGTTTGAATGCAGTCCAATATTTTTGCAAATGTCGGAGGCAGGCGGTCGGGGACACCGTTTAATCTCGCCTCTGGGCGTGGCCATCTCGTTCCTGGCCGTGTGTTCACTGTGCGCGCGAGTGTGAGCGAATTGAGATCTCGAACAAACCCGAAATCTATAACGACGTGAAAGGTAGCGCCCCAGTGTTCGTCATTATCCCAGTATGGTAAACCGCAAAAATTCATACCCTCATTATGAATATTCATTCATAAATTGGGTATACAATTCGGTAGCAGTTATAAAAGTATACTGTGTATTATTTTATAAAACATTAAAACATAGCTAACACAGTCTGATTGACAGCTTACAGTCTGATTGACTGGGGTGTGACTAATATATTTTTGAGAAAGGAAAAAAATAAAGTTTTAGTCGAGTAATATGGTCTTCCACATCTACGTCTACATTGCTTTGTTTGAAAAAAAAAAAGTTTACCCTGTAAAATCATATTTTCGAAAATAAGCCGCACGTTTGCTTTTGAGACAGTTTCTTTGTACACGTACACAGTTACACACCCGAGAAGAACCAAAATGTCTCGCGATTATACCGCCAAGTATAATAAAACAAGTTGAAAGCATTTGTACTAAAGTGGGTGAAGCGATTTAATAAGACAAAGAACGTCGACTTACCTGAACACAGGAAAATAAGGCATGAATTTGTCATGTAAGATCAGTTTGTTTTAGAATTTCCCAGTATTTAAGTTTTATGAAGGTACGCAAATGCAACAGCTCAACGCAAATTAAGCGGTCGAATCAATGTGTTAATAATAGTGTATGGGTATCAATGTTACTCTGCGTAAACACCTTCGACAACCCTACAAGTGATCTCTGGGTAGTGGTAAAGAGTAACAAACTTGGCAGCTCCACCTTGACCTCGCAGCACTCACTGGATTTTCATTATCATCTGCTTTCTGACTACTACTTACCCCAGAGAAGAAATGCCTATCTATATCCAGTGACATGTTGCCATAGTAGCCATACGATAAATAAAAAATAAAGTTTGTTAATCCAACCTAGTAAGTAGCTAAAGAATCTGGAGCCCGAGCCTTCATCTCGCCAGTGTTCTGTAGGCGACTGAAATGAGAAGCTTACGTTGCATTACCCATGTTCCAGCCTCTACTGTGTCATAGCCCACAGGGGAATATCAACATTAACGTCCTTGTTTACGTTATGGCTACGGAGTGCCAAAATTTGTCCAAAATGATGGTAACAGCTTAAACCGCTAACCAAGAAATATGTCTTAGTTTTGCAAAGTTTCTGTCCCACTTTTTTTAAATAACAGACCGTGAAACGTTCTTTTTTGTGTGATATTACCGATGATAAAAAATATTTATATTTCATAGTTAAAAATAAATAAAATTATTTTTTCTTGTATCACAAGATAATAAGAATATTTAAACATTTACTGCAGTTTAAATATTACAACTTGAGTCCGTACTTGCCAAACCAAATCCTTATTTAATAATGGCGTTAAAAAAACTAGCAAATAACCATGAACGAACAAATAACTACTTAAATATGTCCTCGTACAAAGTCAGTCGTCGATTACTTTGACATTTCACAAACAATTTCAGTTATGACAGAATTCCACAAGACGAGACCGTCGTAAATATTGATCCTAACAACTCGGTTCACCTTTGGAGCCCCGGCTGGTCTAGTAATGTAAAATTAAAGCTAATTGCGTCTGGAACGCTTCCAGTTCTAAAAGAGATCGTTTGGTCGTTGGCTATCTTTATAGGTCTACGAAAGCACCTATAGGCCTAGCGCCAACATTTGTGGCTTTTAATGTAATTTCATGGCAAAATATACCATGACGGTTATTAATAAGGATGATTTTAAGTAATGCTTTCTAAAACAAAGTGCTACTACCTAGATTAACAAATGAGGATTATGTTAACCATATCTTGATAACCACTTGATAACTGGTACTTCAAGACACGAGTGAAACAGAATGATTCTATTTGAAATTGAACAACAAACGATACGTTTCAGTGTAATAAACAGTAATAACATTTTCATTGCATCTTTACCCCTTATCAAGGCAGAGCCTTATTAACAACCGACAAATAGAGTGCATTTCCTAATGCATTTGTCTGACGATACGAGTACGTTTATCGAGATTGGCGAATAAAATTTTACAGTGGTTTTCTTATCACTACATAGTATAAAACAAAGTCGCTTCCTGCTTTCTATCCCTATGTATGCTTAGATATCTTTAAAACTATGCCACGGATTTTGATGCGGTTTTTTTTAATAGATAGAGTGACTCAAGAGGAATGTTTATATGTACTATTATTGCCCCGTGCGAAAGCCGGGGCGGGTCGCTAGTTGTAAAATAAAATGCAGAATGTAGTTAATAAGAAACTACATGCAAGTACGTTGTTAGATTTCATATAATCTACAATTGAGCTGCAACTGTACGTTTGTAAATTTTTTAAGTACCTTGAAATATGAAATATGAAATACATGGAATATGAAATATGAAATTTATTCTTCATTCCCACGATTAGCTATTTATCAAAACTTTATTGCACGAAAGACAACTTTAGCAGACATAAGGTGAACTTAATGCCAAGAGGCTTTCCCTACTAGTGAACCTTAAGGTAAATCAGAGAATTAGTGGGAGAGAAGTAATCATTCTAAATTTCAAGTACAATATTACATGTGTGATGTGTGTTAACCTAGGTTGGTTCCCTCTTATAAAACCGTAACACGAAACTCATTTGACGCTGAACTCCTCAAGGGCCCCTGAGTGCGTAACAGCCGTATGAGTTTAATGCTGTCACAAATTTTTATGACATGTTTAGCGCGGCACGGAGATGGGAATGGCCAGTACAATGGCCGACACGTTTTTATGCACGGAATGAAACTCTCAGGGCGCGTGTAAAACGCGGGACGGCGCGCGGCGGTGTCATGCAGGACGCGGTGTAGGATTTATATACACATTGAGAATAGGATGGTTGTGAATATAGTCACGTGCTCACGTGATAGGCATATCATAGGCATTGAGATTTTCATTAGCTATTTGTATAATTTGAAGAAGGACGCTTATGTACCTACTAGCGGCTGAGCTATAAACCTCGCTAGCAACTCTTGTATTATTTATATAATCTACTAGTAATATATAAAAAAACGTAAAGAAATATTACAGCGAACCCACAATGTTTCTAAGCTCTATAGATTCGAATGGCGATTAGGTAATTTTATCCTATACTTACCGCAATTTTGAAAATTTAACCAAATACTGAATCTACATCATAATATCTACATTATATATATTATTATCTAAACTGCCTTTGCGATACGAGAACTCACAAGATTCATTTGAGAAATGTGACCTGTAGAGCAGCACAGCATGGTTATCCAACAGTTTCTTTACCCAAGCTGTAACGTAGACGCTTCACACGTTTTGCACACTCGGTCAATTAAAAGTGCGCCTAATAACGGTAAAAAATAATATTGATTGTAGCAACAAAAAAATTAATAAATACTGGTTCTTCAGAGGATGTCAATACCCGATGCCCTTCAAATTAATTTTACTTAAACAGTCATATAGCTATAACTACTTGTGATGGGAAAGTAAAATAAATATATGTTAATATTCATTATATTTCGAAGAACTTTGTTTATTCCAATACACGATTGGACGAAATCGGCTCGATAGAAAATAATTCCAAGGTTTCATGTTACAATTAGCTTTAAACAGTTGTATGTCTTTAGTTTCTTGACTTAGGGTGGGTTGCACCACGCACAATTAACAGACTCATCAACGTTAAATATGGCGACGGACCTGTCATCCCATAGAAAACTGTCAAACTTTTCATACAAGATTTTTTTTACGATTACGTTTACGTTCACAGACAGTTTGGTGCAACCGGCCCTTATACGTTTGTAATTAAGGACTGAATTTCACAACACTATAATAAAAACTTCATTGTCTAATTTTTTCCAATGAATGCGTAGTTATATTTATTATTTCATCATTTTGCACAATTTGCAATGAGCTCCCATACTAATCGTAACGCAGTGTATCTCTTTCACTCGCGCTGAAAAAGATAAGGATGGAATTTAGCTGTTGCCATCATCTTCGGTGTGATGGTTGAAAAGCTGAAATAAGTTTCAAATAGCACTTTTCATAAAATTACATGACATACTTAGCTAGTGACGCAACGTAATAAGCAGAAACTGTCTGCACTCTGCCCTCATTAAAGCATTGATTATTTTGCATGCCCAAATTTATTGTTAATACCCACTTACAAAATGATTGAATTGGCTAATTAAAACGAATTCACCAATTAAGCAACTGCCACTATTTACATTCCATATGAATTGCCGTGATAACTTTACACTTGCAACCATTATATGATTATTACAAAAGAGACATGGCTCGTCGATAGCACCCAAAAAGCAAGAAATCCTTTTCATTAATTTAAGTCTATTTCCTTTTGAATTTAAATGAAAATGTATCGAGCCTTCATTAAGACGATTATCGAAAATTAAATGTTATTTTGCAAAGCGATAAATTTGGACACGGAGAGTAATTTAATTAGAATGCCGACTGCGATGTCGATTGGTTTCGTTTAATATTATAAGCGTGACATTCAAACGTCATCAAACATCTGTCCATCAGGATTATTATCCGATTACTTCGCAAAACAATTATTAATTTATATATTACGTTGCTCTTTTCTCTGCATGTAACAGTTTAATATTTGCGGCTGATAAAACCACCAATAAATGAACGATGATGCGATTATTGTAACTTTTTTATGTAAGTAGGTATGTTAAATATAGTCTATATGTTTATTTTTATATCTTCCTGATAAAAAGAGGATGTGACAGAGAGAACAGTTTTGTTCATCTTTTAGTCATAAAATCAAGCAATTTAAAAAATAAATGGTGTAGGTATTTATCTTTCATTTAATTCCCCAATATAATTAAATGTTACACATATATTATAAGATCTTCATACAAAAAGCGATTTTGGCGTGAGGCAAAGATTCGATGAACCCTCATGAGACTGCATACGTAGATAATACAGGATGTAACAAAACTACTTGTGATCGGTTTAAGGGCATTATTGGTATTGTATTGCGAGTAAGAAAAAGTAGAACAAAAATTTTTTGGACGCGAAAATATTTTTTTGTATGGGACACGTCTACCCGGCCGGCCAACCCTCCATACAAAATCAAAAAATTTTTTCGCGAAAAAAAATGTTATTCATAGTTTATCATAATAAGAATGCGATACCAATTATGCCCTTAAAAGGATCACCAGTATTTTTGTTACACCTTGTATGTATATTTTTAAGCAAACACTCGCTATTCTTTTTACATTTATTTCAAAATAGCTAACAGTTTATTAGTAACTCAATTCCACTGAGGGTAATTCCATTAAAACCCTGTATCGCTTACTTAACTCGTATTTATTCTACGAATTGTACTGTAGGCTATTTACACAACGCTCTTCAGGACTTCGGTTCATTTAGCTTGTCATAAAATTCTTAAATGAATTGGTCATAGTTCTTGTATAAGTGCTAATTATTTTTTCTATTCCTTAAATCTGTATTAAATTTATAAATAAGATTTTATATTTTACCGTCAAGCCGACGTATTAAAAGGCACTTGTGCAGTGACCGCGTCCGTTTTGTGTAAAATGTCAAAGCGAGGGTGAAATCAAGAGACGGGGCAAAATTGTGTTGACGCAGTGACCGCAGCGGGAACGCGGGGCGACGCGGCCCGGCGTCGGGCGTGACGACTCGGCCGCCACGCGCACGCGGCCCGTAGTCGTGGACTCAACAACAGTTCTAGTGAAACCGTCATCCACGGGGATAAGCTGCTCATTATTCACTAAAAGCCCAAGGCGTGCCCGCTCGGGTAATTGAGGCTTTGTTCCTTTGCGCGCGGCTTTGACGCTCTTGAACTACGGCGCTCCCTCAGATTACTATTCGCACAATCAACGACGCACGTAAAGCCGAGACATGTCATTTTAGGTACGAATATTTGAGAGCAACGCATTTTTTCCAACATCATTATTTTTTGTCCGCTCCGTGTTTTTCCTGGTTACAAACAAAAACAAAGTCGGGTCTAAAAATCTTCCCGTCGTATGGTAATAAAGGATGAAATATTATACCATTGTCGAAACCAGTTTGTCGGGGCTATACAGGAACGTTTCAGTTTTGCATGAGCGTGGGAAAGGAAGGTAGAAGAAGCCATAATCATTGGGTTCCGTGCATTAGAATGAAGTAAAGGCAGCCCCGCCCGCGCCTGCAGCCGATAACGTCCTAATGTGTCATTTTCTAGACCTAGTAACTCTGAACTGAATCCTCCTTTCATCGGACTAGATTTATATTAAAAAGACTTTCTAAAAATTCAGTCAGCGTGAAACATTGTTACTAATAATTTAATAAATAATAATAAAATAAAATAAATATTTGGGGACAATCTTACACAAATCAACCTAACCCCAAACTAAGCAAAGCTTGTACTATGGGTGCTAGGCGACGATATACATACTTAGATAGATAAATATAAAATATAAGTGATGATTTATGAATAAGTAACTCCGCGCTTCCACCGATTTCTAAATAAATATTTTCCGATAAGTTGTGTTGTTATTAAAATATAATTTATATTTAATCGTTGTGAGCTCTTAGTCCTCTTACCTAATATTAAAATTCGTGATATCCGAATAAAAGATAATTGCATTTTCTTCTCCAGAGATTTAATATTAACGAATTGAGGCACGCTGCCGGATTTCTTTGTTTTCCCGACCGGAATCGCGACGTTTTTAATTGTACTGGTATTTTCTACTATCAGCACCGAAATATTATCTCCGAGAAACGTAATATATTTTCCTTTTGAATGTTTAAACAGGAGCTGAATTTAATATAAGCATATATAAATAAGTAACTTACTTCACTCTCTTTAATATAAGTAACAAATCTGATTAAGATTTCTGACTTGTTACTCTACATTACTCAAACCAAAGTTATGTAAAATACATAGCCTGCAGCAGCTATCGTATAGGCATAATGTATAAAAAATAGTTGCCGCCCTTTTTATCATTCGTACGTCAACCACCACAATTATCACGCGACATTATCATACTTTGCATGACAAATGCATTTGGCCTACTGGTTTGTTTTTCCAAACTGAAAATTAAGGAAACAAAAATAAAACAAGTTTTCAGATTCAGTTATTCAATTGCTAGAGTTAGTTACGCCTAAGTCTGCGATAGAACGGCGAAAATTTGTTAAACCCCAAAAGCGGGCACTTGGCATTCAAAAGCTGTCCGGACAGGGCGCTGTAGTTTACCGAATAAATGCATATTGCGATCCGGGCACTAAGCGCTCCGCTCATCCTTCACTTCGCTAGATATTGCAGTTATTGCACTGCTCAGTTATGGTCTAATTAATTGTTAGTGGGGAAGACATCGTCAGTTTAATTATAAGTTGCGAGCGGAACGATGGAACTCTCGTTACCATCAACTATTCCAGATAGACACTTGAAACATCATAAATAACGAACTAGTGGAGCGCTACTTCGATAGTGGAACTTACGTAGGTATGTTTACTTGCGAACATGTTTTCTAATTCATACGTTCAGGGGAACTTCTCCTGCAGATTAGGGTGTGTGCTGACTGTGAAATTTTAACAAGCGTGGAAGTTTAACCCAGTTAACACTATTTATGTAACATAAGAGGGAAATATTTACTATTTACCTTAAATTGAGTTAACAATGCAATATTCATTCTGCATCATCGTTTATATTATTTGCGGTGGATAAAAGATTTGAGAGCATCTTAAACGAACGACAAAAGTACACAAACGAAGGACAAATAAAAACATTTTAAGAGCACTTTCCTAAACCTTACAAATATGATTTTCAAAAGAAAATCTGAAAGAAATCCTCTCAAGGCTTAAAAAATTCAAGAACTAATTCTTTAAAGAGACGCACTCCACGTCGGTTTGTCGCGATCGCCGGCGCCCCGTCAACGCAAGGGCTTGTTACAGTGAGCCCTGGGGCGCGACAACCACCACCATACACTCAAGTCACCCAAATTATAAACAAATCTGAACCTTACTATAATACGCAATAAGCTCAGACAGCCTTATTCGCGAAGGCAACACTAACGTTGCACCGTTTACAACCAGTCTTCCTCATTACGTCTGTCGGCGTTATTGCCATCTCGTCGCAACATCAGTAAACGCCGCTTGGAAAAATATTTACACATCTCTCATAAATATTGGAAGGAAAGGAAACGTTCACTTATACATACGCTTTCCTTTTATACTGACTAATCATACCGTTATTTTTGTAAGAGTATGAGCAACTGCATAAACGTGCAGTTTTCGTTTGTGTATATATGCAGTTAGCTAAAAGTTGCGAGCACATTTTGCAGTTTAACGGTCCTCTGCTATCTTGTCCGCCGTAAATTTTATCTGTCTGGGCTGACTTTAAATGGTTCTCCTAAAACTGTGAATATTATTTTGCAAAGCTTCCCATTAATAAAACACTTTTTAAAAGGATAGGTAATTTACATTTATGACTATTTACTTTAACTTTTAATTTCTGCATCTATCTAACGTAAAAAAAAACATATGTAAAGACATTAATATGTTAACAGTATTTATTAGAATAATACATAATGGCATTCTTTGTGTCTCATGCTACCATGCATATTATGTATAATGGGTGCGGATACTAAAGATATTATCGTAGGTACAGTGAGATTCATAATTTCATGGGCAATTTATGAATGAATTCATACATAATGTGTCCATACAATTATGAACCTGGTTGTACGTATTGGGTACATCTGCTGCTTATACTAAACTTAGCCACATAAAGGTAAATTTTAGTACGAGTATGTAAGCATGGTGAATGAATATATTGCCATAAACACATCTACGCCTACGTTCGTCAATTAAATATTTGAATATCCGAAGAATTACATGCAATGTTTCAGATTTTCTAAGATCCGCAACGATTGATCTAAATTCTTAAGTCTACATTAGATCCTAGTAAATAAATATATTCGCTTTCAATTCAACAAACGTCTGTGAAACTGTGGATTTGTTAGAAGCGATCTACTAAGCTTATCGGATTGTCAGCTTTTCTTAGGCACGGATTTAAATAAATAATCTTACCAAGGTTGTTTCAAACGACCCGAAAGTCATAGTAAATTATATCTGTACGTGCAGAATAAAAAAAAACTAAAATCTATGATTTGATATGATATACATAATGATACCTTTTGATTGTTAAAGGTCCATTAAATATATGTCAACATTGCGTATGACTAAGAACTTAAATAAATATTGCTTTAACTATTAGGAGTAAGCATACATAACTTTACCTACCAATAATTTCAATCTACGTCCACAATGACTTTTTTCAATAAAGAGGAATACCTAAATTGTTTAAATACTGATTTGATCCCGCCACTTACCGATCTTGTTGCCGTAAATTGACTGTCTTTATAATAATAATATCTCTGAGGAATCCCTATAAAACCATATAAAAATATTTTATTAACGTATTTTTTTTTGGTCCTTAAAATCCCATTGTCAAAATTGTTAATATGCGTCCCACAATTCTTCACCACGATATTGTAAGGCATTACGATCCGCCTCTTAGCTAACACTTTGGGGCCATAACCGTGATGCATGGAAATTACCCGTGACCCATAATAGCTATTAAGAACCGTGACGAATCCCACAAAGCTTTCTTAAAGGTCCTACATAGAATTAATTCCATTACTCTATGACTCGAGCTCTCTGGGGAACAAAAGCGAGGTTAATCTTTTAAACAATACGACCGCACCTCAAGCCCCACTGACATGATTTAAAGCTGTGTTAAAGAAGTGCGATTTTAATTAAATTATTGCCATGGCGCGAGCTACATAAAACCAACATTAATAGATTATAGCCAACTTTATTGCTTTTACTTTCTTTATATTTCTTTAGTTATCATAAATAAAGACTTTAACATTGACTGCGAACTTTTGGTGATTTGTTTTGTCAAACTAAACAATAAATAAATAATAATAAAAATCACCTAAGATAACGGAATGTAATTTTATTAAATCTCACTCGTTTTTTTTGTTTTTTTGTGCAATATGTCGTGTAACTGATTTTATGAATTTTAGGGGTTGAGTATTTCATTATTCTTTTTTTTTTATTGAAGTCAATCAAGGTATATATATTATCTCCTGACTTTATTACGTAATAATGAAAAGTCACCTAAGATAATGGAATGTAATTTTATTCAATCTCACTCGTTTTTTATTCGTTTTTTGTGCAATATATCGTGTAACTGATTTCATTAATATTAGGGGTTGAGTTTTTTTTTATAGAAGTCAATCAAGTTATATATCTACTGACTTCTCGTGTAAAGCTATTATGCGAGCTATTCACTGAATTTTGTTTTATGAAATTACTTACATTTGTACAGTCAGCAGCAAAAGTAGCTAAGCGGGTAGGGTGTTCGAAATATTCTCTTAAGCGTGTGTAGCTCATTTTGAACATCCTACCCGCTTAGCTACTTCTGCTGCTGACTGTATTTTAGGTAGATACATAGGGAAGGGAGGGGAAGATATTATATGTTTTTTGGTAATGATAGAAACATTTATCTTTCCGTTGATAATGACCAAAACAAAATGGTCCTCGCGACAGTCATTGTGAGCTCACTTAATCCAAACAAACAATCAGAACTCACAGAAAGGCTAAAGGAAATACCAACGTTAGAGCTACATACTACTTAATGCCTTTCTCTTTTGAACGTAAATACGGCCCCCGTGACATAAGCCTTCTATGATTCATTATTGTTATACCTGTTAATAAGGATCTTCCGTTAAATTTGACAAAGCATTCCTGTCTCCATATTACAAAGACTCCAAATTAAAAACGAACTGTGTGTTCCATACAGCCCTGTGTAACATACGGGCATGTATTTTTTGTTCCCCAAAAAACCACTACACGTGTGAAAACTAAAGCGATTCCTCGAATACTTAGGAAATTCGTATACATACATTCATATTTAAATACCTGTTTTAAAATAATCTTAATTTACTTCGACTTTAACGCAATATTACCTTGCTATTCGTTGAATCGAATGAATCCGATGTAAGCATCAATTCGTAGAAGATGGTTTTACACTCCTTCAAACGGTTTAGATCAAATATTCAGACAAATTCTTCAAATAAGTACCCTTTTGATCTTGAGTACTGCACGATATATTTATTATCCACCTTATACATATAAATCAAGCTCATGACAAGTAGTTTTACTACTGTGCTCGTAAATAGTTTAACACCATTCCCTACAAATACACTATATGCTTGCTATTATCACTACACGCAGCTGTACTCACTTGTGTTAAGTCACTACGCGCGACATGTTTCGAAGAGCTTAGGTGTCCAAGTCTCCATCAAGCACTACGAGTACAAGCACAAGTAAGTACAGCCGCATGTAGTGATAATAGTGTTAATATGTCTCACGAAAGTTGAGCTGTTTGCATAATGTTTATTTAATTGCTTATGCTAGTTATGCTGTTATAAACGTTACAATTACCATATATTATACGACTAATCTGTATAAGGCGCCAAATGAATGTGTAGTCAAACTTCGAACGAACAAATAAATTTGCCTCCCGCAGGTAAGCAAGAGACGATGAAACTGATTTAGCCATTATTATTGATTAGACACGATTTCTAAGAACCTGGTGGGCTGTCACGCCAGCAACAAATACAAATATACTGGGATTTGGCAATATATCGGCAAATTAAATTTATCATCAGGGCCTAGAAGAAACAAATTACATATACTAATCCTCTTTTTGTGTATGGTACAAGCGTAAGAAAAAGGCAGTGTATAATTTCTTCCGTATATCGTCGGGTGACAACCAAAACTCACTAATTGCAAAAAAATAATAAACGAAAATCAACCTTGTTTTGTGACTGGTACGGTTCCTTATGGCTATTAACTTGTGGAAGTACTTAGTGAGTTTTGGTTGTCACCAGACGATATACCACTCTATGCTCAAATGATAAACTCTGTGGTGGAACCATATAATCTTATGCATGTAAATTGCAGTACGAGCTATAGGTACAGTCACCGGCAATAGTATCTTCCTACGTGAAGGCCGCAAAAATATGTGACACGCTCTTATTTGTAGGGCCATAAAAGCGTGTCACATATTTTTGCGGCCTTCATGAAGGAAGATACTATTGCCGGTGACTGTACAAAGTACAACTGCGGTTTGCCCGTCTGTCAACATAAAGTATGTCTGCCGATCCCGTCGAGATTTGTTCGCCATCACAATGTCCACGCAATGAGGAACTGGGGCGAGTTGTGCAGGCTGCTCGACTCGGTACGGTACATACACCCACCAGTTCTACACTAAACCTGAGATCGTCTGTTGTAGTTATAATGGAATTGTTAGTCTGATAACATGGTATTGTTAACGAGATTAGGTTGTAAGTACAATTATCAGAACATTAATTTAGTGTTTTGGTAGGGTACAAGATATTTTTGGTATGATTAAAAACAAGATTTTTGTATCATTCGGTAGGCTTACCGGTCCTTTGTATGGAATAAAATATGCATGTATTATTTTGAAGTAAGTATCGATGGGTATTTATCAGAGTTTTACCCCCCTTGTTTATTTTCTATTCAAGTCCGATCCAAAATCTCAGTTAATGTCCAAAAAAAACAGCATGCGTACGTTAATAAAACGAAAATATCAAGCACAACTGCGCACAACCCACCCACATTTTCCCTATGACAAACTTGCCTAACTTCTTCAAACGCATAGTGAGTGGTATAAAGACAATAAACACGGCACAGACCGTGAACCGCGCACATAAAAATAAAGAAGCTGCGCGAGTGGGTGGCACACGGATATCCACTCTATTGGAGTTAAAAGCAAAACAACCGGCCATAACTCAAAATATTAGTCAGTGTGTACGACGTAAAAAACCCGGGATAGTAACAGGCGGGTAGGACTTCACATTTACACGTACCTTTGAATTTTATCGTAAGTTAAATGTGTAAGTTACAAAGAAGCCTCTTTTAAAAAACTGAATTAAGCTAAACTAAGATTGTAGCTCATAGATAAGAACACATTACTTAAAATTTATATGTTTATTAAATCTGCAAACATTTCTACACATTAAAAGGGATAATGCATCAGGGGAAACAGAATTTAAACTGTTCTACGCGTGATACGTGCATTTGGATTACCCACGCACGGCAGGTTAACCCCGAGTATGTAGTTCGTGATCTCTGGTCGATTTAATGATTCTACTTTTGGTAGATCTAGTTACCAGCCTTCACCCTTAATACATGAACAATAGAGAGTCAATGAAAAATATCTATGAAATGTGCGGATTAAATGCGCTCTGGCGCAAAATACGAGTATTCGCATACTCATAACTTGACAATAACTTATGATTTCCAGCATAGATACATTTAGCTATCCTTTCAATTAAGTCGTACATTCACTCTTACGAAACAGGCTCTACCAATACTAACCTCAAATAAATAAACATTGTTTCAACTGAAAAAGTGCTTTACTAAAAATTTTAGGCACATAAATACCATTTGTTTTTTCCCGGCGTTACATACGATATTCGTAACGTACGTAAAAGCCATTTCAAATTTCGATCAAACCACCGGCAGCTTGCAAAATACGACACGAGGAATAAATAGCCGCGCAAAACGAAGTAAAAACGAGAGAGTATGGAGTTTTCAATAAAAACATTGGCGAGAGCTGTGCTGCAGTTCTTCTGTTGTGGATAATTGGTACGGACGCGGTCGACTGTATCTAACGTTTAGCTATAAACCGACAAGAATATAACGTAAGTAGGTATACTTACATCTAGGTACAGTCAGCGTCAAATATATTGTAACAGCTAGAGTAGCCTAATAGTTCGTCACACCACACAATGGTGTGACGAACTATTTGATCACCCTGGCTGTTACAATATATTTGACGCTGACTGTATAAATGTACGATCACGATCTTAAATTGTTGAGTCATTTAGGGTTCACTTTACACTGGACATTTCATACAGTAAATACTAAACAAAAGAAAATAGCTAGAAAAGTAACAATTAAAGTCCGGGATTGTACATGATGATAAAACTAACTTCTAATACAATAAATGCCCGAAATAACGCATAAATATATAAAGATGGTGCAAATGTTAATTAACCATCACTTTCTTTAAAAATCAGATATATATAATCTATATAGGTACCTACACTCTATGATAATTAGTCTCTACTTTAAAGGTTGCAAAAAAATCATCAGGAACCCTTTTTATTTCTGTGTTTTTTCTTTATTAATAAATATTCAGTTATCACCAACCAACCTTTTTATATCTCCCATTAACATCAATTAAGGTGTAATTACAATTAAAATGGTAATTTTCGAATCAATAACAAACGAAATAGTTAATTAATTGGAAATTAATTATGATTTTAAAGCACAACTGCCGCTAATATTGTGGTATATGTCATCTCCCAACACGAGAACCTAATAAACATAAAAAAATATTATGATGTGGAAGCGGAGGTGACATTTATGAAACAGGGATTCTTTCGTTGCCTACTACTTATGATGTAATAGTTACTTTCTCACGCATGGATACTAGTGATACTGAGTCAATATTTACACATTTATTGTAATACATAGTATCTTTCATAAATATCGTTTATTTTGTAAAGATGAATACTAGTAAGATATATTTTCATATCTTTACCGCGTAAGAGAAGGACGAGTAAAGAGACTGCGTATTTGCGTAGACAAAATACCTAGTTACTCGTACCTACCTAATACCTACAAATTTGTAGTCAGAAGTTAAATTAAAAATCAAGATCCATCTTGCGAGTCATATATCGTTAAATTCAAGTTACTTGTGTCATCATCAGTTAGTTGGTAATAGTATTAGTTATCACTAATTTCTAAGGAGTAACGTGCAAAAGTGTAAACATATCTTTGACGTCGACTGTATAGTGTATAATTGTGAGGTTTTCAAGTCATAGCCATAACATTAATGTACAAAGAAACTCTATTAACAACCGACAGTTTTGAACCTTTGATTTGAAACCGTCGCAATTTATTGACGCCATGTTGATAAGATATTGTACATACAAACAAACAACCAAATTACGTTAGCTAACAATTAAATAATTTTAAACAAAAAAAGAACCGACTTCACTTAGGATCCGCTATTCCAAGAGGAAGTGGCCGAGTTGCTGTAAAAAATAGTGAAGTCACTATAGGTGTGCCTATAATACCTAGTTGAAGAGTTCCCTCTATTTCTCCAGGATCCCATCATTAGACCCCGACTGAGTGACAATGGGACCATCTAGGGGTTATACCCGTTCGATTAAAAAAAAATGAAAATCGGTTCACGATTCGCGGGGATATCGAGTAACATACCTACATACAAAAAAAAAAAAAAAAAATATTCAGTCGAATTGAGAACCTCCTCCTTTTTTGAAGTCGGTTAAAAATAACGTTATAAATTGTGTCAGAAACATTAATTCATGTTTAGTTATTGTTCAAAACGCTTTCAAGTGATTTTATTAATTCAAGTCCTCTCATTATATTTTAACTAAACATGATTTGAGATATTATTAATTAACAGTAGAAATACTAAGAGGCTGTTGAATTACAAAGGAAATATTAAAGACGACGGCAAGACCCACGTTTATTAAAACAGGATGAGACTGAAGTTTAGAATGATGGCGTTAAAACGCCGAGAGTACCTACGCGGCCTTCGCGGCGATGTTATTGTGGCTAACCGAGCGAGGCTAACCAAAAAGAGTCCAATGTTCGGAATCGACCAAATAATAATGTGTGTTTTGTAGCTCCGATGTTGAGACAGTTTCAAATTATAAGCTTAGATACCCAACGAGTAAGAAAACTGTTAAGTTGATTGTACTACAGCATAGTAAAAATAGCTGCAACATACGGACGGACATGAATAAACAATAAGGGCCCTCTTAGTTACGGAACCCTAAAAAGGATAGCCATCGACAGCGCCATCTACGATAACTTTTTCTGACTTTCTCCATTTTTTCAACTATGAATTTGTTCTTGTGGGTAGAGTTACAGATATACTGGTTTGTTAATGTCAAACGTCAGCCTGGAGTGATAATACAAGGCCTTGTAGAGACGGAAATGTTGTGCTCAGCAAAAAGCTCACCATTCTCACCACAACGATTAACATCAGATTATGAATCTTTAGAAAATAAGGAAAAATAAAAATCTGTAGAAAAGGTAAATTTACTTACCTTTCTGGGACTTATAAGTATGTACAGTCGCCATCAAATATATCGGAGCAGCCAAGGTATTCATAAATATCTGAACATGCACTTTCTCGCCTTGACAACAGAGGCGTTGTTCAGAAATTTGTGACTACCTTAGCCGCTCCGATATATCTGATGGCGACTTTACCTAGTTAGTTTACAAGTACCTACTTAAAGTCATGCTAAAAGTATTCCATTGGTTAACTAACTACCTATAGTTAAATTAACAAAAATAATACAAAATGCTAGAAATATTATGATTGCTAGCTTAGAACCACTACGTAATTTTCTTGTATATTAGTGGTATTTACGTTTTACTGAGCTAAATAATATATATTACATAAATGTATGTAAATGTGCTATATTTACATACATTGTTCCCAAGAGCACCAAATGAGACGTCAAACGTCACTATAACCGTGAGAAAATTACATTACCACTTGCACCAAACGACAAATATATCGCTGCATCACGGCCCAATGCGTCACGCGCGTCGCAACTAACGCCGAACGCTTACCGGCATTCCAATTGTAAAATGTAAGCTTGAATTGATATTACTCTCCGTGCATCTCCTTCATATTACTATAGTGCACACGAGACACTCCGAGACTAATGATACATCAAGACCGTATTTTTTTAAATTGAATCATTCCTTCATGACTCCACAGAATCCGCTCCATTTGTGTTACTCTTGACTATCATATCCATTTACATAGCGTGCTATGTGATGGATAATAGGACCTAATTATTATCCTTTGTGCCTTTCGAACAGGATTTTTTGGGGTACAGTACAGTACTTTAAAGATCCTTTTGGCTTATAAATTTTAGTAACTAGGTATTCATTTATTAACTTACTTGACGGGTGGGTCGAGTTCGATTGCATTAATTACCTGTAAAAATACATAAAACAGTTAATTTTAGTACATCACTGCCTTTTTCCTGTACCAAGCAAGAGCTCGTTTTATTTCACATACATCTTTAATAATTATACAAATGCCAAGACCCCAAACTAAGTAGGGCTTGTTCTATATATGGTAGCTAAGCCACAATATACACATACATGCATTGAAAAATATTACAGAGTGTGTACATAGAAACGTCCAAAAGTGTAAATTAGGAATAAATATTCGTAATTCGACGTTGGGATTTTCAGCTTCATAGGCAAGGTCTATTTTTTCTTCTCCGCTACCATAAGGTTGTCTGGAAAAGATCGCTTATTAGTGATAACACAGTCTGTTGTTTGCCTCTTTTTATGTTCATTGTGTTTCCTACTGCGCTCTAATTTTTGAGGAGTAATCATTTATTCATTCATTCATTATATTAGGCTACAAATTTCAAATTGTCTTTTAGAGCAGGCTCTCCCGTACAACGTCGTATGAATAATTATTAGACCGCGGTTTGACTTGTGATCCTTGTAGTACTACTCCTGGGCTTCAAGAAAATCCATGTTGCTAGGCTGGAAAGTGGTGCCGTTTCTCCCACCACCCCCCCGAACATCCCCACCCCACATTTTCAAAAACCTATCGTGTGTGGTATCATATGAAAGGGCTAATAGAGGCGGTTCTAAAAATATACCACATCATTACATTTCAGCCATTTTTTTTTAATTAAAACAAAAATAATTTTCAAACCATACCAAGTTTGGGCTCCTCCGGATACGATATGGCTGATTATTTTTTTGTACAATTTATCACAAATGATACTTGATACCCTCATATCTAACCCCAAGAGAGCAATTTTGAAAATAATTTCATGTAGTATTTTTTTTTTCAAAATTATCAATTAACGCAGTACAAAATGTACTGGAGTAGAACTCTAGTAGAACTCTACTTCAGTACATTTTGTACTGCGTTATTTTGTAATATTGAAAAAAATGGCTGAAATGTAATGATGTGGTATATTTTTAGAACCGCCTCTATTAGCCCTTTCATATGATACCACTCACGATAGGTTTTTGAAAATGTGGGGTGGGGATGTTCAGGGGGGTGGTGGGGGAAACGGCACCACTTTCTAGCCTGGCAACATGGACTTTCTTGAAGCCCAGGAGTAGTACTACAAGGATCACAAGTCAAACTGCTGTCTAATAATTATTCATACGACGTTGTATGGGAGAGCCTGCTCTATTTCACACTGCTGTGGTTTCCGCATGCGGCGCCGGGGCGCGAGCGAGACAGCGCTCTGCGTGTGTCACGCTTGCACACCGTCGGCGCATGCGGTTGCCGCGCCAATGTGATAATCGCCTAAGATGATCGTATGGGGTATTGATTTTTTATATTAATGAAATAAGTATAAAAAAAATATTAATGGCATTGCAGAACCCACAAATAACTACGGTTATTTTATAGTACATTACGCACCTAGGGCGGTAAAATAAAGAACGGCTCAGATCGCGGATATTTGTGGCCCGAACCGAAGGTAAGGGCCATAGACAAGCGATCTGAGGCCTTCTTTATTACCGCCCGTGGTGCGTACACAGTTTTACGTCTTCTCCTGGGTGTAAAGGGAGATTTGCCGCTGCGCCCGTGGGCGTAAAATCTCACTTACCGCCCAGAGTGACGTAAGTTAAATTACTATTTAAGTCACGTTCGCTCCGATGCGGTAAAATTGTTTGTACTTATTATAAGTTATGAATAATGTATAATTAGGTATATTTGGGGTATCCATATTAAATTTTTACATATTGTATATAGGTTTAAATAAAAGGAAAATTTATACAATCCCTGTGAGATTCATTATTTGGTGATGCATTTAATGGAAAGTAAACATTGACATTTATAACCGTTTGTTATTCCTATAAAAGCTTATTTGTGTGTGAGTGATTAATAATTAAATAGTATATAGTACATGGAACGAAAATTTGATTTAAGTAGGTACTCATGTATTTAAAAAATATTTTTATATGACAACTATTTTGCTATTGTAAATATACGACGATATCATATCCTTTTAAATTGAAAAAATAAATATTTCAACATTTATTTTTGTTTTAAGACAGTTTTAAACTTAAAGCTCGCAACATATTTTTTTAATTACATGTTACGATAAGAAAAGGTTTATTAGCTATTTATATATTTAAGCTTAAGACATTACTTTACCAATAATTTGTTTAAAACTTCAATACAATGATTCCTAAACTTGTATCGCGTTAGGATAATATTTCAGTAGCAACATTTTTGTCGCGAAGGAATACATTATACTATACCTCGAGTTCTCACATAAATCCGACGGAACCAGAATACGCCACATAAACTTGATTTATATTTTGTAACTTAGAGGAATCCGGGGCAATACTAGATTCAGGGCAGGACGGAAAACGTGTTAGTACACGCCAATAAGCTAGCTAATACTGCAGCACCATTGGAATGAATTTCAGTCATATTTTTATCGGTTGGATGATAAGAGCAACCGGTAACTGATTATCTTAGCTTAGACATATACTGATGGGGGCGAGAAGTGGCTCACGGAGAGCCGTTTTGCTGCATTGATCGTAGCAAACGGAAATCCGTGATCTCTGCCTACCCTTTTTGGGATATAAGCGTGATTGTATGTATCTTGTATGTATGTATGTACATATATATACAATTGTTTTGCTTTTAACCAGAATATTGACTGACTATTGGCAGAATTTTGCAACATTTCAACTAAATTAAATTCTTAAACGAAACATCAGTAAGTTAAATTCAATATTTTTTTGTATTTGGTTACACGGGATGCGAACATTTAGTAAGTTAAAAGTCAACAAAGTATAATATCAGAACTGCTCTGATGTTCGACTACACCAACCAATGGAACAATATACGGATAATTAATAAATGTCCATTAAAGTATTAGGTAAAGTATTTTTTTATATATATTTATATAAATGTCATATACAAAGAAAAAAGTGAGCTAGGCCTATTTATTAAATAATTTGATTTGTTCTTCAAGTAAATTTTTCACATGTTGCTTTTTAACTTAGATGTTCCGCTTTGGCCTTTTCTCCTCTACTTTTAACACAACTATAATTTTCAATTCTGGTTCAAGAACTTAAGTTTTTTCATACTTCTCATCCTCAGGTTTATAATTTTATGATTTTGTATAAATTTACTGCTGTTTAAGCGTGGTAGGTATAAAATATTTCCCCCTTATTCATAAACTTATTACAAGGTTCATTTAGTTAAATTATGTTTTGTCTGATTATAACAAACACAACTGTCAAAGTGACAGATGATGAGAACAAACGGTTATTAGTTAAATGGGGCTTGTAACACGTTTATAAATAAGGGTGAAAGAAGATATGTGCAGTCCGCAGAAGTACATGGCAGAAAGTATGGTGCTCAAAATTACCTTTAAACGGTCTTATTTCATTTTTTTAAAGAAACAAAACTACATTTATTTTACTTGATTTACCAGAAAACCCTTGAACTAAATAATAGGATTATGGTTATTTATGGGTATTAAGACATAATGTTACTTTGGACATTCAATCTTTGATATTGATTCAATCGATTAGTAGAATAAAAGAATGTGTCATTAATTGTGTAAAATAAGCTAGGATATAAGCTAGTTTTCTTTCCACACATATTTTCCACACTGTATAATAGGAGTGTTAACTGGTTCTGTCAAATCATTGATTTTTGTAAACGCGACTACGAAGTCTGAATTAATCATAAACTTTTATAGATGTCATATACAAAGGAAAAAGTGACCTAGGTCTCCGGTGCCCAAGGCTGGGATCGAACCAGCATCTTCTGCATTCGCGGCAGACGCCTTAACCACTTGGCCACTTTTGTCACAGAAGCACCCGTCGAATTTTCCCGTGTATATATGCAATCCTTGTAAATGCTAAGGCGCATTTTTGGCCAATCATCTAAGGTACAACATTATGAGTCACTGGAGGTCTAGGTCACTTTTTCCTTTGTATATGACATTTATATAAGTTTATAATTTATATTATAGTGGTGTGACTACTTAAAATAAACAAATCAAAATATTTATCAAAAATAATTTGATTTGTTCTTCAGTTGTTCTGAATTAATTACGTGTGCGACCAATAACATTTCGATGAACCTAGTTTATAAATTAAGTACAGATGTACAAATAAAGCGGAACGTAAACATTCTAAAACACGGGCTTCATAGGAGTTTGCTAATTAGAAATGGCTTTCCTCACACAAACCGGCGCATGGATAAATGAGAGAAACTCACATGAATAAACATAATGATCTGCACATTCCCAAACAAATCTTTGTAAATAGAGCCAAAGTAAATACGTTTAAATAATTGGTAAGAATTGTGAATTAATATCTTGTTCACTCATTTCACTCATTTTCATGCTTGGAAATTTGAGCAATTGTGTTAAAATTTAAATTCTGCTTGTTGCGCATACATAAATAGTAACATTTCATGTATCTTTTGGTTATTAAGAGTGATTCTCCTTTGATGTCTAAGATAGGATAAGTAAGATTAGATTAGATATAAAAATAAGTGTTGAATTGAAAATCATTTATTAGAAATAAGTAGTACGTAAATAATACCTACATAATAATTATCAGGTTATCTAACCAAATAATGTTGGGGGTCTGAGGCAATAGCCTTTGTTAAGGAACTAGGGCGCCGTATTGCCGAGAGGGGGTCTGATGTACGCGCGGGTTCTTACCTGGCGCAAAGGTTGTCCATCGCCATCCAACGTGGTAACGCCGCCAGTGTGATGGGCACCTTTGCGCCCGGTACAGCTCGAGGGGGGCTTTTTGAGTAGGTAGTTTATTTTACATAGGTATTTAAATTTAGTATTGTTTTATATCTAAGTCTTCTGAAATATAATATTTGCGAAAAAATAAGTTGATAATAAATATTGTAATATTTGTAATCAAAATTTCATACTCATATAGTGCAACTAAGTTAGACGTGAGTAGGTCTAAAAAGTTTTATCGTCCCATTCATTACGCTTCAGTGGGCAATAATGATTTTACTCCTACATATCGGAATTTCCTGTCGAATTTCGGAGCATAGAAAATTGGTTCACTTTTATGGTTATGGGAATGGGCCTACGCCATTACCGATGATCAACTGCCCACATAGGCTTCCTTGTCGCTATGTTAAATAAAAAGTAGCATAAAAACCGTAAACCTTTCAATTCCGTCCAAAATTATACTTGCTTTGCATTTTAGTACGTTGTAGTACAAGATTTGCCCACTAGAATAGGGAATTTATGTTAATTCTAAACACTCTCGTAGTAGTCGGGCCGGAATTTCTGCAGATAGTACTGCAATATTGCCGTGTACTTTCTTGGGCATTAGAATATAAGTTGGTCTTTAATAAAGACGCAGACTTTTGAATTTCCGAAGTAAAAGTTGGCGCATCCTAAGGAGAGAAGGATAAAGGCGCTTCGTTAGGGACTCCGTGTAAAAAAACTTAGCAAAATTGTGTACTCTTGCTGCCTACGTAATATCCAGAAGGCAGTATTATTGCTAGCTATTCTGTAGTGTCTGTGTGTCCCGCTTTGCGCCAAGAATGCACAAGTTCGCTAAAGTTTACTGCTAGGTGCTAATAAATTTTACTATAGCTAAACAACAAAGGAATATACATGTAGAAGAAAACTTTAACCATAACAGTTTATAACAGATCCTTATTAAGTTTATTAGTGGCATTTTAATCCTGAACGAGTGAAGGTTAGAACGATTTTTAATAGGTAATAGTTAAGTAATTTAAAATTATTATTAAAATTGTATCATTTCAGGGAAACCCTTTGTTATATAGTTTTTAGGTAATATGGAAGTTAGTATATTTCATATAACGTATGTGCTATTTCCATAGCCAAACATTCTATAATAAAACTAAATTTTGTCCATAACGACCTTTGAGTTTACTTTATTCAAAGTTAAGGGTGTTGTTCCAGGTTCGTTCTTACTCAGATGCCATACTTACCTATTCATTTTACGATTTTTTTTTGTCCACTTGTACTTGCATATCTACGTTACAATAGTAGGTATATGTTAAATTAAGACTGGAAGCTTGGCAATAAAAAATAAAGTTTGATTCGAAAATTTTTAATATGTATCAAGGAATATAGGGTATTGCATAGCTAATATGTGTAAGTGGCCTTGTTAATTAAATTTAATCTTGAACCAATACCCACGCGTGGGATAGAGCGTTGGAAACGATAATTGATATTGCAGTACCGAGAAGATGAGATGAATATTCATGGAAGCACAGGTACCGGCAACTGTTCGTTCCCAGCCATTGAGACGTCTTCAATTCATTATTATGAGCTTCACCACAATGGCGATTGTTGCCTTTTAATAAGGATTTATCCTGAATTAACCCCAGAGCGCTACAAGTCAGATTTAATCTTAATTGGCTTTCCTAATTTAAATATCATTTGGAAATCATTGGAATGAAACTTTTGTTGGATTTTGGTTTAATTTTTTAGAGGGGTGTAATATAATAACAATTATTGTTATAACTTAACTCATATTTCGTAGGTATGACTGAAATATATTTTTTGTATTATGTTTAAGATTATGTATTACTGTTTTGAAAATATAAGTTCCGCCGAATTTCTTGGCGGTCATAATACTTTCGGGTCAGAAGTGTAGGGTAAGGCGATTATCACACTGGCGACGGATCCGCATGCGGCGCCGGTGCGGGAGCGAGATAGCACTATACACATGCAGAGCGCTATCTCGCTCGAACGGATGACCCTGTATGGAAATGTAGCTTTTTGCAAAGAGCAGCAACGCAAACAACGCATTGTTGAGTTGAGTCGTCACATTGACAAGGCTGTGTCCGTCGAGTCGTCACATTGTCACGTTGGAAGTCAATCGAAAGGCAATTGGAATGTATATTTTACCTAATCAATGCCAGCTACATTTTTATGTGCCTAGTAACCTAGCTATATATGTAGATAGATATGACTGACTGTGTTATTACAGATTGCAGCCCCTGTTCTAGTCAATATGATTGATTACGATTTAAAAACGGGGTATAAAATGAACGCAAATTTAAAAAGAATAAAAAAGTGATGTGTAAATGTGTGCTCAAAAGTGATGTATTACATGAGTGTTGCAAATCGAATCGTAAACAATTTAGCTGAGGCGACGGGCCCACGGGCCGGACGCTCGGTCGCGTTTTGCTGAGCTTCTACTTCATTCGCCAGAATATGCTGCTGGGATGAAATTTCATTTTTATGGTTCCGTATGTACAATAAAATGTAATTTACCAGTGTCTCTTGCTTGGTATAAAAGGATTATTTTTAAACTGACGTATGTATGCCAATGTAATGCGT
The DNA here is from genome assembly GCA_911728535.1 of Pammene fasciana. Lineage (NCBI taxonomy): Eukaryota > Metazoa > Arthropoda > Insecta > Lepidoptera > Tortricidae > Pammene > Pammene fasciana. Next base: position 13,505,059 of record OU452276.1, on the reverse strand, counting down.
GTAAACTCTATTTTCAATTATTTTTACTAAATAATTACTTACACCGGGAACATTCGGGAGCGGGTTTTATTGTAATTTTTATATAATATCTTTTCTATGTCTATTTTGACATTCAATAAATAAACTATTATTATGTTTAAAAATATTAACATGTTTATGGATATATTTAAACCCTTAACCAATCTTAAAGGTAAGTTCGCCGGGTCAGCTAGTATGTTATAAATTTGTCAGTCAACGAACAACTTGACAGTAATATTAATATCGCAATCGCGAAAAATTATACATATGTCCGATGCCGGAATTTATAAAATTGTGTTATTTATGCTTGGGCATGTACGAGATCCCAAGTTAGTCAAATTATAGAGAATCTTTTACCTAAAATGACAATGACATAACTCATTCTTAATATTTGTACACGGCCTTATTCATCTAGAATAGGGTTATGCGTGTATATACAGGATGTTTTGTCAATAACTAACCAGAAGATTGTAAGAGGTGATAATTTAGATGAATAATATTTGCAGAACATATTATTTCCAAAAAGGTACTGTAGAGGTTGGTTAGAAACCTCTACATTACTGGTGGTTTTATATCAAAATATTCTATAAATATTCTTTATTCAAACTAAAAGTCAATGTAAATAAATAATTATAAATAAAAACCGTACCCCTATACCCCTTACCCAGCTTTACCCCACAGAGACTATAGAGATATAGACGACCACAGCCTAAGAACTTTTTGAAGCTCAAGTCGATTGGCGCCCTCTGTCCGAAAGCCTAGGCGGCTTTCGGACAGAGGGCGCAATTGTAAGAAAAAATGTCACCTGCACAGCTATACTCCACCTAGTAGCTACTAGTGTACTACTAGTACGCTATTTGTTACTAGGTGGAGTAGCTATGCAGGTGACATTTTCTCTTACAATTTCGGTATCTTTAGGCGGCTTTGGGACAGAGGGCGCCAATCGACTTGAGCTTCAAAAACCGGCCAAGAGCATGTCGGGCCATGCTCAGTGTAGGGTTCCGTAAACTGAGACCATTAAATCAAAAGGTCGTTTCTTACGGGAAATTTGGCGGCGCTTACGTCATTTTTACTTACGTCCTTTTACTATGGGTTTTTGAATGATAACTCAAAAACGGCTCAACCGATTTATTTCAATATAGTTTTCATTGAAGGTACTCATTAGGCCTCAGTTTCATGATTTTTTTCAAAATTTTAGTGCCCACGATTCAAAAGTTAGATGGGGGGGGACGCCCTGTTTTAAACTTTCGGAGCTGTTATTTCCGATAGTATTAGTTTTATCCAAAAACTGTTTTAGAAGACCCTAATTCTTTTTAAAAGACCTATCCAACGATATCCCACACAACTTGGTTAGAACGAAAAAAAATTTCGCCCCCACTTCACGTGTACGGGAGGTACCCTAACAAAATATATTTTTCGCGTTTTTATTCTACCGTTTTGTCGGCTTGGTTAATGCACATATTCTAAATTTCAGCTTTCTAGTGCTAACCGTTACTGAGCTAGACCGCGGACGGACGGACGGACGGACGGACGGACGGACGGACGGACGGACGGACGGACGGACGGACGGACGGACGGACGGACGGACGGACGGACATGGCGAAACTATAAGGGTTCCATTTTTGCCATTTTGGCTACGGAACCCTAAAAAGTTCTTAGGCTGTGGTCGTCTATATCTCTATAGTCTCTGGTTTTACTGAGCTACACCACCCCACCACAGTACCTAGGGACTAACGCTATTTAGGAATGAAAAATCGTTTAATTAATACAGTAATTTAAACTCGTAAAATTAAAACATTACTCTTAGACTGTTAGAATGTAATGTATATTACATTCATTATATTTCATTATTTTATTTGTATCTAATTGTAATTATTAATATAATTACAAATATAAGTAATTGTAATAAATATCGATTTTTGATAACTTGAAATCATATAATATTCACATTCACTACAGCTTTACGTACATACTGTTAAAACTTCCAAACAACGATTATCCAGCCGTAATTAAAGATTCCTCCAACTTAACTACCGAAGTCAAGAAACAAGGGCACAATTAACTGGTGTATAGTATATACCTACATCCTTGATTAGTGCTGTGTGATGACGGACTGGCCACTAAAACATTCGTTAGTGAGACAAAGGGATACGCCAACACCTTATTTTCTCACCCTCCCATTTATCTCATAAGGATTTTTAGATTTTGAACTTATTCTCTCCACGATAAAGTTTCTTTTTCTGCACTCAATGTGTTGAGATACGAACATGGTTCAGTAACCAGTCAATTCAGAACTAAATGATACGTCTAATTAATGGACGGAGATACCGGCGCGCTGTGATCTAAGGGTGCGGTCAGTGTGAAAGCGAAACTAATCGTGTAGATGACAGACAGGACCAAGGATTTATGGCTATTGGTTATGAAAGCTGGTTGCAGGGAGGTTAATACTTGCCTACCTACCAAATTCCTTTGAAAAGGTACAAAGGTAACCTGTTAAGGCTACGTTTGCAGATGGTTTTGTATGATGTGAAGACTGCACATTTTATTTTGGTACAATAAAGTTCAAAAAAGGAAAAATAAATAAACTTATATTGATGTCATATACAAAAGTGACCTAGGCCTCCGGAGCCCAGATCTGGGATCGAACCAACGTCTTCTGCATTCGCGGCAGGCGCCTTAAAAAATGGGAAAATTGGAATCAAAAGGTTTTTTCCGATCGTGGAATGATAGACTTGCGTTTGCACATGACATACAAGTGAAATTTCCTTGGATATTATGGCGCGATACTTTTGCTACTACTACGAGTACTACTAGACTTTCAACCCGGAGGTCTCGGATTCAAACCCCACTGAGTTTTTCGGAACTTATGTACGAAATATGGTATTATACCAGTCGCTTTTCGGTGAAGAAAAACATCGTAAGGAAACCGAACCTAATTCTAACAAGGCCTAGTTTCCCCTCTGGGTTGGAAGATCAAATTATATATATTTTTTTTTTAATTTATAACTGTTATTAGAATAAGACTTAGTCTAAATACAAGATATTTAAAATATAACATATTTTACAGTGGAACCCCCTGGTTAGTTAAAAATACACCACCTTTGACACGTACCCTATAGCAACTAAGTTAGTGAATCCGTTTAGAATTAGGAATCCTGCAAATTCCACGTGACGCCCAGTAGGTATGCTTTTACACATAAATAGCAATAAAACAAATTGAAGATAAATGCTAATGTGAAACTTTTCTAATCCTGAGCTCCAAGCCTCATAGTTGTATTATAATTTCTTAAAATAAACTTATGTAAACTAGCTTAAAAATAAAGTATTTTAAATCTTAATAAATCTAAAATTGATCAGTTGTAAGTTAATTTGAAAAAATCAGGAGTATAATACGATGTATTATATACCTTCATCTTCACCGAAAAGCTAGTAAAACGCTTCGTGTGAGCTCAGTCCCATTAGATTCCTATCATTCTGTCAGTCAAATATCACCTTTTAACGAATCCTAACCGTTTCTCCGACTGACGGCCGTAATATTATTAATTATAGGCATTATAGTGTTACGAGAAGTGCCTGCAGGAGGCCTTTCGCAATAATAATGTGAGGAAATATATGATTTCTTGGAATGGATTTGAAGTAGAGGGGCTCACAAATAATATCTAATATTTATGTAATAAAAACCAAGTGAGTGTCAGAATAATGTTGCGAGAGTTAAACCAATACCTACCATAATTTAAATAATAATTAATGGGACTCAATCGTGTAAACTTACTTATATTATGTTATACTTTGCGCGACTAAGTCCCGTTTTCACTTAAATTATGATTGAAAGCGTGTGTTTAAATCAATACCTATCACAATTTTTAAGATGATGAAGGATAAACTTTAATAAATTTACTAAGTACTATGTTTATTCACATTGATACATAGTACAGTCCGGTTCTTAGAAACTAAATGACACAGGATCAGTCACTGCACGATTGGTACAGTGAGCATCAATAGTATCCTCCTAACACAAAGGCCGCAAAAATATGTGACACGCTCCTATGGCTCTACAAATAAGAGCGTGACACATATTTTTGCGGCCTTCGTGTAGGAAGATACTATTGATGCTGACTGTACCTATCATAAATAGAAAACATGTCTCTGCTGTTGGGAAACTATCTAAGTTTAATCTCTATCTACTCGCGATAGTCCGCGATGATATTGATGAGAGTTGATCAAAACTCTTAGTGAGATTAAAGCCCATCCTCGTAATGCGCGCCATGTTTACTATTAGATTATTAAATACTGTTCGAATGCATATAGGTACATAAACTTAATAGCGGTGTTTATACTTAAGTAAGGTAAAGCATCGCCAGCATCAGCAAAATATTGCTAAGAGGATTATGTAAGCCTATGGCGTTAAAACATTACTCTTTCCAAATCAAAATGTGGCACCGATTAGCAGTATGAGTTAAGAGGATGTACCTATTGTCAACACCAGATGACTGTCAAATTGACTTTACTTAAACAGTCATATGGCTATAACTACTTGTTTTGGGAAAATAAAATAATATATGTTAATACTCATTATATTTCGAAGAACTTTGTTAATTCCGATACACGATTGGACGAAATCGGCTCGATAGAAAATAATTCCTATGTTACATCTTAAATTTAGCTTTAAACAATTGTATGTCTTTTGTTTATTGACTTATATGTACGTTTATAATTAATGACAACATTTTACCTCACTAATACTAAACAATTAATTGTAGTTTTTTTTTAATTCATCATTTAGCAAAATTTGCAATGAGCTCCCATACGCGAAACGCTGACACAGATGGAATTTAACTGTTGCCGCCCTCTTAACACTTTCACAACCAAGAATCCGCTAGGCGGGCTCTCTGTTCGTAGGCGCTTTCCGCTACAAAGCGGGAAAACGCTAGGATCGGCTACGAGCGTAGAGCGTAGCGAACTACGGTACGGAAAGTGTTAAAGCGGATCCATAGTATATTTTCTTCGAACACTTATATTATTGAGCTTCAGCGCATTTATGACATCCCACTGGTGATTACCGTAAATAATTACTGGGTAATTACGTGTAATGACGGCAATAAAGTTTCGCTAGTTTGTGTCCTACATCACGCGAACTAATCATAAATGGTACCCATACTTTCCGGTGTAATAAAATATTCTATTGCCACTGAATATACGTTTATAGTAAACTCCCTGTAGTTCTGTCTGTCCGCAAGAGCTGTGTACAACTATGTAGTAGTATTTTGTACAATAGTGACATAATGAAAAGCTTTTTCGTCGAGTACCGTGTTTAGGCCACGAAGCTTGCTGAGATCTTACTGAGGTCTCGTGATCGAAAAGATTAGTTATGTCACTACTGTATACAATAGTTTTTCTACGAGTTCTTAAAATAGGCAAGCCGGTAAAGATTGAGTTCGACGCATGACCTGCTGCTTCTATTGTTCGAAAAATATTGCATATAATTAGTACCGTTATAGGTGAGGCAGTTGGTATCACTCAATGCTTCTGGTATCATTCACGCAATCAGCCGACTGTGCGAATTCGGTCGATTAACTTTATACAAGCTCCGTTCACGTATTTAATTAACATTTCATTAATAACTAAATTGTGAAGAGGATAATTAATGAATTGGAAATTAACTTAGTGGGTGCGTGTTGGAAACGAATATTTCTGTGCACATGCAGGCAACGAGACATTAAAATACTTATATTAAACTAGAAGGAGGTGACTGTCATGTCATGAGATAGGTAGGTGACTATGTTTTTCTAAAAAGAAACAATATACAAAAAGTATCTTTTTGATCAGTCTTTTTGATAGTTATTTTACTCTTTTACCTGCCTAAAAATTATTTCATTTTGCTTACAGTATCCACAGGGAAAGGATCCTCTTTCACGAGTCGGGTATTAATTGAGTTAGTTAGGTTTAATAACGTCGTATCGGTATTTATGGCGGCGTCATTAGCTTAATGATCGGCTTATTGTAGTTCGGGTGATTCAGTGCGACTTGTGGCCTGAGTCCGAGGTGCTGTTCCCATCGCTATAGCCCAATAAATATAATGAACCAACTAACTTGTAACTTGAACCGTCTTGTCTCATCTACAAAAATGTACGTTCCACTGCTGGGTACATCGGTACATTTCATGCACGAGATTACATAGTCACAAACAAAAAAGTTAGAAAAATGCTTTAGAACCGATGTTGGGCGGTTGATGCTGACAATTCTGCTTATGGTTATTTGTGCGTGTTCTTCGGGTTTTTATAATCGACCGCCTTCGCATCGTGAACTGTTTAGAGCGGCTGGCTAACTCAAGAGTCGCCAGGACGGACGCTCGCGTGAACTCGCGTCCCCATACAAACGTAGTTCAGCTCTCATTTTAAAACGACGTGCTTTAGAATCACAACATGGTTCTAAAGCATGTCGTTTTAAAATGAGAGCTGAACTACCTACGTTTGTATGGGAACGCGAGCGTCCTGGCGACTCTTAATTTTCCAGTTTGTTGTTTAAAATGGCTTCTGATTGTAATTTACATAGTTTGGCTAAGAAATATTCACAATTTTTTTTTTTAAATTAATTATTTATGTAATTTTAACATTGGTTGCAAATCTTAGATCATAAAAAATCCTTGTGACGTTGTAATGGTATTTGCTTTAAAATATTGGATTTGCCTTAAAATGCACCTCTGTGTCAATTGTTATTAACTGTTTTGTACTATACTTTGAGTGACTTTTCTGAATTTTCTGAATACTGGTCAGTTACGGATCTTAGGGTCACAATTATACTGGTTTGCTACAGCATTGGACTCACAAGAGCTCGGTAAGTTGTAGGAGCCCATCCCGATCTGCTCGCGTGCCCCAATTAGCTACTACGAGTAACTATTTTTGTTAATTATAACTTATTGTAACTTTCTTCAATTATGATTTTAATTATCGTCAGTTACTTAAATTTTTAATATAACTACCATCATCGTCTTCCTTTTTTCTTTTTCAAAAAGCATGGTTTTGAATTCATTAAGATTAGGACTACAAAACTACAAATACTTTATGCAATGCAGACACTGTTGAGCTATACTATACGTTTATACTTATGGCAAGTAAAGCTGCATACTTAAATCAAAAAAGGTATCGATAAAGGTCTTACAGTTTGTGGTGTAAGTATTGGAACATTATATTTAGTGTAATAGCAATTAGCACGTCTTTAAAAGGTTTATTTGACGCCGACTTGGTAAAAAAAAATTAGTGCATTCATTATTTTGAAAATCTATGCAGAGGGATATTTTCAGCTTCGGAAAATTTCAACTAAATCGAAATATCATGTTTAACCTAATTAACTATAGTGGTGTCATTTATTGCGCGAAAGGGCGCTTTGCCGCTATTTGGATATAGATTGCAATATATTTAATGATGTAAAACACGTAAGATAATGCGATTCAGTTGAAATTTCCCGTAGTCGAGATTGCCTCTCTGCACCTTATTGCAAATATCAGGTTTTTAATGGATCGGCAAAATGCTTGAAACGCCCCTGAAGTTGCAGGCGTCCATAGTCTATCGTGACAACTTACCATCAGGCAGGCTGTATTTACCGGTACAAAATGTTAACCTAATTACTTTTATACGCTGTAATTAACCGAGATTATCATTATGATTATGACGCCTGTGTAAAAATATAAAGGGCGTATAGGGAAGATAATTGCAGGTATATTAGCATAATAACCAATTAACTGTTATAAGCTCGCCATTTGTTAATCTAAACGAAGCTTAGGAACGAAACGTTTCCTACGATTTGCTCGAAACAATTATGTTACCAGGACGTATACTAGTCTGATTGGTTGTACGAAGTAAAAGAGACCAGGGTTTGTACTAATGAAACCTCGGCCAATCTAGTTTTTCTTGGCCCCAATATCTTTAGGAATTATATCTTCTTCTTCTTCTTCGTCGTTCCCTCATGACTCAGGATCGTGACCAACCTTGATGTCCCTCCATGTGACGCGGTCGAGATCCATACGGGCCGCCCTCTGCATGGAGCCACACGCCGTCCGGATGGTATTACACCATTTAATGGCTATCGGCCCTCTGGAACCTCCACTAGTCCCAGTATGATGCTTTTTCCGAGCTGAATACTCCATACCTCGGCAATAAAACATAAAAACCCGAGGCTGTGTAAGAATGAGAATCTCGTCTTCTCTTTCTCAGGATCGAGTGTCTCCGATCGCACTTGGTTTGTGCAAATTTCAAAGGATATTAACAAGTGAAAAAATATGATATCATTCTCGTTAACGGGTAAAATAACATTATTTCAGAGTTACAAGTACTTGTAAGGAGTTTTTACTATGACGTCACGTATCAAGTTGTCTCCTCCAACTGCTAACACATTCCTTTTCTCACTTACTCTATCTACTCAAGCAAACTGCAATCCGAATCTGTTATCCTGTTTCGTGAAATGCCCTTGAAATTACGTAAAAGGTTATCCGGAAAGAGAAGTATCGTGGTTTACATTCTTGGGTACATTCTACGAGATTTCTCTTTCCAGACAGCCTATACAGCGATTGGTATAACTTCCCAGGCTACCGCTCTGAACTACCGTGCTATTGCGTAGCGGTTTATGACTTTTACTCCTTCCTAGAACTAAGTAGTGTGATATATCACCCAAGCCGTAATTACACACTAGTAAGTTAATGAAACGTTCTGGTTTTACGGTAAAGCTAGTGCATTATTTAGAGGTAAATTCAAGTGCTTGACGCAGTTATCCCCAATAGTTGACCCTAGGAAACGCAACCGGTTTTTATTTACTATATAAAAAACAGTATGTAACCGAAAATCTGGTTTTATACTAAATAATAATAAAAACGGGTTCGCATTCCCTAGTTGACACCCTGCTGCCACTTTCATTGCGAATATATTTTTTTAAATTACATGCATAACCTTATTTAGATAGATTATAACATATATATAAAATATTTAAAAAAATATATAGTATTTATTTAACTTAGCACACACACATTGATTTAAGGCAGTAGTCTCTTTTTAAGCGTACAAATCGACACTTGTGTCAAGAGACACCGCTTTGCTTCGGTTTTAACTTACATTTTGTAAAGAAACAATACTTTGACTTTAAATTCCTTAAAAATAAAAATAAGGGAAATAACATATTTTTAATCATACAATTTATTTACAACGGATTGTTTAAAGATCTTACGTATTAAAGCTAAAATTGCACCCTGCATAATCTCAATATATTAACATCGACTCTAAAAAATGAAAATAAAAACTTATAAATGACATAGTCAGCGTTGTGGCTACTAATCCATAAATAAATGTATATCTTAGTCAATTGTCCACACACGAGTATGTATGGGTGGGCTAGACATCGGGGTAGCCGGCTGTCTGATAAAGAAAAAGGACGACAAAGTTATCAAGCGCCAGGATTAACCGGCTTCCAAGCCGTTTAATTATTATAATGTGCTTTAAAGACAGGCCACCATCAACGTAGGTTTCGAGCGGCCTCATTTACCGGGAGATTTACGGGTTCACACATCGGGTCCGATCTCACTTAGCAATGATTTATGTGCAACATCTCCTTTCCCAGTTAAGCGCATTATCGGACCGCAGACCTTATCAACTAGTGGCGATGGCGGTTACGCCCGATACTTTGCCATCGGGACCTTGCGTTAAGTCTCGAGAGCCGATAAGCAATACTCTGAAGCTATGTTTAAACACAGTAGGTACCTAAGTTAAACATGGAAAACCATTTAATTAGGTAAGCAAATAGATCACCTATTTATCAAATTATTTACTGATTCGCCTATCAATTGCTTTAAAAAAAAATGATTGGCCATTATTACAGCCGAGCGTCGGCGTCGTCATATTTTGTGATATACATGTCGGCATCAGATTAATCAAACCATAAGTATGTTTAATTTATGAACTGATTTCATTGACTTCGAACCTCAGTCGTGCTTACGATTCCCGCCATATTAATAGATCTACTTACGTGTGCACGACAGCCATAATAAGTGCACACCTAATTTCGGTAGCGATATATCGCACTCATTAATCTCCTTGACGATAAATAAGCGGTATCACATACAGTTTGCGAGCGTTAATGAAACTAGCAACACCAATATGTTTCCTGGCACAAACACTTGCACCTTCTGAGGGTTTCAGAATCATGCATAAGATACTTCGGGATAATTTCGACGTTGATAGGCACTGTTGCTTAGTCAAGTGTTAGTTTTAGTTCACGCAAACAAAGGTTGCTTATAAAGGCCTTCACACTTTGCATCGCTAGACCAGAATGGTCTATCAAGCAAAGCCAGCATCTAAGACACGTAGAGAATCAATTATGTATAAATTGTTAACAAGAAACTTTGGGAAATCGTGCATAGATTTATAAAAAAATCCTAGGGAAACTTTGATATGTGTGATAGTGAATGCTGGTTCATAAGTTCATTTTATTGGTATGCATGCAATAAGCGGACTACAAACATCGATCTATAGTAAGCCGCATTCATATTATGCATGTACGCGTAAGCAAATGCAAGGTAAAAAGGGAGAAATGTATGAGGTAAAAGCTCTCATGGAGGTGACAAACGGTTGGCAGCGCTAACGAGACTGCAACTTTGAGGACTTAGGGGTGCCTGTCGGTAGGGAACTATGGAATACGACGTACGCACTACTTCCGAGGTGAATGTTAATTAGTGAGTCTCCAATATTCTTGAAAGCAATTTAAAAAATGTAAATCTTAAAACTGTAATTCAGAAATCTAGCAAATGGATACTAGGTATTTATAAAATTTGCTAGATTTCTCCTAATCATGTTATCTACCTAATGGTTAGATACAAACTGTGGTATGAAACTCAAAATATTTTAGAATTAATTTAAAATCCGTTGCTAATAGTACCTATTGACTCCAGCATATGAAACAGTAACCCACATTACTTACAAATTGAACATAGAAATGAAAATGTCTACCCGCTCTTATAAAGGGATGTTCAAAAAAATTTAGAGCTGTGCGAGACAGAGGTAGGCGGCGTCGAGGTGACCTCGAGCGGCTGCGTCGGCCCCGCAGCGGCGAGGTCATGGCAGTCGGTGCTGGCCATGTACCTGACCTTAACGATGTATAAAAGCGGCTGTACAGGTGAGGACCCTGAGGGGAGACCTTGGTGGAAGAAAACTCCGTTGTTGTATTGGTAGCTTGCTTGGTAAGCACACCAACCCGATCACTGCGTAACTAGCAACGAGACCGCGAGCGGGCTCGCTATTTATAGGCGACGATAGGCGTCGCAGCGGGGGGGTCCGCGGGAGGCGCGGCCACAGAGTGGGGATAGCGCGTGCGCAGGGACGGCGCATGCGCAGATCGAGTTGCCGTACTTATTAGGCATATATCTTTATTTAGCAAAGTATATTTATCCTAATAGTACATTATTTATTATTCTAATATTGCACTTGGTGCTTATATTGTGTCTAGGTATCCTGTGATGCCTAGATCACCTATGTTAGGGGTTGAATGAATAGACAAGGACAAGTATTGTTTATTAGGCATTCAAGGACTAATCAGTCTTATGTTATGAGATACAAGGTAACAGTGTTTACAAGGTTACAGCGTTACAAGGTTACGGCGTTATAACTAAGTTTATACATGAATATATCGCGTATACGAGAGACAGTATGACCTCGTGCGGCACATGGTCCCACCTATTCGTGTTTTGCTCTCACGAATACACAAAAACATCGGGTGTCCGCCGAATACTGGCTCGAAGTGAAGTCGGCCTCGTGTCTTACGAGGGCTCGATGGCTTCTTGAGGGAGGGGTCGAGTAGTACCCCGCTTGCGTCGCCGATCTGGCCTTCAGACGGCGGCGGCGGCGAAGGCGCGCTGCTGGTGGAATGACGATAGTTCCAACAGTGCGGGGCCTCGGGAGCGACGTGTGGCGCTCTCGTAGTTGGTGAAGGACGAGGCGATCTCGTCGGCGAGTGCCACCGGTGTTTTCTTCGGCGGCCCGGGGTGTGTGCCCTTGAACGGGCCGGCGAGAGATGAGCGCGACGTGGAGATAATCGCGTGCGTCGAGGCGACGTTTGCGCGCGAAGTCGCGACGGAGGCGTTTGTACTGGTGGTACGGTAGCGTCACGCGACTTGCGTTGACACGGTATTTTATACGTCGCGCACTTTACGTTATCACTGGCTCTACTATACACGGGATCGTCTGTTACGTTATCACTGGCTTTACACACGGGATCGACTATTACGTTATCACAGGCTTTACGCACGGGATCGACTATTACGTTATCACAGGCTTTACGCACGGGATCGACTATTACGTTATCGCAGGTCTTAGTAGGCACTGGATCGTCTATGGCGCGGACGAAGGTTGCTCGCTGAACGTTATCACGGGATTGTAAGGTCACAGGATCGGCTTCAGCGGAGATGAAGGTCGCTCGCTGAACGTTATCACGGGCTTGTAAGGGCACAGGATCGGCTTCAGCGGTGACGACCGGAGTGGCGGGCTCGCTGCCCGTCAGGAGGAAACTTTCATTTTCAGCCTCCATTTCCATTTCTAGCTCAAGGACGGCGAGTCTTGCTCTCGCGAGTTCCTCTCGAGCTAGTGCGAGCTTGTACGCTCGCTGGCGCGCCTGCTTGGTAGGCGCGCACGTAGAATAACGCAGCCACGGCTGTGTCAGGAGCGATGACAATATCGTGGCCGTGGGTGCGCTCGCAGACGGCCTTGTAGCGGTCTGCGGTGATGCCGCGGGGGTGAGACGTGCGTGGCCTTGTAAGGGCGTAGCGGCTCTCGGCCCCACGGGACTGATGTGGGTAGCTCGTCGTTGCGGCGTGGTAGAACTCTCCCGCAGTCCTGCGGCTCCTGATTCTCCAGCCTGCTTCAAGGTCGAACACTCCCGCAGTCTTGCGGCCCCTGATTCTTCCTTGAGAGTGTCCTTGGTGGCGGACAGCCGCGCGTGGCCTTGTAAGGGCGTAGCGGCGGCCTTGTGTTCCGCGCGACACGGCACGCTTTTCACAAGCGGCCTTGGTGATGCGCCGGACGATGTGACGTCACGGCGAGCGACGGCTGCGGCTAGCTCCGCAGTGACCGGACGGATCTTCGTACGGCGCTTTTCCTTGCGCTCTTGAAGGTCCCCGGGCCCCCGGCCTTGTATCCGGTTCGAAGGACCAATGTGCGAGACAGAGGTAGGCGGCGTCGAGGTGACCTCGAGCGGCTGCGTCGGCCCCGCAGCGGCGAGGTCATGGCAGTCGGTGCTGGCCATGTACCTGACCTTAACGATGTATAAAAGCGGCTGTACAGGTGAGGACCCTGAGGGGAGACCTTGGTGGAAGAAAACTCCGTTGTTGTATTGGTAGCTTGCTTGGTAAGCACACCAACCCGATCACTGCGTAACTAGCAACGAGACCGCGAGCGGGCTCGCTATTTATAGGCGACGATAGGCGTCGCAGCGGGGGGGTCCGCGGGAGGCGCGGCCACAGAGTGGGGATAGCGCGTGCGCAGGGACGGCGCATGCGCAGATCGAGTTGCCGTACTTATTAGGCATATATCTTTATTTAGCAAAGTATATTTATCCTAATAGTACATTATTTATTATTCTAATATTGCACTTGGTGCTTATATTGTGTCTAGGTATCCTGTGATGCCTAGATCACCTATGTTAGGGGTTGAATGAATAGACAAGGACAAGTATTGTTTATTAGGCATTCAAGGACTAATCAGTCTTATGTTATGAGATACAAGGTAACAGTGTTTACAAGGTTACAGCGTTACAAGGTTACGGCGTTATAACTAAGTTTATACATGAATATATCGCGTATACGAGAGACAGTATGACCTCGTGCGGCACAAGAGCAATATGTTCAATACTCTCTGCTGCAAAACACATAAGCAAAAACCAAATTGTATTAAGCAACTCCATGCAATTCTATTTCTAAACTACTCCGAGCTCCGATGCTTTGATAAAATATTCTCATACATATAAGTCAAGTATCTGGCTAAGACAGAAATAAAGTTATCAAAAACAATTGCAAAACGCCAGAACAATACCCACTATGCTGGAACTGGAAGGCGTTAATTGGTCTATTAATGCCGCACTAAAACCATTCAGATTTCACACTAGTAATTATCCAATGGCCCTCTTCCATAGATTAATAGCTCAATGGAACGACTGCTCCTTACAATGTTAGTTTTTATGGAGCACCATATTTCCTTACGCTCCGTTTTTACAACTGGCACTGAGTAAGCGTCGGTACAGGGTTACTAAACATATTACTGCCACCCTACCTTACAATGTTTGCAAATGTTGCGTTGGGAATATTTAAATAGTGAAAATAGTATTATTTAGTCCCAGTAATATTATAAATCTAAAATATCATGGAAAAATTCGTCGCTCAATATTTCAGATTTTTTTCTAAACACAAAGGATGTAGAAACATGCGCGTTCGTTGGACCGTAGATATATATTATATAACCAATAACAAATACGGAAACTCAAACGGCATTGGGCCAGTCAGTGACGTTATATGTGTCTGCTTGGGTTAATTTTGGGTCAGACGAAAGCGTGAATTCAATCAGAAGCAACCACCCGAAGCAATCTTGTGGGCAATGAAAGCGATTGGGGACAAGTGCGCCGAGCGTCGAGTGACCGGCGCCGAGGGTCCTCACCTTGCCGACTACTCACCCAACAAATATTTCTCAAAAGTAGCGACAAACATTGAACTACTTGATGCGAATTCTATGGTTATACAAGTGACCGTCCTACATTTGACTAAGGATTTATATAGAGTTTGAGTGATTGTTTCCATCCAGAAAGGATTTTCGTGTTTGTGTGTCTCTAGGTACGTGTAGATATTGGAATGCACAGACTTTGATAGTATAGCTATGCATCAATAAAACTATAAGTACGATATAAAACTATGAAGCTTAAAATTACATCTACAAGAAAATACAAACTCTAGCTTTTTAAACAACATCTCCTAATTAGTTCTGCGCCACGACTCAAACGGCTTTCTTTGCGCCACAAATTAAGAAAAGAGCTTTTGTTATTTACGTAACAATAAAAAATACATCGTTAGTGAAAAAAATAGAACAGCACTAAAACGTTGCAGCGCGGGATTAAGAAGTATAAAAATTAATTCCGTTATTTCTTAAATGTTGGGGAAGGTAGACGAAATACTTAAAGGAAGTTATTTCTTTTCACGTAGTCCTCATTAGATTGCGGGGATGCTGTAGAAGATACGATATTATAATTTTCAATTTAAGTAGCGGCTACCATTTACTCTGCGCTGCGGGCTACCATTTAAGTGAAACAGACAGCGGACTACTTAACCTTCGTCGAGAAACGTTGAACCCGACTCGCAGTTGTAAGGGCGCAAGGTAGGTAAATAAAATTAGTATTGCTTTGCGCAATTAAATTATTATAAGGCTTTTAGCTGCCTTATGGTATTTAGAAGAGTAATAAGTAATTAACACGAGCGCTATAAGTCATTTGCAAGGTTTCTTGTAACCGAATAAGTTTAACATGAGCAATAAAACAGTTTTTCTACACAGCAAACAAAAATAGGCTTTATGAATGATGGAGTGATAGTAACGTCTGTTTATGGATACGAGTAGGTAAAGGATTCGTCACTTTCGCATTACGGTACTTGTGTGGAAGTTAGAAAGTGCAAAATATCGATAATTACTGTCGACATCAAGTATGTTCTTTAGCGAAATTATTACTGGTACTTTTGAGTTTTTACCGCTCAAGCAGTCACTGGTCGACCATATTACGTAATAGAAATTCTTAAGATATTTTTTAACATTACCATTACGTACTTATATATTATACGAAATTAAAAAGAAACTCTAAATGCTCCGGTATCTCCTCTTACTAATTTTTTTTAAAGTTTAATACTGGATGGTTAATTTCCATACAACATACATACAATCACGCATATATCCCAAAAGGGGTAGGCAGAGATCACGGACTCCCATTTGCTACGATCAACGTAGCAGAACGGCTCTCCGTGAGCCGCTTCTCGCCCCCGTGAAGAACGAGACGTGATGGGTGGCGAACCGCATCGCCGCCATGCGGATGATTATTAGTTAAATGAATCACCACAGCGTTAATTTCCATTAATTAAATTCTCTTTAACAATCATCAATACATCAAATATCTTCAAAATCAAGGCATACCTACATCAAGTGATGCTTGCAATTTTAGTAGATGATTAAACAAAGATGTAGATAAGGTGTAAAAGAAAAACTCTCGAGCCTCTTCACTCATTCCTCCGACATCTCACAACCCTCGAGTGTGTAAACTTCTAAGAAGTACATCTCAACTACGTCCAGTCAATTCTATTATGAAGCAATGAGGATAAAACATCGCAGATTATATGGATTGCCAGTTTTCTTTTGGAAGCAAGCGTCCCTATATTTCAATAGTCCCTATATTTCTACTAATATAGTTACATAAATATTAATAATCCCTATTAATACTATAATCGCAATATATACTTACGTCTGTAACCTCTTCCCGATTAACCCTCTAAACCGATTTAGATGCAATTAGGTATCGAGATAGTTTGAGTCTCTACTTACTAAAAAAATTGTTCACGGATTCTAATCCTGGAGCATTTCAAATGCAGCCAACTTTTTTGTTCAGACGAAAAACGCTTCATTCGATCACAAAAGTTGGCTGCATTTGAAATGCTCCAGGTTTAAGACCCGCTACTATTTTTTCCTATTAAGATGATAATTAGGGCTTTCATTTGGTATATATCTCATCTTGCTAGCTCATGTAGCTAATACGATTTTCCAGGTTTATCCCGATCGTCTGAAAGACGCTTTGCTGATACTCGCTTGCTTGTCTACAACTATGACGTATAGGCCGATAAATTACCGGTTAAAACGTGCTTGATTCCTCGATAAATCCAGACTGGACAATATACATAGGTACTACAGACTACAAGTGTCGCTCGGCCATCTGGATGCGCAATTGAGTTAATTTTACTACGTCTGAGGAACCAATGTAACATCCATTCATAAGACCAAACGTATCTCTATAGCTACCAAGCTATACTCGTACTCGGATATCAATAGCTACATGGTTTTAGCACAAGAAATAGGGCAAGGATTTTAATTTTTTTACATAGTTAAACCTGGACCTTTCAAGTACTTAGGTACCTTACAAATTAGGAAAAGTTTATACATGTGAAAAGATACATGTTATATTTAAAGTAATTGATATATTTTTAAATAACTAGTAGGTACAATGCATTCAGTTTAAAGTATCTAAAGGAAACGTATTTCACAAATTAAATAAGATAATTTTCTCTTTTAAAATAAAAATTGATGAGTGCCAATTAGACAATTAAAAATTATTTGCATTTTGCACTGCCAGATTAAAATAGTAATGTAAATGGGTTTATATTTTGAAATATTTGTCTTCAAGATTTCGAAGGTTCTCGATTCGTCGGAATCTTTATTTTTGTCTATTTTTTATGCATGTTCACCGATTACTCGAAAACGGTTTGGCTGGACCTTTTTTTTTGTTTGAAAGGTTTGTTGGAAAGGTAGAGCCTAAGTGAAGTCGGTTCTTTTTTATTTGAAATTATTTACAATAAAATGCCTATCTACTGCCAGCATCTCAACAAAACGCATTCAATGCGTTAGATCATAAACGTGATTTAAACACCTTTTAAGATTTGTAGGAACAATAAAAACGTATAGAGTATACAGTTTAATATAAATATGTTAACATATCTGCCACACGATGCGGCTGCGGGACCACCTACGGCATGCTTTTATTATTGTAACAAAGTGGCTCGACGCTCCGCGGAAGATGACGGGCAACGGGGTATAAGTGGCAACATGATTGAAACACTCGTAAAAGTAGGAATAAATAAATTGACTTTGGTTTTATCTGATCTGAGATTGCAGTGAGTAGATACATTGATATACTTACAGTTAAAATAAGAACATGTTTGAACTAAGTACTTAAGCCTTAGAGTGATTACCACAAGGTTTGATTTCGCCTAAAATTTCATGATACATATCGTGAGGGACCCACTTGAGAGGCGGTGTATTTTCAAGTTTTATTTCTTGGCTTACCTGGTAAAATAAAATCTTTAAAAGTATATTAGATTCTTTCTTAAGACAAATTAACTTACGCTCTGGGGGTTCTATTTTCTATTTTTATGGTCCCTGGATATCCTCCATGATAAAAACTTAATCACATCTACCACTTATCTAGTAATTATAATTAAGTAGTAAACCTATTACCTAGTAAAGGTACAATTACTAAATTACTATTTACTCGCAATAAATAGTTAACTATGTAAACATTGTATATACTAGGTTTGTATTACTTATTGCACGAGCAAAAATTGAATTTTCGGGTCCGTAGCCAAAATGGCAAAAACGGAGCCCTGAGTTTTGATACTTAGGCGATTTTTGAGATTCGAGCGCTCGAATCTGACATTTTAATATTCTGTCCATAAGGATTAAACAGTGCTTTCAAAATAAATGCGATAGGAATTTAAGATCATGATCATTTCAACTTTTAATGGCGACAAGCTTTTCATGCGAAAATAATGGCGACAAACTTTTGTGTGTGATTATTAGTTGAGATTAATTTCCTTGAATTCGAGCGCTCTAAAGTCAAAAATCGGCCCCCAGGCGGTTAACTTATAACACACCCCTTTTTGCGTCAAGGATTAAAACCGGTAATATGGATAAAGTAATCATATTAAATTAAACATACCATTTACACGAAATAAGTAATTAATTACATCAGCAGCACTAAACAAGATCAAAAGCAACCGCAGCACCTATAATACCCATTAAATGTACATAGTACATTGGTTGCTCACCGCAGCGCACCGCAGACCAAAGTCAATAATAATCATGATCATTCGGTATAATTAGTGACGCAACGAATCGCGTTTTCCCTCTATGTACACAAATGTTTACACACAAAACTTGACATCAAAACGCCGAGCGTTCTTGCTAAGTAAACTTGTGGAAAGTAAGAATTAGTGGCTTTCAAATGCATCATTTTTATTTACATAATATAGTACCTTCCTATACCTACCATGAAATAAATAATAAAAATATGTGAACTCAATTAAAAGTTCATGATATGAAAACCCAATGAATACATATTACATTGACATATTTTTAAAAATTTGATATAGTATTCAATTATTATGTTTTTTTTTATTTGTTTCTGCGACACTTGAGTGTAATCATTTAATTCTTTATTTACTGAGCAAGTAACTCAGGCAGGCGGGTTGGCGCGCGCAGTTTTTTTTTTGTTTTTTTTTTGTTTATTTTAGGAATATAATCGAAGGCCAACTAGGAAGGACAAATGGGATTTAAAAATGTCTACTTCATTTCATGAAAGCTAAAAATGTGAAATTATACGCAGTAAGTATCCCAGTTAGGTACCAACACTTGAAAAAACATTACCCTTTTTTCTATTTCTGTCGAGTAAAAAATAAATCAACCTCCCACATAATTATTATAATACAGCTTGCAATAATTTTATACGGAAGTATTTAATCAGCATAAAATAAAACCTATCATAACACGCACAACGCTGGTAGCTCCTGGGATATCTAAAGTTAACTTATTTGTAAAATGTTAATGAAGGAAATTTGTGCCAGAAACGTTTTCGTTAGCACTAATATATGGAACTGACTCGTCGGATTTTGGTTGGAAACGGGTTTAAACGTTTTGCACGTTAGCGTCATTAATCTTGGCCAGTTATCTTGGGGTGAAAGCAATTTAGTCACACTAGTCATGGGTATTTACGTGAGGCGTCATATTTACGGCACACGCCATCACTGTGCCCCTTGCGTCGCCAACCGGGCATAAAATGTTAGTAAGTGAGTAAGTAAGTAAATATTCTTTATTGCACCAAAATACAAGAGTAATAAAAAGAAATATTACAATAAACTTAAAATTAGGTAACAACAGGCGGTCTTATTGCTAAAGAGCGATCTCTTCCAGACAACCTTTGGGTAGCAGGAAATGAAGAATAGATTTAAGATAACAGGTATTGCAAAAAAAAAATTAAGCTATAATAAAAATAAATATAGCGGCCGTATACACAGTTACAGTTATGATAAAAAATAAACACCAATTCTAACACTTTTATGCGTGCAGAAATTTGAAGCATTCAAAGTAACTGAGTTAGTAGTACCTAGTCATTGTTGTCGCTTTAATTAGATGTTCGTAAATTAGTTCAGGAAAATATTATTATGTAGAAGGGCTTTCCAATTAATTAATTGTACTAAAGCACTGCAAAGTAACAAGCCTTAGCAACTCACTTAAAACAAATCAGTAAGTAAGTATGTGCTCTTAGTTTATTGAACATTACTCAGACCCGTCAAACATAAGTGTTGAACCAAAGATCAAAAGCTGTCCTCGCGTGACACCGCCATAAAAACTAATTACTCAAAAGCAATTATAACTGCGCTCCCCATTAGACGTTTCTTTCTGGAGAGTCCGTGAGTGCGACACTGGTTATTTGTTTCTCACGCTCACACCGCCCACCGCTCGGGCCCGCTAACGAGGCTTAGGGTGAGATCAAACAGCAACGAGCTCCTCACGTGATCTTTAATTGAAATAATCACTAATTTGAGGATCCTGTGAGTTCTGTTAGTCAACACTAGTGAAAAACGCCATAAATCTCAGAAGCGCGATTAAAAAAAACGTTTCATTAATTAATAACAAATGAAATGAAATCATTACTGTAGTATTAAGACGTAAAATAAGTAAATAGATTAAAAACTACAGGTTCCAAGAAAGTTAAATAAGTTCATTTGCGTTGATCTGTAGCAATGTTAAGATTTATTACGTAAAAATATTGACCTTCAATAAATACCAAAAATTACTAGTATTTAACAACAAAGCTTCGATCAAAATTAATACAAAGATGAAGCCAATCAAGATATCAAAGCCTATGAAATATATAGCATATTCCTATGAAATCCAAGCACTAATCAGATAAAGTAGTAGCACAGATTGTGTTTCATGACCCAGCAACGCAAATTCTATCGAGTTAATTTGATAAAACTCAATTAATTATGCACATCTGTTACAGCGACGAATCCGAAATAAAATTTACATAACCAGCTAAGGTTTATAAAGTAGTATAATGCAAGTTGTCCCGGCAACACGTAAGTGAGTACCGAAGCCGACGCTGAGCGTGTTGGAGTTCACACTCGGCGGAGGCAGAAGCCGCGTTATAGACACGTAATGCTAATCACGAAAGACTTTGTAATCGTGCCGACCAGAACGTTATAATTATGTTTGGGCGCCACTAGATCTGTTAACAGAATACCGACCAAGTAAGGCGCGAAGCCGCCATAAACGGCCGGCCACTCAAAGCACGCTAAAGCGTTGTAATAAATTCTGTCCCATCGGTAAGAACTGCTAATAGCATCTCCCAACAACTAGACAGCATGTTAAATGAGGCGTAATAATTCAAAACTTCTGAATACGGACGGAATACGAAAAACAAGTAGAAAAACCAATAAAAGGCTTGAAGGCCTTTTTGAGAAGTGACTGAAAGGAAATTCTTATCGCTAATGCTTTTTTCCCTTTAAGAAAACATTTGTTAGATTCTTGGCGTCTCGCTTTTACTTAAGTAGGTATACAATGGAAATGAACGACCAACAAGAACGAGTGTTTTATAACAATATTTTCAAAGGAATGAGTTTAAGGAAATATGAAGGATCAGGATAATCCGTTTATTAATAACAACATCTTGGTTGATTCTCTTGCTTGATTAAGAGATCATTGTTATTGAAACTGCCAATCAGCTGTTCAATGTAGATTATAATACACGTGGAACACACATAATACACTAATCTCATTGTAATATAATACATAGGGACAATAGCGTTGATTTGATTTGGATCATCAACGTACGCCGCTCTATTATAGTGGTATTAACTGACCCTATGACCGATTACAAGTAGCTAAACTTAAAATATACTTTGTGTGAGCAGAATAGATTCGCTTAGATTTATCTAGACAAAAAACAACTTATTTAATACCCGACTTTTTTCCTCGGATACACAAAGTTCACAATTACTTACCTAAACACATTATTGATGCAAGAATAAAACAGTAGGTACAAGTAAACAAGTAGGTGTGCGAAATCATTAAGCCCTTAAGGGGCTCCCTGGCGCCAATGACCTTCTCTTAGTTTTCAAACGATTTTTATAGTATACTAGGCGGGCCTGCGGCTCCGCTCGCGTAAATGAAATAAAGAGTTTGTCTTATGTTTAGTTAATTATCGACATTAAATATGATGTATTCAACCCTGCCAGGGTTCATAACTCTGTGATAGGGACTTCTTATTTGTAACCGTTATTTGGATAACTTAATTCGCATATTTCTCAATAAATAAATGGCATTTGAAAAAAGGCAAGATAGTATTTTTTTAAATTTTTATTTATTTTTATAAGCTCATATTAGTCCAGCCAGCAAAAACGTTCATTAGATTAATTTCCGCCTTAAGATGAATGTGGACGAACACCGCCAATAAATCGCCTTTTCATACAAACGTAAGTAGTCCCCATTTTCCTATCCGGGTATTAATAGGTAATACTTACTACGGTGACGCAACGACCCACAAAAAGAGTCCTGGCCTCTGACACCAGATCACGCCGTTTCTCGGTCTTGCAATAGCTCTCGCCAGTCGCTATGGCCGAGGTTGACCAGGTCTTGAGCAAGGACGTCGTTTCTGCGGTACCTAGGACGTCCAATATAACTCCAATAGCACTTGATACCAAGATCAAATCCATGGAATGGGACCCTTTTGACTCCAGCGAAGCCGAGTGGAATGGTCTCAAAAAGGCCATTTTGGACACTGCCAAGGAGAGTAGGGAACTTTTCAGAAGTGTGACAAAAAGGGAGGAGTGGATTAGTAAGGAATCATGGGACCTGATTGAGGAGAGGAAACTGCTAAAGAGTGAAGGCCTAAACTCTGAGAGTCTGATAAACCGCTATAACCAACTGCATTCCAAAGTCCAAAAATCCACCCGAAGAGATAAAGATAGGCACATTAACAACATATGCGGTGACATTGAGAGACATGTTGACAGATCGCAAACAAAGGATCTCTTCTTGAAGGTTAAACTACTAACTGGCACCTTCAAACCAAAGAGTTGGATAGTAGATGACAGTAGAGGCAACACCCTAACAGAACTGGATAAAGTCTTAGAGAGATGGAGAACCTACTGCTACGAACTCTATCGGGATGAAGAGGGACTTGACATGGAAAGAAGATGGGATGACCATAAACGAGAACCGGACTTACTGCTTGATGAAGTGCAAGATGCCATCAAAACGTTGAAGCATAAGGCGGTGGGCCCTGATGGTGTATCAGCGGCTATGCTGCAACACATGGGCAACGAAGGTATGAAGATCATGCACCAAATCTGCAATAAGATCTGGAGAAGTGGTCAATGGCCAAAAGATTGGACGCAATCCGCTGTGGTGCCACTGCACAAAAAGGGTTCGACAAGAAGATGCGAAAACTACAGAACATTGTCACTAATGTCACATGCTAGCAAAGTGCTCCTGCGCATTATCAATGCTAGACTCTCGTGCTTCATAGATCACCAGATACCCAGTGAACAGGCTGGTTTCGTAGCTGGAAAAGGTACACGTGAACAGATGTTGAACGTCAGAGTTCTTATTGAGAAATGTCGCGAGTACGAGAAACCGCTCGTACTATGTTTCATAGACTATTCCAAAGCGTTCGACTGCGTGCAATGGAGGGCTATGTTCGATGTGCTTGTCGAGATGGGCGTGCCGGAGCACCTTGCTTACTTAATACAGAATCTGTACCTTGATGGCTCAAGCTTCATAAAACTGGAAAACTATAAATCTAGCGATTTCCACACAGAACGAGGCGTTCGTCAGGGCTGCATTCTGTCGCCAAAGTTATTCAACCTTTATGGCGAATACATTATGAGGAAAGCTCTTGAAGGTTGGAAAGGAGGTGTTTCGGTAGGTGGCCGAATGATTAACAACTTGAGGTATGCAGACGATACAACAGTAGTTGCGTCAAGTGAAGTGGAAATGGCGGCTCTTCTGAACAAAATTGAAGAAGAAAGTGCTAAGCTAGGTCTCAAGATTAACCATTCTAAAACCAAAGTAATGGTAGTAGACAGGGCAAACAAACTCCCAGTTACTGACGCACTCAGCGAATATGATAAAGTCACCCAGTTTGTATATCTTGGGTCATTGATAACCAATGTCGGTGGTTGCGTCGACGAGATACGCCGTAGAGCTGGCATGGCTAAGAGTGCAATGGCTAATCTGGACAGGATTTGGAAGAACAGAGGTATTCGTCGCTCAACTAAAGTACGCTTAGTAAAAGCCCTAGTCTTCTCAATATTTCTGTACGGTGCCGAAACTTGGAGCCTGAAAAGCTGCGATAAGGCAAAAATTGACGCTTTTGAGATGTGGTGTTGGCGAAGACTACTGCGTATACCCTGGACAGCTAGAAGAACTAACATCTCAATCTTAGGAGAGCTCAATATTGCCACACGGCTTTCCAAAGTATGCCATGAGCGTGCCCTTAGGTTCTTCGGACATATTATGCGGTCTAGAACGCATGAAGTTGAGAAGCACATCATTCTTGGCCGTATGAATGGCAAACGTGCTCGCGGTGGGGCACGGATGAGATGGTCCAACGCTGCAAAAAGGTCGGCTGGTGGCAGCCTTAACCGTGCAGTTCACATGGCCTATGACCGCACGTTATGGAAACGAGCTACATGTGGTCGCGATCCTCAGCAATGAGGGAACGAGAAAGAAGAAGGACGTCCAATCGGGTGTCTCACATTTCGTTGTCCCAAGTACGCTCTCTTCACGGCACGATCCTCTCCCATTCTCTCTGTGTCCGAGCCACGGAAGCTCAGCCGCTTTGATCTCTTCAATACCCAAATATATCGCCAAATCGTTATATCGGAACACATCCTTATTTCTATGGTAACAAAGTTATATTACGATATATTTGGCTACTTTAGCCGTCACTATCTATTTCATACTGACTGTACATTTGCTTTATGAATGTGTAGTCGCCCTTAGGTATAGGTATATCGTAGCCACCAAGGTCGCTCAAAAATATCTGAACATGCACTTTAATTACATTATACATAATTTACATGGTTCAGATATTTGTGAATACCTTATCCGCTCCGATATATCTGATGGTGACTTTCAGCAAGAAGAAAAATCGAGTCGTATCGTATTACGCGAGAAAACAGTTCCCGAATTGATTATAAAATTATAATATCTCTAAAGTCATCCCTTGAACTGATGGACTTCATATAAACGTATCAACTTTTAATTTTTTGGGTTTTCTCGGCAGCCCGTTCCCCGGACGAATGGCAATTGTTGCCTAAGCCGTAAAAGTCAAACTGAATAATGTAACTCGAAAATAAATTTAAGACAACGAAATGCAAATTATTAGTAATATAACTAATATATTAATACAAATCATAAATATGTCAGAAGTCACTCATATACCATGGTTGACATTGACAGCACTTTTTATTTTACTTCGAGTAAAAAAGGCCGAAATCACTGCATACCAACATAACAAACCTAATTTTGGTTATTTGAAGTTCGAAACGAAACCAACCGAGAGTTCCCGACAATAGCCGATAGTCGTAAAATGAAGAATGTTATGAAAATTTCTTTTGCTTATTGTAAATTAAATACGCATCGAAAGCGATAGTTATTATGCTCTAGTTCTATTCTTATATGTAGATAATAGATTTAAACAGTTTTTTCTTATCATACGTGCGCCGTATTCGAGATACGTGTCAAAAACTTTTTTAGAAATTTGTAAGGCGCCATCTCGCTTCTTCGCTCGTTTTTTATCCCATTCTGGTTTAACGATTTTATATATATGATTCCCAGCAACGACCTTAAACAATATGTTATCCTACATTTACCTCAATATTTATTGACTTCAAGATATTTGGCATCAAAGTCTCAGTTTTAGGGCTGAAAGTAGTTTTGTCATAACTTTTCTGTTAATTACTATAAATATTAAATTTCACATCACTTTTTAGAGACATCAGAGACGAACCCTAATATGAAGATTTCGTATATGTAAGATACTTCATAGCATTCGAATATCCAAGGAAGTGTGTTTTTAGACCATGTTTAAAAAATCATATAAGTTTGGCATCATAAATAGAGATAAAAGATGGAAAAACTGATAGCCGTTTGCTTATAATTCTATCTGTAGTGCAAATGTAGGAATATCGAATCAAAACTGGTCAAAAATCGTTAAAAAACGGGTCGAGCCCCTTAACAACTTGATAGCTGGTGCATACACGTTTGGTATTTTTATAAACGCTACAGGAGGTCTGTTTATTGGAGGGGAACGTTTTATACGAGCCGTTATTATTGGTCCAGTGAATTGACCGATATTAAAGGTTTCCCTCGCAAGCAGTAATCCAACAACGTAACTACGGAACGTCGTGATATAATTATATTTTGATAATAATCATTTTACATCAACGTAAGCATACATGCGAGTGTAATATTTTTTTGTTTCATTTTCTCTTTTATAATATCAGACGAATGAATATTTTTTTAATACGTTTAACTGATTAACAAGTACGGAGATTAATGTAATAAGAAATAACTTGGCCTTACTTATTGGCCCAAACTTTTTCAATAATTATGAGGTTCTTTAAATTAATTAAGAAGATTCATTAAGAACTTCGATAGTTCAGAGCGATATACACATAAAATATATGCAGCTAACTAGAAACATTACCATTACAAGTAATGCAATGTCTTATTCATCTTAAACGTATTTTCGTATACTTCAGCGTACTGTAATTTTAATTATACTTAGTAACATATGATACTTATCATTTTAATATTGAATCTCTTTATACGCTCGAAGGCTTTCAAGACAATCGATGCATTTTTAACAGCATATACATATATAAGACATAATTCTAGTGAGTCACGTCGTGAGAAGCACCGCGCGCGTGGGCGGACCTGCGCGGGCGCAGGCACACCGCTCTTACAAATTACGTTTACTTCTACGCCGAGCCTGCGAGTAAACTCAGCTTATAGTAAACATTGTTGAGCTGTTTCAAAGAACATAAAGCGTGCAATGTAGATGTTTACTATGGTTAGTAATATTAAGAAATGTTTATGAATTTTCAAGGAATATTTATAAATAATAAATTAGTTTGCAAATCCTAAGTAGCTCAAAGATTGAACACATTTTATTGGCTTATTTTTTCTAAATTAATTATGGCTCGTTACGTACAATAAATATAAGTGTTCTTCTCCCAGCCACATATTGCACTCAGAAAGCCTCTTAGACAGAAAGTTCTTAGACGTAAATAGATGTATTTATATTGAATTTATTAAATGACATACGGATAATATAGTTATGCAGTTAATTAAAACATTAATATCTTTGAGCTCAAAAACCCGAGCACTATTCGATAAAAGCGTAAAAAAATATATTAACTTATCACCTTTACATCAACGACCTCTTATACTCGACACATTAAAATCTTAAGCTGCCATTAAATATTACTTTCCGGAGCGTCGCGCTCTTGAAACTTTATTGCAATTAAATTTAAGAGCCTGATATCTTTTATAGGATCAATATTTTAATACATCGTAGACTAGATTATAAAATGCACAAACCGCTTATAACACTTTTTTTTATATACACAAGCATTAAAATTTTATTCATTTAGTAAAAACCAAACACTGCACCTTCGGCGTAGCATAAAAATCATATAATTCTCTAAATTCTAAAGAATTCAGAGCTAATAATTTACCTATTTACTTTTTTTTCCACGAACATTTAGTAAATAAAAACATACGAGTATATAGATACTGAGTGTCATGTTATCTCAACATAGGCATACCGGTATCAATCATAATCTATAAAGAATCGCGCATCTACTGGTTTGTATACTATGCTAATATCTATACTATTTTGTTTTGTATGTAGACACCAAAATAGCGGCTGATACGATAAAACATTGCTTAAGGTATCTATACACGCCGCGATTTGGCTTTACACACATAAAAAACTGAGGATAGTTTAATTCATTCATTTATGCATTTTTGTCGCCGTATTTAAACGATTTCTCTATAGTTAGGTCCAACATGTTAATTTCTTTTTTTTATTATATTATCCCTTTTCATTCTTTGAGTAAAAAGTTAAAGTTTAGTAAAAGTTTCTCGATATTTTAGCATCACGCCATTATACATTTTGGAACTATTTTCTACTATTTAGGCTAGCGCAATTAGAAAATCCAAAATAAAATATGCAAATAAACATAGTTTGCAAGGTTTTACTTTAGTGTACATACGCATGGTTTTTAATACTTTTAATTAACAAATACACACTTATTTTTATTTCACTGTACAATTAAGAATAACTTTAGTGACAACTAGTGTTGGTTCGTACTGTTAGTAGTTAATTAAGTACCTACCTAAGATATTTAATGTTTCCCTTTCTTTGTAAAGATTTGTTTAAAGAACTTTGATAATATTTGATTATTTTATGGCAATCTGTATTTTTTTTTTAATTAATTAGTTTTTATTTTATTTTATGAATGTTTTAATATTATTGGATTTTTTTTATTGCATTCTGTTTAAGTTTAATGGATTTATGAATGTTTTAATTGTTTTGACATGTGGTAATTGTAGTTGAATTCTATGTTAGTGTTAGTTCTAGTCAATTTTATTGTATGGTATTGTAAATTGTCATACCAATACACCATTCCTATACCATACGTGACCTGGTTTTAATTTGTGATTAGTTTAATTAGTTAGTGAATAACTTTGTGGTTTTATTTTTACTGTTTACGTGTGTGTTATATTTAGTTCGTTAAAATGTCTAATTCTCCTGCTCGGCCTGACAGCCAACAAATCAGTCAATCCCCGCTGGTGCAATGCCCATACTGTTCTCAACCGAAATTTTTTAAGGGACAGCGGGGTTTACGAATCCACCTGGGCAAGGCTCACAAATCGACAGGCAGCCAATCTTTGCTGCCCGTTCCTGGTACCTCTCATAACGTCCCTGTTTCACAGTCACCGTCTCCTAATACCTCCCCTTGCGTGTCTGTTCCGCAGTCGCCCACTCCGGCTGTCTCTTTTCAGGTCACCGTTCCTCAGTCTCCGACTCCTGGTAGCTCTCATCATGCCCCAGGCGATCTTTCTTCGGTGCTAATCCACCATAAGAAATCTTTTCCGGTCGTTAAACGAATTCCCAGAGGTGCAAGGTATACTGTCGCAACCAGTCTCTTAAAGACCATTGACAACTGCGTCAATAAGAACGACCGTTCCAGTTGGGAAAGCCTCTTCTTATTCGTATTTAATACACTGCACGTGTCTAAGAGAGAACCCCGCCGTTCTCTTACTTCAAAGATAAAGTCAAATTGTGCTCGTGCAGGTAACATCGGCGCATCGCAGGACAGTGGGGAACGTTTGTCCAAACCACGAGACGTAGTCAAGGTCGTGGAGGCAAAATTCAACGATGGTGACCTTAAGGGTGCTGCACAGATTCTCTTTTCCGGTGATACGGTAGCACCTAATACACCCGAAACCCTCGAATCTTTGCTAGGAAAGCACCCGCCGGCCCCTTTAACTCTTAACTACCCTGACCCGCCTAACCCCGCTTTACCCTGCCTGCAAGTTGGCGAAGATGCCGTCATGGCCGCTATTATGTCCTTTAAGTGTGGTTCGGCTGGTGGTCTTGACTGTTTAACGCCTCAGCACCTGAAGGATCTCTTGCTTGGTGTTCCTGGCGGCAGAAACGACGATCTGCTGGCGGGCATTACTCGCCTGGTAAATCTTATGCTCGCAGGCAGGGTGAACGCAGAGGTAGTCCCTACTTTGTATGGGGCGAACCTTTGTGCGTTGCGTAAAAAGGACGGTGGCATACGTCCTATCGCCATAGGTTCCACCTTTAGGAGACTCGCATCTAAGGTTGGTTGCAGGAGCGTTGTTAAGGATTTGGAGACAATGTTTCAGCCGATTCAGCTGGGTTTCGGCTCTAAGGGCGGTTGTGAAGCTGCTGTCCATGCCTGTCGTACCTTCTTGCGTAGCAGTAAGGATCACGTACTTGTTAAGGTCGACGTCAAAAACGCCTTTAACTCCATATGTCGCGGCGCGTTGTTGAGAGAGGTCCAGAAAAATGTTCCCAGCTTGTATCCCTATTTGTGGCAATGCTACAACCGCCCTTCAGACCTTATGTACGGAGAGCATAACATACCGTCCGCTGTCGGTTGTCAGCAAGGCGATCCCCTGGGGCCTGCCATTTTTAGTCTAGCGATTCACCCTATTATATCGTCACTTAGCTGTAATTTTAACATGTGGTACCTTGACGATGGCAGCCTTGGGGGTGAGTCGGGGTCGGTACTTAATGACTTAGCTTGCTTATTTACTAAGTTTGAAGAGGTAGGCCTAGAACTGAATATGAGCAAGTGCGAGTTATTTGTCAATTCCGATAATGAAAACAGGTCCCAGGTCGTGGAGGATTTCGAGAGCACCTGTCCTGGCATTAATATAAAGGACTCTGGTTCTCTACACCTGCTTGGTGCTCCGGTTTTTGAGGAGTCAGTACCTGATTTTGCTGGCGGTTTAATCCATCGGTTCTCCCAGCATTCGGACTGTTTACTCCAAGTCTGCTCGCACATGGCCTTTTTCATCCTCCGGTTTTGCCTTTTGGTGCCTAAGTTTACTTACGTGATGCGTTGCAGTCCATTTTGGAAGTTTCCCCAGTTGTGTGATAGGATAGACGATATAATTCTCTTCACTATCCAGAAAATCCTTAACATCAAAGTGGATCAGCGACAGTTTTCGCACGCGACGTTACCGATTCGATTTGGTGGCCTGGGTATTCGTCGGCTCTCTAGTGTCGCCCTTCCTGCTTTTCTGTCGTCCGTGCACAGTACGCTTCCCCTCGTAGGGAAAATTCTTAATCCATCACTCGGTGATTTCGAGGTGGCGTACTTGTCGGAGGCGGAAAATGCTTGGAGCTTGGCCTGCCCGAGCGTGGAGTTACCTACTCAGAGGGGCGTGAAGAGGGCGTGGGAGCATTTGTGTCGCAAGGTGCAGGTCGATTTGCTAGGCTCCTCTAATTCAGTAGTGGAGAGGGCTCGTCTGCTGGCCTCGGCGGAGAGAGAGTCAGGGTTTTGGTTGCAGGCGTTCCCTTCCAGGAGCTGTGCCACACTCTTGGACAACAATTCATTTAAGTTGGCTGTCGGGCTTCGTTTGGGTGCTGACCTAGTTGTACCCCACCGTTGCCTCTGCGGTGCTGAGGTGGACTCTCTAGGGATTCACGGACTCTCCTGCCGGAGAAGCGCGGGCCGCATATCCCGTCATGCAAGCCTCAATGACGTAATCCGTCGGGCTTTTGCTAGCGTGGGCGTGCCGGCGGCTTTGGAGCCACCCGGTTTGGCGCGCGACGATGGCAAGAGGCCCGATGGTATGACGCTCATACCATGGCAATTGGGACGGCCGCTTGTTTGGGATGCCACGTGTGTGGATACCCTCGCGCCGTCCCATTTGACCACTACTTCTGTCAGGGCGGGCGGGGCAGCATCGGCGGCGGACGCGTTAAAGCAGCGCAAATATGCCGGGCTCCCTAACAGCATGGAGTTTTCTGCTTTTGCAGTGGAAACTCTTGGTCCGTGGAGTCCAGGGGCCATCAAGCTTTTTAAGGAGCTAAAGAAACGGTTGGTGGAGGTATCAGGGGACCGTAGGGCTGGCTCATTTCTCGGCCAAAGATTGGGCATCGCCATCCAGAGGGGAAATGTAGCCAGTATTATGGGCACCCTTCCCCAGGGGAGCGATTTGGGGGATATCTGGGGGATGGGTTGTTAGATTAGGTTAAGTGCTTTTTGTAGTTTTTAGGTGCTTTTTGTTTTTTATTTTATGTAATTATGTAGTTTTGTAATTTGAATTGTATTGTTATTGTGGTGACATGTTGTAAATGCTGTGTGATTTTTATCAAAATAAATGTTAATAAACATAGTTATTATTCATGTTTATAATTAATATTATTATTTGTTTCTAAGCTGTTAACGAAAACAAAACGCAAATCGAATGGCGCGGTGTAATGGAAGTAACATGATTGATCAACACTAATAGAGTTCCATCTCACTCTAATCAATTGACCAGTCGCTTCCGTGTGTAGACACCTTAAACTACGTCATGTTATATCAGTAGTAAGGCCTCATTGAATCACTCCAATACATTGTAGTCATACAAGTAGTGATCTTGCAAGGATATGCTCGTGACACAGTAGAGCAGGTCCACAACTCGCACAACGTGATTACGATTTTGAGTTACAAATATGCTGTGACACGGTGACTTGTTGATATCATATTGTGTATATTTTTAAACAAAATGTTGCCTGCAGTTAAAGGTGCCCAAGGCATTTTTTGCGGAGAGCACAATTTCAATTTTCCAGCTCACATGAATTACGGAATTTACTTTATCGAAAGGATATTAAATTTTAAAGAGAAAAGAGCGCTGGTAAGTTTGATATTTAAATAATTTGTGATATTTTGAACGAATGTTAAATCGCCGGAAAGGAGTTATTGAATATTTATATTTATGCTAGGTATCGGCTGTACATAACATACTGTTTTTATTTGAATTGAAAGAAGTGGCATGTTAATAACTGGAATCATCACAGAATAATAAATGTTTATATATTGCTCAATATACTAAGCTAAGATGTTCAATACTTAAAAAATAACTAGGTCATTAAAATTTTTGGCGTGATTTTCTTGATATATTTTATAACTTAATCTTTGTAGATAGGTACGTTTAAATCCTTAGGTATATCATACACTAGATAGACAAAGTAGCATAGCGTATATATCTAAGTGTCTAAGTATATTCACTTATTATATTTTTCAATAGCGTTTCCTTTATGTTTTCCTGTTTGTGTTGTGTCTGCACCTTTTAGTATTTCTATTTGGCTCAATGGTTTACTAGTAGGTAATGCCTTTTAGGTATTAAGTCCACCACTTGTTCCAATACTGTGTATTGTGAAATAAAGTTTAAGTAAATAACTAATTAATTCCACAAGTTTACTTGACACTCAGCAGGGGATCTTCTACTATCAGATTCGCAGCCTTGAACATAAGTGGATAATACTATCTGTAAAGAGATATTCTCTTTACGAGGTATCATTTTCATTATTATCTAACCTATCTGTGGATACCTACTCGTATATCTCTAAATTATCTACCTGAGCTATTTTTGCAAAATATTTGCAATGACTTATGGTCTTTATATTAGCCTATTTGAGTGTCCCACTGCTGGGCAAAGGCCTCTCTCCTGGATTTCCATATCTCCCGATTTTGCGCCTCTTCCGCCCAGTTGTTAAGGAAGGTATCTAAACTAAATCATCCCGCCATCTCCGCCGTCATTTATATTATTATTTTTTTTATTTTGTTTTTGTAAAAAAAAAAAATGACAGTAGGCATTCTGCTGTGCAGGCAATGCGCGAGGGTGGGTGCAGTGCCCAGTGAGAAGACTGACAATACCTAACAAAGTAATTAGTTATATAGTGATTCACTGGTCCAAGCCAAGGGTAGGAAAACATTTGAAAATTTTATTTCTGGCCGTAACGTTGGAAACTCTCACTATTTCTTAAATAATCTCCTACACATTGCTGTGAAACTTCGTACCTCTCATTGAACCTAATCGTAAATCTGTACAGATACGTACCTGGGCCTGGGACCAAGTTGATCGAAACACGCTTACTTGACTGCCCGATCTTGATTTTCTGTCTTCGGCCTAAAACTTCTAAATTTAGTTAAAGTGAAACTGAGAAAACAAATTTCAGGTCAACGGAGCAACTGGCGAGGAACTCACATTTGGGGATTTGGTCCGCCAAGTCCTAAACGTGGCTGCATCTCTCGCTGAGTTAGGGGTAAAGAAAGGCGATCTGGTCGCAGTGGTAAGCGAGAATAGAAGCGAAGTTCTTACAGCTTTCCTTGCGGCCATGTGCGCCGGCGCATCCGTCACTATGATCAACAGCGCCTACACTAAGGGTATACTAAACATTAAATAAGTTAAGTACAGGGGGTCCATTTCGACTGCGGGGCAGTATAAACTGAATCGCAAATATCAATATACCTATTCGCTGTGTGCATGAGTGTGGCGCCGTCTCTTGAGTGGGGGGTTAAAGGGGGCTTTTTCTTTTTTAATTAATGGCATATACTCCTTGCTTACATGAAATGTCACTGGCTGATTCACTATTTTGACAGTTGACCCTATAGGTCATATCAAATATTTTGAAATGTGATATTGTGTACAAGAGCCCAATTTCTTGTTAGATTGTGCACTGCGATCGTTCACGTTACCCCCACAATGCACTTCGCATCGCACATAACGAAAAGGTACTTTTGCACTCTATAAACGGCACTATAGTATTTTTTTTAAAACACGTAAGATATTGCGACTTAGTTGAAACCGCCCCCAGTCGAGATTGTCCCCGTGTACTTTATTAGTATTTTTAATTAATTTAAGATGTGGAATATTCAACTCCGCCCTAAGGATTTTTTTACTATTCAAGTTTTAACGAGTAGTTACAAAATTAATTTGTTATATGATTTATATTTTATTTATCCCAATTTTGTATATTACGATTTTCAAATAAAGATATAAACATTAAGAAAAACTTATATCTATTTATTAAATTATTAATAAATTAATTAATAATCCAAATGTGTCAACTATAGGTACGTGGTAGAGTCAACCTAGAACATGCATTATTTCATTTACATTTTCAGGTGAATTTCTACACACGTCTGGCATAACAAAACCAAAGTACATGTTTTTATCGCCAACCGCTTATAAAAATCACTACAAAACACTAAACAAGCTAACATTCGTGAGCAAAATCTGCATTTTCGGCGAAACTTCATCGACAGAAACCATAAGTTACAACGACCTTGCAAATAAGAAAAGTGATTTTACGACGTTCATTGACTATTACGGTAAAAATATAATATCATCTTATATATTAAGAAACAATTGAGTCGTTTCATTTCATTTCATTTCATTTATTCAGTCACAATATACATTGTATATGAATAATAATAACAATTAATAATTACAAAAAAACATTCAAGTAGGAATCTAAATATCATGCAAGTCCAACATTTACAATACAAAAGGGCTTAATTAATATTTACAATATTTACATAACTCATAACTCATATGTCAATTTTTGCAATTCAAAATTAGGTCAGGCACAATAAATATAATGACGATTAAACAGTTAACAAAAATAGCGAATTATTAAACTAATTAGAATTAATATCGATTATTTTCATCCATAAAGTCCTGGACAGAATAATAGGACTTCTTTAAAAGAAACGACTTAAGTCTTGAATTGAAAATACGACTGTCTACTATGCATTTCATCTCGATTGGTAACTTATTAAATAATTGAATGGCCTGAAAACAAGCAGCGTGTTTTGGTATATTGGATTTAGGTATCATTTTGTCAGGAATGTCTTTTCTTCTAGACGAGAGCCTGTCCTCTCTTTCGCTCTGGTTTTCAATCTGATTTAAATGTTTTATAAAGTCAGAGAGCAGGACAAGTATGTACAGGGACGGCAATGGCAAGATTCTAAGTTCGGTGAAATGGTCCACACAGGAGTCTCTTTGCGAGATGCGAACTATGGTACGAATGGCTCTTTTTTGCATCTTGAATGCCGAGTCTACATTGTATTTATAACCGTTTCCCCATAGTTTAATACTGTATCGTAGTTTTGATTCTACCAAGGCGTGATATACCATCTTCAGGTGTTTTTTTGTCACTTCGTCTCTCATACTACGGAGTGCATAACAAGCAGAACTTATCGACATGTTTACTTGATGTACTTCATGTTTCCAGTTTAATTTTGAATCTATATGTATACCCAAGAATTTAACAATATCAACTTGATCAATTTTGACTCCATTTAATTTAACATCTAAAGTATCCGACTTTCTCGTTGTCGCTGAAAAAAGTATTGCGCTTGTTTTATTGGTATTTAATTTCAAATTGTTTATTCCAAACCACGTATTGAAAGCCGCGAGTTTCTGAAACAATTTCTGACTCTGAGTGCGTGGAGAGTTTGCATAATCATTTCGAAATCTACCTGTATTGGTACTCTCTTCTCATGATTATGACAAAAACGGGAAGTAATGGCGTACACTTATTTTTATTAGTTTCCTGACGTTTCTAGCATGTTGTAACGCTCGTGGTCGCAAGAAGAGTGGCGAGGTATAAGCGGCAGGATTAAGTCCCATCTTTGTCACAATAATGAGTTAAATCAGTACTCCCTTCTCATTGAAACTGAGGCACATTTGCAAAACAAGCATACAACATAAGTTTTAATAACTGCTCGACATAAGCTTACTAATCTTCTTCTTCTTAGCATTTATCCCGGCTTGGGGTCCGCTTGACAACCTAATCCCATGAATTGGCATAGACACTAGATTTTATGAAAGCGACTGCCAGCAGACCTTCCAACCCAGAGGGGAAACTAGGTCTTTTTGGGATTAGGTCCGGTTTCCTTACGATGTTTTCCTTCACCGAAAAACGAGTGGTAAATATCAAATGATATTCCGTACATAAGTTCCGAAAAACTCAGTGGTACGAGCCGGGGTTTGAACCCGAGACCTCCGGATTGAAAGTCGGACGTCTTACCGCAAGGCTACCAGCGCTTCTATAAGGTTACTAATATTTATTTTTACATACATAATTTAATAACGTTAAACTGGCAGGTCGAGTGAAAACGGCCCTAATACTGTACTCGTCGGGCACAACCGGACTGCCCAAGGGTGCTAAGGTGACCCACGCGAACCTTATCGCCACTGCTCAACAGCTCGAGTGAGTTAAACATGCAATGACTATGTCGCAGGGAAATGATTCAAATAGAGATTTGAACAAATCTGTCAGGGATATGATCAAATCACGCAGGATGTTAAAAAGGAGAATCCATATCATCATTTCCCTAGTAAAATTCAGTCATTTCACCAAATCACCGACTCTGTTTAGTGAAAAGACAAAATCGCCCAATAAATGCGACACGCTTTTTCATTTCACTAGATTTGTTTAGGAATTTGACAAAATCCCTAACCACGGCAGTAAGTTGACGAAACGAACTCAAAAAGTCAACTAGTTTTATCATTCCACTAAACAAGTTTTGTGAAATGATAAAGTCTCAACCGGAAGATGGTATATGGTGATTTGGTTAAATCTCTGAAAAGCACGATTTGGTACTACGGTTTCTATACCCCACACCTAGCCACGTTAAAAACCGGTTCTATCCTGGTCAACTCGAGCAAAAATTCCCTAAAAAAGTATAAAATTATCGCTTTGTAAACGTACCTATAATGAAAAACTGACAATGTCACTTGTGTTTATCGGAATCAAGATTATCAAGAATATATCTAAGTAGATAGCAACAGTAGTAATAACAAACATATTTTTGATTGGTACTTTGTTTATGCATGTAATTTAATTGTAAACAAATCCGCGTCATACATAGTTTTTTCTCTAAAATTATTACAAAGCGGACCATATCCAATACAAAGCGGACCGGCTACCGGTTGTTGCCCTTTGCTTTAAATATCTGTATAACAATTTGAAGTATTTCTCGCAAAAGTGGCATAAAGAGATCGATAATTCAGAGAATTACCCATTGTCTAGCTTTATATAAATTCCATACTTAAGGGCCTCACTGTTCTGTAAGAACTGAAGAACCATGTCAATTTAAAGTGAGAACTGCGCTTCTACGAGCCCCATAGAATGTTAAATTTAAAGTTTACCATGACAAATTACTAACATTTTCTCTACGTTACGTATTCAAGTAAATAGCGGTGGGCAGTGTGCGTAAGTCTGGAAGTTCAAAGATGCATTATTAACTATTGTTACGTATTGTTCTCTTTAAAATTTACACTTCTACTTATTCATAATAAACTGACACTAAGATTGTACTTGTTGTATTTTCTGAAAATATTTTCCGCTTTACAAAGTAAAATCAAAATCACAAATTGAAATATTTATGGTTTTCTGGCTCCATAAACATAGATGAGGAGGTTTATTGTAAGACGCCTTCAAGCTATTTGAATTTTGAAAATGTACTTAAACATGAATTTAAAAATGTAAAGATGTTCTTATTTTGATATTAAAAAATGTAACAGATGTTGGATAGTTGGGTTTCAATCATTGAGTTAAAATATAGTAGAGGTACAGTCTCAAACAAAATTAACCGAAAATATGGCTCTTGAAAATTTGTAGCCGGCCAGTCTTATCACTGACAAAAGTCTTATAAAACTGACCGAGAAAGTGCTTACTAGTCGTTCTTACAGCACTATTGTGGGGTAATTTTTTGGGCTGATTGCGTATCCCGTTCTTTAATACATATAGGTGGTTTCAGTGCATCATGCAGATATAATGTACAGCTACGAGTTTAAAAAAAATATTTTTAACGAATAGACCTAATGACAAGTTAATATATTTACTAGTGATATTTCTATATTGTTTTCTACGTATATTTACACTGAAACACAACTTTAAGATGTAGGTGTATTTATTTAAAACCTAAAAACACCTTTAGTAACAAAGTTACAATATAATAAAATATGACCTAAAACTATTTAAAACTACCTACAAAAAAGCTAAAACCTACCTACAAAATTAAAACGAATAGAAAACTGAGAATTTAGGTAAGGTCGCCAAGGTGCGAACCCTGGGGAAGTGTTCCCATAAGGCTGGATGCTTTCCCCCTCTGGATCGCTATGCTTAAGATATATACTTTAAGATAAAAATATACAATAATTGTTTTTAATAAAGCAAATGATTTATTCATGATTGTATTTCAGTTACTGTCCAGACCTGTGTACCCTAACGCTTGCCCCATGGTGCAGTACTTTCGGTCTATTAGTGACGCTTAGAGCTCTCGTCAACGGCAAAACGGTTATACATCTTTCGAGATTTGAAGAGAAACAGTTTCTCGGAACTATTGAAAAATATAAGGTGGGATTATACAAGGTCAATAATTAAGTAAGTGTCGTGTTGGAAAAGGCAGTTATGTGGATTACTTTACCACCCCATAAAAAGGACTGGACGATAATTTTTATGTACAATCGTAATCCTTTTTTCCTCCAAATATCATTACTATTTTTTTCCTGATATGATAGTTACATTTTTTACACCAAATTACCTAAAAAAATTCGTAAATTATGTTATTATATTTTACGGCCTCCTAGCTTAGTCAGTATTGATCCTGCCTATGAACTATAAGGTCCCAGGTTCGAATCCTGGTAAGGGCATTTATTTGTGTTATTACAGATATTTGTACTGAGTTATGGATGTTTTCTATGTATTTATCTATATCTAATATGTGTATCGTCGTCTAGTACCTACAATACAAGCAACATTAAGCTTACTGTGGGACTAGGATGAATTGTGTAAGAATACCTATTTTTATTGCAGGTGCAATCATTAGCAGTTGCTCCACCATTGGTAGTTATGATGAGCAAGTCACCGCTGATTGACAATTATGATTTACGTTCCTTGGAAATAATTTACACTGGTGGGGCACCTCTAGATGACGGTGCCATCAAGGAGTTGAACAAAAGGTTTCTGAGTTACAAAATAGTGCAGTTTGGTTTTAAACCAACATGAATTCTAGTTTTTCGTTTTTATGCAGTTGGTACCACAATCAAGCGATGTGGATGTGATTATGTGATGATGGGATTTTGGAGAAATTTTAGGGTACTCTTCAAATATTTTGGGTATTTTATTTTATGTAGTATTTTTATATGGTAATCGAAGTGGAGCTACTGATAAGATACAATGTTGAGAATTGAGATACTGCTATATGAGGTCGATTCTTTTTTAACTAGTAAAGGTTAAGCTTTTACTATACTTTACTATACTTACTTTTTTGTAGTATATTGTTTAACATCCCTGGTAAAGAGATAAAGTAACACGAAATGGCTTAAGTCCTGATCTCGTTGTAGATTACCTGATCTCCGTGTATTACAAGGTTATGGAATGACAGAAGCGACTGGAGGTGTAACAGAGGAAACGGTGGCAAACCACAGACAAGGCAGTGTTGGAAAAGTTATGCAAGGAAATGTTATTAAGGTATGATAACACATACTCGTAAAATTACTGCGAGATGGCAATATTCGTTTTAATGCATCCACCCCTCTCTTAAGCACTTACATACATTCGTGATAAAATTCAAACAACAGCCAGAACACCGACTTCATTATCTTCTGTTAGAAAAATATACCTAGGTACTATATCCCTTTTTATTTCGGGACCTTTTCTACGTGAAGTACTGGAAATACTGCACCTTTTCTTAGCGTAGGTAGCCACAGATAACTGGAACCGGTGTTCACTACATTTAGGTACTTAATAAAAATTCTAGGAACCAATATTCAAAATCCCTTTGGTATTATTAAAAATGGGGGATTGAGGAAAATATAATGCTATTTAAGAATATTACAAAACTATTTAATTTATTTTGCATAAATTTCAAGACAATGGTGCTAGCTTATTCCTTCTTACAAAAACCAATATTTCTTGTATTCGTATATTTAATAATATATTGTTTCACTTGACACAAAAACATTTTTAATATTAGAACAAAATATGAAATAAGTGGCTTTGAACTTGTTTTAAATTATAATACTAATACTGTGTGGAGCTTTCTTGTTTAATAGAATGTAGCTGAAGTATTTATTGCACAGGTAGCCAATCTCATAGGATTCCTCACCTGAAGAATTTGCGTCCTTTTATCCTGTTAGACAGATATTGGATATTAATCTAGCATATTGAACATTACTCAATTCATGCATAGTGGAAAGAGTAACTGAATATTTTTATTAAGTTATTTGTTTATTAATTTATTTAATGTATGATCTCAAGATAAACCATCGTTTATAGTTCAACCATAAATTATGAAGTCTTCAAAAATCAACCTAAACTTATACAACCCGTTTCTGACGCACAATGGAAAACTATTATAAAAAGAAACTAATTTGTTATTGCGTAAAAATATTTACGTTTTTTTACATTTATACAAACCAGTCTTTTCATAGTAGCCCTATTACCACTACCAATCAATTTAAATATCCATCCGTATTTCATCTTGTACCTCGATTTCCCAAATCACTATAAAAAAACTATGCAGACAATTAAACTTACTCTTTGTTCACGAAGAAGTTTTAATACATGTGTTATACCTATACTATTTCTTGATTTCAGGTGGTGGATGTTAAATCCAGAAAGCCACTAGGGCCGGGCCAGCCAGGCGAAGTATGCGTCAATGGCGTGGTTCTCTTCGATGGCTACGTCGACCAGCCCAACTCAGAGCATTTCGACGATGATGGCTTTTATCGAACTGGGGACATTGCTTATTATGACCAAGATGGATATTTTTTTGTTATTGATCGGCTAAAGGAACTTATCAAATATAAAGCGTGGCAGGTAACACGTTGTAATAATCTTTATCTACACCCATATAATACACCCATATACGTCTTATAGTTTCCGAGTAAAATGGCTGTGACATACGGACGGACAGACAGACAGACATCACATGACAAATCTATAAGGGTTCCGTTTTTTGCCATTTGGCTACGGAACCCTAAAAATACAGTAGGTACAATCCACTGCAGTGATGGTTGATCTCCTCTTGCATAGAAGGTTAATAAAGATGAATAGAAGAGAGTTATCGAAGATTAAACATTAATTTACCAAAGTAAAGAGTATCTACGCAAATTTCATGGAGCCCATCACCCACCGATACCTATTAAAAACCAATTCTGTAGATTTTGGTTGCATCGACATCCAAGTTGCACTTTGTGTGTAATCCTCATTATACTATCCCCAATTTCTAGCAAATATTTGTTAAACACACGATAAATTTAAAAGTTATTGTACAATATAATATGAAACAAAAATAACGTACATGCCTAATTGCCTATTAACGAAAACTAAGTACTATAAGTATTGTACTCACAAGTTCACAACCAGTTGTTATGTTTATTTCAAAGTCTGTTCGTGACTTATGTATATAGAATAATGTGTCTAAAACTCTACAGGTATACGTATTTTTGAAGTGGTCCTATAGAATTTATATATTGTAATTACAGGTATCTCCTGCGGAAATAGAAGGAGTACTGCTGAAGCACCCAGCGGTGAAAGACGCCGGTGTGACAGGAGCCCCTGATCCTCTAGCTGGCGAGCTACCCACCGCTTTTGTGGTCACAAAACCGGGGGCAAATGTGTCAGAAAAAGAGATTATCGAATTTGTATCTTCTGAGGTAAACAACTTTATAGTAGGAATCATTATTATCTAACTGTATCAACAGAAGCATAAAACAAGTTGTGTTGTTTTAAACAACCTATCTTATTCGAGACAATTTATCGATGTCGAGCAAAGGATGATGTAGGCGGAGGACTAAATAAGCATTTATGCTAGAATTATAGCTCACGCAGATTATGGGGTAGTTACATATAAATATTACATATTGAAAGAAGGAAGGCCTTTTCACAACAGCGGGTACTGGGATACTATAGGATCACAATAATATATTGATCGTAAGTATTTATAATTGGTACGTAACTGTGTCCCATAACACTGCCTGCCTGTGGACTCGCACCACCCCCTAGTCCACGCAATAGTTGTTAGGCATTGGAAAGGATCTCTTGATAATTTTATGCCTCATAAAATACCACTTAATATAGCCTACATACCAGGCAAAGATGAAATTTACGAGCATGAGAAGTAAAAAAATATATCAATTTCCAATTCATTATTTTATACCACTTTTTTTCCTTCGTTTTCACTAGTTTTCACGGTATTAACACTAGAAGCAAGTCTTGTACCTGTGGGTTCCGCCATTTGTCGTTCTAAGGCAATCTTAAAAGGATCTCGGCACTGAGTGACAGGTCGCCGGGCTCAGGTGCCATAGCGCGTGGTCTAGTCGACGCAAGCACTTGGCGGTTACACTTCAAATACCGCAATAGGGGCTTAGATGACATGTGTGTGCGAACCTTAATGCTAGCAGTAGATCTTACGGCAACGTATAACGGGAGATTCTCAACTACACAAATATAATTTCATTATGTACAATATACAGGTCAAACAAAATATAACAAACTGTCGTA
This sequence comes from Pammene fasciana, assembly GCA_911728535.1. Lineage (NCBI taxonomy): Eukaryota > Metazoa > Arthropoda > Insecta > Lepidoptera > Tortricidae > Pammene > Pammene fasciana. The sequence continues at coordinate 13,461,808 of OU452276.1, read as the reverse complement.
TTGGAAGAAGAAGAAAAATATGAAGGTACCTACAGGTTATTATTAAGACCTAATAAATGTACAGTTGAATTATCGAGAGCGTGGAATTGCATATGTAGTGGTTGTACCATGTTGTGCCTCTTTGTGTGCTGATTCAAATATAGAATGCCTGTAAACAAACAATACTACTAGTACGACATATGCAATTCCACGCTCTCGATAATTCAACTATACCTATGTTTTACGAATAAATAGGTGGTTAAGGAACGAATATATGACGACGCCAAAAAGATCAATACATCTAACTAAAAATAAGTTAAGATTTAAGGAATATGCCGATAGGATAAATATGTTTAGTTGAAAAACCTTGTTCCTTGTTTCAACTAATTAGATAAAACAGCTCTGCTGTTTAATCGAATTAGCTGTAATAAAATGATTGCTGTAATAACCTGAACTATTTTCATTTTTAGGTGTCACCGTGGAAAAGATTGCGTGGGGGTGTGAGATTCGTCAGCGCGATACCCAAGACAGGAAGCGGCAAAATACTCCGACGATTATTGCGAGACACGCTGAAGGTCAAAAGCAAGATATAATTCCAAGTAAAGTAATTTCATTTCGTTCTTATTATACTTACTCCAATAAATATGACTAAAGGGAAAAAGTCTTTGCAATAATAGTAACATATTAATCCACAAATTTAATATTTCCGATATAGTCTTTAATTGTTTGGCTCAATCCCACGAAGCAACGATTCGTTGTTTTAAACTCTACCCAAGTATTTTTTTATTATATGAAAACGTACAGGAGAGTAAAGAAAACTAACGAAGGCTATCTTTAAAAAATAGTACAAAAACTTTTGAGAAAATGTTACTAGTTATTATACCATCTATAAAAAAAATGTGGGTATACAAGGTGTAACATAAATACTGGTGATCCTTTTAAGGGCATAATAGGTATCGTATTTATATAATTATGAAAAATTTAGAAAAAAAATTTGTCACGAAAATAAAATTGGTTTTGTTTGGAAGGTTGGTTAGCTGGAACGACGTGTTGGGACACAAAAAAATCTCGCGTCTAAAAATATTTTTTTTATAGTTTTGTTACTTGCAATACGATACCAATTATGCCGTTAAACGGGTCACCAGATGTTACATCCTGTATAAACGGTATAGAAATACTTTAAATTTAGTATAGAAGCTATATTTATTTGCCTTATTCAAACATTCTTCTGTGGGCATGTTATTTATGTTTTTTTTTTATAATAAGACTGTTGATAGTTCCAACGGCCCTCGCGAGGGATACGGGCGACCGTTGGACGGCTTACGATTTGAGATTCCCGCTAGTGATACGGGTAGTCTGTTTAAGTTTTAACTGTATTTGTTGTGGCTGTATTTGTTGTTACTGTTTATGTTTTCCTGTTATTTTGGTTTCCTGTTATTTAATTTACTTTTAATGTTAATATATTCTGTCCTGTTTTGTAGTTTCCTATGTGTTGTTAAATTTCTTTAACGTGTTTACAATTTTGGTAATGTGTTCAATGAATGTTTCAGTTGTACTTTCTTTTTCTATTATCTGTCCGAGGTCATAAGGATCAATATTATGCATGCTGCAAAGCATTTCATGCTCAAATCGTTTAGCTGTATATTTGGGGCAGTTTTCAATTAAATGTTTAATTGTTTGCGGCGTAGTATTGTCGCAAGGACAGAAGTTGTCTGCAGTGATTTTATGCCTATGTAGGTAAACTTTATGAAATCCGTGTCCAGTAAGGATTTGGGTAAGATGGAAGGTTATGGGCGTTTGCTTTCTTAATTGTTTAATATGTTGCAGTGTAGGTAGCCAAGCTTTAAGATGTTGTCCAGTGGTGCTATTCTGGTATTCGAGGTCATGCTTTTTATATGTGTCTTTACGCAAGTTTTTTAAATGGTACGATAGCGGAAATTTACAAAAATCTGGTTGTCTGTGGAGAGTAGCTGCGTGCTTGGCTGCAGTATCCGCAGCTTCGTTGCCTAGTAATCCACGGTGTGCTTTAATCCATGCAAACTCTATTTGATGCCCTTGCCCTCTTATTTGAATAATCGCTTTTTGGGCGCTATTTATAGTTGCATTGGTACTGCTCCGGCACATAAGCTCATTAAGGGCAGATCTTGAGTCAGAGAATACTGTGGATTGTTCCAGGCCGAGAGTGACACACAGTTGGCAGGCTTTTTCTATCGCCAAGCACTCGGCCTGGAACACAGTGCAGCTGCTGTGAAGTTTGTATTTCTTGACTGTTTCTTGGCCATCAGGATGGTATATAACTACGGCAGCTCCTACCGCTTCATCGTGCTTGCTTCCGTCTGTAAATATCCTATTCATTTCCGTGTCATAATACGGGTCCAGATCTTCTTGCGTAAACACTTCCTTGATCTCAATGTTTATTCTCTTTGCAGGGTGCGGTAGCTCTACAACGGATACTCTCTTATCATAGAGTATATCCTTCGGTAGGTACTTAGTGACTTTGGTGCGTTTTGTAGCTTCCGCCGATGCGACTTCAAAGACTTTCATCGGTAGGGGTGTCAGCCCAGCTAGTGCAATAGCGCCGATTGTCGGAAGTGTCCTAAATCCGTGGACGATTTTTATCGCAAAGCCACGCTGAAGCCTCAGCAGCGCCTCTTGTACTCTTTTGTAGTTTGCAGCCGTGTGCCATATCTCTGCTCCATATGTCACTATCGGCTCAATCACCTGACGATAAATTACCTTCACATTTTCGGCGTGGATGCCCCACGTAGGTTTTATAAATATGCATAACCTTTTGAATATGTTTTGAGCCTTTTTAATCACTAGTTCCGTATGTTTAATGAATTTGAGATTTTGATCTATTGTAATACCTAATAATTTAAAATGGTCACTAAAGTTGATTTGAGTGTTGTTCATATGAATTTTACATGCTTTGGCCTTTGGGGTGGGCGTTATCATCATTGTTTTATGAGCCCCGAATTTTAATTTATTATCTAGTCCCCATCTATGGATGTCTTCTAATGTGCTGTTTATTTTCTCCTCTAGCTGATTGATATTGTCTCCCCCGCAGATTAATAAAATATCGTCGGCGTAGGCCTGCAAATGGCATTCCTCCGGCAACGGGGTCTCCAGTAATGTGTCCAGGATTGTGTTCCAGAATATAGGTCCTAGAACAGAACCCTGGACACATCCCCTGGTCTGCTCCTTGGTGTGTGTAACATCAGCATAGTTTAAAACGACTTCTCTCTCTGAGAGGTAGCTGTGTATCGTGTTATAGATGTTTCTAGGGCAATTTACTGTTTTAAGCCGTTTCAGCAGGGCAGGCCACCAGGCGTGGTCAAATGCCCCCTCAATATCTAGTGAGATGGCAACGACCAGCCCGCTTTCCGATTTGTGGTGCTTAATTATGTCGACAGCCCTGCTTAGCGCGTCCGTTGTGGAGCACTGCTCCTTAAACCCATACTGTTGGGGACTGCAAATGTTATTAATGCGCATAAAATAGGTAATTCTTTTTGCGATAAGTTTTTCAAAGACTTTGCCCATTACATTTATGAGCCCAATTGGCCTATACGCCGAAATATCTTTATAATTGTCCTTGCCTGGTTTCGGGATGGTTTTAATGTAGGCAATTTTCCATTTTGTCGGGAAGTAATTGAGCTCAAAACATCTGTTATATAATTTTAACATAATTTCCGGGTAAGTATTGATTGTATGTTTGCAAATATCAGCAGTTAGTCCATCCATTCCGGGTGCCCTTTTGGGGCTCATGCTGTTTATGACCTCTGTTAATTCAGCCATCGTAAAGGGGGGCTCGTCATCTATATTGTTGTCGTTATGCATATTATTAATTATTTGTGTTTCATTCCTTATTTGCAGGTGGTGTGCAGTATCCTGGGTTGCGGTATCGTCAGGGAAGAATTTTGAAGCAAGCTTTATGGCAGTGTCCTGTGTGGATTCGGTGTAAGTATTTCCATTAAGTTTCAAGGTTGAGGGAGGTTGAGGTTGCGGGCCATTTTTTAATAGACGATTTGTCACCGACCAAACATCATCTTTACCTTGATTTTTACAAAAGTCCCGGAAGTGATTGTTAGATGTATTTCGAATGAGTTGTACATACTCGGCTCTCGCTTCTGATAATTCAGTGATTATGTTCGTAAGATCTTTTCTCCCTCTCTTTAAGTCTTGTAAGCGATGATGTAGTCGGATCACCTTCTTCTTCATGTTCGTGAGCTCCTCGGTCCACCACGGATTTTTGATGTGTAACTTTTTTCTAGGTAAGGTCTGGTCACAGGTTTCTGTAATGGTTGTAGTTAAATTTGAAATAAATTCGTCAAGTCCGTAAGTGTTTAAATTAGTTATGTCGGTATTATTTAGTTCAGAGTCTTCTATGTTTTCTTTAAGTTTTTCAGTGAAGGTTTCCCATTTGACTCTTTCGGTGTTATATTTATATGTAGTTAACGATTTCTTCTTTTTATTGCCTTCAACGCTAAAATTTATTGAAAATTCAATTCCGTGATGGTCCGAAGAGGGCACAATACCATGATTGACTGTCCAGTCTACTACATTCGGAGCTATGCCAATGGAGGTCAAGGTAAGATCAACTATTGAGCATCGGATCTGTCCATGCGTTACTTTCTCAAATGTGGCTTCATTTCCCACGTTACAGATCGCAAGGTCGTTGGTGATGACTAAGTCATAGATTTCTTTGCCCCGGTCATTATTCTTTACAGATCCCCAAGAAGTATGCCATCCATTCATGTCTCCACATATAATGTGGGCCATATTTGGGTAGGCTCTGAGCACACATTCTATTTTACCGAGCGTATTTGTCGGGTCTTCCCCCGGTTCAACATATATTGAAGACAGCATTACCTTTTTATTTCCCAGTGTAATCTGTACTATAGCTAGATTGGTGGAGGTGTGCTGCGTGATGCCAATGTAGTTGCTCATCTTTTTGCTGACTGCAATACATGCCTTCGCTCTATTATTGACATCAGCATATTGGTATAAATCATACCCATCAATATTATTCAGCGTATTTTTGTTTCCCACAAACGGCTCAGTAATGAAAATGATGTCGTATTCGTTCTGTTTGGCACTTTGTGTTAACTCTTGTGTCGCAATAAACCCGCGTCCAAGATTGCATTGCACGACCTTTATGCATTTTTTCCTGTTATTTACAGCGGTTGGGACAACTTTAGCAATACTGTATAGCCGCTCGGGCTATACCATCCCATTTAATCCACTCTTGGCACGTTTGGTTGAAAGCATAATGTACGTGGTCTCTTGCATTACTTTTTATGCAGTTAGCACAGCGAGATACGTTTTCTTTATTTGGACAACTGCGCGTGTCATGATCTTCCGCGCAAAAGCCACATTTAGGGTCCGACCTGCACTCGCCGGCTCGATGCGCAAAACCGTAACATTTAAAGCATTGCAGAATTGGGGACTGGTCCACAGTCATTACGGACTGGTACCCAATTCTGACTTTTTGTCCCTGTATTGCCGTCCACACTTGCGGGCTGGCTTCGATGATCACATTTTTGACCGAGTCGTTTCGGCCTCTGGCAGTGCGAATGTACTTCACTGACCTGCCTTCCTCTGCTATTCCCTCGAGCATCTTTGAGTTTTGTTTCAATATCGCGTCCTCAATTTTTTGGTTCGCGAATTCCGGTATAATTCCTATAACTTTTAAGAGCGGGTTGCGTAGTCTTGGGACGTCTACCGTTATGTTCGTGGTTTTCTTTTTGATCGCGTTACTCAGCTTCTGTCGGTCTTCATTGGAGTCGCAATTTATTATGACCTTCTGTGTTCTGGTCTCTCTAACACTCCTTATGCCGACTTTTGCTAAATAATTTAAAGTCAACATTATTTTGCGTTACCCAACTAAGATAGGTACATGTTTGGAACACTGGGTCCGGGCGGGTAAAGCTGACCCAAGTCATTTTATTATTGTTTCACTGTGACCCGTGTTACGTATGCATGACGAAATTATTACGACCTCCCTGTCCGAGTCCGGTGCAAGCAGATACTAGTCACGAAATATTATATCGTAATATACATGAAGTTATTGTAACTATCCTTTTCTATTTAAAATTGTCCCCTGCGGTGATACCTGCTGTGTAATAAAACTGAGTTTATTACTAATAAACTGATTTTTTAAACACGCCTTTCGTTTTTTATCGATATCACCCTAACAGCTGAAAAGGCCGCTACCGTTTTATCAATTATGTTTACTTACTCGTACAATAAAAACACTGCAGTTAGCTAGGGATACACGCACAGATGTGCCCGCCGGATTTGTCCGACGGATATGCCTGGCGGACAGATCCGTCCATGTATGGCGTTATTCAGATATGTCCGCAGACAAATCCGTGTCCGATTCGCACCATACACGGACGGATCTGTCCGCCAGGCATATCCGTCAGAGCTATTTGAATACCTATAATTAGTTGAAAAAATGGATTTTGTTACTGTTGTAAATGTTTGTGAACATTATCGTAAGTCAATTTAATATTACCTAAGGGAACGTACCCATACTTCGTGACCTATTTTTTGCAATTGTTCACTTCCTCCCGCCCCTCGGTGACCAACCGTTGTATACGCCAAGATTCTGTGTGTGATAAATTTTATATATTTTTTTTTACGTATTTTTTTTTACTCGAGCGCTCAAACGTCAAAAATCAGCCTCTAGATTGTTCGGGTAGTTCTTGAAACTGGCGCAGCTAGTTACATATTGTGTATTTATTTAGCCAATCAATCGTGCTCTAAAGTTTAAAATATTTTTGTAGTTTATATTATAAACACGCTTCAATGAAGTTTTAGTTAACGTTTATATTTACTTTATCGTGACTAATTTCGTTCCTATTTAAGTGCCTACGTACATGCATACTCGAAACAACGATTTCCAATTACGTACCTTTCTTATGGCTACATATACAATAATTTTCATTTATTTTACAGTATAAAACAATGTAAGTAGGTACCCTTGCCAGATAATAAACAGCTAGTTTGGATAATTTAGTTGCAACACTGTTCTTGGAAAAGCAAAAAATTATTCAAATTGGGTACCTAATATACATATAGGCCGTAAGACATTGACTTTTTTATGATCTTGTCGAGTAAATTGCATGGGATACCAGTAGGTATCCGAGGCATCGCGGCCTGCGCCCACGCACCCACAACTATGGCGCTAATAACGCCACGCACTGCCATTACAAAGCCCGACCTATTGTTCGGTCATTTCAATGTCGAAAGCTAACTTTCCGTATACATTTTGACTATAAAAAACGTGACTAAATTACTCCAAGTCAATCTCAAGAGTAAACGAATTACCTTTTGTGTGTAAAGTTTGTGAATACGAAAGTAGATATAGATAAATTGATATTTACTGAGCAAATAACCTTGAAAAGATAGTCTAAAAGAGCCTATATTTATAAAATAATGTCGTTTAGTCATACAAAAGGTTAAAGTCCGGCACAAGAGTACGTAAATTTATACATTATATTAGCAGGTCTTCGATAATAAATGTCGATAGATTTTTGTTATTTTTTTTGTCTGTTAAATGCCTCACTATTATTTTACCTGGGGCGACGTTAATCTTGATCCTGATTGATGAAGGTGCGAGTTCTGCCTTCAATTACCTACGAGTATCTTCAATGACTACAAGTTTTGTCAACTTTTTATAAAAATATAACTTATAAAGTAAATGGCAGAAATAGTGTAGTAAGCCTGCATATTAATATGCAAAACAACCTATGTGTAGGTGGTTAAGGACAAATTGGATTGAAGGGTTAATATTTGTTCTGCTTGCATTTATTGACATGTGAACGCATTAATTGAATACCTCTCTGTACTAATTAGTCGATACTTAACCCATTTCTGTTATTCCGATATCCCAATATAATAATTATAACGAGATACTTAAGGTACGTTGTAATCCTCTTGGTGTCCTTTTAAAACCAAGGGCAAAATAAACATAAATTGAGTATGTAAAGCATTTATATACCTATACAAGACAAGAGGTGACAGTACAATTTGCAACCTTATAATAAAGTCCTCTTTGTAGCGAACAATCTTTATTATAAATAGTAATTATAATCATATTTGGAACGTAAATAAAAGCATAATTGCTTATGCATGTTTCAATACTCAGGAGAATGTTGAAACAGTTACAAATAACATAATGAGAACTAGCAAATAAGCGAAGACGGTTTTATAGCCTCCGCTTGAACACGCCGACACCTTATTCGTACTTGACGACAAATATTTACCTTTCAAGGCGGCGTTTACTCTGTCCAAATCGTAAAGTGACAGTGGAAGGGGCTCGTTCAGCAGGCGCAGTCGCGGCTCGCTCCCACTGTCGAAGCCTTTATGGAACCCGTCGCTCAAAAATATTCCCGAGGAATGTCTGTACAACCTGTAAGCGCACTTATTCGTCCGGAGCCAGTCCACAAACACAATTGCCCCATTCAAGGTGCGCGCGTTCCCTGAAAAGATGCGACTTTTCAACTCCTCCGCGTCTCCTTTCATAAGTACACGGACGTATAGTTTATAAAACATAAACACTTTCGCATTAGGTTTCTTTCCATGTTTTATCTTCCTCACGCTTAAGACCCTAGCTGTGAAAATGTACTTAGACTCAGACACGGCAGACGACAGAATCTCGTAGTCATTAGTAATCGTCTCATTTAAAATACATTTGGGAGCATTTATATTTTTCTTGCGGTGTATCGTGTCCCGCTTCTTTACCACTCCCCTTATACGGAACTGGGCATGAATTATCGTGATGATGTAAAGTAACATCACTAAAAAGTGTAGCTTCATTTTTATTGTGTGAGCTTTTTTGTGTATTGGTACATATGAGTGTAAATAAAACCCATTTTAGTGTTTCTACTTGGAAGCTTTTGATTGAGATGGCTCGTAAACACGCGGCGAATACAAGGTTGCGCAAGAGTCGATGGCGCCGGCGAGACGCGTGCGCTAGCGCAGCCTCACGCGTTGACTGGAGACCTCGCAATTCGCTGCAACCTTCGACAACGTAAACAAACGTGGACTTACCGTAAGCATTGTGGCATTCCTAATTAAGGAGATTATTACGCAATCGGTCCACGCAAGAACTAGAGAATAGTAGAGATGGCAAAAGCTTTGTAAACTAATTTACAGTATTGCTGTCGGTCTGATTTGGGAAGTTAGCCTTAATATTGTATGAGAGTTGCCACGAAGTAAATGGGTGCAAGTTAACAGTTATTGCTAAACGTGCCAGCTGACTACGCGACTGAATATTCATGTGGGCGGGTGCTCAGTGCGGCTGTACGAAGGGTGGATAAAAACTTTCCCGATGTTTAATGCTCTTTACATATTCTTAATTTTTGCATACTAAGCCAAAGTTTCCGGTGATTCTACTAACTACGCTTGAACTTATTCAGCGCAAATTAAAATTTTATAACAATTAAAAAGTAATAATGAGCAAACAAGCGACGCTATTTGATAAAACTTGAATGTCCTCTCTATGTTGAAACTAAAGATGAAGAATAGGTTAGTAAGGAAGAAAATTCAGTTTAAATGTTTTTTTGCTAGTTGTCCATTATATTATAGTCTTAGATCTAAAAATAGTTCAAACACACGATTAATGCATTTAACAACAACAACAAAATTTGTAACAACTACAATAGTTTTCCTTTAATTAATTCACCATTTAATAGTCCCATAAAAGATCAATTTCAAAATTCATGGTAAGTATTTGTACAGTGATAGCAAATAGTATTATCAAAATCACTTTTATTTGAAATTGTTTTAGTTATTTTAAAATGTTCTCATTTACTTTTCGCTATCGTCTCGTAAGTAAGTGATTGCAAGTGCTTACACGAGGAATTTGGAAAGCGGCGTTCGCGTGGGCGGGCGAGTCGCGCCGCTCTCCGGTCGCTTGACGAATCTTCCACACAGAGCCAACTAAGACGCTTCGTTAACATTTCTCATTTGCCTTAATTTAACTGTCTTTCTTAATACCACGAACGACTGAAGGTCATCTAATCAATATTCAATCTAATCAGAATATTATGTTAAGCGCTGTGTATGTCCCATAAAAAGCAGTTAAAACTGTTATTGTTTTAATCTTATGGCTTTTGAGAAATGAAATAGGTTGAGTTAAATGAATATTAATATCCTGTCATATCACGCAAGTTATTTTACACTAGTTTATAATTTTAAGACTGTTAAGAAAACGGCACTTCTCATGTCCATTTCTGTCGAATGAGTGTAATTTATCGAAAGCTCAAAATGAATGTAGGTAGAGCATGTTTACTTCACTATAAAACTCTTGGTATTTAAAAAAGAAATAGCTGCCATTTAACTTAAACACGCAGTACCTAGTTATTAGTTTTATCGCATATGACTACTAATAGTACCGGCATGGTTTCAGGATAGCGACAAGAACGAGTACCATACGTATGTCAGCAAAAGCTGCGAATTAAATGTTTTTCCTTCGTGTGCGGTAAAGTATTATCGCGATGGCAGAACTAAACCATTACTTTCCCTTCAATCCACGCCTCCCGCGATGGTAGCCCATGATACCATACAAGCACCACACATTTTACTGGTAAACTATCAATAAATCGATGCGGTAGGTACTAAGCTGCCTATTACGACTAATTACTCACTTAATTACACCCTTTGATGTAACGACATTTGATTTTATGTGTTCTTGGTAGTAGGTAAGAAATAGAAATAATGAAGCTTGTAAATTGTTTCATTTTGAAATTACCGCTTAGATGGAAATGAAACACCCATTTAATCACACAAAATTGGAAAATTACATGGAAAATTAACTTGAGAATGAGCTACCTATGTGTTTAGGGACGAGGCCATTAAGAAGCTGATGGGTCTTAACACTCTTCGGTTTCTGTTTGTGTTTCTGTTATAAATAAAAATATGCAAGCCACTCTACGGGTAGAAAAACATAAAAAGGGCGGGCCGAATTGAGCGGCACTAGGTATGAATAGTAGTAGTAGCTATCTAATAACTACAGAAATTAATGAATGAATTATTAATTCACCGATTTCAACCATTCTATTCGACAAAGAAGTTAAAGGTACCTAGTCAATGTTTAATATGTGAAGTATATTTAAATAGAATGAAATTGAACTTTATGTAGGTACACCTTTTCAATTCGACTTTCAAAGTATGACAATCACCAAAGTTTTAAACTATATTTACATTCAATTTCTGAAAGTACAAAGCCATAAATCTCAAAGCCATTTATTCAGCCTAAAATCCGTATGTCTCGAAATAATCCCCTTTAGATTACTATCTCCCCGACTCAGTTTTATAGTCCGGCCCTCTTGTGTTGGTGTCCTAATACATTGTTTAGCTAATCTGTAATGAAGCGCACCAGATGGTGGACTTTAAATAACAATGATTTTGTCAAAGATAAACTCTATTCATCAGTTTTTGAATACAAATCCTAATGATGTTCTTTGTGTCAAACACGTAAATTAAGCTAGTTATTGTCTATTGCAAACCTATTAATAAACACCAAAGTAGACACTAACATATAAATTACATAAATATAGAGAAAATGATGAGTTTTTAAGTACAGTAGCTAGTTAATCAATCATACATGAAGATTAAAAAGTGTATAAATATTATTAATAAAATATGAGGCACATCCACTCAAGCGGCCGCGTGATTTGTCGTGTTTCTTGTCGCGGTACTAATCTGTTCGCGGGCCGGGCGCGGGCGCCGCGCGATGCGTATCGCCCGCGCGCGCTCCGTGAGAATCCTCGCAGATAAACGACCAAATCCAGACGTACGCGATTTAATCTGCTTCATTAGACATCAAGACACTGCATAGTCAAGATGCACACGAGAATATTGGGTACATAAATAGGTTTTCTCGCAATGGAGCACGTCGTGAATCGAGATTAAGAAAACACGAGATGCTGTTAGCTTAGCGACAAGATTAAAACTATATGTTTGCTTCAAAAATTTACTATTCATGGAATATTCGCCATTAGTTCTAAAGACGCATGTACTCGATTCGGCTATACTTACGAGAGTTCAATAGTAAATTAATAAATCATGGCCGAGCCACATAAAGAGGTCGAAGCCACTGTTAAGCGGTTTCATAAATAAATTATAGCGTCCTAAATAATTTTACGTTATTTACTCGAGTCACAAAGTAAATAGGTACAACCTATAACTTAAACCATTAGCATAATGTTTATGTTCACCATTGTCGGCAAACACAAACGAAGCAAAAGCATTCGCTCCATTAAGTTAACGAACAGTTGTCGAGATGTCGATCAAAATCACATCTTAATGCCCCCACGGCGTACCCTCGGCGGCGTGTGCTTGCATCTCTTACATATTTCTGCCCTTCAAATAAGATGCATGGATCTTGACTGTGTTGCCCAGTGTACGTGCTTTACGGGTACAACACCCACACTTCATTACAAAGTATGATCTTGAACCAATGATTGTGTGTCGAGTCGTTTTGCTCTATTTTCTCAATGCTCACGTTGTTCATTATCATGTCAGATTTTATTTTTAAACGCGAAATTAACCATCATTACCATGCAATAATGAGACTTATGGTTATTACTTACAATATTGAACTAATCTCGTTATAGTCAGTTGGTAATAGTTTAGTTTGTCGTTCGCCGGGCGAGCGCAAGTAGTTAACTTAACTACTTGTCAATTTAATGTCCTGTCCTGTGCGTTGAGCGCTTTTGCTGTTAGTTGATGAATCATTCGGGTCATATCGGCTAAGCGTGTAAGAGATTTACGCACGAAATCATGCTATAAACTAAGATTGTTGATGGCGCGTTGTAGTGTGTAGGTAACGTAACAAAAAGGATTTTAAATCGATATACTTTCTCATGTTAACATCTGAAAGTTTCCATATCCGGATGGAGACGCGGGTCCGTTTTATTTTATCGCTTTTAATTCCTGTCACTACCAGTATAACGTATCGCCCTCCGTACACTTCATATACACTTAGTCTAGTCTGTTACAAATTAAAAATAAACTTAAACAAGGTGTAAGAAATTATGTCTTAAAATGATGTTCAAAATAGACGATTTTTGTTTATTTTCATTTGTAAGAGAATAAAAGGTTTACCTGTAACAGCTGCATTGATTCGGTCGAGATGATAAAGAGTCAGTGGAACTGGGTCGGTAGTCAGCTGCAGACGCGGCGTTGGCCCCCTGACGACCGGGCTCTCACTCATGTCGCTGAAGAAAATGGCAGACAGCCGAGGCCTCGGCCCTGGAGCACAGGACTCTCGGGCCCGAGGCCTCTCCAGCATCAACGTCGATCCACTCAACGTCTCTGCTGATCCCTCCATCTTCACAAACGTCCTCAACTCACTCACATCTCCTTTAAGCACTCTCCGCAGATGCACTCTGTACAAGTTCGATCGTTTCCCATTATCCTGCACCGATCTCTTCTTCACATTTAAAACCTTCCCTGTGAATATGTACTTCGATTTCCCTATCGCCTCCATCAACGACCACTCGTTCTCGATAATCGTCTCATTAAAAGGACAAGGTGGCAGAATCGCGCGATGCCGCCGGTGCGCGCTGGACCTTTTTCTCACTTTGCCGCGGATCCTGATCTCCGCCCCGACGATCGCCGCCGCGATAACATAAACAATAACCATCGAAAGCTTCATGTCGCACAATCGCTGGTTAAACACTCCTAAGTGCGGGTGCTACAAATGTATCTGTCACATTATATCTGTTATTTATGTGTGCCGAAGGGCGTAAAGTAGCGGCGGCGGTATATTAAAGTGGCGAGGCGTTGACATCTCACTAACAGAAGTCGTCAAATCGAGTATTTAATTTAATCTGTTTAAAATGCAAGTGAGTCTCATGCAAGACTGGAAAGCATAGTAGTCGAGTAGTCGTAGCAGATCGTTATCGTGTTAGTAAACAATCGTAGGGCGCGATCGATGCGGAGCGAACACGAGCGCTCGCGCAGTACCCCGGCGCCGACTGGGCCGTGCCGCCTATCAAGCGCAGCCTCCCGAGAATAAGCTCATCGGCCCACAAGTATTGTACCTAAACACTTAACTTCACTTTTATGTTAGTTTTGTTGATTGCTTTTACAACTCCGAACAACTTTATGTTCACGTATTTAAATGGTACTTTCAATTATAATTTGTTGGACGCATGTAGCCGCACTAATGGATTGTACAAATATATGTTTATGGTTTAAATAACAGTTACATTTGAAGTCTCTAGAATGATGAGAAATGGATCCATCCTTCAACTGTGTCCGACGGAGATAAGATCCTTTAGATCATTTAGTCACAAACCAATCGCCTCGATCTCTATGACTATAGTCATAACGGTTTGAGAGTGTTAAGTAAGTGTGTGGTTTTACCCAAACTAAGATAAACATATCAAAAATAAAAATAAATGAAAATAATAATATATTAAAATTACATAACTATTTTCACAATATTTTTTTAAAGATTTTATTGCCAACTGTAGGTGCCTTCTGTTTTATACAAGGCGATTTCTGGGTCATGTACCAGAACTACTATTTCTGACTCTGTAACTGATCAACAAACATCAAAATTTGGTAATGTTTGATCAAAACATACTTAATTTATTTCTTATTATTTCTATATTTAATCTTTATTGCACAAAATACAAATTAATGTATATATGTTGTTCTTATGTTTCAAATAAAATCAATCTTAAACTATAGAAATTATGGTCACCCTATGACTTTTGACATAATATAGATGCTGTATGAGATATGACAAATTGCATGCTAAAAATATTTTTATACCTATCATCTGACAATATCGGTGATAAAAAAATAAGGACCAACATCATTCGGTTCACCTTCATTTTCTGTATCACGTCTTGTTCTCTTGCCTCACGACCCCAAAATCATCCTGTATGCAAAGAAGTCATCTTAGTACCTACACTGGTAGCTGCTCTAACCTATGTTGTTATCAGAGCGGTATTCGTCGCGGTCGTGATTTTAAACCTTTAGCTGTCAAACATAAGTTTTGTACACTGTAGACAAAAATATTAAGACTATGAGCCTGCATGAGGAAGCAAAATTTTTGGTAAGTAATGTAGCTTTTAGGGTTACGTAGCCAAAATGGCAAAAACCGAACTCTTGTATAGTTTCGTCTTTAACTTTAGAATTGCAAACTCTATAGCTGATTACAGCTACTTTCAAGTGAACTACACTACACTCAATGAATCACTCTGTTCAAAACAAAAGAAAACACATACAAATCGCGGGTGAATTAACTTTTCTTCAATAAGGTAAAATGCATTCTCCATGTAATCCTCACTGTAGATATGTTAAGCTGTAGACCTTACGTTGTAGAGTTTATCCGAAAAGAGAAGTGTCCTGGTTTATATGGCAGCTCATACATTCTACGACACTTCTCTTTCCGGACAGACTCTAGTAGTATTATATGATCTGTTTTGTGGTAAAACTCTGTAGGTTGATTCACAATTGCTATCAAGCGAATTGATGTTACCACTTTACTTTCAATAGAATCACACCGCAGCCGGGCATTTTTATTTTAACTTGTACTTTAAAGCGAGTCTTTTAAGTTGTGTTTAAGTAACGTCTAACCGTCACATTCGTGACAAAATGTATGGGATTTGACATTGACTGTCAGTTTTGTGACGAATGCTGATCAGCCTAAGTAAAAATGTCCAGCCGGTGGCAAACAAGCATACGGCCCATCTGATGTAAGCAGCTACCGTAGCCTCTAGGTGCCTGCAACTCCACATGCTCGTTGTTTCTCTTGTTCTGTGAACAAACTGTATATTTTGCAATGTGGTAACATGCATTTTCCATAGAAAGTTGTGACTGTGGACGTGTGGACTTACTATAGTTTTTTGATATGCAGGAGGTTCTCAATCAATCAATGATTTAGCCCAGTGGAATCCAGATTCAATTGAAGCGTGGCAAAAGCCGAGACAAAATCCTAGGAGCATGTTGTAGATTTGTAGAGCTGTAGACCTTCTGTAAGTCAGTATTATCTAGTCTATGGTGAAAGCTCGCGATGCGTGCGGCGCGTGGGCAGACCGGCCGTGCGCTTGCGCCGCGCGGTGCAAGGTTAAAGCTTATAGCATGTTTATACGCGCATTAGCCGCTGATGGTCCTGTCATCAGATCCGCAATTACGTCATGGTGCATTCAAGCGGTGAACTTGGTGTTACATGTTCTTTTGTATGTGTTTTTTATTTTGACTACTTTTTAGCTTTTAGCGAATACATAATACTTATAATATAGAGAACACATGAAACAGTTATTTATTTAATCGTATGGCATATTTTTACATAATAGGCAAATTGTTACAGTTATTAACAGTAACAAAACGAATATCTTAATATTAAGTAAGCGTAATTTTTTTGTTTTAAAAGTTGTTGAGGTGAGTCCAATAATAATTTTGAGCAAGTATAATAAAATTTTGCGACATAGTTACTTATTGATTTCAATAGTAATTGTAATCTTCATTCGCGTAAAAATTGTTTATATTGTACAGTATTATTTTTGAATGGCCCATATATATTTTGATACTAATAATTTGCCTCACCAATTATAGTATCAATTAACTTAAACATTTCTTAACGTCACTACAGTAAATTATAAACAGAGCTCGGTACGTCTGAATCTTATCAGCAATCACCATATTTATTGAATTTAGCAGGGAACGTCAGCTTATGTTATCGTTTGCATTTGCCACCGCGGCCGCAGCCTACAAATCTGAAGGGGTTATATAACTAGCTCGGTTAAGGCAATTCACCATTGGCAGGCAAGACTGTGAGATAATAACTATAGATAGGCCAATCACGCTCTAAAAGTGAAGCCCTTAAGGCGGCCACCGACTATCAGTCCGCCTAAAGTCCGCCTGACGATCGCGGCCTGTCAATTAGAACAAAAACTTCCCGGCTCCGGACAACTGACAGGCCGAAATCGTCAGGCGGTGGCCGCCTTTAAAACGGGACAATTAACTCGCTTCTCTCAAAGTGCAAGCGACTGATGCGGACGTGGTTGAGCTTCCGTCATCCGCGTGACAAAGAGAAGAGATACATTATAATTTCCTAACAACGAAAGTGACAAAGGTGTAGATTGCAAACATAGATACCAACCGGTTGTAAATTGTAAACTTAATAGTTTCGGTAGGTAGGTATCCATGGCAGCCTACAAATCTGAAGGTGTAATAGCGGTGCGGAACGCGAATATTATCACCTCGGTTAAGGCTATGCTCCACTGGCGGACAAGATCAAGATCACGGTACAGTAGTGGCATTAATTACAACAATCCCTATTAATATATAATATTATAAATGTGAAACTAACTCTCTATGACTGTCTAAACGGCTGCCCAATTTAAATTTATTAGGCATACAGATAATGAGACCCGCCCGGAGAAAGACATGAAACAGTTTTATCGCAGAAATCATCTCTTAAGCGAGTGAAAAAAAATATTTTAAATGCTATAATTTAATGTTTGCTTTTACATATTTTGGCGCGCATGAAGTCGCGGGCAAAAACTAGTGATGAAATATCACATCACAGTTTCTTATTATAAAACTAGCAGCTTTTTTACTGGGGAAATGCGGCCACGCTGCTACTTAGTTAATAATAGTTTATTATTTACTGTTGAACACGAGTGAAAACAATTATTTTATAACCATTGTTATTATATTTTACACAATAATACGGTGTACATTTTGCGTCACTAAAGATTAAAACTAATAACAGGGGGGTAATTTTTTAGATTCGAGCACTTGAAAGTGACATTTAAAACTCTGGATGCAACAATGAAATTATGTGATAAAAATAACATCGATGGGAATTCAAAATCATGATTATTTAAACTATTCATTTCATGCGAAAAATATTGCCTCAAACTTTTGTGTGCGATTATTTTCGAGCTTATTTTTTTTTAATTCGTGCGCTTGGATGTCAAAAATCGCCGAGTTCTCCTACAATTTAAATTCGCCCTAACTTATTTATACAATTTAAGTATTTTATATTAATACTGTTGTTACGTATTCAATATCAATTGGTACCAACTTAATATAAAATATTCAATATATTCACATCGAAGCATTAAGGCTTCATTTAAATATCTAGTACATATACATTACTATATACATATGTACCTATATTTTCTACTCGTCCTAGCAAGTAAACGTAATGTATACACTAATGAGCCCTAAACAATATACATAATTAAACAATTTCACGCCTTAGCGTATAACAATATATAACTTATATTATGACATTACATGGGCAGTCGTCTTTAGATAAATACTAAAACATAAATGGCGAAACCATGTACCTGTAGCGCCGCGATAATGAAATATGAATTAAGTAAATACCGATCTAAATATTCATAAGACAGGTATTTAATAGTAAGGGCCCGAAAACTGGATTAACACAATTAGAACGACCGTTGTTGCTTTTCACAGACCACTTACCGCTTGGATTAGATGAAACATTTATTTACGCTTATTTTTTTAGCGTTCGACGGCGTTTCGACGCAGATTCACGATATGATGAGCACAAAAGTTCTCATAACGCATGCCTAATTGATTTTATTAAATAATTCGGTGTATACCTAATTTATTCATTTATTTACACGATCGTCGGAGTGTCCCACTGCTGGATTGGGCTGGACAAAGGACGGGATCCATCCCTTATGCCAGTCTTGACTCATCTCCCTCCAGTCCCAGTCAAAGCCGTCGAGATCATCTTGCCATCCGCTGAGATTAGCCGTGACCCCGGGTTTGATTGAATAGGACCCAACTGTTAGTGTCTGGCTGCTGCCTACCCAGAGTATGTTTACCTATATAATAAAGTATGAAAAAGCTCCGCTCATTTCCGATACACGTGACGTGAGATTTACACGTATTTAAACATAATGCACGGCATGGTTGCGCTTTTTGTTAAAGATTACACAAGTAAAGTAACCAGCCCCTCTTTAATACGTCATATAAATTAAAACCCAAGTAGGTATATAATAATCCTGGTGCATTAAAAATAGTGCAGAAACAAATGAGTGCCTGCATGTGGCGACGGCGAGTCTTCGTATAAGGCGATTCATATACAGAGCGCTATCTCGCTCGCGCACCGGCGCCGCATACGGATCCGAGTGTGATAATCGCCTAAAGTTATATAGTGCGGAGTCTAACGGGAGGTAGTTCAGGCTGCCGTCCCACCTACTTGTAACTTGGAGACATTTACTGTAGAGAACGTGAGAATCAAAGTTCCTATGATGTTTGCTACGCGGTTAGCTAAGTTGGTACTGAGTTTAGGGTGTAATTCTTGAATGAAAGTTTGCGTGTTATAATTATTATAGTAATAAGTAAGCTAAATACACAAGGTGCTTTACTTACTATACCTACCGACAGTGAAAAACCGACTTTCAATACGGGGACCTCTAGTAAAAAGTGTTAAAACCTAATCCCATACCAATGAGTTATTTGGAACTCAATATTGTTATTTAATCAGTCGATATTCGGTAACATAAACCGGATTTTCGGTAAATCTTACGCAAACCAGACTAATCTCAATAAGGCCTAGTTACCCCACTGGGTTGGAAGGTCAGATGGCAGTCGCTCTCGGAAAAACTAGTGCCTACGCCAGTTATTAGTATTAGCGAGCGGAGCCCCTGGCTCAGTTCAGGCGTTGTATTATAAAGCCGGGTCGATATTGGATAATGATGATTCATTATTTTGACAAACACGGGACTTAATCGCGTACACTTACTTTTAATTTTCCCTACGTTTCGAGCGTGTCATAACGCTCGTGGTCGCAGGCAGACTGGCGAGGAATCGTATCAGCAGCGGCGTGGCGTAGTAAAATAATGAGTGAAAATCGTGTGAGTTTAAATCAGTACAATGATGATTCATAAATTGGTTTCTTGTTTTAGGATGAAATGAACATTCCTAAACTCGATTTCATGCAGCAATAAATGTTTGACTTATAAACACGATTTTCATACAAAATTACCCACTTTTACACGATTTCCTAAGGAGGGTTGTGGTTTTATTTTATGAAACTTCCATAAATTTGATGATACAAACAAATGTTAGTATAAATGGTGTAGCTGTCAGAATCATAACAATTTTCCAAGAATAAAACAAAGATGACGCATAACCGTTATCAAAATTGCATAAAGCAACTTTTGTTCCTAAACTTATTTCACAGATACAAAGAGCACAGATAAATGGATGAACTCCAAAGCGCCATCCCACGCGACTGCACGTATTATAACTGCATTATGAACTATTAAGGAAACAACATCGTATATCTTTTACACGTCACTTCATAAAATGAACCATGAATAATTGTAATAAGGTATACTTTCGTAGATGTACCAATACACGTCGAAAGAACTTGATGTAACACGCATTTGTTGTGTTTGCGAGGCTTGCTTGCATGGTTTTGTTTCTTGTACTCGCTTTAACATTCTCATATTTAATATGGACCACTTAAGTTATGAGTCTTATGAGCATTTACGTATCTGTAGAACAAGAACTTAAGAACAGACTCTGATTGCCTGTGCTTAATTATAAAACAATTATTGTCCTTATATTAACTAGTAAGTGTCCTTCTATTGTAGTTAGACTAAGTATTTGTTTGTACATTTTGTTGTTGTCGCGAATAAATGTTTTCTATTTCTATTTTAGTTTATAAAATGTGACACGTGTTGTACCTAAATTGTTTATTTGTTTATTTTGTCTTTCTTTTAGATCTTAAGCTAATTTGGTAATAACATCATTAGAAACGTAAATATATATATATGTTATACATGTACTTATTAAAATATTTTTTATTTATTTCTTTAGTTGATTTATTACATAATTACTTCGCGAGACCAGTGTCATGTTAGTAAATTAGCTACAATATAAGTTACAAACCCATAATGTTTAACGCATACATAAAAATATTGTCAGACTGTCAGTAACAATTCTCGCAAAATAAATTGATAAGTAGTTTTTAAAAGATAGAAAATTGAAAGGCATATTTTCATGACATGTGCGTCAAAATCAGAAGCAGTCCAATTCAATATTGTAATTGGGGACCATGCCGCAGGCGGAACTTTTGGACGGGGTGTTCTTTTTATAGTTGGGGTTTTTTGTAGGTAGGTTTATTTTTATACTCTTAATTAGTTTGTTAGTATAGTTTAAATTTTTAAGTTTAATTTTAGTTTTATTACACTAAATATATTTGTTTTGTCAATTAATTTAAACTAATAGGCATGTTTTGTTGAAGTTAGTAGTAACTGCATAGAATATTTGCAATATGTCCCACCGACTTAAATTTATATTGTAATTTATATCCAATTCCAGCCAGCATTAATATTGACATAGATTAATAATTCCCGAAACGAGTACACAGCACTTTCCCGCAATAATTCACGGTTCGGTCTCCCCCACTAATCCCGATTTACTGAAACGATCACGCCGCGATATTAAATCACTCTGTCAAACTACAACAAGCCGCTCATTAAGCCCGCCCCTAATAGTAAATACCGATACACCCCCATTATGCTAGACTAACTCAATTAATGTACCGACACGTCCACGCACAAAGTCTTAAGTGTGGCTAAAAACACACAAACGAATATATTCCTTCGCGTCAATAATGTTAAAGGTTTTAATGCTGCAAAGTTGTCTAAATTGAAAATGCAAATCTACGCCAACAGTAAGCTTATTAAGATTACTTTCTTGTAAAGTATATTTTATAGAGCGGGCACCGTAACCAGAGGCGTATCGTCAGTTAATGGGCGTTTTCAACGGTAATTATCGTAAAATGATGTTGTCAATTTCCTTCCAGCTTCCTCTTCATAAAGTAATTTGTGGCTCGGCTTAATGGGTGGTCGTCTTGAACAATATTGAACAAATTAAAAGATGAAACATTGAGTAGGCAACCCAACAAGTTAACGACGGATGTTAGGTAACTGTCCTTTTGTTTTTTTTTTTTGTAAGTGTATAGAAATAATTTTTTTAATACAGTTGCTCAAAAAAGTGCTTTTCTTGTAGTGGTTTAGCGTGCGGAAAGTTTGATATCGCGCACTAGAGCTTTTTACTTTTCCAGCCAATAACAGCTAATGACAGTGACAGACAGCCAATCACAGCGCCGCACCGCACCGCGCGGAGCGTTCGGATACATGTAAGTACTAAAGTAACCTCAAAGTGAATAATTGACAATTTTATAATTTTTTCGCAACTGTATTAAAAAACGTCGTTCGATACTCGTGTGTAAATGTCATTCTTCACTCGTCCCGTGTCTTGCCACTCGCCTACGGCTCGTGGCAAGATATCTCGGTACTCGTGAAGTAATGACATACTTTCCGCACTAATATCGAAATGTACTATTCTGTTGTATTTCTAAGATTTTATTAACTAATTAGATTGATATAATTTGTTTTTTTACGTGAAATTATTCCTTAAAAAGATGCATGTCGACAAGCCCCGTCGAAAACTTATGAAAGAGTTAAATTTAAGTAAGGCTTAAATGGTTATTGAGAATCATAATATTTTGTCCATGGTCTGCCTAAATATTCTATAATCAGGGGTTTTAAGCGCACTGAAAACAAACATGCCTGGGATAGGCTAGATGACATTTTTAGTGTCTCGTACCAAACTTGGTTTACGAAATACTTACTTTTCAGCTCGAATTAGACCTGCTGCCACATTTCCGAGTAGTAGCGTGAGAACTACGTTACTGATCGTTTCCTGCAAGTTTAGTATTTATGGTCTATCCACAAACCATAGTGATCTACCCTCTTTCCAGTTGTGCCTAACTATCGTTCTAATAGAAGTTATAATGTTTTTATGAGCCATGGTCTTAAACCTTAATTTGCTTTAGTTTCTCTAGCCTAGCCAACAAATTGAATAAACGTATTATCACTAGTATTTTACGTTACTCTCAGTACATTTAATAGAAACATGGGAGGCTCCCGTCGGAATAGAAGCTGAAACAGTCACCCGCGTAAGCCTCTTCCGATTTATGCGCGGCTCCTGCAAAGCCTCGCTGAATCTACTGCAGGTACCAGGGCACCAGGACACTCGTAAACTTCTCGTCGACGTCGACTCGCACAGTTTAAAGTGAAGTGTTGTTATTAAAATGTCGTTGACAGATGGTGACATAATTCTATGTCTATATTGAATACTTCGTCACTTCTCTTTATAATCTGGACGTTTACTAAAAAGAAGTTGTTAGCTAATCTCTTTTTTCGCTGAAATCACCACTTGTTCTGCCAATATCTAACCCAAACTACCTAATCCAATTATTATTTTATTACTGTTTACTACCTGTTTCCCAATCCAAATGATTTTAATCAGATATTTTATTCTACTGGTATATTTCGCAAAATTGCTATGTATTGTTATTGACGTTATGTGTTAACATAATATAACATAACATAAATATTCTTTATGGCACACCTCAAATTAAAGAAACAGAGTATACACAAGTTACAAACAGAAAAGTAGGGGTAAAACAATTGGCGGTCTTATCGCTAAAAAGCGATCTCTTCCAGACAACCTTTGCATACGTACGTACCTACGTGTTTGCTTTGTAAACGTTATACTTTATTACGCTATTCGGTGTGTCGTGGTGACTGGTGACTATGTATAATTATGTCAATCTATATCTTTATAACTCACGATAACATTGAATATTAAGGCACTTTTTTTTTTAATGTACCGTTTACGTTTTTCATAAATATAGGAAGTTTACTCACGTTCACGAAAATGGAATGAAACCCATAAATATCTATAAAATATTGAAATTATAAATAATTTATCTAATTTACTTGTAATCTATATATATAAGTATATATGCAATATTACCAGTTTGTGTTTTAGATTTGTATCGCCTATTCAGTTACATGTTATGAGATATGAAGAGCAGGAGACGAAAAGTATTTTGTATAAAACTAACACAAATCGCCAGTTAACATTTTTTTAGTAATGTTCCAACAAGTTACACCAAGAGGAGTTTCAAGTCATAATGTTACCGCATCGCCGCGTTCAAGCAGTGGTACAAATGTAGTTCCGTTCGGCGAGTTGACACCTTTGTGCTTTGAACGTTCCGTGTCTGAAATCCGTAAGACACTAATGATGTCCCCAATTTCCTGCAGTCGACGCAGTTGGTAGTTTTATCAGATGTGACTTGTGAAACTAAAATAATGGCGGGCTTTTGAAAGGCCAACTTCAGAGACACAACTCTAATTTTCCTACTTTCGGTATTAGGTAACTAATAGGGTCTCCCCATCAAAAGTGAAAAAAATGAGTGTTTGCAAAGTACCATTTGGCTCGGTTAAGATATTTTTAGTTGCATACAACCAAGACATATTTAAAACACGGAATAAAGCTTTGTTAATGACAAACAAGCAATTACATATTGCTACAGGTTCTTGGTTATTTTAACACTAGTTTGAATCTAAATAAGTGTCCTAGTAAATATAACCCATACCTTATTCCCTTATTTATTTTTAATAAATGTAATGGTATAGTTTTTGCCTTCTTTGATTTTAGCAACGAACTTTGCAGGCACCATGCGAAGAGAAATAGCAAAAACTTATTTATTTCTAGCTGTTTTCTGTGTAGTCTGTTTTTCAGTGTAGTCTAAATTAAAAGGTACCATTTGGCGGCCGCCGCTTAGGTATGCTTTTATTGCCCGAATACAGTATTGAATCTGTACAACGTACGACATATGTAACTTATGTTCCTTAATGGTACCTTATCCATAAAAGTGTTATTGTACTATTCAAATAAAACTAAAAGTGATATGTACCTACGTAAAGTTATGTCCACTATAATATTGTAGAACAATATTTGCTTTACCAAGAATCATAAGTAACATCGACCAAACGTGCGGTAGTCTCATCCAATCCAACGTCCTCACCTCACCCATACGTCGATCCTCCTTTTTTCTGGCTTTCAACGCTGTGCTGCTACCGGAAAACCCAGTATACATTTGATTTTACGCATTTTCGGTTTACTGGTTTTCTTTTTGAGGTGTTCAATAATTTACCAATAAAACTATTCTGAAGTGCTTAGTCCTGTGAACACGAGTATATTTTCACGAAAATAGTAAAGGTAAGGCTACGAGTAAATGTAGGTACCCTACTTTACTCCAGTATAGATGTTCCTCCTTTCCATATTCGTACGGGAAATTGGGGCATTGACCATCACGCCGGACAGAGAACCGATCGGTTATACCTAGGGTTGCCACCCGTACTATAATATATAGTATCGTGCTATATTTTGGCTTTGTGTACTGTTGAAAATACGCAAAAAAGACGAAAATACTATATTTTTGTAACGTTTCATGAGGTGTACAACAAGGTGTACTATATTTTTTTGATGTAGGTTTGGAAAATACTATATTTCTCTCAAAAAAAGGTGGCAACCCTAGTTATACCTCAGTTATTTAAGTTAAACATTGTTACTTCAAAAATTTAAGGGGGTGAATTTAATAATCAATGTGTATACGTTAAAAATAAAATTTCTAGCGCGGGTGTTATAGAAATACTCGTATGTTGGAGATACGGACCGGACGTGTATTAAATGCCAATACATTTTAATGAAATGAATAAAAAACCTCGCAGTATGATGGATTGTTGGCGAATAGATTGCAGAGACCGTATAACGTTGTTAAAATTCAATTCCAGACATACAGTCAATATTGCGAATTACTGTTTCAGCGTTGAAATATTTTTAAATATATTTATAAGTACCTACAAATAACTATTTCTATGTAAATGTTTTCAATTAGCTTTTTTTCGCTGCCCTTTTTATCAAAGAAATCGGATTTATATGTAATTCGCAAAATGTGTTATGTATTCAAGGAAAAACTTTCCGACATAAAACGGAGACATAGATGGGCAAGAATCTACGTTTTCCAAATAAACTAAGAATATCTCAGAACTGTCAGTCAAAAAGCCGATTTTCTGCGCAATCAGATTACGGACTCGTTCATGATCAAGGGGATTGAAACATAAATATTGTATTTTGTTATTTTAAAGCTACTTGCTGGTATACCCGAGGATGAATAGAAGAGAGTAATATTTATCAGGTGATTTATGTTTGTACGTACAAAGTAAGGTTCTGATTTATAAATAAATTCGCTCCGCCTAAAGGCACTTGGACACTAGGCATATTATTTGCCCACCGAACATTAAAAGATGGATCCTGGGCTACTTTCGGAAACATTATGAGAAAGTGCTACGAAGATGAAGAGAATGTCATAGAAATTTTGACTAGATATGACTCAAGTTCGACTTAGCTCGACCTGGCGCTTCAATACAAAACACAAAGCAAATCAAACGTGACGTACCTATTCCGTCTGACTTACTAATATCATGAATATAAATTGAAACATCATGGATATTTATGCGGGGTGCCCGCGGATATTGCTCACGCCGATACGACGGGCAGGTGTTCAGACAATGCGCCCGTCGGCAATAGATTTCTGATACCGATATTTATACCTATTACCGACCGCCCCAGAAGAAATACAGTACCGTAATTTGACCTGATATTCATGGCCATACCGAAAATTCCGTAATCTTTCCATTATGCGCTACTCGTGGTCGGTCACATATCTTAGCATGCACGAACGATATGAGAGATATTTTGTTGTTTCCTTGTTATATATGGCATAGGTTTGCTATAACATAACATATATTGCTACAGTGAGGCTCCCACTTGTAATTATCGGCCTTTGGTTCGAACTTCGACGACTACCAACGACGTTAAACGACAGGTTCATTAAAAATATCATAGAAGGGATAGTTGAAGCGAAGATGAAGTCAAGAAAACCAAGAAGAACATACATGCTTCAAAGTAAAGGAAAAATAAACGTCGTTCCTAATCAGGATGTCAATAGAGAAGGCAAAGGACAGACATGCATGGAAATTGCTCCACTGACAAGAACCCAGCTCTTAGGCTAGCCGAAAGACTCAATTCACTCAATTTAAGCTTTATATTCTAGGTAAGTTCGCAAATACACAGTCCATTCATTTATTCCCATTTCTTTTAGATTAATGATTTCATTTTGTTATTCCTTACACCGATATGTATTTTATAATCTTCAGTACTCACTCACATATTTACAATTTACTAAGTATATATTTTTATAAAATTCTACATTGTAAGTATGTATATCTATTACAAAAATACACTCTACATTACTTATTATACTGTGCCTATCTATAGACAGAGTCATAAGAATGTACTTTTAACATTTTGCTAAGTCAAAATGTGGAATGAGCTTAATAGTTGTGATCGAAGCACTGGGTTTCATTATAATCTCATTAAGATGAAATGTGTTTGACACATTACTGTGCCCGTGACCACATTTCTCCCACATCGCCGCTGATATGCCGCAGACCTAATACAAATACGAGGTATACAGGGTGTAGCCAAAACCAACGTCAAGACTTAAAGCGCTTATAGAACAGCTGACGGGCTCTCGAAAAATATGCCATTTTCATTAGGATCAAATTTGCTTAAGATGACGGGATACGCAAACACGTTATTTAGGTGTTTTTGTGCAAATTGTATGATGAAATCAAAGCACTTGGGAGCGTGGATGTGGCATCTCACATGTCAGGTCATGACCTGAAGGGACATATAGTCAGGTTTCTTTTACTTACTAAAATCCATTGAAATCCAGACACACGAGCTAAATAAATATCTCTCACATTTTTTCATTACAAAATGCAACTTTCACACAAGTTCTAGTATTGTACAGAAGTAATAATACAAAAACAATTGTAACGTTTTCGTAGGATCCCTTATATCCTGTATCTATTATATGTATATATCTCGGGTGATAGGCACGATAGGCACCTACGCTATCGATTAATATTTGGAATGCATACTTAGTTATAATATATAAACAGGACTAACTACTTACACTTGGCTAGTACTTATCATTTTTACTTATCAGTTTCGAAATCAATGCAAAACCTCGTACAGCAGTTCAGAAGCCCCTTGCTTTCAGAATTGCGTTGAGCGATACCACCATATCGCCTACAGCAAATTGCATTCCTGTAGTGCCTATCGAGTATCCAGATAATGTAGGCGGCACCTAATAGGTGGAAAGTGAGCTTACACTGATTTACGGGCTGCGTAGGCCTAAACATCGACCCAACAGTAATAGGATGTGTCAAACATTGGTTTCTTGCTAACAACGTTGAAAATGAAGACTATTCAAAAATCGTTTATATTAACAATTGCGGAAATAATTAAGCTAAACTAGGGCAGCGGAAGAAAAAAATTGATCTTTGACCTCGGTGCCAGGCGCGAGAGTGAAAGCAGGAATTGATTCTACCTCGCAAAAAAAGTTTGACATAATTACCTAAATGCTAGTGCTCTACTGCGTTTGCGTTCCTGGTACAAACTTCCCGTTTTGTTATTCGGGGAAAGGATTAAAAATAACTCAGACCAAATCCTACCGTAGGAGCCATTGTCAGTCATTGGTTGTGTAAAACATAACTGTTACTCGGTGTACGCTGTCACTAAAGATTATTCACGACACCTAGCTATTTTATTACAGAGTTGCGCCACATACTAATAATGCCTTAAAGTTGTTTTTATTTATTTTATATTTGGGGCATTAAAGGCAATAAACTATACTAGACTTAATAAACAATATAAAAAGTCAATAAAAGATATCCACAAAATATTAGAAACCTTGAATTGATTGAAGATGTGATTAGGTTCAGAGCAGTTAGATTGTATGATCATAGCGCCACAGACTGATCTGATAGTTTCAATTAATTGATGGATAGGTATAGCCGGCGAGTGACTGTTGGACCTCTGCAACTTGCCGCACCAACAATTATTTTACCCAACGGTATGTAACCTAACGAGCCATTTACTAGAGTCAGCGTGCACTCAGAAATCACGGACATGGCCAGGCCAGTCCCCCGAGACGGAATATCGAGCGCATAATATACCCCCAGGCGATAACTGCGTCCAGTTGAGGCTTCGATCAAACCACCCGTTCCGAGACTATTAGAGAGAAGCGTGAAGCGTATGCGGTCGGCTTCGTCCCGCCCGAATACAGACATCCCATTAATTAACAGCCAACTTAGATCCACTCTGCAGCCGAACGACCGCAAGTATCAGAATATCGTCTGTAGGTCCAGTTAAACAAATCTTGGGGTTGTTACCCAGAAATATCAGCGTAAAAGCTAGTAATTAAATTAATTACTTAGATACTGATATTGGTCTATGGAACGTAAGCATTTCATGCTAGTTTAGCTTTTAATAATAGGCTGAAGAAAGGCAGTTAGCTTTTCCAGATAATCTCACGAAAAGACTAAAAGATCACTAAAGTTTTCGGATCCCTAAATGCTGATATCAAGTCAGGGATTCAATGGAGGGGTTATTCACATATTTGCTTATTATTAAATAAACGTCTGCTAAAGAAAAGTGCTGCTGTGCTGTGAACGTGTGACCTCAAGCCCTTCAAATTTATTTGTGTAGTGCAAATACTGCAGACCACAACTAATGTGATTTTTAACGGTTAGCTCGTATTTGTTGAGCAAAACGATGTTTTACTTTCCAATGTTCAGCAGTCACAACAGGTTCTAAACTAAATCATGGTAATTGAGTTGATGAGCAAGATGTAGTGATGTTTGACGTAGCCGTCAGCATCGTGTGGTCTGTGCTCATTGGGCTTTGACTGCAAGTAACCTACAATTATGAGCGTATTTACAAACGAAGTATTCTTTCAAAACACGAAAAAGGAGACTTAGGGCCGGTTGCACCAAACCGTTTATAAACGTCAACGTCATCGTTAAAAAAACCTTGTATGAAAAGTTTGACAGTTTTCTATGAGATGACAGCTCCGTCGCCATATTTAACGTTGATGAGTCCGTTAATTGTGCGTGGTGCAGCCCACCCTTAATCTGTTCTGAGGAAACGTCTCTTGCATCGGTACTTAAACCTGTGAACGGTATTATTTTACAACGTTTCGAAACGTTAATTTCTGACTCTTGAAAACTTTTTATGCTACCCATGGTATGTATACATGCATATAAAGTTTACTTTGAAATTGTCGCGGAACAAAAAATTATTAAAATATATTAAACTTTAGACACGTTAACAAAGGCTTTGATTATTCTACCAACCGGTATAGGTTAAATTCCAATCCTTGTTGAAACATGACTTTCAAAGGACAATTTTCAGCGAATATTTTGCAGTACCATAGC
Source organism: Pammene fasciana (assembly GCA_911728535.1). Classification (NCBI taxonomy): domain Eukaryota; kingdom Metazoa; phylum Arthropoda; class Insecta; order Lepidoptera; family Tortricidae; genus Pammene; species Pammene fasciana. The sequence continues at coordinate 13,431,596 of OU452276.1, read as the reverse complement.
TTTACGAGGAGGAGTTTTCACGAATAATGTTGTTGCTAATTATTGGAAAATTATAAAGTGGAAATATCTCAATAAGCCAAACTATAAGCTACAACACTTAAGTTTGAAATAGAAAATATTTTGGAATATTGAAACGTACAATCGCGACCATATATTTTTGAGGAATCAAGAGCGCATAAAATTAAGTTACTTACGCGTCTCGGAAGCTTCGATATATCTGATGTCGATTGTACTAAACCTATAGTTTAGATTATACCTAGCAATGTACAATAACGGAAATAGTGAACTACGAGTTCATGGAACCGAAAAACGGGTAGAGTACCTAATCCTATAGTAACGTTAATTTAATTCGTGAAGGGATCAACAGTAGATTTGTCCGTAAAGAGAACGACAACACTTTTCATTTTCGGACAAACTATAACAGAAACCCAACTCTGAGGAGGTTCTTTCCTCAAAGACAATTCAAAATAATAATACCTTCAGCCCAATAAAATGAGTATTCTTTATTTAAATCGATCCAATTAATACAAAAGGACATTATTTAATCACTTTCATTTTCTTTTGTGTTACACATCAGTAGGAAACATAATTATCATGTACTTAAATTATTTATGTTAGTAAATGACATATTTACCCACATTAATCTCATATTTCGAAGAGTTGTACCTGTGTACATAAATGGCAGTTTTTTTGCGTTTATTTTGAAACATAAACTTTAATTAGTAATATTACTGCCCATAGCAATAATTAGCTTAGAAATAACGCACATCGTAAACCATTTCACGGTGCAGTAAAAAATGCAAATAAAAGCGCATTTAGTCGTAAAAGTTAGCTCAACTTCAGCGTCCCATCACGAATGCTAACTCGAGTAATTGTTATTTATTGCCAAATGGCGTCTTTTTATGTGTCATCTAATAGATTCAGGATTGTCCATTGGACGAAGACTTTAATCGCTCGGGATTTGTAAAGGCCCTCGTTGGGGTTATTGTTATATTTCAATTTTATGGAGTTGGTCAAACGAGCGGGCATTGTGCCGTTTAAGACTGGATGGCTATCGATTTAAAGGCCGCATTGTGCTGTTCCCGTCCACAATTTGCAGCCGGAGGCTCCATAACATGGAAAAACGGCCGCCAAATATGATTGCGATATGGGTTTACGTACCTATATTAGACAACATTCGAATCACACTTTTATGTCGTATTTGATTTCTATATTATTCTTCTTGGTTTTACGTCTATATATATTTTTATTTTTTCACAGCAATGTAAATAAATCAATATTTTAGAACACTATATTGTAGGGTATTTATCCTATTAACGAAGTGCAATATTTTATTAATAAAGTATGTCTTATGCGTGTCTATTTAGAAAGAATTTAGGCCCTATCCTAAGTCCTAATGCCCCACAAAATAAAAATGTCAGATTCAAATTATTCAACATACTGATTGTGGCTAGTATAATCATATCGATTTGTTTTTTTTATTTCTCTCAACTGAGTCTCAACTTGTTAAGTAGTCTTATATTAAGAGTCGCCAGGCCGCTCGCGTTTCCATACAAACGTAGTTTAGCTCTACTAATACAGCCAGATACAGATTTACATACAAAAAATATTTTTGCTATATTTTCTTTGTATTACAATTTTTAGCAACAAAAATGAATTACCGACATAGATCTGTACTGCTAGAATGCCCATGCCAAATTTCGTGCAAGCATGTCGTTTTAAAATGAGAGCTGAACTACGTTTATATGGGGACGCGAGTTCACGCGAGCGTCCTGGCGACTCTTAACTTATCTCAATACTATCATTAATTGTAACTAGAATATTTCTGAAAGAAGATGATTTTAAATGAAAATTACTAATAATAATGAAATCACAAAATACACAAGCTACTACAAGAACATCGTGTTTATACTTTGAATAAATTTCGGGTGATAGTAGCCTATCGACATTGTCGGGCCGGGTGCTGATGTCGCTAGGAAACATGCAAATTAAGACATGACTGCGAGATCCGATGTTAATCCGCAGCTCGTAGGGTTATCGGACCTCAGTCAGTAGTTTTCAGAATAAGTCAGAAATTTTCATTTTATTTTATCTGGAAAGAAAGGCAAAAAACAGTGTCCGTTTTTTCGTCAAGCCTCTTTTTTTGACTTTTTTTTCAAGACCTCGCTGAAAAGAGTAGCAGTCAGACGCTAGGGCAGCAGAATCTTCACAAAGTAATTTCTAACTTAAAAATTGGCATCACGAGATTACACTTGTTTTTTTTAAGCAGTCGAGTTTGATTTTAATAATTGTTACAATACAATTCACGCAAATGAACTGACTGTGAAGGGAAGCCATTTACTTAATTATTTTAAAGGATTTGGAGGAAACCTAAGTCTATTGACAAGTGGCGGTGGATTTTAAAATCAGTTAAAAGGTATATAGCCATGACCCATCAGATTTGCATTATGTACATGACCCTAAGCTCGGGAGCCCCAGATGTTAACACTAGTGTCGTGTTATCCTCCTCGCCACCATCTTAAAAGCGTTTTACGTAACGCCGAGCACTTGATAGCTATCTACATAAATTTGAGGTTATTTGTAGTCTCATAACAGCGTAATTTGCGGGAACACCGTTTAAGTGCTCACACTCCTATTCGTTTGATGGTTCTGTAATAATATTAACCGTGTTCGTATTAAATGGTGCGAGATATATTTTGATATGCTATAGGACAATGATCTTTGAAGGAATTTTTCATTTTATCTTAGTATTTGAGTGATACAAAATAAATTAAACAGATAATTTAAATCCAAGATTAATCTCATATTAAATGTCTAAATTAAAAACTAAAAGTTTGCATAGAATACACATTTTTAATTTCTTTCCTAACTTGCATAATTAATTCGGCTACCAAGCCTAAATACATTTTTTAGTTCATCAAGTAGCAATTATCCAAGCTATAGCTTTATCTAGACGGCCGCTTAGATTTAAGCGCTCGATTCTTTTGTGTGGAAATCGGAAAAACGTTCAGTCAGTTTTCTACGTCCCGAAACCACGGTACCTATTATTTTTTGCGTCAAACGCTGTCCTTAAGCACATTGTAATTTTGGAATAAATAAATAGTAAGTATACTTAAATAATAATTAATATAATTATACAGTTAGTAGCATTTATTTTTATATCCACTGATCCACAGATAATAATGATAAATTTTTTCGTATTTTAATAGCTAAGCCATTTTACTCATCAACTTTGTCGCGCTAACTTAACATTTTAAACCTTTTAACCGATATTTCAGCGGCGCTGTGTCAGCCACAGTTGCGAGATAAAATATCGGGAAAATAAATAATTTCTCCCTCCAACCTGAACAAAGGATGGCTTAATACTATTAATATATTGAAAATCAGCGAACGTAAGCTGTGAATATATTACGGAAAATTGGAAAGGTGTCAACTGAATTGCTTAAGTGGTGTCCCAGAAATTTTCACGTACAGCAATAAATTTGCCTTTCTGGCTGCATTTCTGTACCGGCAGATATTGTTATTTCCACTTCAATTGCATTTTCCATGGTAATATGAACAAAATTATAATTTTTATCACATCAACGATCACGCGGTAGCTTGTGTAATGAAACTAATGAATATAATTTGTATACGGTATAAATGTTTCCGTCACAACCTGATACAATACTTAAGACTGCGTCGGCCGTCCAGTGGCGCCCTCATTAGGGGGATTGCGTTACCTAATCAACAAATCTATTTCTGTTAATCCCTCATGTTAAATTTGTAGTCCTACAATTTCCGCAACTTATGATCTATGTTACCTTGTGTTACCTATACAGATTTTGGCTTTATGTTACTTTATATTAAAATATTACTTTTGGCTTCATCTCCTAAACAGAAAAAGGTGGCCACCATTTGTCGCTGAGGTAATGAAGAAGAAAAATACGCAAAACTTAGCTATGTGACAAAGACCAAAATTTGATAAATTAAAACTTGATTGATTGACGTCTTAATTATTTCTGTCTCTCTCTATTTACTAGAAGTGAAAAAGGCAGCGCGAAATGGCGCAAATAGACTCCGAGTGTTTCGAATTTGTATTTGATCTCGCGCGCAGAATTGACATTGTAATGTTTAGGTCACTTCAAGGTCATGTTGTCTCACGCTCGCAGCAAAATTGAGTTTTACTCTCTGTTTTTAGGTATCAAAGAACCCTCGATCCTGGTTCTGAGGTGAAAAAATAATTATGAATATTGATTATACAAAATTAAAGACCAGCATAATTAGGTTTATATATACCTACTTCAGTTCTGTATCATATCTTGTAATTTTGCTTCTCGGCCCAGAAATCAAACAATCTAAACAAGATATACTTAGCAGGAATTTGCATTGAAAGGCAAATACCGGGCGGATTGCACTGATATTAATTAATAAAATAGGTACTTCAAAGTAAAACTGTATAACAAGAGTACCTATAACAATGTATTTACACGAACTCCAGTGAGCCTTACTATCACACTGTAATTCAGTTTTAATTAACGCGAAGTATAAAATTACTAGGCACCGATAAAAAGCTATTATTTGTAGGTACGATTAATTAACGTTTTAAAGTAAAGAAAATTCAGTTCAGACGTAAATGACGTTTGCATCACACGAACCATTAAGCCATTGTCTTAAAGTGTAATTAAGTCGAGTGGTTCGTAATGCCCACGCGCACCATTAGGCTCCCCTTTCCTCCCGCCGTGAAATAAGTGGCAGAGGCCAGCAATTTGTCTCATTGATCCCTTTGCATACGTCTCAGTCAATGCACGAGAACGCCGGCTTTACCTAATCTCATAACCATTCGACCATGACTGACGAGATTTTATACTTTATCCTTTTCTTACTTACGTCGCCTGCTAAGGGTAGACGAGAAAGCCTTATAGCTCGGTACAATTGAGCTGCAGCGAGATTGTGAATCGAACGGGACCGTGCTGAAATAGATTTATGACGATTTTGTAGTACGGGGCGACCGAAAGAGGGATATTGAAGGCGTTTTCCCCCAATTATTCAGAATTACGATAAATCGTCCATTTTTACTCAGGATAAATTTGCCTATTGAGTAAAGTTGCAAGCTCTCAGCTGAGTTACCTACGTTAATCAGTGGGTCGAGTCCCTTAAGCTGAAACAACGGGTCCTAATTTGTGTTTACTATTTGCTGTGTCATTTTGCTCTTGATCTTGATATACTTTATGAGCGACATTCACCAGAGTTAGAGGACACAGTTCAGGTAAGTGTTAGATATCCTGGACGATGATGATGACTAAGGATTTACGAACGTTCATTAAACGTCTTTAAACTTTGACAGGTGACAGTTGGGTTGACCGTCGCTTGAGATGTCAATGTCACTTTTGGCGTACGATAGAAGAAGCATTGATTGTAGCTACGTTTTCTAAGAAGAATTTAATGATCTATTTATCTGTATATCATAATAAACTATTCTAAACATAAAACCTACAGTGTTTCTATGCTTGGAGCCATTATCAGAAGTGCGATCAGTGATGTAACAAATGAGAATCAAAGACAGACTACAGCCTTTGACGATAGGCCTACACGCTCACAAAAAGCTTCCGGAGTCATAGTCAGTTCATCGAAAAGTTAGACATGAATTTTGTCATTGCAACCGCTGAGGATGCCGCTGGCGCTGGTGCAGAGTTAGAGGCGTGGATGTTGATGGCGCCGCGAACACCACCACTGAAGCCGGGTGGCTCGTTACTGGAGCTGACAAGGCAGACGGAGTTTGCTGATATCAGTGTTGAAGATTATGAAGTCTAACAAAAGACCAGTGATAAAGAAAAGAGACTACGATTATAATAATATAGTAACTTGAATGACATTCAAAAGTTCCAAAGTAGTAATATGACAAACTTTTCTAGCGATTTCCATACTGATTGGGGATTAATCCCATAAATATTAAGGACGGATATTTTACTGAAATAAATGTAAATATGTACTAAGTTTATATAGCCATTGTTTGATCTTTAAATGTGTAGATTTCAGAGCAGTAAAAATGTATTGTTTATTTTAACATTTAAATCATTGTATGCTATACATTGTATGCTCGTATGTCAATGTACACCCAGAGTTGGTACACAAGCAGTTGTACCACTATGGGTAAGTGTCTGTATTATCATCTACTTGGTTATTAGGTATATACACTTATTACCCTAGTATCTTTGAATAATAGTTATCTTACTGAAAATGTTAGGTAATGAAACATTTTGTAAGAATGTAACACTTTTATTTTAGCTGTCCTCTAATTGATGTACATAAGCAATTAAGCATGTGTGAGGCGACCAACATTTTGTATATTTAATGTGAAACAGTAATATCGGGCCATTGCCGCCTGAGCTAACAGTAATATCGGTTTATTTCATTATGTTATTTTTTTTCCTTTCTTTGTCTTCGTTATGGTGATTTTTTTAAACTATTTTGATATAGTTCCTACCAAAACTTTAAATCATTAAGTATTTTTATAACTTTGAAGTAAACTTAACCTTCAAAAAAAAGTAGTCCCGCTGAGATTTTATTTTTATTGAAGCACAATATTTTGACTGGTGGTTAAAACTGATAGTAGTATATGACATTCACTTCTAAATTGTTTTTGCTTTGAGACCACATTTGAAGTTTCTGTATATGGGTTGGCAGGTTGGTAGTGATATTTTTAAGGACTTGTTAAGGCTTTGCCATATGTAGCATTATTTTTGTTATTTAATTGTTTTTTTTCAATTTATAAGTAGGTATTGTAATTTGGTTTATTATTGTTTTTGTACCTACTTTCAGATATGTAATTTGAATAGAAACTAAAGAGTTAGTCATCTTAATTGTACTGGGTTAAGTAATTGAAAGGTTTTAAACTCATAAATTATTTTTATTCATGGTTATGTTGTGTCAACCACATTTATGTTATATGATATTGGTGTTGTGATCTGGTGAATGTAGGATGGTAAGCCTCATCTACGAACAATAACTTTATTTGAAAAATTGTCTTTGGTTTGTCAAATTAATATAGCTAAGATTGTTCCAGACCACTTGTCTAAATGAAGACCACTGATGTATTCTACTAGATGGGTTATTAAGAACAAATTTAGTGCACCACGTTTGACGGTTGATAGTTGCTCTGCCACTAAATCAAAAAGTGGCTTATACTTGTAGTCATTTTCACTATTACTTTTGGTGCAAAGAATGTCTTAGGGATGTCATCTCATTTTACTCAATACCCAAAACAAGATAAGCAAGTGCAATAACCAATAGCAAGTGTAATAATACTTGTAGCCTAAATGTCATAAGCAATGTAAGTATAATAATATAATAGATAGGTACATTAGAATAGTATGTTAAATTGTGGTATTAATAGTATCAAAAAATCTATCTAAATCTACTGTAAGTATGTTGAAGATATACGTATATATATTGTCAGTTTTGTCAGGTGCCTCCTGCTGACGTTTCATAACATTTACCATACCACCATTCAGATTCCTAGGTAGTTACATTGACTGTAGCATAAACCACTGACGTTTATTACACAGAATTTCAATAATTGAACCATGGAAATTGAGAAATAATTGTATATTGTATGGATAAGTTCCTGAGATACTATTTACTTTAAACATAATTTAATTTTGTATACTATGTGTCAAGAAAACGATGGATGGTTAATTGCACTTAATATTATGTGAAATAAAACGAACTTATTGTATTGTAACATTAAAAGTATACCTACCATAGTTTGGAATGAAAACATGAATATGACAAGGTAAAAACAATTTTCAGTAGGTATGGTAGAGAAACTAGAGAAGGCACTAAATATGGTTTGTCCTTGTGACATGTTCAATTATTGCTTGCGGCTAAAAGGTCCTAGGTACGATGGATATTTTTATTTCTTCACCAAAGCTTGGCGAATAACTTCAAAACTAAATTTCATAAATTTATCATGTTATGCCAGTAGCCTATCAGTATTATGGTATTGTGTTGTGAAGGATACTTATGTTTCTTAACAGGCTTGTTACTACTCTGATAAGTAGTAGTATTTGCTATGAGAATGGTATGGATTATTATGCTCAAGGAAAGACTATCAACTTGAAAGATAGGAAATGTAGCATTGTTATGTTGTGTATAATATGAATGAGTTGAAAGCCCTTTAAAAAAAAAAACAAGTGTTTTGCAAAAGAAGGATCTAGACATGTAATGGCAATACTGGTATACACTAGATGTAATCAGATATGGTATATATAATTTAATTAACGTTATTGACCTCTGATTTGTTTCAATTGATAAACAGCAGATGACTGTTATAAGAAAAATAGAGTTGGCAATAACATTTTGAAATTAATGAATCGAAAAGCCTACTTATAGTTTGGCCAGGGACTGTTTTACTTCAAGTATAGACAGGGGGAATCATACTGTCTCATTCTTATGCTAGTACCCTTGTTTAAATAAAATGGGGATGAGTATAGCTTAATACTTCCACTGTGACTGCACTTAGACTACACTAGCTAGGTTAGCTGGAAGCTGGAAGAGATCTCTTAAAGGGATGGGTTCGCCTTTGTACACGCTTGCTATATTTTTGTTGGTCATGTACTTGTTTTGTGCAATGGAGTGTTTATTACTACTACTACTTCTTTGGCCAGCCAGACTATATAAATGGATTCTTGCTATACATATAGTTTATTTACATTTGGTAATAATTTGTAAATGTAATCCTATGTAATGTAATGTAAGAATGTGAATTTAATGTTAATAACTTTCTTGATAACAAACGGATGGGATACAGTAGTGTCAACTTAAGCTTTTCTGTAAGGTACTTGCACCTGTAATAGTCTACAACTTGACTGACTTTCTAATTGACTGAATACCTACTTCTTGTGGTAGCGCTAAGAATGTAAATACGATAGATTTTCAACACAGTAGGTACTGGATTTTTGTATGATTAAGTGAGGATAGTGTAATGTAGTAAACAACTACATTTAATGTTTAACAGCAACTTCATGGTTTGCTGCGACATAATGCATATTGCTTGTATCAGCGATAATCTTACATGTATAAAATAGGATGTTTCCGTAATAAATGAGCATTATTATTCTGCATACTTATACCTGAACCTGACTATTACTACTTGCGCCGTCACCCTGCTCCGCCTCCACCTCTACCAACATTCATCATATATTACATGGCGATCCTGCCGTAAGAACCGAAGAAGAATCTTCTGATTAACCACCAGCACCAAGCAACTTTAACAATATATGGCGACCCACCCACACTAAAATGAAGAATTTCAGTACGAGAATCGAAGAAAAATTACCCTAAAGAAGAAACCATTTTCAAGAAGAAGATCAAGATGAAGATCACACGGAGCAGATAGCTACGAAAATGAAGACAGAAATAATTTTATGATTACCCAATTGAAGATTGAAGTCGAACAACTCATTTCAAGAAAGAAAAAGATGACTTTAAATTAAGATAATAAAGAAGAAAGAAAAATATAAGCGAAAATTTTAAAACAATTTAAGAAGACTGCAAGTACGAAAAAAGAAGAGCGTTGTCCAGGGTTTTCCCGGCTCGCAATTCAAGAGGTGTCCAGGGTTATCCCGGCCCACGTTCCAGGGAGTCCAGGATGATCCCGGCCCATCATCATCAACATCGCATCGGCCAGCGCAACATGGAGGTGACAGCTTGCCAGCCAGCGTCCCAGCGCCGCTATCGCCAGGGGACACCGCCAAACCACCACGATGTACGAGGAAGAGGACGTGGATGGCGACGTCGACAGGTTACGATATTGTAACGTTATTTTTTTTAATATCTCATATTTTATTTTAATTCAGTTCTAAAAATTAAATTAATTCTTTATTTTTTTTTAATTCTTCAAGTACATAACGTCAATCGTAATAGTCAAAGGTTATCGCTAAAATAAATTCCATTATTTTTTCCTATTTCCATAAGTTATCGCTAAATAAATACTGATAACATGCGTAATTCTAGTGTCATATGTAAAATCCATAAAATACAACAACTCGTAAAATTCATCATTTTAAAAACTATATAATTAAATTCACAGCTGATTACATTCATTTTGCAGTGTCCAATGTAGTCCATCGCAATAAATTTCACAATATCCGTCGCACGCGCCACCGTTCGACCGCGCGCGTCAGCTGAAATTTAACTAGGTCGCGTGACTTCGCCGCGAATTAACATTATTTATTTAATCAATGAATGAAATATGATACTCACACTTAGAAATTTTCTTAGTAACAAATATTTTATTAACTTATCAATGAAAAGTTATGTTCTGTGAAATTATTGGATTAGCTACCCAGTAATTGAATATGAAATAACTAACTAAATACGTAATATTATTATGCTTGGAAACAATAATCAAAAAAAAAATATTTTACAAAAATACACTTAGGTACGGTATTGCACTTAATATGTAATTGTTTAATACAGATAGGTTAGCGTTGCGTAACTAGTCCTTCTTGTTAGATACAATCAACAATTTGGAGACAAGGTCTTAAATAGTTACTGCAAACGTGGAGGCACATCACAGTTATGTGACCTCATACAGCTAGAGCACAAGTCCTTCATACTTGATCATGGTGAGAACAACCGTATTCCTCCGTGAGAGATGTAGGAGACCCTTTTGTCTTAATGTAGATGTGCCTAGGTACAGGATATCCCTAAAGGATAGGCCTGATATGCCGTGTTTTTGTTTTTTTATTAAAGGGTGACCATGCCCTAGGGAACGATTCCCGTGTATTTGTGTTAGGGTACGCACAGAGGCGTAGCCCAAGGTATTGTAGGGTGACCATGCCCACATTTTATTGTTTAGGAGCATTGGACTCCGACCGGCATTAGTTAAAACATTATATTATAGCTATGGCTATCGTTGAGGCATACCAAAACGGAATGAAAATAAAAAACCAAGCATCAAAGTAACATTAAAACGTGATAAAATTAGGCAAGTATACTTCTCATTTTTTTTTTTATTTCAAATAAAATCTTCTTAAAATAATATTATCATATCACTAATACATTACCTTTCACAATGACACTAGAAAGAGCAAAAAGATTGAACCACGAACCAACAATTTCTTCAATTGGTTCGAATAACTTCTTCTTATTTTTTTAAACAGAACAAATGTAAGCAAGTAACATGCATTATTTTTTTTTCCCTGCCACCCCGGGGGGGAAACGGACTTTCAGGGGAGGTGTAATGTAGTAAACAACTACATTTAATGTTTAACAGCAACTTCATGGTTTGCTGCGACATAATGCATATTGCTTGTATCAGCGATAATCTTACATGTATAAAATAGGATGTTTCCGTAATAAATGAGCATTATTATTCTGCATACTTATACCTGAACCTGACTATTACTACTTGCGCCGTCACCCTGCTCCGCCTCCACCTCTACCCACATTCATCATATATTACAATAGAGTGTAGGTACATTTAGAAACTGTTAATGTACTTACAAATGTACTTGATAACACCTTTAAAAAAAAAGTAGTTAAGATTAGTCGGGACAAGTGCGTCTACGGGCAAGCGCACCCACCATATCCAAATGTCCAAAAATACAGAATTACATATGTATACATTTTGTATTAGCAAGAGATTGTGAGACTTGTGAGATCACGTTACTTAGTAGTGACCGACCTTACATGAAACAATTTTTATATAAGTATGTCAAAATTGTTATATGATCGGATAAAATGTGTAATATGTACCTAATTGTTCCAAAATGTCGAAAAATGATAAGAGAGAAGAAGATGGCCTTACCATCTGTTTCAGTGTATTTTGTGTTCAAGTTTTCTGTTTATTTTGAAAAAATATTCATATGGAACCAAGCCCACGCAAAACAGTTTTTGTACTACAGAGTGCAGAGTAGGTATTTCTAAAATGTAAAATCAGATTGTTGTCCATTGAACTTAATGTTTACTGGAGTTAATTAAGGCCCTGTGATTGTGATTATTTGAATTTTTTTAAACAAGTTGAATTGTTTGCCATCGTGCGATCGAATAGGGCAGGCTATGTGTGTGCTAGTTTGAGAGGAAGAATTGTATGTCTATTTTATTTTCCCGTGCGATTGCAAAACAAGTGTGATAAGTTTTGGAGGTGCTTTGGAATGTTGATGATCGATGGATGGAGGATAATTGGCTTGCAATAGTCTTAAATTACAGGTTCGAATAGGATGTAAGGAGGTGTATTTATCTTATACTATCCACTTCTAGTCATTGAAAATTAAGGCTTATGGCTTTAATCGCAGCACAGAGAGAGATGAGTTCGAGGAAGTGGTTTGGGAAAAGGACCTTGCAACTGTGTTTTTATTGTTTGTTCTGCTCGACTTGACAGGGACAACACTGTGCCCCGGGTTGTGATTTCTCGTTGTTGGAATGTAGTGTGTGTGTTGTGTACCAGCCTTTCGGAGATGGGGATGGGCATTAGGTAGCTGAGGTTGTGGTGACCACTGGTGTTACAAGACGTATAGTTAAAATAAAATAACTAAGTAATACTTACGTACTTGAAATGCGGATCTATTTGTTCAGAATCTGTAATGTCGTGTTGTGCAGCATATTGAGTTGAGTATAACAGGGACTTACCTACTGGAGAAATGGTTTTAATTTGAACTTTTCCTGTGTCTGCAACTTATAGTCAAAGTCAGATACATATAGTCTACAGTTTTAGTTAAAATTTATGTAACGCTTTATTAAATGGAGGTTTGTAGGAGGTTTACGCTGCCGCCTTAGAGACTAGTGTGGTGAAGTGTGAATTGCTTTTGTGATACCTACTTATAGAGATTTGATTTGAGTGTGGGAGTGGGAAGCTTTATTCTCCTGCATTAGATACTAGTGTGGTTCAGCATGAAGAGTCGTTTCTGGCGAGGTTAATTGTGATGTAGAGATCCGAGTGCGAGAGCGGAAAGGGTGAGATTTACAAGACCGTATTAGAGACTAGTATGGTTGAGGAGTTAATTGGGTTTGCAAGGCCGCATTAGAGACTAATGTGGTGAGAAGTTTCACACGGCTGCATTAGAGACTAGTGTAGTGAGGGGTGAAGCAGGTTCACACGACCGCATTAGAGACTAGTGTGGTTAGGGGTGAATCAAATTGACAAGACTGCATTAGAGACTAATGTAGTGGGAGGTTCACACGGCTGCATTAGAGACTAATGTAGTGAGGGGTGAATCAGGTTCACACGACTGCATCAGAGACTGGTGTGGTGAGGGGTGAATCAAGTTGACAAGGCTGCATTAGAGACTAATGTAGTGGGAGGTTCACACGGCTACATTAGAGACTAGTGTAGTGAGGGGTGAATCAAGTTGACAAGGCTGCATTAGAGACTAATGTAGTGGGAGGTTCACATGGCTACATTAGAGACTAGTGTAGTGAGGGGTGAATTAGGTTCACACGACCGCATCAGAGACTGGTGTGGTGAGGGGTGAATCAAGTTGACAAGACTGCATTAGAGACTAATGTAGTGGGAGGTTCACACGGCTACACTAGAGACTAGTTTAGTGAGGGGTGAATCAGGTTCACACGACCGCATCAGAGACTGGTGTGGTGAGGGGTGAATCAAGTTGACAAGACTGCATTAGAGACTAATGTAGTGGGAGGTTCACACGGCTGCATTAGAGACTAGTGTAGTGAGGGGTGAATCAGGTTCACATGACCGCATCAGAGACTGGTGTGGTGAGGGGTGAATCAAGTTGACAAGACTGCATTAGAGACTAATGTAGTGGGAGGTTCACACGGCTACATTAGAGACTAGTGTAGTGAGGGGTGAATCAGGTTCACACGACCGCATCAGAGACTGGTGTGGTGAGGGGTGAATCAAGTTGACAAGACTGCATTAGAGACTAATGTAGTGGGAGGTTCACACGGCTGCATTAGAGACTAGTGTAGTGAGGGGTGAATCAGGTTCACATGACCGCATCAGAGACTGGTGTGGTGAGGGGTGAATCCAGTTGACAAGACTGCATTAGAGACTAATGTAGTGGGAGGTTCGCACGGCTACATTAGAGACTAGTGTAGTGAGAGGTGAATCAAGTTGATAACGCTGCATTAGAGACTAATGTGGTGAGAAGGTTCACAAGGTTGTATTAGAGACTAATGTGGTGTACATGGATGCAATAGAGATTAGTGTAGAGAGGAGTAAATCAGGTTCATATTACTGCACTAGAGACTAGTGTAGTGAGGGGATGCATTGGGTCTAATGTTGTGAATTATGGATTGAGACTACTCAAAGGTTGTTGATTGGGTTGTGTGGTGTGTGTAATGTGTAGATCTAGTTTGAGGACAAACTCCTGTTATGTCAGGTTGGCCGAATGTTAGATATCCTGGACGATGATGATGACTAAGGATTTACGAACGTTCATTAAACGTCTTTAAACTTTGACAGGTGACAGTTGGGTTGACCGTCGCTTGAGATGTCAATGTCACTTTTGGCGTACGATAGAAGAAGCATTGATTGTAGCTACGTTTTCTAAGAAGAATTTAATGATCTATTTATCTGTATATCATAATAAACTATTCTAAACATAAAACCTACAGTGTTTCTATGCTTGGAGCCATTATAAGAAAGTATATCAAACGCTTTGTGAAGCTGTCAGATTTGGATTTTATTTTTCTTATAATTGATTACACAATAAGTGTAGTAGGTTACATTGTCTGTCTCTCAAGCTGTTTTGATATGTTTAATGTCTTCTTGAAGAACTACGCATTATTGTATTATATATTATAATCTTTAAGATTTATTAGTATTACTGTTTTGAAAAAATAAGTCCCGCCGAATTTCTTGCCGCTAATAAGTAATACTTCTCGGGTCAGAGGTGTAGGTTTAGAACCGGTGGTAGTTTCTTTTTTCTCTCTGATGTTCATAAGTGCATTGTAATGTGCCTACATTGAAGAAAAAATATATTTTATCTTTTTATTGAAGTGTATATCTATTCGTCACAATTCATATTTATTGTTAGCCGTTATATATATTTATCAGCATTGATTGGAAACATAGTTCTCGCAATTCGGAATATCATTACTACAATTCCATTTCGTCTTGAAATTGCTTTCAAGTTGAATGTCAGTATACTCATTATAATATGATTATCAAAATATATATAAATAATATGCCCAAGGGAATACAATAATCTAATTTGTCTGAATGGGAATTGCTATCAATTTCTATAGCCATGTTGTTATGTACCTACGAATATTTTGATATTCAGAATTCCAACAAAAAAGTACTCTGATATAAAAAGAATCAGCTGAATAGAATTTAAATTATAGAGAGACAGAGGTCTCAATACCTACTTAAATTGATAACCTTATTGTGTCTTATTGTACTATGCTATGATATTGCTATGATTTTTGATAAATGTGATGGTCGCGAGTATAACAAATCATATATACGAGTAAATAAACTGTATTAACAAACGACAATTATGTAGGTACCTTTGGCTTGAACGTCCCCAATAGTTCTAGTAATTGAATAGGTATTATAACTAAAAACTTTTTTTTACGTTAATAGACTTATGCAGCCTATATGACATTTATAACCAACTTAGTACACACTCAATTAATATAATTGTTTTTAATTTATTCTCGCTTGTAGTATTTTTAGCTATAAAGATTCGTCATTGCAGATTCTGTATACGTGAGACATAATTGTATAATCGCTGTGAAAATGTTGAACAGACAAATCACATCACATAATTCTTCCTAAACGAGAAAATTCTCAGCAAAGTAAACCCAAGTATGGGACACCTGTAAGAAAATTAGGTTTAAAATGAAGTTTGCTCGGTCAAGCGGCAGTTAAACGAAGATTAGTGTCCCGCCGTAGTTGTTTAAAGTTTAGCCCATTAAAAGAGCATCGGCAAAGTGCGCCGGTGCGGTGGGAGTCAAACTACATGAACCAGGACTGCATGAGTAAAAGACACGCAAATGGACTTCGTTGTTCATTTTACAATTTTAACAGATTTTGAGAGAAAGATGTGGGTAATTGTTTCATGGCATATTAAATCTTGTAATAAATTCGTGTTTATTAGACTTACAGATGTTCACGGCACTATTTGAGACTAAAGCAACGTAACGTATGTGCATGAAGTCATGAAAGTGCATTTTTAGCTCGTGAAGTCAAACGGTTTACTCTGAAGTTACCGTCAGCCTAGTAGCAGAGCTCGAATTTGTAAAAATTGTGCGCATCGAGAAAAAGTTGTGAATTTTTGACCATGGATAGAATGGCCCACGATAAATATTTTTTAGTATTGGAGGTCCGTAAAATTTTTGGACCTTCACGTCAAAATCAGGGGTCCTGTGAAATACGTCATTACTCTATGGTTAAGGCTGCTAGGGGTTGTGTGGTATCATTTCCGTATAAAACAGACATGCTGAATTAATTTGTGATATTAAAAATGTAAAATTTCTTATTAAAAAAAAAGTTGTGGGGCGAGGAAAAACACAATTTTTTATTTTTTTTTAGAACGTCATATAACTAATATATATATTTTTTTTTCTAATAATAAAAAACATTATAAAGGAGCATATTTAATGTAGTTTCTAAATATATACAATTTTTAGGCTTATAGTATACAAAAACTACGCGAAAAAAAATGTTTGCTTCGTGGTGTATATGTTCTCTCCATAGTAAGTATCGATAATCAATGTGAACGTGAACATCCGTAGCGTATTGACCTTAAAATGCATGTATTGCTTGTCATTAGTAAATTTTATGCATAATAACTTCACAAAATGCGGAAATAAAAAATACAATAAATAAAAACATATTTTTCCTCCTTAACTTTAACAAAAACCGTCACAATTCAAACAACGCGACGTCTGTTTTCCGTTACTCAACTTAAGTAAAAAAAAAACAGAAGTTTTTGTATTAAAGGTGTATAAAATGTATATGTTTCTATAATCTATATTAAATATGCTTCTTTATAATATTTTTTATTATTTGAAATAAAGGATATATGTTAGTTATATGACGTTCTAAAAAAATATAAATAAAATTGTGTTTTTCCTCGCGGCACAACTTTTTTTTTAATACGAAATTTTACATTTTTAATATCAGAAATGAATTCTGCATGTCTGTTTTACACGGAAACGATACCAAACAACCCCTAGCAGTCTTAACCAGAGAGTAATATTGCACGGGACCCTTGATTTTGACGTGAAGGTCCAAAAATTTTACAGACCGCCAATACTACAAAATATTCATCTTTGCTCACTCTATCTGTGGTCAAAAATTCACAACTTTTTCTCGATGCGCACAATTTTTTTCGCATTTGTACTGAGACAAAACCCTACTATAGCGCTAAGTCAAATTTGTGTACGTGAATAAATTATATACAATTTGAAAATGAATACTTAAACAGTTACTTCCTATAGCTGTAAGACTCAATCTGATCCAAAACGTATGACTGTAGTGTACAAGACTTACGGTATTTACAGTGACCGAGGCACGCGAAGCTCTCGTTAAGCAAACAATTCAACCCTCAATAATAAATATGTTACACGCACAAGAAACAAGTACTTACGGTAAATATTAGTAAATTTTCTCGCATTGTTAATATTTTAATAGGTGCTAATGGCTTGATATCCTGAGTTTTAACGAAGGTTTTTAGGATTTAAGTAAAAACAATCAAAAAATACGGTTACATTAATTGATTGGAACTTAAAACTTCACAAAGTATACATAAGTGAATGAAGTCAACCTTTAAGCAAACTAGAGAGAACTTAGGCCTTGCTTGCTACTACTATTGACCGACATTAATTTAAAACATTTATGAATTTACGATTAGTTTTTAATATATTTATAGCAGGTAACTATGTAGTTTATTTTGTTAGAATACCTATAAAACAAATAGAGAAGAAAAAAATGTGCATATCTTTCAATTGATAAATAGTTTCTTCAACAATAAATAATGTTTATGACGAGTGCCTCCCGTCCCGAAGTCGCAAGTTCAAGTCTCGCGTCTCGCCCGAGGCAGTGGATATTTCCATTTCTCCGTTATTTTGTAATATTTTAGTATCGTTAGCAAGTGTTTCTACTTAATACAAAATTACATTTGTCGTCTTCGTGCGTCGTACCAAAATTCCTTAGGCGGGAATATATGCAAATAGCCAGGGATACACGCACAGATGTGCCCGCCGGATTTGTCCGAATAGCGCCATACACGGACGGATCTGTCCGCCGGGCATATCCGCCAGACAAATCCAGCGAGCACATCTGTGCGTGTATCCCTAGCTAATATTAGGGACCGAGTACCGCTGTAGTAGCTGCTGAAGGTTCACAAAATGAGGCCGAAATGAGTATTATCTAACTCATCGTGATATGCCTAACTGAGATACGGCACTGGTTATTACATACCTATTAAGTTAGAAGCAAGTTCAGTAAGGTTAAGTAAGGTTTCAAGTGAACAATAAATTTCGGACATTTCGTGGCTTAGTCTTGACAATCTTGTCATACCCTCTATAGAAAGTAATTGAAGCCACTTCCAAAGGCAATTGCTATCTTAACTGCATCGTTTGAGATAAGCAGTCGTGTAGAAGGCACAGTGCTTAATGTAACAGTAACATTATGGCAAAGTAACACTATAACGTCATCATCATCATCTTAGCCATAAGACGTCCACTGCTGAACATAGGCCTCCCCTTTGGACAATGGAACTTATCATTAAAGGGGGGGGGGGGGTTGCCATACGCTCCACGCTTGGCAGGCGGGTTGGCGCACGCAGTTTTTTTTTTGTTTATTGTTGTTTAGGCTTTCGGAAGATGCTGTTGCCCATCTCCCGGTATATTCCCTTAGCAGACTCCTACTGCAACCACGGGACGATATGGTGGGGGACAATTCTAAGGCCGGGTACCCCACGGGTACATTATAGCGTATCGTAAGCTTAATTAATATAAATACCTATATACAATTCAATAACTGGCAAGACTAGACATATTCATAACCTATTTCCATAATTTGTACTTCAATTTCAATAATAAGTATTTAGTATATCTACTGCTAATGGTGTCCGCAAAACATCAACAAAATTATATTTCTGCGAACAACAACTAAATACACAAAATTTCTCATAACATACACGTAACTACATAAATTGTATCACACTGACGATATATGTATACAGCAGAATTGGTCCGAAAATGAGACCCGTACAGGTTAATATTGGTTTCCTAAAGTTAAATTAGTCACACGCTGGCTGTTCATTATGTTGAGTATTTCAGCGCGTTCATTGGTTTTACACTTTTGGAGTTAGTCGGCAGCGTGTTTCGGCGCATAAATTGAAAACAGCCAGTGTTATGGCGTCACCTCACAGTACCCAGAAATTACTGTCAGTGGACCACCGGGCGAGTGGCCTACGATTTAAAACGATTACAGTGTCGTCTTTCACAGAAGTTACACTAAATGTAATGGGCTAGTGCTTTGAAAGTTGAAAAAATTAAGCTTCCGCGTAGGTTGTTGTATTTGGATATTAGATGGCAGTTCAAACCAGAGGTCGCGAGTATCTGGCTCAACCGGCCTTTTATTCGCTGGTACCAATATTTTTTTTAGGAATTCACGTACGATATATTTGATTCTCCGAGGAATATAAAGTAATATTTTCCCTTTTGATTTGGGAGACAAAGCAGCATTTCCATAAAGGTTCCCTGAGTGACACGTGGCGTGGCGAGAAAAACCTGGAGAAAACCTGAAAGATCATGGATGACAAAGCCCAATACCTACTCATTACAAGCTTTACTTTGTACACCCATCTGCACACGGTAAGCGATGAGATACCCCCTAGAAAAAAAATCATGACATTTAAAAAAATTAAAAATTCTCACGAAATGGTTACTTTTGGATCTTGACACAAGAAGCACGAAATATTCTCGTTACAGGAAAGAAAATAAGAGATACTCATACTGATTATAAATCAGTTGCTGTAATGGCCACGTCCATTAAACCTTTACGATTGGTAGCGGGTCTCGTTTCGGTGTTGCCGGCGACGCGTGCTGAATTATAGTTATTTTAATGTGTTTAATGCTGTGTTTTGTTTATCTGCATGCTAAAATGTACATAGCCTGTCTTATTCCTAATTTTTAATTAACATTAACATTCATTTTTGATAAAATCAGGAATTGAATTTATTTATTAACATTGGTACAAGTCATCACGCATCACAAAAAAAAACAATAAATAATCAATGATAAAAATAACATTATTAAAAAAAATACATTTGTACAGAATAAAATATCATTCGAAGCTGTATTCGAATTCCACTACTAGATTCCACTAGGTAGCCCACTGGCGAAGTCGTATTATATACAAAAGTCACAATAAGCCAACATACTTATATAAATGATATTAATGTGAATAGAACTTGTTTAAAAAATAGTGTTAAATAGTAGTAACCCAGCGAACTAGCGTTAGTTATTTGATGCATAAGTAATTGGTGCTTGGAGTAACTGTATTAATTAGTCTTTGTCATTTTAAATTTTCATCACCTCTCATCACCTGTGTGATATAAGAACATTGAACAAGTAATTTGTGATTTAAAATGTTCTTAATCCTTCCTAAAATGGGATAAAGTCCGACCCTTAATTGTTAATTTTACGGGAGACATCACAAAATTTTGTTATTTATGCAAACGTCATAAGCAACCTTACTCCACAAATTGTATTCCAAGGTTCAAGCAGCTCAGAAAAAGCAGGTGTTTGCAATGATATATGTATTACGATAAATTTTCAAATGTCTTATATCATATTTTAACTTTACGTGTCTTTTATTTTTTCAGCTCTTTGCTACACCCTCGCTAATTACCTAAACCGCAATATAATTACTCTGCGATTTACGCCGGCTGGACAAAATAATTTAAAGAGATTAATAATTCATTAATCATTGACATATATATTTGATAATTTGCTTTACCGCTCCAGTTGCCCTCGAATTAAATATTCATTAAGGCTATGCTTTTACACGTAGGTATTTATTGTGTCTACATATATGGTTTAAACCGATTCATGCAAAGGCGTTTTAATTTAAAAAGTTTTCCCTGAGTCGTCATTTGGATACCAAAACAGTGTTACTCAGAAGTCTAAGTATCCAAAAGGGTGCATGATTACCGAATTCTAGAGAATCCGATGAATAGTTTAAAGTACGCACCATGGTACCTAAGCATTATCTCTGAGGTAAGTATCTAAAACATTTCGAGCAGTAAGGATAGGTACTACACTACAAATGGCTCCATTCGGTTTTCACTTTTCAGGTCTTAGGCGATTATCACACTGGCGTGGCGCCGCAACCGCATGAGGCTACGCAAGCGTGACAGAGCTATTATAAGTAAGTACACATGCAGAGCGCTATCTTGCTCGCGCACCGGCGCCGCATGCGGAAGCCGCAGCAGGAATTGAATTATATGTTGCGTAAAGAATAATTCACGCTGTAACGTTTCGCGTCCTACACGACACTTCCGACACTTTATTTCGTAAGTATATAAAACATCACGTGACCTCCGAGGACCACAAGACGCTTTCTATATATACAAAATGAAGTGTCGGGAGTGTCGTGTAGGGCGCGACAAGTTACAGCGTGAATTATCCTTAATTAATTGCCAGTCTATTAGTTTCATAACACTGAATCGGTATGAATTTAAACTTTGATGAGACATATTAACACTATTAATACTGCATGCGGCTGTTGCTCGCCGAAACATGTCGCGCGTAGTGACTAAACACAAGTGAGTACAGCCGCATACAGTGATAATATTGAATAGGTATGGGGATTAACGCCAAGTACTTGATGCAAAAACTATCTGCGCTTGAAACTATGAGCACTTATCAGCTTTAAATATTAATAAAGCACAATTTTGCGAAGTGACCGAAAACGTAGCAACCACGTAGAAGGTTAAGTTATGTGGATGTACATAATATTCATAGTGTTGTTTTAGGACTAAGTCAACAGGAGAACTGAACTCTGACAACATATTAATTGAAAATGACCTACTCTTGTTACCTTCTCGTTTCCCTTAAAAATACAAAGGAGAACTTAAACCGACCAGAATGATGTAATTTTCGCGTGTAAACAGCCAGATGTATCTAAAAGTAACAAATCTACATTTTATTTTACTACATTCATAATAGTGTGTTTATTTTATTTAACTGATTCATAAATTAGGGTATACTTCAAATACTTACACATTCATTTCGGAAAATACTCTATCAATAATATAGGAGTTGTTCTTTCGTTCCTTTCAACTTTCGTGTTATATTACTTTTATCACTATTCACTGCACTGTGAGGAGATAAAATAAATTATTTAATCTAGAATCCTAATCTGATATTATTAATTATAGTTAGTATTTATCTGGTCCGAATTATGTCTGCCAATAGTATAACCCCGACAAATAACACTACCAATAGCTACCTATAAATTCGTTAAGAAAGTGGGCGGGTTAATCCGGCATGATGTCATTAGTAGTTGACATGAATTGTTTGCAGAAGCGTGAAATAGCTAATAGGTACGCCGCTGCTCAGCTGCCGTAAGCACGTTCAGTAAACTTTGTACTGCGCTAATCGAATCGACCCATAACTTGCGACGGCGTCTCGTAAATACGGAGGACCCACTTTATTATCTGTACCAGATTTAACAACGTTAGTTTATCCTGGTCCCTCAACTCTCATCGGTGTTTAACACTGTAACAATCGCGCAACACGCACAGCTTGCACGGCTCGTCAACACTTAAATGGAAAGTAAAAGTAACGTATTCAAAAAGCGACTGAAAACCTCTCGTGAATACCTCGACGAAGTGAAAAAGCGATGCATGCAGCATGCACTCGTGTGATATGACAGCTCGTTGTGTGTAGTGTTTTATGAAATTTTATGCCTTTGACTGGCCTCTGTCAGTCGCTGCTTTAATTGAATCGCGCGTCAGGGCCGTGATATACGAGAGGCGCGGTTCGCCGTCCGCCGAGCCGCCGGCCGTCGACGCGCCGGCCCGAACCGGACAATTAATACCACATAAACAATTTATACGGAGACTGATTTATATTCGATAAATTCGACGAATCAGAACACCGAACCGTCACCTTTTTTAAATGAAGGACAACTTAATTACAATCGAGTCTTAATGTTTTACGATTTAATTCCGAAACGCCCTCAGGTAAGTGATTCAATTTATTTAATAATTAAGTGAAATGATCGCCGGCCCCATAAGCATGTTTGCGACTCAGCGGAGTTTGAAGCCGGTGTTGTTTCCCCAAAGGATCCAAAGTTAGCCTAAGCTGAAGCGAACTCGATCATCAACTTTAACGACCTGCAAAGTTTAGACATTAAACTCTACTTTTGCTTAGTTATCAATATTTTGATTACATACCAGTAAATTGTTAGAAACTTTGGGTTATTCGGATTCTAGATTACTAAATCAGCGCTGTAACTTATTGGCGATAAATTTAGCGGATCACGTAACAAGCAATAAAGCTAGTATAAAGCCCGAAGTTGATTTTAGCTTGTATAACTTTCACCGCAGTTGCGATGTTCATCGATGTTACTCAGCACTCAGCAGCGTAGAGTATTTACTTTATGTGTTAGGTGTCTGAAAGTTTATTGAAACAATCTTTCCGATGAATGTTCTAACTTCCTCAGACCGCCCATAAATGAGAAGTAGGGAGTAGACCTGAATGAACATACAATTGTATCGCATATAACGTAGTAAATGAGTCATTGTCAGAGCTCTGGAGTGTTTTCTCCATGATAGAGTCGTAAAACCAAGCAACAGCCTTACGCAACATATTCTTTGATTGAAATCGAATGTTTTATTGTTACCCAACCCTCCTCCCTTTAGACACTCTTATCTCTCTGATTTACTATTACTGCCTGTCTATGTAATAGGTACTGTGTAAATAGTACTAGATTTACTATCAAAAACAATATCTAAACGGCGCGTCTTGTTTTAAAAATTAGGTACTAATTAGCTTGATTTTAATTTATAGCTTGAAATCTATTGACGCAAAACTTCAAATTATCAAGTAAACACAAGTTGAAGTCGGTACGCGGGATTTAATAAAATTAATATCGTGGAGTTGCGGTAAGGTAAACGAAACTTCAAAACGAGAAGCAACTTCCTGGAGACATGGAACTAGAAAATTTAATATTCCACCGTGGCTTGTAGTTAGTAGTTACATACACGAAGCCAGTCGGACACGACTTGGTAAATATATTATGTAGTATGCATCGACCTGCCAACACTATGCATACGGGTAAACCTCCCTTTGTTTTCGGCTTCCTGTTTTTAGACTGAAAATTCTGTTTGGTTATTTACCCAAATTATTTTGAGTTTCGCATTACGGTGTTAATGGATGTTCTCTTTACAAGGCTTTCGTGTATTTGACTGCTGTAGCGCGCGAAACGATGTGCTAAAAATACTATGCAATTTAGTCTGTACAAAACTTTAAGTTTTCATATGAGTTCCGGAATTTAACAGACGTTTAACAGAATGCATGCAGTCGATAAAGTACATCCCTTTGTTTGAATGTTACATCTTATCTAATTAAATATTTAGTTCAAATAATGGGAAAATAGTGCCCAGTGAGCTAAATTTAAGCATCTAAGTCTTAATAGTTACTACGTACTTGTAATATACGTATTACATACATACCATCAAGAATGCCTGTTGAGTATTGGTGCACCAGGCACAATCCTTTTGCTGCGTTCTGCAATATTTATTATTTACGTATCCTTACAAAAAAGAAAAATCTTTCAACAAAGTGCCAGGACCTTGCCTTGGTCGGCACTCGGCAGTTGCGGTAATATCCGTCATCGTCTGCCGATGGCCGCGCCCCACGACTAATTGACCTCCACTTGTTTATTTATTTACGCACATTAAAATAATGTGCTCGAGTTTAAGCGTAAAAAGGCGCTTTTAAGTTTCATGAATAATATCGCAGTTGCGGCTCAGGATTACTCGTACATAACGTATAACAAAATACATGAGTAATAATGTGCTAAATCTAAAATTGTCTCGCATTGTTTTTTTAATTTATAAACGTTAGTGTTTTTTTTTTTAAATATGTTCATTATTAAATAAATAGCATCATAATTGAAGTGATCCTGTAAGTAATATTAAACATAATGCGTGGATGTTTTGAGCTTCGAATAAAAAACATACACTTGCCTTTTACAGCTGATTCAATTATCTCCAGATTCCGTAGCGTCAGCGGCACAGGTTCGACGACTAAATTCAGCCAAGGCTTTCCATTGCTCCTCATCTTTTCCACTAGGAATATAGCGTACGTCCGAAGTCGCAGCGGCGGGCACTGGAAGCGGCGGGAGCTCTTGACCAAAACGGTAGCCCCGCTGAAACGGAGCGCACTCGCCGCGCCAAACTTAACCATCACACCAACGTCGTTCATATCACCTTTTAACACTCTCCGAATCGTCACTTTGTAAGTCCTCGTATCATTATAACCAATTTTCACACCGTATACTTTACCGGTGAATATGTATTTCGATGCCAAAGTGATGCGTTTCATAAATACCCCATCATAAACAATATTGTTACAGCTGAACGGAACGGACCGTTGTCGTCTGTGAAGCACTCTTGCGACCGATAATTGCGCGTCCATATTGACGTTCGCAAATATGAGCGTCAACAATACAAACACGGCGACGGCCCGCATCTCGGATAAATAAACAAAATACGGAAGTTTCAGTAGGTCAGAACATTTTGCGTAAATGCGTAATCAAAAAAAGATGGTTTCAGTGGTAGCGTGCGCTCGAGCGCAACTCGCGCCGAAGGCTGCGCCGCGCCTGCGTCTTGCACCCACTCACTCCAGATCGTTCACTTACCCCACATATTTCCATACTGATTGGTCTCGCGTAAATAACACCACGCACCTTGTAATAGGACACGCGGCGATTGGATGCGACGTTTATCGCCGACACCATCTTGATTTGTCGCGGAACCGACTAACGCTTCCTTTCCACGTCTATAGAACGTCCATTTGTTACCCAAATGTCTCTATAAACGTAGTGTGGTATATAGGATATCAATAAATAAAGCAAGCTTATACACCGTATAAACAGCGCGTGGCGCTTAGAAAGTATCTTGTTCGCTTCTAATATGAAACAACTAGCTATAGGCAAAGTCTACTAAACTAAAACGGGAAGCTTAAAGCTTCCTATAAAAACAACCCAGCATGGTTTGATTATAAGATCATAATACTAGTTATAATGTAGTAAATATACAGTGTGTAAATCTAAAACCGGCGATAATTTAAACCAGACATAAAAAAAATAAGTTGCACTTAACTGTGACCCAATTATTAATTTTTGAAAATTTTATAACTGTCAACGGCGTTTAACGCGAGTGTGTTTGCATTACATTGCGGGCCGAATTATTTTGTATGGATATTTTCATTGCAATTCTAAGTAAAAGTTATCTAATTACATTTCTAATGTCCTATACTAAGTAATCACCGTTAAGAGATTCGCCCGTGTTAGATTTACACACTGTAGAAAAGTATGACTTTTATGAGCATATAAATAACAAAAGGTAAAGGAAGGTAGAAATATGGTGGATTCAAAAGTTCACGTTTATGCATTTCATTGAAAACCAACCACCTCGTAGCACATTTAAGTAGTGAGTTCTCCTTTTATCTTTTATAAATAAATAAATAAGTCCTCTACAACTTGCATCCCCTAATAGCATAAAAGATGAGACCCATACTAATTCGAATCAAAACTTACGAGTATGACGAAATTATCGCAGAATCAAAATTTCCCGTTTATCGTCACGTTTTCACTGAGGCTTTAAATCATAATCATGATTGCAGATTCCGCCTACGGTGCTCGCGTAATGTACTGTGTACCCCGGCGAACGTAAAGATGATTGAATGTGCTTGATTATGGTTGTGTGTAGAGAAAATGGGTAACACGTATAAGCAATTACAGATTAACAAATATACTAAGGGTGGGTTGCACCAGGCACAATTAACAGACTCATCAACGCTAAATATGGCGACGGAGCTGTCATCCCATAGAAAACTGTCAAACTTTTCATACGAGATTTTTTTTACCATTACGTTTACGTTCACAGACAGTTTGGTGCAACCGGCCCTAAGTGGCGTTACATTTTGATTTTACAGTATCCAACTTACTTTTTTTTTTCTTTGTATTCTATATCTGGGAATTTTCAGAAAAAATTGTACCATTTTTGAAATAAAGTCTCTCCATACAAAAATTATTTCTCAGTTTTGTGACGGTCCATACAGAATGTATCCATAAAAATGCTTCACATACAAAACTTTCAGTGACAAAATAATCTGGGACATCGTTGCTGTTATTTACTTAAATCGATAGTCCTCGTGATTCTGAGTAAAAATATATAAGTTTTTCCATAAAAAGTAAATGGTAGGGGAAGACAGGGTAGATTCGTACACTGGGAGCCTTCGTACAGTGGTCATATCTCGGCTATCCAACACGCTGAAGCGTTCATATTTGTATGCAACACGGCTACTTACATGCATAGGCTACCATCCAAAAGTAATGGCAGTGCGGTACAAGATGTCGCCAGAAAGAGCTGATATGTGTTTTCGTCACTCGCAAGTAATTTTGAGTTCTCCTTTGAATGCGTTTGTTTTCAAAAAGTTTGGATGGACTTAGAAAAAATGCTTTAGTATTGTTTGTAAATATATGCTAAATATTGTTATTTAAACAATACTTTTGGGATTATATTAGCGATATTTTTTTTATTTTGATTTTTTTCTGGTCCGTTGGATTGGGGTACCTTCGTACACTGAAAATGTATGTAATTTCATACTGTACGAATGCACCCCATGTAAGTTAAAATCAAGAATAACATATTTGCAAAAACAGGTCAGTAAGATACGTTATAAAAGGTGATTGAAACTGGCGAAATAGCTGGTAAAATCATGAATCCCTGGGAGAAACGAATAGTGTACGGAGCTACCCCGCGTGGTGGGGTGAATTCGTACAGTTCCCATTTTTTGGAAAAATCGTTATAGCTTGGCCAAGTTGCTTTATATCAAGCCAGAAACGCGCTATTATTATAGGCAGATAAATGGACAATAACATAGCATTCGTTTCATTGTAAAATATCTGTTACATTTTGTTTTACAAGGCTCCGAAAAAAAAGTGTACGAAGCCTCCCCATCTTCCCCTACATACACTTTTTTTCTGAAAATGCACATCCAGCAAACTGCAGATTACCTACTAAAAAAATCTCAAATAAAAAAAATGTTCAATAGATTTTTGGGTAATTACTTTTGAAAGGCAGGTAAATAACAAATAATAATAATAAACGTAAGAAATTATTGAAAAACAGGAAAACTTAAATGTTCAATTTAAGTTTTGGTATCGCAAGCGACATCAAAACCCAATTTATTGTCTTGTCCCTTGCCTTTGTTAACATCGTTTTTGCGTTTTAACAAATATTTTCGAGAAATACAATTTGTAACAGTCAATTACAGAAGATTTGCTTGCGTACCCTAAATAGGCCTGATCCGTGAAATGCGCTTATGCTTAGAAGCCGTTTTACTAAATCAGAATTAGGATTATGTAGAGCGATTGGAAACCACATTTTTCACTGATATTCTATGGGCACATTCTTGGACCGAGGACAGGCTATAAATTAGGACTATCTGTTACCGCGCCCAGCTAGAACGACACCTGAGACTGGGATCCGGCACTGATCTTGTGCAATTTTACATGGATTTACTATAACGTTATTGATCGCCAAGGTAGTCTTCGTCGTTCGAATATCAAATGAAGATTATATCCAGCTACACAAATGAAATTCAGAAAATATGGATTTATTTTTATTTCGGGGCTGACACATCAACCCGTGTGTGTACAACGTGAACGTAAGCGTCAAATAATTAAAATTCATGGCTACAAAGGCGTCCTAGTGGAGTTGCAATTAATATGAAAATCTCTGGACAATATTTATGACACTGACACAGGCGAAATTATAGCTGAGTTTAATATTTACTGACGGCCATATTTTACAGGCGAGGGGATTACGTGCGAAATATAAACGTAAGCTGCGTTATCCAAATTTAATGGTCGCTGTTTGACACTTGATCATTCGCCGCGCCGTACGACTCATTCCAACGTGGCCTCGTAACAATCTCAGTTTATTATTGTCGGCGCTCCATATTCATCGGCAGATTTACCTGCCACTGATTAAATCTTGGCGGGTAACGTTGCTGAAAATAAACACCGGCAACGGGTAGTTACATAAATATCGAATGGCACAGTCGATCGACGCACACATAGAAGGTGCGGTTGAGCTAGAATTTGTCAGTACACCGGGACAATTGGACTGAAATAAATCTGGAATCCATAATACATTCCGTCAGTGCTTCGCAAACGAGCTCGCGGATCGCGGCGGCGGCGTGTCTACTACAATACGAATACGACCAGCCTACAGCAGGATAATTTCCGACATGTTTGCAGCGATTAGTTTCGCAACTGCCACCCGACCGCGCTGTGAAATATGACTGCACCTACGTTTACGTTTTCAAATAATCCTCTGTGCTCGCGAATTATAACCCGTGAATACATAAAAGGCGCGGCGAGCTGTAATTCCGCGAGGGAAGAGCCGTAAATAATTGTCGTGGCTTTAGCGTTAATTCCTTACCAAGAGTGAATCTATGAGATCACTTGCGCGCTTTATTATGGAAATTGCAGACGTTTATTTGCTAGGTACATAATTTTGCTCTTAGAGCTTCCCACTCGGAATGAATTCTAAGTAATTTGACGACTTTATTGTTCATTAAATATATCATGATAGAATTTACCATAATCGTTTACGATTTGAACACGGTAAATTATTGTTTCCTATTAAATGAAACAACCGTTGCTTTTATCATATTCTTAATAATATCATCATTATTCAGGCTACTTTCGAGCGCGTTTTTTTTTAAATTATGATTTAAGTGATATAAATTACAAACCTCGTTAAGCGTAAAAACAGTCTGACAGCCTGTTAACACTTGTTATCAACATATTATTTAGCATCTCCGGTATACATTAACATTAGAAATTCATAATAACATGTTATACCTCTGACATTGCTTAAGACTAACTCATTTACAGATGAAAACCGACTAAGCAAACAAACTCTGTCATTAGAGCAAACTACGTAACCAGCCTCGTACACGTACAGCCGCCTGCATTATGAGAACTGGACCTGTATTCTTGTGACATGGCGAGCATTTGCTTCGAATGAACTAACTCATGTTTGAACGCACATATCTGTAAAGGTGGTCCAGATCAGTCAAATATGCAATGTTAAGTTTGCTATAGATTGGGCACCTAATTAGCGCAACTTATATAAATCCCAACATGCGTGCGCGTTCGCCACGCATTGGCATCAGGGGACTGATTTTTGACTTTCGAGCGCTTGAATATACTCGCACACAAAAGTCTGTCACCATTATTTACGCATGAAATAAATGAGATAAATAATCAGAATTGAAATTACTGTCGCTGTTGTTTTTAAAACATAATTTCTTCGTTTTATTCAGAGTTAAAATTGTCAGATCCGAGCGCCCACGTCACGTCTCAAAAATCGCCCCACAGGTAGCTAGCGACCGTAGAGGCAACATTTGGCTTCAGTTCAGGCGCGAAACCAAACATAGGTTCGTGAAGAACAGTATCATTTCATATAATATAGTATAGTTAGCACTATACAAATTAGGTAAAAAATATTCATTTTTATGTAATTTAAAAAAAATTTAGAGAAAACAACTTTGCTACGTATTTAAACCATCCAGTTAATGCGATAATCCATCATTCATTGACAGTCTCATTGATTATTTCTTAAATCTCTTTTCAGGCCTGTAGGCCACACCAAGCCACACACATATTAATCTATTGGTACCTAGGTTTAAAGAAACTTTATTCTCATTAAGAATTACATAAATTCACTTACATGAGAATGTTATAATATATTACAAAATTTTTGAAGCGTGCACACTTATACTTAATGTCTTTTTTTTTACTTAAAAACTTAATAATAACAATATGAACTTTAGGTGGGTCATACTCATATTTTGGTGAACAGTCACTAATGAGTTTGTGTTGCTCGATGCAACATTGCATTGTATCAGCCGGCCGTAGATAAGAAGTGTCCGAGAGCATATAAACTAAAATCGAGTGGATGCGGCATCATCGTCAGTTGATAGTTGCAGGGTCGTATAGTTATACTTCTTCAGATTACAGTCTTGCTAGTAATATTAGTAAAATTTATTCATATTCAGTATTCATTAAAGCACGTTATTTGACATATATTCCGTTAAGGTTACTGAGAAGGGAAAATCCAATACAGTTTTAGGTAGGTAAGTACGTCGTAATAATAGTCATTAGCGTGTTTTACATACGTAAGATTTTTGGTTCTCCTTTAACATATTTAATACAAATATCGAATTCTCCATTTGGGTAAATTGCAGAAAAAATGTACCTTTACTTTTTTTTTTATTTGATAAATATTTTGAGTCTATCCTATGCAGAATCGAGTCTGATAGATTAAAAAAAATGTCCCAACTGTTCCAAAATTTTCATACAAAAAAAATTTCGTTACGTTCATAAAAAATGTAACGAAACTGATAACGTTACACTTTTTTTATGAACGTAACGAAATTTTTTTGTATGAAAATTTTGGAACAGTTGGGACATTTTTTTTAATCTATCAGACTCGATAGAGCTCATGATTCTGCATAGGATAGACTCAAAATATTTATCAAATTAAAAAAAAAAGTAAAGGTACATTTTTTCTGCAATTTACCCATTTGCTTTCTGGTTTTCTAGTTGCTGTTGTAATTTTTTCAGTGTTTCCCTTTGATATGGTGTTTGATCGGAGTATATCTTAACATGGGGGACAGTTAAGTTGTTTCTATTTCGTAAAATAAATTTCACAGTTTCAACTGATTTAAAGTAAACTTTGATAGGTCGAGCTTTATCATTATAATATTTTCCAAGGCGGCTGATTCTTACTGGTTCTGGGCACCCCGTTTTGATCATTGCTGTAATATTTTGTACTTCCTTCATGTCGTACTCCATCCTCTCCGAATATGTTTCAGATGTTGGTTCTTGGACGCCACAAATAACAATATTTTTTGCACGATTAGTGCGTTCTTGACATTCACTGATCAAGGCGCTATACGATATAGGATTTACATTTTCTTGACATTTTGGTGATTTCAATAAGCTCATATCTTGTTCTACCAGCTTAATCTTATTTTCTAGGACATTGTTTTTGTCCAATAATTTTTCACTTGAATTTTAATTGAGCTAACTTCGTCACACAGATTTTGCATGTTTGCGGTTTGGGTTTTGGTGCTTAATTTTATGAGAGATATCATTTCTGCCAACTGTAGTTTAAGATCGGAAAGTTCTTGCATTACATTGTAAGCTCCATCGCAATTCCTGCCTCTGTTTTGAAAAGCCCGATCAGAGTCGTATTCGACTTTTGATAAATTCGATTCCGAGCCACCGAGTTTTTATAAGTTGCCGCCTCCATTTGTTGAGCAGAGTAGACTCATTGCAGATCTATGGTTAGTAAGCATGTGTGGCCGGTTGCGATGTTGAACAACTGAGCGGAATAACTTAAATTGATAGCACTGTTTGATCACTTAAGGTTTAATTTAGAATGTCCGTTAATTTAAATAGTTTTTAAGAGTTATGAATTTTATTTGCACAGCGTGTTACGTAAATTTGAGTTTTAAGAAGTAAAGTATAAGAGTTACATTTGAGTGACGGATAAAGTAATTTTAAAAGACAATTAGTTACACGTCCGCACTGTAACGCTCGCTTCTGATGAATCTGACCTAATGTTAGAACCTTATAACTATCTAAAGATAATACAGTTTTCCGTGAAGGAAAACATTGTAAGGAAACCGCCCTACATGCTAGAAGTATTTAGATGGCTGTTATGGTGGGCTTATTAACTAACTACCACATACATACATGCATTTTAGTAATACTTTTTTTTTAAGATTATGGTTATAAAGAAAGAGATTACCATGGTGCCGTTGACAAGAAAAAGCAGATCAATGGTGGGGATATATGGGAGCGGCCAAGGTACTCAAAAATATCTGAACATGCACTTTAGCGCCTTGACAATAGAGGCGTTGTTCAGATATTTGTGACTGTACACCCCAGTTTGTCTGAGGATAATCGAGGCTATGGAAACAACCGCCGTGCGCCGACTGTCTCCGCTGAGTGCCACGCCGGTAATTAAACATTCCGCCCTCTTGATATTAACCCGTTTGAAAATTCTAACAATGTCGCCGACTAGGCGCTTCCTATGAAAATACTCCGTAATAAACACCGCGATATATTATTATGCACGTACGGAGGTATTTCAAACGCTTTCATGTTTAAACGCAAAATTCCGTTTACTTGTAATTGGTACATAGTATGGCTGTAATGCTAATTTGATTTTATGCGATTATGGTAAGCGGGGTATCGGTAAGAGAATCTTACTGTGAAATACCTATTTACAATAAATATGTCGGCGGTATCTAATGTGGAACAAAAGTCTCATAATGTATCTTTGTTATGTTGACGATCTTCTGTCACAATCGTCATTCACTTCGCTCAGTCAATGATCATTATTTTGAAGGAGTAATAAAACGCTTCCTTGTTATTTTAATATCAAAGGAAATAAACGATAAAATTGTGCTTAGGTACTGCGTATTCTTTCGGAAATTCACTGAACTGACACGTTATTTAGTTTGAAGGTACTGAAAGAGTTGACCCTTTTATGTATTTTTCCACTATTTATATACTATTTTGGGAATACTATAAACTACCTATAACGGGTACACTCACGTCCTTCTCACGTCACTTTCGTCACTTCGCGTTTATAGTGTTAGTATGTCTCTTGAAAGTTTAAATTTAATGTTTTGTGAATCCCACTAGCTACTTCAACCGTATTTTATTGTAACATACATAGTGGCGTTTGTCATTTCAAGTGTTTGTTAAGTATAATGAGACAAAATTCAACAACGTTTTTTCTAAGTTTTACAAATTAGCAGGTAAGCATGGCGAGTCCATATAGAACTTGAAAAACCACAAAGAAAAACAAATGACCTACTGTAAGAGCGCGTAAAACTAAGAAATCCCAAAAACATTCCTACACCTAAATGATACTTTTACGGGTATCATAAGTAATAATTATGTTTATGTCACAAATTCTCACCCTCTGTCCTGGGTAGTGCTGTTAATTATTATTTTAGTATGTAGGTAATCAAAAACTTTAGACCCCATCGCGTAGATATGTTTTTGTTTACACTTATATAATGGCAGTAATAAGAGGCTTTCCAACAATACCAACAACGAAGGTAAAGCTATGTCCAGATAAGCCCATAATCGCGACACTGCGCCTAGCTGTAACACCTCTTATAAAGTTTCCTTTGTTACACCCGACCGCTTCTGTAATTCGACCCATGACACCGACCCTTTACCTTTTGCAGACCAGAGATACGCCTACTTATTGTTTCCCAGCTCGTTTGAAAACTACTTTAGAAGCATGCACAAACAAACTACTTGGTTCATAGTTCGTAGTCATACTTAGATAACCCGATGTATTTACAAAGTTGTAAGCCAATTCGAAGTGCCAATAGACTTTGTGATGTAGGTATCCGTCCTTGTAAACTACCTATATTGTGCGACAAAATATACGCAATCCAAGTGTTATGTTAGTTACATATGTTCTACACCAGTCGTAACTATGACCCTTCCTCCTTGATATGATAATGTAGTAAGCTACGAGTACAATCGAGAAAGGGTTCGTTGCAGTACCGCATCTAACATAGCGTTCATTAAAAAAATATGGAATTTATATGTTAAGCACGCTAAGTTGGGTTTATCAATTCGGCGATTGTAGGCGACCGACAATGAGTCTGTTTTAGATAAAATAAATGTAAGTACAGGAAGATTATTTAATGAAATTCGAATGTTATAATCAGCTCTTCCTACTATACATAAATTAAGTTAGTATGCATAGGTATGTATATCTTCCAATCGGATTGAGCTCGCCGGTAAAAAGGATGGCAAAGGAAGGAATGGAAGGATTGCAGTGTCTACTAACAGTGACAAGACTGCTCTGACAAGCTTGATTTTGACCTACTAACTGTTGTTTTTAAATTAAATACGGGAACTAACCAAAATTACTAATGTAATGTCAGATAGTGTGATGATTTCTACGTACCGTGTATTACAATTGCAAATAACAATGCAATAGCTGACTAGAACTTGCTCTCACACAGGATACAAGTTCGCCGTCAACACAATAGGCGTGCTCCGGCTCCGATTCAACTCGAAATCGAATTCCTAACACAGGAAATCTAACACTGAACATACCTAACATCCCACATAAGATGATATTGATCCGTAACCTCGCTTGTACCCTCATATTTCACTCATTCCGTCTTATTTCGTCATTGAAATTCGGAGCTCGCAGACGGGACCGTAAAGCTAGTCCATTTCAGGGATGTTGAGGATGCAGAATTTTTAACATATGCGAATGTGGATACTTTAAAGATCAAATCCGCGAATGCGATCCCAATCATACGATTGGGCACAAAAATCATTTTTATTTCAAACCTTTATAATACCGCCAAGGAGGCAACTATCCCAACTTCCTGTAGAGTGAGTGAGTCATGTTTTCGCGTCCGCTGCGAATGCGTCGGTGTAATAAAGGTGTAAAACTAAATAATCTCGTTGCTATCCGTCACTGTCTTTCATATGATATACGTAAGCGCCCTGTCTATGAAAATCAAAAACAAAACAGTCCTAAATTCTCCAGCACAGTAGCATATATGTATGGGCCGAAACAGTTGTTTCCAAGTCGTTCCTGTTCTTATTCAACATCCGTATCTTCATTAAAATCCGCATTGGTTTTTGTGATGGAAAATTTAATGCTGAAGTTCAGCTGGTGCGGATGGGGGTGCGAATATCTGCACACCCCTAGTCAGGAGCACTGGTTCAGCTCATCGAACCAATCCCCCTATTGTTTACTGTTATGTGCATTTGGAAGCGACGAGATTGCGACGCAGAAAATTAAGACTGATAAAGCGAGATGCAATGTTTTTATATTACGTTTTCCGTATAAGTCTAACTATTTAAACAAAGACATTCAAAAATGAATGTAGTAATTTTTAGTTAACCTACCGCGAAGGCTTACTTACATAGATTACTGTAGAGTCGAACTTGAGAACAATTAAACACCTATCGATTTTATTTGTGTTCTGATTATTTGTTGTCAGAACGGCGATCGATACCCTACTTCACACACTCTTACTTTCTAATTACTTACAAAATTGACGGCGTAATCAGTACGATTGAGAACTAGGTTTTACCTACCGATACCTACATATTACCTGTGTATTTTTTGTAAGACTTTTCTCATAGGATCAGGTCTGCAGACAGATGAACTGATGGACAACGGAGGTAATAATATTTCGTAAGACCCTCCGACACAGAATTCTAAAAATAACCAAAAGAAAATAAGCTTTCAAACTACCAAGTTAACACCAGCCTCTTATTAGGCCACTTGTGCTACCGCCAATTTACGCCCGATTTGAAATTCAAAATCTCGCACCCTAATTTTCATCTCATTTCGTTTATAAAAAGTCTCCAGTAACGACGAGACCGTTCACATCGCAGGAACGTGAATGGCGGCTTTTAGCGATATTACTGCGTGGCAGGCGATTAGGCAAACGACTGTTATGACAAAATTAATGCCTCACGCCTAAGTGAGTGCTCATGCTCATGAGGCTGGCGGGTGAGCCGCCATCTGTCCTTATAGCAGTTATAGCTGACAAACGGCAGTTTCATGTAAGCTGAGAAAACCTTCTCCCAACCGTGTTTTATGCTCCTATTTTGGGACTGATTAGTCTTGAAACTACTGGACCAATTGAGTTGAAAGGTACACATCATAGATACATATATGTATGTAGGAAGTGGATTTTCAAATAAACACCAACTTTGTGAATTAAGTATATTTTAGAAGAAATTAAATGAAAAATAATGTTACAGCACGTCTTTTCTTTATAGCTCCCAACAGATTCCCCCTCATGGCCGCCATTCATGCTATCTCTTTCACACTCATAGACATGGTCTTCATACTATCTCATTCACTCACAATACGTCATTCATCCATTCCATTTCACCCAATCCTACAGTCGGCCTTTCCTGAAATTCAGACTGGTCTCTCAGGCTGACATAAGTAACATAACAACTATATGACAACATTAAACATCTCAGTGTAGCTTTTCTTATAACTAAACATCATATAAACAGCTGATGACTGATGTGTACTTTTACCAGTAGAACATGTATGCATGTAGGCGAGCATGGTTAACAACAATCGTACACAGATCAGCAATATATTAAATAACAATCATGAATTGAAACATCTTAAACAAAAAACAATGTATGGGTACACAACCTGACTAAAAGGGGAGGGTAAGTGTGGTTCCCATGTAAACAACAACTAAAATAAATAAAAAGATAAGAGTGAGTTATTACCTGCCTCTCACTCCGTATCTGAGCATGGCCATCTCTTCATATGGTCGCAGGAGGTGCTGGTATTTCTTGAACCTTCGGTGGAGTCATCGACCTTCTGTACTTGATACCGGTCTCGTCCTGAGACCTTCATGACCCGGTATGGACCTAGGTATTTAGGCTTCAGTTTCATCCCTGTACCAAACTGGGTACGTTTTATTGCGACTAGGTCGCCTTCCTTATATTTCGTACTTTCCTTTCGTTTCCTGTTGAAAGTACGCCTATTTTCCTCTTGTACCTTCAGTATTTGTACTTTAGCTTTCCTTCTAGCTTCTTCTCTTGTCAGCATGAAGCTGTCTCTATTTTCCTGTTCAAGCAGCTCATAGATTTCCATATCCTCTTTAAGCTTCATTTTGGCACCTATAAGGAGCTCAAACGGTGATGTGTTTATACTGCGCTGGTAGGTACTGTTTATACATCTTTGCACCTGGCTGACATGCCGGTACCACTGTGTAGGGTTCTCTATGCATAGTTTGGTCAGAATAGAAGTCAGCGTCTTGTGAATTATCTCAACCTGACCGTTCGCTCTTGGCACCCCAGTGGTTATTTGAATATGTTCTATTCCTTCCTCGGTGCAGTATTCCTGAAAGTCGTTGCTCGTGAATGCGGTACCTCTGTCCGTTATTATCCTTGCTGGATTTCCAAAACATTGTTGATGAATTCTCAACTTATCAATAGTCTCTCGGCTTGTCGTGCTTTTTACTGGAAATAACCACACAAACTTGGTAAAGGCATCTACTATGGTCAGTATGTGGTTATATAATTTTTTAGTCTCCGTCATGGGTCCTATATGGTCAGCATGCAGTGTAAACAGGGGTATCTCGTCTTTCTCAATGCTGTGTAGGAAACCTTCTTGTTTACCACTTTTCTTATCAGCCAGTATACACGCGATGCATGACACAATGTGTTTTTCAATTTTCTTGTCTAAGTTTTCAATGTAGTAATCTTTACTTATTAGTTCCATCATCTTCTTCTTAGCAAAATGACCTTGATCATGCGCTCTCTTGATGATCTCCTTCTCTAATTCAGCTGGGACAACTAGTAGTCTCTCTTCTCCTTTATAGAGTAAACCATGGCCAAGATAGTAGTCTTTATAAGGAATGCTTTTCTCCAGCAGTTCCATGATAGCCTTCAAACCTTCATCATTTTCTTGGGCCACTTTTAGCTGTTCATGAATAGCGTTAGTTTTCAAAAAGGCTACATATGGATTCCGGCTCAGGGCATCCACATGCTGCATCTTGCTGCCTTCCCGATGTTCTATTTCAAAATCATACTCTTGCAGGAGTAAAATCCACCTCGCCACTTGAGTCGACATAACCAGGTCTTTTTTGTTAAGCGTCATCTGAAATGCCTTGCAATCGGTCACTATCTTGAAATGAGTACCGTACAGGTAACACCTGAACTTCTTAACTCCGTCTATTATAGCTAGCGCCTCAAGTTGGTAGCTGCTATAGTTACTTTCTGCAGGTGTCGTCTTCCTGCTCATATAGTATACAGGATGCAGCTGCGCATTTTCATCTCTTTGCAGTAAAATGGCTGAAATAGCCACTTTCGAAGCGTCTGTGTGCATCTCTGACCTTAGCTTGGGGTTAAACAGTCGTAGCACGGGTTGACTGGTCAACTTCTTCTTCAATTCCTCAAATGCAAATCGGCATGACTCATTGAAATCAAATTCACTTTCCTTTCTTAGTAGGTCGGTGAGCGGCTTAGCAATCAGTGCAAAGTCTTGAATGTACTTCCGGAAGTAGGATGTCAAACCAATAAAGCTCTGCAACTGCTTTGTGTTGGCGGGCTGAGGAAATCTCGCTACAGCGTCCGTCTTCTCTGGTGAGGGCCGCACCTGTCCATCTTGGATTATATGCCCTAGATACTCAACCTGCCTCTGCACTAGCTGGGATTTCTTCCAATTGATTTCAAGCCCATATTGTGAGGCCACGTCCAATACCTCCTCCAATCTGGTTACCGCTTCTTCTTCATTTGCTGCGGGAATAATTAAATCATCAATAAAGATCAGAACTTTGCCCTGGGCAATAAGATCCCGAAATATGGCAGTTATAAACCTTGTGAACACCTTCGGACATACAGAAAGACCAAAAGGGGCCTTAAGGAACTCAAAC
This sequence comes from Pammene fasciana, assembly GCA_911728535.1. NCBI lineage: Eukaryota > Metazoa > Arthropoda > Insecta > Lepidoptera > Tortricidae > Pammene > Pammene fasciana. The sequence continues at coordinate 13,391,888 of OU452276.1, read as the reverse complement.
TGCCCCGTCGCTGTGACAAACGAGGTATACTTGACCGATTCCTCATCTACCGGCAAGTGAAAATACCCATTCTTCAGATCCAGTGTACTGAAGACCCTCGCTCCCACCAATTTGTCGATATGGTCCTCTATCACCGGCATTGGATATTCGTCTTTCACAATCTTCTGATTAAGTCTTCTGTAATCAATACAAACCCTAATACTCCCATCCTTTTTCCTTACAAGAACTAAAGGACTAGCATACTCTGAGTAGCTTACCCTTACTACACCGTCATCCAGCCACTTCGCTATTTGCCGTTGAACCTCTTCTTGCTCTGCCGGCGCCAACCGTCGGGGTCGCTGTGCAATCGGGATGTCATCTTTTAGCACCAGTTTTAACTTGACGGGCGCTTCCTTCGTCTTACACGGCACGTATGACTCCACCAGGTCGTTCACTCTTTGTTCAATACCTGGACTAACTCCTGAACCTGTAACAAGAGAATCACACACCCTGATCTCACACACCCATTTGTCAAGCGGTATTAACCATACATTGTTTTGTTTCATGACAAACGTGACACGCAACAAGAAGTCTTCGCCTAGAATCATACTGTAAGGCATAGCATCGTTAGGCACTATGCGAAACTCTACGTCGTTATACCATTGCTCGTCTATTTCGATATTTAACTTAATCTGTCCATAACAACCTACATCTTTTGAACCGAGTCCCGTCAAAAAGTCTTCGCATTTGTCGAACTCAGACGCATTTAACTCATTGTAGCACGCAATCGTCATTAAACTCACTGCGCAACCAGAGTCCATGAGCGCAATAACACTTTTTCCAAGCACATTTACTTCTTTAACCGGCTTATGTTTCCGCGTTATCAATCGCTGGTTCACTCCATTGATGACAGCTGTCAGACAATGATGCGCCATCTTGGCAGATCCGCCAATCACGTCGTCTTCGGTAGTGATGTGACTGTCACTTGTCGAACCGTAAAGAGCTTGTTTAGTTGCGACACTAGCGCCACTCGTTCCGTTCGACCATTTTCTTCCAGTGCTGCCACCTTCACCGCTCGTCGCTGCCTTCACGCCGTCCTTTCCGTGTGAAGTTGCACCCGATGATCCCAATCCCGATGACGATGCTGTTTTGCAATTTGATGCAATATGGCCGTAGTCAAGGCACCTAAAGCATTTCAGCCCTTTTTCTTTATGCGGGCACTCCGACGAAGGATGATTCTTCTCCCCGCAGTTGTAGCACCGCATAAATCGACCGTACGCCTTCTCGTTCTTATCCGTTTGCTTGCTCGACCGGCTTGAATCACGATTTGAACTCGAACTCGTACTCGCCATATTCGCTTTAAATTGCTCGTAGATCTTCAGCTTGTCTTTCAGATCACTGTATGTAGTAACTCCGTAAAGCATTATCTTGTTCACTTCTTGATCCTTTATGCCTTCAACTATATATTTTATTGCCACATAGTCAGGCATTTTACCTCTTTTCCCCAATTCCTTCATAATAAACAGGTATTCTAAGCATGACTCACTCTGTTTCTTATGCCGGGAACTCATCAGCTCATGAATAGCCTTTGCATCTATAGTATCGGGGAATTCTTTTAGTATTGCACCTTTAAAATCGTCCCATGTTTTAAAAGTACGCTCCGCCCGGAACCACAATAGCGCCGTTCCTGCCAACGACCGCCTAGCCATCAACAGCTGCTGCAACGGTGTCCATCCACAGAGCTCACTATTATCTTCAACGTCTTGCACCCACCTAGCCGCTGGATACGTCTTATCCTGACCGGTGAACTTCGGAATGAGCCCATCAGAGAGATGCAACATCGTCATGCCGTTGCCGTTCTGTGATGATCCAGAATCCTCGTCGTCGTAGTCCTGTTGCCTGCTTTTGCGCCTGCCTGAGCCTGGCGACATCTTCCCGTCTTGTCGTAGTCCGACGTCTTTATCGTCTTCTAAGTTTCGAACCACGTTGCAATTCCAACGGTTAACTAACGGTACTCCTTTGTTCGTTAGCCGCTGCCGGAGAATCCAAATTTCTTCTCGTCTTCAGGCTTAATCCACTGTATCACGCTTCTGACACCACTGTAGGAAGTGGATTTTCAAATAAACACCAACTTTGTGAATTAAGTATATTTTAGAAGAAATTAAATGAAAAATAATGTTACAGCACGTCTTTTCTTTATAGCTCCCAACAGATTCCCCCTCATGGCCGCCATTCATGCTATCTCTTTCACACTCATAGACATGGTCTTCATACTATCTCATTCACTCACAATACGTCATTCATCCATTCCATTTCACCCAATCCTACATGTATCTCCAAAACAACTGGATTTTAAAATAAACATAGAAAATAGTCTTACTTAAAGCTGGAAAACCTCACCAGAAAAAAGCGCCATTAGACCCGTACGACCTAACGAAAAACTCTAAGGACCTACTTTTTCATAAAGACGTTTCCTATTGTACTAAATCGAAGAAGAGGAGTTTCAAGATCCTTAAGTCGCGAGACCAGAAAATATCTACGACCGAAGCTACAATTACCAACATTTAAATTAATATGGCTGCTCATAACGACGGAGCAGACTTGTTATTATCTTTTCATTATTGATAAGGAAAAACTGTGAAAAAATAAACTTTTTACGACTTGCTTTCAGTTGTTCGTCTAACGGAATAATGGCTTTAAATTTGAAGTCCTTGGCTTTTATGAAGTAGACGGCGATAAGAGGGATTATAAAGGAAAGAGGGGCCGAAATGTAGATAAGAAAATAATGGGGCTCCGACGACGATGAAAACCGAGCGAAACGACTAGAAATTTATCTACTTTCTCTATTATTACGTATCAACACTGCGTAAATTATAACTTGACTTGTAAAATGTAATAAAAGTTTAAATGACCGCCCAAATCGTAAAACTGTATCTGTCTGTTGACAGTAAGAAGCTATTCGCAATAAAATAGGTCCCTATGTACTTAGGTACCTGGAGTTCGATTTTTGAATCTCACCGGGTGACTTATTTCGTACTAAATAGTCACCGGCTGCATACAAAAAAAGGCACCGGTGAGATTCAAAAATCGAACTCCTGCTCAGGAATTAACCTAAGTATTGGGTATGATATGATATAGGTATTTATGGTGCTAGTTTTCGTCCACATACCTATGTCAGTTACCGCTTCCCGTCCAGGCGTCCATGCTTATATATACATTTAAATTTAAAGCTTAAAATTAAAAAAGAATCTATACTAAAGAATAAACTATAAATAGAGAATTCGTTGGTCTTTACGAAGTTTTCCCCATATATTTCCAGTAGTTTAATCAAGTGGACGGTAAACTGGACCTGGACGGAGTGGACGGGAAACTAGCACAATCCCCTAAACTGTAGGTAGGTTTAAGATAGTTTCGATAGGTTTAATAACCATATCATATACAGACTGGCCAAAAATTAACTGAATTTCCGTTGGGTATAAGGTTTTGGGACGCTCCTAATCCTCCCTACCAGTAGGGTTTTTGAACCTCTGAGATCGATTAGATTTTTGGATTTTTGTATGGACATTGAGCGGCAGCGGTGAGTAATTGCCATAGAAAAGTTGTATTGTAAGGAATTGTAAATAAATATACCTCTACAGTGGATAATAAATACTTACACGAGTTTATAAAACAAATCAGCAGTTTTTAAATACATGTTGATGTATGTAATTAAATTAAGTAGGTAACAGATTTTGTTTTTAACATGAATCATGAGTTCATGACATTGAATACAGTTGTTCTTGGAGCACCGCAGAACATGGAACCTGTTCCTTGATACTAGTAGGTTTATGTATTTAAATACAAAATTTAAAACGTACCTTTAAGTTGTACAGGTCACATTCTCGCAATCTCCCTTTGGTCAGGTCAGGCCTTTTAATGACTCTCAAAGCAAGCATTAAGTAGAGACCGCACACGTGTACCCCTGTATGGGATAGATATATAGATGCCCATAATCACTTCTACAGCATAAAACAGAACAATTTACCAATCTTTTCCTTAGCCGACACAACTTTCTAGGAAAACTAACAGCTTTTCTCGTAGCAATCACAGAAATTCTTGAAGAAATCGCGAAATATATCTGTTTGTTACCCTCCACTGCTAGAAGTAACGCGTGGAGGGTAATAGAAACTATGACAAGGACCAACGATAATAGCACCTCTCTGCGGTATCTATTGAAAGTGTAATAAGACCATCCCGTTCTATCTTGGTATTATTAGTTCCGTGTCAGATCTATGGGTGGTATATCTATGTAATGACTGCTTTTTTGTTTTTAAAAACAGTTGACGACAAGACAACGTTAACAAACCACAAAACCTCCTTGCACTGCACTCATATTACACACACACCACAAGCAAGTCTACTCCAGCAGTTTTATTTAATCTACGGTACCTAATATACTACTAGGTATCAGAAGCGTACGCGCATGATAGCCGCCCTTTTGGTTGTGTGACGTCATGACCCATAATGTAAACAAATAGGTTCATTCTACTTAAAGCTTCATCATTAAACCAGTTCGTATATGACCGCCCCAAAGCACTGACGTTTCATTTATATGTACCTGTGTTCCTATATAGTTAAATATATACCAGAAATATATTTATTATCTCACCCCTTCTGTCATCAGAAGTGGGATTCGTGAATTATGTAATGAATAAACACCCACACCCAGTGAAAATGAACAATAAAAGAAAAAGTGTTTAAAAAAAAGTATATTACACTTTCGTGGCAAAAAGACTCAAAAGTGATTACGATGTGGAATATGTGACTTTCGTGGCAAATGACAGTGCAGTTTAAAACTAGTGATAAAAGTTATATATAGCTTTGGCCATGTTTGATTAGATTCTTGGAACTATTAAAACAGTCAAGTGGTGTACTGAGGTCGACACTCTAGCTTTGAAGTACAATTGGAATTATATGGAAACAATTGCAAGATGCACGACGTTCTTGGACCAGCAAAAGATATTTGTAAAGAGTGGACACTGGCAGTGCGGAATTGGCATGCTATGAAAGAAGATTTGCTGACAGTTTTCTAAAATGTAGACGACAGATTTGCATAGAGATTTAATACTGCAGCGAAAGTGTTAAGCGATCGATTTTTACTTGTGTCTATGTATGCTGCAATAAAATACATAGTATCTTCAAACAGCTGAGAACAAATTTTAATGATCCAGAAATTGTGAAGTTTGTTGCCGGATGTAATCGACCGATGATAAAGAAAAGACGAAAAAAAAGGCAACCCTTGGAAATAGTGCGATGACACCGCTGCGCTGCTACCGAATTGGACACTTACAACGTGACTGCCGTTGAAAGCTAAGTGCTATTTTTTATTAAAATTTTGAGAGCAATATACTTGAAGTGAAGAGAAATTTTTATTTTGTCACGATAATTGTCACAACTACAACGAAATGTTTGCCTGAAAATAGATAAAAAAAACAGAATTTCTGTAGAAGTAAATGGAAAAGTAAATAATGGATAAATCCGATAAATGTGTTTCAAAAGTACACGCCAAGAAATATATTTATTAACTGCTTCTAAGAAAATCACTTTAGATGGGAAAATGATTATTTACTTGTACATAGAAGATTTGATGCAATGTGGTAAATAGAAACGCCATATAAGTTCAACCTAATCATGTTCATTACAACTTACAATGAAGTTTGTATTACGAGACTAATATAATCTGGAATTCATGGTTGTTTATAATATTGACGACGTGATATAACATAGCTCTGTGAGTCAAGCTCCGAACAAAGCACAGTCAAAGCTTCGTATGAGAACTCTTGAACAAACTCGGGTCTTATTGCGACTAACAATAACATCGGTGAAATAAAAACTGCCGCCATGAACAACAGAGCGACGACACAAGAACCGATTGTTGACCATTCGTATCACATTTCGTCGTCGGAACGATTTAAAGTTCAAAGTATGTATTTATTATCAAAGAAATTCACAGTCCTAGAAATGAGAATCTACCTCGACCTATGCGTCGACAGTGATTTTAGTGAAGGAAAAGAAACTAAGTGATTTATTGTCGGACTCTAAGCAGAATTGAAGTAAAAGAGAGATAGCATCTAATACCTCTGATTATACATGACAAATTAAAAGAGAAAATAAAACTTGAAAGGCATAAAATCTTAGTACGGATTGTATGACATTACATGTGGTTTTTATGATATACCGATCAAGGAGGAAACATTAATAATACAAAAAAAAACTGCGTTTGTGGAGTACCAGATGGTTTATATGAATCCAAATGTTTGAAATATTAAAGAGGTTCCTTTAGGTGCTTTCAACGGGCCTAGCACTTTTCAGAAAGCTATAAATAAAGCACTTGGACTCAAAAGAAATCACATACTTAGCACTTGTCTCAATTGATCGAGCATAGAAGATGGCTTAGAACGATAATATTTGGTTTTAAGAGCCTTGGATAAAGCAAGATTTACATTAAACTTGAAGAAATCTAAATTTCTACAAAAAGGACATCGAGTACTTAGGCAGACTACTTTCTGAGCAAGGAATTCGACCTGGAAAGTCTAAAGTACTAGCGTTACTTAATGTTCCAGCGCCAACAAATGTGAATCAAGTTAGAGTGCTAATGGGACAAGAAGAATTCTTCCGCAAGTATATACTAGGATTCGCAACGAGATAAGCATTGTTATGTAAAAAGGCTATTTTTAAATAGCTGAAGAATGCAAGAAAGACAGACAGTGCATGATCGAGCAATTGATAAATCAAGCCGTGCTCGTAGTTTTTGATCCAGACAAAGAAATAGAACTTTACTCTGACGCAAGCAGCCTTGGATTTGGTGCTTTATTTCAAAGACACGGACAAGATTTGCGAGTTGCTACATATTAAAATGTTCAGTGAAAAGGCTTCCCGAGAAAAATCAAAATATTATATTTATGAATTAGAAACCCTCGCTATTGATAATACTTTTAAGATGATAGAGTATATTCATTGGGAATAAAATACTCACGGATTGCCAAAGGTGACTAGATGATGGGCTTATATACAGGAATTTTACAAAATCGTATACCGCAAAAGAATTGCAAGTTATTGATTAAAAAATAACATGACTAAAAGCAGCACAAAAAAGGATCAATTAGCGTTGAATCTTAAATCTTATAAGAAGATTATATAAAAAAATCCTGACGTACTGAAAGAGTACACTATAAAACGAATTTTTATGTCGCTGGGAATGAAAGAAAAACTAGATAGTTTGTGTTGTCATCGGTTCAATTGAAATTGAAGAACGGAAGAACGTATCATGAATGATGATGATGAATATGAGTAATGTCAAGTCAGAGTAGACAAAACATTATTCTATGAGAACGATATAATAGTTTTGGAACAGTGAACGAGAAGTTTAAATACTTATATAAAATTATTGGTGGAAGCTTATATGTACTATTTATATATAATATTGAAGAAAATCGGATAAGCTCGCAATTGGTTGAAGCTCTAAACCGAAGCTTAATTTATTTGGAATAACAAAAATAATAATCACGGATAAAGGAATCCATTTCACACATTGAAAACAAAAGACTAAATGTTGAGAAGGATGGAACGTTTTATAGAAACTGGATATAGTTGAGCGAGTGGGCAGGCTAAAAGATATATATATATGCCTATGAGTAAAAACAGTCTTGAAGTGACTTGCGAAGTTTAGTGATGGTCAGAATGGTCGAGCGTTATTTGGAAAATACAGTTGACACTTAATACGACTATTCAGAAGAGTATAGGTGGTTGTACACCTATGGAATTACTCACAGGAATAAAGGCAGAAGTGCCTGCGATACGACGTATCAATGTTGACCTTCCCGAAATCGATTCACCGATAGACTTACAACAGTTGCGAAATACTGCTGAAGAGCGACTTCGAAACAATGCACTTAAAACAAAATTAAGATTTGATAGAACACGAAGAAACAATTTAAAGTTAAAGGAAGGTGATATTGTTTACGTTCAGCAACAACGGACTCGACTGAGAAAGCTAGATCCACGCTATAATGGACCATTTTCGATTGAAAAATGTTTACCAAAAGATAGGTACAAAGTCGGAAATGTACAAAAGAAAACGATCCAAGTTGTACCGAAATACCGTTTACGGTTGTGGAATCGTGAAGCAGGAGAAAATGCACAGGCCATGATAGCCGATGATGAATAAAATTACGGTGCGCTATGTTACGCTTTAAGCCGGAAAATTACGGTGCGCTATGTTACGCTTTAAGCCGTGGTGCTGTGAATGCACTATAAAGAAGGGGCACTGTGACTTTGCCAATAAAATTACGGTGCGCTATGTTACGCTTTAAGCCGTGGTGCTGTGAATGCACTATAAAAAAAAATTACGGTGCGCTATGCTACGCTTTAAGCCGGGGTGCTGTGACTGCACTATAAAGAAAAAGTGCGCGAGCGGCCTGATAGCGTACTGTGACTGTAGCTTGAAGGCGTAAAGACCGCACAAATAACACTGTGACTGTGTAGGCGTTGCAACTTTCTTACAAGTATGCTGGAATCGCCAGAAGTATTCTGATCGGGTAGATCAGGCGGATGTATTCTGATCGTGTAGATCAGGAGGATGTATTCTGATCGTGTAGATCAGGCGGATGTATTCTGATCGTGTAGATCAGGCGGATGTATTCTGGTCGTATAGATCAGGCGGATGTATTCTGGTCTTGTAGATCAGGCGGAAGTATTCTGATCATTTAGATCAGGCGGGGCGTTGCTGTTCACTTTGGTGAATGAGCTGATATCGCCAAATTTCAAAATTAAATTTAGTCCAATTGAGACCTTAAGTCGAGAGTAAAATAAGTTGCCACTTCACCGCTGAAAAACTACAACAAAATAACAGCTGGTGATACAAAAACTTGTATGGTTCGTTGACCTGTTCACAAAAAAAAACATACTTGGCGGGACGTTGCCCTAACCTAGTAACTAACCTAGTAAAAAAAAAAAGGTTCGAGTCCTCTTGAGATCGAAAGTGGCAACTGATAAAATGATGTTGTAAAGTGAGAATTAATATTTGTTTGATTTCAGGTACACTAACTTTGCTGCAACGAATACGTTAGAATAGAATGACTTAGTTGTTAACTATGTTATAAGACAATTATATTACCAATGAGTAATGTGTGAATGAAAAGTCTAAGTTTAAATTGCATGTTAAATTAAGGAAGTACTTCCAAACAAAGCGCTTTAAAAATAAGAATAGTTTTAAAATGGCCATTACTTTTAAGATAACTTGTACAAATGTCTTTATTATTTGTATTACGAGAAAAGTACCTTATGTACCTACATTTGAAAAAAATGTTCTGAAATTTGGTTATAGAGAATACTCATATTATTTGTGTTGATTATCTTTATGTTAATTGATATGTTTTGTATTAAGTTACAAAAAAATGTATTATTTATGAAAAGAGCAACCCCTTAAAGAGTTTCTTGCTCGTTCTTCTCGGGGGAATCAGCATTCCGAATGAGCGGTAGATTCAAAAAAATAATGTGCTATAAATTTTACCTGATCAATGAAATTCAATATAAATATAGATTTGAATTTGATTTACCTGGAGTATATGTATCTAGACTGGTTTGAATTAATATGTGAGAGATTTTTGATTATTTGTCGAGTCCTGTTTGTTGATTTATAACATGATAGATAACGCTTCGAGAGCGAAGCATTTTGCAGGAAGGCCGTGATAGCCGCCCTTTTGGTTGTGTGACGTCATGACCCATAATGTAAACAAATAGGTTCATTCTACTTAAAGCTTCATCATTAAACCAGTTCGTATATGACCGCCCCAAAGCACTGACGTTTCATTTATATGTACCTGTGTTCCTATATAGTTAAATATATACCAGAAATATATTTATTATCTCACCCCTTCTGTCACGCATCATAACAGGTCATGCAGTGCAGCAAGAACGGAAATTACGGGAGTAAACATTTATTAAGACAAGTGTAGTGTGTCGCTTTTTTGTTCGTCCAATCAGATTTCTTGCCTAAGTGCTAGTTCCGGTCAAATGGTCAAATTCAAGTTAGGTAGGTACTGTAAAGTGACTAGTCGTGCTCTTTTAACTCATGCAGCGCCTTATATGAGGGAACGGGATAGAAATGTAGCAGCGCCAACAAAGAGTATTCTTGAAAATTCGAAAAAGCAAAATTAGCTGAGTAGATATGTCCGTGGATGATCCGTTGTTATCTTTTCACAGAAAACTACAGAAACCGTTTCCGTTTTTACCAAATTGCACGCTAGATGTCGGCTCTTTCATAAGTAACATGCAATCAATCGCCTATCAATACAATGTAATGGGCGCTTTTATAATTATTTACCATGAACGTCGACGGCATGGTAAAACTCTATGGTTTCATTCATAAGTATACTATAGACTATAGTCTTTAGACGAATAAAATTATGAATGAAACAATAGAGTATTAGGCATTGTGCCGTGGACGTCCACGGTAAAGTATAAAAGCACCCAATGGTCGCTTTTAAAGATTATCGTGACGTGCCAAGTCACGGTATAACTTTATGGTTACATTCATAAATCGACTATAGACCATAGACTTTACGCTATTTATGAATCAAACCATAGAGTTTTATTGCGCTGTGGACGTCCACGAAAAAGTATAAAAGCACCCAATGACTTAATAATTTTGTTTAGTTTAGTTCACGTACCTATTTCATAATGCTGGTGCTGGTAGGATTGCTGGTAGGTAGGTAGTTTCCATTCCATTTTCTGAGCACATTTCGGTTAACGGGCATTTGTTGATTTAATGATGATGGTATGATTATAGGGTCTGATAAACGAGATATAAAATATGTATAAGTAGGTATAGGTATAAAATAAAAATCGGACATAAATTATCAATAACAAGACACTTTAATAAAATGCACAGTAGATTCGATATGTCATAGAAAATAGTGATACAACGCACTTTGATTATCTTAAAGGAATTCATAAACTTTATCACATTTTTCGTTTTAAATTTAAGTAGATATAGATTACATAGTTTAGTAACTTGAGAAAAATTACCTTAAAACAGTGATAGGTATTTATTATTTATCAATTTTATAATCATCGTTTATTGCATTGCTTACTTAGCTTTGACAGTCATTACATTATCTAAGGTCTAAATAGAAGCTGATAAAATTTAAAACATTTATTTATATTATCTGATAATTCAAAAACTTTAGCAAAATTGCAATTTCTATATGCTTTTGGCACCATGATAATAATTTCGGTCCCCATTTGTTTATGCTTATTAAACCAATTCAATCGATTACTTCAAGTCTAAATTGCACGCACTAGAACACATTTTAACTAAATTATATTTTATACAAAATCTTATGTGCAGTATTTATGTAATAACTGAGTTTCGTAGGTATTTTACGGTAAACTATCAGCTCACAAAGAAAAATACTTGCCGTAAATATATGTCCGGATAACTGAGACGGAACTTAAGACTACGTCGACCGTCCAGTGGCGCTCTCATGGGAGGGATTGTGTCTCCTGATAAACGAATCAATTTCTGTATAAGCCCTTATGTTAAGTTGCAGTCGTGTGGTCGACGCAGTCTTAAGGGGATAACTGAGTTACGTTTAACAAATTTCCAATTTCTCTAAACATGTTTGAAATACATGTTTGATACCTTCAAGAATGATTGCCGATTGCACCCCCTTGTCTGTAATTATAATTTTATGATAATAATGTCAAATATTTTATATTTATTTAATGGGCAACTTTCAGAGTTCACAGCACAGCTTATGTTAGTGAGTCCGTCAATCGTGTTTGGTGTAAACAGTAATTTTGGCCCATTCACACGATGCTACACGAAAATGGTCTAAGAGACCTAGCCTAACTTTTTGGTTAACAACGATTGACATTTACAGTTTTTTTTTTATACAATTAGGTAGCGAGAAAATGTATATTTTCCAGAAAAATAACATGATGCTAATCGATTATGTTTTTGATAGCCATCAAAAGTCAAGAGACAGGATCGATTGGAACCAAAAATTTTTTTTCAAAAATTACGAATTTGTAAATCCAAAAATATGTAAATGCAAATCTCATTAATTAGAAAGTAAGGAAAGGTTTCCTACGACCATTTTCGCGTAGTACCATGGGTTCTGGTAGCTGCCCTCACTGACCCATTTGGAAAATCCATCCTGTATATTATCCTTTGCTGCATGGCACGTATTTAGACTACTAGGGGCACACCTGTGTGAGGTTGCGCGGCTTTTAACGCGCAGCCCCTCTCCCGCGCAAGCTCACGCACCCCACCACCCCACGAACCGGGACAGCATTAGGCCCCACTACAAAATGTAGTATGCACTGTTAGACGAGTAATGTGGCAGGCTTGTATAAGGTTTGCAATCCGGATCCGAAATGTACGGATCTCCCCATACATTTCAGATCCATCGTGCAAACCCTAGGCTTGTAGGTAGAGCACTAGGGGCACACGACCTGCGCGATGTTGCGCGGCGTGCACGCGCGCAGCCCCTGCCCGCGCAGGATGAGGCCGCGCGCCGGCGGGATCACGTCGCGCCCGCTCACGCGCAGCCGGTGCACGCAGCCCACGAACCCGGAGAGCGTTGGGGCTCCTGGCAGCCTGCGAACACAATATACGGAATGGATCCTCGGTGACAATATCCTCCGTTTTAAAGGCACCTGGCATTTTCAACCGACTTCAAGATTTCGAAGAAGGAGGTTATTAATTCGTCGGGATCTTTGTTTTTTTATGTAAATATGTACACCGATTATTCGAAGACGGCTGGACCGCTATTATCACTTCATGCTGCTGTACTCACTTGTGTTTAGTCACTACACCGACCGATCCGGTCGGCTGGACCGATTTGGAAAATTCTTTTTTGTTTGAAAGAGTATCTTCACAGTTGGTCCCATTGTCACCAGGTCCGGATCTGATGATGGGATCCTGGAGAAATCGAGAGTACTCTTCAACTATTATAGGTACACCTATAGTAATTTCAGTCTTTTTTACAGCAATCGGGCATTTCCACTTGGAAAAGCGGATCCTAAGTGAAGTCTGTTCTTTTTTTGTTTAAAATTATTATACGAACGTTTTTGAGTTGTATTCGGTATATTTATAATATAATACTTGTATTCTATGTCCACAAATTAAGTTAGAAGTCTTTAAAACAGGACTAATTATTTTCCTCTATTTCATATCATATACATCAAAGTAATCACGGTAATATTTTAAATGTTTACCTTTTCGTAATGTTTTCCGGCGGACGACCGATGTAGATAAACGGGTCGATATCTAGCGAGCTCATCCGGCCCGGAGTGGAACCTCGCGCGGTCGCCTTGCCCATCCGCAGCATTCCATCCTTCTTGTACCTTCTCGCAGAAATCTTCGACCGACCGTCAAATCTCATTTTCCCGGCTCGCAGTTCCATAGGTCCGCTACCAGCGTCCCAACGTAACACAGCTTTGTTTTCGCCAAATCCTAGCCACAAGTTATCCCTCGGCCCGGCCGCACTCAGTAGCGTTCCTTCGTCACAAACTGGGGACACTTCTGCCCAGATATCGAACCGTTTCGCGGGCAGCCTCGTTCGAGCCGTCATCCTCGCGTAGCCGTCGAACAAAGGCATCCTGTATACTTCCTCTACGTCCTCGAATTCGTCATAAATAGAATATTCGCCAAATTCATTCGTCAGCTCCTGTTCGATCTCTTCTACTATCATAGCCGTCGGTTTCGGAACGCATTGGGCCTGGACTTCGTTCGTTTCCATGGGATCACTGTTCTTTTCTGTAAATTTAATGAATCGGTACGTTTTATGATTAGGTTATATAGGTGCTTCTAGCTAATACTTAATGAATTGTGCGTGTAATGGTAGTGGAGCTAGCGCGTTCTAACGGTATCCGACGGGCGGGAGGATGTCGACGCAAATGAGTTCGGGCTCGGGGCTGTCCGGCTTGCCGCTGTCCGTGGTGTCGCCGGAGCCGGGCCCGGGGCGCGCGGGGCGCGGGGTGGCGGGGCGGCGCGTGAGGGTGAGCGTGCCGGTGGAGCGACTACCTCGCCTAACGTGCGGGGCGTCGCCGCAGGGGCCGAAGGCCTGCACGACGACGTCGGATTGCGTCCTACAGGCGTGCGTGCGGAGGTGGCAAGCGGAGAGGTAGGTGCGTCCGTCGCTGCCTAGGGATGGGAAAAAATAATCGATTATAGCATAAATCGATTTAGAATCGATTATTTTTTCAGTACACATCGATTTTACAACTACTATTAAAATGAGGCAAGTATTTACCATACGCATAGAAAGATAGGTATATTGTGTTTTTGAGTTCCCGATATGACGGATGTACGCCTGTACGGTACAGTTACTGGGCCATTTTTAATAGTAGTAGTTATGTTAGTGACCATCATGTTAGCTTAAAATCGTATGAATATATTTCGTTAATCAATTTACATTTAGAATAAAAGGCAAATAAAAAAATCTTTTTTCATTTTTACTACCGATTAGTAAGACCGAAAAGTCGTATTCTTGTGGAAGAAAAAGCTTATCGTCGGCAGTTGCGTAACATATTCCGCTACATTCATCAATTATTTATTTTAGAGGTATCACTCCCTACCGCAGACGGAGGGTGCCTCGGCGGGGCCGCAGTCGCCGCCGCCGCACTCGCACTGCGCGAGTCCGCTGCGCACCACGCAGTACGCGCCGAAGTAGCACGCCATGTGCTCGCAGCTCGTCGCCGGGAGTTGCGTCGATTCCGCTGCATAAGATAAGTAAAATAAATCACATAAACATTACGCGCAAGAGTTAGTTTGGTAATAGTATTTTATGCGACAGTTGTATGAGAGGGGTCAAATAAGGCGAGTGGCGTGGGTAACAATTTGAGTCGTAGGCGCAGCCGGAGGCGAAAATTGTTAAGAAAAACGCCACTAACATTTTTTGACCTACTTATACGACGTTGCATACAATACTTTTTCTACGACTACACTTACGTTTACATAAAATTCAAAATTGAACACAACATGGATATTGCAGTTATTTTGTCACATAATCAACAAATACAACAATAATTTAAGTTTCACCTTTAAAAATACAGTATTTCAAGAAGAATACTAACACAAACAGTCGTTATATAATCAATTATCAAATCAGAGCAACAGAGATTAGTTGAAATCATGTTAAAAAATATTATTTTTCAAAGTTTGCAGTTTGCCCCCACAAACGAACGTAAAAACTACAAAGTATGTCTGTGGTTCTTATCATTTTTTCTATTTTAAAGTTTTTTTTTTCTAAAAACGCTGCGTTTATTTAGGTTTTTTAGGTTGGCAGTAATTTATTTTCTTCTTAGGTCATGACAGCAAGCGTTCTATTTTGGTTCTTTTATAGAACAAGTGCTATTTTGAGGAATAGACTAGATAGACCTTTCTTCGATATATTATCTATGTTGTTATATAGGTGATGAGTGTGATGACGAATGTATACTCGTAAATGACAGATAAAAGTACGGGAGTAGAAAAACTTTGTTATACAGTACAGGCCCATGGTACGTAACTACAGTCCGTGAGCTCTAAAACGAACCTTCGGGTTTTAGAAAGAAACGTCGGATATCAATCAACAGTGACACATGAAAAAGCAGAACAGCATGGCATGGCATCGGCGATGACACCTTCGTGTGTCATCGCCGATTCCCGAAGGTTCTTCTTAAAGCTCACGCACTGTATATGTACAGCTTATTATTATTTTATTAGGTAGGTTACTAGAAAAAATAAAAATCCAGTTTACCATTTGCATTACTGCAATCACTTTCATAAGAAACTGTGCCAAATCTAAGCTCATCATAACAACCCGAGTCTTTTAGGCAGCAGTTAATAACATCGTAATGGCCTCTAGTCAATATGGTAATGTAATGAGGTTTGGTGATCATCACAATACGTACGGTCGAA
Organism: Pammene fasciana; assembly: GCA_911728535.1. Taxonomy (NCBI): domain Eukaryota; kingdom Metazoa; phylum Arthropoda; class Insecta; order Lepidoptera; family Tortricidae; genus Pammene; species Pammene fasciana. The sequence goes on along the minus strand of OU452276.1, from coordinate 13,375,960 downwards.
ACACCCATTAGGTCCAAGTGTGTGTTCGTGGTTGGAGCACACGGTACACTTCTGCCCTTGTATGCCGGGCTTGCACACACATCGTCCCGTCATCTGCTCGCAGTCTTCGCGGACTGAACCGAACGCTGAGCATCCGCAAGCTGAAAATAGGCGTATAATGTAAAAAATAGCATGTCTGAAACATTTGACATTGAGTATTTGCATATATTTTTACATTTTCAGAGGCCGAATGCTCTGCTAAGCCAAATTGAACTAGGTCTGACGATGTTTTTAAAGACAAAATCACAGTCGCACTGGCCGCTCTCGTCGCACTGCTCCGACACGGACCCGAGCCGGTGGCAGCCTGACAATACTCACGGATGCAGCCCATGTGTCCAGTCCCGATCCCCGGCAGCCCCCAGTAGCCGGACTCGCAGCGGTCGCACTTCTGGCCGCCGACACCAGGCCGGCAGTCGCAATGCCCGCTCTCGTCGCACTGCTCCGACACGGATCCGAGCCAGTAGCAACCTGGTAGTACTCACGGATACAGCCCATGTGTCCAGTCCCGATCCTCGGCAACCCCCAGTAGCCGGGCTCGCAGCGGTCGCACTTCTGGCCACCGACGCCGGGCCGGCAGTCGCACTGCCCGCTCTCGTCGCACTGTTCCGACACGGACCCGAACCGATGGCAGCTTGATAATACTCACGGATACAGCCCATGTGTCCAGTCCCGATCCTCGGCAGCCCCCAGTAGCCGGGCTCGCAGCGGTCGCACTTCTGGCCACCGACGCCGGGCCGGCAGTCGCACTGGCCGCTCTCGTCGCACAGCTCCGACACGGATCCGAGGCGGTGGCAGCCGCACTGCGACGGGCAGCCGCTGCCGCCGGGCCCGCGAGCTGGCGTGACCCCGTCGGCGCAGCAACCGTGCCATGATTCTTGGCAGGTCTTTTTCTCAGGCTGCGTTTTATCTGAAAGAAAAGGTTTACGAGTAATGTGAAACGTGTGTCAAAAGTACCAAATAAATAATTGATTATTTTAAAAGACTAGAAAAAAAAACGCAAGATGATCGATGGTTTATAATAAAGGGTGACAAGAAACCTTTTCTGCAGCACCGGGCAGCTTTAGCGGTGTGGTGGCAGTAGCTGCCGATGGGACAGTCCTTGCGGTGGGGGCCGCCGCCGCAGTCTACCGGGCGCCCCTCCGGGTCCGTGACCGGCTCGTCGTCGCCACAGGGCCTGAACTGTAATTAGAATAATTTTAAACAAAAAAAGAACCGACTTTCCTCAGGATCCGCTTTTCCAAGAAGAAATGCCCGATTTGCTGACAAAAATACTGAAATCACTATAGGTGTGCTTATAATAGTTGAAGAGTTCTTTCGATTTCTCCAGGATCCCATCATCAGATCCGGACCTGGTGACAATGTGAAGTATGCGCTTTCAAACATAAAAATAATTTTCTAAATCGGTCCAGCCGTCTTCGAATAATCGGTAAAACGAATTGAGAACCTCCTCCTTCGATCAAGAAGTCGGTTGAAAACTCATTCGTTTTAGCACAATTTTAATTTTCGACCTTACGAGGTAAATGTCCGAGCTGACGAATGTTACGCCATTTACCAACCTTAGCGCAATAATTGATGTGATCGCGAGCATGTCATAGTATCACAAGCTTTCAATGTACGAGCGTTTCGCAAATAGCGCGCGACAGGAGCCATGACATCATCTAAGCTTAAAAGGAGAATAGCTATATGAATATAACGGTACAATATGCAAATTTAGTTGCCTGGACCTATTTATGCAGAACTGTAACGCGGTAACACACCGATGCGAGACGGCGTCAGGACCTAACATCTATACTACAAAGTGGATACCGTCTTAACCAAATTTTTAACCGACTTCAAAAAAAGAGAAGGTTCTCAATTCGACTGATTTTTTTAACATTATTATTTTTTTTATTCTTTTTTTGTAGGTATGTTACTCGATATCTCCGTGAATCGTGAACCGATTTTCAAAATTATTTTTTTAATCGAACAGGTATAACCCCTAGATGGTCCCACTGTCACCAAGTCGGGGTCTGATGATGGGATCCTGGAGAAAACGAGGGAACTCTTCAACAATTATAGGCACACCTATAGTGATTTCACTATTTTTTACAGCAACTCGGCCACTTCAATAGTACCTCTAGCCCACGACACAGTGGCAGCGGCCGCAGCCGCAGCTCCTCCTGCCGGCGGCACGACTCCAACTTCATGTGGCAGAGAGTCGGGTACAGGCGCAGGTCCGACGCACACACCGGCGCCGACGTAGCCGCCGCGGCGGCTGCTGCCGCGCAATCGAATAGACAAGCGCATCTGCAACAACGTGTGCTTTTCTTGATTCTATCTTTTATGTTATAAGCGATATAGATGCAGCATAATACCTATTGTTAGCAAATAGTGCGATGGGGACAAGGTATGCCTCTACGAGTATGTGTGCCTGGTGTGTGATATAAAATATCCTGATAAAGTAAAGAGTACCCTTAAGAAAACACTGATTAATAATAACTAATGTACTTCTTCCTTTTTTTGTTAACCTTACTTAGCTAAACTAACAAAATAGCACTAATTACCTAATTAACATAAACCATAAATAATTAAGGCTATACCTACTTAGTTAAGATAATCTCAGAAATTAGAGATTGTAACTGAGTCCAGAACAATGTACTTACTAACCCTAAATTTAAAATAAACAGTTTAAATTTTAAATTTTTATTTTTTTTATATGTATGGTGGGTATACCTACTAACCTCAGACGTCAGAATCGACTTCTATAACAATTGCTTTCCGTTGAAGATTCAAGGTACAAAAAAAGAGGAAGAAGAACATTTTCGCTGAAAAAGGCATACCAAAAGTTCCAAAACAGTACTGGGGTATTTTTAAAGCCCTTTGTCAATGTTTAGAATTTCTATGATGATGGTCTAAACTCCAGCAGAAGGCATCCAAAAGGAAGAATAATGTCCATATGCGTCACCTCGGTTGTCCATTGGAGTCGACTGCGCACGTAGCTTCATACGCGCACTGGACGCGCGCGCACACCGCCGTGCCGGTCGGCTCGCTCGTATTCTCGCTCTCCCCTCTCTCTCTTTCGCTAGAGATCTCGTTTGTGACCTCCAAGAGTTTGGCGCTTTTGTTCATACCTGCAAATTATAGAATTCCCATAGAAGGAGGAGGCACAGCCATCGTAGGAGACGTTTTGAATTTGTTTACCTACCTACGTCAAACGTTAAATAAGTGGGCGTTTGTTATACCAATTTTCTTAACAATCAGAGCGGAAAAGACAAATATTACAAAGAAGTACCTAAATGTTTGAGTACTGGGGCACCTGGGTTGCACATCTATTTAAGTGTGCGTATCCTATATCTTCCAAGTTGACGAGGAACCTTTTGTTTGTATTGTTACTTTTTTTATGTAAAACTACATACCCGCGGTAGTGTGTTCCTCCTCCGCACACTCGCCGTAGTAGGCGACGCGCAGCGGCGGCTCGCCGCGCATGCGCGCCTCGCACGCGGCCCGCTGCAGCGCGCACTCGTGCACGAACGTGCTGCGCGTGGTGGAGCACACGGGCTCGCGCGCCGCGTCGGCGCACGGGTTGGAGCACGCGCACTGCCCGCGCGCGCACCAGGTGCCGCTTGGACACTCTACGCCGATGCATGATTCTGGAATAGTTTTGTAGTTGTAATAATACTTCTTGATTGGTTTCCTTTCGTGTTAGCACTCTCGTGTTTCGTTGCATAACTGTTCTATTAATGTCTCACCGCAAGAGCCCATATGTTGTACGTGGAGCCGCCGTTTCTCGCGGCAGGCCACGTCACGCAGCGAGCATACACTGCTGTAGGTCTTATTATCATTGCCGCACACTTCCTCGGTTTCCTGCAATAAATGTAGGCAAGTTATTGGGGCGTAGTTGTAGCTACGTTTGTGAACGGCCTCACACCAGCGTTGCGCTGCGCAGAGCTTCCATGGGATTTGAACAGCGTACAAATAATGCCACTTCAATACATTTTACATTGGTATGCCGCCATTAACGTGTCTTCACTCGTGTGTTCAAACGTGTGTTTTTTCAGTCTTTTGACCTCCTTGGCATGGATAGCGTCGTTGAATTGTTCACAAAATTACTTAGGATATTATTTGTAATATATACTTAGAAGGTTAGCAGTGGCAGCGCGTCCATAGAACACGAATAACACGATTCCTGTAACGAAGTTTCAGGCACCTGAGTAGTTTTCCTACAGCTTATGAAGACATTTTAAGCCAAATTCAGCACCGGGTTACCTAAGAATTTTTTTTGACCCACTAGGCCACTGCCACTGCAGGCTAGTTACTATTTTAAGATACTCACTGTGCCTTCCTCGCAGTGTTTGGGACAGACACAACTTGCTTCTGAAATTCCATCACTTTCACACACAGCGTAGAACTCGCACTTTTTATTTTCACACCCATCTGGAAATAAAGAGACCAATCCGTGAGCATGGGTCTATCAAGAATTCATAAGTTACCAACTCGCGCCACAACTGAGTACGGTCGACGTCAAAAAATATTTACACTTTTGCACTTTACTCCTTTGTAATAAGGTCTAAAATTGTAAACATATTTTTGACGACGACTGTACAACAGGTACATTCAACGCCAAAAATATGTATACACTTTTGCACCCTACGTCGTTGTAATAACCGTTGAAAATTGTATACATATTTTCGGTGTTGACTGTACCGTACTATGCCTAGAGGACCTATGTCAAGAAGATGGAAATATGACCTTAGACTTTGGAAGTAATATCTTACTGCAAGGTCCATCGTATAGCACGGTGACGTCCCTGCGATGCCGGCACGCCTCCAGCTGCAGCTTGCAGCGGTTGCCGTAAGAGATGCCGTCAGAACCGCAGACGGGCGCGAACTCGTTAGAGCAGCGCGGACAGCGGCACACGCCGCGGCCGCCCGACGCCACGCACTCGCCGCCGTGCGGGCACACGCGGCCCGCGCAGATGCCATTTGAACCTGCAGATTTATAATGAAATACAGCTGTAAAACTTTAGGTTTATAGAGTAAGATTATGCTTCCGTTGAATTATGAGGGAACTGAATGCGCATAAATAAGGGATGGGCCAATACCCTCATGGCTGGTAGTTTGACAGTTGAGTTTGAAAGTAAAATTATTTACACTAGTATTTATAATATCATATCGCGGGGTTCACCGTGCATAAATTTTCCCAGCACTCGCGCAGTTCACACACCATCGGAGCCGCATACAAATTGCATCAGAGACTCGAACGGCGGTAGACAACCTAGCACAGGGCCCGGCGTTGAGAACTCTTAACTCTCTTCCGAGCAGGCAGGCGGCGCGACGCAGCTCACACTCGCTGTCATGCGTCCCGTCAGACCCACATACAGGACGGAGCACAGGTTCACATGGCAGGGGATACAACTTACCACAGGGCCCAGCGTGCAAGACTCTCAGCTCTCTACCGAGCAGGCACGCAGCACGACGCAGCTCACACTCGCTGTCATGCGTCCCGTCAGATCCACATACAGGACGGAGCACAGGTTTACATGGCAGGGGATACAACTTACCACAGGGCCCAGCGTGCAAGACTCTCAGCTCTCTACCGAGCAGGCACGCAGCACGACGCAGCTCACACTCGCTGTCATGCGTCCCGTCAGATCCACATACAGGACGGAGCACAGGTTTACATGGCAGGGGATACAACTTACCACAGGGCCCAGCGTGCAAGACTCTCAGCTCTCTACCGAGCAGGCACGCAGCACGACGCAGCTCACACTCGCTGTCATGCGTCCCGTCAGATCCACATACAGGACGGAGCACAGGTTTACATGGCAGGGGATACAACTTACCACAGGGCCCAGCGTGCAAGACTCTCAGCTCTCTACCGAGCAGGCACGCAGCACGACGCAGCTCACACTCGCTGTCATGCGTCCCGTCAGATCCACATACAGGACGGAGCACAGGTTCACATGGCAGGGGATACAACTTACCACAGGGCCCAGCGTGCAAGACTCTCAGCTCTCTACCGAGCAGGCACGCAGCACGACGCAGCTCACACTCGCTGTCATGCGTCCCGTCAGATCCACATACAGGACGGAGCACAGGTTTACATGGCAGGGGATACAACTTACCACAGGGCCCAGCGTGCAAGACTCTCAGCTCTCTACCGAGCAGGCACGCAGCACGACGCAGCTCACACTCGCTGTCATGCGTCCCGTCAGATCCACCTACAGGACGGAGCACAGGTTTACATGGCAGGGGATACAACTTACCACAGGGCCCAGCGTGCAAGACTCTCAGCTCTCTACCGAGCAGGCACGCAGCACGACGCAGCTCACACTCGCTGTCATGCGTCCCGTCAGATCCACATACAGGACGGAGCACAGGTTTACATGGCAGGGGATACAACTTACCACAGGGCCCAGCGTGCAAGACTCTCAGCTCTCTACCGAGCAGGCACGCAGCACGACGCAGCTCACACTCGCTGTCATGCGTCCCGTCAGATCCACATACAGGACGGAGCACAGGTTCACATGGCAGGGGATACAACTTACCACAGGGCCCAGCGTGCAAGACTCTCAGCTCTCTACCGAGCAGGCACGCAGCACGACGCAGCTCACACTCGCTGTCATGCGTCCCGTCAGATCCACATACAGGACGGAGCACAAGTTTACATGGCAGGGGATACAACTTACCACAGGGCCCAGCGTGCAAGACTCTCAGCTCTCTACCGAGCAGGCACGCAGCACGACGCAGCTCACACTCGCTGTCATGCGTCCCGTCAGATCCACATACAGGACGGAGCACAGGTTTACATGGCAGGGGATACAACTTACCACAGGGCCCAGCGTGCAAGACTCTCAGCTCTCTACCGAGCAGGCACGCAGCACGACGCAGCTCACACTCGCTGTCATGCGTCCCGTCAGATCCACATACAGGACGGAGCACAGGTTTACATGGCAGGGGATACAACTTACCACAGGGCCCAGCGTGCAAGACTCTCAGCTCTCTACCGAGCAGGCACGCAGCACGACGCAGCTCACACTCGCTGTCATGCGTCCCGTCAGATCCACATACAGGACGGAGCACAGGTTTACATGGCAGGGGATACAACTTACCACAGGGCCCAGCGTGCAAGACTCTCAGCTCTCTACCGAGCAGGCACGCAGCACGACGCAGCTCACACTCGCTGTCATGCGTCCCGTCAGATCCACATACAGGACGTAGCACCGGCTCGCACGGCGGGGGACAGGCACAGACAGCGGCTCCGGCGCCCTCCACGCGGCACTCCGCACCGTGCCGACACTCCACTTCCGCGCATGGGTTCACTCCTTGCAACAATGTTTCCAAGTTAGCAGAATAAAATGTCACTGGTAAACTGTAATTGATGTCATATACGAAAGAAAATTTGACCAAGGCCTCCAGTGCTCAGCTGCAGGGGATAACTATGGTCGTGACTCGACGTAAGAACGGTAAGACCTGGTATTGGTGCTTTTTGGTTTGTTAGCATTAGAATACATAGCTTTTGGCAGTTATGGGAAAATCTCACCTGTACTACACTGCCCTTTGAAGATGATTCTCAATTGTTTCCTAGCGCGACAGGACTCCCTGTGCATTTGGCACTCGTTGGAGTAGGTCTTCCCGTCAGACGCGCAAACGGGGGAGAACTCGAGCGGGCAGGGCTCTGCGCAGCGGCAGGATGGGGCTCGGTTCTCGTCGAGTTGGCACAGTTCTGGGTCTGGGCAGGTCACGCCAGCGCACGGATCTACGGATAGGTGCAAAAGTAACTAACAATGGCAAAAGTTACAGCATTCCCGCGGAAAATGGTCGTAACGATGAATGGACACTGGTTGATACCAAAATGCAAAGCAGAATCCCCAACAAAGCAAAGATATCAGCAGCTTAGGAATCGTTACTAACTACCAGGAATACAAAAGTACATAAGTAGTTACTAGATAGAAGGTTCTTTCCATCACAACCGGCCGGAATAACTTTTAACATTCAATTTGGACTTTATCAATTATTCGTATGCCTTTTGGTTTAAAAAAAAACAGCACAGTCAACGTGCCAGAATAACAAGCTTTGGTAAGAAGCAAGTAATTAGGTACCTATATATAGAAGTCAGTGTCTATTAGGATGTGTACCTATTTACTACACAGATTGTTAGCGGTGGTAGTGGTACTCACCACATTTGCCGTAATACTTGAAGGTAATATTCGTATTGCTCTCGCAGGCCGCTCTTCGCATCTCACATTCGCCCGGATAGTCGTGAGCGTCGCTGGCACACAGCGGCCGCGAGCCCTCGTGGTCGCCGTAGCTCGGGCACGACGTCGGGCATTCGCAGGTGTAGGTTTGGGCGTCAGCTGACGGCCGACATTGGGCGCCTGGACCGCAAGTCACCCCGATGCAAGGGTTTGTTACGTCTAGAAAAGAGAAATTTATTTGAAACCATAGATAATACGAGTAGGAAGATTCGTAGACACCTGCAAGATATGAAGAATTTATAAAGAACATCATAGAGTAAAAGGAAGAGTTGAAGCGGAAGTCAGGAAAGCCAAGGAAACCGTACATCGATCAATAAGGGTTTCTGGAATCCCAGGTGGCGGCACTGTGACGAGAGCCTTTTTGACAGCAGCTGCCATAATCCACCAATAAAAAAATATGATTTAACATGATTAACGGATTATGAGAGCTAGACCTCTCGCAACTGCCACGTGCCACGCTGCCACGTGGTAAGAAAGTACCTAAACATCGTGTCGTATCAGGCTATAAATGAGAAGGCAAAGGACAAACAGTAGCGATGCCTGCGCATTTTGCCACCACCTTGCATCCTCCTCTCCCATCGTCAGTAAATGTTAGCATTAGAATATATTACTCACCACTAGGAAAGAGATAGCAACCGCTCGCGGCCGCCACCAGCAGAGACAGTAGCGTCGCCCGGACGGTCACCATCCTACCGTCCCGTCTCCGCACTTTGCCACCATCACGCATCCTCCTCTCGCATCATTGTAGGTATGTGTTAGCACTAGAATACATTCCGAAAAATATTTATTTTTAACAGTTCCGAAAGATTTATATAATTAAGTCAAAATCTGTCTTACATTAAAATAAACACATCGGTGTAGGCCTGATCTGCTCTGCGTTGGTAATTTGTGTGATGATGATGATCAAGACAGTAAGAGCGTGACAATGTGTCATATTCTAATTTTAAAATGTATAAACAATACATTAACAACACAATCTGTCTTAAACATAACTCTAACACTCAACCAATAATCAACCAATATTGAAGTAGTATTGTAGTTGCAACGCAGTAATTTTCAAGTAAATTCCGTCATTTTTGATTCAGACGTGTAGTCGTGTCGTAAGCAGTAGTAGTTATTGTATTGGATTTGCATTGAAGTTGGATCGTGTCTGTGCGTGTTTTAAAGTTAGAATACGGCCCAATGCTTACTTTATCTACTTATTATTTAACATCTCGTCCAAAACATCGTAAAATGAACCGATTAGGATGCACTTATTATTTATTTACCTACTGAGTTAGATTATTTCGACTGTAAGTATGGTGGCTTGATTAAATTTAGCTGTGACGCAAAAACAATGGTTCAGATTATGATTTTTTTTATTTTTTCAAGGCTCCGTATTTTTATTTATCAGCACCTATAGATACATAACTACATTCGTACCTCCTATAACCTCTATTTGTTTTCCTGCGTACTAAAATATTTCTCAGCGGCTTTAAAACAATTAACTCGCCTGCTCCTAATTGAATAGCGATAGCGACTCAATAAAGTAGCTGATTACAGCCTGCATAATTATCTCTGTAACAACTTTTAAAACTAATGTAGGTCACCGAAGTGCATTATTAAATTCGGTACCTACGATATTAAAATAGCACTTCTGTCAATCGATAACGCGTTGTTTTTTGTTAGGAGCAATTTAATTAACGGTGGAACAACGTCTAAGTAATACGATGAGCACTCTAAGTACATAGGAAGGCAATATGTTTTATAGATAACAAATCTACTTATGACGAAGTAGGTTCAATGCTAAAAACACGTATAAATAATTACCTGCTCACAATGTCGGTGAGACCGGTCGAGAGGGTGACAATGGCTTTAGCTGAAAGATAAGCTACGACTGGGGCCTCGACTGAATGAACTGTAGACATGCGCAGTCGAGACGATCCTTAGTAAATAGAGCTGCATATAAACGCTGACTCCGGCAGCATCGGTTATTGGAACTGCGTTTTCAATTGTTAGACTAGCAATCAGTCAGATAGGTACAGTCGACCAAAAATGTGGTCTGCCGCCCTACGGTTGAGGTTCGTTTGAACGTCATTAGACAACAAGGTCGTGCATGTTTTAACGCATTCACTGCCCCCAACGCATATACGCGTTCTCGTTACTTTCACCCGGTGCCTTCAACGCACAGACGCGTTCATAGTATTTAGTGACTTTCATCCAGTGCCTTCAACGCATATATGCGTTCTTCATTTTTAATGAAACAGTATGAACGCATATGTGCGTTGGCGGCACTGGGCAATAGTCGGTTGAACTCACATGTGCGTTTGGGGCACACAGCAAAGTGTGGCACCTAGCGAATGGCCAGGAAAAGAGGGTGGCAGTGAATGCGTTAATCTCCGTTAGCAATGTCAACCTTAACGATCGTTAGATTTCGCAGAAACTTTTGTCAAAACTGGTAGACCACTTTCTTGGTCGACTGTACGTAACAAATACTTGTAAAAAATGGCGTTACACCAGAGTCCGTAGGTATGGGTATGATCATTTCTTTACAAAATGTATGTGTCACTTTTATATCCAATGATGTAGGTAAATATCATCCATTTTTTACATCGGAAGGGGTACTTTATGCTTTCGGCCAATCCTATTTTTTTTACTATTTTTTCGGAACTCAGCATCACTTTTATGAACATGTGCCATGGAGCTTATCTTTGTATCAAGTAACGTAGCAAATCCTGCGGTCGCCGCCTGTACTACTAAGGCTCGGTTGCACGTTGCAGGCTGCGAAATGTTCATACAACAAAATTTTGCGAAAGGTTTGTCGCAAATTTTTGTTGTACTAAATTTTAGGTAGATTTCGAAAATCGAGTCTACCTATTCATTTCTTCAACACAATCGAATTTCGAAAAAAAATCTTTACAGGTCTATAGTTATGACCCCCAGATTCCAAAATGACCACTGGTTCAAAAGTTTGTAAATATTTCGCGATATCCGCAGCCCGATTTAGTCATCGCGATAGCGGTCGCATCTTTGCTCCGATTGCTTTCAAACTTGGTACAAAAATCGCCCTGGTTGATACCTAGGACAAGTTCGTGAACGGGTGGAATAGGGCCAAAGGGACGGCTAGGGCCTCACTTTTTATGAAATCAGTTTTTCGGAAATAACTTTTTTCCTGTGGAAAATATACCATCCGTTTTTCTTTTACATGGCGTGGGACCTGAATATATATAACTCCCTAAATCATATCTTCAAGAAAGTATCGTTAATTTTAGTCGAAATTTTAAAAAAACCTAAATTTTTCTGGAGAAAATTCCTAACTCCTAAACGGTGCATAATTTTGTCAGCAATATTTTTTTTCGAAAGGTCATTTTTTTTCTCTAAAATATTCAAAAACTATGTCTGTCGGAAAATGCAGTTTTCGAAAAAAAAAATTTAAAAAAAATCTGAAAGTGCGGATTTTACCTAGGACCTGCTAAAGGTCAAAATTCTTGTGCCCGACTTTTACTGTTAAATTTATGTTAATATCACATAGGTCGTACTAAAAAAAAATTGTAAAAAAATAACTTTGAACTGGTATCCCATGCGGTACCATGCAGCGCCCTTATACATTCATCCACAAGGAATGCGAAATCTACCTGTGCGGTCCGCTTGCGGAGACGGATTTTTTTAAATAGTTTCTTGCTGCCGGGTGACGCTGATGAGTCAGTCAAGTGGTTGTCGCAACTAGCCCAGCCCTAAGAAGTAGTTTTAACATTTACAGTAAAAGTAACATGCTCATGGTTAAATCGACTTAAGAAAAAACACAATTAACTTTAATATGTTTATTATCATGGTTTATACCATAAAGACGCTTTCACGCTCTCATTACATTAAATTGCATGTAACAGAGAATAAGACTTTACATAATGTATAAAAATAGGACTGTACGAGCCCCAAAGGGACCCAGAAATGCATGTAGAACGAGAAACGAATGTACAAAAAAACACTCTTTCCTGCCCACTGCTAAAATGCAATGACAAAGTTAATGTGCCCCTTTCATCAAGCTATACAATCTGAAATTGCACATGATTTTGAATAATATGCAAGCTTACTAACAATCGCTAATTTTGTACAATCACTATGAACTATATCACCTGTGTTTCTGTCTAATTAAAATATAAGTTTATCGTGATCAGGCATCAAATAAATATATAATCAGATTACAGTAAAATATTTTAAAGCGATAAAATCGGCAACAAATTGAAGTAATATAAAAAATCAATGGTATTCATCTACAATCTGTACATAAACAATAGACAGATTCAGTAATAAATAAATTTACTATACAGTCTCACTTACAAAACACAGTCAATGAAATATCCAAAGTCTCCAGACGTAGATGCGCTCCGCTTATCACATAGATAAAAACCACAGCACTATTTGTCACTTACACTTTACAGTTCACTCAGCCGTCCACGGGAAAGGATTACATTTAATCTCTAATTAAAACTAAGAATGTACACTATATTTACAGTTAAGCGTCACCGCGTGTGGTAAGTTAAGTGGGAGGGGCGCGTCGGTCGTAGTCCCTTCTATAGACCTCGCGCTCATAGTCCCGCTCGTCGTAGTACTCGGGCTGCGCATAGCCGCGCCAGTCCTCGGGGTACGAGCGTCCGGGGGGGAAACCCATGCCAGCCGGCATGGCCGCGCCGTCGTAGTAGCCCCCGTAGCTGCCCGCCATGGCCCCGTACCCGTACCTACTGAACAATTCATTCAGTTACAATCACTTACATCAAATAGGCGTGTTTACACCTGGCGCACCGCCTGACGAGGTAATCGCCGCGCGCGGCAGCTCGGCTAGTGTGGAATGCCTCGCCCGAGACAAACGCACGCGCGGCAGCAATGCCGTGCGCCAGGTGTTAACACGCCTAATGAAGGTTTATACTGTATGCGTATGTACCAAATTAATAAGGACTGGAATTTCATCCAGGCAAATTCAACTAACCAGAAAATTAAAAGGCTTACTTGTGAAAGTAATACTTCTAGTTGTAATTGAGCAGTATTTCTATTCGTAGCACTACATATCAGCAATATCAGCATCATAACTTACGTTCTCATGTTATATTTGTTATAACAGGCGTGTTTGTTGCTTTATTTGAAACCATTTACGCAAGTCTCATCATACAAACAAATAATAATTTTCCGAAATTTTTATGTGTGGAATATTCGCAATTTTGAAAACTTTCCATAGATATACATGTTTATAACCTGCTCTCGTTATGCTGGGCAAATCGTAGCAATTAAAGTACAACCGACGACAAAAATATATTAGCACTTTATTACAAACCACAACGGTAAACATATCTTTGACGTCGACTGTACAGTAGGAATGTGTGTGGTAGGTGACATTGTGCTCTTTGTCAACGCGGGGTGTGTGTAATCTTTTGTACAGTCAGCAGCGGAAACAGCTGAGGTGTTCAAAATAACCTTCACACGCTCTTATTCTCTTGACGATAAAGTCGTGCCAAGATCACTCTGAACTAGAGATGGGCCGACTAGTCGCCGACTTGTCGGGAAAGCCGACTATTCGGCATCATTTTGTAGTCGGCGATTAGTCGGCACTTTAATACCTACAGGAAAATAAGAACTTTGCAGCTTAACCCTATTTTTATTTAATTATGAAATTTGAATCTTTTTAGTAGTGTCCGTCTTCTTTTTGCCATCAATCACGCCAGCGCTGGTTTATAAACAAAACTGGTCAAAACATGAACGCGTGATCGACAATGGCACGGCGGACGAAGTGATAAGAGTGTTTCCGATTGCACCCGAACTTAGCCAAAACCTACGATCGGCATTGCCGACTAGTCGGCCGATTAATTGGCAGTTTGAAAACCGATTGTGTAGTCGGCAAAAACCCTAGTCGGCCCATCACTACTCTGAACACCTCACCCGCTGCTGACTGTAGTCGTCAGCGGTAGAAGTAACAATGTGATGTAATGTTAGGTTACCTCCTCTTGTCGTGCGGGCGGGGGTTGCGGTCGCCGCGGTACTGGCGGGGGCCGGGGTAGGCGGGCGGCGTCCAGGCGGGGTGCGCGGGGTGCGCGGGGTGCGGCGCGTGCTCGGCGTGCGCGTGCGGCGGGTAGGCGGGGCGCGCGCGCGGCGTCACGCCGCCGCTGTCGCGCCGCGTGCGCGACCGGTCCCGGTCCCGGTCCCGCTCTCTGTCCCGGTCCCGGTCCCGATCCCGCTCTCGGTCCCGTTCCCGCTCCGATCGACTACGTTCTCTGTAGGTCAAATCATCGCGCTTCAGGCTCCTATCCTTGCTCGAGTGCTTGTGTTTATGTCTGCAGAGGATGTAAAAAAGCGAGATGGCGATGAAAGTACTAGGAGTAGTAAAACTATGAGGTTAGATTACGGGCTAAAATGAAGTGGATGAACATGAATATGTCGCGAACGAACGATGCATTTATATTAGTAAATGTAAACGAAGTTTCAGAGGTACAATGAGGTCACATCATTATTTACCTTTCATGCCGTTTATTGTCGTGGGGGTCTGGGTCACATTCGCCTTCTTCCAGTTTTCTCTTGACACCAGACGTGTTTGGTACCTTGTCATTTGTCTTTTCAGATTTCGTTTTTTCTAGTTTGGGCCTTTTCTCTTTCTTGACATTGTTTTCTTCATGTTTAGCCTCTTTATTATTTTTTACATGATTATTGGCATTGTGATTATTTTTTACCTAGAAGCAATGTGTAACCATTAGCTTAATTTTAATAACATATTATTCAAACAAGATCATTTTCAATGACAACCAAAGACTAAGTGACAATATAAATAGTACTTCTTAAAACATTACAAAAAATAATCCTATTTGAGGACGTATTTTTTACCTTAACATTTTCTTTATGTTTTCCGTCCTTCTTTTGTTTGGTGGGAGTATCTGATTTCTTAAGACCATACTTATACAACTTATACAATTGTTTCGCATCAAAATTTGTAAATTTTGAAACAAAATACCAGAGATTACTTCTCCATTCAACTTTCTTCTCAGGATCTGGATATTCTTCTAAACATATGTCTATTTGAGTTCCTATTTGAGTCAAACATGTTCTGGTTTTCGTTACTTGTTCTGATTCAGTCAATGTTTGGTCTGGATTATCTAATGCTCTTAGAGCTTTCTTTACAGGTCTCATCTTTTCTTTACACTGAAAAAGTAGGAAATGGTTAAAAACAACAAAACTTAAGTGAAATTGTTTGAAACGTATAAGTCCTTCCAATCCCCGGATATTTTAGTACGTAAATAACGTGATTCCGATATTTACTCACAAAAAAATCCAGGATTAAAAGCTCTAGAACGCTAGTAAATAATTGTACCTCTTCAAAGACTGCCGGGTCGAGATCGCCTAACACCTCCAACGCACGAGGCTCGTGATTAGCTGTAAAATGCATAGGCCCTGCCGCTTTCTTACGGCCTTTCACTTTGTCGCCTTTTAACCGATCCTTTTCGCCTTTCTTTGACCGCTTTTTGTTTTTGTCCTTCTTGTCATTTCCTTCATCGTGGGATATTTCTTGTTTCGTTTTATTCTAGAAGAAAGAACAAATAGAAACGTAAATCCTGACATCTAACGCTACTACAGCCTAGTCAAGAATGACTTTGCCTTTCAAAGCAAAGCTGGGGATAAGTATTTTTCTAAAAACCATGGATATTTTATTCTTAGTTGTGGATGTTTTGTATATACTTAAGGTTTAATATTTATATTTTTTCAAAATATAGTGTCATTCCGCTTGTGTCGGACTTACATCAGGATTAACAGATAGGTTGATTTTTTCCAAGATTGTCTATTTAAAACTAGAAGAATATAAAATGGTCACGAACCTTATCTGCCTTATCATTCTTAGTTTTGTTTCCTTTCTTCTCATCGGCAGAACTAATATCATCTTCTATAATATCCTTAGTGACGGGTTCTTTATTGCCTCTCTTCATTCGTGGCTTCCTTTGTTTCTGCTTCCCATTCTTCTGATCAAGAAGTTTCTTGATAAGTTTCAGTAAATATTCTGCTCTGGACTGTAAATGCTTCGCTTGTGGTTTCTTGTCTTCATTGGTCAAGATTTTCTCACCTATTTCAAAGGAGGAATCCATTTTGATAGCCTCCCAAGAACCCATTCCGTATTGATAAATACCGGCAAGTAGCTTCGAATCGTCTGCTACGGTCCATTCAACATCAAAATTAGCTGTCCTTGTTCTGTTTGAAACGGAAGAGTAACATTATGGGACATCTTATTTAAGATTAGGTACGTACGTTATAATAAACTTATTTTTGCGAGTAAATTATTAGGAAACTCACCTGAAATCTAGTTGCCATTTTAACCTTTCGTCTTTAGTTTCTGGCAAAAATCCGTCTAAAGGAGCAAGCTCGTCTTGGCAGGCTGCCATCGTCTTGGCATTGACAGGCACACCCCCGAGTTTAAACGTTTTTCTAGCATTCTTACGCCCGTCACCTGGTTCATCTGAAATAAAATAAAAACATGAAAAATAAAGGCCATGAAGTAAAGTATGATATGAAAAACATTATGATTATGAAATTATGAAACAAGAAGGAAGCCCATGTTTGTAGGACTGAACTGGATGAAAGAAACAATTTGAGATAAGGGCAAGCATATGAATGGTCACCAGTGGCGGCGCGTCCATAGAACACGATTCCCGTCGGCTTGCCTAAGTTTCAGGCGCCTAAGCAGTTTTCCTACAGCTCAGATGAAGAAATTTTAAGCCAAATCCGGCACCAGTTGCCTAAGAAAATTTTTGATCCACCGCCTCTGATGGTCACTAGGGTTGCAATAAAACTAACGAACTAATTTGCTTTGCTGCAGTAATAATTATATTAATTTTATATAGTTAACTTACTTGTCTGTTCAGAGGTATCATTCAAGACAGCTTTACACCTCTCTTGAAGTATTTCGCCTAGTTTCTTTAATTCCGCCAACGGTTTCTCTTGTAGCTCAGCATCACATGCTATACTGTCAAGATGTTTCAGAGGCGCAGAAAATTTCTTGTAACTCTTCACAAATCTCCTTATCTGTAAAAGAAATTACCTTATTATTACTGTTCTTCAGGTCACGCCTCTCTTTCGCATCAATGAAATACTGTTACAAACTTGGTAAGTGATAAAAATAATAGGCTCATCCCTGTAGTTCTAAGGAAGAGAAGAAAATGCCACACGATCTACCGCATGGGTCAGTCCAAACTCTATTCGTGACGCGGGGCCTCAGGAGGTTCAAATAAATGAAGTTGAAAAATTCACCATCTTGGGCGAGCCTCGAACTCGCGACTCATTGATAGCTCAGTTGGTTTAGTGGCAGACTGGTATCCTGATCACGAGAGTGAATCTCCGCCGAGGCAGTAATTTTTCACTTTATTTCTAACATTGTGCTATTGTTATCCTTAGCAGATCTATAATTCTATCGAATGTATGTTCAAACGGCCACTATAAACGTAACTGTGCAATACCAAAGTAGCTATTTTGACATGGTTCTCCAGTGGCCTAGGAATCAAATGTACCTCTTGATCCGTAAATCCTTTAATCTTCTCCCTGTGCGAGGCCGGCGGGCGGCCCCGCTTGCGCGGCCGGTCGTCGTCGGCGCTGGCATCGCCCTCGGACGCGTAGCTGTCGTCGGCCTCTCCGTCGCCGTCGCCTTCCCCGTCACCCGACACTCGACCGGCACGCTTACGATTACGTCCTGAAAATAATGAAACTTGACTTTAACCCTTTGACCGCCAAAGCCGTCAAATCACGCACACGGAAAGTCGTGCCCTCAGCGCCAGGACGTGATATCACGTCCAAAATAAAAACCGGTTTGCTGGCGCTGAGGGCACGATTTTTCCGTCCGATGCTTGGCATTCAAAAGGTTAAGCTACACGGTTGACTGTGACGTCATTTCATGAAGCCCATACAAATATCACTAGAACTCTTGCTTTTCTGGGCAAAGTTAAGCTTGTTAAATGATGGAAGTGGAACAACTTACTGCTTTCAGCGCTATTGTTTTGTAAATTCTTTCTTCTGGGTGGTAAGTACAAATCTTCCATTTCCTTATTCTTCTCTTCTTCAGCAATGGTTTTTCTCACGTTTTCAGGAATAATATCATCCTAAAACAAAACAAAAAATAAACAATCGTACGTTTTGGAATTTTTTGTTTTAGTTAATATATTTGATTTTGCTTTCGTACTATATATAGTTTTGTACGTACCCAATCTCTGCTTTCCTCTTCTGTCGATTCTTTTTTGACTTCCATGACGGCTTTCTCTTCGTCAAAAGCAAAACTAGCGACCTTGAATGCGGACAAAAGTTCATCCCCAACCATGGCTGGACCCTCGTCGCGAGTTTCGGCGCGTTGCAAAATCTCATCAATATCACACTGAAACCAAATAGATTATTCACAACTGTATATACGTGTAGAAGTACATTTCCATAGTAAGACAGAAAGACAACAAAGTGGTCCTGTAAGGGTTAAGTTTTTTTCCTGTTGGTGTAAGGAGCCTAATACAACAGTTAAGTATGCGTTTTCTTCGGCCGGCAGGTAGGGAGTCGTTCACAAAGTAACGCATAATTCCGAAAATTTCGACTCTTTCCTCCACGTAACAGTACCGTAACGCTTATTACGTAATTTGTGAACGACCTCTAGGTAGGTACGGTCACATCTGAAAATATGGATACATTTAGCGTGACAAATGATTTTGTAGGTATCTAAGACTACATCTTGGGAATAGAATCGTGCCTACATATTTTTGTCACATTAATTAAATGTTCCCATATTTTCAGACGTGACGTAACCTAGACTTGATTTTGAAAATCGACATAGGATGAAAGACTGAGCTAATCGATAGTTTATCGTAGCGTCGAGATTTTGTAGGGAGTTATAAGTACTTACGACAGGCTCCTCATCATTTTCATCATCATCCTTGAACAGCTCCTCGGCACCGAACTTGAGTATGGCGTTCAAATCCTCCTTATTGAAAGGATTGTTCGCCGTCGTGCCGGAAGAGTCGCGTTTGTTGAGCACGGTTCTGCCTGTCGTGTCCATCCTCTGGATGACGAGATGGTCTAGCACCATTTTCCGTTTCGCGCGTTCTACGATATCCTCTTCAACAGATCGCGCTGTGACCAACCTGTAGATGTTGACCTGCGAGACGATTGTTCTTTAGGTAGATATAGACAATGTCAAACATAAACGTAGAAAAACGGTTAGGAAATAATCGAGAAATGCATTTGAATCAGATTTTGAATATTTTTTCTTTAAATTGTGTTACGATTCCCTAATGCTTCTTCATTTGAGAAAACAAAAAGTCTTGGCACAAATTTGACCATTACCAAATTACAAAAACAATAAACTAATTTTCATTAATACAATTATCATAGCAAATACGATAGAATTACCTGATTCTTTTGACCAATTCGATGTGCCCGAGCTTGAGCTTGCAAGTCATTTTGCGGATTCCAATCAGAATCAAAAATTATCACAGTATCGGCGGTAGCCAAATTAATACCTAACCCTCCAGCCCTTGTTGAAAGGAGGAAACAGAAATCATTAGAACCCTCTGCATTGAAATGATCTAGAGCCTGCTTTCTTATTTCTCCTTTAATGCTACCATCTAGGCGCTGAAAGGGGAAATGTCTTCTCTGTAAATATTCTGCCAAGATGTCTAACATTCGCACCATTTGTGAAAATATTAACACCCTATGTCCAGTCTCCTTTAACCTACATAGCAGTTTGTCCAAGAGAAGAAGTTTCCCTGAGCCTCTCAATAGTTTCTGTAAAACAAAAGAAAAAAAAATACATTTCATCTCATATTTATAGTAATAATCTTATAAGATTATTTTTATATGTTTTTAAAGTGGTGCATTCCACTCAAACTAAAGTTTGTTATTAAATAAATACAAACTTTGAAAACACTGAAAAAATAATCAACCCAGCAGGACTTGAACCTGCATCGATACGCCTTGCCGGGGCTCGATCGCTTTACCAATTAAGCTATGGGTTCAGTTGCTAAGCTGACGAAATTCTCAATGTCTTCAAACATCTTTTTGCATTTATTTTACATCGGCTTTATAGCAGCCGTAAGCGACATCTAGGTGCTACCAGAAGTAAACACCTTTCCCGCCGACACTATCGCAAGTGTCACAACGGAAATTAGATGGCGCTGCTATCAACTCATAATTATTTTTATATGTTTTTAAAGTGGTGCATTCCACTCAAACTAAAGTTTGTTATTAAATAAATACAAACTTTGAAAACACTGAAAAAATAATCAACCCAGCAGGACTTGAACCTGCATCGATACGCCTTGCCGGGGCTCGATCGCTTTACCAATTAAGCTATGGGTTCAGTTGCTAAGCTGACGAAATTCTCAATGTCTTCAAACATCTTTTTGCATTTATTTTACATCGGCTTTATAGCAGCCGTAAGCGACATCTAGGTGCTACCAGAAGTAAACACCTTTCCCGCCGACACTATCGCAAGTGTCACAACGGAAATTAGATGGCGCTGCTATCAACTCATAATTATTTTTATATGTTTTTAAAGTGGTGCATTTCATTCATTATTTTTTCAGTGTTTTCAAAGTTTGTATTTATTTAATAACAAACTTTAATCTTATAAGATGTCGTAAGATTCAGAACAGACATAATTAAAAAATCTTGCTAAACTGACAGTTATATTTAAAAGTTGGTTGTGTATAAAAGGAATTTTACCTCAACTGCATCTGTAGTGGCAAGTGATGCTCTTGACTCAAAATCTTCAGGTTTCGTTAATAGAGCATGATTGCAGCATTTCTTCAGTTCTATCACAATATTGATGAACGTGTTTATAGAACCCTTGACGCCTTTACGCAGAGCACTGTAATTCTTCGTAAGGATCCACTTGTAGTATTGCTTTTGTATTGAAGTCATTTCGACCCTTAAAATCTGCTCCACTTTGGCAGGTAAAGATTTCTCCACATCTTTCTTTTGCCTTCTGAGAATGAAGGGTTCCAATTGCTTGTGTAGTTTTTCATAGCCCTTAGTAGCAGCATCTTCATGGTCCTTTTCAAAGTCCTCCCATGATTCAAACCTGAATATAAGACAATGTATATTAGTATTTATTTTTATGTTATGATTTTCTGATATTCAATGCACAAATAAAAGTGTACTCACTTGTAAGGCATAATGAAGTGTAACAGAGCCCACAGCTCCTTGAGTGAATTTTGTAATGGAGTACCCGTGACTAGTAGCCTTTGATTCGTGTCAAATTCTTTTAATGCCTTGTACAACAACGAATCATCGTTTTTTAATCTGTGAGCCTCATCTACTAACAAGCATGCCCAACTAAATTGCCTCAAGAATTGTCTATCTTTTAGCAATATTTCGTATGTGGTAAGAATGGCATTGAATTTTAATCTCTTGGAAGGATGGAAGCTCCATTCAAACTGCCTGATCTACAAATAATAATACCTTAAATAAATTTAAATTACTATTTACGATGTGATATAATTATATACAAAGTAAATATGCAAGATACATTTTATGGATTCTTACAATGTCTCTGCTCGTGACGTCACCAATGTAAACAACGACGTTAATGTCGGGCGCCCACTGTTGAAACTCTCTTTGCCATGCCGTCATAGTACTTAGAGGTACAACACAGAGAAAAGGTCCATACAGCTGTTGTGATTTAAACAGGTAATATAAAAAGGATATTGTCTGAAAAATAAAAATCCAGCATAAGTTTCACATTTCCTTTAGATTACAAATGGAAATTGCTTACTATTGGTTAAATAAATACCTGAATAGTTTTTCCTAAGCCCATTTCATCAGCTAAAATTACCGAGTTGTCTTTACACCAGGAATGTATTAACCAGTTTAATCCATCCATTTGATAATCTCTTAAAACGTACGACTGTGAAGTACAATAAATATTAGTCATATACAAAATATAGGGTCAATACATTTTAAGATTTTGCTATTTAATAATAATATACCTGATCAGAGCCCAAATACTCTGGTTGCGATTTGACTTGATGAAACTTGGGTCTTCTTCTTAGGACAGGGCAGTGTCTCGTGGGGGTAGTGTTGGCTCCTTCCCTGGACTTGAATTGTTCCACTTGAACTGGCCACTTTCTCGCAATCAGAGCGGAGTCCTCCCAAGTCGCGTCAGCGTACGGAAGAGATTCCCATTTACAAAAATATTCATGAGCAGTTCCACCTCCTTCTATTTCTCTAGTTTGCTCGGCTAAAATTAAAATTATTAATTTTAATTCAAACTATTTATGTTTTGTTTACATTACAGACCTCTGTAATGCAGTCGAGCGTGAGAAGCATCTTGTCAAAATATTAAATATTTTTTATTGAATGTGTCTACAAAACCAATGGTTATACATACTAATATTAAATAAATGACACAACTAATAGGAGTTAAAATAATTTAAATAATTACCTATAATTCGTTCAACATTGTTATAAGTCTTCACTAATTCCTGTTGTAGCTCAGCTTGGCATTCATAATAATCTATATCCTCAGGACCGGCTTGTTTTCTCCACCAAGACAAGTCTGACTCCTTCTTAATATAGTTTTCTAATTTCTTAAGGCCTTTAACTTTTTGTTCAGCAAGTGATTTCTCTGATTCCCACGTATTATGTATATGAGACCAGCCCTTCCATTTGATCAGGTACTGTGGTTCTGTCGACTCTTCATCATTTGGGTCACACCCTTCGTTAGGATCTCCGTTTTCTTCAATATAGTATATTGTTGTCACATTCCCAGTGACTGCACAATGATAAGAAGACATTAGCTAAAATTTTACATGGATACCTGCATCTAAATGCAAATCACAACTCACCAATGAACAAGTAAATTATATTTATAGTATTCTTGATAAAGTAAGTACAAGTTACCTCCTTTCTTTCCTCTTCGGTGACCTAAAACTCTTTCGATAGTTTCACTGTGGTCTTCGACTTCCGGTTCGGCTTCAGCTTCACCTTCACCTTCAACCGGATCCAAAAGATCTGATGAATCAGTTTGTTCATCACTGGCTTCCTTATAACTAACTGCTGCTCCAGCACGACGTGTTGCTGCGCGGCTGTTCCAAAATCGAAATATCAACTGACAGACAGCTTCAGATGAACTGCATTAAATGTATTTTAACTTTTAGTCTGTCGCGATTTACTTGGAAATGAGTTGACCAATATAACAAGCCCAATATGAAGATTTTTTTTCACCTTCTAAGTCCCAGTTAGCTAGAATATGTTTGTAAGAGCCAGGGACCAGAAAACCCCTTCACCTTCATTTGATTAATCTTTTCGATAGGGTATCCCAATCATAAGGTAACCCTATCATTGGGATACCCTATCGTTACGGTAACCGTTTTAATAGGGTTAACCATATTCAATGTGGTTTCCCTATCGAAACGTCTTAACGATAGAGTTTACAATAGCTTGATCGCATTCTAAAAATCCTTGATAGGGTAACCTCATTTGGGTTTTTCGATCCGGTAAGCGCTTACCTTTGGGTAAGCCAATGGATGTGCTTACAGAGTTGATAGGGTTTGTAAAAACAACCGTATCAAATACCCTATCTAATACCCCTTCATTGGTAACCGGTTCCGGTCCTTGGGAAGCGCTCGCTTTGCTTACGCTCCGCTCGTTCGAAAATCTGGTGGCAACACATTAGGCCACAAATATTTAGTTTCGTTAGCAGAAGTGTAATGTGACTAATGCGACAGTGTCAAGCACGCAAGATACATTATGTCGTATTCTGACTGTATCAATAGAAAATTAAGGGTCATTTGCACCAAACCCCTCTGTCATCGTTGAAACTTTTGCTAAATTATTATGGAAAATTCCATAGTACCATACAGGATGACGCTGATAAGTCCATCAAAAGTGGTTGGTGCAACTGGCCCTTAGTCTCCAAAAATCCTCAGTAGGACAATTACTTTTGTGATTCTTCATCAGAGGCTTCAGTGCTTTCTTCATCTTCACTGGACAGTCTTCTTCTCCTAGCTGGCTTCTTTTTTCTGAGAGGTACACTTCTTTGGCCAGGTCGTTTAGAAGGTGGGGGAGGGGAACCTTTCATGTCACTATCACTATCTGATGAATCTGAATTCCATGAGTCACTAAAAATAAAATATATGCCTTAATAACTTAATGAAGCATAGAAACAGAATATATAGGAAAGAATTTGTATAACATATGCACACCTTCTTTTTCTGCTCTTTCTATTCTGACTTCGCCCCTTATCACTGGAATCACTATCTGCTACTTTAAGTCGATCAGGCTTCTTCCGAGATCTACCTGATCTTCTAATGCCATAAATGTCAGGATTATCTTCCCAGAACTCAGAATTAACTTTTTCATGATTATGTGATTTAGATTTAGAATGAAAATCGTCTGAAGAGTCTTTATCAGTATGATGATCCGATTTTGTAGAATTTGCATTACTATTTTTGGGTGATGATTTGGAATAATCACTGTGATGTCCATCATGTGCTGACGACTTCTCAGACCCAGACTTCCCTTCTGATCCAGAGCCTGATGAACTGGAGCCACTATCACTGTCAAAATTAATTATAACTTGTTATTATGCTGATTAAAAAAAATAACTAAACACTGAAGTTTTATAAAACATTGCCATACCTTTCACTTCCTGAACCAGACCCACTTGATTCAGATTTGTCACCTTTCTCACTTGCGGAATCACTCCCGGATTCTTTCATCGAACCATTCTAAAAACAAAAACCAGTATCTTTAATAGTGGATATATTGCAGTAACAGCACTATTATAATGTCATAATTTAAAAAACATACACGATTCATTGCAAACTCATTCCTAATACTCTCGGTTGTGAACAATCAAATTTTACCGAATCAAATGAAGCCATTTAAGACTCATGTTAGACAATATTTATCCATTTAAGTTTTTTCTGATAAATATTTGAATCTACTTAATTTTTAGAGATTCGCAAAAGGAAACACAAAAGATTGAACAAAATAAAATACTATACTGGTCACCGAGCAGTGCCCGCTGTTCTGGAAATTAACTGTGGTCTTCATTAAAGTGTTAAGTCTCCTATCCCATAAAATCCAGAAAAATATAGAAAGCAAGCCTTAAACACACATAAGACACAGTAATACAAAAAAAACAAATATAATTGATGAAAATATAACCTCAAATGATTTATGTTTTAGGCAAAAAGTAGGAGATTTACAGTATTTTAAAGGTTCATTTTAACTAATTTTGTTTCCAACTGCACCACGAAAATTTGGCTATTTTAAGTACGTTAAAGAGTCTTAAATAGAGGTAAATATTGAAACATAACCTCAATTGATCTTTATTTACATGGACACACAATATCAAGTCCGATTTTCAAAAGCAAATTGCTAAAAGGGCCCCTTTTCCAATTTCATTTTTATTTCTCTGTATGGAAGGGTTACGTAACAAAGAACGAAGGAAAGGTCAATATTGAACTGGGTAACAATATTTTCATACATAAAAACAAGGAAATCTGTTGTAAACAATCACAAAAACCCTTAAAACTGAAATTACGTCTTAAAAATTTACCCTCATTCAGAGCCACACCCAAGACTTCTAGAAGTTTCCACGAATGTTGAAAACATTAATCGTTAAATAAAGTACATAAATACACCAAATAATAATCAAATAAGCTTCAATAACACTTACCAGGTGCATTTTGAAGAAAATAAGTTGATTTCACTATTACTATGAAAATTGATAAATGAAATAAATTTCAATAAGAGATTTCATTGAGAAAAAGACCAAAAAATATTTTGAAATGATGTTTTCAAACATTTTTCTATGTTAAACCAATAAAATATGAAAAATAAATTTGCAGTAAAATCTTGTCAAGCGACGCCATTTTGTCGTCGCATGAATCTGATGACGAAGGAGTTGAAAAACCACAAATTTATACACACAAATTTTGTTAAAACAATGTAAACATGAGCAACGACAGCAAAAAAATTAAAACAGAAACTTTGAGTCGTCGGATTTGCTTCGACCACACTAGAAATGATGTGAGCACCGCACACTACCAGCGAAACTTGAAAGCTACAGCCATATTGCCATCTGTCCGCCTGCCTGGCTGGAAAAATGTAAAAAAAAACTGTGTTACCATACTTTGTAATGTACGCCACTTCCGCTGCTTAACAAAATGATATAAGCTGCATTATTTATTTTGGAAAAAATAAAACTATAGAGTTTCTTAAGGTTTTATCTCAGCAATTATTTCGTTTGGTTAGTTCAGGGGCGCACCAGGTTTTGCCACCAATAAAGTAATACATGACGCGATTTGGCGTCAACACGAAGCCGCAACATTTCGAGGACAAGTCTGCTCAACTTGGACTTGGTATAAGGCTCTCTACCATCTCTCTACAGACGTAAACGACTACTAGTACCCTGCGAGGCATTGCCGTCTAGGTAGGTGCAACGAAATCAATCGATGGATCAAAAACCGCAATGTATTAAAATCGCAGGTAGAAGCCTGTAGAGCCCATGTAGAGCCTAAGGGTCGCCACACACCTAGCGGTTTTCCTCGCGGAATTACCGGAAGTAGCGGAAATTTGTCTATGGTAGCGGAAATTTGTCTATGGTAGCAGATTTTTTGTATGGAAGCCATAGACAAATTACCGGAAGTAGAGGAAATTCATAGACAAAATGCTTAATTTGTCTATGAATTTCCGCTACTTCCGGTAATTCCGCGAGGAAAACCGCTAGGTGTGTGGCGACCCTAACTAACGGCCTATACAAACGTAAGCGACAAGTCAAACGATTAGAACGAGATAGAACTATAGTTAGAATGAGAGGTCAGCTGTCAAAATGATCATGCGCATTCAACCAGCAACTTGCGATCGCGGCGATATGGGTTTTTCACTTAGAGCATATACCTATTTCATTTAGGAAATAAATATTTTTGTTTATTAACGAGTTTTGTTTAAAAAATACTAACGAATATACTAGTAGTAGTGTAGTAGTATAACACTTTATTGTACAACAAAAAAAGGAAGAATACACAATATTTGTACAAAGGCGGACTTATCCCTTAAGGGATCTCGTTCAGTCAACCTTTGAGCCGTTGCGGGAGAATTAGAACTGGTAGACATACCTGGATTTCACGGACTAGAAAACTACGTCCAAGTCGTCCAACATATCACTCTCGTTTTTTTTTTTCCTTCTTATGGACTTTAGGCGGTATTGCCTGTAGCCAATGTCAAGTATAAAAAGGCGGGAAATAAGAGCTTGTAAGATTCAATCTTTAGGTACAATGCATGGTACAATGTCTTCAATCGATAAGTATTTTGTTTAATCAAATAAGTTTTAGGCAACGTTGTTCGGTAGAAGTGGCATAAGCCTTGTTAGTTGCTATTTGTAGAGTGATAGCTCCCTACAAAAGGCTCGAGGAGGCTACAGGTTGTTCTGAACCAATCAATGGTTACACGCCTTTTAAGACTAATTCTTCATTATCCGCACACTTGTTCGTTAGATCACCGCACAATAAGCTATCTATATTACACACTGAACCACGAAAATGAACAAAAGACAAATAATTAATCCCAACGAGCTGCGGCCATGATGAGCTCAACCAATTAATGCTCAACCCATAGACTCCTATCATATTTCGGATTTCGGATACGTTAATGGTATCTATACATGCTGCGATTTGGCGTCAACATGATATCGGGGTCGAAGTTGACCGTACTTTACACACGTAACAACTTGAGGACTGTAATTTTTGGCGAATTTGGCGTTTCGTTGCGTTTCGTATTCGCATGTCGCTCGTCCTGTCGTTGTATGGTCGTTGTCAATGTTGTCATGTCGTTGTATGTTTCAAATACGGATACCTAGTTACAAAATTTAAACTGATACAAAAACTTAGCAAATTATAGTGTTGTAGTCTCTTTGTAGATGCTTTATAGCGAAGTAAATAGAAATTGAATACCTATCTGATCTGTTTTTTACTGGTATAGTAATCCAAAGGTAAGTACATAAGTAGCACTTTAATAATATTGTACAAAACACAGTACATGTTAACTAAGGACGATATAAAGTACAAAGGCGAACTTATCCCTTTAAGGGACCTCTTCCAGGTAGGTCTCGAAGGTAATTATCACACTGTTTTCAATTTCATTGACGTTACAACTTGTCCTATAGGTACTTAATCTATTTATGTGCATTTAATTATCACTAGTTTGATTACAAAGGAGCTAATAAGTGTAATTTGTTTCGTTTTTACGTTTTATGTGGCACACTGTGTATTGTGTAATGGTTGTATATGTATGTATGTATGTAAACACTTTATTGCACATAAAAATACAGTACCTAACAATACAAACATAAGAAAAGATAAAACATAGGTATATTATTTTATACACTCTTGTGTTTTATTTAGCATAATATTCTAATATTGAAAAGGTAAAAAAACAAATTGGTTCTGTATGGAGTTGGCTGGCTGGCTGGGATAATGTGTTCCATAATTTTTTTTATTTTTCCCGCCCCTAAAATTTTTCTCCAAATTTTTTTGGTTGCAATATGATACCAATCAATTATGCCCTTTAACAGATCACCACTATTTTTGTAACACCTTGTATAAATTATTGTATTTTTCTGTTTCATTATCCTCTACAACTATTTACTCTACAGCCTATACTAATTTAACTTTAAAAACTTATTCTTTTTTCAAGGGTCAGCTATTGCAGAGAAATTGACATGTTGTGCGCGATAAAAGTGAGTAAATGAACTATTTTACTTAATTGATTTTAGGAAGCAATATGTCTGATATAAAGCTATTGCTTCCTTCATACTTACACACTTACCATTATACCACTATAGCCTGATACCTATGGTTCATTGCAGTTCTGTAAATACTGAAAACAAAGCGGCCTGCTATAGCAGGGGTTCGCAATCTTTTTCAGCCTGCAGTGCACTTGCCACTATAAAAAGTTATTGCGGCACCCTAACCTAGCTAGGCTATTTGAAATTTTGATAGTATGGTGAGAAGGATTGATCCATGGCACCACTCTGTGCTTTCAAAGCCCCAAGCTAGAGTCAGGGGCGGATGTAGGGGGGGGGGGACAACAGGGGCAATTGTCCCCCCCCTGACACGCAAGTTTTGAATACTATGGGGGGCATACGGGCGGACCGCAATTTTTTTTGTGAAGGAAGTTCTGTCTGTGGGGTATCAAATTGATTTATCTAAAGGAATGGTTATTTTTCTTAATTTTATCACAGTGTTTTATGCATTTATTCTCATTTTAATCAGCAATAGTTTTCATAGCATGGGATTGTTGGCTGAAAATGCCTTATGATGTAGGTTCATCAATCTATTTATTTATTACGTGCTTCAAACCTCATTTAACTAAAATATCTTTTGTCCTTATCTGTCACTTTGACAGTTGTGTTTGTTAGAAACAGACAAAACATAATTTAACTAAATGAGGTTTGAAGCACGTTTATGAATAAGCAGGTTATAATTTATTGCACAATAAAAAAAGTACAAACGGCGAACTTAATGCCAAAAGGCATTCTCTACCAGTTAACCATCAGGCCAAGCAGAGATTAAAAGAAGGTAATAGGTGCGGGAAATTATTACAAACGTGGGAAATTTTAATCTGAATATAGCTGCTAATTCTAAATATATATGTTAAATAATAAACGAATTCATACATGCATACTATGATGAAATACTATACTTATATTGTTTGCTGCCATCAATATGTTAAGGTAGATTTATGATGACCTTACAACAAAGTTTAACAAATATTTATAAAAATTATAGAAGTTAAAAAAACTGCAAAACTTGTTCAAACAAAATAGTATGATTGTTTATTGATCTGATATTTGCCAAGGGAGTCTAGAGTCACTTTTAATTTGATTATTATTACATACCTTATCTTAAGATTAAGCATACAACTAAGTAATACATATAGATTTAAGTTTCAGCTTTCCTCCTGAATGTTATCCGAGTGAATATTAACGAGAAGGAACCTAGCACGGCGCTGCCTCCACACGCGTAGGTTAGAACCCCTCTATAGTATTCTGGGCAGTCGGCGGCATTGCTACATTTACTGAAAGAAAAAAAAACATTTTTAAATTTAATTTAGTTAGAACAGTATTAAGCACATCACACATTTGATCTGAATCCAGAACTGAATTTTGTTCATCATTTAATAGACGATTACCTATGGCATCCATACAAAATTTCCGCAATCCATAGACTATACTCTTATTGTTTTGATGAATTCAGAAAATAATTCAGTTCTGAATTCAGAAGCAGTGTGTGAAGTGTCTTACACAGTACTTATTATCAGGTTATCCCTTAATTTACTGTAAGTATAAAAATCTGTTGACTCTTTGATAGCTGATATACCTAGATTACCTAGGTAGTTCCAATTAAAACAAATATAAATCAGTCGTCATGTGGTTTAAGCGCTCCACACCAATGGCGGAATTCATCTATTCATAGATAAAATGTATGGTAGCGGAAATTTCTCTATGGTAGCTGAATATTTGTATGGAGGCCATAGACAAATTTGCGAATGAATAGGTGAATTCCGCTATATGTGTGGAGTGGAGATTATGAATTATAACCATAGTAACAGTCACTGTTTATTAAAATGGTTGCACAGTTAATGTATTTATTTAGATAATTTGTAGCACAAGCAAAGGTATATGAAGCATAAAGGTACCACGTGTAAGTTTAAGGTCACTACGACTGGTTTAACTATTGTACCGTATTCCGAAACGTAGGCCAAGGTTAGATAGGTACTGTACGGTCGCCATGAGATATATTGGAGCGGCCAAGGTGGTCACAAATATCTGAACAACGCCTCTATTGTCGAGGCGATAAAGTGCATTTTCAGATATTTTTGAGTACCTTGGTCGGTCCGATATATGATATATCTGATGGCGACTGTACAGAGCCACCCAAAAATGCTTGATAGGCAGCAACTGATAATAAATACCAGTCGCTGTTGATAGGTAAATGCCGGTCTCATGGAAATTGTTTAAGAAAAACCACAGGCGTTCAATTACTTCGAGTGCGTGATGACTTGGGAAAACGCTTTTTCCGGGAAATTACACGTGTAGCTAGACCGCTATTTCATAACCTCGGGTGTACTGAAAATTGCATTTTCACGCCACCTGCTCGGAAATGTGGCAAAAGAAGATCAAAATCCATGCTGGAAAGTACGCAATTGCTGTAGCATCTGAACAACCACTACAAGAATTGCTATTTTGCAGCAATGAAATGTCATAGTAGAAAAGTAAAATCCAGATGTCATTGCATTGGACCCGCCAATGAGAATCATTTAAAACATTAAAAAGGTCTTTTTTTGGCACCACTTTTTCATTGTAAAATAATAGTACATTGTTGTAGAGGCTGGAAAGTAAGCTATAGGTGGATCGAGTTAGTTCGAGGGCCGACCCGCCAGGGGAGGCCCTCGAAGATACGAGTCCATCTATAGCGCTTTCGGCCGAGACATTACATAGTGCTTTTCACGACTACTGTGAGGAAATAAAATAAAAAATTAATTGGCATATACAAACACTTTAATAGATACTATTTATAGGTATTGACGGTTCATATGCTTTTCACAAGCACGATAAAGTAAACGAGCATGTAACTTTCTGCAAATAAATGCTTCTTTTCGCCATCCTTCCATAATATGAATTGTTCGTCGGATATTATATTGTATACAAAATATCACTGTTCATGGGCCTTCTTATTTAGGACGCGAATTCACTGGTAACAATAACAAATTTCTACGCCTGTGCAGTTTCTTGAATTTCGGTGGGCGCCAGCGTATTAATAACATTTTCTACACTTATTGAACTCATTTTTACTGCATAAATACAACTTTCTTGTTTTTCAGTCAAACATTATCCAATTCAATATGTATTTTTCTCGCTCCACCTTTATTACTTTTTTTTCACTTAATTAAGAAGCGTTTTACGATGTTTGCTTCAATCCGACTCAAACGGCTATTAGACATTGCAACCTGCAGGGCCCAATCTGTCAGGTTGGTAGGTGTAATTAAAGGTAGGGCCCGTAGGGAGCTGAAGGAGGCAGAGGGAGAGGCAGGGTACACAACAGATTGGGCCCTGCAAGTTGCCATGTCTAATAGCCGGTTCACTCCTTACCCACTTTTTGATAGAAAACCACAAACGGTTAAAAAGGTAAAAACGCCTTAAGGGTGATCTGAATGATTTTGACGTTTCTTTTTTTTTAAACAAGTAAATTGGTTCGATAAACAACCTTATTTTATTTTAGAATGAAAAAGTGGTGCCAAAAAAAGACCTTTTTAATGTTTTAAATGATTCTCATTGGCGGGTCCAATGCAATGACATTTCATTGCTGCAAAATAGCAATTCTTGTAGTGGTAGTTCAGATGCTACAGCAATTGCTTACTTTCCAGCTTGGATTTTGATCTTCTTTTGCCACATTTCCGAGCAGGTGGCGTGAAAAATAAGGTTGTTTATCGAACCAATTTACTTGTTTAAAAAAAAGAAACGTCAAAATCATTCAGATCACCCTTAAGGCGTTTTTACCTTTTTAACCGTTTGTGGTTTTCTATCAAAAAGTAGGTAAGGAGTGAACCGGCTATTAGACATGGCAACTTGCAGGGCCCAATCTGTTGTGTACCCTGCCTCTCCCTCTCCCTCCTTCAGCTCCCTACGGGCCCTACCTTTAATTATACCTACCAACATCGTAAAACGCTTCTTAAAAGTGAAAAAAAAAGTAATAAAGGTGGAGCGAGAAAAATACATATTGAATTGGATAATGTTTGACTGAAAAACAAGAAAGTTGTATTTATGCAGTAAAAATGAGTTCAATAAGTGTAGAAAATGTTATTAATACGCTGGCGCCCACCGAAATTCAAGAAACTGCACAGGCGTAGAAATTTGTTACCAGTGAAATCGCGTTCTAAATAAGAAGGCCCATGAACAGTGATATTTTGTATACAATACAATATCCGACAAACAATTCATATTATGGAAGGATGGCGAAAAGAAGCATTTATTTGCAGAAAGTTACATGCTCGTTTACTTTATCGTGCTTGTGAAAAGCATATGAACCGTCAATATACCTATAAATAGTATCTATTAAAGTGTTTGTATATGCCAATTAATTTTTTATATTTTATTTCCTCACAGTAGTCGTGAAAAGCACTATGTAATGTCTCGGCCGAAAGCGCTATAGGTGGACTCGTATCTTCGAGGGCCTCCCCTGGCGGGTCGGCCCTCGAACTAACTCGATCCACCTATAGCTTACTTTCCAGCCTCTACAACAATGTACTACGAAATCATTGGAGCCGTTTTCTAAAGCCATGTCCAGAGTGCGTGTTTCTAGGTGCGCGGCACGTATGTTAGCTACAGCTATGCGCAACTTGGACTTAATAAATACATAATACTTATATATAGGTACCTACAAGTTCGCTGGTTTGCCACAATCGAACTGGCCGCGCTATTTGCCACGCACAATCTGGACACGGCTAGACACTCACCATATTAGTACAACAATATGGTCTCTCGTACTTACTAGTTTTCGATAGCTACAACAGCTATGCCGGTAACTAGCTTGTCAGCAAAGGTGACGATCGAGTAGATAGCGGCACCCTGGTGGGAGTGGGGACCTATGAGGTCCGCGGTAACGCAAAGGCTGGAGACTAGTGTGATTGAGCTACCAGCGCCTGGAAAATTTTAAAGGTAAAGTTAAACGCAAAGAACTTAAATCACTTCATAGACAAGTGACTATGTATTTATAAAAAAAGTAGAACATTATAAAACCAAGTAGGTATCAAATATGGTTGAAGGAATCTAGGTGTTACACTTGTAATTGTATAAATAAACATTTTGTGGGAAGTGATATGAAGGAAACAGAAACAAGGCTCCGCTTTTATTTTATTATTTTGACAAAACACGGGACTTAATCGCGTACACTTACTTTTAATTTTCCTGACGTTTCGAGCGTGTCATAACGCTCGTGGTCGCAGGCAGGCGTTATGACACGCTCGAAACCTTAGGAAAATTAAAAGTAAGTGTACGCGATTGAGTCCCGTGTTTTGTCAAAATAATGAGTGAAAATCGTGTGAGTTTAAATCCGTAAGTCCGTAGACTCCGTAGGATATGAATAAATTAATGAATGCTTTATTGAAACAAACATGGATATTGACTTACATAGTACATATCATAAAATAAAATCTATTGCTTATTATGTAAAAGCATGCCACAGGATTAAATAAATAAATTACAACACAATAGAAAATGCATGATGCACATAAAAATGCTGCTGCATGCTGTGTCCTACCACACATAGCGAGATAACATTTGCAGTACCGTCAAGTCTGGCAACTTTGCCACTTTTCACAGGTGTTGAAAAGTCATAGTACATTTTTAACCAGAATTCATATGAAACCACTGAAGTATGAATGACGCGACACATAATATATTTATCAACGAGTGCATACATAAGATGGTTTATAAATTAAATGACGGATAATAAGGTTTTACGAGTAAAAAGAAAACTGGCAAAGTTACCTATACCGTGTGGCAACTTTGCCAACTGCATTTTTACGTTGTATAGTAATTTAGTTGTATTTACAATATTAGTAAAGAATATTCAGTATTTAGGATACAATATTTTGGAATTTGATCCTTAATGATATATTATTCCATAAAGAAATACAGCAAAAGTGGCAAAGTCGATCACCCATTTAAGAAAATTTCATAGAAAGTCAGTGAATGTCAGGTGAAGTGGTCAGGGTTGACACAAATGAAAAAATATTAATTATTTAAGTACTTATTAATTTTGTTACATACGAGTAATCAGGTTACATAAGTACTCAGGAAAAACATAAAACACACCTTAATTAAAATATTATCAAAAACGAAACATAGAAAACTCTTTAAGAGGCCTATCACAGGTCCACTCGTAAATAATTGTGATTACCTAGGTACCTATTTAAACTTAACGATAGACATTTATAAAAGGGCTTCGTCACGAACTGCCTCGTCGCCTCTTAACAAAAGTATTATCGAAACAAAACACTTAGGTATATGTAGTAATTATTACCAATAAAATAAGTATGTCACAGTTAACTTTGAGTTTTCTTTTTTACTTAAACAAAACGTACACTCTGTATATGTTATGGACCAAGTGATAAATAGGTCATTATATATATCTGCCTAAGTTCGTAGTTTTTTGGAGATAACTCAAAAACGCCTATACCGGTAATGCTCAAAATATTTTTGGTTGAAAGAATATTAAAAGGTGTATCTTCTTGGTTTTTTTCATAATATTTGGATTTACGGTTCAAAAGTTACAGGGGGGGGGACACAATTTTTATGACTTTCGGAGCGATTATTTCTGAAAATATCCACTTAATCAAAAAATGTTCAAAGAAACCTCGGTTATTTGAACATTGTTATTTTTAGAGACCTATCGATTGATGTACAGTCAGCGTCAGAGATACGTGACCCCCCTAGGTGTAAAACTGGAACTCTCGTTCGACACGAGAATCGGCATTTACCACACTGTCATTTAATTCTTTCAAAAATGAAATATCTCAAATCTGCTTGTCAGCTAAGCTGGGATCGATCCTGGGGCCTCGCGGCTCACACTCATTCGCTTCACTGATACATTAGTCCGGCTTTTTTCCGCTGGGCTATCGTAACACATGGACTACACAACAAAAATATGAACCAGTTCCGACCGGCAATAGAAAACTATGACAAAATCTATAAAAATGGACTTTATTGTCAATGGCGCTTACGCCGCATCGGGTTGCGCATCGTTGCATTTTTATTGGAGCATCGCTGATAATGGCGTAAGCGCCATCGACATCGAGGTCCCTTAACATAGATATTCTGTTCCAACTATTACTTATATCTATACTCGTCCCTGTTTTGCAAGCTTGTCTTGGATCATATTAGTAATGTCTTTGGTTTATCAATATTTTCCTACCCTCATTTTTATTCATTTTATTTCCACAGACGACTAACAACGACTTTTACCAATTACATTTTAAGGTTTAATTTACTGGAGTAAATGCGTCTAGTTATTTCGTGGAGAAAATTTGTCTGAGGGTAAGTCATAATTTGCGTGTGCGAATCATACCTGTGTCGCAACGCAATTACGATCTCTCGACAATCCTTTTGCATTTCAAGCAATTGAATAACTGCCCCCGTCCGTTTTTTTGTGTTTCAATGACAATATGGTTCGATAAAATTGTGGTTCTTTGGGAAGAGAACAAAAGTATTAAACAAATAGCACACGAGTACTGAATATAACGGTAAGTTTGTAACCTGTGACTCCATTGGGACATTTATTTTTTAGTAAAAAAAGTAAAATGTTATCAATAAGTTAAGCCACCAGATTTTGTTTGTGAGGATTTACTGTCGTGTGTTTACCTATATATGGGATAAGATAGAAAAATATATTTAACGGAAAAGTCTTTTAATCGGCAGCTTTTTTATGTGAAGTAATAGGTATAGTCTTAGAGCCATGTTTATTTTTAAAGCTATTTGAGTTTTTTAAGTTTTATCATCATAAACGAGCAAATTTAATACTATTTTTACTTGCAGAGAAATACGATTCGCAGATGGGTGAGATTCGTTATATCGTATTTACTGACGAGAAATATTTTAAGTCAGACAAAGATGGAAGAAAAATATTGTGGCGCAGAAGTGGAGAGCGATTTGACCCCAAAAATATGCTAGACCTTAGAACAAGCGGAAGGATATCATTAGGTGGGTATATTATATTAAGTATACAATTTTCATTACCTGCACTTTAAAAAAAAACTGTGATTTCAGTTTTACGTTTTTCAAGTTATGGTATGCTCATGATATTTTTTTTTAGCGTATTGGGGCTGGATGTCATCTATGGGGCCCGAGCAACTCGTTGAAGTTGGAGGCCGAATGAACAGCGAGCGATACCTCGAAGTGTTACGTGACGTCATGTTGCCTTCCGTTCGCGTCGCCTATCCCGAAGGACAAATTTATTTAGTGCAAGACATAAATCATTGGTGCATGACAATAGTGCAGTGCATCGTTCCCGTATAGTGAAAGAGTGGTTAGCCTTACAAACAGACATCACTGTATTAGATTGGCCTTCTAAAAGCCCTGACCTTAATCCTATTGAGAATTTATGGTGCTTAACTGGGACCCTACACAAGTCAAATCAAGACAAAACTTAGACGAAGAAGTTTATAGAAAGTGGGAATTGATGAGGAACACCAATGTATGTTCAAACATGGTTTCAAGCATGAAAAGCCGGCTAAAACAGGTAGAAGATAAAAAAGGTTTTCCTCTATGTTATTAGTAAAAATTGTAAAAAAAATGTGTTGTTGGTATTTCTCCATTATTGGGCAAATATTTACTCCATGCAAGTTTTAAAATAATGAGTAGGTATAATGCTATTGTATAAGTAGTGTCTAACAAATTATATTGTTTTTTTGCAAATAACAAGATAGTGCTTAAACAAGTAGGCTTTTCCAAGAGGTAACTCGTTAATTTCTACCTTAAAAACCATACATATTGTTAGCCATTTAATGTAGTTTTTTTAACATGGATTCTTCTTCATTAGTATTATTTCAAGTCAATTTGATGTGACATGACTGAATAAAGTGTTTCTGTTAATAGGAAATTTCAATGTAACTTTAATGGGAGCTGTTTGAATTCGACCTAATTAGTGGAGAAATACCCTATGCTTACTAAGATTGTGGTAAGGTTGCATTGCATTGGTAACGGGCTAAGAGATGAATATTGTTATCTTTGATAACATGTCGTTTCTCTTTGCAACGTTAAATAGCTGGTTTAGATTACGTATTACATATTGATAATGGCATACAGACTAATAGGGCGAGGGGCGGTCTAACCTATACTCATTTTTGAAATTGTTTTTTGAATAGCCCATTTTATACTTAAAAGCCTCTTCCCGCAATTTCCACAACTCCCACCGCTGTGTCCCGCCATCTCTGTCTAAAGTATAACTGAAAAATTGTGTTAAATGCAATAAGAATATTAATTTATAATCAAAGAAAAGGGAAACTATACATTTCACTTTTAACCGAGTAGTTTGGTATTACTTATAAAAAAAGTTATGACCCGACTTGTTTTTACGGTTCTACTCAATGAAGTAAAATGTAGGTATAATCTAAAGTAAACAACCAAAGTGTAATGCCTTATAAAGTTAAACAGCATGCAGACCACCAATACCACAATTTTAAACAGTAAGAGTTAAGCTAAAGGTATTTTACTTGTTAACTTTAAGTTTCACTGATGTATAATTGACTACACATTATAATTTAACTAGTAAATATTTAGCTGTAAAATATATAGTAATCAGTTTACAGAACACGCATAATATATCTACTGTCATATATATATATTACCCCCATTATTCAGTTAGTAAACAATATTTAATATAATAGTATTTAAATACCTACTTTTTAGTTAATAAAAAGTTACCAGTGACTATGGAATTTTCATTATTAGTCCTTAAAAAAAAGATTTTAACTTCTATTTTAATTAAACTTACTATATTAAATAGGATGTTAATAAATTATTAATAAAAAAGAACAAGTATAAAAATACAAAAAGTATCCTCTACGTAGATTCGAACCGCGAACCTAGTGTTTACTAGTCTGTTACACTATCCATCACGCTGCACGGACTCTTGTGAAGTTAACGAAATTATTGTTCTAGTTAAAAATTGATTAAAAGGGTAATTTTAATGTTCCGAGTTAATAACTGAGTAGGTAATAAGGAATAACAAAACGTATAAAATAAATATTTGTGGTAATGTAAAAAAATATTAAAACCAGGATTATAAAACAAAAGTAAAAAAAAAAACAAAAAGTGTGATTCTTATGCTGGGGTTCGAACTAGCGACCACATTTGTCTATTGCTGGAGGGGGGTCACATATCTCTGACGCTTACTGTACATCATGTTGATATTTGTCAAAAAAAAATTTTTGACAATTACTTACACATATGGAGTGCCCCCCTAAAAATTTTTTTTTTTGCAATTTCTCTACAAAACTAAGAAGCTGCACACACAATACACTTTAATTAAAAATTTGATAATGATACGTGTTATAGTTTCCGAGTAAAATAGCTGTGACATACGGACGGACAGACAGACAGACGGACATGACGAATCTATAAGGGTTCCGTTTTTTGCCATTTGGCTACGGAACCCTAAAAAGTATCTATCTTATGAAAAATGTAATTTAAATTTTTTGCTTGTGTACCAACCCTAGGCCGCTACAAAACATGGCAAAGCTGCCCCCCCATATTAGTCGGCGTGGTCTGGTGACTTTGCCAAAACAATTATCGGACTCAATTCAAACACTACGGCATTTATAAGGTAATCAATTCATTCCTTACCATTTAAATAACATAATATCTAAAATTTACGTACCTGGATGCGTTGTTTATACTCTAAACTTTTTAAAGTTCTTGAGCACTAACTTTTATGATTATGTGAGTGACGAATTTGGAACTGAAATGGTAAGAAAATGGTTGCCGTGGTGTTGTCTCATTCATAATAATTTTGCCAATTGATAACCATATTTTCTACTAAA
The DNA here is from genome assembly GCA_911728535.1 of Pammene fasciana. Taxonomy (NCBI): domain Eukaryota; kingdom Metazoa; phylum Arthropoda; class Insecta; order Lepidoptera; family Tortricidae; genus Pammene; species Pammene fasciana. The sequence continues at coordinate 13,336,104 of OU452276.1, read as the reverse complement.
AGTAGGCACAACACTAAAAAATATACGTTGTCGGTGGTATGAAAGGATTACCTTATGTACTCTGCTGGTGGCAAAGTCAGTAACCCTTGGCAAAGCTGCCAGACTTGACGGTACCCATACCTCTCTTTTGGACGTAGTTTAAGGAAATATCCGTGTACTTACTTATATTATAAATATATTGTAAAAATCACACGTACCCATTAATGCTGCTACTAGATAAATTTGCACTATGCTGGCGTGCGGATCGACTCCTAGTGCGATCCAGAGGCAACTGATGAAACTTAATAAACTTCCTATTATATAAGCCACCTGGAAAAATATACAATGATTACATTAGACTTGTGTTACCTGATGTAAGATAAAACTCACTTCTCATCAGACTCATCACTTCTCATCGTACACGTAGCACCTAAATATCAAACTGATATTTTGCACATCCACCTAGTCAACTATGACCACAGTCACCACAACCACAACTGTGACTTCCAATTCGGAAGCGTTACCTTCTAGTGCTTGAAAAAGAAATCATAGTGACCAGTTGCGCCTACTGAATCCTCAGTTGCTATGTGTTTGGTTCTCGATAATAAGTAATTGATTAGGCAATTCTAATGAATGAATCAAGCTCATACTTTACCTGGTTTCCGATACTGGTAATATTGCTTTTGAGTAGAAGAGATGAGAAAAATGATGAAATATACAGGACCAAAGGCACGCTTGCCACCAGCTCGGATCCTGCACTGGGGTTGACTGAGAGCCTCTCCTCCAGAAACAGGGGTACGTAGACCAATGTCAGTGCCCAGTAAAGCCGTGAGAATACGTATCTAAAACAAAGTGTTTAATAGTTATTGTTATACAATGGAGCAAAGTTGTATTTTAACCGCGAGTGTGTAATTGAAGCACGAGCTAGCGAATGGATTCTATGTCCGCGCATTGACATATAAGTAAACGCTTAAGCCCATCACAGACGGAACTATAATATATATTAATATACCGTAAGATACCGAGATATATATTATCGTATAGCTCGGCACCCCACACGGGAAATATATCAAAAGAGAGAAAGATATATCGGTTGTAGGTACGTCACGCCAGAGAAGGAAGGCAATATACCTAAAATATATCGAAATATATCGTAATATTTCAAGCTATAATATATATTATAGCTCCGTGTGGGGACTCTGTCAAATAGTACGTAAAATATCGAGCGTTAATATATATTATAGCTCCGTCTGTGACGGGCTTTACGTTGCATTTCTGCTACAAATTTATCGCACGACAAAAATCGTTGTGCGCACTTAGCCTTATATCTGAGATGGAAGAAAGGCGGCCATCTCAGAAATAAAATATGAATAACTGTTTGGTAAAGAAAACCATGTTTTTCAAGCCAGGCAAAGTCGTGCATCGTAGGCAAAGTTGTAGCACATGACGGTACTTATATGAAGTAGGTAATTGACGTCTTTACATGGTAGATGTATTTATTGTAGTTTGCAAAATTACAGCACAGGTTGTACTTATGTCGCAGAATGATAAGGGTATGCTTTAGTCCATGCCACATTAAAACGGTCTAACTGTAACATAAAATTGTGTTTTCAAATATACTTACAATAAACTTGTCTGATACAACAGCGGCATCCGTAGAAAATGATAAATTCTGGATTTGGTAATATGCTGGCCACTCTGCTGTTCAGTGTCGTGTTCTTCCTTCGTTAGCAAAGCCGCCGAACCGTTGGTTATGGTATGGCCATTGCTCTTCAATGGTTTCGGCGGTCTCAGCTTGAATAGGACGTGAAACAACGTGAATGCTGTCACGCCTATTCCCGTTATTATTATCGCTACATCCTGCAAAAAAAGTTGATGAGACTATTGTCTAATCGTTTGTACTTTATTTATTATTGAGATGCTGTGCGTAGGTATTCTGATTATTCATTTAGTCGCTCTGTTGATTCGCCGTGTGATACTTAAGTTTCAAATAAACACCCTGCCCACATAATATTAGGTTATGTTAATCTACGATAAACTTTGAAATTATATTAAGCTAGGGGGCCTAAGGCACTGATCCCACCGCGAGCTAGTAAGCTATGAGCTATCGGCTATAAACACGAACAAAAGATAAGCACTCCCGTGTCTCTTTTATTTACACGGGAGTGCTTATCTTTTGTTCGTGTTTATAGCCGATAGCTCATAGCAGTCATAGCTTACTAGCTCGCGGTGGGACCAGTGCCTAATTTACCGCGAACTACTAAAATGCCAAATTCGTTATTTCCGCGTCTATCGCTCATTACGCTCATCGCTGCATAGGTATTCGAAAGAGAGTGTGGGCAGTGAGTGCCAACGAAATGGTTCGCCGTTAGAGGCCTAGACATTAAATATGAATATTAAATAAGGTTAAATAGGCACTAGGCGTTTGAATACACGTGCGTTGGGCTTTTAAAGGAACAATTTTTATTTAGCTATACCTAGAAAGTGCTCATCTACCTGTACCTGTAGCTAATATATGTTATTAGATTAAGATATAACTTACGCGTAGTTTGTAATCGTCTGAGGGTCCGATGAACGTACTGTAGTTGGTTGCTCGTAATACGACCCATGTAATGAGGTAGACTGTTATGCTTGACGTCACTGAAGCCATATATCTTAAACAAAAAACAAATTACTTTCATATTCAATTTTTATCGTTATGAAGGGCGCTAGTTGGGAACAGTTAAATAAGATTCGATGAATTTCGAATGAACTTTCCTCCACGTACTGTGACAGTCAGCAGCAGAAGTAGCGAGACTGAGTGTTCTTCAAAATGGTTTCTACGCACTCTTGCCGTCTTCACAATAGTTTTATCAAGCTCAATTTGTACATGGTGCTGATTGTACCTTGTCACCATTAGCACCAATTTAGCATGTAGCTACAGTTACCTTTTCAAACTAACTTAAAAGCTGTCGCAAATATCCGGTATCATTTGGCATCGATCCAATATCCGGACTATGTCCCGCTCGATCTAGAGGAAGTGAGATAAGAGATCCAGAGTTGATAAGCAGTTGAGCACGGAATATACGGTGTCCACTACGTGAATTATTCAACGTCTGGCGCTGATCGAGCAAGCATAGCTGTAGGTAGACATCAAACAGTAAGGAGAACGTTTACTTACCTTATGGAAGTCAGTTCTGAACGAACTTGCAAGCTGTCGGAAATGCTCGGTATCATCGCAAGATGCGATATCTGGACTATGGCCCAACCGATCTGGAAGAAGGTGATGATTATAGAGTAGTAAAGCGGCATCCACCACGCGAGGTAGTCAACATCTGCGCCGATCCAGCAACCCCAGCAACGGATGAACAGCATGGGGAATGTGCATGTGACCATTATGCTCCCTGAAATTGTTTACAGAGAAATCTTATCAAGTTATCAATTATACGTTGTAACTTTTTTTTTGTCGACAGGAACTGCCAAATGGCGTACCGTAAGCGTAACACACTGTTCGGTAGGAAAATTACAACTGGCAGCTAGACCGAAAAATCTACGGTGGGTGAAAAGTACTGCCAATTCCTTAGGACTCATTAAAATTATATTACATTACATATTGCATTCGGAGGCTGAATATGAAAGGACAGCAAGTAGCAACCAGCCTCGATGGTTACCACTTTATTCGAATTTGTATTTACTTAAGATACATGTAGTATCTAATATACCACACGTGCACGTACCTGTTAAGTGCCACGACTTCTTTGTGCCATATCTATCTGCCAGAATGCCTACCACTGGAGTAGCTATTGCATCAACAATTTGCCCTGAAAAATTAAACCATAATTCAAGATCAAGGCGCATGTAAAATTACTTAACTTTAAAGGGAAATAGCATAGCATCAATCAATACAGGAATTGTTTTGTGCGACTATCAGATACTTACACGCTTAAAAAACGGACCTAACGCTATGCCTAAATATGAAATCTTAATATGCCGCCTTATAATAAGAGTCATCATTTATGGGTTTAATATAAGAATTATTAACAAAATACTAACCTGTCATGAGTAAGAATCCAGCGACGGCGGACCTCATTTCTAGCACTGCTTGGAAAAATAGCATCATGTATGAAAACCACATGGCGGCACATAAGTCGTTGTTGACGTGGCCCAGGCCGAAGACGACATTCTGGTGGTCCCGCCACCATCTTTGTCTTTTAGATGATCGACTGAAATGAATAACACCCATATAAATAATGTATTAGGTATAGCAGTCAGTGATATCGAATAATGAAGACCGGTGTGTGCTCCGGGCAGCAACGGGAACATGTTTAAGAATAATGAGTAATGAGATACCAAATAGATATTAAAATAATGGCTATGTGCCTAACTTGAACAAATGCAATGGCGTTCAAGGCAGAACGGGGACGAGTAGAATATATGCGTTTATATTGACTCCGGATACAAACCAACCGCTTAATATGACGTATTTAATAAAATCACCATAGGACCATTACATTTTTTTCGCTTCTGAAACTACGTTTTATATGGCGCCCGGTTAGTATGACTTTTTTCGCATTTCCTTTCGATGTCACTGTAAGCGGATTCTACTGTATTATCTACTGATATATATGACTATATCATCAAAAGAAATTTTCAATTAAGCTTGCCAATTAAAGGTTTATGAGCGAATTGCTAATAAGTAATAAGTTACGCATTTAATCGACTGATAGTGTAGGTTACTGCATTGGTCTAAGCGATAGACGAGGTAGTGTTTTCTAGTATACTATACTTTAAAAATAAAAAGAAGTAAGTACTGCTTATGATTATGAACTTTAATAGATGTCTTAAACAAAGAAAAATAGACTAAGGCCTCCAGTGTTCATGGCTGGAATCGAACCAGCGTCTTAAACGCCATATGAGATGAGGAGTTTGGTAGTAGCCCAAACGATACATAATATTACAATAATTTGACTAAAGAAAATTGTCCATTATAGTAGTTTATGTAACTGTTACGTAATAGGGGTCCTTAAAAAACGAGTGTGGTTTTATGAAACGAACGAAGTGAGTTTCATAATAAGATCACACGAGTGTTTTAAGGCCTAATTACGTACAGTTGCATACACTGCTTTATCTACACTCATATTATAAACCCGAAATGATGATTGAATGACTGCCATTGCACGGATTGCACTGCCATCGCCATGGCCAACTCGATTATGCCGGCGGTCGGGAGGCGCGTGCCGGCGGGCGGGGCCCACCCGGATTTTCATAATGATATCGAATTTTTGCTTATTATTTGATAATAATAACATCGTTACAGATAAGACATTTGTTCTAACTACTAACGAAACAATCTATTTTTATGGTGGTTATAACGTGCGGTTTTTGAACGCATCATGGAGGGTTTATGATATGGGTGTAGATAAAATCTTAAATGGTTGTGTAAATTTGTATGTATCTAAAATACAAAACCACGTTATATATACTTATATTAATGTGTATATACAAAAATATTGTTGTTGGTTTATCTAGAGCTGCCTGAATGTCTGCATGCGCAAAATTGGTCAAATTGCACTGAATAGTTCACGGAATTGGTCAAATTGCAGAGAATAGTTAACGGAATTAGATGATGTCCACGACCCGGTAAATTACTCACGCCAAATCAATTTCAACTTCCGCCTCCTTCGCGTTTTCCACCATTGTCTCGTTAGCGTCCGTTGATCCATATTTGGAACACATCCTTTCTTTGAAAACTTAAAGTATGCCGATATTTAGTAACTACGGAATCGCAATATTCGTAACACAATTTTGGTCATCGGCAACCTTTGCCAACCAAGATAATAATCTTACAATGTCTGTTATGTATTAAACTTTGCACTTTAACTTTTGAACTTTAGGTACCCATAAAATTAACATGTTGATAAAACAAGAGTATAACGATTGTTGAAACAATTAACCTATTCTGGTTCCAATGAACGAATGTCCTAATAAAAACCGGCGCGCGCGTGTGTCGTCAAAGAAGACTTATAGGCGTTTGAATTTGATGCCGTCCCTATCCTTACTGTGTCTGTGGCTGGATGAGCGAATTCTAATTGACGACTGGAATCAACTGATGATACAATGATGGATTGTAAGTGCAAGTCCTGTTGGCTAATAAACGGTTAAGATAAGTTGAAAAGTACTAACCTTGTAGATTAGGTAACTTTAGGTTACTCTCATTCATTCATTATAGACTGTTGACAAATACAATAGGTATATTTAGGTATTGTTTATAGTTAGAATTTGTAACTATTTTTCAGAGTTTTACCATATTATTACAGATGGAACCATACTTTATTTACTTTACATATCTTACGATAACTTTATTATAGGGACGTTACGTACCTTCCCATTAAGTATATAGTCCATTGTAGATTAATCTACTCTATATAATGATGATACTAAACTAAGGTGAATGATCGTCAAACGGGAAGGATAGTTACCTGCTATACTACTTCATTACTACAAGTACTTAGGTACCTGAGCGTTACGCAAAGTCACGTCCGCGGCAATTCTATTCAATTCCCAATACAGTATCCTTAGTGGCATAACTATATAACTAGGTACGTATCTATATTATAGTCTGAGATACCCGACGAACTTCGTGCCGATAGCAATATTTTGTTTATTTCTCGTATCTATATTAGTTATTCTGCTATTCGAGACAGAGATACTTGAATCCAAAAAAATCAAACACCATGAACATCGGTTCAGCCGTTCTTCAGATATAAATGGTGTAAACGACACGTTTTATGTATAAGAACATTTGACGTTTAGAACAAATCCATCATGTATTTTTCTGGTTGCTTCCCTAGGTAATGACAATTACTAATTATTAGTATCCTCCTTTATCCTATAGAAATATGAGAAATCGAAATGATCGTTGTTTGGCATCACTGAGCTTCGCACGCGAGCTTTTAATTAACAGGTGATTCGCCCTCACTTACCCTCTGCCACTATTACGGGGTGGTTCAGGATTTGGAAGGCTTCATCAAGGCGCATTCTTCAAACCGAATGGCATGCGAGTATACTCAAAATCATCTTGAACCCGATTGGGTCTAAGAGTAGAATCGTTCCACTTACGATAGTCAATTATTACGATTTTACGATCTGCCACTTTTGTTTGCCAGAGCCATGATCATACATTGGCAACAACAAACATTCTATAGGCCCTCCAATAAAACGTGTGCTACTGATATTAACATAAGCAATTTGTTGCTTTCTACCTTTTCGGTAATATATTAATTATTAGCTAACTAATATATTTTATGTACCTACGAATCTAGTCTAGATCCGGTCGTCGCCCGCGCGTAGGGGTGATTATACTAGCGGTGGCTTCTTACTTACGGAAGGTATTAGGTTTCCTCCAGGGTTCTGATTCCTATCGCTAACGTCACATCACCTCACTCAACCCAGAATAAAAATGACCTCCAATCCCGCACAGGTCCGTAGGATATCTAGATCAAGATATACTTGGGGTAACACCACACTAAATATACATTTTGTGGATTAACGAGCAGGGTCCACGCTTCATTGGGTACAAAACTCGTATGGACGTTGTGACCCTGTTGTGGCAACGTTTCCCATTGGCATGTTACTATCTCGTCATACCTTATTAAATTTCTCTTGGTATAAAAGAGCTATCGAATTACGAACTTGTTAGCTCCTACATTAATGATAATAATGAACTGGTGCAAGACAAGACACGCTAGTTTTAACACTTGGAAGTAACTTGAGTTTTGATTTATGTATTGTATTTACTTTATTTTATTGAAGTTGTACAACATGCCCTACATTAATAATAATAACGTTGTCAGTGACGCGACGCGTGACGCGCAAATTTTTCACACCAATAGGCAGGCGCAGATCCAGGATTTCGTTCAGAGGAGGGCACTTTCCTTCACAAAATATCTTGCGGCCCGCATCTATGGCCCCCCATAGTATACAAAACATGCGTGTCAATTGCATGTATATTTTTCAGATATACTTTAGTATATTTTTATTTAAGCGCCATCTATCTCAGTAAAGTTGTACCGTCTGGTCCCCTTTACTTTGGCTGGCGCCTTACCACGACGTGCCACGACCGCACTCAGCTAACAATACGAGTAAATTAAATGTACCTACTTACCGATAGATGGCGCGTATAGCTTTATTTTGTTTACAACAGTGTACAGTCCGTGAGATCTAAAAAGAACCTTCGGGTTTTAGAGAGAGACGTCGGGTATCAATCAAAAGTGACACATGAAAAGCAGAACACCAATATTACCTTCGTGTGTCATCGCCGATTCCCGAAGGTTCTTCTTAAAACTCACGGACTGTAATAGTGTATTATTTGTAGGTATGTACTTAATGTAAGTATGTTTATTTGTCTTGAATACTTATTTATTACCTGAAGATAGTGTTTTGTAGCAATAATGCCGACTTTAATATTTTATTTATTGTTCTTTGTTCTCTGTGACTGTGACGTCATGATTATTGCATGTATATAAAATAAGATAGGGTTATATACTTCCTTTTTTTAAGATTAGAAAAATGGATCAACTGTCGTCATCTGATTTCTGGGAAAACTATTGTAAACTCGTTATTTTGCGTCTTTCCCAATCTTAAAAATTTTTGGTACATACGTATAATCTCAAATATAAACAGTAGGTAATCACACTAATATCCTTTTGATTGTATAATTTGTGTACAGTTACGTATAGCCTGACCGTAAACAATGTGCAAGATGCATAACAATTAATTCATAAAAAATATATTTTTATTAATTAGCTTGGGAAACGTCTTATTCCAACCATAGAAAACCTCATCTAATTATAGTATTTATAGTAAAGAAATTCAAAAATATGTATTACCTCAAAATAATGTTTTTTTCTTCAAGTTAATTTACTTGCTCGGAAAGGCTGGTTGTTCCGCGCAGGGTTACAGGACGTAACATTACTCCCCCCGCAAACACTTTTTAATAATATCAATTCCAAAAAATACGATATTACTGCAGTCATTGTTCCCTGCATCGGCAATGCAGGCCATTAAAAATTGGCTGATCACGATCGGTCACAAGCGATTGCACAATCGGACCTAGGATATTTCCGATCGCTTGAGAGTTTATCGCTCTAGTAAACCAGTATACAGTAGACAGGCATAGAAAAGTTCTTCAAAAATACCTAATCATATCTGCGAAGTGCAAGCATCTTACAAATACTTAGGTACAAGAAGGTCCTTTTTGCCTAGTTATAGTTAGTTAGTTTTACTGGTTGTGCTCCGCAAGTCCACATTCAACGTGCGTACTTTGCTCATGCCCATAGAAAGAATAAAATAATTATTTGCATATACAAAATACGTGAATGTATACTGGTTCGACCAAAAAATTTGACTCACTCGCGCCGGCGCAACCGATCAATGGCCTATGCACAACCACCCTGATTTACTGCCGCCCTGCCCAGACATGCAGTCACGATAATTAAATCCGTTAATTGATATAGCGGCACTAATGACGGTTTTAATTTATTACTTGAATTTGTCTCTGGCTTTTCTGTGTGGTCATGGCCAAGAGAACATTAACCTATGGTCATTATGGTTATTGGTTGTAAAAAGCTTTAGTTAAAAGGTCGCTGTGTTAGAAATTACGCTCTTTGCATACTTACTATAAACTATAAAAGGCTCGACGGATAAAAGGGGTTAGGAAGACCGGAATGAACCATTGAAGGGGTTTGAACACTCTTCTTCTTCCTAGCGTTTATCCCGGCTTGGGGTCCGCTTGACAACCTAATCCCAGGAATTGGCATAGACACTAGTTTTTACGAAAGCGACTGCCATCAGACCTTCCAACCCAGAGGGGAAACTAGGTCTTTTTGGGTTTAGGTCCGGTTTCCTTACGATGTTTTCCTTCACCGAAAAGCGACTGGTAAATATCAAATGATATTCCGTACATAAGTTCCGAAAAACTCAGTGGTACGAGCCGGGGTTTGAACCCGAGACCTCCGGATTGAAAGTCGGACTTCTTACCGCAAGGCTACCAGCGCTTCAACACTGAGATCTTTGAAATAAAAGCACATGCGTTTCTAACGATTTCAACCTTATTGGGCGAGTTAGGAATGTTGGTAACCACAATGGTAAACGCTTAATAGGTACATGGAAACTTTTGATATATCATCATAATTTGCTTGTTCTTGTACCATTAACTTGGAGTATGCGTATGCGCAGCATTTTTTTCCACACATCTATGTCGCCGCCCGTCATCACATCATTCACATCCTTTCTTAACATATTATAAATTCAAGAAATGAAATATTGTAAAATAAATAAAAAATTAAGCCGACTTCAGAACCTTGACCCTAGTTGAAAGTCTTAAAATCAAGAACAAAACAACTTTTTAATCCAGTTCAATCAAGCTTCCTAGTACTTAATTATCGTTACATATTAAAATCACGTTACACATGACACGTACCACGAACTGCAATAAAAAGGTCAAGACTCGAGTAAAAGGCGCAGGCAAAACAGGTTTCAGATTCGAGTCAGCCTTCGATCCGCTAAAACAGTCAAGTTTAACTTTCAGCTGTATGGGTAGCAGCTGTTTAACTCTATCCATTCGCAATCAGCTGAGAACAATAGTGCGAAGCTTTAGCTTCGACCAAGTAAAATGAAACGTCCATTTGAATTTGTATGCAACTTGTCTGTAAGGATGAAAAAGTTGCGTTATGAGAAACAAAAAAAAATTGCACGCCATCTTTTTCCCCGTGTTTGTCCCATTTTTTGCCTCAGCTCGATGGAGCCTAAGATCCGCCTGGAAAACGAAACCTAAGAATTGTGTAGGTGGGCAACAGGGGTTGTCAAGCGAACCCCAAGCCGGGACATACGCTAGGAAGAAGCCGTAGGTGGGCAATAATTTTTACGAAAGCGATTGCCATCTGACCTTCCATCCCTGAAGGGAATCTGGGGCTTGTTGGGATTAGATCAGGTTTCCTCGCGATGATTTTCCGCACCGAAAAGCGAATGAAATGAAATTGCGTAGGTACATGTCAAAAAATACGTCACTAGGGAAATAATACATACACAAACGAACGTGGTATTTTGCGGCTTAAGGCCGGGCTGGCCGAGGGTAGAGGGAGTGGAGCGGTAGCTCCAGGCGCCAAATGGTGAGCGGGGGCGCCAAATGCCAATATACGGCTCTACTCTGATCAAGGGCTAAGGGCACCTATCTTGAGAAATACATATGCAATTGGTAGGTATGCTATAGGTACATTTACACATAGGTAGGTATTTATAGAATTGGATATAGGTAGGTAAGTATTTCAATTAATCACCGCCCGCCGTCGCACAGTCTCGCCCGGGCGTCGCATACAGTCTGCTGCCATTTGTTCCAAGAGCTATATTGAAATACTAGAGTAGCTACTTGCGAATATTGTATTGTTTCAACGACCAACTTAATTTCCTGGTTTGCATTCAATTTTCTTCGGTAGCACTTAGGATGTCGACTAGGATAAGAGCATGAACTTGTTTTTAAGTTATTAACATAATTTACGTATTTATACATATTGCACTGACCAGTTTTTATGAGAATGCAAAATAGTCAAATTAGAACTATTAATTTTAACTGCCTTTACAGAATTTTCATTGGTTCTAATTACTCTGAGAGTGTTATAAAATGACAACGCCGACAACGGATGGATTCTTAGTTATGAGCTGACAGAACAAATTTACTCCGAACTCGGATTAGAGACAAAAATCGAGAACTGAGGCATGAAAATTAAATGACCGGCCCCTTTTTCACCACGGTGACAATTGTCACAATTTCTGACATATCCAAATTACTGACGTCACATGCGTGCGCATGCTACAGTAATCGCTTACCAACAGGCGGGCTGCATGCTTGTTTGCCACCACCATGATATTTTTAATAAAATTGAACATATTTATATTATATCGTTAATATATATATATATATATATAATAGGTACTGAGTTTACTGAAGTGCTCACGACAATTGTCACGAATAACCATAGTTTTTAGAAGAATTGTAAATATTTCTCGACATGAGATTGGGCTTGTGTCGGAATTTTCGATACATATGTCAAAACTTCTGTTTACAAAAGTAGTAGTTTTAGTGATAATAAATGAAGTTTTTCTTTAAATACTATGCTAGTGGCAAACAAGCGTGCAGCCCGCTCAATAGTAAGCGGTCTCCGTAGCCTATGGATGCCTGTGACGTCAGTAATTTGGATATGTCAGAAAATTACAATTGTCATCGTGGTGAAATAGGGGCAGTAATGCTATCAATGATTGGTTTTTAAGTAAGTAAGCGTAAATTTTCCATTCTCTTTACCAGAGGTTGCGGGCATTTAGGGTTATTAACGGTTTGTAATGTAATATCCATTCCGTAGGTACTTATATGATATGAACGTAAAATGAAAATTCATCCCACCAAGTGAACAGCGCGATTGCATTTTTTTTCGAATAAAGCCCAAATGAAAACTGATTGAACTCGCTCCTGTTTTATGATTTCATGGTAAAACGGTGTCGTAACTTTTAACAACGGAACGCGTGGGAGACAGCGCTGAATTATAGCATTTGTGTTTATTATGCATTTGGGTCTATTTTATGAATTATTTATGTCCTCGGTTAAAGCTGTGTACATGGCATTATGATTACGTGGTGTACAGAGCAATTCGTCAACGGAAGCTCTAGATTGCACGAACGTTGAAAATGCCATGCTATGTCGTGGACTGCTAACGGATTGCTATGTTCTGCATATCTTTGCTGCATATTACACTACATATTACGCATGAAACGTTGCTAACATTCAGATATCAGTTTAAATTAACTCTCACTCTTTCGTGCAATTAATTACCTGCTCGAGTATAATCTTGCTCGAAACCCATTTTGGGTTTCGAGCGAAATAAACAGAGAATTGAGGGAAGCCTTTATGTTACCTACCTCAGTTAAGTGAAAAAGAATGGAAGCTCTTTCCGGCTAAACTTGGTTCAAATCATATTTATTGAATTAAGTTATAAACATATGCGTACAATGGATCTACTACATATATTATATATTTTAGTGATATTAGCTATTATCGTAAGTAGCTGCATACTATATTTATTTAAACATATAACAGTGGTTTTGGTTTCATTCTTTGAAATACGAATTAGGTAGGTACTTACTTATAGGTAGATAAACAGTTAAACACAAACATACCTATTTCATTAAAATTTTAACTCGCTTATTAAGTATATTTTTCTCTAGGCCTTAATTAATTAGAGTTAGTAACTATAACTTAAATGATACAAAGAAAGGTATATATAATTAAAAGGATTTAGCCTAATTCTTCATTTAATGGAAGTCATTACGTGTAGAAGCAGAGCAATGCTAGTGTACTTAAAAGTTAAAAGCTAAATTTTCGCTATCTGTGTCCATGATCTCATTTAATTTGGTCATAAAAGCTTTTAATAGAATCGAAGGAACGATCAAACATACCGACGGTTTTAATGGAGTATAAACTTTTAAATAAATATCACATAGATACATAAAATAGGTAGTAATCCACCTACATTACCTACAAACTTCATTAACTAGTAACTACTTAATGTTTTTAGCAAACATTTAATTATGTGTTGGTATGTTAATTAAACTGTATTTATTTAGCTGAATTTGCATCATTGAATTTCAATTACTTTAGCTCTTTATTTAACTGATAGATAAAAGTGAACTTTAAACGTGTAGTTAGGTGAAAATATATTAGTATCTAGTTATTGTATTGTGCTGGTAGAGAACGATTTAAATAATGAGGTCAATTATTTATTTAGACTTTATTGTACAATACACAATATACGTACAAGTGACGGACTTAATTCCTAAAGGCATTCTGTACCAGTCAACCATCGGGCTAAACAGAAACATTATAAGATTATGATCCTGAAATAGCTTTAAGATCCTCTGTTAACCCACTATTGACAAATAAACATGTACAGTCACGCTCCGTGATTGTTGAGCCATTTAGGGTTCTATAGTCTGTATCTTTAGGTATTTAAATAAAAGTAAACAAAATCTACCCTCAAATTGGTCCTGAAGCCAGTTGAGGGTAGATGAAAACATTACATGATCAAATAATGTAGGTCAGTGAAGATCAGGCGTTTTTGTATTTGGTTATATAATACTCTTTTTGGTTGGTTAACCAATTAATGTTATAACTACCCGAAAATGTACAAATTGTTTGTTTACTTTTATTTAAATACCTAAAGTACAGACTACAGCTAAATTGGTTGTGCAATACTTGCGCTATGGAAGGTCCAATTTAGCTAGAACCCTAAATGGCTCAACAATCACGGAGCGTGACTGTACATGTACACTCGCCATCAGATATATCGGAGCGGCCAAGGTGGTCACAAATATCTGAACAACGCCTCTATTGTCAAGGCGATACAGTGAATGTTTAGATATTTTTGAGTACCATGGCCGCTCCGATATAATTGATGGCGACTGTACATACATAGTTCGTTTGTCCAAATTTGGCCTGAAGCTATTTATTTAACAAACCTGCATATGATACGATATGTACCTATCTATGCAATAGTAATCACTATGCAAAGCAGTTGGAATGCAGTCCTCGCTGTCATTTTAAAATTTTCGTGTCATTATTTTGTAGCCTTTCCTCTATTTTACGTTTGTACAGATATTTCTTTATATACATGCCAAATATAATACCAAACTATTTATGACATTTATGCTATTAAAACGGATTAAATCCAAGGGGTAACTACGACATGCAAAATAGTCTACCGTTAACGACCCATGGAGGTCTTATACGAATTTTATGCAAAACACGGTCTTTGAAATATTCGCCATGCTGTGTGCGAGTTTCAATATATTACGAGAATTTGCATGGCCTTAATCACATCTGAGCTTTGCAGTTTTGCTGAAGGACTTTAAAATCTAATCCAAACGCTTTTTTAAAGTTAAAAACAGTTGGCTTATACTTTTAGTACGCTTGTCTTCCAGTTAAGATATGATTATTAGTCGTCTTTATCTCTAAACAAGGGTCCCTACCGCATCTCTTCGTCCGTATACTTCAGCAGTCTAAGTCTTCCACTAGTATAAATGCGTTAAGAACACCGTGTAGATCTTCTGGGACCACGGACTCTGTTTTGTGGACTAACTTTATGGTTTGTAGTGCAGAAATCCATTTACTTTTATTTTCGTGCAAAAGCAACTGGCGTAGTTCATTCTAGTTTTGGACTTAATGCACGAAAAAAAAAGCTTCCGGGATATTTACAATCCAAGACATTATTATTTTCTTGAAAATATTTCCTCGTGACAAGTATTTATTTCTTTTACCAAAAATATGATTCTTCGCTTAATAGAACCACGTTTTCTTAAAAAAGAAATACAAAAATGTATTGTTTCAAGAGTATATTGAGTAAATAAGAGAGATTGTACTTTCAAATAAAATCAAATCAAATAAGTATTATCTTAGGTAAAAGAAAACTAGAAAATCTGTAAGAATATATTCGCTTGGTTATATTTAAAACTTTAATTTATTTTCGTTAAAGGAAATAAATGCTTGTCACGAGGAAATATTTTCAACATAATATGATAATGTCTTAGATTGAGAATATCCCGGAAGTTTTTTTCCGTGTGGTTGTATTTTTTCATAGGTATGTCTAAAGAGTTGTTAGAAGTTATTTGCAATTTTTTACGATTCATATAAATATCATCATGAGTGCAGTGTAATTAATATTCAATCTGTCTTGTGTTTCTCAGCGAATCCGGAAAGGATAAACTTATTTGCGCGAGTTTTATTTGATCGAATAACTAAAAGAGGTTTTCTAGCAGCGTTGCATTGATTTGATATCCAGCTCTCAATAATACACCAAGCGGAGAGTTTCAACGCCTTCAATTTTATTGACCCCAGTATCCTGAAAAATATTTGAAACAGCAACCTTCCTTTTGTCAAGCGAAGTACAGTCAGCAACATAAGTGTGACTTAAAGACTTGTTTCGTTCATGTTATAATATATGTAGGCAATTAAACTTATTATAATATTACGAGTATTGGTTAGTTTATTGTGTTTCTTTTATCACGAGTTGTATCACCTGTGTTTTACAAATAAAAACATACTTACTCAATTACTAGATACTTACGCTTAGGAAATAAAATCTATTTCTACTAAGTACTTATGTATACCTACTAACAAATATCGCAAGATCCTACAATATTTTATTTTTTTATATTTTTATTTTTTGAAAGCTTTAATTTGTACCCACCTTCGCGTTTCTCTGTTTGGCCCTATGGTTGACTGGTAGAGAATGTCTTAAGGCATTAAGTCCGCCTTTTGTACTTTAAGTTGTTTCTTTTGTGCAATAAAGTTTAAATAAATAAATAAATATTTTTCACGAAACAAGGGCAGACGAGATACATGCAATAAACTTCTATATTTTTGATTTAAAATGCTTGACATTACCTATTACTTACAAGAGATGCTCGCTGGGGCCAAACTGTCTGATAACAACAGGATACTTGATATAAACTTTTTTAAATGTATTTATATAAAACATAGATTTATAAATATTGCTCAATAGTAGAGGTTTTTATATTGAACCGTCTAGTTTTCCTTAAAGTCAGGGTTTATCACGGTTTTCCTTAACAGTCTAAGACAGGCGTGCTAAGTAGACCTCCGTACGATATACCGGCTATAACGATATCCTGGAAACGTGGGTTCGTTTGATAACAATTTGATTATTCCACGACCGCAATGCTAGTTACCGTTTTAGGGTAATATTTGTGAATAATAGATACCGTCCTCCGCCCTACAAAATAACAGTTAAACAATTACCCCACAAATGTTTCTTATCTAAGCCGATTAGCGTTCGTGGTACCAGTGCATAAATCTAAACAATTTTGCCAGTAATTAGAAACCTGTTTATTGGTACGTAAGAGTTTTATTTACTGTGGTGGTTCTAGAATTGTTATAAATTAGAAATTAATAATAGTATATATATATATATATAGGGTTTCTAGAAGATTGTTGTATGTATGTATGTATTCAGGTTGAGTTCAGTTTAGATCTCTGCAGTTGTATTCCTAGGCTTCAAGAAACCACTTGTTGCCAGGCTGAAAAATGCTATTGTTCTCTTCACCAACCACTTGAACGTCCCCTGTATGATTTTCATTCATTACTTAGACGTTAAGAAGTAATATTTTTTTTACTAACTCTACCTAAGAGATTCTAGCTAAATAGAATAGAATAGAAAACATTTATTCAAACAACACATCTTACAAGATAAATCATTAGTATGTGATAGTATCAATTGAAAGTATGTTCTATAATAGTGACCATTCTATCACATCTATTAAGTCAAGAGTACTTTATAAGCAGAGGTCGGCGGGGGTGAGCTGTTTTCATAGTAATTTGACGTATGTCGTGTCAAATTAATATGAAAACAGCTCACCCCCGCCGACCATTGTTTATAAGATAACAGCCGTTTTGTGGCCATAAAAAAATGTTATCACAGTTAATTAAGATGTCTAAACACCAGCTTCCTCGCGCTAATATCGGCCCTAGCAGGAAACGTGCAGGGTTAACTGCCGGGCTGAGTAAAGGAAAGAAATGGTAAACTCAAACCGGTCAGGTGCAAACATCGCGTGCACCGAGCCTAGCGATAAAGGGTCAATACTCCTTCACAGGGTTGCTAGATATGGATGTGAAAAGTTGTGACCAAATCCCTGAGGTGTGGGGCATTTTGTGACACTGCAACTGTTGTAACAATATCGCCATATGATATGATGCATGCAGACATGGCCCAGTGTTCACTTCAACGAGTTTATACCGTTAAATTGCTGACTCGCCAAAGAATAGAGGCACCTCCATACATTTAGAATACTATACTTGACAATTTGCCAATAATAGTATGTTTTACCTGAAAATTATTTGTGTTACAAACAGTTGTATTTAGAATTACATTTGTTAATTAACTTATTATTTTTTCCATTTTAATGATGAAATCATTACAAGAACAAGATCCGTATTTTTTTTACTTGTGGTAACCCTAATACTCTCGCCTGCCATAACTTGCGATAAGTGTAGCATTACCTCTAAAACACTTTTAAGATTTCAATTATCATTTATTTTCGGAATATAAAAATATCTTTATGCATCCGCCGATGGCGGTCCGGTTTGTATCGGTCATTGATGTCACTTAGTGCAAAACAATAAAGAAAAAAAAACTAGAGTACCTAAGCTACAGGTAGACGTAGTTTGTAGTCTGATATCCCTTTTTATTCGATTCGACATATTAGACAGAGACACTTAGATTAGGTATATGCGAGTTAGGGCTACGATCGTATCAGTATTCGACATGTAGGTATCTTTTTAGGCTTTTTCACCTTGCCAAGTACAATCGTCGACGTCGTGGTAGTCGTGAAAATATTTTAGACGCACAATGCTCTATTAAGTTCGCAAATTAAAATATCTCTCATTTTATGATATAATGTTGGTATAAATTATTCTGAACATGCCGCAAGCATTGTGCGCACCTTTGCGCCAGGAGTGAGCTCGGTAAATTATTTTTTTCCATCCCTTCTTTATTTTTAATATATAACATTTTGAACATAGAAAAGCTTAATTAATTAATGCGTATTAATAAATTTCATTTCTGCAAAGGTCTAAGTCCTGAATAAAGGTCTCTCGCAAATGTTTTCGTGCTGGTTGCTGAAATAATAATTTATTTTTAGGACAATAATGACCTATTTCGCATGTGGCAGTTCTATTATTATAATATTTGTTACCTCCAAGTGTGGGCCGCCAGATGTTATGAATAGGGTATTTAGAATAGCAAGAATCGATACCAGACGCTAATGGCCGTTATAAACAAATAGTGAGACTATGAAAATATTTTTTATAGAACTTCTTACATAATATATTTTTCTCAAACATGCAATGAAATGTCTTCGTTATGTGCGTCATAATAGGCTTCGAAGTGTCACGTTTAGGGCGGATCAACTCCAGAGAACAGGTAACGATTTTCATATAAAATTGACGGCCGGGAGCCGGGAAATATTTTTTTTTTAATTTCCATTCCACATAATGTTTGTGGCACAGGATCATGGCATTCAGCCATTTAAGGTTATAGGCGATATTAACTTTTTGGTTCATTTGACATTCTACCACTACTTATGCATATTAAAAAAAAACAATAATCATCATAATATTAGTTTTCTTTGTTTTTTTTTGATTTTTTTTTTTGAATTTTTTTTTTTGAATTTTTTTTTGCAAAATTTTTTTTTGATTTTTTTATTATTATTTTTTCCTTATTTTTGTGTTTTTTTTTTGTTTTTTTTTCTTTGGATTTTTTTATATTTATTTCATTGCATGTTTGAGAAAAGCACTATACATACCTCGGCGTGAAAAGGGGTTGCAAGCCTCGTAACTATCCGGCCTCGCTACGCTCGGCCGTCTATATAACTCAGCCGGCAACCCCCTACTTCCCAGCCTCTGTAGTAATGTACTATTAAATTGAATTTTTCAGTGTCTTCTTTTCATTCGTTTATTGAAACTTTTTGACCGCAATTGAGCGCATCAAAGCTCATAAACACTTAATTGACTTAGTTAATATTGAAGTCTAAGAGGGCTGAAGTTGAAATCAAAGCAACAGGAAAATTAAAGACTGATATAATAAACAAGCGGCCGACATTGGGTAAGAACTTAAGAAGGTTAGGTTAGGTTAGGTTAGGTTAGGTTAGGTTAGTTACTTAAGAAGGTTAGGTATGTATAGGTAGGTATATTTCACATCGCGGCTGTATTGACTTTTAAGATATCTTTTCGGCATCCCAAAACAGCAAGCTCCATACCTCATATTCCCAAATCCTAAACACACACTGTTCTAGAAACGTTTCATTATTTAAATAAACGTCCAATAAGGGATCTCAGCAATAGCAACACATAACCTCGTGTAAGCGTTTGAAATGAGTGTTAGCGCTGCCTACAAATACCCGCGGATATTGAGATGTGGCTCACGCCCGGCCAAATTCATGAGGGCGAAGTAAGACCTCGGCGAGCCGTACGCGAATTATCTAAATGCGTACCCATCTGTTATCATCACTGCAAACGTGCCGCGAACGATGCCTATAACGCCTATTCATAATAGACGAAGAGCTGGCCCCGTCAGATATGACACAATAATGAGGGCCATGAAATCCGTTTATAGTTTGTTTGCTATACTATGCTTATTTCTAGATCCGGATATCTGGCAGCTTTAAAGTGGTGGGGGTCAAAGAATGCAATGGGTTTGATGCAATATTATGGGAAATAATGTAGGTAGTTAATTAGATTATATTATAGCCAGAACTTTCTGTTGGGAGAAAGTAGTGCCGAATTATGTATAATGCAATTTATAGTTAGTCGCCTACTGTTTTTGTTTCCGCAATAATACACAATGTTTTATGTTCTATCGTTAAAATATAGGCCTTGTTCTCTATAAATGACACAACTACCGCAGTTTCTACCTATTTTGGTATTACATTTTTCGAACTGAAAAACCTTGTTGGTCTGTTACTCTGGTCTCCTCCTATTAAAAGCTGCCAGATGCCCGGGCAGCTAGATCCGGATCTAGCAATAAGGATGGCGAAGCAATCTAACTAGATAGGTGTAATTGCTCTCATTATTGTGTCACATCTAATCTAACGTGGCTGGCTCTTAGTCCGATAACTGGCTAGCTTTCTTTGGTAGTGGGCACAGACAGATTGAGCCTGAAAATGTGAAGGTACAATGATTGAAGCACCTAAAGGACAATAAAGACTAAATTCTTGCTTTAGGTGTTAGATAGCATATGAAAAAAGGCTAGAATTTCCTAACGCGTAGGAAGAAATCTGTTTGTTTGTTAACTACACAAAAACTACTGCAACAGAGTTTCATTAAATTTTGTATAATTTTAACAGTTTAACTCTGGAACGACATTTAGTTTTCCTCTAAAATGCATAGTTTGTAAAGCAGCTAGTACTATTACTATAATAATTAATAAAACATGTCTGCATAATTATTATCTAGAACAAGAAAATGATTTACTAGGTACAATCGCCATCAAATATATCGGAGCGGCCAGCGTTGTCATAAATATCTGAACAATGCCTTTATTGTCAAGGCGATATTTTGATTAATATAATTTTTAAAAGGTATTTTTAAATAATAATCGTTTCTAAGATTAAATATAAGACTATTCTATTCTATTATGCTTGCGATGGGCTCGTGAGTAAACTGCAAGCTATTTAAAATTCCATTAGGCTGTGACCTCAGTAGCGAAAAGGCGGCGTTTAAACTGCCTCGATGAGAGTTTAACGAGAGGCGAATAACGATTTTGTCCAAAAGTGTGTCACTGCCACTGTATCGGCAGTCAGCTCAGCATATCGGAACTCAATCAGAAAACTTTGCAAACTCTTTTTTTCATCGCTTATTCATCTTTTTGGTTCGATTTGTGTCGTAACTACTAACTACAATCGGCGCTGGGAAGTTCTCACTTTCCTCCCACACGCAGTAAACGATATGTTTGCTGGCATGTGGGTGTTTTCATCTCTAGTATTATGATGACTTTATTTGCATAGTAATTAATTACACTCGTATTAGTCCCTTTTCCGCCCAGTCGATTAGAAACTTATTTTATTATCGGAAGTTGTGATTTGTGTCTCATCTAAAGAATATAAATTGTCATTGGTTGGCTTTTATCTCTACAACACGCAATAGTTTATAGTACAACCTTTCTATACTTAATACGATGCCAAATCGAGTTTTTATTTTTCTGGTACGATTACCTTATTCTAATAATGAGTTCACCAGACATATCACCAGAGATGAACAATATATGGAACAACTAGTGGTTCAAGGATAAGTTGTATAGGCACAAAGCCAGGGTGATCTGATTTCATACCTGGTGGATGGAGAGGAGGCATAATGCTAAAGCGGCCTCAAAGTCGAGAAGAACAAGGACGAAGACCAACCATTTACATCACCAATCGAGATCACGACCACTCTGCTCTGACTAGTGTGACTAATAAGAAGTTATGAATGCTTAATTATAATTACTTACATACATTTTAAACATACTCGAGTATCTGTCGAATTCGTGATAAATATATTACAGTTTACGTTCCTATTCCTACTTAGGTAATATATTTAGAAATGCCTTAAAATCTACACACTAAATTATATTTTTTTACTAAGGATACCTAACGGAAAACTGACCGTAAATAGAAACTTGTGGCATTGTAACAACGACCCACCGTCTTTAAATATATCATAAGTATAAAAAAAATAGAGCCTAATGTCTGGATTTGATTATATCGCCTATAGTCGTCAAGTATTACATGGTTTGGGTAGCACTTATATTGGGAAACTTCTGTTTGTCCAATCTTGAAATTTTAACAAAGGAATGAATAACTAGGAGAACCTCTAAAACTGTATATGTTTGAAAACTAACCCTTAATGCAAAGGGAAACTTTAAGTAAGTATACAAAACAAGTTTCTCGTCACGAATATGTGACACGATCGCTATTCAGGGCGCGCGCGACAATATCATGGTAATGTGTTCTCAAAAACTTCGCCAACAGTTTTATTTATAACATATCGATGTTACACGCAAAGCAAATAAAGCAAATGTTGAACGGGTAGCGCGAATCAAGATTAGGATGCATTGAGGGTTACTTATAAATAAATAATCAATATCTACTGTCTTTAAGGTTTTATATGCAAAAACGGGATATTAGAAACTGCCCGGAAATAATAGTGTCGTAGAATGTATGAGCTCCCATACAAACTACGACACTTTTCGTTCTGGACACTTTTCGTTTTGGTAATTTTTTTGTGAAAACAAAGCATTCGAGAGCCTGACAATAGATTTTTTTTTTAACTATGACGGTAGCAAACAAGCTTACGGCCCGCCTGGTGTGTACGCAGTTACCGTAACCTATAGACCCCTGCAACTCCAGAGGTGTCACATGTGCTTTGCCGACTCTTTAGAAAAGAGTATTCACTGTATTGACGGCTATAAAGAGGCAAGAGGGTCCCTCTTCGTCATCGTCAGCACACTTTCATGTTTTGCATGATCTGAAACGGCGTATAGTTGAGTTTTTCAGTTTTTTTTATTGTAACGTTTAAGCCTGAACGTTACATGACAGTCGCTTTCGTGAATACGTACATATTTCCCGACCGGGAGGGAAAAAAAACATGTAAAACATTTGAACATTACCCATAATCATACGTATCCTTTTTCCAAAATTACCTATTACTCTTACCAGCGCTTTTAAGACGAATCGTTTGACACCTCATTCATCAAAATTGGCTATATTTATATGACGCAACTGCATACAAATAGAAAATATTTAACTTCAACCCATTATCTTAATCAATTTGTGGCAGTCCATGGAAAAAGAGACCACTATGTCGATATGGAGTTAATAGTACTTTCCAAAACTACGCAATATACACAATCAATTAGTGAAATAATGAAGTGTCCTTGTAAGTCGACAAAACTGTCCCTTGCACTAAACTCGTCCACATTTTATTATGATTATGCTGAAAACCATACGACTGCAATCACTGAAATGCAATATAGTCCTCAATCAGCAGTTATTTCAGCGAGAGGCTAATCCTGTATTAACGTTCCTTATGCCATGCGCACAATCAAATCAGATTAATCATACAGCCAACGAGATTATTCCATCTCAAAACTGTGTAGGTCGAGAGCAAAATATTATATTTTTACCACACCGGATTTTTATTCCTCAAAGAGAAAATTCTCCCTTTTTCAAGCCAACATTATACACAATGAGACTTTGTTAGCATTATGCCGGTATGGCACAGGGTCATTACTTATGATCCCTTTTGTTTTTGTCGGGATTATATACCTATATGAGAATGTATAAATGCATAGAGTGAGCTCACGTCCTAACAACATAGACACATTTCTGCGTAACTTTTTCAACTAAAAAATAAATTGGACGCAGACGTATTGCGGTACAAACTTAAACACATTAGTCTACTTTGTGTCGACGAAAGATAATTATATTATAAAGACTAACAGTCGCTTTACATTAGACATTCCTAGGATCTTAATCACAGCATCGTTTAAGAACTTTTAAACTTACACATATGTAAGGACACACAAGGACATCACATATGTAAGGGATTAGACATCTTGAGTTTAAAATATAATCATCTATAAAATTCTTTTTCATATGCCTTGACTTACTAGAAGAACTTTCATACATGTTAACCCATACAAAACATTATCATGAGTCTCTATAAGTAGCGAGTAAGTAACAGCGTGACATTATCTCCAACACTTAACAATAAAATGTTATAAAGCTTAAGCATTTTCAAATTCATTTCCCTCGAAGCTTGAGTGGGCATAAGTTTAGATTACCATTCTTTATTACGTCTTGTCTCTGGAATGAACTATACAAACATGGCAAACGTGGCCGCTTTACGTTACTGTTGGAAAGTGTTACCATTAGGTACAATTGCTCCATCCGCACAGCCTAACGGGTAACATAGCATTTTACAAGTATTGTTTTGATTATCTATCAATTTGGGATTTATGTGCAACCGGCCGACTGGCAGGTGCGTTGGACTGCATTCCCCAGCGGTAGAAAAACTGGATCCGAGGCCCGGACCCGTGGACGCAATGTTGCTAGATCGAATCTTTGAAAATCAGAGGTCTCAGGAAATGGAAACTATGTTATATTCAACGGAGTAGGTACGAAGCTACATAGGTATTTTTTTATCGATTCTCCTCCTAGGTGCCTGAAGTAAATATAATTTTAGATTTTACCTCCATTTTAGTCCAGTAGATATGTCGAAAAAAGGTGGGGAAAGCTGGAAAGTACGAGTATTCCGAATTGAATGGAATTTCAACGAGTGGTTTGGCCCTAAGTTTTCGACCTCGAGGACCCTGTGCTAACTTCAAGCGGGCCAATGATCCTCCAAATTTTTTGACTTTATTTAGCAAATTTTCTGTTGCAAGTTGCATGAAAAAATTGGAAAACATTAAATATTTCTCAAACACAAAATGATATAATTTATGATGTTTGATTGAAACATTTTTGTAAATATATTTCCGGACGCCTAAACAACACGTTAAAGTTCCATTAACTGGCATACTTTCCAGATAAAACATTTCTCTGTAAACTTCGGGATTACTATATCTACAGATATCTCCATACTCTGGTAACATTGCATGGAGCGGACCGGTGCCAGTGTCGAGATTAGATACTTGATACAAAATTATTTTACTATCAGCGTTAATGTTAACCGCTGGGAAACAATTACGTTAACGAGATACATGAACAAGTGCTGTAAATCTGCCGCCGCTCCCACTGCTGCTCGTAAAATAACTTTCAACTGTCTGTTCTTGAGATAACTACATTAATAATGAAAGAAATACCAAGTAAAAAGTACCTATTTAAATTCTTCATTACAGTTAATGGAAATAGCTTTTTTAGATCTTTTTTCGTTGCTATTTTTTTAATGAATTGCTTTGAAAAGACAGCTGTCTAAATTAGGATCATTATAGTATAATAAAAGAATAGATAGCCTTGTAATTTTAAATTATGTGCCATTGAAATAAATACAATGGATTTAAAGAAATGCTTAGACATCCGGCAACTGAAGTCCCATGAGGATTTTAGAATCTCACAGTTTTGGGATCTGGTTACAGTACCGTCAAGTGCTACAACATTGCCTTGGCTTGAAAAAATTGTGTTATTCATCAAATCATCACACAACTACCTATTTATATCTTATTCCTGAAATGGGAGATTATGGGGAGTTAAATATATATTCGATAGGGATAGATAATCAGTATAATCACTGTTTTTTAAGCCTGCCAAAGTTGAGCATCGTATGCAAAGTTGTAGCAGTTGACGTTACATTACATCGACTATAATATTTTTTAAGGATAGGTTAAATTTAAGTGTATACCTACTATTACCAAAATAGTTCAAAATACCAATTGTCAGGGTAACCCTGACTAACCTTCTATTATTTTAAACAATAATATGATCATCGAACGAGCGGAGTGTAAGCGAAGCGAGTTCTTACAAACAATTTTTGACTATTGGGAGGTCTCGGTATTTCGATGGCTTTTTGATTTTGAGAGTTTGTTCGATGATAACTTTAGTAACATTTTCTTGATAAAGATCACACCTAAAGAGGTAGATGTAATTTGTTGGGGTTAATAGCAGATACATATAATTTGAGAGTTCGTATATGAGCAGGATCGATAAAGGGGTTGTATAACCCCTACTCCATAGCTACTCCGTAGCTAGAAGACGCGAAAAAATCATCACATGGGTGTTGATATATTGGTCAGCTTGTTCGCAAGTTCTCAGTTCGAGGCGGACTACTAGTATTTTAATATTTAAACTTTCATTAACGCCACTTTTGTTTTTTAATCATTTTCCATATTTTCCCGATCCACACGTTAAATCCAAACTTATGCCGTAAAAGTTAAAATGTCAAGAGCTGCTCGAGTTGTGTCAGCGTGCAATATTCACAGCCATTGACAGCACGACAATAGTTGTCCTAATGGCAATGAACCACTTTCAGACAATGGTAGTGCTTGTGTTCATACAAAATTTGATCGATACGTATCGACCATATGCCAATCTAAACGTAAAATAATTGAAAGCTTTGGTTACGAGTATATATGGGAATTGACTTGCATTCATTTATTCTGCATGTTTTGATAAGACAAATTGTTTTTTTTTTTTGCGAGATGCACGGTGATTGATCATGTTGGTCGTTCATTCGTCAATTCGTTTTGAAGTGTGAATACGTCTTCTGTAATATGCTGGTTTTCACTGCAACACAATTATAATATGTTCAAAATTCAAATTCATTCCAAATTCCTATGATGGGTGCGATCCTTTTACTCTATGCGCTTGAGTACTGTTTGATATTACTTACAAATTACCGCATTCTTAGTTATGCAATGCACTCTACATCTAATCGTGCACAGACGCGCTGTCGAAATATACAAAATAAAATAATGTCTCGGGGGTCTGTCAAAAGCTTCTATTTTATACAAGTAATGAGGTTATTGCTCACTGAATCGGCTTGACGCAACGTGGAAGTTAATGGAGTAAGTGTGACTGTCCTCAGGCGATATGAGTTACAGTCGCCGAACACGATACGTGTTAAAACAACAACTTTCACTGACAATTTCATTTGCGGGCGCGGCGTCGCGAGCTTAATGAAGCGGCGGTGTGAAGTGGACACTGTTTTTGTTCATCATATAATGCCGATTATATAATCGGTATACATATTGTAAACATTTACTAAGTCGATTGTGCTGTCCTTCATAAAATTTTACTGCGAATAAAATATGCCCCCGGCCCCCATCATTTGCTTTTCCACTTACAGGCCCTGATTTATTAAGAACGCAAACGTCCTATATTACAACCTGAGTAGAAATAATAAACCTGTCATTTCGGATTCTGTTATCAACACGAAATTAACTAAATATTGCAGCAGTGTATTTACTAGAGATGCAACGGATAGTGGTTTGGCCGGATACCGGATATTCGGCCTGACCCTCCGCCGAATATTCGGTATCCGGCCGCCGAATATTCGGCCGGCGGTACTATACCTACAATTTGAGTTTCGCAGGTGCGCGTCGTGCAGGTTTCGACCTGTGTCGTAGTGAACGTTCGCGCGGATACATTTCTAGGAATTCTAGGCAACAAAACGAATTTTATTATGTCGAATTTTATAAACATTTTTCATTTCATTTCATTTCATTTCATTTCATTTCATTTCATTTCAGTACGGAGTAACTTCTTTCTGAAGTACAAACGCGCTCGCGTATTTTTTGTAAATAAAATGTTTTGTATGACTAGTGGGCGACTCTGACTACATCCGGTATCCGGCCGGATAGTACGAAGATATCCGGTATCCGGCCGGATACTAAAATAAGGGCCGGATAGGCCGGATACCGGATAGTAACCGGATATTCGGTGCATCTCTAGTATTTACTCGGGCGCGTTAACTAGGGCGTATTATCTCATTGCCGTGCGCTGTAAAGTTGACATGCATGACAGTCTGCATTAGTAAATTAGCAGCTCACACGAGGCGCTAATCACTCTCCACTGGCCGGCGAGTTCACTGTGCTGTCCACTCGCCAGTCCACTGCATCAACATTTACATAATGCGATTACAATTGATCGCTGCAAGGTGCTAATCTTAATCGGCTAACGACATGATCAGTTATGTTTTTACTTCCCTACAAACTTTCAGCAATGCAATGCTTTAAATTGAGGCTGTTATTTATCATTTATTTATTTATTTGTTCAGCTAGCCTAATATGGTCGGGTTTTTATCGACTGTCACCATAGCTGTCACGTTCTAACAAACAGGTAAGTGCGAAAGTGACGCATGATGCGATAAGCGATAAAATGACAACCATGGATGGCCTTCAGGTTACAAGTTGTTACCAATTACATTTGATTTTCAAATGCGCCTTACGGCATACAAATTTTAGTATGTTTTTTTTCCTGCGCGTCGATCGCTGGGCGCCAACGCTGGTGAGACGCATTAGAACGTATGCATGTCAGCTTTAGGCCTTGATTAGTATTACACATTTATTAAATGTCCTTATTTGTGTAGTTCTACAACTAGAGAACAAATAATTTTTTTTGTCAGTATTTTGATGTGTATAATTATTACTGTTGCCGCGAATGCAGAAGACGCTGGTTCGATTCCATGTCCTGGGAACCACCGGAGGCCTTAGTTACCTTTTCCTTTGTAGTATGACATCTATTTAAGTTTATTACTTATTGTTTAGTCTTTATTGTACAATGTAAGTTGGGACGAATGGCGAACTTACCGGCCACAACCAATAGAAAAGATTAAGTAAGGTGCAGTCTTATAAAGACTCAGCACTCCCTCCACGGGTCTATTTATGTGGTCAGTGGCTTCCCATCAGTGTTGACCTCATAAGTTCATACGTTACTGCATAAATAGAAACGTTTGCTGTAAATAAGTGACCCTGCCGCATATTACACCACTTTCATTAGCAGAATTATTTGCTAATTTGTATGGGACACGAGAGCTGTTATTCAAAGCAAGGGTAACACGAAGCTTAATCTACTTTATTATACTGGCTTTAGTGATAAGTAATTAACACAGAACGCCACGATTTCCCACAGTTTCGAGGTTTAGCCGGGACCTGGGAACGGAATTGTTCATTTCCTTTCATTTGCATTTTGTTACCTTTGCCAACATATTATGGCGAGGGTGATTTAATCTTGATAGCGTGTACAGATATAATATATGTGCAATAGTTGAGAACTTGCATGGCTGAAACGATTTATTTTCTTGTTTAAAAAGTAATAATGGTGAACAAAGGTGACGAGGACATGTTAGCACGGGCTCGGTGAACACGAGATACTGTTGATTTTAGTTATTTTGAAGATGCCGATAATCGTTCCGGGCCGCTGGAGAAGTTTCGTATGAAGGCGCTAATTTTTAACCAAACTCACGAGAATACAGCGTTCAAAATCAAACCTACATACTTGACCTATCTTTAAAGGAAAGGTAACCTTTGCATGTAGGTTTTTAGATATATATTTTTTAGGTTGTCTTATAGGTTAATACAGTTTATAAATATATCACCTTCAGGTACCTGCTAAATTATTCTGTTGTTATTCCAAATGTTTTTACGATATTGATGAAAAATGTTACTGTAGTAACATATATAATTGGCTTGCACTATACGTGTCTGATTCGTAATAGCGCTCAATATTGGTATATATTAAAAAGAATTAGAATGGTTCACACCATTCTCCGATTGCGCAAACAGAATAGCAAGTTAGTATGAAAGAGCAATCGATGCGCCGGCGCCGCGATCAATGCGTCCCGCCTGACATTTCCGACGCTTTGCATAACCTGACATTATGCTTGATTGAAGTTCTGAACGGAGGACATATACCAGTTGCTAAACATTAAAAATGGTACAACAAAAACACCTACTGTGTCTTTACATCCCACTTTACAAACACATCGGCTATATCGGAGCGTTGGTAGATAATAAAGTTATAATATGTGAAACACTATTACGAGTCATGATTTTAAAGTTACAATTTATCAGAAATCATGTAGAAAAAATGCTTCAGTCATTTTCCGCTAAGTTTATATATATGTAAGAAAAGACCACATGTTGTCTGCCTCGACTTTTAATTTGTGTTGGTCCGTGTCCGTACCTATACAACTACCTACTATTTTATTTTATTGAGGGGTGCAGTGTGCAGTAAACAATATTTGTATTGTATTGTATTGTATTTAATTTATTATAATTTCTATACATTTAGAGTTAAATATGTACATATTTCAGTTTGACTAACCCTCTGACTCAATTTTGATTAAATGAGTAGGAGCAAGTTTCTTCTATAGAGTCCGGTCCTCTTTGGCATAGAATAAATAGAAGGCCGAAGGAACGAAAACTGTAAGTAAGGTAATGTACATTTTAAACACTTTACTCGTATGTAAAAAATGACTATCCAGATTTTTGTTTAAAATTGATCGCTGCCCACCGAACAGTTTGCATTTTTGTCTCGTTCAATATGTCAAATAATGTGTATACATATCTGACATATCTCAATCTGATCCCTATTTATCTTCAGGTAAACTAGCTACTTATGTTAAGAATGAATTGGTACTTGTTTCTCCAAAATGTACCTACACTTTATTTAACTGACCAGGTATCTGACGAAATCGAGCGATGTTGACTGGTACCTACATGTTACTACTATTTAGTCAGCCTAGTTCAGTCAGTATTACCAACGCACGATTCTACTATATGTACATAGTATTGTAGTAGGTATTGACGATAACCAAAATAAATAAGACCTAATCTAAACGCAATACATTATCATTTAGTATCAGTAGACTAATACCGACAATAGAACCTAATTTATTTATATCGAATTGATTGATACGATCTCGCGCAACGCCCATAGACATAGAATCAGTACAAAAACGCTTTTAAATATACGTAATATGCTCCATATAAACGTTTTATTTGTAATAGGTACATCATTGTCCTACATAAAACGTTTGCGGTCTAATTAATACAGCAAAACGGTTATATTGAAAAACCCTTCGTTTGAGAGAAAGGAAAAACATAATACACAAATAATACATTTACCTAGTCTAGATTACAATATTTAAATATCAGTTCCTTTTGGTTATAATATAATGCTTTTCTATATACTATCTGTCTGTATTCGTCACAAAAAACAGCTTTTAGATACCTGATTTATTAAGACAGACTCTCGGGTCATATATCCTGCTGGTGGTGATGAGTAGATTGAGTAGCTGTTATGAATAGCTGCTAGATGAGCTAGAGTGACGTTAGGAGCGCTGCTGGGCATCGAGAGACGTGGTGTGAACTCGTCAAGGCCGTTTTGTCTCTCTGGGGTACCATAGGAACAACAAAAACTTCGGCCATAAATGTTAAAGAACATTTTATGCTTTAATTTCACTTAATCAAATTTTCTTCCTGAGTTTTTAACAGTCTAAAACGCTTAATAATCAGTTGACTTTGTAGTGACGCACAGTATAAAGTACTATTGCAATTTTGATTTGACTTTCAGCTGATTCGAGTATGAAAGTCAAGATTGCAATAGTACCTACCTAATTATTTACTACGAGTATCACGAAACGCAATCAAAATGAAGTAACGCATTATTTGAACAATGTCGTTAGATTAAAATTAGATTCTTATCTAATATTGTTATCGCAAAATGTTTACATTAATTAGATTATTCCTTTTTTAAATAGTTTTAAGTATACATAGGACTTGACTATGTCAATAGCGGATTTAAATGCGATTTCGTCTGTGAACCAGTCAAGGCAGGATTAACCCGCGCGTAATGCCGCAAGCAAATACCGACCCTCGTCGAGAGGGAGTCGTCCAACTACAAATAATTGCCTCCACACACGCTCTATTTGCCCTCTACTTTGCTTTAAATGCTAAATACGTTTTGAAGTCGTTATTATAAGTAGTTCGTGAATGCACTGCGAGTAGGTATGTTTTGCAAAAACGGAACTGACAGTTCATTTTTTCGTACTACGCTACGCGCATATCAAAAGAGGTAGGTGCCTATGTAAGTCTGAGGGAGACATATGTAAGTTATGTATGTGATTATACTGATTATTAAGAGTCTATTTATGAATAAGAAAAGTTAGTATATTTCAGTGTGTATGGATGGCTGTTTGTATTGTTCCTTAGCTCTCCCTAACGCAGATATAACGTTGCCTCAAATTGTTTGTAGTGATTTACATAAGCCAATGCATGTTTTTGTTTATGATATCGGTCTATTTTTATAAAACTTTTTACAGTTTTATTATTTTTCTGTTATCGTAAGCGAACACTTGGAAAGATTTACTTGGAACTGAGTGAAATTATGCCACCCAAAGTGGCAGCGGCAAGATTTGGCACGGGTATTAGGGGGCTGAAGCCAGCGAATCTCTAAGTTACCCCTATCGTCTACTTATCGACGCCTAGCGGGTGCCAAATGCTGTCAATCATTGAGCTATGTATAAACCCGGTTTCGAATAGCTATGTATTTGTCGTATGAAAATGAAATCGTATACTGTTTGCGTGTGCTCGTTTCCTACTAGAGTCCAATCACATATTATGGGATTTCGTTCTTGACTTGGAACTCTTGGAAGTTTATTTTTAATACAGTTCATGCTTGCTCTAGTAGAGATTTACGGTCATCTTATGTAAAAGCGTAGGTAATCTATAAATTATTGGTATTTTGGAATAATCATATTATCATATAAATATATAAAACCCACACTTCACTATCAATCCATTCACAGATACCTATTACTAATTTCTGGGTCAAAATTGGCAGTGGTTTCAACTACATACAAGACAAAATATTCTATTTTTAGCCGGTGTCTCCGAATTCTGAAGACGTAGTGGCTACATTCTAAGTGCAATTGCAAATACTCGTATTAACTTTTTGTTCGATACGAGTAACATAAATATATTATGTATGACCTTCTTGTGTAGGTCTAATAAAAATATAATGTCGAGTGACCATTATCCCATGTGGTTTTAGAGACTCGATGAATTATAATATAACTACCTATAAGCACCTAATCAAATTGCTGGACTCTTTAGTATAAGTTGTTTACCTCAACGTCTTGGACACGACATAAAACCCAAATCTAGAAAAGTGTAGAACGTGAAAGTAGAAAACTATACACTTACTTATTGTTTGGTTTTGTAAAGCCAATATAAAACTACTAGTTTAATAAAACATAATTGCCTGAAACGAATGTATGAATGACCTTAAAGTGTTAAGGTGAATGTAAATTCTATATTGTGTATTTTCTAAATCGGTACCTATAACATCGCGTGCAATCAAATGGTGGAAAATAATCGTCAGTATGAGTCGATCACGCCCCCAGCAGTGTGATTGTGCTATTATTGTATTAGCATCCAATATGTGAGTTATGACTGCGTCCATGCAATACGTCCCATAGACTCCGCATTAAGAAACAAAAACTCACGACCATTAGCTGTAACAGTCTGGCACTTTTAGATGCGTAAGCACTTAGATACCACACCGCAACGCAAGCTATGTCGCAGTGTGCTGACCAGTTCCGGCCTACAAAAGAGCCGAATTCCATACAATGCCTGCGGAAAAGCGGAGGCCATGGCCCTTTGGGTAGAAAAGTTTCTAAAGTAAGCTCTCCGTGTATACACTGCCTGTGAGCGTGGACTCAACAGCAATTGCTCTTAAGGTCAAACACTTTAGTAGACTCAGCAACCAATGTGTAGACGCCGTGTCGTTGTATCTACTTACTTACATATTATTATATAGTTAATCTAGCGTGTAACTGGTCTAGCACCTACCTACTAACAGCTGCAGAAATATCCATGCTACTAAAGCCCAATAAATATGTTCTCAACGACTCTATTTGACTCACAATAGAGTCCATGTGAAAATATTTTAGCATGTACATTGTACAACCGTAGATATTTTCGTCATTTTCGAAAATGGCCGGTCGCCATAGTATCGTAGATTGACGCAATTAACGTGGGGCCTTACTGCTGGAGGTTTATTAATTCAAGCACCCCTGAACCGGAACTAGTTGATTTTCTACATGTTTACATTATTTACCCCCGCGTACATAAATATTGCGTATACATTATGCAATCTTACTTTTAGCGATAGGCATTATTTCGACTTTCCATTGGTTATATGGATAATGGACAAATGCAGATCATTTGTCGTCACCGCACATTGCATTTAAAATGAATTGAATTACAAAATACCTATTTCAAATACAAAGCTATACTTAGGCACTGGCGGTATAGCATTAATTGAAATACTGAAAGAGACATTCGCACGGATACAATAAATTATTCCATTTTTCAGTGTCGTTGGATGGCGTTTACGTGCAGGCGCGTGTTGTGTGCAAATGACATATTGCATGCGCGAATAGATCCAGTACGTTGTGCAGTCGCAATCAGTCGCATTGACAATCCCCCGCCGCCCGCGCCGGCGGGGCGGAGCGGGACTGCACTTTTCATCCCCTGACAGCGCTTTATGGCGAGGTAAGTTGCAATGAATGTGAAAACTTTCTAACAGACGGTTGTACTGTTTTTATGTGAGCGTGGAATTATGACTGTTGGGGTTGTGGTTTGTTATGTCGACGGAAGATGTTTCATTTTCCTTACAAGCCCTTTAAGCTTGTTGCCCTCGAATCTCAAATATAAATCTAATATATTTAAGTGGGCATATAAAAATAAAAAAAGACCAATTCTAGCAATCATGAAAAACGTTTTACTCCCTGTTCATACAAGATGAAGAAAAGACATACTTAGTAAGTTAGTACATATCTAAGTAACGGCCCAATCTTAATAAGATTAGTTGTCACATCCGTCGATATTGCTAAATTACATATACATACATAGGTAGCTGGATTTGTAAGTCATGTAATAAGTATTATGTTATATTATGTACTCACTAACTAGGTAATAAATGAAATAAAAAACATTTCAGGTAAATGACTTTAAATATGTTAAAGTAGTCAGGTACGGTAGAAAGCTTCAATGCCGCCATAGTTCGTGATAACGCGTTCGCTAAGTGCAGCGGAATGAGGATAAACTATAGGCAGGAAATCGGCTCCCATTGAGAGTCCCTGTGATTACTGCAAGCGATCATTTGCGCCGCAGGTTGCAGGATGAATTGCGGAGGCATTGCTTGCTTGCAGTTTCTAGCCAGGCGTCCTATCCGCCTAACGAGGTTAGCTCATCCACAATTTAAGACCAATTCGACAGCAACCGCATATCCACCACACCAATATTATTTCGCATCGGTTCCTTGGTGGAAACGAGACAGCGCTATGAGCACGATCTGTGTCATGGTAAATTGATCTGAATAAGAACGATACTCGCTCGGGAGGGCTTGCTGTCGTGACTAGGGATGCCTTCGGGAGCGCTCCTGGGCGAATTATCCTCAAAATGAACGTTATTGAGTTATAAGTATAATGGATTTTATTGCTTTGAAAAATTTATTGCTTATTTTCCGTCTCTCAAATTCAATTTTCGTCTGACGTGATGCCCAAAAAGACGTTAGACGCCGAGCCTGTCGGGCCATGTCGTGCAGGTTATGTGCCAAATTAGAAAAAGTAAATTGAACGTTCGTTGAAATGTGGATGCGATAAAGCGCTTTTATCGGCGATTTTACGGCTCTTTTCGCACTATCCCAGCTATAAACGCCGAATCAGATGAAGTGAGAAACCGCGGGTGGCATAGCAAAAAATAACTCCATTTACTCCACCCTACATAAACTCGAATCTTCGATATTGCCCTCGTACAAATTTTTATTACGTGCTTACGTACGAAAAATAAAGTGATTTATAGTAATAAAGTTTTACAGTTATTGTTGTGTATTTAGTCAAAACGATTCTTTTTTTCGAGCGCTTATTTGAAGTTAATAAATAAAAACCTGAAAAGGAAGGTTGACTGGACGTTGATGACTAAAAAGAGCAACACCACACTGCAACCAAAAATAGTAGGGCATCACGTTTGTTCAAAAGGGTCAAGTCAGCCGGTCAGGAGGGGGGGTATTCAGGGCGCTATTCGCACGAGTCGAAATGCTCGATAACCGCGCCGGTGGCACTCAATTACCGCACCGATATGCTCTGTCGCTGACGTTAGTTATAGCAGCAGACTAACCGGACATTTTTAGGTGGCTTTGCTAGCAGTTTCGTGCCTGTATTTTAAGGCGACTAGTAGGTAACTTACTACGGAATATTCCTCTCTCTCTTCTTACTCCTAGCGTTTCTCCCGGTTTTTGGTCCGCTCATCTAATTCTAAAATATATAAAAGTCGCTAATAATCTCAAAATTATTATCTAGAATATAAAAAAGCAATAATCTGTTATAAATATGCATTAAAAATATTCCTAAACTATGTCTAGTATTTTCACGGTTCCTTAAAATCCTCTGTCGATATGGAGTAAAGTAGATCAAATCCTATTTATACCTAATCTACACCAAACCTGTGACTGTGGTCTTTCCGCGAGAAACTGACGGTAGTTACGATTGTTTTCGGCATCGTCAGTGGAAGGAGCCTCCGCACTTAGTAAATGACCTCGGGGAGAGTCTGCCACGGCACTTCGTGAAGACAGTGCATGTACATATGTTAAACATACAGTGTGTTTCTGTAATAGGAGCAATAAAACATAGGTTCTACTCCTCAAACTACAAAACTTTTGTTCAACAACTTAAAAAAATATGTATTGTGTAGATTGGCTCTTTTTCATACAAACTAAATAGTATTTTCAATGAACGTTAAAATCCGTCTAATTGACATTGCTTGTCACCCTACAGACATAGTCAATTTCGGAATAGATTACATGTTCGAAAAAACTTTAAAGTGTCCTAAAATTCAAACCATACGTTATTTTTAAAAGTCGCTGGACAAACGTTTCCTGGTTTGAAGAGTAGAATCTACTTTTTAATTTATTGCTCCTATTACAGAAACACACGTTATAGGTGCAACGGATGCCATCCTCGAAATAACCTTTCTTCTTCGTGCCCTTAAAATCAATACAACTGAAGCCATCGCTGAAATTCAGACTAATCTGTGCGGCAGAGGCATTAAAAATTGGTCTAAGGATATGGGCTACCAGAAGAAGCCGAGACGAACATTTGAACGATGTCATATCACAAATAATGGCACATATTCAAATAAAACTAAAAAGTAATTAATATTTTCCACATAGCCTCTTTTAATGCATTTACAAATCGATCCGCCCTTATTGGAAAACCCTATATTTAATTTGTACTTGGCGTAATATTTTATGCATGCAATGAACCGAAAAATTGTATTATCTAATTTCGTTTGCGGTGGAAAGCAGGACGGTTAAAAGTACCTACTTACTCAAGATTTGCTAATTACCTAATACAAAATACATAATACCTAGGGCTTTTCAAATGTCATCCGACGTTGACTGCCAACGATCGACTAATTAAGGTACGTACTCGTGACGGTCAATCGTTGCTCAATACCCGACCCCCACGACTGTGGAAATCCGGCTAACCGCCGCGGCACGACGCCACCGGCCAAAATTCTGTAAACACGCCAATTTTGGACATAATAGCTCGTAACGACAATAAACTTTTTAGACCGTGGGAGTACCGAATTTACATCGGTATCGGCCCATCGAAGCGATTGAACTTAACCGTTCTGTTTATAGTAAGGTTTTCTCTCAGTAGATAAATAGTAAAGTGAAAAAAATGTTCATCGTGGGGCACTCTATCTATGGTCAAAAATTCAAAACTTTTTCTCGATGCGCAGCTCTGCTATTACTTATGGCGTTGAATTCGTTTAAGATTTTGAAATATGGGAATTTGGAATATGGATTGAAAGCGCTCTTTAGTACTAGTAACAGAGTGGATTCGTTTATTTGCAGTTGGTAGCAAAAACGGAGGGTAATCATGATTTTTAATAGATATTAATCTAAAATTAAAAACGTGTACAGGTGTATCTATTTTTTGACCGAGTGAGCGAAGCGTCTTCATTTTAGCTTCGGCGAATATGTTTTCATAATAATAAGTATGTCCGGCTGTTCCGCTCTAGGTCATATTCATGAATCGATTTCCGTAAAATTTTGTGCTACTAACAAAGCTACTAAAATAAATATGTTATGTATTGTATCGTATATAGTTGAATTAGAACATAAGAAAATGTTAGGTAAAACCAGGGTGTAACAAGAAGACTAAAGATCATTTAAGGACGTAATTGGTATCGGATTGCGGCTAAGAAAACCTACGGAAAAACTTTTGGACAGGAAAAAAAATTGTAAGGGGCACGTGGAGCCGTCCAACGCTTCATACAAAACAATTTTTTGTTTTCGCGATACAACATTTTTTTCATACTTTTTATAACTAAAACACGATACCAATTGTGCCACTAAAAGGATCACCAGCATTTTTGTTACAACTTGTATTAGTAGCGCGCAATATTATTCCATGACAGAAGGTAGACTTATGCAATAAAAGGCGTATGACTGTGCTGTGACTAAAGTCAGATCACGCAATTCACGCACGATAAACAGCAATAGGCTGTATAGAATTCAACGGTCGCAATAAACAGACATTACGACTAAAGTAGTAAAATATTACTTATCGATTGTCGTACGAATGTCGTCAAATATGAATAAGTATTGATTATCCATTTATGTATATCGTTTTAATCGGAAATTGCAATGTGATTTCAGTTTTAAAATGTTAAGTTCAACTATTTGTATAATTTAATGTAGACTCCACTATACATATTATAACACCCTTCTGTATACCTATGCATTTTATTTTATTAGGTACATGAAACAGATATCATACAAACTCCAATAACAATATAGTAGGCGTCGTAACATTATAGGGGGTTCAAAGATTTGAAAATAAAAAAATGCTTTTAGTGAATTTTAACCTATGTAATAATTCCCATGAAAATAAAGTTTACCTATAGTAGGATTATACTTTAAATTTAAACGAAGCAAGAATTAAAGAAATGTGTAACAATGTCATATATTGTCACAAAAAATCCACGTAATGTAATTTGGCCATTACCTGTCCAATTATTTAGACGCGTAATCTATTATATAATATATAATGTAAGTATATCATACATAAACTTCTTTGTAGCTTTGATATAGCCATAATTACATGTCATGACTGGCAATGATTTTTTGTAATGTTGCGCTAAATATGTGTACCTACTAGGACCTACCCACTAAATTGCGTTGCTTTCATCTGTTGCCGTTGCTCAACTGTCCCCGATCTGAGCAGAAAGCCGTACAAAGCACTCAAAGTAAGAAAGAAAAATAAAGTAATCTTTAAAACGTAAGTCATGAGAGACCAAACGCAATACGAAATTAATTTCTACTGAAAGTCGCCGGTAAACGAAAACATAAAAATACCCCTCACTCTTTTGAATAATAACGGTCGTTTTCCTGAGCCTGTTTTCGATAGGATATTACTTTTAATAAGATACTTAGGGATAGCTACAACACAAGAAGGCGGCACTCCTAAATATTTTTCCTTTTCCTTATTTGACAGCCGTAATTTTTTAACAAAAACAAGCTTTAAGCTCTCACATTTGTAACGGTTACGAGAGAAAATCCGGCCATAGGTAGCTTAGGTTTTGGGTGTTTTGTTAGAAGATGAAAATGGGGGAAACACAAAGATTCAACTTATTTTAAGAAATGTAATAAGTAACACTTAAATGTACCTATTGTTTCAGTGAAACATCATCAATCGCCTCTTAAATATTTCAGGGCCTTTAACTTAGAGTAGCAATAGAAATTCCCACAATTGTCTTTTTCCGATATCCGGAACGACGGCGGCTGTATAAATTCAATGTAACAACGATTATTATACAGAGCTAGTACAAAAAGTTCACTTTTTAACCAGCTGGCACGTTCTCGAGGCAGATGCTCCGCGGCGCGTTCAGATAACGACAAAGTTTGTAACTTTTCGCATTTCCTCGTAGCGTGGTGCCTAGTAATCTCGACCTATAAGCATTGTCAGTATTGTCACCATGTTATAAAGTAGTCACTGACCGCGTTTATGAGCATGAATTTTCGGAAACTAGTCTTAATTGCAGCGTTAATGCTGGAACATTTAGCGAGGTATTACGTTGGTATAATTAGTGCAGTCGTTAGTTAAGTTGAGACCGATTTATTATGCATAATAGGAGTTGGTGTAAATGCATTGAATGGGCGGTTGCAGCCAGTGTAACGTACTGTACCCTATTTTAGTAAAACAATTTTTAAAAAACGTTCGCACGGTTTCCTATGATCAATTTCAAAGGCGCTATCTGTGATTGATCGGTAAATGTTATTAAACAAACAATAACAAGGATCTAATTTATTGCTAATGTTAGGAGATGGGACCCTTCAAACATTACCTTGTATTGAATTAAAATATACTTTCAGATAACAAAACTAAGAGGTTTCCAGCATTGGGAGTAAATGCAACATTAGATTCTAGAATTAGCTTCTTTTAGTTACCCAATTATTGAGACACATTCCTAGTAATTAAGCAAATTTTGATAAAAACGATCTCGTACACTTTTACATAATGCAAATCGGCAGTGAAGAATAAAATTTCACATGACAGGACGTCATTTGGATTGACAGATAACAAGCACTGTTTGAAGTTACGTTTTAAAAGCTATATTTTAGTAAAGAGTTTAAATTACCGGGGTTTTATTTACAAATATAATAAATAAATAGTTATTTTAATAGGTTTTTGTAATAACTATTTCAATTAAACATGATATTATGAATTTCAGTTACATGCTAAAGGAAAAATAACTCAGAACTATCTCATCATTTGATCGTGCACATATTATCTAATACGTGGGTGTGTGTTGTATTTTTATATGAAGGTTTCTTCTATAGTTGCATTATTTTAAGCAATATTTTAGAAAATAGGATAAAAGTTTCAAATCAATTAGAATCGAGGAAAAAATGTAGGTACTTGTTTTATTGTGGCATCGGAGAATTATAAGATACCCACATTCTGACAGATTGCAAGAAGGGATTTTGTAATTTAAAAATTAACAATAAGATTGAAAATTGGATACATGGCAAGAATCGTTCTCCAAATGGTCTGCAGACTAAGAAAGCATGGTCATCAGCGTGTGGAAGGGGTAAAATGGGAAGGTATATAACGAATGGGACACCATTGGATGAGGATCAGTTTGGAACAAGACCTCGGCCACTCAACAGCTCCAGAAGAAGAAACAAAGGGGGTGAGTTTTTATATTATCACTAATTGACAAAATTTACTTTGTCAATTGTCTTCATTTATTGATATTATTTATGATGTACTTATTAAAGGATTAATTAAAAACGTGTATGTAACCTCAAGTGTGATAAATTAACCTTTGAAGATATTTCTATTTAAAATCATTTAATATGGCAATAAGAGTGAACGCTTAAGGAAAGGGGACCTAGTAGATAAAGATTAAAGGGGTTTAGGAATGCTTATAGTGGATCTGTATAGCTTTTGGCCCGGCCTTATGGATCTAATATAAGTATATTTATTTTGAAAACTTTCAATTGAAGGATCTCAGGAATTAACGCTAGTATTAGTAACTTATGCCATCATTAGAACCAGTCGAAGACCCTTAATCGGGAGCGTATCGGTTCCATGACCTATGTGAGTGGTGACAACACGCCTGGTGCGCTTAAGCTCCCAGTCGCGCTTCGGCGTGCTGAGCGGGTAGAACCATAGCTACTTCGACCCTTCTCATGAGACGATGCATACAAGGCAGGCAGTTCAGTTGACCCCCATCAATGGGAAATTTCCCCACCGCTGGAGAAGGACTGAAAGTCCCACCGCTGGAGGACTATGTGAGTCCCACCGATTTCATCAGGGAAGGCTGTCTTGCTGTGCCATTTGCTTTAATTTGAACATAATCACATTTTGCTGAGATTCTTCATTTGGACTAAACTACGATCTGGTCAGGTGGGATTGGGAGGCATTCCGGAGCCTGCTTTGTCATTTTTCTGCAATAACCTGATTGTACGTGAAGCTGATATTATTATCTCTAATCGTCAACATTATTGCATATTGGTTGTGAATCAGGCGATGGAACCTGTTGAACCTTCCTGGACCTATTGGAGTTTCAATAGATAAATATAAGAGTAAGGCTGCATATTCTAATCTTCAAAAGTTCTTGATTCTACAAATTAATGGGAAATTATTTACACATATCATCAGAGACTGATATACTTGCTGAATCTTATTATTATCACTTTTACTGAGACGCTGTTATAAAGAATATGGCTCGAGGTGACTGAGCAGGAATCCCGCACTATTTTCTTCATTAACTGGATATTATCAGACATCATGCTGCAATACATACTGTATATCGACGTGTTTTACGACGTGCCACCTTCTTCATATGAATTGCTGCTGCTGCTCAACATTTGGATTATACCATGATCATCAAGTACGGAGTTTATATCAACATAATCATCAATCGACGGTTCCAGCTGAGTCGCCTCGGACCTATCAGATTATACATATGTCGAGAAATTGCTGTTAAATCTAAACATAGTACTTGTATCCATCAAGGGACATAGGTTAGGGAATGATTAGGTAGATAGGCCCTAATCCAACCGGTAATCTTTATTTATGAAGAATGTGGCTTATACCGGATTCCCATAACCTTTCCTCATCCTAAAAGGGCAGAACACAAGTGGAAAAGACGAGATGGTTTTGACTGGAATATGCGGTGGCGTGAGCATATTCTACTCCCAACCCCCTTCCTTTTTTTAAATATATTTTTCATCTTTTATTCTAAAATATATATGTCTATATTTTACTGGTCTCTGGTAATTGCACACTTATTTAAATATAATGTTGTACGGTGTAATTTAATTTAATTGACTGTTTCAGGATTTACATTTAGGTATTGTGTACGCTAGTGCACGAATGGGTTTATTATAATTTATGTTAAGATAACTTTCACCTTTCGAAAAGAATCTGGGTAAACTACAAATACACAACGAAGGGTCTCCACTAGACAATTGCGATCATGTGCCAATTTAATATCAGAGCAAGCTACTTGTACTAATTGATAGAATTATTTTAATTAATAAAGTTTTCTTTCAGTTTAAACTTTCGTTTAAAATTTTACTTCCCAATAGTAGCGCCTTTATTTAGATAGCAGCTTTAGCTTTTATTTCAGAGTTTTAATATTAGGTAGAGTAAGTGATTAGGGCATTCATTACAATTTGGTGGTACCGTGACCAGTATGGGTTTAA
Organism: Pammene fasciana; assembly: GCA_911728535.1. Taxonomy (NCBI): domain Eukaryota; kingdom Metazoa; phylum Arthropoda; class Insecta; order Lepidoptera; family Tortricidae; genus Pammene; species Pammene fasciana. The sequence continues at coordinate 13,292,766 of OU452276.1, read as the reverse complement.
AGTTAGGTTCTAAATTTTAAATCAATTGGTTTCTGTCAATGTTAGGCTAAAAATAAGGTAGGTAGGTAATTTTATTTTGATAGTAGCTTGCTCTGTAGTGGGTCTATAGACCCACAATTTGTTGTTGTGAATGGATAGAAAGGTGGAAGTGTGACAATTTTTTATTACGAAAGATGCAATTCTTTAATTTTAATTAGGTGGGTTACACGCGAGGGGCAGTACCTATAACACAGTCTATTTTATTTCAAGATCTAAATGCTTGCATTGTAGATTATCTATTTAAAGGTACTTGTACGGTTTTTTTAAATCAGTGGCAGTGTATGCAAATTTTTACATCCTTGTCAATAGTTAAAAATATGGGGGGCAGAGTAGACTGGTTTAAAATAAATCTAAAAGGAGGGTTTACTTAGATATTGTGTGAAAGTTATAGTTTAGTTCACGTAAGTAGGCACGAATTATCTTACGATACGGTCACAGATACGGCGTTTGTTTAACACGTTTACAATATTTATTTTGTTTAGAGAATATTCATACGATCACCTCAAGGAATGTGATACACATAAATCCTGTCGGTTTTATTAAGTTTCAACAGTAGTTACAAACATCCGTAGGCTACGACGCTACTTACTGTAGTTTACGTTTAGCTCAACAGAAAAACGATGGACATTCGTGCTAGGTAATTGTCGTAACTCTTATCTTTTATTATTTATAAAATTCGATTCCAAAATCACGGACTGAATTCGTTGCATTACATTGCTGGTATAAGTTGACCCCGAGGTTCATAATAATTGTGCGTATTAGGAGATCAGGTTTATGTTGGGCAACAAGAGCAAAGTTTCGGGTGACCGTTAGTAATATAGAAATTCTTTAAAGGTAGGTTCCAACAAACTACATGCGAGAGCAATGTAAGCGGGTCATTTGTATTGAAATTGCCTAATTGGGAGACCCATTATTCTTGCCCATGAGTGTAGGGGTTTTATGTGGTATATTGGATATGGCACTTTTTATTAGTAGGTAGGTACTTTACGAGCTTTTATTTAACTTGCAATATTTGTTCATATGTAAGTAGGTATGTATGTTGGTTATGTTTTAAAAATTGCAAACTATGGCTGCGCTGGTGATAGATTGAGCACAAATTATTTTATGTACGTACATTATTTGATCTGTTGATGAAGATTGCAGGTCGCGATGGAAATCCAAAAAAGATAATGATTTAAGGGTGTTTTTTTGAAATGAAGATTAACAGCATTCATTAGAAACGGGTATGGTAGTAGTAAGTTAGTGTGTAGGTAGATTCATTCATGGTAGTAGTAAGGTAGAATGTAGGGAGACTTATTCTCGAAGTTTTTATTTACGAATATTAATTATAATATACTGATTTAAACTCACACGATTTTCACTCATTATTTTGACAAAACACGGGACTTAATCGCGTACACTTACTTTTAATTTTCCTGACGTTTCGAGCGTGTCATAACGCTCGTGGTCGCAGGCAGATTAATTATAATAGTTTCCAGTTAGGCTGACAGATTCTTTTAGAATAGTTATAGGTTCATAGTGTAGGTTATCTTAGTTATAATTTGAAGTAGGAATTATAAGATAAATAGTTAGGCTCGTAGGTACAACTTTAAGTTACTTTGAAGAGTAGTTACCTACTTGGGTAACAATAATTTTTATGTTTATAAACAGACTGAACGTGAGTTATCCATAGCTTCTATACATTTAAGAGGCTGACCAAATTTCAAACCAGTTGGAACCTTAATTAGTTCTTATGCAGATATAGTGAATTGGGAATATCAGTTTTGACAAACACAAGTGAGATTGGTTCGACTCCAATCTAAATCAAATTGCTGGATATTACTACTTGTGTAGATATAGTGAATTGGAGATGTCAGCTTTGACAAACACAAGTGCGGTTGGTTCGACTCCAATCTAAATCAAATTGCTGGATGTTACTACGTGTGTAGATATAGTGAATTCGGGATGTCAGTTTTGACAAACACAAGTGCGGTTGGTTCGAATCCAATTTAAATCAAATCTTTGGATGTTGTCTCGACTTGTGCAAATATAGTGAATTTGGGATCTCAGTTTTGACAAACACACAGGTGAGGTTAGTTCGACTCCAATCTATATCAAATTACTGGATGTTTCAACTTGTGTAGATACAGTGAATTACAGATGTCAAACACACAAGTGAGGTTGGTTCGACTCCGATCTAAATTTAATTGCTGGATGTTATGACTTGTGCAGATATAGTGAACTAGGAACGTCATCTTTAACAAAGATACAGGTGAGGTTGGTTCGATTCCAATCTAATATAAATTAATGGATTTTTCGACTTATATACCTATTTATTTATCAGACAGATTAAATTAGGACTTTACTTAGACAACACATAGTCGTCGGTACGTACAGCATGAAAAAGTTCGTGTAGGTTAGGTTCGGTTCCGTATAAAAGGAAAACAAGTAAACCTTTTCAGTTTAATTCTAATACGATAATGCTACGTTCGAAATCTTCGATTCCTGCACTGCGCAATGATCGTGGGGCAGAATGTAACGTACTGTACCCTATTTTAGTAAAACAATTTTTAAAAAACGTTCGCACGGTTTCCTATGATCAATTTCAAAGGCGCTATCTGTGATTGATCGGTAAATGTTATTAAACAAACAATAACAAGGATCTAATTTATTGCTAATGTTAGGAGATGGGACCCTTCAAACATTACCTTGTATTGAATTAAAATATACTTTCAGATAACAAAACTAAGAGGTTTCCAGCATTGGGAGTAAATGCAACATTAGATTCTAGAATTAGCTTCTTTTAGTTACCCAATTATTGAGACACATTCCTAGTAATTAAGCAAATTTTGATAAAAACGATCTCGTACACTTTTACATAATGCAAATCGGCAGTGAAGAATAAAATTTCACATGACAGGACGTCATTTGGATTGACAGATAACAAGCACTGTTTGAAGTTACGTTTTAAAAGCTATATTTTAGTAAAGAGTTTAAATTACCGGGGTTTTATTTACAAATATAATAAATAAATAGTTATTTTAATAGGTTTTTGTAATAACTATTTCAATTAAACATGATATTATGAATTTCAGTTACATGCTAAAGGAAAAATAACTCAGAACTATCTCATCATTTGATCGTGCACATATTATCTAATACGTGGGTGTGTGTTGTATTTTTATATGAAGGTTTCTTCTATAGTTGCATTATTTTAAGCAATATTTTAGAAAATAGGATAAAAGTTTCAAATCAATTAGAATCGAGGAAAAAATGTAGGTACTTGTTTTATTGTGGCATCGGAGAATTATAAGATACCCACATTCTGACAGATTGCAAGAAGGGATTTTGTAATTTAAAAATTAACAATAAGATTGAAAATTGGATACATGGCAAGAATCGTTCTCCAAATGGTCTGCAGACTAAGAAAGCATGGTCATCAGCGTGTGGAAGGGGTAAAATGGGAAGGTATATAACGAATGGGACACCATTGGATGAGGATCAGTTTGGAACAAGACCTCGGCCACTCAACAGCTCCAGAAGAAGAAACAAAGGGGGTGAGTTTTTATATTATCACTAATTGACAAAATTTACTTTGTCAATTGTCTTCATTTATTGATATTATTTATGATGTACTTATTAAAGGATTAATTAAAAACGTGTATGTAACCTCAAGTGTGATAAATTAACCTTTGAAGATATTTCTATTTAAAATCATTTAATATGGCAATAAGAGTGAACGCTTAAGGAAAGGGGACCTAGTAGATAAAGATTAAAGGGGTTTAGGAATGCTTATAGTGGATCTGTATAGCTTTTGGCCCGGCCTTATGGATCTAATATAAGTATATTTATTTTGAAAACTTTCAATTGAAGGATCTCAGGAATTAACGCTAGTATTAGTAACTTATGCCATCATTAGAACCAGTCGAAGACCCTTAATCGGGAGCGTATCGGTTCCATGACCTATGTGAGTGGTGACAACACGCCTGGTGCGCTTAAGCTCCCAGTCGCGCTTCGGCGTGCTGAGCGGGTAGAACCATAGCTACTTCGACCCTTCTCATGAGACGATGCATACAAGGCAGGCAGTTCAGTTGACCCCCATCAATGGGAAATTTCCCCACCGCTGGAGAAGGACTGAAAGTCCCACCGCTGGAGGACTATGTGAGTCCCACCGATTTCATCAGGGAAGGCTGTCTTGCTGTGCCATTTGCTTTAATTTGAACATAATCACATTTTGCTGAGATTCTTCATTTGGACTAAACTACGATCTGGTCAGGTGGGATTGGGAGGCATTCCGGAGCCTGCTTTGTCATTTTTCTGCAATAACCTGATTGTACGTGAAGCTGATATTATTATCTCTAATCGTCAACATTATTGCATATTGGTTGTGAATCAGGCGATGGAACCTGTTGAACCTTCCTGGACCTATTGGAGTTTCAATAGATAAATATAAGAGTAAGGCTGCATATTCTAATCTTCAAAAGTTCTTGATTCTACAAATTAATGGGAAATTATTTACACATATCATCAGAGACTGATATACTTGCTGAATCTTATTATTATCACTTTTACTGAGACGCTGTTATAAAGAATATGGCTCGAGGTGACTGAGCAGGAATCCCGCACTATTTTCTTCATTAACTGGATATTATCAGACATCATGCTGCAATACATACTGTATATCGACGTGTTTTACGACGTGCCACCTTCTTCATATGAATTGCTGCTGCTGCTCAACATTTGGATTATACCATGATCATCAAGTACGGAGTTTATATCAACATAATCATCAATCGACGGTTCCAGCTGAGTCGCCTCGGACCTATCAGATTATACATATGTCGAGAAATTGCTGTTAAATCTAAACATAGTACTTGTATCCATCAAGGGACATAGGTTAGGGAATGATTAGGTAGATAGGCCCTAATCCAACCGGTAATCTTTATTTATGAAGAATGTGGCTTATACCGGATTCCCATAACCTTTCCTCATCCTAAAAAGGCAGAACACAAGTGGAAAAGACGAGATGGTTTTGACTGGAATATGCGGTGGCGTGAGCATATTCTACTCCCAACCCCCTTCCTTTTTTTAAATATATTTTTCATCTTTTATTCTAAAATATATATGTCTATATTTTACTGGTCTCTGGTAATTGCACACTTATTTAAATATAATGTTGTACGGTGTAATTTAATTTAATTGACTGTTTCAGGATTTACATTTAGGTATTGTGTACGCTAGTGCACGAATGGGTTTATTATAATTTATGTTAAGATAACTTTCACCTTTCGAAAAGAATCTGGGTAAACTACAAATACACAACGAAGGGTCTCCACTAGACAATTGCGATCATGTGCCAATTTAATATCAGAGCAAGCTACTTGTACTAATTGATAGAATTATTTTAATTAATAAAGTTTTCTTTCAGTTTAAACTTTCGTTTAAAATTTTACTTCCCAATAGTAGCGCCTTTATTTAGATAGCAGCTTTAGCTTTTATTTCAGAGTTTTAATATTAGGTAGAGTAAGTGATTAGGGCATTCATTACACCAGACCAGAGCATTCTGTGGGCGGAGGAGAGGAGATACGGCGCGTCGGCCCGTTGGCGCTGAATTGCCGAACTTGACCGCAGCGGCGGGCTTTGTTTGCGTCCCAGTTCCGGTCACCACTAAGGTTTGTTTTGCTGGTGCACTAACTCTATGGAAAGTTTTACCGCCAGTACCAGCAGCTTGTTGTCGTTTATTGCCGGTAGTAAAGTGCCAGCTTCCTTAGCGTTTAATTTATTACTAATTATTTACTTAGGCAGACTATATCACTGTTTTGTAATTTCCTCAGTCTTAAGTAGTAGCACACACATAAATATTATTATTTCCCTCTGACGGAATATCTATGGTCAGAGTAAATTAGAGTAAGCTGACCTTTTTTCATCTGGTAGAAGCTAAGACCCGAAAACCCCTTCATTTGATTAATCTTTTCGATAGGGTTTAGGTTAGCCTATAGTTATGGAAACAATGTTCAATGCGGTTTTCCGGTCGAATATCTTAGCAATAGAAATTAAAATACGGAATAGATACTGAAACCTCACTCCAAGTTTTTGTTTTCGGTAAGCGCTTACGATTGGGTAAGTCAGCGATGTCAAATCAATAGGATTTGTAAAAAATATCCTGTAAAATACCCGATCTAATGCCTTTTAATGGTAACTGGTCCCTGGGTAGAAGAATTTATAACTTTCCAAGTGCTTTCCAGGTTCTCATCTCTTTTTTGCTCAGTATAACCGAAGTATGCTATGATTAGTCGGACTGGCTGCGCTGCGCTGGTAGGCAATCACTAAAAATGTTCATAAAAATGGATTCCTATAAAGTTTATACCTGCATATATTTCATTAAAGTGAATTCTAGGTTAATTTACAATCCCGTGGATGTATTTTACAACTATCACCCATTTCCATTTGCAATCACTTATTCTTTAACAACCTACTACTTAAATAAAGGCGAACTTGTAGGAGCCGAAGTTATAAACGCGAGGAATTCCGCTCCGAGATAGTCAGATGTCCTCATTTGCGGGGACGGCAGTGAGCCAGTGACATTGCGGTTAGATGGCACCGAGACCGGTCAATTCCAGAAACGTCTTAGATAATTTACAGAGATGACTCGACATTTTGCAGATTTGTATCTCTAGCAAACCGCACGCCGCGCCGTTGTTAGAAGTGACCTAAATAGCAGAAAGTGTTCACCTATGTTCATTTGATATGAGCAAATTGTAGCTGTTATCAATCCATCAAGGCTCAAATTGGCCAACTTTAGAAGCGTATTTATACGGCGTGACATGTATATTTTGACGCGTACAATTTATTTTTCACTTCCACTTGACACTTTGCGCTTCCGAAGTGATCGAGTGGACCGAGGTGAAAGATACTCATAATGTCCGAGAGCAAAAATAATGGCGGCGACCTCGAGATCGAGACCCGTGAACTTACTTTCTAATATTTCGCTATACTGAAAGCATAATTAATACGAAATTAATTTATTAAAAGTAACAGTTTTTTGTGCGCGAGTAAACATTTTGTTTGGTCTGTTTATTAACGAAAGTTCACGCATATTGTTCAATGTGTGCGTATATTTTTTGCAGTACCTAGTAAATTTATAATCTAATGCGGGCGAATCTTTAAACTGTGGTCAGCATAGGACATAAGAAATATAATATATCAAGTTGGCTAAGTTGTCTGATAAAGAATATTTTATTTGCTGATTTTTAAAATTGTAGCATGTCCGGAAAAAAGTGTCGTTCATTCTACGACACTTTTCTATCCGGATAGACTCTAGCATATATGTTTGTATGCAAATTTAATAAGTATTCAAATTATTATCCCTTTTTTAACTTTACTGAGTGAGTTATTACAGCAAATGTTATTTTTAGCTAACTGTTAATTCCACATTGCAAAGTTTACACGCAAAGGTAATTTGTGCATTCAACTAACGGACAATAAAAATGGAATGTGCACGTCACAAGCTCTTGCATTCCCATCCCCATTTTTAAACAAGGGACTTAGTCGTTCCAGTATACGAGGGAAGTCTGATAAATTCTCAGCCTAAGGCATTTGGTGAAATAATAGCTTAAAATTAATATTTGTCCTTTAGAATATAGTATTTTCACAGCAAAATGCACTGGATAGTTTTAGCACGCCGTATTTCAATAACGCAAAAAAAAAAGATTTCAATGTGCCTAAAAAAAGCCCGACCCGATTTTATTTTTTGGCAGAAATCTTTGCACATTAGCTTTTATTAATTTAAAGAATATAAATTGTTAGACCTTAAACCCAGTATAAAATATAGTTAAGAAATTGATCTCAATCTAAATTATCGCGTCTTTATTTAACCCGCCAAGCGAAGTGATTCAAGTTCATTTGCGGCAACCACCATGCAATATTTTTTTCTACATGAAAATATCAAAATGGATTTTTCGTGACTAGTCCTAAATAATCTATGACTCATGCTATAACTGCATTATTTTTAAATTTTGCTAGACTATAAGATTTTTTTATGTTTTTCTACTTAATCACCCTAATGAGACCTCTGGGCGGAAACAATAATTACAACGCTTATGTCCTTTTCGAATTAAGCAAGTTTGATAAAACAAGTTACTTGTCTGAAAGCTGGGAAACTGGAGAATATTAATCTACCAAACAAAATTTTCTAAAGGCTATGTTTCTTTTGTGAGGCGAGATTAAATTATCAAAATAATTCAAACATAAATATAGAGCACTCGATTTCGAAAGACCTGATGATATTAACCGTCCATATTAAAATAACATAATAGGTTTTTGTCGATATGGCAATCATAAATCATCTTGAGAAAAGTTTCTTATTGCGTGCACTTAATGCCTAGGCTGAGGACTTATCAGACTTCCCTCGTAAGTAACAGAGGATTAGCTCCCCTCTGCACACATTCTATTTGTTTTTCCTGTTTGACAAGTAATTGTTATTTGCTATAAAATATTTATCAACTTTACGTATAATTATTAAGATATTAGTTTTTTTTTAAATTTAGGTTTATTTATGAACGTATAACGTACTTAAATACACTGAAAGATAAGGACAAGTGAACTACTTAGGTACTTGAACAAATACTTCGGCTATTTCATCAATAACCCAAATTTGGTAAGGAGTTAATGAACTCTTCATTTGATTATAACTCAAAGTTTTCGTGTAAATTACGTACATTTTGGTAAGTAATAAACAATCCCTATTTCTGAAGTCCCAAAACTTAAGTAGACGAATTTTGGTTGCTGGTAACAAAAAAAAATCTGTGTAATATTACATGTTACTAGTACATACCAAACGGAAGAAATACAAACCAAAAAATTAAAACTAGCACACTAAATCTAATATTTTGATTAAGCTTTTGCAAACACTGCAAATATGTACGTGCATTTGTGTCAGTTAACCTGAAGACGTAGATGTTACAAGTATGTTTTAAAGATGTCCAAAAAATAGCATTAACTTACAGGGCTCACACTTAAACTGGTTTGTTTGGGACAGATACTCGCTAAGAGATTAAAATAACTCAAGAGTGCTCGTGTAATAATATGTCCCCGTTTCGTTGATTCGCTCAAATTGACTATGGTTAACGATATTTATTTGACCTACAAAACGAAATTTAAAAATATTACTTTTCATCGGCAAAGTAGGAACAATAGACGGACCGTATGTTATTTAATTAACCTACTATGGAAATGTGAACATAATGTATGTCAAATACGTTACATACACACATGGATACTCTTTTAATAGACTAAGACTACTTAGATATCTATCCTCTGAAGTGGCTGGTAGCTGAATGTTTTTGTGTACCCAGATTCAACATAGGCCATTCTATAGTTGCGTACAAAATTGATGTCGAATTACATCAATATTTGTATATTAAGCGATTTCTATACAAAACTTGTACGCGTAGAACTCGCGGCGTGTTCGCTCCCATATAAAACTCGCTCGCAAATCGCACGTGTGATAACGCTCTTACAATGTATACAGAATTAATTACGGATGTGTATAGCCTACATTTAAAGACAAGTCACTACTTATGTTTTATGGTTTTAAAAATACCTATCAATTTTGTTTGTTACAGGATCCCATAGTTTGTCTTATAATTCGATATTTATGTGGGATCATCTTAGAAATAGGTAAAATATTTATATTTACAGTCAACTCAAACTTTTTATATTTGCAAGAAGACTTTCCGCTTTAATAGAGTCAGGTCGCAAACACTTGTTTCAAGTAGTTTGCGGAACCTTAATAGCTTTAGTTTAATACAATCATGTTTCACAAGCTTAAGGCGGCTTCATTTAAAAACTTACGAGTCCAAGTTCTTGGACGCTCGTAATTATGCAATCGATGAACAGGTTGCAGTCGCATCCGCGCGGCCATGTTAATTAAGTTACTTCTATTCCTCTGTGTATCATTAATTAAGCGGCTTCTCGGAACATCTCGCATTTACAAGTATTTAGGAACACGTTCAAGCTTTGCGAACAAATCTTGAAGATCTCAAACATACCTATAGCAAATTCATTAACTTAGGTGCCGCATAAATCGTGAATTTGTGGCACAGGATAGACGTACGAGCGTGTGGTAAAAACAAACTTGAGAATTCTACTCAGGTTCTAAAGATAATCGTTTGTTCGATCACTCGACGAGTGTATCCCTTAATAATTCAAAGGTATTGTTTGATAGACTGTGATACTTCATTGGATATACGCACACAATGGTCGTGTAGCAAATTTTTTTCGTGTTATACGTGCAGTGCACATTACATCCACAAAATGCACGGTACGCGTACTTTTGCGTGCGATAGCCCACTGAATTTATTTGTTACGCATTGCAATTGCGCTGCAGCGCTGTTTATAAAGCGTAGCTTTGAAAAATTGTCATTGTCTGACGAAAAAATTGCCTCAGTTTTGTAGCGGAAGCTGAAAAACATAAAAAAGTCGTTGCATTTTTGTTTTTATCAACTGAATTTTATTTGCCGTCGTTTATGTTTAAATATTTATATGTTAAAGCCTAGCAAAATATTGTGCGATATTTTATTGCAAAAAGTCCCGTGGTACTTACGCCTTCCATTATTCATTATTAGCTCATTAATATGTATGATTAATTATTCTAGTAAATTGTAATAGGACGAGGAATAAAGTTTGCGGGGTTCACAATGGAGAGTCATTCCGTGGAAGCAAGGAAGTTGATGGAGTTGTGGTAGGTGCCTGGCGGATCGGCGCGGGGACAGCAGTTTGCGTGACTTTGATATTCAATAACGTCGTTCACGCCCACGGTACATTTGTTAGGGGAGCCTCAATAGCGGCATCTGAACTTTAAAAATTGATCTCATTTTGACATCAATGGTAGCTCATCAGCTCATCACGCTCACATCAGAGTATGATGCACAGTGTCTACTGCATGTGATGTCAATTCTCATAGTTTTAAGTCGCTCCTAGGGTGTATATCAATCAAAAAATGGAACGCTCAGGTACTTACTCCTATGATTGAGCATTGAGCATATCATTGTATACCATCTTGATATTGACGAGGTTTGCCTGACCGTCAAAAGTAATGGGACTGCCTGAGCTTCTCATAGTCGCAGTGTGAAAACAGCACTCAAAGCTCTCAACGGTGCTCCTTTCGCCACTCTCGGCAGGAAACCTCATTAATTAGGCGTAATTAATTATCTATATATTAATTATCTGCAGTTGGGGCGCTTGTTGCGTTTGATTGGTGTCTGTTCTGTGATCAGAGCAAAACGACTGAGCTTTTGTTAGCCTCAACTTATCGTATACTTTGTTGTCTCCTTACCCGAAAACTGTCTACAGGACTATTACTGTCTGAGTTTTAAAGGGGCGTTGTTGTTTGAATTAGTCGTTTTTTAGAGTCTCCGATGTGGTAGATTGATGATGAATAAGAACGCGTCTATTCCAGAAACGAGGTTTGTAGAACGTTTATCATAAGTCACAGATTCGATTATTTGTTAGGTGGTCTCGTAGTAAAATTGTAGGTCCTAACTTCAAGTTTTTTTCTCAGCACGTAATTAATATTCGCACTTTTATGTACCACCTACGTAGGTGGTAATTGAGCTATTAATATATCAGATGAAAGTAACCTACGACCCAGATTCCGGCAAACCCTCCTTCGAACCCTTATATAAAATTTAGCACACGATTTTCAGGCGGGAAACATCGAGGCACTTTTTAACATCTACAATTTATTTCCTGCGTAGGTACCTAACGCTTAAACATATTCATTCTATAAAAAGCTTGTATCAAGTGTACCTACATAATCGAATGCTGGTAGGTACTAGCACTTAGGTATTTACGTGTGTATGATGGATAAGATGGGTGGTTCACACGCGTGGTTTGGTGTATATTGGCTTTAAAACCTGGAGCGATTGGAAGAATTTTGAAGTTTCACTCTGACCTCGAAGTCGGCTCGCCGCCCGAGTATAGTTGCGGTTTAACTTGGTGGATATGTTTAATTAGATAAGTACTCCGCTTCAGACAATGAACTCTAATTAACTGTAACAATTTGGGTATAACCACATTGCCTCGGCTACGGTTCTTTGTTCTTGCAAAGTAGTCTAGAATTTACTGAGTCTGAATCCAAAAGTCATTGAAAGTCACGCGAGGTACGCCGCAAACATGTTGTTGAGCAGTATACTGCATGTACGGGTTAGACGAAGTTCGACTAGTTATAAGAAATTCTCTAATAAGAGATCTGCCTATTAAATTTTTGATAAATTAGAGGTTACAATTACTTATCCATGATAAGAACATTTAATTAATAGAAGAACATTTATCGTACAAGTTCTTAAGCATATAAGCACTTACTCCTGTAAAAAAAATTGTTAAATACATAGTCTAAAAAAATAAAGAAGTCGAAAGAGTTATAGAAAATACAAATTGGGCTTGGTGAAAATTGAAAAACCTCGGTATAGTGTTAAGTTCCTATTATGCATGCACTTTTAAACAAAAATTGCACCAAACAAACGAGGCAGACAATGTCTGATTGCCTACCGTTTAAACCTGCCACCTACGCAATAATAAAGCTAGGATGAGTGAGAGCGAATGCACATCAGTGCCAGCGCAGTTTCAGAGAGCAAATTGTACGAACAGACATGAAATGAAAATCCCCAGATTTGAAACACCAAGCATTTCATCTACTTATTACCAAGTAGGTTTGCTAAGTAGAATCTCACTTGTGTATTCAAGTTTTGATTAGAACTTAGCTATTTATAAAGCCCCAAGTTAATTTAGTATCTTCCAGTCGTTTACGTGATTTGAACGTTGGATTTCGCCAGCCAACACTCATAACAAAACTAAACAGAAACTTGAGCCAAGTATACACAATGGTAGAAACTTGTAAATAGACTAAGATGGTTTAATATATATATATATGTACAACTAAGTAATTATTACATGGCTACGAGTAAGTACGAGAAGGCTACTCTTACTTAATAATACAAATAAAGAGACGTGGCTCATAGTTACCAGGTGACTGCATCTTGTATTTTAGACATTTCTGACAGGGCGGCTATAAATCTATATAAGTATCTTGCCAACTTTCATGAAAAGTGAGAACGAATCTATTATCCAATATGTATATGATAAGTGATAAGGGCCTTCCACCTTTACCTGCTATTTATCTCAAACCAAATTTATATGGTAGCATGTACTATCGGGTTCAGAATATCATGGCCAATTTATCAATGAATTCATTCCTCAATTGATAATGCAATTCTGCACCCGATGGTACGTAAGAAAAAATACACTAGAGTGGCTTAGCTATTCAATTCTGGAGTAACTGGGGGAGAAAAGGGCATGCAAATATCAAAATTATAAATACCCATCCGACTAGGTCAAGTCACTCAAAGTGTTTTTACCGGATGCGAAGGTTGGCCATCGCTAAGACCGCCAACCGATACGGTGACGCTGCAAGTGTGATGGGCACATTTGCATGCGGTACAACTCGCATCTCGCATGGTTTCTGATTTAATCTCTCAAGTCTCGAGAGTAACAGTTTGCGTAGCTTTTTAAGGTCATTAAAAATTACTTTAATGATTAACTGCTGTATCTCCAGCTGTCAAATAACGAATTTGAATGGCACTCCAGTTTCACAGCAAATGTATGTCTAAAGGCCATAATAAACGTTGGTTATATTTGCTTAGCCCTGGCTCGGTAAATAAATTAATAGTACCAGGTTCATAGTCAGGTGAACGCCTCCGGGGCAGTAATAAGTTGTTTACGTTTAATATTGTTCGAGCGTTCAAGCAAAAACCGAATGGTATATCTTGTTAACTTGCTATTGTTAGCTATCATAATAAGATTAGTTAACTGTATTTCACGATACGATGGATGCTAGGAATAACATCGGCCTAGGGCGCCAGGCTAATGCTAACATAAAATGGTAATTAGAATGATTAGTAACCTGCTCGAATCGGGCTATCAAGAGAGCGTTCATGGAACGACCAACTGGATACTATCCAATGAGTCGACCCAGAGGGCCTACCGCGAAGATCGAACATCGACAAAACGTTGGCCCCATCTCTATCGCTATTGCATATACGAAAGAAAGTGATGCAAAAAGACGATTCGATGAACGAAGTGGTTCGCGGTTATAGGCGTTTCTTTGAGCAGGCAGTGTGATCTTCCTGCGTCAGCTTCACGTCAATACCTGACAAGAAGTTGTGCAGGACAAGGAAATGTGACGTAGTTTCGTTTCGGAGGCCACGATCCTTTTTGGAACGCAGAGCCAAAATAGTTAATAGACACCCTTAGACCTATGTAAATTTACTAATTTCATGTTCTGATATTGCGTTGCGTCGCACCATCAGTTTTGTTTTACATAAGGTAAATGCAAATAGCCTCTCCGATAACAAAACACGACGGGATATTCCAGATTATCAATACTATCTGTACACGTTTAAAAATTACGGTGAAAAATGAGCTACATATTCCATCTATTTTTCATAAAAATGCTAAAAATTATGAAAAAATATTACGGTCTAGAAACGGATATAGAGCCCGCTGGTAGAATGACGCATGGACGGACTTTGGGGGCTTAATTACAGAGTCCTGTTGTTTGTTGATGGCGTCCTTCGGATATTAAATTTTGCAAAAATACTTTGTAGATGCGGCTGAAACTATTTTAAACTATTTCCTCGGGATATAATAAATGTAATACCCAGTCAACAAAGATTCACACAAGAAAGACGTGGAAACACTTTGACCTACGCTCGTCCGTAGGCAGAGAACTCGGCGTGGTTTAATTTTCCGACGTGGGAAGAGTGTCAACAAGACACAAACACTCCGTAAACTAAGTAGGTTCGGTCTAATATTTGTAGAGTGACCTCCGCGTGATAGAAGAAAGCCGAGCGCGACGTCGGGAACAAAGCGGACATAGGTATTAGGTATATAGATCCAGTCAAAGAATACTGTACTTACAAGTGTTTGACAGTGCTAAAATTATTTAACAACAAAAACATAGCTTACACTAGTAATAATAATAATTCGCGTTCGTAATGAATCCCGTTATTATTGCTCAAGTACTTAGCTGTATGTAGGTACTCGAAATACCTACCTGCTAACATTTAATGATTTTATATTTTCAGTAGTAGTTTAGCTTTTTCTTTCTTAATTCTTCTAAAAATAAAAAAAATCGTAAAAAGAAGCTAATAAGTAAAAGATAAAACGCTTACCAATTTAAAACCCGCATCACGTTGATTCGTTTCCAAGAGTATTTTTAAATCGGGGATCTGAAAAATACGAAAGATTAGAAAAATAATAAACTTAACAAAAAAGACTAATAAAGCAACATAAAATACCTTAAACATTTTATACGATTTAAAAATGTATTATATATTGGTATAAATATATATTCGAATGACTTTTAATTAAACCTACGAAGTGCAAAAGTCAGAAACAGTGATCCGAAACGGCGAAGTTTCATTAAGTGGGTGCTCGTTCAATGGGTCGTGATAGTAGCAAAGGAAATCGAATTAAAAATAGCACGAACTATAATAGACATGGTCCGATGACTAAGCGATGGTAGTGATAGCTATTATTCTAGGTTTGTCGTGAAAACGAACCAGTTCCCGTGAACGAGGCGACGCTGGAGGTAGTAGATAGGTAGTATTGTTTGGTCTTTGCTACACGGAACAATTTTAAGACACTGGCAACTGGATGTGACTATTGGATCGGTAAATGGAAGTCGTTTTCGCACGACTCTGGCGACATAACGGTCGCATGATTCGTCGTCGAGTGAAAGAGTCAGTAAAAATGTACCTAATGCAACAATGAATTAACTCAAGATAGTGGGGGAGAAATTAATTGCAATCAGAAGACAACAAGATTATTCGACACGTTATAATTATGAATCAGTATATTTTAATTGAATCATATATTAATTTCATTTTAGGACCCGTATATTAATTTAATATCTCGGAGTTGGTAGGTTAAAGGAGGTATATACGCGCAATCTAATCCCGAGCAGCGTTCCTTGATTCCAGATTAACAATTTAAATATTGCGAATAATCCGGGAGCCGGCCAGCGGCCTGCAATCCAATCCACAATGTATTAGTCTCTACTGTAACCCACGCCGCTGGTATAATTGGACCTCAAATTTCGTAATAACAACGTTTAATAAGAGAGCACAAAATATAAGTTCGCAATAAGCGATGCGCTTGGAAATTGTTGCCAATACACAGCCCCGAGCACGCTTATTTGACCTTGTATTGATTAACCCGGGACCCTATAGAATAATAAATAATGATCAGATAAACCAAGATAAGCTATTCAATATTTTATAATCCCTTTTGCAAGTACGCTATAAAATGCATTTTTCTAGCTTACCGGCTCACCGAGGGATCGGAAGAAAGTTACGGTTTAGCTGTTCGTTGCGTGGGTACAGACTAAAATCACAATAGAAGATAGTCTGATGATGAAATATTTTTCTTTCGGTAGTCATCATATAAATAAGTATTGTGTACCTTTGCTAATTGATTTTGTTGTTTGTGAAATATATTGAACCATCATCTAATAATCATACAGCTACGTATTCCACCTGACGGTCAGCAAAGCCAGATTATTATTCTCGTGCATTTTCGGATGAATGGCAGGGGTTATAGGTGGGTAATCCCGGCGAACGTTGGGTATTTCTCTAAATAGAATTCCGACTTTTGTGTTTAACAACCGAACTGTGACAGTTCCTTTCACTCCATTTGCCTGTTAACACTGCATTGCGCCGTTAATTAAACTAAACGCATTGATCGTCTTGTTATTTACACACACACGCCACACCGAAACTGAACTTGTTAGCGCTAGCCTATCAAAGAGCGTGTAAGCTAGCACCTCTGCAAGTCTGCAAACGAACAATACCTTGAACGCGTTTCGTATCTAAGTCAATCTAGTTTAACTAAAGTTTTTGATGAGTGTTATCGAACTGACAGCTGAACTCTGCTCTCATATGTATCATCATTCACTGTGAGAAGTTATTAGCGAAACCTGTAATGACATACAATTTACAGATTTATTTATCTGTAGGCTTTGTTTCCATAATTAGGTAAGTACTCTGTTGCACTTCATATAAAAGATAGTTCCGAAGTAGGTATTCTCGACTGAACATGGTATCTTACCCTTTTTCCTTTTCTCGGCAGCAACCGCCGCCGGTGGACCGCGAAACGTGTTTTTTTCAAACCCTGCCGCTGCCGACTATATTACTCCGCTTTATGATTCTGGCCGTCCTCTCTTCGGAAACTAATTGAAGATAACAAGCTTGTTTTTTCACCTATCTGCGTGTACTTTTTAGAACCACGAACGATATTGTTTTCTTTTGCGTTTTTATCGAGCTCCCAGGCGAGAAGCGAAGCGTTATCAACTCTCGTCCCGAGTTTTGCATTTATGCAAATGCTACATTAATTTTTCTTTTTATCTTGTAAAAGTTCAAAGGAACGAAGAAAATAATAAAGTGTTAGTGACGGCCATAGGCGAGGGCGACGGCGACCAGGGATAGCGGACGTGATCGCGTCAACGGTGCCTCTTCTAAAACCAATAAGGCCTCTTCGTGCGTGAAATTCTGTTAGTCATCACGGCGGCGAGCACTTCCGTACGCAGAGGAGCGATACAAACTTGTATCTTGGGTTTATGTCGCAACTAGGTAGGCATCTACATAAAACACACACATCATGTTTATCTTATTTGAGTAGTCAAAGCACTTTCAAAGATACAACACTGTTTTCTCTGTTGGGAATAAAAATATGGCAGGTTAACATTTTTTATCGGTATTTTCAGAGGAATGTTACAATGTGATTTTATAGATTCTCTTGGATACGGTTTTGATAAATCTAGGTTTACATAGGTTATTGTGCCCAGTACTTTCTATTAAGGCCTATTCCTTTCGTGCGCCAGTCATCGACCGTATAATTTTCGCGTGAATTACCGTCACGAAAGCTTGTTGGTTTTGAAAACTACGGGCCGTCGACCCGATAGTTTTGCTTTATTTCATAATGTCTTTCTTGTTTTTTGCTAAACGATTAAAATCATGCAAGTCTAAGTAATAATCACTGATATTATTAAATTAATACCTTTATAGGTATGCCATCAATACTAGCTAATAAATAATTGTTGTTGTCGACATTTATATAAGTAAGTAATTCATAGCCAATTGTGATGAGCCGTAGACAGGTAATAATCAGGATATATGAATTTATGACGAACACAGTTTTTCATTTTAGTGACCGATGCATTCGTCGATGAACTGTTTTTGTACACCTCAAGATAGCATTTTTTAATTGCTAACAATTGTATTAAAATCACTTCCTACAATTCTGACATTTTCAATAACCCAACTATAAAATACCCTATAGGAATTTCTTTACCATACTTACTTTTTAGTTTACTTAAATTTTCCAGTTTGGTTTTTATTTAGTCAATATGGTTCCATACTTATGAAAACAAACGAATAAATATTGGTTTGGTAGTGATCATAAATTAAAATAAAATTCCTGTATTGACTGGCCATACAAGTAGTCTACGTAACTTTCTACCCTATGGTGTAATCAACATTCCGTTTTATTCAGTTCTACTCATTGAATATCCTATCGCGGCCAATAAAAGGCTTGGTTTGTTGGGCAATCAAAAATGAATATTCAATAAGCTCACATTCTCTTGGCCGGCCATCCACTCGCCTCCATTATCTGTCAACTGTTTCCTGCTTCACGCTTAACCGAAGGTCTGTTAAAATTTATTGCTTGACCATTCACCCTAATCTCTGATACTATATATTATATTGCTTCTGGCTGTTAAAACGGTCATCTTGTATCCAGTTGTTAATAAAACCATTCTTGGGTGAAAGACGCTATAGTCATTGAACCACAGAGAACCAAACTCTTTAGTGCGTTAGTCATTCTTGGGATAGAGGCGCCCTTGTCTATGGTTTCTATAGGAATCGACCGTGTCAGTATATTTGACTAATAATTGTCTTAGCTGTCAGATATCTGTGCTAAATGCGTTGGGGTACAGGTCAATAATTTTATAGACATTTTGATGAGATGATCCGAATAATCATTACAATCAATCAGCAGTAATATTACGCAGGAACTAACTGTAACAATTGTTTTTTTTTATAATAATGAATATTTATGGATCTTTTGTCATGATATGCCATGATATACCTGCATCATCTATATACAATTATTCTGTTACTTAGAAACTGATAGACCACCCTTAAGCTTAAACCGAAAATAGGACCTACAAACATGACACGAGCTTTATTAAAATTCGTCTCTGGATCGTACATCTCATAGTAGCATGCCGCCAATCAATGTGACACATCACTATTGCCCTCTTTGTTCTGCATTTTCGAATAATTCTACTTAGTTATTTTTGATATAATACGCTCGTAAATGTTACCATTTCGCATTTTCTTTAATTATTGCACCTATTTATGGCACAGAATGGTGTTTCGAATCCATTTTATGATAATGTCAACGCCGTAAATCTCAAACTGACATTGGCGCTAAAGGGGCGCAAAGCGCAAGAGTGATACAAGTATATCTTAGGTCAAACATCATATCTAGTCCTAGCGTTCGCACATGCGCATTGGCGATCTGTGCATTGGACAGTGACTTACACAAAATAATATTTTTAATTGAGTCACATTGAATGAAGTAATTTGACAGCACCTTCTATGACTTTGCAAATCACTTTTCACCTCACTAGCTCGGAAAGCCCTTTTTGTTTGTTTAATATCTATTGTGAAAATCGCTTTTTATCCACATGTGGTGAAAGAGTTTTGACATAAGTGACAAGTGGCTTAAGTGACATTTGACAGCTAACAAAACGTAAAACGTTAAAAGTGCAGAATTTTTAACATCGCAATTAATGAATTGCATCGAGTAAAAACACTTAATACAGTCTTACAACTTTATTTTAATTCATAAATATCAGCATTCAACATTAATCTTCATTCTTTTTGTAAAAACGGATAAATTGTTCTGACAGCCGAATAAGTCTACGTACGAACAAAACGCATCTGACATTTAATAAAACCTTTTACGTCAAAACTTTTCATTTCAATATTTTCAATTCATCCATCATATCAACGTTAAATATTCGCATGTTTTTCTAGGTTGTTTTGTTAAAAATTAGTGATTCGAGTGATGAAGAAGTATTAAACACCTGAGGAATTACGGGAAACCGAGCAAAATGCACCCTTTCTCTTATTTTCCTCGCTGTAGTGAGGTGAAAAGTTTTGTGTTATACACGGGTGAAAGTTATTTTACGTCTCGTGTATTAAAGCACTCGCTACGCTCAGGATTCTATTTTTGAACCACTCGCTTCGCTCGTGGTCAATAATAGAATCCTTTCGCTAGCTCGTGTTTCAAATAACACTCGCACGTAAAATACAACTTTCACCACTTGTATAACAAATAACTATTTCACCTCACTAGCTCGGAAAGCCCTTTTTGTTTGTTTAATATCTATTGTGAAAATCGCTTTTTATCCACATGTGGTGAAAGAGTTTTGACATAAGTGACAAGTGGCTTAAGTGACATTTGACAGCTAACAAAACGTAAAACGTTAAAAGTGCAGAATTTTTAACATCGCAATTAATGAATTGCATCGAGTAAAAACACTTAATACAGTCTTACAACTTTATTTTAATTCATAAATATCAGCATTCAACATTAATCTTCATTCTTTTTGTAAAAACGGATAAATTGTTCTGACAGCCGAATAAGTCTACGTACGAACAAAACGCATCTGACATTTAATAAAACCTTTTACGTCAAAACTTTTCATTTCAATATTTTCAATTCATCCATCATATCAACGTTAAATATTCGCATGTTTTTCTAGGTTGTTTTGTTAAAAATTAGTGATTCGAGTGATGAAGAAGTATTAAACACCTGAGGAATTACGGGAAACCGAGCAAAATGCACCCTTTCTCTTATTTTCCTCGCTGTAGTGAGGTGAAAAGTTTTGTGTTATACACGGGTGAAAGTTATTTTACGTCTCGTGTATTAAAGCACTCGCTACGCTCAGGATTCTATTTTTGAACCACTCGCTTCGCTCGTGGTCAATAATAGAATCCTTTCGCTAGCTCGTGTTTCAAATAACACTCGCACGTAAAATACAACTTTCACCACTTGTATAACAAATAACTATTGTCAGCCAGGAGCTATCATTCAATTATAATTATATTTTAACTGATAATTGAAATAATGTAGAGAAAATACAAGTCAATTTATAACTATAAATCAATGGCTGCTGATCAAAAATTTTCTTAGGCAAGCCGGAGGTCAATTTGGCTTGAAATTTCTTCACGAACTGTAGAAAAACTGCTCAGGTGCTTGAACATTAGGTAACCCGGTGGGAATCGAGTTATATGGACCCGCAGCCACTGCTATACTCGTACATAGGTACTTGATGGACCCTATAGGTATGTATGCCTAATTAATAAATTGCCGAGGAGAGTTTGATTCGTTTACATTGAAACAAATTCATTTTAAATTTAGGGCACCGATGTATTTCATTCATTGTTTTAATTTATTTTTTTCAATCAATTTTCAGACATAACTCTGAGGCGATTATCACACTGATGACGGATCCGCATGCGGCGCCGGTGCGCGAGAGAGATAGCGCTCTGCATGTGTATAGCGCTGTCGCGCTCGCACACCGGCGCCGCATGCGGATCCGCACCAGTGTGATAATGATAACCGCCTTAAATTACACTTTGTACTATTTCTATCATCCAAAATCCAATTAAAGTAATAGCAATTACAAATTTTATATATTAGTACTTAATACAATATGGCGACTATAAGTACATAGATAATTTATCAATACGATATAATACTAAAATATATGTTGCTTATCAATCTTATCATTTATGATGTTGACATATATCTAATCATGTACTTTTCTTACTATTTGTGTTATGTTTTCTTTGTACGATTTCAACTAACCTTATGTTTCTTTAGTCCATCACAATCACATATTAGGTTCTGACACTCACTGACTGACACAACGAGAGTTATAAATTTGACATAGAATCAGCAACAGATCAGTCGCTGCGTAGGTTTGGTACTTGAACAACTAAAGATAACAGATTAAATATTTTGTGTAGGTATATGTTGCATGCCATGCCTTAGATTACAAATAGAGAATCATTGGACGCGCGTTGCAAATTATCACACATTAATCGATGACCTTATTATTTTCATACACAGTAGGAACAATGTAATGGACTAAAATAATATACCTACTTGCCTTCTCTGAACTTCTTTCAATACCACGCGTGAAATTTTAATGTAGGTCATATTTAATATGCCATACAAGAATAACAAAAAGGCTAATCTGATCTCAATGGCATTGGCTATCTCAATAATGTAAGTATATCACGACTATTGTGTGTTTTGCTGGTCGCTGCTGAATAGGGGCAGTTAGACCGGGGACTGATTGTCGAGATTAAGTGAATGGTTCGGGCGGGTCAAAATGGCTTCAAATGGCACAAGTCAAAGGCTTAACTATTGACATAATGTCCACATAATTCTCCGGAAACTCTTTGGAGTGAATAATTAACATTGTGTATTATGCGTAAATGGGTTTTCTTGTTGATTTAAAGCCTAAGTTAATTAACACTAATTCGTTTTCGTAAGTTTTATAGCACATAATTCTTCATGAAATTGTTATGACGTGGAGTAGAAGGGATGATTATCTTCCTACAAAACTTCAGGGAGATGATAAAGCTAATGGAGTTTTTGATAACCCTCATCTTGGTGGATTATTGTGCCCCCGAGCGATCGTTTATCAAATTAGACTATGCAGAGTGAAGCAGGGCCCCGTCCAAGGCTAGCGTGAAGTGCGCGGGCGCACGCGATATTCCAATCTTCTACTTAAATAGTGGAACCAGTTCTTTGGGCGATCTCTGGTTAACCCTGATCGTTACGGATCTCGAGATGATAGTTACATTAGTTGGGCTCCGTGTTTGAGTCGCTTACACTTTGTATACCAATCGGAATACATGGCCAGGCGGGTGCAATACGTCACCCGATATTGCACCACCCACGGCCCGTGTCGCCATGGGTGTCTTTTCATTCGAGTCAACCGGTCCACCATTCGATTAACTTTTTAATACAGATGTAAACTTTGTCAATAGCCTACTCTTTTCGGTTTATTACGTCATAAAAAGTGTAACTTAATCCGCGAGTGGATATAAAAAGCCCTTGTAAATTAATACCTCGAGCTACCCATTATACTTACCTACCCAATATGTTATATCTGCTACCTCACCAACTTTAGGGTCAGATTCATTATGAATACATAAATGTGCTATAACATGCTGCCTCAAGCGTGGCTAGATTAATATTTTCTCTTTTAGGCAATGTTATACTTGTTGGCAATACGCTTAAATTCAAATAATCGTAGACGAATTTACAGAGTCAGAGCATTGCTGTTAAAACTAAAGGATTTAATTTAATAAGTGAATCCCGTAAAGAATTTTTTCAGTGCAGACATTCAGAACGTAGAATTACATTCACTACAAATATGGAACGTTTATGCAGATTTCGTGAACGTTTTGCTCGAGTTTTGAATGCGAACTCCAGATTTGCGTCTTCTATCATATTACTATCGGCAGCAACGTCTGCGGCAGCCGCGGCCGCGACCCACACGGAAGCGCCTAAACTACCTGCAACCTCCAACTCCCCTATTCCTATGTTAATCTACCGGTCTTGGCACGGTTCACCAACTAAGGCTTCACAGGTACGATTTGCATGTCCTCGTCCTTTGTGGGAAAACTGGCGCGCGACCGATACGAAATGGGTGTCGTTTGTCGAACCAATCAGGTAACTTCACATGAATTTCAAGTACCCACTAATAGACAATGGTTATTGAACACAGTAGAGGGATTTGCCATTCATAGGAGCCATAGGAGTGGCGCTGGGACAGTGCTAGTCGCTGCTCCCGGAGCCCGAAGCTGACGTGACTTGAATAATTTAGCTCGGCGGCAGAGATAACACGGAACACTTCCAGTTCGATATCATTAATTAAAATTTGATCCACTTCCATATTACGGTGTCTAATTAATTTATGTATCGTAGAGTGCAGCGGAGAGATTTCGTGGAGATTTGTTAATAATTTCATTTTTATTAACTTTTTGATGGAATTGTGTCAGATTACGTATCTATTACAGATTTAGGTACATACTTATATGTGTACATGAATATTAATGTAAAATGTAGTCTTTACAAATATAATAGGTACATTATTTTCCTTATAGCGTTCCTTTATCTACCTATTTATGATTTTGAGCCGTATAGGTCCAATAGGTAAAATCCGTCCTGTCAAGATCTTTCTTGAGGTTGGATATTACATAAATTAACAATTTATAAAACTTCCTGCGCCAACTGTTATTATAGTGAAAACCAATTTCATCAGAAAAAGCCTGACAGACATAAAGTTGGCAGAGTAGTATTAATGACATTTAATACGTTTCTTGTCGGACGCATTTTAATGCGTAATAGGCGTCGTCTCATACAAGTCCGTAGGAAGGGTGCTATTTCCTCTAATGGCAGGGTAGGCTGTGAACCGGACAGTGCAGAATCTCGGCGACTCGGCTACGGAGAAGCAATTATGAGTTTTTCCCCGCGGCGCGGCGCATCGGTATCCGGTGGCCAGCTTTCTGATTTACAAAACATTACTTCTCTGCTCTGAACATGTCTCTAGTATTACTTTAACCGCTTAGTTCACAAAAACTCTGTATTATCAGAGACCAGACTCTTACTGGCCCACTGAAACCGATTACTTATTCTTGTCTTGTCAATAACAGCTCAGCTTCTAGAATGTTGCTTTCTTATGGCTTAGACGAGTTCCTTGTCGTCTTTGACCGTAACTGGTATCGCATCCCTCCTGCTATCCTGTTTACTTTTATAAATTCTCTTTGAATCAATCTAGGAAGCATATAAACGATACAATCAAAGGGCAACGAATGCTAGCAAGAAGCATTACATTATGGTCATCGAACGCACTGATTGCATTATGTTGCGTGGGCAGCATCGCAAGAGAATCGAGAGACGTGTCTAAATGTTGTTCCTTCAATACTTGAAATGATTGCACGAGTAGTAGCTCTTAAATTGTTTTAAAAGGAAACTTTCATATTCCTACGTTATTTATGTTGGGACCTTCATGTTAGCTCTTCTATAGCTCTTAGTTCAAACTACTATAACGGCCAACCGGTGTTCAAAAATAAATAGGTGAGCCAGTTTTGCTTAAGTACATAAATGCATGTTCCGTTGTACTATACTCGTAGTATACCTTACTGAAAGTTTAAATCCACCAAATTAATATAATTTAATCAGTATTCAGATTATAATACCTGTAACTCGCACTGGCCCCGGGAACGCGTGAAGGTGGCGCAACATAAATTATTTACATTCCAAATAGTTTTATTAGACGCATCGCATCCCATCACGGAATGGAATCTCCGGAGCTTGTTCCATATAAAGTAATTTGTTTTCGGCTTCCGATGGTCCACATACGATTATAATCATGCTAGGAATGTCGGAGCGGATTATCAATTCGATGCAGACATTTTTTGTTCACATACAGGTTCATTATAAATATAATAGTGTAGTAACGAGCACTATAGCATGTATCTACTAAGATAAATACGAGAAACAACCTTAAGGGCATTTTAGATGAGATTCACGTTAAATTGAATAGGCCCGTTTGAGTAGAACGGTGGTGTGTCGGCTATTTTAATCTCACTGATATTAAACATAACAAAATATTATTTCCCGCGTTAAGTACTCAAGCAGTATGTTACCCACGTACCTAATTAAGTATTATATCAGGGCACCGTTTAAGCTCGCAGACCGGAGCCAATCTCAAAGTTAACGCGCTGTGAAAATGATTCATTAGTGCGAGCAAGATTTATTTACTACCAGGATCGACTTAAGTACTACCACACTCATATGTACTTATGTAGGAGCTTGTTGCGTACTTATGTTACCTTACTTCCCTATAAAAAAAATGCATGATTAACTCTGTCTGTTACCTCTTCACACCAGACCCAGTTTAAATAAAATTACAAACGAGTAAATAAGTGTACATGGAAATACGATGAGTCTCATGGAAGGATATACCTAGGATATTTTTTTACCAAGTAAATCATTCAAGTTGTAATTCTATGCAGAAAAAGTCGCGGGCAGAACAAGTATGTATGTATTTAACAACAAAACTATTTGACAGTTGTTCCAACAGAGGACAGCGCTGTTGTGAGAATCTGAGAATGATTTAGGACAGTATCATTGAGTTGTCAACGTAGCATCAAGCCTGGGATCGGTGGCAGCAGCGAGGCAGGAAGACACGTCAGTGAGAGGTTATCGGGACGAAGATGTACGTGGGAGACAGTTTGATGTGAGTGGACCATTTTCATACAAAGTGTATGTTTTAACGTGAAATATTTCAATTAGTTCTTGAAGAGATGGGCAGTCGTTGCATCCGAGATTTGTGCATAAGTACCTGATTTTAGATATTTTCCCTAAAATAGGTAATTGAAGAATTATTCTTGAGACCAAGTTTTTGTATTACGTAGCCCATTTGATAGTTCTCATCGAGTATTGCCAAAAAAAGGTGTTGTAAGTATATGAAGTGAAATCCCCATCTCGCTTTTGGTCAACGTATAGACTAAGGAGGCCCGTTCACTTTCGTGAATGAGAAAAGGCCTGTACTCAGCAGTGGGTTGTATTTATTTTATTCCGTTTCTAATCCATGGATGTCATTTTCCCGGTTTTACGTGATCTCCTTCCTATCTGACTCCATTTATTATAAAATAATGTTGAAGATAAATCCAACCACCCAGTCATCCAAGAGCCCCGGCTACGAAGTAGTAAAGTGTAAACTGAAAGTATCGAAATGGTTTACGGCGCTGGTTTATTATGAAAGGTTGTTACATCCTTCAGCGCAACTAGCAATGGGATTCGTTTTACGTCTCCTTATGGACGTTCGATCGTAAACTCCCGAATTATTAACGACTTACCGTCCCTCCCTGCGTTGCTGTAATGTAGGTACATAATGACAAATAGGTTCGACACATAATACATTGCATTATATTTAGATTATATAGTAAATGCTAATTCTATTGATTGGTAACAAACTTTAGAGTGTTTTTGATTTAGGTGTTAGAGGATGGGCGGAATATTCTCTAGTAGGCGGGATTGCTAAAATATATTGTGAAATAAAGTAAGTATACGTCCCGGTTCGTGTTAGACACCGCTAATACCCACTCCTATGATAGTGGAGCCCATGATGCAAAATTTTCTATCAATCGAGCGTCGTCAGACCTAGCCCATTTTTAAGACTGCTTGATGATGATGATGCTTTCATCGGTGGGGGTAGCTTCTATAGGCTTTCAAAGATTTTAAACAAACAAAACTTCATATAAGTATTATGTACTTGCTAGAGCGCGTCAGATATTGAAACTGGAGGCTTCCGACGTGTCACTGATGGTGATGACGCAGTATGATGATCTAACACAATCGATGATGGGATTGAGATTTACGATAATTTTTATACAACAACCACAAAAGTAAACCGTCAGATAAAAAAATCCTAAAGGTAAATATCAGATTTTGTATTTAGCACAATCAAAGCATCGACTTGGAACAGAATGACCGAATTCACAGTTCACCATATCAATTATTTAACTGTCCACCAACCCCGCATCAACCAAGCCACCAAATACGCCGGCTAAAGGTGGTCGAGGGAGATTTCTAGGGTTGTAAGATATCACCAGATCACCACAGCTTAATCTGATGTGCTCGAGTAACTGCAAAAATCCCCTCTTGGGCTCCCCTACCACCAGTAGTTGACAAGTGATACCCTGTTGTTACCTTTATTGCGAATAACTTAAGCTCAAACATGTCATGAGACAATGGCGAGCACTCGGACATAAATTGACGAAGTTCAAAATCTGCAAAACGGCTGCAAGAGAAACGTTTGTCATACACATATTCTTGGAATTCCGGGCAGCGGGCCACGGCTGGATTCTCAAATAGCTGAAATATCTTTCGTTTACAAACTGTGCCTCTCGTTGCTTGTTTCGCTTGTATGTATGTATGTCCGTACCTGTAGGTAATATAAAACTTTTTTAAATATTTCATTCGATAAAAAGGTAGGTATATATATTTACTCCCGCGATCTTATTAATGGAACTAATGATCTTGGCTGGTTATATTGACTTATGATTTTCTGTTGATTTACCGCTCCCGTCCATCTATTTTTCTAGGTACCTACTATAAGGTATTTGTAAAAGTCAAACAATTATTAAGTAAGTAAATCCTCATTTGATAACATTAAACGATCTATTTGCGAATGCCCGGCAGGTGCAATTCGTTTGCGTACTAGTATCCTGTCCCAATCATCCTATGTAATATCCGGCACGGCACGCTTAACAGCGGGGATACTGGTCTCTTTCGTGGAGAAGGAAATAATTCAATATTATTTATAATTATAAGTACTTATTGTATAATTTCGGGTGTGCCTATTTATGGTATCTTTAAATCAAGCCGCAATGATATTCAAATGTTTACAACTAAACAAACACATCAGTCATAGGGCCTTTCGAGTAACAATTAACAATACTTAAAGACTAAAAAAATATTTTAAACTATAAAAATAGCTGTAAGGTTCTTTAAGTAAAAAAATATATAAAAATTAGTTGTAACCCTCACATGTCAGCACTCATCATTATAATATTGAAAACGTGTTTCATAACGCGTGTTTATTTGATATTACCTCAAATGGAAGCCAGACGCATGTTTTGAAATTATAAATCGATATTGTAATAAATATTGAGTTAACTCTTAGTTAACAACTTAACATAGAGCAATTGATTTTTTAAATTTCTTCGGCACGCAATGTATTGCGTATTTACTTATTTGACACATCATCAAATGTGACATTTTAGGGCAAAGTAAGCACGAAAAATAAAAGTCGTAAAATTTTAATAAAACATATGGAAGTATGCTTATTAGGGTCTATACTAACTAAACTTGGCGTATGAGGTAATATCAAAAATACACGCTGTATACCTACTGAATAACATTTTTAAGAAAATAATAATCCATATTCCTACAGAAATTAAATATCATGTTGAGTATGCAAACATCCGATAGAAATGTAATAATGTCACCAAACAGAAAGTCACTTTATGTTGCCATGAACTTTGCGCAAGGGCGGGCGGTCGGCGTGGCCGCCCGCCTAGTGTCGCGCCGGCCGCCCATCGCGACGCACGTACTCATGACGTCATAGAACAAATACTTAACGTGAACATTATCGATACTGGTGTGCGCATAAACCGCCTCTGAGAAGCAGAAACTGTTTAACAACTTGGCAGGACTTTTGAATTAATGTTTGAGCGTTGTCGTTACAGTTAGCAGAAGTTCTGAAAGTTAACTTTAACCCAATGCCGCTATAAGTGACTAATTAGAACGAAACTCATAAGTGTTTGTAAATTGATGTGGTGAATAGTTAATTTCTATTGGAAACACAATCAAACTTTTAGGTATAGGTGTAAAAGCTGAGGTGAATGTATTGAACTACTTGAAGAATTATTTGACATTGTTTGTGAACAATATATGTATCACCTACGAAACTAGCGATTACAGGTTGGTGACAACTTAGGTACTATTTTAGTGATTAACTTGTATTTAACTCGCTGCGTTAGAAAATAACTTTAATAAAATGCAAATTTAGCAATGCGAGTAAGATTACTCATTTGCCGACTGATTTTATTTGAAATTTCATTTATCTGGTTCCGACTGAATTAAAATTTTGCATATATATATACTTACCTATAACTCGGTGTAGATGCAGTAGCATATGGTCTGGTGGTGATGATACTGATGATCGAAACAGAATACCGGCATAGCACCTCAGTGAGAAAAGTTAAAGAATGTTCTTAATAAATCACCGAAAGATTATCAAGTGATGACTGTTGTAATCAACCGTCTAAATGCATAAATTGAACATTGTGATGAGCTTTCTAATTCGTAGCATTTATTGAATAGAATTTAGTAGCGAATTATTTAATGTATCAAACCATTATTAATAGGAACATAAATTGTTCTTTAAACCTGTCAAATTGTGACACTTGCAATTGTCTTCCCTATAGGAGCCTTAAGATACATTATTTTCATATTAATTCAAGTTTATACAAAATACTGCGCTGCGGTGAGCGGTCGTTTATAGCAGTTGCTAAAGTAAAGAACCCTTTTGTCAACTAAGTGAGGAAGAACCCTTTTAGACGACCCCGCTTGAATGCCCTAGGTGGTTCAAGCACCTTTAGTGCTCCCCTTTCCCTCGTGTTTATTTTAGGCTATCAAAACCAGCAACTGCGCCGAAAACGCGCTAAAAATGTTGCGTCAAAGAGTTGACGCAACCTCGAAAGTACGCGGTACTGCTTGACATATTCGAAATGCTACAGATTTGTTAGGCGTCCTTTAACCTTTAACTACCTTAATAATTTAAGACTCTTTCATAATATATTAAGTTGTCATTTACGTTGTCCCTTGGTCTCATTTACCAGACGATGGCGATAAAAGGTTAAGGTTACACAGCTAAATAATTACAATATACTCTGAAGGCATCTGTGATTTTCCCTTGTTAGCAATCCCAGCAACAACTGATGTTTCCAGTTATTGATAACTTCAGAGGGCCGCCTTAGGGAAATTGAAAAACAACGAGCCAGCGCCTCGGGACGCGAATGTAAACATAAATCTAACCAAAGTTAATCAACAACAAATACAAACGTCTTCGATCTTCAAAGTAATAGTAAGAGTACAACACAACATAGCTTAGCAAAGTAAATCAACCATGGGGTTCACAAATTATATCAGCTAATTTATATGCTTCTATTCTAACCTAAATAGATACATGAAAATCGAATCAAGTGTAAATAGATTATTATTAAAATTGAAATATGGTTAAATAAATTATGGGTTTTGGATTGTTTTAAACTTGCGTACTTACGGGAACTATTTTATATAGCAACTTTAGAAACACCTTTTGGGCGTATTTTTCCATAGATTTATTTTCAGTCTCTCGTTCTACACAAAAGAAAGAGATATAATATGAATATTTTGACAAATAATACCAAGTGTGTTGGCGTAATAAGATACATGTGGAATTATACATTCATTACGTACACCTACTTATTTATAAAACGTAAAGTGCACTTCTGCTTTATTTTAAAACGTTTAGCTGCATGAATCACAATACAGAAAGTTTTGTTATGATAACTTTAGTGCTTCTTTCAACAAGTTACCTACAAGGCGAAATATATACTGATTCAAGAGAGTATGTGCTAATAAAACCAATATATATACGACAAACCGATATATATAAGACACGTTCGAAGAATGCATATGATGCACCTATAATATGATGTTTGGTCGTTTTGACATGCCAGTTGCTGTGGATATAACCTGTATCTTTTTATTTCTTTACAAGATAATGTCACGCTGAGTAAAATATACGATGTCGTCTTGTCACTCTTTTGGTGTTTCGGGAAACACTTAAGTTTGTTGTTAACAATTTGCTAGAGTTTATTACAGATTGAATTGTCAGACATGCATACTTCAGGTGTGTAATTGATTCTCTCAATGCATCTCAAAAAGGCATCTTACCTATTAAGGCAGGAGAATGTACAGAAAGATCAAGGTCTGGTTATTGTGGTAGCCTATCTGGTAGCCTAGGTGTTAATAATTAATATAAATATTACGTATCTCGTTTATGTCTCTCAATAATCAGGTAGCGACGTTTAAAAAATGTTTTATCCGCTAAATATACCTTGCCTAGTGCTAGGACCACCGATACCGAGATTACATCACATGTTTAAGATGAGTTCATTACACAAGTCAAGATATGTGGGACCTACGTGTATATTGTTGTAGTGTAACCAGTCTTTAATAAAATAGTTTTTATCCTTTTAATATAAATAGAAGAACAAATATTTTCTCCGTGTAGGGTAACGCTTGTGCCAGACGAAAGATGTACGAAATAAATACAATATTCACCCATATCTTAGAGTGCTCACTCCATACACCTGGTTATTAGCCCGAAAGCTTAGAAAAGGGCGTTCGTTGTAAAACTTTGTATACTCAAGCCTTTATAATATCAAGCTTTCGGGCTAATAACAAGTTGTATGAAGTGAGCTCTGCTTATTAATTTATTTCTTTAAGCCCATGTTACTGTTTTGCATCAGACAACTGCCCTGCCCCAGGTGGGGTCGATTGTTCGATTTTTCTATGATTTTGTCATTGGCTTTACCTCTTAATCCATTTTAGTAACTAGCAGTTGCCCGCGGCTTCGCCCGCGTACATTATGATTAATGCAGATTTCTACTCTTGAATAAAAAAAATTCCCCGCGACTTCCTTTGCGTAGAATTAGTAATTGACCCCCCTTTTTACCCTCTTAGGGAATGACTTCTGGGATAACTATTATGTATCCATCCCCAGAACTCAAACTATCTCTATACCAAATCATCTAAATAGGTTCAGCGGTTATCAATTCCCCATATAAACTTTCAACCCCCTTTTCACCTCTTAAAGGGTTGATTTTCGGGATAAAACTATCCTATGTCGTTTTCCGAGACTCAAACTATCTCTATACCAAGTTTCATCTAAATCGGTTCAACTGAAAATAATTCTCTATAAAACTTCCAACCCCTTTGCTATGCACCCCCGTAAGCTTTGTTTTTCGGGATAAATACAATTTTGCCCCTTCCCGGGACCCAAACTATCTCCATACCAAGTTTCATCTAAATCGGTTCAACATTTAAAAATGCCCCATACAAACTTGGGGGTTAAAAGTTTTTATTAATTTAATTTCACCACTTTAAGTAACGATTTTAGGAAATTAAATAAAAACACGCAAGTACGGGTCTTACTTGCGGCTCAAAGGTTTCGTACGAACAACTTTTTTATTACATTTTTGAAAAAAGACGCTTTCAGCATGATTTCATGAGAATTAATAGGGCGGCTGAGTGCGAATCGGTCACGTACCCCGATTTTTTTTTTGGTCTTAAGTCAGACTCTTATTAGTTTTCCTGTAATTTATACGTAAATAACTATTATATCTGTAATTTTTGCAAATTTTTCTGTCGAACAGTTTCCAATATTGATTAATTTACACCTTTTTTTTAAATAACTTCAAAGTTATGTATGTTAAAATGATACTAATTAAAGATCACATTAAGCCCTTTTATTTGATACGGCACACAATAAAGTTATTTGTTTTTTGATTTCTCATTTACCTACCCACAAATCCCCCCCCCCCCCCCCCTTAATGTTTAAAATTCATAAACTGGCGTTACATGCCTGCCTTTGGGTCACTGACTTACAAACAAAGTCGCACCATAAGGGTTCCTTTTCTACCATTTTGGTACGAAACCCTAAAAACATCCTTTTCGCTTCCCGGGACTCTCCATACTAAGTTTTATCAAAATCGGTTCAGCTGTTAAAAATTCCCCATTCAAACCTCCAACGCCATTTCATCCCCTTAACCTTAGGGTTAATTTTCGAAATAAAAACTATTTATATGACAATTTTATGTTCCTTCTCGGGACTCAAACTATCTGTATGCTAATTAGCATTAAGTTTCATCTAAACCGGTCCAGGTGTTAAAAATTTCCTTATCAAAAATCCAATCCCTTTTTCCTTCAAGGGATGATTTTCGGAACGAAAACAACCCTTAGTCATTTGCAGGGATTCACACTTACTATATACCAAGTTTCGTCTAAATCGGTTCAACGGTTTAAAATTCCCTATAAAAACCTGCAACCCCCGTTTCACCCTTAACTTTTTTACCTTTAAGGGTAGTTTTCGCGAAAAAACTATTTTTTTTCCTCCCCGGGCCTCAAACTATCTGTATACCAAGTTTCATCTAAATCTGTTCAGCTGTGAAAAAATCCTATATAAACTACCAACCCTCTTTTCACCCCTTTACGGGTTAATTTTTTCAATGAAAATAACCCTTAGTCGTTTCTCGGGATTCAAACTATCTATTATATCAAGTTTCATTTAAATCGGTTCAACGGTTAAAAATTCTCTATACAACCTTCCAATCCCCTTTTCACCCCATTAAGGGCTGATTTTCGGTATAGAAACTACCCTATGTCCTTTCCCGGAGGTAAAATTATTTCTTTAACAAAAAATTCGAAATTGATGCCATTTTCGTACTTAATTAGCGTCCCAAAATACCATAAATCGACTCCCATATTGATATTTAGTAATTTCAACCCTATCGCACCCCAACAGGGGGATGATATTTCACGCCCGCCACGTTGTATCTTAAAATCATTGGTGTTTTCGCAATCAGCGACCCGATAAACCATAGAAAAGATACCCATGTTGATTTTCAGACTTTGTCACCCCCATTTCCCCCTTTAAGGAGTTGAATTTTCAAAAAACCTGAAACACGTGTTTACATATTTATTGTTAGGAATACTCCTGTGAAGTTTCAAATAAAACAGTCTAACTAATCTTGTTTCCCTATACAAACTTTGGACCCCCATTTCACCCCCTGGGGAAGATATTTTACACCTGCCACGTTGTATAATAAAATGGTTGTTGTTTTCGTAATCAGCGACCCGATAAACCATAGAAACGATACCCATATTGATTTTCAGACTTTTTCACCTCCATTTCCCCCTTTAAGCAGTTGAATTTTCAAAAAACCTGAAACACGTGTTTACATATTTATTGTTAGGATTACTCCTGTGAAGTTTCAAATAAAACAGTCTAACTAATCTTGTTTCCCTATACAAACTTTGGACCCCCATTTCACCCCCTGGGGGATGATATTTTACACCTGCCACGTTGTATAATAAAATGGTTGTTGTTTTCGTAATCAGCGACCCAATAA
The DNA here is from genome assembly GCA_911728535.1 of Pammene fasciana. Classification (NCBI taxonomy): domain Eukaryota; kingdom Metazoa; phylum Arthropoda; class Insecta; order Lepidoptera; family Tortricidae; genus Pammene; species Pammene fasciana. Next base: position 13,257,787 of record OU452276.1, on the reverse strand, counting down.
ACCATAGAAACGATACCCATATTGATTTTCAGCCTTTTTCACCCCCATTTCCCCCTTTAAGCAGTTGAATTTTCAAAAAACCTGAAACACGTGTTTACATATTTATTGTTAGGATTACTCCTGTGAAGTTTCAAATAAAACAGTCTAACTAATCTTGTTTCCCTATACAAACTTTGGACCCCCATTTCACCCCCCGGGGGTGTGATATTTTACACCTGCCACGTTGTATAATAAAATGGTTGTTGTTTTCGTAATCAGCGACCCGATAAACCATAGAAACCATACCCATATTGATTTTCAGACTTTTTCACCCCCATTTACCCCCTTAAGGAGTTGAATATTCAAAAAAGCTGAAACACGTGTTTACTCATTTATTGTTAGAAATACTCCGGTGAAGTTTCAAATAAAATAGTCTAACTAATCTTGTTTCCCTATACAAACTTTGGACCCCCATTTCACCCCCTGGGGGATGATATTTTACACCTGCCACGTTGTATGATAATATGGTTGTTGTTTTCGTAATCAGCGACCCGATAAACCATAGGAACGATACCCATATTAATTTTCAGACTTTTTCACCCCCATTTCCCCCTTTAAGGAGTTAAATTTTCAAAAAAGCTGAAACACGTATTTACTCATTTATTGTTAGGAATACTTCGGTGAAGTTTCAAATAAAATAGTCTAACAAATCTTGTTTCCCCATACAAACTTTGGACCCCCATTTCACCCCCTAACGGGGTGAATTTTGAAAAATCCTTTCTTAGTGCACCCCTAGACCTTATAAGGGACCTACATGCCAAATTTGGAAACTCTAGACCCAGCGGTTTAGGCTGTGCGTTGATATGTCAGTCAGTCAGTCAGTCAGTCAGTCAGTTTCTTCTTTTATATATTTAGAAGATAAGATGTTAGTGATTTACGTAGTCAAAGGGAACATTTACGTTAAAATTACTCTATTCCCTGCTACCGGGAATATTAACAAATTTATGCACATTCAAATGCAAATTCTCTCAACTTTACCCAGGTTAGACTACGTTTTTTAAACTGAGATCTCGTTTAACCATTTAATTATTAAGGCAGGTCTAGTATCAAGTCTTTATCGCACTAAGTAATAACAGTTAGTTTAGACGTTAGTGCCTATACACAGCTGGTGTTTATAGCATTTCTAGAAGCAATTTTGTAGGTCACCCATAGCGGCGACCGCAGCTCTCCACTTTACAGCACGCGGTCAGCTTTCTGATTACACGTTGTCTAATTGATTTTGTATTGGACTGCGAGTATTTCAGAATTGAGGTTTGTAGCACGAAGCTTGCGGATTTTAGAAATAAAATGGGGAAAACAAAAATTATTCTAGACCTGCATTTTTCTTGTAAAACTGGGGCGCTTCTGAAATAAATAAGCTTGCCCTACGTGTCGTCAGGCAGCTTGTAGAGTTCCTTTTTAGCATGTTTTCTTTTTTCTGCGCTTAAAAATTGCACGGCGCCCCAAATTTTATCTAGGTTAAAAAAGTACCTATTATGTACCAGGGCTTCAAACCGGTATTTTTGGTCCCTACAAAAATACCGGTATTATTCCGCTATTCTTTGTTAAGATTATACTTTTATATTATGTTGCAAAACAGTTATGGTACACACATTATGATGTATAGTAATTTTAAGGACTTGCCTTTTTGCCTTACAGCTCTTAATTAACCTTAAAAATACCGCTTTAGGAAATATTCAGTTTGTAAGTCTAACATACTTAATAGATTTGAAATGTGTATTTAGATCCAATGACAATGCAAACAAACCCCTGTTCTTAAATATAAATCAGTTCTATAATCCTAGGGGCTGTATTCTAACTTTAAAACATATTTACAAACTATCCAACTTCTATACAACTCCAATGCATTAACAATGCAATACAGCTAGCACCTAAACGCCTGAATCAGAAATAGCAAAATTTGCTTGATAAATTCGACTGCAACTCCAATACAACTTCAATGGTTCAATGGTTGATTATTTGTTGTGGGTTGAAGTTATGTTTGAGATTGTTTAAGTATTTTAAAATTAAACGTCAGCACTCATTCGCTGCCCATAGAATAATGTTTACAATAAACTTAACATAGTCTCGCCTAACATGCGCTCAGAATCTAGACCGACCTCAATTTTCCAGCCTCGGGAGCACGTTACTTAATACTCGATTAGTTAATTAACCGTGATGCCTAAAAGCCTACATTAAGAAGTAGATATAACCTTAAACAATACAACGTGCTGACGAGAGAACCAAATGATTTTAACCACGCATTCCTGAGGCCAGTGAGGCTGAAAGAAGGAAAAATCACTACCAATTTAAATCAATGTCGCCAAAAAGATTGTTTAAGTATATATTTTTTCTACTTTTTGAATACAAGTCCTATGTGATATTAGTAAAACTATCGTTTAAAATGGACTGATATTTTTTTTATAAAAGTTTACGGAAATTGTTCCTTGTCACTTTGATATCTGTCAATGTCTAGACTAGGCTCGTTTGTGACGATATCGCCCTGGAAAAGGCATTTTGCACGGAGACACAATAAACAACGTGTTTTAGGGTTCCGTGCCTCAAAAGGAAAAAAATTGAATCCTTACCGGATCACTTTGTTGTTCGTCCGTCTGTCTGTCTCTCTAAAGATCCTTTTTCTGAGGGATGATTGGAGGTCATTAAATATAATTTCAGCGGTCCCTAAACTGTAAAACATGCTTCTAAGCTATGATATAAGGCTCAAGTAGCTATCCAAAGATAAGGCTACTTGAGCCTTATTTTCTAAAATATAATATTTCGTAGGGAAATCAAAACTACTATATACCTTCTACCAATACACCTAAAATCATAAAATTTGGCAAAAGGAACAGCACTCACACAGAACAAGTAAAGGGAAAAGTTCTAATCTAAAACCGTTAATTAGTTGTTCTATTAGTTCTATTACAATAAAAAATCGATTACAAATTTGCAGTTGGTAAACTAAGTAGGTAATCGCGATGTCCTATGTCGATGTATTTATCTACATCCGTTTTTCAATGGAAAAGTCAAAGTTTGTCCCTCAAACTAATTTTTATAAAATTGTGTGAACTACGGAACCTACAGGGCGCGGGCCCGACTTCAAATTGGCCGGTTTTATTTAAATTGGTATTAATTAATTAACTTTGACATTACTAAACCAGGCGAAATCCAGAAAAGTTTAGAGGACATTTTATCCTCTAAATATGATCTGTTAATGGAATACACTTTTAAAATGTATTTTTTTGCTTCATGTGTTTTATAGTACAGCCAGCAGCAGAAATAGCTAAGCGGGTGAAGTGAAGTGATCAAAATGATCTACACACACTTTTATTCTTTTAACAATAAGGTCGAATCAAGCTCATTTTGAACACCTCGCCCGCTTAGCTTTTACTGCTGACTGTACCAGTTATCTAAGAAAGCATTTCACAATTTGTGATGAGCTTTTTTAGGTGAGCTTATCACAAATCGCAAACGCTTGCAATCGCAATTTTAATGATTTGGGGTATAATAATAAGGAGGCTAAAGGAAGTGAACCCACATCAGTCATTACACATCGTCAAGTTATATATTAAATTCTCCGTGTATTAGGTATAATGAGTGCCCGTGTCCATTTCCGTTCAGTAACAGCTTCCTTCCACGGCCCCTTACGTAAAGCTCCGTGCCGCGCGCTGCACGATGCTCGATTATCTATGCATGAGTTTTTATACCTAAGGACTAAAAAGTAACAATACCAAACCGGTTCCCAACCCGCCCGCCGGTAGAGAAAGACAGACGTTTCTGTTTCTTTGTGGTTCACTGATCTGATCATGGTCTCATAGTCTCTACAGGTGCGAGGGAGAAGCAAGATTGTTTTTCTTTTTTACTGGCGTCGGGAACCGAACTCATCCGAGCGTTGCCGCAGCGCCTGCGTCGCTCCTCTCGGGTTTACTATGATCCAAATGACGTTTTTATTTTCGTGACGTGATTCCATTGATTACTGGGTGACTATTGGGTAAAACTGAATGCATTCGTTTAGTGTACATTAACTATAAAAAATATAAGGTTATACAAGTGTTTTCATAATTTGAATGATCCAAACATATTAACGCAAGCTTTTGAGCTCTTGTTTCAATAAAGCTAATTATCAGACAATCAACAAGAAGGAAGTGCCGGCAAGTTTGCTTATAAGGAGCGGCGCCGTGGTTGTTACTGCTTTCTTAACATTAATCATTGTTAAGTGTGATAATGTGATGGAGCAAACCGAACTCTTTGTTCGAGCCGTTTAACAAGATTGAAAGTAGGTGAGTGCTGAACTGATTCTCGTAGGAATAAGGCTGAGTGCGCAACCGCGGTGAAGGTCCCGCTACCATTGAGCGCGAAGGTAAAGTCCAATTAAATTAATTTCATAACAGCGCAAAGCTTTTAAATTATTCACATTTGTCTTAAAAGTAATTATCGCGAGTAACACTCGAGTAAACTACCTCTATTAAAATGATCTTGAATGTTGAAAAGGTTTAAAGGTCTTTAGATGCATTGAAAAGGTTGTCAGAATGTTAGTAGGCACTTAATTTGTAACTATTAATCATGCAGTGGGTAATTACGATGATGCTACACATACTTATTTCATAATCCATGGAATCGTTAACAGCTACTGCTAAATACGTATGTATACACAGGTAATTAATAATGTATCCTAACCTACGAGATACGGTTTCAACTTTCAGCTTTGCTTTTCTCCGAACGAGTAGGAAACCAAGCTAAGCCAAGCGAGAAATTCACTATTCCCGAAAATCTACTGAAATCTCCGTTTTCACTTCGCCTTGGCTTGTTGTTGGACCTCTCATCTTATAGTATTTATTGACTTGGCCTATCTAAATATATAAAAGAAGAAACTGCCTGACTGACTGACATATCAACGCACAGCCTAAACCGCTGGGTCTAGAGTTTCCAAATTTGGCATGTAGGTCCCTTATAAGGTCTAGGGGTGCACTAAGAAAGGATTTTTCAAAATTCACCCCGTAAGGGGGTGAAATGGGGGTCCAAAGTTTGTATGGGGAAACAAGATTTGTTAGACTATTTTATTTAAAACTTCACCGGAGTATTCCTAACAATAAATGAGTAAACACGTGTTTCAGCTTTTTGAAAATTTAACTCCTTAAAGGGGGAAATGGGGGTGAAAAAGTCTGAAAATCAATATGGGTATCGTTCCTATGGTTTATCGGGTCGCTGATTACGAAAACAACAACCATATTATCATACAACGTGGCAGGTGTAAAATATCATCCCCCAGGGGGTGAAATGGGGGTCCAAAGTTTGTATAGGGAAACAACATTAGTCAGACTATTTTATTTGAAACTTCACCGGAGTATTTCTAACAATAAATGAGTAAACACGTGTTTCAGGTTTTTTAAAAATTCAACTCCTTAAAGGGGAAAATGGGGGTGAAAAAGTCTGAAAATCAACATGGGTATCTTTTCTATAGTTTATCGGGTCGCTGATTACGAAAACACTAATGATTTTATGATACAACGTGGCGGGCGTGAAATATCATCCCCCTGTTGAGGTGCGAGTGCGATAGCGTTGAAATTACTAAATATGAATATGGGAGTCGTTTTATGGTATTTTGGGACGTTAATTAAGTACGAAAATGGCATCAATTTCGAAATTTTTGTTAAATAAATAATTTTACCTCCGGGAAAGGACATAGGGTAGTTTCTATACCAAAAATCAGCCCTTAAGGGGGTGAAAAGAGGATTGGAAGGTTGTACAGAGAATTTTTAACCGTTGAACCGATTTAAATGAAACTTGATATAATAGATAGTTTGAATCCCGGGAAACGACTAAGGGTTATTTTCATTGAAAAAATTAACCCGTAAAGGGGTGAAAAGAGGGTTGGTAGTTTATATAGGATTTTTTCACAGCTGAACCGATTTAGATGAAACTTGGTATACAGATAGTTTGAGGCCCGGGGAGGAAAAAAAATAGTTTTTTTTCTCGAAAACTACCCTTAAAGGTAAAAAAGTTAAGGGTGAAACGGGGGTTGCAGGTTTTTATAGGGATTTTTAAGCCGTTGAACCGATTTAGACGAAACTTGGTATATAGTAAGTGTGAATCCCTGCAAATGACTAAGGGTTGTTTTCGTTCCGAAAATCATCCCTTGAAGGAAAAAGGGATTGGAATTTTGATCAGGAATTTTAACACCTAGACCGATTTAGATGAAACTTAATGCTAATTAGCATACAGATAGTTTGAGTCCCGAAAAGGAACATAAAATTGTTTTTACCTCGAAAATCAGCCCTAAAGGTTAAGGGTGAAACGGGGGTTGCAAGTTTGCATGGGGAATTTTTAAACGTGAACGATTTAGATGAAACTTTGTATAGAGATAATTTAAGTCCCGAGAACGGACATATAAATAGTTTTCATTTCGAAAATTAACCCTAAGGTTAAGGGGATGAAATGGCGTTGGAGGTTTGAATGGGGAATTTTTAACAGCTGAACCGATTTTGATAAAACTTAGTATAGAGAGTCCCGGGAAGCGAAAAGGATGTTTTTAGGGTTTCGTACCAAAATAGTAGAAAAGGAACCCTTATGGTGCGACTTTGTTTGTAAGTCAGTGACCCAAAGGCAGGCATGTAACGCTAATTTATGAATTTTAAACATTAAGGGGTGGGGGGGGGGGGGGGATTTGTGGGTAGGTAAATGAGAAATCAAAAAACAAATAACTTTATTGTGTGGCGTATCAAATAAAAGGGCTTAATGTGAGGATCTCTAATTAGTATAATTTTAACATACATAACTTTGAAGTTATTAAAAAAAAGGTGTAAATTAATCAATATCGGAAACTGTTCGACAGAAAAATTTGCAAAAATTACAGATATAATAGTTATTTACGTATAAATTACAGGAAAACTAATAAGAGTGCAGTCAAGCACCAGTCCGACTTAAGACAAAAAAAATCGGGGTACGTGTCCGATTCACACTCAGCCGCCCTATTAATTCTCATGAAATCATTCTGAAAGCGTCTTTTTTCAAAAATGTAATAAAAAAGTTGTTCGTACGAAACCTTTGAGGCGCAAGTAAGATCCGTATTTGCGTGTTTTTTTTTAATTTCCTAAAATCGTTACTTAAAGTGGTGAAATGGGGGTTAAAAGTTTGTATGGGGCATTTTTAAATGTTGAACCGATTTAGATGAAACTTGGTATGGAGATAGTTTGGGTCCTGGGAAGGGGCAAAATTGTATTTATCCCGAAAAACAAAGCTTACGGGGGTGCATAGCAAAGGGGTTGGAAGTTTTATAGAGAATTATTTTCAGTTGAACCGATTTAGATGAAACTTGGTATAGAGATAGTTTGAGTCTCGGAAAATGACATAGGATAGTTTTATCCCGAAAATCAACCCTTTAAGAGGTGAAAAGGGGGTTGAAGGTTTATATGGGGAATTGATAACCGCTGAACCTATTTAGATGATTTGGTATAGAGATAGTTTGAGTTCTGGGGATGGATACATAATAGTTATCCCAGAAGTCATTCCCTAAGAGGGTAAAAAGGGGGGTCAATTACTAATTCTACGCAAAGGAAGTCGCGGGAAAAACTTTTATTCAAGAGTAGAAATCTGCATTAATCATAATGTACGCGGGCGAAGCCGCGGGCAACTGCTAGTGTTGGTATAATTAGAAATACTTATTAACGAACATACCTATTGCTTTAGAGCCCAAGATCCTTTAATGGCATGGGATAGAGGGATATGGGATAAGCCTCATTCGCTTTAAATGCGATTTCCCCCCGTATGATCCCGTCCCTTATACACCGTGGACTGTTAAAACCCGAACGATTTTAATGGTGTATTGCTGATCATATTTAGAGACTAAATTTTCCTATAAACTTTTGTAGAATACGCCGTCTGTAGAACTTTTGTAGTTAGAGTTAATACCAATAAAATAAAATAAAACTTTTTTATTATAACTCAGCACAAAAGGCATTTTTGATGCATGCAACGCGTTAGTGGCAATATTGGACATACGAGTAGTTTACACATCCTTATTGACGGATATCAAAACACTTTACATTAACAATTCTTTTTTGGAAAAAATGTAACAATTCGTTTTAGGCGATCATTTATTAGGTAATATCATTTACTTTTCATGTGCACAAAGCGTTCAAAAAATTGAAAAAAAAATTTTTTTTGGCGAAACGACCTAAAGTCATCCCGTTTTTTCATTCTTTTGGTCTCAGAAATGCGTGGTTAAGATCTGTCGGGTTTTAACAGCCCACGGTGTATAGGCTATATTAAAGAATGTAAAAGTTGTTTACAAAGTCTTTTGATCTCATGATATTTTTAATTGTCTTATTGTCCGAGCGAGTTTGCCTTGCTCATTAATTCAATATTTCACAATTTCACTTGAATATCACTTTACAATTTAAACAGCGCAAAGGTTGCGGGTCAAGCTCAACGACTCTTACCAAAAGTTCAATGGAGTAAGTTGACAACTTGAGTAGGTACAGTCAGCCAAAAATGTGGTCTACCACCCTACGCTTGAGGTTCGTTTGAACGTCATGAGAAAACAAGGACGTGCATGTTTTAAACTGCGTTAGAAAAGTCAACCTTAGCGATCGTTACATCTCGCAAAAACATTTGTCAAAACTGGTAGACCACATTCTTGGCCCACTGTACGCGTTGAATTAATTTGGGTTCGTTAATCTGGGACCTCCGTTGTGACAATGTTTTACTGCAGATTGAAATGTTAATCATAATTGTGAAAGATGAACTGAATTTAATTGTCATGGTCATGGACCTGACATACTATTTAATTTACATTACATTAAATAATTTACCTACTAGTTTTAGATACGGGTTTGGGTTCATTAGATTGCGATTTGAAATATAGTCCCTGGTTTATTAGGGTAAATTATAGTTTTTAGTTCGTTATAAGTCTATTGCATTCGGCATAATAAGTAAAACCGTGACGTACTATACTGTCATGGTGAAGAAAACTTTGTGGAAAACAGAAGAGTTAACCTTTTAAAATTCGAAAACTAAGACGGACTGATAACGAATTAGTCTTAGTAATAAATAGGCTATCGTTTGGTATCTTTCGGGTACTTTTAACTCCAAAAGTCCGAAATAAGGCTGATAAATGTACCTGGTTTGATATACATGTTTGTACTGTCGTGTCAAAATATCGGTGTGTTGGTGATGGGAAGATGCTCAAGTATTGCAAACGTTATCCTGTAGCGTTGTGCAACATCAGAGTTGTTGAACAATATATTATTATTTGAGTTACATAAGCACGTGCGGCGCAGCTTTCCCGCGGGGTCAGACGACAGGATCGCGGCCCGGAGTAAATCTCAGCTGAGATGAACTCGGGATACGTCTGACTTATGCTAACGAGTAATCCGTGCCCTTAATGCCCACCCATCCATCAGCTTAGCCTTACTTTCCTTATTAGGGTCCAAACTCTAACCGTCATACTCTAGTTAGGCAAATTGTTATGTAGCCGAGAAATTAGATTGTTTGAGACTGGTAATTTAAATACCTCTTCCCTTTATGTGCTACTATCATTTGCTTTATAACTTATACCAAATGTAATTAGGAGAATATACCACGAGAAATGCCGGGCTAATGCTATTCAAACAAACAGTAGTTAGGTATTTCCTTTTTAGGAATAATCCGTATTGACGAAAAATACCTACTACATTGTACGCTTTCGTGTGTAAACGCGAAGGGCTCTATGTTATAAATGACACTTAGTCGCCTTAAGGTTTAAACTCTAAATTCCGTCGTTGAGTGAACCTTTAGCCGGCTAATGCGTATGAAACGTAGACTACAGTTTGTTAAACCGGAGTTTCTAATGACGGTCAGCATTAATTTGGGCGCGTTTCCCTGCCGTCGTTACGTTGTTTCAGAGTACTACGTGCAATGAATTAGTTACTTACATAATTCATCAGACTCATTTGTGACTCGCGAGTAGGCACTGTAAATGTATTGTATAAGGCAGCTAGGTAAATGTCAAGAAGTTTGGCGCTCCGCGGTTACAAACTTTATGGTGTGAATTGAAATGGCAAGTTTTCATTTGTTTGAATTGAATGTGTAAAATAACGAAACTAGAAATGACGAAGTGCGAGATTGAAACCATTGAGGATATAAAATTATACTTGTAGTAAAATTATATTGCTTATTAGGTATGATTGTCGATGACGACGATGACGTGTACTTTTGCTACTAGATGTACAAAAATCCGTAAGTAGGCCACGGAGGCGTCGTATTTGACAAGTCTAAATGTCATTACTAATGTTTCTTGGGAAGCCAGACAAGCGACACTCACCGAATATTCAATTGGGTCTTCGTTCGCTTCCTACAGTCGCTTCCAACATCCTAATAAAAAAAAAGTTATGCCTTGTTTTTTAGATACCACGACGATGGCAAACAAGTGAAACAAGCATACGGGCCGCCTAACAGTAAGCAGCTACCTATGGACGCCTGCAACTTCTGAAATATCACATGCGTGTTGCCGACCCTTTAATATAAAGGAAGATTCACTATGTTGACGGCTAAATGGACAAGAGGGTCCCCCATCGTCAACACACTGCTTTCTTTATGAGCTCTCTGGCGACTTTACTTACTCACCGGCAAAAACACAACACTATTAGTAGGGTCGAGCGCTATTTGGCTGTGTTTTCTATAAGGTTGAGGTCCTTCCCCAGTCGGGCTCTGCTCCAGTTTTAGTGAGACCACTGATACCTAATCATAATCAATCAATTGTCAATTTCCTTCCCTGACAACTGAATCTCTATTTCGATATTGATCCTGACGATATTTACATCATTTCTAATAACCAAAACATGCCAATCTACTTCATCAATTGATGGATTAACAAACAAACACAGGAAGCATTTTGCTATGTCAACAGGAAACCTAATACAACTATAACGTTACAAAATTTATCTACGGGATGAAGGGTGGGTTATATTCTATATGTATTTAACATACATAGATATTTATCTATGTATGTTAAATGTTGTACAGTCAGCAGCAAAAGTAGCTAAGCGCGTAGAGTGTTCAAAATGACCTACACACGCTCTTATACTTTTAACAATAAAGTCGTGTCCAGGTCACTTTGAACACCCTACCCGCTTAGCTACTTTTGCTGCTGACAGTACCAAGGTTAGGCTGATAGGTTAGGCTTTCTAATTTAGGTTAATCAAAGGATTATATTTATATAAATAGTAGTCATTGTCACAATTGTTATAAGTCTTTAAAATCTTCTGAAGAATTTACACACTACATACATACCGAGGACGCAGTGGTCGAGCTCAAAAACTATTTAGGTATAATCTACTATTTGTACAGATTCAAGGTGGGTCAGGAAGCCAATATAACAAAATCGTAGGTACTGACCAAGCATTATTGTGATTCAGTTCTCATTGTTGCTACTGCGTGTTAGCTGAAACAGATAGGTACTACGGTACGCGAACAGTTTTGAGTTATAATTCACTATTGCGATTTTCTTTTTTAGTTAGAGAATATAATCTGATTACTTATAGTAAAAAATATTATCTAAAAATTTTTGACGTTGCGCTAGATATTATACTTATAGATATTTGTTAATAACATCAAGATTGTCTTTACCATACTATTGCATTCAACTATTAGGTACCTACATCATCTGTAATTTTATAACAGTTTAGTCAATAGATTATGTGAGCATAAACGAAAACAATTTGTAAAAATATAAGTGAACTTGAATTCTAAACGAATGGCAAATGGCTAAGACGACGCATGCTCTTGACAAAACCGTTATAATATGTGAAGTTATGTTGCAATAATAAAAAGCGATAGCCTAGTGGAGAAAAATAATAGTTGCATAATCTTTTCTTTGTGTAGCGAACAAATACATGTATTATACCTAGCCCAATGCTAACAATTGTTAGAAAATATTTTTCATCATTAGTGCATAATAATTAATAACGTATTCTAACAGATATTTTAATATAAATAAAATCGGACTTGTGATTTGTTTCATTTTTATAGGTTAAAAAGGCGTTCTCGTACGCCACTAAGATTGAACTACTCATGAGAGATCGTTTAGTTCTGAAATTGATTGATGTCAATTTGTATCAATTGCATAGGTATAATAAGTGTGCCACAGTTGCCTCTATAGCTACTCAAGGACTTTGAGTAATGCTTCGAAAAAGTAAAAAAATGATAATGTTCAATGTTGATCAATTATATTTTAATGAATGCGTACAGCGTATCGAAAATTTTACGAAATAATTTTAAGGCCAAACTTTTCACGTTACTGTCTAAACATAGCTTAGAAATCAAATATTAGCTTTAGAGCAAAATTAACTTTAGAGAGTTAGATAATCTAGTTAAGTCAAATTGTGCGTCATCGCTTAAAGCCAAAGTTAAGCTTACCATAACTGCGAAATCCGTGCAATGACGCATCACGACATGTCAGAGAAAATCCTGATGAATGGCAACCCCTACTTCCGCACATTGGTTTCTATTAGTCCTTACACTTTGTTTTGATGCTGCAATTGTTTTTTTTTTTTTTGAAACGATATAAAAATAGTATATAGATCTTGTTTGATTATTGAGTAGGTAATGCAGCAAAAAGAAAAATCTTCTGTAGGAAAAAGAGCATTTCATAATTTCCCAGTTGTACAAACAGAACAGTTTATTATAATTGTATTTTGTATAGGGGAGTAGTTGTTGACATCTCTGCAACAGAAAAGCTAGTTCCTTAATACTTTAATAGAAGTTTCTTTTATCAAGCCAAGATTACGAGTAAATGCATTATCCTTTCTCTAAAGCGACTCGAACACGCCACTGAAGATAACTTTTTAAATAAGAGAATCCGAATGAAGTGACGCAAAGTCAGAGACAAAAGTTGCGAAACTCAATAATATAATGACAGTTGTTAGTTATCTTCCGAGGCCGTGCTTAAGTAATACTCGTAACAGTCAGACTCGACCCATTACTTCAGGATTACGTGGTTGTTGTAATCTTGTAATCGGCACTGACGGGAATCTTATAATAAAGAAACATTAAATCCATAGCGGCCAAAAATTGTCGAATAATTAGTACACATTACACAAACATAAATACCTCATCAGCATAGCTAACTTTCGTGCTGAGTGTACTTTCGAACATATATTAATTAAAGTACTTAATCTTTTTTGTAATGATTATTTATTTTACAAGACAAGCTAGGCTACAACAGATCAATTTTTAGTGCCGTTTAAAATAATGATATGACCAGTGGCTGGTTCAGAATTTCAGGATCGCTGAAATAAATTGAATTTTTGTAGCGCCATCAACCAATAAAAAAAATCATTTCATTCGCGTAAAAATACACGGGTAACTTGCGCCCTTCTCTCGGACACGCACGTACACCTACAACAATTAAAGCAACATAACTACAACGACTACAACAATAGAGAATACTTTCATTGCATCAGCGACGATACAAAAAATGTTGCTATCGAATAACAAATACTCCTACTTACAATGATTAGAATAAGAGCTTTTGTGAAGGTGATCAGAGAGCAACTTTCTCGTGACGTTTGTTTTGTTGCACGATGAGATGCGAAAATAATTCATGTTATATAATATTTAGATGACTAAAATGTTTCGGATAATACCTACATCATTAAGTACTACATTCTTCATAGAACTTAAATATCACAATTTTGTAAAAAAATAAGGGTAGTAGACGACAGCTGATTAATAATACGATTATACAACATCAAATAATTATTTAGTTAAGATTAATAGTTACTACAACTTGTAACGTATAAGCGACAGGTTTATTTACACTACTAGTTAAGCTACCATCAGTCAACGAAAAATATAAGTAGGTAGTCTAGACAGGCTACAATTGCCTAATAAAGTATACGCTTATGTTTCGTATGTAAACGATAATAGGGAAAGTTTCACAAGATGCATTAGTACTATATAGAGGTGTGGGGCGCAGGGAGCTAGATGTCGTTTAGAGTAAGTAAGTGGTCTCATCCAATTAAGAGCACGCCCGCTGGATTGCTTCCAGCGTTTTTTTTTTAATTGTCCTTTGCACTACTTTTTATTGTTGCTATGTCGGAATGCCTATGTTCCATTCTTATTTTCAACTTGTATACGAGATCTCCGATATTCCATGGTAACTTTAGTTGTGGTACATCCAGCGTTTATTAATATGTTTGTTACTATACTGACAAATGGACTCATAAATATGGCTGTGTGCATGAGTGTGGCGCCATCTCTTGAGCAGGGGGTTAAATGGGTTTTTTCTTTTTTATTAATGGCATATACTCCTTGCTTATATGAAATGTCACTGGCTGATTCACTATTTTGACAATTGACCCTACAGGTGACGTCAAATATTTTGAAATGTGATATTGACAAGAGCCCAATTTCTTGTTATATTGTGCGCTGCGATCGTTCACGATACCTCCACCATGCATTTCGCACATAGCGATATGAGAGGTCAAAAAAGAAACTACGAGTATTTTTTGACATAGTTTTACAACGTTGCATACAATACTTTTTCTACGACTCCATAAGTACATGCTCAATTTTATATAAAATTGTAGAAATAATCAATTTCCGCTCACCTCTTTGTCCGTTGCAGATGTAATATCAACAATAATTTAAGTTTCACCTTTTAATACAATTATGTATAAATGTAAGTATTTCAATTTCAAGTATACTAACGCAAACACAAGCAGTTATTATTCAATCAAAAAATCTTAATCAAGCTCAAATACAAAAAACCGAATGCAGAACGTCCTTCCTCAATGGAATGGAAGTCGGTTAAAAAATAAAATTAAAAACTAAAATTTCAATGAGGTTAATGCAAACCTTGAAATAAAAATTTGAATATATTTGTCTCTTTCACTCAAATGAGTAGCGAGAGATAGACATCTCTCTTTGAACAAGCGTGAGACGTAAAATCGGTAAAGTGCGTCTCTGGTTAACTTTGTAATTTATTTTTGAAGTTTTTTTCCTAAAAACGCTGCGTTTATTTAGGTTGGTAGATTGGTACGTTGGTAGTAATTTATTTAGTTGTTATACATAAGTGTTGTTTAAACGAAATACGTTTTCACTGCCAAAACGATCGTTACGCGATACGTCGTGTAGGCACCAATGCGTTTTTGGGGAAAAGATTATATACTTGTCCTCAGATCAATTATGCATGTTCTTATCTATGTAATCATGAATGTATAAAAGTATTGGAGTAGAAATATATTTATTACAACAAATTATTTTCATTCGTACATTTTCACATCTGACTATCTTTTGAAAAGAAGCTCCAGGTTTATCAATAGACCGCAAAGCTACACATTCACGTAAAATAGATGCACCAACGACAGACGCGGGGTATGCAAATGAGGGGATATTGGAAGTAGCGTTGCCATTGTCGTCATGAACTGGGGCTAGACTATACATGCTCTCATGTGTACGGTTAATAAAGGAGCGCTCTTTGCCGAACCACGTGACAAAACGGTGTATCACAATAGTGTAGGTATCTATCTACTCCTTAGAGCATTTAACCAACCGGCGCAGCCATTGACTCTCCTCTGCTGAAAATATATGACCAGTGGTCATACTCATTGTATAGACTGACGTTTATGTGACGTGGCTATTTTTTTGACGTTGCGCATTCATTTGACGTTCCCCTCCCCCGCAAAAATCGGCAGACTTTTTTTGTATAGAAAATGACAGACATGGCGGGTCCGTTTGGTTGAATAGTCTAAGATCTACTCGTGATCGCGAGCTTTAATGCTAATCGACTCCCTTTTGCACCAGCAGTCTCAGTGGTATAACTGGCAACCGTTACGTCCACACCACATCCAGGTTTTCACGGGCACATGACTGTAATCAATGCTTTATGTAGTGTGCTCGGATAAGGTTGCAAGCCGCAGGAAGAGCGCGGATTTACGCTCCGCTTCCTCTGTTTTGTTATTATATAAAATTGCTCTCGGGTCGTCGGAAATTGCTCCGACAATACTGGAAATAACACAGAGGTGATCCTCGTGATATATTACAATAGTTTGTTTAACCAAGCTTACCAAGGGTAAATATGGTTAAGTGTAGACTGCATTATCGAAATATGCAATGAAAATCCGTCCAATCAAAGCGAGCGATTAGTAATTGCATCTTGTCAACATTTGAAAGTACGCAGAGCTTACATTACGTGAGTTGTAAACGCTGGAATTAAGTACACGTCAGTGCATATAATATTATATGCTGTTATAGACAGACGTAATTATGCATTTAGATAGTTGCGGGAGATATACACCGTTAAGCCGCGTGCAGTCGTGCCAAATCTCTTCATTAAACGGGCTGGGACGCGGCAGCAAACGCTGAGTACAACTGTTACTAAGAGCCACACCTAGAACTAGCAGTCAAATAACGGTTACAAGAAAATTTCAGCAATTCCACCTTTGAAGTTAGGATTTCTATATCATCATGTTTATTGCCTTTTGACGGTATTGAACGATAATTCAGTCCTGTACAAAACAAGTACCTAATAATTTATGTGTAAAGAAAAGCCAAGAAAGTGAAAGGAACCGCGTCAGGACGCTGACCCTGGCTTGCCTTTAACATATGAATAGCGTAATAAAGAACCCTTATACAATCAAGCGCCAGCCTGAATAAGGATAATTCATTGAGACATTAAGATTTGTAAAATGTAGCTACGACATTTGCAATAGTTTTTCATACGAGTTAGCAGAATACCATATTAGGATGAAATTGGATGTGGTGTGTTCTAACTATATATTCCGTAATTAGTAATCTTTATAAAATGAATATATTATACTATGTATGTACTATGCAGGGGCGTAAACGTGTTACATTGCTATTTCATTCATATGTACACATACACTACACATGTAAGTTACATAGGAAATAAAATGTTTAAATCACACGGTTTCTAAGTAAGGCACGTAGTAGGTGCCTAGTTTTATTGTACCTACAGCAGCTACAACATCGGTAGTAGCAGGCCAACATGTAAACCAGCAAATAGCTATTATTAACGTTGCGTAAGTATTCAACACAGCATTGGAAGCTATTGTTTTAAAATGAATTACCAACCAAAACATTAATATAAGTTCTCATTTGTAGGCTGCGGGGTCGCCGGCTGATTGTGATGCGTGTGAGGGCGCTCCGGCGAACAGTCGCGCGATACGAATGCCAATGTGCAATTATATTTAGCGTCCATCGCAATTATACTTTGAATCGGTTAGAAACTGTGTCAGTGGCTGTCAATGCTTGGACATTGCAAAAGGTGTCCGATCGCTACTAGGTCCT
The DNA here is from genome assembly GCA_911728535.1 of Pammene fasciana. Lineage (NCBI taxonomy): Eukaryota > Metazoa > Arthropoda > Insecta > Lepidoptera > Tortricidae > Pammene > Pammene fasciana. Next base: position 13,240,480 of record OU452276.1, on the reverse strand, counting down.
ACGTTATCTTACCGTCAGAAACTGCGATCGTAATCAGATTCGTACTCGTCTAACTACGCCTTTATAAATTACATGAAATGCGACAGTTACTGAATAATAATTAAGCTAAACATGGTCGCGGGCAATTAATCGATATCCCAGTATTTGATTTCGGAGATGTGGTCGGTCGAATAAAGAGAAGAGAAATACGTAAGAACGTACAAACACGTCAACAATATGCAAGCTATATCCACATACATAAACATATATGTATTCCTAGTCTTAGTGAAATTTAAGAGAGTTGATAAAATATTCCTTGTATTGTGGTCAGTGATAAAGATTTTCTGCTTAATTTAAGGGTGCGTAAATTTTGTGCTACAATCCCGGAGCACCGTCCATATATTATCCCGAAGAATGTACAAAGCTAGTCCGGAGAGGCGGAGAAACTTTATGTTGAACTTCGCGCAGTGTAGCGCACGGTATTACCCTATCAATAGTGTGAATGGAGCACACACACGGGATGGTGGCAGCAACAAGGTGAACATTGTCTTACACGCAGGCAGTAGTAGGTATGTTTGCGTGAAAGCCTGCCTGCGGCTGGTCGGCGGCTCGTGCTGTGAATTTTGATCGGCAGACAGGCTCACAATACACAGCACACTGGCTGACATACAAAACACCATGTTGAATATCTGCACAAGCCATGTAGTAAATACTAACGGCTCGAGGGCTCACGCCGGATTAACGCCCGTGCGTGGAGCACTGCCAAGTAATAAAACTTCATGTTTATACAACCAGTCCGCTAAACGCCAGTTTATGTATCAGTTTGGCGAACATAAGTCGTAGATATACAGATCGGATAGACCGGTTACGACTGCACTAAATGTTGCAAACGCCCTATGCAGAATGGACACAAAATAAACTAAGAGAGGGCGGCGAATTCAATTTAAATATTTTTTTTACATTGGAATAATAGAAGTCTGGACAAGCATCGCCTGGCCCGACGGAGTGTTATTGTTGCAGTAATGAGACCATTGTTCTGGGGAAGGGGTTAGAGAGGTGTCATCCGACCCACATTGTCTGTCCGGCAAGTGTTTTCATATCAGCAATGCATTGTTCGATATAAAAAGTCCCGTAAAGAGGAAATGTTTTGATTACATTGAGAATCCCCTACGAAAACAGTGAAAAAATTACGCCACCGTGTGCGTGACGTGCACGTAAGGCAAAACTTACTTTCCTTTGTGCATTTATAACAGTGAATGAAGCCACTTCCATTTATGGATGTAAGCACGAAAGCAAAGAAGTTTGTGTCAATATATGTAACTCGTAGTTTAACTAACCTAACCAAACATGCATTTAAGATATATTTTAGAACCTCTAGTTTTATTTATTAAAAGTAGGCAAATAAAGCATTAAGTGTATTTGATCGATAATATCTAGAAGACATCGGAGATCGTTCTTGAAATCGTAAATTACCAATTTGAGTAATGGAATTTTTTACTACAGAAAAACAATAACCAAAACATTCAGATGAACGTTATCCAATAATGGACGTAATCAGACTTTATCGAGTTACAACAAGATAATCATGTTTGTTGTCAATAAATATGATTTATTTCTTTTTTTTTCATACTAGTGTTGAGCCTCCTACGGTGGTCCTTATTATACGAGTTTCTCAATTTTTGCTGAGCACTCCCTTAGTATTAACAATATCTAATTCGCTCTGAAACCTAATACGTATTGTTTCTTCTCCCGCCCACCGTCCCGAAGGAAACTGAAACCCAAACAAAACGGATGCAGCTTGTCCAGTACGAAGCATATATGACTAAGCAGAAGATTAGATATCCAAACGGCTCTAATGATTATAATGAAATTTACAGCACCTATTCCTTGGTAAATTCGTTTTCCAGAGTAACTATAAAATTACTAGCTCAATAACAAAAAATAAAATGGTTTTATTTTTAGAATTAAAGAACAATGAACACTTTTTACTACGAGTTTTATATTTCAATTTTTCTCTATATTTTTATATTCTTTATTATTTCGTTGCCCTTCGGTAAAGGCATTCTCCAATCTTCCTATCACACTGCTCTAGGTGCAACCTGCGAACTGCGTGATGTCATCATCCCATTGAGCTGGTGAGGTCTCTTTCTTTTCACTCTGAGTGACTTTCTTCCTCCATTTGTCATCGCCGCACATTTCTTCATTTGCATGCTCGTTTCTTCTTCATAATCTTCCTCTTATTATGGACCTTTTCGCGTTTTAGTTTGCCTTTCGATTCATGCGACGTGCGTTCGTTTTGGGTGACTAACTGTAACTGTAAGACTAACACACCTATCTCCATTATAACTCCCGGAACCTTAGTCATCCGGGTGTTTATTAGGTATCTCTCCCCCTTTGACAACATATTAATTAAGAACTGTTATGAAGTAAGACTGACTTAAAATTGCCCGTGTCCGTGACACGAAGACGCGGCGGTTGCGTTGCGTGACCGACCGGATCGCTCCTCGGATCAAAAGCCATGTGAGAATTTATTCCACGATATTATATCGTGACTGTTATTACCAAACAATTTAAATGGAGCCTTATTACTGCAATTGCACTGTCTTCGAGTGTCACGGGAAAATATTTTTTTACTTACTCAATGTGACTCGCGAAAAGGAGGATTAAATGTTTTAAATGCATATTTTTGGTGAATTCCCATCTGTACCCGCCGAGGGCCGATAGGAATACGTCTTTTTTTCATTCATGTAAGGTTAAGAATGAAAGACCCTTATAGTGTTTCTAGGTTTGGGTCGGGTGCCTAAAAATTTTGCAAATAGGTATTAAAATCATATATATATTTAAAGGTAGGATTAAGCACCATCATCAGTTTAAAGTCGTAACGTAAACAAAGTATAACTATTGATAAAAACAGCTTTTATAACATCGTCCTACAAATGAAATTCTTTCTACAATATCCATTGAACCGCATGAAACATTTTCTTTCATGAACGTGAGCAATAAATCTAAGCGTTCTAGAATCGTGTTTTGTAATAAATCACCACATTAATTTAAAAAATTCGGTTCTTAAACAGTTGCAAACTTCAGCGCTCTTGACTTTGCTCGCGCCCGAACACCCTCTAGCGGAGTCATTCAACTCGGGCCATCTTCAATGCAGTTCATCTATTGTGAACCGTACGCTAACTGAATATTACAATTACAAGTGCTCAAGAAGTATCTCACACATGGCTTAATCGTGTGTCTACGTGTACCTACGTAATATTTATTTAATTTACTTACTCGGACGCTTCGGACTTCGGAGGTAACTCGAACTCCCCTTTAGTTTCTAGTAGTATAATTAAGTATTAAAATAGACAGGCAGACGAAATCGTACCATAAGGGTTTCCTTTTTTACCTACAGTTTTTAGCAAAACCGTTTTTCCATTTCCATTCCCTAGAACATTCTCGACGACTTTAGGTTGTTTTTTCGCATGGACGGTTAATACCCAGAGATGATACTGCCAATAGCATTTGCACTGTGCTTGTGGTGTGCCGCGACACCGTTTCGCGTGTTCGGATCCTAATCAGCGGTCTCTTTGGACCACAAATCTACCAGACAATCGCCTAAATGCAGCTAACCCACTTCTACTTTAATTGGTGCCAGTAGCTTCGCGAATTCTGGATTCAAATTTTTCGTTCTCTTTCGTAGACTTTGCGAAGTAGAAGAAGTATTAGGGAGATAGATTCACTTGTCTTTTCTTTGAAGTACAAACGTCGCAAGCAAAGTGAACAATTCAGACATTTTGTAGAATCCCTAGTCATCGTGTTCATGTAGAATGCTGGACTATGTGTAAACTATTTAAGTAATTTATCGTTGATCATTTACACACCCTTTTTCTAGACAATTTATACAAATGGGTAGACGGAATGCTAATCTCGTAAAATATGACACAGTAAGTCAGGTATTTTTATTGAGGGAACGTAGTGCGAAGTGACTTTTAATGTGAGGTATTTATAGTTTATTACTATAGCAAACGGAAGGGAACGGGGTTTCGTTGCCGTCGTTATATCTGCCGGGATCAATTAGTCTTAAAGCTTAGGCATTGTTGTACATATTACATATAAAATGCCAAGAGGAAATCAGGCAAAGTACCTATATAACAATACTGTATTTATAATTACTATAATACAACCTTTAGGAACGAGGATTTTTTTAAACCTGGGCATGTCGTCCAATTACGCCTGATGTGTCATTTTTTATTCAATACACCTAGCGTCTATTGTTCTTGTTGATTACATTTTTTATGGCTACAGCACAGCCGCAGTTTGCTACACAAAGTAACGAATTAAATAAATAATATGGGTACACAATTAAAAGTATATAGGTATTGTTCCATTTAATTGGGTTTCATTACGTTCGTTACCACCATGTTAACGAGCTTGGTCAGAGCTAAATCTCGATTAATAAACACTCTTCTGGCCTTGGAAGTTCGCGTAACTCCCCTGTAAGCATTAATATTCATACAGTCGACACAGACATTAAAATGAATTATGTCTAATCTCGCTCCGGGTGCTAAAAAGGAGTCAGTCTCTTAAGTAAGTAGGCGTCTTAAAAAGCCGTGGTGAATTTTCAATGCAATCGTTTGAACGGATCTTGCCGCCCACTTTCAAACCAAACTTATTAGAAAAAACGTTACCCTTGACCCCAGCGGAAACGCATAGTGTCATAGAGGTCGTGTGTCCATAAACGCGTAGTGTTCGTGCCCCGAAATTATCCTTAAAGTATCAAGTTGGTCGCCATTAATGGTTTCCAGCAACAGTTCGAGAGCCTTTATTGGTAAACTTTGATAAGTTCCTAAACGCAATGTACCATGTAAAGCGACTTAAAATAACTGTACGTGTAACTGTGTATAAGGAGCACATGTACTTAGCGCGCGAGCCTACTCAAACATTCTAGAACATACGTTCTCATAAAAAGGTAGGTAGGTCAAACGTGATTTTGGTCTGTGCGTGTTCGTAAATAATTTATCTGAAACCGTGCTCCCGCCGAAGTAACGCCTCGTGGTTAGACAGCGACGGGCCCGGTCCCTTGAGGTGCTAATTTTCAGATAACAAACCAGAGTTGTAGTTTACTTAGAAGATTAGATACTGCATATAAATAATCATCGGAAAGGAAAAAAAACAAGATCCTTAAATCAACAAAGAGCGCTTTTAAATATTGACCGAACTGCATTTACGTACTTACGATGCAAGTAAGTAGGTAATAAGTAAAACAGACTTAGCGTTTTGTCCGTAATCGGCCTGTTCCGACTTTTCTTTTGGATTAAAAAATAGACCGCATCCAACTGCCAATTATACCGTTTCAAAAAGTGCAACTATCTTTTGTAATCAATTTATGTGAGGTCAAGCGAGCGACAGTTTGCTTCAGACCGATTTGTCGCAGATAAGAAATCTAAACATTACTCAATAATTTTAGAAAAAAGACAACTAAAAAAATTTAGCCTTAGAGCTTAATTATGCGCGTGTTTAAAAAATGCTTTTAACACGATTTCTTGTTGTGTAGAGTGCTGTTATTAATTACGGGTGCGCAATAAACTAATATCAAACAATTTGACTAATGACTCAATCAAGTTAATCTGCTGAGTAAGTTATGTGAAGGCGAATCATTAACAAAGGTCAATCTATCGTATTATAACGTCATCGCGGTTAAAAAAAGTGTTCGGTGTATTTTTTCACCTTTGTTACGTAGCTATGTGCGGAAATAAGGCGTTGTTGTTATATTGGTACTTAGTTACGTACCTAGCTTCATTGTAATGGTAATAAGGGCGTAAGCGTAGGTAGTTGTACTTAGTAGACACGCCGTCTAAAATTTAAAGGTTGTCATAATTGGCGAATATCCCAAGTCGTAACGGTAGTCTTTACGAGCAAAACGTCTGGTAGCACTCCTTCACATATCATCTACTAAATTATTTACGACGCCAGTGGGTCGAAACCTACGTGTGACCATCAAACTAATAGCCATGTAGATCATACGATATAGCACCTTCAAGACGTTTACATACTACTGATGTAGGTATCTGGAGCACGAATGTCTCTTACGACCTATGGTAAATGTACAATAGCAATAATAATAGCCAATAATAGAAACAACAGACTGGTTTCACTATACTACAACAAAAACTTATACCTAAATAGAAATAATCAGCTAAATAGTTACATTACAAGCGTTCATCTTTTTTCGCGTGATTAAATCCATTAACGCTATTATGAATATCCATAATAGCCTTGTTTTTTGTATGTTTTTCGATTAATCAGGTAAAAAATGGGGTGTTAATGAAGGTTAACAAGGATGCGTTTTTTTAAGGTAAATTCGAAGGTAAAATGCGTGTTATTGGAATAAAAAGGTAATAAGAGAATTGCCCATAATTACGTTTGATTTGGCTGTGGTATCAGTTTTTTTTATTTGGAGTTTTAATGGTGATGTTATACATTTAGTTACACGTACATAGGTAATTATCTCATGGTAAAAAATGTATGTACTTACTTATTTCTTAAATGCGTAGTAGTTTTGTTGTAACATCTAGGCGTCCCTAGGTAAGTATATTCCGATTGCAAAGTTACTTGCAACATACTAGTACCTAATTGGCAGAATTGCACCTAAAGGAATACCATTACTGTTAGGTAGCAAAGCAATCCATACGCAATTGTAAAAGCTGCAGTAATAATAAAACTTCGCGGATATATAATTAATCCGCAGTTATCTTAAACGCTCGTAGTTAAGTTCACGGATATTTCTTAGTGCTTCTAATCACAGCGTATAAATACCTTGTGTAAGAATTACCGACATAACGGGCTGAATGCATGGCTGTGGAATAGGCGCAGACGGCAGGAATGCACCGCATGATGCAACAGAACACCTGCGTACGCGCCAAGCCGTCTTCCAGTCGCCATTAATCTAATGTCAAGATTTTTACAATTCAACGACCCATTACACGGCATAAATTCCTCCACTCGAATTCTTTAGCAATTAAAAAAGATCAAGGCAGTTAATAAGGCCTGTTATCTGCGCCGGTAAACAAAGAGCCATTATAGCTGTTTACAATTAAAGCCATTATATATCTGGAGCAACTGCAGTCGGTAGTGAAGTGGTAGCGTTTAAGTATCGCACGCGCATTAAGCACTATCGAATATCGATATCGGGTGATTTAGTGTTGCGTGTTGTGCGCCCGCGCCTCTCGTCGTGAAATCGCCGGTGACCGCGCCAAGATAAACTGCAACGATCTAGCTAACATAAATCCTGCGAAGGATTTACTGGACACAGCTAATTCATTACTCCACCGCGGCCCGGGCGTGAATTGTTGCGCTGCCCGTCATACTCTATTCTTATCGCAAATAGACTGAAGTAAAGAACATGCAAATTGTTCTAAATAGTTGCCCCATTAACACAAACTTCCAGTACTTATTAAATTTGCACATTCCTGTCTGCAGCGTATATCTAATCTAAGCGGTTACCATTACCACTATGCATGTTTGCTATGTCACTCACAACCATATGTAAATTGCTTAGGAATATCAAGGTCGAATCATTTCAGCACGCTCTTGAGACTGCTACGAGTATTTAGCCGTTGATATTTGTGGTTTCTTAGAACACTCATCCACTTATCACGCTGTCGTTCCTCTGATTGCGAACCGTCTTCCGAGTAGTTAGGTGTAACAACACAACAGTCGTATGTCGACACCATAACGTAAATAGAAATATTAGTAGTTATAAAAATAAAAAATATTGTGGGATGATTTTACACAGATCGACCTAGTCTAACAGTAAGATCAATAAGGCTTGTGTTGTTGGTTGTTGTAAGTACCTGTTGACGATTATATAATATGTATGTGTAGTAAGGAATATTTAAATACATTAGAAAACATCTGTGACCCAAGAACAAATAAATATCCACGATAATCAGTCGAATATATTCTCTTACTATGATTGCTTTCGAATGACGTTAAAAAACACACTGGTTTAATGCGAACACCGTTCAGTTAGAATCGTTTTGTCAATTAAAACAGCATAACTTTTCATTTTTCTCATAGCAACACTAATTTTCATACTATTTAGACCCGTTTATTTTCCAGTTCAAAATGAACAGTAAACTTTCTAGACCGTGTGTGAGTCAGTCACAAATTGCCTTAAACACTTACTACGACTGCACATGAAAACAAACAAACGCGGAATAAAGATGTAAGTACACTTTTTTTTCTTGTTGGCTGTATTGACAATTTTTGTAGTCTAAACAATATTGGATATACAGGATGTCCAGCGTCATATTAATTTAAAAAGAAAAGGTAGTATATTATATCTTAGCTGAATAGTGGAGACCTTATACCTACATATTTAATTTAATATAAACATCTACGTTCCAGAGAAGAATACGTGTCTTACCTCCCCAGTCTTTTTAGCAAGCCTCGTTCCCTTTTATTGCTGATTGTGTGCGGCAACACCTGAGCTTCCTTCACACACAAACTATATACAACTTGCAATTTTTCGAGGTAATCTACTCACAAAAGCACAGTGCTTATTCAAATTAATAAAACATCTCAGGTATGCATAAAGAACGATTATAAAAGCAATAAAATCTATGATCAAGAGAAACTCATCTGCGAGTCGATTCGATACTTGAGATGTAAAACCGGCGTTTAACTTAATTACTACGAATAAAAGTCGGCGCAACTCTGGACGGAGAAGTAATTACATTTCTACAGGCTTTGAATTTTAATGGTCCACGAGAGTGCAGTAGGTGCGACGCGCAACGGGAACTCCACATACCGCTTCTCAGGCTCGATTAGACGCGAGACCGTTCCAGGCTTACATTAAAACTTACTTAAGTAGCGAGAGAATACCTACAGTTCAATTGAAAATCCTAAATTACTCGTAATTATAACAGTGCTATTCAATGAAAACATTGAAAACCATCTTAAGAGAAAGTTACTGGGAATAGATGTCGAAGGATCTAATGGCAACAATTGATTTCGTATATTTTATCGGGTTTTGCCCAAAAATTCACATACTCATATTCATATACCCAATACACGAAAATAATGGGCAGCATAAGAAAAAAATTAAAGAAAAAGATGAATGGAGAGATTCAAAATTGCATGGACAATTCAAGAATGAATTCATTCATAATGTGTTCATTCAAGTTTGAACCTCACTGTACATAATAAAATAGATAATGAGATGACGGGCAACAGAGAGGTATGAAAGAAAAGATATGCTCCGCCAACCTTAAGTGAGGGGGACAAGGGCAAACAAAAATAGTACAAAACTATAAGTAAGTACCTATATTTATGATTTATTCGTGAGGAAACCGCACCCAATCCCAATAAGACCTAGTTTACCATCTGACTTGGTCAGGTGGCAGTCGCTTTCATAAAAATACCAGTTAGTAGCACTTGCTTACGCCAACTTATGGGATTAGGTTGCCGAGCTGACGTCAGGCTCAATTGATCCGTGGGCAAAAATCTGGGAAAAAAGTTGGTAGGACGAGGATTCGTCTCACTACTGGGCACAGGCTTCCTCTCCTGCACGAGAGGGATAGGGCTAAGGCCTTATGCAGGTCCAAAGCGGGTCGGGGACTCAACATACACCATTGAATATCTTTGCTATGTAAAATGTTTCTTTGTGATATGATATTATCCTTTAAGAACTGAAAAATAAAAATCACAAATACCGCAAATATTATTTCCACCTGCTCCAAATACGTCTACTGCACCACAGCTACACCATAAAAAGTCAGAATCGCTTATAGATGCACCGATTCATTAGTTACTTCCTTTAGCAGAAGCGAGTAAATTGGTATACGCGTGCTCTTATTGGTCGGGAACGAGGCGCTGATTTACACGCCGCGGCAGCTGCCTCTACTTATAGGAAGTCGGTGCTTGGACAGATGCACGAAAAAGGAAGTCGAGAAACGAGATCTGACACCAGTTACTTAGTTACCGGCAATGCAATATTTGCTGAGCAAAGTCCCCATTTCCGTTTTGAGGAGAGAACTGCATTAGAAGTTTAATTTTGAACGGGTTTGGTGGGTTAGAATAACAACTCACGAACAGTGCGTTCCGAACCCTATTATTAAGATCAGTCTATTTTTCTTTTTTAACGGTACCCTTATCTTTTGAGTCGTAGTGTCTTTAGTTACATTTCTAATCAATCTTTTACGTGCTATTATGTATTATAATTAGTCCTTGTACACAATACCTAATGGAGCTCTCTTTAATAACGATTACATTTTTTAATTAGAGGTAACTACCAAACACAAAAAACGACCAATAGGGATCATTCAGGAGACAAAAAAATGGCCACCAATTCTATTGCATTTTTATTAAAGATACTTTTAATAATAATTAAATTTAAATAAATAAAGATTTATTTTCAGATAAATAATAAATAAAAATAAAACATCCCAAAAAATTATGCTGTAAAGTAGAACCCTCAGTTCATGAATCAAACATATTTTGCAAATTATGGTAGCAAAGAATAGGACAGGTGGCGCAGTTGCTCTTGGTGGTGCTGGCGTGACCGGCGACATGGCGGCGGGACAGCGGAGCCAGGCACGGAGCCCCGTCACGCGACCTCACTCAAACACTAAATTGGACAGTCCAACGCTGGAAATGAAAAATGCGCCTTTGTTTGTGTACTATTTATTATTAGTTTGTTATTCTAGTGGAAAAGTGCACAGTATAGAGACAGTGACAGTACCTAGTCTATCTCCGACCATTTAAGAATCGTAATCTCGTGGTGTCAACTATTGTTTGTTGTATACGTATACTTGTACATATCACTTATTTTTGCGACGGACTTTTTCGCGCGCAGCAGCTGTAGGTGCTCAAAAGTTAAACATTGATTACCATACTTAGCAAGCGTTCAAACATAATAATTGTTGCTAACATTTCACCCGTTATACTTACATAACTAACTCGTCCTTCTGTAAGTTAAATATCGGTAATTGGCGGTATTATGCCCGCATGCGTTACTCACAATTAGTCCTCAAGAATAAAGCTACATCAGCTTTTATTGCATAGTGCTGCGAGACTATTAGTCAGCGTCGTCCGCAAGTTGTATCTTTTGTCACCGCTCAGTGACCGCGGCCCACGACTGATGCTGCCCATTAGTACTCCCGACCCAACATTTTTATGATTAATGTTAATTACACCACAATTCCCCAGCAGATAGCGATTAAGAGTACCATTAGACTATCTCTCGAGGCGATCATTACTCGTCCCTACTGCATACTGCCAAGATATGTGTCAAAACCGTGCCTTACCGTTTACAAATTTATACTTGACATTTAACGATTAAATCTAATTACGTGTGTCAGGTCAGTTAATTCGTTAACAAGCCTTGTTACATACCTACAAAATGAAGGCTCGCTAAAAATGTTCCATTCTCTTATAATTTTCTCAAACGGCTCGTATTTGTAAAGTAATTGAGCCGTCATAGTTTGACATTGAGCCTTCACGAGTGCTGATGCAGCGTTCATTGCACAATACGGGTAACCTCAGGCAAATTCGGCATGTTTAAATGACAGAAGTCTAACCATGTTCACTCTTATAAAAATGTTTGAAAAAATTCATGATAGATAATTGTAGTCATGTCCCAGGTTTGGCAATAGGTATTGAAAACAGTGTTGAACTGCTCCCCGGTTTTATGTCGCTCGCTTAGGTACATGATAAGACAAGTAAGGATGAATTTTGAATAGGAATAGCAAAACTGTTGATTTTTGAAAGGCCGTCATTTATTCCCAGTATTCAGTACTATTATGGTTTTAACAGTCATCATAACCGCAACCTTATAAATATTGGAATACTAACCCTGCTGAGTTTTTACCATCATTTTTACGCAAACATTAACATTTTTGTTTCATATTGTGCATTAATTCAACGTCACCTGCGCTCGGAGTTCACGACGTAATCACAAAAGTCGGGGCTGGCCGGGGCACGATACGGTTCACCCGTCCGTCACAACCCACCGGCGGTTTTTTACAACGACGCCAATAACCGTAAAATTCGATTACGACGCGTATCAGATGAAAACGACAGTTTCCCAAATGATATTGCAGTTTCATACAGTTTACGTGTGCCAGCTTGTTATGGCAACAATAGTTTCTTGAAACTAGGTACTACTTGATTATAGTTTCTTGGTTTATTTTCCGATGTGATGCTTAAATTATTTTAAAGAGAAAGTAGAATAGACATAAAGTTGGAAATTGATTTAGTAGCCAAAATTGAAAAATTATTAGGTATATTATTGAATATTTATGGCAATAGCGTCTGTTTGGCAACCGAAAATATTTTGAATTATTTTTATTGAATAGCTGCATTTAAAAGTAAGTATGCATAACCTTGATAGTGCCTTATAAATCTACATGTGATATATGAAATTGCACACTAATGGAATGATATAGTTCAATGTCAGGTCTAGTTTACGACAGAAGATGCATCTGAATGATGCTACAGTTGTATTGCGACACCATGGTCAGGTCACATATTTACTTGTTAAAGGAGCGGCGACGCAGACGCACCCATCCTTTATCCGCGTCGCTCCAAGGTCCGCTCATCTCGCATGTCGCCATCGAGTCTCGTCGCGCCGTCAATGTATAGAAGTGAAATAACCTGGCCTAACACATGTGTGTTCCAATTTCTAAACCAAGCAAATCATTAGCAACTGTCAAAAACGGAGTGGTTGCTAAATACAAAGTGTCTCTATTAGTTTGATTTGGAAACTGCCTGAACATGTTTGAAAGTAGTTTTGAATTCATTTTGAATTATTTATATTTATATAGCTTAGTTTGCCAGGTTACCTATGCTTTACGTTTATAACATATTTATTCGATTCATAGCATAGACAGTATAAAGGTCCACTTTAATTACCAAAAACACTCAAATAATACTTGTAACGTGTGCAAAAATAAGAATAATATATAATTGAGTTATTTAGCATACAAAATACGGCTCATAACAATGATGACATAAACTTCATTAACGCTTTAATAGGTACTTAATAGATAATATTGATATATGTAAAATTAGAAAATGTTAAACATTATTTAAATGCGAACAGGTGCAAAATAACATAATGTTTTACGAGATATTGTAGTGACATTTATTTACATAGTGAACACATAAATTATGAAAATCTCGCATGGGTGGATTCGTTCTCGAAATGACGCTGGTTCTCTGTCCAAGATGGCCGCCCACGCATCGTCTATTAGTCGATCTGTTGTCGGTAAATAGAGACGTTCGACAAAAAGTGTGAGACAACTATTTAATGAGATATTTGTTTAGTAACACAAGCATGTTTGCTCCTTTGATATTTATCAGTACTGAATTTTGGGTTCGTTATGTAAAAAACTGTCCACGGTTACTCCAGAAACTGAGTACCTACCTATGTGTTTTAATTACCCTGATCGAGTGATCAGTGGTCATGTACTGCCAAAATCATCATCATTTCATACATCTTACAAAGATATATTAATGCAATGGGGGTTAATGGTGTTTAGAAACAGACTTTCAGAGGCGATCCAAACAAAGAAATTATCATGTTATCTAAGTTCTAGAAACACCATTTAATAGTTTGGAATAAGTTTAAGATGATACAACATTATTTAGTTTTTAAAAATGCTCTCCAGTCGGCACGTTGACAGCAGATTAGTTCACAAGAAACCCAAGTGACAGTTGTAAACAGTACAAAGAAGGTGTTTCCTGAGATAAAAGAGTCCATTAATGAACTTACGAGGGCAGAAGACGTGTGTCGAGTAAGCACATTACGTGAGTTAAGGGACAGCTAATGTCAACATTAGTCCGTGGCGTCGCGTATCCCTATAAAAGAGACTAATCTTCCCACATGAAGAACGTTCGTTGGGCTTTTTATTTAAATAAAAGTTGGTAGTTAACGATTCCGGTGCGATAGGAAGTTCGAAGCAGTGAAGTTTCTAGATTGTGAGCGAACAATGCGTGATAAATCGCTCTTTAAAACGGGGTGTGATGGTTTTGAAAGGTTTAAAATATAGTACGGGGGTATTCAGATAGCTATATCTTTACGTATACTAAGTGTACGAATTATTTTTTATCATGCGACATCTCTGAAAAATTATATCGCAACCTTTTGTCATAGCAAAAGCAAGAAGGTAATGTAATTATGGTAATTAATTTAAGACCATGTTGGGAACTTTGTAAAGCGAACTAGATAAATTGGCACAGATTAGGCCAATAAATTCATTTAAGTAGGCAACTTGGACGCAAATCTCGCGTACAGAATTTGTAATAAAACAAACATTTTGCGTAATGAACGCATAGAATCGTGCCTAGCCCGTGCCGGCCGATATTGATGTTGATTGATGTGTGTTGGTTTACAACAAGTATATAATTAGCTGGAAGGCTCCACGTGCAGTGCAGTGCGGGATCTACGTGGAATGCTGCACGGAACCTCAAGGCGAACCGCTGACATCATGCTCTAGAAAATATACCACGTTCGAAACCGTGAGGAAAATAGTGGAAAATTATGGCCAGTTGGGACTTTAAATTCACGTTCATACTGTACAATACACGTCCTTCGTAGTATACTGCGACAATGGTATCTCGTTGTAGGGTGCGGAAACCATTTCTGCCTCTTTATGAATACTTCGAATTATGTATGGATCATGCTGACTTTATGCCCGATTTTTCTGAGTAATATAGCGACAAATATCCGACCAGACAGTTTTGTGCATTAGCAAATACTTGTAAAGGGAAAACGAAAACCCAGTAAACTCACCATATGGTATAAATCTCAATTGTGCTCAGTTTCATCAAATCACGGTCATAAATTTACATGATATCTCGATAGACGGGAAGGCGGCAATCTGACGAATTAGAAGAATTATGAAAATTGCTTACATTAATCTTTTACCTATTCATTTATTCAGTATTAAATCATTTGGTGGTTATATGAAATCGTAATATTTAAATCTAGTTCTGATATTTCGAAACCGTGTCGTGTCACGGAAACTTCGGATTTGAGTGAGAAATCAGAAGTGGAGGTCGCGCGATTAGCATTTGTATTGTTATCTACTCTCGACCGATGTCATTCAGCGTCGTCGTTTACGAGCGCTATAAAACAAGAAAGTTGATAAATCGTAGCATCGCTAAACTCGACGAAAACTGGAGAACGTCGAATTTTGTGAGTTAAATCCTCGACACGATTTACGCTGATGGTTTTTCACTACTACGTCAACTTTTAAACCGTTAGGTGCTTATTAGGTATTAATATTCAAACTAAGTACAATTTAAATATAGCTTTTTATTTCCAGCGAAAATACACTAGAATCATTATTTTAGGTGCGCACGATAATACTTTGTAAAATAGATACATATTAACCCGCTTATTCATACACGTGTCAAAGTAACAGATAAAGACAAAAGATTATTTAGTTAAATGAGGTTTGAAACACGTTTATGAATAGAGAGCTGATCTATTGCTAGTGTTCCGTGCTCAAAAATAATAAAAGTGAAGGTTTTTCAGATCGAATACTTATCACGAAAGAAATAATGATTTTCGTATTTCCTGACCGTGACTGTCTTCATATATATCCTTGTTTTAACAGGTCGCAATATTTCCCATTTGTTTGCTGGACTTTCTTGTTTGTTACAAACGCGTCACTTAGGTGCATAACATTATACAATTATTATTAAATAATTAATTGTGACAATGATACTCGTTTTAATTTTGGCTAAGTATATCAATGCACAAAAAACATACTGAGTATACATGTATATGTTTATTCAATATATCGTGGAACATTAACTCACTGGTATTTGGTATAGTATTGGATACGAAGAGGCCGGCTGTGGCATTTGTGTGGTGAAAAACCTCTGCTTTTTTTCAAATGAAGTCACTTCACTCCTCTGGAAGTGAAATGCAAAAAAGTTTTCTTGGGCAACTACAGTTTTCTGAGAAAACTATAGTTGGCCAAGCCCACGTTAAGTGAACTGGAATTTAAATATAAACTTAATAAAAACGCATTATTTTCTGCGTTTGCTTTATAATTACAATGCAACAGTCTTATTCTTATACATATGTTGTTTTATTACATAATTCAAATGCGAGGATGTCCTACTATAGGTAATAATATGTTCTCCTTATTACCTATGAGGAAATAGTATTTTGTGCAACAGTTACATAATGAGGGTTCTTAAGATTCGAGGGTCGAAGTTACAAAATGAGGCGAAGCCGAATTTTGTAAAAACAGACCCGAGAATCTCTTTAAGAACCCTTATTATGTACCGTTACACACAATAGTTTTTATACGAGTGCTTAAGCAAGCCGGTAAGAATTGAGTTCGACGAAAGCCGTGCACAACCTACTGCTTCTATGTAATAGAGTAACTTCGATCTCCCGGTGGATTGTGCCGGCGTCTCGGGTCTGTTTTTACAAAATTCGGCTTCGCCTCATTTTGTAACTTCGACCCTCGAATCTTAAGAACCCTCATTATGTAACTGTTGCACAAAATACTATCTAAAGCATAACAGTAACAAGTAACTAAAGTTTTGATTAACGAGTTTGTTTCTATTTCACCACGGAAAACCGCTGCTAACTTCTACTAAAATTAACTATCGTTAATATATAACTAAGACTTTCTTCAGGATTCATTTATCAGGACTTACCGTAAGGATTATACGTAGTTTGGTTGAGTACACATATATGCAAGCGCTCACACAGCGCATTCTGAATCAGTCGAATGAATATCGCACCTCGAAGTCGACGTCTGAAGCGCATTCAAAAATGGTCTGTATTCCAAAACAAACTCGATAGCTTTTCCTGTGAAGCTATTGAGCAAGATAGGAAGTTGATGAATCAGGGAGTCGTATGCGGTTCGCGCCGCCGCCACAGAATGCAATCAACAGTTTATAGAATCCGCTCACAATAGCTCAGCCCAGAAATAAGGAAACGATTGGTGTTTCATTCCCTCGTTTCCTTACAAATTTTTGTCCAATTATCTATTCATCTGAAGCGTATAAGGAATTAGTATGAAATCGCGCGTAGCATAGCAGTGAATGTGTAAAAAAAATTAACAAGATGATTTAAATGCCGATACTTATTACAAGTAAACCGAATAAAAAGAATATACGAAAATTACCTAAACTCAAACAGAGAATTAAACATCTTGCTTGGAGGTATTTATTTAGCAATGTTGAATATTAATACGAGTACAGCAGTAAAGTACCTTATTACTCCAAGTCATAACGATTACAACAAACAATTACAGTAGCCTAGGTAGTTAACTCAATGTCCTTTGAAATAACGATTCTACTTAAGATTTCGTAGTACTTGCTAGTACTTTAGTCTACCATGCTGGTATTGCAATTAGCATAATATAATAATGATGTTGATATTTATGTGTCAAGTACGACGGCGCGCGGTACCATTCTTGCTCATCGTTGAAACATAAATCATTCATTTTAGTAGCAAGCAAACAACGCTGTTGTTTTTTATAAACAATATAGTAATATGTACGTATATAAGTGAGGAAGGTATCGTTGGACTGAGTTATAAATCCATTTTTAGGGTTCCGTACCCAAACGGTAAAAACGGGACCCTATTACTAAGACTCCGCTGTCCGTCTGTCACCACTCACCAGGCTGTATCTCGTAAACCATGATAGTTAGACAGTTGAAATTTACATAGATGATGTATTTCTGGTGCCGCTATAACAACAAATACTAAAAAATAGAGTAAAATAAATATTTAAGGGGCTCCCATACAACAGGCATGATTTTTTTACCGTTTTATAAATAATGGTATAAAATACGAGAATTTCATTAATTGAAATTGTATACTCATAAAAACCTACCGAACGGTGTGGCAATTAAAAAGTTTACTTTAAGCTCAATAAACCTTTTTTACAACACCCAGCGGCGTATTATATAATCTTAATAAAAATATATCGTACTGATACAATGCTGACGGTTAGCAACTGCCGAAGAATGCAGTCAAGTGTACAAAAGGTCAATTGATACAGCATGCTGACATTTAGCACCCTTAAATTAAAACGATACATGATCGTAAGTTTCGACCCGCTGTTTACGCAGTCGCATGCACCTTTAAATTGTCGGCATTGTTCACCCGACTGTTAATAAATTATTCGAACCAACCATTAATCATCGATAACATGGTCATGTAAATCATATTAAGATATTAACCAAATGAATATATCCCTCGCATTATTTGTTTGATCTCAAAAGGCTTAAGAAATCGTAAAGAAAAAGTTTTTCTCTTTGAGCTCTCAAATTAAATTGTCCTCAACGGACGAGTCTGGGCGTCGTTGAAGCATTTGAAATACTTGAAAATCCAACACACAAAAGTCGATGCCTATGCCTACGGATAGTTATAGCACGTTGTAGTCTCCATGGCTATATTGAAAAGTTTTAGGTACTTACTCAAGAAATAGTCCGCCGTTTAATATTGTTTTCTTTAAAACGCCTTTGTTTAATCTCAAACACTATATCGGTATTCTGCACCAATAAAACTCACGCTTCAAAAATTACTCATTGGTACGGTCGTAACCTTAATTAGTTAAGTTACTATTCGATTATAAATATATCTCTCTAACCAAAACTTTTCCGTACCTAATCTAAAAGGTTAAGACGTTCTAGACACGTGTCTTCACGTAAACGTGTACGTGGTTAACAGTGTTCAGTTAGCTCTCAAGGTTCAATTTTAAATGAACAGTGGAACCAATTAATATAGTTACCTAATCAAGTAATCATAACTGAGGCTCTGAGGCTGCTTAAGTCCTTCAAAGTAACAACAGCGACGTCTTTTTGACCAGTGATTTTTAAGTAAAGATGTGTCAACGATAAATTAATCACTATGATGGTTCAATAATACTTAGTTTGTTCATATTGATTGTTAGAAGTTATTATTGATTCGGCATCTGATTGCTTACAGGAAAGCTTATACTCGTACTGTAAGTAATGCTTACACAGAGCTTAAGCGTAAAAGGGTTTTAAAACACTAACTTAACAAAATAAAGGTTAAATGTACCACCGTCCTTTACAAACCCACTTCGTTTTGCTATTTTTGTCGTGTATTCTTATTGGATTAGGTTCTCGGTATCCATATGTATGTATAAAGACATACTTTATTTCTTGTTGACATTTCTAATTAAAGTCGACGCGTGCGCGAATGAAGTCTTAGATATCCCTAGTAGAATTATGTCGTATATCTATTTGGGAGTGATAACCACATGTGACATTGTGCAGCCAGGGAGCGAATACAGCTGCTGAGCACCTGCACTCACTTATGGTGTCAGGGACATTGAACTTTGATGACCTTTCCGTAACTATAATGAATGTACGTAAGCTGTTTTCTAAATAAGCCTCGCAAAAACACATTTACCTACTATGGTTACGTAACATAGTGACCCGAAGTCGTGAGTAAGATCTGGGTTTCTAGGTTTTGCTCATGAATATTTATTTACATTTTGTAAATTTTCTCAGAAATGTTTAGGTACTTATTGACTTTTTTCTTCGAAAATTATTTCACGGTTGTGCACTAACACTAAAACATTAAAAAACTTTACGTAATTTATTTTATGTCAAAAATTGTAGGTACAGATACCGAATGTACTTTTATGTAATTTTTATTCCAATTCTGATTTCATCATACCTAAGTAAAAACATCCCGAGTGTTCTAACTTTGTAACAACTCCAATCATAAATATTGTTATCTAAATGACATTAAGCGGTTTTTTTACTTATAGGAGCACTAAGAGCGCTATGGTCAGCTGCAGGAATACTTAACTCCCTTTATCCCATACAAACTTCTATGATTCTCTGCAGTTCACTGTAAAAATTGTAGTTTAGTAAACAGATCAATTTCAATGTATCGATCACCAAAATAATAATATGTGCATAGTTCAACTTAGTTCTTCTCCTGATATTTACTGTCATTCTCCGAGAGTATGTATCTGTTATCTTATCTAGATGTTCATCTAATATTTTCATTATTTTAACTATGGAATAGGGAGAGGGAGTCAGCTGGTTACAATACGGTTAACGAGAGCAGGTGTCGCCGGACCTTTCCACGGTTTCCACTAAACTATGCATAACTGGAGCCTTCGTAATAATTAAATTCCTGGACTAACCCGTTCTAGTACTAGGCTGTTTAATGTTTATACCGCTTTTACATACAACCTTCGCGTAGCAAATAGACATTACGAGTACTGTGATAAATGAAACCAGCCGCAGTGTTCAAGTACGGTATTGTTACTAGTTTAACCCATTAAAGGCAAGTAAATAGTGTGTGACCTGTTATTTCTTTATTCTTCTATTTCCGGAAACTATTTATAAACTTAAGAAGCCTCTATTTTATGTTGTATTTTTCTCCTTTGAATGTTAGGTGCGCACACTGAGGGACAAAATAAAAATTAATTGTTCAAATAAAAGTAATGGTTAACAGGTATTTTAAAACCTGCATATTTTTAAGAACGTGCGACATTAAACTTTAAATTTATTGTGTAATGTTAAAGTTACCTTGAAAATTATATAACGAATATTTAATATTTTTTTCAGGTAATCACTTCCTTCGCCGTTCTTCTCGTCCTTCAATTAAAGAATGGCTGTGTAGTTTTGCCAACTCAACATGACACCCGTAAGTAGATGGTTTAAAAGTTGCAAATACGTCACATCATCCTGAGATTATTCGTATTCAAATTAAAGCTCTAAATAATGGTAAAAAAGTTTCTTCTAAATTGTAATACTTTTACACTGCTTCTCTTCGCTTAGCCCCCCGTTCTTCCTCTGATCTGAAAAACGAATAATAAGCCAAAAATATAATAGGTACTACCTATGCCTACTAGAAAATACTTATGATAAGTTGTATAGTTTATTTTTCGGATACAGGTAATTCTAGTAATAACTATATTAACGCTACACTTAACTAACTAGGCAAGCCGCACATTATTTACTTAGCGCAATATTTTATTATTATGTTGACGCACGTCCCAAAGGATTACCCTAATACAAGCATTGCATGTTATTAGTTTTCCGCGTTTCTTGGAAAATAACTCGCCACATAGCCATACGGAATAATCATTATATTGCAGTATATTAGTCCTTCTCCTCTGATTACCTCATTATTATTTATATTATATTGGTAGTTTAATATAACCTTTGCCGACGAGTATGTTAATTAATGCTAATATTTAATTATCTATTTAATCAAGTTAATTGATATTTTATTTGGAATAGACCATCTTCATAAAGTTCCAAATACGATAATTACGAATATTTATTTAAGGCATCGCATTACTTCTTAGACAATATTGACGAAACGAATTAGTAAGTAGCAGAGCGCCAATTAGTGATACGATGTGATTAAATATAAACATTAGGTGTATGTGTATCTAACCCGTATAGTCCTAGCGGTACGCCTTAAACATGCTGCAAATGGTGTTAAAAGCATGAAAATTGGAACGATTGATCTTTAGGCCAAATTAATCGATTTGGCCCGTAGCAGTAAAAAAAAAAAAACAGAGTGCAGTTATGACGTCATCTTTTTTTTGTATGGAAAAAAAATAAATTTTGTTCTGAAACCTATCGTGTGTGGTATCAAATGAAAGGGCTTTTTGAGCCAATTCTAAAAATATATCACATCATTATATTTATGTCACTTGTTTCAAATGAAAATAAAAATAATTTTCAAAACATACCAAGTTTGGGCTCCTACAAATACGATACGGTTGAATATTTTTTTGTAAAATATACCTTAAATGATACCTGATATCCTCATTTCAAACCCCAAGAAAGCAATTTTGAAAATAATTTCACTAAGTATTTTTTTTTTAATTTTTCATTATTACGAATGTGGGATCTATCAATCTATCAATTAAATATAAAAAAATAATCATAAAACACTGGTGTTTGTGCAATTATTAGTTTTCTTTTTGATTCGATTTTTTATCTTGAGCATGGATTCCGCCCCCGCTCCCTCCCCGCCCGGAGGAACCCGGGTTGCACATATCAAGATTTTATTCTTACTTAAAGCGAATTAAGTTTATCCCATTTTTTGCGAACTTGAGGGTGGGTAAAGTTATATCGAGTTTTACCCAACATTGCTCAAGTCGATTTGCGCTTAAATAATGCGATTATAGTATTATTAGTATTAAACAAGAATTACAGCAAGTCTCTAGGGTAATCCTATCATTCCCTTTAAATAGTTCAGCGATAAGTACGTAAACTTTTGTACAAATTAGGTGGGCAATGATAGGTACGCGTTTTTGATCTTTACGGCACAAGGTGCATACAAGCATTCCAAAGTACAAGGGTTGTCTCATTTGACTTAATTTTTTTAATTTAGTCATGCATTAGTATGTATATTAAACAAAACATAATTAAAGGAGTTATATTTCATTATTTATAATAGAAACAAATCATAACGAACCTATCTTAGTAATGTTTACAAATAAATCGGCAGATCAAAGAAAATTATGTATATATTGAATACTATGGTTTCACATTAACAATTACATTAAAAAAATAAAGAAACAGTTCCAAAACGTCATATATATATTTCAAAAACAATAATCACCTTTTTTCGTGCCGAGTGGTTAATACAAAAAGCTGATACCCCTAAGATTTTTTTGTCTTGGGCAAAGTTGGCCATCACTAGTTGTTACATTACAACGTAACATTGCCCACATCAAGACTTCTTCATTCATTATCCTTTTGAAATCGAATTACGATATAAACAATCTAGAGTAATGGCAACTGTCACAGTACTCTAAAATGAAAATGCTGAAGCAAAAAGCTATAGGGAAACAATTGCATAAGAAAAGCCTTTTAACTGTACATAGTTCCCGTACATTGTTAAGGACCATTCATCTTTTGTTTCTTTTCTTCATTGTATGGAATCTAAAAGAGCACCCTCTACAATAAGGTTTCACTGGCTTTCCCCATTGCCTTATTATATACAAGTATAAGTATAAGTATGGGTTTTACTCACCATGCTTTCCCATTTTGTGAGATTCACATCAACACTTTCCCGCACCAGAATACTATAAAATTACGTAAATTAATGAATTTGTTCAAAATGTTGGGCAAAGTTTCGCCTGGGGGCAAAATTGGAGGATATTACGGTACTCGTACTCGTATTGAGTAAAACGACACACTTTGTAAACATTAAAAATCAGAAAAAAATACTAAATGTAATTATTTTCAAAATTGCATTCTTGGGGTTACATATGAGGATATTAGGTATCATTTGAGATATATTTTACAAAAAAATATTCCTTGGTGTCGTATCTGGAGGAGCCCAAACTTGGTATGTTTTGAAAATGTTTTTTATGTTTATTTCAAACATGTGACTGAAATGTAATGATGTGACCTATTTTTGGAATTAGCTTAGAAAGCCCTTTCATTTGATACCACACACGATAGGTTTCAGAACAAAAAATTTTTTTTTTCCATACAAAAAAAAGATGACGTCATAACTGCACTCTGTTTTTTTTTTTTTTACTGCTACGGGCCGAATCGATTCATTTGGCCTAAAGATCAATCGGTCCGATTTTTATGCTTTTAACACCATTTGCAGCATTATAGTGAATTTCGGCGTGTACCGCTAGCACTAGTACAGATCATTACATCTAGCACGATTGCATACTGTATTCAATGTGTGAGTTAATAAACAAATAGGAATAAAGAAACAAAACTTTACCAAGAGCTTAAGATATCTCGATGTTATGTGTCTTTTTTTTTCGTTAATTCCACACTTGGCAGCTTTTGTACATCGACCTGCGCAAAGTTAAAGCTTTAATAATAAATGAGCATCGCATGGATTCGACGAAAGCCGACAATCAAGTGGCAACCCTGCTTTCCACCGATCCATAGTGCCGTTAGCCGCATGCACCGGGTTTTTCTGTTGCAATTAGCCGCTACGCCTAGGGGCGGGCCGGGGGTGCAAGGCGACCGTTACTTACATCAGCTAGCAATAATTAACTGGAACTAGATCACTGATCTTGTCTTGGAACCCGGCTGTGAAATCAATAGTTTAATTTCAAATTGCAAATGTTGATATAGTTGCAGGAAACTATCGGTCAGCAAATCATAAAATAAAGAGAGGAGGGTTTAAAACTGTTAATAAGCAATAAACGACTCAAGTCGTATTGCGAATATGTATTTAAACCAGTTAAGTTAAATAAGATAAGTCTCAAATTAGTAATGAAGTAAGTACCTAGATTTCAAATTAAATTATGTATAGCTTAATTTCTTTTTTAATGAAAAGCACAAAAGAGTGTTTTTATAACTAAATATGCAAATATACTCAACCGTTGTAATTATATAGATCTCAAAGAATAATAAATACGACTCCAGTTAGGTTGTACGCAGAAAATAGGCCTCAATCCTATACGACACTCACTTGGTTTGACGACTTGACGAGTCTTGGTTGGTTAAAAGTTCTGACATAAATGGAGTCATATCTCGTTTTTGAGTTAGTACGAGTCGTATTAAAAAGGACTCCCAGAACTTGAAATCTGGACAAATCCTATTGAACGCTAGGGCCCCACTGTCGTGCTCATGTTGTTTGTCTATCAAAAGCCTATGTGTGTGCCATGAACCGTAACATTAAAACAGATAAGTGAAATGTTCACAGTGTGTATTTTAGCACACTTTGCAGAACGCATTGTTTTTGTAGAAAATGTTTCAGAGCGGATAGCAAAAACAGTTTTTACAATGTAAATTTTCCAACCCAGTGTGTTTACGAAACGGTCAATTGGAAATGTGAGCGAACCACCTAGGAAAACATAAGCCATGGCCGTAATCATAATATTTAATCTCAAGTGCAGCTCACAGCCGCGAATAGAACTAGCAGTGAGCGAGAATAGCTGGTGCAGAGGAACTCCAAGGACATCGAAAATGCGCGCGGGCTTCTCATTCAGTTAAAAGCGTCTTTTGACAAGTGGCGCGGAGGACAGGGCCTGGAATTTTCAGCGCTCCTTCGTTAAATTTACGAGAGAAATTTCACGCCAAGATTATTTCAGTTCAACGTCTAAATTATTCCACTCAGTTTAACTGCAATATTTAGGTACCTTATGGTCACTGCGATGTGTTCCCACAACGTACACATGACAGACATGTTGTTAATTGTATTTATAGATCTTTAAAATGTAACTGTTATAACAAAACTTGCAAACATTTAAATTTTTTATGTTTTTTTAATAACTCGCAGCAGGTACCGATTCGTCGAATCCGTATTTTTTGCCATCTCAAGCTGCGCACAACGCCCACACTCTTGTCGCTGATTTAAAACACCGGTTCTTCTCTATTTACCTATTAGTCCAAACTCTAAACATAGGTTTGACGTGACCGCACTGGCATTCAGAACAGAATGAAGTAGAGTAGGTACAGTCAGCATTAAAAATATGTAAACATTTCCGCACTTCTGTCTGTGGGATAAGACTCAAATTCGTATACATATTATTGATGCTGACTGTACACTACATCAATTGATTACACGCGTTTATGTAATCTCGCCAGTTCCTGTCATTTCTTCCAGCCGTGTCTAGTCCGGTAGTCATTTGTATGTATGATAATAACACAAAGTATAGCTATTTATACAATAATCTTTAATCATTAATTGAATTCTTTCTTCGGTTTCCGAGTCTCATTTACATTTTTAATGCTAATAAAGTCTTAACTTTGAACTGATTAAAATTTAATTAACTAGGTACCTTCTGGGTAAATCCCAAAATGAAAAAATCAATATATATAACCACGAGTAAGGGTGGGTTGCACCACGCACAATTGACAGACTCGTCAACGTTAAATATGGTGACGGAGCTGTCATCCCATAGAAAACTGTCAAACTTTTCATACAAGATTGTTTTTAACGATTACGTTGACGTTAACAGACGGTGTGGTGCAACCGACCCTTAAGGTGGGTTGCACCACGCACAATTAACAGACTCGTCAACGTTAAATATGGCGACGGAGCTGTCATCCCATAGAAAACTGACAAACTCTTCATACAAGATTTTTTTACGATTAAGTTTACGTTCACAGACAGTTTGGTGCAACCGGCCCTTAGTATGTTTATTTATTTTATTTTTATTATTAGCCTGTAGTGTCCCACTGCTGGGCAAAGGCCTCCCTCCCTTTCTTCCACGTGTCTCTGTCTATGGCAATATCAGCCCAATCGCCACGAAAGACGTCAAGATCGTATTAGTATGTTACCTATTATTATCTATTTCACTTTGACAGGCGGTTAAAGATGGCAATACTCTCTTGCTTGTTTATTTTATTACTCTATAGGTAATATAACGGGTGTTTCCTGTAATAGGAGCAATAAATTAAAACGTAGATTTTATACTCCTCAAATTAGACAACGTTTGTTCAGCGACTTTAAATAATAATAACTTATGGTTTGATATTTAGGACACTTCAAAGTTTTTCCGAACACGCAATGTATTCCAAAATTGATTATGTGTGACAAGAAATGACAAATAGACGGATTTTAACGTACATTGAAAATACTATTTAGTTTGTATGAAAAAGAGGCAATCTACAAAATACATATTTTTAAAAACTTGTTGAACAAAAGTTTTGTTGTTTGACGAGTAGAATCTACGTTTTAATTTTTATCGCTCGTATTACAGGAATTTATGTTTACATATAGGTACCTACTAATACTTACTTTAGAATCTTAATTACATCTTAACTAGATATCGATGCTATTGGGAACTCAAATCCTCCTCAGCTTCCTCGAGCTTCAACGGGATTATTATTTATGTATTTATACTCAATAGTAATAGTCTATATAACGACCACAGCAACTGGATACTAAATGAGCTTTAGTCGCAACAGTTCGGGATTCGTTGCAAGACTTGCAAGTCGGTCAAAGTAAACTCGGACGAGCTTTACCTTGCCATTGTTAAATGCGATTGAGCTTCTGTATTTGCTTAGTTAACTACATATTTACTGATGTTAATTAAATGCAATCTGCTTGCTTATGTAATTACTTACAGCTGATAACTAAAGCTACAGAAGATACCTAAATAAGCAGTCGTTCATGGTATTCGATTCACATCTGCCTTTGATGTTGAATTCTCGATATTTCCATAAGTAAGGTCAAAACTAAGTAAGTATGCAAGGTTTATTTACGTTATGGCTATTGTTGAAGTTTTTCCGCTAATATAGAAGTACGTTCATTATATGTAGAATAAGTAACTTCAATAATAACAACTTCACACAAGTAACAAATAGCCCAGTTTGTGCAAATATTAGTTTTGCAATACACTCGGTTATTACTACCACTAAGGTACATTTGTCGACGAAGCGCTTAAATAAGTAAGTATATACAGATATAGGTAGAGCTAGCTATATTAAAATGGCTCATATAGACCACATTTGTTCCACTTTTTGCGTTTGTGCTTTCTTTTTAGCAATGGTCATCATCATCATGTGGTATTTAATGAAAACATATAGAAATGCACAAATTTTATATTTGTCTTCTTAGTGGCCCGTCATCCGATATTGGATCGGATCAGATAATGTGAAAGCGCTCTCACTCTAAACACGTTACATGTCATATCATATCGGTCCCTTTTAGAAATGTACCTATTTAAATAGAGGCTTTTTAAAGTTTCATCATAAGTTTTAGTCAATAACTTGTTAATGAACAAGTTATTGATATTCCATTTGGTTCTCTTTAAAAGGTTGACAACACTCGATGACCTTTAAATTGACTTTACTCAAACAGTGTTATACCTATAATTAGTTACTTTAGGGAAAGTAAAAAATATATATGTAAATATTAATTATATTTGGAAGAACTAAGTATGTTAATTCCGATTCGCGATTGGACGAAATCGGCTCCATAGAAAATAATTCCAAAATTTCATCTTAAAATTAGCTTGAAATAGTTGTATGTCTTTAGTTTCTTGACTTACACGACAAAATTCCACCACACTAATACTATAAACTTCATTGTTTTATATTTATCAATTAATTCTTAGGTTTTTTTTATTCATCACTTTGCAATAAGCTCCCATACTAATAAAATTGTAACAAAGTGTTTCTCTTTCACTCGCGCGGAAAAAGAAGGGGATGGAATTTAGCTGTTGCCATCCGCTTAACTACAACTACTTATTAGAAGTACTTTACAGAAAAAGTTTATTTAGCTCAAAATGGAAAACACATTGCTGATATGAGACTTACATAAAATATAAGTCTCTTTTAACGAAAATGGAATACCTACTCGTAACTCGTATAAATAGCACCACTTAAAAGGTTAGTAGGCGTCGTAAGTCGTAAGTAAGTTCACGAGCATCGACTTGTCGCTAAGATGTGAGTTTTATGTTAGGCCCGAGTGTCAGTAGATAGATATCCATTAAGTAAGAAACTACTAATGGCTTAGGAACATTAGGTCGAAGATGTGCCACTTTATGTATAATTTTGTCTGTTGACAAAGAATCGCTTTTGACAAAGAAAAGAACTTTAGACTCGGACGTCGGTTCTCTTGAAATCTTGTGATCCAAAATTTGAGCTCTTGTGAAAAGTACCGTAACAAAATACTGGTGATCTGTTTAAGGGCATTGTTATCGTATTTTAAGTAAGAATAAGTAGAAGAAAAAAAGTTGTATGTGACACGTCGTTCCTGCCGAGCCGGCCAAACCTCCACACAAAACCATTTTTTTTGCGCAAGATTTATTTTTCTTTCATTTTCATAATTAGAATACGAAACCAACTACGCCCTTTAGTATCAGCAGCATTTTTGTTACACCTTGTATAACTTGCACAACATAAAAATGCAACTTTTTTCTAGGGTTTTTTTTTTTGTATGATGCTTATTATCTATTAAAAATAATATAAGGTATATGGCTGTTCTACTGCTTCATTCAATTGAAATTAAATAATAATTTATTAAATGTAGGAACGTGAAACTTGTAATGTGTAGGAATTTAAGCACCTATATATGCAATATAATTCAATATTATTTGTATTTACATCGATACTGTTAAACTGATAGCTATTCGTGTAAATAAGAACTAGTATATTGGTTGGTATAATTATTTCTAGCGGTGTAGTTTCGTTTCTAAACATATTATTATTTGATTTAATCTTAACACGTTGGCGTATAGTAAATACTGTAAATAGTTTTAGACTTAGTGAGTACCTAAGTAGGATAAGTAGTGATTTAAACAGACACGATTTTAACTCATTATTTTGACAAACACGGGACTTAATCGCGTTCACTTCCTTATAATAGGACAAGTAAGTTCTCGATGACGTAATTAAATTAACGTTCATCCCTAATACTACAAAGCTATAATTACATTTTCATTGTACAAATCTTATTCGTGACTATAATGAAAGCCGTTGAACAATTTACTGAGATCATTTAAATAATATTTAATTAAATAAAGTTACTTAGGTATTCAAATTTCAAATGCTTTGTTTGCTGAACAGAGATAGTTTCAAACGATTTAGGGATTTGAAAAGCAAAGCTTCTGAATCTGAATATTAATTTAACAAATATAGAAGACAACTGAGTTTCGTTTGACTGCGCTTCTTAGTGATTAGAGATTTCAGTAAATAGGTAGGTATGTAACTTACTATAATTTATATACGTATGTAGATATTGTAGATATGCACACATGCCAGGCACATTGTGCATATAACAGCCTCTCAATGTTTTAAATATTTTTTTAATTGTTACTTTTGTCTTCTGTTGCGTGATAGTATCACAATTCTGCTCACAGCACATGCCGGTGTTTCTACGATTTAAGTCGGCTGCAGCTCTGTTTCCCATTGTTTAGCCCTACGAAACTACTATAGCTATCGTAAAATATCCAGCTCATCCCGTGATATATTGAAGCTCCACCCGAAAGAAATGTTCGGTTTGTACAGCTTCACTAAAATACACAACGTTTACCGAACGTACAGCTTCAGGCGACCCAGTGTAGATGTGATTGCCAATTTCTTATATTTGTTACGAATGTCGAGGTCAAGCAATACTGGGGCACGGCTTAGAGTTGAGATTAAATGTTTAGTGAATGAGCTGATCTAAAATAACGTGACGCTGCAGACACCGGCGCGCAGCAGATTAAACTTTATTTGCGGCGCCCGTCTATAAAAAGCGCGTGCGTACGTCTGGCCGACCGTCTCCTCCCTACTTTATACGTTGAGACAATTCCAATGAATCTATTATTTTATTTATAAGTACTGAATTTCTGACGCGTCATAAATAAAAGGCTGTTCCCGTTTGATTTATCTAACTAAAGTCTAACCAATTACCTAAAATATAAGGTGCACGGAAGCGCTGTAACTAAATAAGTATTTTGAATTTGCTATTACGCTTAACTTTGCCAGTTATGTACTAAACTTCTTTAATAATGTATGTATATATAGTAACAAAGGGACAAGACTTAAACAGACTAAATTCATGCTTCTGTGAGTTATGTGTTTATCAACCAAATACCTACCTGAAAGCAAATAAATAACGAGACACTTTCCACAGCGACGTATAAATCCAGGTGCTTGGCGTAACAAGTTATTTGTGGAACAAACTCTTTAAGGAAATTCGCCGGTTTACGAGAGTTTTTGTGAAGGCGAAACTTTGCGGTTTTTTTTTGTTTTGAAATGGCAACTTACAGCGGTAGAGTTCATCTGCTTCGCAATTTTTAAAATGTTTAAGTAGAAGTTAAGTAATTTTCTCCAAATAATTTAACTAAACAAAAAAATAAAAATTTTATTAATCGAATTTATATAAAGTAACAGTTACCTACTTTATTAAATTACACTCAATTATACAGGGGACACTTTTAGAAATAGATTTTGGATTTTAGTATTTTTTAGTTAGTTTTGATTTGTTTACATAAGGTTTTAGTTTAGTTTTAATATAAGTATATTTTTAATTATATTCATCAATTATTATAAGTAGACAAGGCTTATACCTACTACTCTTACTAGCCTTTTCTTACTATGAAATGAAATATTTGATTTCACTTGCATTTTTTATTTAATTTAAAATTTGTAAAATTTATGTCAACAATATAGGTACGTATTTCTTCTTCTAAATAGTAAAAAGCCCCAAGGTTTATTTTGAATCTTGATATTAGATATTTTTTATTAGATTTTTATTTTTGCTTCAAATTTCGAGCTCTTCGTGCTAACCATGGCAGATTTCTGTTATTCCGATATAAACGTTATAAAGTGAGTTCTTCTGCCTCGAAGCAGTCGTGACGGGCAACCGCGGCGCCGCTCAACTAACCACAAGCAACCGATGCAGCGCTGCTGTTCCCATCACCTACTGAGCGTAGACCACGCACTACAGGGGGACCGGTATATACGAGACCTCTAGATCTCTACATTTCCGCGTAGTTACAGAATAAGTTAATGCTGGTTCTTCTAAAGCGCCTGAGAATGACAGCCTAGCATTATCCTGATAGAAACGAACCGCGCCCGCCTCATCCCACTGCACTGCCACTCAAAGCACATTCGCATAACACTTTGCTGACTTCTTAAAATAGTTTCTAACGTTTATAAATGTGAAAATGTTGCAAGTCCATTGACATTAAATTCTAACAGTCGTAAATATAACACAAAAAGAACTTTAACTTGGACATAAATCCGGCAGCAATTAGTAATTTAAATCGTATTCCCAAGTAGGTACTTTTGTATACGCGGAGCCAACTAAATAACGATTTAAAGTTACTGCATCACTTAGTATGCCGTATCACGAAGCCGGCGCAGGACGCCAATAGCCCAGACAGGCAAGTTAGTTTCTTCCTTTGTTTTCGCGTGTGTCTCGAAATTCTGTGTACAAAGGGAAATAGTAGTTCATTGTCGGTGTCGGGAGCTGTATGAGCCAGTTGTGCGCAACGGGTACGATGGTGCAATTTTATAGGGTGGGGCAAGACAGTGCGTGCCGGCGCCGTCTGGGCGCGCTGGATGACTCACCGGGCTCTCCGGCTGCACTCCCCTTGCACTAAATTCACCCCGTAATTGACGTCATTAGATGACCTGCCAGCTAGCACAATTAAGTGTAGAATGTATACATAAACGGACCAACCCCGTTTCCATGACCGACTATGACCCTTGCCTATTTAAAATGAAAGTATAAACTCAGTTTTACATGTTTAAGTGCAGAATAATGATGTTACGATCGTTTCGTGATTTACATATTTTGTCAAACTTTCAGCGGTTAAAAGCGGCACATAAATAAAAGTTATGAGGGAACATGAGTGAGCATAAAGCAGGAGCACTGAGTCACTTTGGGTATGTAATTTTTATATGAGGGTAGGTATGATATGGTGGAGTGTGCAGTATCTGTCATGAGCACTCGCGTGACGCCGCGCCGCCGCCGCCCGCACGCCTCCGCACGCAAGCAAATTTAAATATTCCATTTACTTCAGAATTCAGGCTACTCACTCCACTGTTATTCATTTTCATTATAGGTATACTTTTAACAGTACCTATATCTCTTTTCTTCATTTATCAAGAGCTAATTGATTTTATACTGCATCTTTTAATGTCTAGTAAATTAGTATTTACTATAAATTAATTTTATTTCTTTTTTAAAACCTTTTTTAGCTTTAGTTAGTCATCATAGAACGAACAGGTTCGTTATCAGTTCCAATAAATAGTACATAGGTTTACGAATATATTCTACTTTTTCAGTTTTGTTACTAGATTTCGCTCTTTAACGTAATAAACAGCATGCAGCAGTATCTCAAACGATACTTTAGCTATTAGTAGTTCTAAACATACGAAGATCGTATTTATTTTTTGTAGGATACTATACTAACCTATAGTATTCACAATGAATAAGTGAGATAACCCCTTCGATGTTATTGAAAATGAACAATACTGCATAGTTACTTATGTATCTTTTTAGCTAAACATCCACCGCCAGCATTTAGTGTCGCGAAACTGATTCTGTAATTTTCGAAAGACGAATATCCTTGCCACGTTATTTCCTTAGAGATGCAAAGCAATTTTCTACAAGAGATAACCTCTCTAAACGGGTTTTTACACGTCCTATATATTCGGAGGCATGGCAGATATGATAACGTTTGCTCTTACTGGGAATCTGAAGGGCTTTTCTTCGCCACCGCTAACAATATTGCCCTCGATATCGGTTAACATATATTTTTTCTTTAAGACTATGTTTAAATATTCACTGCTCATGTTAACGTTGAAATGGGATTTAATGCAGGCGAAACAGACACCAACAGTTCGATCGCAGTATAAAAATAAAGATTGTGAATTAACACGGGGCATCTGGCTTAATAAACCCCGGTGGAGCCGTTATAGATCCGAGAGACGATAAGTAGAGGCATAAAAGCCATTTATTCGACAGTCAGGATTTATGCAAACAGTCCTTTGTATCACCTTCATGAGAATTGAAAGGCATAAAAGACTCCAGTGATAGACAGTACTATAACATCGTTTAAGTACCCTTTGCGAGATCGTGATTTACATGTATCGTAAATTATTCGCTTTATTTAGGTTTGTCAATCGGCGTGACATATGATTATTAAACCATAGAGGATATTATGTAATTATTGAATATATTACGGTCATTCGCAATTTTATTATTAATTATTTTATTTATCCCATTAATGATGTCAAATACAAATAGAAAATAACATAAACAACAAGTCAAATTAACACTAAACTTAAACTGAAAACTTACAATCACTAATTGAGATACTACAATCATGCAACCGAAATAACAGTACACTTTAAATTTAAACTAAAAAATAAATACAAAGTCAATTATTTTAATTAACGAAAGAGAAAATAAAGAAAAGATGAAATTAAGTTTTCACCTCAGCAGCTCGAACGAGGGTTCTTTGCTGCCTAAATTCAGGGAGCAAAATAGAATTTTGCTTACAAGAGTGAGACAAAATGACCTTGAACTGACGTTGGAATTAAAATGCCAATTACGTGGGCGAGATCTAATACAAATTCGAAACACTAAGAGTCTGTTCGCGTTGTCTTTTTCACGTCGTTAGTAAATAGAGAGAGACAGAAATATTTTAAATGTCATTCAATCTAATTTTACTTAATTTTAATTCGTATTCTGAATTTTCGATGGCAGACCCTGACACAGAGCCAGAAAGAAACGTTCGGAAACGCGCACAAGTAACTAATTTGTAAATATAATTTAAACATTTTTTTAATGTTTAACCATACTAAACTTAAAATAATTTATGTTCTTCTTTATATCAAAATAAATAAGTATAAGTGGAAAAATTACAAGATTAACGTGTGAAATATATTATTACTTACAACAATCTCACGTATTATTATCAAACGCTAGTAACTGAACGCAAATAAAAAAAGTTGGCAAATTTCAAAATGGTCGTAGATATTCATAAAATAATTAACATGTTTCGATGATTGTGTTATTAACGAATTATTGAGGTTTTTAAGCTCAAGTGTAAAAATATTATAAGAAAAAACGAGCGAATAAATTGACGAAGAAGGATTAAGCATCTCTCAGGTTGTATTTTTCCATGTTCTCTCTGCTGAGGTGAAAAATTGTGTGTTCAATATGGGAATAAAGTTCTTTACATCTTGTGCTTTTGAGTCCTTCTCTAAGCTCAAGATTCTAAATTAGAATCTATTCTATTATAGAATCTTTCGCTTGCTCAGGACTCAAAATTAGCACTCGAAGCAAATATTAACTTTCTTCTCTTGTTGTAGAAATATCTATTTCATTCTTTTCAAATTTCCGTTACAATAATGAGCCATATAAATGCACATTTGGCTAATTTTCGTAACGAAACTGAGAAAACTAAGAAAAGATAAGACAAAGGTACCTACAAAAAAAATGCAATTGACCCATTACAATGTTTAGCCACACCTATCCCCACAAAGCAATAAAAGTCATATAGTTTCTAAATATCCCCTCGTAGCTTTAATAAATTTCATTGAGTAACGGTTGCAGATTTTCTATGAATGTCGCAAAAATAATTGAATCGACGTAATAGTGAATTGACAATGTTTCATGTCGAAATAGTGCTTGGGAGTCTGACTCGTTAAATCTCCAAACCGACTCCGATTTAACGCTAACTTTCCGATACAATCGAATCAGCAACCACTAAGGATATGAATACTAAATGCCTTGTTTAACTAAGTATACTAGTGCCTAGTTCGGTTGATCAATCGTAAGGTAATGTTAGAACTTCAAGTTTGAACGGATATATTTACTAATACGCGGCGATACGTGCGGTACGATTTTACACTGTACTTCTATAGGTACATCTTTCGGAATCTCATACTAATTTGTATGTATAAACTGGGTTTTTTCGTGGATCAAAAGTTGATTCTCTAGCGTCTTGGTTCTTGCTTTATTTTTGAACTACTTTTGAAAGAACGTCGAGCACAAATATTTACATGTCGCTATAAATTGGACAGATCTTTATATATTTTATATTATCATAGATATTTTTTACGCTTAATGTGATGGCACGCTTTTGTCGTTCTTGCTAGTTACAGCATGAACAAATTGCGTCGACGTCAAATGACTCGCAACGTTTCGCAACGCGCAAGCCATAAGGAAATTTATTGCGAAGAATCCCGACAGTAATCTCGTACGAGATAACATTAAGATATCACTTAGCCGGGATCATGACATGTAACCCTATAACCGCAGAGTCGAGAAAGGGAGATTAGCTGAATTAGAGCGGCGTGCGTATTGCCCGCATCGCAGCCGGGCGTTCGATGGTATTTCCCTGGAGGCAGGTAAATCACGCTTTTCATGGTAACGTCAGGCACAAACAGCTTGCGTCGAGTGTTCGCCGAATATACCGCATTGTGAGTTTACCTATCGAAATTACCTAACGGTTACCTACCTCTAAGAAATATTGAGTGTTATTCTTAAGAGCCGGCTAGAATTAGAATAATTAATCGAAATTCTTGCTAAAAGTAAAGAAATAACTTTAACGATGGTTCATGCTTTCTTCACAAAAGGTGAATTCAACACAACTATAGGTGCGTACATACGAGTAATATACCTGTGACGCATGTGTCTTTATGTTTACATTAAAGTCTTCAGACAAGTACGTTATTGTAGTCAATTACTTAGTCAACAAAATATGATACCTACTTCCATTCCAGGCAGTTAATTTTAATGTGTAAAGTATCTTATCGCAATGAATAATGGATAATCATGCGAGATAGGACAATTTACTGCGGGTGAAAGTCGCGCCTGCCTTTCTCTCGCACCTCGCTGCCCTACTGTGCAAAAGGGCACAGTGAAGCCTTGTTAAACTCACCATTTATCGAAACAAATTATCCGGACTTTGTGTAGGTACGTGGCACCGGAGCGATAAAATATTACCAGTAGTCTGACGAAGGGTTGGTCCGACGTTTTAGGGTCGCTCCCTGAAGACACGCTTGAAAGTGTATCACGAATATGTGCGTCACATCAGTCACCACTAACAGAATTACGACCGGCGTGCTTTTACGCTATTTTAACGATTATTAAGGATCCTGGGAGAGTCCATTAAGAGGTTACGGGTCTGTCCAAATACGCTAGTTTTGACTTTTGATAACGTTTTATTGGGTACTGATAACTTGTAACGCTTTGCTAACAACGGTTAACCTTATTATCTTTTCTCATTTTAGCGTTAAACCTGGTTATATCCTCAGCTATTGCTAAGGACCCTGGAGCCCGATAATCGCTTTCTCAATACAAGTTAGTGCAGAACCTATGCGAAATTCCAACAAATAAACTAACTTAATATTAAATCGATAAATTATAATGTAACACTGTAAGTATGTCGTTAGAGTTGTTTATTAATTTGCTAAAGCTGTTATCACAACCTCCTGAATAAATGTTAAATTGTAAAGCATTCGTAACGAACGTAATTAATATATACTGTAGTGTGGCAAAAGCCGTTTATTAAAATTAAACTCTGCCTAGCGTGGAACTAGGAAGATTAATGATCCAGTGAATACAGAGTTATGTAAAGAGCAAATGGAGTGCTCGGCAGGCTCGTCCTGGCGGCGCTCCAGAATCACTTGTCTCTTTACCGTTATCGTGATTACTCGCGATTCTGCCGGATTAGGACGTGTCACGCAGCCTTTTGGCAGCTCCGCTTACAGGATCACGTGTACTGTAATTGCTCTGAAACCGCATACCTGTGTTTATGGGCTCGAAGCTAAAGGCGTTTACAGATGAATGGATCAATAGGAAGGTAGTTTAAAGGAGATCACTGGACGCACTTTAATCAGCTGAAACCTTTTGCCGTTTAGGTTTAAAAGCTTTCACGAGAGAGTAACTGATGTTTTTTTTATTTATATGATAACTCTATCGCACAACAAAATCATTACAAAAGGCGAACTTAATATTGTAAGGAATCCTCTACCAGTCAACCTTTATAGGGTAATATGATTATTTTGGTATAAGTAATATTTATTTTGGATCAGAGTTTGGATCGTCAATCACTTTTGTTTGAAATTTATTTTTTTAAAGTCAGGAACATTATGATAGCCATTGAGTCCTTCTAGCTAGAATTAGCACTTGATTTTATTTTAAAATATACTTTACTAAGAAAAATCTTATTGTTTCAGATGTAGAACTCGCGTGACAAATTTGCATTCAGCAACTTCAAGTAAGTGTATTTTTACTTTTATTTTGATTTTCATTCAGTTTCTCTTGTACGAATAGGTTAGAATTCAGAATAGCTTTATCGTATGATTTGATTCAAAAATATTATTTGTGTGTCAAATTAGCGGTATAATTACCAATTAGCAAAGCAATTAGAGAATTTCTCGAAATAATTAATTATTTCTAATGTATTCAATTAGTGTTATGGCGCTTAGGTATTCGTTATTCACTATTATATTATACTACTAATTTCAAACATCAAGTTTTGTGTAATGTGATACAGATTATTAATTAAATAATTAGATTTAAATGTTTTTTAACTAATCACGTTATAGTGCCTACATTAGGCCAATAATGAAATTGTCATACATTACCATGAATGACGAAATGGTAAAAGCGATAAAAATAGCGACAACTGTCATTTTATACGAGCTGATTTATTACCACCCACACGAAAATTATTGAGCTGCAGGTCAGGTAGAACTGTTCTTATTCTGAGACATGCCATTTAGTCTAAACTAATTTGCCCGAAACTTCAGAAAATGTATAATCGCAATATATAACAAGAAATATTTCTCTGTAGAAACGTAAACAAAGTTTATTTAACTGCTAACGCCAGTTGGATTGCACGTACTGTACCTACGCTGCAGTTTCATGCTTCGCGTTACAATAAAATTCAAGCAAGAGCCGCGTACAAAGTATCTTTGTAGTACCCAACTAGACAGCCCCGTTTATACAATTCTAGTAGCAAGCTAAACTCGGATCCCAGTGCTTAGTTGCAACTACAATCCCAGAGCGGTACTCAGAGTATTGACATTGGCCTCGACTCTCAAACAGGCCGACCGAAATACAAGACAACCAGGGACTCACTTATGCCTCAAAATCCTCAAATACTCTTAACCGTAATGAATGAGTACGTGTCCGTGCTGCAATCGTCGAGTGATCTCACGGGGCGGAACAGCAAAGAAAACACATTGTAGCGTCGGCGGCAAAGAGCCGACGTGTAATTCACAATACACTTGCTGCGAGACAAGTTGGTTAGAGTTCGCGAGCTTCAAGTTATATTGTTCCCGACGGAGTGAGACAAATAGGAAGCGAGCAATAAAAATAGTTCCCAGCATCCGCCGGCCTGGGACGAATTCCGGCCAAAATTACGTGAGCAAATTAGACATTCCGGGACATTGCGTTGGAATAATTGAGACCCCCACAGCCTCGTTGTCCAGGAATGCATCTCGCTGCAGCGGCTAGATAATGCATTCGCGTGCACCGTGCACCGTGCACAGCCCTGCGCCCTACATATCGAACTTCTCATTACATGCCTTCCAAGAACACACCGCTATTTTCCTTATACGACTTTTACGCAGATTCAATCCCAGGTTGATGATTATTGCGTAACAAATAAGTTATTTAACTTGATTGAATAAAATGTGTTTGTATTTTACATTAATTGCAAATTTAAATAACACACTTATAAATCTTATATTTAATTAACTCGCAGAAGATTATAAATGGCTAATTTAATCCTGATTGATTAAATAAATACTTCTGACTTAGTATTGGAGATTTGCGCCCTTAACAATGTATTTATGAATATTTAATAGCATTTGATATTGTATTTCACATGTATACATACACTTAATTATCTCCTCTTGATAGTTGTATTAATTAATTCAGGATAGTAAAATTTACGCTATTCGAGACTAGTTAAATTGCTCGTTTTACACCACAATTTGATACCGAACCGGTTTGATCGGTTGAAAAATACAATTCACATATTGAAACAGCGATACTTATTTAAATATAAACCGGTCGCTAAGCGAGTCTAACAGTACATTACGTTTGATAATTTAGCTGTCTAATGATATCAAATAGAATAAATAACCTGTTTTATATATTTTAGATTCATGTAAATATGTTTTAGTCCATTTAACGGGTTTATATTAATTTACACAGCTATTAGCCTGTGCTCAAATGCTATATTATTTTAAAGCTTACTTGCGTTGCATAGGTGTTTGTATTATTTGCAATCTATCTATCTATCTATACATATAATAAAGCTGAAGAGGGTCGAAAGTCTGTACATGGAAGATATTCGAATAAAAGTTGGCTGGGGATACTTAGAATCGATAACAGAACACGTTCCAACAGTTTTTAGAATTTTTTTCTGTTTGTCTGTTTATCTGTTTGTCTGTTTATCTGACCGCGCATCACGTGAAAACGGCTGAACGGATTTTGATGAAAATTTGTATAGAGGTAGTTTGAGTCCCGGGAAAGGACATAGGATAGTTTTTATCCCGAAAATCAACCCTTGAAGGGGTGAAAGTGGGGTTGAAAGTTTGTATGGGGAATCAATAACCGTGGAATACTGGAGATAGTTTGAGCTCTGGGGAAGGATATAGAATAGTTGATATTCAGAATTCATTAATTATCGGGGGATAACTAATTCCACGCAGACGAAGTCGCGGGCAAAAGCTAGATATTAATAAACCTAGATGTATATCTAATGTAAATTTAATAATAGTTTACGCTAAAAACGGTTACCTTAACTTGTCTACATAAAGTAAAACGTATTTACATAGGTTAGGTACCTACTAGGGCTCAAAGTACGAGAAGCTCGTAATCCAATTTTACCGCTTGGGAAAAAGTCCCTCGTCCTGGCCACAACCACAGTGCACCTATAAAGGAGCGTAGAGAAAAGAAATGTGTCCTGTTTTGTAGCAGGCTAAACCTTACACGGCAAATCGCCGCACCATCACTCTTGCCATAGAGTAACTTATATAGTAGAGCAGCACAGCCTAAGAACTTTTGAAGCTCAAGTCAATCGCGCCATCTGCGTGAAAGCCCCCTAAAGATACCCAAAATGTAAGAGGAAATGTCACCTGCACTACTACTCCACCTAGTAGCTACTAGTGTACTACCACACTCAAGAGCAAAAGTTTCGGTCCACTAGCATTTTTTTGAATATATCAAAAAATATTAATTTTAAAGATATTCAAGAAAATGCTAGTGACCCGAAACTTTTGCTCTCGAGTATAGTACGTTATTCGTCATTTCCTCTTACGTTTTGGGTATCTTTAGGGGGCTTTCACGCCGATGGCGCGGTTGACTTGAGCTTCAAATAGTTCTTAGGCTGTGCTGCTCTACTGTATAAATTACTCTATGGTCTTGCCAAGGAGCTGGGCATTACAGGCGAAATCTCGCAAGCCGTGGAAAGCGGTAATATAAAAGGATTGGTGGCAATTCATATGTGTTTAGTCAAGCGCCTGTGAGCTCGCCCAGTGGCTATTTTTATCCTAATCTCCAAAGAAGATTTTATTGCCTATGTTTGTATATGTCACCGTAAAACTGTCAAAACCGTTAGTTTATAATCTAACTAGAGAGATTGTAAACTATCGAAAGCCCAAACGTAAAGCCCCTCGCACGCTGATTGGTCGGTTTCCAGAGCCTAGATAGGTGCGACGCGCTAATTTATCGGTTTTACAGTAGGTCGTTAACAGGTGTCAATGAGAAACTAAAGTGCCATTAAAAAAAAGTTGGTTCTGGTATTGTTTGGTCGCGGTTAAACTAACACACTCCTCCTCGCTTCGCTCGTCGTCGCACCTATCTAGGCTCTGGAAACCGACCAATCAACGTGCGAGGGGCTTTACGTTTGACAATATAACGGTTCCTACTTCCTAGTCAATAGTATATAATCTAACGAAAAATAATCCGTTAAATTGTAAGCAGTACGTTACGGTTCACAATTTTTCAATAGTTTACAATCTCGCTAGTTAGATTATAAACTAATGGTATTTACAATTTTACGGTGTCATATATATAGGTACAAGATGTAGCCGCGTAGATTTGTAATATATTTTAATTTAAAATGGAGCTATAGTAATACTTGGATACTATTTGGTATTTACTATTTAGCATATTCAATTATTAGTTATGTGTAAGTTGTTTTATTTTGTAACATCTTATTACTATGTAATAGTTATAATACTAATTTAAATCAGATCTCATTACAAATTTATTTAACTCGTCCATTAATCTCAATAGGTACAAATCGCATTATTACACATTTTCATCTCATTATTATAATCTGTATTATTATAATTTTCAACATTATTTACGTTAACACACAACGAGTTGGTTCAATTGAATAATTATTTCACCGAAAAATGTATGATACGTCAATTACACGCTCTAGACTATTTAATTAAACACCGACCTATATTAACAACCGCAAAATAAAATATGCTACGTATATTACAATGAGCTTATACATTCGTATGTAGTTATATGTAAAACACTGTCAAAGCTCTGTAAACCCTTGATAAGACCACTAAATACCTCTTTCAACCGGCAATAGTATCTTCCAACACGAAGGCCGCATAAATATGTGACATGCTCTTATGACCCTAGAAATTGGGAAGAGCGTCTCACAATTTTTTTTGCGGCGTTCTTGTAGGGAGTTACTATTGCCGGTGACTGTACGTAGTAACATAATACTACCTGCCGGCGAATTTGCATATGTGTAACACAGTATAAAAAACACGTTTTGCACCGGGAGTAGATACTATTAAAGCGGTAAGTTGTTGCATCCAAAACTTTTAACATAATCGATACCTACCTATTCACATTTAGTATTTATAAGCGACATACCGTGATACCGACACTGCATGCATGATCCCTCATCATAAGGGCCTTATCACACTTGAGCGATTTGAAAGCGATTGCTATACAAAACTCGTACGCGGCCAACTCCCTGCGTGTTCGCTCCCATATAAAACTCACTCGCAAATCGCAAGTGTGATTGATTTCTCTCTAATGGAATTGGTATACTCACATCACCCTATAATAATATGTAGTTGTCTGTTGTACCTAGGCCGTAGCCGTACGTAATAATTATCTATATCTTTGTAATTGTAATTTTGTTTCAATCTAGCAGATTAAGATCAGTTTCTATAGCTACCCTATGAAAATGTCTCAGTGAGAACGTTTAAGGAAGTAGGTATACACCTAATATAGGTACTACATACTAAACTGTGTCTTATTGTGTAATTACCTCTGTTCTCCAATAAAGAAAAAATAAGATGCCGAATAGCTTATATTTTATTTGCATTGACCAAGTCTGCATTTATCTGTATGGTCTTTTTTGGTAGTGAAAGTATATTTAACTTTTGCTTTGTTTATCAAAGTTGTTTTTGCTTACAAAAAACAAAGTTCCAGCTAATGTGCTACGAATTGCCATGCCCTACTGTGTTTAATTCAAACTTTCATTTTTATATGTTACGGCTAAAAACTATGTACTTCTGCTAGGTTTGTATTAGTCAAACCTTTTATGTAGCCTATTAAAACAATAATTGGCGCTTTAAATGGACGAAAAGGTGTGTGCGTGGTTTAAAATAACCTGCCACGTGCGCGGCAGGTGGTAGTCAGTTTTTACCTGACGGTTCTGCCGAGGTAGGAGGCTATACTATACTAAAGGCTTGGCTTTCAGTTGTCTATCGTACCTGTTTCAAACAAATTGTGAGTTGATTTGCATTAGTAGGTGGTCCCACCGTAGAATATATATTTCATGTACGTAGTACACGGAAAAAAAGGATATCTTCAGCCAAGAATACCAATGCAAGAATATTATTGTTTAAACATAAGTAAATATTGTCTTGGACTAATTATATATCTTCAGCCTAAGATATATTTTACTTGAATCAAGACTACTTTCTAGGCAAATTGTTTCCACCTATATACGAAACAATATTGTCTTGACTAAGAGGATTTGTCTTCAATGAAGATTTTTTTTCCGTGTACGTACTATATACTCTTACACCCCAACATTTGGGTGCTTGCAATAAGGAATGAAATTCATTATTTAAAACTAGCATTCTAAATGGACAACTTTTGCTTCTGTTATTTGTTGATAATTTTATCTGATGATTTGATAGGGTGGCTATAAGTGTATACTAAATTCTTCCTATGAAATCATTGATCATGTCTTGGTTATTTGGTCTAGGTTCTAATGAACCAGTAACCTTGTATATATGTACCTACACCTAACAAATGTTTAATTATTTCCAAATATACAATTTGCGCAGAAGTTAGCATGTTTATACCAATAATCATCACATAAAAATATGTTTGTGTTAGTCGTCAGAATCCATGATTGTATAATTAGCAACCCACTCAAGTCGTCAATTAAATTATTAGTATCATTGACAGCCCACTCAATAGTCCAAACTAAGACACGCACTGTCTTAATGCTGCCCGAAATCTGTCGATACTCTTCTAAACGATAATATCAACACGAATAAAAACATAGCTTAATACAGAGATTTGGATCCATTCGAAATCCATTAAAAATATGGGAGAGCCGAATTTACAAAACGTAGGACAGATTAGATAGTATTAAGAGCGCGAGGCTCATGCTTTATTTACTATTAACCTAAAAAACAGAAAATCTAAAACAACCGAAAGAAATTTTAATGACTTATCTATGCGAAATTGTAACTTGATTCGCAGTATTCGCACGC
This sequence comes from Pammene fasciana, assembly GCA_911728535.1. Taxonomy (NCBI): domain Eukaryota; kingdom Metazoa; phylum Arthropoda; class Insecta; order Lepidoptera; family Tortricidae; genus Pammene; species Pammene fasciana. The sequence continues at coordinate 13,196,353 of OU452276.1, read as the reverse complement.
ATATATATTTATCTACATATGACCGATTCAATACAATGGTATAATATATGTTACCTTGGATCGGCGGTACGCTTGAAGCCAAATTGCGCGGAAGCCCCTCGAGACTCACGCGTTTGGGTCACGACTCCACTCCAAATTTAAAATTGATTACAAAAAATATTACCAAGTTTGAGGCGGGCGTCGTGATTCGGGTTCGGAACGAAATTGTTTCTGTTTACACATTGTTTTTGGCCGCCACTTTCTGACTGGGATAATGGATGGCCGTGAAAAGTTTTGAATTAGAATGTTGCAGTCAAATGAGTTCATAGGGACGGCGATAGAGTTCTCTTAGAGTTACCTATGTTAGTTATTAATGAATATATAATATGCGAATTCGTTTTCACTTTGTCTAATGTTCAGAATATTTGGAATTAAAATACCCTTCCCTCGAAGTACTCCAATTAACAATTTACAAAGTTTCAATATCTTTAATTACGGGAGAAGTAGGTACCTACATTTATTATTATGCGTCATGGATCGTTACTTGCTAACATTTTGCTGCAAAATCGACAAAAATCGCACTTGGTTTAAGTGTGAAATTACGCATTAACACGGGGATTTAAAAGTTCTAACCTATACCGTAACATAGCATTAGTCTGCTGACATCTCTTACGTAATTACATAAAAGGCGTGACATACGCCAATCATACGAATACCCCACATCACCTTCCACGCTACGAGGGTCTCCTTCTCTAAATCGCACGCCAAACTTTAAAAACAGAGCACTTAGCCAACAAACACCGGTCTCTATAAAAAACAAACCCACTCGCCATCAAAAATAATTTATTCAACATATTCCATTTGTATCTAAAAACGAATTTCGAGCTCCAGGTCCGCAAAGCAAAAAATAACTAGGAATCGCTAATTGATAATTACTGTATCAAGTCAAGAGCGGTAAATACGACCTTTGAAATCTTAAAACTAGATATATTATTATACTGGTTTGATTACAAGGTGTAATTTAGGCACACGGCACACCTCAATAAAAAGATAGGTAGGTAGATAGATCCAGACAGTGATTTATCACAATGAACAACCTTAATCACAATCGCATGGTGTTCGAAAGTATAGTATATGAGTCGCATATCGCAATTTGCCGGCTCAGAGAAGACAGCTGCCAGCGTTTAGATGATAATAAATATTGCGTGAAAATAATTAATAGACAAATCTATTTCGTCACGCAGTATGAGCTCGGCTGAATAGATGTTTTTGTAATTAATATTCAGTATCGGGAAGCTAAGAGTCGGCCAGCAAACCAGTTAAACCGTTAGAAAGCCAACGCCTGCTGCACGCAGCGCAATATAACCATCAATCCTCTTTTTATTTTATTATTATTATTATTTATTTGTTAACCTGCAAAGGGAATGTATTTAGTATAATAATAAAATTAAATGTAGATACGGATCCAATATCATCATATACTAATACTTATACTCTTTGTATAAGTATTATAAAAAATATTCTACCAGATTACTCGATAATCCCTATGCCTATTTGTTCACACAAGCTTATGATATGAGTATCGCATTGTGTAAATTGCATTTGCAAATTCGAATTTTTCTAACAAGTGAGTAATCTTGACTGTGTGTGGTCTAGCTCAAATCAGCCAACGGCCATTGTAGCTTACCGAACGAAGACGACTAACTGCCTGATAGGGGAAATAGTTCGTGTATAGCCGAATTTTGGTGTAGTTGTAGACAAAGGTGTCTTACACAACATACTAAAAGTATCGGTGGATGGGGGAGCCGCTAAAACGAACACTTTCGTAAATAATAGCTCCGAAAGGTTAAAAAATGTGTTTCTTGATATCTCATTAAACATTGATCCCAGCAAAAAATGTAAAAAACCTTTTTTTTTTCAGAAAGTTTAATGTGGATGAATTCAGTAGCAGTCGCAGAACATGTTTTCGTATGAGCCACCGTTACTGAGTTATTTACGAAAAATCAAAAAAGGGACATTTACACCTCCCTCTCCCCGTTAGCGGCGCCCTCGTCCATCGGTACTTTTAGTATGTTGTGTAAGACACCTTTGTCTACCACTACACCAAAATTCGGCGATACACGAATTATTTCCTCTAAGTTTTCCTTCGTTAAGCGGGCTATTGAATGAATAACGGGACAGTAGTACTTAAGGTAGGGAAATAAAAGTTTATGCTTCACCAAGAATCGCTTAAGGAAGAAAATCCTATCGTTCAATGTCAGGTAACACCATCCGTAAGGCGATTTTCGTTCAATCAGAATAAACATATCGAAAAATAAAATTTCGTGAAGCTAAAACCATCAAAAGGTATTATAATTTTTGATAGCGTGGACCCTTTTGAAATATATATACCTTCTTCACGTTGGACTATTTGGATAACTGTGCAATGCTAAAATATGAGCCGAAATATTCATTAGAAATGTGAATGGAAAGACTCTTTATTGTACCAAAATAAGTTAAAAACAATATAATAATAATAAAACGCAAGTACAAAGGCGATTTCATCCCTTTAAGGGATTTGTCCCAGTCAACCTTTGAGTAGATGAGAAAAGAAGTAAACAAAGGTAGACAAATGCGACAACATGTACAACAAGGTACGAGAAAGATAGACTTGGTTATTTATTTTACCTGTGACATCAACAAATAATGTTTTTTTAGTACAAAAAACGATTGTTCATACAATAATAATTCCTGATTCACATGATGAGCTAGAAAAGCTTTGTTTCATAAAATAAACAAACTACAGAAGTACAAATAATTCATATTAAGAAATAACGTTAGCAGTTCAGATTCCTGGCGTTAAGCCGGTATTACCCACGGCTAATGTAATTAGTTCATTACTTTGTCTCAGCCCCGCTGCATGAGCCGCAGATTTATAGTCGACCCTCTGTCTCCGCGCCTCAGCACGAGTTCCCAGATCCCTCTTGAGTTTTCCTCTCTGAATAAAAAAGCTGGAAATGTGCAGACCGCGATTCTCCTCGTCCCCTGATTGGATAGAAAAGTTTTGTAATATGCTGAATGACATTGTGTAAGATTCGCGCCAAACACAGGACTTCTTTCACCAGCAAATCAGCATTCATATCGTCAATTTGCCTAACTTGAATTGGCAAAACGCTGAAGGTTTTCTAAACTCGATTACGACTGAAAAAATATGTGATCAGGTTCCGTAGGTATAACTATATTGCCAACGTTAAAAAAAACAACCTTATACGGTGTAAGCCAAGCGTAATGATTTGTAACTTTTTGTCGTTTTGGCCGCCTCGGAAACCAGACCTTGGCTGTTGGAGGCACTGAACCTTGAATCATAGCAAAATAAATTTTAATCGTTCCCTTGCGACATCCAATATTGTCGGAAGACCAATAAAAACATTGCCGCAAAAACCATGATCTTTGTTTTAGATATTTTCTTTATTTATAGTCTGTAAATAACAATCATATCATTCATATCTGAAGATACCTACGTTATGTGATGTTTGTTTGTACTGGTGATATACTTTTAATAATTATTAATACAGGGTGTGGTTTTCTTGTACAATAATATTTTTACCATGCTTTAATGCGCTGCAGCAAAATATTTTCAAAACATTTCCTTAATAGGTTTCCTCAAAACACAAGCCTTAGTCTCTGCGTCAAATTAATGAACCAAAATGTATTTTTATACGGAGTTGAGATAAGCAGGTAGATGTGAAGACAGGTTATGTTATGTGTTGGTCTGTCCCGTTAATGAGTGTACAATGCTAATGAAGGCGACGTGTGGAGGCGCGACTATTATCATCGTTTTAACATATTGCCTCATACAAACCAGTATTACTATGACCCCAAGATCCGTAACAACTATATGAAATCGGGGAAGTTTATTTTGGTTCTTGAGGTGGTTTGTTTAAAGCGATGGAAGTACAGGCACTGCACCTGCCGACCGTGGGACGCGGCTCGCCCGTCCAACTAACGCTACTAAACTTGAATAACATTTTACGACAGATCTGTTTATTTATGCCTGTCAGTTACAGCTTTTGTTATTTTTAACTAACCTCCGAAATAGGATGAGCTTAAAATTTTTGTTTTTTTTTACGTTGTTGATACCTTTGTCTGAACACCAATTTTTTAAAAGGTAGTTTGGAAAAAAAACATCCTTTAAAAGTCACTTAATGGACCTAATTTTGTTCCTGTTTTAATTCCTAATTGATACCAAATATAAAATAAAATGAAACTGAAATAGAGCGTCGATTACGTCCATATAATTCTACTCCCGATCGCTTGCCTAATTTTGCTACACCTCATAAAGAAAAAAACACCGACTTAGCTCGTGCGCCGCCACTGGTAGTAAAGTAAAAATTACAATTATTAATAAACACAAAAAATGTCCTTAGATAGTTGACGCTTCAGTAGACTTAGTAGGCGTTGATAAACCTTATGTATAACCGCAACCAAATCCTACAGTCACGAAAACTTTTTGTATTTCCAACTCAACATTCATTTAACTTCTGCGTCATGTAGCTCTTGCTCATCTCTTTCTATAGGTTCTTAAAACATATGAATTAGATACTTAATATGTTACTTAGGTGAGGTAAATTCACCTATATTATTTTTAAATTCCATTAATTACCATCAATAGCTTTAGCAGATATACTTCTGTAGGACGCGGATAAGCAGAGAGTCGTGTGCTAATCCGGAGCCAATCAACCGTATTGTTTTGTTTTGATTCGGCCAATGTCACGAACGCTCGTCACCCGCCACTCAGCGCTCATAGCTGACAGCCAATTAGTCGCCTCATGCTGAACCGCCGGTCTCATACAGCTGACTCATGACTGAGTACCATCCTAGTCGAGTTCTATATTTCTAAAACCCATAAGGATTACACGAGCAACTGTGATAGTATAACACAAATGGTAGCATGACAGGTAGGTATTTTCCCCATGAAAAGCACTTGCACTGAAGAGCAATTGAAAGTTGAAACCTGTTTATCCACTTTACAGGCTTGTGGAGTGTCTATGGGAAAACTTGTGTTAACATCCTTGCGAAAGCTCAAAGATCTTCCATGTTGGGCGTGCGGGATAGGTAGTATGGCCCTCCGGTAGCGGAATCTTCTCAATCCGTCTCAAAAAATTTAAGCCATGGGCGCAAGAAAAACTCTCGGCAGTCACGCTGTTACAACTGAAGAACGGATCAAATATTTTTAATCAATACTGTGGTTTGTTTATTTAAGTATACACACTGCTATATAACTTATAAACTTATTTAGATATCATATACAAAGGAAAAAGTGACTTAGGCCTCCGGTGCTCAGGGGTGTGCAGGGGTGGTTAGGGTATCTGACACGAATGCAGAAGAGGCTGGCTCGATCCGAGCATTTGTATATGACATCTATATAGTCACGTTGTTCCTGTGGTCAGCGTCAGATTCTGCGTTTTTTTACTGGAAGATCTCTTCAAAAACTTTCGGATTCCTTAAAAAAAGTTAGTATAACAAGCGGATGTGCGGATCATGTAAACCACTTAAAGCGCCCTAGGCCTGAGCTGCAGCTTGAAAAGACCGGTCATCGATTTCTCTTCGATTCATCGTGGGCAACTGTAGATAAAGTTGAGATACCCCTGGGTGGTTTTAACTACTAACCTACAGCTGAATTGGTTTGAGCTTGATTAGTAACTCCTAGGCAAAAATTAATTAAAATTAGATCACCTCTTATTAGCCGTCAATAACATTGCCTAATCCACCCTCATATGACTTGAAATCACTGACAGCTAATTACCCCATGCCCTCGCCTCGCGCAATCATTTATCTTTATTCGACAGAATCGCCCGCACGAGTGGAACACTTAATCCCGGACCGATCGGGCAGTCTTCTCCATTAGCCCTCACTCATAAAATGTGTGCCAGGCCAGGGCGTTGCCAGCTGCGCGGAGTATAAATACATATTATGTATACATAATTATTACCCGCCAGTGTCAAATGTTACGAGAAATCACAGACCACCAATGTGCATGTATTGTGTGAGTGGCAAAGCCAAGCTAAAACCTTTTGGTCTATGCGAGAAATGTTAAGAATAAATATCGAGGGAATCTTAAGAAAATTAAATTATTCTGTACAATATTTTTTTATTTGCAGTTGCAGTAGCACTAGGTACACTATACTTCAATTATAAACGTGATTTGAACTGGCGTCTTCAGCTTTCGCGGCTAACATCCTGACCACTAGACCACCTGGTCACGATGGAACCTGTCGAATTATCTCAAGTACTTATTTACAATCTCGGAATTTAAAACGGCTAGGCGCCGTCGACCATACTCTATTTTTATCGCCTACCTAACCTACCAAATCGATTCACCTTGCACAATATGGCTAGTTATTGATTGACAATAACACCCTGTACTTATATCCATTACGGATACTTTCGAAACGCCCAGTACTATACGGTAACACGACCCTACTGATAGGTAGACAAGAAATAACACTAAAATATCTTTACATCCAAATCAGTACCTACAAATCCTTCGGCAGCTTAAATGGATCTGTACATTCGATGATATGTGATTCAGAGCAGACGGGACCGCTCTGGTCCATTAGGCCACTTACCTATGCAGTGTATATCCTACCAGACAACTACGCCAGGAAATGTTTACACTCGCTTCTATGAATCACCTTACATGCGATTGTGTATCACCAATAGTTTCCGATTTGGCCGGTATTCAATTTCCTTGATTTTCTATATGTTCATAAAACCTTACAATTAAATTACAAGTATGCTATCAAATTTTATTATTTACTTAATTGCTTAACCGCATCCATATCTTAATTAATTTTAAATGTTTCATTATTTTAATTATACAACAATTAAAACAATAGTTAAGTGTCCTGTTATTGATACCTATACCTACATCAAATAAATGGTCTTAGGCAATTATACAAAAATTGAATTGTATGAGTTGGTTTTCCGAAACCTCTGTACAGCCAGTAAGAAGTAAGTAGAAGTAGATATATTATGCATTTTTGTACTTTGTTGCAGTCATAATTCCTCGGTAGCTTGAACATGTTAGCTAATAATTAGACAAGAGGCTAATTTTTCCACCAACTTTTGGAACCAGTGAAAAGTTTTGCTGAACGCATTAAATGTAAATTTTCACATGAAATAAAAGAAAATAATTCGAGAACGGGTACGGTACGTACGAATGTGTAAACTTAGGTAGTTATTTTAATATTTGTTTTACATATCCTGTGTTATTTCAAAGAAACTCAACCGTTTTATAGGCTGCAGCAAATTAAAATCTTCTCCATAGTAATAACTAATAGATGGGATGGATTTGCGAGCTTGTACGACATTAATAAATTGTGCTTTATTTTAAGGACACATGATTAACATTAGGATGATAAATTGCCTACTCAAAAGATCATTATTAACGTTCAGAAACAGGAAACCCATTAACATTTTTGAACTTTTATCTCTGTCATTAAGCAGAGGGATTAAGGAGAATGATCTTTCCTCAACTTTACCACTTACTTGTACTTAATGCGAGCGGTCGAATTATTTGCTCGACTGGTGTTTTCAAGGTTAGGGCTATTCTGAGAATATCTTTAGCGCCGCCCCACAGTGTGTAATTTTGGCCTGGCTGCGGCCACGTGTAGTTTATTTGTTTATTCGAAAGAGATTGATATTGCAAACAATTCATAAAAATTCCTATAGTAAATTTCTGTATACTTTTGGAGAAATGAATTGTTTTGTGAAAGGTCAATGACCGTGAGGAAAAATTCAATATTTTTTTTCTCCAAAAGTTTAATTGTTTCTTTATTTGTTAGTATCTTATGTAACATAACATTGCATTATCTATTCGTATAAAAAAAATAGGAAATGTAACTGTAGTATTATAAGAATTATTTAAGATTTTCTGATTTTCACTTTTTATTGATTTTTAATTTAATCTTGTCGAGGTCGCATTTTATTCTTCATTATAAATATCAACAATATTCTTGTTTATTATGTCCTAAAAAATTACACACGACAATAGAAGGGGTAGCGAGATATAGCGTTTCTAATTATTTTAGAAATTTCTATGGAAATAGGGTTGTCCAAAACTAACCACAAAATTAAATCCCATTAAGATTGTAAATGTGGAAGCTTGTGTGTTTGGATGTTTGTTGCTCGATCACACAAGAACGGCTGAACCGATTTAGATGAAGTTTAGCTTAATGGTCAAGGGTGACCTATTGATTCTCCGAAATATTTTTAGCCGATTATTGATTCCCAGACAACCACTCGCAGATGGGTTCTTCGGTAGAAACACGGTTGGCAGAATCTCATTAGGCAGAGTAATCTTTTCACAGATTATTGATTCGCAGATATGATCATTTTGTAAGTGACACGATAAGCCGACCAACCATTAGCCGAAAAACGGTTCGAATAATGATCATTTGGTATTAATATTGTTTCCGGGGCATATAATTAAATGCCGCCATTTTAAGATATGCCTAGCTAACATTCGTCATATCGTTCAAGGTCATCCATTGACGGCATTATCATAAGTACGGTAGGGTAGTTTTTGGGCTTTCTGACTTCAAGTAGGTTTGAAGTAGGGTGTAACTTTTTATGAATAAGGCCGTTTATATCCAACCCTAGAACTCAAACTATATCTCCATAACCAAAATTTATCTAAATCGACGCAGGTGTCGCGCGTAAAATTCAAAACATTACTATGAGTGATTTAATGATACAAGTAGTATAATGAACCAAAATTAATGATGTTATTTATGAGCAGAATCAATGAATATGACTGAATATGATAATTAAATTTCCATAGAAGTATCAGTGACAACCCTAAACAAAAGTTTTAAAAATTCATATCTCGCCACCCCTTTATTTTTATGAGCTGGCATTTAATATACAACTATATTATTATGTGTAGATTCAGTCCATTCAAAAATAAAATGCGACCTTTAAGGCACTGTTCCACAAAAAAATTGTTTTCATTTTTGGTAAAAACATGAATTGTGTCTTAATTTACCGTGTTTTTTATGCAGTTTCTTCTCAGAGTTATGGCTACAAACTTCTTTTATGAGAACATATTTTATTGATTTGCATATAATGCACCAGAAACAAGATATTGCATTTTTATGGTTTCTATGGGTTTTTCTCGCAAATCACAATAACTCCGAAAATAATTATGAAAAAACCTTCGGTGTCTTTGTCAAACCTCTAAAATAGTAACACCTATCAATTAAACACATAAACCACACATGACCGCAACTAAGCCAAAATTACACACTGTGCGCCCGTGACTCAGCCAGCCGATGGTGAGGCTAGGGAAGTGAATCATAAGTTAAATGCCATAGTGTTACACATGAGTGATTGCTACAGATACATATTGTTCAATTTCTTAAACTTATTTGGGATACCTAATGATTATAATGTCAATAGGTTATATAAATGTTATAATTATTTCGCAAATTTTATATGAAGTCGCTCTTTTGGCAGATGTGTAGAGGGTTACCTAATACCAGTATTATACATATGTATATGTATTAAGTAGGTACAGGGACAACCTTTTGTATCGTATATTTATCTTAAGTGTGTTTAATATCGTGGAACATTTATACGGTCGGTTTATTGGTATTTAATCATATTTACCTCAAATGTTTATTATAAAATGCTCCTTAAAAGCTTCTTCTAACCTGTTTTTTACATACATTTGACAGGGATCTTTAGATTTTTTTTGCACGACTACGTTAATTGCTTCTACTTCAGCCTATTGCAAGAATTTATAATTGTGTGATACTGATAACAATAGACTTTAATCAAGTTGACGTCTAATAACTTGTAATTATCGGCTATAAACACGCTACAATAAGATATTAAAACTGTTCGTAATTACCACTGCGACTTTGAAATTATTTTTAATCCATTAGTTCAGTCGATTTTACCCTCGATAAAATCTTTATTACTCTTATACATTAGCACTGTCTCAAACCGCTTAGCACCTTTCATTTTAAAAGGCCAATCATAAACTAAAGTACCATTTGCTTCATTAAAACCGTTTAATGTGGTAACACTATCCGAAGCAGGCATCAGACATCTCCTATCTTCACACAACTAGATGCGGAGCCGAGCGGTCGTAAGCCATAACTGAAGTTTATGTGGCAGTATATTAAGTCCCAAATCCATCACGTTTTCTTGAGAAATGGGGTAAAGTTAACTAGGATAGATAGGCGGCCCGTTTGAAGGGCGTTCCGTCACCATGTCCAATGACCACCCGAACCCTTCCTCAATGACCCACGATCGAGGACCCAACGATATTTCAACTTACCGAATTCAAGCCGTGCGTGTTGCGTCCGTGAATCATCGTCTACTTATATTATAAGGTTTGGTTGCTGGTAACATTTTTTTTTCAGTGTGTACATTTTTAGAACACGTATGTTATTCATAAGCAGTTTAGTATGTACCAACTTTCGGTACCTACACTTAATTGTATACATTCAAAATCACAGTTCTAATTCCCAGGTGTTTATAAATAGAGACGACGTCACAGTCACAGATGAGAACATGTCGCATTAAAAAACCCGACCGCGGTATGAATTTGCAAGCGATTTATTTTAAATATTTTTTTATATATAATAATATAAAAAATTATATTATTATATATAAAAAAATATATATATTTTATATATATAATACAGGGAATACCCTGTGACACTTCTACACTTGAGACAAATCTGAGGATATCTCACACGCTGTACACCATCAGGGCTTGTAACCGGTTAATGCAAAAAACCCCGAAATGATCCAATATATTTAATTATTTTATGGTTATTATGTAAAACCCGATGTGTTATTATAGTTTTCACTTCAAATTATAGGATTTTTCGATTGAGTATAAAACAGTAACGAAAAGAACGAAAAAACAAACCGGTTTTTTACTATGGATTTCGGTTACGGTTACAAGCCCTGTACACCATCGTTACTCCATCAAACAATGTAGGCTTTTAAGGCATGCCAAAAAATGGACATACAAATCTACAATATCTACATATTATCGAGGAACATATTATAACCTTCTATCGGCACCGGAAGTCAGGTATAAAGGTCTTGTGTTTGTGCATACATAGATAGATACTTCTTAATAAAGTTATACAGTACATATAGCAAGAACAGTCATTCAGCCATGTTATAATCCAAAGCACGTTTACTTATTGCATTGATTCACGCGAATGACGTTCAACAATGCAAATGTGTACTCGCACACCTATTCAATTAAAAATATTCACCACGCGCCTGGAAAACAATATTTATACATGGATTATTTGTGGTAATCAACTGCTGTATAAGATACAATGCAGTGAATGACACATTGGATACTGTGCGTGTAATTATTAATGGCCAGCTTGAAAGGAAAACGGTTATTAAACGTGCCGTTGCGTAACAGTTAACTTAGTCACTATAGTTATAGGTATACGAGTATAGAAAGGTCCTATAAGTTGCAATCTTGTTGCAAAATGTTCGACGTAAGAATATAATACCCAAGTGATTTTTTCACTAATTTAAGTAATTTAATTTACTAGCCTGTCCTTAACTTTTTTAGAACAACTTAATAGTCTTAATATAAATCTTAACAAAAACTCTTCGCGGGGTTATTTGTTCTATAAAGGACCTTCAGGAACACAGGTCTCCAAACTACAGTCCGCAGGCCAGATCAGAGACTCTGGGTTCTAGAAAAAATGGCTGAAAAAAAAGTAATGTTAGTACAGTCCCGGCTATATGAGCGCCACCCAAAATTCACGTCAGGGCGCGATCCGTCGTCTCGGGGGTAAAGCCACCCGAGATTGCTAAGCGAAAATAGACTAGCTCGTTTATATTTTATAAACACACCGCTGCTTCTTTTCCTACTGTTGCATGAATTATTACACACTTCAGGATTTAGGTAACGAGTATAAACGTCGGATAAAGAGTTTTTACTGAAGCATGCACGCCTCTGGTTAAATTTTTACGATGTACGTTACGCATCACGTTTTATCAAATTTTAATGATACCTATGATAAACTGGCAATAAATATCATGTACCTAATACAGCGATAAAAATAAAACCAACGCAATTAATTAATATATACCACTTCTATATTATAACCCCCCCCCCCCCCCCCCCTATCGTTTACCATCGATATGAAAAGTAATCGTTGGTAAAATTGACACAGTCAATAGATACGTCAAATGATTAATCATTTGACCAGCGAGTAACTCAACAAGTACTGAATTAGGTAAAAAAACCGCTTATATGTAACACTAAAATTAATAATGACGGACTACCCCACCACGCGGCATTATATATTATCCTTATAGATGACGTCAACCATATTGATCGAATTATTCCATGAAGGTAAATAAATATCCATTTATAGTAATAAATAAGTGGTGCCAACATATGTTAGACCGGCGGTAAGTACAGATATACATGCACTCTGGGAAAACGAATGAATTCAATGGGGGTATTATATATTGCGTTTTGTGGTAAAAAATTCCGAGTTGTAAAATTTGTGGACGCCAACTAAACTATTATTATTTTACGTCATACTTTGAACTCGGCACTGTTATAGATATTACTAAAACTATTTAAAACGGGGTATTTACCATGTGTGTTTGTTTTTGTGAGTTTCTGATATTTCGGCACAGTTGCATGCGCCATTATCACGGAGAACTGAAGTTACAGCTGGTAGTAGTAGCAATGATATCGGACGAAAAAATCGAACACGAAAGAGGCTAGATGGCTATGGTGTGTGGGTAGACTACAACCAACACTCGCAGCAACATCAGTTACTCTGTGATAATGGCGCATGCAACTGTGAAATATCACAAAAACAAACACACGTGATAAATACCCCGTCTTATAGCTCCTCTACATGATGGGCCATCATAGAGACGCAGCTATGCGTTAAAGGGAGCTAACGATATTGCGATCTCTTTCCGTCGTATAGCTGCGTCCCTATGATGCCCCATCATGTAGTAGCCCTTAAATAGTTTTTGTAATGTTTATTACCATGTTATCCTAAAATCATATACTGTTATAGATAAACAAGAAAAAGCACGTTTGATCTTTCATTACCAAAACGCTTCTATGAATTTGTTAAATAAAACGCCCGGTGGAATTGACGGACGGGCTTCATCGGCAATCCTGCATAACTTCAATGAATAAATAGATCTAGAGATAGGTTAGAGTTGGTAAGATTAAGAGGAATTTCCAGGAAATGTACGAGGTGTGATCGAATTAAGCAGGTAACTATCGTTAACATAAGCTGTTTTAGTAACCTGTACAGTCAGCATCATGTAGTTAGTAGCAGTGTAAGTCGTAACACAAATATATTGCCATAGAAATAACGATCTGTATATCGATATTTTTAGCTACTTTGGATGCTATACTAGCGTTTTAGCAATTAAGTTAGATACCTTATACCTATACCTACCTAGTATAGCGAGGTGACTATAATGATCAACCACTTACAGTTTAATTACTTGTATGGCACTTTAAGTAAATTAGAATTAGAGCACCTACCTAATGCCTTCTATGATGATCACGCTACTTTAACTTAAGACGGGTAAACGCTCTCCTTTTTGTATAAGGGGTTCCTGTCATTTCACAAGGACATGATTTGTCTTTAGCGTTAGCCTCCCTGATAACTATTCACTGATTGGATCATCATCATCATCCTAGCGTTTATCCCGGTTTGGGGTCCGCTTGACAACCTAATCCCATGAATTGGCGTAGACACTAGTTTTTACGAAAGCGACTGCCATCTGACCTCCCAACCCAGAGGGGAAACTAGGCCTTTTTGGGATTAGATCCGGTTTCCTTACGATGTTTTTCCTTCACCGAAAAGCGACTGGTAAATACCAAATGATATTCCGTACATAAGTTCCGAAAAACTCAGTGGTACGAGCCGGGGTTTGAACCCGAGACCTCCGGATTGAAAGTCGGACGTCTTACCGCAAGGCTACCAGCGCTCTCTTGGATAAATAGATAAATTGTGATGTTTGAGGTCCACGACAAAGAATCAGCGGATTGAGTAATGGTGTCTGGACGGGGCGCGTGGACGCGGTCGGTCGTAACAAATGGCGCGGGTCCCGCGGGACGGCCCGCCGACGCCGCTGCGTCTAACCATTAATTTGATGGTTTTGTCAGCATTATTTGCAAATGTTTTTTTGATATGATAATACCCGAGAACTGACTTTCTGCTGCTGCGGCCTATCCAATAGGGTGACTTTCACATAATTGAAATCATACTCCACCAGAGGCTTGGAAGAGCAGCCGTGGTCATAGTGTTCAACTGAGTCGTGTATCATATTCTTATATTCCTCATGTATACATAAAGTCAAAGTCATATATGACGCAAAGGGGAAAATAAGAATAATTCAAAACCGATTGAGCAATAGCACCGAAGGCAAACATTTATTTACTTAAAACTTTTTTAACTTTTAACAGAGGTACCTAAGTTTATATTAAAGATACCCTTTTGGTAACCACGAAGCCATAGGTTCGCCGTTATCACGCAACGCGCATATTCATTTACACGCAAATATTTATGCTGATCACAAGTTTGTGCAATGACATACATGATATCTATGCGGCGGTCACACGGAGCCATCGCGCACGTCCGAGATTATGATATACGACACTGACACGCTCGCTGCCGTTGTTGCATAACCTTCACTGGTTCTCGTAACATTTGCTAATTAATGAACTCGTTGATAACTATTTGTGCTACACCATACTCGTGGACGCACGAGGGAGTGGCATTTTTTTACCTTCATTTAATTTCACAACCATTTAAGAGCAATCTAACGCGCGTGGTGTTGTAAGCGGTTCCAAAACGTGGGAGAATGCTGTTGTCATATGACACCCAAACGCATGTGTTAATATCAACACGAAATCATAATTAGAGGTAACTTAATCCGAATATCGCAATGGTCAGAGGCCATTTAGCTTAGACCTTCAGAGTTCGGCGATGTCCGGAAGAAATATCGCAAATGAGAAACTTTAACCGAACTAAGTGCATACATACTTCACGTAATTTTTTCTTGCTAAATCGGAGTTATATTCCAATTCCTTGTGTCAACGGTTTGGGAAGAGATTTCATTTTTTATAAAGTTTGCACGAGTGTTGTTCTCTCGGCGTAGATTCATTCTTTTTGCAGAGCTTGATTGATGAGTTTTCTTACAGGGTGACACTTTTAGGGCGCTGCTTAGTAAGTCGCCAATATAATAAAATCCACATAAGAGTCAGTATTATTACGATTCGCTTTATTCGCTTATAAGAACTGGAGGATATATTTTTTTCTTATAAAATTATTAAAAAAGACTGACTTTTACAAAATTTAAAACATTTTACTTTAGCACATGTGGTTATCTATATATACATTAGGTATCTCTATATTAAAGTTATGATTGTTCTTTTTTTTATCGAATGCAAAATGTTGTGAACTCAGGTAATCAATCTTATTCTGCATTCTACCTATACTGGTAGGTAATACGATTGTGTCTAATCCTACCATCTAACTGAATACCTTCCAGACTATAACTAACAACTTCGGAAATCAGAATGACACGAACCGTTTCTCGGTGAGCTAGCCCGGGGGCCGCTCGTGACCATCACATCTCCGAAGAATTCGATGTCCATTCGGTATGTACGTGCGTGAAGATCACTCCAGATACCTATCTATTACAACACAAAAAATTACGTCACGAGATGTCGTTAAGAGCACTTAACTTACCGACGAAGGACAGCGAATAAGGTAACCAGAACTTTTTTATAAAACCTCAATTAAAATAGAGAATACGTTCAGAATTTCAAAAGTGAAATATTTAGTGAAACACTCTTAATCCTTAATGAACTTCATGAACCAGGAACTTGAATACATAAAATTGCAATTGACAATATAAGCGATACGTATTTTCAATACTAGATAAGAAGTTCTCCATTGGTTAGGTACCTACCTAATTTTAGTCCTAGCCACCTCCCCTCAAATAAAAACACCGTAGTAGTTATGAACGCCTTGACGGGTGCTGTTTGAATAGAGAAGATGGGTAATGCATTCGTTTGCGTTGCCGTACTAAGGCTAAGGCACCCCGGTAAACGAGTAACGATGTTAGGTCCAACGGACGATCCTGGGCAGTGAGTCGCAGCGCCGGGCCCCGACCGACACGCTGTCTGCTCACAAGATAATCAAACTTCCGTACTCCACTCTAACTTACATTATAAAACAGGTCCTGACTCATTAGATTGTAAAATCGCATTTAATTCTAATTTCACTTTGTAAATGATGGCACGTACACGTCCTAACTCGGTTAAACGCTTATTAGAAATTTAATAGTTAATCTAAAAACGCTCCAGTTATTACTAACAGTTATTTATACCGTTAACTTCGTAGGCAAGTCTTAATTCGCTTCAATTTAACATCAGGTAATAAATAGCAGAGCAGGAAGTTATTACGACCAATTACAAAAAGGTTTAAAACTTATCATTTATTTAATACAAAAAAACATGGGAAGCTGATAAATACAGGAAAATAAGATTTATTGAGAAGCAAATATCGTTAAATCTGCAAGGGAAGCATTCCTGCACGCTCACAGTAGTAAGCTATCAATTAACCAAGGAAGAGGTGCCAATGCTACAATACATTCTCTTACTGGGAAGTGTTTCTTTCCAATATAAAATAATACAACCATTTTATCGATAGCTAAAATCTATCTACGAAAGCTGTCGTATTTTCAGTAGTCGAGGTTTGTTAGTTCAACGTTTCGTTCCACGGTTAGATACGGTTTAATAGTTATGGATGACTTAACTTTTCTACCATGTTTTATTCTATTTTGATACGCTACGATATAAATTGAATAATTGCTTTTTTCCTAAAATATTTTTTATTTGTTGTATTTTTTTAACCTAAATAAAGCTCAGCCTGGTACTGCCATGCGCTAGGTATTCTATTTTCCACTAACTTTATGTGACACGCGGTGGTTGAATATGTCAAGCAACGCAGTTTATTATTCCCTGACACGACTTCTAGTGTAAGGCACCTAATATTCAGGCCAGATCTAGTACAGCCACAGCCCAACATATATACCGAGCTTTAATAACTCGCATGACGAAATATTCAGGAAAAAGGTCCTTAAGCACGAACACGATTCATTAACAATTTTTACGAGAAAGCTGTATGACACTTTAAAATTTAATGCAAAATGACGCCATGTAAGGAGGGCGGTATTAATTAAAACTTGATTGATATACAAGACGTTTCTGAACACGTCTCTGGCTATTAACACGGAACGTAGGTCGATGCTCCATTGCGTAAGAAACTGTTACCTATTTAAATTGGGCTCGAAGCTCGAAGAGGTTTGATGCGCCGCTCCCAGCGGACATGGTCTCTCTCTACCAACACTTAATACTCACGCAGGTAATATTCTGTAACTACACTCCAGAGCAAAAATTTCGGGTCAGTAACATAAACTTTAATCTTTAAAATTAATATCTTTGAGATATTCAAGAAAATGCTAGTGACCCGAAACTTTTGCTCTCGAGTGTATATAGAATGACCATAAAGGAAATACGCAATTAAACAGTACCAAAACACACGCATAAAATGCATATTTATACCATTTTAAATCACTGCGTTCTCATAGACCTTTTTAGAGTTAATAGCAACGCACAGTCTATCATTATGCGCATTTTCTTACCCATTACAGCATTGTTAAAACAACTGTAACTATGAACGGAGAGTATTATTTGTATGTTGTGGCCACCTAGTGCGCTACTAGCTGACCAAACTTTGAAGACGGTGATTCATCTTACATAGTTCCTCTTGCGCGCCCTGCGGCGGCGAGATGTGTGGCGGGCTACAACTGAGAGATTACACATCGGTACTCGTACGTGACTTTGTGGTACCTCGTGGACTTATGTCACTATAATATTCGCTCCTCTAAGTGCATAGGTGCTAAATATTGCATGTATACTGAGTATTACCGAGTATTTGTTAGGTGAATTGCGGTGCACGTAGTCAGCAGCAAAAGTAGATAAGTGGGTAGGGTTTTCGAAATGAGCTGGACACGCTTTATTGTTAAGAGAAAAAGAGCGTGTGTAGGTCATTTTGAACACCCTACCCGTTTAGCTATTTCTGCTGCTGACTGTACCTATACTTATAAATGTGGGATTTACGGGCCGTTTATTACAGCGCGGTAGGTGACTTTATCTATATGACACTGTCCTCAATCATTGAGAAATTATAAACCGGCAATATCTTACCTACATACAAGAAAAGTATTTTCACCCATTCGATATCTAACAACAACAAAATTGGACTATTTAAAACAGTATAAAACTATGCATCAATGTTGTGAAACTATATTTACAATGCAGGAGCTCGGAAAGTGCTCTTTTTAAGGGTAATGTCGTGTATAGAAAGCGATTCTTTGCCGCACACGTGCGGCAAAGGATTTTCATAGTACTTTTCTGCACAACCGACCGGGCGGCGACACACGACGCGGTGTACTTCGCTAGAAAACACTAAATCCAATTATTATTATTTATTTCCTCGCATAATGCATTGTAAAATGTTGTATGCTACATTTGTATTATTTGTGTTTTAAATCACACCACCACTCGTTCGGAAATTACTTGTTTTCTACAATTGTAGCATAAATAACTATTTGAATACACTCGTAAAAATATATAATAGTTATTTATGCTACAAGTGTAGAAAACATTCCGAACGAGTGGCGGTGTGATTTAAAACACGACCGAAGGGAGTACACACACGACATTACCCTTAAAAAGAGCATTTTCCGAGGTCATGCATTGTAAAAGATATTTTATTGGCAGTGCAGGTACAAAAAATATTATAATTTTATATCTTCCTGGGTGTTGGTTTCAAATGTCAAAGACAATATCAATTATTGTTAATACTCTTTGTCGAACTTTATTTGTAAGGGGAAGGTACACGATACAAAAAGTTATGAGAGAATTAGCTAGTTAGTTAGGCGTGGATGAGATCGCGCCGGCGTGGATATTCAATATGAATGTAGCGTCAAATAATTTGGAGCATTTTACAGGGGCTATCAATCTGGCCCGTTAATGAGATTCGGTCGGGCCGGAGCGATTGCGTCGACCAATTTGTGCCTCGTTGCACCTCGCTAATGAAATACCTCTACCCATTCGATATCTAACAACAACAAAATTGGACTATTTAAAACAGTATAAAACTATGCATCAATGTTGTGAAACTATATTTACAATGCAGGAGCTCGGAAAGTGCTCTTTTTAAGGGTAATGTCGTGTATAGAAAGCGATTCTTTGCCGCACACGTGCGGCAAAGGATTTTCATAGTACTTTTCTGCACAACCGACCGGGCGGCGACACACGACGCGGTGTACTTCGCTAGAAAACACTAAATCCAATTATTATTATTTATTTCCTCGCATAATGCATTGTAAAATGTTGTATGCTACATTTGTATTATTTGTGTTTTAAATCACACCACCACTCGTTCGGAAATTACTTGTTTTCTACAATTGTAGCATAAATAACTATTTGAATACACTCGTAAAAATATATAATAGTTATTTATGCTACAAGTGTAGAAAACATTCCGAACGAGTGGCGGTGTGATTTAAAACACGACCGAAGGGAGTACACACACGACATTACCCTTAAAAAGAGCATTTTCCGAGGTCATGCATTGTAAAAGATATTTTATTGGCAGTGCAGGTACAAAAAATATTATAATTTTATATCTTCCTGGGTGTTGGTTTCAAATGTCAAAGACAATATCAATTATTGTTAATACTCTTTGTCGAACTTTATTTGTAAGGGGAAGGTACACGATACAAAAAGTTATGAGAGAATTAGCTAGTTAGTTAGGCGTGGATGAGATCGCGCCGGCGTGGATATTCAATATGAATGTAGCGTCAAATAATTTGGAGCATTTTACAGGGGCTATCAATCTGGCCCGTTAATGAGATTCGGTCGGGCCGGAGCGATTGCGTCGACCAATTTGTGCCTCGTTGCACCTCGCTAATGAAATACCTCTACCCATGGAGTGCTCCTATTTTTATTATAAAGAACATCACTAGCCGTAACATAACGGCAGTTTCATGGTTGGCAGCTGAATTTTAATTAAATATTTTTAGTATATAATCTATAGGTGCCTGCTTAATAACAATGTCATGCACCAATAGCAAACTTTATTGGCAACACAGGAGCTTCTAAGAAATACTATTGTAGCCAAGTACGTCACACTTATTTAGAACGATTATAAATAAGTACACAATATATTATTTGTGTACATACTATGTGTGTATTTCATGTATAGGTACGTGTACGCACGTAAAAATGCATATGTACATTAAAACGCGGCAACCATTTTAAGTAGTTCTTTTTTAAATACTTAAGTATAGGTGAGGTACTTCTTTAATTAATTTAAAATGAATATAATGAAAAGCCGTTCTTAATGTATATGTAGAAATTCTATTAGAAAGTGATAAAGAGAGAGTTAATACAATTAAATAGTATAGGTCACGCTACATATAATAAATAAATGGAAGGGAAAATAGAAACAATGCCATAACGTATAATATCCAACGACGCGCGGTGACACGGCGCGCGGCGGCCGGCGCGGCGCCGCGACCTCCGACCGCGCTTTCACTTATCTACCCACCCAGACCAGACCCATCTCTCTCAACGCCAAATAAAGAAATCTCCCACGGACATGAATACAGCGATTCACTCCGTTTTCTTCTAGTCATCTCATCACAAAGATAAAAATAAACTTAACAAGATCCAACTCTGATTAGCTCGTTAAACTATTGTAACAAGGAACTGTTTCGCAATTTTCGACTATATGTGTTACGCAAGTACAACTTTCCCTTTAGTTATGATTGTATATTGTTGATACCATTGTTTGGTTAGCATTATTTGGCATGAGAGTAATAATCGTTATCGACTTTCTTTAATCGCACACACGCACATACTCGCACAAGCCAAAATACCCACATACTCGTACACATAGACCCTAATGCGACGTTCGGTAAACATGTCAAGTAGAAAATTGGATTTTTTTCAAGTTGATTGATTAGTACAGGTCACTTATGTGGAATTGAAGTAAACAAAATTAAGCACACCTACCAATTCAATATAGGAGTTATTTATCAAATTACATTTTAATCATTAGATACTTCTTTTAATAGATACCTAACTACATAAGACTACCCAAGTGACGAGTACATACCGAATTTTATCATAACTTATAACTCACATCTTCAATAATTACATGAATAAAACGTTACGATTATATTTTTAAAGCGTGATACCTCCCGCTCGTGAGACCACGTACGAATATGTTGATTCAATAAAAACATTTTATTTGAATAGCATATACATATGTGACGATTTTATAGCTCAATAAAGTCACTTAAAGGCAAAAACACTTTTCTCTCCTCGGCACGATAAAGTTACATCATTTTATTCTACATTTTGCCACATTGAACCAAAATTGCATCTACTGCGGTCTGCGTAGTGACCTTTTCAATTTAATCAATGATCAGGTGTTTAATAGTTATTTATGCTACAAGCGTAGAAAACAAGTAATTTACTTGTTTTATACAAACGTACTACGTAGCATACAACATTTTATAATGCATTATGCGAGGAAATAAATAATAATAATTGGATTTAGTGTAGTTTATAACTAGCATTGTGCAGACGTCTGGATACATAGACACCGCTTTTAGGGTTCCGTAGCCAAAATGGCAAAAACGGAACCCTTATAGTTTCGCCATGTCCGTCCGTCCGTCCGTCCGTCCGTCCGCGGTCTAGCTCAGTGGTTGTTAGCACTAGAAAGCTGAAATTTGGTTTGAGTATGTGCATTAACCAAGCCGACAAAATGGTAGAATAAAAACTGGAAAAATATATTTTGTTAGGGTACCTCCTGTACACGTGAAGTGGGGACCGATTTTTTTTTTCGTTGCATCCCAGTTGTGTGGGATATCGTTGGATAGGTCTTTTTAAAAAAAATTGGGTCTTCTAAAACAGTTTTTGAGTTTAAAACAGGGCGTCCCCCGTCCCCCCCGCCCCCCCCACCATCTAACTTTTGAACCGTGGGTCCAAAAATTTTGAAAAAATCATGAAAGTGAGGCCTAATAAGTAGTTACCTTCAATGAAAACTATATTGAATTAAATCGGTTGGGCCGTTTTTGAGTTATCACGCGAAAACCCATAGTGAAAGGACGCAAGTTAAAATGACCTAAGCGCCGCCAAATTTCTCGTAAGAAACGACCTTTTGAATTAATGAATTGTAACATGCCGGCAACTACGGAACCCTACACTGAGCATGGCCGGTTTTTTTGTATATTCCGACAATATTTACTTCTTCGCTTATACGCAAGTTTTTCGAACAACATTTGTGACATGAGTGTGACAGTTTATTATTTTGTGTTAGTCTTTATTGTTACGACTGTTACTTTGGAAAAAGGTTTTGGACTCTATACTACACTAAACCTGGTAGTAACAATTAATTTCAATAAAAATATAAAATAAACACAATTTAAAAATTAAAAACGACAAAAAAATTAGTTCCATGTAATTGTTACATGAATGTTGATCGTCACGTCATCGATTACTGAATTAGAAAAATTGGTTTCTGATCACAAATTTACACCAGTTATCTGACGTCTAACTGACGAACGCAGAACCTTTTTCAAAAGTGCTATTGCTAGTGCTTAGTGCTACGCTAAGATTTGAAAATCTGTCCCAGATGACCGCTAATGTGTTGGAGAAATCTTATTACTAATCATAGGTACTTTTCATAGGAAGTTGCGAAGGTGTGAATCACACGAAAGTTCGTTTGGTTGGCATGGAACAGATTGGCGCCATATTTCTAAACAAATGCTGCCAGGTCGTGGACGGCGTCTGCTGCCCTACCGTTTACTCAACGTTTTGAGGTCGGGCAGACCCATTCACCATCGTTTTTAGGTTGCAGTCCAGCGCAGGCAAGCCGGTGAATAATGAATGGCGATTTAGCCGCCTTTGCACAGTGATCTGACATATCAGAAAAGAGAACTTTAGGACATTCGTGCAACGAAATTTAAAATGTTTAATAGAACAGGATAGATGTTCCTTATACTTTTATTAATAGATCATGACATGGTCACCGCACGGAGAAAAAAATATTTTACAATATTACCAGATTGTATAGTAGTTATGATTCTGGTGTAGGAAAAAAGATTTCAGCTATGGTTAACAGATTCTTGTTTTAAAACAACAAGTCGTATTTTTGACAATACTAGAATATTCTAGTTATAATATTCTTGTACACGAAAACTCTGATATCGTTGTGGTAACCTTCTAATAGTTACAGAGTAAAATAAGCATTTTGCTTACAACACTTTTCAAGAATTGCGATGTTTACAATATTTATTGTTTCTGTTCACAATCGTCTAGTAATCACACAAAATAATAAAATTGTCTTTACAATACCTTTATGTAAGGTCCATCTTATGCGATTTATTTATAGGTACTAGACTTTCTCGTACCTTTAAGCGGATTTTTAATACCCATTACTTACTCGAAATTTCTTGATTACTAGGAATATTTTTACTCATAACTAGATACGTTTTTTGTTGTGTAACATACTTGTTTTCATGATAAAAATACAGAATAGTACCAGCAACAATAAAAAAATGTTGGCATTACAATATTATTGCACACTAAACAATGCGTTATTTACGTGTAACGAAAAACTAATTTAATACCTTTACATTAGTGTCAACAGATGGTGCTAGGGCGCTGGGCCATACAGTGTTACGGGTTTTAGAGCGCTTATATTGTACATTTTTATAAATACTGTAAAATTCAATGCTAAGGTAGGTTCTACGCAAAAATGTAATTTATTAATGCATTTAACATTAATTTCTAGCTTATTTATTTCACGTCATATTTGATTGACATACAACGCGCTTTCGAAGTTTTTAACGTCATTTGTATATATAGAAGTTCCAACTGATTCATGTAAGGTAAGAACTATAATAATATAATGTTTCTCTCACTAGGGTTGTAAATTTCGAACAGGACCTCATGTGAATAGAGGGAAGGATGTGAGAATGTGATGATGATGATGATTATGATGACACTTAAATAAAATTGGAGAGAGGGGCTCGCTCGGACAAACAGCGACGCTTGCAACCCGTGCTCGGTTTCGGCGTATTTCTCACTTTTATTAAATACAAAAATAAAACCCGATAACTCTACAATATTTATTGTAAACAGAACAAAACATATTTTTAACACAAATAAAAATCTGGTATTCTCCAATACTGCATATAGTAAACAGAAATTGTTGATTATTTCAGTCCCCTAGAATAATAGTCAAGACTAATAAAAATCTGGTGTTCTTAATACAACACATAGTAAACAGGATTATGCGGCGTTTCAAGTCCGCAGTAATTATATTGAATCCTACTGAAAAATCTGATAAACTCTACCCTGTCCTATAATGATGGCTACAGAGATGGTTTTTGTGTGTTACACAAAATTTATTTTCTACGATACTAGGTAAGTGGGTTGTAGGAACTAGAAATAATGTTGTAAAGAAGTAGAATTTTCTATTAATGTGTAAAAAATGTATAGTTGTCACATATAATACAATAAAATCAAGTCAAGTTTACAATATTCTGTTACAAGAAACTAGATTTTTCTCTCCGTGCGTATGGCGGTTTTAGCATTTTGTTAAGATTTTTCACACCGCCAGAGAAGTTGTTAACCTACATACTTAACATAAGTCATGGTGCAAAACAAATTACCCCTCGTTAACTCCCTGTTAAGAACCTGTCCTTCGAGTTCCGTAGTTGTGGTTCCTTTGTGATAAAGGTCTGTGCCCACTATTCCGTCCAAACCATGACCGTGCCATGAACGACGAACGTGCCCGTCCCGACACATGCAAAAAAAAGTATTCCTTGTATGAATGCCCACCTAGACCGACTAACACGTGCCATGACCGTCCAGCAAACTAATCGAGGATTTTGCCGGTACCGGGCAGTCTCTGCATGGCGCGGTACGGTCGTAGAACGGGGTTTAACCCCGTATGCTCCGCGGAGAATTTGCTATCAATAGGAAGAAGTTTTGTTTTTCATACGGCCATAATACGGGCTATGAACGGGTATGAACGGCGTAAGTACGGCGCATGAACGGGCATCATACGCTTTGCATACGGCCATAGACCGGTGTTGATACGTTGTAGTGGGCAACGTCCAACGTACGATTTTTTCCGTCCTTGCTACTGTCATGCATGGCACGGGCCATGGTTTGGACGGAATAGTCGGCACAGACCTTAAATAAAACGATAGCTAAACACAGTGAACTTACCGACTCTTTGGATATAAATAGTACTATAACAGGATCTACAAAAGGCGTTTAATAACGCGAGACTCGGAATCATAGCTCGTTAATATCCTTTAGAGAATAACTACTCATCTATTTGTGTTTGAATTAATATATTTACTCGATTACTCTACTCTATCTCACTGACATGCCAGACTTAAATTCTTCCTGTTTATTAAAAACGCTTAGTAAACGTATCGCGACAGGGAAACCACTATAACATGATCTTTGATTCCATGCGTAGTTACCGATTCCTATGTCGAGTTACAATCAGGATAAGGCGAAACAATGAGTTTTGTGAATTAGACGGCGTGTATGGCGCGGACGTCTCAATTGCTGCTCTTTTGTAATCACAATTTGTGCTGCCACTGGGAGTCCCTCGCTGATTCAATAATGAGAACAAATTCCAAGATATTTTAGTCTTAGGTACTTGTCATTGATAGGTAGAAGTTAGTTGCAAACATTTTTGCATTGTACAGTTGCACCAAATTGCAGTTTTGTGAACTTGGAAAATATAATATATGTATGTACCTATCAGTGGCGGTGGGTTAACATTTTTCTACGGCAAGCCAGTGCTGAAATTGGCTTAAAATTTCTTCATGAGCTGTAGGAAAACTGCTCAGGCACCTAAAACTTAGGCAAGCCGACGGGAATCGTCTTATATGGACGCTCCGCCACTGGTACCTATATATAATGTACTTAACTATAGTATAGTTCACTCACTTTCCTTTCTCGGACCCCTATTTAACCCGGGAAAGTAAAGTGACAGACGGTGACCAAGAGACAAAATAGCTACTGTACTGTCACAAAGGCAATAAGTGTCGGCAAAAGCTAAATTACGTTTCATGCGAAAGACCGAAAGTCACATTTTAAACTATTTTTTTTTTACATTTTAGTCATTACATATTCGCTTGCTACAAACGTAGCGATGTGACATGATGTCGAAGCACAATTTGAAGTCAAAAAAGAGCCCTATCTTCCATGTGTTGGGTATATATTGATGATATATTTTAGTTTTACTATGGTAAAAGAGAAGAGAAGTTTGTGGAGAACCATAGATAACAGGAGAAGGAAGATGCTTGGACACCTGCTGCGGCACGATGAGTTTATAAGAAATATCATAGAAGGTAGAGTTGAAGCAGAAAGGAAGTCAGGAAAGCGAAGGAGAGCATACATGGATCAAGTAAAGGAAAAAATAAACGTCGTGTCGTATCAGGCTGTAAAGGAGAAGGCAAATGACAGACGGGCATGGAAATTGCTCCACCGACAAGAGCCTAGCTCTTAAATATATGATGATGATAATTTTAGGGGCAAAATATGTACATTAACGAAAATTTCTTTGTAACTTTATCTTGGCACTAGAAATGAGGATCAGCCGAATACTATCGAATGTCAGCTCAAAAATTTAATTATAAGATAAAATTACACTTTACTTGCCTAGTTTGTAAAATGTGCATTTTTAAAACTTCCCCCCTGCCTAAACACCTTCCGATAGGGGTAGGATAATCTGATGGTGATGAAGTTACAAATAAAGTTTCATTGATGTAGGTAGGTACATTTTTCTGTAGTCATGTTTAGTCTTATTATACCTGTAGTACAGTCGACGTCAAAGATATGGTTACACTATTTACACTATTGATTCTTTGTAATAAGGCTCAAAAGTGTAAACATATATTTGACGTCGACTGTACCAAGCTTGGACATATAATAAAGTCAATGTCAAACTAATCATTTTGTAGTTATCCCTAACAATCTAACCTTTCGTGAACTTGGTTGTTAGAGGAAACAACCAATTAAGATTTCAGTACATTAATTTCATAGTACTCGTATTCATAATTATTAATTATGAAACCGCTTTTAAAGATCAAACTATCTTAATATATTTCAATGTTATATTATTCAATGTGATTATATCTGTATACAGCTACAATCACTTTGAATTGATGGATAATATGACTATAAAAAAAACGAAAAAAAAAACAAGAATATCGTAAATTAATAAAGTTTTTTGTGTTCGTTCGTAGTTTTGATATTTATATTATTATACCCTAGAATTCAGAAACTGATTTGTATGAT
Organism: Pammene fasciana; assembly: GCA_911728535.1. Taxonomy (NCBI): domain Eukaryota; kingdom Metazoa; phylum Arthropoda; class Insecta; order Lepidoptera; family Tortricidae; genus Pammene; species Pammene fasciana. The sequence continues at coordinate 13,168,872 of OU452276.1, read as the reverse complement.
TTTACTATATGAACATTTTTGAAGATAATACTTGTTTGATTAAAGTACAATCTCTCTTATTTACTCAATATACTTTTGAAACAATACATTTTTGTATTTCTATTTTAAGAAAACCTGGTTTTATTAAGCGAAGAATCATATTTTTGGTAAAGAAAATAAATACTTGTCACGAGGAAATAATTTCAAGAAAATAATAATGTCTTGGATTGAGAATATCTCGGAAGCTTTTTTTCCGTGTATATACCGCAATAGTTTGACATATTATTTAGGCCTGTAACTACATATTTCTAAAAGTAATATCATCATAATCAATTTTGTTACCTTGTTTAGTAAGGACCTATCGAAGTATATAACTAAATATGTTTCTACAGGCAAAAAATTAAACAAAAATGGGTTTATTATCTTTACTTTTGTTACAACATAACAATTTGGGTAACCTATTCAAGTTTAATTAGCGTTTAGAGTACCTTCGGGCTAGCTTTAGATCGAGGATCTTTTTTGTTGTTTGGTAATGGCGGACGCTAGCCATTGTCTCTGCAAGTCTGCACGCCAAAGCAATTTTATTTATCGCAACAACCAACCGATTGTGCGGCTAATCGGCCCCGCTTCACAACAAACATTAAAACTGCATTAAATTCTATTTAACGACGAATTAAGCTCGGTTAAGTAATTGAAATACACAAAACCGTTCGTGTTCCGTGCAAAAAGTTGAATCTCTACATCAATCGCAACGCAATAATCATTATCACTCACCCACACTCCGCCGCGTGTAAGCGATGGGGAAAAAGTTCCTTATTTGAAGCCGCACTTCCAGAATTTAATTTTCTTCTGTCGGACAATTATGAATGTCATGGTTTTAAGGGAAATTGTCGGGTCACGTCACGCAATAGTTATTAAAGAGTGTTAGCACAGACCGGCCCACGCGTGTTGAGTTAACAGGTACCTACCTATTCATATTTAATCATTTTCATTATCAGAATGTAACTCATAATTGACCTCGCGAAGGTTCGCCGGTATAATAGCTGAATTATGCCGGTCATTTCCAATTATTTCAGAACAGTTCCGCTACGAAATGATGTGTTATAATTTATTACCCACTAAATTGAATGCACGTCGCACAAATTAGTTTTCCAGACATAGGTACTATATTAATATGTTTCATGTATTATCATAACATATTCTATTCCTATAAAATTACAACAAATGGAAACCTCTTTCCAACATTACAAGAATTGAAAAACAATTTTTAACACGGATCATTCTGGTAAGTCATGATATGAAAAATCATGACTGACTGAATAAATCCATCTATATAAAGCGAAGCTGGAAAACTTAAAGTTATTTTTAGTATATAATCGCTATCGATCATTTCTGAGCATCGGTATGGGTTGATCGCTACAGCGTTGAGCGGCGATAGCCGGCATTCAATAACGGATGCCGGCCATTGAGTATTATTTTGGTCTCGGCAAGTATAAGGCACTGTGCTTGGGTATTGTTCCATTGACATACCTAGCGTAGGCGAGTCAAACGCTCCGATGAAATAATGTAGTAGGAATGGGCTCTCCGATTACGCATAGTTGTTACAAACCAAGATATAAATGGCTGGTTTGTTTTCGCTCGCCATCGCCATGGAACCACGCTGCCTGCGCAGTGCGCAAGCGTTTGTCGACCGAGTCCGTCTTTATGCCCATAATAAGGAAGCGCGTAGAAGCGATCGACAGATTTAGACATTTCGCAAGCACGTGGTATTGTATGTTTACGTTTTACACTTCTACAACCTGAAAGCTTTTAGGTAAATGCGATGTTTTGCAATTTTGTTAACAGAGAATTTGCCAGTTTTCAGTTTTGTAGTACGTACTCACATTCATACTTGCCTAAAATTAAGGAAAAGGTAGTGCAGGAACATGCTATAATAACTAGGTGAGCTCTACTGCGGCCTTCATGTCAGGTAAGCGCCTCATTAAACAATCCGCCGGTGTTCGCCGAATTCGCTTATGCAAATAAGGTTTCGTTTATTTGTTAGCTTTGGACACTAACTCGGGATACGTGCTTAGCGATATTTTTCCGAGAAATGATAAAATATTATAAGGATTATTTTGACAATAAATCCAAAGATAAATCTTGTTAACATAAATTAACTTGATTGTTATTGAGTGTCCTTCGGCGCATTCTTAGAGACGTCTAAATTTTTATTTAGGTTTGTACAGTAAATTTAAAATGTTATGCATCGCGCGTAGTGATTTATTAGGATCGCTTGTATAAATAAAATACCCTTCATCTGACATAATAAATGATGCTTAATAGATCATGCAGACGATCTCCACTCCACGTGGGAGAACAGTCACAATAGTGACAACGAAGCACGACCGCGGCGCGGTCTCAGAGCGTACTCTTAGTTTTGGTGCCATCTGCGCCGAACCAATTTTATTAGTATCACGATTTCAACGTGCCAACTTTAACGACCCAGTCTATTGTCGCCTAAGGTCTCACCAGTAGCCAACTACAAGCAACCAATCAAACAATTTAGGTTAAACGTCCGCTCGCTCCAATGCGTCTTCACTCGCGTCCTACGATTTCACAATCTCACCATATTGGAGTGGACATCCAGACATATTTGCGGTTCATTTTAATTTGAAATTAATGATATGCCCATTTATGTAATTGGCTGCATTAGAACTTAGCTAGAAACTGCTTTTAATTAATGTCGACTGAATAATGACTTAGTTAGTGGTCTAGCAACATTATCGAGCTAGTTGGAAAAGCGAAATATTGGTAATGGTTACGCCGTTTTGATTCCGCTACCACAAAGATCGTTATGTAATTTCTTCACTTATGCATGCCGCTAGTTCATGAATAATAATTTCCATAAATAGCGTTTACTTTATCCAACTATCCAGCTGACCCCAACATTAAGCGTTCCTGCAAGAAATTTTACACTTTATAAATAAACATGGACTACATTAATGACAGAATTTACTTCAGGTATTTTGATAATATAGGTGTATTAGCTTAGGAATGCTAAATTAAGTAATTTCATTGGTTGTAATTTACTTTTGTAATTTTCGTTGTAAAGGAATAGAAGCTTGTTTTTAAAACTTTTGCGTAAGTTTCAGATTACAACTTGTAGGCGAAAATGCGAATCCGAAAAGCAAGTAAATAAATGCTTAGGTTGAACGGTTGAATCACATTGTGACATTACATATGTTTATCATTAGGGCATTTATATTTAGGTACCCAAGTAGAATAACAGGCTTTGTGTATACACTATACAGACCGTAGAGGAGGTGGACGGGATTCATTGAAACAATGTTTGACGTAGCTCGTCGGTAATATTGCTGCCTATAAGTTCTACCGTAAAGTACCCAGTAGAAGTCTATTGTCAGCTAAAAAACCACCAGTGCATGCCTCATACAAAAATCCCCGGAATAGAAGCGCTGAGTACGATTCAACATTCTTGAAGATGTCAGAATCTGCATGCCCACGGTTATTTCAAAAAGTTAAAAGAGTTATTTGAATAATACGGAAAATAAGCATTATCTGAGGTTAATAACGCCTACTTATCTATAAAACAGCTCATGAAGAAATTTTAGGTTAAATTAAGTACCGGATTGCCTATATTTGGCTATGGTACCTACCATATTGGTGCAATGTTGCACGATCAGCAAAGAAAATAAGTCTATCTTAGGTTTATATTACACAATACATATATTCTCATGCAGCTCATGTTTTGTCATAAATGTATGGAAATTTGACTCCAGGTGTAAACTAAACCAGAGCTCCCTGATTGACGACACCTGTGTGAATATTCAACAATACCGACGAACAACACCACATCACACTTTATATAGTGAAACACAAAACGGAAAACAGTATAAAGAGACTCGGCCGGTGCACGTAAGTACAGAGCAGTGGCGGAGCGTCCATTGAACTGGATTCCTATCGGCTTCACAATTTTTTAGATGCTCGAGCACTATTCCTATACATATTTCCCGGAGAAAAGAAAAGTCAAATTGGTTTTGGCTTCCCCATAAATATTTTTTATCTCTCTCTCTCTCTCTTCTTCCTAGCCGATTTCGGCTACAGCGACTGCATAACGCTCTTTAGCTGCGGGAACTAAGCTGGTCCGCCCGCTCGTGCGCCCTCATGTGACTGCAGTAGCCAATCTTAGTCTGCAGTGTGCGCCCACACCGCGGGCATGTCAGGACTCCGTCTAGGTAGTGGTAAGTTAAGGCTCGACCACCTGCAGCCTTAACTTACCATTTTTTATACACCACCACTGGTAGGTACATACCCATTAAAACAGTTATACACTAGCTAATTCTTACAAACGTAGTATAGTATGTATAATTAATTTAGGGAAGTATGGATACAGAACCCGTCGCAGTAAGTTTTAATAAGTAGAGCAGTTTGAGAATAGTCTGACTACTGTGCCATTGTATTTTCCATGTACCCATGGCCCTGGCCAATCGGACCATGAAGCTATAAAAAACAATAAAAAATTCGTCATCCAAGTCGCATTCGACGACAACACGAATTATAATTTTATTGTGAAACGACTCTTGCGCTGATTGTTCGCCATTGCTGTGTCAAACAGATGCGTGAGAAATTATACATGGACATATAATGGAAGTAGGCGATGGAAATAGAAACGTGGTCTTTATACAATTTTCTTTAGTTTTATAACCGCAAACCACAGTTCACTCAATTATGGCGGAACACTTGCCACAATGTTTGCGCTAAATCAAACAAAACCAATACACTAAATTCCAATGTTCAATTAGATTTTACGCTTGGATTACGATTCATGAATTTATTTCAGTTCAAAGAGTCGAAAGTTTACTTACTTCAGATTACGTTCGATCTTATAATACATCAAAGCCGCGCAATTTGGATAAAGGCAAAAGCGAAATGGGTACTCCCTTCTGTTTTAACAAGAATTAATACTTCCTTTTAAAATTAACTATCCTTAAACATAATGGTTAAATAAGTAGGTAGGTATGTGAATTTATTGAGTCTTGCCTATTCATCATGGCTACTTGATTATTGCCGTCCTCCAAAAACTTACCATTTCATGTCAGACTATTCACTTGTGTCTATATATTATACATTCAGTACCAGCTATATCCATAAGTCCATAACATTTACATAGCTATTGACATATAAAATGTACATAAAATAACTAAACTATTAATAGTTGCTACCACATTTACTAAGTACGATACTAAAAGTACCTACCTACTCACTAAATTTTAAAGGCATAGGTGCCTACAATACGAGTAATATCTAATTTAACACTATTCTACCTAGTGTTGGTAAGTAAATACGCCAAGCACTATCCATTCATCATAACGCCAATTAATTTCTATCCGACGGGAACGGATATGAGTACCACGCTTTGAAATGTCACTAGTGTTAGGATTATGTGAATTATAAAATATTTTGCAGCAATGAATCGACTAGTAAAGTTGCTTATTCAAACAATGCCAAAGCAAACCGGTGCGAAATCGCTTCGTCACAAGCGCGTGGTGTTTCCAATGTTCCGTTCCGTGCGAAATGTTCGCTAGATGCAACTGCAAATACCTTCCAGACTCCAGAACAACTGAACACTATCTTGTTACTTGTCATTGTATACGCAGTTGAGATTACGTTTGCTCTTCTAATAAACTTGTTAAGTAGGTATTTGGGTAATATAAGACTAATATTATTTATTTAAGTAAGTGTAAATGTCATTGGTATTAAAACTACAACCAAATGGCCGAAATGAACATAATGCTAATTGATTATCAAATGATGACTGACGTCGTAGACTTTCCTCCTTATAGTCCTTATAGGAAACTTACTTACCTAAATAAGGTTTTCAAAATTCTCTAATCGGAATAATTAATATATGATGATGATGAAAGATTCTGAAATGAGAATTTTATAAACATAAGTGAGTATATATGTACATTTCGACTTTGTCCAATGGCTAAGGACATCCAGTATATAGAATCATATTCCATTGAGCAACAGACATATAAATTGAACGTCCTAACGTTTAGGATACACTTAACTATCATAAATTTTAATGGAATTATACCACCCACTTTAATTAAAACAATATGCGAAACATCCCGAATGAAGAGTCAATAAATTAATAAACATTTAAAAGGCACAGGCACTCAAAGTCAAAAGCAGGCTCTAATGTTAACTTGAATTGAAACTAAGATATACTCGTATGTCTTTCGCAAAATTAATCCATAATATGAGCGCTACAACACCGAGGAAGTTGGCTGAGGCACCGCACTGCCCCACGTATTTTACCATTGTCTACCACGTTGGGAACATGGGAAGAAAATTGCCTATTGTCCTTATGTCCCCCTGTCCTACCTGATTAGTAACTAACACTGTTTTTATCGTTGACACAAAGCAATTCTCAACGAAAATATATTGCGTTTTGTGGGAAATAGTATTTTGCAACTTTTGTTGTTCGGCTCTCACGAGTCTCACGAATGCTGTGCTTGCTCATTTAGTTTGATTCTCACAGACACTGTTTGAGTGCAGATTAATTGTAAGCATTATGCGCCCTCGTCAGCCTCCAAGACGAGCATCGCTATTGTTGCCGCCGCCGCCGCAACAAACCGCGGAAGTGTCAATTGCGGTTTTGCTTTAGACATGGGATATCTGATAACTCTGTGTACTTCCAAGTTTCAAGGTAAATTATTGACAAGAACGTATCACAAGTGTTGCGTTCCTATCTTATGTTAACTTAAATATGTAGCAAGAACTAGAACACACTTAACAACTTGGAAGAACAATAAGGTACAGCGTTTTACTTATTTGGAATAGATATACTTAATTTAAATAGGTTAGCCTAACCAAACAATTTAAGAGTTTATCCGTTCTTTGTAAAAGCAAAATAGACGACATGTACTTTAAAACGGTACCAAAACCAAAACTTAATCGAACGATTTAAACAATTACCCTGTCAAATATAAAAATGAACCATGAAACCCGTTATTATACTTTCACGTTTATATTTCCAATGCAGATACCAACCAACCAAACAACATTAAGTTCAAAATTAATTGTCAGGCACAAATTGGAGGAACTGGTTGTACCGCGGAAGAAACTTGCTCACACATAGCGCGTCTGAAGCAAAACTTGCCTTGCTGTCATCTTATAGTTATAAGCGGAGTTGAATTTAAAAATATCAATGCATCCCTAAAGTTGTGTGATGTGATGATACCTAGGTACTATTTAAACATATTACCTCTACTATCGTTATAGCGTAGTGTGACAGGATTACCCTTTAGAAGCTATAATGTATTTAACGGCCTCTTAGCCTGGTTGGTAGTGACCCTGCCTATGAAGCAGGAGGTCCCGGGTTCAAATCCTGGACAGGGCATTTATTTGTGTGTTTATCACGGATATTTGTTCCTGAGTCATGGATGTTTTCTATGTATTTAAGTATTTATCTATATCTATCTATTATATATATCGTCGCCTAGTACCCACAACACAAGCGTTATTGAGCTTACTGTGGGCCTAAGTTGATTTGTGTAAGATTGTCCTAGTAAATAATTAAAAAAATGTAATACATAATTAAGAGTATCCTATCTTGGCACACTGTTATGAATATAATAGTACATTACATCAGAGGCTGGGAAAACAAGGATTTCCGGCCAAGTGGTATAGACGGATATATACGAGGCCGGGAATATTCATACCCGTAGCCATACCCCATATACTTACTCATTCTCATCCTCATACTCATGCTCATAAGGAACTTCCGCTGTTCGTAAAACCTGCCGCCATCTTTGACGCTGTATGAATGACGTTAGACGTTGAATCAAAAAGTTACTTCGCAGGCCTACCTGCAAGCCTGAAAAGTTGTATGAAATCCTTTTTCAGGCAATTCCCAAAAAAGGATACTTCCGTGTCTATGGTCACTACATCTATTATAAGGAATATAAAGAAAATATTTCATTGCATGTTTGAGAAAAATAATATTATGTGTGTAGAAGCACCATAATGCGGAAGATTTTACCAGAATATCTGCTGTGTACATAGTAGCCTATACAAAAAACAAAAGTATTACTTGTATTCAAATATAAAGTTAAGTTTTAAACTATACCTAAGTACTCCATTTGTCGAGACGAGCTAAAAAAGCACCCTCTTTTGCACTATTGTATGCAAGGTGAGTGTAACCATTTGTTATGGTGCATTGTTATACATATGTGTAAAGCATCTATAGAGAAATAAGCCTTACTTATTTATCTACGATATATAGAGGCGATGCCACTCAATGGTGTTTTTCCTCATCAGTGTTTTTCATCGCTCGCCGTTTTGTTGTAATTAATCCTGAGATGAGACAAGGGTCAGCCGCGGGTCGTAGCGATTTAATCGTGTCGATAAGAGGCGGCGACGCGTGGGAGTACAAGCGCATGCAATGACGCGACGCGACTTCTCACGCGAGTATGGAAAATTCTCGGACCACCAAGGAACCATTGTCAAATTGACACTTAGATACAAGGTGTAACAAAAATGCTGGTGATCCTTTTTTAAGGGCATAGAATATTTCCTCACAGTAAACGGAGAACATTCTCAAGAACGGCACAAATTCTTCCGATAGCTTCCATTGTCACGAGCGGATTTTCACGAAGATTTTCTTATCATTAGGAATTATACCTATTTTGGACACTAGGTACAATTTCAAATTATTGCCAGTAAAAGAGAACCTGTGTTTTACGGATAACATTTGCGTCACTGTGCGCCATTTTGCATTGCATCACATTCAATCAAAGAAACCTTTGACAGTAAACTGTGTGAATGCTATTGCAGTAGGTCAATTTAGATAAATTTCAGGCCATCTGGCAAAGAAACCAATTAGCTCCAGTGCTGGTGACTCTTAGGGCAGAGGTCACTATTACACTTACGGGACAGAGTATATACTCTGTTCCGCTGTTGATTTGTGGCGAAGAAAGATTTGTGGAAAATATAGTCACTAAAGCATCTTGACTTCAGTTAAAAAAATTAAGGAAATGCTGGATACTTACTTAAAACTAATACACACAGGAATATTCCTGAGGTAAGTGGCTGGCTTATACAGGACACTGTTATTTATTTTTCCAGGTCTCATCGATCTCCCATTAGTTTTAAGTAAGTATCCAGCATTTCCTTAATTTTTTTAACTGAAGTCAAGATGCTTTAGTGACTACATTTTCCACAAATTTTTCTTCGCCACAAATCAACAGTAACAATGTAAGCTGTAGTAAATTAGATTAAAACAACAATGGTGCGTTACAACTGGCAGCTATAAAGCTATACTGCAAATGAAACGAATGAAATCGCCGGTCTGACGTTAAAGTTCCCGTGTAGTTTTGTTAAAAGTATCCGCGGTCGTGGACACGGGTCAGCGCAGACCAACGGCTGCGAGTACCTACAACGAGCCACTTCCTGCGGCCGGCGAAACAAGGACAAGCCAAACGACACGCGAGGGCCGCCTCTTATTTTGCATTCGTTATCGCCCAATCTAAACTTTATCTCCATGCAATGAAATTGGAACTAAAGTGCACACTTGTCCTATCTGCGAAAGGCGTAGGTATCACGACGTGGAATTGGTCGCAGCTAAAATGGAAGGGCATTGTTGCTTTGAAGATAAATATAGGTACGTACTTTTATCTCAACATTGACATTGCCGAGTAAACAACCATTTAAGTTTAGCATTGAGGACAATATAGGTAGGTCAAAATATTTTTCCTCTCTTGTAAAATGTACAATCAGTTCCTACTAAGTAAATTTTTGCATAGTTGTTTCTCCCAACAGAGCGATCACCTTGAGAGCTTGTCAGATATTAAATTGGTAGCGCTAAAACAGTGACATACCTACCTATACGTTCGTGTTGATTCTAACTTGCGTTTCTATAAACAAGCCGGGTCGGCAGCAGCACTGTTATGAAATCACTGAAATCAGAGATGAGTTTTTGCTTAATTACCTGTGAAATTAAATAATACGAGTGTAGAAAGACATGTGCGGTGAATTTGAGAAGCCGGGCGAGCGAGTCCAGGTTCAGGACAGCCCACAGGTGAGGCGGTGCCCGCGGCTGACCTCGTGCCAATTACGTGCCCATTAGCGCTGCGAGCACAATGCGACCATTAAGCGGATGTCCAGCTCGACGTTCCCGCGCCCGCTCAATTTGCATTTGTTTGGAATTAGATCGTCAGTGGCTGCGTCCGCGACTCGCTTTGTGTCACACCTGTAATGTCCCTCGCGCAATGTGTTCAGGCGCGTTTTAATGATCTCTCGCTTACCCTGTGGTTAACCGAAATGTTCCAATTGTGCATTGTGGAACAGATTCGGGCGTTTCAACCTAAACACAACTCTTAATTATCCATCTTACTCGCTGGGTTAACGACGCAAAAGCCTCGCGTTGTTTACTAAGTCTCGACTTTAGGAGTTTAACCGAGTTGAAACATGGCGTCGATATGTCAAGTAGTGCAATAAAGACTTCTTACAACGCCAAGGCGTTGTTTATTGAAACTCGCAGCTGAATGTATGTGGGTAGAAAGCTATTGTATTAACACGCTGCACGAACAACCAGTATTAGTTTTAATTAATTGTTGTTCCTATCGACGAACAGCCGTAGGCGACAGTGAGATTATCGATACAATCTAATCACGAGGCCTGACATTGAGGACCAAGAATGCGTCTTTGTTTGTGACTTTAACCTATAGTACCTGATGGTTACTTATTTACTACTGCACTTATCTCAGAAATGTTCAACATAAACATGTGTCACTGCTGCACACAGCACACATGCCCTAGTTGTCTCTCCGATTCTTAACTGTATCTAATCACATAGCAAACGGTAAAACTTAAGTAATCTTAATCACGGTGTTTTCAGTTAGAACAAAGTAGCGAATATATGAACTCGGATAGGCTTCGGTGAATCAACTACAGATGGCTATACAGTATCATGTGTGAATGTTCACAAATGATGTGGCCTGGTTCAGTTTGCTCAGACCTTTGCAATGGCGATATAAAATCATTAAATTTAATAAGCCCGCCATCGCTATTATAGCTGTATACGTAGCTATAAATGTATATACCGATGAAAAGTTGCGGTGAACTTTTTATAGATGGCGCGGCATCCGAAAGTCTTGACTGATATCTCTATACCCCACTATTCAATATACTCTGTGATCTTAATCACGTTCTAGAGCGTGATAACGTGAGGTGTGAATTATCCTATTTAGTTCAAAGGTAAGAAACGCACCAAACCCTACAATTTGAACCGACATATCGTGTAGATATAATTTGTTTAAAGTTTAGATGTATTTCTAAGTAGAGTTCGTGACCATGAACCGATAAATACCATCGGAATGCACCTCGACCTCTTTATGATATGTGTTACATAATAGACTAGATTACCATATCATCGTTTTACGGTCACGCGATTTATTTAGGATATTCTCGTATTGTTTTCTATCCAATGCGGATTCCAAGTGATTGCCGCTATATTTCAGCGTGAAAGTTATTAATTTAAGGGCGACGAACCGACAGAGACGAGATATGGTAATGACAAATGGTGCTGCCTTATCTGAGGGGTCCGTGGAGAAAAGATGTAGCCGGGCTTTCTTGCCGAGTGAAATGTCGGGCGATGTCGTTAGCAAAGCCCCATCCGACTGGTATCTCTAGCGCTCCCCTGCCACGCCGCGCCGAAGATAACTATTTTCGCTCGGTTTGGGATAACTATTTTCGCTCTGTTCAGGATACTGCTTTTTAGTAGTTATTCTGATCTGTAAACAGCTTTTTGCTATATCTTTCGCATGCGTCGCTAATTAGTTCGAGTTAAACACTTAAAACTAGTTTTTACAGTAATTGGAATCCCTAATAAATATTTACTTCACCCGGTTTTACTGTATCCTATAGTATGTCTGTAGGTAGGGTTCCGTAGGCGGCAAAAGCGACGTCGTCTTCGCCAGAATATATTGTCCCCCGTCTCGAGGCGTACATAAGTAATCCGCCCGCACCCGACACTGATATGCAAATCGCCTCCAACGAGATCGTAAACCGTTTCATATCAGATAGCGTAATTCGGAGCTAAAGTACACAGCGACGGGTAATTCCGGTGCTGTGGGCAGATCTACCCTGCTTCCATCTGATATCAACTTTGTAGATACAAGTGAAATGTATTATGAATTTTATTTCTTCTGCAAATATTAGCTTCATTTTGTTTGGACTATTCCTTGTGCTAGTAGATTGTGCTATCTGCCGTTTATACTTTCATAGATAGCACCTGAATGTGAATGTGACAAATAGTTAGGACGATAACCCACCTCAGCGCGGGTGCCCGCAGTCCACACCGCACTATTGCCACCCGAAGGCAAAAGGTAGTAACGTCGTATGCGTTTTATACATTCGCATCCCTCCTTTCTTCGGCCGACAAACTACCTGCCGGCCTATCTTCCATCTTCGACCTCTTCCTGTTTATCTTTCCTAATACATTATTCTGCACAAAATCGAACATTACGTCGCCGTAGGCAAACATCCATTAAAGAGACAATCTGTGTTCTAAACTCACAGACAAACTAAATATAGGTATATGGAGAACCTTTGGAACATTTTTGAATATACTTAGTCATCTCATGGGGATTTCATTCTTGAGATAAAATAAATGTAGGACCCTCGCATCCTCTTGTTTCTGCGACTTAATATTACCTACATAGTATACATAATTGAGCTTTACATCCAGGTAGCTAACTGTTAGCATCTATCCCCCTCATTCATTAACATTTTACTAGCCTCATTATTCGTTTGCTCTTATCTCTTGACAGTTGTGTTTATTATGAATATGGGGTAAAGAATATCTTGATGAATATCTGATATGTTATTAGTCATGTGTGATAAGTTCTCTCTCTACCTCAATTTTTATGTATTGGAGTTGGAGTCTTTAACTTACCTTAGATAATCAATTTAAATGGGTCACTAAATTTCCACACAAATTATATAGGTAATAATTCAACACTGCTACCATACCCATACAGTACAGGCAATAATTGCAATGAATCTGCTGCACTTTGTTTTTTTAATCAGACCAACAAACGGGAATAGATTTTACTTGGTCAAACACTTATATAAAGTAATAGCTAGGTTCGGTTTTAATTTTCTAGTATCGCGACATACTTTGTAGTGATCGCTTATAAAGTGAATAACAACGCAGTTTGGGCCTACCCTTCATGCCATAAATTCCGAACGCATTGCATTAAAATTTATTGGTGGTATACCTCCTGCTAGGTACTAGTAGAAAATACACAATAGATGTAGTCTATTAACCTAAACAAAAGATGTTTGTTTGAAATAGGAACATGTACAATTGTTCATCCAAATAAGGGATGTTTTTGCTCATGCACGTGTCCGCAAATGACACGAACGAAAGATAAATACATTCCAACTCAGAGTGAGACATCACTATTGTAACGTAACTTAGTATTGTTAGCTTAGATTGTAGTTATTATTGATGTCAAGAGGTGGTTTAATTAGATAGAGTGTATCGGACCACCTACGCCGCGGCTGCATGGATAGCGTTGCGAAGGTAAGTACAAGCTCTCTCTTGTCATGTTAATAATGTAATACGTAGGCATTAGGTAATATGAACACAAGTGGAGTATGCAGCGATGCTCGGGGCAACAATAACTTCGTTATACTCCACTAGTTTTCTGTATGAATCCACTATTCGAGTATCAGCGTAACTTTCTTTTTCTCGTGGTCGTATTGAGTTATGTTATAGGATTTGATTATTTTGTATGTATTTCTTTCGATACAAATCTTAACACGATTCTGACAAAATTACAAATGAATTAATCACAAAGGAAACGTAACCAAAATTCGTAGGAAACGTCAGTTTGCAAGAGAAGATACAATAGTATTAAAGCAGGTAGTCGCACCAATCCAGCACCTGACACGTACATAAATTCCCATACAGGCCAGGTAGAAGCTACGAAATGGCTTTGAACATTTTACGTTTGAACGTAAATTGAATTGTAAGCTCATCGCAATGCATAAACATAAGTATTTAAAAACAGGAGTAACAGATGGAAAGATTCGCCGGGGTTGAGTAAGCGTCGATAGCACAGTTGGCAGTGCGATCGGACCGGTGTTCCGAGAGGTCGCAAGTTCGAATCTTGCTCGACGCGGTGAATTTTTCCATTTTTCCTTTCAATTATAAAATTGAAATATCGTTTGCAGACGTTTCTGCTTATAACAACAATTAATTAGTACGGGTTAGCGCATTGTTATCGATGTTATTCCAATATGACTTGGAACTTCGGTGCCGTTAATGTGTATATGCACTTACGGTAGATGTCGCTACACGTCTCCCTCTGACGTAAGCAAAAAGGAGTAACAGATGGAAAGATTCGCCGGGGTTGAGTAAGCGTCGATAGCACAGTTGGCAGTGCGATCGGACCGGTGTTCCGAGAGGTCGCAAGTTCGAATCTTGCTCGACGCGGTGAATTTTTCCATTTTTCCTTTCAATTATAAAATTATTTAAAAACAGTTAAGTATAGGTTTTAGTAAGACATACTTTAGTATGCAATATACCAAAAACAAAAGTTAAAAAATTGACTTGAAAGTTAAAAGATCCGATGAATCTGCTTTATTTTATTTTGCGGTAACGTATAAGATAAGGTGCTAACAAATTAAGTACAACTACAAATATTTCAGGGGAAGTTAACATACAGTGTGTTTCTGTAATAGGAGCAATAAATTAAAACGTAGATTCTACTCCTCAAACCAGGAAACGTTTGTTCAGCGACTTTTAAAAATAACGTACGGTTTGATTTTTAGGACACTTTGAAGTTTTTTCGAACACGCAATGTATTCCGAAATTGACTATGTTACAGACAAGCAATGTCAATAGGGGATATTACTGCAATTTTCTGCCACCAGAGTGCAGCACTAGCACACCGGTAAACCATAGAGTTTTTAATACATACTAAGCCTTAAACAGTTTTTTTACAAGTATTCATAGATAATTTATAACGAATAAATATGTCATTTGCGCACCAAGGCGGTTTGTTTACAAAGGGCCTATCGTGAAACGAGAGAATCGAAATTTTGACATGTGCCTCTCTATCGCTCGAATATGAAAGAGTGACAGAGAACTAGGTAACGAAATTCCTATTTTAGTGTTTCGCAGTAGGCCCTCTGGATGTGCTAGTGCCGCCCCCTACGCAGAGTTTTGCGTAATATTCCCTATTAGACGGATTTTAACGTTCATTGAAAATACTATTTAGTTTGTATGAAAAGGAGACAATCTACAAAATACACATTTTTTTAAAGTTGTTGAACCAAAGTTTTGTAGTTTGAGGAGTAGAATCTATGTTTTAATTTATTGCTCCTATTATAGAAACACACTGTATATCGAAACAATTAAATTTAAATGAAAATTAAGAAAACTTTTTTTTATATTTTTGTTTTAATTTTCCGAACAAAAGAAACAAATGAAACTTCTGTCCAAACATAATCAGTATAATCAGTATAATCACCCTGTACTGTAACCACTGATAGTGTGTTTAACACTTTCTGACGAGTGATGTTTGTCAAAATCATCGTCCTTTTTATCACACACGGATAATTCAGAATTAAATATTTGTGGGCTCTGATTATTGGCTATCGTCTCTTATTATTTTTTATTATTTTAGATGGGTAAATGTCTATCGTCAACGTAATCTTCCAATAACCAAAGACGCCAGATCCCATAGACATTCAAATATGAAATTAAGTTCCTTTTTGTTATTTAAAGAACACACTTGACCCCATTTCCCATTAAGCTGGAATCTAGAAAAAACAACGTAACCGCATTAAGCTCAGGCTCATTAGAATCGTCTGCTGTAGGCTGTGTATAAAAATAACAGTCGTCGATTCGAGTTTTGTTTGTATTAGAAATGTATATATAATAAAAGTCCTTACTCGTAATGTTGTAAGCGGTAAGTACCT
Organism: Pammene fasciana; assembly: GCA_911728535.1. Classification (NCBI taxonomy): domain Eukaryota; kingdom Metazoa; phylum Arthropoda; class Insecta; order Lepidoptera; family Tortricidae; genus Pammene; species Pammene fasciana. The sequence continues at coordinate 13,152,891 of OU452276.1, read as the reverse complement.
ACCTAAAGACTTAACGACACTCATTGCCAAATGAGTACTCATTTAACCAAGTTATTATCGTTTGAATAATTACGTGAGGCGCCTACAAGAGTTTTGTTGTAAATCCAACATAGGAACCTGACCTTCTGAGGGTGGACAACCGGTTGGTCGTAAAAACCTCACATTTTTACTCACAAAATTACGTATATGCCCCCGCCATACACTCCCGCCATTGTTCAAGATATGCGTCCAGGTTGTGCCGCCATCTCCGTCTTGGTCCACCTCTGCGCCGACGTCCGTCCTGTGGTATACAGCCCGTGGAAACTTTGGCCCAGCGATCCAAGCCTTTAAATAACGGTTAAATATAAGTATGTAATTTAAAAAAGAACGATTACATTTAATTAAATACCAGTGCTAACATCGTATTCGTATAAGAACACAAATATATGAATGTAATGTAAGTACTGAAACAAGACCTAAAAACCGGCCAAGAGCATCTCGGGCCATGCTCAGTGTAGGGTTCCGTAGTTGTAGGCCCGTCACAACACAGTTTTTTTTTAAGTACCTACTTATTACGCCTTACTTTCATCATTATTTTTTTACATATTTTTGGAACTCACGACCCAATTCCCCCTTCACTTGATATCCACGTAAGTACCTCCAACATTTTTTTGTTTATTTTTATTTTACCGTTTTGTCGGCGTGATTAATACTTACACGTACTCATACCGAATTTCAGCTTCCTAGTGCTAACGACTACTGAGCTAATCCGCGGATGGACAAACTGACAGATAGACGGACATGGCGAAATCATAAGGGTTCCTAGTTGACTACGGAATCCTAAAAAAAACGCTTTGCTTAGTTGCTAACAAAAGCCTTGAACTTGACATTTTGTAAAATAAGGTCATCTTTTAAAACACACCCGGGTGTGATTAACAAATAAATATCCTTCCAATGCATGACGACAACCGGCAGGCGTCAACAGGACGGCTAGAAACTCCAAGATAATTTCATAACGCTAGCCTGTCTTACCTAAGCACACAGTTTATGAGCTCGTATTATTGTCATATACATTATTATGTCTATGTCATTAGTTACTGTCACCTGATATTAAAATTTGATATATAAATAAATTATGTTAATTTATTGATGCTAGTAGAGTTTGTAACATTTTATATTTCGAAATTATCCTTAATAAATTTGACTCCATTTTCAGGATTTTCTTAAAGTGCATATTTATTATTTTCAACTAAATATGATTCATTATTTTGTTAGTAATCCAAGTGGGGAATACAATGATTTGCTAGTTTAGGAAAGTCATAACAAATCTTTATAATGGTTATTCTTATTTCTATCTCTCGACTATATTTTTTTGGACCGTCATCGGCATCGGTCATTGGCTCGTCGTCGTCTACCTGAGCGTCGAGGACTCTAGGGCGAGGGGAGCGAGTGTGCCACATCTGTCGGACTAGTGCCGTTTATTTTAATACCAATGATGTTTCTTACGTTAGCAAGAAGCTGTCTGACTTTAGGTAACTCCGTAATAACACTTCGCGAGTTAATTAAAACAATTAACGTCCCTCTTTATGGCTATCTCGATTAGCATCGGCTAAAGCATTACTATCTACGCATTTTAGGCGGCGTCTAATGTTGTAAGAAATTCTACCGGTTAATACTACGCAACCAGCTACCATGCCGCATTATGATTATTGAAAACGATTTAACGTAATGAGTAGAAAGCATTTATCACTAGCAAGCATAGAGCCGAACCCCAAATATTATCTTTCTAATTTTTTACTCCTCGACGTGCGTTTCTATTTTATGGCCCCTCATTTAGAAGCGTCAATAAACAAAACAAAATAAAATAGAACTTTGAACGCTTCTAGTGTCGAGGTGAGCGTAGCATCGGCGCACGCGCATGTTAGAAAAAGAGGCAAGCAAGCCTGCTGCCGGGGTGCCGGGCAAGTTCGGGCTCCGGTTGGTGGGGCGCCTTTCCTTCGCCGCGCCGCCCGCGCCAGTACCGAGTGCGCTGCGCGAGTAAGGCCACGCCGCCCCGCTCGCCGGACCGACGCCCGCGCTTTCTTAAGCTCTACTGCATCCAAGTTTATGCTCTACTCTCCCGCTTCATAACCGGTTACAACTGTGATCTTAAGTGACACGTAGGCTGCTTTTGTGATTTAATCGTGTTCAGTGGCCAGGCTGCGTCTGGTAATGAGTGACAAAAGTTATGTGTTCTCGGATTTGGCTCTCCAGATGATTGTGATGCGATGACCATCAGGTCGCTTTGGATGTAAATTGGATTTATACCTTAATTCCCAAAGTTGGTGAGTGTCAATTCTCCATAGAGCTATTATTTCTTGAACGTGTGTGTGTACAATCATGGGTTCAAAACAGTGTGTGCATGAGGGGGCGTTCGGTCGCCACAAACAAACAAAAAGCCATAGTCCCGGTGGATGGCGTAGAGGCACTGGGAGAGAAGGAGAGAGCGCACATTGTTGACACTCTTAGCGTGCCCTTTCCACGTCGTCGACTCTGCACTTCTGCAGGCATATTGAGTTGAACTTCACTAATAAAAATAAATGTAGAGTCGCTCGTTAGCCTTTGTATTCAGCCTGGTAAGGAGTTGTAAATTGTAAACCACGGAAAATATGTAATCATGTAGGTATTTACCGTGCAAATAAAAGCGAATTGATATTTATCAAACTGAACAAAAGATACAGATGATATCGTTTATAACACATGACATGAGCGACATAAGCTTAATTGGCTTTACAATTACGTTTTCGATCATGAATTTTACTTATTTATTCAACAGCGACAGCCGTCCTATTGTTTGCATGCTATTAAATAAGAAAGCGACAGACATGATAGCTAAGGCTGAGTGCTTTCTTCCATATCTAATTCAAACATAATTTATCTATTCTTCTTTTGTTTACAAAGCAAAGAGAATTCGAGATATGACGAACAGAATGCTTGGACTTCCTTCCTCACTCATTTCTAAATTCGTTTCAAAAGGTGCACTTATAAATAGCGAAACAATTAAGGTTCAAATTCCTAAATGCCGGTCGTAAAAGCGTAATGAATGAAAATGACATTATCAACATCCTGGGTAGTAGTAAATGAGTCACATTGAAGATAATGAAGTATAGTAGGTTAGGTACGTAGATTTGAATGCAAGATGCGTCAGGCGCCAGTCAAATGAAATTTAACTCAAGTTTACCGAGGGCGACCCAGAGGTCAATGAGATTTTTTAAGGAGGGGCCCTGACATCAACTAGTTGTTTCTTTTAGTTGGCTCTACCGAATAGGTATTTTTGATACTACTTCTGCACCCACTGTAATGTTTAATTAAGGAAGTTTAGTTTCAGCTTAATTTACTAAGTAGGTAGGTACCTAACTAAATTAGAAATGTCGTAAATATTATTTTCTTCTTCTATGCTTCTGTTTACATATTTTATTCAGCTTTATGGAATGGGCAAAAATTTAAACTACGACAGGCCAACGTTGCGGATTAGGGTCCCTCATTTTTATCACGAAAAGTAAGACCATAATTAACGTACCTAACCATTTTATCTTGGTTTGCTATTTAGTTTGGTTTACGATACTTAACCTGAAGTTAGAGTAGGTTTGCCATCTAGTACAAAAAAAAAATTTTTAGTACAAAAAACAATATTGGTAGGTAGGTATATTATTCGTATCTGAAAAATCGAGGAGGACTTCATGTTCTAGGTAGATTGAAATTAATTGAAAAATGTATTCGGTGTAAATGTTTACGTTTTATTCCTAGCTAGGAAAATAAATATTTTTGTTAGGTTTGTAAACATTAAAATTTAAAACATCAGGTGAACAGATGTTTTGTGACTTGTTCATCAGTTCGTCACTACAGTAGCCAGTGCTAAATTCTCTGTATGGATAGAGGAACGTCTGGTGTACAAACGCGGGTTTGATTGCCGTAATGTTCTAAAGTTTTTCACTGTTGATTTTTTCATGATATATCTATTTCAAATTTTAGGTATTTACCATTAAAGTTAAACAAACGTTGATATCTATAATAATTTCACGAAATTTCATGCGTTCCCTAATAGCCCTCAATTCAATTTTGGATTCGAATCAATGTTGGATTTTATGATTCAGGGTAAGCAGTAGTATCATTAGTAGTATTTGTATGTCTTTCCCGTACACAGATTACACAGAACCATGATGTTCCGGAAATTTAGGAGGCGTACCTATTTACCTACCGTAGCGGAGCCACAGCCAACACGCCGAGGCCCTTACTACAATTCAATTATATATTACGAAATTAATTACTTGTTAAAAATATAAATCTAGGTGCGGTATATATATATAGGCAATATCATATATTTTAGTTGATAAAAACTCTGATCAAACTAAAATTTTGCATCTATGGCTATAAACATTCCTTTAACAAGTCCAACAAAAAAGGTTACATTTCTAATTTACTAATACCAAATTTGGAACTAGACAGTAAATGCAACACGTACGTAAACGCATCACACCCACATCCCACATCGTCACATTTTTAAATGCATATACAGTATAATAATAATTATAAAAAATATAAATCGTAAATACCATTGAGGTTTCACAAGTAAATCACAATCTTAGCTAAATAGGTAGGTATCACGTTGGTAGATAAATGTACTAAGCGGCTGATAACAGTGATAACCCTAGCTATACTGTTGTAAGGACGTACGATTAGACATATTATAAACAAAACCCCGGATCCTAACATAAGCAGGTAATGATGGAGATACTTATTACTATTAACTAGGTACCTTAATTATGTGACGGACAACTTAAGTGTGTAGGTTAGGCACTAAAACTAAAATATATATTACTAACTATCGAGTGAAGTATAGGTAGTTATTTAGGTATAAACTCGTACCTATTAGGGTATAAGTATGTAATATAGTGAGCAAGTAGGTTTAGTAGGTATACCTAACCTTTTGATTAGGTACCATAACCTTAATAGTTATCGCTTATCGCTAGTTATCGTATAATTTCAGATTTACAAATGAATGAATTCTATATTATCTGACACATTTCCGAGGCTACAAAAGCATTTGAATGATTCACGACAAGTCGCATGAAAGCATCTTACTTCCTAGTCGTATCACGTAGTTATCCTCTATCCCTTTTACGTTATTTAAGCAGACACCAGATTTACTGTAACACACATTTCACGCGTGACAACGCCAGAAGCGGCTATAAATTGTACGATGATATGTAAAAATGGCAAAAACTGTCATTTATCCTCTTAGAGCGGTACTTGTAGGTTATCCCCTCGACTACGGCAGTGAGAAATACACTTTGTGGTCGACGAAGAAAGAACCGCAGCTTCCCGAGACTCGACCGCGTGGGACCAACACCACGGCCATGGCACAAGCTCAAATGTCAACCGCGTCTGTGTAATTGCAAACGTCTCTTGTTTATACCTTATATAGGCATGTAAATGTAACGCAGTCCAGAAGTCACTTTCATCGTTGGATCAAGTTTCCATCGAATAAAATCCCAAACATTAAACTGCGCAAGTTAATAAAAAGCATACATAGTATCTGCTATAAGTAGTTAAGTTACTAAACTGGCCCTTCCCATAAAACATTTATTCATATTCCTTCTTTGTTTTTTATGTTTCTTATTTCGTATTCGAAGTTTGTGCGCGACATCATATTTATTACTTTTGCAATTTCGGTCTGTAACAGCCGTTTGCTTTAATTTAAGTTTGGTTTAACATGAACTTAATTACGTTTTAGTGCGCCGGTTGCAATGTCGAGCGTACTTAACCAATATCGATGATGCGAAAGATTGCTTCGTAACATAATTTATTAGAGTAACGACGCTATTACCTTCCGCTCGATAACCGCTCGTTTGTTTAACACAGTAATTGTGCCGCCAGATCCAGTGCCGATAAATTGTACGTTCACAGACGCAATATATACCGAACCGGCAGCAGAATTCGCGTTAACGAGGCGCACTGCACCGGTGTTCTGTTAAAACAATGCTACAATTGCCGGGTCACAGAAGAGTGGAGCCCAACATTATTCTATTGCAGTGCGCCACTGCGCCTTGCGCTTGCACCGCACCCCACTCAATCCTTTGAGCCACATCTGTGCTCTGAGTGACGCCTTCTGTTATTGAAAATCACAACCCTTTTAGTTACATAGCTATTCACAATTGTTTAAGCAAATGTTTAGTTAATGTAGCGTAAAATACGCTTTGTTTCTTTCTCGCTCTAATGCTGTAATCACTCGACACGTATAGGTACTCGCTCTTTCTTCTCTCTCTATCCATTAACGACAAACGTGATGTGAACTTTAAAGCGCACTCATAACCCGCATGGTTTGCCTGTAAACAGTTTAGGACTGTGTCGACCGTCCAGTGGCGCCCTCATTGGGAGATTGTATTTCCTAATAAACGACCCAATTTCTGTATAGGTAATTCCTCAGTGTTGAGTTGTTAGTCTTGTTACGCTACGTTTGTTCTTTGTCACATAGTTTCATTTTGCGTATTTTTTTGCTTCATTACCTAAACGGTAAATGGTGACCACTTTAATATTGGTGATGAAGCCAAAAGTAAGTACATAATATAAAACTGTATCACATAGATCATAAGTTGCGGAATTAGTAAGACTAGGTACAACTTAACATGATGGATTATACAGAAATTGATTAGTTTATTAGGAAACACAATCCCGATGGTCGACGAAGTCTTAAGTTCAAAGAGGCACTGTAAGAGCATTTTACAAAGTCGAAAGTACTAATAAATATTTCAAAAACAATTGTTTTGAAACGGGTCTGTTAACGGATTAAAAACGGCACTTAACTAACTACAAAATGATGTAGATGATACATGCTGTATTACATAGATAAATATAAAATATGGGTCAAACTATTTTGAGGTCTTATCTTAAGAAGGTAACGTGTATGTTTAACAAAAAAATTGTGATTAGGTATATAGTACTACCGAATTTCGTTATCATTCGATAATATGTTATCGTAAGAAAATCAACTTGCCCCAGAAGTTTGAATCATTATAAAAATAAACAAGTTGAAGAAGACACAATAAAGTAAAACCTCACTGTAAAAAAAAACAGTCTGTCAACGTGAATAGCAATAAACTGTATCGGAGCATAAAAGATAGATTAAAACCTTAAAAATGAGAACTATAACAAAGCGCGCAGCGAACCGATCACGGCCAAAGCTACCAGACAATCGAGTTTTGCTTCTCACAATCACAAGACGGGTTAGCATGGACGAGAATAGTTAAATACGAAAAAAGTAGAATGCGAATCCTGACAAACGGGAGGATGCATACCTCCTGCATGCGTTGCATCCCGCACCGTGGGACCGCGCCAGTTTGCCTCGAGCTGCGTGCGTCTGGGCGACATTGCATCCACTACGTTATTACCATCATTTACTTATTTTTATTTACTCAATTTCCATATAGACGATGAAATAAGCCTGAAATAGCGTGAGAAACAAACTTGATCATTCATTAAATACATGTTTTCAATCGTAGTTATTAAATGCTTATCTGAACTCTGATAAAACAAATAGCAAGTACTTCACTACGTAAAGGTATTATAAGTGTTATAATGTTGCAAATGAGATAATTAACAACGAGGTCACGTAATTACTCTGCTTTAAGCAGTTTCTTTTTAAGGAGTGTTATGATTAACTGGTTAAATTTCCGGTGTCCCACGAATATGGAGCTGCCTTGTACCACGCATGTTGAAAGATAGCAATCACGATTCGAGATTATAAATTAGTCCACCGTCTGCCGGTCTATTTAATTTCAGAACAATTTAACAGATTTGGCTCTCAAACATTGATCTTATTTTACAAGAATGAAATCTCTTGCGCAGCTGTGCGCTGCAATTTTCCATGATCGAAACTTGTTATAAATTTAAGAACCCCGTCGCGTCTAACTGTCTGATGCAAAAAAGTTTTGAACCGTCGAATAGATTATCTGCCTACTGTCCGTTTTTGTCAGGGAATTTTTCCCATAAAAAAATGTTAGATAGATACTGTTTTAGCAATCTAGTGCGGACACCATAAAGTCCAATGCGCGTTTTTGAAGATTAGTAGGTAAGATTACTCATGCCCACGCGATTTGAATTTAATCTTGATTGAATAAAGTTTAGTAAATTAAATAAATTCCTTTATCTTCAGTAAAATTACACACGTGGTAAACAAAGTCTGTGAGGTCTACGTATTCGATAGGTAACATCACGTTTAAATTATTCTTTATCGCCATCGTCGCTATTTCCTTCCTTTTGCAACAAAGTTTAACGCGTAATGCTGGCCATCAAATCAATGTAACAATTGACGTAAATGCAGCTCAAAGTTATGCGACTATTGGATAATATTTACATATTACGTAATTAAGTTATTATTATAGTTGATATTTACTTTTGCTTGTTACAGGGCACACGGCCGAGGAAGATGGCGTGTGTAGAAAGAACGCGGTAGGCTGCTGGCAACATGGCCGTCGCCCGAGCGGTGCTAGTGCTGCTGGCGTCCACGGCACAGGCGTGGATGCCCGATGCCAATGCTCGCATACATATCAAATACGGTAAGTAATTAATTAGCTAGTGGAAGTGCTGTCACTGCTGTCTGATATTCGTGTTTTTGGTTGATGGTGCGAAGTGCTAACGTTCATGAGTTACACGGAGAAAAGTCTCGTCCATGATACCAAAATAGGTACTGTAATCTGAACGAGAAAAATCTAGTGAATTCTGTGACAATTGTTCACATGTATAAGTAACTAGACTTTAGTGCGTATTAATATAGTTATAGTTGTAATTTTTTTCTTTCCGTGTATGATGAACATACCGGGTGCCGTATTCTAATTTTAAAATAACATTAACAATACATTAAAAACACAATATATCTCAAACATAACATAACTCCAACACAACAAATATTCAACCAATATTTAAGTTGTATTGGAATAATTTTCAAGCAAATTCTGACATTTCTGATTCAGATATTCGCTTGCTGTTTTGCGTGGTTAATGCATTGGAGTTATATTGAAAATGAAGTTGGATCGTGTCTATACGTATTTTAAAGTTAGAATACGGATACGGCTCTACTTAAGTATCTATCGATGCGATTGGGCACTTGATAACTAGGTATTAAGTAGGTAATGTAAGCAGGAGCAGGGCCAGAAACCATTAAGAGTCGCCAGGACGCTCGCGTGAACTCGCGTCCCCATACAAACGTAGTAGTTGAAAATAAGTTTTGTATGTAAATCTGTAACTGGCTGTATTTTCTTTGTATTACAATTTTTAGCAACGGAAACGAATCTCCGACCTGGATCTGTACTACTAGAATGCCTATACCAAATTTCGTGGTTCTAAAGCATGTCGTTTTAAAATGAGAGCTGAATTACGTTTGTATGGTAATGCGAGCGTCCTGGCGACTCTTAAGGTCAAGAGGTTTATATTCATCAGACCATAAGAAGACAATTATAATGTATTTCAAACTTCTACTAAAAGCGTGTTCCGATATTTATTATAAGACAGATAGTAGTAAACACTGTAACGCGATTCTGTAGGGAACTGTATTAATGTTACCTTTTTGAATAATAAATCTGTAATATCTATCTATTAATGCTATAATAGTAGGTAGTAGTAGTACTAACTATTAAACTTCCGTTACACGTATTTGCCTGAACACGCTATCGAATTTATAATTCACAATTACACAGGTGCAAGGACCCAACAAAGCGTGTCATATTGATACGTGAGAATTTCCCAACCGATGGTTATGAAATCGTAAATTCACATTGTTGATAAACGCTGCACAATGTGTGCATTGTTCGCTTGATCCCAGTGATATTGGGTCTTGCTAAAAAATGGCTACCTAAGTTTGTAACGCGAGTCCGAGCCTTTTAACCGAGAAATTCTATAGATTGGCCAATAGGCGAACAATAGATTCAATTACTTATTAAGAGAAGCTTCACCGCTAGTTACCTACACCTTAATAACTATATTAACTATCTCCCGTTTCCAGCCATATATTTTTTTGATTGTCGTTTGATTTCATTATCATTGTTTTATTCAATTCTATCTTTATTCGACCAAATAAATAACAAATATTATTTGATTGAAACTGTAACGTACGGTTCTGTGTAAATTCTATCAGCCTCGGCGTCGTATGTACGCACAAAGCTGGTAGTGGAAGGGAAAGCTGTCACTAAACCTAACTGACAGCGTAATGTGGCGGTCGGGTAACGCGAGGCCACAAATCGCAGGTCATGCTTGCTCATTCCTCCACTAGCTTGTCCGTAATACGACGAATATTAATTTCATACCGAATCGTAACTCCATTAAGTCAATGACTCGGTATAAACTAAGTTATTATCGATTTGTTACAGGCGATGAAACTTCAGAACAGTTCGTCGGCGACGCGGCAGCAACAGACCATTTTCGTATTTTAGATAGAGACGACTTCTCCATCATTGTCGGTGGCAGGTAAGCTATTATGAGTCTGTAGCTTAACCTATTGGTATCAACGTAAACTCGCGTAATAATAGCAAAAAATAATACCAGTAGTTTGTACCAACAAGTATGTATCTGTAAATACCACTAGTAAATACAGACATTAAGTATACCTTATCAGATGAAAAGGGATGTAGGTATGTGTAAATCTGAGTCTTAATGAGCACCACTCCCTCGATATCTACATTCATAAAATGTTACAGCATTTATTTAGGCAGTTTGCCTTTAGTTACGACGTTTGACAAATGAGGAATATTGTTCCACCATCTCTCGCTCTTGAGACGGCAACGCGTTGATGATATTTCCGGTCTTGTTAGTACATAAAAGATGATTGCTTGCCTGTTTTGTAGCGAAGAAAAAAAAACAAAAATATGTTTATTTTCCTGCATGGACCTAAAGCTTTACCCAAGCCCTAAACGTGATGATTACGGAGTAAAACAGAATTAGCATTGAATAGCCTAATTTCCATAAAAGATGCTTCGCGGGGAATGTTAAGTTGTGTTTGGGCAGGTGTGCACCTCGCCTCGCGCTGGCGCTGACGCTACGATCCGCCACCGCTCCAAACGCACCTTGTTACGGCTTGCATATTTAATTGTCGCCACTAATTTAGCCTATTTTGTTCCAGAAACACTGTCTACAACCTCAGTCTGTACGACTTGTCGGAGAATTTAGATCAGGTAATGTTTATTCATTATTCATTTGCATGTAAAAGGATATTCTTTAGAGAAATGCTATTCTTTAGGTGGTATTGTGATTTTACCTGAGTCGGTAAAATGCATTTTAATTTAAAAAAATCGCTGGAGAAAAGTATAAAAAATACATCCGGAGAATATTGAGGGGAGTATTTTAACTGCTATGTTACGATAATCTTCGAGGCTAGCAGGCGGTGCACAAAAAATAGCACAAGGCCGGGAAGCGATATCGTTTGATTTTGAGGCAGACAACAACCAGACCAGTGTTGCTAAACGGTAGCCAGGCAAGCCGACGTTTGCCAAGTGCCGATAGATAAGGGTTTATTAGGGCTCCGTAGCAAAACACTTTGTGAAAACGTTGAGTACAAAATAAATACTAGCTGTTATTAAATTTGTTAGCATTTTTATTAGTGTAGAACTTACTAACTTTTAAAAGCGTAGGTAGGTTCAGTCGAGTTTACTAAAAGGGGGAGAGGAATCTGTATAGCGCGTTAATTTCAGGTCATATCCGCGGATAGGATCTCTATGTAGAAATGACTTTTTATTTATTTTGAATTCAGTAGTTACATTAATTACGGAACGAAACCCCTGAAGCGAGACACCGGTTTTTTATAAGCCGGTCGGCGACCCGCGGCGCAGCCGCCGAAAGCCACGTATCGCACTACTACAGGTTTATGTATCTAATCTTGCGCAAACAACTTTACAACAGTTCCCCGGCCCCGCTGCTTTCCGCTGCACTCTCTGTTTATTCTTAGTTACGACCCATTTCGCTCGGCGCACTGTTTATTTTGTAAATCGTGCGAGATTATTTACTTAAATAAAAATTTTGCTTTGAAACAACACAATAAAATAAATGGCTGAAAGGTTTCCGGCTACCAGACTTCCGCCAACAAAACTGAAGACTTTAATTCTAATCATTCCTACTCTTGATGTAAATTATGTCCTGCGAGTAGTACCCAAAGTTTATACATTCGTTTACAGTTGCGAAAATGAAAAAGTATTTTTTAAATATTTTTCAATAGTAAGTAATGAAATTGAGTAAAGAAGGATCGCCAAAAAAGAGGAGGATAGCCAAAAAATACAGGTCGAACTTCTAAGAGGTAGAGTCAATAATGGAAGTTGGAAACATTAAATCGAAGTTTTTATTGTACACCGAAAAAAATATTTTTCTACAATACTACAAGAATGTGTTGTTGTGAAAAATATAGTTATTTTTACTAGAATCTGGTGGAGATAACAAAAAATATTGTATTTTGTACAATTTTGTTTGGAAACGTTACTGGACAAGTCTGGTTAAACGCAGTTTAGCAAAATTTACAACTGCATTGTATAAATAGCGACGCAAGCGTAATAAATACAAAATATTTGTGTTATTTACAATATATATCGTAATCTGAACAATTGACGCATTGTATTACAATTTGAAATACTGATTGATACTTTCACGTAGCACCGCTAAGGCGCTCGTGGCCTGGCGGGTAGAACATTAGACTTTCAATCGGGAGGTCTCGGGTTCAAATCCCGGCTGGGGTACCACTGGCTCCCTACGGAAAATCTTGAGTATCGGTTGCAGAGCGGCCAAAAAAATATATATATATATTTATATATACACACATCACTTTTGCCTGGTAGATGCATGTCAATTACAATATTTTATAGTTATCACTACAATTCATATTGTAGTACTAACGATTTTGATATAACCAGAAAAGTTTTGTTATGTTTACAAAGTGTTTAGTCGTCACATATACAGCAAGACAATACTGTAGAGATAACAGGATTCTGGTTACCAGTACGAGACTTTTTTTTCAGTGTATTTATTTGTGGGCACAAGTCATACCGCGCAGCTAAAATTTCCCCTAAAACACAGCATAGTTTCCCCTCAAAACAGCATTCGAGCCTAAATGACGCTGCGCACGCTAGGGGATGACTGATAATAGATAACCAAGAGCGCAGCTTGGCAATTCATAATTCAAGCGGGCAACGATTAATGGCATCACAATGTGCGCATGAAACAAAAATACGACGGACGTAGGGCGGCTCGAGGGTGTTTGGCGCGCTGCCATCTCCGCCCGATATTGCTTTAGTGCAGCAAAATTCGACCGCTGAAACTAATATTCTATTAATTCATCCTTGAGGGCATCTAACTTTATTGTAAGCCTTTACGAAGGACCTAATCGATTAGGTTCAGTTTTCATGTAAAAGAACTATCGTTTTAATGGTTAAATAAATGAGAAACCTTCTAATACGTCTAATAATTCTGCCGCTAAGTTCAACTAACTCTATTACAAACTTACATAAGTAATTAGTCTTTAAAAATATTGTTTAGGTAGGTACCTACCTTCGTGGTGCAGCTAATCGCTTTTATGTTCTAAATCGAAAACCTTGAAAAACACTTTAAACTACACGTCACATACTAAATGTAGCCCTATCGTTGAATAATTCACGTATGACGAGGTGCCCGTACGTTAACTCGAAGCCCGAATACTAATGGCTAAAGCTACTTAACTCCTTACGTGAATTTGTCCCGTGTCTACCGTGACTTCAAAAAATATATACAAATTCAAATACTTTCGTAAACACATATGTAATACTAATGGGACATGGCCGCAATATAATATCTAGATTTCGGACACGAAAATTAATCAGTAGATTACAAGGATTCCTGGTATTTAATTTCGTATTTATCTAATTGAGTTCTTGGACAGGTAAACTAGGTACATATATCCAAATTTAATTACTGATTTTCAGTTTTATGACAGTGGAAATGCATCAAAGCCCTAGCCTATAGCCCTACTCCCCATTTGCACCAGCGCACTGCGGGACTTTAGTTCTACTAATTTAATAGATCCTATACCTATTATAGTAGATACAACGCAGAGTAACGGGACTCTAAAGTACTATCACATGCGCGACTAGAATTCTCGAAGCAAAGTGCAATACCTTGTAACTGGCAAGTAGAAAGATACCTTGTCTCCGAGAATTATTAATAGGGACTTAACTGCCCACGTGCCGTTAGCTACTTTCATGCACTAAACACATAAACTAAACATAACTTAAACCGAGTATCTATGAGGAAATGAGGAAATTATTTTTGTATTAAGCAGAACGTCTGCTAACGATACCACAATGTTTAGAAAGGAAAAGTAGAAAAATCCACTGCCTCAGGCGAGACTCGAACTCGCGACTCTGAGAAACATGCCCATCGCTCTGACCAACTGAGCTACTGAGACTTACCTGACGGCTGCGAATTTTCCACCATATCCTTTATTTATACAAGGTGTAACAAAAATGCTGGTGATCCGTTTTAAGGGCATAATTGGTATCGTACCTTTTCTAATACTGAAAAACTAAGAAAAAAATATTCTCGCGAAAAACAATTGGGTTTGTATGGAGGGTTGGGCAGCTGGGATGACGTGTCCCATACAAAAAATTTTTTCAAGTCCATAAAACTTTTCTCCTACATTTTCTTACTCACAATTATGCCCTTAAAACGGATCACCAGTATTTTTGTTACACCCTGCCCGCCCTGTAGGTATATGCGCTTATGAGGAATGCTTTATACTGCTCGTACCTACATTAGTTATCCCGATATATTTGGCAGTGTTAAACCGCTCACGATTGAAGACAAAGCTTTCATAAATAAAACACGGAAAATATCACGCCCGTACTTCATTTTTGCGAATGATAGTTTTGAACTGATGGTTTACAGTACTAATATTATTTATTAGTCAGTTTTGGTGTCCTAAAAAAACGTGTTTGAGACGAGTTAGCAGCTGACATTTGTGTGCTCACGACACAATAAGTTGCTGTCGCTTCACAACTAGCTGTTACGAAACGAACTCACGCTCTTTATAAATTGTGCAAATGAGCCAAAACGGTACATGTATTGATTATTTAATCAAGTTGTATTGATATACGTCCTATTGTGGGAGTTTCATTCGTCATCATCTGATTCATTCATAATATGTTTACGATTTCAATGTTTATATAATATTGTCCGCAGCGCCTAGAATGGAATTCGACGGATGCTCACACGGAACTATGCCAGTTGAAAGGAAAATCATTAGATGAATGCCAAAACTACCCGCGTGTCGCAGCTAGGTCGCACGGACGTCTACTGGTCTGCGGCACCAACGCGTTCAAGCCGCTGTGCAGGCGGTACGCCAGGCACCCGCCCACCCAACACCTGGAGGAGTTCGACGGCACCGGCCGCTGCCCTTACGATCCGCAACACAATTCGTCCGCCATATTTGCCGGTAAGCTTCAAATCCCCCTCTATATTTCACTTTTAAATGTCAATGATGAGCTTAACCTTTATTATTCGAACAATTTCCTGGCTGCGGCGTGATCACACATAGCAATGATCATCTAAGGAGAAGGCACGACGCTGCGCCACCCAGAGAGGGGTTGCACTGAACACGACGCGACGCCGCGATATGAATCAATTTATAGCCTTTACAGTTACTCCTATCCAACCCACATTAGATACCGTTATATTCAGAAATTCTAGTGATAATCTGCAAATATTATACGCTATAATAAGAAGTAAAACGAGCTAAGTACGTGCACTTCAAAACCACAATTCAAATTACGGTTGAACATAATGACAGTAAGTTCGAGTAATGTACAGACACGAATGGGATGAAGAAACCGCATAATTAGGTGCACGATTCCTTATTTGACTCTTACCTATCCGTTAATGGTCTTCGCTGTAATTTGCATAAAACATTGAAACAGCTGAATGGCTAACCTACTTACTTTCACTATTTTTACGACATAACATAAGCGTGATACTGCTTTTGGCATTTATCAGGCGAACTTTGTAAACACACGACGAGTCGTAGTGATTATGTCCTCTTTGCAACGACTTAAGTTATTATGCAGATAATGTTAAAGTACCTATGTCATAAAATAAACGCGCTGTCGTAATACGACACTACCAAGCACATTGCAGTATGTACCTAACTAGATATCTCAATGAAAAGTGTTCTCTTAGAGTTTGCTCATTATTTTGCTCCTAGACGCGATGATTTTGATCGATCAAATACGGAATAAAAACAAAACTGTTTTTCAGACGGTCAACTGTATACAGCGACGGCGGCGGACTTCTCCGGAACGGACCCGCTGATCTACCGCGAGCCGGTGCGCACGGAACGCTCCGACCTGCGCCTGCTCAACGACCCCTCGTTCGTCGGCGCGGTCGCGTCCACTAGCCACGTCTACTTTTTCTATCGTGAAACCGCTGTCGAGTACATGAACTGCGGCAAGGTAATTCTCAAAATGAAATATCTTATTACATCGGTATCTAAATTACATACGCCATTTAATGCTGTAATGTTTTAAGAGTAATATGAGGTTTGCACAGCGATAATCGCGCGGTTGAATAATGTGGCAAATTACGTCGGCCGTTTTTTACTGTCACCATTCGTTGCGCTAATTTAATTTATAAATGATTTCTGTTACAGTCGGTGTATTCAAGAGTAGCCAGAGTGTGTCTAAAGGACAAAGGAGGACCACACACGTTTAGTGACCGCTGGACCTCGTTTATGAAGACGCGTTTGAACTGTTCGATGTCAGGGGAATATCCATTTTATTTTGATGAAATTCGTAAGTATTGTGACAACTGGTTCAGTTTTCTATTATGATATTTATGAGAGGTAAATTAATTGCGTACTTATTTTAATTATTTCAGAGGCGACAACGGAGTTAATTAATGGGATTTATGGAAGTGGAGGCAGCAGAAATGATATCATATATGCAGTATTTACTACCCCGCAAAATGCTATAGGAGGCTCGGCAGTGTGTGCCTTTGCTATGAGAGACATTTTAGACGCATTTGAGGGACCTTTCAAAGGCCAAGAGAGCATGAACTCTAATTGGCTGCCGTTAGAAAAGGATAAAGTTCCTGAACCCAGGCCGGGGGCCTGCGTAGAAGACAGCCGGACACTGTCCGACTCGGGGGTCAACTTTATTAAAACGCACCCACTGATGGATAAGTCAGTTTCATCGTTCCTCAACAGGCCAATATTGACTAGAGTTAGTTTACAGTATAGATTCTCAGCTATCGCTGTTCATCCTCAAGTACAAGCAATGAATGGCAACAAATACGACGTTATCTACGTCGGAACAGATGACGGTAGAGTTATAAAAGCCGTCAACGTTGCAGCCAACGAAGGTGTTTTTGACTCGAGTGCCGATGAATATAGTAGAAACCCGGTAAGGACGGCCGTGATCTCCGAGGTGCAAGTGCTCCCACAAGGCGTCCCCATCAAGCAAATGCACGTGGCCCTAACTACGGAGAAATTAATAATAGCGTCGGGTGACATCATTAAAGCTGTCTCGCTGTCACACTGCGGCAACGTGCAATCGTGCAGGTATAGTAGCATTTTGTTGTTTACTCTCTAGAGTGTCTTATCAATTACATGGAACAATTAAAGTAGAATAACAGATACGTCACCTGCCACACCTAAGCTATATTACTTATAATCGTTTACTGATTAGATATTGTAAACTTCCAGAGAATGCGTGGCCCTGCAAGACCCTCACTGCGCGTGGGACTCGAAGCAACAACAATGCGCTTGGGTCGGAAACCGACAGTTTCCGAACCCAGAGAGGTTCCTACAAAACGTAGAGAACGGAAAGACTGAAATATGTAATAAACTCCCCGCCCTATTACCGGGCGACCGACATAGTAATAGAAATCCGGGCACAAAAAAACCCGTGATATCCGAACCCGACACACGAAAGACTGATGACATTCAAAATGAAATATTAATAGAAGTTGTCGAAACAAACGTCCTCTCCGAAGAAAAAACTAACAAACACGAAACAGGTAAATTTTGCTCTGGCGTCAGTGGCACGATTTTTCAGTCAGATGCTTGGGAGTCAAATTTATATAGCATAAAAATAAGTCTATTTCAACATGTGTTTATTTCTGCAGACTCGCTAACAGTGGCCGCTGCGGAGGGCAACATCTACAGCGCACAGGCGCTGATGACGGCCGTGGTGGCGTCCTGCCTCGTCACCCTCATGGTGGGCTTCGTCATCGGGTACCTCTTCTCGCGGCGATTTCGGCACCCATTTTTTACCGATACCTCACCGTTCAATGAACAACACAATCATCTTAACAGGTAATTAGGAATCTATACTTCCTTTTATCAATAAATAAATTAATTAGATTGTATTGTCCATTATTAATACCTAACAAGGTAGTTTTTTACAGACAAGTTTTTGTGATTTGCTGAAGTGAATCATTTGTAAACCACCCACACCTCTACTATACACTATACTTTATTTACGCACTTGCAATAGATTATGCTAAGGTTACATTTTAAAGACGCGCGTTATAGTACATTTCGTACCTAGGGCGGTAAAATAAAGAAGGGTTCAGATCGCTGGCATTTGTGGCCCGAACCGAAGGTAAGGGCCATAAACAAGCGATCTGAGGCCTCCTTTTTTTACCGCCCATGGTGCGTACATAATTTTACGTCTTCTCCTGGGTGTGAAGTGAGATTTGTCGCTGCGCCCTAGGGCGGTAAATCTCACTTAGCGCCCAGAGTGACGTAAAAATATATTTAGATAACAAAACATACGTGGAAATTAACATTAAGCGTTTTTTTATCTTCCAGATTAAGTCCATTAGAAACGCCATTGAACGCTAATTCAGCGTACATGCCGCCGCGTTCCAAAAACGTGAACATGGTCGCGAACGTGTGCCCGCTCGCCAAGCAGGACAACCTGCACCTCGAACTCGGCAAGGAGCGAACCCTCGACCTCCGCAACTCCACCGAGTCCCTCGACAAGGATCTCAAGTGCGGCACGCTGCAGAAAGTTAAAAAGACTTACATTTGAAACCTACCCAAGCAAACCTTTTACGGGTCCATTGCGAAGTGATAAACATTGCGTGCCAAGGCTTCCGACGAGTCGGATCGGACTAGTGTTACAGTGTGCTTGTAAATATGTTGGTGTATAGTTGACGGACAACAAATACCTGGACGTTCATGTGCGACGACATTGAAGCATTTTATTTATAGACTAAAGCGATGTAGAAATCGACTAGTTAGTAAATGGTTGAAGAATGAATGAGGTGTTTAACACTAAAACTGAAGCTGTTGTAGAAAATACATACTGACTGTTATATTTAAATATAAACAAATTACCGTTGTATATGGTATTTATCGGTTTTAGTATTGAATATCTATTTAAAACATTCCATAGGTATATATTACAATAGAAATAAAATGCATTGAATTGTGTAAATATAAAATTAAATTTGTATATAATGCTGAAATAGCTAGCAGGGAGAGCTAATATCATACTCGTTATTCAGTTCTGTGAAGTTAATCAATGGCATATGTACGTTGGATCTAGTAGCAAAAAAATACTTATAGGAAAATTAGGTTGTACAAGTTTTCTATTACGTAGGTGCAGAGTAGATCAAGCTCAAGGATAGACACATATTACAAATATGTTCTTATATTGAAACAAATCATATTATAAATTTCGTTGAAATATAAAATTATTATAGCATTAAAATTGCTGTGCTAAGTGCATAGTGCCTTGTAGGTTGCCAATTTAGTGCCTAAAATGTATGAAAATCAGGTATAAAGAAATATATATCCTGGTGATAATTATTCATGCTGCATCAAATTACTTAAAAAATCGAGTAACTAGTTACATGTATGTTTTTTTTATAATTATAATAATGTAAATATTATTATATTACATTAGGACTATCAATATCATACGTATGCTTCCCTGCATGGTTACATAAACATTTACTCCTGTTTCATATTAAATTAGCACTACAATTAATTTGATTAGCTTTCATAATTATATTCTGAGTGCGCCTACTCATAATTTATTACAATAACCAGAACTTGAGTGACCTATACCGTAAAATTAAGAAGAATTGGGCTGAAATAACCACCAGAGATCTAAAAATTAGCAAGTTTTCCCACCGTGAAACAAAGTTTTAAGATAAGGAGGTAATCTGTTCGTGTACATACTCGACTAGCAGTAGAAAATAATGATATTATAAAGTATCATGACATTTAAATGAATGTTATTATTATAATTTTATTTTTAAATATTTACCTATTTTCTACATAAGTTTTCAAGCAATTGTAAAATTGTGATGTTTGAACCAGATAAATTCAGAAATCCAGTATACTCAAAAACACTTTTTTGTTTATATATTTTTTATATTGTAGTAAATCGATTAAATATTTAGCAATTTTATCAATTTCCAATAATACTGGAGGAATAAAAGTATTATTACATTACGCCGTTGTTTCAATTCATCTCTAAATTAAACCCAATTACAGTAATTACAATGCCAAACTAACAGGTATCAACTCCCTCGGATGAGCAATCTTGAAAAAAATTAAATTATAAAGTAGTAGTAACTAGTAGTAAAACACTTTATTGCACTAAAAGTACTAAAACATTGTACACAATAAAATTATGAAACATACAGGTAGGTAATTTTTACAAAGGCGAACTTATCCCTATAACTCCAATAAGGGATCTCTTCCAGCTCTATCATATTTTCTCGGTAAAGTACGCGCTACGGTAACGTTTCTTACAGAAGGTAAAGTTGCCACGGTTGACGGTAGGTATCTAAAACGGCTATTAGACATAGGTGTAATTAAAGGTAGGGCCTGTAGGGAGCTGAAGGAGGGGTAGGGAGAGGCAGGGTACACAACAGATTGGGCCCTGCAGGTTGCAACATACGTATGGCGTTTCTATTTAAAGGTACATCATTGTCGGTTGTTAATAAAGTTTATTTCTAAATTAATTTTTATAGCAGCATCGCCTTATTGATAACGGACAATAATGTACCTTTGACTTGAATATATCACGCATATTTGACAGTAAGTCACGACCTCACGACACTAAATGGAGCAACAGATAGTTGACTTTACATATGTTGAAATATGGTTCATTATCGGATGCAGTCTTTGCAAATGTCAAACAAAAAAGCCAAGGATCATTTTTGCTTGTATTTTCAAACAAAATATAGAAGGCAGTAATCCTTAGGGGCGTTAAATATGCATAAGTGTCAAACGTCAAAATAGTTAAGGTGCTCTTATACGGGCGATAAAAATTTCCGAATTGCCGCAATTTTGACGTCACGGCCATATCGAGCAATTTCAAGCAATTCGAAATATTGCTCAATATGGGGCAATTATTGCTCCAGTATGGCGCCATTCTGGCTCCATTCGAATTGCCCCATATAGCAGCAACTCGGGAAACTAGGCAATACGTTCATACACGATAAATACAGTGGAGCAATACGACCGCGCCGTTTCCCCTCCCCTTGCACTGTACCAACTGGTCGCTTCACCCACGCCCGACCGGCGATCGCGCCGTTTCCCCTCCCCCTACGCCCGGACCGCGCTCGCCCTACTAGAAAAAGAATGGGACATGCATATATGTGCGTACGGGATAGAAATACAAATTGCCTTGAATTTTCCAATCGTCTGGATATACCGGCAATTGTAGTCGGCAATATAGAGCAACACGGAAATGAATGGAGCAATACGGGAAATGATTGCCGAAATAATTGCCGCAATATCTAGAAATTGCCTCGTATTGCTCAATTAATTGCTCCATATTGCTCCAGTACTTTCGGCAACGTATCGCCGGGCAATAATTGCCCGAAAAATCGCCCGTGTAAGAGCACCTTTACGGCCATTGAGGTAAATATACAAGAGGAGAAAACTTCATATCAACACAACGTTAGAAGCGTGCCACGCATCTCGTATCACGACGTACCGACAAAAACGGAGTGTTTATATTCTAAAATGAACTATCGAAGTATATTTATCTCTTTTCCGCTAGGGTATTACGATTGCGCAAGGCAATATTGCCATCTTTGTCTGTCATGGATATCATGATATTCGCTGTTTCGTACAGTTCGGTGTTGCTACAACATGAAAATATTTCCTAGAAATAATCGATAAATATTTTCAAATATAATAAAATGACATCAGTTATCTATGTTAAAATGTATAATTTCTTAAAGTAAAGTAAAATGAAAAAAGTGTCTCCACGTAGAACTTTTTCGTTAATTGCTATCAAAATTGTTACCGGTGCTCTTTAAACATGAAACAATTGTGAAAATTTAAAAAGTGGCTACCATCTTGAAACCCTTGTTTCTGGACGGATTGCTTTCAATCTTGATAGGTATCTGAGGTTCTGTGTCATGTGTTTTTATACTTTTATAACGAGCCTAAGCACTTCGTAGGAGTTCTGAATAAAACTTCATATTAAATTTATATTTACATTTAGTAATAATATAATATTAAGTGTACTACCGTATTATATTGTAATTGTTCAGTCCGAGGTATAAACCTATACTCTGTACTTTTAGGTATTTAAAAAAACGTAAACAAACAGCAGCTGTCAAAAATGACAGATTCAGGGGTTTAGAACCTTTTTCGAGTGATATAATTATTACCTATGTTAATAACCTTAAATATTATAATTACGTATATTATTTAAAGTAATTAATGTACTATTGAAAGACATCTTACCCATAAGCACTGGTAGCCTGGTGGTAGCTGTGGTAAGATGTCTTTCAATCCGGAAGATTCGAACCCAGATTCGAACTGAGTTTATCAGTCGGTCTTTGACTTTGATGAAAGAAAACACCGTGAAGAAACCTGCATACATTCACAAACAAATTCAAAGGTGTATGTGATGTCTCCAGCTACATACTACAATACAAGCATAGTGCCAGTGTGAAGACTATAGTCCAAGCCCTCTACTGCATGGGAGGAGTCCAGAGGCCTTTGTCTGTGCTCATTATCTTCATCATTATCATCAAAACAATCATCATCATCAGGTCCACTGCATCGAAATGGTGGTTTTCTTGAGAAAATGCTTGAGTTGCTTAAGAAAACACCCAAATCACCATACATGTGCCTTTAAAAATTGAGGAGTTCCCTCAATTCCTCATGGATCCCATCATCAGAACAGCACCATATTAATATGGGACCACCTTGGATGTAGATCCTTTCAAACAAAAAAAGAATTACTCAAATCGGACCACGGGTATCGGAGTAATCGGTGAACATACATAAAAAAAAAACACCAAACCGAATGCAGAACCTCCTTCCTCAATGGAATTGAAGTCGGTTAAAAAGTGACACAAGGTACGTGTTGCTACACTAAAAACGGTACTCTGTAATCTAGTCGTATTTTATCCTCATAACTATAACCTTGCGTTTTGCACATCTGCAAAATTGGGTGTTTTTTATGAGGCAATTTACTATAAAAAATTATTAATCATTTAATGTGATATAAATAATTGGGTAAATTTATATATGTGTATATATATCATAAAATCCAGCGTAACTACAGGTTGCTGAAATAGGATGGATCGAATCTGTAACCTGTTATTTTTTAAAATTGAAAATTTAACAGGAACCAAAACCTGCCCAATAAATTACCCTTTTAATGGTTTGTTTACGTTTTTTTAAATACCTAAAAGTACAGAGTATAACTGCGCAATAAGAAATTTGTAAATTACAAAGAAATTAAACACCGCTATGTAACACTACCTACTTTTTCCAATTTTGATAACATTTTCATATTGGATAACTACACAAACCCGCATATATCAACTATGGAAGTAATCAGTTCATTATTTTTTTAATAAGGTCGAAATGAAATCGAAATTAAAAATCGCGAACTTTAAAACCTCTTTATAAGTTATAATATAGTATAGCATTCAAACAAACCAGAATTTCCCAAAAATACGAGAAATTCAAATAATGTTTTACTGGCAACACTAAGTCTAGAAAATGCCGCTAGTTGATTTTCGTATTTTTTCGTGCTATTTACGACAATTTGAGTGCAGAAACAGTAAACTCAATTGTGAAAGGTTATTCCGTGTTATTTGGTGTGGGTTTCGGATCGCGACGTGCAAGATTTTATGGTACATTTTGCCATTTTCACGGACCAGAATCACTGTCACCGTCAAATTGTCAACTGAGTTGACGTAAGCCTCTCACGAGCCTACAGGCTTCTATCGAGTTACACGCATATGGCCTCTTACTGCAGATCTAGTCGTATATATCAATGGTTACGGCCCGTCAGAAAATAAACGATTATCTTTGAATCGATTCTGTAAACGACGCCGGATTTTCGATATGGATTAATTTTTTAATCATAATAGTAATGATAAAAAAAGTAAAAGTTTAAGCTCATTTTTAGTGAACTGTATTGTTCTTATGAGTAATAAAGTATCTCTAAACCTAAACCTAAAACTATAATTACATGTGAAATTATATTTCATATTTTTGTAAACTAGACGTCGTTTTTTTACACCTAAAAACAATACATAAAGGCATTTTCACGGAGCTCTTTACTCACTGATGAGATGAAACGATGAACGAAATGTGTGTAATCGATTTTTTAAATAGTTTTTATAAACGTATTAGATTTTCCTGCTAATAACGTTGACAGAGGGGAAATGTACCTAAGCTTACTCCATAGATATATGCTCTAAGCTACCAAATAATTATGCCGTCATCTCCAGGGCCTGTTTTTTAGTAGACTATTTGGTACTCAGTTTCCAGTTAGCTCTAGTTTCTCAAAATAAAAACCGGCCAAGTACGAGTCGGACTCGCGCATGAAGGGTTCCGTAACATTATTTATAAAAACCAGCCGTAGCTAATATCGAATAAATTATTATCGCAAGGTCGTATCTGCCGAGTACTTAGATTTTTGGAGACAACTCAAAAACGCCTAAACCGATAATGTTCAAAACAATTTTCGTTGAAAGAATATTTAACGATGTATCTCCTTGATTTTTTTCGTAATTTTTGGACTGACAGTTCAAAAATTACAGGGGGGACACAATTTTTAAGACTTTCGGAGCGATTATTTCTGAAAATATCCACCTAATCAAAAAATGTTCGAAGAAACCTCAATGTAATTTTTAGAGACCTATCGATTGATATGCATCATGTTGATATTTGGCAAAAATTAAATTTTTGACAATTAGTTACATAAAAATATGTTTTTTAGCAATTTCTCTACAAAACTAAGTAGTTGCACTGCACACACAATACACTTTATGTGAAAATTTGATAATGATACGTCTTATAGTTTCCGAGTAAAATGGCTGCGACATACGGATGGACTGACATACAAACAGACAGACAGGCAGACAGACAGACAGACGGACAGACAGACATGACGAATCTATAAGGGTTTTTTGCCATTTGGCTACGGAACCCTAAAAAGGCTGGGACAGAGCCGTAATTTTAGGTTAAATGGGCTACTGCACGTAAAATGAAGTCAAAATAAGTCAGCTGTCCTAATTTTTTGCAAGCTTTCTATTGGTACCCCACACGTGTAATACAAATGAAAAATAAAATTCATTTTTAAAATATTATGAATCCCCCTAAACGTCCTAAACTTTTGGAGTAAATTGGCTGTGATAGACTGACGGACAGACAAACGAGTGATCCTATAAGGGTTCCGTTTTTATTTTTTAATGTACGAAACCCTAAAAACTTTAATTATCTTTTGTTCCAATGATTTTATTTACACGGGATCACAGGTCAAGCGCCGAACACAATGGACGGAATGAACTCCATAGATGGCGCTAATATGGTAATTTAAATTAACCTCCTGACGAAAGGGATTTATAATTTGTGAATCTGACAGTCAAAATTTTATTGGGGCCTATGTACAGTCAATGCCAAAAATATGTATCCACTGTTGCTACTTATTCCAGTGAAATAAGGTTCAAAATTGTATACACATTTTTGGCGTTGACTGTACTGCATATGAGAAGCTGGTCGCATTAGGAGGTTATGGGAAAGTGATTTTATGGACATGGCAGTCCTCATGGTTTATTTGTATATGATCACATTTCATAATTTCATAAAAAGCTCAAGAGTCAGGTACTTGCCAAATAATTAATGTAATTACATAGAAACTGGCGCTTTTCAACTGCAGTTGTGACAATGCTTGTATCAATTACAACACCATCCTCACAAGGAATTGCTTCCTGTTTCACTTGCGGGCATCCCTCATGGAGTAAAATAAAATTATGAAGCACACAGGAAGCATATATCAACGTTTCAACAGTTTCAGGTCTATTGATGTCAATGTGATTTAACTTTCTAAATCTCTCTTTAAGCAGCTCAAAGGCATGTCCAATATATGAGCGAGCTTTCCAATGAACTTCATTGAACTTCATTTCTTCACTTGTTAGTAATTCTTCACTTGAAAAGGGAGTTATCAAATTCTTCCGCAACTTATACTGAGAGTCTCCTAGTATGTGATTTTCAAAATCAACAAAATTCTTCAGCTCCTCATTAAGTTTGCTTTCTCTAAATAATCTTCCTTTCTTTGTTTTTCCAATCTCACCCACATGAACATCTATAAACATAAGCGACTCGTCGCAGACGGCTTGAAGGAGTACAATTTCAGATTTAGATTTTTTATTTCTTATTGGCGACACCTTAAATCGGCAAGCATCAATGAAACCCACACAATTGGGGAAGTTGAACTTATTATTCACCTTAACCCTTGTAAAATGCTGCTCTTCCATTGATGGCCAGATGATGAAACTATATCTTTGGTCTGTTAACAGCGTAGCAATTTCATGGACTATTACATTAACTGTTGATTTATGCAGGTTGAATAAGTGTCCAAGTTCACTATAAGATGAGGAGTTGATCAACAGCCATAGAAAAACATGAACTTTTTTATCTAAAGGCACAATGCTTCCAGTCTTGGTAAAGTCTTTTAAAAAGTTGATGAGAGCCTGAAATTTAAGAAAAACACTGTAAAAATTTTTCATTATAACATAATTATAGCTGCTTATAAAGGATAGATCCAAGAAGGATCCAACTTGATCCAATGATCGCTTAACATATTTTATAAATAAAACTATAATGCTTCAAAAAACATGCATTTTCTATAATTTTTATACGGTACTCTTTATGTAGATAAAAAAATGTATCATACCTCCACTGTTCTCTTTTTCATTTTGAACAATTCCACATAGTCATCATTAGTGAAATTTATGACACTTTCTTCATAAAAGTTCTTCCCTGTACGTGAGACTGAAACATGTAGAGGTTCTTTCTGGCTCGGGCCGTTTGTGAGCAAATCTTGATCATATTCTTTTTTAAAAACTTCATTGATAGTTGAAATGTTCTCAATGTTTTCGTTTACCACTTTCGCAACAGCAACCACTAGCCGGTTCATAGACGTAACACTGTCGCTGTCCAAAAACATTTCCGTGATAAACTTTTTGCTAACTGAATCCATCGTTTGAAGATAAACTTGGAATTGGAAAATACTTTACGCACACACTATGCGATAATAAAATATAAAATGGACTTTTAGAACATTTCGATAACATTTGTAATCATGTATTTATTACTAAATATAACCACTTATTATTATATATGATAATGTCGTTTATGTTTACTTGGATTGCCTTCGGTCACATCGCAGCCACCATCACCTTCATTTCATCCATTCCATCCCACGTCCCAGTCCCACAGTATGCTTGCTACTACGCTTGCTATTTGCATAAAGATGCTCTAAGGCTATTTATTTGCTATTTGCTATGCTATAGCCGCCAGCCGCGAAACTGGAACTGTCACTAGTGTCACTTGTCAAGTTAAACGTCAAAAGAAAATAAATAAAGTTCGTTCGGATACTACCCCGAATAGAGGTAAAGTAGCTGTCACACCTTCCTTAAAGCGGTATTACACATTGCAACCTGCAGGGCCCAATCTGTTGTGTACCCTGCCTCTCCCTTGCCCTCCTTCAGCTCCCTACAGGCCCTACCTTTAATTACACCTTCCAACATGACAGATTGGGCCCTGCAGGTTGCAATGTGTAATAGCCGTTTTAGGGTCAAACAGACCTAGCGGAATTAAGCCAATTCATAGACAAAATGCTTAATTTTTTCTATGCTAGCGGAAATTTGTCTATGACTTCCATACAAAAAAATTAGCTACCATAGACAATTTTCCGCTACCATAGACAAATTTAACCATTTTGTCTATGAATTGGCTTATTTCCGCTGTGATTCCGCTAGGTGTGTTTTGACCCTAAATCAGAGGGCCTACCGCGAAGTTCGAAAATCGACAAAACGATGGGCCCGTCTCTATCGCTCTTGCATATACGAAAGAGAGTGATGGAAATATTCGATTCGATGAACGAAGTGCTTCGCGGTTATAGGCCAGAGGGCCTACCGCGAAGTTCGAAAATCGACAAAACGATGGTCCCGTCTCTATCGCCCTTGCATATACGAAAGAGAGTGATGGAAATATTCGATTCGAAGAACGAAGTGCTTCGCGGTTATAGGCCAGAGGGCCTACCGCGAAGTTCGAAAATCGACAAAACGATGGTCCCGTCTCTATCGCTCTTGCATATACGAAAGAGAGTGATGCAAATAGACGATACGATGAACGAAGTGCTTCGCGGTTATAGGCCAGGTCCTAACGACAACAACGCTGCAATACGTTAAAGCGGTATTACACATTGCAACCTGCAGGGCCCAATCTGTCAGGTTGGAATGTGTAATTGAAGGTAGGGCCCGTAGGGAGCTGAAGGAGGGTTAGGAAGAGGCAGGGTACACAACAGATTGGGCCCTGCAGGTTGCAATGTGTAATACCGCTTTTAGACACGTTTGGACTTAGAGCTTTAGGGTCACCACACACCTAGCGGTTTTCCTCGCGGAATTAGCGGAAGTAGCGGAAATTCATAGACAAAATGCTTAATTTGTCTATGGTAGCGGAAATTTGTCTATGGCTTCCATACAAAAAATCTGCTACCATAGACAAATTTCCGCTACCATAGACAAATTTCCGCTACCATAGACAAATTTCCGCTACTTCCGCTAATTCCGCGAGGAAAACCGCTAGGTGTGTGGTGACCCTTAAACCAAGCGGAGTAGCCATTGACAGGCGTTCCCCTCTGCCGAATGAGTATGACCAGTGGTCATACTCAGTGTATGGACTGACGTTTATTTGACGTGGCTATTTTGACGTTTCGCATACATTTGACGTTCCCCTCCCCCGCAAAAAACGACAGACTTTTTCCGATAGAAATGAGAGCGCGTCTCGCATCCGGTTGTTTTAATAATCAAAGCGTTTGGAGATATTGCTTAACGTATCTAACTTAGGGTCGCCACACACCTAGCGGTTTTCCTCGCGGAATTACCGGAAGTAGCGGAAATTTGTCTATGGTAGCGGAAATTTGTCTATGGTAGCAGATTTTTTGTATGGAAGCCATAGACAAATTACCGGAAGTAGAGGAAATTCATAGACAAAATGCTTAATTTGTCTATGAATTTCCGCTACTTCCGGTAATTCCGCGAGGAAAACCGCTAGGTGTGTGGCGACCCTTATAGCGGCATTAGCGGCGTCCTTGTCGTTAGGACCCAATTTAGGGTCACCACACACCTAGCGGTTTTCCTCGCGGAATTAGCCGAAGTAGCGGAAATTTGTTTATGTTAGCGGAAATTTGTCTATGATAGCAGATTTTTTGTATGGAAGCCATAGACAAATTTCCGCTACCATAGACAAATTAAGCATTTTGTCTATGAATTTCCGCTACTTCCACTAATTCCACGAGGAAAACCGCTAGGTGTGTGGTGACCCTTAATTGGGATGGCGACTGGTAAAAGCAGTATTAGACATTGCAACCTGCAGGGCCCAATCTGTCAGGTTGGAAGGTGTAATTAAAGGTAGGGTCCGTAGGGAGCTGAAGGAGGGAGAGGGAGAGGCAGGGTAGACAACAGATTGGGCCCTGCAGGTTGCAATGTCTAATAGCCGTTTAAATAATATGACCTATAGTTTGGACCCGCCATCAGGGTTCGGAACCGGTTTTTTTTTCCAAAAAACCCCGAAGTAACCCAATTTATTTAATTATTTTATGGACTTTATGTAAAACATATCTAATAGTTATGGAAGAGTTAACGAAAGAACGGAAGAAAATACCGGTTTTTTAGTATGGAGCAAATACCGGTTTCCGAGCCTTGCCCGCAATCTCCGGATTGAAATTATTATATTACTGCCAGGTAACTAGTTTTATTTATAGGTACCGCTATTACAAGGCCAAAAAAGTAGTGGAAACAACTACAAATACTTGCTCAACTTCTTTATTTCTTAATAAATAACATTACAATATTGTATAATAATTTAATACATCGCAAAATGCAAAAACATGTAAAAGACTGAAATCACTGAAACTGGCAGTATTATTAAATTTATTATGGCAAATAATGAGAGTTTTATTTCCCTACTACCTATCATCTACATTGAGTTGTCAGGTTTTATAAATACATATATAGGTATTTGACTGGTTTAATTGAATAAAGGTCTAGTCATACATGCAGCTTTTTTATATTTTGTAAATATTCCCTAAAATGCAATAATGTCAAATAAATGCATGTAAACGGTTAATTTTTCTTCCAAATCAGTGTTTTGTTATTAGCAGGCATTTCTATTGTGTCTATAAGGGATAAATTATTCTCTTCACCTAATTTAATCAGTTCAGTTATATCACGGAGTCCCCAAGATGGGTCTCTAGCCCTCAGCCCAGCATCAAACTGGATGTTACTCTCTGGTGTTATTACACCATCCTTGCTATAAGGACCATAAGTAATCATAAGCGCATCAGACTTCAGAAAACTACCAGCATTTTTAAATAATCCTAAAGTACAGTCATAAGGGCTAATATGTATCATATTAGCACAATATATATAGTCAATGCTGTTTTCTTCAAAATGGCTTGATAAACTGTCACAAATGTTTAAATAAATAGGTTGGAGTATGTTTTTGGTTGGACAATGATTTGCATAGTATGCAATACTTCCAAGCACACTCTTATCATACTCTGAAGGCTGGAATTTCACTCCAGGAAAATTAGGAGCAAAGTGTGCTAAATGCTGACCGGACCCCGAGGCTATCTCTAGGAATAGAGGACTGTCATCTTCAATACTGTCCACATCACATATGACAAATCTCTTTAACACTTGGAGAATAGGTTCTTGATTTCTTGTGGCAGCTGGGTATATCAATTTTTGTCCATCAATTCTGTAAATTAAGAATAAAGAATATTATACTCACTTTACAAGTGCATTTAAAAAAACAGCCAGAAAATTAAAAGACGGAGGGGATTAACTTGATTAAAGTACAAATTATACATGAAACTCATTTAAAACTTAATACTTACTTTTCGTTTCCATGGAATTCACTCGCAAACTCTCGGCTCTTTTTTACTGATCCCATTATTTTCTTGAAGAATAATTGTAGTTTACTTGGTTGATGAACTTGGTTCGTACAAGTTAATATTATTTTAAAGATATTCATACACTCAATTACGTACTTAACAGTAACTCAAGTTGAAATAAATAATGAGACAACTAGTGATGTAAAATTTGTATAAGTAATATTGAAAATGTTAAGCACTAATTGAATATATTTTTCTTTTCACCGCTTGACTGTGGTGTGGTTTTGGTTTCGTTTCGACACCGAGTCAGAGTCACCGACAGTTCAGACATGACATAAATGACATTTCTCTTTTGGTGTTGTCACTTACTTTACTCTTTGTGTTGCCAACTCAACTAATAGAATATCGACATCCGGTTAGGGTCTCTATTGACCTCGCAACAAATCATTTGCAATTTTTAACACATTACGGCATTTGATATATCGATTGATTTTGTTTCACTTACCTAGTCGGCAATGTATTGAAGTTGCGATTTTTCACCAAGGTGTATGAAGGCCTTTTGTGTTGGGTATCATTTTAGGGGTCTACTGGCGAAACCACACGTAACAAGCGACTGCTCAAGTGCGACTCTTTTTATTATCTTTTATGGTATGGTCAATATGCTGGCAATGCGAACCATGCAATTGCAATTTCGTTTTTGGACAAGCAAGATTAGCAAGAACATGGCGATAGCGATAGAGATGATTAAATTCTGACTTCGACATTCACGGTAGGCCCTCTCCAAAAAGAACGGAACCCGTATCGATTGAATTGCAACCAAAGAATAGTCACAAGACACAATGAGCAGAAAGTTGCGACTGTCATAAATCAATATCTTTGTAGACCCCTTACAATGCGACCCGACCATAGATATACCACCCATAGATCTGACACGGAACTAATAATACCAAGATAGAACGGGATGGTCTTATTACACTTTCAATAGATACGGCAGAGAGGTGCTATTATCGTTGGTCCTTGTCATAGTTTCTATTACCCTCCACGCGTTACTTCTAGCAGTGGAGGGTAACAAACAGATATAATGCGCGATTTCTTCAAGAATTTCTGTGATTGCTACGAGAAAAGCTGTTAGTTTTCCTAGAATGTTGTGTCGGCTAAGGAAAAGATTGGTAAATTGTTCTGTTTTATGCTGTAGAAGTGATTATGGGCATCTATATATCTATCCCATACGGGGGTACACGTGTGCGGGCTCTAGTTAATACTTGCTTTGAGGACCCGACGCATATATTATTCCCCTGGACTTTCTGGCGATTTCCGAACGTATTGTCATGATCATGACCGATGTCAATTACGTCAAATACTAACAACACTACTTAATACATACTAATCGAATCGCCAAAACGAAGAACAATATAAAAAAATCTTATCTTATTTCAATTTAACTCCACTGCTGGAACGAGTAATCATGGCGAAAAGGGCAGCATCTACTGCCTTTGATTTAGACGAAGAACCTGACGAAAAGCGTGTTACCAAGAAGGAAGGCAAGAAGCACTCCTTGGACTCTGATGAGGAGGATAGCGGCGCTGAAGAAGAGAGGAACAATGTTCTTAATGCTGACGACATCGAAGGGGAGGAAGAAGGAGTAGCCGGGATAGAAGGTGAAGTAAGTGAGAATGGATAGTCAATATTATTGTTTGGTTTTATACCAAATAGAACTCCATGTTGCCAGAAGATAAACTGAATAGGACGTGCTTCTTACAAATCGCATAAGACATGTATGAAGCATGACCATATCAAACTGACACTTTACTCTCTAATAACAGTAATAACCTAAGAAATGAATTATTATTCTTCAACAATCTGCATGAGAAAATAGCATTTTTAATATACAGGGTGGGCCATTGCCATTGATAATTTTCATGTTTTCAAATAAAAGGAATATTTCCAGTTTGAGATAATAAGGTAAGTAAATTTTATGTTTTAAAAATTAAATCATCAAGATGTCTTCTGTTCCGGTTATGGCATTCTTTCAGTCATTTTTTAAACCCTGCACTTTATAAAAGGAATATATATATATATATATGTATAAAAGGAATATTTATCCTTTTATTTGAACACATGAAAATTAATTGATTGATTTAATTTTTCAATGGCCCACCTGTACAAATACCAGCAGTTGAAACTAGGGAATTCTCCTAGTTCATGTACTGAATTTATATAGCAAAGAAGTATTGAGAGCACACTCTAGTTGAAACGCTTGATCTTCTGACAATCAAAAATTGATTTCTTTATTATTAGATCACCATCACACCTTTCAACATGAAAGAGGAGCTGGAAGAGGGCCATTTTGACAACCAAGGCCAATATCACTGGAAAAAAGAGAAAGAAATCAGGGACGGTTGGCTTGACAACATAGATTGGGTGAAGGTAAAAGGCAGGCCCGAGGACAAGTACAAGGTACACAAGGATGATGAAAATAAAGGTCTTGGCGATGAATCAAGCAGTGAAAACGAAGAGATGGAAGAGAAGTTTGATCTATATGAAAATTATAAGGAAATTGTGGGACATATGAAGCCTAAGGAGACAATTGCTAAAGCTTTACAGAGACTAGGTAAGCATTAGTTTTTAGGGTTCCGTACCCTACAGGACCCTACTACTAAGACCTGTCACCAGGCCTGTATCTCATGAACCATGATAGACAGTTAAAAATTTAAACAGATGATGTATTGCTGTTGCCACTATAACAGCAAATACTAAAAATATAGAATAAAATAAATATTTAAGGGGGCTCCCATACAACAGACTTGATTTTTTTGCCATTTTTATAGAATTTTTTTTAAATATATATTGCGAACCAAGTTGTAAATACTTAACAAATTACACTAATAACTAATAAGATATGGTTTTGTTATGGTTTCAGGTGCTGCTTCAAAGATGTCAAGTGCAGAAAGATGGAAAAGGAAGAAAGCAGGCATTGTGGATGAGGGCAGCAAAATTGTCACCAGAGTAACAGAGCTTGCCAACCAGATACTTAC
The DNA here is from genome assembly GCA_911728535.1 of Pammene fasciana. Lineage (NCBI taxonomy): Eukaryota > Metazoa > Arthropoda > Insecta > Lepidoptera > Tortricidae > Pammene > Pammene fasciana. The sequence goes on along the minus strand of OU452276.1, from coordinate 13,118,435 downwards.
CAAAACAGGCAACATGGACATTTACCAAGAGACCTATGAGAAGATCACTGCCATCATAACCAAAAATGAAAGTAAGAAGGATGATGCAGATCTAGACATGTATGCTGATGATTTTGATCAGAAGGAAAAGCAAAGTCTCAATAAAGAAGGTGATACTGAGACTACAAAAACTGAAAATGCTGAGGAAGATGATGATGCTCCCAAAGAAATTAAATGGGAATTCAAATGGAAACAAGATGATAATGATTCTGAGCTGTCAGGACCACATTCCACAGAGCAGATGCAGAAATGGGCATCTGAAGGATATTTCAAAACTGGTGTATGGGTGAGGAAGCATGGAGAAGACAGTGCGTTCTACAGTTCCAATAGAATGGATTTTGAACTGTATATGTGATGTCAATAAATCAGTACAGTACAACCAAATTCATTTTATTAAACTTCTGTTTTTTAATAACTTGTTTACAGCATCAAACACATTAAAATCGGTCATCACTTTGGCAATTTGGTTAATTAAAACTATAAATAATGTTACAACTTGAACTATAACAAAATGTGATATGGATGTGCCAATCTCCAGCCAACTTCCAGTGTTTCTGACGTTGTACAGCAATTGAATGCCCATTATATTGGAGTATATGAGAACTATGATATGTAAATAGCCTGTTGGTGCCTGAAAACAATGTATGTAATAATTAATTATGTCAAATGAAGTACAGGTTGTAAAGGCACAAGGCACGTAGATTAACCCTTGGACCGCCAAGCATCGAATCGAATAGAAAAATCGTACCACTGACGCGAGAGTTCGTGAGCGCACTCGGTTATATATTGGACGTAATATCACGCCCTGGTGCTGAGGACACGACTTTCCATGCGCGTGATTTTACGTCTTTCTTCCCCTAAAATACTTTTATCTAGTGATACCATGCAACGGAATTCTTTAATAGTATTTTTCAACAAATAAGCTGTCTTAGTTTAAGGGAGTTACATGCATCCCGACATAATATGTACAGACCTCTGACAAATGCTGTACGCCTCTAAAACAGCACGCGACACTCAAGAAGGGCGTCAAAGTCTTTAGCAGGATCAACATTGCTATTACGTAGAAGTTGTAGGAAGTTATGAAACATGTCACCCATCGAACTTCGAATGAGTTGAGTGACGCTATATTTCCGGTTCCGAAAAACGCCAAGATTAAATACGCTAGCTGTAAATACTGTTAAGGGAACGTACATCTTTTGTTTTGCCGCCAAACGAAACATGGTAAGGTTGAACTGAAGTCCCACCACACAACACACTTTTTTTTAAACATGAGTTACTTGTTTGGTCACCTTATGCGCCAGTTACGAGTCTGGGGCAGTGATAAGGTCATGCTGTCTCGCGGCCTGATGGGCAATAGAAAGAAGTGAATAGAAAAAAGGGTTGATTAAAGAGAAGGGTCAGTAACACAGCACACTGCAATAGCAGTTAATGGTTACAACGTTCGTTGTGGAAGAAGATGGCTTCACGACTCTACCTACATAGGGCTGGGATGGAGTTAGTACTTTATGCGGTAAAACAGTTAACCCTTTTCCAGGCCGCACGAATCCAGAAGATCTTTTCAAAAATCCTAAACATCTTCAAAATAGTTAGGTTTTGGTAACTAATTTAAAGGCGAGCTAAAAATTGCGATAGTCCAATCTAGTTAGAAGTTTAACTTCAAAGATTTTAATTACCATTACCACGGATGTGGTCAATTTACGTACTATGTGGCTGGAAAAGGGTAAAAATTAGTTTTTTTGTGGAAGATATTAATGCAGACTTGCAGAGTCACTGACTCACTGCATGTAAAGTCATTGCGTCATTGGTGGCGATTCGAAATAATGAAACAATTCGCGTTATAAACCTATGTGAATGTTTCCCAAAAGAAGGACCGGAGGTAGCTCGGTGATTTAGTCAAGGATACGAAAAAGAACGCTCTTCTAAAATCATCACTGCTTATCCTTCTTTCATTAGATGTGGGACATTGATTCGAATTATCTTCTTCAGCAGCTGGTTTGTCAAATGTGCAGTCAATTAGCTGAAACATAAATAATAAATGAAATATAGATTAAAAGTAGATCATTGGCAACCCTACCTAACCGAGCAGCAGAATTCGGCGTATATACATATAGGTATAAGTATAGTTATTTGTAATAAACGGGACTTAACCGCGTATATAATTTTTAAATTACCTTCGACGTTTCGAGGACGACATTGTCCCCGTGGTTGCGAAGAAAGACTGGCTCCAGTTGACATCAACATCTTCTAGCCGCGCGAGTTTTTCGAACTACCCGCACTTGGTCTTGATTATCAACTTGAACGTTTTGCATACTAGGGATGTCACTCGGTCGACACACAAAACTCACAATGTCCGGCTTTCGAACCGGCGGAATTCGTTGACGCCTACCTTAGAGCATTAGAGCTTTATGACGCCTACATTTACTAATGACAGGATTCCATGTAGATGAGATCCTAAAACCATCGTCCCGATTGAAATTACAGTGTTTTTTGATTTCAATGGCTTCACGAACTTTTCTACTATAAAACCGACGATCCGTAGAAAGAATTTTAGGATTATGAAGCTCTATACAATGGTCCGGTCCTGACTCTAGCAAATGCTCAGCAACGGCAGACTTGTTCACCTGACGATTTTTGACAGCTGCTATATGTTCCTTGATTCTTTCTGCGATAGTTCTCTTTGTTTGTCCTATGTAGGAACTACCACAACTGCAATCGATCCTAACCACCAAGATCAAGTGCGGGTAGTTCGAAAAACTCGCGCGGCTAGGAGATGTTGATGTCAACTGGAGCCAGTCTTTCTTCGCGACCACGGAGACAATGTCGTCCTCGAAACGTCAAAGGTAATTTAAAAATTATATACGCGGTTAAGTCCCGTTTATTACAAATAATTATGAGTAAAAACCGTGAAAGTCTAAATCAGGTATAAGTATAGGGCAATGCACGGTAAAAAGTTATCAAGGGCGGCGCGTACATAGACATTCCCAGTGGCTTGCCTAATTTTTAGCCACTCCGTAACTTTTACTCAGGGCCGGACCCAGGGTAGAGCGAGTGGAGCGGCCGCTCTAGGCGCCGGATGGCAAGGGGGGCGCCAAAATGGCAAATGAGAAAAAAAAAAGTTTTAAAAGACGCGAGTGTGGCGGGGGCCCCAAAATACGCTTGAAACTGCGACGAAGGGCGCCAAACCCCGATTTGGCTCTACCCTGTTCAAGGGCTCGGGCCGGCGCTGCTTTTACTATAGCTTATTAAGTTGAAAGCTAAGTTCGGTCCGGCTAGCCTACAATAGATATTTGTGCAACAAGAGAGCAAAGTTAGTTTTTGCTTCGAGTGCTTATTTTGAGTCCTGAGCAAGCGAAAGAATCTATAATAGAATCACGAGCGTAGCGAGTGATTCTAATTTAGAATCTTGAGCGTAGTGAGGGACTCAAAGGCACGAGGTGCAAATAACTTTGGTCTCATGTTGCACATACAACTTTTCACCTCAGCAGTGAGAACATAGGAGAAAATTGAGACTGAGTTTTTTAACTTTTGTCTTTTATGACTTTTTGACTCTTTGACCTTTTTTGAATTTTTTTCTGTTTTTGACTTTCCTGTCTGACATTTTTGTAATTCTTGTAATTTTTGATATTTTTGATGTTTTTATTTTTTGAGTTTTTGATTTTTTTGTGTTTTTTGAATTTTTAATTTTTTTGAATATTTAGATTTTTTGTTTTTTTTTGAAATTTTTCGACTATTTCCGACTTCTTCGAAATTATTGACTTTTTGTTTTTTTTTTGACTATAAGTATTTTTGAGCTTCGTTTCAAAATATTGTAAGCATTGATTAGAAACTAGTGCCTGCGCCAAATCTTGTGATTAGGTTTCCAAGCTAATCTAGTGTTCATCGGGGTTCTGCTATTCAAAAAGCGATATTATGACGTTTGAAATATTACTTCCTCTTTCTTTTAACTGCAGAAATTTCAAGGTCATTTTGTGTCACTCAGTGAGCAAAATCGAATTTTGCAGCAAAGAACCCTTGTTCGAGCTGCTGAGGTGAAAATATTTTTGACGCGCCGCCACTGAAAGTTATGTATTTTTTTCCTTGTTGCCTGAGCCAAACCTGGAGCGTTTTGTACATTACCCTATATTTTGATGAAATCTACCTCATGCTATAGAGCTCATCGAGAAGCCTCAAAAAAATTTTGGTAGCCTAAACTAAATGTGGCACTTTAGGAATTCAGCCTAATTTTACGGTGCCTAAAATATTGAAATATACCTCATCGAGTAGCAAGTTGATATGCCATTCGAAAGTAATACTAATCAACTTCATCAACTTGTTAATAAAAAAAAACTTTTTACAAAAAAAAGATAAACCGACTTCAAAAAAGATAAAATGAATCATTATATTATTTATATGCGTTAACAACTGATATGTTTGAAGTCGGTGCCAAGCCAAATTTGGAAGAGTTAATACGCACGAGGCGATGTGTTCAGTGAGTTGTTAGTCTTACTATATAACTAATCTAATACGATATGGATTGCACTTAGGTATAGGTACATTCGTTTCGACCGTTAACTGTTAAGCAAGTAGGTACAGAAAGTATAGCCATGCGTCTTATGTTTGTTAGGACACTGTTCGGACTATCGGTATCTTGAACGAAGCCCGTGGTTCGTTTGAATTATTCATCCTTCTTCATCTAAGGTTTAATTCGAAGTATACAGGAATTCAATGGCTAGGTTAATTTTTCTATACTCAGATATACCCAGTACATCCACCGTGTCAGTAGAAAAAGGCACGATATTCGAATTTTCTATGGAAGGTCAATCTTAAGCGTCTATGTACATATTTTTTTCTATTTGCCGCCTTTTCTGATTATTGACAAAGTAAACGTGTATGAGAGTATATATGTATATCTACATAGGTACCACATTTCATCAAAATTGGATTAGTTGTTTAAACATGAAAATGTAACAGATAGAATCACATTCACCTTTGCATTATGTACCTATTAGTAAGTACCTACTGATGTTTTGTGATGTTCATACTTGAAGCTGATTTAATATTTTGGCTTGGCACCGACTTCAAACATATCAGTTGTTAACGCATATAAATAATATAATGATACATTTTATCTTTTTTGAAGTCGGTTTATCTTTTTTTTGTAAAAAGTTTTTATTTTTCAATTTTTAGTGGTTATATAACTTATAAAAATCGAACAACGAGTCTCGGAAAAATCGCTAAAGATATATCAAAAAGTTCGTAACACACCCATTCAATCTAAGGAAAGTTCCACGTATCACATGTGGACTTTTCATCATTAAGTCCACTCCATCAAATTGGTGGTTTTCGAGAGGAAATAAATACACGTGCCTTTAAAAAATTTAGCAGTTCCCTCAGTTGCTCATGGGTCCCATCATGAGAACAACACCAGAGTAATGTGGGACTATCTTCGAGGTAGATCCTTTTAAACAAAAAAAGTATTATTCTATTCGGACCAGGGGTCTTGGAGTAATCGCTGAACATCCTACATTTAAAATATTCTTCATCATTATCATCAAAACAATCATTATTATCAGGTCCACTCCATCAAATTGGTGGTTCTCGTGAAAAAATGCTTGAGTAACTTTAGAAAACACCCAAATCACCATACATGTGCCTTTAAAAATTGAGGAGTTCCCTCAGTTGCTCATCGATTCCATCATCAGAACAGCACCAGATTATTGTGGGAACATCTTCGAGGTAGTTCCTTCTAAACAAAAAAAGAATCATTCGAATCGGACCACGGGTCTTGGAGTAATCGCTGAACATCCTACATTTAAATTTTTTTTCATCATTATCATCAAAACAATCATCATCATCAGGTCCACTCCATCAAATTGGTGATATTCGTGAGAAAATGCTTCAGTAGCTTAAGAAAACACCCAAATCACCATACATGTGCCTTTAAAAATTGAGGAGTTCCCTCAATTCCTCATGGATCCCATCATCAGAACAGCACCAGATTAATATGGGACCACCTTGGATGTAGATCCTTCCAAACAAAAAAAGAATTACCCAAATCGAACCACGGGTCTCGGAGTAATCGGTGAACAACTGAACATACATAAAAAAAAACACCAAACCGAATGCAGAACCTCCTTCCTCAATGGAATTGAAGTCGGTTAAAAAATTGGTAGCCTACCTTAAACGTGGAGCTTTCGTTATTCAGCCAAGTTTTATGTTCGAAAGTGAAAGTCGACTGGTGCAAGTTCTACGTAGTATTAGAAAGCTGAAATTTGGTACGAGTATGTCTTAGTAATCACGCCGAATGGTAAAACAGAACTTGAAAAAAAAATGGAGTCCTCCCGTATATACTTATTTGTTAATTTACAAAGGTTTCCGCTTCCCAAAGGTTGTCTGGAAGAGATCGCTTTTTAGCGATAAGACCGCCAATTGTTTTACCTCTACTTTTCTGTTTGTAACTTGTGTATACTCTGTTTCTTTAATTTGAGGTGTGCAATAAAGAATATTTATGTTATGTTATGTTATGTTACCTATTTCATTTTTTGGGCACCCTATAACAAGGCTCAAACATGAAAGAGCCAGGTTTGAGCGAAACTGTACATACCTCATATAGGTACTTTGATACTGGTAGATAAATAGTATCAAAGGACAATGTTAATTTCATTTAAATCACCTCATATGAGGTCTTATTTATACCATTTTTAACCGACTTCAATTCCATTGAGGAAGGAGGTTCTGCATTCGGTTTGGTGTTTTTTTTATTAATTAATTTTATTTATTTAATCCAACAATACCCCACACAATAGGGCTTTCTAGTACTACCTACGTAGAATTCGCATCTGTCAACTGCCACTTTCAAACATAAAACTTGGCTGAATAACGAATGCTCCAGGTTTATGGCCGTCTACCAACTATTTTTATTAACGTATTGATTGGTGCTTTCGAACGAATGGCATGAGGCACAATGTGCTAGTTGATGAGGTACTAGTACTACTGCTAGAACTTAACGTAGGTAAATACCATTTATATATTACACCGGAAGTGGTAGGTACTTTTTTGTGCTCCGTCCTACAATGGACAGCAGACGCCATAAAAATGAAAAATAAAACTGAATTGAACTCAAAAATATTATGCTCATCCACACAAGGTAATTTTACATTTATTTATTTTATTTTATTTCGTAGGAAAACTTACAGCTATAGAGTAACAAGATAGTTAGTGATGTAGAAACAGTGAGCCAATTAAAAGATGTTACATGTTTTTAACTTACACTTATTCTAAAAGAATTTAATGGCTACAATAGGGATGATGACAAATGTTGAATTATGCAATAATTAGTAGTTAATAGGATGCAAAATGATCAATATATCTAAATGAAGTGAAAATTAAAAAATCTATTATCACTACATCCGGCTGTACTCACTTGTGTTTAGTCACTACGCAAGTACGCACTAGTGCTTATTAGTGCGTTAGTGCTTGAGGATGGAGACTTAAGCTCTCCGAAACATATCGCGCGTAGTGACTAAACACAAGTGCATGTACAGCCGCATGTAGTGATACTAGTGATAATAGTGTTAATATGGCTCACGTAAGTTTAAATTCAATAATTAAAAGATCTATTAAGATCGTTCAAAGATATCAGGCATCACATTTTCAAAATTTTACGGTTTTTTAAAGAACGAAAAAAAAAAAACCATGATCCCATTCGATTTTTAACATTTTACTGTAAATTGTATGGTAATGCAAACGCAACATTTGACTGTAAAACATAACAGGGCGATTAAATGATCGTGGCGTCACTTTTGCACGTCATTTTGTTTAGGCATTTATGGCTTTTGAGAAACAAATGCAATCTCAGACTTTCAGTCGTCTCATTTCTAGATTTTGTGTTGCTTTCTCAAATATTTAATCGAATGATACCATACATGAAAAAATTTAATCATGTCTATATTAAACCCTAACTTTTCTAGGTGGAAACAAATAAGAGCGTGTAAAGTCTCCTTCCAATACCTGACTCAGAGCCGCTAAGCCGCTTCCGCTGCAGTCTGTACTCTTTCGCCGCCAAAAAAAAACGGCAAGGTTGCACGCCCACGCCAAACACTGGTATAGAAGTGCCTGGTTACTGTTTAAAATGAACCTTCACGCAATCAACTAAAGTGGCGCTTTATAAAAAAAAGGTTAACAATTTCTTACCCTTACGCATCCTAGATGAAGAATTCTGAATTCAATCAAAACCCAGCACATCACATTCAAATTCAGCGTGACTAGAAAGAGACCTTCATGCGCCACGGAAAGTAGGAGATAAAATATAAGTATTGAGGTGTTTATGGTCATCAGGCGGCATACTAACGTCTTCGAACTGGCCAACGGCAGCGCAAGTGTAACAACTGCAAGAGAAATATATCTAAGTGTCAACTCAGTGTATACCGGGTTGGACAGATTAAGAGTGTGGTAAACTGGGGACCGTAAGATCTGCTACGTTACGTGATACAAAAATAAGTCCCATGGCATATGTTCATAAAAGTGATGTTGAGTTCCGAAAATTAAAAAAAAATGGAACTGTCCGAAAGCACAAAAAAGTACGTACCACTTCCGGTTTAAAAAATGGATGGTATTTACCTGCGTTATTGGATATAAAGATGAAATTTGTGGCAACAAATAGTAATTTATTTTTAGGTACAGAAAAACCCAGTCTGCCAGTTTCTGCATGGCCGGAAGCGCCCAGCAAACTAGTTTAAAAGTAACGAATTTGGCTCCAAATTTACGTCGCTTTTGGATTAGTCTGCCGGGCATTTCCGGCCGTGCAAAAACGGGCAGACCGGGTTTTTCTGTACCTAAATACAAATACTATCTATTTTTTAAACCGGAAGTGGTACTTTTTCGTGCTTTCGGCCAATTCTAATTTTTTATCAATTTTTTCGGAACTCAGCATCACTTTTATGAACATGTGCCATGGGGCTTATCTTTGTATCACGTAATTTAGCAGATCCTACGGTCCCCGCCCGTACTATACATGCGCCGTGTGCAATCACTAGATTCCTCGCCATCATCACATATTACATAGGTATGCAAACAAATAAAAACCATATGAAACAGTTATTCGGTAAAGTTTTGAATAATTGCGTAAGTAGATAAAATACCTGCAGTCAGCCACGTCATGAATTGATAAAAATATGAAACTGGCGTGCCCTGGTCAAATCTTCTCGACTGTACATATATATTATGTAACGAGAACATTAGCAAAGCTATCTGTATCAGAACCAATATAACTTCAGTTCGATTCTCTTCACGTCTGGCGTAAAGTGGTAGTAATACTTTCCACATGTATATTGTTACTACAAGAAGCCAGAGCAACCCAGCGAGAACACTGAAAACAACCAGAAATAATTTTCAATAATACATTTCCCATATACCTATATTTTATTTATAATATGCATTTCAAGCAATATACCAAAAAGCTGCTGCAACTATAAAATAACACGGTTAAACTTAAGGCACTTTAGTCACTTCGCTAAAGCTAGACTGCTGGTTCGTGAAAAATGCTACGTGCCACGCAAAATACGCGAGGCGATCGAGATTAGGCGTCGTCGTTGTCGAGACGGGAGCTGGGACGTACCGCCAGCATGGAAGCCTGTAATCCGTGGCCAGAACTTCAGTGTGTGCTGATAGTTTAGTGATACAGTGTGGTTTGTTTATTGTCGCTTAATTATGTCGGATGAACTAAATATACTGTAAAACACGGTAGCAGCGCCGGCGCAAGATCACCCTCAACAAGCTGTGTCAGAGCGCGCACGACGGCGATGGTCGAGTCGACGCGCCGCGTGCTGCGCCGGAAGCAGGTCGACAGTCGGCGACGCGAGGTGCAAAGCGTTACGCGCCAGTTCAAGTAGCACTCCTAGTGCTTAAACATGGAAACCTAGGCTCTCCGAAACATGTCGCGCGAAGTGACTAAAGTGCCGTGAGTCCCCTGAGTCCCCACGGATGGGCCCCCCATCCCACCATAAAAAAAATTGGTAGCCTCCCTTAAACGGAGCTTTCGTTATTCAGCCAAGTTTTATGTTCGAAAGTGAAAGTCAACTGATGCAACTTCTACGTAAGTATTAGAAAGCTGAAATTTGGAACGTGTAATTACGCCGACAAAATGGTAAAACAGAACCTGAAAAAAAAAAAAATAATGGACCCCATCCATATGGAGTGAGGAGATTTTGTTTTTCACTCCAACCCTATAGTGTGGGGTATTGTTGGATAGGTATTTTTAAATAAATAGAGGTCTTGAACAATTATTTTTTGATAAAGTCAATACTTACGGAAATAATCGCTCGAATATTTAAAAACCGGCCAAGAGCATGTCGGGCCATGCTCAGTGTAGGGTTCCGTAAACTGAGACCATTAATTCAAAAGGTCGTTTCATACGGGAAATTTGGCGGCGCTTACGTCATTTTTACTTACGTCCTTTCACTATGGGTTTTGGAATGATAACTCAAAAACGGCTCAACCGATTTATTTCAATATAGTTTTCATTGAAGGTACTCATTACGCCTCAGTTTCATGATTTTTTTCAAAATTTTAGGACCCACGATTCAAAAGTTAGATGGGGGGGGGGGGGACGCCCTGTTTTAAACTTTCATATTCATATTCATATTCATTTATTTCGTAAATGCACATAAACAATACACGTCAAAAAGCAAACTTAATACTAAAATAATAATTAATACTTGGCACTATATATATATATATAACAATAATTTGCAATTATTTCGGGGCTATTATTTCCGAAAGTATTAGTTTTATCCAAAAACTGTTTTGAAAGACCCTAATTCTTTTTAAAGGACCTATCCAACGATACCCCACACAAATTGGTTGGAACGAAAAAAAAATTCGCCCCCCACTTCACGTGTACGGGAGGTACCCTAACAAAATATATTTTTCGCGTTTTTATTCTACCGTTTTGTCGGCTTGGTTAATGCACATATTCAAACCAAATTTCAGCTTTCTAGTGCTAACGGTCACTGAGCTAGACCGCGGACGGACGGACGGACGGACGGACGGACGGACATGGCGAAACTATAAGGGTTCCGTTTTTACCATTTTGGCTACGGAACCCTAAAAATAGGCCGCTTCTAACAATAGGGTTGGAGTGAAAAAAACCTCATTATTTAGATTTTTTTTTTCAAGTTCTGTTTTACCATTTTGTTGGCGTGATTACTACACATACTTGTACTAAATTTCAGCTTTGTAATACTATGAAAAACTTTCACCATTCGACTTTCACTTACACGGACATAAAAACTTGGCTGAATAACGAAAGCTCCAGGTTTAAGGCAGGCTACCAATTTTTTTATTAACAAGTTGATTAGTGCTTTCGCATGGCACATGGCTCAACTTGCTACTCAATGAGGTATATTTCAGTATTTTTAGGTACGCTGTAAGCTGAATTCCTAAAGTGCTAGATTTGGGTTAGGCTATTAATGGCTGTGCGCCACAGTGGACTTCCGTTTTTATTTTTTAAGTATATAATTATATTGTTTACTCACACTAATTCTATCACCACATTTTTCCCAACAACAGGTACAAATGAAAAGAAACTAAGCATAGCACAGCTAGCTGGCCACGCTATGAGGATCGGCGTGGTCATACACTTCCGTACGGAGGAGAAAAGTGGCCACAGACCCATGCCCATGAGTGGGATACTCAACATCCATCGATAGGTGAAGGACAACCCCTAGAAACAAAAGTTGCGATACAAGCCTTTCCAAATTATTTTTAACAATTGTGTTGATCTAAATTGCTTCTGTTACATACAGCGTGTCCCTAAAACCAACATCAAGACTCAAAGGACTGATACAACAGCTGATAGACTATCAGATTTAAAAAAAAATACCCTAATGATGATGAAATTTGTCTTATTGCAAAAAGCCATTCGGAATAAAATGCAATATAAAAGTGCCTACCTATATCTCGAAAACTAAGCCATTTCCATTAGGGCCAAATTTGCTTATTATGATAGACCTATAAGCTGCATGGTCTGTCAGCCGTTTGAATCTTGACGTTGGTTTTAGGGACACCCTGCATTGCCTAGGTAAATGAATAAATAAATATTTGGGAAGAAAATTTTGACAACCACTACTTTGGCTACCGGCGGCGGCGACTTGCACGTGTGTTACTTGAGAGGGTCGGGAGTAAACTGATATAGTAACATAATATTACATTGGAAATCGGAAATAAATAAGTACCGTGACACTGTACAACTTTGCTGCTGTTTTCAACATGACGCGTCAAATTTCAATAAAAGCGAAATAAGTTTGTGGTCGAGTAATTTTTAAAGGTTTTTAAAAACCATCTCAAGTTGTCCGACCGTGGTGTAGGTATAGGTAAATTTCAATGAGGTCAAAATGCCAAAAAAGTTTTAGAATACATAATTTTGAAATCTACTATTAGATTTTTGGCCAAGAATGTTTTCACTAAATCGTGTACCAGGATGAAAATTATGACTTGTACTGTGTTCTACTAGTACGCTATTTGTTACTAGGTGGAGTAGCTGTGCAGGTGACATTTCTCTTACATATTCGGTATCTTTAGGGGGCTTTGACATATAGACGGAGAGCTGGCCACGTCAGATATGACACAATAATGAGAGCAACGAAACCTCTCTAGTTAGTTTGCTACACTATTCTTATTTCTAGATCCGGACATCTGGCAGCTGTAAAGTGGTGGAGGTAAAAGAAAGCAAATAACTTGAAGAAAATAAATTCTAGAGTTCTGGTTTTGATCCAATATTATGAAAAATTATGTAATTAATTAGATTATATAATATCCAAAAGTTTCGTTTGGGGGAAGTAGTGCCAAATGATGTATAATGTAATTTTTGGTTACTCGCCTACTGTTTTTGTTTGCGCAATAATACACAATGTTTTTTGTTCTAATGTTAAAATATAGGCCCTGTTCTCTATAAATGACACAACTTCAGCAGTTTTTACCTATTTCGGTATTACTTTTTTTCAACTTAAAAACTTTGTTGGTCTGTCACTCTGATCTCCACCCATTAAAAGCTGCCAGATGCCCGGATCTAGCAATAAGGATGGTTATGGAATCTAACTGGACTGATTACAAACCTCTCATTATTGTGTCACATCTGACGTGGCCAGCTCTTAGACCAATAGATGGCGCAATCGACATGAGCTTCAAAAAGTTCTTAGGCTGTGGTCGCCTATATCTCTATAGTCTCTGGTTATACAATATGGACAATGGGGTTGGCAACTGTCAACGGTTTGGCCAGATGGCGCCAGCATAGCTGGTTCCCTTTCACTAGTATTGTTTTATGGGATTTGGCTTAAAGGCTAGCCCATCCAGGTAAAAAAAAAATTAAAAAAAAAAAACAAGATTTTGACACTATTTGTAGGCCTGACAGGTACCAGCTATGCTGGCGCCATCTGTAAATACTTTCGACCGGCCAACCCCATTAACCTGGGAAAAAAGTACGTACTTACAAGTACGCAAAAAGCGGGCAAAGTCGTACACTTTTACGGTAATAAATATTATAATGATTATTTGGAACCGTGTTAGCCAATTCAGTAAATGTACACAATTATAATTTTTTTACCATAACCATTGATCCCAAGCTATAGCACAGCACTTCGATCCATACAATATGCAATTTTTGGCTTCTTATTAACAATCGATATGCTTTTGACCACACATCAAGTGAGGATATCGCGTACCACCACAAGAATATAGGCATTAAGAAGTAAATGTAATACTGAATTGGTAATTTTTGTGCTGAAAATATAAAAAAGGTATTAGTAGTGAGTCAAAAATTCTAACTTATTATTGCATATTAAAAATTCAAAAAAGCGACCTTAGTGTAGCTATAGTCGGTTGCAGTGCTTTCCTAGTCATCAAAGTATTTATAGTTTATAAAGTAAATAAATAGATGTTTAGACACTTACCAAATACAACATAAAAGGATATAAAACACAGTAGTAAAAATAACACATTTGAAAATAAATGCAAGCCTAGAATACGAAATCTCTTCCAATTAATTGGCCCCGCTTGAGTATTCAATTTTTGCTCCAATAATACTTTGAGCAAGTACACAATCCATCCCATAAACGACATGGTGACTAATATTAACAACGGTCGTTGATAATAATTCTGATAATATGTCAATCCTGCAAGACTTAGTCGAGTAATTTCTTCACTAAATCGTATAAGTTTCTCATATTCTCCACTCAATAATAGTTTCTCGGTAAATTCTATAATCTCTCCATACTTCTCAGTGCTAAACGGCCTATATGGTTTATAAATCATTGGAATGGCATTTGCTTCAACTTCTAGCTTCTTCCTGTTATATTGGGATGCTAACTGCCTGCTGTGACTGTAGACGGCTTTGGCTCTGTTAGGAAGTGTCATGTTTAGCAAATCCACTGGCAATTTACCCTGTAATCATAAACATAGTAATGTCAGTGAAGAATGGTAGAACCTCGCTCGTTCAGTGCACTACGGCGCACGACCACGTTAATCGAGATTTAAAAGTTTACAGAGTATGTGCAACTCAGGAATTCGTGTGGCTTGCGCCGCAGGGCGCTTACGACTTTTGTTATTAAACCAAATACTTTATCACTAATTCCATATTTAGATACAAAAGTAAAGTGACAATTTCTGAAGAACTATAAAAAAAGGCGAGATTTTATAATATTATTAATTATATTATACATAAGTTATCCACTAACAATGTTTGATATTTTGTGTAGGTAATAGAAAACTTAATTTTCAAGGAATGCCCTGGAAGGAGATACATCTGCTTGAAACGATCCTCCAATAGTTAAATGGTGCAGACATAAGCCTACTAAAAATATATGTAATAGCATCAACTTACTATAGAATTGACTGGCACAGGTATTGAGAGTATAGTAGACATGAGTGGAGTCAGGTCTGCCTGTTTTATGTCCAACCTATGATTGTATGACATGTGGTTGGTACTTGGATCCTCAAGTCCCTCCTTGGCTTGCTGCACTCCAGCCCCCCATAGCACATATGGAGTTTGTATTTCGTGATCACTTCCAGATCCGTGAACACCTTTAATAAAAGAATTAAGATAAGATAAGGATTGCTCCTTTGACAATTCTCTTTTGGCAGTTACGCCACGGACCACAAGATTTTTGGGTAGGTAGGTGCCCCCCCCCCCCCCCCCCCCGCGCCCCCCGGAACGAAATCTTGGATCCGCGCCTGCATACGGCCCGCTTTATGGTAAGCAGCTACATACAGCCTATGGACGCCTGCAACTCCAGAGGTGTCACCCATTACAAAAATATAAGCATTCACTGTGTTGACGGCTAAAGCAAAAAGGAACGAGAGGGTCTCTCGTCTTCAACACACTACGTCCTCATTAAGCTCTTTGGCAACCTTACTCACCAGCAGGCACAACAACACTATGAGTAGGTTCTAGTGCTATTTGGCTGTGGTTTTCTGTAAGGTGCAGGTACTTCCCTAGTCGGGCTCTGTACGTCTAGCATGGGTTAGGTTGTCGCGCGACTCCCCATACTTCAGGCGCGACTCGAAGTTGCGCGCGACAACGCATGTCATTCTAAGCCGCCTGGTCCAGATTTGAGCGAGTCCTCTTTTAAATTTAGTATAAGGAGATAGATACCCAGGTCCGGACGTAGTTTAAGGCCATACCCGGGTCCAAAATATAGTCGGGCGAATCAACATTTTGACCGACACAAATCTGTCCTCAACTTTAAAATTTAGATTTAAAATTTCGCCTTTAAATTATGTCTTTTTTGTGTTTCTCTTTATGCTGTATGTTAAAACTTTCGAGCCCCCGACTATTAAGACTTCTTGAGTAACGCAAGAAACACTCAAAACTGTCGGTCAAAAAGTTGATTGGCCCAGACTTCATACCCCAATCAGTCATGCCATGATCAGACGTCATTAGGAATGTGGTCTTTCCATCGTCATTGTAAAAATCCCTGATAGTTTGTTCCACTTCTTTTATGCCCTGATCTATATTTCTCACAGTTGTGAAGAAGTTCCTGAAACAATCGTAAGATTAAATAACCTTTCGTCATATTGCTCTTTGTCAGAATCATATAATAGTGGCAGCAACTATAGGGTGGCAAAGCAGGCATAATGCCATGGGCTCCTGGCCCCTGGCCCGAGGGGCCCCAACCTGACCAAAACGCCGTTAGCACACGGGCTTCATTGCCCCCATTTGATGAATTTGCTACCGGCCGCGGTCTAAGTTGGTATAGTTGCGCCATTGAACATATAAGTAGTGATATGAGTTAGGATTAGGGTTTCTGCTCGAGAATTCTCGAGGCGAGAAATCTCGAGAAATTTGTCCTTCGTCGAGACGGGAAAAAAAACCGCCATGCCTCGAGAATTCGAGAAATAAATCGCAAGAGCGATTAGTAAAAAAAACACTTGTTTAACACTTAATGCGTCTAGCTTATGCTCTCTGTGCTCTGTGCTTAACCTGTCGGATGAGTGGGAGTGTAGGACCGGCTGTCCAGTCCAGAGTGGGGTCGCGAGAGTTGCGTTCGGTTTAAAGATCTTTATTTCTCAAAAGAATAACAGTAATTCACTTATATGAGAAAATTAATAACAAAACATGCTTAGATTGCCAAACTAGTGAGCAATTAGTAAAATATACGCTTTCTATAGTACAAAAACAATAGGTTAAGTACAAAGTACTAATACAATGTTACAATAAAATAAGTGTGTAGGTAGAACAAAAACATGCAAAACATAGTTAAAATAAATATTACGAGCGCACCGCGCTGGGCAGTGCGGGCGCAGTTAGATAAGATAAGCAATGATGCGCGGATGTAAAGAATATAGAAGTGGCTTAGCAAGTGCATTCAGTCAACTACGCTTCGGGATAGGCTAAAGATTATTTGTTTAATATTTTTTTTTTTTTGTTTTTTATTTTTTTTTAAGTAGGGAAGTAGTCATATGATTTTATTATTTAACGTTATTGTTGTAGTTAATAATTTTTGGTATTTTGTTTTGATTAGGTATTTATAAATATTGTCTTTTATTATATGTGTGTTAGAAGAGTGCGTTCTCGAGGGTAAATGTGGAAACCTAAGTGGCGAGTTGGCTATATTATATGTTTAAAGTCTAGTGACACCTCTCTACCCCCAGCCCCGCACCGGTGTTGCCCTTGAGCCATCTTTGATGTCGCTTTTTATGGGATCCCATCTTGCGGAGGGCGAGTCACCGTCTACCGGAAATAAAATTGGATACCGTTTTATTAAGCAGGCGTCCGGTTCTTCACCCAATAGCCCAGTAATTAGCCCATACTATTCACCCAATAGCCTAGTGCATTTTAGACTCCATTAACTGAATAGTCCTTACACCATGTCGGGCGCTGTCTCTGCGTGCGTCCCATAACACGGGCAAGGGCAGCATCCTTTTAGTGTATCCCTCACTTTTCATTAAATTGTCTAAAGGGCCTTTGCGCGTTGGCTTTGGCTCCGCATACGCCTACCAAAGGTCCGGAACACCATTGATCCGTGGTCGGAAAAGACCTCCTAAAATTTCTCGAGATACTCGAGAAACTCGAGAAATCGTGGTCGAGAATTCCCGTGCCTCGAGAAATAAAAAAGGTCGAGAAACCAGAAACCCTAGTTAGGATTTTGTCAATATGTCAAGGTCATGCGGTGACGTGGTGCGAGCGAGATAGCGAGTGTGAAGCGGGACGCAGCGCCTGTGTGACTGGTGTGAGATAGGCCTAAGGTCACTTCAAGCTGGGTGGTGTTTTAGACAGTAATAGGTTCATTTCTGAGGTGGTATTGCTGAATCATCCAAAGAAACATTAAAAAGAAATTGGCACAATATTACTGTTTTCTACTTACTTTGTTTTAGGTTTATGTTTATGTCCTGATATATCCGTCCCAATTAAATGCATGAAGTACATTATTTTCTTACTCCTCATCCTTTTATGCACTTCATTATCACTCTCTGCTTCGTGAAAGAATTCTTTAACATTTTCAAACACAAAAGAGTCTAAAAGTGTTGTATTTTTATCAGTGCCAAACATATTATCAGAAGAGTCAAACTGAAGGGCAAATATATGGTTGTCTACCATTCCTTTTGTAAAGATATTTATAACACCATAACAGCCCCAATACCATGTGTATGCAGTTTGGTTGAACACGGAATCAAAATGAACAGGATTTGTCTTGAACCTTTTAATAATAGCTGAAGGGTCTTCGTAGAAGCCAGCAAATATTGCTACATGTCCTGGCCGGGATTCAGTGGGCACTTGAGTGCTGGATATCCCCCATCTGCCGTAGGTATTGGCAACTGACCTGGAACGTTATTCTTCATCATTAATACTTTAACATCAATAGATAAATGCCCTAAATCCTATTAAAAAGTAAAGGGCCTTATCACTTATTGGACTCGGCTCTATTAAGAAATACTTCACATTACAACAGCCGAATCACTCACCTTAAATATGGCATTGTTGTATAGTTCACAAATGACTCTGCTCTAAAGCCGTCGGTCAGGAAGAACACGAGGCGGTCTGCCACAGATTCATGGTGTGGTTGATAAGGGGTCACATTCTTTACAATCGGAGATATGAAATAAATATCAAAAATTGAAAACAAAAACACAACATGCATAAAAAAATCTACTAAAAACATAATTAATAGGATAATATAAATAGCATAGTTTCAAATAAAATACAAACTCTCAACATAAGGTTTGTTTATAGTAAATTTATGAAGTTAAATGTCAAGTCTGTAAGTAGGTAAATTAGACACAAATATAAACTTTTTAGTTTAAACATCCTTGAAAAAACTACAATCCAAACTTAAAAGGTTGTATACCTTACCTTTAGACAGATTTATATTGGCATCTTAGGGCCCAGGCAAACGTTCGGTTTGCATGTCAGGTCGCCGTATACGGTCGCCGCGTCAGGTCGCCTGAAGGCGCATTTCTCATACTAAATGCCAGTTCCCCGCATACATAAGGTTCGCCACCGTACGGCATAAAAACCTAATGTCATGTCAAAATGTCACAACCGGACGTGTGCGTGCATTGGCGTATCTAGAAATATTTTCCAGGGTGGGCCTGGCCCCTGTCTTGTTCAGATACCTTGGGAGCCCTCGACTATCTGAAGTGGTCAATGACAGAATGTGGTGAATGGAGTGGTGTACGAGTATCATACACGGAAAAAAAGTATATTCATCGAAGACAAATCTTCTTCGTCAAAACAATATTGATTTGTATAAGTATAGCGAAAACAATAAAAGATAAAAAAAAAAGATAAAAGATATTTATTCTTCAATTTAGGCACATTACAATGCACTTATGAACGTCAGAGAGAAAAGAAACTACCACCGGTTCTAACCCTACACCTCTGACCCGAGAAGTATTACTTATTACTGGCAAGAAACTCGGCGGGACTTATTTTTTCAAAACAGTACTACAAATACATTAAAGATACTATATACAATAATGCGTAGTTCTTCAAGAAGGCATATCAAAACAGCTTGAGAGACAGACATGTACCTGCCTATTGTGTAATTAAAATGAAAAATAAAAATAAAATCCAAATCTGACTGCTTCGCAATACGTTTGATATTCTTTCTTACTTGAACTGTGTCCTCTAAATGTTAGATGATTTTATAGATTCTGGTTTGGGCCATGCATATATGTCTGTCATATAGTCCTCGACCCTGTAATAACCCTTTGACATTAAAGTTTTTTTCAAGTATTTCTTAAGAGCAATTGAAGTAAAATGTATCTTGAGCTAAAGATATAAATTAGTCCAAGAAAATATTTACTTATATTTAAACAATAATATTTTCGCATTGGTATTCTTAGCTGAATAAGATATCCTTTTTTCCGTTTAATTATATAAAATAAGTAAATAATTTGAAATTGAGAAAAGCAGAGCACAGCCAGCATAATAATTCGTAATTTTGTCCCCAAATATTTATTTTATAATTTAAATAGCTTTACTTACACTTGTCATGTAGGTAGGCATACCTTGTCGCAATAAATCATGTTCATTGTTCATGCCTTACTTTACATTCTCCATCAATGAAAAAAAATCCGTCCCCGCAGGGGGAACACACAGGTAGATTTCGCATGGGATGAATGGATTAGAGCTTTAGATTAGAGCTTGTGTATACTCTGTTTCTTTAATTTGAGGTGTGCAATAAAGAATAGCGCTGCATCGTACCGCATGGGATACCAGTTCAAAGTTTTTTTTTTACAATTTTTTTTAGTAAGACGTACCTATGTACCTGTGTACGTACCTATGTGATATTTAACATGAATTTAACAGTAAAAGTCGGGCACAAGAATTTTGACCTGCTAAACAAGGCCAAAATCTGCAGTTTCAGATATATATTTTTAATATTTTTTTTCGAAAACCATGAATATTTTAGAGAAAAAAACTGACCTTTCGATAAAAAATATTGCTGACATAAAATTATTCAAAGTTTAGGAGTTATGAATTTTCTCCAGAAAAATTTAGGTTTTTTTTTTAATTTCGACTAAAATTAACGATATTTTCTTAAAGATATGATTTAGGGAGTTATAATATTCAGTACGCTTACCATGAGTAGGGTTTCTGGTTTCTCGACCTTTTTTATTTCTCGAGGCATGGGAATTCTCGACCACGATTTCTCGAGTTTCTCGAGTATCTCGAGAAATTTTAGAAGGTCTTTTCCGACCACGGAACAATGGTGTTCCGGACCTTCGGAAGGCGTATGCGGAGCCAAAGCCAACGCGCAAAGGCCCTTTAGACAATTTAATGAAAAGTGAGGGATACACTAAAAGGATGCTGCCCTTGCCCGTGTCATGGGACGCACGCAGAGACAGCGCCCGCCATGGTGTAAGGACTATTCAGTTAATGGAGTCTAAAATGTACTAGGCTATT
Source organism: Pammene fasciana (assembly GCA_911728535.1). Classification (NCBI taxonomy): domain Eukaryota; kingdom Metazoa; phylum Arthropoda; class Insecta; order Lepidoptera; family Tortricidae; genus Pammene; species Pammene fasciana. Next base: position 13,097,515 of record OU452276.1, on the reverse strand, counting down.
GGGTGAATAGTATGGGCTAATTACTGGGCTATTGGGTGAAGAACCGGACGCCTGCTTAATAAAACGGTATCCAATTTTAATTCCGGCAGACGGTGACTCGCCCTCCGCAAGATGGGATCCCATAAAAAGCGACATCAAAGATGGCTCAAGGGCAACACCGGTGCGGGGCTGGGGGTAGAGAGGTGTCACTAGACTTTAAACATATAATATAGCCAACTCGCCACTTAGGTTTCCACATCTACCCTCGAGAACGCAGCTCTAGCGACCCCACTCTGGACTGGACAGCCGGTCCTACAGTCCCACTCATCCGACAGGTTAAGCACAGAGCACAGACAGCATAAGCTAGACCCATTAAGTGTTAAACACGTGTTTTTTTTACTTATCGCACTTGCGATTTATTTCTCGAATTCTCGAGGCATTGCGGTTTTTTTTCCCGTCTCGACGAAGGACAAATTTCTCGAGATTTCTCGCCTCGAGAAAGCCTTCGCCAGCAGAAACCCTAACCATGAGTTATGACATTGACGTTTTCAAGAACGAGTATCGAGTGTTGTATCTGTGCATCTTGCTTGTAACATTTTAGTGTAAACGAGATGCACAGATAGAAAATTCGTTACTCGTTAACGAAAAATTACAATGTCACACTCATGGTAGAGGTACAGGTCCCACGCCATATAAAAGAAAAACGGATGGTATATTTTCCATAGGAAAAAAGTTATTTCCGAAAAACTGATTTCATAAAAAGTGAGGCCCTAGCCCGTGCACGATTTTGTCCTAGGTATCAACCAGGGCGATTTTTGTACCAAGTTTGAAAAATGAAAACAATCGGAGCAAAGATGCGACCGCTATCGTGATGACAAAATCGGGCTGCGGGGACGGATTTTTGTATGGAGGGTTGGCCGGGTCGGACGACGTGTCCAATACAAAAAAAAATTCACAAAACGCAATTCCAAAAAAAATACTTCTTCTTTTTCTTACCTGCAATACGATACCAATTATGTCCTTAAACGGATCACCAGTATTCATGTTACACTCTGTATCCTATATGGGGAAGTGAGGTGCTCGAGAACCTCTTTTCTCCCATAATAGGCCTATAACCGTGAAGCACTTCGTTCATCGAATCGTCTCTCTTTCGTATATGCAAGAGCGATAGAGACGGGGCCATCGTTTGGTCGATTTTTGAACTTCGCGGTAGGCCCTCTGAGCCAGGTCTTTGTTCTGCGCATTTGCCGAGAAACTCCGCTCAGATCCAGCTGAGCTCACTGGAATAACTATATATGGCAGCTTGGATTAATTTCGACAGATTTGGACAAATATCTTGTTTAACATTGATTTTCAGGTCTTCAATGGTGACTTTTTAACCGACTTCAAAAATGAGGAGGTTCTCAATTTGACTGTTTTTTATCATCTTTTTTTTTGTATGTATGTTACTCGATGTCTCCGTGAATCGTGAACTGATTTTCAAATATTTTTTTTAATCGAACGGGTATTACCCCTAGATGGTCCCATTGTCACCAATGTACCTATTTAATAATTTTAAACAAAAAAGAACCGACTTCACTTAGGATCCGCTATTCCAAGAGGAAGTGGCCGAGTTGCTGTAAAAAATTGTGAATAGTTCCCTCGATTTTTCCAGGATCCCATCATCCGGGGTCTGATGATGGGATCCTACAGTCATTCAACTATTATAGGCACATCTATAGTGATTTCACAATTTTTTACAGCAACTCAGCCACTTCCTCTTGGAATAGCGGATCCTAAGTGAAGTCGGTTCTTTTTTTGTTTAAAATTATTAAATACATTTTTCATAATCAAACATTCCGTTTGACCACAAGCCACAACTCCTGGCGCACGAGCGTCTGACGTAGTATAAGTATGCGACGAAACTAAGCGGCGCCAATATTCCTCAGCTAATCGCGTGCGCTTGCTAGTCGTGTTGAGTTATGGCGCCAAAATCAAATCTCCGTCAAGTGTTGCGTATTTACTTCAAGACATAAAATAAATGAAAACTATAATTGCGTAGGTACGGAATGTACTATATACCTACATAGGTAGGTAATAGGGAATTGTCGGTTTTAGGAATTAATGGGTCATTTATTTTGTGACAGTTTTTTTGTGCCCAGCCTAGAATTTCAAATCGGTAACCTATCATCTTGGGGTGGGCACCAGACTATTCTGGGGTGGGCACGGCCCACCCGGCCCCCCCTCTATATACGCCTATGTGTGCGTGTGTGATTCGGTCAGGTTACCGAACCAGGCAGCCGTGCCGTCCACCGTACGTTTGCTTTCACCCTTAGTCCTTAACATGAATTAAGTTCCATCAGGTTCTAAGCATAAAGTTATATTATAAGTAAGGAGAGGCCTTATAGCTCACCGAACGAAGACGACTAACTGCCTGATAGGGAATAGTACATTGTGCAACATGGGGCGTAAGATGAAAATTACAAACGAGAGTCTAGTTAAATCGTGACGGCTTGCCGGTGCGATTTAAAGACTCTCGTTTGTAATATTCTTACGCCCCGAGTTACACACAATGGTTTTCATCACACTTGCGAGGAAAAAAAGCAAAAATAAATTCAAGAAAGTTAATTAGGCAGTAAAAGTTGAGAATGTACATGACAGCGCTCAGCCCCGCGCATGCGCCGTTGCTTAGCAACGCGGTACAAACATTCCGTGCGTGTTGTTAGTACGACATATTTTTCGAACTAGAATGGCTAAACAACCAGATGTAGCAAAATTATTAAAACAATATTTACCAAAATTAATGATAAATACTTTAAATATTAAAAATAATTAAGAAATTGAAACGTATAGATTGTGTGTGATGTAATTTTAGAATATAGCTAAATTTTAAAGATAAATAAACTTTTTGAATTTTTGGCTGATCATCATACCTCCTTAGTTCTGAAATGATGTACGAAATCAGTTGCAAATTCTAAAACGAGAGTCATTACTCCCGTGGGGATAGTATCTCGCCATTACTCCCGAGGGAACAATTTAGGTCATTGTCCTTCTGTATACAGGCAGGAAATAACACCATTTACGAGCAGGTGTGATGAAAAATAATTCGTGTAGGTAGGTATAGCCAAATTTTGGTGTAGTTGTAGACAAAGTTAAGGTGTCTTACACAACATACTAAAAGTACCGGTGGATAGGAGCGCCGCTGACGGGGAGAGGGAGAGATGGTTAGTAAAAAAGTAAAATTTCGTATGTACGTACAGATGAAGTGGGGGGTAATAGTACATTTCGATACTAGGTCGGAAAGGATGTCATTATTTCAAAATTGGTGTATGGGTGAGGAAGCATGGTGAAGAAGGTCCTGAAGAACTGTAAGTTCTAATAGAATGGACTTTGAACTGTATATGTGATGTCAATAAATCAGTATAGTACAACAAATTTTATTTTATTAAACATACTTTTTTCTGCTATTCAGTAACTTGTTTACAACATTAAAAACATTAAAATCAGTCATTACTTTGGCAATTTGGTTAATTAAAACTATAAATAATGTTATAACTTGGACAATAACAAATTGTGATATGGAGGTGCCAATCTCCAGCCAACTTCCAGTGTTTCTGACGTAGTACAGCAATTGAATGCCCATTATATTGGAGTATATCAGTACTATGATATGTAAGTACCCTGTTGGTGCCTGCAAAACAAAAACTAATGGTCAAATTTTTTTTTTCCACTAAAGTAGTATTTTTCATTCATATACAGCGTGTTTCTGTAATAGGAGCAATAAATTAAAACATAGATTCTACTCCTCAAACTACAAAACTTTTGTTCAACAACTTTAAATAAATATGTACCTATTTTGTAGATTGTCTCTTTTTCATACAAATTAAATAGTATTTTCAATGAACGTTAAAATCCGTCTAATTGACATTGCTTGTCACCCTACAGATATAGTCGATTTCGGAATACTATAAAGTGTCCTAAAAATCAAACCATACGGTATTTTTAAAAGTCGCTGAACAAACGTTTCCTGGTTTGAGGAGTAGAATCTACGTTTTAATTTATTGCTCCTATTACACAAACACACTGTATAGTACTATCTGACAGCTCTTGCCATACAAAGCTGTTTACAATGTATGGCAGGAGCTGTCAGAGAACTGTTTTGAATTAATAATTTTAAACAAAAAAGAACCGATTTGACTTAGGATCCGCTATTCCAAGAGGAAGTGGCCGAGTTGTTGTAAAAAATAGTGAAATCACTATAGGTGTGCCTATAATAGTTGAAGAGTTCCCTCGATTTCTCCAGGATCCCATCATCAGACCCCGACTTGGTGACAATGGGACCATCTAAGGGTTATACCTGTTCGATTAAAAAAATTTTTTGAAAATCAGTTCACGATTCACGGAGATATCGAGTAACATACATAAGAAAAAAAATTAAAAAAATTCAATCGAATTGAGAACCTCCTCCTTTTTTGAAGTCGGTTAAAAATACTACGTTAGTGCACACTGCACAGGCGAAACACCAAAACAGACAGACAAATGATGCAGAATACTGATCCTACTCCAATCCAGTCGCCATCTATCACACGGCTACGCTCTTATGAATTGTCTAGCCTCCGCCTATAAGGGATTTACATGCAATATATATACATATTTACCTCAGTCAAATACTGCACGCCTCTAAAACAGCACGCGACACTCAAGAAAGGCGTCAACGTCTTCAATAGAATCAACGCTGTTATTACGAACGGCTGGAAGGATGTTATGAAACATGTCACCCATCGAACTTCGAATGAGTTGAGTGACGCTATATTTCCGGTTCCGAAAAACGCTAAGATTACATAAGCTAGCTGTAATACTGTTAAGGAAATTTATATCTTTCGTTAATTATCATATCCGAAGACAGACTACATAGACACCTCATCATTAAGCTTTTACAGCGAGCACGAGGTCACCACACATCAGCGCAATTTTATTCGTAAATTTTTACGATTCGAACATCTCAATAGTATTCTACACCAATTTGTAGTACTTATAACAATCCAGGTTCACCCCTGTAACTTGATTTTTGTGGTAATTTTTAATTCACATGAGTAATGATCAAAAACGTTAACTCAATTGAAATAAGCGGTTGCGCTCTCATACGTACGGAAAATTAGTACGGAAGCACAAATGCGTGGTGACCCCGAGTTGTACTTATGATCTATCTAGTGGTTGAGGTTATCTGTGTATCCGAAAGGCGTGTTGCCGCCAAATAAAACGTGGTAAGCTTTAACGCCCACCAAACACTGCAAATAGCAAATAACGGTTACAATGTAAAATGAAACATGACGCATTCCATTAGGGTTTATTATGGCCCTTTATAAGGTGGCGAGTGTGTTGCGATAGTGAAGTACTATACATGTTAAAGCAACCTCCAACGATATCTCACAAAACGAAACGCGCAAAAACATCTGACACAATCTTATTTATTAGTACAGACGGCCGTAAGAGCGTGTCACATATTTTGGCAACCTTCGTTTTGGAAGAACATGGCCAATAAGTTAAAAATGTTTTTTTTTGTGGAAGGTATTATTTCAATGTAACTGCAGTTAAAGACATTTGTGGTGAAAGGATTAAACGATTTGCGTAATTATTGTGCATCCAAACGAACTTACATTTAGTTTAGTGATTTAGTAAAGGATACGAAAAAGAAAGCCCTTCTAAAATCATCACTGCTTATGCTTCTTTCAATGGATGTGAGACTTCGTTTCGATTTATCTTCTTCCGCAGAACTGTCAAATGTGCAGTCAATTAGCTGAAACATAAATGAAATAATAATATAATAGGGGATATTACTGCAATGTTCTGTCACCAGAGTGCAGCACTAGCACGTCGGTAAAACATAGAGTTTTTAATACATAATACATACTAGGCCTTAAACAGTTTTTTTACAAGTTTTCATAGATAATTTATAACGAATAAATATGTCATTTGTGCACCAAGGTGGTTTGTTTACATAGGGCCTATCGTGAAACGAAAGAATCGAAATTTTGACTTCTGCCTCTCTATCGCTCTAATATATAAGAGTGACAGAGAACCAGGTAACGAAACTTTTATTTCCGTGTTTCGCGGTAGACCCTTTGGTTGTGCTAGTGCCGCCCTCTACGCAGAGTTTTGCGCAGGGACTGATTTCGTTACGGTAGAAGCGTTACGGTACTGGTATAGAATTACGATACCGCAATGTTTTAAAGGTAGAGCTATAGCGGTTGAAATATTGCGGTACGGTACCGAAATAAAATTACGATATCGCAATTTTTTCGTTACGGTACTTATACCTTAATATAGCGATACTTATACCGTTATGATTTCGGTATCGTTATTTTCATCGCAGAATTTACGAGGTAGGTACTTGTTTGCGGCGGTAAAGCAACTGACCAAGGGTGCGGGATGCGGGGCGCGGGGCAGGTAGCCGGCAAGTATCTACTTGCTCAAGGTCATGGAGGCGCGCTCGGCGATAATTGTAGTGAATTCATTTTAGTCTTCCTCAGTTGAAATTTCGTGAAAGAGTTTATAGTGTAGGTACATTGAATCGATCATTGATATTAACTCGATGCGGATATGGAACTGAATTTTTTTTATGTATACAGTAATTTGGTATAGTATTGCGCGACTAATAAAAAATGGAAGATTTTTTTGACGCGAATTATTTTTTAAATAACACTAAAATAAAAATAGAATAAAATAAAAATAAAATAAAAATAAAAATAAAAATAAAATAAAAATAAAATAAAAATAAAAATAAAATAAAAATAAAATAAAAATAAACTAAAAATAAAATAAAAATAAAATAAAAATAAACTAAAAATAAAATAAAAATAAAATAAAAATAAAATAAAAATAAAATAAAAATAAAATAAAAATAAAATAAAAATAATTAATGTTTAGTCTTTTTCAACATTGAAAATTGGTGAAAAGTTTTTAGTGTAGATTCATTAAATAGATAATTGATATTAATAATTATATCAGTGCAGATATGAAGTTGAATGTTAGGTAAATATATTTTTAATAAAAAAAATTATTTGTTTTCTTTTAATATTTATGATTTCAGTGTTTTATTTTTATTTTATTATTATTTTATTTTTATTTTATTTTTATTTTATTTTTATTTTATTTATTTTATTTTTATTTTATTTTTATTTTATTTTTATTTTATTTTTATTTTATTTTTATTTTATTTTTATTTTATTTTTATTTTATTTTTATTTTATTTTTATTTTATTTTTATTTTATTTTTATTTTATTTTTATTTTATTTTTATTTTATTTTTATTTTATTTTTATTTTATTTTTATTTTATTTTTATTTTATTTTTATTTTATTTTTATTTTATTTTTATTTTATTTTTATTTTATTTTTATTTTATTTTTATTTTATTTTTATTTTATTTTTATTTTTATTTTATTTTTATTTTATTTTTATTTTATTTTTATTTTATTTTTATTTTATTTTTATTTTATTTTTATTTTATTTTTATTTTATTTTATTTTTGTTTTTTTTTTTTTTTTTTTATCTACTTTATTTATTTTCATTCAAGTTAGGTTGTTTTATAATATTTTTACAAAAGTAAAATACAAAAATACATCAAAAACATACAAAAACAATAAAAACATTATAAAAAACCTAACCTACGGTGCCGCCGGCAACGGAGCAAGGCCCAGGCTGCCGGTGGTTAGGGCCGCAGAGAGAGGAACCTTCGGACTATGCGCGCCGTGTCCAGAATTACCGCCTTCTGTATCTGACCCTTGATCCAACCACAACCCCGTAGCGAAAGTCTCTCAAGATGTTGGTCGAGACTCTTCGCTATGAGACCGTTCGCAGAAACAACTATCGGCACAATGATCGCCGAATCAACCTCCCACATGGCGGTTACCTCGTGAGCTAAGTCTAGGTACTTGCTGGATTTGTCCTTCTCAGCCTTCACGAGGTTAACGTCACATGGAACGGTGATGTCGACGAGCATGGCCCGGCGTTGCGATCGGTCTATTATCACTATATCAGGCTTATTGGCTACAATAGTCCTGTCCGTGATAATAGATCGATCCCAATAGAGCGTGGCACGACCATTTTAGAGAACTGGCGCAGGTGTGTACTTGTAGTACGGCACTTCGTGGTCCACAAGAGTCACAAGACCGTATAGGAGAGCAAGCTGCTGGTGTATGATCCTGGCTACGAGGTTATGTCTGTGCAAGTACTCGCCGTTAGAGAACAACCGGAGATGATATGCCTGAGTGACTCTCCGGGACGGCGGCATGCCCGACAAATGTCGACCGTACCGTCCTTCAGGATATATCTCCGGTAGTTATTCGTCATGATAACTTCGTCCGCAATTGCACAGGCAAAACCTTCGGTTTCTCCGAAGAGGTCCCCGAATCGTAACCAGTTCACCGACGCGAGCAGGTCTACGTCGGGTCCCGTGAGGGCCCCGTAGAACCGCCCGTGTAGCTCCTTGCTCTTCCATACCGCCTTGCGATCCTCGGTGCTTAGCACCACAGGTTTGCGCCAGTTCTCGTTCGCCAAGGAGAGCGGCGTGAGGCTCTTATCTACTGCCACCACATCACGATGCATCCCACACTCGTTGTTAAGGAAATAATTCCTGAGATTGTACACCTCACGGTTGTGGAGATTTTTGGCGTTTAAAAAGCCGCGACCTCCACACTTCCGTGGGATGTACAATCTCATAACGGACGAGCGTGGGTGAAGCATACGGTGTGTGGTGAGCAATAGACGGACCCTCCGATCCAGGGCATCCAGCTCGGTCTGTGTCCACCTTATTTTTATTATTATTATTTTTTTTATTTTGTTTTTATTTTATAATTTTTTTTTATATATTTTTTTTATTTTTTTTTTTATTTATTTTTTTTAATTTTTTTTTATTCTTTTTTATTTATTTTTTATTTTATTTTAATTTTTTTTTTTTATTTTTTTTTTTTACTTTATTTTTATTCAATTTTTATTTGATTTTTATTAAATTTTTTATAAAAATTTTATTTAACTTTTATTAAATTTTTATTTTATTTTTATTTAATTTTTATAACTGAAAATGTTTTGTTAAAGGTACTACTTATGAAATCCTAAAATCAACAAAACATATGCGAATAAAGCGCAACTAACGACAAGAAGCTAACAGCGAATAACTCAAAAATGTGCCGCACTGAACGAAATCAAACAAAATAGGTGCTTAGGGCAAGCACTCAATAACTAACGCTGATTGGTTGTCGCCGGTCAGTCGGCGGGGCATCCTCACCCTCATATACCTCAATCCATACCTTTATGATAACGGTTGAAGTATCGAAAAAAATAGCGGTACCGTTATATTTCTGTACAGAAATATATCGGTTGCGCTATCGAAATCATACCGAAACATGCGGTATGACGTCATACCGTTTTATAAAGGTACCTTTATATTCCGGTTATGCAGTCCCTGGTTTTGCGTAATATTCCCTATTGAGTATGTAGTGAAACGATGACGTCACTCTTTATAACTCTTCATTATGATAATCTCAGCAACATCTTATTGTAATGTCTTTCACACTGCTGCGGTTTCCGATGCGGCGCCAGTGTGATAATCGCATTAATGAGGATAAGAGAGTGTAAAGTTTCTTTCCAATACCTATCTCAGACTGGATAAGTCGTTTCTGCTGCAACTTAGCTCTTTCACAGAAAAAAAACTTGGCGGGTAAGTGGCGACAGTGACGAACTGCAGTTCAAGTCATTGCGAGGATGCGGAGCGAGGAATTTGTTTCTCATGAACAAATAGAAACGCTTCATTTAATTTTCCTCGCTCAGCACAGCTTTAATGGAAACAGCTTAGCGGAGCGAGGTTTTTGTACTTACATAACAAGATAAGGTTGTGTGCGAGGAATGTGTTGCGATTTGCGAGGTACCAAACTATCAGTTACTAGACGGCAGACGGCATGCCATCACACCGTTCAGCAAGCCTTGCAACGCATCTTCGCACGTCTCAACTACTTGACACATCTCTGGTGGAAACACTCACAACGTTCCATATCCTCGCTACGCCTCCTCGCACCGCTCAGGTACAGTCAGGAGCAAAAGTAGCTAAGCGGGTAGGGTGTTCAAAATGAGCTGGAACCGACTTTATTGTTAAGAGAATAAGAGCGTGTGTAGGTCATCTTGTACACCCTACCAGCCTAGCCACATCTGCTGCTGACTGTTCCTAGCACATCTTAAAGGGGGAAATGTTTCTTACCCTTATGCGACCCAGATGAAGAAGTCTGAATTCAATCATCACCCAGCACATGACGTTAAAATTCAGTGTGACTAGAAAGAGACCCTCATGTGCCACGGAAAGTAGCAGATAAAATATAAGTATTGATGTGTTTATGGTCATCAGGCGGCATACTAATCTCTTGGAACTGGCCATCGGCAGCGCAAGTGTAACAACTGCAAGGAAATTATACCTAAGTGTCAACTTAGTGTGCTAACTACACAGTTAACTTTAATTTTATAAAAATAAACTTAATGAAACACGATTCAATGCAATCATATTATATGGGACTGAGTAAGTGCCATCAAAAAATATCTGAACCTATTGGTTGCTTGGCTTTTAGAGCTTGCATTGCAGTGCCAGTAGCTCGCGCATTAAGTTCCTCATCATCATCACATAGGTAAGCAAAGCAAACAATTTAAAAACATATGAAACAGTTAATCGGTAAACGTTTGAATAATTGCGTGAGTAGATAAAATACCTGCAGTCAGCCACGTCATGAATTGATAAAAATATGAAACTGGCGTGCCCTGGTCAAATCTTCTCGACTGTACATATATATTATGTAACGAGAACATTAGCAAAGCTATCTGTGTCACAGCCAATATAACTTCAGTTCGATTCTCTTCACGTCTGTCGTAAAGTGGTAGTAATACTCTCCACGTGTAAATCGTTACGACAAGAAGCCAGAACAATCCAGCGATGATTCTGAAAACAACCAGAAACCATTTTCAATTATACATTACACATGTATATTTGATAAATAATATGAATTTCAAGCAATACACCAATACGCTACTGCAAGTTTATTTTGATTTAGACATAATTCATGTTTATTGTTAATAAACCAGTGTTAATTATTAATTAATTAAAAAAAAACATTTCTAAATACGTACCCAGCTATAACTTTGGTGTTTTAAGCTTCTGAATGATGCAATAGCAGAAAAATGAAGAAAGTCTATTAAACGCTTTTGACAGGTACAGTCGACATCAAAAATATGTTTACACTTTTGGACCTTATTACAGTTATTACAAACGAGTAAGGTGCAAAAGTGATGTAAACATATTTTTGACGTCGACCGTAAAATAGGAAGGAAATCTTTAAGATGGAAACCCTCTGCGATGCGACGTAGATATTAATTCAAGCCATGCATATGCCGATTTGAAACAGCAAAAATCTACGCAAATTGAACAATAGAATGCGAGGCTGTGCGCCGCAGTGGGCTTCCGTTTTTAGTATATATTTACTCACACTAATTCTATCACCACATCTTTCCCAACAACAGGTACAAATGAAAAGAAACTAAGCATAGCACAGCTAGCTGGCCACGCTATGAGGATCGGCGTGGTCAAACACTTCCGTACGGAGGAGAGAAGTGGCCACAGACCCATGCCCATGAGTGGGATACTCAACATCCATCGATAGGTGAAGGACAACCCCTAAAAACAAAACTTATAATACAAGCCTTTCCAAATGACTTTTAACAATGTGTTGATCTTCTGTTACATACAGCGTGTCCCCAAAACCAACTTCAAGACTCATAAGACTGATACAACGGCTGATAGACTATCAGATTAAACAAATGAGAACCTAATGCATGTTTTGCAATATGCCATTCGAAACACAATGCAATATAAAAGTTCCAATAGGTACGGTACCTCGGTAATCTAAGCCATTTCCAATAGGAGGCCAAATTTACTTATCATGATAGTTATAATTTATAACCCATCAGCTGCTCTGTCAGCCCCTTAAGTCCTGACGTTGGTTATAGTGACAACCAATAAATAAATAAAGATTTGGGAAGTATCTTACACAAATCAACCTAGCCCCAAATTAAGCAATAGCAAAAGCAAAGTACCATGTGTAGGTATACTAGATGACGATATACATACGTAGATACATAGAAAATACCCTGAATACAGGCATGATAAACACATAGTTAAATGCTCTCACCGGGATTCAAACCCAGAACTCCAACTTCTTAGGCATTTATTGTTAAGTTACCAACTACGCTACCGAGGCCGTTCTTCCACGTAGAGTTAACAATAGGTAGTATAAAATTGTAAATCGAAAATAAATGAGTAATAAATATTGTATTAGAATGATTATTTACAACCGTGTTAGTCAATTCAGTAAATGCACAGTATGCACACATGTCAAATGGAACGGGGTTGTATTAATTATCCATATTATATTTCCTTACCATAGCCATTGATCCCAAGCCATAGCACAGGACTTCGATCCATACACCATGCATTTTGTGGCTTCTTATTAACAATAAATATGCTTTCGACCACACATCAAGTGACGGTATGGCGTACCACCATAAGAATATAGGCATCAAGAAGTGAATGTAATACTGAATTGGTAATTTTTGTGCTGAAAAGATAAAATAGGTAAGTAAGTATTATTATTGAGTCAGAAATTTTTACTAATTGCACCTTGAAACATTAAAAAAGTAAGTCAGTTGCAAAGCTTTTCTAGGAATCAAAATATTTATAGTTTACTTTAAACCAGAAGTTTTATAGACACTTACCAAACACAACATAAAAGGATAGAGAACACAGAAGTAAAAATATCACACTTGAAAATAAATGCGAGCGTAAAATACCAAATCTCTTCAAATTAATTGGCTCCACTTGAGTATTCACTTTTTGTTCCAATAATACTTTGAGCAAATACATAATCCATCCCATAAACGACATGGTGACTAATATTAACAGTGGTCTCTGATAATAATTCTGATAATATGTCAATCCTGCAAGACTTAGTTGAGTAATTTCTTCACTAAATCGTATAAGTTTTTCATATTCTCCACTTGATAATAGTTTCTCGGTAAATTCTATAATCTCTTCATACTTCTCAGTGCTAAACGGCTCATATGGTTTGTAAAGCATTGCTATAGCATTTGCTTCAACATCTAGCTTTTTCCTGTTATATTGGGATGCTAACTGCCTGCTGTGACTGTAGATAGCTTTGGCTCTGTTTGGAAGTGTCATGTTGAGCAAATCCACTGGCAATTTACCCTGAAATCATAAACATAGTAACATCAGTGAAGAAGGTTGAGCCTGCATCCCGCTACGGCGCACGGCCACGTTAATCGGGTTTTAAAAGTTTGCAGAGAATGTGCGTGGTCAAACATTTCAGGTAGAGGGTTTACGACTTGGATTATTTAACCAAATAATCACTGTTTCAACATTTAGAAAGAACAGTGTACGATTATGTGACAATTTCTAAGGTACAATATAAAAAGCACAGGATAAGAAGTATTATCAGTACAAAGGGGATGTAGATGACCTAAGACTAGTTAGAGATTTTTTTATTTTATTTAAATTGTACTCCAATACTTGAAAGGCGAGGGCACGAAAGATATAAAAAAAGTTATAAATATATGTAATAGTATCAACTTACTATAGAATTGACTGGCACAGGTATTGAGAGTATTGTAGACATAAGTGGAGTCAAGTCTGCCTGTTTTACGTCAAACCTATGATTGTATGACATGTGCTCAGTAAACGGATCCTCAGGTCCCTCCTTGGCTTGTTGCACTCCGGAACCCCACAACACATATGGAGTTTGTGTTTCGTGATCATCTCCGGATCCATGAGAACCTTCAATGTAAGAATTAACTAAGAATTACAGTTTTAATGATCCCCTTTTGTAGTTGATAAAAAAGAATACAATATACAATAGGTTTAGCTGAGTCCAGAACAGGTGAACCAGTTGTGCAATTCTCGAGAATGTTTGTCATTTTGCTTGAGAATATTTCTAGAGACTGTTCTTGAGAACAGCACATCTCTATGAACATGCCATTAGCATGCCATCAAGAAAGCAGAATAATCACAGACCAGCAATGCAAATGTGCGAGCACTAGGACCCTGAGACAAGCTAATGCCTCTTTAGCCTATGAGGTGAGTCATAGTAAAATGTGCAGTGCATTGCATATGCAACCAGATTTGGATGTACCTTTCTTAAAAATTAAAATTCTGATAGCCATGAAAAAGACTTAGTCATACCCCAATCAGTCATGCCATGATCAGACGTCATAAGGAATGTGGTCTTCCCATCGTCATTGTAAAAGTCCCTGATATATTGCTCCACTTCCTTTATGCCCTGATCTACATTTCTCACAGTTGTTAAAAAGTTTCTGAAATAATGTAAAAGCAAAACTTTCGTCATATAGCTCTTTGTCGGAATAATATAGTGATGTGAGTTAGGGCCTTGAAAATGTAAATTTATTTGCCGTAAAACAGCCACTTTAGGTTGGATAGTGATATAACCATTTGACCCCCAAGCATGCGACAGTAAATTATGCCACGCATGCCCAGTGCTAGCCTTAGGAGTGGGCGAGGGAGCATTCCGGGCCTCTCATGGGGCACCTTTTTTATCTCGGGGGAGAGGGGGGTGCTGAGCGGGCACTTTCTACCATTAAGTGTAAAGATTGCTGATGGATTCAAGGGAGAAAAAGAAATTGCCACAATATTGTTTTCTACTTACTGTGTTTTTGGTTTGTGTGTATGTCCTGATGTATCTGTCCCAAGTAAATGCAAAAAGTACACTATTCTCTTACTCCTCATCCTTTCTTGCACCGCATTATTACTCTTAGCTTTGTAAAAGAAATTTTTAACATTTTCAAAAACCCAAGAGTCTAAAAGTGTCGTATTTTTATCAGTGCCAAAAGTGTTATCATAAGGGTCAAACTTATGGACAAATATATGGTTATCTACCGTTCCTTTTGTAAAGATATCTACAATATCATAAGTGCCCCAACACCATGTATATGCAGTCTGGTTGAACACAGAATCAAAATCCACGGGATTCTCTTTCCACCCTTTCATAATAGCTGAAGGGTCTTCGTAGAAGCCAGCAATTACTGCTACATGTCCTGGCCGGGATTCAGTAGGCACTTGAGTACTGGATATCCCCCATCTGCCGTAGGTATTGGCAATTGACCTAGAACATTTATTTTTGATCATTAATATCGACATATAAGAGCCCAAATGCTGAACACAGGCCTACTCCTATTAAGAACGAAAGGGCCATGGCCACTATACTGACTAAGCATGGACTTGGCTCTATTAAGATATACTACACATTAAAACCCACAAATGACTTACCTTAAATATGGCATTGTTGTATAGTTAACAAATGACTCTGCTCTTAAGCCGTCAACCACGAAGAGCACAAGGCGGTCTGCCACAGATTCATGGTGTGGCTGATAAGGAGCCACATTCTTTACTATCGGAGATTTAAAATAAATATCAAATATTGAAAACAAAAACACAACATGTATGAAAAAACCTACTAAAAACATAATTAATAGGATAATATCTTTATCATTGTCTTAAATGTAATACTGTTTTTCAATATAAGTTACTTTACCGTAAATTAGACACAAAATAGCTCTTAAATATAAACTTTTAAGTAACGACTAAGATCTACAAAGCCCGATCCCGATTTTTACAATCTTACTGTCGCAGGTCGCTGTCGCTGTCAAATTCAAATTGACAATACTTATACGTTCGGATACTATCCTACTGCTTTATGCCTACTATTGAGAGATATGTACGAGAGATAAGCGTATAGGCCGAGGATACATGTATGAACAAATAATATAATATCTCAAAGCAAGGATTTAACTAGAGACCGCTTACTCGACACACCCTAAAGGACAGAACATACGCAGCGCGACTGATTTTAAAACACGTTTCAAGATGGCTGATAGCATGCCTTAACTTACCCACATAATTTAGTCGGTTTCATTGTTACCCTTCAAAGAGCGGTGGAGGGTAATAAACGTTTCTATTGTACTTAGGGTCTTTTGGAAGTAAGCAATAATCACAAGGGTGTGTCTATGATAAGGACCAACGATAATAGCGCCTTCTCTGTCATATCTATGGAAAGTGTAATAAGACCATCCCGTTCAATCTTGGTATTGTTATTTCCGTGTCAGGTCTATGGGTGATATGTCTATGTTTAGTATGAATGGATTTCTAGAATACTATAACCCCCGACGCTCACCAGTCTTTGCTTTGCCTTTATTAGTACACCGACGCATTAGCATGCGGACGCGGAAACATGCCTCACCCTACAGCGAGTGGAAATAGTTGCGTCCTTGTCAGTACTGTTTCGCTAGCGATTTTCGCATGCGAATGCGTAGCTGTGTAGGTGGACTAACCGTGTCATTCACGCACATCCATACATTAAAATAATAATCGAAATGCATAGTGTGAATGCACTCGCGCACCCCGTGCGCGAATAAAAACATGATATTATACTTACCGTCATTAATACGTCAACAAACATTCGCACATTTTACAAGCATTCGCATTCTACGAGTACAGGTATGTAATTTTAAGGTTCCTTCAGCTATGATTTCCTTGAATGGCTGGTAATTTCCCTTGAAAATTCTAGCCATCAACCATTAAACTGCATTAAACAACCTTCACTAAGAGCTTCCTAAAGACAGACATTTGATTCATGATGGATGAGATTGGTTGCTTCCATGAGGTTGCATTACCTTTCATATTTTTCAATGGGCGTAAACGAAACGACACATCAGACACATGTCACGAATGTCTTTTTCCCACATTCGCGAATGCGAATATTCAGGATGCGAATGTCTGAATGCGAATGCGAATGTTAAGGATTAGATTCAAAAAAGTTAAATCGTACTTAGGTATCATTTTTATACTTCCATAGTTCAAAAATACAGACCACGATATGTGATGGATTATTGATCAAAAGGAGTCAAGTGATACCGTCGTTTTCACTTACTGTGTATGAGCAAGTATATGACCATCGGTCGGGTTAGTGCGGTCAAAACAGGATGCGTTCTGCCAATATTCGCATTCGCAAAATATTCACATCATTTGATGCGAATTAATGTGAAAAATGATGCGAATATTCGTACAATACGAATGCGAATGCGAATATTCGTGACATCCCTAGACGACACCGTCACGGTAAAACAAGGGTCCAATTAAATGGAAATGTATGCAGACGACGTTTTTAGTATTAAGGTTGACGGTTAGATGAAAGCACGATGAAAGTATCGTGGATGTTTACGTCCACAATAAACAGCATAGCGACTGCATACAAATTCGTAAATACGAGTAGATTAGGGTACCCTGCTTTATGATGAAAGTTCGCAGGACTATTATTAAGTTGTTTTTTTTATACTCGGCGACTGTAATACTCGAATTGAGATTGTGGTGGCGGAACTACTAGCGCATACTTTTTGATAGAGCTTGTATGGTCGCATATTGTAGCATCCATAACAATCACAGAAAGGATTTCCATACAATATTGTGAAACTGTTGTCGGGCCCCGCATTGCGTGTCGCCGCCGGCACAATCCACCGGGAGATCGAACGTTACGAGATTACATAGAAGCAATAGGTTGTGCACGGCTTTCGTCGAACTCAATTCTTACCGGCTTGCTTAAGCACTCGTATAAAAACTATTGTGTGCAACGGTACATAATAAGGGTTCTTAAAATTCTCGGGTCTCTTTTTACAAAATTCGGCTTCGCCTCGTTTTGTAACTTCGACCCTCGAATCTTAAGAACCCTCATTATGTAACTGTTGCACAAAATACTATTTTTTAAGAGTACTACATTGCTACATACTTAATATCATTTATTAATTTAAAGTTAAGTAAAAATTTGCCGTGGGGTGCCCGGCCTTAGAATTGTCCCCCACCATATCGTCCCGTGGTTGCAGTAGGAGTCTGCTAAGGGAATATACTGGGAGATGGGCAGCAGCAGCTTCCGAAAGCCTAACCAACAATAAACAAAACAAAACAACCCCCCCCCCCCCCCCCCCCCTTTAAAGGGGAGACCTATGTTCAGCAGTGGACGTCTTATGGCTGAGAGATGATGATGATAGTGATGATGATGATGATGATGAAGTAAAAATACGAATTATTTCATAAATTACTTGTTTGGAGGTGGTTTAATAACGTCTACCTTCTTTGAATCGGACATTTCAAACATATTTGACGAATTTTCAATTAGCATCCCAGCAGAAAGCAAGTATAACAGTTCTGATTCTTGAGTTCTTTTGACGTTGTTAAAAATAATTGCAGTTGGGATATTTTCATTTGGATATTCTTCTTGAATTATGCCAAGAGTCGCATAAAGACGTCGGACTTGTCCTGCGCTTAACCATCCTCGGCGTCCTGGGTCAAAACTTTTTATTACCGCTTCCAAGTGCCTGCAACGTATTGGAATTATGAAAACCTCACATATTTCTCACATATCATACCTTTTCACAACGCATTGTTAAAACTGTTCTTACCTGTCCTCGAATAAAACAGGTGCGGTCCCGTGTCCTGCACGGAATAGCATGCAGTGATCTAACAATTCTTTAAGGTAAGATGTTGGATCCTTTGGACCATCGGATAGTACTTTTGTAAGTAAAAAACGCATCAATTCTGGAATTCGACGGTCCCGTAAATAATTCTCGGCATTATCGACCGCATTGAGAATTCTTAGTTTGCGAGGAGGTATTACTGCTGATGGAATAGTGGCGTTACTTAATAAACATTTACAAAGTAGTAAAGACTCCGGTGAAGGTTTCTTATCGACTAGAGCTTCCTCGTTTTCTTCCTCCATTTTATTACCAATTTTACACTTTGACCATACGAATACAAAATAAATATTCTAGCGAATAATATAATTGGTAAATGATTGACAATAAACAACTGGTAACTATGACTACCAATGACTACCGTGAAACTGTACAACTTTTTTACTTTGCCGTTTCAAAATGACTTTGCCCAACGCGTTGGTGCTCTGTTGGTGCAATCGGTCGATCACATATAGTCTGGCAAACCAAAAGCGCAGTAACAGTCAGAGTATATAACATGCTATACCCATCCCTTTTTTAGTAGTGAGAGTACTAGCATTAGAAAAAGACAGTATGATTCTCCCTGTCTATGCTTGAAGTGGAACAAACTCTGGCCAAACTATATGCATGCGACCATACAGCATGCGAGTGACCAGGTGAATAGCGCGCAGGTGAATAGTCGGGGTTTTGTACAGATAGACGATTATGTAAACAGACATTCGTGTTGGCACTCGTACGCGAATTATTCGTCGAACTATTTTTGCTCCTCTACATGATGGGCCAGCGCTGGGCCAGCGCAATGGCCATGTGCGCAACTACACGATGGCGACATTCAGTTGTGATCTATACGTTTTCCAGGATGGACGTGGAAGCATTAGCCGCTGCAGCAATCTATTTATGCGCCATGTACCACCATTTTCTTAATGTACTCGTACACAATAATAAAGTTGTTAATAAGAAATAGCGTAGAAGATGACGGATGTTATTTATCCAATGCTTAAATTTAAATTTATGCAAAAACTTTTAAACCCTACTGAAAAAAACATTACTTATCTCTTTCTTAATGAGCCGCTATGTTTTTATTGTGTATGTATGAATGTATATATTTTACTATTGGTATTTAATGTTATAATTATTTATTTAAGTTGTACTGTATGTAAATGTACTGTATGTACTATCTGCGTAATGTATGTGTAATTTTACTATTCCTCTGATTAATTAAAAATAAATTTAATGCGTGCACTACCAGTTATAATACGTTCTGTTCTTATATCCTACTACCCTAAGGTTGTCTGGAAGAGATCGCTTACAGCGATAAGATCGCCTGTTGCTGTCTTTATTTACATTGTTTTGTTTTCTTTGTGGTGCAATAAAGAATATTTACTTAGGTACTTGAAAAGCTACTTTATTTTCTTTAAATTCTTATTATTAGTTAGGTCCTGATTTTAGTATCTCTATGATTCCAAATAAAAGCCATATAATTAACGCATCCCCGATAAAGTGCTAAGAACTTCATGATAAGGCCACGTACTCGTCATTTTTTATTTAAAAAATCGTGTATTAGTTCAGAGATAATAGAGCGCACACACGTCCGCACCCAACCGCGTTCGAGCACGCACTGAGGAATGGGCCACGTGTGGATGCGCACTGCCATCGCTGGCCCAGTCCCTTTGATGTGCGGTCAAAAAACCGACACCGCGGCCATCCCAGCGCCATCCGCCACGCCATAAGCCATCCGACGCCACTACCCTCTCTACACGCTGGCCCATCATAGTGGGCCAGTGTGATGGGCCATCACGTAGAGGAGCCATTTGACTCCGACGCGCATACGCACACACGCCGTGCACGCGCGCAATTGACATTACATTACGCATGTATCGGTCGCGTCGCGCACCATTCGCCACGTCATGCGGCTGGTCATTCACACGCGTATGTGATCGGAGCATTATATTCTAGCCTACCATCTTGCTGCCATCCACGTACGTGGCATCACGATATTTTAGGATAGTGAATACAAGGCTGAAAAGCATATATCTGTCCTGTTATTTTGGACAACCTTGTGGTAGGTAATTGTTGACATCCTCAAAGCAAGCATTAACTAGAGCCCGCACACGTGTACCCCCGTATGGGATAGATATATAGATGCCCATAATCACTTCTACAGCATAAAACAGAACAATTTACCAATCTTTTCCTTAGCCGACACAACTTTCTAGGAAAACTAACAGCTTTTCTCGTAGCAATCACAGAAATTCTTGAAGAAATCGCGCATTATATCTGTTTGTTACCCTCCACTGCTAGAAGTAACGCGTGGAGGGTAATAGAAACTATGACAAGGACCAACGATAATAGCACCTCTCTGCCGTATCTATTGAAAGTGTAATAAGACCATCCCGTTCTATCTTGGTATTATTAGTTCCGTGTCAGATCTATGGGTGGTACCTATATCTATGTTGACATCCCACATCCCTAGATAGAAATATTTTTCTAGCCTGTGCGTGCCTGTGCAATGTTTTCTGGCCTAAAAGCGGTATTACACATTGCAACCTGCAGGGCCCAATCTGTCAGGTTGGAAGGTGTAATCGAAGGTAGGGCCCGTAGGGAGCTGAAGGAGGGGTAGGAAGAGGCAGGGTACACAACAGATTGGGCCCTGCAGGTTGCAATGTGTAATACCGCTTTAAAGCAAACGTACGGTGGACCCGACCGGTTGTGACATTTTGACATGACATTAGGTTTTTATGCCGTACGGTGGCGAACCGTATGTGTGCGGGGAACTGGCATTTAGTATGAGAAATGCGCCTAGGCGACCTGACGCGGCGACCGTATACGGCGACCTGACGCGGCGACCGTATACGGCGACCTGACATGCAAACCGAACGTTTGCTTGGGCCCTAAGCAAACGTACGGTGGACGGCACGGCTGCCTGGTTCGGTAACCCGACCGAATCACACACGCACACGTCCGGTTGTGACATTTTGACATAACATTAGGTTTTTTTTTTTTTTTTTTTCTTCTTATGGACTTTAGGCGGTATTGCCTGTAGCCAATGTCAAGTATAAAAAGGCGGGAAATAAGAGCTTGTAAGATTCAATCTTTAGGTACGTACAATGCATGGTACAATGTCTTCAATCGATAAGTATTTTTATTACAAGCTTTTATTTAACTCACAGTGTTTGTCAGTAGATAAATATGTGTGTTAGATGTTTAGGTAGAATCTGGCGAGGCAGATTTGAACCAGTTCTTGATGTCCGATTGAGCTGAAATTTAGCACACATTCGTAACTTGGATGACAATACAATATTTTGGTACCATCGAGCTGGTCTGATGATGGAGACAGGAGGTGGCCATAAGAACTCTGCCATAAACTACCTCTACCAGATTGAGTTTGGGTTTATTAGAATCGTCCCGATGATTACTCCTTGATTTTATAAAGAAAAGTACAGTCAGCCACAATATCGAAAGCTGATTTGGTACCAATTTCTCCTAATCGATACTAGAATTAGAATAGTCTTAATAAGTCACTGTTTGGGCTCATTTGACTTGTACTGGTAACGAGTTGGGACCGATATTACAAGATGGAGCTCACGCTGAACCCTGGGGACACCTACTGGATCTCAGGTTTGGGGCAACATAGACTCATGCTGTTTGGACTCATTCGACTTATACTGATGAGTAGTCGGGACCGGTATCACGAAATATACCTCATGCTGAATCCTGGGGGTACCTACTGGATCTCCGGTTTAGGACAACATAGACTCATGCTGTTGGGCTCATTCGACTTGTACTGGTAAGCAGTCGGGACCGCGCGGTATCACAAGATGGAGCTCACGCTGAACCCTGGGGACACCTACTGGATCTCAGGTTTGGGGCAACATAGACTCATGCTGTTTGGACTCATTCGACTTATACTGATGAGTAGTCGGGACCGGTATCACAAAATATACCTCGTGCTGAATCCTGGGGGTACCTACTGGATCTCCGGTTTAGGACAACATAGACTCATGCTGTTGGGCTCATTCGACTTGTACTGGTAAGCAGTCGGGACCGCGCGGTATCACAAGATGGAGCTCACGCTGAACCCTGGGGACACCTACTGGATCTCAGGTTTGGGGCAACATAGACTCATGCTGTTTGGACTCATTCGATTTTGATGAGTAGTCGGGACCGGTATCAGAAAATATAGCTCATAATATACGATTTTAAGCTAACATGGTCATTAACATTACAAAAACTATTTAAAACGGCATATTTACCATGTGAGTTTGTTTGGAAAGCTCATAATAACAAACTCGCATGGTAAATATCCCGTTTTAAATAGTTTTTGTAATATAGCTCATGTTGAACCCTGGGGGTACCTACTGGATCACGGGTTAAGGACAACATAGACTCATGCTGTTGGGCTCATTCGACTTGTACTGGTTAGCAGTCGGGACCAGTATCACGAGATAGATTTCATGCTGAACCCTAGGGGTACCTACTGGATCCCTGGTTTAGGACAACATAGGTTCATGCTGTTTGGGCCTACTGTGACATCCGACGGGTTTATAATTTTGAATGTTCGTTTCGCGAACATGTTAGTAACGTTTTTCTGGTCTTCATGAAATTTGTTGAGGTTGTATCAGAGGTATATAATAAGAGACTTCAATGAGCTGGAATGACCAGGGGATCCTGGAATCAGAAGGCCTAAAACAGATTTGTTGAGGGG
The DNA here is from genome assembly GCA_911728535.1 of Pammene fasciana. NCBI lineage: Eukaryota > Metazoa > Arthropoda > Insecta > Lepidoptera > Tortricidae > Pammene > Pammene fasciana. The sequence continues at coordinate 13,074,232 of OU452276.1, read as the reverse complement.
TCTTATTATAATCGTAAGTTCTTAATTAGAGGCGGACCACCTGTTCTGTTAGAATAGAACCGTCTAAATAAATAGTAAATGATTGTCAAAAGAAAATTATACGGGCATAACTATTATCGAACGAACGAGTGCAGCAACGCGAAGTTCATTCAACCTCGGACACAACTGTCAGCTTGGGTTTTTAGTAGCTGTTTCTCGAAATTATGAGGTCTATGTTAACTTAATTATATATTGTTTATATATTGTGTACCTTGTTGTACATGTTGCTGTAATTGTCTACCTAATTTCAATTTCACTCTTATTCACTCAAAGGTTAACTGGAAGAGATCCCTTAAAGGGATAAGTTCGCCTTTGTACTTCACATCTTTTGTTTACTGTATTTATCTACTGTGTTATGTACAATAAAGTGTTACTTACTTACTTAATTAGGCTTATTATTTTGCAACTGCAATGTGTCATTTGGGATTTTTCCGTAACATTGTTCTTTGTGGAATATAACGAAGAAGTTTGTTTTTCAAGAATTTTTAAATTACCTGATATGGTTTAGAGGTCAGAAATATCATAAGTTTTTCATCACTATCATGATAAAAAAAAACTCAGCATGCCTACCTTGATGCCTATTGCCTACTTTGATATCAGGTAACACACACAATGACCATTTCTATTAGCTAAAATTAACAGGCATGAAACCGGTCAACACAGCGAAACGATGTGTTAATCGAAATGAACAGGCTACGGAACATGTCTCTTAAAAACTAAAAACATGAAAATAAATTTATATAAAAAACTTTTAAAAACAAGCTTTTATTTTAATGCTCTAAAAAGAGAAAATAAGCTTTTGAGTCAATCAAACTATTTTTATAGGAACTTTGTACAATTTTATGACATAAAAGCTTGTCGCGAGACTTTCCCGTGTAAAAGAGATTGCACATATTTAGGTGACACCAGTTGAAACTGTGTGCGCGTGTAACTGAAGCCAATAGACTAAGATTAGGTGGTAGTGCACCCTACCTAATCGGGTAGCAAGATTCGGCATATATAGGGGGTAGCACCTTAAAAAGTTATGACTTTTAGTATGGGACACTATGAGCCAAACCTGGAGCGTTCGGAATGCAGCCAACTTTTCGGGTACCAAAAAAAGTCAGAAAATACCTCATCGGGTAGCAAGATTCGACATATACAGGGGGTAGCACCTTAAAAAGTTATGACTTTTTGTATGGAACACTATGAGCCAAACCTGGAGCATTCGGAATGCAGCCTGATTTTAGGGTGCCAAAAAATATCGAAAAATACCTCATCGGGTAGCAAGATGAAACTAATGCCAAATGAAAGTACTAATCATCCTGTTAATAAAAAAAATTGGTAGTCGGTCCTAAACCTGGAGCATTTCAAATGCAGCCAACTTTTGTGATCGAACAAAAAACTCATCTGATACCATTACAACGTAGAAATGGCCCAAGAAGATGGTTCAAAAGACATAAACAAGCTTAATTTGATGGAATTTATCAAAAAGTGCCAAAATATATTAGGTTTACTCACCCAAACTTATCACTTTCGTGATTTGGCTTAATTTTAGGGTACCTGAAGATTTAAAAAAATACCTTATTGAGTAGCACGATAAGATGTATGCCAAATGAAAGGACTTATCATCCTGTTAATTAAAAAAAATAGCAGCGGGTCCTAAACCTGGAACATTCCAAATGCAGCCAACTTTTGTGATCGAACAAAAACTCATCTAATACCATTACAACGTAGAAATGGCCCCAGAAGATGGTTCAAAAGACAGGAACAAGCTAAATTTGATAGAATTTATCAAAAAGTGCCAAAATATTTCAGGTTTACTCACCCAAACTTATCACTTTCGTGTATTTGCTTATTTCCAGGGTACCTGAAGATTAAAAAAAATACCTTATTGAGTAGCACGATACGATGTATGCCAAATAAAAGGACTTATCATCCTGTTAATTAAAAAAAATAACAGGGGGTCCTAAACCTGGAACATTCCAAATGCAGCCAACTTTTGTGATCGAATAAAAAACTCATCTGATACCGTTACAACGTAGAAATGGCCCCAGAAGATGGTTCAAAAGACATAAACAAGCTTAATTTGATGGAATTTATCAAAAAGTGCCAAAATATATTTGGTTTACTCACCCAAACTTATCACTTTCGTGATTTGGCTTAATTTTAGGGTACCTGAAGATTTAAAAAAATACCTTATTGAGTAGCACGATAAAATGTATGCCAAATGAAAGGACTTATCATCCTGTTAATAAAAAAATATAGCAACTGGTCCTAAACCTGGAGCATTCCAAATGCAGCCAACTTTTGTGATCGAACAAAAAACTCATCTAATACCATTACAACGTAGAAATGGCCCCAGAAGATGGTTCAAAATACATAAACAAGCTTAATTTGATAAAATTTATCAAAAAGTGCCAAATTTATTAGGTTTACTCACCCAAACTTATCACTTTCGTGATTTGGCTTAATTTTAGGGTACCTGAAGATTAAAAAAATACCTTATTGAGTGGCACGATAAGATGTAAGCCAAATGAAAGGACTTATCATCCTGTTAATAGAAAAAAATAGCAGCGGGTCCTAAACCTGGAACATTCCAAATGCAGCCAAATTTTGTGATCGAACAAAAAACTCATCTGATACCTTTACAACGTAGAAATGGCCCCAGAAGATGGTTCAAAAGACATAAACAAGCTTAATTTGATGAAATTCATCAAAAAGTGCCAAAATATATTAGGTTTACTCACCCAAACTTATCACTTTCGTGATTTGGCTTAATTTTAGGGTACCTGAAGATTAAAAAAAATACCTTATTGAGTGGCACGATAAGATGTAAAAGCGGTATTACACACATCTCGAAAGTGATTAGTTTGGGTGAGTAAACCTAATATATTTGGCACTTTTTGATAAATTTCATCAAATTAAGCTTGTTTATGTCTTTTGAACCATCTTCCGGGGCCATTTCTACGTTCTTCTTCTTTTCGTGTCGAGGTTCCGTTTATGTTTCATACTTGAAATGCCCAGTAGGCGGCGGTGTTGACCGCCCTAGGTGTTGCGTCCATCAGGTCGAGCTCCGAACAATAATATGGGCAGGCGGGGCAAGCAAGTAGGTGCGCCATGGTTTGCAATGCATTGCCGCAACCGCACTGGGTCGAAGGGCCACGGAGAAGTCCCCATCGGGCCATGTTCTCCTTACAGCGGCCAACTTGGGACCTGAGCCTGTTCAAGGATTTCCAAATTGGCCATGGCTCTTGGTAGCCTGGCGGTAGTTCCTCGAGGGCAGGCACATACTGGTCTGGTGGGGGGCAGCGGGTCTGCCACAGCATGTGGCGTGCATTGGACGGGTCGCCCCGCAGTGGGCTGGTGCTCCGCATGAAGCTCCTGCGACTTCTAAGACGAGCAGGTGGCAGGCTATGTCCATGCAGCGAGTGGCGCTCATCATGCTCTTGTTTCTGCTTTTCGACAGCGCAGGCCACCTCTCTGCGGACATCTGGAGGGGCGACACCCGCGAGTGGGTACAGCTTGTCGAGTGGAGTCGGCTTGAGACAGCCCGTAATGGTGCGACAGGTGTCGTTAAGCGCGGCGGTCACTTGGCTGGCGTGCGGGGACCGATGCCAGACTGGGCAAGCAAATTCTCCAGCAGAAAAGCACAGTGCAAGACCGGTGGTACGTAATGTGTGCGCGGTTGCGCCCCAGCTTGTCGAAGTTAGCCGTCGCAGCAAGTTGTTCCGCGCGCTGACCTTCATGCGGGTATTGGTGCAATGCGTCTTGTAGGTAAGCGCTCTATCCAGTGTGATTCCCAGGTATCGCGGGTGAGGACAGTGTTCAATTGTTGCACCATTCCACTTTACGCTTAGGGGTCTACTTGCTTGGTGGTTGCGCAGATGGAAAGCACATGTCTGAGTTTTGCTAGGGTTTGGCCGAAGGCAGTTAGCTCTGTAATAGTCTCCGAGGTGCTCCAACGCGTCGGACAAATTCCTCTCCACATCTTCGAAAGAACGGCACTGCGCTGCGAGAGCAAGATCGTCTGCATAGAGAAAGCGTTGAGTTCCTGGTGGACTTGGCTGGTCATTAGTGTAAATGTTGAAGAGAGTTTGGGCCAGTACGCTACCTTGGGGGAGGCCATTCTTTTGGTTTCGCCAACGGCTTTTTCCTGTGTTAAGATGGACCTGGAAGCGGCGGTTACGTAGTAGCTCACCAAGAATACAGATGAAGCCCCTGTCTCGCGTAACACTTGCAACTTTGGATAGTAGGATCTTGATGTTCACAGTGTCGTAGGCTGCAGATAGGTCGACGAAGGCCACACCGGTGACCATGCCAAGCTCGAAACCGTCCTCAATGTGCTGCGTCAGTTTTAGGGTCTGGCTTGTACATGACTTCCCGGGACGGAAACCAGCCTGTTCTTTGATAAGGAGGGGATCTACCACCTGTGTTAGCCGGTTGAGTAAAAGACGTTCGAACAGCTTATAGGTATGGCACAGCAAGGAGATAGGGCGGTAGCTCTTGGCATCGTCGGGGGACTTCCCGGGTTTTAGTAGCGCGACTACTTTTGATTTGCGCCAAACTCTTGGTAAATTGAGCTTCACTAAGCAGTTATTGAAGAGGTCCAGGAGCCAAGAAGTCGCCACAGGTCCAAGATGTTTGATTTGTTCCACCGTGAGGTCATCCACACCAGACGCTTTCCCGTTTTTCAGGTTTTTTACTGCAGTTTCGAGTTCACTTAAAGTAAAAAGCGTGCTCAGACTTCGGTTGGAGTAGTCCTGGACTTCAAGGGTTGTTGGGTGTCTGGGTGTGCGGTGGGGCGGCTTGCCGTTCAGCAGCAATTGGCTCGCAATCTGGTTAGCCGTAATTACGCCGGGCTGCGTGCCTGCGGGCGCATCGCCGGTAAGCTTGTGGAGTGTGTGCCACGCCTTTTTGCTGTTATGCGTCAGGTTGACATTTGCAACGGTATCCGCTCACTTATCCCTGCGAGACTTAGCCAATTCATCCATTAGCTCTGCACCTGTCAGTATAGTATCAGCAGAGAAGGGGTCGTTTGAGAAATTGGCTTCATAGGTCCGCAACAGTTGTGACGCCGCTGGATTTAGGCCAGGGATGTAATTTGACCGGCAACCTCGCGGAATCGACTGACGTGATACGGATTGGACGATCCTAATGAACTCATTGTAGTTGGCGCTGACGGGTTGCAGGCAGCGCAGCTTCTCGTCGATGTTCGCAGAGTATTTACACCAGTCGGCTTTCGCGAAGTTGAATCGCCGTCGGAAAGGGACCCTGATGGGCTGCACGACAGCCTGAACCCGGCACATTATGGGCCTGTGTTGCGTTCTGGGAATGGGGGCGCAGACCTCCTTAGTGCATTGAACGCTGATATTTTCGCTTACGAAGATAAGATCCGGATTGTAGCTGCGTCGCCATCTACCGCTGTTGAAAGACCCCGGTAGTTTGGGGTTGTGCAGGAGAGTAAGTCCGTTTGCCTCAGCCCATGCTTCAACCGCCTCACCGTCGCCGTTAGTTTCGCGGTAGCCCCATGTAGTGTGGTGACTGTTAAAGTCGCCGATCACTAGTTTGGTCCGGCCATCGGACGTGTCATTGGGAACCCAGGGCTGGAATGGTTGTGTGGGCGGTTTATAAACAGATGTAATCGTACATGAGCCAATGTCCACTGTAATAACTTCCATCGTGTTTTGAAGTACGGAAGAGGATGTAATCAGTAAATCCGGTTTGGAAAAGATAGCGCTGCCGTGTTTTGGGTGTGGTATTTCTGCTATCAAAGTCAGTCCAGGTATCTGTGGCCTTGTTTGGCCTGTGTCTCGATGGGTTTCCTGGACGCATAGAATGTGGCATTGCGTCTCGCGGCACAACTCCGAGAGGAGTAGCGCTTTGTCTTGTGAGAAGCCCTCTATGTTAATAGAGATGATTGTCAGGGCTGGCTCTGAGAAGCGCCGTTGATTGCATGTATAACTCCGCTGATCGCATGTATGATTTGGTGGAACCATCGTGGTGAAAGGATTTGCCGCTCGGTAACTGAATACCGAACGTTGCCCAGGGTACGCCAGACGCTGTGATTAAATCGTATAAAAACTTCGAGTGCGTCGTTCGGGGAGGCTCCTTCCATGTACCCCGTTCCATTCTACATTTCTACGTTGTAAAGGTATCAGATGAGTTTTTCGTTCGATCACAAAAGTTGGCTGCATTTGGAATGTTCCAGGTTTAGGACCCGCTGCTATTTTTTCCTATTAACAGGATGATAAGTCCTTTCATTTGGCTTACATCTTATCGTGCCACTCAATAAGGTATTTTTTTTTAATCTTCAGGTACCCTAAAATTAAGCCAAATCACGAAAGTGATAAGTTTGGGTGAGTAAACCTAATATATTTTGGCACTTTTTGATAAATTCCATCAAATTAAGCTTGTTTATGTCTTTTGAACCATCTTCTGGGGCCATTTCTACGTTGTAACGGTATCAGATGAGTTTTTTGTTCGATCACAAAAGTTGGCTGCATTTGGAATGTTCCAGGTTTAGGAATCGCTGTTATTTTTTTTAATTAACAGGATGATAAGTCCTTTTATTTGGCATACATCGTATCGTGCTACTCAATAAGGTATTTTTTTAAATCTTCAGGTACCCTGGAAATAAGCCAAATCACGAAAGTGATAAGTTTGGGTGAGTAAACCTGAAATATTTTGGCACTTTTTGATAAATTCCATCAAATTTAGCTTGTTCCTGTCTTTTGAACCATCTTCTGGGGCCATTTCTACGTTGTAATGGTATTAGATGAGTTTTTTGTTCGATCACAAAAGTTGGCTGCATTTGGAATGTTCCAGGTTTAGGACCCGCTGCTATTTTTTTTAATTAACAGGATGATAAGTCCTTTCATTTGGCTTAAACATCTTATCGTGCCACTCAATAAGGTATTTTTTTTAATCTTCAGGTACCCTAAAATTAAGCCAAATCACGAAAGTGATAAGTTTGCGTGAGTAAACCTAATAAATTTGGCACTTTTTGATAAATTCTATCAAATTAAGCTTGTTTATGTATTTTGAACCATCTTCTGGGGCCATTTCTACGTTGTAATGGTATCAGATGAGTTTTTTGTTCGATCACAAAAGTTGGCTGCATTTGGAATGTTCTAGGTTTAGGACCCGCTGCTATTTTTTTTAATTAACAGGATGATAAGTCCTTTCATTTGGCATACATCTTATCGTGCTACTCAATAAGGCATTTTTTTAAATCTTCAGGTACCCTAAAATTAAGCCAAATCACGAAAGTGATAAGTTTGGGTGAGTAAACCTAATATATTTTGGCACTTTTTGATAAATTCTATCAAATTAAGCTTGTTTATGTCTTTTGAACCATCTTCTTGGGCCATTTCTACGTTGTAATGGTATCAGATGAGTTTTTTGTTCGATCACAAAAGTTGGCTGCATTTGAAATGCTCCAGGTTTAGGACCGACTACCAATTTTTTTTATTAACAGGATGATTAGTACTTTCATTTGGCACTAGTTTCATCTTGCTACCCGATGAGGTATTTTTCGATATTTTCTGGCACCCTAAAATCAGGCTGCATTCCGAATGCTCCAGGTTTGGCTCATAGTGTTCCATACAAAAAGTCATAACTTTTTAAGGTGCTACCCCCTGTATATGTCGAATCTTGCTACCCGATGAGGTATTTTCTGACTTTTTTTGGTACCCGAAAAGTTGGCTGCATTCCGAACGCTCCAGGTTTGGCTCATAGTGTCCCATACTAAAAGTCATAACTTTTTAAGGTGCTACCCCCTATATATGCCGAATCTTGCTACCCGATTAGGTAGGGTGCACTACCACCTAATCTTAGTCTACAAGTAATCCTACGACGGTAGTGCAAAATTAATTAAAATATGTATGTGCCCAGCCCATTATTCAAGAATTAAAATTATAATTATTAATGTATTTCTTAAAAAACAAATTCACGCCAAATGTTATTTACGTGTCTTGGATGTAGTATATATATGTATATAAAATAGTGCTACTTGGCGGTTTGTCTTTGAGTTAATGAGTTGTTTTTGTTACGCTAGTTGCATCTTTTTTATATGTATGTCAAACGTAAGCGACACAAATGTGCAATGCGAATAACAAATCACGAAGTGAATTTTGAAGTCAAATTTAACGAGTTATATGACAATAATTTAATGTGTAGGTACTCAAAGAATAAGTACTCAACATCGGACTGAATGTAACCAATGATTTTGTTATATTTTCTCCATATAAATGTGCAATCTCTTTTACACGGGAAAGTCTCGCGACAAGCTTTTATGTCATAAAATTGTACAAAGTTCCTATAAAAATAGTTTGATTGACTCAAAAGCTTATTTTCTCTTTTTAGAGCATTAAAATAAAAGCTTGTTTTTAAAAGTTTTTTATATAAATTTATTGTTTAATCAAATAAGTTTTAGGCAACGTTGTTCGGTAGAAGTGGCATAAGCCTTGTTAGTTGCTATTTGTAGATTGATAGCTCCCTACAAATGGCTCGAGGAGGCTACAGGTTGTTCTGAACCAATCAATGGTTACACGCCTTTTAAGACTAATTCTTCATTATCCGCACACTTGTTCGTTAGATCACCGCACAATAAGCTATCTATATTACACACTGAACCACGAAAATGAACAAAAGACAAATAATTAATCCTAACGAGCTGCGACCATGATGAGCTCAACCCATAGACCTGACAGTAGGTTTTTATGCCGTACGGTGGCGAACCGTATGTGTGCGGGGAACTGGCATTTAGTATGAGAATTGCGCCTTCAGGCGACCTGACGCGACACCGTATACGGCGACCTGACATGCAAACCGAACGTTTGCCTGGGCCCTAACCGCCTATAACCGCGAAGCACTTCGTTCATCGAATCGTCTATTGGTATCACTCTCTTTCGTATATGCAAGAGCGATAGAGACGGGACCATCGTTTTGTCGATTATCGAACTTCGCGGTAGGCCCTCTGACACGGAAATAACAATACCAAGATTGAACGGGATGGTCTTATTACACTTTCCATAGATATGACGGAGAAGGCGCTATTATCGTTGATCCTTATCATATGCTTATCATAGACTCACCCTTGTGATTATTGCTTACTTCCAAAAGGACCTAAGTACAATTGAAATGTTTATTACCCTCCACCGCTCTTTGAAGGGTAATAATGAAACCGACTAAATTATGTAGGTTAGTTACGGAATGCTATCAGCCATCTCGAAACGTGTTTTAAAATCAGTCGCGTTGCGTATGTTCTGTCCTTAAGGGTCACAACAGACCTAGCGGAATTCCTCGCGGAATTAGCGGAAGTAGCGGAAATTAGTCTATGGTAGCGGAAATTTGTCTATGCCTTCCATACAAAAAACCTGCTACCATAGACAAATTTCCGCTACCATAGACAAATTTCCGCTACTTCCGCTAATTCCGCGGGGAATTCTGCTACGTGTGTTGTCACCCTTAGGGTGTGTCGCGTATGCGGTCTCTAGTAGGGTCACCACACACCTAGCGGTTTTCCTCGCGGAATTAGCGGAAGTAGCGGAAATTTGTCTATGGTAGCGGAAATTTGTCTATGGTAGCAGATTTTTTGTATGGAAGCCATAGACAAATTTCCGCTACCATAGACAAATTAAGCATTTTGTCTATGAATTTCCGCTACTTCCGCTAAGTTCATGAGGAAAACCGCTAGGTGTGTGGTGACCCGTAAAATCCTTGCTTTGAGGTTTTGACACTTTTGTTTGACATGTATTTAAACCGGATTCAAACGTTGAACTGTTGATGTTGAATTTCCAAGTGCCAAATACGTTACAAAATAAAAACCCGCCCGAACCAAAACATAAAAATCGAACCATTCTTTGTAATGTTTGATCAGACTTAATTTAATATAGGGCAGAAGTAGATTAAAACTACAATGCTGTCCGTACTACGTGAAAATATGGAGGAGATACGCATTGGAAAAATCGACGACTGTAAGTGTTTAATTGCCTTCTTTTTGGTTTATTATGATACTAATTACAAAATTTCAATATTAACAAGAACTTATTTAACAGGTGACACAGATATGCGAAAAACAGGCCAAGAAATGGATGTTATTAGACAAAGGACTGTGGCGTATGAGTATCTTTGCCGCCTAGAAGAAGCCAAGACCTGGATAGAAGCATGCTTGAAAGAGAAATTACCCCCGACTACTGAGTTCGAGGAAAATCTGCGCAACGGAGTATATTTAGCAAAACTTGGAAATTTTATTGCACCTGAATCACTTCCCTTGAAGAAAATCTACGACATTGATCAAAGGCGTTATAAGGTGAGAAATATTATGTACTTCAGACATTCTTCGTGTGTGAGACTTTCATAGTTCTACAGTATAAAGACGAAACTATTTTTCCAAAATCCTATTGCTTTGTAATAGGAGCGGCGTGTTGGTTTATGAAATTGTTGATAAGGTCCATTACATTCTGAAGTCCTTTCAAAACTTATTTTGAGTAATAATCAATCAACGGCTTTGCTAACTTCTACTACTAAGGCGATTATCACACTGGCGACGGATCCGCATGAGGCGCCGGTGTGCGAGCAAGATAGCGCTCTGCATGTGTATAGTGCTATCTCACTCGCGCACCGGCGCCGCATGCGGATCCGTCGCCTGTGTGATAATCGCCTAACTACACCTTCAGGTTTTAGAAAGAGACGGGTATCAATCAACAGTGACACATGAAAAAGCAGAACAACAATATTACCTTCGTGTGACATCGCTGATTCCCGAAGGTTCTTCTTAAAGCTCACGGACTGTACTAGCTTTGCCAACTACTCAAAACAGTATTAATAAAAAATCCAACATGCCATTTAATCCATTAATTTCTTTGCTTCATTAGTATTTATTGTGCCAACAGACAGAAGGTGATATTTAATATTCTTAACAGCAAGCAACAATATAAAGGATTAGTTAAAGCAATGGTGCATAGTTACAGTGTCCTAGAGGCAACCGGATGGCTTGTGGTATTAAAGCCAGTCTTATACCATAATAAGACTGAGAAACTGCTGCACAAGTTGTTCTTGCAGCATTATTGTGGGGCCATTTTTGGGCTGATTGTGTATCCCTAAATTTATTGACTGGTCCATAAATGAAACTATTTTAAATTACAGGTTATGGGTTTACAGTTCAAACATACAGACAATATTAACATGTTCCTGCAAGTTTTAAGGAAAACAGAACTTCCTGTGGTAAGTTCAGATAAGAACCCTTATTTATGACTCTTGGTGTACCTTATCAGATAAATTGATGTGTATGAGTTAGTATATAAAAATGCTCTTTACCCCACTGATCTTAGAGCTCAGTGTCACTTGGTCTGGACTTCTCATCTTTTCATTTACTTGAGAGCAACTGCTATGAAATGATTGCCTTGTTAATAAGTATTTAGGTAACTTTAAAGTTTGCGATAATATAAGTATGTACTTATATTTACATTTTCTTTTAACAGACTTTCCAACCTGAAACAACTGACATCTATGACAAAAAGAATATCCCAAGATTGATATACTGTATACATGCTCTGAGCACCCATTTGTTCAAACTTGGGAAAGCACCTCTTATTCAAGATGTCTATGGAAAAGCTGTGTTTACAGGTAAAATAATTCTATCTTTGGGGTTATTCATAAATTACGTCATTTCTAAATGGGGGGGGGGTCTGGACATCGGATGATGGTAGCATGACGTAGGCGGAAACGGGGCCATTCGAAGCATGATATTTGGATGATTTTAGGGGGGGGGGGGATAAAAAATCGTCAAAAATTGATGACGTAATTTATGGACAGCCCCTTTTATGTACTTACCTACCTATGTTTTTCTAATACTTACCTACAATAATACCGACACCTAATCAACATATTTATACACTTCATTTTCTTCATTTCTAATTTAAATTTTTAGATGAAGAACTTGATACAGTCTCCAAAGATCTTCAGAAATGTGAGCATCCAATGCCTATGTTTCAAAAAATTAGTGGTATCTTGTCAAAAAATAATGTGGATGACAACCAAGGCATGCATAAAGCTGTAATTGAGCTCAATAAACTTTTGGACAGTCCAAAACCAATAACTTCAGCCCTGTTAAATCCACAACTGAAGTTAAAATATGTCCAAAATCGTCTTATGGATGAATATAAAAAGGTATTGAAGGCTGCAAAGCTTGAAAAATTACAGGCCGCTCATAACCACTCTCTCAATGATAGCTATGTCCCTGACGAGTATGATGAGTTACTCACCATTGTCGAAATACAAGGACACATAACTGCCACTAATTATAAATTTCTGTGGAAGAAGCTTTGCTCTACCTCAAATGATAACGACATCAATAGCTTGCATAAAATCTTCAATGAATCTTGGGTGAAAGTCAAGGACTACAATCCAGATAACTTGGACTTCTATTGTGATGTAGTTAAGGAAATAATTGAATGTAATAAAGATGTCGAAGTCGAAAGCATCACAAATTGGCATAAGATATTTCAAAACGTAATAAATGAAGGTAATCGAAAATCCATTGAGCATGGAGACCATAAAACCGCTATAGCGAAAGTTAATTGTGCTTTGGATGAAGGCAATTGTGAAGACTTATATAAAGCACTGACTAATTCTAATCTAGAATTAAATATAAAGGTAGATAAGTATGCGATCCCACTTCTGTTTGAAGAAATGAAACTAGAGAAGTTTGAACTTGAGAAAAACCTGAACGAGAGTGAGATAGCCGCGTCCGTGTCGTATTTGACGGCGATTGCAGCAGTGTCCCAGGCGGTGGAGAGAGGAGATGAATCAGCTCTTTGGAAGACATTGACTTTGAAGCAGGTACACCTTGAGGGTCTGCGGCCGCACTGCCGTCGCCGCTACCTGACTGCACTCATGAACGCGTTGCAGGTTAAAGTAAGGGAGCAGTGCGCTTGTCCCTTGCTCACTTTAGAAGACATTAGGGACACTATTGAAATGGTTAATTTGGAGGATGATGACAATGAAGAATTAGTTGCAGTAATTGAAAGAATTAATAAAGCTGTATCAGATGATAATGTTGACACACTGATGCATCTTCTAAAAAGTGCATATTTGAAGATACCAGCTCCTCTGCATAAAGAGGAGAAACATCTTTATTTAAGAATGCTGAAGAAAAAGTATCTTCACAAAGATTCGCAAAATCTATGGCTTGATGACATTGTTGATACTATCAATGAAGTGAATGAAGAGTCTTCAAAAGTCAAAGACTTGACTGATACATTAGTTCAGTTGAATTCAGCAGTTCTAAAAAATAACATAGACGAATACTGGGAAGCACTGCTATCCCCTATTTTTTCTAATTTAATGGTGGACAGCGCGTGTAAGAATGTGTATTTCCAAACATTTACTAAAGCATTGAAAAAACGGGGACACCATATTTGCCCGTGGATAGTGTGCCACACAGATGCAGGGAATACTGTTTACATCGACATAGAGTCATACACGTATAGCTGGACTACCCCTAAAGATTTTGTGCCATACGCGCGCTATTTTAGCCGAAAGGATGTAAGCAGCTTGGTAGACAAAACAAATAAACATCACATCAATAAATACAAGCAAGTCATCATAGAGAACGCGATTGTGAAACTACAAGCATATTGTAGAGGGTACTTGTTCAGAAAGAACTTACGCCAGAAGTTGAAGTTCTTTAGAGACAATGAAGTGTTTGTTGTCAAGATTCAAGCTTGGTGGAGAAGTATATTGATTCGAAGAAAGTATGGTACTATGATTAAGATGAAGATAATAGAGGCTAAATTACAAAAAGAACGGAAGCAAAATCCCATGGCTTGGTATAAAATTCAGGTAGATTCACCTCTTTTGTAGTTAACCAATAATTGTTGATGGTTGGTTGATATAAGTATTAGTTACATTAATAATATTATTTTCTTACAGGAGCACAAAATAATAAAAATTCAGGCTCTCTGGAGGGGCCGCAGAGCTCGAGAGGCATTTGCTTCATTATTCCACTCTCCTAACCCACAACTAAAAGTTGTTAAGAGATTCATTCCTTTATTAGACTTTTCCACTGAAGACTACGACCGCGAAATCGAACTCCAAAGTTTGAAAGCTGAAGTTGTACAGTCAATAAGGAAAAACCAAGAATTATCCAAACAAATTGACGACATGGATCTCAAAATAGGGCTTTTGGTTCAAAATAGAATTGCGCTACAAGAAGTGGCAGCCCACGGCTTGAAACTAAATAACTTGGTTAAACACAATTCCATGACTAAACTGGTTTTACAAAATCAGGGCAAGGGTACTCTCATGACGGTTTCCACTGCTGTTAAAGGCTTAAAATCTCTTACGAAAGAATGTAAAAGACTTCTCGACGGATACCAACATTTGTTTTATGAATTGCAAACAAACCCCACCTATCTGTCCAAACTTTTGTTCTGTATACCTCAGAACAAGACTAATTTCTTTGTGCAAAATGTTGTTTTGAGTCTTTATAATTTCGGGGCTTATCCCAGAGACGAATATTTGCTACTTAAATTGTTTAGATTTACCTTGGAAGAAGAAATAAGTTGCAAAGTAGTTAAACCCTTTGACATAATAGCGTCGACACCACTGGTGCTCAAAATGGCAGTGGGCCTTTCCAGACAATTGTCTGGACTAAATAGCCTGCAAACTATTATTGGTCCTCTAGTTGAAAAGATGTTGAAGGATAAAGATCTGAATATAGAAACAGGACCGGTGGAGATTTACAAAGCATGGAGGAATGAAACTGAAATGAAGACAGGCGAAATCTCGTAAGTATCTTTCCTAAACTATGCGTAAATATTGTGCAAAAAGGTATATACCATTTAAAGCAATATCCCTTTAATTTAGGTGAAAAATGATCACCTTGTTAACTTACGTTTATTTCGTTGCTGGGCCGGTCGCTTTAGCAAGTAAGGCGATTATCAAACTGGCGCCGCAGCCGCATGCGGCGACGATGTGCAAGCGGGACAGCGCTATATACACGTAGAGCGCTATCTCGCTGGCGCACCAGCGCCGCATGCGGAATTCGCAGCAGTGTGAAAGCCGGCTAAGCTTTCAAACGAGCCGACGGATCCTTTAACCTCCCATTTTTTTAATTTACTTATTAATCCATCGAAACGTCTTAAATAACATTTTATTCGTAGTCATTCGGGATTGAAAATTCCAATAAGACTTCCTCGAAATATGTGGTCTTTTAAATGACCTATTTTTTTATTTTCCAGAAAACTGCCTTATACTGTTACTCAGGATGAAGCCCTAACATACCCGGAAGTTAAAACACGGCTTGATAGTGCCCTCACTCAACTGAAGGCCATAGTGACAATGTTCTTGGACAAAATAACCAACTCCACTGAACTGCTGCCATTCTGCATCACATACATGGCCAGAGTTTTACACAGATCTTTAACATCAAAATTTCCTCATACACCTGAGAAGGATATTCTGAAGGTATACCTACTCATATATATACCACATTTTTATGCCATTCGAAGTAAAAAAAAATCTGGAGGGAAAAGGGCACCGAGACTTGAGACACAGCCGTTCATCCAAGTGCTATATTTCGACTGACGCAATGTTGCCGGGTGCAGGCGGCTGACAAAATCTCATCTACCTACCCGTTATCTTAATAGTAACAAGATGCAAATTTGAAATCTCCTAAAGCCCATAATCCTATCTCTAGTTCTAATTGAGTTTAACGTTATTTGAATAATCATCGATTCGAACAGGATAAAAAAAAAACAAAAAAATTTTTTTTAAACTAAAGTGTATTTTCTTTATTATTGGTTAAAACTTCTATAATTTTTACTAGGCCTAAAAAAAATGTAATCAGGTACTACATTTCACATTAGTTATTGCGCTCTCCTTCATTAAACAATGATAATAATCTTTATTTACGTCACTCTGGGCGCTAAGTGAGATTTACCGCCCTAGAGCGCAGCGGCAAATCTCACTTTACACGCACGAGAAGACGTAAAATTATGTACGCACCACGGGCGGTAATAAGGAAGGCCTAAGATCGCTTGTTTATGGCCCTTACCTTCGGTTCGGGCCACAAATACCTGCGATCTGAGCCCTTCTTTATTTTACCGCCCTAGGTACGTAATGTACTATTCCGCATTTTCCAGGTAATCGGTAACTTGGTGTACTACCAATTCCTGAACGCTGCCATTGTGGCGCCCGACGCGTTTCACATCATCAACCTGCCGAACGGGGCCGGCCTCACCACGGACCAGCGGAAGAACTTGGCGTCCGTTGCGAAGATACTGCACTTTTCAGCTGCAAAGAAAGGGGTTTGTGCATACTTATACATACATTTGTAGGAATAGGTGGAGACTGGGACTAAGTGCGAGGCCTGAGTGGATACTCGGAGCGGACCATTCTGCGGGGCGTGCAGCGGGGCGGCCGAGCGTCCATACACTTTGCGCAGCGTCGACTCAGGACACCATTATGAGTTTCATTCGTTTAACATGCACGCCGCACGCGTCGCCCTGGACGCCCAACTCGAGCGTCGACTCAAGCCTTAGAGTCCCTAGACTAAGAGCGTTTTGTCTAGAATTTTGTCTAAAAAACTACTCGTTGCATGGTTAGTTTAATATCTGATGATAAAAAAAACTAATGCCGGACATTTGCCGACAATCCGACCTGAAATAAATTTTCTTAGAAAGTAAAATATTGGTACTGACGTGGGACACATAACATTTAATTTTTGTCACACAAAGAAACTTCTAAGAGCAACCGGGACATCGACATTCGATAAGAATCGTAATATCCCATTTTGATCGCTCTTGCTTATTTGAATGAGTGATAAGAGGAAACAAATTTAGAGAAATCGTCAGGTGACAAGCAAAACTCACAAATTACAAAAAATAAATAAACGAAAATCAACCTTGTTATGGCTATGAACTTGTGGTAGCACTTAGTGAGTGTCACACACTTTTGCTTGTCACCTGACGGAATATTATAATCGAAACTCCTATTTTCCATGCTCGCTTTTTATTAAAAAAAACTGAATGTGTATTGATTTTTGTGTTCTTCACGGGGGCGGAAGTGGCTCACGGAGAGCTGTTTTGCTGCATTGATCGTAGCAAATGGAAATCCGTGATCTCTGCCTACCCCTTTTGGGATATAGGCGTGATTGTATGTATGTATGAATGTGTATTATTCATCCGAAAAATACTACAACCTATTTCAGATCATTAAAAACTCGCGATACTGACATTATATCTTCTGTTTTAGTTGTTTAGAGCTTTTGCCTCCTTCGTACAGTCAGCAGCAGAAGCAGCTAAGCGGATAGGGTGTTCAAAATGACCTACACACGCTCTTATTCTCTTAACAATAAAGTCGTGTCCAGCTTATTTTGAACACCCTACCCGCTTAGCTACTTTTGCTGTTGACTGTATATGGATATTAAAATAATATTTTGACAGTTCGGTGAAGAATCCAGCCACCTCCGCTGCCTAAACCCTTTCATAGTGCATTGCCACGAGAGGATGAAGGAAGTGTTCCGCCGCTGCTGCCGCGGCCCGACGCTCGAGGAGTACTTCTGTGTAGACGAGTATACCGAAGCCACGCTGTTGCATCACCCGCATATCTATATTACAGTTCAGGTAAGACAGTATTCATGAGTATTAGGTAATATTTTGATAGTTCGGTGAAGAATCCAGCCACCTCCGCTGCCTAAACCCTTTCATAGTGCATTGCCACGAGAGGATGAAGGAAGTGTTCCGCCGCTGCTGCCGCGGCCCGACGCTCGAGGAGTACTTCTGTGTAGACGAGTATACCGAAGCCACGCTGTTGCATCACCCGCATATCTATATTACAGTTCAGGTAAGACAGTATTCATGAGTATTAGGTAATATTTTGATAGTTCGGTGAAGAATCCAGCCACCTTCGCTGCCTAAACCCTTTCATAGTGCATTGCCACGAGAGGATGAAGGAAGTGTTCCGCCGCTGCTGCCGCGGCCCGACGCTCGAGGAGTACTTCTGTGTAGACGAGTATACCGAAGCCACGCTGTTGCATCACCCGCATATCTATATTACAGTTCAGGTAAGACAGTATCCATGAGTATTAGGTAATATTTTGATAGTTCGGTGAAGAATCCAGCCACCTCCGCTGCCTAAAACCCTTTCATAGTGCATTGCCACGAGAGGATGAAGGAAGTGTTCCGCCGCTGCTGCCGCGGCCCGACGCTCGAGGAGTACTTCTGTGTAGACGAGTATACCGAAGCCACGCTGTTGCATCACCCGCATATCTATATTACAGTTCAGGTAAGACAGTATTCATGAGTATTAGGTAATATTTTGATAGTTCGGTGAAGAATCCAGCCACCTTCGCTGCCTAAACCCTTTCATAGTGCATTGCCACGAGAGGATGAAGGAAGTGTTCCGCCGCTGCTGCCGCGGCCCGACGCTCGAGGAGTACTTCTGTGTAGGCGAGTATACCGAAGCCACGCTGTTGCATCACCCGCATATCTATATTACAGTTCAGGTAAGACAGTATTCATGAGTATTAGGTAATATTTTGATAGTTCGGTGAAGAATCCAGCCACCTTCGCTGCCTAAACCCTTTCATAGTGCATTGCCACGAGAGGACGAAGGAAGTGTTCCGCCGCTGCTGCCGCGGCCCGACGCTCGAGGAGTACTTCTGTGTAGACGAGTATACCGAAGCCACGCTGTTGCATCACCCGCATATCTATATTACAGTTCAGGTAAGACAGTATTTATGAGTATTAGGCAATGATTTTATATATACTAGATAAGAAATCAGCACTCCAAATGTGGCACAGTGAAAGCGGGTGCAACGCGACAGATTTTGCCGAAGAGAGCCGAGCCCGAGCCGAGCGAAGCCCGATCGTCCCGACGAGTATATTTACAAAGGACTAACAAACGTTTCGTTAAAATATTACCAGTGTAAGTGAGACTAGGGATTAAGCTTAAATGCTACAGCATGAAGGTCAACGTACTATAGGCACAATTGGCGATAGGAAGTAAAGGTTTCGTAAATTTCAACCGAACTGACAGCATTGAGGCATAAGGCTAGTGGAGTAGTTGTTGTTTTTTTTAAATTACGAAACTCAGAAAATAATTAAAACTTATTTAGTAAATTTTATTATTATATTATATTTTATAATGTTGAATAGTTTTTTATGGTTCCGTGGCTCAATTGGCAACAACGGAACCCTTATAGTTTCGTCATATTCCGTCCCTCCGTAAGTATGTCACAGACATTTTGAGACGTATCCTTATAACATTTTAACACAAGGTGTATTTAATGCGCCACTAGTGAAATTGCTAAAAAAAATATTTGAACATTATCGGTTAAGGAGTTTTCGAGTGGTCTCCAAAAAACTACGTACATAGGCAGATACGACCTTGTGACTTGTGATTTTTTTAAATATTTCTCTGTTATGCGTGGTCCGACACGAACTTTAGCCGGTTTTTGTAAAATATACCTCAAATGATACCGTAATATCCTCATATCTAATCCCAAGAAAGCAATTATAAAATATTTTCGTTTATTATTTTTTCATTATTTCAAAGTGTGATCTATCAATTTTGGAATTAAAGATTTAAAAAGAAAGCATGAAATACTATGTTTACCGAGCTATTGTGTTGCTTTTGATTCTAAATTTGTCTTGAGCATGTACTTCGCCCCCGCATGGGCCGCATGCCTGCTTCCCTTTCTGCTCGCTCGGCGGCCAAAAAACTCAACCCTCACCCGCCACCCATTGTGCCCGTACGGTTTACACCGTCAGGAATACGTTAGGTCAGAATGCAAACAAGTAAACATAACCGACCGTGTGCAGTTTTCATTCCATTCTGGAGTCGAATCAGGCAACCGGTCTAGGTACCTGACGTTTGCCTCCAACTTTTAACATTCGCCTCACAAACTTAGGTAGAAAATCCGTCCGATACGTCATTTTAAATATGTTATTATAAATATTATGTCGATCTTTAATCGATTATTATTTGTTCAGAATTAAACACTAATACATAATCACAAATAGTTTTATTTTTATGCTGATGTTGTCAACCTACGCGAAAATAACTATTATGGAGATATATGAACCCTTAGCTTTGGAAAGCACAAACATACATAAATATATATATAGTTAATAATTTCCTATTTTTATCAACAATATGAAGGCAATATAATACAATACACACTATACAAATCTATTAAAACGAACTAATACGCGAAATAGGTATAATTATGAAGTTATCAATATTTATTACAAAAGTTTCATAATTTTTTTTATTATAAATAATAAATTAATTAATACAAGAGCGACTCCATTGCTCTTATGTGCCATGTGATTTTTGAACGCCAGATGAATGACAGGTGAAATTTTATCATATCTTTCTTCTAATTTGTAATACAACCTTAACGATGTTAAATAATTCGCACTGGCCGGCTACACATTTTTTTGTGCTATATTTTCGGAAAATCTTGTTTGTGTCTGCGCCTCTATTATATTATAACTCAATGGTATTAGGTAATATCTAGCCATACATTTATTAACCTTTGACTGTTATCACAATTCAACTATTTCATATAAAAAGCAAGAGTAACGTTGCGTTGTCAGTAAAGTTAGTGCCGACTGTGGCGGTTAAAGGGGACATTTTAGGTGCGATCATGTCACGTCTGAAAATATATCGTGTGTGCACTTTACGCCTTGGCAATAGAGTCGTGGCTACATATTTTTGTCACATTAAATGTATCCATATTTTCAGACGCGACTGTACCTTAACCTTATACTAAAAGCACGCAATGATCAGTGTCAATACACTTATTGTTACTAGTAGTTCGCCCCGAACTGTGAACTCGCGAATCCTGTGTTTCGCCATAAATGTGCAATAGTAGAATTACTACAAATACCAAAAATAGGTATCAGGTATTTTTTTCTCAACTAACCATCACGGTGAAACTAAACGTCCATATTAAATTGTGCGGTTGATGCGCAAAATTTTACCGTGACAAAATCGCTTCAGAGTTACAGTTTTTGTCTCATCTAAATTTAAATCCACCTCTCACATGCCTCTCACTCTGTTGCTTTGACATGTCGTTCTCATCTGTGGACCACCTATATAGGTTTCGGTCACCATCATTATGCGTCTATGGTAACTCTCTCTAACTAATGTGTTAATGTCAGTATGCTGATGGCCCTAGCAGCCAAAGCTCTAATAAATTAAAAAAAAAGTCAGTTGTCAAAATATTTACACCAAAATCAAAATATAATTGAAAATATTTTTGAAATCAATTTTATGTTGCTAATTGTTACGAAACAGTAAGAAGTTAATAAGGATTTGACGAGAGTGTTAAACAATACCTTTCGTTTGATACCAAACTCAACCATACTTGCTCGTAAAAGTAGCAAATAAGATGACCAATGTAACAGGACCCCTTTACAAAACCTATTTAGGCCTTCTAATTTCGGAACCCCCGTCTCAATCCAGCTCATATACGAACTCGCAAATTTTGTTGGTCTCTGCTACAACCCCAACAAATTTCATAAAGATCGGAAAATCGTTACTAAAGTTATCGTCGGACAAACTATCTAAATCAAAAAGCCATCCAAATGCCGAGACGTCCCAGTAGCCAGGTGACAGTTGTTGTTTGTAAGAACGATCTTCGCTTACGCTCCGCTCGTTCGATTATCGTATGGTTTTATTTTTCTATCCTCATTGTAATATAATATACTCATCACTCTTTATTGCACAAAAATAAATGGTTCCACAAGAGGCTGTAAGGCATTCGCTACCAGTCAACCGTAGAATCAAACCACACTGGTTGTAAAAGTAACCGGTTCCAAACCGTTTTTCTAGGAAATCGTAGACACGCACGCCCTCCTAATCGAGTACCAAGACATCTTGGCCCCCGACCCGCGCGATCGCCTCAACGAGCTGCTGGATGACCTCGGCGACGTGCCATCGGTCGCGCAACTCGCCTCGCGGGACGTTGATTCGGTAAATATACGCATTAGTGGGGTTTTACTTGTTAGCGCTTTATGAACAGTCGCCGCCAGACAAATCGGAGCAGTTAAGGTGGTCACAAATATCTAAACAACGCCTCTATTGTCAAGGCGATAAAGTGCATGTTCATTGTTCAGATAATTTTGGGTACCTTGACCGCTCCGATATACGATCTTTTAATATGTTTTTTCTTTTAGCATTTTGGTGACTCCGTGGAAGAAAGCGCGAGATTGGAAGTATGTTTAGCGCTTGTGAATAAGTTCCAAGCCCCAGCAGACGACATGACTGATCTGAACAAGCTGTTTATCAAAACCAAAGAATTGTGCGTCGCCGTCATACCGTTCCTGAATGGTAAGTTCTGTTTATATTTTTTCCAGATACCAGGGATAACTTTTATAATAATACTGGTAAATCCAAATAATAACGGTTTTTATTAGGGTTCCGTAACCAAAAAGTAAAAACTGGACCCTATTACTAAGACGGCCTGTCTGTCTGTCTGTCACCAGGCTGTATCTCATGAACCGTGACAGTTAGACAGTTGAAATTTTCACAAATGATGTATTTCTGTTGCCGCTATAACAATAAATACTAAAAACCAGAATAAAACAAATATTTAAGGGGGCTCTCATACAACAGACATGATTTTTTTGCCCTTCGTGCGCGAGTCAGACTCGTACTTGGCCGGTTTTATTTCATTTGCCCCAGCTAAAATTATTGTAACTCGTAAAAATCGTAAAAATGTATTCATGTGAGTTGAGTTGAGATTATTGATTATTTTATTGGGAACCGCATGCAATTGCAAAATACTTAAAAACTAATATAATAATAAAAAATTCGAGGCGATGGAATAAAAGTTTCACTTTAATAAACTTTAAAGGTAATCTACACTAAAACTAATAAAATATATCCACTTACATCTTTTGTGAGTACTTAGTTATTTCCGTAAGCGGTTCAATCAAATATATTTCATTTTCTTTTTTATTGTGGTTAAGAGACTTTGTACCTACTTCGTCGATAACACTCTACTTTTTTTGTTATTTTCTCTTCAAGGTGAACATCTATTAGAAGCAATATGCATCGGTACAACCCAAGAACAACAGGAGCAGTACGCAGCAAAAGTAAAAAGACGCATTTATTCCGGTCAAGCGCGGCCCGACGAAGCGATGACTCTACGCGAACACATCGCGAAGCTGCGGAAAAATCTACAAATGCTCGAGGATGAGGGCTACGTGACCCGCGAAGATGGGTACCAAGCTTTAGTAACGTCTATAGCGCTTGATCTCTGCAATAAGGGCAAGTACAGACAAGCGCAAAGACGGGCCTTGGCCACTCTGACGCGGACCAAACAGAGCTTGCACGAAAAGACGAAGTATTACGAGGAAAAATGTAAATCTTATGACGAGTACATAAGGTCGTGTCTTGCAAATCTTCACGCCGGTAAAAGGTACGTTTATAAACACGGTAATCCCGTCATGATAAAAAGTTTGAAAGTTGCGTTCGTGCAACAAAGGAGCAATATAACTTTATATAGAGCTTGGGGGTTTTAACCCTTTGACCGCCAAAAGCCGTCATATCACGCGCACGGAAAGTCGTGTCGTCAACGCCCGGGACGTGATATAACGTCCAAAATATAACCGATTTGCTTTGCGCGCTGGCGCTGAGGGCACGATTTTTCCGTCCGATGCAGTTGATATTTTCAATGCCATAGTCAGGATTCTCAGGAATAGTTTTGTGCAAAAGATTCAATTCCAACAGACCTGTAATCATTGATATGTAGGTTTTTATCATACAATAAAATACTTATTGTGGAGTTGAAAAGGGCAATAAACTTGATAATAAATAAAGCTTCAAAGCTACGTTTTCTAAACTGAAATCCCAATTGTTTTCAGGAGTGTGCACGCGTGTCTTAGAAGATCCGGGAAAGACATGCAGAAATTAAAATCGAAGCTAACAATAAAATATTCAGGCGCTAAATTACTGGAGCGCGGAGTTCTACTGGAAATCGACGGGTTGCCGCCGTCTCAGTTCAAAAACGTGCAGTTCGAAATTACCCCCACCGACCACAACGGGGTATTCACGGTAAAGGGAAAATTCATGGGTGTCGAAATGGACTCCATTGAAGTAGACATACAGGATCTGCTCCAGAAACAGTATGAGGGTTGTGCTGTTATGGACATGTTTGGGAAAGCTAAGATAAATGTTAATCTTTTAATATTCTTACTGAATAGCAAGTTCTATGGTAAGTCTTAAATATTAATGACATGTTTAATTTAATTCTTTTAAGTCCTGACTTGTCGTAATTGAATCACATTTAGTTATGTTCATCACATTAATGAATTATCACATTTTTAATTACTAAGTTGTATTGTACCTGTGTTAGAATTTATAAGCCTATTATTGTTTTTTTTTTTATATACATAATACGTAAGTGATCATAAGTGCAGAGAAAGTTTACAGCCTGTGCTCCTAAATAATGATCAATGCTTCTTTTTCTGCCAACCCGTAATGAACTTGGCGGATGATAAAGGTTTCTTTCTTTTAACCTTTTTTCTTCTCATGATGTGAAATCACATCAAAGCGCTTGGACGAGTTTTCTTTGCATATGGATATAATATAATATACGCTTGCTATTGACTATTTTCGATTAAATGTTCTGCCCAGCGAACTATAAGTAAGCATGTATTTTCATATACACGCCATTATATTCGCTATAACTACCACACTCGTGTCGGTGCTCGTCTAATAGTTCGACGAATCATTCGCGTGCGAATGGAACGTGAATGTCCGTTCACATATTCGTCTCCCTGTACATACAACTTCTCGACGCGAGCGCGCACGCGATCACGAGCGCGTGTGCCAACACGCATGTGTGAGCAGTCGCGCGCTGTTCGGCTTGACATTCGTCTCGTCACTCGCACGCAAATGTGATAGCACCATCAAAAGTATAGAAAACATGTCAGATAGGTGTCGTGCATTGCATGACACGGCTCTATCTGCACAGACTCAACAAGATAGTAAATACACCAAAAATACATAAGTATTATCATTCTGTATAAAAAGGGACCTTGAGATAATTAAAGAGAAGATGATTAGAATTACGTTGTGAAGTTTCGCATTTATATTGGCTTATCGTTAACGTGGCGTATACGCCAATAGTAGTAGTTCACCCTTTGACCGGCAAGCATCTGAAGCATCAAACAAAAAAATCGTACCACTGACCCCAAAGCGCGCAACCGCACTTGGTTATGTTTTGGACGTCATATCGCGCGCTGGCGCTGAGGGCGCGATTTCCTTGCGCGTGATTTGACGTCTTTGGTGGTCAAAGGGTTAAAACAATGGCGCGTAGTTACAGTGTCCAAGAGGCAACCGGATGGCTCGCGCTATTTGAGCTCCCATGCAGAGTCTAGACTGAACTGACCCAACTTGGACTTTGTTTTTCACCCTCCCTTAATTTTTTGTCGTATTTCAACTCTGACATGCAAATTCAAATGCATGCAAATTCCGCTAGCAGCTCAAATACCGCGAGCCATCCGGTTGGCTCATGGACACTGCAACTACGCGTCAATGCTCTGAATATACGTCGTATTATGTTTTTTATGCTTATTTTACGATTTTATGCATTTAAGATATAGCGTTACTAAATTCAGGAAACGTAATACTCCCTATTGATATTATAATTTTACAAAAACCAAATAATTGTTCCAGTATTGTTATTCAACCAAATGTTAGTGATTTATTTATTGTTTACTTATAATTTCATTAATTCGCGATTATTATTTGAGGAAATGGAGTAAGTACATTTTTTATTAATAAAATTAAACACGTTCATGTGAAGACTCCCAGATCAATTTTATAAGTTATTTTTACGCATTATTATCGTTAATGTAAAGAACCGAGTGGAGTGGTTCTTTCTTTCGATTATATTTATAAGACTCCCTGACTGTGCCTATTTTTATATGTACCTAAAATTTTTCAATAAACGAGGCTAACACTTATGCATGTACCTACTTTTTTTTCTCCATATCGCTATGTGCGAAGTGCATGGTGGGGGTAACGAGAACGATCGCAGTGCTCAATGTGACAAGAAATGAAACTGCAAATCCCCTGTCTGCTGTCAAAATAGTGAATCAGCCAGTTACATTTCATATAAGCAAGGAATACAACCTATTTATAAAAAAGGAAAAAAACAGATTGACCACCTGCCCAAGAGATGGCACCACAATCATGCACACAGCGAAGGCAGAGGCGTTCGAGCAGCCGTCAGCTAACTATCAGCGGTGCCGACATTATAATCAGTGAATTCGTGAAAGTTGTAGAGAATTTTATCAGCTTCTATTATCTACTACAACAAAATTGTCTATGACGCATGGTTTTCAAGACGTAACAAGCAAAAAACATAAAACGGGACCTTTGCCTCCACCCTCCTCGGGCTCACCTCCGGGGGCTGGGGACTTTAAGTCTTCTCATTCCGTTCTGTACAAGGCGGGAAGAAGTTGACAAGTCGCGGCGAAAAGTTGATGAAATTTGAACTCTAAAAAAATTTCATAAGGTTCAAATTTCTTCAATTTTATATCTCGAGTTATCAACTTCTTCCTGCCTTATACGGAATTAGTCTTAACAAAGTTCCAAAGTAAACATTTCTGCTTTCGACTTTTCCAGATATAAAGAATCTTTCGTTGACCACACTTTGTCACGTTCAATTATTAAAATACCTACGTATACAGGACGTCGATATGAGACCGGGGGAAGTTTTGTGTTCACATACACATGGTATTTTTACCCCGTTGAGCCAAGTGAATGTTTTTGAAAAGAATATTGTTATATAATATTAGTTTATAGTAGTAGACCTTCTTTCCATTCTTCAGGCACTTGTTCAGCTTCCGTCATGCGCGCACAATATGGCGGATTTTTCGGCGGTTTCGGCACAGAGTAAATAATAGTATAATACCATAGATATAGCACCCATAGATCTGACACGGAACTAATAATACCAAGATTGAACGGGATAGTCTTATTACACTTTCCATAGATATGACAGAGAAGGCGCTATTATCGTTAGTCCTTATCATAGACTCACCCTTGTGATTATTGCTTACTTCCATAAGGGCCTAAATACAATAGAAACGTTTATCACCCTCCACCGCTCTTTGAAGGGTAACAATGAAACCGATTAAATTATGTAGGCTAGCTACAGTATGCTATCAGCCATCTTGAAATGCGTTTCCAAATTAGTCGCGTTGTGTGTGTTCTATCCCTTACGGTGATACAGGTGTTTCAGCTCTATGAGATACTTGCTTTTTGTATAATACAGAGAGACCTCCGTAATGTCACGTAACGTCACGAATCATGTTGTCCCTTCTTAACGCATGACAAGTTCTTTTTCGCACTTATGCAAACGTATCGGATACGTCGTGTCAAACTCAAATTTTTTGACAGATTTATATATTTACTTTGAATTGTACCCCCCTGGTTTCGGCCGCATTAGGTTTTTACGTAAATTCTCGTCATTGCCATCTCTCTTTGCTTATGAATATAGTGCTAAGTTAAAACGAGACGTACATGTTGGATTTGCAATTCATATTTCGGATCGGATCCCCTATATAGATCTGCTCTCAACACCTTGACACTGGCTGAATTGTCCCAATGGACAGAAACCATTTATTTTTTAAAAGAACTGAACCGTTACAATAAATAACGAACTTTTCAACTTGTTGATGAGAAAGATAATGTTGACGCTGTCGCTTCGCCTATATCTATATCTAGATAAAAGCTAAATAATCTAACTTTAATGGCGAGACAAAGTTTTTTTAGACAGATGGCGGCTCGAACTGATAATACTGACATAATAAATGTTTCAAAGTTATAATTTGTACCCTCAGTTGAAATAGTTAAGATGAGGCGCATTACTGAATATACGGTAATATTCTTTACCGGTATAGTGTTTGTAGTCATTTATTGTGAATTTCTTATTTATTATGTTGTTACTGCACAAGTAAGTACCTAGTAGTATACACATAGGTTATTAACTGTTATTCTAATTTAACATTTTTAGTCAAGTTTTGATTCCGTTTCAGTGTTCTTGGCCAGAATTGTCGACTTCAGGAAGCCCTGATGAATTAAAGGCTCTGATCATTGCGGACACGCACCTATTGGGTCCGTTTAGGGGCCATTGGCTTGATAAATGGAGGCGAGAATGGCAAATGCAACAAGCTTTTCAGTCTATTATGACTTTACATAAACCGGAAACAGTATTTGTATTAGGTTGGTTTTCATTTTGTTATAAAACATGGCTATAAGGAGCATTCTGTGGGATGTCTCTACCAATTTTCCAAAATATACATAATTAGTAGACAATTCCATGGAATATCATATCCCATCACATTGCAATCCCTTTGCTACTACTACTTCAAGCCTAAAATATTTTTATTTTATTTTGTAAAAAGGGTGGTGCAGTGTCAACCTTAAAATGATTCTTATATCCTTAATACAGTATACCAAAATTTGTATTAAGTCTAAATTAACAGACATAAAGCATGTACAGTTGCCATCAGATATAGAGTACCGTGGCTGCTCCGATATATTTGATGGCGACTGTAATATGATCTTTTCTTGAATTGGAGCTGGTTCCAGTCAGGCCTATAACGTTAATTGAATTGTCTTTTTGCATCACTCTCTTTCATATAATCAAAAGCGATAGAGACGGGGCCATCGTTTTGATGAATAAAATAATCATCCACAACTCAGTGACCAGCTGGTTTGTATTCGAGTCTCATAATATTTATGGCTTCATTTTCAGGAGATCTATTTGATGAAGGTGAATGGACTGATGATCAACAATTTCAAGACTATGTGCGGAGATTCCATAAATTGTTCCCAGTCAATGATGGTGTCACTATGCAAATTATAGTTGGAAATCATGATATAGGATTTCATTATAAGTAAGTTTTTTTTGCCTTTTTTTAATACTATGACGGTGGCAAACAGTTACTGTAGCGTTTGGACGCCTGCAACCCCCAGAGGGTTCACATGCACGTTGCCTTATACACTCCTTTTTTGAAGAACCTCATACTGTACTGTAGCCCGCTGGGAAAAGCCAAATTTACGATCCCTACTGTGATGTGACATACCTATACTTTTTCTACAGATTAGAAAAATCGTGCGATTGTCGTAGTGCGATTTTTGGGAAAATGATCTTAAAAATCGCCATTTTGCATCTTATTGTCTTCAGCGTATCACTAATAATAATGGAAAAAAGTAGAGAGACAGTAGAGAGAGTAAAGATGTAACGTAGTTTTTACGGTTAATAGAATAAAATGTTGGTTTCAAATTTTTTTTGACAAGCCGGAGCTTAATTAAAGCTCAAAAAAAAAACAATTTGGATTAAAATTTCTTCATGAGCCGTAGGAAAACTACTTAGGCAAGCCGACAGGAAGCGTATTCTATGGACGATCCGCCACTGATAAGCAGTGTATAAGCACACGAATTGGATAATCATAAGTGTCTATCTTTAGTTTACTATAAAGAGAATTTGAGCCCAATCTAAAGTGGATTTAGCTGAGCTTAAGAGTCAACCCTCTGCAACATACATACAGTCGCCATCAAATATATAGGAGCGGCCAAGGTACTCAAAAATATCTAAACAGCACTTTATCGCCATGACAATAGAGGCGTTGTTCAGATATTTTTGACCACCTTCGCTGCTCCGATATATCTGAAGGCGACTATACCTATTGCAAACTTACTAAGATGGTGGGTATGTTCATTAAATAAATAAAAATCATCATTTATCTCAGAATTTAAAATTCCATAGTTGAGTTGGGAAAATTCATTGCTTGTACCTATACTTGTAACAACTGCTTCTAAAGAGTGGACATACTAAGTATGTGTAGAATTTGTTAATTCATCTTTAACTCAATTGTGTTCTGTATGTTTCAGTATTTGGCCAGGATCGGCAGAACGATTTTTCAAGGCTCTCAACACTTCCTCTGTAAAACTAGTTACATTAAAAAATAACCATTTTATCCTTATTAATTCAATGGCAATGGAAGGCGACCGATGTAATTTATGCAGAAAAGCTAGGTTCACTTTAGACAAAATAGCTAGTAAGGATTTATTATAGTATGTATTTTTTTTAAGTTTTTTTCCCCATATCTGAACGTGTAACTTAACTTGCGAATCTTCTATTGCAGAGAAACTAGAATGCTCCAAAAATCCAAAGGAGTGTACTGAAGTTTCAAATCTCACCTACGTTCAACCTATACTTATGCAAGTATGTATTACTAAGGCATGTAGTAAGTTAAGTACTGATGATTGTATTATTAAAATATAAATAATGCTTACTTTTCGTTCCAGCACTTTCCTTTATTTAGAGTATCAGATGAACAATGTACAGAGCCTGATGCACCACCTTTGCCATTGAGATATAAAAGGTTTAGGAATAAAATAGATGTGTTGTCCAGGGAGGCAACTGATTACCTTACAAGAACATTCAAACCGCGGGCCGCGTTTGGTGGGCACACGCACCATGGATGTTTGGTGCATCATAAAGACGATGGAAAAAACATTGATTTTTATGAATATTCTGTACCGTCGTTTTCATGGAGGAACAGGCCCGATCCTAAGTATATGCTGGTAGGTTATTGGTGTTATTACACTTTTCCATACAATGGCTCTACTCTTCTACATAGTCTACATGATGGGGCATCATAGGGACACAGCTATGCGTTAGAGGGAGATAACGATATTGCGATCTCGTTCCGTCGTATAGCTGCGTCCTTATGATGGCCCATCATGTAGAGCAGCCATAAGTCAAACCGCCAAGAATACTACTCAGTATTAGTAAAATGGGGTGACTTAAAAAACGGGGCTACTGTGTAATTCGTCATCTTAGGATATAATTATAACCAGTATATAATGTAGAGAATTGCACCAAAATGATTTTTTTTATTGGTTTATGTTGGACGAAAATTCACAGATAATAGAATACCGGCGCCATTATAACTAATGGAAAGCAACAACTTGATACTTATAGTAGTTGCGACGCGGAACTGCGTACTTATAGAAGTATGTACCTACTGTGCTAAGAATCTCCGCGCGTCTTATTTTACCTCATGTACCTACAAAGACAGAAGGTGGAGTGTTTGCTGTAGTTATATATCTACTCATTTGATTTTAGGTTACCATATCCCCGCATTCATACGCAGTGAATAAATGCGGATTACCCAAAGAAACTACCATTGCGGCAACTGCTGTGATACTCCTCTTCCTACTGTCTTATTACACTTTCAAGAGGAGATTGATTGGGCGGAGTTAACGGGACGACTAAATAAGGTGGGAAGACCATAATTATTTATAACTTTGTATATTAGAAACGTTAAAAGACTTATATGATTTAGGTAATAGGTGTGAAATAAAATGAGTTTTTATGTTATTTAAATCTCATTTTATGGTTATATTTTATATTTGACAATAAATATTTTGACAAGATCGAGCACTTTGTACACTATACATACAACCTACATTAACAAACTGAACATCATATAGAACTTCGATTCAAGTTCAAGTTGCAATACAAGTTAGTTCCAAATTATCACAAAAGAACTTACACTAAAGTTAGGATTCAGCTGATTTTATGTACTAAGAAGTAAAAGAGGTAGATAAGATGCAACATTTTGAAGAGATTCATTGATTAACTTTCTTAGAAAAATAAATACTGGTACAGGTAATCGAAGTGCATAACTAAAAGCTGCTTTAAGTCTCATTCAATAAAGCATTTTACTAGCATTTGCAGGAGACCCCTGCAGGCTTAAGTACCAAACAGTTATTTAGACATTAGACGAGTCGTAACGAATACCTACGCCCGTGTTAAAACATCTCGGTTCATTTAGGCTTAATGAACGCGTTCTCGAAATGTAACGTCTAAACCTACTCGTATTATAACGATCCAATAAACTTTAGTCTTTAGAGCATCTAACACTTAAAACTAAAATCAGTCAGTCAACTCGAAAATGAGTCGTATAAAGGTACATAATCTACTGAGCATTGATAACTAGCAACTAAATTACTCCGAAGAGCAATAAAAGCTTAGGAATACCACCTATTTTTAAGGCACCTTTTCGTATAAATGTTACTGTCGTCTTACATTTTTACGAATTACAATGATTTTCCTTTTACAATTTAAGTCTCCACTACAGATCGTAGTATGTAATAGTTGCAGAGCATAAAATATACATCGACTTTAGTAAATACTGATTATTGACTACACCGTTATTCGTGTAAATTATCTACTCTTACTCTCTATCGCGTTCATTGACAATAATGACAATAGTCACTAAACATTCACCACTACAACACTTGGTAACTCACTATTTATTTGTTCCACGAAACATTCAACATGCGATGAGGACAACGTCGTCGACAGTGCCCATAGCACAGTTCTATAAAAATATTATCTGTAGTACTCTAGGTTGTTGTGATGACTGCAGTTGGGTGGGTAGATCGTGGGAGCGGGAGCGATGATGCGCGTGACCCCGCTGCGATCGCGTTTGCGAAGGAATTTGCGTCTGAGCTTGTTTTTGATGGAAACCAGTGTGTGCATGCCTTGCAGACGAGCATATGACTGCGTGAAGGTACCGATCGTATCGACAAAGATTGGAATCACCCCCGCACGCCAGGTCTAAATACCCATGGCCAGAGTTGTCAGACTTGCCGGTGTGGAATGTTTTCGACGGTTTCTCGCTGATTGTGTACGACCTGTTCCGAAGCTTTTGATATTTCATAGTTATCTCTTCTTCATTGGCAACCGATTCGCAGGGCTTTCTGTGAACAAATTACAAAAATGTTCAAATTCAAGTACATAAAAGCATGTCGTGATCAACGAATATGATATTTTGTGTACATATATTATTATTTATATAAGATATTTTACTTTGAATACTAACCTAGAGGATTGAAAACTCAGATGGTTCTTTTCCATGTTAGCCTGTATGATTTCAAACAGTTCGCGTCTTTGTAAACTGCCGGAACGTTTCTTCGTGTGTTTGCGTTCACGATGTTCTTTGCGATGGTAGCGGTGAGTCCTAGTGGGCTGAGGAGGCGGTGGTCGTTGTACTGGTCTGCGGTCGCCTGAACACGATGATTTTGATGAGACATCGTCGTCTGGTGATCTTTCTCTGTGCTCCTCCTCACTTTGCTCGTGTTCTTCGAGTTGAACAGGTGTGGGTTCTCTCCGCCGTCTTCTTCGGCCTTCCCGTCTGTCTCTATGTCTGCGATTATTCCCATCCTCAGGTACTACTGTCAATCGTACTTGTATTGTCTTAGAGCCATAGTGGGGGACCGTGACCGACTTCCCGATTGATTCGTATATCGTAGACACAATACCGGCTATATCCTGTAAGCATAAATTAAACGTCTTAGATTATCATTATTTATTACAAAGGACAACTTAATTATCCTCATAGTAATTTATTGCCCTAGCATTTGAATAAAATATGGCATTTGTGATTGACAAGTAATACGTACATCCTTAGTCATGCGCCCATGCCCGTCAAGATCGTAGAGAGTGAAGGAGAACTGAACTGGTTTTTGCTTCGACGATTCTGGATGCTGTAGCTCGACGTCACATGTCAGTTCCTAAAACGACAAACAGGTTTAGTACATTATTGCAGAGGACGGGAAAGGGAAATTCGTGGATGAGCGATTTTTTCGGACGAAGCGCAGCTGAGTCCGAAAAAATAAGACGAGTCCACGAATTTCTATTCCCGCCGAGGCATATATAGTGCTTTTCTCTAAAAGTGCGAGGAAATAAAGTAAAGTAAATGAAATAAATTACAGATTTTGGTTACGTTATTAGCGTTCAATGTCATGAATTAGCTTCTCTCTATAATTTTTTTTTATAGTATTAAGAACTATGTATACTGCCAATTTTCATTCAAATAATATTTAAAAAGAAATTTTCGTCAAAAGCTATTTAAGACAGTATTAAATATGCTCCTTTTATGCAACAGATACAAGATTAAACCTTAAAAATAGTTGTTTTGTCTATGATTGTATTAAGCCTCATTCGCACGATCAGACGCGGTGCTATGACAAAGAACGAGACAACCAAGGTTTTTGATCTAACTATCTCGCTCTATCCTACAGTTTGAAGGGATTGCCGTTCAGACGGTGTATAGACGTCGCTTAAGTGTTGGCTGTTTGAAATGATATTTGTTAGTCGGATGAAAAGTTTAAAAGGTAAAAAACAATACAGTAATGGATTTTACTAGTAAACGCCTAAAATATGTATACACTTTGAACCTTATTACAATGGAGTAAGGTGCAAAAGTGTATACATATTTATGGCGTTGACAAATTACTTCACGGCCGCTAAAACAGGTAAATAATGATTTTGATTTTTTTTAATTCGTTTTGGTAAAAAATGAAGAACTTCACGTACTCATTTTGCTACAGTAAGCTGAAAATTTCCGAGCACATTGGAGAAAAAGTTATTTAAAGCCACCAAGAAGTTTACTTAGTAAGGAATTTATAATGCTTATAAATTTGCGGTGGGGTATCAACGCTACATTTATGAATGGACTGAAGATAACCGGCGGCGCCGGCGCGCTCGCCGCGTCGTTGGACAATGACGACGGCGTTCTTATCTCACGCTTCAAAAGGAAACTAGCCGCGCCTTTAAGATCACTCGGATATTATGCCAAGGCGATTGTTTGGGTCTTACGAAGAATGTGTAGATATCACAATACAAGGGATATGGTTTGTGGGCGTGTCGCGTGTCAATTTCCTGCATAAAATGTCCAGATATCGTATTCTGAATTCCAACAAGCTGTTGTTGATTTTATGTTAGTAGTGTCAGTTATGTGTAGGTATAATTATAAACACGCAGCTACGTACAAATTATAAACACAATTATTTAATATTATATTATTAAATAATTGTGTTTATAATTTGTACGTAGCTGCTAAAAAGCTTGATCACGAATCGGAAACCATTTTTCATCAACAGTAACAGGAGGTAAAGCCTGGTATTCTGTTCAAGAAATTACTTAATCGTATCATTAAATTATAGGTAATCTTGGTAGGTGGACGAAGGGGGTGTCTTTATTCGATATTTTCGATGAGGTCGTTTTATGGCGATGTGTTTACTGCAGTCAGTATCACTAGATAGCTATTTTACAAAGCAAATCTCTGGCTCCCAGGAGGAGTGCAATTCTTACCTCAAACCTCAGTCTTGGTTTGTCTTCGCTCTGAGCAGGGGTGGGCGTGGGAGGTTTTGGGTCTGGGTGGTGTCGGTGCGGCGGCGGTGGCGGCGTGGCCGGCTGCAGCAGCGCTCGTGCCTCGCTCGGCAGCAGGTCTGGCGGCGCTGAACACTGCGATGCCGCTCGACCGACCAGCTCCTCCGTATCTGTCCGCTCACTGTCACCGACTGTAATAAAGGTAAAACATACCTAATTGTAGATTTCAATCAGAAACTCTTTGCTGGCACTAGGATTGGAATAAGCTGGATTCTTCTCTAATGGAAAGTGAACTTATTTTCTGCTATGAATTTAAAAGGAAAATCTTTTAACGTTGTACAGAAAACTTATAAAGTATTATGACCCTACGCTTAGAAGTTAATTTTGAGATGTCATTTTAGTGTATTTTGTATGAAAAACGCAAGTCCTGATTTCTGACACAAAATGTATGGAAGTGACAAGTCTCGTTATTGGCATCGAAGCGGAGGGCAACAATATAGAAGCTAGCTTAATTTGGTGGTCGGCGTGAGTCCCGCGTTGTGGCACGGGTCGTGCTGATCACTGTTAATGAGAGACAACAATTAAATTGTCATAAATCATAAATTATTTTTAATTATATCGATTCCATTCCATTCACTTAAACAGTTTCTTAATAAACTTGTGTATGATGATGATGCGAAACAGCACTATCAATGATATCATCGGACTTCAAAGACATACCGGTTTGGCAAGCATAAATACTGAACATCGTCTACACATTGATAAGAACGATACCTAATACGCTACGCATATTGATAATAAGCCTAGGTCAGTTACCGCGACACAAAAAATATTCCTAAAATCATAATCATAACATCGGCGATGCTGATATTGGTATCAGGTAGAATAAACATTGACGTTCCTCGAAATCATAAAATACTTCAAAACACAAAAACCGATTTTATTTCAATTTATAGCGCGCAACAAATAACAAGAGCAAGAAAAATACAACACAATAATCGGTGAATGACAACGAATGGAAATACAAGATGCCGGCGAAACTCAAAGGTTGTCTGAAGCGGCCGGGCGGGCGCGGTGGGGCCTTTATTAGATTCCTGGAAGGGCCAAGGAGCCGATCGGCCCAAATGCGAGCCACAAGACCACATCTGCCGTTTATGTTATTTTTCTGGAAAGTTGGGCCTTTTACATAATCCGCAGAGATTATTTGGACAGATTTTTGACTTAGCTTCGTCATTATGGGTGATTATGGCTAAAGTAATGAGCGATTAATTTTGGAAAATCCCTATCGTACTTATATACTTTTCATGATTCTATTACTTTATTACTTTAGGTACTAATTCCTAGTTATTATCGGTACAATATTTCACAAATGGTCTCTTGCTCACGGATGATTACGAATAAAAAGGCTCGTGTTAGAAACAGTTACACAATCGAAAACTGTTTGTTACGGGATCAGGTTTGATAAGTTGTTTGTTTACCTACCATGAATAACGTAAAATACTGCTTTCCGTAAAATACATTTTACATCGTGCCAATTACAATCGCTATCAAAGTAGCCCCGTTTTTCCTAGTCTCCCCTGTTTAGTTTAACTGCATAATAATGCAGCAACGTCAATGTTCTGGTAAACTTTATAAATAAACCTTAATCTTCATGTTAATATTTAGGTATGTAAATCTCCCACGCGAGTTGTCAATAAAAACTAACTACTTAATGTCCTTGGTAGAAAACTTGGAAATATCAACGTTGTGTAAGTTTTAGTAATACTTAGAGTAGGTTACATTAAAGTAGCGTTTACAAATTACAAACATCATAACTAGAAATAGAGTATAAAGGGGAACAACATAAAAATTTGAAACTTCCGTTCCGATCGCGAGACGAGACTGCTCCTAATCGTACTTCAAAGTAGACAGAAACCGCTTTGATCTTGTGTTGTATTTCATTTCGAAATATCTAGTTGGATTATGATTTCAGAAGGAGCCTCCGTCTTTTATTTTAAATGTGCTGGTAGGCAATCACGTCAAACACGTGACGCAAGTTTGTTAATAAAGTTTTAGAGGCAAGAGCCGTGCCGCGTCGCTCATTTGATTAACTTCAAAGGGAGAACTTGAAAGCTCTTCACCGAAGCGGAGACAATGATACCTTTTATATAAACATCAAAGAAATCGCCGCCTTACGCTCACAGCTTCTCATCGACAAATACAAACGTGTCGGTCGATATGGCAAACAATTTATAGTAACGCAGGCACAAAGGAATTTTTCGGGAGATGCTCAATGTGCTTTTGTTGCATCACCGTTGTCCGTGTTCTCGGTGCACGGGCAAGAGATAAACATTTCACAGAACTAAGAACTACTTTAGAGTCACGTTTTCAACAGTGTGGCCAAAAACCATTCTACTCAGGTACCGAGAGCGGTTTTTCGTGATTGATGCTTTCAAGAAAAAAAAGAAAGGTTAAATTAAACTTATACCGAAAATCGTCTTGTGGCAGGCAGGTTGGAATGATGGGGACATCAACTAGACTAGGTAATTACTACCTATAAGGTAGAATTCATAAATCCGCGGACTGATTTGACAGCTCTTTTCATACATTTGACAATCGTTTTGTATGCCAGGAGCTGTCAAATCAGTCCGTGGAATTGTGGATTTTACCTTAGATAGGGGTTTTTCTCAGTGAGATAACTTTATTGTTGTCTTCAGAAAGTTTTTTATCAAGTCATTAAACTTAATCCTTTCCAGTATATCCTTAATACGTAGGCCCTGGGAAAGTGAATTATTATTATACCTAGATATAGATAGGTACCTATAATACCTACACAATATCGATATCTACCTACTAATCTATGTTATATTCTGTCAGAAAATGTGGGTAGTTGCTAATTATTGAACATATGCGGGAAAATGCTAAAGCTAAAAGACATTTTAATGTTCGGTAGTGAAGAACTTGGCCAAAACTGTAATTAATAACGAGTAAAATTGGTAGGTACCTAATTCAGATACTCTGTGTGTTAAGGTCACTCTACTACTAATATACAGATTATGTAGTACTTCGTTCGCTCTAATACCTAACATCAGTATCATCATACAACGTAAATAAACAAATATTTGCCAGTCACAATTCAGCTGGTCGAATCGAGAACGGTGCCAAAGTCCTTAATCACGAACGCGGCAGGCGATACAGATTTAGCTAAACAATGTTTTGTTGGGTTATACTTACTGCTGAATTTCTTGTATCCATTTCTAAACTTGTTGCGCCACCACTTGACGAAGTGGTGTGCCATGGGGGCGTCCGCGGCAAATGCCGGAGCTTTCAACGTCTCGTAGCACGTCATGCGCTGCGCTCACGCACGCATCCCGCACACTTCAAAAGATGCCGCTCGTTCTCAAGTTCACTGAGAATATTTTAAAATCACTGTCACAATGATCACTTTTATTCACAGCACAAAGTTTAAATCTGTCGTCTTCAATCCTAAATTGATTGCCGTAAAACTTGACCTAGTTGTACGCGTGAATGTCGGGCGCAAACATTCCTCAAACATCCATCCCGCGTGGCTGTCGTCGAGTGACTGACTGACTGAACGAACGAACGTGAACGAAACGAACTGAGTGATGGAAGAAGGGGCGCGCGGCGTGGATCGGCGCGGCGTGGTAACTGGTAAATGCGGGGTGGCGACGGAAGGGGCGAGGACGATTCTCCGCT
Source organism: Pammene fasciana (assembly GCA_911728535.1). Lineage (NCBI taxonomy): Eukaryota > Metazoa > Arthropoda > Insecta > Lepidoptera > Tortricidae > Pammene > Pammene fasciana. The sequence goes on along the minus strand of OU452276.1, from coordinate 13,035,288 downwards.
GAGTGAGCGGCTCGGCGAAGCGGTGGCCCCACCGACGGCGTCCAGCGGAGCGATAGCGGACGCGCTTAAACCTGCGCGAAACATTCTCTCTGAATTGTGTTTAACGTATCGTTGGTTAGTATAAATCATGCGTAGCCAGGAGTCAGATTTATACTGGTCCGCTTGAGCCGTAAGCGTAGGAAAAGGGCCCAGCCGCGAGAAACGGTTCGGCTTCTGAGCGTGACGATGTAATCGCTGGACCCTATCGCGGTTTGTGGTCAGTCATTGCAACTTCACAGTCGTGGTCGTGCACCTAACTATCCGTCTTTGGAGAGGTCAACCAACCCAATACAACATCTTGAAACTTGAAAAAATTAATTAAAGTTTTAAATGTAATAAAACTAGTAAATAACACTAATAAGCAACGTTAGGTTTAATAATGACAGATTACAGAAACAAAAACTGACGTTTTGTCTTGTTTGTCTACCTACATTAAGTTACACTCATTTTATTAACACAATTTTACAGTTATTGGTATTTCAGTTTAGATGATTGGATTTATTTCTTAGATGTCATCCATCCTTTACGTAAACAACACCTACTTTCATATCCAGTAATCCAGTCTAAATCCCATAATCATTATTTATAAGTATCAACATTATTTTGTATTCCCATAAAATAAAACTCGGTTTTTTTTTTCAATACAGTGTCTAAACTAAACTAAAACAACGTTCTTATTTGTGAATATCTTATAGGTAATAAGTATTCCATCTAATCACCATCCTATTGACTCAAAAAGAAAAAAACACATCAGCTCATCAGCATCACGCTCATCAAATAAATAATAACGCGTTTAAATCTTATATAGACAAGTACACAAATCGTATACGTCTACATAATATCTACCTACACTAGGTAAGTGTAAAATACTAAACTAAACTTTTGGTAAGTATCCATCCCCTGTCTTGCGCTAGTTAAACTCAGGTAGCCAATTTGTCCGTCTCGCAAAACTTTGTACTTATAGTTCGGTAAAAAACTAATGCGTAATGCGTAACGAAAAGACAAACAAGAAAAGATACGGTCGGCATCGGCATTCATTCGTCTAGAGCCGGGTGGTTAGAGCGCAGCCGGCCGGCGGCCGTGTGAAGAAAGCCGACAAGGATTGCCATTAAAATCGTTCACTTAACCGAAGCTTTACAAAATCTTGTAAACCTAAGCACTCTGATTACACACACTTATTACGTCCCACGAGCTCACAACTACGCTGGTTTTTTTGAACGGTCGATTCGCCATCGCTCCGTGAATACAGGCTCCGAGATTTTGAATCGATGATAACGTATAGCGCTTTCCGCCCTCACGAACATGCCGTGCCTTGCCACAGTTGCCACCGCCACCAGATTTGGTGTGAGCATTGTTTTTTAAAGTTGCAAGAGTTATGTTACTGGCCCGACTCAACGACATTTTTAAATACCGTAATAGACGTCAAAGACGAGAACAACAACAACCGTATAAGGGATTAGTTTTGAAACAAGAAGCCAAGCTGAGTTGTTATTGCTGCGCAATATATTACTTAATATTAGTTAGCACAGGTGCCATTTATGTCAATCACGAGTCTTCACAACTAAAGTATGGATATGTAATTGATTAACTGTACATATACCTACTGCGAATTTTAAAAATGTTATTACGACACTTTCTAATCTTTATAGGTACACAAAGCATGTCAGACTTGATAAAGTTCCTTAAGTTCTCTACCTCTCTCTTTCTCTTAATTATTTAATTTCCTTCTGTTAAACTACACTCGAGAGCAAAAGTTTCGGGTCACTAGCATTTTCTTGAATATCTCAAAAGATATTAATTTTAAAGATATTCATATAAAAGATATTAAAGTTTATGTTACGACCCGAAATTTTTGCTCTCGAGTGTAGACCTGACCTAGGCCAAGAGTTCAATGAAATTTATGCATTTCATTGAATTTTCTCATTGTATTTAATTTAGCAGATTCTATCATGATTCATAATACTTAACTTATTTATAACCATTACCATACGCCATGAAATGACTTATTAAATAGGCCAAGAGCGAATACAACACAGTCAACACACCTATTGAATTGAGGGGTCCCGTCCCTAATCGAATCATTTAATTGAGAACATCCGTACCGTACCGTACACCATGTGTTTGGTAATAAGGTAAGGACAACAAATATTAGGCTTGCGTTTTTACAGCTGTTTTGTTGCTCAAATGATATTGATATCGTAATAATTTTAAACAAAAAAAGAACCGACTTCACTTAGGATCCGCTATTCCAAGAGGAAGTGGCCGAGTTGCTGTAAAAAATAGTGAAATCACTATAGGTGTGCCTATAATAGTTGAAGAGTTCCCTCGATTTCTCCAGGATCCCATCATCAGATCCCGACTTGGTGACAATGGGACCATCTAGGGGTTATACCTGTTCGATTCAAAAAAAAATTTTGAAAATCGGTTCACGATTCACGGAGATATGGAGTAACATACATACAAAAAAAAAAAAATTATGATAAAAAAAAAAAAATCAGTCGAATTGAGAACCTCCTCCTTTTTTGAAGTCGGTTAAAAACATAATTTTACATAGCACTTTCTTAACAATTTTCATTTAAGGGATCTTCTTTAAATAAATGTATTATACTAATTAATAATTATACATACTTACAAGGTGTAACAAAAATGCTGGTGTGATCCTTTTAATTGCTCCTCTACATGATGGGCCAGCGCTGGGCCAGCGCAATGGCCATGTGCGCAACTACACGATGGCGACATTCAGTTGTGATCTATACGTTTTCCAGGATGGACGTGGAAGCATTAGCCGCTGCAGCAATCTATTTATGCGCCATGTACCACCATTTTCTTAATGTACTCGTACACAATAATAAAGTTGTTAATAAGAAATAGCGTAGAAGATGACGGATGTTATTTATCCAATGCTTAAATTTAAATTTATGCAAAAACTTTTAAACCCTACTGAAAAAAACATTACTTATCTCTTTCTTAATGAGCCGCTATGTTTTTATTGTGTATGTATGAATGTATATATTTTACTATTGGTATTTAATGTTATAATTATTTATTTAAGTTGTACTGTATGTAAATGTACTGTATGTACTATCTGCGTAATGTATGTGTAATTTTACTATTCCTCTGATTAATTAAAAATAAATTTAATGCGTGCACTACCAGTTATAATACGTTCTGTTCTTATATCCTACTACCCTAAGGTTGTCTGGAAGAGATCGCTTACAGCGATAAGATCGCCTGTTGCTGTCTTTATTTACATTGTTTTGTTTTCTTTGTGGTGCAATAAAGAATATTTACTTAGGTACTTGAAAAGCTACTTTATTTTCTTTAAATTCTTATTATTAGTTAGGTCCTGATTTTAGTATCTCTATGATTCCAAATAAAAGCCATATAACGCATCCCCGATAAAGTGCTAAGAACTTCATGATAAGGCCACGTACTCGTCATTTTTTATTTAAAAAATCGTGTATTAGTTCAGAGATAATAGAGCGCACACACGTCCGCACCCAACCGCGTTCGAGCACGCACTGAGGAATGGGCCACGTGTGGATGCGCACTGCCATCGCTGGCCCAGTCCCTTTGATGTGCGGTCAAAAAACCGACACCGCGGCCATCCCAGCGCCATCCGCCACGCCATAAGCCATCCGACGCCACTACCCTCTCTACACGCTGGCCCATCATAGTGGGCCAGTGTGATGGGCCATCACGTAGAGGAGCCATAAGGGCATAATAGGTATCGATATTCGATTTCTAATTAAAATTATGAAATACTATAAAAACAATTTGTTGGCGCAAAAAAAAAAGTTTTGTATGGAGGGTTTGGCCAGCTGCGACCTCATACAAAAAAAAATCGCGTGAAAAAATAAGTCTCCTGCTTTTTCTTAGTCTCCATATAATGCCAATTATGTCCTTAACCTTAAACGGATCACCAGTATTTTTGTTACACCTTGAAGAGCCTAGTTATAACGCGCTCATAACGCGCTAAACTTAAAAACAAAATAATTTCTCTAAGTGTTTTGTGTTCAAACTAATTTGAAGGTTTATGTGTCAAACAGCCATTACGGGAGTTGTCCCCCTATGTCGTAAATGCATTCCGCTTTTCAATTCTCTTTACCGTACATTTGCTATAAACTAGAACTCAGCACTGCCAGTGTCACTATGTCCCGTTAATGCATTGTGGGATTTGTAGGTACTCACATACCGAGTATATACTATACATTTAACGTAGCTAAGCACGTGTTGAATTGCATTACTTGCAATTACTGTTTTGTGGGATTATATGAATGATATATTACGTATGTTACTTTGAAGGTACTTATGTCATGGATTTTGAGGGTCACGTCACAATATCATCATGAGTTTAACCATAATAACCATATATGTAAGAGTGATAAAAACAATACGTCTACAGATTCTTCAAAAACTTGATTGTAGACTTGTAGATTAGTGTAGCTAAGCGGAACCAAAAAGTCTCGTATTTAGAAAAAGAGTACTTTTTTTTAGTTCTTAAACTTGATATGAATTTACAATTAAATTAAATGGTAGACTCTATGGCATGGCATGGTGTTTTCATTACGTAGGTAGTAAACTTATTTTTAATTAAGTACTTTAGTCTTATTGCACAGCTAACTCAGAAATTGCTAATTAATAAATATCTGCTCTTTTGCTCATGTCCACTTTCCCGCTTTGCTTTTTTCTATTTTGCTCGATCTAGGACAACCTCTATTAATGCTAAGAAGCTTAGAAGCTCTATAAGCTAAGAAGAGCCCTTATTGGGCTAAAAATTTTAACAAATCGAAAACAGCAACATTATCAAGAATTTTCAAACTTAATGATGTCTATTAAGAACTGATTCTCTGGTCCCACGGTTGTGCGCTAATAAAATTTAAATGTCTTTACAGTCTACCTGTGAGTCTCATTAAACAGTCATTAGACACCGGCATGGCCCCGTTTGATATCAGAGCCCTTTGCGCGTAGGTACCTACACCTACCTACCTACCAGTTACGTATAAAACGACACTTGTAGGCAATACAAGTTATGAGCGAGGTAACAGGAGAAATGTAATGTAATATTTCTGTAGAGCATGCCCAATCCAACGATATGAAAATAACGCGGAGTTACGCAATGGCAATATGTAGTGGGTATCATTTAAGTACCTACTGGGTTATTTAATTTCGTTACTTTCGTGAGTGACTAAAAAAGAGTGATAAAGATAAAAGATAAAGATAAAAGATATTTATTCTTCAATTTAGGCACATTACAATGCACTTATGAACGTCAGAGAGAAAAGAAACTACCACCGGTTCTAACCCTACACCTCTGACCCGAGAAGTATTACTTATTACCGGCAAGAAACTCGGCGGGACTTATTTTTTCAAAACAGTACTACAAATACATTAAAGATACTATATACAATAATGCGTAGTTCTTCAAGAAGGCATATCAAAACAGCTTAAGAGACAGACATGTACCTGCCTATTGTGTAATTAAAATGAAAAATAAAAATAAAATCCAAATCTGACTGCTTCGCAATACGTTTGATATTCTTTCTTACTTGAACTGTGTCCTCTAAATGTTAGATGATTTTATAGATTCTGGTTTGGGCCATGCATATATGTCTGTCATATAGTCCTCGACCCTGTAATAACCCTTTGACATTAAAGTTTTTTTCAAGTATTTCTTAAGAGCGGGAAATGATAGATTCAAAACATCGACGGGTAACTTGTTATAAATATGAATACCCTGGCCAAAAAATGACTTATATGCTTTGCGGACACGACATCGTCTGGTAGCAAGCTTGTTTTTATTTCTAGTGTTATAGCTGTGGATGTCAGAATTCTTCTTGAATGTGTGTATATTCTTTACAACAAAAATAATATTATCATAGATATATTGGGACGCAAGAGTTAAAATATTAATTTCTTTAAATAATTCTCTAATTGATGTACCTGCCTTTAAGTTATACATAAAGCGAATGGCTCTTTTCTGTAAAACAAAAATAGTCTGTATGTCAGCTGCTTTGCCCCAAACCAGAATTCCATATGACATTACACTATGAAAATAACTATAATAAACTAAGCGAGCTGTCTCAATATTAGTGCTTGCTATTGTAGCAAACTTTTGGGTATGGAATTAAGTATCTACACAAAAAATGCACGATACTCGTATTGCTATTTTCTCTATCACATACACACACCTTAAGATGATGTGGATGTGGACCGAAGCCGATAATACGTTGAATGTGTTGAAACGAGAAACCAAAAGAAAGGGTGTCTATTATAGTAAAACAGATGAAAATATTGTCACTGCGTGCAAAACGTAAAATAGGTTCTTTGGGAAAGGAGATTTCAGATTTGTTTGGGATTCGGATGGCTCAATTTGAACAAATAGCAATAAAACTCTTAAATAATAGAAAGGTATGTAATTCATTCCATCTTTATTGATAATCCTTTAAAACAGCTAAAGTAGCAGAATTTATAGTACCAAATAAAGCTCATAAATGGACAGGTAGTATCAAGGAAGAAGGCGTACGCGCGTTGGATCCGCTACGTCGTGTCCGTAAGGTACTTACTTACGTTACATTCACTAGCGGAGCGGCAGCCTCCACTCGGTCGACGACCCAGAGAGAGTCAGCGATTACAAAAAAGATTATAGTATTCTAGATACCTACCTAGTGTACTGCCGTAGTGCCGTCCTTACCGGCCGCCCACAGGTTAATCTCGCCTTTTGTGCGCTAAGCGGCTTAAGAGCACAATCAACCGCCGCAAATAATTAGCTGCTTTAATAAGACTCGGCTGTGTGGGATGGGTGGCACTCATTTAATGATTCCCTTCTTAACATTCCACTCTCACGGAGCCTTTAGAATCTAAAGCTAAATCTAATGTTAGTGTCACAAAAGCGGAAAAGCGAGGTTGTTACATTATCTACTCTTTTACAATGCCTAGAGTAGGTACTAAGTAAAGAAACTGTTCTGAGCCTAGCTGTGCAATTTATTATTTAGTCACGCCTTTCATCTTTCTCTGCGTGTTCCACAACTTGAACATTACTAGCACACGATACCTAATACCTTCTCCCTTTTCTAGGGTCTCTGTGTTTTTATCGGGTTTGTAAAGCCCCGCCATTAGTGATGTCAAATGTGAGGTCTAAACAAAGGAATCTACAGCTAAATTTGAGATGTAAAGACACGTGTGCATTTAAAAAACTTAACCTGCATATTAAAGCCATCATAAGCCAAATAAGTTATATATCATAAGATAAAGAGAAGCCATCTTAAGAGTAAGAGGAATCCCCGGATCCCAGCAAATAGTGTTCTAAGAGCGGCTTTCCAGCAAACGTTAGTTTGTGGAATAGATTCAGGTAGCCGTTTCGTTGTTTGCTTCGACTGAGAAAACACTTCTACTGAACAAACACAACAAATACGATAGAACACGCACTGGAGGTGCACCTCTAAAGCGGTCTTCTAATCATTAGATTAAACAGAGTACCGGGAAAACAAAATGTAAATGAGTTTAATTAGAGTTAACAAACTGGTTTTAATACAAATCTCTGATGGTGGTGTAGTAAAAACTGATTTATTCGTAACTTGTTAATTAAATAGATTAAACTTTGGTCGTTAAGTAGTTTTACCGGTCAAGCGTAGGGAATTCATTTCCCTTTTTTAAGCAAACATGATACCATTTAGCTTAGTTATGAACGTCGGCTTTTATCGTTAAGTAGGTACCTATCTAACGTTTACTTCTGTTACCAACTTATCAATATTACAATACTCGAGGTTATAAAGTGTTATATCGATACCTCGCAGTGGTTTCAAGCCGATACTTGCTGTCGAAAGCCCAAGCTAGAGATTAGAGAAGCCTAAACTAAACTGACCTCTAAGATAGATATATAGTTATTTAGTTACTCAAGTCCAACTAATTCGGCTGTGGAACTGGTCTCGAGCAGTGCTCCATGGCTATTTCTTAGGCCCGGGTTTCAAATTAGAATTTTATTGCCTCTTCGTGTTAGGTTTACTGTCGAGAGTTATCTGCGACCGAGATGAGGTCGTAATCCAAAATTGACTTACAACAAACATTGTTTTATGTTTGTAATAAAATTCGGTGGGTGGAAAAATGGGTGCTTCTACCTTCGTTCCGAAAATTTTGATGTGGGCCCACGTTTTTATGGAATGCACAAATTTAAGTTGGTAGGTAGGTACTTACAAATAGGTCAAAAGACAGGCACCTACGCACACAGGCAACAATATTCTAGCAATTTATTTTCTTTTCATAGTAGGTACAGAGATATAAGGTTTCATTTCAAGTTAGGAATACTAAGCACTCTAACGCATAGGTAAAATAAAAGTACTGCGTAACTATTATCCATGAATTTCATATAAGTAGAGAGGCATGTACCTATGCTTTTTATACCTCATCGTATACTTTTTTTTTTTTCAATATTTCCATTGTCTTCGTTGTATCGTGTTTTGAAATTAGATGACTCATTTTATGACAGTATCTTTTAACATCCAAAATGGCATTATTGTCCAGGTGATGTCAGTGTCACAGCAAAATAACCTTCACGGCAGGCTCGCCCGACGTGGGTGGCGTGTTCCACGAATTAGTAAAGGGATGGTCAAACGGGCCAATCAATAAATATCCTTTAATGCCTATCCTGCGCCGGCGCCTACTAGCCTGGAGGCTGATTTACATATTTAAAGATATTAATACTCTAGGTCTTGGTACTTACTTCTATGCAATATCCAACAACTACTTTTCTCAGCATGAAAAATCGGCTATCACATTTTATGAATTCTAACATTTTGTTTTCCGGAATTCGGAGTGTGGTTAAATTAAATTCCCTTCTTTATAAAAATACACTCGTTTGTATTTTTTCTTCGTTAAAAGCTTAGACCAATTACCTATCAATGTTACTGTCTATAATGGCTGTCTTATGGTCTCTTAACATATCAAGAAAACATTTTGGTTAAGTGGCAAAAGGAACAGATTTTATGGACTGATTTAGACCAAAAATTTGGATATGACTTTGTATTTGATTTCTTATGAACAGTACTTTGGCTATAGGAACTTAAACCCCACGATGGAAAAATAGAATACCTACAATACGACAAATTCAAAAACGAAACGAGTCCAAAGTCCAAATTGTTCTTGTTGGTTGAGACGTCGGGCCGGGATTGTTAATAGTGGCTATTTTTGGTAATCCGAAGAAGATTTAATCTTCGTAGGCATAATAAAAGATAATCGTACGAAGTGACCTGGTATTTTGATAGTAACGTCATTATCTTTTGCTGGCAAGCCGCCAGCGGCAGCCGCAGTCGCACGCAGCTCTAGCAAATGCCGCGGATTCATCGCATCTCATGAGTATGACACAAGAACTAAGTACCTACCTAGTACCTATACTCACACTGGCCATACGTGAAAGTACGTGTTTGTTTCACTATTATGCATTTTGTACCATCAGACTTTGAAATAGGCGTAGCAATATTGCTTATGAGCTTGACTCGCGGACTAATGCGGCGAATGTGTCTATCGTAAAAGCTTTAAAATAGTTGAAGCGGCGCCAAAGCAATCGCGACAGCTAAACATAATCGTTTTATAAGCAACTTTGTAAGTAGGTACCTAGCTCGACCTACACAAATAAATTCTTAAAATAAAAATACATTGATTTGATTTTAAAATGTCATAATAGGATATCTCAGGGGAGACTGTCTAAACGTGGTCTTAACTAAACTATAATTACTGTACCTAGTCCAGGAGCTAACAATTAAATGGTACAACACATTGAGTATTATTACAACACAACATTTATAAAGGTTGATATCAAAAGTAAGTAAATATTATTACGAAGAACATGGAAATCATCGAAGAACATAAAAGAAATCAATTCCGTAATCATATAACTTTTATATTAGTGGTGTACCTATCTATATATTGACTAACATACCTTTTACTGCAACCTTGTGATTAGATGCGTTTCATGAGGTGACTGCTAAATACAATTTAAAGACGGATCATTGTAGGGCGCATTTCGACGATAATTTGGTATTCGTCGATCGGCAGATCGGCACTTCAAAGCAGTAATAACGTAAGATTACGTACCTTCATCGTCCCTCTCACCTCGCGGCACAATACTTCTTTTTCTTATAGGTATCAAAACCTGTTCTCTCCCATGTCGGACGATCTCAAAAAGTGATTCCGACTTAATAGCCACGAAGTGTGATTATTAGTTATTATATAACGCTCTACGAAATTCAGTTTTAATAATAGGTTAGAGTCGAAGTGGAGAGATTTACGGTCGAAAATGTTCGGAACTGACTACGAATTACTGTATGGAAGCCGAGATTAAAACAACGATACGAGCGCTGTTGTATACCTATAAAACGACCGAGGGGGACTTACTGGGAAGACAATGGACATGCATACTTTTCCGGAGTCGTAATTTTATCGTACATTGGGACAGGGGGTTGGTCGGGCGGGCTATAGCATCGTGCAGTTCCCATAGGGATGCAATACGTTGGCGGCTACCATCAAAGGGATTTTATAATATCAATAGCTTTGTGCTACTGCTATGCCCTTTGTCGGCACTCTTTGTAGCGGCAATATCACAGCGACAGCCGTGCAGACTGCAGATAGACAAACCATTACGGGAATAAAGCGACTTCAAACGATTCGGCGTCACGTGCCATATCAATTGCCAACTCTGCATCACTGACCTTTGTAAAAAACTTGCTACTGGTTTCTTTTTTGAGCTACATAATAAAAGATCAATCGCATTCAACATCAAAGCAGACTTATTAATTATTACTCGTACGAGTATATTCGTTATTTTTTCAGAATACTATTATGAACTTTCGTTTTAGATCTAATCATGCCTATTCATCTAGTTTAAGCTTTTGGTTCTTGCCCTTGTAGGTAATATGATAATATTGTTACTACAATATTTATCAAGATGACGGAAACGCTCAAATGAGATAAGGCAAAGCTGTTAAAATTATACATAAGAAATAAAAAGGGCGTGAGTGTTCGTCTTCAGCCTGCGCCGGCGGCGATGATTCTCATCTCGCGTTTGATCTCGCCGCTGCAGCCGGCACAGCCTTTGCTGTGCTGTCGTGTCCTCATGTTTATTACTACTATTCTATTACACACACTTTGTGTTTATTCATCTTTAGGTGCCAGCAATTGTTTGAAAAGGTCCTTATATTTATATAAATTAATGAAATTTAAAGGAAGATAATGTACAAATTTAACCAACTATTGTAGTAGTGTATTTTAATTTAATAGTATTGTATACAATCGTGACATAATTAATAGCTTTTCAGTCGTGTATCGTGCTTAAAGCTTGTTGAGTGGTTACCTAATTAAGTAAGGTACGAGATTATCTGTTGTACCTACTTATAAAATAGGTAGATCAAAGCAATAATTAATTAAAAGAGCCAGTCTTCTCTTGTCTGGGTTTGTGTGTGCCTGAATATTAGAGTGCATATGTCGTTAACCTAAGTTTCGCTCGTTGTATATTTATTATACAAAAAGTATAAGTTTTGTGAGATGCAAATTATATAAGTAAAATGCAAAGTCCAACTTACTTATAAAATTTGCATCAATGAAATAGGAATGAAATTGCATATCCAAGATTCACTAACCAAAATGTGACGTACCTACGTTTTTATTTGCTTGCATAACGCCAAACTTCGTTGAAACAATCAAGCTAAAGTCATGCTAAAGTGTAAATCCACGTAAGAGCGTAACGCCAGTTACCAATTATTCGCTCACTGTTTTATTTATGGTCCAAATTTAAGTGAAAATGTCCCCCTAGGATCTATTTTATTCTTACCTAGCGATAAATTATCGTTCACAATAGCGTCAGAAATAAATAAACAATGAATGAAATCGTAACTGGCGTTACATTTCCATGGAATTGCCCTAAAAGTCCTGCCCTGCCCTGTGAAGGTGAGAGGCGAAAAGCGATGGTATCGCAGCCGATTCCGCGGCAGGGTGGCGTGGTCGTGGCGTGCTGCGAGCGCCAAGCGCGCCATCAAATTAATTACGTCTATATTTTACCTCTTTGTCGGCAGCGCGCTGGTAGAAGTTGCCAGTACCCACATACCTCTACAGTTCAGGAAGTGTAGTGTATTGCGAAAGTGCATTGCTACGGCGAAGCTTTCGCAAATAGATGCAATACTTGTCTGCCTTGTTTTTGCAAATGACAAGATCAAAATGTACCTACCTATAATTATTTTCTTAGTCGACGTGACCATCTTGGTACGTTTGTGTTCTTGTTTTGTGTGTTTGAACTTTTGAGACCTCTGGTTGTAAATCACTAATTATTATTGTCTCTTAAACAATTTAAAATCAGTGAAATCACATTTCCTGGCTAATGGAAGAAAAAGAGCCACAAATTACATCGGGTTAAGATTACATAACAGTATATTGAATGATTTATGTGAATGGTTGAATAGTAAAAGTAAAATTACTGTTAGAAAACAATAAATATCCTGTCGTGTTTGATACAAATTACGGCAAAGTTCCCCCTATGTTTAAGTCACGCATAAAACCGTGTCTAGTCTACCTCATGTCATGTCATGAAAAAAACTAACGACAAATTGAGTATTTCGAAGCGTGTCCGGCGGTGGCGGCGCGAGTCAAAGGCGCGCCGTGATCAAAGGCGCCGACATTGACGGCAGGAGCTTTGATCTCACCGCACGAAGTGCAAATTATGTTATAAAGACAGTGAGTAGCGCCCGCGTCGGCCGCCAAGCGGTGCACTGCTAATTAATTCAACTCGTTGCGATGCCGTGGGCTGCGGGCCACTAAACCGCTAATGCTTTTGTAGCCATTGGTGGTGCTAGACAACCTCAGTTAAGACTTTTACGTGACTAATCTAAGATATTCGTTTTCTGTATAGAAATCACAGCATCAATATACATTGATGAGCTAGTTTGAGCACTAACCAATCACCCATCCCATATTTCTGCAAGTAGAACTGATTTCAAATAAAAAAAATTTTTTGATGATTGTGTAAAAATATTACTAAATATTCAATCATAAAAAAGAATCCAAATTTATATAGTAGCAAAGAGAAGGTATAAATAGAGGAGCTGAAGCTGAACCGCCACTGAACCAGAGCAAAACAGAGTAAGGATCTTATCACACTTGAGCGATTTGAAAGCGACTTCTATACAAAACTCGTACGGTACGTGACGTGGGGAACTCGCGGCGTGTTCGCTTCCATACAAAACTCGCTCGCAAATCGCAAGTGTGATAACGCTCTAAGCTTCTGCTTCCTCCAAATGGTAGCTTTACCTTTATATTAAATTGCTGACACATTTATTACGTTCTCTTTGATAATGGTAAATATGATATACATACTATAGTTCCCTATCCATTAAAACACAACGATGAATTATCACCGGCAAAAGTTTTAATTAAATGTTTCCAAAACCGGGGCAAACGAATTTTATAAATACATGAATTTTATAAATATATAATTTGTTATTCGGATTGAAAACCATTGAAAACCAATATTTAAAATAGACCCATGTCCTAAATAAATGCAACAGACAAAGTCATATCGCCTACTTATTTTTATGAATGCAAATCTTACAATAAGTACTTACATTAGTCACATAAGTACTGAGACTACTGAGGCAAAACAATAAAATCCAACAATAAAAAATGAATTTGAAAAATATTTGTTTTAAATCATTAACCTACTTTACATCCTGATGAGTTGATGACCAACAAAATATGTAAGTAAACACCTACATATTAAATTTTTTCATTTAAGCATACCACTAATTACTTTCTATTATATATGTATAATTAAAAATACGGTATTTAATGGTGTTGTTGTGTAAAAAAGATTTACGTATACGATAACAATAAACTAATTACTACGGCCTTCCGGACTAGGTTTTGAACTTCGAGTAGCGCCAGTAAGTACAATGCGCCACAAGTACCACAAAACAAAACACAACCATAAAATTTGCTAATTGCATTCTTTCGCCCATGCAGCAAAATATAAACAACTTTATTATATTTCAGGCCAACAAATAAAATATTTAATCCAGTCTACAACTTTAAAACCTACACGTTTTTGTGTCCTACTTTTTGTTCAAGACTACTTTTGAAGAAGGTAATTACCTTACCAATGGGTTTGTTTGCTGCTCGCTTGGGCAACACAGATAATGCGGAAGGCAAACGTTTCGTAGAATAACAAGGCGCAAAACGATATTTCGTTGGAGCAATTTATGGCCATTAAAACTTGGTCGTTTCGTTTTTAAACAATAACCGGTTCAAAGACGGTTGTTTTCTTTGAGCGTACGGCTGTATTTCGCGCAGGGCGAGGCGGCCAAACGAATCGAGGCGTAGATATTGTTGTGAGGAAGGCGAGGGCCGCAAGGGGCAGGCGGGAGGATCGAGAGCCGCGTGCGTCGACCCGCGGCCAACTTTGAAGTCGCCGCGCGCGCCGGCGAGCCAGCGCCGCAAAGGCCGGACCGAAAGGGTCTCCGAGCTCTTGCTACCACGCACACCTGCCGATCGCTCGCCACAATAAATTCACAACTGCAGCCTGAGTTGCTACTTTAAATCTTTCAATGCACTGTTGTGTGGTATAAAGTATAAATAAACAAATGAGACATGTGCGTAATAAAGGCGTTTGATGAGCGCGCCGGCGGGACACGCGCCTGAGGTCGGCGCCTGTTGTTCTCTCTCGGTGGCCCACATCTGCTCCCTTGATTAGGGTTAGGCAGACTGTGACTAAAATTAAAGCCGATACTTGATGACGACGTAATGACAAACGCAGCACGTGAATGGTAAAATTGAATGAATGAAAATTCAATTCTGCATTAGTGCCCCTCCCAAAATTCAAGCCTATGCATTATTACATAATGCGTGGAAAATGCCATCTACAGGTGGAATTAAAAACTGAAACTAATGAATTTTAAAGTTTCGTCTGTGTCAAAGAACTTATTTTTGGTGCAACCTTTTATTGCCGACTGCATTTTTCGTTGTTAATTTATCAAGTACCTACTTACCAACATGGTTCTAATTAGTCCAAATCCAACAAATGAGATTGTATTGATTTATTGCAAAATCCCTATGGCCAACCTTCTGTTTTCTAGTTTGGTGGTACAGTCGACGTCAAAAATATGGTTACACTTTTGGACCTTATTACAAAGGAGTAAGGACCAAAAGTGTAAACATACTTTTGACGTCGACCGTACATACCTTTGCATTGTAAAACAAATGCATTGTCACTCTAGTTACTATAACTATATACGATAATACTTTGGAATTTTAGATGAAAATCTATGTAGTTTGGTTGGAAACCCCGAAACCCGGAATGGGTCACATTTAACTTTCGATATTTAAGTAATAACAGTAATCATGAATCTCATGATACTTAATTCATTTGAATATAAGTACAATATAAGTACATATGTAAGATTCTATCTTCAACTTTCCATTTCACTGACTCTATAAGGGACTTTTGGCATTGATATATCACAAAAAATTTACTTAGTTTTGTAAAGGTTCAGTTGTAAACTACTAAGTTATAAACTAGAATAAATAAAATATCGTTTACTGCCGGCTATTCTAAGCAAACATCAGTGATATTATACAAGATACATGAGATACTTACGTTCAGAGCTCTCGGCATTCGCCATCAGATTACGATATAAATAAACCCGAGTCGGCGACAAGAGTTCCGATGTAAGAGTTACTCGGAACCGCTATTTCCGACATTCTACGAACGTGTCATCTTCAGTGCTACTTTCAGTTTAAGTGCGCTGACAGACAGCCAATGGATGGACTTTTGTTTACCTGCAGGAGATTTATTTATAGAAACAACTTTTGTTTTATTTTACTAGGATAATTTCGAGACCTGTACTTCATCATCATCATCATCATTTCAGCCGAAAGACGTCCACTGCTGGACATAGGCCTCCCCCACTGAACGCCACAATGACCGGTCCTGTGCCACCCGCATCCAGCGGACTCCAGCGACCTTCACCAGGTCATGAGTCCACCTTGTAGGGGGCCTACCAACTCTTCGCCTTCCGGTGTATGGTCGCCATTCGAGAACCTTAGTGCCCCAACGGCCATCGGTTCTCCGTGCAATGTGCCCTGCCCATTGCCACTTAAGTTTAGCGATCCGACGGGCTATGTCGGTTACTTTGGTTGTCGGTTACCTGTACTTGATTGCATTAAAATATATTTGAATTTGATCTTTATCCGGTTCGAAGGACCATTTGTGGTATGTAAAATGTAAATCAAATACCTAAGTATTATGAGGAGAAATGAGAGTTTAAGTCTCAGATCTTGTTACCTTAGAACCTGAATTGTGTAAGATGGTTAAGCCAGCGTCCATCTTATTTTTACGAGGCATGCATTGCGCAGACCGAATTAAGGTTTGTCGAATATGGATCGAAAAAAAGCAGTATACTTACTTAGATGCTACACGTGAGCGAGATAAGTGACGTTCCGAAGTCGGATCCAATTTGGAGCCATTTCCTCGTAGGGTTAGTCCACGTGGTTTATTTAACGAGCCGGTCGTATGGCCGCAGTCAGCGGGGCCGCCTTCCATATTCAAATTACAGGTTTGAATGTAGGTACCACTCGGAGCGCCGCGGGAGAGGCGGCGCGGCTTACGACTGCCGATGAGGCCACTTTCTAGGAAATTTCTAAACATTTATACCTAACGGCGGGTGCGACTGTAATTATTGTATGAAAGTTCACGTGTGTAATTTGCCGAGGTGGAATTTTCAACGGAAACACATTATGTAGGTACCTTGCCGTGATGTGTAGAAACCTTATGAAACTCGTTTTTAAGTTACTTACTCGTTTAAAATTACGATGAGCGAATGATTATTTTCTTTTCAGCAATGTCGATTGAGCACAGTTTATAAATACTTATATGTACGACCACAGAGAATAAAACCATTATAAATATGTAAGTACCTACTTATTTATTTAGTAATATGTTTTTTAAGTGTAGATTTTATGCTGAATATTTTTTACAATGTGGTTCTTCGTTAGTCGCGACTGCCATAAATTGTATAAGTATTTGTACAATTTTGTAGGACGTTGCGAATTTTGTAAAGGAATAAAGATAAATCCCAAACATCTGGCATACAGCATGCGATGCGACTGACGCAACCCTTTCCTACCTGCCTCAGTGCTCTCAGCACGTAGACTACCCATACTAATTTCATATATAAATGTGTCTATCTGTCACTCTTTTTGTTATTTCTTCACGCCTAAACCGCTGGACAGATTAAGATGAAATTTGGTATGAAGATAGTTTGGGTTCCGGTAAAGGGCACAGAAAAGTTTTTATTCCAGATATAATCGCGGGGGTGAAAAGGGGGGTGTAAGTTCGTATGAGGAATCAATAACTGCCGAACCGATTATGATGAAATTCGTTATGGGTTACTTTGAGTCCCGGGAAAGCACACACTGGGCACAGGGCACAGGGTAGTTCTTATCCCAGAAATCATTCCTTAAGAGGGTGAACGTGGGGGTTGAAGTTTGTATGGGAAATTAACAACCGCTGATCCGATTTAGATAGATGAAACTTGCTATAGATATAATTAAAGTTGTGGGGAAGGATTAAGGATAAAAAATAGTTTTTGCCAAATAACCATATCATCCCTTAAGGGAATAAAAAGGCGGTGGATTATTAAATGCACGCAGGCGAAGTTGCGGGCAAAACTAGTATTTAGATAAAAAACCGACCAAGAGCGAGTCGGACTCGCGCAAGAAGGGTTCCGTACCATTATCTATAAAAACGGCGAAAAATCATGTCTGTTGTATGGGAGCCCCCTTAAATATTTATTTTATTCTGTTTTAGTACTTTTTAGGGTTCCATAGCCAAAATGGCAAAAACGGAACCTTTATAGTTTCGCCATGTCCGTCCGTCCGTCCGCGGTCTAGCTCAGTGACCGTTAGCACTAGAAAGCTGAAATTTGGTTTGAATATGTGCATTAACCAAGCCGACAAAACGGTAGAATAAAAACGCGAAAAATATATTTTGTTAGGGTACCTCCCGTACACGTGAAGTGGGGGGCGAAATTTTTTTTCGCTCCAACCAAGTTGTGTGGGGCATCGTTGAATAGGTCTTTTAAAAATAATATTTGGGTCTTTTAACATGGTTTTTGGATAAAACTAATACTTTCGGAAATAATAGCTCCGAAAGTTTAAAAAAGGGCGTCCCCCCCATCTAACTTTTGAATCGTGGGTCCTAAAATTTGGAAAAAAATCATGAAACTGAGGCCTGTTGAGTACCTTCAATGAAAACTATATTGAATTCAATTGGTTGAGCCGTTTTTGAGTTATCACTCAAAA
This sequence comes from Pammene fasciana, assembly GCA_911728535.1. NCBI lineage: Eukaryota > Metazoa > Arthropoda > Insecta > Lepidoptera > Tortricidae > Pammene > Pammene fasciana. Next base: position 13,016,913 of record OU452276.1, on the reverse strand, counting down.
ACCCATAGTGAAAGGACGTAAGTAAAAATGACGTAAGCGCCGCCAAATTTCCCGTAAGAAACGACCTTTTGAATTAATGGTCTCAGTTTACGTTACGGAACCCTACACTGAGCATGGCCCTACATGCTCTTGGCCGGTTTTTTATTTGTTGTTAATAGCGACAATAGAAATACCTACATTATCTGTGAAAATTTCATCTGTTGACAGACGGACGGACAGCGAAGTCTTATTATTTATTTAGTTTCCTTTCTTCACACAGAAATGCCCGTTTTCTCTCCATTTATTATTATTATCTTACGTATATACTTAAGATAAATTAGATAGCCGTAACATAAACAGAGAAAGAATTATTGTTAAACTCGTGTAAACTTGGGAGTAGTCGTATTATACAAGGTGTAACAAGAATGCTGGTGATGCTTTTAAGAGCATAATTGGTAGTACTTATTGTATTCCGATTATGAAAAACTAAGAATTTTTTTTACAGTTTTGTATGGAGGTTTGGCCGGTTGAAAGTGTTGAGACGACGTGTGACGTCCCACAGAAAAAAATATGTTTTTTTGCGTCAAAATATGTTTCTCCTATTTTTTCCTACTTCGGATTTTTGTTACACCCTGTATGTATCCCATAATGAAAATAAATACATACGTTCTTAGCGTTCACGGACAAGATAGTAATTAATCCGTCGGTGAGTGCGATCTATTTAGTAAACTAAAAGTGAAATTATGTTGGAACTTGTAGCTTTGATAAGCTCTACATTACTATATGTAGTAGTTGCGTCGAAGTATAGGATAGAGAAAATTTACGATTGACAGTTTCAGTGAACAAACCGAACCGTCTTCGAGATGAAAATGAGATTGAGAAATATTAGGATTAATAAGCTAGTTCAGTCATTATATCCCAAAAACCGACCCTACCCGTGAATGTTTACGTGAATAGTTCTTGGATTTTTTTCTCGTAGGTCCCTCGGAGTTGTCACTGGGAGTGTAAATTCAAAAAGTAGACTGAATCAGGCTCCTGCGTATATTCGAAAAACGGTTTTTCTTGAATAACTCGGCCATTTTTGATTTTACAGTAAAACCGCGAGGACAAAAATTGTAGGAAATTTAATTCTTCATAAGTTTGGTCCTTATAACTTTGCTTCTAGGATCGATATTTTGGAAATTAAATTTGAATAAAGCGACAAGCGAGGTGAGTGCTGAGGTAGTTGCCGGTGTCCTCATGCAGTCTGGCGATTCTGGCTGGCCTGGCGCCGATCCGGGTGGCGCCGCGTGCTCTGCTGAATGCTGACATCACCATTTAGAATCTAGCCGGCTAGAATAGAAAACATGTTAGAACACGATTTTGCGATTAAATTAGGTATGCTATTAAACTTGATTCTTGCTTGAAATAGATCTGAGACGTCGATGTCCTTAGCGTTTCATGTGAATTGTCTTAACACAATAACTCTGTAGGTAAAGTTTTACGTCTGTCAATACACCCCTAGATATACCATCGGAAAATAAGTAGGAAACCCTACTTATTTCTCTACGCCTTAAGACCGAGCAAGTCTTGCCTGTTATATGTATTCCAATTCCAAGGCACGGTTTATTTTTTTGATGAGAGTGCAAACAGAGCTCGGTTGAATAGCGCAGGATCAGATTGTGTTGCGGAAGTTCGCCCGACCCCGATTCAAAACTCCTGGCGCATTTAGGGCCGCGGGCTCGATATCCGTTCAATGCGTCGATCCGAGCCTCAAAACATACACTTTTTGCCGTCTTTGTCTGAGAACGCTGAGAACAGACGAGTTAACATGATTCCGTCGAAAATCGCATCCTGTTCTTTACATTATTAGCGCCGGTGAGCGATTCGCGTCCGGTCGCGGGACTATAATCATTTCTGTCCAAATATTGATCTTTTTTCGCTTCCGTTTAATTCGATCAACCGGAAGAGGGCGGATTGTTGACGAAATACTCGTAACTCGTAATCAATACCCAACTGACACCCCCAGAACCCTAAACCCCTTTATTGTGTACACCTTCAATACCTTCATCCCTGTGCCGAATTTAATATCACGTAGTTTTATCTTCGATTGTATTGCAGGTGTAGACTCCTCGCTATCCTTTAATTATGAACTTGCAAATAAATTTGGAATGAGAAATTCTTCTCAAACAATCATTGTGGACGAGTTTAGTGAAATAACCCACTTTGTTCATTTACAACGTCACTTCATTCTTTCTTCTTTCTTTCTTCAGTTCTAATACTTAGTAATAGCGTAAAATGTTTACCTTTACTTACCTACTAGTAGTTTTAGAAAGTAATATCTAATACTTAACTTCAAATCGACTACTTAACTTGTTTATGTGCAATAAAGTAATATATACATACATACATACTTAGTATCGAGAAAGTGGGATGGGACTATTTTTCACTATTTAATACTTATTACCTTTACAATGACATGATGAATCTTGAAAATGAATTCATCGAGTTGTTCTAATGTGAAGCTAATAAAATAATAACCTTCTCATCAATAAAATATAGGGAATATCTAGGACCATCTTTTACGGTTACGGCTGGCATGCTGTTATGGATTTGGCTTCGTCGTTAAAATAGTCCCATAAAATAATAATGGTAGTTTTAGAATGTTTGGGTGTTTCATTGTTGGAACCATAAACCTTACATGTCTATAAAAGTAGGTTTTAGGATGGCGCCACTGTTATAACCGTCTCGCCTCGAAGCTTCTAGAATTGATGTTAATGACTCGTTTCGATGAATGTCTTTCTCTACATAAAATAAAACTGGCTAAGGTATGTACCTAATGTACCTATTGGTATTGATAGACTTGTAGGTAGAGGAAAGTAGAAAAATTCGCTTTGCGGTACGAAGTTCGTTTTTCTTTTCGAAAGGCATTCGGAGCCCTTTCTCAAAGGTTACTGGCCAAGGCTTCACGCTTGACTGGTCGCTGCAGCATATTTACTGCGGTCGTGTGCATGCTTTTGGCTCTAAAGAGATTCCGTTTCAAGGATCACCGCCGTGCTTTGAAACCTTTTTTCCCTGGCATAATCTCCTAAAACCATTAACAACCTGTTTGTTCTTGGATTCCGAAAAATCGTATTGAGTGCAGCCGGCAATACAGCGCGATTGAAATAGTCGGCGGTTGTCAAATGAAACGGACATCGGCCGCGGGCGGCTGATAATGGAATTTCTGGGAACGACCCCTGTGGGGTGTGCCGCGGGGAGGGTGAAGCGGGCGGGGGGATGGAGCATCCATCACGCCGCGGGGGTGCAATTAGCCGGAGTAGATGTGCTGACACGCCTGACACGTCGCGCCCGCGCCGCGCCGCCGGACCGGCTCGGCGCTCGAGCGCTCGACGCGCGCCGAATGCTCGAGCACGACACGCTCACGACATCACTTGAATTGATGCGCACCTAAACCACGACTGAATTAATCGAGTCTCTAAATGCATTCTTGTCAGCCATCATTTAATATGCAAATTTAAGAAACGAATTATTCCCAGATCAAAGCAATGCGAGGTTCAGCTTAGGTTAATTAATGTGAAGGAAAACATAGAATACCAACGCTACATTCTGATCCATGAGATATAAAAATGTGTCTAGCTCGATTTTAAAACAGGTTTTATGCATTTACGAAGACGCAGATAAGGGGCAAAAAAGATAAGCACCAAAATTTAAGCATGCCGTCGCTTTTAGTAAATTGACGCTGCACATTCCAATCGGCTGGAGTCATGTTTCCCTATTATAAGTTTGTCTATGACCGTTTATAACATGTAGCTATCTATTTTATCTATTCTACAAAAATCCCTAATGGCTTCCATTTACTGAGGCTCAGGCAACGGCAGATAGCGGCCACGTTAATGATAATCAGTTTGTTAAGTTTTAATTCCCATAAAAAAATCGACAAAAAGTTAATGTCCATCCGGGTGGTGAGGAGCGGGGCGAGCAGGCCGGCATTTCGGTAGCAGCACCCGATTATCCGCAGATAACACACAAAAACAACTTTTTGATTTATGAAGAAAGCCGGAGAGCCGGCTACCGGGCGCCGCGCGCTGCAGTTTAGTGACGTCGCCGCGTGCCGTAGACAACACATCGATTCTTTTTTGCAAGCCATTTTTACTATTCTATTGGACTTAAGTACCTATCTCTTATTTCGTTTCAAAATATGTAGACAAAGTTTTTGTGGCTCTCTAATGACGTAGGAATTTCTTATTTTACCCTTGTGCAGCAATTTCGCATTTAATTGTTTTCAAATAACACAGTTATGGACGACTAGTCTAGACTAGGGTAACTAGAAACTTAAAATCAAATTAGTACCGTTGGGAGTTGGGACCAAAATTTTATCGACATACATACAGGTCTAAATTAATTAATTACTGATTATTATCGCTCATTAACATGCGATAATTAAACAGAACAGAAAAGTCAAAGAGGCTTAGGGAACAAGGAATCTCTAAACTCTAATCTACCTATACCTATTGAATTGAGGTAGGTATATTTGTTAAGAATTAAAAACAAACTAAAATTGTAAAATAAGTAAGTAGTTGCATCATCTCTAAAAGTCATCTAACGCCAAACGCATAAAAATTAAACATAAAAAACCGTTCCTAAAAAGCAATCACAGAATCAATGCATGTATTTAAAAATAATTTGAATGTCGACAGGTGATGCAGACAGCACTAGCGTCAAGTTGGTGAGGCATGGAGGCATTCCAAATACTTACCGAGTATTGGCAAGTCTCCGACTCAGATAGACCATATAGAGTGCGTACTAGACTACGTGTAGTGGTAGGAGAATCTCGAGTTAATATTATACTGGTTTGCCCGAGAATAACAACCCACCTGCGCTCGCGCAACCAATGCGAATCAACAGCCTGCGCGGCCAGATTTTGAAACATATGTAAATGAGCTGCGCGGTCAAAGGCGCCGCCTCTCGCGCCCGAGCCTTTTATTAGCTACGCATTAATCTGATATTTATGTAAAGGGAATTTCGTCGATATAGGTACATAAATTTACCTACAGCAATTACTTTTTATTTATAGTGGCTTTTGATTTTAGCGACAGCGACATATCTTTTATTTTTATATGCAGTTTAGGTGACACTTAAGGGACTTCTCTAATGCGCTCTGGCTAGTCTGGCTGTGATAAATGACCATTATGCCAAAGTTCGGGTGACTGTGAGATTACTGGAGCTTGCCGGAGATGAGTGGCATAACGCGTGTGTGTCTGCATGGATATGGGGCGGGTTGGCGGGTAATACCTGTAGAGAGACGTGTGTTCCTTCCCAGCCGGGCCACATCTCCGGATTAAGCTCTATTTCTAATGGTGATACGTACCCATGATGTACCGTTTGTACCACGTCGGAAATTGCATGTACCTCCGTAGTTTAGCAGATATAAGACATTAAAGGTGGCCCGGCTGGAAAGTAGAATTTCCAGCCGGGCCACGCCTGTACCAGCTGATATTCGTGGTTTTTAGATGTGATTCGAATAAAAGAGGTATGTACCTATTTATGTACCTCCATTAAACTATTTTTTTATTTGAAAAAAGGTCGTAAAATTACGTTTTCATACATTTATTACCCTGGAGCCGGCCGGTACTGGAGCCGGCCTTGCTGTTAATTTATCAAAATTATGACCGCTTGGCTTCCACATGGATGCCAAGCGGAATACTATTACGGCATTTTAAGTTATAAGACACCTAAATATGAATTTGCTATTTTGTTTGTGCCACTGAAATCTTTTTTAAAGCGAAATTACAGTAATTTGAAATTTTTTTCATGAAATCGACTTTTCTTAAAATGGTCTTAAAATATTATGTGCCCATCAGAATGGTCTTAAAATTGGTATGTAAGTTTTTTGAAGCGGGGTTAATCGTATGTCAAAATTTGAAGGGCTAGGCACGTTGATAAATTAAGGCAAAAAAATGTATTTTCAACTTGACGTCATACATACTTCTGACAATTAGAGACCTTTAAGACTTATATTTTCATACATAGGTACATACATACATACATACAATCACGCCTATATCCCAAAAGGGGTAGGCAGAGATCACGGATTTCCATTTGCTACGATCAATGCAGCATAACGGCTCTCCGTGAGCAACTTCTCGCCCCCGTGAAGAACGAGACGTGATGGGTGGCGAACCGCATCGCCGCCATGCGGATGACTATTAATTAAATAAATCACCACAGCGTTCTCACGAGCAGTAGGGATCAGAGGTTTCCTTATCTCTTATCCCTTAGTCGCCCCTTACGACACCCGGCCGCGGGAAGAGACAGGTGGCACTAATTCTAAAGCCGGGGCCACGCAGCAATGTTTTCATGATCTCCGAAATGGGCTTTACAACGCTATATTGAAGAAAACGGGTGAGTTGGAACGGTAGGATTTTTAAATAAATTAACGTAATTTTTTCGTATTTTCAACTTGACGCCATACACAATAGCGCCCATTTAAAACCTTTAAGACTTATGTTTTCGTGATCTCCGAGATGGGCTCTAAAACGCTATACAGGGTGTAACAAAAATACGGGTGATCCGCTTAAGGGCGTAATTGGCGTCGTATTGCGAGTAAGAAAAAGTAGGAGAAATTTTTTTTGGACACGAATAAAAAAAATTTTTTTTGGGACGCGTCGTCACAGCAGGCCAACCCTCCATACAAAACCAAAATTTTTTTTTCGCGAGAATTTTTTTTCTTGCCTTTTCATAATTAGAAGACGATACTAATTATGCCCTTAAAAAGATCACCAGTATTTTTGTTACACCTTGTATTTAAGCCAAGCGGTAATAATTTTGATAAATTAACAGTAAGGCCGGCTCCAGTACCCGGCCGGCTCCAGGGTAATAAATGTATGAAAAAGTAATTTTACGACCTTTTTTCAAATAAAAAAATAGTTTAATGGAGGTACATAAATAGGTACATACCTCTTTTATTCGAATCACATCTAAAAACCACGAATATCAGCTGGTACAGGCGTGGCCCGGCTGGAAATTCTACTTTCCAGCCGGGCCACCTTTAATGTCTTATATCTGCTAAACTACGGAGGTACATGCAATTTCCGACGTGGTACAAACGGTACATCATGGGTACGTATCACCATTAGAAATAGAGCTTAATCCGGAGATGTGGCCCGGCTGGGAAGGAACACACTAGAGAGACTCATATAAGGCCCTCCCATTCGACCATGGAATACAATATACAGCTCAGAAACCCTCAGTACGTCGCCGACATTTCCTCCTCAAGAGGTTTCAACTCTGGAGCTTCTCTTAGTAGGGTGCAGAATCTAGATTTAATTTGCATAAACATGAAGCTATCGGGATCCGAATTCGACAGACCTTCCTTGCAAGTCGGATCTGGATTACAGAACCAAGGTGCTCTCACCTGTTGCTCAAGTATTTTGCGAAGAATATATTATGTTTCGACGTGGATCCTCCTAGATTTCCTAAAGGAACGTCTCGGTCTTCGCTCCGTAAATAGTGCAATTGAAAGCCCTATTATGCTGTTGCTGCTAGGTCTGACTGTGAGTCGCCATTGCAAAAAACTCCCTTATCGTCAAAACTCTCGAATTTTTTTGAAGCTCTTTGATGCAGAACGGACTTCCTTTTGACTTTTCTGATAAATCATCCTCGAGTTTTTATAACAAAACTCTCATAGATCTCTCATTAAAATACGTAAGTACATACGCTCGAGGCGAAATACTTGCTCATGCTAGAACGAGTTCAGCGAAAATTTGCCCGGCATATTTACAAACGGACATATGGATACTATCCATATCTCTTCCCCTCCCGCCTTGTCTTGGGTATGGTTGGCTTGGACAACCTGGAGTTTAGACGGAAACCGCTCTTAATAGTGCATTACTATTCCCTGATTCATGGCAGGATCGACAACCCCTCTGTCCTGGGGCGAGTGGGTCTGGCTGTTCCATCGCCGAACTTCGGTTTGGTTTGGAAGGGGCCAGTTCTGGTGGCGTGCGTCCTGCGCGGCGGTGTCGGCGACTGCTGGCGAACCCTGAGACGCGCACTGCGTATGGTGCGAACGCACCTACCGCCCTAGCTATTCGTCTCCTTAATGATCTGCTGACTCAGGTCCCGGATGCTGACATATTTGCCAACAGTATGGGCAAATTTGTTAAGTTGGTCACATCGGCTTTGAACTGTATCCAGTTAGATACTTAAGTAGCATAATTAATGCTGTACTTATATTGTTTGTTGTTTGTTGTATTTGTGTTATATTTACCGTGTAAGCGATTTGATTCTGTACCGTTAGCTTGTATGAGTGTATAAACGAAATTGAAATAATTAAGTATTAGGTCACTATGCTCGGTCTAGTTGACCTTTTCAAAACCCTAAACAATCCTGTAACTATTACACCTTGTACCTATACCGCTACTTGTTTAGTACCGATAAACAAAATTCACCCGGATTGGAAAAGCGACACCTGTTGCGGATGTCAATATTGAACGCTATTTTTGAACCGCTATATTTGGTTCGCAACATCACTTGCATAATAACATAAATATACTCATATTTGCTGTAGTGACTGCTTGATTCATATTAATTTCGCTTGAAAGTGTTTCGTGACTTGACTACCAGTATCTGTATACCTACGTATACTTAAGGATACTTAAATATTTTAGGGTAATGGTTTATTTTTATTGTTCCTACCTAGAATGTTAATAGCTTAAAAGTTTGAGGTTTTTCATTTGGAAACACAACTTAATTATGTATTGTATCGGGCTTGCACTGTTAAATTCACTAAATTCAGATTGATATAACATTTGAATATGCGATTTCGCTTCCTAATTTCTCATTAACTTTGTATAATATTTAAACTACCTATTTGTTCAGTTAGACACAACTGTTAACCTGAAGTAATAAGTATGTAACTACCTATTTAAATCAAAGTAGTTATACACTTACCTATATTAATCGCGGTCATCATCATTATTAGTCGTTCCCTCAGAGCTGAGGATCGTGACATCATGACTATCATGAGCCGCCCTTCTGTTGAAAACCAGGTTCCTCCATAGGCTTCTATCCCTCGCTAAGCGCATGGCTTCTTGCAGTTTTGATTTATCGCAGGAGGTTCACGGATTAATTTCTGCATTGGGTGGCATTGCCTAGTCTCGGACGTCTTCCGAATTGCAACGTCCCCCACAAGTTCGAGTCACGGCATCTTACTTAACTTTCCCGAAGCTTGCACATTTGTCGAGCAAACTCTAACATTCTCCTTGAAAGGCATGTTCACACTAGACGCTGACTTGCTGAATTCCAAATATAACTTGAGACAAGAGTTAGAACTTTGGCTATATGTAAGTGCTTTAGATGAATTCAGCTAGTAACCTCTATCTTATCGTTTCTTGTTTTGGATGTATGGTCATTTCTGTTATTTAGGTAGGTTTTCTGTGTCCGACGTTGAGGTCGTGTTAAATTTTGTTTAGAAAATGTGCTATATTGTATGTACTATGTAGACCGCTTTGAAGAAACGCCAAAGCCAAATTTAGTAGGTAGCATGTATAATAATATCGATGGCAAAAAACGCCAAAAAACAAAGTGGCGGTTACACCAGTTCCGCTTTTTGTCATCGATATATGTTTGTTGTACCTGCTACCTATAATAAAATAAAGTACCTAAGTAACGAAACAGTCTGTCGTTTACTTAACGATATACCTATTAACGAATCGCCGTCGCTTCGGCTTAAAGCAATAAACGATGTATATAAATGGTCACCAGCGCTGACTCCTGCAAACATACAGGCTCCATTTACAACCTGAGATCTAAAAATATTAACGTAACTTCTACGGAATCACGTAGGTAATCAGTATGCACCGAGAATAGGTCCCTGTATTCTAAACCTAATGTCCCAGTGTGCAGTTGTGCACTGCCCTTGTTGAACAGGAAATGTGTTCACATCTCATACTTATCGACTGCTCAGACGAACTAGTACATATCTACGATATTCTATTAAGAATAGCTGTAACGAAGTGACAGTTGCAGTTGCACTGGTCATGACTGTTTTCTGTTGCGAAGGGAATACACAGCCAGAGCCAGGCACTTCCCGGCGCCGACCCGGCGCTTCCCTGTTTGCTCATCCAATTCAATCTCGCCCCCATTATCAACATCCCCAGCCCAACAATACGGAGCTTATCTCCGCGATCGTAGACGTACCTAATTAGATATGTTCGGTTAACAATGTGCTCTGCTCTGCTGATACAGGATGACTCGAGATAAACTATTCTGTCTAATCCTTAGTTTCCGGTTTCGTGAAAAGTAATTTAATCCAAGAATAAACCATGATAACATGGAACAAACTAATAACCATGTATAATTAATATAAGTATCGCTGTCGTTACAAAACTTATTTTTTTTTATGTGCTGTAGACTAAAAATGAGTTCCCTGGGAGATTATTTCACGAAACCAAGCGCGTTGGCGTGGAGGTTGGCGCCAACTCTTATCTATCGGAGGCAAAGTTGCATTATTTGGGTCGCTGAGACATAGTAGGTATAGTAACGAATATGTAATGTTATGTAGGTACCGAATTAATTGACATTAGGTATTTTCAAAGTAAATAAAGTATATAGATACTACATATGTACCGAAGACCGTATTTACAGGAACCACTACAGAAGCAATTGTGGCAATATCTAATTTCAACAGCTATTATCGATAATGATTCCAATTCTCAGTAGGCAGTAATTTGACTACGGTGATTTTCGTGCAATTTGTGAAAGCGGAATTTAGCTGAACAAAAACAGATGAGTCAACATCGTCGGTTGCTAATGTTGCTATAGCCATAGCAATCAACTTGGTCTCTTCTCGCTGCTTATTTTAATTTTTATTTGAACCTTCCTGAACAGACTATAGGGTTGGTTTTGCATTGAGATCTTTTAGAAAGTTTTATCTGGATGGTTGAGGAGGCAACCGATGCTCGTCAGGCTGTCGCCGCCCCCTGCGGACCGAATCAATTCAGGCAATTACATCGGGGGATGCGGCCCGACCGAAACATGCCGCTGGATAATCACTTCCGATTGCCAGATAACTCCATAACAAACATTTTGTATAGGACCTCAACTCAACCTACCGGCCACCAACTCGTCTAGTGGAATTTAAGCAAGTATCACTTTTTTGTTGTTGTTTGAGCAAATATAGTGCCGCAGAGCTGTGCGGGGGGCATTATGGGGCATTGCCCTATCTTAAATAAAATGTACCATCAGTTTGAAAAATAATAAAAATAGACGTAAATGCCGTACCTTAAAATTGCTATACTATAACTACCCCTACCTTACATTATTAGCACTGCCCTATCCTATCTGTAACTATGACTATAAGGCCCTGTATAGTGGTAATTGCTGGACATATACCTGACTACAAGTACTCCAACATAAGATCATATAGTTTATAGGTAATTAAATTACTTCATAATAAGACATAACCTGTATCTATCTTAATGGATAGCAATCTTAACCTGCGAACGACATCCTCATATTCTATAGGTACACGACGATATTATGCGGTGGAAAACCACAGTTATCCGCAATCCCGCACCTGATCCTGGTGGTAACTTAGAGGTCTTAGACGATAAAATGTAACACCCCAAAGCAAAGGATTTTGGTGTCCGAAAAATTCTTATCCCACCCATCAGTTGCCTATTTTGTGTGGGTAAGGTAAAAGGCTCATAAAAGTGTACATCTGGAGCGTAGCCCTATATGGATGCGAAACGTGGACTATGAGGCAACGTGATAGGGAGCGGTTAGGGGCTTTTGAGATGTATGTATGTATGTATAAACTCTTTACTGTACAAAAAACACGTAAAAACAACACAGTAAAACAAAAGTAGTACAAAGGCGAACTTATCCCTTTAAGGGATCTCTTCCCTTCTTCTCTTCTCTTTCTCTTAGATGTGGTATTGGCGTCGCATGGAAAAGATCAGCTGGAAAGAAAAGAAAACCAATCAAGCAGTTTTAAGTATGGTAAAAGAGAAGAGAAGTATGTTGAGAACCATAGATAACAGGAGAGGGAAGATGCTTGGACACCTGCTACGGCACGATGAGTTTATAAGAAACATCATAGAAGGTAGAGTTGAAGTAGAAAGGAAGTCAGGAAAGCCAAGGAGAGCATACGTGGATCAAGTAAAGGAAAAAATAAACGTCGTGTCCTATCAGGCTGTAAAGGAGAAGGCAAATGACAGGCAGGCATGGAAATTGCTCCACCGACAAGAGCCTTAGCTCTTAAATATATGATGATGATAGGGTATGGCCTCATAGAAAATTTGCACGAGTCAAGAGGCCATATTATACGTATGTATAGGTATACCTTACAGGTACGAGAAAGGACAGGTTACTAAGTAGACACTTCTTTGGAAAAGGTAAGTACCTATGGCGGAAGGCGCTTACGTTGTACATTTACGACCATACCAATAAAGGTAAGTAAGTAGGTACTTAGAAATATTTTGATCAAGACTGTCATATACCTATGTAGGTAGGTAGATAACCTAAGTTATACTTGTTTCGAAACGGCTGTTTTGTAGTCAATAAAATATTAAGTACACACCAATGATTTTATATATTCTAACTCTATGGTACACACATACATACGACTACTTAAGGAGTATATAATACTTACTGTAGGTATCCCATAAAACTCAGATATAAATGATGCATTGTAGTGTTTTGTATGCAAATATGCAAAGACGGACACACGACGAATTTAAAGAAGACACAAGAAGTGTGTCAAGTAGAAATAAGCAACTTGATGGGTTGGTATCACTTGCATAGTAGGTATACTTATTTAGATCACGATCAGACTAAACTAGAAGAAGATATTATACAGGGTGTAACAAAAATACTGGTGATCCGTTTAAGGTGATTATTGGTATCGTATTGCGAGTAAGAAAAAGTAGAACAAAATTTTTTTTCCGCGAAATTTTTTTAATTCCTTGTTTTTCATAATAAGTAAGAATGCAATACCTACCAATTATGCCCTTAAAAGGATCACCAGTATTTTTGTTACACCTTGTAGGTGTACCTAATAGGTAGGTATTATTTTATCGAACGAGCAGCGTACGCGAAGCGACAAACAATTCTGGCTACTGGGATTGTACTGGGACGTCTCGCCATTTCGATGGCTTTTTGATTTTAATAGTTTGTTCGACGATAACTTCAGTAACTTTTTTCTGATCATCATGATATTTGATGTTCGTATGGGTCTTGTTATATTGGTCATCTCATTTGCAAGGAAATCGCGAGTTCTCAGTTGGAGGCGGACTACTAGTTAGATATATAGTAAGTATAATCATAACACTGCCTCTGTGAGGAGGGGCAAAGCGCAGCAGTACGAGCAGTGTGAATGAGGAGTGAACATCTGCCAACTGTAAACGATTAAATTTGTAAACTTGTGTTTTTAATAAATAAATAATAATAAAATAATAACAAGGTCCATGAACAGCTAAGGTCTTTCGATGATTTTTAATATCACTAAAGCATAAATAATTTTAAGCAAAGAAAGAACCGATTTCACTTAGGATCCGCTTTTCCAAGTGGAAATGCTCGAGTTGCTGTAAAAAATACTGAAATCACTATTTTGCTTATAATAGTTGAAGAGTTCCCTCGATTTTTCCAGGACCCCATCATCAGATCCAGACCTGGTGACAATGGGACCAACTGTGAAGTATACTCTTTTAAACAAAAAAAGAATTTTCTAAATCGGTCCAGCCGTCTTCGAATAATCGGTGAACATACATTAAAAAAATAGCAAAAAAAACAAGCAAAGATCCCGACGAATTGAGAACCTCCTCCTTCGAAATCTTGAAGTCGGTTGAAAAATAATACTTGCGGTTTAGTAATTTTCAATAGGTAGGTACGACATAGAAGGTGCTATTATCGTTGGTCCTTGTCATAGTTTTATTACCCTCCACGCCATTACTTTTAGCGTGACTTTTAGCAGTGGAGGATACCTACCAAACAGTATTCGCGATTTAGTTAATTAGTTCTAGTTCAATTCTTGCTTTGAAATCATAGACATAGGATAAAAGGTATGCTTGCTAAGTTTGAAATGCTGATTGTTTGCGTCTTGCGCCATCTAGTAGCCGTAGTTAACATTAGTGACAAAGGCGTATTTTTGTATTTTACGATTACTGACTTTACCGCGTTAGGGGCATCACACATTAGAGCGGAATTCAGCTATTTATAGACAAAAGCGGGAATTTGCCTATGGCCTCCCAGTAAAAACTCAGCTCCCATAGACAAATTTCCGCTTTTGTATATGAATAGCTGAATTACCCTCTAATGTGTGATGCCCCCTGCATGCCCCTAAGAAAATATGCCTTTGGGGTGTCAATGTCATACATGACATGTGTCAACGGTATGAACGTAACGTATGAACGAACGAACGGTGAACGGTACGGTAGTTGTCAAAAGTACGCATGGTTTGCGGATACTCGTCAACATTGCTAACCTACGAAAGTTAAATAAACTCACTATTTAAATTATTAACATGGGTAAAATAAAGAAACCGAAGCGCACAAGGGCCAGGCAGAATGTAGTTGCTGATAAATCCGACGAAGAAGAAGAAATGGCGGTGGATTCGAAAGAGAATGTCGTTCAAACTATCCTCGATCAATTGCAGGTTAGATTGTACAGTATTTTATTCTCACTTCTCTTAAACAAAATCATTGATAATCCTAAGCTACTTACATTTTAGATAAGAAGGTTTTGTACCTTTCTAATATTCGGTGCTAGAGAGGAAAACTTTGTTATATACAAATGGCCTTTTAATAAATTGTTTTAATATGTTTGGTGTTAAGAGTGTTCTTTCGGCAGTGCAGTAAGGGTCAAAGTTTTTCATGGTTTTTATTTTTAATTTCATAAATTACAGACTGCCAATGTAGAAGAGAAATATTGCGGCCTGCAAACCTTTGCCATGTTAATAGAAACCCCAGAAAACATTGAACTTGTGATTAACAAGGGTCTAATCAAAGTGGTAGCTCCCCTGTTGCTGGACCAGGCCAGTTCAGTAAGGAACGCGGCTGCGGGAGCTCTGAGGAACTTCTCTGCTGCGAGCCTTGAGGCCTGCGAGGGGCTGCTGGAGCAAGATGCCATGACTACATTAATATGCTACTTCCATGAGGTAATCTTACCCCCTTATTCATAAACGTCTACTAAAGCTAAGAGGCCTCTGATAATCGTTTGTCCCTTTCCGTCCAACCTATACGAGGGAAAGGGACAAACGATTATCAGCGATCTCTTAACTTTAGTGGCCGTTTATGAATAAGGGGATTAGTGTTTTTGAAATGTGTAGTGCATTTTTTTAAATGTAGAATTTTAATGATCCTTATTTACCCATAGAGATGAACAAGTTACTTGGTAACATTCCCCATACAAAAGGCTGTAACTTTCGGTAATTTGCCCATCACTATTTATCCATCACTTGAATAGAGATTTTGTTTGTAAAGATAACATCACAGACAAAGGACAAGTGCCACAAAATGGACTGATCTCAGTATGATGCTGGAGTTTATGAGTGCTGATTTTTCAATGAGACCATTAAACCTAAATTGCCTAAACGTAAAAGCTAAATCACTGAACAGGACATTAACTGTCGTGCAGTCACTAAAAAACAAAAGTATGAATTGTAAGGCAATCACAATAACAGAGCTTTGTACCTGTATCAGTTGTTTTAATTAGCCGTGTTTACACCTGACACACCGCTTCGCGTGGAAATGCCTCTGCCGAGAAATTGCGGCCGCGCGTGCGTTTGCCTCGGCCGAGGCACGTCCACACTAGCCGAGTTGCCGCGCGCGGCAATTTCATCGCAGGCAGTGCGACAGGTGTAGACATGGCTATTGAGATTTATTTTGACTCATTTGATTCCTTGTTTTTCAGCATACAGAATCTTTTACGCCCGACTCCAGTTCTACTACTAAAGATGAGGATATGGATACAATTGTTCAGTGTATTAACCTGCTTTGGAACCTCTGTGAAAGTTCAGGTATTGACATATTTTATTTGAATAGCATTTCCTGTCTTAATGAATATGATTCGATATTTTATATATGTCTTTCTTGCAGATCTAGCCATCAAGTACCTAGGCCAGTCAAGAATATTAGACATATTACCAAGATACCTGGATTTGACAATCTTCGGAAATGACATTGTAACTGCTGTGTTACAGTGTCTCATAGTAGTTGTCGAAGACAATCCCCAAGCTATGGAGAAAATAAAGTCAAACTCGGAGAAGCAGTTACAGGAGTTACTGTCCTTGGAGAGCAATGAGCCTCCAATGCTTTTAGTAAAGATCCTTGCTGCCGGAGTCACTATAAACACATGCGGTGGAAATATTGCCAGTTTACCTGCAAACATTATACAACAGATTATGGCGATTCTGGCTCATACTCTCTCTGTAGATCATAGAGCAGCATGTAACCAACTGTCCAGTGATGTGCCCTTGCCAGATGCAGCTGGAAAGGTCGCGGCGCCAAAAGGAAAAGCAGCTCAAGTATTGGAAAATCATATAAAGTCAGTCTCGCAAATGTTGGACGCACAACAGAGTGCTGTGGAGATTGTGGCCAATATATGTTCTAGTGAAGGTATGTTTGCTATATTTACTTGTATAGGTATGTATTGACTAAACTGTGATTAACTAATCTACATGCCAGCCTGCCTATTCATAAACGTGTTTCAAACCTTATTTAGTTAAATTATGTTTTGTCTGTTTGTTTCTAAGAAACACAACTCTCAAAGTGACAGATAAGGACAAAAGATGATTTAGTTAAATGAGGTTTGAAATGCGTTTATGAATAAGCAGGTAGATGTTTTGCTGCATGTAAGGCTCACAGGATATTTGTACATTGCTTCATCACAGAAATAAAAGCAAAGCTGATAATGTACTTGATTTCTAGAATCGAAAGCTGGTGTCAATTTAATACTTATCATCTAGAAAAATATAGAAATATTTTTAGCCTAAAAAGATGTATCCATGTTTCTCATGTAGAATTTGTAAAAATGGTAGCCACGTTAGGTATCTATCAAATTTTATTAATGCTTATTTCAGATGCTGATGATACTATGGATGGAGAGGAATCATCAGACAGTGAAGACCTGCCTGATGATGAACAGATTTGTAATGGTGCAGAAACCATGTTGCCGGAAGATAAATTACCAACTGAGATTCTAGAGGCCCTGGTGTCACTGGAACTATTTGACAAGGTGTGGGCCAAAACGCAACTTCCTGCTGAAAATGTGTTTATGATTTTGAAAGAGTATGAGGGTTCAGCGCTAATTTGTAAAAAGTAAGTATGATTTTGGCTCCTATACCGTAAGGATTAAATATAAGGTATATTCCTATCTGTTCCGGCATCGATTACGCGCAGTATGACAAATGGGAATGATTGCTAAAAAATGTTATTTCCATTTGTCATCAGTGGGCACAGATTGGAATGCACCAAGTAGAAGAAGTAAATTTTAGTCTCTTTTGTATGCAAGATATTGCATTTCGCAATAAATATTTGACCCATCCTTACTTGTAAAGCCGTATAAGCATGTCAAATGTTTTGAATGCAAGATGTTAACTGTATTTATTTACCTACTTGCAACTTCAATTTTTTGCCGCTCGCGAAATAGTATTACAATAAAACATGATGGTATATATTTCAGACTTCAAAACCTACAAACGCGATCTCTTCTATGCGTGAACAACATGTTATCAAGTTTACCCATAGAGAACCTTGGTGGGGTAAACGGTGTATACAGGCTATGGGTGGAGGCAGGCAAGATGGTCTTCAAGCAGAACTCCGACGCGGTGCTATTGGAGGCGGCCACTGCCGTCATGAGGGCGTCGTTGGATAAGATCAAGCTAAGAGAGAATGGGAGCTCGGATAATGTTTTATTCAGTGATTTAGCTGTCTCTGACTTAGAGGTACTTATGTTTAGTTATTTCAATTGTCGCATTCTTTAAATCTGGAATATTTCTCTTGAAAAACTTATTGCAGAGTATTAAAGTCACTTTTTTACTACTTAAAGCTTCGTTTCCAAGACTGGATTAGAAAATAATTTAAAACAAAAAAATAACCTTCGGATCCGCTATTCCAAGAAGAAATGACCAAGGTGCTGTAAAAAATAGTGAAATCACTATAGGTGTGCCTATAATAGTTGAAGAGTTCCCTCGATTTCTCCAGGATCCCATCATCAGATCTGGACCTAGTGACAATGGGACTAAAAAATAATTTCCCAAATCTGTCCAGCCGTCTTCGAATAATCGGTAAACATACATAAAAAAAATAGCAAAAAAAAAAAACAAAGATCCCAACGAATTGAGAACCTCCTCCTTCAATATCTTGAAGTCAGTTGAAAAATCATTTATACTCACTTATCTAATCTCTTAATTTCAGATGATGTTGACAGGCATTCGCGAATGTAGTGTTCCTGAAATTCGATCCAACCTGATTCGCATGATCGGGCTACTGGCCCTCCTATTAGTGAACACATTGAACGACGCGTCGGCAAATGTAATATGCACCATCACAGACTTTATATTAGACCAAGCCCATAAGGAGAACGAAGTGTGGGTGCTGGCCGAGGCAGTAGATACTATCATCGATTTATATTCTGAAGACGAGACTGATGCGCTGGCTGCTAAACTTAATCTAGTAGATAAACTGAACGCGTTATCGCCGATACTCAAAAACAAGGTATGGTATCACAGTAATTTCGTTATTAGTAGATATTTTGAGTTAGATGTGAAAAAAATAATTGCAATTTGATTCTTTATGCAGATACTGCAAGGTCCATACTAGAATGGAGTCTTCTATGAAATATGCTTAGTATGTTTTTTTATTTTATTAAAAACTTCTCAAGTCGCCTTATTATGTGTAAATGTAATTTATCAAGTTATAAACTAAGCATAGTAATAACGAACGTGTAGTAGTAGAGTCTACGGTAATGTTACAAAGTTTTGCAAGGGGCCCAAATTTAACGCTGTACCCCACACTGTTACCTGCCCATCGGTGCACCTTATGCCTTTTGGAATAAGGTCCACCAATGTACAGTTAATAGTGTTGCTGTACAGTCGACGTCTAAGATATCGTTACGGACAAAGTTACAAAAATATGTTTACACGACTTTATTGTCTTAGCCATAAAGTCGCGTAAACATATTTTTGTAACTTTGTCCGTAACGATATCTTTGACGTCGACTGTACATACAGACACAAACCATTATCAAATAAAATGTGCCGGTTTTATACATAACTATAATGAATAATCTTGGTTTCAGGCAAGGCAGCAAAAGAAGCTACCAAGGGAATATAAGGTTCTCGTCAGCACGGTCACAGCAAATTTACCAAGGTTTATTAAGTATAAGAAAGGAAGAATAAGTAAGTTATGAAATGTTTATATACGATAGAGAAGATCTGTGACCCTAGTGAAAAAGGGTACATATCAAAATGACTCAGCGAATAAGGGGAAAAGTGCCGTACATTTTATAGGACTTGTGCCCTTATTCACTGAGCCATTGTGACTTGTACCCTTTTCCACTAAGGCCACAGAGATGTGTCCGTACACATAGTTCAATATATTTTATACAATCAAGACTTGTAGTATAATTTTATTTTATTAAAGTTATCTATAATCATAGTTATTGGTTTTAATGAAAAATTTGATCACCACTATAAATAATAATTTATTAAACAACGAGCAACATTAAAAACAGTTTGCTTTAGATATATTACGTTATAATCTATTATAATAAATGTTTCTACCATCAGCCTACCATTATTCATTCAATATAAATAAAATTATTAATAGGAAATGAAATTATCACATTGAAAAACTTACACTACACTGATATATGTATTACCTACTATAGTTATTTATGGCAAAACTTCCACCGTCAGCTAGTGTTGTCACTAGTTATGCATATAAAATATAGTTCACACCTTTGTAATGATTACGCTATATTTTTCATTCAACATTTCGAAATGTGAGATCTAAAACTCATTTTTAAATGTGTAATTTGAATGAACATTAAGTAAAATTATATTTTAATTGATGATCGCGACGCTAAAATGTACATAGTAACTTTATTTCCAAATGTACTTTTATAATATTTATTATTCCCAGTAGGCAATACTATTACTTTACAATTTACAAAAAAGGACTTCCCCAAGACCTAACTTGTAAAAAACAATTTTAACAATATTTGTAAATAAAAAAGACACTAGCGAAATATAGGCAGGCGAGTCGTTTATAGACGGCCCATGTATTTATTCGCAGTCATATTCTCAATTTCTCAGCTTCTACACGCTATAGAATTGAGTCCGTAAAACCTCTCAACTATAAGTCCAAGCTCTCAACTATATGGTCCAAAAAATTTACTTAAATATCTTCGTTCAGGTGTAACTTTTATTTACATAACGCAGTTCTATGACAAAATAAATATGTTCATGTTGATGAAACAACTAAATTTGCTTCATACTTTATTACATCATGAACTCTTGGACCATAGTTGCAGTACTGGACTATAAGTTTTAATAAGAAGGGCGTAAACAATAGTGTCTCGAGTTTAACCATCTAACTACATAGATAGCGCTTGTAAGAAGTCTTACGTGTTGTGGTAAGTGAATTATCAACGTTAACTTTTGACGACCAGAGTTACCGCATAATGTATAGCGTCGTACATCGCCATCTAATCCGCCTGTCTCATTCAAGGCACATTTTATTTATTTATAGACTATACACGTCTTATAAAATCAATTAGTATTTAATTTAGTCATTGCTACTGAGAATAAAACCGCTCGCAGAACCTACCACAATCTGTGAACCACTGCGCCTTAACATTAGTAACTAAAATAGTCTTAAATTACGTGGTCAGGCGAATTACCCCCGTAATGGCTTCTTCTAGGCTTTGGTATGGGATTAGGAGGCGAAGGCGAAGAGTTGTTGTTGTCGAACCTTCGTTTTATATCAGTGACTGACAACCGAGGCGCACCCAGAATGTCTTCGTCGTCTATTAAGGCCGAGTTCAACTTCCTGATTTCCCTTTCAAGCTCTCTTGTAGCTCTATCGATTTTGATAAATTCTTTCTCAGTACTCGAAACAGAGTTATCGACACTTTGTTTTCTCACTGATTCGTCATATAGCTTACAAATTACTCTTTGGGGCTCATCATTACCATTTAGGTCTCTATCGGACCTGCTTTCATTTAGGTTTATATCGTATGCCACGAAGACTGGGTCCGAGGTGTTAGTGAGACTCTTGCTTCTCTTATTTGCAAGTGTGGGGTAATCTTCTAAGTTACCTCTCCTAAGTCGAATATCGTCTTCGTTTACACTGGAATTCCTTCTATATTTGGCAATGTCAACTTTAGGAAATGAAACCTTATCAAGAATATCGCCTTCTGAATCTGCATTGCTCAATTTAGTTTCGTGTGGACCGTTTGCTACGTTCCTAACCACAACATCGTCCGAATCCTGATGAGTCAAGACAGATGATGTGACTGGGTCAGTAGTTGAAACTTGCATAGTTTCCGTACCTGTTGTGTCTTTTAAAATTTCTGTCGTTGTATCTTTTTGGGCAATTTCGGGTGTGGAATCTTTTACAGTTTCTACAATTGTATCTTGCACGACGTCTGGAGGTTTCTCGGCCTCCTTATGTTTGGTTTTCACCTCCTCGTCCTCAACTATTTTAAGTTCAACGTTTAAGTTTAAATCTTCGGCTTCCAGATCGGGATCTTTCTTTTTCTTCTCATCACTGGCAGTTTTTTCTTCGACTTCGCTGATGTTCAATGTTGTGTTAATGCTGCTCACCTGCAATTTTGAACAATAGGTAGTGTTTGTTAATCAAGTATTGGTTTCCGATACTGTTACCTTAAAGGTGATACGTTTAAAGTAGAATAAAAATGCGTAGGTTTGTATTATGAGTTATGATTTTGCTACTTTGTAGGTAGTATTACCTACATACATGCAGAAAGCACAAACAATGATCGTTAAAGCTTCGGTTAGCTTGCGCTGCACTGCTAGGGATGTGTTGGTTGGTGGGATTAATTTAATCACGTTTTAACTTTTTGTCTTGTGTCTTGTGGATCAGAAAATAAGAGCATATTTATATTTAAGTATTCTAATGGGATATTAGGTTATTAAGAGGGATGTTTGCATCTTGCGTTGTGTTATCGCCGGCGCGCGGTTTGTCTTGCGCCTGGTTCTTCACTCTTCACGTTCAGCCACGTTTCAGTTAACGTTGCACGTGCAAAGCCTAACACTGCAGGAGTAGGAGAATGAGTGCGAGATGTTGACTTACGGAGGTGTCAGCAGCGCCCTGTGGCGGCATCGGCGCGCGTTTCTTCTTGCGTCGAGAGGCGCGCACGGGGGGTATCGGGGCCTCGTCGAATGGATTCGTGCTCTCTACGCTCAGCCGGGAGCCCGACACCTCGCTGCGGGCCATGCGGGGTGTCGTGCTGTAAATGGTAACTGTGACGATTAGGTATTTATTTACCAATCACAGGACCTAATCCCTAAGCCATCGATTAAGTCGTGAAATAGATAAAACAAAGTTAATCACATTGAACAGGGTTATCACTCTTCTTCTTACTTACTTACTTCTTAGCGAATATTTTTGTTAGTCTCTGTACATATCTAAACTTTAAATTTGCTTCTGCTCTCTATTAGGCCTGCATTCAATTTGGTAGAAATATGTTCGGTAATGTTTGTTGACGTCTAATGGAATCTTAGTTGCATCTGTTCGTCATGTCAAATAGAAGAGACCTACCTGACTGAGTTGACCTCATAGTTGCTAGGGCTGCGCAAGCGCTCCTGGAAGCGCGAGCGCGGCAGCGGCGTGATGGAGCCTCCGTAGATGTAGCGGTCAACATGTTCCGGCGACCCGACGGTGCTGCGCGCCCCTGACGACGTCGATGTGTCTGCAAAACATAACAAATTACTATTAAGTACGCAATTAAAGTGTGTGTTCTGAACACAGGGTTTAGTTTTCTTGCGGCCCCTATCGGTTGTAGAAGACTTATACTTGCCTGACACTTGGAGATCTGTATCAGTTTAAAAGTACCTCACTTTAAAAATCTGCTTTTCATTAGTTACAAAATTGATTTGTCCGAACATGGTATTCATCAAGCGTCGAAGACTGACGCAGTCTGGTGAGTTTACATGAGCCTACGTACTGATAGTTTTTTCTGTGTAAGGTATGCCACAGAGTAAGTAAATAATAGAACCACGTGCAGAGTTCTCACTGGAATATCACTATTTATGTTGTCTCTTCCTAATGGGGCCCACCCACCCACAATCAGTCGGCCTGACGATATTGGCCTGTCAGTTGTTTGGAGCTG
This sequence comes from Pammene fasciana, assembly GCA_911728535.1. Taxonomy (NCBI): domain Eukaryota; kingdom Metazoa; phylum Arthropoda; class Insecta; order Lepidoptera; family Tortricidae; genus Pammene; species Pammene fasciana. The sequence continues at coordinate 12,993,594 of OU452276.1, read as the reverse complement.
TCAAATTTTTGTTCTTACTGACAGGCCGATATCGTCAGGCGGAGTGATAGTCGGTGGGCCCCCTAACGCATGTCTCTTTATCTCACTTACAAAATCTGCTCGGAGCGGACCGAGAGTCGAGTCTAACATCTCGTTGAGTGACATTCCCTGCCTTGGTGAAGCCCACAATCTGCTATGCCAGTCGTGCAGTATAAGTATACTACTTTTATTTCTTTCCGACTCGATATTTATACCAAATTTACACTATATGTCAAAGACGTGTAGAATTTTACATGCTCAAACAGAGTTACAAAGAAGTGTCATTTTATTTTAGGTATGACTGATCTCTAACGTCGGTTTTACCTATTCTGACTATTCCAATCAAATGTCTCCTTCCTTATATGTTATTACTTACGTAATACCTATATCTAAGTTGTGTGGTAAGTTTCTTATTTATAACCAAACTTTGTTTTCTGCAAACCTTGATGTGACATCATCTTTGTATTTACTTATGTTCTGAAGTTTACCAGAGATGTCTCGGGTGCAATAGAATGCCAATGAGAGTAGTATATTGTACATATATTAAACACTTATGTCGAGGTACGTAAAAGTTATGGTTATCAGGTTAAGTATGGTCATCAATTTCAATTATTCAGATTTAGCAACCGCTTTGCCGCTAAGGAATCTAATGTCGGTTTGAAAATAGTCGAGGGCATGGCTTTATTGCAGTAAGTACAAGATGTGAACTCAGATGACGTCATAGATGAGGGTAATGCATACTAAAGTATATAGACGGAGAGCTGGCCACGTCAGATATGACACAATAATGAGAGCAACGAAACCCCTCTAGTTAGTTTGCTATACTATGCTTATTTATAGATCCGGACATCTGGCAGCTGTAAAGTGGTGGAGGTAAAAGAAAGCAAATAACTTGAAGAAAATAAATTCTAGAGTTCTGGTTTTGATCCAATATTATGAAAAATTATGTAATTAATTAGATTATATAATATCCAAAAGTTTCGATTGGCGGAAGTAGTGTCAAATGATGTATAATGTAATTTTTGGTTACTCGCCTACTGTTCTTGTTTGCGCAATAATACACAATGTTTTTTGTTCTAATGTTAAAATATAGGCCCTGTTCTCTATAAATGACACAACTTCAGCAGTTTTTACCTATTGCGGCATTACTTTTTTTCAACTTAAAAACTTTGTTGGTCTGTCACTCTGATCTCCACCCAATAAAAGCTGCCAGATGCCCGGATCTAGCAATAAGGATGGTTATGCAATCTAACTGGACTGATTACAAACCTCTCATTATTGTGTCACATCTGACGTGGCCAGCTCTTAGACCAATATAGGTAGAAGCTTGAGAACAGGATAAATTCCGTACCTACGCTACTTAACTAGAAAAGAATGCAATTGTATGATATTATCCTTGTTTGTTCCTTTTACCTATTATTTGCATTTCAAGTGTAACTCACGATAAAGCTAATCTAGCAGTTCCTAGGTTAGTCGGCATATTTAAAGGTCAGAATCAATCAGCTATAAGTCTAAGCCATGTTAATTAAATCATTCAGAGAAGGGGCGCGGTGGAGATCAGATATAATAAATGGCTTAGGCCCATAACCTATAACTAGGAATAAACTGGTATCAAAATTCCAGTGTTATTACTATTTAATTCTTGTCTACCTCTGATTAACTAAAACAGTAAATAGTTTCTGAGCGTTACGGTACCTATAGTAGCAACCGAACTGTTGTCGCTGTTTACCTGCTAGTTGCACTTACACAGAAGGTAGGAATCTACAAGGTGTAACAAAAATGCTGGTGATCCTTTTAAGGGCATAATTGGTATCGTATTCAAATTATGAAAAGGTAAGAAAAAATTTTTTCGCGCAAAAAAAAATTTTGGTTCAGTATGGAGGGTCGGCCGGCTGGGTCCACCTGTCCCATAGAAAAAAAATTTTTTTTCGTGTCCAAAGATTTTTTCTCCTACTTTTTCTTAGTCGTAATACGATACCAATTATGCCATTAAACGGATCACCAGTATTTTTGTTACACCCTGTATAAGGTGTTACAAAAATGCTGGTGATCCTTTTAAGGGCATACATTGGTATATGTCGTAGTTTAATTATGACAATCTAAAATTGATTTTTTTTATGGCCGGTTAGGACTACATACAGAGTGTAACAAAAATACTGGTGATCCGTTTAAGGGCATAATTGGTATCGTATTGTGACTAAAAAAAAAGTAGGAGAAAAACATTTTGGATGCGATTTTTTTTTCTATGGGACAGGGGCTCCTAGCTGGCCGACCTTCCATACTAAATCAATTTTTTTTTCGCGCGAATAATTTTTTTTCTATCTTTTTGTTAATTAGAATACGATACCAACTATGCCCTTAAAGGATCACCAGCATTTTTGTTACACCTTGTATGTGTTCCATTCCATACAAAAAAAAAATATTGCGTTCAAAAAGATTTCCTAGTTTTTCTTAGTCGCAATGCGATACCAATTAAGCTATCAAACGGATCGCCGGTACTTTTTAACCGACTTCAATTCCATTGAGGAAGGAGGTTCTGCATTCGGTTTGGTGTTTTTTTTTTCCTTTAGTCCGTTTTCATAATTAAAGTTTCGTAATTGGCTGCGTAAGAAGAATTATTTTTACTGTTTCATAATTAATTTTAAAGAAGAATTTATTTTCCGTTTTCGTAATCGAGTTTCGTAATTAACTACGAAATAAGAATTTATTTTCTGTGTACGTAGTGAATTGGCTACGAAAGAAGAATAATTTTTCACTGCTTGGTAATTAATTTTCAAACAAGAATTAAATCACTGGTTTCGTAATCCTGTTTCGTAGTTAACTCCGATAAAAGATTTGTAGGTACCCAGTGAGTTGGCTACGAAAGAGGAATTATTTGTAACTGTTTCGTGATTTTATTGAAAATATTTTTTTGGTTACAACTTATACTTATGTACCTACATGTATTAAACCATCTTTTCGTTATTCCGTAGTGTTAAATAAAATTAATAATAAAAAAACCGGCCGCCGGCCGAAAAGTGCGAGGCGGACTCGCGTATGAAGGGTTCGGTACTATTACCTATAAAAATGGCAAAAAATCATGTCTGTCATATGGGAGCCCCCATAATTATTTATTTTATTCTGTTTTAGGGTTCCGTAGCCAAAATGCTAAAAAGGAATCCTTATACTTTCGTCATGTCCGTCTGTCCGTCCGTATGTCACACCCATTTTACTCGGAAACTATAAGACGTATCTTTATAAAATGTTAACGTAAGGTGTATATTGTGTGTAAATTTAATAGGGGCGAACCTTTTAACGGTGGTTTACATAGGTCATACTGAACAAGTTTCACTATGGAAGTAACCCCAAAAACTCAAAAAAAAATTGGCTTCCTCATACAAAATGTCGCCACCCATGTGACAAAATGTATGATTCTGCCAAAAAAAATCCGCGATTTCGGGGTAGGCTCCATAGTGAAAGTTGTTCAGTATGACCTATATAAACTACCGTTAAAAGGTTCGCCCGCATTAAATTTACACATTGTATTGTGTGCCGCTACTTAGTTTTGTAGTGAAATTGCTGAAAACAATTTTTTTTTAAATCATATATCAACATGATGTGTACATCAGTCAACAGATCTTTAAAAAAAGGTTTTAATGAATTTTTTTTAATCGTCTTCAAAAGCCCTTCCATATGATACCACACGCGATAGGTTTCCAAAAAATATGACTCAGCACTCTCCTCTTAAGGGATTTTTTGACCTCTAATATGTGTGTGCCAAACGATTAAACTGTAGGTACATCGATTTGCGGTTTTTTGTTGCGTAAGTACACCATCCACACTATTCGCGTTTACTAGGTCAGCGATTAAATCATAGGTACCCATTTTTATTTGGTTTTATGGCAGGTTTATTAATTACGTAGTTTAGTTTCCATTTCTAAAACATCCAGTATCTGTGTCTAAAACATGCAGTAAATTCTTGTTTCATAATTAACTATGAAATAAGAAGAAGGAATGAGTTTTTAGTAATTAATTACGAACGAAGAAAAAGTATTCATTACGAAAACGGAAAATAAATTCTTCTTTGATAATTAATTATGAAACAGTAAAAATAATTCCTCTTACGTAGCCAATTACGAAACCATAATTATGAAAACGGACTAAAGGTTTTTTTTATGTATGTTCACCGATTACTCCGAAACCAGTGGTTCGATTTGGGTAATTCTTTTTTTGTTTGGAAGGATCTACATCCAAGGTGGTCCCATATTAATCTGGTGCTGTTCCGATGATGGGATCCATGAGGAATTGAGGGAACTCCTCAATTTTTAAAGGCACATGTATGGTGATTTGGGTGTTTTCTTAAGCTACTGAAGCATTTTCTCACGAAAACCACCAATTTGATGGAGTGGACCTGATGATGATGATTGTTTTGATGATAATGATGAAGATTTTTTTAAATGTAGGATGTTCAGCGATTACTCCAAGACCCGTGGTCCGATTCGAATGATTCTTTTTTGTTTAGAAGGAACTACCTCGAAGATGTTCCCACAATAATCTGGTGCTGTTCTGATGATGGGATCGATGAGCAACTGAGGGAACTCCTCAATTTTTAAAGGCACATGTATGGTGATTTGGGTGTTTTCTAAAGTTACTCAAGCATTTTTTCACGAGAACCACCAATTTGATGGAGTGGACCTGATGATGATGATTGTTTTGATGATAATGATGATGTAGGATGTTCAGCGATTACGCCAAGACCCGTGGTCCGATTCGAGTAATTCTTTTTTTGTTTGGAATAAACTATTTCGAAGATGGTCCCACATTAATCTGGTGCTGTTCTGATGATGGGATCGATGAGCAACTGAGGGAACTCCTCAATGCTTAAAGGCACGTGTATGGTGATTTGGGTTTTTTCTTAAGCTACTCAAGCATTTTCTCACGAGAACCACCAATTTGATGGAGTGGACCTGATAATAATGATTGTTTTGATGATAATGATGAAGAATTTTTTTAAATGTAGGATGTTCAGCGATTACTCCGAAACCCCTGGTCTGAATAGAATAATACTTTTTTTGTTTAAAAGGATCTACCTCGAAGATAGTCCCACATTACTCTGGTGTTGTTCTGATGATGGGACCCATGAGCAACTGAGGGAACTGCTCAATTTTTAAAGGCACGTGTATTTATTTCCTCTCGAAAACCACCAATTTGATGGAGTGGACTTAATGATGAAGTCCACATGTGATACGTGGAACTTTCCTTAGATTGAATGGATGTGTTACGAACTTTTTGATATATCTTTAGCGATTTTTCCGAGACTCGTTGTTCGATTTTTAGAAATTATATAACCACTAAAAATTGAAAAATAAAAACTTTTTACAAAAAAAAGATAAACCGACTTCAAAAAGGATAAAATGAATCATTAAGTATATTATTTATATGCGTTACCAACTGATATGTTTGAAGTCGGTGCCAAGCCAAAAATTTAAATCAGCTTCAAGTATGAACATCACAAAACATCAGTAGGTACTTACTAATAGGTACATAATGCAAAGGTGAATGTGATTCTATCTGTTACATTTTCATGTTTAAACAACTAATCCAATTTTGATGAAATGTGGTACCTATGTATATATACATATATACTCTAATACACGTTTACTTTGTCAATAATCAGAAAAGGCGGCAAATAGAAAAAAATATGTACATAGACGCTTAAGATTGACCTTCCATAGAAAATTCGAATATCGTGCCTTTTTCTACTGACACGGTGGATGTACTGGGTATATCTGAGTATAGAAAAATTAACCTAGCCATTGAATTCCTGTATACTTCGAATTAAACCTTAGATGAAGAAGGATGAATAATTCAAACGAACCGCACGGGCTTCGTTCGAGATACCGATAGTCCGAACAGTGTCCTAACAAACATAAGACGCATGGCTATACTTTCTGTACCTACTTGCTTAACAGTTAACGGTCGAAACGAATGTACCTATACCTAAGTGCAATCTATATCGTATTAGATTAGTTATATAGTAAGACTAACAACTCACTGAACACATCGCCTCGTGCGTATTAATTCTTCCAAATTTGGCTTGGCACCGACTTCAAACATATCAGTTGGTAACGCATATAAATAATATAATGATTCATTTTATCCTTTTTGAAGTCGGTTTATCTTTTTTTTGTAAAAAGTTTTTATATTACAACCTGTATTGGCGGTCCCTAAGGTTATACTCGTAAATATAAAGCATTGTGCATTCATGGGGTTTAGTAATGAAAATGATCAAGTGCGGTTAGTGCAAGCTTTATTGGCAGCTCATAGTTTCTGAACGTTCATCTTACATTGTAGCGCGCGGCGGAAGACGATCGGGCTGCTGTCGCCGTTCTGTTGGTTGAGCTTGCTGTCCTGCGACTGCTTCTTCTTGTCCTTCCTCATGAACGACCTGAGTGACCTGGAAAGAAGGAAAGTTTGGTTTGAATAGTCGTTTAGAATTACTCAGCATTGGCCTATGTGTGTGGAGTCTGACCACGTTGAGTTTGCACGGACTGACGGTTATGTACCGCCGCCATGAGATTTATCGGAGCGGCCAAGATGTTCACAGATATTAAAAAACGTCTCTATTGTCAAGGTGATAAAGTGCATGTTCAGATATTTTTGAGGACCATGACCGCTCCGATATATTTGATGGCGATATATTATTACATTGTCGAACTCTACCTACGTTCTATAACTAGCAATAAGTCTAGAAATAATATATCTGTTTGACTCGACGGTTAACTGGTAGAAAATGCGTTTTGGCATAAAGTTCGCCTTGTAATCTTTTTTATTGTGCAATAAAGGTTAAATAAATAAGCCTCTATGTGTGAGAGATTTGGCTATAAGTAGTCTCCTTGCAAGCTCCTTGATGCGATTTAGTGACCAATTTGGATATTACGAGAATGAACTAACTGCCTTTATGAATTATGATACAGTTAAGTCGAATTATGACTGCATGTCTTGTAGATACCTAACCTACGTAATTTTCTAAAACTGTTATATGTTATACTATATGTTGAATGTGTCTCGTGTTCTTTTCTATTTAAAACACGCTGCACTTTGGAGACGTTGTGATGCCTTAAGAGTCGCCAGGACGCTCGCGTGAACTCGCGTCCCCATACAAACGTAGTTCAGCTCTCATTTTAAAACGACATGCTTTAGAACCACGAAATTTGGCATGGGCATTCTAGTAGTACAGATCTATGTCGGTAATTTGTTTTCGTTGCTAAAAATTGTAATACAAAGAAAATATAGCAAAAATAAGTTTTGTATGTAAATCTGTATCTGGCTGTATTTTCTTTGTATTACAATTTTTTGCAACGAAAACGAATTACCGACATAGATCTGTACTACTAGAATGCCCATGCCAAATTTCGTGGTTCTAAAACATGTTGTTTTAAAATGAGAGCTAAACTACGTTTGTATGGGAACGCGAGCGTCCTGGCGACTCTTAAGTATAAACTGTGGTGCATTCATCCCCTGGGGTCATGTCATCCATCAAATTAAATCGATTCCTGACACTAACGCCCCATAGGTGTAGTACCCTAAGCAACTGAAGGTTATACTTAGCCTTATAGGGGTTACTTTATATATTGGTTGTTACACCTACATAATGCGAAGATACTGACTTATATTGTTCTAACTCGACATTGAATTTTAACCTACTTACTTTACTTACTGCATCGGGTAATAAGTACACGTACAGTGACTCAGGCTTCGGTAAATTTTTGCTCATCGCGAGTAAGATGAAGTAAATACTTGTAACAAAGGCATTATTATATAGTCGTTATCTGTATAATTCTTTGTCAACACCACTATGACTCACTAATTATTTACTTTCACAGCGATATTGTGACGTACCTAGTTAAAATTAGTCTCTCACTGAAGCATTGTATTTAGTCATATAATGATAAGTCACAGGTATGTCTATTTTCCACCAGACATAACCAGTACGGAGTACCTACTTGTTGTGGGTTATCTTTAAGAACATTAAGTATTTACTAAAGCCTCAATTAAAATCCGATTTTAGGTTATAAAATGTACTGAGATGACAGGTGTTAAAAATTGCTTCTTAGTTAACGTATAATAATTGTTATTCTATTCGTAAACGTAAAGGGTAAGTTTACCCGAAAGTTATCGCTTGGAGACATTTTTTAACCGACTTCAAAAAAGGAGGAGGTTCTCAATTCGACTGATTTTTTTTTTATCATAATTTTTTTTTTTTTGTATGTATGTTACTCCATATCTCCGTGAATCGTGAACAGATTTTCAAAAATTTTTTTTAATCGAACAGGTATAACCCCTAGATGGTCCCATTGTCACCAAGTCAGGGTCTGATGATGGGATCCAGGAGAAATCGAGGGAACTCTTCAACTATTATAGGCACACCTATAGTGATTTCACTATTTTTTACAGCAACTCGGCCACTTCCTCTTGGAATAGCAGATCCTAAGTGAAGTCGGTTCTTTTTTTGTTTTAAATTATCTTCAATGGCGTGTGGGGATCATGTTGAACCCTCTTATATCCATTTCTGCCGACGGGACCTATTATTTCCATGCGAAGGACCCAATGACATTGAGTGACACAGTTACCCGCGTGGCGGATGTCTGTAGGCGCAACAGTAGAGTTTAGTGCACTTGATTCCACTTGAGCGGTCGCAATTGTGCCGTGACGAACACCCACCTCAGTGGCCATTGCCCTGTATTAGTATTGGTAATATTGGTATGGTACTGGAGTGTCGGCTGATGGTTTCCTAAAATTAAATTACATACAAAAATATCTTGGAAATTTCTCAAAATTAAAACTTTCCTATATAGATCTTTTTCGGAAAATCTCCGGAAATTTGCAAGAGTTTTGGATATCTGCAACTTGCATTTTGATGAGTATGATGGACGGGGTTATCCACGTGATAAAGAGATGGAAAGAAACATCAGACAGATATGTTTTATTATCACGCTGTCATGTGGACAAAGGCGACCATCATATACGAAAAACATTAATCTTCATTTGGATATTTATTGCCATGGGCGCAAAATACTCGACAGAGGACAAAGTTGAATGGGCAAAACCTAGCATTGGCCGAGCGTTCTATAAAACATTGATAGTTTAGTCCATATTAAGTAGACTTTGCTCTGGCTCTTATGAATCAATCACGTACATTTTTTACATTTGTTTTTGTAATCAGTCCTCATCATCGCTAGCAATAAAAAATTGATAGCATAAACGTCTGAGACATAATCGCGCCCGTGCAGTTACTATAAACAAACTGCTAATCACATAACATTTTTGTCTCCAATGCCGTGTAAATTGACCTCGAGGTCGATATCAACTGTGGGTAATCACAGATCATGCTTATATTGGTTGGTTGATTTGTGAATCACATTGATGCAAGTGCATGACATTAATAAATCTGCTAGGTCGTGCAGATAGCTGGGTTGACCCGGTCTTGAACTGCAACTATTCCACTTGTTGATGAGCTAATCAATGCTAATTGTTGTGTATGAGCGTTTTTCATTTAGATTAAACTTTGTGTGTGTGTGAAAGTGACTCTGTAATTTAATAATAATATTTAAGATATTGTTTCCAATGTTTCCTTAAAAAAGGTTACCGACGTTACGCTACTAACTTCACTATGGTACCGTTTTGCAAACATGTTTTGCTTTATCATTGTTTCTTTAATTAATTCTATTATAGCACTTGCGGGATTCTATTGGCTATTGGTCTACTCCATATTATCGGCTATCATCCTGATTTTGGAAATAATATGCTTAAAACCTCGCACGGTGCAACTTCGGAGACTCCTATACCGTCATAAAAGCCGTTCAGCTTCTTCAGAGATTTAAAATTTTATGTTTGAAAACATACCTATAGATAATTATTATGCGTGACAATTGTAAAGAAGTATCGAATCACAAATTTACAACAAATAAACTTATTTATCTATCTACCTATATCATAAAGTGTGATAAAGTGCTCTTATGTATGGACCCGTTTGTGTTTTATCAGAATTCTACTAAACAAATGGCGCGTATCATTATCGTTTGAGTTGCATTCATTCTTAACAGAACAATCTAAACATTGTATGCAGGTTAAGTACGTGATAGTTAATACTTGAATGTTATCGAAGTCGAGCTGTTGGCAGGCTGACTAGATAGGCAACTAAAACTACTTTCAAACATATTTAGATCTTTAGCCCGCCAACTCAGGTTAACGATTTTTGAGGCTGTCCGTCTACTTAACTGGCGGCCACATTATTACACAGTTGACAGTTATTGTAATGCCGGAGTAAAAGACGAAACAATTTTTTTTTGCTATACGGGACACCTCACATAATATAGATTCCTATTTAATATACGTAGCCTCTACGATTCATTGTCAGACGATAACTGATAGTGTCGCGACAATAATTACGTATTGTAGTCGATCATATTATTATTGGCGTCGTAATATTGAATGGGTCATGTCAAGTCACGGTACAGGAATTCATTTTGCTTGCCGCAATGTCACATTTTACGATTTGGTACCTATTCTTTTTCAGTCCAGTTATGAAAATAATTAAATATTCTCGACAATCTTAACAACCATTAGCTAAAAAAAACTGATGCATTACTTAAATACAAGAGAGCAAAAATGTGTATCCTTGACTTCAACTGTACATGATTGGTAATAATTAATCTGAAGAAACAATAGTGTACAGTCGCCATCAGATATATCGGAGCGGCCACTATTGTCAAAGCTATAAAGTGTATGTTCAGATATTTTTGAGTACCGTGGCCGCTTCGATATTTTGATGGCTACTGTACAACATACGATCTAACAAATATTTAAAACCTGAAAATTTCTGACGCCCAACATAGTTTCTCATAACGATTTCTTGCAAAATTCTCTTTTTGGGTACTAGCATGTACTGCATATATGTTATGTATGTCTTATAAAACTAGTCTATGATTTCATTTCGTGAGTCGTGAAGCCATGGTGGCTAGGTTAGGTTCCTTGTGTCTTCTTCTCATTCACCGTCACGGTACATCATAAGGGATACCCGCCTTGGCTTCAAGCTACCGAATAATTGCATTTTCATTTTTGTGACCGTGGTGCTGCTAAACTTAACGTATCTGACCCTGGTTCTCAATTTATACCTATTTGAGCTTAAGGAACCCACTTGGGGCCTGACGATATTGGCCTTTCAGTTGTCCGGAACTGTTAACTTTTTGTTCTAACTGACAAACTGGCAGGCCGATATCGTTAGGCGGACTGATAGTCGGTGGGCCGGTGGGCTCCCTAAACTCTAAAGGGTTTAGATATCTCGATGTTTAGTAACATTCAAGCAACCTAGGTATATAAAAGAAAAGAGCTCCATAATTACTATACAATAAGCATAGTATCGAACATCAGTCTCCCCATTGTTTCGCAACACTAACGCAAGAATATAAGTTTGTTAATTTATGCAAATGCATAAAACATGTCTGTACCTACGTAGATATAGGTATAAGTAAGTGCGAAATGATGCATGCTCATATTGTTTGTAAATAGGTATCGCGTGGTCATGGCGCTTCTGTGACTTGTCATCCCTCACCTGCTTCATAGAATTAATTTATTTTGCTGTGGCGATGGCGTCTACTTTTTTGTGCCATTTTTGACCGTCTTCCAAAAATGAGAACTTTGTAACCCTTTACCGCATGGAGAAAAAAATATTTTTTTGAATTAGAATTTCGGTAGGTACACTACAAGTAGAGTTACATAGGGTGCGTTGGGGTAAGACCGAAAGGATATTCGACGAGATAAGCAGTGTTTTCTTGAAAGCTCCATTGTACAAACTACATGAGGACCAGGTACATGAAACTATGATTTTAGTAAAGAGAACATATTTTTCTTTATATTTAATTTAAAAAAAGATTTTTTGTCGTACAAAAATTATTAAAAAACTTTGAATAAAGTTACACTTGTGACTAAAAAAATCGTGGGGCAAGATGAAAAGGTTATGGGTCAAGATCGAAATAATTTTTAAAATCGTTTTTACGCATCGCAGGTATATTTGATGCATACTCTTCCACGCTATGGCAACGTAGCTATTTAAAACTTTACTTAAAATTTGAAAAAAGCCATAAATTACCGAGAAAATTCGATTTTCCAAAAAGTGATATTTCAATCTTACGCTATTTTGCGGTGAAGTGGACTAGGGTTCTCAAACTACTGCCATGTTCAAAACATAACCACAAAAATATAAATATGTTTACAATAGAGTCCTGTTTAGTTTAATTAATGTACTGTAGAAGTAGTACAAACAACCTCGACAGTACTACGTTTACTCGTAGTACCTAGGTATATTGAAAGCAACAAGTTATCCCTCTACAGTTTGAGAACCACTTGCTATCACTATGAGATTTGAAAGCGGGTTAGGTAAAAAAAAGTATTGCCGTCTTACCCCACGAAAAGTCACCGGGTCAAGATAAAAACTCAGCAAATAATAAAGATAATTTTAAATTCTCATTGACAGGTGAATAAAATAACAATAACGAGCAAACGTATCAACTCAGAATATTTATAGCTGCACTGAAAAAGAAGTTACAGGACATGGGATAAGATAAAAAAAACAGGATTTGATGTCGAAAAATACACCTTGTCGAAAATTGCCAATAACTCATTTCCACTCTCACTTAGCGGACGGAACCGACTGAAGGGCGGGGGACAACAAAATGGAGTTCCCAATAAAGGGGTCAGGAACAAAAAATGTGCCAGAAGTTGGGAGCTACAGAGGGTTTTTTATCTTCCCCCATTTTTCATCTTAGCCCAACACATAATTGCCATATACAGGATGAATCATGGTCACCCTATTAGTTTTGATTTTGACATCATGCTGTATGGAAAACACACAAAATATACTTGAATAGTGGGGCACAGCTCAGTCTAATACGAGAAGTTTGTGCTCCAACTTTGATAGCTTTACTAGATGGCGTTGTAAGGCTACATACACTTTTTATGGTTTGTGGCTTGATTAAAGTATTAAGTGGTCTAATCTAAATATTTAGTTAAAATAATGAAAGTATTAAAGCATCCCGTTATCAACCGGAAGAAAAAATGTCTAGCTAAATCGACAAAGTGGTCTCTTTCACCAAACTCGTCCACATCGGCACATAGTATTTCCATGATAGCACTATAATATGTAATACAGAATATTTTAAAATAAATTATGTGATAGATAAGTATATGTCACTCTTAAAGTGTTTTGGGCTGGGTGTGTACCTCTCTCGGTAATTACAATTTTTAAAAGAAGGAAGTAAAAAAAAATCCTAAACAAAACACTCCTGTATTGAAAGTAGGTAAACTATTAATGAATGAGGTAGAAACATCCATCTGAAAGTATTAGTTTCAATACTCGTAGGTAAACTCCGGTTATAAATGTTATGTGCTTGGCTGATCGCCAGAGCGTGTGAGCGTGCGTCTGTAGGTATTAAAACATTATTACTTACTTTGTTTGATGTTTTGTTCCAAAGCAAATTGCATTTAAGTAATGTATTTCTATAATTGATTATTAGCTCCAAAGGTAATTTAATTGGATTATTATTATTACCAGTTATTACAAAGGCATTAAGTAGTATTTGACGAGAAACTTGTTATTTTTTGTAATGAGCCGCGTATCTTTAGGTACCTAATTTATAGGTTTGTCTGTACAGATTATACTGATTAATATACCTAAACAATACTTACCTACTGTTTTTTGTATAGGTAACTTATATAAAAACTGGAAACCAAATTAGACAAAAAAGATGTTGGTCTTCATTATTATTGTATTTTAAGTACTTACCTAATTAAAGTAATAAATGTATTAAATACAATATTTAACCGGATCTTGGAAATTCCAAAACTAGCAACTATAGATTTTAATGTTTCTTCCGTTCATCAATATTTTTATATTATAACCAATGATAAATAAGAAAAAATATTTAAGTAGGGAGGTACCTAGCAATTACTTATTTAGGCATATAGCCTCATAAAGGGTGTTTGGTCGATTCGATAGTTTTCCAAGTTTTAATTGTGAATATGTTAGGTAACTTGCTATCTCGCCAGACTCCCAATAAAATATTTACTCAATTTTTAGATAGATATACCTTTTGGCGCTCTACTGACCTCGCAACGAATCAGTCTAATCACCCGCGATTTTCAATACATTGCGGTTTTTATCCATTAACTGATTTCAGTGCACCTACCTAGACGGCAACGTATCGAAATTAGGGAATGCAAACCGGTTATTTTTTGTATGAAAATAACCGGTTATTAACACGTTAACCGGTTATTTTCATACAAAAAATAACCGGTTTGCATTCCCTAATCGAAATTGCCGGCGATTTTTGCGTTGAAATTGCGGTCATTGAAAATACCCCTATTGGAATTGGAATTTACAAAAAATAAATTGAATAAAGATCCGTAGGACATGGAACAAAACATGTTTTGAGAGTTTCGGAAGATAATAATGACTCAAATCCTACAGGTACCTACAGGTACTTAATTTAATACGTACGGTTATCAACTTATCACTTGCACTGCACGTATAGAGGTGATTAATGATTGGCAAAAATAACTGTTATTCATGCAAAGAAGAATTTTAAAAGTGATTCACATTTGCTCTGAATTATAAGTAGAGCAATGTTATGTACCGAATTTCATATGTAGGTAGTAGAGATGTAACGAATATTGTATTTTGAATATTCGCGAATGCGAATATTTGCCGCTAATGGCGCTATAGGTATTAAAATGTATTTGAGCAAGCAATGTAGGTTGATTTGAAAATCTTCAGTTCTGATTTGTGGCAGACGATGTCAATTGTTTCTTTGATTGAGAATAGTAGGTATTAATATTTAAATAGTTGTGGACCAAAAGTAGTTCTTATAAAAATACTAGTTAAAAGACGTTGTACATGATTGTAATTTCCTTTTCAAGTATTTTTCTTACATAAAATGCACTAAAAATATTCGCAAATATTCTCATTGAATCTTGCGAATACGAATATCTAAAAACGTGCGTATTTTCGCGAATACGAATACCAATATGAATATTCGTTCCATCCCTAGTAGGTAGGTACGTAGAAGATATTGCTACTGTTTACCAGTGGCGGTGGGTAAATTTTTTTCTTAGGCAAGCTGGTGCTAAATTTGGGTTAAAATTTCTTCATGAGCTGTAGGAAAACTGCTCAGGTGCCAGAAACTTAGGCAAGCCGACGGGAATAGTGTTGTATAGACGCGCCGCCACTGCTGTTTACTTACCTGAAGTTATACCGATAACAATATCTCTTTTATGCTAAGTCTCAGTGGCGGCGCGTCCATTGAACACGATTCCCGTCGGCTTGCTTAAGTTTCAAGCGCCAGAGCAGTTTTCCTTAAGCTTATGAGGAATTTTAAGCCAAATTCAGCACCGGTTTGCCTAAAAAAAATGTTGACCCACCGCCATGAGTAAGGCTATTCCTAACAAAGCGATAAGGGCAATGCGCTAGGAGCGCGATTCGACTTTGTTTCTTGACAGCTCGTGATATTGCCGACCTTGTGACATTGGTATTATGAGATTTATGAGTGTCCCGAAGCAAAGTATAGGTAACTGTATTAAAGGAACGCTAAGAATTTATTCTTACATTAATTTTATTTCCTTAAAGGTATTCAACACTGAGTTTGATCTATTGCAATATTTGCAATTAAATAACCATTAAACCAATCACGTTAAAGCATGTTGTGTTCGGATTCAGATCAGATGATATATATAAAAAAAGTATGGCGCAACGATGTCCAAGCGGGATTTCAAAATACGACGAGACAATAATAAGAATTTATGCGAATGTACCTAAAAACAGAATTAGTGGAAATGGGATCACCGAGAAGCGTGGATACTCGTAAGTAGATAATTATCGTTATTTTAAAGTGTTCTAATTTTTAAAAGAAATTGCCGTTGGTTTTGTCTCACTCCCGAAATTTGGGGCACAAATATGTCCCTAATTACAGCAGATAACTATAAATCTTTAGTTAAATCTAATCTACTTATGTATTGGTAGCTGTAAATCTATTATAAATAATATTTATTATAGAATCAAATAAGTAAAATTGTTAAGTACTTGTATAATTCTAAAAGTCTAAGGATGGGCAGTATTTCTTGTAAAAATGTTGTCATGCTTAAGTAGCTGTGATAATAAAAAGATATAAAACGTCTCTGTCTGACACCATTCGTTCGATAGAAGATACGATGATTATATTCTATGAACGTATCGCGATGTAAGTGCGTACAGTTGAGCTCAGAAGTTGCTTTAGGGACACCACATACCACATACCTGATTCAGCAAATTCAGAGACAAAATGTTAAATTTGTCTATGGCCTCCATACAAATCATCAGCTACCATAGACAAATTTAAGTATTTTGTCTATTAATTTGCTGAATTCAGATCAGGTGTGTGGTGTCCCTTTAAACTTTGTGACTGTAGCGCCTAAATGCTACAGCAGGCTGAATGTGTCATTTGGTATGGCACATAGGTTTGCAGTAATATCCAGTAGGAGTGAACAAACTACGCACAAACATTATTTATTTATTGTAAGTAAATATTAATAGTCAAATAGTTAATTGACGTGTTTGAGTAACTCCTTTGTTTGTAACATCAAACAAAAGTATCGTAAATAAATAAGTACCCAATTAAAAATGACTTCAGTTCTATAAATATCGAGGATCACACTTGCATTATTCAGACCTCAGTGTTTGTTGATAATACTAATGTAGGTACGCGTAAGTATGTAGGGTAGACCGAGGCGAATCGGGTCACAGGGCGAATAGTTTGTCAAATTCATAAGACCGCGCTACCGTGGCACGCGGGAAGGTCAAACTCAACACGGGACGGCTGATTGGCTGTTCATGACTACCCAAGATCTTATGAATTTGACAAAATGCTTTTTGATCCGTTTCACCCTGTGACCCTATTCGCCTCGGTCTACCCTACATAAATACCGACCGAATTATATGAATACCTACGTAACGTAACGCCACTCTGTGGACTAAATACCTACTACAAAAGTAGGTAATATGTACTCGTTACATGTTTACGTAATAATATGGAATTTTATTTAAAAAAAATTTTAGTGCGCCATAAACATTTTGCGAAGGTAAAATTTTCGGTACGGTGTAGTGTAAAATAGGGTGGTACGAGTATTATATGGATGTAGAGAAAATAACAATCAATTCAAATTCCTAGTATAGTATATTTGCTCACATTTATTGACATAAATGACATAATTGTACCTATTATTTACTTATTTACCTCGACGTTTAAAACGAGGACTATGTGCTCTAATACCTACTTTTGACAATGTTGTGGCCTAAACAGCAAAATTATGTTGTCACTTTCAATAAAAACAGTAGTTACTTAATTACGATAAGTACTATACTACCTAATGATTAGGTATATAAAGAAATCAAATCAATCAATTATAAACAAACGATTAAGTTCTTACGTCACTTAATTCACTTGCTATCCTAAATTACAACTTATATTGGTAGCTGCAAATCACTACATAGTATAAAACAAAGTCGCTTCTGCTGTCTGTCCGTCCCTATGTATGCTTAGATCTTTAAAACCACGCAAAGGATTTTGATGCAGGTTTTTTTAATAGATAGAGTGATTCAAGAGGAATAATTTATATGTATAATTGGACCCGTGCAAAACCGGGGCGGGCCGCTAGTAATATATAAGTGAGCGTACTACTAGGGTACCAACGATAATGGTAGGTGCGAATAATTCTTATATTTGAACTTACAGGTGAAAATAATTTATATAATTGAGCTTACTAGGTACCATACCTACAGTATTGGCAGGTGAAAATAATTCATACAATTGAGCTTACTAGCTACCAGAAATATCGGTAGCCGAGCTTACTAGGTACAGTAGGTACCTTTATGAAAAAAAATGTTTGTGTGAGTTCTTTAGAAATTGTTTCGTAATCGCATTTATTGTTGCTTAACTGACGTGAATCACCGGTTAGACAGTAAATAGTAGGTACAACTAGTTATAACATTATTTACATATGGACTTAGAAAACTTAACTAACTTATGCTAAGAAATCTAGACCTAACTTAAAACCTATTTGGACCTAAGCTATATGTACAGATATCCCCCATATCGCTCCCACTTGGCAAGGTTCCCATAAGGCTGGCTGCGTTGCCTCGCTGGATGGCGATACTTATTCGCTGGGCGAGGAACGAGCCAGCCCTACGGTCACCGGAGGACCGGATGAGCATGAAGCTTATTTTTTTGAAAAGCTTGACTGCTTCCGGTCCCCATGGGCCAAGGGTCTCCACTGCGAAAGGCGCAAATATGTAGTTATTGAAGTAGAGAGAAGTGCAACTATTTAAATATTGTAAAATGTACAACTTATCCTATACTTTGGATAGCAGGTATTAACTATTAGGTTCTTATTTATGTCATAAATTCATAATTAAGTATAAGATGACAATAGAATTACGTCATTGTGTTCGACGCAAAAAAACCTAGCCAATTTATTGAAATTCCTAAATATGCAATGAAATGTTATCGACCATTCCAATGCAGCAATTGCAGGGTATTTAGGTGCCTAGTTACCTATTACCACTACCAACTGGTAAAACAACACCATTATCTCATCAGATCCGTAGCTTCGACCCAATATTTGCCTTGGTTAAGTGGAGCCCTTGGGCCCCGCTCGGGAGCCAAATCCCGTCAAATCCAACATTGATTATCAAAGAGGCTGCAAATATGTATAGGTCCCTACCTATACATGATACAATAAACAATGATGTGATGGCGCTGGCAAGTGAAAAACTGGTATACACATAAAAAGTGCATTTAACAGTTTGCTAGTGTTGATTCACATGTTGAGTTAGGCACCTTCTTGCATAGAGTTTTTGTTAGTTTACGTAAAGTCAAATGGTTAATTGGAAAATAAGAAAATGCCTTAAGGCGTCAAGTCTGCTATGTAGACTTTTTTTGTACAATACAAAACAGACTTAATAAATCAATAATCATGTAGATCTTTTCGAAAGTTAGCAAGGTCGTTGCAGTTTTGCGCAATGCAATGTTAATGTATATATATAGACTAATTTCCTGGACTGTAATCGCAATAATAAGTTATGTACGATAAATAATAATCATTATGTAATAATAAAACTACAGTGCGTGCAGTTCGGTTCTATCTTGCAAGTTTTTCTCCTTGAAATAAGGAAAAGTCGTGTAAGTAGATAAGTGTATAAGGTACCTACCTATTATATATAACCTTAGAAATCATCTAATGATATTTCTTATTACTGTAGGTAGAGCGATTAGATATGATTTGTTATAAATATTGGATAATCAACTCGTTTTTCTGTCTGACTGTTCATTATTGAATGCCATGTAACTGTAAAAGTTCACCGTTTCAATAATTTTCGTGAATCGATTGGTCATAGCTTACGTTACTAGTTTGGTTTGGACTGAAGTAAAGTCGACAGGTCAAGGACGAAACCATAATATCAAAGCAAGAATGAGAATTATAAACTTACTTTAACTTTCAATAGCAAGTTATTCATCGTAACTAGCAAACAATGAGGGTTAAAGACTACGTCCGTATCGCCGACTGCCATTCGTCACATTATAAATTTATAATATTCGGCATATTTGCTTTGCTACTCACAATGGTATCTATCTAAGTTGGCAGCATGGAGCGTCACCTCTACATGACCGTAACAGGTGTTATGTATCCCTTATTGACTTAACACATCTACTTACCACGAATTTTTCAGGTCCTTAATCCCTGAGAAACTGATGCTATTCGTCCGGCTAAGCTTCCGGCCAATGGTCCAGAACCGGATCTTGTTGTGGTTGTCTTCCTCATGGAACGGATTCAGGTGCTCCGGGTAGTCATGAATGGAGTAGCTCTTTCGGCCTGTCGTGGCTGCCATGGTTCACAAAATCCTTGTTTTACATAATACACAAAAGTGAAGGTAGAGCACTCGGGTCTTATCTGTTATCGCACGAGTTATCACGGTTTGATAGTAGAGTTTTATCGCGGGGAGATAAGTGATTGTTTTAGTTTGTTTACTTGGGCGAGAGCGCGGGCGTCGCGGCGCTCGGCGTCGCGGACTGAGGCACACTAGCAGCACGCCGCTTCACCGCGGCCGGGGACGGCCTGCTTATCACATGCGTCTTCGTCATTCCAGCGCATGGTTCACACCGCATCGCTTCTTGAGTGCACATATTAATTTAACAAAGCTTGTTCTTTACATTATTCTTATCTTTTGTTTAACGACGCGGCTAGATAACTGCGAGTAGCTCCGTCGTATCCCTAAAGTTCCCAGCAGGGGCGCAAGGTCCTCTGGAATTGTGACTGCAAGCATTTAGGTGACCTCAACGCAGGAGTAGCAAGTTGCCAGAACTTAAAAGAAAATAATTGCAAAACTTACTTATGAGTCATGAAAAATTTACAAAGATTTAAAAAGTTAAAGTCATCCTGACCTGACTTAAACAAACAAAACTCAATTGCAGCTTTCTGGATTTTTATTCTAGACTAGCTTTTGCCCACGACTTCGTCTGCGTGGAATTAGTACCTAATCCCCCGTTAAGGAATGAATTCTGGATATCAACTATTCTATATCCTTTCCCAGAGCATCTCCAGCGTTCAACGGTTATTGATTCGCCATACAAACTTTCAACCCCTTTTTCACCCCTTCTTGGGTTGATTTACGGGATGAAAACTATCCTATGTCGTTTCCCGGGACTCAAATTATCTCCATACTAATTATCATCTAAATCGGTTCAGCGGTTGAAAATTCTCCATACGAACTGTCAACCCCCTTTTCATCCCCTCCAGGGTTGATTTTTGGGATAAAAAATATCCTATGTCCTTTCCCGGGACTCAAACTATCTCTATACGAAATTTCATCATAATCCCTTCAGCCGTTCTCACGTGATGCGCGGTCAAATAAACAGACAAACAGACAAAAATTCTAAAAACTGTTGGAAAGTGTTCTGTTATCGATTCTAAGTATCCCCAGCCAATTTTTTTTCGAATATCTTCCATGTACAGACTTTCGACCCTCTTCAGCTTTATTATATGTATAGATGCAGTATTTAGTTAGTTTTTAGTTTTAGGTTTGGGCAATATTTACCTCCTTTTGTTTTTAGACCTATCTATTGGACAGTCAATATCCACCAGTAGTTAAGTAAGTATACATATTGAGTGCATAAAATAGTAACATGTTAATTACTAAACAATATCACATTACGCTGTTAATTACCAAGTCATTGCGTTGCATACAGACCAATTGCTTACTGAGGTCGTTATTTGAGACCATACTCAGATGCTCAGAGGAAACTTGGTATCATATAACTAATCTATTTTCAACATTGATGCGACTTTTTCATGGCAACCAAATGCTAGTAAAACTTCCACGATGTTGTGCCCACATACCTATGCAGGAAATTATCCGATACAACAATCCGCTTCAGATAGTCACTTTACCTGCGGCAAACTTGACTGAGTGTGATCTTGAGTGGAAGAGTTACAGTCGATATTAATTTCTAGCCCTCGTATGTTATTTAATTTAGATCTAGTCAACTTTTTTTCCGATTTAGCTAGGCTATTATGGCCTACCTATGGGTATGCCTATAGGTAAATCGGCTATAAACGTATGAAAGTTTGTCATTTCAACATTTCATCATCAAAAAGACGAGAAGATTAAGTTACATAGTTATTGCTGCCTCACTCTATCAGATATCTGCGACTCTATCGCTCGCGATAGTAGAGTAACGAAGTTGACTAGCGTGCATTTTCATTCTGTTACTTGGGTACGTCAGTAGACCACATAAACGATAGAAATAGCAGCAGTAAGTTAACTAGCTGTCTCTTAGAGCTTTAAACCAAGAGGAGATGACATTGACAGGCGTTCCCCTCTGCCGAAAATGTATAATGGCTCCTCTACATGATGGGCCATCATAGGGACGCAGCTATACGTTAGAGGGAGCTAACGATATTGCGATCCCGTTCCGTCGTATAGCTGCGTTCCTATGATGGCCCATTATGTAGAGCAGCCATAACGTATAACCAGTGGTCATACTCATTGTATGGACTGACGTTTATTTGACGTGGCTATTTTGACGTTTCGCATACATTTGACGTTCCCCTCCCCCGCAAAAGCGGCAGACTTTTTCCGATAGAAATGAGAGCGCGTGTCACATCCGGTTGGTTTAATAATCAAAGAGCCGTCTATATCTGCATGATGATGGGATGGAACATGACGTCATCTTATGACTCGTTCGCGTCACCCACAAGGAACACACACCCTCAAGGAAAATTTGCCTTGAAGGTGACGTTAGGTTGACATATTGAACAATTTTGTGGGTGTTTTTGCGGATATTTAGATAAGAAGTTACCGAATTTTTTGCTTTAGTAACGCTACCTGCATGTACTTAAAATACCCGACTGCCGAAGGAGGGTTATGTTTTTTGACGAGTTAGCTCGACAGCTCATGCATAATTGTATCTGTTTCATAAATTACAAAGATTTTGGGTGATAGTTAATAAACCTGCTAGTGATTGTATATTTTGTAATGGTCTTGTAAGGAACGAACATTTCATAGAAACAGTTCAATGTGTGGTGAAAAATAAAGAAAATTAGGTATACTAAATTTATTTATGGCTTACTACCTAACTAAACAATGGTCTTACTTAGTAAACCCACAAACCCTGTCATTATTAATCTTGTAGGTAGGTACCACCTAAAACACGCAATCCGTAGCGCCCACCACCTACCTAAAATACACCCTGAAGGTTCCACACCTTGGGATTATCGATTCCTTGTGAACAGCCATTAAGGGCAGCCAGCCACATGCATGCATTGTTAACGTTTTGCTCGACATTTAATGGACGACATGCTTCTAGTGTGGTAATATGGGTCACATTTGGACATAATACAATTTGGTACATATTCGGAGTAAAATTAAGAATATACACTACCCGATTGACTATATTTTCAAACATTTTCTTTAGATAATTTGTAATTTACTTTTTTTTTTAATAAAAAGCCCTATACTCGTAGTATTATGTGAACGCGAGAAATAATTCGCTACCTACACAGCGTGATGTTGTAGGCGCCATTTGTTAGTCTTTTCTTTGGACTCTTTGTTTTGGATAGTCGAAAGGCTACGGAGTTGGCGGGATGCCGGGCCATTAAGACAGATTTAGTCATCTCTCCTTTTGTTCCTTTTAATTAGTCCACGCACTATTATGTGCTTCACGCCCACACTTAACAAGAATACGATTACGTACGTAACGTACACTGTTTACCTCACGTACATACTTATTATCTACAAGCGATAAAAGGGAAATCTGAAAGGTTGAATCTGGTAAGGGAGAAGATTTAAGAAATTTAAGTAGGTAAGTCAGTCTATATTTTTTGTTTGTTTTATTTCGCATTGACGAATTAATTTAAACTCAAAAATAATGATTTCAAACAAACGCAGGACACTTAGTTAACATAAGCTATAAGTAATAAAAGTCGTGAGTCTGTATGTAAAAAGAGAATTGTCGCGGTTTATATGAGAACTAATGAATTCTACGACACTTCTTTTTCCGCGCAAACTATAATAATCGGCGATAGTTATCACTTTATCAATCTAATTGAGCCGATCACTGGACAAGTGGACAGGATACTGTGAGAGTTCCTGCGGCGGCCGACTCTCTATTGCGCCATTGCACCGTTGTCAATTGGCCCGATATCGCCAATTCATTGACTGGGTCAGCCGCTAATGGGCTTTATCTGCCTTGATGGACGCTGAACAACATCTAAGTAATAAACATCTGTTAACAAACACTTGTTCACATGCATTTCGTTCTGCATACTTACATATTCACATTATTCACCGATCAGATGTGCTAGTGGCACGATTTTAAAAGAGAAACCAAAACATACTGTGCAAATAAAAAGTAAGCCGTATCCAAAACTAGAACGAACAATTATAAGAAAGACCCGATGAAAGTGTGTCAGATGGTAGGCAGCCTAAGATGTCTTAAAAACAGTACTTTTATCTACATTCATGTTTATCTGCGGAATTAAACAGAATTGCAGAATACTTTCACCAGGCAACTGCTTTATAATTACACGCATGATACACTGTTACATATATCCAAACATTATAGGGGCATACAGAGTGAATAAAAATACGATATCAGTGACACTGGTTTAGGTACTTCGACTTTAACAAACTTGAAAACCTTACAACTCTTTTACCGGGGCACCGGGGATCATCCTAGGCGATCCTGGTCTCTCACGGTGGCCTACTTCAGTGTCAAGTCACTGTAATGTAGTATTTTTTAACTGTCTTGTATCAGTTTGTGCAGAAAAGGAACTAATATACCTATTCTACATTTGCAGAAAGAGTACAATCTCAAGCATGAATGTATTATGTACCTAAGCCTTAAGAGAGTTAATTATCAACAAGGGTTAAGCGTTCACCAAGATTCTCCGCAAAAATATTGCATAGGTACTGCATTCATTCAAGAAAAGTTGTGGGCGTCGGCTGGAGGAAGCTGAGACTGGAGTCGGAAATTGCGGAGAGGATGCGCTCGCGCAGACGGCATTGAGCCCCAATCAGGTGCTTGGCTAAATGGCAAACGGTACGATGCGCAGTTTGCTTTCCGTCTTATGCTCTTTTTAATTTATGATATGAATATTGAAAAAAAAACCGTAGAAAAGCTACTTTGGGAACTGTTCTACAATGTTTTAGAATTAATGAAAGGGTTTAACTCTTTAGAAAAGTACTCTGGCAACTTTCTCTTGTTATTATGTTATATCCGACCCCCTATGCCCTCTTCGCCTATAACAACAAAAAAATAGTCCTACACGATCGCAAATAGGTATATGTATTGTATATGTACGTAGCATACCTCCATGCAGTTATAATACCCATTGCTATGCTATTAACCTAATTCCCGTATCCATGACTACGTGAATTTGTGAAGCCGTAGGGAGTGACACTCCCAAATGATTTCATATAGTTGTTTAGGATAGATTTGCATTTTTGCTTTTCGTTATACGTAATAACAAACTAAGGTATAGTATTTTCGGGTATATTCGTTTATCTGTTTAACCTGAGATGGCGTCAACAGTATCTCCGCCGAATATTACGGCTCGCTCTTTCTACGGCCTACGAACGGACATCCAGTAAGTATCTCGCTTATTGCAAGTAAATGCTGTAATTTTCTTCGTTTTCGGTTGACAGAGATTAGTTACGGTTTCATTTTGGTGTAATGACGGCAATTTAGCAATAAAACGCACCTTGTACTGACTAATAGTACTGTTACTCAATCTGACTCGGTCGGGTTTAACTGTGTGCGATCATTTTGGCAGATACAATGCACATTACATGAACGAGTCGGATATAATATATCCAGCTGGCGGCGTCATAGTTATATACAACCATCTCCAGAAGAAGCAGAAGTTTATTAGACTTCAAGATAAGCACAAACCTATCAAGTCATTGGTCTTGGCTCCAAACAGGTACGTACAGCATTTCTTCTCAGATCCTTTTATCAGTTCTTTCTTAGTTTTCTTTTGTCGGTTCATTGTGGTTGGGTACGTATGTAGGGACTAACGCTGTACAAAGGTTGGCTAGCGACAGCCTGAACCTTGCAGTAGTTGCAGTTCACATGGCCTATGATCGCACTTTATAGAAATAAGCTAATAAATACCCCGATCCTTAGCAGTGAGGGAACGAGAAAGAAGAGAGACAAGTAGGTAGTAGTTTTATAGTAGTAATTATATTGTAAGGGTTTTTAGATAGCCAATTCAAATGCAGTTCAAATAAGTACATACCTGAGTACCTCTACCTACTGAGTATAAGTAGGTACATGATGTTATTAACCTTTTCCTTTGGTATTATTACAGGCGCTGGCTCGCGCTTAACGAGATCGCCGAAGAAGGACAGAAACCCATCATAACTATTTACGATCTTACAACATGTAAACGTCGCAAAATACTGACGGTTCCGTTTGAAAACTCTACGGCGCGGGAATTTGCCTGCCTACAGTTCACCTTCGACTCCAAGTACCTCGTGGCCATAACAGGAGAACCTGACTGGTTTTTGTACTATTACAATTGGGACAAAGGAAAGGTGGAAAGCCATGCAAAAGCGCAGAACCCGAGTGGCCAAGGGACAGTAGAGAGTGTAAGTATTTTTTAGGGTAAAGTACCTATAATAGCGTCTATTGGAATAGTAACGGTTCCGAGTATTCATCCAATTGTTTTTGAGCATTAAATGAAAGTCATAAAGTATGGTCTGCAGTACGTACACGTACCTACCTAATTAAACTGACGAGTAGTTATGAATGGTATGATGACTGTAGGTAGGTACAGTATGTAACCATGTACTTATCTACATTTGCACTGCACTGTTCCTTCTGTATCAGTAGTAGAGCCCTTTTGAAGAAGTAGAAGAGGTCTAGGTGCAGCATAAACAAACTAGAAATAAATGGAAATTGGATGGATTTCTCATAAAGTACTTAAACAGGTTTATTTCTTAGGTACAATGCAACCCAGCAGATGCGACGCTAGTGGTAATCACCGGACCATACACGTTTCGTATTATGAACGTCGCGGAAACCGTGTGGAGACAATGGGGGTGGTGCAAAGCTGAAAATGTGAGTCATTTCCTTTCATCTAACTGCTGAAAGATCGATGTGGCAAGAAATGCCGTGCTGCTATAGGACTCTATAGTCATCAACGGAGATGCGGGAATCCGTAAACTCACAAGCGCTGCAACAAACATCTACAACAGATGATGTGGCCAATGATGATGATATAGGTAATCTTAGATTCTTACTTAGGTACCTACTTAAATCATTATAATAACATTTAGTCGATTGTTATTTGCCAAATTGACACTATGATTCCTTACGTCAAACATTGAACTTTAACCTTGTACCAAAGTACTAGATGTAGAACGCGACGTACAGACTCCGTAACTGGGCAAAGGTCATTGCTGAATCAGTGTCCGCACGTCTAAATCCACCCTACGATACGATGTCTGAGTTTGCAACCGGCAGTAGCATCATCGACTGGCAGATTGGCAGTAATAATTATTCACTTTACTTTTTTGTGTGTATTCGGCACTAGCGATCCTCGAATCGAAACAGTTGGTCACGTCACGCGTTGTAGGTCCTTAAATTCCTCCGTTATTAGGCTCAACACACCTGAGCTGAATTAAGCCAATTCATAAACAAAATGCTTAAATTTGTCTATGGTAGCTGATTTTTTTGTATGGCGGCCATAGACAAATCTAAGCATTCATAGACAAATTTAAGCATTTTTTCTATGAATTGGCTTAATTCAGCTCAGGTGTGTTTTTAACCCGCCTTATCCGACACCATGCGTGTGCTGTGGCATGCAAATTTGTAAATCCTGGAGAGACAAAAATATAACGTACCTAGCTACCGTCGTTCCTCCGTGTCACGGATTAGAGAGGAACTACACTTGTGGCCTTCAGCCGTAAGCCTAAATTGAAATTTCTGTTAACGAAATTCCTGTATGAGTCGTGTCTACCATGTTGTACTATTTCTCATGATTATGACATGGTGCAAAAGGTAGAGGTTCAAAGTAACCTTCTAAATAGACTTTTTTTTTCTTACGAGCCGGTTTTAAAGGAAATTACTTAGTAGTAAGTATACAGTTTATAATGAACGTGTCTCTGATGTAGATCAACATCACGACCAGCATGTGGTTGACGCCGGACCGCATCATGTTCGGCACCGACAAAGGCATCATCATGATGGTCGAGAACGGAGATCTGAGACAGAACTGCGTGTTCAACGCCCTTGACGTCATTGAGATGTCGCTGAAGAAGGTTGAGGCGGAGTAAGTTTACTACGAAGTCGTAGGTAATGTTATAAATAAGAAAAAAGTAGAGGGCAGAGTAAGTGCAGACGTACATGTTTTTTCCTTATTAATTTCTCAGTTTCCAAAGAAAGTTTCTAAAGAGTTACAACGTTTCGCGGAAAAGGCATAGTATCAGCAGAGTATACCCATTTACAACGAGTAGTCGAACTTCAAACAAAAAACTGAGCGCGCCGCGGGCAATAACAAGTAACAACTGACGACGCGCTGACCGCGACCGTATTCGACATGATTAGACATGACGAAGTAAGGGGGGGGGGGGGGGGGCAACCTACTGCGGTGCTACCGTTGCGCGAAACATGCTTGGTACAGCTCTGCGTCACAAATTTTAATTATGAACGTGAATTTATATTTTTCGAAGATGGGTTACTGGTCTAACAGACCACCTTCCTTATACTGTTGTATCAGTCCCCGTACAAAAACAAATAGCTCTACTCGCACATCTGTAATTACAAAAAAATTTGCTACATACATACATACTTATAAAATATGTCTAAAACAATAAGATAAAGACGCGAAAGCAACGGTGACAGAAACCGAAGTTACAAGAAGACGAATAGTAGGTCTCGTAGACACTTTTTTGTTAAAAACTTAAACAATTCTTTATTTTGTGGCGCATACAATTCCTTCCAGCGCGCATTATCGCAGCGCGATTCCAACCTTCAACGTTATTGATGCTAGGTCAATGTAACATTAGCATCAGTTAATAGGTAAGCATGTACCTCTACAACACACGGCGGCCTAGTTTGTGAGACTAGCCAATTAATTAGAGCTCTTAGGAACTTTCGAAGAATCTGAGTACGTCACCACGTCAGGTGTGTCAGCGAAGCTACAGCCAGTCCACGATAATCTGTACGTCTAATAAGTCTGCACAGACTCCTCAAGTGCAATGTTTGGACGAGTCAGCATAAAAGACAAATTTAATATGAAAATTGACGTTTATAATGGTAAAATCCATGATGTTATAGCGTGGTCTAGCTTTAGAGTCGTTGTTATATTAAATAGGAAAAACCAGGGCAGTTCTGTCGATGAAAATATTATTATTTATTTTTGATTAAGTATTACTTCATTATGTTTACAGTCTTCTTAGCTTTAGCTAGAAAGAACGATTAATTTATATGAATATTGTGTAAAATATCAATTTGTTTATATATTTTTAGAGCAGGGGAAGAAGGTGGAGAGAAGACGAGTACAACAAGCAGCCAGAGTAAAGCGGAGAGCGAACATTCGTTAGATCCCAATAAGGAGTTTTATGCAGTTACCAATTTTGTCAATTTTCCTAAAGGTAATATTTACGGAACATTGTTGACCTAAACCTGAAAGTAATTTGCAAAATTATGTACCCTAAACTTGCTGAATATGAAATAGTGACTGTTACCAAAAACTGTGTCACACATGATGGCGACAACTCACTTTTTGGCCCTTATATGTCCAAACTATCGCATCTCTCTCGTTACTTGGAATAAGAAATAGACGGAACACAAATATTTGGACAAATACGAAAATCGACATATGCTATCACAATCAGTCTACTACGTAAACAAAACACAGTCATTCAATTTTTGAATAAACTTTTACGACAATGAACAGGTTTCGCCTTCAGCTGCGGAGAAGGATATGTGCACATGTTCGAGAAAGAGACGCCTCATCACTGGAGGAAAAGAAATGTATTTAGGATTTCGAGGAACTGTTATAAGTACGTTACATTAAATAAATAAAAAAATGTGCTAGGTAATAGTAAGTGAATATTAATACCTCACAAGTCTGACAGCGACGCACGCATCGCTACACGCGGTTCCAATGCATAGGTAAGTAGTGTGCGTCACAGGTCCCAGCGAGCTTACTTCATTTATGAAACTTTGTCTCATTGAAAGATTAAGTTTAAATTATACATACATATTTTAGTATGTCTGTAAATTATACCTCATTTAATACTTCCCTGAATTTTAAAAGCGTGGTTTTTTCCTTTCACCAAGGCATACACGGGATTATCCAATTTGGTCTCCCCTCGACGCCGTTCAGCATATCGCTGTGGATCCAAATCAAGAAACATTGCTTATAACGACACTACGAAAACAATTGTATTATGTGAAGCTATTTGGACAGCATATGTTGCAGGTTAGTAAAAATCTTACCTTATTTTATGAATATACCTAAGATCAAATAAGAGTCTAAGGAGACACTTCGCCTCCTTATATGTGTTCTATCGCTTGTACAACTGGTTGTGCTGTGAAAAACCGTTTGAGATGATACCCACGGTCGCTTTTAATCACCGCACCGCTCGGCAGGGTGTTGTTTTGTTGGGTGTCCTCACACCCGAGCCTGAAGGGTCACGCACTGTAAGGTTTAAGAGGAATTTCCGCCCACGAACGCTGCGGCTGTGGAATGAGCTTCCTGCCGTGGTTTTTTCCAGGGGGCTATTATGTCACACCACGTTTTAGAATGAACTTTGTTATTCCTTTGAGCGTAACATAGTGGAAAGTAGGAATTTTTTTTCACTCGTGTTTTTGAGCAGAATGAGACTAGAAAAGTATAGAACTGGAAGAAACATGATTTCAGGATTTTTTTGAAAAACATGCCGTTAACTAATATCTATTAAGCTTTCACTAGACGTTAAAAATGATCAAATGAGAGGAATATGTACTTTAAAATCAATCAAGTAATGCCTAGGTAATGCTTAAACTTCTGAGTACGAGGTTCAAGATAATTTAAGGGCATACATTAAAACTATTCGATACTTTTTCGTGCGGTTGCGGTTGAATCTTTATGAATATTTTAATTATAAGAATCCTCCTGCCACCGTAAATATTTTATGTACAGTCGAGATCGTTAAAATCGACGCGTCCAACTGAACAATAATTTGTGAACACAACCTTATTTGTATGCATATAAGGTCGTGTACAGATATTTTTGTTCAGTCGACTACAAAGAGATGTCACCTTATTGCGTTGTAATATGTGGATACATCTCTTTTGTTTTTTTCCTTATAAATTTCTCATTTTCCGAAGTCCAAAGAAAGTTTTCAAAGAGTTATAACATTTCGTAGAAAAAGGATACTATCAGCAGAGTACACGCATTCACAACAAGTAGTTGACTGTACTTGAATATAACGACAATATGAATATTGATTAGACATATAGGTAGTTTATAGAAGCTTGTAATTATTATTCTCATAACGAGAGGTTCCCATACCACGCGATGTTCATATTAAGTACCGATTTCTTTCTAGAACCCCGTAATTGCTTTCACCGAACTCGGACCGGCTATGCACTACGGACCTATAAATTCACTGTCCATGTGCGCTTGGAAGCCTATCTTCATGACATCAGGGGAACAGGACAAGAGCATCCGGATTTGGAACTACTTGACTGACGATATTGAGATGATTAAGTTGTATCAAGAGGAAATCTCGTGCGTCTCTTTACATCCTACCGGTAATGTATCTAAACAAATGTGTAAAACATCAAAATGCGTGCCACAATATTTGTAACGTAATAACTATATGGTGGCATAATTTACTCCATGGTCACTTATAAGTTGTCTAGTCGAATAATGCTTCGTTAGTTTAGTTGGTTCACGTGACGGCTCTATCAAAATAAATGGCAGTTATAGGGATTGCCGATAGAAGTGAAAACTCAGAACTTTTTATTTTAGGAAATAAATGATTAAAATGTTTACTTTTCACTTTTTCACCATTTCACTTTTCACCTCACCTCACTTCACTTTATTTTACAGTTACACTTTACTTTTTCATTTTACATGTTTCTCAATCGTAGGGTTTTTCGTTTTCGTGACGATGACGTCAACATGTCGGTTCCTCGAACCCATAAAATTTTCCCCTACTTACCAAAAAGTGGCCAACGCTAGAAGGGCTGACGTTCGATTCCTTCATAAACTGTTGTTTATGTTGCAGGTCTTTTTGCTGTAATAGGTTTCTCAGACAAATTACGATTCATGGTGGTACTGATCGACGATTTCGAAGTAATGAGGGAGTTCCCTATAAGGAACTGCAAGCGTGCTAAGTTTAGCACGAACGGACATCTCTTCGCCGCTGTCAACGGTCAAGTCATACAAGTGTTCTCTTCGGTTTCGTTTAACAACGTGTACAATCTAAAGGGACATAACGGAATTGTAAGATTTATAATTTTGTTTATTATGAAATTATGATGTGGTGCGTTTCTGACCGTTGCTTCCCAGTAAGTAGTTTGCCTCTCAGTGGCAGAGGTTGTCTATACCTATATTCTAGTCCCATCTCGCCTAGCCCACCTCTCAAACTGCGTCGACTTTTGAGCGCAAATATGGTCAATCTATTAATTTTACAATATACCAAGCTCTAAATCTCGTGCAAACCCCGACTTTGTTAGGTGTTATGTAGGTAGCTACACATAGGCAAGGTGTCATGGCATCAGTCGCAAATATACGTTGCAATCATCTCGAGCGTGGTTTCATTTCTCATACATATCAATTTGAAAATTACCCATTTGGTTAATATGTATATTATTTTAGATTACTTCACTTTCATGGTCTGCTAACGACCTGTGGTTGGTGTCTTGCGGCAACGAGGGCGCCGTGTATGAATGGAGCATGTCTTCGGGTCAGCGAGTCGGTGAAGTGATACTGAAGACTAATCAGTTCGCTGCTTGCGCTGTTAGCAGGTTAGGAACATTTACATTTTTTTATTGAAATTTTTAGACAAGTAGACAAACCAATACAAGGCAAAACTGCTTTGTTAACACCATAAAAGCCAAAATTAAAGGTCAGTTACAGATAAACGTCTAATAACCTCCTCTTTCGAAATCTTGAAGTCGGTTGAAAAGTCAGATACTTATCTCAGTTATCTTTGCAAATTGGAGGAAAACAGTTCAAGACAGTAAATATTGAGCCTAGTTCTCAAACGGTGTTAATTTTATATTGACAACTCATACGAGAATAAAGTGTTTTCTTTTCAGTCACGGAAAAGTAACGTATGGTGTAGGCAGTGACGGAGAAATAAAAGAAATTGGTTCTAATACTATCCGAAGGAATCTGCCACTGCTTGGCTGTGCACTAGACACTATATTATTATCTCGTTCTGACATGATGCTATTCATAACCGGCGGAGAAGGCGGGGTGACATCTGTCAATTTACCACTTTTGGATAAAGCTATTTATAATGAGTTCCATATGCATAACAAGAAGGTGACTTGTACAGCTCTCGCCTATGATGACCAGACGCTGATATCAGTGGCAGAAGATGCCTCTATTTGTATATGGCGATTGACAAATGCTGAAGGGAGAGCGATTGCTTTGGATAAGGATTTCGCTTACTCTAAAGAGATATTAATCAGTAAAAAAGATTTGAAGGATAAAATCAATAGCATCAATGTGAGTAGAGTACTTAAAAAAATTGGCAGTTATAGGGACTGCCGATAGAAGTGAAAACTTAGAACTTTTAGTATTAAAATTAGAAATATCACAATATTTGTATTAAAATTATCAGCATCAATCTGGTTTTCACATCTACTGACACTCCGAGCAACAATTATACTATACGTGTGGGGTACCTACCAATAGAAAGCTTGCAAAAAATTAGGACGCCGACTGATATTGACTTGATTTTACGTGCAGTAGCCCATTTAACCCATTTAAAAATGCAATTTTTCATACTAAAATTACAGCTCTGTCCCAGCCTTTTTTTTAACTATAGCTAACTAGAAACTGAGAACCAAATAGTCGACTAAACAGACCCTGGAGATTACGGCATAATTATTTGGTAGACCTACCTTTAACAGTTTTTAGAACACAGACTGACCTAAGGTAGGACTTATATAGGACTTAATGTGTACCTACAGTCAATTTACAATGGTGATTTTCTTTGATTAATATTAAAATCATAAGAGAAAACTATTACTTACAAAATTAAACATTATTTGAACGGTTATAAGTTTAACTACCGAACGAGCCTTTCAACCCAAGGAAAATCTTGTGATGCGTTTTTGTTTTTGTGTGACGGTGTCGGTGACGCGAGCTCATAAGATTTCCCTCTACCAAAAAATGCCCAACGCGGCTAAAGAAGTTTTCACTTCAAAAACTGAATGTGCCGGTATTAGTATTAGATAATGTAAGAAACATATCATT
The DNA here is from genome assembly GCA_911728535.1 of Pammene fasciana. Lineage (NCBI taxonomy): Eukaryota > Metazoa > Arthropoda > Insecta > Lepidoptera > Tortricidae > Pammene > Pammene fasciana. The sequence goes on along the minus strand of OU452276.1, from coordinate 12,959,520 downwards.
TACATCACCGTACATCTAGCCAAACACCACTACGACTGGCGCCCAACGTGGGGCAAACATTTTGGTGTTGTAAATCATTAGTTTCTTTACTGGAATAATTATAACCGTCAGTAAATGATGGCTAAGACTACTAAATAAAATAAAAAATCAGGAATGAAAAACATGTAACTTTAACCAGTAATCATCCACGTATAATTACAGCTACTTAGTACAAGGATGAGTGAATTAGAAACCGAACACTCATACCAACTTCGACAAGCTGAAGCCACGCAAGCAGAAAAACTGAAAGAGGTACATGAAGGTTATTGTGCGGCCATCGAAGAACTCAAAGAAAAGAATGAGGTAATAAATTATTACTAACTATTACCAGGTAGCGTCAACTCGTAACTTTATTGCTTTACTATAAAATTAATATAATGAACGTTTATTTAATAACTGGTCGTAAATTTAACAGACAATGGAGAATGAACATACCCATGAAATCGGTATGATTCAACAAGATATTGCAAAGCTGCGCTCGGGACATGAAAGAACTCTGCAAGCATTGGAAGCAGACTTTAATATACGGCTTATCGGCGAATATGATAGATATCAGGTACGTAGACATTCCGAATATTGGTTTATTGAGTATAATCTAGACATGTATTCACTGAATCAAAATTGAAACATGACGATGTTGATGTTATGAGTAAGTTGGCGAGGACTTAAATTGGAATAAAAAAGCCGTAAGTAGCTCAAGTTTAGGGGATGGTGAAAATTTTAAGTCATAACCTTTGAAACACAAATGATATTTTTAGACTCTGGAAGATAAAACTGCTCGGATGCGTAAAGAGTACGAACAGCGGTTGGAGGATCTCGCCGAGAGCAAACGCCTAGCGCTGAGGGAGATGAACAACATGTTCGAGGCGAAGTTGGAAGAAAAGGAGCTGATGTTGCTAGAGGTAGCGTTGCACAGTTTAAGTATTATGCTCTTTAGAGATTTGCATTTCAAGATTACAATATCACATTACTTATTAAAAGATATTAGAACTTTCAATTGATTAAGAAAGGTACGTAATGTTAAACGATTGTATTTAATGTTTCTATGTCAGGCACTGAAACCGAAAGGAACAAACCGAAATTAAATCTATGAGATGTTGTAGTCGTAGACTCGAAAAGTCACTAGACACATGTCTATCTATCCATAAAATGTATTTACTAACATTTCTTGTTATTCCATCCACTCCATTCCATTTTTTGTTGATGTGTTGTTTCTTGTTGTTTGTCTACCGGTGGTAGTTTCTTTTTCTCTCTGACGTTCATAAGTGCATTGTAATGTGCGTAAATTGAAGAATAAATATCTTTTATTATCTTTTTTTTTCACACATCTGTTTTTGCATGTTTTAGTTACACGAACAAGCAGATTTGGAGAAACGTGAACATGAAACGATTAAGTCGTCTATTGAAGAGGACGCGGATCGCGAAATAATAGAGATTAGAACTTCGTACGAAGTGCAGCTAAAAGAAGAAAAAGACGCCAATGTGAGACTTAAGGGAGAGACGGGGCTTATGAAGAAGAAAATGATTGCTGCCCATAAAGAAATAGAAGAGTTTAAAGTACAAGTGGCGCAACTGAAATGTAATATAAAGTTGCTTTATACCCTCTTTTCCATAACACTTGAAAAGCGTGCCTCTTATTAAGAAAAAGAAATGTCAACGTTGTATTAGATAAACATAACTGCATTTAAAAATAGAGTAAACGGTAATAAATATGAGTTGTTCTATCCATTTTAGACTATGTAATTCCAATAACACCGATTTTGTTACAAGATTAATCTATTTCATATATAGATTTACAGAATTTAAGAAACAAACTTGACCTGACTTGGTCATTTGATCAATGATATACCTATGTATCTATAGAACTATTGTCATTAGCCAAACGTCTCGTTCACGTATTTTAAAATATCTAAAGATGTAATATAACATTAATAGGCATATAATATTAGGCATACCTACTAACAATTAACATCACACAAATTTCCACAGTGGAACATATACAGTTTCAAAAGGTAATATCAAACTTAGAACGCGATGTGACGGATTTGAAAAAGGAGATACAAGAGCGAGATGGAACGATCCAGGATAAAGAGAAACGGATTTATGAACTGAAACGTAAGAAGCAGGAATTAGAGAAATACAAGTTTGTATTGAATTTCAAGATCACTGAGCTGAAAAACCAGGTTTGTTTATTATCATTAATGACTGTATTAAATTAATTATCAATTTTATTCATAAAAACTAAGTGACGGCTGTTTTTAACGTAGATTGAACCTAAAGAAAGAGACTTAGCCGAGTTGACCATTCAAATAAATGATATGGAAAATGAAGAGTTCAAGCTATTAAATATTAAACATGAACTTGGTATGGCTTCGAATCAGTTTAGACGTTCTTCCGTAGCCAAATAGAAAGCTGACCTCATACATGAAATGAAAAAAGTTACAGCTGCTAATGCTGGGGTTATAAACTGCCAATTGCTCACTTTAGAGGGCGCTTCTTCCACTTTCTTTCCCATCGGAGGTGACAGGCCATTATGTGTGTCAATGTCAAGTTTTGTGTTTTAGGGTGTGGTTAAGGCGCCTTAAAGCGCAAATTTATCAAGATTCGTTTAGCACATACAAAGACTTAAAATAAATTAGAACACAAAGATTCTGTGTCTAATCCTGGATTTAGTAGAAGAGGCGCCCTGGGCAACGTGTTTCCAGTTTTTAACCCCATTTTTGAATTGGTTTGTAACAGATCGAGCCGTTAGATCGCACTATCAAAGAGAAAAAAAACCGTATTCTAGAACTGGAAGTGTCGCTAGAGATTCTGCTTAAGAAAAGATCGTTCCGTGGTAAAGCTATATTTGTAAACAATGTTCAGTTGTAATTTTTTTCACCTGTCACGTACGTCATGGAATGGCATCACGTTATATCACACTAGTTTATTAATTAACTCTTGCACTGATGTACTAATTGTCACGGTAATTTCATATCTGCAATCGATGTCGTTACATTAGTCTCGTAGATTGTTTCACAAATACCTATGTTTATTATTTTAGTAGGTAATTATTTGCCCTTGATGGGAACACTGCCTTGTCCTCGTTAAAATTAGTCATCAATTTGAGACGAAAGTTCAAGTACGCATACGTATTGAAATTGAGTAACGCTTTACAATTAACTCGTACCTACTTTTTATTAGTTCTAAGTGTTCCTTAATACGTGTACCTACGCACAATATTATGAATTATGCTGTCTGATGAAATCTAAAACGTTTTTGAATCAGACTCAGACTATACTCAAACGACATAAATTCGTACCTTATCACATAATAAAAAAAATTGCACGAATAAAACTTCTTAAACTCTTTCCCGCTTATTCATAAACGTATTGCAAACCTCATTTAACTAAATCATCTTTTGTCCTTATCTGTCACATTGACAGTTGTGTTTGTTAGAAACAGACAAAATACATTTTAACTAAATGAGGTTTGGAACACGTTTATGAATAAGCGGGTTTGTATTTCGCACTATGTTGTAATTTCTTTCTTCTCTCTTACACCGAAATGTGCATAAATTTGACGCTTTATTCTTAAACCCAATGTAAGGCGGAGGGGAAACATAATACCGATTGCCCATATATTTTAAATTTTATTACAAAGTAGGTACTACGGGTGAACCCCAATCGCAATGATTTTCACTTTAAACTATTTATGTATTTATCTGATTGTAATGAAAGAGAAAAACGGATGTTTAATCATATTTCATTTTAGAACTCAAAATCGCGCGGCTAAATGAACAGTTAGCTTCGGCAAAGAAAGATTTCATGAACGAAGCCGATATGAGTATGCAACTAAAAAGCACGTTGAAGAAGATTAAAATTGATCTTCATAACATGACGGCGAATTTCCAAGATCCTGGTAAACTGAAGTTAAACGTAAAGGTATATTCCTTGTTTTCTCGTAAACGTTCTACGAAATAAGTTATCGTACCCAAAGTTTGACAGCCTATAATTAACCTTTTCCACGCCAAAGACGTATATATCGGCACCACAGGTACAACGCCAAAGACCGATGTATCGGTCACCGACCACAGAGCAAAATAGACCTACATGCACACACATAAAGTTTAACTTCATTTTTGTCATTAGATGTCGTGGCGTCTGAGTAGTAGGTTTTGCCTTTGACATGGCGTCGAAAAGGTTAAAAGGCGCTGTAAGGACAAGTCTTTTGGTAACTGACAAATGTCAACTGTTTATCAATTCTGTATCATTCATGGAGTTATTCTACGGCAGCACCTTCTTCACTGGCTGCCAGATTTAAATTTATATTTATAATCGGCTTTGAGGTGACAATGAATTTGACCGTTATCACATTTCACACTGCAGGCGTTATTCCATAAGTACACAGAAGACGTAGATTTCGTCCGAGGCCGCGTGGCAGAGAACGAGGCTATCCGCGAGTTTAACCGGCAGAGGGACCACTTGGAGAAGCAGGTGGCCAGCTGCCGGCAGCAGCTTGCTAAGGCGCTAGGAGGGTCCAAGAACGACATTAATAGGATTATGGACGTAAGTGTTATGTTTAATATGGAGCGTAAAGGCTTGATTTTATACCGTACCGTGGCAATACTAGCCATCTGCGAGTTTAACCGGCAGAGGGACCACTTGGAGAAGCAGGTGGCCAACTGCCGGTATCAGTTTGCTAAGGCGCTAGGAGGGTCTAAGAACGACATTAATAGGATTATGAACGTGAGTATTATGTTTAATATGGAGCGTAAAGGCTTGACTTTATACCGTACCGTGGCAATACTAGCCGTCCGCGAGTTTAACCGGCAGAGGGACCACTTGGAGAAGCAGGTGGCCAGCGGCCGGCATCAGTTTGCTAAGGCGCTAGGAGGGTCCAAGAACGACAGTAATAGGATTATGGACGTAAGGGTTTAATATTATTAGAATAAGAACTTTAGACTGAATTAAAAGGAACTTTATAAAAATCAATGTATAAGTGTGACGAGAGTTTTGGAACATTGATCCAATCGCTTTAACTGACTGAACTACTGGCAACTATAGTGGGGAGATAAGAGTTTGACAGGTCGCCGAGCACTTTTTATACTTCTGCATATACGTACAGTCAAGTCCACGGAGTAGGATGGAGATGGCAAGTAGGCGTTCCCGTGTATCCGACAGTAAGTAGCGGCCGACTCACTTTGTGCACAGACTATGATCAATTGATCAGTTGTTTTGGAAACATCATACGTACGCTCGTGTAACAAAAAATGATTATTAAATTTAAAATGCCGTATTGTGCAATATTAAGCTGCAGACATCATAGTGGTTTAAAATATCTTTCACGTGGATGTATTTCCTATCACCGTTAGGTATTTTTTAAAACATAATCCAAAAAAAACTAAATAACTGTTTGTTTTGCATTATTTGCAATGTACGTTAAACAAAACTATGTTTTATTTGTTACAACTTAGAGTTCATAATATTTTGTCACTGTTCTTTATGTTTATCTAGAAAATTCGCTATCCTAAATGTCAAATAACTTTCGCTACTCGAGTGCCGCGCAATGTCGCTATTTATATCGATAAAGTTAATAAAGCTAATCTTACGACATTTCAAGTTTGATGTTATTATTTTAGATAAGTTTTAATTTCAATATATAATTTAGCGCATATTTGTATTTATCAAGACGGCGGTTGCCGTGCAACCCCCTAAAGTTGCGTGCAAACCATAATTACAGCAAATAATAATAAAAGGCGTGAGATTTCCCTAGAGCAAAATTACAATAATTATTGATAACGTGACGAAAACCTAAGATCCCACAAGTACAGATCACATCAACATTTACTTCAAATCTCCCACAGTAATATTAAATTTCGCGTCTTTTAAAATGAAAAATTGGTTTATCAGACTACAAAATTCGCTTTATTTTTAAACCTAGAAAATAGCTCAGTTAATATTATATTAGTTGTTTATTTGTTGTTTTCATTTGTACGGTACCTACCTTATTTTAATAATTACGACGTATTGCATAATCCTAAGTTATGAATGTTAAGCAAGAAATACTATTCAATTTATTAACTGACAACCTGGATTTTATTACTTTTGCTTTTACACTTGAGTAAGTGCCTGAATCCTAAAGGTCCAGATGGAACGATCAAATTATCAATTTCAATTGAATCAGAAATTAAATGTACATACTTCACATCTAGTCCATATCCACACGTACAAAACTTAAGTAGCTATTTTAGATTTGTTAGTGGCAATAACCACGCAAACTAGCGTCAAATATTGGAATTTTGCCGCCCCTTCCTGATTTGATGGTCACAATTTTACAATAAAATCAAGTGGAATCGATCAGCCTTCATAATGTATGCTTTCACACAAAGTTGATTTGACAACTTAATCGGGTTGTCCCGTCTACACTGGCCTTAAATGCGTACTACATGTTGTTTTTCATACAATTACGATTAGCATTAGCACCTACCTATATTGTAAATATTATAATCTTAAGTAAGGTATAATATAATTGATTTAAGTTATATATATGTATATAAGTAAGTGTGATCCTATTGTTTTATCGATATTTTTGTGTTCGGATAGGTATTTAAATGCATATTTTATCACCTAACCTAATACCTAACCGAACACACAAATATCGATAAAATACTCGGATCACACTATCCCCTTCCTATATCGAATGGCAAATAGTCATATCATTATAGGAAGTTCACAGTCACATGGGACGTTTTGTTTTTGGATGTTATGGGCATATAAAAAAAGTTCCCAACCCATAGCTACTCGCAGGCATGCAGAGATCTCGAATATACCAGTATAACGTAACCGTAAGATCCGTAACAAATTATGCATAGTGAGACCTTACTTACACTGGTTTCTTTAGCCCTTTTCTCGTCTGTAATAAGAAAGTGATTTTAACTATTAAATTTATTTAAAATAGTGCCATCCAGTGTTAAGTAGTTGTATTAGGTGAATGTTGAGCGAAATTTTGTAAGAAAATTAAATAGTCATATGTCTCATAACTTTGACATTATATTTTAGATTGTGGCTCATGTAGCCTACAGTTGAGATTCGTTCGAGAAATGTCAATCAGTAACAGCCTATCGGTATGGAAAGTTGCTACGAATCAAAGCATTTTTGTAATTGTGTGACGTATTTTAACATACCTATGAATGTCTGAGTTTGGCGACATTGGTTTTCATACTAAATAGCAGTCATTTCACATCCACTAGTTTATTAATTCGTGGTCAAGTCAACGCCAAAAAATGTATATTTTATTTTATTTTGTAATTATGGACCTTAATCATAAAGGAGTAAGGTGAAAACGTGTAGGCAGAGACTATAGATAATTAATATAGACAGCCACAGACTAATAACTTTTTGAAGCTCATGTCTGAAAGTGCCATCTATGGTACACTCCTCAAGGAAAAAGCTAGCTTTACTACGGTACAACAAGTAGCGTACCGTAGTAAAGCTAGCTTTTTCCTTACTTACGAGCTACCTTTAGGTGGCTCTCGAGTAGATGGCGATTTCAGACATGAGCTTCAAAAAGTTCTTAGACTGTACTGCTCTATAATATATATAAGTTACTCTATGGTGTAGGTATACATATTTTTGGCGTTGACTGTACCTAATTATGATATACAAGGGAAAACCATTCAGCTACCTAACATAAAACCTGACTGCCTCTTCATAACATAAAATATCCACGCTCACATTGCTTTGCTTTCATCGCAAAATCACCCCGATTTCACGTGTTTACGTAAGTATACCATCCCCGTAAGAGACAGGTCATATCATCTTGTCCGTTGATGATGATGATGGTATCCTGTTATCCCTCATCAGGGACATAGGGCTCTCAGAAGTGATTTCCATTGTTCACGATCCTGTGCGGCCTCCTCCAGCTCCGTCCAACCAAGGCCAAGGCATGCATCATGTCCGTTACAAGTGAAAATAAATAAACTAGTGGTTCTGTGAACCGTAGACTTCGGAGAACATAAATAACGCGACAGTAAACTTCCCCCCTTTTCCCCCTCATTTTCTTTCCAATCAAAAAAATGGCTCGACAATTTTTGGCAAATAAATCAAGAAACGTACATGCCAAGTTTCATCGAAATCGGATTAAAAATGCGACCTCTAGACCGACACTGACCAACCAACCAACCAATACACACACATCAATCTGCCAAATAGTCGTACCAGTGAAAATGGAGACGTTCGTCGCCTCGCTACGCTCGGCTCCTCAGCCAATAAATATTAGGACAATCTTACACAAATCAACCCAGTCCCACAGTAAGCTCAATAAGGCTTGTGTTGTAGGTACTAGGCGACGATATATATAATAGATAGATGTAAATAAATACCTAAATACATAGAAAACATCCATAATTCAGGAACAAATATATGTGATAAACACACAAATAAATGCCCTGACCAGGGATCGAACACGGGACCTCCTGCTTCATAGGCAGGGTCACTACCAACTAGGCTAGGAGGCCGTTAAATATTTTATTCTTCATGCGAACAGGAGAACTGCACTCTTCTGTCTGAGATCAACAATCTCAGGACGGAGTTGAAGTCGACGAGGTCGCGGTGTTTCCAAATGGAGTCGATTTTGGGACTGTCGGCGCGCTACATCCCGCCGGCAATCGCTCGCGCCAAGTTGAAGCACGTTACAGAGGACAGGGAGAAATTGGACGAGAAATTCAAGCAGAAAATTGAGGTATGATGCGATATTAATGGAATCTATTGTTTTGCAGGCATGGTATATAGGTTTGATTATGGTAGATAGGTTTGTCAAATCGCCGGGTGACAACCAAAATTCACGAACTAGGTACCTACAGTCACGAACCCGGATTGTTGAGCCACTTGCCATTGTTCGTAATTTAGCCGTGTAATAACTGACTGTTGGCAGCTTGGGGAGCCCCCAAAACCTGATTAGCAAACCTCTAATTGAATTTTTTTTTCCTTTGAAGTACTTTATTCATTTGTACAAATCCAATGAAGTATTAAATTATTGAATTGAACATGATATTGAATAAAGAGCTGTGTGTGTGTATATAGTTTAGGGGTCCCAGATTTTTTTTGCCCAGGGCCCTTGGTCACCTAGCTTTGCCATTGAATGCAAGAAAATCTTTCTGCACTTTTGCACATTACGTATTCTGTGGTATGTTTTTGTTACACTCGATAAGGTTTGTCAACAGTCTATATACAATCGCCATCAAATATATCGGAGCGGCCAGGGCACTCAAAAGTATCTGAACATGGACTTTATCGCCGTTACAATAGAGGCGATGTTCAGATATTTGTGACTACCTTGGCCGCTCCGATATATCTGATGACAACTGTACATATGTATATTGTTTATCTCTCACAGGAAAGAGAAGAAACAATCGTAGCATTGAAGGAGGAAAACGATCGTCTACTTAGTAAGATGCGTTGCGTGGACGAAGCGGGCGAACCTTCGGGTACACAGAATAAGTAGTAGCTATGAATAGTAGCTAAACATTACCTACCATTATACCGAAGTATCGAACATTAGAATATCGAAGAAGAAAGATTTACTAAAGATGACGTGGGATTTTTTATCACTTCATGTTGTGAAACTGCACAATAAGAGCGAAGCGTAAGCAGAGCGAGCGGCGTCATTATCATATTCCTGTGATGAGACCCCAATTTCCATAATGTTCCAGACTTACATCCGCAAATTAAAATGTACACTAATGCGGTGGTCGTTACCAAATGTGGGTTTTCTGAACCGATTTTTCCGCCAGATGGCAGCATCCTGGCTAGAGGTCCAGCTGTCATGAATAGTCATAATCCACCAATCATGTTTAATCACATTTTTTTTGATTGGTGGATTTTGACAGCTGCTTTCAAAAAGTCCTCTCTTCACAGTGCCGCCACCTGGATTTCAGGAAACCCTCATTGACGTTCTTATCATTGATTGCAACTTATTTCATTTAGATGACGTATGAAACTGCTAGTGGTACTTAGTTTTAAAATAAAAATATACGTTTTACCAAAATTGTCTTTATATTTCCACCAGAAATATTGAGTGCTATTACTATAATTAAATGTGTCGGCCTTAAAAATAATTCAACTTTAAAAACATACTATGTATTGCAAATCATCTCTTATCAACATTCAGTCATTAGCATACAATAAATAAATAAAAAAACCATCACCTTCAATATCCAACACCGCCGTAATGCAATGCATACGCGAAGAAATTTGAATATTTGTAAGAGGCGTCACACACGGCCGCTTTTTGCTATGAATTTATTGCGACACATAATTGACTTGACACATTGAAGTATGAGTCATGATCGTACTACCTTTGTAGTATTAATAGTAGTATGAAAACAGTTTATTGTACAACAGAAGAAAATTACAACAGTGAAAATACTACATCATTACGTGAACTTATTCCCTGAGTTTGTGACAAAAAGCATGACGCTGACGGTTGTCATTGACAGTCAGTCTGGCAACGAGCGCTAACTGATGGTACAGTCGCCATCAAATATATCGGAGCGGCCAAGGTACTCAAAAATATCTGAACATGCACTTTATCGCCTTGATAATAGAAGCGTTGTTCAGATATTTGTGACCGCCTTGACCGCCCCAATTTATTTGATGGCCATTTTACAGCGCTCTTTTTAATTTACTTTCTTCAACAAGGCCAAAGTTTTAGTTTACTTATTTTTTATTTCTGGGATGCATACAAATTTGTTCGTTGATAGTTTGTGCTGTGTACTTTATTGCTGTAAAGCTGGCTATGTGTGACCCTCAAATATTTGCGACAGTACTACTTGGAAAACATAAGCGACGTCAGACGTCTATAAATGCAAATTGACTAAGTTTATAGAATGAATGGAATGATTGCTTTACGGCCCTTGGGGTAGTCCGGGAACTCCTTCTTGTAGTTGCGGTGCTTGCCGAACGCCCATACCGCCATCTGGTAGAAACCGACTGCGGCGAAGAGGCCAGCTGAAATTAAAAAAACGATATTCTCATAAAACGTGCATCAGAGGGTCAATTTTACATACGATTGTGTAATAATAAGTCCTAAGGCTAACCCCACACTAGCGTCTTTCCAGCGTCACAAAATTACCTGCACGGTGCAGTAGTCTCTTAACAATAAAGTCGTGTAATTCGTGTATAGCTCATTTTGAACACCCTACCCGCTTAACTACTTTTGCTGCTGGCTGTACTAATGACAAAAAAGTTTTCGCCGTAATTAGTATGATTGTGCATTTTTGGCCGTTCGTGGTAGGTATTAATATTGTAGGTACCTTTTCAAATAGTGACATTAATCGCATTATTTTGGTAAAGGTAGGTTTGGGTTGAAGCCAGCGCTTAGGTACGTACGTTGTACATTGTAGGTACCATTGGGTTCAAAAATGCATGGGCAATTTATGAATGTATTCATTGATAAATTGGCCATGCATATGAACCCGATGGTACATGTTCAATATAGTATTCGATCAGATCAGTGTAAGATCCAGTCTCCAAAAGTGCCTACCTTTAAATATTGATACAAATAATGACGACAATCCGAAAAAGCTAATTTCTAAACAATTGCATTAATTTAATTATTAAAGACTATCATCCTCGACATCCACTATACATTAGTTCCGTACAAGGCGGGAAGAAGTTGACAAGTCGCGGCGAAAAGTTGATTTTATATCTCGAGTTATCAACTTCTTCCCGCCTTGTACGGAGTTATTTCACGTAACCAAAAAACCTGGAGCTGCTAAAAATTCTACTACTGTCATCAGACAAAAAGTCGCAACAATCGTAATTTAGCTTTAATTTATAACGAGGAATGTTACTCTGGTTTTAAGTTCTAATTGTAGGAAAATACTACTTTGGCGTGATACCAAGAATGTACAAAAATAATTATTTTAATGCTATGTTAATTAATCCATTTACTAACGAATCGAGTAACGGGACCGATTACGTCAAATCAGACCGGCAACTTACAAAATTACTCGACTATGAGTCAAACGTAAGTAGACTTTATCTCATAGCAATAAAGTTTTAAGTACAAGTAAATACATACACAGAGATAAACTAACAGGTGCTACAATATCGATGTTTTCAAAGCGTTTTAATATAAATGTACCTTAAACACTTCACCTTCAACTCTAACGTGAACGTAACTTGTTAATTAAATAACTCCTTATGTAAATCGTATGCCGAAGTGAGCAAAGGTCATGGTAAACAGACTCGACGACGTTCGATCAGTTAGCGTTATCAAATTTATCGATTTTATATCAATGTTTTATGCACTTGTATCGAACCTAACGATGCATTGCAATAGAGGAAGAATATTTGAATAATTACTATCTTCCTAACTAAATACGTAAGCATCAACACCAAGGTATCTATAAAGTTTATGTCAGGATTGTTTGACACTGTCATACAAATTCCAGCATGCTAGGTTTCTTTCTACACTGTATTGGAAACTAAAATGGATTAACCCCTGACCAGAAATATATGACGGTTGCCGAATTTCATTGGAACAAAATTTTTCATACTAACTGAACTGTCACCATATATGAGAAAAGAGCGCCCTCTTGACAATGGTCATATATTTCTGGTCAGGCTTTACTTTGTTTCTCTAATCCAGTTTCATAATCAAACTGATGAGCTATGAAATATAAAATCATTGATAGGTTTTCATTGGCATGTGCCATACTTTAGTGACCAACTGGCGCGCCATGGCGGCAGCACATTAAAACTATATAGAGAGTATACGTAACAATTTTCAAACACCTAAGAGCCGACTTCATGTGTAAGTTAGGACGTAGAGTTAAAGAGCGCTGAGTCAGCATTACGTTTCCACAGGGATGCACCTCACATGGGTACTCTACTTCCTCTAAATGTTATCACTACATAGTATAAAACAAAGTCGCTTTCTGCTGTCTGTCTGTCCCTATGTATGCTTAGATCTTTAAAACTACGCAGCGAATTTACATGCATAATATAGTATATTTAGAATCAGTATTGCTCGTGCGAAGCCGGGGCAGGTCGTAACTTATAAAGTAACAAACTTACCAGGGGCACATTGTGTCATGATAGTGAAAAACACCCAGGAGCCGACTTCGTAGGTGTAGTTCGGGCAGGACACGTAGTTGAAGAGTGCTGAGAAGGGGTTTCCGTCGGGCACAGGGATACGCCTCACTTTGGTGCCCGGCGGGCGCAGGTTCTTCAGCAGAATGTGGATGCTCAAGTTGCCCAGTTCACAGAACTGTAATGTAAAACATGTTGTTCATGTTGATGTGTTTGTGGGACTAGGTTGATTTGTGTAAGATTGTCAATTCAATTCGAATCATTTATTCATAAAACAATTTTTACACACATATAATAATTGTTAATAGCTGCAATAATAGTCATCAATATTTGTTTTACAGTTATGTATCAAAGAGGATGAGAGAGATTCATAACAGCCTTGATTTAAAAAAAAACATGTGACACCTCTGGAGTTGCTAGGCTAGTTGGATAGGCTATCGTAACTGCATACCACCAGACATGTTAGCCACCGTCATGGTATAAAAACATGCATACTCAAAAATACACTCCTGTATAGAGCAATGAAGTGTAATTAATTAGAGGTCAATATTGCAGTTTAATTATAAACCCTTTTTAAGTACTCTGCTTATATTCAATATTAAAATGTTCTTTGTGCCTGAATCTTGAATGTCAATATACTTGTAATGCTAGAAAATGACATCAGACACAAGGTTGATATCATAATAATTATCACTACATTGCATACTTACAGCAAAACCTGCAAGCCCTATGAGGAAGCAGTTAGTGCAGGGTGGCGTGTACAGGGGGTGGTTGATATGGTAGGCCACATACAGGGTGAACAACCAGTAGTAAGCGCAATTCTTGAACAAGTTCCTCAGTGGCATGGTTCCGTGGGAGAAACGGTGCACAAACAGGGTCTCCAGCAGTCTCTTGGCATAGTGGATAGACCAGCATATGGCAGCAACACTAAAATAAAAGATAAAAATGAACTCTAACATGAAACGGTCGACCAATTAACTTTCCGAATTTTGCTTATATACAGTGCCTATAAGGCCCAAAGAAGGAGAAAACATATATTATGTATATTACCCCAGATTGATAAAGTTAAATTCATCAGATATAAGTTGTGCCATTAATAAGCATTTTTTATTAAATTTACATTTATTATTAGTACTACACAAATTGTTAAGCATAATTCAATAATTTAGACAAAGGATCAGAGCAACTTATTTGATAACAAACAAATGTCATCTCATTAGTATAGCAAAGTTGCATATTAACCCTTTTCCAGGCTGTACAAATCCTGAAGATTTTTTCAAATATCGTAAATAGCTTCAATCAAAATAGCTACACTTGGTAATTAATTTAAAGGCGAGCTAAATTTTGCGATAGTCCAATCTAATTAGAACCTTAACTTCACAGGTTAAGGTTTAAATTCAATTGCCATGGATGTGGTCAACATACATACTGTACCTGGAAAAGGGTTAACAGCAGCAGGTTTGTTCTTATATCCCAGTCATCCGACAGTTACCACATTGATAGTTCAATAACCCCAATTTATCTTTGATTATTAATTACAATACAAATTAAAATCTGATTTTGTTAAACACCCACCTTGCAGCAGTTGAAGGACCTTCCGTAGGAGTTCCATAGAGAATCCAAGGCCTCTGATACACCCAAAGATACACGAGGAGCGGGCCGGCGTATTCTGCCAAGAATACGCCCTTCCACGATATCTGGGGACCCAGATCTCTGACATAGAGCTTGGCACCATTTTGAACATTCAATTCCTTAAGCGACTGTTCATCCTTCAGCGATTTGCCTTTGGCTTCAAGAGTTATGGATTGGCGGCTGGGATACAATGACTTCTTCACTGCCTGATGAATTTTATCCTTTACAACTTGGATGGTAGCATCTGCGGGCACCTGGATTTTTCCCAGCGGCTTTGAACCGATATTGCTTAAAATCTCGATCTGTAAGTAACGCGTTGCTTAGATATTTTGTGCAACATTATGTATTACCAATTTTAGCGGTATAGTAAAACAGGTTTTAGAGTAACACGACTTACCTCCATGATTTTGTATAATAAGTTACGGACTATTGAAAATGCGCTAATATAGTATTTGCTGTATGCTACAAATCGACTGTATGCAAATTGCAAACGTTACGCCGCAACATACAGACAAATTGGGCTTGGGCAATCGTGTAAAACTCTGAGGGCCTATCGGTAACTTTTTAACGCCGCTCAGTTTTCCGGTGAGGTAAAAGTGCGCTGAATTGCTTTTAAGTTAATGTTACGTCCCTATTGCCGCTCAATAGTCGTTCAACTTTGACTGGTTTTGTCGTAAGCTCAACGAAAACTCCCCGTTTTGAGGTAATGTATTGTCTATGGCTGGAAAAAAATAAATTGAGGGTTTGTTCTGAAACTAAATAAAGTTTATAGCGATGCGATAACTTATGATGGTGTCTTATTTAATGCGAAAAACATAATATCTGAAATAAATATACCTTTAATAGATAGGAAGAAAGGAGAAAGAAAGTTTTGTGTTTTGCGAGGTTTTTTTAACGTTACACTAGAATGAAAAAAGTTACGAACGCTCCTCATCGTCACATTTCACGGTTCCTTTTCACGAATCATTGCAAGTTATTATTTTTCCAAAACCATAAAAAAATATTGCTTTTAAAATAATCAGCGTAATTTTGCTTTAATTTTTTTTATATTTTCAACAAATTTAATAAATCAAGCAAATCAAAAAAATATTATAAAATATGTTGAAAAAATGCCAATTGACAATAATGACATCGACCGTTAAAGTTTGAACTTGATGTTTCGTCTTTGTTGACTGACTGAAGTAATGAAGTTGTTAGATAACAAAGAGAATTTAATGTAGTGTTTGATAATAATGATTTCATAATTTAAACTTGACCTAAACGCTGCTATTTCTCTTTAAATAGTTAAATTACTAGAATATGCTGGTGAAGTGCTAAATTTTCAGCGCATTGCGTTTCTTTTGTGGTTTTTGGCAAAGTTTCCAAATTCTCCTTCATTATTTCGTACAACGATGCCGTGCTGTTTTCCAACTTCTCGTCAGTTTTTCACACACGTGGAATTCGGCAGTTTCAACTGGTAAATACCTATTTATAAGACTCTTTTATCTTTTAGAATCCTTGGTTGTGTACCAGAGTATCAAAATCATAAATTCTTTAACTGCAAAAAATATGGTACAATAAAATGGCATTGACTGGATATTTCTCTACAATGAAATTGTGCCAGTTAGGCATGCAAATGTTAACTAAAACAACAATCTGTAGCCAATACTAATATTAAAATGTCTTAAAACTATAATCATTGCTCAATATCAAACAATAAAACTGTTTTTTGAGCTATTGTTGTTTTTCATAAAAAGGGATGTGTTCGGGGCAAAATCTAATACAAGTATCTTGTGTTTCTATTATAAACAACTTTAGTTGTTTTAAATAGGTCCCGGTATTTCTTTACAAAGACCACCGCCTCGAATGTGAACATGCAAGGTAGTGTTAATATTTGGTGTTCAGTATGCAATAAAAAAAGACAAATTTTAGCAAAAAGTGTAAAAAATATAGGGGAAGGCTTGTGCAAAACATAGGTGTAAAAGACTTTTCAAGGGCTAGTATTTTACAGCTCAACAATAAACCATATCCTAATTATTATTGTGACTATTTTTGATTTAAGAGAATTTTTTATTTATTGTCCTGTTAAAAATGCTTATTTTAGCACAGAGGCAGCCTTAGGGGGTGGCGTCCCTGGACAAATTTTTACAAGGGCCGGCCGGAGGCCTCGTATCACTGACTTTTCCATAACTTATGAACGGAATATCATTTGATATCTACCAGTCCATTTCGGTAAAGGAAACATCGTAAGGAAACCGGACCTAATCCCGATAAGACCTTGTTTCCCCTCTGCTTGCAAAGTCATATGGCAGTCGCTTTCGTAAAAACTAGTGCCTACGCCCATTCATGGAATGTGGTTGTCAAGCGAACCCCAAGCTGGGTCAAACGCTATGAGGAAGAAAGAAAAAAGAGAAGCCCTGCGGTCTTTGGTCTCGGAGGCCAAGATCCACTTTAGGTTGTTTGGCCACTGTAGTAAGTACCTAAGTATTAGTGAATTAAGCTGTATGTCGCAGGTTTGAATCCTGGTAGGGGCGTTTATTTGTGTCTTTATCATGAATCTTTGTTCCCGGGTTATGGATGTTTTCTATCTGTGATATATTATTATTGTCACCGACTAGTACCCATAGTAACAAGCCTTATTGAGTTTACTGTGAGGCTAGGTAGATTTGTGAATGATTGCCCCATATTTTTTTGTAACACGACTATGGCAAACAAGCATACGACCCGCCTGATGGTACACACTAAGCAACTACCGTAACCTATGGACGCCTGCAACTCCAGAGATGTCACATATGCGTGTTGTCGACCTATATGTTACTCCCGGAGTCAAACTATCTTCACACCAAATTTCATCAATTTCATCGGTAAAGTAGTTTAAGCGTTAAGAAGTGACAGACAGAGTTACTTTCGCATTTATAATATTAGTAAGGAGGTCTCAACTCGAGTTTGAATCTTGGAAAGGGAGTTTATTTGTGTGTTTATTACGGATATGTTCTAGAGTTGTGGCTGTTTTCAGATTTCATCCAAATCAATATATTGAATTTAAACTTTCGTGAGACATATTAACACTTTATCACTGCATGCAGCTGTACTCACTTGTGTTTAGTCACTACGCGCGACATGTTTCGCGCGTAGTGACTTAACACAAGTGAGTACAGCCGCATGCAGTGATAATAGTACAAATCAATATAGTAGTTGAATGTAAAAAAAAACTAATAATTATGCATAATAACTCCACAGCCGGATTCGGTTCCAGTTCAAGAGCGCTGACTGCAGAGAACTCCACTGAGCTGCAGGTGATGAGCTCCCGTGGCTGACATAGCCATTATTGCCAATCTTGTTCTCAAGGTAAGCGAAATTGTGATAATGTGAGTACACCTTTTATTTCATTACATTTGGCATCAATATGGATGGTCTCAAATTTCATTGAAATCGATATACTAGTTTTTTAACCGTGTAAAGGTAACAAACAGCTGGAGTTACTTTTGAATTTAAAATATTAGTATCGCTTAGAGAAGCCTCGTGGTAAGAGCGCTAGTAGCCTGGCGGTAAGACGTCCGACTTTCAATCCGGTCTCGGGTTCACACCCCGGCTCGTATCACTGACTTTTCCATAACTTATGAACGGAATATCATTTGATATTTACCAGTCCATTTCGGTAAAGGAAACATCGTAAGGAAACCGGACCTAATCCCGATAAGACCTTGTTTCCCCTCTGCTTGCAAAGTCATGGCAGTCGCTTTCGTAAAAACTAGTGCCTACGCCCATTCATGGAATGTGGTTGTCAAGCGAACCCCAAGCTGGGTCAAACGCTATGAGGAAGAAAGAAAAAAGAGAAGCCCTGCGGTCTTTGGTCTCGGAGGCCAAGATCCACTTTAGGTTGTTTGGCCACTGTAGTAAGTACCTAAGTATTAGTGAATTAAGCTGTATGTCGCAGGTTTGAATCCTGGTAGGGGCGTTTATTTGTGTCTTTATCATGAATCTTTGTTCCCGGGTTATGGATGTTTTCTATCTGTGATATATTATTATTGTCACCGACTAGTACCCATAGTAACAAGCCTTATTGAGTTTACTGTGAGGCTAGGTAGATTTGTGAATGATTGCCCCATATTTTTTTGTAACACGACTATGGCAAACAAGCATACGACCCGCCTGATGGTACACACTAAGCAACTACCGTAACCTATGGACGCCTGCAACTCCAGAGATGTCACATATGCGTGTTGTCGACCTATATGTTACTCCCGGAGTCAAACTATCTTCACACCAAATTTCATCAATTTCATCGGTAAAGTAGTTTAAGCGTTAAGAAGTGACAGACAGAGTTACTTTCGCATTTATAATATTAGTAAGGAGGTCTCAACTCGAGTTTGAATCTTGGAAAGGGAGTTTATTTGTGTGTTTATTACGGATATGTTCTAGAGTTGTGGCTGTTTTCAGATTTCATCCAAATCAATATATTGAATTTAAACTTTCGTGAGACATATTAACACTTTATCACTGCATGCAGCTGTACTCACTTGTGTTTAGTCACTACGCGCGACATGTTTCGCGCGTAGTGACTTAACACAAGTGAGTACAGCCGCATGCAGTGATAATAGTACAAATCAATATAGTAGTTGAATGTAAAAAAAAACTAATAATTATGCATAATAACTCCACAGCCGGATTCGGTTCCAGTTCAAGAGCGCTGACTGCAGAGAACTCCACTGAGCTGCAGGTGATGAGCTCCCGTGGCTGACATAGCCATTATTGCCAATCTTGTTCTCAAGGTAAGCGAAATTGTGATAATGTGAGTACACCTTTTATTTCATTACATTTGGCATCAATATGGATGGTCTCAAATTTCATTGAAATCGATATACTAGTTTTTTAACCGTGTAAAGGTAACAAACAGCTGGAGTTACTTTTGAATTTAAAATATTAGTATCGCTTAGAGAAGCCTCGTGGTAAGAGCGCTAGTAGCCTGGCGGTAAGACGTCCGACTTTCAATCCGGTCTCGGGTTCACACCCCGGCTCGTATCACTGACTTTTCCATAACTTATGAACGGAATATCATTTGATATTTACCAGTCCATTTCGGTAAAGGAAACATCGTAAGGAAACCGGACCTAATCCCGATAAGACCTTGTTTCCCCTCTGCTTGCAAAGTCATGGCAGTCGCTTTCGTAAAAACTAGTGCCTACGCCCAGTATGTCCCAGGTTTGAATCCTGGTAGGGGCGTTTATTTGTGTCTTTATCATGAATCTTTGTTCCCGAGTTATGGATGTTTTCTATCTGTGATATATTATTATTGTCACCGACTAGTACCCATAGTAACAAGCCTTATTGAGTTTACTGTGAGGCTAGGTAGATTTGTGAATGATTGCCCCATATTTTTTTGTAACACGACTATGGCAAACAAGCATACGACCCGCCTGATGGTACACACTAAGCAACTACCGTAACCTATGGACGCCTGCAACTCCAAAGATGTCACATATGCGTGTTGTCGACCTATATGTTACTCCCGGAGTCAAACTATCTTCACACCAAATTTCATCAATTTCATCGGTAAAGTGGTTTAAGCGTTAAGAAGTGACAGACAGAGTTACTTTCGCATTTATAATATTAGTAAGGAGGTCTCAACTCGAGTTTGAATCTTGGAAAGGGAGTTTATTTGTGTTTTTATTACGGATATGTTCTAGAGTTGTGGCTGTTTTCAGATTTCATCCAAATCAATATATTGAATTTAAACTTTCGTGAGACATATTAACACTTTATCACTGCATGCGGCTGTACTCACTTGTGTTTAGTCACTACGCGCGACATGTTTCGCGCGTAGTGACTAAACACAAGTGAGTACAGCCGCATGCAGTGATAATAGTACAAATCAATATAGTAGTTGAATGTAAAAAAAACTAATAATTATGCATAATAACTCCACAGCCGGATTCGGTTCCAGTTCAAGAGCGCTGACTGCAGAGAACTCCACTGAGCTGCAGGTGATGAGCTCCCGTGGCTGACATAGCCATTATTGCCAATCTTGTTCTTAAGGTAAGCGAAATTGTGATAATGTGAGTACACCTTTTATTTCATTACATTTGGCATCAATATGGATGGTCTCAAATTTCATTGAAATCAATATACTAGTTTTTTAAGCGTGTAAAGGTAACAGACAGCTGGAGTTACTTTTGAATTTAAAATATTAGTATCGCTTAGAGAAGCCTCGTGGTAAGAGCGCTAGTAGCCTGGCGGTAAGACGTCCGACTTTCAATCCGGTCTCGGGTTCACACCCCGGCTCGTATCACTGACTTTTCCATAACTTATGAACGGAATATCATTTGATATCTACCAGTCCATTTCGGTAAAGGAAACATCGTAAGGAAACCGGACCTAATCCCGATAAGACCTTGTTTCCCCTCTGCTTGCAAAGTCATATGGCAGTCGCTTTCGTAAAAACTAGTGCCTACGCCCATTCATGGAATGTGGTTGTCAAGCGAACCCCAAGCAGGGTCAAACGCTATGAGGAAGAAAGAAAAAAGAGAAGCCCTGCGGTCTTTGGTCTCGGAGGCCAAGATCCACTTTAGGTTGTTTGGCCACTGTAGTAAGTACCTAAGTATTAGTGAATTAAGCTGTATGTCGCAGGTTTGAATCCTGGTAGGGGCGTTTATTTGTGTCTTTATCATGAATCTTTGTTCCCGGGTTATGGATGTTTTCTATCTGTGATATATTATTATTGTCACCGACTAGTACCCATAGTAACAAGCCTTATTGAGTTTACTGTGAGGCTAGGTAGATTTGTGAATGATTGCCCCATATTTTTTTGTAACACGACTATGGCAAACAAGCATACGACCCGCCTGATGGTACACACTAAGCAACTACCGTAACCTATGGACGCCTGCAACTCCAGAGATGTCACATATGCGTGTTGTCGACCTATATGTTACTCCCGGACTCAAACTATCTTCACACCAAATTTCATCTAAATCGCTAAAGTGGTTTAAGCGTTAAGAAGTAATAACAGACAGACGAGAGTTACTTTCGCATTTATAATATTAGTAAAGGAGTTCTCAACTCGAGTTTAAAAAGTAATATTATGAAAATAGATTTCAGGCAACAGTCGTTGATACCATATGGTTGATAAGGTATGTATGTATGTATATATCACTTTATTGCACATAAACAAGTTTAACAATATTACAACAGTAAAATAAAAAATAAAAAAGATATGCACAAAGGCAAGCTTATCCCTAAAAGGGATCTCTTCCAGCCAACCCATGAGAGAATGAGAAAGGAATAAATACTAAATGATGAAAGACAAACTATGCACAAAAGAACAATAAAAAGTTTGGAAACACAAAAAGCTTTAGGTACCTAAACACTAATAAATACATATATCGGTACATACATGTACCACACAAATACTCTTAAACTAAGTATATACATATATAAGGTCAAGTTCGTATATACATATACAAGGCGTTCCCACACCTGGCGCACTGCCTCGTGAAGAAATTGCCGCGCGGCAGCTCGGCTAAAGCCGCGTATCGACTGCGCGCGGCAAACCATCGAACATTGGGTCGCGCGGCGGCCGCGCGAAATGGGGACGGCTCCGCCGCGCGCGGCAGCTCGAACATTGGCGCGCTCGAACGTGCCGCGCGGCGATCCAGTTCGTGTCGGTTTTTGGGCGCGCGGCAAAGGACCGTCAGTGTCATGTTCGCGCGCAGTTGGGACGGATGTTTTTATATTTCAGTTGGCTCGCGCGGCGACAGACGTGGATAATGAAAAGTGTTACTTTAATTAAATTATAGGGCGCTAATCAGTTTCTATGGAACAGTAAATGTAGTGATTATCGCAACAAATCATTAAGAATAAAAGCGGCAGCTGCCCGTTTACGACGTGATACGTCCATGGTTGCCGCGCACAAAATGAATGTTTGTTCCGGATCGACTGCCGCGCGCGGCTGCCGCGCTACATGAAAATGTGCGCTTCAATTTGGCTCGCGCGGCAGCCGCGCGCAGTCGATACGCGGCTTAATGTAGCAGTGCCTCGCCCGAGGCAATGCGGCCGCGCGTGCGTTTGCCTCGGCCGAGGCACGTCCACACTAGCCGAGTTGCCGCGCGCGGCGATTTCCTCGCGAGGCGGTGCGCCAGGTGTTTTTTTATGACAATGTACCTTATTGAATACCAAAATATTAATATGAAAATGTCCTCAGACCTACCCCCAAACCTCCTGTAGATAATGATGGGTTAATTGGATGAGGAACAAGCCATTAAGATAAAGTTTTTTTTTACGATTTCAACATTACAAAAGGAGGAGGTTCTCAATTCGGTTGTATGTTTTTAGGGTTCCGTACCCAAAGGGTAAAAACGGGACCCTATTACTAAGACATCGCTGTCCGTCTGTCTGTCTGCCGATCTGTCTGTCTGTCCGTCTGTCTGTCACCAGGCTGTATCTCATAAACCGTGACAGTTAATTATACAGTTGAAAGTTTCACAGATGATGTATTTCTAATGCGGCTTTAACAACAAATACTAGAATAAAATAAATATTTAAGGGGGCTCCCATACAACAGACATGATTGATTTTTATAGATATTTTTATTGATGATGATTTTTATAGATAATGGCATGGAACCCTTCGTGCGCGAGTCGGACTCGCACTTGGCCGGTTTTTTGTTTGTTTGTTACTCCGTCATTTCTGAACACCACACCAAATTTCATCTTAATCGAGGCGGCGGTTGTTGATTCCACATACACTCCCTATACAAATACGGATGTACTACTGAACATTATTTAACAATTTCAGGTGAAGAGCTCCGTGAACGTCTTCTATCATACTCACATAATCCAGTTCTAACATCCACCCGAAGATAATCCAGGTAAGCATTTTTTTAAAGTAATATTATGAAAATAGATTTCAGGCAACAGTCGTTGGTACCATATGGTAGATAAGGTCAAGTACAATTTTTTTTATGACAATGTCCTCAGACCTAGCCCCAAACCTCCTGTTGGGTTAATTGGATGAGTTGGAATGTAGGTATAGGTATAAGTAATATATAATCTATTATTGTAGTAGGTAAATATAAGGAGAGTCATGTAATATGACTCTCCCCCATATAAGGTTAGGAATGTAGCCATATACGGAGAGTCATCGGAGACTCATGTAAGATGACTCTCCTCTATATAAGGAATGGAGGTCAAATCATATGTATATATAAACTTTACATATGTATATATAACGGACTCCAGAGAGGTCGCATGCTCGATGTCGACATATTCGCTGTGTCCATGATTGTGGCGCCATCTCTTGGGCAGGTGGTCAATCTGTTTTTTTCCTTTTTTATAAATAGGTTGTATTCCTTGCTTATATGAAATGTAACTGGCTGATTCACTATTTTGACAGCAGACAGGGGATTTGCAATTTCATTTCTTGTCACATTGAGCACTGCGATCGTTCTCGTTACCCCCACCATGCACTTCGCACATAGCGACTGTCTTAGTATTTACCACAGGACTCAAACTATCTCCTCGCCGAATTTCATTTAAATCGGTATGTGGTTTTAGCTTCAAGAGATAACAGACAGATAGATTATTACTTGCGCATTTATCTTTGTATAGAAAGTTCCGGGTTTGAATCTTGGTAAGGGCATTTATTTTTGTATTCATCAAGGATATTTGTTCCCGAGTTGTGGATGTTATCTATCTGTTATAAATATTGTCAAAGTGATCGTGGAGAATGATGAGATAACGGGCGACAGAGATGTGTGGAAGAAAAAGACTTGCTCCGCCGACCCCAGGTAAATGGGACAAGGGCAAGCGAATGGTGATGATGAGTGGCAGTGGTAGTTACCTACAATACAAGATTTATTGATCTTACTGTGCTGTGGCACTAGGTTGACACGCGAATGATTATCCCTTTTTTTATTTACCACAATGGTCGCACGCAAACATTTGGCCCACCCCACCTGCTAAGCTGATAGCAGCTACCGTGACTTATGGACGCCTGCTACTCCGGAGGTTTATTCAATTTAATGATATGGCATTTTGTCACTCGTTTAGAGTGTTATGTTTAAATTCTGCATTCATTGGATTACGTCGTTGTCGAGGGTAAACAAGTCTGCTGGATCGCCGTCCTATTTGCGGAGTGCACAGTCCCGGACGATATGCGCGACGTCCTGATGTGAAGGTGGCACATGCGCTTTTGCGACCTTTTAATGTTAAGGAGTATTCACCGTATTATATTTATTATTCAATATTTTACATCATTGGATTTTAATATTTAAACAAATTCTGTCTTTTTTTGAGATATAATAAATGACTTGAATTTACTTAAAATACCATGCCGATGAGGTAAGGCACCCGGAATATGAATGCCTTGTGCGTTGTTTGAACTTTTGTCCTTATAAAGTATGATTTCTGGTATAAAACAACTATCCTATATCCTACCCCGGGACTTAAATTCTCTTCATAACCATACGTCGTTATCGCGGGTGCAACTACGATTTGACAGAACTCAAAGATTATGATAAACAAGAAATAACAGAAGTGTCAGTAGTATCAAATACGTTTGTACCTACGAGATCAAAATTATTCAATTTTTTTTTTCTAATATCGGATATACCCATTCGATTAAAAAAAAATTGAAAATCGGTTCACGATTCACGGAGATATCGAGTAACATACATACAAAAAAATAATAATGATAAAAAAAATCTGTCGAATTGAGAACCTCCTCCTTTTTTGAAGTCGGTTAAAAAGATTAGCCACGCAGTCCTAACGGCAACATCTTCTGTCACCTGTTATTCGAAATATTTTTCATTCTTGATCGATTTATGTAGACTTGTAGATAAACGATTATTTTAGACTTACGAACAAATGGTTCCCCCTAACTTTTGAACCGTAAATCCGAAAAATATGAAAAAAATCAAGACGATGTGGCTTAGTTTACTTTAAACGAAAATTATTTAGAACATTATCCCTTTAACCGTTTTTGAGTTATGTGCAAAAAAACGACTTACTACGGAACCCTCCGTTATGCGTGGACTGGCACGGTTTTGGTCGGTTTTTTACACCATTGTACTCGACCCATAGAGTGCGCACTTTTCTAACTCCGAGAATTTTGTGCAAAATTTCATTATTTCTGACTAACTTGGCGTTATTACTCTTTCAGATGTAATCTGAGTTTGGATGAATTCGTCTTCGTTCCTAAAATAAATAGAAGAAGCTGGGACGGAAGTCGTTTCGGCACATACAGGTTTGTGTTTAAGAGTTAATTCATTTAATTAAAAGCCGGAACATATTTACACAAAATAAAAACTTTTTACAAAAAAAAGATGAACGACTTCAAAAAGGATAAAATGAATCATTATATTATTTATATGCGTCACCAACTGATATTTATGTTTGAAGTCGGTGCCACTGCCAAGCCAAATTTGGAAGAGTTAATACGAACGAGGCGATGTGTTCAGTGAATTGTTCTTTTTACTGTCTACCTAATCTAATACGGTATGGATTGCACATAGGTATACATTCGTTTCGACTATGCGTTACCCGTTAGGTACAGAAAATATAATCATGCGCATTATGTTTGTTAACACACTGTTCGGACTACCCGTATCTCGAAGGAAGTCCGTGGTTCGGTTTGAATTATTTATCATTCTTCATCTAAAGTTAAATTCGAAGTATAAAGGAATTCAATGGCTAGATTAATTTTTCTATAGTTACTCAGATACACCTAGTACACCCACAGTTTCAGTAAAAAGGCACGATATTCAAATTTTCTATGAAAGGCCAATCTTACGCGTCTACATTTTTTTTCTATTTTATTCCGCCTTTTTCTGATTATTGAAAAAGTAGACGTGTCTCAGAATATATACAAAATCGGATTAGTAGTTTAGATATGACAATGTAACAGATAGAGATAGTGCCGTGGGGTGCCCGGCCTTAGAATTGTCCCCCACTATATCGTCCCGTGGTTGCAGTAGGAGTCTGCTAAGGGAATATACCGGGAGATGGGCAGCAGCATCTTCCGAAAGCCTAAACAACAACAACCCGCCTGCCAAGCGTGGCGCGTATGGCAACCCCCCTCCCCCTTTAATAAAGGGGAGGCCTATGTTCAGCAGTGGACGTCTTATGGCTGAGATGATGATGATGTTCACAATTGAAGCTGTTTTGACCGGTTTGTATTTTTTGGCTTGGCACCGACTTCAAACATATCAGTTGGTGACCCATATAAATAATATAATGATTAATTTTATCCTTTTTGAAGTCGGTTGTCTTATTTTTGTAAAAAGTTTTTATTTTTAAATTTTCAGTGGTTCTATGTTTATCAAAATTGGACAACAAGTCTTGGAATAATCGGTGAAGATATATAAAAAACTTCATAGTACACCCATTCAATCTAAGGAAAGTTCCACGTATCATATGTGAACTTCATCATTAGGTCCACTCCATCAAATTGGTGGTTGACGAGAGGAAATGCTTGAGTGGCTTCAGACAACACCCAAATCAACATACATGTGCCTTTAAAAACTGAGGAGTTCTCTCAATTCCTCATGGATCCCATCATCAGAACAGCACCAGATTAATGTGGGACCATCTTCGAGGTAGTTCCTTCCAAACAAAAACAGAATTATTCAAATCGGACCACGGATGTACCTACATTTAAAAAATCTTCACCATTATCATCAAAACAATCATCATAATCAGGTCCACTCTATCAAATTGGTGGTTTTCGTGAGAAAATGCTTGAGTAGCTTAAGAAAACGCCCAAATCACTATACACGTGCCTACAAAAATTGAGGAGTTCCCTCAGTTGCTCATGGATTCCATCATCAGAACAGCACCAGATTAATGTGGGACCATCTTTAAGGTAGTTCGATCTTTTCATACAAAAAAAGAATTATTCAAATCGGACCACGGGTTTCGGAATAATCGCTGATCATCCTACATTTTAAAAATCTTCATCATTATCATCAAAACAATCATCATCATCAGGTCCACTCCATCAAATTGGTGGTTTTCGTGAGAAAATGCTTGAGTTGCTTAAAAAAACACCCAAATCACTATACATGTGCCTTTAAAAATTTAGGAGTTCCCTCAATTCCTCATGGATCCCATCAGAACAGCACCAGATTAATATGGGACCACCTTGGATGTAGATCCTTTCAAACAAAAAAAGGAGTACTCAGATCGGACCCCGGGTCTCGGAGTAATCGGTGAACATACATAAAAAAAAACACCAAACCGAATGCAGAACCTCCTTCTTCTATGAAATTGTCGGAAGAAAATATAGCAAAATAGTACATTTCGATACTAGGTCGGAAAGGATGTCATTATTCAACGAGTTCCGAGACATTTGGTCACGAGCCGCAGGCGAGTGGCAAAACTCGGGACGAGTGAAGAATGACATTCCGTCCGTGTATCGAACGACGTTTTTTAATAAAGTTGCGAAAAAATTATAAAAATGGACAATATGTCACTGAGGTTACTTCATCCGAACACTCGCGCCGTGCGATGCGGGGCGGTGATCATGAATCCTGAGCTGTGATTGGCTGGAAAAGTAAAACGCGCTAGTGCGAGAAATCCAACTTCTCGCATTATAAACTACTACTAGATTTGAGCAACTGTGTTAAAAATAAGTTTTTTATACTCGGCGACTGTAATACTCGAATTGAGATTGTGGTGGCGGAACTACTAGCGCATACATTTTGATAGAGCTTGTATGGTCGCATATTGTAGCATCCATAACAATCACAGAAAGGATTTCCATACAATATTGTGAAACTGTTGTCGGGCCCCGCACTGCGTGTCGGGCGGGCGCCGCCGGCACAATCCACCGGGAGATCGAACGTTACGAGATTACATAGAAGCAGTAGGTTGTGCACGGCTTTCGTCGAACTCAATTCTTACCGGCTTGCTTAAGCACTCGTATAAAAACTATTGTGTGCAACGGTACATAATAAGGGTTCTTAAAATTCTCGGGTCTGTTTTTACAAAATTCGGCTTCGCCTCATTTTGTAACTTCGACCCTCGAATCTTAAGAACCCTCATTATGTAACTGTTGCACAAAATACTATTGTATGTGTACTGGCCGTATTTTCTTTGTATTAAAATTTTTAACAACGAAAACGAATGTCCGACCTAAATCTGTACTACTAGAATGCCCATGCCAAATTTCGTGGTTCTAAAGTTTGTCGTTTTCAAATGAGAGCTAAACTACGTTTGTATGGGAACGCGAGCGTCCTGGCGACTCTTAAGATTGTAAATTAAGCTTATAATTGGGGTTGCAATCCCTTTTAATGTAAAATAGCTGACCCGGCGAACTTGGTAGCGCTACTAATTGGTTTTTAGTTTCTGCAATATTTTAATGATTAATATTCTGCTATTCGAGGCAGTGATAAATCCAAAAAATCAAACATCATTAACATCGATTTTCTGGAGGTATAAATGCTGTAACGTACCGACATGACTTTGTTATATATATTTTAGATTTAAAGTAGTCATACAAAATATGTGTTAGTGTGCGGACAAAGGGACCACTTTGTCGATATAAAGTTACTAGTACTTTCTAAAACTACGCAATATGCACTATCTATTAGTGAAAGAAAAAAGTGTCCTTGTAAATCGACAAAGTGGTCCCTTACACTAAACTCGTCCACATATATAGACCTACTTAACCTATACAGTGTGTGGCCCATAACACGGGCGAAGGATTGAAACGTAGATTCTACTCCTCAAACTGAACAACGTTTGTGCAGCGACTTTTGAAAACTTACGGTTTGATTTTTAGTACATTTTAAAGTTTACCTGAACACGCAATGTATTGCGAAATTGATTATGTCTGTAGTGTGAGGGTGACAAGACTGACAAGCAATGTCAATTAGACGGATTCAAAACAATATTTGTATGAAAAAGAGACAATCTAAAAACTACATATTTTTTTAAAGTTGTTGAACAATAGTTTTATTGTTTGAGGAGTACAATCTAAGTTTGCATTTTTCGCTCGTGTTCTGGGCCACACACTGTATCATTTAATATTCCTAGGTTTTTTATCTATATTTTCTATGAATACTTTGAACAAAATATTCCGTTATTTTTATATTAGATGTAGAGTGTAAGGCCAAGAACGGCTTAAGAAAAAACCATGTTAAGATTGTATGATGTACGGAACCTAAGCGGGCACGGTTGCGACTCGTCATTGGCTGGTAAAAGTTTACTAAGACTAGATTTTTTTTTTCAGTTTTCTCGACTGTCGGCGAAGAGCATCTTTCTGCGGGTATCATCAGAAAAACTAAAGGCGATCATTGGGGAGTGCTGCAGGCGATGTGCATTACATGCAATCAGCAACGTAAGTGTTTCTGGATTTACTAGTATGTACAGTAAACTTCAAAGATATGTTTACACTATTGCACCTTACGTATTTGTAATAAGGTACAAAACTGTAAATATATCTTTGACGTCGACTGTACATATTATATGTATATTATGTATGTACCTGCGTTGCGTGTGGCAATATTAGAGTCCGGGAAAACGCAATCGTAGTTTTGAGCGCTCCCATACTAGGAAAATTTGGCATAATTACATTAATTACTCAAGGAAGACCCGTGACAATGACAAACTCATTCACAAAGTTCTTGAAACTGTCAACATACTAGCAACCCCAAGAGTCAGTTGGCTTTTTTGTGCTATAGGTGGCAAAAGCCCAAAGGATGTTTGCTTGTGTCCCAGACGTCCCGATTGTTAGTGTTATTATACTATATGTAGATTCGTAAGTATGGCCATAATTTTGAAGTTATAAGAAAAACCAGCCAAGAATATGATTGTAGGTTGATTCCATGAGTAGGTTGAGTTTGAGTTTGAATTTTTCCATATTTTTTGAATCCACAACTCAAATTTTATTTTTGGGGGCCATTCTTTCTTTATTTTTATTAGATCCCAGAAAAACCAATACCTAAGACGATGTCAACAACTGCTTTAGAATGCAACAAACATAAAAAAAAACCTGTATTATACCTGGAGCCCCTGGGGCGCGAGTACGACTCTCCCTTGGCCGGTAAACTTTTACTAAGTCTTGGATTTCTTTTTCAGTTTTATGACTATCCGGACAATTCTGCAGTATCATAAGAAACGGTTGGGGTGTTGGAGTTGCGAGCAACGACCATTGAAGATGGCTGGAGAGTGTTGAAGGCCATGCGCAATCACCAACGTAAGTTATGGATTTATTAGCCTTTTGAACACCAAGAACACCTAAAGGTGTTAAAGTTCTCATCTTCTCGTGTCTATAGCAAAAAATCATTGGCAAAAAGAGTATGCGTCAGTGCCTGCTGTGTCACTGAACGGAGTTCCTCTTAATAGAGTATTGCGGCTCAAGTATCTTATAAGTATCTTGGACACTGGATAACCGAGGACCTCCAGGATGATGCCGATATAGAACGGGAGCGCAGGGCATTGTCGTATTATGCTGTCGCGCACGTTCGCACGTTGTAACGGGGATGTCAAAAATACCCTTTTCAAGGCTTTTTGCCAATCCTTTTATACGTGCAGCCTGTGGATGACCTACACAAACAAATCCTCAATACCCTGCGCGTCCAATATAACAACGGCTTCTGCTTGTTGTAGGGACTGTCACGTTACGGGATGTTTGCGGGGGCTAGAGTTGACGGTTTTAGTGCGATAATCCGGAATCGCACCGCCGCCTCATGCGCCGGGTACGTGACAGTTCCAACAGCTCGCTACGTCTCTGGGAGAATCCTGCTTGTGCTCTCTGGAACTGTAATGACCTACATGTGGGTTCTAGGGGCATGGTTTATGACCTAATATAATTGACATTTGAATTTATGGTGGAGTTTTTAATGTTACTGCAATTTTTGACATAATTTAATTTTTAACCGACTTCAAAAAAAGGAGGTTCTCAGTTCGACCCGTATGTTTGTATGTATCAGTGGCGGCGCGTCCATAGAACACGATTCCCGCCGGCTTACCTAGTTTTCGGGCACCTGAGTAGTTTTCTTACAGCTTATGAAGACATTTTAAGCCAAATTAAGCTCCGGCTTGCCTAAAAAATTTTTTTACCGCCACTGGTATGTATGTATGTATGTTTGTTTGCGATTATCTCGCGTTTGGCTGAACCGAATTTGATGCGGTTGTCAGAATAGTATTTGTTACACTCTGGAGGTTTTCTTTTTTTGTGATAGTGTTATTGTACATAATTTAATTCTTATTTAGTTATAATTTATTTCTTATGTAATTGGGATTGTTCATATTTTTTTTAATTTATTCTGAAACTATAGGCAATTTTAAGATATCAATTTGATTTATTTAGCTTTAAACAGTTTCGTTATTTAATTATAATTAAAATAAAAAATCTGATACGATGTCTTGTAAGTTAACAGTTGTAGGCTGAATAGCATTGACCAAGTCAATAATTCGTATAAAAAAACCCTTGCTTGTCGTCAACTGTCGCTGTCACGTCAAGATTGAAGTATTGAAACAAATTCAAATATTTTATTTTTTATTTATTTTCACAAAATAACTAACTAACTCAAATATACTATACCAATTCAAATTTATTTGTAAAGCGCAAGAAATAATACACATAGCGATTATTTTGTAAAAGCCATTGTTTATTGAGTATAAACATCCCAAAGTTATAAAATATCTGTATACTTACTGGAGTAAATTGCATCAAGTTCAAACTATAATTTGATTGAAATAAGATGAACCAAAATTCTTATTATGTGAGACAGGACAAGAAGATTGATTTTATATGTTTTAAAAGACTAGTAATTGATTATTATTGCTTTATTGGCTTAATTTTTGTGTGTAATACTTCTTTTTCACATAAATACGTAGGGGCAGTGTTTGTTTACAAATTTCTGTTTACATATTTGACAATATCGTAGCGTTGATTTTATTCTTTTAGGAATGCTTATTAAGGTTTTACACAGAGGTTTTACATGGTGGTTGTGAGGACAAGGTCAAACAAAGGTCATTAATATTTTTGCGAAAATATCCGAATCCACTCATTAATTTCGCGAAATATTAATCAATAGTTGATCGATAAACCAAGACCTCGAAACCGTTTTGGAAATATACATTTCCAAAAAAAATTAACAATCCCAATTCTATGGATATTTGAGCTGAAATAATCAATTTGAATTTGAATAGCGCCTATAGCAAGTTTGATCTAAAGAGTTAAAAACTCTCCATGTCCATACAAATTTTGAACCTCCATTTCACCCCTTTAAGGGTTGATTTTCGGGATGAAACATAATTCTATGTTCATTACCAGGACTCTCAACTATCTATATGCCACTTTTTATCTAAATTGGTTCAGCGGTTTAAGCGTGAATAGGTAACAGACAGACAGACACATTTTCGTATTTATAATATTAGTTAGAATAATTACAATTATATTTCATATGATAGTTTTTGCACTTTGCACGCGACAAAGTCGACAAACAGCCACCCCCCTTTGACCCTCTTAAGGGATGATTACTGGGATAAAAACTATCTTATGTCCTTCCCCGGAACTTAAACTATCGTCATATTAAATTTCATCTAAATCGGTTCAGAAGTTCAAAAGCGTGAAGATAGACACAAACACACTTTCGCATTTATAATATTGGTATGGATATGGATACAATATATTATTAATATGTCTTTCCCGACCACGGAACTGGTATTCCGGACCTTTGGGAGGCGTATGCGGAGCCGAAGCCAACGCGCAGAGGCCCTTTCGACAATTTAATGAAAAGTGAGGGGTACACTAAGCGGATGCTGCCCCTGCCCGTGTCATGGGACGCACGCAGAGCCAGCACCCGCCATGGTGTAAGGACTATTGAGTATTAATGGAGTCTAAAATGTACTAGGCTATTGGGTGAAAAGAAATGGACTGATTAATGGGCTATTGGATGAAGAACCGGACGCCTGCCTCATAAAACGGTATCAATTTTATTTCCGGCAGACGGTGACTCGCCGTCCGCAAGATGGGCCCCCATAAAAAGCGACATCAAAGATGGCTCAAGGGCAACACCGGTGCGGGAGCTGGGGGTAGAGAGGTGTCACTGGACTTTAAACATATAGCCAACTCGCCACTTAGGTTTCCACATCTACCCTCGAGAACACAGCTCTAACGACCCCACTCTGGACAGCCGGCTAAGGCAAGCCAGAGGCAGGGGACCTGTCCCACCATCCGACAGGGCACCCCAGGGGCACTCAGGTACGTGGAGTCGCTACTCTCCAACAGCTCGCCACAAGCTGCCCTGCGTTTACTGATTGCGCTGGTGAAAACCAGCGGGCGATGGGGTCGTCACATCCCTACGCCTATATTATTAATATTATTATCTATTGAAAACAAAGTATTATTAGTATTGATTTGATTGATTTAAAAATGTCCTATCACGTAATAGTATTTTATACAATCGTGACATAATAAAGAGCTTTTCAGTCGAGTACCGTGTTTAGGCCACGAAGCTTGCTGAGTGGCCTAAGTAAGGTACGAGATTGAAAAGCTTAATTATGTCACTATTGTATACAATACTTTTTCTACGAGTGCTCAAACTAGGCAAGCCGGTAAGAATAGAGTTCGATAAATGCGTTAGTCTGCTGCATACATATAATTGAGCAACTGCCGTCTCTCAGTGATTGTGCCGACGCCCGCACGACCGGGGCGGCGTGGCCGGGCGGGCTTCGGCACCTGAGAGAACTAAAATATTGTATGAAAATCCATTTTAGTTTAGTCGACGATGCTAAAATCTTGACATTACTATGTCTAGAATTGACACACTATGATAAGATATGTAAGAATGAATAGAGTATTGTTATATGACATCTAGAACGTGGATATATATGAATTCACATATATTAATGATCTAATTAGAACAAATTATGTTCGCTATATTTGGCGGTTGATAGCTGTGAGTGAATCAAAGAGTAGTAGTTAAGTTTAGTTAGACTTAGACTTTAGACTTAGTGATTTTCATTACAACTTGGGACAAAAAATTCCTTAGGGATATAATTTCCTGATACTCAATGTTTTTTAACCGACTTCAATTCCATTGAGGAAGGAGGTTCTGCATTCGGTTTGGTGTTTTTTTTTTATGTATGTTCACGGATTACTCCGAGACCCGTGGTCCGATTTGAGTAATTCTTTTTTTGTTTGAAACGATCTACATCCAAGGTGGTCCCATATTAATATGGTGCTGTTCTGATGATGGAATCCATGAGGAATTGATGGAACTCCTAAATTTTTAAAGGCACATGTATGGTGATTTGGGTGTTTTCTTAAGCAACTCAAGCATTTTCTCACGAAAACTACCATTTCGATGCAGTAGACCTGATGATGATGATTGTTTTGATGATAATGATGAAGATTTTTTTATGCAGGTTGTTCAGCGATTACTCCGAGACCCGTGGTCCAATTTGAATAATATTTTTTATGTTTGAAAGGAACTACCTTGAAGATGGTCCCACATTTATCTGGCGCTGTTCTGATGATGGGATCCATGAGGAATTGAGGGAACTCCTCAATTTTTAAAGGCACATGTATGGTGATTTGGGTGTTTTCTTAAGCAAATCAAGCATTTTCTCACGAAAACCACCATTTTGATGCAGTGGACCTGATGATGATGATTGTTTTGATGATAATGATGAAGATTTTTTTGTGCAGGATGTTCAGCGATTACTCTGAGACCCGTGGTCCAATTTGAATAATTATTTTTTTGTTTGAAAGGAACTACCTTGAAGATGGTCCCACATTTATCTGGTGCTGTTCTGATGATGGGATCCATGAGGAATTGAGAGAACTCCTCAGTTTTTAAAGGCACATGTATGTTGATTTGGGTGTTGTCTGAAGCCACTCAAGCATTTTCTCACAAAAACTACCAATTTGATGGAGTGGACCTGATGATGATGATTGTTTTGATTTTTGATGATAATTAAGAAGATTTTTGAAATGTAGGATGTTCAGCGATTACTCCGAGACCCGTAATCCAATTTGAATAATTCTTCTTTTGTTTTAAAGAAACTACCTCGAAAATGGTCGCATATTAATCTGGTGCTATTCTGATGATGGGATCCGTGAGGAATTGAGAGAACTCCTCAATTTTTAAAGGCACATGTATGTTGATTAGGGTGTTTTCTTAAGCAACTCGAGCATTCCCTCTTGAAAACCACTAATTTGATAGAGAGGACCTAATGATGAAGTCCACATATGATACTTGGACCTTTCCTGAGATAGAATGGGTGTATTATGAACTTTTTTATATATCATTACCGATTAATCCGAAACTTTTTGTCCGATTTTGATAAATATATAAGCACTAAAAATGGAAAAATAAAAACTTTTTACAAACTTCAAACATATCAGTTGGTAACGCATATAAATAATATAATGATTCATTTTATCCTTTTTGAAGTCGGTTTATCTTTTTTTGTAAAAAGTTTTTATTTTAGTTTTCATTCTACAACTTTGTTGCAGTTATTGATCTATAGGTATTTCCATGCCAAAATTAAATATCAACTTCTTAGCACAGACATTTTGGCTAGGGAATCCCAAAAACTAGAGTGCCATTCAACGTTTTCACTATTTATACCTAGCACTAATGTTTATAACTTTACTGTTACAGGTTGACCCGTGAAATCTTTGCTGATGTTCTGCGTCGTCAAAGAATCAAACTGCACACATGAAAAATCACCCTGAAACCTCCCCTCACAGCCCGGTGAAGACATCGCTGCACGAAACAACTCGGGCCATGTAGTACACCTCGGCTTGATAAAAGTGAGGGTGGAGAGGAAACTACCACTGTAATGCGCCTGAACGTCTCGAACGATTATGAACGTCTCGCTCGATACAGAGTGGCGGCCAGCGGCGGGCTCGCGCGACTCTATAGGCTTGAATAGGGACGTTTTGGAAAGCGGCGCCGGCCTCCGGTCATGGCGGCATGTTTAGTCGGAGCGAGTGCGCACTCCGGGACAACTTCGCTTGCCGTATACCTACATATAAAACTGTAATTAAAGGATTAAGTCGCAACCAACATTTCCCTTGTCAAACTGGGAAAAATGCGGATATGGTGAAAGGCGCCTTTTAATTACGCGGTTGTATTTAGGGTGCGCGCGATTGCCCCATTATTAACGCACTTAACAATATTATTAATTAATCTATTTTCGCTAAATAAGATACATTTATTGTCATTTAATAAGAAGGTACTTCAAGTGACAAGCACATTTATATCCTTTTTCCTAATAAAATACCTAAAAGCGGGTCCTTTGTAAACTTATACTTACTTATTTGTATATAGTATCTTTAATGTATTTGTAGTACTCGTTGCTACTTTCCTCACTCCAGGGAGTGCAATTTTGTTTCTAGAAGCTTTTCGTCATAATGATGATGCCTTTCATTCGGGAATGTAATTAAATGTTTTTTTTTAACTTGAATATGTTCTCACTACTGAGGTGAAAAGTTGTATGTGTCACACGAGAGTAAAGATTTTTTGCAGCTCGTGTTCTTGAGATCCCTCGCTACACTCAAGATTCAAACTTAGAATCACTCGCTTCGCTCGTGATTCAAAATCAACACTCGCAAAAAAAACAACTTTCCTCTCTTGTTACACAAATAACTTTTGTGTTAGTGTTGTTGTGATTTAATTCTTATTTAGTTATAATTTATTTCTTATGTAACTCTATGGACATCTGAGCTGAAATAATCGATTTGAATTTGAATAGCGCCTATAGCAAGTATCATCTAAAAAGTTAACCCCTTTAAGGGTTTTTTTTCGGGATGAAAAGTATCCAGGACTCGTAACTATCTATGTATATACCAATTTTTGTCTAAATTGGTTCAGCGGTTTAAGCATGAATAGGTAACAGACAGACATACACAGTTTCGTATTTATAATATTAATTAAAATAGTTAGAATTATATATATGTTAGTTTTTGCACGCGACAAACAGCCACTCCCCTTTGACCCCCTTAAGGGATGATTCCTGGGATAAAACTATTCTATGTCCTTCCCCGGAACTTAAACTACCTTCTTCATACTAAATTTCATCTCAATCGGTTCAGAAGTTTAAGCACGAAGATAGAGGTAACAGACAGACACAGACACACTTTCGCATTTATAGTATTAGTATGGATATGGATACAATGTATTTTATATGTATTGAAAACGAAGTATTATTGGTATGTAATTGATTTGAGAGATTTCTAAAATTTTCTATCATGTAAACAAACAATTCTCAAATACATTGTCCCACTTTTCTCTGGGATTGTCACTCAAGTTAAGATGTTGTTGTATACTTAAAGATACTCATAAAGTATCAACCCAGTAACCACCGAAAAATATAATTTCTAATAAGAAATTTTTCAATAATAGAATAACAAGTAAGTAACGAAAGAATAACCGCCAAAGTAACTGACATTACTATGTCTAGAGTGGCACGTAAGGATGAATAGAGTATTGATATGACATCTAGAACATGGATATATATGAATTCATATAAATTAATGATCTAATTAGAACAATTTTTGTGCGCCATATTTGGCGGATGACAGTAAGTAGTAGTAAGTATAGAATTTAGTAATTTTCAATACAACTTTTGGGAGAAAAAATTCCTTAGGGATATCATTTCCTGTTACTCAATGTTTATTGCCTTCATTCTACAACTTTGTTGGAGTTATTGATCTATAGGTATTTACATGCCAACTTCTTAGCACAGACAGTTACTGACCTAAGTCAGTGACAAACAGGACATTTTGGCTACGGAACCCCAAAAACTAGAGTGCCATCGTTTACAGTATTTATGCTTAGAACTAATGTTCATAAGTTTACTGTTACAGGTTGACCCGTGTAATGTTTACTGACGCAATGCCTCGGGCGAGGCACTTCCACACTAGCCGAGCTGGCGCGCGCGGCAAGTTCCTCGCGAGGCGATGCGCCAGGAGTAACCACGCCTAATAATCACAGTTTTCAGATAAAAATATTGTCTGGAAGAAAGTATTTTAAGCATACATGTAGCCTATGTTTGTGTACTTATAGGATTTATTAGGGTAATTTCGAAAGGCGGG
Source organism: Pammene fasciana (assembly GCA_911728535.1). NCBI lineage: Eukaryota > Metazoa > Arthropoda > Insecta > Lepidoptera > Tortricidae > Pammene > Pammene fasciana. The sequence goes on along the minus strand of OU452276.1, from coordinate 12,920,740 downwards.
TAATTCCGAAAATCATTCAAATATTTCTCGTATCCCATTGTAATAAGAGTCAACTTTCGCAATTACCCGCCACTTTTTTGTATCGAAATTCACCCAATACACTTAGATAAAAACAATGTTTAGTGGAAACGTCCAGTGGTTGTTTTCTCTCTTCGACTCACTTTCATGTACCATTTGCAGTTTTCATATGTCTTTTTCGTACACTGAAAAAGATTTGTACAACCAGATTAGTAGATCTACCACCAATTTTTATTTTTGATACCTATTATTAGCAACATTACTACCACATAATTCGTTCTCATACCAGAACAGTAGATCTACCGCCAAATAAATAAAATATGCCTTCTAAATTTATGAAAAAAGATGGCATCTGTAATATGATCACGGAAGACTGTTTTTTGACGGAGTTAAGATAGGTGCGACGACCAGCGAAGCGTGGAGTAATGTGTCAGGCTAACTGCGAACTACCAGTGCGCGAAGTCGAGCGAGCGAAGCGAGCGTACCGCGGCAACGGCTAGCAACTGGCGCTTGCTTATAAAAATAGAGCAAATTATTATTGCTCCTCTACATGATGGGCCATCATAGGGACGCAGCTATACAACGGAACGAGATCGCAATATCGTTAGCTCCCTCTAACGCATAGCTGCATCCTTATGATGGCCCATCGTATAGAGGAGTAATTATATTTGTGGTCAATATGTTTTTAGGTTATCTATTTCATACTGTTTGGTGATCCGATTTTGGTATCAGATGTTTATTTTGGTGATACATATATATGTAATTCTCGGGAAATTTTAAGATATGTTTTTGGTCATCGTTTTGATATTATTAGGTGGTACAATTTTGGTGGCAGTCTACTATTCTAGTGGCCAATATTATTTATTAGGAAATCGACTTAGCATTTATTTAGTGAGTGATTAAATTATACCCTTTGTTTAATAAACAAGTTCAACAACACCGAATTAGTCTCGTAAATGCTGAAATCCGTAATAAGTATCGAATATTTTTGTAAACTTATGGTAGTTTAAAAATGAAAAATTCAAGCCAATCTTTTTGTGGACTCGAAATTCACGACAGGCGAGCGGCCGCCGCTGTACGGGTCCATTCAAGTCTATAGATTTTGGTCGTCTCTCTAGATACGGTGGCGGCGAGCGGCGGGCTCGCGAGACTCGATTAAAATCTATAGATATGAATAGGGCTGTTTTGTAAAACAGCGGCGGCCTCCGGTCATGGCGGCATGTTTAGTCGGAGGGAGTGCGCCCTCGGGGACAACTGTGCCTACCGTTTACCTACATATAAAACCGCCATTAAAGAGTAAGGTGATTATCACACTGGCGCCGCATGCGGAAAGCACATAAATTTTGTTTATACAAAAAAATATATATTTAAATATAAAAAAATCAACCGTTTTTTTATTTGCAAGAATAGATACCTATCTTATTTAAGCTAGTTATGAAAGAAAATTACCAAATAATCACGACTAATCATCTAAACATACATGGCTATTTGTATTGAAGGAAACCATGGGTATAAGAATGCCCACCATCCGCCATAACCGTTGCCAGGATAGAGGCTAATTGGCATTCGGCGTGTTTTTGAGGTTCACTAGCAATCCTAAAGACAGGTGCCATTTATTGGTTTTGGGCACCGCCCTCGTCATTAAGTTGGGTGCCTACTCCATGCGCTCTACCCTAAAAGCGGTATTACACATTGCAACCTGCAGGGCCCAATCTGTTGTGTACCCTGCCTTTTCCTCCCCTCCTTCAGCTCCCTACGGGCCCTACCTTCAATTACACCTTCCAACCTGACAGATTGGGCCCTGCAGGTTGCAATGTGTAATACCGCTTTAAGTCTGACCACACGTGGACCTTTTAAAATTGGGAAATGCGAGCGTGAACAATGGCTCACTATTTGATTTTTACCACTATCTTAGCTTAGTTTAGTTATTCTTTATTGCACAATACAAAATGGTACAAATGGCGGACTTAATGCCATAAGGCATTCTCTACCAGTGAACCATACCATAGGTCAAACAGGTTAATTAGGTGCAGGGGTGGTATCTTAATAGGTATTCTTAAACACGAAATTTTACACGACTTAGAAATTTTCATAAGAAACCAAAACTTCGAAATTAATTCAAAGGTAGGTACTTATATGTTAAGTCCCTCAACTCTCAACGCATCCGTGAGTAGAGTAAAAGCCTACTTTATCATAATAAATAAGAGTCCACGACCCATCATGGTGTCATTATCGACATATACCCATAAATATATGATGATGTAATCATCATCATTATCATGATCATCATCAATCCTAAAACAATTCAGAAAAAAGCTACTCCAGAGGAACTTTTTAGTGAATAGTGAAAATGACAAGTAATCCTGGCAACTAAACGTCAAATACCACCGGTGAGGTAGATTTTATTTAGTTTATGGTTAAATTGAGATTAAAATCCGCGTCCAAAGTCACGTGACACGCTCACAATCGCATTATTGCCATGCAGTTCAGTTTCCGTCGTAATTTGACAGGAAATTAGACCTTATGATCGATAAATTTGACAAGTAATCCCGGCAACTAAACGTCAAATAAACACGTCCCGATAAGGTTATTGACGCTGAGCTAATTTGAACGACTTATTGACAGCTGGGTCGCTCAGCCGGAAACTGACCGTTTTTTTGCCAAGCATTAAGAGCTTGTAATAGGTCTAAAGCAATGCAGCTCAGTTTCCGCCCAACGTTGCATGGAGTTTAAGAGCTACCGATAGGCCCCCAGAACTCGGCTCACTCAGCACTGCAACGTCCACTCCGAAATGAAGTGAAGTGAAGTGATGACACTGGGGCGCTACCGCGAACACCGAAAATCGGAAATTCGAATGTCAAATTGGCATAATGCTACCGGGAAGACCTTCGTGATCGATTCATTCAATCGAAAGACGATTATGGATCGAACTTCGTTACATAGCCCTACCGCGAAACCCAATCTTCGGTGGTTTTGACAGCACGATTTTCGTGCAGAACTGTCAAAACTAGCCGTCACCTCAAGAGGTAACGTTTTGCTTTCGATAATCGGTAATGTTGCCAAATACCTCAGTTTTTTTGCTTTTTCCAGATTTTTGATCAATGTATCCGCGCTTTTTTTTGGAGATTGGTTGAAACTACACATTTTAAAGAGCTGCTCCTGTTTGATTCTCTTGGTTACACTTCGAAATACTTCGAAAATCCGCGATCGTAAAGCTCGACTCCCGCTTTTTTCGATTTCTTCATATGGCAACCAATGTCGCCCTTTTTTTCCTTGTGCTAAATGTCATTAAGTGGAGTGGAGTGTTTTGGTGTTTTGCCGGTTTACTCGGTTTACATTTGGACACTGTGTTAAAATTTTAATAAGAAAACAGTTTTCAATAACAATTTTACGAACTATTTGAGAGGTTGGAGTACTTTATGTCATCTTTAAATTGTTATTTTACTCATTATATGTACTTATTCATATGCAGCATAATGTCTTATTAAAGTTGTGTTTGTTTGATTGTAAAATATGCAATAAATGCCTTACTTTACCCTGTCGTTATCTATTTTAGATCAATGGCTGCAAGACTATTCCTCCTTCAGCAGGCTATGGCTGAGGAAAAGCGGAAGCAGACTGAACTAAGACGGCGTATGCGTGAGACATTCCGCGGATTGGAAGTGCCCGACAGGGAGTTTGAGAACACCTTTCGGGTCACCCGCGAGGTATTCGAAACTCTTTATGCGGATTTGGCACCCTTGTTGCCACCGCAGCGTAATAGCCGTGGAATCACTCGTATTGAAAAGGTAATACATTTGCTGTGTTGCAGGTTATTGTGCTAGGTCCCTCAACAAAATGAGTAAAACAGTCACGATCACAAGGAAACACATAATACCTAAACTGGCTGCATATGTTATTAGGCGTGCCTAGGCTAGTGTGGATATGCATTGCTCGAGACAAACGCAGGCGCGGCCATAGTGCCTCGGGCGAGGCACGTCTAGTTGTAAGATCCTATTATCTTAACTTCATTTTAGTCTTTATTTTAATTATGTGAACTATTGAAGTTATAGAAATTGATATTTAAATACTTACTATTGGTAAAAATGCTTTAATAAACATGTAACAAAAATTAAAATAACTAAACTAATATTAAAATAAACTAAAGACAACTATAAATATATAAAACTACCTAAAAACTTACGTAAAATCCCAGTTACAAAAAGAATACCCCCTCCAAGAGGTCCCCCTGCAGCAGGGAACCCATAACGCTGGCGCCTAACTTACTATTGTATTAACTACATGCAATACACTACATCTTTGTCCATTCCAGATTTTAATATCTTTAAAATTTTTTGGAAGAGGTGATTATCAGTTTGGAGTGGGCCGGGACCAATGGTTGCCTATGTCCCAGCAGGCTGTATCGGACTGCTTAAAGGACGTCTCAAAAGCCCTCAATGATCCGGGAGTAATCCAACGCCACATAAGATTTCCGCAATCACAGGCAGCACGCGCTGTCATTAAAGCAGGGTAAGTAGGTACCTACTGATTCACTTACTTTTTTCATGTTGACATTACCATCTAACAGAACAAGATTGAATTTAATAAAAAATAATTTTTTTGACAAGCTTTTACTGCTAACTGTATTTTTCTTTGTACATACCTCTCTCAACTGCTCTCATTTTCTCAGACCAAAATAAAAAGAGGTAAATAAATAAATAAACAATCAGCTCACTAAGATGAATGCAACAAGCCTAAACACAAAGGGATAATGTTGAGAAGTTGAAGAGTTCCTATGACCACCTTCTAGCTCCATCATCAGATCAGCTCCATGTTATCGTAATATTGGGTTGTCATGCAATATACATATGCGTGCAAAGTTTCAGCTCAATCAGATACCAGGAAGTGGGTCACATTTAACTTGTAAGATTTGATTACAGACAACAGGACAGGTTAAACTAAATAAAAGCTTGTAAAAATCCTGTGTATTCTAACACAAACCAGATACCTTCTGCTTCAGGAACTCCTTACCAACTGTGTTAATGTGTAAATGTTAGTGTCTGTGCCAACAAGGGTTTGCAAATGTTACTCATTGGCTCAACTTACAACTAAATATTTATGTAAATACTATGTACATTTTACTTATTTATTTTTCTGCTTTTGTGTTTCACTTAAGTGAAGTTCTTACAGACAACTTCGTAACCTAGACGTCTGAGCATTTAGATAGATTTTAGATTTTGAATAGTTGTTCTGCGATGACTTTAGTATAGATTTGCTGATATCTATAAAATTTGGTGAGTTAGTAGCAGAGATAAATACGATTAGAGAGTTAATTTATGAGCAGGATCTATAAAGGAGTTATGGAGCTAGAAAGCGCGAAACGATCTTCATAAGAATCTGGTTAGAAAAGAAGATCCTCAGTCATGAGGGAATGACGAAGAAGAAGAAGAGAAGATGTAAATAAAAAAAATCAATAATTATTCTCATGTGAAGTGTGAATGAGTGAATTTTCAATAATAGATTTTTCTATAATGCATCACTGTACCACTGTACTACTCCCCTTGGTTTTAAGCTCTAAGCTGTACCAGGATTATAATTGGTCTTTGGTTGCAATAACAGATAACATACTATCTCATATTGAATGTGTTGAAGTGTAGCAACATGGGTTTAATAGTATAAGTGCTCATGCACAAATAACTAATTACAGATGTAGTGAATAATATGCATCTATAAAAAGGGGGTTAAAAGGGGTGTGGAAGCTTGTATGAGGAATCAATTACCGCTGAACTGATTTAGATAAAATCTGATATGAAGATAGTTTGAGTCCTTTATTTATAGGACTTTATTACAGAATTTGCTTAAGGGGGTGATAGTGTGTGTGGGAAATTAACCGCTGAACTGATTTAGATGAAATCCATATTTATACTAACATTATAAATACGAATATGTAATACGTGTGTCTGTATGTCTGTCTGTTGCCCCGTCACGCTTAAACCGCTGACAAAATTAAGATGAAATTTGGTAAATTTAGAGATAGGTGAAATCCTGGGAAAGGACGTAGGAATAGTTTTCGTGCCGAAAATCAACCCTTAAGGGGATGAAAAGAGGACTGGAAGTTTGTGTCAATACTAGTAATAGTTGAACCGATGTAGATGAAATCTGATATGAAGATAGTTTGTGTATTGCGGAAGGAATTAAGATAGTTTTTGTCACTGCTTAAGGGGGTGAAACTTTATGTGGGGATAACTACTGAACTGATTTAAAATATCCCTACAAATTACAAATTATTTACCTATTTGTCAAACATAGTTAACATCGGATCTTACAATTCATTGGGATCTCTATGTACGTATGTATGTTTGTTACTAATATTATAAATGCGAAAGTGTGTCTTGTCTGTCTGTCTGTCTGTCCGTCTGTCTGTCTGTCTGTCTGTCTGTCTGTCTGTTACCTCTTTACGTTTGTTACTAATATTATAAATGAGAAGGTGTGTCTTGTCTGTCTGTCTGTCTGTTACCTCATTACGCTTAAACAAATTAAGATGAAATTAGGTAAATATATTGTGTTAGTCCTGGGAAAGGACATCTAGGATAGTTTTCACTCCGAATATCAATCCTTAAGGGGGTGAAAGTTTATGTGGAGAATCAATAACAGCTGAACTGATTTAAATTAAATCTGTATCCATACTAATATTATAGTCTCTAATATAATATTCTTAATGCGAAACTCTGTCTGTCTGTGTCTGATACCCCTTCGCGCTTAAACCGCTGAACCAATTAAGATGAGATGTTTTTGTTTATAAAAGTTTTAGGAAACCGTAAAAATCGTGCAGAAAATAAAAAGGGTGAGGAGGTTCGTATGGGTAATTAATTACCACTGAACTGATTTAGATGAAATGTAATATGAAGATAATTTTGGTCCCGCGGTCAAGGACATGATATATATTTTTTTCACTCGAAATCGCCTAAGCGCGTGAAAAGAGCCAGGGAGTGAAAGTTTGTATGGGGAATCAATAACTGCTGAACTGATTTAGATGAAATCCATATCCATACTAATATTATAGTGTTTGTCTGTTTGTTTGTCTATCTGTCCGTCCGTCCGTCAGTCCGTCCGTCCGTCCGTCAGTCCGTCCGTCCGTCCGTCCATTTGAGTCCTTCGAAGAAGTCGCGGGATAAAACTAGTTACGTATAACTAAGAAATACATACATTAACAATATTTAAAGTAGAGGTTTCACTGATCCCTACGATAGGCGAAGCCTGCCTTAGCCTGCGTCATAGACATTCAATTCTAAAACATGTTTAGATACTTAGTTACACCTTATATGTGTTTCAGTGTGAGTGGGTTTTCTAAGCTACTGTCACAGTTGGGTGAATTGCAATTTTTTTGTAATTTTATCTAATCTGTCCTCAATCTTATCTAACTATAGTTTACAGTAATTGACCCAGTTACTTTAAAAACTAGTTAGTAGTTATATTAAGTACTAACATCTTAGTTCATAGGTAAACTAACAAATGAATGGATCTATTGTTATCTGAAAAATAAATAATTTAATTTAATCATGTTTGTTAATATGAAAAAGTGTATTTATACAATCTTTTGCCCATATTTATTTGTATAATACTAACACGCGATCATTTTGCAGTTTCTTCAATAAATTTGGTATTCCGGGGGTATGTGGTGCTATTGACTGCACTCACGTGGCCATGCATCGACCAGCAGTAAATGAAGAGCGGTATTTCAACAGGAAGCATTTTCATTCGTTAAATGTTCAAATGGTAGGTAAATTATGTAAGGACCTTTGCACACTTTTTAAATGCGCCGTCGACGCGCGTTTGTATCTACATATAAAAACGCGCCGCGCTTAATGAACGCGATGTGCAAAAGCCCTAATTCGTTATGAATGCTATTATTATTTTTATAATTAAGAGGTGTTGGTAGCCTAGCAGTAAGCGTTGGTAGCCTGGCGGTAAGACGTCCGACTTTCAATCCGGAGGTCTCGGGTTCAAACCCCGTCTCGATGATATAATATAATTTGATATTTACCAGTCGCTTTTCGATGGGGGAAAACATCGTAAGGAAACTGGACCTAATCCCGATAAGGCCTAGTTTCCTCTCTGGGTTGGAGGGTCAGGTGGCAATCTCTTTCGTAAAAACTAGTGCCTACGTCAATAGGGGTGATGACACATGTTGAATTATGCAATGAAATTTAGTTGATAGGATGCAAAATGATCAAAATATCCAAATAAAGTAAACATTAAAAAAATCTATTGAAATGGTTCAAAGATATTGGGCTTCAAAGTTTCAAATTTTTTCGATTTTTGTAAGTACGAAATTTAAAAAACCAATGATACCATTCGATTTCTAACATTTTATTGTGAAATAAATTGTATATCAACCATATACATAAACGCAACATTTCACTGTAAAAATAGCAATTTCATAATTTTTCCATACTTTAAACAGGGCAAATATGAAGCCGTGACGTCAAGGCTTTATTTTATTTATTATTTATTTTGTTTATTATACGGGACACCAACAGAGTACATAAGATTAAGTGGGATACAGAAATTCCTCATGATGTATATGGGTACTTATGCACCCCAAGGCTAAGGCTTTATATCATTTTGTTAGGAGCGTTTTGAGAAACAAATGCAAATCTCAGACTTTAAGTCTTTTTCCTGTCTTTTATGTTGATTTAAGGCAATTGGCCCCATATAGACATTTGATCCTCACAACAAAACGAATCGATTGATACCATGCATGAAAAACATTCATCTAGCCTGTTCATGGGATTACGTTGTCAAGCGGAACCCAAGCCGGGACTAATGCTAGGAGGATGAAGGTAGCCTAGCAGTAAGATAAGCTACTTTTATTCCAGAAATCGCAACTACTATTGCAGTACTTCGCTGGCCTAGGCCTGTGCGCGGGCCGGCGGCGCTCTGCACCCATGCCTGAGCTCCCGGTGTTGTGTCGTGGTGCGCGGGCGCTGCCACGAGAGTCACGAGACTGAACCATATTCCGAGATATCCCGATTGCAATCAACTCTTAGGATTTAATTTTTGTATTGGTCTTAAAAGCCTTTGTTCCCCTTAGAGTTGAAAGGTCAGATGGTATTAATGATTTATTTTTGGTATTAGAATGCCGAGCGAACTTCAAGTTATCTTTACGAGCCGCAGCAAAAATTCGGGTTAAATGCAGATAAAATAGTTTAAGTAAAACGGGTAAGAAAACTCCTTAAAATCTACATGTATTGCACATACATTTATTGTTTGCTGTATGTACATATCTATTCCATCCTCCTCCTATCAGAGGGTTGACTTGAAATAACTGAATATGTATTTTTACTTGTATAGTCGGCGTCAAAGCTATGTTTACATTTGTGTACCTTATTGCAAAGGCATAAGGTGCTAAAGTGTACCTCAACATATATTTGATGTCTACTGTACATAAAACTAATTCTTTATAAGATTTCTAGGGTGGCTTTTTATCCAGATTAACTTTTGCTAGTTAGTATGACAAGAATTGTAGAGTATAGCCCCCACTTTTCAAAATCGTCCGTTTTTGTGAGTTCATATCTGGACAACCATTAGTGTTAGGTATAAAGTGAATTCATGAAAGTTGTAGAAAATTTTATTAGTTTTAATTATGTACTACAACTAAATTGTCTATGATGCATAGTTTTAAAGATTTAAGCAAAAAAACAAAAAGCGGGACCTTCTTTGCCTCCCCCCTCCTTGGGCGGCCCGAGGGATGGGGACTTTCAGTATGTTAGTCTCCTAACTAGTCTTAACAAAGTTCCAAAGTCAAAATTTCTGCTTTCGACTTTTCCAGCTAGACCCCTTTTTGAGCATTCATTTACCAGGCTAATTCTATTTTCATGCTTTTAATGAATTTTGACGTTACTGTTATTCACTAACTCTAAAAAACGGGTGCGTCCCATAAGATATAACTACAAAATATATAATTTCATATTAATAACGTTCACAAGATATAATGAACGTTTGCTATAACAACAAAATCTATATTTTTATTAGGAATAACGGTCAATTAATATAACACTCATTTTGTATAATAACTTATCATATAACACTCAAATACTCTAAATTTGTTTAATATAACATACATAACGTATATCAATCATAAGATATACTATCTTTTAGTATAATAATTACAAAATATAATAGCGTATGATATACTAAATAGGTTATAAACTCCATTCCAACCTTTTTCCCCAAAGTGTAATGTTTTCACGGATTTCAAACTAAATCAATAGGTAGAATAGGTAGGTTAGGTTCGTTAGGTAGCTTCAGATGCCCGAAGGGCAAAACGCCCGGAAATAGGAGCCCCGCGAAGCGGGGCTCCGTCTAGTTAAGTTGAGGATTCAACATTTTGAGAATTTTAGAATAGCTAATTAGACTAGCTGCTACTTAAAAAATCGTGTAGACCAGTTGCTTTTAGGCGAGTTGATATGTACACGAGCTGCGATTTAGACAACCCGTTATTCTATACGAGCATTATGTATTTTGGTGTTAGATGTATTGAATATTATACATTATAAATCTAAGGTATTATGAACGTTATACATTATGACCGTTATATACAACGATATTATACTTAAACAACGTTATACTTAACAAAATTAGATATTTTGATGTTATATCAAACGTTCATTATAGACTTTGAACGGTATACAAAACAAGCTTATGCAATATGAGCGTATATAATATGAATATTATACAATAAGTTCTTATATCTTTTATTACTTACCCCTAAAAAACGGGTAAGTAGAATAATTAAGTCGAAGAATCGATCAGCCGAAACAGTTAGTTTCGCCAAACATTGATTTTTAACCGAGTTCAATTCCATAGAAGAAGGAGGTTCTGCATTCGGTTTGGTTTTTTTTATGTATGTTCACTGATTACTCCGAGATCCGAGGTCCGATTTGAGTACCTAATTCTTTTTTTTTTTGTTTGAAAGGATCTATTTCCAAGGTGATCCCATATTAATCTGGTGCTGTTCTGATGATGGGATCCATGAGGAATTGAGGGAACTCCTCAATTTTTAAACGCACGTGTAAGGTGATTGGGGTGTTTTCTTAAGCTAATCAAGCATTTTCTAACGAAAACTACCAATTTGGTGGAGTGGACCTGATGATGATGATTGATTTGATGATAATGATGAAGATTTTTTTAAATGTAGGATGTTCAGCGATTACTCGGAGACCCGTGGTCTGATTTCAATAATTCTTTTTTTGTTTGAAAGGAACTACCTTGAAGATGGTCCCACATTAATCTGGTGCTGTTCTGATGATGGCATCCATAAGCAACTGAAGGAACTCTTCAATTTTTAAAGGCACGTGTATGGCGATTTGGGTGTTTTCTTAAGCAACTCAAGCGTTTTCTCACGAAAACTGCCAATTTGATGGAGTGGACGTAATGATGATGATTGTTTTGATGCCAATGATGATGATTTTTTAATTGCAGGATGTTCAGCGATTACTCCGAAACCCGTGGTCCGATTTGGATAAATCTTTTTTTTTGTTTGATAGGAACTACCTCCAAAATGGTCCCACATTAGGTGCTGTTCTGATGATGGGATCCATGAGGAATTGAGAGAACTCCTCAATTTTTAAAGGCACATGTATGTTGATTTGGGTGTTTTAATAAGCAACTCAAGCATTTTCTTTCAAAAACCTCAAATTTGATGGAGTGGACCTAATGATGAAGTCCACATATGATACGTGGAACTTTCCTTAGATTGAATGGGTGTATTATGAACTTTTTGATATATTTTTACCGATTATTCCGAGACTCCTTGTCCGATTTTGATAATTATATAACCACTAAAAATGGAAAAATAAAATTTGCCATACTGTTTAGGCTTTCGGAAGATGCTGCTGCCCATCTCCCGGTATATTCCCTTAGCAGGCTCCTACTGCAACCACGGGACGATATGGTGGGGGACAATTCTAAGTCCGGGCACCCCACGGCACTACACACACAAAATATCGGTACCTACTGATAATGCAAAGGTGAATGTGAAAATGAACCTAGCCATTGAATTCTTTTATGATTCCAATTTAACCTTAGATGAAGAAAGATAAATAATTAAAACCGAACCACGGGCTTCGTTCGAGATATGGATAGTGCGAACTGTGTGTTATACTTTCTGTACCTACTTGCCTAACAGTTAACGCATGGTCGAAACGAATGTATACCTACATGCAATCCATAACGGATTAGATTAGATATATAGTAAAAAGAACAATTCACTAAACACATCGCCTCGTTAGTATTAACACTTCCAAATTTGACTTATTGGCACCGACTTCAAACACTTGGTAACGCATATAAATAATATAATGATGAATTACATCCTTTTTGAAGTGGGTTTATCTTTTTTTTTTTAAGTTTTTATGTAAAATGTGTATCACTTCGGTTTTCAGATCTGCGATGACGTCAACAACATTTTAAATGTAGATGCGTCGTACGGTGGAGCGACTCACGACGCATTTATATGGACAAATAGCGTCATACGTAGACACTTCGAAGAACTCAGCGGCACGGGTGAAACAGCATACCTATTGGGTATAGTACTTTTATAAATATACAAATATATAATAAAAATATCTTCTTCAAATTACCTGAGTGCCAAAGTAAGTACCTAAGCTCAATATAAGCTTCTGTTTCAAGCACTTATTATTATGTTTGTATCTCCTTTGAGAATCACGGGCCTTTACATCCCGGTCTTTTGGTAGGCTTACGTGGGGATACAGATCCAACACGCAAAGGCCCTTTTGGAGAAATTTCATTTAGGAGATAGAAGACTTGGTGTCTGAGCCAAACATTATCGGAGAGACCAAGTCTGCAAGACTCCGCTGGCTTGGACACCTTGAGAGAATGCCAGGCGATAGGGCGGCCAAAAGAGCTTACGCTGGACGTCCTCTAGGTCGACGTTCATCAGGTCGTCCTAGGTACCGCTGGAGAGAACAGGTCGAAAGAGATCTAGGCGCCCTTCAAGCAGAAAACTGGGAGGAGATCGCACAAAACAGGACGCTTTGGCGCCATCTCGTGTCGGAGGCCAAGACTCACTTCGGGTCGCTAAGCCAGAGGAGTTAGTTAGTTAGTTTATTTTATTTCCTTGATAAGTAATACAATTTATAAAGAAAAACAGCATTGTATCTAAGAGTAGGCAAGGATTCCCCCGTACTAGTAAAAACTGTATGACGGCAGGAAGCACCACCTCTCCCGGACTATAAACTACCTTAAGTCTAGACGCGATTTTACATATTTTTTTCATTATAATATGTAATTACTCTGTTAGTTGTTGCTAATTAAGTGCAAGACAAATCTTAGTAGTGGAGGTTATACATAATAAAACAAAAGAAACAAAGAGGCAATAAAAAGTACCTTTGTTGGAGAACCTATGTTCTCCATATACATATACAAGAAAATACGTATATCTGAGTGCGTGTATGAATGTTTGTGTGTGTGTATTTGTATGTGCTATTGTAATCACTGTTATCAGTGATTGTTGTTTCCACTTTCCAGAGAGACTATACCTATAGACTAATAGAATGCATGGATAAATAAAGTTACAATATGTAAGTATGCATATTTTCCAACTAAACACGCAATATAGGAAGTATATAGCAAGAAATGACAGGAGGGTATTCAAAATTAAGTGATAAAATTATTAAAATGAGAAGAAGCATTGGTTAGAAATATTAGGTTAAATATTGAAAGAATTTACTGTCAAAGTTAAGATGATATAATGAATATATATATACCTACTGAGACCAAAATTAAAGCAATATATGTCCGTGTATCATTAAGTTTAGATTAAGCTCCAGAGGTTGCACATGGGCGTTGCCGACCCTTTACAAAAAAGAGGATTCACTATGTTGGCAGCCAAAGGAACAAGAGGGTCCCTCGTCGTCAACACACTGGGTCCTTTTTTAGCTCTTCGGCAACCTTACTCACCAGCAGGAACACAACACTATGAGTAGGGTCTAGTGCTATTTGACTGTGGTTTTCTGTAAGGTGGAGGTACTTCCCCAGTCGGGCTCTGCTCCAGATTTGATCGAGATAACATTAGCAGTACCCATACCTCTTGGACGTGCTTTAAGGTCATAGACATACCCGAGTCAAAAAACTTGCAAGATTTTATTGCAGAAAACGCTTGTGAAACTAAATAAAAGCTTACCTTCCAGCTGCATCATCAGATCAGGTCCGTGTCATAATAATATTGCATCATTTGTACATTGTGATATATATACACGTGCAAAATTTCAGCTTAATCGGAAACCGGGAAGTAGGTCAAATTTAACTTGCAAGATTTACTTACAGACAACGGGACAGGTGAAACTAAATTTAAAAAAACTTATAAAAAACTTACAATAAAGTGCTACTACTACTACTACTACTATAAATGAAACTAATTAAAAGCTTGTAAAAGGAGTTATATATCTGTTATACCCCCGGATTAGGCACACATTCTTATCACCTTAGGTTCTATAAAGACGATATAGTGGGGTTAGTGGATGGAGTAAGTGATATAAGAGCGCTATAGTAGTGGAACTACAATTGCAATAGCGTTAATTAAAGTTTGAGGAGCTAAAGGAGTGATAATATATATAGAACAAAGTCGTGTCGGTTACACCATTTATAACTCGAGAACTGGCTGGACCGATTTTAATGATGATCTTTTGGATTTATCTCCTCCCTGAATAACAAAAAATAACTATTACTACTTCGCCGAGTCAGCTAGTTTATAATAAATTACCTTAATGTAATTCAAACCCGGGGCCTCCAATTTCGTAGGCCACTACCAACTAAGCTACAGAGGCCATGAAACAACTGGTTATAGAGATTTAAAAATGGTTTACACAAATATTATTACATACATAAGATACTAGAGATAAAATTATCCAACATTCCCTTTTTATGAAAGTATATAATACCAATTTCAGGTGACTCCGGATATCCACTACGGGAGTACCTGATGACCCCTGTGGACGGCGCCGCAGAGGCCTCTCGCGAGGGGCGTTACAACACCATACAAAAGAAAGCGCGCTCTACCATCGAGCGAACTTTCGGCATATTAAAAGGTAATTTAGTGTTTAAATGTAGGTATTTGGTTTTAATTTAGTGTTTAAATGTAGGTATTTGGTACATTACCTGTATATATTATGTAACTATCTGGGGCCCATTTCTCGAAAGCTTGTAACTTGTAATGTAATACAAGCGGAACTCCCTTTCTAGCAAAAGATGTCGATAAGTGACATCCGCTTGTATTACAAGTTACAAGCTTTTGAAAAATGGGCCCCTGGTGTATTTTATCCTACAAGCGTTTTGGTGTAAACTGTTAGCCTGTAAGTTTTTTTACAAATAAACAAACAAACAAATAGAACTGAAAGCACAAATCAAATTATTTTAATGAATATTTTGATTTGTTTATTATCCCAGCCTTGGGCACCGGAGGCTTTGGTCACTTTTTCCTTTGTATATGACATCTTTATACATTTATAAAAAAATAATTACTCAAATCGGACCACGGGTCTCGGAGTAATCGGTGAACATACATAAAAAAAACACCAAACCGAATGCAGAACCTCCTTCCTCAATGGAATTGAAGTCGGTTAATAAGCAAATGTTTCAAATTTTAATATATTTATATGAATTTTATTACATACTGGCCACCCTCGAAGGATTATTTTTATCGCTTTAACCCTTTGGCTGCCAAGCATTGGGCAGAAAAATTGTGACGCCAGAGCGCCAGGTCACGTGGGGTTGGGAAAGTCCAGTAGTCTAAAATTCACTTCTAGAATTTTTGAGACTTATTTCTCGAAGAAGTCATCTTCCTAAAAACTTTATGCTGCCAAAGGAAACGGTTCAGATTGAACGAAGTACAGATCATCCGGTGATGACCAAAATACCAGGGGGGTTTCACTGTGTCTCTCTCCATTGTACCTGTTTTTAATCTGTGCGCGTCACGAGCCAGCGGACTAATGAGGGCAGGGTTGGCACATCGCTTATTATTGACTGAGGAGCCGAGCGTAGCGAGGCGACGAACGTCCCCATTTTCACTGGTACGACGATTTGGCAGATTGATGTGTGTGTATTGGTTGGTTGGTCGGTTGGTTGGTCAGTGTCGGTCTAGAGGTCGCATTTTTCATCCGATTTTGATGAATCTTGGCATGTACGTTCCTTGATTTATTTGCTAAAAATTGTCGAGCCATTTTTTTGATTGGGGGAAAAATTAGGGGGAAAAGGGGGGAAGTTTGCTGTCGCGATATTTATGTTCTCCGAACTCTACGGTTCACAGAACCACTAGTAGTAGTAGTTTTGTACTAAAATAATAATTAGATTGGGCAAATAAGGTAATCGATCTGATATTTGTCTAGTTTTGTATTAAATTTACTGATAGATTAGGTAGATGAAGACAGATTGACTAGTCACTTTTTATCTGTAGATACCACGTGCACGGAATGAAGCACGTTGACAAAATCAGAAAGGAGAACCTTCTGTACTCTAGTACTATTCATTATTCTGTGAAGATACCTACTCAGTCATGAGGGAACGACCGAAGAAAGAGATAATGGAAAAACTGACCAAGGCCTTCGGTGCCCATGCAGGGCTGGGTATTGGGTTGCCAAGCGGACCCCAGGCTTAATTGAGTTCCGGCAAAAGCCGGGACAAAGGCTAAGAGGATGTAGATTATGGCCTTTTTTAACCGACTTCAAAAAAGGAGGAGGTTCTCAATTCGACTGAATTTTTATTATTTTTTTGTATGTATGTTACTCGTTATCTCCGTGAATCGTGAAACGATTTTCAAATTATTTTTTTTAATCGAACGGGTATAATTTGAGATGGTCCCGTTGGCACCAAGTCGGGGTTTAACACAGTGAATCCTCGTTTTGTAAAGGGTTGGCAACGCGCATGTGACACCTCTGGAGTTGCAGGCGTTCATAGGCTAGGGTAGCTGCTTGCCGGTGGGCCGTATGCTGTATTGCCACCGTCGTGATATTAAAAAAAATCTAACCTGTACTGGTAGCTGGTATGATTTTGTTTGCCGATGATACATCTTTAATTTTCAAAGTTGAACGGCAATCCAATGATTTATCTGTAATTAACAATACACTAGCTGGCGTACTAAACTGGTTTACTACTAACATTCTGTTACTTAATGCTAAGAAAACTAAATGTATTCGATTTGTTTTGCCAAACGTGGCACCAATGGACACTAATATAGTTATAAATGGTGAATGTTTAGATATAGTAGATAAAACTGTGTTCCTTGGTTCAACGTTGGACAAAAATTTACAATGGAGTCCTCATATAAAAAAACTCGCTCTTAGACTAGGTTCAGCCGCTCATGCCGTTAGAAAAATTAGACAACTGACTAATATTGAGACAGCTCGCTTAGTTTATTATAGTTATTTTCATAGTGTAATGTCATATGGAATTCTGGTTTGGGGCAAAGCAGCTGACATACAGACTATTTTTGTTTTACAGAAAAGAGCCATTCGCTTTATGTATAACTTAAAGGCAGGTACATCAATTAGAGAATTATTTAAAGAAATTAATATTTTAACTCTTGCTTCCCAATATATGTATGATAATATTATTTTTGTTGTAAAGAATATACACACATTCAAGAAGAATTCTGACATCCACAGCTATAACACTAGAAATAAAAACAAGCTTGCTATCAGACGATGTCGTGTCCGCAAAGCATATAAGTCATTTTTTGGCCAGGGTATTCATATTTATTACAAGTTACCCGTCGATGTTTTGAATCTATTATTTCCCGCTCTTAAGAAATACTTGAAAAAAACTTTAATGTCAAAGGGTTATTACAGGGTTGAGGACTATATGACAGACATATATGCATGGCCCAAACCAGAATCTATAAAATCATCTAACATTTAGAGGACACAGTTCAAGTAAGAAAGAATATCAAACGTATTGCGAAGCAATATCACAGATTTGGATTTTATTTTTATTTTTCATTTTAATTACACAATAGGCAGGTACATGTCTGTCTCTCAAGCTGTTTTGATATGCCTTCTTGAAGAACTACGCATTATTGTATATAGTATCTTTAAAGTATTTGTAGTACTGTTTTGAAAAAATAAGTCCTGCCGAGTTTCTTGCCGGTAATAAGTAATACTTCTCGGGTCAGAGGTGTAGGGTTAGAACCGGTGGTAGTTTCTTTTCTCTCTGACGTTCATAAGTGCATTGTAATGTGCCTAAATTGAAGAATAAATATCTTTTATCTTTTTTTTTTATCTTTTTAGCTATTCCTAGAGTTGGAGTATAGTCAATTAAATAAATATTATAATAACTTAAGAGACTCAACTGAAATGGCAGTCACTAGGTATGGTTAAAATTAATGCCTATGCCATTTCTTAAGATCATGTAGTCAAACGTACCAAGCTAGATTAGCGAACCGTAGGAAAAAGCCGGGGATCCGTAGGAAGATCTAATTTTTAACAGACTTCAATTTTTGAAAACGAGGAGTTTCTCAATTCGTTAGCATGTTTTAAAAAAATTCGGGAACCCCCGACTATGAGAATATGCCCGATGCGCCCTGCGGAAAGCGTCATGTCATTATATTGAACCCGCAAGGTTGAGAATGCTTTCCTACTGAAGTTGACCCATACGTTTTAGGGTTCCGTACGGGATCCTATTACTAAGGCTTCGCTGTCCGTCCATCCCTCCGTCTGTCACCAGCAGGCGCGGTATCAGGGGGGAGGGGGGTCACATGAGACATGACCCCCCCCCCCAAATCGTACATTACAAATAGGAAAAAATTTACTGACCCCCTCAAAAATTGGATAAATAATTTCTGCATTAGTGTCCCCACCCAAAATTTCAGGCTGCGACCGCGCCTGGTCACCAGGCTGTATCTCATGAACCGTGATAGACAGTTGAAATTTTCATAGATGGTGTATTTATGTTGCCGCTAAAACAACAAATACTAAAAAACAGAATAAAGGTGATTTCCATACAACAGACATGTTTTTTTTGCGGTTTTTATAGATTTTTTTTATACCACGACGGTGGCAAACAAGCTTACGGCCCGCCTGATGGTAAGCAGCTACCGTAGCCTATGGACGCCTGCAACTCCAGAGGTGTCACATGCGCGTTGCCGACTCTTTACAAGATAATGGTACGGAACCCTTCGTTACGCTAGAGGAATTAACTCATAACTAGAACCCCCTCGCTGCGCTCGGGAATTAAATCTGGAGTCCTTCGTTACGTTCAGGATTCAATAACGCGCCCGTGACATAAAACTAATATCATAATCTACTATATTATCAGTCAAAACCTTTGTGACAGATATGATATTATGAACCAACTATAGTAGATTGTACACCAACGGGATAAATCACTGTTTTATGTCACGGGCGCGATATTGAATCCCGAACGGAACGAAGGAATCCAGATTTAACTCCCCAGCGCAGCGAGGGGGTTATGTGTTAATTCCCGTACGTAGCGAGGGAATTAAGACTGAGTTCTGAGTGCAGTACGTGAGGGGTTTAAGCGCACCCGTAACTAAAACAGCTTTATCCCCAAGGAGTATACTCTACTTATTTCACCTCTTGCGAGACAATTTTACGAAACAATAAATTCAATATTCAAATCAGTTGGCCGCGGCTGCGGGCTCCGGCTCGCGGGGATGGGCTGAGCGCCGTGCGGACTTTACGAAATTAGACGTTAAGTACATAACAGTAAGAAGTGAAATCACATTGTTACCCGGCGGGTTATAATACTTGTAATGAAACATTATTCCACGCTAAAGCCAAGGGCTGTATTGATTTGCTTTCGGTGGGGTTTTCATGATACATCATTTGGTATTGTCGAGCAGGTGGTGTTAAAAGTATGTTATACTATGTATGTTTAGATGGTGGCAGTGAAGTAAACTCGATTTTTGTGTTTCGTTAAGGCCGATGGCGGTGCCTGCTGGCAGCGCGCGAGCTGTACTACCGGCCCGACATGGTGGGCAAGATAGTGATCGCCTGCAGCGTGCTGCACAACATGTGCATGGCGGCGCGCCTCGAGCCGCTGGAGCTGGAGCCCGACGAGCTGGCGGCCGAGGAGGAGCGCCAGCGCGGCGCGCGCGTGCTCTACCGCCCGCCGCCCGCCGCCGAGGCGCTGCGCCGAGGCCGGGAAGCCAGAGCGAGGTTGATTGCCAACATTAACGGACCGTAGGATTCTAATCCCGGTGTCTCGGGTTCAAACCCCGGCTCGTAGGGCTGAGTTTTTGGAACTTACTCATCTTCACGAATTATCATTTGATGTTTACCAGTCGTTTTTCAGTGAAGAAAACATCGTGAGAAAACAAAGCCAAATACGAATAAGGCCTAGTTTCGCCTTGGGAGTGGAAGGTCAGACGGCATTCGGTTTCGTAAAAACTAGTGACAATGGTATCACATGTCGTCCTCATAATATCAAAATAAAAATAAACTTCACAACATTGTAGGTCACACCTATGGTATGGTCACGTCATAAAAATAAAATAAGGATACATTTAATGTGACAAAAACATATATCCAAGACTTTACGCCTTGCTTGAGTAATCTTTATTTTCAGACGTGACCGTACGACTGTTTACACAATTTAAACAACTACTGTATCTGTGATACTACCGAATTCATATATTACAGACGCTTTGTACCAAACTGACATATTATCTTCTTCTTCTACCTAGCGTTATCCCGGCTATTGCCAGGGTCCGCTTTCCTGCTCGCTTTCCTCCACTTTGCACGATCCTGGGCGTCTTCTGACCAAACTGACATATTATAATTATAATTATATAATTTTTCTACAACTTAACTTCATTTGTTTATCCTCGCACAGCGCGGCTTTAGAATAAAATTAATAATAAACACATTACTCACAACATATCCTCGCTGCGCTTGTAAAATCCGACATGTAAAAAAACACAACTTTACAGGAGACACAAAAAACATGTTTATTTTTTTACTGTATAATAAATCAAAAATCTAAAAATGACAAAAATTAAAGATTCCAATATGACTCTAAATAATGTTAGGTTTGAATTTTTACTAAGTTATTTTAGGAGCTACAATTTTTTTTTCTACATTTTAAGCACATAGCTGAATTTATTTGGGTTTAAAAACCGCTATGTGATTATCGAGGCACATAACGGTTTAATATTTCTATAAAGCGACATTTCGAATCGTCACTAAGCGAATTTATACTGCAAATAAATTAAAACCATAAAAATGCGTATACGACTGTTTATTAACACTGCTGAATATATTACATATTTAACTATATATTATTTGTCAAGAACCAATTTCATAAAATATTATATAAAATCCGCTGTGTGCCCATCACAAAGCGCAATATTTATTATAATGCATTCATTGATAAAAACAGCTTTGTGATATTTGATCACATAGCGCCTTTGCGCGGCTAATTAAGGCCGTTTTCACATAGCTGATTTTATTTTTTTGTGATCCAGTAAACTTAGAAAAAAATGGATTTTTGAGGAATATGCACCTTTAAAAATACTTTTAAATGAAGTCAAAAACCATTTTTCAAAAAAAGTCACATGTCGGATTTTACAAGCGCAGCGACGATATCCTTAGTCATCTCTAGTGGAAACGCAGCCTAACTTATATTTATGAGTTTGAGTTAATTCACTAAATAAATAAATAAATAATAATAAATAATACGTAGCAAAATTCTCCAAATGGCCTCTGCCTGTTGGATCTGTATCCCCAGGCAAGCCTATCAAAAGACCGGAATTTATAGGCCCGTGAATCCATAAAGAAGAAACAAATAATTAATAAATATCAGAATAATCTAGCACAAACCGACCTAGTCCCACAGGAAGCTCAATAAAGCTTGTGTTGTGGGTACTAGGCGACAATATATATAATAGATAGACATAGATAAATACTTAAATACATAGAAAACTCAGGAACAAACATCCGTGATAAACACACAAATAAATGCCCTGACCAGGATTCGAACCTCGACAGGTCCCGACCTCCTGCTTCATAGGCAGGGTCACTACCAACTAGGCTAGGAGGCCGTTAATAACTAGGGTGATTGTGCTAGTTTTCGTCCACATGAGTCAGTTTTCCGTCCACACTTAAATTCAAGTTTTACCCCAAAAATAAACGCTCAAAATTAAAAAAAATCTGCCTAAGAATAAACTATAAATAGAGCATTTCTTCACCTTTTAAAGTTTTCCCCATATAAATATTTGCAGCAATTTAATCAATAGGGCGGTAAAATGGACATGGACGGGAAACTAGCACAATCACCCTACCTACCTCTATTATACAGGGATCATCTCGTGCTTACCCTCATATTCAAGGCGAGTGCTTCAATAGAATCTTCGGCGTGTGCTGCAGAGTGTAAACAACAACAGTTTTCACAAAACCATCGCAGTGGATAAATTGCGATACGAATGGTAATTAGGCTTCTTACACCTGGCGCACCGCCTGGCGAGGAAATTGCCGCGCGCGGCAACTCGGCTAGTGTGGACGTGCCTCGCCCGAGGCATTGCGGCCGCGCGTGCGTTTGTCTCGGCCGAGGCACGTCCACTCTAGCCGAGCTGCCGCACGCGGCAATTTCCTCGCGAGGCGGTGCGTCAGGTGTAGAAACTGCAATTAATAAATGGTAAATAAAAATAAGTTTATTCTTTAATAAAAATTTAATAGCCTTTGTTTGTTTGAGTTGTATTTTCTATAGGATGACCGAATGGTTTTTAAGAGCTTGCCTTTATGACAATGGCATTAAGCGCTTTGTTAACCTTAACAGTTAGATTCATAGATAACAACTACTAATTAGCAGTTTAGAATAAACAATGATATGTTTAAAATAAACACGATAATCCACACCAATAACTTCTCCATATCCTTCCGGTCTAAGCCATAAGGTTCAAGTTGTTAAAATCAGTAGCTGTCTATGCACGCTATAGGTAATATACGTGGGCCGGTGTGCTACGGCCGCGATATATCAAATGTTTGCATTTAGTCTGCTTTGCATTTACATTGTTCTCATTATTTGACCTTATAACTTGGAGCAGAAGGCGATTGTACTGATTTCTTTTACAGATATTATTTTATTCTGAAGTGCTAACTACGTTTTTGTTGTAGTTAAAAAAAAGCACGTTACCATTGTTATACAGATAAGATCTCAAGAACCATTCGGACACATCTTATAAAAATATAACCAAATATATATAAATGTGATATGTGTAAAAGTGTCATTGAGAACGATATCGATAATACCTAAGTACTTAGAAGGTATGTTAGCTCAGTCATATTTAACACCAGAAATCGCTAAAATGGAAACCTAACGGCTAGTTCTGTTTTTTTGATATGTCGTTAAGATCCATACCAGTATCATATATCTAAGTTTGCAGCTTCGAAAGACCTGTGCTAACTTTGCAGCACTCGAGAAACCACGAAAATTTCGCACTTTTTTTGTATTCTTATTATAAGTCCTAAACTATGCGGTTTACAAAAAAACTATATAAGACGGGTTAAGAAGACTAATATTTCTACAATTTGAGACTAGAATTTGCTCTGTCGGTGATATACTTATCGAAATACAGCTCTTCGAATATTGCGTAACCCTTTCGACGCCATGTCAAACGTAAAACCTACCACTCAAACGCCACGACATCTAAATGTCAAAAATGAAGTTAAACTTTATGCGCGTGCATGTAGGTCTATTTTGCTCTGTGGTCGGTGACCGATATATCGGTCTTTGGCGTTGGACCTGTGGTGCCGATATATACGTCTTTGGCGTGGAAAAGGTTAATTTTTTAGACTTTCGGAGTGCATATTTCTGAAAATATCCACTCAATCAATTTTTTTTAAAGAAACCTATATGTTATTTTTAAGGACCTTTCGATTGATGTACATAATGTTGATATTTGACAAAAAAATAAAATTTGACAATTAGTTACATATATGGAAAGCCCCCCCTAAAAATATCTTTTTCACTAATTTCACTACAAAACTAAGTAGCGGCACTCAAAATACACCTTATGTTAAAATTTGATAAAAATACGTCTTAAAGTTTCCCGAGTAAAATGGAACTCCATAAAAAAAATTAACAGATAGTTACATGTATGGAGACTATGGAGTGCCATTTTACTCGGAAACTTTAAGACGTATCTTTATCAAATTTTAACATAAGGTGTATTTTGAGTGCCGCTACTTAGTTGTGTAGTGAAATTACTGAAAAAGATATTTTTAAGGGAGGCTGTCCATACATGTAACTAATTGTCAAATTTTATTTTTTTGTCAATTATCAACATGATGTACATCAATCGAAAGGTCCTTAAAAATAACATATAGGTTTCTTTAAAAAAATATTGATTGAATGGATATTTTCAGAAATAATCACTCCGAAAGTCTAAAAAATTAAGCAATATTTGAAGAGCTGTATCTCGATAAGTATTTCATTTACAGAGTTAATTCTAGTCTTAAATTGTAGAAGTATTAGTCTTCTCAAAACTCGTTTTACATATTTTTTTGTAAACCTTGTATAAGAATACTAAAAAAAGCGAGAAAATTTCGTGGTTTCTCGAGTGCTGCAAAGTCAGCACAGGTCTTTCGAAGCTGCAAACTTGGATATACGGTGCTGGTACGGATCCTAACAATATATAAAAAGATCAAAACTAGCCGTTAGCTTTCCATTTTAATATTAGGTATGACTGAACTACGTAATGTAACGCGAGTTACGATTTTACTAACTGTCAATTGTTTTCTGATGTAAATGTAACTAACATGATAATTTATCTCTACATAACATAAATTTATTCCTTGATATATTTACAATTAAATTGGTAGCTGGCGTTACTCCTTGCCGTGGATTTACCGTCAAATGGAGTCATGCGACTCGCGGGGTAAATGGAGACAATGAATTTAGTGCAAGTTCCTACTTACATTGGTTTTCTTTAAAAACTATTGTCTTTAGCTATCCAGCCTGTCGCAAGTTACCCCATTTGATAGTACCCAAATTAACAATCAGTAACATAATAATTTTAAACAAAAAAAGAACCGACTTCACTTAGGATCCGCTATTCCAAGAGGAAGTGGCAGAGTTGCTGTAAAAAATTGTGAAATCACTATAGGTGTGCTTATAATAGTTGAAGAGTTCCCTCGATTTCTCCAGGATCCCATCATCAGACCCCGTGGTGACAATGGGACCATCTAGGGGTTATACCCGTTCGATTAAAACAATTTCTTTTTTAAATCGGTTCACGATTCACGGAGATATCGAGTAACATACATACAAAATAATAACAATAAATAAAAAATTCAGTCGAATTGAAAACCTCCTCCTTTTTTGAAGTCGGTTAAAAATAAATATAACACCGTTAAAAACATTGATAGGCACCTACTCTTTCTTTTCATATAATTTTAACTATATATATCCATATATAAGTAGTGTACAAACTTAGTGATAATCAGTCTTATTATTATAAAAGTACATAAGTAATTATACACATTTCAAAATTACTGATTATAGTTCCACATAATGCGAGAATAGAGTCATTAACCCTTCATAGGGCAACGGTCTCAAAAAAGACCATCCTGTAACATCATCTTTTTGTATTTTTTTCCTGTAGAAATTTTTTTAGGACTATACATAAACGATGAGGCTTGAATTGAGGATTTTTTTCAGTCTTGCCCGTTAAAGGGTTAAAGGCGAAACCGATAAATAATTATCAATAAATATAACACCATTAAAATAAAAAAAATTAACCAGTTTTATTCATATACTGCACTAACATATTCTCAGTCAGTCTTAGGAATAACTACTACTTAACAAAAGTTCTTTAACAATTGATCGTTTCAAAATCACATGTGCCTAGTTGCATATATTTGAGCAAAGGGCGTTGGCGATTAACTATATATTAATTTAACATTTGTTTTGTATAGCCAAATACTATCAACTTTTTTCTTCGCTTGGCTATTATTTTATCATTTTAATGACTTGCATACCAATAATCAGTCCAAAAATTTGAAATCATTAAGTAAAACTCTCTTGAAACGATTTTGAAGGGACCCGGGCAAAAACGCATAGTAAGCGGGAAAGCGTATTATGCAGGACTGTTCTGCGGGAACCCAAGTTAAGACGTAATCGTATTAAGCGGGTTCTACTGTAATCAAATAGAGTAACTTATATAATAGAGCAGTACAGCCTAAGAACTTTTTGAAGCTTAAGTCTATCACGCCACCTAGTTGAGAGCCACTTAAAGATACCCAAAATGTAAGAGGAAATATCACCTCCATCTAGTAACGAATAGCGTACTAGTAGTACACTACTCGTTACTAGATAGAGCTGATATTTCCTCTTACATTTTGGCTATCTTTAAGTCGCTCTCAACTAGATGGCGCTAAGTACTTGGAGCCTCAAAAAGTTCTTAGACTATGGCCGTCTATTATATCTTTAAGTCTATGATAGTAATATTAATAATTAACAATTCACTTTTTCAGACGTCGACGATAAATTAAAAGCATCTGCATGCAAGTGTTTACGTCCACGATAAAGTATAAAGGCGACTAAAGCGTAGAAATAGATAAAATAAGTGAGAATTAACCAACTTATTTTAAACTGAAATAGATGTCACATACTTCAGAAAAAGTGACCAAGATCATAGATGGCAGCACCATCTCTCTCGCTATATGAGAATCGCCTAAGTGATTCGAATAGGAGGTGCAAGCATGAAATGCATGCCCTTAAAGATGGTCAACGGCGCCTAGCCGTTTCAAATTCAGTAGATTGCGTATACTTGAGAAAATTCGACCGATTGTGACCGGGTGGTGTAGTGGTCAGCGCGTCAGCCGCGATAGCTGAAGACGCCAGTTCGAATCTGGCCTCGGACACCGGAGGACTTGGTCACTTTCTCTGAAGTATATGACATAGAATCTAGTGTTACTACTTAAAAAATTGCAAATTAAAAAAATATTTAACAAAATAATTTGATTTGCTTTAAGATTCATACTTATTTTATTTATTTCTAATCACCTCAACAAGCTCCACTAGAGTGGAATTTATTGAGGCGACCTGTATGTTTAAATTATTTAAAGCTTCGGAGATGTCCCCCAAAGTTCTAACTTTTAACTCATCCGTCTCCATCAGCCGCTGAACGGGAGTGTTGTTTCGTGTCGTCGACCGTGTTCGACGGCGTTCCCCTCTATCTGAACTGTCTAAAAAGAAAATCATTTATTTAATGAAATTGAATAGATTACCCGCCAATAATGACTAATAATGAGGTTGGTGTATAATTGAGTCATTGTTAAAATTACATTTTAAAGACAAAACTCAAAATCCAATTTTGTAATTACTCGTGCTAAAGTATTTCTAAAATGAGAAATAATTCACTGCAAAAATAATTATTTTCATATGTATTGATGATACATCTCAATTCTCAAGGTAGTAGAAAGTGGTTCAATTTTGCACCTAATGTAGTTGTTAATGTAATAGAATTTCACCAGATGGGCGTTGTTGCCGAGGTTCCTCTCTGGCCTCAGCTCCACCATCCTCCTCTGGCTCTAACTCCTGTGGGGGCAGAGAAAAATAGAGGTGGTCATTGTCATTAACCACCTCCATCTCTATTTCCTCTTCGCCCTGCGGCTCGAGGACTGGCTGGCGCAGCAGGGGGACTGGCGGGTGCGGCGGGGGGGGCTGGCTGGCGCAGCTGGACTACTGGCAGGTGCGGCTGGAGAACTGGTTGGCGCAGAGGGGGGACTTGTGCTTGCGACTGAATGATTGGCTGGCGCAGCTGGGGGACTGGCGGGTGCAGCTGGGAGCCTGGCTGACGCGGCTGGGGGACTGGCGGGTGTGGCTGGGAGCCTGGCTGACGCGGCTGGGGGACTGGCAGGTGTTGCTGGGAGCCTGGCTGACGCAGCTGGAGGACTGGCGGGTGTGGCTGGGGGAGTGGCTGACGCGGCTGAAGTGGACTGGTTGCCGCGTGGTGCTGCGAAATTATATTCCAATTGTTACTACTCCTGTTTAGCCCAGCCCTGGTGAACCTAAGCAATCAGGAACAAACAGTTTAGCCAGATGGCTCCAACATAGGTTGTACCTGTCACTAGTCTTGTTCTATGGTATTTAGATTACAGATTTTGACACTATTGGTAGGATTGGCAGGTACAATACCATATGCTGCCGCCATCTGATAACATCTTAATTCAATTATAATAAAAGTTTTGGGAACATGTTACACTAGACCAAACCCTTAACTAAAGTTTCTATTTTTTTTAATGTCATTAACTGCTTTTTTGTGTTGTTTATAAAATAAAATAAATAAGGAAAAAAATCTTTTTATTTCTAGATATGTACCTGAAAACCTATTTACCTCGTATTATCTAAAATTTTAATTAATGGTTTTTAAGAGATATATCCATTTAAAATTATATAATGTGAGAAAAGTAATAGTAACTAAATATTTCACTATTTCACACCAGAACCACACTACTCATAAGCCATCAGTAAAGGCCTCTTCCAACGCTTGCCATAATTTTCTGTTGCTTGCATAAATTTCTCTTATAAATACATACTTAAATAAAAACTTAAGCCCAGATTCTAAGGTCACTATCACCTAAGGGTTTACCTATTAATTACTATGAAAACTGCATTACCTGAAAGGGGTTGATCACAGCATCAGTCTGTCGACCTCCATAACCCTCCCCCATAATACCGAGCACTCGCAGCTCACTATCAGTCAGCCTGGAGCATGTGGCTGGGCCACCCCCAGTCCCAGTGGCCCCTTGGTGGAGCGTGGCAGCTTTTTTCTTAGCCACATACTTTTTATCGGACCAAACCTGTTGAAAACCAAGGAATCAAACTATAATTTCCACTTGTTTAATCATGTTTTTAATTTGACACTTTATAAACTTTATATCTTACTTTTTGCCACTGGGAAGTCGTCTTACGGGCCCCCCCAAGCCCGTTGAGGACCCCAGTAATGTGCTCCCACAGGCGGTTTGACCGTTCGTGACCTGCAAGGTGCCGGACGTGACCCTTGGCTAGCCCAGGGTGCTCCTCCATGAACTCCAGCAGGGTCGAGATCTGCTCACTAGTAGCGTTAGTCGACATTCTGAAAAAAGTAGAAGAACAATTTATAAATGAAAGTAAGATTCAATAACATGTTATATAAAGGGCTAATTGCCTGTGTATAATACCCAGTTCGACAAGTTTTGTACTTTGCGTTATTTTGCACAATGAATAAGAGTACTTATTATTAGTGTCGAACAAAGACATTGAGTACTTGGATGTTAAACTTAACTTTAATTCCACAACAGCTTGTTTTTAAGAAAGCTTAGGAAGCCTTATATTAAATAAGATCATTATCTTACCTTTTTAAAGAACTACTTACATTTTACAAATCGAAGGAATACCACCGAACTTTTTGAAGACTTTAATTTGTAATAACTGAACTTGTACAAATGAACTTTTTGAATATACTTATAACGACCGCGAAATTCTCACGACACCAACAAAAACTAAAAATATTTGACAGTTTTGACACTGACGTATACCATATTGTCATTTTACAGGAAAAATCATTAAATTAAGTATTGAAACTTGCTCTATGTGAGTTTCTAATATCGCTGCACTCTAAGCATATATAAAACGAATTATTTTCATAAATTTATTTTAATCTTTAGCTAATTATTAATTTACCGGTTTTTTATCGCTGCGTCACAACACTCACTTTACGTCTCGTTCATTCTTTCCATTCACGTCGGTCAATTCTATGGATTCGATGATTCGAAGACATAATCGAAGTTAGTTCGCGGTAAGGCCATCATTCGATTATCGATCGATTTTAACTAGGAACGAACTTCGAACTTCGGATTTTCGCGGTAACCCCCCAGGGCGGTAAAATAAAGAACGGCTCAGATAACTTGGGGTCCGAACAGGGCATTTGTGGTCCGAACTGAAGGCGAAGGTCATAAACATGCGATCTGAGGACTTACTGTATGGGCATGATTTAATCGATCGCCAAAAAAACTCGATGACCTAATAAATAAGATTGGCCACTAGAATAGATCCGCCACTTAAATTGGACCATTAAATAATTTGACAACCAAAATCGGATCACCAAACAATAAGAAATTGATAACCTAAAAAACATTGACCACCAAAAAAAAAAAATTAGGTGGCAGAAAATATAGTTGCCAGTTGGCTTACTTTATTACCGCCTGTGGTGCGTTAACAATCTTACTTCCTCTTCTAGGTGTGAAGTGAGATTTGCCGCTGCGCTCGCTAAGTTTTTTTTTCTTTATGGGGTTATACATACTCTAAGGGTGAATTAGAAACCTACCGATTTACAAATTAATTTCTAAAGGCATGCTAATGTTTTGTCCCATGGACGCAAGTAGAGGTTAGGTTCGAGTTGTATTATGTTGGTAACTAAAAGGAGTAGTATTATTTATTACTTACTAATGGAATGTTTTTAAAGTGTGGTATTTTAAACTAAATCCTCAAAGGAACCTAGAATAGCTGTGATAACATTTTAGTACCTAGGTACTTAGTACAAATTGTTCATAATAATAACTAATCAAGATTCGTGCAATAAATTTTCTGAAAATGACAGCTTCGTAATTCATGAATCATGAACCTAAATCTCACCCACCCACACAATTCCATCTACGTTCCTACTCTTTTATATGTACTTCATTCTTTCACTAATATTCGCGTATTTTTGTAGTTTTAGGGAGTACTAATAAGTCCATATCGACAAAGAGGGACCTTTTGGACTGACACATTTATTATGAATTATGATAGGGCTATGTATGTGTTTTAGTAATTGGATTCCTGCTAATCCTTAGAGTTTTTTGTCGAGTTGTAGATAATTTTAAAAGACAAATGAAAGTCGCTCATCGCTCATATCTCAACCTTTTATTAATCTAATATTAAAAATAACTTACATCAATTTAACGAAATATATATTATATCCTTACATACTTTTTATTCTACCAAACTTTGTTCATAATGAAATTAAAATGTTTTAGGTATACAATGGTAAATTACTATGTAGTAATCTTAAGCGCTTATTACATCTACCTTTTTCATCAGTCACTCCTGGTGAGAGGGACAGAGAAGTAACAAGCGCTAACTTAAAAAGTGAAAAAGGGTACAAGTCAAAATGGCTCAGCGAATAAGGGCACAAGTCCTATAAAATTTACGGTACTTGTACAGTCGACGTCAAAAATATGTTTACACTTTTGCACCTTATTACAATGGGTAAGGTGCAAAAGTGAAAACATATCTTTGCCGTCGACCGTACCGGATTCGCCGAGTCAATGACTTGTACCTTTTTTCACTAGGGCCACAAACATTACTGTCCGTCTCACTAAAACATGTCTGACAAAAAGGATAGATGTAACAGTAGGTTAGGTTCACAAGTGAATATCGCAATAGTTTAGAAATCGCAACGCGAGACTTTCTTGTTTAGCGTGCGTTTACACTAGGTCGACTATCGCACTCGAATGCAGAATGCAGACAACTGATATAATGCTGTAGCCTGTATTTCTAGCAAGACTTACAAATGTGTCGGTTGACATAGAGTAAACGCGCCCTTAGCACCATAAGTCTCCACGTCAAACAGTTGAAGAAACAACTACGTTTTTAACGCATTTAAAATTCTTGGACGTTGACTGTAGAAATAATTGGGGTTAAGATATATTTTCACACCACCTGCTCGACAACGCCAAAGTATGTATCATGAAATTCATGAAACCCCAACGAAAGCAAATCATTGTAGCCCTTGGCTTTAGCGGGGACTAATGTTTCATTATAACCCGGATAATTATAATGTGAATTCACTTCTTATTGTTATGACTTTAAAGTCTTATTTCGCAAAGTCCGGACGGCGCCTCAGATAATCCCCGCGAGCTGCGGCGTCATCATCACACCGAACTGATTTGAAAATGGAACACAGGATTTAAACCTAAAACAAGTGCCGCGAGTGTCATAAGACGCTGCAGTATACGGAGAAATACTTCAGATTCTATTAAAGTAGAAGATATAATTCTATAATACGTACTAAACGTCAATTTTCTCTTTTGATTTACTTTCATAAAATTGCGTTTCCAGTAGCCTTGGTTTTGTTATTGTCTCGCAAGAGGTGAGAAAAGTAGAATATTCTCCTTGGGGATAAAGCTGTTTTAGCCACGGGCGCGCTTAAATCCCTCACTGCACTCAGGACTTAGTCTTAATTCCCTCGCTGCGCTCGGGAGTTCAATCTAGAGTCCTTCGTTACGTTCAGGATTCAATAGCGCGGCCGTGACATAAAACAGTGCTTTATCCCCTTGTTGTACAATCTACTATTATTTTTATACGAAAGTAATAACAGAAAAGTCCAAAGATACAGAAACAGGGGTGCTTAGAGAGCTATGGCGATAATCCCTCGTGTACTAAACGAACTGCATACGATAACAACTTAACATCTAGCTTACAAACTGCCAAAATTCCAAATTGATAGTCAGTGACGTCATATCACACATTTACATATACATTTCCAGGATGGATTATATTATTTAGATTTTTTTTTTAAATATTTGTATGAATGAAGCGCGGTCGCACATAATATTTAATATTATTTGCGAGCGATTCCTTACTAATATCGAAATAAACTGATTTATTTTCTCTAGGTACAGTCAACGCCATAAATATGTGTATTACTCCATTGTAAGAAGGTTCAAAAGTGTATACATATTTTAGGCGTTGACTGTACATATTTTTAATGAAATTGGTAGACATTGGACGGACTTTAATAAGGCCCATGTAATGAATCTATAGTAACGACTTCAAATCAAAAACTACCTAGTAAATAATAACTCAATTTCCTCGCGAAGTGGCTCGTCTAATGTGAACCCGCCTAATAAGGTATTGGACGTCTGTGTCCCACGTTTGTATTGTTGCTTGACCTTACAATACAATACAATACAAATACTCTTTATTGAACACCTCAAAAAAGGAAACAGTACAGAAAATACAGCAAATTTAGAGGTAAACAACAGGCGGTCTTATCGCTAAAGAGCGACCTTTATTTGCATTCTCTTTAAAAATGTCCCCACAGATTCGTCAAACAGCATTTAATTCGCAATACATTTTAAAGTAGGTAACACAACTTAGTATGGAGATTGGTAGTCTTTGAAATTAACTCGTCTCTGTTTGAAACTAAGAACTTAATTTCAATATTCGATTGTGTAATATGACGTCACTGACTTCCGCCATTCGCATAACATGACCCTGCACAGTTACAAAATTATAATACAAATTGTTATAAGTAAATAATTGATACTGATATTATTTCGTCACTACTATGAAGAAACGTCGTATCTCATACTTCTTCTCTAAGTTAAAACGTAGGAACTCTATATCCATCGCATACATAGTTACCACATTGTTCTTTTGAGTGACAGAACAAGATACAAGTTTTTTTCAAAGTAGTGACGATTTTATATTTTAATGTTTTTGTGTTCTCAGTTCTAGTTATCAATAGATAAACTAATGCCACTACATAGTGTATTGGACCATGAGTTCATAAGGTGTCCAATGTTAAGGTTATCTTTGCCATCTTATAGATCTATTTTTTGTATGAAATGTATGTCAGTCATGGGATAGGTGAATTGTAAATGCATGGCATAATTATTTACCAGAAAGTAGAGAGCTGTATCATTGGCACTCATCACTGCACCTTTCGTTTTTAATTAAGTCTCAATAAAAAAATTAAATGGTCCTTGGAGCCGCATCAACATACATAGATACGATTTTAGTTATGTAATGTACGGTCACGGACTGTTGAGCCTTTAAGCCTTAAGGGTTCTAGCTAAATTGGTTATTCAATACTTACGCACTGAAATGTCCAATTTAAAGCGAACCCTAAATGGCTCGACAGTTAAAGTCCATGAGATAATAAAAGCTTGGTGAAAAATTAGTTATTTTCTCATACCCCGACGTCTTCTATAAGTCAAACCCTCTATTACCTCTCTCTACTTCTTGGTGGTTAGGCACTCAGTTGAAGGCAGATTCTACCGTGATCTCAATAGAATGAGAACATTTCCCGAAATTTTCTGTCACATTTGGTAGACATGTTTCGAACATTGGTGACTTTGATTAGGTATCTAACATTATTTCTTAAGTTAAGCCTTGGTGATAATGAAAGTAGTCATTGTGTTAATATTAAGTCAGTATTTGTTGTATAAATGCCAGTTTTCTGGTTTTCTTGGCATCTAATCCACTAACGATTCGTAGACAAAAATTGAAAAGCAAGTATAGTATTTTTGACATATGTATTCGATTTCGTTGGTGGAATCGACACTAAAATCCTCGACCAAATAATCGATGTTGAAGTTATTTCATAATTTATTATTCATTTCATTGAGCCACCTAAACTTAATTACAGATGACAAATACATTTAGACAAACCTAGGTCTACGATAACTTAATAATTGAGATTAATTAATTACTTAGGTATGAATTGCATGAATTATTAAAATATATGTACAGTCAACGTCACAGATATTTTTACACTTTTGGACCTTATTACAAAGGAGCAAAAGTGTAAATATATCTTTGACGTACCTACAATAGACTGTACCTAAGAGTACCTAGTTACATTTTGTTTAATGACGTCAATTATTCATCTGAACTTTTCCGAATAAATCAAGTTAACCATATGCCATTGCTTCAACGAAATCATATGATTTAATTATTTTAGTTAAATTATTTAATAATAGGTAGGTATGTGACTCATTTTCAAACAAATATCCTCAAATACATATGTAATATACTGTTTATCATGTTCAAACAAAACAATTTCTAATATATCAAACCTGTACAAATTTTACATGGAAACAAGGCCAAAATACAGAATCATGGCGTTGCACTTAACCGATCAAATAAAGAATATATATATATACAAATTAACGGCAAGGCTTTACACGCTATAGCGCGACAAATTGTAGTCTCACTATTTTTCTCATACATTCGTTTGAGCCATTACTCATTAGGGTAGGTATTTACACTGGGTTGTCTGCTGAATTCGACAGTCACAGCGCCATGCTTTTAATACGAAGCTTAGAGCTATCAAATCCAGCAGAAAACCTAGCGTAAACGTCAGCCACGTAAATGTTTCTGAGCAAATACGCTCGACTGCAAATGTCGAGCGAATTTAGTCAGCCTTTAGCTTTTTATTATTATTTTTAGTATTAAACGCTTGTGTTATTCAACCGTGTATAAAGTAGAGATGCACCGAATATCCGGTTACTATCCGGTATCCGGCCTATCCGGCCCTTATTTTAGTATCCGGCCGGATACCGGATATCTTCGTACTATCCGGCCGGATACCGGATGTAGTCAGAGTCGCCCACTAGTCACACAAAAAAAATTTTTTACACTAAAATACGCGAGCGCGTGTGTACTTTTGGAAGAAGTTACTCCGTACTGACATAATAAAATTCGTTTTGTTGCCTCGAAGTCCTAGGAATGTATCCGCGCGAACGTTCACTACGTCATAGGTCGAAACCTGCACGACGCGCACCTGCAAAACTAAAATTGTAGGTATAGTACCGCCGGCCGAATATTCGGCGGCCGGATACCGAATATTCGGCGGAGGGTCAGGCCGAATATCCGGTATCCGGTATCCGGCCAAACCACTATCCGTTGCATCTCTAGTATAAAGTATACGCGACGCCGCGTGGCGGGGGCTCATGGCTTCGGGAAAGCAGGCGAGCCCAGCTGCACCTGAGGAGTGTTCAGCGTGTAGCTTGACGGGCTAGGCGGCGCCGGCGACTCTTGGGAGCTATCGTTCGCCAACTCTAGGTTCATATCCTCAAAGTAAGGAATATTACCTGTATACGACATAAGCTGATTCCCCTCAGCTGAAATTACCCAAGAAAATAAGCGTTAATATTTTATCGTTAATTTACAGGACATTACGACGTAGAAATTGAATTAGAAGCGAATGTAAGGATGAGACCGATGAGTAACAAGTTTGAAATGCTAATTTATGTATCAATGCTTCAGTTATAACTTATTGTTTAACAATTAATTTAGAAATTGACAACCCACACCACAATGAAATGCCAAGACTAATAAGATTGTCTAGCTGAGAAAGTAATTCGATCGACGAACGGTTACTCGAAAAAGGGACGTAGGCAGAAACTTTTGAAGCATTTTATTATATCTAGTTTTTTTTTTATTATAAGAAGGAATAAAACGTTTCAACGTTTCCGTCGCAGGCCCTTATATTCATCACGACAAGGACTTAAAGTATTTGTACATTTCCTCTAGTGTCAATTTGCGTTTAACTGATAAAAGTTAAGTATCTTATATATACTACCATGCATGCGTTTTTCTATATTTAATATATATTCTAAAGTATAGCTAAAGTACTGCAGCTGAATACTTTGTTCCAGCTGCCATTTTTGGAAAAGAAATGCGTAGGTACACGATAAAAGAGCAAGAAGGCAGTAGAGGTTAACAGTTTTAATATGCCCGATCCTCTCCTCCCCAGAGTACTTACGCCCGCGTAATAATTTTAAAGCACACAAACACAGCAAAAATACCTAATGTTGTTGTGTTTGTGTGCGTTACTGGAAGAGCGCGAGCGCGCAATATTAATAATGGTTTGTCTCTAGTATTATGTACAGATTTTTTCCCACACCAAAAACAAAATGCTTTTATTAAAAACCAAATGAATATCACTTAATTTTTCACTATAAAGCACAACTCATATCAAATAATCAGTGTAAAATGTAAAATATGTTAGCCATATATTATACATATAGGTACGTAAACATAAAAGATAAGATAAAGGATGAGAAATGCTTTATACAAAAACAATAAAATAAGTAGTATAAAAAACATGCAGGTCCATTCCTGTTCAAGGTGCGCTCAACATAAACTCGCACCTAAAAATAATAATTTTGTAAATTAAATAAACTAATTATTCGAATGTAAATATCAACATAATAGGCGAATAAACTCTATCTACTTAAGCTACCTACTGCATTAGATCACGAGATTGAATGCCAATAATGACTAGTAACTAACCCCCTTAAATATTCATAAACGTCTCTCAGACCTCAATTAGTTAATTTGTGTTTTGTCTGTTTCTGACAAACACAACTGTCAAGTGACGGATTAAGACAAAACATTCATTAACTAATTGAGGCCTGAGAGACGTTTATGAATAAGGGGGTAGAATCGCATACTTTAGTTACTAAATGATAGTACTAGTTCAAAAACACGTACAACCGGCTAAGGCCACAATCAGTATCCAACCATCACTAGGAAAAGTATGTAAAATTGTTAAATTAATATTAACCAGTAGGTTCAATATTTTGTGTTGACATTTCGGAAATGTGCACTTACTAACAAAGCTCTTTTCAAAAATGACAAATTACTTTTACATTTTTTTCCTAGTTATTATTTGATAGCAACATGACCGGTAAATGCTCACGGATCAATTTTCATACAACAGTTTTGCGGCTTGTGACTTATTTATTTCCATTTTTTCTGTTTTGTTTATTTTTGTCAAATACATTTATTTATTGAAGTTAAACTTTCGTAAGACATACACTATTATCATTGCATTTGGCTGTACTCACTTGTGTTTAGTCACTACGTGCGACATGAACATGAAACAAGTCGCGCGTAGTGACTAAACACAAGTGAGTACAGCCGCTTGCAGTGATAATATAATTTGTTCTTTGTTCTGAGACTGTTGGTTGAGATAAATATTTTTTACTGTCACAGTATTAAAGTGATTCAAATTACAACGAAAAGCTGAAGAAAGCTTTTGCATGGAAATTGACTCGCAATCGTCTCCCTTGATCAGCTGATACGGTTTTTGAACGAGCCACATGGTAAAAACAAAAATTTAGGAATGCAGGACAACGTGCGGGCAAATGTATGTCAACAAATCAAAACTGTAAACTACTTGGGATAATGTTTAGAGTACCATCGTCCTCGGGAAACACGTCCTGGACCCGGCCCTCCTCCGCGCTCACATTCGATATCTCACCTTTCAGCTTCTTTGCTTTAATTAACAATAACACAGCATTACAGCAAATTCAACAATCCGTTTGTGAAACTATTATTAAAGTTTGTCCAGCATTCATTTTACAATCAAAACCTTGCATCTCGGTAGCCGCAACGAATGTGATCAACAAACTAGTGATATCAAAGATAAGTAAAAAATTAAAACTTCTTGCAATAATATTGCGATTCTTATCATTGCTTTAGACAACATCTTTACCAGGTATCAGCAGTCCCTTATGGTTTATGGTATTCTGACCTGTCCTGATACAATAATTTATCATAATCATAAATTTTATAGTATAAAGGTATAGCCATCCATGAGTTTAACTTATCAAAAAGGTTGTAATAGATGCCTTCATAGGAAAAAATTAGATACAAACATAAATAGAGAAGATATGACTACAGCCTTATTTATAAAGAAGCTATCTGTAACAACGATAAAGCACGCAAGTTTGTCAGGAGATAGCTTTTTTTCTTTACCTATCTGTGATAATATGCAGTTTTAAGGTTTACAGAAAGTCGTAGAACGAGTTCCTACATGCCACAAGTGTTCAGACAGTATCACAGACCGCAACCAGCATAAAATAACCCTTTACCGAAACGTCCAACCCTGTCGGGTTCTGCTGTACTAACTCTTGAAAGATGAGGTAGGTACAGGTTACTTTGCGGGCGAGGCATCGCTGTTACGGATCAGCCAATCAAAATCAAGCATCGGATACTGTTTTGTTGTATCTACAATTAAGATAAACGTGAAAATAACGAAGAATCAATTTATTTTGCCTAACATTGACGTTGGATGGGAAAAAAGTCATGGTTTCCACTGTTTCTTAGGGTCAATCATCGTATCTCTACATCGGACATCCATACCATCACCCAAACACTACAAAATTGGGGACAAACTTTCGTGCAAATAATGTGATTGGATAGGCTTACCACTGTTGGAGGCTCTCGCTCGCTCGTCCACGGGGTTATATGACAATCCATAGAAGGGGTCATCGGAGCCGAACAGCTGAAACAACATGTTGTATGTAAGTTACTTTCATTATTTAAAATTATTTCAACAACTGTTAACCCTTTGACCACCAAACTCACGTCGGCGAAAACCTATACTGCAGCCAACAGATATAACGAAGCGGTCATGGTGGTCACAAATATCTGAAGGCGATAAAATCCATGTTCAGATATTTTTCAGTACCTTGGCCGCTCCTTTATGTGTCATGGCGACTGTACCTCAGATCAGATGCCACGACGACGTTATTAAGTTCCTACGTAGAATTATCAAAATCTTACGTTACTTTAATCATATTATTATTGCTTTCTGAATATACAAATAAAATAAAAATTAAATAAAACTGGTATTCAACTCATTAAATTCTGCCCCTTAAAACGAAGCGAAAACAAATGAGAAGCAATATTTGGTATTTTTAAATTAACGTGATATCTGGAGCAAAGGGTTAAAGAAAGCTACTTAATTAATTATTTATCATAAAACTACAAATCTTGTCATCATCATAATGTCACAGCCAATCTCGACTAGTAAATTTCTACTAACTCAATATATTTATAAAAATACGAGTAAATATTAAAGGGTCTAGCCGCAACCCTATAGTGAAACTGCCCCTGGCTGAAATGTATACCTTTCTTAGAAGCGTTAATTGGTATTATTGTAAGATATCATTTTACAATATTTCAAGCCTGGATTCCCCTTGGTTTGATAAAAATAAAAAATAAAAAAAATCTTTTTTCATTTTTCTAAGCTAAACGAATGGTTAGATTTCTTTTGAGATTTCTTTGAAAACCGCAAAGATTATTTCCAAAGGCATGTATGAAATATATTTGTCTCAAACATACGTTTGAGAAAAATATATTTCATACAATATTGTATTGTGCATTAAATACCTAAAAATTGAGGTTGTCGCCCTCTTGTAAATAATTTAAAAAAATATTAAAACAAAAAAAAAAATTATCCTTTGTAAATAAGTTACAACCTTGATTTTTTTTAATGTATTGCTATTAGTGCCATATATAATCCGAATTTCAAAGAAATCTAACCATTACTTTAGCTTAGCCAAAATTAAAAAAGTTTTTTTTTTATCCAAACCAAGGGGAATCCAGGTTTGAAATATTGTAAAATGATATCTTATAATAAGACCAATTAACGCTTCTAAGAAAGGTATACATTTCAGCCGGGGGCGGTTTCACTATAGGATTGCGGCTAGACCCTTTTTTACAATGCTACCAATAAATATCAATCATCTTAGATAAAATTTTGATGTCTTTCTGACAGCAAATGTGTTCGAGAAAGATTCTAAGTACATAAAATCCAATAATGCAATAATTAACTATGTGAAACTAGTATGTAGATGTACAAGAATGTAATGTTATGTTTTTTTTATATATTACGTAATCGTGTCCCGGCAGCTGACCGGAGGGAATAGCGAATGACATCGTAGGTCCTAGCTTTGCTTCAGTAATCTATGGACAACAAACATATAGATAAAGTGGTATTTTAAATTGAGCTATGTAATTTGACAGATCCTGGAAAACAACGTAGTTTGCAGTCATACAAGGTGCTGTTAAATTACTCATTCAATGAAAAATTATATTTTAGTAAACAATATGTAAATATTTTTTCTAACAACTTTTGATTGAGTTCCTTTCAAAAGTCCCGCTTGCTGTGACGTAACAGTGAATTGCGTAGTCGGTATCGCAGTGATTCTATATTTATACACGTTACGCACCATCGCCGACATAGTTTAACCAATCATGAACATTATCGCAACTCTGTAAGGTCTACAATCTGTTAAATGTGTTGGTGTTATTAGATCGTGTGGTTGTGAGAGCGCTCGGCGGAGGCACACGGCACACCACGCTGCCCCTACACGTTGCCTGCAACGTGACCCGCCGCGGTACTGCCAACCTCGCGCCGCCAAACGTCAATGTTTACATCACGCACACACTCACACAATTATATATTCATACATACAGCTCTTGTTGCCGATATGATATTAAAGTCCACCATTTTTTAAATTATCCGCGCGAAAGTAACACCTGCGGGCTATGGAAATTTACTGAGAAAACGTCGTAATTAAGAGTAACCATAGTGTACAAAAAAGAACTACACACTGATTTAGGGTGATTAGTAAATAGAATGGGACTATAATCTATAAGCCGAAATATCTTACCCCCATTAAAGTATTGGTGTCCAATGCATAACTGTCGCTTCTTAATAACTCTCTCAGTGACTCAATATCGGTTTGCATGGAGTCCAAGTGATCATCAATATCATTCCTGAAATAGTCAAACATGATATGTTATCATTATGAAAAACCGCAACCAATCATTTTGTGCAATAAGCAAGAGACCAATTAGTATTTTACCCATTTTACAGTGAGCATCAAAAGTAGCTAAGCGACCCACATGTTCGAATCTATCTGAAAATGGTTTTTATTGTTAAGAGAGTAAACGTTTGCAGATCATTATTTTTTTTTCTTGTGTCATTTTCAACACCCTGGCCCGCTTTCGCTACTTTTACTGCTGGTTATATAATATGTGCATCAATATCAAGTTAAAATTCCCGGCATTAACGAAAAGGCCTAATAATATTATGCATTCCTAATTTATTAGCGGGCATTTGCTATTTTATAGAAATCATTTAAAACACCTATCTATTTTTCAATGGTCTATTATAGATACTTATTAAAGTTTAAGTTTAGCAAAATGAAACCATATAATGAATTCAAGTTTTTTGCAGAATTTCAATTGAACTTTCAATAAATATTTATATTAGCCCACCGCCAGTGACAATTGTTATTCAGAATAATTATCATAATCACACATACTTGTTTGAATTTGTTCCAAAGACAGAAGTATATTCCTCTAGATTTTTGCTGATGTTATCTCTCCTATTCCTGGATATTGAAGTCACAAGTTACATAAAAAATATAAAATAAAGATATTTATAACAGTTTTTACAAAAACAATGGCTGACCTTATAATTAGTAAAGAATAAAATCCTACAGGGGTAGCACAGCACAAGTATGTGTTTATATTATAACTTGACCCAACAAAGATGATACTTCTCCTTCATGTCTAGGTTATTTTCTTCTATTTAACAAGTATGATAATTAGCAGTTAACAATACTTACACAGAGTTATACCTATTAACATCGCTGTTGTTCACTGTAGCAAGAGTCATGTTGTTCCAGTCTAAGTCATCTTGTAGCTCAGTCTTAATACCAGCCAAGTTCACCTGGTTTATATTATTGTCCTTATTCGATTTCTTTGACTTCTTTGATGATTTTGCACTTTCTGCTTTCTCAAGTTTAATGTTGACTCCACCAAACATTTTATCTTTGGATGAAGACATACCAGCGTCTAATGCAGCACTTTGTAGCGCATTTTGCAGTAGTTCATCAGCTGCAATTCCATTTTCAACTGAATCTTCGTCAGCAAATATTTCAGCTGGTAATTTCAAATCAGCAGAAGGGTTTAAGCTGTTAAAACTGCTACCAGACGTCATTCTCTTGACTGGTTTAGCAATAGTCCTTTGCGCCTTTTTCGTTTTATCTGGGTTTATGACTGTTGACGGATCAATGAAGACTTGATCTAGGATTGGTTGATCCAAGGGTGACGTTGGAGTAACCATAGTGGGAGATGGTGACGTAACTACTGGTTGGACATCCGCAGGTCGTAATAGCAAGTTTGCTTTGGCTATTGGATATGTGACTCGGGCACTATCTATAAAATATATGGGAATGTATTACATATGATGTAACACATAAATATATGTATAAATAAATATGGTATTGAGTGGAAACAGGTTTAGAAAGAGACATTGTATCAATGACTATTAAAAAAGAAAAATGACAAAAGGCAAGGGAAACAATAAAAGCAAAATATGTTACAGATCTATATCAAATCTTATATCTTTTTTAGATATTGCAATAAATGGTAGTAAATCCAATATTCATATGATACATGCTACAATGACTTGTGTATATGTGGACGAGTTTAGTGCAAGGGACCACTTTGTCGATTTACAAGGGCACTTTTTTCTTTCACAAATAGATAGTGATATTGTGTAGCTTTAGAAAGTAGTAGTAACTCCATATTGACGAAGCGGTTCCTTTCTCTGTACACTGGTACATATTTGCACAAGGTTTAGTTTAGCATGATATCAAGTAATTCCCAAACAACATGAAGATAATTTATCATTCAAAAGGCATAAACAAGTACCTGTGTCCAAATCATCCCCATCTTCCATTGTAACCTCATACTGAACAGAGCCTGAAGGGTTAGGACTGTAGTC
Source organism: Pammene fasciana (assembly GCA_911728535.1). NCBI lineage: Eukaryota > Metazoa > Arthropoda > Insecta > Lepidoptera > Tortricidae > Pammene > Pammene fasciana. The sequence continues at coordinate 12,877,359 of OU452276.1, read as the reverse complement.
ATTGTTCACATTGGCATCAGTGGGGACATCTATTGTCACGAAGTTAACAGGGTCTAGGGAGTCTTGAGCTATCTCAGACTGTAGAATATCATCATGGGCCAGCTCATGGATTGTTGGACCATCCTCCTAAACATAAAAAACATTTATTACCATCAACTTAAATAAATATCATTGTAATCTTTCACTTATTAAACAAGACTCAACCAGGGGCCTTTTGCATAACAACTGGTAACTAATAATATTAGCAGAAGTCTGTTTCTAACATAATGACATGGAAAGAGACTTCCGCTAATATTATTAGTTACAAGTTGTTGTCTGCTATAATATTATAGATAGCAACAATCATTATTTGGGTCCTCCTAGCTGGACCAAACTTCCAAATGAAAAACTAGGAACCGGACCAACTCCTATATTTATTACTAACAACTATTAATGCAAGACTCACCAAATTTTCTTCATTCAGGTCATCTAATAATGTGTCTTTATCCAGCTTAATATTCTTTAGCCGTCCAGGATGGGAACCGTCACCAGAGTTGTGCGCCGCACTGTTGATCATCAGCTGATAAGGGCGCTTCACACCAACATTATTACTATTAGCATTGTTTGGCCTTGCCGGTTGCACTAGGGACATCAGGAATTGTATCAGCTGCAAAAACAAAGCATAAATTAGTATGTGATTAATAGAGAAAAATGAATAATTTAAAAACTTACATTGTTTACTATCTGCTGTTGCTTGATGTGCTTCTGTCTAAGAATGGCCACCTCCCTCCATAGAGCTTCATTCTCTTGCTTCATTGCACTGAACTTAGCGTCTAAGTTTTCTTGTTTCCCTTTCATTTGTTTTACATCAGTCAACACTTTATTCATTAATTCTGGTTTTAAGAGTATTTTTTCACCACTCTCTCCGCTGGTCACTATTGTCTTTGGGTTTGCTATTTTTCTCTTGATGTGTTCCAGCAAATAGGAATGACCCCTCATGAAACAGGGATGTGAGAACTCAATTTCATCCTTTTCATACCTAAGTCCACCATTTTCAACAGATGTGATCTTGTGAAATCCATACATGTTCAATTGTCTGATGAAACTAGCCATATTGTTGTGTTTATAATACAATGGGAGTAATTCCCTAGCAAAGTCAGCTTGGTTCTTTATTACAAATGTTTTCCCTCCCTGAAATTTAAAATGGATAAAAATCTGTTTTATCTCTAGTAATTCAGTATCTAGATAAATATATATATACACAAGATACCAGGAGATATTATTGACAACTTAAATGTATGAGGCATTCATTTTCTCATGAATTCAATCTGCAAGTACTTAATAGGTACCTAAAGAAATACTACTGTCCGGTGCAAATTGGTGTCAGGAGCCAATAGCATGGTACAAAACGTGACGTCTCTAACTTTATATTTATTTATGTTTGGAGTGTCAACCTGCGAGGCTTTTAGGTTGTTATTGTCTTATATTTCTGCCGGCGCTCTTTGATCTTTATAGCGACTTTACCAGTTTTACCAAAACACGCAAATCGCGTTAGATGAAAGTATAAAATAAACTTACGGGGCTCCAGGAAATTAAGTGATTGTTTTCTGTATCGTTAACCAGTTTCCATAATTTCCCTAAAAAGGCGGGGACACTTGCCCCTATTTCTACAACAGATCTCATTTTCACAATCTCGGTTTTTATGTATCACGTATATTTTTACAAGTTTTGACAATACATATGATATTTTTCTGAATAAACTACTGTTCACAAATCGCCATTACATTACACAAATAATGACTGACTCACACACTCATATTGTGCTTACTACCATACTAACCACATTAAGCTGCGTTCAGATTTCGAAATATTAGCGTGCACATTTAAAAATGTGTGATATACGATATTAAATAAGAAATTATTATTATTAAAGTTTTACGTATAATAATAATAATTTTCCAGTAATACAGTGTGTAATAAATTAAGACTATTTTTTTTGTATTGTGGTTGACAGCGTTTTGGCCACTTTTGGCAGTCATTCAATCATTCATTCGTTCGTGTGTTATTGTCATCAATGTCATCAGGGGGGTTACCGCGAAAATCCGAAGTTCGAAGTTCGTTCCTAGTTAAAATCGATCGATAATCGAATGATGGCCTTACCGCGAACTAACTTCGATTATGTCTTCGAATCATCGAATCCATAGAATTGACCGACGTGAATGGAAAGAATGAACGAGACGTAAAGTGAGTGTTGTGACGCAGCGATAAAAAACCGGTAAATTAATAATTAGCTAAAGATTAAAATAAATTTATGAAAATAATTCGTTTTATATATGCTTAGAGTGCAGCGATATTAGAAACTCACATAGAGCAAGTTTCAATACTTAATTTAATGATTTTTCCTGTAAAATGACAATATGGTATACGTCAGTGTCAAAACTGTCAAATATTTTTAGTTTTTGTTGGTGTCGTGAGAATTTCGCGGTCGTTATAAGTATATTCAAAAAGTTCATTTGTACAAGTTCAGTTATTACAAATTAAAGTCTTCAAAAAGTTCGGTGGTATTCCTTCGATTTGTAAAATGTAAGTAGTTCTTTAAAAAGGTAAGATAATGATCTTATTTAATATAAGGCTTCCTAAGCTTTCTTAAAAACAAGCTGTTGTGGAATTAAAGTTAAGTTTAACATCCAAGTACTCAATGTCTTTGTTCGACACTAATAATAAGTACTCTTATTCATTGTGCAAAATAACGCAAAGTACAAAACTTGTCGAACTGGGTATTATACACAGGCAATTAGCCCTTTATATAACATGTTATTGAATCTTACTTTCATTTATAAATTGTTCTTCTACTTTTTTCAGAATGTCGACTAACGCTACTAGTGAGCAGATCTCGACCCTGCTGGAGTTCATGGAGGAGCACCCTGGGCTAGCCAAGGGTCACGTCCGGCACCTTGCAGGTCACGAACGGTCAAACCGCCTGTGGGAGCACATTACTGGGGTCCTCAACGGGCTTGGGGGGGCCCGTAAGACGACTTCCCAGTGGCAAAAAGTAAGATATAAAGTTTATAAAGTGTCAAATTAAAAACATGATTAAACAAGTGGAAATTATAGTTTGATTCCTTGGTTTTCAACAGGTTTGGTCCGATAAAAAGTATGTGGCTAAGAAAAAAGCTGCCACGCTCCACCAAGGGGCCACTGGGACTGGGGGTGGCCCAGCCACATGCTCCAGGCTGACTGATAGTGAGCTGCGAGTGCTCGGTATTATGGGGGAGGGTTATGGAGGTCGACAGACTGATGCTGTGATCAACCCCTTTCAGGTAATGCAGTTTTCATAGTAATTAATAGGTAAACCCTTAGGTGATAGTGACCTTAGAATCTGGGCTTAAGTTTTTATTTAAGTATGTATTTATAAGAGAAATTTATGCAAGCAACAGAAAATTATGGCAAGCGTTGGAAGAGGCCTTTACTGATGGCTTATGAGTAGTGTGGTTCTGGTGTGAAATAGTGAAATATTTAGTTACTATTACTTTTCTCACATTATATAATTTTAAATGGATATATCTCTTAAAAACCATTAATTAAAATTTTAGATAATACGAGGTAAATAGGTTTTCAGGTACATATCTAGAAATAAAAAGATTTTTTTCCTTATTTATTTTATTTTATAAACAACACAAAAAAGCAGTTAATGACATTAAAAAAAATAGAAACTTTAGTTAAGGGTTTGGTCTAGTGTAACATGTTCCCAAAACTTTTATTATAATTGAATTAAGATGTTATCAGATGGCGGCAGCATATGGTATTGTACCTGCCAATCCTACCAATAGTGTCAAAATCTGTAATCTAAATACCATAGAACAAGACTAGTGACAGGTACAACCTATGTTGGAGCCATCTGGCTAAACTGTTTGTTCCTGATTGCTTAGGTTCACCAGGGCTGGGCTAAACAGGAGTAGTAACAATTGGAATATAATTTCGCAGCACCACGCGGCAACCAGTCCACTTCAGCCGCGTCAGCCACTCCCCCAGCCACACCCGCCAGTCCTCCAGCTGCGTCAGCCAGGCTCCCAGCAACACCTGCCAGTCCCCCAGCCGCGTCAGCCAGGCTCCCAGCCACACCCGCCAGTCCCCCAGCCGCGTCAGCCAGGCTCCCAGCTGCACCCGCCAGTCCCCCAGCTGCGCCAGCCAATCATTCAGTCGCAAGCACAAGTCCCCCCTCTGCGCCAACCAGTTCTCCAGCCGCACCTGCCAGTAGTCCAGCTGCGCCAGCCAGCCCCCCCGCCGCACCCGCCAGTCCCCCTGCTGCGCCAGCCAGTCCTCGAGCCGCAGGGCGAAGAGGAAATAGAGATGGAGGTGGTTAATGACAATGACCACCTCTATTTTTCTCTGCCCCCACAGGAGTTAGAGCCAGAGGAGGATGGTGGAGCTGAGGCCAGAGAGGAACCTCGGCAACAACGCCCATCTGGTGAAATTCTATTACATTAACAACTACATTAGGTGCAAAATTGAACCACTTTCTACTACCTTGAGAATTGAGATGTATCATCAATACATATGAAAATAATTATTTTTGCAGTGAATTATTTCTCATTTTAGAAATACTTTAGCACGAGTAATTACAAAATTGGATTTTGAGTTTTGTCTTTAAAATGTAATTTTAACAATGACTCAATTTTACACCAACCTCATTATTAGTCATTATTGGCGGGTAATCTATTCAATTTCATTAAATAAATGATTTTCTTTTTAGACAGTTCAGATAGAGGGGAACGCCGTCGAACACGGTCGACGACACGAAACAACACTCCCGTTCAGCGGCTGATGGAGACGGATGAGTTAAAAGTTAGAACTTTGGGGGACATCTCCGAAGCTTTAAATAATTTAAACATACAGGTCGCCTCAATAAATTCCACTCTAGTGGAGCTTGTTGAGGTGATTAGAAATAAATAAAATAAGTATGAATCTTAAAGCAAATCAAATTATTTTGTTAAATATTTTTTTAATTTGCAATTTTTTAAGTAGTAACACTAGATTCTATGTCATATACTTCAGAGAAAGTGACCAAGTCCTCCGGTGTCCGAGGCCAGATTCGAACTGGCGTCTTCAGCTATCGCGGCTGACGCGCTGACCACTACACCACCCGGTCACAATCGGTCGAATTTTCTCAAGTATACGCAATCTACTGAATTTGAAACGGCTAGGCGCCGTTGACCATCTTTAAGGGCATGCATTTCATGCTTGCACCTCCTATTCGAATCACTTAGGCGATTCTCATATAGCGAGAGAGATGGTGCTGCCATCTATGATCTTGGTCACTTTTTCTGAAGTATGTGACATCTATTTCAGTTTAAAATAAGTTGGTTAATTCTCACTTATTTTATCTATTTCTACGCTTTAGTCGCCTTTATACTTTATCGTGGACGTAAACACTTGCATGCAGATGCTTTTAATTTATCGTCGACGTCTGAAAAAGTGAATTGTTAATTATTAATATTACTATCATAGACTTAAAGATATAATAGACGGCCATAGTCTAAGAACTTTTTGAGGCTCCAAGTACTTAGCGCCATCTAGTTGAGAGCGACTTAAAGATAGCCAAAATGTAAGAGGAAATATCAGCTCTATCTAGTAACGAGTAGTGTACTACTAGTACGCTATTCGTTACTAGATGGAGGTGATATTTCCTCTTACATTTTGGGTATCTTTAAGTGGCTCTCAACTAGGTGGCGTGATAGACTTAAGCTTCAAAAAGTTCTTAGGCTGTACTGCTCTATTATATAAGTTACTCTATTTGATTACAGTAGAACCCGCTTAATACGATTACGTCTTAACTTGGGTTCCCGCAGAACAGTCCTGCATAATACGCTTTCCCGCTTACTATGCGTTTTTGCCCGGGTCCCTTCAAAATCGTTTCAAGAGAGTTTTACTTAATGATTTCAAATTTTTGGACTGATTATTGGTATGCAAGTCATTAAAATGATAAAATAATAGCCAAGCGAAGAAAAAAGTTGATAGTATTTGGCTATACAAAACAAATGTTAAATTAATATATAGTTAATCGCCAACGCCCTTTGCTCAAATATATGCAACTAGGCACATGTGATTTTGAAACGATCAATTGTTAAAGAACTTTTGTTAAGTAGTAGTTATTCCTAAGACTGACTGAGAATATGTTAGTGCAGTATATGAATAAAACTGGTTAATTTTTTTTATTTTAATGGTGTTATATTTATTGATAATTATTTATCGGTTTCGCCTTTAACCCTTTAACGGGCAAGACTGAAAAAAATCCTCAATTCAAGCCTCATCGTTTATGTATAGTCCTAAAAAAATTTCTACAGGAAAAAAATACAAAAAGATGATGTTACAGGATGGTCTTTTTTGAGACCGTTGCCCTATGAAGGGTTAATGACTCTATTCTCGCATTATGTGGAACTATAATCAGTAATTTTGAAATGTGTATAATTACTTATGTACTTTTATAATAATAAGACTGATTATCACTAAGTTTGTACACTACTTATATATGGATATATATAGTTAAAATTATATGAAAAGAAAGAGTAGGTGCCTATCAATGTTTTTAACGGTGTTATATTTATTTTTAACCGACTTCAAAAAAGGAGGAGGTTTTCAATTCGACTGAATTTTTTATTTATTGTTATTATTTTGTATGTATGTTACTCGATATCTCCGTGAATCGTGAACCGATTTAAAAAAGAAATTGTTTTAATCGAACGGGTATAACCCCTAGATGGTCCCATTGTCACCACGGGGTCTGATGATGGGATCCTGGAGAAATCGAGGGAACTCTTCAACTATTATAAGCACACCTATAGTGATTTCACAATTTTTTACAGCAACTCTGCCACTTCCTCTTGGAATAGCGGATCCTAAGTGAAGTCGGTTCTTTTTTTGTTTAAAATTATTATGTTACTGATTGTTAATTTGGGTACTATCAAATGGGGTAACTTGCGACAGGCTGGATAGCTAAAGACAATAGTTTTTAAAGAAAACCAATGTAAGTAGGAACTTGCACTAAATTCATTGTCTCCATTTACCCCGCGAGTCGCATGACTCCATTTGACGGTAAATCCACGGCAAGGAGTAACGCCAGCTACCAATTTAATTGTAAATATATCAAGGAATAAATTTATGTTATGTAGAGATAAATTATCATGTTAGTTACATTTACATCAGAAAACAATTGACAGTTAGTAAAATCGTAACTCGCGTTACATTACGTAGTTCAGTCATACCTAATATTAAAATGGAAAGCTAACGGCTAGTTTTGATCTTTTTATATATTGTTAGGATCCGTACCAGCACCGTATATCCAAGTTTGCAGCTTCGAAAGACCTGTGCTGACTTTGCAGCACTCGAGAAACCACGAAATTTTCTCGCTTTTTTTAGTATTCTTATACAAGGTTTACAAAAAAATATGTAAAACGAGTTTTGAGAAGACTAATACTTCTACAATTTAAGACTAGAATTAACTCTGTAAATGAAATACTTATCGAGATACAGCTCTTCAAATATTGCTTAATTTTTTAGACTTTCGGAGTGATTATTTCTGAAAATATCCATTCAATCAATATTTTTTTAAAGAAACCTATATGTTATTTTTAAGGACCTTTCGATTGATGTACATCATGTTGATAATTGACAAAAAAATAAAATTTGACAATTAGTTACATGTATGGACAGCCTCCCTTAAAAATATCTTTTTCAGTAATTTCACTACACAACTAAGTAGCGGCACTCAAAATACACCTTATGTTAAAATTTGATAAAGATACGTCTTAAAGTTTCCGAGTAAAATGGCACTCCATAGTCTCCATACATGTAACTATCTGTTAATTTTTTTTATGGAGTTCCATTTTACTCGGGAAACTTTAAGACGTATTTTTATCAAATTTTAACATAAGGTGTATTTTGAGTGCCGCTACTTAGTTTTGTAGTGAAATTAGTGAAAAAGATATTTTTAGGGGGGGCTTTCCATATATGTAACTAATTGTCAAATTTTATTTTTTTGTCAAATATCAACATTATGTACATCAATCGAAAGGTCCTTAAAAATAACATATAGGTTTCTTTAAAAAAAATTGATTGAGTGGATATTTTCAGAAATATGCACTCCGAAAGTCTAAAAAATTAACCTTTTCCACGCCAAAGACGTATATATCGGCACCACAGGTCCAACGCCAAAGACCGATATATCGGTCACCGACCACAGAGCAAAATAGACCTACATGCACGCGCATAAAGTTTAACTTCATTTTTGACATTTAGATGTCGTGGCGTTTGAGTGGTAGGTTTTACGTTTGACATGGCGTCGAAAGGGTTACGCAATATTCGAAGAGCTGTATTTCGATAAGTATATCACCGACAGAGCAAATTCTAGTCTCAAATTGTAGAAATATTAGTCTTCTTAACCCGTCTTATATAGTTTTTTTGTAAACCGCATAGTTTAGGACTTATAATAAGAATACAAAAAAAGTGCGAAATTTTCGTGGTTTCTCGAGTGCTGCAAAGTTAGCACAGGTCTTTCGAAGCTGCAAACTTAGATATATGATACTGGTATGGATCTTAACGACATATCAAAAAAACAGAACTAGCCGTTAGGTTTCCATTTTAGCGATTTCTGGTGTTAAATATGACTGAGCTAACATACCTTCTAAGTACTTAGGTATTATCGATATCGTTCTCAATGACACTTTTACACATATCACATTTATATATATTTGGTTATATTTTTATAAGATGTGTCCGAATGGTTCTTGAGATCTTATCTGTATAACAATGGTAACGTGCTTTTTTTTTAACTACAACAAAAACGTAGTTAGCACTTCAGAATAAAATAATATCTGTAAAAGAAATCAGTACAATCGCCTTCTGCTCCAAGTTATAAGGTCAAATAATGAGAACAATGTAAATGCAAAGCAGACTAAATGCAAACATTTGATATATCGCGGCCGTAGCACACCGGCCCACGTATATTACCTATAGCGTGCATAGACAGCTACTGATTTTAACAACTTGAACCTTATGGCTTAGACCGGAAGGATATGGAGAAGTTATTGGTGTGGATTATCGTGTTTATTTTAAACATATCATTGTTTATTCTAAACTGCTAATTAGTAGTTGTTATCTATGAATCTAACTGTTAAGGTTAACAAAGCGCTTAATGCCATTGTCATAAAGGCAAGCTCTTAAAAACCATTCGGTCATCCTATAGAAAATACAACTCAAACAAACAAAGGCTATTAAATTTTTATTAAAGAATAAACTTATTTTTATTTACCATTTATTAATTGCAGTTTCTACACCTGACGCACCGCCTCGCGAGGAAATTGCCGCGTGCGGCAGCTCGGCTAGAGTGGACGTGCCTCGGCCGAGACAAACGCACGCGCGGCCGCAATGCCTCGGGCGAGGCACGTCCACACTAGCCGAGTTGCCGCGCGCGGCAATTTCCTCGCCAGGCGGTGCGCCAGGTGTAAGAAGCCTAATTACCATTCGTATCGCAATTTATCCACTGCGATGGTTTTGTGAAAACTGTTGTTGTTTACACTCTGCAGCACACGCCGAAGATTCTATTGAAGCACTCGCCTTGAATATGAGGGTAAGCACGAGATGATCCCTGTATAATAGAGGTAGGTAGGGTGATTGTGCTAGTTTCCCGTCCATGTCCATTTTACCGCCCTATTGATTAAATTGCTGCAAATATTTATATGGGGAAAACTTTAAAAGGTGAAGAAATGCTCTATTTATAGTTTATTCTTAGGCAGATTTTTTTTAATTTTGAGCGTTTATTTTTGGGGTAAAACTTGAATTTAAGTGTGGACGGAAAACTGACTCATGTGGACGAAAACTAGCACAATCACCCTAGTTATTAACGGCCTCCTAGCCTAGTTGGTAGTGACCCTGCCTATGAAGCAGGAGGTCGGGACCTGTCGAGGTTCGAATCCTGGTCAGGGCATTTATTTGTGTGTTTATCACGGATGTTTGTTCCTGAGTTTTCTATGTATTTAAGTATTTATCTATGTCTATCTATTATATATATTGTCGCCTAGTACCCACAACACAAGCTTTATTGAGCTTCCTGTGGGACTAGGTCGGTTTGTGCTAGATTATTCTGATATTTATTAATTATTTGTTTCTTCTTTATGGATTCACGGGCCTATAAATTCCGGTCTTTTGATAGGCTTGCCTGGGGATACAGATCCAACAGGCAGAGGCCATTTGGAGAATTTTGCTACGTATTATTTATTATTATTTATTTATTTATTTAGTGAATTAACTCAAACTCATAAATATAAGTTAGGCTGCGTTTCCACTAGAGATGACTAAGGATATCGTCGCTGCGCTTGTAAAATCCGACATGTGACTTTTTTTGAAAAATGGTTTTTGACTTCATTTAAAAGTATTTTTAAAGGTGCATATTCCTCAAAAATCCATTTTTTTCTAAGTTTACTGGATCACAAAAAAATAAAATCAGCTATGTGAAAACGGCCTTAATTAGCCGCGCAAAGGCGCTATGTGATCAAATATCACAAAGCTGTTTTTATCAATGAATGCATTATAATAAATATTGCGCTTTGTGATGGGCACACAGCGGATTTTATATAATATTTTATGAAATTGGTTCTTGACAAATAATATATAGTTAAATATGTAATATATTCAGCAGTGTTAATAAACAGTCGTATACGCATTTTTATGGTTTTAATTTATTTGCAGTATAAATTCGCTTAGTGACGATTCGAAATGTCGCTTTATAGAAATATTAAACCGTTATGTGCCTCGATAATCACATAGCGGTTTTTAAACCCAAATAAATTCAGCTATGTGCTTAAAATGTAGAAAAAAAAATTGTAGCTCCTAAAATAACTTAGTAAAAATTCAAACCTAACATTATTTAGAGTCATATTGGAATCTTTAATTTTTGTCATTTTTAGATTTTTGATTTATTATACAGTAAAAAAATAAACATGTTTTTTGTGTCTCCTGTAAAGTTGTGTTTTTTTACATGTCGGATTTTACAAGCGCAGCGAGGATATGTTGTGAGTAATGTGTTTATTATTAATTTTATTCTAAAGCCGCGCTGTGCGAGGATAAACAAATGAAGTTAAGTTGTAGAAAAATTATATAATTATAATTATAATATGTCAGTTTGGTCAGAAGACGCCCAGGATCGTGCAAAGTGGAGGAAAGCGAGCAGGAAAGCGGACCCTGGCAATAGCCGGGATAACGCTAGGTAGAAGAAGAAGATAATATGTCAGTTTGGTACAAAGCGTCTGTAATATATGAATTCGGTAGTATCACAGATACAGTAGTTGTTTAAATTGTGTAAACAGTCGTACGGTCACGTCTGAAAATAAAGATTACTCAAGCAAGGCGTAAAGTCTTGGATATATGTTTTTGTCACATTAAATGTATCCTTATTTTATTTTTATGACGTGACCATACCATAGGTGTGACCTACAATGTTGTGAAGTTTATTTTTATTTTGATATTATGAGGACGACATGTGATACCATTGTCACTAGTTTTTACGAAACCGAATGCCGTCTGACCTTCCACTCCCAAGGCGAAACTAGGCCTTATTCGTATTTGGCTTTGTTTTCTCACGATGTTTTCTTCACTGAAAAACGACTGGTAAACATCAAATGATAATTCGTGAAGATGAGTAAGTTCCAAAAACTCAGCCCTACGAGCCGGGGTTTGAACCCGAGACACCGGGATTAGAATCCTACGGTCCGTTAATGTTGGCAATCAACCTCGCTCTGGCTTCCCGGCCTCGGCGCAGCGCCTCGGCGGCGGGCGGCGGGCGGTAGAGCACGCGCGCGCCGCGCTGGCGCTCCTCCTCGGCCGCCAGCTCGTCGGGCTCCAGCTCCAGCGGCTCGAGGCGCGCCGCCATGCACATGTTGTGCAGCACGCTGCAGGCGATCACTATCTTGCCCACCATGTCGGGCCGGTAGTACAGCTCGCGCGCTGCCAGCAGGCACCGCCATCGGCCTTAACGAAACACAAAAATCGAGTTTACTTCACTGCCACCATCTAAACATACATAGTATAACATACTTTTAACACCACCTGCTCGACAATACCAAATGATGTATCATGAAAACCCCACCGAAAGCAAATCAATACAGCCCTTGGCTTTAGCGTGGAATAATGTTTCATTACAAGTATTATAACCCGCCGGGTAACAATGTGATTTCACTTCTTACTGTTATGTACTTAACGTCTAATTTCGTAAAGTCCGCACGGCGCTCAGCCCATCCCCGCGAGCCGGAGCCCGCAGCCGCGGCCAACTGATTTGAATATTGAATTTATTGTTTCGTAAAATTGTCTCGCAAGAGGTGAAATAAGTAGAGTATACTCCTTGGGGATAAAGCTGTTTTAGTTACGGGTGCGCTTAAACCCCTCACGTACTGCACTCAGAACTCAGTCTTAATTCCCTCGCTACGTACGGGAATTAACACATAACCCCCTCGCTGCGCTGGGGAGTTAAATCTGGATTCCTTCGTTCCGTTCGGGATTCAATATCGCGCCCGTGACATAAAACAGTGATTTATCCCGTTGGTGTACAATCTACTATAGTTGGTTCATAATATCATATCTGTCACAAAGGTTTTGACTGATAATATAGTAGATTATGATATTAGTTTTATGTCACGGGCGCGTTATTGAATCCTGAACGTAACGAAGGACTCCAGATTTAATTCCCGAGCGCAGCGAGGGGGTTCTAGTTATGAGTTAATTCCTCTAGCGTAACGAAGGGTTCCGTACCATTATCTTGTAAAGAGTCGGCAACGCGCATGTGACACCTCTGGAGTTGCAGGCGTCCATAGGCTACGGTAGCTGCTTACCATCAGGCGGGCCGTAAGCTTGTTTGCCACCGTCGTGGTATAAAAAAAATCTATAAAAACCGCAAAAAAAACATGTCTGTTGTATGGAAATCACCTTTATTCTGTTTTTTAGTATTTGTTGTTTTAGCGGCAACATAAATACACCATCTATGAAAATTTCAACTGTCTATCACGGTTCATGAGATACAGCCTGGTGACCAGGCGCGGTCGCAGCCTGAAATTTTGGGTGGGGACACTAATGCAGAAATTATTTATCCAATTTTTGAGGGGGTCAGTAAATTTTTTCCTATTTGTAATGTACGATTTGGGGGGGGGGTCATGTCTCATGTGACCCCCCTCCCCCCTGATACCGCGCCTGCTGGTGACAGACGGAGGGATGGACGGACAGCGAAGCCTTAGTAATAGGATCCCGTACGGAACCCTAAAACGTATGGGTCAACTTCAGTAGGAAAGCATTCTCAACCTTGCGGGTTCAATATAATGACATGACGCTTTCCGCAGGGCGCATCGGGCATATTCTCATAGTCGGGGGTTCCCGAATTTTTTTAAAACATGCTAACGAATTGAGAAACTCCTCGTTTTCAAAAATTGAAGTCTGTTAAAAATTAGATCTTCCTACGGATCCCCGGCTTTTTCCTACGGTTCGCTAATCTAGCTTGGTACGTTTGACTACATGATCTTAAGAAATGGCATAGGCATTAATTTTAACCATACCTAGTGACTGCCATTTCAGTTGAGTCTCTTAAGTTATTATAATATTTATTTAATTGACTATACTCCAACTCTAGGAATAGCTAAAAAGATAAAAAAAAAAGATAAAAGATATTTATTCTTCAATTTAGGCACATTACAATGCACTTATGAACGTCAGAGAGAAAAGAAACTACCACCGGTTCTAACCCTACACCTCTGACCCGAGAAGTATTACTTATTACCGGCAAGAAACTCGGCAGGACTTATTTTTTCAAAACAGTACTACAAATACTTTAAAGATACTATATACAATAATGCGTAGTTCTTCAAGAAGGCATATCAAAACAGCTTGAGAGACAGACATGTACCTGCCTATTGTGTAATTAAAATGAAAAATAAAAATAAAATCCAAATCTGTGATATTGCTTCGCAATACGTTTGATATTCTTTCTTACTTGAACTGTGTCCTCTAAATGTTAGATGATTTTATAGATTCTGGTTTGGGCCATGCATATATGTCTGTCATATAGTCCTCAACCCTGTAATAACCCTTTGACATTAAAGTTTTTTTCAAGTATTTCTTAAGAGCGGGAAATAATAGATTCAAAACATCGACGGGTAACTTGTAATAAATATGAATACCCTGGCCAAAAAATGACTTATATGCTTTGCGGACACGACATCGTCTGATAGCAAGCTTGTTTTTATTTCTAGTGTTATAGCTGTGGATGTCAGAATTCTTCTTGAATGTGTGTATATTCTTTACAACAAAAATAATATTATCATACATATATTGGGAAGCAAGAGTTAAAATATTAATTTCTTTAAATAATTCTCTAATTGATGTACCTGCCTTTAAGTTATACATAAAGCGAATGGCTCTTTTCTGTAAAACAAAAATAGTCTGTATGTCAGCTGCTTTGCCCCAAACCAGAATTCCATATGACATTACACTATGAAAATAACTATAATAAACTAAGCGAGCTGTCTCAATATTAGTCAGTTGTCTAATTTTTCTAACGGCATGAGCGGCTGAACCTAGTCTAAGAGCGAGTTTTTTTATATGAGGACTCCATTGTAAATTTTTGTCCAACGTTGAACCAAGGAACACAGTTTTATCTACTATATCTAAACATTCACCATTTATAACTATATTAGTGTCCATTGGTGCCACGTTTGGCAAAACAAATCGAATACATTTAGTTTTCTTAGCATTAAGTAACAGAATGTTAGTAGTAAACCAGTTTAGTACGCCAGCTAGTGTATTGTTAATTACAGATAAATCATTGGATTGCCGTTCAACTTTGAAAATTAAAGATGTATCATCGGCAAACAAAATCATACCAGCTACCAGTATAGGTTAGATTTTTTTTAATATCACGACGGTGGCAATACAGCATACGGCCCACCGGCAAGCAGCTACCCTAGCCTATGAACGCCTGCAACTCCAGAGGTGTCACATGCGCGTTGCCAACCCTTTACAAAACGAGGATTCACTGTGTTAAACCCCGACTTGGTGCCAACGGGACCATCTCAAATTATACCCGTTCGATTAAAAAAAATAATTTGAAAATCGTTTCACGATTCACGGAGATAACGAGTAACATACATACAAAAAAATAATAAAAATTCAGTCGAATTGAGAACCTCCTCCTTTTTTGAAGTCGGTTAAAAAAGGCCATAATCTACATCCTCTTAGCCTTTGTCCCGGCTTTTGCCGGAACTCAATTAAGCCTGGGGTCCGCTTGGCAACCCAATACCCAGCCCTGCATGGGCACCGAAGGCCTTGGTCAGTTTTTCCATTATCTCTTTCTTCGGTCGTTCCCTCATGACTGAGTAGGTATCTTCACAGAATAATGAATAGTACTAGAGTACAGAAGGTTCTCCTTTCTGATTTTGTCAACGTGCTTCATTCCGTGCACGTGGTATCTACAGATAAAAAGTGACTAGTCAATCTGTCTTCATCTACCTAATCTATCAGTAAATTTAATACAAAACTAGACAAATATCAGATCGATTACCTTATTTGCCCAATCTAATTATTATTTTAGTACAAAACTACTACTACTAGTGGTTCTGTGAACCGTAGAGTTCGGAGAACATAAATATCGCGACAGCAAACTTCCCCCCTTTTCCCCCTAATTTTTCCCCCAATCAAAAAAATGGCTCGACAATTTTTAGCAAATAAATCAAGGAACGTACATGCCAAGATTCATCAAAATCGGATGAAAAATGCGACCTCTAGACCGACACTGACCAACCAACCGACCAACCAACCAATACACACACATCAATCTGCCAAATCGTCGTACCAGTGAAAATGGGGACGTTCGTCGCCTCGCTACGCTCGGCTCCTCAGTCAATAATAAGCGATGTGCCAACCCTGCCCTCATTAGTCCGCTGGCTCGTGACGCGCACAGATTAAAAACAGGTACAATGGAGAGAGACACAGTGAAACCCCCCTGGTATTTTGGTCATCACCGGATGATCTGTACTTCGTTCAATCTGAACCGTTTCCTTTGGCAGCATAAAGTTTTTAGGAAGATGACTTCTTCGAGAAATAAGTCTCAAAAATTCTAGAAGTGAATTTTAGACTACTGGACTTTCCCAACCCCACGTGACCTGGCGCTCTGGCGTCACAATTTTTCTGCCCAATGCTTGGCAGCCAAAGGGTTAAAGCGATAAAAATAATCCTTCGAGGGTGGCCAGTATGTAATAAAATTCATATAAATATATTAAAATTTGAAACATTTGCTTATTAACCGACTTCAATTCCATTGAGGAAGGAGGTTCTGCATTCGGTTTGGTGTTTTTTTTATGTATGTTCACCGATTACTCCGAGACCCGTGGTCCGATTTGAGTAATTATTTTTTTATAAATGTATAAAGATGTCATATACAAAGGAAAAAGTGACCAAAGCCTCCGGTGCCCAAGGCTGGGATAATAAACAAATCAAAATATTCATTAAAATAATTTGATTTGTGCTTTCAGTTCTATTTGTTTGTTTGTTTATTTGTAAAAAAACTTACAGGCTAACAGTTTACACCAAAACGCTTGTAGGATAAAATACACCAGGGGCCCATTTTTCAAAAGCTTGTAACTTGTAATACAAGCGGATGTCACTTATCGACATCTTTTGCTAGAAAGGGAGTTCCGCTTGTATTACATTACAAGTTACAAGCTTTCGAGAAATGGGCCCCAGATAGTTACATAATATATACAGGTAATGTACCAAATACCTACATTTAAACACTAAATTAAAACCAAATACCTACATTTAAACACTAAATTACCTTTTAATATGCCGAAAGTTCGCTCGATGGTAGAGCGCGCTTTCTTTTGTATGGTGTTGTAACGCCCCTCGCGAGAGGCCTCTGCGGCGCCGTCCACAGGGGTCATCAGGTACTCCCGTAGTGGATATCCGGAGTCACCTGAAATTGGTATTATATACTTTCATAAAAAGGGAATGTTGGATAATTTTATCTCTAGTATCTTATGTATGTAATAATATTTGTGTAAACCATTTTTAAATCTCTATAACCAGTTGTTTCATGGCCTCTGTAGCTTAGTTGGTAGTGGCCTACGAAATTGGAGGCCCCGGGTTTGAATTACATTAAGGTAATTTATTATAAACTAGCTGACTCGGCGAAGTAGTAATAGTTATTTTTTGTTATTCAGGGAGGAGATAAATCCAAAAGATCATCATTAAAATCGGTCCAGCCAGTTCTCGAGTTATAAATGGTGTAACCGACACGACTTTGTTCTATATATATTATCACTCCTTTAGCTCCTCAAACTTTAATTAACGCTATTGCAATTGTAGTTCCACTACTATAGCGCTCTTATATCACTTACTCCATCCACTAACCCCACTATATCGTCTTTATAGAACCTAAGGTGATAAGAATGTGTGCCTAATCCGGGGGTATAACAGATATATAACTCCTTTTACAAGCTTTTAATTAGTTTCATTTATAGTAGTAGTAGTAGTAGTAGCACTTTATTGTAAGTTTTTTATAAGTTTTTTTAAATTTAGTTTCACCTGTCCCGTTGTCTGTAAGTAAATCTTGCAAGTTAAATTTGACCTACTTCCCGGTTTCCGATTAAGCTGAAATTTTGCACGTGTATATATATCACAATGTACAAATGATGCAATATTATTATGACACGGACCTGATCTGATGATGCAGCTGGAAGGTAAGCTTTTATTTAGTTTCACAAGCGTTTTCTGCAATAAAATCTTGCAAGTTTTTTGACTCGGGTATGTCTATGACCTTAAAGCACGTCCAAGAGGTATGGGTACTGCTAATGTTATCTCGATCAAATCTGGAGCAGAGCCCGACTGGGGAAGTACCTCCACCTTACAGAAAACCACAGTCAAATAGCACTAGACCCTACTCATAGTGTTGTGTTCCTGCTGGTGAGTAAGGTTGCCGAAGAGCTAAAAAAGGACCCAGTGTGTTGACGACGAGGGACCCTCTTGTTCCTTTGGCTGCCAACATAG
This sequence comes from Pammene fasciana, assembly GCA_911728535.1. Classification (NCBI taxonomy): domain Eukaryota; kingdom Metazoa; phylum Arthropoda; class Insecta; order Lepidoptera; family Tortricidae; genus Pammene; species Pammene fasciana. The sequence continues at coordinate 12,859,305 of OU452276.1, read as the reverse complement.
TGAATCCTCTTTTTTGTAAAGGGTCGGCAACGCCCATGTGCAACCTCTGGAGCTTAATCTAAACTTAATGATACACGGACATATATTGCTTTAATTTTGGTCTCAGTAGGTATATATATATTCATTATATCATCTTAACTTTGACAGTAAATTCTTTCAATATTTAACCTAATATTTCTAACCAATGCTTCTTCTCATTTTAATAATTTTATCACTTAATTTTGAATACCCTCCTGTCATTTCTTGCTATATACTTCCTATATTGCGTGTTTAGTTGGAAAATATGCATACTTACATATTGTAACTTTATTTATCCATGCATTCTATTAGTCTATAGGTATAGTCTCTCTGGAAAGTGGAAACAACAATCACTGATAACAGTGATTACAATAGCACATACAAATACACACACACAAACATTCATACACGCACTCAGATATACGTATTTTCTTGTATATGTATATGGAGAACATAGGTTCTCCAACAAAGGTACTTTTTATTGCCTCTTTGTTTCTTTTGTTTTATTATGTATAACCTCCACTACTAAGATTTGTCTTGCACTTAATTAGCAACAACTAACAGAGTAATTACATATTATAATGAAAAAAATATGTAAAATCGCGTCTAGACTTAAGGTAGTTTATAGTCCGGGAGAGGTGGTGCTTCCTGCCGTCATACAGTTTTTACTAGTACGGGGGAATCCTTGCCTACTCTTAGATACAATGCTGTTTTTCTTTATAAATTGTATTACTTATCAAGGAAATAAAATAAACTAACTAACTAACTCCTCTGGCTTAGCGACCCGAAGTGAGTCTTGGCCTCCGACACGAGATGGCGCCAAAGCGTCCTGTTTTGTGCGATCTCCTCCCAGTTTTCTGCTTGAAGGGCGCCTAGATCTCTTTCGACCTGTTCTCTCCAGCGGTACCTAGGACGACCTGATGAACGTCGACCTAGAGGACGTCCAGCGTAAGCTCTTTTGGCCGCCCTATCGCCTGGCATTCTCTCAAGGTGTCCAAGCCAGCGGAGTCTTGCAGACTTGGTCTCTCCGATAATGTTTGGCTCAGACACCAAGTCTTCTATCTCCTAAATGAAATTTCTCCAAAAGGGCCTTTGCGTGTTGGATCTGTATCCCCACGTAAGCCTACCAAAAGACCGGGATGTAAAGGCCCGTGATTCTCAAAGGAGATACAAACATAATAATAAGTGCTTGAAACAGAAGCTTATATTGAGCTTAGGTACTTACTTTGGCACTCAGGTAATTTGAAGAAGATATTTTTATTATATATTTGTATATTTATAAAAGTACTATACCCAATAGGTATGCTGTTTCACCCGTGCCGCTGAGTTCTTCGAAGTGTCTACGTATGACGCTATTTGTCCATATAAATGCGTCGTGAGTCGCTCCACCGTACGACGCATCTACATTTAAAATGTTGTTGACGTCATCGCAGATCTGAAAACCGAAGTGATACACATTTTACATAAAAACTTAAAAAAAAAAAGATAAACCCACTTCAAAAAGGATGTAATTCATCATTATATTATTTATATGCGTTACCAAGTGTTTGAAGTCGGTGCCAATAAGTCAAATTTGGAAGTGTTAATACTAACGAGGCGATGTGTTTAGTGAATTGTTCTTTTTACTATATATCTAATCTAATCCGTTATGGATTGCATGTAGGTATACATTCGTTTCGACCATGCGTTAACTGTTAGGCAAGTAGGTACAGAAAGTATAACACACAGTTCGCACTATCCATATCTCGAACGAAGCCCGTGGTTCGGTTTTAATTATTTATCTTTCTTCATCTAAGGTTAAATTGGAATCATAAAAGAATTCAATGGCTAGGTTCATTTTCACATTCACCTTTGCATTATCAGTAGGTACCGATATTTTGTGTGTGTAGTGCCGTGGGGTGCCCGGACTTAGAATTGTCCCCCACCATATCGTCCCGTGGTTGCAGTAGGAGCCTGCTAAGGGAATATACCGGGAGATGGGCAGCAGCATCTTCCGAAAGCCTAAACAGTATGGCAAATTTTATTTTTCCATTTTTAGTGGTTATATAATTATCAAAATCGGACAAGGAGTCTCGGAATAATCGGTAAAAATATATCAAAAAGTTCATAATACACCCATTCAATCTAAGGAAAGTTCCACGTATCATATGTGGACTTCATCATTAGGTCCACTCCATCAAATTTGAGGTTTTTGAAAGAAAATGCTTGAGTTGCTTATTAAAACACCCAAATCAACATACATGTGCCTTTAAAAATTGAGGAGTTCTCTCAATTCCTCATGGATCCCATCATCAGAACAGCACCTAATGTGGGACCATTTTGGAGGTAGTTCCTATCAAACAAAAAAAAAGATTTATCCAAATCGGACCACGGGTTTCGGAGTAATCGCTGAACATCCTGCAATTAAAAAATCATCATCATTGGCATCAAAACAATCATCATCATTACGTCCACTCCATCAAATTGGCAGTTTTCGTGAGAAAACGCTTGAGTTGCTTAAGAAAACACCCAAATCGCCATACACGTGCCTTTAAAAATTGAAGAGTTCCTTCAGTTGCTTATGGATGCCATCATCAGAACAGCACCAGATTAATGTGGGACCATCTTCAAGGTAGTTCCTTTCAAACAAAAAAAGAATTATTGAAATCAGACCACGGGTCTCCGAGTAATCGCTGAACATCCTACATTTAAAAAAATCTTCATCATTATCATCAAATCAATCATCATCATCAGGTCCACTCCACCAAATTGGTAGTTTTCGTTAGAAAATGCTTGATTAGCTTAAGAAAACACCCCAATCACCTTACACGTGCGTTTAAAAATTGAGGAGTTCCCTCAATTCCTCATGGATCCCATCATCAGAACAGCACCAGATTAATATGGGATCACCTTGGAAATAGATCCTTTCAAACAAAAAAAAAAAGAATTAGGTACTCAAATCGGACCTCGGATCTCGGAGTAATCAGTGAACATACATAAAAAAAACCAAACCGAATGCAGAACCTCCTTCTTCTATGGAATTGAACTCGGTTAAAAATCAATGTTTGGCGAAACTAACTGTTTCGGCTGATCGATTCTTCGACTTAATTATTCTACTTACCCGTTTTTTAGGGGTAAGTAATAAAAGATATAAGAACTTATTGTATAATATTCATATTATATACGCTCATATTGCATAAGCTTGTTTTGTATACCGTTCAAAGTCTATAATGAACGTTTGATATAACATCAAAATATCTAATTTTGTTAAGTATAACGTTGTTTAAGTATAATATCGTTGTATATAACGGTCATAATGTATAACGTTCATAATACCTTAGATTTATAATGTATAATATTCAATACATCTAACACCAAAATACATAATGCTCGTATAGAATAACGGGTTGTCTAAATCGCAGCTCGTGTACATATCAACTCGCCTAAAAGCAACTGGTCTACACGATTTTTTAAGTAGCAGCTAGTCTAATTAGCTATTCTAAAATTCTCAAAATGTTGAATCCTCAACTTAACTAGACGGAGCCCCGCTTCGCGGGGCTCCTATTTCCGGGCGTTTTGCCCTTCGGGCATCTGAAGCTACCTAACGAACCTAACCTACCTATTCTACCTATTGATTTAGTTTGAAATCCGTGAAAACATTACACTTTGGGGAAAAAGGTTGGAATGGAGTTTATAACCTATTTAGTATATCATACGCTATTATATTTTGTAATTATTATACTAAAAGATAGTATATCTTATGATTGATATACGTTATGTATGTTATATTAAACAAATTTAGAGTATTTGAGTGTTATATGATAAGTTATTATACAAAATGAGTGTTATATTAATTGACCGTTATTCCTAATAAAAATATAGATTTTGTTGTTATAGCAAACGTTCATTATATCTTGTGAACGTTATTAATATGAAATTATATATTTTGTAGTTATATCTTATGGGACGCACCCGTTTTTTAGAGTTAGTGAATAACAGTAACGTCAAAATTCATTAAAAGCATGAAAATAGAATTAGCCTGGTAAATGAATGCTCAAAAAGGGGTCTAGCTGGAAAAGTCGAAAGCAGAAATTTTGACTTTGGAACTTTGTTAAGACTAGTTAGGAGACTAACATACTGAAAGTCCCCATCCCTCGGGCCGCCCAAGGAGGGGGGAGGCAAAGAAGGTCCCGCTTTTTGTTTTTTTGCTTAAATCTTTAAAACTATGCATCATAGACAATTTAGTTGTAGTACATAATTAAAACTAATAAAATTTTCTACAACTTTCATGAATTCACTTTATACCTAACACTAATGGTTGTCCAGATATGAACTCACAAAAACGGACGATTTTGAAAAGTGGGGGCTATACTCTACAATTCTTGTCATACTAACTAGCAAAAGTTAATCTGGATAAAAAGCCACCCTAGAAATCTTATAAAGAATTAGTTTTATGTACAGTAGACATCAAATATATGTTGAGGTACACTTTAGCACCTTATGCCTTTGCAATAAGGTACACAAATGTAAACATAGCTTTGACGCCGACTATACAAGTAAAAATACATATTCAGTTATTTCAAGTCAACCCTCTGATAGGAGGAGGATGGAATAGATATGTACATACAGCAAACAATAAATGTATGTGCAATACATGTAGATTTTAAGGAGTTTTCTTACCCGTTTTACTTAAACTATTTTATCTGCATTTAACCCGAATTTTTGCTGCGGCTCGTAAAGATAACTTGAAGTTCGCTCGGCATTCTAATACCAAAAATAAATCATTAATACCATCTGACCTTTCAACTCTAAGGGGAACAAAGGCTTTTAAGACCAATACAAAAATTAAATCCTAAGAGTTGATTGCAATCGGGATATCTCGGAATATGGTTCAGTCTCGTGACTCTCGTGGCAGCGCCCGCGCACCACGACACAACACCGGGAGCTCAGGCATGGGTGCAGAGCGCCGCCGGCCCGCGCACAGGCCTAGGCCAGCGAAGTACTGCAATAGTAGTTGCGATTTCTGGAATAAAAGTAGCTTATCTTACTGCTAGGCTACCTTCATCCTCCTAGCATTAGTCCCGGCTTGGGTTCCGCTTGACAACGTAATCCCATGAACAGGCTAGATGAATGTTTTTCATGCATGGTATCAATCGATTCGTTTTGTTGTGAGGATCAAATGTCTATATGGGGCCAATTGCCTTAAATCAACATAAAAGACAGGAAAAAGACTTAAAGTCTGAGATTTGCATTTGTTTCTCAAAACGCTCCTAACAAAATGATATAAAGCCTTAGCCTTGGGGTGCATAAGTACCCATATACATCATGAGGAATTTCTGTATCCCACTTAATCTTATGTACTCTGTTGGTGTCCCGTATAATAAACAAAATAAATAATAAATAAAATAAAGCCTTGACGTCACGGCTTCATATTTGCCCTGTTTAAAGTATGGAAAAATTATGAAATTGCTATTTTTACAGTGAAATGTTGCGTTTATGTATATGGTTGCTATACAATTTATTTCACAATAAAATGTTAGAAATCGAATGGTATCATTGGTTTTTTAAATTTCGTACTTACAAAAATCGAAAAAATTTGAAACTTTGAAGCCCAATATCTTTGAACCATTTCAATAGATTTTTTTAATGTTTACTTTATTTGGATATTTTGATCATTTTGCATCCTATCAACTAAATTTCATTGCATAATTCAACATGTGTCATCACCCCTATTGACGTAGGCACTAGTTTTTACGAAAGAGATTGCCACCTGACCCTCCAACCCAGAGAGGAAACTAGGCCTTATCGGGATTAGGTCCAGTTTCCTTACGATGTTTTCCCCCATCGAAAAGCGACTGGTAAATATCAAATTATATTATATCATCGAGACGGGGTTTGAACCCGAGACCTCCGGATTGAAAGTCGGACGTCTTACCGCCAGGCTACCAACGCTTACTGCTAGGCTACCAACACCTCTTAATTATAAAAATAATAATAGCATTCATAACGAATTAGGGCTTTTGCACATCGCGTTCATTAAGCGCGGCGCGTTTTTATATGTAGATACAAACGCGCGTCGACGGCGCATTTAAAAAGTGTGCAAAGGTCCTTACATAATTTACCTACCATTTGAACATTTAACGAATGAAAATGCTTCCTGTTGAAATACCGCTCTTCATTTACTGCTGGTCGATGCATGGCCACGTGAGTGCAGTCAATAGCACCACATACCCCCGGAATACCAAATTTATTGAAGAAACTGCAAAATGATCGCGTGTTAGTATTATACAAATAAATATGGGCAAAAGATTGTATAAATACACTTTTTCATATTAACAAACATGATTAAATTAAATTATTTATTTTTCAGATAACAATAGATCCATTCATTTGTTAGTTTACCTATGAACTAAGATGTTAGTACTTAATATAACTACTAACTAGTTTTTAAAGTAACTGGGTCAATTACTGTAAACTATAGTTAGATAAGATTGAGGACAGATTAGATAAAATTACAAAAAAATTGCAATTCACCCAACTGTGACAGTAGCTTAGAAAACCCACTCACACTGAAACACATATAAGGTGTAACTAAGTATCTAAACATGTTTTAGAATTGAATGTCTATGACGCAGGCTAAGGCAGGCTTCGCCTATCGTAGGGATCAGTGAAACCTCTACTTTAAATATTGTTAATGTATGTATTTCTTAGTTATACGTAACTAGTTTTATCCCGCGACTTCTTCGAAGGACTCAAATGGACGGACGGACGGACGGACTGACGGACGGACGGACGGACTGACGGACGGACGGACAGATAGACAAACAAACAGACAAACACTATAATATTAGTATGGATATGGATTTCATCTAAATCAGTTCAGCAGTTATTGATTCCCCATACAAACTTTCACTCCCTGGCTCTTTTCACGCGCTTAGGCGATTTCGAGTGAAAAAAATATATATCATGTCCTTGACCGCGGGACCAAAATTATCTTCATATTACATTTCATCTAAATCAGTTCAGTGGTAATTAATTACCCATACGAACCTCCTCACCCTTTTTATTTTCTGCACGATTTTTACGGTTTCCTAAAACTTTTATAAACAAAAACATCTCATCTTAATTGGTTCAGCGGTTTAAGCGCGAAGGGGTATCAGACACAGACAGACAGAGTTTCGCATTAAGAATATTATATTAGAGACTATAATATTAGTATGGATACAGATTTAATTTAAATCAGTTCAGCTGTTATTGATTCTCCACATAAACTTTCACCCCCTTAAGGATTGATATTCGGAGTGAAAACTATCCTAGATGTCCTTTCCCAGGACTAACACAATATATTTACCTAATTTCATCTTAATTTGTTTAAGCGTAATGAGGTAACAGACAGACAGACAGACAAGACACACCTTCTCATTTATAATATTAGTAACAAACGTAAAGAGGTAACAGACAGACAGACAGACAGACAGACAGACAGACGGACAGACAGACAGACAGACAAGACACACTTTCGCATTTATAATATTAGTAACAAACATACATACGTACATAGAGATCCCAATGAATTGTAAGATCCGATGTTAACTATGTTTGACAAATAGGTAAATAATTTGTAATTTGTAGGGATATTTTAAATCAGTTCAGTAGTTATCCCCACATAAAGTTTCACCCCCTTAAGCAGTGACAAAAACTATCTTAATTCCTTCCGCAATACACAAACTATCTTCATATCAGATTTCATCTACATCGGTTCAACTATTACTAGTATTGACACAAACTTCCAGTCCTCTTTTCATCCCCTTAAGGGTTGATTTTCGGCACGAAAACTATTCCTACGTCCTTTCCCAGGATTTCACCTATCTCTAAATTTACCAAATTTCATCTTAATTTTGTCAGCGGTTTAAGCGTGACGGGGCAACAGACAGACATACAGACACACGTATTACATATTCGTATTTATAATGTTAGTATAAATATGGATTTCATCTAAATCAGTTCAGCGGTTAATTTCCCACACACACTATCACCCCCTTAAGCAAATTCTGTAATAAAGTCCTATAAATAAAGGACTCAAACTATCTTCATATCAGATTTTATCTAAATCAGTTCAGCGGTAATTGATTCCTCATACAAGCTTCCACACCCCTTTTAACCCCCTTTTTATAGATGCATATTATTCACTACATCTGTAATTAGTTATTTGTGCATGAGCACTTATACTATTAAACCCATGTTGCTACACTTCAACACATTCAATATGAGATAGTATGTTATCTGTTATTGCAACCAAAGACCAATTATAATCCTGGTACAGCTTAGAGCTTAAAACCAAGGGGAGTAGTACAGTGGTACAGTGATGCATTATAGAAAAATCTATTATTGAAAATTCACTCATTCACACTTCACATGAGAATAATTATTGATTTTTTTTATTTACATCTTCTCTTCTTCTTCTTCGTCATTCCCTCATGACTGAGGATCTTCTTTTCTAACCAGATTCTTATGAAGATCGTTTCGCGCTTTCTAGCTCCATAACTCCTTTATAGATCCTGCTCATAAATTAACTCTCTAATCGTATTTATCTCTGCTACTAACTCACCAAATTTTATAGATATCAGCAAATCTATACTAAAGTCATCGCAGAACAACTATTCAAAATCTAAAATCTATCTAAATGCTCAGACGTCTAGGTTACGAAGTTGTCTGTAAGAACTTCACTTAAGTGAAACACAAAAGCAGAAAAATAAATAAGTAAAATGTACATAGTATTTACATAAATATTTAGTTGTAAGTTGAGCCAATGAGTAACATTTGCAAACCCTTGTTGGCACAGACACTAACATTTACACATTAACACAGTTGGTAAGGAGTTCCTGAAGCAGAAGGTATCTGGTTTGTGTTAGAATACACAGGATTTTTACAAGCTTTTATTTAGTTTAACCTGTCCTGTTGTCTGTAATCAAATCTTACAAGTTAAATGTGACCCACTTCCTGGTATCTGATTGAGCTGAAACTTTGCACGCATATGTATATTGCATGACAACCCAATATTACGATAACATGGAGCTGATCTGATGATGGAGCTAGAAGGTGGTCATAGGAACTCTTCAACTTCTCAACATTATCCCTTTGTGTTTAGGCTTGTTGCATTCATCTTAGTGAGCTGATTGTTTATTTATTTATTTACCTCTTTTTATTTTGGTCTGAGAAAATGAGAGCAGTTGAGAGAGGTATGTACAAAGAAAAATACAGTTAGCAGTAAAAGCTTGTCAAAAAAATTATTTTTTATTAAATTCAATCTTGTTCTGTTAGATGGTAATGTCAACATGAAAAAAGTAAGTGAATCAGTAGGTACCTACTTACCCTGCTTTAATGACAGCGCGTGCTGCCTGTGATTGCGGAAATCTTATGTGGCGTTGGATTACTCCCGGATCATTGAGGGCTTTTGAGACGTCCTTTAAGCAGTCCGATACAGCCTGCTGGGACATAGGCAACCATTGGTCCCGGCCCACTCCAAACTGATAATCACCTCTTCCAAAAAATTTTAAAGATATTAAAATCTGGAATGGACAAAGATGTAGTGTATTGCATGTAGTTAATACAATAGTAAGTTAGGCGCCAGCGTTATGGGTTCCCTGCTGCAGGGGGACCTCTTGGAGGGGGTATTCTTTTTGTAACTGGGATTTTACGTAAGTTTTTAGGTAGTTTTATATATTTATAGTTGTCTTTAGTTTATTTTAATATTAGTTTAGTTATTTTAATTTTTGTTACATGTTTATTAAAGCATTTTTACCAATAGTAAGTATTTAAATATCAATTTCTATAACTTCAATAGTTCACATAATTAAAATAAAGACTAAAATGAAGTTAAGATAATAGGATCTTACAACTAGACGTGCCTCGCCCGAGGCACTATGGCCGCGCCTGCGTTTGTCTCGAGCAATGCATATCCACACTAGCCTAGGCACGCCTAATAACATATGCAGCCAGTTTAGGTATTATGTGTTTCCTTGTGATCGTGACTGTTTTACTCATTTTGTTGAGGGACCTAGCACAATAACCTGCAACACAGCAAATGTATTACCTTTTCAATACGAGTGATTCCACGGCTATTACGCTGCGGTGGCAACAAGGGTGCCAAATCCGCATAAAGAGTTTCGAATACCTCGCGGGTGACCCGAAAGGTGTTCTCAAACTCCCTGTCGGGCACTTCCAATCCGCGGAATGTCTCACGCATACGCCGTCTTAGTTCAGTCTGCTTCCGCTTTTCCTCAGCCATAGCCTGCTGAAGGAGGAATAGTCTTGCAGCCATTGATCTAAAATAGATAACGACAGGGTAAAGTAAGGCATTTATTGCATATTTTACAATCAAACAAACACAACTTTAATAAGACATTATGCTGCATATGAATAAGTACATATAATGAGTAAAATAACAATTTAAAGATGACATAAAGTACTCCAACCTCTCAAATAGTTCGTAAAATTGTTATTGAAAACTGTTTTCTTATTAAAATTTTAACACAGTGTCCAAATGTAAACCGAGTAAACCGGCAAAACACCAAAACACTCCACTCCACTTAATGACATTTAGCACAAGGAAAAAAAGGGCGACATTGGTTGCCATATGAAGAAATCGAAAAAAGCGGGAGTCGAGCTTTACGATCGCGGATTTTCGAAGTATTTCGAAGTGTAACCAAGAGAATCAAACAGGAGCAGCTCTTTAAAATGTGTAGTTTCAACCAATCTCCAAAAAAAAGCGCGGATACATTGATCAAAAATCTGGAAAAAGCAAAAAAACTGAGGTATTTGGCAACATTACCGATTATCGAAAGCAAAACGTTACCTCTTGAGGTGACGGCTAGTTTTGACAGTTCTGCACGAAAATCGTGCTGTCAAAACCACCGAAGATTGGGTTTCGCGGTAGGGCTATGTAACGAAGTTCGATCCATAATCGTCTTTCGATTGAATGAATCGATCACGAAGGTCTTCCCGGTAGCATTATGCCAATTTGACATTCGAATTTCCGATTTTCGGTGTTCGCGGTAGCGCCCCTGGGTGGGCAATGTACAGTCGCCATCAAATATATCGGAGCGGCCACGGTACTCAAAAATATCTGAACAAGTACCTTATCGCCTTGACAATAAAGGCGTTGTTCAGATATTTGTGACCACCTTGACCGCTCCGATATATCTGATGTCGACTGTACCTACTATTACGAAACCGTTACCGTACAAAAGAATATTGACGGTGCTTTTAAGGCTTTACTTACTGAATTGTAATTAGTGTAATATAAATATTTATTAAATTGAACTAATGTAAACGGAATTTCCTCATAAGAGCCGGTAGAAACGTTGGCGCCGGCGATCTCTGTTTGACACCGTCGACCACATAAGGGCCTGGTTTGGACATGAGCACCGTGTGTAGGGTCGGCATGCTGCTGCCGATCAAGCACGCAAGCTCGGGGGTAATGTTGCGGCATCCTTGCACGTCCAGGAACTTGAGTTTCCTACAGTATGTCTGTACTGACTCCAAGGTTTTATCCGTCAGTTGATTGCAGCCCTGTAATAAATAAATAAAACTTTACAAATATAATAATTAATACAGAACCTTTGGGGCTATTTGACTAGGCAGCCATAGTTTTGTAGCAGAGTATATGTTATCAAAATTTCAAACTGATGGCAGTAGTATGACTCAATCAGCCACGAAAGCTATTATTCTCTTCTCAGTTCTTAAAGCTCCTAATCATACTATATGAATGAGATGGATGACTGCGTCGAGTTGTCGACCGACAGCAACCCGCCAGCATTCCGGCGGCGTTCCTTTCCTACACGCCATCACCTACCTCTTTTAAAGCGAGTCAGTATAACGGTAAGTATAGCCGTGATACGAGGTAAGTTAAATCTACATGTTAAGGTTGACAGCCTATATAAGTAAACGAGCAAATGATTTTCCAGTAAGAGCAAGTAGCAACTAAATTCTATAAATAGCAATAGTTCAAGGTCCATCAACTCTAATCGCAATGGAGACTAGCATATAACTATACAACTTCCTATACCTAGGTACATAATAGTACAAAATATTAGCGAACATAAACGGTTTGGTGGTGTTTGATAAATACGAATAGGTTTGATAGACTAATGGGCACGGGGGCCGAAACTAATTGAGCTGGGGTCAGCTCGACATTGTAATCCCAGGAATTAGGCGTGTTTACTCCTGGCGCACCGCCTCGCGTGGAAATTGCTGCGCGCGGCGGCTTGGCTAGTGTGGACGTGCCTCGCCCGAGGCATTGCGACCGTACGTGCGTTTGTCACGTCCTCACTAGCCGAGCTACCGCGCGCGGCAATTTCCTCGCGAGGTGGTGCGCCAGGTGTAAGAACGCCTATTACTATTAGCATAAGATAGGCACTAGTTTTTTGCGAAATCGACTGTAATCTGACCTTCCAACCCAGCGAACTTATTAGGACTAGGTCTCCTGTTTTCTCACGATGTTTTCCTTCATTGAAAAGCGACTGGTAAATATCAAATGTAATTTCATAAATAAGAAGAGAAAAACTGTATTTTCAGAGTGTTTTAAAGAAAAATACATACTGAAAGGAAAAATCATATGTAACATGTATTAAATCCTTACATACAAAATAAACAAGTACCTAACTCCCTAATTTTTTTAGTACATACTCACTTTTATGACTAGGTACTTAGTAATTAGTATTTTCATGTAAATTACGGAAGTACCTACATATACCAAATTTCATCTCAAACAGACGCCTGGAAGTTGTTGAAATTTAACTTACAAGATTTGAAGAACATAATTATTAAATTTAAACTTTCACTTTTTAATGTCGCAAGACGTGACTAAAGTGCCGTGAGTGTAACCGTGTTATTTTATTATGTTAACATAATTATTATACAGTACAGGGTGAACTAAATAAAAGTGTGGTAAAAAAATGCTCACCTTTAGTTCCAAAGTTTGCAGTCTGTGTAATCCCTTAACAATTTCTGTAACAGCTTCATCTCTTAAATTAAAACAATCAATCAAATTGAAGTGTTCAATACTGGGACAGTTTTCAACTAAATGAACTATTCCCTCTTGGGTAATCTGCTGACATTTACTCAGATTCAAAACGGCCAGTTCTTTAAAGTTGAAAGCGTATGTGAGGCTCACATCTGTAATTCTGTTACATGCACTGATATCCAAATCTTGTAAATTTTTCAAGCGTGCCAGAGAGTAGCCTGTGAAAGTATTTGTATTTATTTTTTCACACATTCTCATTACATCCAATTTTCTTCTAGCATCGCGGACTATCTCTTCTTCAGCCCTGGATCCCAGGGAAATCCTTTGATGTGTATTACTGTTATCATAATTAGACATTATAGGTCCATCGGTTTCTCCCTCCGATTCCAATTTCCCCATGCCAGTCAATCCTACATCAGACACTTTATCACAGTAACTCATTTTTAAACTTTGCAATAATACTTGATTCTTGAATATTACTTGTATTGATGTATCAGTAACTGCATTGAAACAGTAACTTATGTCCAATGAGCGCAGCTTTGGTAATTTTTCTAATATCATAATTAGCCCCGTTTGATCTAAATTCAATGAGTGAATATCTAATTCTTCTAACAAAATATTTTCTTCAGCACATATACCCTTGCTCAGTCCGTCTTTGGTTATTAATTCACATTCAGAGACATTTAGTGACTTCAGTTTTTTTAATCTATGCAGTTCCATCACTCCTAGGTCTGTGACTGCTCGGCATCTCTGTACACTGAGGTGTTCCAGGTTGACTAGATTCTTGCAGATGTGAACTAGGGACTGGTCCGTTACTCTACTACATAAGCTTATATCCAACTCTCTTAGGGTAGTTTGATGAGATGTTAGGGCTAGGATTCCAGTATTTGTAAGTTGGTCACATGATCTCACTTCAAGAGATTGTAATTTAAGATCAGGAGTCTCTGAAAGTGATTTAAGAGCTGTTCCATCAATAAGAGTGTTGGAAAATAGAAGTTTTTTGATGTTTCTTGCCCTAGAGGTAATGAATTGATGTACAAAGTAAAAGGTCAGTACACTTTCAGAGGGATTGAGTGTTATATCTGTGCCTGCTGGGTAAAATTTTTTGACTAAGCCCAAGTGGAATTGAAGAGAGCAAGCTGTTAGATTGAGCTCCTCTAATGCTGGTGCTGCCGTTACAAATCTGTTGAATAGAGCATCGGTGAGGTATTGATTACCGCACAAGCTAAGAACTTTCAGATTTTCAAGACTGTCAGCCAACAGTCCTTCTGTTTTCCCCTCTAACAGTCTCCCAGACATAAATAACTCTCTACAACTTTGGATGGTCAATGATTCAAGATTTGTACATTTTTGCAGAATGTATACAAACACTTTCTCACAAATATCACAGTTTCTTAGAGTGAGGCTTAAAATATAATCTCCCATTCTGTCCCAGAACCCAAGTAATTTATTTGATATTTCAACTTCATTGAATAAATAATTGTAATATGTTGTAGAAGAATCTTCATAAATTTGTAGTAAGGATGTGTCTTCACTGAATGCAGATTTGTATAAAACAACTAATTTGTTCTTTAGAAAACAATGGGCATTAGCCGCTTGATACCACGCGCGGCAAGTTTCACTGGCAGCTTTTCTGTCAGATTTAGGTAAGTATTTGAAAATGTAGACTAATACCTGAAATAGGAGTAAATATATTTTAGTATCCTTTGTATATGTGTTTGCATCGGTTCACATGGAATTTAAACTTTTACAATTGTAAACGTAAATAAAATAAATAAACAAATTATTACTAAAACCATAATCATACAATAGTGTTGGTTATTTGTGTTATTTAATATCATTACTAGACGATGTTATTTACTTCTTATTACAGTGGAACTAGCCATATCGAACAAAGGCAACAAAGATTATCACCTAGATAGAGTTTGCTCTGTTTAGGTAATCAGATCACGTGAAAAACACTTAATATGCAAGGTAACAAAGGAGTTAACTAAAGACGCGGTGTGAAGAAACTATCCTACTTTTGTGACAATAATGATTACTTACTTCAAAAGGCAAATCCATTATTTACTGCTTGGGATAAACACTGGTATTTTTGTAGCTAATATAGCGATATAAAAGTAACTGTTTTCCTGCACATATGATCATTGATTTACTTCCGTCATTTTCGTCGCACAGTTTCGTCGATCTTGTTTTGACATTGTGTGTGACATTGACTTTTGAAAGGCGTATTTTTCTATTTTTTCTCATTATCACGTTATCAGTTATCACATTGCAACGACAAGTAAACACTGATTAAAATTTTGAGGGCATGTAAATTTAACATTTATAAATTGAAAACATATGAAAATATATAGGTAGTCAACATAAAAATATTTAAAAAAGGATTTTTTTTAATTATTGTCGGCCCAGACATTTCTCCTAGTAGTATAAAGGCGCGAAATTGAACATGACTATGACGTTGATTATTTTTTCCATCGATTGATGATGATGATCAAGTAGAAGGTATAATCATAAATTCACCATCAATATCCTAAGTAGGCTAAATTGAGCCTGGGGTCCGCTTAGCAGCCATGAAATGGCTTAACTCGCCAGTTTTTACGAAAGCGGTCTTACCCAGAGGGGAAACTAGGCCTTATTGGGATTAGGTCCGGTTTCCTCACGATGTTTCCCTTTACTGAAAAGAAAGTATCTGGTAAATATCAAATGATAAGTTCTGCAAAACTCAATGGTACGAGCCGAGGTTTCAACCCGATACCTCCGGAACTCCGTTTAGAAGTCTGGCCTGTGGTCTGGCGGTAAGACGTTCTATCGCCAGGATCCCAGCGCTTCTATGTAGGTGTTCCTGTACCGTCAACTGTTACAACTTTGCCTACGATGCTCAACTTTACATGGCTTGAAAAACATGGTTTTCTTCACCAAACAACATTTTTATTCTGTTTATACTACGCCGACGCCTGATGGCTACCGCAGCCTATGGACGCCTACAACTTCACATGCGCGTTGCTGATCCTTTGTTTAAATCCGTAGACGCCCCCATATTAAAAATTAGTTTATTTGCCTTATGTTACCCGCTCGTCTTTGTGCCACCGATTTAGGCACTCCACCCAACCCCGACTGGGGAAGTACCTCCACCTTATAGAAAACCACAGCCAAATAGCACTAGACCCTACTCATAGTGTTGTGTCCGTCAACACAGAATCCTCCTTATTGTAAAGGGTCGGCAATGCGCATGTGATACCTCTGGAGTTGCAGGCGTCCATAGGCTACGGTAGTTGCTCACAATCAGGCGGGCCGTATGCTTGCTTAAAAAAATTATGCCTATTATATTTGGGTGATAGGTAAAATTAACGTACGCAGAATAGTAAGTACGAACACGACGTCTTACTTAATCTATAGACGGACGAACACCCTCCTTCTATGAAAACGAAGTCAGTAAAAAAATTGAATGATTTGAAATCACGTTGACCAAACGTTGACGTTAAGTTTGAAGTTTATCTTAAGGCAAAAGTTTGGGTGGCTATATTAGGCTAGGTGTGTGTTGAAGAAAATGAACACAGTCTCACCGTTTTCACCCCATTGCCCGCTCGCATTAAGATACGCACAAGATCGGGCACTTATGAGTTTGCGCAGGTTACATTGTTATTGCCACTTGTTGGGCGCCGAGCTCAGTGATCGTGGAGCGTCCGCCCTCGCCCCCGTGCCGTCGGTGCCGTGAACTCGCCAACTTTGCTCGATACGCGATGTGTGTAACCGTGTAGTGTATTGGTGCAGTCATGTCGAGAAGGAAACAGGCGAAGCCGAGGTCGTTGAAACGTAAGTTTACTTGTAGACTTCTGTAGGGTGTCCTAAATCCTAATTGACTGGTAACAGTTGCAACTGTAATATTAGCTTTTGGGAGAAAGTATATATTGCTGAACCCCTAGGAAGAGATACCTACTTATTATGATATTTATGATCTACCCACACAAAACAATTTTTCGTGAAATTTATCTAGACATGATCTAGACAGTGAAGGGGATCAAAGTTGTTTTGATGCTAAGTAACTCTTTCAGACCAAAACGATGACTAATTACTTACTAAAGAACAAAAATAATGTTATAAGAAAACTAGTTGTAAGTATAAGAAAATTCAGCGACTCATCAGTACGAGTACAACTCAGTGGAGTTGTACTGATGAGTCGCTGTGCAGACCTCAGATAAGATAACCATGGCGGGTTCTAAAAGTTGAAAACTTTACAAAATACATAATTTAGGTAGGTAAACTATACGACATTCAAATATGTTTAGGTTTGGTAGCTAAACTTTTCCATCTTACTTGCTTAGGTATTGTCTGTTTTCTCATAGAGTTGAATTTTAGAATAAGGCAGTAAGACCTGCTAACATTTCTGCCGATAAAGAAGTGCGTAATTTCAAGTTTGCATCCGTTGGTTCAATTGCGTACGTGAACATAATAAATAATATAGTTTCATCTGATTCGTTACTCTCGGTAAGCCTTAGCGTTGTAAATAATAGCCCTCTACACTTCCAAAATGTTTAGAGAGCAAAATAAATAGGGAGGCTGTGCACAATGCACGGCGGCTAGCGTTAAGTCCGGGGTGCGACGAACGCAGCAAAAATTAATAGGCTGTTGTCAAAGTCGGGGCTGCAGTCGCGGTGATGGACGCAGCGACGCGCTGCGGCCGCGGCAGCCTACTCTGCAATTCCCGTCGAGCGATGACTGCATGCGAACGTTCTCCTGGAGCAAACCATACACCTGTGATATCTGCTCACGCAATCACGTTATGAATCTCGGGGGTACAGGATACTGGTTTGTCGTAGAACGCAGAGTGACATAATTGCAGGACCTACACGTAATATCAGCGTTTTATCAGCGTAGCCTGTGGTTTGGCGCTAACTGCCCTACCTATGGCGAGCTTGACTAATGGCCGGCCACCTTAAACCTTAATGAGTATTAGACAACGAATTTTGTTGCTCAATTTTGAAATGTTTAGTTTGGTTTATAGTTTATGCGGCATTTTGAGACACTACACTAAATTATCAGTCTGGAATGAACGTACCTAAATTGAAAAGTCTAAGGCAAATGCTAGGTTAACAGGGACAGTGGCCCCAGTAAAAGTTAAATTGTCAGTTGTGAGATTCTGCATACTATTATGTGCATATTGCGTTGCCGTAGAGGTTATATTGAATACATATTTGAGTCCTCGAAAGTTCACATTTTTGCTACTACATCCGTTATGATCAAACATTTACCCGTACCTATATTTTACTACACCCATATCATAATATCTATTCTGCGTTCGGAAACTGTAATTACCACCATTATTGCAACCATAATGTAACATCAGTATATTAGAAGAACGATTTATCTGTGACAGTGTGGTAAAAACGTATGAAAATTCATTCCCACATCGATATATCGGTAACGTAATGGAAATCCTGTCTTCTGCCCCGAACGCGGTTAACCAGCCCCTCGACCGCCAGCACAATCGAGTTGGCCATAGCGGTGCAATGGCGGTCATTCTAATGGTTTCCGAACACACTCGCCTGTGGCTCATTTCATAAAACCACACTCGTATTTTAAGTACCCTTATTACGTAACAGTTACATAAACTTTTGTACTTACTATTATTTCGCACACAGCTGAAAGATGTGTCCGTAGCTATAATAGATACCAATACATTACTTACTATCGGAGGTGTGAAAACCCATTACACGGTTGCCTGTGTGACCCAGGCAGTGCTTTCTTTCTTCACCGAGAACAAAGTAGTTTGTAACCGAACGGGGTGTAATGTTTTAACTGAGTGTATCGATCTGGCATGTCTAGTACTTTCGTAATGCTTCCCGTGGGGAACGCGAGGATGCTGCGACTCCCTGGGTGTTCTCATTGCTTAGCGTGTGTGCCTGCGTGGACTTTTAGGACCAGTATACCTAAACGGAGACAGATCTTTAAGGTAATTAGAGGTTGACTCACCGTTTGCGCACCAAATCTAATAAGTACATGACCAATTAACCTTATAGTTAAAGCAATGGCGCATAGTTACAGTGTAACCGAGAGGCAAGGCAACTGGATGGCTCGCGGTATTTAAGCTCCCTACGTGTTGTGGAACTGCCCTGTGTTAACCGAGTTGACCTACGTTGGACTTGGTTTTTCATTCTCCCCCAGTCAAAGAGGAAAGTGGATCACCGTGAGGTTGAGCTTTCGACTTATTTAGTGGCGATTGGAATCACCAGTCTTGGGATACCTAGCTAATGCAATAAGCTCCACTTCTAGCTCTAACACATATTTACACACAACTTAATTTATTTGCTACAGGGATTCGGTTCATGAGGCAATGCTTTAATTAAAGAAAATTGTATTGCTTTAGCGACTCAGGTGATTTACACTTAAATAAGCTCAATTGGGCTAAGCGGTATTATTTGTCTCTTAACTACCAAGTAGTTATCTTATCTTATTATAATATTTTGAAAGTTAATCATTAATTAGGCTGTGGTTATTAATTAAGTATAAAATCGAACGAGCGGAGCGTATGCGAAGCCAGTTGTTTGTAAGAATTCGCTTCGCATACGATATACTTGGACGTCTCGGCATTTTGATGGCTTTTTGATTTTGAGAGTATATTCGACGATAACTTTAGTAACGTTTTATTTATGAAATTTGTTGGGATCCATCAAAGGGTTGGGGAGTTAGAAGGCGTGAAAAAATCATTAAAAGGGTCTTGTTCTATTGGTCAAGTCGTTTGCAAGGAAATCGCGATTTCTCAGTTCGAGGCAAACAACTAGTTCGCACAAATAATTATTCATATTTATAATGGTTTATACTATGAATTATCTATAGATACTAGCATACAAGGCTGAACGAACCGCAGTTTTCCTCAGGCTAAAGGCCCCACAATACCCACATCACTTCATTATCATTAGGTGAAAAAGTTTTCAAGGGATCAGGTTCTATACAGGAGTTATACTGTTGTAGTATAGGTATACAATCAGCACGGTAAACTTACCGGTACGGTAACTTATCTATAACTAGATAATACGAGTATTACTATTTGTTTTAAATTATTAATCGTAATTTTATCGTAAAATTATCAAAAGCACGGCATGATTTTGAACAGTTCGTACCATAATAGAGAAATATCAAATAAGAAAGCTTAGTGTTTACTCCTACAACTGATTATAGTTTTTTGTCCGAAAGCTTGACATGATGAAGGCATGACGATTAAGGGGACGGAGGTAGGACCGGCAGGAACAGAATAGGGCACCCGTTGTAAAACTTCGTATTCAGGCCCACCATACCTTAGTCATCATGTCTTTATTGTGACAAGCTTTCGGGCTAATAATCAGTTGTATGGAGTGAGTATTCTACGCTTACCGTCTCTATACTTCATTCGAATGTACAGTCAACATTCATTAAGTATGCAGGTGCGTATACGTCGGCAAGTGTCGTGTCGTATCACGTTTATGATTTGGTCCACAGTCCACAGCCGCGTTGTCGCGATCACAGGGGCCCAATAACACGTCAATTTCGCCCCCGTCCCTCAAGCGCGGGAATTAAAATTTTATATCCAGTGGAAATGTTAATCCTTCCTGTCCCGGCAGAATATAAAAACAGATTGCCGTTATCTTGAATTGTTTTGGCTAAATATCGCTGACCTGTGAATTAATGAGTGTTGACTTTTTTAGGCTTGATTTTCTCTCGACCGAGCCTCAGAAGCTCGCGCCGACGCCGATTATAGCCTAGATTGACTAATTCCGAGACCATCCCTTAGCACAATCGTAAGCATTTAGATAAGGTACCGCACTTCAAACTAGATTTGTAGGGTGGACTCGTTCCCGTTATTGTACTAAGTGATATTTCGTGTCCATTAAGTAAAAATACCAGATCTTTCCCTTACCGTTAAAATATTATGTTGCAATGGGTTTAGTTAGTAACCTTCGGGACGCCTCGAATTAGATTTTTAAATGCAATTTTGCCCGACTTAAAAAAGGGAAGTGTTTTTTTCTATTAATGTTAAGATAGAATTTGTCCGAAACGGTCGTGGTTTATATGGGAGCGAAAGCGAATACATTCTACGACACTTCGCTTTCCGGACAAACTCTAATTATAAGTAGGTAGAAGTAGGTATTGAGTATCACTTGCATTGCGGATATCACGCACGTATCGTTTCTTAGTGTGACGTGTCTACTGATAATCGGTTTAATTAGACCAAAAATAATTTGAACTGGTTCTCGTTGAATGTCTCTTCCTACCCCACCGTCCTGAAAACGGGGCATTCCAAAATCCCCGCTGCACTGCCCGCGTGCACTTGACAAGGGAGGTGTGAAGATCACAATAAAATGTATGAATGTTTAATGCGAGGTAAAAGCTTTGGGTGGACGTATTTGTAAGCCCTTTGAAGAGGGTTAAGTCAATTTGGCTTTGAGCGTCAACTTTTTTTATCTTGTTACTTGTGCCGTTCAGCTCAGCTTAATGTGCTCGTGCCTAATGCAGGGCATTTTCGTTGTGTCCGCATAAATAAAACGGTTACCGCGTTAAGCTAAATTAATTTAAATAGAAACCTACGTGTCTTTAAAAGCCCTCTTTGGAAATTTGGACACTTGAGATCTAAGGAAGATTTGCAAACTACCATACTACATATACATATGTACCTAGTGTAGGTTACCTAGTGTAGGTACCTACCTATTTCTACATTATTTAGCTTTTTTTCAGGCATACCAAGGCGAAATTTCATTTATTATGTGGAAACGACTTTATACTTGTAATTTTATTACATTACTTTCTTACCAAGTAGGGATGAAATTATTAAGGTACTTAGTAATTTTTTAAGATGTCGGAATCTTACTAGAGATTTCAACCCACAATTCCGAAATTTCAAAAAATCGTACTATATTCATTTTCATATACTATAGCTGCGTCCCTTTCTTACGTCTGTAAAAAATACAAGTGAATTTTTGACCTTATTTAAATATTTACAGAGGAAACGTAGCTTTCATTTCGATTTCCGGCTTCTAGTTTATCCAAATCTACCAATGACGTGATTAAATCCGTTGTTGTCTATTAACGTAAAGACTAGCGTTGTTAAACTTCCAAACGATAAGAAGTTGATGGCCGCGGGGGGAGGGGGGAGGGGTGTTGCGCGTCCATAAAACTTGTAGAGGCCCGCAGAGAGCCGCCGGGAACGTTGTGAAATTTCCCCAGGGCAGCACCTCCGCCCTGCGCGCATCTGGGAAATACGCTAAAGCCATATCATAACTGTTTTATGTTGACCTCTCGTCCGCCCTATGTTTATGTTGAATATGTAATCTGAATAATTATTGTGTGCTTATTTTTATGAATGGCTTAGCAAAAACGGATTTGCACGGCAGATTCATATAGGTACAAAGTACTTGATGGTTTTGTAGTCTGCAGCTAGGAGAAAAAGTTGTTTGAAATTTCAGATATAAATCTTTAGTAAGTTAACAAAAAGAGTGCAGTAGGAGCAGGTCCCTCCCCCGCACAAAAGTTTCCATGCTTGGATTAGATAGTTTTCTCTGCTGCGGACTCTAAGAAAAGCTGTAGTAGATATGTATTTAAAAAATACATACAGTCTAGGTAAGTACGTCTGTAGTTCAAGTTTGATAAAGACAGACTTAAATTCTAGGCTTCTTAAGATTATTAGCCATATCGATATCAGTTACCGAAATATTCTGAATACACCCCGTGATTCTTCTCTACAGGATAGCCAGATTACAAAGCATCATAACAATCAGTGTGCATGGGTTTAAATATTTACGAAGAAAATTATTAGCAAATTACGATTACGTATACTTTGTCGCAGCCTGTATGTAATTAAAAGCTTATAAGGTAATACATACATACCCATTGAATATTATGAAACCTCCTGCACCTGCAATCTATGCACTTTGTTAGGAATCGGACAAAATGAAATATCGTTTATAATATGAGTGTCTGATTTCACCGTGCCCTCCATTGCAGGTCCAGACGGCCCAATAAAAACGCAGGGTAGGAAAATAAAATTAAAATAATAGTGTAAATTAGAGATAGTTTTTACGTTCTCATTCAAGCTCAGAGTCAGGAGTAAGTATGGTTAAATACGGAACTCTAAAAAGCAGCTGCTAAAAACCGATAAATTATTTAGGCAGATTCATAAGATATTAGTTATTGCTGAGGGGCATGTAATTGCAGGCACACAACATCTGTTCTCTTGTCTCCGTGTATCGATACAAATTCATATCGATGAACTTTTATGGATATAAAGAAATTCTAAATCCAAAAATCTCTCTGGAACTTGTGAGGTTCAATCTCATCACTCAGGAGTCAGGAGTACAGAGTTAAAAATATGAGTGTGCCCGACCTTGCAGAGTACGGGTGTAGACTGTGTGGTGGTGGGTCGTCCCGGCGGAGAGCTCTCGCCCGCCGCCCACGGGCCCGCCGGGAGCGGGCGGCGGAGCTTGGGCCAGGTCCCGAGGGACCTCCCGTCTCGCCCCGGGCTCCGTGCCGCGCCCTGGTTGTGTGCTCCCGTTGTGCGCGAGTTCGGGCCAACCAGTGTATATTTGAAAGTAGAGTCAATATTAAAGCCTTTCTTCTTACGCCTTGACTGTAACATGTCTTCGTCCTGCCAGAGGACAAGCGCTATGCTTACCACCCTTTATGGCACTGGCGCCGCAACGCAATTGCATGCGGCGACAGTGTGGAAGTGTGACAGCGCTATACACACTCTGAGCGCTAATTCGTTCGGGCACCGGCGCCGCATACGGAAACCGCAGCAGTGTGAAACACGCCTATAGGTATAGAAGAATTAATAGTTTGGTTAGGTTAAGAGAAGTGTTCCTCATCGCCAGAAGAATGCAGCTCTTGTAATTTTTATCAACGCCGAGAACATAATGGTTAGTATTTTTATAACAGTGATATATTTTTATAGCAAGTGCCTACAATTTAGGATGCAGACAAAAATCACATTGGGGCAGTTTTAATTCACTTATTAAACAAGGTCCTGGACTATGATAGGGAGGTGACTGGAGTCCAGTCAAGTCCCTATCGAAATGGTTTCCCAAAACAAAAAGTACCTAATAATCTAACATTTCTTAGTCCTAGGTATGTAATTATTTTGCACCCTACCTACTAATGACATGACCTAACGGCTATGCAAGCGGTAGGAGTAAGAACTGATAATAAATACTGAAGGTATATTTGAAGCATGCAACCTAATTTAGATTCTAATTAAATATTAACAAAATTGAATTTGTCAAAATAAATTATTGGCTTTTTGAAATCATCATGTTATTTGTTAGTAATTGGTTATTATGTTCATGTGAAATACAAAATGATAATAAAGAAACATAAATTTAGAAGGAAAATAAATTTAGAATTTAAAAAGAGATGAGATTAACGTCTATTCAAAACCTCAAACGTTTTAGTGTCATTGGATTCAGAACATTTTGATAATATGTACTTAATTTTGATGACATAAGAAGATTATTTTGATAACAAATCCGTCACATTCAAGTTGGATTGGAAAGGAATAGGGTTCATTTTGGCCTGGTTACCCGCCAGGTTTTGCAAAGCGATGGGAATGACACCCGGGCCGCACTCACAGGAAAATACCTCGATGTTCAACTTTTAACTTTAATTGATGTTGTTTAATCGAAATTAATCAGTGTTACTATTGTTTAGTTACTTAAAACCGCAAATGTAATAAGATTGGGACTATAAGTAGTTTCAAATTAAAACGCGGATAAGTAACTATTACTACTCATCTGCCCAGATAAAAAAAGCTCTTGAATAAGAGCCAGTTGCACCAACTATACTTAATGGACTGGTCAATGTTAAATATGGCGGCGCAGCTGTCATTCCATAGAAAACTGGCACACTTTTCATGCAAGTAGGTAAATTTTAACAATTTGATAACGTTAACAGACGGTTTGACGCATATTCTCTTTTGCTTTTGTTTTAGATAAGTACTTGTACTTAGTTACTTATACTCTTAATTGGTTACCCACTCTCTTAATGAGTCAAATCAGTGGACAGAGAGAGTGGTCAGTGGAGAGTGGAGTGGATACAAGGTGGATTTTTTTTTGGGTCAGCGAGGGCAGCTACTAGATCCCGTGTTGCTACGCGAAAATGGTCTTAGCAGACCTTCGTTTGATTTCAGATTAATGAAGATTGTTTCTTACAGATTTTGGAAAAAACATACAGGGTTCGAGAAAAGGTCATTTTTGACAAACTTTTTTTAATGCTTATCAACCCCATTTCCATCCAGGATCAAATGTTTGTATGGGATGTGAAATCATTGAAAATGAAAGCGCGTTAATATTGCTCCCATCGATGTCATGACTGTTGTAAAGTAAAGTTTATTTATCTACATGGAAGTAAGTAAGAATTGAGCTGTACTGATCATGACCTCGGCTCGGCCAGTAAGAATAAACGGTCAGGCAACTCGGTCGCAAACGGTCAGGGACCGTGGGTAGTTATTCCCTTAATCCCTCACGGTATCATACTAACGTCTCTGAACACATTAAAATTACAGTTTGTAAGTTTGGTGACTCATGAGAGGCAAAGCAATAATTGTGATATTAATGCTTGATATGAGTTTAGTATGCTAGTAGTACCCTAATCAAATTTACGACCTACTTAGATATACATCCATAGTAGCTATTTAATTCCAAAATCTGCCCATTTGTGAAAGGTATAGGTACTTATGTCGGTGAATTTGACCAAGTACCTACAGATTAAACTTATTTTTTAAACTTTCAAGCGTATACGTGCATATACTTGTAGTGAAAAAGGCTTCATAAAACTTAGTTATCTCATAGTTTCTATTGAACTCTTAAATGCATCCTTGCAATTAAAGGAAAAAGAAACCACAGTGTACTCGTACACTATAATTCTACCTATTTACATCATGTAATTACACAAACACATTCAAACAAAAATAACAAATGATATAATTGCTATGAATTGTAAGGCCCATATAATACTCACTGAAATACTCACCGAGGCGAGGACAAGTACCTATAGAAAAACCTTTGGTGAATTGACAGGGTGTACTTCGTACCTCGGGGTTTTCCCGTGACAACTAACATGAAGTTGATTAAATAAGGCCATGTCGCTGTCACAGCACTCAGACAGTCACCTAAAGATGCTACTATATTGCGTTACGGCATTCTGCTTATCACCGTAATCAAATAAATGGGCTTGGAAATAATTCCTTAACAATCAAGGGCCGTACCGATACCGCTAATGTCTCCCCGCTGGCTCTTTTCGCGTGAGGGATGAATTACGATACCGGTAATACCGATATGGTCAGGTCAGTAAGAAAATTGAATTGCCAACGCTGCAGAATAAGTTACTTTGGTGCCGAATGCGTCCCGCGCGTCACATTCTATGAGAGAAGTTATGATGGGCTATTGCTGTTGTAGATTGTCGACTGTGCTTTTCGCGGACAATGTGTTTGTGTGTGCATGAGTGTCTCCAATTTTGTTTGCTGACAAAGCTGTTATTCTTGCACAGCTATTACCGATAGCTGGCTATCGTTCGTCTCTGTATACTGTTAAAACTGAAGGTACTGTCTATTTATGAAGGTCATAACGGCTAGGTATACCACGCTGTGAGGAACGGTCTTAATAGCCCCAACGAAAGAAAGATATGGGAAATATCAGTGTATACCTTAGCTGATATAGTTATAGGTAAAGTTAAACAACTACTGATGCATGGGAGGTGAAGCTAACCTAACCGCGGAGAGCAACAAGAGAGTTAAGAATGTCCTAAGTCCCTATATCATTCAAAATCGAATATCTCCGTCAGACATGTGCGGCCCTGCAAGTAGCTTGGTACTATCTACGGTACAGGTTTTGAACTTTTATAATTCACAAGTGTGATTTTCATTTTTAATTAGAGAATATAATATGATTAGTCATAGTAAAAAATATTTTCTAACAGTTTTTGACGATGCGCTAGGTATTATATAGATATTTGTTAATAACACCAAGAAAAGATTATCCAAATTACATTTTTCTTTACCACACTATTGCATTCAACTATTTCAATATCATCTGTCATTTTATAACAGTTTGGTCAATAGATTATGTGAACATATTCGTAAACAATTTGTAAAAATATGCGTGACCTTGAATTCTAAACGAATGACAAATGGCTAAGACGAAGAATGCTATTGACAAAACCATTATAAAATGTGAAGTTATGTAGCAATAATAAAAAGCGATAGCCTGGTAAAGAAAATAAAACTTGCATAATCTTTTCTTTATGTAGCAAACAAATACTTGTATTATACCTAGCGCCATGGTAACAATTGTTAGAAACTATTTGTCATTATTAGTACTTAACGTATTCTAACGGGGCACAAAATAAAATCGGACTTATGAGTTTTGTCATTTTTATAGGTTAAAAAGGCGTTCGTGTACTCCACTATGGCCCTAGAGCCCTATTACCTAAGTAATCTAATACAGTTGTCATCACCATGACCGCTTAGGTACTTTTTGGCATGTATAAATCTCAAGATGATACTGGGACTGGGTCACCTGAGGCTACTGCTGTCATTCCACAGTGAAGCTTCGGCAATACAGGGCCCGTTCTGGAATGTCTGTTGAACAGACTCTATTCCTTGAAAACAAACGACACTACTTGGGACGTACATACCCACACATAAGCATACAGGGTTATAAAACTTTAAACTGTTGAAAATACATGAACCATACAGCTACTGCTTAATACTGTTCAATTAAATTTTTTACTTCAATGTTGGTTTAAGTTTAAGGGGTACTTATTGTTTTACTTAGATTTTTATGTGTGACGTGTTGTGAAAAGCGAACTAACTTGTAAAATTAGTAGTAGTAGTAGTAGTAGCACTTTATTGTACACAAAGAAAAATACAAAACAATTTTAAGAGAAAATTAGTAGGTACTTACTGCATTAATGTTTATAGACAATGAATATAGGTACGTATTACACTTACTTACGTTCTAGCACCATCGTTGAACCACGCCAGCCCTAGTGCATACTGTGATTACTGTGTTAGCATAGACTAAACTATCAATGCTGGGCAGTGGAGCTCAAAAATTCAGAAAAGTGCTGTACTGGTACTGTAAATACACGGAACTATAAAAGGGACAGTTTATTTCAATAGTTTGCCACACTAAGCAATAGCTAACCTATCTACTTACATTCTTACTAATTACTTACTTATATAGGGTAAGTACTCAATTAGGAGTTGGAATAAAATTACCCTACGCTAGACTTCAGGGACTGTATGGACAGCCGGCAGTCCAGCAGGTCTGTAATGAATCGATGGACGCTCCCCGGAGTCCGCAGTGTGGGTTAGGCCTCCGCGGACACAGAACTAAGCCATTTATAATTGATTTCAACTTATATAAGAATAGAATTTGTAGTGTCGCTAACCGCGGCTAATGAGTGCGTTAAAGGTCAAATAAAATCAATGCCTGGTAATTAGAAATAGGTTCCATGCCAACCGAATAAGTAGGAAATGTAATCTGTTACCTACTGTACCTACCTTATAATGTAGATGGGTACTTAGTCTTGATTTATATGTAGTTACCGACATGTGAAAGCGGAGTCAATTATGTCAATATATCCGATTTATTAATGTATAAAGAAATTTCAATGAAAACCAAATTTTGTACCGCAATTACGTTATATTAAGCGGTTGGACATAATATGCAGAGTCATAATAAACGAATTCTACTGTATGTGAACTTAAATTCCTAAATGTGACCTACAATAACTAAAATCAACTTAGCTTAGCTTTTACTTATTCACGCACTTACAAAAAAAATGATATGTACTTACTTAATAAGTTAATAACTATATGGTTAAGTTTTTCCTGTATCATAGCTAAGTGCTTTAAGTATTCGGTGCGTACCTAAGATGACGACTCTATTTTAAGTATAAGTACTTATAGGTAATTTTATTTGTGTCAGATATTATTTTGATGAACAAAATATATTTGCAAGTCATTATTTTGTATTAATTTTAACTTAACCTGACAAACATAAAATTACCAACTCGCTCGCGGTAACTTCCTCGTGTCATGAGATAGACTCGTTCAACCCAAGTATCCATTAATAGTTTTTGAATTGTTGATAATCTAGGATCGAGAAAGTAGGTATCACCACATATACCCTTCATATACCATTGACATAAGTAGGTATATTAATGTCTTGTATTAATTAAATACGTAATTTTATAAATCAGTTTAATTATAATATTTATAATCGAATGTCAGTGGGCAGGGAGCCGAGCCGTGGGTGCGGCGCGGCGCGCGGCGACGAGGCACACTCACGCCACCCGCGCCCTGGCGTCGCTAATTATGCTCAAACCGTATGCCGTGGCCGAACGTAATCTGTAGCTTCACTTTCGATGCTCATAACTTGATTCCAGTACAGTTGAAGTACAATTAAGGACTTTAATTGTTAAGCCATTTAAGGTTCAAGCGATTTACAAGCTTGCATTTATTTTCAACTGACCCATTGTCTATAACAGGGATCTCACGAATGTCGTTTTTCTCACATTCGCGAATGCGAATGCGAATGCGAATATTCAGGATGCGAATGTCCGAATGCGAATGCGAATACGAATGTTACGGAGTAGATGCTTCCATAGTTCAAAAATACAGAACATGACATGTGAATGTGATGGAGTCCTATATTATTGATCTAAAGGAGTCAAGTGATACCGTCGCAAGCATATGACCATGGGCCGGGTCAGTGCGGTCAAAACAGGATGTGTTCTACCAACATTCGCATTCGAAAAATATTCGCATCATTTGATGCGAATGCGAATGTTGATACGAATGTCAAAAATGATGCGAATATTCGCATTATACGAATGCGAATGCGAATGCGAATATTCGTGAAATCCCTAGTCTATAATCAAATCTTGTAAGTTAAATTTGACCCTTGCAGTTTTCCAATTGAGATGAATTTTGTCCATTCGTGTAAATCGGATGACAGTGCAACATTATTATGTCATGGAGCTGCTCTGATGATGGAGCTGGAAGGTGGCTATAGGAACTCCATAACTACAATATTATCCCGTTGTGTTTGGGCTCGTTGTGAGCAGTTAAGGATAGTAAAAAGAAAAGTACTTACTTATATGTAGGTATGTATACCTATGTAAACCTAGAAATTTGGAACATATGTATAGATAGATACTTTCTGGAAAATTATGAAAGCTATTATGGAAAATCCACCTCTAACGGAGCGAAAAAGGGTATTTTTTTTTAAATATTTTATAGTAGTACTATAATGTATTATCTGTTTCTGCTGAGCTGACTGTACCTAGTTTGCCTAGCACGTGTAATTGGTAGTGGCCGATGTTCCCCGCGAGTGCCACTGATTTGTCCTCGGACGCACATTTCGCAGCAGAGCTATGCCTGCATTATTCTAATTAGTTTTATGACCACTTTTATTAATTAACATCATGTTACGTTTGAATAGTTTACGGTGATTACGAGTAAATACACTGATGGTACGAAGTACGTATCTAGTACGTTTATTGAAATGGGTGGGTTTTGTTTACCTAAGTTATAATAGTATAAGTTACCTAATTTTATATAGTACGGGTCTAACTAAAGTCAATGTACCTATAATTAATTAAATATTTATATATCCAGTAGGTACCGCATATATGATCACACTTTCTTATTTCGTTTTCGTAACTATATTGCAATCCCACTGCCCACTTTACTTATTTATTTTATTGCAACAATTTTCACAAAACAGTTTACTGAAATTGGGATTTCACAGCAATATTACCATTATGGTAGATAACAATGTAACGGGGTGTTTCTTGATCATAAAGTTCACTTACGAATGCTATTATGTTGGAGGTGAAGACGCTACTTTTATTCTCGCTCGAAATTGTGTAGGCGACACACGTGTACTTTGGTCAAGCATCGTTTTAAAAGTTCAAAATGAAGGCATACAAACTGCTTCTTGCGGATATAGATATTACGAGTAATTGTATCAAAGGTATAATCAACAGGGCTTTTATGCACACAATAAAATGACAATTTATAAATTAAATTATATTACTAATTTCATCCAAATAATTTAACAATTCTCTGTGTATTGCTAGCATAGACAGCGCCCCTAGTTAGATTTTAAATGTCAATTGTTTTTGCAGCGGAAGAAGAGGGGTGGGATGAAGAAGGCAGAGTCGGAAGCGAAGAAGAGAGTGACGCAGACGATGAAGGCGAGGAGCTGGCTAATGATGACGTCAGCGATGACAATGACGACGAGGATGAGGAGGACAAGGTGGATGACGCCGAGGAATCTCATGTTAGGGACGCATTTGAAGGTAATTAAAAGAAATATTTATCTCTATCGTCGGACTCATATATAATACCGAGAATTAGAATCAGCTCGCAAAAGGTAGCACTGTAACAGTTATCGCCGCCTTTTGCCGAAGAGAGCCTATCGTTCTAAGGACATTGCTAGTCACAAAGGACTGACCGTTGGCTTCGTTAAAATTACACCAGGGCAGGAAAAACTAGCGATTAAGTTATACCAGTCACGGAATTTTCATGCCATATTTTCGATGTACTTTGTTTGAGACTGTACGCCTACTATCTTCCTTGTCTAAGTTCTCTGTTGATATCTAGCTACGATTACTTAATTTTGCAACAGATATCGAGAATTAAACGCAGCTCGAGTGGTTTCAGCGCAACCGACTGAATTCGAACGCCACATTATCTTGTACCACCGATTTGCATATTCGGTCGTCCTGACCGTGTCGTGCATCGTCAGCGACCAGGCTGCGCTTTTATTCACAAAGCTTATCAATTGGCGATTACCAAGCTACAGAGAAACCAGTTAAAACCTTACTCACTGAGTGTCGACGATCTAGCGGTCAAGTTATACTAGTGGCGATTAGCGAGACGTGTCAAAAGAGGTACGTGAATGTAATAGCGGTGCTGTGGACTGTAGCAGCGGACAGTGACACACGGCGCAGATAACAGATGACGTACGGCCGGCCTGCGTCGCTGCTATGGGTGCAATACGAATTGTAGACGTCGAAGTGCGAATGACAGACAGCGTGTTTATGTTAGGATTCGGAGAGGTTTTGTCCGTTTTGTATTAAATGTTTTGGACCAAAATAAAGCACTAGTTTATTATTAAAAATTAAAATAGCAGCAATTAAACAGAATCTTTACTGATACGAGATACGACAGTGAGTTAGTTAATTAATTAATTAGGTATAATGCGTTAACAATCGGTAGGTCTTATACGTTAAACCCATGTGATCAATGATCATACTCCTATAAAGTATAAGTAGTAATAATTGATTTTATTGAATAAAGAAAAACATTTATTTACATAACTAAATATACAGAGGTACTACAGTACAAATACTAAACTAAATTAATAACTAGCTCAAATCTAAACTAGGCCCTTGCGGCATTGTACCAAGGATGCTGGCGGCATTTCCTCGTTGTATCGCAATGCTGATACGCTGTGCGAGGAAACCGCCAGCTCTTCGGTCACCAGTTACATCAACTAGACGCTTTGCGATTTATTGAATTATAATAATTGTTCATGATGTTTAGAGATAGTATTTATAATAGATGAATATGTATATCTAAGCATTCTAAATAATATGCTATTAAATACAATAATTGTCATTCTTACTTTATGTATCGCGTGGTTTATTTTCATAATTAATCAAATTGCTGGGTAAACAATAGCAACCAACCTCGTAATCCATACGCGTGCGAATAGATCGGAGTACAGTACGGAACGCCGGAGATGCGCAAACCGAGATGACTGTTTTAAAATATGCGGTAGCCAGTATCGGGGCAATAACTCAATGAAAATTGATTTAATCGCAGTTGCGGTGGCGTCCGCACCCAGCACTTTGTCAACTGTCAGACGCATTCGCTGGCGCACACAATTCACTGCGCATCGCGCTCATCTCATCTATCGTCAGATTAGTCGCCGTACGCCGAATAACGACTATTATTTGTTTAGTTCAAACATTAGCAATAGTTTGATGATAGCACAAATCATGGCATTTTCCCTAAAAGATAATGATGATACAAATGCTCATTCGTCGTCAGGTTATAGACCACGATAAAAATAATGACATACAAAACATTTTCTAAACCGATTTTAATCTATTAATTATTATTTGTTTTCATTTGTATTATTGTAATGTGTTGTATTTTGTATTATTGTAAAAAAAACTTGGATAAGTAGATAAAAGGGTTGTATTTATGTAATAAATATGAGATAAAAGGTAACATTTCTGAATAGCAATAAATAAATTAAATAGGTAAACAAAGTTTTGCCCTGAAATCTTTGTGACGTCAAACACGAAAGATCTGCTATATTGGAGATACAATTATATTATTCCTAATTTTATTTGCAGTCATCTAAAAGCCTTTTGACTTCCTCTGCGCTTCGAAAATAACATCCTCTAGCGGATTGTCTTAAGAAAGGGGGCGAAGAACTTTATTACAACCAGCGATTATCGGGCACACCGTTCACGAAAACCAGTATAAATCTGGCCCCGATTTACCAAATACTTACTCTTCTCCAGACCAAACTTAGCCTGGTTTATGAAGCGTTACGTTCGATAGCGGTAGGAACGGGAGCTCAGTCGGATGCATTTACATTATCATCGACTTGCTTCGCCCTGTCTACGCATCTCCGTAGGGATGCGACTGAAGGGCTCTAGAGCGGCGCTATAAACAAACATATTTTAAAGTTAATCAATTAAAGATACTACCTATGCAGCTACACATTTTATAGCTTTGAATCAATTTACTTGTTAAAAAGGTAAAGTAGAGGATTTTATAAAAAAAAACCGATGAATCTAGAAACGGAGTCATTACAATTTATTGCATCCTTCTTAACGTTACGTCCGGGAATACAAAAGGTTTGCACCTTGAGAGATTTTCATCATCCAAGCTTGAAACCTGTCATAAGGAGTAAATAACATATACACATGAGGAATATTTTGGCATTGCCCTTATGGTTCTAGGATTACTAGCCTGAGAAAATAAATAAAATCAGGGGAAATAATTCGTGTAGTTTTGTAAATTGGTACAGTTATACCTTGTGGTGCCCACGTGACTATACTAAAAGTCCTCGGGGGTGGGGGTTGTGCTGAGGGTGTAGGGGGGGGGTTGAAGGTACCTTTTTTCAGATTTGTGGTCATATCTCGAATATCTGTAAGAATATCATTATAGTTACTTCGAACAAAAGTTTAAACATAAAATTTCGTATAAAATTAGTAATATTCATTTTTACTCTACGATCAATACTTTAGGAGCTACAGGGTGTTGAAGTTAACGAAGAGATTAAAAAATAGTCGATTTGAAAAAACGTCGTTTTTTCGTACTTGTTCATCATAATTCAGATTTTTAGCTTAGTTACCTGCTGATCGAACATAAAATTCCCATTTTGATCATTGAAAACTCTAAACAAAACAAAGGTGGTAATGTAAACGAGGTCCAAGTGGTCGAGATTACCGTAAGTCCTTAGCTACTACGGGCGTGCAGTGTTTTGACGACGAGAGGCCTCTCTTGTTCTTTTAGCCGTCAACACAGCGAATCCTCCTGTTTTTAAAGGGTCAGCAACGCGCATGTGACACCCTTGGAGTTGCAGGCGCCCATAGGCTACATTAGCTGCTTACCATCAGGTGGTCCGTATGCTTGTTTGCTACCGTCGTTGTATTAAAAAACACGATAATGTTAGTATCTGCTTATTTCCTTAAAAATAAAATTCAAACCTATTCATTACGAGTATTCCACCAAGTACAAGAGTGGCTGGGTAACAAAATGCCTCCTGATATGTGGGGTTGGAAGCGAGGAGCTGATGTAACCCTTGAGCCAATTATGACCACTGATCCTCCAGCTCCTGACACCGTGCTGAATTCAATTTTTTGTCGCTGCAAAAGCGGTTGCACTGGAAATTGCGGATGTCGAAAGGCTGGTATTTCATGCAGTCAAGTATGCACCGGATTGCCCGGATGCTTGGGTTCATGTACAAACGGTGTACCCGTACATTTTATAGAAAGACAAGACGAAGATTACGATATCGAAGATGATGAGTAAAATAATAATGACGAATTCATATGTTTTTTCTATTTTTAAATATATTATTTTAGCCTCTATGCATCCCACTGCTGGGCACAGGCCTCCTCTCATACCCGAGAGGGATCGGGCTATAGTCCCCACGCTGGCCCAAAGCGGGTTGGGAACTTCACATACACCTTTGAATTTCTCCGCTTTATCTATCTATATCTCTTCTTCCTCTTCCTCCTAGCGTTTATCCCGGCTTGGGATCCGCTTGACAACTTAATCCCATAAATTGGCGTAGACACTAGTTTTTACGAAAGCGACTGCCATCTGACCTTACAACCCAGAGGGAAAACTATGCCTTTTTGGGATTAGGTCCGGTTTCCTTACGATGTTTTCCTTCACCGAAAAGCGACTGGTAAATATCAAATGATATTCCGTAAATAAAGTCGATGGAGGAACTCAGCATGATGCTCGTTGACCTCAACCGAATTTCACAACAGGTGGGCTTGAAAATGAACATGGATAAGACGAAACTTATGTCAAATTCCAGGGTTGTGCCTACCCCAGTCTCTGTTGGGAACTCGGTACTCGAAGCTGTTGACTCGTACATCTACCTAGGACAAGTAGTCCAATTAGGTAGGTCCAACTTCGAAAAAGAGGTCAACCGCCGAATTCAACTCGATTGGGCAGCGTTCGGGAAACTACGTAATGTCTTTTCGTCCGACATACCTCAGTGCCTCAAGACGAAAGTCTTCAACCAATGTGTGTTACCAGTGATGACTTACGGCTCCGAAACGTGGTCTTTCACTATTGGCCTCATCACAAAGTTCAAAGTCGCTCAACGAGCTATGGAGAGGGCTATGCTCGGAGTTTCTCTACGTGATCGAATCAGAAATGAGGAGATCCGTAGACGAACTAAAGTTACTGACATAGCCCACAGGATTAGCAAGCTGAAGTGGCAATGGGCAGGCCACATTGCACGCACAGCAGATAACCGATGGGGTCGAAAAGTGCTCGAGTGGAGACCACGGACTAGCAAGCGCAGCGTAGGACGTTCACCCACAAGATGGACAGACGACCTTATAAAGGTCGCCGGAAGACGCTGGATGCAAGTCGCTTCCGACCGATACTTATGGAGGTCCAAAGGGGAGGCCTATGTTCAGCAGTGGACGTCTTATGGCTGAGATGATGATGATGATGATGATGATTCCGTACATAAGTTCCGAAAAACTCAGTGGTACGAGCCGGGGTTTGAACCCGAGACCTCCGGATTGAAAGTCGGACGTCTCACCGCAAGGCTACCAGCGCTTTTATCTATCTATATCTTTGTTAACTTAAACACCCTGTAGCTCCTAAAGTATTGATCGTAGAGTAAAAATGAATATGATTAATTTTGTAGGAAAATTTATGTTTAAACTTTTGTTTGAAGTAACTATGATTCTATTCTTACAGATATTCGAGATATGACCAAAAATCTGAAAAAAGGTACCTTCATCCCCCCCCTACACCCTCAGCACAACCCCCACCCCTGAGGACTT
This sequence comes from Pammene fasciana, assembly GCA_911728535.1. Classification (NCBI taxonomy): domain Eukaryota; kingdom Metazoa; phylum Arthropoda; class Insecta; order Lepidoptera; family Tortricidae; genus Pammene; species Pammene fasciana. The sequence continues at coordinate 12,822,686 of OU452276.1, read as the reverse complement.
TTAGTATAGTCACGTGGGCACCACAAGGTATAATTGTACCAATTTACAAAACTACACGAATTATTTCCCCTGATTGCCCATATTCGGCTTAATTTTCTCGAACTATACGTGATCAATCTCCCTTGTAGGTATATGTTTAGGGATATTTTCCATTTGCAGATTCCGTGTTGACGTTCCTTGATTGTCGTGATTCCTGGTTCTCGGAACAATACGTAACAGCCTAAAACCGAGTCTCGTAGAATTGGAATGTACGTAAAGCCTAATTTCCAGCCGCTCGGTGCGAGCGCGAGTTTACATGTGTGCCTAACTCCAATCTCCGATGACTCCGATGGAGCGCAGCTCGGAGCGCGAGCGTGACGTGACAGATCCGAATTGTTAATAAAGTGATGTATTAGCTTTGGGAACGCCTATATCACACGTTACTTACATCACTTAGTCAGTATTCCGAATCTTAACAGCTTATTGTTTTATTACAGACAGCGGGGAAGCGGAGGAAAATCGAATGGAGACATCCGATCGATGGGATACTGAAATGCCTGGTGCGTATTAAGATATTATCTTTTTTTTGGAGAGTACCTACATATTTCGAAAATAAAATCTGTATTTATAGTTCGTAAATACGAGAAGATAGTCTCATGAGATGAAATTATATGAAAGGAATTCAAAAGTTTGCTAATATAATGAAATCGTTGCGAACCCGCCCAATGAGGGTAGCTTATTAATATTCGCGCAAAATGATGAAGATTGAGTGGGCTTTATTACTATATCTTCATTGAAATTCATAAGGTTCACTAAAACGAGGAGTCGGCGGTAGAGCTTCGGTCGTGAGTGAGCGGCCGCCAGCGTGGGAGATGCGTTTTTACTGCGGTTTAATGCTCTTTTTACAACTTCGTCAAAGGGTGTGCTGCGGCGGCTAACGCGCGCCTCCCGGTGCTTTACGACCTGTCCTCGCTTATCGCGCGCTCCTCGCGATAAATCTCCACCAGCCTTCTTCCTTGGACTTCAAATATTTACATGCTAATTCGTAGCCGATTCTGCACCCGAGATTATAAATAAATTGGCCGCGGTGGCCCATCATCGGCCGACGTTACCTCCGCTTTATCTTTCATGACTTTAGGAGTTTTTAAAACAGTACTTACCATCCCGCGCAGTTGACATTGTAATTTTATGCCACCTAGATAATTTAGCTTTTATGGCGGTCGTAAGAAGCAGAATAACTTACAGCAACAAAATGTACTTATGTTATAGCTGGTATTTATTTACTTTGCCTGTCGGGACGGTCGATTTCTGGAAGAGTTTATTGCTGTGGAGGTGTTTCTCAATGCCCCCTATAAAGACGAAGCGGTCGAGACAATCGCGTAGTTTCTCATATGACTGATACTTTCTGCTTCCCTCGAGGCACCCTTACTACTTATTATTTTAGCGAATTAGCTATTGTTCCTATTTTATTGTAGGTTCTGCAGTGCTTTCTAATGGCCTACAAGGTGGGCTCTTTGTTCTAACGAACAAACGGATAATGTTCAGCACATAACGTTGGAGAATGAGTAATTTTTCCCAGTGAGTGGTTTGTCGCAGAGTCGTTGTTAGGCCAGCACTCGTGTTGCGAAAATGTATTCTCTACGGGGGCGAGGGGGGCGCGCGGAGGGGGCGCGCGGAGCCGAAGTTGGGCGCGCGGGCGCGCTCCCGAGGGACCCGCCCGCAGGGACCGCACTCGCGCACAACAATACATTTTCTCTTTATTCTTACATATTCCTGTTGTATTATAATTCATTAAATTCGTGTGCGACGTAAATGCCGACTTTATTCGGTTTATTCATCCGGAGACTTTTGCCGCCAAAGGTTATGCAAAACTCGGAAAAACAAAGAATTAGATTAGGTACGAGTAAGTAGGTATTGGTGTTTAGCGATATGTTAACTCTTTATTTCAAAATGTTAATTATTTTTATTTTTTTATACATCTTTAAGTAATGCCTCGCGTCCCAGTTCCCACCAACCCCTAAATTTATATTGTTGCCTTTCCTTTACCACACAACACCAAGCGGAACTTGACAACTCCCCGCATATCTCAATCCCAGAATGCCAAATGTTTGTAAGTTATTCTGGAGCAAGTTAGCAGGACAATGCCAGCAATGTCGGTCGGGTCCTGGTCCGGCACGTGGGTAATTAAATGCCAATGTTCGATCGGCGGGTGCATGCGGAATGCGGGCCGACGCCGCCGGCGCCGCGCCGCGCGATCGTCAACACTCCCGAACATTCCTGCGAGCTTGTCACTAGCTGACCTGAATACCTCGTTTATGGTAAACGGGTATTGACAGCGCACTTCACCTTTACGCCAGAACGAATTGCCCATTTCTAGATTTCTACTGACTTTTTCCGCTTTTAGGTAAAAACTAAAAGGAAGGGTTGTGATGTCGGCAGTACAGGGGATATGTTTGTGTCGCAAACTCCAACATAACTACAAAATTATTGATATTGCAAATCTAAAAAGGTAGGTATGGTATGTTAGGTCAAAGAGAAAAAGCATGATGTAGAAAAAGTATGGTATTTTATGAGATAGGTAATACTTGTTTTAATTGGGAAAGAACTTTCCGCCTTATGGCATACGTGCCGTGTCCCACCAGCAGTTCCAGAGCGTCACTGACCCTATAGGTTTCAGCTTTAATTTCTATCTAATATGGCTGTACATCTTTACATGGGTAGGTAAATAGTTGGTAGTATTCAATAAATAGTCGTAAAAAATTCTAAATACGAACGGAAAATATTCAACCTAGATCCGCCCCTGTTAGATCCCAGGTGGCGCGGCCGCAGCGTTTGGAATTATCACATAGTGGCGAGGGGGAAGCGGCGCGCGGGGGGCGGCCCGATACATTCGTCACAGGACCACCAGCCATTAGGCATTTAGATATTATCAGCCGCCACCGCCAGCCGACTGCCGCAGGCCGCAAGGGATGACCCGCGACCGGAGGCCGCGTTCACTGCTTACCACCTAATTGCTAATTACTGAAAGTGTTCAACGTTTACGCATGGGATTTCAGTTTAGGTTTTATTGCTAGGCGATGGCAACAGTGCCTTAATAAGAGCCCTCGCTCTGTTATCCCCCCCTGCGGCGGTCCCAGGTGGCAGTCTTCGGCCGCAGTTCCTTCCGTCCCTAGGGAATTCCTCAGACCCGTGCACGCACACATGCAAGCTTCACCACTACCGATATCGTTGCTCGTTACAATGATATCGGAGTCGGCAGATGGGAAAACCGATTCTATTGCACGGGTGTTTAATCCTAATTCCGTTGTTTGGTTCCGGCTTTTCGTATTATTTGATAACGTCTGCTGATGACTGCGGATAACTTGGCCCTGTTTATGTAGATAGGTATATGCCAAGTTTAGACTATCAAAGGAGGGAAACTGCATGCTAAGAACTGGGATGTGTTTAGTTAAATATTTACTTAAATATAATATTAGGTAAGTATCTGAAGTAGGCAGATTTATTTTTGGTTACCTATCTTATCTCAGCCCAATTACAAAACAAGGGGAAAATTAAGGTATTACTTAAGTTTTAAAGGCTCGTGTCACTGCGTTATGGATAGTTAGGATAAGACAGAATTCGCTTCTGCGGTAGGTACTTTTACCTGCAGAGCGTTTAACCTTTTTCTCGATTGCACATAATAACTATAATAAGAATACATTATATACCTAGTACTTAAACATAAATAGCTGTTTATTCGCATTTACTTATACACATAACTAGGTAACTGCTTAAATGAAGACTTTCCGATTGCTTTAGCGTAGCCGGGGAAAAAAAAATTTTGAGATAGGACTCGGCTCGGTCCTAAAACGCAAAATAGCAAAATTAAGCCTTTAGCCTGATTCAGCCAATTACAGTCAGTTATAGAGTAAGTATAATTACTAACCAATCCCAATATCTTAGTCCTGCATACAACATACATAGTTGGTGTAACAGAAAAGTGTAAAAGTTGGATTTGAATTGTTTTGTTAGATTTAAAAAAACAGTCGAATTGAGAACCTCCTCCTTTTTTGAAGCCGGTTAAAAAGAGCATTTTCAACTCCGCCAATAAAACGTTAGATAGGTACATATAACGTTTTGTTATCTATAGGTTCCTATTTAGACAATTTTGTATGTACGAGTAACCAATAGAAGTTATAGCGCAGTCTATTAACTAGTTTTGATTTGTTTCACTTACATAAAACAATGCAATTTAACATTTTTATTGCAAAACAAAACATTGTAATCGAACGCTGTCCGTGAACTACAAATTGAAGTGTTCGTGAACTGGTGACACGAACTAACAACACACGTGACAGAGGCCCCGCTAACTTGTGGGGAAACTTTTTAATGACGTTCGACCGCTGGGCGTCAAACTTTCCAGGCTTTTCAATATTTTCTCTATACTCATGCCTGCTATTCGATGACCTTTACATTAAATGCAAATCAGAAGAAAAACTTTAAAAGGGCTACTTTCATTTTCTGCTGGAAGGAATTCTCTCGCTGTATCAAGTAACTAACAACATTTACGTAGTCTCCGAGCGTGTACCGTAATTTTTATTCGTGAAAAGTTTCCTCAGGAGAGGTATAGCGGCACCAGTCCATATCAGGTACGTCGGAATAACACCTTCAGTCTGAATGGCTGCGCGAAAGGTAGCGCCCCCAGGGGGCACTATGCTCAAGGCGGCAGAAAATTAACGGTCTCCCGCGGGAAATCTAGCGGCAGCCTTAGAGCTTTCATACCGCCCGCCGCGCCCACTCCGCCGGGATGTATTTAATATCTCCGTCGTGACGAACTGTACACCTGGACTCTCCCCACATAATGTCTAACCTAATTACAAAACATTTGAAAGTCAAAAATAATATATATAACCATATTGGAACACAAACGTGCTTTAAGTGCCAGGCGCAGTATGTAATACACACTAAAGTATGATAAAAAGTGGCATAAGGTACAAGCTTCCATTCCAAGATAAAAATATAAGCCTAATAGGAATATAAGCAGCAATTATGGCAAAGAGAATCGATGCTATAAAAGTACTGAGTTGAAAACATATTTTTTTACTAAATATACTGACTAGGTACGTCTCATGTCCTTTAGAGAAATGACACAGCTTTCCATCAATACGATAGGTTCACGGTCAAAGGGTGTAAGTTAAATCTACAATCAATTAATTTTATGAGCGTACTATAGAGACAGGTATGTGTAGTCACTCTGTAGATTAATTCCGTGCCGGGTCGGCACGCGGGTCCCGTGCGGGTTACTAATTCACAAGACCCAATCGCGGCAATGAGCGGCGCCTGCGATCATTAATGTTGCACGGCCCTTGCCTGTCTTCTATTATCTTACACTATTCAGGCGCTACTAATACTGCTTGTCGTGTTCGTATTTAATCGACCACGTTATCGTATTCATTAATAGAATTGAAATAGTTACGCATTGTGATATAACATGAATTTAAGTATGAATATATTATGTATTTCATTTTTCTATTTCTTTTCGTGGGTTACTTTTTGACTACTTGGCCTTAACTTACGGTTCACTTTACCTGTTTGAGTAGAACCCTTTTTTTCCGACTGCCGAGGCAGGGTTATGTTTTTCGAGAGTATGGCTTCGGCTGTGGGAGTGACATTGGATATATATATGATTTGAATATTCAAAAAAAAACATAATGGTGAATTTACTTATTCCCCAAAAATTGCTTGCTTTTTAAACTTTTGTATTCGACGTGTTCAATAATTCATATTAAATTTACCACCTTTCTTGATTGATAGGTATACAGTTCTCTAATATTAAGCTAGCAAACAGTTGCTGTGATTCTCCGTGGACGAGAACAAACTGACAATTACATCTGGCGACTTTTAAAAGGTTCTTTGACTGCGGACTCCTAAAAATCCCACTACTCTTTAGACATACACAAAATACACTACAGCATCCTTATCCTGTGGTTCAAAGCATTAGTAGAGTGTTAGTAGAGTCCCGGCTGCATCTCGGCGTTGGGTAACGGTCCCCCGGGCTCGCGGTGCACGTTAGGCTTCCAAGAGTTATTACCTAATATCTACCCGCAATCTTACACCTGGAAGGATACTTGGTGTTATGTGAACTGTATCGGTAATAGAAGTTTAATTAGATACATAGGTAAAAAAAAGATAAAATACATTTATTCTTCAATTTAGGCACAGTACAATGCACTTATGAACGTCAGAAAAAAAAGAAACCACCATTCTAACATTTCTAACCCTATACTTCTGACCCGAGAAGTATTACTTATTACCGGCAACAATCTCGGCGGGACTTATTTTTCAAGACAGTAATACATACATTAAATCTTAAAGATAATATATATAATAATATTAATAATGCATTAGTTCTTCAAGAAGGCATATCAAAACAGCTTGAGACAGACAATGTGCCTACCTATTGTGTTATTAAAGGTTTTTTTTTAAATTAAACTAGGTACTGCTATTGTGCTACGACGTTGTTAAGAGATGTAACACTTCTGTTTACTCTTTTATTTAATTACACACTCATATATGTGGAACTGTAAAAACTGCCATTCGAAATATCAGAGTGCTTAAATATTGTGAAGCAAATTATGAAGTGTAAGCTTTGTCTAGATCGAGTTGCTAAGACAGGTATTTTGCGTAGTTGCGATTTTGCGACAATAGTACACACTCATTAATTGAGTAAGTAGCGTCTCGGTATGAGATTCTGGGGTTGCTTTTGCAACACCTACTTATTTGTTAATTTACAAAGGTTTCCGCTTCCCAAAGGTTGTCTGGAAGAGATCGCTTTTTAGCGATTAGGCCGCCAATTGTTTTACCTCTACTTTTAAGTGTGTAACTTGTGTATACTCTGTTTCTTTAATTTGAGGTGTGCTATAAAGAATATAATTATGTTGAGTTACTGTGCCAAACGGGGGTCAGTTTTATGCGTATTACGGCTACGATCTTTCCAGAATCACGCATGTATTTCAATTTACAGCCAGGCACAGAAGTAGTTAAACGACAACGTGTCCAAAATGTGCTTGACGCCACTTTATTGTTTATATATCAAGAAATCATTTCTGACTCTTCGCTTGTGTATCTGCTGCTGTCTGTACCAGACCAGGGCTCGGAAACCGAAATTTGCTCCATAGTAAAAACCGTTTTTCGTTATTTCGTTACTGTTTCATATTTAATCGAAAAATCCTATAATATGAAGTGAAAACCTACTTAAATACAATATTGGGTGAAACAAAAAATCCATAAAATAATTAAATACCTATATTGGGTTATTTCGGGGTTTTTTGCTTTAACCGGTTAGCCCTGCTGTACATACTCGTTTGTACTTCGAATTGTTATTAAATAAACGTAAGTACCTAAGCCTACTTACATATATTACTAATATTGGCAACAAATTCGAGGGGACGTCGAACTACTTAAATTGGACTAGAAAGTTTAAACTGGATCACCTATCCGAATTAGGAATTTAAAACAGTCTGAAAAGTGTCGGAAACGACCCGGAGTCGCAAGTGGATTAGAGGCCGCCGCAGACCGCGACCGCGCCTCGGGGCTCCGTGCCTTGCCACACTCTACGACAAACCCCTATGACGAAATCTCTTTAATAGAAATTTTACAGTTTTTGGTAAGGCTGATAAAAGATAAAAGATATTTACTCTTCAATTTAGGCGCATTACAATGCACTTATGAACGTCAGAGAGAAAAAGAAACTATCACCGGTTCTAACCCTACACCTCTGACCCGAGAAGTATTACTTAATACCGGCAAGAAACTCAGCGGGACTTATTTTTTCAAAACAGTAATACTGTGTGAAAGATGTGGGTAGGCAATGACGAGCGATCCACGTGAAGAGGTGAAGTGAGGAACGGTTAGAAAGAGTGAGTAAATGTTTGCTTTCGGTACGTTTGATGATCAGTAAATAAGGTCATTGTTCATCTTAAACCCTCGTCCAAATAAAATATAATATAAATTAAGGGTCAATTTTACACAAATAAACCTAGTCCCGTTGTATGTTCAGTGAGGTGGAGTTACGTTTGGGATAGAATGTGTTTTTAAATTAGAATACAGCACCATGTCTCTCGCTAGAAAACCTGCTTACAAATAAAATAAAAGCATTCAAATCGGTTTAACTGTTTCAGCGCTTTGGTGCTATACAGATGCACAGACAGACTCCGATAGCGCTCAAACTTATGACCCCCTCTTTTTCTGTCGGGGGCTAAAAATAATGTTTTATTAACATGTAATAAAACAGTATTCTGTGGCCTCGCCTCCACTGGTACCTACATATATTAAACATATCAAACTGGTTATTATCTTTTGTTTCAGAGGGAGTTGATATTAAATCTGAAGACGCAGACAGTATGGAATCAGGTACGTGCAAAGTAGATTGATATTTTATGAAGTGGAAAGTAGAAAGTTTTAAAAAGAACGACAAAACGTAATATAGCTATTTAGCAACAATTAAATGCATAGAATCAAAATTCTTCTTCTCAAAGATTAATTTTATTATTTTATTTATTGTATAGCCAGGTCCCGAACCCGGGCAAATTGGCAGTTTAGTTACAGTATACAAGCAGGACAAAGAAGTGCTGCTGGCAATCCGGGGGTTTCGTGTTCAAACCACTGAATTTTTCGGAACTTATGTACGGAATATCATTTGATATTTACCAGTCGCTTATTGATGACGGAAAACATAGTAAGAAAACCGGGCTCAATAAGGCCTAGTTTACCCTCTGGGTTGGATGGTCACAGGAAAGTCACTTTCGTAAAAAACTAGTCTCTACGCCGATTCCTGGAATTAGGTTGCCGAGCGGAACTCAGGCTCAATATAGCCGTAGCAAAGGCCGAGACAAACGCTAGTAGGATGATGATGACGACACGCAGGACAAAATACGCGCCATAAGTAAACGAGCTCGTTATTAATATTTAAATAGTGGAAAGTGTAAAAAGTGTTAAGTCGAATGCGGGTGTTGGGAGCAGCCGCGGAGTTAACGGAGCCCTGGAGGGCCTTTGGCCAAGTCCCCTCCGCTATACAGTCGGAAAGATAAAATGAACATAAAGTTGAGCAGCAGATACCCTCGCTCAGAGGAATCGTAGTTTCTCTCCTGGCAACACTAAACCGTCTACGACGTGAAACACGCAGTTTGCGCGTCCAAATGGCTACGCGTTTTGATACTTTGCTTCCTTTCGTTGAGTCGTCTTGTGTTTGGGCCGGCGCGCGGCGTTAGGTGTTTCATTGTTTACTTTGTTTACTGTCGTTATCACGGCAAATATTGTCACATTGTTTGTCTGTGTAGCACGGTTATCGTTTTTAAAATGCTAACAATTCTGAACTGATGTAAGATGAAACATATAAATAATTTATACTTTATTTAATAGTAGTCCGCCTCGAACTGAGAACTTGCGATTTCCTTGCAAACGAGTTGACCAATAGTAGACCATTTCAATGATTTTTGTACGCCTTCTAGCTCCAGGACCCCTTGATAGATTCATTATTATATTTATTAAAGTACATCCACATCATATATATTGTTACTTATACTAATACATGTTTAAATGGTAATAATAGATATTTCTCATATACGAAAACTTTCAATTTATATGTATCTCTGCTAAAATCCCAATCTTAAAGATCAGAAAACGTAACTAAAGTTATGGTCGAACAAACTTTCGAAATTAAAAAGCCATCGAAATGCCGAGACGTCCCAGCAACGAGTTGTTTGTAAGAACTCGCTTCGCTAGCTTACGCTCCGCAAGTTCTATTATTCAAGTTCAATAAGCATTTATAAAACATATGTATCATAAAAGGTTCACGACTGTTTCTTTTTTCTATATTTTAATACTTACTTTATTATTAACATATAGCATAACTAGTTACTTTAAAGGTATAGTAGGTAGCACCATTATTAATTAACGACAAAAAGTATAATTTATCAGTTCTAAACTTCTATTAGTTACGAGCAAAGACAAAATTTTACACTCCTCATAGATTCACGATTCATGATGCATATAACCATAATTCAATCGAATGCAATCTCTACACTACTGCTGATTACTAAAATTATGAGGCGCCTAATGAATGTATTTTAAGAGCTGATTCCAGCCTGATGGAGAACGTAGAGCTAAAATTGCATTGCGGGCGAACCTTTCTGAACTCACAATTAAAACGGACGAGCGGAATTGTGGACATCGTTCGTCACTTAGCGGCTCGGCCCGCTATTCTACCTTCGATGTTTACTCCTTCCTGATTCATATAACGATTTGTTAACGAAAATAGTTGTTAGGGATGCATTTTACACGCATTTCATCGGCGTTTCTTTGTCTAAATAGTTTTGATTAGCAATGTACAAGTTGCAGAACATTCTCAAAAATTTGTAATATGCTTGAAAATTTCCGGAAACTTACACGAGAATTGAAATTAAATTTCCTATGGGAATAATCGAAAAATGTATGATTAGTATTTTTTTGTAAACTCGTAAATGAGACAGTCAGTTAAATTAATTGATAACGGCGGTGTCCAGCGACTTCCTGCATAATTTTTATTGTTTGTAAAATTTACCTAAGTTCTGAGAATATATCGTATGGAAAATTTCGCAACTTTGGAAACTTCTCCTTGGTGCATTGATAGTTTTTGATTTACACGGATTTTGAAAAAACAGAAGGTTACTTTCGATTTGACTTTTATTTTATAGCCTAAGAGTCGCCAGGACGCTCGCGTGAACTCGCGTCCCCGTACAAACGTAGTTCAGCTCTCATTTTAAAACGACATGCTTTAGAACCACAAAATTTGGCATGAGCATTCTAATAGTACAGATCTATGTCGGTAATTCGTTTTCGTTGCTAAAAATTGTAATACAAAGAAAATAGTATATGTATGTATTAGTATATGTATACTATATTAGTAGTTAGATTTAGGTACTCCCTTCTGGTAGTGCTACGCCGTAGCCCGTAGCAAATTAATGTCGTATGTAGCGAAAAATGTTTCTAAGCGAACGTGCAAAGTACATAAATGTACAGCGGCGTTATTGGCCCTGGGCTTCCTAGCCAATTCTTACATGATCCCTGAAATGCTAAGAATTATTCAATTAATTAACAATAAACAAGTGTAAATAGGTACCTACGTGACGTGAGAACAATATTAATTAGCAGGTATTTTCTGACAATGTTTGAAAATATTTCAGATTATAATTTCATCCACCTTGCTGGTCTGCTGCCCTTAAACGGTCAGTAATGTTCCGCAGACTAATACCGAAAATAAAAATGTGCCCCAAGGGACCAATGGAGTACAAAAATTAAAGGCACGATTTACACAGATTGTATTTACCGTCACTTTGTGTGCAATGTTTTTTTTATTTAGACGTGGCTAAGGAATATTTCATGTATCTATAAACAAATACTTATTTAAACCTGATATGGACGGATTTATTATTTTTAGAGCAATTAAGTACCTAATAGACTATCACTTTCTTATTTAAATGAAATCTGAACTCTTTATATATTATTGTAACTTTACGACGATAAGGTAATAGCTACCTTTTTAAAGCACAACGAATGCCTTAATCTACTAATATTTTCTTTATTCAATCGTATGTGTTACAAAAATTTGCCATACATTTTTACAGGTCGTCTATACTTATAATCACCACGAACCAATTTAAGAAGAGATTAAATTAAGGCCTTATACATTAGGTACGAAACATTTCCCATTCTACCTGCTATTGCTATAGGTTCGACGATATACAATGTCAGCTGTATCGTTTATTAGATAATTATTCGACGCTGATATTCAAATCAATCTAAAAGTTATAACCGGAAGCCCAATTGTCGGCTGAAATGAAGCGACAGGACGACTTTTGGCTTGAACAGTTACACGACTCTGCAATCAGGTGCAGTTTAAAATGTGCATTTGCGATGGGTCGGCGCGGGGCGCGGACTGGAATGCATTTTCAATAATTGAGGGTCAGACAGGGTGGTGGGGGCGTATTCAAATGCCGCCAAACTTTCCGATCATCGCTGCTGGCCGCGGTGTCACATGACCGGCGCCCGGTCCGGCGGCCTAGGCTCACGAGATCTATCATCAACAAATAAGCATCTGATTTGTGATTTTCCGCCTTGAATATTTTGCGTCCAAGCTTACCACACCATCAGTGAAAGCAATTATTAAAAAAATTGTTAACAATTTTTAATACAGTTGCTCAAAAAGTAACTTTTCTAGTAGTGGTTTAGCGTGCGGAAAGTCTGATTTCTTGCATTTCTGCTTTTTACTTTTCCAGCGTTAAAATTGCAATTATTTCAGTGTTTTCAATTTTGTATAAAATGAGCTGGTCTGATTTATGTTTGAATTTAGATGTATTTAATGTGTATAGTTTGCAATTTGGTGAAGTTCAAAAAATCATGCCGGTAGATGTACTTACCAAAGTAACCTCGAAATGATCAATAATTATCTCTGTCATATTTTTACAACTGTATTATAATCGCCTTTCGATACTGGCAGGAAACATAATTCTTGGTAATGACACACTTTCCGCACCTGCATCGAAATATGCTACTATTCAGTAGTATCTTTTAGTAGGTAAGTAGGTAGGTAGGTACATATGTATATGTTTTGATAATAAACTAAAAACGTTTAAAAAAAACTACTTAGTTTTTATCGCTGACTGTTGTTGAACATCAATCTTATTTCCTATTAAAACATTGACAAGTATTAATCTGTTTCGGCTATGCCGGTTACCTACTTAGGTAATTAAGTATTTTCTAATACACAACTGTGCCTTGTGTTAGTCGCGAATATGTCTAGGAAGCTGTTGGAAGTGACACCGTGGCTGACATGTCGCGAAGAACGAGACAATTAGTAATTAAACTGTCCGACGTTCACACCTCGTTGCTTCTGCTTAATTAGTGCCTATTTTAAATGCTTAATGAGAAATGAACTTCCTTGAGTCATTAAGATTACAAAATGAAGCGAACGCGTGCCTGTTTTGATAGTTTAGACAGTAATTATCATATTATGTTTTATCGATAAATTAAAATAAAGCATTATTGCTGGAATATCAAGAGAACGCAATTTCGGGGAAAACGAGTAAATTCACAGAAATCTACCGTCCGACCGTCAATAACGTAGGTCAGTCATTTCAATAACAGATATTTGAGGATGGATCTGTTTCGCGAAATTACGCCCAAACTACGAAGTAAAATGACAAGACGAATCATTTAAAATTTCCAAATTGTGTTAATATATTATAGCATTTCAGTACTTCGAGTTAGATGACGCTATGCTCTTAAATAAATATGCGGTCCTCCCAAAGTTAATCCTGGGGTATCATAATAGGCATGTCATCATCTATTTCACTTTACAAGAAAAAGACAACAAACAAAAGAAGTTTTCCTTGGTTATTTTCTCGGGGAGAGCACGTAGGCGCGCACCTCATCTGCCGCGCTCCCGTTGCGGCGATAAAATTTAAAATTCAAGGCCGCGTTAACGAACGGGCCTCGCGAAGAAATAGATATTCAAATGTGAAGAGATCCCATATTAACATTTATGGCAAGTTTGCGCCGTTTGCGGAGACGAGACAAAGGCGAGGTGCCCGCGCCCCGCGAGGCTGCGCCCGAGACCCGAGACCCGACAACACCATTATGCAGTCTATCTTGTAATTGGATACCAGCACGCCGCTTCGCCAACTTTCTTTTACACTCTCGAGGTCCATATTGAATGGAATTAATTTTAAACTAACTCCGAAATTTGCGCTACATTTTCTTTCATAGTTTCTCGATTCCGCACAGTAAAAATTTAGTTATCTTGAGGTATTGATTTACTTTCTGGAAGGCGTGTTTAGATGATATTTAAAGATAGCTAAACGCGGATGAAAACCAAATCGTAAATGCGTAATCCATAAAATTTTTCACTTCATTGATTTTATTCTCCCAAGTTATAACTAAAGTATAAAAGTTAAGTAAGAACAAAAGAATCGGACTATTGTCTTCAGTAACCCCGTTCACTGCAAAGACAAATAGGCAAAAGTTTCGAAGAAAACAAATCAAAATCCCAATTTTGTTGGCTGCATTATTTATGCGATATTGCTTGGTGAACGTCGGCGTCCCCCTTTTCTTTGCTATGAATACGCGGTGAAGTAATCCACACTGTTCAAACTGTTTGTGCCAATACGTAGTTAAAATGAGGAATCACATCTTATATTTACTTTTAAAATTTGTTGATAAAATACTTTTACAGGATGTAGTCCCGGTGGTGAAATTATAGAGTAGAGTGGCATTATCCTTTGGCGAAGGCTGTAGCGAAGTCGCACACACGTTTCTTATTAATATCGGGCGGTTGGAATGGCCGAAGACGTCCCCAGCGCCCGCTCGCTCCCAAATAAAATTGCCGCTATCTAAACAAAGAGCCCTAATTATTCGGCCGTGGCGGGCGGGGTCGCTCTCTTATGGGTGTTCTGGGGCCCATTTCGCTTCTCGTATAGGGCCCCGGGGACCAGCGGGCGCCGCCTAGCCAATCGCCGGATGGAGGAGCGAGCGATCCGCAACCTTTTTATATGCGATATCGGCGTCGGCGCCGGACCCTGCCCCCCTCACGCGCTCCAGAGCCGGGAATTAAAACTTGGTAAGCGCACATCTGATTACCCGAAACACACATTACTCGGGATCGCCAATCTCGATAAGCTTCCCACAAATTTATTGGCGCCCACTGACCGCGCCGAGTTTGTTTGGACACGTAAGCTAACGTCGTTTGAAATCTATCGACAACTGATCGATCGACACTGTGTCTACATTAGGAATATCAAATAATCTACACGACAACCCTTAGACTTCATTTTTACCCTGGGACCAATCTATATAATCTCGGCTATTCATATTTGATCACCATTTGAATATAAAGCGGTCGGTTGTAAGGGCCTCGGCGGTAGAATTCAATACTACTTTATTTTAATTTGCACCCGATTTTATTTTGAGACAATAAATTGGATATAAAGGGTTTCCGAGCGGTTTTTTACCTCCGGGCGCATTGTCTTTGCCCTACGCCTTTGCAGCAAGTTTATTGTATAGGAATTATGAAATAAAAAGGCGATATCGTGTGTCGGTGCGGCGGCGGGCGCGGTGCGAGGCGTGGGCGACCGCGGGCCTCGACACACGACACCCGCTGCGGCTGCGCCACTCCGCCAGCCATTGTGTCGCCACCATTCACCATTCACCCTCACACACCGCCACCACCGGCTCATATTGGATTCCAATGTTTTAAGCATTCGATTGCCTTGCCAAAGGGTTCCCAAGAACCTATGTTTTAATTTTTTGTTTTGAACTCTTTCACTCGGGCGCTCTAATGGGTACGGTCATTGTTTTTATGGTGAATTGCTGCGTATGAATAGATTCAGGCATTCATGAACACCACTTGGAGATTGTAGGAGGATAATATAGAACTGGTGGTTTTGGGCGGTACGGGGATGTTCGAGGTGGTAAACAACTCAACCTCTAAAACACTTCGGCACATAAATATAACCGAAATTGCATTGAGACAGAACATAAAATATCATAATGAGTGCCAAAATAAAAAATATGGGAATATTTGTGTGCAATGTGATGAAGATATGCATATTTCAGATTTAGTGCGTCTCGGGGGCAGTGGGCCAATCTCGGTGCGGTCCCGGTGGGCGGAGCACTGCTGCCACTTCAGTAGCTTACTCAATTAAACTTTAAGGTTATATATACTAGTATGAAGACCGTTGCGGATTTGACGCATTATTGCGATTGTTAAGCTGACTTAGGAGGAATGGAATGCTAAAAGCATTCCATTCCTCGACTACCGAGAGAGGGATATTGAAGGTAGTTTTCTATGTTCTCTTTAACGTTAGCTAGATTTGTATGGTAAAAATTTGCCACATAGGGGATATCATCGTCTTGTATGTGTAATGCACACAGGGTGCACTTTGCACTTTTCAACGAAGCAGTAGCCAAATTAGATATAATTTAACTCATTGTCTTCTCATATCATAATTTGTAATATCAGCCAATTTGTAATTGTTTCTATTGTAACACAAATGGTACTTGTTTCAACCCAAATATAACTTTTTCATATGAAGGGATAAAGACATACTCTTTAAGTCATTACGCTGTAAATTCAATAGTTTCCATTATTAGGAAATTGTTTCTTTTTAACAAAAATTGCCGAAGCTGTGAAGTTGTTCACGTATTCCGACAGATAGGAGTTGTCATGAAGGCGAAAGCAGTAATATCTCAAGACGCGCGGCGGACTCCGGGGAGCGCATCCGAACGCGACGCGGGAGAACCTCTTTATCTATGCATGAACACCACTGCGAGAACCACATCACATAATAGACCCGACAATTGTTTGTTCTCGAACTTGCGTCGACCATAGAGTTAAATCGACAAGCACCAACCCCCGGGGAAGCTAGGATATTGCGTCGACACTTGACACAGATGCACTTAACTATGCATGGACAGAGATACCCGTCTCCCAAATCCGTGAGCTTGGCCAACTTTCTGATAGGTCATTGCAAAATTTATCTCAAGCTGTAAAAAGTTTTTGACTTAACAACTTGACATACTTTTTGAAGCATGTAATATTTCATGTTCTTAAGACCGTCTTACAACACAGGTACCTATTAACGCGCGCTTCAGAACTATTTTTTAACGGTTATGCGGGAATGTAGTTTAAATAACTGACTGTACCTTTCGCTCCGTGATTCTAAAATGGCAGAGAAAACATCATCAGTGGCGCGAAATCACGATGGGCATCGATTTTCACCTTGAACGATCACTCGTTTGAATGCGGTGCGCCTTGGCTAATGTTTGATCAAGACCGTAACTGTTGCGATTGTTATTCGGCAAATGGCGGTTCAGTGGTCACAGCAGTGTGCGGTGTCAGAGTAGCTTTATAGTATAGAGTAATACAATTTCAAATAAAGTACGCGCACGAGCCGGGGAAGAAATACAAATAAAGTTGATAGGTAGCTCAGCTTAGCCTACATAAATCTGAGGGATAGGTAGGAATACATTGCAGGTGGTTTTGGAAATCGAAAGCGACCCAAAAAAATGTTTGGAGGAAGGTTACTGTTATTGTCTTTACACTATGGTCACAGCAGAGCGCGATGCGACAACCAAGCAAAAAAACAGCACGATTTCTATAGCTGTTACACTCGCACTACGCCTTATCAGGGTATAGATAGACCGAGATCGAGCGAATTATCTTTTGGGTTTAGCATTCAAAATTGGAGGCCCATATTGC
The DNA here is from genome assembly GCA_911728535.1 of Pammene fasciana. Taxonomy (NCBI): domain Eukaryota; kingdom Metazoa; phylum Arthropoda; class Insecta; order Lepidoptera; family Tortricidae; genus Pammene; species Pammene fasciana. The sequence continues at coordinate 12,805,435 of OU452276.1, read as the reverse complement.
GACTGGCTAACGGGCAGCAACAGTACCGTCGCGGCGGGGTCGCCCAGGGAAAGCGGCGCGGCGTGGGAACATTGCGTGTCGTGCTGTCTGCGCCCGCACCATCACCATTGTCGCTCAATATCAATAAAAAACATCAATACCTCTACAAGTAATTAAGAGATAAATGCTAGTTATCAGCAAATTTGATGCAAGGATCATGGCGGCGGCACGGTTGTGATTGCATCTGATGCACCTTCATCTTTGCCGGCTGCTACCGGACATCGTAAAATGCCCATCTCTCTCGTATTTGCACTAACGTAAATTGATTACAATCACTCAGTAATAGCGTCGTACTTTTACAAAAAAGGAGCCGAGAAAGGCGTTGCCTTATTAAATATTATTATACAGTAAAGAGAGATAGATATAAACACAAGATTAACTACCCACAGTAAGTTTGTCTCGGTTATCTGTACATAAAATGCTTTTAAAAGAACCGCACTTGAGCGCACTCTATTAACAGATGTATAAAAGCTCTAGCCGCCGGGTGGTATACGTTAGGGTGGAGTTTTCCTCAGGTTAGCTACGACATCTAGCGGAAAACTGAGGAATTAACTTACTCGGTAGAAGTCCTTTGAACAAGGAAAAAGTTTCTCTTATTGATCCTAATGTAGTGTAGTGTTTGGCATTGTGCGACTTGTTGTGTAGAAAGTGTAGACTTTTATTTATACATTTACCTACCTATCCACGACATTTATTATATTTTATTTGAGAATCTTGTGTTAGATAAACTTAGAATTACAAACCCTATTTTAATAAAACAAAAATCTGTCCATAATTTATTCATAAATATTGTACCCGCATATTTGTAATGGAATGGAAGTTATTAAAACTTTTCGGTGAAGTACCTAGCTCACAAAAGGAAGACTACTAAACAGGTGTCTTACACAACATATTCTCAGCAAAAAAGTGTAAAGAATCTTTATTGTAGAAAATTATTTGTGGATTAATTGAGTACAAAACATTTCTTGGTATGAGCCATCGCTACTGAGTTATTTGAGATAAACAAAAAAAAAGGGAACTTTACACCAGTGTCTACCAGTGGCGGTGGGTGAAAATTGTTCTTAGGCAAGCCGAAGCTTAATATGGTTCCAATATTCTTGATGAGCTGTAGAAAAACTGCTCAGGTGTCTGAAAAATAAGCAAGCCAGCGGGAATCGAGTTCTGTGGAAGAGCCGCCACTGGCGTCTACACGACGTATCGTTTTGGCAATTATAATGTTATTGATGTGCAAAAATACTTAACACTTAACAACTAAATAAATAAATGAATACCAACCTAAAAACCAAAATAAATGCAGCGTTTTTGGAAATGAACATTTTAAATAATTTTATTAAAAATGAACCGACTTCACTTAGGCTCCGCTTTTCCAAGAGGAAATGCTAATAATCTCTCGACTCATATGCGTGAAAAAGATGCAGATAATCGAATTTTGATTTCAAGGATCGCCTTAACCCCATTGAAATTTTTGTTTTAGTTATATTTCTTTGTATTTGAGCTAGATTAAGTGTTTGTTAGTATACTTGAACAACAAATACATTATTTTATAATCATTGTTGATTGAAAAATGATTAAATTGATACAAGACCCAGAGATGAGCGATTGACTGATTGAGATGTCTTCCATTTTCTCTTCAAAAAATCTACTGGTGTCACTACTTCACAACCACATTAAAACAATTTTTTTTATTCTGATGCAAATTTAATTTAACAAACATTATTTCAAAAAAATTACCAAATCACTTGAATAGTTCCCAAAATATAAATACATACTTTGGATTTTTTTTTAAAGTTTACAACAACAGCGCGCAGCGGAGGATGTATATGTCTACCCGAGTTGCCGCTACGAGCTCAAGTGCTATTCTAAATCTATTACACAAAAATGCACAAAATAAACAAGGAAACATTGGAAAAGTTCGCCCGCCGCCCCTGGACTCCAACCGGGTGCCCTAGCTGAACTTACTTTTCAAGCCCACGCACCACCGGACCAACCGTTTACATGGTGAAAGGTCTTTTTTTATGACATAGGAGTAGGGTTTGCAATATCCGTCGTCGTTTGCAAAGTCGTCGGATCCGGATACCCAGATATTTCGGATAAAACGGATCCTATCGAATTCCTTACAAAAAAAATACAAACTAAGGTAAAAAACCATAACTACTTACTTATAGACTTGTTACTAGTAAGTCAAACCGTGGCGATAAACGCAAAATATTCTACTTCTTTCCTCCTTGAAATGATCACGGAATTTTTACAAAGGACACATTACAGCCCTTAGCAATGAGATAAAAATTCGGGATATACGGCGTATACATAGGTATACGCCTATACTTCTGCGAGACAGTCCATCTCTGTATTTTCTTATAAACTTTCATGCTTGTTTAATTGACAATATGGCTAAAACCTAACTGTTCAAAATGAATAAATTTGAAAATCATCATACCGATAAAGTAAAAGTTAATACATATTGTTATTATCAATATACCGGGTGTTTTCTGTAATAGGAGCAATAAATTACAAATTCGATTCTACTCCTAAAACCAGAAAATGTTTGTTCAGCGACTTTTAAAAATAACTTATGGTTTGATTTTTAGGACACTTTGAAGTTTTTCCGAACACGCAATGTATTCCAAAATTGATTATGTCTGTAGGGTGACAATGTCAAATAGACGGATTTTAACGTACATTGAAAATACTATTTAGTTTGTATGAAAAAGAGGCAATCTACAAAATATATATTTTTTAAAAGTTGTTAAACAAAAGTTTTGTTGTTTGAGGAGTAGAATCTACGTTTTAATTTATTGCTCGTATTACAGGAAACACTCTGTATTGATAATTTGCATAACAATATAGAAAAATATTCGAAGTGAATTAAATAGTTTCGTGTTGCTAATACGCATAGCAATAGAATACTTATGTTACTAAATTAATAAGAGAAGAGAGAAGAGAAGAAGGCAGATATGGATGAAACTGGTGAAAGTTTTGATTAAGTAACAGAAGGGAAAACTTCGAAGCAAGTACAAGTCTGCTTACAGAAATGGCGCAATGCCATATTTAGTATTTATTGTGCAAAAAGAAAACTTATCGTAATAAAAGGCGAACTTATTTATAATTCCCTAATATAGGTGGTTACGGAAACCATTAATGGTTATTAAATTAAAAAGCTTCCAGATTTTTTTTGCAGTTGCAGACTTAAATACTCGCATGGCTGTTGCATGCGTACACACATTGTCGGTTTTTTAGCCCTCCGTGACTCCTCCCAGTGTGCCAGCTACAGGCATGTGTATTCCCGGCATCGTGTGGGATGTCGCTGGATACCAGCATACGAGTATGGATTTAAAAAATACAGATATTAAAAAAAACTGCTAAACTATATTGCCATACGCAATGACTGTATGTACCAAATTGCCAATTTATTACTACCTACTAAGCGTTATAACGGAAAGTGGTTTATTTTTAGAAACTCGTGCTATAAGTAGGTATTATTCAATAATTATATAAATATGTCGCTACTCTCGTGGACGTCCTTGTTTTCTTATCATGGTTACCAGCTTCAAGAGCTAAATATAGCGGCATGACAGTCAAGTGGAGCGTTTGGGCGTGGCTAAATCCGCTGGGCGGGCCAAGTCCCGCCCCGCGCACCCACGTGTGCACCCAAGCCACTCCGCAACTCCTCCCACTTGTGTCATCTAAAATGTAACAACTATTGTACTTACTTTGTTATCCTAATGCCACATACACACATCGTCACATAATCGTATTTTTTTTCATTATCCTATTGCTAGTCGCCAAAAGCAACATTTATATATTTAGGTAATATGTGTGTATTTATTCGTGTTTCGTAATGTATGTTATGTACCATCGGGTCCGGAAATGTATTACCAATTTATGAATGAATTCATTGATAAATTGGCTATGCAATTTTGAACCCGATCGTACACTGACGTTTAAGTATGCAAATGGGACAGATACATATGTAGATGCTTTAGAATTTCTATAAAAATGAAAACACTATAGGTTTTTGGTCCGTCTTGCTCTCGGTGGTTACGTATTTACCTTACTTACTATAGCTACTCTACTTATGTAATCTTATTATCAATGAGTTATTTTTGATACATCATGATAACCATTTCCGTGATGGTACAAAAAAGTTAAAAGGTTGACCTCCAAAAAGACAACTTCATTGTGTAATCATTAATCAGACATCAGAGGCAAGTCGCATCGATTACTTGGATATTCTAATTTGTGTTTATCCATCTATGGAGCTGAGGCCGCGGTAGCTAATAGCCGATTAAACGCGTGAAATGAACGCCCGCCTGACTACTCGACCACCCAAAATAGAATGTTCGCTGTTCGGTCTAAGCTGAGCTTCTAAAACGGGGTAGTACGCATATAAATAACGTGAAAAATTGGGGATGGGACTCGTTCAGTCAGCAGCAAAGGTAGTTAAGCGGGTAGGATGTTGAAATGAGCTGGACGTAAGAGCGTGTGTAGGTCATCTTGAACACTCTTACCCGCTTAGCTACTTCTTGTGCTGACTGTACTGCTGATGTATAAGTAAATTTCAGTCATTTTCGACATGTCGTCAAATGATGACTACTATTACTACTATAGAAGTAGTACTACTATGTACATACTACTACTTTTCGTACTAGCGAGGTGGCATTAATTAAATACTCAATACAAATGCGTCACCTCTGTTAGAGGTATCAGTAAAGACATGGCATAGTTATTTAGGGTTATTTAGAAACTAGATCGGTTAGGAAATTAATTTTACTTCGATGGACCGCTTAATTTTGTAAATGTAAAAGTTTAAAAATGTAATGAAAAGAACAAACTAGTAATAGGTAGTTTTTTAGATACACCAGTAAGTTGGACATGACGTAAAGAAGCAGGCATAACGATGATAATTTCATTTAATTGTGTGATCAGACTGATCAGACGTGTAACTCCGGCCCCCAGATTACACTTTACTCTTACGTATCTATCAGATATTTTGATTACATGGTGGTTCTCTTGCGGCCGCCGCCGAACGCCCCGGTCACGTTTCCCGTCACTCCGGAAAATTAGCGTATTCATGTCTTTATAACTCATCACGGCGCTCATTGTGGGCGAGATTACATCTGCGATTACATTTGAGAAATAGCTACTGTTCGGCGTGAGATTAAGTCATTTATTTTGGTCCGTAAGCTTGAAATTATCGCATATGACCAATGGTCGATAAAATACGTGGTAATAGATTAAAATTTGTAATTTAACTTTAGTTTCTGCCGAAGCAAAATTGTTGAGAGTTTTTATAGCTCTGGTTTAGGTGTGGTCATGACAGAGTCGTTACTTATCTACAAGTTGACACTGTAGTAGATACCAAAGTACCTAATTATAAAATAAAATAAAATAAAATAAAAAGCCTTTTTATTTCTTGCAATTCAACAATTAAAATTTGGTAAATTAATATTTGTCACTCTGTTATCCTATAATTAATAAAATAAAATTAAAATTAGGTAAATCAATATTTGTCATTTTGTTTTGTGATACAGTCAATAAAATAAAATAAATTACTAGTACAAAAAATTACATATCTTATTTTTTTTATGCAAGAACCCCTTCTGAAAGGGTGAAGGCCTCCTCCAGGCTTGTCCAGCGATCTCTATTTCTTGCTATTATTGTCCACCTCTTCCCTATATGTCGCGCAATGTCATCCTCCCATCGTGTTACGGGATGCCCTTGTTTTCTGCTTCCTGCTGGGCCGGACCATGATGTCAGAAGGGTCGTCCAGCGGCCGTCGTTCATGCGGGCGACGTGACCTGCCCATCGCCACTTTAGTTTTAATGGGTACCCTAGGGCGTCAGTTATATTTGTTTTGGCCCTAATAGTGGAGTGAGGGATTTTCTGCATTTTATTAATATTTAGAATGCTTCTTTCCATACTACGTTGGCATGATCTTATTTTCCTCTTTACCTCGTGTGTGTACTTCCATGTCTGACACGCGTACGTAATAGAGGGAAGTAAACAGGAATCCATCACCTTTTTCTTTATTTTCATGGGCATAGAGCTCTTAAGTACTTCTTTTAAACTCCAAAACTTTTTCCATGCGCCTGCGATTCTACGTTCTACTTCCAAGGTGTTATTTTGTGGATCGAAAGAGATTTGTTTACCTAGGTATATGTAGTTATTGACATATTCCAGTGGCTTGCCATCAAGGTGAATTGGGTACTTTTTGGAGTTAGTCATAATCTTTGTTTTATTTAAGTTTATTTGCAGACCTACCTCGTTACTAGCTTTTTGTAGTGATTGTAGCATATTTTCGATCTCATTGGCATTTTCAGAAAATAGAGCAATGTCATCCGCAAATCTTAGGTGACTTATGCGTTTTCGATTTATGTTAAGCCCCTTTTTTGACCATTCTAGATTGCCAATGACTCCAATACCGCGATAAAAATCCTAGGTGATATCGGGTCACCTTGACGTACTCCTTTTTTTTATCGGTATACACGGCCCTGTAGTTTCTAGCTTCACGCGGCTTTTACAGTTACTATATAGATATTTTATAACTTGTATATATTTGTTCTCTACATTTTGAGCTTTCAGGGCTTTCCATATCGAAGAATGAAGGACAGTGTCGAAAGCTTTATGGTATTATTAATTAGGTAGGTATTATGTGTATGGATATGGTAATTGGACAGGTACAGGAGAACAGACATATTTCTAAATTAATAAATTAATATAAAAATTATCACTTTTGTCTTTCGATATAGCAGTAGCTATTAATATTTTAATTTCATCATTTTATAAACATGCTTAATCTGCAACTGCTGTTGCTAATATTTCAGCATTTAATACACGGAGAAAAAAATATTTTACAATATTACCAGATTGTATAGTAGTTATGATTCTGGTGTAGGAAAAAAGATTTCAGCTATGGTTAACAGATTCTTGTTTTAAAACAACAAGTCGTATTTTTGACAATACTAGAATATTCTAGTTATAATATTCTTGTACACGAAAACTCTGATATCGTTGTGGTAACCTTCTAATAGTTACAGAGTAAAATAAGCATTTTCCTTACAACACTTTTCAAGAATTGCGATGTTTACAATATTTATTGTTTCTGTTCACAATCGTCTAGTAATCACACAAAATAATAAAATTGTATTTACAATATCTTTATGTAAGGTCCATCTTATGTGATTTATTTATAGGTACTAGACTTTCTCGTACCTTTAAGCGGATTTTTAATACACATTACTTACTCGAAATTTCTTGATTACTAGGAATATTTTTACTCATAACTAGATACGTTTTTTGTTGTGTAACATACTTGTTTTCATGATAAAAATAAAGAATAGTACCAGCAACAATAAAAAATGTTGGCATTACAATATTATTGCACACTAAACAATGCGTTATTTACGTGTAACGAAAAACTAATTTAATTCCTTTACATTAGTGTCAACAGATGGCGCTAGGGCGCTGGGCCATACAGTGTTACAGGTTTTAGAGCGCTTATATTGTACATTTTTATTAAATACTGTAAAATTCAATGCTAAGATAGGTTCTACGCAAAAATGTAATTTATTAATGCATTTAACATTAATTTCTAGCTTATTTATTTCACGTCATACTTGATTGACATACAACGCGCTTTCGAAGTTTTTAACGTCATTTGTATATATAGAAGTTCCAACTGATTCATGTAAGGTAAGAACTATATAATGTTTCTCTCACTAGGGTTGTAGATTTCGAACAGGACCTCATATGAATAGATGGAAGGATGTGAGAATGTGATGATGATGAGATGAATGGCACTTAAATAAAATTGGAAAGAGAGCGCCCGCTCGGACAAGCAGCGACGCTTGCAACCCGTGCTCGGTTTCGGTGTATTTCTCACTTTTATTAAATACAAAAATAAAACCCGATAACTCTACAATATTTATTGTAAACAGAACAAAACATATTTTTAACACAAATAAAAATCTGGTATTCTCCAATACTGCATATAGTAAACAGAAATTGTTGATTATTTCAGTCCCCTAAAATAATAGTGGGGACTAATAAAAATCTGGTGTTCTTAATACAACACATAGTAAACAGGATTATGCGGCGTTTCAAGTCCGCAGTAATTATATTGAATCCTACTGAAAAATCTGATAAACTCTACCCTGTCCTATAATGATGGCTACAGAGATGGTTTTTGTGTGTTACACAAAATTTATTTTCTACGATACTAGGTAAGTGGGTTGTAGGAACTAGAAATAATGTTGTAAAGAAGTAGAATTTTCTGTTAATGTGTAAAAAATGTATAGTTGTCACATATAATACAATAAAATCAAGTCAAGTTTACAATATTCTGTTACAAGAAACTAGATTTTTCTCTCCGTGTAATAACAGCAAATGATTGAAACCACAAAATAGGAAGTATTTATGATTTATGTCAACATTTAAGTATCACATTCAAATAGAGCTATTGTGGGATATCGATTGACGATTAGATCCAAATTAGATGTCACTATCCGAGCCACATCACGTCAGGCCAAGGTGTGAAAACAATGGCAGGTGGGTTAACACGGCAGCCCGCTGTGGCGCGTGCGGAACCAATCCTTTTGCCCCTAATCATCCCTTGATTGCTACTTTATTGGATTTTACCGCAGTGAAACTGATCTATTAATGGCTTCTATGTGATCTGTGAGGTAATCACCGGTTAAGTTTTTTTTTTCTATAACGTTAATGTCTCAATCTCCATCTGAATATAATATAAAATAGTCGCATTATTAGAGGTGGAAATATAATATTTGGAACATTAAATGTCAGAGACATTAATAAAAAATATTTTAGGACATACAAAAGGCTGTAAATGGACTGGACAATTTCGCGGGCGGAGGTTAATTTGAAATAAGATAGTTTGTTATTAAATCAAATACAAACTTTGAAAACATTGAAAAAATAATCAACCCAGTGGGAGTGGGGAGTGAAATAAGATGGTATTTTATGCAATCGTTGTACCTATAAGAGAGGTCAAAAAAGACGAGTGGCGTAGGTAAAAATTAGACGCGAAGGCGAAAATTGTTAAAAGAGACGCCACAAATATTTTTTGACTTCGTTATACAACGTTGCATACAATACTTTTTCTACTACATATTAGGTACTAGAGGTACAATTGCACATAAAATGTAAAATTGAAAAAAATATATATTTTCGCTCACCTCAGGCTATTTAATAATTTTAATTAGAATAGAATAGAATAGAATAGCTAAAATACAAAAACTCATATATCAAAACTAAAATTTCAAAATTCAATATTATGCGTCATTTTCAATCAAATGAGTCGAGAGAGATAGAGATAAATGATAAATAAAAGTACTGGAGTAGAAAAAGGTAAAAAAAAAACTCAAATATAAAACTATATAATGCCCGAAATAACACAATATATTTAATTATTGTATGGTCTTTATGTAGAACTCAATATTGTATTTAGGAAATGACTGTTCGATTAAATATGAAATAGTAGGTAACAAAATAACGCAAAAAACGGAAAAAATACCGGTATTTTAGTATTAGAATACCGGTTTCCGTGCCGGTGTGATTACAATCAAATAATTTTAAACACAAAATACTATCAAATAGTTAAGGCGCGATATGCGTTCAAATGCGTCAAGCTTCTCGAGTAGTAAGTAGATCTTGCCAAAGAAATAATAGAGACGATAACATTAACCGAATCTCTAATGTTTAATATTTCGCGGACGTTGGTAAGTAAACACGAAGGCAAACGCATTGGTAAGGATAATGTTTACGTTCAATCGCTGACGTCCTTTATTAATTGTTGTTGTATACCTACGCACGCAATAGTTATGCGATACGGTTCATCTCAGCCTCGGCATTTCCTGTTAGTTCCTGCATCTATTGTTGCCATTGTCTTCTTGTTCGTTCTCAGTTCCTGCACTAGCTGGGTTAGTTTACAATTTGAAGACGTCTTAGATATCAACGAGTCATAGCCGGTTACGTAAATTGAGGTATTTGCTCTACTTTGTCTTTTGGAATAAATTTTCTTATGGGTAAAGATAGCGAAAGTATTCACGTCAAAAAAAAATTCTGACGAAGAGATAAAATGCCGTAACTAGTTCAGCCTCAAAAATATTGTATTCAAAAAATATTTCGTTATTTCCATTGCTATCTTATTATTAATCTACGGACTTCGGACCAGTTTATAGATTAAGCTCCCATTGCATGAAACCTTACCTCACACGGTGGCAGAGCAGACACATACTACAGCCATAGATAATACTTAGGAACACTGGACTATAGTAGGTTGCCATGGCACAGCCTGGAAGAACATAGTTTTTTTTAAATTTTAAAACGTCAATTTTTACCAAAATTTACATCATAAGGTGGCAGATTGAAACCTTTACCCATCGAAAGAGACCCCTTTGGTGACCCGAACCCGCATAGGTTGCCAGCCCTAAACCTGGTAGATTTCCAGGTCAGCCATGTTTTATGAGGGCAAAAAATGGGGTAATTTACCTCATCAGGTGGCAAGCTGAAATTGATGCAGATCGATAGCCCTTGGCGTGCCATTCACGAATATATAGGGTTGCCTGCCATCAGCCTGGTAGTTTTTCTGGTCAGCCTCCTCAAAGTATCGTTTTAGTAACTTGGACCAACGAGAAATTCATGTACAGACGCTAAAATTCGAGGAATATTTTAGTGCGAACCGTGATATTTAATTAAAATCTATATATTGACAGTCTTGCAATGCATACGTGTTGAAATAATAGGGTAAATGAACCAGTTCTGGTCATTTCTTACTAATTATATAGATGACTACCGGAAAACTTAGACTGTGGGTAATATTGAGGACGCCGCGACAATAAATCATTAGTGTGTGACGTAAAATTGGTTAATCACCTCATTTCCGCAATCTCCTATTACTGCTTTGCTTAAATATGCTCAATCTGTGGGTGAAAAAACACCCTGACTTGGGTACTTTGATTACTGCGTGAAGTCATAATATATACGACCGGCGCCTACCAGAGCACTCCTACTACTGAAGGGTAAGCATCCTTCATGCGCATAGACTATAGGGCTGCTATCCCCTGGAAATAGGCCGCGCCCGTGCATCCCGTATCCGTCATGACAGTATTTTCAAATATGGGAAATAAATGTTTCCGTTTAAGTTCAAAGTTCACTTAATGTAAAACGTGACATATGTATATACTCACACACTGGTGCCTACATACGAAGAGGCCCAATCCCAATTGAAATGGAAAAGAGGTAAGAACAAAATACTTAGTGATTAATGATGTCCTATGATTTCTACATAATTATAATATCAAGAACTTTGAACTTAAACGGAAACATTTATTTCCCATACTAGCTTTTGCCCGTGACTTCGTCTGCGTGGAATTAGTAATCCCCCTTAAGGAATGACTTCTGGATATCAATTATTGTATATTCTTCCCCAGAGCTCAAACTATTTCCAGCTTTCAGCGGTTATTGATTTCCCATACAAACCAATCCCCTTTTCACCCCCTCTAGGGTCGATTTTCGGGATGAAAATAATCCTATGTCGTTTCTCGGGACTCAAATTTTCTCCATAAAAATTTTCATCTTAATCGGTTCAGCGGTTAAACATTCTCCATATAAACTTTCAACCCCCTTTTCACCCCCTCCAGGGTTGATTTTTCGGATGAAAACTATCCTATGTCCTTTCCCGGAACTCAAACTATATCTATACCAAATGGCATCAAAACCCGTTCAACCGTTTTCACGTGATGCGCGGTCAAATAAATAGACAAACAGACAAACAGATAAACAGATAAACCGACAAACAGACAAAAATTCTAAAAACTGTTGGAACGTGTTCTGTTATCACTTCTAAGTATCCCAAGCCAACTTTTTTTCGAATATCTTCCATGTACAGACTTTCGACCCTCTTCAGCTTTATTATATGTATAGATTTGAAAATACTGTCATGATACGGATATGATGTCGGATACGGGATGCACGGGCGCGGCCTATTTCCAAGGGATAGCAGCCCTATAGTCTATGCGCATGAAGGATGCTTACCCTTCAGTAGTAGGATTGCTCTGGTAGGCGTCGGTCGTATATATTATGACTTCACGCAGTAATCAAAGTACCCAAGTCAGGGTGTTTTTTCACCCACAGATTGAGCATATTTAAGCAAAGCAGTAATAGGAGATTGCGGAAATGAGGTGATTAACCAATTTTACGTCACACGCTGATGATTTATTGTCGCGGCGTCCTCAATATTACCCGCAGTCTAAGTTTTCCGGTAGTCATCTATATAATTAATAAGAAATGACCAGAACTGGTTCATTTACCCTATTATTTCAACACGTATGCATTGCAAGACTGTCAATATATAGATTTTAATTAAATATCACGGTTCGCATTAAAATATTCCTCGAATTTTAGCGTCTGTACATGAATTCCTCGTTGGTCCAAGTTACTAAATCGATACTTTGAGGAGGCTGACCAGAAAAACTACCAGGCTGATGGCAGGCAACCCTATATATTCGTGAATGGCACGCCAAGGGCTATCGATCTGCATCAATTTCAGCTTGCCACCTGATGAGGTAAATTACCCCATTTTTTGGCCTCATAAAACATGGCTGACCTGGAAATCTACCAGGTTTAGGGCTGGCAACCTATGCGGGTTCGGGTCACCAAAGGGGTCTCTTTCGATGGGTAAAGGTTTCAATCTGCCACCTTATGATGTAAATTTTGGTAAAAATTGACGTTTTAAAATTCAAAAAAAACTATGTTCTTCCAGGCTGTGCCATGGCAACCTACTATAGTCCAGTGTTCCTAAGTATTATCTATGGCTGTAGTATGTGTCTGCTCTGCCACCGTGTGAGGTAAGGTTTCATGCAATGGGAGCTTAATCTATTAGATTTTTGGGAAAACCGTTAACAAGCCGTTTCTTGTCAACAAATTTGATTAACAATCGTTTTCAAATCAGTTTGATTACAAATCAGATGCTTATTTAGATAAATACAAAGATACAACACGAGGGCACACGATACACAATGAAATGACCATAACTCGCGTAGCCAGTTAAAAGGCGGAAGTCCATCTAAGTAAGGCGTACTCCGCGTCTCCGGAAACGGCGGAAGTGCAGCCCGCTTCAGCCGGTCCGGAGGGCCGGCTTCCTGTCCGATTCTGTGGGTTCCGCGCACTCTTATGCAAATGTCTTGATTTCCTTTTCTTAATAGTCTTAAGAATTACTGTTATTCAAATGTTACGTCCTATTGTGTTCTTTGTATAAGTTTTTTAAATATTTTGTATTAAATATTACTGTGGACGTTGTAGCAGGAAATCGGGTTTTCAAGGTCCTACATTACAAGATGGTGCTATATTTTGTAGGCTATGTGATTGCGACATCCTTAAGATTAAAACGTCCATAGGTAGGTATATAGGGTTCATAGGTCGTGTGCTTGTTTGTCACCAATATTGGCATTACATATAATAATGAAACTATATTTTGGGTGTTGAAGAATGAGCTTCAACACCCAAAATATAGTTTCATTATATGTGAAATTATAATTTTAGAATTATTCTATATACTAAATCTACGCTATCTACAAATAAATATTTGCCCATTAAGTCGTCTTAACGAGAATTTAAAAATTGTAATTTTTTAACGATAAACAAAAGATATCGATTTAAACTGATTGGTGGGTGTGAAATCATAACGACACCGTGAACCACTTGAAACGTTTAGCAAATCATAGGCATTAGGCAGGTGTCTGTTACCTCAATGTAATTCAGGCTGCAGGTTTGTAATGCAGTTATTCCCAATTACACTTACCTTAAGTAGCAATCCAAATTAAGAGTGGTCTCTGATTATGTTGTTGCTTCTATAACAACAACTCCCTTTGGTATACCTTATGACGCCGCAATACGATTTACAATTGCTCAGTAAATATTGTCGATGTACGGTTCTCGTGGTCACGTTTATACTGGTTTTCATGAAGTATAACAATAAAAGCGCAGGTGACGGCGGCGGAGCGAGACCGCAGCATCATCCACCTGCGTGCGCGCCGGAACTACGTGCCGATTCGCTCGGCGCTTGTGCGGAGGCCTGTTTGATTTATGTAAAAATTGGTCTTTTCCATAATGTCTGTTTTAAGGCTCTTTTGTGTTTACTATGTTGGAACCTTTAAGTATTTAGTTAACATTAAGAAAAAGCTGAAATCACTATAGTTTATATGTATACATATGGGTCAGAAATATCGTTGTTCACTACAGCTGTTTCATGATTACCATACAAACGAGAATATGCCATGTGATTGTAGTGCCTATAAGGTTCGGTAATTTTCTTATTTCTCTGTTAAGTCGATCAGTCCGTTGATTGTCGTTGGTGCAACGACGTTGCTTGTCCTTGCTTCTGTAATGTTCTGTTTGTTAGCCACTCAGGCTCTGTAGCCTTGATGCTCTTTACTATGTTATTTTAGCGTATGGTAGGGAAGGCTTGGGCCCCATTATATTAACCCCAATATTTTCCCTTCTGAATTTAAAAAGTTGTTTCTGCAAAAAATAAAAGCTTTTATTGTAGGTATTCATTTGATTCTTATTAAGTTATTAGTGTTATTACTACTATTTTTTTTATGTATTTTTATGGACATCTGGTCTGAAATAAACGGTTTTATTTGATTATATCTTGAGAATAGGTTGCCAAGTGGCCCACAGGCTCTTTTAAAATGAGGAGTAGCTGCGTCAATCGAATGCCATGCACAGCCTGCGTTTTTCCAGAAATTAGTTAAACTTCTGTAAATTAAGTAAATATATAACGTAAAAGTAAGATTAAATGTATGCTGTTGCTGTTTGTGGTTTTGTGAATTACGAGTACATGGAGTTGGTAAAAGTTATTTAGGCGGATTTTGTCGTTGGTTTTGTTGTTGACAAGGTCTCATTACAGCAATTAAATATAGTTTTTCATTCAATAGATACCGTCGCCTTGTACAGCGATACCGTGTTGTAATCAAAGTCGTGCAGGCTAACTCGCCATAGCTCACCAAGAGCTGGTAAAAAGCTGCGTGACGCTCCGTGAAAATGGCGGCTCACGACCGGCCAGGGCCAGGCCATGTATTTCTATTGCTTATCTAACGTAAGTCAATTGATATACCAGTGTTACTGTGCCCATGAGAACGTATCAATGATGAGTGACTGGAGATTGCGCATAAATTGGGGTTGTTGATGATCCATGCAGTCTGTAGTCGGTTAACGATCAGAATAACATCACTGCTGGGACAACCACTTTGTCGCGGATTCGGTATTTATTATATTGTGTCTGCACAATTGATCTACGAGAGACTTGTCTATAGATTATTCTATTGTTGAGTCAGTTTACAATTCAATGTACAACTTTCCACTTATGAAGAGTCCAGGACTTTCGTATTTTTTTGCAAAAATGTATCGTGAAATGAAGGTATGTTGTCTGATAAACTTTCGTTCTGCGTTTACGTTTCAAGTTATACGTTAATCCTTGGGATTAGGTAGGTAGTTAAGCAGATTTCTTCATCATTTAAGATGAAACAGAACGAAAGCTAGGATGAAGTAGATTTCCTGAAAATCATAGTCACACTAGTCGGGCGTCAGGGTGACCTCGGCGTCGTAGGCGCTGAGAACGCGCGGATTGTCACCAAAATGGGCATGCCTCTCCATTCGTTCCATCAGCACACTATGGGTCTCAGTCATGCTCTCATGCTGTTCAAATTAAATCGCTCGCCTCTAAATTACTCTAACTGGATCAATTTCCCACGCGCAGCCAGCGTAGGCATGTTATTCAAAACTTTTTGTATAAAAAAGGTCAGTCGAAGTTTCGTTTCTGCGGCGACCAAAGTAATTACGCTACCGCAATTGGCAATTTTAAACGTAATCTACGTCGTTACCTATTTGTTCATGCTCATCTACGATTTAAATGTTCGTTTTGTTTTGTTTTGTGTAGAGAAACGAAACTAATGGAGCGTGTCATGCTTAGGAGCGGTGTTACGCGTGATGTGCTAATGTGTAAGCACTTGTATGTTGCGTCTTCCGGGAGGGTGGTTGCAATTTAGGGTTCACGCCCCTGTTTTTGCAGTCGAAGAGTGATTAATTCTGATACTAAAGGATCAGGATCCTTGAACCTTTCATAATTGTCTTCCTACATGGCGATGGCTCAACATCATATAAGAAAACGATTGAATATAATTTTAAACAAAAAAAGAACCGACTTCACTTAGGATCCGCTATTCCAAGAGGAAGTGGCCGAGTTACTGTAAAAAATAGTGAAATCACTATAGGTGTGCCTATAATAGTTGAAGAGTTCCCTCGATTTCTCCAGGATCCCATCATCAGACCCCGACTTGGTGATAATGGGACCATCTAGGGGTTATACCCGTTCGATTAAAAAAAAAATTGAAAATCGGTTCACGATTCACGGAGATATCGAGTAATATACATACAAAAAATTAAAAAAAATAATAATGATAAAAAAAATTCAGTCACATTGAGTACCTCCTGCTTTTTTGAAGTTGGTTAAAAATAGGTACTTATGTTATCAGTGAAATATCAGGTAGGTACATTAGATGCCATCAATTGGTTTCGTGTATAGGATCCATCACCATACCATATCATATTATGAAGAAGGATGACTATTTGGGCAAATCCCGATGCGATGACAACATACAAAGGGAAATGGCGCCCGGAGAGGTACAGATTGAAGTAATCGTGTTGGTTTTAAACTGAGAAAGATACTTTTTAGTAGAGCTGTTCCAAATATCATTTCCCAGTGCCCATACTTCTATGTAGTCACGGATGTGGCTCTAATTCTAAACTGTCACCAACGCGCAGGTATACAAAGGCGTGAAAGATAGCACCGTCATATCGCCTAGATCAGGCGCTACGGTCACGTATCGCTCCACTCCCACGTCGTAATTGACCCATTTCGTGTGAGATGTGCGCGTACGCCGCGCCGCACGAGAGCGCGCGCCGCGTCTGGGATACGATCACCGCGCGACGTGATCGTCGCACGTCGCGTCGCGCGCGACTCTCACACACTATACCTACCTTTACTTTTTCAACCCTATTTCAAACTTTGGGCTGCTTCTAAATATAAACCCTATCCCATACCTCACAAGATTGATTATTATTTCCCTGAATCGAGTGTTGACACTCAGTTAACCGATAACTCGATCATTATCATCGCGAGCAAGTTTCGTGAAGGGTGTTTATTACGTAGATTGTCGTGTTGGAATCTGGCATACTTGCGGTTAAATGTGTTAACTTTCGTCACGATTTAATGTTTATGGACGTAAAATCTTAAATTCATAATCATGTTAAGTACATTTATTAAAATTACTATTGCTAAGTAAAACAAAAGTTACTTAAGTTATTAAGGTAGCAGGGTTTTTAAGGGTATCGATTACATATATATTCCTCTTATTGACTCAATATTTACGTACTGTACTAAGGCGTTGTCATGAGCAATATGTATACAGTGTCCTTCATTTACCGAAATGTTATTTACGTACATACCTATTTTTTTTATGTCTAAACATAATTTTTCTTTTATATCTAAGACTCAGAAAATAACTTATAAAAGACACTATTAAAAGTATCAATAGAGACACTCTTATAGAAAAAGTGCTAGGACCCTGGGTGAGACTTGTCTCCCGGCGGACCACCCTGCCTCACTATCTCGCTGCGATCTCGCACAAAAACCTCACACCCCCGCTTTATTTGTCTTGTGTGGCCTTCATTTTACGCTTATCAAGATCTGTGAAATTATTCGACGGAGAATTAAGTTCCCGTTTTTGATCGATCTATGTCTACGCACCCTTTACGGGTGGAAAATGAGATTTACATCGCTTCGCAGGACTAGACTTTGTTAAAAGTTTTCTCCGGTTCCCTGTCGTGATTGAAGGGACAGTACAGTAAACTTATTCAAAGTTTAAACAATACTTCAATATGTGGCGTACTTATATAGAATTCCCTGCGATAGTCATTTCAGTGTGGAAATCTGTCTGTAACCTAAGAAATCAAAATCACGTAATTTCCAAACCATGAAGTTGTTGCGCCTAAGTAGATAAGGTGGGTACCTAAATACTTACCTACATAATTATTTTTCATTGACAAAAATCAATTTTCTGATAAAGAATGTACAATGTACATGCGCCTTTCAACTTTTTTCTAATCTCAAAAAAAAACGAACTATAGTGCATAGATCCACGGTCTATGGAATCCTGGTTTTGCCACAGTGGTTTGATATCCGTCCGTATTAGGTCATAGACCCGTGGGCCTGGGTGTTAATGTTGATAGCGTTTTCCTTGTTATAATTATAACATTTATAACTTATTATAAAGACTAATTTTTAAGAGAATTTATGTATGTTTTGGATAAAGATATACAGGTCCATCCCATCGACATTGTAGAGATTTTTACCTAGCCAAATACAGTCATCATACTTTTTCTTAATCAGTTATTCGAATCAAAATATACGTCTTAAGTAAAGATTCTTATCAACCATTAGTTATCAATTTAATTTACTCATGAACAATAGGTAGGTAATTGGATTGTTTTTACGTCATAATTTACCGCAACCGACAACAAAACTCCCCCAAACACGTCCCTAATAGAGTAGCGTAAAGGAGTTACGCAAAAAATGACAAAAAGGGAGTGAAGGACATCCTAATACACCGGAATGACGGCTCAGCCAGCCCATTGATTTATTGAGACGTGAACTGACGTGTGCGCGTCCCTCGGGGCACAGGTAGGCAAAAAGTGCCGGGGTGTTTGTTGACAACGAACGCTGGTTCGTCATGGTGTACATTAATGGGACTCGCTTGAGGTTTAGTTTTACTTCGTGATTTACTGTCAGATTTAGCACTAATACAGTGAAGTTTCTGATTCTTTTTAATATTTGCGCAAGTTAATTGGGTAGTTCATGATTTGCAGATAAGAGCACGAAATTCAATTAGCTTGGATAGTACTTACTGTTCCTTTGCCTTTGGAAGAATTTTGGGAAAATATTGGCGAAGAGGAATAACATCTATGTAAAAATTTAATGTTTGTTTAACTTATGTAATTATACAAATTATTTTACCCAATATTCTACTATAAATAATACCATCTTTTAATTCTTGACGTTCATGAGCAAATTCAATAAACAAACTACCTACAGATTCAGGACAGGAGTCGGTCATTGAACAAAAATAATCGAATTTCGCGACCGAGACAGTTAAAACGGTTGACCTCGTACTTTGCATTTGGCGAAAAACTAAATTGTTCGCCCATTTCAACGGTTTCAATGCAGCTCCTCTAATGCGATAATGCGAGAACGTGTTCTTATTGTATGTGAATAGCCATTAAGACATATGTGTTTCTTTATTCGCATTTAGGGTAATGTTGTAAACTCAATTTAAATGTTAAATACCGATATCATTTAGGTAGTTTTTTTTTACTTCAAGAAGTTAAAGTATTGAGTTATAAAAATAAAAAATCATTGGCGTATAGAATAGAATACCAATTCGTAGTCAACACGGACACTGAGAAAACAGACAGACAGACGGACAACAAAGTGATCCTATAAGGGTTCCGTTTTTTTTCCTTTTGAGGTACGGAACCCTAAAAATAGAAATAAGAGTGATTGTGCCACGAAATGGCCTCATCTCAGCATAGTGCTAGTACTACCCGCATGTTTTTAGTTTTTGACATGTTGCTTGATTTAATGTATTTTTCTTGACTGTTTTTTAAAATTGTATGTATTTTCTGAATAAAATGTTATTTTACTGCATAATGTATCTACCTCAACTCGATCCATTAACTAAAGTTGGTGACAAAATTACCCAAACATTAAAAGTTTCTAGCTTCAGTTTTCGGAATTAAAGATTTAACGTGCCGATGAATCCACGACACCTCGGGTCCTCGGCCGCCAGATCGCTCTTGCTCGCGCCGCGCCGCGCCGCGCGGGTGTCACTCCGTCTCATCAAATATTCATCGTCGAAGCTCAGGCTTGTTCGTAATTGGGATTGAGATATTGTAGCGTTTATAAATTATATTTCCTGTTCGATTTTATACTTCTTCTATAGATTATGGTTTTGCGAGGAACATAAAATTTAAGGGAAGTTGGTTAGGTAAGTACTTAGTTCTCCCGTGAGCGATATACGAGGAAGTCCATATTGTAATAAAATAGACCAGGACAATATTGAAAAATTTGATCCGAGAGAACAAACGACTTTATTTTATTGAGCATGCAACACCATTCTTAAAAAGAACTGTGAATTTAGAATCTTCATTTGAATAGAGTATTTTTGTAGATACATAATAATAATAAACAATATTATGATTATGATTATGATTATGATGTGTCTGAGCCGTAAAGGTCCCTTCAGATTAAGCTTAAAGTTGGAAACGAGTGGAAATATTTTTTGAACCCTCATCAGACCGTCTGCGGTCGGCGGGTTCGCGCGATAAGAAGCACTTTTTCATAATACTTTATTCAGTACTCCGAGACTTGCCTCAGTGACAGACTAATCGTCCATGTCAGGGTAGAGGAGGGGGTGCTTATTAATGTTTAACCCTTTTGTAACCCTGGGCCCGACAACCGACAACTCGGTGTCAATCCCGCCCGGCTTCGCGAACTCTTGCATGTTTAATGTTCATTAATTTGGCAGAATCAGTACGCCCATTAGGACCATGCTCCGCCGGTATGTTACAAATAAACTTGTTAGTTGAATGCGTGCTTAATATTCTATAATGTTTACTTGTACCCAGTTCCTCAGTAAAATCGAATGGTCCTGGTAATCCAACAGAAGGTTCTAGTTTGATACAAGTGTAGAAGATAGCGTTTAAATAAGAATAAGCCAGTTCCTTTCGTGTATATGTACCTTTAAAAGTAACTTTTAGACAGTTAGGCTGAGCCTATGGCTTATTCATATATCAATAATTAAAAATCTGAAGTAATCCTATAGGTACCGTTAACTACTAGAACTTTGCCTACGATAGCGATGCCAGGCAAAGTTGAGCATTGTAGACAAAGCACATTCTTGCTCCTCCATCATCTTCTTCTAAATTTTACAGAAGCTCTTTTACCTTTCGGGCCGTTCGATTGTATAATGCTTTGCCAGTAGATGTAAGATGTGCTCTGTTAGATGTAAGAAGTCTCTTACCATTTTTAAAAATCTGTTGAAACAACATTACTTTACGCTCCCTTAAGTTGCCTTTATATATGTAATTATGTATGTAGGTATTTATTTATTTATTTATATGTGTATTTTATGTATATGGGTATTTGTAGGTATGTATCTATTATTATTTTGTATCTATACGTGTATTTTTGCTTGAAATTAAGATGTTTGTGTTATTTTTCTTCCTTTTGTTGTTTGTGCACTACCACGTTCCTAGCTTTTATTATAAATCTCCTGCTACCCAAAGGTTGTCTGGTAGAGATCGCTTTTTAGCGATAAGACCGCCTGTTGCTACCTATGTACCTAGATTCTAAACTTTTTATTACTGTACAATTTTATTTTTATTTTTGGTGCAATAAAGAATATTGTATTGTATTGTATTGTGTATTGTATTGCAGCAGTTGACGGTAGTAGCTAAACCTCAATTTATTTAGTAATCCGCTTTTAAGTTTTATTCTATACGCTATCGTCAGGGGTGCGATTACTTGTGAATATTTGTCAAGTTAATCCGGGAAGTGACCGCTGTGGTGCCATAGCCGTTGTCCGGGTAATATATTCCGAACTAAAAGGTAAATAATCGTCGCTGCGGAATCGCCCTCCAGCGGGTGGAAATGCCGAGTGAGCGGATATTGTTGCCGGCTGGGACCAATAGTAGGTACAACTTTCTTATGACCCTTAAACATTTTATATATTCCGTGTGAATTTATACTAAGGCTTTTTACGAATAGTTTGTGGCATGGCAGCGACTAAGTTATGGTCTTAGGTTTTTATAATGAAAAGTACCAGTGACAAAGAATGATTGACACGTTTTTCTGTGTCATATGTGTTTTGTAATAAATTGACTCAGAGAGCAATAAAATGAGTATAAATTTGAACATTTTATAAAAGAACCTGTACTTTATGACCTATAAATTAGGAAGAGAGTGCTGGAGGACAGTTTCGAGCGAACCACATGTATTTTCAATCATGACCCATATAACGACAGAACAGGGGCTTATTTATCTAAAGCTTGTAGGTACCTAACTTGTAATACAAGCGCGGAACTAGCGGAAGTCCCTTTCTAGCAAAAGATGTCGAAAAATGACATCCGCTTGTATTCCAAGTTACAAGCTTTTGAGAAACGGGCCCCAGGTAGTAGGTATTCGATTACTTCTGCACAATTGATGCCATTCATGAATAAAATTAATATACTGATTTATTTTATACGTTTGTTGATTACTAGAAATTCTCTTGCAAAAACCTCAAATTAATCCTTTTTAACAATATTTATCTTAAAATAAATTAATTATTTTTAAAATTAATCTTGTAACAAGTAGGAAAGGTTGAAATTGTACACACAATTTTTGTCGCTTTTGTACTGAATGAAAACCATATCTAAAATAGAGACATATGAGCTTTATAATCGCAACACAATAATATCAGTATCACTGTCCTCGCGCTAATGATGTTGCTAAATGGTAGATCACAAAAACAGTAGACAAAAGAATTGTATAGTGTGGTTAGTGAGTGGCGCGGAGCGCGGGGGGCCGGCGCCCATTGGTCGCGCCCACGGCGTGGGAGGAAACGAAGAAAATCCCTGAGCCAGTTTTTCTTGATCACGTTCGAAATTCAAAAATTTCTAAAAGCTTTTAGCGTCGTCTGTCATTTTAGCGGCTCGTCATTATTTCTTGTGTGTTTTATTTTTGAATACGAAATGTGAACGCGTCGCGATTGATTGATTCTCCGGGGAATTGATTGATTCTAATACCTATAGATACTTCTATTTGTGATTTATCTTCATTAGCTAGGTATTTCTACCATGACCTGAAAAAAAGTTAAAAATAGGTGTAGTTTACGTTAGCTAACTAACCTAACCGTTGATATGTTGATAAGAGGAGGAAAATAAAGCAGGTAGAGTCAGCTAATCGAAAAGTATATAGCAGAGTAGCTAAGCGGTTGAGGTGTTCAAAATGTGCTGGACACGATTTCATTGTTAAGAGAATAAGAGCGTGTGATTGAGGTGTTTTTGAATACCTCGCCCGTTACTAGCTTAGCTACTTCTGCTGCTGACTTTATATCCAATAGTTAAGAGTTATGGTAGCTGTTCATAACTACAAAAATAGATCTCCAAACCTCTAGATATTTTTAAACTAAATGTAGAGTCTTGAGACAGTTTAGGCGTGGGTGCAGTGGAGGGGGGATCGTGTGGGCGGGTCGGAGCGCTAGGCGGGGCGCAGGGTGCCGCGAGGTGCTAGCGCCCGCCGCGGTTCGCCCACCGGCCACAGTCGCGCCGCACTCGCCGCCGCCGCCGCCGGCGTACGCTCACGACACAAACTTCGTAATTACGATCCTCGAATTCACCTGTAACCAAGGTGCATGCCCTAAATGATTGTGGGTAATTAAGCCACCCAAATAATTGCCGTGAAGGAAGCGCAGCCGCGACGGGCGCCCCGTCAATTAGCGGCACCTGGCCCGCACGCGCACGTTAATTCGCATTTGCGATAAACTGCACCCGCAAAAAAGTCCGAAATAAACTGGAACCGATGCACCTGCGGCAATCTGCTCAGTCGCGGTTCTAAGCCCCGGCTCGGCTGTAGACATGATCATGCTATTCAAAGGCAACAGCAGCAGGCTGGAGCACCTCATTGAGAAGATTCAGGCCAACAAGGAGAACCACGACGTCACGTCTGACGACTTGAAAGGTGAGCGGTTGGTTTATGTAGAGCCGGTTTTATGACTTGCTACTTAGTGAAAACATGCACATTTTTATGCTAAGTATCTTATTTGTTATCAGCTGTGCAAAACACTTCCTACACATAAGTATATTTTATTTTCAAACCATTGTCTGCCAGTAGATTTGATTAAGTTCCTAATGTCAAACGATTTATTTAGTCAACCCTTCATTAGACAAAATAAAATAACATTGTAATTGTTTGAATTACCTTTCTCTCTTAAATTTTCTGCCTGTGACAATAGATAATATAACACTGATCAATATTCGAATGGATTTGATAATAACGTTGCGTATTTTGAATTAGTTTGAAATACCTACCTAGTACAGTCAGCAGCCGAAGTAGCTAAGCGAACACTGTACCGGACTGTACCTCATCTATGCCACCAATAATCGATGTTATCTTGTTTTGCCTCCCCGCGAGAACCAATAAGACAATGTGCAGGGGGCCGATTTTTGACAGCCGGACGATCGAATTCAAAAAATTTCTAGCTCGAAAATAATCGCACACACAAGTTTGTAGCCAATTTTTTTGCATGGAATTAATAGTTTAAATAATCATTATTTTAAATTTTCAATCGCTTTATTTTTAAAACATAATTTCATCGTTTTATTCAGAGTTTTAAATGTCACTTTCGAGTGCTCGAATCTCAAAAATCACCCCCCAGTTCGGAGTCAATGTAGAGTCGATTTCAATATCTGTTTTTATTGTAACTTTTCCTGATAGGGGGCGATTTTTGAGATTCGAGCGCTCGAATCTGACATTTACTAGGCTCTGTCTAAAACGATACAATGGTGTTTTAAATAACAGCGGTAGGAATAAAAAATCGTGCTTAATAAAACTACGAATTTCACCCGAAAATAATGGCGACAGACTTATGTGTGCGATTATTTTCGAACTTAATGTTTCTTAATTCGAGCGCTCGAATGTCAAATTAGGTCGCCGATGCTAATATATATTTGGTATATATCTTATATGTATTTAATATGTCTAGGCTGTCTGTCTACATATATCTAGAAGTCTTTCACTCGTCTACTCAAATGTTAGCTGGATATGGTGACCTTAGGGATAAGTAAGTACCCTTTTGTAGGTATCTCAATGTGTGCAAAATTGTATCTTAACTTTTTCATATATTAATATTAAAGTGATTACTACTACTATATTTATGTACATACGAATTTAGACATATTTATTTGTATATAATAGAGGTACTTACTCGTATCTAATCCATGTATATAAGTACTTACTCATTTATTTATTTATTGTATATTATAATAAAAATATGTACCTACTTATATTACATGTGGTAAATTAGATATTCTCAAGTTAGTACATACACTTAGTTAGTACAAATACTTAAAAGTACTTAATCTTGTTTTTAAGAATTTAGTTCTATTTCTATTTCAATACATATTGGTCCCGAAATACACACTAGTAAATCAGAAAAATGCGACGTTTCAGTACCTACGAATGTACCTACATTGAACCTACTACATATTTACTTATTAGTAAAACCATGGTATTATTTTTTTTCGGACATAAGTAATTTCAGAACAAAAAAAAACTAGTTATACATGCGATCTCATTATAAAACTGTCCTGTAGCAAAACAATAATTAAGCGCCAATTAATTGGTGGAAGCGGTTTGGCACGCGCCCGCGCCGCGCGCCGGTCAATCCGGCTCAATCTTGAGGTAGGTAATCAAGCAGCAGGTGGATTGTGTTATTTTGTCAATTATTGACAAACAAGCGTATTATACACATAGTTATTCAAATGTGTACCTATTTAATACTTTAATGAAAATTAAAAAGCTATTTGTATATTGAAGAAAAAACTGCGCGCGCCAACCCGCCTGCCGACCGTGGTGCGTATGGCAAACCCCCCCTTTATGGAGGTCCAAAGGGGAGGCCTATGTTCAGCAGTGGACGTCTTATGGCTGAGATGATGATATAGAAGATGCTAAAATAGCAATAATTATGTGTAGTAATGCTGCTGGGCACAGGCCTCCTCTCATGCACGAGAGGGCTCAGGATCGAATTTAGTATAAAACATGTAAAATAAGAAAATACCTAACTTAATTAGGAATTTCTTATTTCACAAAGAAAAAAAATCATAACTTAAAAAGATAACCACAAATCATGAAAAAATAAAAGATGCCTTAGAGAGCCCCATTATTCGTTCATTTAATAAAAATATAATGTCAAACTTATTTACGGATCTACTAAAAAAAACTGCTGACGGTGCTAAAAATTTTAATTGAAAAAATATAATTAAAATGTTTTTTTGCGATCGAATGATAAGGTAGCAAAAACCTAAGATTACAGTATTTTTGGAAAAGTACGAATCTTAAAAAGTCTCATATTATCAACAAAGAAATCAAGTATTTAAAAATTATAAAACGTCCTTTAGCAACCAATAAAATTAAACGTTAATTAATTGGTGGAAACGGTTTGGCTGTCGCACGCGCCGGTCAATCTGCCTCAATCTTGAAAGAACCAATCAGCAGGTGAATTGTTTTATTATTAAACGTTTTTATTTATTTTTAGCTTGACTCTGTATTTTATTATTTATTTGTGTGTATATTTATATGCATCAAATCTTGCAATCGTTTTTTCGACTATTTTTACTTAACAGATTTCGATGAAATTTGGTGTGCGTATCAAGTCTCTGTGACAATAAATGTAAATTGATATTTTCAACCCTTGATAATCAAATCCTGATGCTGCAGAAACACTGCTTAACTTAACCGAGAGTCGTACACATTTGCTAGTTTAACTACATATATTATTGTTGCAAAGAAACATATCCTATATATTATATATGTTTATAAATTTGGCTTAATAATAACTATTTTCTACTTTATTACATTTTCCTCCTGCACCAACTTACAAGTCTCTGTTTGGCCCAATGGTTGACTGGTAGAGAATGCCATTTGGCATTAAGTCCGCCATTTGTACATTTTCACTTTTTGTGCAATAAAGTTTAAATAAATAAATAAATAAATATCCTTAGTGATTTAATATTGACCTCCAACTTCTCAGTTCTGATGCTGCATAGTTATTACTGCCTGCCAATAACTGACCGGTCGGAGAATGTGTCAATTTCAAAATAGTGCTCTAGTTTTGGGTGAAGGCATTTACGTTTCATATTGATCTTCAACTCTTGAGTCGTGTACGCGAACAGTTTTGAACTTTTATAATTCACAAGTGCGATTTTCATTTTTAGTTAGAGAATATAATATGATTAGGTATAGTAAAAAATATTGTCTAACAGTTTTTGACGATGCGCTAGGTATTATATAGATATTTGTTAATAACAACAAGAAAAGATTATACAAAATATATTTTTCTTTACCATACTTCAACTATTTTAATATCATCCGTTTTATAACAGTTTGGTTAATAGATTTTGTGAGCATATTCGAAAACAATTTGTAAAAATATGCCTGACCTTGAATTCTAAATGAATGACAAATGGCTAAGACGACGAATGCTATTGACAAAACCGTTATAAAATGTGAAGTTAAGTAGCAATAATAAGAAGCGATAGCCTGGTAGAGAAAAATAAAACTTGCATAATCTTTTCTTTGTGTAGCAAACAAATACCTAGCGCAATGCTAACAGTTGTTAGAAAATATTTGTCATAATTAGTAGGTACTTAACGTATTCTAACGGGGCACAATAATCGGACTTGTGAATTTGTCGCGTTTGAGTTTCGTCCGGTCCCTGTCATGCTGCTGCTGAAACAATTCTCGCTGTGACGTTCCGATCCTATGCAATAGTAATAATGCAATACATTTAGTTTTTGGTACATCTCATTAAAATAAAACCGTTTAGCTTAAATCTATTTTACGTTAATTTATGTTCTAGTTCTACTGTTTACCTAAATACGAACAGTTTGTAACTGTTGATTCGCATAGTTATTCAAAAATGTATAGCCTAATAATTTTCAGATAAATAAAAATCTATTTATGCCTAAGTTTTGTAACTAAACTGAGAAAATTACTTAAGGATAAGAGAGCAGGGGGGCGATTTTTGAGATCCGAGCGCTCGAATTTTAGAAAATTAAGCTCGAACATAATCCCACGAAAAAGGTTGTCGCTACTATTTTCGCATTAAATTGATAGTTTAAATAATCATGATTTTAAATTCCTATCGCTGTTATTTTTCTGGTTTAAGAGCTTTATTCTCAATAAGAATTTACAAAAATATACAACTATATACAACTTAAAACTAACATGCAGATGATGCAAATATACAAACTATTGGTACCTAGTTTAAGCTACTAGTTAGTTTTAACCTTAGTTTATTGATTAACTTAATTTGTTGTATTTTTTTTTTTTTAAGAACACCATTTCATCGTTTTACATAGATCAATGTCAGATTCGAAGGCTCGAATCTCAAAAATCACCCCCTGACTGCACTCTGCGTTACTAATATAATAACTAATAACTTTATATTTTTTGAAATAAGGAAAAATAGACACGTGGAAAGTTTCACGGCAGCTAGACCTGCTCTTGTGATTTTCGTCGACTTGGCCAAAATTTTTTTTTGTAAATTGTAAATACTTAACTTTACGCAGCCTTATAGTAGGTATGTACTGTAGAAAGTTAGATCTTATGTACATGTGCTTTTTACATTTCCGATTATTTGGAAATTTGTAAGTATTTTGGATTTGAATAATTAATTAATATATTTTTAGATAATATTGGAGTGCCTTTACCTACTTAGCTACATACATTTTAGCTAGATGTAATTCATCTGCAGAAATTGTAATGTAGTTTAAGTTTATGGAAAAAATCGTATATGTAGGCATAGGTAACAAATTAATTAAATACCTTATGCCACCCAAGTGTATCTCGAGCTGTGAGCGGTCAAACCCGACTACTCAAGATAGTATTATTATTGTAATAAGAACTTAATTTAAGTCACGTACAGTTCGACATATTTTCAAAAATCATTTTATATACTTATCGGGTTTGACTGCTCACAACACGATTTGCACTTGTCCCGTGTTCTATTTTCAAAAAAATTTTTTTAATACTTATCGCGTTTAAGCGCTCACCTCTCGTTTTGCACTTGTCCCGTTTTTTTCTTGGGAATATTACTAAACGACTCACCTCCGATTCGGCTACCTAGACGTAGTGGTATCTCGTAAAGGACAATAAACGGCTCGCGATCGGTGTTGATTGCCCAGGCGCCGGTCGAGGTGTCCCAGACGACGCAATTAGGATGTGCGCTTCCGCCGCCCACCGGCGCCGGCGCCACTCGCTGCTCACTTGCACGTCGTGGTGCAAGTTACTGTTAATTATCCCACCATCATCTCGCTACTCTGTGAACTAAGTACCGTTGGCTGATGTTCTTTCAGTTTTCGTCTCAGTTGTTCCTTCATATCTGATGATTCTGATAATAGTGATCATCTGGTCTTTCTGGATAAGTATAATGACTTGCTTCCATCGAATCCTGTTTGTGGCTATTTGTGCCTTGTCATAAGACGTGTTTTCATTCTTGATCTGATTAATTTACCACATCGGAGGTATACATTACCTTCTCAGTAGCCTCAGTATCAGGCTTCACGGGTGTTGTCAGCATAAAGCAGCGAGTAGGGCGCTCTACGTGTCGCGCTTGCATCACTCCGCCGTGGCCGACGATGTGGTGGAGTACGTTCGCCGAAAGACTGGCTTCTCGTTGAGGGTGCACCAGCTACAGTCCCGGCACTACGTGCACTTCAGCTCGTTTGTGGTGCGCGTGCCGCGGCCGCTGCAGGATGCCATCGCGAGTGCAGACTTCTGGCCGAAGGGTGTTGTGTTTCGGCGGTTCCGGGGCACTCTGCCGAATCCTGCACCAGATCAGACGACGCAACGGAGCCACGAAGTTACATCGCCTAGATCAAACTAGTCTTAAGTTATTTTATATGTTTTGTTTTGTAGTTCGCAGTGCCTTGGTTTTTACTGTAATGCTGTGTAACGAATAATTTGAATAAATAAATAAATAAATAAATAAATAAAGGTTACCTTACCGGTACTATTTTTTACGCGCAAGAAACCCTCGGAGCGCGAGCACGTTTCACACTTAGTCATTATTTTTTATTTCTGTTTATTTTTCGTAGTCTTATTGGGAATGGCCCGATTCGCAGTTGCCCAGTACTTTGATTTGTTTACCTTTTGATTGCAGAGTATTTTACAGAGTGAAACACACTTTAGTTGATAGTGCCATTCTGCCATTTTAAATCCCTTTAGCTATTAAGTAGTAGTACGTGGAAATAAAGCAGCCGTAAAGGCCCTGCGAACGTCTAAATTCAATTGTTATCATTTTGGCCATTAGGCGCCGACGGTGGCGTCCGGGGCGTCGTGGGAACAGATGGATATTAATGGTCCTTGTTAGGGAACAGGGAGACTTTCCACTGCAAAAATGGTCTTCTAAATAACTACCTATATTATTATATACTTACCGGCGTTGTTGCGCTGAGTTGCGTGAGTAAATTCCGCTTCCTAGGTTTGTATAGAACTCGACTACATCAGGCTTCACAAATTGTCATTCGCTTAAGAATTTTTTCCACAATTCATGAAGAAAAGAAAAGCTAAGGTAGGAGCTACCGGCTAGCTTACAAATGTTTTTAACGCGCTACAATGTTAAACATCTGGTGCATAGTCAAATTTGGAAAATTCGTCGTGGAAATAATGAGGACGTGTTCGGATTGTTTGTTATAGAAATACAATAAAAAAATGTTGCGTTAGTTAATAGTAGAAAATGTACTTAATCATGATGCATCCAGTGTTCGCAATTAACTTTACGAGAAAGTTAGATTAATTTTACTAGAAATAAAAGTTAGTAAGTACCTATTTGCAATAAATTCATGCAGATGTTCACGACTAATCTGTAAGTTACAATATTTGTGACAATAAATGCGAACATAAACTGAATTTATTCTCTGTATTTAGCATTGCTGGGGTAATTTTCGTTGCTTGTAGTCGTGGTTTCTTTCGGAAGGTTGGCGGGAGCCCGAGGCCCGCGGACATTACTCATCATTTGCGGTGATACCGCTCATCATTGCGGCCCATTCAATTTGTTTATATTTCACGCCACTCGAGGTGCTCCCGGAGATATATCGCCTTTAACGCTGAAATGTGGGGCTTTCTCGATATTTATGATGGCTTTATCTGAGCCTAGAGCTACGCTGTCTGCCTTAATGTGCTTTACAGCATCTGTAACACCGTCTCAGTTGTCATTTACTGTTTATTTGTTTATTTGCATTTATTTTAGGAATTAATAACATGAAAATTCCTTTTTTACTAGATGATATAGAACTTAATTATTAGGCGATATGGCAATTCGTGGAATTACCACATGCCTTAAAAAACTGAGCTTCAGAACTACTGGGTGACCTAAAATTAAAGCTTAAGATAAGAATGTTTTATTTATATCTAAGTTATAGGTTTTTTTCTATGTATTTACTTAAGTACCTGATGCCTGTTTTCTACATTATAATAATATATCGGCATCTATTGCCCTGCCCATAACATAAACCTCATTGAGCTTACTGTGGGACTCTGATCTGTGTGAATCTCCTGTAATGTTTATTTCTATATTTTCTTTATTATAGCAGTAATTATAGGAATAGTAACTTACACAAAAAAATAGTGTTAGCAAAGTACCAATTTGGCTCAGTTGAGATATTTTTGGTTGCATACAACCGAGACATATTTAAAACACGGAATAAAGCTTTGTTAATTACAAACAAGCAATTATTGCTAAAGGTTCTTGTTTATTTTAACCAAGCACTTATTTAAATCCAAATAGTGTGTACTAGTAAATACTTATAACCCTTACCTGATTCCCTTATTTATTTTTAACTAATTTAATGGGATAGTTTCACATACGTACGTTAGCCAAGTTGACTTCTTTGATTTTAGCAACAAACTTTGCAGGCTCCATGCGGAGCGAGTCACTCGGTTGTAAATAGCAAAAACTTATTTATTTCTAGCTGTTTCATTTTTTCAGTGAAGTAATAGGTATTTCATTAAATTTATAATTAATGTGTTATTTAAATGAATGTCGACAGAAGCGCTGGGCAGCGTGGGCAGCACGGCGGGCAGCTCGTGGCCGTC
Organism: Pammene fasciana; assembly: GCA_911728535.1. Taxonomy (NCBI): domain Eukaryota; kingdom Metazoa; phylum Arthropoda; class Insecta; order Lepidoptera; family Tortricidae; genus Pammene; species Pammene fasciana. The sequence goes on along the minus strand of OU452276.1, from coordinate 12,773,403 downwards.
GTCGACGCCGGAACCGTCGCCGTCGCCGACGACGGACGCCGCCGAACCCGCCGACGCCGACGCCGAGCCGCCCTTCACGCTCGGCGCCACCGAGCACACGCCCTACCAGTGCCAGTTCTGCGACAAGGCCTTCCCGAGACTGTCCTATCTCAAGAAACATGAACAGGTACGTGAGTAGTTGCTGTAGATTATCGACGTCGTAGAAAGTCGACGAGGTCGTCGTCAAGCAGTTATTCAACACCATTCCAAATAATATGGGATCTGTGTTGTTGAGCTGTTAAGCGCTACAAGTGGTGATAACGTTCATGTGCTTAATTACAGATAATGTTTACTATATCTGAACGACACCGTTCCCTTGGTTCTGTACGACACGGTGTCTGAACGACACGGTTCCCTGATAATTTTTTTCAGTGTAGGAAGTTGAAACATGCTTTTGTAATATTTCTGGTTTTAGCAGTGTATCCTTTAAAAACTGCTTTTCATAGGTATGTACAAACTGTCAAATAAAACGTTTGTGGCGAGTTAAGTAGGTACCTACAATGTTGCAATGGATTAGAACAGTTTAAAATCACCCAACAGGTTATCTCAACCGTCTTTCTCAGTAACATAACCTGGCCGGCGGGTTGAACAATGTGGCCATTAAATCCGTCATATCTATGAATTCACAGTCCAGTTTCACCATGCAGCCACCGCGCTTCATTAGCAAGTAGATACCCAAAACGGCCCATTTACAGAGCCGGTGTGTAGATATGTATCTCAGCCGCCTTGCACCGAGCTGAGGTCTGTGACGTGAGGGCCATTACGCCGGCCGTACATCTCGGTCCCTTTGTGCGCGCCGCTCGCCCGCGATCTGGCTGCGTTACGATTACAACACACACCGCGACAGATCTAGCTGAGATAGGACAAATAGAAACGTCACTATACATGCCGCCGCTCCCCAATCCGCCTAAGATACAAATCACTCGAGAAGCGACAAAAATAACACCTTGTTTGTTATGATTTAAACTAGCTAGTTCAATTAAAACGGAAAGGGTTATTGATTGCTAAAGGATTTCATTAGATTATCAGAAGAAATTGCACAGTCGCCGTTGCGTCTCAGTAGATATCGATCAGTGCATGCGCAGACGCGAACTTGTATCTTAGCCGTGGTCGCCGACAAATGTATCGGGCGATGATCGCGTCGGGCTCGCGCGCGACAGAGCGGTGACGGCCGGAAATAGGCTCGCGATAACAACTCCCTAGCCTGCGCGCCACACCTTTATCATTGCACCGCAGCTTGGGAAAGGCGTTCATTAAAAATAAATCAATTGGCAGTCCACACGCAGCCATTCGTCTCGGCGAGCAGCGCCTCCGGGGAAATCGTAAAACTGTAAAGGAGAGTACGTTAGGAATTGCTGTCAGAGTTAATTAAGACGTCTGATACGTATTGTATTTGATAGAGGTTGATCAGTCGGAGCGCAATCTGGGTAATAAAGCAGTCTCAGAGACGGCGGTGCCCGCGGTGGTGCGTCGACGGCATCACACCCACTCTGCCACTGGCGTAGCTGACTTGTCTTATTGCGATTCCATTTCTAATTAAGTCGATCAGTATTACTTTACATTTATCACGTTATCCTTTCTCCAAGCTTGCTGTCTAAGCAGCGATGCCATGACTGAAGAGCGATTAAAAGTGTATCTCCTGAATTGGAATGAGTTTAGGCAGCTTTAAACAATGTACCTAAGTAAGTATTACATAGGTATGTCCCTAAAAATAAACTTTCATTGTGTGCCGTACAGGCCACAACAGGCAGGCGTGCCAGGTCGGATCAGTAGGTACTGTAGGGCGAGGAAAGAAACGATTCTTGCTATTTACTATACTTTTATTCTTTCTTCGGTTAACTAAGTAGCACCATCTGTTTAGGCAGCCACTTTCAGACTGTTTTGAAATGAATATCGACCGTCTGATATAGAACGTGGGAATACCTAAATTAAAATAACACAGTAGGACCAGACTGTGTTCAAAAAGAGGTAGCAAACCTTTACAGTAATGACTTTAAAGCAGTTACGCACAAATGTAATAATATTATATTTAAAATCATTCATTGTCCTCCTAGTGACCATGCATTTTATTACACAGACTAAGCTGCTGTTCTTGACAGTACGCCAATTTTTTTGCACAAACGGCCAGCCGTTTTTCTCATCTCACAATTCATAGAAACTAGGCCGTAGTATGGTCTCGTAAAGTACTTACGAGATTAACTACCCTGCATCTCATTAAAATAAAACATGGCACAGAAAAACCCATTATGATACACATCAGGAGTAAATCTGTTGTCTAACATGCCTATCGCTGACTACGCGGTACGCAGTGGGCAATTTTGACCCCGGAGCACCCGCACAGTGTGAACAACCGCCACCTGTGAAAGTCACGGGGCCACTCGGTAGCCGCCCAGTGCCCATTCCACCGTTTTTATTGACCATCAACATTTGAAACTTGTTCTTGGTGATCTTTACTCGGAAACATTCGTCGCCCGCTCTCACGGTGTTATGGTAATAATAAACCGTGGTTATTCGCGTGTCTTTTCACCATAAACAGAGGTGGTGTTACGGCGAGAGGCCGGCCAGCAGGGCTCCGTGCACCCAGGGGCCGGGCTCCCGCGGCGCGCCCGGCGCTCCGCTTATTGACCGCTCGCACGAAGATCTCGATGGTAAATGAATTTCGCAATGTGTTGCATCTGGTTTGCACAGCGTGAATCAATATTATAGAAGGTTCTCTATGTATAATACCTAATTGTATTCACTGTGGGATGCCATACGATAATCACGTTAGGTACTTTAAGTTTTCGTGGTTGTGTTTCCGTCCGTACCTAAGGCTGGCTCTACATGATGGGCCATCATAGGGAGGCAGCTATACAACCAGATCGAAATATCGTTAGCTCCCTCTAACGCATAGCGGCGTCCCTATGATGGGCCATCATGTAGAGGAGCCATAATATAATTAAGTCCTCTGAGTAATTACCTACCTGTCATTACTTGGATGGAACTTATCCTTTAATCAATTCGTTTAACCAATTTTTAAGAAGGAGATTATAAGCTAACTAAATGTTAAATAAAACAATCACTGATTTCTACGGATCCTTATTATTTTTGGAGTTAAGTAGTGACAAGTGTCTTTTTTGTTATTTATTGATTAAAGACTATCATCATCATCATCGCTAAATTAAGAAAGACGGAGATCCATGGTAATACTTATTTTTTTGTAATTGGAAGTAATGATCAGTATCGCATATTTACTTCAGTTTACGCAGACGCGTGGGCCACGGGCATGGGCGCTAGCGACCGCGATTTATCGTTTGCGGACGATTGGATTTATTAATTCTGTCGGCGCGGGATTGCTCCAATTAAGTGCGGGGAGTAAACATGCCGCTGTCATGTTTATGCCGTGTGCTCGGACCGTAGTACTAGTAAGATAATCAGTGGGTATACGTTAGGGCATGCAATACCGGTATTATTTGTATGGGCAATCCCGGAACTCCGGTAATAGTCCATACAAGCAATACCGGTATTGCATGCCCTATTCTATTATACGTAGATCCGAAAAGAAACGATGACGGAAACAAGAAAAACATTATTCAAATACTCCCATTATTGAACGACGAAATTTAATACAAGAGAATAGTGAATAGGGTAAGTAGGTTTATGTAAAGTAAATACTTTTATAGGAATAAACGAATACTACTTATCTATTTTAAGGCTTTCAATATATTTACTTATTAAGTAAGCCTACGTGAATAAAATTATCCCATCATCTGATCCTGAACTGATTACAATGGGACCAACTGTCTAGTAATGACATCGTCATCAGGGTCATCGAATAATCGGTGAACATACATTAAAAAAAAACAAGCAAAAACCAAGATCCCGACGAATTGAGAACCTCCTCCTTCGAAATCGAAATCTTGAAGGCGGTTGAAAATGTTCGTGTTTTTGCCTTGCGCTTGAACAGTGGGGTTCCATAAACAAAATAAAACCAGATTTTAAATGGAGTTTCTTAAAGTGTCACGCAACTGCTAATAATTTCAGGTAGTCAGGTAGTTAAGTATTTCAGTACCTTACCTACTGATTTTAATCTTTCACCGTGCGCTGTGATTTGCGACTTCTGAGTTAGGGGTATTTTAGCAACCTACATGGCAATTAGAAGATTTGTGAATGGATGGCAAAAGGCCCGACGGGTTAACCCTTGTGCCGTGGCTTCGGGGAAGGCCTTTAGTCTGGGACGCAAAATGCGTGGATACCTTAGCACCTTCCCACCTCAACAGGCAGTGCTGCCGCCACCGCTGAAACCGCAAAGCGCCGCAAATACGCAGCTCTAGGCGAGAGATACGTATTTGCGGCGTTTGCCGTAGAGACATTAGGGCTATGGGGGCCAGAGGCTCTTCATCTATTCAAAAAACTGTCCTATATGCTCATTCGCTCCACCGGTGACCAGGAGGCTGACTCGTTCCTCGCTCAGCGCATTGGCATTGCCATTCAGCGAGGTAACGCAGCCAGCCTTATGGGCACCTTACCAAATAGCGGTGACATAGGGGACATTTGTACATATAGTAATATAAACCACGTAGGGTAGGTAGTATTTATTAATACTACGTAGCCCAGGCTAGGTAGTATTAATTAGTCAGTTTTCTATATACTGTTGTTTGTCCTTTTGTTTGTATTTTAATAAATGTACTTAAAATTTGTTGGTATTCATTTGGTGGTTAATATTGGGAACCTTGCTAAATGATAAAAGGCCCTTACTGGCATTCAAGTTTTACTTCGTGTCGTAATCCTTTAGTAATGTCGGTTTTATAGCTACCAAAAAATACTTAGGTACTTAAACGCGGCACCTGTGTTGAATTGAAATACATATTACATAGTTATTTTGCAGATCTCATGCAGTAAGCTAAATATAAGTTTATATTTGTTTGTTTATTTCTACGCATCAAATCTTGTAAGTTAAATTTCAACCACTTCCCGGTGTCTGATTGAGCTGAAATTTGGTATACTTCCGTAGTTTACATGACAATGCTACTGGGTGCAGTCAGCAACAAAACTGTTCCAAAAAAAAATTTGGGAGTTACTTTTCACGCAAAAAATCCCAAAAGTTTTACCACATTTATAATGAACCTGTGATGGAATTCGATTATTGTCTATATTTGAGTGATCTAGACAAAATATCCAGATGTCAACAATCAACATGCGTGTGCGTCATTCGCTGGCACCCGCTAACTGAAATCACAATAGCTCAAGTGATTCGTGGAACCCAAACTGAATAGATACATGTTTGTCTGCACCCAATCAAATAAATTTTAGAAGATCAACATTACTTTTGGCACAAATACGAGTAAATAATATTTACATTTAATTCAGTGCTCGCCGGGACAGATGGGATTTTTAAAGATAAAGATTTTTTTTCATAGCACATAATAGTTTCCATTTGTCCCCGCCATTGCCATGCTGCGCGCGAATCAGGCGCGGACAAGATAAGAGCACATCGAATATAAATAATACAATACATAATAAAACCAAGTAGAAATTATCGCTTTTAGTTATAAATAACAATATCACAGCGGTTAATCTAAACTAAATATATATATAATACAGCCACGTAACCTAGACATTTACAGACAACGAAAGCTTAACCCAAACCGTTGAAGTTATTAGTGATAGATATGTATTTAAGATTAAACTACGAGTAGGTAAGTATAATAATATACTCGTATTAAATGTCATGAGTCGTGGAGCTCCTTCATGAAAAAAAAATTGGAATATCACCCCTAAGAAGGGGACTAAGCGGACAATCATTTTTTATGACTTTCACGCAGATGATAGTAGCCAGGGAGGCTACTTATTATATATATCTATATTGCAATATCCAATTTTATTTATTTTCGGTAATTTTAGATACTCAGGGTACTCGCATCAGTATTTTGAAATGGACAATAACTATACACACAACCAAAGACCAGTTAGGTATTTCATACTGTTCCACAAAATATACCTAAGTAGCGGTGTGAACTCTAGCAGATAACACAGATATAATTGGAAATATATTGATTTGCATCTTCTGCAATTAGTGCATGCGTAGGTGTAGACTGTAGGTACTTGTATAAGTACTTAATTAGAATGCAGCGAGCTCTTGGCTTAGATTACCTGATGTATGGTGTCCGCTAATGATTTAATTTAGATCGATAGCTTCCCATAGATCCTGCGCAGACGTCGCCTGTTAGTTTATTAGCCCCAATTCTATGTTTATACATTTACATTCGTGGACAAATTTAAAAGCGAGGACATTTTTCGTGACTTCATGGATGCAGACACATTTTGACGCAATTTTACCAGTACATAGGTCAGCTATTCAAAAGCTAATGTAACATCCAACCATTATGGACTTATGAATAATTACTGTATATAATGTTGTCAGACGTCTCAATTTTCAGGGCCCTGATGTGTAGGGCACTAATCTTATTTACGGAACCTACTTAGCGATATACAACCCTACTGAATAGTACAACGTTGCTTTCTTGTCGTCGGCGGAAGCGCCACCACTTAGTTCAATTAGGTCCTCAGGCCGCCGGACACCGTTATCCATAATTGCTGTAAGATTCAAATAAAATTCCCTCCGTACTCTTTTAAATGTACCTACTGCCGCCATGAGATATATCGGAGCGGCCAAGGCGGTCACAAATATCTAAACAACGCCTCTATTGTCAAGGCGATAAAGTGCATGTTCAGATATTTTTGAGTACCCTGGCCGCTCAGATATATTTGATGATTTCACTACTTTCAATCTAATTACCACTAATAATAAATGTAGACTTACTCAGTATTTTTATATCTCATTAGTAAGTAACTGGTAGTAACAGACCCAATGATTGCTGACATCATAACTCATAATCAGGGTGTGTTTTCCCATTTCCCAAGCACGAGCGGAATAAGTTCTCGAAGGAACTAGCTAGTGTAACAAGATCTCGAGATGTAACAGTTGTTGTTAGGGGTTGCAGTACGAATATTGGTTTTTCAGAGCCTTCGACTCGCCAGTGGTGAAGAGACCGGAATGGTTGCCCTAAGGCGTGCGAGCAGTTTGTTTCGCGTCTACCTGTCCGCCGCGGCGCTAACGAATTGAGATGTGGCGCTAATGGTCCAGCCGGCTCGCCCTGTGGTAATTGGGGGAGCACGAGACCGCAAACCCTTCTGTAAACAACAATCTTCCCAAAAGATCAATACTTATCTATCGATTCTGGCGACTTGTTAGTATATCCTTGCGTTCAGGGTTCCACGACGTGTCTTTTAATTTTACTCGACGCTATTTACATAAGCATTGTTGTTTGCTGTATTAAAGCAACGACAATGTGAAGAAACGAATCAACAGTGCGCAAAATGCATGCAGAACCATGTGTGGCCTGACGTTATTGATTCGTTCCAAATTGGATTTTGAAATACAGTTTGTTTAAGAGAAAAATGCTTCATTGCTTAAGAGCGGCGTAACTGAATAGAAGTCAGTCATTCCGAGCGCGTGTTTAGCATGATAGTGGCCGAGTGCCGTCGAGGTGGTCAATTAGTAAAAGCGTGAAGTGGCTGTCACAGTTTGGGAGTGTATTGTGGTAGAGTCGGGCTCGGCTCGAGTTCATGTTGGTGCGAAGGCCGATGGCTCCCATTATCTCACTGCCAGCCAAGATTCATAAGCGCTACATTTGCATCCTCATTATGGACTTATGAATAATCCTTTGAACGTGAAAATGTTCATTTTTAAACGTAAACTAAATTAGAAAACCACGTCTGCACGTCTGGCATCTGGATAAACACAATGATAGTTAGGTGTATCTATAGAAATGATAATCAGATTGTAAAACTCATAGAGTACCGAACTCTTTAGTGCGTTAGCCAGCGCTCGCGCATGCGCATAGCTGATCTGTGGTGGTAAATAGTTACATAGATAGAATGTCGTTCTTAAATAATTATGACATAGATGGTATTAAAACTTGTATTAGATAGGTACCTAAATACATAATACGAGTGAAGGTATATATTAAACATAAGACGATCGAGTAAGTACAGTCACGTCTGAAAATATGAATGTTATTAATGCAACAAAAATACGTAGCCATGACTCTATTACCAAAGCGTAACGTCTTGGATACATGTTTTTGTCATAACTACTATTAAAAACGGGGTATTTGCCATGTATATTTGTGTTTTTGAGTACCCGATATTTGGGCACAGATGCATGCGCCATCATCACATCACCATGCATGGATGGTGCTACTCCGTGATCATGGCGCATGCAACTGTGCCGAAGTACCGTAGAATAACGTTAATGTCCATGTGAGCTTGAAATCATATATGTTTTTATCATATCAAAACTAATTTTACATACTCATTCATATTTTCAGACGTGACTGTGTAATGTGATGATTAGATTCAATAAAATCTTCAAGCAAAAAAGGCGTAAGCGCCGGCCGCTATACGAGGCCTGCTAGGATTAGGATAGGTAGATAGGTATAATATGCCAGGTGCAATGTTTATGAGCGGTGTATTCGCCGAAGTATAACAATATAGTGCCTAAGTATAATTAAGTTCGTGAGATAATATTATTAATTTTTCTATAAGCGTGGCCCGTTACAATAATCTCGCTAGTCACGGATTGCCCGATGAAGATGTTCCGGTGTGGCTTACCGGTGTGTATCGATATCGATCGAGCTCCCGCGCCGGATCCCCGGAATGTTATCGATTCCGTATCGATTGTTCACGCGCACAATCGTGGTAGCGATTCAGTATCGATCTGTAGCTATCGACTTCTTTTAACTACCTATCTGAAATTAACGTTATAAAATTAATTAGTGAAATGTTAAACGAATTAATAATACTCGTACATTTTGGTTTTGGTTCTGATGGTGATTCTAACCTGTGTGATTCTAACAAGGTGTAATAAAAATACAGGTGATCCTTTCAAGGGTAAAATTGGTATCGAATTCTAATTATGAAAATCCTAGAAAAAAAAATGTTTTATATGGAAGGCACGCCGGCTGGGATGACGTGTCCCATACGAATTTTTTTTTCGTGGCAAAAAATTTTTACTCCTACTTTTTCTTACTCGCAATACTATACCAATTATGCCCTTCAAGTTTAGTTTCAAGTTTATTTGCATTCATGTTGTACAAAAAGGTTTTGACATATTACTGTTTCAAACATGAGCCCTGCAAGGGCATGGCAATTACTTATAATCTAAATTATTATATCTAACTTAAACCTAAGAAAATTACACTGTAACTTTAACAACATTAATATATATTAGATCGACGTGGTCCAGAAGGACCTGTGCGAGTTGAGCGACATTCGAGCGGCTGATTGGCGACGGATCGCACAGGATCGGAACGAATGGCGGAATCTGGTGTCGGAGGCCAAGATCCATTTTGGGTCGCTGAGCCAGCGAAGTAGTAGTAGTAGTAATATGTATTAGATACCTCTTTGTCTATATGTGCCTACTAACACTATTTAACATTTTAACGGATGACCAGTATTTTGTTACACCCTGTATGTTTAACGCAAGGTTTGTGTTGTTAAAAAATGCAGTAGGAGAACATGTATAAAGCCGTTAATTAGATAGGGTCGATATGCCGGTTGGCGGACAGTTAAGGAAGTTGCTGACTTCAAACCCCTTAAAAAAATAGTAATTTACGATAAAATATGCTAATTTCCATACCAATACGTTAGAAATATAGTCTATTTGTAAAAAGAATATGAATACTGGCTGCTTTGCATGTAAGTATTGATAAAATTAGCGATGAGTGAAAAAATACCCGAAATGCCGGTTTGCGGACAGTTTTTTCAGTATGCGGACACTAAGTGCTAGTTGGCGGACATGCAGTTTTATGCAATAAAATTGCAACTGAACAAAGTTTTATTTGTTTACATTAGGGTTTTATATCAATGGTACTATCTGAAGACCGTTTTTATCAAAATATAGTCTCTTCGCGGTCCTTACGACCTTTAAAAAGTAGGATTGTTTGTTTGAAAAAAACTTCGTTTAACTGACTATATCCAAAGTAATTCGCGTTAAAAGCGTTGAATAAACTTGATCTTCTTTGTTTTTTCCATACTTTATGGACGGTGAGTTCAAAAGTGGCGGCGATGAAATGAGATACACAAACCTATTATTTTAGAAATTAATTATTTAATCATAAAAAACTGTTAACATCGTCGAAGCTTGTTATGACGGTAAAAAATAAGCGTGCGGCTTATCTAATGGTGAGCCGCTATCATAGTCTATGGACGCTTATAACTCCAGTTGAGTAACAAGAAGAACGTTGCCGTCCAGTAAAAGAACAAGGATGTTGTTTAGATAGATTACGGGACGAATATAGACCGCTCACAACCTACATACTGCATCGTTGGGAACTATCTAAAAGACCTATGCAATGGTATACAACATATTGGTCAATCTTAGAAACTACATAAGAGATGCGGACTTAGTAACGCTCTCTAAGGAAAAGATTTTATATCTATTCTATAGACGACTGCTATATTTATGAAAAAATATAATCTTTTAGCATCGCTGGCCCTTGCCAGCCATTGCCATTCGTCAAGGTAAAAGTGAAAAGACTGGAAACTTACATACATATGGCGGGAAAAAGTTGATATAAAAATTGAAGAAATTTGAACCTTATGTTTTTTTTCAAGTTCAAATTTCATCAAGTTTTTGTCCCGATTTGTTAACTTCTTCCCACCATGTACGGATTATTAAATAATACTAAATTTTAGTACACTGCTTCGGATAGGTTGTCTACCTATTCTACTATCTTTGATTAAAGCCTTCCATGATGACAGCCCACACTACACTCACTCCCATACGTTTTTTGCGCCGCTGGTTGCGTCGGTCCAGCGTTACAAATTTTGACAATTTAAACTCAAGTCCACCGGGATAGAAAGGCTCTCGAGTGAACTGCGTACCTAAGTACCTCAACAAGAATTACTGAAGATCTGGTCAAGATCGTAAGGAACCGTAGGGTGAGGGCTGAGCACGACCTATCATTGTGGAGATCCTTAGAACTTTACGAGAGACCTAATATGTCTAGCAGTGGGCATCGTTTAGCAAATGTAATTATGGTGATAATGATGAACTATCTTAGCAATTAGAGAACACCAAACACGCCGCAAAGCAACGGATAGGCACTTTACTTCCTGTGCACGTTTGTGTCTGGACCGGATGTCTAAACAAGAGATAGGTAAGTGTTTTATGACACAGAGAAGGCAAATAAGCGTACAAACTACATAACTATTAATTTACTTTCCTAAAAATCTCACGTATCCGCATACTGAAATCACATTTTACGTAGTCGCGGATGACCGGACAAGAGTTTATAAGCGGTTTTCAAATTAATTTTACTATCGATTTTAAACAAATTAAGTGGTCGCAAACTAAAAAATAAGTAGTTCGGCAACTAATATTAACATATTATAAGTATTTAAGTAGTCTTTTTAATTATGTGTTACACGAAGTGAAAATCAAAAATCGGTATAAGATGCCAGTGAGCGGACACGTGTCCGCCAACCGGGATACTTAACAAATTTGCATACCGGTTGCGCGGACAGTCAATATTTCTATAACTTTAGAAAGATCATGAGAAAATCTCTATAAATAACGTACATTGGCTCATAATTTAACCGAACTAAATGCCTAACACAAATGTAACACGAATACAAAAGAAGAAACTTACGTTTATCCGCGCGCCTTGTTCTTAATTTTTTCGTAAGATATCGACCATTTTGGTCACTACTGAGGAAGAGCGTACATAAACATTTTTTTTTCTGGCTAAAGGATGCATCAATTGTTTTAAAGTGAATACATTATTATTTCATAACTATCTGAGTGTCACCAAACAAATTCATTTTATTACTAAGAACAGCAGGAATCTTATTTTTTGCATTTTAAGAGAAGTTGTCGGCCATTTGTCCGGCTACCGGCACTGTCCGCGCTACCGGCACAATGACCCTAATTAGTTATTAAGGTACCTATATGGTATCCTTAGCCTTATGGCCATGGATACCTAAACGATAAAACTGGTTGAATAGGTACAGTTATTTTATAAATAGGTCTACCTTACCTACAAAAATCTAAAAATACACTACCATCAGATACTTAAAGCAAAGCGTGATTCGGTTAAGTGAATACTGAATAGGTACCTATCGATTTCAATCTCCAAATTTGATATCTAATATAAAAGTAACCAATCTTGGTGTCGTTTTTTAGCCAGTAGAATACCGATTGTTACAAAATGCCGGCATGGGTGAGCTTGCCTAAGGAAGTCAAGTCATCCTGGGTCGGTTCTCACGACTTTTTATGTCGAGCACCCGCAGTTAGTTCAACTTGATCATAGTATGACATACACATTTTATTCGTTACTTACTCTTACTTTTATGTAGCAAAGGAATGTCACTAGAATAATTGATTCATATTATTATGTAAGATAACATTTAGATTCCTTGTGCTAGTTTTTCAAATAAATATAATTTGAATAGTATGATTATTTTGAAATAATACTACAATCTGAATTAAGATGGCGACACCAACGCGGTCAGTACTACAGTCACCATCAGATAAATCGGAGCGGCCAAGGTGGTCACAAATATCTGAACAACGTCTTTATTACTAAGGCGATAAAGTGCATGTTCAGATATGTTTGAGTACCTTGGCCCCTCCGATATATTTGATTGGGACTGTAAGTACTTAAAAGTACTTACACAAATAAATCCCAAACTTGATGCCAATAAAAATCTAAAACAAAATTAGAGACATAGAAATATTTGACAAAGAATTCAGCATCCTAGCATTTCACAGACACGTTATGTCGAATCTACGGTATGGGATAATATTATGGGGATACGCGAGTACTATGAAAAAAGTTTTTCTGCTGCAAAAAAAGTGCATAAGAGCAGTATGCGGTGCTCATTTCATTGCCCCCTGCAGACCTCTATTCCGGAAGCACAGAGTCCTCACTTTGCCCTCTCTCTATGTGTATGAGACCTGCATGTACACAAAAGCGAATATAAATAAATTCGATTTTGCGAAGCGAAATCCTAGGCAAGCCTCTGGTCGGAGTGGACTCAATTTAAAATTTCCGGATTGTGACTCGCAACACTACCGAAATAGCATACTATACATGGCAGTTAAAGTATTTAATCATCTGCCAGAGGATATCAAGATACTTGATTTTCCCGAATTTAAATTTAAATTGCTGAACTGGTGTATTAACAAACAATACTATAAAGTTGATGAACATTTTGAAGGTAATATTAATAATAATTAATAATTGCACCCAGTCATTGCTCCTACTGACATTGTATTAATTTCATAATTCCACTTTCTAGTCATCACTATTCCATTAAGTAATCTTCTGACATCATATTCTGAATTTTTGTTATGCCTCAATCCATTTCTATATTATCTAGTTTAAACTGTATTATTTATTACTTATTGACATTAAATTTTAATTGAAACATATACCGTGTACCTGCATTAGGCTAAGAAAATATTATGACATAGCATGCTAAGATTATACTTTAATTTAATTTGTATAAACTTAATTTTATTAAAATGACGCACACTTAGAATTATTATTTTAAAACTGACTGTAACTAGCATTTTTTGTATAATATTAGAATCAATTATTAATTTTTGCATGCCACTGGGTGGCTGAATGTATACGGAACATACTGACATTATAATTGTAATATTTTATTACCTGCATTCTAGCAAATAAACATATTTCTATTTCTATTTCATTCTGAAGACATTTTTGTTAAATTAATTTGTAATAACTAATGTATTCTCATCGTTTCAGACCCATTCGGATCAAATGCCCTTCCGTTGCGAATTCTGCTCGCGGCACTTCAAGCACAAGAGGTCCCGAGACCGCCATGTGAAACTGCACACCGGCGACCGCAAGTACCGCTGCCCGCATTGCGAGTCTGCCTTCTCCAGGAGGTAGGACATTTTTGCTCTACTGTTCTACTCACTGATTTTACGCTAGCCATAGGGGTGTGCGTAATACATACTTTTTTCGGGGTATGGCAGTCTATATCTATTTTATTTCTAGGGATGTCGTTTAATAGTGTTATTGTGACTATAGGTATTTCACAATAAACATCTTAAGGTACACCCTTACCTAGCTTAAAGTTAGCCCGAAGATAAGAACACTCACACAAAAGGATAAAGAAATGGTCGCACTAGGTATATGGACGAAATTGTTTCTCTAAGGCTGTGCGTTTCCACTAGAGATGAGCGAGCATGCGTTGCGAGAAATAATCCTAGAGCTGCGGTGTGGTAGGTAAATAAAGTGATTCTATTGGTTCTTAAAAACAGATGCCTCGCAACATATCCTCGCTCATCTCTGGTGGAAACGCAGCCTAATTCTAAAGCTTAAGTAGAATCCGTCCTAATGGTTATCACCATAATTAGATTCTTATAGGTAAGTGAAAAGCCTCGAAGCTAGTAGGATACAAAATCCTTAAGTCAAAGCCCATTGATGTTGGTGCGAGTATGGCACAACGCAACGGTAAGACGACGCGAGGTGCGACAATGGGCCTCTAAGATTGATCACCGTGGCACAAAGCTCGCTCCTCGACCACGATGCGTCACCTTTTTCGTCACCTCGCCGCGGTCACGTGACTAATTCCACGCAATTTGTCGGCCCAACGACGGTCGTCGAGTGAAAAGAGATGATGCGCTGACAAATGGCGTCGAGGGTCTCACAAAAATGAAATAATGGCCCGTACCTAAACTGGCACGACGAGCCGGGCCATTAGCGGAGGTGTTTGGGCGAACGCCTCTATTCTGTAGTTTGCGTGAAAAGCCTCTTTGTTAGTTCTGTTTGGTCCGTGCTTTATGTGGGCACTTATGTCTCATATGACAAATTGTCATCAGTGGTCACATAAAAGACGACTTTATCTCTCGTGGATGTTTTAGAAACGACATTTACATTTTTTGTGGGTGTAATTTTGGAATGTTTGACGCTCATAAAAATAAATCATTTTGTTTGAAGTTATAACGTTTATAGAAATACCTACCGATAAAGTTTTAGATTTTTAGAGCAACAAAATAGTGATCACCTTATCCAGAAGACATACTAAAAATATAATTTGTAAGAATAAGTAGACACATGTCATAAGATCGCAGAAGATCTACTAAGTAGGTTTAGAGCGTTAAAGTTGCCCCGTAATCATTACAACACATAATTAAGTAAAGTAGCTTAAGTAAACACAAAAGTAGCTTTTTGTGTTATCTACAAAAAAAATTACGACAACGATGACCTGTTTTGTACTGTTAGGTATACGACATCTTATTTTCCAGTGATCACCTTAAGATCCACATGAAGACCCACGATATCCAGAAGCCTTTCCAATGCACCGTGTGCAACCGTGGCTACAACACCGCGGCGGCGTTGACGTCGCACATGCAGGGCCACAAGCGCGACCGCGAGGGCCGGGAGACCGACCGGCGGCGCGCTCTGCGCTGTCCGCGATGTGGGGACGCGTTCCGTAGGACCGATCTCTTACAGGTTAGTACGAATACCTTAAAATATCATACTAGCTTGTTCAGCTAGTGCTACAACACCGCAGCCACGTTGACGTCGCACATGCAGGGCCACAAGCGCGACCGCGAGGGCCGGGAGACCGACCGACGGCGGGCTCTGCGCTGTCCGCGATGTGGGGACGCGTTCCGTAGGACCGATCTCTTACAGGTTAGTACGAATACCTTAATATATCATACTAGCTTGTTCAGCTAGTGCTACAACACCGCAGCCATGTTGACGTCGCACATGCAGGGCCACAAGCGCGACCGCGAGGGCCGGGAGACCGACCGACGGCGGGCTCTGCGCTGTCCGCGATGTGGGGACGCGTTCCGTAGGACCGATCTCTTACAGGTTAGTACGAATACCTTAATATATCATACTAGCTTGTTCAGCTAGTGCTACAACACCGCAGCCATGTTGACGTCGCACATGCAGGGCCACAAGCGCGACCGCGAGGGCCGGGAGCCCGACCGACGGCGCGCTCTGCGCTGTCCGCGATGTGGGGACGCGTTCCGTAGGACCGATCTCTTACAGGTTAGTACGAATACCTTAATACAGGGACTGCATAACCGGAATATAAAGGTACCTTTATAAAACGGTATGACGTCATACCGCATGTTTCGGTATGATTTCGATAGCGCAACCGATATATTTCTGTACAGAAATATAACGGTACCGCTATTTTTTTCGATACTTCAACCGTTATCATAAAGGTATGGATTGACGTATATGAGGGTGAGGATGCCCCGCCGACTGACCGGCGACAACCAATCAGCGTTAGTTATTGAGTGCTTGCCCTAAGCACCTATTTTGTTTGATTTCGTTCAGTGCGGCACATTTTTGAGTTATTCGCTGTTAGCTTCTTGTCGTTAGTTGCGCTTTATTCGCATATGTTTTGTTGATTTTAGGATTTCATAAGTAGTACAAGACACCTTTAACAAAACATTTTCAGTTATAAAAATTAAATAAAAATTTAATGAAAATTAAATAAAAATTAAATAAAAATTAAATAATAAATTTAATAAAAATAAAATTAAAATTCAAATAAAATTAAAATAAAAATAAAATAAAAATAAATTAAAAATAAAATAAAAAAAATTAAAAAAATAAAAATAAAAATAAAACAAAAATAAAATAAAAATAAAATAAAAATAAAATAAAAATAAAATAAAAATAAAATAAAAATAAAATAAAAATAAAATAAAAATAAAATAAAAATAAAATAAAAATAAAATAAAAATAAAATAAAAATAAAATAAAAATAAAATAAAAATAAAATAAAAATAAAATAAAAATAAAATAAAAATAAAATAAAAATAAAATAAAAATAAAATAAAAATAAAATAAAAATAAAATAAAAATAAAATAAAAAAAAAATAAAAAAAAAATAAAAATAAAATAAAAATAAAATAAAAATAAAATAAAAATAAAACACTGAAATCAAAAATATTAAAAGAAAACAAATAAAATAATAAAGAATTTTTATTAAATAGTACATTATTGTCGAGGAGGTGAAGTAGCCCATTGCGGGCTGAGTATTATGTTTAAACGGACGACCGGAACGGGAGTCCGTTTAAGTTAATACGAAGCCGGCAATGGCTCTTCACGCCGAGTCAAATATAGTGCTTTTCTCAAAAATGGTGCAAGAAAATAAAAATAAGTAGGTGTGTCAATCGAAATAAATTTTATTAAATATTAACATTTGTTTTAGATAGTTCGTTGAAGTATGCCAGGAAAACAGTTTCAGAAAATGATGAGGCTTGCTTTACTTCTCGCCATTTCATAAAATCCTCGTATGCCTTCATATATTTGTCCTTAGATTTCGCTGGAAACAAGTTATTCATTGCAGAATTCGCCTCTGCTCTTAATTCTGGAGGCGTATATTCCATATTCTCGTCACATGAAGTGGAACTCATTTTCTTTAAATAAATACTTTCACTATTACTACTATTAGTATTTCGTTTACTTCGTTAGCTACTTATAAAATTTTCATAGAAAAAGTAAAAACATTTGCTTTACCGCCTTTTACTTTTTTTTAATATTCAATAGAAGTGTATTTTTCTGCCGAACAACGCCAATCTATTTGAGACAGCTAAAAAGACGCGGTACCAACATTATAAATAATTGTAACTCGTTCTCTATTTTGGCTGTTTAGGAACTGTTCCACCTAGTTCTATAGCCGTTACTACTTAAAAAAAAGTATGTACCTCGACAATAATGGAATTTGTATTGGAAATTTACGGATCGAAATCGAGACTGCAATTTCCGTAACTTTTTAAATTTTTAACTGACCATAAACGAAGCACTTCACCGCCTGATATTAAACCGTAAAAGTCAACCTTGCGGGACATTTTTGAGAAAAATATATTTACCTAACATTCAACTTCATATCTGCACTGATATAATTATTAATATCAATTATCTATTTAATGAATCTACACTAAAAACTTTTCACCCATTTTCAATGTTGAAAAAGACTAAACATTAATTATTTCCAATTATTAGTTATTTGTAACAGATTGATGAGTCAATTGATTTTAATTCTAATTGAAATCAATTTGCATTGAACTGTTAGTGTTCAATTGTCTCAGAGTACAAAAACAATCTTCTCCAATGTGCTCGGAAATGTTCACCTTACTGTAGCAAAATTAGTACGTGAAGTTCTTAATTTTTTACCACAACGAACTTAAAAAAATACTAGTAGTCCGCCTCGAACTGAAAACTCGCGATTTACTTGCAAACGAGTTGACCAATATAACAAGACCCCAAGGAGGATTTGTTTTCTCCTTCTAGCTCCATAGCGACTTGATCGATCCCGCTCATATACGAACTTACAAATTTTATGTATCTCTGCTACAGCCCCAAGAAATGTCATAAAGACAAACTATCGAAATCAAAAAGCCATCCAAATGCCGAGACGTCCCAGTAGCCAGGTGACAGTTCGGTTCGGTCTGGAGTTGTTTGTAAGAACTCACTTCGCATACGCTCCGCGAGTTCGAAAGATCAATATTGTCCTGTCTTAGCGGACGAGAAGTTGCTTGTCAACGCCATAAATAAGTGCTATAAATAAATACTTTTGCACCGTACTCCATTGTAATAAGGTTCAAAAGTGTATACATATTTTAAGCGTTGACTACTAAAATCCATTACTGTATTGTTTTTGCTCTCACTTAACTTCACAAACAATAGGAACACATGGTACTTAACAGGTAAAACCCAAAGCTACTTGAAGGTAATCATTATCAATGGCCCGCAAACTATTGTTTGTTATCTTTATCTGCACGTGCAACTATTTCTTAGTGTTTTCACCGAAGAAAGACGGTTGTCCAGCCAGTAATAATATTTATGAATAACAAAGTAGGTATATTATTATTTCACTTAAAATACTTTTAAATTGTTGCATTGGTCTACCTGTAGCATTTCTTACTAGGGAGTAAATATTAATTAGAGATATTAATATATTTATTTGGATGAACTTTCATATTCACCGACATCGACAAGTAGGTACCTAGTGCCTAGTGTACCTACCTGAGGTGCGATTTTTGATTCTCATCGGGTGGCTTATTTCGTACTAAGTAGTCATCGGCTGCATACAAAAAAAAGCACCGGTGAAATTCAAAAATCCCACCAATCCCACCTCTGGTTTTTTTGTACAAACTCATATAATGGCTGGTTATCAGAGAACAGAATAATACCAATATGTAATTACTTAAAAAAACATCTGGAATCAAATCAATGCAAAGACCACGAGTATAACACATAATGCGAAGGGTCCGTTCGACACAAGCTCTCTTTCAACAACCGAGCGGAGCGGAGCCGAAGTCGAGATTCGCGGGAACACTATATCAAGATAGCTACGGTTCCGCGTGTAACACGTATATCACAAGCCCTAGTTCAAACCCCCTACGGAGTTTTTCGGAACTTACGGAATATCAATTGATATTTATATCAATATTATTTATTATTCATCAATTCATGTCATTATTTACCAATTTATTTAATTTTTATTTTATTATTTTTTAATTTATTTTTATTTTATTTTTTAATTTATTTTTATTTTATTTTTATTTTATTTTTATTTTATTTTTATTTTATTTTTATTTTATTTTTATTTTATTTTTATTTTATTTTTATTTTATTTTTATTTTATTTTTATTTTATTTTTATTTTATTTTTATTTTATTTTTATTTTATTTTTATTTTATTTTTATTTTATTTTTATTTTATTTTTATTTTTATTTTATTTTTATTTTATTTTTATTTTATTTTTATTTTATTTTTATTTTATTTTTATTTTATTTTTATTTTATTTTTATTTTATTTTTATTTTATTTTTATTTTATTTTTATTTTATTTTTATTTTATTTTTATTTTATTTTTATTTTATTTTTATTTTATTTTTATTTTATTTTTATTTTATTTTTATTTTATTTTTATTTTATTTTTATTTTATTTTTATTTTATTTTTATTTTATTTTTATTTTATTTTTATTTTATTTTTATTTTATTTTTATTTTATTTTTATTTTATTTTTATTTTATTTTTATTTTATTTTTATTTTATTTTTATTTTATTTTTTTACTTTTATTTTATTTTTATTCTATTTTTATTTTAGTGTTATTTAAAAAATAATTCGCGTCAAAAAAATCTTCCATTTTTTATTAGTCGCGCAATACTATACCAAATTACTGTATACATAAAAAAAAATCAGTTCCATATCCGCATCGAGTTAATATCAATGATCGATTCAATGTACCTACACTATAAACTCTTTCACGAAATTTCAACTGAGGAAGACTAAAATGAATTCACTACAATTATCGCCGAGCGCGCCTCCGTGACCTTGAGCAAGTAGATACTTGCCGGCTACCTGCCCCGCGCCCCGCACCCTTGGTCAGTTGCTTTACCGCCGCAAACAAGTACCTACCTCGTAAATTCTGCGATGAAAATAACGATACCGAAATCATAACGGTATAAGTATCGCTATATTAAGGTATAGGTACCGTAACGAAAAAATTGCGATATCGTAATTTTATTTCGGTACCGTACCGCAATATTTCAACCGCTATAGCTCTACCTTTAAAACATTGCGGTATCGTAATTCTATACCAGTACCGTAACGCTTCTACCGTAACGAAATCAGTCCCTGCCTTAATATATCATACTAGCTTGTTCAGCTAGTGCTACAACACCGCTGCCACGTTGACGTCGCACATGCAGGGCCACAAGCGCAAACGCGAGGGCCGGGAGACCGACCGACGGCGGCTCATTCAGTCATAGCTACAATACCAGAGCGTAGATAGGCTTCGAATTGGTTTACGGGGCTGTTAATAAAATGACCTAAAGTGTTTGATGCATGATGTGACATTAGGATACTTATCGTTGTTGAATAAGCACAAAGAAACATTTTTGGTCCGTTTCCAGGCTCACATGACAAGCGCCCACGGAGTTGACGCAGCGGCACTCACACCCCCGCGGCGCGTCGCCTCGCAGCCGCCACCCACGCTCCTCGCCTGCATCTACTGCACACGAGACACCTTCACGAGCATGGAACAGTTGCAATTACACGTCCGAGCCGCTCATTCAGCATTACTCAATGGGGAGACCCCTCCTGACCAAAGTGTCGAACAACCCGCGCCTACCGATCTTAGCAGAAGAGCTGAAGAACCGTCGGTCAAGCGCCGGCGCTCGGATTCTGCGACACCCCAACTGGCTTTATCTCCTGGAACGCTTCTCTGTAATCAATGCGATGCAGCGCTCCCTGACTTTGAAGCGTTTCGCGCTCACTTGAAAGGTCACCTTGAAGAGGGTGGTGAATTGAATCGAACCAGCCCGACGCCGTGCCCTCACTGTGGGGCATCGTTTGCTGATGCGGCGGCTTCGGAGCGTCATCTCGCCGCACACTACCTAGCGGTTTCCTGCGAGTACACGTGCCACAGCTGCGCGCGCAGTTTTCCCACGCCGGATGACTTGCAAAAGCATCTACTGGATCTGCACGCTCATCACCTCTACCGCTGTTCTCTTTGCAAGGAAATCTTCGATTCGAAAGTAGCCATTCAGGTGAGCATTTAATTATAGTTGTTATTAGTTATTATACATAACGATTTTTTGCAAGCCTATTCACTTTTTCCCTTCATTATCGTGAATAGTAGGTGTTAGTCCAATTATTTACCAAGTTAGAGCTAACTCGTAATGATCTCAAATTCACATATTTAACTGTTCAACTCTGCCACGTCATTGTTTAACAGTAAAGAATCTTAACTAGCTGTTCTTACAAAGGCATTGTGTTGTGGTCCTTCAGGTACACTTTGCAGTAGCACACAGCGGCGAGAGCAAAGTATGGGTGTGCCGATCTTGCGGCGGGTCACCGCTGCGCTCGGAGGCGGAGGGCGCGGCGCACGTGCGCGCGCGGCACAGCGCGGCGCGGTGCGCGTGCGGCGCCGTGCTGGCGGGCGCGCGCGCGCTGCGGGCGCACGCGCAGCTGCACGCCTACCGCTGTCCCGCGCCCGGCTGTGCGGAATCTTTTGCCGTGCAGTACTTGCTTGAGAGACATATGCAGGCACACCACGCCGTCAGCCATCAGGTTAGAATTACGATTCACTCTGGCAAACTTCGGTTTCCTCAAACTTAAATTGCAAAATTTACACTTGAATTGAATTGTTATGTTGAAATGTTAAATTATTATCAGTTTTACTCTGTCATGTACATTTTACTTCCATAGTTGACAAATAAAACCTTATTTTAGGGATTGAACGGTGACAGCACGCGAGCGAAGCGTGTTGAAAACAACAACTCTGGCGACGGCGCGGACGGCGCTTGCTCGCCGTGCGCCGGTGGTGAGGCTGGCGGCGGCGACGAGCGCCGGCGCAAGAACGGCGCCGTTGCGCTGCAATGCGCGTATTGTGGCGAGCGCACGCGCTCCCGCGCCGAGCTGGAGGCGCACACGCGCGCGCACTCGGGTGCTGCTGCCGCCAGACACAAGTGCCTCATCTGTGACGAGATTCTGCCATCCGCTGCGGTGCTCGCCGAGCATAAACTCACGCATTGCAAGGTATTAAGCTACCCAAATATTAGATATATAAGCGTTATCAGTTATAACATCAGCGAGATCAAACGTAGAACTTAGTTGGTAAATTAAGTTGTAATGAATGATCAAGTAAATAATAATTCCATTCCACTTATTTTAGGTGGTAGCGGGTGATACGTGCGCCCGATGCCGCGCGCGGCTGCCGTCCGAGGAGTCTTTCCTGAGCCACATGGCACGTCACCACCCCGCGCTGCCCGCGCCATGTGTGGTGTGTCGCCAGACGCTAGCGTCCGAGGCCGAGGCGCGCCTACACGCGCGGTTCCATCTGCGCTGTTCCGGCGATGAACAGCGCTGCGCTATCTGCCTGCGCACGCTACCCGACGGCGAGGCTGGCTCCGGAGCGCGCGCCTGTGCCGCATGCTACGCGCGCCATGCGGCTCCTCGTGCTCCTCCGCCCGCCGATCACGACTGCCGACTCTGCCGCCGCGCCCTAGGCTCGCCTACACGCCTGCAGGCCCACTTGATAGAGCACACGTTCGCGGGCATCGGCGCGTTCACCTGCTACCTTTGCTCGGCCGTGTTCACGAGCGCGGCCGGTCTGCAGCGTCACCTGCCCGAGCACGCATCCGCGCCGCGACCTTACGATTGCGCGCGCTGCGGCCTCAAGTTCTTCTTCCGCGCGGAGCTCGACAACCACTCGTTTGTGCACCTCGAAGAGGCGGAAATAGCGCAACGAGCCTTCTATGAAGCGTATGCGCGCGGTGCGGCATCCGCGTGGGCGGCGCTGGCCCCTCCGGAGCCGGCGCCGGCGCCCGCCGCTGAGCCCGATGCAACCGTCAAGCGCGAACCCGAGATAAAGGAGGAGAAAACGGACGAGTACATTGAGGTGGGCTCGCCGCCGCCGCCCCCGCAGCCGTCGCCGCCGCCGTCGCTGCCGGCCGAGCCCGTCGTGAAGCAGGAGAAGCCCGACGAAGACTGAAGGGTCCATCGACCCATTTCGTCCGTGACGCGGGCCCGTCCCCGCTGCAATACTAGATTACGTCCCGACTAGCTTATATTAGATAGATAGTTATTTTAAAGTTAATATAATAATCGTTGAAATTTTGCGTTTAGAACGCCGTATTTTCAGTAAGTATAGCATCATTATGTTGATTAAGTGATGTATGTTTTATAATGTTTACATGGCTATTTGTAAAAATTGTTAAGTTAATAAATTGTCCTGTTAAGCTTCACTTATCTAAGCTAATCTTTGTTTTATTTTTACCTCAAATTATCTTGAATAGGTATTATAATAATGCACGCATCTACAATGCCAAAACTTTATTAAAACAGTGTTCCGCTTAGGTAGTAGCAACCTGAGTCTGTATCCATGGTAGGAGCGCGGCTATGTTGACGTACGCGGCAGGCACGTTGGCGTCGGCGCAGCCGAGCCCCCACGCCACCAGCCCGACCACCACCCACTGCCCGTTGACTTGGCACACCAGCCCAGAGCCGCCGTCACCCTGAAACAGTTGAAGTTAGATTTAATCGGTTGCCCGATAGAGATTTTCAAAATTCATTTTCTACTGCCATAATTTTAGCTAGCAGATGCGTAATACTTGTAGCAATCACGTTTAATGAGCGATTGTTAACTTTGACCTAGCTGTTTGGTTGTCCTACTTTTCGATTAAATAACGAAGCATGAAGGTGCCATTACAAGGGCACTCTAATTTCATACACTCTAGGGCCAATTTGCATTGACACACCTAGATTATAGTAATTGCTGATGATTGCTCACGACCAATGCTAATGATGTGATATTTAACGTAGGATGTGAAATGGACTAATTTTCAAAGCTTTTTTTATTCACGTTCGCAAGGTCCCCAAAAACTTTGAGGACTCCGGGTTCCCATAGCCCGTTTGTCTCCAGTGTCTCCATCCCAAAGGGCTAAAACATGCAGATTCGATGACCGCATTTTCGCGGTGATTGAGGTTTTCAACCCCTTCAGCAACTGTACCAACGTAGACGAAGTTCTTGAAAGATGGGAGGGTGCTAAGGATGATTCAACGTACGTGGAATATCAGACCAGAGGTCGTCCAAGTTTCCAAGGAATGAGTGTGATGCCGTCTGCCTTTTGCTTACTTCTTCGTTTAATATTATTTATTGTTTATTTATTTATTATTTATTTATTTATTGTTGATTTTATATTGCGTAAAAAAAATACATTTACTAAATTCGGGTCAATAAAAAAGTCTATTGAGTCGGGGTCTATTGACACCGAATAATTTGAGTAAATAGTTAATTAGGTACTGTACGAAGTCAATAATAATGACAGGTCAGTAAAATCACTCTTGGATACTTACTCTGATACTTTTGAAGGTGTAGGTTGTCTGCCTCAGAAGGCACATTTACATGTTGACACAAGTGTTCCGCCTAAGATTTGTCCCGTCCGTAGAATACCTTATGCTTTGCATCCAAAACTTAAAGATGAACTAGAGAGGATAGAAGATTTAAAACTAAAAGTCATAGAGAAAGTCACCACTCCTAAAGACTGAGTCAATGCTATGCTATGTCTAGACCCCAGACCATTGAATAAAGCCATAACACGACCCCATTTTCCTTACCCTACATTAGATGATTTACGTTCTAAAGTAGCAGGCGCATCAGTATTCTCCTAAAATTAGATAAAGGTTCCCAGGACCTGTGCCATCTACCAAAGGACAAATACAGGTACTTACTGTACAAGCATCCTTATTCGCCTCGCCACCAGCACAAATAAAGGACGTGGTGTCCAGAGCGAAGCTGGGTCCCAGGCGTGCCTTCTGCATTTGAGTTTGACACGTAGCTGAGTCTACAATTGGCACGTCTACTTTCTTCAAAATTTGCTGGTATTGCCCTTGCAAACCAAACATATTTTTACCCCATCCGGATACCCAACACCTGAAATTATTATTTCATGGTTAAGTATTTACAGTCTTTGTTGTACGTAGGTGCAGTTTATATTAGGTTACCTAAGTATATAAGTAGGTACATGAAAATATAGGTGTAATTAGACAGTCGCCACCTTACATATGTATTCTAGGAAGAATAGCAAGATGTACATGTACTACTATAATATATGTAATTTGTGATACTTCACAAATTTGATATGTTCCAGAAAGTTTAACAGTTTCTAGTAAAAATGGTTTTCTTTTGACATTACTTATCCTTGTTCTGTTCTTAAAACCAGGGCTCGGAATCCGGTATATGCTCCATACTAAAACACTGGTATTTTTTCCGTTCTGTTCCTTCTTTAGTTTACTATTTTTCATATTAAATTGAAAAATCTTAAAATACGAAGTCATTGCCGTAAATACAATATCGAGTTCTTTATTTCGGGGTTTTTTGAAAAAAAAACCGGTTCCGAGACCTGCTTAACCCATTCAGTGCTAATGACGACACGTTGTCGTAGCAGCCCTACGAAGCATTTTCGCTACATAGCGGGAAACCCATGTTATCGGCTACGGCGTAGCGCTACGCGCGTAGCATAGCAGTGAAAGTGTTAAAACCACTGTAGAAATTTATCTTACATTGATCTAACCTATTGATTGAGTAACGTACCTCTGACCAGTATAAGTAGCCGTAGTGGACGCTGGCAAGCACGCTCTGTTGATAGTAGTCACAGAGCCAGTCATGGGCGTCAACGGGACCGGAGCCGACAGTCGCAAAACAGTAATATCGTACTGTAAAGTGGTGGGATTGAAGGAGGGGTGGCTGAACACTTTGGCGATCGTGTACTCTTGGTATGCCACCGGCTCGTAGGTCCCGGCGGCGTCCCACTCGCCCAAGCGCACCTTGATGTTAGGAGCTGTGCCTGAAACACTACAACATGTGATTAATAGGTACCTACTTAAGTACATTGGAGATACGTATTGCTAAGATACTTACTTTCAACAGGAAATGAGTGCATTAATTAGTTATAGAGAAACGTGGATATGTTATAGACCAAGTGATTGGTTACCTAATGCGGGCATTACGAGTATTTATAATGCCGGGGCATTATGAATAATGACACTCACCAAATGCGCCTGCAATACAGCTCCGCAAACAATGGCACACATATTGGCAAGACCCGCATGCCCGTATTTCTGCTCAGAATTAGACCTGAGAGATGCAACGGCCAGGGCGGCCAGCGCTGCTTTCTGCTCATCCACATTATGAGAAACGTCGAAGAATGGCAGCGTGCGTATTTCAAATGCTAATTGTTATTGTTTATTTTGTATTAAAAGTTAGCAGGATAGCAGTAAAACCCGAAGATTCATTTACGACCATAGGTCAAAGCTTGTGAAATTTATATGTTTTGTGTTATTATATTTTTTTATTTGACCATTAATTTGTGCTATCCGCTTTTTCAATTTAGATTTAATGTCAGATATAAAAATAATAGTACGAGAACATGTTTTTTATTACTCTGCCCATAGTTGATGGACATTATATATAAAGCCGGGACAATTTAATTGTTTGAATAGTTATTATTGAACGTGTATTACTCTGCTAAATAGGTGATGGGCATTATGTATAATGCCCGGGCAATTTAATTATTTGAATAGTTATTATCAAATTGCCTACTCATATTGGTTATTTTATTATTCATAATGCCCGGGCATTATGTATAATGACCTATTTATCACGTGGTTCATAACACATACATTAAGCGAGAGTTAATTAATCTGTTACTTTTAAGTAACAGATTAATCTCTGGCCCTAGTGAAAAAGGGTACAAGTCAAAATGGCTCAGCGAATAAGGGCACAAGTCCTATAAAATGTTCGGCGCGTGTACCCTTATTCGCTGAACCATTTTGACTTGTATTGTACACTTTTTCACTAGGGCCACAGAATTGTAGTTTAGTAAGTAAGGTCACTTCTGAAAATATGGATACATTGAATGTGACAAAATACATCTAATGCTTTTTACTCCTTGGCAATAGAGTCGGGGCTACTAATTTTTGTCACATTAAATGTAAGTATCCAGGACGTGACTATACCTAAGTACCTAGCTACTTTTTGACTTTTTCACTAAATAATTATTCTTACATGTATGTTGACAGTCGATGAGTCACGGTTAGTACGTTGAATTGGTCAATCAGTACACCTCCTGCGACGTAATCGTTCTGTTTTGTCAATATAAGTGCCTGCAAAAATTTACGAGAGCGCATAATATTGATTGATGACAAAATTGACAAACCTACGTACTTATTTTTCTTTAATTCAGTCGTAGATTCCTAACCTGCCAAGGATATTCTCCGAAATTGGCTTGACCAGCGGCGGGAGCGACCGCCACAGCGGGTACTGGCTGCAGAGTGCCGCATGCTACCATCGTTGTCGAAGTTCCACAGCAGAGTACCTGTCCGGCAGGACATGCAGTTCCTCCACCGCCCTAAAACGTTTAGAAATTTACACGTTTTGTACTCGTATACTTAGCTACGCGGTAATTACTCGTGGCATTTCATAAAACAAACGCGTAAAAACTTACCGGGTTTACAATTCTTATATCAATCAAACCAGCTCCTGCGTTAGTTCCGTTATTGGTGCAAGTGCCCGCGGGTACGCATCTGCAGCCTGCTTGTCTTTTACGAATTCGATGACTGTCAGTTTCCAATAGGCTGCGCTCCCATTTGTTGGTAGGATTCGTGTTTAGTTTAATACTCCTTCGTTCCCTGGGAAACCTGACAGCGGTGTTGTAAGACGGCACTTGTGCACTGTAGCCGATAATCGGTGGAACTTGCAACGCCGCCGACGGCGCCGGGGTGGTGCCGAGCCGCGGGTCGATCGACGGCATGCCTGCAGCGGTTTCGTCAGGATTAACAATACATACAATGTCAGGGTTATCGCAAAGAATTACAGGTAAAAGAACACCACCTATAGTCACCGGGGGAGGCGTGGGTGCGACCGTTGGTGCGACTGTTGGTGGCGTTGGGGGGCCTGGCGGACCTGTCATGTTCATTGGAGGAGGGCCAGGGGGGCCAGTCATGTTCATTGGAGGGGGGCCAGGGGGGCCAGTCATATTCGCAGGTCTCACTGTAGTTGTAGTCGTAGTAGTAGGCACGAGAATGGGAGGTGGAGGAGCTCCTACAACAATAACGTTTGTAGGGGGTGAGTTTGTGGGGAGCAAACCCAAACATGCAGTCACAAGCCACAGACACATTTTACTTGGTTAAATTATAGACTTAACTGGAGTGCACACTGCACAGTAGGTGGTCTGCGACTGACGGTCAGGTATGAAATCGGAGATGGTGATGAGCGAGCATTAAATATGTCCTTACCGGGTGCAATTGGTGGTATTCCCCTAACAATTGTAGCCTTCATGGTATAATGCGCTTGATCACATAGCGACAAATTGTTGCAATTTACAAAATGTGAATAACTAATTTGTTCTACATTTTGTAATCCTATTCATCTTTTGTAGCACAGGTGTTTTACCTAGACAGCTATGACGTAAATTTATTAAATGATGATTATATGCTGTGATTCGCATGAAATAAATAAATCGGTTCCTTGTCATGGTTTTTAACAGGTGAGTTCTACTTAAACTAATAATAAGGTATACACATAGAAAGTCATGTAGTTATTTGTGTTTCTAGTGTCTACAACATCAGGTGCTTTTTTACAAACTCTTATAGACGGAGAGGTAGCCACGTCAGATATGACACAATAATGAGAGCAACGAAACCCTTCTAGTCAGTTTGCTATACTTACTGCTTATTTATAGATCTGGACATCTGGCAACTGTAAAGTTGCAGGACACAAGAATGCTGAATGGTTTTGATGCAATATTATGACAAATTATATAAATAATTAGATTATATCATTGCCAAAAGTTTCTGTTGGGGAAAAGTAGAGCCAAACGTCGTAAGGCTGCCTCTACATGATGGACGCAGCTATACAACAGAACGAGATCGCAATATCGTTAGCTCCCTCTAACGCATAGCTGCGTCTCTATGATGGGCCATCATGTGGAGGAGCCATAAAATGTAATTCATAGTTTGTCATCTAACGTTTCTGTTTCCGCAATAAAAAGCAATGTTTTTTTTTAAATGTTAGTAGTACTATTTTCCAATTCAAAGGTTTAATTAGTGTATAAAGCTCCCTTTGTCCGTACTTTATTGTGTATTAGGTAAGCTAAACAGCGGGGTCAACTAACTCAGCAGCTTACGGAACAAGTATAGTACCTAGATATACATTTTCAGATACAACCGATACGAACCTTTCATCATCATCATCATCAGTCGTTCCCTCAAAGCTGAGGATCGTGACATCATGTCCTTCTGTTAAAGATCAGGTTCCTCAACAGGCTTCTATCCCTTGCTACGCACATGGCTTCGTGCAGTTTTAATTACATGGGTGCAGTAATTTGGGCACACCATCTTGCAGGGGGAGGGCCTCTAAGTCTCGTGCCTTCAACTTTTCCCGTCATTATAATTCGGAATCGGGGTTTTGAATCGGAGCAAGACCTACATACCTAACTTTTAATGAAATATTATCAGTTGAGCCATTTTCAGATCTGGACAGGCTGGGAGTGAACCTTAGGTTAGGTTAAGGTCCCGCTTTTTTTTTAATACTTTTTTTTTCGGTCCAGTCCCCGCGAAGTGTACGGGCGGCTGGATCCGTAGTGCCTGTATGTGTTTTTTTTTACTATGACGAAATGATTGATTCGGGTAGGTAGATACCCTTATACGTAATCCTGAAAATATGGACATCTTGAAAATACAAACCATTTGAGCGCTGATTTGGTTTGCACTAATGAGAAGTACTTACTTACGTTATAAATGGGTACCTACGTATTTATGTTTTTTTTTTGCGTCAATCACCGCACCAGTTTGTGGCCAAAATAAGTAATTACGCATGGTGTGAAGTGAGTTCAACCGTAATCGCTATGATTATGGAGGAAGTGGCTCAAACGGAGTCACGTTCACGAATTTTCATGTAATTTGCCTAAACCACCCTAAATTTTGAAGGTATTGAAAGTATTATATATTATATACCTTGGAAGGCCATCTTCGACCAAAACCAAAAAGTGAGGCCGAAAGAGAAGTCAAAGTAAAGGATTGCATCGCGTTGCGACATTTTAGCTCTGTGGTAATAACGACGTCATTAGACGTTTAATGGCAACATGAAAACAAGTCAATATGTGTCAATATGTCAATATTGTAACAGGAGAATAGAACAAAGCCTTCTGCTGCTGTGTCTGGGACCTTGAAGGTTAGGACTATCAGAAGAATTTAGTTGAATTTTATTAAAAATATCATGGTGGTGGCAAACAAGCATGCAGACCGCCTGCTGGCATCCGGCGGTTACTGTAGCCTGTGGACGCCTGTGCGGCCAGTAATTTGGATATATCAGAAATTGTGGCAATAGTGTGTGAATCCTCTTGAGTTGCAGGCATCCATAGGGTACGGTACCATACCATCAGGCGGGCCGTATGCTTGTTTGACACATGTACCTAACAGTCTTTCTCAGTCAGTTAGCCAGCCCGTGGTAAAAATAGTAATTATCGGAGGTGAAAATCAACTGAAGGATTAGAGGTACAGTCAACGTCAAAGATATGTTTACACTTTTGCACCTTACTCCATTGTAATAAGGTGCAAAAATGTAAACATATTTTTGACGTCGACTATACCAATTACCACATTAGAAAGATATATTTTATGCAACCGGTTGTCTAACCTAACCAAAACGTAAGCTTAGATTGTTTGAGTTTGTCTTGAATCAGTTAAATCAAATACCTACAGGTTTATCATCAGCCAAATGTTCCGCCGATGAAAAAAAAAGCTTGATGCAAACTCATTCCATGTGAGCAGGCCATCTTACGTCGAAACAAAGAACTACTAAGCCAACGTCATAACTACTAAGATAACTTGACAACTGGCGTTGAAACCAGTCAGCTGAGTCAGCTCGCAAGACTCTGAGCGAGCGACCGAAATACCCATATAGATGGCGCCAGGCGCGAACCCGTCAAGCGCCGCTTCCGCGCACGCCGAGCGCCGGCCATAGGGACGTCAATACAAACAACAAGACTACAAACGAGAACGTTACGTATATGTACAGCTTATGGCGACAGGCGCAGCCAGTAGACTGTAGAGCTCAGTTTGCGCACTCTGCTTGTATTTAGAGGTTGAGCGCACCCACTTGACTCGGAGAGATATCGTTATCGCGTGTTCGGATCGGATCATGACTGATTTGTGCTATTTATTCTGGGGGACTTTTGCGATAGTGTTTTACTTAGTGAGTTACATGCGCTAGGAATATTAGCTTAATTGTTCGCTGGTGGTAAAAAATCTAAATACAATATCAAAGTGTAAGTGTATCCATCACGTCCTGATAAAAATGTGCGCATCTGTCGTTTCGATTTGTTTTTGTTTACATGATCCACAGCTCGAGCTCCAGCTCCAGTGGAGACCCGTCTTGGCTCACAGAATATAATAAACGTGTTGTCTTCGTGCCGTGAGAGATTTTGACGGGTAGATCAACTTGTTGCCTTTTAAAAATGCCTTCATTTAGTCAAGAAATTAACGTGGACCTTAATTCCAATGAGAAAGACACCCTGAAAAATGAATCCAGCGATGGGAAAGTGAATGGGGAAAGTAGATTCGTGCCCACCGATCGAGGCTCCGACAGCGCTCCGGAGGGCCTGAACACCGACCAGCGTCTCGCTTTCGCCTTAAGAGATTTTCTCTCGGGGTCGTCAAATGCAGTCATTAGCGATAGTGAGGGTGAGCCGTCGCCTATGGCCCTGGAGCACGGCCTACCGTTTATAGATGAGCCGATTGATCCCGAAGACGTGACGCAATCGGATGAGGAGCGACCTCCGCGTCGGGAAACGGAGGAAGTGCTTAACAACGCGGCCTGTCGGCTCAGGCGGTGGCGCGCCGCTTCGCGGAAGCTGAGGCGGCCTAGGATCATTGACAATTTGTGTGGCAGTGAGGACAGGAAGGGTGGCAAGTCGTGTAACGGTGGCCACACGGACCTGGCGGACCGGCTGCGGAGCCTGGCGGTGGCGGGCAGCATGTCGGCGTCGGCCGGCGAGCTGTTGTCGCTAGCGCCACCGCCGCCGGCCGCCACCGCGCCTCCCTCGCCTGGATGCCTGCTCTCACCTTCGCTAGCCGACCAAAGTTCTGCGGAGTACTTTGTAAGTAAATCTAATTTAATACCTACCAACTAATTTTTTGATTATCATGTTATGTTACTGTCAAATAAGGAGAAGTCTACATCGTGATGAGGGGTGGAAATCTAGTGGGGATGTCTTATTTTTTTAATGCACAAAAATACTATCTGCGATCACACCTACTTACCTACTATACAGCATACACCATTGTAACTTTTATCTCATATTATGGGATTTATGGGGGTAGATATGCTCCGACAACCTTACCTACCATAAATTTGGTAGAAATACATCAAGGTTGTAGGTAAGTACGTAAGCTTTTTGAATTTGGAACCTCCGGTTCCACCACGCACAATTGACGATCAACGTTACATATAATATATTACACATAGCGGCGCAGCTGTCATTCCATAGAGTACTGTCAAACTTTTACAAACAAATTTTGACGATGACGTTAACGGACGGTTTGGTGCAGTCGGCCCTTTATCGTAATGACGTTCGAATCTCAAGTCACCTTGAAGCTAGAATCACGTAGCATGTTTTCAAACAATAATTTCGTTTAACGATTCCTACGCACGTTTTATTGATATAATCCAAAAGTTTAACTCGGTACGAAGTTTACTAGTTGTGTTTATTTAAATCGAAATGAATATCGGACCATGACTCTATTGGTAAGGTTTTAAGGTTGAAATTGTGTCTGATTCAGGAAAACGGCTACATACAAACGTTTGAATGCCACACGAATAACCCGTGACTTGATTTTCTTTGGTGATAAGCATTTTAGCTTCAATTCCTTTGTTTTTATAATCCTAACTCTTTGTCACAGAAATGCTTACCTTCAACATGACCACAAACCACAAAACAACAAGGATAAAAATTGCGAAATGAAACACGCCCATCCCATCCCACATAGCTACCTAACCTAAAAGGTAACCGCAACTTAGGTCTAAGGAGTAAGTAGGTGCCAACGGCGGCGCCTCCATAGAACATGATTCCCGCCGGCTTGCCTAAGTTTCAGGCGCCTGAGCAGTTTTTCTGCAGCTCATGAAGAAATTTTAAGTTAAATACAGCAGCGGCTTGCCTAAGAAAAGTTTCGACCCACCGCCACTACTAGTAGGTGCCCATATTTTCCCGAACCTACGATACGGTACAAGTGGCATATGCAAGATCGACATAAAACACGTGTTACATGTTTGTAGGCAGAGGAGGTACCTAGTCAGTGAGGGGTGGAGCAGAGTAGGAGTGGGGTGAGTGGGAGGGAGAGGGATGGAAGAGTGACAGAGTGGTGGAGTGGGAGACGGGAGACGGTAGGACTGCCATATAAGACAGTGGAAGTGGGGTAAGGGACGGCTGGCGTAGGCGTGAAGTTGAGCTCGGTACGAAGTTCGCCGGGTGAACTAATGATATACGAGTATACATTGAAATGCTTATGAAAAGTATATCCGTTATGTATATTTTAGTGCATACGGACAAACATAACCCCTCAAATAAAACCCTCTGAAAAAAATACTGTTTAATTAGTTTTGTAAAGCAAGAATTTGTGGTAGTTACCTACCTATAAAATTTCTATTTTTTTAAATATCTAAATACTTATTCCAAAAAAATTGGTTTATCACAAAATTCCGCGAAGTCACAAGACAAGACACGGTCTGTGAACTCTGTGTCATGGATTTAAAAAAAATGTTTTAAATATTCCTAACCTACGGTGCTCAAACATGGTCGCTCACCGAGAGTCAGAAGTCCAAATTGAAGGTATGCCAGCGAGCAATGGAGCGCAGCATCCTAGGTGTCAGCACTACGCTGCGCTCCAAAACACGCATAGCTGACGTTGGCAAGAAGACCGCCAGACTTAAGTGGGACTGGGCCGGACACGTCTGCCTCATGCATCCGGATAGGTGGGTACGTCAGGTACGTGTAGCCACCAAGTGGATGCCGCAAAAAAGGCGCGGACGGGGAGGCCCAAACAGAGATGGCGGAACGATATAGTATAGACGCTTTCCTCAGCACCTGGCCGGAAAAAGCGTGGGACCGAGAGTTGTGGAAGTCAGCGGGAGAGGCCTTTGCCCAGCAGTGGGACACTACTTTAGGCTAATAAAAAAAAACAAATCTTACGGCCAAAATAATATCGCTCGCTGCATGAAACTAGGGGTAATGCGCTAAGTTAATCGATATAATTATGTACATTGATATTCTTAAAAAAACATACCTATGTTATTTTTACAAGTCACACAAAATAAATAAGATAAAGAACTTTAAATGCAAAATGTTAAGTGGAACCGAAAAAACAAATGCGCCTTTTAAGTAAAAGCCTTAATTAAACAAAGGAATGGAAGAAGTGGGGGGGAGGCCTTTGCCCAGCAGTGAGACACTATAAATAAGCTCCCAATAATAAAATAAAAAAATTAAACAATAGTTAACTAATTAAACCGGAAATCTAAATAGGTACCTAAGTCTCATTTCAAATAAGTAAATTGAATTTCAAAAAAATATTATATAGGTATAAATACCCAAACTGTCACATAATGTATTTTATAGCAAATATTAGGCATAGTTACTGCAAATAGACAAACTGTGGCGGGTAAACATGTCCTTCTACTCAAACTTTGCTTGTTATGCGCGAGTGTATTATTAATGAGAATTAGTTGAAAGCAATAAAAAAAACATGCTAGTTGTGTTGTTTAAGGTACACTTAAAATCTTTTTTCTTTTTGCCCTAACATTAAATAATGTAGGTACAGTCAACGCCTCACTAGGTATACACTTTTGAACCTTATTCCGCTGTAATAACGTTCAAAAGTGTATACCTAGTGAGGCGTTGTGTGTACCTATATACCTAATATGATAACTTATCACATTATTATAATATTAATAGTTTTGTACCTACTTATCACTAATAAGTAGTAGGTATAGGTATCTACATAATTGTTTCCATACTGATTCCAGGAAAAAAATATGCAAAATCAGTGTATTATTCTATATTAAGTACGTACATAACGTCGTCCTACGTCCTAAGTAAGTACATATAAACATATTAGGAACCCTACCTACAAAACGGCACCTACCTACTTACAAAAAACCTAAGCTAGAGTGCCGCCGGCAACAGATCAAGGCTCAGGCTGCCGGTGGTTAGGGCCGCAGGGAGAGGAACTTTCGGACTATGCGCGCCGTGTCCAGGATAATTGCCTTCTGAATCGTAGTATTCAAATTAATATTAGTATTATTTTTGTAAACTCGTAAATGAGACAGTCAGTTAAAATAATTGATAACGGCGGTGTCCAGCGACTTCCTGAATAATTGTTATTGTTCGTAAAATATAATTGTAAAAAAAAGATTTGGTAATTAACGAATGTAAATTGTGATGCGGGTGTTCACCGATGGTCTTTGCTTGCTCCTTAGTCGACTAATTCAGGTGCTTTCAAACCGAAGGTCAAGATCATGACATAAATTATGTAGGTACTTACGCGTATGGTACAGTCGCCATCAGATATAACGAAGCGGCCAAGGTGGTCACAAATATCTCATAGATAAGATAAGATAAGATAAATCTTTATTTCTCATAAATTAAATTACTGACATTTCCGGGGTCTCCGCACTAGGCTACGCCTATATCGCGGTGAACCAGTTACAGATTTATATACCTAACGCAGGTAGGTAGTTATAGGTACTAAATAAGCCATATGCTCATAGTTACATGCTCAGATATTTTTGAGTAGTTTGATGGCGAATGTACCAAGCTTCTAAAGGGACTTATCCATTATCAATTATCATTAACCTGAAAGGTCAGGGAAAACAACAAAAGAAAATTGATCTGATCTCAACAAGGTTTAGATGAACTTCTTCTTCGTACGCGTAGGTAGATATATCGCTTTCTTTCCAAAAATTGTTCATTAAAAATAATGCATTATGATTATGACATTTGCTATTCGCAGTGAGCGAATTACGAATGTCTATGAGATTTTTGATAGATCTGATCTCAACAAGGTTTAGATGAACTTCTTCTTCGTACGCGTAGGTAGATATATTGCTTTCTTTTCCAAAAATTGTTCATTAAAAATAATGCATTATGATTATGTCATTTGCTATTCGCAGTGAGCGAATTACGAATGTCTATGAGATTTTTGTTTGATCTGATCTCAACAAGGTTTAGATGAACTTCTTCTTCGTACGCGTAGGTAGATATATCGCTTTCTTTCCAAAAATTGTTCATTAAAAATAATGCATTATGATTATGACATTTGCTATTCGCAGTGAGCGAATTACGAATGTCTATGAGATTTTTGTTTGATCTGATCTCAACAAGGTTTAGATGAACTTCTTCTTCGTACGCGTAGGTAGATATATTGCTTTCTTTTCCAAAAATTGTTCATTAAAAATAATGCATTATGATTATGACATTTGCTATTCGCAGTGAGCGAATTACGAATGTCTATGAGATTTTTGTATAGTAAATACCGAGTTTTATGCTTTTTTATTATTATTTTTTTATGTTGAAGAACTTGAAGGTAATTTTCTCATAGTTATTTTTAACACATTTTTTTTTAAATTTAAGTAGGTATATAATTTATATAAATAAATCGATTTCTATCAACTTATCGAAATATCATGTGAATTTAACGGATTAATTTTGCCCACTTTACTGGCTTCAATAAATAAATGACATGAGATGGAACGTTACCTACTACTTGCCAGGAGCTATAGCTATACTGCCTATTAACATTTTACTAATTATTATCTACCAAAGGATTACTTTGTGAGCATTCCAGTACTTAGTTCAAAATACCTCACAGATCCCATACAACAAAGCACGCAACAATATCTGACACGATCTTATTTTTCAAGCCATAGTGTTATTGCCTGTGACTGTATCAAATTTCAAATAGCAAAGGGGATATTTATAATATGATACCTACGTAAAATGTTATAAAAACCAAAACTTTTCCTTCGAAGACCCATAGGTATCTTACAAACAAAACGACTAACGTCACACAGGCCACACAGCTACACCTACATCCTACAGTATGCTGGCATACTAACCACATATACAGATATATGTTTATAATTGGATTTTACACAATTATATTTATTATTTCCCTAATAATTTCCTCGTTACCCATTTTGGTCAGTAATTCAGAACTATTACAGCCACTCAGTAAACCACTTCATCTCATGTTAAACTATATCGTCGTGCGAGTTGGGTGGTACTTACCACGAAATAGTAATATCCCAGACACCTCATTCTGACATAAGTATTTGTTTTTTTTTGTGATAGTAACAGCGTCGCGTGCTGGAATACCATGTCAACTACTCAGGTGAGACAAAAGATATTTTTACGATTTATTTATTTATCGGATGGCTAATTAATGCGTATGTGTTATTTGAACTTTATTTCAAAGTGATAGGGTTCCATTTCGCGTAATTTCTGACACTCTTATGCCCGTTTAAGGGTTAAGTAAATAATCAGCAGCGTCGGTTTTGAAATCCAGAGGTGGTCCACTGTAGGTACGTGTACAATTGTACATGGTACCTACGGTACGATTCTTGGTTATTAATTTTACATAATGTTAATAATATCACATGCTTCCCTTAATATAATATATATATCTTAGTTCTCAATAGCTAGCATGTATTCGCGTGAAAATCCAAATTATTGTACGAGATAGGATTTAAGAGACCGGTAACGTTTTTATTTTTATTTCGCTTACCTTTTTGATACCATTTTGCAGTAACTAATAAAATTTTATTAGTTTCTGTATACAAATTTTGAAAGATCGTTTCTTTTTAAACTACATAAGTGGAACATTTTTGGATTTTATGTTTAATTTATAAATATATTTACCGTGATCTAATCTAATCTATTGGGTTGTTGCATAATTATTTTCCCACTTTGAAATAAAACAGAATTTTTTGGAATATTTATCTATTGAAACAATTAATCGACAATATAATCACCATCATTATCGAAGAACATGTAACCATCTGCTAGGCAAAGTTTCAATACCCATAGCCCAGAATGAAAGTGGCTGAGAGGCAAAGAAGTTAGCAAGGTAATTTTTTAGGTCGCCGGAATTTTTGAATTTCTTTTTACGAAGATGCTGTTTCAAAGCCCGTAAAAGATGATAGTCGGAGGGTGCTAGATCAGGGCTATAAGGTGGGTGAGGTATTGGTGTCAAACCGAGCTGTTCTAGAAATTTACAGATCATTTTCGCCGTATGTGGTCTTGCATTATCATGATGTAATGATACCTCAAGACGTTTTGGCCTTTTTTCTTTAACAGCGTTCGCCAACTTCTGTAGTTGATTCACGTAGGCTTCGGCATCGATAGTCTGATGGTCGTCCAGTCTCTCCCACAACAACATTCCTTGTGAATCCCAGAAAACTGACAGGGGAAGTTTCTGGCCATGCGGATTCCTTTTCGGCTGTGTTGGTGGCCGTTTATCGGAAGGCATTCAAAAGGCTTTTCGTGTAACGTTCTCGTACAAGACCTCTCGTACAGGACTCGTCTCCAATGACGATCGACTCTAGAAAGCTCTTTCTTTGGGGGCGCAGCAGGAGACTTTCAGAAATGTTGACACGTAACGCACGTTGAGCATCAGTCAAAGCATGAGGCGTCCATCTTGACAAAATTTTACGGTAACCCATCGACTGCAGATGGCGATCTATGGTACTGTAGTGATATTTTAGAGTTTTCTCTAAATCCCTGGTGGTAGAATCCGGATGCAGCTCAAGCTCGCGCCGCAATGCTTATTCGTCAAAAGTGACGGGGCGACCAGTATGAGGAATAACTTTTAGACTTGTGTCTCCTTCATTAAAGCGCTGGAACCAATTTCGTACTGTGCGATCGGTAGTAGTGTTTGAGCCAAAAGCAGTGTTAATCTTATTTGAATAACTTTATAGAATAGAATAACTTTATTTGCTCTCACGTTGGTGTTACAGAATAACAATAAACATGATACCCTAATAGGGTATTGCAAATGTAAACTTAAACTATATTACTATAGGTACTTAAAACTACAGATATATCCTGGTAATGAGATCACAACCTAAATCTAATTATATTTTCATACACTGCATTACATTACATTACATTACTATTTCCCATGCTGTTTCCCATGAACTGGTTGCCAATTTGTGCTCTTTTAATTAACACGCTCGAAGAAGTTTTTCCATCCAGTCAATTTTTTCGATTTTAACTAAATCCCTGTAGCAAGCCCGCGCTTATATACCCTACGTGAAAGGTTCGAGAACATTCTACTACATACTAGATTTATTCTAGAATATTCCCGAGACTACTGAAAAAATCAAGAAAATTTTGAGTGGGAAAAAAATTATGCAACAACCCTATTAGTCGGTGGTGTTCACTTAATTATACGGAAAATGATGATGATGGAATTTCCTTGTGCAGAGTTAGTACTTACGATACAAGCAATGCTTTAAGAAGAGGAGCCATTTAAATTTTTGATGCAAGTTTTTTGGAATGTGGGGGGTGCCCCCCAAAATTCATTAAAAAAAAAGTAGAGCTATATAGTCAAGTTTGATATCGTTTTCGTGTAAAGCAAGGATGCCGAATTCATTTTTGGTATTTTACTTATACCTTTCCATATAAAAAAACTAAGAAAATATAAGAAATATGAAATCGACATTTGAAGTTTTTTTGAATAAATGTCTATATCTTTTTTATTTATGGTCGTAACGCGACGAAAATATTTTATGATATAGTCCTGTCATTCCCCTTTATAAAAATTATACAAATTATAAGTTTATTTCAATATTTTTAACGAAAAAAAATATATAAGTAATTCTACTTTCAACAACAATCTCATTATGTATGAAAAACGACTTAATTGGAGCTCTAATGCTTACCTAATAATATGTTTTACAAATAATGGTATTATATAAGAAAGACATACAAATTAAAAATAAATTACTATAATATTTAATAATAATAAAAATTGAACCTGGCGCTAAGACGTCCGATTTTCAATCCGGGTATAAGGTATCGGGTTCAAACCATGGCTCGTACAAACAGCAACACACCGTCGATAGACCTTATGCCGTTGCAATAAGGGTTAAAAAAATAGTCAAAATAGTAAAAATAGCCAGTGTTGGCGATAGTACCAATGAGTTCGTACCGCGCGGAATACCAGCAGGAAATACCAGTCGCTTTTTCGGTGAAGGAAAACATCGTAAGGAAACCGAATTTAATTCCGATAGGCCCTAGTTTCCCCTCTGGGTCGGAAGTTAAGATTATGGCAGTCACTTTCATAAAAAGTAGTGCCTACGCCAATTCATGGGATTTGGTTGTCAAACGGACCCCAACCGGGACAACCGCTAGGAAAAAAGACTATAGCATTTAAAAAAACAAGTAGGTACCTAACAGTAGCGCTAGGTTAAATTTTTTCTTAGGCAAGCCAGTGCCGAATTTGGCTTAAAATTTCTTCATGAGCTGTAGGAAAACTGCTCAGGCGCCTGAAACTTAGGCAAGCCGACGGGAATCATGTTCTATGGACGCGCCGCCACTGGTACCTAATATTCATTCTCTTTTTCTATATCCTCTATTCAATTATACACTACACAGCCTCATATCTGGGAACATTCACAATATTTTCGGGCAGTTAATTCTTTCAGTGGCTTCGATATAGTTTCAAAGGCAGAAGTCACCTTGGGAGGATATTGCAGCTACGCATTCAAAGTCAACCTTTTGCCTTTAGAACACGAAGAATTTAAAATAGAAGTGAAAACAAGTCGTCCAGTAGGTGTTTCCGTCCCTCCCCCATACTTTTGTGTCCCAATTTCAGTCTTTCATATTTTTAATAAAAACGGTTAAAGTTACTACAAAACTTTCAATAAAGGATATATTGTTCATAAAATTCTCTAAAATTTTTGACTTTGAAGTATGTTGCTAAGACTTATAGTTTTCAATCTATGTGTTGATAAAAGAAATCTCCCCCCCCTTTTACCCCCACCGCACCATAAATTTAGATGGCTCCGCTTCCTAAAATGTTCTATGGGTCCTAAGGCCTCACTATGCAAAAGGGGATCCCATCATCACTAAAATCCGTATAATGCCCTTTGTTGTCGTCTGCACCGGCGACTATATGATAGTGCTAGCAGTAGGTACATCCCAAAATTCGGTAAAATGCTGCAAATGGTGTTAAAAGCATGAAAATCGGAACGATTGATTTTTAGGCTATATAAATCGATTTGACCCGTAGCCCCAAAAAAAAGAAAAAAATGAGACGATGTTTTTTTGTATGGAAAAAAAAAATGTTTTGAAATCTATCGTGTTAGTATTATATTATACAGGTTGGATTTTTCAGTGAGGGCAGCTACAAGATCCCGTGTTGCTACGTGAAAATCGTCTTAAAAGACCTTCCTTCTATTTCAAATTAATGAAGGATCGCATTTACAGATTTTGGAAAAGTATGGAAAAAGTTTCTTCAATTTGTGGCTGTTTGGTACATTACCGTAAGTTGACCCCATGGAAACGACTATAGGATTGGAATCGACTGCTATAAAAAAATTGCATGTGAAAAATAAAAGTTTTCATTTTCATACAAAATGTATAGGAAAATGTTTCCTCGATTTGTGGCTTTTCTAGCCGGATTTTTTTTTGTTTCCATACAAGCTTTTGATCCTGGATAGGAATGGGATCAAATGGCATCATAAAAAAAGTTCGCCAAAAATGACCTTTTTCTCGCACCCTGTATGTTTTTTCCAAAATCTGTAAATGCGATCCTTCATTAATTTGAAATAGAGGGAAGGTCTTCTCAGACCATTTTCACGTAGCAGCACAGGATCTGGTAGCTGCCCTCACTGACCCAAAAAGAAAATCCACCCTGTATATTAAAAGACAGGGATTTTTGAGGCGATTCAAAAATATTCACATCATCCCATTTTAGTCAATTGTTTTACATTATAATAAAAATCATTTTCAAAACATACCAAGTTTGGGATCCTCCAGATACGATATCTTGGAATATTTTTTTATAAAATAAACCTCATATGAAACATAATATCCCCATATAAAACCCCAAGAATATAATTATGAAAATATTTACAACAGTTTTTTTTAATTATTACTATAATGTCATTCGTCATTCAGGTAAAATAATTTCAGGAGTAATGAAACTTGGTATAAATTATACATATTCGTTTGATCATATTTACACTTATATATGTGCGATTATATTCAAGCTTAAATTATTAGAATTCGAACGCTCGAAAGTCAAAAATCGGCCCCCTGAGAAGTTTTTCTACAGCTCTTGAAGTCATTTTTATCCAAATTGAACTCCGGCTTGCCTAAAGAATATATTTTAGTTTTAATTTGAAAGTCTACTTTGGTTCAACCAAAGTACCTACCTATACCTAGTATTTCAATTTCAATTGATTGCCACATATGCTTTGCCATTATCGTATTTTTTAAGTTGGTGTATTTCATGTTATCTTACACATACATTTGTTCAAACCTACCTTGCACATGATTCATTTTAACTTTCTCCCCGGCGGCCGGTGCAGTAACGTCATTGCCGTCATTGGGGAAGCGGCGTCCGTTCTGCTTTCGAGGCATATCGTGTTTAAAAACGACTCATCCGATGCCTACATTTAATTAAAAACAATAACAATGAACGCATTTTAAATCTTAACACAGTCAGTTAAACATTAGTTTAGATTCAAATATGAAATATTTACTGTTGTGTATTAACATATCTGGATTTTTTTTTGATAGCAGGGGAGTTTTCAGTAAAAAGTGTACCATTTTGGGATAAATTTCGCTAATTTTCCGTACAAAAATTATTAGTCAGTTTTGTGACGGTCTATAAAGAATGTGTGGAAAATGCGTCACAAAACTGACAAAAAAATCTGGGACACCTTTTTAGGGTTCCGTAGCCAAAATGGCAAAAACGGAACCCTTATAGTTTCGCCATGTCCGTCTATCCGTCCGTCCGTCCGTCCGTCCGCGGTCTAGCTCAGTGACCGTTAGCACTAGAAAGCTGAAATTTGGTTTGAATATGTGCATTAACCAAGCCGACAAAACGGTAGAATAAAAACGCGAAAAATATATTTTGTTAGGGTACCTCCCGTACACGTGATGGGGGGGGGGGGGGGGGCGAAATTTTTTTTCGTTCCAACCAAGTTGTGTGGGGTATC
This sequence comes from Pammene fasciana, assembly GCA_911728535.1. Lineage (NCBI taxonomy): Eukaryota > Metazoa > Arthropoda > Insecta > Lepidoptera > Tortricidae > Pammene > Pammene fasciana. The sequence goes on along the minus strand of OU452276.1, from coordinate 12,729,518 downwards.
GTTGGATAGGTCTTTTAAAACAGTTTTTGGATAAAACTAATACTTTCGGAAATAATAGCTCTGAAAGTTTAAAACAGGGCCCCCCCCCCCCCATCTAACTTTTGAATCATGGGTCCTAAAATTTTGAAAAAAATCATGAAACTGAGGCCTAATGAGTACCGTCAATGAAAACTATATTGAAATAAATCGGTTGAGCCGTTTTTGAGTTATAACTCAAAAACCCATAGTGAAAAGACGTAAGTAAACATGACGTAAGCGCCGCCAAATTTCCCGTAAGAAACAACCTTTTGAATTAATGGTCTCAGTTTGCGGAACCCTACACTGAGCATGGCCCGACATGCTCTTGGCCGGTTTTTTATTATATAAATCGACAGTCCTCTTGATTTTGAGTAGAAATTACCCAAAATATGTTAGGTTTTACAAAAAAACGTAAATAGTACACTTTTTAATGAAAATGCTCCGCTAGGGATTTTTTTAACTAAAATAACAGTAAAAATAAATAGATGTGCTTTATCAGTTTGTCATGCGGTTGGCTCATGAAAACCACGTCAGAATCAGCACACGTAGCGTGTATGTACCGATTGGTTCAACTTCACAAGCAGTTTACTCATTTTGTCTCGGTAGTCGCTGTCGCTACTATGTATTATGCGCTTAAGGATGACGCGAGAGCAAAGAGAATGCGACAGACGTTCGCCGATAAAGTAACGCTTGTTAAAAAGTAATAAAAATCGTGCAAAAAGGAGGTAATATTGATGTGTTCAAAGTTTAACTTAGAGCACGTGTGTACATCCGCAGCCGCACGTAAAAGACATACTACTTATAATTTTTTAAAGTACCTATTGTTTCAATAATACCTAACTAACTTAACACATATGAGTTTTTACATGTACCATGAGGTTGATAAATGCATACTTAATTGATCTATGAATGAATTCATTGATAAATTGGGTATGCAATTATGTCTCTAATGTAGGTACAACCAGTTGAACCTCTGGTGTTTATACCTACATGCGTATTCCCACGTGATGGTACCGGTTACCGAATCAAACAAAAACGTGTAAATATAAAATATCACATGCGTGTTGCCGATGCTGTACTCTAGTTTTTTTTTACCTTCGAAGAAGTAACTCAGAGAAAATTTACCTCGGCAGAACTAAAACTGTGCCGCGCGCGATTTGGCTATAACTATAAGGTATGTCGAAGGCTGCAACGGACATGCCAATCCATTCTGACAAGTACCACCATTTCAAGTATTAGGTAGGCACTCTTCACTCGTCAGAATCGTCGAATGCCGAAAAAAGGGCGGGGTCCTGAAATATAAATCTAATTGAGTTGTCACTCAAAGAAAACAAATGACGAACGTTTGGAAAATCCGAAATAAATTAAAGATTCTTACGCTTACACAAAAATAAACGTAAGTACGTATCGACGTTTGTGTTGTGAGGTATTTGCGGTTGCCAAGCTCTAGCCAGATACTTAGAGTTCACCAACACATATTAATAATTCAAATGTATTTATCTTTTTTAAGTTCGTTGCCTAAAAAAACGCCTAACTAAAACTTAAGCTGATAACTTGCAGTAATATACCGGGTGCATGTTTAGTTTTAATAATATAAGTACATATGTAGTACCTACGCAGATTTTTTATATCCTAATAGTACCTATGAAAATTTGAAAAACCCGGGCAAACACAATTATTTCCTGCATAATATACTATGCTTACGCAATTTTCCCATTAACTTATAGCTTACTACTTCGCTTCTAGGGGCCAATTTTTGACTTTCGAGCGCCCGAATTCAAAAAGTTTAAGCTCGAAAATAATCGCACACAAAAGCTTACCGCTATTTTTTTCGCATGAAGTTAATAGATTAAATACTCATGATTTTAAATTCCTATAGCTGTTATTTTTAAAACATAATTTCATTGTTTTATTCTCAGTTGTAAATGTCACTTTCGAGTGCTCGAATCTCAAAAATCACCCCCCTAGTCTTATAAAGTAATACTTAACATAATTTATACATATGTAATTAAATAAAATAATATAAGGGACTTTCAATGATAGTATGCTTTATAAGCTGTTTATTTCCCTTGGGGATATTTAGTTTACTTAACTTAAGTAGCATGATTATGTAAATTGTATCTAGTCATAAAAGTAATGTGGTCTTCTGTTTATATACTAAACATAAAAAATTAAATACCCACGTAGTTAAACTGGGATAGATGATTACACTGTATTAAATTTAAACTTTCGTGGGACATATTAACATTATAAAATAACATGGTTACACTCACGGCACTTTAGTCACGTCTCGCGACATGTTTCGGAAAGCCTAGGTCCTAGGTACAGGTAGGGCCTAGGTGACTAAAGTGCCGTGAATGTAACCGTGTTATTTTATAATGATTAAACTGTGTAAATATTTGAATTGTATTTATTTTTGTTTAATTCATTTAGTTGCAAGTATCTACGTCTCGATAATACTTCCCACTGTGATGATGACTTGAAAGAGTTTTTCATTTGTTTACATAGTTTTTCATTTATTTTCCTGTAACGGTAAACAAAATTGTTTATTGTTTGACAACTACAATGCTAAAGGTATTAATGATTCTTCTCGTACATATTAAGAGGCTGACAACACCCAATGACCTTCAAATTGACTCATATAGCTCATATAGCTATAACTCCTTGTTTTAAAAAAGTAAAAAAAAAAGTTAACATTCATTAAAAGAACTTCGTTAATTCCAATAGGTACGCGATTGGACGAAATCGGCTCGATAGAAAATAATTCCAAAGTTACATCTTAAATTTAGCTTTAAACAATTGCACATCTTTAGTTTCTTGGCTTATATGTCTGTAATTAAGGACAAAAATCCACCACACTAATACTAAAAACTTCGTTGCCTTATATTTCTCAATTAATGCATAGTTTTTTTTAATTCATCATTTTGCAAAATTTGCTATGAGCTCCCATACTAATCGTAACGCAGTGTTTCTCTTTCACTCGCGCTGAAAAAGATAGTGAAGGAATTTAGCTCTTATCATCCTCTTAAGGGTAAGAAAGCAGAAGATGTTTACATTAAATACATAAAAACAACGTGTTCACGAGGAACCAGAACGATTTTTATACTGCATACTGATCTGTGATCACACTGATCACAGTTGGAGACAAAAAAAGTCCTATACTTTTTCTGAAATTCACACCAATTTAAAAAAAATATTTTAACGTAGTCCAACATGCGTTTTGCTTTCGCTAGTGTAGTGTTGTTCCTTATTTATATACTTTTTACATTACATTTAAATCAAAGCAAATAAAAAAATATGTAACATTGACCTAAAGTCATATCTTTATTCCGTCTTTTGTCCTCAGATATGCGTGGTCTTTGTGGACACCTTAATGTATTAAATATAATCATGTGTTGTCGGTACTAGTATTATATGGATGGTCGCTTTGGAAATAGCGCTGAAAGAGATCCTTTGTTGAGAGGTTGGTAACATATATACCACGACCTACATCATACGAATCAGTTTGATTCGTTCCGTACGCCGACCTCGTTTCATACCATTGATCCCAGTTCGATATAGATATACTTTATGGGGCCAAGATTGATTGTACATTGTACGTAGATAACTTATCCGTTTTAATGGTATTCTATTAAATATATTAAAGTGAGTAGCTAAAGTATATTTTCAGTAATTATTTTCGTATGTTTTTAGAATGGGACGGCGTATCGATGCTAGTACAAGTCCAGCTGGGTTGATTATGATGGTTTTAGATTTTTCGAGGTTTTTTGTTGAAAAGATAGATATTGTTTATCTCAATCAAGAAAACACTAGATAGTGTAAGACGGTAATCGGGTCGGGAAGCCGAGCGGTGGCGGTGCCGAGCGCGCCCCCGTGACCCGAATTTTCGCAATGACGTCACAGCAGCCCCAGCATGTGGGTCACGCTTCAGCCGGCTCCTCGCCGGCCTCCCGCACAACAGATACGCCGATAAGATAACAACTGACAGACGAGACTAAACATGCACTAACTATTACACAGTTTATAATTTACGAATAAAATTTCAGTAGTGTCACGTCTTTTCTTTAATGGTAAAAGTTCAGTTTACCGTATTTACTCAAATATTCTGTTATGCATCTCTTTTCGTAGTATAAGCGCCGTGTTTGTGCAAATAGGCATGCATTGAGCTTGCTTACAACATTCGCCGTACCTGTTGCGGTGACGATGGCGGTAAAAAGAGGCGCACGACAAGAAAGAAGAGGAAGATCCCTCATTTTTTATTTGCGTTTTTTATGAAAAGTATGTATAATTTATGTATAGGCACCTTTAATTCAATCAGGTTCAATGATGTATCAGAGATACGTGTATCAGAAAAGATAGACATTCAGAACTAGCATACTTCATCGTAAATGTGTCTAGGTGTAGGTAGGTATGATATATTTTTTTGAATATGGATCAATTTAAGTGCAATGTTCAAATAAATAAAATAATTACAACTGCGTTACTATCTATGTAACTCAGTTGTCGATTCAGTAATGCAGAGTTTTTTATGTACTTTTCCAACACCAATTACAAATTTAATGTTTATTACATTATTAGACAATCGTAGCGATACTTTTGAAAAAAATGTTGATTGAGGTACACCCTGCTATGGCTGCCGCCAAAATACATTTAAATACAGATACACATACAAACGGTTGTCAGATTGAGAGTTCATACAGATTGAATTACCGATTAAATAATTTTGTAAGTAAGTAACGCAGTTGTAAAACATCGCTGTAAATGACTGTTATCTTTTTTATGAACTGTAGTACCTAAAGATAAATTCACATAAAAAGGGCAAAAACAATTATTTGATATATCAAAAATACTGTGCAAGTGTTTACCCAAATGGCCCTTAAATAAAATAACTGCCCACTTACTCTAGATCTGCCATCAACATAATATTCGACAACCTAACGTTTGAAACTAACAAGGTGCTCATATAAAATATAAAAAAACAATAAAGTTATTTTTTGTACCTATTAAAACGTGTGCTTAAGTTGGAGTACAAGGTCGCAACTGACGTCAATCAGATTTCGTTATTGCAGCGGTCGACGTTTTACTTCTTTTTAGGGTTCCGTGCAATACACAGAGTACGGTGCGTAATATGCAAAGTGACAAGTGACCACGAATCCGAATAGGCTCCTGCTGTGTTCAAAAGGTCTCACTCAAATAACAACATTTGTTCTTAGTGAAATTGTTCAACGCCTAAGTAAATTTCATATCGTCTAGACTTTGATCTGAATGACGCTTTGCTTTTTTTTTAATTTATTGATATAATTATATACAACATGAATACAACAGAATATTAATTTAGTTGCAAGGTTAGTCGATATGCGGAAGAGCGCTTTGTTGTAAACAGAGATGGGCAAAAAATATTTTAATAAGAATAAATATAAAAACACAATTTTTATTCTTGCATTCGATATTCAAAATAAAATGAATTGCAATAAATCACATGATTCTTATTTTAAATATAGAATGAAGAACGGAATGATTATTCTAGGATTGGAGTATTTGGAGTTATTCAAAATAACGTTTTATTCAATTAAAATGTTATTTGGATTTAATTGGTCCGGTTTCCTCACGATGTTTACATTCTAATTCGCGAAACATTATTTAAAATAAAAATCATGAATAAATATTCCGTTAAAAATAAATTATTTGCATTCAATTTTCTCGCTTATGAATTATTCAAGACGAAATTATTTTGAATAGTTTTAATGGGAATAAAATTAACGTGAGTTTATTCTTAGGAATATTTATTTAAATAATGATTTTACACTTGAGTGCCCAACACTGGTTGTGAAAGATTATATTACCTAACATTACTAATATTCCTATTACCCTTATTTGCGTCAAATTCATTAAAGTAGGTGCACTATGTTGCACTAATTATAATGTATATAAACAATTTTTCATAGTTTATTTAGTATATTTTTTGTGAATAGGATTTATAGCTTGTCTGATGAGACTAAATCAATATTGAGACAGAGAAAAAAGACGTTTAATAATTTTTCCCCTAATTTTCTATAACTTGGAACCAAAGTTCCGAAAAACTAAGAAAAATTTTTTTTCGCGTCCAAAAATTTTTTCTCCCGCTTTTTCTTAGTCGTAATACGATACCAATTATGCCATTAAACGGATCACCAGTATTTTTGTTACACCCTGTATACTTCTTGAAAAAATATCACTTTCTAGGCAAATCGTTTTCGTTATATACAAAACAATATTGTTTTGATGAAGAGGATTTGTCTTCGATGAATATAATTCCACTTGCCCAGTCCCAGTAAAAACAGACAAAATTGTCGCTAACGTCCGTCACTTAGGTATGTATATCGAGGCTGTACCTAATACATACCTACGTACACCAAGCACTGCAAGTACTGCAACTGATTTGTTCTTAAACCAACTATATTTACTTACATTTTAAACTTACATACATGTGTATTTACACGTACAGCCGTAATCGATTTTTAAACGAGTTTATTTAAATCCACTCCGGTTATTTATTTTAATAAGTGCTTTGACCTATTAATTGGACGCCCGCCACAAGCCGGACAAATAACTATTACCGGCGTGTTATTTCCACAAATAATAAAACTAATATTATATATTATAATTATGTAAAACCACTGAACAGATTTAAGTAGGCTACTACCCTACTTTCAGCTTAAAATAATTTTAGGCTAATAAGACGGGAACATACAAATATTCCGAAAAACACTTTTTCGATTTTCATAATCTCCATTTTTGTAATCCCGAATTCTGGTAAGCCTGATATGTCGAAACTCCGACTTTTGAAATCACGAAGGCAGAAAATCACGAATAGTTCCGAACATAAGAAATCCGATTGTTACTTGAACGAATCCTAAAAATACCGATTGTCAAATTTCCGAATAACCACAATCGGGTTTTATCAATTCGGTAATACGAATTTCGGTTTTTTGTATATCCGGAATAATAAATTCGTGATTGCGTCATTTGTCGACATCTTGGCAGGTCCTATTAGCTATAGGCACCAAATAAGCGGACAAAGACGTCACTGCCCTTACCGATGTAGGTTTGTTAGTTACCTGGCTTGTGCCCCTCAGAGCGGAAATCGAAGCCCCGCGAAGCATCGACAATCTACATCTTGGCAGGTCCTAGCCTAGTCCTGCCAAATAGAACTGCCACTACCAGGTTAGGGTAGAGCTGCAACCCCCCACTGATATAACTGCTACCAGAAAAGTAGGTTAGGTTAGGATATAACTGAAATCCCCCACAGACATAACTGATATCAGAAAAGTAGGTTAAAGTAGGTATAGGTAATTATTTAAATAGAAAAAAAACCTTAAAATTTGACGGACATAACGTTATTCAGAATTTTAAAAAAATGGGATTTAAAAATTTCGGGTTAACGACTTTGTATTGACAATTCAGAATTCGTTGTTTCATAATTCGGAAATATTGGTTTCGGTGTTTTATGCATCGGAATGTTTAGATCTGGTATTATATGGTTCGTCTTTTAAAAATTGGATTTTGTACTGTTCGGAAATTTAAATTTTCGCAATTTTAACGATCGGAATTTTAATGGGTCATGTATTTCAAAATCGGAATTTAAAAAATCGGTAAACATTTTTTCGGAATTATGTAGTGTATTCAATGACACATGAGGATAATCCCTATTCTAGTCCTGGATAACCCCAATGGGAAACTAATAGTGTCGTAAGGTCTTTTTAGGGTTCCGTAGCCAAATGGCAAAAAACGGAACCCTTATAGATTCGTCATGTCTGCCTGTCCGTCCATATGTTACAGCCTTACAGCCATTTTACTCGGAAACTATAAGACGTATAATTATCAAATTTTTACATAAAGTGTATTGTGTGTGCCGCAACTTAGTTATGTAGTGAAATTTCTGAAAAAAATATTTTTAGGGGGGCTCCATACATACTCGTACAAGTAATTGGCAAAAAATATTTTTTAACCAAATATCAACATAATGCACATCAATCGAGAGGTCTTTAAAAATAACATAGGTGTATTTTAAAACATTTTTTGATTAAGTGGATATATTCAGAAATAATGACTCCGAAAGTCTAAAAAAATTGTGTGTGTCTCCCCCCCGTAAATTTGAACCGTAAGTCCAAAAATTATGGAAGAATTCAAGAAGATACACCTTTAAATATTCTTTCAACCAAAATTATTTTGAGCATTATCGGTTAAGGCGTTTTTTAGTTATCTCCAAAAAACTACGTACTTAGGCAGATACGACCTTGCGATAATAATTTATTCGATAGTAGCTACGGCAGTTTTTTATAAATAATGGTACGGAACCCTTCATGCGCGAGTCCGACTCGCACTTGGCCGGTTTTATCAATAGAAGTTCACAATTAAAAAAATGTATGTCTATGTATCTTTTCAATACATTTGGCATCACAATTCTCACAATTATTCCTTAAACTATAGCTTCCGCTTATTTCAGGGTTCAAGCCCAGAGTGCTGCGCCGACAGCGGTGGTCTGGACAGCAGCAGCGCGCCAGGCCCGCCCCCCGGGCCGCGCTACAAGCTGGCCAGCGAGGGGTCCCTGCGCGTGTGCTCGTTCCAGCACACCCGCACCGTGGTCGATAAGATCCTCGCTGCCAAGTTCCTGAGGCGCTGGGAGACGCACGTGTTGTGCCTGCAGGAGGAACATATCGTTTCCAAAACGGTGAGCTACTTATTATATTCGCTCTAGTACGACGAAATAGGGTGAAGGGGATTAGGTAGCGTAGAGGGCAGGGCGTAAGACTCATAGCTAGAGATACATGGACAGATGTGCCTGTTGGATCTATCTGGCGGGTAATGGGTAGCGGTGGGCAGATCCGTCAATATATACGCTATCCAGATCTCTCCGCACACATCCGTGCCTAATTCCCGCCATATATATCTGCCCGAAGGGCCCGTTCGCCAGACAGATCCGACAGGCAGAGCTGTACATGTATCCTAGGCTATTTTCTCTTTTGTAAACGGTTTCTTATATCGTTTCGGATATGACGAACGTTTTAAATGCTCTTCGCCATTTAAGTAGGAGAAGAGAACCAAGTACCAATAGTACCTATACTGAATAAAATATGGCCAATGTCTGGCTATAAATTACTTTTCGATTTGACATTTATTTTAAAAAAAGCGTTATCAGAAGTTGACCTGAAGTAAACTTTATGTCTCACTGTTATAATTTAATTAATCGAAAAATTTATTCCATCGATACGTTCTTTATTTTCTCAATCAATCTAGAATTACACTTAAAGGGGATGGAAACCCATAAAGATAAAATGATGACACGGTAATAGGTAATTACTGTATGAGTCATCGCGACATATGTTAAGTACTTGACTAGTTTAATAGTTTTCATTACGTAAATTTATTATGCATACATCGCTATCAAACTTATTTTCTAGGCCCCAATACCTATAACTATAACAAACATGCGATAAAATTCCTAGCCGTATGGAACAATTTGATGCACCTGAGGCTTATTGTATTTATTGCATATACCTACTCTCTTACTCTCAAGCGTAAGACATATGTGAACGCGATACATTGAAATTCAATGACTTGGTATCAAGTTTTCGCTTCCGAATACAGCCTGTGCAGCAGGGATGTCACGAATGTCGTTTTTGTCGTGTCGTGTTGCGAATATTCAGGATGCGAATGTCCGAATGCGAATGCGAATACAAATGTTACAGAGTAGATTCAAAAAAGTTAATCTTCCTTATCATTTTTATGCTTCCATAGTTCATAAATAGAGAACATGGTTTGTGATGTGAAGGAGTCCTATATTATTGATGAAAAGGAGACAAGTAGTTTTCACTTCCTGCGTATGAGCAAGCATATGACCATCGTCCGTGTCAGCGCGATCGAAACAGGATGCGTCCTGCCCACATTCGCATTCGGAAAATTATCGCATCATTTCATACGATTGGGAATGTTGATACGAATGTCAAATATGATGCGAATATTCGCATTCGCATTCGTATAATGCGAATATTCGTGACATCCCTACAGTGCAGTCATAAAACTTTGCTAGTTTTTTAACTGCAGAAACGTAGCGAAGGCATAGCGAAGGCATAGCACTGTAGGTACTACCTACTTGCTTATCACGCTTTCATAATTCATAAACTAATTCCGTGAAAGCAGTTTGACGCAAGTAGAACCATAACTGGCTGACTAACAATGATGAATTTTTTACTGATTGTCAGTACGATATGCCCCTTCAATGTGTACCTTCTTCGAATCATTCGTGCTTGCTTTTACATATTTTGGGGTTGCTAGGAAATCTATAACCATCAACTTCTGCATTATTGTCTACCACCCCGAAGCATCGTAGGCAGTCTTGCATCAGGAATATCAGGAGTTGAGGGTATCTGTAACAACTGATATCATACTAGTAGTCCGCCTCGAACTGAGAACTCGCGATTTACTTGCAAATCACCTGACCAATATAACAAGATTTTTTTTCGCCTTCAAAGTCCACGACCCCTTGATCGATCCGGCTCATAAACGAACTGGCAAATTGTATGTATCTCAGCTACAACCCCAACAAATTTCATAAAGATCAGGAAAATGTTTCTAAAGTTATCGTCAAACAAACACTCAAAATCAAAAAGCCATCAAAATGCCGAGACGTCCCAGTAGATCAGAAGTTGTTTGTAAGAACGAGCTTCGCTTACGCTCCGCTCGTTCGATTACGAAAAATCGAATGCTGAATAACATTTTATTTGGCTTATCATGAAATTCGTGAAACTAACTTACTATTTCTGTATAAACTCTGGGCACTTTACTACTGTAAATATTTAGAGTATAATCCACAGCACTACACACGTACTAAATGTTTGAATATCAAATAGAAAATAATCAATCAATTTCTAAATGTTCTACTAATCATTTTATATTGTTGATGTAGTGTGTCTAATCTTAAAGAGTGGAACAGTCAAACTTAAATAAAACTTAGACGGCAGTGTTATTCTGAGGTCTTGTTTGGGTTAGGCAGTCCACACATCTGATCTGAATTCAGAAATTCATAGACAACGTGTGAAAGAAGACAGGTGTGTGGAGTGCCTTAGGTGTTTTTGGAAGCAAAGAAAGTTAAGCCCCGACTAAAACACCGAACACAAGTGCACATCCCGCAGCGCCATATACTAATATGTTGACAAATATAATATAATAAAAAGCTTATTTTACTGGTAACGTTTAGATATTATTTTATTTTATTCGTTTCGATAACCGTTCTGATAAAATTGATTTATAGAAATATATTTCATATATGTACATTTAGGTACAAAACAGCACACTTAACTCCCTTTCTACTATTCACTTCTCTCTATCGCTATTTTTCCTCTTCTACTCGGCAGCCTCGTGGCCCTTCAGGCCGTTAGACTGACCTTATCACTACCCCAGACTCGTAACTGGCCCTTAAGGTGGCCAAACAAGTTAGTCATGTTAAAAAAAAAAAAAAAAAGCACACTTAACTGACCATCGACAGACCTTATGCCGTTGCAATAGGGATTACAAATGGCCAGTTAACAGTGTTGGCGAAGGTACTAGTACATTTATACATTAATGAAAAAAAATCTACTCCTGCATTCTAATTTGCCAATAAAATGACTGACAGGTATATTCAAAGCATATACTTTATGAATGTTGTCATAAGAGGACTCAAAAGTCGATTCTAGGGATATAATGGGTCTGTTCTGTTGCCGGGGCGGGCCCCGAGATTGAAGACAATTGTATAGAGGCAGTCATTCCTCGAACTCAATGCTTACCGGTTTGCCTAGCACTCGTAGAAAAACTATTGTGTGCAACGGTACATAATTAGGTCTTAAAATTCTCGGGTCTGTTTTTACAAAATTCGGCTTCGCCTCATTTTGTAACTTCGACCCTAGAATCTTAAGAACCCTTATTATGTAACTGTTGCACAAAATACTATAAAAAACAGTTATCGCGACACTCCCCCATTATCTGGTCACAGCCAAATCAAGAATTTGGAAGGTTTTAATGGCATACTGCACTGTCATGGCGATATTTGACAACGCATCAATAAAAAATGTGATACAATTCGAAACATAAATAATACTTTCACATAACAATTCAATTTTTAAATAGCCTATAATTTTCTCGCCAACTGTACAAACATAAATATACGTCAATCCGAAAACAGCATTACTCATCACATAGAGTTTGTGCGTAATGGCAAAGAAATTGTACTTAATCACTTCGACATTCTGGAATTTGGAGTCATATGTTTTTATCATTTTACGAATATGATAGGTATATGATAGATATGCACGAACTGCCAAAGTGAAAAATATTATGTATATTATATTCGCGTAATCAGAAATTACTCTTTTTCCTAAATAAGGAAATCGTATTAATGATTGACCCAACTTTACCACTTTTTTGGAAATTTTCATATGATTTCTATATGTAATTACGATCTCTTACTATACTAATTGTATTAGGAAAATAGAGTTTCCACAATTTTCATATAATTTTCGTTGAGTACTTCAATTTCGTTACTGCCTTATGAAGTTAAGCGTTTATTTTAGTTTCATAATTAAATACAATTTAAGCCTGGAATGATCTTGCATCAAAATAGTACGTTACGTACCTAGGGCGGTAAAATAAAGAAGGGCTCAGATCGCGGGTATTTGTGGCCCGAACCGAAGGTAAGGGCCATAAACAAGCAATCTGAGGCCTTCCTTATTACCGCCCGTGGTGCGTACATAATTTTACGTCTTCTCGTGGGTGTGTGGGTGGGTGTACTTGTCACGAGGAAATATTTTCAAGAAAATAATATTGTCTTGGATTAAGAATATCCCAAAAGCTTTTTTTCCCGTGGGTACACAGGTACTATTTCCAGCGAGGGGCGGTTTTACTATGGTATACCGGCCAGGCCCTTTTCTAAATCATAAAAATGTAGTTGTGTGGACAACTTTAAATATAAGACCCCCATTAGGTAATAAAGCCATTTACGTACATCACGTCCATGCCTAAACTTAGGCCTTTGAAGGGCGAAAACTTTATTTATATTAAAAAAATACTTTTTTCATGTCATGTTAAAACCACAAAAAGTTGAAATGTCTTACAATTTGAGCAAATCAATTATATTAAAAATATTTATAACGGGTTACTCACTCACGTAATTTTATAAATATTTTTAATATGTTAGAGTCTTACGAAAGTTTTATAGTTCAAATAAATTATTTTTATTTCTATAGTTTTTTACATACATTAGATATATAAGTACAACAAGCATAACAAAGATTCCTATTGTAGGTTCACCATCGTGATACTGTAGGAACAATCACCCAATATGTAATCCACTAAATTAATAGGTACGTAGTATGACTAAGTATAAAAATTTATACAAGTTTGATGTTGAGGTGATTAGATAAATTCCCCGTAACCATGCTTAGTGTACCTACAGATAATAATTACTCTTAACTTCCTTCTTTTCCACCTTTTATCAGGAAACAGATTTTTTCTTAGGAAAACTCATTTAAGAACATAGAAGCGGAAATTTTATCAAGACCTTGTTATCCGCATGAATATTTAGTATAAAGATAGTTTGACGGAGAGAAAAAAAAATGTTCGAATTAAAAACCTGGTATCTAAAAGACGGGAATATCAAACTCTATTAATTTTTACATTTTTTTCTAGGCGATAGAAAATAGTATAATTTCAAGGAAATTTTATTAATTTCATAGTTACATAGCTATATAGTAGTATAGTTTCATAGTTTAATAGTTTCGTAGTTAGTTTTCATAGTTAATCGTGAAATTAATATTCTTTACCGGAATAACAGAGTTGTACAAATTCTATAAAACTTTCCTTGAGTTCATGTCGATGGCTACAAATGAGTATGAATAAAAGGTCAATTCTGATTTTTATACTTGGTAATCTTGTTTTTAGTAAACCTAACATGTTGGTTTTATCTAATACAGATTAATATCACGTAACATCGCTAAGGCGCTGGTAGCCTGGCCGTAGAACGTTGAACGTACAACTTAGTCCGATTCAACCCCACAGACACAAGTTTGCGCGTTTACCGACCCCATTTACTGTGGCCCCTCAGTTCCAAAGCACAACTCTCACAATTTCAGGGAGTATTAGGATCCTCGGTGTCGACATTTCCAGCGACGTCCAATTCCGTAGTCATCTTGAAGGGAAGGCCAAGCTCGCATCCAAAAAGCTCGGTGTGCTCAATAGAGCGAGGAGATACTTCACTCCGGGGCAGAGACTGCATTTTTACATGTCGCAAGTCAGACCCCATATGGAGTACTGCCGTCACCTTTGGGCGGGAGCAGGAGCACCTGGGTACCAGCTTGGGCCCTTTGACTCGGTGCAAAGGCGCGCTGTGCGGATCGTCGACGATCCCAAACTTACGAGCGATATTTAATTTTTGAGTCTAAGGAGGGACTCCGCCTCCTTATGTGTGTTCTATCGCTTGTACAATGGGTTGTGCTCTGAAGAACTGTTTGCTATGATGCCCACGGCCACTTTTTATCACCGCACCGCTCGCCGTCGGCGTCGGCAGGGTGTTCATCCTCACACCCTGGAGCCGAAAGGGTCGCGCTCTGCACGGTTTAAGAGGAATTTCCTCCCGCGAACGCTCCGACTGTGGAATGAACTCCCTGCCGAGGTTTTCCCAGAGGGCTACAGTATGAGGTTCTTCAAAAAAGGAGTGTATAGGTTCTTAAAGGGTAGGCAACGCGCATGCTGTGAATCCTCTGGAGTTGCAGGCGTCCATAGGATACGGTAACTGCTTACCATCAGGCGGGCCGTATGCTTGTTTGCTGCCGTTGTGGTATAAATAAAAAGAACGTTAGACTTTCAATCATGAGGTCTCGGGTTCAAACCCCGGCTCGTACCACTGAGTTTCCAAGGTAATTCCTAAAATTTTGCTAATTATTAATACTTGAACTCTCTCTCTTCTCCGTGTTGAGTCTCGGGGAAGGTAAGATAGTTTTCATCTCAGAAATCATCTCTTAAAAGGTTTAAAAGGGGGCTGGAATGTAAATCGAGAATCAATTACCTATGAACCGATTGGGATACAATTTGATTTGATGATGTAAACTTGTTCTGATAAATACAGTGACTAGATTTCATGGTCCCCAAGTATAGGGGTAAAAGTTATTACGAATCATAGTTCCTACTTTCCTATAAGTAAGTACCTATACTAATAAAAATAGTTTTATATCTGTTTATCTTTTGATATTAATGTATTTAGGTAATTTAGATAGGTTAATAATATCTCTATAATAATATAGGTACCTTAAAGGTACCTATATTGGTGTAATGTTGTAAAGGTACTACCTTTTCTTAGAGGAATACTAAAAACAGCTTACATTATTTACTATTTTTTTCGAACCCGTTAAAATAAGTAACCTTTGCCTCCCCAGAAGCAAGTGACCGCTCATTAGCAGCATTATGACGTTATTATGACGTTTGTTAACTAAATTAGCAGATTGTGGATTTATCGTGAACCGCACAACGAGGTCAATCAGTAGATAAGGGGGATTGTGTGTTCAAGTGCGTCACTGGTTTCACTAATCACATCATTAACTGCACCGGGTCTCGAAATTTCTATACTGACTATACATATAATATAACATGGCAGCAACGCGCACCCGTAGAAGTATATTCTCACTGAAGTTTGTTATAAAATAAATACAAACTTTGAAACATTGAAAAAATAATCAACCCAGCAGGGCTTGAACCTGCATCGATACGCCTTGTCGGGGCTCGATCGCAGCGATCGAAAAATAGATCGATATAGCATATAAAAATATTTATTCTCACTGGCTTGTCTCGTAAGCTAGGAATAGATTTCAAGACCAATGAATGATAGCTGAACCCCCTCCCCCCGCTCTAGATTCATATTTTATATTTTCTTCATCCTCCATTTATAGTATCTACTTACCACCCCTGGCCCATCGGCTCCGCTCTTGTTTTTTTTACTAACACATTTCATACGTAGGTATCTACAATACCTATTCAATATACTCTATGGTATCTACTCTCTTTACTAGGTCTGCCGTCCCACACAATAAACGTACACTCACGACCGAAAGTACCTACCTAATTGTTTACACCACCTGCCTAAATGGATTCTGTTGATCAAAACACTACTTGACGTCATTCGCACTGAAACTCTGATATTTGCATCTCAACAAGTCAACATAGATGAAACGAATATAACCTTTCTAAAACAGATGGGGGTTATTTCGGGCACGTTTCAGGCAGTGAACGATAAAACAATAGAATTTGGATTAGCTCCGCAAAATTACCCCCTAAAGTGGGTGTAGCTCTGTAGCTGTGGGTACTGTGGTGGGGTGTTGTAGCTCAGTAAAACACAGGGAAAGCTTGAGGTCTGCGTGTATTTATTTAGATTTTTATTGGAACGAGCGCGCGTGATATCAAGGCACTGTTGGATTTATGATTGTATATTTAAGTACATTGACTTTTATTTTGAATAATGACTGTTTATAGAATAGTTTGATATAAAACGACCAGTAATGTAGAGGTTTCTAACCAACCTCTACAGTACACATACCATCAAGGTGGGGTATACGAGCTATAAAAGCAGGCCGTTCATTTTAGTTTAACAGCGCATGAGTTCTGATGTATAAACTATTTTTATTTACGCCTGTAAAAACATTGAATAATCACACCTTTTCTATCTTCTTTCTCTTTGCGCTATCCCATTTTAAATAGGTAGGATCGGCTCTACTACATCACAACTTTGCTATATGGATGGAAATTGCATACAGTATCACATTGAAAACTAGTGAAGGAATAATTGTCAGGTGAATATTATTAGAACTGTTTGGGAGCCATGTTTGTACGTAACGTCGGGATACTTCGACTAAATTCAGGTTACTTTAGCCGATATAAAAATCAGATATAGGTAATAAATAAATAGGATCTAATAAAAAAAACTTAAACGGTTAGTTTTAGTCAATTCATTTCTGAACCAAGTAAGTTCCAAAGGCCAAAGTTAACCCTCCGGGGCCAAAGTACCCCGAGGGAGGTTACGGCGTCCTCAGCCGTCTATGTATATCTCTTTCGTCGTAGGTTTCAGACGGCTGCCACAGTAAGTGTGTGGTGTGTAGTGTCACGTCATTCTTTACGTGACGTTGACGGTAGGTAATTGATGTATGTGCATTGGTATCTGTGCCGCTTATAGAAACAAATTATCTGGATCAATCATTACGCACCTAGCTAACATAGGGGCTATGATTAAGTTAAGTCAAACTTTCAATTTATGCCAGATTAGATCGGGCAAGTGCAATGCCAGATAAAATCGGGTTCATTTTATTGTTACAGTCAAGGAGATTATTTTGTTAGTTTACCCGCAATAAGTATACTTAATATTGTATTGACAGTGAAAAATAATGAACAGAACAATCAGCTGAAATGCATGAGTAATTGAATGCAGTGCGTGAGCTTTTACGTTAACATTCGGGTTTTTAGAAAGATAAGTACCGCGGGTTTCATCGGTGACCCGTGAATATCATTGTTCTATTCTGCTCTGTCAACAAGTAACAAAACTTTTCAATCTTATCATAATAAATTAAGCACAGAATAACCATTACCGTGAACTGCTACAACTTTGCCTATTATGCACAACTTTGCCTGGCTTGAAATACATGGGCAAATACAGGCTCAGGCCGCCTGACGGACGACCAATAATGGCGAAGGCAACTGTCATAATGACATTTCCAAGGGTCCTTAGATAAACTAAATTTGTATAGCGGGAAGTACTAGTTTTTATTTATTTTAGCGAAAATAACTAACTGTTTCGTCTCGATTTGGTGCCTAAAGAAAACTTTAAGGTTTCGGATTTCCGAAATACCGAGTATTTACTCTAAAATTAAAATGCTGTAGAATAAAGCGACAGGGAAAATTTTTCCCTAATAAGAGCTTTCTGAATGTATTTAGTTTCAGTACATTGTTAAGGACCATTGATCTTTTTTCCCTTTCTCTCGCTGTATGGAATCTGGAACAGCGCCCTCTACAGAAAGTTTTCACCGGCCTTCCTCATTAACAAAAGACGATGCGGAAAGTCCGCACTCGCGAGATTATCCGCAGCGCGTCTGGCGATTGGTGCGGCGAACGGCGCGGTGCGGTGCAGCGCGAATGTCAGAGGTCGTCGGGCGCCCCAGGCTAGACTGAGATCTATCAATAGGCAGATATCTATTTGGATATATGTATGCTTTAAATATATGCATATTCATGCCTGTTTCATGGAGGAGTAGGCAGAGATGGATTTATGTAGACTACCTACGATCCTGACAGCCATTTCACTAATGCATGATTATGACATGTCTCATATATGCTCGGTCATTAAGAGATTATTGACCTGCAATTTCTCATATTAATGAGTTAATTGAAGAATGGATTCAGTTAGTGGTAAAGTACCATTATCCTTTGTAAAAAAAAAATGAATTTATTATGTGCTATAATATAACTATATATGTAAATATTAATTTTATGTCTAATATTTAAGTCACCATATTACACATAGGGTGACTTTTCACAAATGAATCTTATCTCAATTTGTCTATGAAAACAAAAGATTCATATTTTTTTACAATAGTTACTTAAAATCCATACAAGTGCATAAAAGTGCATACAAGTGCGTGTTGGACTACGCACAATGGATGGTTCTGTACCTACCTAAGCACTATCGAAAAAAAACTACTAAAAAAGTTGAGTTTTTTTACATTTTGGCTAAAGAAACTCTAAAAAGGACTCAAAGCTTCTGTGAAATTGTTGTTTTGTTAAATTATCGTGACAATTTCAACAATTGTTGACAATTCCGTACTATAACGTATAAATTAAACAATAACGATGAGTTCACTCAATCAGTTCACTTGTTCACTAATAACTAGGACGGCCGTTTCTGCGTAGAAACATAACCTTGCGTTCGAATCAACTGCTAAAGGCATATTCAGAAGCGTACAATATGATATCAATATTATTTTCATATCAATGCATTTTTGCTCTTATGGTGATATGATATTATTTCATTCCTTAGTTTTAGGAAGGGATAGTCAACTTGTCTTATTTTTTATTATTACAATGTGGAGGGGTGCACGCATTTTAGTGAGGTTACGTAGCATCACAAAAATGCGCGAAGTTAAGATTATACTACTTTTTCTAACTATTTTATTTATGTTATGTACATGTACAACCAAACGTCTCCCTAACTGTTACTTTAGATTATTTTTACACAGTTTTATTTAGCTTGACCTTGTATATTTATTTATTTGTTTGTTTATTTATTTATTTACCTATGTGCATCAAATCTTGTATATAAGTTAAATTTCAACCACTTCCCGGTGTCTGATTGAGCTGAAATTTGGTATACTTCCGTAGTTTACATGACAATGCTACTAGGTACAGTCAGCTATAAAACTGTGTCCCAAAAATTTTTTGGGAGTTGCTCGTTTAATGCAATAAATATAACATAGGTGCAAAGATATCGGCTGATTCTTACATTTTCTTGCAAAGAGGAAATATTTTAGGGTCAAAAAATCAGCAAACTTGATTCACGTTATACTTTTAAGGGCATAATTGGTATCGTATTCTAATTATGAAACACATTGAAAAAAAATCTCTTAAAAAAATAAACTTGGTTGTGTATGGAGGGTTGGCCGGATGGGCCGACTTGTCCCATACAAAAAAAAACACGTCAAAAAAAATACTATTTTTCCTTACTCATAATACAATAGCCATTAGCCCTTAAACGGATCACCAGTAATTTTGTTACCCCCTGGATTTTCCACAATTTGCTTTCTTACTACTACTACTACTACTACCCCAGAGAAGAAATGCCTATCTATATCCAGTGACATGTGCCATACGATAAAAAAAAAAAAGTTACCCCCTCTATAGATGAATGTTGCATTGATGTAAGTTCGAGCTTATCGCACTGAAATCAAAATGGGGTTTTATTTTACATACCCTACTGAATACGCCTCACTATTGATCCTTCCATTCCATCATTCTCCAGTACGTGTGATTAAGGTTAAACGCAGCTGTTAGTGTAATAAATTATACATAGCTATACCTGTAATTGCTTCTTTTCTACGACTACTTAGATACGTAAGGTATCGTAGCATTATTGATTAGAGGTCACGAACACTTTTCCATGTCATGTGTTGACACACTTACTTTCATTCAAATCTATTTTTTCCTGACAAAATATCTATCTCTATAATCTAAAGTAATATGTTTTATACATACCTACACCTCGATCCTTTGTGAAGTTTTGTGTGTGGAGAAGCCTCCATTTGCTCCGTAGGTACACGGAAAAAAAAGTTTCCGGGATATTCTCAATCCAAGACATTATTATTTTCTTGAAAATATTTCCTCGTGACAAGTATTTATTTCCTTTGCCAAAAATATGATTCTTCGCTTAATAAAACCACGTTTTCTTAAAATAGAAATACAAAAAAGTTTCAAGAGTATATTGAGTAAATAAGAGAGATTGTACTTTAATCAAACAAGTATTATCTTAGGGAAAAGAAAACTTGAAAATCTGTAAGAATATATTCGCTTCGTTATATTTAAAACTTTATTTTATTTTCGTTACAGGAAATAAATGCTTGTCACGAGGAAATATTTTCAACATAATATAATAATGTCTTAGATTGAGACTATCCCGGAAGCTTTTTTTTCCGTGTAAGCAATAAAAAATGCTGCACACCTTAGAAACGAAAACCCTCGTACTGTATTATATGTATTTAGGTACATATGTGTGTTTTATGGTTAAAAACGCAGTTGCAGAGGAAACCATTGCGTTTGCGTTACCTCATATCTAGGTACTTGGCACTATGGCATGGCATGGACATTGCATGGACACGGCTCTATTGATTCAATTAAGAGTTAACACAGCTACGCCATACTATAGGAATCATAATCATAATCATAATCATAATATCTTTTATTGCACCATGGTAAAATACAAGTTGTTACAATTAAAATAGTGTCTCATGGACCCCAGTAGGGTATGGCAATTATTAACTAATTCTAAGCATATTTATATGACAATTTAGTTATAATTATAAATCATAACAGTTATTTTACACTATAATATGTACATTGTTAGACTTATTATACTTAATAATGTTAAACCTAAAGCACCCAGAGCATCATATCTTAGTTCACAAAACTATCTGTGAGATATTCTGTAACAGAATAGTACGCTTTTTCTGCTAGGAATGATTTTAATTTCTTAGCATATGCTGCTTCTCTGTCCTCTGCCTTTATATAATTAATGATGATGCATTGATGATCGTTACTACTATTAACCATATAAACAGGAAAGTCATTTTATTTAACTACTCACCTATAATTACGGTCGGGGATTTTGGCCTAGTTATTTCTGCTAGTGTTATACCTACCTAAATGTGTAATGATGAATTAATTAAGATCTATTTACTCTCATAATATACATACCTATATTTTATAATGAACATATCGGTTAATTATGGCGTTGGCAATAAGTTGGCATGTGACCAGAGATGTGTTCATGGCATGAGGTAGCAGTCTAGCAATAAGAATTTACTAATTGCACGCGGGAATACCCGCGAGCTTTCTTCGATCACGTACACATTTGGATTTTTCCCGCATTAGAGTTTATTTCAATAACGTTTCAGATATTAGTCCCAACTTTAAAAATTATTAAATAATATCGTCTTGGTAAATCTTTATACACTTTTATTTAGCTTCAATCCGTATAGTTTTTTGTTGATGTTGAGTCAAGTCTTGTAAGTTAATTTTTAGATCCGGGTGTCTGATTGAGCTGAAAGATAGACTTCAATAACTTCCATGGCAATGCAATAATTTTATCACACGAAGCTGATCTGATGATGCAGACAGAATGTTCTCTGCAACTCCAACTACACTTGTTTTGTAACTTTAGGGCCTATTAGAAAGGTATCAAGGAGCAATTTATAGACGTGCAGACAGCAATAAACCCTATTTACCGAAAACACGTTATTACCAATCACTTTTACTGTAACTTGTACAAAATCACGTCGCAGGCACTGTAGTTAGTTGTAGATATTTCACCGATAGTAACACCACTTACTATTTTGTCTTTTATATATTTTTTTAAGTAAGCACGCCTGTAGTGCTTTAGAATTTAATTAGTTGATACAATACACAAATAGAGTATGGACTTCCATTTACTTGAACATTCAATATCTTCGGGTTTCATCATCGTGTCATTTGATCCTCTTTAACTCTTTCCTCTTATGTCATGCGCTCAAGGGTCAGCATCAGCATTAATTTCAACACGGATTTACAGATTGACGTCAACGGGTTTTTTTAAACAAAATGGGATACAATTTCCCTAGAAATTATCTTACGTAAAATCGGAAAGATAAAGAAACATCAACATTTGTGCCAAAATTATCGTGCTCCACTCTTACGTGCAATTAAATTGGTACCTACACTTTTTTATTCACCATTATAAGACCCGCTTTATTATATTACTAAAGTGTGTTTTAATTTCGTTACCTATCTAAGTGAACTTGGCAAAGATTATTGTATGCGCTCGTGCCTATACATCAGGTCTGATAAAATCATGTGCAGCAAATTATGACGCAGGCTACAAAGGTGGGATAGTAAAGTAACAGCTGACTGTGTCTACGACTCTACGTCCATTCTTCAGTACGCTTAGCTACCTAGCATTCTATTCATTAAACCAAGTAGGTACAGACAAAAAGTGATTAAGAATTTCGTTACATTACATTGTTTGTAGATCACACTCGCATATTTTACTTATTTATTTTTAGAATTAAATACTAATTTGATTTAGGCGACGTACGAGTAGGTAAGGCCTGGGCGTCGTATCTGTCAGCGTGCAGCAAAACTTCTGGCGTACTCCACTACATCATCTGCCACTTAGATATACAGTTTAGCTCCTACTGGATGAGTTCGTCGTGGTATTAGCATAAGTAAATTGTTACACATCTCTAATAGGGGGTTAAATTGTTATACTGGAGGACTAGTTCTTCTAACATCGTCGTTACATTTAAGATGGAATTTCTTGTCTTTTGTAATAAAATATAAAAATGTGGCCACAATTATTGGACTTCTTCTTCTCCGCCTCATATTTAGCCAGCCCCACAACGCCCCGCTAAACATTCACTAGACCTCATAGGAATAAAACTCGGTAAGCAAAAAAACATATCATGACATCACCGGACTAGATGTCGTTGTTCAGGGAGGTCGAAGTGCAGTCGGGGAGGGGCGTCGGGGGGCGCGGCCGGGAGTGCTGACGTCACGGGCCTCGGGCGTTGCTCCGCGACGTCACTCTCTGTCCTCTACAAACGCTGCCCCTTAACCTATATGGGCCAATCTCACTCCGCCCTCGATATGTTTCAGTCGACGCTCGGCTTATTGCCGAACCACATTTATGAGTATAATGAGCTCCATATCATTTAATGATTTTATTCGATTTAATTAGCTTTGTTAGTTAAAGTTGGTTGCGTTGGTTGGTTGGTTGGTAACGTAGAAGCGCTGGTGACGGCCTGGCGGTAAGATGTCAGAATTTCAATCCGGAGGTCTGGGGTTCAAATCCCGGCTCGTATCACTGAGTTTTTCAGAAGTTTCAGAACTTATGTACGAAATATTATTTGATATTTACCAGTCGCTTTTCGGTTAACGCAAACATAATGAGGAAACCGGACCTAATCTCAACAAGGCCTAGTTTCCCCTCTGGGTTGGAAGGTCAGATGGCAGTCGCTTTCGTAAAAACTAGTGCCTACGCCAAAATTCCTCGGATTAGGTTGGCAAGCGGACCCCAAGCAAACCGTGGCAAAAAGTCGAGACAAATGCTAGGAGGATGAAGACTGTTAGTTAAAGTAAAGTATCGTTTCAAATAAGTAGAAAAACATGTTTTGAATTGGTATTCGGTTACAAAGCCTGTCACACGTGTCACAAAAAGATGACATATTTTGATATTATTCGTATCGGTTGTCATCGAAATCAGTGGTAGTGTCACATGACAATACAATAGGGGATATTACTGCAATGTTCTGCCACCAGAGTGCAGCACTAGCACTTCGGTAAACCATAGAGTTCTTAATACATACTAGGCCTTTAACAGTTTTTTACAAGTTTTCATAGATAATTTATAACGAATAAATATGTCATTTGTGCACCAAGGCGGTTTGTTTACAGAAGGCCTATCGTGAAACGAGAGATTCGAAATTTTGACATCTGCCTCTCTATCGATCGAATATGTAAGAGTGACAGAGCACCAGGTAACGAAATTTTTATTTTCGTGTTTCGCGGTAGGCCCTCCTTTTGTGGTAGTGCCGCCCCCTACGCAGAGTTTTGCGTATTATTCCCTATTACGAGTATACGAATGATTGTTTAATGACTATTCAATATACTCTGTGGTTTAATGTTAGATCTATACCGCGTGTTTATTACCTCAAATGAAAGCCAGGCGCAAGTTTTGAAATTATTAATCGATATTGTAATAAATATTGAGTTAACTCTTAGTTAACATAGAGCAATTGATTTTTTAGATTGCTTCGGGTCGCAATGTATTGCGTATACACTTATTTGACACATCATCAGTTGTGACATTTTAGGGCAAAGTAGTCATGTAGGTAGCGATACATTGCGTGCTGAAATATGTTATATGGAAATTTTAATAAAACATATGGAAGTATTGAGCCCTTATGGCGTATGACGTGATATCAAAAATACACGCTGTATCACCTACGAATACTTGAAACTTGCAACGTAATTTACTAATATCTCGATTAATTTAAAACGACAGTCCAATACAAAAAAAGCATTCATATTTAATGAGCCCCTCATTACAAGCTGTTGTGTGTTGTTTTTTTTAACATATAAAACAGGATCTTACTATCAGGAAACATAAAGGAATGATTACCTACTTCTAAATAATGGTTTCATTGATAACTAAGATGACTTATTAATAGGCAGTTACAAAAACTACCTATTTAAGACGGGGTATTTACCATGTGAGTTTGTTTTGGTGAGTTTCCGATATTTCGGTACAGTTGCATGAGCCATTATCACGGAGGAACTGAAGTTGTTAGTTGTCTTAAATAGTTTTTGTAACATTAATGATCATGTTAGCTTAAAATAGTAATAGGCAGTTGTTTGCTTGTTCTAGCCATCCGGTATGCTGGAGAGGCCGCTGCCCTACAGCAGCATGCAGGAGGTCTACTGCATCTCACGGTGGGATACCGCTAGGAAATACTGCCTTAGGATCGTCATGCCCCACGGCTCCCTGCTCTTTCAGGTATGCTCTTGATGATCGGGTTGGCCTGGCTTTCCCAAGTTCTGGAGAGGCGCTAATCTACAGCACACAGAAAGTTTACTATGTACCACCAGCCTTTAATGCTGGCGTAACATACATTATATTATAGCGGACGATTCCATATTATAACGATGTAAATCATGCTATGCTCGAAGTGTTGTCTTAAGACCATCAATACCGTTATCCCCATGGCTTTCTGCTGTTTCAAATGAACGCTCGATGAAGCTTTTAAAACGTATACCATAATCACTGGCATATAATCAGCCCAGCCCCATCAACCCATAAGCCCACATTTCCGACATTTATTTAAACGGTTTATTTTATTTTTCGTTCATACATCATTTTTAAACCAAATCATAAAGATCCAGAGACATCAGAATACTAATATTTAATCGGTAGGTAAACAGGATAAAAATTATGTACTACCAGCTACAGAATTGCATACAAAATTTATGAATGAGTTCATTCATAATATGGGTATGCAATTTTGCAGCCTACCGTAGTTAGCTTATCCATCCATAATTCCTGACTAATCTTTATAGGGCGATGTCAAGTCTAGAATGCCAATTAAAACTATACTCTAATCAAACCACTTTAGACTGTTAAAGAGAGACCTCGAACAAAGGCTTGTGCTAAGAATAGTCGCGATTAATTGCGTACTCTAAAGTTTAAACTGCTTGCAGGCGAGCGACGCGTACACGAGGGACCAGTGGTATCACTCCATTGTATGGCGAGTGAGTATTTTATGATAATTTAAATTAGCACTTTTAAAGTTTATAAAGAATATTATTTATCTTGAATTTTTTTCATTAATGATATGCACCTCTTGGACTTTTCTATTTTCAAACGGTCTCCTAGTCTATTCAGTAGTAACCTTGCCTACCAATCAGGAGTTCACGTCCCGGGTTCGATTCCTGGTAAGGGTATTTGTGCGTTTTTCACGAATATGCGTTCCTAACTTATGTATATTTTCTATTTATTAGTATTTGTCTCTATCCATCTATGTATCTATATCGTCGCCTGAGTATCTACAACACAATCCTTTGAGCTTACTCTGGTTTGTGGAACTAGAGTGATTTGGCCTGATTTGTGTAAGATTTTCCCATATTATTAATTTATTATACTTATTTGTTTTCATACTAAAAGTGTTTGCATTGGGTTAACTGTACATACAAGTCTGCAGAATATTAAAAACACAAACTGATGCGAATTCTTATTTACTTTGCAGAGAAACATGATAAGATATCGCAACATTCTCACGAAGAGTGATCGGAAGGAGGTTGTTATGAAGGAATTGAAGGTTAGTATTGTTAGTTTTAGTTTTGTCTATCTGTACAGCAAATATTAGATGTTAATGCTACTTCAAGTACTTAACATTTTCGGAAGACATTTCTAACGTACTTATAAGCATTTAACTTTTATGGCCGATAGTAAATATCTAACTCATTAATGTCCGCATCTTTTTTAAGGGTAATGTACAAAAGTAAAACAGCAATCCTGAAAATGTATCGTTTACTACTTGAGCTAAGCTACATATTAAGTTTAATTGAGAGTGTAGTGTTTGTCTATAAATAGTTGTTATTTGCCAGAACATGGTGGATTTCGCGATGACGACCCCTCTGCAGGACGAGAGCGTGACGCGCGCGCCGCTGCAGACACTGACCGACCTGCTTTCCGAGGTGAGCGACCGTCTGCTGTCCCCACATAATATATCTCCGATCGTGCTCCCTGCTCCCAACATCATCCAATAAAACTTTCCATTATTCCATACGGAGCAAATACATTATACAGTCCATAACTTGCGTTTGCGTAGGTGTCAGATATGAAGTTATCGTGATGGTTCGATCTTCCGAGTGACGTAAATGCAACTGCGGGCCTATTATGCGCACTTGTCGGCTTGGCATTCTATTGTTGTACTTTACCTGACCTTACGTACCAGTGGATTGCGACTTAAAATAAACAATTTGATTAATTTTGAATAAAAGGTGTAATGTACGATAATGACCTACGGTGCTGAAATACTTGGAACATCTGCGCATTTTATTGAATTTGGGATAGACAGACGGCATGGCGCCAGCTGTCGTTCGATTGATATTATGGACTTGATTTGGCGGTCGGTGTAAATTCAGTCACCAACGAAGCAATAGGATCGTGACATGACACAATAAGTACTCAGGTAGTGAATTGAATCTGGCACCAAGCACCACTAACTATGCACCGTTTAAATTAGATATGTTTTGACGAATTAATGGCTAAGTCCTGCTGGGCCCGCGTTTGCACAGGCGCCTCTCTTGAGTGCCTACGCCTCGTTGATGGCATTGTTATTTACACGTAATAAATTCAGATGAGTTTGCTTTGACGTGTTATTGGAAAATCCAAATAGGCAATATTCGATCGTACAGCCATCAAACATATCGGAACATACACTTTATCGCCTTGACAATAGAGACGATGCTCAGACATTTGTGACCACCTTAGCTGCTCCGATATATCTGATGGCGACTGTACATACCCACAAACTTAGTGTGTTGACATTTCCGATATTTAACTTAGGTAATAATGTTGACTGGTACGACTACGTAGTACCTACCTACATAAAATAAAAGTCAATAGATATATACAATTTAGACAAAGTTTGTCCGGAAAGATAAGTGTTGTGGTTTATACGGACGCTCACTCTATTCTACAAAACATCTCTTTTCGGACAGACTCTAGCGCGTTCATAATATTAAAAGAAAGTCTTGTAACAAGGTAATATTTAAATTTCTTATTTTATAT
This sequence comes from Pammene fasciana, assembly GCA_911728535.1. Taxonomy (NCBI): domain Eukaryota; kingdom Metazoa; phylum Arthropoda; class Insecta; order Lepidoptera; family Tortricidae; genus Pammene; species Pammene fasciana. Next base: position 12,701,359 of record OU452276.1, on the reverse strand, counting down.
TCCGACTCATATTGTTGTGAGGGCTCAAAGAGGATGCAGTGTTCTGACGACGACGATGGGGTACCTTCTCTTCCCTTTGCTGTCGACACAGGGAATCAAAAGATTTTTATTTTCGGCAAGATGCATGTTACTCCTTTGTGCAAGTGTCCATTAGGGTACGGTAGCTGCTTGCCATCAGGCGGGCTGGATACTTGCATGCCACTGTCGTGGTATAAAAATACCTAAGTGGGTATCCTAACACTATCAGATAATGCATTATACAAGTACATTTAATACCTAAGATGTATACATATTTATAATAAACCTTGAACACGACTGGCTATTTTCATAAATTGGAAGTTTATGAAGACCAGACATTATGTATCAATATAGCTTTTTTCGATAAGGGAAGTTTCTATAATTAGGTACTATACATCAGTGACGGCACGTTAACATTTTTCTATGGCAAGCCGGAGCTAATCTGCCTCAAAATTAGGCAAGCAGTTAGCAATCGAGTTCTATGGACCCGCCGTCACTGCTATACATAAATACACATTACTCAATTGACTAAATACTCTTTCAGAAAAAGGACTGTCCCGAATGGGAGCAATGGGCGGAGAAGGCAAGCATGGTGGCGGCACCGCTGCTGGCCGAGCGCTGCGCGAGCAGTGAGCTGTGCGCGCTGCTGGCGCGGCTATGCCGCCTGCGGCCGCGCGCAGCTCCACTGCCGGCGCTCGCGCCGCCCGTGCGCCGCGTGCTCACGCGCAACGTCGACTTCGCGAGAGCACCTAACGCCCGCCGCCTCGTCAGAGATTATATTAGGTAACGCACCGGCCGGCCTAGCGTTGCAAAACATGTTTTATGACCCGTGACGTGCGTGCTGTTGTTATTCACGAAAACGTACGTTTCGGTATCGACAATGTTGCTGCAGCTGGTGTGTAAAAGTAAAAAACAAACTGAACTAAACTTGAAAACAGTGTAGTGTTTTCTTGGTATTAGATTTTTGGTAAATAGGTAGTATGTGATTTACGATCAACAAAATGTAATTGTAGCCACACTAGCCACCGGTGTGATAGCCACTAGCCACGTCACCTTCAACCACTTCCTAGAGTCAAATAGGGACCACCTCCCTTTCCTGAGAAAAGAATGTAGATACAGATAGGAAAGTGACCATATAATTAACGAAAACGACGCTTGGTAAATAGTTACACGTGTCCTAATATGAACGAACAAAAGAGCGACATTGTGGCGAATCTCTATGCCAACGATTTGAAGGACCTTGACGGAATGCCCCTAATGGCTTAACCCATTTGCTGTCCACATGTGAAACGTGCTGATTGCTAGCATGGGTGCAGCATTAGCCTCATAGCCTCATTTGTGTACAATAAAGGTTAAATTATTAATAGGCGTCCAATAAACAGCGTAGCATTGCAGCAGGTTAGTTAGGTTCAGCTGCCGTGACGTCAATTATTGTTTTGCATACATACAACATCATTTTAGAGTGATTTATGACGATATTTACTTAAAGAATGGGACATTGGTGTTCCGGTATTAACCATGCCTTACGCCGTACTTATGTAAGATTGTTAGTGCTTCGTCGTTTAGATTATCTATACATATGTCTTACGGAATATTTATACTCCTAATATAAGGAGGCTAAACTTGTTTTGGTACCAACCTGTGGTATTTTCCATATCCTGAAACATTGATGGTTACTACGGTACCTATTATAGTTTGGAGCGCCGTCTCATATGATATGAGGATATGACTATACAGTCCAAGGCAAAATTGACTTGAAGAGGTTGTAAGGTTCATAATGGTATGAACATTATAGAGACATATTACGCAATTTTTTCTTGTTCGACTATAATATATCTTACTCAGGGAATCTTTTTGTTTAAGCGCGGTGAGCTCCCACAACTCTGGCGCGGCGCTAGTGCGCCGGTTCGTGGAGGTGACGCACGGCGGGCGCGCCGCGTGCCCGCACCCGCGCGCGGCGCCCAACCTCGCCGCCGTGGCGCTGGCCGCGCTCGACGACCGCTTCCGCGACCAGCCCCAGCCGCACCGCTGCGACGACTCGGAGGACGACGTCCTGTGCTTCGCTGATATCTTGGAACACATGTAAGGTTCTACTTTTGTAGGCTCAGTGCTTCGTAGACGTGATAAATCGCTTGTCCGTACGGTTTTCGAAATTAAATGTTGATCAAAGTAGCCCGTTAGATCAAACAGAACACATAAAGGGAAATGAGCATTCGTACAAATACAGTAAAACTCGCTTCAGATGATTTTGAAGGGATCCATCCAAAAAGACTTCTTAAACGGGAAAGCGTATTATTATTATACGTATGAAACATGATCGTATTAAGGGTTCCACTGTAATGGCCCATGGCCTTTGGGAAGGTCTACATGGACACCGATTACATTACCCACCCGCTTCTTGCCCCACGCTCCTCTAACTCAGGTTTAAAATGCATATTACCTACCCAATAGCATTGGTATGTATTTGGATGCACAGGTCTGAGTACGAGGACTGGCTAGTATTGGTAGGCGGCGTGCTGCAGCCCGTCCCACTGTGCGCGGGCGCGCTGCGGTGCCCGCGCGTGGCGCACCGGCTGGCGCGCGTCCTGCGCACGCTGGCCGCCGACGCGCGCTGCGCCGCGCACGGTTGCGTGGCGGCGGCGCCGGCGCGCGCCATGCGCCCTCACCCGCCCTCGTGGCTTCGTGCCGCGTCACCCTCTGATCCAATGCTGGCGCTGCCGCACGCCGAACTGTGTCAACTATGGGGAGACATGGTGAGTGGTTAAATGTCCCTTGCTCTAGCACGCTAGACGCCGATACGCGTAAAACATATAGCCAAACATGATTTCTGTGCTGGTATTTTAGCGAGTTCCTTTTAGAATTGTTCGATTTTGCCTAAACATGTGCTAATGAATTTCATTACTTGTGTAATATACCTCCTATCATATTCTTAAGTTTCCGTATTGTTCCAGGTTGGTAGCTTATTAAAATGCTGCGGAAAGAGAAAAAGTTTTCTGCAAAGCATGAGCAAACAACTGCCAGACTTCGTTCTAGTCGCTTTAACAGAACACGTACGTACCATTTCTTTTTACCCAGGATTATTGTTTAAACAGCGCCATATCAAGACTATTTTGCGGTTGATTACCTATCGCTACCCAAATATATTTAGATTGATTATAATTTATATTTTTTTAAAGAACACCTCTAGATTAACAAGAAAATTTTGCTTCAGCCCGCTGCTCTCGAAGCTCTCTGCCTCATGCTGGAATGGGAGGTGGCGAGCGGAGAGCAGACGCAACTGGAGATCATCGCGGCGCTGCAGGGCACCGACCTCGGCCAGAAGTATTACAAGGATCTGTGCGAGCGGCAGAATAATCTGCAGAGATTGGTGTGTACAAATACAACGAATCGATCCTTAACCCTACGTCAGTCGCCATAATTGTGCGCTTGCGAAACAAAAAACACAAAAGATTCCATTGAGATTGTGCAGATTTCACAATGTTATTTTTTATATGAGCTTAGTGTCCCACTGCTGGGCAAAGGCCTCCCTCTTCGCTTTCCACGTATTCCTGTCCTGAACCGTCTCCATTCACAAAGCATCCAATTAAATCTATAGGAACCTGTCACATTACCACACTGTATACATGTTAAACTTTTGAACATATTTGCTTGAGAGCACTGGACTAGCATTGGACAATCAATCAATGTTTCTTTTTTTAGCAAGCGGAGGGTGGGCCGCGACGGCTGGCGTTGCCGGTGCGTGCGACCGACGAGGATGTAGCGGCGCTGCTGGAGGCGGGCGCGCTCGGCAACCTCGAGTGCCTCTCGCTTGCCTTCACCAGCGTCACCAGCGCCTGCGCGCACCACCTCATTAAGGTAAGCAGAGCAGCGGACGCTACTCATGCTTAAATCTCAACTTCTCTGTGGACTTTCGACTCAGGCATATTAAATATGTGGCAACTAGTCTTTTCCCATGCCAGAGTGAGTCCCCTCATAAATTTGCACCCCCCGGTAAGCCGGTTTGTCCGAGGCAGGCATTTTCCTGGCTGGGTGATACCTTTCATGTTTTTCTTCTATATTGACGTGTGCTTTGGTGCGCAACATATCAAGCAATTTTCGACTTACATACAGGAGTGAATGGTATGCGGAAGAAATGGCTAATAAAGGTAATAATCATAGATTCGGTATAGTTTTGATTTGAGCAATGCTGCCAACTCATGTTATGGATATTCAATGGTGGCGATGGTGGTAAGGTGGTAACTGTTAATATACCATACCCCTTTTTAGGGTTCCGTAGCCAAATGGCAAAAAACGGAACCCTTATAAATTCGTCATGACTGTCTGTCCGTCCGTATGTCATGGCTAATTTACTCGGAAACTATAAGACGTATCATTATCAAATTTTTAAATATAGTGTATTGTGTGTGCCGCTACTTAGTCTTGTAGATGAATTGCTAAAATGTAACTAAATTGTAAAAAAAAAATGTTTGCCAAATATCAACATGATGCACATCAGTCGATAGGTCTCTAAAAATAACATTGAGGTTTCTTTGAACATTTTTTGATTAAGTACTTTTAAATAATTTTAAACAGTAAGTCCAAAAATTATGAAAAAAATCAAGAAGACACGCCTTTAAATATTCTTTCAACGAAAATTATTTTGAACATTATCGATTGAGGCTTTTTTGAGGTATCTCCAAAAAACTACGCACTTAGGCAGATACGGCCTTGTATTAATAATAATTTATTCTATAGTAGCTACTGCGGCTGGTTTTTATATTATAATGGTACGGAACCCTTCATGCGCGTGTCTGACTCGCACTTGGCCGGTTTTTTAATTTCATATACATATTATTTCTGCTTGTAGCTTCTTGGTTCTCGGCCTCTTCGAACTGTCGAATCGAATCAGCATATGCCAGTTAAAACTAGACAGGATGAAATAATTACTAGGTACCATTCATATTGAGCGAGGTGATTAGGTAAGCCTTACCTACTGAACATCTTTAATTGGGAGCAACTCTTAAATCGCGAAATTTTTTATGGCAGCTTCATACATTTCGGCCGATCAGATGTTGTCGTTTTGTATGGGGAAACCGGGGAAACCAAAAAAATTTCACCATTTTGGAGTTGGTATCCCGTAGTAAAAGTCAGTACCTATAGGTACCTAATCACCTCGCTTACTTGAACGGTGGTTATCATTTGACTCTGTATAGGTACCTCTATACCGACAACATTTTTTCCGCATACCATTACATTTAGTGTTCGAATTGCTTCAAACTTCGTTAAAAACAAACAATGAAAATGCCATTAAGAATTACCGGCCCGGCTATTTCCAAGATTTATCATAATCATTAAAATACCTTGCTGTAGGTAATTTTTCTTCTAAATACAAAGTTATAAATTGTTTGCTGACACATGATTTCACTAGAATCCAGGATCAATTTTATTTTGAAAACCTATAGTTCTGTCATGCCACTTTGAAAATTTTCTCACATGTGTAAATACCTAACATACAAGGTGTAACAAAAATACTGGTGATCCTTTTAAGAGCATAATTGGTATCGTATTCCAAATATGAAAAAGTAAGTAAAAATTTTTTTACGCGAAAAAAATTTTTGCTTTTGTATGGAGGGTTGGCCGGGTAGGACGACGTGACCCATATTAAAAAAATTCTTTTTTCGCTTCCAAAAATATTTTCTCCTACTTGTTCTTACTCGCAATAGGTACGATACCAAATCCGCCTTAAACGGATCACCAGTATTTTTGTTACATCCTGTATATTATCCACATCCAAGCTACATTGTAGTATATGCGTTGACTATACTCATCATTCATTACCATTAGACTCGAAACAATTTTTAATGAATCTTATAAGTACTATAAACATTTCCAGCTGCCATCGTTACGATACCTGAACTTATGGGCGACTCAATTCGGAGATTCCGGGGTGCAGCTGATCGCCGAGCACCTGCCGCGCCTGCAGGTCCTCAACCTGTGCGAGACGCCCGTTTCCGACAAGGGCATTGAAGCACTCTCAGGTAATTTATACTAGCTTCTGCCAGTTACTTTGTCAGCGTAGAATTAACACTTCTATAGTACATACTCGTAAGGGATCTCTTCCTCTGTTCACCCTTCGTAATAAAGCCATAGGTAACCGTCAGGTACCTAATCCGGTAGCCCGATTAGATGCTCAGATCGAATGAGCTACACGCTCGGTTAACTTGTTTGCATTCTGACCGAGCTGATGCCGCAACTTGATGCTTAGATGATGATGCTTGTTTTGACACCGCACCTTTCAGTGTCCTGATTCGTCCATATGTGATGTCAGTATCCAGAATGAGTAACTGATATTGCCTATATTGGTTCCAGCTCTGACTAGCCTCCGCCGCCTAAACCTGAATAGCACGCGTCTGTCGGCGGAGGCCTTCGCGACGCTGCGCGAGCGGCTGCCCGGCCTGCAGGAGTACGACATCCGCTACACGGAGGCCTGGTGACAGCGGACCTCGCCTCGTGTCTCCACTAGCTCCAATAACACCATTATATAAACATTCACGATCTCAGACGTGGTTTACAACCGTATCGCCACCAACCACTGCCAAAGCATCCAACCTGTTTGAAGCCGAATCAACTATAAAGCGTGTTTTTTCCCAGGTGAATTGCTAATCCACACAGTTGACACTATCCTGGAAAACAGACGCAGCCTATTACTAATTTAGTTACGTAGGTACTTTTACGATTAAGAAATTAATATGTTTGTTGGTCGCAATCGGTCATCACATTATTCTGGTTACATGATATTTTATGGGGGAATGTTAGTGAAATCATAATACCTGTAATCCATTTTTTCAATAGGACAATATTATTAAAGTTTTTCGATTCCGCTCTTTATACGTCGCTGATTTGAACGTTTTAATGCAGAGCATTAAAGATTAGAAAAAGTTCACATTTTAACCAACATAAGGCACTGGTCCCACCGCGAGCGAGTAACTATGAGCTATCGGCTATTTCAAGAGACAAAAGATACTCGCTCCCGTGTAAACAAAAGAGAAACAAATATACTTATAGCTGGGCGAGTATAGTTCATCGCCCAGCTATGATATTTGTCTCTTTTGTTTACACGGGAGCGATTGTCTTTTGTCTCTTGAAATAGCAGATAGCTCATAGTTTACTCGCTCGCGGTGGGACCAGTGCCTAACAGGTTGATTAGCGAGTGAGTGTACCTAAGTTATAATTTTATTGTGATTCCCAGTGTCTGCCTGTCGCTTCCCATTTGTATATTTAATATAAGCATAAAGATATCGAATTTAATAATTATTCTACGCCAGTAATTTATTGTTCGGTTTTTTAGAAAATGTTTTGTCTTTAGGACTAAGTTGTACAGTCAGCGTCAAAAGTAACTACGTAAATGAAGGCGTCAAAAGTCTTTATTTAAAGGCAATAAGGACTTTTGACACCTTCATTTGCGTAGTTACTTTTGACGCTGACTGTACATACATTTGATTTATAAATGCGTCGTCAGTGAGACTGTTTACACCAATTAGGTTTAGCGTTTAGGACATTTTAAGATGTTAAAGCTCTATATTATATAAGTACTATTCTATATCTAGTTCCCTTTATCCATTTCTACTCAAATAAACGAAGCATTTTTCCCACATTTGAATGACTCATGTCGTTATTAGTAAAATTATTCTCAACTCAATACTATCTTAAATTGACAACTAATTGTTATCTATTTTACTTTTCTCATAATGAAAACTAGCGTGAAGCGTATATATACAATTTTAATTAATTACTATTAGTCTCCTACTACATACTATTAACATAATTCCAAATGTAGTTATCAATGACAATCAAACTTACCTATAGACAAATAAATAAGCCGCCCGTTTTTTTTACGTCATGAAGAAAGGCCAAATCGGCTTGCCTCTGAATAAGTACCTACTTATCGGAAACAAAAACGCGCCACCCCTGTTAGCCAATTATAAATTATTTTAGCCCTAAACTGCCCCACACAGTATTGTAAGATGTAATAGGTAATAGTAACCAGCGTGTACTTTTCCATAATACTTAAACTTTCCTGTAAATATGTAATAGGTACCTAGCGAGTTGCATATATCCTGGCGTGTTCGAAAGATTAGGTAAAGCGCACTTAATTCTGGGTAATAACCCACAAAATATTATTCGTTCCTAATATCTATCAATAAATATGGGATTAAATTATAAACTTATATAGATGTCATATACAAAGGAAAAAGTGACCTAAGCCTCCGGTGCCCAAGGCTGGGATCGAACCAGCGTCTTTTGCATTCGGCAGACGCCTTAACTTATGGGATTCAATATCATTAAATATCATATATTCATATTCAACCATAAATCAAAAATAAGCGGGAATGTTTTAATTTTTTCTTATTTAATGTTGATTGATCGTAGTGAGTGATCGTACGTACAGTCTGCAATAGGTACTTAATTAATAGGTGGACTCTGTTGTACTCCTGGCTGTAGTAGATAGTAGATATGTAAATTTATACTATACAGTGTGTTTCTGTAATAGGAGCAATAAACTAAAACATAGATTCTACTCCTCAAATTACAAAACTTTTGTTCATCAACTTTAAAAAAATATGTATTTTTAGATTGTCTCTTTTTCATACAAACTAAATAGTATTTTCAATGAACGTCAAAATCCGTCTAATTGACATTTCTTGTCACCCTACAGACATAGTCAATTTCGGAATACATTGCGTGTTCGAAAAAACTTTAAAGTGTCGTAAAAATCAAATCATACGTTATTTTCAAAAGTCGCTGAACAAACGTTTCCTGATTTGAGGATTAGAATCTACGTTATAAAATAACACGGTTACACTCACGGCACTTTAGTCACGTCTTGCGACATGTTTCGGAGAGCCTAGGTCTCCATCTTCAAGCACTAGGAGTGCTACTTGAACCGGCCCGTGGCGCACTGCTGCGCCTCGCGTCGCCGACTGCCGAGCTGCGTCCGGCACGGCGCGCGGCGCGCAGCGCGCGCTCTGACACAACTTTATATGTCTCACGAAAGTTTAAATTTAATAGAATCTACGTTTTAATTTATTGCTCCTATTACAGAAACACACTGTATATGGGAGCTATTAGGTACCTAACGTAAAACGTTTCAGTTAATAAACATGGTACCTACGCACAAGAAAATTCATATTTAACTGAAACGCCATGCGCGTAAGTTATTGATTATTAAGCATTATTAGGGAAAACTGGTAACGAATTGTATGAGAATAACTGGTAGACAATTTACAGGTTTGCATTAAAAAGTATTCATTACTGCATACCTAGGATTCCTAGGAAGCCATTTATCGCACTATATCATTCAACTCCATGGATCTTTGATTATTAAACCAACCGGATGCGACACGCGCTCTCATTTCTATCGGAAAAAGTCTGCCGTTTGCGGGGGAGGGGAACGTCAAATGTATGCGAAACCTCAAAATAGCCACGTCAAATAAACGTCAGTCCATACAATGAGTATGACCACTGGTCATACATTTTTGGCAGAGGGGAACGCCTGTCAATGGCTACTCCGCTTGGTTTAAAGCCATGGATAGTGTGTCCTGTCCTGTGTGTCAAGAGTTCAAAATTTTACTTTTTTTTATAAGGGGATAAATAATTAGTAATTACCTACTGAATTCAGAATTCACATTTAGCCAGCTACTGACACATTATGTTTGTGGTTATCGTTTTCATAAATTATCCACATATTTAAACAAATGCACCAGTAATTTTATGTCATTACATTATATCCTTGTAAAGTACGTTGAACGCACTAGTGCAATAGCGTCCATCTGGGTCAGTCACGCAAAAATAAGTAGGTATGCATGTTTTATGTAGGGTTGCTGTTAGCTAAGTTTAGGTAGATAGGTATAGTTATTTATTATAATAAAAGTTACGCTTAAACTACCTACTAGTATAGAATTATTTTAAGACATGTTGGCTGTGAGTATTAAATCCAACAGGCATTTTTTAATATTGATGTGCTCTCGATAGGTGTCTTAATTGCAGCACAATATCTTGTAGATATACTTATATTAATTAATAAGTACTTAACAACTTACACCGTTCTTATTCGTAAAGCTCTAGCCAGTTGTTATCCTTGTTTAAAATGTGTCTGACCGTAACTGAACATCCGGGTGCAATTCGTTTAGTGTGTAGGACGCAATGGGGTTGGCCGGTGGAAAGTATTTACAGATGGCGCCAGCATAGCTGGTACCTGTCAGTCCTACAAATAGTGTCAAAATCTTGTTTTTTTTTAAAAAAAAAATGACCTGGATGGGTTAGCCTTTAAGCCAAATCAAATCCCATACAACATACTAGTGAAAGGGACCTAGCTATGCTGGCGCCATCTGGGCAAACCGTTGACAGTTGCCAACCCTATTCGAAAAGCATGGCATTGTCGGATTTAACCCTCTTCCAAGCAGCGCCAATCCAAGTATTCCCAATAATTTTCTCAATACCTACTATACTATACCTTATAGTTGTGATTTGGGAAAATTGGGAATCATTTCAAGAAGTCTTAATTTTTGCGAGTCCAATTTAATTAAAACCTTAAACCATGCTAATTACCATGTGATTGTAGTGACGTCTGTGGTTGATACATCGTATGCTCGGAAGAGTTTTAACATGAGCCCCAAGAAGCGTCCTAAATAGTTATCGGTTCGTTATTGTGTCCCCACAAAAATGGGGTATTCTACATAGTAGCATCTTTTTATGTCGTTCGGTATGAAACATTCGTGCAACTTGCTTACAAACATATCTGAAATAACAATAGAAATCTACTATAATGAAATATCTCGACATGGCTATACCTACTCGTAGTGCTCGCTCGGGCCAGATAATCAATCATCCGAGCAAGCAATCGAAGTTAGTTAAGTATAGGTAATATACAAAACAGTCAACAGTCTAAGTTCTTATTATTGTTATTAATCAATGACTGAATTTATAATTTATGTAAGTAGCTAAAATTAGTAGAATTATTTAGTTTGGTCTTATTTATGTTTTACCTATAGATTCTATCCTATTTGTTATATAAAATAGAATGATTTAATGTTTCAACAATCTCTGTTGAAGTTGTCACGTTTAACAGATTGCTTTCATTTTGTTTTGTAAATAGTGTACTACATACGTCACTTATTCGTTAAAATATGTAATCTATCAAACACTACAACTTTGAAATGAATGTAAAAGTGTGATGAATTCAGTGATGTTTTAATGTATGTACCAACCAATCTTAATCAAAACGGCAAAAAGTATTACGTACATTGAAATTAGTGTCACGAAGAGGTATAAGACTTATTTGTCCAGTGTGAGAAGTGTGCGATTTTATAATAAAACGTATTTTAAAATTATTCGTGTTTAATATCACTTCTTGTCCCAACTACCTACCTAGCCAGTTCGTGAAATGAAATGATTTAAATTAAATATAGATTGTACAGTCGCCATCAAATATATCGCAGCGGCCAGGGTCTTCAAAAATATCTGAATATGCACTTTATCGCCTAGACAATAGAGGCGTAGTTCAGATACATATACCTTGGCCGCTCCGATATATCTGAGAGCGTTCTTATAGATTGACAGCTCCATTAGAATTATATCTTATATCTATAGACACGGGTTTTTTAAAATTATTTTCCAAAGAAAATTCAATGTGAACAATGAACATACCTAAGTACCTATCCTACATAACTCTTTGCTTACAAGTTTTGTGGCAAAAATGACAATTAACTATGGACTTCCTCCCCACATTGCATAGGTACCAAATATAAATTTTAAAGGGTAAAGAAAAAAATACCTGTAATGGCGATAACTATCTATTGACGTTACGTAAACGTAATATTAAGAGTCGCCAGGACGCTCGCGTTCCCATACAAACTTAGTTCAGCTCTCATTTTAAAACGACATGCTTTAGAACCACGAAATTTGGCACGGGCATTCTAGTAGTACAGATCTATGTCGGTAATTCGTCTTCGTTGCTAAAAAATGTAATACAAAGAAAATACAGCCAGATACAGATTTACATACAAAACTTATTTTTGCTGTATTTTATTTGTATTACAATATTTAGCAACGAAAACAAATGGGGTTGGCCGGTCGAAAGTTTTTACAGATGGCGCCAGCATAGTTGGTACCTGTCAGTCCTACCAATTGTGTCAAATTCTTGTTTTTTTTTTGGTATTTTCTGACCTGGATGGGCTAGCCTTTAAGCCAAATCCCATACAACAATACTAGTGACAGGTTCCAGCTATTCTGGCGCCATCTGGACAAACCGTTGACAGTTGCCATCCCCATTACCGACATAGATCTGTACTACTAGAATGCCTATGCCAAATTTCGTGGTTCTAAAGCATGTCGTTTTAAAATGAGAGCTGAACCACGTTTGTATGGGGACGCGAGTTCACGCGAGCGTCCTGGCAAATTTTAAACATAAAATATATTTAACAACTAAAGCATAATGAATGAAAACCGTTTCCTTAGGCGATCGCTACCTACACTACATGTTGTATAATGATGTATGAAATTTGCAAATTTATAGGCCAGCAGACACTGTCAGTAATAATAACATTATTTATCTTTTCATCCTTCTCATCCTTTATATACATAGAAAAGGACGGGAACAGAAATAATGACATTATTACTGACAGTATCTGGACCGCTTATGAACATTATACCTGTCATAATCATAAGACTTTATCGATTAATTATTATCGTTGGAAAGTCCCTGGGATATTTTTATTCCTGTCACTAAAAGTTCACCAATGTGTAATAATAATAAAGAACGAAATACACAATCAGCCCAAAAAATGGCTCACAAATAATGCTGTAAGAATGACTTGTACAGCACTTTCTCTGACAGTGTTATTACGGTATAAGACTGGCCGATTACAAATTTTCACGAGCCATATTTTCGGTAAATCTTATCGGAGTCTGTACCTCCCACCCAGTATATACTTTACTCTATTCTATGTGTCTGGTCATAAGTTTCCCAAAGTGCTGTCAAATTCCTTACTCTACCTACATTACCTTACATCTATAGGCTAATTTAAAAAAAACTGTGGCTAGATACAATACTGTTTCTCGTGGGTGGGTTCTAATGACAAAGAAAAGGAACTCTATTAATAGGTACTAAGGAATATATTTCAATAATTTTAATACCATTACATGTCTGAATTTTATGATACATTTAATAACTATTTTTTACACGCTTCTTCAATGGATTTTGTTTTCGACTTATTTTCTTAATTTTGTTATATTTCATAGACTATTATTTACAAATATAATTTATTAAAACAATGTCCCAACGTATAACATATGGTTCAAACAAATGATAAATATAAGCAAACTTATCTTACACCACGGTTTCAATTTAAGCTACTTAACAACTATTTATATCGACTCTGATTAGGTAATGATTAATGTTAGTACCTCATCACATCAGTCATTCAAACATCCTTTAACTTTTTGTAAATCTGCTAGCTTAACCTTTTGAACGCCAAACATCGGACGAAATATCGTGCCCTCAGAACCAGCACGACTTTCCGGGCGCGGGATATGACGGCTTTGGCGGACAAAGGGCTAATATGGTCGGATTTTTATCGTCTGTTGCCATTGCGGTCACGATCTCACATTATGTAAGTACGAAAGTGATGCATGATGCATTAGGCGATAAAATGACAACCATGCTATCCGGTATCCATTACAAGAGTTGAGGTAAACCAGTGTTGCTGCCTCCGAAACTTAATGGTTAAGTCGACACGAACCTGATCAATGATAGAAACATCCCTACAACTAGAGCACCAGCAGTGGTGGCATGAACGTTTATGCCCATCATTAGAATCCGGCGACTACTTAATACTTCTTTGTGAGCCTGTAAGGCGATCATGCTAGCCTGGCTAGTCTGATTTTTAATTCAGGCAAAATATAACCTCACTCGCATTATTGCTCGTATTTCTCTGAATAAGTAAAGGAAGTTTTACTTTACATCAGAGGATTAACGCTTTAACAGCGAATCACAAACCTAGCTGGTTATAATGGCAGTTATACTTTTTCAACTCTATTGATAACGTATCAGAGTTTCAATTTAAACGAATATTTTTAGTCAGCTGTGAATGTTTTAAAAATATCAGTATTTTATTGATCTGTCTGTTTTTAAACACAAAAATACACGAAACCGGTGAATGAGTGTGGTTGGTTTTTTGTTATAGAATTAAAAATCAGGTAAGTATAATGAAATCGTGGCACTAGAAACTACAAGACATTGCCCCACTCCGTCAAAACTTATATCAGTACCTATTCGTAGCCGTGCAACAGTTCATTTGCATCACAACAACAACTAATTGTGACAAATAGTACACCCTAAAAGTTACGTAATTTTTAAAAGCAATATTCATGAAAATAATCTATCAAAATCGCATAAAATTATAACGCAAACGACGAATGGAAAGTTCTATGCGTGAAATAAACTAGTTTTAAAAACTAATATAGGTACTAAGGGTCGGTTGCACCACGCACCATTAACAAGTGATCAACGTATATATGGCGGCGTAGCTGTAACCTTATTAAAAACTTATCATACAATTTTTTTTTAAAGATGACAGTGACGTTAACAGATGATTCGGTGCAACTAGCCCTTAATACGAAGGAATCCTAAACCTTTTTCAGGACACTTTAATCCGCAAAAAGTAACGATATAATTATATTTGAAACCCGTTTGTTTTGCTGATCAATTTATAGGCATGTAAAATTTCGTTAAATTACAGTCTGTTTTGAACCCTAACTCATACTCATTATTTAAAAAACCAGACTGTAATTTCACGACTGTAATAGCTAAGAGTTCTAAGTGGTAGTAGATACACGTATATACTATGCCTGAAAAAGGATAAGTAATCTTAATACCTGTTACTAATAGTGTTTAGAGCTACGTTACTCTGACATATATAGATACAATTCGATACAGGGGGCCGACTTTTGACTTTCGGGCGGTCGAATTCAAAGAATTTAAGCTCGAATATAATCGCACACAAAAGTTTTTTGCCATTATTTACACATGAAATTAATAGTATAAATAATGATGATTTTATATTGCTATCTCTGTTATTTTTAAAACATCATGTCTTCGTTTTATTCAGAGTTTTAAATGTCAGATTTGAGCGCTCGAATCTCAAAAATAACCCCCTAGGAAGGCAAGCTTTCCTATTACTAAAATAAACCATGTACTAAAGTAAATAGGGACAGAAAAATACTACTAATTCAGACACTCTTGGAACGATATTCATAGATAAAAAAAATTATAAAAAATCTGTAAGTTAATTTAATTTTTATTTATGTACCAAATTCAATGAAACCAAATGAAATTAAAAAACTTGGATTACTTCTATTTAGTATTTAGGTAATACCTAATAGCACATAAACCTACGTAGGTACATTAACATAATTTTATATTTAACTGGGTTACGTTTTTACAAAATACATATAAAAACTTTAATACATAGTAATCTGACGTATCTAAAACGAAGAAAAATTGTGCAAAACTCCAATGTAGCTATGTCAGAATATAATATTTTAAATCAGGAAGCCGAGACACATCCTTTATCAGGAATTGGACGTTTTGTCTCAAATCTGAACAGCGCAAACTTAAGTACCTATAGGCTTTTATTCGACATAAAAAACCAAGACACTTAACGATTTATGACCACAAGAATACTTAACTCGTAATTAGGAAACCGACGACGATTGCAGACTCAGAAAAGTAACCTCGGATTTCGCAAATAATTACCTAAATTACGGAATTTGAACTATCAAGTTTGCTGTCAGTTGATAATTTCGATGTGGGCACGAAGCTTCCCGGTCAACGATAACGATAAAGCCGGTACGCGCGTATACTGTTTATATGTAATTGTTATTTAGTGAACGCGGCGAAGACGGCCCACATGATCTCGCAGGCCTCGGGGCGCATGGCCTCGGCCTCGAAGTCGAGATCGAGCAAGGTGCGCACGCGGCGCGTGGCGAGCTCGTAGTCCTCGTCGGAGAGCGGCGCGAACGCGTTCTCGAGCACGTCGGCGGAGTGCGCCAGCATGAGCAGCGCTAGGGAGCGCTTGTCCGCGTGCGCCACGTCCGTCACGGAGCGCCGCAGCGCCGCTTCTTGCACCTTACATACAAGGATTGGACTGTTATCAACATGTATTATTTCGACAGTAACCACTAAAACCGACAAAACAACACAATAAAATAAATTCCCACTAGGTTTTCATCTTGGTCCGACTATGATGAATTGATGAGCATAGCTCGGACAATTCATCGCAAAAATGAATTTAGTATAGAACAAGATGCACACTTTGGACACTTTTTGGATTGTGGTTATGAATGTAATATAGATAGACATATATTATTTAAAAAATGTACATAATACTTCGGTGTTATATTCGTTTTGCGACGTTTTTGTGATGAATTGTCCGAGCTATGATCATCATCACGATAGAAAAAACATACAGCTGAATTGAAAACCTCCTCCTTTAAAATTTTTAAGTTGGTTATAAAATAAGCTTCTATGTGGAGCCACCTGAGTAGGTATTGAATCTAGCGTGCACTTATGCAAGAAAGAAGCACTGTTTTCATAGGTATAAGAATCCATAAAAACTAGCATTTCCTGAGCCTATGTATGTATTATAATTAAATATTGATACTTGGAATAACAGCCTGTATATCACGGAATTTTTCAGATAAGGCCATTAGTGAAAAGTTTAATGTTATGGAACAATAATTTAGTCATAAAAAATATACACAATAAATCTTACACAAATCGACTGAATCCCAAAATCCCAAAGTACCTACGTCCAATAAGGCTTAACCTTTTGAATGCCTGCATTGGACGGAAAAATCGTGCCGTCAGCGCCAGCGCAGGCGAACGCACAAGGCAAGCCGGTTATATTTTGGATGTGATATGATATCAAGTGCTGACACTGAGAGCACGACTTTTCGTGCGCGTGATTTGACGTCTATGGCGGTCAAAGAGTTAAACATATTATTGTGGGTGCTACACGGCAATAAAACAACCATAACTCAGAAGCACTAATATTAGAATAACAATTCTCTCATTTAAATCGCATTACTAAATGTCTTATTTCTCCAATTAGAAGTTTACATAATTAGCACCCTACCACATTGAAATCAAGTAAATCAACGTGAAATATTTAGAAGATACAACAATAGAATTGTTATGAAACTTAGCCAAAATATGGCAAAACAATGCAGTTAGGCATGACAGCACTAAATATTCGCCATCCTGTTTTACTCGCGGCATTGTTTCATCGATCATCAAAACAAGAACATTCAAACAATAGAGTTGCCATTTGCTTTAATGAAAACTAGCACGTTCGAAAGCAAACCAGAGTAATGCTATTACAGTGCATTACTTAATTAGCAATACTTAATCATTTCGAATTATTTGTCATGCAAATACTTGATACGGTTACATCATCTCATCATTAAGGGTAGACAATGCCCGTCTTTACAATAAGGGCACAAGGGGCCCGTGCCCGGGGCCCCAATCCTCAGGGTGCCCAGAAAAATGTTAGATGAAGTTTTTATATAGTCATCGTTGTCCCTAATAAAGCGCCTGAGGGCCCCAGATTAGCAAGCGCACCGGTGCCGCATGCGAAAACCGCAGCGGTGTGAAAGCCGCCTAAGAATGTCATAGTAAAAAAAAGGAAAGTGGCGGCAGTTTATCAACTATTGGGCGTTAGCGTGTCCAGGACTAGGACGTTTACCTTTTTTTAGTCTGTTATCAAAGGGTAACTAGTAACAGTACTGAAATGGTTCAGAATTTACTTAACATACTTCACACATTTCGGTTGAAAAAGCAGCATTACTATACATACCTTCTTAACTAAACGGCACTTGACGACGTTGTCCGTCAGGGGATGTGTGGTCATATCAAACAGCAAAAAGTTCTGTTTCTCAGTCGTCAGGACACCTTTTTCTACTAAATTCTTGGCCAGCCTTTCACGAACATTCTTTAATTGGTATTTGAGTTTCATAGGATTCCATGTTTCACCTGTTAAAAAAAAATTTTATAAATCCAAGAAAAAAACTTTCGTTCAATTAGGTTTAGTCATAACAGACAGTTTTATTTTGCTAGATTTAGGGTCGATTGCACCAAACTGTCTCTCCCTGTCAAAATATTTGCTAAATTTTACTGCATGGAAATTTTCATAGTACAGTCAGCAGCAAAAGTATCTAAGCAGGTAGGGTGTTCAAAATAAGCTGGACATAACGTTATTGTTAAGAACATAAGAGCGTGTGTAGATCATATTGAACACCCTACCTGCTTAGCTACTTCTGAGGCTGACTGTACCCTGCCGGGTGATGCTGAAGGGTCCGTCAATAGTGGCTGGTGCAACTGGCCCTTAGTTTCTTTACTGCAATGTGAAGTAAAAAAAGGGCAAGAGTGTTTTATACCAACCACTGAGGTATTCTATCCAGCTTTGTACAGATTCCGGAGGGTCAGTTTCTTTCATGTGTTTCAAAGCTTCATCCAGCAACACGTCCCCGGTTGGTGTATCTGTAAACAATACATTACTTCATAATTAAACAAA
This sequence comes from Pammene fasciana, assembly GCA_911728535.1. Lineage (NCBI taxonomy): Eukaryota > Metazoa > Arthropoda > Insecta > Lepidoptera > Tortricidae > Pammene > Pammene fasciana. Next base: position 12,682,730 of record OU452276.1, on the reverse strand, counting down.
AAAAATACAATTGGATGCGATTGGATTAATAATTTTATATTCTTGGCATAATTTTTTTCATTTAAATAATTGTTCGAATGATAACATCATTCGGACAATTATTTAACATGACATTCGCAACATGTTTAAAAAAACAGTAATCGGATTTCAGCTACTATGGACAAAAACCCAGCTGAAAATTGCCTCTTGGCTCCATGCAAAAAAATTTAATTTCTGTCTATGATAACGGAATACATCGCTTAATTCTGCTCAAATGTGTGGTGAAAACCAAATTGAGGTATAATTGGACTTATATGGTGCTTAAACAGACCACCTCCCTAAAAGCTGTAAGTTTTACTCAAATATGTTACTCTGAAAATAAATCAAAATTACTGGTCTATGAACAAAATTAATCATAACCGTTCAGAATCAAAATTATATGCTGAGTTAACTACAGCAAAACACTGATTAAATGGCTCATTATGGTATTTGTAGTAAAATGGCTCTACCGGTTATGGAAAGTAACCCGTTTATTCATAAACATGTTACAAATCTCATTTAGTTCAATTATGATTTGTCTATTTCTAACAAATACAAATGCAAAAGTGACAGAAAGGGACAAACAGTTATTTTGTTGAAATGAGGTTTGAGATATATTTGTGAAGAAGCGGGTTAATTTGCATCTGCAATAATATCCTGCACATTTTACCAAAATCCCACTTTATAAGTAATTTTTGATTATTTCTCATAAAAAATTCTATGTTATATCAGTGTCTATCTATATTGTAAAATTGATGCCTTTTTTATAAATATAAATAACATGAAAATAAATAAGTTAAACTAAAATTTAAAAATAAATATCCTTTTAACAAGGTGTAAGGCGGGGTGCATCCAAATTGATTTTTGAAGAATAAAAAAAGGCCAAGTGCGTCTCAAACCACACATACTATTGAAAAAGTAATATCTGCCCATAAAATAAGTTTTTTGAAAATAACTCGTAAATCTGTTAACCAATAATTGTTTTAGCAATTTTCGTTGAAAGAATATATAATGATGTATATTCTCATTTTTTTCATATTTTTTGGATCTCCAATTCAAAAGTGACACATTTTTTTTTACTCTAATCCAAAGGTCTAGCAGAGAAAACGAGGGGAGGGGGGGGGGGGGCAATAATTTGAACCAAAAACATTTCTTATCAGATAAGAAAACACAAAAAAAAAATTAATCATTAGTCATTCATTTATAAAATGTAACCTAGGCGACCCCATTGCCCTCTCTGCTAAATAATGCCACCACCTGTCCATACGCTAATTATAAGTAAATAAACATCTAGTGTGTATTATTTCATGCTTTTTATTGTATTTACTTACTTCATTATCCACATAAGACTATTAAATTGATACAACTTTCATTATGAAGTAATCAAATTAAAATTTGTTATAAGTTATGTAAAGGTATTGCATGCCTCAGATACCTTGACAGGTCTCATCAGCTAAATGTTAAAAAGAGAGAGGCAAGTTAAAATCTTACCTGATTTAACAATGACTTTCCTAGACAACAGCCCCTTTCTCCTCATACCAGCTCTCTCTAGCTCTACTCGACCTCTTAAGCCCAGTTCGATGAGAATACATCCTCTCAATCCGCTTGATATGCAGTCATTCCAAAACGATGTGTAACCCTGAAACATTCGTCATATATACACAATGGAGGGCCGAACGAAAACCAACGTCCCAGGATGTCCCATTACTTTATTATATCATTACAAATTGTACTTACTTCTTTATCTTTTAATCCTAAAAGTAATACTTCTTCCATTAATGTCAATCTTGTTTCTTTTGAATCTCCGTCATCATAGCTTTTATCATTTTTCTTATCATCGATGTCGTGGTTTTCCTTCAAATTACCATCTGAATTATTTTCTTTTGCAACGTGTTTACGTTGTACCAAACCTTCAGTTCTATTCATTTTACATTAAAACCGAAACGTGACCAGAAGAAAGATTATTAAGAATGCAGCACTTGTAAATATAAAATGCCTATTTGCAACGAAACGAATTGTTGACGTTTGCTTTGCTTGCACGAATGTCGTGAAAATATGGCCGACGTATGCGTTTCGTTTCCAACACAGAGTTAAACTGAATTTTTTTAAGCTGAACATCAGAATTTTTTAAAAGTTAAATGTGTTTATTATTTTATTTAGTATTTCATGGTATTGTATATTATTATTACGAACTTTTTTAAGTATATGTATACCTAAACTTAATAATTACTTTCATACATATTAACTCCATACCATAGATACTCCTGTGGAAGACTTTGTGATAACACTTTGTAACGAGAGATGGCAGCAGCGACGCAATGGCTATGGCTATAGGTAAAATGGTAAGGTAAACAAACTAGGTTAAATCCGTAAAGCTCAACACAGATGGCGTTACAATCATTAAAAGTCCCTGACAAATGTGCTTCAATGAGTCAGATTATATTGCCTGATCCTTATGTAAGGCGCACCACATATTTACCGGAATTCAGTAGACAAAATTCTCCGCCGGAAATTCTTTTTTCCGACTTCCGGATGATTTTTGTCTAAGATCAACTGATTTCCGTTCAAGTAAGTGGTGCGCCTACGGGTCACCACACACCTAGCGGTTTTCCTCGCGGTATTAGCGGAAGTAGCGGAAATTTGTCTATGGTAGCGGAAATTTGTCTATGGTAGCAGATTTTTTGTATGGAAGCCATAGACAAATTTCCGCTACCATAGACAAATTAAGCATTTTGTCTATGAATTTCCGCTACTTCCGCTAATTCCGCGAGGAAAACCGCTAGGTGTGTGGTGACCCTAAGACACACCGATCTGAGTTCAGCAATTCATAGACAAAATCAACCAGAAATGCTTAAATTTTTCTATGGTAGCGGGAAATTGTCTATGGCCTCCATACACAAAATAGCAACCGTAGACAAATTTAAGCATTTTGTCAGTGAATTTCTGAACTAGGAACTGAATTCAGATCAGGTTTTGGTATCCTTAACTTAACTAGGTACCTACTACGCCCACTGGGCGTATAAATGGGACGAACATTTATTAAGTGTGCTGGATTCCTCCGAGACTGAAGTCTACCTAATTAATTTTTCAGTCATAATTCTCATCAACTTCACTGCATAACAGTCATCAACCATTGAACTATATGTACATTCCACGATTACCGCAGCACTCTCTCCACACCTGAGGAGTTTGCGATAAGCAATGTAACCTTGTGAACGAAATGCTTCGCGGTTATAGCCCTGGCGTCTATCTATCCCTCCCAGCTGTTTTCCTCTAGGTCGCATTTTTCCACCAATTTCCAATGCAGCTTTGTTTTGTAGTGGCAGGTTTTATAGTGGCCTAAGAGCTGGCCATGTCAGATATGACCCCTACCCACATAACCCCACCCACCCTACAGACATAATCAATTTCGCAATACATTGCGTGTTCAGGTAAACTTTAATATGTACTAAAAATCAAACCATAACTTATTTTTAAAAGTCGCTGAACAAACGTTGTTAAGTTTGAGGAGGACGTCTCAATCCTTCGCCCGTGTTATGGGCCACACACTGTATAAGTGACAAGACTGACAATTATTATATGTATTTTTTTTCTCATATACCTACTTGCTACGGGCAATACCGCCCAAAAGTCCATTAGAAGAAAAAAAAAAGCAATGTCAATGGGGTTGGCCGGTGAAAACTTTTGCAGAGGGCGCTGTTCCAGATTCCATACAATAAGAGAAAGAGATACAAACAATGATAGAAAGAAACAGACGATGAGTGGTCCCTAACTTGTATGCAGGCATAAAGCTTTTCTTAGGCAAAAACCTTCCCTATGGCGTTAATCTACATCATTTTAATATTAGTGTATTCCAAAAACGGATGGATTTCAATTTCGGAGCAATTCGAGACAAAAAATTGAGTCATTTTTGCGAAAATAAATAAAAACTACTTCGCGCCATACAAATTTAGCTTTTCTAGGGACCAATTTTGAAGATGTCACTTTGACAGTTGCCAACCCCATTAGACGGATATTAACGTATTGAAAATAATATTTAGTTTGTATGAAAAAAAGACAATCTAAAAAGTACATATTTTTAAACGTTGTTGAACAATAGTTTTATTGTTTGAGGAGTACAATCTACGTTTGAATTTTTCGCTCGTGTTTTGGGCCACACACTGTATACTTCCCCCAACAGAAACTTCTGGCTATGATATAACCTAATTAACTACATAATTTTCCATAATATTGCTTCAAACCCAGAACTGTAGGATTTTTTTTTCTTCAAGTTATTTGCATTCTTTGACCTCCACCACTTTACAGCTGCCAGATGTCCGGATCTAGAAATAAGCACAGTATAGCAAACTACCTAACTAGAAGGGTTTCGTTGTGTCATATCTGCCGTGGCTAGCTCTCCGTCTATAGCATGTCTATAGTTATAGTTACGTAGAATTTTACGTCGTTTCCTTTTTTTGTAAAATGTTCAAAATGGTGAAATTTCGCACAAAGGGCTTATGCGCCACAACGGTATATGGCGCTTAAGACTATGTGATTCCGCAAGGATATTATTGGCGTGAAAACTTCATGAAAACAGCGTAGAGTATTATATTCTTTGGCATAGACTGAGTGAGGCGTATGCGGACTCTGAAGATGTTTTAAGGTTTAATTATGGTTTTACTGTCGTGTTAAAAAAATGATTCAGTAAAATGTTGTCAACTCATCATTGTCAAGTAGATATATCTGACATGAAGCTGTTGAAGAAGTTCATGATTTAGTTACCTCAGTATTTAGTATCTTCTATTCTAATAAAGGTTCTAATAGTATTCGACGAAGCTTCATGAGATCTGGACTCTGATCTTGGTTAAAAGCTGCTTAAATCTTATTGCCTATACTTATAAGGAGTTATAACTGAAATTAAATCGTCAAAACAGGAAAAACTAAGTAATAGGAAAATACAATAACTGATGTGCTGCGCGTGGGAAACCATGCACGAGGAAAACTTGAAAAGTACGTGCCTTTCAGTTCAATCATGGCGCCATACTAAGCCAGTTTTAATAGAATACAACTGTTATGAACGGAGATAAAGCTGAACTGATTAGGGGCTTTGGTTATCAGTAGAAGCGAGAGTGGTGCACAAGGCGGGCGTGCATCGTGGCGTAGTTTTAGTCATTCGCGCGTGAGTTTCCAGTCTGTGTGCAACCTCGGAGATGGAGCAGAACGGGCATGTTACGGTAAGCTACCAACTTTCACTATCCCTGTCAGTTAGCTACCTATTTGGAATGGGTTATAAATAAGATTGAAAATCCTGCTAGTTGGGCCGCTTTGGGGTTTACAAGACCAAAAATCGCCACTGGTAATTCTGCTGTAAGCTGAACTATAAAACTTGTATGACTGACCATTTCGCAACACTGACTTTGGCGGCTTTGCTAGCTAAAGTCATAGTGATGCAAATATGACGGGATGGCACTCTACGTTCAGCGGGTCCTCGCTGATGAACTTTACACCTTGAGTGTGGAGTGTGGACGCGCGTGTTAGGGCACGGCGCCAGTTGGCTGCGGTATCCGCGTGGCTCCGGTCGTAGTATAGTGCGATCGAGTTCCGTTCAAAACGACCTTAGCAGGGTCGTGATCGCTAAACATAGTTACTATTTAAAAGTTTTGACCGTAACATTCCTATTTAAAATACGTGTTCGTTCTATGTTGTTTAGTAGGTGACTTTAAGTGCTTTATTTTTCTTCCGTGTAAATAGAGATCTAAGCTATTTATAATCCTGAAATTCGTGGAGTAGAGAATTGTTTTTGAGGTGAGTTTATTCGCACCACGACTATTTTATAATGACATTGCGTACCTACCTACTAGGTCAGTGTTGCTAATAGCCTTTATGTTATTGATCCTGTAGCTAAAGTAGCACATGCAGGCGACTGAATCAACCCTCGGCACCGACTAGCGCTGAAATTAGAGCATGTTTTAATATACTGCACCTGTTTATGTCAAAATTCCTTAATTCAAACTGATCATTTTTTTTTAGTAAACTACCAATATTTAATGTAAATGTGTATTAGGGCGAAATTATGTTAATTTTCCTTATTAGTGTTAAATATTTGAAATATTTCGCTCCGTTTTCCTTGATTTTCGTAGACAGCTCTACATTTGAGCAGAGGTCTAACTTAACCGCGGCGTTTCAAACGCAGTAGCGGTAGGCCCGTTATTTGACCGCCTTAGCAGGCGACCACTCAAAAATCGAGAGTCAATACGCTAACTTCACTAATCAAATTTAATGACAGAGGGAGAGGAGAAGTAGGTACCTCCTTATTCATCATAAATCGACTCTATTTATTGTTTATATTTGTTCTGTTCCTAACAAGATTACCAACTAAACTATTTAAAGTTTTAATATACTTAATATCACATCACGATGTGATATTAACATCAAATGTAACTATTGAGTTTTCAATTATATTCGCTAAATAATAGAACCAAACACCATTCATAAAGCTATCCCATCGTATTACAATATTTGCAACAAAAACAAAGTTGCAATACCTAAGTGTATTTGTACCCGCCGAGAACTGGTTATTCATTGGTATAAAACATATCACTATTTTCCTTTGATAAACCCATATATATCTCTGACAACATAAATATTCCCACAAAGCAGTGACAGCAGAACTGTTATCTATTAGATGAATATTTAATTTTTATTTTTGTCCTATTAGGAATAAATAGGTATGTATGCTACGAATGAATATTGATTCTGGGTGACCCTGACTTTGGTTTTTATATTTCCTATACCTTAGTACCTACTCTGATTGGTCAAAGTCTGATAGGTATTGCTATAGGATTGATAGTCTTACTCGAATTGCACGCAAAACGTAACACTTTAGTACGCGAAAATGAAGCATACCTATGTGCAGAATTGCGGATATTTTTGAGCGATATTTACTTGTTGCTGACTTTCATTCAGGCGAATGAGAGCTAAGTCTCGTTTGGAAGGCAGAATAGAGTTTTTAATGATCGTGCGAGGGCCCTTTTATAAGGGCCAAGTAAATATAACTGGGTGCCAGTGCCAGCTTCACGTTTTATGTTTCCATATCACGTAAATGTGAAATAGGTAGCACGATGACCCACTTAACGATATTGGCATAGTTTAGTTAGTATATTTTAATAAATGTCAGTATGCAAGAATCAGCAACAGATTGCCGGTCACTGGCAAGACTTCGGATTCAGTTAGTTTTAGTAGGTACGGCTTTATTGGGGGGTAAGTACCTACCTTACCTAATTCCCTGGCAGAGCGACGCAACGTAATTAAGTTACCAAGTTCCGTTCCGATTCCGAATGTTCTCTGAAATCAAATGGTGTTCTGTGTAAGAAAATGTTTAATGACGATGCATTTAAATAAACAATATCACTAAGTACCTATCTATATGAAAACGCCAATAAAAGATATTAACACAGATGCTATATGATAATACCATAAACTTCGTACTTATCCTACCGACATTATTTTTATAGGTAAATTTTGTATTTTATACAAATCAGCAATTTTAGCCCCTCTCTACGCTCTACCTTTAGAAAATGCCACTCACTTAAATAGCGAAAGTGTAATATGAGATACGAAAGTTAGCAATTTAAATTACCATACCTATGCCCATTTACTAAGTTATGCACGGTGTTTTAGTCTTTCTCTGTGTGTGTATCTGTACTACAGAGAGTAAACATTCTTTCTAAATTTAAACCTCTCTTTTCAAGCTGTGCTGTACCCACATGAGATTAGGTCTATTTTTATAGAACGACGATGGCAAACAAGCATACACCCCACCTGATGGTAAGCAGCTACCGTAGCCTACGGACGCCTGCAACTCCAGAGGTGCCACATGCGCGTTGCCGACCCTTTAAAAACAGGAGGATTCACTGTGTTGAACGGCTTAAGGAACAAGAGAGGTCTCTCGTCAACACACTGGGTCCTCTTTGAGCTCTTTGGCAACCTTACCCACACCGGCAGGAACACAAACACTATGAGTAGGGTCTAGTGCTATTTGGCTGTGGTTTTCTGTAAAGTGGAGGTACCTACTTCCCGAGTCGGACTCTGCTCCAGATTTGAGCGAGATATCATTCGCTGTGCTGTGACCTACCACACATAGCGAGATGACATTCGCAGTACCCATACCTCTCTGTTGGACGCAGTTTAAGGAGTACCCGTGTCCTGACGTAGTTTAAGGACATACCCCGGGTCCAAACAGGTCTGTACTGTTTCGATCAATTTTGAAAACGTTAAGTGTTGTTTACTTATGATTATGAACATCAGAGAGAAAAAAAAGAAACTAGGTACCGCCTCGCGCCTGTTCTAACACTACACCTCTGACCCAAGGAGTATTATGACCGGCAAGAAACTCGGTGGGACTTATTTGTCCCAATTCTTGTCTGTGGGATTTTATCCTCATTCATCATCCTCCTAGCGTTTGTCCCGGTCTTACCACGGCTCAATTGAGCCTGGGGTCCGCTCGGTAACGTAATCCCAGGAATTGACGTAGGCACGTAAGCGACTGCCATCTGACCTTCTAACCCAGAGGGGAAACTAGGCCTTATTAGGGGATTTTATCGTCATTATTCGATAAAAAACTCGAATACAAATGTTTCTTTGTACACATGATTGTGCTCGTTCATTCTAAGGATTTTGGTATATTACGCGTATAGGTGCATAACCTAATCAGTTAAGTTTACCTTTATCATTTTGCATGACTGGCACGACCATGGTAGGTGTGCATCCTGTATATTCGTGACACGCCTGTACGATAACGGACGCACGCATAGGTTAATGTACTCTACGGTCTCAATCGAAAAGTAAAATAAAGTAAACAAATAAGCCTGCGTTTCTAGGCAAAAAAGCATGTGACACATGATAAAATACTTTCAAGAGATTCGTTTTCACTGATATATAATATAAGTAGGTAACTAACGGGTATTATTACTAAAAATTAATATTTATAAATAACAAGTTTATGTGTAATAAGCTGACAATGAAACCATGGTTGTTCTTTAAAAGTACGTGATTGCTAAGCTGCAATGAAGGTAAATACGTTTGTTTACAATATTTTACTTTTCAATTGACCCCGAATATACCTACGTACGATCGCTCAAACATGGTGGTGGCGACTATCGATTCGATATAGGTATTGTTGACGGGAACTGAATAAATATTTTCAACTACTTATTACATTATTATAAATCACAACGTTTCCAAATTCAAAAACAAAACAAAAGTTTAAGGGACTCCGGCACAGGTACTTCAACCAGGAGTTCGATTTTTGAATCTCACCGGTGACTTTTTTTATATGCAGCCGATGACTATTTAGTACGAAATAATTTTAAACAAAAAAAGAACCGACTTCACTTAGGATCCGCTATTCCAAGAGGAAGTGGCCGAGTTGCTGTAAAAAATAGTGAAATCACTATAGGTGTGCCTATAATAGTTGAAGAGTTCCCTCGATTTCTCCAGGATCCCATCATCAGATCCCGACTTGGTGACAATGGGACCATCTAGGGATTATACCTGTTCGATTAAAAAAAAATTTTGAAAATCGGTTCACGATTCACGGAGATATGGAGTAACATACATACAAAAAAAAAAAAATTATGATTAAAAAAAAAAAAAAATTCTGTCGAATTGAGAACCTCCTCCTTTTTTGAAGTCGGTTAATAAGTCACCCGATGAGATTCAAAAATCGAACTCCAGTTCAACCGCTCGTCAGATTTATCAGCGTTATTGCCATTAGCGTTATATGGTACTTACTATGATAATTTTCATACCTGCAATAACATTTTGCGAACTTTTTAACGATGTAAAGTAATTTGGCCATGCCTTACCTTAAATTAGCACTGCCCTATCTTATCTGACTACGGCCCTGGTCCAACCAGCGCTAGTGACCACGCTAAATTCTGCATGCAATAATTGCAATGATAAATCGATGGCCTAATATTACATGGTTATTATGTTCCACTTTTATCGAATTGAATTTGGAACATTGTAATAGTGACACTAAGGGCCGGTTGCACCAAACCGTCTGTAACTTGTATGAAAAGTTTGTCAGTTTTCTATGAGATGACAGCTCCGTCGCCATATTTAACGTCGATGAGTCCGTAATTGTGTGTGGTGCAACTAGGGTTGCCAACTTTTTTTGAGAGAAATATAGTATTTTCCAAACCTACAAAAAAAAATATAGTACATCTTGTTGTTACCTCATGAAACGTTCCAAAAATATAGTATTTTCGTCTTTTTTGCGTATTTTCAGCAGTACACAAAGCTAAAATATAGTACGATACTATATATTATAGTACGGTTGGCAACCCTAGGTGCAACCCTCCCTTAGTCTAAATTTAACTACCCTGAAAATGTATCATAAAACCCTGTAATATTTGGCCAGCAAAATGTGAAATTGCCGTCATACATTTTCAAATGTTTTTGACGTTTCTTTGATCTTCCACACTTTGTGCTTGCAAAATCCTGTGTTGCCGGAAACGTAACATGTGATAAATTTATTGATTATTTCCATATTATTTATTTCTAAGGGTGCAGTTAGTTCGATAAAATGTCATCTCATGTATTTTTCATTGCCACTTCGCTCGTCTGACTGGTTTGAGGTTGAACTTTGGACATCAAGAATAACTGGCGTGTTACGTCTGTATGCTTAATAAGGTGCGAGTTGGTTTGGTTCAGTTGGTTGTGCTAATTCTACGTTACAGGTAACTTTGTAGATGTACGAGTAGAAACGTAGGTACAGTGAAACGGGGTGACTTTAAAATACGGGGGCGACTTTGAAAAATCGACTTAATCGCCAAAGTATGGATTTTCAATCTCTAAACGTCTAGTAAAATGTAAGAATGTACAATATTCTAGCCATTGCCAATATAGATTAAGAAAATTGTAAATAATGCCGCTTTTATGACCATTTGAAAACTATCAAAGTAGCCCCAAAATTTCCTAAAGTCACCCCGTTTTACGGTACGTAACAATTAATGCTGAGCGAGGCAACTAGTGGATTGGAAACCGTGTGTGAGGCAGTGGTTGTTATGGATGTCATTGAGAAGAGAAGTATTTGTCTAGCAGTGGGAACACTAATTAATGAGTGAGAGATGAATTAATGAGGCTCTAAGGGTTACTGTAGCAGCAGTAAACTTGTAAGTAAACTAATTAGTACAAAGTTTAATAACCTATTTATTGAATTATGAACCAAGAATTATGCCTAATAATATAATACAGTTCTGATAACCTTACTCAATGTCGAGACGAGAGGAGTAATAACAAAAAAACTTACAAGCATTCTGCAGAGTAGGTATCTACCTAGACTGGTTTAAAATTGTATTACTTACCTGCAGTACCTACCTATTTAAGGTAAGTATCTATTTATAAATGGCATCTTAATCAATAAGGCTAATCTCACGACGAATATTATATAAATAGGTAATAAATAGAGAAAAAAGCACAAAAAAAATTTGAAGATGATTCTAGACTCATGTAAGGACAAAAACATAATTTATTAATAAATTCACAATTGTTTTTTTTTTTTTTTTCATTCAATGCGAATTTATTTTTATTTTCTGAATAAGTGATCCAACCTTGAGATAAACCCATGCTAAATAAATAAAACGCCATTTAAATGGCGTCGGAATATCCAGTATATCCACGGCGATGGCGTGACTTTAATCTGTGTCTTTAAAGTGCTGCAACCGGCTACATATTTATTGCGTTGTTAGCTGGCGTTTACGTAGTTGATGGAGACGTTGCAAATACATTTAATTGGAGGTAGTTTGCAAACAATCGTTGGTTTATGGACGGATTTACTTACCTATTCTATCTAGTAATTTTTATGCTCCGAACTAAACGTGAAGAAGGTTTTCCGACGCCTGCTTACCCATACTTAGGTACCTACTTCCTACTCGTCGGTCTAAAGTAAAAGAGCTGGGGGGTGATTTTTGACATTCGAGTGCTCGTATCTGACATTTAAAACCCTGAATAAAACGAATGATGTTTTAAAAATAACAGCGATAGTAATTTAAAATCATCATTATTTATATTATTAATTTCATGCGTAAATAATGGCAACAAACTTTTGTGTGCGATTATATTCGAGCTTAAAATCTTTGAATTCGAGCGCTCGAAATTCAAAAATCGGCCCCCAGGAAGGAATGCTTGGACATTATCAAAATAAGGGTGTCGTTCACAGTTTGTTTACGGAACCCTAATCATTTTAAACAAAAAAGGACCGACTTCATTAGACTCCACCTTTCCAAAAGCAAATGCCCGAGCTACTGTAAAAAATACTCCAACCCGGGGGGCGATTTTTGGCAGCCGAACGCTCGAATTCAAAAAAATTAAGCTCGAAAATAATCGCACACGAAAGTTAGACGCCAATTTTTTTGCATGGAATTAATAGTTTAAATAATCATGATTTAAAATTTACATCGCTGTTATTTTTAAAACTTAATTTTATCATTTTTATCGTTTTAATCAGAGTTTTAAATGTCACTTTCGAGTGCTCGAATCTCAAAAATCACCCCCCAGTATTGGTAAGGTAAGTATACTTAATAGTTGAAGAGTTCTCTCGATTCCTCCAGGATCCCATCATCCGATCCTGACCTGATGACAATTGGATCAACTACTCTTTCAAATAAAAAAACAATTTAAAAAACGGTCCAGCCGTCTTCGAATAAGCAAAGAGCCTACCGCAAAGTTCGAAAATCGACATTACGTTGGCCCCGTCTCTATCGCTCTTGCATATGTATACGAAAGAGAGTGATGCAAATAGACGATTCGATGAACGAAGTGGTTCGCGGTTATATGCCAGATTAAGTATTACCTACAGTATTTAGATCTTATATGAATGCCAAAAAAATTGTGTTGTGAAAACAGATTATTGATATTCTCTAATTTATACATTTTTATCTTCTTTTATGTTGTATACCTGTGTCATGTCATATTTCTTTAATTCCGCTAAGCCGCTTTTAAACGGGGGCTCATTCAAGTTCGCGACTTTTTCATTGAGCAATATCGATCAACGTAGAAGTTGCGTATTTTCTGCGCAATCCTATTGCTACCTTCCGACTTTATTCATTAGGTCTATAATAAGGAGCTCACACACATGCTTCTATTAGTATTATTACATATTTATTGAAATGAAACCACCACACTTCTGCTTAATCAGACTCAGTCTAAATTAAAGTTTTATAAAATAATCTTGATATCATTTCGAAGATGGACTTTTGGTTCGTATAGTATTAACCTCGCGGGTTCTGTTTTAGTCAAGGGTTTATATAAGTATTTGGACTATGCTTTTTTTAGGATATTAGGCTCTTAGCCAACATATTAGGATTAGTCAAACTACATCTAAGGTAAGGTAATGTTTTCACTTAGTTGTTATAACAATAAACTTATTGTTACAGGAAACCTCAACGGTTATCGTAGAGAACGGCGAAGAGATCGTCAAAGTTAACAAAATGCAAATTGCCAATGGAGGCAACCAGCCAATGAACGGTAAGTTCTCTGTAAAGTACCTGCCTACTCATATTTTGCGAAATACCTAACTTGTTATGTACTTTATATACAAAACTTGCGTATCAGGGGACAGGGGTGATTGCCGTTTTTTTGTGATTTCCATTAGTAAATAATTCAGTTTTAAACTTGAAGTTTTTTTGCCCTATATCCTGACATGTTTGTAAAAGCATAGAGTAACTTATATACTTAGTAGAGCAGCACAGCCTAAGAACTTTTTGAAGCTCAAGTCAATTGCGCCCTCTGTCCGAAAGCCCCCTAAAGATGCCGAAAATGTAAGAGGAAATGTCACCTACACTTTTACTACACCTAGTAACAAATAGCGTACTAGTAGTCTATGTATTTTCGGTATCTTTAGGGGGTTTTCAGACAGAGGGCGCAATTTCCTTGAGCTTCAAAAAAGTTCTTAAGCTGTGGCCGTCTATATCTCTATAATCTCTGGTAAAAGTAAAAAGTGGTTGCCAAGCCCCACGGTACCTACCTATACTTAGTTTATTTTTTTATTGCGGTTATAAAGGAGATCTACCATCCGAATATTTATATTATATATTTTCGCACGCATAAATAAATCTTCAGTCAATAATTTTGCATAAAGCCTAGGTATATTATCAAACAAATAAGATAATGCCCATTGTGTGATAGAATCAGGGATAGATGTTTAGGCGAGATAAAACTAAGCCTATTTATGGTTTTTTCGAGTTTAAATTATAGCGATGAAACTAAATATATATATATATATATATATATATATACAGGGTGGAAAGATAAGTCGGGCCCTGGAGGGAAACTACCTTAAAACGTTGAGATAGCTCAATTAACTGAAAGGAAACATTCTTTTGTTTTTAAAAAGAGACATATCTGTATTTACAAATTTTTGAGAAAATGTACAGTTCACAAAAAAACTACTCATTTTGTAATTTTTGTCAAAAATATTTTTTATGACAATTCATGCCAACCGATCCTATTTCCAACAAGAATACAAACTTCTTAATACCAACCAAATTTACGGCACAAGAGAAGCCATAAATAATGAAAAAAGAAAAATCATACAATTTTAGTATCGAAAAAAGGGAAAATTTGAAAAAAATCTGTGAATGCAGTTTTACCATTTAGGAAAAATAAAGGAATGTTTTCTTTCAGTGTATTGAGGTATCTCAACGTTTTAAGGTAGTTTCCCTCCAGGGCCCGACTTATCTTTCCACCCTGTATATATATATATATATATATAATCGTGTAGGTACCTATATAATCAATCAATTATTGTTATTGCATGAATTTTTACCCCCAAAATGAACTATGGTTAAGTGCTACAGTTAGTGAATAATAAGGGCCAGTTGCACCAAACCTTGTGTTAACGTCAGCGTTATCGTAAAAAAATGTTGTATGAAAAGTTTGACAGTTTTCTATGGGATGACAGCTCCGTCGCTATATTTAACGTTGATCAGTTCGTTAGTTATGTGTGGTGCAATCCACTTTAAGTGTATTAGAGTTCCTGAATAGTAAGAGGAAGAAAAGTAAAAAAAAAACTTACTTATGCTACCCTCCCAGTGGCGAAACTTCCATAGACATCAATTCCAAATGACTCGACAATGGGGGAAGCCAGTACTCACCTTATCGTAGATGGTGCTCTCGACGATGTTCCTATTTTTGTATGAGATTTGATATTTCCATAGACAATCAATTACCTTACCCATTTTAACTTACCCATGCGATAGAGATAGATGACGAATCGATTTTCGACGTTTGTGGCACACCCACAGGTTTCGAAAAATTGCGTGCCAAATAAATACGGATAGATACAGATATGTACCTACGTTGAAAGTTGGTTCAGATAAATACCGTCCAATGGGTTGGATCATATTCATAATTCATAAAATTACCAATAGGTAGGTACTTACTGTTCTATAAATCCTTTCTAGAGATCGTTTTATATTGCGGATTATTCTTCTTAGATTATTATTCAAAATTTTTGAACTGAGTAACCTATCCATACATGACAAAGATTTCGAAATATACATCCGGACACACATATACTTACCTATTTTATCTACTGCTAGAGGTCGAACGGAACATACAGAGTTTGTTTATCGTTATCACACTTGGTGGTCACAAGTCGCGCCTCTATACGATAAACATAGTTTCTTTCAATGCGTCTTCCTATCCTACGCAGTGCACGATCGCCTACTTAAGTGATAGTAAATACTAATAAAATAATAAACTATCGTACGTGTATTGCAAAATTGATGCTTTTGAGATGTGGTGCTGTGAAAAAATACTCAAATTCTTTGGGCATATCATGCGTTCTGCCAGCATCAGTTCGAAAAATGTACCATATTGAGACTAGTGGAGGGCGAGCGTCCCAGAAGGCCGATAGCCACTAAATGGTGTAATACCATCCGGACAGCGTGTGGCTCCAAGCAGAGGGCGGCCCGTATGGCTCTCGACTCGACCACGTCACATGGAGGGACATCACAGTTGGTCACGATCCTCATTCATGAGGGAACGACGAGGAAGAAGAAGGTGTATTGCGAATGTAGGCACACTACTTAAACTACATAGTTACGTGACCCCACCTGCATACAAATTCTGTATGCGGCCGCGGGGGTTACATAACTGCAGTGCCTACTCCGCAGCTTACTAATACTTACAGTATAGGGCGCTTATTATACCGTTTCACCGCGTGGACATCGACAATAATATCGTCACTTTACCTACATATGGTACCGATAAAGCAGGGTAACTGAATGTATGAGTGCCCTTCGTTTTTAAATCACCGTGGACCACAAACGCCCACTCTATTCTATTACTGTCGATGGTAAACTGTACCTGTAAAGTAAATTGCTAAATGTAGTGTTTGTGTCCGTCTAGGCCCTGACCAAGTGCTGCCCGCCGACGACTACCTCACCTGGCGGCCGGAAGGTCGCGTGAAGCTGCGCCTGGCGCCGCGAGGGATCGCTGGCGAGCCCCCGCTGTCAGTACCGGGGCTTCTACGGCAGACCGCCGCAAGATACCCCGACAGCCCCGCGCTTTGTACAAAGAAGGATGGGAAATGGCACAAAATCACATATAAGTAGGTGTAATTTATTTAATAGTCTAAATTGTGTCCAGTTGCCTAAATGGACTGCTTTCTAGAATCTCTTATTCCGCTACATACAATAAAGTCGATGAGGACTCATGCAATGAGGTTATCCTGCCATGTCTTCTTAGGCTGTCATAGGCGATTACGCTACCTAATAACGATACAGGAAAGAGAAAAATCGTATAAACTTTAACTAATACCTAACTTGCAACTAACCATTTTTTGAAGTAAGTAAAGTAGGTAATAAATATAAAGTAGGTAAATAATGGATTAATATTCCTAGATTATATTAGTACTGTTTGTGTATGCCGCTGATAAAAGTTAGATATTACAATTGTGATGTTAATACAACAATAAAGATAAGATATTATGTAACACACTAACAGTCGTATTTTAATGTTGGATGCCCAAGCAAAATGTATCTCTTTTAATTATGTTTACCTTAGAATATTAATCACTGTTTCTTTTATTTAGGCAGTACCTGGAACGAGTAAGGACAGTAGCAAAAGCATTCCTCAAACTCGGTTTGGAACGATTCCACTCCGTGTGCATACTCGGCTTCAACTCGGAACAGTGGTTCGTGGCGGACTTGGCAGCTATTCACGCGGGGTGAGCACGAAACCTGATGAAAGTTCCATTCATGGCCTTAATTACTTAGCGGAGCAATAATTAAGAACCAGCGCACTCGGCAAGATTCTGATACGAGACCATGAAACGGACTATTCATCTTTCATTTGGCGCTTTTAGATTGCTTACACGCGGCAACTTTGTGCAGCAATTACCTAAGCCTCACGTCGTTCGTCGTTCTTGGGTAGCGGCAGATGTTTTCAATGGTGGGTAGTATATTACAGCACCACAATGGTTGTAGTAGGTCGTGGCTATATCGCTACAAAATGTATTTATATGTCTGTTGGTTGGTGCAACTGCATTGGTGCTATTACTGCTTAAAGTAGCCGCACGGTGGTTCATAGGATAGGGAAGAAATTTAATAATTAATTGATTCCATTACCTTTTTAGAGGTTATGCAGCGGGTGTCTACACGACAAACTCGGCGGAAGCGTGTCTGTACTGTCTCGTGAAGTCGCGAGCGAACATTTGCGCGGTGCAGGACAAAAAGCAGTTAGACAAAATCCTTTCGATCCGCCACAAATGTCCGACACTCAAAGCCATTATTCAGTGGGAGGGCCCTGTCGATACTTCTATACCTGGTTTATATAGTGTAAGTTATTTTAATAGTTTTATTTTAATTCACCATTACATTATTTAGCTCTACCTATCGTTCATTCAAGCCGTGCTCAAGCGCAGTGGGCTAAAGATCTACTTATTCAAAATACTTAAATAGTAATGTATGTACACGCGTGGGTAGATGGATATGTAAAGATTTAATACGATTGCTAGATACTGTGATCCAGTAAATAGGCTTCTCTCTATAAATTTCTTAGTTATGTTGTACCTGTTCACAGTGGGAGCAAATATTAGAAATCGGAGAAAGGGAACAGGACGGTCCGCTGGACCAGCTACTGAAGAGTCTCGCCGTCAATGAATGCTGTACCATCGTATATACGGTGAGTAGAGCGACATATACTACCAACGTTTCTATTCCTATCATAAATCTCTACTGACAAACTTACTACATACAGTCCGTGAGCTTTAAGAAGAACCTTCGTGAATCGGCGATGACACGCAAAGGTACTTAATATTGCTGTTCTGCTTTTTCGTGTGTCACTGCCTATTGATACCCGACTTTAAATTCTTTCTAAAACCCGAAGGCTCTTTTTAGAGCTCACGGACTGTAGTTGATTTGAAGTAGTATCTATACTATACATTTGTACAAGACATAACTAATCATGAATTGAACAAGTAATTCGATTTTCTTTCGGGCTACCCCTAGTAGCATTTACCGTTGGGGTATCGTTGCCACGGAATGCCAACGGTTGGCATTCCGTAGGGAGATGGTAGTGGCAACCCCAACAAAGCCCCAATGTTGGGCCAACCGCGTAGAGTTTGGGTTGTTTTGCCAACAAACTCACAACGTTGGGCGTACTATCTCTTCGGTTGGTTAACCAACCAGTAATTTGCGTGATATTGCCTACAAAACTCCATCACTGGGCCAACGGCACAAATTTTGGTTAATTTTCCCCACAAACTTATGACGTTGGGCCGACTGGCTCTGCGGTTGGCTAACCAACCAGGAAGTTTGTTTTTTTGCCAACAAACTTATATCATTGGGCCGACTGTCTATACGGTTGGCTAGCCAACCACGAAGTTTGAGATTTTGCCAACAAACTTGTATCATTGGGCCGACTGTCTATACGGTTGGCTAGCCAACCACGAAGTTTGAGATTTTGCCAACAAACTTGTATCACTGGGCCGACTGTCTATGCGGTTGGCTAGCCAAGCACGAAGTTTGTGTTTTTGCCAACAAACTTATATCATAGGGCCGACTGTCTATACGGTTGGCTAGCCAACCACGAAGTTTGAGATTTTGCCAACAAACTTGTATCACTGGGCCGACTGTCTATACGGTTGGCTAGCCAACCACGAAGTTTGAGATTTTGCCAACAAACTTGTGTCACTGGGCCGACTGTCTATACGGTTGGCTAGCCAACCACGAAGTTTGAGATTTTGCCAACAAACTTGTATCACTGGGCCGACTGTCTATACGGTTGGCTAGCCAACCACGAAGTTTGAGATTTTGCCAACAAACTTGTATCACTGGGCCGACTGTCTATGCGGTTGGCTAGCCAACCACGAAGTTTGTGTTTTTGCCAACAAACTTATATCATAGGGCCGACTGTCTATACGGTTGGCTAGCCAACCACGAAGTTTGAGATTTTGCCAACAAACTTGTATCACTGGGCCGACTGTCTATACGGTTGGCTAGCCAACCACGAAGTTTGAGATTTTGCCAACAAACTTGTATCACTGGGCCGACTGTCTATACGGTTGGCTAGCCAACCACGAAGTTTGAGATTTTGCCAACAAACTTGTATCACTGGGCCGACTGTCTATACGGTTGGCTAGCCAACCACGAAGTTTGAGATTTTGCCAACAAACTTGTATCACTGGGCCGACTGTCTATACGGTTGGCTAGCCAACCACGAAGTTTGAGATTTTGCCAACAAACTTGTATCACTGGGCCGACTGTCTATACGGTTGGCTAGCCAACCACGAAGTTTGAGATTTTGCCAACAAACTTGTATCACTGGGCCGACTGTCTATACGGTTGGCTAGCCAACCACGAAGTTTGTGTTTTTGCCAACAAACTTATATCATTGGGCCGACTGTCTATACGGTTGGCTAGCCAACCACGAAGTTTGAGATTTTGCCAACAAACTTGTATCACTGGGCCGACTGTCTATACGGTTGGCTAGCCAACCACGAAGTTTGAGATTTTGCCAACAAACTTGTATCACTGGGCCGACTGTCTATACGGTTGGCTAGCCAACCACGAAGTTTGTGTTTTTGCCAACAAACTTATATCATTGGGCCGACTGTCTATACGGTTGGCTAGCCAACCACGAAGTTTGAGATTTTGCCAACAAACTTGTATCACTGGGCCGACTGTCTATACGGTTGGCTAGCCAACCACGAAGTTTGTGTTTTTGCCAACAAACTTATATCATTGGGCCGACTGTCTATACGGTTGGCTAGCCAACCACGAAGTTTGAGATTTTGCCAACAAACTTGTATCACTGGGCCGACTGTCTATGCGGTTGGCTAGCCAACCACGAAGTTTGTGTTTTTGCCAACAAACTTATATCATTGGGCCGACTGTCTATACGGTTGGCTAGCCAACCACGAAGTTTGAGATTTTGCCAACAAACTTGTATCACTGGGCCGACTGTCTATACGGTTGGCTAGCCAACCACGAAGTTTGAGATTTTGCCAACAAACTTGTATCACTGGGCCGACTGTCTATACGGTTGGCTAGCCAACCACGAAGTTTGTTTTCTTGCCAACAAACTTATAACACTGGGCCGACTGTCTATACGGTTGACTAGCCAACCACAAAGTTTGTTTTCTTGCCAACAAACTTATATCCAAACATCGAAGACTCGTGGCATCTCAGGTAGCATTTGACGTTTATCACAGACTAGTGATGTAGCCAAGTCGATAAAGGACCCAAATTAAAAAAAAAGATTGTTTTCAATTCAACCATTTAACATGTGACATTCGTGATACACAATTAATATTTGTTCTAAATTGTAAGAAGTTATTTATTTATTTATTTATTTATTTAAACTTTATTGCACAATAAAAAGAGTACAAACGGCGAACTTAATGCCAAAAGGCATTAAGTTATTCTACGTCTTCTATCTGTAAAAATCCACTTGGTGTACGAAAATGATCTCTCAACTTCGACTGACGTAATGGGTAAGAAAAACATTCTTCTGTAATGTTGCAGTGTATTTTTGTTAATGTTTTCCTTGATTTCAACTTCTTTGTTTTGTAACAAGTTATTGATATGTGTTATTGTTCGATATCCTGGATTTTTTGATAACACTATTTTTAGTTTTTGGTAAACCAGATTACCTTTATGGGTGCAGTCTAAGTAACGAAAATAATTTTTCAATTTTAAAAACGATGGTTATTTTATCGTATCGAAAATACCGCATGAAAAACGTTGTGTCGCATCACTATGCTACCTGAGATGCCACGAGCCTTCGATGTTTGCTTATATCATTGGGCCGACTATCTATACGGTTTGCTAGCCAACCACGAAGTTTGTTTTCTTGCCAACAAACTTGTATCACTGGGCCGACTGTCTATGCGGTTGGCTAGCCAACCACGAAGTTTGTGTTTTTGCCAACAAACTTATATCATTGGGCCGACTGTCTATACGGTTGGCTAGCCAACCACGAAGTTTGAGATTTTGCCAACAAACTTGTATCACTGGGCCGACTGTCTATACGGTTGGCTAGCCAACCACGAAGTTTGTTTTCTTGCCAACAAACTTATAACACTGGGCCGACTGTCTATACGGTTGACTAGCCAACCACAAAGTTTGTTTTCTTGCCAACAAACTTATATCCAAACATCGAAGACTCGTGGCATCTCAGGTAGCATTTGACGTTTATCACAGACTAGTGATGTAGCCAAGTCGATAAAGGACCCAAATTAAAAAAAAAGATTGTTTTCAATTCAACCATTTAACATGTGACATTCGTGATACACAATTAATATTTGTTCTAAATTGTAAGAAGTTATTTATTTATTTATTTATTTATTTAAACTTTATTGCACAATAAAAAGAGTACAAACGGCGAACTTAATGCCAAAAGGCATTAAGTTATTCTACGTCTTCTATCTGTAAAAATCCACTTGGTGTACGAAAATGATCTCTCAACTTCGACTGACGTAATGGGTAAGAAAAACATTCTTCTGTAATGTTGCAGTGTATTTTTGTTAATGTTTTCCTTGATTTCAACTTCTTTGTTTTGTAACAAGTTATTGATATGTGTTATTGTTCGATATCCTGGATTTTTTGATAACACTATTTTTAGTTTTTGGTAAACCAGATTACCTTTATGGGTGCAGTCTAAGTAACGAAAATAATTTTTCAATTTTAAAAACGATGGTTATTTTATCGTATCGAAAATACCGCATGAAAAACGTTGTGTCGCATCACTATGCTACCTGAGATGCCACGAGCCTTCGATGTTTGCTTATATCATTGGGCCGACTATCTATACGGTTTGCTAGCCAACCACGAAGTTTGTTTTCTTGCCAACAAACTTGTATCACTGGGCCGACTGTCTATGCGGTTGGCTAGCCAACCACGAAGTTTGTGTTTTTGCCAACAAACTTATATCATTGGGCCGACTGTCTATACGGTTGGCTAGCCAACCACGAAGTTTGAGATTTTGCCAACAAACTTGTATCACTGGGCCGACTGTCTATACGGTTGGCTAGCCAACCACGAAGTTTGTGTTTTTGTCAACAAACTTATATCATTGGGCCGACTGTCTATACGGTTGGCTAGCCAACCACGATGTTTGAGATTTTGCCAACAAACTTGTATCACTGGGCCGACTGTCTATACGGTTGGCTAGCCAACCACGAAGTTTGAGATTTTGCCAACAAACTTGTATCACTGGGCCGACTGTCTATACGGTTGGCTAGCCAACCACGAAGTTTGTGTTTTTGCCAACAAACTTATAACTTGTCACTTTTTTTTCTATAACACTGGGCCGACTGTCTATAGAAAGGTGAAAATTGATGTGAAAAAAAATATAAGGAAATGTAGATTCACCAGGGAATTCCCGTTGACTACTGCAGCAAGAGCGGATATCATTATGTTATTTTAATGATAATCATTTTGATATTTCCCACAGAGAACACCATGAATTTGCTCTCCGAGAGCGAATTTGCCCTCTGCGGGAAATGCTTTGGAAAGCAGAATGTCAAAACCCACACTTTGCATACAAATTTGTATGGCGGAGTGCCTTTTAATACTCATTAACTTTGCCAACTGTACCTACTGTTCAAGCATTTGTGTTTGACCATTCACCAAATAAGCACTATATATTTTTGAAGTCGGGTCGCAGTTTTAGTACCTAAAATAATTACTTTGTTACCATCAAAAGTCCCTCAAACATAATATATTGCAATTTGAAAATCACATTTTTGGACTCTCCCAAAAACGACGCTCCCTACAATTTAATAACCGAAGCGATACTGCTAGGTATTATTAAATGTCAAAGGTTGCGACAAAATGTATGATTAGATTAATTTAGTAGTAGGTACTTATATTAATTTTCAAATAAGTAATTTCATACCATTTCATACTTTTAAAATGGACTTGCCCACCCGACATCACAAGTACAGCGAACGAAACCAATCTAATGCGCATCCAGAAATATTACATTTACATTCGGATACTTACTAATAGCAGCTGATAGTAGTAAATAAAAGAAATATTTTTTATAAGAAATTACTACGCAAATTTTAAGAATAACGTGAATGTATTTGTTTCATTTGTTTAATAAAACAGGTCATTGACTATTTGTTCGACTATTCGTTCGGCGCGGCAGTGTTGCCAAGGCTCCTGTTTTTACAGGAGATCTACTGGTTTCGAGGTATGTCTACTGTTCTACTG
This sequence comes from Pammene fasciana, assembly GCA_911728535.1. Classification (NCBI taxonomy): domain Eukaryota; kingdom Metazoa; phylum Arthropoda; class Insecta; order Lepidoptera; family Tortricidae; genus Pammene; species Pammene fasciana. The sequence goes on along the minus strand of OU452276.1, from coordinate 12,659,004 downwards.
ATATTGAAAGGAAATCTGCTGGATTATTGGATTTTACTTGTGGTTTAAAAAAATCTCCTGGTTAACAAAGATAACCGTATCGTGTAACAATATTCGAGTGGAAAGCATAAGTAAAGTTTGAAATGAAAGTTCTGGATGGTTAATCATATATATATATTCACTAGCTTTAGTAGCTTTTGTCCCGCGACTTCGAACAAAATTCAAAGCACAAAATCATAATGGCAGGCCTTGGTGGTAGAACCGGTAACTGTAGATAATAATAACTAGTAGTCCGCCTCTGAGAACTCGCGATTCACTTGCAAACGAGTTGACCAATATAACAACACCCTAAGGAGGATTTTTTTTTCTCATTCTAGCTCCATAACTACTTGATCGATCCTGCTCATATACGAACTTACAAATTTTATGTATCTCTGCTACAGCCCCAAGAAATTTCATAAAGATCAGAAAAACGTTACTAAAGTTATCGTCAGACAAACTATCGAAATCAAAAAGCCATCTAAATGCCGAGACGTCCCAGTAGCCAGGTGACAGTCCGGTCTGGAGTTGTTTGTAAGAACTCACTTCTCTTACGCTCCGCGAGTTCGGCTATTGCTCTTATAATAGGTACCTACATAATTGTACCTTATATTTGTTGATATTCCATTTTATTAGGGCGATTATCGGTTGTTCAAAGTTGTCGGTTGTACTCGGGCGATCAAAAGGTAGTTTCTATTATTTCTAACATAATCTGTGTATGGCTATTGGCTATTTGATGTCAGAAATACATACCTAAATAATTTCATTTCAATTTCTTTCTGACTTTTGAGATTTGACCTGGGGAGTGAAAAACTGGCAACACTGAGTTCAATATGGCGACAGACTCGGTCCTGTGTGTGAAGTTTTGTTCTCGGTTCTCGCTGCTTTTATTATTTTGTGGTGTTTGAAAAGTGATGTGTGCTGTTAATTAAGCAACAGGTGAGCATGATATTACATATAATATGGATTAAATATTTAAAATATAATACGAACGACCAAAACATAGTACCTAATTATGGGAAAATGTGAATTGTACCTGAACGCCAGAACCCATGCTAATTGAAATGAATTTATTATGCATGGTCCCACTTTGATTATTTGTATAAAAAAATGTCGTGCCAGATGGACCCAGTTTGACGGGTAGGCCCTTCTCTCACGAAGCTACTCTCAAGCGATTTGTGTTTCGTACGCTTATCCTAACGCGTTGCTTATTGGCACCCGCCATTACGCCATATTTATTCACTTAGTTCTGCACACGACGCGACCCTAGGACAAATACAAGGTGTAACAAAAATGCTGGTGATCCTTTTAAATTTAGCTGGTGATCCTTTTATATCCTTTTAATTTAAATTCTTAGGTTTAAGTTTAGATTTAATGTTCATGTATTTCTTTAAGATCCCCATGTCACAGGCTCAGCCTAGTGTGGGGATCACTGTATTGCCATTGTAAAACCAATATAATATGAAAAATGAATTTTTGATTTTTTTTGAATTTGATACCAATTATGCCCTTAAACGGATCACCAGTATTTTTGTTACACTTTGTTAGCAGACTATTAGCCAGACTGACTTTTTTTTTACCTGAGGGATTAGCATTAAAGCTTTTTCACCCCCGTAATACAGACTATCACAAAGCGTAAGCTTTCGAACTAACTATATTCCTAACTTATTGACGTAAAATAAATGCTAAGTAGATCCCTGGTATCAACCGAGACTGACTGACTTCTGTTGTGATTTTCAATGATGCTCACGAGTTCCGTTCCAACTTGCTATTAAACAGGAATTTGTTATTTATATTTTCAGGTAACATATCTCAGCCTTGTAGGTGGAAACAAGATACCAGTTATAATAAGAAGAATTTTAGAAAAGCTATTTACTAACAATTTAGCAGTTATGTGTAACTGGACGGGGAAGAATGAAAAATTAAAATTAAAAGAGCTGCAACTAATTAATATAGTAAGAGGTAAAAACTGGATACACCATTCATCCGTTTGTGATGAAACTTAACTGATTAGTCGCACAACCATGATTTGTTTTTTTTTTGTAGAAGCAGTGCGCAGAAACCAAATTGCCGAAAAGGCAACAGATGCAGAAATTCATGAAGTTATTTCTAATTGGTTTAGATTTACCAAGGATCGAAACGGAGGCCGGGAATCCCGCAGGGTTAAAAAGTAACCCCTTCAGAGAATAAGGTATTTATTTAGTGATAACGGCTGTTTTAGACGGGAGAGCTGGCCACGTCAGATATGACACAATAATGAGAGCTACAAAACCCCTCTAGTTAGTTTGCTATACTATGTTTATTTCTAGATCCGGACATCTGGCAAAGAATGCAAATAACTTGAAGAAAACAAATCCTAGAGTTCTGGATTTGATCCAATATTATGAAAAATTATGTAATTAATTAGATTATATCATATCCAAAAGTTTCGGTTGGGGGAAGTAGTGCCAAATGATGTATAATGTAATTTTTGGTTACTCGCTTACTGTTTTTGTTTCCGCAATAATACACAATGTTTTTTGTTCAAATGTTAAAATATAGGCCCTGTTCTCTATAAATGACACAACTTCAGCAGTTTTTACCTATTTTGGTATTACTTTATCCAACTTAAAAACTTTGTTGGTCTGTCACTCTGATCTCCACCCATTAAAAGCTGCCAGATGCCAGGATCTAGCAATAAGGATGGTTATGCAATCTAACTGGACTAGATTACACTCATTATTGTGTCATATCTGACGTGGTCAGCTCTTAGACCATTTTGTATTAATATTGATTTATAATTGAATATACAAATATTTTAAAAGCCTAATCCGTGTATGTACTTACAGTCGGCCCATGAATAAGTTGAGTTGCGAACTTAGAACCTTGATATCCAAATTTGGCTAGTTATTGAAAAAACACCCAACACATGAAACACACTAAATATCATTATGTAACTTTTGATATTTTTCTGACCTTGACCGTACAGAAGTTTACTATAGTAGCCCTCAACCAATGTGACGACCGGGGCCATAAAACCCTTGAGCTCGCGTTATCAGTTATCCATTGTGTTGCTTTGTGGACTTTTATGGCCCCGGTCGTCACATTGGTTGAGGGCTACTATAGTGAATAATAAATATAAACACTGGAAGCCGTACAACGAAAGCTAGCGTTGCAGAATCTAAAATAAAATTTTCTATCGACCACTGATTACGTTTCATTCATGATGACTGCTCATTTTGTTTTGAAAAATTAATGTAGTCTTATAATTACTTTTTAGGTGCAGTGCCAAAATTTACGCAAAATGGATGCAGGGAAGCCAGGGTTAAGCAGCACTCTTTCAAAAGCTCAAAAAAACGACCGTCTGAATGTTAAAGAAATAATTTGATTTTCGAACCTAGCTATGTATAGGTTGAAATTACATTACATTTTATTGACTTATCGTTTTAGGGGTTAAATCGGCCACCCAGTCATTGATATGATCAAAGGATGCATTTAATATTTATGAGAAACAGGTCACTATTTACCTTTGAATCCAATTCCGTTTGATTAGCTTTTTCCCGGGCCTTAGTCGAGCATTCTGAAATATTTTACATACCTAGCCTACACACTTTTGAGCGTCATAATCATAATTATTTATAATTACACTCTGCATCCATCAATTTAAACCACAGTTCAGGGTGGCCGATTCAATCTTCTATCGATCGATTTTGGCCATTTGATTACTAATCTAATCGTATGATTTATATTGCTATTGTATTATCTGTCAATGTTACAAGTCACTGGACTCACAACAATTAAGTATAATACATAAATGTTTAATAAATAAGTTTGTTTCACTTTATATTATAGTACATTTCTGGAGGCCAAAGCAGCTTAGCTTTGCATGTGTGTTTGCACAGATATTGTAGAGCGACCTGACAACTTTGTGTCGGGATGTGAACTTGACACAAATGCAAAGCAAACTTGGTATCGAGAACTGTACTAACACTAACCCTTTGGACGCCAAGAACACCGCGCCTACCACGTCACCGACACGTGTGTATGTGATTAGAGTTCAAGTTGCCATTTTAAATTCTGATATGCTTCAAAGGGTTTAAGTGTGGATCACTTTTAAAAGATTTTTAGGTCAGATCGGATATTGATAACTGTAAATTTACGTTAGCGTTTCGTTAGGAAAAGGTGTAGCCATACCGGTGCATAAAAAACGGTGGATTATATAAATTATATTTTAACATCCGACAATTCAGAAGTTGTTGTGTGTTGACTAATAATCCACCGTTTTTTACACCGGTTTGGCTGCACCTTTTCCCAACGAAACGCCAACGTAGATTTACAGTTAACAATATTCGGTAGGGCCTATTAGGAAACGTACAATTGGGCCTTTAAAGAAAAAACATCATTGGCCCAACCAGACTTAGATACTAGTAGCCAACGGTTGGACATCTGTAAGGAAACACGCCATTGGGCCGACGTAGAAAAAACAAATGAGGGCCTACGGTGGGAAGGCTATCATTGGGCCAACCAGGCTTAGGGACTAGCAGCCAACGGTTGGGAACCTGTAAGAAAAACGCCATTGGGCCGATATACAAAAAACAAATGAGGGCCTATGGTGGAAAGGCTATCATTGGGCCAACCAGGCTTAGGGACTAGCAGCCAACGGTTGGGCATCTGTAAGGAAAAAGGCCATTGGGCCGATGTAGAAAAAACAAACCCACCGTTGGGGAAGCTGCATTGGGCCAACTATACTTTGGGAACGAAAGGCCAACGGTTGGGCATCTGTAAGGAAACGCACAATTGGCCCAATGCAGTTGGCCCCATGACGGACCTCCATTGGGGTGCTGTGATGGGCTTTCGTTGGCAAGCATGGTGGGGCCAACGTGGGATGGCCTACGTTGACCCTACCGTTGGACCAACTATTTTTAGGGGTGACATTCCTCACGGTTGGCCAACCAAATGGTAGACGGAGGCCCAACATACAGCCAACCCAAAATGCTACTAGGGACCTACCTAAATATCATGAGGTTCAGGTAATACGGACTAAATACGGAAACATAACGGATATGACTTAACAAGATGAGTTGCTAATTTTAGGAAAACCTATTTCGCAGATAAAGTAGTTTTATCTTTACATAAAATTAATAAAATTATATTTAGTAGGAAAATACATGTCATTCTGATATCATTTAAATTGACCGATAAAGAGATAGATCAATGAAATGGATATTAGAAACGTGCTAAATTTAAACAGATATTTCATAGATATTGGGAAAATTATCTCTAGGTACGGACAAGTGGTGGCATTATTGAACAGGGAGTACACTGGGGTTGGGGTCGCCTATTTTACATTTTATAATTGAATGTCATCAACCAAATATAGTGGCACTACTTCAATAAGAAATGAATGTATGTTATCGACAAAAAAAAATTACTTAATCATTCAATAATAAAATGTAACCTAGGCGTCTCCAGTGTACTCTCTGCTCAATAATGCCACCACCTGTCCGTACGCTTATTATCACAGCAATCTACAAAACCAGATCAAATTCGTGTGATAGTTAGGTATGATATGAGTGATGTGACTCAAAATAACGAATGCCAAGAATTATTTGAAATAAGTATGAGTAGTGAATAGCGTTTATCAGTAAATAGACTAGTCATTAGAGTTACTTATGTAGTACCAAAATAAGTACATATGTGACTATGATTACGAGTACGACTAACAAGTAACTAATAAAAACTAAAATGCTTTTTATTTTAGAGAAGACTACATATTAGCTACAAATTTTAGGATCTACATTTTATTTTTCTTCATATACCTACCTACTTTAGTCCTCTCAAAACACGTACAGTACAGGCCAATAATATTATGTACCTACGCTCCATGCAAAATACTCGAAAACATAATTGATCCAGAACGACTCCATAGACTCTTAAATACTTCAAGTTGCATAAGACTCTCAACTCTAATAGGGTTAGCCGGTCGAAGTTCTTTGCAGATGACACCAGCATAAGTTGCAAATGTTAATCGTACCGCACCAATAATCTATGCTGGCGTCATCTGGCAAAAAAATTCTCATAGAAGATACAGATTAAGCATGATGTTTATCGAGCGCATAAAGATAGGTATATGCTCTAAGATCGAGCGCAGTGACAACTCTTAGTGCTTTTCTACTTTCCGATTTAACTAACTAACACCATAGACTTAAAGATATAATAGACGGCCATAGTCTAAGCACTTTTTGAGGCTCCATGTCTTTGGCGCCATCTAGTCCAGAGCTACCTAAAGATATCCAAAATGTAAGAGGAAATGTCACCTGCTCTAGTACGCTAGTCGTTACTAGGTGGACTAGCAGCCTCAAAAACTTTTTAGACTATGGCCGTCTATTATATCTTTAGGTGTATGCTAACACTAAACTGTTTTTTGTTTCAGTCGGGAACCGTGGGTCCCCCGAAGGCCGTGATGCTGTCGCACGACAACCTGACGTGGGATGCGTACTCCATCTCCCAGCGGGTCGGCGATATCATCCCGACGGTCGACACTCTAATCTCCTTCTTGCCACTCAGTCATGTCGCTGCACAGGTGATTACCATGTTCCTTTATATTCATTTAGTGGGACTCCGGAATATAACGCGTACTTCAATTGCTTATAAAGGCAATTGTACCGATGGTATGGATATATCAAGTAAATACAAACTACAACAAAATCCATAAATACTACGCAAAGTGTTCGACATCTTGTGAGGTCACATCACATTTACCCGTAAAAGTTTGTCATGAAAAGATCCTCTTGTAACTAACTAAAATTAAATCTAAAAAATCGTAAAATAGTGACGATATAGGACGTCATAATCAAAGTCAACAATAGTCGAAATGTTTCCCCACAAATCACGCGATCAAACATGTTTTGTTGACCCTTTGCATAAGCAGGTTGAAAACCAGTTTTTTTGTTACCTTCATGCAAAATGTTATTATATTCCATTGTTTGAGGGCAAAGTCTTAAATGACTACAAGTCGAGAGATAGATATAGATATGTATATTATAGCAAGGAGTAGATTAAATCACAACCTCTGTCTTGGAAGTTCAGCAATCTTAAGACTTTGTAACGCATGAGAAATACTACTAAGTGAATATCTTATGCAATTTACAAGATGCATAATTGCAGGCAACATTGTAACTATCAATGAAGTTGTTAAGTGAGATCGACAAAACCTACTTCTTCTAAATTATTATTTGAGGCATCGTAATACATACTTGCAATACAATCACTATTGTAATATTTGAAATAAGTAAATAGCTATGAAAGTTATTTTACGCGGTGACAATATGACGCATTTTCTTTATGCAGTGGAGAGTCGATCGATAAGCATAATAGGGTTGTTGCGTTTGTATTAAGCCATCTGGTTTGCATTTAAATTTTTCACACAATTCTTTAATGCAATTGAATTGAAACGCAATTGAAAAATAGTCGTTCATAAAGAACAACGTAACCTTGTTTCGATAGTTGGATAAAATGTAAAACAATTTCGTTTATAGCAGAACGTCTGCTAACGATATTACCACAATGTTTAGAAATAAAGGAAAAGTAGAAAAATTCACTGCCTTAAGCGAGACTCGAACTCGCTACTCTGGAAAATGCCCATCGCTCTGACCCAACTCGCAGCCATCAGTTAAGTCTCAGCATAGTAGCTCAGTTGGTTAGAGCGATGGGCATGTTTCTCAGAGTCGCTATTTCGTGTCTCGCCTGATTCAGTGGATTTTTCTACTTTATTTCTATACAAAATGTAAAACAATTGCATGCTATATCTTTATGGTTTATTTTTATGGTCGGCAGGTAGTGGACATTTACGTAACCCTAATGAACGCCGTGACGGTGTACTTTGCGCAACCTGACGCTCTCAAGGGCAGCCTGATTGACACACTGAAGGATGTGCGCCCTACCAGGTCAGTTATTAAGCATTGCGAAGATATAATCAGTGCACTAGTGTGGCAACATATTGTATGAAACACAAGAAAATACGCAACAAGATACTTTTTCTTGTACAGCTCGTACAGTCAGCATCAATAGTATCTTTCTACACGAAGGCCGCAAAAATATGTGACCTGCTCTTATTTGTAGAGCCATAGGAGCGTGTCACATATGTTTGAGGCCTTCGTGTAGGAAGATACTATTGATGCTGACTGTACAGGTAATAGACATATAATATATAGGGAGATTAATTTAGGTAGAGGTATATAGTAATAATAATTTCCGTTTGTCTTTCGATAGTCTTATCGCTAAAAAGCCGCGGACAGACAAACGGAAATTGAAAAAATACCTATAAGGGTTAAATACGGAATCCCAAAAATACGTAAGTGCGAAATAATTGCTTTCAGTCTTCAGCGATTGTTTAGATTATGATGGTAATTTGGTATTAACTATACCTATCAGTGGCGGTGGGTCAAAATTTTTCTTAGGCAAGCCGGAGCTTAATTCGCCTTCAAATTCTTTATGAGTTGTAGCAAAACTGCTTAGGTGCCTGAAAATTAGGCAAGCCGACGGGAATCGTGTTCTATGGACGCGCCGCCACTGATACCTATAATAATGTAATTAGTTAATTGGTTTATCATATAAACAGGATAATAATAAATAAAGATCGGTAATAGAGGACCTATTTAAAAACTAGATAATAAAGTCTAAGACAATAGAAAAGATAATATAAATAATTAAATCCCTATGTAATTATGAATTAACCATTAATCTTGACAAATTAGTATGCCCGTAATAGTTGCGATTCACTAATTAAATTGCGTCATTTCCGCGTCACGCGCAATTATAGTTAATTATCGCCTTTTAATATCGTACGAGATATATTCGTATAACATTGTTATCGTACCTACCTACGTTGGAAAATAAGCGCCTATTAGGTAATTAAAATGTGCATCATTTCGTTTCCATTACGACGAACCTTACGACACACGAAGGACTCAGACGATTACCCAAGTCAATAAAAACATGGTTTAGGTACTATCGAAATTTCCTACTAGATGACCCTATATTCATTGACTTCATTGTCCTTATTCTTTTTTTATTTTTTTGGCACAACTCATATTTGTATTTTAATAACGAAAATTACTTAAGGGACTGGTAAAAGGCGTACAAACTTTCTGTACCTACCGGCCAGAGTGTACGATCCAGAAATGTAAATACAAAATGATTGGTAATTCATATTGTATTTACATTTAATATCATTTATAATTCATATTGGTAATATATAATATTTAACTATGTTAAATTCACACAATTTTCCACAGACTTTTAGCAGTGCCCAGGCTATGGGAAAAGATGTACGAAAAGATGATGGCCGTCGGCGCTCAGAGCGGGGCTCTGAAGAAATGCATCGCTCTCTGGGCGAAAGAGAAGGGACTGAATTATCACCTTGGCAGGATCGAAGGGTAAGTTTCAGCATGGTAGCTAAAAATTGCTTGTCCAAATCTATATCTTATCTTATCTTATCTAATCCGAGACGTGCACTGCGTCATTTATAATTTTACCGACGCACTCGGTACAGGGGACCACCAAATACGAAATTTCATTATGTGCTTCTCTATCTCTCTTGCATATTCGAGCGACGGAGATGGAATGATCGAATTTTATTTTTTTCGATGCCTTTCGCGTTGAAAGTTTGGAGCGCATCTTCTACTTTTAGTTGTAAAAATAAAATTAAAATATGACAATAGTTGTTCGTCATTATCACATAAATATAGAACTATATCTCAATAGTAAGTAAACAAAAGATTACGTACCGGATCTGTTTTACAGGATTACCGTTATCTTTACCACACCTATATCTTAAGTGCGTCAAAATTCACGAAATAATCCACCTATCTGGATTAAAACCTCAATTTCCAATATCGGAAAAATCCACATAATTGCAGCTCTAAGTTTATTATTGAACATGAAGATATCGCGTAGATAGGCAACACGTAGTTCATCAATCTGATAAATAATTGATAAGTGAATACATACATACATACATACATACATACATACAATCACGCCTATATCCCAAAAGGGGTAGGCACAGACCACGGATTTCCATTCGCTACGATCAATGCAGCAAAACGGCCCTCCATGAGCCACTTCTCACCCCCGTGAAGAACGAGACGTGATGGGTGGCGAACCGCATCGCCGCCATGCGGATGACTGTTAATTAAATAAATCACCAGAGCGTTCTCACGAGCAGTAGGGATCAGAGGTTCCCTAATCCCTTATGCCTTATTCGCCTCTTACGACACCCGCGGGAAGAGACGGGGTGGCACTATTCTAAAGCCGGGGCCACGCAGCACAGATAAGTGAATATTAGATGAAAATTTAATACTTACCTAATTTGTATTTATTTAAGGTTCTGTCCTTGAAAACTTGCAACAGATATCATGGATTAATTCAAATAATAATTTTAAACAAAAAATAACCGACTTCACTTAGTCTTCACCTTTCCAAAAGCAAATGCCCGAGTAGCTCACCGAAGGAAGCCCACTAACTGCTCGATAGGAGAAATAATTCATGTATAGCTGAATTTTGGTGAAGTTGTAGAGAAAGGTGTCTTACACAACATACTAAAAGTACCCATGGATAGGGGTGCCGCTAACGGGGAGAGGGGGGTGTAAAGGTCGCCTTTTTTGGCTTTTCGTAAATAACTCAGTAGCGGTGGCTCATACGAAAAAATGTTCTAGTGCTTAATTAATCCACAAATGATTTTGTACAAAAAAGGTTCTTAACACTTTTTTGCTGAGATCAATGTATAATGAGATTTCGAGGAAATACGATAATCACTTTTAGAAACTTTCGGAGCTTTTATTTACGAAACTGTTAGTTTTGTCTAAAAATTGTTTTAGAAAACCCATATTTATATTAAAAGACCTATCCAACGACACCCCACACATTAGGGGTGAATTAAAAAACATAATTTACCCCCACTTCATGTGTTAGGGAGTTACCTAAAAAATTTTTTTTTCTCAGATTTTGTTTTAAAACTTTGTCTGCGTGTTCAAAACACATACTCATACGAAGTTTAACTATTCTAGTACTAACCATCACTGCGCAAAGCCGTGAACGGACAGACTGGGACAAACGGACAGCGAAACTATAAGGTTAGGAAGTTGATTGCAGGCGTCCATAGGCTATGGGAACTGCTTACCATGAGACGGGTCGTATGCTTGTTTGCCACCGTCGTGGCATAAAAAATAAAAAATTACCCTCTTCAATTTTACGCCTGGACGCCTGCAATCAACTTCCTAACCTTATAGTTTCGCTGTCCGTTTGTCCCAGTCTGTCCGTTCACGGCTTTGCGCAGTGATGGTTAGTACTAGAATAGTTAAACTTCGTATGAGTATGTGTTTTGAACACGCAGACAAAGTTTTAAAACAAAATCTGAAAAATATTATTTTTTGGGGTACCTCCCGAACACATAAAGTGGGAGGTAAATTCTTTTTTTTACTCCACCCCTAGTGTTTGGGGTGTCTTTTAATATAAATATGGGTTTTCTAAAACAACTTTTAGACAAAACTAATAATTTCGTAAAGAATAGCTCCGAAAGTTTCAAAAAGTGATTATCGTATTTCTTCGAAATCTCATTATACATTGATCCCAGCAAAAAAGTGTAAAGAACCTTTTTTGTGGAAAATTATTTGTGGATTAATTAAGTAGAAGAACATTTTTTCGTATGAGCCACCGCTACCGAGTTATTTACGAAAAACCGAAAAAGGGGACCTTTACACCCCCCTCTCCCCGTTAGCGGCACCCCTATCCATGGGTACTTTTGGTATGTTGTGTAAGACACCTTTGTCTACAACTATATCAAAATTCAGCTATACACGAATTATTTCCCCTAAGTTTTCCTTCGTTTGGAGGGCTAGAGGTACTGTTAAAATACTGAAATCACTATAGGTATAATATTTGAAGAATTCCCTCGACTTCTCCAGGATTCCATCATCAGATCCTGACCTGCTAGCCTAATATAGTCGGGTTTTTATCGTCTGTCACCATAGCTCTCACGTTCTAACAAGTATGTATGAGCGAGAGTGACGCATGACGTGTTAGGCGACAAAATTACAACCATGGATGGCCTTATGGTGACAATGGGATCAACTGTGAAGTTACTCTTTCAAATAAAAAAAGAGTTTTGCCAATCGGCCCAGGCGTCTTCGAATAATCGGTGAACATGTCGCCATCAGATATATCGGAGCGGCCAAGGTGGTCACAAATACTGAACAACGCCTCTATTGTCAGTCAAGGTGATAGAGCGCATGTTTAGATATTTTTGAGTATCCTGGCCGCTCAGATATATTTGATGGCGACTGTACAGTACATAGGAAAAATTGCAAAATCAAATATCCTGACGAATTGAGAACCTCCTCATTCGAAATCTAGAAGTCGGTTGAAAAGAAAAGTCGCTTGAATCATATTTTGAAAAATACCTCCGCATTTAATTTTAGAAATTACCTGTGATTCGAAGATTAGGTACACCACAGAATTTGCTTTATAGTACATGTTAACACGCGAAGCAGAATATTAGCGTGTTAACATTTGATAAAAATATATAACGCTTTCTTTATAAAGGTACCTCACTGTCAGCTGTTAATTTCTAAATTACTTACACATTACCGCCTTGTCGGCAAACACCTTTTAATAGGAAACATGACATATATATGTGGTAGGGCAAAGCAGCAATTTCCAGATTTATTTGACATTTGTTCCAAATACTCAGGGCCTTATCAGCTGGCATGAGAGGTCTCCCCATAGAGTTCACCACGCTCGAAATGTTACAGTATTGGTAAGGTCAACGCTCGATAAGTGTTGATATTGTGGTGTGGATTTTATTCGCTCGTTGCACGTTTCATGGTGCATGAAAAAATAAAAGTATGTACCATTTTTTCATCGCATTCATTTTGTAAAACAGGAATTTAAATAGAAAAAGTATTCAAAGTTCTGGAAGACTTCAGTTTTGTTTATAAACAGAGAAATATCTTTAGGTAAATAAATCGCAAAAAAACAACGAATCATAAATGTAACCATTACATTTGATTTGTTCTTTAGTACATTTTTTTATTAGATATTTTTATTGTAGGTAACGTAAGCTATAGGTACTACATTACATCAGACAAATATGTTTGCGTGGCTATTTCCATTTTAATATAACATTTATTCATTTGTGTGGGGTGATTGAATGTGATTGATAAGTGAATGTAAATAAGTAGGAGGACTGAACATTTATTTACATACCTACGGGCATTCTTCATAACGTCACGCATTATAAGTAGGAAGTGATTCTCTGAGTCAACATACGAATACAATTATATAACATGTAAATAAATAATAAGCACAGGGAAAACTATACATTTCCTCGTACCAATATAATATCTCGAATCATGTTCATAAGAAGGCCTCCCATTACATTGTATTTTAAATCTTAATTTTGATGAATTAAGAGTCGCCAGGACGCTCGCGTTCCCATACAAACGTAGTTCGGCTCTCATTTTAAAACGGCATGCTTTAGAACCACGAAATTTGGGCATGGGCATTCTAGTAGTCCAGATCTATGTCGGTAATTCGTCTTCGTTGCTAAAAATTGTAATACAAAGAAAATACAGCCAGATACAGATTTACATACAAAACTTATTTTTGCTGTATTTTATTTGTATTACAATATTTAGCAACGAAAACAAATTACCGACATAGATCTTTACTACTAGAATGCCTATGCCAAATTTCGTGGTTCAAAAGCATGTCGTTTTAAAATGAGAGCTGAACTACGTTTGTATGGGGACGCGAGTTCACGCGAGCGTCCTGGCGACTCTTAAAATTTCAATTGTCTTGGCAATTTTGGATTTGTGGGCTGCAGTAGTGTACAGGGTCCCCCATGTGAATAAGCATTTTTTACGGATACATATGTGTATGTATGTATTTATTAATATGAATGACTTGACTTGTTTATCATAAAAATGTCTGGCACTTCAATGGATTCATACGCGCATTGCCGCCCCCTCACTGTGAACACTGATGTACATCCTTGGAAGCTTTATCGAAACAAAACAGCTATACAGTCCGTGAGCTTTAAGAAGAACCTTCGGGAATCGGCGATGACACACGAAGGTAATATTGCTGTTCTGCTTTTTCATGTGTCACTGTTGATTGATACGCCGACGTCTCTTTCTAAAACCCGAAGGTTCTTTTTAGAGCTCACCGACTGTATTTTAATAATTAATATGTACTTAGGTCATTTGAATAAATAACCCCCTTTAAATAAATAGCTACTTATACTGCAGAATGAAGGTGGCACTCGTACTACACTATTAGATATTATTTGATCGGAAGAGCTCGTAAATTGAAAATTCCGTAATCTAAAATTAAACTTAAGGTGCAAGTTGAGTGGCCGCTCGTGTGACGGCCACCGGTGACGCGTCTATGGAAAACAAATACAAACGTACAGGCAGCATCAGCAGCAGATGACACGCGCTCTTATTCTTTTAACAATAAAGTCGTGTAAAGCTCATTTTGAACACCCTACCCGCTTAGCTACTTCTGCTGCTGACTGTACGGGAGTGGCCGCTGCTCAAATCCCTTAAAAGTTAGAAGCAACGCCGCCAAAAGCCCCGTTCATCCCTCGCCACTAAGGCTATTGCAATATTGCAAAATGTTAAAGTTTAAATCTTACAATTTCAGGCGTGACGGCATGACGATAAGTTACAAAATGGCTCGTTCCCTGGTGTTCAGCAAAGTGCGAGAGAACCTGGGCCTGGACCGGTGCGTCACGTTCGTCACTGCCGCCGCGCCGCTGTCGGCGGACATCAAGAAGTTCTTCCTGTCCTTGGACATACCCATTATGGAGGCGTTCGGCATGAGCGAGGGATCCGGTGCGCACTCGCTGAGCATTGATCCCAAGTAAGTATTAGCTAAGTAAACATATTTTAAGACGGAATTACATACCAAATTTTAGAAACTGCTTCAGCCACGAAAGCCGAAACATGTACGATGGTCGATGTGTGAGCCATCTAATTATCTATCACATTTAGCGCCCAATGCATGAATCGCCTAATCCCGTTTTAGTCAAAATAATTGAAGTGTTAGTAAGTAATTCAAATTAGGCTAAGAAGTATATGTCAGTTAGGGCACTAAGATCCAGTGCTGTCGATTAAATATCTTATAAAACCTCCCTTAACTAATATTCATATATTTTAAAAATTAATCAGTGATAGAATTAATATCTCTAAAAAACAAAATATTCTTATCGATTAACTTTATATCAAAGGCTCTTAATAGGTACCTAAGATCCGAGCTTAAGACAGGTACTTGATAATCCACAAATCCGCAGAAAAGTATCCGTCCGTGCCTATTTCATAAAACTACATGTGGCAATTTACAACCGGAAGTTTCATTGTGATCCTACGTATTAGAAAGAGACTACCGCTTGCAAATTGTCACTTATAGCTTTATTAAATAGGCCAGATTCACGGACCTAGATTATAAAATTTTCTGTACTTTTTCCAGATTCAACCTGACCTCAGTAGGGGAACTGCTAGAAGGCACAGAAACCATGTTCGCAGGGTCGATGTCTCCGAACGGCCCCGGCGAAATCCTGATGAGGGGCCGCCACGTCTTCATGGGGTACCTCGGCGACGAGGAGAAGACCCGCGCCTCCATCGACGGCGAGGGCTGGCTGCAATCCGGGGATGTCGGCAGGGTTGACAGCCACAACTTCTTATACATTACTGGCAGAATAAAGGTAAGGCTGAGGTACCCAATGTACTCATACGTGAATGCATGTCTTTCAATACCATAGAAAAAGGAAATAGCATAGAACGCTCTCTCCGTACATCCCTACAATACTCTCGTGAGAAGGGATATCGTCGCCGTTCAATACTTACGATTTTTAAGGAAGCTTTTTCGGTTCTGAAGCAGTATCAGATCCCGTAGGTGCCTTGATATACTTATGTGATGTTGTACAATTGGACAACTTAGCTCATATGGTTATTGAAGTTGTAGCACAGTGGGTTTCTAGTGGAAGTTGGCTTATGGGCTTAATCCAGATAAAATATTTAGGTACTTTATATATACCTAATGCAAATCAGTCGCACACAACCAAAGCTTTATCCACACCCGACATCGACACGAGAACATCTCTCGAACCTTTAGCTAATATCGTCCTCAGAAATCTTAGAAGGTAAGTATAATTTTTTAATGTCCGAATTGTAGGTCTCTTTATTAAGATTCCGATATCTAAAAAATGACCACCTTACTCGCATATCGAACAATACATACCTATCTACTCTGATCTGAAATCAAGGCTGTCCAATTCCCTATCCCTTTACCGCATACGGAGCCATATATGGCCGTTATTATTTTCAACTCTGTTGATATATATCAGAGCTCAGATTAGATTTTTTTTTTGTAAAGGGCTATATTATTGGTGTCAATGTATTAGGAGCTGTTAATCACGGCCGGTGGCGAGAACGTTGCACCAGTTCTGATCGAGCAGACGGTGCAAGCCGAGTTGCCGCACGTCGGGTACGCGGTGCTCATTGGAGACCGGCGCAAGTTCCTATCCATATTGCTCACACTCAAGGTAAGAAGTTCTATTGAACATATTATTTACTAAGTTAATCAATACCATAGACTTAAAGATATAATAGACGGCCATAGTCTAAGAATTTTTTGGGGCTCCAAGTATTTAGGGCCATCTAGTTGAGAGCGCCCTAAAGATAGCCAAAATGTAAGAGGAAACATCAGCTCCATCTAGTATAAACGACTAGTGTACTACCAGTACGCTATTCGTTACTAGATAGAAGTGACATTTCCTTTTACATTTTGTGTATCTTTAAGTGGCTCTCGAATAGATGGCGTGAAAGACTTAAGCTTCAAAAAGTTCTTAGGCTGTGCTGCTCTACTATTATACAGTGTGTTTCTGTAATAGGAGCAATAAATTAAAACGTAGATTCTACTCCTCAAACCAGGAAACGTTTGTTCAGCGACTTTTAAAAATAACGTATGGTTTGATTTTTAGGACATTTTAAAGTTTTTTCGAACACGCAATGTATTCCGAAATTGACTATGTCTGTAGGGTGACAAGCAATGTCAATAAGACGGATTTTAACGTTCATTGAAAATACTATTTAGTTTGTATGAAAAAGAGAGAATCTACAAAATACATTTTTTTTTTAAGTTGTTGAACAAAAGTTTTGTAGTTTGAGGAGTAGAATCTATGTTTTAATTTATTGCTCATATTACAGAAACACACTGTATAAGTTACTCTATGATAAAAGACATTAAAAGACTCGTGTTGGCTAGTCCAGTTTGTTGGTTGATCATGTCAATGACCATATCAAGTGGAGTAAGGGAGAAACAGTTTGTTTTGCCCCGGGAACGTGTTTCCCTTAGAAGTGCGGTCGGTCGGCCGGAAGTCGGTAATTGGTAAATTTCGTATTCACCTTATTCATGATGTATTAATATTTAATTTCAGTGTAAAGTTGATAACGAGTCCGGCGACGCGCTGGATGTATTGGACCCGGTGACACAAAAATGGGTGGAAAGCCTGGGAAGCAAAGCTACCAGCCTTCGGGAGATTTCAAAAACCAAAGATCCTCTTGTAAGTAATCCTTGTGTAATATTATTTTCTTCTACCCGTAAAATACTAAAACATAAATCGATAAAATGTAATATACGATACTTATCTAATAAGTCTACCTTGTTTAAAAATATTAATAAAGAGTCGTCATATACATATCAAACTGTCTATTAACACCAGCTTGATATTGTTCTGCTGTCCATACTCGTAATGTTGCTATTGTCTAACGCATTTTTCAAACTACACTTCCTTAATTACTCACTGGACTGCCCATCAATCTAGAGCCGGTCGTTTTATTTTTACAGATATACAAAGCAATCGAAGCCGGCATAATGCGCGCCAACAAACAGGCGATTTCAAATGCACAAAAAATCCAGAAGTTCGCCGTTCTTCCGGCGGATTTCTCTGTCAACACAGGAGAATTAGGTAAAGGCTTTATTAGATTTGGTACAATCTGTGATATCTTGCACGAAAGAGCGCGCGAATGGGTGACGCCGTAGACTTTGCCAACTGTTATCAGTATAGGTTGTACACCTGTCCCTGTCACTAATTTCTATGGGATTTGGCTTAATGGCTTAACTCGTAATACACGCCAGAAAGGTAAAAATAATAACAAGAATTTGAAGATTTCCAAATGAGAAATACAACCTATACTAGCACCATCTGTGAAAACTTAAAAAAAAACAGCGATGGCGCATCTGCAATGCGCTTACTTATGTACCTAACCAATCATTGACCTGATAGATTAACTAAACTATATATAAAAAAATCATAATGTTATTATTCTCCGCAACACCAACTGAAGACTGATGTCACAACCTCACAACGCTATTTCCTTTAAACTTGCTAAATCCAGGCCAGAGTGAAGGAGATAGGGTTATATCTTATATCCTGCCCTCAGTGGCCAGTTGGTATTGTGGGTAGATAAAATTTCTAGAAACGCGGTGTTGACGCGCCAGTTTACTATGGCAGTTCCACATTTTGTCATTGCTAAGTCGATTGGTTCGATTTTATAATAGGTAATTTAAGTACCAGGTAGTGCATTATTGTGCAAATACCCAGTAATGGAAACCCCTTTTTTGTTTGTTGTAACAAAAGTTTAAAAATATGGTATTTTTACAGGACCAACGCTAAAAATCAAGCGAAACGTGGTATACGAGAAATACCACGACGTCATCGAAGATTTTTACAAGGACTGATAACAAAGTGATAGCAAAGCGCAAAGCTACTTGAAGAGGTATCTTACAGGGGATTACTAGTGAACACTTATATTTATTATTAGATAATAACAGGACTTAAGAGTGGTGCTATTCTTATCTGAGATATAGGGAAAACTAGCGAAATATCGTTTGCGGGACAGCTACTTAATGATTACAGTGTGTAAATCTAATACGGGCGAACCTCTTAACGTTGTTTAGTGTAGGACATAAGAAATGTAAATAGATAACTTTTACTTAGAATTGCAATAAAAAAATTAGTTATACAAACTAATTCGGCCCGCAATGTAATGTAAACACTCGCGTTAAATGCTCGTTGACAGTTACTTTCATTTCAATACCATGTTTACAGTACATTGCTGCTGATAAAATGTACAAAAAAATATTATTGGGTCACAGTTGAGTGCAACTTAAAAAAACATCTTAATTAATGATTACACTAATGAGTTCTATGTCTGGTTTAATTTATCGCCCGTATTAGATTTACACACTGTATATCGTAATACGTTGATCCAAAACATAATATAAGAGTACAGCCAAGGACTAGGTGTATAATATCGATAACCTAACAGTTTGCGCATGAGTTTTGGGGATTTTCGCGCTGACGGAGCAGGGAATGTGCTTTGGGGCTCCTTTACTATTCCTTAACCTCTTCGCCGCCAAGCGTTGAACAAAAATGACGCGCCACCGACGCCACGTAATCGCGTTTTGTCAAGCGAAAACTTTGCGGAAGCCCGCGTAGGTCCCTATTGCACTACAAAGCCTGTCGGCTGTTGCCGACGGTGGCGTCCATGGCACGACTTTCTGATGTCGGCGACAGTGACTGTGGCGGTGAAAGGGATAAAGCTCGTGCGCAGATTATACTTAGGTACGTAGTATAGGGACGTCAAATGATTGTCGACGCTAAATTATTATTAGAATTTCTTGCTCAAATAGGGACTCGTGGTACGACTGGAATCATTGTGATGTTTAAAGTTTATTGTTAAATAAATAAAATTATATTTTTATAACTATAAATATATACTATTTTGACAACTGTTGTTTCATTAAAACGCCATGTAACTTTGTTTAAAATTTATTACACAACTATCTATTTGATAACATCGAGTTACAAGGGTAGTCATTTAACAACATACACAGAATAGAATATCTTAATATAAAATATTTGTAATACTGCTTACATAATTATAGATGGAATACTTGCAAAAGTATGATATCAATTAACTATGTACAGTCAACACCTTAAATATGTATACACTTTTGAACCTTATTACAATGGAGTAAGGTGCAAAAGTGTACACATATTTATGGCGTTGACTGTACCTAACATAATGGAGGGCTAATGTCTATAACTAAGGTAATTGACTACAAATGACATAAATTTCCTAAATTATTAAGTACACATATAAAGCCATAAAACAGGTAACAATAAACGTTAAATTATGATAATTCGGAATGTGTCATGTCATAATCGTAATACATTTAATTAGTTTAAATATAGTTTAAGTACTATCTCAATAATGCGTCAATTCCACTAATAAAGTTTTATCAATATCATAAATTCCTCTGATAAGTTACAGTTTGTGTAAGATTGTCCTGATATTTATTTATTTCTTTATTTTTACAGTCCTTTGATATTGATAGCATTATTTTATATCTTTTGTTACTAAAGTAATAATAAACATGGTTTGTTCAGTCGCCATGAAATATATCGGAGCGGCCAAGGTACTCAAAAATATCTGAGCATGCACTTTATCGCCTTGACAATAGAATAGAAATAGAAAACATTTATTCAAACAACACATCTTACAAGATAATACATCATTAAAGTAATAAAACAACTAAATCTAGATGTGAAGCCGAAATGGTCTCCACTCAGCAATGCAGTTGGCACGGCTAGCGTGGTCAACGGCGCTGGTTTTCTGTGGAGCCAGCAGGCAGGGTGTGCGGGACAGCATATTGCTTGACTCAAAGTAAAAATAAATAAATAAAAAATAAATAAATGTTTATTCACGAAACAGCTTACAATTTTTCTTCACTCTTTACTTCTGCCAAACCACAGCGTGGTTTGTTGGCAGACGAGGCTCCAGTTTACAAATTATATAGTAAGCTATAGCTATATATGTTACACAGGTTACTTCCACCACCACCAACAACAACAGTTACACCCGATTGACCATTGATAGACCCTATCCCAATGTAATAAGGTCCACAGACGGGACGGGGGTCGAAGGGGACGTTAATAAATACATAAATAGGCACATAGAGAATTTAAAAATATGCAGTAAATAATTTATATGTGTAATTTATATATGGTTATGGAGGTGGAGTTTAACAATGGAGGCGTTGTTCAGATATTTGTGATCGCTCCGATATAACGGGTGATAATAAAAAAATGAGAATCATTTTCTGTAGACATCAAAAATAAACTATTTACATAAAAAAATATAGTTTGTTCATGAATTTGTGGCGATGTCTTAGAGGTTCTTAAATTTGATTTATTTGATTTTTTCAAGCATTTGTATTTGTAACAATGGCATTGAAGCAAGAAGCTGTGCGTAAATATCTTGTACTTTTTTATTTTCCGAACTTAAAAATCAACAAAGAATATACAGTGGGTCATTTTAGTTAATAAAAATGTACCCGAATCTACTATTTTTTAGAATTCTTACATCCTTACCGGTAATTTACAGAAATAGTAGTGGCAAATCAGCAAACATAATGACCAAGGGAAGACGGAACAAATAGAATTGCACCTTTAATGATAATGATTTCACCAGCCAACGAGTTGCCACGAAAAAAATCAAGTTTTCCAACGGTACCTACATTTATAGATGTTTAAAAAGATAGGTCTAGAATGCGGCAAGAAGATAAAATGATCAGAATACATAGATCAGCAAAAACTAATTTTATATCACAGTGTCGCTGGACGATTCGAAATTACAGACGAAAATCATGAATTTTGAACGACGAGTGAAAATCCGCAACCCCAACAATTTTTCACAATGTGGCTGGATCGAATTTTTTTTTGCCATTTAGTAATTTAGTATTCAATGAATTGGAGAACTGAAAATTTTACCCAGTTGATAAAGGGAATCAAGTAATATGTGCACAAAAGGAAAAAACATGCCGTCCAACGATCTTGTTCGGACATTGTTTCTAAAATTTGACGAACAGCTGACCACGGGCCCTATTCAAGTGCATTGATGGTTTTTTAAATAAAAAATATGTGTAAATAGCGTAAGAATATACAAAACTAAAAACAAGGTACAGAAGATTTTTTTTTACACCTTTGAAAGAATTTTCATTTTTTTCTTATCATCCGTTATCTATGGCGACTGTTCAAGTGAAATGAGATTTAATCGAATAAGCTTACATTTCCTTATTTGTCGTGACGTTCGGAATGAATCATTTCGTTCTTATTACCTAGCAGATAGTCTCCCTAGTTAAATAACAATACTCTTGTAACGTCAAGACCAACGATGTAAGTAATAGTCCAAATCAAAAGCTACTATTTAGCGGTTGGTACTTAGAAACGTACAGTCGCCATCAAATATAGGTTTATAAGGTAGTCAGAAATATCTGAACACGCACTTTATCGCCTTGACAATAGAGGCGTTGTTCAGATATTTGTAACCACCTTGGCCGCTCAGATATATCTGATGGCGACTGTACGCTCGAATATTGAATCCGTGCAACGTAATCGAGTTCTGCCAAATGGTACAGTCGACGTCAAAAATATCTTTACACTTTTAGACCTTACTCCTTTGTAATATCGGCAAAAGTGTTAACATATCTTTTACGTCGACTGCACCCTCTTACAAAACTGATATTTTAGAATATAATAAAAAAAACTATCATCAGAGGTCAAATTCAATTCCACTGCATTTTAAATTCGTTTTAAATATTGGAATATATTTCATTATTAATCCACCAATTCTTAAGGAAGAGTTATGATTTTAGCAGTCCGTTTTTTTTTCAAGTCTTGTCTTAGTTTACACATGCTACAATTTTCACTACTTTTACTCTTAAAATTAATCATGTTTTTTTTAATAATTAGCAACATATTGATTTACTTTACAGGATGAACTTTTTAATGGAAAAATGCACTAATGGATTTATTTTCTCTAACTTTTTAGTAAGCGAAAATTAACATTCACAGATATTGGAATATATTAACTACAACAAAGACTATTTTCGCATAACACGGGCTGAGGTCGCTAGCCTTGCTGACCCATTTTGCTGCCGCCATATTAAACGTCAACATACATACTTATTTATTTAAATTCATCTGTATAACTGCGCAATCTCTTTCGCTAGGTGTATAGTATGATAGCTACTTCCAATAGGAAATATAACGCAAAACTCTGCGTAGGGGGCGGCACTAGCACAAACAGAGGGCCTACCGCGAAACACGAAAATGAAATTTTTGTAACCTGATTCTCTGTCACTCTTACATATTCGAGCGATAGAGAGGCAGATGTCAAAATTTCGATTATCTCGTTTCACGATAGGCCCTAACAAACCGCCTTGGTGCACAAATGATATATTTATTCGTTATAATTTATCTATGAAAACTTGTAAAAAACTGTTTTAAGGCCTAGTATGTATTAAGATCTCTATGGTTTACCGATAGATAGAGTGATTCAAGAGGAAGGTTTATATGTATTAATGCACCCGTGCGAAGCCAGGCGGGTCGCTAGTTTTGCTATAAAACGGCTAATCATATAGATTAAAAATTGAGCGTCTATATAGTACCGCCGGGTGTTCACTGTTCAGTCGTTGCGGGGAGGCGCGGTGGCGGGCAGCGGCGGCGGCGCGTCCACGAGCGGCAGCGGCTTGGCCACGCCGATGCGCACCACGCCGCGCGGCGCGCCCTTCAGCGCCGCCACTGCTTGCTCCAGGCTCGCGTCTTCTAGGTTCTAGGGGACAATTAATACAGGTTCAATAATAGTAGATTGTTCAACAAGGGACTAAAACAAGCCATAATGACACGAGATGTTTAGCGAGATATAGTTCGAGGGCATAGATATACCACCCATAGATCTGACACGGAACTAATAATACCAAGATAGAACGGGATGGTCTTATTACACTTTCAATAGATACGGCAGAGAGGTGCTATTATCGTTGGTCCTTGTCATAGTTTCTATTACCCTCCACGCGTTACTTCTAGCAGTGGAGGGTAACAAACAGATATAATGCGCGATTTCTTCAAGAATTTCTGTGATTGCTACGAGAAAAGCTGTTAGTTTTCCTAGAAAGTTGTGTCGGTTAAGGAAAAGATTGGTAAATTGTTCTGTTTTATGCTGTAGAAGTGATTATGGGCATCTATATATCTATCCCATACGGGGGTACACGTGTGCGGGCTCTAGTTAATGCTTGCTTTGAGTTCGAGGGTCATTATGGTTGTTTAGTCTCGCGTTAAACACTCTACTTTTCACTTTGAATGCGAGGAAAAAATAACGACATTCTACACAAAATCTCAATATTTATAATGGCAAAAATTGATATTATCAATAAAATTTGTTAGGCGGTTTATGTTTATTTTTTTTATTTTTTATATCGAGTTTGTTTAATATTTTCGCACAGTTGTCATTTTGAGGTTATATGCGTGGTCCAAAATTGTCTATGCACAATCACTAAAAAGGGCGGTAATCGTGAGTGGCTGTTTAGGGGTTTCCAAAGTAAATAAAAAAAAATGTTTTAGTCCCTAGAGATTAATAAAGAGTTTTAGTCCCGATCTGCAGAGACTAAAGTAACATTTTAAGAGCATGAGAAGTGAAAAAAAGTTTATATGAATATACGGGGATACTTTATTGTGCTAAAAAAATAAGTACATAATCGACCTAGTCCCACGGCAAGCTCAATAAGGCACTGGTCCCACCGCGAGCGAGTAAACTATGAGCTATCGGCTATTTCAAGAGACAAAAGCGAGTATCTTTTGTCTCTTGAAATAGCCGATGATAGCCCACCACCAGCGTGTGGGCTGGTCGCAGCGGGTCCTGGTAGTATAGTATAGTATAGTAGATACCTGGTCGTTGACGAACAGCAGCCGGTCGCCGGGGATGAGCCTGCCGTCCTGCTGCGCCACGCCGCCCGGCACCAGCGAGCGGATCACCACCAGCGTGTGGGCTGGTCGCAGCGGGTCCTGGTAGTCCAAAATTGAGAATCCTAGGCCGCGCTCTCCCTTCAACAGTTCTGCAATACAAATAATTATATTCTCTCTCTCTCTCTCTCTCATACATACAGCCAACGACCACTCGCTATGAAAGCATACTTGCGACATTAAAATTAAAAAAGAACTATATTTATAAGCGGTTAAACATGGTGCTCGAATAGCTTTTTCAAATGTCAGGTTTAAAAAATAAAAAAGGCGCAATGTAAACGGCATTAAATCATCCATATTTTCGGTGCATTTTGATTGAGTACGTAACTTGAATTACAATGTAATTACTGTAAATCAGTATCACGAAGCTAAAACATTGACTAGTCGAACGCTAGTCGTTACTAGATGGAGTAGAAGTGACATTTCCTCTTACATTTTGGCTATCTTTAGGTCGCTCTGGACTAGATGGCACGAAAGACTTGGAGCCTTAAAAAGTTCTTAGACTATCGTCTATTATATCTTTGAGTCTATGATCCATACTAATATTATAAATGCGAAAGTGTGTCTTCTGTCTGTTACTTCTTCGCGGTTACACCGCTAAACTGATTTAGATGAAATTTTGTATGAAGATTGTTTAAGTCCCGGGGAAGGACATGGGATAGTTTTTATCCCAGAAATCATCCCTTAGGGGGGTCAAAAGGAGGTGGACATTTGTATGAAATTGTTGCTCACTGTTGACTTGAAATAGCATGCGCTAAATTAATATTTGCTGTTAGATTGTACTAACGCTTTTTATTAATTCCATATAGCGGATGTTAATTTCACGCAGACGGAGTCGCGGGCAAAAGCTAGTTACAGTAGTACACTACTAGCTACGGTGGAGTAACAGTGCAGGTGACATTTCCTCTTACATTTTGGATATCTTTAGGTCGCTTTCACGCAGATGGCGCGATTGACTTGAGCTTCAAAAAGTTCTTAGGCTGTGCTGCTCTACTATATAAGTTACTCTACAGGGTGTAACAAAAATACTCGTGATCCGTTTAATCCGTGTATAGGACACGTCGTCCCGACTGGCCAACCCTCCATACAAAAGCAAAATTTCGCGAAAAACATTCTTAATTCATCGTTTTTCATAATAAGAATGCGATACCAATTATGCCTTTAAAAGGAGCACCAGCATTTTTGCTACACCTTGTATAAGTTAGTGTATGTTACCTATAATCTGCGGCTCGGAAGACCACATGGCGAGCCCGGTGAGCGGCTCGAGGCTGCGCGAGCGCACCTTGCCGCCCGACAGCGAGCCGCCCTCCTCCGCGCCCGCGCCCGCCAGGCTGCCGTCAGACTTAGCCTGGAAATAATACCTCATTAATCCTTTGTATGCCGGAAAGTGGATCCGCGTATGAGGAAACTATTAGAAAAAATATTCGCGGCATACGAGGTTAACACTCGGAAAAACTAAATTTGTCTCTTCTTTTCAAGAGTTAAGATACTAAAGCATGTAATATCTGATGATTTAAGTCAAACTATAATTCTCGTATAGTTTTGGCCTGTATCAAAATCTCTCGCCGCAAGGTACCTCAAGGGTCACCTCTGGAACATTGGCACCTGTGGTGTAAACAACAGCCTACCTTGACGAGCGTGGGCGCGGGCGGCGCCAGGTCGAGCGGCGGCGGGGCGGGGGCGGGCGCGGGGCGGGGGCGCGCGCACACCATGCACACCTCGCTCGCCAGCTCCTTCAGGATCGACACCACCTCCAGGTGGTTCATGCCCAGCAGCCGGTGGCCGTTCACCTCTGCAAACATTTAAGTAAATTCACGCCTACTGAGATATGAACCCTATTTACATAGCCACAAGGTCCACGACACGTACCGAGCAGCTCGTCGCCGGGGCGGTGCACGCCGGCGCGGCCCACGGGCCCCTCGGGCAGCACGGAGCGCACGTAGTGGTGCGGGCGCACCTCCCGGCCCCCCTCCACGTCCACGGTGCCCTCTAGCGAGATGCCTAGTCCGCCGCCGCCGCGCATCACTACACCTACCACGATTTCGACGTCTTCGCCTAAAAGAAAAGACATAATAATTTTAAACAAAAAAAGAACCGACTTCACTTAGGATCCGCTATTCCAAGAGGAAGTGGCCGAGTTGCTGTAAACAATGGTGAAATCACTATAGGTGTGCCTATAATAGTTGAAGAGTTCCCACGATTTCTCCAGGATCCCATCATCAGACCCCGACTTGGTGACAATGGGACCATTTAGGGGTTATACCCGTTCGACTAAAAAAAAATTTTTGAAAATCGTTTCACGATTCACGGAGATATCGACTAACATACATACAAAAAAAATTATAAAAAAAAATTCTGTCGAATTGAGAACCTCCTCCTTTTTTGAAGTCGGTTAAAAATAAAACCCATTCCTACAGTATAACGGTACGAGCGTTGTTATAGTGCAAATAAATTTATATTATCAGAAATTTCCTCATAATCTGTATTCGCCGATTAGAACTCGCAATGCTCGTAATATCAGTAGCCTCTGCCACAGTTCAGTTATCTCAACAAAAAAAATCAATTTAAATAAGCCAGAAAAATTTCCCTGTGATAAAATGGAAAAATTGCGATATTTCTCTCCTAACAAAAATGTAATTTTTGAAATAAAAGAAAGAAGCAGAAACTTGCTAACTAAGGCCATATAATATAAGTGTAAAGGAATTATCCGCTACAATAAGTTTCGGTGACACAGTTTGCAAAGAAGTTATAAGAAGGTGGCCAAAAAATATCTAAATTCCCGTTGGCTGTAAGGTTTTGGGACACTATCAATCCTCCCTAGATGGTTTTGGAACCTCTCAGATCGATTTGATTTTTGGACTCTGGCCATACAAAAGTCCACTACTTGGCCACCTGTATGCAATATCTTACCCAGTATAGACTGCCATTTCCTCCTAATGGCGTCCTTCTGTTCGGGCGTGCGCGGCATCTCGAAGGCGGGCTGCGCGCGCGCCCCGGGCGGGCTGCGCGGCGGCGACGGCGCCGGATCTTCTACGCTGGACTCCAAGCTGCAATATTATAGACATAGAGTAACTTATATAGTAGACCAGCACCGCCTAAGAACTTTTTGAAGCCCAAGTCAATTGCGCCATCTGTCCGAAAGTCCTCTAAATATACCCAAAATGTAAGAGGAAATGTCACCTGCACTGCTACTCCACCTAGTAGCTACTAGTGTACTCGTAGTACGCTATTTGTTGCATGTAGGCATGGCGCAATTGACTTGAGCTTCAAAAAGTTCTTAGGCTGAGCTGCTCTACTATATAAGTTACTCTATGTTATAGACATATCGATTTCCGGTTGAAACTCAACATGGCGCTGACGTCTTAAGAATAGTTCTTTTTTTTTGTTCATTTACGTAGTTCAGTGTGTAATATTTATATATATGATTGTGCGATGATCTGACGAACAAGTGTGCAGCTAATAGTACGGACGGAGACCGTAAGATCTGCTACGTTACGTGATACAAAGATGATACCCATGGCACATGTTCATAAAAGTGATGCTGAGTTCCGAAAAAATAGTTTTAAAAAATAGACTTGGCTGAAAGTACAAAAAAGTACCATTTCCGGTGTAAAAAATGGATAGCATTTACGTAGTATACAATCACTTTTATGAACACGTGCCATGGGACTTATCTTTGTATCACGTAACGTAGCAGATCTTACGGTTCCCGCCTGTACACTAATAAAGAATTAGGGTGGATTGCACTACGCACAAATAACGGACTCGTCAACGTCTTTCATCTGACTTTTGCGTTTGTTAGAAAGTTGGAAAATGTTATGCATTTCACTTACTAAACAATTTTAAGAATAATAAAAGGGTTACTTGTGTAACGTCGTCATCTGTATGCGCCGGCTCTAGGCGGTCCATGTGCAGGAACGGGTTGTGCGCGACGGCGGCTGCTCCGGCGCTCTCCCCCGCGGATATCGCTTGCTGGAGTTGTTCGTATTTAAGATTGCGAAGGTAAAAGGGGTTACTTGTGCAACGTCGTCATCTGTATGTCGTGGTGCGCCGGCTCTGGACGGTGCATGTGCAGGAACGGGTTGTGCGCGACGGTGGCTGCCCCGGCGCTCTCGCCCGCGGCTATCGCTTGCTGGAGTTGTTCGTATTTGGGACCGCGAAGATATCTGTAAAACCGTGATTTGTTATTATATTAGGTTCTTCAAGAATAGAGCATACGGGGATCAAAAAAGGCATAAGGTTACCAAAGCGACTCTTTTTAAGTTGCTTTTGATAACGCGCTGATTGGGCATGCCGGCCAGAAACGCGCCGTCGACGGCCACGATGCGGTCGTTGGTCGCTACTGGCCACATCTCGTCTGCAACACTCCCCTCTCCAGCTCGAGTGTGACGAGGTTCCCGCTCTGCTTGAGCGCGTCGACGGCGCGCTGGTTGGACTTGCCGGCCAGAGACGCGCCGTCGACTGCCACGATGCGGTCGTTGGTCGCTACTGGCCACATCTCGTCTGTAACACTCACCTCTCCAGCTCGAGTGTGACGAGGTTCCCGCTCTGCTTGAGCGCGTCGACGGCGCGCTGGTTGGACTTGCCGGCCAGAGACGCGCCGTCGACTGCCACGATGCGGTCGTTGGTCGCTACTGGCCACATCTCGTCTGTAACACTCACCTCTCCAGCTCGAGTGTGACGAGGTTCCCGCTCTGCTTGAGCGCGTCGACGGCGCGCTGGTTGGACTTGCCGGCCAGAGACGCGCCGTCGACTGCCACGATGCGGTCGTTGGTCGCTACTGGCCACATCTCGTCTGTAACACTCACCTCTCCAGCTCGAGTGTGACGAGGTTCCCGCTCTGCTTGAGCGCGTCGACGGCGCGCTGGTTGGACTTGCCGGCCAGAGACGCGCCGTCGACTGCCACGATGCGGTCGTTGGTCGCTACTGGCCACATCTCGTCTGTAACACTCACCTCTCCAGCTCGAGTGTGACGAGGTTCCCGCTCTGCTTGAGCGCGTCGACGGCGCGCTGGTTGGACTTGCCGGCCAGAGACGCGCCGTCGACTGCCACGATGCAGTCGTTGGTCGCTACTGGCCACATCTCGTCTGTAACACTCACCTCTCCAGCTCGAGTGTGACGAGGTTCCCGCTCTGCTTGAGCGCGTCGACGGCGCGCTGGTTGGACTTGCCGGCCAGAGACGCGCCGTCGACTGCCACGATGCGGTCGTTGGTCGCTACTGGCCACATCTCGTCTGTAACACTCACCTCTCCAGCTCGAGTGTGACGAGGTTCCCGCTCTGCTTGAGCGCGTCGACGGCGCGCTGGTTGGACTTGCCGGCCAGAGACGCGCCGTCGACTGCCACGATGCGGTCGTTGGTCGCTACTGGCCACATCTCGTCTGTAACACTCACCTCTCCAGCTCGAGTGTGACGAGGTTCCCGCTCTGCTTGAGCGCGTCGACGGCGCGCTGGTTGGACTTGCCGGCCAGAGACGCGCCGTCGACTGCCACGATGCGGTCGTTGGTCGCTACTGGCCACATCTCGTCTGTAACACTCACCTCTCCAGCTCGAGTGTGACGAGGTTCCCGCTCTGCTTGAGCGCGTCGACGGCGCGCTGGTTGGACTTGCCGGCCAGAGACGCGCCGTCGACTGCCACGATGCAGTCGTTGGTCGCTACTGGCCACATCTCGTCTGTAACACTCACCTCTCCAGCTCGAGTGTGACGAGGTTCCCGCTCTGCTTGAGCGCGTCGACGGCGCGCTGGTTGGACTTGCCGGCCAGAGACGCGCCGTCGACTGCCACGATGCGGTCGTTGGTCGCTACTGGCCACATCTCGTCTGTAACACTCACCTCTCCAGCTCGAGTGTGACGAGGTTCCCGCTCTGCTTGAGCGCGTCGACGGCGCGCTGGTTGGACTTGCCGGCCAGAGACGCGCCGTCGACTGCCACGATGCGGTCGTTGGTCGCTACTGGCCACATCTCGTCTGTAACACTCACCTCTCCAGCTCGAGTGTGACGAGGTTCCCGCTCTGCTTGAGCGCGTCGACGGCGCGCTGGTTGGACTTGCCGGCCAGAGACGCGCCGTCGACTGCCACGATGCGGTCGTTGGTCGCTACTGGCCACATCTCGTCTGTAACACTCACCTCTCCAGCTCGAGCGTGACGAGGTTCCCGCTCTGCTTGAGCGCGTCGACGGCGCGCTGGTTGGACTTGCCGGCCAGAGACGCGCCGTCGACTGCCACGATGCGGTCGTTGGTCGCTACTGGCCACATCTCGTCGGTAACACTCACCTCTCCAGCTCGAGTGTGACGAGGTTCCCGCTCTGCTTGAGCGCGTCGACGGCGCGCTGGTTGGACTTGCCGGCCAGAGACGCGCCGTCGACTGCCACGATGCGGTCGTTGGTCGCTACTGGCCACATCTCGTCTGTAACACTCACCTCTCCAGCTCGAGTGTGACGAGGTTCCCGCTCTGCTTGAGCGCGTCGACGGCGCGCTGGTTGGACTTGCCGGCCAGAGACGCGCCGTCGACTGCCACGATGCGGTCGTTGGTCGCTACTGGCCACATCTCGTCTGTAACACTCACCTCTCCAGCTCGAGTGTGACGAGGTTCCCGCTCTGCTTGAGCGCGTCGACGGCGCGCTGGTTGGACTTGCCGGCCAGAGACGCGCCGTCGACTGCCACGATGCGGTCGTTGGTCGCTACTGGCCACATCTCGTCTGTAACACTCACCTCTCCAGCTCGAGTGTGACGAGGTTCCCGCTCTGCTTGAGCGCGTCGACGGCGCGCTGGTTGGACTTGCCGGCCAGAGACGCGCCGTCGACTGCCACGATGCGGTCGTTGGTCGCTACTGGCCACATCTCGTCTGTAACACTCACCTCTCCAGCTCGAGTGTGACGAGGTTCCCGCTCTGCTTGAGCGCGTCGACGGCGCGCTGGTTGGACTTGCCGGCCAGAGACGCGCCGTCGACTGCCACGATGCGGTCGTTGGTCGCTACTGGCCACATCTCGTCTGTAACACTCACCTCTCCAGCTCGAGTGTGACGAGGTTCCCGCTCTGCTTGAGCGCGTCGACGGCGCGCTGGTTGGACTTGCCGGCCAGAGACGCGCCGTCGACTGCCACGATGCAGTCGTTGGTCGCTACTGGCCACATCTCGTCTGTAACACTCACCTCTCCAGCTCGAGTGTGACGAGGTTCCCGCTCTGCTTGAGCGCGTCGACGGCGCGCTGGTTGGACTTGCCGGCCAGAGACGCGCCGTCGACTGCCACGATGCGGTCGTTGGTCGCTACTGGCCACATCTCGTCTGTAACACTCACCTCTCCAGCTCGAGTGTGACGAGGTTCCCGCTCTGCTTGAGCGCGTCGACGGCGCGCTGGTTGGACTTGCCGGCCAGAGACGCGCCGTCGACTGCCACGATGCGGTCGTTGGTCGCTACTGGCCACATCTCGTCTGTAACACTCACCTCTCCAGCTCGAGTGTGACGAGGTTCCCGCTCTGCTTGAGCGCGTCGACGGCGCGCTGGTTGGACTTGCCGGCCAGAGACGCGCCGTCGACTGCCACGATGCGGTCGTTGGTCGCTACTGGCCACATCTCGTCTGTAACACTCACCTCTCCAGCTCGAGTGTGACGAGGTTCCCGCTCTGCTTGAGCGCGTCGACGGCGCGCTGGTTGGACTTGCCGGCCAGAGACGCGCCGTCGACTGCCACGATGCGGTCGTTGGTCGCTACTGGCCACATCTCGTCTGTAACACTCACCTCTCCAGCTCGAGTGTGACGAGGTTCCCGCTCTGCTTGAGCGCGTCGACGGCGCGCTGGTTGGACTTGCCGGCCAGAGACGCGCCGTCGACTGCCACGATGCGGTCGTTGGTCGCTACTGGCCACATCTCGTCTGTAACACTCACCTCTCCAGCTCGAGTGTGACGAGGTTCCCGCTCTGCTTGAGCGCGTCGACGGCGCGCTGGTTGGACTTGCCGGCCAGAGACGCGCCGTCGACTGCCACGATGCGGTCGTTGGTCGCTACTGGCCACATCTCGTCTGTAACACTCACCTCTCCAGCTCGAGTGTGACGAGGTTCCCGCTCTGCTTGAGCGCGTCGACGGCGCGCTGGTTGGACTTGCCGGCCAGAGACGCGCCGTCGACGGCCACGATGCGGTCGTTGACCCGCACTCGGCCGCTCAGCGCCGCCGCGCTCCCCGCCGACACTGACTTCACGAATATACCCGATAGTTCCTCTTTTTCGCAGACGTAACCTGTCCGTAACCACGAAATACATACATAAAAAATAAAAACAAGAAATTAATTACTAAACTTAACTGCACAATTTAAAAAATATATTCTATACGGAAATCTCCTCTTCTAGCTTTAAATATTATACTTAAAGTTCTTTGATGGTAAATATATGTCCAAATCTCTTACTAGCATGTGTATTATCTATCCATAAAAATGTATTGAAACAAACAAACATAATTTGCAGGAGTGGTGTGAATGAAAATGAGTATTGATAGGATAAATACCGGCTATGGTTATTCCCAGGCCATTCTCATCCTTCTTGAGCTGCACTGTAAATCTGTCGACCTCTGGTGATTCGGCATCTACAACGAAATTGTAAGTATAAAGAACCTGACAAATGTCATATTAAATAAATCACGGGTTACTCACGTCTTTTAAGTCGAATACTTAAAATACGTGAGAAGCCCAGGATTTATTTAATATGTCTGATTCTCACGGAAGTTTTGTGTTTAAAACTGACAAATGTCCTTAACAACAGCAATAAATCATATATTTACTATATATGTCACATGTATATAGATTTATAAACATCTGTTATTGTAGTAACAGACTTTAAAACAAGTATTTGAAGTTATATAAATACATTATTACCTATGTCTAAACCGGCATAACCAAATAGCGAGGACGCTATTGATTTTTGTGAACGTATATTGCGAGTAATTGATTGATTACATAGGCAATAAAAAAAGCATCAGAGACTGCCGCAATTAAATGATTCGCTACTTTGTTAGACTAGAAAATAGAGCAGCTAAATTGGTTTCAACAGATACCAACCCAGCGCCTCTGGGTCCAATAGCAGCCTAGGCGGTGCTAGCACCGCATTTGGTCAAACCAGGGTCAAACATAACCATAAAACTTTTTCAAACCTGTTTCAGGCGGTGGTGTGACTGCGCTGTCGAACACAAACCGAGACTTGGGCGGGTGATGCACCGGTTGGGTATGGAAGACCTGGTCGAAGCCGGTCTCCAGCAGGTACCGGTCCAGCGCCTCGGGGTCCGAGAGCAGCCGGGCCGGCACCAGCGGCGCGGCGGCGGGCGGCGCGGACGCGGGGTCCACGGCGCGGGCCACCACCAGCCGCACGCGGGACCCCGACGCGCGGAGCACGCCTGCCACTTGCTCGGAACCCATTTCTACCAAATGAGCCTGCACAAAATAAATCGTCAGGTGACAAGCAAACTCACTAATTACAAAAAAATAATTAAACGTAAATCAACCTTGCTATGTTACTAGTATGGTTCATTGTGGCTGTGAACTTGTGGTAGTACTTAGTAAGTTTTGCTTGTCACCTGACGAAATGCATGTGTAAAATCTTTTTTTTTATACTAGTAGTCCGAACTGAGAACTACTTGCAAACGAGTTGACCAATATCCAGCTGAGTTGAACAAGACCCATATCAAGATTTTTTTCGCCTTCTAAGTCCACAATCCACAACCCCTTGAGCGATCCAGCTCATAAACGAACTCTCAAATTTTATGTATCTCTGCTACAACCCCAACATTTTCATAAAGATCAGAAAAACTTTACTTAAGTTATCGTCGAACAGACTCTGAAAATCAAAAAGCCATCGAAATGCCGAGACATCCCAGTAGCCAGAAGTAATTTGTGTGAACTCGCTCCGCTTACGCTCCGCTCGCTCAATAAATACACACATTAATAAACACGTGTTGGAAGAGGTAACAGACAGACACACTTCCACTTTTATAATATTAGTATGGATTTTACTCACATCTCCTATCTGTAGAATGTGATCCCCGGACTTGAGACGCCCGTCCCGGTCAGCAACGCCACCCGCCAAGATGGTCTTGACAATCACACCACTGGTCCTGGCCCCGATTATACCTGAAACGAATTGTATTTTCTTTGGAGGTCCTTATATAGGTATCATTGTTAATAATATGCAGAATGCCAATATGATTTTTCGGGCTACGCGAAAGCGACCTGTACAGTCGTCGTCAAATCAGAGCGGCCACGGTACTCAAAAATATCTGAACAACATCCCTATTGTCAAGGCAATAAAGTGCACACGTTCAGATATTTTTGAGTACGTTGGCCGCTCCGATATGTCTGATGACGACTGTACTAGGTATAGCGACTGTATCTAATGGACGGTGAAGTGAATTTATTTTATCGCTATCAATTCGTGCTTAAATAAGTCTAAGCAAGGTAAATCCTTGATGGTGTAAATCTGAAATCTTACCAAATCCCAGTCCTGTACCATCATTGACCAGGTTTATAATCTCCACCTGCGCCCAGTCGCCCGCCACGATGTTAGGAGAGGCTGACGCCAGGGAGTCGTCGTTTCTACACATTTCTAGGATGCCGTGACTCTGAAAACAAAATGCGATATTACAATCGGTATATCATTCCTCACGTTTCAGATCCTGGATGTCTCATGCACAGTCGCTATCAGATATATCGGAGCGGCTGAAGTGGTCACAAATATCTGAACAACGCCTCTATTGTAAAGGCGATACAGTGCATATTCAAATATTTTTGAGTACCTTGGCCGCTCCGATATATTTGATGGCTACTGTACTGTAACAGAAAAAGACATAATATCGATAGTACCCATTTATGCGACTCAAATAATCAGAGATGAAAAAAAGCTATTAGGTACTTATAAACCCTTGCCAAAAGGGGCTGAGCGTATTGCCCCTGTTGTACTTGCTGTACACACTGTTCTTCCTTCACTTTATACCTGTTTAGACGACATGTTGGAGTAGATAGAGGCCGAGTCGAGCCCCAGCACGCGCTCGTTGTCCGAGCTCGAGCCGAAGTCGAGGCAGTGCGGCGACACCTGCTGTACACACTGTTCTTCCTTCACTTTATACCTGTTTAGACGACATGTTGGAGTAGATAGAGGCCGAGTCGAGCCCCAGCACGCGCTCGTTGTCCGAGCTCGAGCCGAAGTCGAGGCAGTGCGGCGACACCTGCTGTACACACTGTTCTTCCTTCACTTTATACCTGTTTAGACGACATGTTGGAGTAGATAGAGGCCGAGTCGAGCCCCAGCACGCGCTCGTTGTCCGAGCTCGAGCCGAAGTCGAGGCAGTGCGGCGACACCTGCTGTACACACTGTTCTTCCTTCACTTTATACCTGTTTAGACGACATGTTGGAGTAGATAGAGGCCGAGTCGAGCCCCAGCACGCGCCCGTTGTCCGAGCTCGAGCCGAAGTCGAGGCAGTGCGGCGACACCTGCTGTACACACTGTTCGTCCTTCACTTTATACCTGTATAGGAGACATGTTGGAGTCGATAGAGGCCGAGTCGAGCCCCAGCACGCGCCCGTTGTCCGAGCTCGAGCCGAAGTCGAGGCAGTGCGGCGACACCTGCTGTACACACTGTTCTTCCTTCACTTTATACCTGTTTAGACGACATGTTGGAGTAGATAGAGGCCGAGTCGAGCCCCAGCACGCGCTCGTTGTCCGAGCTCGAGCCGAAGTCGAGGCAGTGCGGCGACACCTGCTGTACACACTGTTCGTCCTTCACTTTATACCTGTATAGGCGACATGTTGGAGTCGATAGAGGCCGAGTCGAGCCCCAGCACGCGCTCGTTGTCCGAGCCCGAGCCGAAGTCGAGGCAGTGCGGCGACACCTGCTGTACACACTGTTCTTCCTTCACTTTATACCTGTATAGGCGACATGTTGGAGTCGATAGAGGCCGAGTCGAGCCCCAGCACGCGCTCGTTGTCCGAGCCCGAGCCGAAGTCGAGGCAGTGCGGCGACACCTGCTGTACACACTGTTCGTCCTTCACTTTATACCTGTATAGGCGACATGTTGGAGTCGATAGAGGCCGAGTCGAGCCCCAGCACGCGCTCGTTGTCCGAGCCCGAGCCGAAGTTGAGGCAGTGCGGCGACACCTGCTGTACACACTGTTCTTCCTTCACTTTATACCTGTTTAGACGACATGTTGGAGTAGATAGAGGCCGAGTCGAGCCCCAGCACGCGCTCGTTGTCCGAGCTCGAGCCGAAGTCGAGGCAGTGCGGCGACACCTGCTGTACACACTGTTCGTCCTTCACTTTATACCTGTATAGGCGACATGTTGGAGTCGATAGAGGCCGAGTCGAGCCCCAGCACGCGCTCGTAGTCCGAGCCCGAGCCGAAGTCGAGGCAGTGCGGCGACACCTGCTGTACACACTGTTCTTCCTTCACTTTATACCTGTATAGGCGACATGTTGGAGTCGATAGAGGCCGAGTCGAGCCCCAGCACGCGCTCGTTGTCCGAGCCCGAGCCGAAGTCGAGGCAGTGCGGCGACACCTGCTGTACACACTGTTCGTCCTTCACTTTATACCTGTATAGGCGACATGTTGGAGTCGATAGAGGCCGAGTCGAGCCCCAGCACGCGCTCGTTGTCCGAGCCCGAGCCGAAGTCGAGGCAGTGCGGCGACACCTGCTGTACACACTGTTCTTCCTTCACTTTATACCTGTTTAGACGACATGTTGGAGTAGATAGAGGCCGAGTCGAGCCCCAGCACGCGCTCGTTGTCCGAGCTCGAGCCGAAGTCGAGGCAGTGCGGCGAAACCTGCTGTACACACTGTTCGTCCTTCACTTTATACCTGTATAGGCGACATGTTGGAGTCGATAGAGGCCGAGTCGAGCCCCAGCACGCGCTCGTTGTCCGAGCCCGAGCCGAAGTCGAGGCAGTGCGGCGACACCTGCTGTACACACTGTTCTTCCTTCACTTTATACCTGTTTAGGCGACATGTTGGAGTAGATAGAGGCCGAGTCGAGCCCCAGCACGCGCTCGTTGTCCGAGCTCGAGCCGAAGTCGAGGCAGTGCGGCGACACCTGCTGTACACACTGTTCGTCCTTCACTTTATACCTGTATAGGCGACATGTTGGAGTCGATAGAGGCCGAGTCGAGCCCCAGCACGCGCTCGTTGTCCGAGCCCGAGCCGAAGTCGAGGCAGTGCGGTGGCGACACCTGCGGGACACACTGTTCTTCCTTCACTTTATACCTGTATAGGCGACATGTTGGAGTAGATAGAGACCGAGTCGAGCCCCAGCACGTGCTCGTTGTCCGATCTCGAGCCGAAGTCGAGGCAGTGCGGTGGCGACACTTGCTGTACACACTGTTCTTCCTTTACTTTATACCTGTTTAGGCGACATGTTGGAGTCGATAGAGGCCGAGTCAAGCCCCAGCACGCGCTCGTTGTCCGAGCTCGAGCCGAAGTCGAGGCAGTGCGGTGGCGACACCTGCGGGACACGTTGCTCTTCCTCGCCCTCTGCGCCATACAAGTTCCGGGCTTGGAGCGCCAGTTCGCCTGCACATAATGCATTTATATAAAATTTGGCTAGTAATCAAACTGTCTTTGGAAGAAGATTTATTAATTTCAAGATGTGGCGTGTAGAGCTTTCTGTACTATGATTTATATACATGTAAGAACATCAAAATTGAAAGTTGCAATAATATCAATATTAAGAAAGTCGTATTGGATAAAACAATAATAAAACAAATACTTATTGGTTTGCCCAAACATTTGTCTAGCATTGAGTTAGATGTAAAATGTGTAATGCTTAATATAATTATATAAAAACTACCATACACTTGACATAATGTCATTTGATATAAACTCAAACTCGTTGACTACTACTTGTTGTATTTTTTTACCCGACTAATTTTAACAGCGTATTTCAGATCATATTTAGAGACAAAAATGTCCTTTAAACATTTCTGGAATACGAGTTAATACCAATTTGTTTTTTAAAACCTTTTTTATTATAGCTCAGCACAAAACGCCGTTCAATTGTTTGATGGCGTTTTCGCCACTATTGAACATAGTTTACACATCCTTATTGACAGATTGCATATATACCTATTGACAGACAGAAAGAATACTTTGCATAAACTAATTTATTTCGAAAAAAATGGCCCAGTTCATTTTAGGCGATAATTTTAATCATTAACATTTACTTTTCATGTGCACAACACATTCAATAAATAAAAATTAAATTAAAAACAAGTTATGGTTGGCGAAATTGTCCTAAAGTCATATAACGTTTTTTCCTTCTTTTGATCTCAGAAATGCGTGGTTAAGATCTGTCGGGTTTTAACAGCCCACGGTGTAATTATATAATAGTTTTTATATGTGTAAGTATATAATAGTTTTTATATTTGTAAAATAGTTTTTATATTTGTACTCAAATGAAATAGTGTCATTTTTGACTGCCAAATAAACATTATTTAAGAGGTATGACATACGTACTTACATTCTTTTCTTCCTTCTAACCAAACCTAACTCACTGTTTTCAGTAGGTATCCACTCAATGTCTGTGAGAGATCGCAGTTTTAACCTGAATTACTATTTGCCACTGGTTTCTCACACACCATACATTTATATACTATTTATTTATTTGATATTTATATGCACACAAAAATAAATGAACTTAGTTACAGAATATAAATTCGATCGCATCGAAAATTATCACATTTTAGGGAAATCATTTTATTTATTAGGAAATACGCTGCATCACCCAAATAAACCAACTATCAGGGCCTTAGCCCTCCTGTCACCCTATGAGAGGTCCAGAGAGCCCCTGTGGCCCTGGCGCCCCTTTGCCCACCCCAAGGCCGGCACTGCAGTGGCGGCGTGTACATAGAACACGATTACAGTCGGCTTGCCTAATTTTCAGGCACCTGAGCAGTTTCCCTACAGCTCATGAAGAAATTTTAAGCCACATTAAGCTGCGGCTTGCCTATGAAAAATGTTGACCCGCCGCCACTGCAGCACTGTTAACAATTTTTAGCTAAACAGTACTTATTGAATGTAATGGGTATACATATATCTACCTGCAGGAGTAATATCAAAGTCGCCAGGCAGAATAGATGGATGGTGGGCTACTTGCGTCGCCAGCATGCTCACAGAGTCCTGAAGTGTAGCTATACTCTTCAGAATGGGACTCTCCAGCAAGCTTATCAACATATTCAGATCATCATTGGTAGCAGCCTAAAAATCATATTATTATTATTTATTTATAGTTTAGAAATTAGATGCCCATAACCACCTAAGGCCCAAGGTCCTACTTATAATAATAATATAATATAAGCCTTTTATTCCAAATAAATTCATTAAATTACACTTCAGTTAGTTATTTTTTAAGATAAATATCTAATATTTCCAATTTCTAGTAAGTATAATTATGATATTTGAGTTTATTATTTTATGCATTTTATTTGGTTGCCCATTGTCGGGCAAAGGCCTCCTCCATCAGATGCCATGACTTTCTGTCGGCCGCCATTCTCGGCCAGGTAGGGCCTGCAAACAGCAGTATCTCGTAGTTCCATCTACGCAGGGGGCGACGCTGTGGTCGTTTGTCTTCGCGCGGCCACCAGTGGAGTACCCGTTCGCTCCACCTTCCATATTGAGCTCGGGCTACATGTCCTGCCCATCTCCACTTTGTTCTGCAGGCTTCGTCCACCACACATTTTAGCCCTGTCCTCTGCCGTATGTCCTACTTATAGGTACTTATTAAACTCAACGAAATAAAAATTTAAGAAAAACAGTGCCGGATATCATACCCAAGATATAACACGCACTGGCGCCCGCCAAAAATGTTACTTATTATAAGACTATTTGTTTCTCAATAAATAAAAACTAGCATAGCAAAGTATAGAAAGCAAGCAAAAACATTTATACATCTGAGATGGAAGTTCAAAAAACTGTTATCAGACTATGGAAAAAAAACATGATCAGAAAAAAAAATGTAGCCTATGTTACCTAGGCCATGAAGCCATAATAATGAATCTATCAACACTTTATTCACCAAAATCACGCGGATGAATAGTTAAGGCGCTACAGAGGAATATTATACACATAATACATACATGCATAGACTGCTAAAATCATAACAATTCCTTTTGCCTTCACCATAGTATACCTACAGGTAAAAAAAACTTTTAATAAGATATTATTTAACCACTTCAATGAGCTGGTACCTTAAGTTTAGGATCATCACTTTGATCCACAGCAGCTTTCACACTCTCCAGTTGCTGTAGAGCATTGGACAAATTCACACCAAGGTGCATCTTGAAAAGTTATTCTGCAAAACAAAAGAATGGTTGATATACAATTGCATCTGTATATTATGACTACTTATAATGACCAACTGCGCAGGCGCGGTCACAGCCTGAAATTTTGGGGGGGCACTAATACAGAAATTATTTTTCACCTCAGCAGCTCGAACAAGCCTACTTCCCTGAAAAAACAGTGGCGAAAGTACAAATTTCATCACTCCCTGGAGTGACACCAGTGTACACTTTTGTCACTCCCTGGTTTTTGCAGGGGATGAGGCTTGTTCGAGCTTCAAACCTGAAAATAAATGGAGTTAAATTTCCTTGATGTTCAATTTTTTTAACCTTTATGAATTTAATATGTTCTAAGTACTGAGGTGAAAAGTTGTATGTGTCTCAAGATTTTAAGTTAGAATCACGCGCTTCACTTGTGATTCAATTATGGAATCTTTTGCTTACATGGGACTCAAAATCAACACTCGCAAGAAAAACGGACTTTCCTCTCTTGTTGCACAAATAACTATTTCCAATTTTTTGTGGGGGGCCAGTAAATTTTTTCAATTTGTAATGCACAATAATGGGGAGGTCATGTGTCATGTGACCCTCCCCTGGGACCGCGCCTGAACTGCAGTTACAGTGCGTCAGTGACACCTTCCCTCTTTTTACTTATTTATGTTAGTTTCGTGACACATTTTACTCTTTCTCCTGCGACAAATTTGGATGTGATGTGAATGTGGCGCGTGATTACATTTTGATTTCATTATTATCGGCAAATTGTAAATATGTCATACATTATAAACATTGTGAGTTATATTTGAAAATCACGATAAGACAATTGTTGTTTTTTTAATTTAGGAGATAAATACGTTTTATATGACGGACGCTTAATATGAATAATATGACGTGTTTCTCTCTTCCCTTCGATGTCATTATAAGCGGATTCTACTGTAAGGTACGCCCAAACACAAGCATTGTAAAGTTTATGAATTACTTACTTATGAATCACGAAGACTAAGCCATGCAATCTCTGGAATTTATACTACAGTAAACTGGTAAACCAATTAATCCAAATTAGATACTTAAGGGAATATAAATTATAATGCATATAGGAGAAATAACAAAATAGTGGCAACTGATATTACGTATGTAAGTTATAGGAACTTTTATTGAAATCCAAAAAACTGAATAACTTCATTACATTATCTTCTCAATTCACATTCACAACACAATAAAAGCGGTATTACACATTGCAACCTGCAGGGCCCAATCTGTTGTGTACCCTGCCTCTTCCTACCCTCCTTCAGCTCCCTACGGGCCCTACCTTCAATTACACCTTCCAACCTGACAGATTGGGCCCTGCAGGTTGCAATGTGTAATACCGCTTTAATGAATGCAATGCATAGATATACCACCCATAGATCTGACACGGAACTAATAATACCAAGATAGAACGGGATGGTCTTATTACACTTTCAATAGATACGGCAGAGAGGTGCTATTATCGTTGGTCCTTGTCATAGTTTCTATTACCCTCCACGCGTTACTTCTAGCAGTGGAGGGTAACAAACAGATATAATGCGCGATTTCTTCAAGAATTTCTGTGATTGCTACGAGAAAAGCTGTTAGTTTTCCTAGAAAGTTGTGTCGGCTAAGGAAAAGATTGGTAAATTGTT
This sequence comes from Pammene fasciana, assembly GCA_911728535.1. Taxonomy (NCBI): domain Eukaryota; kingdom Metazoa; phylum Arthropoda; class Insecta; order Lepidoptera; family Tortricidae; genus Pammene; species Pammene fasciana. The sequence continues at coordinate 12,616,126 of OU452276.1, read as the reverse complement.
CTGTTTTATGCTGTAGAAGTGATTATGGGCATCTATATATCTATCCCATACGGGGGTACACGTGTGCGGTCTCTAGTTAATGCTTGCTTTGAGATGCAATGTATAGTTTGGCCAGAGTTTGTTCCACTTCAAGCATAGACAGGGAGAATCATACTGTCTTTTTCTAATGCTAGTACTCTCACTACTAAAAAAGGGATGGGTATAGCATGTTACTCTGACTGTTACTGCGCTTTTGGTTTGCCAGACTATAATGTAAATTGTAAAAGTTCCTCAAAGCAAGAACTTAACTAGAGATCGCATACGCGACACACCCTAAGGGTCGCCACACACCTAGCGGTTTTCCTCGCGGAATTACCGGAAGTAGCGGAAATTTGTCTATGGTAGCGGAAATTTGTCTATGGTAGCAGATTTTTTGTATGGAAGCCATAGACAAATTACCGGAAGTAGAGGAAATTCATAGACAAAATGCTTAATTTGTCTATGAATTTCCGCTACTTCCGGTAATTCCGCGAGGAAAACCGCTAGGTGTGTGGCGACCCTTAAGGACAGAAGATACGCAACGCGACTGATTTTAAAACACGTTTCAAAATTGCTGATAGCATACCGTAACTAACCTACATAATTTAGTCGGTTTCATTGTTACCCTTCAAAGAGCGGTGGAGGGTAATAAACGTTTCTATTGTAGGGTCACCACACACCTAGCGGTTTTCCTCGCGGAATATGGGTCACCACATACCTAGCGGTTTTCCTCGCGGAATTACCGGAAGTAGCGGAAATTCATAGACAAAATGCTTAATTTGTCTATGGTAGCGGAAATTTGTCTATGGCTTCCATACAAAAAATCTGCTACCATAGACAAATTTCCGCTACCATAGACAAATTTCCGCTACTTCCGGTAATTCCGCGAGGAAAACCGCTAGGTGTGTGGCGACCCTTAGCGGAAGTAGCGGAAATTTGTCTATGGTAGCGGAAATTTGTCTATGGTAGCAGATTTTTTGTATGGAATAATCCAGAATAGTCTTAAAATTGGGATTCGGTTTGTTGAATGGGTTCTTTAACAACTGTAAAAATTAGGAGCGTCCGGCTCGTTGATAAATTTAGGCCGAAAAATTGCAATTTCAACTGGTCTTAAAATCTTATGCGCCTACCGGATTGGTCTTAAAATGGGTATGTAGGTTATTTGAAATGGGCTAAACCGTTAATCAACATTTGGAACGGTAGAATTTAAAATAAATTTATGTATTTTTTACTGTCAGTAATATATTGTCAATGCATCTAACTTGACGCTTATCAGTTTAGGGTCGCCACATACCTAGCGGTTTTCCTCGCGGAATTACCGGAAGTAGCGGAAATTCATAGACAAATTGAGCATTTTGTCTATGAATTTCCGCTACTTCCGGTAATTTGTCTATGGCTTCCATACAAAAAATCTGCTACCATAGACAAATTTCCGCTACCATAGACAAATTTCCGCTACTTCCGGTAATTCCGCGAGGAAAACCGCTAGGTGTGTGGCGACCCTTAAAGTTATGAGCGACTGGTAGAAAATGCCTATAGGCATTACGTCTGGCTTTTTTAATCATATTTTGTGCCATTAAGTTTAAAATGAACAATATTTTTCGTGATTTAAGACCTCCGTGACTAAAGTACTGCTAAGACGAATTTCTCCAGTTTTTGAGTTATTGCGGTATACTTTTACGGCATTTTTAGTTACGAGACACTTAAATATGAATATGCAGTTGTGTTTGTGACAGTTAATTGATTTTTAAAGCGAATTTACAATAATTTGATATCTTTTCTATGAAATCGACTATTTCTTAAAATGGTCTTAATAGTGCTCTCCCTTATGGGAATATAGTTCAGAGCTGGATACGGTTACCTTCTTTTAGTATGTTGTTGGGCACGACACTAGGACCCCAAAACTGCCCAGAGACCGGGACGTCGATGAATGTCTCTCGAGTAATGACGTCATAAAAATGGCTGCCGCTTCGTTACGAAAAGTGTAAATTTCATCCAAACTGTGCATTACACCTATACGTGTGTAGTATCAAACGAAAGAAGATTAAATGTGCTATATTGTTGTAATACATTATATACTACTGTATATTACAGTTTGACAGCTATAAACGAAAACCCAAAATCAGGCTAAAAAATAATTCGGATATTTGCATTTTACAACTAAATTATAAGTCCAACTTTAAAGCGGAGTACTACAATAACAAAACAGGCTATTTAAGCTATACATTGCTATAAAAAATATTAAAATCTGGTAATAATTGTGGCAGCTATGTTAAAAAACATGTCGGCAGTGCCGAGCTATTTCCTTAGACAGAAAAAATAACAATTTTCACAATTTACAGAATATCCGCAGAAGCTTCGAGTATATTATTGGTCAAATAATTTGGAGCCCTTAAATGTCGGAAAAATATCTCTATAGTGATTGAGGTCCAAATAATGACGTTATGAACGTGACCACTACCGAAATTTGTAAAACATAAATTAAAGCTATACCATGACACATACACACATGTGTGTAGCATTAATCGAAAGCTTATTAAATTTACTATAATACATACATACATTATTTGTGAAAATAATGCACAGTTTAGGAGTTGTTGACAAAATAAAATATTTTTTTAGGAAAATAAAATGTATATGTTAATTCTGTGGCCAAAGAAAATACAATACACGAATGTTTTGTATAGCATTAAAAACACCAACTATTCAGCTTTAAAACACAGTTTGAATTTATAAAATTTGATAAGAACTATAAGGGTCGCCACACACCTAGCGGTTTTCCTCGCGGAATTACCGGAAGTAGCGGAAATTCATAGACAAATTAAGCATTTTGTCTATGAATTTCCTCTACTTCCGGTAATTTGTCTATGGCTTCCATACAAAAAATCTGCTACCATAGACAAATTTCCGCTACCATAGACAAATTTCCGCTACTTCCGGTAATTCCGCGAGGAAAACCGCTAGGTGTGTTGCGACCCTAAAAGTTGTGCTTACGGGTCGCCACACACCTAGCGGTTTTCCTCGCGGAATTACCGGAAGTAGCGGAAATTTGTCTATGGTAGCGGAAATTTGTCTATGGTAGCAGATTTTTTGTATGGAAGCCATAGACAAATTACCGGAAGTAGAGGAAATTCATAGACAAAATGCTTAATTTGTCTATGAATTTCCGCTACTTCCGGTAATTCCGCGAGGAAAACCGCTAGGTGTGTGGCGACCCTACAACTCTAAAACACACTAACTATTTTACCTACAATGCACTCATACTATGAGAAGCTTGGGCCTAATTATTGACTAGTTTTTTCTAAATTTTGTATGGATTTAGGGTTCCTTGTCATTAAGGGTCGCCACACACCTAGCGGTTTTCCTCGCGGAATTACCGGAAGTAGCGGAAATTTGTCTATGGTAGCGGAAATTTGTCTATGGTAGCAGATTTTTTGTATGGAAGCCATAAAGCGGTATTACACATTGCAACCTGCAGGGCCCAATCTGTTGTGTACCCTGCCTCTTCCTGCCCCTCCTTCAGCTACCTACGGGCCCTACCTTCAATTACACCTTCCAACCTGACAGATTGGGCCCTGCAGGTTGCAATGTGTAATACCGCTTATAGACAAATTACCGGAAGTAGCGGAAATTCATAGACAAAATGCTTAATTTGTCTATGAATTTCCGCTACTTCCGGTAATTCCGCGAGGAAAACCGCTAGGTGTGTGGCGACCCTAAAGTAAATAAAAAAATCGGCCAAGTGCGAGTTGACTCGCGCTCCGAGGGTTCCATATACATCACACAATTTTAACAATTTGTATTTTTAAGACCAACTTACGCTTGACCGCAGACTTTTTAGTGTTTTTTTCTTTAATGTACAGGCAAAAAACTATATTAGGTTTTTTTTTCTAAAATGTAGGTTCGTCGGTTTCCGGGGGACGGAGAGCAATGGAAAATTTTCGCCTTATTTCTTAAATAACTTCAAAACTATTAAAATTTAAATTATAAAACTTATATATTTGTAGTTTTCACATCAAATCCTTTCATTTGATATATAACAAGGTATAGTTTGTAAGTAATTTAAGAAATAAGGCAAAAAATTTCCATTGCTCTCTGTCCCCCCGGAAACCGACGAACCTACATTTTAGAAAAAAATACGTAATATAGTTCTTTACCTGTACATTACAGAAAAAAACACTAAGAAGTCTGCGGTCAAGCGTAAGTTGGTCTTAAAAATACAAATTGTTAAAATTGTGTGATGTATATGGAACCCTCGGAGCGCGAGTCAACTCGCACTTGGCCGATTTTTTTATTTACTTTAATGACAAGGAACCCTAAATCCTTACAAAATTTAGAAAAAACTAGTCAATAATTAGGCCCAAGCTTCTCATAGTATGAGTGCATTGTAGGTAAAATAGTTAGTGTGCTTTAGAGTTGTAAGCACAACTTTTATAGTTCTTATCAAATTTTATAAATTCAAACTGTGTTTTAAAGCTGAATAGTTGGTGTTTTTAATGCTATACAAAACATTAGTGTATTGTGTTTTATTTGGCCACAGAATTAACATATACATTTTATTTTCCTAAAAGAATATTTTATTTTGTCAACAACTCCTAAACTATACATTATTTTCACAAATAATGTATGTATGTATTGTAGTAAATTCAATAAGCTTTCGATCGATGCTACACACATGTGTGTATGTGTCATGGTATAGCTTTAATTTATGTTTTCCAAATTTCGGTAGCGGTCACGTTCATGACGTCATTATTTGGACCTCAGTCACTATAGAGATATTTTTCCGACATTTAGGGGCTCCAAATTATTTGACCAACAATATACTCGGAGCTTTTGCGGATATTCTGTAAATTGTGAAAATTGTTATTTTTTCACTCTAAGGAAATAACTCGGCAGTGCCGACATGTTTTTTAACATAGCTGCCACAATTATTACCAGATTTTAATAATTTTTATAGCAATGTATAGCTTAAATAGCCTGTTTTGTTATTGTAGTACTCGGCTTTAAAGTTGGACTTATAATTTTGTTGTAAAATGCAAATATCCGAATTATTTTTTAGCCTGATTTTGGGTTTTCGTTTATAGCTGTCAAACTGTAATATACAGTAGTATATAATGTATTACAACAATATAGCACATTTAATCTTCTTTCGTTTGATACTACACACGTATAGGTGCAATGCACAGTTTGGATGAAATTTACACTTTTCGCAACAAAGCGGCAGCCATTTTGATGACGTCATTACACGGGAGACATTCATCGACGTCCCCGTCTCTCGGCAGTTTTGGGGTCCTAGTGTCGTGCCCAACAACATACTAAAAGTTGGTAACCGTATCCAGATCTGAACTATCACTTAGGCCCTCTCCCATAACGGAGGGGACTATAAAATCTTATGCGCCCACCAATGGTCTTAAAATTGGTATGTAGGCTACTTGATGCGGGCTAAATCATATGTCAAAATTTGGAGCGTCCGGCTCGTTGATAAATTTAGGCCAAAAAATTGTTTTTTCAACTTGACGCCATACCTACTTGTGGCCATTTAAAAGCGGTATTACACATTGCAACTTGCAGGGCCCAATCTGTTGCCAACCCCTCCTTCAGCTCCCTACGGGCCCTACCTTCAATTACACCTTCCAACCTGACAGATTGGGCCCTGCAGGTTGCAATGTGTAATACCGCTTATAGACAAATTACCGGAAGTAGCGGAAATTCATAGACAAAATGCTTAATTTGTCTATGAATTTCCGCTACTTCCGGTAATTCCGCGAGGAAAACCGCTAGGTGTGTGGCGACCCTACAACTCTAAAACACACTAACTATTTTACCTACAATGCACTCATACTATGAGAAGCTTGGGCCTAATTATTGACTAGTTTTTTCTAAATTTTGTATGGATTTAGGGTTCCTTGTCATTAAGGGTCGCCACACACCTAGCGGTTTTCCTCGCGGAATTACCGGAAGTAGCGGAAATTTGTCTATGGTAGCGGAAATTTGTCTATGGTAGCAGATTTTTTGTATGGAAGCCATAAAGCGGTATTACACATTGCAACCTGCAGGGCCCAATCTGTTGTGTACCCTGCCTCTTCCTGCCCCTCCTTCAGCTACCTACGGGCCCTACCTTCAATTACACCTTCCAACCTGACAGATTGGGCCCTGCAGGTTGCAATGTGTAATACCGCTTATAGACAAATTACCGGAAGTAGCGGAAATTCATAGACAAAATGCTTAATTTGTCTATGAATTTCCGCTACTTCCGGTAATTCCGCGAGGAAAACCGCTAGGTGTGTGGCGACCCTAAAGTAAATAAAAAAATCGGCCAAGTGCGAGTTGACTCGCGCTCCGAGGGTTCCATATACATCACACAATTTTAACAATTTGTATTTTTAAGACCAACTTACGCTTGACCGCAGACTTTTTAGTGTTTTTTTCTTTAATGTACAGGCAAAAAACTATATTAGGTTTTTTTTTCTAAAATGTAGGTTCGTCGGTTTCCGGGGGACGGAGAGCAATGGAAAATTTTCGCCTTATTTCTTAAATAACTTCAAAACTATTAAAATTTAAATTATAAAACTTATATATTTGTAGTTTTCACATCAAATCCTTTCATTTGATATATAACAAGGTATAGTTTGTAAGTAATTTAAGAAATAAGGCAAAAAATTTCCATTGCTCTCTGTCCCCCGGAAACCGACGAACCTACATTTTAGAAAAAAATACGTAATATAGTTCTTTACCTGTACATTACAGAAAAAAACACTAAGAAGTCTGCGGTCAAGCGTAAGTTGGTCTTAAAAATACAAATTGTTAAAATTGTGTGATGTATATGGAACCCTCGGAGCGCGAGTCAACTCGCACTTGGCCGATTTTTTTATTTACTTTAATGACAAGGAACCCTAAATCCTTACAAAATTTAGAAAAAACTAGTCAATAATTAGGCCCAAGCTTCTCATAGTATGAGTGCATTGTAGGTAAAATAGTTAGTGTGCTTTAGAGTTGTAAGCACAACTTTTATAGTTCTTATCAAATTTTATAAATTCAAACTGTGTTTTAAAGCTGAATAGTTGGTGTTTTTAATGCTATACAAAACATTAGTGTATTGTGTTTTATTTGGCCACAGAATTAACATATACATTTTATTTTCCTAAAAGAATATTTTATTTTGTCAACAACTCCTAAACTATACATTATTTTCACAAATAATGTATGTATGTATTGTAGTAAATTCAATAAGCTTTCGATCGATGCTACACACATGTGTGTATGTGTCATGGTATAGCTTTAATTTATGTTTTCCAAATTTCGGTAGCGGTCACGTTCATGACGTCATTATTTGGACCTCAGTCACTATAGAGATATTTTTCCGACATTTAGGGGCTCCAAATTATTTGACCAACAATATACTCGGAGCTTTTGCGGATATTCTGTAAATTGTGAAAATTGTTATTTTTTCACTCTAAGGAAATAACTCGGCAGTGCCGACATGTTTTTTAACATAGCTGCCACAATTATTACCAGATTTTAATAATTTTTATAGCAATGTATAGCTTAAATAGCCTGTTTTGTTATTGTAGTACTCGGCTTTAAAGTTGGACTTATAATTTTGTTGTAAAATGCAAATATCCGAATTATTTTTTAGCCTGATTTTGGGTTTTCGTTTATAGCTGTCAAACTGTAATATACAGTAGTATATAATGTATTACAACAATATAGCACATTTAATCTTCTTTCGTTTGATACTACACACGTATAGGTGCAATGCACAGTTTGGATGAAATTTACACTTTTCGCAACAAAGCGGCAGCCATTTTGATGACGTCATTACACGGGAGACATTCATCGACGTCCCCGTCTCTCGGCAGTTTTGGGGTCCTAGTGTCGTGCCCAACAACATACTAAAAGTTGGTAACCGTATCCAGATCTGAACTATCACTTAGGCCCTCTCCCATAACGGAGGGGACTATAAAATCTTATGCGCCCACCAATGGTCTTAAAATTGGTATGTAGGCTACTTGATGCGGGCTAAATCATATGTCAAAATTTGGAGCGTCCGGCTCGTTGATAAATTTAGGCCAAAAAATTGTTTTTTCAACTTGACGCCATACCTACTTGTGGCCATTTAAAAGCGGTATTACACATTGCAACTTGCAGGGCCCAATCTGTTGCCAACCCCTCCTTCAGCTCCCTACGGGCCCTACCTTCAATTACACCTTCCAACCTGACAGATTGGGCCCTGCAGGTTGCAATGTGTAATACCGCTTTTACGTTTGTACAGGCTTTTTTAGGGTCGCCACACACCTAGCGGTTTTCCTCGCGGAATTACCGGAAGTAGCGGAAATTTGTCTATGGTAGCGGAAATTTGTCTATGGTAGCAGATTTTTTGTATGGAAGCCATAGACAAATTACCGGAAGTAGAGGAAATTCATAGACAAAATGCTTAATTTGTCTATGAATTTCCGCTACTTCCGGTAATTCCGCGAGGAAAACCGCTAGGTGTGTGGCGACCCTTAAGTGTCAGATTTTATTAAACAAAACATACGTAGTCGTAGTATCTACTTGGTAATCTGTGAACAAAACAAAAACAGCACCAGAAGAAGAAATATTTCAAAATTTTCTAGAATTCTTTCAAGTCCTAGTTGCTGACAAAAGCGCTGTTTAAATTAATTATAATGATTGGTATCTACTGAGCTTTTCTTTTTACTGTTAAACATTTTTAAATATCTACCTTCAAGAGATCGTTATCAATTATTATTGATGGGAACTTCTTCGGGAAGACTTACAGATCCTATAACAAAAGCCATGTCTCACGAACAACACAGTAACAGACTCACCCAGGCAAATGTTATAGATTTAACAGAATCCTTCACTTTAGCTGATCATCATAATTTGAACAATGTAGTAATAAATTTAGACACAGACGACTCGATTCACGAAGATCGTGTTGTGATTCCTCGGCCTCGCACTCCTCGCAGAGCGCGGAAAAGGCGGCATTCAAGAACGAGGGCTACCAACACTCTAGAAACAACTGTTGTAGATCTATCTACACCCGAAGGCAAGGTACAGTACTCTTATAAATTAACTACACATTATTGTAAGAGTTGCTTAACTTCAAACTCAGATAAATCCAATTCATACATTTGTGTGTGACTCATATAATTAATATATAGGATGAAAAACTGCACTAGCATCTTTTGATCTTCCTGATTAGAAGCAAAAAAATAGCAGAATTGGTAAAATAATGCATAATCTTTCAAGAGCTTTCTTAACAGCATTGCATTACAAAAGAAAAGATATTATTGGGAAACAGAAAGAATAACAGTTTGTTTTGTTTCAATAAATTTATACCTTTAATTTGTCATTGAAATGTTATTATTGAATATTTACCTTTCAGAAGCAGCCGAAACAAACAAACAAGAAACCCAACGAAGCTGTCATCTTAGAAGAACCTGCAGAGAAACGAGCGAAACATTCCGTGGGGTCCTGTGCAATTTGTTTTGAAGAGTTTGCTGGGCAGGCACTGGCTTCCACTAAATGTGGACATATATTTTGTGTACGATGTCTCGAAATTGCTCTTAAAAATAAGGCAGATCCCAGATGTCCGACATGTCGCACACCATTGAAGGGTAGGAATAAATACCATCCTATTTTCTTATAAATTATTTTTATATGCTTTAATGGCGGCCATACATAATTTTTCCTATCGTCCAATCGCCATGATCATGAAAGAATCGAAATTCAATTGTGCCGTCAAGTATCCACTAACACACAGGCAGTCCTAACTGATCGGTAGTGTAATGTCAATTGGATGATAGGAAGGATGGTGTATGGCCAGCATAAGGCTACTACCTACTACCTGCATGAGAGATGAGTAGTACAATCAATTATAAATTGTAATTCATATTGAATACTATTTTACCTGAACTAAATAAGGATGAATGGCAAATCCGGTATAATAATAGGTACAAGTTCAATTCAATATGAATTACAATTTATAATTGATTGTACTACTCATCTCTCATCCATGGTAGTAGCCTTAAAGCATATAAACCTTTGACATAAAAACTTCACTTCAAAATTATAAGTGAGAACAATGAATGTTTTTGTATTAATGTTTTTGTTTGTAATAATTTTACACCAAGAAAATGTTTTGATATTTAACATGTTCATTATTAGTATATTTTTAATGTCTTGTGTCATATGCTATGAGAATTCTTTAAAAAAGCCGTATAATTTGAAGTCAAGACTTAGGAGTCTTGTGTAAGAAAGTCTTGTCGTGAAAGTCTAAATTAGTGTCTTGACTTAAGAGTCGCCAGGACGCTCGCGTGAACTCGCGTCCCCATACAAACGTAGTTCAGCCCTCATTTTAAAACGACATGCTTTAGAACCACGAAATTTGGCATGGGCATTCAGCAGTACAGATCTATGTCGGTAATTCGTTTTCGTTGCTAAAAACTGTAACACAAAGAAAATATAGCAAAAATAAGTTTTGTATGTAAATCTGTATCTGCCTGTATTTTCTTTGTATTACAATTTTTTGCAACGAAAACGAATTAACGACATAGATCTGTACTACTAGAATGCCCATGCCAAATTTCGCGGTTCTAAAGCTTGTCGTTTTAAAATGAGAGCTAAACTACGTTTGTATGGGAACGCGAGCGTCCTGGCGACTCTTAAAATTGACTGGTATAGTCAGCAGCAAAAGTAGCTAAGCGGGTAGGGTGTTCAAAATGAGCTGGAAACGACTTTATTTTTAAGAGAATAAGAGCGTGTGTAGGTAATTTTGAACACCCTACCCACTTAGCTACTTCCGCTGCTGACTGTACAATTGGTTTACCTTATTTATATATTTTTAGATAATTTCGTTTTATTTAATGGTAAAACTTATATATTCATAATAAAACTTAAATAACATAATAAATTAATAATGATTAGCTAACATATAAAATTAAAATAAACTAAAACTAAAACCTAACTTAAAAATGAAATACTAAAAACTTACCACAAAACCGGGACCCTTTGGCAGGGTTCCCAGCACGCAGGCAGCATTCCCGCGCTGTATTGCAATGGGAATCCTTTGCGCGAGGGTCGCCTGCTGCCTCCCTCAGGCGTTTACTAAGCTCTTTGTAGAGCCCAAGTGCACCCAGTCAGAGTGTCTCGACGCCAAATTAAAAGAATTCGTATTGGGCGCCGAGACAACTACATTTAGTGACCTTGAGGCGTTCCCGGGTGACGGCCGCGGCTCCCGCTCGTTTGCTGGTTGCTGGAATGTAGGACGCCACCAGTGTATTTATTATTTAATTATTTTTACGTCACTCTGGGCGGTAAGTGAGACTTGCCGCCCACGGGCGTGACGGGCGTAGCGGCAAATCTCACTCCACACCCAGGAGAAGACGTAAAATTGTGTACGCACCACGGGCGGTAATAAAGAAGGCCTCAGATCGCTTGTTTATGACCCGAACCGAAAATGCCCGCAATCTGTGCCGTTTTTTATTTTATCGCCCAAAATCCCAAAATCAAGACTGAAATATAAAAATTGTAATGTGATAGTGATAATTTAATAGTTTTGTACAGTCAGCAAAGTAATCTACTCCTACTACCTCTTACTACTCCGGACATACTTTGCAATAAAAAAAGATAAGAAAAAATATACCTAGACACACGAGCTAATATAAAAATTGAAAATTGTGACTATAAAAAACTATTAGGTATTACAATGATACATAATATAATAATACCTAATAGTTTTTTATAGTTAGCAAGTTAAACAATTGGGATTAAAAACACAAATCAAAATATTTGTAGGTAGGTACGAAAAATATTACTTAAGTATTATATTATAAAATAAATAGGATAAACCGAGGCCGGGTCAAATAATAATACTTGCATTGTTAACCGAAGAATTTAATGTAACTATTCCCATCGTTCCCCAGTGGTCACGGATAGGAATATGTAGTTTGTTTCCCGGTGGGGATAGATGGGAAGGAATTATTTCTCACGTCTGAAAATATGGACTTTACGCCTTGGTAATAGTCGTGGCTACATGTTTTTGTCACATATTTTCAGTCGTGACTGTAAAACTCCATCTCGCTGGTCCAATATTACAGGCCGGGTTCTATGTTACATTTTCAGGGTACTTAAGAGTCGCCAGGACGCTCGCGTGAACTCGCGTCTCCATACAAACGTAGTTCAGCTCTCATTTTAAAACGACATGCTTTAGAACCACGAAATTTGGCATGGGCATTCTAGCAGTACAGATCTATGTCGGTAATTCATTTTCGTTGCTAAAAATTGTAATACAAAGAAAATATAGTAAAAATAAGTTTTGTATGTAAATCTGTATCTGGCTGTATTTTCTTTGTATTACAATTTTTAGCAACAAAAACGAATTACCGACATAGATCTGTGCTACTAGAATGCCCATGCCAAATTTCGTGCTTCTAAAGCATGTCGTTTTAAAATGAGAGCTACGTTTGTATGGAAACGCGAGCGTCCTGGCGACTCTTAAATATAGACTTAGCTTAGTGTCACTATGACAATGTTCAAATTCAATAAAAGCGAAACATAGAACCCTGAAATATTGGGTCAGCGATCTTATTTATGTAAAATTGCAAGTGATTCGCGTAATTATTTCACATGACAAATTATACCTAATTGCCCGAATATACTGTAGTGGATTTATTATGTGCCTGTGGTTAGGTTAGGCTAACCTAACCTACCCAAGGTTTTTAAATATAATAAATCAGTCTATATCCAGCCATCCATGTGTTTAATTCATATACCGAATAACTTTGCTGACTCTACAATTCGCAATGAAATATTTGAATAGGTAGTGTAAATGTTTCAAAATTAAACAATATCAAATATGACTGTCTATATACATTTTATTTGTATTCTATTGATTATATTCCGACCAAAAAGAGTGGAAATTAAAAAGTGGCAACGTCGTAGTGTCGTCCCTTTCAAATCAATCTGCTATTAGACATTGCAACCTGCAGGGCCCAATCTGTTGTGTACCCTGCTACTCCCACCCCTCCTTCAGCTCCCTACGGGCCCTACCTTCAATTACACCTTCCAACCTGACAGATTGGGCCCTGCAGGTTGCAACTGCCACTTTTAAATTTCTACTCTTTTTGGTCGGAATATACCTTAGAGCATATACCTATGGAGTAAGCTTAGGTACATTTCCCCTCTGTCAACGTTATTAGCAGGAAAATCTAATACGTTTATAAAAACTATTTCAAAAATCGGTTACCTACACGCATTTCGTTCATCGTTTTCAGTGAGTAAAGAGCTCCGTGAAATTGCCTTTATGTATTGTTTTTAGGTGTAAAAAATGTTCTACTATGTCTAGTTTACAAAAATATGAAATATAATTTCACATGTAATTATAGTTTTACTTTTTTTATCATTTCGTATATTTATTTCCTTTCTTAAGTTAGGCTTTTTACAATATGAATATAAAATTAAAATAAAATATACCATACAAAACAAAAACAATATAAAACATAAACACATTATAAAAAAGCTAACCTAGAGTGCCGCCGGCAGCAGGGCAAGGCCCAGGCTGCCGGTGGTCAGGGCCGCAGAGAGAGGAACCTTCGGACTATACGCGCCGTGTCCAGGATTACCGCCCTCTAAAGGCCTGGTTACACCTACCGAGTACAGTGGCGAGACAGCAAAATGCCACTCGGCCGAGAGAGTAAAATGGCCGAGTGACTGTTTACACGCTTTATTGAATTATGTGGCGAGTCAGTCAGCTGGTTCAGTGAGGAGCGCGAGGTGAGCTTACCCAATAATGAATCGCAAAAATATCATACGAAAATATATAAACTTGCTTATACCACTCCTCATAGAAGAATTGATGGACTTGTTAGAGCAGGAGAAAAATCGTATTTGGACGAGACCATGGATTTTAAGGAGACCTGATCTTGGCGCTACAAGTACTATTTTTCAAGAACTACAGACAGAGGATCCTGGTGAATTTAGAGCCCTTTTGAGGATGAGCGTAACACAGTTTGATATAATATTAAGTAATATTACAGAAATTATACAGAGACAAGATACTATCCTGCGAGATGCTATACCAGCAAGGATTAAACTTCAAGTGGCTTTAACTTATTTGGCAACGGGTCTCAGTTACCGCTATTTACAAGCAATTTACAGAATATCAAGGGCGTCGATTTCGTTACTTATACCTGAGGTGATGGATGCAATATATACTTACTTGAAAGAGTATTTAAAAGTAAGTCACAATTTGTTATTTATTTAATAAGATTTTTATTCTTAAAAAAATGTTTACAGTGAACATGCTATACGAAAAGTTAGGCAATCTGAGAATCATGTATCTAAAATGTAAATAAATAAATAAATAAATAAAATGTAAACACTACTGATTCCCGCTCCTGACTTCTTCGACTCAGTAATTTTTTTTATTTCTTGACTATATGTCGATCTTAGATTTTTTATCTTGTTTTTAACATCTTGCAATGAAAACCCCACTATGTTCATTTCTTCTTGAATGGCTTCATGTGCTGCAATCCGTTTTTGTTTATTTTTATAGTCCTTGGACTGGAAATTCCACAGACATGGATGGAGTTTATATGCATTAATGAATTTAATTGTTGTTTCCACATCCCACTTGTTGTTAGCCATGTTTTTTCTCTCAAATATAGTTTTACAAACAACGACTACCAGGGTCGCATTTTATAAAGTTACAATTTACAATTTCGCTTTTTGCCTCTCTTTCTAGCACACATATTGGATAGAAAGAGAGGCAAACAGCGAAATTGTAAATTGTAACTTTATAAAACGCGACCCAGCTAGCTAGTTAATTATTTTAGTCACTAAACATATATTCGATTATTGGTGGGTAGCATAAACTTTAAAACGAAGGTAGGCGAGTGGCGAGTGGCGAGTGCGCAGGGCGAGCGCACTGTTCACACCCGGCAAGCGAGTCGGTGAGTCAGTGCGGGGTGCGCGGGGGTGAGCACTCGGCCTAGTAAAAAGATTGGGGAGCGAGTGACTGTCTCGACCATTTACTGGGCCGAGTACTCGGCCGAGTACTCGGCGATGTGTTTAGACCTTGCGAGTACTCGGCCGAGAGTACTGACTTTGCAAAGACTGCATCCGATAATGAACCATATTTCAACATGTGTAAAGTCAACTATCTGTTGCTCCATTTAGTGTCGTGACTTACTGTCAAATATGCGTGATATTTTCAAGTCAAAGGTACATCATTGTCCGTTATCAATAAGGCGATGCTACTATAAAAATTCATTTAGAAATAAACTTTATTAACAACCGACAATGATGTACCTTTAAATAGAAAACGCCATACGTATGCTACCTCGCCCCCCTCAGATTTTGGCAGACTTTTTTGTTTGGAAAGATGAGGCGATGCGTCCTCCAGGTATAGAGCTTTATGGAATATACCTATCACCTATCTACATGACAGTAGCGACTAGGGAATGCAAACCGGTTATTTTTTGTATGAAAATAACCGGTTATTAACCGTAAAACCGGTTATTTTCATACAAAAAATAACCGGTTTGCATTCCCTAGTAGCGACGCGCCTTGGCGTTTTTTCTGATGCGTCCTCTACACGACGGACGCATCAGCAGATTATATCTGCGTATTAGAGATGCAACAGTCGTCATAAATTAGGTTTTTATAATATTTTTACAAACGTAAAATACAAAAATACATCAAAAATATATAAAAGCAATAAAAACATTATAAAAAACCTAATCTAGGGTGCCGCAACGAAGCAAGGCCCAGGCTGCCGGTGGTTAGGGCCGCAGAGTGAGGAACCTTCGGACTATGCGCGCCGTGTCCAGAATTACCGCCTTCTGTATCTGACCCTTGATCCAACCACAACCCGTAGCGAAAGTCTCTCAAGATGTTGGTCGAGACTCTTCGCTATGAAACCGTTCGCACTTCGCAGAAACAACTATCGGCACAATGATCGCCGAATCAATCTCCCACATGGCGGTTACCTCGTGAGCTAAGTAAGTCTAGGTACTTGCTGGACTTGTCCTTCTCAGCCTTCACGAGGTTCATGTCACATGGGACGGTGATTACGGACGGTTTTTTTTTGTATGCATGTTACTCGATATCTCCGTGAATCGTGAACCGATTTTCAATTTTTTTTTAATTGAACGGGTATAACCCCTAGTGGTCCCATTGTCACCAAGTCGGGGTCTGATGATGGGATCCTGGAGAAATCGAGTGAACTCTTCAAAAGGCACACCTATAGTGATTTCACTATTTTTTAAAGCAGCTCGGCCACTTCCTTTTGGAATAGCGGATCCTAAGTGAAGTCGGTTCTTTTTTTGTTTAAAATTATTATAGTTTTAGAATTTCCTTCCTGTTCGACTACAATCACTCTATATTCGATTTGTTGCTTCATCAAAAATGGATGCATGTATTGTAGGAATATCGCTAAGTTCTGCTGGCCATAATAAGATATACGCTACTAAAATTTAAATCCCTAATTATACCAGCATCATCGAAGAAATCGCCAGCAGAACTTAGCGAGGTCATTCCTACAATACATGCATCCATGTGTGATGAAGCAACAAATCGAAGTGATTGTAGTCGAACAGGAAGGAAATTTATGCCCGTAAGGGGCAAGCTCTTGATTTTTTGGTAGAGGGAAATCGTATGAGTTCGCGTCACGGACACCGTCACGAAAACAAAAAAGCATCACACGATTTTCCTTGGGTCGGAAGGCTCGTTCGATAGTTAAACTTATAACCGTTCAAATAAAGTTTAATTTTGTAAGTAATATTTTTCTCTTATGCTTTTAATATATTAATCATAGAAAATCGCCACTGTAATCACATTAAGTCCTATATAAATAAACCTTAGGTCAGTCTGTGGTCTAAAAACTTTAAGGTAGGTCTACCAAATAATTATGCCGATGCCGTAATCTCCAGGGTCTGTTTAGTGGACTAAATTGGTTCTCAGTTTCTAGTTACCTATAGTTTCTGAAAAAAGTGGTTGTCTGTAAAGGCGGTTTACGGACTATAATTTTACGTGACAACATCATAAGGAAACATTGATGAATAATTGCATAGTTAACCGACTTTTTTATTTATGAATTGAATTAGAATTATTATCACTGAATTTATTCAGGAAAAGAATCAAATAAAATGCAGCACCGTCGCCATCAAATATATCGGAGCGGCATATCATCGAAAAACGCGTGTCGGTTTTGAAGTACTCGAGCGCACAACATAGCGGGGTATACACTCACTTGCCAGAATTTCATTTGCCAGAATTTCATTTGCCATAATATTCAACAGCCATTATATTGTTTCCCATACTTACATATGCAATACTTATTGTTTACTATATTAGTCACATGCCAGAAACTTTGTTTCCCATAAAATCAATTTCAATAATATCATTTGTCATAATCATTGTAAGCCATAATGACCACTAGCCATAATATCATTTGCCATTCAAATTGCTTCCCAGAAAGTAGGTTAGGTTAGAACTGTGCGCTCCTACAAAATAAAACGGCTACCAGAAAGTAGGTTAGGTTAGGTTAGAACTGTGACCTCGTATAAAATAAAATGGCTACCAGAAAGTAGGTTAGGTTAGAACTGTGACCTCGTATAAAATAAAACGGCTACGAGAAAGTAGGTTAGGTTAGAACTGCGATCCCCCAAAAAGCAAACTGCTACCAGAAAGTAGGTTAGGTTAGAACTGTGACCTCCTACAAAATAAAACGGCTACCAGAAAGTAGGTTAGGTTAGGTTAGAACTGTGACCTCGTATAAAATAAAATGGATACCAGAAAGTAGGTTAGGTTAGAACTGTGACCTCGTATAAAATAAAACGGCTACCAGAAATTAGGTTAGGTTAGGTTAGAACTGTGACCTCCTACAAAATAAAACGGCTACCAGAAAGTAGGTCAGGTTAGAACCGTGATCTCCCTAAAAATGAACGGCTACCAGAAAGTAGGTTAGGTTAGGTTAGAACTGTGATCCCCCAAAAAGCGAACGGCTACCAAAAAGTAGGTTAGGTTAGGTAAGAACTGTGACCTCGTATAAAATAAAACGGCTACCAGAAAGTATGCATGGATTCGGAAAACCATTATTTAGTATGGCGTTTAAATATTCTATTAAATAATATTATTACATTTAATAATATGGACAACAATACGTATGGCACTCGTATATTCTGAAATCTAATAATCGGGTAAACAAAGAGTATGTCACATCATTTTTATGGTAAACAAACCATTCGGGCAAATGAAATTCGGTCAAATAAAATTCGGGCATATGATTATTATTTTATATAATATTCGGGCAAACAATAGACAACCCCATAGCGGTTATAGTGACACACCCCCTGCGGCCCCTACGGACCCCCCCATGGACACCACCGTACGGCCCCCCCCCCCGCTACGGACCCTCCTCCCCTACGGAGCCCCCTACGACCCCCCCGTCCTACGGCCCCCCCCCTACGGACCCTTCTTACGGAACCCCCACCCCCCATACGGACCTTCCCATGGACTCCCCCCTACGGACCCCCCACCCACTCCCAACGGACCCCCTACAGAACCCGCCCCCCATTAGGACCCCCCTACAACCCCCCCCCCCCCCCTACGGAACCCCCTTACGGACTCCCCTAAGGACCCCCACTACGAAACCCCCCCTACGGTAGTCTTACCCTCTTTTTTACTTACCTCGATTTCAAATTAATGAAGGATCGCGTTTACATATTTTAGAAAAAACATACAGGGTGCCAGAAAATGGTAATTTTTGACAAACTTTTTTTTTATGAAATTCAATCCCATTCCTATCCAGGATCCAAAGCTTGTATGGGACCAAAAAAATTTTCAGGCTAGAAAAGCCACAAATCGAGGAATACTTTTCCCATACATTTTGCATGAAAATGAAAACTTTATTTTTCACATGCTATTTTTTATGCCAATCGATTCCATTACTGTACAGTATCAATAGTTTCCATGGGGCCAACTTACGTAATGTAACAAACAGCCACAAATTTAATTAACTTTTTCCATCGATTTTCACGTAGCAGCACTGGTAGCTGCCCTCACCTACCCAAAAAGAAAATCCACCCTGTATAGTATAGTATAATTAATTGTTGCTCGGAGTGTCAGTAGATGTGAAAACCAGATTGATGTTGATAATTTTAATTCAAACATTATGAAATTTCAAATTTTAATACTAAAAGTTCTAAGTTTTCACTTCTATCGGCAGTCCCTATAACTGCCATTTTTTTATTTTATTTTGGGTAGTTCCATTTCATAACTTTGACGACAAACAGGAAATCCCACCACACCCCGTAGTCCTTCGTAATTTGGGTGAGATGGGATTTCATACAAAGGTGATTTTGGAAGATTGTTGGATCGATTTTTTTTATTATGAGTATTACCTACTATAGCTATTTTAAATTAAAATACATTATTTTTGTAGCAGTAGCCTTAAAATCCCATTTCACCCCCCTTTCATCCCTCCTCTCCTCATTCATAATAAACTAATATTAATAATCGAACTCGCGGTATAGCCTAAGAAAATAAGCATCAAAATCGTTGATCAGACCAAATAATTCGTGTAGTTTTGAAAGTTGGTACAGTTATTCCTAAAGCTGTCCCGGTGAATATACTAAAAGTCCTCGGTGGTGGGACCGGAGCTGGAGGGGGGAGGGGGGGTGAAAGGTCTCTTTTCACCTTATTTTATTATAACTCCGAAACTATTTAAAATATCTCTTTAGTGACTTCTACATTAATTATCTACATTAAATTTCCTATAAGTTATGTTTAAACCATATTACTCTACGATCAATACTTTAGGAGATACAGAGTGTTAAAGGTGATGAAAATAGGAAACAAACTCGTTACTAATACAAATTTTAATTCTGAAAAATATATAAATTTTTGCATGTGTATGCCGACTTATCAATCAAGCGCAAATATTTATATATTTTTTCAGAATAAAAATTTGTATAGGGTCAGGTATTGAACGATGAAACACTCAAATTTCAAACCTTCCTATCTCTGTCATTTTCAAAGTAACGAGTGTGATATTTGGTACGAAGGTAAACAATTTCATTGGCTACCACATGGCGGCCACAAGGTTCCTTGTAGCTGGTTCAGTTTCTGTATTATATATATATATATATTTTTGTGTTTATGTATTGTATATATATTTTTTCCAAAAATGAGATTTGTTTAATTTAAGGTGACAAGGCTTAAGACAACAATGGTAGCATGAAATTAGTTTCGTAAAAAATGTAGCAGCACACACAATACACTTTATGTAAAAATTTGACATACGGACCGACAGACAGACAGGCAGACATGACGAATATATAAGGGTTCCGTTTTTTGCCATTTGGCTACGGAACCCTAAAAATTGATGATATTTACCTACGGCGTTTGATAACTATGATGATTCTTGTGGCAACAAATACCTAAAGAAAAATCCTGTGAGGCCTGGGCCCTAACTTTGAGAAAAGAAAGTCAGCTCGTGGTAGCGGAGAGGAAAGTTTTCCGTAAGATCCTGGGACCTATCAAGACAGATGACGGTACCTGGAGGATCCGAAGGAATGCCGAGATCGAAGAGTTGGTGGCAGGACCTAATATCATCGGCGAAATAAAAACCCACAGACTTCGCTGGTTCGGCCACCTACAGAGAATGGGTGAGGATCGGGCTGTCAAGAGAGCGTTCTTGGGACGACCGACTGGTCGCCGTCCGGTGGGTCGGCCCAAATATCGTTGGGGAGACAGTGTGACGGATCTGCTGCAGCTTCGCGTCAACAACTGGCAAGAAGTTGCGCAGGATCGGGATAGGTGACGTGCTCTCATTTCGGAGGCCAAAATTCTCTTTAGATCGTTGAGCCAAAACAGTTAGTTACAGAAAAATCCAGTCTGCCAGTTTCTGCAGGGCCGGAAGTACCCGGCAGACTGGTTCAAAAGTGACTTTAAGAGTCAAATCCGTTACTTTTAAACTAGTCTGCCAGGCGCTTTCGTTCCGGCCATGCAGGAATTGCCACACTGGGTTTTACTGTACCTAAAAATAAATAACTATTTGCTGCCACAAGCGTCATCTTTTTATCCAATGAGTTAGGGTAAATACCATCCATTTTTTACACCGGAAGTGGTTCTTTTTTGTGCTTTCGGCCAATTCTAATTTTAAATAGAATTGGCCCAAAGCACACAAAAGTTCCGGTGTAAAAAATCATAGATGACACTTGTAGCAACAAATAGTAATTTTGTTTTTAGGTAACAGAAAAACCCGGTCTGTCAGTTCTTGCATGGCCCGAAGTGCCCGGCAGACTAGTTTAAAACTATACCTTGTGCAGCCTAAGAAGCGGTTTTCAAAAACCACACATGTTATAACGAAGTCGACTCCAAATTTACGTCACTTTTGAACCAGTCTGCCGCCCGGCTTCCGGTCATGCAAGAACCGGAGGAATCTCGGCAGTAAGGTCCGACCGAGATCTCGGTCTCGGTCTCGGTCTCGGCGTTCTCGGCCAAAAATAGAGGCCGAGATCTCGGTCTCGGTTCTCGGCCAAATAGGGCCGAGATTCTCGGCCGCCGCCGAAACCATGAAACGAGTTCTTATTGGTTGTTTGGGGAGTTGTTATGACCCTTTATACGATAGATTTCGATTGGAGTCGACTCTGTCATACCTACCCACATTCTAAGCTAATTAATTATTAGACGAAACGCCGCTTTTGCAGGTTTAACGTTTTTAACAAGTGATTACTTGTTAATTTATGTGTTTTCGAACAACTTTTCATCAGAGCTGGCCAATTATATGACGAGCGTCGTCACAATCTAACAGGTCATAACGCTGAAAAGTTACTATTTTTGTGCTACAATATAGAGCTGTTCAATTTTGATTATTAATATACTTTTTTTAATTTTTGTTGCAAATCGCGCATAAAAATTAAAGCCACGATACAGATGTTGATTTTTTTTTGTATGGATAAAAATTAATTTTTGCAAATTACGCGTTTTAAGTCCATTTTGTAAATTCTCGGTCTCGGTCTCGGTCTCGGCCGAGAATATCATTTAGTCTCGGTCTCGGTCTCGGCCGAGACAAAAAAAGTGTTCTCGGTCGGACCTTACTCGGCAGTCAGTCCGTTGAGATCGAATTTTGTTTATAGTACGGGCGGGGACCGTAAGATCTGCTAAGTTACGTGATACAAAGATAAGCCCCATAGCTCAAGATCTCGAATAGACAAATCTCTCGAATTTTCAATCTCGGTACGAGATTGTATTCCCTAGGCACGGACTGGAGCTAGTTCGTCGTTATCTTAGGGGACCCTAGATTGCGAAGTCACGCCTCTTACCCGGTTTAAGGACATGCTTGAAATTGTCGTCTCTTTCCCTGCTTAAATTTTTTGAAAGTAGGACAATAGCAGTAAACAAAAGTAAATTACAGCTGCTTTCAAGAGAAGAGCTTTAACTTGCGCCGATGTGATAATGATAAGTTGATAACTAAGTCTTGCAGTTTAATTTGAATGACATAGCCATATGTAAACGCTTAACTTATTTTTATTAACGGACTAAAGTTTCAGTCATAAAGTAGTTACCAATAAAATAAACAATATTTATACATATACATATTATGGGTACTTACTAATAAAGTAATAAATGTTAAACTACGTAGTCGGCTAGCGATCTATATTTTTAAGGACTATTATTTTTTGCAGATGAATTTTTCATCAAAAAGGCCATACCATGAACTCTGAAGTGTTTCTCCAAATCTTCTGGATCGTCGAATTGTTCCCGGCAAATTCGGCATTGGTTGTCGCGAAGTGGGTCCTCGACTTCAACTTTGTCAGTGGTGAAATTATGTTTTAACAGCGCGTCAGCATTGTAGCATTGTTTTGAAAGTATATATTCATTAACGTCGGATATACCATGCTCTACTAACAAATGGGTTGTAAAGGAGGGTTTTACTACGAAGCATTGTCCGCATTCCATGCATTGGTATGCCATGTTCGAATCTCTGTGACTTACTAAGTGCTCTTCCAGTTGCAGCTTGTCTTGGGCTTCGTAACCACATTTTTTGCAAGCCAGTGGATTACTGTTGGGGAACGCAGCTGGGACACTCGAAGGTTGCGTACCGGTCATCCGATTTGTGCTATTCTTTGGTCGTCGTAAGTTTTTTAAAGCTTCTCTGAACCGTCTTCTGGCTTCCCTTCTTTGCTTTCTCTTGAATTTTTTTACATCTATTTTTGGTATAACTAGTTTAGCGTCCAAGAAACGAAGTTCTTTGTGATCAGTCGCGTAATGATTCTTAATGTCATCCCAATTTTCAGATATGTCTTTCTTACACAAATGGCATTTTATCGTTGCCTCTGCTGGTATAGTAAGCTCTGCTTCCATGGCCTGTTGCTGTTCTGAGGCTGATGCAGAACATTTGAAAGGGCACTCGTTGGGAAGAATAGATATCTGTTCATACTTGCATTTGTAAGTAAAACTTCTCGTACATTTGTCACACCTTTTCACAACACGATAAACCAAGCCTGGTTTATCAGGTTTAGGATCACAGCCAGGTATTGTGGTGGTATTAGACGGGGCCGTAAACTTACCGGGTTGGCCGTGGTTATTAGAGTAATGTTGTAGCAAACTGCGGACTTCCCTAAACACTTGGCCACAAGCCCAACACGGATACACGAAAGCAGAATTAGTGATATGACCTCTCAAATGGTTATCCATTTGATTATTTAGTACTAATCTTCCTGGACACATCTCACATTGAAAGAAGATTAAAGCTTTCGCTTCAGTAGAATGACTCTTTAAATGTTTAGATATTGTTGTCTCATTGAAACACGCTACAACACACAAAGGGCATTTAAAAACCCTCTTCAAGTGATTATTCCTCATATGCGTTTTGTATTCATTTGGATGAAATAGGTAACATTGTGGAAGAGGACACTTGTACCTAGCCGTTGCTCGCATCATCCGAAATCCTTCGCAATCATGATTGTATGGATATTGTATCATCCTCTTTGTCAAGGTGACCCCACATTCTGGACAGATGAACGGCCCGTTGCCAAAGTGAAGACGCAAGTGCGCTTTTAACCCACAAGTAGTTGGTAGGGCGAACAGACACACTGGGCACGCGTGAACTTTATTAGTATATTGCATAAAATGATATGCTCTGTCTTTATACACTTGGGTCTTAACTATTATTTCTTTACTGCATTCCATGCATGTGAATTTACTCGGGGGTTTGGTTTTACTTGGTTGCGGTGTTGCAACATTGTTGTTGTTAGTTTCTAAGACTATACCATGTTTAGCTGCTAGATTATCAAAGTAGCTTGCGGGTAATGGATCAACTTTCAAATCGCTGACGTTGATTGTAGCAGTTTTAAATGCATGTGACCTGATGTGAGACAGGAGTTTGCATCTGTTGTTAAACGTTTTCTCTTGGTTGCAGTATCTGCACATGTAGGTGATCACAACAGTTTGTCGGCTGATATGGTATTCATAACTTGACTTGAAGATAAATCTGAAAATAAAAAAATATATATATTACAAATCGCCTGTCTTGAAAAAAAAAAACATTAATTAGTACCTACCTAGGGCCTACTACTTAATTCAGTGGTAGGATAAAACTCAAGTTAAAAAACTGGATAAGTATGTTACCGCCAGGGACAAATGGGAATGGTTTTTTTCTTACGAATCATTCTCACCGAAGCGGATACATATAGGAATGTATGTACAACGTATTATTTGAGCGACTGAAAACCCCAGACACCCCAAATGGTTACTATTGTTGCTTATTAATCTAGAGTAGTTATTCTTTAATCAGTTAATTATTTCATAAGATATTCGTCTTTTTAGTTTACCTTGCAATTCTATTCGATTGGGAACTCTATATTCGTCGTGTTGATTTGTGTCATTATTTGCAAACTTTGTGACATAAGATTGCCATTTGAACTTTGGTTAGTTACCGAATATGATGCTAGTGGGCGCTGTTCTATGGGGTAAAAATCCTGACTCGCGCTGTTAAGATTTTTCTTCACATGATGACCCGGACTCATCCCGGACTCGAACAGATTTTGTTTAGTGACCGAATCCCGCGTTAATGGCACCGTTCTGTGTAGTAAAAATCCTGAATCTCGCTAATAAATTAAGATTTTTCTTGAGATGACGAACCTGACTCGAACAGATTTTGCTAAGTTACCGAACCTCATGCTAGATGGCGCTGTACCGTGTTATTAAATCCTGAACCACGTTATTAAGATTTTCTTTAGATGACGACCCCGGCGTATACAAATTTTGTTTAGTTGCCGAATCTCAAGCTAGGTGGCGCTGTTCTGTGTAGTAAAATTTCTGAATCGCGCTATTAAGATTTTTTACTTTATTTCCCTAACCCGTAGAACCTTATTACCAAGCAGTTGATAACTGATTGTGTTGCGGAAAAATCAACACCTACGTTAAAGCGCTATTAGACATTGCAACCTGCAGGGCCCAACCTGTCAGGTTGGTAGGTGTAATAGCAAGTTGTGAGTAGGAGTCCCGATCTAGGGCGGTCGGCAGTGCCCCGACACCCAACCTCCCTACACGCTCTGCCGATTGTGCAGTGAAATAGCATGTAGGGAGGTTAGGGTCATTAGGGAACTTTTGAAATTTGCCGCGCGTCGAAAATAAGTCTTATCTTCTATAATAGATATGCCTTATTTATGGGATAATGCGGCATGACCCAGGTTTTTTTCTTTATTTTAATGATCGCGGCTACTACGGCCAAAGCCAGTTGGTTTTTTGATAGTGACGCTGGCATGAGTTATGCCGCATGACAGAAATAGAATTAAACTCAGTGCAAACCACTTTTTTTAAAGTCACTCTTTATGGGGTCTAGTCTAGACATCCTTATTGACTTGACAGATTATCCATTTCTATGAATATAAATGTACCTATTTATTTTAATGGATAGTTTTAACAATGACATACTTTTTTATGTTCAAAAGCATTCAATATAACATTTATTACTCCTCATCAGATGCTCACGGGCACCGTGTAGGTATATATAATAAGATTACTCTGAAATTCCGTATGTTCACCAAACATTTCCGTAGGTTTGGGACACAAAGCCAAAATCCGTAGGTCTACGGATTTTTCCGTAGATCTGGCAACACTGGCCGGTAGGGACGATTTGTAGGTGACGTAGGGTCGGTAGGGGCAACTTGTAGTGAAAGTGTAATAAAAGCGGTATTACACATTGCAACCTGCAGGGCCCAATCTGTCAGGTTGGAAGGTGTAATTGAAGGTAGGGCCCGTAGGGAGCTGAAGGAGGGGCAGGAAGAGGCAGGGTACACAACAGATTGGGCCCTGCAGGTTGCAATGTGTAATACCGCTTTAAGGGGCGACGGGGCCGACTGAAGTTGGACACAACAGATTGGGCCCTGCAGGTTGCAATGTCTAATAGCCGTTTTATACCTACGTAATAATAACAGTTCATTGACAATGACAAACTACATGACACTTTAAGAAGTGGTTTTTCACACTTGGCAAATTGGCAAAGATGCCAGTCATTATTAAAAATTCAACCTCTATCTCCTAACCTCTTGATACAATGGTAAAATGTAGCATTAGAAATGTTTACAATATACATGTAAAAACTTGAATAATTAAAAAATACAATGATATACCTTATAACCCTATACCTACTGCTAATCGATTCCATTCTCGATTCTGAACAAACAGTTTTCAGGTTTTCAGTGGGTTATGTAACACGTTGTATAGGTACCTACACCTACACTATTATGACGCGTCTATAACCTATACCAGGGGTCGGCAACAGGCCCTTGCTCGCTTGCGGCCCGCGTGCCTCCTGCTAGAATAGAAGTCGTCGTTATCGACAATCGACGATGTGGTACATTTTGCCTGATAAAGACACAAATTATTAACAATGTGTGGCTCGCGACATATTCATATGGCTCATGGTCACCATCAAAGTAGCGTCAAAATTGCTGACTCGATTTTGATGAATGAAGTGTCACAAAGTAAGCCGCCTAAGCGTGAGGCGCCTTTCTAAATACATTTAACTTCTTGTCCCAACTAATTTTAATCAATTAGCTTTTATGAGTGAAGTAGTAAAAAAAGTTTTTTAAAATATGTTACAAGTGTACAAAATAGAGGTGATGAAATCCCTATATCAGTGTCTATTTAAGAAGATATACCCTCACCAAAGGCACTAGTTATCATACCCCGGCAGGTAGTTTTACAAACCTGTGAGTTTTTAATAGCAACTCCAATATTTATCATAAGCATGTTTGGCCAATAAACTTTTATTTGCTAATATTCAATTTCATTGAAATCATTGAGCTTACAACAAAATCACAGCAAGAACATGTTTTACCTGTCTCCGCAGTCAATGCATGGGTATGTTTTATACCCCGCTGTAGGTATAGGAATCACATAATTTGGTAAAGCCTTTGTAAATAGAAGATTCTTTATGCTCAGTCTGTCACTTATTACATCAGAAGCCATCTTGTTAACACTGCAACAGTAAAATAGTTTTTAAAGCTTAAAATTAGTTGTAAGTAATACAATATTGATTGGGTACAGGTATAGCGCTCAGGTATTTCATGGTCTGTACAGCATGTACATATATCATAATACCAAAGCATGGATACTAGAATATAATGATATACCTCTATCAACCATATACCTAGGTATCCATAATATACCACTAGACTCAATCATGCCTTTTACTTAAACATACTTAGTATGCACCCAGATATTGTTTGATTACATTAAAGCAATAATTGAAATGAAATAATGAATATGTTATGCTAATATGATTTTTAAAATAAAAGTTTGTGTTAGAATTATGTAGTAGGCATGGCAACACCGTGATAATCTAAATATGTTGAGATTGCTCATGGTATCTACGTCACAATTTGCTTTGCATTTTGGAGAATATAAAGACTATTTCGAGCAATATAGGTACTACAGAAGCACTTACCGAACAATATCCCATAGTAAATGTTGTAAATATCGATTTTTTAGCAATATTGCATTGATAATTAGGGGCCATCCGTGAACTAGTATGACAGCCGCACGAATAAGGAAGGAATGTGCTTTGTGATTGGATGAAAAAAAATACGCCCGATTTCATCATAGTATTGCCATACGCAAATATTACAAAAGTATTACCAATTAAGTAAAATAAAAGATTCTTGTCGCGCGTGTAGTATTCAAATCGAATGTTGTTTTGAATTATTAAAATGATTATCTTTGTAACGCAGGTTAAAATGATTATCTTTGTAACTCACATTTAACGTCTTTTGTATCAAGTAGGTACATATACCTATTTAAAATTTACGTCGAGTGTGGTCGAGTAGGCAACCGTAAGGGACATCAACATCATACACTTGATCTGAATATCTGAATTCATCATTTCATAGACAATTGTCTATGGCCTCCATACAAAATTTCAGCAATCCGTAGATAATAGTCTATGGTTAGATGAATTCATAAAATAAATTCATCAAATCATAGACAATCATCTATGATTTGATGAATTTAGAACTGAATTCAGATCATGTGTGTGTAATACCTTCTTGAGCACCCACGCACAGACTAAATAACGTAGTAAATGTAGCGTAAGGGTCAAAACACACCTAGCGGAATCACAGCGGAATTAAGCCAATTCATAGACAAAATGTCTATGGTAGCGGAAATTTGTCTATGGTAGCTGATTTTTTGTATGGAAGCCATAGACAAATTTCCGCTACCATAGACAAAATTAAGCATTTTGTCTATGAATTGGCTTAATTCCGCGAGGAATTCCGCTAGGTCTGTTTTGAGCCTAAAGAAAACAATTGCAGTTTAAAGCGGTATTACACATTGCAACCTGCAGGGCCCAATCTGTCATGTTGGAAGGTGTAATTAAAGGTAGGGCCTGTAGGGAGCTGAAGGAGGGGAAGGGAGAGGCAGGGTACACAACAGATTGGGCCCTGCAGGTTGCAATGTGTAATACCGCTTTTACTGCAGTGAAACCTGCAAGCTTGTTACACCCTTAGAAAGAGATACCTGCTTCCACTCATATTATACAAATAATACACTATTAATAAAACAGCATGGATGTTGCCCATTAGATTCATTGGGATTTAGTCTTGGTTTAGTTACCAAATATTTGTTCCGACTGGAGTCGGGAGAAAAAGCTGAAAAAAGATATTAATTTTATATTTTCTTACTATTAATGATAAATAAAAATATTTGGAAATTATAAATAAAACTCATATGTCTGAAGTATTCCATTTCTTTGGTATATGTTACAAATATGGCACTTTAAGAATAATTAATATTACACAGAGTAACACATAAAAATTTACATTAATGTTAATGATATGTTATAAAATTGTTACATAAGTCTAAATCATAATTTGTTTATCACATTATGTTACTTCAAAGCACATTGTCATGACTACATAAATCGACATTAATTTGTTATCTCATTTGAGCCACCAAAAGTAGAGCAATGCAATAGTTCCTATACCTACTTTATTATCATCATACATAAGATAAGTTCAATGGTTACTTATAAAAACAAAAGTATAAAATAGCATGATGTCCTAATGCGGCAGTGACACTATTCTGATACATATAATTGTTTTAGTAGAAATTTTTTATAAATGGCAAAGGAATCATTTAAAAAAGAGCAGAAATAAATATATCTAGCTAGAATTCTTCAGAATGTGCAGTATTGGTATCTATAGTATTTGTCTGATGAAAGTGAGACAAAATTTCCTTTTCATAAAAATCATTTTTTAAATAATGTACAATATCCTGTCTTGGATTAAATGCATTTTTATCAATAAAGGAACCATAAAGTTTTCTGTTATGTAGCATGTCTTCATCATTTGGTATTAAGGTTAAGTATGTAGCAACTGCCATTGCGGCTTCTTCAAATTTATCAGAATGGTAATAAGATATCTGCAAAAAATTCAGGGTATCAGCTAGGAATTCAATACCAGATTTAAAATCCAGTATTGATAGTTTACTTTGACATTGCTGTCTGCATTGTAACAGGGATAGCATGTTGTTTGACACAGATATTACGAACTCAGGAGACCATTCCTGCTCCGGCAGGTGTTCACAGGCCACACGGCAACCCATTTCCCATGCCAAGTAATCAGCTATGACTTCTTCCATGGCCATAATTGTTTCCCCCCATTTTTTCTGTTCATATGATTCCAAGCCAACCTTGTGTAGGACCTCAAAGTCTTCACTTTCCAAGTCAATAACTTCATTCAGGCTCACTTCAGGTAATCCAATATAAAACTTTATATTATTTTTCATCACATCATCATTCTGATGAGCCTGGAAATATGTATAGGCGGCTGAAGCAGCTTTCGGCAGTGCATTCATTTGAAAATAGCATACATGTAAGTATGCATAAGGCTTACGTGATTGAAATTCATCTAATACAGAATCCTTCACAATACTATTCATACGAACTGCTTCCAATTCCGTATCCCTGCAGTTTATTAAACAGTATCTTTCGTTTAAAAACGCTTCGAAAATTTTTAGGTCACTAAAGTTATGTTCGATTTGAGAGTGTCTTCCTTCAGTTTTGCATTTCACTCCACAGTTTATAAATATAGAATTATAAAGTTTATACAAATGTAATGATTCCTCTAACTTTGATATGCATTCACTCCATCTCTCGCCAGTGTAAGCTTGCACACCTCTTAAATAAATTTTCTCAATGGATAAAGGTGATTTCCCATAGCACGATGTGAACAATAAATAAATAATGAAATATTTTAAAATAGGAGGCATTATGTTGGTTTGAAAATATCTATACAACAAATATTTGTTTTAGGCTCGGTATGGCAACAACATTTCACTTGAATTGAAACCAAAAAAGTTAGTTTACTGCCGTGGAGTCACGTCGTTGATTCGTCGAACACGACAAAATCACAGCACCGGCACCGGCAGACTTGTTGCGTTGCGTTGCAGCGTTGTTGACAATGACAATCTTGACAACTGACTGACTTTAGTGACTTTGACAGCTGCAGAGCCAATGAGCTGGCCTATAACCGCGAAGCACTTCGTTCATCGAATCGTCTATTTGCATCACTCTCTTTCGTATATGCAAGAGCGATAGGGACGGGACCATCGTTTTGTCGATTTTCGAACTTCGCGGTAACCCACCTGGAAACAAATTATGGGACGCGGCTCACAGTCAAAAACATACAGCGCGCGATTTCGGGTCGCCACACACCTAGCGGTTTTCCTCGCGGAATTACCGGAAGTAGCGGAAATTTGTCTATGCTAGCAGATTTTTTGTATGGTAGCCATAGACAAATTTCCGCTACCATAGACAAATTAAGCATTTTGTCTATGAATTTCCGCTACTTCCGGTAATTCCGCGAGGAAAACCGCTAGGTATGTGGTGACCCTTCTGTCGGACGACCGAACGCTCAAGGTCAGCATAAGGTTATAAAAGCGGTATTACACATTGCAACCTGCAGGGCCCAATCTGTCAGGTTGGAAGGTGTAATTGAAGGTAGGGCCTGTAGGGAGCTGAAGGAGGGGTAGGAAGAGGCAGGGTACACAACAGATTGGGCCCTGCAGGTTGCAATGTGTAATACCGCTTTAAGCGGTATTACACATTGCAACCTGCAGGGCCCAATCTGTCAGGTTGGAAGGTGTAATTGAAGGTAGGGCCCGTAGGGAGCTGAAGGAGGGGAAGGAAGAGGCAGGGTACACAACAGATTGGGCCCTGCAGGTTGCAATGTGTAATACCGCTTTTAGTCTACGGTTTAAAGCCATGTTACACTTTACGTTTTTTAGTGTCCTAACTAGCATCCTAATTAGGATCCTAACTTTTTTCAATAGAAAATTTACTTCCTAAATGCGGTTACACTTGACTAAATTTAGAAACTAACTCATTTAGGAAGCTAACTAAGACAAGTGTAACACGGCTTTTACCTCCGATAGTTTGCATAGTTCAGTGTATATTAATTATCTAGATACCTATAGTCAGGTTGGAAGGTGTAATTGAAGGTAGGGCCCGTAGGGAGCTGAAGGAGGGGTAGGAAGAGGCAGGGTACACAGCAGATTGGGCCCTGCAGGTTGCAATGTGTAATACCGCTTTTAATTACACCTACCAACCTGACAGATTGGGCCCTGCAGGTTGCAATGTCTAAAAGCGGTATTACACATTGCAACCTGCAGGGCCCAATCTGTTGTGTACCCGCCTCTCCCTCCCCCTCCTTCAGCTCCCTACAGGCCCTACCTTTAATTACACCTACCAACCTGACAGATTGGGCCCTGCAGGTTGCAATGTGTAATACCGCTTTAAGGGTAAAAACACACTATTCCCACGTACGCAACGCACGCAATGCAACGTGGGAGAGATTGTGTGCACACTTGTCCCACGTATACGGGTCACAACAGACCTAGCGGAATTCCTCGCGGAATTAGCGGAAATTTGTCTATGGCTTCCATACAAAAAATCTGCTACCATAGACAAATTTCCGCTACCATAGACAAATTTCCGCTACTTCCGCTAGGTGTGTTGTCACCCGAAGACGTGTATTGCCATCAGACGCTAGTAACATGCTAGTAACACACTATACCCACGCACGCAACGTATGCATTACCACGTGGGAATGACGCGCTAGGAGCGTAGGATCTAGAAACACACTGACCATGCATCGCGTATGACAAGTATGTTTCTAAGCATACAAATATCAGGGTCCAGATTTTATAATGCATTGCATACGTTGGATCAGTGTGTCCTTACCTTAATAGCCGTTTTAGGGTCACCACACACCTAGCGGAATTCCTCGCGGAATTAGCGGAAATTTGTCTATGGTAGCAGATTTTTTGTATGGAAGCCATAGACAAATTTCCGCTACCATAGACAAATTTCCGCTACTTCCGCGAGGAATTCCGCTAGGTGTGTGGTGACCCTTAGACATTGCAACCTGGCCTATAACCGCGAAGCACTTCGTTCATCGAATCGAATATTTCCATCACTCTCTTTCGTATATGCAAGAGCGATAGAGACGGGACTATCGTTTTGTCGATTTTCGAACTTCGCGGTAGGCCCTCTGCAGGGCCGAATCTGTTGTGTACCTTAGGCGATTATCACACTGGCGACGGATCCGCATGCGGCGCCGGCGCGCGAGCGAGATAGCGCTATACACATGCAGAGCGCTATCTCGCTCGCGCACCGGTGCCGCATGCGGATCCGTCGCCAATGTGATAATCGCCTTACCTTGCCTCTCCCCATATTGTACGCTCGAGGATAGTATCCGCCACGTGTATCCCTTGCTTTTAGATTAAATTGTCTTAAAGGGCCTCCGCGCTGTTGGCTTCGGCCCCACGCGGGCCTACCAAAGGTCCGGGACCCCCAAGATGGCAAAGACATACAAGTAATAATAATAAAGAATTAATCATTGGTTTAAGCCCAAACTCGAAGGGTATTATTTAGCTATATTACTGGTAGCTACTAGCTACTGACGAGTTCAACTAATCACCTCCCAGCTCCATCATAATGACTAGCTTAATATTCAAGACCAATTTTCACAAGCATACAGGCTACCTGATGGAAATCGGTCACCATAGCCTCCTGAATAAAAATTCAGAACTGTTCTGAAAATTGTCTATGGGCTGCATACAAAAATTTCGAAAATAGAAATAGAAACCAGATAATAGAAATCAAAAGAGCCATGGCGGCAGATGCTTACATTGTAATTGTTGTACAAATTCCACTTCATTTTCAAGCCATAAAAGCGTAAGACCACCTTAAGGGCCTTTTGATTGCGTTTGTCCTGGCTTTTTGCCACAGCTCAATTGAGCCCAAGGACTGCTTGGTATCCTAATCCCATGTATTGGCGGAGGTTTTACGAATGCGACAGCTATCTGACCTTCCAACCTAGAGGGGAAACTAGGCCTTATTATGATTATGTCCAATTTCCTCACAATGTGTTTTATGTGTTCCTCAGCCAAAAACCAACTGGTATAGTATTTTGTGCAACAGTTACATGATAAGGGTTCTTAAGATTCGAGGGTCGAAGTTACAAAATGAGGCGAAGCCGAATTTTGTAAAAGCAGACCCGAGAATTTTAAGACCTAATTATGTACCGTTGCACAACAAATGCCGTGCACAACCTGCTGCTTCTATATAATTGAGTGACTTCGACCTCCCGGTGGATTGTGCCGGCGCGCGCCCGTCCCACACGCGGGGCCCGGCAACAGTATCACAATATTGTATGGAAATCCTGTCATTGTTATGGATGCTACAATATGCGACCATAAAAGCTCTATCGAAAAGTGCATACTTCTAGCTAGTAGTTCCGCCAACACAATCTCAATTCAAGTATTACAGTCGCCGAGTATAAAAAATAACAAATGCTATTTCTTACATACATTCCAATTATAAAAAGATCTCTAGGTTATTTATCTAGGAATTCTAGGAAATAATACTTTACTAATCTAGTATCATTGTTTACTCACATTACATTAAATATCATAAATTAAGGCTCAAGTTTTAGTATCAGTGTTAACATTTGGAAAGGGTCAGGTGCTTGGAGATGATGAGCTGGATGTGTTTGCTTGCATTTCCATTTGCTCAATGCGCTTGTGACGTATCAGATTCGATAGAATACCGTCAAACGACGTTGTTTTCTTCTTGGCAGACCCACGAAGCGTGTCTTCGCCCTCCCGTCGCACTCGCAATCGTAACGAACTTACTTCATCCATAAAATCAAAGTCAGACTTTTCCTCCCTCACAGGCGAGACGAGTATTTCAGGCTTATTTTCTTTTGTCACAGGTATTGGTGACGGCGCGCGACGTCCTGGACACTTCCATTCCAGTGTCAGACTTCCGCCTTTATCAATAGTATTGTAAAGTTCTTCTAATTCATTTGCTTCCACCACCCAGTTTTTGCCGATGTTCGTACCGTGTTTTGAAAGTTCGTCGTCTGAACATGGTAAGTCCCAATCATCACCCTGCAGATGAACCTCAGTCATTCTTATTGAAATATGTATTATAGTGCTTCAGAATGATATAGGATTAAGGATATAGGTAAATCGTGTACTTAAATTAATACATTACAAAACGTAAACAATAAAAACAACAACGAACCGACTGGCAACAGTGACAACCGGCTGGTTCCTTTGACAACTGACATTGACAGTTAACTTTTTTTTAATATACGGGTGAACCATAGACCTACTATAGAATAGACAGAGAGTCAGCGTATACCCGGTAAGGGACAGATATATTTTGACAGATAGGGTTAGAGTTTACCACATGTATAGAAATTTCCCCATTGTTTTATCATAACTGTAGTTTTCATATTTGAAAAAAATCTCCAAATTATAACATGAGCTCTATATTTACAACAATCTATCTTTTTATTATTCAATGAAATTAAATAATTAATTTGTAAATAATCGCCTAAATAAAAATTACTCTAAATAAAAATAATAATACTATAAATTAAAACTAGTCCTACAAATAATAAATATATCCTAAATCGCTACCAATGGGTAGTGTGCCCAGAAGGCTGGCCGCATTGCCACGTTGTATGGCAATGCTTATTCGCTGAGCGAAATACTGACCAGCCTTCTATCTTAATCCGCGCAATCCAAATGTCATTTTTATTAAAATCAAGATTAATATCTAATTTACTACCCAGATTGCCTAATTCAATAGCTATTTTAGTATAAAACGCCATATCTGTTGAACGTATTGTCAAAATCTTCATGAAGTAATATTTTTTCCTCTCTTGAAACATAACTTTCCATATTACGTAAGTCAATATTTACCCAGTTTTATGGGAAATTGATTTTTAAGTCACTGGCCACCCTAAAATATCTCTGTTGCCATGGTGACGATGACAGAAGTGTGACAAACAAAGGGTGACAAACAACAATTTCCGTATACGCGATGAGGGAGGGAAAATGTGTCATTGCATCTCATTTGCACGCGTACGATTGTGTATGCGCACATCTCTTTCATCAGCAATGGTGTGTGCGTAATGTTACCCCCCTGAGGTGAACGCACGGACTTGGACCAGGGGGGTACAACTCAGTGTAAATCTGTCAAAAAAATTGAGTTTGACACAACGTATCCGATACGTTTGCATCATAGACCTACCATAGAATAGACAGAGGGTCCGCGTATACCCGACAGGGACAGCTATATTTTGACAGCTAAGATTTGTGATACCACATGTAAAGAAAATCCCCCATTATTTTACCATAAAACTAGTCTTCATTTTTTTTTTTTTTTTTTAATGGCATCGCGCTCCTGGCGCATTCAGCCAAACAAGTAAAACGGGGAAACGGAATTAAGGAATAAATAAAACGGAACAATCGGAATAAAAAAAAAAAAGGAATGGATCAGGAAAGGTATTACAGTTTAATATCATTAATTGAAATAAATGAATATAATGCTTTGTATTTTATTTTTCGCCAGATACTAAAATGACAGCTCAATCTGGGCAATCTGACTTAATCAGCCTAATCCGACCTTCAAAGTAATTAAAAGCTAGATATATGTCTAAGTTACTAACTAAACTACCTGATATAACATTTATTTTACTAAAACATATTCATTAAAATTTTTGTCAGAGTTTTCGTGAAATTCAATAATTTTACTCACACAAAAAGTTTATACTTCCAATATTACGTAAACCAATAATTACCCAACTCGATGGGTAAAGTCACTTTAAAAGCCCTGGCCACCCTAAACTAGGCCAGTGACAGTGACAGTTCGATGGCAGACACCCGATGGCAGGCAAAAAAAACGCATACGCGATGAGGGACAAAAAATCTATCATTGCATCTCATTTGCACGCGTACGATTGTGTATGCGCACATCTCTTTCATCAGTGTATATGTGTGCGTAATGTTACCCCCCTGGTTTGCATAAGTGCGAAAGAGAACTTGTCATGTGTTAAGAAAGGACAACATGATTCGTGACATTATGTGACATTACAGAGGTCTCTCTGTATTATACTATTATTTACTCTGTGCTTGGACTCTAGTATTATTAGCAGTATATTAAGCTTTACTTGCAAGCTTCCTATTATAAGGGTCGCCACACACCTAGCGGTTTTCCTCGCGGAATTACCGGAAGTAGCGGAAATTTGTCTATGGTAGCGGAAATTTGTCTATGGTAGCAGATTTTTTGTATGGAAGCCATAGACAAATTACCGGAAGTAGCGGAAATTCATAGACAAAATGCTTAATTTGTCTATGAATTTCCGCTACTTCCGGTAATTCCGCGAGGAAAACCGCTAGGTATGTGGCGACCCTTAAATCGGTATTAAAGCGGTATTACACATTGCAACCTGCAGGGCCCAATCTGTTGTGTACCCTGCCTCTCCCTCCCCCTCCTTCAGCTCCCTACAGGCCCTACCTTTAATTACACCTACCAACCTGACAGATTGGGCCCTGCAGGTTGCAATGTGTAATACCGCTTTTACACATTGCAACCTGCAGGGCCCAATCTGTTGTGTACCCTGCCTCTTCCTTCCCCTCCTTCAGCTCCCTACGGGCCCTACCTTCAATTACACCTTCCAACCTGACAGATTGGGCCCTGCATGTTGCAATGTGTAATACCGCTTTTAAGTTGGAAGACTTGGAAGTCCATGTCAAGCTGGTACAGTCAACGCCATAACCGGCCACCTGTACCTACTCGATTACAATAAGGGACAAAACACACCTGATAGTTAGGGAGGCGAATAGGGGAATTTTCTGCAATACTCGAGCGTGGCAGTTTAAGATATGAGAGATACCTAAAAGCGGTATTACACATTGCAACCTGCAGGGCCCAATCTGTTGTGTACCCTGCCTTTTCCTACCCCTCCTTCAGCTCCCTACGGGCCCTACCTTCAATTACACCTTCCAACCTGACAGATTGGGCCCTGCAGGTTGCAATGTGTAATACCGCTTTTAGACCTAATAGAACAACCTTGTAAAGTATTTAGCTCTATATGTAGTGACGCGCGCCTAGGATAGACGATCAGATTAGTAAAAAAAAATGGATAGTCTGAAATACTCGAGCGCATCAGATTAAGATATTGGGGGTTGATTTTAGTGTTTAAAGACTAAATTTAACTAATCTGACGATAAGTCCTTGACGCCGCCGAGTAATAGGGTCGCGAACTTGTAAAAAAAAAACGTTAATCCGGCATTCTCGAGCGCGTTATTTTATTTTTTTATTTTGAAGAATATAATCTAAAACTTACTAAAAATACAAAATCTGCCGGTTTCCGCATGACCGGAAGTGTGGAGGAGCCATTTCGTCTTCCTAAGAACGCGTTACGGCATATAAGTCGCGAACGATACATTTTACAAAAAAAGGTTAAATAAACAAAAAAGGTAATTTTATTTTACACAAAAAAGGTCTCTTTACATTTTTGTCCAAAGTTAAAACTTTTTGACTTGAAGCATCATAAAAACTCAAACTCCCGGTCAGATTAAGAGAACCCACCAACATTTTTGTCAGATTAAAAAAATATGCTTTCAGGATACCGAGATAAACCTCCCCTATAAAAATCTGACGCGCTCGAGTATTTCAAAAAAACTTTATTTTTTTGGATTTTCAAAAATTCATCGTAACTTATCGTCACGCCGAAATCGTTAGTTTTTTTAAAGGGACCTTCCTTGGGGCCTACTTAACACCCCTTCCGAAAATCTGACGCGCTCGAGTATTTTTTTTTTTTTGCATTTTTGACTACTTTATATGCCTACCCCCACCACGCAAACCGGCAGATTAGTATACCGTTGTTATCAGAGGCACTCGGGGCATACGTAGTATGAATATCTGACGCGCTCGAGAATGCCCAAGTAACTGTTTTTTTTTAACATTTTTGAAAAACCGTACACGCCAAACCCACCGCTAAAATGGTTTTTGCCATAAGAGCTTTTCTTTTCGAAATTATTTTATCTTTCGATTTTGATAGGTCTCGACACAGATTACTAATATGTAGCTAGCTACAGATGGGACAGTATCATTTTGTTAGTTCTCTTGTTTGCAGTTTTGGCGCTGTTAACTTTTATAATCTGTGCCACTTTTTTGACAGTACTAGGGATTCCAAGGGTGCTAAATGTAATATATCGATATACTTTAGTGATGTGACTACGATAAAAAATACGATGAATGGCTGTAGGGTACTTGGGAAGTAAACTGGAATTTAAAAAAAGATAAAAAATAAAACTACAAAATGTGTTTAATCAAGTTTTATTCGTGAAGTTTAGTGGCCCTTTGTCTTAGACGGTGCACTTTATATTTATTAAATGCAGTCTTTTGTAAAGAATTCATTTTTAACACGTATTTTTCAGGTATTTTCCCCTGTAATATTCTGTTAATAGTGTTACACCAGTTGTGTACCTGCAGGCGAATTATTAGGGACATAAACAAATTATTTATTATGGTGTAATGTTTCTTGCAGCCTAGCCAAGACATGTCACCTGTTAGTAAAAGTCTCTTTAAATTTTTTTTTACATTATGCTTATGACTATATATATTTAGATAATTGTGTATGGTTGAGGCACATTCCCTATATAGACATACCATTCTTGCATTAGGATATTTTAAATTGTTATGTTTCAGCAGTTTATATTCTCTAAATTGAATATATTTATGGATCCCCTGGTGTTCCTCGGTCGTGTATGTTTTTAAACAATCATGGCATTCTACTTTTTTTGACAATTTCCTACATATATAGCCCGCCGTGTACGCCGACGTCTGTACTTTAATCCTTTCTAACGTTACAGACTCTCTAGTTATGGGTATGGACTCTACTGGCTGGTTGGACGAGGTGAGTGAAGACGACGACGGCATGTTCCAGCTTATAGATGATTTTTCATTTTCTGACGAAAAAAGGTTGCTCAAATGTATCAATGTTTCGCCGTCATCGTCTTCACAGTTCATTGATGTTGAATGGGGAGTTAATATATTAGTTAATACTATGGACTTAAAAGAATATATAAATGTATTGGAGTCTGGATTAACGTTCCTGTAGTTAGCAGCCCTAATACGACCGAAGAAGTTTTCTAGGGGATCCTGGTTTATAAATCTAGGGTAAAAGTATTCCACACCATATTTAGAAAACAATGTTTCCGTTAACCCTATAAAACTAATTAGTGTTGTCATCCAACCGTCTAAACAAGGTGGGCGTACATGTCTAGGCTTGCCTGCACGTTTCGCCAATTTGCTATTGCAGTCAATGAATTTAATATTTTTGATTTTCCGAATCGCTGTTCGCCAAAATTCTATTTGTGGCGAGTTTTCTTTGACAGCACATCTCAATTTTCCTTTTCCCTGACCTGGCGATCCATTGACGCTGTCAAATAACTCGTCAAAAAACAAGACCAGTTCTGCTGTTGCCTCCATTGTTTCCAGCGGCATATTCACTCGCTTGTCTGAAAAATTAAAACGTCAACGATTTTAATAGCTATTATATTATACTTATAAATTCATAGGATTTGTAATGTAAATTCAATCTTGTAAGCAAAATTGAATACGATAAATTTTGTCCGATAGTTCTGAAATTTAGCGTACTTGCGTAACTTAACAACAGCCTAGAGCCCGTTTCTCAAAAGCTTGTAACTTGTAAAACAAACGGATATCACTTTTCGACATCTTTTATAAGTTACAAGTTTTTGGAGAAATGGGCCCCTGTACTGATGAAGACTGAAGATGGTAATGGTATCAAGATTTAGAACAAAGGGACCTCATAAGTTTGAGTTATTTTTTATATTTGTTAACAATAAAAGCAATAAAATCTTTAATCGATTTTTTGTGACTATTTACTTAATCAGTTACTTGCTAATTTCAAATTTTCCTTAAAATACAAATATTCGGTAATTTTTTTTGAAAACATCACAAATATTTATTTTTATCATCTTAATATTCCTATAAGTAATGTAAAAATTATGTACACTTTTTATTTTTCATACGTAGCCGCAGCGGACTCTATGGATGTGCAGCTGATACAATATCCGTATTCGGCGAATATTAAGGTTTTTACGAATATTATCTCTAACATTTGTATTTTTAGGGAGCTGTACCGAGAAAATTGAATCCTTACAGGATCACTTTGTTGTCAGTTTGCCTCTCTATCAAGACCCTTTATCTCAGAACCGCATGGAGGTATCGAGTTGAAATTAACAATAAATACATATGTCTGCGGTCCCTCGAAGCTGTAAAATGGAATTGAGATAACTAAGGCACACCACACACTTGATCTAAGTTGAGTACGGAATTCATCAAATCATAGACAATTTTCTAATGAAACTGATATTTCCGCTATCCCACCCTAGATCTCACAATAGATAACCCAAAGCAGATACTAGGCCATGTTGTGAGTAGGTCGGGTTTCCTCACGATTTTTTCCATCACCGAAAAGCGATGATAAATATCAAAATATGATATTATGTTAAGTTCCGAAAAACTCAAAAACGCGCGCGTTCCGGATTGAAAGTGATGTCTTACCGCCAAGCCACCAGCGCTTATTTTAATCTATATCCATATAGGTAGTTAATATATAATTAATATTAACCTTTTCACCGCCAAGCGTCTAACAAAAATGACGCGCCACCGATGCCACGTAATCGCGTTTTGTCAAGCGAAATTGAACTTTGCGGAATTCCGCGTATTCCCTATTGCACTACAAAGCCTGTCGGCTGTTGCCGTCGTTGGCGTCCATGGCACGACTTTTTGATGTCGACAACAGCCGACTGTGGCGGTGAAAAGGTTAAAATGTTCAAATACTTCCACAAAAACGTGTTAGACTTACAAGCACTGTCCGTAAATTTCAACATTGCAGCAGTTCGGGCACTTAATACTTGAGCCGCCATTTTCACTTTCATCTTCTTAACCTTCTTTGGGTCCACGTGATACGCAGTTAATCTCGGAAGCGCTCTGGTGTGGCCACCTTGCATGTCAGTATCGTAGACATATAAAATATCTTTCCAGGAAGCCGTTTTATTTTCAAATTCGATGTCCTTGGTCAGGAAATTATTTCTAATTGATTTTAGTAGATGAGGTGGATCATGAAATAGAAATAAGTCATGGCCAGCTACATGAACCGTATCTGAAAATGGTAAAAATAAGTTAAGTGATTTCGCCTTAAATTTTAAGCTAATTTTAAATACAAGTTACGTAACATATCAGAACCAAGTATTTACTGAAGCACCGAATAATAAATGTACATTTCTAAACATAATAATAAGCTTAAGAAAGAAAATAAATAAATCGATTAATACCACAAATTGGAAACGGATTA
The DNA here is from genome assembly GCA_911728535.1 of Pammene fasciana. Lineage (NCBI taxonomy): Eukaryota > Metazoa > Arthropoda > Insecta > Lepidoptera > Tortricidae > Pammene > Pammene fasciana. The sequence goes on along the minus strand of OU452276.1, from coordinate 12,573,842 downwards.
AAGAAATTTAATAATAATAGGTTTATTGGCCGTATAATAAAAAAATTATATTGAATAAAAATAAAAAGTGACTTCACAATAAGACGAAGTTCTAAGGTAATATTAATATTTAAAAAAATCATAGGGTTGAATTGAGAACCTCCTAATTTTAAAATTTGAAAGTCAGCCAAAAAGAACATTAATTAATAAACTCAAACCTACCATATGGTTTTTTATAAGGGGTTTGCAGTCGTTTTGTTGTAGCTTTAAGGTTGTTAAAGCATCCCCGGAATGTTGAACCCTGGTCACATACGAGGGCAAGGGGTATCAAGCCAGCCTCGGAAAGCTTTGGTATGATTTCTTTAAGAATTCTCTCCAAATCTGGGGCTGACACTGTTCCAGAACAAAAATAATAAGCAATGCTCTGTCTCCAGGACGAACAAATGCCTCTGGCCATAAACACGAGAGCATGGTCAGTAAACTGTTGTCTGCGTTCCCCTGCTATTTCTTCAAAGCCGATTATATGGTCTTTACTCTCATTGTATACGACATGTGGTGTCAACGCCACTTCATCGAACACCAATGAACATAATCGTTTTTTGGTGTCCCAGTTTTTAGTGCTGTGTTTAATGTGATCAAAGACGGTCTTGTTGATTCCACATTCAAAAACAATATTTTGTGAAAGACGTGTCAAAGTTCTTTTTGTCGGTAAGGCAAAAATATTTTTTAATAATTTATATCCCTTGGGGCTTTGTTTCATCAAAGCAAGCGCGAATAATTTCTCTTCAAAGGTAAACCTTCTTGACATCTTGTTTTTTCTTGCAAGTCTGAGTTGCATTAATAAAAAAGCCTTAGCCTTTTTATTCAGGCATTCAAAATTATTCATAATATCTTGGCTTGCAAGTTGATGCGCATTTTGTAGCCTTTCTGCTGCGGATTGTCCAAGGCTGTCTGCAGCAATTTCTTTAGTCTGCTTAATAAAGCGTCGAGTTTTTGCGCTAAATTTTCTTACCGTCGAAGTATCTGAAATGAGGTAAAAGTATATAAATAGACACTCAGGGGAAATGATAAATATAGCGATTAATTCATTGTAATAAATTATTATAACTGGCCAAGTGCATATCGGGCTATGCTCAGTGTAGGGATCCATAGTTGTCGCGGCCCGTCACAATTTACATCTACTCCAAATATTTTTTAAACACCGATCAATAATTCTAGGGATATACAATCAGCCCAAAAAAATGGCCCCACAATATTGCCGCAAGAACGACTCGTACGGTACTTCTCTGATCGTCTTATTACGGTATAAAACATGCCGGTTGCAAATTTTCACGAGTCATATTTTCAGTAAATCTTGTTTGAGTCCTTTACATTTTTGCTCGCTATTTTAATAGGATATTTTGCGGCACGTCCTTTTACAATGAAATTATAACTTTTTGGGATAACTCAAAAAACGACTTAACCAATTTTATTCAATATAGTTTTCATGGAAAGTACTTATTACGCCTCAGATGAAATTAATTTAATAAATATTTAAAGTTTTATACGTTAAATATTTATTAATTTGTTTGTTTGTTGGCGTGACACCCATTCATACCCAATTTCGGTTTTCTGGTTAGTACCATCACTAATCTAAGCCGCAGAGAGGCAGACAGACAGACGGGCAGTTGGACATGGCAAAACGATATAGGTTTCTAGTTACTACGGATAAGGAGGAGTAAGCGCGCCTCAAGCAAGCAAACCTTTTCTTCTGTGCAATAAATACACAAATAAACACTGTGGTAACGATAAATGTTATTATTATGACGATAAATGATTTTATATAATAAATGAAACCTATTGATTAAGAGTAGGCTGTAGGCAAGCCTATCTCATCGAGTACCATCGAGCAATAGCGTAAGGCAATAACGGAGCCATTATTGCCTTACGTAATTATTATTTGCCACTTAATATAATAATAAATAAATAAATATTATGGGACAATCTTACACAAATCAATCTAGTCCCACAGTAAGCTCAATAAGGCTTGTGTTGTGGGTACTAGACGACAATATATATAATAGATAGATAGAGATAAATACTTAAATACATAGAAAACAACAATAACTCAGGAACGAATATCCGTGATAAACACACAAATAAATGCCCTGACCAGGATTCGAACCCGGGACCTCTTGCTTCATAGGCAGGGTCACTACCGACTAGGCTAGGAGGCCGTTAAATATAGTAATAGTGCGACTTAGTAAGGTTATTTTTAATATTCCTTCTACTCCCAAGTACTCAGCCACTACACCTCCTACCCATAAGGCATCCTTCTATTAAAAGCACGTTACTGACTCCTTCCCTTCCCTCCCTCTAATTGATTGATCTGAATGTAGAAATAATCAGTTTTTTATCCAATACTTTAATTTCGACGCACTTATTTGAATACTTGGATGAGTAAAAACTTGCCAAGTTGCACTATTAAGTATAAGTAAATAGCAAGTACAAGTTATAAACTTGTATAGATGTCATATACAAAGGAAAAAGTGACCAACGCCTCCGGTGCCCAAGCACCACAAATCAAAATATTAATTAAAAAAATAATTTGATTTGTTCTTTCAGTTCTAGCAAGTACAAGTATCTAGAGTTATACACACCTTTCGAGGTAAGTTGCTTCGACGTGTGAGGCAACGTGGTATTCTTATTTGACCTGATGTCACTTTTTTCCAATGATATTTCAGAGGCATGGTGTACTGAAAAACGATAGAAGAATATATGAAAAATGGTGCGCCTAATAAAGGCTTCTAGTGACAAGAGCGGCCAACCTTCTACGCACCGAGCCTGTTGACAGCGATAATTATTATCTGGAATTTTAAGTACTTATGTTAAGTTGTTGTTGTTAGGCTAGCTTATTATTTATTATGTGTTTATTTTATTTTACTATAAAGGGTGGATTTTCTTTTTGGGTCAGTGAGCGCAGCTACCAGATTCCGTGCTGCTACGTGAAAATGATCTTAGAAGACCTTCCCTCTATTTCAAATTAATGAAGGATCGCATTTACAGATTTGGAAAAAAACATACAGGGTGCGAGAAAAAGGTCATTTTTGGCGAACTTTTTTTATGATGCCATTTGATCCCATCCCTATCCAGGATCAAAACCTTGTATGGGACCAAAAAAAAAATTCCGGCTAGAAAAGACACAAATCGAAGAAACATTTTCCCATACATTTTGTATGAAAATGATTTTTTTTATTTTTCACATGCAATTTTTTTATACCAGTCGATTCTAATCCTATTCAGTATCAATAGTTTCCATGGGGTCAACTCACGGTAATGTACCAAACAGCTACAAATTGAAGAAACTTTTTCCGATTTTTCCGTCCGATATTTGGTGATCAAAGGGTTAATGCAATTTACTATATTTGATCCTCACAACAAAATGAATAGACCGAACACAAAATTCAGAACTGAGAGTTAAAGTCTGAGATGTGAACTCGCTTCTAATGAAATAATATATGCAACCATGACGTCACGGTTGCATAGTGGCCCTCTTTAAAGTAAGGCAAAAATATTAAATTGCTACTTCAATGCTGAAATATTGCGATTATGTATGATGATATGATAGTTTTTATTTTACAGTAAATTGTGAGAAATAAATGGTATCATTGTTTTTTTATCGTACTTCAAAAAAAACTTAAATTGAAAATTTGATGTCTGATATCTTTGAATCATTAAAAAAAACATTTTATGAAGATATATGTCTTATTTGGCATCCATTTAACTAAATTTCATTACAAGATTTCACATGTCAATCATCACTATTATGTATCTGGGTTATAAAACTTATAAAATAGTTTGAAAACACACCTTCAGGAATAGGCTTCTCGTATGGTTTGCTTGTAACTTCAATGTTGAACTGATGGCTGATGTCCACCAATGGTTTTCTTGTGTAAGAGGGTCCTGAAAAAGAATGCCAAAGTAATAAATGCATACTGATTACGAAATATTAATTAGTAGCTTAATTTTGTTACACCATACGCGAATACTCAGTCTTATGACAATAAACACTTACATTACGTTTACGTCATATGATACTCTGATCTCTTTATTTTCCATATTATATTTGATCTGTATTTACGTTAATTTCTATTCATTATAAAACCGAATCCTATGCATGTACATTTAAAACGCAATACTGACCTTGAATGCAATGTGTATCAGCATCTGTTGTTGACTGCACCATAGGTACAGGAACAGGTTGATGATGTTCTTGTAGAGACACGTCAGCTGAAAAAGAATTTTAATACTTAGGTACATTCAATAACCAAAGGACCATGAGTAAAAATTGTCTAAAAACCAACAGAATTGGGATTTATCTAATTTAATAGATCTTTTTATCTACTTAATTTCGGTATACAGACAATAAGTTGTTGATTTGAGATTTGTATTCATAATTTAGTTACAGTCTGAGTCTCAGCGGCCAATCCACTCGCCGCGCTCACCGAGAGGTTGTCAACGCAGTCCTGGAGCAATGCTTTATTTAATTTTAATATGTACTCAATTGGTGGAGCATCCATACAACACGATTCCCGTCGGCTTGCCTAAGTTTCAGGCGTCTGAGCAGTTTTCCTACAGCTCATGATGAAATTTTAAGCCAAATTCAGCACCTGCTTGCCTAAGAATTTTTTTAACCCACCGCCACTGATGTACTCTGACTAAAACACGAATAAGGCCTATTTAATGACTTGGCTTAGCTTATCTGTTGGTTTTTGGTCAAAGTAAGAAAACTGGTGTTGACAGTTGCTTACAGCCTAACTTTATTTCTTTTTAATGCAGCGTTATATGGATAAAAAGTTGTTTCTTAGGGCTCCTCTACACGATGGGCCATCATAGGGACGCAGCTATGCGTAAGAGCGAGCTAACGATATTGCGATCTCGTTCCGTCGTATAGCTGTGTCCCAATGATGGCCCATCATGTAAAGCAGCCATTAGCTGGTAACGGATGGCAGCACTAATATATTAAAGCACATAATGCATTGATATTGTTATAATTTTAACAGAATTATAAGCAATTTCTTAATTGCGACTTGATTATGATTAGGTAACAAAAAATTATCACAATAACAGTGCTTGGCAGTATTGCCATGGGCCATACAAAATTTAAATTTTAAAAGATTGTATAACAGGAGCATAAATCGACCCAATTCAACCGAGGCAACCAGAGAACAAATCAAATTATTTTTAATAAATATTTTGTTTTATTACTTTTAAATAGACCCACCACTATATAAATTATAAACTTAAATAAATGTTATATATAAAGCAAAGGGTGACCTAGGCCTCTGGTGCCTAGGATTAGGAATGAACCAGCGTATTCTGAATCCGCGGCAGACTTTTTACGTCCACTGCTGAACATAGGCCTCCCCTTTGGACCTCCATAAGTATCGGTCGGAAGCGACTTGCATCCAGCGTCTTCCGGCGACCTTTATAAGGCCGTCTGTCCATCTTGTGGACGTCCTACGCTGTGCTTGCTAGTCCGTGGTCTCCACTCGAGCACTTTTCGACCTCATCGGCCAACACATCGGCATGGGTATTTACGCTTGAGTTATATATTTTAGTCTGCTTTCCACTTGGATTGTGCAAATGTCTGCGTTCAATGAGTGAATTACTGATAAAAGACAATACTGACCTTGAATGCAATGTATATCAGCATTTGTTGTTGACTGCACCATCGGTACAGGAACAGGTTGTTGATGTCCTTGTAGAGACACGTCAGCTGAAAAACAAGATTTTTAATACGTATACAAAACAACCAAATTTTCAACATAAGAGAGTAAGGGAAAATAATTTTTGATACTTGAGTACCTAAAAACCGGTCAAGAGTAGTGTTCCCTAGTTGCCGGCCTGTTACAATACATCCGTTCAAAAGGTTATTTATTTAGGGATATTTGGCGGCTCTTTTGTCATTTTACTATCCGGCACTTAATACTTTTAACTATGCGTTTTTGAGTGTCAAATCAAATTTCTTGATCTTTATGAAATTTGTTGGAGTTATTGCAGAGATACATATAATTGGAGAGTTCTAATATGAGCAGGATCGATCAAGGGGTTATGTAGGTAAAAGGCGTGAAAAAATCGTCACATGGGTCTTGTTATATTGGTCTGCTTGTTTGCAAGTAAATCGCGAGTTCTCAGTTCGAGCCGGACTACTAGTTATATTTAAATTACCAGTATAGACAGAAACATAATTAGTTTACCAACATATGTGTAGCTATATAGTCTGTAAGAAAGAAAATAGGGTCAAAATACATTGAAGTGAATATTACATACACCTAACTTAAAATCAAATAGTTTTTGTAGACTTTACGCCACCTGTCAAGGCAAAGAAAAATGCGACCATGGCTTAATATCATACTAGTGTGTTATTTTGATTTGTTCTCTACTTTTCATTGATCCAAATTTTTATAACACGTCAGTTGCGAACAAAGTTTACAAACGGCCGAGTTAGTTACAGTCAGCAGCAGAAGTAGCTAAGCGGGTGAGGCGTTCAAAGTGAGCTTGACCTGCTTGAGATTACTGTATTGTCAAGACAATAAGAGCCTGAGAAGGTAATTTTCAACACCTCACCCGCTTAGATACTTCTGCTGCTGAATGTACACAAAAGTAAAAAATACAAATGTTCAAATAGTTTATATCAACAAACTAAATACAACCAATGTGGGTTATATCATTTATTTTTGGAGAATTAACTCATAGATATTATATTCAAGTATAATTTATAGATAAAATAAAGTAGGTTGATTTATTTATATAAGGCGATTATCACACTGGCAACGGATCCGCATGCGGAGCCGGTGCGTGAGCGAGATAGCGCTCTGCATGTGTATAGCGCTATCTCGCTCGCGCACCGGCGCCGCATGCGGATCCGTCGCCAGTGTGGTAATCGCCTTAGTTAGCATTCCTCATTAGACACACAAATTATTATACTTACATTCAATGCCAGGTATAGCGGGTACTGCAGGTGACTGCTCTATGGATGCAGAAGCAGGGTGTTGATGTTCTTCTAAAGAGACATCAACTGCAAACAAAATATTACGAATTATGGGTGATGTATAGCTAATATCATAGACTTAAAGATATAATAGACGGCCATAGTGTAAGAACTTTTTGGGGCTCTAAGTCTTTAGCGTCAAAAGCATCGTGCCGATGTGGCAATAAAATAAAGCGAGAACGCTGCAACGTAAAGCATCTGCCGACTGCAAGAGTGAGCGAGACTTCTAGCTTAATGAGTTTCAACTAAATCGGAACGTTGGTTTTGGCTCAACTATAGTCCAGACCGACCTACCAAAATGTAAGAGGAAATGTCACCTGCTCTAGTACGCTAGTCGTTACTAGATGGAGTAGCAGAGCAAGTGACATATCTTCTTACATTTTGGCTACCTTAAGATCGCTCTGGACCAGATGGCGTTAAAAACTTGGAGCCTCAAAAAGTTCTTACACTATGGCCGTCTATATATTATATCTTTATGTCTATGCTAATATATACATTTATTTATTTATTGAAACTATTTATTACATACAAAAAAAATATGAACCTACAAATGGCAGACTTAATGCCTAATTATGTTTTTTACCCGTTTACCATAGGGCCAATCAGAAACATGTACAAAAGGTGCAAGGAGAAAAATGAAATCAATTAATTCTAATTATAAATTAAGAAATATACATACAACACATTTTTCAACCATTATCTGCTGATTTTATATTATTTAGGACATAATATAATAAATAATTAGTGACTGTATAAATAATAAATATACTCAGGTTTTCTAATTAGAATCTTATTGTAAAGTGATATTACAAAATACTCACCTCTATCCTTAGCCGCTTGACTGGTCGGAGGAAGTGCATAAAGGTGTTCTCGTAAATGAACATCATCTGCAAAATATATGTTGTTATTTTTTCTAATAAGTAACAGTTAGCAAACAAGAACACACAAACAGATATATACAAGGTGTAACAAAAATACTGGTGATCCTTTTAAGGGCATAATTGGTATCGTATTCTTATTGTGAAAAACTAAGAAAAAATAATTTTTGTCGCGAAAAAAATTTTTGGTTTTGTATGGAGGGTTGGCCAGCAGGGACGACTCGCCCCATACAAAAAAAAATTTTTTCGCGTCCAAAAAAATTTTTCTCCTATTTTTTCCTACTCGCAATACGATACCAATTATGCCCTTAAACGGATCACCAGTATTTTTGTTACACCCTGTAGATATATAATAACAAAAAACGATTACACTCTTATATCTTATATGGCGCTTCTCAATGAAATATTGGACAGCGACAGCGAACTGGACATATTCCATACCACCGAAACTAGTTTCATTGCAACTAGCAGCCGTTACTTAGAGTCCATTTCTGCTCGAAGTTCCATCCTTAGTTAAGTAAGTATATGTATTTAGGGTTTGTCAGAATGTTAATAACTTAAATAATTAAGTACTAATCTTGTATCATATTCTCACTGTATCTGTCCTGTATTAACACGTGTAGCTAGACTGTAAGTGTTGATTTTAAGGAATAAATAAATAATAATAATAATATCAAATCACATTGAAGCAACGAAAACTTTTTTACTTTACACAAGTTTTACTTTGAGATACCATTACTATGTTTAATATACTTACTATTTATTATACGAGTTTAGGAATTACTTAAAATTACATGGTAAACAGTAGAGTGAGAAGATAAATAAAGATAGCCTTTTCATTCCCATGAACTGCTCAAACGTAGGGAAATAAAAAAATTGCATAAAGAAAATATTTTTTTAACACCAAAACTCATCACCTCACAAGAAATAGTTAAAATATGTGATAATTTTTTATGGTAAGTTAATCATACTTTGTGAATCGATATTTTCAGGAAATATATTTTTAGTTATTAAAATGTTGTTTTAATTTATAAAAATTAAATACGCTAATGTTAAATAATTCGAATCTAGTTCTCATTCTGGATATATTCAATATATTTGGACAAATTGTTGATGAAGTATTTTGATTTTATTTGCAACTGTTTGGTAGATTAATTTTGAATTTACAAGAACTACTTAATTTTATACATAAGTACCTGACATGCCCATGAGCGTAGCTGGTTCTTCAGCTGCGGTGTCCTCAATTTGTTCTCTATTTGCGCAGTAATTATGTTCGTTGAGAACATTGTATTCTGAAATGCATAAAAATATCTTTATCTCACAGAGAATTATATAATACAACCTTATGCCGGCAACTTTGTGTAGAATTAGTACTTTCCATTGTGAATTCCTTCCTTCCCTCCCCTTTGTCATGTCCTTAAGGGACAATTCCCCAGATAAAATTACCTAATTATGTCCTATCTCAGGACTCTACTATCTCAATAGATAATTCCAACTAGATAGTTTCACTGTAACGAGATTAGTAAAGATAACATTCACTATTTCAATAAAAAAATACCACGCTGACGAATGCATGTTGTATCTATACAAGAGTACCATTAAATTTACGAACACAAATTTAAATAATACAGCTAGTAACATAACTATGAAATGAAAAATACCACGCAAGTAGTGTTATTTAGTAAACAATCGAATAAGCACTTACCTTCAGCGGAGAGAGGGACGCCGTGAAAAAATTCCTTTTCCGTGAACAGGCAAGGGTAAGAATATCGAATTCTAGACCCTTGGCTAAACTGCGTTTTATCAAAGTGTTTCTGACAAACGCGTTTAGTCATTAGCTGACCCTTTGTCAGTCCAAGTAAATGTGGATTAACTGGAACCAGGAACGACATCCACAAGTTACGCAAATTATCGTTCATGGGCATGCAAAATAGTCTGTAATTGTCACTTGTTGATTCACAACCGAGAACACAACACTTTGAACGTGCCATATTCGGCAGTCGCAAGGAACTCAACACAACCAAATGGGAGGAGAACACAAGGATTGTATTGCAAAATAGAGGAGGGTGGCTTCTTAATGAAATCAACTCAACCAAGACGGGAGGAAATCACAAGGTAACCGGTGCTCAACTCAAAGTTTGCAAAACAAGTGAGAGCGCAGCGCGAACACTAAGAATTGTCAAATTGAAAATTTTGCTGTTGACATTATTGGCAGGTGACTGACAGCATAAAAACCACAGATTGTGTAAAACGGGATGCGATACTAGCGCTAATACCACAGTGATGGAACTAAAGCTTTCACACCCCTGGGTCTCGACGGCGCCGTTGAATTACGCCATTTAGCTACCTCGCCTCCCTAACTATGAGACGTATCTTGGACGTATCCGATACGTTTGCATAAGTGCGAAAGAGAACTTGTCATGCGTTAATAAGGGACAACATGATTCGTGACGTTACGTGTCATTACAGAGGTCTCTCTGTATTATACTATTACTTACTCTGTGGCAGTAGGCAAAACGGTTACTTGATTTAAAAAATAATAACACTGGTGGTTATATTCTCTTTGTAATCCACCTTTTGTTCCTTCATTCAACCGAACGTCAGTCATTTTTACATTTTCTGATTTTTTTATTATTCTACTGATTTGTAATTTACTGTTTAGCCAGGAAGTACCGCACATGTTGAAGGGATGTATAACAATGGAGTGCTGGTTGGAAACTGGGTGGAAGAAAGACTTAAAAATGAAGTAAGTACCTACGTAATATTTGGGACTCAGCTTTTTCATAGATTTTCACAACAGAAAATATGATCACTACGTTCTACAATTATGTCTCAACGTGGCCTCAACGCAACCCTTACAGGGCGGGGCAGGGCACTGCAAAATAGTGAGGGCATTCAATGTAAAACGAATTCATTAATTACCGTCAAATCTGGCAACTTTGCTACTTTACACAGGTGTTGAAAAGTCATAGTCATAGTACATTTTTAACCAGAATTCATATGAAACCATTGAAGTATGAATGACGCAACACGTAGTATATTTATTAACGAATGCATAAATAAGATGGTTTTTAAATTAAATGACGGATAATAAGGTTGCACGCCTAATAAAGAAACTGGCAAAGATACCTATACCATGTGGCAACTTTGCCAACTGTATTTTTACTTTCTAAATAAATTTATTTGTATTTACAATATTAGTAAAGAATATTCAGTAGTTACGATACAATAGTTTTGGAATTTGATCCTGCATGACATCTTTACACACAATAAACCGTAGCAAAAGTGGCAAAGTTGATCACCCATTCAAGAAAACTTCATAGAAAGTCAGTGAATGTGGTCAGGGTTGACACAAATGAAAAAATATTATTTATTTATTTACATACGAGTAATCAGGTTATATAAGTACTCTTGAAAAACATAACAAACACTTTGATAAAAATATTATCAAAAAAGAAACATAGAAAACTCTTTAAGAGGCCTATCAAAGGTCCACTCGTAATAATAGAGTAATGTAATTTGTCTCCCGCCCCACGTTTGATGAAAAGCATAAAAAGGACCTATCTTATCAAAAATTTAATTTAAATTTTTTGCTTGTGTACAACCCTAGGCCCCTACAAAACATGGCAAAGATGCCCCCCCATATGAGCTGGCGTGGTCCGGTAACTTTGCCAACAAGATTATGAGACTCAATTCAAACACTAGGTACGGCGTCTACAAGGTAATCAATCCATTCCTTACCATTTAAATAACATAATATCTAAAATTTACGTACCTGGATTCAATGTTTACACTCTAAACTTTTTAAAGTTCTTGAGCACTAACTTTTATGATTATGTGAGTGACGAATTTGGAACTGAAATGGTAAGAAAATGGCTGCCGTGCTGTTGCCTCATTCGTAATAATTTTGCCAATTGATAACCATTTTTTCTCCTAAAAGTAGGCACAACACTATAGTACATTGTGCAACATGGGGCGTAAGATGAATATTACAAACGAGAGTCTAGTTAAATCGCGACGGCTTGCCGGAGCGATTTAAAGACTCGAGTTTGTAATATTCTTACGCCCCGACTTACATACAATGGTTTTCATCACACTTGCGAGGAAGAAAAGCAAAAATAAATTCAAGAAAGTTAATTAGGCAGCAAAAGTTGAGAACGTAGATGACAGCGCTCAGGCCGCTCAGCCCCGCGCGCGCATGCGCCGTTAGCAACGCGGTACAAACATTCCGTGCGTTTTGTTATCACGACATATTTTTCGAACTAGAATGGCTAAACAACCAGATTTTGCAAAATTATTATAACAATATTTACCAAAATTAATGATAAATACTTTAAGTATTAAAAATAACGAAGAAATTTAAACGTATAGATTGTGTGTGATGTAATTTTAGAATATAGCTAAATTTTAAAGATGTAATTAAACTTTTTGAATTTTTGGCTGAACATCATACCTCCTTAGTTCTGAAATGATATACAAAATCAGTTGCAAATTTTAAAACGAGAGTCATTACTCCCGTGGGGATAATATCTCGCCATTACTCCCGCGGGAACAATTTAGGTCATTGTCCTTCTTTATACAGGCAGGAAATAACACCATTTACGAGCAGGTGTGATGAAAAAAAATTTACGTTGTCGGTGGTATGAAAGAATTACCTTATACACTCTGCTGGTGGCAAAGTTAGTAACCCTTGGCAAAGTTACCAGATTTGACGGTACCTCCAATTCATTTTACATTGGATGTCTTATTTTATTCTACTTGCGTTTAATTCTTGCTAGTATGTAGAGTTTGTCTGGAAAGGGAAGTGTTGGTAGTATACGCAGCAGTCTTCTCCAACACCACATCTCAAAAGCGTAAAATTTTGCCTTATTGCAGCTTTTCAGGCTCTACGTTTCGGCACCGTACCTACAGAAAGATTTAGACGACTAAGGGTTTTAAATAAGCGTGAGTTTTATGAGTCTGTCAATCGTGGTTGGTATAACTGACCCTAAGTGTGTTGGTGTTGCTGCCATTGCTATTTAGTACAGTCGTCATCAAATTTACCGGAGCGGCCAAGGTAGTCAAATATATCTGAACATGCATTAATAAAGCCGTTGTTCAGATATGTGTGACCACCATGGCCTCTCCGATATATCTGATGGCGGAGTCTGTCCGGAAAGAATAGTGTCGTAGAATGTATAAGCTCCCATATAAACCACGGCACTACTTTCCGGACAAACTCTACCATGTCCAAAGTTTTTTTCCAGCATGATTTCAAATACTTTTTGCGGAAACGAGATAGACGTGAACTTCTGGTACAAAAATCGAGGACGTTGTATAGCAATTTGCTAAAAGAGGTAAAATTATGGTCACGCCTGCAAATATGGATAGGTACATTTAATGTGACTAAAATATTTAGGTATCTTTTGGTACTACATATTACGGCGAAAACGAAATAATGTTACACGAATCTATAGTCATGGCTACATATTTTTGTCTCACTAAATGTACCTACAGTTAGCAGCAGAAGTAGCGTAAGCGAAGATCGTTCTTACAAACAACAACTGTCACCTGGCTACTGGGACGTCTCGGCATTTGGATGGCTTTTTGATTTAGATAGTTTGTCCGACGATAACTTTAGTAACGATTTTCCGATCTTTATGAAATTTGTTGGGGTTGTAGCAGAGACCAACAAAATTTGCAATTTCTTATATGAGCTGGATTGAGACGGGGATTCTGAAATTAGAATCATATGGTCATCGTAGCCAGAGGCTTCGCGAGAAAAACCTCCTTGTACCTACCTCCGTCGAGACGGCTCGCAAAGGCACGCGCATCTCTTATACCTACCTTGTGCAATCTAAGAAGCGTTATTTGACACCCTGCCATCTCAGTACATTTTATAACCAAAAATCGATTTTTATAAAATGTACTGAGATGGCAGGGTGTCAAATAACGCTTCTTAGATTGCACAAGGTATAGCGTCTTCGGGGTCAAATTATATAACTGTATTCCGATGGAAATAAGAAACTCACCAAGTGACACTATTTTCATAAAAAATTAAAAAAGCTGCTGACTGAATTAGCCTGTTTCAATGTAAACGAGTTTATGGTTCCTAAGGATCCTTAGAAAATGTTAATATAGTACACACAACGCCTCACTAGGTATACACTTTTGAACGTTATTACAGCGGAATAAGGTTCAAAAGTGTATACCTAGTGAGGCGTTGACTGTACCTAATATCTATCAGACTGCTATTTAAATGTATATCTTAATTGACTGAGGAGCCGAGCGTAGCGAGGCGACGAACGTCTCCGTTTTCACTGGTACGACGATTTGGCATTTTGATGTATGTGTATTGGTTGGTTGGTTGGTTGGTATGTTGGTTGGTCAGTATCGGTCTAGAGGTCGCATTTTTCATCCGATTTCGATGAAACTTGGCATGTACGTTCCTTGATCTATTTGCCAAAAATTGTCGAGCCATTTTTTTGATTGGGGGGAAAGTTTGCTGTCGCGTTATTTATGTTATCCGAAGTCTACGGTTCACAGAACCACTAGTTTATTAGAGCTTTGGCTGCTAGGGCCATCAGCATACTGACATTAACACATTAGTTAAACGGCTATTAGACATTGCAACCTGCAGGGCCCAATTTGTCAGGTTGGTAGGTGTAATTAAAGTTAGGTCCCGTAGGGAGCTGAAGGAGGGGTAGGGAGCTGAAGGAGGGGTAGGCAGAGGCAGGGTACACAACAGATTGGGCCCTGCAGGTTGCAATGTCTAATAGCCGTTTTAGAGAGAGTTACCACAGACGCATAATGATGTAATGGTGACCGAACCCTATATAGGTGGTCCACAGATGAGAACGACGTGTCAAAGCAACAGAGTGAGAGGCGTGTGAGGTGGAGGTGGATTAAGGCTCAAAACACACTTAGCGGAATTTTGGTAGTAATGTATGGAGCTTTGTCGATGGTAGCTTAAATTTGTCTATGGCCTCCATACATTACTGCCTCCATTCCGCTAGTTGTGTTTTGAGCCTTAAATTTAGATGAACAAAAACTGTCAAATCTGAAGCGATTTCGTCGCGGTAAAATTTTGCGCATCAACCCGCACAATTAATATGGACGTTTAGTTTCACCGTGATGGTTAGTTGAGAAAAAATACCCGATACCTATTTTTGGTATTTGTAGTAATTCTACTATTGCACATTTATGGCGAAATACAAGATTCGCGAGTTCACAGTTCGGGGCGAACTACTAGTTCTATTAACAATAAAGTCGTGCTCTGCTCATTTTGAACATGAACACCCTACCCGCTTTAGCTACGTTTGCTGCTGACTGTAATCATATTTTAAGACGTGACTGTACTTACATTCCTAATACGTACAGTCGCCATCAAATATATCGCAGCAGCCAGAATATTCAAAAATATCTGAACATGCACTTTATCGCCTTGATAGCCCCGGTTTCAGATATTTGTGACCACGTTGGCCGCTCCGATATATCTGATGGCGACTGTACCCATGGATTGTGCTAGTTTTCGTCCACATTTGTCAGTTTTCCGCCCATACTTATTTATAGAACCTAACATTAATTTGACCAAATATTTTCAGAGGCCTTTAGCTATCAGTGGAAATTATGCAATGTTTGGATATAATGTTCAAATAGTTGCTCCGGATATGCCAGGTAATGCCTAATAATCTAACTCGTATCGAAGGTTTAATTAAATTTAAATTATTTGATAGGAAACAACATGTTTACTCAAACAAATATTACAAGCAAAGAAAATAGTCAAAATTAAAGATAAACTTAAAAATATATTAGCCTATCACTTTAAAAATAACAAAGCCTCTACCGAATAACGTTGCCTATTTTTTATTAAAAGTAATAAAAGTGAGATAATGAGATTAACGTATATACTCGACATATTGGCAAAATTCCCATTGCTTTAGACAAAGGGAGAAAGCCATTATATATGTATATACATGTATATATATATATGAATATTAAACATAAACTAAATTAAATAATAAATAAATACTAATAATATTTTCCTAAATAGTAGGCACGGAATCCTCGATTGTGCGTGGTCCTATACTTACGCACTGTCTTGGCCAGTTTTTTAAACAATTTTGATACTTATATAACTTGTTTAACACGCATCCGAGATCCGACTCAGTGTCCAAGAGGCATTAGATACTTAATTACTTGTCATTTTGCTAAGTCTCGTCGCGAGCCATTTGAAAATCATTGAAATCTCATGTTTTACAAACCTTGCTTTGCATACTCATGGCCCTCATGGCAATGAGTAGTTCCTGCTCGTCAAAAACTGTTTATAATAAGTTCTTAACGAAGAAGACAAGATTTTATGAAAAAACAAAGTTAAAGTGAAATAAGGTGCAAAAGTGTATAGAAATTTTCACCTCAGCAGCACGAACAAGCCTACTTCCCTGCGAAAAAAGAGTGACGAAAGTGCGACTTTCGTCACTCTTTTTCTGTTTTTTCTTGATGTTGATTTTTTTAACCTTTAATATGTTCTCACTATTGAGGTGAAAAGTTGTATGTGTCACACGAGAGCAAAGTTATTTTACATCTCGTGTTTTTGAGTCCCTCACTACACTCAAGATTCTTAATTATAGAATCTTTCGCACACTGGCGACTCAAAATCAACACTCGCAAGAAAAACCCAACTTTCCTCACTTGTTGTACAAATAACTATTTTGGTGTTGATTGTAGTGAAAGGTAGAGGCGGCGTGCAGCGCTACGGGCTGGCTCTGTCCAGCGTGGTGGGTGCGAGGGAGGTGGACTGTGAGCAGAACATACACGACGGCGGCCTCATGACGCTCAGCCCGCTCACCACGCCGTGTTGCCGGAACACTTTTGTCATACTCAGGCAAGGCAAGGGGGCCCACCGTCTATCAGTCCGCCTGCCGATATCGGCCTGTCGGTTAGAACAAAAATATTATGACAGTTCCGAACAACTGACAGGCCGATATCGGCCAACTGATAGTGGGTGGGCCCCATAATGATTTACTTTGAATGGGCTACACGTATACTCTAACACAGGGGTCGGCAACCTTTTAGCAGCCAAGGGCCAATTAGTACCTAATATAAAATTGGGAAGGCCGGTGAAAAGTCATAGATGGCGTTGCGCAAGGGCATTGCCCTTGCCCTAAGGCGATTATCACACTAGCGACGGATCCGCATGCGACGCCGGTGCGCGAGCGAGATAGCGCTATACACGTGTATAGCGCTATCTCGCTCGCGCACCGGCGCCACATGCGGATCCGTCGCCAGTGTGATAATCGCCTAAGAGCCCCCCCTATAGTTCGTTTTTTTTAGATTAGAAAAAAGTTAAAAGGCGCATGTACAGGGTTCTTTATCAGGCAAGATACGGCATGATACATGTCACAAGTATCAAAGTGTCAATGCGGCCAATAAATAATATTTAAATATATTTGTATTTATATTAATAAAGCCATGCGTAGGTATTTGTAAATGTTAAATTGAATAATATTAATTATATTACAGTATTGTAATAGTATTCATTATTACGAAATAATTTATTCTTATCATTGTTAATGTTTTAGTGAATGTTGCACAATCAAAAACCTGGAGAAAAAGAGGTTCGAAACATATGGTTTTCGATTTATAACGTATGCGGGTAATTTGCAGAAAAAATGTACCTTTACTTAGTCCCAACTGTCCCAAAATTTACATACAAAAAATTCGTTACGTTCATAAAAAAGTGTAACGAAACTGAGAAATTATCAGTTTCGTTACATTTTTTTTATGAACGTAACGAATTTTTTGTATGTAAATTTTGGGACAGTTGGGTCATTTTTTTATTCTATCAGACTCGATAGAGCTCATGATTCTGCATGCGATAGACTCAAAATATATATGAAATTAAAAAAAAAAGTAAAGGTACATTTTTTCTGCAAATTACCCATGCGTGTGTCACTGTCAGTTTTTCAATTGTGTCTCTAACGTGATAATCAAAAGGAAATTGTCTTTTTATTACTGTTATGGATTATAATCTGCATATTGTCATTATTTATTTACAAATGTGAACTCTTCATCATGTTAACTAATCGTTTGTTGGTGTGCTTGCAGTTTGTTTAAATTGAACATTCAAACAGAACAGGTTAGAACAGGTTGGCAACTTCTGTTTCTATGTTTACTGAATTTCTAATCTCAAAAAAAAAACGAAATATAGCTACGGCCCTGCTCAGGTACAGTCGCCATCAAATATATCGGAGCGGCCAAGGCACTCAAAAACATGCACTCTACCTTGACAATAGTGGCGTTGTTCAGATATTTGTGACCACCTTGGCCGCTCCGATAGATCTGATGGCGACTGTACAAATCTCATACGCCATACGGTCAAACACATTAATATAACATATAGTAGGTTACATCAGACCACTCATCATAGCTTCTTGCCTTGAATTACACCCTAATAAGGTCCTCATATTCATATTATTTATTTTCAGCACTGAAGATGAATCCATTCGTGGCAAGAAAGTTAATTATGGGGACCAGTTTTTACTCAGAGCAGAAAATTATGGACACCCGGATGTAACTACTAAAATGCTCTCTCATTGTATTTATATAGTTTGGCCAGGGTTTGTTTAGCATAGACAGAGATAATCATACTGTCATTTTCCTACGCTAGTACCCTCGCTACTGAAAAAGGGATGAGTATAGCTTATTACAGTGGAAGTCCACAGTTACTGCACTAATTGGCCAGCCAGACTATAGTTTTGATATTATTGTCAAATAAGTATGTATCTACTCACTAGCTGCGCCCCGCCCACGTTTCCACACATGGTATTTGAAAAGTCGTTACTAAGTAATGCAATTTGGTATTGGTAGTACCTATAACAGATAATGGGCAGTGCACGACGTATAAAGGTATACAGGATGGCCAAAAAAGAACTGACTTCCCGTTGGCTGTAGGTTTTGGGATGCTAACAAGCTCAGAGGTTCCAAAACCATCTACTTAGGGATGATTGGTAGCGTCCCAAAACCTTATGGCTCCTCTACATGATGGGCCATCATAGGGACGCAGCTATGCGTTAGAGGGAGCTAACGATATTGCGATCTCGTTCCGTTGTATAGCTGCGTCCCTATGATGGCCCATCATGTAGAGTCAGCCTTACAGCCAACAGGAGTTTAGTTATTTCTTGGCCATCCTGAATATGGAGAACTTTGGAGCAGGCCTGAATTCCTGTTGGGCTATACCTATTTCTATAAATGTCTCGACTGTTAATTCATCTAGTATGTAGGTGATGAGTAGGTATATCCACCGGCTGTGATGGGTAACGAAGTCCGTATAAAATATACCTCGCGGCACGTAACTCTAGCGATGACCTTTATTTCTGCGCATGTTCTTCCATAGCCCTTCACCCCCTGTACCCCCCGCGCGACCCATTTTCCGACTTCTGCGCAATAACGGCCAGCGCTAGAGTTACGTGCCGCGACCTGTATGAATCATTACACCAATAAAAATGCATGCACTAAGTAGAACACAACTTATCCTTAGGCATCGGTTTTTGTCGTTGTTCACAAATATCTGCTACCCCTCACCTTCTGTTATGAGCAGGCGCCGCCGCTGTACGTCCGGTACCAGAACTCGATTGTACCGGAGCCATCTAACGTGATCCCCATACGCCTCAGCGCCTCCCGAGACACCAATTGTCGTTGGACCACTGTGCCATTGCTGCCTCGCGACCGCCTTGAAGGCATAGGTCAACCGATTCAGGTATACTAGTCTGTTTATCTCCCGGCAACATGATCCGAAAATAAGAGATCATTTGCCGGCAATGTTTTTCTGTTATTTGGTTGACTCTAATATATAAACTGTCATGCAGGTAATGGGCCAATGGGCCCCACCCACTATCAGTCGGTCTGACGATATTGGCCTGTCAGTTGTTCGGAGCTGTCAAATGTAACATACATAGCTGTCAAACTAAAGCTCAAAACACACCTAGCGGAATTTTGGCAGTAATGAATGGAGCTTTGTCGATGGTAGCTGAAATTTGTCTATGGCCTCCATACATTACTGCCTCCATTCCGCTAGGTGTGTTTTGAGCCTAAGGCTGACTTTAGGTTTTTTTTTTATCTTTTTCTATGTTTTGAAAATCCAGACCCCGCGAAGGGTACGGGCAGCTGGATTCGTTTAAGGCTTATTTCTTATAAAAATTGGTGCAATGATTAAGATGAAGTGGAAAATGAATGATGAATGGATGATTTAAGTATATCTAGGTATATTCCGACCAAAAAGTGTAGAAATTAAAAAGTGGCAACATCGTAGTATCGTTCCTTTCAAATCAATCTAAGAAAACGGGACGACACTACGATGTTGCACCTTTTTAATTTCTACACTTTTTGGTCAGAATATACATGATGGGTGATGGGCCATCATAGGGACGCAGCTATACGACGGAACGAGATCGCATTATCGTTAACTCCCTCTAGCGCATAGCTGCGTCCCTATGAAGCCCTAACAGGCCGATATCGTCAGGCAGACTGATAGTCGGTGGACCCCCTAAAAGATACTTAAGAATCTTAAGAAAAATGAATACGTTCTTTCTTTTTTCATTGAATACGAGAATAACCAATTATATTGTCACTTCTTCAGACTGGCAAGAAATTAATAATCAAGAACTGCGTTGCTGACAAGAGTTTGAGCGTCATGTATCAAAACTGGATGCAAACTTTCTTTGGAATGGTAAGTGGATCATATCTTTTTTGAGTTATTTGAAAAAAGTGTTCTCCGGCCATTATCCACTAATTCCATTATTAACATGTCTGTGCAATGTGCATTACGAGTACCTCGCCATCTGTCAGATTAAGAGGTGTAATAAAAGTTACGGCACTTAGGGAGCTGAGAGAGGGAAGGGAGAGGCAGGGTACGCGAGTAATTGGGCCCGAGAAATGGCAATGTCTATTAGAAAAACCTCGCTACGAGCAAATTCATTCGCCGTTGCTTCGATTACTATACTTAAAAGTATACAAATGTATGGTAATCATTACTGCTAGTGCTAACAAGGAGAAAATCCGCTCAGAGCCCAGTACGCGATTAGCGTTGCGTCGAGCTTCCAAGGAAGTTGGCAGCGTCCACTGAGGCCAGTCCTATGCGTTTGCTTTGTTTATACAATGGACGCCGGCGTCAGGATAGGTACCTCGTTAGTAATAAAAGATGAGACTTAAATTTGTTTATCTCCCAAGACTGTTCTCTCGCTTTCCAGGCCTATAACCGCGAACCACTATTTGTATCACTCTCTGATGCATAGGTCCTATTTTATAGTAGGGAGACCGAGGTGAGTTGTGACATGGTCGATTCTTATTTGAGACTTGAACTTTCAAATGCGCGCTTTTGTGAGCTCGGAAGCAGTTATAAGTTCCAAAAAATCGATGATGTCACAACTCTCCTCTGTCACAACACACCTCGGTCTCCTAAAATGATGGTGTGATTATTAACATTGAATTATTCTCGTTTGATAGGAATGCGGCGTAACATGTCGGGACTTCATCGACGTGCATAAGCGGTTCACTGCCGAAAACATATTCTCGCTCGTCAGCGACGTTGCTACCAAAAAGAGGGAATAGGATATGTTATATAGAATCCTTTAATAGACTCCTGATTATTCTATAGTTTATTTTCATTAAATGCTTCATACTCAAATGGAGGTTTTATTTTTGTGTTCTTTTCCCATCATCAACTCCGGCAATGACCCTACAGCTGTTTTCTAAGAAGTAGCTAGAGCTAGCGCTGAGTGCCTCCAAAAATAAAGGCATCGTTATTTCAATATATGTATGTGTAAAAAAGAGTGGGAAAAACACGATTGAAAGATAGTATAATGTACCAGCAACTGATATGAGGGACAGATATGAAAGTGGGGTAAGTACACGACTTCTACGTGGACAATTAAAGTCGCAGGCAGAGGCTAGTATATTTCGTTTTTGTTTCGTTAAGTACTCGTACTGATTGCAAAAAAGTGGATGAATGGAATGAATGAGTGAAGTAAATGTAAACGATATATTTTTGAAAATAAGACATACCAAAAAATATGCCAATATAAAATCTTTATTTATTATTGAAACAGAAAATGTTGCTGATACCTAAATTCAAAATCCCGCTTTCATTATATGCCATGTTTTTGTGTACGTGACTTCAACTCTGGTGGCGATACTTATAGCTAAACAATAAAAATACCCACAAATCGAATACCTTATCCACCGTCAGAGACTATAGAGATATAGACGACCACAGCCCAAGAACTTTTTGAAGCTCAAGTCGATTGCGCCCTCTGTCCGAAAGCCGCCTAAAGATTGAGCCGAAGGCGGCTTTCGGACAGAGGGCGCAATCGACTTGAGCTTCAAAAAGTTCTTAGGCTGTGGTCGTCTATATCTCTATAGCACAGAGTAAATAATAGTATAATACAGAGAGACATCTGTAATGTCACGTAACGTCACGAATCATGTTGTCCCTTATTAACGCATGACAAATTCTCTTTCGCACTTATGCAAACGAATCGGCACAGAGTAAATAATAGTATAATACAGAGAGACCTCTGTAATGTCACGTAACGTCACGAATCATGTTGTCCCTTCTTAACGCATGACAAATTCTTTTTCGCACTTATGCAAACGTATCGGATACGTCGTGTCAAACTCAATTTTTTTGACAGATTTACTTTGAGTTGTACCAGGGGGGTACAACTCAAAGTAAATCTGTCAAAAAATTTGAGTTTGACACGACGTATCCGATACGTTTGCATAAGTGCGAAAAAGAACTTGTCATGCGTTAAGAAGGGACAACATGATTCGTGACGTTACGTGACATTACAGAGGTCTCTCTGTTATACTATTATTTACTCTGTGGTTGTACCCCCCTGGTTGTACCCCCCTGTCTATAGCAAAGAATAGTGTTTGGCAACACGTTGGCAATGAAATTGTATAAAAAAGTCACAGTCTTCAAGGTGACCTTAAGGGCTTAAACCGGCCAAGTTGACGACCGTTCAAAAAACTTCTACACGGTCGCCAATTTGTGACTCATAAAATTTTGTTGTCGATCATTTAATCGACGGTCGAAATTTAGCAAGGTGACCTTGGTCGGAAGGCTTGTCCCGACCGTGTACTACGGCCTTTAGAAGGCACCTTATGACATGACATATCCATGTCAGTCAAGTGTCATCTTTGTACATATTTAATTAAATTAACGTATTGTTAACGGGCTTGAAGTCCTTGAAACTTAGCAGAACTTTTTTCCAACTCGTAAGAATTGTAGGTATATTACTCCATATAAAATGTCGAGTCCGTCGAAATTGGACGAAGATAAAGGCATTGTTTACTGTAACCGCGTGCTGCAAGGTAATTGGTACGAAGCTTCCAAATTGGAGGAGGTGAGGTTATCCCGTTCGTTATTCGTTAGTAAAACGATAGCCGTTTCGCGTTGTTATAATTTCGTTCTGTTTTACTAAAGGCAAGGGCCTTTCCAGCTCAAGGACGGTTTGATTTCTCACTAATCATTCGGTATCAATAAACATGGATCTTTGGAATAACGATGGAAATTATTAAGGAACCTGTAGCTGTGGTTATGATTATAACTTTATGAGTTTAATGATCGATAAATAACTTAATGGAAGAAGCGTTAAGTAATTCAGTAGGTATTTTTGCTCGGTCAGCACAAGTGTGCACAAGTTGACACGGGTTGCACATGCGTGCAGGGCCAGTATCTCGCGGACGAGATAGATATCTGTCACTTTAAAACTATACCTTGTGCAACCTAAGAAGCGGTTTTTGACACCTGTCATCTCAGTAGGTACATTTTATAACCTAAAATCGATTTTTGGTTATAAAATGTACTGAGATGACAGGTGTCAAAAACCGCTTCTTAAGTTGCACAAGGTATACTAATACAGTCGCTGTATACTTGTACTAATCGTGTTGGAGACAAATGTCCCGCGACACGTGTCGCCACTCTCGCCAGCTACGTTGGCTTAAGTGGCGCGACGTTCCCGGACTTGACGTCTTTCCTGGTGATTGGGCTGATATTGCCATAGACAGAGACACGTGGAAGAAAGAGAGGGAGGCCTTTGCCCAGCAGTGGGACTGGGACACTACAGGCTAATAAATAAAATAAATATGTCGGACGATGTTTCGCGTATTCGCAATACTCTGACTGACGTTGCTACCGACATAGTAAAGTTGTGTGATACCTGATACCTATGACAAGCGAAATCGCTGACACGTGTTGCGGGAAAACGCGTACCATTAGTTAAAACCATGTTAAAACTAGTTATCCCAGGGATTTTCAAACTTTTTCAGTCCGCGGTGCACTTGCCTGTCTAAAAATGTATCGCGGCGTCCTAACCTAGTTAAGGTATTTAGAATAGATAGGTATAATATGGTGAGGATCTGAGGATGATTGCCTGACGGCGCCCCTCAGTATTTTCAACGGCGCACCAGGGCGCCGCGGCGCATAGTTTGGAAACCCCCAAATTATCCCATATACTTATAATACCTCTGCAATAGAAACTAGTTGGGTTCTTCTACTAGCCCCGATGCAATGGAATTCGTCTAGTACGAAGAATTTTTTACATTTATCGGAATAATTCTTACACGGATACTTCTGATGATTAATGAATGGGGGCAATAATAGTAGTAGTGTTTAATGTAGTTTATTTTAATTGTATAATGAAAACACTAAAAGACTTTTGTTGCTGAAAAAATGGATTTTCCAAAACCATTGACCAAATAAAGTTGGGCTCTCCTCTTGCACATTTGATCTTGTAGACTCAAAATTGAACGGTCAATACCTATATAGCTATGCCAAGTTGCTTTCCCTATGAATGACCCTAGTCTCACCATATGTTTTTGTAATAAAAATATTTGGCATACAAAATCAGATTTTTTTTACGTTTTTCAGAATGGTATTACTTGTACTATAATTGCATTTGTGTAGGATATTTTCAAGAATAATCTAAATATTATCATATTATTAATAAACGGTGTTGAATATTTGTCTAAAACTACTTTTCTTTACAAATGGGAAAACTTAAGAAAATGGTCTGTGTAGACGAAAACATATGCATCGGGGCTAGTAGTTTTCATATATTTTTCAGTATACTAAACTTATACGTATAATATTTTTAGTACAAATTAGAGAAATTCCGGAATCAGATGGACAACGGTGACTTATTGCTTGCGAGATACCGAAAGATGACAGAAAACCTTAACAAGCCCACCGTTTTGACTCAGTCTACCGGGGACATTGCTTTTGGTGCCAGGATTTCATTGCTTGCTCCTCATGTTTCCGGTTGGTACTAGCTATAATTTTACACGTAGGTGTAGGTTGCGTTTTATACGGTGTTGCTTACCATCTGGTGATTCGTTTGCTCGTTTGCTTATTCCTATAACCAATTTACCCAGAATTTGCATGACAGACTATTTAGGAACGATCGAGGTTTCGTTGTATTCAAAAGTGTATGTATACCATAATAATATACCATTTAACACTTTTCAACTGACTTCGTTTTGTTTTTGCTTGTTTTTATTTAAGGAACGTTCACCGATTATTCGAAGACGGCTGGGCCGATTTGGAGGATACTTTTTTTGTTTAAGAGAGTATACTTACTTCACAGTTGGTCCCATTGTCAACAGGTGTTGTCAATGGGACCAACGATGAGGCATCTGATGATAAGATCCTGGAGAAATCGAGGGAACTCTTTAAATATTACAGGCACACCTATTGTGATTTGAGGATTTTTTACAGTAGCTCAGGCATTTGTTTTTGAAAAGGTGGAGTAGAGTTTGAGTGGAGTCGGTTCTTTTTTGTTTAAAATTAATTAGAACAATGTCAAAATTATTCCACAATAAATAAACGTGTGATTTCTATAAGTAGCTACATTTTTAATATTGAAATCATTTTTACAGTTTCTGATTCACCCAGTGAGGACTACAAGGGTCTCTTCTTAGGTGGCCGCATTTCACCAGACGATATAATGCACTCACAGGATCTCCGGGACGGCTGTACAGTGGTAGCTCAGATAGATTTAGTACCAGCAGAGAAACATACTTTCGTCATAACCAGTGCAGATTACTGCAATCGAGAACACGAAGTTTTGAAATACAATCAGGAATTCTTACTAACTCTCTCTAAATCAGTGAAGACGAAGGTGATTATTATAAAACATCTTAATATTGTAGTCGTACCGTTTTCTTTGCAGTAATTACAGTCGCCATCAGATATATCGAAGCGGCCAGGGTACTCAAAATATCTGAACATGTACGTTATCGCCTTGACAATAGAGGCTTTGTTAGTTATTTATGACCACCTTGGCCGCTCCGATATATTTGATGGCGACTGTACCTACCTATAAACGGCAAAGAATCGCTATTGGATATCTTTTCTACCTAGCGTTTATCCCGGCTTGACAACCTAATCCTATGAATTGGCGTAGACACTAGTTTTTTAGAAAGCGACTGCCATCTGACCTTCCAACCCAGGGATTAGGTCCAGTTTCCTTACGATGTTTTCCTTCACCGAAAAGCGACTGATAAATATCAAATAATATTCCGTACATAAGTTCCGAAACATCTGAGTTGCGAGCCGGGGTTTGAACGGTAGGTACTTTATACCAGTATTATTTCGGTTACATGCGGCAATGAAAGCGACAATGCCGGTGGCAACGCATTAATAAATCTCAATACCTTTATAAGTTATATGCAGTGATCGGCGAAAAGGATGCCACACCGCGGGAATTCAACTAGACATAGTATTATGGATGTGCCGTTTCGCCCGCGATACCACTTAAACTGCTCGAAAATATACGTGTTTGTATTATGTTTAATACAATGAATCAGTGTCGGTTACGACTTGTAATAACTAGTAGTCCGCCCCGAACTAAGAACTCGCTCGTTGACCAGTAAAATAATGGTTTGTTATTTTAATTTTATAGAGACCAAAAAAATAATAATATGTCAAATAAATAATTTCATTAAAGTACTTAATTAAATATATTTGTGAAAATTACTGTAATTTAATTTTTCTATCCCGCAAGTACCGCGGCATATCCATACTAGCATAATGATTGACGTCATTCACCCCGTGTGGAATCCTTTTCGCCGATCACTGGTTATATGGTTAAAGTACGGAAAAAATACCAGTACCGTTACACATTAAGCCACTGAAAAAAATAATTATATTATCGTAAGGAATCTGTATGACGTTATACTTTCTATGAAGTCCCTCCTTTTCAGCCCCTATATCTGCGGTTTGACCCGAACCCGATCCCGGGTCTTTGCGGCAACTTCCCATTATTCCTGAGCGCGCATGCGGTTTCAAATACGCGCTGGCGTATCCTGCCGGAGCAGAACCCTAATATCACACGTTTTGAGCAAGAAGGGAAACCGGTCCCTGTAAGTTTTCATATTATTTTAAACTTATATAGATGTCATATACAAAGGAAAAAGTGATATAGTCCTCCGGTGCCCTGGGCTGGGATTGAACCAGCGTCTTCTGCATTCGCGGCAAATTCGTAACAGAGAGGGGTAAGTCTAATTTTCAGAGAGTTTCAAAGATATCTGTAGAAAAAGTCATTAAGGCCTCAATTCAGTTATTCCTGCTGGTATACTTACAGCAAGGGACTTGCTGCCCCATGACTTGCCAAGCTATAAATTTTCGTCTCTCTGTAAAGTGTCGGTAATGCGCATGTGACATATGTGACGCCTATAGGTTCTTAGTATCCGCTTACCGTCAAGCAGGGCATATTCTTGATTCCGATCATTGCGGTGAGTATAAAAGTCACACGGCCAGGCGCACAATTTCCTAGTGGACCTTGTTCTAATTTGTGTTTTGTGTATATTTTATTTATAGGTACGGTCAGCAGCAGAAGTAGCTAAGCGGGTAGGGTGTTCAAAGTGACTTACACACGCTCTTATTCTGTTAACAATAAAGTCGTGTCCAGGTCATTTTGAACACCCTACGCGTAGCTTACATGTGCTTACTTTGGGGCCACTGGCCAGGTCGATCTGTTTCAAAATATTTATTTATTTACAAGCAAGTAAGTATGTTTATCTACACCCATATCATAAACCCTCCATGATGCGTTCAAAAACCGCACGTTATAACCACCATAAAAATAGATTGTTTCGTTAGTACATATAGTTAGAACAAATGTCTTATCTGTAACGATGTTATTATTATCAAATAATAAGCAAAAATTCGATATCATTATGAAAATCCGGGTGGGCCCCGCCCGCCGGCACGCGCCTCCCGACCGCCGGTACAATCGAGTTGGCCATGCCGATATTGCCGATGGCAGTGCAATCCGAGCAATGGCAGTCATTCAATCATCATTTAGGGTTTATAATATGTGTGTAGATAAAGCAGTGTATGCAACTATACGTAATTAGGCCTTAAAACACTCGTGTGATCTTATGTAGAGAACATGTTTATGCCATACGATAAATAAATAAATTATGAAACTCACTTCGTTCGTTTCATAAAACCACACTCGAGTTTTAAGGACCCCTATTAGGTAACAGTTACATAAACTACTATTCTCACTTTCAGGTAAATAAGGACATTGTAATAAACCATTGCGCCACCAATCTCAATTTAGGCGTAGACACTAACAAGGGGGCAATGGGATTCTACGGAAAAGTAAGTCATAAAAGCCAGATTAATTAACAATTAAATTTATATATTTGGCTTCAAAATATGATGCCAAAGTAATTACAAATTAATTACTTACTGTATGTTTGATCTTCTCTTTTTCAGTTTTACTCTCCTCTGATGAAAACGTGCTTGGATGTATTTGGGCGCGAGCTACCGAACAACATTTGGCAAATTCACATTCCCGTCGCCAAAGAATAAAACGCAAAGAATTTTAAACGGTTCCAACTGTCTTCTGGAATCATACACAAGTTTACCGACTTTTGTGTTAATTTGTATTGATTTGGGTGTATTTTAAATAATTGAGCGCCACCTGCGCATGCTTTGTGCTTTTATCGTTATTACATTATGATTATTTTTTAGCTATCGTGTCCTAGGCATACCAAATCCAGTATTGGTGCTTATTTAAAATTTCTCGGAATCTAAAAGGAAATCGTCTGTATAATAATTTTTATGGGGCCCCCCACTATCAGTCGGCCTGACGATATTGGCCTGTCAGGTTGTTTGGAACTGTCGAATGTTTGTTCTAACTCAAAGGCCGATACTGTCAGGCGGACTGATAGTCGGTGGGCCCCCTTATGGGCCATCATAGTGACGCAGTTATGCATTAGAGGGAGCTAACGATATTGCGATCTCGTTCTGTCGTATAGCTGCGTCCCTATGATGGCCCATCATGTAGAGCCAGCCTTAGGCGAGTGAGCGTTTTGCGTAGATGGTGTCAGCGTTAACGCGTAGCACAGCTACGAGCTATGCTGTAGACCGTTTCATGTTCAACAATGTAATATGGCATACAGTCAGCAGCAGAAGTTGCTGTGCGGGTGAGGTGTTCACAATGACCTTCACACGATCATATTCTCTTAATAATCTTAATAATAAAGTCGCAAAACCCCTTTTTGAACAACTCACCGGCTTAGATACTTCCCTGCTGACTGTACCGCGTACCTGGCAGACCCTATTGCGCTGGTTTGTTGGGCGCGTTGAAAGAGTTTCAGAATAGATATTTTCGACCAAAAGTCCACTACACTCACGCACTGTTGGGTTAAATATTTATCTATTTTACCTTCTGGCAGTTACCTACAAAAAACCATAAGCATATTATGTTTTATATGTGCGTAGGTACATATTTCGTTTAATTACTCATTTACATTCGTTAATTAGTTCATTTATAATAGTTATACAATTTTATCATTAGAGTTCTATTTATTGATTCTTATTGATTATTAAATTTCCGTGGTACTTGATTCGTTACTTGAAATAGTTTCATTTTTTGATGTAATTATTAAGTATAATGGAGAATGTTTGCCTCTCTTAGCAATCCTAGCATATTATGGTTGATCGACTTTTTTTCTATTATTATATAAAAATGGGACAGTTGCGTAGTCCGTCTACAAGCACGAGCGTTACGGCAAGCACACGACAGGGAAATAATAAAACTAAGCGTAAAGGATCAAAACCCATTTTTATATACTTAAATAATAAGTAAAAATCGTGTCCTTCCTATTATCCTATAATTACATTAGTGTAAATTCCAATGCAGTTTATTAACTATCTCTATATACTACATATCGTCACTACTTTGAAAAAACTTGTATCTTGTTCTGTCACTAAAAGAAAAATGTGGTAACAGTCTATGCGATGCATATAAATAGAGTTATTGCGTTTCAAAATTTAATAAAAGCAACGCTATTCCTAGCTAGAAAAATGCAAATCACATCAGAGCCAAAGTGAAGGCGAGCAAAAATGGAACCATAACGTCCGGGGTGGTTCATGTACTCGTAGCTCGTGTTTACGTGCGTTTGTCGTTGGGCAGAGTACGTGAAAAGCATCACTTGCAATAGATGGCGCCATAGACTCCTTTATTTGTCTTCCGTAACTTTTACCGTTGTCGAACAACTTGTGTAGGAAGACTAGGAAGTGCAAGCAGTAGGAAAGTACTATCTAGTCTAAGTATATAAGGTGGAGTTAGTACAGTCGCCATCGAATATATCAGAGCGGCCAAGGTGGTCACAAATCTATATCAGAACGTACGCCTCTATTTCAAAGCCGATGAAGTGCATGTTCAGATATTTTTGCATACCTTGGCTGCTTCGATATATTTGATGGCGACTGTATCTGCTTACACTTTTTCCCTAATCAAAGTTGAACCTTATTAAAGTAAACCTTTTATTCCATCGCCTCGAATTTTAAAGTCTCTCTTCTGCGCGACATGCGTTACATATGTAACGCTGATTCTCGTTTATAGTAAGGTGAGGCTTATTTCATAAGCAATAAGGTTCATGTCATATTGGCAGTCAACCGCGGTATACAAATTTATATTTCGCGTCTTAGCGTAACTGCAGCGGTGGCACTGTGGTATAGCATGAGACTTACGAACGAATGGGCGAGGGTTCAAACCCCGTGGGACGAATTAAAACTAGTTTACCTAAATAGACTATTACTTAACGAACTCTTTCGAAAAAGCCGTTGGACATGATTGTAATTTCCTCTTCAATATTTTTCTTAAGAATGCACAAAAAATATACGCGAATACTCTCATTGAATTGTGCCAATGTGAATATCCAAAAACATGCGGATATTATACGTTACATCCTTATTGCAGACAGTACCTACTGCTGCGGCTGTACTTTTACTTGTACAAGTATATAACTGGTCACTTTTTAACTTTTAATGCCCTTTTTGTTTAGAAAGTAGGTATTTCAGATTTAAATTGGAAATTTCCTTACGAAGGACAAAATCTTTACAAGTTACCATAAATCAACCTAGGTTTCCTAGGGCATTAGATATTCTAACCTTAATTATTGTAACGATCTATTATAAAGAGTACCTAAGCTCTTGTAAACATCATTAGAGGTATACCTATCCCATCTCTTAATCTCTAGGCTAAGGACAAACACTTAAAAGAAAGTGGTTGTGGTGAACATTTGTTTGCGCTCGTTATCGTCTCATTTAAAATACGGCATTCGATCTGAAGGCATCGAACTTATTGCGTCTACCTTCGAAACCATGAATAAGTCATATGCTTCGTTATAAGAATTGCTCTAAAAGTGTCATGAATATCCTGGGGTGGTTTTGTCGCAAAATCCAATCGTAATTTTTTGCATTGTGAATATAATTTACAGTGCTTGAGATATTGGAGTGACATAACGGAATTTGATTTATAGAATAAGGATCACTTCTAATTGTGACTAATGACAGGGTGCAAGCATTCGCTTCTTTAATTTGTGAAAACCTCAAATCGGTCAAGCGAGAAGGAAAGATGTTGAGCCAGCGTTTTTCACTCAAAGCGGCGGCTGAAAAACTGGGGCGTCGGATAAACGGTAAGTGCGGCTTGTTGAAATTCAAAGTACCTGTTATTATGATCTTTTTATTGCATTTAAAAATTATCAATTATCTCTAAGTAACTCGTTTGTCTCGGTTCGACAAACACACTGAAATTATAGCGATTCAAATATAATTTACTTCTAAAGATATGGATGTGAAAGAGGTAATCTTACAAATTTTATTCCAAATCGTATGCATGCAAAAAGCATGTATTTGCGAAGGATACCGGGCCCCCATGAAATAAGCTTATCCCGAAAGGAAACGATATTTTTATACAATAACTCCACCGGTTCCCTCATGTCATTTGGCTCTCCCCATTTTCGTTGGTTTCATTTAACAAGTATGTATCTACACCTTTCCCTCTATTTTATCAAATTATAAAAAGAGCATAGAACATATACAGTAGTCACAGATTGAATTGCCGAAGCTAGCGCAAATGAATGTTAAGGATTTGTCTACTTGATTTCATTCACAACAGGTTTGTTAAATCAAGTTGTCCTGGAACTGTGCTGTTAGTTCGATATTAAGTAAGTTAATATGAGAGTTAAAACTGAGTACCGTCGCGTGCTACAAGATTGCCTACGATGCACAACTTTGGCTGGCTTGAAAAACATGGATTTCTTCACCAAACAGGTATTTATACATATACCTGAGATGGGAGAAAGGAGCCGGTACATCAAATAATTAAAATAATATATGTAACCAAACTAAAATTATGGTAACTCAAAAATACTGATAACTAAAAATCTATCTTTAAAAGCGGCTCCTGTGGCATAGTACCGAGGATTTAACTGACCTGAACTTCAATAAAAAAACTAGTTTACCTAAATAGACTTAGTAGTTTTGTTTAACTAACCAGTACTACTATAATCCCGGCCGTTAAGCTGGAAATAATGAAGTACCTGTTCCTCAGCGCTAAATCTCAGAAACTCAAGTAAAGTGCAAGGGTTGGCCTGAGGGCGATCGATGGCTAGTTGAGAACTACACCGGCTTCGCAGAAACTCGTTCACAGGTTACCTGGGGTAATTGGCTACAGATTAAGGCAGGTGGCTAAATAGAGTGTTATTTTTAATGGGTAGTTACATGTATTTGGCGTAAACATTTCCATGTAAGTTTTATTCAAAAAGGGTTCTTGTAGAATTTCCAGATTCTAAAAATAATATTTCTCATTCGTATTCAGAAAAAAGATTAGGGTATTCTTTCAAAGTTGTATCGTATGTTTGAATTTTTCTATAAAATCAACTTCTATTAAGTATACTGAAAAATATTTTTTGCATAATTACAGGGTTTTATAGCTGTTCAGTCAGCAGCAGAAGTAGCTAAGCTGGTAGGGTGTTCAAAATGACCTACACACGCTCTTATTTTCTTAACAATATAGTCGTGTCCAGCTCATTTTGAACACCCTAGCCGCTTAGCTACTTTGGTAGCTGATTGTTCTATTCTACTACTTTTAGGCACATTTGTTTTATCCATAAGGCATACACAATGTATTAAGAAAATTCATAGACAAATTTAAGCATTTTGTCTATGAATTTGCTGAATTCAGCTCAGGTGTGTGGTGTGCCTTAGTAAGGATAGATAGTATAGGCCGATAAAATATGGTTACAGTGATTGTAGTCCACTGACAGAGTCGCAGGCAGAGGCTAGGAGGTAGGATTAAAATACATTATATTATTATATAATCAAAGCTTAGAAAATAAATCACTGTACAATTAGGTAGGCATAGTTGATATAAGTATGTATAGGTATCACAGAAACATTGTTTAAATTCAGTTTCCGTGAACCCATTTAAAATTAAAGTTGGCGGTCTGTATGGTTAATTATAAAATTATAATTTAGAGCTAGTCAGGTTGTCAAGTTGTCAACCTGCGAGGTTATTTGGCCTCTCGAGTTGAATGCTTGAGGTATTATGAAAATTTAATTAGTTTAGCTCCCGCGTGGGGTTGCTGTAAGTTTACGCTTCGAATTCATAATGCAGCTCCATAATTACGGACTGTGAAACGAGTAACATTTTTATAGCGCTGTAATGAATGGTATTAAGAAACTAGCTGGTTTTTGAGGAGCCTCTTAAGCTCAAGTCTAATTAAATTTACGGAGACTCGGGAATTCGTCGGTCGTCTTGCTAATGGGATTGCTCATTCTTCACCGACCGCGAGATC
This sequence comes from Pammene fasciana, assembly GCA_911728535.1. Taxonomy (NCBI): domain Eukaryota; kingdom Metazoa; phylum Arthropoda; class Insecta; order Lepidoptera; family Tortricidae; genus Pammene; species Pammene fasciana. The sequence continues at coordinate 12,539,813 of OU452276.1, read as the reverse complement.
CGTATACGTCCAGTAGCCGTCGATACTTGTGCTGAAAGGCCGGGCGGCCGTTTGGCTTTTCATTGCGCTCAGACACTAATCTGCTCTAAGAGGAGGGTGGCGCCGTCGCCGTGGCCCGCGGTCGCGTTGCCCATCTCGTATATTTAAAAATAAAATTATTATAGTCAACTATGATTTTTGGAAATTTACGACATCTTTTATATAGATATAGGTATCTATCTGTTAGAAGTAGAAGTCTGGAGAACATAAATATATGTGCTAAACTCAATGTGGTATCTTCACATTAAAGACTGTTTACGTTAAAATCCGGCCACGCATGATCTGGTACATCTCCCTTTCGGATACACATTTTCAAGCAGTTCTTTTTTGTAAATAATCTGTAATCATAGTAATATATAATAAAAATAGAATCATATTACAATTGTATGGGCTTGTCTCAGTTTTTACTGAAGGTATTCCATCATATCTTTAATGTTTTGTCCAGCGTTTTTTGATAATCTTCACTCGCTTCCTGCTACAATACCACAATTGTATTTATATTTTCACAACCGGTTTTATCGTCCATAGAATGTCATCTTACAAAAAAAAAAATGTTTTGAAACTCTATTCTACTTGAGGTAGTCAGGAAAACTTTCTACTCCAAGCACTGAAAGTAATTTTTATATGGCAGCCATTTTTTTGTCAAAAAGTGAAACTCACCAAAGTTAGAACACCTCCGAACTATTTCAATCTAAATACACTTAGAAAAATGTTAGCTATGGTGAAAAGAGAATTTAATAAGGTTTAATTTGATTTATCTTATTTATAATAAAAAACTATTTTTAACAGGAAAATTTGGTAAACACTGTCAGAACACTGTGGACAACAAAATATAGGCACTGCGGAATATATAGTGATCAAACTCATAGACAACGTAACGTTTATATTATGTTTTCAATTTTATTATGTAGCTTGATTAGAAGTGTTGGTCCAACTTATTAATTAGAAGTGTTGGTTGAATATGCACATTCAATAAAAAGATGTACCATACCATGCGTGGCCGGATTTTAACGTATACAGTCTTTATGCACAATATTACATGTCCAAATTGAAATATTATATAAAATATTACTGGACAATCTTACACAAATCAACCTAGTCCCACGATAAGCTCAATAAGGCTTGTGTTGTGGGTAATAGGCGATGATATATATAATAATAAATAGATATAGATAAATACTTAAATACATAGAAAACATCCATAACTCAGGAACCTGTGATTAGCACACAAATAAATGCCCTGACCAGGATTCGAACCCGGGGCCTCCTGCTTCATAGGCAGAGTCACCACCGACTAGACTAGTAGGCCTCATATAATTACACAATGTCTTAATATTATTGATATCTTTGTATATTAACATAATTTAATGTAAGAAAAATGTATTTATGTTTGCCCGTAGGTAATCCGCGGGACGTTACGTGATACTTATGTGTGAACAGGTAACTTATGCTTTAAACTCCACTACCTATAATATAATAAATAATATTATTATGTACCTATGTGTAACTTTACTACCTACGTTAACTCCTATAAAAGCATTTTTCACATCAAAATAGAGACCGTGCTCTTAGAACAAAGTAAGCTACACTGTCTAATTATCTTGGTTTATTTTCTCCGTGTACGGAGAGGGAAGGAAACTCCAACTCTTCTGCGTATTTACCGTTGGAACTTATCCAGTATCCACCCCTCAAGTGAGATATGGTTCGGTAGATTGCACAATCTCAGTGCGTGGTGGAAGGAAACGGTTTCAATTTGTTACTTACTCTGGAGAGTTAATTAACGTTACCGGTATATTGCGAACCAATCAAAACGGTTGTTTTACCAATATTAAAGATTTATTATAAGTGCATATTCTCTGCCAATATATAAGTTTATTTATGCCATAGTATATATATGCCAATTTATTTTTATATCTAAGTTAGTTGTTGGTAGTCTTTGTATGTTCCTATATAAATATTGTCATTTTCATTAAAAAAAAATATATATACATGTGTATATCTCAGTCAGTTATATTCAACTTTTTTGTAATGTACCTATTGGAAAATGCTTGTAGGTTTTCCATTATATTTTAGACATTAAATATTTTAATTTGAAGCGGTTGGATGTTTGTTATTGTTAAATTTCAGTGCATTATTAATAAGTTGCCGTGGGGTGCCCGGCCTTAGAATTGTCCCCCACCATATCGTCCCGTGGTTGCAGTAGGAGTCTGCTAAGGGAATATACCGGGAGATGGGCAGAAGCATCTTCCGAAAGCCTAAACAACAATAAACAAAAAAAAACTGCGCGCGCCAACCCGCCTGCCAAGCGTGGCGTATGGCAAATCCCCCCTTAACCTCGCCTCGTCCTACCCAGGCTTTAAATTATATATATATTTTGTGATTTCAAAAGGACAACGGGCAGGACGAGGTTAAAGGGGAGGCTTATGTTCAGCAGTGGACGTCTTATGGCTGAGATGATGATGATGATGATGATGATGATGATGATAAGTACCAACAGTCGGAGAGAAATATCGGAGCGGCCAAGGTGGTCAAAAATTTCTGAACAACGCCTTTATTGTTAAGGCTATAAGGTGTTTGTTCAGATATTTTTGAGTACCGTGGCTGCTCCGATTTGATGGCGACCGTTAGAAGGGAATTGCAACATTGACTGGAGTCTGTCCGGAAAGAGAAGTGTCGTAGACTGTATGAGCTCCCATATAAACTACGACACTTCTCTCTCCGGACAAACACTAATGGGGCCTGATAGTGGTATCGGTCGGCCTGAAGATATTGGCCTGTCAGTTGTTCGGAGCTGTCAATTTTTTGTTCTAACTGACAGGCGGATATCGTCAGGCGGACTGATAGTCGGTGGGGCCCCTAACAGAGGTACCTGTTGTGATTAGTTATAGAGATTAATGATTATGTTTGATTGAACTTTTTTTTCAGTTGTCGAACGTAGCGAAATGATAACATAGCTAAATTTAATCCAGCTGTTAACCGAGAAAACCCTTAGAGGAGAAAACCAGTAGTTAAGTAAATAAGCGGATTTAGCAATCCCTTTGCAACTGTTGCAATTTGTAGGCAAGTGTTTACTCAATAGGTGTACGGTGGGTAGATACTAGTTAGTTAGTGACTTTGGTAATAGTAATCCTCCCATTGCATAGTAATTAGTGCTCACGAGGTCTGAGTTCTATTCAGCAGATAGTACCAATGTAATACGCTGAATGGAGTTAGTTAGTGTTGTATAGCTGTTTACGTAAATGCAGTAGGTACCAACCTATTTATAATAATATTCACCTAAACAGAAATTAAATTTAGTGGAGCGTACACAAACCTGTTATATCCACTAGAAGTTAGACTATAAATAATCCTATTTTTAGGTTTTCATTTATTCTAAACATAAGTATACTTAATACTTAATTGAAACCAAGTTTTTTTCGAAATAATCAAAACAAACTTTGAATCGAAATGCTGGGATGTCTTGACGAAACTCTCCCGCTCCGCGCTCTTTCGGTAACATGTGCAATATTTAAATACCTTATAAATGGAATCAATCCAAAGTACCTACTTAGGAAATTTGTTATTTTCTACAATCTCTTCAATGACGTATTTAAGGGACTGACTCCGGGGTCATGAGATCCACGCGTGATCCACGCCCTCTCGCCCTCTATTTATCTCCCTTCTGTAATGTCTTCCAATTGCATATAGAATCGAGTGCTCAAACATACCAGTGTAACCGTGACCGCCTAAGATGACAGTATTGTAGAATACATAGCAGAGTAAGGGTGGGTTGCACCGCGCACAATTAACGGACTCATCAACGTTAAATATGGCGACGGAGCTGTCATCCCATAGAAAACAGTCAAACTTGTCATACAAGATTTTTTTTAACGATCACGTTGACGTTAACAGACGGTTTGGTGCAACCGGCCCTAAGTCTCATAAATTATGGAAAGAATGTATTCTCAAACATGCGCGGAAATATTGTCGTCATGTTTGTAATACCAGGATCAGATTTCATCCCTCAAGGGATTTTTTCACGGATATAATCCCTCCGGTGCTAGTTAGTAGTTATTAGTTATGCATCAAATTATGACCAGCATGTGCCGAGCGAACAGCGCATTTGCAGCGTATACGCAAATTTAAAAAACTTTCATATGAAGGCATAAGAAGCCACACACAGTGGAATATAGCGCAGATCTAAGTGGATTCAGCTATAGCTGGAATTTAAACAATATTCAGCCCTATGAGGAAAAGTGTGAATGGGCTCCATATAAGAAATACCTAAACTGGCTGGACTGAATATTGTCGATGGAAAGTATGTGTTGTCACTGTTGTCTTACGTGTCTTAGTTCGTCTGATCGCCCGACTCACCTACGCTACGCTTGATAAATGTTTGAAGTAACACCCCGGGCAACACTTTCCGTGAAACGCCGTTCATTAACGCCCACAATAGACTTGATAACAATTCTAAAAACTCGTCGCGCGGAGAACAATGGCTTATCATAGCGACAGATCGCTTGATACTCGCATCATTGTGTAGCGCGCTTTATAAACGAATAGGTATGTTTGCTCACTGAATGGGGGAGGCTCTATGACTGGTGGGATTTATCTCATAATCCTACTTTTGTCATTATATTTGCGTGTTATGTTATGACTAATATGCAAATGCTTAGTGCTTAGCTTATTACCGGGGGTTAAATTTGGCTCGAGAAGTCAGAATGGCTGTTTGCCTGTAATGCCTAAAAATTGGTATATGCCTTTCTTTTCCAAGAGTAGCGTTATTTTATTATATCCAGAAGAGAATCCGAAAGTGAGTCGTGTGATCTGAATAGGACGATGATTATATTAACGCAAAAATGAGGGACAAGCGATTCCGTCTTAGTGAAAGCCCAGTAAATGAAGCCTCTAATGTAAAAGTGAGTTATTCAAATAAATTGCGGGTGTTTCGGAATAAGACCTGCAGCAAAACTGTCCTTTCCGGCCTTCCTGCATAAACAAAGTCAAGTTAGGAAAGTCCTAAACTATAGGACAAATATTGAGTCCAACACAATTGAGTCCAGTTTCGTTAACATAATGTAAATTGAAAGGATTTTTTTATTTACCTCTACCACTTTATTTATCGGTGTCAAAATCCAATCCATATCTTGTTATTTTTTTGTTATGATAAAATTCAAGGTCAAAATTATTATGAATATATAATTTTTTGTATCTGAATTATGTAGTTTAACTTTATCGATTCAAAATCAATGAGATTCATGAGAAAATCCCTTTGTTCACAGATTTAGGACGAGCTTCTCGCGAAACGGTCAAACTTTCGGAAGCTCAAATTCGCGGTGCGAATATACTTCTCCTAGGTCCAGCAAGAAGCCGTTGCCATGCGGTAAGTCCCTTACTTAACTAGTAGTCTGCATCGAACTGATGACTCAATTGCAAACGAGTTTACCAATATAACAAGACCCGTATGTAGATAGTTTTAGCGCCTTTTAGTTAGATCGATCCTGCTCGTATAATAACTCTCTAACTACTAACTCATTATATTTATCTCTGCTATAACTCCAACAAATTTCATAAAGATCAGGAAAACGGAGTTAATGCTGCAAATATGCATGGACGTCCCGATAGCCAGCTGACAGTTCCGTTGTATCCGAAGTCGGCTATAAGAACCATCACGCTCGGTTCGGTTGATTAACACAGAAGATTGCAGCATGTGGCGTGGCCGCACGTTTGCTATTTAGCCTACTTACTCTTTTCGATTGATTTTAATTTCACAAGTCAACGTACACAACACAACTCTCGAATCTTCGAATTCTCGAGTCATCTCGGGTCTCGAGTCTTTTTATAAACAACCATATATTTTGACTAAATGAACATAAAAAAAGGCGAAAAAAATGTCGTAGTGTATTTAGGCCAAAAACAGGCTAAGTGCGAGTCGGACGCGCGCACCGAGGCTTCCGCACACACCTATAACAATTGCTATTTCTTATGATTGCGTGAACATAAAAGTTTCGTTTTGTATTTATAGACCTGAGTATTTGATATGAGTTTCAATTTAATACCTCTACGCGTTTACGAGGAAAAAGCAAGTAAGTTTAAAATTTTCAAAATTATTTTTTGTATGATTTTACTAAAAATGTCAACTTTTTGTAATTTTTCCATTGTCTATGCTATATGACGTCGCTTCGTGCCAAATTTCAAGTTTCTGAGTTCACGGGAAGTACTCCGTAGGTTTTGCGAGTGCCGAAAAACTCTAAAATTTGCAGCATACACGACTGTATCTTTTGATTGCGTTGGCTTTTCAGTTTGATTTTTTCACAGCTCCATGGGACAAGAGACCTGAGTATTTGATATAAATTTCAGCTTGATACCTCCACGCGTTCCTGAGAAAAATGGTCTTGACAGACAGACAGACAGACGGACAACAAAGTGATCCTATAAGGGTTCCGTTTTTCCTTTAATAGCGGAAAATTGGCGCTCGGCGAGCTTAGATTCTCGAGTCGCGGACATATTTTTCTCGGCTGATGTCAAATTTCTCGAGTTGAGAAATCTCGAGCAGAAACCCTAAGCACAACACACCTTCCGTGCACCGCTGAGCACAGGGTTGTCGACTATATACATTAAATGCTGCAGTTGCAACAATAGACAAAATATCTGTAAGTAACCTATAAAATACCATGAATGATATTGAACGAAAACATGTTTATTTGGTGTTTATATCAAATAGAACAGTTTCATGTATCGATAACACGAAATATTGAATAAATAGACTGCACAGCTTTGGTTTTTACGTTTACGGTTTTTGGTATTCAACGATTTGATACAATTATGGTGATTCAAAACACGTGATTGCGGTGGGATCTGTTGAATGTTGTCGTTATTGTTTCACAGCAAAAAGAAACAAGTTTTTGTTTAGGAGTTGCGAGTTGTTCAGTTGTTACAGTTGTTCGTTGTCGGAAACCGATCCCATGTGAATAATTCATGGCTCGATCGGAACATTACAATAACATTTGTTTGTACTGAGACTAAACTAAAATTTGATTAGATCAACATATCTTGGTTTAATAGTAATTGGTCTTCAATAAACTGCAAAAGCCTGAAACATATTATGACCGAAAATAGCTGTAAGAACTTTACTTCACGCTCCGTTCATGCGATTTATGCAGATTGCAGCAGCATGTGCCGTGCATGTCATATGATAAAATCTTAAGATTTACTTTAATGCCAAAGTACCTAATAAAATGTTTGTAAAATCATTCAAATTCTTTGCCTATAATACCTTTTAAAAGAATTTTCCAGTTTATTAATACGAGTATGTGGCCGAAAATTTAATAGCAAATTATCACTTTCCAAACTATTTTTCCCTTATTTTCAATTGGCAAAATCGTCAGATGGCATAGTATCGTTTCGCATAACTAGTTTTCGGATAATTTTATTTGGCATACTAACCTAACCTATGCGAAATGAAAATTCGACCAAATAAAACTATGCGGAATAATAATTTGGTAATAGTTGGTAAGCGAACTAGGTAAATGTTCTGCGATAAGTTGTTTTGGAAACGAAATTATGCCAAATTATTATGAAAACAGGTGAATTCCTATATATTTATTACTTTTCAGTCCTTTAACTGACTGTCCTCTACAGGACAAACAATCGGACGGACGGTGGAACATTTATTAATAGGATACCGTTAACATCCTTTCGGTACAGAACTCAAAGATACAATTATTAAGACCAAAAATTGCTTGCAAAAATGAATATCGTTGACCAAAAGGAAATCCCCAAAACTTGAGCCACTGAGTCCCCTTCAGAGACTTATCAAGACTTATTCGAGTGCTGAGACCCAAATATAAAATATTAGGAGTGTTTACCCCGTTTGAAGTAAGTGCCCATCGAGGACTTGCGGGAATTGGGAATACCATATCTGTATAAAAATGACGAGTTACTTGGGTTCCAATCAGAAGTAAAACGAAAAAGTGGAAGAGTTTTTTCCGGACAGAAAATTACGCCGAGGACGCGCTCATAAATGTTTATTATCCGATAAACGCCATACTGGTCAAAGAGCTGGCCACGTCAGATATGACACAATAATGAGAGCAATTAAACCTATGTAGTTAGATTCTTTACCATCGTGATTGCTAGATCCGGGCATCTGATAGCTTTTAATGGGTGGAGGTCAGAGTTACAGACCAACAAAGTAAAGACTGCCGAAGTTGATCGTTTATATCGAACAGGGCCTATATTTTAACATTAGAACAAAAAACACTGTGAATTATTGCGGAAACAAAAACAGTAGGCGATATGGCTGTGGCTAATTAATTCCATAATTCCCCATAATATTGTACAGTCGCCATCAAATATATCGAAGCGGCCAAGGTACTCAAAAATATCTGCACTTTATCGCCATGACAATAGAGGCGTTGTTCAGATATTTGTGACCACCTTGACCGCTCCGATATATCTGATGGCGACTGTATCAAAGCCAGAACCCTAGGATTTGTTTTCTTCAAGTTATTTGCATTATTTGAGCTCCACCACTTTACAACTGCCAGATGTCCGATCTAGAAACAAGCATAGTATAGCAAACTAACGGGAGAGGTTTCGTCGCTCTCATTATTGTGGCATGTCTGACGTGGCTAGCTCTTCGTCTATACTAGAAGTTCACACTTTTCCATTAAGCGGGGGCTTAAAACTTACCACCCACTGACCTCCTTAGTTGGCGACTCGTTTACAATACTTTATTTATTAAATATGGTCGAGGAAAACACTATATTTCGCACCACGAGGGGCATAGTTCAAGTAAATTGATTTGAAAGTGGCTAATATATCTCGTCGGTATATTCTGAATCTTTGTTTATTGTTTATGCGTGACCCGTATTCAAACAATGCCGAGAGTTATTTGTCAACAAGTTTAGTCCACCATGGACAGGGGCTATTATTCTACAAGAGCCATGGATTTATATTATAAATGAGAAATGGGTTTTCGAACTCTGAAGACAATTAGAGAATAATACTTTTAAAGCTAACGATGTCCGTGTTGATATTCTAAGAGAAAATTAGGCAAAAGGGGTAAAATACGTTCCTAATTTCAATCATGAAATCAAATTTGTGAAAATGCTCGAAACTCTTGCATTAATCTAGAAACCTTTTTTACTAAATTATACAATGTCCATAAACATGAAAAAAGCTTGAATTGATCATAGCATATCATATTTCGCGTTACCTGTCCGTTCATCTCGACATAGTTCATCTGATACATGTTGTATGTTTCAAGAGCGTAATCGTAAATAACATTTCATATGTTCAATATAATGGGTAGGTATATTAACTTAATACCGTTTCATTGCTTTTAAATTGAGATTTCGGCTCCCAAAATCATGAAGGGAATTAGTTTAGTTTAGATAATTGTTACGCAAGCAACGTTGCAGAATTATAAACTCATTAACGCGGCACCAATAAATTAATTTATTCTCAGGAATCAAATTATTTCCTTCAAGGAATTTGAGTTCTTCAGAAAAGAAAATTCAAAGAGAATATTCCGTCATAAAAATTCAGTTACTTAGTAACGGCGCGCCATAATTTGTATGGCGGCGATCATCCGCCGAAAAACTTCGGACGTCATTAAAACTTATAATGTGCAAAGATTCTAGCACCGTGACGAAAACAGGGTGTACCTCTTTCCAAGTTAAGCATTTCTTCGGCAAACTGAGGCCAAACGGAGTCATTTTAATTTTAATCACGTCGCGAGAGTCCAAGTTGTACGTGCTTTTCATAGAACTTCTTCGTTAAAAAATAACTTACATTTATTTTGTGTGTAATATGATACGTATATTTTACTTTTTCACTTAATCGTGGATTGTTAAAAAAATCGTTGTTCATAAAAAAAACTGTAAACCGACTAAGGAAAAAAAAAACATGATTGAGTTGGTTAAAATGTAATCTATTTTACCCGGGCCATAATAACGAATTGTTGACACCTGATCCATAAAAAGCGGAAGAATAGTTTAGGCGCTACGGAGGAACATACGTAAATTCAAACATACACATATTTCGCATACACAACATGTACTGCAATGTATTCGGGAAAAAATTAGGAGCTTTACTAAATCGTGTTTTTAGAGTGTATGTTTTGCAATTTTTTTTCACGAGTTTTTTTTTCGTTTTTCATAAATAGAATACATACATTTCATAATTAAAATGATCATCAGTATTTTTGTTACACCTTGTACCTATATACCTATCATCACTACATAGTATAAAACGAAGTCGCTTCCTGCTGTCTGTCCCTATGTATGCTTAGATCTTTAAAACTACGCAACGGATTTTGATGCGGTTTTTTTTAATAGATAGTGTGATTCCAGAGGAAGGTTTATAATGTATAATTGCACCCGTGCAAAGCCGGGGCGGGTCGCTAGTATATTTATAAACCAAATATGATAAATTCGTTCTTTGGATCACAATCTAAAAAGCTAAACCTGATCCTGATTATATTTCTTTAAAAAATCTGAAATAAGTGTTACTTTACCGAAGTTGCAGTCACAATGTACCTATGACGCGTACTTCGATATTAGAGTTACTAAAACTATTTCCTTGTTAGATCATTTTGTTTCTTTGTCATTGGAGCCCAGATTGTCGCGACAGTATCTAATTCGCGAGATAGACTACCCGTCTCTTTTTAATTGATACAGTCAGAAAAGGACGTAGACTATCTCGCGCGCGAGATACTGTCGCGTCACTCTTGGGCCAAAGGTGCAGTGAGCCATTGGTATTTTAACTATGTAACTGTGTTTATTTTATCAATATCATTTTAACGAGAACTGTCTCGAGTATCTGTGTGTTTTTTGTACCTTTTGTCATTGACTAGGGGTTTTCAGGCTCTATAGTTATATGATAGGCTGATTTTTTTGTTTCTTGATTTTTGTAAAGTACTCGTACTTCGGTGTCCATTCAACAAAACAAACCAGATATTTGTTTGTTGCTTGTCTTGCTATAAAATTTACGGATACCGGATATAAACTGAAAAAAATGGATTTCGCTTCAGTTTATTTCAGTTCCTGTGCTATTATAGGCAAAACACCGCAAAAGTACTTTACTTTGATTTGACAAAAGCCATCTCCTTTACAACCAAGATAAATGGATTTTATCTCCCTTGAAAAACGTAGGTAATCTCGTTGGTCGCGTCACGGGTGTTTTCTTCTTACGTGGTAATATTTTCAGATGTTAATAAAAGGAGACCATTACTCAAGACGAGTAATTTTTTCGCTCGCTTTAGCCAACGCATTGCGTACTAATAAATATGAACGCGCATAGGTTAGGTACATAATACAGGGTGTTTTTTCAATAACTAGCCATATTATGGGAGGTGATTAGGTATTAGTCATACTGAACAACTTTTTCTATTGGACCAACCGCAAAATCCCAAAAAATATTTGGCCTCCCTATAGAAAACGTCAACGTCTGATCGACCGAAATGTATGAATTTTGAGATTTTGGAGTTGGCCCCATAGTAAAAGTTGTTTAGTATGGCCTACCAAATTACCTCGCACAATATGGCTAGTTATTGAAAAATCATCCTGTATATCTACTTTCCAGTGACGAGATCAACTATTTTATAGGCGAGCCGCAATTGTTTTCATATTATATTCTTCGTGACCTACTTATAATTACATTTGGATTTAAAACAACTTTACGTGCACATGCGTTTTGGATCACGTATTTCGCACTAATCAGAAATAATGTTTAATATTAGAATATAAATACACAAGAATGGCGCCAAATGAATGTAAATTGTGTTGTTAGGTAAAATGTTATTCATAGAACTAGTAAAGCTTCATTTATATTCAGTGGAATTATTGGGGTGTTGCGAACAAAGTGAGGTGGACTGAAATTAGACAACGCTACGGTCGTGTGTGCTCACTCAAATCGTACAAGCTTAGCGAGCTTAACATTTTTGAACAGTTTGAAGTTTTCTTGACCTTTTTAACGTTTCTTTTAACTGTTGACGTGAAAAAAAATTTACAAAAGAAAGTTTTGTAATTTAATAAAAAACAAAGCAACCTGTATTTATTTGCGCTTTAAACTTATATGGACCTAAATAATTTGGTATAATACTTCAGCTAGGCGTGTATATTTTTAATTTTTGCTATTTAACAGAATTTTTCTGTAGAAAATTCACATATATTGTTCAAAGGCCGGTAGATACACGGACTACAAAAACTGATTAATTACAGGGACCTAGGTAGGTATAACTATACGAGTAGACAGTAATCGCATATCTTTAGGAGCACCAGAGGAAATTAGATTTCCGATCATATACCAAAACGTATGTTACAGATGTCCAGGTCAAGTTATACTAGGAACGGACTCACATTAGAGTTACTGTTTTATGAATTCGCTGGTAGTGTACGAGGTTAGGAATGTGTCTCCCAGATTCAAGCGTCATGGCTCAGCCTCAGAATTCGTGCTGCAACGGTATTCACTTTGTGTCAGGCTACTCAAAGGCTTTATTGGTAAACTACCTACACACACACACACACACACACACACACACACACACACGCACACACACACACACACACACACACACACACACACACACACACACACACACACACACACACACACACACACACACACACCGAGAAACTACTGTTCCTACACTTACATTTATAAAATTAGGTAAGTTGCATAGACAGAGAAAGAAAGGACAAGGGTTTTAGTCGTAAATGATTTCGCAGGCTCCTGCCAGTGCATAACAAATATATGTGTAAGATCAGCGTCTTAGTCATATAAATAGAAGGTTTATGTTCGATCAGGTACCTACAGTCGATGTCAAAGATATGTTCACAGTTTTGCGCCTTATTACAAGGGAGTAAGGAGCAAATGTGTCAACATCTTTTTGATGTCGGCTGTACCTATATAATGGCCTATCAGTCGCGCCGCAGTTGAGATGTTTGTATTTGGCAGAGGATGCGCACAGGCAGCGGGCGCTGTTTGCTTTTCAAGACGCATTTTCGTTCCAGGGTTGCCACATGGTTTTTATGGCAATTTACATCTAATCATAATTCGCGGACTAATTAAAAAAACAATTATAGTGCGTATAATAAGAATACAATTCCTATTGGTATTAATGGGCACATTTTTAAGAATATACCTTAAATGTAACTAAATATTTAATACACAAGCCAAAAATTGAAATGACCTTTGAACATTCCTAGGAATCCTAAAGACACTCCTACTGAATGCTGGCAACAAGAAACGTTATAAAGTATAAAGTTCCTAATAAATACATTGTGGTACAGTCGTCATCAAATATATCGGAGCGCCCAAGTTACTCAAAAATATCTGACCATGCATTTTATCGCCTTAACAATAGAGGCGTTGTTCAGATATTTGTGACCACCTTGGCCGCTCAGATATATCTGATGGCGACTGTACATTGTATTTGTCCCACTATGAAACCCTGAATGACACTCCAATATAACTTAGGTAAATCAGCATCTAATTTAATAAAATAGAATTTTATATTTACATAAAGTATATTGTTGTAATTGCACCGCAATGCAGTGCGCGCTTTTTATTTGAGGGTAAATCCACGAGAGCTTAACGTCAATTAGAAATGATTAATTCACATTTTTACTAACGAACGGTGCGAATTCAAGTGGAAATATATGGCCGTTACCATTACTCACCGCCGCTGCTCAATGGCCATACAAACATCCAAACATCAAATCGATCTGAGAGGTTCCAAAACCATCTAGGGAGGATTGGTTGCGTTCCAAAACCTCACAGCCAACGGGAATTTAGTTCTTTTTTGGTCACTCTGTATTCGCTGTGTGCATGAGTGTGGCGCCATCTGTTGAGCAGGGGGTTAAAGGGTTTTTTCTTTTTTATTAATGGCATATACTCCTTGCTTATATGAAATGTCACTGGCTGATTCACTATTTTGACAGTTGATCCTATAGGTGATTGCAAATATTTTGAAATGTGATATTGACAAGAGCCCAATTTCTTGTTACATTGTGCGCTGCGATCGTTCACGTTACCCCCCCACCTTGCACTTCGCACATAGCCAATACGTAAAACATCACGGTTGTAATTGACTATTTACCTGGATATCTAATCGTAATCATACCTAATTTTTGTGGCAGCCCTACGGAAAGCGTGCAAATATGGTACGTCTTGGAGAAAATTATTGGCTATATACGTAGCTCCAACCGAGTCTCCAAGTTTCCCAATATCAACGATATTATACGATTCTTCGGCCTTTTATGCAAATCGGCTGAGTTGACACGGCGAGTCTTCATTATAAACAAAGAAGCTCTCAAACTCCTACGCTTTACCTGTCAAATATCTGAGAAAATGAAAACAACGTAAACTTTGTTATAAAGATAAAGTAACTATGCATTTTGTAGGTAATGTCTTGGAAATCTTTCATAGATCTTATTACAATATAAAATAATTTTAAACAAAAAAGAACCGACTTCACTTAGGATCCGCTCTTCCAAGAGGAAGTGGCCGAGTTGCTGTACAAAATAGTGAAATCACTATAGGTGTGCCTATAATAGTTGAAGAGTTCCCTCGATTTCTCCAGGATCCCATCATCAGACCCCGACTTGGTGACAATGGGACCATCTAGGATTTATACCTGTTCTATTAAAAAAAAAATTTGAAAATCGGTTCACGATTCACGGAGATCGAGTAACATACATACAAAAAAATGATAATAAAAAATAAATAAAAAAATTCCGTCCAATTGTGAACCTCCTCCTTTTTTGAAGTCTGTTAAAAAGTTAATAACTAAGCCGATCCTAGTTTCTAGTATCGAAGTTATGATTTCGTTTTACAGATTTTCCCAGCTTCCCAGCTTAGGTAGAATAAATATGTGATGGCCGCTCTACATGATGGGCATCATAGGGACGCAGCTGTGCGTATAGAGCGAGCTAACGGTATTGCGATCTCGTTCCGTCGTATAGCTACCATTGGCCCATCGTTGATCGTGTAGAGCAGCCGTGACACCGGCAAAAACGAGCAAATAATTTACGTCCTTTGAAAAAAGATGAAAGTTCATCTTTCAAAGTAATGTAAACGTCTAATACACACATTTAATCCACCAAGTAAGCTGGAAACGGATGGAAATATTGTAATAGAGGAAAAGTGTAATAAATATTTTCCAGTCGACAAACAAGCCCGGGGGTGCGCTACATTAAATAATATCGACATATCCAAGCCAATTTCGTACTTTCCGCTAAGCTTATTTCATACTTCCCGCACGCAAACATTTCCTATACGAAAACAGATTCGATTTGCATTTTAGGGTTATAAGACGAGCAATAACACATTTCACATTTTTGCTCACTCGAGTATTACTTGACGTAGAAAATTGAACTCGGGTTTTCGCGATAATGCACTAGGAATTTATGCTGTCTTCCAAGAACATTTTAGCTGTTAGAATTCGGCATACAAACTTATTCCAGTTTTTCTAGAAGTATATAATGTGCTATGTTATCTAGGGTTAAGATGTTTTAAATTTATGTTAGAATTTTTTTTAAATAATCATCGTGTACAGACAGCAACAGAAGTAGCTAAGCGGGTGAGATGTTCAAAGTAAGCTGGACACGACTTTATTGTGGGTCTATATTGGAACGCATAAATTCATCTTGACTATTTTTACTTAGCATAACAACCATTGGCATAACAACGTTTGGCATAACTATTGATCCGAATAGATCGATTGTCCTAATGGTTATACGCATAAGCTTGCAAATCCTAAGAGTTCTCCGTCCTATTGGTTAAATGTCATAAAATCCCCATATCGAATCCATCCATACGCATAACCCAAAAAGCCTAAATCTGAATATCCTAAAACTTACACGACTAATAAAATATGACATAATACTTACTTTTCTAAAGTAGTCTAATTCATAATCTCCACTACGCATAATCCGAAATGCCTAAATCTGTTGTTTCATTTCGGGTTTTTTTAATTAATTTTTTTTACATGTAATAATATTTATTCCGCATAAAATTATTTCAATTGGTTATATTTCGTTATCGAAACTAAACGCAATCACGTCAGTCGGCTCACAGAGGAGACACTTGTATGCGAAGAATTTAAATCAAATAGAGGAGCATTAAACCTGTCTGTTTTCTTGGAGATCGCAGTTCTAACCTAACCTAACCCACTTTTGGCAACAGTTCGTTTTTTGGGGGACGCAGTTGTAACCTAACCTAACCCACTTCTGGCCACAGTTCGTTTTCTTGGGGTTTGCAGTTCTAACCTAACCTAACCCACTTCTGGCAACAGTTTATTTTCTTGGGGGCGCAGTTCTAACCTAACCTAACCCACTTCTGGCAACAGTTCGTTTTCTTGGGATTTGCAGTTCTAACCTAACCTAACCCACTTCTGGCAACAGTTTATTTTCTTGGGGGGCGCAGTTCTAACCTAACCTAACCCACTTCTGGCAACAGTTCGTTTTCTTGGGGGTCGCAGTTCTAACCTAACCTAACCCACTTCTGGCAACAGTTCGTTTTCTTGCGGGACGCAGGGACATATATTATAAAATTGTATTAAAGTAATACGTCGAAGAAATGAATTGCAATGTTTTGTAGTTGTGCCAATTAACATAATTTGAAACAAATGAGTAATTAAGTCATATTCGTTGAATAGTATTTCTACGTAGTAAGATAAATTTAAATAAATAGTAAGTAGTTGAAATAAAATAACGCCAAACAATATTACTTACTAGTACTAAAGTTTCGATGAATCGTTGTCGATGAAATAATATTCGATGAAAAGGTTGTCGACAAAACAAGGGTACACCCTTTTCTTGATAATCTCTACCAAGGCTCCCTTTGCTTCCGCCTTAGACTTTTAACCTAACCAATCGTTTCTAACTTTTACAGTTTGGTTTTTGAGGTTTCGCAGTTCTAACCTAACCTAAACCTACTTTCTGACGCAATTCGGTTGTGTTATCACAGTTCTAACCTTACCTAAACCTACTTTTCTGTAAACAGTATGTTTTTTAAGGTTCAGTATAAGGTTGTTAGGAGTTAGGAACATATGTATATGTACGAGTATGTCCGACCAAAGAGAATTAAGTACCTAGAGTGGTCTCTCCATACATGACTAAATGCGTATATATAATAAGTTTTAAGCGAGCTTTGCTAAAAGTTATTATTCAAAAGATTACAGCTTAATACGTACTATGATTTAAGTGTGCTTAAAACTTAGTATAAATGAGTTTAAGCATACCTCCCATACGACTTATTATTTAATTAGTAGTTTTGCTATGTATGGAGTTAACAATCTATCTACTCATTTATCTATGGTCCGACTTAGTATATGTTATGCACTACATATAGGATGTTCGGATTTTCTGTTATTAGGAATATATTTTCGACTTAAGTAGTGCACTAGGATGTAAGGATTTTCTAAACTAGTAGGAATAAATGTTCGACTTAGTATATTTTATGCACTAGGATGTTATGATTTTCTAAATTAGTAGGATAAGATGTTCGAGTTAGTATATGTTATGCACATTGAAATTAGGCGAACTGAATTTTATTCTTCTTCATGTTATACCAGAACATTTTATGCTCATATAACGTTATGAAAATTACTTATTAGGCGAATATATGCATTATTATAGTGACTTTTATGTGAAATGGCATTATGCCAATCGTGTTATGCCATGTGCAAATATGACAATCAATTTTATGCGAAAAAGAGGGCACCCCTTTATTGTTAAGAGTATAAGCCTCACCCGCTTTGTTACTTGTACTGCTGACTGTACAGCTTATGGTCAGTACGGTAGCCTATTACGAGTTTATTAGCTCCGGCAACCCAGGTTCACAATTTACATACACATAATCATTGCACGAAAAAGAATATTTTGGGCGAGTATTTATTATTTAGTGTTCAATTCAATACTGTGAAACCTTAGTATTAAACTGTTGTTTAAATCTTATTTACAATAATCAATAACCATAGGTACTTAAGGTCAATAAAAATAACGTTTTGATTTTAAAACATTCTATTATATAACAAAAGAAAAACACAAATTAAAAATATAACATACAAAGGCAAACTTATCCCTTTAAGGGATCTCTTCCAGTTAACCTTTGAGCAATTGAGCAATTTATCTTTATTACTAGTCCTGTCTAGCCAATTCGGTTCGAACAGCCCAATTCGTTTAGGTTGTTCCTTTTGTTTCGTCGAAATGACTTTGTTTAACGATTTACGGGTCATTCGAGAGACGAATGCGTATACGGATGAATGTCAGGCCGTAAATTAGAGACATCATTCGCAATTGCTTTTTTAAAGTCGCAAATTTTTATTTCTTTAAAATTTTAAAAGATTGTTGTGCTATTATGAGCGGAGATTACTCCAAAACATCAAAGATCATGAAAATCGGGTCAGCCGTTCTTAAGCCGGGTTAAAGCCAGAACCGACTATCTGCCTCTGACCCTAAAACCAGAAATGACTTTTTGGATTTAATTTATTAGCAGATAAGTACCTAGTTGTTGGTTTTGGCTTGACGCGACGATATACTACAACTACCTCTATGCATTTTTAGGGAAATTCTTTATTGAGTGAGCACACACTCTAGTGAATAAAAAATGTTACACTTATATAAGGAAACCATTATCCTTTCTTCACTAAATCTAAATGGGACTTAAAGCAAATTGTCTTTTAGTTATATGTGCCTTTGATTTTATGTTAAATTGACATCACATTGCTTTTGATTTTTAGATTCCGAATACGGTCGTAGGTCTACGCAGCATTCGGAATTACGTTACGTTATGTCATTAATGTCATTATTTCGCTGGCGGAAATTAAAACCTATGCCGTACTGCCTTAATGTGTTTTATACCGTTAACCGTTTATTGCGTAGCATTTCGGTTATATAGGTCTATTTATGGATACATAAGTAAACAAAAGTACACGAAACATAAATAAACAAGTTTTTGTCGGATTTAATATACCTAGGTACATTTCAATGTACTGGATATACATTTCAAATTGAATAAAATAATTTGTGATTTGTATTCCGTATCGTGTTATTTGAATCTATTGTATATTTTCAAAACATGGAAATTATGTACCTATAACCGCCCGATTTTCAATCCGGAGGTCTCGAGTTATATCCCCGAGTATATTGAAAATTAAATGTACGAAATACCGATAGATATTTGCCAGTCGCTTTTCGGTGAAGGAAAGCTTCGTGAGATAACCGGATTTAATCCTAATAAGCCCTAGTTTCTATGGGTTTAAAGTTCAGACGCCAGACGTAAAAAACATTGTACCTACGCCAAATTCATGGCGAAACCTAGGCTCAATGCTAGGAGGATGATAAGTGATACATAACAGGAGGATAATATATAAAAAAAACATGAAAATTCAACATTTATTTCACATCCCAATAGTTTCCGCCATTCGGAAATTATGAATTATGAGTTTATCTTATCGTATTCTTACTAAATTAAAAGAGCGCTGGTAGCCTTGTGGTAAGACGTCCGACTTTCAATCCGGAAGTCTCGGGTTCAAACCCCGGCTCGTACCACTGAGATTTGATATTTACCAGTCGCTTTTCGGTGAAGGAAAACATCGTAAGGAAACCGGATCTAATCCCAAAAAGGCCTAGTTTCCCCTCTGGGTTGGAAGGTCAGATGGCAGTCGCTTTCGTAAAAACTAGTGTCTAGCCAATTCATGGGATTAGGTTGTCAAGCGGACACCCCAACCGGGATAAAAGCTAAGATGATGATGAATACAACCGCGATTAGAATAGGATAAGAGTTCACTTATCTGCCATATACTAACGTAAAATTAGTACGGGTTGACAGTTCTCTCAATCGTATTCTCATTGCGGTTCAGTAATAAATAGTATCTGCTATGAAGTGGCTACGAACTATACCCATACTGTAGCAAATCCCTTGCTACGAACAGCGTTAAACCATTAAACATCGTTATAGTGGAACGCCATTCCCAATATCTTGCAACACTTTCACACCTTAATGCTGAACATTAAGTATGAATGTCAAATGTAAACACGTATTGTCGATACGTTACAGTAATCGAAGCGCGCGTGGCGCGTGGTACGTGCGGGGGTGTTCAAGGCGTTGACACATCGCTCTTTTATTTATTGACGAGATAGGTAGGTTGGTAGGTAAAGACTGTGCACGTTGAAATCCGGCCGCGCATGGTGTGATACATCTTTTTATTGTATGTGCATATTCAACCAACACTTCTAATTAATAATTTGGGGTTATCAAGCTACATAATAAAGTTTAAAACATAATATAAACGTTACGTTGTCTATGAGTTTGATCACTATATATTCCACAGTGCCTATATTTTTTTGTCCACAGTGTTCTGACAGTGTTTACCAAATTTTCCTGTTAAAAATAGTTTTTTATTATAAATAAGATGAATCAAATGATACCTTATTAAATTCTCTTTTCACCATAGCTAACATTTTTCTAAGTGTATTTAGATTGAAATAGTTCGGAGGTGTTCTAACTTTGGTGAGTTTGACTTTTTGACAAAAAAATGGCTGCCATATAAAAATTACTTTCAGTGCTTGGAGTAGAAAGTTTTCCTGACTACCTCAAGTAGAATAGAGTTTCAAAACATTTTTTTTTGTAAGATGACATTCTATTGACCATAAAACCGGTTGTGAAAATATAAATACAATTGTGGTATTGTAGCAGGAAGCGAGTGAAGATTATCAAAAAACGCTGGACAAAACATTAAAGATATGATGAAATACCTTCAGTAAAAACTGAGACAAGCCCATACAATTTTAATATGATTCTATTTTTATTATATACTTCTATGATTAGAGATTATTTATAAAAAAGAACTGCTTGAAAATGTGAATCCGAAAGGGAGATGTACCATGCCATGCGTGGCCGGATTTCAACGTGCACAGTCTTTATTAGGTACTGTCAGGGACTCGACCGCGCTTTCTTCAGAAAAACCCTTTCGATGGATGTCCCGTTACAATGGATAGGCTGCACTAGCTGGTGAACTGTTTTCACTACTAAGTATTTGGCCTTTATCAGTAACGTAATCTGAGTACTATGCTACTTCTAATAAGGAGTACATCGATGTGCGCGCATTGACATATAAACCTTTTGTTGCATTTTTGTGACAAAATTATGTAAGGAGCTTTATCGATTGTAGCTTAAATTTGTCTATGGCCTCCATACATTGCTGCCACCATTCCGCAAGGTGTGTTTTAAGCCTTAGCCTTATCAAGGGATTAGGATCTTAGGATCCACATCAACGGTGTTTCGCGCACTTTAGACGCAAATGAATGTATGCTTTTAAGAAAACTTCTATTGTACTAAAAGGGTAACCCATTTTTGGGGTAACCATTTTGCAACGAACAGCTTTACACGTGCTTTAACCACGCTACCATTCATCTACACTCAAGAAGAAGACTCAAGAAAAATTTCGGGTCAGTAACATAAACTTTAATATCTTTGAAATGAATATCTTTTGAAATATACTGATTTAAATTCACTCAATTTTCACTCATTATTTTGACAAACACGGGACTTAATCGCGTACACGTGTGTCGTGGTGGTGGTGTTATGACACGCTCGAAACGTCAGGAAAATTTAAAGTTAATGTACGCGATGAAGTCCCGTGTTTGTCAAAATAATCTTTTGAGATATTCAAGAAAATGCTAGTGACCCGAAACTTTTGCTCTTGAGTGTATACAAATAGTCTTTTCTTATACCAGTCTCGAGTTTCTCTGTAATTATAAATGAGATCCTTTAGGGTAGTTATTAAATTTGAGCATTTATTGTATTTCTGATCACAATTTATATTTTGTCGAGCGGAACCCTAAAATCTTCACGTGCCAAAGTTCTCGTCTTCATTCATCTCTAAAGGGAGTCGGATGGGTTTGTCTTGTATTCCATTTTCATTTTGGCTGAAATAGCCACGTGTGCGATAACCTTGTCAGCGGAGAGTGGGTGCTGGAGATCTGAAAGTTATTATTTACGAGCTTTTATCCAACTGATACGGAGTCAGTACAGAAGGCGTTATATAAGACAGGCTACTTTTCGGTTCTACCTGTGCACCCATACATTTATTCTTTTAACTATTTCGTTGGTTAAAATTCCCAGCCTATGTTTTATAAAACGTACGTCTGGTTAGACGTTTAAGTGTAAGAGCGTTATGAGCAAGGGGAAAGAACTCAAATGAACGTCAATTCATACAGCTAAAAAAGGTTATTTAATACAAATGTTGATGTTTCATACCTACATCTAAACCGCCAAACGTAAAAAAAGAGATTGCTCCCTAAAACTTTACATTACCTCCCCCCACCACCCCTCCTTCATCAATCTAGTTAATCTAGTACAAACTACGAAACAGTGCACTATTGTATTTAACACTTCTCCTGGCAACCCTTCAATTTTCTGTTCAAAACTGACTCGCGAGCTTAGTTCAATAGTATAGTTTTAAAATAAACTTGAGCCCAGTTTCACAATCGTACCTACATTTTCAATCCGTTTCAGATATGTTTTATTCGCATACAGTGATAAAGTGTTCGCTTTGCAACGGGAACTCGACACTGATTTGAATGAAAAGAACGTGTCGGGAATGTGGCACACGGGAGGCACCAACGCAGATTCTATTATTATGTAAACCGTATCAGATACGCTACTCTCGTAAAAAAGCAGAATTACATCGTCAGTTTGTTGAAATTCACCAACAAACTAAGTTTCTAACATAACATAAATACTCTACTGCACACTTCAAAACAGGAAAGCACAGAAATATTAAAGGTAAAAAAATGGAGGTCTTGTGTCGCTAAAAAGTGATTTCTGCCAGCTAACCTTAACTAAACCTATAATGGATTTTTCACCTCACTAGCTCGGAAAGCCCTTTTTGTTTGTTTAATATCTATTGTGAAAATCGCTTTTTATCCACATGTGGTGAAAGAGTTTTGACATAAGTGACAAGTGGCTTAAGTGAAATTTGACAGCTAACAAAACGTAAAACGTTAAAAGTGCAGAATTTTTAACATCGCAATTAATGAATTGCATCGAGTAAAAACACTTAATACAGTCTTACAACTTTATTTTAATTCATAAATATCAGCATTCAACATTAATCTTCATTCTTTTTGTAAAAACGGATAAATTGTTCTGACAGCCGAATAAGTCTACGTACGAACAAAACGCATCTGACATTTAATAAATTTTTTATTATTTTTTATTATTAGTGCTTTGCATTTAATAAAACCTTTTACGTCAAAACTTTTCATTTCAATTCATCCATCATATCAACGTTAAATATTCGCATGTTTTTCTAGGTTGTTTAGTTAAAAATTAGTGATTCGAGTGATGAAGAAGTATTAAACACCTGAGGAATTACGGGAAACCGAGCAAAATGCACCCTTTTTCTTATTTTCCTCGCTGTAGTGAGGTGAAAAGTTTTGTGTTATACACGGGTGAAAGTTATTTTACGTCTCGTGTATTAAAGCACTCGCTACGCTCAGGATTCTATTTTTGAACCACTCGCTTCGCTCGTGGTCAATAATAGAATCCTTTCGCTAGCTCGTGTTTTAAATAACACTCGCACGTAAAATACAACTTTCACCCCTTGTATAACAAATAACTATTGGCATGTATTTTCACATCGCTTTTGATCTGGGAATCGATATTATGTAGGTTGTACTATTTTTAATTTTTCAACCGATTTCAAGATTTCGAAGGTGTGTGTGAGTGGTTCACGATTCGTCGGGATCTTTGTTTTTATTAGTGTTTTTTTTCTATGAATGTTCACCGATTATTTGAAGACGGCTGGACCGATTTGGAAAATTGTTATCTTGTTTGAAGGGGTTCATAGGTGGTCCCATTGTCATCAGGCTCGGATGTCTGGATCTGATGATGGCATCCTGAAGATATCGAGGGAACTCTTCAACTATTCCCCTTTAGCCTCCTCTAGCTCGCCTATAGTGATTTGAATATTTTTTACAGTAACTCGGGGTTTTGGAGAGGTGGAGCCTAAGTGAAGTCAGTCCTTTTTCGTTTAAAATTATTTTCTCAAATATGCTCGGAAATGGCCGCATTTTCTCCGTAAATCGAACACGGAAAGTGACTAATTTTGTTCTTTTCAATTTAAAAAGTTACAATTGTATGATGCAACGCGGACGGGCAAAATTTTATATGTGACTGCAATCGCAACGGCAACACTGCGTCCGTAATTTAAATGTTTGGTTTCCACTTGAATATCCACATGATTTTATGTACTTAATTTATTTTAGTATAAAACGTAATATCTAATAGGTACGAGTATGCACATTGCACACCCAGCAAATAATAAACTTCAATTTTTAAATCAAAGAATTACTTACATCTTATACGGTCTTAGTTTATCGCAAGATTTGTGTTGACGGAGAGACTTTTTACTGTTTTAATTTGTAATTTATTATATTATTTTAAAACATTACGCATCATTCAAATATATTTAATGTAATCTGTGGTCCCACTTCTAAAACTGACGGCCCTCATGAAACGCGTAATGAACGGAATTCACCGCGGCTTTATCAATGACCCAGAGGTACTCCGGTTTTTTGGGGTCCCGGTATACATTGTAAACATATTATGTATGACGTCATAAGTAATGCCACATATGAGTTCTGTTGGAGTTCTCTTCCGTGTGCTCTGCATTTTTAGGGTTCCGTACCCGACTCAAAGGGAAAGCCGTAAGGTGTAACCCTAGCAGGATCATTTGTTTGTCTGTTCGTATGACCGTCTGACACAGTCAATTTGCTTTGAACCTGCGTTGAACTATTTTGAATGTAACAGATATGTAAGTAAGTTGGTTACTCAACAAGGGACGTGTCATTTAAATAAATAAAAAATCCGTAAGTGATTCTTAAATAAAGTAAAAAAGTTATGTTTAAGTGTGACGTGAATATATTTACAGCCCAGGAAGACCCTTTGAGATTAAAAATATTAACATCTATGTGTCGATATTCACGATACAATTTAGATGTCGTGATTTACTCTAATCTTGGTAATTTGATGTGGTAGGTATGTGCTAATGACTTGTGAAAGAAAAAGGAATAGCTTTCGCATGACTTCCCCATTAAAAATATTTTCACTCAAACGGTATTTGGTGTTTATTTGTTTGAAGAAGGTGCATATATTCTAGGTAACCTACCTAGTAGTAGTAGGCACCTAAATCGGTACTAACTTAAAATATTATTATAGTTTAGTCATATTTAATTCTTATAACAATATCACGAACACTGACTTCAATTTGACTGTTGACACTAAGTTACGAGTAATAAGTGGTTCGGGAAAAAACTAGCCGTGTATGTACTATCTCGTATATTTTTTAATATTGTGATAATTTTGAAGCAGTATTTTTATTTAGATATCCGTAGATATGATATTATTTAATAAAAATACAATCATATTAAAATCTGCAAGCATGTATATTGTATAAGTGTTCGTGTTTTTATTTCAACATACTTCGTAACTTTTTGAACAACATGCTTCAATGCTACACTTGTATTTCGATTTTTATAACACATTTTATACTTTTAAGAATTTTATCTTACCAAGAAGCTACATTAATGCACTGGAGTTTAGCTAGAGTAGTCTGGAAGACTCTCTGATCTAACCTCTGACAGTGGTTTTTCTATGGGAGAAAATTTTCTATGAAAGAATCAAATATGCAGAAGTAAAAATTCCATGTAACTGCCTCAAATGAAGCCAAATAAAAAAGTTAGCTATGGAATACAGACAATTTATAAAGGTATAAAATAGTACATAAAATTATAACAATAAACACTTTTTGAGAGAAACACCTCATAAATTCTGTCAGAAGACCCTGTTCAAAAAGTTGTGTGTGATGAAATGAAGAAGTTGAAAACTTGCAAACGTTCTTTCATTTAAATAAGATTTTAAAATATAAATACTGCTTCTAAATTGGCACAAAACTAAAAACAAAAAAAAACAGAAAAGGCACTGCTACTTTTTTCCCTAACCACTCTTTATATTCCAACATAAGGTACGAGTAAGCATACATTAAGTTACATAGGTACATATGTGTATGTGTAAAAGCACCTATTAGTGATAAATAACGGAGATTCAGATATCGTTCAAGCCAGTAACTGCATTTCAATGTCTGAAGTCGATGCAAAGTGGGTAGCGAGCTAGCAGACGCGATAGAACCGTCAATTTTAAACTCTGATAGGAGCTCGTCTTCCCTTTGAGACTCTTTCACGCCACACTCTCCGTTTGAATTATTCATATTGTCGGCAAATATCTATGAAATATCGTAGGTGAAAGGGACCCAGCTAAATTAAATTCAGCCCGTTATTGATATAGAGAATCGACGTTAAACACCTCCCCCGGTTTATGAAATTTAAATTTTCCAGCCTTAATTTATCTAACTGAGCGTCGGATCTTTTATTAAGAGATTGGTAATAATTAAATCGTGATAACAAAGTCCGCTGGACAACAAAGCTTTCGTATTTAATTAATAACAATGTTTTTCACAGATATAAAACGTTTTATTATTGTAGATACGTTTGGCAGACTCTAAATATGAATCGTTGTAACGTACAACGTTAGTAGTAGTAGTTGTAAGTTTACTATAGATACGGATTTCAAAATGAGGGTACACGATGCGAGTTCTGGGTCTTTATGAGAATTGTGAAAGTGTATATGTTAATGAAAATAAAGGGTAAATTTGTGAAGAGTGGGCAGTGGGCAGTGGGCACCCAAACAACGTGGCAGGGAAGCCATCAATCTTGAAAGCCGACACCGGGGCCCACTTCCGAAACTCTTTCTACGGCCGCCTAAACTTTTGTAACCTTACTGTGACAAATGGTTTGGAAGGTTATTTGGGTTCAGACCTTATTAAAGCGATGTTAATTAATAAACTAAAACTCGCTAAACAGTAATATGGGTACAACTAATTACAGCGAACGTGTCGTATACTCGTACGGATTTTCTTACATTATGAACCTAAAGTATGTAATGTATGTATATGTATACCTATACATATATTTATCTAATAATTTAAAGCAGTTTACATTCTATATCTTGTGATAGACGAATATTAGATTGTGTAAGGGCATTAATTCTTTATAGACGTCTATAACTAAGTTAGTATGATATGTAGGTAGGCACAATGTGTACCTATAATTAAGCTCCTTTTGTATTTGGGGCGAGCAAAAAAGAGTGTTTGTACCTATCTATAATATTATATTGTATAGGTAATTAGATAGGTATTATTTTATTATAAACTTTCATTACTTTAAAGTTGAGGAGGATTCAGTGTAGCTTATTTGCCCTCCGTAGCTGGTTATTTTCTTCGTATCTCTATCTATACACACGTATTTAATATTATATTTCTATTAAATATTCTCTTCATAGCTAGCCTGAACAGATCCTTTGTATAAATATGTAAGAGAATAATTTAGTCGGTATTTGAGGCAGTTAGAAAGGATTATTATATCTTCGAACCCGTTAATAATTCAACAGTTTAATTTCCTTTGCGGTTGATTGAATCGGTGGGTGGCAACCTCGGCGTCCAAGAAAATTGAATCCTCACATTGAATACGGACTTTGACAATTGCCCGGCTTTATCCACCCGCTTCCAGAATATTATTAGGGTATTTTCGTGGAAAACTTATTTATCCTACTATTCACTCATGGAGTTGGATGTTATGTTGGTATATTTTTTGAATGGAAATCAACATAATATATTATGAGATGTCTTTTAGGCTCCCACAAAGAATTTTGATTAAATAAGTTCAGTGGCAGATTAATAAATTTAGTCGTACTGATAGCATTTATTGAACATAACTTATAGAGTGCTGGAGTTTTAGGTGCCCGTAGGCTGCGGTGGCCAAAAAGTTAATTTTACCAGTACCTATAGGTACCATAGACATATTATTATGTATAAAGTATCCATAGTATCACATATACTCCAATTTACCAAAAAATACTTATAATAGTTATAATAAATGTTACATCTTACAATCTAATCTTCAGTGCCACAAAGTCTCTGAACGTGTATATATCAAAGTTGTTCAAGCAAGCATATTAGTAACAAAGCAACTCGCACCTTAGGATGGCAAGTTGGTGCCAAGCAACAAGACATTTCGCAGAAAGCACAATGGTTCGGGTATTATAATTTGTTAGTGTGTTAGACCAGTGTTGCCATGTGCCATCATATCATAAAAACTAAATAATCTTGCGCAAATAATAAAATACGATACAATATATGTATCAGTGTAATAAGGAGCATTAAAACATCACCAGTCTTAGCATTTCGGTGCCTCAAGAATGACGTCCATTTTTGGGATTAGGCTCTACCCTTCCTCTTCAGTTGACACATGGTTGACACCTACAGGGACCGGTCCATTCCATCCTCAGCCAGCCTATAATTGGTTAACTTAGAAAACAAGGTGCTTTCAAAAATCGCTAATATGTACGGAACCATCCTAAATACACTATCTACACTCGAGAGCAAAAGTTTCGGTTCACTAGCATTTTCTTGAATATCTCAAATGATATTAATTTTAAACATATTAATTTTAAAGATATTAAAGTTTACCTATGTTACTGACCCGAAACTTTTGCTCTCGAGTGTATTTAGTCTAGCAATATTTAGCAAGGTGATTACACATCTACAAAAAATGACGTTCGTAGAGGTGCTGTTACACTTTGTCGCTGCAAAAACGTTGCATTGCTAGCTTAAGCGCATATTAATCTGTACTTACAACTAAAATACACTACAACACAAGTATTTCTGTTTTTTTTTCGTTACATAATATCCAACTAAAGGGAAATTAATGGGTGCTTCTATTGACATTTTATCTAAAATATTATTTGCTCAATCCGGTTTGTTTGTCCTGGGCAAAACCGAGTTTCGATAAGATAAACTAAATTAAGCCAAACACACTGCCTAGTTAGGTTTAAATACGCTTATTGCGAACTAATTACATTACTACTGAATGGTTAGTCCAAATTTTAAAAATCGAATTTAAATTGTAGGTTTATGATTTTTTTTATTTCGAAATATTCTGCACCTCCATTACTATAAATATATACAAATCTCTTTATCTGGCAACACAAAACGAGACTACGGCATCGGCAGACTAGCAAGTTAGTACTTCGCTTGACTAGAATGTTTGCTTTAGTTTAATTGTCCTGTCAGTGCCGACGTGAAATTGTGCGAGGAGTCTTTTACTTCGGAAACATGACTCTGAACTGTTCTCTGAGTTTGACATCAAATAAACAAAAAATCCGTTTTGTTCATATGTACAACATTAAAAAAACTTGTTTCTTAACAACTTTGCACCACAGCAAAGTCAAGACATGTCTGGTCCATGGGCAAATACAATTAACGAATACACTAATGGCTACCTGGAGCCAGTAATTTTATTGCTAAACATTACTGCTACGATTTTCCAGCTCGCAGATGCAACCCGCAATATTTCGTGGCTATTGTTACCGGAGCACTAAACCCTAAAGCACACAGGGCATGTTTAAACAGAAGTCTCCGATATCTCTGCTAAGCGTACGCAAATGCCCCTACCACGGAATAAATACACCCTGTGTGTTTTAGGCTTTATTTATGTCGCGCGTTATCGTTCGTGTAGTGCATCGTCGACAATGAATGAAATGCAAATGCGATTTATGTGGATACAATGAGCGGCGCATTTTCTACATAGGAACAGTGTGAGTGCTTGTGTTGGATTTATTACGCATGTGTGTTAGGAAACACAATTTACGTGATGCACCAGTCATCGGGGAGTGTACAACGCGTCAACGGTTGTTATTTTTATTACTAACACTGTGCACGTGTAGGGCAAACCAGAACAAAAATAATTGTCTACTCCTTTTAGCATTTAAAAATTCAAATTGAAATCATAATGTCCAGCAATATAGTAAATGTTCTATAGTTATTTAATATACAAGGGAGCAAAATTGTTGATTAATCTCTCTTACTGAAACCCTATTGACCCGAGTCAGCGAAAGATTCCAAAATTGCTTTATGACATAATTTCAAACTAGTACCTACAAAATTAGGTAATTTCCACTCTAGGGGGAAAACGTAACTTTCCACACATTTTAAATGATAATTGATAAAGCAAGCAATTTCGAGCGGATGTGGTGAAAAATAAAATTGACACAGTAACTTTGGGTTAGTAGGTAAGCATAGCAACATCATCATCATCATCATCATCATCTCAGCCATAAGACGTCCACTGCTGAACATAGGCCTCCCCTTTAAGCATACCTATGCAACAACAACATATGCTATGCATAGCAACATATGTCATCCTAATTCTCGGTATATTTTCCAATACATAGGTAAAGGTCCCGAAAAATTAAAACTAGCGATTGTGAGACCTCTTTTTAAAAAAGGGGAAAAGGATAATATGGGTAATTACAGGCCAATTGCGCTCCTTCCTGTATTTTCAAAAATTATAGAAAGAGTCATTAACAGTCGAATAAGTCATTATTTTGAATCTAACAACTTATTTGCACCAGAACAAAATGGATTCCGGAAAAATAAATCGATTAATATGGCTATTTTCGATTTATTGCAAACTGTAGTGACAATTGTAGATAAAAGTGAGCCGGTGTGTGCCCTCTATATGGATTTAACCAAAGCTTTTGACCTGGTTGACCATAATATATTAATGGAAAAACTGTATAGTTATGGAATACGTGGCAACATCTACGATCTGCTCAAGTCATACTTAGTTGGGAGAAAACAAGCTGTACAGATAGAATATATTAGTCTGAAATCGAAACGTGAAGCAACTTTTTCGTCAAAAATTAGGGAAATTAGTTATGGTGTACCTCAAGGAAGTGTTTTGGGTCCACTGCTGTTCCTAATCTATATAAATGATCTACCACAGGCTATTGGCTACCCTATGGTTCTCTTTGCCGATGACAACACGGTAATACTAACCGGAGAGGACCCAGAGACATGTCAACTCAACATAAATAATGCTTTAAAATTAATAATCAAATGGCTTAACCGTAACAACCTACATATAAATCTAGGAAAAACTAAAATTATGAATTTTTATCAAAGGGTCAATAGGTTACCTGATTTAGCTGTGACATATAATAATAATGAAATTGAGAAAACTGACAACACAATATTCTTAGGGTTAATTTTAGACAATAATTTGACGTGGAAAAACCAAATTGATTCTATTTGTAAGAGACTAAATTCATTTTCATATGCATTGTTTCATTTGAACAAAATAGTAAGCCAGGATGCAGTCCTTGCTGCGTATCACGCATATGTTACAGCTACTCTGCGATATGGCATCATGTTCTGGGGTAATTCAACCGACCGAAATCTGGTGTTTCAAGCCCAAAGGGACTGCCTACGATCTGTTTGCGGGCTGTGGAAAAGTGATTCATGCATACCTTACTTCATCAAACTGAAAATTTTGACTCTTCCTTGCCTATATATTTTTGAAATACTTATGTACGTGAAGTTAAATAAACACCGATTCTCCAGTTTTAAAAGTGTTCGTCAACAACAAAAAATCGGGTCTACGAAATCAGATTCAGCCTTACGCGCTAAAATGGTATTCGGCATAGCACCTAAATTATATAATAAATTGCCCAAAGACATAAGAGAATCCGAAATGCCTCAGTTTAAAAATAGTTTATTTGACTATTTAGCACGACATGCATTTTACTCAGTTAGAGAATATTTAGAATATACGCCATCTCTTTATTAAGTTAATCATATTAAACTGTCTTAAGTCCATGTACTCGTGTGTTGCATGCTTATGGTTAATTTAGTCGTAGTTTTAAGATTGTATAATATTTGCATGCCCAACAGCAGGCTGAATACACTGCACCCAAAATGTATTTTGTGAACATCCACTTGACATGTATTTAAAGCAAATAAATGAATTGATTGATTGATTGATTGATTGTGCTTTATTTTATAGGTTTAGATAAAATGATTGAAAAGTTCAGCTGATGACTTTTGGATGCCATGATCCCATTCCCATGATTTTTTTTGTAAATAACTAGCAGTTGCCCGCGGCTTCGCCCGCGTACATCATGATTAATGCAGATTTCTACTCTTGAATAAAAGTTTTTCCCCGCGACTTCCTTTGCGTAGAATTAGTAATTGACCCCCCTTTTTACTCTCTTAGGGAATGACTTCTGGGATAACTACTATGTATCCATCCCCAGAACTCAAACTATCTCTATACCAAATCATCTAAATAGGTTCAGCGGTTATCAATTCCCCATATAAACTTTCGACCCCCTTTTCACCTCTTAAAGGGTTGATTTTCGGGATAAAACTATCCTATGTCGTTTTCCGAGACTCAAACTATCTCTATACAACAACATATTTATTTCATCTAAATCGGTTCAACTGAAAATAATTCTCTATAAAACTTCCAACCCCTTTGCTATGCATCCCCGTAAGCGTTGTTTTTCGGGATAAATACAATTTTGCCCATTCCCGGGACCCAAACTATCTCCATACCAAGTTTCATCAAAATCGGTTCAACATTTAAAATAGCCCCATACAAACTTTTAACCCCCATTTCACCCCTTTCAGTAATGATTTTAGGAAATTAACAAAAACAGGCAAGGTGCCGTATTCTAATTTTAAAATACTTAAACAATACATTAAAAACACAATCCATCTCAAACATAACTCCAACACACAACCAATAATCAACCAATATTGAAGTTGTATTGTAGTTGCATATCGCAGTAGTTTTCAAGCAAATTCCGTCATTTTTGATTCAGACGTGTAGGCGTTAGCTGTGTTGTGTTGTTATTGCATTGGATTTGCATTGAAGTTGGATCGTGTTTGTGCGTGTTTTAAAGTTAGAATACGGCCCCAGTACGGGTGTTACTTGCGCCTTAAAGGTTTCGTACTTTTTTATTGCATTTTTGAAAAAAGACGCTTTCAGCATGATTTCATGAGAATTTATAGGGCGGCTGAGTGCGAATCGGACTCGTACCCCGATTTTTTTGTCTTAAGTCGGACTGGTGCTTGTCTGCACTCTTATTAGTTTTCCTGTAATTTATACGTAAATAACTATTATATCTGTAACTTTTGTAAATTTTTCTGTCGAACAGTTTCCGATATTGATTAATTTACACCTTTTTTTAATAACTTCAAAGTTATGTAGGTATGTTAAAATTATACTAATTAGAGATCCTCACATTAAGCCCGTTTATTTGATAAAGTTATTTGTTTTTGATTTCTCATTCACCTACCCAGAAATCCCCCACCCCCCATTCATGTTTAAAATTAATAAATTGGCGTTACATGCCTGCCTTTGGGTCACTGACTTACAAACAAAGTCGCACCATAAGGGTTCCTTTTCTAACATTTTGGTACGAAACTAGGGAATGCAACCCGGGTTTTTTTTGTATGAAAAAACCCGGGTAGTACCCGGAAACCCGGGTATCTTCATACTAAAAAACCCGGGTTGCATTCCCTATACGAAACCCAAAAAACATCCTTTTCGCTTCCCGGGACTCTCTATACTAAGATTTTTCAAAATCGGTTCAGTTATTAAAAATTCCCCATTCAAACCTCCAACACCATTTCATCCCCTTAACCTTAGGGTTAATTTTCGAAATAAAAACTATTTTTATGTCCGTTCTCGGGACTTAAACTATATATATGCTAATAAGCATTAAGTTTCATCTAAATCGGTCCAGGTGTTAAAAATTTCCTAATAAAAATTCCAACCCCTTTTTCACTCCTTCAAGGGATGATTTTCGGAATAAAAACAACCCTTAGTCATTGCCAGTTCACACTTACTATATACCAAGTTTCGTCTAAATCGGTTCGACGGTTTAA
Source organism: Pammene fasciana (assembly GCA_911728535.1). Taxonomy (NCBI): domain Eukaryota; kingdom Metazoa; phylum Arthropoda; class Insecta; order Lepidoptera; family Tortricidae; genus Pammene; species Pammene fasciana. Next base: position 12,505,930 of record OU452276.1, on the reverse strand, counting down.
AATTCCCTATATAAACCTGCAACCCCCGTTTCACCCTTAACTTTTTTACCTTTAAGGGTAGTTTTCGCGAAAAAAACTATTTTTTGTTTCACCCCGGGCCTCACACTATCTGTATACCAAGTTTCATCTAAATCCGTTCAGCTGTGAAAAAATCCTATACAAAATTCCAACCCTCTTTTCACCCCTTTACGGGTTAATTTTTTCAATGAAAATAACCCTTAGTCGTTTCCCGGGATTTAAACTATCTATTATATCAAGATTCATTTAAATCGGTTCAACGGTTAAAAATTCTCTATACAACCTTTTAATCCCCTTTTCACCCCCTTAACACTTTCCGTACCGCGTAGCGCTACACGCTACGCTCGTAGCGCGTAGCCAGGTATTCCTCGTATGTAGCGCGTAGTAGCTACGAACAGAGAAGCCAACATTCGGGTTCTCGGTGCTGAATGTGTTAAGGGCTGATTTTCGGTATAGAAACTACCCTATGTCCTTTCCCGGATTTTAGATTATTTATATACCAAAATTTCTAAATTGATGCCATTTTCGTACTTAATTAACGTCCCAAAATACCATCAATCGACTCCTATATTGGTATTTTGTCATTTCAACCCTATCGCACCCCAACAGGAGGATGATATTTTACACCTGCCACGTTGTATCATAAAATCATTGGTGTTTTCGTAATCAGCGACCCGATAAACCATAGAAACGATACCCATGTTGGTTTTCAGACTTGGTCACCCCCAGTTCCCCCTTTATGGGGTTGAATTTTCAAAAAACCTGAAACACGTGTTTACTCGTTTATTGTTAGGAATACTCATGTGAAGTTTCAAATAAAACAGTCTAACTAATCTTGTTTCCGTATACAAACTTTGGACCCCCATTTCACCCCCTAGGGGATGATATTTTACACCTGCCACGTTGTATAATAAAATGGTTGTTGTTTTCGTAATCAGCGGCCCGATAAACCATAGAAACGATACCCATATTGATTTTCAGAATTTTTCACCCCCATTTCCCCCTTTAAGGAGTTGAATTTTCAAAAAAGCTGAAACACGTGTTTACTCATTTATTGTTAGGAATACTCATGTGAAGTTTCAAATAAAACAGTCTAACTAATCTTGTTTCCGTATACAAACTTTGGACCCCCATTTCACCCCCTAGGGGATGATATTTTACACCTGCCACGTTGTATAATAAAATGGTTGTTGTTTTCGTAATCAGCGACCCGACAAACCATAGAAACGATACCCATATTGATTTTTAGAATTTTTCACCCCCATTTCCCCCTTTAAGGAGTTGAATTTTCAAAAAAGCTGAAACACGTGTTTACTCATTTATTGTTAGGAATACTCATGTGAAGTTTCAAATAAAATAGTCTAACTAATCTTGTTTCCCCATACAAACTTTGGACCCCCATTTCACCCCCTTACGGGTAGAATTTTGAAAAATCCTTTCTTAGTGCACCCCTAGACCTTATAAGGGACCTACATGCCAAATTTGGAAACTCTAGACCCAGCGGTTTAGGCTGTGCGTTGATATGTCAGTCAGTCAGTCAGTCAGTCAGTCAGTCAGTCAGTTTCTTCTTTTATATATTTAGATAAATGAATTTAAAATAAATGCATATACTCGTGCTACACATATATGTGCAAACATACCTATATATACATATATATGTAGTAAAAATGAAACTTTTGTTACTGACTGTACCTACAGCAGTAATAAAATAATGCCTCAAAAATCTTTAAAAACGATTTAATTTGCATCCGGAATACCTTCTATTGTCACTATTACAAAAGACGAATTAAGAAAAACAAAGTCTCTCATTTAAATTTGAATCAATGCAACAACTGAAAGTATCGCGCGGCAACAAAGGAGTGGGCGCTCAAATTGTCGGCGGGGCGCGGGCCGGGGCCGGGTACTGAGCGGGTGACAAACTCACTGATCGTCACCCGCCACACACACCGCCCAATCCCTACATGCCAACCATTGGCTTACACAGCGTACGGATCACCTCTTCTGTGGCGGAGAATCGTTATACAATACGGTGACTTCATTTGAACGTTTACATTTTAGTTTGAATTCACTAATAAGATTAGGTCTATACTTACTTACTAGTTCCTTTGCAATTCGTAGCCGTTCAAGTTTTGGAATCTATAAGTACTACCTATAGTATTTTGCATTAGCCTCAATACTCTCAATGCAGAAATCTTACAGTAGGTAATGATAATGACTTACAGTAATTCCTTTATAGTTTTCTTGTTCGTTTAAACGAAAAATAAAATTTTTGTTCATAAAAATTTTTTTTTCGCAATCAAGACCCACAAAAAATATTTGCGTTCATTACACTAAGGCTTAACGAGATTTAAACCCTGCGCCGCCGTCAGGCTTCACAGATACGGGGCCGTATTCTAACTTTTTTACCATTGTTCATTGATTACTTACGCAATTCAAACACAATGCATTTCCTTAGCATTTCAGTACACACACTGTAACCACATTTTAAATTAAGTCTGATTCGGGCGTACACAGTCATTGCAGAAAGATTGTTAAAAGGATTTAGCTATGTTTAATAAACCCGATAACAATACAAGTAAAATACGTAATGTCACTGTCATTACTGTCAGCGTTCCTTTTTTTTTTTTTTTTTTTTAATTTATTCGTGACCTGTCAGCGTTCCACGTGCGTGGTGTTGCAAGACTATTCAATTAAATTACCCTAAGTTTGAATACGTCATAATATGCTTGTAAGTTTTTGACTTAGGGTGGGTTGCACCAAACCGCCTGTAAACGTAGGCAAAATGTTACGGTAATCGGAGTTCTTTAACGATTGCTAACAGCAATGGGTTGTACCAAGTGCAAAATGACAGAATGTAAAAGTTAAGTGGGGTGCCACTGGTTTGAACCGCAGTTTGAACGCATACCTACCAACATTTTTGAGGTAAAATATTTTTATTCATAGGGCAACCCAGCTATAAATGCCAAACTTGACACAAGTGTCACACGAAGTTAAAAACTAAAGGACATAGGGTCACCACATACCTAGCGGTTTTCCTCGCGGAATTACCGGAAGTAGCGGAAATTCATAGACAAAATGCTTAATTTGTCTATGGTAGCGGAAATTTGTCTATGGCTTCCATACAAAAAATCTGCTACCATAGACAAATTTCCGCTACTTCCGGTAATTCCGCGAGGAAAACCGCTAGGTGTGTGGCGACCCTAAAGGTAAAGAAAAAGCAAGAACAAAACCGGAAACTTTGCGCTCTATATTTAACAATTTTAGCCATTCCTGAAAAATGTAAATTACTAAATTGCCTATCCATAGGGACTTACGAGCAAATTATTTCAAAGGATAATGCAACGCGAGTGGTATGTAAAGCAAACGCCAGAATAGCTTACTACTATTTGCAGAGCCCTAAGCAGGTAAAGCGGTCGATCTAAACAGTGCTTAGTAAGCATCAAATGGGGTTGGCCGGTGGAAAGTATTTACAGATGGCGCCAGCATAGCTGGGTCCCTGTCAGTCGTACAAAAGTGTCAAAATCACGTTTTTTTTTAATTTTTTTTGACCTGGATGGGCTAGCCTTTAAGCCAAATCCCATACAACAATACTAGTGAAAGGGACCTAGCTATGCTGGCGCCATCTGGCCAAACCGTTGACAGTTGCCAACCCCATTGTGAGAAGACGCCCAATCACAAAACGAAGGCACCGCTAGTTTCGATAACTCCCCTTTACTGTACTGAATCCTAATCTCGCTCCAAACGGGTTCATAGTTACGGTTGACACTGCAACAACGTTCAAAATATTGAACTTATAAATCATTCATAATACCTATACAATGTTCTTTTACCTATTTCAGGTTAGAATTTACCTTTGGAATTGATCACAATGTGAAATCAAAGATATTTAATTACACAACGACACAACGAAATTTGTGAGCAATGCCAGCACACTTGGGGGAAAGGCGACAGTGGACTTCCGCGTGGCCGAGACGTCTGGGATGCACAGAGGGAGGCGTTATTTGATATACATGTCGTAGACAACGACGCTCCCCCTTACATCTCACATCAGGTAGCATCTGTCCTAAAATCCGCTAAGAAGAGAAAAAAAGAAGAATACTCGAACGCCTGTGAAAAGATTCACGCAAGTTACATCCATCGATGGAGTTTTCGCGCCACAAATGTCCACCTTCATCAAACATATTGGTGAAGCCATCGCTGACCGGTGGCACAGATCCCTTAATATTGTATTGGGCTGGCTAAGATCCAAAATTATGATTTTGATAATCCGAGCCATCAGCATGTGTATCTGTGGGACACGGAGAGATTCAAATCCACCCAACATTTCTTCAGTTTCATCAACGGTGCTGCCCTACCCAGCACGTCTACCTCTGCCCTGCACTAGTGTCTTGTTGTTAGTCAATGTTTAATTAAATTCGTAACTCCATTTTAGGTTAAATAAATGAATTGACCTTTTATGTCACCTAGTGCTCAAGGAAGTTTTGATGAAATTGGTAGTCTCACACTAAAAATAAAGTAAAATTTTACTTACCATCTTTATTTCAATTTTGACAATAAAATATAATGATCGAGTTAGTTACCTTATTTACTTTGTAGCAGTTGCAGTGGCGGCGCGTCCATGTAACACGATTCCTGTCGGCTTGCCTAATTTTCAGGCACCTGAGCAGTTTTCCTACAGCGCATGAAGAAATTTTAAGCCAAATTAAGCTCTGGCTTGCCTAAGAAACGTTTTGACCCGCCGCCACTGAGCAGTTGACATAAATAATCAACATGAACATTGCCTGTAACAATGCAGGCTCATTCTAAATAGGATAGTGTAAACTGAACCTGTTGCCAAGGTGACAGCTAATTGACCAGAGAACTAATTTCATGTAATGAACCACAGATCTATGACAATAGTTATTATTTTATTAACAATACTTTACAGTAGATACATGCTAGTCATTCTACAAATATTATTCAGGATTACTATCAATATAAATAGCTTAACTAGTGAGCTTGTCCCCGTCTCATTCATATAAGTAAATTTCAAAAATCTTTTATTATCACTTCGGTCTTTTTAATATGATATGGCATAAATAAATACCTACCTATGTTACAAGTCATACGAACAGCCACATAGGTACCTACTTATGCTGATTAGTAAAAATATATGAAAACTTTATGTACATACTCATGTTAGGTAAAGTAAATAAACCCTCATAGGATCTAACTTTTTACCCCAAAGCCCAAGGCCACGTCATTGCTTCCTTTTTAGAACATCATGAAACAGATACCTCAACATTTGGCAATTTTCTCTGGCCCAAATGTCATGGCACCATCATATTGATTTTGAGCATTGATGATAGGAATATTGATGGGTCTAGCATAGCCGGCGTTGCTACACCTGAGGCACCGCCTAGCGAGGAAATTGAATTGAAATTGAAAATTCCAAATAAAACAAGAATTTGATGCTGTTAGTTAGGACCGATTGCTGTGATAAGCAGCAAATGGTAAGTACCTACCAATTGTCTAAGAAAAGTGGCACACATGAAGTCAAATCATCTAAACCATGCTTTTATCAAATTGTCAATGAATTTATTTCACAAATGAAACTGAAATACGGTGTAAACTCTGTATAGCATCACTCAAGGGACTGGAAATTGTGTAGGTAATGTCATTGTGAGTTGCCATTAAATAGAAACCTACTGTGCTTGTTTTAAGGCCTATGAGAAATCAAATATAGTCTGGCAAACCAAAAAGCGCAGTAACAGTCAGAGCAACATGCTATACCCATCCCTTTTTTAGTAGTGAGAGTACTAGCATTAGAAAAAGACATTATGATTCTCCCTGTCTATGTTTGAAGTGAAACAAACTCTGGCCAAACTATAAAACACAAGAATTAAATTACTCATTATAACGAATTTTCATAGACTATTGAAATTGTCGTGGATACCTAATCATTGTTGGACTATTACTTAATAGTGCAGTCACGCTCCGTGATTGTTGAGCCATTTAGGCTTCTAGCTAAATTGGACCTTCCATAGCGCAAGTATTGTACAACCAATTTAGCTAGAACCCTAAATGGCTGAACAATCACGGAGCGTGACCGTACATTACAGCAGAGGCTGGGATAATAAGGATTACCGGCCAAGTAGGTATATACGGCCGAGCGTAGCGAGGCCGGATAGGGATACGAGGCCGGGAATCCGTTTTCACGCCGAGGCATGTATAGTGCTTATCTCAAAAAAATGCGTGGAAATAAGACCTAAAACCTAATACTTAAAGCCTAAAAGTCTATCGCACTCGCAGCCGGCGCCCGCGCGACAGCGACCGGCGGCGCCCGGCCCGCCCGCGGGGGCGAGCGCGTGGCGGGCGCCGGCTACTTTGCAGGCCTAGGCGCCTACTATGCGCGGAAATGTTGTCGTTACGTTCGTGAAAATAGACTCGGAAGTATCACGTTTCGGGCGCCGTAGTGACACTTGATATGAAAAGGATTTTCAGACTACCGTTTCGCGCTCGCCTCCGCGGGCGGGGCGGGCGTCGCCGGTCACTGCCGCGCGGGCGCCGGCCACGAGTACGATAGACTTTTAGACTTTAAGTTTTAGGTCTTATTTCCACGCATTTTTGTGAGAAAAGCACTATACATGCCTCTGCGTGAAAACGGATTCCCGGCCTCGTACCTATCCCTATCCGGCCTCGCTACGCTCAGCCGTATATACCTACTTGGCCTGAAATCCCTATTTTCCCAGCCTCTGCTGTAATGTACTATTATTGCACACCTCAAATTAAAGAAACAGAGATACACAATTTACAAACAGAAAAGTAGAGGTAAAACAATTGGCGGTCATATCGCTAAAAAGCGAATTCTTCCAGACAACCTTTTGGGAAGCGGAAACCTTTGTAAATTAACAAATAAGTAGGTGTTGCAAAAAACAAATGCATATCAACATTATAGTTATATATTTTTATTTCACCTGCGACTAAAAATATCACAAGAAAACCAGAGCAATTAACCCTATGTAGTTAAGACTGCTTTGCCATCTTTATTGCTAGATCCGGACATCTGGCAGCTTTTAATGGGTGGAGGTAAAGAGTGACGGACCAGCAAATTTTTTCATTTGGAAAATAGTAATACCAAAATAGGTAAAAACTGCGGAAGTTGTATCATTTATAGAGAACAGGGCCTATATTTTAACATTAAAACATAAAACATTGTGATTATTGCAGAAACAATAATTTTAAACAAAAAAGAACCTGCTTCACTTAGGATCCGCTGTTCCAAGTGGAAATGCCCGAGTTGCTGTAAAAAATACTGAAATCACTATAGGTGTGCTTATAATAGTTGAAGAGTTCCCTCGATTTCTCCATCAGATCCGGACCTGGTGACAATGGGCCCTACTGTGAAGTATACTCTTTCAAACAAAAAAGAATTTTCCAAATCGGTCCAGCCGTCTTCGTACAATCAGTGAACATACATAAAAAAAATAGCAAATCATAATTTTAACAAAAAAATGGTCTAAGAGCTGGCCACCGTCAGATGTGATACAATAATGAGAGTAATGTAACCAGTCCAGTTAGATTGCATAACCATCCTTATTGTTAGATCCGGGCATCTGGCAGCATTTAATGGGTGGAGATCAGAGTGACAGACCAACAAAGTTTTTAAGTTGGAAAAAAGTAATACCGAAATAGGTAAAAACTGCTGAAGTTGTGTCATTTATAGACAACAGGGCCTATATTTTAACATTATAACAAACAATAGTAGCCGAGTAAGTAACCAAAAATTACATTATACATCATTTGGCACTACTGCCCCCAACCGAAACTTTTGGATATTATATAATCTAATTAATAACATAATTTTTCATAATATTGGATCAAATCCAGAACTCTAGAATTTGTTTTCTTCGTGTTATTTTCATTCTTTGACCTCCACCACTTTACAGCTGCCAGATGTCCGGATCTAGAAATAAGCATAGTGTAGCAAACTAGATGGGTTTCGTTGCTCTCATTATTGTGTCATATCTGACGTGGCCAGCTCTCCGTCTCATAGTATGACTTCCTCCCATCGAGTCCTGTAATCCTGTTTGTGGCCTTTTCAACCGTGTCATAAAACTTGTTTTTTTTTTCTTGACCCGGTCACTCCACCTTAAGAGTCGCCAGGACGCTCGCGTTCCCATACAAACGTCGTTCAGCTCTCATTTTAAAACGACATGCTTTAGAACCACGAATTTAGCATGGGCATTCTAGTAGTACAGATCTAGATTGGACATTCGTTTTCATTGCTAAAAATTGTAATACAAAGACCACATATGTAAATATACTGTTACTTCAGAACAATTAAATCAACAGTATTTGGGATATATTATTAATTATTTTAAACTCTTGTCTTAAAATAGTCCCAACAATAATTTTTAGAGATACCTACATTTAAACAAGGCAGTGTAGGTAAGAAGTTGTTATGGTCAGTTAAGGATTGGTTAGTGGCTTGAGGCTTGTATGAAGCTAAGCAGCTCTTGTATTTTATTAAACAGAAATGAAGCGGGTAAACAACCTTCTCAGCTACCCTCTACAACCACTGTACAACTTCTTTATCAACCGCCTAGGATAAGTATATAAGTAGATAGTTTCACCAGAGTTGAAGTCACGCACACAACAACATTGTCATGTACCTTACCTAATGACAACGGGATTTTGAAATTACTGTTCTTTTATTGTACCGATAGCAAGTTCAACAGAGAATTGCAAGATAGACCAAAAAGTTTCTTTAACCTATTTTGTTAAGTATCTATACATATATAATATAATAAACCAACTCAAGTGGAACTACCTATAATAGACCGATAAATCCTATCATAAAAAAATATCCATTTTTCTTAACACTTCTAACAAACAAATTAACTAAGTACCTATAGTAAAATAAATTAACAGTCTTTGGACTCAGATTAAATTTTCAGTCACAGGATAGCCCCAAAGTAAGTGTAAAACACTAGAGCAGATTGCTTTGACCTCTTATAGACAAAGCAATCTGCTCCAGTGCAGCAGTCTGCTTCTGCATATTCTCAACTAGCTTTTGCCCGCGACTTCGTCTGCGTGGAATTAGTAATCCCTCGTTAAGGAATGAATTCTGGATATCAACTATTCTATATCCTTCCCCAGAGCATCTCCAGCGTTCAACGGTTATTCGCCATACAAACTTTCAACCCCTTTTTCACCCCTTCTAGGGTTGATTTTCGGGATGAAAACTATTCTATGTCGTTTCCCAGGACTCAAATTATCTACATACTATTTTTCATCTTAATCGGTTCAGCGGTTAAAAATTCTCCATACAAACTTTCAACCCCCTTTTCACCCCCTCCAGGGTTGATTTTCGGGATGAAAACTATCCAATGTCCTTTCCCGAGACTCAAACTATCTCTATACAAAATTTCATCAAAATCCGTTCAGCCGTTTTCACGTGATGCGCGGTCAAATAAACAGACAAACAGATAAACAGACAAACAGATAAACAGATAAACAGATAAACAGACAAAAATTCTAAAAACTGTTGGAACGTGTTCTGTTATCGATTCTTAGTATCCCCAGCCAACTTTTTTTCGAATATCTTCCATGTACAGACTTTCGACCCTCTTCAGCTTTATTATATGTATAGATCAGGCCTTGTAGAAGTCAGTCTTCGCTTCAAAAAGCAGTTTTTTCTTCAACTTTCCCCTTCATTACGGGTTTTACACTAATTTTCTTTTGTTTGCCCTCTTCCTTATTTTGGCGGGGCAGTGCAGCATCATCATCTGAAACTAAAAATTAAGTATTTTAAAGCCTTTAGTTACAAATATACAGGGTGGATTTTCTTTTTGGGTCAGTGAGGGGAGCTACCAGATCCCGTGCTGTTACGTGAAAATGGTCTTAAAAGACCTTCCCTCTATATCAAGTTAATGAAGGATCGCATTTACAGATTTTGGAAAAAACATACAGGGTGCGAGAAAAACGTAATTTTTGGCGAACTGTTTTTTATGATGCCATTTGATCCCATTCCTATCCAGTTTCTTCAATTTGTGGCTGTTTGGTACATTACCGTAAGTTGACCCCATGGAAACTATTGATACTGAATAGGATTGGAATCGACTGGTATAAAAAAATTGCATGTGAAAAATAAAAGTTTTCATTTTCATACAAAATGTATGGGAAAATATTTCCTCGATTTGTGGCTTTTCTAGCCGGAAATTTTTTTTTGGTCCCATACAAGCTTTTGATCCTGGATAGGAATGGGATCAAATGGCATCATAAAAAAAGTTCGCCAAAAATGACCTTTTTCTCGCACCCTGTATGTTTTTTCCAAAATCTGTAAATGTGATCCTTCATTAATTTTAAATAGAGGGAAGGTCTTCTAAGACCATTTTCACGTAGCAGCACGGGATCTGGTAGCTGCCCTCACTGACCCAAAAAGAAAATCCACCCTGTATAATAATAAATATTAGGGGATGTTATTACGTTGTACATTATATTATTATGTTGTATAGTTCGCAGTGCCTTGGTTTTTACTGTAATGCTGTGTAACTATTTGAATAAATAAATAAATTACACAGATCAACCAATTTCAATCAATTTTCTTACTACACAGACCAGACCATAGAATTTCAAGAACTAGTTATGTACAGTTTATACACATGCCACACACAGTTTTTTTTTTAAAGGAGGAGTAAACAAACACCCAAAACTTATACATAAAATATATTAATCCACCCAACATCAATAGGCTGTTCATCATCCAAAAATCATTCATCAATTAACTTTTATAACGGAGTTTAAAACATGCACAACCTTGTTCTCTCATGACGTTCAAACAAACCTCAACCATAGGGTGGTAGAGCACATTTTTGGCCGACTGTACTTTACATTAGATCAATCCATTGTGGTATAATAGAAAGCCAACATGTGGCTGGGTCACAAGCTGGGTCACTTCGCTTGGGCCAAACTTCATATAAAACCACCACAGATCTTTAAGAATGGTTATTAACAAACAGTTAATACATTCTTCTAATACTTATAGGTACTAATTCTGGTAAAAGTAGTGACCCTAAGATATTACCTACCAATATAAGTATATTATACCTGAATTGTTGGTTGACTGGTAGAGAATGCCTCTTGGCATTAAGTTCGCCTTTTGTACTATTAGATTTTCTTTTGTGCAATAAAGATTAAATAAATAAATAAATAAATACCTACTTATTTTATCTATTATGTCATATAAGTAAGTAACTAAGAAATAATAAGTTTTTTTTCTTAAATTTCATTTTTATGGTAAGCTTTTATTGCATGACTGTACTCTTATTTATGAAATCCCTATCTGATCACCAAGACGAATGCAACAAGCCCAAACACGACCGGATAATGTGGAGTAGTTAAGGAGTCCTATGCCACCTTCGACATCCATCATCAGATCAGCTTCATGTGTGTAACTTTTTGTTCGTATTTATTATTAGAATAGAATACATTTTATTTGTATTTTGCTTGATCGATAATATAAAGTTATTTTAGGTGCGATAAATTTTGACGAAAACGCATAATGAAATGATTTTTTTTTTTATTCAGAAATAATCCTAAAATGACTCAAACTATAACGTACCGTCAACTGCTACAACTTTGCCTACAATGCACTGCGTTGCCTGGCTTGAGAAACATGGTCTTTCTCATTAATTAGTGTTACTTACCAATTTTAACAACAGTAGGTAGTCAAGTCGTCCTCCGGCTCGGCCTCCATATTTACTTGTGCATATTTATGTGTGTCAACTAAAAAAAAAACAATAAGTCAACACTGATTCCACCATAACAATAATGAACATGATGTAAATCTGTATTCTCATTTCTACTGAAAAGTATTATCATTAATGTTTAAAAGTAACTACTTACATTACAATCGAACACGGCTTCAGACTCCTGTGAGTCTCAGTGGCCCGATATTGAGTGAAGGTTGATGAAAGATGCTATATTGGCCTCCGCCTCCTTGAAGACTCGAGCCGGCACCACCAACGCCAGTTCTATTGAGCTCTCTATTTATCGCCCCAGATTTTGTCTCCATTTTTGACAAAATGTCTTGCCATGACTAGAATAATAGTAATAATGAAATGTTAAAATTAAATAGGTAGGTGCCATGGAAATGACAACTATACTTTTTCATATTGTTAGTTTTAATTACCTTTCTCCACGCTGTGTTTTATTCGCTCCCGGCATAGAATTTAGTATGGGGCTATTTCTTGCCACTCCTTTTGGCCATTATTTTTAGTAAATTTAGCGGTAAACTTGCCCGCCCTTAATTCTTATTCGTCATTATGTCCGTCAGCCTTTTCTTTTGATGTGCCGCCATGTGTGATTTATTTTTCCGTCATTTTTTCTTCAACTCAAAGCCGCGGAGAATATATTTAATATAACACTAGGTGTAACGCAAAGAGTAAAGTATGTGTTTTTTTAAGCAAAGCCAACCGCCATCAGGTATCAATTTGATTGACAGCGACAACAGTCTTTATTCTTTCTTGAATGTTTCTTTCACTAGTCACCTAAGTTCACTATATTATTATACTAACCTATATTGTAACAATACACACGCGTATGTGATTAGAACACGGATCTGTATATTATTCCTTTTTCATTGGATCGGATCAGAATCATTTGAATCGAATGTGTTGTGTTGTGACGTCTACGCAGTGTTGCCAGATGACATTTTTAAATATCTGTAGGGCGAGACTAAAAACCTGCAGAATTCCGTAGCGGCGCTGTAAAAATCCGTAGTTCTACAGATTTTTTTCGAATGCTTCATTCGGCTGTACTAAATGTACAGATTTCAACAGAATCCAGTCGACTATAGATCAAATTCAGCCGAAAGACAAAATCAATACCTCCGTCCAAAAAAAATTGAATCAATTTTCTACCGCATTTTTATCAGGATTGCATCTCATTATGTGCAAAAAGCTGCTCCACTTCTATTACATTATACACGGTGCCAGGCTTGTGAGTATTGCGAGAGATCTTAACAGTGTATTCCTGATCATAATGGATGACTAAAATGTCGTATAAACTTTTCTGGACTTCGCCTAGTTTCAGAGTTACTGCCAATTAAACGAACATAATTGTATTATTGTATCTCAGTGCAAACCGCTTTTTTTAGTGTTCTGTAGTTAACTAGGAACCCTTATAGTTTCGCCATGTCCGTCTGTCCGTTCGTCCGTCCGTCCGACCGCGGTCTAGCTCAGTGACTGTTAGCACTAGAAAGCTGAAATTCGGTTTGAATATGTGCATTAACCAAGCCGACAAAATGGTAGAATAAAAACTCGAAAAATATATTTTGTTAGGGTACCTCCCGTACACGTGAAGTGGGGAGCGAATATTTTTTTTCGTTTCAACCCAGTTGTGTGGGATATCGTTGGATAGGACTTTTAAAAAGAATTAGGGTCTTTGAAAACAGTTTTTGGATAAAACTAATATTTTCGTAAATAATAGCTCCGAAAGTTTAAAACAGGGCGTCCCCCCTATCTAACCTTTGAACCGTGGGTCCAAAAATATTGAAAAAAATCATGAAACTGAGGCCTAATAAGTACCTTCAAAGAAAACTATATTGATTGAAATCGGTTGAGCGGTTTTTGAGTCATCACTAAAAACCCATGGTGAAAAGGCGTAAGTGAAATGACTTAAGCGCCGCCAAGTATCGCTTAACAAATGGCCTTTTTGAACGGATGTATGGTAACAGGCCCGCAACTACGGAACTCTACACTGAGCATGGCCCGACATGCTCTTGGCCAGTTTTTAAGGTGATTTCACTCTAGACATCCATATTGACAGATATCAAAATGCCAAGGAATACTTTGCGTAAACCATTTTTTATGAATATAAATGTACCTATTCATTATAATGGATAGTTTTACCAATAACATATTTTTTATGTTCAAAAGCATTCAACAAATTGTAAAAAAGCAACAAAAAAGATATTTTGGCGAAATTGACCTAAATTCATATAACATGTATTATTAGTGGTTAAAATCTCTAGCAATGCTCACGGGCACCATGTAGGTATACAAGGTGTAACAAAAATACTGGTGATCCTTTTAAGGGAATAGGTATCGTATTCTAATTATGAAAAACTAAGAAAAAAAAATTATTACGCGAAAAATTTTTTTACTTTTGTATGGAGGGTTGGCCGGCTGAGACGACGTGTCCCATACAAAAATATTTTTTTTCGCGGCAAAAAAAATTTTTCCTACTTTTTCCTACTCGCAATAGGATACCAAATATGTGACTGTGAATCTGAAAAGGTACAACTTTAGGGATATGGAGTTATTGATAGTTCCTAAAACTAGATATAATTATCTATCTAAAGAAAAAAGAACCAGATCTATAAGTACAACCACAATTTTTTTATAATTTTTTGAATCTGAAACTGTCGAAATGTACAAGTTGAGAAAATCGCATTTGAAGTTTATGGTCGTGAAAAACATACTTCTACTGCGAAGTTACGGAGTGATTGATATCAAACTAATCTGATAACATTCAGGATTCATAATACGTGCCTCATGTCTGTGTAGCATTTATAGTTTGAAAGATTTTGAGGGTAGAACATGCAAAAGAGAGAACAAAGGATTTTCAAAGTTATTGATGAATTATAAAAAAAATATAACTTGGGCAACTAATTAATTATCATAATTAGTTGTGTTAAAGTTTTAGAAAAGACATAAAACAAATTTGAACTTCGTACTTTAAATATTTTTCATTTTAATTTGAAAGTTAACACTTAGGTTATATTGAACCTTAATACTAATAAATCAACTTTAATAAGACTTTTTTAGAATAATATCACACAAACATATGTAACGCATCCTTGGTGCCAGCCTCGCCCCGCCAGCCTAGCCACGTCATCGCCCCACTACCACCAGCCCCGCCATGCTGCCTAGCCGAGCCTCGGAGTGGGGATATGACAAGCCAGCCTATAAAAGCGTGTGCACCCTCATTTTGATGATTCATTCTGTCTAATAAATTATAAGGGGAAACTCTGCCCGATAATTAAAATAAAATTGTTGATTCAATGTGTATTTGAGTTCTCGCCTTCCCTTTTTCATCAGCTAAATTACATTCAGAAATTGGGATACGAGTACCTACATCATAATGTTAACGCGAGCCTCAACAAAAAAACGACCACGACCACCTGACTGGGACCGCGAGCACATGGCTGCTCCCAACAACGACGCCGATATTGACAACACTTCTGAGGACGTTAGCAACGACCAAAATGGAAGCGACGCCGATGACGGTACGTCTACACCACCTGCAAGGAAGATTCTTAAAAGTCTTTTAACACAAGAAGTACAAAAAGCTTTTCAAGCTTTGGAAGACGAGATCCCAGTACTTGCACGAACGAAACATCATCGAGCAGCATCCTTGATTCCCGAATTTGACCCTGATAATGAAGACTGCACCGTTCAGACGTGGCTGAAGAAGATTGACCAGTTAGGAGATATCCACGGCTGGGACGACAAAACCAAATCATTCCATCTCCAAGACAAGTTACGCGGCCAAGCCCGTAAGTGGTATAATCGCCTCGAAGAATACGATCATTCTTGGGAAGACTGGAAGGAAATGATTCTTCGTGCTTTTCCTAAACACCGAGATTACTCTAATATACTTGAAGAAATGCTTAACAGGAAGAAAATGCCGAACGAAAGTATGACTAAGTACTATCAAGAAAAAATCGCTATGTGCCATCGGTGCAAGCTATCCAGCGCCGCTACAGTGTCCTGCATCATCCGCGGCCTGCCGCCAGCTCTGCAATCAAACGCGAGAGCATTCCAATGCGTTCAACCGGAGGAACTGTACGAGCGTTTCCTGTCTGCATTGGACGATTATCGCGCGCCGTTCCACAGCATGGATTCCACCCGTAGTATATCCAAAGACACCCGTCAGTCAGTAGAAAAGAAGCCACCGGTAAATCTGGAGACAGACCCGTGCCCGCGCTGTAAGAACACTGGGCATTTAGTACGAAATTGCCCTGTACCTGATCAGCGCACCTGCTTCAAGTGTGGTGCAAAGGGCCACATCGCACCACGATGCCCAGATAACCTAAAAACTAAAGACGACTCTGCTAAGGCTGTAAAAGAAGTCAAATTAATTCAAAAATACAACGATACCTACAAGAAGACCGCCCAAATCAACGGCACCTACGTAAAGGCATATTTGGACACCGGAAGCGAAGTAAACATACTGGATTCAGAAATCGCAGAGCTCCTCAACCTAGAAGTGAAGCCGTCTCATGTCGCGTTCAAGGGATTTAGTGGCGACCGAATCCAAAGCAAAGGTGAAGTAGAATTCAAGCTTCAAATTGACAGCCTAGACGTTAATAGCAAAGCTTATTTAACGGACGTCGATATGAACGAGATTAACTTATTGATTGGTCAACCCGTTATAAATAGCGACGGCGTAACCCTAGTAATCAATAATGGCACGGCCACCTTAAGCACTAGTGAAGAAAGTGCTATCGCTAACATGGAAGTGGATACCGAAAACCAGCGGTTCAAGGTAGTTACCGCGGTCAAGGAATGCTTACCACCAGGAGCATCTATCATCAAAGTTCGCATACTTGGGAACCGGCCGGGCAATGACGTTGTCACACCTACGCGACACCACGACCTGCATGGAGTCACCTTCTCGCTACCAGCTACACTTCTACGTGGTGAAACGGGCTACCTGAAAGTCGTCAACACGGGCAGCAAGGACGTGGAGTGGAGCGAGGGCACTGTTCTACTGCGTGCCGAGAGCTGCATGGAAGCCCAGGTTAGTCAAAATGCTGATTTACCGCCATCCTCCCTAACTCAAAATGTTTTAAGCATTAGCCCAGCTGAGCCAAGTAATACGCAACACATAGGGGGTGTAAAAATAGTCGATTTAAAAGTAGGCCCATTAAATGAAACACAACATAGGGATCTTATTAATTTATTATCAGAGTACAGCGATTGTTTTGCCGACGATACAAAGAGTTTAGGATGTTCTAGCTTGGTCCAAATGCAAATTAATTTGACAAATGATAATCCTATTTACTATCGTCCTTATAGACTTTCACTCAGTGAGCAAGCGGTTCTTAAGTCTAAAATAGCAGATTTACTTGGAGCAGGCATTATTAAAGAATCTGAATCAAGTTACGCTTTTCCAGTCATCCTAGTTAAGAAGAAAAATGGTGATTATCGTCTTTGTGTCGACTATCGGGCACTTAATGCCATTACAATACGCGATAGGTATCCGCTGCCTAACATAGATGACCAACTCTCTCGGTTAGCAGGTAAACACTATTTTACCAGTTTAGACCTGGCTCAAGGGTACCACCAAGTCAATATAAGGCCCGAGGATACGCACAAAACCGGATTCGTCACAGAACAAGGACATTTTGAGTACACTAGGGTCCCGTACGGTTTAGCCAACTCACCATCAGTTTTTATGCGGTTAATTAATAAGATTGTAGAATCAGTAGGTGAACCTGAAATTCTAGCTTTCCTAGATGACATTTTGCTACCATCTGTTGACATAGAATCCGGTATTGAACTACTAAAAAAGGTCTTGATTCGATTAAAAACTGAAAACCTGAAATTAAACATGAGTAAATGTTCATTCCTACAAAAGGAGATAACTTATCTAGGTCACCGAATTTCTCTCAATAGCATACAACCCAGTGACTTGAAGCTGGCAGCAGTCTCTCAATTCCCAGTCCCTCGTAATGTGCACGAGATTAGGCAATTTATAGGCCTCTGTAGTTATTTCCGCAAGTTCATATATAACTTTGCCACTATAGCTCGCCCACTTACAACATTAACACAAAAAAACACTCCATGGGTTTGGGGCGAAAAACAAGCACAAAGTTTTGATGAACTTAAACGTAAGCTATGTGAGAAACCCGTATTAGCAATATACGATCCTTCCCTGCCAACAGAAATTCATACCGACGCGAGTAAACTAGGCATAGCTGGGATTTTATTGCAGAAACAACCTGACGGTACCTTACGTCCCGTTATGTATTTTAGCCGTGTTACAAGCAGGGAAGAAAGTGTATATCACAGTTATGAATTAGAGACTTTGGCGGTAGTTGAATCATTGCGCAGGTTTCGTGTCTATGTGTTTGGAAAAAGGATTAAGGTAATCACAGATTGCACGGCTGTCACTGCCACTTTAACTAAACGTGACCTTATTCCACGAATCGCGCGTTGGTGGTTGTTAATTCAGGATTTTGACATTGATATAGAATATAGGCCGGGTGAACGAATGAAACATGTAGACGCACTTAGCCGAAATCCCGTGGATCTAAACTCTTATTTGACCGAAGCTAAATTTGAGCGTGTATCCGAACGCTCCTTGCCGACCATAGATAGTGTCAATGTCAATCGTCTCGAAGTGACTGATTGGTTTCTCACGGTTCAACAGCAAGATGAAAAACTTAAAAATGTGATTGCGTTGATAAATAGTGGGTGTACGGACTTGGATATTGTTAATAATTATGCCCTAATTAATGATAGACTTTACCGCAAGACGCTGAACGGCAATCGCCTAATAGTACCCGGGTTCGCGCGTTGGAAGATCTTACAAATGCACCACGATGACATTGGTCATGTAGGACTAAAAAGGTGTACCGATCTAATAAAATCCGTGTACTGGTTTCCAAAGATGTCGCGATTCATTAGGAAATACGTCTCAAGTTGTCTCCACTGTGCATATGGCAAGGGCGATCATGGAAAAAAGCCAGGTAAATTACATCCCATACCTAAACCCTCGGAGCCTATGAAAGTGATACATATCGACCACCTAGGACCCTTCTGCAAAACAAAAAAGGGATATCAATACATGTTGGTGATTACAGATTCTTTTTCAAAGTTTGTTTTTGCGGAACCTACACGCACTGTAAATTCTGTAGAGACCATACGCGTTCTAAGAAAAATATTTAGTCTGTTCGGCGTTCCTGAACGAGTTGTATCTGACCATGGGAAAGCTTTTACTAGTAGGTATTTTAGGAAATTTGCAAATGAAAAACAATTTCGACACACTTTGTGTACTATTGCGTGCCCAAGAGCTAATGGACAGGTTGAAAGATCGAATCGCACGATTCTTAATGCATTGAGGGCTACTGAACCTAGTGATGCCAGTAACAACTGGGTTAATAGTTTACCTAATGTGATTTGGGGCATCAATAACACGCTCAGCGCCTCAACGGGATACAAACCATTTGATTTGATGTTTGCTAGGGCTAGTAGGTCAGTGTGCGACGTTACTATTCCAGGTCAGGCGGTAGAACCCGTACAGGCTAGACGCCAAAAGGCAATTGCTAAAAATAAAGTTGCTAGTGCCCGAATGAAACAACAATATGACAAGAAGCGTAAAAATTGTGTTGTGTATAAAAAAGGAGATCTTGTTTTATGGAACCAAGCCCCTGTCACTAGTGCCAGCAAAGTAAATTCCAAGTTAGATGACACATACTCGGGTCCATACATAGTAGTTAAAGTGTTAGGCAAAGACAGGTACCAAATAAGGAGCATTAAAGGGATGCGAGGGTACAAAAAGTTTACTGGACTTGTCTCTGCAGATGCTATCAGACCATATAGGAGTGTAGCATCTATGTCTGATAGCGAAAGCAGTACTGACGACCAATTAGAGACAGAGGACCTTATTGATCTCTTGGAAAGTTAGCATTCCCATATCTTGTGCCTATCTGATTCATTGATTATTAATACCATGATCACTCCCCATTGCGGGAGCAATTGTTTCAGGACGGCCGAGTGTAACGCATCCTTGGTGCCAGCCTCGCCCCGCCAGCCTAGCCACGTCATCGCCCCACTACCACCAGCCCCGCCATGCTGCCTAGCCGAGCCTCGGAGTGGGGATATGACAAGCCAGCCTATAAAAGCGTGTGCACCCTCATTTTGATGATTCATTCTGTCTAATAAATTATAAGGGGAAACTCTGCCCGATAATTAAAATAAAATTGTTGATTCAATGTGTATTTGAGTTCTCGCCTTCCCTTTTTCATCAGCTAAATTACACATAATAATAGGAACCATTTTAGACAAGAATCTGCGGAATATAACAATACTTTTGTCTATTTTTCGATAAATAAGTTTAGTACTTTAATGATTATTTTTGTATGGGCAAAAACAAAGGGTACAACTTTGGGGGTTTACTAAAGTTTAGTGACACAAGTAATAAAATTGCTATTTAATATGGGTTTTATAGAAAAAAAAATATATTTTCCATACTGAATCATAATATTATTATTAACTGACTTCTTATGTACGTATATAATGCAACTGTTTATATTTTACTACGACTACACTTTTACATTTTAAGGCAGGGTACAACTTTGGTACTAAACTTTCAGATTGAATAAAATGCGACGAAATTATGAAATAAAGCCAAATAAATATTAAAAACCGGCCAAAAGCATGTCGGGACATGCTCAGTGTAGGGTTTCGTACTTTACCAGCCTATTACAAAACATCCTTCCAAAAGGTCATTTATTAAGGGGTAATTTGGCGGCACTTACGTCCTTTCATTATGCGGTTTTTGAGTAATAACTCAAAAACAGCTCAACCGATTTTATTGAATATAGTTTTGAATACTGAACCCCTACTATTTTTGTAATACCTATCTAACCTCACCCCACACGACATGATTGGAGCAAAAAAAAACTCATGTGTAAGGGGAGTTACCCTAATAATTTTTTTTTCAGTTTATATTCTACCACTTAGTCGGCGTGATTAATGCACACACCCATACCAAATTTCAGCTTTTTAGTGCTATCGGTCATTGAGCTAGACCGCGGACAGACGGACGGACGGACATGGCGAAACTATAAGGGTTCCTAGTTTTGACTACGTAACAATGGTGGCGCCACTTCTGTGGTTAACGACTCAATTGAAATGTCACCAATTTATTATTAGGGAGCGTTCAAGTATTATGTAACGCAATTTTTGAAGATTTTTGGACCCGCCCCCTCCCCCCTGTAACGCGTTTCTTCCTTTGTGTGTAACGCAATTATTGAAAATTTTTGACCTCTCCCCTGATTGCGTTACGTAATACTTGAACGCTCCCTTATTAATATATTTATCCGACTACTGTAGGAATGTTAGGGTTCATCAGTTTGCCTATACAAAACGCTCCCAAAGTATGGAAATGCATGCGCTATGCGTACGATCCTGCGATACCCCCCCCCCCACCCCACCCCGTGGGGGAGATCCCAACCCCTGCGCGGCCCATGTCGTCACCCCCGCGCGGCCTGAGCCTCTAAAGTGTGAAAAAAGGTTCAGTTTTACCGTCTGTAAAGTCGCGTCCCAAAGTTGTACCCTCAGTACTAAACTTTACGAACTTCTAAAAGTACTTAATAAACGTTTTTGACGGGTAATTATTTTATGTACATGTTTTCTAGGGTGTTAATAATTGTTTTATAGAATAAGAAAAAAATCGGTATTTTTTCACCACTTCACAAAATTGCGAATATCTCGGAAACTAGAACCCCCAAAGTTGTACCCTGTACTAAACACTGTCACATATGCCCTTAAACGGGTCACCAGTATTTTTGTTACACTCTGTATATTTTTTGGTAATAAATAAGATGTGTATGTTCAACAATCATTTCTGTTATTGTATAGAGGTTTTATGAGCAATCGACTCGAGCTTGACTAAGCTGTTTAAATATAGAATCTCAGTTTTGAAGGCCTGCGGAATTCAAAACTGACAACGACACTCTTCTCCCATCCGTCATGAAATAAACAATGTTTGTGTATAAATAATACAGAAATATATATTTTCGTTTAATCGAAAAGTGCCTTTCAAGTTATTTGTTCAATTACAAAAACCTCCTACAATTTATTACAATTTCCGTAGGTCTGGGACACAAAGCCAAAATCCGTACATCCACGGATTTTTTCGTAGATCTGGCAACGCTGCGTTTACGCAACATGGCTGTCGGCTGTCTATGAAAATGTTGCCCGCTCTAAAATAAACTCCCCTGAGAGACAGTAATTAAAAGCGGTATTACACATTGCAACCTGCAGGGCCCAATCTGTCAGATTGGGAGGTGTAATTGAAGGTAGGGCCCGTAGGAAGCTGAAGGAGGGTTAGGAAGAGGCAGGGTACACAACAGATTGGGCCCTGCAGGTTGCAATGTGTAATACCGCTTTAAGGCCCTGTTACATTTGTCCTAGTTAGCTTCCTAAATGATTTAGTCAAGTATAACCGCATTTAGCAAATAATTTTACTACAAAAAAAGTAAAACTAAAGTAAAATCCACAAATGCATTTGTTGTCATAACGGGGAAGGCCGGGGAAAACTTTTTGTAAAGGGCGCTGTTACGTGTGTGTACGGGGTTCTGGTATTTAGTATGGAGCGCCTAAGGTACTATCGGGTTTTAAAATGAATTCATTGATAAATTGGCCTTGGAATTATGAACCCGATGGTACATCACACAGTTATTCTGAATTACCTACTGATTTTATCAAATTATAGACAACTGCCTATGGATTGCGGAAATTTGTCTATGGTAGCAGAGGTTTTGTACTTTTACGTCAGCTGCCTTAGACAAATTTTTGCAATCCATAGACAATTGTCTATGATTTGACGAATTCAGTACTGAATTCAGATCAAGTTTGTGATGTGCCTAAATCCTAAACGCAGGTATCTAAAGGCAGTTCAGTCCGTCGTTCGTACACGATACAAAGTATTATGTCTTTCTCGTTCTACTAAAACTAGTAGTCCATCTCGAACTGAGAACTCGCGATTTCCTTGCAAACGAGAACCCCAATATAACAAGACCCATATGATGATTTATTCGCACCTTCTAGATCCATTACCCCTTGTTCGATCCAGCTCATATACGAACTCTTACTATACGTAATGCGTAGAGAGCGCCACAATCGTAAAAAATAACTTGTTGGTTTTGCTTCACATTGTCAATGATCGCTTTTAGGATCAAAACACACTTGAGCTGAATTAAGCCAATTTATAGAAAAAATGCTTAAATTTGTCTACGGTAGCTTAAATTTGTCTATGGTAGCCGATTTTTTTGTATGGAGGCCATAGACAAATTTAAGCATTCATAGACAAATTTAAGCATTTTATCTATGAATTGGCTTATTCAGCTCAGGCGTGTTTTGGGCCTTAAAGCGGTATTACACATTGCAACCTGCAGGGCCCAATCTGTTGTGTACCCTGCCTCTCCCTGCCCCTCCTTCAGCTCCCTACGGGCCCTACCTTCGATTACACCTTCCAACCTGACAGATTGGGCCCTGCAGGTTGCAATGTGTAATACCGCTATTATACTTTATCGTGACGTGCCACGGCACGGTAAAACTATTTGGTTTCATTCATAAGTCGACCATAGGCTAATATAAGAATTTTAACCATTTAGGGTCAAAACAGACCTAGCGGAATTCCTCGCGGAATTAAGCCAATTCATAGACAAAATGCTTAATTTGTCTATGTTAGCGGAAATTTGCCTATGGCTTCCATAAAAAAAAATCTGCTACCATAGACAAATTTCCGCTACCATAGACAAATTAAGCATTTTGTCTATGAATTCGCTTAATTCCGCAAGGAATTCCGCTAGGTCTGTTTTGACCCTTATAAATGAAACCATAGTTTTACCGTGCCGTGGCACGTTTAAATCTGTCAAAAAATTTGAGTTTGACACGACGTATCCGATACGTTTGCATTAGTGCGAAAGAGAACTTGTCATGCGTTAAGAAGGGACAACATGATTCGTGACGTTACGTGACATTACAGAGGTCTATCTGTATTATACTATTATTTACTCTGTCCTTGTGCCACAGATTACTAATATGTAGCTAGCTACAGATGGGACAGTATCATTTTGTTAGTTCTCTTGTTTGCAGTTTTGGCGCTGTTAACTTTTATAATCTGTGCCACTTTTTTGACAGTACTAGGGATTCCAAGGGTGCTAAATGTAATATATCGATATACTTTAGTGATGTGACTACGATAAAAAATACGATGAATGGCTGTAGGGTACTTGGGAAGTAAACTGGAATTTAAAAAAAGATAAAAAATAAAACTACAAAATGTGTTTAATCAAGTTTTATTCGTGAAGTTTAGTGGCCCTTTGTCTTAGACGGTGCACTTTATATTTATTAAATGCAGTCTTTTGTAAAGAATTCATTTTTAACACGTATTTTTCAGGTATTTTCCCCTGTAATATTCTGTTAATAGTGTTACACCAGTTGTGTACCTGCAGGCGAATTATTAGGGACATAAACAAATTATTTATTATGGTGTAATGTTTCTTGCAGCCTAGCCAAGACATGTCACCTGTTAGTAAAAGTCTCTTTAAATTTTTTTTTACATTATGCTTATGACTATATATATTTAGATAATTGTGTATGGTTGAGGCACATTCCCTATATAGACATACCATTCTTGCATTAGGATATTTTAAATTGTTATGTTTCAGCAGTTTATATTCTCTAAATTGAATATATTTATGGATCCCCTGGTGTTCCTCGGTCGTGTATGTTTTTAAACAATCATGGCATTCTACTTTTTTTGACAATTTCCTACATATATAGCCCGCCGTGTACGCCGACGTCTGTACTTTAATCCTTTCTAACGTTACAGACTCTCTAGTTATGGGTATGGACTCTACTGGCTGGTTGGACGAGGTGAGTGAAGACGACGACGGCATGTTCCAGCTTATAGATGATTTTTCATTTTCTGACGAAAAAAGGTTGCTCAAATGTATCAATGTTTCGCCGTCATCGTCTTCACAGTTCATTGATGTTGAATGGGGAGTTAATATATTAGTTAATACTATGGACTTAAAAGAATATATAAATGTATTGGAGTCTGGATTAACGTTCCTGTAGTTAGCAGCCCTAATACGACCGAAGAAGTTTTCTAGGGGATCCTGGTTTATAAATCTAGGGTAAAAGTATTCCACACCATATTTAGAAAACAATGTTTCCGTTAACCCTATAAAACTAATTAGTGTTGTCATCCAACCGTCTAAACAAGGTGGGCGTACATGTCTAGGCTTGCCTGCACGTTTCGCCAATTTGCTATTGCAGTCAATGAATTTAATATTTTTGATTTTCCGAATCGCTGTTCGCCAAAATTCTATTTGTGGCGAGTTTTCTTCTCAATTTTCCTTTTCCCTGACCTGGCGATCCATTGACGCTGTCAAATAACTCGTCAAAAAACAAGACCAGTTCTGCTGTTGCCTCCATTGTTTCCAGCGGCATATTCACTCGCTTGTCTGAAAAATTAAAACGTCAACGATTTTAATAGCTATTATATTATACTTATAAATTCATAGGATTTGTAATGTAAATTCAATCTTGTAAGCAAAATTGAATACGATAAATTTTGTCCGATAGTTCTGAAATTTAGCGTACTTGCGTAACTTAACAACAGCCTAGAGCCCGTTTCTCAAAAGCTTGTAACTTGTAAAACAAACGGATATCACTTTTCGACATCTTTTATAAGTTACAAGTTTTTGGAGAAATGGGCCCCTGTACTGATGAAGACTGAAGATGGTAATGGTATCAAGATTTAGAACAAAGGGACCTCATAAGTTTGAGTTATTTTTTATATTTGTTAACAATAAAAGCAATAAAATCTTTAATCGATTTTTTGTGACTATTTACTTAATCAGTTACTTGCTAATTTCAAATTTTCCTTAAAATACAAATATTCGGTAATTTTTTTTGAAAACATCACAAATATTTATTTTTATCATCTTAATATTCCTATAAGTAATGTAAAAATTATGTACACTTTTTATTTTTCATACGTAGCCGCAGCGGACTCTATGGATGTGCAGCTGATACAATATCCGTATTCGGCGAATATTAAGGTTTTTACGAATATTATCTCTAACATTTGTATTTTTAGGGAGCTGTACCGAGAAAATTGAATCCTTACAGGATCACTTTGTTGTCAGTTTGCCTCTCTATCAAGACCCTTTATCTCAGAACCGCATGGAGGTATCGAGTTGAAATTAACAATAAATACATATGTCTGCGGTCCCTCGAAGCTGTAAAATGGAATTGAGATAACTAAGGCACACCACACACTTGATCTAAGTTGAGTACGGAATTCATCAAATCATAGACAATTTTCTAATGAAACTGATATTTCCGCTATCCCACCCTAGATCTCACAATAGATAACCCAAAGCAGATACTAGGCCATGTTGTGAGTAGGTCGGGTTTCCTCACGATTTTTTCCATCACCGAAAAGCGATGATAAATATCAAAATATGATATTATGTTAAGTTCCGAAAAACTCAAAAACGCGCGCGTTCCGGATTGAAAGTGATGTCTTACCGCCAAGCCACCAGCGCTTATTTTAATCTATATCCATATAGGTAGTTAATATATAATTAATATTAACCTTTTCACCGCCAAGCGTCTAACAAAAATGACGCGCCACCGATGCCACGTAATCGCGTTTTGTCAAGCGAAATTGAACTTTGCGGAATTCCGCGTATTCCCTATTGCACTACAAAGCCTGTCGGCTGTTGCCGTCGTTGGCGTCCATGGCACGACTTTTTGATGTCGACAACAGCCGACTGTGGCGGTGAAAAGGTTAAAATGTTCAAATACTTCCACAAAAACGTGTTAGACTTACAAGCACTGTCCGTAAATTTCAACATTGCAGCAGTTCGGGCACTTAATACTTGAGCCGCCATTTTCACTTTCATCTTCTTAACCTTCTTTGGGTCCACGTGATACGCAGTTAATCTCGGAAGCGCTCTGGTGTGGCCACCTTGCATGTCAGTATCGTAGACATATAAAATATCTTTCCAGGAAGCCGTTTTATTTTCAAATTCGATGTCCTTGGTCAGGAAATTATTTCTAATTGATTTTAGTAGATGAGGTGGATCATGAAATAGAAATAAGTCATGGCCAGCTACATGAACCGTATCTGAAAATGGTAAAAATAAGTTAAGTGATTTCGCCTTAAATTTTAAGCTAATTTTAAATACAAGTTACGTAACATATCAGAACCAAGTATTTACTGAAGCACCGAATAATAAATGTACATTTCTAAACATAATAATAAGCTTAAGAAAGAAAATAAATAAATCGATTAATACCACAAATTGGAAACGGATTAAAGAAATTTAATAATAATAGGTTTATTGGCCGTATAATAAAAAAATTATATTGAATAAAAATAAAAAGTGACTTCACAATAAGACGAAGTTCTAAGGTAATATTAATATTTAAAAAAATCATAGGGTTGAATTGAGAACCTCCTAATTTTAAAATTTGAAAGTCAGCCAAAAAGAACATTAATTAATAAACTCAAACCTACCATATGGTTTTTTATAAGGGGTTTGCAGTCGTTTTGTTGTAGCTTTAAGGTTGTTAAAGCATCCCCGGAATGTTGAACCCTGGTCACATACGAGGGCAAGGGGTATCAAGCCAGCCTCGGAAAGCTTTGGTATGATTTCTTTAAGAATTCTCTCCAAATCTGGGGCTGACACTGTTCCAGAACAAAAATAATAAGCAATGCTCTGTCTCCAGGACGAACAAATGCCTCTGGCCATAAACACGAGAGCATGGTCAGTAAACTGTTGTCTGCGTTCCCCTGCTATTTCTTCAAAGCCGATTATATGGTCTTTACTCTCATTGTATACGACATGTGGTGTCAACGCCACTTCATCGAACACCAATGAACATAATCGTTTTTTGGTGTCCCAGTTTTTAGTGCTGTGTTTAATGTGATCAAAGACGGTCTTGTTGATTCCACATTCAAAAACAATATTTTGTGAAAGACGTGTCAAAGTTCTTTTTGTCGGTAAGGCAAAAATATTTTTTAATAATTTATATCCCTTGGGGCTTTGTTTCATCAAAGCAAGCGCGAATAATTTCTCTTCAAAGGTAAACCTTCTTGACATCTTGTTTTTTCTTGCAAGTCTGAGTTGCATTAATAAAAAAGCCTTAGCCTTTTTATTCAGGCATTCAAAATTATTCATAATATCTTGGCTTGCAAGTTGATGCGCATTTTGTAGCCTTTCTGCTGCGGATTGTCCAAGGCTGTCTGCAGCAATTTCTTTAGTCTGCTTAATAAAGCGTCGAGTTTTTGCGCTAAATTTTCTTACCGTCGAAGTATCTGAAATGAGGTAAAAGTATATAAATAGACACTCAGGGGAAATGATAAATATAGCGATTAATTCATTGTAATAAATTATTATAACTGGCCAAGTGCATATCGGGCTATGCTCAGTGTAGGGATCCATAGTTGTCGCGGCCCGTCACAATTTACATCTACTCCAAATATTTTTTAAACACCGATCAATAATTCTAGGGATATACAATCAGCCCAAAAAAATGGCCCCACAATATTGCCGCAAGAACGACTCGTACGGTACTTCTCTGATCGTCTTATTACGGTATAAAACATGCCGGTTGCAAATTTTCACGAGTCATATTTTCAGTAAATCTTGTTTGAGTCCTTTACATTTTTGCTCGCTATTTTAATAGGATATTTTGCGGCACGTCCTTTTACAATGAAATTATAACTTTTTGGGATAACTCAAAAAACGACTTAACCAATTTTATTCAATATAGTTTTCATGGAAAGTACTTATTACGCCTCAGATGAAATTAATTTAATAAATATTTAAAGTTTTATACGTTAAATATTTATTAATTTGTTTGTTTGTTGGCGTGACACCCATTCATACCCAATTTCGGTTTTCTGGTTAGTACCATCACTAATCTAAGCCGCAGAGAGGCAGACAGACAGACGGGCAGTTGGACATGGCAAAACGATATAGGTTTCTAGTTACTACGGATAAGGAGGAGTAAGCGCGCCTCAAGCAAGCAAACCTTTTCTTCTGTGCAATAAATACACAAATAAACACTGTGGTAACGATAAATGTTATTATTATGACGATAAATGATTTTATATAATAAATGAAACCTATTGATTAAGAGTAGGCTGTAGGCAAGCCTATCTCATCGAGTACCATCGAGCAATAGCGTAAGGCAATAACGGAGCCATTATTGCCTTACGTAATTATTATTTGCCACTTAATATAATAATAAATAAATAAATATTATGGGACAATCTTACACAAATCAATCTAGTCCCACAGTAAGCTCAATAAGGCTTGTGTTGTGGGTACTAGACGACAATATATATAATAGATAGATAGAGATAAATACTTAAATACATAGAAAACAACAATAACTCAGGAACGAATATCCGTGATAAACACACAAATAAATGCCCTGACCAGGATTCGAACCCGGGACCTCTTGCTTCATAGGCAGGGTCACTACCGACTAGGCTAGGAGGCCGTTAAATATAGTAATAGTGCGACTTAGTAAGGTTATTTTTAATATTCCTTCTACTCCCAAGTACTCAGCCACTACACCTCCTACCCATAAGGCATCCTTCTATTAAAAGCACGTTACTGACTCCTTCCCTTCCCTCCCTCTAATTGATTGATCTGAATGTAGAAATAATCAGTTTTTTATCCAATACTTTAATTTCGACGCACTTATTTGAATACTTGGATGAGTAAAAACTTGCCAAGTTGCACTATTAAGTATAAGTAAATAGCAAGTACAAGTTATAAACTTGTATAGATGTCATATACAAAGGAAAAAGTGACCAACGCCTCCGGTGCCCAAGCACCACAAATCAAAATATTAATTAAAAAAATAATTTGATTTGTTCTTTCAGTTCTAGCAAGTACAAGTATCTAGAGTTATACACACCTTTCGAGGTAAGTTGCTTCGACGTGTGAGGCAACGTGGTATTCTTATTTGACCTGATGTCACTTTTTTCCAATGATATTTCAGAGGCATGGTGTACTGAAAAACGATAGAAGAATATATGAAAAATGGTGCGCCTAATAAAGGCTTCTAGTGACAAGAGCGGCCAACCTTCTACGCACCGAGCCTGTTGACAGCGATAATTATTATCTGGAATTTTAAGTACTTATGTTAAGTTGTTGTTGTTAGGCTAGCTTATTATTTATTATGTGTTTATTTTATTTTACTATAAAGGGTGGATTTTCTTTTTGGGTCAGTGAGCGCAGCTACCAGATTCCGTGCTGCTACGTGAAAATGATCTTAGAAGACCTTCCCTCTATTTCAAATTAATGAAGGATCGCATTTACAGATTTGGAAAAAAACATACAGGGTGCGAGAAAAAGGTCATTTTTGGCGAACTTTTTTTATGATGCCATTTGATCCCATCCCTATCCAGGATCAAAACCTTGTATGGGACCAAAAAAAAAATTCCGGCTAGAAAAGACACAAATCGAAGAAACATTTTCCCATACATTTTGTATGAAAATGATTTTTTTTATTTTTCACATGCAATTTTTTTATACCAGTCGATTCTAATCCTATTCAGTATCAATAGTTTCCATGGGGTCAACTCACGGTAATGTACCAAACAGCTACAAATTGAAGAAACTTTTTCCGATTTTTCCGTCCGATATTTGGTGATCAAAGGGTTAATGCAATTTACTATATTTGATCCTCACAACAAAATGAATAGACCGAACACAAAATTCAGAACTGAGAGTTAAAGTCTGAGATGTGAACTCGCTTCTAATGAAATAATATATGCAACCATGACGTCACGGTTGCATAGTGGCCCTCTTTAAAGTAAGGCAAAAATATTAAATTGCTACTTCAATGCTGAAATATTGCGATTATGTATGATGATATGATAGTTTTTATTTTACAGTAAATTGTGAGAAATAAATGGTATCATTGTTTTTTTATCGTACTTCAAAAAAAACTTAAATTGAAAATTTGATGTCTGATATCTTTGAATCATTAAAAAAAACATTTTATGAAGATATATGTCTTATTTGGCATCCATTTAACTAAATTTCATTACAAGATTTCACATGTCAATCATCACTATTATGTATCTGGGTTATAAAACTTATAAAATAGTTTGAAAACACACCTTCAGGAATAGGCTTCTCGTATGGTTTGCTTGTAACTTCAATGTTGAACTGATGGCTGATGTCCACCAATGGTTTTCTTGTGTAAGAGGGTCCTGAAAAAGAATGCCAAAGTAATAAATGCATACTGATTACGAAATATTAATTAGTAGCTTAATTTTGTTACACCATACGCGAATACTCAGTCTTATGACAATAAACACTTACATTACGTTTACGTCATATGATACTCTGATCTCTTTATTTTCCATATTATATTTGATCTGTATTTACGTTAATTTCTATTCATTATAAAACCGAATCCTATGCATGTACATTTAAAACGCAATACTGACCTTGAATGCAATGTGTATCAGCATCTGTTGTTGACTGCACCATAGGTACAGGAACAGGTTGATGATGTTCTTGTAGAGACACGTCAGCTGAAAAAGAATTTTAATACTTAGGTACATTCAATAACCAAAGGACCATGAGTAAAAATTGTCTAAAAACCAACAGAATTGGGATTTATCTAATTTAATAGATCTTTTTATCTACTTAATTTCGGTATACAGACAATAAGTTGTTGATTTGAGATTTGTATTCATAATTTAGTTACAGTCTGAGTCTCAGCGGCCAATCCACTCGCCGCGCTCACCGAGAGGTTGTCAACGCAGTCCTGGAGCAATGCTTTATTTAATTTTAATATGTACTCAATTGGTGGAGCATCCATACAACACGATTCCCGTCGGCTTGCCTAAGTTTCAGGCGTCTGAGCAGTTTTCCTACAGCTCATGATGAAATTTTAAGCCAAATTCAGCACCTGCTTGCCTAAGAATTTTTTTAACCCACCGCCACTGATGTACTCTGACTAAAACACGAATAAGGCCTATTTAATGACTTGGCTTAGCTTATCTGTTGGTTTTTGGTCAAAGTAAGAAAACTGGTGTTGACAGTTGCTTACAGCCTAACTTTATTTCTTTTTAATGCAGCGTTATATGGATAAAAAGTTGTTTCTTAGGGCTCCTCTACACGATGGGCCATCATAGGGACGCAGCTATGCGTAAGAGCGAGCTAACGATATTGCGATCTCGTTCCGTCGTATAGCTGTGTCCCAATGATGGCCCATCATGTAAAGCAGCCATTAGCTGGTAACGGATGGCAGCACTAATATATTAAAGCACATAATGCATTGATATTGTTATAATTTTAACAGAATTATAAGCAATTTCTTAATTGCGACTTGATTATGATTAGGTAACAAAAAATTATCACAATAACAGTGCTTGGCAGTATTGCCATGGGCCATACAAAATTTAAATTTTAAAAGATTGTATAACAGGAGCATAAATCGACCCAATTCAACCGAGGCAACCAGAGAACAAATCAAATTATTTTTAATAAATATTTTGTTTTATTACTTTTAAATAGACCCACCACTATATAAATTATAAACTTAAATAAATGTTATATATAAAGCAAAGGGTGACCTAGGCCTCTGGTGCCTAGGATTAGGAATGAACCAGCGTATTCTGAATCCGCGGCAGACTTTTTACGTCCACTGCTGAACATAGGCCTCCCCTTTGGACCTCCATAAGTATCGGTCGGAAGCGACTTGCATCCAGCGTCTTCCGGCGACCTTTATAAGGCCGTCTGTCCATCTTGTGGACGTCCTACGCTGTGCTTGCTAGTCCGTGGTCTCCACTCGAGCACTTTTCGACCTCATCGGCCAACACATCGGCATGGGTATTTACGCTTGAGTTATATATTTTAGTCTGCTTTCCACTTGGATTGTGCAAATGTCTGCGTTCAATGAGTGAATTACTGATAAAAGACAATACTGACCTTGAATGCAATGTATATCAGCATTTGTTGTTGACTGCACCATCGGTACAGGAACAGGTTGTTGATGTCCTTGTAGAGACACGTCAGCTGAAAAACAAGATTTTTAATACGTATACAAAACAACCAAATTTTCAACATAAGAGAGTAAGGGAAAATAATTTTTGATACTTGAGTACCTAAAAACCGGTCAAGAGTAGTGTTCCCTAGTTGCCGGCCTGTTACAATACATCCGTTCAAAAGGTTATTTATTTAGGGATATTTGGCGGCTCTTTTGTCATTTTACTATCCGGCACTTAATACTTTTAACTATGCGTTTTTGAGTGTCAAATCAAATTTCTTGATCTTTATGAAATTTGTTGGAGTTATTGCAGAGATACATATAATTGGAGAGTTCTAATATGAGCAGGATCGATCAAGGGGTTATGTAGGTAAAAGGCGTGAAAAAATCGTCACATGGGTCTTGTTATATTGGTCTGCTTGTTTGCAAGTAAATCGCGAGTTCTCAGTTCGAGCCGGACTACTAGTTATATTTAAATTACCAGTATAGACAGAAACATAATTAGTTTACCAACATATGTGTAGCTATATAGTCTGTAAGAAAGAAAATAGGGTCAAAATACATTGAAGTGAATATTACATACACCTAACTTAAAATCAAATAGTTTTTGTAGACTTTACGCCACCTGTCAAGGCAAAGAAAAATGCGACCATGGCTTAATATCATACTAGTGTGTTATTTTGATTTGTTCTCTACTTTTCATTGATCCAAATTTTTATAACACGTCAGTTGCGAACAAAGTTTACAAACGGCCGAGTTAGTTACAGTCAGCAGCAGAAGTAGCTAAGCGGGTGAGGCGTTCAAAGTGAGCTTGACCTGCTTGAGATTACTGTATTGTCAAGACAATAAGAGCCTGAGAAGGTAATTTTCAACACCTCACCCGCTTAGATACTTCTGCTGCTGAATGTACACAAAAGTAAAAAATACAAATGTTCAAATAGTTTATATCAACAAACTAAATACAACCAATGTGGGTTATATCATTTATTTTTGGAGAATTAACTCATAGATATTATATTCAAGTATAATTTATAGATAAAATAAAGTAGGTTGATTTATTTATATAAGGCGATTATCACACTGGCAACGGATCCGCATGCGGAGCCGGTGCGTGAGCGAGATAGCGCTCTGCATGTGTATAGCGCTATCTCGCTCGCGCACCGGCGCCGCATGCGGATCCGTCGCCAGTGTGGTAATCGCCTTAGTTAGCATTCCTCATTAGACACACAAATTATTATACTTACATTCAATGCCAGGTATAGCGGGTACTGCAGGTGACTGCTCTATGGATGCAGAAGCAGGGTGTTGATGTTCTTCTAAAGAGACATCAACTGCAAACAAAATATTACGAATTATGGGTGATGTATAGCTAATATCATAGACTTAAAGATATAATAGACGGCCATAGTGTAAGAACTTTTTGGGGCTCTAAGTCTTTAGCGTCAAAAGCATCGTGCCGATGTGGCAATAAAATAAAGCGAGAACGCTGCAACGTAAAGCATCTGCCGACTGCAAGAGTGAGCGAGACTTCTAGCTTAATGAGTTTCAACTAAATCGGAACGTTGGTTTTGGCTCAACTATAGTCCAGACCGACCTACCAAAATGTAAGAGGAAATGTCACCTGCTCTAGTACGCTAGTCGTTACTAGATGGAGTAGCAGAGCAAGTGACATATCTTCTTACATTTTGGCTACCTTAAGATCGCTCTGGACCAGATGGCGTTAAAAACTTGGAGCCTCAAAAAGTTCTTACACTATGGCCGTCTATATATTATATCTTTATGTCTATGCTAATATATACATTTATTTATTTATTGAAACTATTTATTACATACAAAAAAAATATGAACCTACAAATGGCAGACTTAATGCCTAATTATGTTTTTTACCCGTTTACCATAGGGCCAATCAGAAACATGTACAAAAGGTGCAAGGAGAAAAATGAAATCAATTAATTCTAATTATAAATTAAGAAATATACATACAACACATTTTTCAACCATTATCTGCTGATTTTATATTATTTAGGACATAATATAATAAATAATTAGTGACTGTATAAATAATAAATATACTCAGGTTTTCTAATTAGAATCTTATTGTAAAGTGATATTACAAAATACTCACCTCTATCCTTAGCCGCTTGACTGGTCGGAGGAAGTGCATAAAGGTGTTCTCGTAAATGAACATCATCTGCAAAATATATGTTGTTATTTTTTCTAATAAGTAACAGTTAGCAAACAAGAACACACAAACAGATATATACAAGGTGTAACAAAAATACTGGTGATCCTTTTAAGGGCATAATTGGTATCGTATTCTTATTGTGAAAAACTAAGAAAAAATAATTTTTGTCGCGAAAAAAATTTTTGGTTTTGTATGGAGGGTTGGCCAGCAGGGACGACTCGCCCCATACAAAAAAAAATTTTTTCGCGTCCAAAAAAATTTTTCTCCTATTTTTTCCTACTCGCAATACGATACCAATTATGCCCTTAAACGGATCACCAGTATTTTTGTTACACCCTGTAGATATATAATAACAAAAAACGATTACACTCTTATATCTTATATGGCGCTTCTCAATGAAATATTGGACAGCGACAGCGAACTGGACATATTCCATACCACCGAAACTAGTTTCATTGCAACTAGCAGCCGTTACTTAGAGTCCATTTCTGCTCGAAGTTCCATCCTTAGTTAAGTAAGTATATGTATTTAGGGTTTGTCAGAATGTTAATAACTTAAATAATTAAGTACTAATCTTGTATCATATTCTCACTGTATCTGTCCTGTATTAACACGTGTAGCTAGACTGTAAGTGTTGATTTTAAGGAATAAATAAATAATAATAATAATATCAAATCACATTGAAGCAACGAAAACTTTTTTACTTTACACAAGTTTTACTTTGAGATACCATTACTATGTTTAATATACTTACTATTTATTATACGAGTTTAGGAATTACTTAAAATTACATGGTAAACAGTAGAGTGAGAAGATAAATAAAGATAGCCTTTTCATTCCCATGAACTGCTCAAACGTAGGGAAATAAAAAAATTGCATAAAGAAAATATTTTTTTAACACCAAAACTCATCACCTCACAAGAAATAGTTAAAATATGTGATAATTTTTTATGGTAAGTTAATCATACTTTGTGAATCGATATTTTCAGGAAATATATTTTTAGTTATTAAAATGTTGTTTTAATTTATAAAAATTAAATACGCTAATGTTAAATAATTCGAATCTAGTTCTCATTCTGGATATATTCAATATATTTGGACAAATTGTTGATGAAGTATTTTGATTTTATTTGCAACTGTTTGGTAGATTAATTTTGAATTTACAAGAACTACTTAATTTTATACATAAGTACCTGACATGCCCATGAGCGTAGCTGGTTCTTCAGCTGCGGTGTCCTCAATTTGTTCTCTATTTGCGCAGTAATTATGTTCGTTGAGAACATTGTATTCTGAAATGCATAAAAATATCTTTATCTCACAGAGAATTATATAATACAACCTTATGCCGGCAACTTTGTGTAGAATTAGTACTTTCCATTGTGAATTCCTTCCTTCCCTCCCCTTTGTCATGTCCTTAAGGGACAATTCCCCAGATAAAATTACCTAATTATGTCCTATCTCAGGACTCTACTATCTCAATAGATAATTCCAACTAGATAGTTTCACTGTAACGAGATTAGTAAAGATAACATTCACTATTTCAATAAAAAAATACCACGCTGACGAATGCATGTTGTATCTATACAAGAGTACCATTAAATTTACGAACACAAATTTAAATAATACAGCTAGTAACATAACTATGAAATGAAAAATACCACGCAAGTAGTGTTATTTAGTAAACAATCGAATAAGCACTTACCTTCAGCGGAGAGAGGGACGCCGTGAAAAAATTCCTTTTCCGTGAACAGGCAAGGGTAAGAATATCGAATTCTAGACCCTTGGCTAAACTGCGTTTTATCAAAGTGTTTCTGACAAACGCGTTTAGTCATTAGCTGACCCTTTGTCAGTCCAAGTAAATGTGGATTAACTGGAACCAGGAACGACATCCACAAGTTACGCAAATTATCGTTCATGGGCATGCAAAATAGTCTGTAATTGTCACTTGTTGATTCACAACCGAGAACACAACACTTTGAACGTGCCATATTCGGCAGTCGCAAGGAACTCAACACAACCAAATGGGAGGAGAACACAAGGATTGTATTGCAAAATAGAGGAGGGTGGCTTCTTAATGAAATCAACTCAACCAAGACGGGAGGAAATCACAAGGTAACCGGTGCTCAACTCAAAGTTTGCAAAACAAGTGAGAGCGCAGCGCGAACACTAAGAATTGTCAAATTGAAAATTTTGCTGTTGACATTATTGGCAGGTGACTGACAGCATAAAAACCACAGATTGTGTAAAACGGGATGCGATACTAGCGCTAATACCACAGTGATGGAACTAAAGCTTTCACACCCCTGGGTCTCGACGGCGCCGTTGAATTACGCCATTTAGCTACCTCGCCTCCCTAACTATGAGACGTATCTTGGACGTATCCGATACGTTTGCATAAGTGCGAAAGAGAACTTGTCATGCGTTAATAAGGGACAACATGATTCGTGACGTTACGTGTCATTACAGAGGTCTCTCTGTATTATACTATTACTTACTCTGTGGCAGTAGGCAAAACGGTTACTTGATTTAAAAAATAATAACACTGGTGGTTATATTCTCTTTGTAATCCACCTTTTGTTCCTTCATTCAACCGAACGTCAGTCATTTTTACATTTTCTGATTTTTTTATTATTCTACTGATTTGTAATTTACTGTTTAGCCAGGAAGTACCGCACATGTTGAAGGGATGTATAACAATGGAGTGCTGGTTGGAAACTGGGTGGAAGAAAGACTTAAAAATGAAGTAAGTACCTACGTAATATTTGGGACTCAGCTTTTTCATAGATTTTCACAACAGAAAATATGATCACTACGTTCTACAATTATGTCTCAACGTGGCCTCAACGCAACCCTTACAGGGCGGGGCAGGGCACTGCAAAATAGTGAGGGCATTCAATGTAAAACGAATTCATTAATTACCGTCAAATCTGGCAACTTTGCTACTTTACACAGGTGTTGAAAAGTCATAGTCATAGTACATTTTTAACCAGAATTCATATGAAACCATTGAAGTATGAATGACGCAACACGTAGTATATTTATTAACGAATGCATAAATAAGATGGTTTTTAAATTAAATGACGGATAATAAGGTTGCACGCCTAATAAAGAAACTGGCAAAGATACCTATACCATGTGGCAACTTTGCCAACTGTATTTTTACTTTCTAAATAAATTTATTTGTATTTACAATATTAGTAAAGAATATTCAGTAGTTACGATACAATAGTTTTGGAATTTGATCCTGCATGACATCTTTACACACAATAAACCGTAGCAAAAGTGGCAAAGTTGATCACCCATTCAAGAAAACTTCATAGAAAGTCAGTGAATGTGGTCAGGGTTGACACAAATGAAAAAATATTATTTATTTATTTACATACGAGTAATCAGGTTATATAAGTACTCTTGAAAAACATAACAAACACTTTGATAAAAATATTATCAAAAAAGAAACATAGAAAACTCTTTAAGAGGCCTATCAAAGGTCCACTCGTAATAATAGAGTAATGTAATTTGTCTCCCGCCCCACGTTTGATGAAAAGCATAAAAAGGACCTATCTTATCAAAAATTTAATTTAAATTTTTTGCTTGTGTACAACCCTAGGCCCCTACAAAACATGGCAAAGATGCCCCCCCATATGAGCTGGCGTGGTCCGGTAACTTTGCCAACAAGATTATGAGACTCAATTCAAACACTAGGTACGGCGTCTACAAGGTAATCAATCCATTCCTTACCATTTAAATAACATAATATCTAAAATTTACGTACCTGGATTCAATGTTTACACTCTAAACTTTTTAAAGTTCTTGAGCACTAACTTTTATGATTATGTGAGTGACGAATTTGGAACTGAAATGGTAAGAAAATGGCTGCCGTGCTGTTGCCTCATTCGTAATAATTTTGCCAATTGATAACCATTTTTTCTCCTAAAAGTAGGCACAACACTATAGTACATTGTGCAACATGGGGCGTAAGATGAATATTACAAACGAGAGTCTAGTTAAATCGCGACGGCTTGCCGGAGCGATTTAAAGACTCGAGTTTGTAATATTCTTACGCCCCGACTTACATACAATGGTTTTCATCACACTTGCGAGGAAGAAAAGCAAAAATAAATTCAAGAAAGTTAATTAGGCAGCAAAAGTTGAGAACGTAGATGACAGCGCTCAGGCCGCTCAGCCCCGCGCGCGCATGCGCCGTTAGCAACGCGGTACAAACATTCCGTGCGTTTTGTTATCACGACATATTTTTCGAACTAGAATGGCTAAACAACCAGATTTTGCAAAATTATTATAACAATATTTACCAAAATTAATGATAAATACTTTAAGTATTAAAAATAACGAAGAAATTTAAACGTATAGATTGTGTGTGATGTAATTTTAGAATATAGCTAAATTTTAAAGATGTAATTAAACTTTTTGAATTTTTGGCTGAACATCATACCTCCTTAGTTCTGAAATGATATACAAAATCAGTTGCAAATTTTAAAACGAGAGTCATTACTCCCGTGGGGATAATATCTCGCCATTACTCCCGCGGGAACAATTTAGGTCATTGTCCTTCTTTATACAGGCAGGAAATAACACCATTTACGAGCAGGTGTGATGAAAAAAAATTTACGTTGTCGGTGGTATGAAAGAATTACCTTATACACTCTGCTGGTGGCAAAGTTAGTAACCCTTGGCAAAGTTACCAGATTTGACGGTACCTCCAATTCATTTTACATTGGATGTCTTATTTTATTCTACTTGCGTTTAATTCTTGCTAGTATGTAGAGTTTGTCTGGAAAGGGAAGTGTTGGTAGTATACGCAGCAGTCTTCTCCAACACCACATCTCAAAAGCGTAAAATTTTGCCTTATTGCAGCTTTTCAGGCTCTACGTTTCGGCACCGTACCTACAGAAAGATTTAGACGACTAAGGGTTTTAAATAAGCGTGAGTTTTATGAGTCTGTCAATCGTGGTTGGTATAACTGACCCTAAGTGTGTTGGTGTTGCTGCCATTGCTATTTAGTACAGTCGTCATCAAATTTACCGGAGCGGCCAAGGTAGTCAAATATATCTGAACATGCATTAATAAAGCCGTTGTTCAGATATGTGTGACCACCATGGCCTCTCCGATATATCTGATGGCGGAGTCTGTCCGGAAAGAATAGTGTCGTAGAATGTATAAGCTCCCATATAAACCACGGCACTACTTTCCGGACAAACTCTACCATGTCCAAAGTTTTTTTCCAGCATGATTTCAAATACTTTTTGCGGAAACGAGATAGACGTGAACTTCTGGTACAAAAATCGAGGACGTTGTATAGCAATTTGCTAAAAGAGGTAAAATTATGGTCACGCCTGCAAATATGGATAGGTACATTTAATGTGACTAAAATATTTAGGTATCTTTTGGTACTACATATTACGGCGAAAACGAAATAATGTTACACGAATCTATAGTCATGGCTACATATTTTTGTCTCACTAAATGTACCTACAGTTAGCAGCAGAAGTAGCGTAAGCGAAGATCGTTCTTACAAACAACAACTGTCACCTGGCTACTGGGACGTCTCGGCATTTGGATGGCTTTTTGATTTAGATAGTTTGTCCGACGATAACTTTAGTAACGATTTTCCGATCTTTATGAAATTTGTTGGGGTTGTAGCAGAGACCAACAAAATTTGCAATTTCTTATATGAGCTGGATTGAGACGGGGATTCTGAAATTAGAATCATATGGTCATCGTAGCCAGAGGCTTCGCGAGAAAAACCTCCTTGTACCTACCTCCGTCGAGACGGCTCGCAAAGGCACGCGCATCTCTTATACCTACCTTGTGCAATCTAAGAAGCGTTATTTGACACCCTGCCATCTCAGTACATTTTATAACCAAAAATCGATTTTTATAAAATGTACTGAGATGGCAGGGTGTCAAATAACGCTTCTTAGATTGCACAAGGTATAGCGTCTTCGGGGTCAAATTATATAACTGTATTCCGATGGAAATAAGAAACTCACCAAGTGACACTATTTTCATAAAAAATTAAAAAAGCTGCTGACTGAATTAGCCTGTTTCAATGTAAACGAGTTTATGGTTCCTAAGGATCCTTAGAAAATGTTAATATAGTACACACAACGCCTCACTAGGTATACACTTTTGAACGTTATTACAGCGGAATAAGGTTCAAAAGTGTATACCTAGTGAGGCGTTGACTGTACCTAATATCTATCAGACTGCTATTTAAATGTATATCTTAATTGACTGAGGAGCCGAGCGTAGCGAGGCGACGAACGTCTCCGTTTTCACTGGTACGACGATTTGG
Source organism: Pammene fasciana (assembly GCA_911728535.1). NCBI lineage: Eukaryota > Metazoa > Arthropoda > Insecta > Lepidoptera > Tortricidae > Pammene > Pammene fasciana. The sequence continues at coordinate 12,464,583 of OU452276.1, read as the reverse complement.
CATTTTGATGTATGTGTATTGGTTGGTTGGTTGGTTGGTATGTTGGTTGGTCAGTATCGGTCTAGAGGTCGCATTTTTCATCCGATTTCGATGAAACTTGGCATGTACGTTCCTTGATCTATTTGCCAAAAATTGTCGAGCCATTTTTTTGATTGGGGGGAAAGTTTGCTGTCGCGTTATTTATGTTATCCGAAGTCTACGGTTCACAGAACCACTAGTTTATTAGAGCTTTGGCTGCTAGGGCCATCAGCATACTGACATTAACACATTAGTTAAACGGCTATTAGACATTGCAACCTGCAGGGCCCAATTTGTCAGGTTGGTAGGTGTAATTAAAGTTAGGTCCCGTAGGGAGCTGAAGGAGGGGTAGGGAGCTGAAGGAGGGGTAGGCAGAGGCAGGGTACACAACAGATTGGGCCCTGCAGGTTGCAATGTCTAATAGCCGTTTTAGAGAGAGTTACCACAGACGCATAATGATGTAATGGTGACCGAACCCTATATAGGTGGTCCACAGATGAGAACGACGTGTCAAAGCAACAGAGTGAGAGGCGTGTGAGGTGGAGGTGGATTAAGGCTCAAAACACACTTAGCGGAATTTTGGTAGTAATGTATGGAGCTTTGTCGATGGTAGCTTAAATTTGTCTATGGCCTCCATACATTACTGCCTCCATTCCGCTAGTTGTGTTTTGAGCCTTAAATTTAGATGAACAAAAACTGTCAAATCTGAAGCGATTTCGTCGCGGTAAAATTTTGCGCATCAACCCGCACAATTAATATGGACGTTTAGTTTCACCGTGATGGTTAGTTGAGAAAAAATACCCGATACCTATTTTTGGTATTTGTAGTAATTCTACTATTGCACATTTATGGCGAAATACAAGATTCGCGAGTTCACAGTTCGGGGCGAACTACTAGTTCTATTAACAATAAAGTCGTGCTCTGCTCATTTTGAACATGAACACCCTACCCGCTTTAGCTACGTTTGCTGCTGACTGTAATCATATTTTAAGACGTGACTGTACTTACATTCCTAATACGTACAGTCGCCATCAAATATATCGCAGCAGCCAGAATATTCAAAAATATCTGAACATGCACTTTATCGCCTTGATAGCCCCGGTTTCAGATATTTGTGACCACGTTGGCCGCTCCGATATATCTGATGGCGACTGTACCCATGGATTGTGCTAGTTTTCGTCCACATTTGTCAGTTTTCCGCCCATACTTATTTATAGAACCTAACATTAATTTGACCAAATATTTTCAGAGGCCTTTAGCTATCAGTGGAAATTATGCAATGTTTGGATATAATGTTCAAATAGTTGCTCCGGATATGCCAGGTAATGCCTAATAATCTAACTCGTATCGAAGGTTTAATTAAATTTAAATTATTTGATAGGAAACAACATGTTTACTCAAACAAATATTACAAGCAAAGAAAATAGTCAAAATTAAAGATAAACTTAAAAATATATTAGCCTATCACTTTAAAAATAACAAAGCCTCTACCGAATAACGTTGCCTATTTTTTATTAAAAGTAATAAAAGTGAGATAATGAGATTAACGTATATACTCGACATATTGGCAAAATTCCCATTGCTTTAGACAAAGGGAGAAAGCCATTATATATGTATATACATGTATATATATATATGAATATTAAACATAAACTAAATTAAATAATAAATAAATACTAATAATATTTTCCTAAATAGTAGGCACGGAATCCTCGATTGTGCGTGGTCCTATACTTACGCACTGTCTTGGCCAGTTTTTTAAACAATTTTGATACTTATATAACTTGTTTAACACGCATCCGAGATCCGACTCAGTGTCCAAGAGGCATTAGATACTTAATTACTTGTCATTTTGCTAAGTCTCGTCGCGAGCCATTTGAAAATCATTGAAATCTCATGTTTTACAAACCTTGCTTTGCATACTCATGGCCCTCATGGCAATGAGTAGTTCCTGCTCGTCAAAAACTGTTTATAATAAGTTCTTAACGAAGAAGACAAGATTTTATGAAAAAACAAAGTTAAAGTGAAATAAGGTGCAAAAGTGTATAGAAATTTTCACCTCAGCAGCACGAACAAGCCTACTTCCCTGCGAAAAAAGAGTGACGAAAGTGCGACTTTCGTCACTCTTTTTCTGTTTTTTCTTGATGTTGATTTTTTTAACCTTTAATATGTTCTCACTATTGAGGTGAAAAGTTGTATGTGTCACACGAGAGCAAAGTTATTTTACATCTCGTGTTTTTGAGTCCCTCACTACACTCAAGATTCTTAATTATAGAATCTTTCGCACACTGGCGACTCAAAATCAACACTCGCAAGAAAAACCCAACTTTCCTCACTTGTTGTACAAATAACTATTTTGGTGTTGATTGTAGTGAAAGGTAGAGGCGGCGTGCAGCGCTACGGGCTGGCTCTGTCCAGCGTGGTGGGTGCGAGGGAGGTGGACTGTGAGCAGAACATACACGACGGCGGCCTCATGACGCTCAGCCCGCTCACCACGCCGTGTTGCCGGAACACTTTTGTCATACTCAGGCAAGGCAAGGGGGCCCACCGTCTATCAGTCCGCCTGCCGATATCGGCCTGTCGGTTAGAACAAAAATATTATGACAGTTCCGAACAACTGACAGGCCGATATCGGCCAACTGATAGTGGGTGGGCCCCATAATGATTTACTTTGAATGGGCTACACGTATACTCTAACACAGGGGTCGGCAACCTTTTAGCAGCCAAGGGCCAATTAGTACCTAATATAAAATTGGGAAGGCCGGTGAAAAGTCATAGATGGCGTTGCGCAAGGGCATTGCCCTTGCCCTAAGGCGATTATCACACTAGCGACGGATCCGCATGCGACGCCGGTGCGCGAGCGAGATAGCGCTATACACGTGCAGAGCGCTATCTCACTCGCGCACCGGCGCCACATGCGGATCCGTCGCCAGTGTGATAATCGCCTAAGAGCCCCCCCTATAGTTCGTTTTTTTTAGATTAGAAAAAAGTTAAAAGGCGCATGTACAGGGTTCTTTATCAGGCAAGATACGGCATGATACATGTCACAAGTATCAAAGTGTCAATGCGGCCAATAAATAATATTTAAATATATTTGTATTTATATTAATAAAGCCATGCGTAGGTATTTGTAAATGTTAAATTGAATAATATTAATTATATTACAGTATTGTAATAGTATTCATTATTACGAAATAATTTATTCTTATCATTGTTAATGTTTTAGTGAATGTTGCACAATCAAAAACCTGGAGAAAAAGAGGTTCGAAACATATGGTTTTCGATTTATAACGTATGCGGGTAATTTGCAGAAAAAATGTACCTTTACTTAGTCCCAACTGTCCCAAAATTTACATACAAAAAATTCGTTACGTTCATAAAAAAGTGTAACGAAACTGAGAAATTATCAGTTTCGTTACATTTTTTTTATGAACGTAACGAATTTTTTGTATGTAAATTTTGGGACAGTTGGGTCATTTTTTTATTCTATCAGACTCGATAGAGCTCATGATTCTGCATGCGATAGACTCAAAATATATATGAAATTAAAAAAAAAAGTAAAGGTACATTTTTTCTGCAAATTACCCATGCGTGTGTCACTGTCAGTTTTTCAATTGTGTCTCTAACGTGATAATCAAAAGGAAATTGTCTTTTTATTACTGTTATGGATTATAATCTGCATATTGTCATTATTTATTTACAAATGTGAACTCTTCATCATGTTAACTAATCGTTTGTTGGTGTGCTTGCAGTTTGTTTAAATTGAACATTCAAACAGAACAGGTTAGAACAGGTTGGCAACTTCTGTTTCTATGTTTACTGAATTTCTAATCTCAAAAAAAAAACGAAATATAGCTACGGCCCTGCTCAGGTACAGTCGCCATCAAATATATCGGAGCGGCCAAGGCACTCAAAAACATGCACTCTACCTTGACAATAGTGGCGTTGTTCAGATATTTGTGACCACCTTGGCCGCTCCGATAGATCTGATGGCGACTGTACAAATCTCATACGCCATACGGTCAAACACATTAATATAACATATAGTAGGTTACATCAGACCACTCATCATAGCTTCTTGCCTTGAATTACACCCTAATAAGGTCCTCATATTCATATTATTTATTTTCAGCACTGAAGATGAATCCATTCGTGGCAAGAAAGTTAATTATGGGGACCAGTTTTTACTCAGAGCAGAAAATTATGGACACCCGGATGTAACTACTAAAATGCTCTCTCATTGTATTTATATAGTTTGGCCAGGGTTTGTTTAGCATAGACAGAGATAATCATACTGTCATTTTCCTACGCTAGTACCCTCGCTACTGAAAAAGGGATGAGTATAGCTTATTACAGTGGAAGTCCACAGTTACTGCACTAATTGGCCAGCCAGACTATAGTTTTGATATTATTGTCAAATAAGTATGTATCTACTCACTAGCTGCGCCCCGCCCACGTTTCCACACATGGTATTTGAAAAGTCGTTACTAAGTAATGCAATTTGGTATTGGTAGTACCTATAACAGATAATGGGCAGTGCACGACGTATAAAGGTATACAGGATGGCCAAAAAAGAACTGACTTCCCGTTGGCTGTAGGTTTTGGGATGCTAACAAGCTCAGAGGTTCCAAAACCATCTACTTAGGGATGATTGGTAGCGTCCCAAAACCTTATGGCTCCTCTACATGATGGGCCATCATAGGGACGCAGCTATGCGTTAGAGGGAGCTAACGATATTGCGATCTCGTTCCGTTGTATAGCTGCGTCCCTATGATGGCCCATCATGTAGAGTCAGCCTTACAGCCAACAGGAGTTTAGTTATTTCTTGGCCATCCTGAATATGGAGAACTTTGGAGCAGGCCTGAATTCCTGTTGGGCTATACCTATTTCTATAAATGTCTCGACTGTTAATTCATCTAGTATGTAGGTGATGAGTAGGTATATCCACCGGCTGTGATGGGTAACGAAGTCCGTATAAAATATACCTCGCGGCACGTAACTCTAGCGATGACCTTTATTTCTGCGCATGTTCTTCCATAGCCCTTCACCCCCTGTACCCCCCGCGCGACCCATTTTCCGACTTCTGCGCAATAACGGCCAGCGCTAGAGTTACGTGCCGCGACCTGTATGAATCATTACACCAATAAAAATGCATGCACTAAGTAGAACACAACTTATCCTTAGGCATCGGTTTTTGTCGTTGTTCACAAATATCTGCTACCCCTCACCTTCTGTTATGAGCAGGCGCCGCCGCTGTACGTCCGGTACCAGAACTCGATTGTACCGGAGCCATCTAACGTGATCCCCATACGCCTCAGCGCCTCCCGAGACACCAATTGTCGTTGGACCACTGTGCCATTGCTGCCTCGCGACCGCCTTGAAGGCATAGGTCAACCGATTCAGGTATACTAGTCTGTTTATCTCCCGGCAACATGATCCGAAAATAAGAGATCATTTGCCGGCAATGTTTTTCTGTTATTTGGTTGACTCTAATATATAAACTGTCATGCAGGTAATGGGCCAATGGGCCCCACCCACTATCAGTCGGTCTGACGATATTGGCCTGTCAGTTGTTCGGAGCTGTCAAATGTAACATACATAGCTGTCAAACTAAAGCTCAAAACACACCTAGCGGAATTTTGGCAGTAATGAATGGAGCTTTGTCGATGGTAGCTGAAATTTGTCTATGGCCTCCATACATTACTGCCTCCATTCCGCTAGGTGTGTTTTGAGCCTAAGGCTGACTTTAGGTTTTTTTTTTATCTTTTTCTATGTTTTGAAAATCCAGACCCCGCGAAGGGTACGGGCAGCTGGATTCGTTTAAGGCTTATTTCTTATAAAAATTGGTGCAATGATTAAGATGAAGTGGAAAATGAATGATGAATGGATGATTTAAGTATATCTAGGTATATTCCGACCAAAAAGTGTAGAAATTAAAAAGTGGCAACATCGTAGTATCGTTCCTTTCAAATCAATCTAAGAAAACGGGACGACACTACGATGTTGCACCTTTTTAATTTCTACACTTTTTGGTCAGAATATACATGATGGGTGATGGGCCATCATAGGGACGCAGCTATACGACGGAACGAGATCGCATTATCGTTAACTCCCTCTAGCGCATAGCTGCGTCCCTATGAAGCCCTAACAGGCCGATATCGTCAGGCAGACTGATAGTCGGTGGACCCCCTAAAAGATACTTAAGAATCTTAAGAAAAATGAATACGTTCTTTCTTTTTTCATTGAATACGAGAATAACCAATTATATTGTCACTTCTTCAGACTGGCAAGAAATTAATAATCAAGAACTGCGTTGCTGACAAGAGTTTGAGCGTCATGTATCAAAACTGGATGCAAACTTTCTTTGGAATGGTAAGTGGATCATATCTTTTTTGAGTTATTTGAAAAAAGTGTTCTCCGGCCATTATCCACTAATTCCATTATTAACATGTCTGTGCAATGTGCATTACGAGTACCTCGCCATCTGTCAGATTAAGAGGTGTAATAAAAGTTACGGCACTTAGGGAGCTGAGAGAGGGAAGGGAGAGGCAGGGTACGCGAGTAATTGGGCCCGAGAAATGGCAATGTCTATTAGAAAAACCTCGCTACGAGCAAATTCATTCGCCGTTGCTTCGATTACTATACTTAAAAGTATACAAATGTATGGTAATCATTACTGCTAGTGCTAACAAGGAGAAAATCCGCTCAGAGCCCAGTACGCGATTAGCGTTGCGTCGAGCTTCCAAGGAAGTTGGCAGCGTCCACTGAGGCCAGTCCTATGCGTTTGCTTTGTTTATACAATGGACGCCGGCGTCAGGATAGGTACCTCGTTAGTAATAAAAGATGAGACTTAAATTTGTTTATCTCCCAAGACTGTTCTCTCGCTTTCCAGGCCTATAACCGCGAACCACTATTTGTATCACTCTCTGATGCATAGGTCCTATTTTATAGTAGGGAGACCGAGGTGAGTTGTGACATGGTCGATTCTTATTTGAGACTTGAACTTTCAAATGCGCGCTTTTGTGAGCTCGGAAGCAGTTATAAGTTCCAAAAAATCGATGATGTCACAACTCTCCTCTGTCACAACACACCTCGGTCTCCTAAAATGATGGTGTGATTATTAACATTGAATTATTCTCGTTTGATAGGAATGCGGCGTAACATGTCGGGACTTCATCGACGTGCATAAGCGGTTCACTGCCGAAAACATATTCTCGCTCGTCAGCGACGTTGCTACCAAAAAGAGGGAATAGGATATGTTATATAGAATCCTTTAATAGACTCCTGATTATTCTATAGTTTATTTTCATTAAATGCTTCATACTCAAATGGAGGTTTTATTTTTGTGTTCTTTTCCCATCATCAACTCCGGCAATGACCCTACAGCTGTTTTCTAAGAAGTAGCTAGAGCTAGCGCTGAGTGCCTCCAAAAATAAAGGCATCGTTATTTCAATATATGTATGTGTAAAAAAGAGTGGGAAAAACACGATTGAAAGATAGTATAATGTACCAGCAACTGATATGAGGGACAGATATGAAAGTGGGGTAAGTACACGACTTCTACGTGGACAATTAAAGTCGCAGGCAGAGGCTAGTATATTTCGTTTTTGTTTCGTTAAGTACTCGTACTGATTGCAAAAAAGTGGATGAATGGAATGAATGAGTGAAGTAAATGTAAACGATATATTTTTGAAAATAAGACATACCAAAAAATATGCCAATATAAAATCTTTATTTATTATTGAAACAGAAAATGTTGCTGATACCTAAATTCAAAATCCCGCTTTCATTATATGCCATGTTTTTGTGTACGTGACTTCAACTCTGGTGGCGATACTTATAGCTAAACAATAAAAATACCCACAAATCGAATACCTTATCCACCGTCAGAGACTATAGAGATATAGACGACCACAGCCCAAGAACTTTTTGAAGCTCAAGTCGATTGCGCCCTCTGTCCGAAAGCCGCCTAAAGATTGAGCCGAAGGCGGCTTTCGGACAGAGGGCGCAATCGACTTGAGCTTCAAAAAGTTCTTAGGCTGTGGTCGTCTATATCTCTATAGCACAGAGTAAATAATAGTATAATACAGAGAGACATCTGTAATGTCACGTAACGTCACGAATCATGTTGTCCCTTATTAACGCATGACAAATTCTCTTTCGCACTTATGCAAACGAATCGGCACAGAGTAAATAATAGTATAATACAGAGAGACCTCTGTAATGTCACGTAACGTCACGAATCATGTTGTCCCTTCTTAACGCATGACAAATTCTTTTTCGCACTTATGCAAACGTATCGGATACGTCGTGTCAAACTCAATTTTTTTGACAGATTTACTTTGAGTTGTACCAGGGGGGTACAACTCAAAGTAAATCTGTCAAAAAATTTGAGTTTGACACGACGTATCCGATACGTTTGCATAAGTGCGAAAAAGAACTTGTCATGCGTTAAGAAGGGACAACATGATTCGTGACGTTACGTGACATTACAGAGGTCTCTCTGTTATACTATTATTTACTCTGTGGTTGTACCCCCCTGGTTGTACCCCCCTGTCTATAGCAAAGAATAGTGTTTGGCAACACGTTGGCAATGAAATTGTATAAAAAAGTCACAGTCTTCAAGGTGACCTTAAGGGCTTAAACCGGCCAAGTTGACGACCGTTCAAAAAACTTCTACACGGTCGCCAATTTGTGACTCATAAAATTTTGTTGTCGATCATTTAATCGACGGTCGAAATTTAGCAAGGTGACCTTGGTCGGAAGGCTTGTCCCGACCGTGTACTACGGCCTTTAGAAGGCACCTTATGACATGACATATCCATGTCAGTCAAGTGTCATCTTTGTACATATTTAATTAAATTAACGTATTGTTAACGGGCTTGAAGTCCTTGAAACTTAGCAGAACTTTTTTCCAACTCGTAAGAATTGTAGGTATATTACTCCATATAAAATGTCGAGTCCGTCGAAATTGGACGAAGATAAAGGCATTGTTTACTGTAACCGCGTGCTGCAAGGTAATTGGTACGAAGCTTCCAAATTGGAGGAGGTGAGGTTATCCCGTTCGTTATTCGTTAGTAAAACGATAGCCGTTTCGCGTTGTTATAATTTCGTTCTGTTTTACTAAAGGCAAGGGCCTTTCCAGCTCAAGGACGGTTTGATTTCTCACTAATCATTCGGTATCAATAAACATGGATCTTTGGAATAACGATGGAAATTATTAAGGAACCTGTAGCTGTGGTTATGATTATAACTTTATGAGTTTAATGATCGATAAATAACTTAATGGAAGAAGCGTTAAGTAATTCAGTAGGTATTTTTGCTCGGTCAGCACAAGTGTGCACAAGTTGACACGGGTTGCACATGCGTGCAGGGCCAGTATCTCGCGGACGAGATAGATATCTGTCACTTTAAAACTATACCTTGTGCAACCTAAGAAGCGGTTTTTGACACCTGTCATCTCAGTAGGTACATTTTATAACCTAAAATCGATTTTTGGTTATAAAATGTACTGAGATGACAGGTGTCAAAAACCGCTTCTTAAGTTGCACAAGGTATACTAATACAGTCGCTGTATACTTGTACTAATCGTGTTGGAGACAAATGTCCCGCGACACGTGTCGCCACTCTCGCCAGCTACGTTGGCTTAAGTGGCGCGACGTTCCCGGACTTGACGTCTTTCCTGGTGATTGGGCTGATATTGCCATAGACAGAGACACGTGGAAGAAAGAGAGGGAGGCCTTTGCCCAGCAGTGGGACTGGGACACTACAGGCTAATAAATAAAATAAATATGTCGGACGATGTTTCGCGTATTCGCAATACTCTGACTGACGTTGCTACCGACATAGTAAAGTTGTGTGATACCTGATACCTATGACAAGCGAAATCGCTGACACGTGTTGCGGGAAAACGCGTACCATTAGTTAAAACCATGTTAAAACTAGTTATCCCAGGGATTTTCAAACTTTTTCAGTCCGCGGTGCACTTGCCTGTCTAAAAATGTATCGCGGCGTCCTAACCTAGTTAAGGTATTTAGAATAGATAGGTATAATATGGTGAGGATCTGAGGATGATTGCCTGACGGCGCCCCTCAGTATTTTCAACGGCGCACCAGGGCGCCGCGGCGCATAGTTTGGAAACCCCCAAATTATCCCATATACTTATAATACCTCTGCAATAGAAACTAGTTGGGTTCTTCTACTAGCCCCGATGCAATGGAATTCGTCTAGTACGAAGAATTTTTTACATTTATCGGAATAATTCTTACACGGATACTTCTGATGATTAATGAATGGGGGCAATAATAGTAGTAGTGTTTAATGTAGTTTATTTTAATTGTATAATGAAAACACTAAAAGACTTTTGTTGCTGAAAAAATGGATTTTCCAAAACCATTGACCAAATAAAGTTGGGCTCTCCTCTTGCACATTTGATCTTGTAGACTCAAAATTGAACGGTCAATACCTATATAGCTATGCCAAGTTGCTTTCCCTATGAATGACCCTAGTCTCACCATATGTTTTTGTAATAAAAATATTTGGCATACAAAATCAGATTTTTTTTACGTTTTTCAGAATGGTATTACTTGTACTATAATTGCATTTGTGTAGGATATTTTCAAGAATAATCTAAATATTATCATATTATTAATAAACGGTGTTGAATATTTGTCTAAAACTACTTTTCTTTACAAATGGGAAAACTTAAGAAAATGGTCTGTGTAGACGAAAACATATGCATCGGGGCTAGTAGTTTTCATATATTTTTCAGTATACTAAACTTATACGTATAATATTTTTAGTACAAATTAGAGAAATTCCGGAATCAGATGGACAACGGTGACTTATTGCTTGCGAGATACCGAAAGATGACAGAAAACCTTAACAAGCCCACCGTTTTGACTCAGTCTACCGGGGACATTGCTTTTGGTGCCAGGATTTCATTGCTTGCTCCTCATGTTTCCGGTTGGTACTAGCTATAATTTTACACGTAGGTGTAGGTTGCGTTTTATACGGTGTTGCTTACCATCTGGTGATTCGTTTGCTCGTTTGCTTATTCCTATAACCAATTTACCCAGAATTTGCATGACAGACTATTTAGGAACGATCGAGGTTTCGTTGTATTCAAAAGTGTATGTATACCATAATAATATACCATTTAACACTTTTCAACTGACTTCGTTTTGTTTTTGCTTGTTTTTATTTAAGGAACGTTCACCGATTATTCGAAGACGGCTGGGCCGATTTGGAGGATACTTTTTTTGTTTAAGAGAGTATACTTACTTCACAGTTGGTCCCATTGTCAACAGGTGTTGTCAATGGGACCAACGATGAGGCATCTGATGATAAGATCCTGGAGAAATCGAGGGAACTCTTTAAATATTACAGGCACACCTATTGTGATTTGAGGATTTTTTACAGTAGCTCAGGCATTTGTTTTTGAAAAGGTGGAGTAGAGTTTGAGTGGAGTCGGTTCTTTTTTGTTTAAAATTAATTAGAACAATGTCAAAATTATTCCACAATAAATAAACGTGTGATTTCTATAAGTAGCTACATTTTTAATATTGAAATCATTTTTACAGTTTCTGATTCACCCAGTGAGGACTACAAGGGTCTCTTCTTAGGTGGCCGCATTTCACCAGACGATATAATGCACTCACAGGATCTCCGGGACGGCTGTACAGTGGTAGCTCAGATAGATTTAGTACCAGCAGAGAAACATACTTTCGTCATAACCAGTGCAGATTACTGCAATCGAGAACACGAAGTTTTGAAATACAATCAGGAATTCTTACTAACTCTCTCTAAATCAGTGAAGACGAAGGTGATTATTATAAAACATCTTAATATTGTAGTCGTACCGTTTTCTTTGCAGTAATTACAGTCGCCATCAGATATATCGAAGCGGCCAGGGTACTCAAAATATCTGAACATGTACGTTATCGCCTTGACAATAGAGGCTTTGTTAGTTATTTATGACCACCTTGGCCGCTCCGATATATTTGATGGCGACTGTACCTACCTATAAACGGCAAAGAATCGCTATTGGATATCTTTTCTACCTAGCGTTTATCCCGGCTTGACAACCTAATCCTATGAATTGGCGTAGACACTAGTTTTTTAGAAAGCGACTGCCATCTGACCTTCCAACCCAGGGATTAGGTCCAGTTTCCTTACGATGTTTTCCTTCACCGAAAAGCGACTGATAAATATCAAATAATATTCCGTACATAAGTTCCGAAACATCTGAGTTGCGAGCCGGGGTTTGAACGGTAGGTACTTTATACCAGTATTATTTCGGTTACATGCGGCAATGAAAGCGACAATGCCGGTGGCAACGCATTAATAAATCTCAATACCTTTATAAGTTATATGCAGTGATCGGCGAAAAGGATGCCACACCGCGGGAATTCAACTAGACATAGTATTATGGATGTGCCGTTTCGCCCGCGATACCACTTAAACTGCTCGAAAATATACGTGTTTGTATTATGTTTAATACAATGAATCAGTGTCGGTTACGACTTGTAATAACTAGTAGTCCGCCCCGAACTAAGAACTCGCTCGTTGACCAGTAAAATAATGGTTTGTTATTTTAATTTTATAGAGACCAAAAAAATAATAATATGTCAAATAAATAATTTCATTAAAGTACTTAATTAAATATATTTGTGAAAATTACTGTAATTTAATTTTTCTATCCCGCAAGTACCGCGGCATATCCATACTAGCATAATGATTGACGTCATTCACCCCGTGTGGAATCCTTTTCGCCGATCACTGGTTATATGGTTAAAGTACGGAAAAAATACCAGTACCGTTACACATTAAGCCACTGAAAAAAATAATTATATTATCGTAAGGAATCTGTATGACGTTATACTTTCTATGAAGTCCCTCCTTTTCAGCCCCTATATCTGCGGTTTGACCCGAACCCGATCCCGGGTCTTTGCGGCAACTTCCCATTATTCCTGAGCGCGCATGCGGTTTCAAATACGCGCTGGCGTATCCTGCCGGAGCAGAACCCTAATATCACACGTTTTGAGCAAGAAGGGAAACCGGTCCCTGTAAGTTTTCATATTATTTTAAACTTATATAGATGTCATATACAAAGGAAAAAGTGATATAGTCCTCCGGTGCCCTGGGCTGGGATTGAACCAGCGTCTTCTGCATTCGCGGCAAATTCGTAACAGAGAGGGGTAAGTCTAATTTTCAGAGAGTTTCAAAGATATCTGTAGAAAAAGTCATTAAGGCCTCAATTCAGTTATTCCTGCTGGTATACTTACAGCAAGGGACTTGCTGCCCCATGACTTGCCAAGCTATAAATTTTCGTCTCTCTGTAAAGTGTCGGTAATGCGCATGTGACATATGTGACGCCTATAGGTTCTTAGTATCCGCTTACCGTCAAGCAGGGCATATTCTTGATTCCGATCATTGCGGTGAGTATAAAAGTCACACGGCCAGGCGCACAATTTCCTAGTGGACCTTGTTCTAATTTGTGTTTTGTGTATATTTTATTTATAGGTACGGTCAGCAGCAGAAGTAGCTAAGCGGGTAGGGTGTTCAAAGTGACTTACACACGCTCTTATTCTGTTAACAATAAAGTCGTGTCCAGGTCATTTTGAACACCCTACGCGTAGCTTACATGTGCTTACTTTGGGGCCACTGGCCAGGTCGATCTGTTTCAAAATATTTATTTATTTACAAGCAAGTAAGTATGTTTATCTACACCCATATCATAAACCCTCCATGATGCGTTCAAAAACCGCACGTTATAACCACCATAAAAATAGATTGTTTCGTTAGTACATATAGTTAGAACAAATGTCTTATCTGTAACGATGTTATTATTATCAAATAATAAGCAAAAATTCGATATCATTATGAAAATCCGGGTGGGCCCCGCCCGCCGGCACGCGCCTCCCGACCGCCGGTACAATCGAGTTGGCCATGCCGATATTGCCGATGGCAGTGCAATCCGAGCAATGGCAGTCATTCAATCATCATTTAGGGTTTATAATATGTGTGTAGATAAAGCAGTGTATGCAACTATACGTAATTAGGCCTTAAAACACTCGTGTGATCTTATGTAGAGAACATGTTTATGCCATACGATAAATAAATAAATTATGAAACTCACTTCGTTCGTTTCATAAAACCACACTCGAGTTTTAAGGACCCCTATTAGGTAACAGTTACATAAACTACTATTCTCACTTTCAGGTAAATAAGGACATTGTAATAAACCATTGCGCCACCAATCTCAATTTAGGCGTAGACACTAACAAGGGGGCAATGGGATTCTACGGAAAAGTAAGTCATAAAAGCCAGATTAATTAACAATTAAATTTATATATTTGGCTTCAAAATATGATGCCAAAGTAATTACAAATTAATTACTTACTGTATGTTTGATCTTCTCTTTTTCAGTTTTACTCTCCTCTGATGAAAACGTGCTTGGATGTATTTGGGCGCGAGCTACCGAACAACATTTGGCAAATTCACATTCCCGTCGCCAAAGAATAAAACGCAAAGAATTTTAAACGGTTCCAACTGTCTTCTGGAATCATACACAAGTTTACCGACTTTTGTGTTAATTTGTATTGATTTGGGTGTATTTTAAATAATTGAGCGCCACCTGCGCATGCTTTGTGCTTTTATCGTTATTACATTATGATTATTTTTTAGCTATCGTGTCCTAGGCATACCAAATCCAGTATTGGTGCTTATTTAAAATTTCTCGGAATCTAAAAGGAAATCGTCTGTATAATAATTTTTATGGGGCCCCCCACTATCAGTCGGCCTGACGATATTGGCCTGTCAGGTTGTTTGGAACTGTCGAATGTTTGTTCTAACTCAAAGGCCGATACTGTCAGGCGGACTGATAGTCGGTGGGCCCCCTTATGGGCCATCATAGTGACGCAGTTATGCATTAGAGGGAGCTAACGATATTGCGATCTCGTTCTGTCGTATAGCTGCGTCCCTATGATGGCCCATCATGTAGAGCCAGCCTTAGGCGAGTGAGCGTTTTGCGTAGATGGTGTCAGCGTTAACGCGTAGCACAGCTACGAGCTATGCTGTAGACCGTTTCATGTTCAACAATGTAATATGGCATACAGTCAGCAGCAGAAGTTGCTGTGCGGGTGAGGTGTTCACAATGACCTTCACACGATCATATTCTCTTAATAATCTTAATAATAAAGTCGCAAAACCCCTTTTTGAACAACTCACCGGCTTAGATACTTCCCTGCTGACTGTACCGCGTACCTGGCAGACCCTATTGCGCTGGTTTGTTGGGCGCGTTGAAAGAGTTTCAGAATAGATATTTTCGACCAAAAGTCCACTACACTCACGCACTGTTGGGTTAAATATTTATCTATTTTACCTTCTGGCAGTTACCTACAAAAAACCATAAGCATATTATGTTTTATATGTGCGTAGGTACATATTTCGTTTAATTACTCATTTACATTCGTTAATTAGTTCATTTATAATAGTTATACAATTTTATCATTAGAGTTCTATTTATTGATTCTTATTGATTATTAAATTTCCGTGGTACTTGATTCGTTACTTGAAATAGTTTCATTTTTTGATGTAATTATTAAGTATAATGGAGAATGTTTGCCTCTCTTAGCAATCCTAGCATATTATGGTTGATCGACTTTTTTTCTATTATTATATAAAAATGGGACAGTTGCGTAGTCCGTCTACAAGCACGAGCGTTACGGCAAGCACACGACAGGGAAATAATAAAACTAAGCGTAAAGGATCAAAACCCATTTTTATATACTTAAATAATAAGTAAAAATCGTGTCCTTCCTATTATCCTATAATTACATTAGTGTAAATTCCAATGCAGTTTATTAACTATCTCTATATACTACATATCGTCACTACTTTGAAAAAACTTGTATCTTGTTCTGTCACTAAAAGAAAAATGTGGTAACAGTCTATGCGATGCATATAAATAGAGTTATTGCGTTTCAAAATTTAATAAAAGCAACGCTATTCCTAGCTAGAAAAATGCAAATCACATCAGAGCCAAAGTGAAGGCGAGCAAAAATGGAACCATAACGTCCGGGGTGGTTCATGTACTCGTAGCTCGTGTTTACGTGCGTTTGTCGTTGGGCAGAGTACGTGAAAAGCATCACTTGCAATAGATGGCGCCATAGACTCCTTTATTTGTCTTCCGTAACTTTTACCGTTGTCGAACAACTTGTGTAGGAAGACTAGGAAGTGCAAGCAGTAGGAAAGTACTATCTAGTCTAAGTATATAAGGTGGAGTTAGTACAGTCGCCATCGAATATATCAGAGCGGCCAAGGTGGTCACAAATCTATATCAGAACGTACGCCTCTATTTCAAAGCCGATGAAGTGCATGTTCAGATATTTTTGCATACCTTGGCTGCTTCGATATATTTGATGGCGACTGTATCTGCTTACACTTTTTCCCTAATCAAAGTTGAACCTTATTAAAGTAAACCTTTTATTCCATCGCCTCGAATTTTAAAGTCTCTCTTCTGCGCGACATGCGTTACATATGTAACGCTGATTCTCGTTTATAGTAAGGTGAGGCTTATTTCATAAGCAATAAGGTTCATGTCATATTGGCAGTCAACCGCGGTATACAAATTTATATTTCGCGTCTTAGCGTAACTGCAGCGGTGGCACTGTGGTATAGCATGAGACTTACGAACGAATGGGCGAGGGTTCAAACCCCGTGGGACGAATTAAAACTAGTTTACCTAAATAGACTATTACTTAACGAACTCTTTCGAAAAAGCCGTTGGACATGATTGTAATTTCCTCTTCAATATTTTTCTTAAGAATGCACAAAAAATATACGCGAATACTCTCATTGAATTGTGCCAATGTGAATATCCAAAAACATGCGGATATTATACGTTACATCCTTATTGCAGACAGTACCTACTGCTGCGGCTGTACTTTTACTTGTACAAGTATATAACTGGTCACTTTTTAACTTTTAATGCCCTTTTTGTTTAGAAAGTAGGTATTTCAGATTTAAATTGGAAATTTCCTTACGAAGGACAAAATCTTTACAAGTTACCATAAATCAACCTAGGTTTCCTAGGGCATTAGATATTCTAACCTTAATTATTGTAACGATCTATTATAAAGAGTACCTAAGCTCTTGTAAACATCATTAGAGGTATACCTATCCCATCTCTTAATCTCTAGGCTAAGGACAAACACTTAAAAGAAAGTGGTTGTGGTGAACATTTGTTTGCGCTCGTTATCGTCTCATTTAAAATACGGCATTCGATCTGAAGGCATCGAACTTATTGCGTCTACCTTCGAAACCATGAATAAGTCATATGCTTCGTTATAAGAATTGCTCTAAAAGTGTCATGAATATCCTGGGGTGGTTTTGTCGCAAAATCCAATCGTAATTTTTTGCATTGTGAATATAATTTACAGTGCTTGAGATATTGGAGTGACATAACGGAATTTGATTTATAGAATAAGGATCACTTCTAATTGTGACTAATGACAGGGTGCAAGCATTCGCTTCTTTAATTTGTGAAAACCTCAAATCGGTCAAGCGAGAAGGAAAGATGTTGAGCCAGCGTTTTTCACTCAAAGCGGCGGCTGAAAAACTGGGGCGTCGGATAAACGGTAAGTGCGGCTTGTTGAAATTCAAAGTACCTGTTATTATGATCTTTTTATTGCATTTAAAAATTATCAATTATCTCTAAGTAACTCGTTTGTCTCGGTTCGACAAACACACTGAAATTATAGCGATTCAAATATAATTTACTTCTAAAGATATGGATGTGAAAGAGGTAATCTTACAAATTTTATTCCAAATCGTATGCATGCAAAAAGCATGTATTTGCGAAGGATACCGGGCCCCCATGAAATAAGCTTATCCCGAAAGGAAACGATATTTTTATACAATAACTCCACCGGTTCCCTCATGTCATTTGGCTCTCCCCATTTTCGTTGGTTTCATTTAACAAGTATGTATCTACACCTTTCCCTCTATTTTATCAAATTATAAAAAGAGCATAGAACATATACAGTAGTCACAGATTGAATTGCCGAAGCTAGCGCAAATGAATGTTAAGGATTTGTCTACTTGATTTCATTCACAACAGGTTTGTTAAATCAAGTTGTCCTGGAACTGTGCTGTTAGTTCGATATTAAGTAAGTTAATATGAGAGTTAAAACTGAGTACCGTCGCGTGCTACAAGATTGCCTACGATGCACAACTTTGGCTGGCTTGAAAAACATGGATTTCTTCACCAAACAGGTATTTATACATATACCTGAGATGGGAGAAAGGAGCCGGTACATCAAATAATTAAAATAATATATGTAACCAAACTAAAATTATGGTAACTCAAAAATACTGATAACTAAAAATCTATCTTTAAAAGCGGCTCCTGTGGCATAGTACCGAGGATTTAACTGACCTGAACTTCAATAAAAAAACTAGTTTACCTAAATAGACTTAGTAGTTTTGTTTAACTAACCAGTACTACTATAATCCCGGCCGTTAAGCTGGAAATAATGAAGTACCTGTTCCTCAGCGCTAAATCTCAGAAACTCAAGTAAAGTGCAAGGGTTGGCCTGAGGGCGATCGATGGCTAGTTGAGAACTACACCGGCTTCGCAGAAACTCGTTCACAGGTTACCTGGGGTAATTGGCTACAGATTAAGGCAGGTGGCTAAATAGAGTGTTATTTTTAATGGGTAGTTACATGTATTTGGCGTAAACATTTCCATGTAAGTTTTATTCAAAAAGGGTTCTTGTAGAATTTCCAGATTCTAAAAATAATATTTCTCATTCGTATTCAGAAAAAAGATTAGGGTATTCTTTCAAAGTTGTATCGTATGTTTGAATTTTTCTATAAAATCAACTTCTATTAAGTATACTGAAAAATATTTTTTGCATAATTACAGGGTTTTATAGCTGTTCAGTCAGCAGCAGAAGTAGCTAAGCTGGTAGGGTGTTCAAAATGACCTACACACGCTCTTATTTTCTTAACAATATAGTCGTGTCCAGCTCATTTTGAACACCCTAGCCGCTTAGCTACTTTGGTAGCTGATTGTTCTATTCTACTACTTTTAGGCACATTTGTTTTATCCATAAGGCATACACAATGTATTAAGAAAATTCATAGACAAATTTAAGCATTTTGTCTATGAATTTGCTGAATTCAGCTCAGGTGTGTGGTGTGCCTTAGTAAGGATAGATAGTATAGGCCGATAAAATATGGTTACAGTGATTGTAGTCCACTGACAGAGTCGCAGGCAGAGGCTAGGAGGTAGGATTAAAATACATTATATTATTATATAATCAAAGCTTAGAAAATAAATCACTGTACAATTAGGTAGGCATAGTTGATATAAGTATGTATAGGTATCACAGAAACATTGTTTAAATTCAGTTTCCGTGAACCCATTTAAAATTAAAGTTGGCGGTCTGTATGGTTAATTATAAAATTATAATTTAGAGCTAGTCAGGTTGTCAAGTTGTCAACCTGCGAGGTTATTTGGCCTCTCGAGTTGAATGCTTGAGGTATTATGAAAATTTAATTAGTTTAGCTCCCGCGTGGGGTTGCTGTAAGTTTACGCTTCGAATTCATAATGCAGCTCCATAATTACGGACTGTGAAACGAGTAACATTTTTATAGCGCTGTAATGAATGGTATTAAGAAACTAGCTGGTTTTTGAGGAGCCTCTTAAGCTCAAGTCTAATTAAATTTACGGAGACTCGGGAATTCGTCGGTCGTCTTGCTAATGGGATTGCTCATTCTTCACCGACCGCGAGATCCGTATACGTCCAGTAGCCGTCGATACTTGTGCTGAAAGGCCGGGCGGCCGTTTGGCTTTTCATTGCGCTCAGACACTAATCTGCTCTAAGAGGAGGGTGGCGCCGTCGCCGTGGCCCGCGGTCGCGTTGCCCATCTCGTATATTTAAAAATAAAATTATTATAGTCAACTATGATTTTTGGAAATTTACGACATCTTTTATATAGATATAGGTATCTATCTGTTAGAAGTAGAAGTCTGGAGAACATAAATATATGTGCTAAACTCAATGTGGTATCTTCACATTAAAGACTGTTTACGTTAAAATCCGGCCACGCATGATCTGGTACATCTCCCTTTCGGATACACATTTTCAAGCAGTTCTTTTTTGTAAATAATCTGTAATCATAGTAATATATAATAAAAATAGAATCATATTACAATTGTATGGGCTTGTCTCAGTTTTTACTGAAGGTATTCCATCATATCTTTAATGTTTTGTCCAGCGTTTTTTGATAATCTTCACTCGCTTCCTGCTACAATACCACAATTGTATTTATATTTTCACAACCGGTTTTATCGTCCATAGAATGTCATCTTACAAAAAAAAAATGTTTTGAAACTCTATTCTACTTGAGGTAGTCAGGAAAACTTTCTACTCCAAGCACTGAAAGTAATTTTTATATGGCAGCCATTTTTTTGTCAAAAAGTGAAACTCACCAAAGTTAGAACACCTCCGAACTATTTCAATCTAAATACACTTAGAAAAATGTTAGCTATGGTGAAAAGAGAATTTAATAAGGTTTAATTTGATTTATCTTATTTATAATAAAAAACTATTTTTAACAGGAAAATTTGGTAAACACTGTCAGAACACTGTGGACAACAAAATATAGGCACTGCGGAATATATAGTGATCAAACTCATAGACAACGTAACGTTTATATTATGTTTTCAATTTTATTATGTAGCTTGATTAGAAGTGTTGGTCCAACTTATTAATTAGAAGTGTTGGTTGAATATGCACATTCAATAAAAAGATGTACCATACCATGCGTGGCCGGATTTTAACGTATACAGTCTTTATGCACAATATTACATGTCCAAATTGAAATATTATATAAAATATTACTGGACAATCTTACACAAATCAACCTAGTCCCACGATAAGCTCAATAAGGCTTGTGTTGTGGGTAATAGGCGATGATATATATAATAATAAATAGATATAGATAAATACTTAAATACATAGAAAACATCCATAACTCAGGAACCTGTGATTAGCACACAAATAAATGCCCTGACCAGGATTCGAACCCGGGGCCTCCTGCTTCATAGGCAGAGTCACCACCGACTAGACTAGTAGGCCTCATATAATTACACAATGTCTTAATATTATTGATATCTTTGTATATTAACATAATTTAATGTAAGAAAAATGTATTTATGTTTGCCCGTAGGTAATCCGCGGGACGTTACGTGATACTTATGTGTGAACAGGTAACTTATGCTTTAAACTCCACTACCTATAATATAATAAATAATATTATTATGTACCTATGTGTAACTTTACTACCTACGTTAACTCCTATAAAAGCATTTTTCACATCAAAATAGAGACCGTGCTCTTAGAACAAAGTAAGCTACACTGTCTAATTATCTTGGTTTATTTTCTCCGTGTACGGAGAGGGAAGGAAACTCCAACTCTTCTGCGTATTTACCGTTGGAACTTATCCAGTATCCACCCCTCAAGTGAGATATGGTTCGGTAGATTGCACAATCTCAGTGCGTGGTGGAAGGAAACGGTTTCAATTTGTTACTTACTCTGGAGAGTTAATTAACGTTACCGGTATATTGCGAACCAATCAAAACGGTTGTTTTACCAATATTAAAGATTTATTATAAGTGCATATTCTCTGCCAATATATAAGTTTATTTATGCCATAGTATATATATGCCAATTTATTTTTATATCTAAGTTAGTTGTTGGTAGTCTTTGTATGTTCCTATATAAATATTGTCATTTTCATTAAAAAAAAATATATATACATGTGTATATCTCAGTCAGTTATATTCAACTTTTTTGTAATGTACCTATTGGAAAATGCTTGTAGGTTTTCCATTATATTTTAGACATTAAATATTTTAATTTGAAGCGGTTGGATGTTTGTTATTGTTAAATTTCAGTGCATTATTAATAAGTTGCCGTGGGGTGCCCGGCCTTAGAATTGTCCCCCACCATATCGTCCCGTGGTTGCAGTAGGAGTCTGCTAAGGGAATATACCGGGAGATGGGCAGAAGCATCTTCCGAAAGCCTAAACAACAATAAACAAAAAAAAACTGCGCGCGCCAACCCGCCTGCCAAGCGTGGCGTATGGCAAATCCCCCCTTAACCTCGCCTCGTCCTACCCAGGCTTTAAATTATATATATATTTTGTGATTTCAAAAGGACAACGGGCAGGACGAGGTTAAAGGGGAGGCTTATGTTCAGCAGTGGACGTCTTATGGCTGAGATGATGATGATGATGATGATGATGATGATGATAAGTACCAACAGTCGGAGAGAAATATCGGAGCGGCCAAGGTGGTCAAAAATTTCTGAACAACGCCTTTATTGTTAAGGCTATAAGGTGTTTGTTCAGATATTTTTGAGTACCGTGGCTGCTCCGATTTGATGGCGACCGTTAGAAGGGAATTGCAACATTGACTGGAGTCTGTCCGGAAAGAGAAGTGTCGTAGACTGTATGAGCTCCCATATAAACTACGACACTTCTCTCTCCGGACAAACACTAATGGGGCCTGATAGTGGTATCGGTCGGCCTGAAGATATTGGCCTGTCAGTTGTTCGGAGCTGTCAATTTTTTGTTCTAACTGACAGGCGGATATCGTCAGGCGGACTGATAGTCGGTGGGGCCCCTAACAGAGGTACCTGTTGTGATTAGTTATAGAGATTAATGATTATGTTTGATTGAACTTTTTTTTCAGTTGTCGAACGTAGCGAAATGATAACATAGCTAAATTTAATCCAGCTGTTAACCGAGAAAACCCTTAGAGGAGAAAACCAGTAGTTAAGTAAATAAGCGGATTTAGCAATCCCTTTGCAACTGTTGCAATTTGTAGGCAAGTGTTTACTCAATAGGTGTACGGTGGGTAGATACTAGTTAGTTAGTGACTTTGGTAATAGTAATCCTCCCATTGCATAGTAATTAGTGCTCACGAGGTCTGAGTTCTATTCAGCAGATAGTACCAATGTAATACGCTGAATGGAGTTAGTTAGTGTTGTATAGCTGTTTACGTAAATGCAGTAGGTACCAACCTATTTATAATAATATTCACCTAAACAGAAATTAAATTTAGTGGAGCGTACACAAACCTGTTATATCCACTAGAAGTTAGACTATAAATAATCCTATTTTTAGGTTTTCATTTATTCTAAACATAAGTATACTTAATACTTAATTGAAACCAAGTTTTTTTCGAAATAATCAAAACAAACTTTGAATCGAAATGCTGGGATGTCTTGACGAAACTCTCCCGCTCCGCGCTCTTTCGGTAACATGTGCAATATTTAAATACCTTATAAATGGAATCAATCCAAAGTACCTACTTAGGAAATTTGTTATTTTCTACAATCTCTTCAATGACGTATTTAAGGGACTGACTCCGGGGTCATGAGATCCACGCGTGATCCACGCCCTCTCGCCCTCTATTTATCTCCCTTCTGTAATGTCTTCCAATTGCATATAGAATCGAGTGCTCAAACATACCAGTGTAACCGTGACCGCCTAAGATGACAGTATTGTAGAATACATAGCAGAGTAAGGGTGGGTTGCACCGCGCACAATTAACGGACTCATCAACGTTAAATATGGCGACGGAGCTGTCATCCCATAGAAAACAGTCAAACTTGTCATACAAGATTTTTTTTAACGATCACGTTGACGTTAACAGACGGTTTGGTGCAACCGGCCCTAAGTCTCATAAATTATGGAAAGAATGTATTCTCAAACATGCGCGGAAATATTGTCGTCATGTTTGTAATACCAGGATCAGATTTCATCCCTCAAGGGATTTTTTCACGGATATAATCCCTCCGGTGCTAGTTAGTAGTTATTAGTTATGCATCAAATTATGACCAGCATGTGCCGAGCGAACAGCGCATTTGCAGCGTATACGCAAATTTAAAAAACTTTCATATGAAGGCATAAGAAGCCACACACAGTGGAATATAGCGCAGATCTAAGTGGATTCAGCTATAGCTGGAATTTAAACAATATTCAGCCCTATGAGGAAAAGTGTGAATGGGCTCCATATAAGAAATACCTAAACTGGCTGGACTGAATATTGTCGATGGAAAGTATGTGTTGTCACTGTTGTCTTACGTGTCTTAGTTCGTCTGATCGCCCGACTCACCTACGCTACGCTTGATAAATGTTTGAAGTAACACCCCGGGCAACACTTTCCGTGAAACGCCGTTCATTAACGCCCACAATAGACTTGATAACAATTCTAAAAACTCGTCGCGCGGAGAACAATGGCTTATCATAGCGACAGATCGCTTGATACTCGCATCATTGTGTAGCGCGCTTTATAAACGAATAGGTATGTTTGCTCACTGAATGGGGGAGGCTCTATGACTGGTGGGATTTATCTCATAATCCTACTTTTGTCATTATATTTGCGTGTTATGTTATGACTAATATGCAAATGCTTAGTGCTTAGCTTATTACCGGGGGTTAAATTTGGCTCGAGAAGTCAGAATGGCTGTTTGCCTGTAATGCCTAAAAATTGGTATATGCCTTTCTTTTCCAAGAGTAGCGTTATTTTATTATATCCAGAAGAGAATCCGAAAGTGAGTCGTGTGATCTGAATAGGACGATGATTATATTAACGCAAAAATGAGGGACAAGCGATTCCGTCTTAGTGAAAGCCCAGTAAATGAAGCCTCTAATGTAAAAGTGAGTTATTCAAATAAATTGCGGGTGTTTCGGAATAAGACCTGCAGCAAAACTGTCCTTTCCGGCCTTCCTGCATAAACAAAGTCAAGTTAGGAAAGTCCTAAACTATAGGACAAATATTGAGTCCAACACAATTGAGTCCAGTTTCGTTAACATAATGTAAATTGAAAGGATTTTTTTATTTACCTCTACCACTTTATTTATCGGTGTCAAAATCCAATCCATATCTTGTTATTTTTTTGTTATGATAAAATTCAAGGTCAAAATTATTATGAATATATAATTTTTTGTATCTGAATTATGTAGTTTAACTTTATCGATTCAAAATCAATGAGATTCATGAGAAAATCCCTTTGTTCACAGATTTAGGACGAGCTTCTCGCGAAACGGTCAAACTTTCGGAAGCTCAAATTCGCGGTGCGAATATACTTCTCCTAGGTCCAGCAAGAAGCCGTTGCCATGCGGTAAGTCCCTTACTTAACTAGTAGTCTGCATCGAACTGATGACTCAATTGCAAACGAGTTTACCAATATAACAAGACCCGTATGTAGATAGTTTTAGCGCCTTTTAGTTAGATCGATCCTGCTCGTATAATAACTCTCTAACTACTAACTCATTATATTTATCTCTGCTATAACTCCAACAAATTTCATAAAGATCAGGAAAACGGAGTTAATGCTGCAAATATGCATGGACGTCCCGATAGCCAGCTGACAGTTCCGTTGTATCCGAAGTCGGCTATAAGAACCATCACGCTCGGTTCGGTTGATTAACACAGAAGATTGCAGCATGTGGCGTGGCCGCACGTTTGCTATTTAGCCTACTTACTCTTTTCGATTGATTTTAATTTCACAAGTCAACGTACACAACACAACTCTCGAATCTTCGAATTCTCGAGTCATCTCGGGTCTCGAGTCTTTTTATAAACAACCATATATTTTGACTAAATGAACATAAAAAAAGGCGAAAAAAATGTCGTAGTGTATTTAGGCCAAAAACAGGCTAAGTGCGAGTCGGACGCGCGCACCGAGGCTTCCGCACACACCTATAACAATTGCTATTTCTTATGATTGCGTGAACATAAAAGTTTCGTTTTGTATTTATAGACCTGAGTATTTGATATGAGTTTCAATTTAATACCTCTACGCGTTTACGAGGAAAAAGCAAGTAAGTTTAAAATTTTCAAAATTATTTTTTGTATGATTTTACTAAAAATGTCAACTTTTTGTAATTTTTCCATTGTCTATGCTATATGACGTCGCTTCGTGCCAAATTTCAAGTTTCTGAGTTCACGGGAAGTACTCCGTAGGTTTTGCGAGTGCCGAAAAACTCTAAAATTTGCAGCATACACGACTGTATCTTTTGATTGCGTTGGCTTTTCAGTTTGATTTTTTCACAGCTCCATGGGACAAGAGACCTGAGTATTTGATATAAATTTCAGCTTGATACCTCCACGCGTTCCTGAGAAAAATGGTCTTGACAGACAGACAGACAGACGGACAACAAAGTGATCCTATAAGGGTTCCGTTTTTCCTTTAATAGCGGAAAATTGGCGCTCGGCGAGCTTAGATTCTCGAGTCGCGGACATATTTTTCTCGGCTGATGTCAAATTTCTCGAGTTGAGAAATCTCGAGCAGAAACCCTAAGCACAACACACCTTCCGTGCACCGCTGAGCACAGGGTTGTCGACTATATACATTAAATGCTGCAGTTGCAACAATAGACAAAATATCTGTAAGTAACCTATAAAATACCATGAATGATATTGAACGAAAACATGTTTATTTGGTGTTTATATCAAATAGAACAGTTTCATGTATCGATAACACGAAATATTGAATAAATAGACTGCACAGCTTTGGTTTTTACGTTTACGGTTTTTGGTATTCAACGATTTGATACAATTATGGTGATTCAAAACACGTGATTGCGGTGGGATCTGTTGAATGTTGTCGTTATTGTTTCACAGCAAAAAGAAACAAGTTTTTGTTTAGGAGTTGCGAGTTGTTCAGTTGTTACAGTTGTTCGTTGTCGGAAACCGATCCCATGTGAATAATTCATGGCTCGATCGGAACATTACAATAACATTTGTTTGTACTGAGACTAAACTAAAATTTGATTAGATCAACATATCTTGGTTTAATAGTAATTGGTCTTCAATAAACTGCAAAAGCCTGAAACATATTATGACCGAAAATAGCTGTAAGAACTTTACTTCACGCTCCGTTCATGCGATTTATGCAGATTGCAGCAGCATGTGCCGTGCATGTCATATGATAAAATCTTAAGATTTACTTTAATGCCAAAGTACCTAATAAAATGTTTGTAAAATCATTCAAATTCTTTGCCTATAATACCTTTTAAAAGAATTTTCCAGTTTATTAATACGAGTATGTGGCCGAAAATTTAATAGCAAATTATCACTTTCCAAACTATTTTTCCCTTATTTTCAATTGGCAAAATCGTCAGATGGCATAGTATCGTTTCGCATAACTAGTTTTCGGATAATTTTATTTGGCATACTAACCTAACCTATGCGAAATGAAAATTCGACCAAATAAAACTATGCGGAATAATAATTTGGTAATAGTTGGTAAGCGAACTAGGTAAATGTTCTGCGATAAGTTGTTTTGGAAACGAAATTATGCCAAATTATTATGAAAACAGGTGAATTCCTATATATTTATTACTTTTCAGTCCTTTAACTGACTGTCCTCTACAGGACAAACAATCGGACGGACGGTGGAACATTTATTAATAGGATACCGTTAACATCCTTTCGGTACAGAACTCAAAGATACAATTATTAAGACCAAAAATTGCTTGCAAAAATGAATATCGTTGACCAAAAGGAAATCCCCAAAACTTGAGCCACTGAGTCCCCTTCAGAGACTTATCAAGACTTATTCGAGTGCTGAGACCCAAATATAAAATATTAGGAGTGTTTACCCCGTTTGAAGTAAGTGCCCATCGAGGACTTGCGGGAATTGGGAATACCATATCTGTATAAAAATGACGAGTTACTTGGGTTCCAATCAGAAGTAAAACGAAAAAGTGGAAGAGTTTTTTCCGGACAGAAAATTACGCCGAGGACGCGCTCATAAATGTTTATTATCCGATAAACGCCATACTGGTCAAAGAGCTGGCCACGTCAGATATGACACAATAATGAGAGCAATTAAACCTATGTAGTTAGATTCTTTACCATCGTGATTGCTAGATCCGGGCATCTGATAGCTTTTAATGGGTGGAGGTCAGAGTTACAGACCAACAAAGTAAAGACTGCCGAAGTTGATCGTTTATATCGAACAGGGCCTATATTTTAACATTAGAACAAAAAACACTGTGAATTATTGCGGAAACAAAAACAGTAGGCGATATGGCTGTGGCTAATTAATTCCATAATTCCCCATAATATTGTACAGTCGCCATCAAATATATCGAAGCGGCCAAGGTACTCAAAAATATCTGCACTTTATCGCCATGACAATAGAGGCGTTGTTCAGATATTTGTGACCACCTTGACCGCTCCGATATATCTGATGGCGACTGTATCAAAGCCAGAACCCTAGGATTTGTTTTCTTCAAGTTATTTGCATTATTTGAGCTCCACCACTTTACAACTGCCAGATGTCCGATCTAGAAACAAGCATAGTATAGCAAACTAACGGGAGAGGTTTCGTCGCTCTCATTATTGTGGCATGTCTGACGTGGCTAGCTCTTCGTCTATACTAGAAGTTCACACTTTTCCATTAAGCGGGGGCTTAAAACTTACCACCCACTGACCTCCTTAGTTGGCGACTCGTTTACAATACTTTATTTATTAAATATGGTCGAGGAAAACACTATATTTCGCACCACGAGGGGCATAGTTCAAGTAAATTGATTTGAAAGTGGCTAATATATCTCGTCGGTATATTCTGAATCTTTGTTTATTGTTTATGCGTGACCCGTATTCAAACAATGCCGAGAGTTATTTGTCAACAAGTTTAGTCCACCATGGACAGGGGCTATTATTCTACAAGAGCCATGGATTTATATTATAAATGAGAAATGGGTTTTCGAACTCTGAAGACAATTAGAGAATAATACTTTTAAAGCTAACGATGTCCGTGTTGATATTCTAAGAGAAAATTAGGCAAAAGGGGTAAAATACGTTCCTAATTTCAATCATGAAATCAAATTTGTGAAAATGCTCGAAACTCTTGCATTAATCTAGAAACCTTTTTTACTAAATTATACAATGTCCATAAACATGAAAAAAGCTTGAATTGATCATAGCATATCATATTTCGCGTTACCTGTCCGTTCATCTCGACATAGTTCATCTGATACATGTTGTATGTTTCAAGAGCGTAATCGTAAATAACATTTCATATGTTCAATATAATGGGTAGGTATATTAACTTAATACCGTTTCATTGCTTTTAAATTGAGATTTCGGCTCCCAAAATCATGAAGGGAATTAGTTTAGTTTAGATAATTGTTACGCAAGCAACGTTGCAGAATTATAAACTCATTAACGCGGCACCAATAAATTAATTTATTCTCAGGAATCAAATTATTTCCTTCAAGGAATTTGAGTTCTTCAGAAAAGAAAATTCAAAGAGAATATTCCGTCATAAAAATTCAGTTACTTAGTAACGGCGCGCCATAATTTGTATGGCGGCGATCATCCGCCGAAAAACTTCGGACGTCATTAAAACTTATAATGTGCAAAGATTCTAGCACCGTGACGAAAACAGGGTGTACCTCTTTCCAAGTTAAGCATTTCTTCGGCAAACTGAGGCCAAACGGAGTCATTTTAATTTTAATCACGTCGCGAGAGTCCAAGTTGTACGTGCTTTTCATAGAACTTCTTCGTTAAAAAATAACTTACATTTATTTTGTGTGTAATATGATACGTATATTTTACTTTTTCACTTAATCGTGGATTGTTAAAAAAATCGTTGTTCATAAAAAAAACTGTAAACCGACTAAGGAAAAAAAAAACATGATTGAGTTGGTTAAAATGTAATCTATTTTACCCGGGCCATAATAACGAATTGTTGACACCTGATCCATAAAAAGCGGAAGAATAGTTTAGGCGCTACGGAGGAACATACGTAAATTCAAACATACACATATTTCGCATACACAACATGTACTGCAATGTATTCGGGAAAAAATTAGGAGCTTTACTAAATCGTGTTTTTAGAGTGTATGTTTTGCAATTTTTTTTCACGAGTTTTTTTTTCGTTTTTCATAAATAGAATACATACATTTCATAATTAAAATGATCATCAGTATTTTTGTTACACCTTGTACCTATATACCTATCATCACTACATAGTATAAAACGAAGTCGCTTCCTGCTGTCTGTCCCTATGTATGCTTAGATCTTTAAAACTACGCAACGGATTTTGATGCGGTTTTTTTTAATAGATAGTGTGATTCCAGAGGAAGGTTTATAATGTATAATTGCACCCGTGCAAAGCCGGGGCGGGTCGCTAGTATATTTATAAACCAAATATGATAAATTCGTTCTTTGGATCACAATCTAAAAAGCTAAACCTGATCCTGATTATATTTCTTTAAAAAATCTGAAATAAGTGTTACTTTACCGAAGTTGCAGTCACAATGTACCTATGACGCGTACTTCGATATTAGAGTTACTAAAACTATTTCCTTGTTAGATCATTTTGTTTCTTTGTCATTGGAGCCCAGATTGTCGCGACAGTATCTAATTCGCGAGATAGACTACCCGTCTCTTTTTAATTGATACAGTCAGAAAAGGACGTAGACTATCTCGCGCGCGAGATACTGTCGCGTCACTCTTGGGCCAAAGGTGCAGTGAGCCATTGGTATTTTAACTATGTAACTGTGTTTATTTTATCAATATCATTTTAACGAGAACTGTCTCGAGTATCTGTGTGTTTTTTGTACCTTTTGTCATTGACTAGGGGTTTTCAGGCTCTATAGTTATATGATAGGCTGATTTTTTTGTTTCTTGATTTTTGTAAAGTACTCGTACTTCGGTGTCCATTCAACAAAACAAACCAGATATTTGTTTGTTGCTTGTCTTGCTATAAAATTTACGGATACCGGATATAAACTGAAAAAAATGGATTTCGCTTCAGTTTATTTCAGTTCCTGTGCTATTATAGGCAAAACACCGCAAAAGTACTTTACTTTGATTTGACAAAAGCCATCTCCTTTACAACCAAGATAAATGGATTTTATCTCCCTTGAAAAACGTAGGTAATCTCGTTGGTCGCGTCACGGGTGTTTTCTTCTTACGTGGTAATATTTTCAGATGTTAATAAAAGGAGACCATTACTCAAGACGAGTAATTTTTTCGCTCGCTTTAGCCAACGCATTGCGTACTAATAAATATGAACGCGCATAGGTTAGGTACATAATACAGGGTGTTTTTTCAATAACTAGCCATATTATGGGAGGTGATTAGGTATTAGTCATACTGAACAACTTTTTCTATTGGACCAACCGCAAAATCCCAAAAAATATTTGGCCTCCCTATAGAAAACGTCAACGTCTGATCGACCGAAATGTATGAATTTTGAGATTTTGGAGTTGGCCCCATAGTAAAAGTTGTTTAGTATGGCCTACCAAATTACCTCGCACAATATGGCTAGTTATTGAAAAATCATCCTGTATATCTACTTTCCAGTGACGAGATCAACTATTTTATAGGCGAGCCGCAATTGTTTTCATATTATATTCTTCGTGACCTACTTATAATTACATTTGGATTTAAAACAACTTTACGTGCACATGCGTTTTGGATCACGTATTTCGCACTAATCAGAAATAATGTTTAATATTAGAATATAAATACACAAGAATGGCGCCAAATGAATGTAAATTGTGTTGTTAGGTAAAATGTTATTCATAGAACTAGTAAAGCTTCATTTATATTCAGTGGAATTATTGGGGTGTTGCGAACAAAGTGAGGTGGACTGAAATTAGACAACGCTACGGTCGTGTGTGCTCACTCAAATCGTACAAGCTTAGCGAGCTTAACATTTTTGAACAGTTTGAAGTTTTCTTGACCTTTTTAACGTTTCTTTTAACTGTTGACGTGAAAAAAAATTTACAAAAGAAAGTTTTGTAATTTAATAAAAAACAAAGCAACCTGTATTTATTTGCGCTTTAAACTTATATGGACCTAAATAATTTGGTATAATACTTCAGCTAGGCGTGTATATTTTTAATTTTTGCTATTTAACAGAATTTTTCTGTAGAAAATTCACATATATTGTTCAAAGGCCGGTAGATACACGGACTACAAAAACTGATTAATTACAGGGACCTAGGTAGGTATAACTATACGAGTAGACAGTAATCGCATATCTTTAGGAGCACCAGAGGAAATTAGATTTCCGATCATATACCAAAACGTATGTTACAGATGTCCAGGTCAAGTTATACTAGGAACGGACTCACATTAGAGTTACTGTTTTATGAATTCGCTGGTAGTGTACGAGGTTAGGAATGTGTCTCCCAGATTCAAGCGTCATGGCTCAGCCTCAGAATTCGTGCTGCAACGGTATTCACTTTGTGTCAGGCTACTCAAAGGCTTTATTGGTAAACTACCTACACACACACACACACACACACACACACACACACACACGCACACACACACACACACACACACACACACACACACACACACACACACACACAAACACACACACACACACACACACACACCGAGAAACTACTGTTCCTACACTTACATTTATAAAATTAGGTAAGTTGCATAGACAGAGAAAGAAAGGACAAGGGTTTTAGTCGTAAATGATTTCGCAGGCTCCTGCCAGTGCATAACAAATATATGTGTAAGATCAGCGTCTTAGTCATATAAATAGAAGGTTTATGTTCGATCAGGTACCTACAGTCGATGTCAAAGATATGTTCACAGTTTTGCGCCTTATTACAAGGGAGTAAGGAGCAAATGTGTCAACATCTTTTTGATGTCGGCTGTACCTATATAATGGCCTATCAGTCGCGCCGCAGTTGAGATGTTTGTATTTGGCAGAGGATGCGCACAGGCAGCGGGCGCTGTTTGCTTTTCAAGACGCATTTTCGTTCCAGGGTTGCCACATGGTTTTTATGGCAATTTACATCTAATCATAATTCGCGGACTAATTAAAAAAACAATTATAGTGCGTATAATAAGAATACAATTCCTATTGGTATTAATGGGCACATTTTTAAGAATATACCTTAAATGTAACTAAATATTTAATACACAAGCCAAAAATTGAAATGACCTTTGAACATTCCTAGGAATCCTAAAGACACTCCTACTGAATGCTGGCAACAAGAAACGTTATAAAGTATAAAGTTCCTAATAAATACATTGTGGTACAGTCGTCATCAAATATATCGGAGCGCCCAAGTTACTCAAAAATATCTGACCATGCATTTTATCGCCTTAACAATAGAGGCGTTGTTCAGATATTTGTGACCACCTTGGCCGCTCAGATATATCTGATGGCGACTGTACATTGTATTTGTCCCACTATGAAACCCTGAATGACACTCCAATATAACTTAGGTAAATCAGCATCTAATTTAATAAAATAGAATTTTATATTTACATAAAGTATATTGTTGTAATTGCACCGCAATGCAGTGCGCGCTTTTTATTTGAGGGTAAATCCACGAGAGCTTAACGTCAATTAGAAATGATTAATTCACATTTTTACTAACGAACGGTGCGAATTCAAGTGGAAATATATGGCCGTTACCATTACTCACCGCCGCTGCTCAATGGCCATACAAACATCCAAACATCAAATCGATCTGAGAGGTTCCAAAACCATCTAGGGAGGATTGGTTGCGTTCCAAAACCTCACAGCCAACGGGAATTTAGTTCTTTTTTGGTCACTCTGTATTCGCTGTGTGCATGAGTGTGGCGCCATCTGTTGAGCAGGGGGTTAAAGGGTTTTTTCTTTTTTATTAATGGCATATACTCCTTGCTTATATGAAATGTCACTGGCTGATTCACTATTTTGACAGTTGATCCTATAGGTGATTGCAAATATTTTGAAATGTGATATTGACAAGAGCCCAATTTCTTGTTACATTGTGCGCTGCGATCGTTCACGTTACCCCCCCACCTTGCACTTCGCACATAGCCAATACGTAAAACATCACGGTTGTAATTGACTATTTACCTGGATATCTAATCGTAATCATACCTAATTTTTGTGGCAGCCCTACGGAAAGCGTGCAAATATGGTACGTCTTGGAGAAAATTATTGGCTATATACGTAGCTCCAACCGAGTCTCCAAGTTTCCCAATATCAACGATATTATACGATTCTTCGGCCTTTTATGCAAATCGGCTGAGTTGACACGGCGAGTCTTCATTATAAACAAAGAAGCTCTCAAACTCCTACGCTTTACCTGTCAAATATCTGAGAAAATGAAAACAACGTAAACTTTGTTATAAAGATAAAGTAACTATGCATTTTGTAGGTAATGTCTTGGAAATCTTTCATAGATCTTATTACAATATAAAATAATTTTAAACAAAAAAGAACCGACTTCACTTAGGATCCGCTCTTCCAAGAGGAAGTGGCCGAGTTGCTGTACAAAATAGTGAAATCACTATAGGTGTGCCTATAATAGTTGAAGAGTTCCCTCGATTTCTCCAGGATCCCATCATCAGACCCCGACTTGGTGACAATGGGACCATCTAGGATTTATACCTGTTCTATTAAAAAAAAAATTTGAAAATCGGTTCACGATTCACGGAGATCGAGTAACATACATACAAAAAAATGATAATAAAAAATAAATAAAAAAATTCCGTCCAATTGTGAACCTCCTCCTTTTTTGAAGTCTGTTAAAAAGTTAATAACTAAGCCGATCCTAGTTTCTAGTATCGAAGTTATGATTTCGTTTTACAGATTTTCCCAGCTTCCCAGCTTAGGTAGAATAAATATGTGATGGCCGCTCTACATGATGGGCATCATAGGGACGCAGCTGTGCGTATAGAGCGAGCTAACGGTATTGCGATCTCGTTCCGTCGTATAGCTACCATTGGCCCATCGTTGATCGTGTAGAGCAGCCGTGACACCGGCAAAAACGAGCAAATAATTTACGTCCTTTGAAAAAAGATGAAAGTTCATCTTTCAAAGTAATGTAAACGTCTAATACACACATTTAATCCACCAAGTAAGCTGGAAACGGATGGAAATATTGTAATAGAGGAAAAGTGTAATAAATATTTTCCAGTCGACAAACAAGCCCGGGGGTGCGCTACATTAAATAATATCGACATATCCAAGCCAATTTCGTACTTTCCGCTAAGCTTATTTCATACTTCCCGCACGCAAACATTTCCTATACGAAAACAGATTCGATTTGCATTTTAGGGTTATAAGACGAGCAATAACACATTTCACATTTTTGCTCACTCGAGTATTACTTGACGTAGAAAATTGAACTCGGGTTTTCGCGATAATGCACTAGGAATTTATGCTGTCTTCCAAGAACATTTTAGCTGTTAGAATTCGGCATACAAACTTATTCCAGTTTTTCTAGAAGTATATAATGTGCTATGTTATCTAGGGTTAAGATGTTTTAAATTTATGTTAGAATTTTTTTTAAATAATCATCGTGTACAGACAGCAACAGAAGTAGCTAAGCGGGTGAGATGTTCAAAGTAAGCTGGACACGACTTTATTGTGGGTCTATATTGGAACGCATAAATTCATCTTGACTATTTTTACTTAGCATAACAACCATTGGCATAACAACGTTTGGCATAACTATTGATCCGAATAGATCGATTGTCCTAATGGTTATACGCATAAGCTTGCAAATCCTAAGAGTTCTCCGTCCTATTGGTTAAATGTCATAAAATCCCCATATCGAATCCATCCATACGCATAACCCAAAAAGCCTAAATCTGAATATCCTAAAACTTACACGACTAATAAAATATGACATAATACTTACTTTTCTAAAGTAGTCTAATTCATAATCTCCACTACGCATAATCCGAAATGCCTAAATCTGTTGTTTCATTTCGGGTTTTTTTAATTAATTTTTTTTACATGTAATAATATTTATTCCGCATAAAATTATTTCAATTGGTTATATTTCGTTATCGAAACTAAACGCAATCACGTCAGTCGGCTCACAGAGGAGACACTTGTATGCGAAGAATTTAAATCAAATAGAGGAGCATTAAACCTGTCTGTTTTCTTGGAGATCGCAGTTCTAACCTAACCTAACCCACTTTTGGCAACAGTTCGTTTTTTGGGGGACGCAGTTGTAACCTAACCTAACCCACTTCTGGCCACAGTTCGTTTTCTTGGGGTTTGCAGTTCTAACCTAACCTAACCCACTTCTGGCAACAGTTTATTTTCTTGGGGGCGCAGTTCTAACCTAACCTAACCCACTTCTGGCAACAGTTCGTTTTCTTGGGATTTGCAGTTCTAACCTAACCTAACCCACTTCTGGCAACAGTTTATTTTCTTGGGGGGCGCAGTTCTAACCTAACCTAACCCACTTCTGGCAACAGTTCGTTTTCTTGGGGGTCGCAGTTCTAACCTAACCTAACCCACTTCTGGCAACAGTTCGTTTTCTTGCGGGACGCAGGGACATATATTATAAAATTGTATTAAAGTAATACGTCGAAGAAATGAATTGCAATGTTTTGTAGTTGTGCCAATTAACATAATTTGAAACAAATGAGTAATTAAGTCATATTCGTTGAATAGTATTTCTACGTAGTAAGATAAATTTAAATAAATAGTAAGTAGTTGAAATAAAATAACGCCAAACAATATTACTTACTAGTACTAAAGTTTCGATGAATCGTTGTCGATGAAATAATATTCGATGAAAAGGTTGTCGACAAAACAAGGGTACACCCTTTTCTTGATAATCTCTACCAAGGCTCCCTTTGCTTCCGCCTTAGACTTTTAACCTAACCAATCGTTTCTAACTTTTACAGTTTGGTTTTTGAGGTTTCGCAGTTCTAACCTAACCTAAACCTACTTTCTGACGCAATTCGGTTGTGTTATCACAGTTCTAACCTTACCTAAACCTACTTTTCTGTAAACAGTATGTTTTTTAAGGTTCAGTATAAGGTTGTTAGGAGTTAGGAACATATGTATATGTACGAGTATGTCCGACCAAAGAGAATTAAGTACCTAGAGTGGTCTCTCCATACATGACTAAATGCGTATATATAATAAGTTTTAAGCGAGCTTTGCTAAAAGTTATTATTCAAAAGATTACAGCTTAATACGTACTATGATTTAAGTGTGCTTAAAACTTAGTATAAATGAGTTTAAGCATACCTCCCATACGACTTATTATTTAATTAGTAGTTTTGCTATGTATGGAGTTAACAATCTATCTACTCATTTATCTATGGTCCGACTTAGTATATGTTATGCACTACATATAGGATGTTCGGATTTTCTGTTATTAGGAATATATTTTCGACTTAAGTAGTGCACTAGGATGTAAGGATTTTCTAAACTAGTAGGAATAAATGTTCGACTTAGTATATTTTATGCACTAGGATGTTATGATTTTCTAAATTAGTAGGATAAGATGTTCGAGTTAGTATATGTTATGCACATTGAAATTAGGCGAACTGAATTTTATTCTTCTTCATGTTATACCAGAACATTTTATGCTCATATAACGTTATGAAAATTACTTATTAGGCGAATATATGCATTATTATAGTGACTTTTATGTGAAATGGCATTATGCCAATCGTGTTATGCCATGTGCAAATATGACAATCAATTTTATGCGAAAAAGAGGGCACCCCTTTATTGTTAAGAGTATAAGCCTCACCCGCTTTGTTACTTGTACTGCTGACTGTACAGCTTATGGTCAGTACGGTAGCCTATTACGAGTTTATTAGCTCCGGCAACCCAGGTTCACAATTTACATACACATAATCATTGCACGAAAAAGAATATTTTGGGCGAGTATTTATTATTTAGTGTTCAATTCAATACTGTGAAACCTTAGTATTAAACTGTTGTTTAAATCTTATTTACAATAATCAATAACCATAGGTACTTAAGGTCAATAAAAATAACGTTTTGATTTTAAAACATTCTATTATATAACAAAAGAAAAACACAAATTAAAAATATAACATACAAAGGCAAACTTATCCCTTTAAGGGATCTCTTCCAGTTAACCTTTGAGCAATTGAGCAATTTATCTTTATTACTAGTCCTGTCTAGCCAATTCGGTTCGAACAGCCCAATTCGTTTAGGTTGTTCCTTTTGTTTCGTCGAAATGACTTTGTTTAACGATTTACGGGTCATTCGAGAGACGAATGCGTATACGGATGAATGTCAGGCCGTAAATTAGAGACATCATTCGCAATTGCTTTTTTAAAGTCGCAAATTTTTATTTCTTTAAAATTTTAAAAGATTGTTGTGCTATTATGAGCGGAGATTACTCCAAAACATCAAAGATCATGAAAATCGGGTCAGCCGTTCTTAAGCCGGGTTAAAGCCAGAACCGACTATCTGCCTCTGACCCTAAAACCAGAAATGACTTTTTGGATTTAATTTATTAGCAGATAAGTACCTAGTTGTTGGTTTTGGCTTGACGCGACGATATACTACAACTACCTCTATGCATTTTTAGGGAAATTCTTTATTGAGTGAGCACACACTCTAGTGAATAAAAAATGTTACACTTATATAAGGAAACCATTATCCTTTCTTCACTAAATCTAAATGGGACTTAAAGCAAATTGTCTTTTAGTTATATGTGCCTTTGATTTTATGTTAAATTGACATCACATTGCTTTTGATTTTTAGATTCCGAATACGGTCGTAGGTCTACGCAGCATTCGGAATTACGTTACGTTATGTCATTAATGTCATTATTTCGCTGGCGGAAATTAAAACCTATGCCGTACTGCCTTAATGTGTTTTATACCGTTAACCGTTTATTGCGTAGCATTTCGGTTATATAGGTCTATTTATGGATACATAAGTAAACAAAAGTACACGAAACATAAATAAACAAGTTTTTGTCGGATTTAATATACCTAGGTACATTTCAATGTACTGGATATACATTTCAAATTGAATAAAATAATTTGTGATTTGTATTCCGTATCGTGTTATTTGAATCTATTGTATATTTTCAAAACATGGAAATTATGTACCTATAACCGCCCGATTTTCAATCCGGAGGTCTCGAGTTATATCCCCGAGTATATTGAAAATTAAATGTACGAAATACCGATAGATATTTGCCAGTCGCTTTTCGGTGAAGGAAAGCTTCGTGAGATAACCGGATTTAATCCTAATAAGCCCTAGTTTCTATGGGTTTAAAGTTCAGACGCCAGACGTAAAAAACATTGTACCTACGCCAAATTCATGGCGAAACCTAGGCTCAATGCTAGGAGGATGATAAGTGATACATAACAGGAGGATAATATATAAAAAAAACATGAAAATTCAACATTTATTTCACATCCCAATAGTTTCCGCCATTCGGAAATTATGAATTATGAGTTTATCTTATCGTATTCTTACTAAATTAAAAGAGCGCTGGTAGCCTTGTGGTAAGACGTCCGACTTTCAATCCGGAAGTCTCGGGTTCAAACCCCGGCTCGTACCACTGAGATTTGATATTTACCAGTCGCTTTTCGGTGAAGGAAAACATCGTAAGGAAACCGGATCTAATCCCAAAAAGGCCTAGTTTCCCCTCTGGGTTGGAAGGTCAGATGGCAGTCGCTTTCGTAAAAACTAGTGTCTAGCCAATTCATGGGATTAGGTTGTCAAGCGGACACCCCAACCGGGATAAAAGCTAAGATGATGATGAATACAACCGCGATTAGAATAGGATAAGAGTTCACTTATCTGCCATATACTAACGTAAAATTAGTACGGGTTGACAGTTCTCTCAATCGTATTCTCATTGCGGTTCAGTAATAAATAGTATCTGCTATGAAGTGGCTACGAACTATACCCATACTGTAGCAAATCCCTTGCTACGAACAGCGTTAAACCATTAAACATCGTTATAGTGGAACGCCATTCCCAATATCTTGCAACACTTTCACACCTTAACACTTTCGCAACCGATGACCCGACAGTCGGGTTCTCTGTTCGTAGCGACTACGCGCTACATACGAGGAATACCTGGCTACGTGCTACGAGCGTAGGGCGTAGCGCTACGCGGTTGCGAAAGTGTTAATGCTGAACATTAAGTATGAATGTCAAATGTAAACACGTATTGTCGATACGTTACAGTAATCGAAGCGCGCGTGGCGCGTGGTACGTGCGGGGGTGTTCAAGGCGTTGACACATCGCTCTTTTATTTATTGACGAGATAGGTAGGTTGGTAGGTAAAGACTGTGCACGTTGAAATCCGGCCGCGCATGGTGTGATACATCTTTTTATTGTATGTGCATATTCAACCAACACTTCTAATTAATAATTTGGGGTTATCAAGCTACATAATAAAGTTTAAAACATAATATAAACGTTACGTTGTCTATGAGTTTGATCACTATATATTCCACAGTGCCTATATTTTTTTGTCCACAGTGTTCTGACAGTGTTTACCAAATTTTCCTGTTAAAAATAGTTTTTTATTATAAATAAGATGAATCAAATGATACCTTATTAAATTCTCTTTTCACCATAGCTAACATTTTTCTAAGTGTATTTAGATTGAAATAGTTCGGAGGTGTTCTAACTTTGGTGAGTTTGACTTTTTGACAAAAAAATGGCTGCCATATAAAAATTACTTTCAGTGCTTGGAGTAGAAAGTTTTCCTGACTACCTCAAGTAGAATAGAGTTTCAAAACATTTTTTTTTGTAAGATGACATTCTATTGACCATAAAACCGGTTGTGAAAATATAAATACAATTGTGGTATTGTAGCAGGAAGCGAGTGAAGATTATCAAAAAACGCTGGACAAAACATTAAAGATATGATGAAATACCTTCAGTAAAAACTGAGACAAGCCCATACAATTTTAATATGATTCTATTTTTATTATATACTTCTATGATTAGAGATTATTTATAAAAAAGAACTGCTTGAAAATGTGAATCCGAAAGGGAGATGTACCATGCCATGCGTGGCCGGATTTCAACGTGCACAGTCTTTATTAGGTACTGTCAGGGACTCGACCGCGCTTTCTTCAGAAAAACCCTTTCGATGGATGTCCCGTTACAATGGATAGGCTGCACTAGCTGGTGAACTGTTTTCACTACTAAGTATTTGGCCTTTATCAGTAACGTAATCTGAGTACTATGCTACTTCTAATAAGGAGTACATCGATGTGCGCGCATTGACATATAAACCTTTTGTTGCATTTTTGTGACAAAATTATGTAAGGAGCTTTATCGATTGTAGCTTAAATTTGTCTATGGCCTCCATACATTGCTGCCACCATTCCGCAAGGTGTGTTTTAAGCCTTAGCCTTATCAAGGGATTAGGATCTTAGGATCCACATCAACGGTGTTTCGCGCACTTTAGACGCAAATGAATGTATGCTTTTAAGAAAACTTCTATTGTACTAAAAGGGTAACCCATTTTTGGGGTAACCATTTTGCAACGAACAGCTTTACACGTGCTTTAACCACGCTACCATTCATCTACACTCAAGAAGAAGACTCAAGAAAAATTTCGGGTCAGTAACATAAACTTTAATATCTTTGAAATGAATATCTTTTGAAATATACTGATTTAAATTCACTCAATTTTCACTCATTATTTTGACAAACACGGGACTTAATCGCGTACACGTGTGTCGTGGTGGTGGTGTTATGACACGCTCGAAACGTCAGGAAAATTTAAAGTTAATGTACGCGATGAAGTCCCGTGTTTGTCAAAATAATCTTTTGAGATATTCAAGAAAATGCTAGTGACCCGAAACTTTTGCTCTTGAGTGTATACAAATAGTCTTTTCTTATACCAGTCTCGAGTTTCTCTGTAATTATAAATGAGATCCTTTAGGGTAGTTATTAAATTTGAGCATTTATTGTATTTCTGATCACAATTTATATTTTGTCGAGCGGAACCCTAAAATCTTCACGTGCCAAAGTTCTCGTCTTCATTCATCTCTAAAGGGAGTCGGATGGGTTTGTCTTGTATTCCATTTTCATTTTGGCTGAAATAGCCACGTGTGCGATAACCTTGTCAGCGGAGAGTGGGTGCTGGAGATCTGAAAGTTATTATTTACGAGCTTTTATCCAACTGATACGGAGTCAGTACAGAAGGCGTTATATAAGACAGGCTACTTTTCGGTTCTACCTGTGCACCCATACATTTATTCTTTTAACTATTTCGTTGGTTAAAATTCCCAGCCTATGTTTTATAAAACGTACGTCTGGTTAGACGTTTAAGTGTAAGAGCGTTATGAGCAAGGGGAAAGAACTCAAATGAACGTCAATTCATACAGCTAAAAAAGGTTATTTAATACAAATGTTGATGTTTCATACCTACATCTAAACCGCCAAACGTAAAAAAAGAGATTGCTCCCTAAAACTTTACATTACCTCCCCCCACCACCCCTCCTTCATCAATCTAGTTAATCTAGTACAAACTACGAAACAG
This sequence comes from Pammene fasciana, assembly GCA_911728535.1. Lineage (NCBI taxonomy): Eukaryota > Metazoa > Arthropoda > Insecta > Lepidoptera > Tortricidae > Pammene > Pammene fasciana. Next base: position 12,422,229 of record OU452276.1, on the reverse strand, counting down.
TGCACTATTGTATTTAACACTTCTCCTGGCAACCCTTCAATTTTCTGTTCAAAACTGACTCGCGAGCTTAGTTCAATAGTATAGTTTTAAAATAAACTTGAGCCCAGTTTCACAATCGTACCTACATTTTCAATCCGTTTCAGATATGTTTTATTCGCATACAGTGATAAAGTGTTCGCTTTGCAACGGGAACTCGACACTGATTTGAATGAAAAGAACGTGTCGGGAATGTGGCACACGGGAGGCACCAACGCAGATTCTATTATTATGTAAACCGTATCAGATACGCTACTCTCGTAAAAAAGCAGAATTACATCGTCAGTTTGTTGAAATTCACCAACAAACTAAGTTTCTAACATAACATAAATACTCTACTGCACACTTCAAAACAGGAAAGCACAGAAATATTAAAGGTAAAAAAATGGAGGTCTTGTGTCGCTAAAAAGTGATTTCTGCCAGCTAACCTTAACTAAACCTATAATGGATTTTTCACCTCACTAGCTCGGAAAGCCCTTTTTGTTTGTTTAATATCTATTGTGAAAATCGCTTTTTATCCACATGTGGTGAAAGAGTTTTGACATAAGTGACAAGTGGCTTAAGTGAAATTTGACAGCTAACAAAACGTAAAACGTTAAAAGTGCAGAATTTTTAACATCGCAATTAATGAATTGCATCGAGTAAAAACACTTAATACAGTCTTACAACTTTATTTTAATTCATAAATATCAGCATTCAACATTAATCTTCATTCTTTTTGTAAAAACGGATAAATTGTTCTGACAGCCGAATAAGTCTACGTACGAACAAAACGCATCTGACATTTAATAAATTTTTTATTATTTTTTATTATTAGTGCTTTGCATTTAATAAAACCTTTTACGTCAAAACTTTTCATTTCAATTCATCCATCATATCAACGTTAAATATTCGCATGTTTTTCTAGGTTGTTTAGTTAAAAATTAGTGATTCGAGTGATGAAGAAGTATTAAACACCTGAGGAATTACGGGAAACCGAGCAAAATGCACCCTTTTTCTTATTTTCCTCGCTGTAGTGAGGTGAAAAGTTTTGTGTTATACACGGGTGAAAGTTATTTTACGTCTCGTGTATTAAAGCACTCGCTACGCTCAGGATTCTATTTTTGAACCACTCGCTTCGCTCGTGGTCAATAATAGAATCCTTTCGCTAGCTCGTGTTTTAAATAACACTCGCACGTAAAATACAACTTTCACCCCTTGTATAACAAATAACTATTGGCATGTATTTTCACATCGCTTTTGATCTGGGAATCGATATTATGTAGGTTGTACTATTTTTAATTTTTCAACCGATTTCAAGATTTCGAAGGTGTGTGTGAGTGGTTCACGATTCGTCGGGATCTTTGTTTTTATTAGTGTTTTTTTTCTATGAATGTTCACCGATTATTTGAAGACGGCTGGACCGATTTGGAAAATTGTTATCTTGTTTGAAGGGGTTCATAGGTGGTCCCATTGTCATCAGGCTCGGATGTCTGGATCTGATGATGGCATCCTGAAGATATCGAGGGAACTCTTCAACTATTCCCCTTTAGCCTCCTCTAGCTCGCCTATAGTGATTTGAATATTTTTTACAGTAACTCGGGGTTTTGGAGAGGTGGAGCCTAAGTGAAGTCAGTCCTTTTTCGTTTAAAATTATTTTCTCAAATATGCTCGGAAATGGCCGCATTTTCTCCGTAAATCGAACACGGAAAGTGACTAATTTTGTTCTTTTCAATTTAAAAAGTTACAATTGTATGATGCAACGCGGACGGGCAAAATTTTATATGTGACTGCAATCGCAACGGCAACACTGCGTCCGTAATTTAAATGTTTGGTTTCCACTTGAATATCCACATGATTTTATGTACTTAATTTATTTTAGTATAAAACGTAATATCTAATAGGTACGAGTATGCACATTGCACACCCAGCAAATAATAAACTTCAATTTTTAAATCAAAGAATTACTTACATCTTATACGGTCTTAGTTTATCGCAAGATTTGTGTTGACGGAGAGACTTTTTACTGTTTTAATTTGTAATTTATTATATTATTTTAAAACATTACGCATCATTCAAATATATTTAATGTAATCTGTGGTCCCACTTCTAAAACTGACGGCCCTCATGAAACGCGTAATGAACGGAATTCACCGCGGCTTTATCAATGACCCAGAGGTACTCCGGTTTTTTGGGGTCCCGGTATACATTGTAAACATATTATGTATGACGTCATAAGTAATGCCACATATGAGTTCTGTTGGAGTTCTCTTCCGTGTGCTCTGCATTTTTAGGGTTCCGTACCCGACTCAAAGGGAAAGCCGTAAGGTGTAACCCTAGCAGGATCATTTGTTTGTCTGTTCGTATGACCGTCTGACACAGTCAATTTGCTTTGAACCTGCGTTGAACTATTTTGAATGTAACAGATATGTAAGTAAGTTGGTTACTCAACAAGGGACGTGTCATTTAAATAAATAAAAAATCCGTAAGTGATTCTTAAATAAAGTAAAAAAGTTATGTTTAAGTGTGACGTGAATATATTTACAGCCCAGGAAGACCCTTTGAGATTAAAAATATTAACATCTATGTGTCGATATTCACGATACAATTTAGATGTCGTGATTTACTCTAATCTTGGTAATTTGATGTGGTAGGTATGTGCTAATGACTTGTGAAAGAAAAAGGAATAGCTTTCGCATGACTTCCCCATTAAAAATATTTTCACTCAAACGGTATTTGGTGTTTATTTGTTTGAAGAAGGTGCATATATTCTAGGTAACCTACCTAGTAGTAGTAGGCACCTAAATCGGTACTAACTTAAAATATTATTATAGTTTAGTCATATTTAATTCTTATAACAATATCACGAACACTGACTTCAATTTGACTGTTGACACTAAGTTACGAGTAATAAGTGGTTCGGGAAAAAACTAGCCGTGTATGTACTATCTCGTATATTTTTTAATATTGTGATAATTTTGAAGCAGTATTTTTATTTAGATATCCGTAGATATGATATTATTTAATAAAAATACAATCATATTAAAATCTGCAAGCATGTATATTGTATAAGTGTTCGTGTTTTTATTTCAACATACTTCGTAACTTTTTGAACAACATGCTTCAATGCTACACTTGTATTTCGATTTTTATAACACATTTTATACTTTTAAGAATTTTATCTTACCAAGAAGCTACATTAATGCACTGGAGTTTAGCTAGAGTAATCTGGAAGACTCTCTGATCTAACCTCTGACAGTGGTTTTTCTATGGGAGAAAATTTTCTATGAAAGAATCAAATATGCAGAAGTAAAAATTCCATGTAACTGCCTCAAATGAAGCCAAATATATATATATATATAAGCATACATTAAGTTACATAGGTACATATGTGTATGTGTAAGCACCTATTAGTGATAAATAACGGAGATTCAGATATCGTTCAAGCCAGTAACTGCATTTCAATGTCTGAAGTCGATGCAAAGTGGGTAGCGAGCTAGCAGACGCGATAGAACCGTCAATTTTAAACTCTGATAGGAGCTCGTCTTCCCTTTGAGACTCTTTCACGCCACACTCTCCGTTTGAATTATTCATATTGTCGGCAAATATCTATGAAATATCGTAGGTGAAAGGGACCCAGCTAAATTAAATTCAGCCCGTTATTGATATAGAGAATCGACGTTAAACACCTCCCCCGTTTTATGAAATTTAAATTTTCCAGCCTTAATTTATCTAACTGAGCGTCGGATCTTTTATTAAGAGATTGGTAATAATTAAATCGTGATAACAAAGTTCGCTGGACAACAAAGCTTTCGTATTTAATTAATAACAATGTTTTTCACAGATATAAAACGTTTTATTACTGTAGATACGTTTAGCAGACTCTAAATATGAATCGTTGTAGCGTTGTACGTAGTGACTAAATTTTTTATTAAATATAAAAAAGTACCTAAATAGTTTACTATACATAGATACGAATTTCAAAGTGAGGGTACACGATGCGAGTTCTGCGTCTGAATAAGAATTGTGAAAGTGTATATGTTAATGAAAATAAAGGGTAGATTTGTGAAGAGTGGGCAGTGGGCAGTGGGCAGTGGGCATGGGCACCCAAACAACGTGGCAGGGAAGCCATCAATCTTGAAAGCCGACACCGGGGCCCACTTCCGAAACTCTTTCTACGGCCGCCTAAACTTTTGTAACCTTACTGTGACAAATGGTTTGGAAGGTTATTTGGGTTCAGACCTTATTAAAGCGATGTTAATTAATAAACTAACATCGCTAAAACAGTAATATGGGTACAACTAATTACAGCGAACGTGTCGTATACTCGTACGGATTTACTTACATTATGAACCTAAAGTATGTAATGTATGTATATGTATACCTATACATATATTTATCTAATAATTTAAAGCAGTTTAGATTCTGTATCTTGTGATAGACGAATATTAGATTGTGTAAGGGCATTAATTCTTTATAGACGTCTATAACTAAGTTAGTATGATATGTAGGTAGGCACAATGTGTACCTATAATTACGCTCCTTTTGTATTTGGGGCGAGCAAGAAAGAGTGTTTGTACATACCTACAATATTATATTGTATAGGTATTTAATTAGATAGGTATTATTTTATTATAAACTTTCATTACTTTAAAGTTGAGGAGGATTCAGTGTAGCTTATTTGCCCTCCGTAGCTGGTTATTTTCTTCGTATCTCTATCTATACACACTCATTTAATATTATATTTCTATTAAATATTCTCTTCATAGCTAGCCTGAACAGATCCTTTGTATAAATATGTAAGAGAATAATTTAGTCGGTATTTGAGGCAGTTAGAAAGGATTATTATATCTTCGAACCCGTTAATAATTCAACAGTTTAATTTCCTTTGCGGTTGATTGAATCGGTGGGTGGCAACCTCGGCGTCCAAGAAAATTGAATCCTCACATTGAATACGGACTTTGACAATTGCCCGGCTTTATCCACCCGCTTCCAGAATATTATTAGGGTATTTTCGTGGAAAACTTATTTATCCTACTATTCACTCATGGAATTGGATGTTATTTTAGTATATTTTTTGAATGGAAATCAACATAATATATTATGAGATGTCTTTTAGGCTCCCACAAAGAATTTTGATGAAATAAGTTCAGTGGCAGATTAATAAATTTAGTCGTACTGATAGCATTTATTGAACATAACTTATAGAGTGCTGGAGTTTTAGGTGCCCGTAGGCTGCGGTGGCCAAAAAGTTAATTTTACCAGTACCTATAGGTACCATAGACATATTATTATGTATAAAGTATCCATAGTATCACATATACTCCAATTTACCAAAAAATACTTATAATAAATGTTACATCTTACAATTTAATCTTCAGTGCTACAAAGTCTCTGAACGTGTATATATATCAAAGTTGTTCAAGCAAGCATATTAGTAACAAAGCAACTCGCACCTCAGGATGGCAAGTTGGTGCCAAGCAACAAGACATTTCGCAGAAAGCACAATGGTTCTGGTATTATAATTTGTTAGTGTAGTTAGACCAGTGTTGCCATGTGCCATCATATCATAAAAACTAAATAATCTTGCGCAAATAATAAAATACGATACAATATATGTATCAGTGTAATAAGGAGCATTAAAACATCACCAGTCTTAGCATTTCGGTGCCTCAAGAATGATGTCCATTTTTGGGATTAGGCTCTACCTTTCCTCTTCAGTTGACACATGGTTGACACCTACAGGGACCGGTCCATTCCATCCTCAGCCAGCCTATAATTGGTTAACTTAGAAAACAAGGTGCTTTCAAAAATCACAAATATGTACGGAACCATCCTAAATACACTATCTACACTCGAGAGCAAAAGTTTCGCTTGACTAGCATTTTCTTGAATATCTCAAATGATATTAATTTTAAACATATTAATTTTAAAGATATTAAAGTTTACCTATGTTACTGACCCGAAATGTTTGCTCTCGAGTGTATTTAGTCTAGCAATATTTAGCAAGGCGATTACACATCTACAAAAAATGACGTTCGTAGAGGTGCTGTTACACTTTGTCGCTGCAAAAACGTTGCATTGCTAGCTTAAGCGCATATTAATCTGTACTTACAACTAAAATACACTACAACACAAGTATTTCTGTTTTTTTTTCGTTACATAATATCCAACTAAAGGGAAATTAATGGGTGCTTCTATTGACATTTAATCTAAAATATTATTTGCTCAATCCGGTTTGTTTGTCCTGGGCAAAACCGAGTTTCGATAAGATAAACTAAATTAAGCCAAACACACTGCCTAGTTAGGTTTAAATACGCCTATTGCGAACTAATTAAATGACTACTGAATTGTTAATCCAAATTTTAAAAATCGAATTTAAATTATAGGTTTATGATTTTTTTTTTTTCGAAATATTCTGCACCGATTGCCTCCAATACTATAAATGTATACAAATCTCTTTATCTGGCAACACAAAACGAGACTACGGCATCGGCAGACTAGCAAGTTAGTAATCAGCAACTCTCGCCTTGCTTCGCTTGACTAGAATGTTTGCTTTAGTTTAATTGTCCTGTCAGTGCCGACGTGAAATTGTGCGAGGAATCTTTTACTTCGGAAACATGACTCTGAACTGTTCTCTGAATTTGACATCAAATAAACAAAAAATCCGTTTTGTTCATATGTACAACATTAAAAAAACTTGTTTCTTAGAACTTTGCACCACAGCAAAGTCAAGACATGTCTGGTCTATTGGCAAATACAATTAACGAATACACTAATGGCTACCTGGAGCCAGTAATTTTATTGCTGAACATTACTGCTACGATTTTCCAGCTCGCAGATGCAACCCGCAATATTTCGTGGCTATTGTTACCGGAGCACTAAACCCTAAAGCACACAGGGCATGTTTAAACAGAAGTCTCCGATATCTCTGCTAAGCGTACGCAAATGCCCCTACCACGGAATAAATACACCCTGTGTGTTTTAGGCTTTATTTATGTCGCGCGTTATCGTTCGTGTAGTGCATCGTCGACAATGAATGAAATGCAAATGCGATTTATGTGGATACAATGAGCGGCGCATTTTCTATATAGGAACAGTGTGAGTGCTTGTGTTGGATTTATTACGCATGTGTGTTAGGAAACACAATTTACGTGATGCACCAGTCATCGGGGAGTGTACAACGCGTCAACGGTTGTTATTTTTATTACTAACACTGTGCACGTGTAGGGCAAACCAGAACAAAAATAATTGTCTACTCCTTTTAGCATTTAAAAATTCAAATTGTAATCATAATGTCCAGCAATATAGTAAATGTTCTATAGTTATTTAATATACAAGGGAGCAAAATTGTTGATTAATCTCTCTTACTGAAACCCTACTGACCCGAGCCAGCGAAAGATTCCAAAATTGCTTTATGAAATAATTTAAAACTAGTACCTACCAAATTAGGTAATTTCCACTCTAGAGGAAAAAACGTAACTTTCTACACATTTTTTAAATGATAAAGCAAGCAATTTCGAGCGGATGTGGTGAAAAATATAATTAACACAGTAACTTTGGGTTAGTAGGTAAGTATAGCAACATCATCATCATCATCTCAGCCATAAGACGTCCACTGCTGAACATAGGCCTCCCCTTTAAGCATATGCAATGCAACAACAACATATATTATGTTATGCATAGCAACATAATGTTATAGTCTAGTTCCATTTTTCAAAAAATCCATGTCGAGAAGCAAACGATATTACTTTTAATTTGGGCAACCGGGCTTTTTACCTGATTTAGACCCTGCTGTATCCGAATCGCCGGTTGCCTTCAAAGAAAATTTGTCCGGAAGTGAGATATTCAAGATGGCGGCCAAAAAAATTACCCATTTTTTACTTTTTCTTAAATAACTCGTAAACCGTGTCCCCTACCAAAATATGTTCTTTTACTTAAATAATTCACATAAAATTCTCTATAAAAAAGGTTCTATACAGTTTTTTGCTGGGATCAAAGTTTAATGAGATATCGAGGGTATAAGATAGACCTTAAATATATAGACTAATTACCCTTTTCCCGCGACTTCGTCTGCGTGGGATTAACATTCGCTATAATACATTTATGAAACACCTTAGTGAAATCTTGTAGCAAATATAAATTTAACGTACATACTTTTTTACGTCTACAGTGAGCAACAATTCCATACAAAGTTTCACCCCCCTTTTCACCCTTTCAAAAGATGATTTCTGAGATAAAAACTATTTCATGTCCTTTTCCATAACTCAAACTATCATCATGCCAAATTTAAACTAAATCGGTTCAGCGGTTTAAGCGTGAAGAGGTAACAGACACACTAACTGTTTAAAGATAAATTATATTTTAAATACTCTGGTTGAGGCTGCTAGGGGTTGTGTGGTATCATTTCCGTATAAAACAGACATGCACAATTCATTTTTGATAGAAAAAAAATATAAATCTATATTTAAAAAAAGTTCTGCGAAGAGGGAAAACTCTCAAATCACATCAGAGGGGATTTTGACGTGAACGTCCAAAAATTTTACGGACCTCCAACAGTAAAAAATATTCACCGTGGGGCACTCTATCCATGGTCAAAAATTTAAAACTTTTTCTCAATGCGCACAATTTTTTCATACTAATATTATAAATGCGAAAGTGTGTCTGTTACCTCTTCACGCTTAAACCGCTGAACCGATTTAGATGAAATTTGGTATGATGATAGTTTGAGTTATGGAAAAGGACATAAAATAGTTTTTATCCCTGAAATCATCTTTTGAAGGGGTGAAAAGGGGGGTGAAACTTTGTATGCAATTGTTGCTCACTGTAGACGTAAAAAAGTATATACGTTAAATTTATATTTGCTATAAGATTTCACTAAGGTGTTTTATAAATTTATTATGGCGAATGTTAATCCCACGCAGACAAAGTCGCGGGAAAAAGCTAATTAGTCTATATGTTTAATGGCTGTCTTATACCCTCGATATCTCATTAAACTTTGATCCCAGCAAAAAACTGTATAGAACCTTTTTAATAGAAAATTTTATGTGGATTACTTAAGTAGAAGAACATTTTTTGGTAGGCGTCACGGTTTACGATTTATTTAAGAAACAGTAAAAAATGGGTATTTTTTTGGCCGCCATCTTGAATATCTCACTTCCGGTCAAATTTTCTTTGAAGGCAACCGGCAATTCGGATACAGCTTAGTCCAAACCAGGTAAAAAGCCCGGTTGCCCAAAAGTAATATCGTTTGCCTGTCGCATCGAAAAGGAGAGCGATTTTGAAATTTTGTGCCCTGTCTATTATCCTAATTCTCGGTATATTTTCCAATAACTAAAGGTGCTTTATTTTATTGGTTTAGATAAAATGATTTAAAAGTTCAGCTGATGACTTTTGGATGCCATGATCCAGAGCTTTATGCATGATCCCATGCCCATGATTTTTCTTGTAAATAATAAATAAGTGCAGATACTCGTGCTACACATATATGTGCAAGCATATATGTAGTAAAAATGAAACTTTTGCCGTTGACTGTATCTACAGCAGTAAAAAAATTAATGCCTCAAAAATCTTTAAAAACGATTTAATTTGCATCCGGAATACCTTCTATTGTCACAATTACAAAAGACGAATTAAGAAAAACAAAGCCTCTCATTTAAATTTGAATCAATGCAACAACTGAAAGTATCGCGCGGCAACAAAGGAGTGGGCGCTCAAATTGTCGGCGGGGCGCGGGCCGGGTACTGAGCGGGTGACAAACTCACTGATCGTCACCCGCCACACACACCGCCCAATCCCTACATGCCAACCATTGGCTTACACAGCGTACGGATCACCTCTTCTGTGGCGGAGAATCGTTATACAATACGGTGACTTCATTTGAACGTTTACATTTTAGTTTGAATTCACTAATAAGATTAGGTCTATACTTACTTACTAGTTCCTTTGCAATTCGTAGCCGTTCAAGTTTTGGAATCTATAAGTACTACCTATAGTATTTTGCATTAGCCTCAATACTCTTAATGCAGAAATCTTACAGTAGGTAATGATAATGACTTACAGTAATTCCTTTATAGTTTTCTTGTTCGTTTAAACGAAAAATAAAAATTTTTGTTCATAAAAATTTTTTTTTCGCAATCAAGACCCACAAAAAATGTTTGCGTTCATTACACTAAGGCTTAACGAGATTTAAACCCTGCGCCGCCGTCAGGCTTCACAGATACGATCCTACCGACTCGACTATTCAGTGTTGGTTATAAAACCATTACGGATGTAGCTTTACAATGGATTAATTGGTATAAAAAACACGTTTCTTTTTTTAATACCACGACGGTGGCAGTCAAGCATACGGCCCACTTGATGGTAAGCAGCGTAGCCTATGGACGCCTGCAACTCCAGAGGTGGCACACGCGCGTTGCCGATCCTTTACAAAAAAGAGGATTCACTGTGTTGACGGCTAAAGGAACAAGAAGGCCCCTTTTCGTCTGACTGAGTCCTCTTTGAGCTTTTTGGCAACTTTACTCACCAGAAAAACACAACACTATGAGTAGGGTCTAGTGCTATTTGGCTGTGGGTTTCTGTAAAGTGGAAGTACTTCCCCAGTTGGGCTCTGCTTCAGATTTGAGCGAGATTACATTCGCTGTGCTATGCCCTACCACACATAGCGGGATGACGGGATGACATTCGCAGTACCCATATCTGTCTTTTGGACATAGTTTAAGGACATATACCCGTGTCCAAGCATAGTTTAAGAACATAAGGGTCCAAAGGTCCATTTTTTTATTAAGTATCTAAAATACATAACTTCAGCAGCACCGTGAGAATACACTAAGCCCTTCCACACCGCGTACATCTCTGCGGATTGCGAAATTGCAAACAGGACTCGTATTCCTCCCGTCACACCTGTCGTCCTTAAAACTTTATTGCGTGGCATCTTCATTAGCTCCGAGATTCTTTGAAACCGGCGAGCTTTTGCGTAAATGTAAATCTACTCTTGTGTACGAGGATTCTGGGACGGCGTCTTTGATAACTTGATACAAATAAAATACTCTGACGTATGAGTTATATGTTTGGGTAAATATGAATAGGTACTTAACTTGTTTAGAATAGTATCAAATAGTCGAATACAGTGCTCAAGCCTCCAAAAGGTCAGTTCATACTGAAGTGGAAAACCTTCCCTTCAAACACTTTTCCTCTAAATAACATGTATACAAATAAACTATTCATAGGTGAGAACATATGTGAAAAAAAATGAGGTTCGAGGCCGATCAGACGACACTTACCCGATGGCAAATAGGTACCTACTCTTCTCTTTAATTAGTAAATACCTAGGTATTTGAATAACATTAATTATATCGGAATTTTGCAGTAATGCTTAAATGAATTCGATTAACCTCTGTTATGTGCCAGATTTAAACTCGTTAACTGATAATTTAATGATTTATTTAGCGAACAATGTAATTACATCTAGGTAAGTAATTTCAAATTACGCTCATAAGTTATTTATCTGAAAATTGTGTGTTTACATGTACACTTCTTACGATGAGTTAGATGCAGTAGTAGTTATACAAAACTTTGTAACGTAGAGACTAGAGGCCTAACGGAACTGACATATATTGACACAGGTTCCATAAAAATATAACGAATAGATAATAATCACAAATAAAATAATACCAGCACATGAGAACTAAACAGTTTCTGTAAGGACTCATGGGAAATCATAAAAGGAAATCTCGTTTAGCTCTTTGTGGATAAAAAGAAACCATTTTTTCTTAAGTTTTATCAACGTTTCAATAGGAAGGAACTATCTTAATAATAACAAACTGTAGGTAGGTATATCAATTAATGGGTAAGTAGTTCGCATAAAACGTTAACAATACCTAATCATAATTTTACGGATTTTATTTTAAATATTTTGGTTTAATAATCCATTTCTAGATGATATGAATTTCGATATAGTTTGAAATTTGGATGATCTTTTCATAACCTCTTAACTCGTACAAGCTGGGATTTCAATATTGACTGAGCGTGACCGCTCGGTAGACGTCAAATATGAAACTAGTCACCATATTTCTAGCTTCAGATTATTTGGATGTAATTTGCACTTGGTATTTTACTCGAGTGAATGCACCGCATTACATAGTAGTTGTAGTACTTATTAAATAATTTAAAACAAAAAAGAACCGATTTCACTTAGGATCCGCTATTCCAAGAGGAAGTGGCTGAGTTGCTGTAAAAAATACTGAAATCACTATATGGTATAGGTGTGCTTATAATAGTAGTTGAAGAGTTCCCTCAATTCCTCCAGAATTCCATTATCAGATCCGGACTTGGTGACAATGGGACCAACTGTGAAGTATACTTTTTCAAACAAAAAAAGAATTTTCCAAATCGATCCAGCCGTCTTCGAATAATCGGTGAACATACATAAAAAAAATAGCAAAGAAAAAACAAGCAAAGGTCCCGACGAATTGAGAACCTCCTCCTTCGAAATCTTGAAGTCGGTTGAAAAAACTTAAAAATGTAAGGGATAAATTATAGGTAAATACAAGTTCATACTGCAAACTGAAAACGACTTTTCGAGACTGAAAACGACTTTTCGAGACAGAAAACGCAGCTTTCGTAGCAGCGCCATTAAAAATAATTAGATGTAGGTATGTATATAAGCATCAAATATACATTAATATGTCTGGTAGGGCGTTTAACGTATATCCAAGACGTAAACCTATTCTCTGATCCGCTTACCGCGGCCCGCCACGAGCTTAGTTAATGGAATCGCGACTGGAAAATCTTGCGTCTGAGTAATTCGAGCTGACTGGGCCCCCAACCCCATTCGCGAGCTAGAATTTGATACGTTTACATTTTATCAAAAAAGTTATAGCTGAGAGTGCTTGTGTGTCCCACAAGTCCCTTAAACTCTTCTTGATCAATACTTATTTAATCTTCTTTTTCTAATTTTAGGCGAATAACATAACATGACCTGCTCGGACGACTGACACCATCAGACCAAAAATGAATATCGTTCGCTTGGCATAAAATGCGGGAATTCTCAATTTGAAATAACACCGTGCCAGACAGTGTTCGAGAAGAGAGGTCGTCGTAAAGGTAGTGAACCTTTACACTTGCTTGCTCCAGAATACTGGTACCTCTGCGTAAGCACGAGTAGAGCGTCACGTTAAATTCACATTGAATTTGTATCATATTGCTTTAAAATTTTTGTTTCTGAATAAGATTCCTGGTATAAGGGCGCTACGGTTGACCAGTGTTGAGGGTATTATTAACAGTTAATATTAGAGATGGACTGACTAGGGTTTTTGCCGACTACACAATCGGCCGACTAATCGGTTTTCAAATTGCCGATTAATCGGCCGACTAGTCGGCAATGCCGATCGTAGGTTTTAGCTAAGTTCGGGTGCAATCGGAAACGCACGTTTCGCTTCGTCCGCCGTGCTATTGTCTATCACGCGACCAGCGCTGGCGTGTTTGAGGGCAAAAAGAAAACAAACACTATCATAAGATTTAGATATTCATAACTAAGAAAAGGGTTAAACTTCTGCCAAGTTCTTATTTTCCTGTAGGTATTAAAGTGCCGAATATTCGGCATTTTTGCCGACTAGTCGCCGACTACAAATGATGCCGAATAGTCGGCTTTCCCGACTAGTCGGCGACTAGTCGGCCCATCTCTAGTTAATATGCATTTACCTACTAAATACCTCGAAATGTTAGAATAATACCCAAGGACAATGAAAGGAAATTTCTATGCGATGTATATTTAAATGTTGTATTGAAATTGCTGCCTAAGTTATCGTCTAATAAACATGGAAGTACCTAACCTATTCATTCATGGAAATACGAGTATTGACACCAAATGGTACCCCGTTTTAAAGCTGTGTTTGACTTTACGTTGCTCATCACCATCCTTCTAGCCATTGTCCTGGCTTTTTGCAACGGCTCATATTAAGCCTATGCTAGGGTCCACTTGGCAACATAATACCATGAACTGGCGTAGGCACTAGTTTTTGCAGAGAGTGACTAAAGTCACTAAGGTAAACATTTAGTTAAGTGGGGCCAGTCGACGCAAGTATGTGTCCATTGTCCAAGTCACGAAGTAAAAATGTGTGTTTTGGTTGGAAATACATGAAAAATGTTACAGTGAGTAGAAATCATACTGCTAAGATTAACATTATTCTATGTTTTCAAAAGAATAAAATTTATATACGTTAGTCTACGATCTCATTTATTTAAATATTTTTTTCTTCAACGTACGTGTGGTGTTTAAAAAACAAATAGAAATCAAAGAGCATTGTTCTCGATCAAAGTCACAGTTGGCGTATTTCCGTTTCCGGGGAAGATGCAGCTCCATAGCTTCCGGCCGCCCCATAGTGCCTCGTCTCGAATTAATGCGGCTCCTACAAAATGTCCCAACCACACTAAATAGCCAAAGTTTCCTTGTTTACGCGGAGTCCAATGGGTTCTGAATACACTGTGCGGGAAATTTTACGTAATTCTGAGAACAAACACAAAAGTTGCGGTTTCTCAAACATGTTTGTAAATAATAGGCGATGTGCCTATTTTTTTTTCTTATCAAATTCAAACAAGTTAAGACACTCTCCTACCAAGAGTAATATAATCCATTGAAAATGTATTCTTCAAACTGTAAACTTTAAAAATATTAGCACAGAGAAAAAGTACCTTGTACATTGTACACCCAGATTCAAAGCTGCATGAACATATGAATGAATACATTCATAATGTGTTAATGCAATTTTGAATATCACTGTACGTTCATGTATTTGTATAGTGCGGAAAACGCCTCTTATTTTTATAAAACATTGGCATATTGGTTCTAATTATTCTGAATGCAATCCATATATTCTTTTAAAAATATATTATGCATAAAATAGAATACTAAAAAAAGAATAAGAGATCATAGTAGTTTGCTACAAATTACTTTAATTTTTTTTTAAATATTACTTACACTTATGCCACCATGTCGTCAATTTTTTTTTGTTTACACACACTTATGATTTACCGTCAATAAGATCCCCACTTATCTCCTTACCTACGTATTTAAGACACACGAATACACGATTAACACTGCAGAGCCTCATGTTAAAACGTAAACATTCCTTATTCACGTATTTGATGTTGCGGCTCAGCTCCGTAAACCTTGCATATATACTCTGTCAGATGACTCGTAACCCCAGCAAGGATTATGGGAATATATACTTAATGGCTTAGGCATGAGGTGTGATATGGCTTAACTCGTTTATTTTAGAGCTCCCGCTACACGTGTAACACGCGGAAACGAATACCCGTGTACTTAAGACCGGCGGTGCTAAGGAACCGGTTTACACGAACCCGCCAAGATTCGGAAACGTGTCCGGGAAACGTTTCCAGGAGACGTTTCTCAGACACGTTTCCCCGGTTACACGGGTACTTAATACCGGCCCGAACGGTTCCGAAGCTCCGAAGCAGTTAGAGCTGATTCAAATAAGGTTTACTATTGAATGCTCTAATTGTGAACTGCATTATTATGCACCACACACTTGAGCGAAATTCAGCGCGGAATTCAGGCAAAAAAGCTGAATGCCGCTCAAATGTGTGGCGCTCCTTATTATATGAGGTTGAATGGATTCGTATCATATAGATTTACTTAAAAATAAAAATTCTTTACCCAACTCCACAAAAACCATAATTGTTTTGGAGTCCTTTATTACATACCTACAAGGATAATTATTATTATATAATTATATTGAATATTTACGTATGTTAAATAAAATAATATTAAAATTAATTACCATGCATATATTATATAACGAAGTTCACAATCTTACTAATTACGGCGAAAATGTTGTTGTAATTAGTACCATAGTGCACACATTTAAAGTCTAAATTCAAACAACATTTTCGCCGTAATTAGTACGATCGTGAACTTGGGTATCGATATTACAGGTAGGATTAGGTTAGGACGCGTCCAACTGAACAAAAATATGTGAACACGACCTTATACCCATACGAATAAGGTTGTGTTCACATATTAACGGATATTAATGGACTCGACTGTACATTGCCGGAAAGGAGGCAATAATTGCCTCCCGACTTTCTTATTAAAACTTTACACAGTGATTACAGCAAATCAATATAAAATATATATTATACACTGATGTAGGTAATGTAAAAGTACCTATCTGAATTCATAGCTGTAGAGACATAATGCAATAACTAGGTATTAATTATAATATTGATATTCTCTTATTTTTATCTCTTTCTTTGTTTAACCGAGCATAAAGAACACGCGCGACGGCTCCTACAAAAATAGTAACTAGGTACGAATTTAAGTGAACGATAATATGACTTATTGGGATAAGCTTAGATCATAAAATGGGAAATCCTTTATTTTTACTTGAATGACTTTCACGCTAACGTCCCGGCGGTCCAGGTAATAAAATTAAATGTGTCATTTTATGACATATTTTGTGCGCTATTTTGACCAAAACGTTTTGTTTTCAAATCTTAAATGTAATAATAGTAATAAGGCTTAAAATAGGTAGATACCTATTTTAAGCTTTATGTCGATGTTATAAAGTCAACACACTCAACACGTCTGTAAAAAAACATTAAAAACATTAAAATTCCCACAAATGTAATAGTTTCGCTGTGGTAATTTAAGAGCACCCTCTACAATACAACTAGAATAAATAAAAATAAATATTCCTAAGAATTTTTCGAATTTTCCTAAGCATCTTGTTATTTTAAAACCCGCAATCAAAGGGGTATATTATAGAGGTATGCCCGGGCTTAAAACTAGGTAATTATCATTGAATTAAAAATAATAGAAGACGGAAATAACCAAAATATCACCATATTTAAATATGATATGAGGATTCTGGTTATTAAAAAAGTTTTGTTTAATAAATTCAACACGTCTTATAAATGTTTAACTACATAATACATATCAAACTAATACAAAATTAATTTGATAGCTAAGTTTTATTTACGATGTTAAACTTCAATGTTTTTGCTCTAGTTAGTGATCTATTTGTGTAAAATTTACCTGCTATTCTATTACCATCATAAAAAGGCACACCCACAGTAACCATTTATTAAATTTCTACTCTACGGACCTCACAATAAGATTCAAAATCACCAAACTCCCCAAATGTATCATATATTCATTCGTACCGTTTGAACGACTCGATCCGTTCGACTCTTACCGCCAAGGACGTTTCCAGATCCGCGTGTATTTAAGACACGGTTTTTTCGACTACACGTTTAACCGTGGACACGGATCTTAATTACACGTTTCTTAATTACACGTGCGAAACGGGCCAGAAAACCGTGTAGCGTGTTATTCGGACACGGGTATTCGAAACGGTTACACGAGACCCGGAAACGACCGCGAGCCCTAGTTTATTTATGTGTTTCCTATGCAAATACATCGGTAAGTTACAAAGCAAATCGCGAGCGACGGTGACAAGAGGTGCTTGCTATGTAGCAGTAAGAGCACAGTACCTAGATACCTAGTATGGTGTTAGTCAGAAGTCAGAAGTTAATTCTACACAAATTGCAATTAAGTACTTCATATTAGTTTTATAACGTTAAGAATCCCGTGATATTCCAGAGTTCTTCGTAGTTAATTTTTTCATAGTACTTAATGGACATCTGTTTCCAATTAGTGGTATTTACGTTGAGAGTCAGAAAACAGCAAAACCCAGGTCCTCTTTTTTTGAAGTGAGTGAAAGAGTACCACTGATTAGTATGAAACCTCATCGCAAATTCAGAAAAAAGCCAAATTACAAAAAAATGCACGCTAAGTAATTGTATAATATAAATATAAAGCAATTAAGATTTTAGTAGGAATATGTCGGAATTGTATTCTTAAGAGATGTAAATGTAGAGTATAAACATAAAAATGTTTAAAGCTGATTTTAAGACTTAACTTCGGAATAATTTCCTATCCAACCGTAATCGAATACAGCAACGGTCTACAAAATACAAGTTGTAACAAAAATACTGGTGACCCTTTTAACAGCATAATTGGTATCGTATTCTAATTATAAAAATGTAAGAAAAAAAATTTCTCACGAAAAAAGCAAAATTTTCTGTATGGAGGGTTGGCCAGCTGTGACGACGTGTCCCATACAAATAAAAAAATTATTTCGCATCCAAAAATTTTTTCTCTACTTTTTCTTACTCGAAATACGATGCCATTTAAGCCCTTAAACGGATCACCAGTATTTTTGTTATATCCTGTATAATGAATATCAATATATTTTTTTCTTACTTTTTTTGCATTTGACTCATCATGACCCATATAGCCTTGAAAAGGTGAAGCTGAAGGAGGTTAAACATGCTAAGCTACAAGACCAGGAAGATACAATAGATCAGGAGTAATCAAAATACAAAGATTCATAACATTGTCCTGGATACGCTACCAGAATAATAATATTGCTTAGAAAATAGCAAGTAATCAGCTACTACATCGAGTATCAAATCATCCTTAATCTACACGTCGGAAGATATAGTTTAGAAAGCAAGAAATTTGTATCCATTTCCGTTGCTAACAAACACTTAATGAAATGCGGGATCACGCTCATGGAGAGCAATTTGCTACTCAATGGCAGGATATCGGTGCTATTCCGGCAAATAGGTCGGAGTGAGCACGCGTGGTCGAGGCGCGACTGCCTGGCGGCCAACTCCTATTGCGTATTCCCCAAATAGGATCGCTTGGGTTATGATTGTAATAAGTTCCGAAATTTGCAAGAAAATTGTATTTCTTATTTATACCTATATGTATATGTATTGTTACATAGGTACCTCACTATCTAGTAGTGCAGTCAATTATATTAGTTATTTTGGTACTTAGGTACAATCGCCATGAAATATATCGGAGCGGTCAGGGTACTCAAAAATATCTGAACATGCACTTTACCGCCCTGACAGTAGAGGCATTTAAAAAAAAAAAATATTTATTTATTTAGAACAGTCATAATAAACATTTTACATATGATGTACACTGTACCTACAGAAAAAAGAGTTAATACAAAAAGACCTGGAGGTTCATTATTATACATAATGTTAACAAAGTAACCAATAAGGTAGGGATAAATAAACAACCAAGGTAGTTTAAGGTGGTTTGGTTTGTGCATTGTTCAGATATTTGTAACTACGTTGGCCGCTCCGATATATCTGATGGCGACTGTACTTGCTTAGTTTGCTGTCTGTACTGAATAATAAAAATTATATGCATTTGGCTTAGTATAAGTATTGGCTTAGTATTAGTAATTATTGAGGTATAAGTTGAAATGCTAACTAGTAGCGGATTAGTTAAACGGCTTATAAAGGTCGCCGGAAGACGCTGGATGCAAGTCGCTTCCGACCGATACTTATGGAGGTCCAAAGGGGAGGCCTATGTTCAGCAGTGGACGTCTCATGGCTGGGATGATGATGATGATGATGAGCGGATGTGAGGGCAACTTCAAAATCGGGTATTTCAGTTTCATTTATATTAGTTACAAACATAAATAGGAAGACGTAGACGTACTTAATAAAAATTTCAGAATATAAATAACTTATTTACATCCTCTAATAAGAATTTTCTTACGATAGATTTTTCTTTATTACAAAAAGAAACATTATTTACGTACCTTCTCACGTACTATCAGAAATTTCATTTTAATATTTTATGCCTCATTCGTGAAAATCTTAGTAATATGCCGTCGCAGAGGGCGATAAGTGTTTCGCATTTGGCGCTCACATGGCGCCATGTTCGTGTTCTAGAGTTTAAATCCGAATTTCCAGTTCCAACGCTGATGGAAACGTCACCTTCAAGCTTGAAACTGGGAGCATGTTGCGAGTCAAAACTTCCGTGCATCTTGTAAAACTCCTGGCTATTTATTTTGTATCTCGACGAAGTTTTAATTAGAATTTATTAGACACCGAGTTGAGCTAGGAAACTTATTTTAAATCTTTTGCACTGCACCTACAATAAAGAATGTATTAAGTAGATGAGGGATTTAAAAACAGGGTATTGTATACTTACAACTAAATTAAGTTTAATTAGGTCGGTACTTGCCTGATGGTATAAAGAGAGTGGAAACTTATATATCGTGTGTGTGCAGCCTGTAACAGTCAGAAGTAAATTTATAAACGGATGACTCAGTACTATTTACAGTTGCCTTCAAAAGTTTCCAATAAAATCATCCAGAACGGTAAAAAAATCAGTATTACGATATTACAATGTCAATATCGTAAAAGTAGAACCACAGAATAAATAATAGATAGAAGTATTGGTACGTGTATTTAATAAGTAGTAACCTCTGTTAGTTACCTACATCAAAAATGGCCGACTGCTTCTATCACATGAAATCTATTTATTTCGGTTTCGCCGGGACTAACGAGCCGCTAATTACTGACGAACATAGGAACGTGTCCTAAATTGCCAAAATTTACACATAAGAATATTTGGACCTCCTCGCATTCTGTACCTGTACCTACATTTATTTGTTCTTTCTCTTTCTGATTAGATTAGTTAGATTTTATTTTATTTTCAATGTCAATTTTTTTTGTGTCTGTAGTTGTGTCGTCACACGTTAGTCATTAAGTTAGCTATAAGTTCGGTCCCCACTGAAAATCAGCGCCGCGGCTTGCCGTAGCATTACGCTGAGTGGGGGTCCTTTTTATCGTCTGTTTTTCAAATATTTCTTGTATCTATTTAACTGGTGTGACGTAAATAAATGTATTTTCTTTCTTTTTTTCTTTCTTTCTTTCATTTATAAAATTTCCAATTTACTTTGTACTCGTGAAATTTTAAAATGTATTAACTTAGCTATGAAATGTAATAAAAGTAAAGGTTTTGTTATTTTACTGATATAAACTACCGAAAAATAGCACAAGGAAGTAGGTAGTACGTACTTACAGTTTCAAGTTTTGGTTGTGGATATATTGTTTTGAAATTATATGTTTGGTAGAAATGGCAAACAGTTGAAGGGTTATTTTTTTCTATCTCCTGCTGTATGATGGAGCTGTCAAAGCCAGGTCAGGCACATCTATCTTCAGTTTTTAAGTGAATATACCACAGGATCTCGCAGCACACAATTTCCTTGCAAATAATGGGGCGCTTAAGAATATCTAGCGTATAAATCGCGGCGGCGTGTATGCGGTGTAGTGGTCGTTTTCCCCACGAGTCGCAATACAAGGATCTTAGGCTTAGGACGATGTTTTTGTGGCTCGTCGAGATAGCGGCGGCGAATTGAAAGCTGCCCCTTTGCTGGCTTATCCCCGTGTAACAGATACTTTGTTATTTTTTATTCCCGCTACCGAGGCACTGGGCCACTGATAAGGCTATTTTCCTTAATACAACCCTCTGATACAGTTCACGATGACACTTTTGATAAATCACATTATTTTTGTGTATACGTTTTTGATGACGACACTAGGACGTAAAAGAGGAACTTGAAAGGGGTAAACGTTCATGTGAGCAAAAATATTTTAATATACCTATGTGATCTTGCTAGTTCAGTATAATAATAAAGTCTTGATACGGGTTTATTAAATTAAAGAAAGGCGAATAAATCCAGACATCGAAAAAAAGTGAGCTTCATCTGCCCATAATTAGGTAAAATTGTTTTCTAGCATATCGAGGTACAATACAAGAGTTCTGAAAGGAATTGAAGAGACTTTAATGAACGAATCCTATTACATGCACATTCGTGTTAAATCGTGTTTCTTTCATACTTTCCATTGACGATCTGCAACCAGGACTCGAGGGACAATTTGTAAATACATTTCCCTATTTGTACACATGCGACCTGCAATCGCTCCATTTCAAAATAAATATTCAGAATCAGATATAGGTACACGAACCTTAATTACATCGGTGATGTATCTATATGAAATTTGATCGAAAACAGACGCCACTCTGTCTGACTATTATGTCGGGAGCTATCTTCTAGTAGAATATAAGTAAGTAGGTACATAGGAATGAAATATGTTGACGTCACCCAAACCCGCTTTCATAACAGAACAGGAGCTTAAATTAAACCACTTCCAATCATTCCTTATATCCATCGTACCAGGTAGTAACTTAATGTTACATTCAGGTAGAATCAATCCTGCTTGCTTCCTGGAATTTGTATCCGGAGTGGTAAATTTCCTGAGCTAAGTCGCTTGTATAAATTGACAGTCCCGTGATATGAGTTCACCGTCGACACGAGTCACCTGGGAGAGAGCAATTATGGAGACATCACAGACGGGCCGGCGCGGCGTGGCGCGGCGCGCCTCTGTGCTTATTTGTACTGCAAGCCAACAATACCTACTGCCGAGATCAAAGAACGGTACCGGAATTAATTTGCGAACGCTTTCTCTCACCCCCGCGCAACCCGCCAGCTCCAGGACAAACCTCGCGAAAATATTTTTCATTTTTAACACGGTACTTATAGCCATTAAAATGCCTTTGATGTTAAATAAGGCAGATAATAAAGTATATGCGTAAGCTCAATGTACGCTTTTGGTGCAGTCGAAATTTTAACTTATTAAATATTTAAATAGTATTTTGATGAAACATGAAGCTATACGATAGAGTGTGTTTACTTACTTCAATTAAACTCGTTTTAACCGGGATAGTCTGTTTCACGTTTTTTGATACCTATGGACTAAGAGCTGGTTACGTCAGATATGACTCAATAATGAGAGCAACAAAACCCGTCTGGTCAGATTGCTGTACTATGTTTATTGCTGGATCCGGGCATCTGGCAGCTTTTATATATTAGATGGATAACTTTTAATTAGGAAAATAAAAAATCAAATCAAATCAAATCAGATGTCCAGATCTATAAATAAGCATAGTATAGCAAACTGACTAGAGGGGTTTAGTCGCTCTCATTATTTTGTCATATCTGACGTGGCTAGCTCTCCGTCTAATAGCTTGTTTGTCTCACTTGTCGGCTGATAGCTAAATGTCATTGGCAGTGCAATGTTTTATTCGTGAATAATAATGTTACCAAAAGTACACAGATTGAGATGGATGCTGTTCAAAATCAAATTGTGAAAAAAAAATCTTACGCTAAATGAATTGAATTAATTTGTATAAATTTGTGTATTTTTATTGCATATAATCTATTTTTTTTTTATTGAATTATAAATCTAGCCAGACTCCTGGATCCCAATACGCAACGCAACATGTTACAAAATTATGTCTTTATTAAATGGGACAAGCAATTACTTACATACGAAAATTAATAATTGCATTTAGCTGTATATTTAATGTGCAGTCACGAATAAAGGTGCTTAGGCAATCTGATATGTTGCTTTTCTTTCAGAATCTAATATGATGAAATATACAAAAAAAATATCTATAGGTATTTAATAAGTGGTTCGTGAAAAAAGTAGCCGTATACTATCGTATCGTATATTTTTTAATGGAGTGATAATTTTGAAGTCGTTTTTTTAACTATCCGTAGATACAATACTATTAAATAAAAATTTGTGAGTATGTATAAGTGTTTGTGTTTTTGTTTTAACATACTTCGTAACTTTTTGAACAACATTACTTGACAATCTTCACTCGACATCTGCTACACTGCTACAATTGTATTTCCCTTTTTATAACCCGTTTTATGCTTTTAAGAATTTCATCTTACCAAAAAGCTACATCAATTCACTGGATTTTAGCTAGAGTAGTCAGGAACACTCTATGATCTAACCTCTGACAGTGGATTTCTATGGGAGGCAATTTTCTATGAAAAAAGCAAATATGAAAAAGTAAACATTCCATGTAAATCCTCAAAATGAAGCCTCAATACAAAAAGTTGACTATGGATGACATACAAAAAATAAACTTGCAAATATGATTGTATGTATGTTTAGTATTATGGTACTTACAGATTAGTTATCATTAAACCAACCAATCGTCGTTACGATATAAACGAGATAGGTAGATACACATTTATGTTTTTAATGTAGCAATGCAATCATAACTTCGGTATTCTTTGAGCAAGTTTGGATCGAAACGCCTTTCATTATGTCGTTAGTGTACTGAACCGTTTATAATTAGCGTAAAATACGCTACACTGAATATTAACATGAAAATAGGCTCTCGTCAATTTAATTATGTCAAGATTGAGGTATATGAAAAACATGTTTAATATTTGGGTATTTATATAACGTCGAGCTCAGTCGAAAGTAATGTATCATGCATGGTAAGATGATGATTTATTATTTAATACGTTATTAACATATTCAATTCAATCACAAATACAATATTTATGTAGTAACTCTGATGCGTTATTTGAAGCAGAGCAATCTAGATTTATAAAAAAATGCTTGTTCGTATTCGTAAAACCCCACATTGTAGGTTTTATCAAAATCATTGGAGCTGATTCGAGACCTGATTTCCAAAAAAAAATAAGTTCATATGTAGTTATGTACAGTCGTCGTTAAAGATACGTTTACACTTTTTCACTTTACTCCTTGGTAATAAGGTTCAAAAGTGTAAACATATCTTGGACGTCGACTGTCCTTAGATTATTATTTTAGTATAAAATAATAATACTTGTTTTCAGTGAATAAAATAGAATAAAATGCAAGTACAGTCGACCAAGAAAGTGGTCTACCAGTTTTGACAAAAGTTTCTGCGAGATCTAACGATCGCTAAGGTTGACATTTCTAACGGAGTTTAAAACATGCACGACCTTGTTGTCTCATGACATTCAAACGAACCTCATCCGAAGGGTGGTAGACCACATTTTTGGTCGACTGTAGCTGATTTTCCAGAGTTTGTGCATGTCTATGCATACATAAACTCTGGAAGACGCTGACGTTGATTAGTTGATTACACATCATATTATATCATCATAAAATTATTATTATTTCATTGAATTTTAAAATACAATTTTCCTAAACTCATTCTTCCCCGTTATCAACCCTCGTATGGCACTTAGAACTTGAAAACTACGATAAAGTGTTCTGACAGATCAAGCGTTTTCCAATCAGTTTGCCTAACATATCACGTACGTCTGAGTACGTACCATATTAGAGAAGATTGACGAGGGCAGGCGGACGGCGAATCGGCGATATGTTAAAGTAACGGAGCGCCCTTCTTGTGCACTTGATTAAGGGACTCACAAGCAGGGATCATCCCTCGCTGGCCACTTTTCAGTTTACTCACTGTATTCAGAATAAACAAGGCATATCAACAAGACTATTTATAGCATCGTTATGTAGTTTTATTTAATAGAACTATAACTTCTATGATGTGCCGTCGACAGCTATAATAAACCTCTTTTCTTCCTCTTCACCTGCTTTTATAGCTTATGACGTATATATCCATTTACGGACATAACCGTTAAAAGAAGGTCATAAAACTAACCCTCGTCCCTTCCGTACCGCTTCACGTATGTAGCGGTGAATATTATAATAAAATCCTTAGCCTTATGTTTTTGTCTTCCTAATATATCTTATCGCCAGTTATCGCATAAAAGTGGTCGGTGGCATGTAAGTGGGTACCTCTTGAATTTCCCGGGTGCTAAAAATGGCGCGCATATTTTTTACGGCCGGGTGACATTTTAATGAAATGCTCGGATTACGCCATTAAAAAAATTAGAATAATAGCGCGAACCTCTTCGCCGCAGATCTCTGCCGACTTTTAATCAAAATGTGGCTCATTAAAGTGTGAGATTCTCTTGGTCCCTGGGGGTGCGAGAATAGGCAACGGTCCTGTTAAATAGTGGAGCCTCGGCTGATGGCGGGGAGTGTTCTTCATTAAGTCGATATCCGGCGAGCACTCAGCCGCGAAATGTGTGCTCACTAAGATTTACTTTTTCGAGATTATTTTCTCTCTTTGACGCATTTTTCAGCTGCAGTGTAGATCTTACATTTATTTTAGCAAAGAGATATTACTTTGTTGACTTAAAGAGCGCGTATCGATGTCTCAGGCGTCTCGGAAATTTGCACAGTATGATTTATAAATATTTTCGAAAATTATACTATATTTAATTATTTTCAGTTATTTAATAAGCGACTTTACTTATTCTTAGATAAAATTATACCTACCTAATTTTATATACTTTGGGCATTTAATACCTTGTTACTTAATTATTACAATCTACCTAGCTATTACCTAGCAGTAACTACGTCTATATTTTTAGTAGATAGGTACCTAGTACCTAGTAACTATGTTTGGAAAAAAGAACAATGGCCTTACTCTCCCTAATTATTGACTAATGGAAAATAATGAAAAAAATTAAACTTTATGAGTAAATGCGTAGGAAACGCTGGAACTAATGAAGAGATTTTCTTGTACCAACTTGAAAGCAAATAAACCTTTTCGACATCAAAGTGCTTTACATATTGATTAAAATAAAATAAAATCCTGTAACAGATAAAACGTCACTACTTATACGAGAAAAGAATATTATATTAGATTTGCTCCCCATACGTTTTCCCCTATTATCACCGACAGCGCACACGTAACCACACGGCAATGCACGCCGCCAGCTTTGCGCGGACCACTCGCCATTGTAAATAGGAATTAGGCCAGTCAAGGGACCGGCACTGCTAAGAGATCTGACCGATAGGGTCCGATTGAGATCCCTCTTCCTCATTGCGATTGATTTAGCTTTATTGCCGCTAATAAATTTACCCCTGGTTTGCCAGCCGTTTTATTATTTTCTTTGCGTAGATCCTTTTATATTGAAACTTACATGCATTGATATAAAAAGCGTGTTTTCTCACCCATGAACTCCAACGCTGCTCGGGCACGATATAGTGTAAATGCATTAGGCCGGCATCACCGTAAGCGGTTTGTTGCCACCCCCGACTGTTATTTTCAGACATTGTCTCGAAAAGTGACTTTTACGACCACTTCGTTCTCTGCTGAGCCGTGCCTTTATTGCCAATAGAATTACCTAAAAGTAAATAACTTTTTAGAGTGGACAATTTCGTGCTACATCGCTGTAAACGTCGGGATATGTGTATGTTTGTTTAGATCTTAGGTAAAATTGACTTATTTTCGTAAATAAGTATGTAATTATTTTCGATATCTAATTTTGATAAATGATATATAGTATAGTAATATATTTTTTATAAATATAATAATGGGACAATCTTACACAAATCAACCCAGTCCCACAATAAGCTCAATAAGGCTTGTGTTATGGGTCCTAGGCGACGATATATATATATATATATATACATAGAAATACATAGAAAACATCCATAACTCAGGAACAAATATCCGTGATAAACACACAAATAAATGCCCTGCATCCAAGAATCCCAAACTCGATTTATTATTGACCGTACAAAGACTGAAGACAGAATAATTTGCTTTGACTTTCCGTCAACTATTATTGTGTTTTCGTCAGTTTTGAGGGCGCGTAATAAATGTAAATTATATTTATAGGGAGTGAAGTAAGTGTCCGCAGGCGCCTGGGAAGTTGTGCTCTGTATTTAGTTTGTCAAGCTCAGGCGAGTCGAACGAACAGGAGAACTGTATAAGCATGGGCAATCAGAGGCATAGTCACCATACAATTTGAGTTCACGATTACACAGTCTTTCCCAGCGTTCGACTTACATTGATCTTGGTAAGCGATTGGTATAGCAACCTTGGAACAAAGGGCAGCGAAGACAGCGAGGTAAACAACTTGCAATAAGTTTTCCGACGCGGGCGAGTCTAACGTACACTTTCTCGTTGCTTCTTGCTCTAAATGCTATTATTACACTCTACCCCTCACGTTGCACACAGATGAGGTTTTAATTCAATAAAGAAGCGAACATTCTCTTTGATGTTAATTAAAATTATAACCCTTTGATATACTAGTGATAGAGTTTGTGCGGAAAGAAAAGTGTCGTGGTTTATATGGGAGGTCATATACATTCTACGATACTGTTCTTTCTGGACAGACTTTACAGTGTGTTTGACAAAAGCGTGACCATTAGTTATATTTTTGTACAAGGTGCTTTTTAAGAAAACTGAGAATTCCACTTGTTGGTGTTCCTTTTGGAATAATTTAGTTTCTGACAGTCTTGTGTTATTCTTTTACAAAAATTTCTTCGGGTAAAGTTTTCCAAACACAAATTCTTGGCCTAGTATAAATTTTCCACCCTCGTAGGCTGCGGTTTTTCACTTAGTCTGGTTAGACTTTATTTAATGTTTCTTTTGACAAAAGTTATGAACTCGCAAAAGATTCTTCTCAGCGGAATTAGTTTTCACCGTGGGGTGACTTGCGAAACAATTTTCGGGTTTTTAGAAAAGTAAACGATTGTAAAACCAATACGACTTTCAAACAGTGGGTTGTTATTTTGTTAAAGTGATTTTATATAATTTGAGGTCTATTAGTACCATTTCTCTGATTTAATAATTGAACGAAGCAAATACCTTAGAAAAATTCAAGTTGATGTTAGATAATTTAGTATGATCATGACATGTAGCCCATGTAGGCACAGGCACGAAGCCGGATTGAAAGCTACTTGCAATTGTTCGTAAAAAGGTCAACTAAAAAAAATAACCGATGTAACTGACTGTCACTCAATGTAGTTGACAGCTAATCGGTAACATCGCTCATTCATAACACGGTTAAATTAGGTGCAATGGCAAGTGGCTCAACAATCCGGGTTTTTGACTGTACCTGCTCTGAACTAACGACAGACACATTTAATTTTAACTATAAGGGAGATCGCGTATTGCTACTTTTTGTAGCGATACAGTCGCGATGCAGTAACGCGACAGTCGCGCCACTGTCGCGATACAGTTTCTTGTCACATACGCACGTTAGACGCTTGTCATATGCAGGTATGTGACAAGCAACTGTATCGCGACTTTATCGCTACAAAAAGTAGCAATGCGCGATCTCTCTAAAACTTTCCTGAGGCTCTAACCGCTCTCTCTTATCGGCCTAAATCGCGTGAGTATCGGCCTAAATCGCGTGTTATAAATATTTTTAAGATATCCAATAACCCAAAAACAGTCATTGCCACTTCCTATTTATAAGATAGGACAGGGTAAACATGTTATGTAGTTATAAAACGAGTAAATAAAATAATACTCTCGCAATAATTTGTAAAATCAAAATTCAAAGATTTTATACAACACAGTTTGCTACTTTGAAATTAAGGAAAACGAAACGTATTCGTTGTTTTAATTAAAAACTCAGTTTTATGAATAAAATTGCATTAATCACAATCTCATTTCTACTTTAATTTTTAATTTCAAATGCAAGTATGGAAATAATGTTTCGAAGAACATACTGTACATAAGTATTTAGGCAAGTTGTAGAGCAATAAACAAAGCGTTTTATTATCCTGGTCCTTTCATGATTATTTTAAAATAATATGAGCCGAGACAAAGTTTGGATTGCGCCCGCAACCATAAGCTAAAATTCTTTGAACATCGAAATTCCGCTCTCAAAGGAATTCCCGAATATTCTCTCTTCCTTTGCTTGAGCTTTAGTGCGTTTGTCAAATAATTTGCGTGATAGATCTGCTATAAATATGAAAAGAATTTGAATTTCAGTTCCGGCTCGAATATAATTTACCTACTAAAAACAGACAGTTCTTGTTTTTTTATATTTCCAAATAAATGTATTATGCTAGGTAACAAATATTAAAAAAAATACCGTTCAAAAACAGTGCAGACGATTAATTAAAAACAAATGTACCGTTTGAAATTAATTAATAAATTTTAACTATCAGTATGTCACAAAGCTGGTACGTTTTATAACATTGAATTATTCTTCTTCTTCTCGTGTCGATGGTTTCAGACTGTGCGGGACCAGAAAGTAGCATTGTAGCATACAAACGTTGAATTAAATATAAAAGAAAAATACTTACAAATAAAGGAAAAGTAGAAAAATCCACCGCCTTAGGCGAGACTCTAACTCGCGACTCTGAGAAACATGCCCATCGCTCTGACCAACTGAGCTACTCAGACTTACCTGATGGCTGCGAATTTGCTCAGAGATCTTCAATTGGCTCAGTTGGTCAGAGCGATGGGCATGTTTCCCAGAGTCGCGAGTTCGAGTCTCGCCTGCGGAAGTGGATTTTTCTACTTTTCCTTTATGTTTAAGCATTCTGGTATAGTTAGCAAATGTTCTGCTTAATAGAAAATAATTAATTTTTTATTCATTACAAATAAAAGAAAAATAGACACCAAAAATGTCACCGAAAATTATTGTTCTTTTATCTTCAGGCCCTTATCTTTCGAAAGAAACTTCATCTTTATTATATTTTTTGGTTTTTTTTATGACAACACGTTCATAAGTTATTAATGTTATTATTCACATATTTCATAACATGTGTCATGGTATTGTTACATTTAGCTTGATTAAAGTACCGAATATAAAAAGAAAACTAGGTCTGGTGACTTTATATGTATATTTGTGCCAATGGAAAAAGACACCCCTTTGTCTATACGGAGTTAACAGTACTTTCTAAAACATCACTATCACAATATACACTATCTAAAGAATGAAGTGTCCTTGTGAATCGACAAAGTCCCTTGCACTAAACTCGCCCACATGTTGAGATAGGTAATGTTTCCTTTACAAACTCACCGCTCCTAAAACGACTGACGAGCCACTATAATTGAAAATAAATCTTTAATAGGCACATACGGACTCCGAGACCAAATTTCGTAGCGATGTCGGCTGCAGCAGAGGCTCTATCATGAGTTATGATTTTGACGTTTTCGAGAACGAGTATCGAGTGTTCTATCTGTGCATCTTGCTTGTAACATGTTAGTGTAAACGAGATGCACAGATAGAAAATTCGTTACTCGTTAACAAAAAAAGTAAATATTAAACTCATGATAGTGCTACAGAGCACAAGTCGACACGTTGCGCGCAGATAAGTCCTGCGAAGGTAACAATTCAATTTTCCGCTAGACCCGCAGCGGCCGCGAAAGGGTTTCACTCTCGGAATGACCCGTTGGCTGCCAGTTGTGGAAGGGAAGCATTTTAGTAAACTACTAAGCGATTTCATTTAAACCTTCGGCTTTTTGTCGAAATATTCCATTGTTATTACGGACGACAGGCAGGTTGACGGAGGAGGGAGAAACTTTGAAAATAGGTTCAGTTCTGTATTAAAATATTAAACACAATCTATCTCAAATATAACTCCACAGAACAAATAATCAACCAATATTAAAGTTGTATTGGAGTGTATTGAAGTTGGATCGTCTCTAAATGTGCTTTAAAGTTAGAATACCTTGTTAATCCCCTTGTTAATCAAACATACAAGGTGTAAAAAAACTACTGGTGATCCTTTTAAGGGCATAATTGGTATCGTATTTTAATTATGAAAAAGTAAGTAGGTACTTAAGTGAAATTATCTCGTGAAAATTTTTTTTGCATTTGTATGGAGAATTGGCCAGCTGTGACGACGTGCCCCCATACAAAAAAATTCGTGTCCAAATATTTTATTTCTCCTAGATTTTCTTACTCGCAATACGATACCAATTAAGCCCTTTAACGGATCACCAGTATTTTTGTTACACCCTGAATACTCACCAACGCATATACCATTTTGGCAAGTTCCATCATGTGCTGAACTGGGGTTAAAATATTTAAGATTAGTGCTTAACTTATCGTCATAACAATATGACATTAACTCTTTCAACTTCAGCCCGTAATATAGCGTAATAGAGCCTATGAAACAAAACAATCTACAACAGTTTTATTTCGAAATCCTCCTGCAAGTGGCCGGTGAAATGGGATTAAGGAACTATGTTGTCGGATCCAAACAAAGCTCCATTATACGCGCGATAAGTGGGTAGTGTAATGTAGTGGGTTAATTCGTGAAATGGCTTCGCGGGCAGGTGATTTAACTCTTCTGCACTAATACAACGAATCGCCGCGCACTTTATCACCGCACTTGTTTGAACTGCTCTAAGACGTGTTAACATTGGTTAAACCTTATTGCATTGTAATAAAGTGAAAAGTACACAATACTTGTGTTTTAGGGAAAATATTTATGGCTACGTACGTTATAAAGATGTCGTTCTTTCACACTTTATTGTAGGACGTGTGGTTATGGACACACTTAAGTGCAATGCTTTACAAACTACACAGTTCTAAACTTGATAATTAATCAATATATGTACTGCATTGTAATATACAACAAAAAATATTTTTGCCGACCATTCGGCACTTTGACTTTATTGTTTTATGGTTTGTTATTTAATCAAATACTCGTACAAACTTTGAAAGCATTTAAAAAAAGCAAGCCCAAGATGGACAAGGCCTGTCAATGTAAGTTCAAGTCTTACTTGGGGTTATTATTTTTTCAATGTTTTTAAAGTTTATATTTGATTTAATAACATAATATTTCAGTAAGTAAATCTTTTGGCTTTAACTATGCTAATAAATCGACTTCAAAAACTTTTTTTGTGAAGGTAGTTTAGGTAAGAGTAGTTACTCGTACAATCATAACTTTACCACATTGAAGAATACAGTATCGGGTTTGTTGACTTTTCCTATGCGGTTCCTTTAATTAATTTAGCCAAGCCAAACAATTTTCATTATTAAAGACCACTCCGTTGTTGGGCAAGCTCGGCTGGATTTCTTTAATGTCCGGTGATCAAATTTCCCGGACTGACCGGAAGAAAATCAATTAAGTCCACTTCGCAACGGCTGTTGACTCTGTCTAATTGAAACCAAACTGCAGCGATCCAGTGAATTGGAGCCAGTTGTAGTTATAGCTGAGTATGCAAAAGTTACTATTGATATTTAAATAATTGCTTGTTTATTTTTGCACAAAGCAGAGCTGTGAAAATTAAATTAGGAATTATTTTTAATTTAGAGGAGTATAGTAAAAATGTGTTGGATGAAGCGGAATATTAAATAATAGACAAATAATATAAATAGCTTGAGCTAATGTATAGTAAGGACTAAACCGGTAGATGGGTAACTCATTATTTTGTAAATATAAAAATCCCGCCTTTTCGTCTGTAAGCACGAACGTTCATTTATTATCTCTTGAATTTTAAATTAACTACATAGGTAGTTACTTGGTTACTGATGTGTTGGTAGAGACGATTTCTCCAATATATACGATTAATATTATATTATACGATTCGTTTGTACATTACTTATGTATTTTGATTGTTTCGGTACTAGGGATTGCAATCCGGTACCGAATCCGGCCGGATCTGGCACTATTTTGGTACCAATTTGCAATTCCTATTCGGTACTCGTATCATTCTTTATATGGATCGCTTGGGGACTCGTAAACAGGACAATGTCGTACCAATGACTTTGTTTTCGACGTTCTAAACCAGTTAACAATACTTTATCACCGTTATGGCGCTCCTTAATAGTTTTATCGATGTGCAAATTGCCTCTAAGCACAAAATAAAAAATATACAGAAGGGCCGCTCCCGCCGTTCTTGAAAATACATACCTAAACTTGCCCGACTCACTAGGGTTGCTTCTGTATTGATTCCGAATTTTAAAAAGGAGTAGGTAATATAAGTTTACAGAGATACATACATCGATTCGTTAATACATACATCTTATCATGTTTAAATTCCCTAGAGACTGCTTGGATGTTAAAGAGCATCAAATATCCATTAAAGGTCTCGACACCACACATGACGAAGACTGGAGCGTAATAACTTGTTACAACTAACAAGTAACTAGCTCACGACATAACAATGATAATGATACCTACTTAACTAAACCATAATACCTAAATACTGGCGTTTTACCAGCGAACGATAAGATGAATGTGTAATGGTTTATCGTCGTTATCAAAGCGACTAGTTCCAAAAATTACCTACCTAACTATGAGAAAACAGTTTGACTTACCTTTCAATATCGTTTGGAATTTTGAAAAAAGTGTAGGCACAGTTTTTTGTTGTATTTAAACAACCAAATACACTGCAACTATAATAATAACGGTTGTCCATTTTGACGTACCTACGTGACACAAAGTACCTACGTAGCGGCGGGGACGTCAAGCGATCAACGCGCGCAGCCGCGCTAAGCTCTGTCCGAGATCGTCCGAGAATGCCTGTAAACGTAACGTCTGTGTGCGTGCGGCGAAAAATGCCAGTTTATACTAAGCGGACCCTCTGCTCCGGCGCGCGCCGCCGGTGTTTACTTTGTGCTCTAAGTGCTGAAGTTACGAGTTAATAAAGAACTAGCATTACTTTAATCTTTACAGCGATTATGGCCTTAATGATGGAAGTTAGAACATTGATGTTCGGTGATAAATTGCTAAAATTCGCATTTATATAAACGTAAAATTTTATGTACCTAAAACATTGCTTGTCTGTCATCTTAAAATATCTTACTATGATCTGTAGTTTAATGAATTCACCTAATCAATGTTTTGAGAAAGTATAATAATGACAATGTCCTTGTACCTACAATATAGTTTCAGTCTGTTTTTGGTACAAACTCCGCTTTCCACACGAGGAGGAAAATGTTTTGGACCCTGTTTTACAGTGTGTTCTGCCTCTATAGTAATTTAGCCAGGCAGCGACCTTTACTCGTACACAGAGTTATTTACTAACCAACCCGTATCATTACTTTGCGTAGGGTGGCCCGAAGGAAATAACAATGTTTTGCTTGGTCGCAGATAACGGGCACCTGCCCTAACAATTAGTGTATACCTATGGTAAATAACACATCTGCTTTAAACTTATAAAATTGGAATATTAGCCTTACAGCCCTTACATTTAACCCGTTACCAGTATATAAGTATATTGTTATATTTACTGGTACATAGACATGATGCACAAGCATAAGTAATAAGTATTTTATATTATACATTATTTTAAGCATTCAAACATTTATTACATAAATATTTACGAAATTGTTATTGTTACAGGCCATATTTATATAACTGTAAGTAATTAAGGCCGCATTATTTATAGGTGGATGCCCGGTGAAAGCCGGGAACCCACAATAGCGCGGCGTGTTGCAGCATTGTAGCATTCTAGTGACGCAGACGGGAGGCTCACACACACAACTACATACCGAGCGGCAATTACCACAATTTGCAATTAATTACTCCACAGCGGCGACCGCGACAGACCTCCACTACAAACCAACGTGCGTTATTTAACCGCGCATTACGAAAAGCATGGTCAGATTTAACTAAAAACACATTTTAAGTCTACATAGACAATGACCCAATCAAACACGATTATAGATACTCGTATTAACTATTCACAGGTTTAATTAAACTCAAATTCAATTTGTGTTCTATGGATATGGCTATATTAGGATATATTAAGCCTTCAAAGCATAGGGGTGGCTACAAAAAATCCACATGGAGTATAAAAAAGCTTTTCCAAACGACACCCAATTTGATAGGGTGCGTAAAATTGTTTATTTTGTTTTGCGTTGGGATTTTTTGTGCCTCCACTCTTTGCGATGTAATTAACTAATAGAGTTTGAAGGGTGGTACGGTTATTTTACAAGATTTCCTTCAGAAGCATTCGACACACCATTGTGACACATGGATTAAGGTCTGTGCCCACTATTCCGTGCAAACCATGATCGTGTCATGAACGTGTCCCGACACACATGCAAAAAAGTATTATTTATATTAATTATTATAAGGTTTTGCCCACTTAGACCGACCAACATCGTAACGTGCCATCAAACTTATCGAGAATTTTTCCGGTGCCGGGCCGGTCTTTGCATGTCGTGGTAAGGTCTTAGAACGGGTTTAAGACGGGGTGCAACACCATTTGTAACGTGTTTGCAACGGGTTTGAAACGGGGTCTAACCACGTATATTCCGCGGAGATTTTGCTATCAGTAGAAAAAAGTTTCGTTTATTTACGGCCATGATACGGGCCATGAACGTGCCATGAACGGGATATATACGGGACATTTACGGTACGGTTAGGTAATGCGTTTGAACAGGTTATGAACGGGCGTCATGCACTTTGCAAACGAACATAGACCAGTATTGACATGCTACGTTGTAGTGCTTGCTACGGTCATGGCACGGTCAAGGTTTGGACGGAATAGTGGGCACAGTCCTTTATCCATACGAAGTTACCACTTGTTTGATACATGTATACTAGAATGTTTAAAAGTTTTTAATTAGAAACTGTTACTTATCGGTTGTTAAATTAGGCCCAGGAATATTGTTTCAATTAAATGTATTTGATCATCTGTGTGTAGTTCCGCGCATTGCTAGCGGCGAATTGAGTCATCCTCAGAAGTGTCAATATTAATACGTTTTACGAAGAAAATTATATGCAATGTAGAGAGTACGTAATTAAGGAACACAGTAAAATAATATATAGTTGGCATGATGCCCCGGAATCCGTAGCAATAGAACAACAAACGCGATGTATCCAGTGTCTCCGAAACCAGTTAACGCCGGGCCCCAAGTTATTCGGTTCGGGAAGTCATTAGCAATTCAAATACCTAACCACCGCATGGTTACTCCCACTGAAGAGGGGATTCTCTTTCACATGACCGCTTTTGTAAATTATTTATTACTGTTTGGCCAGTTTCAAAGTCCTGCTTTGTTTCCCAGGAAATACGACGACGCAAATGGAAATAACTCTTAGGACCCATTTCGGGTTATTTCACCTTTCTCTTATCCTATTTATGAAATGAAGCTGTACAACCGCTGAAAAACTGAAATGAAGGATACGTTCAAATTAATTATAATACTTATATTTTACCGTTGTATTTACTTTGAACTCGTGCATATATCGCTAAACCACCCGTTTTCTTCTTCTTCTTCCTAGCGTTTATCCCGGCTTGGGGTCCGCTTGACGACCTAATTCCATGAATTGGCATAGACACTAGTTTTTACGAAAGCGACTGCCATCAGAACTTTCAACCCAGAGGGGAAACTAGGCCTTTTTTTCGGGATTAGGTCCGGTTTCCTTACGATGTTTTCCTTCACCGAAAAGCGACTGGTAAATATCAAATGATATTCCGTACATAAGTTCCGAAAAACTCAGTGGTACAAGCCGGGGTTTGAACCCGAGACCTCCGGATTGAAAGTCGGACGTCTTACTGCAAGGCTACTAGAGCTTTTAATTATTTTTCACCTCACTAGCTCGGAAAGCCCTTTTTGTTTGTTTAATATCTATTGTGAAAATCGCTTTTTATCCACATGTGGTGAAAGAGTTTTGACATAAGTGACAAGTGGCTTAAGTGACATTTGACAGCTAACAAAACGTAAAACGTTAAAAGTGCAGAATTTTTAACATCGCAATTAATGAATTGCATCGAGTAAAAACACTTAATACAGTCTTACAACTTTATTTTAATTCATAAATATCAGCATTCAACATTAATCTTCATTCTTTTTGTAAAAACGGATAAATTGTTCTGACAGCCGAATAAGTCTACGTACGAACAAAACGCATCTGACATTTAATAAAACCTTTTACGTCAAAACTTTTCATTTCAATTCATCCAAATCATCCATCATATCAACGTTAAATATTCGCATGTTTCTCTAGGTTGTTTTGTTAAAAATTAGTGATTCGAGTGATGAAGAAGTATTAAACACCTGAGGAATTACGGGAAACCGAGCAAAATGCATCCTTTTTCTTATTTTCCTCGCTGTAGTGAGGTGAAAAGTTTTGTGTTATACACGGGTGAAAGTTATTTTACGTCTCGTGTATTAAAGCACTCGCTACGCTCAGGATTCTATTTTTGAACCACTCGCTTCGCTCGTGGTCAATAATAGAATCCTTTCGCTAGCTCGTGTTTCAAATAACACTCGCACGTAAAATACAACTTTCACCACTTGTATAACAAATAACTATAAATATATGTCATTGAAAAAAGGTTTTCCTTCTAATCGTTAAGTGCTTTCGTACTTGACCAACACAACTTAAAAGTAAATATTGGATAAGTACACATGACGTTCATTGCCCGACGATTTTGTATGGATTCAAGACTACTACTGAATCTTGCAAAGTTAGTTCCTTCTAATGACTTAGTCCACGGGCCAGTTTTGCTTTACATATTTACTTATGTTAATGCTGGACAAACTTCATAGGAAAACTTCCCAGTCAAACGACGACGTCGTCAAAATTAATCAAGCAGTGTACTGAACTGTAGTATCCAAACTATCTAAGAAGGAAACCGTAACTACTTTGGAAGTCTACTAGTGCAAAGTAATATATGGTGTGACTTGTTTTAGTGATTCCGGGTGATTTTATATCGTCGCCAATATTTTGTGACTTTTAAAATCCGCCGCACTAGAAAACTCTACACTTCAAGCAGGTTGCGGTGAAGTGGATACTGCAAAAGACTTAAGCGTAGAGATTCTTTTACATGTTGTAGGACTTTTGGCGTTTGTGAAGTCGTGTTGCAGAAGGAACGGGAAGAATTTCAATCACAGACGCCGCAGGCTGTGCTCGCTAGACAAATTGCAGACGACGTAACGTGGCCGTATCGCACTACAGTCTACACGCTAGAGGTTCTCGCCAATAATATTAAATTGGTCTAGTTCGCGAAAGTTCTTCCTGAGTTGGGGTACTAGTATTACAGCTGATAAACTATTAAAAGTTTCATAGATCCGTATCTACTTGTATGTATTTCTTGTATAGTTAAATATGAAATTACATTTGGAATTGTTTACTCACTGACAACCGTTTTAAGTTTTTAACTTTAGGTCTCTTAAATTTGGGTAGTATCAAAATACAATCGAAACTTGCACGTAACTAAATACGTGCTTCTTTGAAGAGTTAAATCTCGAGAACTAATATGGGGTGTTAGTAAACTTAATTAGTCTCATTATATTGCAAAAATAAAAATAATCTACTCTAAACTTTTTGGGAACTTTTAACGTAGCAAAGGTCCTTTGTTAGAAACCAAAAATACTTAACACGAAAATATTAGTATTTTTAAGGTTCCGTAGCCAAAACGGAACCCATGTAGGTTCGTCATATCCGTCTGTCCGTCCGTCTGTATGTCACAGCCATTTTACTCGGAAACTATAAGACGTATCTTTATCAAATTTTAACATTAGGTGTATTTTGTATGCTGCTACTTAGTTTTGTAATAAAAATGCTGGAATAAATTTTTAGTAACTAATTGTAAAAAAAATGTTAACAAATACCAACGTGTAGAACATTTATAGATTTGTCGTTAAAAATGAAATTGAGGTTTTTTTTGTACAATTTTTGATTAAGTGGATATTTTAAGAAATAATCAATCTGAAAGTCTAAGAAATTGTGCCTCACCCTCAACCGTAAGTCCAAGAATTATGAAAAAATTCAAGAAGATACATCTTTGAATATTCTTTCCACGCAAATTATTTTGAATATTATAGGCTGAGGCGTTTTTGAGTTATCTCCAAAAAACTACGTATATAGGCAGATACCACCTTGCGGTATTTTTTTTCGATAGAAGCTACGGAACCCTCCATAATGCGTGGTCCGACACGCACTTGGCCGGTTTTTATTTTATTTGACATTGACCCGGTGTGATTCTGTGGTCTGAAACTCTTCACTATTAACGTACAATATAAAAAAAACTGCCATAACGGATTTGATGTAAGGCAACACCCCTTAACAACTAAGTACCATGAAGTATTTAACTGCGTAACCCGTTCAAAAATCAAGATATTTGCATGATCTTAATAAGAGTGTATTCACCCAAACCTTTTATCTTTATCTCCCGTACCTGCATTAAGCATAGCATACATACAGGTTGCGTCGCTTATTGAAGCGCGACCTCGCTGTTACGAGATAATTGGAGATCCGGATAAGGACATTAATAACAAAACAGATATTAGACGCGGGGGTCGGGATCGAGACCCCTGCCGCTTGTTATTTCCAAACAAGGAAATTGTAATAAAGTTACAGGATACGTCCGTTGCCCTGTAATATTGTTAAGGAAAATACAGCCCACAGGTTGTGATTGTAGCCTGTTGAGGAAGTTGAAGGTCTTCGAATAGAAATTAATTTGCGAAGCGGCTATAGGTAAAGTCGGCCTGCTCAATGCGGCCGGGCAAGCCGACATTTCCTGGTTTACGTGTAGCCTTCAAAGCTAAATCAAACGTCAATTGCACTGAAGCCTTTAATCACCCCGCAGCCTTTGATAAACTGAGCTTGTTACTGAGGTGAACACATTTATTATAATAATGGATGTCTAAGGTGTACGGTACGCTCATGTATTAACTAGGTGATTAATTAGATTAAAACAAACTTGTTAACAATTACCACATACATTGTTATAGGCTTTATTGTTATGTACATACCTTAGAAATCAAAGACATTTCTCTTATTAGGTCTCCTAGTCGGTAGTGACCCTGCCTATGATACAGGAGGTCCCGTTTCGAAT
Source organism: Pammene fasciana (assembly GCA_911728535.1). Classification (NCBI taxonomy): domain Eukaryota; kingdom Metazoa; phylum Arthropoda; class Insecta; order Lepidoptera; family Tortricidae; genus Pammene; species Pammene fasciana. The sequence continues at coordinate 12,381,935 of OU452276.1, read as the reverse complement.
CCGGTCAGAGCATTCATTTGTGTGTTTATCACATGTTACTGAGTTATGGATAGTTTCAGGGCGGCAAAAGTAAGTAATCACGATTTTTAAACTCCATATTTTCTTTCGCTTTCCATTTTCATCTCCCCGGATGTGATAATAAAACCAAAAGTAATAAAATATAAGTATTCAACATTTGCCGGGCTTTGAAACCGCGAGAGAGTAATCTACAAGTTGCATAATACCAACTGCTACAACTTTGCCTACGATGCTCAACTTTGCCTGGCCTGAAAAACATGTTTTTTTTTCACCAAACAGCTATTTATATATGATTCCTGAGATGGCCGCCTTTCTCCTATCTCAGGAATAAGATATAAATAGCTGTTCGATAAAGAAAACCATGTTTTTCAAGCCAGGCAAAGTTGAGGATCGTAAGCAAAGTTGTAGCAATTGAAGGTATTACACCTATGAGTGTGTGTTTTCTTATTTATCCTAACACCTAAAGGCATAATAATACGTGAGAAGCAGACAGGTACAGGTGTGTCTTTGAGCTTATTACCTTCGGAGAGTGATCTCCGTCTCGGCGCTGCGTCTGTTTCGACATTGTATCCGATCTAATAATCATGTGAGACGAAATTATATAGCCAGACGTCGTCGCGTCGCCTGAAACAAGTACCTGTCTGACAAGTTAGGCTAAGCTATGTTTCAATTTAACATAGCAGTCCTTTGTGTAATTTAATTCCCGTCCCGTTCTTTGTCTGCCTATCTAGCTAGATCACGAAGGTTTGTTACTAATCATTGCTATGGTCGTAATTTATGTTAATTTTATTATGCCCCCATAATAAAATATTATACAAATGTAGGAGTAACATATCTGACTTTCCGAACGGAAACCATACTTACCAGCCTGATGAAATCAAGTAAAAATATTTCGTTTCGAACAAAATACACGCAGAAAGCTGAATTAGGAGATTAATTTATTGTTAAATTACATTTGACGTTAAAATATAAGGGGAGCTCCCGCTAATTGGATTAAAATTTTAGCACTCCTTGAGGCGGCCGCAATATTGATTTTTGATTTAGCTACTCTTTCACAAATAATACCTACTTGTTCAGGCTTTCTTTCAACTGATGTTGAGTCATAGTACTAAATTCGCAACATTAATATCTCATTATGAAACCTAAAAAAATATATTATATTATCAAGTAAAAGTTTAAAACGAGTTTTTTATTTTAGAGTGAGCTTCATCGCCCGGCGACTGCACGCTCTCTCTGTGCTGGACTCGGGCCCTATTGTTACGAGTCACTGGACATTTTCAATGGCTATTGTTAACGATCGCAAATTGGATAAGTTTATAACTATATGTACTCTCACGTTATGTCGTCCTTTTTGCTGTAAAACTTTCAGATTGAATTTGAGAGTTACTTTATTAATTCGTGTTCCACCCTCACTGCCTGAAGAGTCTCTGCGCCATTGAGTCTCTGAGCCAAATGAGTCGGTATTTGTATCTGTTAGGTACTTCGTATTCTACTAATATTAACTTTTTAATCACCTTGCTTATTTTTTATTGGTTGAAATATTAATTATGATCGTGTAAGAACAAACGTGAAATATCATCCGCTGCATGAGAAAAATGCAGGGCCGGTTTATAACTGACGACCGACGGCGCAGTTATTATTATCGCTTACCGATAACTGGCCGCTCTCGACCAATTCAAATGTATTGTACAATATTAACAATTCTTTCGAACTGGGGTCACACTTTCACTAGTTCTCAAAGCGTGTGCCTTGTAAGTGGCAGTAGTAATGCAAAGCGAACGAGGACAGGGTTGCCTCTGCTCTATTTGCACACGTTTTGAATGTCATTGTCACACTGCTAATTGCCGAGGACTGGCGCGCTCACCCCCTCCGTACAACACCTATGTGCGAATATGCAATTTTGGCTGTCATCACTTGCCATCGCTCTTTTATTCCAACTCGCTTTAAAGCGAGGATTACGTTTGTTAAAATACTGATGAGGAATTGAAAAATGTGGATGTCAAACTCTGACCCTAATGAAAATTTACAAGTTTTTCGAAATCTTCAGGCCTCAGTAACGTCGCAGATATGGTGCGCCGACATATAAAGTGAAAAGATCTCTGAAGTAATTATAATATTTATATTTCGTTGAATAAGAGTAAAGCTGTTAGAAGTGGCAAACGTTGGCTGGGGGAGTAGAAGAGGCCTCGGTACCGCGACTTCGAATTATTTTTTCCACGCAGTTGAGTTTGAATGTGCTTCCTGCTCGAGTCGCCTCAACTCAAAAGCAAACTTTACATGTTTACATCACTCTTAACTCTTATAATATTTAGCAAGGAGGTTTGTTTACGACTGTCGCAAGAGGGTTCTTAAAATTGAAGTGCACGATAAGTTCGAAATCCCGGGTCTTGATATTACGCTGCAGGTTCTACAGTGTGCAGTAATAAAAATGTGTAGATACGAGAAAATTCTGCTCACTTCGTATATAAGATGTGATTTTGCAATGCTTAAGTATATGTAATAGTTCATTTTAGCCCTACTAATTTCATTTTACGCCTTTTATCCTAAGGTTTAAGGAAAAATGTGAGCTTGAAGTTTTGTGGCAACACCAAAAAAGTTTAAATTTTTTAGACATTTTGACAAATATTTATATTTGTTTTCCTCAAACGTAAGAAGTGGATTAAAAAAAGGAAAATATTTATCAGAGTCGAATTTTCTTTTTTGAGCGTAATTATAAGGATGAAATTGGGATCTACCTTTTGTTGCCAGTGGCAACGGAAGTTTTTGGTGTTATTTAAGTTACGGTTCGCTATTTGTCAGCTTAAGTGGTAATGAATTGAGTTGGAGCTTAGGCAACTAAATATTAGTTTATTGGACTTAGGTTTAGTTAAGGGTGTTTACCAAGCATTGAAGCCTGTCTTCGTATATGTATAACGTATAGGAAAGCATACTTACCTTGTTACTTCAACTTGTATTCAACAAAGTTGTTACAAATCTCATTGACTTGTTTTCTACCTATGAGTGTTTCTAAAACTCTAATAATTATATATTATTTAGTATAGTTCGTATAGTAATCCTGTTTATAATACTGGTCCGAATTCCGGCATGGGAATGTACGTAACTGTATGTTTAGCACTAAACTTGGGGGTATTTTCTACGGATTATGATTGAAGAATTATGATTGGGGGATTATGATTATGGTTGTCCCGACGCGTCCAGTGTCCTAACCTACATACTAACTCGTACTTTCAATTATGATGTTGCTACATTTTACTACTGATCTTATATAACGTTATGGAACATAGTGTGACAAGGATGCCATTATTATAAAAGCATAGCGGCATCCCTGTTTGCACTGTGTTGAAAAACATTTTATAAAATCAGTGTCTTAGTACTAGTAGCAGGATCATACTTGCAATTGCAAATTATATCGACCTTCCTAACGAAATTAGAACACAAAAATATTTCTTAATTATTGCAAATGTAGGTATGCCTTCCATTTAACTGTTACAAATTTGAGATATTTTTTAATATATGGGAATCCATACCGTTATTAGTTTAATCATCATTCAAACTTTTGTTGCTTACTGCTGAGTAACCTTAGGTTTACGTCTACAAGTATATAAGGACGTTGCTAGTCTCAGTCCTCAGCTATTTTCATCCAGAAGTGACCCAGGATCGTTCGAATATCGTCCGACAAGCCAACGGATGCCATAAGGGTTTCTTTCACCCCGAAACGACCACCAATTCATCAACATTGGATGTAGACTACTTTAGTTGACGGGTATACAACATTTTTATTTAGCTGATCCGATATTGTGTTAACTCTCATAAAATTAACAGCGAATTCGATTGGATACTGGCAAAGCAAATACCAGAGGAAATGCTATACGCAAACATGATTTGGCGACGAGCTCGATCAAACGTTAATTGCCTATAATGTCGTATGAATTGTTTGCGTGTGGACTAAAAATACAGGCGTATGGACAAAAAATAAATTAGTTCAGGGGGTCTCAAACGTTTCTAGTCCGCGGCGAACTTGCTTGTCTAAAAATTTATCGCGGCGCCCTTACCTAGCAGGGCTCTTTGAGATACGTAGGTATAGTGTGGTGAGGTGAGGAGGATTGTCTCATGGCGCCCCCCAGTACTTTCAAAGGCGCACCAGGGCGCTGTGGCGCATAGTTTGAAATCCCCTGGGTTAGTTCATAATAAAAAAAAACAATTGCTGTTCCAAGTAAGGGGTGGTTTAAATTTTCTACTTTAGTGGAAATTCATAGTTCGCATTCGACACCGAGTACTACAAAATCTCTTTATATTACCTAAACATCAGATTATGAGACAAAATATGCATAATAGCTAGAATGAAAACGCCCTGGGGTTGATATGATTATCAACATGGTGATCCATGTAATCAGATTAATATATTTAGTGCGTGTTTAAACCGACCAAACGTGTATTCATGTGTGAATGTATAACGAGTCAGTAAGTAATTATTTGTGATAAAACTTGTCATTGTAATTCATTCCGCAACAATATTAAACAACGCTGTAGGCCGCACAATGCAAAAAATAAAATATTATTGCCTAGCAAGTGACTAATAACTATTACGAATATTTATTAATATATAAAATAAAATAATAGGATCACCTAAATACTTGTTGGTTGGCTGGAAGAGATCCCTTTTAAGGATAAGCTCGCCTTTGTGCATATCTTTTTGTATTTTACTAATGTTTTAATGTTATACTTGTTTATGTGCAATAAAGTGATACATACATACATACATAAATACAAATTAAAGTTGAGTATAGGTTTTTTTTAGGGTAGAAAGAATTTCAAACGATGCGTCATCGAACTCAAACCACTTGGTAGCCGATTTGAGTTGAAGGTTGATAATGTAATTAAGTTCCACAGTATCACACAACCTGACACACCTTACTCATGCACGAGAAGTTTTACACATTGTATGTATACCTACGCCTTCAAAAATTACTACTTCCCTCAATTCCTCATAGAACTTATCAACAAACAAGAACCACATTCCTGGGGGGTGATTTTTGAGATTCAAGCGCTCGAATATGACATTTAAAACTCCGTCTAAAACGATGAAATGGTGTTTTGAAAATAAGAGCAATAGGAATTTAAAATCATGATTATTTAAACTCGGCTTTTTTTTTCAGCCGGCTGAGCCGACAGCTCATGGGGACAAAAAAGGCCAAATTTAGCCCCGACTTCCCTTAGAATTATTTTGACGCACCGCACGCACCGCCACTGCCGCCTACCTGTATTTGTAAGAGTTTTAACTACAGGCCATATCTGCTCTTTTAGGTTCACTTTACTGAATTGGTGATTTTCGAAAACAAGTAATTGAAATGCGCTTATTGATTTATAAGATTGAAACCGATTGAACCATCTCGGAGGTATCATGTTTTAAACATCTAAATAACCTTTCATAAAGGACGAAATATCGCGTAACTATTGAGAATCTCGGTTATACAGTACCTACGTGCTACGTACGTAAGTATTACGACCAGATATTTAAGTGTGTTATTGCATTGGATCTTCTCAGTGCAATCGCCTAAGCTATAACAATGTTATTGAAGTGAAAACTTCTTTAGCCGCGTTGGGCACTTTCCACCAAAAAAGTTACGCGTTAAAACGAAAAACGTTGAGAAACATGGAACATGAAATATAAAGTGTAAATGTAAAATAAAGTGAAGTGAGGTGAGGTGAGGTCTCAAGTCTCAAGTCCAAAGTCCAGAGCAAGTCTCAAGTCCAAAGTCAAATAATTTAACATTATGTCAAATTTTAATACTAAAAGTTCTAAGTATTCACTTCTATCGGCAGTCCCTATAACTGCCAGTTTTTATTACTTACATATTACTTAACAACAACAATGTGTACAATGTTTTAGTGCAATAAAGTGTTTTACTACTACTACTGCTTAAGTGTATCTCAAAAGTAAATTTATGTAAAATACACAAGGGTGCGTATACGTATATGTATTAATTTCTATAAAGAAGGGTAAGATATAAGTCATATAAGCATTCTTAGTGAAATATAGGTGTAGGTAAGTACATTGGACCCGTAATTCTCTAAATATACTAGTAAATCCCGTCTGAACTTAATAAATGGCGACAAGCACTCTGCGTGATTACAATGAAAATATTTGAGAGTAGCGGATTGGTCGGTCAATGTTTGGGTCTAAGAAAAGAATTGTTTCATGAAATATGGACGGTACGTAATTCGGTTCAAGTAACAATCCTAATTAACCTTGACAGTTGGCTTTCTTTTTTGTCGTAAATAATAATACAGAGATCATAACTTTGGTTCTAGTGAAAGTACAAGTCAAAATGGCTTAGCGAATTAGGGTACAAGTGCTGTACATTGTATAGGACTTGTACCCTTATTCGTTGAGCCATTTTGACTTGTACCCTTTTTCACTAGGGCCACAATATGAATATGTTTCATATCGTACATCGATTTTTTTTATAAAAGTAGGTATGTAAGCGTGTAAAATATCTCAACACTCTGTACGAGCATTGTCTTACTAAAATACTATCAAAGTTAATATTATTGGTTATAGGAAAATGGTTACTTGCAGCGTATTAATTAAAACTGTCAATTTTTACGTGTCTGTATGAACCTAACGATAAGGTCTTAGAGCTTCAAACCAAGCGGAGTAGCCATTGACAGACGTTCCCCTCTGCCGAATGAGTATGACCAGTGGTCATACTCATTGTATATGGACTGACGTTTATTTGACGTGGTTATTTTGACATTTCGCGGCGCGTACATTCGACGTTCCTCTCCCCCGCAAAAACGGCAGACTTTATCCGATAGAAATGAGAGTGCGTCTCGCATCCGGTTGGTTTAATAATCAAAGGATTAAGTCCATTGCTCAAACATGTAACGTTTGTAGCGTCAAATGTTGAGTTGATATGGCTACAATTTTGAACTGTAAGGTCTAATAAGAATTACATGTTAACTTAACTTCTGTCTTTTTACCTATTACAAAATCTTATTAATTTTCACTCGTTATCACGTAAGCATCCTACGCGCTACGTCATGCTACGATGTTCGTAGTACTGCACTACTAAGTTAAATTACCGTTTTGTATAATTGTTACGCGACTAACAATTATACAAAACTGAACTTAACAAATTAACAATTTCACGGAAAAGAAAACCACTAAGCTGGCTTCTGTTCGTAGGGGCTTTCCGCTACATACGAGGAAAATTCTAGGATCGACTACGAGCGTAGCGAGGCGTGGAACGGAAAATGTTAAGTAACTGGTTAACACATTCACTGCTATGCTACGCGCGTAGCGCTACGCCGTAGCCGATAACATTTAGCAAAAATGCTTCGTAGAGCCGCGACGACAACGTGTCGTCATAAGCAGTGAATGGGTTAAGTGAACACCAAAATGTTGTTCAATATTCATAAATATGCAGATCAATTAATAATCTAATTCAATTGCACAATAGTAGGTCGATCTCGAACCATTTATATGTATAAGCCTCTAAAACTGTTATTTGGCAGTTACTTCCGCTTCGCCCTACTTAATACATTACACCGATTACTCTAATATTCATGGCGGATGAACGGGATTAAGCCTTCGAAGCCTTTTATTCCATGGTAGGTAATTAAATGAGAAATTACTCGTAAATTGGAAACTCAATAGCCCATAGTGTTTTGTTTTTATTTTTAGGGTTCCGTAGCCAAATGGCAAAAAACGGAACCCTTATAGATTCGTCATGTCTGTCTGTCTGTCCGTCCGTATGTCACAGCCATTTTACTCGGATACTATAAGACGTATCATTATCAAATTTTTACATAAAGTGTATTGTGTGTGCCTACTTAGTTATGTAGTGAAATTTCTGAAAAAAATATTTTTAGGGGGGCACTCCATATATGCAAGTAATTGTCAAAAAAATTTTTTTTACCAAATGTCAACATGATGCACATCAATCGATAGGTCTTTAAAAATGACATAATTTTTTTGAGCATTTTTTGATGACGTGGATACTTTCAGAAATAATCGCTCCGAAACTCAAAAAAATTGTGTCCCCCCTCTGTAACTTTTTAACCGTAAGTCCAAAAATTATGAAAAAATTCAAGAAGATGCACCTTTAAATATTCTTTCAACGAAAATTATATTGAACATTATCGGTTTAGGCGTTTTTTGAGTTATCTCCAAAAAACTACGTACTTAGGCAAATACGACCTTGCGATAATAATTTATTCGATAGTAGCTATAGCTACGGCTGGTTGGAACCCTTCATGCGCGAGTCCGACTCGCACTTGGCCGGTTTTTTAACGTCTGCGACCATCGACACCGCATCACGCTTCTGGGAAGTAGTCGAATATATGAGGAAAAACATAAGACGCTAATGCTATATTATGAATATTATGATTAATGAGTTTAATGAGCATGAAAAGATGAAATCTTGTAGCATATTTGTTTCAGCATAGTTCCGTGTAAGGGAACTAAATTCTAGTGAAAATACTTGGACATTAAGTCAATAACCTTAACATATTTAGTTACCATCTTCTTTGAATTTTTTACTTCCAATATCTTCAAATAAATTACGTTGCAATGAAAGTCGTACAAATTACACGATATTTAATTAAATATTTTAACACTATTTTTGGAACATTCGATTTTTATTTCCAACTTAGAACTTGCTTGATGATGAGCTATTTACTTTCTGACTTTTGTTACAGTTCTGCTACAGTAGGTACCTAACCCAAAACCATTTAATTACGATAATATTATGGTTATCTAAATCTTTCAAAGTAACTAGATGTACCTATGTTCTGGTCGTACCTTGACAGCTTTCATAATTATTGATGTAAAAAGTACTACTTTCAGGTAGGAAGTAATTTGTAGCTAGTGTATGTATGTATAGTGTATAGTTGTACCTGTATACCGACCTATTGCATAATTTCAACCTGGTAAATTTACAATTTTGAAGTAACTTTGTCTTGCTCTCTGATTTTCCGGCTTTCAATTAACTAGTAATCATACACGCCCCGAGAAACCCTTTCATTAAATACGGTTAATGACTTTTCCCCTTCGACGAGTGGACATCGGAGCTTTGACGTCCGGACCGTGTCGTGTTTTGTCTTTTGGTTTTGCTGACAAATTGAGCAAGAGGCGTTCGGTTAGTTAGGCTGAATCAACGTGTACAGTCGACGTCAAAAATATGTTTACATTTTTAGACCTTATTACAAAAAATTATGGTACAAAAGGGTAAACATATTTTTGACGTCGACCGTACCATAACATGATAGTAGAGATAGTTGCGTATGTTAGCGTCCCTGGCTTTCAATGAAGTAATAATTGCAAGCATTGTTGGTTTTCTTACGTATATTAGTAATGAGTTATTATAAATTACATTGGTATATATTCAAAGTTAGCGCTTTTTCAAACATTAGGGAACGTTTTCATTTCAATTCCACTCATATCTACATGGGAATAAATATAGAGGTACTTACACATGAACTGCTTGCAATTTTAACGGCATCCATGGTTCCATCCAAGGTTCAGCTGTTGGTTTATGGCTAAAGGGTAGACTTGAACCACTTGATTTGATTAGTTTCATCGGTCACAAGAGACGAATAGTACTATCAAATGTCCCGTACCAGCACTGTGTGGTTAGTAAGACGGACCAAAGGGGCTCTGACTCCGATTCCAAAACCAAATCAGGTCGATCGAATTAGAGGATGCAATCGGAAACCATTTTGCTCGGGATAACAGTGTAATTGCACCAATTAGTGGAAGGTACTCAAGTAAGTAATAAATTAAAATTACTACTCGGTAAATACAAATATAATACAGCTGTTATATGTTGGTAATTTATTGTGAGATAGGTATCTCACAATATATTACCTAAATATATAAGTAATCTATTATTATCCAGGAGCCTAGGTATAAGGGAAAAAAAAGAAGCTTGAAGGAAGTTTGGACGAAACAATAATTGTGTGATGTAAGGTCGTAACCCAACCTACCAATGGGTCCCAATCGAAGTACTTTTATGCGAATTTACAGGCATTTTAGGTTATATTGTTATATTTACTTAAATAAAATCGGCGCATGTGTGTTTTTAAAATGCTTGTACCACCGTTCAGCGTAGCGTCAGCTGCAGACGACCGGGTCCACTTACTGCATAGCGAGCTGTTTGCTCGTTTGCTGCGTTATTTTATATTAAATAAATAAACTTTTATTTCAACCCCATATAATAATTGTGTACTTTTATATAGGGACACCTAAAATAAGTATTTTATTCCTGAACAATATACAGTTCAGTAACCACTGACAGTTACTATTTATGATGTGCATAGCTTCGAGCGTATCTCAATGAAATGAAAGCCTCGGCGACGAATCGAACGGTCCTCATTAACGGTAATGGCGGTCGGAACGATACTCCGGACACAGCGTTTAATTAATCCCGTAGCCACAGGCCCTTTGTCATACCGAATTATTATAATAGTTCTGATAACGTTTTAGTTAGGTACAAATTAGTGTAGGATTATTGTCTGATTGCTTTGTCTGTACCTTCTTAAGTAAGACGTACCAACTTGTTAACTACTAACCTATTTCGTCACCTTGTCAGCTAAACCTACAAACCTTAATACAGACTTTTTCTGAAAGTACGCCACATAGAGGGATAGTGCACTAGTCTTAATCAATGGCTGGCGTTAAGATGAACCAGATTGTCTATCCAACATGCCGGGGACCTTTTTATCGTTAAAACAAACTTAATAAATATATATTACACGGTAGTAGGTATTTTGCCCTAAAACACTATTTCTGTGCTCACTTTTATTAAAGCCTTGATAAATATTTATGTATGTAGTCTATTTCTGGTTGATCCTTCAGATTTTGGCTTGTGATGATTTTAGTGTCTGCCTCAGTCAGCCAAACGTGAGATAATCACGGACAAAACAAACTGAGAATCTTTTTTTTTTAAGTCGGTTATTAATACCTGCGGTTAAGTCTCTGTAGCAAGTTTATATCTGTTCGTTCGTTTAAATGCCGTATTTTGTCCTTAGCAACTGATTTGTATATTTAAAATGAATTGTAAATTTAATTCGAGATGAATTCCACCACACAACATACATTCATACCTACTTATCTATAATATTTAACGCTAAGTTCTTAGTGTAACTTAAACTCGCGTAACTTAAACAGTCCAGTAGACATAACATTAGATCCGAACTCAGAATATCAGAGACAAACAATCAGATGGAAATGCTTAAAATTGTATATGGCCTCCAGACAAAAAATCAGCTACTATAGACAAAGTTGAGCAACCATAGATAACGTGCGTATATTAAACTTATAAAAATAATAAAACAAATTATTCCAAATAGTTATGTTTAATGTGGACAATCGGAACAGTTTTGAAAAAATACATATAAAACTGTAATCGGATACAAACTTTCGGGTTATAGTGGGTTTCAGTCTTGCCACTTTGCCCTACCAATTGACCCGCTTACTTTTCCTACTTGTGACTTTGCACTTACAAATTGTCTAAAAACATTTAGAATTAGGTAGTTACTGAGATTTTCTTTTATGGATATACTTTAATATGTTTTGTAGTGAACAACTACACGCTTACAAACTTCAAAGTTATGTTTTACCGTTTCATTGGTATTATTTACAAATCGATTACCAGTAAAACATTACTGATACTTTATATTAGGTCGGTGTACATGTTCACACTCCACATGCTTGCTCGTTTTTCCATATATACTAATCTACATAACAACTGTACATGGTTCAATAACTTGTTCAGTAAAACTGATAATAAGTAATACATTTTAATACCCGTCTAAATCATGAAAAAAATACATTATCATTTTAACAATGTAAGTTTAAATACCAGATGTAAAGTTGTCTATATCTAGGTAGGTACGCGTCCATAAACCTACCACTGGAGTTGATAAATATAAAAATGTTTCAAATAATTCGATAATTTTTCATATTACTTTAAACGGAGACGTTTTAATACGTATGAGCAACGTATCCAGAAGTAAAAAGTAAGAACAAGTCTTTGGCACAGATCATAAATAGATAATTGGATTTTTTTATAAATGTTACAATCCTGGATGAAAATAATTAAATACTTTTCACCGTATTACACAATGAACATATAAACATAAAATAAATCTGTCTTTCATTATTTAAAATAAACTCATATATCTATATAACACAAACATAAATACTTATGTGACCTTCATGATCTAATTTGAAAATATCTTAACATTTGAAAGTTATAGGCGTTATAGCCATAATATACAAACAGTAAAATAAAATATGAACATAGGGTAAACATATATTTTGAAAAAGAACATAATTGAGTATTTACAATTTATAATAATTATAATAAATTGAAGTCGGTTCACAGCTCGGTGCTCATTTCAGCCGTGGCAGAAGTTTTGGCGCCGGCCGGCGGCGGCAGCCCGCCCGCCTCCGCGGCCGCGCCAGGGCCCGGGGGCTCCTCGCTCGAAGAATTCAGTTGCTCTGCAGCCTGTTTTCATTAAAATCGTATTACTAAAGCGAGTGGTCATATTGTCAGCATAACATAACTGTAAATTATCAAAAACAGAAACATAAACATTGAGAACGTGTGGTTACATACGATTCAAATTTTTAATCACAATTACAGGTGCGGTAAGAAGACAAACACGAAACGTAAACAAATGTAATTAGGTTAGTCAAATCAGGTTAGTCTACTTTTATACCACATTCTTAACCACTACACCTCAACCGGCATGCGTAAAAAACACAAAGGCCTCCGCAGGCAGGGAGGACATACGAACAAACCAGGGTTGCGTGCAGCTAGGTCATTCCGCTACGTGTTGCGACACAGAGGTGAGTCGGCGCGAGTCTTACTTACTGCGTGCTTTCTATGAGAGGCTTAAGGATAATGTCGAGGGTGTTGTCGTGCCGGTGGATGCGCGCGTGCGTGCGCGCCAGGTTGGCGTTGTGGTCGCGCGCCTCGCGGGACTCGCGCGGCGCGCGCGCCTGCGGCCGAGCCGCGTGCCGCCGCGCCAGCGACCCGCCCGACTCGCCGACCAATATGTTGTTGTTGCTAGCATGTCTCTGCGTATCCCATAATCACACGAGCGTCAACGTCTACCGGTGCACACCATAGCTTTATACAGTACATGAGATATACAATTATATATGTATTACATAATTAAAGGTGATCTTTGTTCCCAGATAGCGAGAGGCAATAAATGAAGCAAATCACTTGAATTATAAGCGACATAAAATTTTCATTATGCTGTTTATCATTTCTAGTGATTTGCTGTATTGAAAAATGGAAGCCCCGTAGCATAGAATAGTGTATGTATATGATATTTTAAAGTAACCCAAATCTAATAGGTATGCGTCAGTGAATTAGACTATTCAACTCAAGTCTACTTTATAATGCGCATATCGTAATTCGTAATGCAGTACACAAATAGATTGAACTTCTGTTATACCCATGATGAAACACTTCTTATATTGTCCTTCCTTATTTCTGAATTTGACTAAGACTTTACCAAACTTTTTTACCATAACTAGAGGAATCCGATACTAAAAAGTGTTTCTCATTAGTTAACAAACTGTAAATGGTTTGATGTCGGCAGCAGCCTGTACACGGTTATCGTCGTCAGCGACCAAGGAACGCGGATTAATCCGGCGGCCCTTGTAAGCTTCTTTGTAATTTATTGTTCTTTACTGGCTTCCTTTTAAATCGGCGAAGCAATTAAAATAGAAACGTTGACGGTTTTTTAAGGCTCGCTAATCTTCGAATTAATAAATACCGACGTTTAATTTGCAACGTGCTTAAAGTTTTTTCCTTGAAGTCCCGTTCTACAAAAATAATAAATATTTAAAGACTATGAAATCTTGTTTATGTATAATACTTAGTATGAGCCTTTGGTCAATGGTAAAGTAATATCAATTCTTAGGTAAATTCTGGCGTCAGTTGAGACGGGAACCTTATGAAATGCAGTTTTTTACAAGTACCTATTAGCTAAGGTTAACCGACGATTAAGCGATTAAGGTGGCAACAACTATTCAGGACTTTATTGACACGGCTCTGCTCGCCAAGGGCCGCCGGATCGCGAAAGTTCGGTTAGAAAGCGAAGCGCCCACTCACGAAGAGAGAAAAGCCCGTGTCCGCAGGATGGGGGTAGTAGCGGGGGAGGAGCTCGCGCGGGCGGCGCGAGGTGGCGCTGTCGCTGGCCACGGACAGCAGCGAGCGCTGCGAGCCCGTCGCCGAGCTGCGCGCGCGCGGCGCCGCCGGCGGCCGCCGCGCCACCGCCGCGCCGCCCCCGCCCGGCCCGTCCGCCACGCGCCACTGCCTACTCACTGGCGCCGCCGACACCGGTGCGCCGCACTTCGCGCTGTCGCTCGACCTGACCACAAAACTACAATTCTTAAGAAACTGACTTATTGTACAAACAACATTAAGGTATCTTTAACTAGAAGAAAAGTATTAAATTTAAACTTTCGTGTGACATATTAACATTATAAAATAACACGGTTACATGTCTCACGTCACTTTAGTCACGTCTCGCGACATGTTACCAAATACACTGCAAAACACGTTAGCAGCGCCGGCGCAAGATCACCCTCAACAAACTTTGCCAGAGCGCGCGAAACGCGCCGCGATCCGCGCCGGACGCATGTCGGCAGTCGGCAACGCGACGTGCAACAGTGTCTTTTTTTAAATTCTTTATTTAATAAGCACATATTTTACTTAAAAACTAGTACATTGCCCCACAAAACTTTGATAATACTTTGACTGTGGGATCGCAGTCTCATTGTATAACATCTAAGTATGTATACATAGACAAGCTATTACGCTAATTCTAAATAATATTTTTTTAATCTTTTCTTAAATATACTGTACTCTTTCTCGCATCAAATGGCTTTCGGTAAACTATTGAGAAGGTATGGGATGCGTTTCTTACGCGTTCTGTCCCCATAATAGTTATTGATTCTCGGGACGAATAGTTTACCGGAAGTCATGGATTTAGTGTTATAGGTATGATCGGGAGGTTTCAAATTAAAATAGTCCGAATTATGATCATGGCTACCTTGATCATAATTCGGACTATTTTAATTTGGTTATTTAAAGCAAGTAAATGTTCGACGGGCCGGTTCAAGTAGCACTCCTAGTGCTTGAAGATGGATACCTAGGCTCTCCGAAACATGTCGCGAGGCGTGACTAAAGTGCTGTGAGTGTAACCGTGTTATTTTATAAGAAGAAAAGTACTTGAAGTCCCTCAAATGAAACTCATAATTGCTTTAAATTTATTTTCCATCATAACATAATAAATGATAATAAAACTCAAAATACTGATCATTAATCAATACACCTACGAAACAATGTTCAATATACGTGCTCTGAATAACGACATAAAAACATTGTAAATCTGCCAAATCCCCGCAACACTGAATTTCAGAGGCTCAACAAGCTATTCGTTTCGACTGTATTTAAAACGCGTTGAATGACACGTGATCGGATCAGTCGATAGCATCATTTGCCGCCTTTCAACTTTCAACGAATTTATTCGCAATTTCAAAGTACCTATATTTACGTAGGTACTTCAGATAAGGACGTTTAATGTTGCTCAATGATTAAACGATTAAATAAATTGCTTGTTCACCTTTCGGAAGAATACGCGTAATCCTGATCGGCCCCTAGGCCCGAGTCGGTGTGTTCGTGGGAGACCCGCGCGCTCCCTGATATCAATTCTCCGCTTGAGCTGTTGCTATTGCTATTTGTCACTGGGCTGTAAGGGTTGTTGTTGTTCGGGACAGGCGTCACGTTGCCTTTATATCCGTTGTTTGTTAAGAAATCATCTCCGTTCCGGCCGACGGTCTCGTCGTAGCTCGGGTATACACGCCTGAAAACATTTGTAATATTATATAACTCGGAAGCTTACGAATAAATCTGTTTTGCGGTTTCGCGAGTTCGTACCTTCCGTATTTCTCGGTGCCGGTTCGATGCGTGCTAAGGGTGCTTGAGCTGGATCGGAGGGATCCTTGGTTATGGTTGTCATGGGCGCTCTTGCTGTGAGTTAAGGAACTCTTTTCTCGCCTCGCTAATGATCCGTGTTCCGTCCTAAAAATAAGTTTGATTTTGTTGATACTATTCGCTGGACTACATTAGTGTGTTCATGTTTATTTAATTGTTATTTTACATAATTACTTGGTTTAATATTATTTTAATTAGTATTAGTATTTGATTATATGTTGACACCAAATACTCGTATTGCACAATATTTATAATGTAGGTGCATTACTGATGACTCTTACGAGATTTAGTTATATCAGGTTATATGTATAAATAAAAGAATAAACACAGTGAAATGTTTCCTTACTGGCTCAAAAACAAATTAGCAACACGTTGGCAGGTATTATAAGGGCCAACAATGCAAATAGGGCAGTGAGGGAAAAAAAAAAAATTATAAACGGCAAGCAGAAACGAGGCCGATTTCAAATAAAAATACTGACATACTTCATTAAAATAACTAATTTGAAAAATATTGAGTAATTTCAACGGAAAAATATTGAGTAATTTCAACGGATACTATATCCTTCCATTGCATATTAATCAAACTATGGACTGATAATGGCTATGCGAAATCTATTTACTTTTTGCGATGCGAAAATTTCGATTAAACGCAGATATGTATGATATACCTAGGACCTTCCATAGCGCAAGTATTGTACAACCAATTTAGCTAGAACCCTAAATGGCTCAACAATCACGGAGCGTGACCGTACATACAATAAAGGGGTCGAGAAGTCTTAAAAAAGACTGAAATTAAATTAAATGAGGAACGATACTTACATCGATAATTATTACTGCAATTAATCAGTGTGAGTTTTACTTACTGTCTATGCCGGGAGGAGGTCCTTAGTTTCGCCTGCCGCGCGTGGCTGGTCTGCACCACCGTGTAGGGGATCTCCTTAAGCTGTTCCTCCGTCATGCCCGCCGTGTCCACGAGTGAGAACTCTAAGTGCTGCTTTAGCTCGCTAGGCAGCCATTTCTTATCGTTTGGAGATCCGGACCGAGACCTGATGAAAAGATTTGAGTAAATCACGTTTAACATTGTCAACCAAAATAACAAATGCACAGTACGACAATCCTTAAAATATACGCGCCGGCTCCAAAATCGAAGCGGAAAATATCAAAAGGCTAATTTATATGTACATATACAGGTGTGACAAAAATACACTGAAAAAAAAGGATAACAAAACTACTTTGGCTATTTCATAAATAACCAAAGTTTGGTAAAGAGTTAATCAAGTTCATTTGTTAATAACACATGGTTTATGTATAAATAACAAAACATTTTGGTAAGAATAAGCCTTAGTTTTGTAGTCACTATTTTTAAGTTACTGGTAGACGAAATTTGGTTGCTTGTAACAAATTATTTTTTTCAGTGTACTGGTGATCCGTATAAGGGTATAATTGGTATCGTATTGCGACTAAGAAAAACTAGGAGAAAAATTTTTTGGACTCGATTTTTCATTGCATGGGATAGGGAACTACCGGTCCCATACAAAAAAAATCGAGTCCAAACAGCTGGTCAACCCTCCATACAAAACCAATTTTTTTTAGCGCGAAAAAAATTGTTCCTTACTTTTTATAATATTAAGAATACGATAGCAATTATGCCCTTAAAAGTATCACCAGCATTATTGTTACACATTGTATAAAGGTCTCGTAAGTCGTTATATTTTCTATTTTCAATAGTCTCCAATCCCCATATCCGCTACTAAATACCTACAGCATGAAAGTATTGCAAGCCTTATGAAAGAAAACAATAGGTACATTTAATAAGCCTGCCTTTTCAACAGTCAAACATAAGATTTCGCTAAGTAAATAGATAAAGCCGTCTGGAATCTAGATTTCACTTTGACTTCATTTAATAAATCCAACTCAGCCTGAAGGGAGTAATGAAATAAAGAACATGTCTTGTGTTTACCTTCTTATTTGTATTCTAAAATAAGTGACTGGCAGGAAAAAACTTTCTCAATTTCGTGTAATGGTTGGTTACGATCAAAGTTTTCGGCTTAGTCACTATCCGTAACTACAAAAGTAGATACAAGACGACGTATAATATATGAAACTAGACATGTAAGATAATATTAGAGCGAGCATAAAGTTTACCGATGCTTCCTGTGCCTCCTGTGTTTGTGGGAAGATCTGTGCGTCCCTGTTTCTGGTTCCATTTGCGAACGACGAACGTTGGCAACCTACAAATTAAACGTGTTTTAATTAAAATGTAAATTTTAACCGTATCGCTTTCTATGTCCGTTTCTAGATGCTCTTAATCTTTAGGATTTGAATAATGCAAGCGCAACGTCTGCACTTTGATGGTGATGTTTACGGTCGGAACTTACTTGAACGCTGGTGCCGGCGGTCGTCTGTCTTAGTACTTCCTTCCACTGGGACTCGGATTCCACTAGCTCGTATTCTCTGCAAAATATGTTTTATTATTATGTTTATCGCGTTAAAAACTTGAAGATATAGCAGGGACGCAATGAGGTCTCGATGCATGATCGCTGAATTTCAACACCAAGTTTAACGAAGTTTCTTAAAATTAGTTCAAGCGGGACACGAATGCGCTCCATGTTTGTTCGCGGTGCGGTTTTATTAACATCATCTAAGTATTTTGTAACTTAGCAATAACAGTGATAAATTTATGGCACTGACTTGGTATCTGGTTGCGAGTCGTGCTCAGAGCCGGACTCGTGCTTGTGGCGCGAGCGGTGCCGCCGATGCCGTCGCCCCGAGCGTCCTGAACCGCGCGACATTTCGCTCTCCGCGTCCGACTGTTGTCTTCGAGATCGATGCTTATGCCTGATGAATACACAGTAATTTAACAAAAGTCACATACTCTATTAATTAAAAGTTAGTTACTTACAAGTGAATTGATGTTTAGTGGGTCGTGCGTATATTTATTCTCAACTCCGAAATCACACAGAACTCATGGAACTGGATGAATTGCGGGATAGGATAGGATAAGTATAACAGGTTCCTAGTAAGTTCTATTTCTTGATAATCTACAGTGTTGGGAGTCTTTTTCCTGGGTCTCAATATATTACACAACGAAAGGTCAATCTATGTATTTATCCTTCTGCAGCAGACAAGTTGGTGAAATGTGCTGAGACCTATTTAGCACATGATTCTAACACGTTCCTTTACCTGCGGTTGGATCTCGAGTCATTGGAGCTCTGCGAGTCGACCGAAGCGGAGCGGTGGCGCGGCGCGGGCGGTGGTCGCGTGGCGCTGGGCGAGGCAGAGTACAGCCCTCGCCGCGCCGGAGCGGAGCGCGTCGACCGCGGCGAGCCCGGCGCCGGCGCCGGCTCTAACGTCCCTTCGACGCTCATACTGAGAAAAAGGTATAATTAGAACCTTTCTTCGTAATAGAAAAGTTAATGCTTACTGCTTCGTCCTTTCTAACAGCTAATTTGAATTTTGCATTAATGCCTTGGAACTCTGGTAAAACAGGTTAATAGTTTTCAATAAAACTTTAGATTCGTATTAGCTTAAACTAGTAGTCGCTTCGGTAACGCTCTGTTCGTTCGAATTTATCAACGTTTCAGATTCCATAAAATACAGGTTGAAATGAGAAAGTATAGCTAATTTCAATTTTATAATTTGCTAAAGAGATTTTGTCACACCACAGCATAGTAAGATTTTTGGAGATGTCGAACGGTAGGATAAGCTCGTCCGTACTTTGGGGGACATCTTAAAAAGTCTTACCATATATTTTGTTACAGATATAAAAAAATATATCCATAAGGATGTCTCAATAAAATAGGCACAAAGCTACAATAAATTCCAAATATGTATTTTCTGGTAAGTAACTATGTCTATATTATGGAATCCTGCAATAGGTAAAACTCTGTTTTCCGATCTTTATTTTTTGTCTTCGATAACAAATTTTCTGGAGAAGACTCCCAAGACCTATCGAAATCACTTCAATCAATCATGATATTTCCAATCAAGCGGCGCAACAATAAATTCAATCAAATCGACATCTAGCTGGAGTAATTGACACTTACGAAATCGGTCGGTGTATTGAGGTAGGTTGTTTGATTTCCGGGGGACAGTCTTTTATTCTCAAGTCTTCTAATTTGTGCACTGAAAGAAAAAATAAAAAACATTATTGCATTTTCATTATTTACATACTTACGTAATTTATCGTTCAAATACTAAAAACTTTCCCATTTCCCGACATGCACGAGCTGGTTCGAGTATTTCCAAGGAAATGTGAATGGTATTTCCATCAATTTTTTGGCTTGTTTTAATTGGTTTTACCGTCGTGCATCGAGGCGTGCGGGGGCCGCGCGATGCGCCGCGACGGCGTGCGTGTGAACGCCGGCGGCGGCCGAGGCCGAGTTCCTCTCCCGCTATTAAAGAAAAAAATATATTACTAACAAGTACACTTAAGTTATTTAAAAAGATACGTAAATTAAATCCGCGGCAGAGGGCATAATACAATGTAACGGTACCGACATGCCAAGGATATTTTAAATTTAAATCACGCGGTGGCAAACCATTTCATAAGATTGTTAAAAAGCACAACCAGTAAAAATACCGGAGAGAAGAGTAACACTACGGGACGTGAAATTTATTGAAACACTGGATAAGTTCAATGAAGAATTTTTAACAACTGTCAGAGTGAACTTATCGACTAATAAAAAAGACAGCTTTAGCCAGGAACTTTCTGTTCCCTGGCACAGAAACAAGGTTTTGTAAGTTATATTTACGTATCTACATCTTTTAAATCGCGTAGATATTACCATTAAGTTAATGTTCTACTCATATTTATTGACTTTAACTGAAATAGTGTGCTAAAATATAGTAGTATATGCAACTATTGTCGCTTGAAAAGTTTAATGTTTATCGCTTTGCTTTATAGACAATTCAATATTGATTTATAACGGATTACATTTTTCGCGCAGCCGACAAAAGCCGACACGCCGACCGCGTCGAAGACTCGAATCCGTACGCTGACGTATCATTCTGATCAGGCTCTAATCAAATTAAAGGTGGGATACCATCATTGTGCTAACCTATTTCTCAGTCGGGTTCCTAAAGCGAAGATGTCAGCTGAGGCCGGCGAGGTCTGCTGCAGGCGGAAGAACGCGTGGTGGTCGGAACAGCAGCGCCACAAGTGCCGACACGCCGACCGCGTCGGAGACTCGAAGCCGTACGTTGACGTCTCATTCTGAGTATCGAAAAAAAAACCTATGTATAGTCAATAAAATAAGAAACTAAAATAAATACGTCTAACGTTTTACCTCGCGACGTATTCGATTCATGCGCTGAAATGTATAAGTACCTAATCTAAAATCAAATCAAATTACGATTTCACAAATTCAGTTGTCGCTGTTAATACATAAATACATATGCAATTATATTTTGTAAATAAATATTATTTACCAAAGAGAAGAGAAAATATTTATATTAGTCATTTGAGTAGGCCAATTCCCAGCAACTAGACGTAGGACGCGGCGGGCGCGCGGTTATCAGTCGCCCCACAGCGCAGTAAATACACCGCTCAGTCCTCTGACTTATCTATAATTGCTTCCCTACGAATGTCTTTCAAGGAAGCCTCACAAGGTGGACGTCTTGCACCACTTCACTATTCACTGCACGATTATGAGATAGCTGCGGACCGGAAACGGGGTCAAGACTCAGGATTTTGTTTATTTATTCGTCTCTCAATTAGTGAAGTTTTTCGCCGGAATTTTCGCTTCGGTTGTCGCAGGAGGAAAATGTTGTTGGTCGTTAATTAAAGATGAGTGCTTACATTTTTGTCCGCTACGCGAAGCATGAAGTAACGCCCCTTATAATACAGCTTGGAGACGCGCGGCCAGTAATAGTTGGCGACGGTGTGTTTTCCCTTCAGCAGTAGTAGCCCGCTGGGCGCCAGGCCGAGGAAATATTCTACGCTATCCTCACCCTGTTACATAACATAGATACTTGAAACACATGATAAGTACTAATATTTTTTTTTAAGTTGCATACAACAGGTAAATTATTTACGGTTTATATAGAGAATTATATAAAAATATACAAAAATGATTACCGTTACGCTTACAGTTTTATAGATAGGCGGTGTACGTTATTTTATCAAACAAAATGGAGTTAAATTGACCTTTTATATTAATTAACCTTTGTACGGCATTTTTCCTGCCTTGTTGGTTGATTTTGCTACAGGTAAATTATTCAACGAAAAATATATTAAACATTTTGATGAATAATTTACCTATGGATTTCACTCCGCTTTTAGCGATATAAAATTTCCATTCAACCTGAAAACTAGATTCTTTGTTTTTTGCGTTCACCGGTGTTTGTGATTCGTATGAATAATACAGACATATACAAATATCTTACCAGAACGGGGTGTAAATCGACGCCATACATGTCGAGCCATTTCACTTTATCCAGGTAACTCAGTTCGGCTTGCGCCGGCGAAATGCCGCTGTAACAAATAACGCAATTTAGACGAAAGGGGTAACTGAAACAAAAGACACTAATAAAGAATAGCCGAAGTGAATTATTATAAATTGTGGCATTATTCTGGAAAGTCTAACAATGAATAATCAGTTGGTTACGGCGTCCGCGGCGCGGCGTTCGCTGCCGCGGCCGCACTTGGTGCTAAGTACACGTAATTTGCATGTAATTGCGGCTTTGTGACGCGCCCTCGGCCGCAGACTGCATCTTTTAAGGTTAAAAATTCATTCAATTAGGCGAGAAGCGCGACGAAGTTTAATTTCCGGCGCGGGCGGGGACTCTTCCGGCGTGAAACTGCTCCCTCTGAAATCTTAATTCCTTGAAACTTACTTTCTTCTGACGATGCAGCCAACTTTCTACTCTCTTTACCGCGGTCTTAGTATACAGGTTTCTGTACGCGCTACGTCTTTTTGTTCTAAGCTGCTTTTGTCGTTAGCATTGTTTCTGAGGTGCATACAAGTCTAAAACTTCAGGTGAAGATTTTCTCTTGTCTCATAACTTGCATATTATACTCGTGCACATGGGAAGCTCGCAGGCTTTTCGTTCAATTATAACTTGTTTAATACTTGGTTGTTCATATTTATGCTTGAACAATACCAATTAAGGCAATTAATAAACGAATAAGTATATATTAGAGTTTATATATGTATCAGATTGCTTTTGTATTGGAAAGCCATTAGTTTAAATTTTTAATTTATATCGTCAAAGTTCAATAACCAATTGAAGAAGTTAACGTTTTCGTGGCATGGCAAAAATAAATGTTAGAAATCAATTTAATGGTTCTATGCAGATTTTATTTCTAGACAAGTAGTTTTCCAATAATGTTTCCAGCTCAGTCAGCAAACTCACGTGAGAGTATGGTGGATGTCGGCGGCGTGTGCCTCCAGCTCAGGGGTCTGGTGCGCCAGGAACCGGAACTCCGACACGTAGCCGGAAACGTACCGCCGCGGATCGTAGTCACCAAACTCCGCTGTTTAAACACATTAGTAACTCACGTGAGGGTACGGTGGATGTCGGCGGCGCGTGCCTCCAGCTCAGGGGTCTGGTGCGCCAGGAACCGGAACTCCGACACGTAGCCGGAAACGTACCGCCGCGGATCGTAGTCACCAAACTCCGCTGTTTAAACACATTAGTAACTCACGTGAGGGTACGGTGGATGTCGGCGGCGCGTGCCTCCAGCTCAGGGGTCTGGTGCGCCAGGAACCGGAACTCCGACACGTAGCCGAACACGTGCCGCCGCGGATCGTAGTCACCAAGCTCCGCTGTTTAAACACATTAGTAACTCACGTGAGGGTACGGTGGATGTCGGCGGCGCGTGCCTCCAGCTCAGGGGTCTGGTGCGCCAGGAACCGGAACTCCGACACGTAGCCGGACACGTGCCGCCGCGGATCGTAGTCACCAAGTTCCGCTGTTTAAACAAATGCATTGTTATCATTATCTAATTATGCTGTAGGGGTTTTCACTAGTTTTTTTTTAAACTTTAAAACATGGATCTATTTGTGAAAAATATTCCTTGTACTCTTATAGTTAAAATTCACATATGGTTCTTAAGGCATTTACGAACAAACTACCTAATTTATTTTCTCGTTTGAGCAGAGTTTGATCACTGGGATAGGTATGTGTACAGTCAGCTGCAAAGTTATATAACAAATAAAGCCAGGGGGTGCTCACAAAAAAATTATAAAAGTTGTAATCGGAAGTACTATTGAATTGAATACGCACTGCAACACCTTGATAATAGAGCCGTTCTCGTTTACTGTCTACTTTATATTTTATGGCTATAATATTTACTAGAACGCATAAAACTGCGATACTTGCGACCGCCATTATACGCAGATCTCTCTTTATTCTCCCAACAGATGTCAGTATCCACATTATACTTCGTTCCACTTCCACAAACAACTATCAATCACAGTCGAATGATGATACATTAAGTTTCCTAGACACGACTAACCAATCCTATATTTCCACGTAAGTGCTCAAAATTTTAGTTATAAATCACGAGTCCTAAAGTACCCTTTAGTTTACAGGGGACATCAATCAATTTGCTAGACGGGTACATTTTGGTTGACGATTAAATAAAATTTATAGCACTGTTGGGTAAAGTTAAGCTTGTCATAATAGGTAATTGAAATCTTGAAGTTTAACTGTCAAATTAAAATATTTTATCAAGATGACACAGATTTCGTAACCTAATAATGTAAGAGACGAATATTAAACAAGGTAAAATTCGTAACTCTGTTTTTGCTGCAAAGAAGGAAATATAATTAACATCGATTTACACATTTTCGTCACTCTAATAAAATAATGGGTTACCATTGAATTGTCGACAGACATTTAATCAAACATTATTTCAAAGACAACGTTTCAAGTATTTTCATTTCATCGACAAGTCATTGCGTCGAGGACTCGTTACTAGGTAATTTGAATCGAGGTCTTTTAATTGGTAGTTAGACTTATTTCAATAAAATTCATGTCATGGCTTTTCATTTCGGGTTTTTTTAATTCATTTTTTTACATTTAATAATATTTATTCCGCATAAAATTAGTTCAATTGGTTATATTTCGTTATCAAAACTAAACGCAATCACATCAGTTGGCTCACTCTGCACGATTATAGCTATGTGGGTAGTTTCAGATATGAAATCGTTTTTCTGATCGAATGGTTGATCGTCTGAAGTGATTTAATTACCTGTATATATTATAATATTGTGAAAAATGAGTGATACAGAGGAGACACTTGTTTGCGAAGAATTTAAATCAAATAGAGGAGCATTAAAGCTGTCTGTTTTCTTGGTGGGCGCAGTTCTAACCTAACCTAACCCACTTCTGGCAACAGTTCGTTTTCTTTGGGGTCGCAGTTCTAACCTAACCTAACCCACTTCTGGCAAAAGTTTATCTTCTTGGAGGACGCAGTTCTAACCTAACCTAACCCACTTCTGGCAACAGTTCGTTTTCTTGGGGGTGTGATGTGGGACGTAAAGGCAAACCACTTAGATTGGAGTAAAGGTTTATTCTGTATAAAATAACACTTACATGCGCTTATATACGTTAAGGCTATGCTTGTGTGTGTGAGGCGTAGTACACACACTACACCTCCCCCCTTAAAGAAAAAAAAAGTTAATATTATGTAAAACTTAAAATATAATTAATCTTTTTTTTGTTAACCATAGTAACTTTAATATACTCTTTATTCATTTTTTATCTTAGTGTAGTATTTTTATCTTAATTATTATTAAATTATGTATAAATGAGTAAAAAGAATACACACACAATATGAAATGCAAAAATAGTTTCTACAAATATACGTCGTGTAGTAATTATTAGAAATAAGCAAAGAACCAAGACAAACGCAAATTATGTGTAATGAAATGATTACATAGTATAATTTTTATATATATTTCTTAACATTTTACACTTTTTGTTAATGAACTTACCTACCAAATGCAGAACAAAGTTACATATTACATAGCTCATGTATTGGTATGTATATATGTACAGAGTAGTTTTTTATAATAACATAAAAAAACGAATTAATTATTGCGTAAAAACTAAAGTAAAAAAAAAAGTTGTAATTAATTAACCCACATTGACCTCTACACACAAAGAAACGTCATCAATTTAAAGTAGTAATAAAATCAGAACTAAAAATGACATTTAAAATTACACAAAAAACGACTACTACCTAATTCTGGTTATTCACCATTGATGACAAAAGTATACTAAAAAATTACAAAACAATTTTACTCCTATAACTTAATAGTATTTTAACTACCTTAACTAAAATTAACATAAAAAAATAGTATAACCATTACATGTATTATTGTTGTCAGCGTCCAACTTTAACGTGTATTCGTCAATACACTATGTTTTCAAGTCCTTTTATGTATCGTAGGTACGTACCATTTTGTATAATATTTCACAAACTCTTACAGTACACCATATTTTGGCACCTCGTATTATTCGTCATTATCATAATTACATGTTATAATATCAGTTACTTGCAAGTCCAGTATTTATTCTTTTTGATTATTCCATTTTTTATTAAATTTACGTCTCACTTCTCACTAATTCAAACAACTATGCATCTATAGCGTGCATTTACTTGTGGCAAGGGTACACAGCGCATTTATACTTGTGGTCGGCCGACCTTATCATAAACAATTATTTATTAGCTCAGGATACAAGGATTTTTTTTTAAGCGCGCAAACATACCATTTATATACTCATACAGGCAGTTCTTTTAACACGTCCATACATCATAACCTTCCATGTGTCCAAGGATCGTCACGATTGATGCTCGATCAAATCATGATCCGAGTCCAAGGATTCCGTGCCTGCCTTGTATCCTGGCGTACCCTTGCTATACCTATTCGCTCAAGACCGCCTCTCGGGCCAGCGAAGTGCGATAGGTTTCATTCCTACATTTTTTATTTTATAAAACCTTTCTTTCCGAAGTTAACCATTCCGTACTCAATCATACTCATATTACTCATACAACCATGAAAACTTAAACATATAAGAATTCCAACAACTCTTAGTTGATCAAGCTAATTGTTCCGTGAAAAACTTATTTGTTTGTTTTCATTAACGCTCGTTCTAATTCTTAATCCAAAACAAACCAACCCAATATAACTATACTATAGTATATTTAACTATACTATACTATACTATACTACACACGTCACACTTCTACAGCTTCCCGTATTCACTCAAGTACATACTTTTATGCGAACCCTAAAATTCAATCCTAAAACCCGACGTTAATCTTTACTTAAACACATCAATTCCTTAATTTAAGACACTAACTCATTTTCCTCCGAATGTATAACTTATTATTCATTTATAATTTAATTTTTCTATTCTTCGTTGTAAAAAATGTCACATCCTTGGTTTAAAAAAAACATGTCAAATCCGATTACACAAATCCTTATGGACAAATCTGAACATAAAAACATGCTACATTATTTAACTTTTACTAAAATATGAAACTTAAATAAGATATAGTTAAAAGTTGGTATTACAATTTAACTCAACAAGTATTATTACGATAAATTTTAATTAATCTAAAACCGTGCACAATGATTCAAGTAAGTACTGAAATTTGAGATGTAATTACAGAAGATGCATTCCATTCCTTTATGCAGGTGGCCACGCGTCAGCGCGTCAATGTTGCGCCATATCTGCATTGTTGCTAACTGTAGGTACCGTACCTACATAAAATCATGGGAAATTATAATATTTAATTCAATAATGCAATATTTAATTCAATTATTTAAAATGAATGTACAACTTTAATGGTATAGGTACTTTTGATTTGATTGGTTTTGGAAACATTGTGCAACTGATATTCAAAGGAAATGCTAACTTCTTTTTACAATCGCGTACTTCATCAAGAGCGACAAACAACTTTACTTACTATTAAAAGAACACTTAATTTACTGTTTTTACGAACTCTTTGAAATAAGCATTTCATACACACGAGATATTACATTTAAATTATATAGTATATTATTCATAAAAAGAAACACTAATTATTGTATAACTTGATCCCAAATACCTATTATGTCCAACACTATTTCACATTGATTACTGTTGACTCGACGGGATGGTCCCCGCAGCCGACCCTGAGCCGCGGCTCGCTGCTCACCTGGACAATGGCCAGCCGCCATTCTGCGACACCGACTACTCCCGGCCCCGGCACCGCCAGCAACACCAGTCAATCCCATTTTTGTTGATGGTGGATCCTCAAACTTTTTATTTTGATTTTATGTATTGTCCTTCTTATTTTCAAAATAGCTCGATCACGATATTCACGATAGCACACTTATCTTCAGAATAAGGTAGGTACGTAGATAAAGTTTATTATTTTGGTATTAAAGAAAATAACTTTCAGCAGTATTTAGTCCAATACTTCAAATACTTCACTTAAGTGTTTGGTTTTTATTTCCATGAAAACTTGCAGAAATAGTTAGTATTAATTTCACCAAGGTCACTTAAATCACTTGCTAAGTCCTCTGGCAGGCGCAGCGCGCCGCCAGTGCAGCACGCGGCCGCACTGGCAGGGTCGCCATGTGATGTGGGACGTAAAGGCAAACCACTTAGATTGGAGTAAAGGTTTATTCTGTATAAAATAACACTTACATGCGCTTATATACGTTAAGGCTATGCTTGTGTGTGTGAGGCGTAGTACACACACTACAGGGGTCGCAGTTCTAACCTAACCTAACCCACTTCTGGCAACAGTTCGTTTTCTTGCGGGACGCAGGAACATATACATAATTGTATTAAAGTAATACGTCGAAGAAATGAATTGCAATGTTTTGTAGTTGTGCCAATTAACATAATTTGAAACAAATCAGCGATTAAGTAATAATTGTTGAATGGTATTTCTACGTAGTAAGATAAATTTAAATAAATAGTAGTTGAAATAAAATAACGCCAAACAATATTACCAGTACCAAAGTTTCGATGAATCGTTGTCGATGAAATAATATTCGATGAAAAGGTTGTCGACAAAACAAGGGTACACCTAAAATAATAGTTGTAACGTAAGCTACGTTGTTTTTAGATGTAATTTCGCCGTCGGATCTTAAAGCTTAAGTATGTACTCCTACTTAAACCACTCTACCATAATTCAACTCCCTAAATTAAATACATAAAACTAGATAAGATTATAATATTACACTATTTTGCTTTTAAGAGATCCTTTGTAAAAAAATGCCATTGTTACTTCTTAACACAGTATAGCCGGTACTAAAACTAAAATATCGTCGCCTTGGGACACATGTGACACTACTGCGTATAATAAAACCACACAAATGCTTGGTATCATGTAAGTAAGTCCATTTATAGGTGATGGCGCACTTCAAACAAGTGGATAGAAATAACCAAGGGAGCGCGACAGACCATTTTAGAGCAAATGCCTTGTTTGGAGCACTCGTCATATATAGTCAAACGAAAATACTTATTAACAGAGATATGTTATAATAAAGAATGTTAATCAACAATAAATTTTCTTTTCGTATCGT
Organism: Pammene fasciana; assembly: GCA_911728535.1. Classification (NCBI taxonomy): domain Eukaryota; kingdom Metazoa; phylum Arthropoda; class Insecta; order Lepidoptera; family Tortricidae; genus Pammene; species Pammene fasciana. The sequence goes on along the minus strand of OU452276.1, from coordinate 12,352,354 downwards.
TGTTTAGTTGGCATTATTTGAGATCTCTTACCCTTACCAGAATAGTTATTAATAGTAGGTAAGTATACATAATATATCATTTTTTTCATCAGGTTTTTCAAATCATGTGCCTACGTCCATAACTTTTTGTACCCAACATTTTAGAACACGTTCTAGATTTGTCATTTATAACATAAGTTAAGTTCTGTGCCCCAAATCAAGCCTGCGAACTTCCAATTTGGCCCACGAAATCGAAACGGTAGAACCAACAGCCGTACAATGTAGCCCGGAAGAAAACTCATATTGTAAGCAGAAGCTCTGGTCGTGGAGTCAAAAAGTTTGATGACCTTCGAGTTGAAGCATGCTTAAGTGGCTACTGCTTAAGACTCCATACACAAAACTAAGATAAATACCATGTTTAGAGCACTTTCGACCCTCAAAAATATTTGATGGTCTCTATTATTTTCTAGTCCCAGAGCTTGTTACAAATGAACGAGACACGTCCGTAACGCTATTATAACGCCGACCTGCCGCCCCCGTCTTCGGAAACAATTAATCCAATCAATTCAAAGGGTTCTATGACTAACTAAATATCACTATTTACGTTATGTACTTACGTGTCTACCACGTTAACACGATTATTATTGTCCTGGTTAATTATTCTCGATGCTTGTAGAGCTTTGGCTAGTCAATACTCAAACGCACTAGAGGCCTATTTAAACTTTAAGAAATCACTTTTTGGTGCGCGCGAGGTATAATCTGGAACAGAGCCCGACTGGGGAAGTACCTCTACTTTACGAGAAACTACTTTACTAGACCTTCCTTATAATATAAGACCATTGCCACGACGAAACTTATTTAATGACGTCGAAAATCGGAAAGTAAATAAGCATAGAGAAATAGAAATATGTTTTTAATATTATATTTCTCATCATTATAAAAACTGTATATAATTCATTTTCTCATAATTTCCCTTCAGTAAGTATCGATTGGCGTTGTCGATAAACGATTTTTAACCTTATTTAAACCCACGTTATGACCGGTAAATATTCGACTCATACATAATTTTACATGTTGTTATAGTAACCCATTGCGAATACGTATTGGTTTGTTATATTCAATTACATGTGAAATATCGTGGCGTAATATGTAGCAATTAGTAGTTACACCCGCCGTTTCAATCTGTTTGCATTGCACTGATGAATAGGTTTGGCAACCAAGAATTAGTACCCACAATATATTTAACGCTGATACCTAATCATAATCATACACAATATTGACAGTATACGCACACCGCGCTGCGCTATTGCGATTTTCACATAATATCATAGTGTCACCGACTGTCATATTTTAATATGAAAATACTTATATAATATTTGTTCAAATGCAAGTAAAATTTTACTTTACTTACTTTAGTAACGCTACACTACGTCTAAGAAAGAGTAATGCAGGTAAAGTAAGAATTAGATATAATAGATATGCCATTTTACATACACACATACATACAATCACGCCTATTTCCCAAAAGGGGTAGGCAGAGATCACGGATTTCCATTTGCTACAATCAATGTAGCAAAACGGCTGTCCGTGAGCCGCTTCTCGCCCCCGTGAAGAACGAGACGTGATGGGTGGCGTACCGCATCGCCGCCATGCAGTTGATTATTAATTAAATTAATCACCACAGCGTTCCCACGAGTAGTAGGGATCAGAGGTCCCCTTATCCCTTAGTCGCCTCTTACGACACTCGCGGGAAGAGACGGGGTGGCACTATTCTAAAGCCGGGGCCACACAGCTTATGCCATTGGCGGCAATATATGTACATCAATGAAACTTTACTTTATAATATATACCATACCTCCCTGATAGGCGTAGGACGCATTTTTGCTAGGACAGATCCTCATTCCTAGTGCCAAGATAAAGATATAATATCACATAAAGCAAATTTCTATTGATGTAAGTACATATTTTGCCTCCAAAATATGCAATTTTTTCTGCACTACTCTAGCACTCGCAAGTCTTAAGGAAAGATTAATGTCTCGTTCCATTTACCAGCCATGAATTTATATAAAGTGGATCAAATTATTACACTTTTTCCCTAACCACAGTTGAACCTTATTACCGAGCATAAAAGTTGATTACAGGAGACTATTAAAAAGTAGTAAAAACGTTCCCATAGAGAGCTTAAAGTAGGGGGCGGTGTCCCACTCGCACTCGTTACAAAATTGTCACATTTGATGGACATTTGACACATATTGACATTTTGATTGTCTGATGACGTCATTACCTCCTTAGTCAAAACGAGACACAATCCCCTAGATAACCTTCTCTTTCAGCCTCATTTTTTGACCGAAGTATTTCATCCACTTCATATATATCCATGTTACCAGCCAGTTTAGCGGACGTGCGAACCGCGGTAAAGTAAATAATCTTCCAGGCCACGTATTCCCATTGCATTCCAGATTTCATACACTAATGAATCAAGTCCATATTTGAACGAGCCAATAACGTTCTCATCTTTGGGCAACCTCTCTAAGACCATTATTGCTAAGCTTTTACAAAGACTCATATGATCAGGGTATTTTGTATATGAAATACTGGCATTAAGTCCGCCTTATGTAACCGTATATTTTTTACTGTGCAATAAAGTTTAAATAAATAAATAAATACAACGCTGCGAGCTACGTGATTCAGTTATATTTATTCGATAACCGCGTATATGTTCGGCTAGGTATTCCTGAAACTCTATGTACAAGAAGACCTGACGAAGGTGAGGAAATAGCACAACTGGACAAAAGTGGTTAAGTAAAAGCCACGACAAGACCCACTAAAAGGTGTAGCGTTTTATAATAACCATGTAATTCATAAACGTCTCTCAGTTCTTGATTAGTTAATTTATGTTTTATCTGTTTCCAACAAAGACATCTGTCAAAGTAACAGACAAGGACAAAACATAAATTAACTCATTCGGGCCTTAGATACATCTATGAATAAGGAGGTTAGTACGGAAGAGATTTCAAAATCTGTACAACTGTCTAACGCTACTTCTTCTGGTGCGTTCGACTCCGTATTTAATGAGTGCCTAATATCAGGAATAACAACCCAGAAAAAGTAGAATGAACGAGCCAGAGTGTCATTTCCCGCGTTATATCTTTTTTTGTTGCAGACATCACATCTGGTACGTGTGTTAATCATAGTGCAAAAACATACACGTCGTGTATCTTTTTTTCACATGAGTTGTCCGTTGAGATGATGTTGGATAAATTAATTTGCAAATAGAGTGTGACTAGGGAAAGCTAAACCCATTAAAATTGTTTTAATAGAAACTCTACTTGTCATTTACCGCATTACACAATTTACATTATATTATGCACATTGCACTGGTAGATCATATTGGCGCGTTATTCAGTTTTATTTATTTATTTTAACTTTATTACACATAACATAAAAATTTACAAATGGCGGACTTAATGCCTAAAGGCATTCTCTACCAGTCAACTACGCTTTATACGCTTAATAGTTATTTAGTAGATTATATACACAAACAACAAAATGCAAAACATTTCTAATTATGTAATTTTACCCCCAACTTTATAAGTAAGCAAATTTTTACTATTAAGTAAGACCATTTAATTATTACCTACCGAATGACCTATGTATTCAAATTAACAGAGTTTCCCCGTTGATGTGAATATTGGTTAACATATTAAACAAAAATATCCAATCGAACCTGTGTAAACTTATGAGTGCAAACACTCAACGCGTTTCGTTTTTTCAATATAATTTCGACATCAAAGAATTTCATCGCCTGATGGTTTCCATCGTGTGTACCTACCATCAGTTTAAGTCAAGAGCGAGGAATCTGTTTTGCGTTAGATGTGAATGCTCTGTAGAAGGAACATCCATCAAGAGGCCGACCGCCCATCCGTCCAAGCGTATCTTTCCAATTGCTTACCGAGATAGGCGAGAGGCAAACAAAATAGTAGTTTACGCTCTCTTAGTTTTAACGAATCCCAAAGTTACGTTACAGTGGTTCCAAAGAAAACCCGACTCGTTCGCCGTCGCGCTTTGAATAACAATGTCCACCAAAACCACTCACAGTAGCCACATTTAAAAATGCTTCTATAAACAAATAAATTTTATCACATGCGTTAACAGATAAACTAAATAAACAAACATAATATATACACTCATAAAAACATTCCACGAACTTGTAGCTTTAGATTTCGAGGTCTTGACAGCGCTTAAAATTCATGAGGGTCGTTAAGCTTCAAATGTAGCATTTCAAGTGCTTATCATCTTTATTACGTTGAGTTGGGCGGGAATATCCATATTGTGGTCACCGCACGGCGTCTCATTTGGCGCAGACAGCAATTACTCGGCTGATTAATGCGAGGAGTGTTTCGCTACTTGTTGCGAGCGAACGAGCCCGCTCTAACTACTAGGCCCTCTATTCAACTCACCACGCGAAGGCTCGACTCTAACGAACCAATGCAACTACAATCTACATCGGGGGGCCGATTTTTGACTTTCCAGCGGTCGAATTCAAAGATTTTAAGCTCGAATATAATCGCACACAAAAGTTTGTTGAAATTATTTACGCATGAAATTAATAATAATGATGATTTTAAATTACTATCGCTGTTATTTTTAAAACATCATTTCTTCGTTTTATTCAGGGTTATAAATGTCAGATACGAGCACTCGTATCTCAAAAATCACCCCCCGGATCCATATTGGGTCACATAAAATTATTTAGCATTTTTTCAGTAATAACGTTTTGTGATCAGAATTATCATTCGTCATTCCTGGTAATATTTTTTTTTCATATAACGACTTTGTTAATAATTGTTTGTAGTCCGATTTTTTTGTAACATAATAATACAATTACCTACGTTTTTTGTTGATAGGTAGTCATTTCTGTGACAGGGTCGACGAAGCCCCCGCTTCGCGGGGGCTTCTATTCTGGGTAGTTAAGTAGTTATGCCCTTCGGGCAGGATGACACACTAACCTAACCGAAACCAAAATTGTGTTGTGTTGTGATCGCAAGATACCTAACTCTGGAAAGTTAACATTAGTATATTTATATTGATTTACATTATAAACTTAAATAATTCGGAGTAACGATCGTTATGAACAAAGAATACTTATAAAAAATGATAATTATGATTAAAAAAATTATGAACAGCTATTTCGGACTTCCAATAATCGGAAATCACTTATGCCTGAGTCGAACGCTTGTTAAGCTTAGAGAATAAGAAGCATGTATTGTCACCAAGCCGATACCATCTCGCAAGCAGAAGCTCTCAAATAAATATGGGACTAAACTAAGAATAGACTAGCGTCCAACTACGGTGATAAATTGTTCGACGCCGCTTCCTGAAATGCGCTTCTGTTACTTTTGAACAACAGTATCTTCTACGTTTTTTTATTACTATAAATTATTGTCTCCAAAAAGTCGTAAACTTTGAGACTAAGAAAAATGCGTGGGCATTTATAAATATGACTTTTTTATGCGTCTTATTTCTGCATAAGAATGTCTCATAAAGAAACCAAGCGCCCTCGCAAAAGGTAGCCTCAGTAGGTTGGATAATTTCGGGTAAAAAAGGGCGGAAAATGAGAATATTTCTCTTTACGACTAGGTTACACCGCCATGTCAAGAACACAAACGGGCGCTTGAAACGCTGTTCTCTCTTTTATAGCCCTCTTGGTATAAAGGGACTCTAGACTCCGAGAGTTTCCTACTTAAAAACTAAACGAATTTCTGAGGTATAAAACAGGTTTTATATCAAAGTGACTACCATCTCGTAGCTTCATTTAAATTCTAAAAACATCCTGAACTTTAAGCAATCTAATACAGCTTAGTAGTTACGGCAACGTGGCTCTGTTAATGAAGTTATTTCAAGTCTTGTAAACTTTAACGCTTTCTTGTAATTGGGAGTTAGTACAAATTGCACACGATTACCTGACGCCGGTGTGTCCCGCGGGCCGGCGATGGGGCACAAAGGTCGAGGCATAGATACTACATTTTTAAGATACGCCGCTCTCGAAAAACGCAATAGCAAATGATTATTATCGCGTAGTCGTGTCTACACTTGCTTGTAGTTGAGTATAATATCAATAATATCATTACCGTTAGTGTGGACGTGAATAGGTACATCATGCTTACGTACTATCAACTCGCATTTCCACTAACGTTTCATGGTATAAGTGTGCCATACAGCAACCAAAACTTGTGGACATCAACTCCAAAGGCATCCACTTTCGTTGAAAAACATTATAAATATTATAATTTTGCTCCTAAAGATACATCTGGCCCCGGCATATTATAGTGACCGGTTCTGTAGCTCAGAAATATCTAGTAAAGAAATTCTGTTTTATTTTTGTATGACCCAGCTTTCTAACAGCAGCATTTCTGCTCCAGTATCAAGTAATCTGTGCCATAAAGGTCGCGATTAGATGCAAACGACGCCACTGCTGATGGCTCATTTACCTCCTGAATAACGCATTGATATTACCCGCGCCCTTGTTTACGGCACTTACGCCTAAATGGGACGAGGTAAAAAATGCTTCCTTTGAAAAATTGGTTTGGGATGAGCCGGCTACAGGGCTGTTATTAATATCAGGTAAGGATTATCGTTAGATTAGTTTGAGGATGCTCGTAATGTTCGTTTTAGGATGACCCTAGGTGTTAGGCGCGTTGTAAAATATACACACAAGATGCCGTATTATAATTTTGTAATACATTAAAAACGCAATCTACCTTTAACATAACTCCAACACAAAACTTATAAATAAAAGCAAATTCTGATATTTCTGATTCATACGTTTAGGCGTTAGGTGTATTGAGTACTTAATGCGTTGGAGTTATATTGTAGTTGGATCGTGTCGTGTCTAAACGTGTTTTAAAGTTAGAATACGTCCCAAGAACAATGTTAACGAGTCACTGTCTGTGAATTTTCTAAATCAAGTGACCTGTTTTAATTTCTCTTAAATGTAAAACAATTAAAATTTTGTGATTATTTATTTCTACCCTTGTCCGCCGCTTCGTCTGCGTCAGAAGTCATTAGCAACTTTTAACCCCAGTTTTTCCTCCAAAGATGAATAAAAAAAAGTGAAAGTTCACATACACAATTAAAAAGATATATTCCAGATTTCTCTATTCAACGCGAAATATCAAAGAAGAAACAGGTCAATCAAAATACTATTGATGTACGTATCCTTTTAATATTACATTATCTAATATGTGTTATCAGTTAATTACATTTCGTAATTTGATATTATACAGCTCATTAGAATTTGGGAATTGGATCATTGTAATGGATAAGATGTATGTAGGTATTTATTTGCAAATTGTTACGTTATACATAAATGGTAATAGGAATTTGTATATAGGTATTGGCTGTATGGTACCTATATAATGTAAAGTACACATTTTTGAAAATTGTAATTGGCTGTCATACTGTTTACCAAGATTTCTTACTATGTTTAACTGTCTTATATTTTATATACTTTTATACCTAAAAAGAGTTCCTCTTGTAAAGCCGGTTAAATATGTATGTTTCACGCGGTCGTTCAGGTCGAAGATAAATTGATTTACGCCTTGTTCATCGAAATTGTATAAACACAATAACGATTTTAATTGCAGAATATAAATACGTAAGCCCCTCAAAATGTATTTTAAACTCAATTTATATTACCATGAATATAAATATAAAAAATATGACTTTTCACAGAATTTTAACCGCGATAAGCGCAAGCTAGACTTAAAGTTTACAAAAGATAATACAAGTGTTCAAGCTCTGTGCAGAATTTATGACTTCAAACTTTGTAAAGGATGAATTAAGGGCAGGAGTAGTCTGATAAATTTTAAGATATGAAATTATTTAAGAATGAGTTAAACTATCAAATGTGTTTTTTTTTCTGTTGTTATTAATTACTTAGGGCCGGTTGCACCAAACCATCTGTTAACGTCAACGTCATCGATAAAAAATAATGTATGAAAAAGTTAACAGTTTTCTATGCCATGACAGCTCCGTAGCCATATTTAACGTTGAGGAGTCCGTTAATTGTGCGTGCAATCCACCCTTAAGAGTCGCCAGGACGCTCGCGTTCCCATACAAACGTAGTTTAGCTCTCATTTTAAAACGACCTGTTTTATGCAAAAAATTGTAATACAAAGAAAATATAGCAAAAATAAGATTTGTATGTAAATCTGTATCTGGCTGTATTTTCTTTGCATTACAATTTTTTGCAACGAAGACAAATTACCGACATAGATCTGTACTACTAGAATGCCCATGCCAAATTTCGTGGTTCTAAAGCATGTCGTTTTAAAATGAGAGCTGAACTACGTTTGTATGGGGATGCGAGTTCACGCGAGCGTCCTGGCGACTCTTAATGATTAAAATTTCACCATTTCGTAAATTAAACCGTAGTTTTGCACCCGGATACGTCATATTAGAATATTTTAACAAAGAACTGTAGGTAGTTTATAATAAAAATACGTAGTTTAAAATTCCCCAAACCAACCGCGTTCATGGCGACTTGGCCTTATCCCGCCCGCCAGTGAACTCGCGCGATCAATGGGTTTCCACACTTTCCACAATCTTCCGGGCTCTACCAAATACCGCCCAACTGATAGAGTATCTACTAAAAAACTACAAGTGAAATAACAATTGACGCTCGTAACATACGAAATACAGTGTGTTTCTGTAATAGGAGCAATAAATTAAAACGTAGTTTCTACTCCTCAAACCAGGAAACGTTTGTTCAGCGACTTTTAAAAATAACGTATGGTTTGATTTTTAGGACACTTTAAAGTTTTTTCGAACACGCAATGTATTCCGAAATTGACTATGTCTGTAGGGTGACAAGCAATGTCAATTAGACGGATTTTAACGTTCATTGAAAATACTATTTAGTTTGTATGAAAAAGAAACAATCTACAAAATACGTATTTTTTTAAAGTTGTTGAACAAAAGTTTTGTAGTTTGAGGAGTAGAATCTATGTTTTAATTACAAAAGCAAAGAAAAACACTTGAAAGAAGGATGACTTTTTTCTCTTCCGCTTGTTTTCCCGTATTACTTACTTATTTTTCTAGGACATAGAGCATGTATCGTGCGTGGAAATCAAATAAATTAGATTCTCCATTAATCACGTCACATTGAACTCCTAATAACTCCTCCGTGAGCAGGGCACGTTAAATCCACAATAGATCACATTTCTCAAAGCAGATGGAGTAGTTTTCCACTTAGTAGGTGCACAATCACGTTTATAAAATAGTTGTGCTTTTATGTGAAATGGTAAACGACGGGCGTCAACGCTGGGGCTCAGCGTTAGGGTTACTAGACATCAGGATTTTTCGTGCTATGTTGGAAATATTGTTATCAAAGTAGTAGGAATTAAGAAATAAAAAATAATAGATAAAATTTATAGAATAAATACTTAGCGTATTATGAAGTTTATTGTAATGTTAGTAAGACACAATATGGACGATATAAAAAACTATTAAAACAATTAGTTATCTTAAACAGATTTTTCGAATCATTTTATATCGACCACATATCTTTAGGCACTCCACACACCTGATCTAAATTCAGCAATTCATACACTAAATCAGCCGGATATGCATAAATTTGTCTATGGTAGCGGAAATTTGCCTATGGCGTCCATACAATTCAGCTAGCATAGACAAATTTAAGCATTGCGTCCAAGAATTTCTGAACTCAGAACTGAATACAGATCAAGTGAGTGGGATGCCTTATCCTGGTAACATTTCCGTCAACGTTCGGAATTAATTTAAATGTAAAAAAATCTTTACTACATATAGGTACGGGATATTTTAATAATGGCATGATATTCTACAACAACTAATAGACATTGTCAGGCTTTTCTAAATTTCCACCTGATAACCCTACTCGGAGAGTGGGCAGGTTACTGGCCGCGCGCTTTGTAACCCGAGCACGGCCCTCGACTTTATACGGCTACTACTCGCGCCCAGGGAACTCTAATTCGCACCAGGATTTTTACGCCTTGAGTACCAGGATTATGACTTCAGTCCATTTCGCTTATTAGTCTCAAAGGGGAAGTAGCGCTTTGCTTATCCTGTGTAAAGAACAAATGATTGTTGTTCGGAACGTGCCGTGTACGTTATTTCGAGATACTTAGTTGTGTCGATAACAGTGTTTTCGCATCAATTTCTGTTGTTATTGCAAAATTGAATGTTGTTTTCTATCTTGTTATGTGTATCTCGTACTTTCTACTAAGTTCAGTTCCATGTACACAATACAGAATGGGTTATTGAGATTTGTGTTAGGTACATGTTTTAACATGTTACTTAAGGTGTTATATGTACATGTCACATGAATAACACCTTAGCTTTTTCGTCAACACCCAATGTAATAATGCCATATATGTATTTTTTTAACCGACTTCAATTCCATGGAAGAAGGAGGTTCTGCATTTGGTTTGGTGTTTTTTTTGTAATGAGTGTTTGTGCCAAAATAAAGAGAAAAAAAAACAACTACGTATACAACGATAGGTATCTTCAATTATAAAGTGTTTTTAAAGCATTTCATACGGAGCTATTAGCACAATGTATAAAAGTATAAATAAACTACGAATAACATAGTGACAATGTCTAAACCATTTTTATCAAAGTCACAAAGTCTACCAAAAAATAATAAATTAAACATGTTCATTTTTAATTTCCTTGTATTTGTGGTCTTTGTTACCAATAAATTGAATGCTAACGCAAAACCAGACCAACTAGTACAAAACATTTAAAGAACTTCTGATTGAATAAGCTCTAAGTGTGATTGGACTTACATTGCAGTACAAAGGCTGCCAGCTCGGCGGCAAGGTCGAAGTTGACGGGCAGCCGGCCGCGAAGCACGTCTTGCTTCACTTGCAGGAACAACTGGTACCTGCACAAACACACATGCATTACATAACAACTACTTGTGTATACTCTGTTTCTTTAATTTGAGGTGTGCAATAAAGAATATTTATGTTATGTTATGTTATAACATACGATACGAGTAAGTAAACATACGAGTAATACTCAGGCATTTGTTATTAATAACGTACTGTTTACACTAATAGGTACTGAACATACTGAAATTCAATGTCAATAAATAGAGATATAAGACAAATCCCACATCAATATTTAAAATCTGCTTAATGGTTTTGGCTAGAGAGCTCGCTAAGGAATAGGTTACAACACAGGCACATGTTAAGGCATACGCTCTAATAACTTCACCCTCCTTTCTTTAGCTGTTCAGTAAAAAAATACAACGCCTGCCATTTTTTTAATGGAAGGGCGAAAGTAATAAGAAAATTAAAAACGATTTTTCTCAAAGAAAAATGCATAGAAAGTTACGCTTGGAATGCTTGCTAAAGTTGCCTCGAGATAATTAAATAAGAGATAGAATTAATTTGTAACTCATTTCTCTCCTTCTGGTATTGCGCTTAGTAAAAAAGATCTAAGGAAATACAGCCCTTGTTGAGAGATTAAATATTAAAAGAGCATTAATGTAAAAATGCTCGAGCATTAAATGTGGCTCTTATCTAAAGCATCTACGGGAAGATGTTTCCTTGTGCAGTACCACCGCTTTTGGGGGCGGCGGACATCGTAATAACGAAATTTTAATAAAACATTTCAATTCCCGTAGCAAGCCTACGTGGAAATAAAATATAATGAATACTTTCAAATATTCCACTTAACTGCCTCCAATTGTACCATTGTTGAAAGTAAAACTTTCGAGGTAAAGGGAAACCAGAAATTAGAACCGTGCCTCAAAAAATACAAATGAGAAAAAGAAATTAACAGTCCACGTTCTAACGATAAATTAAAACGGAAACTTCCTTTTATACATTATTAAAGAATCCAATTAGAAGTGTTTTTAAATTAATTTTGCTTTTCAATTAAGCCTTTGGACTCATGCAGGGATTACGAGGTTCACAAGTTATCGCACAAACACTCTAGAGAGAGACCCGCATTGTTATTTATTTACGTCATAAAATTTTGCAGTTGGTAATAAAACTACGGTTGTTAAAGTAGGTAGCACTTCAGTATTTTATGTGTACTAAACCAAGCTTACATGTACGTTTTAAATATTAATGATGATCCACTCTATTGGGTAGGTTCCTATTGTTCATTTGATATAAATTTGATAGATACTCTATTTTATTTTATTTTGTTTGAGGTTGTTAATTATTATTTCCTATATTACGTTCTTGTATTCCTAATATTTTAGTAACCTCTCGTCAGCCATATTGTAATGAAATGAAGGATTGTGCAATACTAGGTACGTTCAGTTAGAAAGGATAAAGCTATCGTTATGGTTCGTTAAAATAAATATTTCTGTTAGTGGCTCAATAAATTTGTGTATAACATGCAAACATAAATATGTTTATATTTATGTTTGCATGTTATACACGTGGTTCCGTTTGTTTCGAAGCTGAACGGTTGTCAGTTGTCACGCGTGGTTTTCCCATGACGTACGTAATGCCTAAGCAGCTACGCATGTGGACGTGGGAGCGATCCCTCTCTCATGTACGCTATCTGTCTGGCTCTAACTGTTTGGTTTATGGATTCAATGAGCCCACGTCACAGTCCTCTCTGTCTACTTAACTTAGTAGCTTTACCGATATCGAGTTAATAGTCCGAGAGACGCATGATAACGTAAGAATTTTCAAGTGTTATTTTGGACAACACCATCGTAAATGGGTAAGTAAAGTACGTTTTGATAATCTGTCATCTATTTATGACTGAAGTAAGTCATGTAAAAAAATAGGGTCAATTACTGTACCTAACAAATATTATTGAAGCTTTTAATTATTATTACTAACTTTATTCTGCGCTAAATGTGCGTTTGTTTTCATAGTTTTATATTGGACTCTCCAATTTTCTCTGCTTGTTCGCATGTGTGTATGCGTTAGTAGCCTAGCATTAGTTTAACTTAAACTATATTGTTATTACCTGTGGGTTCCTTTAATTGGCTTTCTGTGTATATTCGGTTTTATTACTGTAATTTAAAAGCTGGTGGTTCTCCTTAACATTAATAAATAAATAAAACCAAGCTTGGTTAAGTTCCAACAACGACCAACAATTAAGGACAAAATAAAAGCCGTCCCATAGGACAAAGTTCATAGACACATACACATAACCTGTATAACACGAAGTATATAGTTTTAATAATATCCGTGGGTCCGAGGTGATGGCAAAGTGCTGAGTAGCGTGAAGCGCAGATGTCTTTTATAGTTTCGATCCCAGCCGGTCTGCCACATATTATTATCGGCGTACGAATAATTCCTTGTTCGCGTCTGTTACCTAAATTGCCAATCGTAAAACTTTTTAATAATGTTAAGTCTCTGGTTAAAGTTTAATCTGGAATTTATAATACTTTAGTACTATGCACCATCTAAATATTTTAGAATATTTGAGTATCTATGAGAGTTTGTGGGAAAAAAAATAAGTTTTTGTGGTTTATATAGGAAGTAATGAATTCTTACTCACTTCATCATAACGTCTCTATCATCTTCTCTTTCGGTGCAGACTCTCTAAATTGTAGTTTTGTACTTGAATTAATCTATTGATTTGTCTTTTTGAGTAGTTAAACGTTTGATTCCATTACTAACAACAGAAAGCACCGGTAACCTGATGCGCCTTTTTGTAAGTAAAAACCTACCTAATTTTGTTATTTAGGTGCATAGTTAATTAATTTCCCCTATTAAATATGTATGTACATGAACCGGTAACATACCTATGTTTATTTTATTGATAAATATATGAATAACACTACGAAAGGTAAAATTAATGTAGCTGCCGTTTTAAATATTAATGTACACGTTAATTTATTATTCAAAAGCACAGTTAGCGGTTTCGGCCAGCCTTTTTATCATATATCATATACGCACTATATGGGATTAGGTCAGTGGTACAAGACTCAGCAAACAGGTTTCATATCGACGCTTAAAGTTTTAAACATTATAAGAAAACAAAGCATCTATTTTTATACTTAACATGAAATAATCGTAAACGGATGCGAACAGTGTAGGTACACGTAGCAATGCAGGATTTTTAATTAAACTGTTAAAACTTTACGCCCTAAGTACATCAAAAATGCGTCCATTACAGCCCTATTGCTTAATTAATAATGAAGAAAGTAAATAACTTATTCTTTCAATAAAAACTACGTGAATCTTTTAAATCAATACGAATAAGATGGACGGTTTTCCGACAGCGTGATAATGACAGTGTCCGCCTATTTCAATCGGGCGGTGTTAAAAAGTGACGGTTATGATGTCAGTAAAAAATAAATCAGATATATGATATGATATATGATAAATTAATAACTCTATTGTCTTACAGTCACGGGACTAAAAGTCGTGATTGTTTCTTTTAAATATTTAAATGAAAAGAGCATGAACGTAAAGGAAACACTTTTTCTTGCAGGTATGCTCCTTTGAAAACGTTCACAAAATTAAGAAGAAATGAAATAACATAAAATAAAGTATTATTAAGTTCAAAGTTTCTGGCGTTCTTTGAATACAACAAGTACAAGGCTGTAGCAGTATTACTTTAATTGTAAGTAGATCTTGTTCTTTAAATTCCATTCATGTTGTTTGGTTAATAAGTTTAATAACTTATTTAATGAAAATAGTTTAATATGGGCTGGTAGGCAATACGTTCTATTAAGCTTATGGGGTTTAAGAGTAGAGGAAGAAAATGGAAAGGGTACGTTCACTTGTATCTAATGATCTTTTTAATGATATATAGGTATTTTTTAGAAAGTATGTAATACTTATTGTACGTGTGAGTACATCCAAATCTTATTATTTATGTCAGTACCCATAGGTTTCTAGTAGTGTTACATGTAGTTGTATTTAACTTTATGACAACTATTTATATTATATTAATTACATTACGTAAGTAATTACATTCCACATCAATACAGAAATTTGCATTACAAAAAAAAAAAAGTTAGTTAATACTGTACGTTGGTTTAAACTCTACGCAAGAAAATAAGCCAGATTATAAAATAACTAAAGAATAACCATGAAACTGAAGAATAACCAAGCAGTAAGAAAAAATAACCAAGCAATGAATTGTAATGTTACCTCGTGATTTCCTCCAATAACTTGCAAGGGTCGGCCGCGTAGAACTTGACTCCGAAGTAGAAGGTGTGCGGGTCGGAGCCGCGCAGCTGCCGCCGCAGGCGCTTCCCGGCGTCCAACCAGTGCTGTTGCAACCACAATGCGTCATTGATAATAGTAAAAAATATCATAATTGTTTTCTTTGCCTACGAGTGTGGGTATGAAACTGAGGTTTTTGTTCTGTAGTCTGATGCTTGAATATTGATTCAAATTTTTAGTGTAAAAATAATATTGATACGTTCATTTAGTAAGGGAATCACAAATTGCTCTTGTAGAAATCGGAATCTTCAGTGCTTATGGAAATTACAAAATACTTTTTTTTGGTGTAATGTTACTCGCAACACTTACACGTGAAAATGCATATGTTTTATTGCATAAGTATTAAATACGTGTTGGTATGTTTCATAATATAGTTACGTGTCGGTATGTACAGTAGGAAAAAACTTTAAAGTAACAATCAGGCATTTTTATAAAAAAAACATATACCTCGTAAGCATCATAATTAATTTTGTGGTTTAATCTTTCTAATTTAAAACTGTCATCATTAGGTTAGCCAGAACCCATTAATATATTTTCATCATCTATTAAATAGTTCATTCTTTCAGTAGTAGGTATCAAAATGCGGTATGGAGGTTCTTATCTATATGTTTAATTCGTTTTCGAGTAGTGATGTGTGCATGCAGTTGCGCGTAGCGATGCACCACATCAACAATATCAATACATAGATGACTGAAGAAAGTTTGAAATGATAAAAAAAAACTATTTAAAAATTAACTTACGGTTTGGTTATCCTGGTCAACGTATCGCAAGCCGAAGTAGGCAGTCTCCAGTAGGTCTAGGTGCCGGAACACCACGTCCAAGAGCGCCTGCCCCGTACTGTTGTCCTGTAAGCACAGATAACCTCAAACACTAGATACATCATAAGTACAACTCGGGGTCACCATGCATCAGTGCTCCCGTACTAATTTTGTATGAGAGCGCGACCGCTTATTTCAATTGAGTTAAAGTTTTTGATCATTACTCATGTGAATTAAAAATATCCACAAAAATCAAGTTACAGGGGCGAACCTGGATTGTTATACTACAAATTGGTGTATATTGCGATGGGCTGTTCGAATCGTAGAAATTTACGAATAAATTTGCACTGATGTGTGGTGACCTCGTGCTCCCTGTAAAAGCTTAATGATGAGGTGTCTGTGTAGTCTGTGCCTGTAAGAAAACAAATAAGTATTTACATTTATTTTATTTATCGCATGGCTTACACGTCACTGGATATACACTGAAAAAATGCCTTGGTTGATTTTACGAAATTTTTATTGGTTGATTTCGATTTTGTAAAATTTAGTACAAAATTAGTTAATATCACAAAACCTGCAAGATTGAAGTTACGAAACATACTTGGATTGACGTCGTAAACAAGTACTTTTGTAGATTTAAGCTACACGATATGTAAAACTTACCAAACTGTAGGAGTATATTTTACAAAACGTCAAGTTTAGTAAATAATACAAAATCTATTTGTAGATTTTGCACACACAGTACGTAATAATTACCAAACTGTGTAAATATAATTTACAAAACTATGGATTTATTAAATAATACTATATTTTCTTGTAGACATTAGTAAATACAATTAGTTAAACTTACCAAACTGTATTAGTAAAACTTACAAAACCTTTACTTTAGTGAATAATACTAAATATTTTTGCGATTTTTAGAAAACCAGTTTGGTAAAATTACCAAACTATATAAGTAAAACTTACAAAACTATTACTTTAGTAAATATTACTAAATCTCTTTGAGAATTTTAACTTACCAGTTTGGTAAACTTACCAAACTGTATAAGTAAAAGTTACAAAACTGTTACTTTAGTAAATAATACCAAAATCTCTTTGAAAATTTTAGCAAACCAGTTTGGTAAAATTACCAAACTATATAAGTAAAACTTACAAAACTATTACTTTAGTATATAATACTAAATCTCTTTGAGAATTTTTAACAAACCAGTTTGGTAAACTTACCAAACTGTATTAGTAAAACTTACAAAACTATTACCTTAGTAAATTATACTAAATCTCTTTGAGAATTTTAGCAAACCAGTTTGGTAAACTTACCAAACTATATAAGTAAAACTTACAAAACGATTACTTTAGTAAGTAATACAAAATATCTTTGAAAATTTTAGCAAACCAGTTTCGTAAACTCGTCAAACTGTATAAGTAAAAGTTACGAAACTATTACCTTAGTAAATAGTACTAAATCTCTTTGAGAATTTTAACAAACCAGTTTGGTAAACTTACCAAAGTGTGTAAGTAAATGTTAGGAAACTATTTCATTAGTAAATTATACTAAATCTCTTTGAGAATTATAGAAAATCAGTTTGGTAAACTTACCAAACTGCATAAGTAAAAGTTACCAACTGTTACTTTAGTAAATAATACCAAAATCTCATTGAGAATTTCAGCACACCAGTTTGGTAAACTTACCAAACTGCATAAGTAAAAGTTACGAAACTATTACCTTAGTAAATTATACTAAATCTCTTTGAGATTTTAAGCAAAACAATTTGGAAAACTTACCAAACTGTATAAGTAAAGGTTACAAACTATTACCTTAGTAAATTATACTAAATCTATTTGAGAATATTAGCAAACCAGTTTGGTAAACTTACCAAACTGTATAAGTAAAAGTTACAAAACTGCTACTTTAGTTAATAATACCAAAATTTCTTTGACAATTTCAGCACACCAGTTTGGTAAACTTACCAAACTACATAAGTAAAAGTTACGAAACTAATACCTTAGTCAATTATACTAAATCTCTTTGAGCATTTCAGCGAAACAACCTTTGCCAGAATTTCATTTAACGTGATTTCATAACTATACTTTACTACAATAGCCAATTTGCCATTATCAGTGTTATCCATAATAGTCACTTGCCATATGCTTGCCATACAATTTTATTGCCATATTGAATAAAAAATCTCCTATAAATAAGGGTCGCCACACACCTAGCGGTTTTCCTCGCGGAATTACCGGAAGTAGCGGAAATTTGTCTATGGTAGCGGAAATTTGTCTATGGTAGCAGATTTTTTGTATGGAAGCCATAGACAAATTACCGGAAGTAGAGGAAATTCATAGACAAAATGCTTAATTTGTCTATGAATTTCCGCAACTTCCGGTAATTCCGCGAGGAAAACCGCTAGGTGTGTGGCGACCCTAAGTCCCTAATGTTGTGACACCCAACCGGATGTGACACTCGCTCTGATTTCTATCGGAAAAAGTCTGCCGTTTTTTGCGGGGGAGGGGATCATCAAATGTATAATGTAAATAGTCACGTCAAATAAACGTCAGTCCATACAATGACCACTGGTCATACATTTTCGGCAGAACGCCTGTCAATGGCTATTCCGCTTGGTTTAAAGCTCTAAGGTTATTAAAAATAAAATATGGAAAAAAAGATGTGGCATACGTCATACGTAACATTCTGGCATCAACATCAAAAATAACGTTATGTTAAATGAATATACATTGTATTGAGGAAAAAATAATTAAATATGCATTCTAAAATTATGGCAAATGAAATTATATGATATGAATGTCTGGCAAAAGTAAGAGAGTTATAGCTTATTGAGCTTATTAATGGAGCTAGTTCGATTTCTGTAAAATTGTCCCCTAACCCTAACCAATTTATTACTTTAATAGATATTCATAACATGACAAAAAAATGCTTGAATCTCTAAGATTCTGACTTAGGACTACTTGTGCCTTAGGTACATTTACAAGCCATAATTTATGAAATACCGGATAAGGGACATCACACACTTGATCTGAATTCAGAACTTCGTAGACATAATGCTTAATTTTTTCTATGGTTTCTTCAATTTGTCTATGGTATCTGATTTTTGTATGGAGGCCATAGATAAATTTCAGCCACCATAGACAAATTTAAGCATTTCCGTCTGATTTTGTCTATGAATTTCTGAATTCAAATCAGGTGTGTGATGACTGATGTCCCTTAGACGTATTTTATACTAAATTTTAGTTGGTATAAAATATGTGTTTTTTAAACAAAACCTAATCAAAATACATACCTACCTGATAAGACGAATTAAACATTTAGGTCACGGCTTATGGTACCTAAACCTAATGTTTATATATGAAAATATAGAGGTCTTAAAATATTCAAATAAGCTACGTTAGGGACAATGTTTTTTTTATAAGTTATGTGTGTTATGTGTCTTGACACACTATAATTTCAATTTAAATGCGCAATAAAAAAATAAGCATAACAAGAGTTAAAGGGCAGATATCCCGTTTTTGGCCGGCTGGAATATACTATAGTTCGTTTTTTTAGATTAGAAATAAGTTGAAAGAAGGATTTACAGGGTTTCTTTATCAGGCACGATACGACACGATACATGTCACAACTGTCAACGTAAAAATATGTGGCCTTTAAAACTATAATGATACAGGGTGGGCACAAGGAAACCGACAGATCTTACCCGCGCATTTCTGAGACCAAAAGGAATAAAAAACGGTACCGGTATGTGAGTTTAGGTGAATCTCGCCAAAAAAAATCTATTTTTTTTAAATTAGAACTAGACATTTTCATGTGCACAGAACTGTGCACATGAAAATTGAATGTTATTTTTAAAATGAACGCCTAAAACGAAATGATACATTTTATCAAAATAAAATATAGTTTATGCAAAGTATTCCTTGTCACTTTGATATAGTCTGTCAATAAAGATGTATAAAATACTAGTATGCCCAATAGTGGCAACAACGCCATCAATAAGGCGTTATGTGCTGAGTAATAATAATAATAAAGATTTTTTAAATTGGTATTAACTCTGAAACTAGGCATATTCCAGAAAAGTTTATAGGACATTTTAGTCTGTAAACATGATCACGAATACACTATTAAAATCTGTCGGCTACTCGTGCCCACCGTGTATATAATTATTTGTGTGTATATTAAAGCCATGTAAATGTTAATTAGAATAATATGAATTATTTAACAGCATTTTAATATAATAGTAGACATTTGTACGAAATAATTTATTCTTATCAAGTTTGCACACTAAAAAACCTAGAGAAAAAGAGGTTCGAAACAAATGGTTTCCGATTTAAAACGTACAGTCACCGGCAATAGTATCTTCCTTCATGAAGGCCGCAAAAGTATGTGACACGCTCTTATGGCCCTACAAATAAGAGCGTGTCACATATTTTTGCAGCATTCATGTAGGAAGATACTTTTGCCGGTGACTGTACGTGCTTCACTGTCAGTTTTTCAATTTTCACTTGTCTCGTATGTGAAAATCAAAACGATATTGTGTTTTTATTGTTATGTTAGTTCTAGTTTGCAAATTGTCATTATTTATTCACA
Organism: Pammene fasciana; assembly: GCA_911728535.1. NCBI lineage: Eukaryota > Metazoa > Arthropoda > Insecta > Lepidoptera > Tortricidae > Pammene > Pammene fasciana. Next base: position 12,331,823 of record OU452276.1, on the reverse strand, counting down.
AATGTGAACTTTTGATCGTGTTAACTAATCATTTCTTGGTGCTTTCAGTGTGTTAAAATTGAACAGTCAAACAGAACAGATTAGAACAGGTTGGTAACTTCTGTTTCAACAACTTTTTGAAAACATGTGTTTTTAAGATTGTATTTTTTTCATGCAAACTTAATAGTATTTTCAATGTACGTTAAAATCTTATTGACATTGCTTGTCAGTCTCGTCACCATACATACATAATCAATTTCGGAATACATTGCGTGTTCGAATAAACTGTAAGCTATACTAAAAATCAAACAATAAGTTATTTTTAAAAGTCGCTGAACAAACTTTGTCTTGTTTGATAATGATCAGTTATAAATATTTGAAAACGTCGTTTAGTTTGAGAAGTAGAATCTACGTTTTAATTTTTTGCTCGTTACAGGTCACCCCGGTATATACCTAATACTCGTATAACTAGTAGACAAACTTGAAGAAGCTATTAAACGAGCATTTGGAATAATTATTTGTATTCTTTCTGTGTAGGAACGTACAAGGTATTTATTGGAAATAGTAACTGCATAATGTGTATTGCGCAATTATTTACCAAAGTAGACTACTAAAATTAACCCAAAATGTTTTGTAAATTATACAAAATTTAATTTGGTAATGCGTGGCAGTGAGAGGGCGAGATATGTAAACAAACGTGCGCGCACGAGACAGCGCTTACGCTCATTCTTCCGCCCCGCCCGCTCCCCACCAGCGAAAGACGCGCGTGCGCCAGCTCTGGCAGCTGAGGATGGCCAGCGGCCATTTTGATCTAACAGCGAGCCGAGTCGGCTGCATCTCGCAAGTTTTGCGCTGTTTATGATTCTCTAGTTTACTTTTACTTTTTGTGTTAACTTAACTGTGCTAGGTGCTATGTTCGTGTACAAAATGGCACCTAAAGAAGATGGAGACAGCCTGTATTTAGAAGATTGGGGTTTATCGAACACCACCATCAATAATTTTGCGGGTAAGTCTTGCCTATAATATTGCATCATCATCCCGTATTTACCAAATTATTTATTAATTCTCTTTTTCATAATGTACAAATTCTGGATTTTTGACATGCCCGAGATGCGCGTATACTACGAATCATATTATAGAAAAAATAATTAATGTGTGTCGTTTGGCGTTTACGAAACAAGAAATTAAAATTTTACGAAAGTCAACTTAAGTAAGTAGGTAAGTCCTTTACCAAATTAAAATGGCATCGCTTGTTTTTTCTTTCAGATAATGAAATAACTTTCAAACATATGAAAGAAATCCAGGACTGAAAGAGCTGATCCCAAATCTCTAAGAGAGAATATTATTCAAGAGAGGTCTCGTGAAGTTACGTAGGTAAGTAAACAGACTCGATTATTATTTTCTCGTGTTGAAATTATTTGCACAGAGGTATTCTATACGCGAGGCCTGTATGTTATCTTCTAATAACACTTGCTACGGACGAGTCCGACTCGCGCACTGAGGGTTTCCTGTGGCCACGTCACTGAAATATACTTGTTATATGTATCGGATTTATAAGTACCTACCTATAAGAACCATCCCAAAGGTTCAAAAATATTTGAGCAATAATACGCAACTACTTTATTAAGGCGTGTTGACATATTTCTAACCACTTTGTCTGTGCACGTATTTCTAACTTGACTGAACTACATGTACAGTCGACATCAAAGATATGTTTACACTTTTGTTCTTTGCTTCTTTGTGATATACATAATCCAAAAGTGTATACATATGTTTGACGTCGACTGTACAGTCACTGCCGTCACTGGCAATAGTATTTTCCTCAACGACGGCCGCAAAAATATCTGACACAATCTTATTTGTAAGACCTTAAGGTCTTACAAATAAGACGCTCGCTCTTAAGAGCGTGTCACATATTTTTGCGGCCGTCGTAGAGGAAGATACTATTGCTGCTGACTGTAAATATGTCAGGCCGCATATTTACACATAAGACGCTGTGTGAGAAGCTGTGTTTTCATACATCTGACACCTTGCATGATGCTCAATGCTGTGTCATGGTATCACAGGTTCGTATATCTCTGGTGGATGCTCACCCTTTCTCTGATATTTGATCTTATAAGTGTAACAGTCATGTATTTTTGTGTATCTGTCTGTGGCGTTGTAGTACCCAAGCGCATGAACAGATTTGAGTCTGATTTTTTTAAATCGAATTTACCTGCCGCAGATGGTCGTAATAGACGGAGAGCTGGCCACGTCAGATACGACACAATAATGAGAGCAACGAAACCCCTCTAGTTAGTTTGCTATACTATGCTTATTTCTAGATCCGGACATCTAGCAGCTGTAAAGTGGTGGAGGTCAAAGAATGCAAATAACTTGAAGAAAACAAATTCTAGAGTTCTGGCTTCGATCCAATATTATGAAAAATTATAAGACGTCACATAATGCATGGACTAACAAGATCGTACAATTTTGTCAGTCGATGCATTATGTGATGGTAGGTACAGTCGAATACAAAGACATGTATCCACTTTTTTACCTAGATCCAAAAGTGGATAACTGACTGTACCATAAAGCTGGTCGGGTGTTAGTGGTGATGGAGATGGAAAATGGCCACAAATATTCTCTCAACAAGTTCATGATTGTGCTAAAAAAGACAGCCTGCAACAAAAAATGAACATTTTGACAGAAACCTGTGTTGTTCCCTGATGCCTAGCATAATTTTTTCCATGGCTTTTTGGTAATGTTCTACTTCAAATCAAGAAGCAGTTCCAGTAAGAAGAAAAAGTTTAAATAAAGTGCAGTATCAGAGTGTACCGGCTTACTATGTGCTTAGTGCTCAAGTCTAGTGCTTCGTTCAGTACCTAATGCCTATAGTGTTTGACTTTTGTACCTATGTAGTTTTCAAGTGTTTTTAGTTCCGTGTTTTAGAAGTATTCAGTGTATTAGTTTCGGACCAAGATAGTGTCCAGTGTTTTAGTGCTCATAGGGTAAACGCATCTATTCGCGGACCCGACTACCCGAAGTGTTCCATGTTGTTTCGGGCCTAGATGTTGTAGTGCTGTATCAAAGTGTACCGGCTTACTATGTGCTTAGTGCTCAAGTCTAGTGCTTAGTTCAACACCTAATGCCTATAGTGTTTGACTATTTTGTACCTATGTAGTTATCAAGTGTTTTTAGTTTCCGACCTAGATAGTGTCCAGTGTTTTAGTGCTCATAGGGTAAACGCATCTATCATATCGCGGATCCGACTACCCGAAGTGTTCCGTGTTGTAGTGTTGTATCAGAGTGTACCGGCTTACTATGTGCTTAGTGCTCAAGTCTAGTGCTTAGTTCAATACCTAATGCCTATAGTGCTTGACTTTTGTACCTATGTAGTTATCAAGTGTTTTTAGTTCCGTGTTTTGGAAATAGGTACTCAATGTATTAGTTTCGACCAAGATAGTGTCCAGTGTTTTAGTGCTCATAGGGTAAATTTTAACGTACCTATTCGCGGACCTAAGAGTTATATGTGTATATAGTATTTTCAGTAAAAGTAAGCCATAGTGTACATACCGAACTGTTAATAAATAAAAATCGTAAGCGTAGTGAGTGTTTCTATTAAAGTCCCATTCTACAGTGGGAGGAATTGAGTTCCGAACCAGCGAATGCTCGTGATCCGGGTAAATAAATGCGGCGCACTTGCAAGTTTACAATTTTATCTCTACGCCCTAACCTAGCTAGGCTATTGGAAATAGGTTGTATTGTATAGGTAAAGTACCTATGATGAGGAGGAATGCCTCACGGCGCCTCTCTGTACTTTCTACGGCTCGGCTCATAGTTTGAGAACCCCTGATCTAAAGAAAAGTACAGTCAGCCACTAAATCGTTTACTGTAAAAAAATTAGAAACTTTAGAACATTTAGAAAAAAGCTGATTTAGAACCAATTCCTGCTAATCAATTTAATACCTACTTATATAATTGTCTAAAGAAAAGTAGGTACAGTCTACCACAAAATCGTACATTGTCAAAAAATTGCAATCTGATTTAGAAACAATTATAGAACAGTAATGAAATGAAATTTGTTTTATTCCAGAAATTGCTTGCATATACAGAGTGGATTTTCTTTTTGGGTCAGTGAGGGCAGCTACCAGTTCCCGTGCTGCTACGTGAAAATGATCTTAGAAGACCTTCCCTCCATTGCAAATTAATGAAGGATCGCATTTACAGATTTTAAAAAATCATACAGGTTGCGAGAAAAAGGTCATTTTTTACGAACTTTTTTTGACCCCATTCCTATCCAGGATCAAAAGCTAGTACGGGACCAAAAAAAAATCCGGCTAGAAAAGCCACAAACTGAGGAAACATTTTCCCATACATTTTGTATGAAAATTAAAACTTTTATTTTTCACATGCATTTTTTTTTATACCAGTTGATTCCAATCCTATTCAGTATCAATAGTTTCCATGGGGTCATGTACGGTAATGTACCAAACAGCTAGAAATTGAAGAAACTTTTTCCGTATATTAACTGCTTTAAAATCCACGTTTTTTGATATTTTGAATGACTTTCACTGTAATGTCCTGATACAGTATTATTGTCCGTAACAGGACTTATTAGCGTGATTGATAAATGTCAGTAAAAATTCTCATTTTTTCCATAGTAAATGTATGGAAAAGGTTTTTTCAATTTGTGGCTGTTTGGTACATTACCGTAAGTTGACTCCATGGAAACTATTAATACTGAACAGGAATGGAATCGATTGGCATAAAAAAATTGTTAATTTTATCAACTTGTGCACAGCCCTCGGAGCAGTTGCTTCTTTACTTGCGGTCGACTTTCGACTCGTACCGCTCGCGTGTCAGTCAAACGAAAAGCCTAACAAAAGCCGGACAGGCCGGACGAGCAAATATTTGGCCGGACACACCCGTAAAAAGCCAAACATGTCCGGCTAAAGCCGGACACCTGGCAACCCTAGGAATGGGATCAAATGGCATCAACAAAAAAGTTCGCCAAGAATGACCTTTTTCTCGCATCCTGTACGTTTTTTCCAAAATCTGTAAATGCGGTCCTTCATTTATTTGAAATAGTTAGAGGGAAGGTCTTTTAAGCCCATTTTCACGTAGCAGCACGGAATCTGGTAGTATTTGACCGTCACTGACCCAAAAAGAAAATCCAGCCTGTACGTACAGTCGCTATCAGATATATCGGAGCGGCCAAGGTGGTCACAAATATCTGAACATCGCCTCTATTGTCAAGGCGATAAAGTGCACGTTCAGATATTTTTGAGTACCTTGGCCGCTCCGATATATTTGATGGCGACTGTACCTTTGTAAGTATGATACAAATAATAAAAATTTTAGTAAATTAAAATAATACAAAATAAAATCTAAAAGCTCCGTCATGCTATATATAGCCTGTACAGTCGACGTCAAAGATATGGTTACACTTTTGCACCTTACTCCTTTAAGGCTAAAAAGTGTAAACATATCTTTGACGTCGACTGTACCACGGTTCACCTCGATAATAAGTTTATAATAAATTACAGTTTTATCTTAAAACGCGTATCTTGAATCATAACACTTTCTCAATAACTAGTAGATATTAAAAGTATTGTTAAAAGCGTTTTTTTTTTAACGCGTCCTCTTTACTAAAAATTCTAAAAACATAGTTTCATGTACAGTCGGCGGCAAAAATATGTTTACACTTTTCCACCTGACTCCATTGTATGAGGTGCAAAAATTTACAAATATCTTTGACGTCGACTGTACCTGGTCCTCATGTCGTTTGTACAAGGGATTTTTCAAGATAATACTAATAGGTACTTATCTCGGCTAACGTTCAATCTTATCCCAACGCACCTCGCATGAAATAATCTGTTGCCAAAGAGTACCTATGCATTTTTTGGAACGCAACTTTTAGAAAGGGATTAAGGTCCGCCTGCTTGCCATCCCTCTCAGCTCATTTTTTTTTTTCATCTTGGTCGAACGAAAGTAAAACTTAAAGTAACATACACGGTGCCCGTGAGCATTGCGAGAGATTTTAACCACGAATTCCTGAGGTCATAAGGAGTGATAAATGTTATATAATTTTAGGTTAATTTCACCAAAAAAAAATTTTTTTTACTTTTTTAAATGCGAACATAAGAAAATTAATGTTATTGGTAAAACTATCGAGTAAAATAAATTGGTTCATTTTTATTCGTAAAAAACGGTTCACGAAAAGTATTCCTTGGAATTTTGATATCTGTCAATAAGGATGTCTAGACTAGACCCCATAAAGATTGAAATCTCTATGAAAAAGGCGTTATTCACTGAGTAACAACAATCAATGTTTTTTTATTTAATTGGTAATCACTCTGAAACTAGGCAAATTCTAGAAAAGTTTTTACGACATTTTAGTCTCCAGTTACGATCAGGAATACGCTATCTCTCGCAATGCTCACGGGCACCGTGTATATTAAGCGCATTTGACTTATTGGTATTTTTGACACTACTTAAGTATATACAACTTTCTTGGAGTCCATAAAGTTATTATTTCAAACTCGAGTATACTCTTCGGTTAAAAAGTGAGGCCGGCGAAAGAGAGCGTCATAGAGGGAGCTGCGTCCCGTTTTGACTAAGGAGTACACGTAATACGTGTAGTAGCAGATACTATGGATAATATAGACAGCCAGTCTAAGAACTTTTTGAAGCTCAAGTTTACAGCGCCATCTGCACGAGAGCAACCTAAAGATATAATAAAAATAGTAGGAAAAAATGACATTGCATCGCAGCAACATCTAGTAACGAGTAGCGTACCGTAGTAAATGTAATTATTTCCTAATATTTTTATACCTTTAAGTGGCTCTCCTGCAGATGGCGCTGCAGACTTGAGCTTCAAAAATGACTGTGGCCTGTGTCTGTCCATATTATCTATAATCTCTGGTGGTAGTAATAATAGTAGTAGTAGTTATATTAGTAGCGGTGTACCAAATACAGTTGTTTGTTACAGAACCAGAGTGAAATAAACTGGAGCAGTACCCGAAAATGCATCTATCCAGAGGAACCACCTTCCATCCGCCGCTGGTGATTGCCGTCAGACCAACGAGCAAGGACTTTAAGGATTTTCACGTAGCGGTTGAGTCATTTCTCTACAAATACACCGAATTTTTGTCATATTATCTCTAATAGAGACTATATTTATATATATTTAGATACACGATGTTAAAGTTAGAACATTGCTTAATAATTAGATTACGATAGCGATCAATTAGTTTCTCACTTGCGGGTTTTTTTAATGTACCTATTGGTCTTGCTTTTACATAAATGGTCTGATTTTTTTTACCAAATACCAACATGTAACGTCAATCAATAGGTCATGAAAAATAACATTGAAGTTTGAACGTTTTATGATAAAGTTAATATTTTCAGTAATAATCACCCAGAATGTGAAAACAAATGTGCCGGGCCGTCCTTTAACTTTTGAACCAGAAATCCAAAAATATGAAAAAAAAAGATACATCTTGGGCACATTTGTTTCTTACTTAACTTAAAATATATATTATTTTTTGCATCAGTTTTACTATAAAACTAAGTAGCGGCACTTAAAACACCCTGTTTGTATAAATTTCATTGATATTGGCTTATTTTAATAGACGTAAGCTTGACTTCAGACAATTTTTTTTGCATGAAACTTTTACCGTGTAGTGGACGATAGGTAGGTAGGTACTCGTATAGGTAAAAGCGCCCAAAGGGTTAATAATTGATTCAAAATAATATTATACTAACAATTGTTTTAAAGTTTCAAATATACATTAATACGGTCCTTTTTCATACTTAGTTTAAACCCCATAAACTACCTTTTTTATTGTTTTCAAGGCCAAAATGGAACCCGTGTTGTTTCTTCATGTCCGTCTTTCCGTCTGTATGTCACAGGCATTTTACTCGTAAACCATAAAGCAAATATCCAGGAAATGTATACGGAAGGTTGTGTTTTGAGTGCCGCTACTAGGTTTTATAGTAAAATTGCTGAATAAATATTTATTGAGGCTTCCTATACATGTAAATAATATAATGTAAAAAAAACCAAACACAGCACGTAATTTTTGCATATTGTGTTTCGTTTTAATTAAAAGAGATTAATAATTGAAGCCAAATTATTATTGTCATGCGTATATACATACAAGTAATACGTTTAAATATCAAAACACATTTTTTTTGTAAGTATTGCCATGAGAATAAAATAAATATTTTTTTAATTTCTCAATTTGTTGTTTATTTCTCGTTTACCCTGTCATTTTAGATGTGATAGACCCTGTATATATCGTTGTGTTTATGCAACTGTGCATAATTTTATGAAATGAGCCGAAAGCTGAATGCCAGCTTCATTAAGGTTACACGATTGTTTCATTTGATTTCATTTATTTATGTATCATTTATTTATTTCAAAGCCAAGTTATGCACAGTTACACGAGTTACACATTAAATTACTGGTTGCTATATATCTAGGACCTAATAAATATCTAGATTCTAGGTATACATACATACAGCATATATTGTTATTGTGTGCCAATTTACTCTATGTCTACTTTTACAAATCTAACTAAGTGGCTTTTGTTATTTTTTGCTATATTGTACATTGTGGTGAACTGGATTAAGTAGCTTTTTTATTCGCTTTGACATCATTTAGGTTTAAATTTTAGTGATAAGTTTGTTCCTTTTTATGCTACTGCTTTGTAATTGCATATTGGTTTTAAAACGATTGTGATCATAATTATACAAAGCCAATATTAATTTAGTAAGAAATACCAAATTATATTAGTATATTGTACAAATTAAAATGCATTACAGATCCAATAACCATACCATTATATGGCCGCATGCCATAAACCTATATACATATATAGAGGTATAATGCATATGGTCATGTAATGGGACGGTTATTGCATCTGTATTGCATTTTAATTTTTATATTATACTAATATAATTTGGTATTTCTTACTAAATTAATATTGGTTAATATACGAAATATAGTAATTTGATATAACAAAATCAAGTTTCGTAATTTGTACGCAAGTAAAATATTAAAATCCACAAAAGCCGTTTAGTAGAATTTATTAGAGATATTTTGTAAATTGCACCTAAGTAAAGTAGTAAAACTTACAAAATTAGTTTAGTAAATCGTACAAAATCAGTTGCAGTAAACTATGCGAAAGCGCTTTAGTAGAATTTACTCAGATAAACCAGGTAAAATATACAAAAGTTAAGTAGTATAATTTACTAGAGTTGTTTAGTAGAATTAACCCAAGTAAATTTCGTAAACTATACATTCCTTAATTTAGTGATATCTACGAAAGTTCAGTGCGTCATAAATACGAAAGTAATTTAGTAATTATTACAAAAGTATATTACTTGATTCCACTGAAGAAGTTTAGTGATATCTACGAAAGTTCAGTGCGTCATACATACGAAAGAAATTTAGTAATTATTACAAAAGTATATTACTTGATTCCACTAAAGAAGTTTAGTGATATCTACGAAAGTTCAGTGCGTCATACATACGAAAGAAACTTAGTAATTATTACAAAAGTATATAACTTGATTCCACTAAAGAAGTTTAGTGATATCTATCACAGTTTAGTGGTCATACATATTAAAGAAATGTAGTAATTATTACGAAAGTAAATTCGTACACGCTACGACAATAATTTAGTGAAGCATACAAAAGCTTTCGGAGAATTACTAAATCAATTTCGTTAAAAGTACGCACAAAGTCCGTAAAATTTACTAAATATATTTTGTCAAACGTACCAAATTAGTTTTACTAAACTAGTTTTGTAAAAAGTTATTTACTAAACTAGTTTTGTAAAAAGTTATTTACTAAAGTAGTTTTGTAAAAAGTTGTTACTAAAGTAGTTTTGTAAAATTAATTTACTAAACTAGTTTTGTAAAAAGCCAACCAAAGTATGTTTGGTAAATTCAACAATACTTGTGTGTAGGTCCCAATTTAACCCATAAATTTCGTAAAAATTTCGTAAAATCAACGAAACTATTTTTTCAGTGTAGATAGGCATTTCTTCTCTCAGGTGGTAATAATAGTAGTGGGAGTGATGGTGAAGAAAATCCAGTGAGTGCTAAGAGGTCCAGATGGGACAGTGCAGCTGCCAAGTTTGTGGTGGTGCTAAAAGAGTAGGGATTGTAACCCGGGTTTTCGGGTACTACCCGGGTTTTTTCATACAAAAAAACCCGGGTGGCAATCCCGATAAAAGAGTAACAAATACATTAAGCACCTGGAATTCCCTTCCTCATCTTACCGGACTGGGATTTTAATTCGATTAAATAATTAACCTTTCGCATACCCATGTACTCGTAGAACTGTATCCATATGCATATCAAGTGAATCAAGTTTAATTCACCTTCAGCGTCATTTTTAATGGCATTTTTGAAAGCGAAATATCTATTAAACATTTGGCTAGACAAGTCACCAATTAACGGGAACGGAATCCGGAGCTTATTTAGTATTCAGAAAGCTTTTAGTAATAAGCTCTCTAATAAATTTCCATTTTTGAAAATATGTACTCAATATTAGACTAGATGAGCCAATAAGCGGAAGCTGAATAACCCTGAGCTTATTTAGTATTCACAATTGATTTAGAAAGATTATAATAATAAATTTCGATTTACCTTTAAGAAATCATGTACATTATTATGAGCTTTATTAATGTCATGGTAACTAAACGGTTTTAAAGGCAAGTAATGACTAGAAGAGTCGTTTGTTCTTGGTTAATTTTCTAACAAGAGATTTATATCTGCTCGAGGCGGTACAAAAGTCTCGGAACTGTTCCCTCAACTGAATACCTACTAACTGTTCGCAATTCCATTTCTCTGTTGTTTCTTCAAATAACTTTGCTTTTGAAGTCATAAATTTAAACGTCTGGAACGGAATCTTCGTTACTCTTGGGTTAACTCTGGCGATTCTGTTTTCATTATGCTTAGTTAACTTTTAGGATAGTGTGTGTGTGGCTTGTTTTGTAAGCTCCTCTCCTTGCTATGACGTCACGTGAGAACTAGCTAGCCATGTGGCGGTCTTGCTTAAAACTGCGCACTCCTCATCAGTTTTTGCTTGGAACTGAAAAGCCACGTGGGTTATTGAGGTTTAGATAAACGGGACTAGTAAATTAGCCAAGATTAAAATGCGAATGCTTATTTTTTAATTACGATAATTTATATTCTTTACTTAGCAGTCTGACTCAACACTAAATGAGAGATAAAGTCGTAGACACTTTCACTTAAATTTTAAGAGAAAATTACAATAAATTAATTTATAGTTTGTGATGTCACGTAAAAACTGTAATATTTACTAAAGATTTAAGTACAAGGTTAACCGATAAGAGAATATTGAAGGAGCCATCGTTGTTGAATAAGACTATCGACTGGGTGAACTATCGACAAGTTTCAATTTCCATCAGTTGTTTCAAAAGCTCATCGATTTTGTTAGTAATTAGAAAGCGAAGAAGCACGAGAGCCGAATATTAATCTCCCACGGTATCGGCACGTAACTATCTCCAATTTGCATTTCCGAAGTCTTGCTTTCCACAATTAGGGTAATTCGCACGCGATGCCGATGGTGGACCAGTAAGACCAGTAGTGATACACTATAATGAGCGGGTTGGTCTCACGCGCACGCTCGCGTGCGATGCGTGCGCGCACCCTGGTGTCATTTCATATGAACATGGACGTGGTCGATTTAGACATCCAGTATTAGTCTGCATTTCGATTGAACATAGAACTCATGGATCTTGAAGTCATTTTATACTGGTCACTTTAACTCGATTCGCTCGCCAACTAACCAGTAGAATTCAGCAAGCTACCCATGACGCGATAACTACTCTAGAATTGCTATAAAAACGAACCGCGAAATTACTAACTGCCTTTTGTTTCTTCTAAAATTATTGTTCGTGCTTTTTGAAAGATCAGGGCGATGACCTGATGTGGGAAAATTATATAAAGATATTTGTGCTCAACGAATACCTGGTAGTTATCCCTAATGATAATGGCGAAGGTTTCTTTAACAACAAGCATTGCAGTTTGATTCGAAATTTGAGATTCCGAATGAGTTTTCTGAGAACTATTACAATACCTACGAATTTTACAGAAAATTAATGTAGATATTTTTTAATACACTCCCATCATACGTACATAATGATTTATTTTGATGTAAAACCTCATGTTTAGGATTCCGTAGCCAAAATGGCAAAAAACGGAACGCTAATAGATTCGTCATGTCTGTCTGTCTGTCTGTCTGTCTGTCTGTCTGTCCGTCCGTATGTCACAGCCATTTTACTCGGAAACTATGAAACGTATCATTATCAAATTTTTACATAAAGTGTATTGTGTGTGCTGCTCCTTAATTTTGTAGAGAAATTGCTAAAAAAAATATGTTTCGGGGGGCACTCCATACATGTAACTAATTGTCAAAACAATTATTTTGCCAAATATCAACATGATGCACATCAATCGATGGGTCTCTAAAAATAACATTGAGGTTTCTTTGAAATTTTTTTGATTAAGTGGATTTTTCAGAAATATCGTTCCGAAAGTCATAAAAATTGTGTCCCCCCTGTAACTTTTGAACCGTAAGTCCAAAAATTATGAAAAAAATCAAGAAGATACACGTTTAAATATTCTTTCAACGAAAATTATTTTGAACATTATCGGTTTAGGCCTTTTAGAGTTATCTCCAAAAAACTACGTACTTAGACAGATATGACCTTGCGATAATAATTTATTCGATAGTATAGCTACGGCTGGTTTTTATAAATAATGGTACGGAACCCTTCATGCGCGAGTCTGACTCGCACTTGGCCGGTTTATTAAGATTCATTGTCTGTATGTGTCCCACAGCTTATTTGCCGTGAAACTATAGCCCGATTGAATTAAAATTATGCACACAATAATGTAGGTCGGCCACCCCAAAGGCGAACCTATATTAACTTTTTTGTTAATATTTTGTGATGTATCGAACCCTCGTGGCACGAGTCAGACTCGCACTTGGTCGGTTTTCTTTTAAATCTATTTTTTATTAAATTTGTACTTTAATTAAATTTAGTAAAGTACTATAATATTGAGCGCAAGTTATTTCGTCTCAGATATTTTTGCTATGCGACGAACTAGGTAAGCGTTCAGGGATTATTATTATTCTTCTTGTAGGGCTATCAGTGTGCCGCTTCGACCAGATTTGATCTATTGTGGCAGCCCTTTATAATTCATTACTCATTCCCGTTGAGTCTAGAAACTTCCAGATTCTTTGGGCTGTAATGTGTTGTACCTCCTCGGGTTGCAGTACATGCCTCCCTAGGTGGGCACTTCTTTTAAACATTAGTGGTCCGCAGGAGCAGAGAATGTGCATGGCAGTTTCCTCTTCCTCCTGGCAGAACCTGCATGCTGCGTCCTGTTTCTTTCCCATTAGAAACATGTGTTTGTTCAACTTGTAGTGACCTGTCAGCATTCTGGTCACTGCGCAGGTTTTGTGTCTTTTGAGCTCTAGCAGCTCTTTAGCGACTTTCTTGTTGAACCCTTTCAGGGATACATAAACATATAAAATAAGAAGACGTGATCCCACGAAGACAAAACTGTAATTCCATAGTAAGCCGCGTTCTCGTGCACACACACTCACTTTGGACGTTTGATTTGAACTAATCACCGCTTACACGAGTTGTATATGTGTGCGTGTCGCGCTCAAACACGAGGGATTGGAATGACAATACCAACCTCACGGCACCAAGTCTTCCTACTATATTACCTACATAATTAAGCCAAGCTCACCTCACAGCCACGATATGGAGGCGCAACAATAACAGATACAACACAAGTAGGTATCTGCAGAAGAGCTGTATTTGCTCGTATATAAGCCTCCGAGTTTGTGGGAAAATTGCGAAACAGTTCGTTGGGTTGAATAATAAATGATTTAATAACAGAGCGCGTTTGCTCCCAACGTACGTTCGGGTCGAAAAATAACAAACGATTTTAAAAAGTGCCGGCAGTCGCGGTATGTATGGCGGTGCACGCGATCCACCCGCGGGCGCTCGTCCGCCAACCGTTCACTGCGTACATGCGTTTCATGAACCTATAATATATACTAGTACTAAATACACTTATTACTAAACCTCTGCGTCGGCACAAAATTTTCTTAACCTGAAATCAAGTTGTGATAATCTGAGTAAATTGATCCAATTAAATCAGTTTATCTCATATGAAGGGAAACGTTTAAACAAGTTAGTTAGGTAGGTATGTGTTTCCAAGAAATAGTCTCGGTCAGTTTACGCGGTGCGCTGCCATCTGTGTCGCAGAGATAACCCGGGCTCATTTTGTTTCAGTATCTGTACAAATGTTTGGATTTGCATTAAAATTCGCCCTCAATGTTTTCAATTCTAATGTCAGGAAAATTGTGAAAGCAAAATTATAAAGATAGCGACTGAAGCTGAAAGGTAAATAAACATTCTAAAATGAAATAAATTCGTGTATACTCTCAGTTGAACGTGGGAATTAGGAGCGATAAAGACGTAATTTTCTGGGATTTAATACAGTTAATTTATGAAATGTTTTATTGAAGGACTGATTTCGCCTCACTTCCTTTATTAGTCAATTTATAAATTAGGCGGATAAAGACGACTAAGGAGATTCAAATACTCATAAATAACCAGGAGCAAAGCTTCTACATTGAATGTTTGTATTAGGAGGTATTAGCACCAAGACAATAAATATATCAGGTTAACCTCGTTCTTATGTTGAAACAAACACACATGTATTAAGTAGGTAGTATAGATCTGCTAAATTAATCTTGGAAATTATTACACTAGGTATTTTTTTAAAACTATGGCAGGTGGTTAATTACTATGGCTTATGGTTTAAACCATTATTTCTAAAAAATGCTATCTAACGTCATCAAATGACGTTTCACCTGTAACAAGTAATACAAACATGAAAAGTATTCGTAGTGTATTTATGGCTTATGAATCTTATGATCCCAATATTCATAGCATATCCGTCGGACAAATCCGGTGCACACATCTGTGCGTGTATCCCTGTCTATTATCATGACAAAAGCATTTCCACGTGCTCAATATTCTCAAATATAAAACGGAACTTGGCATATAAAAGTCTACAGATACTGTTACCACTTATACTTATATTTAGACTTTATAAATTTTAACCGTGTGCACCCAAGAGTCCCTAGACTACACAAAGCAAATTTTCGCAATTGAAGGAAAAATAAGAACGTAAGGAAGTTAAAGGAAGACATCAATGAAACACGAGTTGTTGTAGCTGCAGCACCAGGCAGCAGACCGTGAAACTCTGCAGAGTCAATTTGCTCCTGCAATACAACAATGGTGATCGCGTTGCCGGCGACACTAGGCTCGCTTCATAAATTGCTGTGCAATTTCTTATCTTCCCTTTCTGTCTAGTGTTTGAGTCAAATAAAAACAGCATCCCGAGAAAAGTCCGACAAAGCTTTATTTGCTTTGCTTTTATCTCCGACACTAAGATAGCTCTTTTTTGCACTTTTAACCAATGTTTAGAGACACGTTACGAGCTAATTGGACATCCGTATGGTAAATAAATACTTAATTATGTTAAATGCGAATATTAAGACAGCTAAAATACAAATAGCTATGTCAATTATCTAAGCTACGCATTTAAAGCTGATTTTTGTGATAGTCCAAACAAAATACCAGCAATGCATTAATTTAAATATTTATTAAGATATACCTATTGCTCATTTTGTATCCATTAACTTTTTGTTAAAAGTTTAACATAGGTACTCGTATAGGTATGTATCATCATTCTTATTAAGTCAAGAATTTAGGGTGGGTAAGTATAATATTAGTGCCTATTAGGCTTTTAGCAGAATCCAAATTAGGTCTTATCTTAATAAAGCAAATTATTTAAAGCTGCGAGGATGATTCAAGCTTAATATTGTCCTTGAGTATTGTCGCTTCGATAATTAAATAGAAAAGTATCTTATTTTTCTGACGGAGACGTAGCGAGATTTAATTAACTTTTAATTAATGAAACATTTTTCTTGCAACTTTTTAATTAAATTACCATAAATTTGACTCACATTAGAAAGCTTGAGTAAAATTTTATTTACTATCCTATTTAAGCTGGTAGTTTTGATGCTTGATTAGTAGGATATTATTTTTAAATTATGTTAATTACAAGATTTAGGACGTGTTTATAATATTGTAGATCAAAAGGGGACATGGAGAATAATATAGTCTCCTAGGATTCTTATTCCTATCGTATTCTGAGCGCTGGGGGACGTTTGTCGACCAGTATACATAACCTTCTAGCCTTAAAATATACGCAACAATTAATGCCTAAATAATTAAGGATCATAATTTTTACAGCTATTTAAATACACAATCTGGGTTGTCTATTGCCAATTGCGTACCTGACCGCGCGAACGATCTGAAACAAATATCCCAGATCGGAGCTCACACTAACATTGTTTCTCTTTAAATTATCGAGCTGTGGTCGATAAGCCATTGGAATAACCTTAGTGCTCTGGCAGTGTCGGTGTCTTCGAGGGATCGCCCCACGCGGCTATAATCTTCGGTAATAAACGCAATAAAAGCACAAGCGTAGCCAATTACGCGTTCCGCTATTCCTCAAATTCGACGATCACCTATAATCGATAAAGCTTCACTGACTTGGTACATTTAAATTCATTATTACATAGCCTTTGATAAACTTTCAATAAGATAGTAAATAATTCTGGGACCGAAATGAAATACAGAAACTTACTACCTAGTTGAGACTTGTGAATAACAAATCACGATATTTTATTGGATATTGGATGTGTGAAAAGAGAAAAGTTTTTGTTAGATCCGCTTAAGACAAATGTCCCTTTATAGATGGAAAACTGAGGGAAGAAAGGCGATTTATCTAAAATACCCATACAATTTAGGATAAAATGTCGAATTCTCGTCGCTTTCACTTTACCCAAATTGGATGAGTCTGGCCTCAATATATTTTCTAGGGAATTTGTCAGACGTGTAAGTTGAGGATCCATGCATGCCAAACAAAAGCATTTCTGTGACAAATTCCGCCCTTGTTTACGATTATGTCAGAGTAACTGGTCGGCATTCGTTCAAAGTTGGTGGCTCTATGTTACAAGTTTGCCGGAGTTTTTGAGATAATAGACATTGTGTGTGAGGTCGACAGAGGCTGCTATTATTTTTCGGCGGACGAGCGTGTTTCTGGGCCATAACTTATCTCAGCTTCGCAAAAACTTTCAACAAAGTTTCCGACGTGGGAGTGGAAAGTGTTACGGGAGCTTTAGATATGGGACGCCATTCAACAAGTAGAAGGAATAATCGCTATCGGGGCGCGATGATGAGCCAGCTGGGGGAGTATAATTGCCCGATAGTGAGGCTCGCGCGGCGCGCGGCGGGACTCAGCCACTCTCACATTCACTCCGTGGCCACAATGCCAGCCAAATAGAATTTAATATTCATAGAGTCGACGTACGATTCAGTGAATTCATCGTTATCTTATTATCTCCTGAGTTTGATGATTTGGCTTTGTAGGAAGGAAACAATTACGTAATTTGTTAAAGTTGGATTAAATTGAATAGGATAAGATTAGCGTAAAAAGGAGATTTCTCAAGGACGAAACCAATTTAGGTATTGTTTAGGAAAGGTACACAAGTGTCTGTTAAATCTATTATGATAGGTATTAATATTAATGCTGGCCTATAAAATTATTTTATTTAAAACATACTCACATGTAGCACACATATCGAAATGACTAGACGTAATTATGGACAATACTTTATCCACTACTTGTATAAACATTAGACTTAGGACATGTACCTAGTCTGTGTAAAGACACAGACTACAAAAAAAATCGTCTTGCAAACACACAGCTTAAGTTTTTTTTATCTCGCCCATTTACATACTAAATATGATTCTTTAGCACCAACAATATGGCGTACCTAAACAAATCTTTCTATGACTTTTAGCGACCTAAGCGAGTACTATTTCAATGGTAATCTGAGGTGTATTTAACCTTATTGGACTAATAATAAATAAATATAAGTACAGTCGGCGGTCAGAAACATTTCACTTGTTTAATACGATTAATAGATGTCCTGCTAGGTCACCTTGGTAGAGAAGAGGCTGAATACAGACAGAGTGGTCTATAATGAGGATATTTAAACGCACAAAGCAGCGTGTAAATGATGCTGCAATCGGAAAATAACTAGATATGTCAAATACAGACAGCCTAATGGTAAAAAATCTCTATATTTGGGATGCAAAAAACACAGTTGAAACTATTAAATAATTACCTGTATTTCATGGAGCAGTTCCCGCTCGTCCAGCAGCACGACGCGGCAGGCCAGCGTGCGCGGCGCGGGGCACAGGCAGTCCATCATCGTGCTGCGCGCCGGCTGGCACCCTGCAACAAGCAACATATGCAGGAACATGAAAAACCGACAGTCTTTATTGTAAGGGCGCAAAGGAACTTGATTAAAGTTGGTCGTCTCGATGGGGTGCAAACTAAATGGATACTAGAGTGGTTGAGTCTGACTGCGCGCCCGGGGATGCATTGATATGAGAGTGGCCTCAGTGAACAGTGCTCAAATTCCTTGGAAGCTAGATGTAGCTCAACTCAACGCTCATCACTGGGTCCCTAGGTAGGATATACTGAGGTTCACTATAAGAGAGTTTGCTAAAGTCACTTTTGGGGAGATCTATTCAAGCGTACTTTGCTCCCTATACCCAACCGCTAGCCCAAATATGTTAAAAGTGTGATACTGCTAACCTCTGCTACAAGCATTACGTCGTAGCCATTTGCATGGTTCTTAATTTTATACCAAAATCAATCGTAGCAGTAAAGTGGCAAGTAATGATGTACATAAAATGAGACCAAGTAATGTATTACTTCGTCTCATTTCATTATGACTAAATGGGATACCCTATTTTCTTTCCACCAAATTCTTCTATCAAGAATATAACAGTCCCAGACATCAAAATTCGAAAAGGGATGGTATTCCCGAGGTCAAGTTAAAGTGGTTCACTTGGTATAAGTAGCAGGATTTTTTTTATATACATGGGGTCTCTTATAGTAAAATTATAGATATATTATTCTGTATAATTTTACTACAGATCTCTCACCAACCAAGTCATCACCCTTTTATCTACCGTCCTATGGATTAGTTGCAGTGTACCCGGATTTAAAATTCAATGTTATTAGCTGCTGTCAGGTTTTAAGCATAAAACCAACACTATTTGGTAGATGAATAACATGAAACTGCATATAAATTTTGGAGTTCCGTTCAGCTTTGGGGCAAATTAAAACCTTTGCATGTAGCTTAACACAGATCCCAGTATACTAACTATAAAACCAGGAGTTGTTTGCAGTCAATTACGGACTTATTTGAATTTGCAGTCCGACTCAGTAGTAAAATCACCAAAGGGTTGGTCGAAACCAAATATATACTCGTTAAAAGTTAGTCGGGGAGAGCGAGCGCGCACCAGGAGGGTGTGTTTTAACAATTTTGTTTTAATTAGTAGCAGCGCCCTCCCTAATAGGCGTATTCGATTCGGCGGGACTTTTTGTGATCTCGAAAAGGTTTTCGTACGTTAAAGTAACAGAAAGGACCACGTTCGTAATGCCTGTTTGGAAAAAAGGAATAGGAACGTGAAATTCGATATAGCTCTGTTTACTGTTGAGAATACTAAATGTTATACGGTACGAGATCGCATGTTATATGAAAAACATTACTTTAAATATTTAACGGACTCCTAAGCAGGAGGTCCCGGATTCAAATCCTGGTAAGAGCATTTATTTGTGTGTTTATCACAAATATTTGTTCCTGAGTTATAAGTGTTTTCTTTGTCTCTAAGTATATATTTATCTGTACCCATTGTACAAGCTTTGCTTAGTTTGGGACTAGGATGTGTAAGATTGTCCCCAAAATATTTATTTTATTTTATTCATTTGTATGAGATTGAATTACCTAAACAATAATAAAATGTTGTGTTATTTATGCGTAGACACGTAATTAATTAAGATTTTACGTGATGAGCGGATGCCGTATTATTTACGTAGCTCGACTCGACTAAGATTTATTAGATCTCCCATTTCAATTTTGCAGTTGTTAAACAATTAGCTGCCACAACCAATTAGATTTATTGCTTGTAAGTTTGTAACAAGGTATTACATAAATCTTGAGGCATTTAATCGTCTACCAAAATAAATATAGTATTCGTATAGGTATAGCAATAAATAAGAGGTAGGTAGGAAAATAATAGAATTTTAAATAACACTGATTTGTAGGATATTGGTTTAAACGAATGCACTAATTAATCATTATATTGTAGTTAGTTAGCTAGTTGTAACTGAGTGGCATAATACATTCGAGCTGCCTCTACCAAACATAAGGACTGATTTACTATTTACTAGCGACCCGCCCCGGCTTTGCACGGGTGCAATTATACATATAAACCTTCCTCTTGAATCACTGTATCTATTTAAAATGTTCGCCTCGGGCATGCATGTTTTAGAATAGCTACGGGAATATTTATTTTCACCCTTAATTTTAAGACTTTTAATCTAAAGTTTTAAACTAACTGAATTTTGGTTTCAGTCGCTTCTTTAGAGCTTTCACAAATAGGTAGAAGTGTATATTGCTCCACTTTTATAAGCAGACACCTCTCTAGTTTTCTGTAGAAGTAACGTATAAATCCCCGACACTAAACATTGCATAAAAGAAATACCAAACATTAACGCAACACGTTTAGCGCATCGCAAAACTTCTAACAACTAGACAAGCCAACAACTTGGAGGCAGCAAACAACGGAACAGAGACGGCAATACGAGCCATTAATCCGAACGAGCCCGACAGAGATTAGTGCCCCCTGACCCCCACCCCACACGTGGAAAACATTTTCCCGCCATTGTCTGGGCGGAAGCAAAAAAGAGGAGTCGCGATTGACATCGTCGGGCTGCGACGTGGCGTTGCGAGGCCCGCGCGTGCTGGCCTCTATTTTAGTAAGGTGCAAGTTACGATTTTACAGGTCGAAATCAGACCACAATGATAATTTTAAATCTAGAAAAGAAAACCCAAGGGTTAATTCGACTGTCCAGCTAATTTAGAAGACCGAATGTCGCAGATATAAATATGTTTTATTTTATAGGTATTATAGGTAATTCGCTGAAGCTTTAGATTTTGCAGGGTATTTAAAGCAGTATTTAAAAAATAACGCCTTTTTTGTCTCATTAAACGTCACGTTAATGAACAGCACCATTACTCAGACTGTGTCATTAGACTCGTCACGTAATGATAGGTACCTACTATGGTATCTTTATCTTTAGCAGATAACGCGGCAGATTTACTGGTGGGATCCTCGTCTATCACGGCATGTTCTCTCGCGCCTTGGTTGTTCTTCCCATCGCGTTACTGAGCACTTTGTAAGAACCAGTTTAACCACAGCTCTCCACTTATTACCGAACTTACAAAAAAATATGCCGTTTACATACTTATTTACATAAAGAGCCCATTGAAAATTTTGTCAAAGTGTTAGGAAATTAGTATACCATGCCCATGCGCTTTAATACATGGTCGAAACTTAGGCATACCTATAGAAATAACCAGTAAACATTATAGATTATTTAATTAGTAAGTCGTTATAACGTTGAGGCCACGTAAACTGGCCTTACAAAGCAAGTGCAAAGTGATCGACGAATAACAACCCCTGCGTTTTTTCCTTCTTCCCCTTTTGTCCGAAATGCGCGCGCGATTCAGAGGCATTATTTAGGCCCGTTAATATAGGAACGGCAATATTCTCACTGCGTACCCACGATAACATCATTACGCAGTCGTCAATTCATCACTCTGTTCTCATGAGTGCCTTTTCTCATGTGCACAAACGAGATTACTTGCAGTTATTTGTTGTACTTTTTCTGTTATATGGTGGTAAAAGCCTCATTTCTTTACGAAAATACCGATCAAATATGGTTCGGCTCACGCAGAGTGAAAAGTTTCGCACATTATAGTATAATCGAATAGCACTAAAGCCATTTTATTACGGTTTTTCGGACATTTTCAAATTTAAAGTTGCTACTAATGTTGTTTAACACTTATTACGTAGCACGTAACGTAAGTAGGTATAAGTAGGTAGCTTTCAATAAAGCTAGATTTGTTTTTTTTTTCTATAATTTCCTATTACGTATTTACTGTGTACTGATTTAAACTCACTATTTATTTTCACTCATTATTTTGACAAAACACGGGACTTAATCGCGTACACTTACTTTTGTAATTTTCCACCAGACCAAGTGCGGGTAGTTCGGAAAACCCGCGCGACTAGGAGATGCTGATACGATTCCTCGCCAGTCTCCCTGCGACCACGAGCGTTACGACACGCTTAAAACGTCAGGAAAATTACAAAAGTAAGTGTACGCGATTAAGTCCCGTGTTATGTCAAAATAATAAGTATTTACTTTTTAAAACTAAGCCTTTTAGTAACAAATGAATCAAGATGATTGATGAAGGGGACAAATTTCTGTATTCTCGTTATACCCACTGTCCATTACTTCACCGTCACGTAACGATAGGTAACCTCGTTAAGAGTTATTACATTAACGTAAGTCGTCGACAGCTTGCTGCACTTAACCGAGATCGTGGGGTCGCATTATTTTTCTTTTCCCAGAAGTGAGCACTGTCACATGGTGACCGTTTTGTGTTATCATTATCATAGATTAGGCGAAAAGTTAGTTCTCGAGTAGATAGTATCAAGTACTTTAATTACATGCATCCGCCTTTACAATCCGATTCCTACAAATATCAAATCCTGGATCTGTTTAAAATTATCCTTTTTTTCACTACACCTACTGATCTTCATGCTTATAGGTAGTGAATATAGAGGTATAGAGATATGCAGGTATGAACATGGACCTGGAAAAGCCAATATGGCCAATTATCGAAGCGTTAGCGACGCCGCTGGGGGTAATTTTATACGCTTTTGTTTCCGTGTCGTTTCATACATACAAATTGACAATCATTTTCATATTGTAGGCAGTGAAACATCATACTGTGATGTATTGTATACCTACCTACCTACATATAAATGTAGACTTGTTTGTAAGAACTCGCTTTGCTTACGCTCCGCTTGTTCGAAAATTGTTACAAAGATCACACCGCTAAATAACAATAGTTTATGAGCTTAAAAAACGATTTCAATAGTCTGATATCACGATGTCGGTTTGTCGTGCAAACGAAAGTTAAATTTCAGTTTTGTTTAATACCTACATAACCTTGGGTAGACACCGAAAGAAGTAATAAATAAAAATGCATATAAAGTAAAACTACCTGTACTGTACAATATCTTATCTATGCTGCCAACATTGCTAACATTGACACATTTTTATGAAAGCATTGTAACATCTTCCTCAATTTCTCGCAAACTCATTTCCCTTCATTGCCCAAAAATACAATTTAAATTACGAGCGCTATAAAACCTGTAAACTCTGTTTTGTATCTAACTTGATACCTCCCTTAATTTGGAAGGGCGTTTGTAGCCGTAAGAATGACTCTTTGTTATGATTATAATATAAGCAATCGCTGCAACCATAGCTTACCGAGAACTTCGCTTAGCCAACAGTTAAGTGTGACCTCAGAATTTGTGACAAGTATGCGTAATCGGAGATCGTAATTACACTGGTTGTCATGAGGCATAAGGTAATCGCAGCTATCAACGCCCCATCGAAAATCTGCAGGTATTACCGATCTCTTAAGATAATTCGAAATATTTTCGTTGCCAGAACAATTTTACTTTCGGGTAGATAAATTTTACATACATAAATTTCTTGAGTATCGGGTACTTTTAAGTTTTTTTTAAGTGGTAGTTCGAAAAACAGATAAAATACGCCAATCACAGTGCGGGTGGCGTGGACGCCGGTTGTGTCATACTGGCCCTTGTACTTTCAAGTAAGTATGTCACTTTTCTGTTTAAGACATTAATTTAAATAACTGACGACTGTATGATACCTTTTGTTACTAAATGTATTCATTAATATCTAAATTCCTGATTTTAGGTCTCATTTTAATTATCAAAGTAATTTAGAACGATAAAACTTGAAATTAAAATAGGACGGTGATAGCTTCATCACTATTAGTTGTAGAAGCTATCAACGACCCATAGATCGTTAATGCCAACATCGTAATGTTTAGTTTTATTTATTTTATATTGTTATATTATACCAACACAAGTGTTTTTATAGTCCAGTTTAAATCCACATAACTAGTTTATTTAAAAATCTATTACCGATCTACAAATAGTCGTCTTGTTTTCTTCTTTTAACGTTGTTTATTTAACCACAATTACAATATTTTTGATGGACTGGTGTTGTGTATAACAACATTCATAAATAAATTTTTATTCCTTGAAACTGTAGGTGAATGCTTATTTTTTTTTAATATTATTTCATTACAATCTGTGTTGTAGTCAGAAGGTTAATTAAATAAAAATAACTATTTTTTTATGAGTCGGTAATATATTTTACATTCATGCTTACATATTTTATCACCGACTCATATGAATCGATAACAGAAACCAAAAGAAGCTATTGCGGATCGTAGGTTATATACATTATTTAAAGTCCTACCCACTTTTGTAATTCGATAGATAGGCACTTATATTTATTATTATAATTTTACCCACACACAAACTTTTAAACTGATCGACCTAGCCCCAAATATAGCCAAGCGTGTACTATGGGGACTAAATGATTATATAAACGTATATACAGGCTGTTTTTTAAATAACAAGCTAGATTGTGCGAGGTGATTAGGTAAGTCATACCTACTGAACAACTTTTCCTACAAGAACCAGGATTGTTTACCAAAAAAAATCTGGCCTCCCTATAGAAACGACGTTTGATCGGCCAAAATTTATGGAATATCCAACAACAGCTAGTTTTTGAAAAAACAGCCTGTATAGATAAAAACATATACCTATGTAGAATACAATATCTATAACTCGCGAACAAATATTAGTTATAAACACGTTAATAAATGCCCTTACTAAGGATTCGAACCACTTAAGAGGGTATTATGATAGTTTTTCACTTTGGAAACTATATCGCCACATCAGCCTACATATATACGTCTCACAGCAGAATTTAAATATTACACTCTACCGACTGACAAAATGCCATACGATTAAATAAACAGCTGGGCACAAGCCTTCTCTTATGCACGATCGTAAATAGCTGCATAAAAATCGTTAATAACATCACAGCCATTAATATGGGTCGGTAATAGTAAAAATCGACTCAGTGACTTTAAAAAATATTTTTTACATGATAGTCCTCTATTTGAGGGCAGAAAACTAAGTAAATACCTTTTATAATAATAACACTAGCATATAAAAATGGAAAAGCATATTTGTCGGTAACCTATATACTTAAAAACTATGGTCGAATTTAAATTTTCCTTAAGGGGGGCGTTAATGGCTGCATTTACCTTAGTATTGTTATGGGCTTATACAGCCAAGAAGTGCGAGCGGACACCGGTGCATACCAACACGCGCGGACCTCTCGCATACTGATGCCGCTGGTCGCTTACACTACTACTTCTACAACTTTATAGCTTTATTATCAAATCAGACAGGTAAATGGAAATACTGATTGCATGTTTTCCAATATCAGGTTTAAAATTACACACTTGCAATGCCATAACCTATGGAATCTATATAACAAAAGTCATACAAGATGATAGTAACTGTTACTACCTACTACTGTACTGTATATAAGTACATCTATCAAAATGGTGGAGCCATAAATCTATTCAGTTTTAGATAAATATGCTCAACAAGGTTAGCTCGGGATTCCACTAATTCATGATGAAGAACTTACAGTCACTATCAAAGTTTACGCGTCCGTGACTGTACATGCAGCTTACTTATCTTTTTTTACAGTTCTAAAATATAATGGGTAGAATTAATATACTTATTTGGTATTCAAGTATCTTAATTGCCTGCAAAACAATGAACTTTAGATTCATTTCTGCATTTTATAAAATTCCCGTTCTAGTAACAGAACCACAACGGAGGCGAAGGATCATAAAAATAGTAGAGTAGTTTAATTTTGCATACAAATATTGAACTTACCATACTGCATAGCGTTCGCAGCCAAATAGTGGTGTTGTTTCCCTGTTCTGACTGGTACGCAAGATTCGACAAAATCTGTTGTTCTGTAGGCACCTAGTAGCTACTTTACATAAACACGAGTAAGTAGTACGTAGTACATTTAGTCGAGATAAAATTAGGTTTTATGATATCTTTCTATTCTAAGTACCTACCTACCTACTTAATTCTCTTGAGGATTGTAATTTCGAATAAGACAGCTGCTTGTTACATTCTAATTAGAAATTGTGTAGAGATTTTTTGTTTAATTAACTAAAAAAAGATGAGAATAAACAACTGAAAATTTGGCGTTATCATTCGTCCACTAAGGCCTCGATCGGTTGTAGAAAAGTCACTCAGTCACATCTCCTGGTAGCGTTCTTACATCTCAGCTTTATGTGTTTAACTTTGCCTACCTAAGTGATTCAAGCCAATCAATATTCGCAATGTTTGATAATGTAGTAAGGCACAATTAATTACCACCTATTACGGCGGCGTCGACTTAACACGCGCAACCTTGCGTCTCGCCTCCCAAGTGAGCCTGGGAAAGTCAGTGTCACCTTTGAAATCCAAATTAACTCACTTGCTTTGAACGTCGGTGGAAAAACTAGATGTGTTTCGATTATTAGTTTTTATTGGAACCAATGAAACGCATATTATAATTTTTCAACCTTTGAAAACATGTATGTATTTAAAAACACGTAAATATATTTTACTATTTAGGTAAGGCATATAATTGTACAATGAAAGTATTTTATTAGATCACTACGCAATTTTAGATTTTTTAAAGCAGACTGATCAACGATGTGATTGAGCCTAATGTTACCTGGTGATAAGTAACGACAGTCCTAAGATGAAGAACACTAGTTTAGTGGGTGCATAGTTTGTAGGTACTTCAAAGTACATAGATTTAAAACTAAATCAACTATTTACTGAAACGTATTGGAAAGTTGATAGACATGCCACTGTCAATGCGTTTGACTAACGAGACGTGAATATTTCGTTCAATCCATGAATGAGTGAATAGCTTTGTAGCATCGAAACTAAATAAAGCCCAAACTGCATTTTGAGAATTTGAATTGAATGCGCGTCGGTCGATTCGTCGAACATGCCATGTAAGTCATTCTTAAAATAATTACCTTTATTTTTTTAACTGCAACAGATTGTTTCTTATGCTACACATACGTGTAAATTTAACCTTGAAAAAAGAATTGTAAGTACTTCCAATTACACGTTTCCTATTAAGTCAAATGAGACCGATCGAATTTTTACGGTTGTACGCTACACTTAATCTTAAGTTGCGTGTTTCCTTTTACGTACAGCGTGTGATGTAAAACGATAGGGAATAAATTGATCGGAGAGGCCATATCTCGACGGACGGACGTCGTAAAGTTTGCACAACTCGCCACGGAGGCTGTGGGATGTGGGCTCGGGCACTCGTCAAGCTTCGGCGAACCAACTAGTGGCCCAATCCACTGATCACTGCTTAAAAAACCTTCGACAATTTTATCCAACAAAAATAACACCTTTGTAGACCGCAGTAGTAATGACATCCTGTACATTGGAATTATCTTTATATTCTATTTTTACTGAATATAAAACATGGGTTTCCCAGAAGTTATACAGTTAAAATAACGGACATAACCCTTCTGTGCAAGATGACTTGTCGAGAAGTTTAACGCATTCCCTTTTTATTTTTAATACATTCAACTTACGTTGGATACAAGTAGTTTGTTGGCAAGAAGCCAAAACAAGTCACGAATGGTTTACGAGTGACATATTGGTTTGGCGACGATTGAATATGTGAAATGTGGAGGAAAACACAAATATCTGGGTAAATAATAACGTAGCAATGACTAAATATGTTTGCAACATGAATCGTGACGAAAGTAAGTTGTTTGAAAGAGGATTCTACTGTATCTCTGAATGTTATAGACATTGTATCATTTAAAAACAGGATAGAGTTCTAATTAAGAGCCCCGGTCCCGTATCATGTAATTAGAAATATATACAGGCCTACAAATAGTTTATTTATTTGTAACTGACTTCGCTGACAACGTTCAGTATTCATAATTCGGTTACTTTGTATCAAATTTGACGGGCCTTCAAACTCGATTCTGCTAAATTACAAGCGCAAACTACGCAAGATCGGCGCTGAGTCACACATAATCTGTATCTTGCTTTCGAACCAAAAGGATTTAAAGTCTGCTTTTCAAAATTAGTAGGCACATTATTATTATGAGTAATTTGTTGGCTCACAAATTACATCAGGTAGCCCGCGGCGGTCCCGCTCCGCAGCAATCATCAGCGCTCGGACTCACCGGCTATCGGCTCGGCTCCATACACCTCCGGCCCCGCCCACAGTTTAAAATTTTTCAACTCGCCTGGGATAATGCTAGATTCGTATTATTCATTATAAACCCCGATAATTATATTGTCATTATGCTACCCGGCCTAATTTTCTTGTGGGCGCGTTGGGCCGTCTGTCAAATAAAAAGGTCAACGGCTATACAATAAGGATATTTCCGACCGTTTTACGTGTCTTGAGTTTTGCTTTAAAATGGGTGTCAGTGGCTTTCTCCAAGTTTTCGCTGGCTCGGCGCTCGGAAGGAAGCGGATTTGCGGAAGGGACGGCTCGTTAAGTTTTTGTGGCTTATAATCAGCGTTAATTAAAAAGTTGCAGTTATCACGTAAGGATTCCCTGAGCTCAGCAATCGCTGAGCTTAGTCGGCTAAATGGAATATTAATATAAATGCCTGTGACTTCGCCCACGGCGCTTTCATAATACACAAGTGAATATGAAGACGAGAAGGCATGGAAGCGTCCCTAACACTGTCTCTTCATCCTTCCTTTGTGTCAATTCGTATGAAGATTAGTGTGCTTAAGCCAATTAACTGGCTTGAGTTACATCTTAGCTTTGAATGGAGACATTATTAGGTATTAATAGTTATGTTACGTTACTAAAAAATAATCAATGTTAAAAAAAAATCGTAATTATGAAGAGATCAAGCCAATTAATCATTATAAAAAATCTGATGGCTTTTGGACGGGCAAAAGATACTTTTTCCCTAATTTATATTTTATTAATATTCATCCATTTCATCGACATCGCGCATTCTAGCGTTTGTCCCATTTGCAAAGGCGTTAGTTTTCCATCTGACCTACGGGTGATAAACTAGGCCTTGCTATGCTAGTAGGTATTCGGTCTATTTTACTCACGATGGTTTCTTTTACCGAAAAGCGACTCATTCATTCCATAAAAAAATATAATAGTCAGCATTCGACGCAAAGCTTTTCCGATTACGTTTGTAAAAATGAATGTAAATCCTTCCTAGCGTTAGGGTAGGCACACAATTCTAGTCAGCACTCTAAGCTCAGCAGAGCTCGCAGTAACAAGCGTTGCGGAGTATAAAGTTACCTTTGCGTAAGAATAAAGTTCGTACATTCGCGATTAATATATTCACCGCGCCTCTACCTGCGAACACAGATCATTTACCTACTATAGATGGAATGTATTAGATGGAATATACAATGTGTAAATTTTATACGGGCGAACCTTTTAATGGTAGTTTATATAGGTCATACTGAACAACTTTGACTATGGAACCTACCCCGAGATCACGATTTTTTTTTTGCCGGACTCATACATTTTGTCGCATGGGTGTCCACATTTAGTAAGAGGAAGCCAAATTTTTATTTTTATTTTGGGGTTACTTCCATAGTGAAACTTGTTCAGTATGACCTATGTAAACCACCGTTTAAAGATTCGCCCGTACTAAATTTACACACTGTATTACATCTTATCGTTGGCACTCATACCCCGTTTTAATTAGTATGGAAGCGCTAACACTGATTTAAGTATGTAAGTATAGGCCAATGCATTAGGATTTTAAATAATATCCATAAAACCACGTTTCTTAGTCGTTCAGATAATGACACTGTAGGTTTTATTTGTTAAAATTCTTGAACAATGCAAATGATTGGACTAAGATTATCAATTGCGTTTATGTTATATAACTACTGTCGTGTTATAAATCATGAAAAATTACAAAAATATATGTTTAGTAGAAGTTAGACATTGGCTCTCTTTTAAATGGCATTGGTTGTGACTAGGTTTTGCAATGTTGTACTTGTCAGGTACACAAGAGCTCAAATATGGCGAGAACCGGGAAATTCTCGGTCGTTTCCTTCATCAGCATCGGGAAAGCTCCCGGGAAAGATCAAGCGATTTAGTGTTGACTGCATGATACATGCTTCGTAACACCATAGACTTAAAGATATAATAGACGGCCATAGTCTAAGAACTTTATGTGGCACCAAATCTTTAGCGCCATCTAGTATGATCTAGTCGAGAGCGACCTAAAGATAGCCAAAATTTCACCTGCTCTAGTACGCTAGTCGTTACTAGATGGAGTAGCAGACTTGGAGCCTCAAAAAGTTCTTAGCCTATGGCCGTCTATTATAACTTTAAGTCTATGGTAACACCGACCGTACCGAGTCTACGGCCGGTAGTCTACACCCGCGAGTGAGCAACTAACGAAGAACCCCTCTAAACTTTGTTTTGCGCACTCGTACCGCCTCACAAAGCGCCTCTCTGCACTAAAACGCTTCTTAATGAAACGCAATCGTCGCAAATTCGTCTAAATTTTCGCTACAACGAGCCGTTCAGCGCCGAGCCCCTCCAGCATGAGAGCGCGGTGCGATTATTTTGCAAATAATTAAATAGCAGGCATATTTTTATATACTGCTTATACATATACTACTATAACTTCTACCTGAATAATCAATTAGGTATATTGGCAGAGAAGTAATATATTTCCAGTTCCGGATCATAACATAAAAAAATAAAAAAAGTTTAATAACATTTCTTCTATTCACCATTCATTATTATTCATTTCTTCTATGTTCAACTGGGTGAAAGAAATCGGGGTCCAAGCAAGCGATCAAGATCATGATACAGAATTGAAAGATGAACCTAATGATGATAATCATATTATTTTCGTCACAAATATTGATAATTATTTTTAAGATAAGTACAAAAATGTAATTCCGAAGATTGCGGGTCACTTCTGGATGAGATTAGCTCAGGACCGGGACAAATGATGTACTCGAAGAGGCCTATGCTCAAACAGTGGGCGACAAATGGCTAAAAAGATGAATCATGATGTAAGTACTAAAATAAATAATGGCATAGAATTTGGTCATCGATATGTCCATGATTCTCTGTTTGACCTAAAGGTTAGCTGGTAGAGAATGCCTTAACGCCTTATGTCCACCATTTATGCCTGTATATTATTTACTATACAATAAACTTTAAACAAATAAATCCCAAAAAATATACTTGTTACAAGTTTTAATGAGTTTTAGTGAGTTTATAAGAAATATCATGCCTCAACTCTACCTGAGGCAGAAAGGAAGCCAGGAAAGCCAAGGAGAGCATACATGGATCAAGTAAAGGAAAAAATAAACGTCGTGTCCTATCAGGCTGTAAAGGAGAAGGCAAATGACAGACAGGCATGGAAATTGCTCCACCGACAAGAGCCTAGCTCTTAAATATATGATGATGATGATGATGAAGTTTTAATATGCTATTTTTTTATATGTTATTGTATTGTCATTTAACTTACAAATCCATACCTTTCAATTCCTACCACAATCTTACCAGTTGTACCACTAATAAAATAATAGGTCAAAGACTACCAAGATTTATTTACGATTGCTGTCATACTTAGATTAACAGGTGCGATTTACTACATGACTTAATTTAATGTTCTTTTCCAAAAGAGCGAAACCGAAAAGTTCTCGGGCTACTCTCCGGATTTAATTATTTTGCATTCGACATTTTGCTTGCAATGAATTAATTTTCGCTCATTATCTTTTAATGGTAAACGTCTGTACTTTTGTAGTGTATAATGCTCAAAGGCATTTTAATAAAAATCCAGACAGCGCAGTTTGCCTTAGGCAGTTTCATGAAATTACTTGGTAATGACATTACTATTATTTGTGTTGAATTAAATACCTAGAACCCGAGGTCATTGGTACAACAAGGTCGTGAGTTTATTTTTAGGAATTAAACTATGTATATTTAAAAGTTAAAGACATGGTACAAAGTTTTAAACTCGGAAAATAATAACAAAAAGGTAAACCAGTAACTAAAAGGTACTCATACCTAATCACGAAGCCCGAGTAGCGACTGGAATGTATTAATTACAAAACAATTATGAAAGTTGTTAATTAATGTCCTCGCTCACCCGCATACCAAAAGGTTAAATGAAATATTAAGAAAGCCCCGGGCTTTGCGACTTGGGCTCCGTTTTTAAATAAGGTTAAATTTGGAAAACTGTCGCGGATTTTTCTTATTTTTCCATAACGGTTATTTTAATTAAACGTTATTCTTCACGCAATTTTTAATTTGTAAGTCTATTCAACGAGCTATTGAATATAGGTAACAATATTGAATCTTCGAGCTACTCAAAGTGGGTGAATAGGATCGCTTTGTATAGGAATTATGATACAAAGATTCAATTTCTTTGATTCTAAAAATTAAAAAAACTTTTGTGATAGTATAAAACTCAGTACATACCGCGTATTTATTTGATACCTCAAATGGAAGCCAGACGCAAGTTTTGAAATTATAAATCGATATTGTAATATTGAGTTAAATCTTAGTTAACATAGAGCAATTGATTTTTTAATTGCGTATACACTTTTTTAACACATCATCAGTTGTGACATTTTAATAGGGCAAAGTAATCATGGGGGTAGCGATATATTGCGTGCTGAAATATTTTATATGCAAAAATTAAAGTCGTAAAGTCGTAATATAACATATGGAAGTATGTATATTTATTAGGGTCTATACTAACTACCCTTGGCGTATATTAAAATACACACTGTATGTAGTATCCTTTATTATCATTGCCTATACCTTAGACTCGGCAAATGTCGCGAAAGAGCGTGACCATAAACGTCATAATAAAAACAATATAACGATTATGAAGACGCGTTTTAATTAGTTAGGTGCGCCCAAAGACATAGAATTATCATAATATATCTCCATTAATAACGTTATTAAAACGACTGTCCCATTTGTTTTAATATTATATATACTAGTATATAAGTGTGTCAAACGAAAGTGGAAACAAGATATACCGTATTGGTAACGTATTTTAATAACGTTATCAAAGCCTGATCAGGTCCTGTGTCAAGTTGGTGAAGTTGGACACCGCAAAACTGTAGTCAAGCTAAGACTTAGTTGCACAGCGTGTCAGCTAGCCACCATTCAATTATGCCTCACCCAGCCGTTTATATGAATTAGTAGGAAACTTATTTCATCAACTTGAGTGTTAATCTACAGCTAACTTTAAATTACATTGACTTAGTCTGTCAATACACTGAAATAGTCAAATGCCGCGGCAGCGGTCGGCGAGTGCCAAAACTGACTTATTTTATTGTGTTGTACTAGGTGATACTTTCGGCAATGATTTACAGAACTGTTTAGGTCAGATTATTGGTTTCAGGACAAATTGCTGTTATGGAACTTAATATATTAGTTTACATTTAATTTTAGTCAATTTTTAAGGATATTTATGTGATTGTATTAATGATATTTCTAATATATTAAGAAAAATATAATTATGATAAATGATAGGTACTAGGAAATAAAATATTAAGGCAAATAATTTTCATCTTTTTCCATACCTAATTACAATGTTATGGCTACCTTTATTAGGGTGTATGACCGTTAGGTCAAATGATCGTTATGGTAAATTTTTTTTTTCTTCAATATTATCTGCAATCGGCTACTAAAACCATAATCAGATTGTCTGATGGTAAATATGGAATACAAAAATTTAAAAAAAAAAACTTTAAGCCCGTCACAGACGGAGGTATAATATATATTATAGCTCGGTATCTTACGTTATGCCGTGTCGTCAAAATGGTTGCAACGGAAGACCAGCGCTGGCCTTGCCAGCATTAACGCTGAGGTGCAACCATTTCGTGACAAGTGCATGTCTCTTTTTGTTTGTTTCCATTGTATGTGTTGTCATGAATAAATGTTTCTTTCTTTCTTTCTTTCTATATATTTTACGTACTATTTGACAGAGTCCACACACGGAGCTATAATATTTATATATTATAGTTCGATATATTACCATATATTGACGTACAACCGTTATATATCATCTTTCTTTCTTTTCATATCTTTGCCGTGTGGGGTGCCGAGCTATACGATAATATATATCTCGGTATCTTACGGTATATTAATATATATTATAGCTCCGTCTGTGACGGGCTTTAGGGGTCTCGATGTAGAACCATTTTTCACTTAATTTTAAGCATTGTAAATATTGGATGTCCTGATCACTATACGTCAAGCAACGATCGGTAAAAAGTACGTAACATATTGCAAACACGATGTCGGTGGCAGTAACGTGAGATTGTTGCAACGCGACAAAGGAAGATAAACAGAAGAAAAATGCGGCGTCACACGACTCGCACGCCGTAACAATGTGCCGATAGCGACAGACGATAGTTCTGCCTTTAATGAGAACAGAAACAATCTTGAAACGGTAACAGCTTTGATGGGAAACGCGTTTGAAGCTTGTATAAATTCAGAGTTCAAAGCACTGAGCTCGCGTTGGGAAATAGCAAGTGTTGAGAATCGATTTCGATGAATACTGAACAATTTAAGGAGGTGAAGGAAGAGGAACAAGTTAACCTTAGACTGGACGTTTTACACCAAAAACTATCTGCGTATCCTATAGTCGAACGAGCGGAGCGTAAGCGAAGCGAGTTCTTACAAACAACTTCTGGCTACTGTGACGTTTCGGCATTTGAAGAGTTTTATCGACGATAACTTATTTAAGTAACGTTTTTCTTTATGAAATTTGTTGGGGTTGTAGCCGAGACACAAAAAATTTGATAGTCCGTTTATGAGCTGGATCGATCAAGGGTTTAAGTTGGAAACGGAAGTCTAAAAAAAACATGATATTGGTCTTGTTATATTGGTCAACTCGTTTGCCAGTAGTAGCTTCATAGTAGTATTTCTCAACGAAAAATTTTGTTATGGACATTTATTGAAGCGCTAATTATTGAGGACTTCTTCATTCTTAATCACTATAATCATACACAACGTCATGATATGAATCGCAGCCACGTATCTGAGATAGGTAGCCTTCGCTTGAGCTTTCATGACCATACGACCCGTATGATGCAAAAATAATTTCAATTGAGTGACTGGAGGCACAGCCGCAATGACAGCGTTCAATTCAATCTGGTGAATCTGGTAATCGGAAATGGGCATTGTGCAACAAAAGCCTATTGTCAACCGGCCGCTACCCGCTCCCCGCTCCCCGCTCCCTGCTGCCGGCCAGCGCTCGCCGTCCGCGCACATTCATATTGTATACTCCATGCATACAGATTTCGATCACAAATATCACAATAGATTCCGTTTGATCACGGAAACCGTCATTCGATTAATTTGTGCTAAAATTTACGGGCAAAAACGTGACCACTTCTGTAATTAGATTTGTGGTGAATGTTTCTGATTTGATTGGACACGTTTTTACATGCGTTGGATAAAAAATATATTCCAATGCCAAACCGCATTTGAATAAAGTCATATGGATTATTTTTGCTACTCTCGCCAAAGTATTTTAGCAAAATATTTATAGCACTCTAAAAATTGAAAATCAGTTACTTATTCCAGAGAAGACTGGTGGATATTATTTAACTAATCTAACAATTCACACTGACCTTCTCTTCTGATGCTCCAAAAACTGTTATCATACCTATTATAAGCAATGCGTTTCAGCTCTATAGCCACTTACCTATGTGTGGCAAGTGGCAAGTGTGGCAACTACTACACGGAAAAAAAGCTACCGGGATATTCTCAATCCAAGACATTATATTTTCTTGAAAATATTTCCTCGCCACAAGTATTTATTTCCTTTACCAAAAATATGGTTCTTCGCTTAATAAAACCACGTTTTCTTAAAACAGAAATACAAAAATGTATTGTTTCAAGATTATATTGAGTAAATAAGAGAGATTGTACTTTAATCAAACAAGTATTATCTTAGGTAAAAGAAAACTAGAAAATCTGTAAGAATATATTCGCTTCGTTATATTTAAAACTTTAATTTATTTTCGTTCGAGGAAATAAATGCTTGTCACGAGGAAATATTTTCAACATAATATAATAACGTCTTAGATTGAGAATATCCCGGAAGCTATTTTTTTCCGTGTAAGTTTTGGCAGCGATCTTGCTTCACTAAAAATTTCTATTTCGTATTTCTTGCAGATAAATAAATAAAATAAATATGATAGGAAAATCTTAAACAAATCAAAATTTTGGTTCTTGTATTACGGGCAAAATATCAGCAACCTTGGGCAATTAGTAAGTAAGACCACAATGTGGTCACCACACCACTCACCACATGAAATATGTATGCAGCCGGTGTTAATGTTAACATTCTGTTTTCAACAGACTTCAAGATTTCTAAGGAGAAGGTTCTAAATTCGTCGGCATCTATGTTTTGGGTATTATTATTTTATGTATGTTCACCGATTATTCGAAGACGGGTGAACCGATTTGGATTTTTTTCAAAAAGCAATAATACATGCCATACATTCGTCCCATATTTATCGGGTCAGGATCGGATGATGGGATCCTGGAGAAATCGAGGTAATTCTTCGAATATTATAGGCAGTTAAGCACACCTAATAGTGATTTGAGTATTTTTTTTACAGTGGCTTGGGCCTTTGCTCTTAATAAGGAGGAGGCTAAGTGAAGTCATTCTTATTTGATTAAAATTATTAAATATTGTCATTGATATATAAACACACAATATATCTACATAACTATCAAATCAATAAACCTCTAATCCACCTACTAACGCAGTAAAATAAGCCACAGAAGTGAGTAGTGCTAACGCGGATCGTGATTTTACAAATCCCTATCGAGGACAAGAGGGCACTTGACCCTCTACCCAAGTCTTGTGCCGGCCGTATCCCGATCTCGACTACCAACCTCCATACGAAAACATGCGCTAGCTGTGACTCACTATTTACAGTCACTTTTTTTTAAACTCACGGGTATCTATGTAAGCTAGCAACACACATTAAATATTATTATAAAAGTACTAACACAAGAAAAAATCATTAAAGTTACATCTTTTATACTTAGAAAGGTACACTTTAAGAAATATTGATTCGTGATTAATTACCATAATAGTTTTGTTTTGTATTAAAATTGGTTAATATTGTATCTTAAATAGGCCGTCACAGTATTCAGCATTTTGTGAGGTGGCACAAAAATTAAAAATTACAAAGATATAATAACTTAGATGACATCGTGAATCAATCAGCGTTCGGAAATCGTGATATCAAATAATTATGGCAAAAGACATTAATTTCAGAGGAAGCTAGCTACTGGCTAATAAATGAAATGGAGCTCGTTATCACTGACAGCTCCAGATCGAAAAGAAGAAAGATGGCAACCCCCGGAGACCGTCTTCACCCGCATAGGAACTTATTATTTATAGACAGTTACGAGAAAATGTCGGAACACTGCGATATCATCTTATTCTGGCGGATCTCCGTTAGTTATGATCATGACGAGATATAAGAAAAGGACGGGAAGAGATATGGTTATATATAAGTAGATCAAAAAGTTAGAAGGTATAGTCTGCGATGAGGATGTAATCTGTAAGTAGGTACCTCCAAGGACCGGAACCGGTTGCCAATGATAGGGTATTTGATACGGTTGTTTTTACAAACCATATCAACTCGGTAAGCACATCAATTGACTTACTCAAAGGTAAGCGCTTACCGAATGGAAAAACCCCAATGAAGTTACCCTATCAAGTGTTTTTAGAATGCGATCAAGCTATTGTAAACTCTATCGTTAAGACGTTTCGATAGGGAAACCACATTGAATATGGTTAACCCTATTAAAAAGGTTATCGTAACGATAAGGTTACCCAATGATACGGTTACCCTATCGATAGGGTAACCCTATCATTGGGTTACCCTATCGAAAAGATTAATCAAATGGAGGGGTTTTCCGGTCCCTGGGTACCTCTCATGTTTTTGTTTCATATTTGACTAATGATGTAAATTATGATTCAGGATCATTGATTTAAAATGTAGATAGATGTGAAATCTAGAACAAAGTTATTTAAGATTTTAATTTTATAATGATTTTGTCACTTGTTCGCCAAGTTAATTAGGTATGATTTTATCTGATGTTTAGATTCAACTTAATAAGTGAGTAGGTCCTACTGCGGTCCTACAACTCAAATCATAACGTCAAATTTTCAATCCCACTTTTACTTTATTTCTGTGTCTTAGGGGGCCCACCGACTATCAGTCCGCCTGACGATACCAACCTGTCAGTTAGAACAAAAATTTGACAGCTCCAAACAACTGACAGGCCAATATCGTCAGGCCGACTGACAGTGGGTGGGCCCCATTGGCCATTACGGAGCACAACTATGATTATAATCGGAATAAAAACCTAATACCACATCAAGTTAATGCCAAGATACCATTTACGCTTGAATGAAAATCGTCATGGCTTTGGCTAAGCAGCTTCTTATTGCAGAACTGGTTGAAATTTCTGCTTCATTACCCACATAGAGCAAAAGAAAGCGTTGCCATATTAGTTTTTCCCATCTCAGCAAGAAAGCGCTTCTCGAGAAATAGTAACTTCTTCTTCTTCTTTAATGTATGTCTTGTGCTGTCTGTATGGTGCTTACATTATATGTATACCTAATATTATTATGTGTATCAATATTATAGCCTACTTGTTAAGGTGGCGTTGATAACACTAAAGTAAGATTCCATAAAACAAAACGCAGGTGTATAAGAGGAGACTGGACAGTGGACACAGTTGATTACCTAACAGCAAATATACTGAACATCGCACAGTATCAATTGTCATCAGTCTCATTTAACTTTTAGGCACCACCTTTTCCAAATTGTACTAGATTCGGAGCTGACAAATCCTTTAATTCAACCGTTAGGTTTGTTGTCCCCAAATATTTGAGCTCTTTATAGTCTTTATGCAACCGGCGTAAATCAAGCCGTGGGTATGTTGTAGTTGATGTATACAAGATTGATTTCTTATTATTTCCTGGTAAGACTAAAACATCTATAATGCCGTAAGGCCTGATATAATGACAGGTACGTGACGAATTGTAATGACAATATCACATTATTGCGGCAAGGTAAGAATCTGAGCATTGCGCCCGCGACCGCGAAAGGCCGGGTGGTTGGGTATGCACGGCGACGTCCGCGGCCCGCGGCGCCGGCCATTCAACTCGACCATGGCCTCACGCTAGTGCTTTATGTCCTAAACATAGTTCCAGCACTATCATACACTTCATGAGAACTCCCCATTCACGCTCCGGTTCACACACAAATTGTGCTTCATCTTAACTACTTAAAAAACGTGGGAACAAACTTTTCAATCTACTTACGTTGACTAAATTTGATGAAAACTCGATTCGATCATACCAAAGTCCATGCTGGAAGTAAGTCAATCAAAATCTTCAAAGTTATATCAATAATTGCACTTTAATCGTACTTGTTAACATGACTAATCGCGCCTGTAGTTTTTCCGAACACTTCACGACACTGAAAGTTCACATTTCAAGTTTCGAGACGAACTTTAGCAAACTCTTCCGCTGGTTGTCATCAAACCGGGAGCACAACAAGTGTTATAAACAAAAGAGAAGGTTTCGCGAACGCGAGTAACTTGCGTGAGGGTGGCGGGCCACCTGTCACAGCGGGGAACACGTCTCTACTGCCACCGGCGGCCGGGTGTCGGTCCCGCGTTCTCAACTCCACCAGCTCACTACGCAACACAAAGATCTTGTGTCCAACATCACAAAAACTTTAATCGTTATGCATTACTCGCTCGACGTACAACATTTATACTTTGTATCATTACAGATGCCGCAATGTACAGCGCTGTTGAAAGTTGCCCATGATACGCTGGACTCCGGTGGTAAAGCTCTCGAAAACACGCATAGCTCGGCGCCAGGCAAACTTAAACTAAACTTACTACGGCGGCGCCATCTATTCAAACATTGTACACAATGCCCTCTACAGTATTAAAGCGGTACCACGTACTACAGCTAGTGGAGAATTTAACTGTACACTACGTGAGGAGAACAACTGAGGTAACTTAAAAATGTTCAGTTTTAAGCTGTAGGGTTTCATGTATACCCGGTAGATGGCTTCATGTAATGAAATCGAATAAGAAAAGAAGTTCAAACTAAATATATATTATTACTATGTACTGTATAACTGTATACTGATTTGAATTTGAGTGCACTGTTCTCAACAAATTAAAAATAGGTATTAGGGGACAAGTAACAAAGGAAAATTCCCATTAAGTAGGAACTGATTTATCTCGGTGTCTGAATTTTTTTTTTTTTTTCAGAACTATCGAAGGTAATACCTAATTGTTTTCCAACGGAGTTAGTAAGCCTGCATTATTTAGAGCCGTAAAACTTATAATAAATTTTAAAAAATACGATATTTTTTTAATGGGTACTTTACTATTTATTTCGTTAATTCTACTTAGGTTCATAATTTTTATATAACTTGATGATTTTTCGATTCTTCACTTTTTTTCGAGATAGAGATTTTATTGTCTAATTGTAATAGAACGCAATAACCAATGAGGATTACTTATTTCAACAGTTTTTTTAACAACAGCATTGACAGTATGTAATTACCTATTAACTCTATCTAGTTAGCTGATGTTGGTTATACGAATACATAATTAAGCTATAATATATTATGCTTAAGTATATTGCTAAAAGTAATCATGCTTCCCCTATCCTCGCACGCACCCTGCGGCGACCCCCTGCAATCTAAATAAGAGCTCTTAAACCAGGTAGGTTGATAAATTATGCGAATTTTACCCGTTTGCACAATACCTACGCGTAGGTAATCATCTCTACAAATACGTACTTATGTAAATTTTGGTTTTAAAAAGTTTAAATACAGAATATTATATTTTTACTGACAAAGCTCTAGCTAGTCCAATAAGCGTACATACTATCAATTTACTTACCTTAATACAGCTCCGAAGTTCTCAAACGATTTCTCTCGCATACTCCATCGTTACATGAATATTAGCACTATCCGGCTTCATTGCAAGAACTGTGGCTCTCAGTGATTGTAGTTAAATTAGTTCTGAATCCTATCAAAGTTTATCAACAACTTCGGCAAATCTATAAGCTCTGATCTCTAACTTAGGTACTGGAACAGGTAATTAATAGCGCTTTCGCTTACATAAGGAATAGAGGCATCATAAAGTGATATTTAACTTAACCCTATCTACTCGAAATAGTATATCCAGCATTCCAGACGGCAATATGTCTGTGAGAGCCATGTGATAATTTTGTGTCGAGAGCGCTTATCGAAACGTCATTATGGAAATGATAATTTATACTTTACTCCATGTTTGTCGTTGTCGATAAACGACTGTTATTAAAGCTACGGCTATGACGTTGGACTTTTCATCGTTATCACCGATCTTCTCAGCCAACAGTCTGCTGGGCAATAGCATCCCCCAAAAATTATCATAGCTGGGCTATCCTCATTCAAAAAATGTCTGCGATCTTGACAAATTTTCAGACTTCGCTCCACCTTTTCTAGCTCAGTTCAGCTAAATATTCTGGTGCATAGTCGTTACTCAGCATCCTTTTCATACTTATGTACCATTTCATAAATGTTTAAGTACCTAAATAAGTATTCACGTGAGCATATTAGACACCATGCAGTTCATTTCATGACTCATTGGCTGTGTCAGAGCTACGTGACAAAATTTAAAGCACCACCATGGATATACAGTGTGACTCACGAGTCGTTTGATGCGCCCATGATGTCCTCCAGGAACGTTAAGGTAAATAAACACCAATCGTAGTCGGTGACACATTCAATTGATTTGTTATTATGTGATTCATAATTAGTTATCGTTAATTGCGACGCCCGACTATTTAAAACAAAACATAATAGATTGAATGAGTGGTACCGACATACTCGTCCATATATACCTACAGCCTTGGCCAGAAGTGTTGAGCACCAATGCGATTTTCATACAAAACTGGAAAGTTTAGTCCATCGTTTCCATCTTTGTTTAAGTTATTTTGTCAATTAATTTAAACTAATAGGCATGTTTTGTTGAAGTTAGTAGTAACTGCATAGAATATTTGCAATATGTCGCACCGACTTAAATTTACATTTTTGGTACCTTCGGTTTTCATATTTTTTAAGTACCTTGAAAGTGTTATTAAGTGAAGTTTTCTATATTTAAGTATAAATAAAATATAACATTTACCGTACGTACATTGTTAGGATAGGGAAATAATGCTTAACATCAAAATTGTAAACAAAAAACACCTATGCTCAATACTTCTGGCCAAGGCTGTACATGAAGGTAGGTTTTTGTTGTCCATAGGTGTTAGACGAGACTTCCCTGAACAGTGTTGCACGCATATTAGATTGCAGGCAGTATATATTAACACATTCAGCACCGAGAACCCGACAGTCGGGTTCTCTGTTCGTAGCTACTACGCGCTACACACGAGGAATACCTGGCTACGCGCTACGAGCGTAGCGCCAAGCGCGACGCGGTACGGAAAGTGTAAAACAGCCGTTATTTGTGACGTTCCACGAGAAAAGGTACCTTATGGCGGTTGGGGCTTACGCTATTTCTAATGCCGCTGCAATACTAATGCGATGCTTCGCAACGTAAGCGCCAGCCGCCATAAGGTACTTTCACCCGTGGGACGTCACATTTATGCCAAATTAATTGAAACAAATACAGGATGTTTCCCTTAAATTTGAGCAATAAATTAAAACGTAGATTCTACTCCTCAAACAATAAAACTTTTGTTTAACAACTGTTAAAAAATATGTATTTTTAGATTGTCTCTTTTTCATACAAACTAAATAATATTTTCAATGTAAGTTAAAATCCGTCAAATTGACATTGCTTTTCAGTCTTGTCACCCTACAGATATAATAAATTTTGGTATAAATACCGTGTTCGAACAAACTTTAAAAGGTAATAAAAAGCAAACCATAAGTTATTTTTAAATGTCGCTGAACAAACGATGTCTGAGGAGTAGAATCTACTTTTTCATTAATTGCTCCTACTTATTACAGGAAACACCCGGTATATTACATAGGATAAGAATTTAGAATAGATACGTCAATTTAAAAAAATAAAGCAATTTTTTTATTACTATTAACGGTTATTACTTCTGAGCATTAACAAATTACCTGCATGCATCTCCTTTAAGTATCTAAATTGTTATTAAATCAAGTTTCAATGTCGTTGAACTTTAAGTAATTGTGACACATAGTTTCTCTCGTTGATAATATTGGCTGCAATCAGACGTCTCCATTACGTGCATTATTAAGACCACTTGACTGCAATGAGTCTGGAAAAGGGCTTTGTTAGCATGGTGTCACTGTCCTTATTTATAAACAACATTCAGAACCTACTTATATTTTTGAATGTGTAGAATTCCGGTGCTGGAATAAGATATTAAGTTTTATGAAGATTTTTTAAAAATTACGTACAAGCTTGATTACAATATTGTATTCTAATCCAATTTATATAACTTTAAATTCAACCAAACCGCTGGAAAAGTTAAAAGTAAAGCAAGTTACATGTAAAATTTATAAAAAAAAGGTTTACATAGAATTGAACCTATCTTACCATCACTAATTATAGTAATTATTTATTCCCTCAATTGTTTTTATTTGACCGTTGCGACATTACCTCCTTTTATATTAGATTTTATAAATAAACTGATTTAATTTCATGTTTTTTCTATAAGAGCCAAACCGTAAAGTGCTCAGGCCAAGTGGAAACATTTAACTGCTTCTTGCAATTTAATTAATTAAAGACAAACTGATGCTAACACTAACAACCAATCAAAATTACATATTGTATACTAACTCTACTTGAAAAGAGACACTGGTGCCATTTCAAAGCTTTCTAATGTATTATGTATCTTTCAATATAGAGTTACGGTACAACAAACGTTCGAATTAAAAGCCTCTTCCATTTTAAACAGGATTGTATTTAAGATTCATCAATCTGTTCGATCTATATTCACTAAATGCTTGACAATCATTACTTGTAAATATTTATTCACCTATGTAAGTCTTGTAGGTGTACCGATAAACAAGATAAGTTACTAA
This sequence comes from Pammene fasciana, assembly GCA_911728535.1. Lineage (NCBI taxonomy): Eukaryota > Metazoa > Arthropoda > Insecta > Lepidoptera > Tortricidae > Pammene > Pammene fasciana. Next base: position 12,287,448 of record OU452276.1, on the reverse strand, counting down.
TTTCCTAATAAGCTAATTAGCGTAATTTCGAAGTTAGTTTGTGTTTTTGTTATACATATGTATACAAAAGAGGGCCTTCGTCAATTGCATAGTCTATCGTTGACGTAAGATCTATCAAATGCTAGTCGAAAGTATGTAATGTTGGAACAATAAGTCCTTTCTGGTCCAGAAACCGCGTCCGGCCTAGATGCGCGTCGTCCAAACGTGGGTGAAAGCTGCCCATTGTCTTACCTCTAACATACAACTAAATGCTGCAATCCAATGATGCAACTGACATCTTTGTATGACAGTTTTGATGTTTCAACCATAATTCACGGTGATGGCAAATTGTTGTAAATTGTTGTGTAAATAACTGACATTATTCAAGACATGAAGTCTGCCGAAGGCGTCGAGGCGATTCAAAAACTGTACCACCAAACTTGTATTTATTTTACAATTTACGTTTAAGCAGAACATGTCTGGTTTTCAGCATTTTCTTAAGAAATGAGGGTACAAAGGCAAACTTATACCTTTAAATAAAGGATCTTTTCCGGCTAACCTAAGAATAAGTGAGACTAAGAATTGCCTATTTATATGAGTCCGACATTTTTATAAATAACAAAAAATTATTTGAACACGTAACTACACTTAATGAACGACAAGGAATCAACTTATCTACTCGTAGGGGAAGATGGGGAGGCTTCGTACACTTTTTTTTCGGAGCCTTGTAAAACAAAATGTAACAGATATTTTACAATGAAACGAATGCTATGTTATTGTCCATTTATCTGCCCATAATAATAGCGCATTTCTGGCTTGATATAAAGCAACTTGGCCAAGCTATAACGATTTTTCCAAAAAATGGGAACTGTACGAATTCACCCCACCAAGCGGGGTATCTCCGTACACTATTCGTTTCTCCCCGGGATTCATGATTTTACCAGCTATTTCGCCAGTTTCAATCACTTTTTAAACATATCTTACTGACCTGTTTTTGCAATTATGTTATTCTTGATTTTAACTTACATGGGGTGCATTCGTACAGTATGAAATTACATACATTTTTAGTGTACGAAGGTACCCCAATCCAACGGACCATAAAAAAAATCAAAATAAAAAAAATATCATAAACTTGTATAGATGTCATATACAAAGGAAAAAGTGACCAACGCCTCCGGTGCCCAAGGCTGGATGGCACCGGAGGCGTTGGTCACTTTTTCCTTTGTATATGACATCTATACAAGTTTATAATTTATACATATAGTAGTGTGACTACTTAAAATAAACAAATCAAAATATTCGATAAAAATAATTTGATTTGTTCTTTCAAAAAAAATATCGTTAATATAATCCCAAAAGTATTGTTTAAATAACAATATTTAGCATATATTTACAAACAATACTAAAGCATTTTTTCTAAGTCCATCCAAACTTTTTGGAAACAAACGCATTTTTGTTTAAAATTACTCTTGTTACTCGTATATAAAATATTATCTAGTAATTAATGCGTTTAATTAGTCATACAGTAATGAACAGGTAACAAGCATAAGTTTAGTATCTAGCAAGAACTTGCTCCAATGACTCACAAATATTAATAATTCTAACATTTAGAAACCCATTTCACTCCACTGAAATATTTGGCTCACGACTATAGCAAGCTGGTGTAATTCACGTTTAATTGTCGTTTGTATAACGGTGCCCTGGCACTTGCTGACAGATCGTGATGGCAATTCAACTGGAACCCACGGCTGGCTCCCATGCTGAAACAGTACACCGTCGTCGAGGCCGCCGTGGCTCTCACGCTTAGCTTCTATTATGATTCAAATACCCAATTAAAAATAGTACTAGTTAGATCTTGATACAGTTTATTGTTTGCTAAATTGCGATATTCTAATCACAATACACATACTCTGTCTCTTAATTGATTTAGTATAGGGCCAATTTTACTTAAAACAATATGGGTAGAGCGTGATAAAGTATATGTACTCGCTCGCACTAGTCACGGTTAAACATGAACAAATGAGTAACGCTCGCTCATGAAGAAAAACAAAACGTATGTTCTCTACTTTCGAAAATCGACACTTTTGTACTTAGCACAATGTAGGCTTGTACAGATGTTCTCGTGTCATCTATTGAGTGTGTTCTGTTTCACACGGGACCGTTAAGCGTGACGCTGAACTCGCCTCCGGTAATGGAAAACTCTTGTTTCACCTGTGTACACGAATGTACTGAACCGTTGAAAGGTATTTGCGATTCTGTCGCAAGTATAGAAAAGGAGGGTTTAGATAATAGATCCAAACATAGTGATTCTGCCCGGGAAAGTCCTAATTACTGATGTTAATTTCAACATGATACATCCAAGCGCTACTACGAAAAGGGTCTTGACTTGACAGACAGACGGACGGACAACAAAGTGATCCTATAAGAGTACCCTTTTTTTCTTTTGAGGTACCGAACCCTAAAAACAATTTAAGTAGGTACTTAAAATCTTTAAAGCTAGCTAGCAAAAACTGTCGAACTTTAACGAACTTTTGCTGGCTAAAGTCAAGGTGAACAAGTTTCAAAGTAACTGAAGTCAGTGTCGGGAAAACAAGAACAAAAAACAAGAACAAAAATATCTAACAACAACAGGATATCGATTATAAATCTTTACAAAATGGCCAGCTATTTTATTATTCCAAAACTAGGCTGTAACAAAAATACTGGTGATCCGATTAAGGGCATTATTGGTACCTATTATATCGTATTGCGAGTAAGAAAAAGTAGGAGAAAAAATTTTTGAGCGCAAAAAAAAAGTTGTATGGAGCACGTCGTCCCAGCTGGCCAACCTTCCATACATATTTTTCCTAGTTTTTCATAACTGGATTACGATACCAATTACGCTCTTAAAAGGCTCACTAGTATTTTTGTTACACCTTGTATAATTTAAGCCTACTTAAATATTAAACAGCAGCAGCTTTTCTGTAGCTTTTGACATAGCTGCATATCGTAGGTACCATCAGGTTCATAATTGCATGAACAATTATGAACCCGATGGTACATTTGCTAGCACTCCAGCTTCCAATTTTGTATTTCATTTTGTGTCCCATGAAGGCGTAGACCTTACATTGCTATGTATGTAATTATGCATTTGTCAATGTTGAAAAGATATATGTACTTAAATAGAAATAGTTCCCATTATTCTTCCACCTGACCGGCTCCCTATTCCAACTAAACTGCCTGTGGAATGTTGCCAAAGGTCATACGACAACGACTGCCTTGAATAAAGGCACACCTCTTCAGTACAAATGTTATACGACTTGCCTTTACATCTACACAGGCTTGTCGTTTTGTGCGCCCGCGCCGGAACACACAATGCAACGAGTCCTGTGCTGACTCAAAATAACCTTTCTTACCTGTTACGAGTCTGAAAGAAAGCATTTATAAAATATTTTATTTATTGAAGAGTTTATATTTAAGACTTGTGGAACTTGACACAATTTTAAACCTATGTATATGAAATCATTGTACATATTCTATAAGGTGTAACAAAAATACTGGTGATCCTTTTAAGGGCATAATTGGTATCGTATTCTAATTAGGAAAAACTAAGAAATATTTTTCTTTTGTATGGAGGGTTGGCCGGCGAGGACAACGTGTCCCACATAAAAAAGTTTCTTTCTCGCGTCCAATAAACTTTTCTCCTACTTTTGCTTACTTGCTATACGATACCAATAATGCCCTTAAACGGATCACCAGTAATTTTGTTACAGCCTGTATAATAAGCAGAAATTTAGCTAAGTATTATAAAACAAAATAAAACTTAAACTTATAACTTTATATGTTGAATCAGCAAAGGTTCTTCATCGCAATCATAATAAGAAAGAGGCATGTCATTTCACTGGAGTGGCACAGCAGTGTTCGAGGAACCGAGTCGGGGGAGATGTTTATTTGACGTATCTTTTGTTGAAGTTGCGAGACGGTGGGCGTTAGTTTCGAGAGCTTCAAAGACTCAACAATCTCGCTTGTCTTATTTGTATAGACGGGTACCTTTTACACTGCTGTTAAACCATTTTAGTATCGCACATTTCACTATTTTGTGGTCTGGAATATTGAATGGGTGAAATGTGGTCGTAAAAATTAAATGTCTTAGTTTTCTTTCATAAATGTTCTCTTTTCGATTTATGTGCATAAGTACTGGTTTGAGAACCAATTTTAAGTAGTAAACTCACTTTGTGTAGATATTTCTTTTTTAATCTGCATTAATAAGAAGGCCTGTGTCTATTTGAACCTTAGAACTTAGGTATATGGTTTATTTCTCTAAGTAGATTATAGTTTTAGGTTTATTAATATAAAATCAAGCTTTGTTAAAGATATACCTCCAGGTCATTTACCTATCATTAAGTTAGAAGATTGTATGGATCCATGGGGGGTATGTGGCTCTTGGGAGGCGATGGGGTTAAAATAAATTTGTTTACTTTAAGCCCATGTTTACGTAGGCAGGTTTACGTTCTATTTTTGAGTGAACAAAATAATTTGTTATAGTTTAACGTCCGTTACGTGACCACGCACAGGCGTCGGTCCCGGCGTGATTACGGTTCTGATTACAACCAGTTGCGCACGCGCCCGGAACCAAAACACGGCGCGGGCGCAGGGATGGTGTTCCCAACATTTACCGACTCACTTTGCCTGACCAGTGGGCCTACCGCGAAGTTCGAAAATCGACAATACTTTGGCCCCGTTTCTATCGCTCTTGCATATACGAAAGAGAGTGATGCAAATAGACGTTTCGAGGAACGAAGTGGTTCGCGGTTATATGCCAGAATTGTGTATCTTGTAGCTTCCTGATCTGTCAGCTTCCTGATCAGAGAAATCTCTGATCGACTAAACGTGATCGGAGATTTCTCTGCTGAAAATTAGAGAGAGATATTCGAGGGGGAGAAAGAGAGTTCCTATCGTCAAGGATGTTCATTTCTTGGTTATGTCCAAACTCTTCATATCTCAAGATAGGGCAATGAAGTAGCATTTAATTCATAATTTTACACTCTTTTACCTACCAATTTAAAGCGGCAATGTGACTGTAGCTAAAGTACAATTCGATAAATAGATAGGTATAGAAGAAGAAAACATGCTGATCTGATGATAAATAAATAGAAGCCGGTCCTCGGTAAGCATCGGGAATAACACATCAGAAACAAAGCTCCTTATTGTAAACGCCCTAAATCTAGACTGAAGAAAAGGAGCGTGTTAACTACATTTATTTGGACCTACTATTGTAAGTCTTATAGCTTGCTAGTTACCTACTAGAAAGACGAAAATATATTCTTAAACTTAGGCTATTTCAAATTTCAACCAAAGAAAATCATAATGCGTAGCGAGAATTAATTCAAAACAATAGTACCTATAGAAACCCTTTGCTACCAAAATATTTATAAGGACCTGAAAGTTCAAGCCTTATTGTTGTTAGAATCAATTGTTTTGAAGTTTCTTAACTTTGGCTTTGTTTTGAGGTAAGTAAGTATTGAGTCTACCCGTACCTACTTCTGGAATGAAAGTCGTATCATTTTATTTATAGAACTTAGGTATCTTGAACCTTAAGCTCAAACATATTCAATTGAACTTAATGGTGTGAACTATGTTGATTGCAATTAAAGGCCCAAAATTGTATACTGCCCTTTCTATATAACTTTTAACAAATAATTATTTCGCAACCATTAGGCCATTTTATTTCCTAACCCCATCGTTGGGAAATGACCTTAAATTGAATGATGACGCTATTAGTGAATGCAGTAGGTACATACGTAGGTTTCCTCGAATGTAGGTTAAATTCATTTAAAAGCTGTTTGAAAGGATACGCACATTATATCCACATAAATAATATAGCGCCCACTCCAACCCGACGGTGTTCAAAAACCACGATATTATACAGCTTGATTAAATCTTATCTTGATGGTCTGGCTCTATTCAATTAGGTAGATTTGCCTCGGCATCGAATCTGGGGGCTTAATACCGTTGATAAACGCATTGTGTATAATTGATTTAAGTCTCAAGTGTATTATGTTGAAATTTGTATATAAATTACACTCCTTGGTTTTTGATTGATGATATACTCCTTGATTTGGCTAATTATCTTATTGATAAATAGGTAGGTATTGTTCAATGTTTTTAGTGTCTTACAAAATCAAATTACTTACTTACTTAAGGCAAAAAACTCAAAAAAGTCTAGATTAATTTATATTAATTATTATGTTTACTTTAACATATGTGTATACATATAGGTTAGTCTATCCCTAGGATAAGCTAAGTAACCGCGATAATTTTTACGAAATATCATTTTCATAAAATAGTTTAATTGTAGGTATGGAATGGCCTTTCAGAGGTTATTATTTTAAATTGTTATTCCAGAGAAATTCCATAATTACAAAGCGATTCATACTTACTAATATTTAAAACCAATTAATAAAATGTAGATGAGTTTAGTGAAAAGTCTTGCTCTTGATTATGTCACGGTTGTATAAAATAATAATAAAAAGTTAAATCGCAGATGGTTCGCAATAAAAAAAACAACTGTTACATTAAATACGTAAGTAGTTAGGTACTTCATAAATCGCTGCGATGATACCCGTAACATAGGGGTGTGTTTAAAAAATAAGGCCAGCTGTTCTTGGGGTTGAGATTCCCCTAAAAATCTTACCATATTTATTATACCGTGATGAGGTTCATGGAAGCGTAAAGTAAATATCAACTAAACATGGAAAACGAAATAAACATTTACTCACTGAAGCAAGTATAGCAGCTAAAAAGAACTTCATGGCAAACCTTGGAGGTTCATAACCAACAGTTTTTTCGTCTATAAAAATATAAAGTGCTAATGTCTCCATTGACATAAGAGTCGTGACCTTTGCATAGGATTACGGTCTGCTTATTTCGCAAGTTGCCACTTATCGATGACAACGACCCACGGACTAAACGTTATCGCGTCTGGAGCATGCTGTATTTATAACGCCATTACCTAACCCGACTTAGAAGAAAAAAACATAGGTAACTATGAAACCTGTACAGTGACTTGTGACATTATTCTTTTAGGGGTGGAGTTATACATGACACGCATTCTGGAAGTCGTGCGCGTGCTCAAGCCGGCCAAGCATAGCCTGTTTCTCCTTTATGTTAAAAACTAGTTTAGCTGTAGAATGCTGGTGTGGTGTCGTGTGTGCTAGGGAGCTAGGACGTGGTCGTGCTGGCAGGAAGCACGCGCCGCTAGGCGACCCGCGGACGTTTGTATCCCTTGCCTTTTAAAACAAGGTGCGTACATGGATTCACGCGGTATGCGTAGTAAAAACCGGACAAGTGCGAACCAAACTCAAGCTCCAAGAGCCCCGTACTATACTTTACAACAGTGGTTTTACATGATTACATATTGAGATCTTAAAAATCATAATAAATATTTTTGACGTTATTTTTCTAACTCAAGAAAACCAAGTATTTAAGATCATTGCTTATCATAAGTCAGTCATCTTAGTGGTAAAAGTTGTTGTTGGTGTTGAAACTAATAACTAACATCGCAGACATAATACTAGTGTATTAAAGTACCTACAGGTTCTTAACGTTATACATGTTTTAACGATCTTTAGCAGGGATTACAAAGTATAAGCAAGTACGATTAATAATCCACCTTTTTTATGACTTGTGCCCATGAGTTCATCATTAGTAAGCGCAGCCTTGCAGACGTTCTGGCGCGAGAGCATGTGGGTTTCGTCCTACACTACGTTAATGTACTTTTGTACTTATAGTCGGTGGTGTTCACTTAATTATACGGAAAATGATGATGATGGAATTTCCTTGTGCAGAGTTAGTACTTAAGATACAAGCAATGCTTTAAGAAGAGGAGCCATAAAAAATTTTGATGCAAGTTTTTTGGAATGTGGGGGTTGCCCCCCAAAATTCATTAAAAAAAAAGTAGAGCTATATAGTCAAGTTTCATATCGTTTTCGTGTAAAGCAAGGATGCCGAATTCATTTTTGGTATTTTACTTATACCTTTCCATATAAAAAAACTAAGAAAATATAAGAAATATGAAATCGACGTTTGAGGTTTTTTTGAATAAATGTCTATATCTTTTTTAATTATGGTCGTAACGCGACGAAAAAATTTTATGTTTTAGTCCTGTCATTCCCCTTTATAAAAATTATACAAATTATAAGTTTATTTCAGTATTTTTAACGAAAAAAAATATATAAGTAAACCTACTTTCAACAACAATCTCATTATGTATGAAAAACGACTTAATTGGAGCTCTAACGCTTACCTTATAATATGTTTTACAAATAATGGTATCATATAAGAAAGACATACAAATTAAAAATAAATTACTATTATATTTAATAATAATAAAAATTGAACCTGGCGCTAAGACGTCCGATTTTCAATCCGGGTATAAGGTATCGGGTTCAAACCATGGTTTGTACAAACAGCAACACGCCGTCGATAGACCTTATGCCGTTGCAATAGGGGTTAAAAAAATAGTCAAAATAGTAAAAATAGCCAGTGTTGGCGATAGTACCGCAAGGAATACCAGTAGCAGGAAATACCAGTCGCTTTTTCGGTGAAGGAAAACTTCGTAAGGAAACCAAATTTAATTCCGATAGGCCCTAGTTTCCCCTCTGGGTCGGAAGTTAAGATTATGGCAGTCACTTTCATAAAAAGTAGTGCCTACGCCAATTCATGGGATTTGGTTGTCAAATGGACCCCAACCGGGACAACCGCTAGGAAAAAAGACTATAGCATTTAAAAAAACAAGTAGGTACCTAACAGTGGCGGTAGGTTAAATTTTTTCTTAGGCAAGCCAGTGCCGAATTTGGCTTAAAATTTCTTCATGAGCTGTAGGAAAACTGCTCAGGCGCCTGAAACTTAGGCAAGCCGACGGGAATCATGTTCTATGGACGCGCCGCCACTGGTACCTAATATTCATTCTCTTTTTCTATATCCTCTATTCAATTATACACTACACAGCCTCATATCTGGGAACATTCACAATATTTTCGGGCAGTTAATTCTTTCAGTGGCTTCGATATAGTTTCAAAGGCAGAAGTCACCTTGGGAGGATATTGCAGCTACGCATTCAAAGTCAACCTTTTGCCTTTAGAACACGAAGAATTTAAAATATAAGTGAAAACAAGTCGTCCAGTAGGTGCTTCCGTCCCTCCCCCATACTTTTGTGTCCCAATTTCAGTCTTTCATATTTTTAATAAAAACGGTTAAAGTTACTACAAAACTTTCAATAAAGGATATATTGTTCATAAAATTCTCTACAATTTTTGCCTTTGAAGTATGTTGCTAAGACTTATAGTTTTCAATCTATGTGTTGATAAAAGAAATCTCCCCCCCTTTTACCCCCACCGCACCATAAATTTAGATGGCTCTGCTTCCTAAAATGTTCTATGGGTCCTAAGGTCTCACTATGCAAAAGGGGATCCCATCATCACTAAAATCCGTATAATGCCCTTTGTTGTCGTCTGCACCGGCGACTATTACAAAATTTTACAAATGACAATTTACATAGCATAATCATCATTATTTTTAGTGCTTGTTTTTTTTTTAAATAACTGCTTAGTTTAAGAATCCAACTCCAAATGTTTATTCCATTATTATGTAAGGCCATTTTATTTTACGGATGTCCAAAATTGCAATTGTTAGTTGTTAGTCTTTTTTCCAAAATGTTGGATAGATTTATTAAATGATCTGGAGATCATTCAGCAGTGGAAATAAAACTAGACAGCACTGTTTAGGTTTCACGTTTATTCGATGCACTAACAGTCTAACAGTTTGTTCAAACCAAAGGATAGGAATCCTAAGTAAATTAAGTAATACAAAATATATCGACGAGAGAGCGACTGCTCGGCCGGCTTACCAAAAGTCAAAGAGAATGAATTATAGATTACAGCATAGACAATAAAACATGCATAACAGGTCATGCACACGATCCTACATGGCTGGTGGTTTATTAGGGTGGATATAAACGATCCAATTTTTAACAAGATTGACCTGAAGATTAAAGCTTCATATGAATTTTATCTAAATAGAAAATGGTAACTTGAAAACTTTAAATAGATCAAAATAACCCATACAAACAATCTTAATCACAACAAAAGGAATTCTCGAAGCATCAACAACCACTAGAATACAAAGAGTAGCAAGAATTTATTGCGACTTTTGTTAGCGGCTGTTCAAAATTATTCATTCTTCACGCTTCAATGGGTTTGGTTTAGGGAGTCGGGAGACGCAAATGTTGCGCAGGTACACAAACAGTTGACGCTTTGATATTTTTTTTGGTCTTCAACTTGTCTACATGTTCAAGTGGAGAGAGAAAAAATTTTTGGATATTAGAAGCGATGCGTTCTTTCTATTCGATACTGTACAAATAAATAGATAACCTCTAATAGCACTTTAAAGTTTACTATTTAAAACAGTTTTATTATTACGTATAAGTAGCGTTAATATCTGCTAACAATATTTTTCCCAGGATACCTAGTTACATTATATTTTCGTATTCCGGGTAATTGAACACATTATCGTGTATGCACATTTTCTTATCATAATAGGTGCGGTGCGCTGTGTTCACTTATAGGAAATGTTAACCAAGTTTACCGTGAACGTTAACGGTTTACATAACTCCGTCCATTTCCGTTATAGTTAATAAGTGATATGCAAACAAACATACTTACGCATGAAAATTCCTTTAAGATATTGTTTTTTTGTTGATGGCCCCTATGACCGGCAGGCGGTTTATCATACTACAGCGACGACGCGTGCACCTTTGACAATCCTCTATCCTTGTTTTGCACTAAGCTATCAATATTTCCGTCCTCGTCTTCACTGAACCCTATTACAAAGTACGGACAGCATAAACCATTTTCTCGAGCGGCGCGCGTAATTTTGTTTGAGGTTATGTTAGTATTAATTCGTCATTCGCCTTCGGCGAACGTGCCGCGTCGAGCCGCTTGTCGCCGGCTGCAATCGTGTAGTGCATCAGCTGCGCCGATCGATATGTTTTGTGTTGTGCCGACTCTTGCATACAAACTTTGAATGATAGATTTGAAACTTAACGACTTTTAACATGATCGCGACTTTTAAACTAAAGTGCCAAACGATCGCCGATGCCTGCATGACTTGGATATATTAAGAAGAGGTTTGTATTTGTTATGAATTTTAAACTTAACGGCTTGTAGTGAGCTGGCGCTTTGAATATTTTAATGATCTGAGAATATGAGTATTAATTATTGTTGTTTGTTGAATGTGAGTGTTTGTATTGAGTGTTAATAAAACTCCTTATTACCGAGTAATGTGATTGATGCGATTAACAAGAACTATCGGTACTAGGTTTAAGTTCGTTTTTTACGATAATATTTTTCTAGTACCTACCTAGTTATTGAACGGATTGAAATAGAAATAGAAATCATTGATTTATCCACGTTTAATAATACATTTAGTAACTCATGTAATATATGACATAATAGTATTATTAGTTATTGGCAATTATTAACAAAAATACCGAACATAAACACTCGGATGCATTGCATTGCATAGCTGTTGTTAAATTCGTCCCCAGCATTTCCCCTCATATAGCGTACCTTAAACCCTCGTCACACTCCGTCTGCTATATATCATGCCAAACCTATAGCATTAACCCCTAAAACAAAGGGGATAAAGGTGATTTTCGTATGTAAAAGTTGGAAATATGCAGACGTCGTCGCCGTCATGCATCCAGCCACCCTCCCCTTTATTACCTATACCGTATGCATATTGCGGTATTATAGAGCCTCAATCCATTAGACGATTAATCTATCGCATTGTAATGTTGATATTGTTGTGTAAATGGTGACTTTGCAAATATTTAAATATTTTTATTAGCGCAAGTCTACGAAGTAAGCTTACACAACGCTACGTAAGGAGATGGACACCAATCTCCGAAAATGGGATCAAACGATCCCATCAACAAGTTAATATTTTATAGATCGTCAGTTGTTCACTTGTTATTTTTACGCCCACCGCTCGGCTGCCCTATCTTCACCTTTTCACTAGCAAAGTTCAGCGTAAATAGAGACAGATTTATCGGTGCTATCTTTTTCAAATACCTATGTAACCCTTATAGGTACAAAGACTTTCGCTCTGATATTTAGTCAAAATAATCTTTTAAATTTATCTTAAATTCTTATTATGTGGCGGTGTTTAAGAAAAGCTTTAATATAACCTGGTATGTTAATATCTTCGCCAAAATCTGAGTCCGTTTGCCTCGGGGCCACCTTAAAAGGCGACTGGTGTCATTAAACAAGATGCCCCAGTTATGGGCAGGGGCAAGTGTGGACTTGAAAGATTTAAAGCTTATCTAACTACCGTCTTTGTTTAGTTGGTTAGCACCAAATCCTTTGTTTGAGCAAGCTTGACTGCTAACACTTTCGCATCCTACCGTTTTATAATAACCTATGTTTTAATACCGTTTTCCTAAGCTAAGCCCGCAATTAAAGCCTCAGTGTTAGTAATCACGAGCGACCACCATGAAGAAGGAGTCATAATTAAATTGTTTTCATCCAAGCAGAAGATGAGCGCATTAATTCTTTTTACAGTTTTGTTTACCCGTCTATAACGCCACTGGAGAATTCTCACGAGACGTAAGATCACTTAATGTTTTACCATCGCAATATTCGCAACGCAGGAAACGTTAAAGTTCATGCAAGTTTCGTAATGTAGAGTTCGCTCTATTGTAGACATGATTCAGTACAATGCCTCGGATGTTTCAAACAATCCTTGATCTATACGAACAAAGGTAGGCGCGATTGATAACCCAACTTTCAATATTCGGTACTAACGTTGAAGTGTCGGTAATTAATTTACTGCGTCGTAACTAGAACTAGATCTAATCCACATGCATATTCCGGATCTCCCACGCGTGAGATAATGAAGCTGCTGGACAATAGCGGCTTGTACCCGGCCGACATGTTCCGGGCCGGCATGCAGGCTCAAAGACGAACTACTAGACGAGGAATGCTTCACGAGAACCCACACTGAACCCTTTGTTACACTACATAAAGAGTCGTTCATCCAATTTAGAAACCCGCTACCAAACTACGCGTTGCGTGCTACTTCATCATTAGTCCATACTTATTCTAAATAAAGAGATCAAGAAAAACAAATAAGAGTTTGTCTGTTTTAAATTGGCCTATTTAAGCACATCGATAACCTTTGCTCCCGTGAGCAGTATTATCAGCTTTTAAAAAGAATTTCGATGGATGGTGTTTAATTCTTCAACGTTTGCAGTTTGGGTTTAGCTTTTGGCACGAACAAGCTACTACTAGTCAGCCAACCGTTTAATGACATCCGCTGCAAAGACCGCCATAACAAAAGTGGTTAGTCACGGTACGTCCATGTTTCTAATGTTGCGAATCTGTAGGCGATAATAACTTACGGCAATGCAATGCAATATAAGATATTTGAATCCGAGCTAAATGTTAAACTTTTTCTTAGCGTCTTCGAGGAGAAAGTGAATATAAATTGCAGAGACCACCTGCATTGAGAAAAAGCAATCATGTAGTTAAGTTTTTCTGTCTGTCAATAAATTATCTCTATTTGAGAAGTCAGTCCTAAACGGAACAACAGCGTTTATTCACGGTCCACATTTATTCTTGAACGATTTGTTATAACCATGGACAATGTGGGCAGGTAAATTGTTGTGAATCTGACCTTGCCTATTTTGTATTTCTAACAACGCAAACGTTTACAAAACGAATAAGATGATTTAGTTGGTAAGTGTTAAATTATGATAATTTCCTTTAGTTGCTCGCAAGTCGCAGTGAGTTGTTAAAGACAATAATTCTTTGATTACATCATCGCTAACCCGAAGGATGCGAATATTTTCACACGGATCTCCATTGTTCCTAAACCTTTGCGCCAACATGTAATGTAGGTACAGCTGACGTCAAAAATATGTTTACACTTTTGCACCTTTTTACAATGGAGTAGGGTGTAAAAGTGTAAACATATATTTGACGTCGACTGTACATGAGCAACTGGCAATACATAAGAAATTCTTTCTTTATGTTACAAGGAGTTATGAACCGATCTCAAATTAATGATAAAATGACACAGGCAATCACTCATAAATGGCTCAAAACTTGTATAATTTAAAAAGGTACCATCTTCCGTTAACGAATTTATAAAAAAGTCACATGAAAAATGTGCCCCCTATCCACTTGGGACACAGAGCACAATGATATAATGCTTTAACACTAAAATGGAACCAGCACGAATAGATTTCTCCTGAGAAAAAATCTAATAAAGGAGGTTGAACATAATAGCAGTGTGGAGAAGTAATTTCCCAGATTCGTTCGATGAGCTCGGATCTAGAGCAGCGTTGATGGGTAGTTTCTTAATTCGATAGTGAACAATGTGATGGGAACAGCTGAGAACCGTGACGGCGGTAAAGTACAGAAAGGCAACCTACTTACTATTGTCAATAATACGCATTGATATAACCCTAGTGTAAATTGTTCTGGCGCCAATCATATCCATTAAGCGCTGTATCTAATTTTCTCTATTGCCACCCGTGAATTAAGCTCAAAGTAAACGGTCCACGTCATCGTGAGCGGTGCGATATGGCTGCACACCGTAGATATCAGCTAGATAAACATAAGTCTAACGAATGAGTGTTGGGTCACATTCCGTAGGGCCCATTGTGCCACTATCGCTATCGCGGCGACGCATAAATCTGAGTTTCGTTAATAAGTGTGGGCGCAACATGGGCACGAACCCGTTACACGCTATAAATTCCTTACACCATACCCTAGCCACGTATATTTTAAGGACTCTAGATACTTGGGCAACAAAGGACACCAAGAGCTATCGTTTTACATAATTTTGTATTACTTATCAAAGGATTATAGCTGAAATGAAGATAGGTACTGACCACAGAATATGAAACTTCAGAATTATACAATTTGCAGAAAAAATAGTATTATTAAATAATACATTAAAATGCATTAACGGTATAAAGTCAGCTCATTAAAGAGATTCGCTGGTCTGTAATTTCAAGCAGTGGAACGCTGTATTAAAATTCACTTTTCACTGTTGTTTTTAATGTAGTTACAGAAAAAGGATAAATTAATTGAAGCTTTAGCAACTATCTATTTATATAATGGTTTCCTGTGGCATTGTACATTTAAGAAAGTGTAATTATTCATCAAAATATCTTAGAATAAGGAACAAATCATCACAAATATAGCATTCTTAGTTCAATTTTGCTGATCCCAATTGAATTTCAACAGTAGTAACAAATCACAGTACTCAATTATGCATAGTTTTTGCAATTCCTCAGCGCTTGGCGCCCTACTTGAACCTTTTAATTGATCCGCCGGCAACGGATATAGCGAACGGTTTTGTCGTTTCTCACGTCTCATTGTATCAGAGCACTTGAGAACATGCATCAGCCAGAACTTTCTGATATAATTTCTACCCCACTCGATTACAAAGCGGCCCGCAGGGCGAGAACCTTTGGAGTACCTCTTCACCGACGCTACATAATGTACATTTATTATACGAGACTGATGATAATGCAGCTTTCTTGTACAAGTCGACTCGATTCCCATGATGGCATGTCCATCTTTTTTCTTGAGAATTTCTAAAGATGCACTTTGCCATTTAGAGCCAGCTGTTGGTATGCACTCCTAGTGAAAAACATTATTTTATCCAAACCAAATTAAGACATTTATTTGTAAAATAAATAAGTGTTACATTTGCATAATTAGACGAATGAATTCAGAGTTTCTTAGAACTATTCCCAAAATGGAACTATACAACGTAGGAGTCGCGGATTTGTCACCGTCGAGTGTAACAATAATAGGTAAATACCAATTCGTAGTCAAGCTATAAATGGGTAGCTTAACCCATTTATATGTCAGTAGGTAGCTTTAGCTCCACTTAGTAGTAGGTAGGACCCTGGTGGAACTTTTGAAAATAAATAACGTATACATATTTCTATAGATACTAGTAGGGTCGCTATGCCGGTTGGCGGACAGTTAAGGAAGTTGCTGACTACAAACCCCTTAAAAAAATAGTAATTTACGACAAAATATGCTAATTTATATACCAATACGTTAGAAATATAGTGTATTAGTAAAACAAATATGAATACTGTCTGCTTTGCATGTAAGTATTGATAAAATTAGCGATAAGTGAAAAAATACCCGAAATGCCGGTTTGCGGACAGTTTTTTCAGTATGCGGACACTAAGTGCTAGTTGGCGGACATGCAGTTTTATGCAATAAAATTGCAACTGAACCAAGTTTTATCTGTTTACATTAGGCTTTAATATCAATGGTACTATATAAACACCGTTTTTTTTTCAGAATATAGTCTCTTCGCGGTACTTACGACCTTTAAAAAGTAGGATTGTGACTTTGAAAAAAACTTCGTTTAACTGACTATATCCAAAGTAATTCGCGTTAAAAGCGTTGATTAAACTTGATCTTCTTTGTTTTTATGTTTATGGACGATGAGTTCAAAAGTGGGGGAGGGGGTAATGAAATTAGATACACAACACAAACCTATCATTTTGGAAACTAATCACTTAATCATATAAAATAGTCAGCAACGTCGAAGCTTATTTCATACTATGACGGTAAAAAATAAGCGCGCGGCTTGTCTAATGGTAAGCCGCTATCATAGTCTATGGACGCTTATAACTCCAGTTGAGTAACAAGAAGCACGTTGCCGTCCAGTAAAGGAACAAGGATGTTGTGTACTGTAGATTACGGGACAAATATAGACCGCTCACAACCTACATACTGCATTGTTGGGAACTATCTAAAAGACCTATGGAATGGTATACCACATATTGGTAAATCGTAAATCTTAGAAACTACATGAGAGATGCGGACTTAGTAACGCTCTTTAAGGAAAAGGTCAATTATAGATGACTGCTATATTTATGAAGAAATATAATCTTTTAGCATCGCTGGCCCTTGCCAGCCATTGCCATTCGCCAAGGTAAAAGTGAAAAGACTGGAAACTTACATACATATGGCGGGAAAAAGTTGATAACTCAAGATATAAAAATTGAAGAAATTTGAACCTTATGATTTTTTTCAAGTTCAAATTTATTCAAGTTTTTGTCCTGACTTGTCAACTTCTTCCTGCCATGTACGGATTATTAAATAATATTAAATTTTAGTATACTGCTTCGGATAGGTTGTCTACCTATTCTACTATCTTTGATTAAAGCCTTCCATGATAGGGCAGCCCGCACTACAGTCACTCCCATACGTTTTTTGCGCCGCTGGTTGCGTCGGTCCAACATTACAAATTTTGACATTTTTTAACTCATGTCCACCGGGATAGAAAGGTTCTCGAGTGAACTGCGTACCTAAGTACCTCAACAAGGATTACTGAAGATCTGGTCAAGAGGGTGAGGGCAAAGCACGACCTATCATTGTGGAGATCCTTAGAAGTTTATGAGAGACCTATGTCTAGCAGTGGGCGTCGTTTAGCAAATGTAATGATGGTGATAATGATGATCTTAACAATTAGAGAACACCAAACACGCCGCAAAAGCAACGGATAGGTACTTTACTTCCTGTGCACGCTTGTGTCTGGACCGGATGTCTAAACAAGAGATAAGTGTTTTATCACACAGAGAAGGCAAATGAGCGTACAATTTCATAACTATTAATTTACTTTCCTAAAAATCCCACGTGTCCGCATGCTGAAATCATATTTTACGTAGTCGCGGCTGACCGGACAAGAGTTTATAAGCGGTTTCAAAATTAATTTTACTATTGATTTTAAACGAATGAAGTGGTCGCAAACTAAAAAATAAGTCGTTTGGCAACTAATATTAACATATTATAAGTATTTAAGTAGTATTTTTGATTATGTGTCACACGAAGTGAAAATCAAAAATCGGTATAAGATGCCAGTAAGCGGACACGTGTCCGCCAACTGGGATACCTAACAAATTTGCATACCGGTTGCGCGGACAGTCAATATTTCTAGAACTTTAGAAAGATCATGAGAAAATCTCTGTTAATAACGTGCATTGGTTCATAATTGACCGAACTAAATCCCTAACACAAATGTAACACGAATACAAAAGAAGAAACTTACGTTTATCCGCGCGCCTTGTTCTTAATTTTTTCGTAAGATATCGACCATTTTGGTCACTGCTGAGGAGGAGCGTATATAAACATTTTTTTTTCTGGCTAAAAGATGTATCAATTGTTTTGAAGTGAATACATTATTATTGCATAACTATCTGAGTATTAGACATGTAACGAATATTCGCATTCGCATTCGCATTCGCGAATATTCGCATGTTTTTAGATATTCGCATTCGCATTCGCATTCGCACAATTGAATGCGAATATTTTGCGAATATTTTAGCACCTTATTTGTGCCGAAAATGGAAGAAAGTATCTCACTATCTACCGCTATGTCGGTTGGCTTACATTTAAAACCCTGCAATAGATATATAGCGCTCTGCATGTGTATAGCGCTGTCTCGCTCGCGCACCGGCGCCGCATGCGGATCCGTCGCCAGTGTGATAGTCGCCTACGATACGCCGCCCGGTTATGAACTGCGTCAATAAAATGTTACCGCGATACAAGCAAAATGTGGTGAAATTACGAAATGTATGAAAACCCAAATATTCGCATTCGCATTCGCATTCGCGAATATTAATTACAAATATTCGCATTCGCATTCGCATTCGCGAATGTTCCAAAACCGACATTCGTTACATGTCTACTGAGTATCACCAAACAAATTCATTTTATTACTAAGAACAGCAGGAATCTTATTTTTTGCATTTTAAGAGAAGTTGTCGGCCATTTGTCCGGCTACTGGCACTGTCCGCGCTACCGGCACAATGACCCTACATTACCAGAATACAATATGCTTTCCATGCATAAAACTTCATGAAATCTTGCAAGGATCAATACTGATATTATTTTATATTGGTATTATCAGAACTGCAACTACATGTGTCCGAAGTATAAACGCATCGCATGGATGCTTCCTGT
The DNA here is from genome assembly GCA_911728535.1 of Pammene fasciana. NCBI lineage: Eukaryota > Metazoa > Arthropoda > Insecta > Lepidoptera > Tortricidae > Pammene > Pammene fasciana. Next base: position 12,268,426 of record OU452276.1, on the reverse strand, counting down.
AGAAGGCATTCATATTCAATCAAGGGCTGTATATTTAAATTATATCGGAATTATATATATAATAGGTCGCTAAGATGTATTTCATAACCAAATTTCCAGATTTCAAGAATTTTGGAATTAACACTTTTTATAGAACAGAGATATTTTTTTTAAGGTTTATAGACGGGCATGTCAGTGTAGAAATAAAGTCCGTGCATACAACTCGATGATTTCTGTATTTTTATTGTATTACCCACAATTTTACGATATGCAGGAGGATATTGTATCTGATCTCATTAAACTGGTAGTTTCTGAATGCAAGCCTGGCACGCCTGCATGTCTAAGCGCGTGATGTTAATACTTAGCTCCAGATAGTGCTTGCTTCAATCTAGACGGAACGTCTGTGATCTGAGTATTCAATTACGGCCATCTCCACGATTTACATACAATCATGACTGCTAAGTGGCTTTTGCTTTGCTGGGAACGGAAAGCTCGTCACATCATCTGTTATTACTCCTTTTTTCATTCAGCCATAAGGCCAATAAACTTTATAATGGGCTTTATTAATAATTAGACATAATTATCAAATAAATAAGAAGATTATATAATTAGAAAAATAAGTACTTACTTCATAGTTAAGTATTGGATTTTTGTTTTAATTAAGTATTTGCCTGATATCTGATTCACCTACCCCAACATAATATAGGTAAAGGTGTATTGAGCATTATCTAGGGACATGCGCATAGATCTGCCCGCCGGATTTGTCTTGCGGATATGGCCGGCGCACAGATCTGTCCATCTATGGCGCAAATTGTACACGGATTTGTCTGTGGACAAATCTGAATAGCACGATACATGGACGGATCTGTCCGCCGGGCATATCCGTCAGACAAATCCGGCGGGCAGATCTGCGCGTGTATCCCAATAATTCAACGGAGTTCAATTTATCGGTATTTTATTGGCACCTAAAGTAAAGATGTTTTAGTGCCTAAGAAATTGGCCTATATCCACACTAATACTTCATTTCCTCATCAATCAGGTAAAAATTGACCTCGTTATTGTTTGAAAGATTATGTTTTTACTTACCGTTAGTGAATTGCATCGATCGGCGAATAGTCGACGAGCGGAAGAGCAGTGACCACGCCGCCGATTTCGGCGCGCAACGGGACCGCCGAATTAACGACGCCAGCGCCGTATCCAGCGTACACTGTTTCGGTTACAGTTAAGCTAATATATGTAACAGTAGTTAGAAAAAAAAAGTGTATTTGACATCCCGGCTCCTAAATACTACGTATGTCATTTTAAAGCCGAGAGAAAAGAGAAAAAATACCTAATTTTGATGCGGTTTATGTAGACATTTATAAATCGCTAAGGTTTCAATGCCCTGTCTTGAAAGAGATTTTAAGTCTTTAATAAATTGGAAATCATGTTTCAATACTATTTTTACAACATTATTGATATAAAAAATCAGGAAAGGCTAGGCCTCTAGTACGTATTAGGTACTGACTCTGTATGCTGTTGGTTGGAGGTTCTGTGTTCAAATACCGGTAAGGGCATATTTGTTCCTGAATTTAGTTGATTTTATGTCCATCTTTTTATGTAAATATACTCATAGTACAAGCAGGGTTTAATTAGGGCCTAGTTTGAATGTGTAAGATTATCCCTGTACATTTATATTAGTATTTAAGTAGTTCTAGGGCTTGTAATCCGGCCCTGTCGTTAATGCAAGCTTCCGATCCGCATACAGCTATTTGAACTGTTTTACTCATTGTTAGCCATCATAAAGCACGCCATTGTCTTTTTGTCACGGTGGAATATGAAAATAAGGTTTGCGGTTACCAATAACAAATAAAGTGACCTATTCTCTAACAATACTTATTAAGAGGTTTTTATGTAACCACAGACGATAGACATGCTTCTGTGGAAACCACAACGTAGTCATTTTTATTTTCATTTTTACCTACCTAATAAAGAGACGTAAACACTGATATAACTAATGGACCTTGTTTTTTACAAGTAGTAGGTACCTACATCGTTTACTTTGTTATAAGGATTTGATGACTTGATTTTTATAATTGTCCATTACAAAAAACAAAATTTTATAGATAATCGACTACGTCAGTCACTTTCCGCATATGTGTAGATTGTGTTCAAATATTACTGTGGTTGCGATTTCATTAATTGCCTTTAAAATAAGTAGAATATAGCCCACGATTAAATATATAACCACGATTACTCGTACCTATACTCACGTATATGTAAGCTTATTTTATTCTTTAATATATTTTATATTTAGCAACTGTGATATCGCTTCTTTTTGGTCCAGTAGTTGACTGGTAGAGAAAGCCTTAAGGCATTAAGTCCGCCATTTGTATATTTTATGTGCAATAAAGTTTAAATAAATAAAGAAATAAATAACCGATATTCTTAGCATTAAGAATAAAACACGGATAAACACGTCGTCGTTGCCTAATCGTGCGTCTGGCAATCGACGTTCAACTGAACTTCTAGCTGATCCCAAAGAAACTCCCCTTTGTTTTTATTTGGTCCCGCCGTTTATCAGCAATAAAGATCGCCCCATCTCGCAGGAACTCGGAATTTAATTACTCACTAGTGTCCACACCGAAATACTTGCTCCCTCGAGATTAATACTCGAGCTGTGGTCGCCGCCAACAGAGTAGGCTTGTAAAAGAGTAGTCTATCTCTATACAAAGCTCGCCGCAAAAACAAATGACTACAGATGAGGGATGAGGGTACCGCTAGCCTGCGACATTCCTAGTCGGGTAGAGATAGATTACTGTCCTCACTCCTTATACTCGTACTTGATACACTTACTCCCTTGAGATTAATGCTGGTCTGCGGTCACCACGCTCCCTATAAAATTACCCACCATTTATATCCTCCACGAACAACCTTTTGGTCGTTAACAAATGTACGGTATCCCCATACAATACGTTTTACGGTTCCAACGATTTGTGTCAAGAGCGAGCACGAACGGTCTTGCGTGGGGCAGCGTAATACTAGTGCATTATAGCATTCAGGTAAGATTAGTCAAAACACGCAAGCGAATGCTTGCACTTAATTGAGTAGTTTTAAATTCACGGTCGAAAGAAAGCTAATATGTATTAGTTTAATTAACTAGCGCAGGAATTGCACGACTTAATTACACCATCCTTGATCTATGCGTGGCGTGAATTTCGTTGAATAATTATAGTTTCGTGTGCATGACGATTTTCACTTGTAAAATAAGTATTTCAAGTCAAGGGTGAGTTTAAAGCAATTATGAAGGAAAACATCATTACTACTATTAACTAGGTATATATTTTAAAGTATCTGTAATTTATCAATTATTGACAAAATAATTTTATAAGTATAGGTATAGGTTGATTCATTAAAGCTGGCGTGAGATTTGTGTCGAACTGAAACACACTACTTACAACTTGACATTTTCATACACATTCGGCGCCAACTTGTGAATTTACTTATACTTACTAACTTGCTGACGCATAACTTAAAAAAACATAAGAAAGGCATAAGTCAACTTCGAAATTACTAACACAGGCGACTAAATCTTTAGTCCTAGTCAACGGTTAAACCAAGGAGCAATTAGACAAAAAATGTAATAATAAGGAAGGTAAGTACTTACCTATTTAGTATTCGGGCGCAGGAGCGGACAGCGGACATCCGCAACGGTGCAGCGCGCGCGCCGACGCCGGTCGGACACGCCGTCTGCGTCTAATTATAAAGAGATGCACCGCATTACCATGCTATCTTTATTACAGGGCTGCATTCATTACGGTCAAACGTCTTCCTGGACTAGATTTAATGTGTCGGATATACGCATCACCGTACGCGTACGCGTAATTAATAAAGCTTGTGTATGAAGCTTTTTCAATTTTTTTTAAATAATGACTAACCTAACCTAAGTAGGTACCTAGGCACCTAACAAAGCAATAAATGTGTAACTTATACATATTTACCTACATTCTACTATCGTATGGGTCTCTTTGTATAGACATAGATATAATAAAACTTCGGTACCTTTAGGGGGCTTTCAGACAGAGGGCGCAATTGACTTGAGCTTCAAAATGTTCTTAAGTTACTCTATGGTATAGATACTATAGATCATGTCATGTTCAGAAAATATTACCCACTGAGCTTTTACCACTGAGAACTAAAAGTCCTTTAACAAAAAACTGATGATTAAAATTCTCAAGTGGAAAAATCGCATTTACTAAACTGATTTTAAGAAATGCCGAGTTAGAATTACACAGTTTTGTCATAAGTTAATAACCACCGCTTTAATATAATATAAATTTTACACTTAACATTTTTATATAGAGTTTGTTGTTAAAACTGTATTAATTCTGTCGTATTCCCCATACCTGTAACCTAGCTAAACACTAAGTAGTCGGTAACTATGTTGTCGGCTATTAAAGCATCTAAGAACTTCATGTATTGTTTACAATTTGGGCCGTGAGACGTGGTTGCTATCTTAGTATTTATACTAGAACTAAGTTAACGCTTCTCAAACACACAGCGGAAGCCAGTTGTTTGCTGATTTGAGCCCATGGCACGGTGTGGGCGTTAATGTCAATCCGTGGGCTCGAGTTCTCAAATCCGGATTCATTTCTACCGTGTTTATAAACACGCCGTAGATAAAGACATTATTCTATTTACCAACCTACATGCGCTTTCTGGGAAAACGGCGGTCGAGCGCGGCTAAAGCAGGCAGAAAAATAAACAAATATACGAGTAAGCTTTGCTTTCGTACATCTCAACGTAGAAAACTTTATTAAAATCTCTAGATGGGCTTTGGAAAACTAGGAAAATGTATTGTAATGTGTAGCTACTTATTTTACAGTATAAGTATACTAGGGGATGCAACCCGGGTTTTGTTAGTATGAAGAAACCCGGGATTCCGCGTACTACCCGGGTTTTTTCATTCAAAAATAAACCCGGGTTGCATTGCCTAAAATACACACACCACTTTTTATTTACACGTTAAAATTATTAAGTACTTAGAAAAACATATTTAAATAGGGACGTGCTGTTGATACAGTATAAATTAAAATTATTTAAAATTATATTACTAGAAGCTCTACATGAGCACAAGTTGTTCCTATATTTAGCGATGCGTGATAAGTGCCGAGGGTATTGTACGGTAGATTTAAGTATGACGGATTTAAGTATACCGTAACGATGTTTTAATCCTCTCTGGGCGAGTATGTTACAAGAAGTAACAACTAAATAAATACTACTTATTTATCTGAGACAGCATTCACTTATTTGATCCTGGTTGACACCAATGCAGACAAACACTGAGAATGAATGTATTTTATATTAGACTTCGGGGATAGAGGGATCCGTGAAGACGGATAAAATATTTAAGTCACAATTATAATAAATAATGCAGATAACAGGCACATTAGTAGACACAATAACCATATTCAATGTTTTAGTTGTTAAATCAGGATGACCTTTAAAGACTTTTTGTGTTTGCATTAAAAATCTTTCGTAAATATATTTACGATAAAATTCAGGTTAAGCACACATCATACAAGAACGTTTTTTAAAGCCAATAAAAGTAGCTAATATTTATTTAGTGGTACTACTTTGTCTTATCTAGTCAGATTGTAAATTAGGATGATGAAGTCCTACCCACGGATACTGAGGATAAAAGCTGATCAACTATTATAGACTAATTATCTTATCTTATCTTATTGTATTCGGGGGCCCATATGGTACACTTTGACCTAGAGGGACCTCTTAATTCCCCCCTAGTGCACCCACTCAAGAGCTTTTTCAACTATCTCCATGTATTGGATAATGGTGCTCAAGGTAGTGCTTTGAATTCCTCTGGATCTGGATAACCAGTACCAAAGTATATACTTGTTAGAATATAGTTGTTTATAATGATGATTCGCCCCTGTTACTGCCATTATTTGTCTTATGTTAGTACTACCTATTCGACAGCTTAAGTATCAGATTAGTCATTGTCATTGTAAGTACTTGTTTATAGGTAAGCGAGACACGAGCGTTCCCTGCTTATGCACAATGTGCCATAGATATAGTCAAACCATTAGACTAAATATCTGAAAGTAAACATTAAGCAGAGTTATAATATAAGTAGTATCAAAATCAAATAAACGTCAGCATTAGGTATAACACAAGAGAAATCAAACAAGACATAGTTCATTCACGTCAAACCCTTAACTTTTCAGGACCTGGTGAGCCATGGGTGCGCCGGCTTGGGGCTCACGTGGCGGCGGCGACCGGCCGCGGCTGCTGCGCATGACGCCGCTGCGGCACAGCTTCGCGGCGCCCGCCTCGCCGCCCGCGCAGCCGCCCCCGCGCTCCCACGACTATGCCTCCGACGCCGATACTAATAAGAAAGGTAACTTCCTACTTTACAACTGTAATGCACTAACACAGTTTGTGTACCTTTAATATTAGTAAAACCTTAACATTTTTGTAGCTCACAATTATATCGCATGTACACGTGAATAATACCACTTGTTTTAAACGCCAAAAAATCTTTTCAGAGGAAAGTTGGAATGCAAACCTGTCACAACGATGGAGAAAGTTGCGTCGCCGTTGCTCGCGGCTACGGCCTGGATCTGGCAACCGAGTGCCGAGCCCCGTGCGATGCTCTCCTTCACCGCCGCGCCCGCCTCCACACTGCTCACCGGCGCCGCCGGCTAAGCTATCCTTCAGACATCGTGGGAAGGTGTACACCACGGCATCGCTACGAGTGACTAATGGAGCGCCCGATCTCCTTCGTGCCTTAGGCAAGCTCGGTGGAGGCCTTCGGCGACGCGCTCTGTCAGCACATGACGTCTTAGCCCCTCAGCAGCAGCAGCAACCTGCCACATTTTACGTTCCTAGCCCTACCGCCGTAAGATCACCGCCCTCTCCTTCTCCCCCGCGGCAATCTACTCTGCGTCGGCGATGTAGCTCTCCAAATGTGTACCGCGCTAAAGCTTCGCCCCGCGATCGAGCGCCTTTAATCTGTCCAGATGATGAAAATCGGGACGTGGTAGACTTTAATTACATACCTGAACGGAGAAAGAGTAGTGAATCAAGAACTCGAAGGCCTTACAGTGAAAACGTTGAATTAGACGGTCCAGTGTATAGGAATGGGTACAGTCGCTTAACACCAGAGCCCACGCAGAGGTTGTGGGAAGAGCCTTACCGCTTGCCGCGAGTGCAGGCTCGACAGGACCCTATGCAGCCGCTGCGCAACGGTGTGGCCGAGCTGCGCGTGAGCGCGACGCCGAGAAGCGCTCGTCCACCGCCAGCCCCTCCCACTTCAGGACAACTAAGCAAACGACCGCCGCCGCCAGAACCAAGGGACGGTGTTCAGTCCTTCGAGGTCAGTATTGAGAAATAAACATTATAATTATTTTAATCGTTTTCAATATGAGTATAGCAGGTAGATTAATTACAAAATTTAGTTGAGTTATTATTATAACTCAACGTTTAATTGGTTACTGAGTTGTACTACCTCATTAGTTTGGTGTTCATAATCTGCATCGGAGTGTTAAATTTTAGGACGTTTAACATACAATACAAGTACTGGATGAATGTTTATTGTTTTGTATTAAGTTACCGCAATTCGTAAAACTAGGAAACTTAATTCGGTACGTGGTCACCGCACCGGAGTGACCGTCGATCCTCTGACACAAACATTTGTATTTAGGTCATATATAAGTTACACCTTCCACATAATACCTAACACAACACCTTAATCTCATTTCAGGTTCGGTTCACCAAATCAGCGGGAGGCAAAGGTCTCGGGTTCAGCATCGTGGGTGGCCGGGACTCTCCGCGAGGCAACATGGGCATCTTCGTCAAGACAATCTTCAATAACGGGCAGGCTGCTGAATCGGGCTTACTGCGCGAAGGTTAGTTACGGTTCAGAGAATTTATAACAGTTAAGTTGATTTAAAATTATGATCTCTAAGAAACGTACTTACTTGATACAGTTCTTATCGCATCAGTTCTCGCCACGCTCTTATCACACTAAGATTAAAGAGCAAGTTAGTACTACGTCGAATGTGGTGCAAGAACCTTACCTTACGTTGCAGTACACATTCCTTGGAAACGGTTAATCGACAGCTGCAATTTATTGGCATTTCTTGCCCCTGAGTTTACTGTCGCTTGATTGAGGTCCGTCCTACATACACCTGCCTGTACGCGATATAAATGTCGATATAAAGGTTACGTCATCGGAAAGGTGAAGGAGGATAAATCTTGATATAAACTAGAATAACGAAGGTCTGCCAGTTATAACGTGAATAAGGTATAGTATAGGCACTGTTCATCTCAATTACCGACACCTAATTAGGTATCAGTATTCAGTAGTGAGTAATAATAATAACTAGGTTAGTGTGTTATTACTCGCAGCCAGTGACAAGATAGCTAATGGAAAACTAGCATATCAAGTAGGTGTTTCCTTTGACACGCGTGCAGTGTAGGTGTAATCGTGATGTAGGTATTGGAGGTCACTCGGACACCCGCACACGGGCTGAACCCAAGGTCAACAACGTTTAAGATTAAAAGAAACTATTGTTTTGATTAAGTGATTAAGTATTGGTTCTTCAAAAAAGGTGCGTAGGTATAGGTTCTTAAGGGATAGGCAACGCGCATGTTAATCCTCTGGGATTGCAGGCGTCCATAGAGTGCGGTAGCTGGTTGCCATCAGGCGGGCCGTATTCTTATTTGCCACCGTCGTGATATAAAAAAGAGTATTAAAAACTCGTTAACTAGATATTAACGTCTTAATTAATATTATCTACGTTACTGTTTATACGTTTGTACTCAACATTCTTGAGATAACTGTCTTATAGAGTTTTGTAGAGTCAGATAACAAGTACACTTCTCTTGCATCTACCTAAACCAGAGTCGCCGCAAATTATGGAAATGTAATTTCATAGAACCGTTATACCGTGTGTGGCCTGTAACACGAGCAAAAAACTAAAACGTAGATTCTACTCCTCAAACTAAACAACGTTTGTTCAGCAACTTTAAAAAATAGTTTTATCGTTTAGGAGTACAATCTACGTTTTAATCTTTTGCTTGTATTACAGGCCACACACGGTATATTCAATTATTATTTGCTCGTTATTTTATATCGTAGACGCTAGAGATCGGCATCACCGAATCAAAGTACGACTTTCTCTCGCTAATTACTTATTCATCGTTTAATTACAAGTTTAAGATTACGTTCCCAGAGACTACTGTTCGTTTGCTTCATAGTTAAAAAAAAAAAAAACAAAAATCTTCGTGCAAATCTGAATATACTCAATTTTGATGTGGTGTGGGGATAATACTGATGGTTAATCTAGCAAAGTCACTAACGTCGTAGTTTGTATCTTCCGTTTAAGTATATTAATTAATCTAAAAAAATCTTACTTACAACCAAAAAAAAATTATCGGTAATTTCAACTGAATTGTTTTCTCTCCATCAATTCTCCAAAACTCTCCCATCTTGTCAAATCTTGCATTAGCTCCCACGCTTGATGGGTGGTAGCTTTTTATAAATCTCGCTTCCACTTATACGTAGCTTTGTCCTCGACACTGTCTTCAAATATCTCCCAACCACTCATATCTATTTGCACTAGACTAAAGACTGGATTGATCAACGTCATCGTTTTAATTTCAGGAGATGAGATTGTATCAGTAAACGGGCGCGGCACGGCGGGCCTGACTCACGGCGAGGCCATCCGGCTGTTCAAGGACGTGCGCGCGGGCCCGGTGCTGCTGCGCGTGGCCCGGCGTGCGCCGGCGCCGATGCGCTGACTGCCCTGCGCCTGCTGCGGCCCTCCGCACCAGGCGCAGATTGACTCCTACTCGACCTTGTAGATGCTTACTTTACAGGGGATTTCACCTAACTGAAACACTGATAATCTGAGATGAGATTATTATAACAGATGATAATCTGAGATGGACAGACATTATAACCTAGTGGGTCATTTGTCCTAACTATATCCATATTACAATTTATAAACAAGGACCATAATGTCGCATGATTATACCAAAGTGAAATAAGAATAACCTGATTGAATGCTAAAATAATTTGGTCGGACCTGGAGATTTATATGTTTTAAATTCCGCACAAATATGGATCTGATGGATATATTCATTAAATTATTAACTGTACATAAAATAAAACTCTAATGATTACTTACATGTTCAAGGTAAAATATCGCCGATTTACTAAATGATGAAAGCTTGAGCTGGTCATATCAGGTGTTTAAAAATATAGAATACGACACCAGAATACCTGTAGTCCACTTTTTCCTTGGGCATTACGTTTCTTCAGAGAGCTGAACTCAAATTTATTTTACTGGTGTAAGAAACCACCACAGCACAACGTTATTGTAAATACCGTTAATATTAATGGTTGTGGCCAATGTGATGTGCCTATAGGTACCAATTCGCAACCATCGCACAAAAAATACTAGAAATAAGCGGTATAGGCCAAAGAGCCTTAACACAATTTGTAAGTACAACATATATTTATTTCGTATGTAATTACGTACCAATAACATATGCACGTACAGGTTACACGTCGGCCAAATTGTCAACGTGTTAAAGAAATTAAATATTTAGTTGTAAAATTTTACCTGAACGGAATTCATCGAAGCACTAGGCTACCAAATTAGTTATTCGTGTACTCTACTTTTTTATACACTGCCGATATATAAAATAAGCAGCCTTTCTTTACGCATATTTTAGAGAACACTAATATATTTTATAAGATTTAAATGCAGCTTTGAGTAAGCTTTAAACTACGAATGCAATGGCAAGTATACAACGGTAAATTAATGTGCTTATATTTGGGAAAATAATAAACAACTTACGGTATGTGACGTACCAATATATATGTTATAACTACACGTTAGTATGTTATGTAGGCAGGGATCTTAACCGGTATTTAAATAAAGTAATGTTACAAATTTTATTATTTTATGGTATTCATATAGAAGTCAATATTGTATTTAGGTATTGCCTTGGTGTTATTAGATTGCCTTATTAAAATTAAATAGGAAACGAAAGAACGAAATTAACCGTTATTTTAGTATGGACAAAATACCGGTTTCCGATCCCTGTAAGTAAGGTACATTAAAATCCCAATGGACATACTTAATTAATACCTACCCTGGTAACCTATGTATATAAAGGAATTTGGTCCATAAACAAAGACGTGATGCGTATTTACAATTGGATGCCTGAGGGCAATATTCAAGTAGACATGTATTTTACTGATACCATAGCTATACTACGTAATTGTAGTACCTATTTGGGAAATAACATAATGGAATATACAAAGTTATACGGATTCAAGGATAATATTGTCTTAAAACTTTTTAATAGAACACTCTATTTTGCCGTTGGTGGCAGCTTAATACCACGTTCATTCTTAATTCAATGGAAGCAATCTTAAGACATTTTTTGCGCATTTTGTAGATTGATTGTACCTACATACTTTAGCAAGAAAACTTGAAGGATGTTAGCCTCATACGAGCAGATTAGTTAAGCAAATATTGTAAAGAATGCTTATGATAAGATAGGTACACTAACTCCGCGCCGACTTTTCGAGCGCAATGTATGGACTGGATGAATCAGCATTCAGCAGCGGCATCAATGTCAACTATATATTATAATTATATATATTATAAATATGACGTTTGTTTATAATGGCAGACTAGTCCCACGTGTTGGCATTGAAAAGTCTAGGCAGAGTTAGCTTGGTCTGGTTCTAGTGACCTTAGACAAGGGTTCAGTGAATAAAACTAAAGATAAAAGCTAAACAAAGACGCCCAAAACATTGACACAATTATTAAAATTGTCTGTGATATTAACTCTACACCGAGTTGAAAGATATATTTGCACTTTGTAGTGCTAATAAATAATGAACTTAAATAGGCTACTAACTTATTTTTATAGAAACTATTTGTAGTTGATTAGGTGTAGGTATTTTATGCGCTTTTATATTGATATAAAATTAGCATTTTGTAATTTTTATAATGATTATTTATGTACTATTTTAATACATATGTAGAGATAAATATGTAAAAATGTAATATCTGCAATAATCATAATATAATGTATTTTTATACATTTTAAACGTCGATCATGCGAAGTGCTTTATATAAAATAAATGTGTAAAACAATGAATTTGTGTATATCACTTAGCATCAATTTCCTTTTAATGTAATATAAGGTGCTAACAAATTAAGTACAATTATTTTGAGGGGCGATAACTTACATCAAAACAATCAACTTAATAACTATAAATTAAGAAAACTATTTACCTATGTTCTTTTTTTTGTTTTAATTTTCCCCAACAAAATAATTAAATTAAAATTTAGACCAAATATAACCAGCCTGTGCAATTCTAATAATAATGATTCTAATAATAATCATGATTCTTCTTAGACTGTTCTGTTAGACTAAACGTCCTGTCAAAATATGGTCGTCTTTTTTGTAACAAATAGCATTTATAATTATTTTTATATGTTTTTAAAGTGGTGCATTCCACTCAAACTAAAGTTTGTTATTAAATAAATACAAACTTTGAAAACACTGAAAAAACTGGTTTCGAGCCCCGGCAAGGCGTATCGATGCAGGTTCAAGTCCTGCTGGGTTGATTATTTTTTCAGTGTTTTCAAAGTTTGTATTTATTTAATAACAAACTTTAAATAGCATTTATTACAAGAGCGAGCAGCAAGAAATGACTGTGCGTGACTTACCTACGGCGTCCAACAGAACCAACACGCGCGGTCTATTGCATGTCTATCTAGTCTAGTCTGAGACAACATCAAATAAGCATGACAATCACATTTATTTAGGTAAGTGGCCAGTCAAGTGATAGAGTTAAGAAATAAATCAAGGAGGTCTTATTACTGATTATTGTGTAGAGTCTGTCTGGAAAGAAAAGTGTCGTGGTTTATATGGGAGCTAATACAACCGGACAGACATCTCATGCACAAAGTGTTTTTTACGTAGCAAATTGGTTTTCCAGTTTTCTCCTATAAAGCATCATAAAACCTATAATATTTACCCCTTAAAATAGGTTATTTGTGTGATGAACGCGACGCGGGCCTTGCGCTTGCGATGGATGATGACATGTTGAATTATGCAATAAAATTCAGTTGATAGGATGAAAAATTATCAAAATATTCAAATAAAATAAAAATTTAAAAAAATCTATTGAAATTGTTAAAAAAAATCAGGCTTATGTCTGTAGGGTGACAAGCAATATCAAATAAACGGATTTTAACGTACATTGAAAATACTATTTAGCTTGTATGAAAAAGAGGCATTCTACAAAATAAATATTTTGAAAAAGTTGTTGAATAATTGGTTTGTTGCTTGAGGAGTAGACTCTACGCTTTACGCCAAGCGTTGAACAGAAATGATACGTCACTGACGCCACGCAAGCGCATTGTTTAAGCGAAATGGAACTTTGCGGAATTCCGCGTAGGTCCTTGAATTAGCAAAGCTGTCGGCTGTGGCCGTCGTTGGCGTCCATGGTACGACTTTCGGATGTCGGCCACAGCCGACTGTGCCGGTGAAATGGTTAATTTATTGTTCGTATTACAGGAAACACCCTGTAGATATTTGATCCTCACAACAAAACGAATCGAAAAAATTCATCATGCCTATTCACAGGAAAAGTGTTGTGGAGTTTCTCATTGTGGACACCCTCAGTACTCCCTGATGTAAGTGCAACGAGTGACCTAACATGCATTATCATCGAAATCATCAGGAAAATTAGTTAAATCTAGTAATCTACGCTATAGTTTAGGACTGAGCATATAAAAATGTACGCTAATTCTAATTGTCTATTAAAAAAAAGTTCTATTTTTATAGAACTCTCTGTACTATTTCAGCTAAAGCTCTATAGGCCACCAGACACTATCAGTAATAATGACATTACTTCTCTACTCATCCTTGTCATCCTCCATATACATAGAAAAGGACGGGTATAGAAATAATGACATTATTACTGTCTGGTGGCCTTATCTGCCGGATTTCGGCAGTCGGCCCTCATAACGCCGCCCGCGCCGTTGCAGTGCCTAGAAGAATTATCTGAGCATTACATTTACATCTCAATCTCACGATATTGCCGTCAGCTGTTACTGAATCTTACTCTATCGGAGTTCACACGAGACTAGTATAGCCTCCTCCGTACAACGTATGAATAATTAAAAGGCCGTAGTTTGATTTGTGATCCTTGTAGTACTATTCCTGAGCTTCAAGAAAGTCCATGTTGCCAGGCTGGAAAGTGGTGCCGTTTCCCCCAACACCCCCCTGTTTCCCTGTTTTCCCCACCAACAAAAAAATTGCATGTGAAAAATAAAAGTTTTCATTTTCATACAAAATGTATGGGAAAATGTTTCCTCGATCTGTGGCTTTTCTAGCCGGAAATTCTTTTTTGGTACCATACAAGCTTTTGATCCTGGATAGGAATGGGATGAAATGGCATCATAAAAAAAGTTCGCCAAAAATGACCTTTTTCTCGCAACATGTATGTTTTTCCCCGACTGCGCGACGCAAAAGAGGGGATAGTGTTTAACAGTCTATATATGTATGTTTGTTCCTTTGTGGCACTCTAGAAGCAAAACGAGTGGGCCGATTTAGATGATTCGTACGTCAATCGATTCGTATTAATTGCGCGAGTGTCACTAAAGACAAAATAGCAATCCAAATTCAATATGACGGCGGTCAGACGTCATATTGTAAAAAAATTAAAAATGAAAATTGACGTACTATGCCGAGTAGGGTATCATTGTTTAGAACTTTGAAAAGTATTATGAGGTCTCATTCATCATTTTTGATTTTGAATGACCGTTTAGGAATTATTATAATTTAAAATTGTTTAGCAACCATCTTACTTAAATTTCCATTTTATTAGGTATTTAGTTATAACAAAAATACGACGAACATATTATAAAGGTTGTTATTCTTAACGTGAACATAATAATATGTGAATTTCAAGTAAAAGGTACGGTCGACATCAAAAATATGTTTACACTTTTGCACCTTACTCCTTTCTAATAAGGTCCAAAAGTATAAACATTTTATGTGAATTTCAAGTAATAGGTACGGTCGACGTCAAAAATATGTTTACACTTTTGCATTTTACTCCTTTCTAATAAATAAGGTCCAAAAGTGTAAACATTTTTTTGACGTCGACTATACATCAAGTTAATATTTTGTTCAACTAAGAGTGAAGGAGCTGGTATGTATCCTCTGATATGGAGAATATGACTTGTCGATGATTAATCAATGACGTGCGTCAGAAAATTGTCATATTTTTAATAACTAAGGGTAGTTAATAAGGGTAATGTTTTAATAAGTATTATTAAAGATGATTATAAGATTATCTATACATCTATATCTATCTATACATATCTAAACATATAATAAAGCTGAAGAGGGTCGAAAATCTGTACATTGGAGATATTAGTAAAAAAATGAGTTAGTAGCTCTTAGAATCGATAACAGAACACGTTTCGACGATTTTTAGAATTTTTGTCTGTTTGTCTGTTGAGATGGGGAGAGTTGGAGTCAAAACGCCCGAACCGATTTCGATAAAAACCTCACTAGCCGGTTTAACAGACCTCTGGTCAGGACATAGGCTATAAAAATACGAACTTTTTGGATTTAAGGGGGTTTAAGGGGGGTTTAAACTTTGTATGGGAAATGCCTTTATATGGGAAATAAATACTTATGCCTTTGTATTTCAACTATATATTTTTTTAACCACGGCGGTGGCAAACAATCATACTTCCCGCCGGATGGTAAGCAGTTAGGGTAGCCAATGGACGCCTCTGTCACTCCAGACCAGAGGTTTTATATGCGCGTTGCCTCCCTATAAGAATCTTTTTTTATTTCCACTATATTGCACGAAATACAAAACTGTGAGACCAAACGGCAGACATCATACCAAATAGTATTTTCCACCAGTCAACCATTGGGCCTATACAACAGACATGTACAAAAGGTGCAAGAATAAAAGTTAAATTAACTTACTATAAAAAAAACAATAATTTTGAGTAATAAGTGTGCTAAGTTCACGTGACATATTGATATTGGTTCATTTAGAGACATTTAAAATAATGTAGCTACTTTCCCATTCTTCATGAATTACAACAAACATAATACGAAAACAAACGGAACATAGTGAAACACGAAAATCGAAAAGTACCCATAGCGAACTGCAGCACATCGCCGTCACTGAGCAAATCACCTGATAATAAGAAATAGAAATACAAAATTCATAACACATTGTTAAGTTGAAAGTTAAAGACGGAAGAAAAATCTGTTTTGATGTTTACGTAATACTTATAGATTGTAAAGGGAGCATGAAGACAAATAGTTGGATATTTCCAACATTTATCAGGGAGTTGAATATTTGAGATGGGAGAAAAAGAGTTTAGATAGAGTTCACCGCGCCATGGGCGCCAAAGAAAGGGGGTTTTTTTCCGCAAAAAAGAAAACAAACACCATACTATAGCTAATTATATCAAAAATTGTTACGTTGAATATTTGAGATGGGAGAAGAAGAGTTTTGGTAGAGTTAATCACGTGGACGTGGGCGGGAAAAAAGGGGGGTCGGAGGGAGGAGCCCCCCGCATAAAGAAAAAACACACCGTGCTATTGCCTATTATGCCAAAAATTGTTACGTCGAAGATTTGATATGGGAGAAAAAGAGTTTTGATAGAGTTTACCGTGTGATGGGCGGCAAAAAAGGGGGGCTCGGGGGGGCGGAGCCCCCGGCATAAAAAAAAGCCCCCCCCCCCCCAAATAAAGATAATATTGTAAATTATACCAAAAACTGCTACATTGAACAATTGAGATGGGAGAATAAGAGTTTTGATGGAGTTTACCACGTGATGGGCGGCAAAGAAAGGGGGCCTCGGGAGCGGGCCCCCCGCATAAACAAAAAACACACCGTACTATTGCTAATTATACCAAATATTGTTACGTTGAACATTTGAAATGGGAGAAAAAGAGTTTTGATAGAGTTAACCACGTAATGGGCGGCAAAGAAAGGGGGGCCAAGAAAGAAAAAACACACCGTACTATTGCTTATCATACCAAAATTGTTAGGTTGGACATTTGAGATGGGAGAAGAAGAGTTTTGATAGAGTTTACTACGTGATGGGCCGTAAAGAACGGGGGTTCGAACAAAAAACACACTGTACTATTGCTAATTTTATTTGCCATGGCTGACACAGTCAAATCTCAGACGCTTTCAGTCGATCTTTTGGGATGTCGAAGTTATATGCAAGAAGTCAATTTTAGCTAAACTGCTAAACTTACTGTATCAAATTTGACATGTAGAAAGCGATTAGCAATGGACTGTTGAGGGTAACGAAAAGTGAGAGAACCAACGCAGCAAAGCCGCGTGGGTACAGCTAGTAAAAAATAAATTAAATAATTGTATTACATGTAGGTACTTTTCATGATACTAAAAAGTAGGAAATAAAAAATAAATTAAAAAATTAAAAAAACCCGCCTGCGTAAAATACTAAAAGGCCGTAAACAAGGCCAATATACGTTACTAATTTGTTATGTAGTTTTGAAAAGCATAAGATACATATTAAATTCTAATGTGGAACATAGCGACATTAAACAGTCGGGACCCATTTGAAATCTAGATTGGCGCAAACCTTCCCTAAAATGGGTCCCGACTGTTTACTGTCGCTATGTTCCACATTAGAATTTAATATGTATCTTATGCTTTTCAATACTACATAACAAATTAGTAACGTATATTGGCCTTGTTTACGGCCTTTTAGTATTTTACGCAGGCGGGTTTTTTTAATTTTTTAATTTATTTTTTATTTCCAAAATCTGTAAATGCTATCCTTCATTAATTTGAAATAGAGGGAAGGTCGGCTAAGACCATTTTCACGTAGCAGCACGGGATCTGGTAGCTGCCCTCACTGACCCAAAAAGAAAATCCACCTGTATAGCCTCGAATATTCGCTATTTTTCCTGTATTAAGAGTGGTAGACTGATTGACGTAATGAGGCAATCATATAGTAGAAGTGTTAGTTAATGTCTAGCCTGCTCGAGTCAAATGAAGTTGAAAATGTTAAAGGGTCCTTTATAAGTATGTAATCCAACCACCCTCTCCCGTTCGGCATAATGAATGGCGCTTAATGACATTATATTTGCATAAAATTCCAGGATAGGTAAACTATAACAAGTGGTTTGTGATGCGACAAATAATAAATAGACAGTAGATGAAAGTGAGTAGTTTATTATTATCATCATTACAAGAAAATAATAATATAATTAGGTACAAAATATAAATAACCGCTGCAACATTATTTTTCTTATTCTTATCAAATCAATAAATAAGGCAATGAAGGTTTTTAACAATGGACGAAGGATTAACAGGAATACGATTATGCACAATAACGATTAAATTGCATAATTTATTTAGAAAAGTACTAATGACAACAAATAGTAAGTATATATTTAGTTATTTACAACTTATCCTTAGACTAATTACTACTAAATAGTGGTAAAATAAAACTTAAATTAGCCTAAATGTTCATGGCAAGTACCGATATTTATTGTTGAGATATAGATTTAAAAATATGTGGACGAGTTTAGTGCAAGGGACCGCTTTGTCGACTTATATGGACACTTTTTCTTTCACTAATAGATAGTGCATGTTGCGTATTTTTAGAAAGTACTTGTAACTCCATGTCGACAAAGTGGTCCCTTTGTCCGTACACAGCCACATATTAAGTAATATTTATTTTACTGGTGATGAAGGAAATCTACTATGAACGAATTTAACTAACAGGGTCTATCATAAAACAAAAAGGTATATAAATGATGCATGTAAGTTCAATAATTTTGCCAGTAAAGGTAATTAAAAATATTTAAATGCCTACGTAGTTACAAACCTAAATAATCCGTTTAACTACCAGTCACTAGGAAAAGCACGAAATTCAATATTGTTGACTCATTCGGATTGACCTTTTGCTTTTGCTGTTTTACAATTTAGGATAGTTTTATTTTCGTAGTGGCATTCGCTCGTCAGATTATTCATTCATGAACAGAATGACCTGTTTACAATAATTCTGATGTAAATTAGGTAGTTTCCAGACACAAAAGATGGCACTCTACAAGATCGGATTGCTGCAAACACTCATAGCTTTAAGTACGGCGCCAAAATGCAGGCAATAAGCATCTCCGCTTGCCATTCCACTGTCTAGACTAGCAAATACATCCCTGTTAGCTTCACCCAATAAAGTTTAAATATTTTAAAATAACGAAACAGTCTTCGAGAGTTCCTAAAACGATAAAATGTAATCTTTCCATTTAGTTAAAGGGACAAATTGGCACAACGTTATGTACATCGAATCTACTGACTAAATGAAGGGAGTAAATTGTGTTTGTACAAGGAGCGACGGCCCGGGCCTTCGTATCCGACGCACTTCGCTAAATTGAATGGTGTCAGTTAGCATCTTTTTATTCTCCCGTTCAGTAAACGTTCAGATAAACGGCACTCGTTAGGCTGAGTGCTAACCGGATCTCGCGCGCACGCATCGCCGAATTAATTTAGCCCAAGGCCTTCCAATTTCCCCGCGCACTGCCTATATTCAACGGAATACTCCAATAGTGAATTTAAATAGGCCACATAAGTCTCATTCTCTTACGTAGTTGTTCGCCTAATCAGGCGTTAAAGTTAATGTAGTTTATTTCCCTAAGGGGTTTCTCAACACCAACGTGACGGGCCCGGCTGGAAGCGCTTTGAGCGCCGCCCAGGCTTGAGTTCTCGTGAATCCCTCCATCGACGTCCCTCCCGCTGAAAGAAGTTCAGCACCGACTAGAATACGTCCACTTTGTGCCGCCGCTCCACCTGAAAGATTAAAATACATTTTTATATTACACGACGGCATTTACTTGTCTCACAGTGCATATTATATACACGGTCTAACATGAGGAAACCGAATAATTTTAACAGCGTTTTCCTGATCATAATTGAAGACATCGAAAATGTCATACAAACTTTCCTGAATTTTGCCTAGTTTCCGAGTTACGGGGCGTAGTCTAAAGACATCTTCTATTGACAGATGTCAAAATGACAATAAACATTTTGTATAAACTATTTCTTATAATGTAGAAATTCATTTAAACCGCTAATTTTACCTATGAGACTTACTTATTATGTACAAAAGCATTCAAAATAACTAAAAATATAATGGTTTTTTTTTCTTCTATTGACCTCAGAAATGCGTGGTTCAAATTAGAGATGGGCCGACTAGGGTTTTTGCCGACTACACAATCGGCCGACTAATCGGTTTTCAAATTGCCGATTAATCGGCCGACTAGTCGGCAATGCCGATCGTAGGTTTTGGCTAAGTTTGGGTGCAATTGGAAACGCTCGTTTCGCTTCGTCCGCCAGCCATGCCCCTTTAGGGCATATGTGCCTAAGTGTCAAAAAGGCTAAGGGTCATAGTGTCTACTGTCAATAACGCCGAGAGTTATAATGTCATGATGTCGGAAGGTCCAGGTGTAATAATATCAATTTGTCATAAAGTTACAATGTTATGTTACCCTAATGCCAAAATGTCTAGGTGTCACAATGTCCAATTTGTCGAAAAGTCCACATGTTATATTTCCCTTATGTCGAAAAGTCCTGGTGTCAAAATGTCCACCTGTCATATTACCCTTACCTCTGAAGTCAAAAGTCTCATCTCGAGTTGTGTATCAAAAGGTAGCCAAAGAAACTACGACTAGAAGGTGTCCATAAACAACTCTGTAATAAAACACCGCAACCTCATTGTATAACTATACAACGGTTTGATAACCATTTTAATATATTTTGCATTGATAAGAAACATTGCTATATAAGTGCTTGACAAATCATTTGCCCGGAAGAGTAAATGTGGTCGGGCATAATTTGTGTTATACTAGCGACCCGCCCGGGCTTCGTACGGGTGCAAAAACTTCCTCTTGAATCACAATATCTTTTAAAAAGAAGCCGCGTCAAAATACGTTGCGTAGTTTTGAAGATCTAAGCATACATACAGACAGACGGCAGGAAGCGACTTTGTTTTATACTATGTAGTGATAATACAATTAATACAAATAAACAACACAACATTTGAACTTATTTAATTGAAAAGTAGACATTTTGACTCCTAGACAATGTGACGCCTAGCCATTTTGCCAGTAGGGGATTATATCATTCGAACTATTTGACAATTGACATTGTGACACCTGGCCATTTTGGCAAGAGTCCATAATAACAGTTTGACCTAATGATAAATAGATGTTTTTACATCTGCACATTCCGACATCAGGGTATTATAACATTCAGGTTTATTGACTAATAGACATTACGACCCCTAGCCTTTCTAACACTTGGACACGTATGCCCCTAAAGGAAAAAGATAACAAATACTGACTATTACTACTAATAATAATAAGACATTTAAAACTTAGAAATATTAAATTTCATAACTAAAAAAAGGGTTAAACTTCTGCCAAGTTCTTATTTTCCTGTAGGTACTAAAGTGCCGAATATTCGGCATTTTTTGCCGACTAGTCGCCGACTAATCGCCGACTACAAATGATGCCGAATAGTCGGCTTTCCCGACTAGTCGGCGACTAGTCGGCGACTAGTCGGCCCATCTCTAGTTCAAATCTTTCTGTTTCTACATGTTACACCGTGTATAGTAAGATTTTTTTAAGATGTCCAAATTGTAGGAAGAAACTATAGTAAGATTTGGACATCTTAAAAAAATATTACCATACAAATATGATATACATGGTCAATTTTGATATGATTATGTTTTTCTTAGTCATACATGTTTTTCTTTTGTCTTCGTCGCCGTGTAAATCCCATAAATATACCCCCTTACTTACTTAGACCCCTTTTTAATATAGCAAACATACCTGCAAAAAGTTTCTTGACAGTGAGCGGGCGGTCGCCTTGCGGTGAGTCCCGGCCGCCGTCCAGCCCGAAGCCGAGCCCGGCGCCGCCGCCGGCCTTGTCCAGCAGCACGCTCACCACAGACCCTCGCTCTGTCTCCGTCTCGCCCTCATAACGAGCCTTCGACTCCGCTAAAGTAAAGACGGATAAATTATTTTCTCAAACATACTACGAAATGTATGCGTTAATGTCACGAAATGAAGACATGAAGTTGCTCATTTTCATTTAAGGCTCCTTACATTACTTCCGCTGCTCTAACTTTTTAAATTTGCTTACTAAGATTACACTGACAAAGGAAATATTACATACAGCCAACGACCACTCTCTATGAAAGCATACTTGCGACATTAAAATTAAATAAAAAAAGAACTATATTTCGTCGCTGCGCTTGTAACAGTGACTTTTTTTGAAAAATGGTTTTTGACTTCATTTAAAAGTATTTTTAAAGGTGCATATTCCTCAAAAATCCATTTTTTTCTAAGTTTACTGGATCACAAAAAAATAAAATCAGCTATGTGAAAAAGGCCTTAATTAGCCGCGCAAAGGCGCTATGTGTTCAAATATCACAAAGCTGTTTTTATCAATGAATGCATTATAATAATATTGCGCTTTGTGATGGGCACACAGCGGATTTTATATCATATTTTATGAAATTGGTTCTTGACAAATAATATATAGTTAAATATGTAATATATTCAGCAGTGTTAATAAACAGTCGTATACGCATTTTTGTGGTTTTAATTTATTTGCAGTATAAATCCGCTTAGTGACGATTCCAAATGTCGTTTTATAGAAATATTAAACCGTTATGTGCCTCGATAATCACATAGCGGTTTTTACAACACAAATAAATTCAGCTATGTGCTTAAAATGTAGACAAAAAAATTGTAGCTTCTAAAATAACTTAGTAAAATTTTCAAATCGAACATTATTTAGAGTCATATTGGAATCTTTAATTTTTGTCATTTTTAGATTTTTGATTGTAAAGTTGTGTTTTTTTACATGTCGGATTTTACAAGCGCAGCGACGATTTATTAAGCGGTTAAACATGGTGCTCGAATAGCTTTTTCAAATGTCAAGTCAAGTTTAAAAAATAAAAAGGCGCAATTTTACTTGATTACTGATGAATATTTTCTTACAATGTTTGAGAAAAGCACTATACAATCCTTGGCCGGAAGAGGGATTGCAGGACTCGCTTTATCCGATCTACTGCAATCTCGTCCTTAAATCCCTTACTTCACGGCCTCTGAAGTAGTGTACTATTACTAACAAAGTAATGACGTTTATAAAAAGCCTTTAAATAAAATGGATTTCTTACCATTGTCAGAGCCGCATGTTACACTACTCGTGTTGTCTTGGATTTCGTTCTCAATTTCAATTACAACCTCTGCACGTTGTTCCTGAAACAAAATGAAAGTATTACACAACACTTAAAGCAATTTATATATCCATATAGTATAATATAATGATGTTTATTACGCACTGACACTACACCCACACAAGTAACATACAGGCTGCAAACATGCATATACCTTCATTATAATTCAATTCATTCATAAATTAGATGTGCAATTCTACAGCTACAGCATTTCAATATGAAGTGACTTATTTTCATTGTCCTTGAGTATAGATGTCATTAAGAAAATACCTTTAGGATTGCAACAGTTTGCGCATGGGTTAAGCCCACCATACTGCAATTGTTTATGCTACGGATCCTCGCTCCTCGCTTTAATCCAGCCTTCGCTGCCACACTGTCCGCCAATACTCTGTGGACCTGCGAAACATAAAATATTTTTTTAAAGAACCAGTGAACGGTTCAGCTATTGCACAATTCCCTTCATTGTGAAAAAAAGGTGAACATAACATAACACAGCGGTGATCTCATAGCATTTTGGTAACAGTATACGTACGTTACACAAGAATATAATAACACACACACAAATAGATAGGTTTATATACAACTTATTTCAAGGCAGTTTCAAGAGTTGATTAGTTAAATCAGTTTTCGAATAGGGGATATTACTGCAATGTTCTGTCACCAGAGTGCAGCACTAGCACATCGGTAAACCATTAGAATTCATACTAGGCCTTAAACTGTTTTACAAGTTTTCATAGATAATTTATAACGAATAAATATGTCATTTGTGCACCAAGGCGGTTTGTTTACAGAAGGCCTATCGTGAAACGAAAGAATCGAAATTTTGTCTTCTGCCTCTCTATCGCTCTAATATGTAAGAGTGACAGAGAACCAGGTAACGAAACTTTTATTTTCGTGTTTCGTGGTAGGCCCTCTGGTTGTGCTAGTGCCGCCCCCTAAGCAGAGTTTTGCGTAATATTCCCTATTGTTGTGGAATTTGATATTGCATTTAAAAGTTTAAATTTAATTGTAAATAAATAATACACTACAAAATAGGTTTTTTATTTATTTTTATCTACCAAATAGAAGGGCATATGTAATCTGTATGGCCATTAATTTGTTACGTAAGACGATTTGAGGAGTGGGGCATCGAGGGTCGACCATGACTTTTTTTCTGGGGATTCAGGTCAGGTCTGGGGAGTCATAAGGTGGCAAAAATTGTCGTACGTAATAAATGCTTACCGCCTATACCGATATGTAGGTATGCAAACATAACCACCACATTGAAGTACTTACATTAAAACATCTGTGTTACTTACCGTGACATCTTTCGCTTCGCAGTCAATGCCGCCAGCTAAAATAAGGCCCACTCCGGAACTGGCGCCTTTTTGTAGCCGAACTATTTGCGTCGGTAATTTGCTTTCCTCTAGAGAGCTAAGATCACTCTTATCACTCAAAAATCCGTTTCCATTACTGATTTTGTGATTAGGTTTTTCTTTTATTGGTAGATTTGTTCGAACATTAAGTGAACAAGGTGAAACTGTTGATTTCAAAAGGGTTTTTTCACACACTGTAGGTATTTGATCAAGTTTTTGGTCTTGTACAGTAGGTGTTTCTGTTTGTTTTGCCAATTTGTTTTTGTCATTGCTAAAGCTGTTAAGTCCTGATTTTTTCATTTCTTTAATTATGGTTTCAGATATCACTTTAGGCGGATCTTCAACTTTCGCTGTTTCTACAACAACTTCACTCGGCTTTGTTTTATTCGCGGAACTCGAATTTCTCTTGAGTCTCGAATTCTTAAAGTCTGTTTTTCTTTGTCGCACGTTGACCTCTTGGTCGCTGTCCGAATCAGTTTCAGCGATCACCTTATTGCGACGCCTGTTATCGCCTTTATTCGAAATAGCACTCACGGAAGACGTGAGTGTAGAAAGGCGCTCAGACGAATTGCGCGTTGGGCTGGGTGATTTCTCGGACGACTCGTGCGAAAACTTTGTTTCCACTACGGGTGACTTCAGCTTAGCATCGCGACCGCTCCTACATTTTGCGGATGCCAAAATATTTCGCCTGTTGATGGTATCTATATTACAGGATTTCGAAACTTTTCTTTTATCTGAGTCAGCAACAGAACTTTCTAAAGAGCTGCAACTGGCTTGCGACCCAGAAGTAGCTGCCGAACCCGCTGAAGAACTGAGTGAAACATTTGTATCAGATGATACCGAGCGACATACATTACGCTTAACATACTCCTCGCAGGTCTTTTCTGAAATTACAGATTTTGTAGGAATTTCAGTTTTTATTAGTGAGTACGATGTATAATGTGATATTCTGGGTGAGAGACGAGAGCTATCGGACTCTATGCTGTCTAAATTTTGTAGAGGGGATGATGCTGATGACCGATAGCTGGATTGCGTAGAGCTCATCGCAGAATCATTATCACTGTCCACAATTTCAGTAGCAGTACATATTTTTATTTCAACATTTTTGTAATCCCGATTATTATTCAATATTGACTTGTATTCGTTACCAGAACTCTTGTTAAGATTGATCATAGAAAATTTAGCTGGTAACGTTCCATTTTTAATGTCCGATGTAGTCCGAGCAGGCCTCGGTGCAAAAGTTTTACTATTAAGCTTATTAAGGGCATCAACTTTCTCGTTGAATTTCCTTTCGGGCGTTGACTCTTTCGATAAAGAAGAAGGCGTGTACACTTGTAAAGACTTTCTTTTAAAAGCTGGCGAATACTTAGGTAAGTTATTCGGTAAAAGATTTGTTTTCCAATTGGTTTCAGTTAAATCTATTATCTTCTTGTGATTTGTTGTCGTCTCCTTGTTGCTTATGTTCGTGTTATTATTTGATTTATATATAAACGATTTTGATATGTTGTCCTGCACTTTAATTTCTGGTAAATCTACTATTGGTGATTGCACTTCGGGTATTACTAAGCCCCTGAGCTTAGATAAAGATTTTTTTCTTTGTTCAATTAGATATTCGAGATTGGATTTATGAACACTTTTATCACCGTTGTCATCACTTATACTGCGTGCATGATACACTGGCTGGCTAAACGTCTTTTCTATATTCGAAGGTAACGTAGTTGTACTGCCATAAAATAGAGGTTTACTGTCCACTTGTCGAGGAGTCAAGATTTGAGCGGTTTCCTTAGTCGGTATTCTAACCTTACTTTCTATGGCTCCTAGTACCTCTGGGCGCTCCGAATGTCTTTTATACGATCTTGGTAATTCATCGAGATTATCTTGAGATTTAGTTAATCGTCTATCTAGAGATGACACTTCGTTGTAGCTATTTGTATATGACGTTGTGCTTTTTCTCGGGACGGTAAGATTTTTAGGTAGAGTCCCACAGCTATCCAATTGATCTGATGAAGGAGCGCGATCGTTTGAAAACATAGCTATCTTGTCTTTAACACTGGCTTCACTTCTCGCATCCTGCGTCCTCGAAGTGTATGAGTAGCGGGTGCGTGTGGTTGGCCACCCGGTCGGTAGTCGAGGTGGTAGTCGTGTTGGGAGCTCGGGAGCATTTTCCACGGCGTCCGCCGGCGTTTCTACCCCATCGGGCGGCTGCCGAGGGCACGTGGGTAGGGGAGTCTCATCATTAGAGAGACTTTTATCTTCGGCGTCGCTTTTATTGACCCGATCTATAAAAGAGAAAAACAATGTTTAATTCCGGATATTGCAGAAGAAGGTGAAACAATCATCCGTATTCACGGTGTCACACGCAATTAAGTTTTTCGTATTATTATATTAGGAGTGCTGTATTAACTAATAGTTATTATTATACTAATCCACTATCATTTCATGGCAAGACTGAAATATTACAACAACGCACCTCTCCGTTCAAATAGCATCAGTGTTATTGAGGTTTCCTCTTTGATCGTAAAATTGTTATGCACTAACTTAAAATGACGAACAACTGACCATGCATTTGGGTGCGATTATATTTATACATTTGAAACAAGGCCTTGAAGGCGACGTGTGGACAGAGTAAGGCAAAATGGAAAACCAGTATTTATTCTGAGACGATATGATGAATCACCAGTGGTGTCACTTTACAGTTGACCAACCTATTAGCTAAGATGATG
The DNA here is from genome assembly GCA_911728535.1 of Pammene fasciana. Classification (NCBI taxonomy): domain Eukaryota; kingdom Metazoa; phylum Arthropoda; class Insecta; order Lepidoptera; family Tortricidae; genus Pammene; species Pammene fasciana. The sequence goes on along the minus strand of OU452276.1, from coordinate 12,241,006 downwards.
CGTCATTGCTTCTAAATAGTAAAACCAATCGCCGATATGAAATAATAATTGTCATTAGACAATACGATATAGGCGATGCAAATCCATGTTACCATTAAAGTAGGTATACATATGTATGTATAAATCTACCTTCTCTTTCTTCTTCGATTGGATGCAAACACCGTGAATGCCTGATTTTAACAACACTATAAGACTGTGTATCTAAAACTATCACTCGTTGCGTATACATCACACACACAAAATCTTCTTAGATTATAAACATGTCCTCATATAATGAGGTTCACGTTTCAACTGATGTTTTTCCAATAAGTACGTAAAAGCATTACATACGTAAAAACAATTATGTCTACATGTCTTATTTATTTTACGGACATGGCACGCTTCAATATGTTTGAACAAATGTTACGTGCGCACTGAATTTCAGCAATGTGGTCCTCGAGGGTTCGCCGGTCGGCTTTCGTTCACCGGAACAAAGAAACTCACTGCATGAATTTAATCGGTTGCGCAAAATTAGTATAGTCTGTTCAGATACTGTATCCCAAGGCAGAGCAAGCGGATGCACATGTGTAGCGCCTGACTAAATACTCTACATGGAATACGTACCGATATTAATACATATAACGTGTTTGTTAACGGTAAAAAAAGAAATAATTTTAAACAAAAAAGAACCGACTTCACTTAGGATCCACTATAATACTATATTCAATATACTCTATGGATCCGCTATTCCAAGAGGAACTAGCCGAGTTGCTGTAAAAAATAGTGAAATCACTATAGGTGTGCCTATAATAGTTGAAGAGTTCCCTCGATTTCTCCAGGATCCCATCATCAGACCCCGACTTGGTGACAATGGGACAATCTAGGGATTATACCCGTTCGATTAAAAAAAATTTTGAAAATCGGTTCTCGATTCTCGGAGATATCGGGTAACGTACATACAAAAAAAAAACACTCGTAGTGTCTGTATTTTCTGATTTCTCGATGTTGATGAAAATTGCCATATAAAAAGTTTTACCTTAAGTTAAGTCCCGGCTTTTGGAAGGTTGAATTGAGCCTGAGGTCCGCTTGGCAACCTTATCCCATTATTTGGCATAGACCTTAGTTTTTACGAAAGCGACTGACACAGACCTTCAAGTCCAACTAGGCGTTATATACAGGGTGAATTTTATGTCGTGAATCGAAATATGTTTTTCTAACTCTATAAACAATGAACAATTTAAAGCCCCGACTCTCACTAAAATCAAACTAGATTTTATATTTTTTTAAATAATGTTTTTGTCATTTTTTTCATTTAATGGCCTTTTAATGGCGGTTTCATGCCATTACACCGACTTATTAAGATATTTAAATTAGTGAATTTAATTGACTCTTTGATTTGGAACTATCATTAACATAAATTTAGTAAAAGACAAAAACATTATTTAAAAAAAAAACAAAAATCTAGTTTGATTTTAGTGAGAGTCGGGGCATTAAATTGTTCGTTGTTTATAGGCTTAGAAAAACATATTTCGATTCACGACTTAAAATTCACCCTGTATAGGTTTTCCTCAACGTACCTATAGTTTTTAAATCCCACCCCCTGAAGTAGGTAGGTAATAATATCTGACAAAGCCTAAAACTAACCGTAGCTATATATACAGCTAGTACTAGTATAAACCTATACAGCTCTACTCGGTTTAGCTTATAACATAACGAATGGAAATAAAAGCAAAACCTATTGCATTCCGATCCGAAACGGAAACGTGCCTATTTTGCAATACACACAAGTTAATGGCGGTCACCAAGAAACTAAACACCTACGTTAGTCATTCTAGCATTAAGTCAAACTTAGGAGAAATAGCAGTTCGATTATATATACTATAAAATGGTATACTTAGTTATACATAAGTACTACCTAGTACAATCAGCATCAATAGTATCTTACTATGTACACGAAGGCCGCAAATATATGTGACGCGCTCTTATTTGTAAAGCTATAGGAGCGTGTCACATATTTTTGCGGCCTTCGTGTAGGAAGATACTATTGATGCTGACTGTTTATTGCATTAGGTAAATAAAAATAGATTTATTGTAAAAGCGTACAAATTAATTTTACATCAGTCAAAACACAACTTAAGAGTCGCCAGGACGCTCGCGTTCCCATACAAACGTAGTCTAGCTCTCATTTTAAAACGACATGCTTTAGATCCACGAAATTTAGCATGGGCATTCTAGTAGTGCAGATCTATGTCGGTAATTCGTTTTCGTTGCTAAAAATTGTAATACAAAGAAATAACAGCCAGATACAGATGTACATACAAAACTTATTTTTGCTATATTTTCTTTGTATTACAATTTTTAGCAACAAAAATGACATAGATCTGTACTGCTAGAATGTCCATGCCAAATTTCGTGGTTCTAAACAACGTCGTTTTAAAATGAGAGCTGAACTATACGTTTGTATGGGGACGCGAGTTCACGCGAGCGTCCTGGTGACTCTTAACTAGGAACATTGCTGCCGTGCCCATAATGGCGCCTCTACATGATGGGCCATCATAGGGACGCAGCTATGCGTTAGAGGGAGCTAACGATATTGCCATCTCGTTCCGTCGTATAGCTGCGTCCCTATGATGGCCCATCATGTAGAGCCAGCCTAACGCTTAGGTAAACTATCACTTATAATACCACACGAGCTTCAAAATTATCGGGTATTTCCCGATAGGTTCGTTGCAAACAAATGAAGGAGTCAAGTTTTTCAGGTTAAAAAATCACGAGCGCGAAGCGCGAGTGATTTTTCCTGAAAAACTTGACGACTTTATTTGTTTGCAGGGAACCTTGAGGGAAATGCCAGATAATTTTGAAGCTCGTGTGGTATTCGGGGGATTATTTTTCCGTCCCAAATGTCGGCCAATAGAATTGCACCATGAGATGAAATGAACAGTTAACAAATAAACATTTCCTTTGACTTTTTTATCGATGGTGGACAGAGAACAAACTCCAAATCGACTCATTTTCATGCAAAATCTCCAATTTTCACAATTGAATTCAACCTGTCAGTTTGACGTGTGACTACCAGAGAAAATAATCAAAAAATTATCAGTATAATACCATGTAGGTTGTACCACGTGACGTCGAATGGTGCAATTCTATTGGTCGATATTTGGGTCGGAAAAATAATCAATGTTAATTTAATGATAGGTTGGTACGTCAAAGATATGTTTACACTTTTGCACCTTATTACAAAGGATTAAGGTCTATAAGTGTAAAGATATTTTTGACGTCGACCGTACATATACCCTACCATTATAATTGCAAAACCGATCCAAACAGATATATTAAAGTACGAATGAGTTGCACTTTGTGTGATTCTGTAAAAATGAGATTGATTAAATAACAAACTTCATATACCTACGCTTGAAATTCAGGGGTATTTTTTGCATTTCACAGTTTGCGACCAAATTATTAGCCAGAGTACCTTCAAGTGGGTGTACCGGATTAAAAAATAATTACGTTTATTGAGAATTGACGTAACAGATAATAATGACTCTTCAAAACCGGCGACGTACCTAATTGGTTTCATTACATTATACAATTGTTTACTTGTAACTTTATTTGTACTGGAACTGGAGTACTGGAGCTGAGCTTTCTATATGTATGAAGTGTTCAGTAAAGAGTATTTCTATTCGAATATATTTCATTGAATAATTATCGCGGCAAAGAAGAAAATACTTATTTGAAAATTTTAATTTGAATGTGACAAAAAAGAGCAAAAATACAGGCACCATTATAATGATTAAACTCTATACTAACAAGTACCGGCGGCAAATTTGTATTTTTTTGAATAAATTGAAAAATCATTTATTGTGCATAATTAGCCTCACCAGAATCAATTTGTATATTTTGTATAAAGACCCTAAAAGCAACTCTCAACAAGGACAACTATATTAATGAGAGGTTAGCGAGGAATTTATTAAGCTTAATAAACATTTACTGAGTAGAGTTTTGCTTAGATTCATAGTTGCATGGACATAATATTTTAAATAACAATAACCCAAATACTTACAAAATAGATTAAGGGCCGGTTGGACCAAACAGACTGCTAACGTCATCGTCATCGTAAAAAAAACCTTGTTTGAAAACTTCAACATGGGGTAAACCCCATGTTGCTGTCATCCCATAGTAAACTATGGGATGACAGCTAAGTGTCATATTTAACGTTAATCAGTTCGTTAATTGTGCGTGGTGCAACTCACTCTTAATAATAGAAGATGACACTTGACAAAAAAGATATGACACTTATTTTGATTGATATAGATTATATATGTATAGAAAATCAATCGTAGACACTGACCGTAGAGGGACATGGACCGCCGCGGCAGCTTCCTCATCTCCAACATCGTGAACTATCGCACTTTAAGTATGTTCACTTAAGCCAATTCATAATCACACACTTTCATTTAATAAACCAGTTTATACTCCAGTTCATTCAGAAAATATATACTTTCGCTACAAAAACGAGGAAAACCGCAAAAACATTACACCCACATCGCGCAGAGAACAAAAAGCTGTGCACTTTATTTATTCGGCATTAAAACAACAATGCCGCGAATCTCTCGGCCCAAAGAAAGAGGATCGAGTTGAGAATGCGGAACCAGCTCATTGACGACCGAAATAACAGTTATTTAACATAGGGCGGTGCGTGCAGAGAGCGCCCACGGGCCGGTGCGCAGACGCCGGTCGGCGCAGGACGAGCGAGCGGCGAGCACGGGCGGCGAGCGCTGTGCCGCCGCGGCGGGGCGAGATGCACTGAGTCGCGGCGGGCTTGCACAAATTTGCAGCGTCGCCGCCCTTGACGGGGGCGTTGCTCCGAGCCAGGGACGGACACTGAGTGCGCACGCGACGCTCCCCCGCATCCCGCTCGCGACTGGATAAGCCTTGCAAACGTCACACATCACATAAACCTCAGCCACACAAACACGGCACAACACTCTTGATAAAATATAACAAACAAAACAATCTATAACGTCCACAAAGTAACAACAAAATGAAAGCGCACCTAATAGATCCGAACTTATAATCGCTCTGTCTAGTCGGTGCTCTAACTTTAAAGTAAGCACGAATCTGTAATTCCGAGCTATTTTTAGCGAGGAGAGGCATCGGAGGGCGGCGACCGTGAGCGCGAGCGCAGACGGCACTCGCGCGCACAACAGATGTCAGGGTCGCGCAGGCGCCCCGCGCCACTGCCGCCGCGCACCCTGAGCGCCACTCCACTTCCGATTATCAGACATGCCTTCTACAGCAACTTGCAAGTTGGAATAGGTTTAGAAAATACGGCCGAGCCGATCTCACGAGTGCACTTTCTTTTCATTAGTACTGAGAGAAGGGTAAGTGTGGCATCACGGAATGCGCCATGCCATCTAGGTACACAGAGGTAACGTCGCCATGGCCGCGGGAGCTTGGAATGCCGCCTGTGCCCGCCGTGCCGCCGCCCCTCGCAATCCGGACGCGGCCTTTAAACCGCTCCGACGTGTTTGCAGAGTTGTTTGCACATTTTTTTACATTCCCGGCCTTTTATTAAACCTTTTTATAATAGCTTCAATATAGATCAGAGCATGGAAAATGTATATCGACAAACATGGCACTAAAAGCACAATCAATTACATGCAAGTACATAATGTTAACTGTAGGTGTGTATAGATTCGAGTGTACCTCTATGTAATATTTCCACACCAGGAAAACTTTCTTGGTGTGGGTGAGAAAATAGGCAGGTACCAAATTCAATTAATTATTAAATGTTTAATAACTTTTAATAGGCCACGGTACGGTCGTCATTAAAGCGAGATTCCTGAAACAATAGGCAGAGTCAAACAGAGTCAAGTAAAATGTGTTTAAGATTTGAATGACTGATGGGTTCCTGCAGCGAACTTTAAAATACAAGATAGGTAGGTAAGTGAATGAAAGTATAATCGATTTCACTTTCAAAACTAAATTAACTTTCTCCAATGACATGTATTATGTAATCTCAACGAGACAAGAGTCATAACCGCAACATTTGTATCTGGTAAAGGTCGTCGAGCCACTCTTTATTAATTCAAAACGCTTACTAGTGTTTATTAGCCCGGCGGTCCATCTGACATAACGATCTCGTAAAGCACCGACACAACCGTGACTGATAGTGATAGACAAATGAGGGCTGATGTATGGACCGCAAGTTATATAGCCTAAATAGTTTGTGAGGTGCAAGGTGAGCAACGCAAACTGACTGCACACCAGACAAATTATGTAAGCTTTAGCTATTTCCGTTTTTGTGATGCATTTACAAAATGATGTCTAATTACAAAAGGTAATTATTGCGGCATGTAGCGGGCGGCGTTCGCGACATTTAAGTCGAATAAATATCGCTTCGATTGCGGTATGCGACCGACGACCGGGCGAGCTGACTGCTGCGAATCAAACCGGGCACGCAAGGAATCCGCCAAACGTTACAACATCTGCACCTGCGCTAGCTTTGCGAAACCCAATCTTAAACCATAGTACATTAGAATCAGTTACATCGCGTACAAAATATAAACGCTTTTTGTTAAAGCCTTCACTCGAGAAAATTCCAGGACTTCCAATTTAAAATGGCAACCGGATAAGTTAAGCCCATCAAAGTTTTTTGGTTCAAGGTATTAATGGATTCCGCGGCTTAACGTTTCCGACCACAATAAAACAACTTTCGGGAGTCATCGCTTAAAATCGTATACGTACTTTTGATATTCTTCTTTTTAATACTGAAATATAAACAAAAACTAAGCAAATTTATTTGTTTTCCATACTTGGGCACTTATTATATGCTCATTATTTTGACAAATTATTATTATTATTTTTAATATTTTGATTTTATTTTATGCTTTTCTTATGTTTGCTTTTAAAGTTTCATACCTCAAAAGGAAAAAAGGAACCCTTATAGGTTTTCTTTGTTGTCCATCTGTATGTCCGATTTCATGTCTATTTGTCCATATCTGTCTCTCTGTCAAGACCCTTTTTCTCAGGAATGTGTGAGGTATCAAGTTGAAATTACCTAACATCAAAAACTTATGCCTGGCGCCCCTTGAAGCGGTAAAAATGTCTAGCTTCTAAGTCGACAGAATGTAATAAAGTTAAGGCCATTTGAGCTTTATTTTCTAATACTTTGCATGGAAATTAAAACCTACGAAAGTTCATAGACCTACAATCATGAAATTTGGCAAGAAGGAAGCGTTTTCAGCACAAGTAAAGTAAAACTCCGAAAATAGATTTTTTGTTCCATTCAAAAAATATATTTATATTTGGATATGACCGAATGATTGTATATCACGTCCCTTTGTCTCAGCGGTGAGGAATCCGTAATTATTTAATACATCCATGAATAAAGCCCAATAACCTACATAGCCCAAAAAACAAGTGTACCTAAAAGCACAAGACAATCGAATCGAGTGCTCAGGTGAACTACAAAATTACTAATCTCTCTATTGTGATCCTATCAATCTAAAGTACTATCGACAATAGCTATCAATCATTGCGATAAGCATTCGAAATCGAATTTCTGGGATGCAAAACGCCGGTTAACAATGAAAGTTGACTGGTGAATCGTGGTTGTCAATTTAATGATCAGCTAGCGGGATACCAGAACACAACTTTCCTTGTAAGCATACTTATAGGTAAGTAAGGATGACCAAGTTGAGTTACAATTTCGCTATGGTATGGAACCATTCTCACAGATTTCGGACTGTTTTATCATCTCTTTATTTTTACACCGGAATTATCCGTTATACACTGGAAACATAATCATTATAATTATATAAGTCAGTTATATAAAACCCTTTTCAGTGTTGTAATTTCATTTAGGTAGAATTATAAGTGAATTTGACTAAACCTTCGATTTAGAGATCTAAAAACATGGTCTACATTTGTTATTCCATTGTGTATATGTATATCCTATTTATAAATAGGTGTCAAAGAAAAAGTAGGCTTAAATTATCCAGCAAGAGTTATTATTATTTTGCTGTGTTATAATACATTTATATTAGAAAACTTAAGCTAGACCAGATACAACAATCTGTTTGGTGAAATACACAATGTTCTATTTTTACATGTTTATGATCATTCTAAAATAAACTAAGTATTACTTTTTAATTGTGCACTGTTGTTTTATATAAGACTGCAAGGTTAATGAGAATATAAATATTTTTCATATAATAAAGCGTTTTCGTATAAATTTGATATTGTTGCAGCCAGTCGGTATTTGCAGTAATAGGACGAAATTAATTAGGGTGATAGATATCCCGCGACTTAAAACTTTGTGTAGGTACTAGACAATGCAAGGCGGTTATAACCGAAACCGAGATAATCAACATTGTGAACAGAAAAAATAAAATAGAACAATTTTCTTACAGGCCCTACGTAGTACACATAGCTATATTATGTCTACCCACTTAATAAGAGACTTGACACGCACAGTACAATGATGTATTAAGCATAAGATGACATACGGAAGCGGATAACAATGTATCACAATATTAATCATATTTTCGTATCCAGTTTGCCCACGGTACTTATAAGGTTTGAAAGTTTGCGGCATTCTCGCAATGCAGTCCAAGCCTTGAACCAAAACTACGTTACGGCATGTGCGGAGAATGAGCAGAGGTGCCATTCCAACCACTTACCGAGAAAGGCGAGTCAGAAACTCAAACGAACCAGTATTAGTGCGCCCCTTGATTATGCGTACTATTACGGACCTCGATTTCACGTTTCAGGGATACCTAACAGATAGGAACACGGGGACAGGTGCGACACTGCGGGCGGCCCCTCGCAAGGTGCACTTTCACGGCCTCGCACACACAAGGATTCTTACTCAGCTATAATAAGAATATTATGCAACCACCAGGAATGCAATAAAATATACAATTTCTCTATAGGTTAAATAGCACCACCGATTAAGAAATTTACATAAACACGATTTTGCAATGATTATGTAGGTATTTGTATGGGCGTTTGGAGCACGAGGCATAGGCCTGGCAAGCTAGTGTTATCCTCTCAAGAAACAATGTGATAGATAGGTACCAGTAAGCATATAAAATATAGTGCCTACTCGTAAAGCTACGTATTCTTATCGACATTTACAAACTATTCTCATTAATTAACCAAGACGAGACGTGTGCAAACGCAGGCGTTGGTGGAGTGGAAGAAATAACTATGTATTAAAAAGAAAGCTGTTCTTTCAGTTAAAAGTTTCCAGAGAAGATGAAGGGACATCTTCCTTGTAGGCGATGCAACAAAGGAAACCTCCTAACCAGCTGGACAGATCAACAGAAAAATATTGATCTGATCATTATCTCTGTAAGAGCACCGTGTGGCTGACCTCAGCTGATTTTTTAGGAATTTATAAATAAAAACGTTGTTTTTTATCAAAATATAATTACAAGCATTCTATAAGGTTAGAATATTTGTATCAGTAAGTAATAACAAAGTATTAAAAATTGCCTCTAAATAGAGTAAGTTTACGAGTAACAATGAGAATACCGTACTTGTCCAGGGGGGTGATTTTTGAGATTCGAGCACTCGAAAGTGACATTTAAAACTCCGAATAAAACGATGAAATTATGTTTTAAAAATAAAAGCGATAGAAATTTAAAATGATGATTATTTAAACTATTAATTCCATGGGAAAAAATTGGCGACAAGCTTTTGTGTGCGATTATTTTCGAGCTTGAATTTTTTGAATTCGAGCGTCCGGCTGTCAAAAATCGGCCCCCAGCAGTGACAAAAACAAGTCACGCTCCATTCATATCGCTAAATGAACATTCATAATCAATAATCATAAACAAATTTACTCATGGCAACCCTTTGTCTTCTTCCATTTGCAACAGTTAGCGCCAATTAATTTCCTTCATATGTATAACAAAAGGCGGTTCCGAAGCGATTACGGATTTACCGTGAAAAAACAATTCCGTTTTCATTAAATATTATGTTATTGGAAGCTTTTTCGATTCTTACAGGAGAAAACGTTTCCAAACTTTTTTCTTCATCTATTACAATTACACCACATCCTGTCAGTCCATTTCAGTGTAAAGACCGATACTAACCACACACACAAGCGGTGCGCCGTAGCTTGCAATGTTTTCATAGCCACCACCACCACGGCGAACCTCCTATCTAAAATGCAAATTGTATACAAATTGTACGTCAGATAGGTGGTCCTCGTTCGTCTCGTTGGATAAGTGCATGTCAGTCTATTCCTAGATTGTAGGTGTACGAATTAAACATTGTAATATATTATTGTTCTAATTTCATGGTAGTGCGAACATGTAGGCACCAAACGAATAAATGTAAAGAGTACCTACCTAGTCATTAGGGTCATAACATATAATAACGTAACAAGAGTTGAAGTTATAAGTTGCATAAAACTACTTATTTATTTATATTGTACAGTATTTTAATTGATTTGATTGGAAACAAAGTAGAATAGGCGCAACGACACTTATGTGTGATCGATCGCCGGCGATATTCTGGTGACGAATAAAGTTCCGATCAGTACTGTCAACTGCTACAACTTTGCCTACAATGCCCAACTTTGCCTAGCTTGAAAAACATGGTTTTTTAAACCAATCACAAAATATTGCTGAGATTGCCGCCTCTCTCCCATATCAGAAATAAGCTATAGGTAAATAACTGTTGGTGAAGGAAACCATATTTTCCAAGCCAGGTAAAGTTTAGTATAGGCAAAATAATGCAAAATTCTTCACTTAAGTACCTTCCATTAGTTAAGATATTTTTTAGTATAAATATTTTTTTATTGATCTTGACGTCTTTCGTAGTGATTGGGCTGATATTGCCAGGGACAGAGACGCGTGGAAGGGAGAGAGGGAGGGCTATGCCCAGCAGTGGGACACTAGAAGCTAATAAATAATAATATTATTTTCTGTTTTGGTTTGATTCCCAGTTTGGAATTCTGCTCCCACGAAAAGTTTTCTTAAATGTATCTTATACGTTTGTGCATGTAGACAGTGTAGACTATATCTCTTGAAGTGTTGTTTGACATAAGTAGGTACTCTAAATTACTATCTATACATATTGTACTGATTAGATATTTAAAAACACTTACCTTCCCAAAAGTTGCTGTCAAACGTTGGTTTTCGATCGTGTGTTTCGTTTTCAATTCTGGCTGGTTTCCTGGAACAAATATTAACAGCATTATATTTTTTGTAAGCTAAGTTGTTCAAAAAAGGCGATACAACAGGAAATATTAGGTACACAAATAATATTCAAAATTGTATAATGGTTAGGTACTCTTACTTCCACGCAGAATTCTTAAAAATAATCTATTCACCTTAATAGGCGTGATAATCGATAAATACATTTAAATACTAAAAATCGAATATGTTCATCTATTTAATAACGATAAATCCTTAATGATATAATTATGTATTACATCATGTACCTACTGGTACGTGATTAATAGTAATAGGTATCTACTAGATATTGCGTGTAACAGAGCGAAGAGCACGTTCAAAGACGTTACTCATCCCTACTTCATAATTAATTTATTGTTGATTAGTTTTGCATTTGCCACATTAGTATTTCTCAAAAGCTAACTCGTATGGTCACGATCAAGAAATTTAGAGATGTGCCGGTTTCGAGAACGTTTTGCGTTTACTATGGGAAATATTTCCGAGCGAGAACGTTTCCCATACAAAACAGGAAACGTTCTCGAGAATTTTCGAGAATGGCATAACTCTAAGAATACCTGCCCGAAGAACCCATGGAACAGACACTAAAAGAAGTCTATTTTTATTATTTAGGTATGGACTATGTTAGCTTGCACTATTTGAAAAAGAAACAATGCCATTTAAATATACCTACACTTTATTTTGAAGTATATAACCAAAAATTACGAATTTCACATTTATTGTAAAATGTATGTCGCTGTAAGGCATACCGGACATCTGGGCTGAATTAATAAAATTCATATACAAAATGCTGAAATGTATCTTTGGTTGTTTGGCCTCCATACAAATTTATTTTATTTATTTTGTCTATGAATTAAGGCTGTTACAGGAATATAATGACGATTCTTATGCCTCTTAGTCATTTGGTAATTGTATGTATGTATGTAAACACTTTATTGTACATAAAAATAAAGTAACAATATAAACATCACAAAAGAAAAACAAATTACAAAGGTGAACTTATCCCTGTAAAGGATCTCTTCCAGTTAACCTTTTAGCAAATGAAAGAAAACTATAAGATAGACAAACGAGCACTATGTACTTAGTGTACTTACGGAAATGAATATCTAAACAAATTATCTAAATTATCTAAATACTTAATCTAAGGTATAATAAATACAAATATAATATGATAAGTAATTATATATAAATATATATTAAACATAAATATTCATTAATTGTAAGTTTGTGTTACATAGAAAAATATATTTCAGGGACTTTAAAGTCTAAATAGCACCTTTCTGTAACACTTTTTTGATAAAAGATTTTATTTATTTATTTAAAAAGTATATTTTGATGAAACCTGTGGTGGTGGGTGTGAATGGACGAAACCTGTATTATAAACGTTAAAAGTATATTTTCTTTCCTCGTGTGTCGAAATAGCCCTTTTAGGTTCCGTTGGTACTTGGTACATATTATACTATACTTATTCCTAAAAACGTATCATCGACGTCCGATCACTGGTAGTTCCACTTATAAATATATTTTACAGATATTAAAAATATTCGACAATTAATTGAAACCATATTCGTATACCTGTCCAATTAAGAAATTATTAATTTATATGTAGGAAATAAATTAACAATTTCTTAATTGGACACGTGTAAGAGAATTGATGTTGACCTAGGTTTCACTCCTATTTTAACTTGAGCCCCGATGCAGTAAAGTTCGCCTAATGCGAAACAACTTTCACATTTATTTCAATATTATTACTTTTTAAACACAAATCTTCCGTGAGAATCAGACATATTAAATAAATCACGGGTTACTCACGTCTTTTAAGTCGAATATTGCTCGACATGTTTCGCTCCAACGAGGAGCTTTGTTCATGAGCCATTCGCGTTGGCTCCGACGCAGACTGCGGGCCGCGGCTCTCCGCTCGCGAGCGCTCATCGCGGGCGGTGGTGGCGGCGGGGGGTAGGCGGGAAGCTACCCTCGTTTTCAGCATCATGGTCAAATGTTGGGTAACCAACCAACACACCACACTCACAACTCACATGTCGAGCAATATTCGACTTAAAAGACGTGAGTAACCCGTGATTTATTTAATATTATTACTTTTTATACTTAGTTTATTTAGATTGGTCTGAATTATTCTAGTGACGTGTCTATAATATGATGGTGAAAAAAAAACAACTGTCGAAGTTATATGTATTCTCCTTACCAAATGCACTTCTCAAAACAGTAATTGTCAATTTATCTTCGCTATCCCTATTAGCTAAAATTTCTCGATGGGCTACTCTTACAGTGCTACCAAAAAAGAGTAGAAAAAATTAAAAAGAGGCAACATCGTGGTGTCGTCCCGTTTTTTAGATTGATTTGAAAGGGACGACACTACGATGTTGCCACTTTTTAATTTCTACTCTTTTTGGTGGCACTGTATTTTGTTACACATATTATGTTGATAAAGTACCCTAAGTTTCGTAATTTTATCTTAACTATTATAGAAAGGGGTGCTCAACCACATTGAATTATTTTTAATGTTACAACATTCATCATCTAAAAAAAACATCTTTTAAAGTTTTTATTTAAGTCATTGTTTTCACACTGTCTGAACATGTTATTTATGAGTTATAAATAGTAAAATTATAGCATATTATGCTGAGTATGGAAAAGGTACCGTTACATTAGAAATATTTTATGCGTACAGAAAATATTCGTAGTGGAACGCCACTGCTTAAATATTCAGATAAATAAATATTAGGCATGGTACATCGTACTCCGATGAAATACTCGTACTGACTCTGACCTAGATTATAATGTACTTAGTCTATTTTGAAATCAGTATAGTCACCAAAGTACCTAGTCAGTTAATTATATAATTTTAATTAAAAAAAAGAACCGCCTTCACTTAGGATCCGCTTTTCCAAGAGATCGCTGCCCGAGTTGCTCTAAAACAATACTGTAATCTCTAAAGGTGTGCCTAAGATAATAATTGAAGATCTCCCTCGATTTCTCCAGGATCCCATCATCAGATCCAGACCTGGTGATAATGGGATCAATATACTCTTAAAAAAAAAGAGTTTTCCAAATCGGTCTGGCCGTCTTCGAATAATCGGTGAACAAACATTAAAAAAAAGATCCTCACGAATTGAGAAATTTAAGAACCTCATCTTCGAAATCTTGAAGTCGGTTGAAAATGGTTTGCATCAATGATCTCTAAGAGACATTATTTACAGTAGCAAATTCACTTAAAATATAGTTATTTAGACGCCTAGTCGCGTAAACGACGGAGGCGCGCTTTTAATCCTGCAAGTGCAGTGATTTATAGCAATTGTGTTTAAGTGTCCAATTTCTGTAATAGCGACAATTAGCGGCCGGCGGTGGCGCGTCGCTGCTGACCGCGCAAGCGCACACCGCCACAGTAGGACAAACTAGGTAACGGAGCGACATTTAATATTTAATTTCTTTACTTACTTCTTTCTCTATCTTAGCATTTTCTGGTGCTACTCTTAACTATTATTATAAAAATAAATAGACGCATAGTTCCAATTACACAATATCTAATTGTTACTTACTCGTATATCAAATTATGTTAGATAGTTTGACAGTTAGGTACTCTATTTAAATTTGGGATGGACATCTCCGCAACAGCTTTTAACAATTAGCCTATCAAGTGGTTGTCTAGTTTAGAGAAACTAGTACCCATAAGAAAACAATCCATTTATAACCGACTTCAAAAAAGGAGGTTCTCAATTCAACTGAATGTTTTTTTTTGTATGTATGTTACTCGATATTTCCGTGAATCGTGAACCAATTTTCAAAAAAAATTTTTTAATCGAACGGTTTAACCTCTAGATGGTCCCATTGTCACCAAGTCGGGGTCTGATGATGGGATCCTGGAGAAATCGAGGGAACTCTTCAACTATTATAGGCACACCTATAGTGATTTCACTATTTTTTACAGCAACTCGGCCACTTCCTCTTGGAATAGCGGAATCTAAGTGAAGTCGGTTATTTTTTTTGTTTATCATCAAAATATTAGTACGCATTTTTACGTGGCGTGACATTTTTGTTTACTGGATTTAAGTGAAAAACTTGAATGTCTATCAGTGGCGGTGGGCCTACAATTTATCTTAGGTAAAAAGGAGCTTAATTTAGCTTTAACATTTTTTTCATGAGCCGTAGAAAAACTGCTCAGGTGCCTGAAAATTAGGCAATCCGACGGGAATCGTGTTCCGTAAACACGTCCTTACTGATGTCTATAATTACTTAGTTGTTGCAGTTGGCCCACTGTGCCTCTTTATCAAGCCCGCGGCCGGTCTACACACCGCCCTTCCATTATCTGCACTTCACCACTATTTACACATTTATTAGAGCTTCACAGAAACCATACTTTACAGCGATTTACATCGCACCAAGGCTAAGAGCTTCATTACAATGACAGGCTAGTCCTTATTAAAGACACCTGCCTGTTATATTCGTTGGAAATGTCGGAATGATTTATTTTTAAGTCAACAAGAAAGATGCATTTCGAACGTATTGAAAGAACCCGGTTTAAGTTGTTACTTCGATTTAAAACTAGAATTGTGACTGCCAGAATTGTACCGAACTAGGTATACAACGTACAAAGATGACGATAATGATCGGACTTGCTTCTGCA
Source organism: Pammene fasciana (assembly GCA_911728535.1). Taxonomy (NCBI): domain Eukaryota; kingdom Metazoa; phylum Arthropoda; class Insecta; order Lepidoptera; family Tortricidae; genus Pammene; species Pammene fasciana. The sequence goes on along the minus strand of OU452276.1, from coordinate 12,225,175 downwards.
ATTATCTGTACTACAGTCACGAAAACATACTTTTGTTAAGTTTCCCACGAATCAAAATGAAAATTTATTGATGTCAACTTGAATTATCGACAGTTATATATGCGTTTCATCCGCATTCATATCTGTAATAATTATAAAGCCTTGTAAAAATTCTGGCTAAATTACAGATTGGTGAAATTGCTCACGTTTTGGTTTTGTGCAGGTATTAAGTCAACTACGTTCCGATTTCCTAAAGCCTAGAACGTGTTTGAGGTTTTGAGAGTAAGTGCAATGGTCAGTCGTAACCCCATTTGCCAGTTATGTACGATCGATCGTGCATAATACTTAGACCTAAAAATAGTTTGTGACTGCACTTGCAACTTAGCAGCTATTTCAACAATCAGGATAAAAGTAAAGATAAAAAATTGATATAAGTATAATGTCAACTTGGCTCAACCTAGGACTGAAGTCGTGAGTTTTATATCTTAAAAGTCATGGTTAATATATGCACATTGACAACATTAAGTCACGTTTACATAAATTTAATAATCCTACATCATCTATTTCAAACTAAAATTCCGCTAAACAATAGTTTACAAAATGGCTATTACGTAAAATGTACAGTTAACGCCTAAAATATGTGAACACATTTGAACCTTATTACAATGGAGTACGGTGCAAAAGTGTATACATATTTATGGCGTTGACTGTACGCAAATGTGTATCGCAAATATCAAACCGAAAATGTCAGGGACCGCGAGAGCTTTGTTATGGACTAAGAGCTGGCTACGTCAGATATGACACAATAATGAGAGCAACGAAACGCGTCTAGTAAGATTGCAATACTATCCTTATTGCTAGATCCGGGCATCTGGCAGCTTTTAATGGGTGGAAGTCAAAGTGACAGACTAGCAACATTTTTGAGTTAGAAAATAGTCATACCAAAATAGGTAAAAACTACCGAAGTTGATAAACTTATATTTCAACATTAGAACAATTTGTGTCGGTAACATTGCGTATAATTTCGAAAACAGAAACAGTACTTTCCCTCATCAGAACTTTTAGCAATGAAATAATCTAATTATTTAAGTATATAATATCTCATAATACTGCATCAAAACCAGAATTCTAGGACTTGTATTCTTAAAGTGGTTTGCATTCTTTGACCTCCAACACTCCAAAGCTGCCTGATGTCCGGAATTAGAAATAAGCATAGTATAGTAAACTAACGAGAGGGATTTCGTTACTCTCATTATTGTGTCATATCTGACGTGGCTAGCTCTCCGTCTATTATGCTAGTTTCCGAAAAACATTCGTCTGGCCTGAACACACCGCACTGGCAAATGTCGCTCACCTTGCTTGTCTCATAACACTGTGTATGCACCTACTTACCGCTTCACGACTATAGCTTGATAAAGTAAAGTTGACAGAAAAAAAGAACTATATTTATTCTAGAGCCGGTTAATAAATGAATACCACGGCCAGTAAACTTATCTTTTCGTTTTATAAAACTCTTTATTAATACTTACTTCCTGAAATGTTTTTAATGTTTTCGTATTTTAGGTGGAGTGAACCATGTTAACGCGTTTAACCGTAAAAAATATCTAACCATCCTAACCCTCAGTAAATGTTTCTAGATATTTTATACCTTTTTGTAAACATAAATAAAATATGTTGTTAGCTCTTACTTACCTACGTAGTTAATGTTTTAAAAAAAGGGTCTTAAATTATGAACCTTTCAACTAGGCAATAAATATCAACTTATTTAAATCTATGTACATTAAAAACGACACTATTACTAATCCTTTTTAATATATTATGTCATTTTGTATATGTTACCATAGTGCTTTTTGACCTAACTTTAGACGTATAATGTAGGTACCCATATTCAAAAACGAGCAAAGTATTTTTTATTTGCATGTTGGGGCGAAGGCCAAAAGGATTGTGTTATGTTCTGCTCTACTTCGTTTATGCTAAGGCACGTTGGAGGTACACATTCTAAGAAGCTACAGTTTTACAGCCTGCTTCTCTTCGAGACAAATATGCACTTTATCGGCAATTTTATGCTTTGAGGTGGGATAGGAACAGCCATAATGTATATACTTTACCTAAACACTGCTTCGCTAGGACTATAATTAGCTTCGAGTCTTTGCTGGTGTACTATACTTACTCCTTTATTCTTGGCACATACAACCATCTTAATGATTAGATATTCATGTTATCGTTATGTCCACATGAAAACCAACATAACACATATGGAACAGATAGCACTAAACTTAATTAGTGTACCTAGAGTAAGTACCTAGTTTTGATTTTCACTGGAAATACGGTTATTGTTAAATTCAAACTTTCGTGAGACCTACTAATACTATAAAACACTACTAATACTATATTTTTTATAGTATACGGTTATTGACTGTATCTGAAAACACATTTTATATCTTAGTACTCTCCCTAGGATGCGGTATCATATTTACCTTCCGTGTTTTTCGCAAACGTACCTATTTGTGTAGTTACAACTTGTACTTACAACTATACTTACATATTTTCGCGCTAATACAATAGAATAAGATACAATAGACATCAAGCGAGATGTTGTGGACTGCAAATCAAAAGCCTACGGAACAAACGTTAACATTAACAAGGCGTACACACACTTAGGGTGGATCGAACCACGCACAATTAACGGACTCGTCAACGTTAAATATGGCGTAGGAGCTGTCAATCCAAAGAGAACGGTCAAACTTTTCATACAAGACAAGATCTTTTTAAAGATGACGTTGACGTTATCAGACGATTTGGCGCAACAGGCCCTTATTACAGCAGTCCCTTTGTTTGACACATAAAATCACTTGCCCTTTTTTTGAAATAGGTACTTATAAACTTTTGAAAATTTGGTAAAACTATTATTACCCGACTTATAAATCATTAATTTTTGTCATTATTGTTTTAGTAGGTACCGTCAACGCAAACGGCTTCACTACAACTTTCCCTGGCTTGAAAAACATGGTTTTCTTCAACAAACAGCTATTTACCTATATATCTTATCTCTGAGATAGCTGTCTTTCTCTCATCATAGAAATAAGATATAAATAGCTGTTTGGTGAATAGAACCATGTTTTTCAAGCCAGGCTAAGCTATGCATTGTAGGCAAATTCGTAGCATTTGACGGTATCTAATTTGTTTCATCAATACTTTTACCCGTTTAACCATTTGTTTAACATACGATAATTTTAATCGACTGTAAGCGGCGTGAGGCATGTTTGCAATGCGCAATAAGTACCAGTAACGAAGCACGCAGTGTTTAATCAAAAGGCAGAATTGAGAGCGTCTCGGCGGGCGCGAGCCGAAGCCTAACCTAGGCTAACCGCGTCGTGACCATCCACCCCGCCCCTTCCCCCGCGGCGCTATGTAAGAGGCCTGCCATGCAATGTCCAGTTCAAATATAGATTACTAAGTTAGGAAATAAATTATTGAAAACATAAATACTGTGCCTAATTAATTAAATGGCACTTTAGTACTCTTGGGAGTTACCTATTAACAAAGCATCAGTCTTTGTCTAATGGCACCTAGAGTCTAGAAGGTTTAGTCGGTAAAAGTAAAATCAAGAACCTCTACGGCAGCCAATCTCAAAGATTGCTCCGCGGACCCCTAGGGCTCCGCGAAGCCTCTGTACGGGCTCCGCCAGAATACTTTTAAAATTGAGAAAAAAAATTAACAACCAGCTAGCACATACATTTTTATTTTATTTTAGGGCTCCGTCAAATATTTCACTTTCAAAAATGGTTCCGTCACCAAATAAGTTTGAGAACCGCTGCTCTACGATGATGTGTAAAACTTAAACCAATTCAGCAGCCCTCATGCAACTTACCCAAGATTAATCTTAGGTAAATTGCATTATACATATTATAGCCATTATAGGTACTTAAACAGATTTTATAAACTTTGTATAATCATCTCAAATGCAGTCCTAAGTTTCCCAATTATAATACTGACGAGTAAGTAGCAGTAAAACTTCGAGTGCAGAAAAACATTATCGTTTCCTCTTTATAACACAGCAAACGTAGCTATGATAAATTATGGACCAATTAAAAACAACATGGATACTGGATATCCGCATAAATCCGAAACAAATGATAATTATTAATATAATTTTGGAGTTGAAACTCTAGGTCCAGCGCACACAAGTTTTTTGCAGATATCGCAAAGCGTCTGGTTGATGTAACTGGTGACTGAAGAGCTGGCGGTTTCCTCGCACAGCGTATCAGCATTGCGATACAACGAGGAAATGCCGCCAGCATCCTTGGTACAATGCCGCAAGGGCCTAGTTTAGATTTGAGCTAGTTATTAATTTAGTTTAGTATTTGTACTGTCGTGCCTCTGTATATTTAGTTATGTAAATCAATTATTAACCACCACACATCACGATATTGACTTTTCAATGGATATTGGTAAGTATACAGAGTTTTCGCGAGGAAACCGCATAATTTTGCCAGCGTATTCCTGATCATACATAACATAATCGGAGACTAAAATGTAATATAAACTTTTCTGGATTTCGCATAGTTTCAGAGTTTCTGCCAATTAAATAATAAAATATTTTTATTTTAACTCAGTGCAAAACGCTTTTTGATCGTGATTTCACTCTTTATCCCCATAAAGAAAATCTAGAAATCCTTCTAGTCCAGAAATCCTTATTGACAGATATCAAAATGCCAAGATATAGTTGGCGTAAACCATTTTTTTACGAATAAAATGTACCAATTGATTATAGGAGATAATTTTAAAAATAACATTATTTTTTTTATGTTCAAAAGCATTAAAAAAATTAAAAAAGAAAACAAAAATATTTAATATTTTTTTTGCGAAATCGACTTGAATTCATATAACACTTATTACTTCTTATGACCTCAGTTTTCTCGCAAACATCCTGTATAAAAAGTCGGCAATTATTTTTGCTTTCGGTGAATATTGGTTCCTGCTGCATAGTGAATGCATCGCCTTGCACCTCGCCGGCGCGCGCGCACTCCTTTAAACCTTCACGTCACTATTCAGTTACACATCGAAAGTACGTGTCTCATTACTACATACCTAAACCTTCCTTCACTGAACCGGTTCGACAACCAGTGCTCAGGAACCTTCCCTTCCCTTTATTCAATTACACTGGTGCTAAGGTCAAACCTATTGAAGCGGTATCTGATCAGATCCATATAAGTATTTCATGCTGTAGGTCTCATTATTGTACCTACGTCGGCCTTCTTTTAACAAATTACTCCTTACTTACAAGCATAGAGTCTGCAAGACAGGTTACCTTGCCTTGTACAGGAACCAGTATAAGTACAATAGTTCATTAATACGAGTAGGATATGTAATCGTGTCGTATGTCTGATACGAGCCAGATTGGATCAACGAAATCGGCGGTATTTAATTAAGCGTAATGTATTTTATTGCTCATTAATAAATGTATCGATAATGACAGAAAATAGGTTTCAGACAGTTTAAAATGTATTTAGACTAGGCGTATTGTGCTCTTAAGAGCTATATTAACTGAACTACGAACCCCGATGCATAATATTTCTAGTAATAGTCGAGGTATACGCAGAGCATTTTCTTAAATAGGCCTTCGTCATGAAAAGTAGTTTTAGGTCAAAATTCAATACCGGTAAGTAGTCATTTGATAATATTTCGGTTACACATAAAAATATCCTACGCTACTACAATTAAAGTACAAGTCATACCGAGCACATACATATTTAACAGCACATAAAATAAAATACAAATTTAAAGAGCATGGTAACGGTCATTCCTAGTGAAAGCGATACAGCAAAGCTACATACTGAACGTTTAATTTTGAGTTTAGGTCAGAAGTACAATAGGTAAGCACAAATTAATTTGGACAAAGATTTTGGAAAATCCCTAGATGTTTTCAGCACCAAAAGACTCTTAGTGTTTCCATTAATACAATCAGAATAAACTATATGGAGCATTAGGTAATTTAGGTACTATTATTGACCCGGTGATTAATCATTAGAAATAAACGTGTAATAATTATTAAAATATTAAAAATGATAGTTGTTTTGAATCAGATGAAATCTTTTGCATATTTAAGCATACCTATACCAGCCTATACCCACTGAAATAAGTATATGTCCGTGATATAATGTAATGTGTATAGAGGTAAATGCAACCATAAAAAATTTGAAAATCGGTTCACGATTCATGGAGAAATCGAGTAACATACATAAAAAAAATTGTACAAAAAAAAGATAATAATAATAAAAATTCTGTCGAATTGAGAACCTCCTCCTTTTTTGAAGTCGGTTAAAAAAGACAAAAAATCAGAAAGACATCAGTCAAGACCGTTCCATATCTGTCCGTATCGCTTAGTGGAAAAATCGCCGGGAATACGCAAAATCAAATCAAATCCAAATAGCTGCCAGAAGAGCTATCTATCACAAAGATATTGCAAAAGTTTGATGGACACATATTGCATCCGTGGAGATCACAGCTGCTGTCTGCAAAAGTATCTCGGACTGTTGGAAGAGTATATTATTTATTAATGAATGTTACTTCTATGTAATTTTCCTATCTGTACTCGTATTTTTTTATTTAAGTAAAACATAAGAAAACTAGCTTGTACATCGAGCAGGAACCTAGGGACTGGGTGATTTAAATATTCATTAAAATATAATATACAAGGTTTTATTAGGCGACAAAAATAAACGAATATTATTTACACAATATACATTTTACAAAAATTTACGCGAACATCTCGCTCCCAGCCGCTCCCGGCACGAAGGTGCCCATAACACTTGCGGCATTATCACTTACAAGTAACACCCCTTCCCCCCCCCCCCACTCACAAACACAAACACACACACACACACACACACAAACAATAGGATATTGATAATATGTGCTATGGTCACATCATATTATGTAGGTAAACCGTTCAAAAAAGCTCCTAAACTTTTTCACATACTAATTAAAAAACCTTACGTAGTCATAGAAAAAGGAGTGAAGCTACGTTTCATAAAAAGAGAAACAGCAAAATGGGTTCGTTAAAATAAAAAGTAACGAGATTAATAAAATGTTATTGGCGCTGTCGAAACGTGGAGGGTGCGGGAGGCTGTATGGTGGAGGGGAGTAGGAACCGTTTACCTCGCGACATCGACCACAACATTAAACATATAGGTCAATTCGACATGTTATTTTATTAGTTGTGGATACGGCGATTATATATAGTGAATTAGAAACAAAAAAAAATTCATTATATTCAATTCAAAAAAATATTTATACCAAATGCACAATCTAGCAATGAATTAAACGAGATGGTTTTTCATGAATAAGTACTTATTTTCTTACTTATTTATAACTATCTATAAATTATAAGTAGCTCGGGACGCATATTTATTTAAATTATGGCCATAATGCGAGGAACCGTTAATACTTCATCTACGTATCTAAATATCTTGTTGGGAGTACGTATAAGTCTTTTATGGGCAGCCTTACTGAAATACCTCACATTATGTGCACTTACATGATCTAACGGGCGCAGGCGTCTCACTACAACCGTAATCGATATTATAAACGCAAGGATACATGGTCATGGTCAATATAGGTCCGTTACATAAGTAGATATATATATACCTTATCGACTTCGAATGTTCCCATACATAAAAATGTTCTTCTGTTAATTAAATATTAGTTAGTATTTTACTAAGTAGAGTTTTTCAGTCCGCATGTATACTAAACTTTTTTTGTACAAGTTTCTCAGAATATTATTATCATTTATTTTACCGTAGGTATTTAAATTATATTTTAACCAAGATTCTAACGTCATAAATTGGTAGCTTAATGTTTTTTAGTGAAGCTTAATTAGCAATTTGATTTATAAATAATAATGCGTTAACCCATATTTTATGCATTCAATTTTGCGACTCAGAAGTTGAATAAATAACGAGTTGAGAAAATTAAAGCCACGTCACTGATAACTATCTCAAAGTCAGTTTTCATTTTAAAAGCTAATGGTTTCCAATTAATAGAATACTGACTGTGACATTTAGAGGCTTGAGAAATCGGTCACCACTTAACAGCAGTGCAATATTTAATAGTCGCAATTTAGGTGCTAATAATAGACCGAGAGGTAGCTCAGGAAAATGTGACAAAATAACGAGAGCAAATAAAACTTTCTAGTTTTTTTGTACAATATAGTTTTCCAAACATTGTTAAATCTATGCGCCACTATTGGAATAATCAAGGGTTTAGGTAGTAGCTGGCAGCAGGTGTTCATCAGTGGAGGTCACTAATGAACACCTCAAACAATATTGGTATTCCTTTAGGCCATGGCATGGGCTAAGCTTATGGCCACTCTGACATCTAGGTACTCTGGCCTGTCACTCTGTTTTCCAGTGATGAATAACTGCCAGATGCGAGGATCTAGTAATAACGATAACAGCAAACTAACTAAAGGGTTTTCGTTGCTCTCGTTATTGTGTCACATTGTCCGGAAGTAACTCTTAGTCTACACCATTTTCACTTGTGTAGGTCTAAATAGTTTGTGTAGATACTACATAATACATATAAACAGGAAAACGAGTGGAAACGTGTGAATAAGGTCGTCGTACTATTGTCGCTGCATCACTGTACCTAGATGGTTCCACGTATGTGCACTTCATGTGGCTATAGACTGTCGCCGATAGATTTCACATTATCAATGATGGATTCGTGATCGCTACAGAGAGACATGTTAAGTGCTACTTTTAGCTGCATACTGGCCAATGTGTCCCACATTAGTCGCATAAATACAATAAATAATGCATGATCTCGAAAAATGGAATATCGTAAGTAGGTAAATGCGATTTTAATTTTTTACTTACAAAACATGACAGGTCGCATTTAATGGATTTCTGCGCAATTAAGTTTATTAGTATTATTTGTATACGCACAAGTAGAAAGCAAGATAATAAGGACGCAAATTAAATCAGTTGTCGCGTTCTAAGTCTCGTACACATAAACTACAGTGGGTCCAAATTCATCGTACCGGTGTATAATAAAAATATAGTGAGAATACTGCGACCCAATGAAGACAACGAGCGTAAGCGCGACATCTAGTTTAATGAAATACGACACTCACGACTCATTTGGCACGTTGGTCTTTGCTGCATCTAGTGGATGAGTCTGTGTATGTGACACATAGCACAATGTGCAAGATCAAGGCGCGCGCACAGCGGTCGCCGCTTCCGCCTCTCGCGCATGGAATTCCGCACTCACGTGAAAATTGCTTCGATATTCTTTAATTACTTTAATGAAATTACTTTCATATTCCTGCGCGCTCGCATTTCCCATCATGTCAGTGCTCATCCGGTTCCAATACGAACAACCCTTGAGTAAATTGTCTGTAAAATTTTATTCAGCTCCCTTAATTTGGCCGAGCAATTGAAGCTTAAGGTGTCACTTAAGTTTCAATTGTTTGATTGCCATCAACTATAAATAGGTACTAATTATATGGGAGAAGGTATTATGCAATACTTACATAATGATGACAAATAACTGCCTACCTAATTTAACAGAATTACTTGGAGGCCTAGTGATGTCAACAGGAAATAAAAGAACCATAACACGTTCGCATTATTTACGAGCTTCGGCGATTAAACGCTTTCGTCTTGGCGTTTACCGACACCGAGGTAAACATTATTAAACTCAGTGGTTTAATTATCTCATTAACTATCTAAACAGCCATCAATAGCCATACTATAAATGTGGGTGTTAAATTATTAAATCGCGCCGAGGCTAGCAGAAAGGGAACCTCTTTCGTAAAATCGGCGTGATCGATGTCGGCGATTATCATCACACCAGAGAGAAAGTACGACAAGGTACACACATAAATTTAATAACAGTATTAGATGTATTGGATTGCAGAGACCGAGAGCAGCGTCTGGGTTGCAGGGCCAATGCGGCGAGAGTACCGTTACCGGCGCGAGTGGCCGCCAGCATAACTCTTCACAAAACATTTTGCATTCAACTGTATGCAATATTTTATTATAACCTGAACTCCATCCTCGTAACGACTATGAGCAATTGGAGATGAGACTTATACTGGTTCTTTTGTGCCCAAGTTGTCAGCTAGAGTAAACTAACCGCACAGCGAGCTCACGGCGCCGCAGCCGCCCAGCGCGGCGATCCACACGAGAGACGACCTAACCTACTTCTCACCACATGTTACACTAATCATATCAGATCAAAGCTCAGCCCATTAAACGCAAGTAAACATCTGCTAAATGTCAAGTAGATTAGAATCTTTATTGGTCTTTAGATAGACACCATTCTATTTAAGGATATGATGTAGGTGTATTTCTATAAAATGTCATCAGTTATTAAGTAATCATTTAATTCCCGAAATGTAACTGGGTGAAATTTACTGCTTGTATACAAAGGGGAAGTTTCTACCCAACCATAATATGATATTATACGCCGATCGGTATTTTAACCTATATACTTGTTTTATGTAGTAATAATTACAATTTAATAAAGGTGAAGAGTATCCTATTTAAACATCCCCAAATAGTGTATGAAAACTAAATCTAAAATGTATCGATGATCATAATTTCAAGAAATGTAACATATAGGTACATACTTACATGTATCGAATAAAGTTTACCAAAGTCAACATCCTATATTTGCTGACAATAGGTAAGCTGGCTGACAACGTACCGACTATGTGACTCGTGTCGTGGATATGACAGCACTTTACCAAACGCAAATGCGACTAGATTGAAGCTAGCCAAAGCCTTTGTCAAGAGAGCCTGACTAATCACCTTTCCACAGCCGCTCATAGAATATGCCGCTAATACCGAAGATGGCCCGTTACAGAACAAGTATGACCTCGACTCGAACATTGTGATGTTGTCTTCTTGTCAGTGACTTGCACATTGATCCGAAACAAAACAGCACACTAATAGATTACATGCAACTACCACACCCCGCTGCATTCTAGGACAAGTCAACATTGTACACACTAACTGTCAATTACAATCTGTACCTACCTATCCATTACCGGAAGATCAATCGAAAGCACTGAAAGTCCGTATCAAAATGCCCCGTATTCGTTATTGGCCATGTTTTCTCTTGGATATGTGGGTCGAGTCGTGAACGTTACTGCTTTGATTATATCGAAGAGAGCATTGTCTGTGGCAATATTGTGACGGGTCCGAATTCGGACACAAACACTTAATTTTGATGATACACAAAGTAACACGCACCTTGAAGCTAAAACGAGTAGGTACCTATTTAAAATAAATCAGACAGTGACGTGAGTGAGTTTATGCAACGCCATGACTTTGTATACCTACGCTTGACCTTTTATACTGCAAACAATTAATTTATTTGTTAAATTAACAAAGATACCAACTTACAAATATTTAATACAAGTATTTTACATAACGTTGCTGTCCTCCAAGTAGGTATATCAGCGTGGTTGCGAAATGGGGAAAACGATTTAAATTTCTCTTTCGGATCTTCTTTTCAGCGATACGAATTTATCACTTGTTATGCGATTCGCAACGGCTTTCAAATATTATCATCTCACTTTAGAGTACGTTATATTATAATTCTCACAAAAAGAAATATAAATTGGCATCTCATTCGGTTTATGGTTTTGACCCAGTAGTGGCACTAATCGTGAAATGTTGCCCACTAACCGATTTACTTGGCACTTACCTGCTGAGTATCTGTACATATTAACTTGACCCAGTGATTCTTGTTTTAAATACGCTAATGCTACCATGTAATAGATTCGAATCTAAATCAAGGTATGATTTTGATACGTACGTATTTCATTAATTTCTGTACAATTCAAGTTTTAAAGAAACCATTTTTACTTAATTTAAAACAACTGCTTACTAGTCAATTGCCCACCCGTTTATATTTTCGTAAAAAATGACTTACGCTTTCGTCGCAGGAACTTTGTAGGTACAGTTTTTTTTTATAGCTAAAAAACTACTAATACTTAAGCGATTTAGTTCTTATTGTTATGTACCAAAATTTTTAAAACACATTAACTATCCAAATATGAAAATAAGATAAAATATGAAACCAAAAGGGAACAAATGCTACAACGTGTATTCATAAACAATCTGAATAAGTAAAACTATTGGGAGTAGAAGTAAACCAAAGTTATAAATGTACAGTTATGCAGGTGCTCCGTGGGTGTAACACAGTAGCAATTATAAATGCCGGTGCCGCGTTCGTATTTGGCTACTGATTTACCATTCACAGCGGCGTAAATAAACCTCTGAAATTTCACCTTCCTACTTGTTTGCGGAACCTGGTTTTAAACTATTTATCTGGCTACATCTTGAATCGTAGTTAATTTTAATATATTGTAGTTGAAGTTTCGATATTTGTATTACCTTGTGTATGTAGGTAACGATACTTAATGCGAATGTTATTAAGAATGCTATTGATTTCCATGCCTAAGCTTTATGAAGTGCGTAATTTCAAGTGGGTTAATGGATCGGCTAACCCGATTTGTTAAAGATCAAGAATATTCTAATCTCTAGATCAATTTAATTGAACAAACTTAAAGTTTCTAAGCAATAATAGAAACTATGAAATACTATAGTTTCGAAATTATGTCGCTTTGAAATCGCAAGCGGTTTAAAAAAAACTTTAGTATGACTAATTAAGGTAACTGTTCGGTATTTGTAAATGTTAACCAGTCGGCCTAAGAATTACTGTGACTGATTATAATTACGATAAGATTCCTCGAGCCAAAGTATAAAATAATGATTGCGAGTAGGCCAAACGGTGTTAATATAACACTAACTTAAGAACTTACTTAATTGAACCGAGATGTATTGGATGAGCTGCGTGTGTGTACCTACAGGTTTCACACATGGAACTCAGTTCAAGCTGAAAGTGTGCCTTCGTTTATTTCTCATTATATAAAAAGTCACCAATTGACATTGCTGTACCAAATATCATTCAAATAATATAATTGATAAAAACCACCGAAATAGGTAATTAATTCAAATATTTTTTTGCTAGAAGCTTACAGCATTTAACCAACCGGAGCGGCCATTGACAGGCGTTCCCCTCTGCCGAAAATATATGACCAATGGTCGTACTCATTGTATGGACTGACGTTTATCTGATGTGGCTATTTTGACGTTCCCCTCTCCCGCAAAAATCGGCAGATTTTTTTTGTATAGAAAATGACATACAGGCCGGTCCGGTTGGTTTAATAGTCTATGGCTAGAAGAAATAATCTAAACGCAGTTGTCAATTTAATGTATGTCTATGTATTGTATCCGACTTAACTATACAAGCAATTTTGTTTTAGAAATGATTGTACCCTTGGTTTTAAAACATATCTACTATATAGATTCTTATCATTGTGAATTCAGGTAGACAATAATTGATAAAATCCAATGATTGACAAGTGGGTACGAATCAGCTATGCGATGCGAGCGGTCAGAGAATGATCACAATTGACTTTCTATTTCATGCTCTAAACCCGTGACCGTTCCTTGAGTTTTTACTCTTGAGGTTGTGAAAAACACTTTACTTTCTCTGAATACACAACTTTGATCTGGAATGATTTATAAAAAAGTGTACATATTTACACACAAGTTAATATAAACCTATTTATTAATAGTAAGCGGGCGGTTATTTATACAATATCACTCGGCGTTTTGTGCAAAATATGACAAGAAGAAGAGTTTGACATCCACAACTCCCCACTTGATACAATATTAGCATTTTATTAACTCTCTTTATGTAGGTAACAAAAAGGCATTTGATAAAGGACTCGGCGCACTGCTGAGTATCCGGCCAAGATACTTCCCATAATAAATTCGTCCCTATTGTATTATCCTACCAAAACACAACATTATTCAAATGAAACCTATTTGTAAATCGGTTGGTTTATTCGAGTGAAAAGTTGTATATAATTTTCACATTTTTATGTACAGTCGACCAAGAAAGTGGTCTACCAGTTTTGACAAAAGTTTCTTCGAGATCTAACGATCGCTAAGGTTGACATTTCTAACGGAGTTCAAAACATGCACGACCTTGTTGTCTCATGACATGACGTTCAAGAGTCACTCAACTTTTTATAGCGCCTAGTTGCTATGGTTACGTCCCTTGTTCTATGAAATAGTATGAGGATGTCCTTCGGACAACGGGGACAGAGTAAACAATATTAAAAAGTTGATTCGCCCTCAAACGAACCTCAACGTAGGGTGGTAAACCACATTTTTGAACGACTGTACCTACCGTTTAGATATATTATTTAAGCCACTTTTTATTAAGAGCTTTCAGCAATAATCCTTCAAACCGTATTTCAATCAACTTCGGCGATGGAATCTAACATGACTTAATTTACATTGTGCTGACCTACATTTCACAACCCTCGCTGACCCACTCAATCTAAATTTCGAATTTGCTTATAATTAGGGCACTTCATCTGAAGTCTCTACTAATTACTCAAGTTCCACGGTGCCTATACTAAATTGGACTGGTTTACTTTATCATAAAATGTACGGATATGCACGGTTAATTTAATACCTATTTACATCATAAAAGAAAAAAACTCTTAATTTTCAAATACATCAATCAGTAGATACACGTCTATTTCTAAGAGTTTGTTAATATTATTGCAACATTCAAAAGAAATCTAGACAAAAACAAGCATGTAACAAATGGCAATTTATTGGTTCTTGAAGAATATAAATAAATGAAAAATAATACTTATAAATAAACCTTAACTATAAAATAAAAAATAAAATATCAAAAAAAATTGGGCCCCTTCGGCATTGTGTCGAGAATTGCTGGCAGCATTTCCCCGCTGCACTGCAATACTAATGCGAATAGTACTCCATGCCCAATACATAATTGGGTCAATAAATTTTTTCTTGTTTTTTGCGAGAATTGCCCTTATTCATTATTAGTTTAACTTTTGTGGGTTATAACAATGTCAACATGAATCAAGATCCTTTACACGCATACCAGTTCAGGAAAATAAATAATAACGATACATTATTCATTAAAAAAATGGATGACCCAGCGGAAGAGCCGTTATTTTCATACAAAAGTGAGGGACACCTATGTCCACTGGGTCACTGGCATTAACGAAGATATAACGTATTAAAATGTGATAGAAGAGATTGCAATTCGTAGCATGTTTATCTGTATTTTATATAAAGTGCATAACTTAGTTAAATATAATCCGCATAATTTATTTTTATCACTATTAGTCGAGGTATGCGAAATTTCGCTGACAAAGAATAGTTGATTGACCCAATTACATTATGACAATTTTAGGTTAACGAACTAGTGTAAAATTGGTATAAAAATACCTTGTACACACGTATCTGAACGCAATATTTAGTATTCGCAATGCATAGGCGGAGTGAGTTACGAGGGCGCACCGGGTGTGCCCCGTGGTGTGTGCTGTACCACCACCGCCATTGTTGCCACTAGTTTGCATGAAAATAGAGAAAACTTTTCATGTGTGTCACCGTTCCAAATAAAATATACAACGTCTTTCTTCAGGCTTTGTTCCTCTGCAACTAGAAAAAGTATTGTTTGCGAAAAACAATGAAGATATTGTTGCATTGGCGATTAGCATTCAAATAATAAAACTACTGCATGCTGCCCGTCCTCTATACAAGGTAATTTTATAGAATACGGGGTGTTTCCTGTAATAAGAGCAATAAATTAAAACATAAATTAGATTCTACTTCTCAAACAATATAACTTTTGATTAACAACGTATATTTTTTCATACAAACTAAATAATATTTTCAATCTACGTTCAAATCCGTCTACTTAATTGATATTGCTGTCCGTCTTGTCACCCTACAGACAAATTTTGGAATACATTGCGTGTGCAAATAAACTTTAGAGTGTACTAAAAATCAAACCATAACTTATTCTTAAAAGTAGTTGAATAAAGGTACTCTGGTTGGAGGAGTAGAATCTACGTTTTTATTTATTTCTCCTATTACAGGAAACACGCGGTATAATCATTTTAGGACACCGTAATAAAGGAGGCAATAATTCCATTTTCAGGTTAAAAAGCAATCATTACCTATTAATATTTTTGAGAAATTAACCATTTGTTGCCAAATTTATTTATAGTACACTATAACGAAATTATCAAATTTCAAGGTCGGTTTCACCTATATTAATGCTGAACATACAGCAACGAGAATAAGCTAGAAACCAATACGATAATAACTAACAATTACGCGTGTACTATCGACTGAGTTACATTCTTACAAAAATTCTATGAAGAGATTGCGTTCAGCTCAATGAACTGCAATTACAAACAATTAGTGAAAACAACGATTGTTTTTCACGCCTCACATTAAACACATACCTTTTATACTACGCCATTTTTGCGTCATTTTACTTTTGAATAAATTACATCATACTACACTTTACTATACTTTTAACTCTTTGTAAGTGTACAAATCTTATTTACTCATACAAACAGAAAAATTAGCATGGTGACCTTCTTTTAGACAAACAATATCTTTTTGGAAACTTAACCTTACCGCAGCCTTAGTGCTCTAAATGTAGGTACCTACTCTAATGTACCATCGGGTTCATAATCGCATGGACAATTTCAATCAATGAATTCATTCATAAATTGCCCATGCATTTATGAACCCGATGGTACTTTATTTGACCTAATTTACCATTCATTATTCAGAATTTAGTGCAATCTAAAGACAAATAAAAAAAGTTGGTGGGCTATTTTGACATAAGTTATAGTTATATCGAAAGTAACATTTCTAGTGATTGGCTTTACTAGTAAACGTACAGTTTCAAATGCTACCAACGATTACTTACTTGGTCCAAGGTGAAAAGCGACTTTCCTTCTTTGCACCTAGTAGTTAAAAAGAAATTTCTCCTACGTAGTACGTACAAAAGTTACAAATGTTAAGTAGTATAATGTACGAGTAGGTATAGTTTATTGCATACCTAAGCTAAATTTAATTTTTACAACAGAAAAGTGTGAAAATAAATATTAGGACCATCGAAGAACTACCGACCTGCAAACCCCTTTGCTCACAACAGTATGGATAATTAGTGGAAGTGGAGGGGCCTGGAGGGGGCCCGAAGGGGGCCTGCCGGCAGCGGGTAGATTAGTTTATTGCCGCAAGCACTGTTTCCACA
Source organism: Pammene fasciana (assembly GCA_911728535.1). Classification (NCBI taxonomy): domain Eukaryota; kingdom Metazoa; phylum Arthropoda; class Insecta; order Lepidoptera; family Tortricidae; genus Pammene; species Pammene fasciana. The sequence continues at coordinate 12,208,009 of OU452276.1, read as the reverse complement.
ACAACGAAACTAACTACTTGTCTCGCCCTTTAAACGGCCCAGTGTAATTAAGATTTCTCTGACCAGTTTAAACTTATAACCACTCAGAGTAATGAATTACCAAGTCAAATTATTTGAAAGGCAAGCTGTATCAGGTGGTAAGTTATATGGATTAAATTGGAGTAATTTTCAGTAATGGCTGATTTGATTATGAGTAGTTACAGATGGTACCTCTGTATACGAATACAGTTAAGTCAGAATGAGGAAGGTTTTACGAGGGGCGGTTCGAGAGGACGAATAGGCAGGTTTATGTTTGAATGGCTCGTATTTATTTAACAAGCAAGCGGAGTCGATGACAGATACGGCGGAGCAAACCTTTTGACGCTATATTTATCGTACAAGTAGGTACGGTACATACATTATTTGTTTCATGGAGAAGGCTTTCTAGTTAGTGCGCAGATTAAAAAGGTACCTTAAAATTATTACATTATTAGACAAAGTATACTTTTCTGAGGTAAAAGAAAAAAATAGCACCCTCATGTCATATTACTCCTTACCTAATTAAGGCTTTCATTTTCTTCATGCAATATTGAAAAAAACCGAGAAAATAAGGTACTTCTTGTTTTGAAGTATTTTTTTTTCTATTATAGTGGTAAGACAAACACACACTTTGTGAATATTTTACTTTCACAGTTCAAAAAATACAGCCCCTGACAGACGGATAGACGGACTGTAAATTTAGTTGACATGGCATTATTTAGGTACATATGAAAACCAAAATTCAGTTTATAAAATAGGCATCATGGTTTAAGGCATATTTACATATTCATTAGTGTTCGGTGTGAGTACATACTTTTGTTATTAAACACATGTAACAAATGTCTGAACTCGCACGTAAGTATAACACTAATCAATGCTTAAACGCCCTTAGTAATAGTTGTTTTCTGATAACTACATTATTACCTGTTAACGTGTTTTTTCGTGTTTCCATAATGCATACCCACTGTGTTAGTAAGCGTTAATTAGCTTCAAAATTAGGTACTCACGCATTATCAGTGACGTCACTGCTCTCATCAAAATCGCCGATGGTGTCGAGAGAAGCTCCGGAGCCGTCCTCGCGAGGATCTGCAGGCGGCGGCGGCGGCGGCGGTGCCGTGGTCGGCCTCGGCAGCGGTGGCGCCGAGTCGGTCCCACATTCTTTATAGTGGGGCTTGGGAACAAAGTCAATCAAACGAGGCAACGCCTCGGGTGCCGGGGCCTCTTCCATCTTTTCAGGTGGTTTATTTTTCATCTCGGCTTCGGACCTTTGCAACCATGTTTCAATGCAAGTCTTCTTTGTTGGTGTTAAGAGTGGCTCCGGTACTAGCGGCGGAGGATTCTCCGGTATAGGGATAGGTCTTGGCTTCTTTTCACTCACGGAACGCTCAATTTTAGTGTTTCTTGGCATTGGTTTAGGTTTTGCAATTTTTGGTTCAGTTTTTATTTCTGTTTCGTCTGTCATCTTACAGATATCACTAATATCCACAGTGCAAGTACTGTGGATGATAGTGTTGTTGTTATTTTTATCATTAGATTCAAGCTTCTTGACAGACGTAGTTATATCATTTGATAATAATGTAATTTGCTTTACACTCTCATGATTACTACCACTCTTGATATTTACATTTTTATCAATGACTTTGAAGTCATCCTTAATATCAAATTTGTCTTTTTCTAGGAACCGCGAACTTGACATATCATTCAAAATATTGGAATCTATGTTTTCAATGCAATTTAATACTTTTTGTATATCTATGGTTTTAGGTTGCATAGTGGGTGTGGACGGAATACTGTTTTCTACAGAGTTAGCCATAGAACCCAGTCGGTCTACTACCGTTGATATTGAACTGCCTGTATCATCTGACTCTGCATCTGCGAGTGCTAGACAGCGTTCCCATTCTGTTGAGAGTAAGTCTATATACACTTCAGCATCTGGAGGCATCGTTTTGCCGTCAGAAAGACGACGAACAAGGCGTCTCGCCTCTTCTGGGGAACCTTTTTTCAAGTAAGTTATTCCCTCTTTACATTGCCGATGTATATGGCTATCAAACGAGGATTTTCTTGATAATTTGGTGAAATTAGGAGCTGACCCATTCTGTTGTCCATTTATTATATTGTCTTTGTCAAGTCCACCAGTACACAAAATTCCATTTTGTTCACCAACTGTTTGAAGAGTTTGTTTATCTTTAAATGAGTTTTTCTTGCCCAATTTTCTTGGTGGAACTGGTGGTGGCAGAGTAGGTCTTGTTATGTCTGTCGTTTGTTTGCCTGATGGTATTGAGTCCATCCTTGATTTTTCTTCATCAGACTCGTTCATAGTGTCAAAGTGTCGTACTAACAAAGTCAACTTTTCGTCAGAATCTTTTAGTCTACGAACACAGTCTATTCTAGTCAACTCTGCGACGGAGATGCCGTCAATAGCAAGTATTTCGTCGCCTGGTATAAGTTTACCCCATGGTGTGATAGCATTCGCTGCTGGGCTATCGTCTGCACATGATTGAACAAGAAGCCTTCTGACCTTCTCTGCTGCTGCGGACCCGCCTTCGAACTTGAGTCCTAGCCCGAGGCGCGCGCCCCGTGGCCGACGTACGACCACCTCTGCCGCTCCAGCCGCTGCTCCGACTGTCAGTACGGTGACGAAAGTACTCCTTGACTTTGGAGACTCCTTGGGAGCGGGCCTACTCTCGCCCACTGGAACTATGGTGACAAAGTCCTCGCCGACCGCGTCCGCCGCCATGCCGCGTGCAACGCGCGACGGCGCTGTTTATCAAACACCGCTCTTGGACTCGAATCTGTAGGCAAAAAATATTCATGAGCTTGCGTAACAAAAATGCATGAATGTTTAGAGCTGCGTTCGCAACGGATGGCACGCGAGGACTGGCACACCCGGCCTCTCTCTTTCACTGTAAATTGTTGCTGCACTTAAACGGTACGAGATGAGCTAAGATCGGAAACGAGCGTGCATTTTGCCGAATATATTTAGTCAATGCCGACATCATTACTCGTATGTAGGGATAATATCCGCCCAATTTAAGTAGTTATCTTAAAATGTGGGTTCCAATCGGCATTAACTGTTATTTAGTTAGTTGTTAACTAAATAACAGTTAATCACTGATTAAATATAGATCCAAAAAATAGTAATTTTGCCTAAAAATATGTAATATTGAAAGCCATTTAACCCTAAGGATTTTTTGTGGACATCCACCATTTAAACATCTATGAGTCACTTTAATAATATACCTTTACGTCACTCTGGGCGGTAAGGGAGATTTGCCGCCCACGGGCGCAGCGGCAAATCTCACTTCACACCCAGAAGAAGACGTAAAATTGTGTACGCACCACGGGCGGTAATAAAGAAGGCCTCAGATCGGTTGCTTATGGCCCTTACCTTCGGTTCGGCCCACAAATGCCCGCGATCTGAACCATTCTTTATTTTACCGCCCTAAGCGCGTAATGTACTAATTCATATTCTCATGATGATCATGTTCCTATAATGGTCCAAATAAGTATCACCAATATAGTAACATTATTAAGGTCTTCATAAGTAATTCGCAGGTACCTCAATCGTTTAAAACTTTCTTCGATCGGTGCCAAAGTATAACGAGAGTATTTGGGAATGCGCTGACCACAAACAGTCTCATCACAGCGAGATGTGGGTTAGTAGCACCGGAGGCGGCGCGCGCGCTGCCGTTCGCGGAGCAGCATTAGCATATTGCCCGGGGCTGGCCGGTCCGGTCCGTTATCCCGGGTCCCGTTCCGAAGGGCCAGTCATTCTCACGGCTCTCGGCAATTTTGCGATAACTATCAAAATTGAATCTTTCGCGTAATTTTACAAATAACCGTGAACCTATGAATATGATTTTCTTGAATTTTTTTTTCTAAGTAGGTACAATGATTGACTGATTCATGTCTGCTTATGTGTAATGGCTACCACAACTAATGTTATTAATTGTATTCAGCCCAGTGGTTGACTGGTGGAAATAGCAAAACTTACGCGAGCATATTAACGCAAAATCCTTTTTGTTCGAATTTGTATATTAAATATTAAATATATTGCACAATCAAATCCATTAAAACAAATCAGTACTTACTTACCTAAAACAACGCTTCTCCGTCCCTTACATCAGACATTATAAGACGTCAATAACCTCCTAAATGAGTAATAAATGTACATTGGATGCCACAATATCGCAGCTAATGATGATTAATGGGATATGTTGAACCATAATGAAAATATTCCATTTATTAGGTTGCAACAATACAGTAGATTGAACCGTGTATATGGACACAAAAGTGAAACTACATATACAGACAGGTATTTTAGATATAAACATTGCGTAATAAGAAAGGCAAGTGTACAAAAACAAGTATATGCAAACGTCGTTATTGCTTCCCATGTCACCTTTACCATAATACCATTACAGAACTATAGGCGATGGCTATCATTTTCATATAAATAATATATAAATACCATATATGGTAAATGGCTTTTGAACGCAACAAATTTGTATTTTAAGGGTCATTTATGAACTAGTAATCGTATATAAAATGAGATTGACGGATCAAACGATTGACATGGAAGATTTTAGTACGAATTTAAAGCAACAAAGATACTAAGAGAGATGTATGTTTCATTGTCTACGCTACTTTAATATCTACGTTAATCTAGCAGTTTTGACCTGTGTAATGACCTTTCCCGTAATTGCAGCTACGAAATTGACTTACCTTTGGTACCTACCTTATTTGCATTCGTCTTCATGCTCTCTTGTACAAATAAAACACAAGAAGAAGTATTGTTAAAGCAATATGATTAAAGTTTTATGTAGCAAAGCGTAGAATTAATATTCTTGTGATAATTAATGCTTAAATATGAACGTAGACACATAAAAATATTATTTTATAAATAGGTAGGTATACAACCACATTCATGAAATATATGCTCATATATTGCAGAACATTCGGGAGTCTACAATAAAGTGTTTGCACGTACAAAATTGCAAATTGGTTTCATGAAATTCTGATTGTGTCTACGTGATTAATCTTTATGCATACGATTTGCCAACGAAGAGCCGCAAAATCAGCGTCATCACTGCTCTGCTGTTATCGTATACAAAGAAACATTGCGCTATCACATACTTATGTATGGTATTGTTTGACGATATCTCATAATTGAATCTTTACTCGCAGCATAAAGTGTTTTACAATTCGAGACCCGTTACCTACTTTCGATCGTGTATGGAAAATTGTAGTGGAATCATTAACCATTAACCTCGTATACAGACACCAATATTAGTTTTATTACAGCTGCGTATTTCATTCAACTCTAAATAATAAACGATAAACGCCTACGTCTAATCCAAACTAGCACTAGAAAACTGAATCGATATTTTACAAACGCAAATTATACGAGATCCGGAAACGATTTTATTAATGTATAATTTGCATTAGAATGAAATAAATGTAAATGTTAAAGCTTTAAAACGAGACTAGCGGATATTTGATATAAGCTTATTTTTTTAAAATATAATAGCCAAGATACAAGCTCGACGAACACACTTCTTGAAAACTCAACCTTCCGTTTAGCGACCAGGAGTTCGATTTTTGAATCTCACCGGGTGACTTATTTCGTACTAAATAGTCATCGGCTGCATACAAAAAAAGGCACCGGTGAGATTCAAAAATCGAACTCCAGTTCTTGGGCTCAAAACACACCTGAGCTGAATTAAGCCAATCCATAGACAAAATGCTTAAATTTGTCTATTAATGCTTAAATTTGTCTATGGATGCTTAAATATGACCATAGACAAATTTAAGCTACCATAGAGATATTTAAGCATTTTGTCTATGAGTTGGCTTAATTCAGCTCAGGTGTGTTTTGAGCCTTGGATAGGGATCAGAGGGTATGGCCATGGCCAGTATTTCGCTCAGCGAATAAGCATTACCACAGGTACGGTATATCGTGGCAATGCGGCTGGGGACTGATTTTTGAGAATCGAGCACTCGAAAGTGACATTTGAAACTCTGAATAAAACGATGAAATTATGTTTTAAAAATAACAGCGATAGAAATTTAAAATCATGATTATTTAAACTATTAATACCATGAGAAAAAATTGGCAACAAACTTTTGTGTGCGATTATTTTCGAGCTTGAATTTTTTGAATTCGAGCGTCCGGCTGTCAAAAATTGGCCCCCTGGACTCAGTGCCCGTTGGTAGCGACTTAGGGGATATTTTTTACTTAGTCCTTAGGCCTAGTTTTCGTTTATATTATTAGTTTAATAAAATGTACTATATTTATGTGTTGTGTTTGTAAGCTTTTTGTTATCTTTGATAAGTTTAAGTTGTAATAACTGTAACAAAGCGCAAATAAATAGCCAATATTATGATTACAATTTAATTTTACACCGATACCGTAAAACGGGGTGAGTAGGTTTCGCGGAGAGAGTTGGGTTATGAATGGGGAGAAAAGGTTTGAGAGGGGGATGAGAAGGCATTTTAAGGCTACTGCTACAAAAATAATGTATTCCGATTTAAAATGGGGCTATAGTAATACGCATAATAAAAAATATCGATCCAACAATCTCCCAAAATCACCTATGTATGAAAAACCCTCTCACCCCAAATACGAGGCACTACGGGGTGAGGTGGGTTTTCCTCTTTATCGTCAAAGTTATGAAATGGAACTACCCAAAATAAAATACAAACTAAAATACAAACGTCCGAACCACTTATTATATACACCATTCAGTTTTCACATATAGCAATAAAATTTTATCGAGGTTTGAAAGTCATTTCAGCCAACTCACCCCATTTTACGGTATTGAATATATACTGATATTTTTTAATCAGAATATACTCCTAACTCCTAACACATCTCCCAATGCATTTGCGAATAAAGATTATTTATAACATGCATACGCCTTACTTTGAACACTAACTAGATGTTCTTTCCTGCCGCAATAACCTCATTCAAAATTCTGAAAACTTCATACTGGCAATTAATTTAACCCTATTTCGGCAGGACGGTACCGGCTCTCCGGGCACGATGACGACGCCGACATGAATATTCATAAAGTGTCGAGTGCACGCGCATCATTTTAAACATTGCCAATTACACACCGCCTGCGCATCTAGGTGAAATGTAAGTAACATCTATTGTTTCCAATCGTAGGTACTTAGATATGAAAAAATAAAAGATGCTGGCAGGTTATCAAAAGTGTGTAAGTACAACATTATGATGGAAGAAATTGGGGTTAATATTACTCTTTTGCGGTCTGATAAGTTTGGAATTTAAAACATAACTGTCTGTTTGTTTTGGTTTGAAGTACGAATATGTTAAGAATGAAGTAGGTACCTAATGCTAATTTGTATCTCAAAATTTAAATCGGTTGCAACTGCATTAATAATTTATTTATTTTCTCAGGCAACGTGCATGCTTGTTTATCAACAATGGAATCAAGTGCGTGTGCTTCATTATCATTCCACTTAGCTTTATCACTTTATCAGGCAAACAAACTTTATCAGGCCTCAAGATTTTCTCATTATCACAATTGATGCAGAATTTAATTATAGCTGCTTTCCTCATTAAAAACACTTGGATCATTCTTGAAAATACATGTATGTGTGTATTTTTGGGGCAAGGAACATTTCTCAGAAATTACACTTTTTTTACGTAGTTTATATAAGTTTTCTTGTACAATTTAAGTTTTTTCAGTTCCACAATAAAGAGCACACAACATTTCGATCAATTGTTTATTCTGTTAGTTACAACTACCCACACTATCAAACATAAATTAAAGTTTTGAGGTCATTGAACTTTCACCTGCCATAACGTTAAACATCTTAGCCCGAGAAAGACAAAGAATTGATGCATTTGAGATGTGGTGCTGGAGACGAATGTTGAGAATACCTTGGACTGCGAGACGCACCAATGCATCGATATTGACCCAGTTAGGAGTAAAAATTCGATTATCCACCATATGCCAGCAACGCATTCTTTCGTATTTCGGTCACACAATGCGTAGGGGCGACGAAAATCTCGAAAAACTGATTGTGGTGGGGAACACTGAGGGCAAAAGATCGCGCGGTCGTTCACCAACCAGATGGGCCGATCAAGTGAAAGATTCGTCGTCTGCGCAATTCTACACGGTCGTAAGAGACGCGCTAGACAGAAACCGGTGGAGGCAGATCATCCGCTCCAGATGCAACCCTGATGCTGACCACGATCCTCAGACATGAGGGAACGACCTAAGAGAGAGAGAGAACGTTAAACAAAGACTCGTTATTAGGATATTGAATAACCATCTATTTGAAAACTTATACGCTTTCTACGATTAACCGGCGGCGGCCGGTTGCGTTGGTATTTAGTTATTGCAACTTCTACGACGAGTGCATAAAAAAGCAAAACATGCAATAGTAACCTCCATGTTTGTTGCTACTCGCTTGTATCTATGTCCAATCGCTACCTACATCTAATTAGGCGATCCTCGCTTGTGCAAGCAGTAACTGCCTGTGGAACTCGCGCGCTAACTGATTGCTCTGCTTATTTATCGCTTTAGTTCGTGTTGAGTATTCGTAGCAATGCACTAACCGACGATGCTCTATTTATACCCTTAGGTTTAAGAGTGTGTACCTATATTCTCTGGCATACCGTTTAGGTTTCTGGTGTTTAGAAAGCGCTTAAATCTATTTTTAAGTATGATGCGCGAAATCGTAACCGCATCTCTAACACCCGTTAAAATTATGTAAAAACGTGATTTTCTATACAAATTCGCTGTATTATTCATATTGAGTGAACTTATGACTCCATCGGTATTCGACATTTACATAGCAGCGGGGCCAGTCGGCGCGTCACAAGCCGCAGCGGCAATATGTCAGCGTCTCTAAGTTCATCTCATCACGCAGCGCCCTCCTCCGCATTTATCTCCGACGAAATTGAAATAAGTTAGATAATATATCTCGGTGAGAACCCGCCTCGAGACGAGTGGTCCAGACGTTATCGAGATGTGTCGCCAAAAACAGCGAGTTCAGAGGAATAACAAGCGATCCCGACCACGATAACCTTTTCAGCCTTTCTTAAATTTAAAACGCTCTTTCCTCAAAGATCAAAGTACTTTAGCATTAAGCCTTTCGCCTGAAAATGTAAAGTAAATTGTGCATTTAATGGGAGATTAAATTCGTGTAACATAGGAAAAGCAGGAAAAGTGTCTAACATTTGTCACCGCTCTCCTACCTTCATTAAGAAGAGCAAGTTCCTTAAAATGGCGATCATGTGAAACGTGGGCCATGAGCCTTAATCCAAGACTTATATAAAACTTGAGTTCTCTGTTTTGGTCGAATGCAGAACGGAAAAGTTAATAAGCAAGTCTCCCGCAGCGCAATATCGCCCACAAGCCTGCCAACTAAATTATTAAAACATAAAAAGATCATCGAGCGGGCATCAACTCTAGATTAGATGACTTCCTTCCTAATATTATAGTTAAAAAAAATGATTTTGCTAATAAGTACTTAAGCCATGTTGAACAGCTATATTGGACATTAAATTTATATTTGTCTGCATGTTGACGTGGCTCTACATGTAATATTTTTAATGTAAATAGGTACTTTACTTATTTTATTATTACACCAAGCGTTTCTTTGCACTCAATAAGGGCTCAAAAAGTGTTATATGTTTATTCGATTTACAAAAGAAAGAAATTAAAAATCTTGCATCGGTCCACCTTACACCTTATAAACACTGTGTATATTTTTTACCCGACTGCGCGACGCACAGGAGTAAACGATGTATGTTACACTGTGTATATTTTTCCGAGCGGTGTTTACAATAACGGTAATTATTTATGAAGTGCGCTACGCTCATTAATGTCTTTTAAAATTATATTTATACCGTGCCATCAATAAAATAAATCAATAAAAAGTTTTTACGAATAATTCTAAAAATGTAAATGACTATTAAGCGATAGCTGAACGGTTCGCCAAAGTGGGCGTATTGGCATGACATCAGACGCTCGCGGCTGTTCGATTCTTCGAGGGGTTAACATCCTCCAAATATCCGTGCTTGACCAATGAGCCCGAATCAGAGTCAAACACCAAGTAGCCTGTCCTGCGCCAGCCCGTTTTTTAGCTAACAAGTTTTTAATAAAAAACACGCCGTCTGTTGCCTAACCCAAACAAGCGACTTGAATGAATTGTTAGGTATTCATTCGGTTCGTTGTGTTGGCATCATGATTATATTTTCATAATTGTAATTTAAAAAATTAGCATAATAGGTAGCTTCAAAACAAAGAAGTGTAGGTACTTTTGAAAAGCAAAATATAAATTCCTTTTTTGAAATCATTCGTAATTTGCGAGCGCTGGTAGCCTTGCGGTAAGACATCCGACTTTCAATCCGGAGGTCTCGGGTTCAAACCCCGGCTTGTACCACTGAGTTTTTCGGAACTTATGTACGGAATATCATTTGATATTTACCAGTCGCTTTTCGGTGAAGGAAAACATCGTAAGGAAACCGGATCTAATCCCAAACAGGCCTAGTTTCCCCGCTAAGTTGGAAGGTCAGATGGCAGTCGTTTTCGTAAAAACTACTGTCTACGCCAATTCATGGGATTAGGTTGTCAAGCGGACCCCAAACCGGGATAAACGCTATGATGATGATGATGAAATCATTCGTAATTTATATGTAGGTACTTACTTAAATTGTTATTTATTTATTTTACGCATTTGTTTTAAGTATTGATTTAAATCTTTAAATCAGAGTATGTGGTGATACTAATGATAGTAACGACGAACAAATTAAGATATAATAGTATATAAATTGATTTTAGTAAATAGACAGGCTAACTATAATTTCGAGGTTAACCCCATTTTTTATTAAATGGTCGAATCCGTACTGTTACGTTACTAAGCTTTAAGACTGCTATAATAAATATAGAAAAATTAAGCATGGTGCGTTTTGAACTTTTATTTTCGAAAAATTTGAAAAAAGTTTAATATCTCGATAACCAGATATTTTTGCCCCTGATTAATGTAGACTTACTTGTTGTTAATTTAATCTAATACTAGAGTAATACTAGCTCCGTGACCTTAAACAGAAGTTAGTCTCTATATATTTACGAGTAATGAATATTGAACTCGGTGTACGTTCATTAGAAACCGAGAGTACGTAGTGGGTCAAAATAAACCAAAAAGATGTCTAAAAAAGGAAACCATGTTAAAACAAGCACCTACAAAATAAACTGTAAACAGACTATATGGTTACAGACACACCGTGCTATTGACTAATTATGGATAGTTACTAATTTATACGCTTATTGTAAAAAGGTCTAGCAAACTGGTATTTATCGCACTAGTTTTTGCTGTACATGCAGTTAGTAGTTCGACAACTAGTTAATAACAACGCTTAAAGTACCGTGAGAACCTCTGTCATTATGCGAGGATTACAATAAAAATTAAACAGCTCTTGTCATGTGGACAATCGGATAAAAAGCCAAGAACATTAAACAACTGGTCAGTGGCGTACGGGAGAAGCGACTAAGGCAGACATTGCGGAATAATTGGCAAAATACAGTAAATATCTTGAATATGATGTCATTTATTGCGTGTTTTAAAAACATGTCATCGACGTTTATTGCCTTGGCACGGATTTTTTGCAACTCTGCATATCGCATTGGCAAAATGAAATTTTTGTTCAAATTTAAGTACCTACCTGCTTTCAATATATGCAAATTGCAAAACATTGTTACGTATTTGTATTAAGGATGTTATCACATCTGTGTAGGTAGCCTACAGCTTACCTTCATTTCAAGTATTATTTTGCACGACAATACAAAGGATGTAACATAAATTAGTAAGGTAAACAAACAAAATTAACATTGCTCAACTACAACAACGCTGTAATTCTTTGAAGATTACACTAATATTATTGAAATTTACGTACCTACTGCCTACATATTTAAATAATAAATAAACAGCTAATATCCCATGTAATATTTTGTAAGTGCTTATCAAGTACTTATTAACAAGTTATTCTTCCAATAATTATGATATATAATAAAATCAATTACCTACGGCATTAAAAGGTAATTAAATAGACTTGAATGCATTTTTTCTCAGTGTAAGCCGCGTAAAACGGGTGAAAACTCGAAGAGAAATTGGAGGCTGCCGCGCCTGGGATATATATATGCGTAGGTGTAAGTACCTTACTTATAGGAGCCGGGCGATACGGGCAGGGCGTAACTACCATGCGGCACCCGGGCGACGTATCGCCCTCGCGCGCCCGGCGCTGCGGGCTCGAGCGGGATCACAGGCTCGCTCGCCCGCCCTAATCTCATTACCGCACCGCCGTACTCGCCTCGATGACCTTTGCCCGTTTCCCGAGCCGCAGCAAACCGTACCTACCCGTTTTGTTTACGTTCTGTTTACCTTAGCAACTACTGGGGGTTTAGTATACTCACCCTATTTCTTATTCCAAATGTAAATTTCAGGATAACACTCAATAACGTTCCAAATCACTTCTCGGTCAGTCTTCTCACATTAGCGAAGGAAATCCAGGAATCGCGGTGGTAAGTGTGTAGCGCACACGGGTGCGCAGCGAGCGAGCGTCGCGACGTCGGCGGCGCAGAGCGGCGTGTGCGCGTACGCCGCTGGAGGGGCCGACCGGTCGCAACCGGGCCGCGCTCTCACCGCGCGCCCTGCCACAAAGTTGCTTATAATCGCACTTGACACCGTGCCGCGCACAATCTTAATGAAAGTTTCGCATTTCTCTATGTCACTTTAACCCGACCCGACGAGCGATGGTTGACTAACTTCATTTTCTCTATTTGTCGTTCTTTTGCACTAAAACCTCAAGATTCAGATTTAATTGCAGAATTACATTCTAATCCACTTCCTACCTCAGGATATCAATAATAATAATATACAGTGGTGTTTTTCGATATCAGTAAATCAACACTTTTTCCTCACGATCTTGCTCACCCGACTAACGAGGCGTAACTTACCTTCGTTTCGAAGCCGACTCAACAACTCTAATTGAATTAGGTAATTCCGTAACACTTACCTACTGGGTTGGCTTCGCTGTTCTTGGTAAAGGTACATCGATGCACATTTACATGCGTCGAACTGTATGCGACGACGCGACTACATAAAATATTCCGCATTGCTCCCGGCCCGACTTTAGGCCGAGGTGCTCCGAGGTGTTGACGAACTGAAACAGTGAAAGTAGATAGTACAATACAAACCATTCTCTCGCAAAGATAACACGAAAGATAACTTTATATTCACTTTTCTTTTTTGTCGTGTCAACCAATCAATAGCTAATTCAATCATTCAACGCTCTAAGTGCTAATACACCTCTAAAATAAAAAGTAAACATAATAGTAGATTCCATTACCTGACTATAAGTATAATCTAATCGTACGTAACGGGTAACGTAACAAAAACATAAGTAGTTTTGTTTTAAATTTCTCTCCAACGTATCACGATGACGCGTTAATTTAGTTCTATTATACTAGTTAGATGTTTAATTAGGTAAGAATTTAGCTTTCAAATCAGGAGGCATTCTCACGGTGCTTGAAATTCATCCAGTCATTTGTCACGCGAACTAATTATTTGAAGATTCTAACAATAATGAACTTAGTCTAGGTTCCGCTGTTTTATGGCTCTCCCGACGATTACCTACTTAGGGAAATGTTTTTTCTATAAAATATCATGGATTATTAAAAATACAATGTTAATCAGTTCTCGGAAGCGAATAGGGTTATTCCGATGATGTTTACAATAACAGCATAAGACGGAGAAACAGCAATATAACAGGGTTTCAATCTTGGGAATTTTATATTTCCCAAGTTTTCGCGGTATACTTGATGAATAATTTATCATAATTTGCCGAATAAATTTAGTATATTATGTGTTGCCTTGGAAATGACAAGCGGTTGTAGTCATGTATCTGCTTATTCAAGACTAGATACAGTTATATTATAAAGCTGTCAGTCAAATCAGTTCCGTGAATGAGACTGCATTGGTACAGGCAGTCACGTCGACAGGTCCTCGGGGCGAAACAAAGCACTGCCCGCTGTTCGGTGTCATTGTAAGCGATTTATTTTGAAAGGTGAACGACCTTGTGAATTACTGTTAGCGAAAAGTCAATCTAAGATGACTTGAACATATTAAAAACAGAGTCCATGGGAGTATAATCTTCAAAATTGATTGGACTCTCTATTTTAACTGGTTTGTAGAATTGAAAGTATTAGGTGCGTACTTAATTAATTTTGGCCAAATCTCCAAAATACTAATTTTATGGAAGGCCCTAGCTACAAATGTGAAATCACTCTCTGTCAAAATGCTTAATAAACACATTTTCCAGCCAGTAGGTACACGCTTATTTAAGCCACTTCGGCATTTATGTCCTCGGGTATACGAAATCTACTTGAATGCTGCCGTACCATATACGTTAACGTCCTACTTTATCGACTGGTAAGCAAGTAATCCCCTTCTAAATGGGGAGTAAACGAGGCTATCAGCATTTTTCTCATTTCAGGTTAATAAATATCGCCGACTTGCCGTACCGGGCGAGTGAGATTTACTCAAATGCAGTCAATGAGACTCGAACGACCGTCTGCGGAAGGTGTATGTTTACACGTAAACCGGCCCTAACTGTACTCTCGTGAAATCTGCATATCGTAGGCGCTACTTTAACATCTATTTTGTTCTTGCGATTTATATCGAACGTTCACTTTATGCCACGAAACAATTTAAACTAAAATCGCAGTTAACTACATGTTAACATATGTAATCATAGCATCTTATTGAAAGGTAAAAAATATGTTTTAGGGGAAAGCTCAAAATTCAGTTCCTTAAATAGGTATGCCCGTGTACCACTTCGAGAAGTAGAACATCTGGTGAAAGCAGACATTCTTATTTATAACTTAATTATAATTATAACGATAAAAAGAACAGATTCAAAAAATCTTCAATATAACTACAATGATGGAAAGTCTGGGCGAGGACGCTGTCGTAACGCATCTGCCGAGGACAGCTCGCTACACCGAAGCATTGCGTTTTTAAATGCACTTCGCAATCATTAACGAGAGAAATTTGTTGTTAACACACTGCTTAATTAAGTAAGAGTATAAATTTGAATTAACCATGGTGTGGTGGTGTGTATATTCATAGCTTTTAGTTCAAGTTTCACTCTCGAGAAACTGGGTTTCATTTTCATTGCACGTAACTATAGCTTAAGTACTAGAATTAAACTTTACTACCTACTTAAGTGCAGGTATTCATACCATAGTCAAATGTTTGTATAGGTAGGTACTTATTAAGCCATCAGTTAAAACGTTTTTGTGTCATATCATAGCCAGAACATAAATATAGGTGTCCTTTTATTTGGCATATCGTGTATTAAGAATTAAATACCTACTATTGAACATGCATACTACTTAATATGTATAATAATTTTAATAATGAACAAAGAGTTTTTATTATACATATATCAAGCTGTAAATTATTTTACGTCTCTCTGGGCGGTAAGTGAGATTTGCCGCCCACGGGCGGCAAATATCTCACTTCACACCCAGGAGAAGACGTAAAATTGTGTACGCACCACGGGCGGTAATAAAGAAGGCCTCAGATCGCTTGTTTATGGCCCTTACCTTCGGTTCGGGCCACAAATACACGCGATCTGAGCCGTTCTTTACTTTACCGCCCTAGGTGCGTAATGTACTAAACAATACACCTTACAGAAAAGTACTGTTATACTTTATAGTGTTTGTATAAAAATTATGCGTGGTCACAGAAATAGTATTTTGTGTAACAGTTACATAATAAGGGTTCTTAAGATTCGAGGGTCGAAGTTACAAAATGAGGCGAAGCCAAATTTTGTTAAAACAGACCCGAGAATTTTAAGACCTAATTATGTACTGGTGCACACAATAGTTTTTCTACGAGTGCTAGGCAAGCCGGTAAGGATTGAGTTCGACAAATGACCTGCTGCCTCTATACAACTGTCTTCAATCTCCCGGCGGATGGTGCCGGCGCCCTCCGTGCCTACAGCGGCGGGCGGCGGCGGTGCGGGGCCCGCCCCGGCAACAGACCCATTATATCCCTAAGAATCGACTTTTGAGTCATCATATGACAAAGTTCATAAAGTATATGCTTTGAATATACCTGGCGGTCATTTTATTGGCAAATTAGAATGCAGGAGTAGAAAAACCAAATTAGCGCATCTTGTCCAGACTATAAATTCAAGATCGTAGGTGGGTAGTTAAATAAATAAACTCAACATTTTATACCTGCATGTACGCCTTGTTTCCTTTTTCGCCAACAATATGTCTATACTTATAGATAAGCTTCATAAAGGAAAATTATCCTCCCCGAAATAAACTCAGAATACCTATGTCGCGATTTCATAAGAAATATAAAACAAGTTTCTTTGTTTGCTGCAGTCTTATAGCACCAAGATCGTTTTCTTGAGTTTAAGCCAAAAAATTCATAACATTTTCACTATAAAACCAGTAAGCCGAAAGTACGTTGAGAAAATTTCAAAGTAATTTTCTCGACACTTGACGGCTCATTACAAAGTGCTCTCGCTCTGGTACAGACTGAGTAGCGTCAATAATTTCCCAATGTATTCTATAGTCTTGCTACTATAGATCGTGACCCTAATACCTATAGTAAACAATACATTCTCTGTCCGCGATATGGATGGTAGTAAACCACACGTGGTCTCCTGTGGTTGGTTTGTCGGTATGATAAAATTCCTTCTTTAATCAATGGCAGAGTTGGTCCAAATTTATCATCGCTCAGCGGCGGCGCGGACCGCAGTCATCAATAAGTAATCAGCGTGACCTGCCACCACTCGCCAGCCAATAACGACAAAACCGTATAATGTTTCACAGCTTATGCAATATTGATGAAACCCTTCCAGCCCACATCAGCCGATTTAGATAATCGCTGTAATGGAATTGGGTTACTGGCCTGCTCTTGTCAGCCTGTAGTTATTCTGGTTGGACACTTTATATAGGCATTTGGATAATATTAATTACAGCTGAAACAAAGACTTCCTGGAAAACATGTGTAGTAAGCTTTGAAGCCGTAGATCTTGTTTCTGCATATTTTTGCCTACCCACAACTCATTAACAATTAATTGCTATCTTAGTACAAATAAGGTAAACGTCCGAGGACTCATCACTCTCCTAGTCATTTTTAAACTTAAGCTATTTGCGATAAAGCTTCGACCTTACACGTCTAATATTGTTGTTTGTGCAACCGTTTCGTCAATATGGAAAACAACTTAGAACATTAAATCCCTACCTACTTTATATACCTATAGTTACATTTACATGTAGGTACGAGTAAGTTTTGCTTTCACATGAGGGTTTCAAGTGTAAGTAAAATTTCCTGTATTTACCAGTTAAGTTACTTGAATGGTGAAGGCGGGTGAAACGGAAAGGTATCTCATAAGTAGTTGTTGTCTAGCATTCTTTGGTTTTGGGTATACTTTAAATAAAATACATTAAATTTTTTTTTATTGCACCACACAAAGAAAAATAAGTCCAGAAACAGATTTAACAAATTAAATAATGGTAACAACAGGCGGTCTTATCGCTCGCTATAAGCGATCTCTACCAGATACCTGATACCTACTGTATCGTGTATACATTTAGATGAATATATTTTATTGTAAAATATCTTCGTAATATTTTAAACATACACAAATCTAGCTAGGTGTGTATACCTATGTGTGCTACCATTTGTAAACTTTCAGTTATTTAAGTATAACAAGCACCAAAGCACAGCTTAGGCATTTCCTGAAACTTATATGATATAAGGTCCCTACGTACATTTTACGAAACACATTTTATCAAAGCTACGTTATCGCGTCGAACAAATCAATATCGCTTTAGGGCAAAAAATGTAACAGTTTCTATGGTCAGTTTAGTTATGAGGTAATCAGCGGGAATGCACTAATGGCCGGTTGCAGAGGTGAACGCGTGTAATGCGCAATTTGCAGGCAACCATTCAGCGGTCACGCGACCAACCGCACATAAAACAATACTCATGAACCGTATACTGTACGAAATAAAGTTTAATTTGCTTTTCTGAAAAAACACGTGTGTGTGTCGCGTGTGTGTTTGGTACACGCGTCAATGTAAAAAAATATTTGCTAGGAAAGCAATGAACTGCAATACCTCGGCATAGTTCTGCGAGGTTTTGATACCAACTAAAAAAAGCTTCCTTAATTTTTCGAATGTTGCATGTACATTTCTGGCTAGTTACATTTAAAGAGGCTATACCTAGGGCTCCTATAGATCAATAAATCTTTAAAGTTGTTGCCAGTTGCCACTGAAACCTAATACTGAGACGACTCATTCAACCAAATTCGGATTTTTTTATATTGGCAGAAAAATGTTATTCGAACAGAAAAAGGCGATTTGAGAGACTTCCTTAGGAAAAAGTGTGTGCCAAAATTACGTAAACATGGGCATATTGAAAAGTGTGCGCAAAGTTTGTTACATTATTTAGTCAATTTCTATCTGTGAGTTCCTATAATTGGCTTTGTATTGTTACCTAAGTCTCTATTATTTTAATTCTAGCTGTTAGCTGTTGCTCCTTAAACTTAATAAATAAATAATAAATAAAATAAATATTAGGCATAAAAGATAATAACCAACAGACTCTAACTTCACGGTAATTATGGCATTACAATTATACATTTTCACTAAAACCTACGATTTCGACCGCAAGTTCTTGACTAGTACAACTTGACCTCCAAGTTCACATTCATAACAGTGACGCTTATTTGGTAGTCTTGCCTACGTTGGTCTCAGTTTAACTAAATGCTCGGTCGTTACTTTTCGAATAGCAATTTCCTTAGAACGATCGGTTATCTTCGGCAAAAGGCGTCGCATCGCATAGGAAGCCTTTTACTCTGCCACATTTTGCGTGCTGATTACGATTTACGGTATAATACATACTTATAACTATGTATCGAATTATTCTTAAATATATGGAAACGATCACGTGACTTCATTATAATATACCGGTACCTACATTATTTTTTTCGATAGGCGTTGTTAAAAAATATCATCTACAGCCCGTGAAGTAAGTATGAGACAGTTAAGTATGCATATCTTAGTTTATTTTGAGTAAGAATATTTCTGATATATACCACGCAATTTGCACAGCCCATCTTAAGCTCTAGGTATCTAGGTATATGTATATCAGCTGATATAGCATAAGTGCATTCGGGTATTTACGAAAGCGAAAAGTGGCGGATAATTCCGAAAATGGAACACACTGGAATATGAATGATTTTTAAATGATTTTCCGAATTATCCGAATTACCCGAATACACCATATAGCTACAGCTGTGAATGCTGTGATAGTTATTAGCTGAATGAAGAAGTCAAACGAAATTTCATTAAGACTAAACATTTACCTACTTGCCTTAACCGTCCAAAACCATTAAAAGCTACATTCTAGCGCGGCTGTCTAGAGATGCCAGCACGGACATAGAAAGTTCCACAATATGTTAGCGCTCCAAATGGTAACGCTGGAAACTAGGCAAAACAAAGTAAATAAAAGTTATCCCGACTACGGCCGGCAGAGAATAGATCGGTGTACACTATTAGGTGCTACGGTGTTGTACAAGGTACAACCTACCTGGCGTAAACAAACTTAGCTTGTTCTGAAAATCAGATACGCATTTTCAGCATCTTGATTTTTTTACGCATTAATTTGTATTTCGAATGGCGAGCCTTTTTTACCTTTACGTATATAAAAATGTCCAATAATTACATATTCTAAATTATTTAATACAATACGACGGCTAGATTGTCAATGTCGAAAAAATATTGTGACTTGACTATGACCCTCGGTCTGGTAGTGTAATGAACTACAAGTCAAACCAGCTAGTCTCCATGAAACATAACAAACTGTTACTACGTGTAGTTAGTATAAAGAGTAAACTGAGATGTCACGATGAAAACAATACCTAAGCTCAAGCAAGATCTGCCTACAGATCTGTCCACAGACACATCCGTCTCCAAATTCCACCATACATTGACGAATCTATGCATACGTCCTAGGCCAATCCTATTAAAACTGTTCCTAATTTCCCGAATTCAAAGCTCAATCCATTTAGTGCGTAATAATGGGACCAAAAAAACAGGAACCCTTATCCCTTAAGTAATGAGAAATGGAACGTCTATAAATCAGAAAGTAAGCCCGAGTTTTGGTAACTGTCGTCGTGCCTGTGCCTGACCCATCTGGGAAATAAAGCTGTGACCCTGTTTCGTGTTAGGGATACATAATACTCGTAGCTGTAAATATAACATCTTCATAAAAGGCTTATTGTGTTCGCATGGTGTTAGCTTTATTACAGTTAATATACATCAACGTTTAATATGAACTATACAAACCTGCAGACACTCTTGAGTTTTACATATGTGTGCGCTTAATTACTTCAAATAAGTTAACTTTTTTTAAGACATTCCTAAGTATTTTAGTGCTTATTGATTCTAAAATCTTACATCACTCATCATTATGTTCCTGTAAGTACGTAAAACGTAATTATATTGAAAGGATCGAAACTAATTTGGGTAACTAACTACATATATGAATAATTATTTGTAAGTAGTTAACTTGAAGTTTCCCTTTCAAAGCTTTCGTCCGTTGGTATTCAATAGCGCGCAACCGACACCGCTATGCAATAGCCCTGCAGCCACCATGTCACATTGGTTACGCGAGCGCGGGCGTATATTCTTGAGCGAACCAAAGTAACTTGACCTTCAAATTCATAAGTAGTACTGGTAATCGAAGAGTGATCTTATACTTTGTTTGACCCATCTATTCGGTAAGTGATTGGTATGACACCAGGCCGCAGTCCATAGCCCACGCCGTGCATTCGTAACATTTAACCTTTACTTTTGACATTTCACTTATGGGACGGCCATTATTGCGCCTAGTTTCCAGCAAATGAACCGCTTTTGTTCGAAACGGGCTATTCACGAGCTACTCCTTAGGTGCTTTCTCCGAGTTTCGCAAACTTCCTTGCACAGAACACATTTGCCATTTACCGTAGATCTAGTTCGCCTAATAAAGACTTCGAACAAGATTGCTTTCAAGAATTGCAGCTATTAGTTCCTTATATTCGATCGCCAGTTAAATTAAGCAACTACGTTTGTGTTCGTAAATAGCTGGTGCATTACATCAGATTGGAATAATGGCATGAGTTTAATTGTTAATTTAAATTTGCGAACAGTTTTTACGACCATGTTTTCCATCTTGTTACTTTAATTGTGCCCATATTGGACAATTACCTGTAGACCTTATCTTTTGATAGGTATGTTGTTTATAAAGGCAAGTAAAAGCCTTGAAGGGTTTTTTCAACCTTTAAGGCTGTTGTGATATTGATAAAAAAACATTGTGTGGTTTTATGAAACCACGATGCGAGTGAAATTTTACTATGTTAGCATGGCGCTTAGAAATTGGTGTCCAATTGGTTTGTCATGCTAGACGTACAGAGCTGGAATGACTTGCCAAATGTAATTCATTAAATATAATCGAAATAAGTTTCTAAAATTTAGAAAAAAATAATCCGTCCCACGGGGTGTGAACCCTCGCCCATTCGATCGTAAGTCTCATGCCATACCACAGTGCTACCGCTGCAGTTACGCTAAGATGCGAAATATAGATTTGTATACCGCGGTTGACTGCCAACATGACATGAACCTTATTGCTTATGAAATAAGCCTCACCTAACTCTTTGTCTATATGGCGGTAACGTAAGAAAACCATTTTTTTCTAGCCAGCAAAAGTTGAGCATCGTAGGCAAAGTTGCAGTAGTTGACGGTATGTATTTGATTTCGCTTAATATTTTCGAGAAGAAAAATCGTACAATTAAAGTGTGCGGTGTGAAAGCAGTAAATGTCGGGCAGCGGGCGGCGCGCGTAACGAGCGAACACCCTTCATTATCAGTTTCCGCCACATTAGCCGCGACATTCCGCGACTCGCTGCACTCGATCTACTGTGACGCTGCGTTTTTAAAGCTGAAAGCTTGATGATAACACATTTTTTTAATTAAGTAACACGGCACCTAGCATGCAGCCGACTGGGGATGGGGGCGACGGGGACATGCAGCACACAGGCATGCTATGATGCTACAGGCATTATTTTTAGAGAGATACAGCATAGAGAAATGTGTCAAATGTGCTCAATTCTGAAGCAGCCCAATCAAATTCGGAAACAGAGTGTACCAACCTTACATATAATCAAAGCCTTACTTACTAATACATTGAACCCATATAATTTCCAGAATCACAAATAATCACAATCTGCACGCAAAAGTGGCACAGTAAAAGGCGTCACACCAAGGAGAAGTTTCTCAGAACTAAAATTTTACGAACAATAAAATTTACCTAATCAGGATGGACACAGTCATTATCGATTATTGAGACTCATTTAAGAGTTTATAATATTAAATTTTTTGATAATTCCCATAGAGAATGTTCTCATTGGAAATTTAATTTAAATTCTCGTGTAAGTTTCCGGAAATTTCCGAGATAGTTACTGAATTTTTGAAAATGTTTTGCAACTTGTACATTGCTAGTCACAGCGACTTCTTTTGCAGAAATGAAAAAACAAAGTAACATTTGTGATTGTACCAAATTGAATCTTGTTCAGTAGACAGAGATACGACTAGGGTTTATTTTTTGTAGAAACTTAACGAATTTTCACATGTTATATTTTCGGTTAATTTTGTTATCGCCATGCAGAGAGGCAACGTAGCCTTATGGGCACCTTGCCAAGTGGCAGCGATTTAGGGAATATCTGTATAGGTAAGTATATAGTGTAGTCACCAATAGGTCTTAAATTAGATAATTTAAAACAAAAAAAGAACCGACTTCACTTAGGATCCGCTATTCCAAGAGGAAGTGGCCGAGTTGCTGTAAAAAATAGTGAAATCACTATAGGTGTGCCTATAATAGTTGAAGAGTTCCCTCGATTTCTCCAGGATCCCATCATCAGACCCTGACTTGGTCACAATGGGACCATCTAGGGGTTATACCTGTTCGATTAAAAAACAAATTTTGAAAATCGGTTCACGATTCACAGAGATATGGAGTAACATACATACAAAAAAAAAACATAATAATGATAAAAAAAAAAAATTCAGTCGAATTGAGAACCTCCTCTTTTTTTGAAGTCGGTTAAAAATAACTTTAATACTAATAGTAAAATAAGTATTATCCATGTATTTATGATACATTCAATTAATAAATATGTATTTTTAATAGCAAAAAAAATTGTTTGAGTCTGTCGGTATTTTATCTTCTATGTCAATTTCCCGATAATGAATAAGTATAGCACCTTTTTACTAAATTTCAAAAAACTATTGTGAAGAATTCGTACACTTGGAAAATAGCGTATCTGGAAGAATTAACTTTTTAATGTTATTTGTTCTGTCCCCGTTATCCGAGGGACATCTTCATATTGTTTCGTAGAAAATTTTGGTTCTCCAAGGGACGTAACCATAGCAACCAGGGGCAATAAAAAGTTGATTAATTCATAGGACTTACATATGAATTAATGCTTTATTTTCACCACAAAAATTACAACTCAGTAGAAAATACACTATGAACAAAAAAAGAGCCAAACAACAGGAGGATCACATGTTGCGTTAGTTTACCAAGAATATTCCATATTATTTTTATCCTAAAGCTTCAGCTCTCCTCATGATTTCACTATATAAGAGTACGCCCACGTCCAAGATTCATGACATAGCAGCAAAAATACGCAATAAGCGAAGGTGAGGTTTTGACGGCTGGGGTTTACGACCCACTTGACACCTACGGAGCCCTACGTTACTTGGGCGTATGCCTGTCGAATGCCCGCTTATCCTCAGAAACGATTTATCTCACTTTACGTTAGTTTACCTACTTTTTTCTTGTGTTTATTTGTACTTTGTTCTGTAAGGAAATATTCAAATGAATTAAATATGAATGTGTAGAATTGTGAAGAGAAAATAACCAACTTCTTTTAGGCTACTCCGCCTTTCCATGAGAAAACGCCTATAATTACTACAGGATCCCATCATCAAATCAAGTGTTAAGTATAACATTTTAATAAAAATAATATTTTTCATTTCGATCCAGCCATTATTGATTAATGGATGAACTTACATTTAAAATGCAAGAACAATAAAGATCCCGACAAACTGAGAACCTCCTTCTTCGAAATCTTGAAATCAGTTGAAAATCATTTTCATAACACAGATCTAAGGTCTATTGATAGTGACGGTGCGTCAAAGCACTGAAAAAATGTTCTTTTGTATGAGAACTAGTCAAGCAAGGCGGTGGTAATCGAGTTCTATGGATG
Organism: Pammene fasciana; assembly: GCA_911728535.1. Lineage (NCBI taxonomy): Eukaryota > Metazoa > Arthropoda > Insecta > Lepidoptera > Tortricidae > Pammene > Pammene fasciana. The sequence goes on along the minus strand of OU452276.1, from coordinate 12,183,619 downwards.
CCTGGCCACTATTATAAATTGTCACATGATCTACGTTTGGTAACAAAATAGTTGTTAATTTGCAAATAAAAAAGATTTTATGCTATCGCTGCCCTAAGAAGATCATGACACCTGCCGCCATAAGATTACGTATTTACGCTTATCAGCTGATAACATCGGAGTTGATTACTTGATGAATAAAGTCATAGATCTATCTATGGCCGTCGGCCCAGCACAGCACCGCAGGTATGTCCTAACTCGTCTACTGAATTTTCAGAACGTTCATATTTATAAATAAGTAAGTATTAAAAAAGGTCAGGGATGCCACGCCACGAAAGACATTTTAACTTTGATACGGATTTACTTTTGGACAAGACTAACAAACTTTTTGTGTATGAACTTTTCCAGAACGTACAATGCCGAAAATTTCCGACTGTTTTTTACGGCCCCGCTTTATACATAATGAACGCCGTACAGATTGCCGCATATTTTACCCAGTCGAAAAGTACATACACATATAAAGTAGCAATCTGTGGCACTCCAAGTTTCTCGGAAAATGCTGCGAGTGCGGAGAACTCCAATGGCAGGGGTTAGGTAGTGCGGTGCGCGGGAGCGGAGGCTGGGCCCTCATTGATCGCACCCGCGCAGCATCCCCCGGCCCGCGCGGCCCGCACCCGCGCCCCGCGGCCAGCAATGCCTGCAACGCCGCAGCCCTGCTCGCGCGAGGCTCAACGTCAACAGTACTGCTGGATATTACGGATACTCCTAATGGCGAGCTATATTGAGGATTTTAGCTTATTTCATACATATTTTAGACGATTTTTATATTCAAAATTTAAAAGCAGGCTGTATTTTAAATAGCAAGTATATTTATTCCATCGAGTATAGTATAATCTGACAGCTCCTGCTATACAAAGTAAAACAATTTGTATAGCAGAAGCTATCTGATTACTGTACTTTATTAAACAAAACTATTTTTAAAAAGTTTTTACTGATGGTCGCTGATTTATTAAGGTGATGAGGGTCACTAAATTCTATAAGTCAATGTTCGATTCAATTTTATAATCTACAAACGGGTGTGTAATCTAATAACTATACAGTAATATCAATACCTTTTGGTACTACACAGAAAAAACCACGAAAAAACTAATTGTAAATTTGAGACTTCGACGTCGGCCCACGGAGCCCACCTCACCCTAAGAACAAACTTACCATCATTGCAAACTAGTTTACTTTAATAGGCACAAATTGCAATAGTAGTCCCAGTAGTCCCATATAACATGAAAATTCTATCCGGCTCATTAAGAATAGATACGCATACTCGCACACCGTGTCCATCACATGGGCTCTACTTTTATAAAAACTTGATGCAGGTCAGTGATACTGCCAGTCGTAATGCCGTGAATTATGTTACTACGCTTTTGTTGAACGTGATCAGGTTATGTTTTTTTTAAATCTGTGAAAATAAACAAAGGCCTTTGAAAGCAATATTAGCATAATTTAGGTGTAGAGTGTCGGAGGACGGACGTCGACAATGTGAGGGTAGAGCGCAAGCCTAGTCAGAAGGGATGCCATACTGCGCGCGCTTTTCCGTTACATTCAGTGAAAGACGGTATTTTTTTACTTCTCCTTCTTTCTGTACATATTTCTGATACGTCTATACCTTCGTTTTTTAACAGTTACCTTTACCTATATTCTAACGCAGTGGTCTGCAGAGCAGCGTGTAATTTGACCCCACCAGTAATTTTATACCTACATATTAAAAACGGGGTATTTATGTTTTTGTGTTTTTGAGCACCTCATATTTCGGTGCAGTTGCATGAAAACTGAAAATTAAATAAATTTCTTCGAGCTTATAGTAAAGCACGAATCCGGTCGGATCCGGCCGGATTTGGCCGGATTGAAAATGAGACCGTATTGCAATCCCTAATGCTAAACACCATGTTAGATTGACTTAAGTGATCTCATTTTGATTTGTCATAGTCATATCACAACTTTCGCGTTAACTAATTCGTAAAATAAACTAAAAGATCAGATAGTTCATCGCTGAATAACCAGACAATACCTACTAATTCTGTGCAGCATGGCTAGGAATTGTCTTCGTAATTTATTGAGATTTTGTTGATATGGGTTCCAGCGAAAAGTGTATTGGGCAACCCCGTCGGTGGCAGGAGATGGCAAGGTCGGAGGCTGCGTGCGGCTCGCTGGCGGCGGCGGCGCGACTTGAATGGGCGGCGGCGGCGCGGGGTCGGCGCGGGGGTCGCGGCTGCGCGCCCACCGCCGCTCCGCCAGTCCGCACACCGGCGGCTCCGCTGCCCCACGGTCGGCCGCACTCCGCTAAACAACAATGCTTTAAAACACACCGTAACCACAAACCTCACCGTAACGCAGTCGGCGATGCTCGAGATCTGGGCGGCGAGCGAGGCCGTCGGCGAGCGGTCGTGATCATTCTAATATATGTTAACGGCAAAAGAATTAAATTTTAAACTGATCGTGTTTAACAGAGGGTCGGGAGTGTAGTTGTCGTAGCGCGAGGGTGGGTGTCGCGCGGAAGCGGAGGCGGGCGCGGGCGCGCGGGCGGGCGATGGCGCGGCGCGGCGGGGAGGCGGCGCGCGGCGCAGCGGGCGGCGCGGCGCTGACATGGGCGGGCGCGCGCGCCGCGCTCTGCTGGCGGCGCCCGCGGGCCTGCTGCTGCTGCTGGGCCTGCTGTGGCCGCGGGGTGAGTTACCAACCCACCTACGCGACCACCCTCAAATTACCTTTGAACTCTGTTACATGCAGAGTATATTGGCTTTAAACATATAAATTGCACTTACCCTTAAAAATTCCTAATAATCGGTTACATCAACCATCTTGGCACGACATAATTGATTGTCGTCACAGCTTGGAGTCAAAGCATTTTTGCTGTGTATTTTCATGGAAAACACTGCTACGAGCGTAGCGCCCGTAGCACGGTTTAGCAAATTATTATTCATTATAACGTTAACGTAACTAAAAGAAGCTTAGCTCTCGTATTTAGTTTTACAATACTCGTATTTATTAAGATTGGTATGCGTTATAAATAAACATACAAAAAACAGAATTCTTGAGCGTTCTAATTACGCTTTCTGACCGGGTTTCGCTGGAAAATCACAACAACATAGGTATAGGTGTGATTTTCTGTACATATATACAGTATTTGATTTTTCCAAGAACAGAAAAGTTTCCTATTTCAATTTATTGTCGTAAAAAACCTTTTAGAAACAATTATTTTCTTAACTACTACTTAGTTGCAATACGGTTTTTAATGTTCCACCTACATCGTGTGCAAAAATTAAGTTAGTTTATTAAATTTAAAGTTGTATGCTCCCGTCAGTTAATTGTTTTCTGTATTGTTAGAAACACCGCCTACAATCTTTCTGCTTGGTCCTAAGGTTGACTGGTAGAGAATGCTTTATGGCATTAAGTCCCCCTTTTGTACGATAAGTTTTTTTTTGTGGAATAAAGATTAATTAAATAAATAAATAAATTCTGAGGTGGGGTCAGATCTCCTCGTATGGACATGGTGACTGCAAACCATTGAATATATACTGAAATCTCGTTAAGCAGGACGCTCGCGTTTCCATACAAACGTCGTTCAGCTCTCATTTTAAAACGACATGCTTTAGAACCATGAAATTTGGCATGGGCATTCTAGTAGTACAGATCTAGGTCGGACATTCATTTTCGTTGCTATAAATAACACAAAGAAAATACAGCCAGTTACAGATTTACATACAAAACTTATTACTATATTTTCTTTGTATTACAATTTTTAGCAACGAAAATGAATGTCCGACATTGACTGTACCTACTACTAGAATGCCCATGCCAAATTTCATGGTTCTAAAGCATGTCGTTTTAAAATGAGAGCTGAACTAAGTTTGTATGGGAACGCGAGTTCACGCGAGCGTCCAGGCGACTCCTTAGATTATATATGTATTTATCTAAATATATGTAAACCTTAGTTTACATAAAATGATGTTACCTATATTTTAGAATTGACGAAAAAAGGGGAAAAATTGAAGCGTACTTGAACTAGCATTATTAATATTTTTACGTATATTTCAACTCTCTCCCTATTCCTCCTTAAACATACTCGTAGGTACGCAATCTCCTCCTCTGCTCAAACATATATACCTACGTTTGGACCGTCATCTCTTAACTTATTACGTGCGTCGACACGTTCTGCCAATTTTTCAAACAAACGCTTAGTCACGCACGGAACATCAAAGATTTCGGCCCGCCCCGACTACGAGCCGTAATTCCACAAAAGACTGCCTTGAGTTCCACTTGATGAAAACAACCTCAAGAGTCTTTCGGATAATGTACGTAACGAGCATTTAAGCGCCCCCAAGAGTCCTATAGTGGGGTAACAGGACGCCAAAAGTGCTTTAGTAGCCACAGCCGGATTTTAGAACAAAAGCCTTTTATTTTTTGTTGGGCTTAGTCCAGAACTGTCATGATATACAAGCGAAAGATCATCCATCATTTTAATCACCTTTGACTGATGACCGGATATTACTGATCCGTTAAAGCTCAACGTTAAATCCTTAACGATTGTTACTAATTGTTTGTTTGGATTAGTTGGAATGGAACTATACAAAGACGACAACGACGACCGACGTTTTTTTCGTTTATTTTTGCTGTTCAGTTTCCATTTATTCAATGACGTACGTGTAATGTCTGAAATATCTTAAAATATAAGCTATTTTCGTGTAACCATTTATTATTGGTAGGATTAATTTGCATGTGAACGGCTTACTAATTAAATGCTTGAAATAGTTATTTGTGCAACAAGAGAGGAAAGTTGGTTTTTCTTGCGAGTGTTAATTTTCTCGATAAGCTCAAGATTCTAACTTAGAATCTTTCGCTTACTTGAGACTAAAAAACAGGAGATGTTAAATAACTTTGCTCTCGTGTGACACATACAACTTTTCACCTCAGTAGTGAGAACATATTAAAGATTAAGTAAAAATATTCAACATCAAGTAAAGTTAACCACATTTTTTTCACCTCAGCAGCTCGAACAAGCCTCCTTCCCTGCGAAAAAACTGTCGCCACTCCCTGGAATTTCCAGGAAAGTCTCCAGGGAGTGATGAACTAATATAAGCACACCTATAGTAATTTCAGCATTTTTTACTGCAACTCAGGCACTTCTTCTTGGAAAAGCGGAGCCAAAGTGAAGTCGGTTTTTTTTTAATACCCCATCAAACTACATACGCAAATAAAGACCTTAATAATATGAGATTTTTTTTCCTTCGTCACCTAGCGTCACCATATTACGAAGGAAATTCGTGACTTACCTTCGCTAGCATAAATAATAATTGCATAACTTTCTGGCAATTCTTAGCAGTACGAGTATTATCACTTTGAAGTGACACCTTGTATACAGCTGTCTATCAAATTCCAATCCAATTTCCGATACCATCTGTACCATCAGGGGCATAATTCTACATTCCATTCTGACAGTTTGACTGCCAATCGCAAATTTTGTAACATGGTTGTCATATCACGAAATTCACCATTATTATTAAATTAAACTTTCTTCGAATAATTAAACAATTGTAAGGAAAAGGAAAATTCAGGTTGGGATGAATCAAAATCTAACCGGAGTATTTTTTAGTGTTAATATACTTCGTTAATATACTTCGTTAATACACTTCGTTCTAAGACAAGTTAAAAATGTGACACTTCACTTATTTACGTACTACAATTTTCTATAGACAGCGACCTATTTTCATCATTTTTGTTTTATCTATTTTAAAAGATTTAAGACTATTCGTTATCCCTTATTATTTATCAGAAACGTGGATCAAATAGACACAAATTTTAAATCAGCAGAGCAAATAAGGATCAGCCTGAAGGTTAAGGAGTTAAAGTCATTACCCAAACGGCAACTGGTGCCCACTTTTTTCCGTTTAGGTGATGAAGCAAAAAATACGCAAAGTTAAACTTAGTGACAGTGACCAAAAGGTTGGGAATTAGTAGGAACTACATCAGGGATTTTACAGAAATTGTTTCGTTTATTAGGAAATACAATCCCCGCAATGAGGGCGTTACTGTACGGCCGACACTAACACTATAAGGCACTTTACTCGATCCGCTGTAATGATCAAAAAAAAATTTGTAATTCCGAAGATTTGTAAGCTCTAAGCCAGGATATCTTGTGCAGGGGTGCGCGCCGGCTACCACGAGAAGCGGCTGCTCCACCACCTGCTCGACCACTACAACGTGCTGGAGAGGCCCGTGGTCAACGAGAGCGACCCGCTGCAGCTCTCCTTCGGCCTCACGCTCATGCAGATCATTGACGTGGTACATACTATCCCTTGACCTTACATTAATACTGCTGCCACCATGTGCGTATGCTCCTCAGTTCAAGGAATGGAAAATCAAATTAATTTATTTCATATGGTAGTGCGCAAGCAGCCAAATAACATTTGGACTGTCTTTATATTTATGTCGCCATATTACTTGATTCAACTATCCTTACCACTGTAAAAATAAACGTCCGTCCGCTTTTCGACTTCAGTCAAATAAAAATACATAAGATTAACAGACAATGTGTGAATTACCTGATAAATATCGTGGTCATCCGTTTGAATGGTGTAAAGCCTTCATAAAATTGGTCACAATTTATTGGTTCGCCGGTGATATGTAATTGCTTGCAATTTAATGTCGTTTAACCGATGCTTTTAACATAATGAGTTTGATATAACGCTATTGATTGTTGCAATATGTACAAATTGTGTAGGTACTAAACATAAGTATTATAATTGGTTTGTAACCCTCGAAGCTTATTGAAGAGCGGAGCCTTCTGACAAGTAAATATCTTACTCAAAAGAAGACTTCTGTTTTGTTTCTAATAATACTTATGTATGTTAAAGTGTCACCAATAAATCATTTTCATTTAATTCATGTATGTTAAGCAAATTAATTTTGTTCACAGGATGAAAAGAACCAGCTATTAATAACGAACATCTGGCTCAAACTGGTGAGTAACTAATATTAAGTTTATCTGTCTGTCTGGTTGACTGGCTGTCAGTTTGTTTATCACGCTTAAACCACTAAACCGATTTGGATGAAATTTGGTATGGAGATAGTTTTGAGCCACGGGGAAGTACATAGTTTTTTGTCGCAAAAATGATGTCTAAAGGAGATGAAATGGGGAGAGGAAATATATTTGCCCTAATGTGTAAAATGTAAAATGTTTACCATTACATTGTTTAAGCGCGCATCAAGTTGCGGGCTAAAGCTAGTACGTAACAATAACCTTTACTACACCTGACGTGACCTAATGTGTTTATCTGTTTGTTTAGCTATTACGCAATTAGGTATTTTATCCATTAGTGTGTTTACCCATATGGAGGGCTGATAGCCACTATTACTAATAGAAATCGTCAGTTTCACTAAGGCCTGACCCCCACTTAACACGATTAAACTACATATACATTTAAGGACAATGAAAACTGGTTACTTTGTATTGAAATTTTGTTACGTGTTCACCCGTTTTAATTATCCGTGAGTATAATATTCATGTTAGTTGACTGATAAATTAAAGATCTTGACATTGTTGACGTTCCATGTCGATGCTTATGTTTTAGCCTTTACATATACTTTAAATGGATCCAGTCATAGGAATACTCATGACGACAAAATACTTACGCACTAAACTAAATGTTTCACCTCAATTCCCACTGCTTGCCTAGTTTTTAGCCCAACCCATGGATAAAAGTAAAGCCTTAATAGCTCCGGCTTCTTTCACCTAATAAACACCTAATAACAACATTAATATTTTTATTTATTTATTTAACAACATTAACAACAATATAAGGGTTTCTAACACACTTACAACCTTACAAAGGATATATATCTACTTACTTTTATTTATTTTCCACACAGGAATGGAATGATATGAACTTGAGATGGAATACTTCTGATTTCGGCGGGGTCAAAGACTTGCGAGTGCCACCCCACAGGCTATGGAAACCAGATGTCCTCATGTACAATAGGTAAAAAAACATTTACAACTTGTTTACAACTTCCATTTTAGCAGCACATAAAATAATTTATGTAACAAACAATTAAGTTATTTAAAAATAAAGAATATACTAAAAGTAAAAAAAAAAACATAAATTTCGGCCCCTGTGGCATGGTACCGGTACTTCGCTTTAGTTTCATCAAATCATTATATTCCTAGTTCGTCCTACTCGGAAACCTAATTCCAAGAATTATACCTAAGCAGTTGTTTTTTTACGAAAGCATCTACCATTTGACCTTCTTCCATTAGGTTGTCTAATTTGCTCTCGATGTTTTTCGCCAAAATGCGCCTGGTAAATATTAAATGATTTTGTACATAAATTCCGATAAACTCAGTTATATTGGAACCGGGGTTCGAAACCACGACCTTTCGTTAGTCTGACCGCGTTTATTCCATATTTTTCCTCTTAACTGCGATTTTTTATATGAACTGCCATTTACAACCAGTTCGTTTATACCAGGTTTATACTTAAGTATACTAAGATTAAGGAAAGATACGTTATTCTATTAATGAAATCACGATACTTGTGACATAATAAAATGTTGTAAAAACTAATAATAAATAAACTTAGTAAAAGTAGAGCGTTTTCATCATGTCTTGTCTAAATAGTTTGAAGTTAAACGTTCTAAAATACTGTCTAAACCGTCGGTTGCGTTATGTTATGAAACAGATAAGTTACAGCAACTTACAGCTAGAGTTAATCTAATGGCTTTTGACAGAAATTCCGTACAGTATTGCATATTATGTAAGTAATATTACACTTAAAATTAGTAGTAGTAGTAAAACACTTTATTGCACTAAAACATTGGGGTACTTTGTGGGTAGGCAAACAATTAGCACGTCAAAATTTGTAGAGCTTTAATTATAAACTTGGAAAAATACTTACAACAATAATTTCTTTGTGATTTACATTTACATGTATTAATTATCACCTCGTTGCCACCCTTTGCTAGTTATCACAACTTTTCATCACTTCTCTTAAAGCTACACTACAGAGTTCAAAGGTCACTAGGTTTGATAAACACCCATCAACACAGAATGGACTTGTTAGCTCGCCTGCAGAAGAGCTTGGACGACACTAAGGCTATGTTTGAGTCCAAAATGGCCTCATTTGAGAATTCGGCGGGCACTCAGGGACCTGAAGGTTTACCAGGCGAGTACAAAGAATTTAAGAGCATGATTTGGAAAACTGTGGAGGCCCTTCAGGAGCAAATGGGCTGTGTGGTTAAGACCCTGGAGGACATGGAGACTCGGTCACGGGCCAACATCTTGTTGCTGCATGGCATCCCGGAGAATGATAGTGAGGACGCTGTTAAATCTGCGGTAAATGTGCTACAACAAAACCTCAACATGCAGTCTGCATCGGAGCTTGCCTTCATGGCTTGCTATCGCCTTGGTAAGGCCCGCATTCCATCAAAACCGAGGCCTATCTTGCTCAAATTTGCCTGTCATAGGACCCGGGATGCAGTTTGGGCAGCCAAGAAGAAGCTAAAGGGCTCTGGCTGGACTATTTCCGAGTTCCTTACAAGTACCCGGCATGCTGTTTTCCTGGAGGCACGGAAAAAGTATGGTGTCAAAGGCAGTTGGACCAGTGAGGGTCGCATTGTAGTGCAATGTCATGACGGAGTGCGCCGCAAGATCACATCTCTCGCTGAGCTGCAGGCGCTGCCTGCTCCCACGGAGACAGAAGCCGCACAGGTGCAGCCTAAGACAGGTTCGTCGGTCACTATAGAAGGTCAAGGTGTCGGAGGAGTCGGAGGACCGGCGGGACCGGCGGGACCGGCAGGACCGGCGGACCCGCTTGTACGTCGACCAAATCTGCGCCCGCGCTGAATCATTAGTGTTTATTGTCAATGTTTTTCGTCATCGCTCCCTGTTCTGTGTAATTTTCTATGTTGGTATGACCTTGAACTCGTTCGCTTGGTATTTCAATCAACAATAGTACACTTATATTTTCTAATTTTTAATTATCAGGTATTCATAGAAATCGTAAAATCAAAGCGGTCGTTCATACTGTCAATGTCATTTCTGTTGTTTCGTTTCGTTTATGCTTTGTAAAATCGTATTTTTCTGTTTAAATTTAGGCTTCAAAATTGTTCACTTTATTTAATTTTTTCAGTGTTAGTGTAGAATTTCTTTATATTTCATTGGCAACTGGCGAGCAAATGAGGTGTATGTAAGGCTTTTTTTTTAGCACTTGCATATAATAATTTAGCATAGTAATATAATCGATCTTTATCTTATATATATTATATATATTTATTTATTTAAAGGTACATACTTACAATACAATGTCCGATGTTTTTAATGCCAGTCTAGATAGCGAATTCTTCTCACTTTCTTCGTCAAGTCTGTACGATTCCTTGAGTGATGCTTCCGACATGCCTGATCTCTGTGAGCGACTGCATTGTACTTTTGATTCGTCCGGTAAAAACTTTAACGTGTTACACATAAACGCACAAAGCATACCAGCTCACTACACTGACCTTTTATCTTCGTTTAGTTGTAATAAAAATATACACGCAATACTTATATCTGAGTCGTGGCTAAAACCCACGCTTTCATCTACTATTTATCCTTTGCCCGGGTACTGCTTGATTCGGAATGACAGGACCGGCTCTAGTAATGGCGGACCGGAAGTTCGCGGTGGCGGTGTTGCCATCTACATAAGGAGTAATCTGGCTTGCCGGATAGTTTCTCAATCTCCATCACCATCCGTCTACTCGAACTCGAGTCCAGAGTATCTTTTCTTAGAAGTAGCTCTGCATCATTCTAAAGTTCTATTAGGAGTTTTTTATAGTCCTTCATCTAACATTAGCTATTTTGATACTCTACAAGATACTTTAACTGATCTTGAACCCCAATTTGACCACACTATTATTATGGGGGATTTTAACACTTGTTTGCTTAAATCTGATAGTCGCGCTTCTAAACTTCGTACATTAGCCACTTCTCTAAACCTTACAGTCTTACCTCTAAATGCGACACATTTCCCCCATAATGGGCCTCCTTCTTTATTAGATATAATTTTAACTTCTTCGCCGGATTTAGTATCATCCCATGGTCAATTTAATGCCGCTGGTTTTTCAAACCACGACTTGATCTACGCGTCCTTTAATATTCGTCCTCCGAAAAAAAAGCATAAAGTGGTCATGCTTAGAAACTTACGTGACATAGACCTGCAGGCTCTTTGTAGTGATTTCTCGTGTGCGGATTGGCAAAGTCTTGAACTCATAGACGATATAAATGAAAAAATTGCGGCTTTCAATAGCATATTCCTTTCTATATTTGACAAGCATGCTCCGTTAAGACCGACACGAGTCAAACATTATCCTGCTCCGTGGCTTACTCCGAATATTAAACAGCTTATGGCGAAACGCGATAGAGCTCGTGTCAAGCTACGTCATGATTACTCGGACAGTAATCGTGAAGCATACATTTCACTTCGAAACCGATGTAATAAGATCTGTAGGGACGCGAGGCGACGTTACATCCATGATTCGATCGAGGACTGTCCACCTACTAAACTATGGAAATTTTTGAAGTCACTTGGGGTGGGCAGAAGCCAGCAAACTTTTTCTGGTGATCTCGATCTAAACGCAATTAATAAACATTTTAGTACATCTCCAGTTTCTCTCGATCCTGCTGCTAAACTGTCTACATTGTCACTTCTCGCCAATTCCATACGCTTTGACTTACCGCCCTTCTGTCTCAGCAAGATCTCAAATAAGGAAACACTTGCCCTTCTGAAGTCTGTTAAGACGAAGGCCGTTGGTGATGATAGCTTGGGCATAGACATGCTTATGCTCGTAGCGGATTTCATTGCTCCTATACTTTCCAGTATTATAAATTTTTCCTTGTCCTCAGGTACCTTTCCTTCAGCGTGGAAACTAGCACATGTTATCCCTCTCCCTAAAACCCCTAATCCTATCTCATTCTCACAATATCGCCCGATTTCAATACTTCCTGTCTTGTCCAAAATTATAGAACATCATGTCAATCGTCGCCTCCTATCCCACCTTAATAGTAACTGCTTATTTAATCCCCTCCAGTCTGGTTTCCGCCCCGGGCATAGCACTGTTACCGCTCTTGTTAAGGTCACCGACGACATTCGTCTTAATATTGAGAACAAGAAGCTTACTATCCTGGTTCTTCTCGACTTTAGTAGCGCTTTCAATACGGTGGACTATGACATTTTGCTTGGGATACTTAAGACATTAAATATGGATCATATAACCCTATCTTGGTTCCGTGATTACCTTTTCGGCCGGCGCCAGTGCGTTCGATTTGATGACAAGTTCTCCGATTGGTGCGAACTTTCCGCTGGCGTCCCACAGGGAGGAGTGCTTTCCCCACTTCTTTTCTCCATTTTTATCAATGGAATCACAGCGTCACTTAAATCCTCTTACCACCTTTACGCGGATGACCTGCAGATCTATGCAGCGACTGGTATTGATGATTTTCCTTCTGTTGTAGACCAAATCAATGATGATCTTGAGTCTATCCGCAGCTGGGCCTGTAGTTTTGGTCTTAAGGTGAACGCAAATAAATCTCAGGCTATAATCATAGGTAGTCCTTACTACATTGGGGAGCTCTCTGATATGGTGGTACCCGACATCCTTTTCGACGGAATTCCCATTCCTTTTTCCTCTACAGTTAAAAATTTGGGTATCACCATGGATGAGACTCTTTCCTGGTCTGCTCACACCGCTGATATCAGTAAAAAGGTATTTGCGTCCCTCCACTCTTTGAAGCGTCTTCAGAATTTCCTTCCGGTTCACACTAAGCTGACTCTTGCTCGATCCCTTCTGCTACCGCTTTTGGACTATGGTGACATTGCCTTTTTGGACCTCAGGGAGGAATTGCTGGATAAGTTGGAGCGTCTGCAGAATGTGTGCATTCGGTATATTTTTGGGTTGCGGAAGTTCGACCACATCTCCGAATTTCGGTCTAAGCTCGGTTGGCTCCCTATACGCAAGCGCAGGAACGTGCATATTCTATGCCTTCTTTTTAACACCCTTTTTAATCCAACCTCCCCACAATACCTCTCTGAAAGATTTAGATATTTGGCTGATGGTAGTGGTCACCGCTTGAGGTCGAGTGCGAACCTCACTCTTGCTATACCGTTTAGGACGACCAAGTCGTATTCCAAGTCTTTCTCAGTACGTGCTGTGCAGTTGTGGAATGAGTTGCCGTTGTCCTTTAGACAATCCCAGTCGGTTGCATCACTGAAGGGAAAGTTACATAAATTGTGGCTTCCGAATGACTTGTGTTCTAGTTGAGTAGGTACCTAGTATTATATATTTATATATATAAAATTTATATATATATATATATATATATATATATATATGTATAATTATATATGTATTTATTATACCTAGGCTTAGATTAAGTAGATAATTTGTTTAGATATTTCTTTCCGTACACTAAGTACATAGTGCTTGTTTGTCTATCTTATAGTTTTCTCTCATTTGCTCAAAGGTTAACTGGAAGAGATCCCTTACAGGGATAAGTTCGCCTTTGTACTTTGTTTTCTCTTTTATCATGTTTTATTGTAACTTTTTTATGTACAATAAAGTGTTTACATACATACATACATACATACATACATTGTACACAATTATGAAACATACATGTAATTTGTACAAAGGCGAACTTTTCCCTATAAGGGACCTCTTCCAGCTAACCTTAACTTACACTTAAAATTAATACACTTTTGTCATCAAAACTTACACATTGGAAACAATAGCTAAGAACTCGATGTTTTATCCTTGTATCTAACCAATTTTAGGACATGCGGAAAAATACCCAGCATGCTAAAAATGTAACTTTTGAATTTTCACCTTCTAGAACTTAATTAAATTTTGATCGAAAAAGAAATGAAAATTCGGACGAAGCTAAGACTGATAACTTTAATGAAAATGCTCATAGAGCTTTGGAAAACAAGCTTTGCAATTGTAGAATTAAGACATTAAGAAGGAACCATTAACAACAAGAATACAAATACTAATAAATACGTCTGTGATATAGCGCGGACGAAGGATTCGACAGCACATACCCGACGAACGTAGTGGTGCGCAACAACGGCTCGTGCCTGTACGTGCCGCCCGGCATCTTCAAGAGCACCTGCAAGATCGACATCACCTGGTTCCCCTTCGACGACCAGCGCTGCGAGATGAAGTTCGGCAGTTGGACCTACGATGGATATCAAGTATGTTTTCATTACTGTGATATAGCGCGGACGAAGTATTCGACAGCACATACCCGATGAACGTAGTGGTGCGCAACAACGGCTCGTGCCTGTACGTGCCGCCCGGGATCTTCAAGAGCACCTGCAAGATCGACATCACCTGGTTCCCCTTCGACGACCAGCGCTGCGAGAGTTGCGAAGTTCGGCAGTTGGACCTACGATGGATATCAAGTATGTTTTCCTTACTCTCAAATGCCATCGATAGTCTTTGTTTGATATACCACGACGGTGGCAAACAAGCATATGACCCACCTGATGGTAATCAGCTACCGTAGCCTATGGACGCCTGCAACTCCAGAGGCACATGCGAGTTGCCGACCCTCATTGCTGACTGTTTCTTTAACCATTTGTGATTTTAACATGGGTTTTGTGATTTTTTATATCTACAGGATATAAGAAAACATCATTTGGCTTTTAAGAGTCGCCAGGACGCTCGCGTGAACTCGCGTCCCCATACAAACGTAGTTTTGCTCTCATTTTAAAACGACATGTTTTAGAACCACGAAATTTGGCATGGGCATTCTAGCAGTACAGATCTATGTCAATAATTCGTTTTCGTTGCTAAAAATTGTAATATAAAGAAAACATAGCAAAAATAAGTTTTGTATGTAAATCTGTATCTGGCTGTATTTTCTTTGTATTACAATTTTTAGCAACGAAAACAAATTACCGACATAGATCTGTACTACTAGAATGCCTATGCCAAATTTCGTGGTTCTAAAGCATGTCGTTTTAAAATGAGAGCAAAACTACGTTTGTATGGGTACGCGAGCGTCCTGGCGACTCTTCAATAAATGGCTATTTAAAAATGGGAAACTATTTATGGATATTGTAGTAAAAATAATAAAATAAAATAAAAAGCCTTTATTAATTCCCTACGAGATTACAATTACTTAAGGTTTAAAATATAACAGTTATAAAATCTAAATTAATTCGTAGAGACCCCTCTTCGGGTGAAGGCCTCCTCCAGTTTCAGCCAGTTTTTCCTGTCCTTGGCCTTCTCAGACCAATCTTTGCCGACTGTAGCCACGATTTCGTCTATCCGTCTTTCTTTGGGCTTTCCCCTATTTCTTGTACCCGTAGGATATTGTAGTAAATAGGTCCAAAATTTACATTTCACTATAGTATAGTACTCGTTCTCGAAAACTACTTAAATTGTATGGGTACCTATTCCCATTATTTATGGCTACTAATTTTTTTATAACTGCATTAGTTTATACCATTTTATAAGTTTCATTGCCACTTGTAATATACCTACACAATTAGTAATAAAAAGTTTTGTAATCAAACCAAAGCATCAAGCTTAAATTGGTAAGAAAAATGTAAGCCAAACAATGAACTTTACTAATCGTGATTTCGTCTCTTAACAGTTGGACCTTCAACTTCAAGACGAAGCGGGCGGGGATATCAGCAGTTTCGTCACCAACGGTGAATGGGAGCTTATAGGTGAGTGTCGATCGTAATACATATATGTACAGTCACCAGCAAAAGTATCTTCCTACACGAAGGCCGCAGAAATATGTGACGCGCTCTTATTTGTGGGGCCATATGAGCGTGTCACATTTTTTTGCGGCCTTCATGTAGGAAGATACTTTTGCTGGTGACTGTACAATGTAATAAGATTCTTAAATGAGCTTCATCATCGGTCAAATTTCAGTTTTCTGTTAAAAAGTAACCAATATCCGTATGTATTTATACAATGTGTAAATCTAATACGGGGGAATCTCTTAACGGTGATTAGTGTAGGACATAAGAAATGTAATTATTTAGATAACTTTTGCTAAGACATGCAATAAAAAATGTATCCATACAAAATAATTCGGCCCGCAATGTAACGCAAACACACTCGCGTTAAGCGGTCGTTGACAGTTACTTTCAATACCATGTTTACAGTACATTGCTCCTAATAAAGTTAAGTGTAACTTAAAAAAAAACATCTTAATTAATGATTACACTAATGAGTTCTATGTCTGGTTCAATTTATCGCCCGTATTAGATTTACACACTGTAGTAGGTACCTGTTATCATTTACAGTCATTTATTTCAACGAATTATTGGGTAACCCAATAATGTTAAGACAAATCAGAACCTACATGTGTGGATAACTTTAGGTGTGCCGGGCAAGCGCAACGAAATCTACTACAACTGTTGCCCGGAGCCGTACATCGACATCACGTTCGCGGTGGTGATCCGGCGCAAGACGCTGTACTACTTCTTCAACCTGATCGTGCCCTGCGTGCTCATCGCCTCCATGGCCCTGCTCGGGTTCACGCTGCCGCCGGACTCGGGCGAGAAACTTTCGTTAGGTATGATGATTAATAGGTATTAGTCAGTCTTTCGAGGAGTAACCGTAGCTGCCTGCTACAACGTAGCTCGCAGGATGCATGCGAGTGCCGCATATGCGTCATGCGCAGTGTGGAGGTAATAATAATCACATTTTTTTGATCAAATCTTTGATCTTGCTCGATAAACCTTGTTGTATTGCGTGTACATTGCACGTTGCACTTAGCAAAAACAAAAAAAAGGCTATATTGATTCTCAGTGAAAAACCTATTTATTCCATAAAGCCCGTATTTAAATTTTATCGACGGATCTTTCAAATTATTAATAAAATTAAATATTCGCAAAACATAATATGTACTAACAATATAAAAGTTTACTTTACAGTTAAAAGTTTACTCACATACATATAATCACTAATCACTACATGTGACTATTATTATTAGCAATCGGAATAATCACTGATATGATATGTTTTCAACGGAACCAACATTTTAATCTACATTTTTTTTTAAGTCATCTTTTGAACAGTAACAACATTACCCCACGCCAGGTGTAACGATTCTGCTGTCGCTGACGGTGTTCCTCAACATGGTGGCAGAGACGATGCCGGCGACGTCGGACGCGGTGCCGCTGCTGGGCACGTACTTCAACTGCATCATGTTTATGGTGGCCTCCTCAGTCGTCTCCACAATCCTCATCCTCAACTATCACCATCGGCACGCGGACACGCACGAAATGAGCGATTGGGTAAATTTGTTGTTTTTTTTTGTAGAACGCCAAAACATGGGTCAAAAATTATTAAATGACATGAAATATACGAAATATGCGAGACTTACTTCTATAGGTATTTACGGTGTTGATCTGCCTTCTCTATAAGTAAAACACCTCAGAAGGCCAATTAAAATATTTTTGGTGGATCGATTGAATACGTTGACCCCGCAAAAAGTATTAATTGCAGCCAAATATTGTAATGATAAATTAAATACCTAGTGTAATGTTTCACATGTCAGATAAAATATCTATTTTCATGTTATAAAATGTTTTGAATGACTGAGTTCCAAATTGAATTCCGTGAACGTAAAATGAAATGAAGAATTGAATGATGAATGTTGAAATGTAAAATTCTAATAAATAACAATGAATATATTGATCATACTAGTATTTATTGCCCATTTTAACCTGTATGTTTTTACGCAGATCCGTTGCGTATTCCTGTACTGGCTGCCATGGATCCTGCGCATGTCGCGGCCGGGTTCGGCGGCGACGCCACCGCCGGCGCGGGCGCCTCCGCCTCCCGACCTGGAGCTGCGCGAGCGCTCGTCCAAGTCGCTGCTCGCCAACGTGCTCGACATCGATGACGACTTCCGACACGGGCACGCGCAGCAGCCCCCTTGCTGCCGATACTACAGGTCCCTCGACGATCTACACGAACACTACTCGCCGCCGTAAATAGCACGGTTTCGATATTATACCCCCCGCCTCGAACGTTCCACAGTCACCCGGCCCTAATAGCTTTTTATCGAGTCAGTCATTAATCAGTAATTCATAGCTTTTGCGGGTCATGGGTCTCATTACAAGTTTTGAGCATTATTCCTGTAGCTCCCTCAAATCCTCGGTCCCACCTGTAGTGTAGAGCGCAGGCATTCGCATTATCTACAGAGCCATCACTTTTGCAGGGGGGGCGGAGAGGAGAACGGAGCAGGGATTGCTGCGCACAGCTGCTTCGGTGTCGACTATGAGCTTTCGCTCATTCTCAAAGAAATTCGAGTCATCACAGATCAGGTAAATTATAATTCCAATAAAATCAGACAAGTTTTAATTCTAATAGTATGAGCGTATGTTTACGTAGTGACTTTGTTCTAGATGCGCAAAGATGACGAAGATGCGGACATTTCGCGCGACTGGAAGTTCGCCGCCATGGTCGTGGACAGACTGTGCCTTATTATCTTTACCCTGTTCACAATCATCGCCACGCTAGCCGTGCTGCTGTCCGCGCCCCACATCATGGTGTCGTAGCGACCCGCCCGCTTGCGGCTGCGGCTCCGCGTGCGTAACGTTCTGTGATACCGCGAATACTTGTTAAGTTGTGATGTGCGAGTCGGCGCGGGCGCGGCCGCTGCGGCGCTGAAGTTGCCGCCGTTTGCCTCCGCCCCCGCGCCTCCCTATAGTTATAAGTTAACGCTGATCGAACTGCCATCCCCCTGCGCTCAACCGAATACTGCCCATCTTAATCCCCTTAAAGTTTTCTTCCTTCCACCAGCAGCTCTTGCTCTTATTATGTGAAGAATTTATTAATCGTTGTCACGCTAGGGGAACTGGTTTCACTGACTGGTGTGCGTGCACACTAGGGCACGGAGACAGCGCAATGCCCTTCTTACATGAGTGGTCCCAAGTTCACCATCCTGTCCGAGACACCGTGGCGATGGCGGCAGCCGAGTGGTCCACGCTAGAGTACTCACAGTTGAGAATGGCTGCAAGCCGTTACGACGGCCGATTATAAAAATGTTAGCACAAAAACGTCTTCCTTCATACCGTTGAACGACCTGGTTCGCATTTAAAATTTAAACTTTGTTAAAACTTTCTCGATTCTTGAAATCTATTGTACAGTTTAGGATTTGGGCAGTAAGGCAATGGCCCCTTGTTTCCTTCTTGTTCGATTCCGTGAATCGTGGTTACGACCCTTACTATTACGTTCGGATGTATTTGTGTCCGTAGCTAGTATAGAACTTTACAAACAATGTTGATTCAATTGGTACAGGTTGTGATATGCCTCGTTGTGAACGGGTCGATATTGTTATAAATGGTAAAATATCCATGGCTTATAGCTTAATAAAACATTCGTTAAAAGTTGTAGTTAAACAAAGTATTATTTTATTAAAATCGTACCTGGTCTTTCGGAGCGAGTTATACAAGTAATAAATTAACATACATGATAACACGTTTATACATCTTTTCAATACCGTTACCGTATCTTAATAACGAGCAATTCGTAAACTGACAATCTTAGCTTTTGCGCTCCTCATTATTACAATTTTGACGATTACTAAACAAACTACCTATCCTAAGAATTAAGTAAACATAACGAATTTGAACATATTATTATTCATTATGAATCAGTCTAAAACCAACCAGTCTGCATCCATATTATGTTGTCATATTACTTAGTGTACGACTGACGTGCCTATAACTGACGACATAGTACAATGAGTCAACGTATTTGTACCATCATACCCATTTCACTGCCACCGGCTATACCTCATCAAATAACATTATTATTCTTAAGATACGACGCAATAACGATTATGTTTGATGAATTAAAAATAAAATCCTTAAATTCATGTTAATAAGGACACAGTTCATACTTTAAAGTTTAGTTCTAGAAAACATTGTTAGCCTTCTAGGAGGAAAACATCGCATGTCAAAACGAGTGCGGGGATACACGTTTGGAAAGCAATGTACCCTCGCACCGTTTTCCATGTTTTTCTTCTCCGAGGCAGCGCTTGTAAATAATCTCAAACGGCCCATTGGAAGTTGCGGACCGTCTATGATTATAGAGCCAATGTTTTCGTTCGAGGACGCAGTTTCCTTGTTTACTTATTGTTGTAAATATCGTATCATCGACCACTCTGTGTCGGTTGCGTGACGAGAGCGAGCCGAGTGGTGGCTGCCGCGTAGCGCGGCGACGGCGCCGGTGGCCGCTGGCCAGCGGCCGCCGGTGTCAACGTGGTACGCGGCCTCCGACGGCAACGGACGATCTCTGTCCCAATGATTTGTACAATTGTTAGGGTTAATAATCTGAATTGCATTTTGTTTATTAAATATAAACGAATGAGACAACTGGAAGTTTTATTGAATCATTAGATGACCTCGTGAATTTGATTGTGTGACCGAGCAACCCTGACCCATTTATTCCTGGCACTCGGTTAGGGAACGCATCGAGCACCGTGGTTGAAGACAATCGATGCTATCCCGTGGGATGTTGGCACATGCGCAGAGCGCCGCGGCACCGCCGGGCGAGCTCCCGTGCAAGCCATCGACTGCTCAACCTGATTAACGCAATGCAGATAGCAAATTTAAGACTACTTTTGAATTAGAAATGAGAATGAAACAAAATAGTAATATTACTTGCTACTATAAATACGACCGACGCACAACAAGGAAACTAAAAAAAGAAATAATAAGACCTTGGTTCATTTGTTTTCAAGTTCTAAAGTTCCCATAATGTAAATTTTATCTAAATTGTTAGAGCCGGCTACGTTGACAGATTTATAACTAATGCTTGTTTCATAGTAGATACATAGAATAATAACACAAGGTTGTGTTAGCATATTTCCCTATTAACCTATGTGAAGGTGCCTCAGATACTTAAGATAAAAAGGTTGATACTTGATATGATAAAAATAATTTTAAGCTCAAAGTTAAGAATAAACTCTAAATTAACAATACTTTTCGCTCCACGTACCTACTTTACTTATATTTATACTTACTGTATCACGTAGTAGGTTTCGATTAGATATACTGTCAACTGCTACAGCTTTGCCTACAATGCTCAACTTTGCCTGGCTTGAAAAACAAGGTTTTCTTTACCAAATAGTAATTTATATCTTATCCCTGAGATGGACGCCTTTCTCCCATCTCAGGCATAAGATATATATAGCAGTCTGGTAAAGAAAACCATGTTTTTCAAGCCAGGCAAAGTTGAGCATCAAACGAGTAGATAGTTGTAGCAGTTAACGTTACACATTTAATTATCCCTAATTATCTACCGGCCGCAAAAAACAATGCCTTTAGAGATGATATTGTACTGATACTTTGCTGTTTGCACGGTAGGTGCCGATGCATGTACCAATCACTGTTTATAACGCAATCTCATTTTAAACGTAGAACTATAATATGCTCTTGAAACGTACGTGCAAATTGAATTGGATGCAAATTGGATTAAAAACCTAATCTGAGAGAGCTAGTGGCCAATTCATTTCATACCATTAAACAGCAAATACCATTACATATATACATGTATGTATTACATGTATGTTTCATAATTGTGTACAATGTTTTAGTGCAATAAAGTGTTTTACTGCTACTACTACCATTAAAATTTACGATGTGAAAATACACTTACATACCTATTATTTTCCACAAAACAAAACCTTGATCTATTATAACCCCCATCAGATATATCGGAGCAGCCAAGGTGCTCACAAATATCTGAACAATGCCTCTATTGTCAAGGCCATAAAGTGCACGTTCAGATATTTTGAGAACCCTAGCCGCTCGGATGTATCTGATGGCGACTGTACAATCTCGTAACCAGGGTATGCCAGTAAATGGGAAAAATTTAAAGTCATTTTAAACCCAATTCACAACCAATGCTGAGTTGGGAATGTTTATGACCCACTTGAGATGTGTATGTGGACTTTAGTAACCGACTTGAAATTTTTTGTTTATTTCAATTAAAACCTATATTTGGCCCATGTCAGCATACAAAACACAATAACGATAAGTTGATACTAAGTCGACATACAGATATGTATAAAGCTACGTAATTATTTAAAATATTACCTATCATATTAAAGCATGGAAACGTAAGTATCTCCTTATTTTTCTAGAAAATTGTCTTTACATTTTTGTATCTAAATATACAAAAATGGGTGTTCCAGCTATAAAATGCGAAAAATCGTAAGGCTTTCTCGAGCGTGGCTGTACTGTGTATTTCAGCGATAAGTAGTGGTTGGGCGGGCGGGCGGCTTTAGTAGAGTGCAGGGTTACTGCAGGTCACAGGAACCTCCTTACAGCTCCCTCTATCTTCGCCTCGTTATGAAAAAGCAGAGATTCCCGAAGGTTCTTCTTAAAGCTCACGGACTGTACATACATTTGAAAGTGTATAATACATAATAGTACATTAAATAAGAAGTATGTTCAGCGCTAATCACAACATGTTGTCTTTACGCCTCTACGAAGCATTTTCGTTACATATCGGGAAATCCATGTTATTGGCTACGGCGTAGCGCTACGCGCGTAGCATAGCTGCATACAAAAATGATAAAAAAGTCAAATAGTTGAGTGAGATTCCCTAAGAGTGAGAAAACCTCAATTACTTTCCTATCAGCAACTATAAGCAAAATGCTGTATGTGTCTCTGGACTTCATCAAAGATACAACGTTGTTCGTTTAAACGTCACAGCTATTCACAAATATTTTTGACGCTCCGCTGCAGCCGCACCATCTTAAGTCTGAGCTCTGATTTCGCTATTGAATCTAGAGGGTAAGAGGGGTTAGGCTCCGTATCGGGTAAGGAATGGTTTGTGAATAGATAGGGAGTGGGTCGGGAGCCGGCGCGCGGCGGTACCCGCGGCAGAGGGCCGCCATGTCGGGCGGGACGCGCGCTTGCCTGCTGGTGGTGGCGCTACTCACCATACTCTACTCAGGTCAGTTACGATACAATAGCTAAATAAAAAACAAAACAATATCAACCAAATGTATACATTATGGAAGGAAAAAAATAAGGTGTTTGTGAATAAGGATCCCGAGCTGAATACAAAACCAGCATTTTTTTTTTTTTTTTTTAATAAAATTAGTTCTTATATTGCTATGATATGACATTAAAAAGCGTATTTTTAATTATTAATCATAAATAACAGAAGCAAACATAACAATAACCATTTAGTAACGATAACGAAACATTGTAAATAAACGTAATAAGCGTTTTAATTTACAAACAAATGTATGACTATTACATTACATATACCTAAAGTGTCTAGTAATAAGCATATTTTATAATACCTGTTTAGTTTTCACATAGGTATATGCACATTTATCTCGCGGTCTTGTCTTATTGATCTGCGAGCTCTGCAGCATCACGGGCCAAGCGAGTGACAGATAACGTGCGAATCTAATAATTCTGCTATTAGCGCAATAAAGCGTTTGAAAACTGATATAATGTGTATTTTTAACAGGATGGTGTTCAGAGGACGAAGAGCGTTTAGTGCGCGATTTATTCAGAGGATACAACAAGTTAATACGGCCGGTGCAAAACATGACACAGAAAGTCGACGTGCGGTTTGGCCTAGCCTTCGTCCAGCTTATCAACGTTGTATGTAACATCAACTCTTTAATCTCTAACTTCGTCATGTATCTATTAGAATGTGCTCCGGGTTTTAGATACATCGGCTGTTATACCAGCTCTCGTGTTATAGAAGAGGGTCTTTTGTAACTGCGGTTACCAAAATTAATCGACTGGTTGGAAAGATGACATTAGGCTTGTGAATGATTTTGTAACGTCTCAGTCATGATTGCCACGGCTTAAACTAGCCAACTCTCCCATATACATTTCATTCCATTATAAAATATATCATAAGACCAAGTTTCATCCAAATCTACTCGGCTTTTTTGCGTAACTGATTGAACAGCAACCCAACAAAGCATCAAATAGCTTATCAAAAAAAATGTAAGCTGCACAAAGTCATCTTCGATTTATTAATATTTCAGAACGAGAAGAATCAGATTATGAAATCAAACGTATGGTTACGTTTAGTTTGGATGGATTATCAGCTGATGTGGGACGAAGCTGACTACGGAGGCATCGGTGTGCTGCGACTACCCCCTGACAAAGTCTGGAAACCGGACATCGTGCTCTTCAACAAGTTAGTATCAGAGTTTATTTCTGTAGGTACAAGCAGCAAACTAAGGGAGTTAAGCATTTGAAGTATAGAAAATTATCTTGCACAAACACAAAGACAATAAGAGAGTGTAAAGATAATAGTAACATGATAAAATTCTCGTAAAGACACACGTGACTAACAGTTGAAACAGAATTATTGACTGACCACCTGGTGATTTATTCTAGTACTTACTACGAGGTGAGAATTCTTCATTAATTGACATTTTGTGACAAGTTTATCATACCTAGGTCATATCGGTTGGCATTCGAACAAGTTTCAATGATTGTTGCATGGTAAATAATAAACTTTGATTTGTTACAGCGCTGACGGCAACTACGAAGTGCGGTACAAGTCTAACGTTCTCATCTACCCTAACGGCGAAGTACTTTGGGTACCTCCTGCCATATACCAGGTAACTTTGCAAAAATATCGATACTTATTGATGAAATGGGAGAAATAACAAGGGCATGTACGGTGCTTAAATATTCTAGCTAAAATTATAGGTGGAGAGTCGAAGGATAGGTCCTACGCATGGTATTCAAAAATGTCTGGTCATGCACTTTATCGCCGTGGGAGTAGAGGCGTTGATCAGATATTTGTGACCACCTTGGCCGCTCCGATATATCTGATGACGACTGTACCAGCTCCCTAGCTGGTACAGTCGCCATCAGATATAAGCGACCCTACCCTTGCACCCAAAGGTTTAAACACAAAAGACGAACCAATTTACATAATTCTGCAGAGAAACCATTGAGAGAGTGAGAATTTACCTTTGACGAAAGAAATGTTAGGTAGTTCATTAATTTTAATTATTCATGGTTTAATACTGTTCGTTTCAAAATAATTCACTTCATGTAATCTTAATGAATACCTAACATCAAAGTTATTGAATGCAATGATGTGCATGTGCTATTAAGTGCTTATGGTTTAATTTTACAGAGTTCGTGCACTATCGACGTAACTTACTTCCCTTTCGACCAGCAAACGTGCATCATGAAATTCGGATCATGGACCTTTAACGGCGATCAAGTATCTCTCGCCTTGTACAACAATAAGAACTTTGTTGATCTCTCTGATTACTGGAAATCTGGAACCTGGGATATCATAGAAGTGCCTGCGTACCTGAACATCTATGAGGGAAACCATCCTACTGAGACGGACATTACGTTTTACATAATTATAAGAAGGAAGACCCTGTTCTACACTGTCAACTTGATTCTGCCGACAGTGCTTATCTCGTTCCTTTGCGTGTTGGTATTCTATCTGCCTGCCGAAGCTGGAGAAAAGGTAATGCAAATACTTACATATAATTTTTGCATTTAGGCTCCATTTGATATTAATCTCAATCCGTTTCACTCGCACTTATGTAACTACATAGGTACCTAAAAATCGAAGCAAAAGTCACTGAAATAGATAGGTATTAAACCAATTCAAATTGATTTCATATTTTAAAACCTGAAAACACCCTAATACTAATTCGTATAACTAATATAGGCAATACGTTATTGTTTTAGGTCACACTGGGTATTAGTATTTTGCTGTCACTGGTTGTGTTTCTGCTCCTGGTATCGAAAATCCTTCCGCCGACCTCGCTCGTGCTGCCACTCATCGCCAAGTACCTGCTCTTCACATTCATCATGAACACCGTCAGTATTCTCGTGACGGTCATCATCATCAATTGGAACTTCAGAGGACCTAGAACTCATCGGTGAGTGTTACATACTTAGGTCAAGACGGTTGTAGTTTGTGGCTGGTCGTCAATTGTTCTCACCCATTCCACTGAGGATGTGGTAAGCGATATCACTGATATCACACATTTACCTGTTCTGACCATGATTTTCAATACAAATTAGTATAAGTAGACACAGCCTTAAGCACGTACCTACAATATGAACATGAAAATTCCATAAAAACCTTACTGCAAATCTCTGTTATTTTCAGAATGCCCCTTTGGATTCGAAGTGTGTTCTTGCACTACCTGCCCGCCGCCCTGCTCATGCGGCGTCCACGCAAGACCCGCCTGCGCTGGATGATGGAAATGCCCGGCATGGGCGCCCCGCCGCACGCCGCGGCTCCTCACGACCTGCCCAAGCACATCAGGTATTGCACGATATTGTGGCCTAATCAAAATACCATCCTCTTCGCGAATGAACCTATCTCTAACTTTACAGTGCTATCGGTGCAAAACAAAGCAAAATGGAGGCGATGGAGTTGTCGGACTTGCACCATCCCAACTGCAAGATCAATCGGGCGGCTGGAGGCGGTGGTGAAGTGGGCGCTTTAGGCGGCCTGGGCGCGCTCGGTGGACTCGGCCTTGGGGGAGAGAGACGGGAGTCGGAGAGCTCTGACTCACTTCTGTTGTCACCTGAAGCAGCCAAAGCAACTGAAGCGGTTGAGTTCATTGCGGAACATTTGAGAAACGAAGATCTGTATATTCAGGTAAGACTATCTTACACTACCTAACGTCACCTCAGCCCCCTTTTCTGTTTCGTAAGGTCATTTATCCACATCTGAATATAAATAAGCTTCGCTTAACGTGTCACTGTCATCGCTCCAAAAGAAGAGCTACTGGTTTGCTCCAATTTGATTCTCTCTTATCAAAGGAGGATACCTAATGCAGAACATTTATAATCGGCTTATGAGTTATACTTATATTATGCTTATGTAACATCAAAATATATAAATGTGTACAGACGCGCGAGGACTGGAAGTACGTGGCCATGGTGATCGATAGACTGCAGCTTTACATTTTCTTCATCGTGACTACTGCTGGAACTGTTGGCATCTTGATGGACGCGCCACACATCTTTGAATACGTTGACCAAGACCGTATTATCGAAATATACAGAGGAAAGTAAGATCAGCGAGCAATCCTTTAGTCTATACGGCACTCTATCGATCTGCTTACCTACTTACTACGAGTACGAATATTTAGCTGTCAAAAAAACTTCCAAAGAAACTTATTTCTTCCTTTATATTCAAATATATATTTCATAGTATCGTATAATATCTAAGTTCAGATATTATTAATTGTTAATTTGCAAAATAAGTCCAAACATAATGCTCAGTTTTATTACAATTAATTAATGATATGATATATTTTAGGGCGCTCAAGCTTTGTAATAAATACAGGGTGTAACAAAAATACTGGAGATCCGTTTAAGGGCATAATACTCTTAGGTATCGTATTGCGACTAAGAAAAAGGAGAAGAAAATAATTTCGCGAATAATATTTATTGTATGGGGCATGTCGTCCTAGCCGACCAATCCTCCATACATTTTTTTAAAATTTCGAATAAAAAAAATCTTACTTTTTCATAATTAGAATACGATACCAATTATGCCCTTAAACGGATTAACATTTTTGTTGCACCTTGTATGTGTCATTAAAATAGTAATTAAGTATTTAAAAAACGCTACATATTTTGTAATTACCTTCACCATATCCTTCCAATACCTACAGTGTACCTGTGTGCGCATAAGTACCTACTTATGTCCGCACCGATTTTCAAAAAAAAGAGCAATTGAAATTGGTGATCAAAATAATTTCATCAGTAACAAGCTTGATAGCTGGCAAAACGTTATAAATAAGTATTTATTAATGAGCTCAAAAGTATTGCACTTATTAATATGCTACATCTAATTAACATGGCAGAAAATTAATTTACTTGTAGATAACTTACTTTACTTGTAAAGAACAATTTATCAAAAAAATATTCAAAAAAATTATACACCAAATTAGTTAGGTACCTACGTACGAACTGCATAATAATTTTCTCAGCAATATTATTATTTTTTGAACACAATGGGATTTGCTCTGGTTTTTTTCGCCCTGCATATACCTAATATAATATAAGTAGGCATCTATGAAAGAATATAAACTTAATGGCTTGTAACTACAGGAGAATGAATGGATAAAAGCCCTGTTACACTTGTGCTAAATCAGTTTCCTAAATAATTTAGTCACTTGGACCGTAATTAGGAAGCTAGTCCTGACACTAAAAAAATAAAGTGTAACAGGGCCTTAAGGTAATGCCGCAAAACTACGGCATAATATGACTTCATAGATTTAAATAAGCCCACAGAGCCGTACGTACCTACTGCTGATGCTACATGCCTCTACGTGATGGGCCATCATAGGGCCGCAGCTATACAACAGAACGAGATCGCGATATCGTTAGCTCCCTCTAACGCAAAGCTGCGCCCCTATGATGGCCCATCATGTAGAGGAGCCAAGCGTGCGCGTGCGCAGCGTTTCCCGCAGTGGGCATAAACCGTTAGTCCACTGACAAATTAGAGCTTCAAAACGAATTACGAGTAGGAACCGGAAGTTTAGGTAAACCATAATGCACTTAGTTCGTATTTGTTCAATTAGCTATTAGTTCAAATAAGAATGTAATAGGGTAATACAATAAATTAATAGAAATTAAAATGGCTGTGTTCGAAGTTTACCTAGGGTAAAGCACAATACTGTTTCGACATAAGTTTGTATTTCGACATGTAATTAGACGAGGTAAACGCGCGGTAATTTAAATGATAGTTTTAAGAAGTTTTATCACTTTTATCAGTGATTTGTCCTTACTTTTGTTTTACTTCTTTTGTTTAGCGTTAAGAATAAATTTGATTGATTCCGCAAATATAAATGCGTCTTCGAAGAACCGAGTTTTTGTATGAAAAGTAAATAAAAATTATACGTTATTATCTACACGTCGGCTTAAAATAATTACTTTATTGCGTAAATAAGTTATAGGTATAACCATTTTGTTACTCCTCGACATTCTTAGCTCCCTATAATGTGCGGCTATTTTGGAGTGTAATTAGAAATAATGAAAATAATGATCAAGCATGTATTAATAAAATCTAGTTCGGTTAAAACGTATATCGACTGTGGATCTCCTATATACTTAAAATAAGACAATCATGTTAGCGTTATAATATAGATGTTTCTCGAGAAGTATTTTGTTTTTATCATTAGAGATATTTAAATAGAATATTGTTATGCTGAGAAATGTGACAAGTGTCATTGTTAAATCAAGTTCTCGATATCGTCTTGTAAGATCCTGGTTTTGAGCTGGAATCTATCGCATAAGTCATTTGTAACTCGGCCTATAGCACTAACTATACTTACGCACCTACTGTAAAAATCTTGTCCACTCATTACTTTTATATCCATGTTGTTTTAATAAATTTTTACATGCGAATAACGTGAATTTATTGTGCGTCCCCTTGTCCTTTCCCCAATAAAATATAGTTGTATTTTTTAAATTTTATTTATATTTACTAACATTATGTAACACAAATTTTATTATTCCTTACACCGAAAACAGTCATTCTTTCTTAGTCTATTTTTTTTATATTTCTTAAATACTTTTTGCAATGCAAATACATTGTATGAATTCAAAATTGTTAC
Source organism: Pammene fasciana (assembly GCA_911728535.1). Lineage (NCBI taxonomy): Eukaryota > Metazoa > Arthropoda > Insecta > Lepidoptera > Tortricidae > Pammene > Pammene fasciana. The sequence continues at coordinate 12,153,975 of OU452276.1, read as the reverse complement.
ATGAGATAGGAAATTCGATTTATCGAATATTATAAACCTATAACAAGAAATAAGGGTTCACTTAAATCTAATCGTCATCTTCGTTATACGATGGTGAAGTGGGAGAGTAGTTTGGTGAAGTCGGGGAGTAAGAGGTCGGGCCAGCGGAGGAAGGAGAGTAGGCGGGGGACGAGGGGGAGTAATTTGGTGACGTAGGGGTGTACGTTGGCGACGTGGGCGAGTACTTGGTCGACGAGGGCGAGTAGCCAGGCGACGACGGTGAGTAGTTCGGCGAAGACGGGGAGTAGTTCGGGGAGGACGGCGAGTAACGCGTGCTGCCCGGGTGTTGCGGAGACGAGGGAGAGTATGCCGGGCTGGCCGGCGAGTATTGAGGACTCGTCGGCGAATATTGCGGGCTGGTCGGCGAATATGTCGGGCTGCCACCCGCGACAGACGGCGATGTCGGTGAATAGTTCGGCGACGTTGGTGAATATTTTGGCGATGATGGGGAATAGCTCGGTGAAGTAGGCGAATACGCTGGCGAAGTGGGAGAGTACGACGGGCTCGTCGGTGAGTACGCGGGAGAAGTAGGTGTGTAATTCGGTGACGACGGAGAATAGCTTGGTGACGCAGGACTGTAAACAGGGCTGGTCGGCGAGTAGCTCGGTGACGATGGAGAATATCCCGGTGAAGCGGGCGAGTACGCAGGACTCGTCGGCGAGTACGACGGACTTGTAGGCGAGTAGGAAGGACTGGTGGGCGAGTAACTAGGCGAAGTAGGCGAGTAACTCGGGGACGTTGGCGAATAAGCCGGGCTAGTCGGCGAATAGCTCGGCGACGTCGGAGAGTAGCTGGGCGACGTGGGTGAGTATGACGGCGATGTCGGGGAGTAGCCAGGTGACGTCGGGGAATAGCTTGGTGATGCCGGGGAGTACATGGGCGATGTGGGGGAATAATTGGGCGAAGTCGGGGAATAGGATGGACTGGTAGGAGAGTAGTGTGGGGAAGCCGGAGTGAGACTTGGGGAAGCCGCAGCATATACAGGGCTGGTTGGGGAATAGGATGGGGAGGCTCCAGCTGGGGATGCGTAGGGAGATAGCGGGGGTCCGGGAGAGCCGGGGGAGCCTGGCTGCGGCGACCACGCGCTGTAGGCGGGCGACAGGCCTGACGCGTCCGACGCGCCGGACGGTGAGAATGACGGGCCACCGGGTGTCATGATGCTTCCGACTGAAATAGAATTTCAATGGTGAAAATCAAGTCTTAAAAGACAATTTATACGAAATGTCAAAATGTATATAAAGATGTGGTGGCCACTTATCGTATTGTAAAGACAGTTACTACTACTAAGACTACCGTAGACTACTAAGATATACCGTAAGGTTTACTAACTGCTGCAATGGTGGGTGTTCAGTAGCTTGTTTAGAACGGCAACTAGATTCAGCTTAATTTTATTTTAACACCGAGGGCTCAAAATAATATTAATTATAACATATTGCTTCGTCCTCCAAACGTATGTCTTGGCTTATTTACTACGGCTCAAGTGAGCCTGGACTCTGTTCGAAAATCTAATTCCAATTGGCGTACTGGCGTAGGCACATTTTTTAAATGAATATTTGCAAACTTTACGTTCCTATCAAAATCATAAAGCCCCATACATAATATAAAAAAGATAGCCATTTCGATTCCAATAAAAAGTAATAGCCTCGTATGGAATGACATGACGCAATAGTATCCAATCCCATCTTCCTAGATCTACACGTACCTTGTCCAGGCGACCAGACGCTGCTGCCGTAGCCGGGCGTGTTTTGAGTAGACCACGGCGTCATGAGCGGCGTCATGGACGGCGTGCCCACGCCGAAGTACATGCCGCCGCCTACGCCCATGCCGACGCCGAGACCGCCCATTTCCATGCCGTGCTTGCATTTCTCGGCGTCCAGTAGTAAATCGAAGCAACCTGTATACAAATAAAATGTTAATACTACATGAACGTTAGAGCATAAAATTACTAAACTGGTATCTTCTCGTGACATGGTCATAAATTGCTCCTGTGGTTGATTGGTTCATGAAAAGACGAGTAAAGAGTAAAGGCAAAACTAAGACATTTTTTTTGAAGCAGTATTATTAATCTAATTTTGCAAATCAAATTTAATTTGAATTATTCAAGACTTATTGCACACAACAGAAAAATGTACAAATGGCGGAATTAATGCCTAAATATCGTTTATATGTCTTTGAATCTTACCTGTGCCCATTCTTGGCAACTGTCCCATGATAATATTTTCCGACACGCCTCTCATAGGATCCACTTCAGCATGACTGGCAGCATCGAGCAGCACGTCCACCGTTTCCTCGAAGGAGCACCTCATGAGCGCGCCAGTGTCCTGCCTGTTGATACCGTGACGGGTGATAGCCATGAGATGACCTTTAGCCGTCATCACGTCACAAAGCAACGCAAGGTGACGGTAGTTCACGTACAGACCGTAGAACTGAAGCACGGCGTTCATTTCTTTTTCTACCGATTTACGCACAGCCTCGATACCCAATACTTGGAATATTTCGCAAATGTCGTTACTGAACGTCCTGATCGGATCGACGTCTCTCTCGGACAGTACTTTCATAAGAGAAGTACCGTCAGTTTCCAATAACCATTCTGCAATAGCCTTGAACTCTCCCTGTTCAGTGATAATGATGCGTTTCTTCGCTTCAGTCTGAGGCAAGTGCATGTATACTTTAGCGATAGCTTCTATACCCTGAAGTGTCATGTCTGACAACATATTGGCTTCAATACATCGCAAGAACATGTCGTCTTCCATTTTATCTACCGTCTCTTCATCATTGTCCTGGAATTTGCTTTCTTCGTTATTCATAATTCTGATACGCAATACAAGTTTTTCGGCGTTGTCGTCGTTGAAGATACAGTTCAAGTCATCTCCAAATCCGGCGTTAATCTTCTCCGCGATCTGTTCCATGGTAAGTTTCTTGTCTGTCATCCTCTTACGATCCAACTCGATACGAAGAAGCCAGGGCGAAATCTTTGTAGGGTCAAAGTCAGGCATTTCATAGTAAACATTTACGAATTCTTGATCTTCAGCAATGACTGTATTTTGTGGGTCAGGATCATAGTAAATAGCTGTATTCGCAGTAACCTTACGCAGCGTTGTGTGTTCCAGTCTGCAAAGTACATTCTTGGCTTTCTCAGCATCTCGAGCCGCACCACCCGTTAGGAATACGGTTAGGGAAGGCGCTTTTGGTTTCTTCGAAATGTTGATAATTTCCTTTAGACGCGGCACACCAAGGGTTACGTTTTTGGACGACACACCAGCAAAATGGAAAGTGTTCAGTGTCATCTGCGTGGCAGGTTCTCCGAGAGATTGTGCGGCCAAAGCTCCCACCATTTCTCCAGGGTTCACTTGAGCCTGTTGGAAGCGAGTCTCGATTTCTCCAATCAACCATTCAAAAGCTTCACTTGACAATCTGTATTCTTCAGCAACAAACTTTGTGCAAAGTGTAGATCTCACTAGACATTGGAACAACAAAGTTGCGTTCTCATTAGCTTGTACGGATAGACGATCGTCGCCAGCTACAATCACACATTTTTTCAAAAGGTCTTTGACTCCCTGTATTACTTTGATGGGGCTCAAGTCTGTTGGCATGCGCATGTTGATGTGGAAAATCTTTTGGACATTCCAGATCATTCTCTTAAAGTTGCATGGGAGTACAACTTTAGATTCTCCACTGGGGAAGATTTGACGCAGCACTTCTCTGTCCTTGGTCAGCTGTTCCCATTCGCTTTCCAGATCGGCAATAACGTACCCGGACTCCGTGAGCTCTTTAATAATTTCTTCATTGAATATCCTCTTCAGGTAACGTTCATTTGATGGGTCAAATTTGAATTTCTTTTCAAATGCCTTGTTTGATAGCTTCACAGTAGGTAGATTTTGGAACTCTACAGTTTCTCCAGCCAGCCCGTCCTCGCCGTATCTCAACTGGATAAGCTGTCCGACAGAGTTACGCACGGTTCCATCGTAGTGAACCATCACAGACTCCATAGCCTTTATGAGACGACGTTGGATGTAACCGGTTTCGGCGGTCTTTACGGCAGTATCGATAAGACCTTCACGACCTCCCATAGCGTGGAAATAGAACTCTGAAGGAGTAAGGCCGGCAAGGTATGAATTTTCTACAAAACCTCTGGACTCTGGACCATAATCGTCTTTGATGAAGTGTGGCAGAGTTCTCTTTCGAAAACCGAATGGTATACGTTTACCCTCAACGTTTTGTTGTCCCACGCAAGCAATAACCTGTGAGATATTAATATTGGATCCCTTGGAACCTGATACCACCATAGCTTTGAGGTTATTGTATTCAGTCAGTGACTTCTTAGCTGATCCACCAGTCTTGTCACGAGCGTCATTGAGAATACGATTCACTTGATTTTCAAACGTCTGCCTGAGAGTATTACCAGGCGTAGGCTCCAATTCCATATTGTGAGCTTTTTGAATGACCTCTATTACATCATCCTTGGCTTTAACAATAGCACGCTGAATTTCTTGATATGTTTGCGGATCGGCAATAGTGTCTCCGATACCAATGGAATGGCCTTCCAGCAACAGCCAGTTATTAATCACAGTTTGAATATTACCATAAAATCGGCCAGCAGTTTCATGGCCCAGCTCCAACATGCAAATGTGAAGTAGAGAACCAGCGGAGGCACCAAGAGACTTTTTACACAAGATTCCCATTAGAAGTTCTCCATGCTCTACTACTACTTTAGTGTCTCCTGGCGAAATCCATTTGTAAGGTCCGTCGTCTTCTTCATCAGGATGTGTGGAATGTGTGCGAATCATGTTTACGTTTCCTGGGATGATCAGGGTAAATATTTGCTTTCCAGTCCAAAGTGGCTGGGGTTTCAAAATGCAAGGCTGAGGAATTTTACCATCCCAAGTCGGTAGGAACATCAGAAGGTTCATAACCTGTTCTTTGGTCAAGAACACATCTCTCTTGGTCATTTTTCGAACCGCAGTTAGAGTGTCCTGCACAATACCCATGACAGGTTTGTTAGCTTGCGGAGTAATAATCTGTCGAGGTGTTATGTGGATGTTTTCTACCTCGGCACGAGTCTCCATTGACTGAGGTACGTGCAAGTTCATTTCATCTCCATCAAAATCGGCGTTGTAAGGTGAAGTACAACTCAGGTTCATACGAAATGTTGACCATGGCAAAACTTTTACTCTGTGACCCATCATACTCATTTTGTGTAGTGTTGGCTGTCGATTGAAGATAACCAAGTCGTCATCTCTCAGATGGCGTTCGACTTTGTATCCATATTGTAAATGCAAATCTGAAGGTTTTGGGTGGAATCTCAAGTCTATCCTCTCGCCATTGTCTCGAACAATGTACTTGGCCCCAGGGTATTGCGCATTGCCTCGGCGTACCAACTCCTGCATTCTATCTATATTGAAAGGTGTTACTAACTCTGGGAAAGTCAAGTTTTGAGCAATAGACCTGGGTACTCCAACTTGATCAATACGCAAGTTTGGATCTGGCGTAATGACAGTACGTGCTGAGAAGTCCACACGTTTTCCCATGAGGTTTCCTCGGATCCTTCCTTCTTTGCCCTTCAGTCGCGCCTTAATTGCTTTAAGTGGTTTTCCCGACTTTTGCATAGCTCTGCAAGCAAGTAATACTTCATATTAAAGAAATGAAATGGTAATGAGATCAGAGAAAACGTGTAGGTAGAATGTAGCAAAACAAAATGCTAGTATTTTTTTGTAATAGTAATAAGGTAATGAAGATAATGAAGTACAGTGATATTATTAACACCTATGTAATAAATATAATAATTAATTAATAAATGTTTGAGAGTTTTGAGACATATATATTATAGATAATTACTTAAGATACATAATATGCACGAAATTCAATCATGACCATATAATTTTCCCATTTTAAAAATCCTATCTTCATAATGTTTACCAATAAATGGATAAAGACATTAATATTGTGATTAGGCGTGTTTACACCTGGCGCGAGGAATACGCCGCGCGCGGGAGCTCGGCTAGTGCGGACATGCCTCGCCCGAGGCATTGCTGCCGCGCGTGCGTTTGCCACTGCCTCAGGCGAGACTCGAACTCGCGACTCTGGGAAACATGCCCATCGCTCTGACCAACTGAGCTACTGAGACTATACCTGATGGTTGGGAATTTCTCCACCATATCCTTTATTTAAAAAGAAAAAAAAAACACGCCAGACATCAAATTATGCGCACGGAAACTCGTGCCCTCAGCACCAGCCTGTGATATCACGTCTATAATACCTAAATCTTGCGTGCTTGCCTAAATATCATAATTATCCATAATTTAATACCTTAGGAAAAATACAACAAAATTACAAGGCTGACTAAAACTTACTTTGGCATACCCGGCATGTCATTATCAACAAAAGTAGCCACATGGAACTGCAGCATTCTAATATTGTCAGCAAGAACGTGGGCTGCAGCACCCGACAGTTCATTCCTCATCAACTCATTGTTTGCTTTGATGATGTCAGCTAGTTTGTGCGTCAGATCGTCCTGATTCTTGGCAGCTCCAAACATGACCACAGCGGGCCGTACTGACAGTGGTGGCACAGGGAGGACTGTCACTATCATCCAATCCGGCCTAGCAAATTTGGGATCCATTCCCAGAATAAAGGACTCCTCATCTAAAAATAAACCATATATTATTACCTGAACTGGGAACTGTACATTTGTTTATGATTGAGGATATGATTTCCCTTTATAGTAGGATGAGATGGGAAGACGACATTGTGCAGGTAGCTGGCCGTACCTGGAGCATAGTGGCATTAGATCGGAGAGAGCGGAGAAGGTTGGAGGAGGCCTTTGCCGAAGGACAAGCAGGCAAAGAATACAAAAGATGGGAGATAATAGAGAGATAATGGGCAACTTATTTTTTTTTGTTTTGTAAATAAAGGCTATTTTATTTTATTTTACAGTAGGATCAGCAGTGATCACTCAAAGCAAGTAAAATAACTATAATAGGGAGCATTACGCATGAGATTGGGTTGAATTCAAGTGTGCCCATATGCCCCCAAATTACATAACACTATTGTACAAATGAATATAACCTGTGCATAATTAACTCAGTTCTCACCAGTTATGTGTTTCAGAATCTCCCACACTCTTTCAGCAGTAATGATAATCTTTTTCTCTTGTGAATCTTCATTGACATGTTTCCATTCCGCAGAGAGGTCAAGTCCCTGCCTCCTGATGGAGGGCTGGTAGTGACCGCAACCTCCATGACCGGAGCCTTTTTTAGCCTCCTCTCCTTCTTTTCCTATATCCATGTCTTCGCCACCCTCACAAATATTTTTGCCTTTACACAAGTCATACACATATGTCAACCTTTTACGAGGCTGTCCTTTTGATTTCATCACAACTTCTTTTATTTTTGGATTTGTCTGCAATGATAAAATTGTTCATTTCAAATCTGTCCTACTTTAAATTTAAGACATTAAACGATTATTTTCATGTATGTACAATGAAAACATAATTTATAGGAAAACTTACCGGACTGACAAGAAGTTTTGAACAATAAAAACATACACATCTTAATATTTTAATAGTTTTTGTTATGAAACCAATATGAAATACTGGTTTGGCTAGATCAATATGGCCAAAGTGTCCAGGGCATTCTGTCATGTTGCCAGCGCACGTCTGGCATCGAGAGCTTCTGTCGATCACCCCTTGTCGAGGATCCATGAGGCCCCCAAGCTTGGGCCTTCCGCCTTCCATGGTCTCGGGGTAGCGGATACCCCCCTCCGTGACTGACATACGTCGCTAAAAAAGACAAAGTGTTTAAATACACGTATTTCAAAATAGTTGTAACGTATTGTAAAATGTTTTTGCAGATTAGTATAGTAGACATCACAGAGGAATAAAGGAAATAAATTTGTGACCGTGATAAATAAACGAAATACTCTTGAACAACGCAAACAGATAACACCACAATACAAGCGCAACTGCGTGACCCGTATAGACATGCGAATAATATACAAATTCAGAAGAAGACCGTAACTTGATTTTATTTTCATCATATAGAGAACTTAAAACAACACAGTTTTTATAACTTACTATTTCATCAGGTGATATTATACCAAATTGCACCTTTTTTACTTGGCGCAGAGGCGCCTTAGAGTCATTCGTGGTCGCCATTTTGAATGACTCTGTGAGTGTGAGCTCTATCTGCATATCTGACATTTTTTCTTTATTTTGGTAGACTTCAAAAGTATTGCCAGAACACAGTTTGATTTTACCCCTAACTTACCCCTAGGGTCGTAATTAAAAATGGGTTTGCCCATGGCTCGATCGAAAAGGTCGTTTCTTACGGGAAATTTGGCGGCGCTTACGTCATTTTTACTTACGTCCTTTCACTATGGGTTTTTGAATGATAACTCAAAAACGGCTCAACCGATTTATTTCAATATAGTTTTTATTGAAGGTACTCATTAGGCTTCAGTTTCATGATTTTTTTCAAAATTTTAGGACCCACGATTCAAAAGTTAGATGGGGGGGGGGACGCCCTGTTTTAAACTTTCGGAGCTATCATTTCCGAAAGTATTAGTTTTATCCAAAAACTGTTTTAGAAAACCCTAATTATTTTTAAAAGACCTATCCAACGATACCCCACACAACTTGGTTGGAACGAAAAAAATTTCGCCCCCCACTTCACGTGTACGGGAGGTACCCTAACAAAATATATTTTTCGCGTTTTTATTCTACCGTTTTGTCGGCTTGGTTAACGCACACATTCAAACCAAATTTCAGCTTTCTAGTGCTAACGGTCACTGAGCTAGACCGCGGACGGACGGACGGACGGACGGACGGACGGACATGGCGAAACTATAAGGGTTCCGTTTTTGCCATTTTGGCTACGGAACCCTAAAAAGGTGTCCGCCAAGTCAGAGAAAAAACAACTTTGAAATCGCCAAATCGCGATCGTAAAAACATTATATATACTTAAGTAAATATTAGAGGTCACGAAATAAAACTACATAAATATGATTCAGAATATTAATGCTTTATTTAGTAAATCTAAATTAAAATAAAATTTGTATGTAAGCTTAGTTACAATTTTCATTTAATTGGTAACCTAAAGGTTTAATTTTAATTTAATTTAAAATTTAAACATATTTATTTATTTTCCCGGTTATTCATAAAAGTGACAGATACAGGCCTCTACAAATGTAAGCTACTGCGATTTTTAAAAGCGGTATTACACATTGCAACCTGCAGGGGGGTCGTTCTCGCGTTTCGTGCAAATCGGTATTATATGAGATTTACCAAAAACCTTGTGATGTTTTAGAGTAACTGTTAATGCAATGTTATTAGATAGGGTCTAAGGTATATTTATCACTATAAAGCAAATGGTAAAAGGTGTTACTTTTCTGTATATCTGTAATAAATACCCCCTTTTTTCATTCATCTCTACATGAAACTCGTGAAGGTATAACTTTAGCTTTAAACTTGACCTCAAAAAATTTGCAATAGAATCCTCGTTGTTTGTCCAATCAACAACTAATTAAGTTAAGATTTTAATCATATAATATTAGCATCTGGATACTAACAACTAAATTTTTACAGCCATATAAGTGTATGGTTCCAACAATTTCTTCATTACCGCCGCGAGAAAGAGATTATCTATATTTCGGTATATATATTTTTTATTACTCCCGGCCGGTTTCGGCCACGGCGACTGCTTCAACTCCGGGATTGCTGGCGCTCATGCGCCCTTATGTGACTCACATAGCCGATCTTGTTTACAAAGGCTCGTGCGCATAATGGACATGTGAGTACACCATTTTGATAGTTGTATATGATAGCCGCAGGTGGTCGGGCTTTCAGCTCATCTCGCCGAACATCAAGTTCCGCTAGTCGGCGAGATTCAAAGTCAGCAGTTTTCTGCTGAATTTGTGTCCGCCATTTTGGACGGTTGGTAGCCTGTTCTTCCCATTGCCATGGGTTGAGGTCACAGTTTTTCATGTGGCGCTTAAGCACATCCTTGTACCGGAGGAGTTGTCCGCCTTGCTTACGCCTGCCCTCCTCCAGTTCGGAATAAAAGATGCGCTTTGCCACACGAGCCTCTGCCATCCTTGAAACATGACCGCTCCAACGAAGTTGTCGCCTCATGAGGTAGACTTCGATACCACCAACGTTGGCTCTCCGTAAAACTTCAGTGTTCCGAACGCGGTCGGACCAGCGGATGTTTAAGATTTTACGGAGGCACTTTAGGTGGAATCGGTCTAGAACGCGGATGTGACGACGGTATACGGTCCATGTCTCAGAAGAATATAAGATGTTAGGCAACACAACAGCCATGTAAATTGATATCTTTGTACCTAGCTTCAAGTCATGTGAGCGAAAAACCTTGGAATCCAGCTTACCAAAAGCCGCAGCAGCGGCTCCGATCCTGCTGTTGATCTCGGAATCAAGGTCACACGAAGATGTTATCATGCTCCCCAAGTAACGAAACTTGTCGACCTGCTTTAACACGTCATCGCCAAGTTTGACAGTCAGTGCTTCGTGACCATGAATGTCCAGAGACATTACTTCCGTCTTCTTAACACTTATTTTTAATCCAAACTTGCAGCATGACTCATAAAAGCCGGTCAGAAGTTGTTGTAGGTCGCCTGGGGAATCCGCAAGAAAGCACAGGTCATCCGCATACATAATCTCTGTTATGAGATCATACGACACTTTAGTGCGTGACTTGAACCTAGCCAAGTTGAAGAGGTGGCCGTCAGTGCGAAAACGGATTCGAATTCCTCTTCGTCCATTGGGACTGTGCAAAACATCCCGAACCACGACAGCAAAGTAGAGAGCGAAGAGTGTGGGTGCCAGTACGCACCCTTGCTTTACCCCACAGGTAACGGGGAAAAATTCAGACTCATCACCATCCACAGCGACGCAGCACTCCATGTCATCATGTAACAGTCTTAGGAGTCGAATGAATTCGTCCGTGCAGCCTAATTTTTCCAACACCATCCACAGTGCTTCACGAGGAACACTGTCAAACGCCTTCTCAAGGTCAACGAAGCAGAAAAACAATTTTTGACCCTGTTCTCTAGTTTTTTCCTGTACTTGACGTAACGAGAAAATGGCTTCACAGGTCCCTCTATCAGGTCGGAAGCCAAACTGGGTTTCCGGCAAAATCTCTTCAGAGAGCTTCAAAAGGCGGTTCAAAAGTACTTTGGCGAAGACTTTTCCGGGGATAGTCAAAAGCGAGATACCACGGTATGAGTTGCAGTCTGCACGGTCACCCTTGTGCTTGTACAGCGCCCTTATGCGAGATAGCTTGAAGCTATCCGGGACACTTTCATCCTCCCACATACGAACAAACAGAGACCATACAGACGAGTGCAACTCATCACCTCCGTATTTCAGCAATTCACCTGGTATAAAGTCAATTCCCACCGCTCTCTTGTTCTTTTGCTGCTTGATGGCAAGTACCACCTCGTCGTATAGAGACGATGTATAGCGGCTACCGTCGGTAAAATATATCGTTCGTGGCTCAGTTGGCCTCTTGCTACCGCAGGGTACGCCCTTGTGTCGCTATTGGCGAACTTTCGTAGATTTTCTGGTGTCGAAAAGGGGTGTGGTACGAGTTTTAATTCATCGCCATCCAGCGATTTATACAGTAAGTACCAAGTGTAATACGTTGTAATTATACCTATTATATGTGTTTTTAAGTTGCCTTGCACGTGGCTCATTCTGGAAATTGAAGGTCAGATATCAATCGACTTAGGCAGCCAAAACTACTAAAACTTCATTCATATCTGTTTCATTCACTTCTTTTCCTTCCAATTTTAGAAGGGAAGGTAATGAATGAATTAAGAAGGTAATGATAATTATGTTCGAGGTTATACATTCAAAGAAATTAACGAAAAGGCATCGACAAAAGAATCTTCTGATGTTAAAAAATTTAATAAAGAGGTGCCAGGTCTGGATTCATAGTCTGAAAACGACATACCTGGTGAAATACCGAAGTTTGATGAAACAAATACAGAAAAGCTACCTACTCGTATACTCAACGACAAAACTTATGATCAGAATCAGGACTCCCCGACCATTCGAAACATTATTAATATAGATGATGCTGCACTCCTCGACCAAATTGATGACCAGACTTTTTTGGAGACAAGCAAAATAGATTCACCTAATACAACCATAAATGCCATACCCATACCATAAATACCAGAACCCATAAATAAAACGGCAGAATATCTCCTTATGTCACAATATTGCCAAACGTTAAATTTGATTGGCAGAACTCTAAATTTTGTCTAAAAGCTTCAATCCGGTCAACACGAGTTCAAAAAATGTATATCTGGTACTAATGAGCAGGAAATTTTCACAACGGATACTAAAAATGATACTATACTTTACTTACTTACTTACTGCAGTGGCGCAGCGACCCAAAATGGATCTTGGCCTCCGACACTAAAGATCGCCAGGCTTCTCTGTTCACAGCCGTCTCTGTCCAGTCAAAGGCGCCCAGCGCGGTGAGGTCCTTCAGCACCTCATCTTTCCAGCGGTACCTAGGACCTAGGACGCCCAGATGGTCTTCGACAAGGCGGCTGGCCAGAGTATGCTCTCCAGACAGCAGCACGATCTTCACCCATACGAACTACGTGTCTGAGCCATCGGAGTCTGGCGGCTTTGGTTTCCCCAATGATGTTCAGCTCGGACACCAGATCTTCAATTTCCTGGTTCTTACGGTGCTTCCAGGTTCCATCCTCTCTGCGAATGGGTCCCAGTATTTTGTGGTAGATTCTTCGCCCAGCCACCAGCAGTGCCTGTTCTTCTTTTTGAGTTAGTGTCCAAGCTTCACGTCCTTATGTCAATATTGGTCTTATAATGGTTTTGTATAAGCGCAGTTTCGTCTTTCTGATCATTAGCTTGGACACCAACACTTTGTGTAGAGCAGCTGCGCAACAAAGAGCGCTCTGGGTCTGGACCTGTATCTCGTCTTCCCTCTGGTTAGTATCAGTAACGATGAATCCAAGATACTTAAACCTATCCACCCCCTTGTACGAGGTATATCCTACCGTGAGAAGTTTCCTACGAATCTATGTGTTTCTGTATCTCTTCATATAAAGGTATTCAGTTTTTTCGTGGTTAATTCGTAGGCCAACCTTTACAGCTTCTTCCTCTAGTTTCTGGGCGGACCTGCAGATGCTTGCTTCGGTTTCTCCCATATAAGTGCCAGATCGCCAGCATACCCTACAATCCGATGTCTCCCATTTAACTCTACTCCGCCATCAGGGACAGTGGCCTTCTTAATGATATATTCAAGCGCCAAGTTAAATAAGCTAAGGGAGAGCGCATCTCCTTGTTTGAGCCTATTTTTAGCTTTAGGCTTTTCTGAAATCCACAAAGAGGACATTACAGCTCTGGGCACATTCCCACTTCCGACCAGATATGCTGAATTATGTGGAACACTCTTTCCCGTTGGGGCTGGAAATATGGAGGTACGGCTTAATACTTCCATACTTCACTTGGCAGTCAGTCAATGCCAGGAGCTTTGTTATTTTTTAGCCTCATGATCGCCTTGGTGATCCGGATCAAAAGATGGTGGGGGCACTGGTTCGTAATTGCTTTCTGCTGCTATGGAAGTGTTCTGACTTAACGGGCAGTTGAGAAGGTCACTAAAATAATTCCTCCACAGGTGTTTCTGCTTCTCTGGGTCAAATGTAAGGTTACCCTCATTATCTATTAGGGCCTGCGTTTTAGGTTGACAACCCTTCCTTGTCACCCTTACCTCACGATAAAAGAGTTCAGTCTCAGATGCTATTATGAATATTTCCATACTTGATACCAAATCGTCTAGGTGTTTCCGTTTCGCCTGCCTTATGGTGTTTTTACAATTTTGGCGCATCGTCGCATATTTAGCAACCCATATGGTGTCTTGGTCCGCTAGTATCTTAAGATGCCTTCTCTATTCAACTGCCTTTTCACATTCTGGGGTCTTTTAATCGATACTACCTACATAATTCTAATTACATTTATTTACATAGAAGTGTGTGTAATTAGATTTACGCGGGCAGAATTGTTTGAAAATTTGCCAAACTCAGGCAAGAAATAAGAAGAATATTAAAATATCTAATTACTTTAAGATAAATTTAATCATAAAAACTATAGGTAGGTACGCGAAAGAATTCTGACACGCATGAGCTGGTTTATAGTTGTCATTATCATAGAGTAACTTATATAGTAGAGCAGCACAGCCTAAGAACTTTTTAAAGCTCAAGTCAATTGCGCCCTCTATCCGAAAGCCCCCTAAAGTTACCGTAAATGTAAGAGGAAATGTCACCTGCACTGCTACTCCATCTAGTAGCTACTAGTGTACTACTAGTACGCAGGCCAAGTCAGCTTGATTGTCCGTGCGCAGTGCTTTAGACACTCACTCTTAATGTTAATTTTTTTAAGAATGGTTTTTTTTCAATAAATACAGCTTTTATGTTTGATTTCATGAGTTTGTTTCATTACATTCTATTGGAAAAATTACCATCCCATGGAATTTTCATTTCTTTCCTTTTTCAATCATTAAAATCTCAGCATATTTCATTACCAGCGCGTAGTTCATTACCAGAAGTCTCATTAAATAGAAAATAATAAGGTTATGACGGTGCCTTTCCCATAAAAATGTTAATCAATGAATCCACTCTTCATAAACACCAAAAAAGTTACCAAAAAAGATAAAAATTAGAAATCAAGAGAATATCACCGATTTGCACGAAACGCGAGAACGACCCAGGGCCCAATCTGTCAGGTTGGAAGGTGTAATTGAAGGTAGGGCCCGTAGGGAGCTGCAGGACGGGTAGGAAGAGGCAGGGTACACAACAGATTGAGCCCTGCAGGTTGCAATGTGTAATAGCCGTTTAATATATTGCGGTTTTGTTATCCATCGATTGATTTCGTTGTACGAACGGCTATTAGACATTGCAACCTGCAGGGCCCAAACTGTTGTGTACCCTGCCTCGCCCTTCCCCTCCTTCAGCTCCCTATGGGCCCTGCCTTTAATTACACCAACCAACCGGACAGATTAGGCCCTGCAGGTTGCAATGTCTAATAGCCGTAGGTGATGTGACTGATGTGTTGCGCCTTACAACAATGTGGGTTCCATTAGCTAAAAGGTAAATCGTATAGTTCTCCTCCATATCAATGTTAGACTAATCAACATCTACCTAACTTCTGTTTGAAAACCTAGGTAATGTGTACCGATGGTGTTCTTACAATAGATGATTAGTTATTAGTCTTATTAGTTTAAATAGTATAATAACTAGGTATACAGGGTGGATTTTCTTTTTGGGTCAGTGAGGGCAGCTATTAGATCCCGTGCTGCTACGCGAAGACCTTCCCTCGATTTCAAATTAATGAAGATTCGCGTTTACAGATTTTGGAAAAAACATACAGGGTGCGAGAAAAAGGTCATTTTTAGCAAACTTTTTTTTTATGCCATTTGATCCCATTCCTATCCAGGATCAAAAGCTTGTATGGGACCAAAAAAAAATTTCCGGCTAGAAAAGGCACAAATCGAGGAAGCATTATCCCATACATTTTGTATGAAAATGAAAACTCTTATTTTTCACATGCAATTTTTTCATGCCAGTCGATTCCAATCCTATTCAGGATCAATAGTTTCCATTGGGTCAATGTACGGTAATGTACCAAACAGCCACAAAATGAAAAAACTTTTTCCATCGTTTCAAGTGCCTTAGAGACACTTGATATGAAAACCGATTTCATACTACTTTGCAGGCCTAGGCCCGTAATGCACTATTACTGTAATTTTAGTTTTCGAGACTCAGCTGTTATCTTAACAGTGTTTAGCCCAAGTTGCCCTACTCATCAGATGACGGAGATGAAGAGCTGTAAAATGTACAAGTGGGAGAGTTTTCTGAAGTAACTGGTGAATACGTTGGACTGGTCGGAGAATACGCAGGGCTGGTATCAGTAAGAGACATAGTTAACGAAGGAGAATCTATTAAAGGTGATGAACAATTTGGCGTCGATAATGAACAAGATGGTGACGTTGGTGAATATGCTGGTGATACAGCTGCTGTTGAGAAGTAATACGGAGTTGTAGGAGAGTACGCGGGACTTGTAGGAGAATAACCTTGGTTTTTTGTGGAGTAAATAGGACTTGAAGGAGAGTATACAGGACTTGTTGGTGAGTAACTGGAGCTTATTGGGAAATGGGCAGGGTTTGAAGGAGAGTAATCAGAGCTTGAAGGAGAATAGGTGGGGCTCATAGAAGAGTACGCGGGGCTTACTGGAGAATAAGCAGGTTTTTTTGTAGAGTAAATCGGACTTGAAGGAAAGTATGTAGGACTTGTTGGTGAGTAACTGGGGTGTGTTGGAGAATGAGCAGAGCTTGAAGGAGAGTAATCAGGGCTTAAAGCAGAATAAGTGGAGGTCATCGGAGAATAGGAGAGTGTGGTTGCTGTTATGCTTGATAACAATGAAGAATATGATGGAGACGCAGGGTTGTATACGGGACTAGTAGGAGAGTAACAGGGTGACGATATGGTGAGAGATACAGTTCCGTGTGTGGGACTCGACGAAGAATATAAAGGACTTGATGGAGAATAAAAGGGACTAGGAGAAGTAGGTGAATAGCTCGGAGAAGCGGGGGTATAGGCTGGACTAGTCAGTGAATAACTCGGCGAATTTGGTGAATAACTAGGTGATGATAGGGAATAAAACGGTGAAGATGCTGGGTACTCCGGAGATGAAGGTGAGTAACTTAGCAAGGCCGGGGAGTATATCGGAGACGTGGGGGAATATTCCGAATGTGTGTGCTTTTCTGAGTATTGAGTTGAATGTTGAGTAGGTAACGTTGCTGAATGTACGTTGGTAAATGGGAAGTATTGTGAGGATGTTCCAGTGGGAGATGTCATCGGTAAGTAGCCAGGTGAACCAATCTGCTGTGACCATGCGCTGTAACCAGTTGAGGAATCTGACTCGATAATCGGTGAGAAACATGGACCCCCGGTAGTCGTGGCACTTCCATCTGTAAATACGGAACACATTATTTGCAAAAACTATCAGAAACGTATCCAAGTCGTACAAAGAAGCTTCCGAAAAAGTATCTTACGATATCCTGGCGTGTTCTGCGTAAACCAAGGTGTGGTTGGTGTCGCTATCGATGGCGTTTTTTCGCCAAAAAACATAGAACCAACTCCAAATCCTATACCTGACCCTAAGCCGTTTATGAGCTTAGCACGTCTACATTTCGTGTCGTCTATTAGTAAATCAAAACAACCTGAAAAAGAAGAATCGCATTAATCATAAATCCATTTCAGGACATGAATATTATATTATAACATTATCTTCACAGCTAAGCCAAACCTTACCTGTGCCTAATCTTGGCAATTGGCCCATGATTATATTTTCTGAGACACCTCTCATAGGGTCGACTTCAGCGTGACCAGCGGCATCAAATAGAATGTCTCCCGTTTCTTCGAAAGAACACCTCATGAGTGCACCAGTGTCCTGCCTGTTGATGCCGTGACGTGTAATAGCCATGAGATGACCCTTGGCCGTCATAACGTCGCAAAGCAACGATAGATGTCGGTAATTCACATAAAGCCCATAAAACTCCAAGACGGCTTTTATCTCCTTTTCCAAACATTTCCGCACAGCCTCAATTCCTAAAACTTGGAATACTTCACAAATATCGTTGCTGTATGTTCTAATGGGGTCCACTCCCTGTTGTGCTAGAACTTTAAGTAATGAAGTACCATCGGTCTCTAGTAACCATTCCGCGATTGCCTTAAATTCGCCTTGTTCATTAATAATAATTCGTTTCTTCGCATCAGTCTGAGGTAAGTGCATGTACACTTTATCAATAGCTTCTATACCTTGAAGAGTCATATCCGATAATATATTAGATTCAATATATTTTAAAAATACGTCATCTTCCATTTTATCTGCTTTTTCCTCGTCATTGTCCTCGAAATTGTGTACGTCGTTGTTAATAACTCTTATACGTAGTACAAGCTTCTCAGCATTGTCATCGTTGAAGATGCAATTCAAATCTCCCCCAAAATCTGCATTTATTTTTTCTGCGATCTGTTCCATGGTAAATTTCTTTTCGGTCATTCTCTTACGATCCAGTTCAATTCGTAGTAGCCAAGGCGACATCTGTGTGGGATCGAAGTCTGGCATTTCATAGTAAGCTGACACGAATTCTTGATCTTCGGGAATAACTGTATTTAGAGGTTCAGGGTCATAGTAAATGGCAGTATTAGCAGTTACTTTACGTAGTGTAGTGTGTTCCAGCCTGGAAAGGATGTCTTTAGCTTTGTCAGCGTCTCGTGCTGCCCCACCAGCTAAGAATACAGTTAGTGAAGGTGCTTTTGGTTTTTTTGAAATATTAATTAGCTCATTTAGTCTCGGCACACCAAGAGTAACATTTTTAGATGACACTCCAGCAAAATGGAAAGTATTCAATGTCATTTGCGTAGCAGGTTCCCCTAACGACTGCGCAGCAAGTGCTCCTACCATTTCCCCAGGGTTAACTTGGGCCTGTTGAAAACGACTCTCAATTTCTCCGAGCAGCCAATCAAAAGCTTCAGCTGTTAGTCGGTGGCCTTCTGTCACAACTTTCGCACAAAGTGTTGATCTTACTAAACATTGAAACAACATGGTGGCATTTTCATTGGCTTGTTTTGAAATATTGTCATCACCAACTACAATGATGCACTTTTTCAAAACATCTTTAACTCCTTGAATTACTTTGGTAGGGCTTAGATCAGTCGGCATCTTTTTATTAATATGAAAGATTTGTTGAGCGTTCCAAATCATTCTTCTCAAATTGCAAGGCAATACAGCTTTACAATCTCCACTACGGAAAATTTGGCGCAAAAATTGCCTGTCCTTGTTAAGTTGGTGCCATTCATCTTCAATTTCAGAAATAATGTTACCAGATTCTTTGAGTTCTTTTTGAACATTTTCATTGAATACGGTTGAGAGATATTCTTCGTTTGAAATATCAAACTTAAATCTGCTCTCAAAAGCCTTGTTTGAAGGTTTTACCGTTGGGAAGTTTTGTGATTCAACCGTTTCTCCAGCTAAGCCATCTTCGCCATATGTTAGTTGAATTACTTGGTCAACCGAGTTACGTACAGTTCCATCATAATGTACCATTACAGATTCCATGGCCTTTATAAGTCGACGTTGAATGTAACCTGTGTCAGCAGTCTTCACGGCGGTATCAATAAGACCTTCACGACCGCCCATAGCATGAAAATAGAATTCTGAAGGAGTTAAGCCCGCAAGGTATGAATTTGCCACAAAGCCTCTTGACTCAGGGCCATAATCATCTTTGATGAAGTGGGGCAAGGTCCTTTTCCGGAAACCAAATGGAATACGTTTGCCTTCAACATTTTGTTGCCCAACACAGGCAATAACCTGTGAAATATTTAAACTCGAACCTTTCGATCCTGAAATCACCATAGCTTTCAGGTTATTGTACTCAGTTAGTGATTTCATGGCTGTACTGCCAGTCTTGTCACGTGCGTCGTTAAGGATACTGTTAACTTTATTTTCAAATGATTGTTTGAGCGTATTGCCAGGAGTAGGATCCAATTCCATGCTATGTGCTTTTTGCGTAACCTCCACAACATCATCTTTTGCTTTAACAATAGCTCGTTGAATCTCTCTATACGTTTGAGGATCTGCGATTGTGTCTTCAATACCTATCGAGTGACCTTCAATCAACAGCCAATTATTGATCACTGTTTGAATATTGCCATAGAAGTTAGCAGCTATGTCATGCCCTAGTTCCAACATGCAGATATGAAGTAGTGAGCCAGCTGACGCGCCCAGAGATTTTTTGCATAATATTCCCATAAGGAGTTCTCCATTCTCTACTACTACTTTTAAATCTCCAGACGAAATCCATCTGTCGCTGCTAACATCTTCATCAGAATTCATGGATATCATATTAAGTTTTCCCGGAATTATCAATGTAAAGAGTTGTTTTCCAGACCATAGTGCTCGTGGTTTTAAAATGCAAGGTTGCGGTATTTTACCATCCCAAGTGGGTAAAAACATTACAAGGTTCATTATCTGTTCTTTGGTTAAGAACACGTCTCTCTTCGTCATTTTTCTAACAGCAGTGAGTGTATCTTGTACGATTCCCATGACGGGTTTGTTAGATTGTGCGGTGATTATTTGTCTAGGCGTTAAGTGGATATTCTCAACTTCAGCCCTTGTTTCCATTGATTGAGGAACATGCAAGTTCATTTCATCGCCATCGAAGTCTGCGTTATATGGAGAGGTACAACTCAAATTCATACGAAATGTTGACCATGGCAATACTTTTACCCTGTGCCCCATCATACTCATTTTGTGTAGTGTTGGCTGACGATTGAAGATGACCAAGTCGTCGTCTCTCAGATGGCGTTCCACTTTGTATCCAAATTGTAAATGTAAGTCTGATGATTTTGGGTGGAACCGCAAATCTATTCTTTCTCCATTGTCACGAACAATGTACTTAGCACCTGGGTACTGTGTGGGTCCGCGGCGTACTAATTCTTGCATTTTATCAATATTAAACGGTGTGACCAACTCCGGAAAAGTTAAATTCTGCGCAATAGATCTTGGTACTCCCACTTGATCGATACGTAAGTTGGGATCCGGTGTAATGACGGTACGTGCTGAGAAGTCAACACGTTTTCCCATTAAATTTCCTCTTATCCTTCCTTCTTTTCCTGATAGTCTTGCCTTGATAGCTTTCAGTGGTTTTCCTGATTTCTGCAAAGATCTGGGAAATAAAACAAATATGATAAATTGTGGTCAGCTACCTATAATTGCAAATACAAAATATTGAGGATATAAACATATTAGTGCCAGTATTTTTTTATCCGATCCTATTTTAAATTAAAGCCTACTAGGAGATGGGCATATGGCCATATGAACTTATGTATCGTAGGTATGTATTCTGGGTTTTCTACGATAACACGTTCTACCAGACAAACAATCTATCTTAGACTGCAAAAGGTACCTACTCTTGTTAGTTTTTGAGATGCTGCTAATGGAAAGTCCCATAAAACCACGCAGCGGCGCACTTTACAGGTACAATCACCGGCAATAGTATCTTCCTACACATACCTATGCCGCAAAAATATGTGACACGTTCTTATGGCCCTACAAATAAGAGCTTGACACATATTTTTGCAGCCTTCGTTAAGGAAGATACTATTGCCGGTGACTGTACAAAAAACACAGAGATTTGCTTGCGGAAATCCCAGCACTGGGTGTTGCAGGGTTACACCATAGTAGGTATTTAAGGATAATAATTATATAAATTAGTCATATGTTGCTTACAAGCAATTCCGCGTATTTTCATGTTGAGCTTGTGTATCGTATTTTTCTGATCCAAAGACGTTACCTTGGACAATTTTCTCCTTTCAGTTGCTTATGTAAGTACAGTAAGCATCAGAGATATGTGACCCCCCTCCAGCAATAGACAAATGTGGTCGCTAGTTCGAACCCCAGCATAAGAATCACACTTTTTGCTTTTTTTTTACTTTTGTTTTATAATCCTGGTTTTAATATTTTTTTACATTACCACAAATATTTATTTTATACGTTTTGTTATTCCTTATTACCTACTCAGTTATTAACTCGGAAAATTAAAATTACCCTTTTAATCAATTTTTAACTAGAACAATAATTTCGTTAACTTCACAAGAGTCCGTGCAGCGTGATGGATAGTGTAACAGACTAGTAAACACTAGGTTCGCGGTTCGAATCTACGTAGAGGATACTTTTTGTATTTTTATACTTGTTCTTTTTTATTAATAATTTATTAACATCCTATTTAATATAGTAAGTTTCATTAAAATAGAAGTTAAAATCTTTTTTTTAAGGACTAATAATGAAAATTCCATAGTCACTGGTAACTTTTTATTAACTAAAAAGTAGGTATTTAAATACTATTATATTAAATATTGTTTACTAACTGAATAATGGGGGTAATATATATATATATATATGACAGTAGATATATTATGCGTGTTCTGTAAACTGATTACTATATATTTTACAGCTAAATATTTACTAGTTAAATTATAATGTGTAGTCAATTATACATCAGTGAAACTTAAAGTTAACAAGTAAAATACCTTTAGCTTAACTCTTACTGTTTAAAATTGTGGTATTGGTGGTCTGCATGCTGTTAAACTTTATAAGGCATTACACTTTGGTTGTTTACTTTAGATTATACCTACATTTTACTTCATTGAGTAGAACCGTAAAAACAAGTCGGGTCATAACTTTTTTTATAAGTAATACCAAACTACTCGGTTAAAAGTGAAATGTATAGTTTCCCTTTTCTTTGATTATAAATTAATATTCTTATTGCATTTAACACAATTTTTCAGTTATACTTTAGACAGAGATGGCGGGACACAGCGGTGGGAGTTGTGGAAATTGCGGGAAGAGGCTTTTAAGTATAAAATGGGCTATTCAAATAACAATTTCAAAAATGAGTATAGGCTAGACCGCCCCTCGCCCTATTAGTCTGTATGCCATTATCAATATGTAATACGTAATCTAAACCAGCTATTTAACGTTGCAAAGAGAAACGACATGTTATCAAAGATAACAATTATTCATCTCTTAGCCCGTTACCAATGCAATGCAACCTTACCACAATCTTAGTAAGCATAGGGTATTTCTCCACTAATTAGGTCGAATTCAAACAGCTCCCATTAAAGTTACATTGAAATTTCCTATTAACAGAAACACTTTATTCAGTCATGTCACATCAAATTGACTTGAAATAATACTAATGAAGAAGAATCCATGTTAAAAAAACTACATTAAATGGCTAACAATATGTATGGTTTTTAAGGTAGAAATTAACGAGTTACCTCTTGGAAAAGCCTACTTGTTTAAGCACTATCATGTTATTTGCAAAAAAACAATATAATTTGTTAGCCACTACTTATACAATAGCATTATACCTACTCATTATTTTAAAACTTGCATGGATTAAATGTTTGCCCAATAATGGAGAAATACCAACAACACATTTTTTTTTACAATTTTTACTAATAACATAGAGGAAAACCTTTTTTATCTTCTACCTGTTTTAGCCGGCTTTTCATGCTTGAAACCATGTTTGAACATACATTGGTGTTCCTCATCAATTCCCACTTTCTATAAACTTCTTCGTCTAAGTTTTGTCTTGATTTGACTTGTGTAGGGTCCCAGTTAAGCACCATAAATTCTCAATAGGATTAAGGTCAGGGCTTTTAGAAGGCCAATCTAATACAGTGATGTCTGTTTGTAAGGCTAACCACTCTTTCACTATACGGGAACGATGCACTGCACTATTGTCATTGTCATGCACCAATGATTTATGTCTTGCACTAAATAAATTTGTCCTTCGGGATAGGCGACGCGAACGGAAGGCAACATGACGTCACGTAACACTTCGAGGTATCGCTCGCTGTTCATTCGGCCTCCAACTTCAACGAGCTGCTCGGGCCCCATAGATGACATCCAGCCCCAATACGCTAAAAAAATATATCATGAGCATACCATAACTTGAAAAACGTAAAACTGAAATCACAGCTTTTTTTTAAAGTGCAGGTAATGAAAATTGTATACTTAATATAATATACCCACCTAATGATATCCTTCCGCTTGTTCTAAGGTCTAGCATATTTTTGGGGTCAAATCGCTCTCCACTTCTGCGCCACAATATTTTTCTTCCATCTTTGTCTGACTTAAAATATTTCTCGTCAGTAAATACGATATAACGAATCTCACCCATCTGCGAATCGTATTTCTCTGCAAGTAAAAATAGTATTAAATTTGCTCGTTTATGATGATAAAACTTAAAAAACTCAAATAGCTTTAAAAATAAACATGGCTCTAAGACTATACCTATTACTTCACATAAAAAAGCTGCCGATTAAAAGACTTTTCTGTTAAATATATTTTTCTATCTTATCCCATATATAGGTAAACACACGACAGTAAATCCTCACAAACAAAATCTGGTGGCTTAACTTATTGATAACATTTTACTTTTTTTACTAATAAATAAATGTCCCAATGGAGTCACAGGTTACAAACTTACCGTTATATTCAGTACTCGTGTGCTATTTGTTTAATACTTTTGTTCTCTTCCCAAAGAACCACAATTTTATCGAACCATATTGTCATTGAAACACAATAAAACGGACGGGGGCAGTTATTCAATTGCTTGAAATGCAAAAGGATTGTCGAGAGATCGTAATTGCGTTGCGACACAGGTATGATTCGCACACGCAAATTATGACTTACCCTCAGACAAATTTTCTCCACGAAATAACTAGACGCATTTACTCCAGTAAATTAAACCTTAAAATGTAATTGGTAAAAGTCGTTGTTAGTCGTCTGTGGAAATAAAATGAATAAAAATGAGGGTAGGAAAATATTGATAAACCAAAGATATTACTAATATGATCCAAGACAAGCTTGCAAAACAGGGACGAGTATAGATATAAGTAATAGTTGGAACAGAATATCTATGTTAAGGGACCTCGATGTCGATGGCGCTTACGCCATTATCAGCGATGCTCCAATAAAAATCCAACGATGCGCAACCCGATGCGGCGTAAGCGCCATTGACAATAAAGTCCATTTTTATAGATTTTGTCATAGTTCTCTATTGCCGGTCGGAACTGGTTCATATTTTTGTTGTGTAGTCCATGTGTTACGATAGCCCAGCGGAAAAAAGCCGGACTAATGTATCAGTGAAGCGAATGAGTGTGAGCCGAGGCCCCAGGATCGATCCCAGCTTAGCTGACAAGCAGATTTGAGATATTTCATTTTTGAAAGAATTAAATGACAGTGTGGTAAATGCCGATTCTCGTGTCGAACGAGAGTTCCAGTTTTACACCTAGGGGGGTCACGTATCTCTGACGCTGACTGTACCTATGAGTAAATGTAGCTCAACATAATAAGTACAAAGTATGCTTAATGGATATCTATCAGTAGACATAAACTTACTTCGGCATCCAAGGTTTGTCATTATCCACTAAAGTCGCTACATGGAACTGCAA
This sequence comes from Pammene fasciana, assembly GCA_911728535.1. Lineage (NCBI taxonomy): Eukaryota > Metazoa > Arthropoda > Insecta > Lepidoptera > Tortricidae > Pammene > Pammene fasciana. The sequence goes on along the minus strand of OU452276.1, from coordinate 12,128,868 downwards.
CATCTTTATATTGTTAGTTATAATTTGAGCTGCTGCTAGAGCCTCTTGGCATTTCTTCAGTTCATTGTTTGCTTTGATAATATCTGCCAGTTTGTGCGTCAAATCGTCCTGGTTCTTAGTTGCTCCGAACATTACAGCTGGCCGTACGGCGAGTGGTGGGACGGGTAATACAGTTACAATCATCCAATCGGGTCTGGCATATTTAGGATCCATCCCAAGAATGAATGCCTCTTCGTCTAAATTAAATAAAACAAGTTAATTCTAAATACTAATACTGCAATCTGCAATTATATTTTATCGTAAAAATATATAATGAGAATTATAAGACGTATTCTAACGTCCACGGTTATCGATCGATTCTACATTATCATGCTAGCTCATAGCTCATGATATTCTTATGGTGAAATAATATGGAACCAAACCTGTTATATGTTTAAGGATTTCCAATGCTCTTTCAGCGGATATGATTGTTTTTTTTTCATGTGTGTCTTCATTGACATGTTTCCATTCCGCTACGATATCCATGCCAACCCGTTTTATGGCGGGTTGGTAGTGTCCACAGCCTCCATGGTCAGAGACATTCTTAGTTCCCTGTCCTATTTTCTCGACATCAATAATTTCACCTCCTTCACAAATACTTTTCCCCTTGCATAATTCATACACCAAAGTCAATCTCTTGCGAGGTTGCCCTTTTGTTTTCATTACAGCTTCATTAAGTTTCGGGTTTGACTAAAATTCATATGCAAAATTTTATATTTGATATGGTTGATTTTATAATATTTTTAAAAGTATTTAACTTACCGGAGTCACAAGAAGTTTCGAGCAATAAAAACAAACACATCGTAATATTTTAATAGTCTTCATTATGAAGCCAATGTGATACACTGGTTTGATCAACTCAATGTGTCCAAAGTGCCCAGGGCATTCTGACATGTTTCCAGAACACGTCTGGCACCTAGAATGCCTGTCACTCACGCCCTGCCTTGGGTCCATTAATCCACCGAGCTTGGGTTTGCCACCTTCCATAGTTATAGGAAAGCGAATGCCACCTTCTGTGACTGACATACGCCTCTAAAAAAAACAATAGGTAATAAATAAAATATCTTTATTTTCAGGCAATTAGGGGCCAATAGATAAATACTTTAAAACTAGCATACAAAATATAAACCTAAAACTAGTATAAACTAGTAGTCCGCCTCGAACTGAGAACTCGCGATTTACTTGCAAACGAGTTGACCAATATAACAAGACCCCAAGGAGGATTTTTTTCTCCTTCTAGCTCCATAACCACTGATGGATCCCGCTCATATACGAACTTACAAATTTTATGTGTCTCTGCTACAGCCCCAAGAAATTTCATAAAGATCAGAAAAACGTTTCTAAAGTTATCGTCAGACAAACTATCGAAATCAAAAAGCCATCCAAATGCCGAGACGTCCCAGTAGCCAGGTGACAGTTCGGTTCGGTCTGGAGTTGTTTGTAAGAACTCACTTCGCTTTCGCTCCGCGAGTTCGAATACAAGCTATCATTTTGGCGCAATACGGTTTGCTGTTGTGCCACCTCCGGTATAGGACTCGGCAAGGTCCCCCACAACCGTCGAAACACCACACCCTTCGTGACCAATTGACTATACCTACCTACAGGTGCTACAAAAGGACTGATGATCAGTTCAAGGGCATAACTGATATCATAATCCGAGTTGGAAAACATAGGTAAACATTCATGGACATACATAAAATAAATATGAAACACGTCGATCCAGTCGGCCAACCCTCTGCATGAAACCATTTCTTTGCATAAAAATATTTTTATTAGTTAGAATACGATACCGAGGCATTATGCGTATACAGGGTGGATTTTCTTTTTGGGTCAGTGAGGGCAGCAACCAGATCCCATGCTGCTACGCGAAAATGGTCTTAGAAGACCTTCCCTCGATTTCAAATTAATGAAGATTCTAGTTTACAGATTTTGGAAAAAACATACAGGGTGTGACGAAAATTTCATTTTTGACAAACTTTTTTTATGCCATTGTATCCCATTCCTAAGAACCCAGGATCAAAAACTTGTATAGGAACAAAAAAAATCCAGCTAGAAAAGCCACAAATCGAGGAATACTTTTCCCATACATTTGTATGAAAATGAAAGCTTTTATTTTTCATGCCAATTTTCTTATGCCAATCGATTCCATTCCTGTTCGGTATCAATAGTTTCCATGGGGTCATAACTTACGATAATGTACAAAACAGCCACAAATAGAAGATGCTTTTTCCGTACTTTCCATTCCTTTCTCTTTTTTTAATACAACGACGGTGGCAAACAAGCATAGGACCCACCTGATGGTAAGCAGCTACCGTAGCCTATGGATTTTAAACTTTCGGAGCTACTTATTATTTACGAAACTATTTTTTTTTTTCAAAAAATGTTTAAAAGACCTATCCAATGATACCCCACACAATAGACTTGGCAATAGAGAAACGAAAAAAAAATTAACCCCCCACTTCATGTGTACGGGAGGTAAAGGTAAAAAATATTTTTCTAGATTTTATTCTACCACTTTGTCGGCGTGATTAATGCACATACTCATACTAATTATACCAAATTTCAGCTTTCTAGTGCTAACTTCTAAGTTCCTTGTTGACTACGGAACCCTAAAAAGAACCGATTTCTCTTAGGATCCGCTATGGAATAAAAAAAATTTAAATTGGAAAAAATAGAGGAAGTGGCCGATTTGCCGTAAAAAACAGGGAAATCACTGTAGGTGTGCCTATAATAGTTGAAGAGTTCCCTCGATTTCTCCAGGATCCCATCATCAGATCTGGACCTGGTGCCAATGCGACCAACTGTGAAGTATATAGTCCTTCAAACAATAAGATAATTCTCCAGATCGGTCCAGCCTTCTTCGAATAATCCATGATCATACATAAAAAAATATACCAAAAAAACAAAGACCCCGACGAATTGATAATAGTATGGGCGGAAACCGTAAGATTTGCTACGTTACGTTATACCTACAAATATAAGCCCCTTGGCTTGGCAAATGTTCATAAAAGTGAAGCTGAGTTCCAAAATAGTTAAAAAAATTAGAATTGGCCGAAAGCACCGAAATGTACCTACCACTTCCGGTATAAAAAAATGGATGACATGTACCTACGTCATTGGATATAAAGATGACACTGGTGGCAATGGCAACACATAGTAATTTATTTTAAGGTGCAGAAAAACCCAGTCTGCCAGTTCCTACATGGCCGGAAGTGCCCGGTAGACTAGTTTAGTTTAAAAGTAACGAATTCGACTCCAAATTTACGTCACTTTTGAACCAGTCTGCCGGGCATTTCCGGCATGCAGGAACTGGCAGACTGGGTTTTTTTGTACCTACCTAAATACGAATTACTATTTGTTGCCACAAATATTATTTTAATATCAAATGCCATCCATTTTTTAAACCGGAAGTGGTTCTTTTTGGTGCTTTCGGCTAATTCTATTTTTTTTTTCGGAACTCCGCATCACTTTTATGAGCATGTGCCATAGGATAGGGCTTATCTTTGTATCACGTAACGTAGCAAATCTTACGGTCACCGCCCGTACTATAACACCCTCCTTGGAGATCTCGGTTGAAAAATATGAGCATGTATGACAATATTATTAATGTTATTTATTGTGATGTCTATTAAATGGTGTGATGTAAAAAATGGGGAAAACCATAATAAAATAATAGTTAAGACAAAATAAGCAATTTATTTATTTCCTTTTTATTTATATGAGGGATCAGTAATATAAGAGTAACAGCTTATAAATACATAAGATTAAATCCTGATAAAATTAATAGGTAGACTCGATTTTCGAAATCTACCTAAAACTGCATTTTGTTCTTACTTCTCAGTAAGCTAAAGTTTATTTCATGTCATAATTACCAAATGAAAGATAATGTTTTTTAGCTTATAAAAATATTAACTTCCCAGGCACGAACAGAACAGTTTCGGACATACCTACCTACTAGCCCTACTACCAGATGACCTGGGGGTTACAAATAAACGAAGTTATGGGTAGGGTAAATCGCCAGTAACTGCCCATCTCATACTAAAAATGGACTCTATTTACCTAAAAACAGAATTTGTTTTAGTATAACGCGGCCAATTGAAGGGTGGCCAGTAATTATTGGCCTAACTTAACCTCATGCTAAAATGAATTCTGTAGTTTGTTGGTTAATAGAGCTCATTTTTAGTTCGAGGTGGCCAGTTACTGGCGATTTACCCTAAATCTATAAAGGAAATGTTGGGAATGCCTTGACAGACAATGCCGATGTCGCCCCTCTATTATCGTAGAGGATTGGATAATCCGATAACACTACTATGACACAGAGCCTGTAATAATAAATAATGATAAAAATGCGAATAAGTCATTTTTCTTGTTAAACAGCTAAAATAACTTAGTAATTTTATAAATAATCATTTAATTTTAGGCTGAAAAGGAATAGGTATTATCAAAGTAAACAAGACATTTCTTAACATTGTATTATTGTTGCGCAATACCCATGCAATGCAATATCCTATTATTGCATTGTCTTTATTAATCAGTGCTATTTTATTTACCAATGAGTTTCGAAGTAGTTTTGTTTGAACAACTTACAAAAATCATATAATTTACAAAACTGTATTTTACTGTAACTTTTAGAAAGTTGCAGAAAACTTTTACTGCTAATGAGGAAAATTCTGTTATAAACTTTAAAACAAAGACATCTTGGTCTTTTTTAAGTTTCAGCACAGGTATTCATTTAATAAAATATCCCCGTTTATTTATGTTTTAAAAGACACAACTTACTATTTCATCCGGTGAAATAATACCGAATTGTACTTTCCGTACTTGGCGCACAGGCGCTACGGAATCAGTCGTAGTAGCCATTTTGAATGGCTCTATGAGGCACGATTGAGTTTTGCCGATGTATTTATACCCTAAAAAAATGTTGCCATATTACATGTTTAATTTCCCTATTTATTTTTTTATTATTATTTATTATTAATCAAACAACAAAGATTACATCTTACTCTATACCGCTTTATGGGTCCCATAGTAAAATTCGTTCAGTATGGCCTACCTAATCACCTCGCTCAATATGAATGACGGTGGTTATTATTTCATTCTGTATAGATTTGAATTCTATTGTCGACGTCGTCGACATCATTGGCTTTGATTTCGCATTTATGTTTTGATAGGATGACATTTACCCGACATGCCGAACTTTAACCAATCATCGAACGGAAAAATCGTGCCCTCAGAGCGCCAGCGCGCGAGGTAAATATAATCAAACAATAGATGGTATCTGATGCGTCCAGATTGTTTGATTTACATTGTGCACTTTGAACGAGTTTTCCAAGTGTGCACAGTATTGCACATGCTCGTGAACTACGTGTGTGTACGACGCATTCGGGCAGGACGCACTTAGAACTGTAGAAATGTTGACGGTACCGACCAAGAAGATTAGAATAGAACCAATGGAGTTTACACGTAGCGTAGAATCAGAACTTAAAAGCGCCCAATGTTGCCATTTCGTGACGTCACCTTAGAATTGCTGTCAATTTCTCCAGGGTCAGGGGAGGTCGTAGCTCAACAACTGCTGTCAAGCAAATTCAACGTTCTATCGGAACTTTCACTAGTCAGCCTGCAGAAAGAGATGAAGCACGTATAAACAAACTTCAACCGGGTAAAGATGCAAATTCCATTGATTCTAATCTCCTTGGTACCTACCATTGATGGGATGCCGGGAATGGGGAAGTGAAGTACTCAGGTAGAGTAAAATAAAAAACTTATTATGCATTTTTTGTTATTACTTAAATATTATTGCAAATTCTTGTTTATAAATATACTTTGGCAGAACAAAAGAATCTAGCTCTCATAATTAATATACTTATCAAGGTGCTGTTACATAGTTAACTACTAACTTTAAAAAAATGCGTATTTTTATACTTGAGGTTTAGTTATGCTTTACTACTGGAAGCACTATTTGTATTAAATTCTAGGAAATCTTTGAGTAATGTAGTACGTCTTTTCTCCGCTATGTCCATTTGATTTTCTAAGTCTCCACGATCGGTCGTCTCTGCCCGTTCTACCTTCCATGAGAGGTTTTCAATTTCTGCTTCCAGCTGCGCCTGCGATATAAAAAAATATATACAATAACGGTTTATAAAAAATATTTAGCACAATTAGTGACAGGGTCTCTCGCGCGAGATAAACTATATCTAGGTCTCTATCTACTTGTACTAATTAGAAAGAGACAGACAGTCTAGTTGTGCTAACCGTGCTAGCGCGGCTATTTAATCGACATGATTGTCAACTTTCATATTAATGGCATCAAAACTATGAACTTTGCATACAAGAAAACTTTGGACTCTTTTTTTCTACGAATATTAAAACGACTGACTTCGGCACATTAGGTAGTAAATTAATAGTCTATATAGATTGGGTCCAATTGAGTCAAACTGACCTGCCATTTTACTATCTTGAGAAAACAAAAAACCTAAATTATACTTGCAACCAATCCATATACCACTATAAAATTAAATTCATAAAGGATAACGAACTTCTCACCTGCTGGTATTCAAACAGTTCTTTTCGGGGTCCAACTTCCATATAATAGGCGTAAGGGTATGTATATTGCAAAGTATATCTGCAGCGCTTCAGGAGTCGCGCCGAGTCCCACAGGTATTGCCAGTCGATCCAAGTACCCTCCCCAGCCATCACCTGAACAAAGTAAAAAGTTTGTTTAACTCTATGACCGCCAAGCATCGCACGGAAAAACCGTGCCCTCAGCGGCAGCGCGCAAGGCAAAGGATATGTGGGCACTTTCAGAAAAAAGTGTACCATTTACTCTTTTTGGAAAACCTAACATATTTTGGGTCACTTCTACTCAGAATAACGAGGACTATACATGTATAAATAATAAAAAAGCGTCCCAGATTTTTTGTCAGTTTTGTAACGCATTTCTTCATACATTCTGTATGGACCGTCTCAAAAGTGACTAAAGATTTCAGTATGGAAAATTAGCGTTTTTTTATAAAAGGTACACTTTTTCTGAAAACCTCCATATTTTGGACGTGATATCACGCTGGCGCTCAGAGCACGACTTTACGTGTGTTGATTCGACGTTGAAAGGGTTAAGGCACGTCCAGATCTGTCTGATGAATGCTCCGCTAGTGCATTGCGCGCCATTCCTGAAGGATCACTAACTGTTCTTGTACATTTCTTTGTCGAATACGAAGGATCACGAATGTGATACAAGCGGCACATTCAAGTCGATCTGGACATTCTGGACACAGCTTTCGAACATGATTAATTGATTATTTTATTATGATAATGAAATCTTTTTCTTAGCCTTACCTTTTGATTGATACGGCTCTTGAGACTCGCCAAAGTCTGCTCCTCCAGTTTTAGAGATCTTGCGTGATTTTCCCATCTTTCATAATAATGTAAATATTTTTTAAGAGCCTCGCGTGCCTAAAAAGTAATTGTTAATTTAATAAAACATTTTAATATGGCAATTAGCCACTTTCAGTGATTAACAGTAAATGGTTTCAATACTTCGTCATCATCCTGACTCTGCCCGTCCCGTCCATCCAGCAACGTCAAACCTTGTTATTGTTATAACTTAAACCCATAGAAAACCCTTTAGTACAGGTGAGAATAGGGTCATAGTAAGATTTAGTTTAGATTATCAAGTCAAAAAATAATAACAATAAATAAGATAAGAACTATTCTAAAAACCTAAAAATTAATGAAAGCTACTCCTAAATGCTACACGAAAAGAAAAAAAAATCCCTCACACTAAGTCGCCCCGCAACCTTCCCGACGCAAAGTTACCCATCACGCTCGCAGCATTGCCTCGTTGAATCGCTATGGAAAACCTCTGCAGGAAGGACCCGGAGCGAGGATCTAAATCTTTCTCCCGCATTCGCCTCCCCAATTCCCCAAAAATGTGAGAACTGACATAGAAACATGTTTAACTCCTTGACCGCCAAAGCCGTCATATCACGTGAACGGAAAGTTTTTCGATTTTTCCGTCCGATGCTTGGCGTTCAAAAGGTTAACAGTATGCTAAATATTATTTTTACCTGTGCATGTTGATTGTCATTAGTCAAATTGGGATCTTCCTTATAGCGACTGCACTCATAGTACTCGGAGCCATGCGTCTTCCAGTCTCCGAGGCACACCCAGCAGAAGTCGTGTCTGCACGCTCCGCACTGCATGTGATTGCAACCCCCGTTCTTCTCTATGCATATTTGGCATTTAGGGCAATCCTGGAATAATACATTACATTTTAAATAGTCTGTTAAAAAATACAGGTCTTAATAAAATATGGACCAAATGTGAGGTTTAGTTTCTCATTCTTCGCAGGTTAGATGATAGGCGCTTTTGTAAAAACTAGTGGCTACGCCAATTCCTAGTTTAAGGTTGCTAACCTTCAGGCCCTCAAGGCTCCATTGAGATGTGGCAAAACCGGAATGCTAGGAGGACGATGTTGTTTCCTACATTTTAAAACCATATTGACTCAATGTGATGAATTGATGATTATTAACTGTGCTGGACATTGAGTTCGTAAATAATAGATTTTAATAAAGTTGTCAAGGATCAAAGTGCACTTTGATCATTCTGTCTTTTTCATATGGGAGTTTTATCTGCTAAAAGAAGGGATGAGTACAGTTATTTAATTATATTGTAACTAAATAAACTAACAAAGCTCATTTCCGTATTTTTTTAACGTCACAAAAACCATTTGAGACTTCTAAATTAAAAGTAACTAGTAGTCTGCCTCGAACTCAGAACTCGCGATTTACTTGCAAACAAGCTGACCAATATAACAAGACCCATGTGATGATTTTTTTGCGCCTTCTAGCTCCATAACCATAACCCCTTGATCGATCATGAGCAGGATTATACGAACTCTCAAATTATATGTATCTCTGCTAACCCCAACAAATTTCATAAAGATCAAGAAAACGTTACTCAAATTATCGTCGAAAATCTCTCAAAATCAAAAAGCCATCGAATCGAAATGCCGAGACCACCCAGTAGCCAGAAGTTGTTTGTAAGAACTCGCTCCACTCGTTCGATCATGGTATACCTTAGTGTGCGCACTGATGTAGTTAGCCGTCTCCGAGTCGTCCGCACACTTGGTCAGCCAGCGGCGGATGGTCGCGCAATCCGTGGGCGCGTGGTGCGGCGCGCCGCACGAGAAGCACGTCAGCAACTCGCAGCCCGAGCACTCCACCCGCCGGGCGCCTGTCCGCAACCACGCTTGGAATATCCACTGAGAAAGATTCAAATAATAGTATGCAACTGTTTATTGGAGGACAGGATTCAACCTCACCTGTGAGCTTGTGAAATACTTAAGAGCCCCTACCAACACCTATAGTGGAACTTAGGCAAAATTCTAATGCAATGTCTACTTACATAATTTTAATGTAAGCAAAGAATTAAAATACTGCTCATATAAAATGCATAATTCACATCTGAATTGGACTGAATCAAATAACTATATACACGAAAAATAATTATTTCAACTTAATAAATAAAATAAATTGAAATTGAAAATAAAGACCAAAGCAATTTAAGACTTCAAAACTAATCCCTTTCCGTCCAACCTATATGAGGGAAAGGGACAAACGATTATCAGCGATCTCTTAACTTTAGTTGCCGTTTATGAATAAGGGGGTAAATGTTTCTACCTGGCAATTTGGACCCGGACAAAATCTAAGTTCTGGATGTGATTTCACATGATCTTTGAACATAAACTGCTGGTAGCGTTCTCGGAGTGCTGGTTTAGCCACGTGTGACAGCACAAAGTCCTCTGGAGCTCGCACTTCACAGTCTTGAGCCATGCACTGAATAGTGTTTGACACACCTGTGAAAACCAGAGATAAAACAAAAATGATAACCAAGTAGAAATTGTTAAAATTATGTGTCTTGAAAATACCTGTTATGTTAGCTAAAATCTTAATATTTTAGTTTATTTATCAAAATTAAATACATTAAACAAATTTTTTAGGGTTTGTAATTGTTGGTATTATTCTTCTAGCAAGTACTATCGGGATCAGAACTGCATGGCCAATTGATCAATGAATTTATTCATAAGTTGGTAATGCAATTCTGAACTCGATGGTATATCAGCAGCACTAAGCATCAGAGTACACTTATACTTATTTAAAAATATTTTTGTATTTAAAATAAATTTTGATGTAGGTTAGTCTAAAGATTGTGTTCGATAAAATCCGGACACGCATGATACGGTAGACCTTTTTATTAAATGTGCATATTCAAGCAACAATTCTTTTTAATAATTTGTGGTTATCAAACTATATAATACAATTAAAAACATAATATAAACGTTACGTTGTGTGTGAGTTCGATCACTATATATCCCACAGTGCATATATATTTTTGTACATGGTGTTCTAACAGCGTTTACCAATTTTTACTGTTAAAATATTTCTTTATTTTAGATAAGATAAATCAAATTACACCTTAGTACATTATCTTTTCACTATAGCTAACGTTTTTCTAAGTGAATTTAGATTGAAATAGTTCTGAGGTGTTCTAACTTTGATGAGTTTGACTTTATGACAAAAAAATGCCTCCCATATAAAAATTACATTCAGTGCTTGGAGTAGAAAGTTTTCCTGACATTTTTTTCTTGTAAGATGACATACTATTGAGCATAAAACAGCTTGTGAAGATATAAATACACTTGTGGAATTGTAGCAAGAGCAAGTGAATATTATCAAAAAACACTGTACAAAAAATTAAAGGTATGATGGAATACCTTCAGTAAAAACTGAGACAAGCCCACACAATTGTAATATGATTCTATTTTTATTAGTTATGACTATAATTAGAGATTATTAAAATAAAAGAACTGCTTGAACATCTGGATCCGAAAAAAAGATATACCAGATCATGCATGCCCGGATTTTATCGTACAAAGTCTTTAAGTATACATTTGAGCCCATCAAATACATCTTATATTTACTTTAGGGCAGGTTACCAGGAGTTGATATTTTTTACCTATATTAACAAGGGTGGAGGCCATTAGGACAGGGTGATCTAACACTGTTCATATTGTACAATGTATTTAACGCTATGGTAACATCATGTGTATGCATATAAAAAAAACTTGATGATATCATAGTTATATTAACACCTGCTGTGGAACTATTAATAGTAAAACAACCCCCTGTGATTTCCACAGAAGTAAGCTCATTGTGGGGGGTCTCTCTATCTGAATGGTAGACTTGTCAATCACATGGGTCATAACATAAATATCATCAATACTAAGTATATAATAAAAACTGTAATGAAAAGATATGATTTGATGATATAGCTCATGCCATAATAGAAAATGGCCCAATACAGACAAATGGCTCAACACATCAACATCCATTTACATAGACAATGACATTGGTATTTCGAGGCTAAGGCTACATGTATGGGTATTTTAAGAAATGGACTTACCTTGCATAATTTGTACTTCAAAGTGCATAGCCCAGCATTCATTACAGAAGTAATGCCCACAAGCAAGGGCACTGTACTTGGTCAGCGCTGGAGTGTTGGCACAGACCGCACAAGACATCCTGCTGGAGCCTGCTTGGACCGAAGGCACCCGAGGCTTCACTCGGCTATACACTAGCACTTCATTAGCGTTGTTTTTATACTTAGCTATAATTTCTTGAGCATTCCATTCATAGGCATGTAACATAACCTGAAAAACAAGAATGAAAACATAAACTTTACCTTTAAAATAATAAATAACTTCAAATAAATAACCTTTAAAAAGGATAGTAAATTAAAATAACTAAGAGTAATATAACTTGGTAAGTTGGTACAAACCTTGGCCAGGGAGGGTGTTATTTGGAGGCTGTTACTGAGCAATTCAATCGATTCGTTTAACAATTTCTCTACTTCTTCTACCTTGTGACAAGAGTATAAAAAATATTCAGGATCAGCCTTACTGCGGTCCACCGCTTCCATATCACAATCATCTTGTTCTCCGTAGTAATCGTAATCGTCCCCATCGTTATCCGAGTATTCCATATCAGATTCCGCGGACATTTTGGAGAAATGTAGAAAGGATGGGATCGAAACGGATGGTAATGTAATAGGTTGGGTGGATATCAAGACGATAAAAACATTTTGTGGTGCACTGAAAATTTTAACATTTTAGATAAACGAAATCCTACACACCAAATTACACCAGTGTTGACTAGAGTACGTCATTAAGTTGGTCTTACTTGTTTATTTCAGGAAAATCTATCGTTTATTTACTACTGTTTCCTACTAAAAACTTAAGCAGTGTTTCCATAACAAACCAAACTAACTACCATAGAATCATGCGTCGAGCGCGTTAGAGGACATAATACGAATCTTTAGCAAATTAGTATATTTTCTTAAATTTATTTTATTTCGTCTTCTTCAAATTCAGTCATAAAATGTAAAAAAGGATATTCTGCTTAATATATAGAGAAAATCAAAAACTTCTAAAAATAATACCGCCGCTACATGCAACACTGGAAATGTTGCAAGGTAATAAAAATAAATGGGGTGGTGGGTAAAATTAATAAATCGAACTTTCTAAATATTTATGTTACTAAAGTAATATTTGTTTGATCAGATTTATCGATTAGATTAACGTTTTATTAACATATTAAGTTCTATGTTCCTTATTTGATTTTGTTAGGAATTTCTGAAAATTATCGATATTGGCACCATGATGGCACCACAGCACCACACTAGCATTTTGTTGTTGTCAAACTTGTCATTCAAAGGTCACCTTGGTGAAGTTCATGAAGTTCATCTCTGACAGATTCAAATTTAAAACGATTTTGAAATTGAGCTTTGGTGCGTATTCCTCACATAAAAAACACCTAAAAACCTCATAGGACCTTGGCTAATATTTTGTTTAATTCACATAGTGAAAACTTTTTAATACCTTGTGTAACTTCAGTGATAATTTAGTATGTGCGTATTTTAGGTGTCGGGGGATAAATAACCCTTCAGGATGGATGTGACGGCAACGCAGAGGTTTATTGAGAGGGGGTCCCATAAAGGGAAGGGGCTCGCAGTATTTACGAGCGGAGGTGACTCCCAGGGAATGAATGCTGCTGTACGATCAGTGGTACGAATGGGTATTTACTTAGGATGCAAAGTATACTTCATTCGTGAAGGTTATCAGGGCATGGTGGATGGCGGCGACAACATTGAGGAAGCCAACTGGTCATCCGTGAGCTCTATCATTCATAAGGGGGGCACCATTATTGGCTCAGCCCGATGCATGGATTTCATGTAAGTGTTGTTTTTGTTAGAAAAATAGATGAATCATGTCTATTTATTTACTAACAACACTTGGACTTATTTACTAACAACACTTTACATATAAAGATTTTTAGTTATTGTTATGATATAACAACATATTTTAAATTATGTCAACATGTTTCATCGTGGTTGCATGTTATTACAGTATGCAATGAATACTGTGAACAAGTTTGGGTCCGTTTTAATCTATTCCATTCTACTAATATAAAAAAAAATGTTTTATTTTACATATTCATACTTATGAAATTAAGGAAACTATTGCTACTAAAATGATGAAACAAAAATGCAAAGAAAAATGTTTAAATTAACTTGGCAATGTTACCTAAGCTTAATGAAATTATTTATACAAATAAATCATTTTAGCAAAAAAGAAGGTCGCCTGAAAGCTGCATACAACCTAGTAACCCGAGGCATTACAAATCTGGTAGTCATTGGAGGTGACGGCTCTTTGACCGGAGCTAACCTCTTCCGTCAGGAGTGGTCAAGCCTTCTTGATGAACTGCTCGAGAACAATAAAATTACTAAAGATCAGAGGGAGAAATACAAATTCTTACACATTGCAGGCATGGTGAGTGATTTGTTTTATATGTTATTTTCAATTAAAACCTTCAACTTTAATTACCAGTAATTTACAGATTTACCACAATTCCTACACAATTTTTTATAAGTTGTTCTCTTTCACAGAGTGGTTGTGGTTAGATACTGAACATAGTTGGTGGTCTTGACACTGCATTATTGACATTGATTGATTTAAATTTTAACAGTTTTACAAGCTGAAATTTGGCTGTGTCTAATTTGGACACTTGAGTGTCCTTGCTAGTGACTGAGTTTATGCCCTTATTCATCCTCAGCTTAAACAGTCTAAATACAGTTAGTATAATGTCAATGTACAAAGTTTGTTTTGTATGCAAGGGGCTCAACTAACTCTGCAGCTGAGTGTCAGTACAGTGAAAGTTCTAAAATATTGCTGCAATTAATTGAACAAAAGTGTGTACACAACTTAAACCCATACAAATATGTTGTGTTCATTTATTTATTTTATTATTAAAACCAAGGCACTGCAAACTACAAAATAAACATAAAATTACTTATTAAATTTATATTTTAGAACTCGACTGTACTAGTAAGTTTTTTTTCAGGTTGGTTCCATTGACAATGATTTCTGTGGCACGGACATGACCATAGGCACAGACTCAGCTCTGCACAGAATTATCGAGGCCATTGATGCAATCGTGAGCACAGCATACTCACATCAAAGGACTTTCATCATGGAGGTTATGGGTAGACATTGCGGGTAGGTAAAAATCATCTTAGGGTTTGAATTAGGTATTCAATTAAACTTATTTGCAACAACAACATTGTCTACATGTAAATTTAACTAGTTCTATGTTATGTTTTGTATGTATTACAGGGACTGTTCCTTAAATGGGTACTAAGTATGTTTCCGCTTCATTTTTTTAATAAAAAAATGATGCAATTATAAAGTTAATCGCGCGGTAATGTATCAGCGGCGTGTGGCATTTCGACCACTGTCTTAAAATAAAGTTCGACGCTGTGTGTAGTAGGTACCGTGAGACGTGGCAACTTTACCTTCTGTAGGTAAGTAACTTTTCCGTAGTCTACTATTCTACTTTACCAAGAAAATATGCTAGATGGACAATCTTTGCATTTAAGGGTTTAACACCATTTTTTGATTAAGCAGATTATTGGTAAAGTTGCTTATAATATATACAGAAGTAAAGTTGTTTGACGGTACATCACCATTCACTTCTAAATTGCTTAGGTTACGCGTGACATTATAAGAGGGTTTGCCGTGCAATATATACCTAAATTCATTTTACAATATGATTCGATATTTTAATTTAAAAATAGAAATAGTCATAGGTACATCACACAACGTAAGCTTGCATCAGAAAAAGGAAATGGAACAAACAAAAGATACAATAATAATTTATTGGTTCAGATATCTTGCTGTGGTAACGGGATTAGCGTCTGAAGCGGACTTTGTGTTCATTCCCGAGTCACCTCCTTCAGTAGACTGGAGTGCAAAACTATGTGATAAGTTAGAACAGGCAAGCTACTATATTTATATGCTCCTTGCCCCTTGCACCCGTTTTTCTCATTAGCATCCGTGGATGAATCTTATATACCTATGCCATTCCATAACTGGTTCTTCTTTAGTTTTCTTGCAGTTTACACCAGCCTCTGTACGGACGCTACTTATACATTTAATTGCGAGGAACCAGCGCCCCTCAATTGGAATAAAAAGTTGTGTGCAAAGATTGTCGAGGCAAGGATTTAAATGTTATTTATGTGGGAGCAGGATCACTATCCATTTTCTCCATTAATTCACTTCATAAAGGCCGATATACCTGCCGCAATTCTAGCTGGTACTCGTCCGTACCTACTACGTTGTATTGCCTCGAGTGTAAAACTAAGTATAATTACGGCAGATATAGTCGTTAAATTGACGCTGGGAACCGTGCATACCGGGAGAAAACATGCTAAATTCTCTTGAAGAGTTTTGTCGCGGTTTCTGGATTCGCAGCGTCAGTATACTTGGCCTAAATCCAGGCAGGCTTCACTGGCGTTTCGTATTGACCTGACCTATGGTGGTGTATAACTGACTATACCTATACCTACTGATCATATGAATGCAAGGTGGGTTCCGCTTGCATGACCAACCCCCGGGCCGCTTGTTACAGTTACCTGGCTCTCGTGGCCGCTCTGGCGAGCGAGGCAGACCAAGTATTCATTCCCGAGGACCCTGTTCCCAATAATTGGGTTGAAAAGCTTTGCAAACGATTGACTCAGGTACGCAGCTTAATTGAGTGGCTCTGTGCACATATAACACGCAATCATTGTAGGCACGCAAATTATATACTTAACGAAAATGTGATAGTGCTTGACGTTGTTCTAATAGTTGCCACTTTTATTCTTAATTCCTAGTAAAAGATAGGTTGACAAGTATTGTCTAATACTAGGACGTTTACTTTATTTTTGCTTTATCAGGCGATGCAAATCATGCAATTCTATACGGGTACGAGGAATATATCACCTCACTTGACTTGGTGATATCATTCTTAATCGATTCAATTTAGCCAATTGAAAGAAGACATTTTCAGTTGTTCCATTTGACTACAAAGCCACGACGACTTGCAAATATGTTGAATTAGTTTTTGCAATTTATTTATTTATTTAAACTTTATTGCACAAAAGAAACAACTTAAAGTACAAAAGGCGGACTTAATGCCATAGGGCATTCTCTACCAGTCAACCTTGGGGCAAAGCAGAGAGATTGACTGCGACCAGCAAAGTTTGGTAACTTTCCGCCCCGCCTTTGTCTTTGATTGTGTGTTGTTTGTCAACCTACGCTAGATCCTCTTAAATCTAGTTTGTTTCTTTAAGTAATGTCAATCACTTGTGGCATGTCTTCTTGAAAGGTGTAGGTTCCATTATGTTTTACAGTGACTTAGTATTTTTACGTGTACATCACAACCACATTCTACAACGGCAGTACAACCGTTGCTGTCCGGCTTGAAATTAAATGTGCATGTGACATTCATTCTGCACTTTGGGATTGATTTTCAATAGCATGTTGACTTACCTAGGTATATAGTTAATAATTACATGCACTTAGATAGCTCGCACAACCCTTATAATATAACATTGCAAATTGTATTAAGATGCAAATAGGTAGTTAAGGTAGTTGAATTCATCTGTACTCGCAACGGTATCTACGTGACCTCAACCATGTATGTATTCTCTACAATGCAGTCTTTGCCGTAAAAGTAACGTCGCGACGACCTCCATGTGTCTTGTAATCATGCATTGAATGCGCTTTATATGAAATTGGATGTACAAGAGTATGATGAATGCAGATTGGGATGTCTTTATTTTATAAATATAGTCACTTAACGTTTTTTTAACGTTACGCAATTAGTACCTAATTAATCGTAGCGCGGTGTGATCAAGAACATCAAGATCCTATAATATAGTTATAGTAGTAGGGACTGCTACGATTATTTAGATACATATTACAATATTTCATCTAGGTTTCCTACTAATTTAATATAACTTTTTTCATAATGTTAGAATGATGTTTTTTATAACCATTTCAATTATTAACACAATATCTGTGAAATAGGAAAGGAAATCGGGCCAGCGGCTAAACATCATTATAGTAGCAGAAGGAGCTATCGACCGCGAGGGCAAGCCCATCACAGCGGAACTGGTGAAGAAAGTGGTGGTGGACAACCTTCAGCAGGACACTCGCATCACTGTGTTGGGTCACGTGCAGCGCGGAGGCTCGCCGTCGGCTTTCGACAGGATTCTGGTAAGAATTTTTTTTATTGACAAACTTTGACAACGTAATTTTAGACTTTATTGCGTTGGTAATTAAGGTGGCAAGAGTTCATGTATAATCAAAACTATTAACTATTACTATTGAAGATAGTGTTTGTGACCATCACCTTCAGCAAGATACGCAGTTGGTTACGTGTAGTTCATAACATGAGGTAAGTAATATATAGGCATTACATGATATAAACATCCATCAACAAGATAAGTAAAACATATATCCTCTGTTCTTAAAAAAAAGTGATAGAAAGGTATTATAGGTGATAGATGCATAAGGTACGTTAAATTTTTCACTGGGGTAAATATGGCTCAAAATATTGAGCGAGTTGTTGATTCCAACAACCGCCTTCAACTCTGTCTCCTTTTAATCTTGGTAAACTGCTATAAAAATAATAGTTGCCCATTGTTTTTTTATCAAGTCGTAGAATACGAGAGTATCTGTAATTTATTGATAAGTTCCTAACGGGGAATCTAGCATATAATTTCAATATTTGCCTGCATGTAGGTACATAGGTACCTACTTCAACTAGATGCGAAAAAAATATTTATTCCATAAATACGTCCCGTCCTATAAGTAACTTTAATTTCGAATAAATTAAGGGTTTGTTTAAGTCAATGATTGATCATCAAATGTTATTTAGACACTATTATACATTTTTATGATCTAGTCGTGTGAGAACTTGTCAACCTCTGATCGTCTCCTAAACACGATAGGTGAACGTACGATAGTGCTTGACTAAATTGCTAACGGTAGTCTAATAAAACCTCATCATCATCATCATCATCTCAGCCATAAGACGTCCACTGCTGAACATAGACCTCTCCTTTAATGGGGGGTTTGCCATACGCGCCACGCTTGGCAGGCGTAGTCTTTTGTTTATTGTTAGTAGGCTTTCGTAAGATGCTACTGCCCATCTCCCGGTATATTCCCTTAGAAGACCTAACCTAATAAAACCTAACAGTATGCAATACTAAATAATTAAAAACACCAAACCGAATACAGAACCTCCTCCTTCTATGAATTTGAAGTCGGTTAAAGACAGAATAAATTAAATATTTAAGGGGGCGCCCATACAGCAGCCATGTTTTTTGCCGTTTCTGTCTGTCACCACAGGCTGTATCTCATCATGAACCGTGATAGCTAGACAGTTGAAATTTTCACAGATTATGTATTTCTGCTGTCGCTATAACAACAAATAGTAAAAAAACAGAATAAAATTAATATTTAAAGGGGCTCCCATACAACAGTCATTTTTTTCCGTTCTTTATAGATAATGGTACGGAACCCTTGTTTCGGGAGTCCGACTCGCACTTGGCCGGTTTTTTTTAAATAATTTGACCTCATAGACAGAGAGGCAGGCCGGTAGGATACTATACGGATGCCTTTACAAAGCAGATTAGTTATGTAAATAGATAGTTAATGGTTCATGCGTTTTGGACATTTGGGCAAATTTCTGCGTGACTCAAATTCGCACTATATCCCGTTCAAAAAACGGTCAACTTACAAACACGTAAAACATCGTACATTTTTTTATTTATTGTTTAAGGTTTACCAACAATTATTTACACCAATACTTATTTTTAATTCACATGCTTGTATGTTGAGAACAGAGTAATAATTACTTAAAGGTAAACTCCACATGCGAAACAATTTAAGATCGATACAATATACGAGTACTTAAAACTAATATAGCATCAAAGACTTATTTGCTATAGATAGGTTATAGACCCCCACAAATATGTATGTATATAAATATAATTAATTCTAGTTGATTTGGGCGTGCATACCGTACCTAGCTATTTTACATCACATCATAGTCCACGGACTAGTCTTTGTGGGGAATCATACAATGTTGCGTGTTTGTATTCAGTATTTTTTTAAACTACCTAATTTAACAAAAAGAAAAGTAAAATAAAGTTAATTAATTTGAATTAAGAAAAAAATTTACAAAACCGCCAGTTTTTTTATAACTGCGTATTTTCCTTGGTGGGTCGAAGTGAAAGTCACAGGCCTCACTATATTCATTGGCGATCGACATGTTGTACTTCTCCTGTTTAAATTGGGTGTCGGAATGCGGACAGCGCAATTGGCTCGCGTACGATAATTGGACGCAATTTCATGAAATGTCGCGCAGATAATTCAACCGGCATTGTCTTGATAAGTGAAAGCAGATTCTTCCGATTTCTGA
This sequence comes from Pammene fasciana, assembly GCA_911728535.1. Taxonomy (NCBI): domain Eukaryota; kingdom Metazoa; phylum Arthropoda; class Insecta; order Lepidoptera; family Tortricidae; genus Pammene; species Pammene fasciana. The sequence continues at coordinate 12,108,964 of OU452276.1, read as the reverse complement.
GAAAAATGACGTTCATAATTGTATATCGGCATCATTGTACAGTCACCGCAAATAGTATCTTCCGACACGAAGGCCGCAAAAACATTTGACACGCTCCAACAACCCTACAAATATAAGAGCGTGTCACATATTTTTGCGGCCTTCGTGTAGGGAGATATTATTGCCGGTGACTGTACTGTATTAAGACATTGGCACCGCAACCGCATGCGGCGACGGTGTGCAAGCTTGACAGCGCTATACACATGCAGAGCGCTATCTCGCTCGCGCACCGGTGCCGCATGCCGAGACCACAGCAGTGTGAAAGCCGCCCATAAAGCTAAGCCGCCTTATATAGGTACCTATCTTTAAGTTCGACCATTACTTTGTTTACTTTTTTGAATTTTTATTATGACATGAACTCTGCGTAACTAAGCTTCAAGGCTCATATTTTTACTCATTAGGGGTTAGCGATATCGCTAACCCTTAATGAGTAAAACTATATGCCACATCAATCATGACAAAATAAAATATTAATTTTTAATACAGTTGCTCAAAAAAGTGCTTTTCTTGTAGTGGTTTAGCGTGCGGAAAGTTTGATATCGCGCACTAGTGCTTTTTACTTTTCCAGCAAATCACAGCTAATGACAGTGACAGACAGCCAATCACAGCGCCGCACCGCACCGCGCGGAGCGTTCGGATACATGTACTAAAGTAACCTCAAAGTGAATAATTGACAATTTTATAATTTTTTCTCAACTGTATTAAAAAACGTCGTTCGATACTCGTGCGTAAATGTCATTCTTCACTCGTCCGGTGAAGACTGACATTTACGCACATTACTCGTGAAGTAATGACATACTTTCCGCACTAATATCGAAATGTACTATTATCTTACATTCTTAAAGAATTTTTATTTCATAGGCTTAAATAAATGATACTACAGTATAGATTAAACCGACCTCATTATGTGCCGTAGGGCTGCCGCATGGGCGCCGAGGCGGTGATGGCGCTGATGGAGGCCACCCCAGAAACCGAGTCGTGCGTGGTGACCCTGGATGGCAACCAGGCTGTGCGCCTCCCCCTTATGGAGTGCGTGCGACGCACCAAAGCGGTCGCTCAGGTAAGAAGGTTGTATATCGTAGGGTTGGCGCAGAGGCGGTAATGGCGGTGATGGAGGCCACCCCAGAAACCGAGCCGTGCGTGATGACCCTGGACGGCAACTAGGCTGTGCGCCTCCCCCTTATGGAGGAGTGCGTGCGACGCACCAAAGCGGTCTCGGTCACTCGGGTAAAAAAGGCTTAGGCGGACCTCACACTGGCGCCGCGTCCCGCTCCGGTGAACGAGACAGCGCTATACACATGCAGAGCGATGATGGGGTGATGGCTATTAACTAGCTGGCAATTAATGAACCTTAATTATTTTATTAACATTTTTTTAATGAGGGTTTTCTTGAAATCCAGGTCAGGGGGGTTTCACTATGTCTCTCTTCATTGTACCTGTTTTTTAAATTTCGCGCCCTGTGCTGGCGGCTTAATGAGGGCAGGGTTGGCACATCGCTTATTATCTTATGGGTGCGTTCGAGAATAGTTTCATTTCAGAAAAGATAAAATATTTGAATAGTTTATAGCAGTAGTTTTGTATAAAAATAATAATTAGATTGTGCAAATAAGGTAATAAATCTGATATTTATCTAGTTTTGTATTAAATTTACTGATAGATTAGGTAGATTGAGGCAGATTGACTATAGACGCTTACATCTGTAGACCCCTCGATTTATATGAAATACATCGGCTGCGTTCAGATATCAAACTTCTTTTTATCTGTAGATACCACGTGTACGGAACGAAGCACGTTGACAACCCTATTTTATTTTTTGCACAGATAACATTTTCATCTCTGTAGCTAAATGTCAAATTCAGGAAGGAGAACCTTCTGTACTTGTACTATTCATTATTCTGTGTCCAGGTGTCGCCACTGTGACGAGAGGTCTTTTTGACAGCAGCTGTTAAAATCGACCAATAAAAAAAGTGACTAAACATGATTGGTGGATTATGGCAGCTGAGACCTCTCGCCACGGTGCTGCCGCCTGGTGAAAAATCTATTCAGGAAACCCTCATTAAGACATAGCAGTTAATAACACAACCTAAACGTAAACATGGATTTTGCGAAGTATTACTCAGGAATTAGAACTCGTAATTTCAATAATGCAAAGTGTATTATAAAGTCTTTGCGCAACGAATTCTCGTCGTTTAGTTGACTTAGGTATCGATTATCTTTTGCGCGCTTAATATTATATAGATACCTACCTAGTCTTGCATAAAGACGGTCAAGTCCATTCTCCAAGAATTTCTGGGGGTCTATCGACTCCTCTACCAACTGTGATTTTTTAGCCAAACCAAACATATGTACTTACATTGATATGTCCATAAGTCGAAACGTGGCTACCTGGTAGCTTTACCTACCTACTTGGCTGCAATATGGCTAGCACTTAAACTATTAGTAATTAGCAGAGCTCGGATTTTTCACGGCAAAACAAAACACTAGCGTAATTTAGCCAGTGCTTGAAATATTATTTTATCGACACCTATCGAGTCTTCCTAGAGTATATGACAGGTATTGCCTCAGTACATTTTTTCTTTTTTTATTCGATGGTACACCTATCAGTGTGAATGTCAAAATTTAAAAACTAACAAACGTGCGAAAATTTCGAAAAACAGGAGACTTACTAGAGCTCAAAATCAATATTTTTGACCAGTCTAAGGTGACCTACTGGGGGTTAGAAGGTTGTGCATTAATTACCGGACATCCTGTATAAGTAATAAAATAACTTTTCATTTTAGCTTTGCCATAGTCGAGCAACAAAGAGGTAGGTCTTGTGCTGCTGTGTGTACTGACGTAGATTTTGAAGAAGAAATTGCGTCTGTTTCTAATATATAGTAACTTTATACAAATGTTTTTATTAGTTTTATTACATATTAATTTTATTTGGTGACTTTTATTTCTTCTAGTTCTGAATTATCGATATCGATAAAATAATATTTCAAGCACTGGCTAAATTACGCTAGTGTTTTGTTTTGCCGTGAAAAATCCGAGCTCTGGTAATTAGGTAGGGTGTTCAAAATGACCTACACACGCTCTTATTCTCTTTACAATAAAGTCGCGTCCAGGTCATGGAATAAGAGCGTGTGTAGGTCATTTTGAACACCCTACTCGCTTAGCTACTTTTGCTGCTGACTGTACCTAAAAAAATACGCATGTCAAACCTGATGACGTCAAATTCACAAATAGTACCGATGGAGTTCTCTACGATGTATCAAGGTACCTATCGGAAGGTTGCTATATTTTCGATGAGCTGTACTTCAAAAAAAGTCCAATGTGCTGCACTAGCAGTCTCAATGGGAGTCTTGCTATTCATCAGAGCTTCGTAGTGGGACTTTTATTCCAACACAGCAGTATAGTCTGCCAGGGATACATTCGATCGAACGTCCTCAACAACAATGCTTTTCTCATCTCTCAGGCTATGGCCGACAAGAACTGGGATCTGGCGGTACAGCTGCGTGGTCGCAGCTTCGCTCGCAATCTGGAGACCTACAAGATGCTGACGCGTCTCAAGCCGCCCAAGGAGGCTTTCGACGCCACTGGGAAACCTTCTGTAAGTTTTAGAGTTACATTTTCTATAGGCCGGTTGCACCGTCTTTTGAACTTCATTTTAAAAATTTACATGTTTGATAAGTGTGACAGTTCTCTTACTCTAAGGGATGTTAGCCGCGCCGCAATATTTAACGTTGATCAGTCCGTCAAGTGTGGTTGGTGCAGTTCTGGCCCTTAATCTGTTGACCTAAAACACAAAAGTAGAAAAAAGATGCAGATCTTAGTTGTTCATAACAAGGTTCTCCGAACTATTACTTACATTAAAGCATTCTACAACCTTGATTAAACTTTTTGAAATCAATTTTGATCGAAGGTGCATGCCGAGCTTCCTTCAGAAAGTTAGAAGAAAACTAATACCAGCCTTAATATCATCTCTTAAATTGAATTCAATTGTAGGAGGGTTACACACTGGCAGTCATGCATGTTGGCGCCCCTGCTTGCGGCATGAACGCGGCGGTGCGCTCTTTCGTGCGCAACTGTATCTACCGCGGCGACACCGTGCTGGGCGTGCACGACGGCGTCGAGGGCTTCATCAGCGGCAACATCGTCAAGATGGAGTGGTAACTATGCTTTACAGCACTCATATATACTGTTTAGGAGGGCTACACACTGGCAATAATGCACGTCGGGACCCGGGGCACTTGCCGGAGATCAATGCCGGTACCGGTTTTTGGCCGTATGATGAACGTGATGATTATGGATGTCATAGCCATCCCGTGTGATATGTGTGTGTGTGTTATTAGCATACGTCAGCAGGACAAGACAAAATTATTATTAGTATCAATGTAATTATTGATTGAAAACAAGACTTGACATGGATTGACACGTTCCGACATTCTATTCCCAGGTCAGACGTAACTGGATGGGTGGCGCAGGGCGGCGCGTTCCTGGGCACTAAGCGCACTCTGCCCGGAGACAAGAAGGCCGAGATAGCAGCTCGCATCAAGCAGTTCAACATCCAGGGCTTGCTGATCATTGGTGGATTCGAGGTAGGAACGAAAAATAGAAGGTCCTCTAAGCTAGCTGTAATATAAAGAACGACTCAGATCGCGGGTATTTGTGGCCCGAACCGACGGTAAGGGCCATAAACAAGCGATCTGAGTCCTTCTTTATTACCGCCCGTGGTGCTTACCAAAATTTACGTCTTCCTCTGGGTGTGAAGTGAGATTGGCCGCTGCGCCCGTGGTCGGCAAATCTCACTTACCGCCCAGAAAGACGTAAAAATGTATACCCACATTATGAATGAATTTACTCATAAATTGGTTATGCAATTCTGCAGCTGATAGTAATAGCGTCAGAATTTCTATAGGACGTGTCTGCGGTATGCAACGTACAGTCATTCAATTTTATTCCTAGGCCACTATAGAACCTTGTCGCAATGGTAAATGCCCGTGGCTGTTTATATAAGTAAATATGCACCACTGAACTAGCTATTATGACAAGGTTCTACAGTGGCCTAGGAATCAAATTGGCTTACCGTACCTACATACTGGTATGCTGTTGCACTATACTATAGTACCTGCAATAACGTGTCCCACGAAAAATCGTGCAAACAATACTGATAAAACTTAATTTAGTCTCATATTTTTGCGGCTTTTGCTGTCTGATATGCCTGTCTTTCAATGAAGATTTGTGGAATCAGTACATGTGTTATAATTATTAGGAAATAAGAAACTGAGAAAAGTTTTTTGATGTCAATCTTTTTGACCGTTTTTATGGTCCATGATAATAGTTTTTGCTCCTGACCTATAATGTCGTAACAGTACTTACTCACTTTCTCTAAATGTGTGATTAATTACAGGCGTACCAAGCAGGCTTGGAGCTATACGAGTCCCGCCACCAATTCGCCGAGTTCAACATCCCACTAGTGGTGATCCCATCCACCATCAGTAACAATGTTCCCGGCACTGACTTCTCGCTCGGTGCTGATACTGCCCTCAATGAGATTACTGAGATCTGTGATCGCATCCGTCAGTCCGCGCAGGTATAGTTGGATTTAAACTTTGTTTCTATTGGCATAAGGTCGTGGACTAATAGTCAGGTATCCGTATTCAACATCCCACTAGTGGTGATCCCATCCACCATCAGCAACAATGCTCCCGGAACTGACTGCTCTCTAACATCTGATGGGAGCCTTGAATTCAAACCTTATTTCAAGAGGTACAAGGTCGTTACTCAATACTTCAATAGGCTGTTTCGTGATAAATTTACTGACACAAACAAAATGCCCTATAATGATATGATCTATATTAACTTCTTTCTACGGAGCTAGCAAAAGCAACCTACAAGGTGTAACAAAATTGCTGGTGATCCTTTGAAGGGCGTAAGTGGTATCGTATAAATCGTAAAAAAAAATCCTTGCAAAAAAAATGTTTTTGTATGGAGGGTTGACCGGCTGGGACGACGTGCCCATGTCCAATAGGTACAAAAAAAAATTTTTCGCGTCCAAATATTTTTCACCAGCTTTTTCTTACTCGCAATACGGTACCAATTATGCCCTTAAACGGATCACCAGTATTTTGTTACACCCTTTATATCTATTCTGTCTTTTGTGAAACCAGCTCTAATGATTCGCAATAAACAGTAACCATCTATAATATCTATATCATTTTATTCATTTCACAGGGTACGAAACGTCGTGTGTTCGTCATTGAAACCATGGGTGGCTATTGCGGCTATTTAGCTACCTTAGCAGGTAAACTACCATTCTATATAAGTTTATAAACTACCATTTTATTACCAAATCAAAACTTCATACGAACTCGATACTTAATATAGTGTGACCTGGGTCAAGCATAGTCTAAGAATATGATACTGTCTTTTTCTTACGCTAGTACCCTCACCATTAAAAAAGGGATGAGTATAGCTTATTACTTACTGTTACTGGACTTTTTGGTTAGCCAGATTATATGTTATATTTTATAGGCTTGGCCGGCGGTGCCGACGCTGCCTACATCTATGAAGAAAAGTTCTCCATCAAGGACTTACAGCAAGATGTCTACCACATGGCTTCTAAAATGACGGGCGGAATTCAGCGCGGTCTGATTCTCCGTAATGAGAAGGCTAATGATAACTACAACACTGACTTTATATATCGACTGTACTCGGAGGAGGGCAAGGGGCTTTTCACGGCCAGGAGCAATGTGTTAGGTAAGATTTTGTACTGTACTAATAATTTGCTGTCCAAAAAGTGACGGAATCTTGTCAACATGGAGGATGTCGAAAATTATAGACGGTATCTACGGCGGCCTTATTCTGTGCTCTGTGCAACAAGAAAGATTGTGCTTAAAAAGCTCACCAAAAAGACTGTCGATTACTACAAGTCTTTCGAGCCAATCAGTAACCTAGCTCTAGATGACGTCATATTGATTTGTGACGTCACGTTTAGTTCAATTTTTTATTCTGGTATATAACAAATGCTAGTTCCTATTGTATCGTCACTTGTTTTTTACCTTCGTTCTACAAGGGGCTTAGCCAAAATGACAATCGTTATCGCCCCGTAGCGAACGAAACGCAACTGTCACTGTCGCATTAATATGGAAGAGTGATATAGGTGACTACGATACGCTACAGAGCGTTAACGATTGGCACGTTGGCTACGCACCCAGATAATACCTTGACAAACTTTCGTATTAGGTCACATGCAACAAGGCGGTTCCCCAACCCCGTTCGACCGCAACATGGGCACCAAGATGGCGGCCAAGTGCCTGCACTGGCTGGTGGAGACGCTGCAGCGCGGGCCCGCCACCGGCGCCGACACCGCCTGCCTGCTCGGCATCGTCAAGCGCCAGTACAAGTTCACTCCACTAGAGGATCTCAAGGCTCAGACCAACTTTGCGTAAGTGTTGACAAGGTGGTTCCCCTACCCCGTTCGACCGCAACATGGGCACCATAGTCATAGTCATAGTCATTTATTTATAATATTTTAAATATTACATGTCAAATTGCATTGCAAGATGGCGGCCAAGTGCCTGCACTGGAAAGAAATACACAAGAAAATCCTGGTGTAACATGTGTTTGCGCTTTTAATGATTTTATAAGGGAGATGTATTTATCATATAGTATTGTGACGTCACAATATTAGTCTCCCGTATGAACTCCATAGTAACCAATCGTTTTGACGTTCTTAAAAGAGTAGCTGATTTGACTTCATAGGAAAGTAACCTAATGTTCTTAAGGGACTTGACTTTAAAACTACTTCTACGCGGACGAAGGTAGTTAATAATATTTGTAAGATTTGAAAAAACTTCCTTATATTATAAATTTTCTGTTGCATGGGGTAGATAAACAATGGTATTTTGTACAGAAAAGTTCACATAATTATACTCGTTTAAGCAATTGTTAAGTTAGTCTAGAACAACTTGGGTGAAATAGTAGTTTTTCATGCAAGGCTGCAAAGTGGTTATTTGGCGCGAGTGTTGAAATTGAAAGCTGAGCGAGCGAAGGCATATAAGATTGAACCATGAGCGAATACAATAAAAATATAAAAATAATCATATTTAATTTTGCCCTCATTTAACATATCAAATTTAAAACATAACACGCTCAAATCATCGTTTTCAAAAATAATCAAATGAATTTTGCAAGCTGGCTGATAAAATAGACTTTTGCACGCAGATTTCGCGCTATAAACTGAGGTTTTCCAAGCGAAAGAGGTGTAATATAATGTCTACATTTTTGTTGTTTAGGGGTGTTGAAATATTAATTGAAATTGTATATCTTTTTTCAGTCAAAGAATACCGAAGCAGCAATGGTGGATGAAACTGCGCCCCCTGCTTCGTATCTTAGCGAAGCACGACTCTACTTACGAAGAAGAAGGAATGTACATGACCGTTGAACAAGGAGAGATTGACTCAGAAAATGTCATTTAAATTTACTAGATCTTAATCGGAATTCGTATTTCGAATTTTAAATTTAGAACCTAGTTGCCATCGCCTCACTGATACTAACAGCTTTATATGTAGGTAGATGTTATCTGTAGCAGACAAAGTGATTAGTTTGTGATTATATTTATTTCGTTGAGATTCACTACTTTATTATAATTTATAATAGATCAATTTTACGCAAGACATTAGTTAATAATGAGTACAGTAGAAAATTACGCATTGAACGGGTTGACTTGGTTAAAACAGCTTTTACCAAAAATGGGTATATCAATATTAAGTTTAAGTACAAATGTTAACTTGTAATAATCATTAACTACTGTGTAATGATCAATAATGCATAACAAAATAGTTAGCGAGACATTATTTAGATATTTTCATGACATTTTCAAGAAAAAGGTACACCATTGTCGGTTGTCAATAGAGTTTATGTCTAAATGAATTATTATGGCAGTAATGCCTTATTGACAAACGACAATTATGTACCATCGGGTTCATAATTGCATGGCCAATTTATCAATGAATTCATTCATAAATTGCCCATGCATCTTTGAACCCGATGTACCTTTTACTTCAAAAAAGCACATTTGTTTAATGTTGAGCTGTGAATTCAAACTTTACAAATCTAAGGGCTGTGGAAGAACCGCGTTCATTTAGTTGACTATTATTACTAGCGCAATTTATTTATTCTTTACCTGTTTATTTTTGATACAGTACAATATTATGTAAAATGAAATAAGCATTATTCTTAATAATGTCTGCGTGTGAATCTATCAAATTATTTTAATTTAAGTATAAATTTAATCATTTTGAATATTGATAAATCACAACTTACCAATAATAATATCGATATTTATTCGAGAGTAGTAACATAAGGTTTTAATGTTTTATAGAAAATTATATTAAAAGTAAGTTTGTAAACAGTATTTATTGAAATTGTGAGACGTAATGTATGTTTTTTCGATGAATCGTTACTATTGTTGGAGATTATTTATTCTAGCCCCTTATACTATATTATCAACAACAAATTCGTAGCAAAGGAATATAAATGTTGTTTAATTCTGTTACATTTTATAATAAATGTATTTGGCTTTCATATTTTTATTATTAATTATTTTACTTTTGAACTACTTGTCGTAATGCTAAGGCTGCTTTAATACCGAGTTAAATCAGTACTGTAACTGTAATAAAGTACTGTTTAAAAAACGTGAAACAGTCTGTTGCTATTTGCTGTTGTGTAATTGTGTTCGTAAAGTAGGCGAATCCAGTGACATACAGCAAAAGGCAGCAATCCATTGTTAAATATATACCACAAAGGTAGGTATGATCACAACACATTTAGACACATCTTGTATAGCGACCGGAGTAAACGGCGACAGAGCTTTCGAAAAAAAACAGTTTTTATTTTACCATTTGGTTGGCGTGATTGATATTCGTAATTAGAATTACGTACTCATACAAAATTTCAGCTTTTTAGCGATCACTTAGCTAAGCCGCGGACAGACAGACGGACATGGCGAAACTATAAGGGTTCCTAGTTAGACTACGGAACCCTAAATATTAAACGCAATTGGGACCTGTGCGTGTGTGCTGTAAAGCGGTAGTAAGCGCTTTCATTCGTTACATAAATCGGTACTACTCAGTACCTACTATTGCCATTTGTAGGGCCCAATCTGACAGGTTGGAAGGCGTAATAAAAATTAGGGAGCTGAAGGAGAGGTTTAGGGAGAGGCAGGGTACACAAACACAACAGATTGAGCCCTACAAATTGCAATGTCTCCCGTTATGGCTCCTCCACATGATGGGCCATCATAGAGACGCAGCTATGCGCTAGAGGGAGCTAACGATATTGCGATTTCGTGTGGTATAGCTGATGTAATTTTCAGTTGTAGGTGGTTGTGGTAGGTCGACTACAAAGAGATGTATCCACTTTTGAATCTTATTACAAGGTAATAAGGCGAAAAAGTGTATACATCTCTTTATAGTCGACTGTACAACAATGATAACAGTAATCTGAATTAAAAAAATACATTTTGTTAAAAAAAAGCAATCATGCATGGATGCCATACTTTATGATATGATGGATGCACATCAGAATATGATCAGAATTTAAAGCGGTATTAAACAATGCAACCTGCAGGGCCCAATCTGTCAGGTTGGAAGGTGTAATTAAAGGTATGGCCCTTAGGGAGCTGAAGGAGGGGAGGGAGAGGCAGGGTACACACCAGATTGGGCCCTACAGGTTGCAATGTCTAATAGCCGTTTTACCACGTTTAAGGGTCACCACACTCCTAGCGGTTTTCCTCGCGGAATTAGCGGAAGTAGCGGAAATTTGTCTATGGTAGCGGAAATTTGTCTATGGTAGCAGATTTTTTGTATGGAAGCCATAGACAAATTTCCGCTACCATAGACAAATTAAGCATTTTGTCTATGAATTTCCGCTACTTCCTCTAATTCCGCGAGGAAAACCGCTAGGTGTGTGGTGACCCTTACTTTGATTGAGATGCAATGCAATGCCTTGTTACAGCATGTAGTGCGTGGAATGGAATGGAAAAGCCGACCTTGATATGTTTTTCCCAAAATCTCTTTATCATAATTGATATTCTAAATAAATAAAATAGATAATAAAATATTACTAAATTATGATTATTAAATGTAATTACTATGAATTTGATACCGTCATATGAAGATTTTGTGTTAAATAAATCGTCAATTGACCTTATTAGGTGCCAACACAACAATCAACAAACGACAGCGCTGTTGACGTGCGTAAAGTGAAAGTGTCACGTCGGCCAATTCGCTGTCAGTAATATTTTTGTTCCGATATAATTTCTTATTGGCTGCTTATTGGTACGGAATTAACGCTAGTTATAAAAAAGTAGAAAAATATTAATCGTTACTTGTTTTATGAAAATTATCTTACTTGTGTAGAACAGTTTGTTAAGAACAAGTTCTCTCTAATCTAGGTTATTGCCGGGAAAAATGGGTGTTAAGCCTGCAATTGGAAGAAAATCTAACAAAAACCCACCTATATTTAGCCATGAATTTGTGATTCAGAACCACGCAGATATAGTATCATGTGTGGTTATGGTTTTCCTGGTTGGACTGATGGTTCAGGTAAGTTCAACGCAGTTGCCACGTAAGCCGAGCTTTTCGATGTTTCTTGTAATATTGTAACAATTCGTTGTGCTACGGTCGTTATATTTGCGGCTTCTGTTACAGTCGACGAGTCCCATCGCCAGTTTATTCATCAGTCTGCACCACAATGTGAGTGGGGTCGAGCCTACGAGAGAAAACCCCAAGGGTGAGCCTTTCTCGTACGAAGCGGGCTGGAAGGATTCCTGCGCGGTGTTCTTCTACTCGCTGGTGTGCATCGTGATGCATGCGATCCTTCAGGAATACTTCTTGGACGTAAGTTGCTCCTATTCTGTATTGTGACACGATGAGAATATGATTAAGACTTGTCATACACTTAGTTCAAAATTAATATGGATTGAAAGTTATCTTAATCCTATCCTAATTGTGGTTTAGTATTACATCAATATTAATTCTAGTTTGGTTTTGTAGTTACATTGCTCAGTATCTGTAAAATTTGTATTTCATTTTAGAAAATATCAAAGAAGTTCCACTTGTCGAAATCACGATTGAGTTCTCTGAATGAATCTGGTCAGCTGGTTGTGTTCCATCTGGTGACATTGCTGTGGGGAGGCGATGCTATCCTCCGAGAAGGTTTTGCTTTCAACATTTCACAGCTGTGGGATGGTAAGTGTATTTGTAAAGTATTGTTTATCTTTTTACCAATTTTTTTTCATAAGTTAATTCATAAATTCTATGCAGGTGTACATTATAATACTAATCTTTTAAATAAACTTTTAAATAGCTTAAAAATATCTAGATGTTATCATAGTTTTCACACTCCCCTCAAATAATTCTAGTCTCATGGAATACACCATTTCTCTCTCACACTTATTCCACTGTCTTATGAAAGAGGCAAATAGTTTTTGTCAGATAACAAACTGGCGGAAGAGAGGGGAAGCCGCTACCCAACAGTGGGAGTGGGACACAAACTAAAGTATTTAAAAAAATGGTCAATATATGTGTGTGATTGTAATTTTGCCTTCTGTTCAGGCTACCCGAACCACCCAATGAGCTTCCTATTGAAACTGTGGTGGATTGTTCAAGCCGCATACTGGATCCACACTCTCCCTGAATTGTATTTCCAACGTATCAAGAAGGATGAATGGTCCGGACGTATCCGCCAAGCTGTCATTGCATTCATTCTTGTGTCTCTGGCTTATGGCTTCAAGTAAGTTTCTTATCAAAATCCTAATTAAGTTAATTAATGTAATCAGTTAAATCATATCTCTAATTATCTGGAGTAATTAATTACAGAACACATTTTCGAACGTGTTATGTAACTAAATTAAATTTGTAAATATTTTGCCTTTATACTAACTACAGAAAAATAAATAGGTAGTTTCTGTTATTGCTGTTATTTTGGTACACTCTACTTTATGCTTATTACAGGTTTTACCATATTTTCTTGTTTAATAATAAATGAGTACACAGCAGAATTTTCTAGCAAAACAATATTATCCTTACAAAGAAAGCTCAAAATCCTATTTTGGGCAAAAAGCTAGTATTAATTTTATTATTCATAACTTTCATAAGGTTACAGCTTTATACATATTACTATTTAAGTGTGCTTATAACTTAAATAATAAGAATAACTGAAAGAACAAATCAAATTTTTAATTAATATTTTGATTTGTTAATTTTAAGTAGTCACACTACTATATGTATAAATTATAAATGTATATAGATGTCATAAACAATGGAAAAAGCCTAGGCTAAGTAGGCTGGGCCTCCGGTGCCCAGCCTTGGGCATTTATAATAAGATATGATTTATTTATTATGGAGTAAGCAATCTATAACTTAATATTTTATAGTTGGTGTTAAACTAATAATTCCAATCAGATATTAAGTACAATTTTATAACGATAAAAATATCAACTGATATATTTACATTCTCAAATCTAGGTTCCAGCGTGTCGGCGTCAGCCTGGTTGTTCTGCACTCGCTGGCTGAGTTTGTGTCGCACACCTACCGCCTCAACGTCATCCTCAGGGGCGAGCGAGAGGACTTCTTCGAGAAACGTAAGTTGCACACATTGGCAATGTAATATGTAACTAAAAATGCTGTGAGACATTTTAAAACAGGTTAAAATACCTACTCACAAAAACTACTGTCCTAAGGATATAAATCAACTACTCTACATATTAAGAGACAAAAAAAAATTGTTTCTATTATCACGATAATACGTTTTAAATATTCATATGTATTTAAAAATCGAAAAAATATGATTTAGTTTAGGTCGTGTTCACCATGTATTTTTGGAATACTCAACACAATGTAGCCAGTTCCTGGTCATAATGGTGAATGAGAAAAATAACTAAATAGCTCAAAGACAATTTCAATTACATGCTAAAATTTGGATTAACAGGCTTTGAATCAAAGAAATATAGAAAACCAGTACAAATACATGGAGTTTGGCTAATTAAGTATAAACAGTGTAATAAAATAAAAGCGTGAAGTGTGTTAAAATAATAAATCTCTTTTTAAAACAAAGAAGTTGAGTTAGAGTTATACTGGTTTAATATACGTTAAAATGGTTACAAAGTCGAGTAATAATTTAGTTATTTCTTCAACATTTGCAAATTAGATATGCATTGTCGTTACTTTACTAAAGCGCGACGTAAAGTAGGTCGCAAGTAGCAGCGTAAACGGAACATTGTACAGATTCTCACTTACTACCTAAGTGGCAGAGTAGACATATGTGTTTCTTTTTGTAAATATACGCCGTCGATAGAAACTGGCGAGAGATGGGTCAAGTCCGAGACACGGGGATAGGAAGGTGGCCTTTGCCCAGCAGTATCCTGTAAATAAATGAAACTGAGTTCCTGAGTTATGTTTTCCATATATCTAAGTTTGTATAAACAAGCTGTATATCTTTGTCTAGTACCTATGGTACAAGCTTAGCTTAGTTTGGTGCTTGGCTGATCTGTGTAAGATTGTACTGAAGAAATATTAATTTATTTTTAGTGTTTCGTACAGTCAGCAGCAAAAGTAGGTAAGCAGGCGAGGTGTTCAAAATGACCAACACGCTCTTATTCTCTTAAAAATAAAGTCGTGTCAAGCGACTTCGCTTAGCTTATGTACCAAACTTGGTTTACGAATCACTTCAGTCGTCTGAGATGGTTACACACGTCTTTCTCGGAGACAATTTGATTTAGAAAGCTGAAATTTGGAATGAATTGGTACAGAAAATGTTGACCAAGATACTATGTTCTAAACCGTTTTACTGTGGCTCGGTAATTTGCTCCTAGAAAGGTGGAGTACCTAGCCTAAGATACGTCTTTTATTTTTTCTTTAGAATTATTTGATGTTGTACAGTGGTGCGACTGGTAAACGGCGCGGTGTTCGTGCTGGTGCGGCTGGCGTCGCTGGTGCTGGGCGTGCTGACCTTCTACTTCGGGCTGGCCGGCGCCGCGCCGCTGCTGCTGCGCGTGGGCGCGCTGTCGCTGCTCGTGTCCTTCCAGGTACGGAGAGAATAGTACATTTCGATACTAGGTCGGAAAGGATGTCATTATTCAACGAGTTCCGAGACATTTGGTCACGAGCCGCAGGCGAGTGGCAAAACTCGGGACGAGTGAAGAATGACATTCCGTCCGTGTATCGAACGACGTTTTTTAATAAAGTTGCGAAAAAATTATAAAAATGGACAATATGTCACTTTTGAGGTTACTTCATCCGAACACTCGCGCCGTGCGATGCGGGGCGGTGATCATGAATCCTGAGCTGTGATTGGCTGGAAAAGTAAAACGCGCTAGTGCGAGAAATCCAACTTCTCGCATTATAAACTACTACTAGATTTGAGCAACTGTGTTAAAAATACTGTTTTTCTTACGCTAGTATCCTCACCACTAAACAAGGGATGAGTACAGCTTCTTACTTATACTGTTACGGCACTTTTGGTTGGCCAGACTACAGCTTGGTAACCAGACCAACCAGACCAGACAATATCGTCTGGTTACTAACTAACGCCTTTTTCACTTCTCCGCGGAGGAATCGACACCGCGGCATCGCTGTACGGTTTCGCCGAGCTGTCCGTGGTATGAATTGCAAAACAATAGCGAAACTGACTGCTCTAATGCGCATAATATATGTACCATTGCGCTGTCTCTGTCACGCGCGGTTTCTCGTCCGGTCCGCTAGTACGTGTTCTCATCTCCGCACTCCCTCTGCCTTCGCGAAACATCAACAGGTACAGGTACTGGCTACAATTACATAATATACTAAGAGTGAGAAGAATTTTGTCTGTGTAAATACTGTTTCCTAGCAATTGGTGTATGTAAGCTTGCACTGTTTTTTTTTTCATGAATGGGATAAATTCGAAGAATCAGGCATATTTTAAATAAAAATCTGAAACAGGGGGCATTTCATGTGAAGCGGACAGCTAAAAACATGTCAGGTTCTGGATTTCGTTTATAATTAGGTAAATTGAATATATATGTGAGCAAAAAAATTTGGCATAATTACTTTTTTTATATATTGCTTTATTACAAATTTATAGGACTTTGAAAATTCTACATAATCTGAGGCACGGATTTTTGACAAGGTGTGAATGCAATTTATCAAATGGTTTTAATTTTAATTAAATAGTGTTTATTGGAGAATATTAGTTGCTTTTCTTGGAAATTCATAAAAAAATAAATTTTGATATTTTTTTCGTATAGTAAACCGGAAGTCAGTATTTGAAATCAATTTTTTTCCAACTTCGCATTTTTTTATTTTTTTTATTTTTACACAAAAATGTAGCTTATAGAATAGGAATGCTCCTTAAAAAATATTATAATGGCACCTCGATTAGTTTAGAAGATTCACGAATTAGAGTACGAAGGTACCGCGAGACGCTCAGTACTGAGTGGTTCCTTAGCGCTAGTATTAGTCCTTACGTATGGCTTAATACCAATAAATATGGTCCAGTAACCATATTAAAGAACAAAATATATGATGTTAGTTTTCAATTATTATACGCAGCTATGTTCTTTAAAGTTCTAATAAATTAAATAAATTATACAACGTGCCCACGATGACCCGAAAGATTTAACTGTGTATTCTTGATCGTATTTAGACATTATAATGTGAATATTAATAAATAAAACGCCTTCGTTAATGTTGTTATCATAGTTGAATGTAATTATCATAATAAAGTATTAACCAATCGAAAAATATACCTGTTTATGTAAACCAATATTATGTATTTTTCTTTTTTTTTTGCCACAAATGAGTGGTTATAATGTTTCGGTTTCCACTTTACGCGTAGATACTTCTTCAAAAAATATGTTCGTTTTACAATTATACTCTCGTTTGAAAAGCGTGAACCATTTTAGTCCATGGCAATTGGCAACGTTGTCAAGTCACGGTTGCAATAAAAGATTTTGTTGCTTAATTTCTTACTTTGATCAATAATAAACTGCAGTTTTCGATAAAGACGCTTTCGTTTAATACAGGTTCTTGTGAAAACAATGGCCCCGTTTCGTGTGAAATCGCTACGTTTATATAATTGGACGAACTAAGTTATTATAAGAAACATATTTGATGATAACTATAGTTCGCGCATTGTTTTACTCCCTAATGGTGACAGCGTGGTCAAATTGCAGTTATAAATAAATACTTTGTTGCTAAATATCTTACTTGGAACAACACAAACTATAGTTATCATCAAATATGTTTCTTATAATAACTTAGTTCGTCCAATTATATAAACGTAGCGATTTCACACGAAACTGGGCCATTGTTTTCACAAGAACCTGTAATAAACGAAAGCGTCTTTATCGAAAACTGCAGTTTATTATTGATCAAAGTAAGAAATTAAGCAATAAAATCTTTTATTGCAACCGTGACTTGACAACGTTGCCAATTGCCATGGACTAAAATGGTTCACGCTTTTCAAACGAGAGTATAATTGTAAAACGAACATATTTTTTGAAGAAGTACCTACGCGTAAAGTGGAAACCGAAACATTATAACCATTCATTTGTGGCCAAAAAAAAGAAAAATACATAATATTGGTTTACATAAACAAGTATTTTTTCGATTGGTTAATACTTTATTATGATAACTACATTCAACTATGATAACAACATTAACGAAGGCGTTTTATTTATTAATATTCACATTATAATGTCTAAATACGATCAAGAATACACAGTTAAATCTTTCGGGTCATCGTGGGCACGTTGTATAATTTATTTAATTTATTAGAACTTTAAAGAACATAGCTGCGTATAATAATTGAAAACTAACATCATATATTTTGTTCTTTAATATGGTTACTGGACCATATTTATTGGTATTAAGCCATACGTAAGGACTAATACTGGCGCTAAGGAACCACTCAGTACTGAGCGTCTCGCGGTACCTTCGTACTCTAATTCGTGAATCTTCTAAACTAATCGAGGTGCCATTATAATATTTTTTAAGGAGCATTCCTATACTATAAGCTACATTTATGTGTAAAAATAAAAAAAATGAAAAAATGCGAAGTTGGAAAAAAATTTATTTCAAATACTAACTTCCGGTTTACTATACGAAAAAAATATCAAAATTAATTTTTTTATGAATTTCCAAGAAAAGCAACTAATATTCTCAAATAAACACTATTTAGTTAAAATTAAAACCATTTGATAAATTGCATTCATACCTTGTCAAAAATCCGTGCCTCAGATTTTGTAGAATTTTCAAAGTCCTATAAATTTGTAATAAAGCAATATATAAAAAAAGTAATTATGCCAAATTTTTTTGCTCCCATATATATTCAATTTACCCAATTATAAACGAAATCCAGAACCTGACATGTTTTTAGCTGTCCGCTTCACATGAAATGCCCCACATGTGTCCATTGAAGAACAAATTAACTGTATTATATTTAAACTTTTTTCCCTTGTTATAGGTTTACCTCATGTTCAACTTCATCTCTGAAGCCATGAAGCAGAGGCAAGAGGCCCGTCAGCTGGGTCTGAACAGGCCAAAGAAGGAAAAGAAAGACAAGCCTAAAAAGGAGAAGGGTAAGCTTTCATACATAAACATTAAATTTTCCTATACAGACTAGACTTAAACAATCCGACCCACTTCATGATGTTGCAATACTTTTGTACTTTAACAATAGTTAAACACTGGAATATAGGTTAAAAAGAAGTTAAAAAGTCGCGAGTATTTGGGCCCATCCTGTACACATACATACATATATTTAAATTGATTGAATGGCCCCTTTTACATTTTCCCGGCCACGGTAAAGTATAATAGCGACCTATTACTTAATTTCGAATTTGAACTGCTATTCCGTTAGTCAAAAAACAAAAGTTAATTTATAATTTATTGTTAACAGTGAAGAAAGCGCCCGTCGAAGAGTCCGACCTGCCCGAGGTGGACCAGAACACGAACAAGACCCTGCGGCAGCGCCAGGCCGCCAAGGCCAAGTGAAGCCCCCGGCAGCCCGCTGACCTGCACTTCCGAACCGAGACTCCGTAACCACCACTACACATCCTCATAGCGTTGGCCCAATCCACATAATGAGCCATCTTGGGCCAATCCGACAGTCGCAGTTGTGCTGCGAAATGAGATCGTAATATCGCTCGCATGTAGCATCCCTTAGATTGGCATACGTTGGCCCAAAGTGTGTATCGAGCTATATAATTCGACAGTGACATGACGAAATATTTGTAGAAAATGTAATGACTTCATACCCAAGGGTTATCCGTAAAATTGTACCATGACATTTTAGTGGGAGATATTTTTGTGAAGGTTTAGAGAAGTGACGATCATCTGAAGTGCATGTCCGGGCTTGGCCTAGTTCAATGAAGGTTGTCCTCATCCCGTCGTATCTCAGTCTTTCCACTACATAACGAGTCTTTCATTTGCAATCTTCCTATATCCATGTATTTTATAGAATTTTGTGTTGTCAGCAAGTCAGAGCACAAAGTAATTTGATATTTTTTTGATACTGCCTAGCTGTACTATTTAGTTTTTTTTTTATATATCACCAACCATTTACAGAAAATTTACTCCAGCTTTGAAAATTCATGATGATTAAGACTTATTCATCAAGAAATGTTTTTCGTTGAGTTGTTAGGCATTCCGCTGGCCCAATATTACAGGGTATGTTACATTTCCAGGGTAGTTAAATTTAGACTTAGTGTCACTGTGACAATGTTCAAATTTAAATTCGATGAAAGTGGAGCATAGAACCCTGTAATATTGGGCCAGCGATTTGTTAGGTTAGCGTTCTACGTAAATGTGCTGTTTTCTCAAGTCATGATTTGGATAGCAAACCGTTCTGTCATTTAAAAGTATAGTGGATACAGGGTTGTAAAATATCTCCTAAAGTGTAAAAATAAATGTAATAGGTTAAAATGTTGTTTATATGAATATATTGATAAGGATTAAGAGGTACTGTGTGTTCAACACTAAATGGAGGAACTGCATAATTAATTTGCATTTTTAATATACATTTTTCCAGAATTCCAATACTGAGTTTATTTAAATATATTCGTAATTATTTTTGTAATGCGGATTACTTTTTATTACATAAGTTCATTTATTTTTGTGACTATTTATTCTGTAACATTCGAAGTGAAAATTGTTTTGGTGCTCTCGTAATTTATGTAAAGAGATTTTAGGCTTTGTAGTAGATTGGTGTGGTTGCCCGCGTGAGCGCTAGGGGCGCTCTGTTACGTCATGAGATTGAATCCATGTATATTGTTATGTATGTGATCAATGTGAACTAAAGCATGAATTAAATTATTCTTCCCGATATGAAATTTGTGCTCACAATTTATAGTTATTATTTTCACGAGAATTGTCAATTTTAAAAGCTTGATGTTATTTTTATTTCAGAATAAATTTTGTAACAAGAACATGAGTATTTATTGAAATTCGAAAATCACTCCTGCACATATCAGAGGGAAAGAGGTAAAAAGATTGACAAACTAAGTAGTTCACGGTACCTTTCATGAAAGCCAAATTATACGGTACCTTTTATTAACCCTTTCACCGCCACCGTCGTCAACAGCCTTTGTAGTGCAATAGGGACCTACACGGGCTTCCGCAAAATTCAATTTCGCTTCACAAAACGCGATTACGTGGCGTCGGTGGCGCGTCAGTTTTGTTCAACGCTTGGCGGCGAAAAGGTTAAAGACGATTTCGGTATTGTATTGTATGAAATGTATCCCGAGGAATATCGCGCATTCAGGATTTTACTAAACGGAACACTGCCATGTAGCGTGTAACTTGATGATGATACCTATTGAAGATAAAGAAATTGCACAGTCGCCATCAGATATATCGGAGCGCCTTTATTGTCAAGGCGATAAAGTGCATGTTCAGATATTTTTGAGTACCTTGGCCGCTCCGATAGGAGCATTCCACGAAAACGGTAAATTTTTCATGTAGTTTTTTTATCATTTTTTTTATTTATGCAATGTCTACGTGTAGTGACATTTGCTTTAATTCCGAACTACTTTGTCGACTTGCGTATTATTGTAAAAGTAAAATAAATAATTTATTAAGAAAACAAGCAGCTTTAAGACGATACCAATATTAAACTATAAATAAAAAGGCAAGCTAAAAATGAACCAGGGTCGGAAAAAGAATGAATGGGTCCTGTCGGTTACGTGACGATGGAATGCTCCTATACAGGGCTCCGATATGCCGACGGTGGCTTCCATGGCACGACTTTTTGATGTCGGCCACAGCCGACTGTGGCGGTGAAAGGGTTAATACCTTTTATACCCTATTCCTATGACAAATTGAAGTTGATCATGCGTGGCCAAGGTGCGAAAAGTATTTGAGAATACCTTACATTTACCTACTGTTTAAGCTCACGTACAGTCAACGCAAAAAATATGTTTACACTTTTGGACCCTTACTCCATTGTGATAAGGTTCAAAATTGTACATCTTTTTGGCGTTGACTGTACCCAGGTTCTTGAGCTTGATGAGCTTTTGTTTTATAATAAGATTTTGCCCGCGACTTCGTCTGCGTGGAGATGGTAAATGGTAATCCACCCCCTAGTTACCGTTATTAATGGATGATTTGTGGGATAAAAACTATGCTATGTCCTTCCCCGGGACTCGAACTATCTTTATACCAATTTTTATGTTAATCGGTTTTAGCGTGAAGTTGTAGCAGATAGACAGACACACTTTCGCATTTATAATATTAAGTAAGAACTTCTTACTTACTAAGAAGACTGTAAGAAGACATATGTACCGATTGATGATTAGAGTTTAGCTATACATGACATCACGGAAAATAAATATACCTACTTAGTTAGGTGTTAGGTACCGACTTTATAAGATGCAATTAAACAAATATTTATTATAATATTATCTGTGACCATCTGTGACTTTCCGCGCTATGAATAAAGTCAGCTTATTGGAGTATTAACACACAATTGAGTGGACTTCAGTTATAATAGATAAAAAATATAAAAATCAATCGGAAGGCGAAAAATTCAACTTTACTTTTGAATGGCTGAATTTTGTTCTACGGGTTCCATACAAAAATGTAGCTCCATAAACAAATTACGGTTATCGGCATATTTTTGTCCGATAGGTTTTTATTTTTACGCAGATTCCGCTAAGTGTGCTATACTCCTTAAACTATGTATTGCATGTAATATCTTTATGAGTTTGGATCATTATTATACCAAATAAATAAATTAAGAATAACAACCGAACCGACCATGAAATGGCTGGTAGGTAACTACTTAGGAAACATACTAAAACCCAATAAATCTAGCAATATATTTGTGTTAACTCATGGGCATAATGATATTCTATAAGTAATTCAATATTTCCTAGTATTAATAAGTTACGGTGGTAAAACAATAGGACATAATTTGAAACATAAATCATAAGTAAGTAGGTACAGTCGCCATCAAATATATCTGATCGGCCACGGTACTCAAAAATATCTGAACAAGCACCTTATCGCCTTGACCATAAGGGCGTTGTTCAGATATTTGTGACCACCTTGGCCGCTCCGATATATCTGATGGCGACTGTACCTTAGGTACGTAAGAATTTAAGGCATTATCTTACTTAGCTATATACTACTGGAAGACTTATTTGTAATTGGCAGGTATAGGTAAGGTAATAAGTTATTGCCTACCTCTAATTTCCTACGTATTTGAGATACGTCAAATTGTTTTATGCACAAGTATTTAGGTACCTACCTATTTAGGATTAATTTTAGAGTTTTAGTATTCCTACTTCCATTCTTATAAAATTACTAGACATTTTAATTAAGTAGTATCAAGGGAACATAGATCAATATTATCTTGCTAATAAACTTTTCGTTAAAGGAAAACATCGTAAGGAAATCGGATCTAATCCGCAGACCTAATAGTTTCCCGGCACTTTCCCCTCTAAGTTAGAAGGTGGGGTCATAGTCATAGCTGAAACAATTTTTTTAAGTTAGATAAAACGTCCTAATCCTTATAATACTTACATAATACGCGCTGTCTTTTAAGTAATAGTGTAATTACACATTAAACTAATCTAGTCCACGAAGTGGGTTTACAGTCAAACAGACTAAAAATCACAACCGTCTTCATCTAGCTTTATTGCTACCTATTCAATTTTATGATAGCTTTTCGCTAACCGTTACCGGGCGTGCCGAGCATGATGCGTTTCCAAAAGCTTTGACTGACTTTGATCTACGTAGCTATATAAAAGTGAGGCGGCGGAGCGCCCGGCAGTTCCTCCACAGAATCTGTCTGAGTCCGACGTCCCCTCACCATGCAGCGGCTAACCTTGTTTTTACTCTCGGCGGTATTGGCTGTCGCTCTTGCAGGTTAGTGCCCTTTCGTTCAGTTTTTGCCGCCGTTCGATGCGACTGTCTTTTTGGATTCCTCGCTTTGGCAACATCCGATCGAGTTAAGTTTTTTAGTAAGTTGTCCTTGTTTGTCAAACAATAGTTAGCATATTAGCGCGGGAACGTCGTCGTTGATTTTCAAACTTTGTTACACGAAAATTTGGATGCAGTGGTCTGTAACAGTTTCTGGAAATAATAAGCAAAACTTCCATGATACAAATGCTATCATTTCCGAGGGCAAACAGCATGACTCACTTCAGAAAAAACTAAATTGCTATGTTTCCTATTCCTATTCCTTTTACATAGTTCTGTCGTTAGTTATCTAATGGAACTCATCATCAGAGCACAGTTCTGAAGTAGATATTAATAATAAATACGTGACAACTTTTTTTGGAAATTAGTAAATGAACTCACATGATATAGCTATCTACCAATGTGATAGTATAGGTATGGGTAGGTACCTAGGTAGCAGCGGCAGCGCGCGAAAATATTCGTGGACAAGCCGGAGCTTTCGCTTCTTTTCTTCTTGAGCTGTTAGAGAAGAACTTAAATGTCTAAAAATTAGGCAAGCCGGTGACAATTCTATTCTATAGATTCTCCGCTACAAGTAGGTACTTAAGGAATCATTACGTACGCAGTTTTATTTCATCGAGTAAAAAGCAAAAACGCTTAACAAGCGGAACCGCTATTCACAAAGCTCATTGCCTGCTTCAGTTGCAACTTAAAGCTAAGTTTGACCTGCATTTAGAAATAGCTAATAGTCATCTCTAGGTCAAATTATACAAGAATCAGCTTACAGAAAATACAAAACGTTTTGTGAATAGGCAGGATCGAGGCACTCACAAGGTTGAGATCATCACAACACGTAATTCATCTTTTATGTTTTACTCTTAACAGTCTGAAGCGACCTTACCCGATCGTGACTAACTTATTTCTTGATGAGCAACAAATCGGTTGTTGAAATTCTATAACCATATGATTACATACATTGGTTTAATTGGAGACCCTTTGAAAATTCGTAATGCTCAATTAATCGGGTATCAAGGGCATTCAATATTCAAAAGTGCACTGAGAGCTCCTTTTATACAAAATTTATTAACAAGCATATTTAACTACTAGTTTACTAAGTAGGTATATGTACCTATTACGTCTAGTCCTAATCCTGTGACATAATGTCCTTTACGTCACTCTGGGCGGTAAGTGAGATTTGCCGCCCACGGGCGCAGCGGCAAATCTCACTTTACACCCAGAAGTCGTAAAATTGTGTATGTACCACGGGTATTACCGCCCGTAAGAAGGTCTCAAATCGCTTGTTTATGGCCCTTACCTTCGGTTCAGGCCTCAAATGCCCGCGATCTGAGCCGTTCTTTATTTTACCGCCCTAAGTACGTAATGTACTGTTGTTCCCCTAGGTACGCCACGACGGAGACCGTAACTCAAATAAATAAGTAATAAACCTTTCTAAAGCCCGCTCTACACTCGCGCCGCGAACGCCCGCGAAAGCCGCGAAACGCGAGTGTAGATGGTGTTCACGCCTAAGAATCGCATTGTTCGCGGCATTTCACGTGAATTCACGGAGCGACTTCGCGCGCGAGTGTAGAGCGGGCTTTAGTGTGTTTGAGCATGTGGGTACTGACATATACAGAATGGACTTTTTTTTGGGTCAGTGAGGGTAGCTACCAGATCCCGTGCTGCTACGCGAAAATAATCATAGAAGACCTTCCCTCGATTTCAAATTAATGAAGATTCGCGTTTACTGGCTTTGGAAAAAACATACAGGGTACGAGAAAAAGGTCAATTTCGACAAACTTCTTTTTGAATGCCATTCGAGCCTATTCTTATCTAGGATCAAAAGCTTGTATCGGACCAAAAAAAAATTCCGGCTAGAAAAGCCACAACTCGAGGAAAACTGTGCCCTTACATTTTGTATGAAAATGAAAACTTAAATTGGTCCTGTTAATGTGGTTCCAGTTTTCGGTAAAGGTTAGGCGATACACCGGTGATGGTTCTTAAATAGATATAAATATTAAGTCAATAGACAGATGGTGCAGTTACATTTTGTATTTACTTTTTCAATTCAGTGTGTGCGTTAGCACTTTCTTGAGAACAACGTTTAGCGGCATACTGCACTGGCAGCGTGCAGCGTAGTGAAACAATGCATGTACTGTTAGGTACAGTCGGCCAAAAATGTGGTCTACCACTCTACCGTTGAGGTTCGTTTGAACGTCATGAGACAACAAGGTCGTGCATGTTTTAAACTCCGTTAGAAAAGTCAACCTTAGCGATCGTTAGATCTCGCGGAAACTTTTGTCTAGACCACTTTCTTGGTCGACTGTACGACTGTTACTATGACCGTGCATTCCACAAAGCAGCAATGGTACGTGATTTGACCGTACTACACGCGTTTGACTTGACCCTACATAACAAAACAATGCCGGAAAGCAACACATTTTGCACTAATACGCATGGACAGTAGTTGAACACGACGGAACAATAAATACAGTAAAATATCTGGCACTATGAAATAACAGAAACAAAAAAAGCTTGTATTGTTTGTGTCGTTTGTGAGTAAAGAGAAGTGTCGTGATTTATATTACAGGGGAACGAATGTTAAAAGTTATAATGTTAAGGCACATACTAGTTAATAAGTTCTCAATGAAGTGAACTCGTCAAATGACAAGCAAAACTCACTAAGTAGCCATAGCCTAAGTAGCAGTTCATAGCCATAATTAACCATACTGGCAAAATAACAACGTTGATTTTCATATTTTGACGTGACAACGTCTTATAAATTGATAAACACCGGTAGCATACACGAAAAATTGTCACGTTCTGTTTTGGTCACGTGACAAATATTTTTGTGTATGAAGCCTACCAGGGGCTCAGAAAAAAGAAAAGACGAAGATAAATTTTTGTTGATGGATTATCAGAAACATGACTGTTCATTTTATCGGGGTACTAGGGTATAATGGTCATATAAGAGGTGGGTTGGTATTTTACACTATTTCTTACTTATATGACATCAATGTATTTTTCAATTAACTCCTTTGTATATACAAAATAATGATAGTTCAGTGATAATAATTTAATTCAATTCATACATAAAAGTATCTATTTTTTTATCAATGTTTTCTTATGACGTTATCACGCAAAATTATAGCCCATAAACCGACTTTACAGACAACCATTTCTTGTAATTATTGAGTTTTGCTTGTCACCTGACGAAATATGGGATGTGGTTATACATAAGACTTTTTTATCATTGCATTTTTGCCTTTCTTTAGAGCATCCTGTAAACATTACTATTACTGTACATTCCAGAGGGCCAGTACTACGTGCCACGTGCGTACTACACGATCGACGAGGCAGGACACGAGTCGGTGCCAGTGCCCCTGCAGCGCCTGCGTCGTTCCTTCTACCCCTACCCCGGCCCTGGATCTGATGCCAATGCCAACGCTAACGCTAACGCGTGGGGAGGTACGTGGACCATTCTGATGCTTTAAATCCTTGAGTACTTATTACCTACCGTGTGTAGTAGTGTCAGTGGCCCTGCGGCGCCTGTGTTGTTCCTTCTACCCCTACCTATACCTATTTGGCCCGGCCCTGGATCTGATGGTGATCTGTGAAAATTCACATGAATGAATAATTGTTAATCAAATGTTGTACAAGTGCTGAAAGAAACGGGGAAATAAATTGATAGTCAATGAAAATAAAATGACTGTACTACGAACCAATAACGTGAAGCTGGCGGCCGCCTCGAAGACAAGATCGTCTTATATAAGGTATGTAGGCTGGCCCCATTAATTCATTTTACTTCCATTTTCATATTGCTAAGAACTAGTTGGTCCTTCGGTCCTTTCGCCTCCCCATTTCCAGAAATGGAGAGGCGAAAGGACCGAAGGACCAGCTAGTTCTTAGCAGGTATTACTCCATGCGCTGACAACTATCAGCTTATTCTCGATAGCCTAATTGATAGATTTCAAGACAAGCGCACTCTCGCTTCTACGTACATGGATCAAATGCTCAACTTAAAAATTAATGGTCCCGCTTCCTCATCTGCCACAAATGCCAAAGCCAACGCTAATGCGTGAGGAGGTAACGTGTTCAATACTAACTAACTGATGCTTTAGATCCTTGAGGAAATGAGACTTTTAGGGCAAAACCCATATCTTATATCCATAACATAAGTTGAACGAATTTTTATTATTATTTTATTATTACTCCTTTTTTTTGTAGTACAGTCATTTACAGCACTTTAACTTACGTGTAGTTACCAGACGAAAAATAGAAATAGTCACTTGTATTATTTTAAAGTTTTAAACATATTGAATTCCCCATTAATAATAACATTAAAATTAGGTACCGTAAAGATTACCTCACTTCATTGGATCCGGAACTAATCGCCGCTAAAACGCGATTGGTGATTCAATCACCGGTCGAGGAATCATGACAACGCAATAACACCCATTCATTGGTCGATCGAGGAAATCCTTGATGATGGAAGCTAAAATCTTAACCA
This sequence comes from Pammene fasciana, assembly GCA_911728535.1. Taxonomy (NCBI): domain Eukaryota; kingdom Metazoa; phylum Arthropoda; class Insecta; order Lepidoptera; family Tortricidae; genus Pammene; species Pammene fasciana. The sequence goes on along the minus strand of OU452276.1, from coordinate 12,080,992 downwards.
CGACTTTCCAATTAATTAAAATTCTGTTAATTACTTATCACCTACTGCGATACAAATGTGTTCTTAACTTAATTGGTGATACACGAGTAGTACGTACAGTCGCCATCAAACATATCGGAGCGGCCATGGTATTCAAAAATATCTGAACATGGACTTAATGGCCTTGACAATAGAGTTCAGATATTTGTGACCACCTTGGCCGTTCCGATATATCTGATGGCGAGTGTACAAATAGGGTCTCACTCATGTATGAAAAACATAAAGTATCCTCTATTTTATTTCCGAAATCAAAGGGATCATCCATTAATTACATCACACCTCAAGGGGGGGGGGGGGGCGGGGGTTCACTAAATGTGACATATCGTGACACCGGGATGGAGGAGTTCCATGTTTGTAACCTCACAATCCTCACTTACAATTTTTTTTACAAAATCTAAGTTTTAAAAAAATAATTTCAATTCAATTGTTAACAAACATTGTACTAAACTAATTTTCTACATACTCGGAATTGTTTGAATACTTTAGTTCCCTATAAATTTGATACTATTTTTCTGGCCGAGTTTAACGATTTATTTTTTTTGAAATAGCGACTGTATTACTAAGGCTATAAAGGCTCATTTTACAACACCATCCTAAACTAAAATTCTAAATGTGACGTCACACTAAGGGGGGAGGGTGCAGTTAATTGTGACGAAGTGTGACAAGGGGGGAGGGAGGGGTCAAAAAATCATGAAATTGGTGTGACGTAATAAATGGATCATCCCAAATAAGTAGGTACTAACAGTGCTTTCGAAGTAGGTATCTACCTTTGATCTCTAAAATGGTATTTTTTCCAGTTGTCCGAATGTTTTGTATGTTAATTGGTCCTTATTGGTAATTGCCAGCAAAATTGTGTATTATTATATTTATTATCGTTCACTAATCTTTAACATCGTAAAAAAAACTTCAGGAATTGAATATACCTAGGTACTTATTCAGTAATTTATATAAATAGTAGTACAGTACCTAATACACTACACACTTACTTACCATTCAATTTGAATTGAAATTGTAACTTAACATTCTATAAAGGTCTTTCTTCTTTAAATTTGTAACATTTTTTGTTTTGATCAGCTACCTAGATCTGAATAAATACCAATATAACTGTTCGAAGCACCTACTCGACTCTTCTTAAACAACGGAACACGTCCCTATGGCACATGTACATCGCTCATTCCGACGAACGGTACGATAATTGATATGCACAAAATGAGCTCCCAAGTATCAAATAAGTAGAGCATCATTGACGTGCGGAACAAGCACTCTCTCCAGTCACTTTTCGAGTTATAGTTGGCTTGTGACTCCGAAAAACCAAAATAACCTGAGCTCATTCGTATGAACAACTACGCGCATTTAAAGGGTACACTTTTATTTGTTCGACGGAGACAAACTGCCGACTTTAATAGCGATCGGAATATAGAGGGCGTATCGCTGTAGGCGCCGGTCGAATAACGGTTTTGTCTTCAATCACCCATCATCCGCCGATGCGCAAATAGACAAAAAAGTGATCCATGAAATCATTAACTACTTTCTTTAAAAACGTTGTCATAAAAACTAGTGTCAACCCACTTGAACACCAATCATCCGCGACGAAACGTGAGGAACCTGGTTTTCAGTAGGCACACAACACAACGAATACTAACTGAACAGGAATTTTGATTTTTACCACACTGTCAATAAGTATTATAATTGCTTGATTGGTGGTCTATTAAGTACGTGGGTTCGGCAAATTATTTAACGGTGTCGAGATGAGATCAATGGCAGTTGCAGGTGGACTTATAGCGGACCAAATACCTAATCAAACTCGTCAAATATAGATAAGGAGAATTATAAAAAAATATGCGGTTGAGTGACCAAGTAGATTTATTGAGTTCACTGGTCCACAGGTATTGTTATTGGCATGGTATCTTGGGATATTGGAAAGAGATCTGCGTTTTTATTTCATAGATAAACCAAAGCTTCTTAGAAAAATGATGTTATAGGTACTTATTAACCATATGGCCATGTTTCTGGAGATAAATATCTTCATTCCATTTGTTAGTATACAAAAAAAATTAATCCACAACTTTTACAATTAAGTCAGCCAATTAATTTTATTTTTATTACTGTTTTAATTATTAATTATAAAAACTATTTAAATTACTACGAATAGGTTGGTTTAAAATAAAATAAATGGTTAAATTAAAATATACCTCAAGGGTAGCGTATTACAATATCCCGTGCCGTCACAATTACAATGTTTTGCATTATTTTTTGTCTGGATTTTGTCGACCCAAGTAGGTAGCTTCAAAAGACGGTTCAATGTTCAATTGCATAATAACGGTGGCGTTTTGACAAATAGCTATGGATACACGCACAGATGTGCCCGCCGGATTTGTCCGTCAGATGTGCCCGGCGGACAAATCCGTGCGTGTATGGCGCGAATTGGACACGGATTTGTCTGCGGACACATCTGAATAGCGCCATACACGAACGGATCTGTCCGCCGGGCATATCCGTCGGACAAATCCGGCGGACAAATCCGTGCGTGTATGGCGTGAATTGGACACGGATTTGTCTGCGGACACATCTGAATAGCGCCATACACGAACGGATCTGTCCGCCGGGCATATCCGTCGGACAAATCCGGCGGACAAATCCGTGCGTGTATGGCGTGAATTGGACACGGATTTGTCTGCGGACACATCTGAATAGCGCCATACACGAACGGATCTGTCCGCAGGGCATATCCGTCGGACAAATCCGGCGGACAAATCCGTGCGTGTATGGCGTGAATTGGACACGGATTTGTCTGCGGACACATCTGAATAGCGCCATACACGAACGGATCTGTCCGCCGGGCATATCCGTCGGACAAATCCGGCGGACACATCTGTGCGTGTATCCCTAGCTACTGAGACATAATCTAAAGAAAACCGCATCATTCAAAATTGCATTCCCACCAAATCTTGAAAGTTATTAGCTTTTCAACCGCTTTATGATTTCGAAGGAGGAGGTTATCAATTCTTCGGGATCTTTTTAGGGTTCCGTAGCCAAAATGGCAAAAACGGAACCCTTATAGTTTCGCCATGTCCGTCCGTCCGTCCGTCCGCGGTCTAGCTTAGTGACCGTTAGCACTAGAAAGCTAAAATTTGGTTTGAATATGTGCATAACCCTCCCTTCCCTCCCCTTTCAATCCCGTTTTCATCCCGTAACTATAGAAAAAATAGCTTTCTTTTACGAGCTGGTAAAAGTTTAAATAAACTGACGAGGGAGCTGGACATTGACGTATTCAGTAGCGTAGCAACATTACAACTGTAAGGCGTAATATGACATGTGAATTCTTCAGGTGAGCATGCTTTGTGCTTTGTACTGAAGTGATTTAAGTACTGGTATATAGTTTGGAATAGTTATTTAGATGTAATGTATTAACCATGCTGTTTATGTATAAGTGTCAGATTATGCAGTTTATATTCACTTAGTTAGTAGGTATTAGGTGACAACACGTTGCATAATTTACTGTTTACCACCAATTGTTTCTTGGTATAATGATGCTACTGGTGGGAACCTTTAATTGGCTGTCTGTTACCTACCCATATAGCTACAATATTAGTACTAGCTGTTGGTTCCCCGAATAAATAAATAAATAAAAATAAATAAATAAATAAATAACCAAGCCGACAAAACGGTAGCATAAAAACGCGAAAAATATATTTTGTTAAACCTCCCGTACACGTGAAGTGGGGGGCGAAATGTTTTTTCGTTCCAACCAAGTTGTGTGGGGTATCGTTGGATAGGTCTTTTAAAAAGAAATAGGGTCTTTTAAAACAGTTTTTGGATAAAACTAATAGGTATCACAAGTAATAATCAATATACATAATATTATTCCTCGCATAGAGTAACTTACAAGGTGTAACAAAAATACTGGTGATCCCTTTAAGGGCATAATTAGTATCGTATTCTTATTACGAAAAAGTGAGAAAAAAATTTTTTCGCGCGAAAAAAAAATCGGTTTAGTATGGAGGGTCCACAGTAGAACGACTTCATACTAAAGACATAACATTCACTTATGATACTTACCAACTATGCTCACTGATGAATGTTATATGATTTTTCATAATAAGATATCATGAAATGTCAGGTTTGGCCTCTTAATGGTTAATTATTGCATTGCAATGATCTTAAAAATGGAACCTAATTTCGACTTTACAGTTGGACATTCTGAAGCGTTATGTTTGTGAGCTTAATTGCGAAGTATTAATAATGTTATTTATGTATGTTTTTGATCCGATACAGTATTTTACTATTTTATTACGTATTTCAAAGATTAAAAATCGAAGAAACAAAGTATTTTACACATGAGGGATAGTTCAAAGGGGCGTCCGCTCGTAACCTATTTTTAAAGATTTAGAAAAAAACGCCACCGTTTCCCCGGGTAGTGTCGTGTATATTCTGAAAGCTTAACTTTTTCTCGTTACTTCCCGGTAAATTTTACGGCCGTCTATAACCACCTTTTAAAATAAATTACGAAAATGTATTTGATTTATTAACGCCTGCAAACACGACTATGGCAACAATACAACGATTCGCAATTGTATAAAATATGGTAAGGATATTTATTATTTTGACACCGCGACCGTGACGACGTCCTCCGTCAATCAAATCGTTATCGTGCAATGCAATATATTATAATTATTATTTCAAAATGAAGTGGCATTGTATAAAAACAAATAGGTATTTGTACAATTTGATAAGACTTTATTTTAAAAAGCGTCAAGTGGTTTATATATTTATATATTTCAGGTATATACTTTTTATAAACAGACATTTTTCTCTTGGCAATCTATCAAGGAGTGTGCACCCCAATTTTCGTTGCTCAATGTTAACCCAATAAGAAGTTACAGTTAAATTACTAACATGAGGTACTCGTGTCAGGCTAAAAGTATGGAGTCGTTCTACTGTGGGTCGGCCGGCCGGGACCACCTGTCCCATAGAAAAAAAAAATTTTTTTTTAGCGTCCAAAAATTTTTTCTCCTATTTTTTCTTAGTCGTAATACGATACCAATTATGCCCTTAAACGGATCACCAGTATTTTTGTTACACCCTGTATATAATAGAGCAGCACAGCCTTAGAACTTTTTGAAGCTTAAGTCTATCACGCTATCTAGTTGAGAGCGACCTAAAGATACCCAAAATGTAAGACGAAATGTCACGTCCATCTAGTAACGAATAGCGTACTAGTAGTACACTAGTCGTTACTAGATGGAGCAGATATTTCCTCTTACATTTTGGGTATACTAAATACGCTAAATACTTGGAGCCTCAAAAAGTTCTTAGACTATTATATCTTTATAGTTAGGGAGGCGAGGTAGCTAAATGGCGTAATTCAACGGCGCCGTCGAGACCTATCAAAATCGAAAGATAAAATAATTTCGAAAAGAAAAGCTCGTATGGCAAAAACCATTTTAGCGGTGGGTTTGGCGTGTACGGTTTTTCAAAAATGTTAAAAAAAACAGTTACTTGGGCATTCTCGAGCGTGTCAGATATTCATACTACGTATGCCCCGAGTGCCTCTGATAACAACGGTATACTAATCTGCCGGTTTGCGTGGTGGGGGTAGGCATATAAAGTAGTCAAAAATGCAAAAAAAAAAATGTACTCGAGCGCGTCAGATTTTCGGAAGGGGTGTTAAGTAGGCCCCAAGGAAGCTCCCTTTAAAAAAACTGACGATTTCGGCGTGACGATAAGTTACGATGAATTTTTGAAAATGCAAAAAAAAAAAGTTTTTTTGAAATACTCGAGCGCGTCAGATTTTCATAGGGGAAGTTTATCTCGGTATCCTGAAAGCATATTTTTTTAATCTGACAAAAATGTTGGTGGGTTCTCTTAATCTGACCGAAAAAGGTTTAACTTTCAAGTCAAAAAGTTTTAACTTTGGACAAAAATGTAAAGACACCTTTTTTGTGTAAAATAAAATTACCTTTTTTGTTTATTTAAACTTTGTTTTGTAAAATGTATCGTTCGCGACTTATATGCCGTAACGCGTTCTTAGGAAGACGAAATGGCTCCTCCACACTTCCGGTCATGCGGAAACCGGCAGATTTTGTATTTTTAGTAAGTTTTAGATTATATTCTTCAAAACAAAATAAAAAAAAATCGCGCTCGAGAATGCCGGATTAACGTTTTTTTTTTTACAAGTTCGCGACCCTATAACTCGGCGGCGTCAAGGACTTATCGTCAGATTCGTTAAATTTAGTCTTTAAACACTAAAATCAACCCCCAATATCTTAAACTGACGCGCTGGAGTATTTAAGACTATCCATTTTTTTTTACTAATCTGATCGTCTATCCTAGGCGCGCGTCACTACATATAGAGCTAAATACTTTACAAGGTTGTTCTATTAGGTCTAAGGTATCTCTCATAGCTTAAACTGCCACGCTCGAGTATTGCAGAAAATTCCCCTATTCGCCTCCCTAACTATTAAGTCTATGTCTCTCGTATATCTTGTTTTTACGATATGCAAAGTTTAAAGTATGCTGACGATGTTTCCAGGTGGCAATGCTAACGCAAACGCGAACGCCAACGCTGGTGCCGATCACCCCTACCCCGGTAACGCTGGCGGTAGCTGGGGTGTTCCCGGAGCTTATGGAGCAGCGAAACCGATGGGGTAGGTAACAGGGCCTCTTGAGGTATAAACGTACTGTCAGATCTCTCTGACCGACTTGAGCCAAAATGAGCTTATGGAGCAGCGAAACCGATGGGGTAGGTAACTGGGCCTCTTGAGGTATAAACGTACTGTCGGATCTCTCTGCTCTGACCGTCTTGGGAAAAAATGACAATATGTTGTGAGAATAAGGTTTTGCCTGCTGATACCTGTCTAGGTGTTTCTCGTCATACATTGAAAGTTTTGCTCGCTCCGAACGACTGTCAGGTAGATCTTTTGAGATTTTCGTATTTATTTACACCCTATGGCCCCCTCATGACAGTCAGGTCACTTCAGAGTCGTAAAACAAATACTCCCCTCATTGAGTTAGAATATTGTACCTATAGGCAGAGGTAGAGTTTCAAACAACCCTCCGGCCGCGTGGTTCGACAGCGTTGTCCGACACTCGGACTACAAGGATTTTTTTTCCACTTAGTCCGACACTCAGACTACAAGGAATTCTTATTTTCCACTTAGTCCGACCAGTGAACCTCCAGGAATTCTTATTTTCCACTTAGTCCGACACTCAGACTACAAGGAATTCTTATTTTCCACTTAGTCCGACCAGTGAACCTCCAGGAATTCTTATTTTCCACTTGGTCCGACACTCGGACTACAAGGAATCCACGTAGTGACGTAGTCCGACCTTCAAACTTCAATTTCATTTATTTTCATTAATCAAAACACTCATCGGTTACGGAATAATAAGCACAAATGTATTATTAGCAGTAAAAGCACCGAGTCTTGGATTACACATTTAATTATAAGTTTAATACACGACAACGCTCAGATCAACGCTAAAGATGGCGCGGGAATCTTCTCTTGACAGCTCGGTCCGATGACAGGTGTGCTGTCATCTCGGTGATGTTCCAAAACCTGGCTAACAGATTCGGCCATCTGACCAAACTCTTCGCCCACGAAGAGCAGTTCAATCTGTGCCACGTTGGTCTTCATCACCTCAACCTTCGCAGCTGAACTCAGCCACTCACCAGCTCTGTGAACCGATCAAATTCAATTTGAATGCGTAACCCGTACGTAACGCACTCCTTTTCTTTTAAAAGGCCAGTAGTATAATCAGCAACGGGAACGTCTAATGAATGACCTTTAATTTATACCCAATGAGTAAATATTACCATGGATTTATAATGTGTCATAATGACAACATGTTTTGACCAATTCGTTCTTAGATTGCATTAAAGACACACACTTGGAAGTGGCCCACATTAAAAGTGTATTAAATAACAAATTTTCCCAGGTGCATAGATTATGATTCGCTGAATTTACTGTATTGTATTTTCTGTACTTAAATTATGAGTTTTCTGGACTACGCATAATTTGGGTATTCAACGCTCTACAAAAATGGTGTAGTAAAGAAAGCAAGGAACGAGCTCACAGTTCACGCCAGGGTTGTAGATAGTTCATGCTTGTTCCTCGACGCACAGTCAGCTTAGAAGACATCGCGCTCGCTCGGCTCGCTGCGGCTCAGCCGAACGACAGACGCACAGCTTCACGTCCATTGCCGCCTCCAATGCAGCTCATGATAACAATCATGCACTGTATCTCTGTAACACACATCAATGCGTTCCTTGTCAAAATTAGGATTACTAATGTCACCGCCTGTAGGCGCCGTGACCCGAACATCACCGCCAGTAGGCGCCGTGACCCGAACATCACCGCCAGTAGGCGCCGTGACCATAACATCACCGCCTGGAGGCGCCGTGACCCGAACATCACCGCCAGTAGGCGCCGTGACCATAACATCATCGCCTGGAGGCGCCGTGACCCGAACATCACCGCCAGTAGGCGCCGTGACCCGAACATCACCGCCAGTAGGCGCCGTCACCATCGACCACAACATCACCGCACTAAGGCGCCGTGACCAGACATTACCACCCGTAGGGGCCGTGACCAAAACGTTACCGCTCATAGGCGCCGTCACCACTCAGCATAACATCACCGCTCGAAGGCGCCGTGACCAGACATTACCACCCGTAGGTGTCGTGATCTCGTGACTACAGGCATCACAAACTAAAGCGTCAAGAATAAAAACATCAACGCACAGCGGCGTTGTGACAGTGTGACTACAGGCTTACCTCATGCTGCTGAGTTTTACATTGCAATCATTTCATCGCGCTTCGGCCACTCGCCTGATTTTACATACTACTCAGTGCTACTCCACGCGCCGACTGCATTTTCGCCAGCAGCAACAGCCAACCACATGACATACTTGCATATGTTCATCTTTATCAATTCTTCAATACTAAAGTCTGTATCACATTCTTACCATTTATTCCTGTCTGTTAAATTTATTTCAAACGTAATAGATACTCAACGCCAGGTAGTGATCAATTTGATCTTCATCTTCCCTTGTGACAACTTTATACAGTCAATGCCAACTTCATACTGGTTATGCTTGCATCATTTACTCCTTAGCACAGGTCAGCATACTGTCACAAATACCTTATCTGCAAACATAATGTTAGCACACACACACACACACAGACACAGAAAACTGCCAGTAAATATTAAACACTAGCTCCATTTCTTATTATCTCAACCATATGTTCTCATTTCTCAAATATTGCAATTATATATTATTAAGATGTGACAAATGTGACATAATGAAATTATAAATTCATGTATATTTGAACATTGTCAAAATCAGACTAACAATCATACACCTTTATTATAAGGTTTTTAAAATTTATTTACATGGCAACTCGAAAAGAACCACCATTAATCGTGAACTAGTCTTTGGTACACATAATAAAATGATACCTTTGTCTTCTTTAATTATCAGTCTGCATGGTTAACTAGTCTTTGGTACACATAATAAAATTATACCTTCCAATTATTTGCAGTCCTCATTGTAAACGGGTCTTTGGTACGCATAATAAAATTATACCTTTCAATCACTTGTCTGTCTTCATTGTTACCTGATCTTTGGTATATATAATTAATACCACATCTTGACTTCATTTCTCTTGTGTGGACTTCACATTATAAAATCAAGCAGCTTGTATCATTTGAAGAAATTAATATTGCACTAATATTTATTTTATCTGTAAAGATTGTGCTAAGCTCTGTAAAGTCCTTAGTGTCAACTTGTCTTTGGCATGGATAACAAATATCACAACTTGATTTTATTGTTATCCCCAGTTGTGTGAACTTCATGTTATAAAACCAATCAGTGATTAACATTGTTTGTCTCATTTGATGAAATCACTAATATTTTATCTGTCGAGATCTGTGAACATAGAAGAACATAACACACACAACACAAAACAATAAGAAACAGTGAGTCACCACTCCATATTTTACATGGGCTGTATTGCCAGTCTTTATTGTCAACTTGTCTCTGGCATGCATAACAAATATCACAACTTGATTTAGTTTTTATCTCTATTTCTGTGAACTTTCCAGCTGTCCAATATTGTAGTACACATGTTTTATCTGTGTAATTCTGTGAACATATTAATACACACACAACACAACACAAGGCAATAAGAAACAGCTAGTCTAATTCCAATCTTTACATTGATACTTTCTGCACCACACCTTCCCATCATTACCACGGTTATTCAACTTAATAACAATGTGTCATTACGACTTTTGACAATAATCATCATCATCATTATTATACCAACTGGAACTTGGAAGGTTTTATGGCACTAATACTATTTAAAATTCAATCTAAATAAAGATTGCTAGATTCTAATAAATTAGCTTTTCACAGACTTTACTTTCATGATAAAATTAATCATGTCTTGCTTCAAACAATATGTAAGAGCAGGAATCACATCCACTGAACATTATCAGAAGTTACTTTAACATAATCATTCCTTTCTTACCATTTAGAATAGTCAAATGGCTATTAAGTATGAATTTCAATACTTGCGGCATGGTTGATCATGTCGAGTGATCACTTATTCATTGCCCCGGTCACTCCGCTCCGCTTCAGCAAGTCATACTAATGTTATGGAACTTATTGTATTTCTGAATTTCTTCCCATTTAGGTATTTCTTCTAGTTGCTTCATGTATGTAGCACTGCACCTCTGATAGCATACTTTGCACATTCTTGGTTAACATCACCAATGAGTTGATGTTGAAGATATCCATCTGACTCCATGGTACTCCGGCTCCTTTTATCCCATGATCCATTGAAATATCCAATAAGTTGGAATACTCATACAGATGTCATAATATACTAGCTATTTTCAATCTGTAACTTAAATTAAAACACAGAGCACACAACCATACAAAGCTGGTATTGTTATTATTCTATTGCTTGTTTTAAGCAACCTTGGCAGATGAATTTGAATATTTTTACAAATTAAAGTGCCTGAAGGCACAGTAAAACTATGTTTTTATATGGACACACCAACAACCAGAAGCTTTTGGTCATCACCGAAATTGTTATCACGTTTTAAACAACAAATTCATTTAAGGTCATTGACCTTTTGTGCCAAAGTTAAATGGAGTTACTTAATACGTTTTTCTCACCTGAAACGCTTCGTAAATATAACAATTTACATACCTGTGTTTAGGAATCAGTACCAATTATTGTAAAACTTGTGGCAATCATGATTTCGGCGTCAATTGTCTCGACTAACCTGCGTAACTTACCAACCTTTATAATGACTTCGTCATTACCTTCTCAATATGCCAGTAGGCTTTTATTATCACAGTATTCATAGGCACACGTGTAATTATCAGTAATCGGTGATAAATATCATCGTAATCCAAGCCAGTGCATTTTATCTGCTGCCAAAGCGAATGGACGTGCCATTGCGAGATTTGCGAGTATGGGTCTCAATGATGACGCTACTTACGAATATTACGATTTCGTACGAAAATAACTTGTGAACATGAGTAACTTATATCTCGCTTCTGAAATATTAGCAGTAAAAGCACCGAGTCTTGGATTACACATTAAATTATAAGTTTTATACACGACAACGCTCAGATCAACGCTAAAGATGGCGCGGGAATCTTCTCTTGACAGCTCGGTCCGATGACAGGTGTGCTGTCATCTCGGTGATGTTCCAAAACCTGGCTAACAGTATTGACTGAAATAGTAAACCAAATATAGCATACTTACTTCTTGAAACTAAACTATAATATGGTCCTAATCCTAATATAAGATGTACCTACTGAAATTATGGCTCGTGAAAATTTATAACCGGCCAGTCATACTCGTATCTCTGACTAAAGTCTAATGAAACCCGGAAAATTACTGTACAGGGGTCGTTTATTTGGGCTTATTGTACAGTCGCCATCAGATATAATCGGAGCGGTCAGGGTACCCAAACATATCTGAACAAGCACCTTATCGCCTTGACAATAAAGACGTTAATGTTTAGAAATAAAGGAAAAGTAGAAAAATCCACTGCCTCAGGCGAGACTCGAACTCGCGACTCTGGGAAACATGCCCATCGCTCTGCCAACTGAGCTACTGATACTATACCTGACTTGTGGTATCGTTAGCAGACGTTCTGCTTAATACAAAAATAAATAAAGACGTTGTTCAGATATTTATGAGTTTATGAGCACCTTGGCCGCTCAATATATCTGATGGGGACTGTACATCCCGTTTTTTATTACATGTCGATGACTTATTGTCAACTTGGCGAATAACACCTAAAGTTCTTTGTCAGCCTCGTCAACCTAGTCATAAAATTGTCGTAGGTAGGTATTAGTTTTATGAAAGAGACTAGAATCAGTGGCATTGGACCTTTTAATTCAGAGGGGAACTGCATGGGACTTAGTGGGATTAGGATCACTATTTGAATAAAACTTTTTCTTGCGGACTATTCTGCCCTACTACCATCTGTGAATTGGAATGCTCGTTCAATTGTTTATGGTGCCGGACAAATTCTAAAGGGAAGGAAATTTAATCTCAAACGAAAGTCCCTATATTGGAAACCTCATTTACTTACTTGCTATCATTTTAGTTCCTTAACTTTAGAATTCTAGATTGGAGTCTTTCTAGAGACACCAAAACTGATTTTGACTTATACCAGAATTGCCAGACATTTTTCGATTAGCAACTCGCTTAGTTACCTAGCTAGCTATCACCACAGAGTAAATAATAGTATAATACAGAGAGACCTCTGTAATGTCACGTAACGTCACGAATCATGTTGTCCCTTCTTAACGCATGACAAGTTCTTTTTCGCACTTATGCAAACGTATCGGATACGTCGTGCCAAACTCAAATTTTTTGACAGATTTACTTTGAGTTGTACCTGCTATCACGCTGCTATAGCTAGGTTCTTACAAAAAAATACTTCGTGCTGCGCCCTATATCCAATAAGCCAATATTATATGTACAATATTGCAGAGACTTGTATAGTCCCTATGATTTAAAATACGTTAAGTTTGGAGATGTGAAAGGTCCCTACGGACAAAGAAAAGAGCAAATATTGTTGACCCACACTACTTCTGATGCAAGGGGTCAACCAACTCCACTTAGCTGATTCTAAATACTTAGATGTTAGGTATATGATCAAGCGAGCTAGGTATACCGCGAGTATTTGACATCAGGATCAGATTTTTATAGTTCGCATAACGCTCTAAAAATATAACCTTCATCTCTGCTCTACCAAGCATTAAAAAAGCAAGACCTATTAGAAAACTCTTTGTATTTTTTTATCATATTTTCGCTCTACCAATTCAATATTTAAATTGATTTTCCAATGTACTTACGGTTCTTATGCTTAGTAGGGCAGATCTAAGAGCGTTATCACACTTGCGATTTGCGAGCGAGTTTTGTATGGGAGCGAACACGCCGCGAGTTCGCCGCGTACGAGAGTTTTTGTATAGAAATCGCTCAAGTATGATAAGGCCCTAAAATCAACACATTTCATCAGCATCATCAAACATACCTACATCAGTGACTAATTCGCCCCTTTCTGTTCCTAGGGCCTAGCGGGCGAGCGAACTAACCACGGTGAGGGCCATCCTGAACATTTTCCAGCAGCTGCACCCCCGCGCCCCGCCCCGCCCCGCGCCGGCGCCCCGCGGCCTCCCGTGCAGCTGCCGGAAGACTATTTTATTGTACTTAATATGTTACTAATAAAAATATGAATTTTAAAAATTGCCTTGCTTTACGTCTTTTGTCCTAAACCTTGATTTTACAACTCGGTCAGAAACTTTTTTTAAAGTTTTCATATGGTCTTGGTAACCCTCATGCGTTCTCGTAGTTTAGAAAAGTTTTTAAATATTTTGTAAGGTGCGGGGTGGCACCGGACTATTTTTCAACTAGATACTTTATTGAGCCTTTAGGTTTAATTTTTTTGATTCAGTCGGAAAGCTAACTCCGTTTTAAATTGACAAGAGACATAACTATAATAAATCACGGTGGTGTGGTGTGGGTAGGTAAAGTAAGTATCCTGTATCCTGAATATTTTCCGGCAGCCCCACGCCCTACCGTGCCAGTAGACAATATTGTAGGTACTTAAGTAATATATATGTTACTAATAAAAATGATTATGGATTCCAAATGTTTGTTGCCTCGCCTTTGCTTTCGTCCTAAACCTAGTTTAACCTTTTCGAATGTCAAAACTGAAATTATACTTTATACGTGTGCATGGAGGTCAATTTTGCTCTGTGGTCAGTGACCGATATATCGGTCTTTGGCGTAGGACCTGCGGTGCCGATATATTCGTCTTTGGCATGGAAAAGGTTAATACGTAAACGTAAAAATTCATCGACTCATTTCAGAGGTCACTATTATTTTCGCATGAATTTATTAGTAAAAATAACCATGGTTAGCAATTAATTTTTTTGTCATATCTAAAATAGGTACCATTCTTCATTTCTGACTGACATAGTTTTCAAGTTTTGAAAAAGTCACTTGCACTTTCTTTTGGAATAATTAAACAAATTGTGCCGTTCACGAATTATCTAAGAGATTCACACTACACAAATATACGAGTCATCTAAAATGGTAGTGTGGTTAAACTAAACTAACGGATTTTAGCAACGCTATCAGAGCGCAAAAATATTTCTTGATGATGGCACATATTACTCACACAATAATGGAAGTGCAAAAAATTTAAACAAAAAACAATCATGTTGCCGGTTTTTATAACCATTTCATACAGGTTTAGGAAATACTTAGGATATAATTGTCGGAATAAGCAAAGACCTTGGTAGATTTTGATAAAATCATATACTACGCTGGTATGTGCTGAGTAACAAAGATTAAATGAATAGCCAGCCCCCGAGAGGGAACCGTAAAAGAGGGTGCATGGGGGAAAGTGCATACCTACTTATATATAATTCGTACGTTAAAAATGGGCATAAAATATATGGAATCAGTCAGGAATAATAAATGATATAATAGCGCAGCATTTTCAAAAGTTAACTTGGAATATAGGTAGTTTACATTCCGTCTTTATCGATAGGTAATTGAATGGACATTTCAAATAGAATAATTTAGGGTCACGTAATCTTTTGTTCCACAATCACATTAATGTTAAGGCGATCTGACTGAACAACATAGTAAAGTCAGCAAACTATCGTAGTTACAGGCAAAGATATTACTACCTATCAAGACAGACTTAACCTTGCACTAAAGAATGTGATGGACTGGTTCTCTTCAAATCAACTTATTGTAAACTTAAGTAAAACTAAATATATGCAATTCTATTTACAGTCCGAACCAAAAGACATTACACTAAAGTATGAAGACATTGTACTAGAAGAAGTAACGGAAATTGACTTTCTCGGTCTGATCTTAGACTGCCATGGAAGCTGGAATGCACATACAAATAGTCTCTGTAAAAATCTTAGTAAATATGTGTATGCACTTAGAAAAATCTCAACTGTGGCATCCCAGAATACTGCACTCTGTGCTTATCATGGACACGTATCATCTATCTTGAGATATGGTCTGCTAAACTGGGGACATTCGTCAAATAAAACAAATGTATTTATTCAGCAAAAGAAATGTATACGATCTATAGCAAGAGCCAGATATAATGCTGATTGTATGCCTCTATTCCAGAAACTTGATATCTTAACTTTACCCTCTATGTACATATTGGAAGCGTGCGTTTTTGTTAAAGAACACTTAAATTTATTTAAAATTATACAAAAAAGTCGCCCTCGCAATCGTCAGAATAGATATGAAGTATACCCTCAAATATCTGTAAATAACGCCTACTATAGCAAAACTATTTATGTAATGGCAGCTAAATTATTCAATAAATTACCAGACTTCATAAAAGATCAAGATATTAAAGAGTTTAAAAAGTCTCTAATAAAGATATTAAAGGAGAAGAGGCCTTACGACTTAAATGATTTCTTCAACATAGATTTCTATACAACTTAAATAAATATATGTGCCTAACTTATATAAGTACTCAAATACTTATCGTACTTACCTTCTAAAAGCTAAACTTTAGTAAAGAAGGAAAGTACGATAAGTACCTACCCGTTGTAAATATTGTAAATATAATAGTAAATACTAGACGTTAAGTAAATTAATATTGTACGCCTGAAAGGCAAAATTATAGTGATTCTTCAATATGCCCACCCTGTGACCACTATGTATACCTATAATTTGACAATAAATGTATTGATTGATTGGTTCAATTGTAGACTATCCAGTCGATAGTGAATTCACAAAACATGCCTGAAGTAATTTCGGAAATATTAGAGTATTTTTTTAATCCAGCATTTTTTTAAAGATGCTCCAACGACACTCCATATCACAAGGAGAAAAATATTTACTAGAAACAAGTAAAAAATAGTAATTCCCAGGACAAGGAAACGTTCACTAAAAACAAGGAAACGTTTACTAAAAAGAAGTAAAAGTTTACTAAAAACAAGTAAACTTTATTAAAAACAAGGAAAGGGTTACTATTTTTTACGTGTTTCTAGTAAAAAAAAATCTCCGTGCACGCACAAGAAATATAATTCAACGTGTATATTTAAATAAAGCCATATTTTTATTTAAAATTCATTTTACTGCGTTATCGGCGTAAATATTATTTAATAACCCGTATCAAATTCCTACTGCTAAAGTGCTAACTTCCGGGATCCTACAATTCCGGGATGTTTTGTATGGGCAAATACCGGGATCCTGGGATTTCCACACAAAAAATTCCGGAATAAGAAGCCCAGAACAGTACCAGTAATAATTGTATTAGCTACCAAATTAACTATGAAATCGCGAGTGGAAAGAGAAATAAGGCATGCACATATTTAAAAACAATAATAAACAGTATAGTTTAACAGCATAATACTAATAACTAATGACTTTTACACAGGGTAATGAAGTTTACGTACTCTAACACGTAGATAGAGTTGAATCCAAAAATTAGGCTTGTTTACTACAGATCCCTGAAACACGTGCACTATTTTAATACAATGCTAAAATTTCAACAGCCCCGGGATGACTCGACGCATGTTTGGATCGGTTCAAGGTGCAAACTCTGTCTCTGCCAGCTCTTCAGTGGACGTCGACGGCGAGGGCAACGGGTCCTACGACGTGTCCTCTTCAGTTGATGGCTACTAAACCGAATAAACTACTAAATTAACTGTATCGACACTATAGGGCTGAGATTTCATAAGTTTAGGTACTAGAGTGAGTGCCGTGCAGCCTTATAATGGCGATCCTCGGATACCTACAATGAAAAATGGCTTCAGAATTGTATCTGACTTACACTTAATTAATAACCTTGTAATGATTTTAGCACTAAGCGAGCTTATTAAATAGTCAAGATAGTGCGTAGTTAAAAAAAAAACTTGCATTGTTATTTCTTGGTCAATATAATATGTATTGTAAAGCTGTTTGGTACATTGGCAGAGAACTTTTAATGTGTGAACTTTTTTTGTGGATAGGCATATCAATGCACTAATGAAAGAAACCATAAAAAATGTAATTTAACATTAAACAATTGAATTGAACTAAACTATCGTTAAAGTCCCAAATGTTATGCCTACACACACTTAAGACCAACGCAACTATGCGTGTTAATTAAAATTTATTGCAACATTATGTGATTTAGTCTACAATTGTGTAGGTTTATATTACAGTTGTAGCTTTTAACAATAAAGTAATTTAAGTTAATTTCATGTGATGTTTAATAATTTAATACAAATTGTTCAGGATGGGTCGTAAATAAATAAGTTCATTACATATATGTTTCATTACTTACTTAATAATTTATTGGTCTAAAATTAGCATCGTCTATAGGTACTCCTAATAGTAAAACATTGTTAAGTTCCTAATTTAACAGTGTTGTATGACAATTCAAAATACTGTAAAAATAGTAGCAGTGCTCAATACTGAAGAGAGCCTCTTCTTAGTTAATTATTTAATACCCGTAAAAATAAAAGATACACACTATTGATACTGAATTTGTCAATAAGGCAAGTAAAATTTTGGTGGTGATTATTTCCAATGGTAAATATTTTTTTACCTATTACATTTAATTCTCACCAATGGGTCGTCTAAGAATTTGGCAATTTAAACTTTACTTATGGGGAAGCTCGAGCCTATACTGCGGTTTGTTGTACTGATAGCCCTGAGCAGGCTCCGCCGGGGCCGGCGCCGGCGCAGGCGGCGCTATCGGCACGTGCGGAGGAGTCACTATCACAGCATCATCAGTTATAGCCACGTCGCGACCTGCAGCGAAGTTCCGAGGGTACTGCTGGGAGAACTGCTGGCCCTGGTACTGCGGCGGTACTTGGTTGAACTGAGGTTGGGCCTGGTAGAATTGTGGCAGCGCCTGATTATATTGGTACGATTGGTAACCAGGCGCGCTGTACTGCTGGTAGTCGTAGTTGTTGAATTGAGGAGGACCGTATTGCGTGGGCAGCTGCATACGACCGAACATGTTTCCTAGGAACGGGAACTTGTTGGCGAGATGGTTCCAGAGGCCGGTGCCGCCGACCTGGTTGCTGCCCTGGTTGCTCCAGAACAGCCGCTGAGAGGGCTGCTCTAGGAAGTTGGGGTTGACTTCAACCGCGAACGGATCGTTCGGTCCGATGTTGTAAGGCGCGTTTGGTTGCGCGTAGTACCCTACGGTACTTCCTAAAACATAAAAAATCATTACTCTCAGAAATAAGCTAAAGTGTGCTTTTTGACCAATATTTATGATCATCATCTAAATAAATAGTATGGACTTGTATACATAGCGACGGTTTTAATAGCTAGATATGCAGCGTGATTTATTAAAACAAGAACTTGAATGTAACTAACAACCATGGGCCATTGTTGCCTTTTAAATAAAATAAATTAAATTAAATTAAAACAAAAAGGTGCCTGAAAAACTTAATATTTTATAGATGCCTAATGCCTACGAGTCATTCCAAATTAACTATATAGGTTTGCTTTACAATTGATATCTATTGTAATAGAAGATTTCTAAATAGATACAAGTATTATACCCGTATGTTAATTTTTCGGGGTGTACCTCCGTCTGAAATCATAACTCACGAGTCCTATTCTTAAGGAATTTCGCTTTGCGTTTTCAATGTGTCTCAAATTGCTAGGGACAACAAAGTCAACTTCTTTAGAAGCAATTGGATAAAAACTTGTGGTACTATCAATAAAAGCATCACAATGACACTAAGTATAGATTTTCAAAAATATAAACCCGCTTTTTAAGATACGAAATTGCACCATACAGTACGCAAATTAATTCACTATTTGAATATCCATCCTCTGTCATCGTTATCATAACTAGATATTTCTATAAAACGGAATTATAGAAAAAGTTTTCTTCAAACGTATTCCTTTACAAATCACTCTACGCATCACTCTTTAAGTCCACTTCACGTACCAACAACACAACACAGCAGGAGTGCAAGGGGCGCATTCATTTTGACACGAGTATCGGCGTCGACTGCATGTTATTGTTGCCTGTTCTTGTATTTATACCCCCTCTTCCCCAAAAGAGGACCTTGAGGTTCATTGTAACCCAATATTGATAGTGTGAGGTAATGGTGGCTCACCCAGCGCACAATAGGCGCGACAACTAGGTGACTCGTGCGATGCACAGGCCGTGCCGAATCTGCATGTCGTATGCTAAATTTCTGAGTTTTCCTTGGACCGGTCGTAATTATGGCGTATGCTGAAGGCAGAATACATAATCAGCTCGTGAAAGCGGAGAGAAAACTTTCAAGATTTACAAGAGGATTGCGTAGTTGCGTAAAAAGTTGCATTCTCTACTACCAACTTAGTCAAAGTTGGTAGTAGAGAATACAATTTTTTTATACTAAAAATAACCGGTTGCATTCTCTATTAGTTGGTAGGTAAGTAGGTACTTACTCATCGTTGCAATTTTAATTGGAAAGTGAGGGTGCCTGTATAATAACTGCTAATCCTGAGGCACTGCTGTTATTTATTCTAAGGTTCTTAAGGATAGGTGAGCAATATTTTATTTGTTTCCTTTTCTGATATCCACTGTAAGCACGATGTCAATGATAAACAAGATACAAATGTCGTACTAGGAGTTAGAACTCAGAAGTTAGGTATTCATAACTATTAATATTTAATATTATAAATATTTAGGTAGTATTCAAATTTTCCAGGCATTTTCACGGCCACATATTAAATAAAGAGAAATCGGATCTATGTGTATGATGTATAGGGAATATCAGTTTAAAAGAACTCTGCTAAAATTATCCAACGTAGCACCTAAATGCATGGTTGTATGAAATCATTAGATAATAAACTTATAAATAGTATGGCTGGTCAAAAAGTGCAGTAACAGTGGAAGTAATAAGCTATATTGATCCCTTTTTTAGTAGCGAGGGTACTAGCTTCGGAAAGAGATAGTATGATTATTTCTGTCTATATGCTTGAAGTAAACCAATCCCAAACTATAAAACAACGTAGAAAATGTACAGCCTGTATATAAAGGCATTTTTTGTGAAAAATTCACTCGAACGCATGTGTTTACTCAACATAATCGGCATTATTCATAAGATAACAAGTATTTGTCTTCGCCGCTTGTCGCAGCATTGTCCGAAGAAGCGTTTTGCGAAACCTTTACTCAAGCGAGCCTACACGATGGTCACGATCGTAGACCGACGACGGAATAGATAGGACGGCCAAATATTGCGGCAACGATGACAATGATGGAAATTGGGCTTAACTGCTGTACGAGTGTCCAAAACACTTGTACTTATTTACAAATTTTCTCAGGATATTTTTCGGCGAAATATAAAATCAACAGTACTATTAATATTGTGTTACCAAAGTTGAATGAATACGACTACGATTTGGGTGAATTTTATTTTATTTACACGCCACGCAGTCTGAAGAGATTTTAAAATCTTTATTTAACTTTAAGGAGGCACAAAGCCTTTAGCATTTCGTATTTTTTAGACGTAGACATCGACGTCAAAAGAAATTAGTTTTTAGTTAAATTTATTGCGTAACATAAAAAATCTATAAGGAATATTATATTTCTAAGGTCGTATTTGGATGTGGCAGTATCTAATTAAAATGATAATTAATATATTTATGAACAGAGGTTTAAGATATTTAAGTACCTACCTATTTATACAGACAGACATGTCTAAGAGATACAATAGTTATTGTCTTAATCCCTAACTTATCTCTTAATCTGACCAGCTTAAGTTTAAAGTTGATTATGCCAATAGGGAAAGTGGTTAGCTGCAATGCAATGGGTCAAGACTTAAAGCCACTCGGCTTGCCAGCGATGCGAACTATATGACGACATATCTACGATTCTACATGGACAATAAGCTTCTGTTGTAAGTATGTAAGTAATTTATGATGAATGAATAAAATCATGAACTTTTTATACGGCAATGATAAACATGGATCGATGATGAATCGCTACATTACACTGTACAGTCAGCAGCAGAAGTAGCTAAGCGGTTCAGGTGATCAAAATGAGCTGGACACGACTTTATTGCCAAGAGAATAAGAGTGTGTGTAGGTCACTTTGAACACCTCACCCGCTTAGCTACTTTTGTTGCTGACTGTACCTACTTCCATTTTTCGCCGCAGGTTGCGTTCGGTTAGTAAATAAAGGTTAAAGAGTGACGTACAGTCAGCATTAATAATATGTTTAGTCAGCATTAATAACAAGTACCTACACTTTACAATAAAAATGGATAATACAAGACAAAAGTGTATCTATGGCATGAAATGTTGTCTACTTACTAGTAAGAGTAAGTTTATATATTTGAAAATAGCTAAAATAGTCAAAGGGATCACCAACACTTTTTTTAATTGCACTAATTAGTACGTGTATTTGCACGGTCAAGGTTTTTAGTTGAAGAGGATTTATTCAGAATAAATTCCAACTCGTTATCCACGTCAAGGCGGTCATTGT
This sequence comes from Pammene fasciana, assembly GCA_911728535.1. Lineage (NCBI taxonomy): Eukaryota > Metazoa > Arthropoda > Insecta > Lepidoptera > Tortricidae > Pammene > Pammene fasciana. Next base: position 12,058,940 of record OU452276.1, on the reverse strand, counting down.
TCTAATGGTCTAAGAGCTGGCCACGTCAGATGTGACACAATAATGAGAGGTTTGTAATCAGTCCAGTTAGATTTCATAACCATCCTTATTGCTAGATCCGGGCATCTGGCAGCTTTTAATGGGTGGAGATCAGAGTGACAGACCAACAAAGTTTTTAAGTTGAAAAAAAGTAATACCGAAATAGGTAAAAACTGCTGAAGTTTTGTCATTTATAGAGAACAGGGCCTATATTTTAACATTAGAACAAAAAACAATGTGTATTATTGCGCAAACAAAAACAGTAGGCGAGTAACCAAAAATTACATTATACATCATTTGGCACTACTTCCTCGAAACGAAACTTTTGGATATTATATAATCAAATTAATTACATAATTTTTCATAACATTGGATCAAAACCAGAACTCTAGAATTTATTTTCTTCAAGTTATTTGCTTTCTTTTACCTCCACCACTTTACAGCTGCCAGATGTCCGGATCTAGAAATAAGCATAGTATAGCAAACTAACTAGAGGGGTTTCGTTGCTCTCATTATTGTGTCATATCTGACGTGGCCAGCTCTCCGTCTATAAAAGATGAATTACGGATGAGACGACAGAAATTATAGCATTTACTGCATATTATATGAACGCCCGCGGACGCGGCTCGGTGACCCGGATATGGGAATCACGAGCTTCTTGCCACGCAATCCCGACTTGTTTATTTACTTTAAACAATGTATTCCCTTTAAGAATAAATTTATTCACTTTTTTGATTAAACCACAAATAAGTTGGAAAGCTTAATTGATGGCCTTTTGTTACTTATGACTTTATTTTAAATGAAATTTACCATGGCTCTGGCATTTACTGATTAAATCTTTTTAGTCATGACGTGACCAACTTTATGCTTCTTTAATTGAAATGTGAACTTAAAAAATACCTATATCTATAAAGCTACAGAATAAATTGATACATAAATAAATAAGTATTACAAAATCCTGGCGAATCTACCGATAGGCTTCATTTAATAATATTATCATAGGCCTACTTATTTATACGTGCATTAAATTAATTGATTAATGCTATTGTTCACGGGGTATCAATCATGGGCTCTTATCGTTGGGCTAGGTTCATACATTTTCAGATAGTTATGTAGGCAAGCATTGATCATACATAGTTTAATTTAATGGAAGCAATAACGATTCTATTACAATATCATGCATAATAAATGAAGGTCATAAGGAACCCTGGTGAGTATAGATGGATCTTGGATCAGATGTAATAACCGGAGGGGTACGATCACGTACTTTAATCGTTGAGCCATTTAGGGTTCACTTTACATTGGACATTTCATAGAATGAGTACTAAATAAAAGAAAGTAGCTTGAACCGTAAATGGCTCAACAATTAAGATACGTGACTGTACATATACCTATGTACTTAACTAGGTATTTAAGGAAGTAAAATCACTTGTGTGGTTGTCTTCAACCTAGAAGGTAGCAAAAGCTCCTCTACTCAACTGGTTCTGGTGTTGTTATGTTACGTTCAGACTTCAGACCTATGCAATTTATTAGTTATAAAGAGTTCCCATGTTATTTTTAATTGGAAATTATGGACAACAGATCTTAATCCGACTAATTGATTAGGCAGGTTCAGAAAAATATTTTACATATTCCCATCAAATTACTGTAGTGAAATATGATGCGTTGTAGCAATTCTAGGTATCATAGTTTAATATGGGTTCTGTAAACATAGCTATGTCCATGACGAGCCTTTGTGGATATTGTGAGTGGGTGAAGGTAGCGAAGCTGATTAGTCAGCCCTTCCAGCAAACACGACTATAAGGCGTTGTCTCCGCGACGGAAACGGTGTAAACAATGTGTTCTGCCTACACAAGTACACAGAGTCATCGTTTTTGCGAAGGGCGATAGCGGAAAGATGTATGTAGACAGTTTGAAGACGGAGACGGCTTAGTAGGTAGCTATTAGGCAATATCTTGCTTGCTTGAATTTGAAGTCCAACCAGGAAAGTACCCCAACCACATCTTTATAACCTACATAAAGCACATCTTTTCAACCTTTTTGCTTCTTTCCTAATTGTTTTAGAATAAAAAAAGACTAGATACGATTAAAATTCTGTAAAATACGAATGATTAAATGGGCGTAACAATATTTATTTGTTTTGGAAGGCGGGATTTACTCGTAGGTAACGCCAACCAGAATATGTAATGAAGCAGAACCGGTTCTTGTTTTAATTGTTCATCATAAAACACGGCTTATTATGTATGGGTTTATTCAAGAAAAAAATAGATACATATTGGTTTTTAGTAACCCGTCAATATTTGTTTTTGTTGCTTATATAAACGAAGGGACGACGATGACTGAGTCGAATAGGAATCTTGTAACAAAAACGCTGGTGATCCTTTTAAATGCATAATTGGTAAGTATCGTATTCTAATTATGAAAAGGTGAGAGAAACATTTTTTGGCGCGAAAAAAAAATGGTTTTGTATGACCACTTGACCAGGTGTGGGACCACCTCCCCAAACAAAAAAAAAATTTTTTTTCGCGTTCAAAAATATTTTCTTCTACTTTTTCTTAGTCGCATTACGATAGGTACCAATTATGCCCTTAAACCGATCATCAGTATTTTTGTTACACCCTGTATATTGGGTGATACTAAATGCCGTGCCGTAGGTACAGAAATTTCGTTTTTCCTGTTCTTAAATTTGGAGAACATACAAATAATAGGTATTATTAGGTATTTCTTTTTACGTATATGAGTATAAGTACAAAGTACCTAATTACCATCTTGGATTTAGCCAACTTCGAGTGGGGTTATTTGACGAAATATGTACAGTCACGTATTTTAATTGTTGAGCCATTTACGGTTCAAGCTACTTTCTTTTGTTTAGTACTCATTCTATGAAATATCCAATGTAAAGTGAACCCTAATTAACCAACAATTAAAGTTCCTACGTTACCGTACCTAATCCAGAACCATATAATCTTAGATTTAGGCTCACCGTCCTTAACCTAGACCAAACGGAGTTGGCGGGATGACCGACCAATTTTGTAATGCCTTAGATAGAGCCAAGCAACAGGAAGCAGGAAAGGCTTGTTTCAGGTTTTATAATATATAAGTATTATGATCTAAACACGAAAAAAATGCTAAGTCATGACATTAAGTAATTAGTACACTAATAATTTATTAATATAAACTGTATTTGCCGATATTTTATTCAACAGCATCCGCGATGTACACACATGAGTCGTAAACAATGGCGAGAAGTACATGATTGTATCATTTCTGCCTTCCTATCGCCTACCGATCGTTCGTCTCATGCTAGCCAGTGTAATGAGATCCCTTAACAATCCAATGTCTTAATAACGTCACCGTCAGTGCCGTGACGTTAACGGAGTTTTGGACTTTAAACGAAATACACTGGAAAAATACAAAAAATACAAAATTAGTAAAAGAGATGCAGTTAAACACCATTATTCATGTAAAAACAAGACGCAATGACGGCGCTGATGGTGATGTGATGGTTTAAGATGCTGACACTTGAAAGAAGACATTTGTGTCGCGACGTCGTTGCATTGGTGTTGGGAAAACGTTAGAAACGATGATCGACTAATTTATGGTGGTCGGCAGAGGTGCATACCTAATATACCATTGGACAGTCGCCATCAAATATATCGGAGCGGCCAAAGTACTCAAAAATATCTGAGCATACACGTTATCGTCTTGACAATACAGGCGTTGTTCAGATATTTGTGACCACCTTGTCCGCTCCGATATATCTGATGGCGACTGAAGCGTCGAACGTGCCTTTTGCGGCCGAGACGATCGTCAACCGAACGCTCGAAGCATGTTAGATTGTGAGGGCTCTCCTTATGCTTGTTCGCCAAAGACGGTGAGTTCAGCATAAGTAATGATGGATGTGGGAACTATTTAAGCCCTGATATATGGGACGGTTGGTGAGATTTACGATCGATGCTGGGAATCTGCAGACGATTACGATTATTAGGAATGATGAGAGCAATCTTTGTAATTCTTTCAAGTTGTAATAAAGACTTAATGAAGGTAAATTCATCTGACAGTCTGTCACATTTATCTTTTTACGTAGGCCGCTGAGTACCTAACATAGATAACACAACTGTAATGGTCGTCGCTGAGGGCGAACCATACATATCCTTCAGCCTGAGGGGCTTGCGAAGGTTTCCTGGCTAACTCAGGGTGTGGAGTATTTGTGGATTTATTTCATTGCATGTTTGAGAAAAGCACTATACATACCTCGGCGTGAAAAGGCGTTGCCAGCCTCGTAACTATCCGTCTATATAACTCAGCCGGCACCCCCCTACTTCCCGGCCTCTGTAGTAATGTACTATTATTGTACAACACGAAGAATATACAATATTTGGACATAGGTTGCTGAATGAAATGTTTATGTTTTACGATGTAAATATTATTCATTCATTAAATTAAAGAATTGCAAGTACCCTAGTACGATCCGTTTACCGTTCCGATCTGAGACCGCAAAGTTAGGGGCGGTGGTGTCTCACTCGCACAATGATGCCAACTTATGATTATTTTGAAACATATCAAAGTAGATGTATTTATTCACATTTATTTGAGTAACACACTAGAAATAACTTTCTACTTATAATCATTTATTGCAATATTTGGATTAGTACTTTGTTAGCTGGTTTCAAATGTTTTACGATGTAAATATTGTTCATTAATTAAATTAAAGAATTGCAATTTAGTAGTAATTTAGTAGTAAGTTTTGTAATATTTTTAAATACGGCTGGTATCCCCATCACTGACATATCAATAGGGTGACTGATGTCGGATGTCTATTGGTGAGGATCCTAAGCCACATAAAAACGTCGAACCTAAAATTTTTATGCACAAGCATAAAATTTGGCACACTTGTTTATTGTCCCCAGAAAACCCGATTAAGATCGGTACCCAAAGGTACCCCCCCTTCTGGCGCCGGGGAGGGGGGGGTTAAAATACCACTCCACCCGGCTTCATTCAATTAAATTCTAACAGTTCACGTTTAGCTAATAGGTCAAGTTTGGTATCATTTTCGGATAAAATAACCACGTAGAATTCGTTTCTGGTATTAAAAAATGCAATTTACGAAGTAATTAAAAAAAAAACATACGAATTTCGAAAATCTCAACAAAAATTTTCATATTCCAGTCATCATAAATATAAATTTGCTAGTTTTTTTCACAATTTAAAAATACAATATTAAAGCATATTTCACGTAGATTCAAAAAAATATAACATATGAAAACCTTTACTAACAGGAAATAGCATAAAAAAATATTTTACGTCGCGCGTCGCGATATTATTTTTGCCGCCGTCGGCATCCGCGGTCAAAATATCCAAATAACGCACTGTGGATAATGTGGTATTCCGTCGGAAAAGGGACTTTTAGTATAGGAGTTGTGTGCGCAACCTCTTTTCCTTATGCTAAAATCTTGGGTTTATAAGTGGTATTTATGAAGCTATCAAATGGGTCACTGGACCAGTTACTAGGAAAACAGCCCCTCTGGACACGAACGGTGCTATAATTACGGATAGCCAAATGCAACTCGAGCGATGGGTTGAACACTATACAAATCTTTATTCGAGTCCAGTTGGAGGAGGCTGCGCAGCAGGAGGCTGTGCAAAGCATGCCCAAACCAAAATGGCTGTTATGACCGAGTTAGATAATCTACTGCCTGTAGAGGAGTTTGCCAAGGCTATTAATAGGCTCACGTGCGGTAAGAGCCCCGGCGGTGATGGCACCCAACCCAAGCCTAAATAATAAAACTCGAATGCATGCGACCACTTGTGTACAATCTTCTGTGCAAATGTTGAGAAGCGGGAAATGTGCCTCAGGATATGCGTGATGCCAATATCACACTATACAAAGGGAAAGGTGACCGCGGCGACTGCAACAATTACCGCGGTATCTCCATATTGAGCATAGTTGGCAAGTTTTTTGGCCACGTACCGCCCTAGCCAACGCAGTCGTCTCTGCTTGAGAAACGCGTTTCAAGCTAGGCAGCTGTGCAATATCTAGGACCCTTTCGTTTGTCACCCTGTCTTGCCATATTCCGAAAATCTTGAGTAGGCATCGCATGTAAAAAGAGTTTATACGACGTTCGACTTTTGCATACGTCATCCAGGTTTCAGCTCCATACAAGAGTATGCTTAAAATGGAAGCCTGAAAGACTAACATCTTGGTCTTTATTCTAAGATGTTTGTTTTGCCATATTTGAGTACTAAGCTTCCCGAATGTGGTTGTCGCTCTACCGATACGAATGTTGACCTTCGCATCGAGCGAAAAGTTCGTTACGCTCGACCCTGGGTAGCAAAAACTGTCAACTACTTCTAAAAGCGTGCCATTGAGGGAAATAGAGGGAGCTCCGGAAGTCCTTCTCGTATTTATGGACATGGCAAACAGGGAACAAGCCTGATATAACTGACTCACCATGGACTGGAGTTAGCAACGAAGACTGCGTCATCGGCATAGAGAAGACTGTCGAGAAAAAGATTCTCGAGGTCTCTTTCTGACTTTTGTTAAACATTTTTTCATCGGCCCTCGTATGCAGATGGACATCCTGCTGGTTATCGCTGAAAGCGGTACTTAATATAAGCGAGAAGTATACTTATACCAAACAGGGTAGGAGCCAAGACACAGCCTTGTCGCACTCCTCTGGAGACATCGAACTGCGCTGATGACGCTCTGTTAAAAACTACTGTGCCCTTCATACCTTCGTGGAAGGATACAACTAGCCTCAGAAGCTTTGATGGACACCCAATGCTCTCGAGTGCTGTGTATAAGCCCGGCTGACTGTATCGAACGCCTTGTTAAGGTAGACAAAAGCCATAACCAAGGGGGTATTTTGTTCACGACACTTCTCCTGCATTTTACGAAGTGTGAAAATCATATCCACTGAGGAACGATCGAAGCGGAAGCCACACTGCGACTCAGGATAAACGCGTTCTGCAAGCTTTTGGAGTCTTAAAAGAACGACTTGGCCAAAAAACTTGCTAGCTGGCACATTTCCCGCTTCTCAGCATTTTCACAGCAGTTTGTACAACACAAGTGGTCGCACTCTTACCGCACGTCAGCCTTTTAATAGCCTTGGCAAACTCCTCTACAGGCAGTAGATTATCTAACTCGGTCATAACAGCCAGTGTGGGCATGCTTTGGATAGCCTCCGGATGTATATCAACTGGACTCGAATAGAGATTTGTATACTGTACAACCCATCGGTCGAGTTGCATTTGGCTATCCATAATTATAGCTCTGTTCGTGTCCAGAGGGGCTGTTTTCCTAGCAACTAGTTCAAGGACCCGTTTGATAGCTTCATAAATACCACTTATAAACCCAAGATTTTAGCACGAGGAAAAGAGGTTACGCACACAACTCCTATACTAAAAGTCCCTTTTCTGACGGAATACCACATTTTTTCAGGTACAATTTTTATCGTTGTTATATATACAATTGATTTCAATAAATAACAAGTTTACATGGTACCTATCCACAGTGCGTTATTTGGATATTTTGACCGCGGATGCCGACGGCGACAAAAATAATATCGCGACGCGCGACGTAAAATATTTTTTTATGCTATTTCCTGTTAGTAAAGGTTTTCATATGTTATATTTTTTTGAATCTACGTGAAATATGCTTTAATATTGTATTTTTAAATTGTGAAAAAAACTAGCAAATTTATATTTATGATGACTGGAATATGAAAATTTTTGTTGAGATTTTCGAAATTCGTATGTTTTTTTTTATATTACTTCGTAAATTGCATTTTTTAATACCAGAAACGAATTCTACGTGGTTATTTTATCCGAAAATGATACCAAACTTGACCTATTAGCTAAACGTGAACTGTAAGAATTTTTTGAATGAAGCCGGGTGGAGTGGTTATTTAACCCCCCCTCCCCGGCGCCAGAAGGGGGGGTACCTTTGGGTACCGATCTTAATCGGGTTTTCTGGGGACAATAAACAAGTGTGCCAAATTTTATGCTTGTGCATAAAAAATTGAGGTTTTGAGCTTAAGACCCTAGCTATATTTCCGAACGCGATTCAGTAGGCGAACTCATAAGATTGTTTAAAGCGGTATTAGACATTGCAACCTGCAGGGCCCAATCTGTCAGGTTGGAAGGTGTAATTAAAGGTAGGGCCCGTAGGGTGCTGAAGGAGGGGTTGGGAGAGGCAGGGTACACAACAGATTGGGCCCTGCAGGTTGCAATGTCTAATAGCCGTTTTACCCCTACCAAAAAGTGCTCAACCGAGGCTTCTAGACTTCACTTCGAAAATTACATAGTTTTATATGAATTAAATTTATATTTAATAGAATTAAATTATTAGCACTGAACTATCATTATTTTGTATATAAAAAAGAGTTAATTGAAAAATACACAGATCTCATATAAGATGATATAAGTAAGAAATTAAGTAAAATACCAACCCACCTTTTATACGACCATGGCACCCTAGTACTTACTCCGATTTAATGAACAGTCATGTTTCTTCAACAAAATTCATCTTCGTCTATTGCTAGTGAATTTCTGAGTCCCTGGTAGACTTTATATACAAAATCAAATCAAATAAAATGAAATAGAGTAAAATACCAACCAACCTCTCATACATCATGGTACTCTAGTCCCGCGATAAAATGTTTATAGTCTGGCAAACCAAAAGCGCAGTAACAGTCAGAGTAACATGCTATACCCATCCCTTTTTTAGTAGTGAGAGTACTAGCATTAGAAAAAGACAGTATGATTCTCCCTGTCTATGCTTGAAGTGGAACAAACTCTGGCCAAACTATAGTAATGTTTCGGTTCAAGTTTTTCATTTCATCTTCCTCTATTACTACTAGTGAATTTCTGAGCCCCTGGTAGGTTTCATACACAAAAATATTTGTACGTGACCGGAACGGAACGCCTCATTTTTTCGTGCATGCTATCGGTGTTCATGAATTTATAGACATTATCACGTCAAAAATAAGCCCCGCCGAGTTTCTTGCCGTTATTAATAGTAGAGATGCCAATTTGGAAAAAGTCTTCTATTTACGAAGTTAGATTGACTGGGCAGTATACTGCTGACGACTGATGTCATCATGTTCAATGATGTCCCCCCACTATGTAATGAGGAGTCGTCAGCTTATAAAAGTGTGGAGGGGATAGTTATGACGTCACAAAGAGAGCAATTCTTAGCATCAATTTTAGTTTACTAGCTCAAAAAGTACTTAACCGATTTGGATAAGTGAGGTGTCATATGAAAGCTGTTATAATACTGATTAAAACATTTATAGGACCCGAAGGTGTATAATCAAAATTGACATTGTTATTTAAAAAAAGACGAAAACACCAAAACTGTAATTATCTATTGATCCAAAAAACACCCTCATAGCGGCCATTTATAAAAAAAAAGTTTAAGTAAATCTAAATTCTACATTATTTAGCTATACAACAGTTCTAAAATTTTTGAAATCAAGTAATAAATAGACGAACTATGATCATTTTTCATGGGCGGGGCGAGTCACGCGGCTCGCGTGTTCCTCCTTGCAGACGTTCTGTTCAGCGTAGCTCGATATCAGAGATGTCGCGGATGCAGATTTTTCGACATCCGTCGATCCAGATGAGATAAAAGTATCACATCCGCAGGATATGGATGCGGATGTTAGGTATAAAAAAACCAGCCAAGTGCGAGTCGGACTCGCGCACCGAGGGTTCCGTACAAACCTATAACAAGCAAAAGTTGTAGTATTTGTTATTAGTTTACTAAATGGCTTAAATTTCTGTTTTTTTTTATTGCGTTGATATAAAACTGAGTTCACGGGAAGTACCTTTAGGTTTTGATACTCTTGAGATTATCTACTCATTTTTAAATTATGCGACTTATATTGCTATTTCTCATGATTGCGTGGACATAAAAGTTTCATTTTGCTACATCTGAAAGGTATTATAGACCTTAGTATTTAACATGAATTTCAATTTAATACCTCTACGCGTTTACGAGGAAAAAGGCACTAAGTTTAAAATTAAAAAAAATTTTTTTTTATGATTTTACCAAAAATGCCTACTTTTTATCATTTTTCCATTGTCTATGCTATATGACGTTGCCTCGTGCCAAATTTCAAGTTTTTGAGTTCACGGGAAGTACCCCGTAGGTTTTGCGAGTGCCGAAAAACTCCAAAATTTGCAGCATAAACGACTGTATCTTTTGATTGCGTTGGCTTTTAAGTTTGATTTTTTCACAGCTCCAAGGGACATGATACCTAAGTATTTGATATAAATTTCAGCTTGACACCTCCACGCGTTCCTGAGAAAAATGGTCTTGACAGACAGACAGAGAGACGGACAACAAAGTGATCCTATAAGGGTTCCGTTTTTTCCTTTCGAGGTACGGAACCGTAAAAATCAATAAAACATTACTTTTAAGTTATTATTATTTAAAACCCGAACCAAAAGAAACCCAACTCGACGATTCTTGTAACTGTGCGAGTATGTCATGTCATAGCCATAGGCGTAAGCGCTCGATCGCTGACTCACAAAAAATTAACAAGAAATCTAACGGGTAGTCAGAAATTTTTAGCCTAATAGGTGACCTCAGAATCAAAGATAATAAGATGGAAACTTATATATTTCTTCATTGTGGTAAAATTTCAAAAGGCCGGATTGGCCGGAAGTTATTCAAGGTTAAACGTCAAACTGCACTCCGGGGCAGAGACTGCTTCTATACAAGTCACAAGTCAGGCTTCATATGGAGTACCTACTGCTGTCACTCGGTTCGAAGGCGCGATGTGCAAATCGTCGAAGATCCTAAATTCACGAGGGATATTGAACCTTTGAGTCTAAGGAGAGACTTAACGTCCTTATGTGTGTACTTGTACAACGGGTTGTGCTCAGAAAAACTGTTTGATATGATGCCTACGGCCACGTATTATCACCGCATCGCTCACCGTCGGCAGGGTGTTCATCCTTGCACCTTGGAGCTTAAAGAGTCGCGCACTCTACGGTTTAAGAGGTATTTCCTCCAATTAACGCTGCGGCTGTGGAATGAACTCCCTGCTGACGTTTTTTCAGAGCTACAGTATGAGGTTCTTCAAAAAAGGAGTGTATAGGTTCCTAAAGGGTATGCAACGTGCATGCTAATCCTCTGAGGTTGCAGGCGTTCATAGACTACGGTAACTGCTTGCCATCAGGCAGGCGGTATGATTGTTTGCCATCGTCGTGGTAAAAAATATATTTAAGAATGTATTAATCATCGCGATTCACGGTTGAATTGGCATTACAGTACTTATATGTATGGCAGACTCTTGCACTCTTTGCCGGCATGAATTTCGAAAACGGTAGAGGGCAGGAAAAAATGTTTAAGACATATCCTATCGCAAATTGTATGTTCTTCAACTTTGTAATACATACAAGGTGTAACAAAATTATGAAAATGTAAGAAAAAAATCCCACGATTTTTTTTTAGTTTTGTATGAAGTTGGTCAGCTATTCCACGTCCAAAAACTTTTTCTTCTACTTTTTACTCGCAATACGATACCAATTATGCCCTTGAACGGATCACCTGTATTTTTGTTACACCCTGTATAAATATAATAGGAATTATAGAAACCTTGATATTCGCCAAAACACGAGTTTGTTAACATTTAACTTTGAATAACTTCCGGCCCAGACATCAGATTTTCCTAGATTTTTGATCTTTAAGAACACCACAATGAAGATATATATACGTTTCCAGCTTATTTTCTTTTATTCCGAGGTTACCCCTCTTAAGCTAATTTCTGCAATTAACCAAAAGAATTCTTGTTCAATTTTTGTGAGTCAGCGATCGAGCGCTTACGCTTATGAGTTACAATTACAAAAATCGTCGAGTTTGTTTTATTTTTATTCGGGTTTTAGATAATAATAGCTTAAAAGTAATATTTTATTGAAAAATAAGTAAAATTTTATCGAAAAATCTGCATCCGCGACATCTTTGTTATCGAGCTACGCTGAACAGAACGTCTGCAAGGAGGAACACGCAAGCCGCGTGACTCGCCCCGCCCATGAAAAATGATCATAGTTCGTCTATTTATTACTTGATTTCAAAAAATTTAGAACTGTTGTATAGCTAAATAATGTAGAATTTAGATTTACTTAAACTTTTTTTTTATAAATGGCCGCTATGAGGGTGTTTTTTGGATCAATAGATAATTACAGTTTTGGTGTTTTCGTCTTTTTTTAAATAACAATGTCAATTTTGATTATACACCTTCGGGTCCTATAAATGTTTTAATCAGTATTATAACAGCTTTCATATGACACCTCACTTATCCAAATCGGTTAAGTACTTTTTGAGCTAGTAAACTAAAATTGATGCTAAGAATTGCTCTCTTTGTAACGTCATAACTATCCCCTCCACACTTTTATAAGCTGACGACTCATCATTACATAGTGGGGGGACCTCACTGAACATGATGACACCAAACGTTAGCAGTATACTAGTGAAAAAATAGAAAAATGTATCTTAGTCGCTGGCTTCTCTACTATAAGTAATACTTCTCGGGTCAGAGGTGTAGGGTTAGAACCGGTGGTAGTCTTTTTTTTCTCTCTGACGTTCGTAAGTGCATTGTAATAATATGTGCCTAAATTCAAAAATATATATCTTTTATCTTTTTATCTTTAACCAAAAACCATTACAAATAGGTACCTACCAACTTTCATTATTTTACGATAAGCTTGGAGCAAGCAAGTACCATATACCTTGATAGCAGTAAAATACCTATCTACATATCTATTGAGTGATTTGGTGACTAAGACAAAGCTAACCAATATTTATTAATATCTGTGTGGAAAAGTTTAAAATATAATTGCTTCTAACCATTCCAGTTTAACCTGTCAGGGCGTTAGTCACACACAAAAATCATATTTAGATATTAATTTAATAGTCGGCACATCCACAGCATCATGTTACGTACAAGTCAAAATTCCTTGTAAGCCGTAGAATAATTTAATTTTTTTTATTAGGTAGTCAGTAAAGTCGTATCAGAGATAGGTACAATAGTAAAGACTGGTAGTCTCCGATACAGGTGTTTTTGTTATCATTATTTATTGTACATGTCACTTTAGCGACGCTTCAGTACAACATTGTAATGTTAACGTAAAGCATTAGTTAATTATACCTTTTAATTGTCTTAGCTGAGTTCTAGGTAAGACGCGGCACACGTCCTCTTTCGAAAACAAGATACCAAGATAGTTAATTCGATTTTTGCAAGCTTTTATTTCACTTACAGTATTTTATAGAGTATATTGAATGTATTGGTACACGTACGTCTACGACAAAGACATGACATGTTTACACTTTTTCACCTTATGTCTTTGTAATAAGGTGCAAAACCGTAAACATATCTTTGACGTCGACTGTACACTCTTGAAAGCCAAATTTGAACCTGTCCCTGATGTCCGATTTACTGAAATTTAGCATTAAGTAGTAACCATTAAATATATGTGAGCGGCCATGGTACTCAAAAATATCAGAACATTCACTTTATCGTCTATTTGTGATCCCCATATATCTGATAGCGACTGTACCATCGAAGTGCTTGCTTGCAAGTGATTTTGCTGTCAGTTTTAATTTTATTCCAAAAACTTATTGAATGGACAGTCTGTATTATTCATTTGCCTATAGACGGAGAGCTAGCCACGTCAGATATGACACAATAATAAGAGCAACGAAACCCCTCTAGTCAATTTGGTTTACTAATTTTACTATGCTTATTTCTAGATCTGGCTATCTGGCAGCTGTAAAGTGGAGGACAAACCGGAGAGTTCTGGATTTGATACAAGTTTATGAGAATTTATATAAATAATTAGATTATATAAGGTGTATAATACAGTGTGTTTCTGTAATAGGAGCAATAAATTAAAACATAGATTCTACTCTCCTCAAACTACAAAACTTTTGTTCAACAACTTTAAAAAAATATGTCTAATTGACATTTCTTGTCACCCTACAGACATAGTCAATTTCGGAATACATTGCGTGTTCGAAAAAACTTTAAAGTGTCCTAAAAATCAAACCATACGTTATTTTTAAAAGTCGCTGAACAAACGTTTCCTGGTTTGAGGAGTAGAATCTACGTTGTAATTTATTGCTCCTATTACAGAAACACACTGTATTTGCATGCCCTATTTGAGATCCACCTGACTTTATTTGAACAAAAACATTATATGATTTGATATATCATTGCCAAAAGTTTCTGTTGGAGGAAAGTAGTGCCAAACGACGTAAAATGTACTCAATTCATAGTTCGTCGCCTCCTTTTTGTTTCTGTGATAATACGCAATGTTTTGCAATATAATGTAGGTAAAAATATAGGCCCTGTCCTCTATAACTGAGAAAACATCGGCAGTCTTTACCTATTTTGGTATTACTACTATTTTGCAATTGAAAAATATTGCTTGTCTTTCACTTTGACCTTCCACCCATTAAAAGCTGCCAAAGGTCCGGATCTTGCAATAAGGATAGTATACCTAACATTTTAACTAGACGGGGTTTGTCTTACATTATTGTCATATCTCATGTACCCAGCTCTTAGTCTGTTATAAGTACCTAAATCAGTATTTTTAAATACTTTTTAAGTTTTTAATTAAGAATGTACTTATATCTTATCTCATTATTCTCATTAACTTTGCAAAAAATGACCACTGAGGCGACCGTACACTCTTGAATTCTAATCTTGAATTATCAATTATGTCGACCATCATGGTAAAAAACGTATTTAACGTGATAATTCCACGGAAGTGCTTACGCAGGAAGTCGGTAGTCGTTGAACTCTAATGGATATGTGCTCTATAACATGACGTCATACATTCGCTCAACTGAAAAACCCCTTAAGTAGACGTGTCGTTTTTTTGGTTGGCCTAGGTATGTATGAAATATGAGAGGCAAAAAAGTGACCTTTTATTGTTTTTTACCTTATGATTGTTGTAACAAATGACAGCTTGTCTATGAATGGTTCGCAAATTCTACTATGTATCATACGATAAGTAGTTATGGGCCTGCCATAATGCTACTTTGTTAATAACTGAATGAGAGAGCACAATAAAACCAGCTCATCCTTCTATTGGGCTCTTCATTGTAGATCACTCTATTAAACACAAACTTCAAAGTCAGAGGTAGAGAGCAAACTTCGTGGCCTAAACACGCTACTTGACTGAAAAGCTTTCACGAAAAGGTCACGATTGTATAAAATACAATTTTTTTTTTCATTGTTACTGTTTCCTTGCTTGCTTGCTTGCTTGTTTAGTAAGTAATCTTATGTAAAGGAGTTACATTTAATGTATAAGTTTTGTATCGTAAGTTGAAATTCAAATTAAAACATCTCGTTAACTCTACTCATACGATGTAGGTAGAGTTAGAGTTCATTGAGATCGGTGAACCTAGGTATAAACCAAAAAACCTGAATTAGAAATAAAGTCGAAGAAAAACACAACCCTCAAAGTAGATAATAAGTTAATAGACCAACCTCAGACAGTGGCTGATATCTTTAACACATATTTTTCCTCAGTAGGTAATACAAATAGTAATCACCAACCACGCGGGCGTCCAGTTCTTAACCCTATAAGCAATACGATGTTCCTAGCTCCTGCAAGCCACTTGGAAATAATGAAATGCATACAAAAATTAAAAAACAAACATAGTGTTGGAATTGATGAAATACCTCCCTCTTTAGTTAAAATATGCTCTAATGAACTGATAATACCCTTAACACTTTTAGTAAACCAATCTCTTACAACAAGTACGTTTCCAGATGCCTTAAAAACCGCAGTTATCAGACCAATTCCGAAAGCAAAAAACGTAACTGACCCTGATCAATATCGTCCCATTGCAATGTTGTCCACATTTTCAAAAATCTTTGAATCAGTCATGGTTAAGCGCTTATCAGACTTTTGTGATAAATACAACATATTCGATGACAGCCAATTTGGTTTTAGAAAACAAAGAGGAACAATCCTTACCGTCCATAAGTTTATTCATGCAGTCATAAAAATAATAGATAATAACAACCCGGCTTTTGGATTAATGCTAGATATGAGTAAAGCATACGATAGAGTTAAACATGACATTTTACTAAACAAATTGTACGGAATAGGCATACGCGGAGCTGCTCATGACTGGTTCAAGTCGTATTTAAATGATAGAGTCCAATTAGTTGAACTAGAATATTATGATAAAAACAGTAAAATCTTAAAGAAAATACATTCCGAAAGTAAGCACATTAAATGTTCAATTCCACAGGGCAGTGTATTAGGCTGTATCCTATTTTTAATTTACATCAACGACTTACCGAAAATAATAAACACGAACAATATCAAATGTTTCCTCTATGCCGATGACCTTTCCATTGTATTCTCAAGTCAAAATAACGAAGAATTTGTAAATTGCATGAATACTATTCTTAATAACATTTTGAAATGGCTACAGGACCATAATTTACAATTAAATTTAAAAAAGACTAATTTAATACAGTTTCGACCCTACCAAAGACCTCCAATAGAAATTAATTACTCATACTTACATAACAAATTTCAGGAAACTAGTAATTGTAATCTCCTTGGTATTACTGTTGACGAAAACTTAAACTGGAAATCACATATTGATAAAATTTGTATTAAAATTTCACGATTTACCTATGTCTTAAGAAATATTAAAAAAAGTACTGATTTTAAAACAGCAGTTAGCGCCTACTATGCATTTACCCAATCTAGTCTCCAATATGGAATCGTTTCGTGGGGCAATAGTACGGACATAACGCGTTTATTTTTAATGCAAAAAGATTGTATAAGAATACTTACAAATACTAAATTTTATGAATCTTGCAAACCTCACTTTAAAAACTTAAAAATTCTAACTTTACCCTGTTTGTATATTCTGGAAACTTGTAAATTTTTACGAAAGAACCCGGCTCTATATACCAAAGCTAAAGACAGACACATGTGTACCATGAATCTCAGACATAAGGATAAAATAGCAATACCCTCAAGCAATTTAGAAATAAGTAACCAAAGCCCTCACGTAATGAGTATAAGAATTTTTAACCACCTTCCAAAGGAAATAAGCGAGGAGCAAAAATACACTAAATTTGTTAATAAGTTGAAAATATACCTCATAGAACACTGTTTTTATTCTTTGCAAGAATTTTTCGACGCAAATAAGTTTCATTCATACCTATCTTTATATTATACCTAGCCTTAAGATTATTAAGTGAAAAAGAAACTTATAATTGTTATTTTACTGTGCTAGATTTTAATATTTAATTTGCAATACCCTTATACGGTATCATGTTTAACTGTGAAAATACATTGTAAGACCTGTACACTAACATGAATGCAATAAAGTTCTATTCTATTCTATTCTATTCTATATTTTTTGTTAAATTTTGATGTGCAGTAAGAGCCGCTGGCCGCCCAGTTGTACAATTTGATCTACACTGTCACAAATATTCCAATCGAAAACGGATATCAAGCGACTACACTAACATCCACACAATTAATTAACTCCCTATTACATGCTATTACTCGTACTTACTAAGCAAGCAGTGCCCTGTACCAAAAATACATAATCGTACAAAGGTTATATTTGTTATAAAACTAATTCTCTTTTATGAAAGGAAAGAGGCAATAAACGAAGAGCAATAAAACTGCGCTTTATACTTTACCTTTATTTAATTAAATAATAATGACCTAGGTATATATAATTATATTACCATTACTAAAGTTATTTTGTACACTGGCACGTATATGCGTACGTCAACAGAGGTGATGTTGGAAAATCAGTAGGTATCTACCTACGTGGGTAAGTACTTTTGGCACTTCTACGCTAAATAGAGGTAGCAAAAATAAGTATTCTTAGAAAATTATACATAGCTCCGGAAAAGACTAAAATATGCACATATTGATAGTTTTAAAATCCTTACATAACTATGAAATTCCAAAAAAATATCATGACATGACATGGTTTTAGGTTACATCAATCTCAATTGGTTAGTCTATAATTTAAATATCACAATAAGTCCGTAAAATCAGATCTTGTTATTATTAAAACAATTATGCTTAGCTTAGGCGATTAATTATATTTAATCAAGTCGTCGTATAGGCCTTGGGTGACTTATTAATTCATAGCTTGCCCATGTATGGCGTGGAGTCTTGTCGCGAAGTCATTACAATTACCTTATCTTCTTCCGTAACCTGGAACAACATAATTAAGGAATTAGTACTTATTTAAACCGTCATCTAAGATCGGTATATAAGTAAGAGTTGGCGCGAGTAATATCTTGTCAATATAAGACATCGGGTAATGTACTTTATAATTGCGCTTGACTCGATCCTACAAGAGAATTCCTATTTAATTTGATAGTCACCAGAGTTCCTACTGGTATGAATATGTTTAAATACAATATTCACACATTAAAATGATGAATGAACAGAAATGGAAAACATGAAATTTTAGCCGTTATAAAATTGGTAATACAAATAATTTAAAACAAAAAAAGAACCGACTTCACTTAGGATCCGCTATTCCAAGAGGAAGTGGCCGAGTTGCTGTAAAAAATAGTGAAATCACTATAGGTGTGCCTATAATAGTTGAAGAGTTCCCTCGATTTCTCCAGGATCCCATCATCAGACCCTGACTTGGTGACAATGGGACCATCTAGGGGTTATACCCGTTCGATTAAAAAAAAATTTTGAAAATCGGTTCTCGATTCACGGAGATATGGAGTAACATACATACAAAAAAAAACCGGCCAAGAGCATGTCTGGCCATGCTCAGTGTAGGGTTCCGTAAACTGAGACCATTAATTCAAAAGGTCGTTTCTTACGGGAAATTTGACGGCGCTTACGTCATTTTTACTTACGTCCTTTCACTATGGGTTTTTGAATGATAACTCAAAAACGGCTCAACCGATTTATTTCAATATAGTTTTTATTGAAGGTACTCATTAGGCCTCAGTTTCATGATTTTTTTCAAAATTTAAGGACCCACGATTCAAAAGTTAGATGGGGGGGGGGACGCCCTGTTTTAAACTTTCGGAGCTATTATTTCCGAGAGTATTAGTTTTAACCAAAAACTGTTGTAGAAGACCCTAATTCTTTTTAAAAGACCTATCCAACGATATCCCACACCACTTGGTTGGAACCAAAAAAAATTTCGCCTCCCACTTCACGTGTACGGGAGGTACCCTAAAAAAATATTTTTTTCGCGTTTCTATTCTACCGTTTTGTCGGCTTGGTTAATGCACATATTCAAACCAAATTTCAGCTTTCTAGTGCTAACGGTCACTGAGCTAGACCGCGGACGGACGGACGGACGGACGGACGGACGGACATGGCGAAACTATAAGGGTTCCGTTTTTGCCATTTTGGCTACGAAACCCTAAAAACATAATAATGATAAAAAAAAAATTCAGTCGAATTGAGAACCTCCTCCTTTTTTGAAGTCGGTTAATAAATAGTTACCAACCTCCTTTAGTAGGAAATCCGGCAGAAGCATGCGCGCTAGCGGAACTGCTAGCAAAGCTGCCAGCGTGGTTGTACGCGCCGCTGGTCGCTCCTGCCAGGCTCTTGGCCGATGCGACTGCGCCACTGTTACTCAGCGCGAAGTTTCCATACGGACTGCCGCTATTGCCTCCACTGCCGCCACAACCACCACTGCATCCAGTATTGCCACCATTGCCTTGGTTACTTCCAGAGCTAAATGCACCTGCAGCAGCTCCGGCAACTGCATGTGCTGCAGGACCAGCTTGCGATCCACTTCCACCTCCATTTAAAGAGCTATAAGGCGAATGGTTTCCATTTCCTGTTGTTCCCGCATTCAGATTATTGCTATTTCCGTTGATTCCGAAGCTTCCACCCTGAAGGCCATTTTGAGGAGCGCCTGGCTTGCTTCCCAATTTTCCGTCATCAAAGGGTTTCAAAAGCCCTGGTGGACCGCCAAAGCCCCCGGAGTATGCAACAGCGTTGGCACTGGCGGACGCACTCGCACCGGCTGCAGCCCCAGCTATGCCCTTATTCGCGTTACCATACGAAGGAGATGACTGACTTGGCTGAGGTCCACAATTTCCAGATGTGCAGGAAGGTTTGTTGTAAACACTGGAAGTAGGCGATGTTGGAGCTAATCCATGAGTAGTGGACGGGATTGCACTTGTGCTAGGATGTGCGGGTTGACTTGTGGGATTTTGGCTTGTCGGAAGTGCTGGTTTAGAAGGCAGTGAAAAGTCATTAGGTTTCAAAATTCCGGGTGGGGCACCAAAACCTCCGGTATAGGCAGGTAATTTCTCTTCGGATGAGGGATATGTTCCGCTAGCTGGTTTAGAAGTACCCAAAGATCCTGCTCCAGCGTTCGCACCACCCGCTGCACCATACTGACCAGAGTTAGACGGGGAACTAAATGGAGGAGTATATGTAATACTTGGTTTAGGGATTGTACTGTGGCTAGGCTGAGCGGAAGAACCAGCGCAGTTAGGAGTTCCACAGCTAGTGGGTGCAGTTGCACCAGCTGACGGGATTGTGGGCGATGCTCCTTGCGAATAACTGGGGAATTTTGATCCCTGATAAGTGCTAGCTCCTGTGGGGCTTGGTGCTGATGAAGGGACATTTCCGCAATTACCATTGGCACAGTTGCCGCTAGGACCCGATGATGTGGGTGAATAGCCTGGGGCTTTAGGTCCTTGATACGATCCCACAGCACTAGGGGCAGATGAAGGATAAGTGCCACAGTTTCCATTTGCACAGTTACCGCTAGGCCCTGATGGTGACGTTAATGAATAACCTGGGGCTTTGGAACCTGGGTAAGATCCCGCAGCACTGGGGGCAGATGAAGGATAAGTGCCGCAATTTCCGTTGGCACAGTTGGTACCGGGAACTGAAGACGTACCAGGGGCGGATGAAGGATAAGTACCACAGTTTCCATTTGCACAATTACCACTAGGACCAGATGGCGAAGCTGAGTAACCAGGGGCTTTGGAACCTGGGTAAGTTCCCACTGCACTAGGGGCAGTTGAGGGGTAGGTACCGCAGTTACCATTGGCACAGTTGCTGCCGGAAGCTGAAGGCGTAGGTGAGTAGCTGGTGGGTTTGGAGCCTGGATAAGATCCCGTAGCGCTCGGAGCAGATGAAGGATAATTGCCACAGTTTCCGTCGGCACAGTTGCCATTAGGAGCTGAAGGCGTAGGTGAATAGCTGGTGGGTTTGGAACCTGCGTATGATCCCGCAGCGCTTGGGGCAGACGAAGGATTACTGCCGCAGTTCCCATTGGCACAATTGCTGTCAGGAGCTGACGGAGTGGGTGAATAGCCTGGCACTGTGGGACCTGGATAGGTTCCCGCAGCACTGGGAGCAGAAGAAGAATAACTACCACAATTTCCATTAGCACAGTTGCCACTAGGAGCAGATGGTGAAGATGAATAGCCAGGGGCTTTGGAACCTGCGTAAGATCCCGCAGTGCTCGAGGCAGATGTAGGAAAATTGCCACAATTACCGTTCACACAGTTGGCATTAGGACCCGATGGTTTTTGTGAATAAGATCCTGTAGGGCTAGGTGCAGGTGAAGGATACGTTCCACAATTCCCGTTAGTGCAACCAGCACCAGGCGCGGATGGTGACTGTGAATAGTGACCTGGGGCTTTGGAACCAGGATGAGTTCCTGTGGAAGCAGGAGCGGTTGAGGGATAGCTACCGCATTTTCCACCAGCACAGTTTGGATTGGGGCCAGCGGATGTCGAGGAATAACCAGGGGCTGTTGAGCCCGGGTAAACTCCCGTTGGATTAGGACCAGAAGTGGGATAAGTGCCACAATTTCCAGAGGCACAGTTTCCTTTGTTGCCGTTTAATAAATCCTTCGACTCCGTAGGGAAATTGGGGCCCAAGTAATTAGTTGAATAAGAATCACCGTTAGTGGGATTGTAACTACCATCTGGATATTTGTTATGACACTTTCCGGAAAAGCACTGACCAACATTTCCATTCGCCGTAGGGGTGTTTTGATAAGCGTTGTTATTCAAGGGCAAGCGTCCTGTACCTGGATTTGGATATTCCTTCGGAACTGTTAAATCTGTGGCCGGTACGTTTGCATTACCATGTGCTCCACTCTGAGGATAATAGGAATTATCATTGCAATTCGGAGAGTTACATTTAGGCTTAGAATAATCTGAGCCTGTACCAGGGTTCGTTTGTGGGTATGATGGGCTTGAAGAAGAGGGAGATCCACAGTTTCCATTGGAACAGCCAAAAGGTTGATAGCTGTCGCCCGATTTGTCATACTGGGAGTCTTGGGCATTCGCAGTAGTTTTCGAAGCTGCCGTACCAGCAACATTTACAGGAATGTCGTTATTTTCGTCATCTTCTGGTTTATTGTTTGATGGTGTGTCACATTTTCCTGAAGTACATTTGTTAGCATTTCCGCAGTTAGCTCCTTGACAGTCAGAAGGTTTTTGGCCTGAACACGCTCCACTAGTGCAGGGGGCACTATTAGGAGAATACGATCCAGCAATAGCCCCAGCTGATGCTATAGCCCCCGCGTTTGCTCCACTGAATGCTGGAAAACCACTTCCTGGTTGTCCGTCTGTGCTTTTCTGACATCCTCCGGATGTACATCCCGCGCCTCCGGGGCCAAAACCATTACCGCTGTAGCTGAACGAACTTGAACTAGAACTAGCACTCGATGAGGCAAAGCTGGAAGCCGATGATTTGGAAAAACTGCCCGAAAATCCGGCACCGGCTGGGATGTTGCCCGCGCCGGCTAACGCCGCTGCATCGGCTAAAACAAAAAAAGTACCTTCAATATCTACACAAACACAATCAGTTTGAATCGGTACCTACTTGGTTTTAATAAATTAAGACTTAATTTATTTAAGGTAACTACCTAAATTATGATTGATGATACATTACTCACTAGTGGCGGTGGGTCAAACATTTTCTTAGGCAAACCGATGCTTATTTTGACTTAAAAATTATTCATGAGCTGTACAACAAAAACTGCTCAGCTGCCTGGAAATTAGGCAAGCCGAAGGGAATCGTGTTCTATGGGCGCGCCGCCACTGTTACTCACTTAACACCATTTAATTTTAATTATATGCGTCTAGTGTCCAGTTATTCAAATTAGAAGCCGGTTGGTACTAACTCCTAACAATTAACTGCAGACGGCTTAATTGGTTTAATTTAACAAATATGCAAATCAAAATTTTTACCAAACTTTTCTAACAAATAAAACTTACAAAAAAACACTTACCTTTGGCCCCCGCACCCGCGCCGGCGCCGCCCTTAATGCCATAGCTGTTATAAGGACTGGATGCCACTACACCCACAAGGGTCAACACTAAGGCACACACGAGCTCCATCTCAGTGAAGCCTCGCGATTACAATGTAGCACGACTACGGGTGCCTGCCTTTATAAAGCGATACGCAAATAGCCAGTCGTTCTTATATATAGCAAAAAACCAGTCGGCGTTTACCGCGAATCAAAATGTTGACTTCATGTTTGTTTCCCGCATTCATTAGAAGCACCGCTCCGCAGTGCATGGTAATTGGGTGCTGGGGTACTCCGTTTGAAATTTTATTACGTAAGTAACGTCCTTAACTTACGTTTATTAACATATGAACTTGATACCATGCGCGGATCTAAGTACCTATACAGGAATTTACAAGTGAGCGCCATCCTCGCAACCGCTACTGTTTTTTTTTATCCTTTTAAGAGTTTGGAGGAAAATATATTGGCTATGTAGTAGTTATCGTTAGAGATGATATTAATATAGTCAGAATATAAGGTGATGACCTCCATCAGTTTTAGGAATCAATATTTAACAACAACCACACTAATCATTTCCAATAATCTCTTGTATTCATAAAGATGTTGGCAGTTATCTACAGAGACAAAACTAAAACAAAGGTCACATTTATGTCAGTAAAAATCGTGGGAAATCAGTTAGGTTAATCATTACTATCCTAAATGATGATATTTATTGTAAGTAAACAATTTAACCTATTTGCAATTGATTTGATAATCAGGTTCAATCAGTATTAAAATTAACACAGGCGGCTTAATTTCTAATTTGTTTAAATACCTATAGACTTATACTGCCTTGCTAGGCTGAAAAACCCTATTTCAAAAAGAAGTTAAGCGCAAACGTATACCCAAAATTGTACAACACAGAATTCCGTTTTCAAATGGATTTAATATTGAGATAGGGTTTTTCATCTTAGCATGGCAGTATAGGTACCTAACACACTTAATCCTGTTGGTTAGGTTACCCAAATAGATATTAACTAGCTTTAAACCCACCTACATGTAAATAAGACGAAGTTTGAGGTAGGTACAACAAGAAATACACAGTATGATAATTAAGTGTTCAATACGAAAATAAATCATACAGTTTTTGTAAATGTAATATTCATTAATATAATCGAAAGAATCAATTAATAAAAACAGATTATGTTCTATTGACAATGCCTACCTACCTATGTATGAGTAAGTTTACCTAACGACGTGAACGCAAAGTCGCCATCAAACTATATTGAAGCAGTCAAAGTGGTCACATTATGTGATACTGATGTGACAAGTTGACAACTACTAAGATATATTTAAACAACACTTAACAGCAGGTTTAAAAATCCTTTTAAAACGTATGTTTGAATATTTTTCACACCGATATATCCGATGACGATTGTTTGAATTTAGAAGTCTTTAAAAGCGGGTATAATATTTTTGGTTTATTCCGTTGGTTCTTTTAAATGTAGACCTGGGAGTCCTAGGAAATACCTACTGAGGTCCCATTTGACTCATCAGTGACACTAATGGTATGGCGAACAGCATCCCGTAATCTTATTAAAAGTAAGAAGCCAGTTGAATCAGATATAAATATAATAATAGATTACAAGTGTAGTAATACGCGCGTTGATGTCGTTTGTTTGATAGAGTGAATTATTTATAATTATGATGAATAGGTATTATAGTTGTTTGGGGAGTGGAATAATTCACATTTCATTTCTCTTAAGTGTGATAGTAGGTATCCAATACTAAAAAGTATCTGCCATCGAAACTATTTGCGTTAGTTGGCCGATTCAATATTTTCGTATTGATACGGAGGCCAACAGTCCAACACTTAAGAAAAACAATTACTTAAGTCTTTCGTAATGCGTGAAAAAATACCTTTTCACCTCAGCAGCTTGAACGAGGGTTCTTTGCTGCCTAAATTCAGTGAGCAAAATTCGTTTTTGCTTACTGAGTGAGACAAAATGACCTTGAACTGACGTTGGAATTAAAATGCCAATTACGTGGGCAAGATCTAATACAAATTCGAAACACTAAGAGTCTGTTCGCGTTGTCTTTTTCACGTCTTTAGTAAATAGAGAGAGACAGAAATATTTTAAATGTCATTCAATCTAATTTTACTTAATTTTAATTCGTATTCTAAATTTTCGATAGCAGACCCCGCAGACCCTGACACAGAGCCAGAAAGAAACGTTCTGAAACGCGCACAAGTAACTAATTTGTAAATATAATTTAAACATTTTTTAAACGTTTAACCATTCTAAACTTAAAATAATTTATGTTCTTCTTCTTTATATCAAAATAAATAAGTATAAGTGGAAAAATTACAAGATTAACGTGTGAAATATATTATTACTTACAACAATCTCACGTATTATTATCAAACGCTAGTAACCGAACACAAATAAAAAAGTTGGCAAATGTCAAAATGGTCGTAGATATTTTTAAAATAATTAACATGTTTCGATGATTGTGTTATTAACGAATTATTGATGTTTTTAAGCTCAAGTGTAAGAATATTATAAGAAAGAACGAGCGAATAAATTGACGAAGAAGGATTAAGCATCTCTCTGCTGAGGTGAAAAATAGTGTGTTCAACATGAGCATAATAAAGTTATTTACATCTTGTGCTTTTGAGTCCTTCTCTACGCTCAAGATTCTAAATTAGGAATCTTTCGCTTGCTCAGGACTCAAAATTAGCACTCAAAGCAAATATTAACTTTATTCTCTTGTTGTACAAATATCTATTAAGGGTCCATATTGGCTCACATAAAATTACTTAGCATATTTTTTTCAGTAATACCGTTTTGTGATCAGAATTATCATTCGTCATAAAAAAAATTGTCATAATTTTTATGGTTATAATATTTTTTCATATACCGACAGTGTTAATAATTGTTTGCTGTCCGATTTTTTTGAGACATAATATAATTTCCTACGTTTTTCATTTCTGTGACAGGGTCGAGGGTTCTGGGTAGTTATGCCCTTCGGGCAGGATGACACACTAACCTAACCTAACCTAACCGAAATTGTGTTGTGTTGTGATCGCAAGATACCTAACACTCCTCCTCGCTTCGCTCGTCGTCGTACCTAACGGTGACTCTGAAAAGTAATATTAGTATAATAGATATTTATATTGAGTTACATTATAAACTTAAATAATTCGGAGTAACGATAGTTATGGACAAAAAATACTTATAAGAAATGATCATTATGATTAAAAAAATTATGAACAACAATTTCGGACTTCCAATAATCGAAGTACAAAATGTGAACTTTGGCGCACCCATCTATTAATTATATTTAAAATCAAAGTACTCGTACCATAATTAGGTTTTTAAATCTCGTTACTTATTTAGACCACTTAGCAAGTATAAAATACCAAGAGGTAGGCATTTACCTACCTCTATGCTCTAGAAGGCTAGAGTTACCCATTCTACCAAATAGTGATATGGGCGCGCCGCGCCGCCGCCGCCAAATCTGCACCCTTGATGTCATCTGCCACGTGACATGACCAACGCTACTTACCTGATATGCGGTGAACTGGCCTGTGTGTAATACAAGAACTTTGTCGAATTGTCTAATTTCGCACCACATATAATATGTTTGCTAGATATGACAGATGAGTAGATGACGCATCTTACACGATAAAAATTAGCCTAATTACGCAACACTTTTAACGCCAAATTGTTGTAAACTAGAGCTTTTACTTCTAGAGAAAAAATGTAAAAAAATTGCTGCATACCTACCTATAATAAGTATACTGTATACCTAGCCTCTTGACGACTCTTTGTTGATTCACAGAGTTAAATTTAAACCAGCAAATTTTGAAACCCCGTTGTTAGGAGGCTAAATTAACATTTTAGATGTACTGCAGCCACGTCATTGGAATAAATTACAGACAAACAATCGGTCCTTCCTACTACATCCATATATATGTGCATGAATGTAATATGAACAAGATATGACATCAACGCCAAGTCATCCAGACCTTTATAAGATGCGATCTCGGTGCCAATGACAATGGGGAAAATTTTATGACTGTAACATGCTTAATTAATCTAGGCCGGAGGTAGTTTTCGACCTTTTTTAATGAATGCTGGTTATATTTCGTCTTAATAGTCCTCAACCTAGTGTTTTGACGACGAGGGACCCTCTTAACCTTTAGCCGTCAATACAGTGTATCCTCCTTTTTGTAAAGGGTCGGCAACGCGCATGTGACACCTCTGGAGTTCCAGGCGTCCATAAATTACGGTAGCTGCTTACCATCACACGGGCCGTATACTTGTTTGCCGCCGTCGTGGTATTAAAAAAAATTGAAAAATTTAGTGGAATTTTTTGTACGTCTGTTGTTGCTTATTTCTGACTTGAAAAAATGAGTTCTGGAATCCTAGGTGGCGGCACTGTGGCGAGAGGTCTTTTTGACAGCAGCTGTAAAAATCCACGAATCAAAAAAAGGATGAGTAAACATGATTGGTGCATTATGACAGATCTAGTGAAAAACTCGATCGCGGAAACCATCATTCCAACAGATGTGTTCTTACCAGGATAGAGCGTCGATCAAGTAATACAAAAAGGTAAAAAGATACAGTAAGTAGGTACTTACAGGGGCAGGATATATGCCCAATTTGTGATGTCACGAAGACAGACGAATACAGCTTGTATTTAGTTTAGATCCTTTGCAGCGAGGCCGAGTGATAGTGCAGGCAGTAAACTGGATCACTTGAATCAGTATGCGTTAGTCATAGCTACCTCAACTTGAACTTTTGACTAAGTATCTCCTCGATAAAGTTTTACGGCCTTACAAAAACAGTAGGTATGCTACTCATAAGCGAGGATTTGGTCGAAGATCCTAACTAACCCTTGCAGTAACTAGGTACATATTATCAAGTATAAGGACGATCTGTTGTGTGATCGAACTGCACTGAAAAAATGCCTTGGTTGATTTTACGAAATTTTTATTGGTTGATTTCGATTTTGTAAAATTTAGTACAAAATTAGTTAATATCACAAAACCTGCAAGATTGAAGTTACGAAACATACTTGGATTGACGTCGTAAACAAGTACTTTTGTAGATTTAAGCTACACGATATGTAAAACTTACCAAACTGTAGGAGTATATTTTACAAAACGTCAAGTTTAGTAAATAATACAAAATCTATTTGTAGATTTTGCACACACAGTACGTAATAATTACCAAACTGTGTAAATATAATTTACAAAACTATGGATTTATTAAATAATACTATATTTTCTTGTAGACATTAGTAAATACAATTAGTTAAACTTACCAAACTGTATTAGTAAAACTTACAAAACCTTTACTTTAGTGAATAATACTAAATATTTTTGCGATTTTTAGAAAACCAGTTTGGTAAAATTACCAAACTATATAAGTAAAACTTACAAAACTATTACTTTAGTAAATATTACTAAATCTCTTTGAGAATTTTAACTTACCAGTTTGGTAAACTTACCAAACTGTATAAGTAAAAGTTACAAAACTGTTACTTTAGTAAATAATACCAAAATCTCTTTGAAAATTTTAGCAAACCAGTTTGGTAAAATTACCAAACTATATAAGTAAAACTTACAAAACTATTACTTTAGTATATAATACTAAATCTCTTTGAGAATTTTTAACAAACCAGTTTGGTAAACTTACCAAACTGTATTAGTAAAACTTACAAAACTATTACCTTAGTAAATTATACTAAATCTCTTTGAGAATTTTAGCAAACCAGTTTGGTAAACTTACCAAACTATATAAGTAAAACTTACAAAACGATTACTTTAGTAAGTAATACAAAATATCTTTGAAAATTTTAGCAAACCAGTTTCGTAAACTCGTCAAACTGTATAAGTAAAAGTTACGAAACTATTACCTTAGTAAATAGTACTAAATCTCTTTGAGAATTTTAACAAACCAGTTTGGTAAACTTACCAAAGTGTGTAAGTAAATGTTAGGAAACTATTTCATTAGTAAATTATACTAAATCTCTTTGAGAATTATAGAAAATCAGTTTGGTAAACTTACCAAACTGCATAAGTAAAAGTTACCAACTGTTACTTTAGTAAATAATACCAAAATCTCATTGAGAATTTCAGCACACCAGTTTGGTAAACTTACCAAACTGCATAAGTAAAAGTTACGAAACTATTACCTTAGTAAATTATACTAAATCTCTTTGAGATTTTAAGCAAAACAATTTGGAAAACTTACCAAACTGTATAAGTAAAGGTTACAAACTATTACCTTAGTAAATTATACTAAATCTATTTGAGAATATTAGCAAACCAGTTTGGTAAACTTACCAAACTGTATAAGTAAAAGTTACAAAACTGTTACTTTAGTTAATAATACCAAAATTTCTTTGACAATTTCAGCACACCAGTTTGGTAAACTTACCAAACTACATAAGTAAAAGTTACGAAACTAATACCTTAGTCAATTATACTAAATCTCTTTGAGCATTTCAGCGAAACAACCTTTGCCAGAATTTCATTTAACGTGATTTCATAACTATACTTTACTACAATAGCCAATTTGCCATTATCAGTGTTATCCATAATAGTCACTTGCCATATGCTTGCCATACAATTTTATTGCCATATTGAATAAAAAATCTCCTATAAATAAGTCCCTAATGTTGTGACACCCAACCGGATGTGACACTCGCTCTGATTTCTATCGGAAAAAGTCTGCCGTTTTTTGCGGGGGAGGGGATCATCAAATGTATAATGTAAATAGTCACGTCAAATAAACGTCAGTCCATACAATGACCACTGGTCATACATTTTCGGCAGAACGCCTGTCAATGGCTATTCCGCTTGGTTTAAAGCTCTAAGGTTATTAAAAATAAAATATGGAAAAAAAGATGTGGCATACGTCATACGTAACATTCTGGCATCAACATCAAAAATAACGTTATGTTAAATGAATATACATTGTATTGAGGAAAAAATAATTAAATATGCATTCTAAAATTATGGCAAATGAAATTATATGATATGAATGTCTGGCAAAAGTAAGAGAGTTATAGCTTATTGAGCTTATTAATGGAGCTAGTTCGATTTCTGTAAAATTGTCCCCTAACCCTAACCAATTTATTACTTTAATAGATATTCATAACATGACAAAAAAATGCTTGAATCTCTAAGATTCTGACTTAGGACTACTTGTGCCTTAGGTACATTTACAAGCCATAATTTATGAAATACCGGATAAGGGACATCACACACTTGATCTGAATTCAGAACTTCGTAGACATAATGCTTAATTTTTTCTATGGTTTCTTCAATTTGTCTATGGTATCTGATTTTTGTATGGAGGCCATAGATAAATTTCAGCCACCATAGACAAATTTAAGCATTTCCGTCTGATTTTGTCTATGAATTTCTGAATTCAAATCAGGTGTGTGATGACTGATGTCCCTTAGACGTATTTTATACTAAATTTTAGTTGGTATAAAATATGTGTTTTTTAAACAAAACCTAATCAAAATACATACCTACCTGATAAGACGAATTAAACATTTAGGTCACGGCTTATGGTACCTAAACCTAATGTTTATATATGAAAATATAGAGGTCTTAAAATATTCAAATAAGCTACGTTAGGGACAATGTTTTTTTTATAAGTTATGTGTGTTATGTGTCTTGACACACTATAATTTCAATTTAAATGCGCAATAAAAAAATAAGCATAACAAGAGTTAAAGGGCAGATATCCCGTTTTTGGCCGGCTGGAATATACTATAGTTCGTTTTTTTAGATTAGAAATAAGTTGAAAGAAGGATTTACAGGGTTTCTTTATCAGGCACGATACGACACGATACATGTCACAACTGTCAACGTAAAAATATGTGGCCTTTAAAACTATAATGATACAGGGTGGGCACAAGGAAACCGACAGATCTTACCCGCGCATTTCTGAGACCAAAAGGAATAAAAAACGGTACCGGTATGTGAGTTTAGGTGAATCTCGCCAAAAAAAATCTATTTTTTTTAAATTAGAACTAGACATTTTCATGTGCACAGAACTGTGCACATGAAAATTGAATGTTATTTTTAAAATGAACGCCTAAAACGAAATGATACATTTTATCAAAATAAAATATAGTTTATGCAAAGTATTCCTTGTCACTTTGATATAGTCTGTCAATAAAGATGTATAAAATACTAGTATGCCCAATAGTGGCAACAACGCCATCAATAAGGCGTTATGTGCTGAGTAATAATAATAATAAAGATTTTTTAAATTGGTATTAACTCTGAAACTAGGCATATTCCAGAAAAGTTTATAGGACATTTTAGTCTGTAAACATGATCACGAATACACTATTAAAATCTGTCGGCTACTCGTGCCCACCGTGTATATAATTATTTGTGTGTATATTAAAGCCATGTAAATGTTAATTAGAATAATATGAATTATTTAACAGCATTTTAATATAATAGTAGACATTTGTACGAAATAATTTATTCTTATCAAGTTTGCACAATAAAAAACCTAGAGAAAAAGAGGTTCGAAACAAATGGTTTCCGATTTAAAACGTACAGTCACCGGCAATAGTATCTTCCTTCATGAAGGCCGCAAAAGTATGTGACACGCTCTTATGGCCCTACAAATAAGAGCGTGTCACATATTTTTGCAGCATTCATGTAGGAAGATACTTTTGCCGGTGACTGTACGTGCTTCACTGTCAGTTTTTCAATTTTCACTTGTCTCGTATGTGAAAATCAAAACGATATTGTGTTTTTATTGTTATGTTAGTTCTAGTTTGCAAATTGTCATTATTTATTCACAAATGTGAACTTTTGATCGTGTTAACTAATCATTTCTTGGTGCTTTCAGTGTGTTAAAATTGAACAGTCAAACAGAACAGATTAGAACAGGTTGGTAACTTCTGTTTCAACAACTTTTTGAAAACATGTGTTTTTAAGATTGTATTTTTTTCATGCAAACTTAATAGTATTTTCAATGTACGTTAAAATCTTATTGACATTGCTTGTCAGTCTCGTCACCATACATACATAATCAATTTCGGAATACATTGCGTGTTCGAATAAACTGTAAGCTATACTAAAAATCAAACAATAAGTTATTTTTAAAAGTCGCTGAACAAACTTTGTCTTGTTTGATAATGATCAGTTATAAATATTTGAAAACGTCGTTTAGTTTGAGAAGTAGAATCTACGTTTTAATTTTTTGCTCGTTACAGGTCACCCCGGTATATACCTAATACTCGTATAACTAGTAGACAAACTTGAAGAAGCTATTAAACGAGCATTTGGAATAATTATTTGTATTCTTTCTGTGTAGGAACGTACAAGGTATTTATTGGAAATAGTAACTGCATAATGTGTATTGCGCAATTATTTACCAAAGTAGACTACTAAAATTAACCCAAAATGTTTTGTAAATTATACAAAATTTAATTTGGTAATGCGTGGCAGTGAGAGGGCGAGATATGTAAACAAACGTGCGCGCACGAGACAGCGCTTACGCTCATTCTTCCGCCCCGCCCGCTCCCCACCAGCGAAAGACGCGCGTGCGCCAGCTCTGGCAGCTGAGGATGGCCAGCGGCCATTTTGATCTAACAGCGAGCCGAGTCGGCTGCATCTCGCAAGTTTTGCGCTGTTTATGATTCTCTAGTTTACTTTTACTTTTTGTGTTAACTTAACTGTGCTAGGTGCTATGTTCGTGTACAAAATGGCACCTAAAGAAGATGGAGACAGCCTGTATTTAGAAGATTGGGGTTTATCGAACACCACCATCAATAATTTTGCGGGTAAGTCTTGCCTATAATATTGCATCATCATCCCGTATTTACCAAATTATTTATTAATTCTCTTTTTCATAATGTACAAATTCTGGATTTTTGACATGCCCGAGATGCGCGTATACTACGAATCATATTTTTTTTTTTTTTTTTTTTTTTCCGTAGCCTATACTGTGTCCCACTGCTGGGCAAAGGCCTCCCCTCGAATTATATCATATTATAGAAAAAATAATTAATGTGTGTCGTTTGGCGTTTACGAAACAAGAAATTAAAATTTTACGAAAGTCAACTTAAGTAAGTAGGTAAGTCCTTTACCAAATTAAAATGGCATCGCTTGTTTTTTCTTTCAGATAATGAAATAACTTTCAAACATATGAAAGAAATCCAGGACTGAAAGAGCTGATCCCAAATCTCTAAGAGAGAATATTATTCAAGAGAGGTCTCGTGAAGTTACGTAGGTAAGTAAACAGACTCGATTATTATTTTCTCGTGTTGAAATTATTTGCACAGAGGTATTCTATACGCGAGGCCTGTATGTTATCTTCTAATAACACTTGCTACGGACGAGTCCGACTCGCGCACTGAGGGTTTCCTGTGGCCACGTCACTGAAATATACTTGTTATATGTATCGGATTTATAAGTACCTACCTATAAGAACCATCCCAAAGGTTCAAAAATATTTGAGCAATAATACGCAACTACTTTATTAAGGCGTGTTGACATATTTCTAACCACTTTGTCTGTGCACGTATTTCTAACTTGACTGAACTACATGTACAGTCGACATCAAAGATATGTTTACACTTTTGTTCTTTGCTTCTTTGTGATATACATAATCCAAAAGTGTATACATATCTTTGACGTCGACTGTACAGTCACTGCCGTCACTGGCAATAGTATTTTCCTCAACGACGGCCGCAAAAATATCTGACACAATCTTATTTGTAAGACCTTAAGGTCTTACAAATAAGACGCTCGCTCTTAAGAGCGTGTCACATATTTTTGCGGCCGTCGTAGAGGAAGATACTATTGCTGCTGACTGTAAATATGTCAGGCCGCATATTTACACATAAGACGCTGTGTGAGAAGCTGTGTTTTCATACATCTGACACCTTGCATGATGCTCAATGCTGTGTCATGGTATCACAGGTTCGTATATCTCTGGTGGATGCTCACCCTTTCTCTGATATTTGATCTTATAAGTGTAACAGTCATGTATTTTTGTGTATCTGTCTGTGGCGTTGTAGTACCCAAGCGCATGAACAGATTTGAGTCTGATTTTTTTAAATCGAATTTACCTGCCGCAGATGGTCGTAATAGACGGAGAGCTGGCCACGTCAGATACGACACAATAATGAGAGCAACGAAACCCCTCTAGTTAGTTTGCTATACTATGCTTATTTCTAGATCCGGACATCTAGCAGCTGTAAAGTGGTGGAGGTCAAAGAATGCAAATAACTTGAAGAAAACAAATTCTAGAGTTCTGGCTTCGATCCAATATTATGAAAAATTATAAGACGTCACATAATGCATGGACTAACAAGATCGTACAATTTTGTCAGTCGATGCATTATGTGATGGTAGGTACAGTCGAATACAAAGACATGTATCCACTTTTTTACCTAGATCCAAAAGTGGATAACTGACTGTACCATAAAGCTGGTCGGGTGTTAGTGGTGATGGAGATGGAAAATGGCCACAAATATTCTCTCAACAAGTTCATGATTGTGCTAAAAAAGACAGCCTGCAACAAAAAATGAACATTTTGACAGAAACCTGTGTTGTTCCCTGATGCCTAGCATAATTTTTTCCATGGCTTTTTGGCAATGTTCTACTTCAAATCAAGAAGCAGTTCCAGTAAGAAGAAAAAGTTTAAATAAAGTGCAGTATCAGAGTGTACCGGCTTACTATGTGCTTAGTGCTCAAGTCTAGTGCTTCGTTCAGTACCTAATGCCTATAGTGTTTGACTTTTGTACCTATGTAGTTTTCAAGTGTTTTTAGTTCCGTGTTTTAGAAGTATTCAGTGTATTAGTTTCGGACCAAGATAGTGTCCAGTGTTTTAGTGCTCATAGGGTAAACGCATCTATTCGCGGACCCGACTACCCGAAGTGTTCCATGTTGTTTCGGGCCTAGATGTTGTAGTGCTGTATCAAAGTGTACCGGCTTACTATGTGCTTAGTGCTCAAGTCTAGTGCTTAGTTCAACACCTAATGCCTATAGTGTTTGACTATTTTGTACCTATGTAGTTATCAAGTGTTTTTAGTTTCCGACCTAGATAGTGTCCAGTGTTTTAGTGCTCATAGGGTAAACGCATCTATCATATCGCGGATCCGACTACCCGAAGTGTTCCGTGTTGTAGTGTTGTATCAGAGTGTACCGGCTTACTATGTGCTTAGTGCTCAAGTCTAGTGCTTAGTTCAATACCTAATGCCTATAGTGCTTGACTTTTGTACCTATGTAGTTATCAAGTGTTTTTAGTTCCGTGTTTTGGAAATAGGTACTCAATGTATTAGTTTCGACCAAGATAGTGTCCAGTGTTTTAGTGCTCATAGGGTAAATTTTAACGTACCTATTCGCGGACCTAAGAGTTATATGTGTATATAGTATTTTCAGTAAAAGTAAGCCATAGTGTACATACCGAACTGTTAATAAATAAAAATCGTAAGCGTAGTGAGTGTTTCTATTAAAGTCCCATTCTACAGTGGGAGGAATTGAGTTCCGAACCAGCGAATGCTCGTGATCCGGGTAAATAAATGCGGCGCACTTGCAAGTTTACAATTTTATCTCTACGCCCTAACCTAGCTAGGCTATTGGAAATAGGTTGTATTGTATAGGTAAAGTACCTATGATGAGGAGGAATGCCTCACGGCGCCTCTCTGTACTTTCTACGGCTCGGCTCATAGTTTGAGAACCCCTGATCTAAAGAAAAGTACAGTCAGCCACTAAATCGTTTACTGTAAAAAAATTAGAAACTTTAGAACATTTAGAAAAAAGCTGATTTAGAACCAATTCCTGCTAATCAATTTAATACCTACTTATATAATTGTCTAAAGAAAAGTAGGTACAGTCTACCACAAAATCGTACATTGTCAAAAAATTGCAATCTGATTTAGAAACAATTATAGAACAGTAATGAAATGAAATTTGTTTTATTCCAGAAATTGCTTGCATATACAGAGTGGATTTTCTTTTTGGGTCAGTGAGGGCAGCTACCAGTTCCCGTGCTGCTACGTGAAAATGATCTTAGAAGACCTTCCCTCCATTGCAAATTAATGAAGGATCGCATTTACAGATTTTAAAAAATCATACAGGTTGCGAGAAAAAGGTCATTTTTTACGAACTTTTTTTGACCCCATTCCTATCCAGGATCAAAAGCTAGTACGGGACCAAAAAAAAATCCGGCTAGAAAAGCCACAAACTGAGGAAACATTTTCCCATACATTTTGTATGAAAATTAAAACTTTTATTTTTCACATGCATTTTTTTTTATACCAGTTGATTCCAATCCTATTCAGTATCAATAGTTTCCATGGGGTCATGTACGGTAATGTACCAAACAGCTAGAAATTGAAGAAACTTTTTCCGTATATTAACTGCTTTAAAATCCACGTTTTTTGATATTTTGAATGACTTTCACTGTAATGTCCTGATACAGTATTATTGTCCGTAACAGGACTTATTAGCGTGATTGATAAATGTCAGTAAAAATTCTCATTTTTTCCATAGTAAATGTATGGAAAAGGTTTTTTCAATTTGTGGCTGTTTGGTACATTACCGTAAGTTGACTCCATGGAAACTATTAATACTGAACAGGAATGGAATCGATTGGCATAAAAAAATTGTTAATTTTATCAACTTGTGCACAGCCCTCGGAGCAGTTGCTTCTTTACTTGCGGTCGACTTTCGACTCGTACCGCTCGCGTGTCAGTCAAACGAAAAGCCTAACAAAAGCCGGACAGGCCGGACGAGCAAATATTTGGCCGGACACACCCGTAAAAAGCCAAACATGTCCGGCTAAAGCCGGACACCTGGCAACCCTAGGAATGGGATCAAATGGCATCAACAAAAAAGTTCGCCAAGAATGACCTTTTTCTCGCATCCTGTACGTTTTTTCCAAAATCTGTAAATGCGGTCCTTCATTTATTTGAAATAGTTAGAGGGAAGGTCTTTTAAGCCCATTTTCACGTAGCAGCACGGAATCTGGTAGTATTTGACCGTCACTGACCCAAAAAGAAAATCCAGCCTGTACGTACAGTCGCTATCAGATATATCGGAGCGGCCAAGGTGGTCACAAATATCTGAACATCGCCTCTATTGTCAAGGCGATAAAGTGCACGTTCAGATATTTTTGAGTACCTTGGCCGCTCCGATATATTTGATGGCGACTGTACCTTTGTAAGTATGATACAAATAATAAAAATTTTAGTAAATTAAAATAATACAAAATAAAATCTAAAAGCTCCGTCATGCTATATATAGCCTGTACAGTCGACGTCAAAGATATGGTTACACTTTTGCACCTTACTCCTTTAAGGCTAAAAAGTGTAAACATATCTTTGACGTCGACTGTACCACGGTTCACCTCGATAATAAGTTTATAATAAATTACAGTTTTATCTTAAAACGCGTATCTTGAATCATAACACTTTCTCAATAACTAGTAGATATTAAAAGTATTGTTAAAAGCGTTTTTTTTTTAACGCGTCCT
Source organism: Pammene fasciana (assembly GCA_911728535.1). Lineage (NCBI taxonomy): Eukaryota > Metazoa > Arthropoda > Insecta > Lepidoptera > Tortricidae > Pammene > Pammene fasciana. Next base: position 12,021,125 of record OU452276.1, on the reverse strand, counting down.
CTTTACTAAAAATTCTAAAAACATAGTTTCATGTACAGTCGGCGGCAAAAATATGTTTACACTTTTCCACCTGACTCCATTGTATGAGGTGCAAAAATTTACAAATATCTTTGACGTCGACTGTACCTGGTCCTCATGTCGTTTGTACAAGGGATTTTTCAAGATAATACTAATAGGTACTTATCTCGGCTAACGTTCAATCTTATCCCAACGCACCTCGCATGAAATAATCTGTTGCCAAAGAGTACCTATGCATTTTTTGGAACGCAACTTTTAGAAAGGGATTAAGGTCCGCCTGCTTGCCATCCCTCTCAGCTCATTTTTTTTTTTCATCTTGGTCGAACGAAAGTAAAACTTAAAGTAACATACACGGTGCCCGTGAGCATTGCGAGAGATTTTAACCACGAATTCCTGAGGTCATAAGGAGTGATAAATGTTATATAATTTTAGGTTAATTTCACCAAAAAAAAATTTTTTTTACTTTTTTAAATGCGAACATAAGAAAATTAATGTTATTGGTAAAACTATCGAGTAAAATAAATTGGTTCATTTTTATTCGTAAAAAACGGTTCACGAAAAGTATTCCTTGGAATTTTGATATCTGTCAATAAGGATGTCTAGACTAGACCCCATAAAGATTGAAATCTCTATGAAAAAGGCGTTATTCACTGAGTAACAACAATCAATGTTTTTTTATTTAATTGGTAATCACTCTGAAACTAGGCAAATTCTAGAAAAGTTTTTACGACATTTTAGTCTCCAGTTACGATCAGGAATACGCTATCTCTCGCAATGCTCACGGGCACCGTGTATATTAAGCGCATTTGACTTATTGGTATTTTTGACACTACTTAAGTATATACAACTTTCTTGGAGTCCATAAAGTTATTATTTCAAACTCGAGTATACTCTTCGGTTAAAAAGTGAGGCCGGCGAAAGAGAGCGTCATAGAGGGAGCTGCGTCCCGTTTTGACTAAGGAGTACACGTAATACGTGTAGTAGCAGATACTATGGATAATATAGACAGCCAGTCTAAGAACTTTTTGAAGCTCAAGTTTACAGCGCCATCTGCACGAGAGCAACCTAAAGATATAATAAAAATAGTAGGAAAAAATGACATTGCATCGCAGCAACATCTAGTAACGAGTAGCGTACCGTAGTAAATGTAATTATTTCCTAATATTTTTATACCTTTAAGTGGCTCTCCTGCAGATGGCGCTGCAGACTTGAGCTTCAAAAATGACTGTGGCCTGTGTCTGTCCATATTATCTATAATCTCTGGTGGTAGTAATAATAGTAGTAGTAGTTATATTAGTAGCGGTGTACCAAATACAGTTGTTTGTTACAGAACCAGAGTGAAATAAACTGGAGCAGTACCCGAAAATGCATCTATCCAGAGGAACCACCTTCCATCCGCCGCTGGTGATTGCCGTCAGACCAACGAGCAAGGACTTTAAGGATTTTCACGTAGCGGTTGAGTCATTTCTCTACAAATACACCGAATTTTTGTCATATTATCTCTAATAGAGACTATATTTATATATATTTAGATACACGATGTTAAAGTTAGAACATTGCTTAATAATTAGATTACGATAGCGATCAATTAGTTTCTCACTTGCGGGTTTTTTTAATGTACCTATTGGTCTTGCTTTTACATAAATGGTCTGATTTTTTTTACCAAATACCAACATGTAACGTCAATCAATAGGTCATGAAAAATAACATTGAAGTTTGAACGTTTTATGATAAAGTTAATATTTTCAGTAATAATCACCCAGAATGTGAAAACAAATGTGCCGGGCCGTCCTTTAACTTTTGAACCAGAAATCCAAAAATATGAAAAAAAAAGATACATCTTGGGCACATTTGTTTCTTACTTAACTTAAAATATATATTATTTTTTGCATCAGTTTTACTATAAAACTAAGTAGCGGCACTTAAAACACCCTGTTTGTATAAATTTCATTGATATTGGCTTATTTTAATAGACGTAAGCTTGACTTCAGACAATTTTTTTTGCATGAAACTTTTACCGTGTAGTGGACGATAGGTAGGTAGGTACTCGTATAGGTAAAAGCGCCCAAAGGGTTAATAATTGATTCAAAATAATATTATACTAACAATTGTTTTAAAGTTTCAAATATACATTAATACGGTCCTTTTTCATACTTAGTTTAAACCCCATAAACTACCTTTTTTATTGTTTTCAAGGCCAAAATGGAACCCGTGTTGTTTCTTCATGTCCGTCTTTCCGTCTGTATGTCACAGGCATTTTACTCGTAAACCATAAAGCAAATATCCAGGAAATGTATACGGAAGGTTGTGTTTTGAGTGCCGCTACTAGGTTTTATAGTAAAATTGCTGAATAAATATTTATTGAGGCTTCCTATACATGTAAATAATATAATGTAAAAAAAACCAAACACAGCACGTAATTTTTGCATATTGTGTTTCGTTTTAATTAAAAGAGATTAATAATTGAAGCCAAATTATTATTGTCATGCGTATATACATACAAGTAATACGTTTAAATATCAAAACACATTTTTTTTGTAAGTATTGCCATGAGAATAAAATAAATATTTTTTTAATTTCTCAATTTGTTGTTTATTTCTCGTTTACCCTGTCATTTTAGATGTGATAGACCCTGTATATATCGTTGTGTTTATGCAACTGTGCATAATTTTATGAAATGAGCCGAAAGCTGAATGCCAGCTTCATTAAGGTTACACGATTGTTTCATTTGATTTCATTTATTTATGTATCATTTATTTATTTCAAAGCCAAGTTATGCACAGTTACACGAGTTACACATTAAATTACTGGTTGCTATATATCTAGGACCTAATAAATATCTAGATTCTAGGTATACATACATACAGCATATATTGTTATTGTGTGCCAATTTACTCTATGTCTACTTTTACAAATCTAACTAAGTGGCTTTTGTTATTTTTTGCTATATTGTACATTGTGGTGAACTGGATTAAGTAGCTTTTTTATTCGCTTTGACATCATTTAGGTTTAAATTTTAGTGATAAGTTTGTTCCTTTTTATGCTACTGCTTTGTAATTGCATATTGGTTTTAAAACGATTGTGATCATAATTATACAAAGCCAATATTAATTTAGTAAGAAATACCAAATTATATTAGTATATTGTACAAATTAAAATGCATTACAGATCCAATAACCATACCATTATATGGCCGCATGCCATAAACCTATATACATATATAGAGGTATAATGCATATGGTCATGTAATGGGACGGTTATTGCATCTGTATTGCATTTTAATTTTTATATTATACTAATATAATTTGGTATTTCTTACTAAATTAATATTGGTTAATATACGAAATATAGTAATTTGATATAACAAAATCAAGTTTCGTAATTTGTACGCAAGTAAAATATTAAAATCCACAAAAGCCGTTTAGTAGAATTTATTAGAGATATTTTGTAAATTGCACCTAAGTAAAGTAGTAAAACTTACAAAATTAGTTTAGTAAATCGTACAAAATCAGTTGCAGTAAACTATGCGAAAGCGCTTTAGTAGAATTTACTCAGATAAACCAGGTAAAATATACAAAAGTTAAGTAGTATAATTTACTAGAGTTGTTTAGTAGAATTAACCCAAGTAAATTTCGTAAACTATACATTCCTTAATTTAGTGATATCTACGAAAGTTCAGTGCGTCATAAATACGAAAGTAATTTAGTAATTATTACAAAAGTATATTACTTGATTCCACTGAAGAAGTTTAGTGATATCTACGAAAGTTCAGTGCGTCATACATACGAAAGAAATTTAGTAATTATTACAAAAGTATATTACTTGATTCCACTAAAGAAGTTTAGTGATATCTACGAAAGTTCAGTGCGTCATACATACGAAAGAAACTTAGTAATTATTACAAAAGTATATAACTTGATTCCACTAAAGAAGTTTAGTGATATCTATCACAGTTTAGTGGTCATACATATTAAAGAAATGTAGTAATTATTACGAAAGTAAATTCGTACACGCTACGACAATAATTTAGTGAAGCATACAAAAGCTTTCGGAGAATTACTAAATCAATTTCGTTAAAAGTACGCACAAAGTCCGTAAAATTTACTAAATATATTTTGTCAAACGTACCAAATTAGTTTTACTAAACTAGTTTTGTAAAAAGTTATTTACTAAACTAGTTTTGTAAAAAGTTATTTACTAAAGTAGTTTTGTAAAAAGTTGTTACTAAAGTAGTTTTGTAAAATTAATTTACTAAACTAGTTTTGTAAAAAGCCAACCAAAGTATGTTTGGTAAATTCAACAATACTTGTGTGTAGGTCCCAATTTAACCCATAAATTTCGTAAAAATTTCGTAAAATCAACGAAACTATTTTTTCAGTGTGATCGATCGATACTGCGTTAAATCTGGTTATCAAGTTACCTAACGTAACGTTTTAGAATTCAGTTAGGTACAGTCACGATCAAATATATCGGAGCAGTCAAGGTACTCAAAAGTATATGAACATGCACTTTATCGCATTGGCAATAGAGATCATATATTTGTGACCAACATAGTTTGGCATCGTATTAGCACCATCTAGTCCAGTTGTCAAACTTGCTGGGGCTCGATTATTTCATACTTAATTCCTTTTAATCCATTATCTTGAATTACAAGTAGTAAAATACTCGAATGGGAAATAAACATGATTTTCATTATGTACAGTCACCGGTGATAGTACTAGTATCTTCCTACACAAAGGCCGCAAAAATATGTGACACGCTCCTATGGCCCTACAAATAAGAACGTGTCACATATTTTTGCGGCCTTCGTGTAGGAAGATACTAGTACTATCGCCGGTGACAGTACCTGAGAAACTACTTTTTACTTAGTGAAAGACCGAAATGACACTAAAATTAAGTGTAGGTCTATGTAATGCACTCTGGACTTTCCTTATCCCTGCATTTATGCAGAAGGTATCTTTTGCATCTCGCTTCTTCGAATATTGTATCTAACTCGCGTGCAATAATAAATATCCAAAGCCACGAACGAGTCGTTAATCAACATAATAAAACATCCATAGGGCAACCACATAGGTAAGCATAAATTATGCTAATTATTTCATTTTGAGATGTAAATTTTTCATAGGACTGAATATACCAATCAAATTTTCATTCATATCATTTCGTACATGGTGGATTAATGCTTATGATACGCATCTTATCATGCTCGGCAATTTGATACTTACTTTAGCTTTATGAAATAGTCGACTTCAGACTAGATTATTAATATGTCCGAAGATTTACCGCATAGGACAAATCTACAGACTACCCAGATACTGACTGCATTATGAAGAGTTTAGAGAAGAACAAAGAGCGCATATCACCGCACTTACTTGTGGGCAATTTTACTTTGCTTCGATTCGAATAGCATAACTGAATTGGACCCTACAATCTTTTATTTTCTAATTCTCTAAATTTTTTAAATATACATGAGTTCATACTCTACTTATTCTTCAACCTGAGAGATGTTTTATCTACAAAAAGTATATTTGCTTGTCTTACCGTGTATACATTACCTTAGTTATCTAAAACTAGTTCATCTCACGAAGCCGGCATCCTGTTTTTCGTTGCAAGCGTCAGCCGCGGGCGCCGTATGGCCGTGGCCTTAGGGCGTGACAAAGCGTCGCGAGTCGTCTGGCTATGTTGTATTGTGTATTACTCCACGAGCATTCGACTCCTGTACTACTTACTGTTCAACTACTGTAGATGTGAATTTGTGATCCGTAACTACATGTAACTAATTTGTAATCGCTAGGGAATGCAATACCGATATCTTTTGTATGGCCCTATACCGGTAGACCGGGATTGCCTATACACAAAATACCGGCATTGCATTCCCAAGTAATCACAAACTTTTCACGTATAAAAGGTGGATGTTTAAATCTCATTAGTTCAAATTTAATGATTCTCGATGTCCGATTAATCCCAAGTTCAGCATAGACCTACTTTCGAAACTTCGGTAGAAAAAGTATATCATCTAAAGTTACTATCAGAATCAGAATCAGAAATATTTATTGCATAAACTGTGTAAGTACAAGGAGATATAACTAGGTACATGTAGGAAGTATCAAGCTGTTCTCATTCGAAGACTGGAGGTGATTATAGGAACTATTACGAGAAAACTGGCTAATTAGTAAAGAAAGATCGTCTATATAATAAGAAAATTGAAGATGACTTCTGTAAATCAACAAGAAAAGAATAGAAAGAAATTAAGTACCCAATACACTTGGTTCTCCTGTCGCGGTCGCTCGCTTGGTACGCGATCCGAATACCTACCGACCTAAGTCGTGCGACCGCAGCCGAGCTGCATCCACACATCCGGGTGACGTACCGCCCACATACTTACCACTAATTCTCTATACATTCCAAACTATATATGTATCATCCATACTCCTATAAATCATGTTACCAACTTGGCGTGGACTTAATTGGTAAATGGTATATCGATCTCGAGGCTAATAATGTGCACATTTATGGCTCAAGAGAGCTAAGTTGTGTCGGAGAATGAGGCGTATTATAGATCTTCATTTATTTAATCACTTAATAATAAGACACTTGTGGTAAAATTAACACGTTTTAATCTAATCTAATAAGAGGGAGTTTCAGAGTTCAAGGCTTTACCATTCGAATACAAACATTTCTACTTCAGTTGGTATAAATTTAGCATTACTCATTGCATTTACGTGCAATGCATTCTACGGCTTGGACATAAATTGTATCGGTAATAAACATTTTGATTTTCCTTACTTAGAAATTTGACTCTAAGAAACAAAGCAAGGTTGCGCGAGAGCATTAGTAATAAGTTCCTGTTTAAAATGTCTGCACGATAAGATCAATGATCAAGTGAGAGTATGTAGTTAAATTGGTTAATATCTGGCACAAATGTGCATTATGACTGTTTTTAAAATATCTTATAAAATACCTACACATTTTACAAATATTTACTTTTATTGAAAGGCGGTTAAGTTTAATTAAAATTAAAACCGATTTCACCAGAATAAAATATGTATTTTATTTAAAAATAGCATATTTCTCCGAACCATTACGACAATTCACCTTATATCTAAAAACAAATTTCGATGAAAACAAAATTAGTATACCTACTAAAATTCTAAATAACTTAATTTGTGTACGGATCGTTAAAATACTACTAGTGTTTGTAACGGGCGGGGCGTCCTTTGGGTGATGTGTGTCGTTATATGAACTCGTCGGGTTCGCGCGGCGCGTCCAAGTCTCGGTAGTGTATGACCGGGCGGTAGTCCGCGCCGCCGCCCCTTTAACAAGCAACCACACGGTTAGGAACCACTCCGCCAAACTTATTACGGGAACACTCGATCATTCCAAAAGCATTCATTAGTAAAAAAATATTTTTTTGTCGATTTCATAATTCCATACTCTTCCGCTGAAGACAATTACTTCATTGTATAATATTTAAAAGTTAAAAAATAATCCAATATCGAGAGAATAACATTCTTCTGCGAGGAAACATTGTTTGCGGAAAATGAAATTCTACAAGGTGTAACAAAAATGCTGATGATCCTTGTAAGGGCATAATTGGTATCGTATTCTAATTTAAAAAATCAAAATTACGTGCCAAAAAAAATGGTGTATGGAGGGTTGGCCGGCTGGGACAACATGAACGTGACCCAAACAAAAAAAATTCGCATCCAAAAATTTTTTCTTCTACTTTTTCTTACTCGTAAAACCATACCTATTATGCCCTTAAACGGATCACCAGTATATTTGTTACACGCTGTATTATATTTTGGAATGAAAGAGTGTTTTCTACATTCTACTAAAACTCGTACACACGGTAAAACACACAACTTTTTGCAAAGTGTAAGCGTAATTGTTAATGTGTTTGTATATTCACAGTACACAGTGGAAGACTTGCTTTGACTTATAGGTACGCCACAAAGAAAACCAGGAATGTTATCAATACAATGAACTATTTCTGCCATCTAGAAATTGATAGGAAATAATCTCGCCTTCCCGGAGATTATAATTATTTAATACGCTACAATGGCTCTGAAGTATAGGATGAAGATAAGTGTAGGGAAAACAGATGTAACACGTGATATTATAAGATAATTTATTTCAAAGTAGTCTTACAATTGATTGTAATATTATGTATATTGTACTACAAATGTCTTGTTGGTTTAAAGAACAAAAAATAAATGATTTAGTATATTTACTGTAATGTAGTGAATACTTGTTCTATAGTATTTATACCTAATATACAACAGAATTAATAGCACGTACAATATAAAATTCTAAGGTAACATTACACAACTAATATAGTATACATGATTGAAAAGGTACGACGACTAAAAGTGTTGTAATAGTATACTGACATATTGTCACATAATGGGTACTTTAAAGTCATAATATAAAGTCTCATTCATAAATTATATTTTCGTCCAACGATAATATTTTCGAACTCATTGACAAAGATATTATTTTATAATTAACAGTAACTTCAACAAGTGCGTTTTACGACTTAAAAATCTTGAGTGAGTATAGATGTAATCTTAAACTATTTCATGGAATATGTAATAATGCTTGAAGTAAATAAACATTATTAATAAGTCGGAATGATTTATACAAAAATATCAAATACAAAATATAATCTGTCATGGTTTTGAGTCAATACTTAAAAGATATCGCCACTATCCGGGAAGTCAAGATCGTTGTACGCGATAATAGGCCGGGAGCGGTCCACATTATCCCTGCAAATTATTTCCTTAAACTTAACTAATTGCTTTTACAAGTAGTATAAAAATATGTGTTCGTTATATTGCATAATATCATCCAAATAAACAAATACCATGCAAAATCCCAAAAGCAGTAATATATTCTCAATTTTTTTTGGAAAACATGCGTATAAAGTTATTGTATTGTACCAGCAAAAAGTTATGTTGGACATTTACAAGACAAGTTCTGTAAATATAGTAGCTATTGGATGGTTCCGCGTTGATGACACAGATTAATGCTAATTACGATTTAACGAGTGTACAATATTACATCCTTTTAAATACATGATTAGATGTAAATTGTGCTAATGATAGGATATATCTTCAACTAATATGTCAAATAAATTATAATTTATAAACTACAATGGTATGACATGATGTTCTATGTCATAGTATCATTTATTCGTTCTTTTATTTTTTACCGAATTTATGTAAATTACAAACTGTTGAATTTAACTTGTTTATTTAACGTCAGCATATACATATTATAAGAGTTCGACATTACTATTATCGGAGACTATAGAGATATAGACGACCACAGCCCAAGAACTTTTTGAAGCTCATGTCGATTGCGCCATCTATGTCAAAACCACCTAAAGACTGCACTGCTACTCCACCTAGTAAGAAATAGATGGCGCAATCGACACGAGCTTCAAAAAGTTCTTAGGCTGTGGTCGTCTATATCTCTATGGTCTCTGCTATTATAAATACCACATGTTGTTACTTAATTATGGCACGACATAAGTGCCATACAAGTCTAATGAGTATGTATGTTATGCAGAAACCGCACGGACCATAGTGAGCTATCGTTACGATCAGAATTGCAGTGGTCGTTTGAATAACTACTAGTATTGTAAATTCGATAAGTGTGGAATGCCAGTAATTGGTTAATTAATGCAAAAGATGACAAGTAAGCATTAGATATAAACGAAGCCATTTTGTATTGTTAATGATTTAAAACCAGGTAAAATCGTACAGGCAGTTATAAGCGACTTAAATCTGAGAAGTGCAAGTTTCAAGTAGATTGTTTAGTTGGATGTTTGCAGAATTTAAGGATACGGGAGTCAAATATTCGTGTATCGTTTGCTAACATACAAGTATGTAATAGTTATTCAGTGTAGTATTTCATCAAATTACTCATTTACAGAAACCAATATTGCAAATTTGCGGCAGCACAATCTATTTTGAAATAATTCAATCATTTAATTTTATATCTGCCTTGTTTCCATTTGAAACTTATTACTTTATCACTGAATTCATCATAAGGTGCATTCAATAATTTGCTTATATTTTATACTTATATGACAATACTTTCTGCTAGAATAAAAGTGTGTACCAAAAGTATTTAGGGGAGTCATGAATTAGTTTTGGAAATAGTATCAATGGGTCTGAAGTGAAAACAAGTCAGGTATTATAGTGTCACTCACCTGGGCCTGGAGAACCGGGGGTGTCTCGGCGCGTACGGCTGCGGCGGCGCCCAGCCCGCCCAGCCCCAGCCGCGCCCGCCCGCCGGCCCGCCCGCCCCGCCGCCGTACCTGCGCACACACACACACGATCACAATCATCGCCGGTCACCATGGATTGAAAGTTGTGTCAAATGGTTATTAAATTGATTAAATTGAACCTTTCTTATCAATATAATAATCATAAAAATAATAATGAAAGTCATGTTACGAGAAAGGTATTAAGAATGAATGTGGAGATGTAACTATGTAGAATAGTAAAATAGAAAAAGAGGCAAACATAGGAAAAGGTGGATGGATTGTATGAGAGATGATATGAAAAGAAAGGAGGTGGGTGATGAGACGACGGGTGACAGGATAAAAAAGACATGCTGCGCCGACCCGATCCCAAGTAAATGGGACAAGGGCAAGCGAATGATGATGGATCATAAAAATAACAAACGTCAATATTTTTAAATGTATTCATATTCATAACTTGTGTATATGTAAAATTAATATTGATGAATGAGAAAGAGACATAATATAATATTAAACAAAAAATGAACTGACTTCACTTAGGATCCGCATTACCAAGTGAAAATGCCAGAGTTGTAAAAATACTGAAATCACTATAGCTGTGCTTATAAACTTAGTTGAAGAGTTCCCTCGATTTATCCAGGATCCCATCATCAGTTCCGGACCTGGTGACATTGGAGCCAAGTGTGAAGTATAACTTTCAAGCAAAAAAAAATTTCGAAATCGGTCCAGCCGTCTTCGAATAATCGGTGAACATACATAAAAAAAAAAAAAACCCGACGAATTGATAACCTACTCTTTCGAAATCTTGAAGTCTGTTTAAAATACAAGCCATGCGAGTAAATTGTGAAAAAATGTAGCGAATTTTTTTATAATACTCACGGCGCGGGCTGCGGCGGCGGCGCGGGCGGCGTGCGCTGCGGCGGCTCGGGCTGCTGCGGGCGCCGCACGTCGCGCACGTACGCGTTGAAGTACGCCACCTCGCGCCGCACCTCGTCCGGCTACACCGCACTACACCACACCACCACACATGTTGTACTATACTCACGGCGCGGGCTGCGGCGGCGGCGCGAGCGGCGCGGGCGGCGTGCGCTGCGGCGGCTCGGGCTGCTGCGGGCGCCGCACGTCGCGCACGTACGCGTTGAAGTACGCCACCTCGCGCCGCACCTCGTCCGGCTACACCGCACCACACCACACCACCACACATGTTGTACTATACTCACGGCGCGGGCTGCGGCGGCGGCGCGAGCGGCGCGGGCGGCGTGCGCTGCGGCGGCTCGGGCTGCTGCGGGCGCCGCACGTCGCGCACGTACGCGTTGAAGTACGCCACCTCGCGCCGCACCTCGTCCGGCTACACCGCACTACACCACACCACCGCACATGTTGTACTATACTCACGGCGCGGGCTGCGGCGGCGGCGCGAGCGGCGCGGGCGGCGTGCGCTGCGGCGGCTCGGGCTGCTGCGGGCGCCGCACGTCGCGCACGTACGCGTTGAAGTACGCCACCTCGCGCCGCACCTCGTCCGGCTACACCGCACCACACCACACCACCACACATGTTGTACTATACTCACGGCGCGGGCTGCGGCGGCGGCGCGAGCGGCGCGGGCGGCGTGCGCTGCGGCGGCTCGGGCTGCTGCGGGCGCCGCACGTCGCGCACGTACGCGTTGAAGTACGCCACCTCGCGCCGCACCTCGTCCGGCTACACCGCACTACACCACACCACCACACATGTTGTACTATACTCACGGCGCGGGCTGCGGCGGCGGCGCGAGCGGCGCGGGCGGCGTGCGCTGCGGCGGCTCGGGCTGCTGCGGGCGCCGCACGTCGCGCACGTACGCGTTGAAGTACGCCACCTCGCGCCGCACCTCGTCCACCTAGGGGCGCGAATACGACATATCTTAGGAGCGCAACACTTTCTATTGAAAAAGCCGATCGAAAAAAATAACTCAGGGAATTTTCAAAGGTATACAGGATGTTTTTTCAGTAACATTCAAATAAGAATCACTGAAAAATATCACTGTTAATAAAATTTTCCCCCATAAACGACGTAACGGACGAATAAACTTAAAAAATACACGACATTTCGGCTTCTAAAAAGACATACATTTGTTGACATTATCATGTGAATACAATATACTAACAAATAACGACATACCTTCTCAGCATGCTTGTTGAAGATATGTTTCCTTATAAAGTCAGGCCCTTTGAACTTCTTGCCGCTGAGCGGACACAGCCACTTGTCTTTGGCTAACTCTTGTGTATTCGCTTGAATGAACTTCTCCACTTCTGCATCGGGATCCTGATACAAACAAATAATATTACATACATACAATCACGCATAAATCCCAAAAGGGTAGGCACAGATCACGGATTTCCATTTGTTACGATCAATGCAGCAAAACGGCTCTCCGTGAACCGCTTCTCGCCCCCGTGAAGAACGAGACGACAAATAATATTACCAGTAAAATATGTAAACAAATACTAATATTAATAAATGAAATGAACGAAAAACGGTTGTATTTATACCTTAATTCCAAGCTTCTGTAACTCTTCGTCGGAAAGGGGTTTAACATCTTGAAGAAAAGCAGACATTTTTCCCTCGAATGTTTTTATGTAGTCCTGCACTTCTTGCTGGGTAGGCTGCAAATTACATGAAATGTTAAAAGTGAATTGAAAAGTTTTTGACACGGACGGATGAAAAACAGGCTAAGCACCAGCAGTTCATCAATGATCAGATGAAAAGCCCTTATATCGTCTAAACATGACCTTACCTTAGTGGCAGGAGGGCCAGCGCGCGCGTGCATGATGCCGCAGCGGTTGGGCATCTCGTCTTCGTACGGGTACTCGCAGTGGTTGTAGTAGTCCACAGAGTGCACTATGCGCAGGTACAGCACTAGCCGGTCCAATACTTTCATCTGTGGTGACAAATGGTTTGTAACTCAATATTTAGATGCTCTAAGTACGAGTATGAGTAAAGTTGACGACTTTATTATTATAACTAGTCAGGTACATAATTTTATAAATTAATCACAAACCATTTATTTGCAACTATAGTATTACTAATATTTTAAAATCGTAACCGTAACGTATTCATTAATTTATTCAAATATTATTTTACAGCATCACAGCTAGGGGCGCCAATGCGCTGTAAAACTGAATGTGTTAAAATAAAGCTATAGAAATAATATTATGTTTGTGATGAATATGAGAAAAATAACTTAATGAAATTATGACAATTCACTAAAACGTAAGAATTGTTAAAAAAGTTAATGATATTTGTCGGCAAACAAGTCCGCAACCATGGATCCTACTAGTGCCTATAAAGAGGCGTAGCAACATTTAGACATACATAGATACTCTCGAAAAACAACCGTTTTTCGTCGGTTGGGTAATACAGTTTGTTAGACCTTTCCGATGCATAAAATTCCCACATACCAGTTCAGGGTCCACCTGCTCGGTCTGAGCCTCCGCGTCCGGTTCCACCCCGAGCAGTTCCTCCTCCTCGGTGGAAGCTTCCTCGATCAGGTGCTCGGTTATTTTATGAAGCACAGGGTTCGGAGACTCGTTCAGGCTGAAACTCTGGAACAAAAATTTTTGTGATGGAAGTTATAAGAAATGTCATTAACACGTTTAATGCCAAGCGCTTGACTGTTTCACATTTCGACAGGTGCTCAATGTTAAAGCATAAACACTAACTAACCAACAATAATAATCAATAACTGAGCGTTTCTCAAAATTTTTGCCACTTTTGTTGACTCAAATTTTTTTGGTAAGTTTTATGTTTTTCCTGATCAGAATCACGAGCTGATCCGATTTATGCAATAAAAAAAGATGTCCCATAAAACTCCATGCATTTTTTTTTTACTTTTCCTATTGTGTTACCTCCATAGAAAACATATGGGTAACACAAGAGAAAAAAAATTTTTGGGGCACATTTTTGGGACACATCTCGCGATTCTGACTAGAAAAAACATAAAACTTACCATAAAATAAAAAGTTGAGAAAAGTGGCAAAAATAAAAAGAAATGCTCAACTACATTACAAAATATGCGCTGTCAACTATACTAGGTACAACTGACACTAAATCTATAGTATTTCAAAATGTCTAACTTACTAAATAGTCTACAATAAGCTTTCGACTTTCATGCACAGCCCTATGAAAAACATGCTTGAAGAGTGAGGTACCCGTGAGGTATATACAAGGTTTTCAATAACTAGCCATATTGTGAGAAGTTATCAGGCAAGTCATAATGAACTTTTTTTTATGGGACCAACCGCGAAATAATGAATAACAGATTTGGCCTCGTCGAACGTCGAAGTCTGATCAGCCGAATTGTATGAAACAGACAATTGTTTTCTGCTATCAGAGTTGCTCCCATAATACGAGTTCTTTAGTGTGGCCTGTCAAATCCCCTCGCACAATATGGCTTGTTATTGAAAAAACATCCCGTATAGTTCATTTGGAACGAACCACCGATTTAACAACTACTACTTTGAGGAGTATGGCTGATGGTTAAATATCATGTACGTACCCACAAACGAGCTCAAATCGAGCAAAACGATGAACAATTCTGAACCTTTTGAACGCCAAGCATCGGACGGGAAAATCGTGGCCGTAGCGCCAGCGCGCGCAAGTGCGCAAGGCAAACGGTTGTATTTTTGGCGCTGATTGCACGACTTTCCGTGCGCGTGATATGACGGCTTTGGCGGTCAAAGGGTTAATATACATGCTAGATGCAGACTTGCTGGACATGCGTAGGGATATAGGGAGGGTTTACTAACCGACTCCTCGCAAGGGACCTTTTTATTGAGACGAGGGTCGCGGCTGCTCTTGGCCGATTGACCATGGGCGCCCTAAAAGCAAATGTTAGTTACGCACAAAAGCAATGAAAATGAGTTTGTTTTGTACAAGTGTTAAATGGTATATGGTATGGTAAATGCTTTTATATTCAAAGAAAAGGATTAACCCATTACTAATGAAGCAATTAAGTGTAAAAAAAATAAAGAAACATGAGAGTAGTTAGGATGATATGAAAGCAAGTTTTTTCTTTATCAATCACCTAAAAAGCAAGTAACCAAAGAAAGGATAAAATGAGAAAGAACGTGCTAGTGTATTATATTGATTGGGAAAAGATTATATCTGCTGTCGATTTATGGTCTGACACTGTTAATTTAAACTATTGAAAGTCAAAATTCGAATGCTGACACCAAAGGATTATTAGAACCGATTTTAGAAAACGATAGTCTCGTGTTTACCACCACATATGTTGTCTACTACTCGGCTTACAGTCACAAAACTTGCTTATATCTTAAAGGCGTTGAAAAAATTCAATCACTTGGCCTCGGATACTGTTGCCGACCATCATCTGCTGAAACTGATTCGGCGTCAATAAATATGACTCTCAAACTACAACCGCGCGTACTCCATTGATACCGCACACTCGATGCACGCGACCGGCGGCGTGAAATGCGGCGCATACCATAACTGTCAGCTCAGCCAAAAAGTCTATACATTTTGATCTGAGTCGCCCGGCCCGCCGCTTGTGACGCTCCGACCCCAACAATCACTTGCATCGATTCTGCACCGTCAACGCTCTGCGACTTAACACATTCACTGCTATGCTACGCGCGTAGCCCTACGCCGTAGCCGGTAACATGGGATTCCCGCTATGAGAAAATGCTTCGTAGAGCCGTGACGACAACGTGTCGTCATTAGCACTGAATGGGTTAACATAAGTCACCTCCTGCTGCGGTTCCGGCTGGTCCCCGGCGCCACCTGCTGGCTCCTTGGGCGGGCTCCACAGTTTGGTGCGCGTGTCGAGCAGGTGCGCGAGCCGCGCCGCCAGGCGGGCGTCGGCACGCAGCACGGGCCGCTCCAGCGTCACGCCCGTCACGGGCCGCACGCGCCGCGCCAGGTCGCGGTTCACGATGGCGCCCAACTCGCACTCGCGCAACTATATATGTACATACTACATATTAATACTCGTCACGTAACCATTCATTTATTATGTAGGTAGATCCTACTAGATGTGATATCTAGAACAAATACATTTTGTGCGCCATGTTTGGTGGTTGACAGCTATGACTGAATCAAAGAGTAGTTTAGTGATGTTCACTACAACTTTTGGGCCAAAAAAAAATCTTAGGAATGTCATCTCCTGTTAATCAATTTACGTAAGAAATATTTCAATTTTGAGTGAATACCACCTGAAAAATGATAAAGGCAGGAACCGCTTTGTTAGTATAATGTAATGTAGGTCGATTACGTACAGCTTAAAGAGAACAAATAATCAACGATTAAAATTAGATATCGAGTCCTCGGATGTATCCATGCTGCCTTTACCATTTATGCTTTTATGTCTAAAAGTCCTCAATAATCTTGATGAAATTTAGCACCTAGAAAGCTCAAACCTTGTAAGCTTGCTAGGGTTTATTTTCGGCAATCCATTTCCTCGGAGTCAGAAAATGTCAGACTGATTCCCACGCAGGAATAGCTACGGGTACAGTCGATATCAAAGATATGTGTACACTTTTGCACCTTACTCCTTCGTAATAAGGTGCAAAGTAAATGAGACTTACCCTAATGTTGTTGAGGTTCCAGCAGATGTCCTTGATGTTGACCTCCCTACGGAAGGTGACCCAGCCGCGGCGGAACCAGCGTCGCTCGGGCAGCGGGTCGGCCAGCGCCACGCGTAAGAAACCGCCGTAGCGCTTGCACATCTGTATCAAAAGCAATATGTAAAATATCATCTTTTTCAATTTGTATTGCTATTTGGTATGGCAATTATGTGGTTGTTAATACATCCTTATACCGCGGTCATGAAATAAGCTTTAAGCTACTTATATCAAAACAATAGTATGGTGGTTGGCGGGCGCGTCAATATCTCCCAGCTATTGGCCGGGTGCACGACGCAGCGCCACCTAGCGTTCGCAACTTTGACGGCTCTGTCAAAAGTGTCGACTAATGGATACAACCAAATAAAGGTAATTATTATTTTAAAATATTGATTGTGGAGCAGTTAACAAATGCAAAATCTGTTTGTTTTTAATGTGAAACACATTTGGTTTTGTGCTTTATTGATAAAAGTAACTATTGTGCGTGTATTAAGTATAATTACGTCAAGTTACTTCATTGTTGTTTTCTTACAATTTAAAGGAAAAAATAATGTTTTATTATGTTTGCTTCCAGATAATTGAAAAATTACTACTTTTTTAAACACCGGTCTTAAATCGAAAGTAAAGGGAAGCTGTTAGTTTTGGCACATCACGTTAGAAATATGGAATTGCAACAGTCGGACATAATTAGACAAGCTTCTTGGTTGGCCTGCAGCAACGGGAGCCCCAGTGTAAGTATCTTTAGAAATAGTGCAAAAACAATTCATTCATTTTACTAGAAAAAAAATTTGGTTTTGAATCGCCACTCTTGTTTTAAGCAATTTAATTTGGTCTGTCTGCCAAAACCCTTTTTATCAGGAACGCGTGGAGGTATAAAGTTGAAATATAACATCAAATACTTATATTATATATATCTGCGGCGCCGCTCCTTGAATCTTTTAACTCGATGCAACCCAAAGATCATTTGAGCCTTATTTTCTAACACTTCGCAGGGAAGCAAAACCTACAAATAAAGTCCGACTCGCACTTGGTTAGACAAGATTTCTGTTTTTTTTACAGATACCTGTGTGCGTCCATAGTGGCAAATGTACCTTCGTATGTGACCGCCTTAATATATTATATAAATCGAAAATGATGAAAGACCAGTGAAAGACAGACTTCAACAAGCAGGAGCAGCAGCGGGGAAAATTTGTTAAATATTTGTTTGTTAAATTGTTGTACTCTGTTTCAAATGATAGAAACAAATTGAGAAAATTTTGTGAGGTTTTATTTCTTTTGAAAATTTAGAAGTCCGTAAAGGATCATGCGTAAAGGGATCCAAAAACAAACAGTGCTATGAATTATCTCATTTAAAAGTTCGTTCGTTTTATATACTTAATTTCCTTATGGAGACACCAAGTTGAATTCCATTGCATAACTAAGATATTCATGATTTAGTCAGTCACAGTAATTACTAGGAAGTGCGCCTATGCCTAGACGGACTGGTTACTGTTAGACCTCAGTGGCCAACACGTCCGCCGAGCGGTTGTGAACGCAGCCCAGCTGCAATGCTTTATTTAGGCACTTAATATGTGCTGTGACTAAAATATGAAAATCTCAGTTTTGCTGTGGAATTCAACTTGGTGCTCATAGAACTAAAGTCGATAGAGATACTTACATATTTAATGACCTCTTTTCTGATAGTTTTTGGACCACGATCCATATAAAGTGGCCCGAAATCCTTTACCGAAACGCAGCACGTAATGCATGTATGAAAAAATTCCGTAGGATTTTTATGTAGAAACTGATAAAGCCTCAATCCTTATCCTTAGTACTAGTCCACAAAGAGTACCTACATAATAATAAATTGAGGTAAAATAGGTGCTCTAATTGAAAATGTGTGCAGTAAAATTGTATGCAGGCGTTTTATATACTTATTGTAAGTGTTATTCTACGCAGACGGAGTTGCGGACAGAAGCTAGTCTTTACATATTTCTTTCTACGTGTATCCTGTATTATAACGTTACCTATTTTACCACAATTTATTATTTAATAGCAAATTTAAGTAGAAAGCGTAAGCAAAATAACTAAAACGTATGACGTTTCAAAAAATACAGCCGTCGCAGTTGCCACTTTTGGTCACGTCAAGCGCTGCGATCGTTTTAGCTTTTCCCGCCCAGTCTCTGCACCCGGCCAATATTGCGATCCTATTTTAACGATGATAAATAGTGTGATGTGTCATGAATGCTGTAGCATAGAGTAACAGAAAAAGTAGAACAGCACAGTCTAAGAACTTTTTGAAGCTCATGTCTGATAGCGCCTCTCGACTCGAAATCCACCTAAAGGTATAGGTATATCAGACATGAGCTTCGAAAAGTTCTTACACTGTCCTGCTCTACTAGTAACTAGGTTAGACGCCAGAGCTAATTTGGATTTCCAATCCTTCAAGAGTTGGTATGGGTGTGAGAAAATTAGGTAAACCAGTGGGAATAAAGTTCGGACGCCCCGCCACTGATAGTTAATCAAGTTCAAGTGGTTCAACATTCCCCCTCGTTTTGCGTAAAAATTACGAAGTCGTGTTGAAATATTAGACTTACAGCTTCCACCTCAGCTTTAGTAATACTGGGCGCGAGGTTCCTCAAGAATATAGACGTAGTTTTATGAAGGGCCCTGGACTCTTTCTTCTCAACGACCACATCGGACACCGACTCCGTCGCCTCCTTTTCATCGCCGCTCTTGTCCCCATTTTTGTCGCTCTCTTTAACAATATCGACCGGTTTCTCGTCTTTCTCGGCGCTGGGTGATTTGGATTTTTCCTTGCGTTTGGGGGATTTGTCGGGTGTTTTGGACTTGGATTTGGATTTTCGTCTCGGAGCCGTCTCGCCTTCTTCTTCGGAGCTGGAGGATGATGAGCTGGACGAGGAGGAGCTGGATGACGAGCCTGGGGGTGCTGGAATAAAAATGATGATTCAAAATTATGCAGTTTATCTTAGTATAAATAGATGGCTATTGTAGATGCGCCGAGGCCGCTCACACATTTGCCGGCCCAGGCCCATCTACACGAGCTGCTTCGCGCGGCAATTTACTCGCGAGGCTGCAAGGCCTGTGGGCCTGTGGGGACACACACTACACAGGACTAATGAGTTAACGATTAAACACTTACCCGCTTATTCATAAACGTGTTGCAAACCTCATTTAGTTAAAATGTATTTTGTCTGTTTCTAACAAACACAACTGTCAATGTGACAGATAAGGACAAAAGATGATTTAGTTAAATGAGGTTTGCAATACGTTTATGAATAAGCGGGTTAGGCGATTATGGAATAGTATATAAATTCCCGTAAATAGTTTATGAATATGTTTAAAAGTAGCTTCTGATCGCGACTGTATAGAACTAGCACTTCCATAGTAAATTTCTCAATCGTTTCATCCCCCTTAAATGGATTATTTCCGTCTAAACTATTTCCATACCAAATTTCATCTAAGTGGGTTATATAAAAAGACGGTTCAGTAGCTTACCTACGTGTGAAGAGCGTTTATAATAGGTATACTGTACTTATTAGTAGGGTATTGATGTTTCTAATTTCAATATTCAGCCACTTACGTGGATCTTTCTCCGGAACTTCGATGTCGTCGCCCGGCTCCGTGCCCGGCGCGGAGTTGAACCGCGAGAACATTTTGACTTGCTCCTGCAGCTGCTTGAGATGCGGGTCAATCTCCATGGTCAGCGGCGTCTTAGGCTTTGGTGACTCTGGCTAATTACGAACGACCAACTTACGTGGTTCTTTCTCCGGAACTTCGATGTCGTCGCCCGGCTCCGTGCCCGGCGCGGAGTTGAACCGCGAGAACATTTTGGCTTGCTCCTGCAGCTGCTTGAGATGCGGGTCTATCTCCATGGTCAGCGGCGTCGTCGGCTTTGGTGACTCTGGCTTCTTTTCCTGTTAAGACTTCATATTTAGTATTGAGGTAATGCATGATCACATGCAAGAAGATTAGTAGCAACGGAGTTTCCATTTCCTTTACCCAGTTTGATAAGACCTTTTCACCCGTGATTAGTGCTTGTTCTTTTAGGTTACTCTGTTGAAAGTAGTGTTGAATTCGCTTCAAAATAACTGTGGAGCTATCGTCAAGAGGCTATCCTTGGAGAACGGCATTGCCACGTGAAGTCATAATATAGCGCTTCGTTTTTTTCTAAATGCAAACAGAAATAAAACTTATACCTTTTCTTCCGTTTTCTCAGTATCGTCCTTTTCTTCTTTTACTTTGACAGCGTCTACGTCAATGACGACTGGTTGGTCATCACGTTTATCTGCAACAAGTCATTAAGATTGCTATAAACTAGTGATAACAGAAGAAATTAATGATATCTTTTCCATTCAGTTGCCGTGCATTCTTCACTAGCGCGCTTTCGGGCTAAATCATTCGCACTGCACATCCCACTTATACGCGAACGACCGAGTGACAGTTTTTTTTCTTCATAAGTTTACGTTGTTCCACCAATACAGCCATCTATAAAAGTATCTAAGTATGGTAGTGAAATAACTAAAATATTTACCCGATTTTTCACTAATCGAATTAGTATTCTCCTGGACAGGCGGCAGATCGAGCGCCTTCAGGTCTTCGTCAGTCCCGCCCTCTAGTTTAATAACCACGGTGTCCAGCAACCTGACCAGCTGGTCGGACTTGTCCACGTCCACCGACACTTTGTCAAGCTCACCAATTTCTAGGAGCTCCAGGAAGATGCTGACGCGATTCTAAAAACATCTCACCATTAGTTGTGTTAAGTACTTTCCTTTTGAACGCCAAGCATCGGCCGGAAAAATCGTCCCTCAGCGCCAGCGCGCAAGGCAAACTGGATATAATTTGGACGTGATATCACGTCCTGGCGCTGACGGCACGACTTTCCGTGCGCGTGATATGACGGCTTTGGCGGTCAAAGAGTTAAGTTAGAAATATGCACACGGCGTTTTTGTATCGATACACACTCAGTCGAAACGCACGCGAGTTAGACACATTGTATAGACGCGCTATCGCCGCGCACAAACGCAAACTGCGCCGTAAAATTAAAAACTCTAATTGTATAAGGCCTTTAATGTTAAAAAGGTATTTGCCTATAAACATCTTGCTAGAACAATAATTCCTCTTCCAACACAACTACAACTCAGGGTATACAATTGAGTTAATTTACTCTAAAACAATTTTTTTATTAAAAAATAACTATTTGAAACATTGACTTACTTTAAGTGCACTAAGTTGCTCCTCTTTCCGTTTAACTGATTCTTCAGGGTGGTATTTGATCTTGAACCTAAATCAAAATCAATTGTTATCATGCCTTCAGAGTATAATACACAACATAACTACAAGTTGACTAGTCTTGTCATACACTCAAATACATAAGTCTTTTAGAAGAGTAAGTAATTTTGTATCCAAAGAATTTTAAACAGAAATCACTTCTATCAGACTTATACAACATTGACATAACTTACAAATAAAAGTTCATAAACTATTGTACTTTCACTTTTATTTGAAAGAATGTCATAGCACTTATACCTCTGTGGCATACCAGCCTCGCTCATCCACTTTGTTGTTCAGCAAACTAAAGAGCTTAGTAATAATTTTTAAAATTACTTCATTCTCACCTGTACCACCCTTGTGGAACTTAACCCTAACAGCCCTACAGAAACGAAACCTGTAGCATTGCGCGCTACTGGTCAACGCGAGATCAACTAGCTACACACACGATTTTATTTTTACAAAGTTTCAATATAATTTTCTCAACGGAGTCCAGCAATTCCACGCGTTTACGCGGTTGACTGTAGGGAAAAAAGGTTACATTATAATTTGCATAAGGTCTTTAAAAGATTCTAAGCCTTAACTGATTCACAAAAATCACGGATTATAGTTTATTCTGATATAGTTTTGTTAATGCTTAGAATCTTTTAACTACCAGCAAATACAATTAATATAAGGTAGACTATAGTAAATTTCCTTCTCAATAGAACTTGAAATTACTATTCTATAGCATCAAATCTTTATATGACTCTGATTTTCATTTGAGAGTCTGCTTGCAAAAAATTGCAAGTAATGAATATAATTATGTATTGGTATGAATTAAATTACCAAGCATTCTTAGCATCCAATAGCTTTCTAATACATTTAAAAAATAAATATACAAATGCTACACACCATTCCTCGTCCTTATGAGCCACAAAGAACTCATTGAGCTGTTGTCGTTTGTACTCCAGTTTGTATTCATTGTACTTGACGATGGCATCATCGACTGTGATAGAGTCGTCCTGCGCTGCGAGGAATGCCTTGAAGGACATCATGGTGGACGAGCCGTCTGATGGGCCAATAGGGAGGACAGCATCCCTGGAAAAAAATTGTTGTTATTATAAAATCGGGTCTAGGCCTACAACCGACAGGGGTCCTTAATATAAAATAAATAACAATATAAATTGCCGTGGGGTGCCCGGCCTTAGAATTGTCCTCCACCATATCGTCCCGTGGTTGCAGTAGGAGTCTGTTAAAGGGAATATACCGGGAGTTGGGCAGCAGCATCTTCCGAAAGCCTAAACAACAATAAACAAAAAAAAACTACGCGCGCCAACCCGCCTGCCAAGCGTGGCGCGTATGGCAAACCCCCCCTTTTTAAAGGGGAGGCCTATGTTTGGCAGTGAACGTCTTATGGCTGAGATGATGATGATGATGATGATGAACAATATAAACAGAAAACTTTTATTATGTTAAACTATTTAAGGAAAAGAAAGGCTTCAATAAATAAATTATAAAATCATGGTGGTCACAAATATTTAAAAAAAAACCTCTATTGTTGACAGTGCCTTGACGCAATGTCAATGTTCAGAAATTTTTTAGTACCTTGGCCTATCCAATATATTTGATGGCGACTGTACAATGCACAAATATTACAATCTCAAAAACCCAAATAAAAATTTCCACTGGTTTTCTCGATGTGATGACTATTTGGAATACATGTTTAGCAAAGCAAGTAAGAATTCTTTCTTTTATATAAAGTAAATTATTCAATCATAATATAAAACTAACCTCAGAAAATTAAACAAGAAAAATGCTGGGATGTTTATAGGACATTTATGTATGTTGTACGGTTTTAACATGCATTACCTAGCAGGAACAGGGGGCATGGGCTGACCATATCCTTGGTGAGCAGGATGAGGCCCAAAGTGATCATGAGCCCATCCATAGGAGCCATACGAATCATGTGGCATCCCCCCATATCTCCTGTCTTCCATAGGCCAGTCAGGTCGGATTCTCTTGTTAGGTGGCCCCTCACCCCGGATGGGGGAGTAGCCGCGGCTTGCACTGGCTCCTCCACGGTAGTCTCTGTAATCTGGACCGGAGCGCCCTCCTCCCCGGGATCTTAAAGCCACAACAATTTTTTTGTATAATGTAAGGTAGATTGCAAAATGCATACCCACATTATGAATTAATTCATAATTTGGGTATACAATTTTGCAGCTGATGGTACATGCAGCTGCAATATTGCATGGACAGGTTATGTTATGAATGAATTCATTCAAAAAATGTCCTGCTTATACATATATAGCTCACAATACTGTAACTGCACATTCTAGTGTGTAGTTTTATCATTATACAGGATCTAGTCTGACTCCTAGTCTGACTAGATCTAGACTGTCTACATATAAAGTTAAGAGTTCGTCCGGAAAGAAAAGTGTTGTGGTTTATATAGGAGCTGATACATTCTGCAGCACAATTCTTTCCTGACAGACTCTATACACTATACAGCATGCCAACTAACTACATAACTTTGAACAAACAAATCAAATTTCTAAAACATATCGATACCTTTGGGTTCAATTGGCGTAAAGGACATTTTGGCGAAAATGAGTTATATATACAGCTGTGTTCAGAATTTCAAGCGCTATCGTTCTGTATATTTAAAATTTCGATATCTCTTAAAAAGGTGCCTTTACGACCCAATTTTTATACTATGAGCTTGCAAAAACAGCTTATTTAAAGGGACGTAAATGACCAGTTAAAATTTACAGTTTAAAGATATAATCGTAAAGGAAGCCCCTAAACATAAATATTATCGTAAGTGACTTTCATCTCGTTTATCGTCCTTTAAGCCCTTCATTTTTTTTGCGTATTTTTCAAATCGTATGGGCTAGATGGGTGTAAAGGGCATATTTTATTACGTTTGTCCTTTACGACCTGCTTTAAAATGATTTTGCCATAAGCATAATGATGTGAACATGGTTGTAAAGGACTTTTCTAATATTTTGTGACCTTTACTGCTATAAAGGAGTTTATAAATTCCTAAATTGACAGAATTAACATGGATGTAAAGGTGTATAATGTTAAATAAGTAGTTTCATGTGACCTTTATCACTATAATATAATGTTTGACCTTCAAATTAGTAAACATTTCCGCTCAGTGCAAATGTAAACTAACGGTGTAAAGGACACTTATCATGAATACAGTTAAGTTTTGTAGGAAAACACGTCCTTTATATGTTTTTATTAATTACCAGATTATTAAGGGCACGTGAGTGTTATTAGGTATTTGTTTGTATTTTAATGAGAGAAGTTAAATTGAACGTGTTATAAATGTAATAATTGTTTGAAAATAAATAATCGGTTCTGTTAAAATGTAATATTATCACCAATTATCAATATTTTATCGTTTTAATTCATAGCATAAACATCAGTTACAATTTAAATTAACATAATAAAATTAACTACTGCTCTAGTTACACCGAACTATTACCAATTTCGTCGGCTAAGTATAAGATCTAAAAAAGCATTGCGATCAAGCTACACTATGTACACGCCATTTTCATTCACTACGTTACCTTTTTAATAATATGGATGAAGATATGTATCCTTTAGAAAAGAGGGTACACTGGGTTGAAGGTCAACATATTGCATCAATTTAGAGCTCTCTGGCGACCTTACTCACCGACAGGAACACAACCTATTTACCTAAGGTTTTCGGTGAGGTGGAGGTACTTTCCCAGTCGGGCTCTGCTCCAGATTTGAGCAACATGATATTCGCAAATCTGTGCCCTACCACACAAAACTAGATGACATTCGCAGTGCCCATGCCCCTCTTTTAGATGCAAGTAGTCTAAGGACGTACCCGGTCGAAAACTAAACGTGACAGGTTTGAAACGTATCCGGATAGGACGTTATGATAGATTTGGTTTTAATTTATTCATATAATTGTCTCGTATATTCTTTAATTATAATAGAAATTATATTTTTTTATTGTGTGAAATTGGAAATTATAGGCGTTAAATGAAATATTTTGCGCCTTAGCTAAAGTTAACCCTCTTTTCACTTGAGACTCTAGAGACACAGAAATTTCTAAGTACCTATAGAAGAGTTAATAATTGCTTTCAAATTAAAATCTCTTTGTTTTTTTCGTATTTTACAATACGATATCTTGAAATATTGGAATAATATTATTAGTATTATATTTACAGTAATTTTACCCAATAAGTAAACGTCCTAATTCTTGATATCCTAATAGTAATCATCTTCCGATCTGTTACTTCCCTTGTTATGACTTAAGGTATAAACAATTAATACAGATTTAAACAATAGGACATTTACTTTATCTTCATTACCGGAATATATTAGCTACAAACTATGTTCACCAAAGATGTTCATATCATAGCACCCTTCATTAGGTTTTGCACACGAGTCGAAGTGGTTTACCAGGGCGTGGCCGCTGCACACACAATAGCTACTACGAGCTACAAGTAAACATATTATGAGGTGTTGCAGACCAGGCAGCAGCCGTCTCCTGCTTGCGGGTCAACCGACGGCTTTGTAAAGGTACTATATATGTACTGCTGAACACCCCAATACGCCCCAACGGTACCGTATAGCATTTGAACGTTGGGACAATATGGCGCTGCAGCGGTCGGAATGGCGATGAATGAATGAATATTAGCTAGTTTTTGAGCAAGCTATTCATTTCTATTTCATAACTGATTAAAAATATTGCGTTTTCTGTATTATAAATGTAATCCGGATGTACCTAATCAAATCAGCCACGTTTTGATACACTTTTCAGGCTTCCTAAGAGTAAACTAAGCTAAATACAGTTAACGTGTGTACTGTCACCGGTAATTATACGCCCCAAATTTAGGGTAACATAATCTAAGATCGTTACTAACGCCCCGAATTTGGAGTAAAATAATCTAGGACCGTCACTTACGACCCCATCATTTTTTAATTATCATAAATTTCATGGGCATAAAGGACACTCATAGCGTTTTTAACCAATTGTAAAGGACATTAACTTCTAAAGTATTTAGTTTATGGATAGGATTCCTAATTCAGATTAGAGATACCAACAATTTGAGTACTTTTCTAATACACATCAAAGATATAGCTCGATAAACAAAAAAGATATTATCAACATTAAAAAAAAAACTCTGTTTTTTGCGTCTCCTGAAAAACAGCATTTTGTCCTTTACGCCAATTGAACCCAAAGGTATCGATATGTGTTCTACAATCAGACCTTAACTTTCTTGTAAGGTGTATTTGGTACTGCCAAATGTATTGCATATTGCAGACAATTCCACAAATTACATTATTTTTATAACAAGTAAACTATACTGCTCTGCTAAGCCAAAAAGCACATTCTCAAAATAAAACACATTTGAAAAAAACTGAGTGATCAAATTTAAGGTATAATTTGCATTCAGCTTTTTTCTGAGATAGCACTATGGCTTAGTAGGGCAATAAAATCTGAGCTGACAAGATAAGGGTTTTGTCTTTAACTCTGTTTTACTAAATAATTGTCATAATATGTAGTACATTTTCAGAAATAGCTAACAGATATACCCTTATACACCTTATAGCATTTATAGTTAATGTTTTGAAAACTTAGCAACTGATTAAACATGCACAAGCTTTGTTTTAGGCTACCTTTAAATAAAAAACCATGTATTACTTCTATAATTATAACCTAACAAAGTAAAAGTAAACCTAACAACAGCACTAAAATCAATTACACTTTGTATTTGTAATTATTAAATGTTATGAGAAGTTTTCTTAATGTACCTTATTACTAGGGTAAATGAACGCTTGGGATATCTAGGACCAGGTATAGGATTCTTGGGAGGCTCGGTATTTTGAGGATAGGATCTGGAAAAGAAAGCTTAGTGTTTGTGATGTTAACATCAAATAACTGCCACATACGCTAGTGCATAGCATCACGTACGTACCTCTCAGACCACTCTTCGCGACCACGACCTCTTTCTTCCCGCCGATCGCTGCTCCGGTAGCTGCTGCCTTCAGCTGTACCTCTTTCACCGCGGAATTTGTCTCGCCGCTTGCGATCGTATTCATCATCGCTGTCAGCCATTGTTTATGACAATTTGAAGACAACTATACGTTTTATTCACTAATTAAGTGTTTTGCTGAATCAACAACTAATAATTATTGGCAGGCACGTAACCGAGACAAGAGAGAAACTTGACCCATAGACTATAGAACGGCATCTCTCACGCAAAATTCCACAGATCATGAAATGTAGCACATTCAGATAGTCATAGACTTCAACAGGGGTCCACAGACGGGAGTGAGAGATCAACCGGTTGGAGTGAGAGAGAACTATAATTATAATGAGACAAAAAAAATCAAATCGCGTTTCGTGGCGAGATTTGGGCAGGGGGGTACAACTCAAAGTAAATCTGTCAAAAAAATTGAGTTTGACACGACGTATCCGATACGTTTGCATAAGTGCGAAAGAGAACTTGTCATGCGTTAAGAAGGGACAACATGATTCGTGACGTTACGTGACATTACAGAGGTCTCTCTGTATTATCAGGGGGGTACAACTCAAAGTAAATCTGTCAAAAAATTTGAGTTTGACACGACGTATCCGATACGTTTGCATAAGTGCGAAAAAGAACTTGTCATGCGTTAAGAAGGGACAACATGATTCGTGACGTTACGTGACATTACAGAGGTCTCTCTGTTATACTATTATTTACTCTGTGGTATTATACTATTATTTAGGGTCGCCACATACCTAGCGGTTTTCCTCGCGGAATTACCGGAAGTAGCGGAAATTCATAGACAAATTAAGCATTTTGTCTATGAATTTCCGCTACTTCCGGTAATTTGTCTATGGCTTCCATACAAAAAATCTGCTACCATAGACAAATTTCCGCTACCATAGACAAATTTCCGCTACTTCCGGTAAAAGCGGTATTACACATTGCAACCTGCAGGGCCCAATCTGTCAGGTTGGAAGGTGTAATTGAAGGTAGGGCCCGTAGGGAGCTGAAGGAGGGGTAGGAAGAGGCAGGGTACACAACAGATTGGGCCCTGCAGGTTGCAATGTGTAATACCGCTTTAACTCCGCGAGGAAAACCGCTAGGTGTGTGGCGACCCTGACTCTGTGATTTGGGCGAGATTTTTCACACTCAACCTAAGGGTTACAACACACCTAGCGGAATTCCTTGCGGACCCTTAGGGTGACAACACACCTAGCGGAATTCCTCGCATAATTAGCGGAAGTAGCGGAAATTTGTCTATGGTAGCGGAAATTTGTCTATGGCTTCCATACAAAAAATCTGCTACCATAGACAAATTTCCGCTACCATAGACAAATTTCCGCTACTTCCGCTAATTCCGCGAGGAATTCCGCTAGGTGTGTGGTAACCCTTATACTATTATTTACTCTGTGATATGGCTGTGGACTGCTTTGATTATTAAACCAACCGGATGGGACGCGCTCTCATTTCTATCGGAAAAAGTCTGCCGTTTTTTGCGGGGGAGGGGAACGTCAAATGTATGCGAAACGTGAAAATAGCCACGTCAAATAAACGTCAGTCCATACAATGAGTATGACCACTCGTCATACTCATTTGGCAGAGGGGAACGCCTGTCAATGGCTACTCCGCTTGGTTTAAAGCTCTAAGGTGGACTGGAGCCATTTATGGCACTAAAAAAGGCGGAAAATTTGAAACATTTTTTGGGTGCTTTTACCACCGACCTAATAATATCGTTGGCTTTATACACATGGTAAAAAACACGAATATTGCAGCGACTGGTAGTTGCTGGATAATAGAGAAAAAGAGAATCATACTATTTTTCTTTCAAGTTTGCAAAGCTTTTTGCTCCAGCTTGAGTCAAATCTATGCATGAAGAGCTTCGAATATCTTAGACTTGTCATACTACCCCACTCTTGTTGGTGTTTATGTTTGGTGTGGTCCTTTATGGCTGTGATGATGGTTCGCTTCGAGAACCCCACAAATGGTTTTTGGTCAGTGATATAGGTATATGGTAATAACTTGGAAGACAGTGATGTCGTGATGTTTTATTTTAATTCGATCTTTCTGTTTGGCTTTA
This sequence comes from Pammene fasciana, assembly GCA_911728535.1. Taxonomy (NCBI): domain Eukaryota; kingdom Metazoa; phylum Arthropoda; class Insecta; order Lepidoptera; family Tortricidae; genus Pammene; species Pammene fasciana. Next base: position 11,990,864 of record OU452276.1, on the reverse strand, counting down.
AAGGCCGCTCTACATTTAGTGCATGAAATCGCGAATTTTTTTTGCACTTGGTCTGGATTTCGAGCTTTGTTCCCCAATTTTCGTCGGTTTTGTGTAACGTCAAAGAGAGCGGAAATTATACTATCATCTTATCCTTATAGACGGAGAGCTGGCCACGTCAGATATGACACAATAATGAGAGCGACGAAACCCCTCTCGTTAGTTTGCTATATTACTTATGCTTATTTCTAGATCCGGACATCTGGTAGTTGTAAAGTGGTGGAGGTCAAAGAATGCAAATAACTTTTGTTTCCGCAATAATACACAATGTTTTTTGTTCTAATGTTAAAATATAGGCCCTGTTCTCTATAAATGACACAACTTAATTCAGCAGTTTTTACCTATTTCGGTATTACTTTATTCCAGCTTAAAAACTTTGTTGGTCTGTCACTCTGATCTCCACCCTTTAAAAGCTGCCAGATGCCCGGATCTAGCAATAAGGATGGTCATAATATGTAATCTAACTGCACTGGTTACAATACTATCATTATTGTGTCATATCTGACGTGGCCAGCTCTTAGGCGGTTATCACACTGGCGCGGATCCGTCGTCAGTGTGATAATCGCCTTAGACCATTATTGATTCAGGATTCGTGTTCGTCCGCGGCTTTCGCGCGCGCGTGATTCACGCACTAAGGGCCGGTTGCACCAAACCGACCATTAACGTCAACGTCATCGTCATCGTTAAAAAAATCATGTATGAAAAGACAGTTTTCTATAGGATAACAGCTCCGTCGCCATATTTTACGTTGATCAATTCGTTAGGTATCCTTGGTGCAACCCACCCGTATGGAGCGGACTTAACGCATTCACTGCCCCCAACGCATATACGCGTTCTTGTTACTTTCACCCAGTGCCTTCAACGCACAGACGCGTTCATAGTATTTAGTGACTTTCATCCAGTGCCTTCAACGCATATATGCGTTCTTCATTTTGAATGAAACAGTATGAACGCATATGTGCGTTGGAGGCACTGGGCAATAGTCGGTTGAACTCACATGTGCGTTTGGGGCACACAGCAAAGTGTGGCACCTGGCGAATGGCCAGGAAAAGAGGGTGGCAGTGAATGCGTTAAGGTTGACTGATACGTTGCCTTACGGTATTAAGTTCGCCTTTACGATAAAGTTTTTCTTTTTGTACAGTGAAGATTAAAATAAATAATAGGAGCTATGGGAAATGACTGTAGGCTACAGGTACGATTTTATTATGATAACATCATGTTATGATGATAACGCCGCAGTTCTTATGGCCGTCCTTGTTTTGCAGACACTGCAGTTGCCGACGCCGTCGCAGTAAGCAAATCCTGCATTTTGTAGGATTGATGCAGGTTATTCATGAAGCAATAAATAGGCATTTATTTCAGTCACTATTTATTTAACTAACTATTTGTACAAATTAATGTGATTTATAAATTACATACGAATCAATGTAATCTGAATGTAATTTAATAACATCATGTTATTAAAACCATACTCAAAGTCGGGTGTACGTCAGTTCAAACACCTTTTAAACAGTCACTCTGTCAACACACTCAAAATAAAATCGGAAAGGATGGTGCACAAGTGGCGGTCCTAACATTTTTTTAGCGGCGGTGCAAGATGCGTCCATGACGGCGACCGCACCGACTTAGAGGCGGCCGGCGGCCGGATGCCGTGATATAGACCATCATCATGAACAGTTAGCTTCGTCAGTAGCATCACCGCAGTTGTCATGACCATCACACTTCACGGTGTTGGACACACAGCGCCGGTTCCTGCACTGCAGCTCGTGTTTACTGCAACCGCCGTCACAACCGCGCGGCTCGTCGCTGCCATCCGGGCAGTCGGTGTAGCCGTCGCAGAACCGAGACTCGAGGATGCATTGACCGTCTGTGCAGGTGAACTGGTCTTCGGGACACTCTGCTGGAACAATTATAAAAAAAATGTAGGTATACAAATGGTAGGTTTATTTCGCATCTTGTCCTTGTGGATGAATGGATAAGGCCGCTGCATGGTACCGCATGGGATACCAGTTCAAAGTTATTTTTACAATTTTTTTTTAGTACGACCTATGTGATATTTAACATGAATTTAACAGTAAAAGTCGGGCACAAGAATTTTGACCTGCTAAACAAGGCCAAAATCCGCACTTTCAGTTTTTTTTTAAAAAAAATTCGAAAACTGCATTTTTCCGACAGACATAGTTTTTGAATATTTTAGAGAAAAAAATAACCTTTCGATAAAAAATATCGCTGACATAAAATTATTCACCGTTTAGGAGTTATGAATTTTCTCCAGAAAAGGGTCTGGCCGGACCGCCATACCAAAATCGCCCCTGGCTGAATTTGAGATATTGTTATGCACGATTATTCGTTTTATTATTACATATACTTTTGGTGAATATTATGCCTTAAATGATTCCCGTTTGCAAAAAATTAAAAAAAAAGAAATTTCGTTTTTATTTTTTTTCTTTAAAACCACGTATTCGATTGACTTGTTCTTTGGATATTTTATAGATATATTAGGGATACATCAAAGAAAAAAAAATTAACTTCCTGACTTTATTTTAAGTACATAATTTTTTGAGTTTATTTTTAAAAATTTTTTTTTATACTACATATGAGTTAGCGACACCTACCATAAAAAAAAAGCCCTTTATTCTACCATAACTTTTACATATAATTTGCATGCATACTTAAATTTCTACTAGTTAGTTATGGAAGTCACCTCTTTGGCGTAGGCCTCCCCCAATGTTTTCCAATTAGCTCTGTTTTTTGCTATATTCACCCACAAGGCTCCGCAGCGTTTTCTAAATACATCCTCCCATCGTTTCTTTGGATGACCTCTTTTTCGTGATCCATCCCGTGGCAACCATTTCACGACTTTTCTTGTCCACCTATCATCTTCCAATCTGCAAATATGCCCAGCCCATCTCCATTTTAGATTTCTTATCCTTTCTACAACATCTGTTACTTTGGTCTGTTTCCTAATCTCACTATTTCTTATTTTATCTGCTATCTTAATCCCTAACATACTACGCTCCATCTTTCTTTGATGTATAGCTAATTTTTCTTCATCTTTTTTGCGCAGAGACCATGTCTGACATCCGTAAGTTAGGCACGGTAAAATTGTAATGTTATATAGTTTTCCTTTAATATGGATAGGCATATCCTTATTTTTCATTATTTCCTGCAGGTTCCAGTATTTTTTCCAAGAAAGGGCTATTCTGCGGTTTATATCTTGTTCTGTCTGGTCTAAGAATGATACTATCTGCCCTAAATATACATATATTCTTGAACGTATTCGATTTCTTCATGTCCTACGTATATTGTTTTGTTATTGCCGTTTGTCATAATTTTTGTCTTGGAAATGTTCATTGACAAGCCAACTTTGCTACTTTCTCCGGCTAGGGGCCACTCCCGGTGTTAGACAATTAAATACTAATAAAGGTTAATTTTGTCCACTCTGTTTATGAAAAAAATTTTTTCAAGTTGTTGATCCGAACCAATATTTTTGATAAAAATATATGTAATAGAGTATAAAAATGCGCATATTATATGAAAATATGGTAGGTGTCGCTAACTCATATGTAATATATAAAAAAAAATTATAAATAAACTCAAAAAATTATGTACTTAAAATAAAGTCAGGAAGTTAATTTTTTTTTCTTTGATGTATCCCTAATATATCTATAAAATATCCAAAGAACAAGTCAATCGAATACGTGGTTTTAAAGAAAAAAAATACAAACGAAATTTCTTTTTTTTTTAATTTTTTCGCAAACGGGAATCATTTAAGGCATAATATTCACCAAAAGTATATGTAATAATAAAACGAATAATCGTGCATAACAATATCTCAAATTCAGCCAGGGGCGATTTTGGTATGGCGGTCCGGCCAGACCCTTTAGGTTTTTTTTAAATTTCGACTAAAATTATCGATATTTTCTTAAAAATATGATTTAGGGAGTTATAGATATTCAGGTCCCACGCTATATAAAAGAAAAACGGATGGTATACTTTCCATAGGAAAGGAATATCTGAACAACGCCTCTATTGTTACGGCGATAAAGTGCATGTTAAGATATTTGTGACTACCCTGGCCCCTCCGATATCTGATGGCGACTGTACCTATACATGTTTCAATTTACCTCCACTATACCTATAATGTACCTAGGATTAGGACCTTAGGTAGGTATAGGTAATTGAGGTTTGGGTCAACCTAGTTCCTCTTACCCATACTGTTTCATGCTAGTGACCTTAACTAAATGTATTTACTAATTAGCAGATCGATAAAATTCGACGCAACAGTCATTACATTATACTTATTATTGAGTGAATTTATGTCAACGTAGATTATAATGAATGGGAACTCCCGTTAGTTAGAGTGAATACATTCATAACCCAGTTTCGAGGCTACCAAATGAGGGTCACGGCGATTTACTTTACATTTAGTTTAATATTTATAAATCGGAGACGTTCGCTCTACCAATACAACTGGTGTCCTAAACGTTTATATTTTCGTCAATCTGTTCTATTCATTTAAAGAATACGTAGGTACTCTTTGCTTCAATGTGCCGAGTCCGTAATATCATACAGCGGCTGCCTTTACGAGTACATAAAATAGGTATGTTAATTTAGTTAGTGTTCTCCACATTGTCATTAAGAATATTTATGTAATGTTATGTTACGAGTATGTTAAGTCCTTGATAAGGTATTTTGTAACATTTTTTTGCCACGAATAGTTAATGATTTCCATTTCAAAGGAATATTAAAAGAAGGTTTCAACAAGAAAACTTTGTCTTTATCTCTACCGGCTCTACCTACTCCTGCTCTTTCATTATCACATCAAACCATTCAAGCCCTTCGAAACCTAACCAGGCTTAACTATACCACCCTGTTATATACTAGGTAGGTACCTCTAATGCTTGACAACTGACAATGAAAACGTGACAAATAACGTACAATCATTAAAATTAAGGAGCAACATAAAATGTTAACAGTTAGAAAGTCATGATTTCGCAAAATTGATGAGCAAGTAAAATGGTAGGTAAGTAAAATAATAAATAACCTGTCGTGCAGTTGACTTCGTCGAAACCGTCCCAGCAGTCGATGATCCCATCGCACAGCTTGTTGTTAGGGAAGCAGGATATGAAGTGCCCGCAGCGAAATTGCTTCGTTAGATCACACTCTGTAACAAGCAATAATAACATCAATTTAAAGATTTCGACGCATGCAACGAAATCAAGCCAAGCCAAATCAAATGCCGCAATGTATTGAAATCGCTGGTGATAGGTTAGAAGGTCAATAGAGACCCTAAACTTTACAGTCTTTACACCGTCAGTTGTCACATTGCTGTGAACACAATCCTTTGACGAAGTGTTAACAGTGTAAATATGGAAAGTATGGAAATAATCATTAAATATACATAATAAAACTAGGATTCCATTTAGGATTCAGCATATATTTTTTATATCTGACACACGTCAATCGAGAGCCATCGACAAGTCTCCTATCCGTAGTCGAGGATACATATCAGCTCCTTCATCCTTAGCTGAATAAAATAATTAACTTAAATTAATACATGAACAAACAAACATAACATAACACATAAACATAACAAAACTAAACCTTATAATTAACAGGCTTGCGTGGTCTTAGAATTCTTCCACCTGACTCTCCTATCTCAACCGCTGGCGGCTGCTGTGGAGGTAGCTCTGCCGGTGGTGGCAATTCGATATCTACTACCGGTTGTGGTAGCTCTCTCTCCTCTAACTCTTGTTGTAGCTCCTCTCCTACCTCTACCTGAGCTACCCCATCCGTTGCGTCTTGCCACTCATCTACGGGTTCATCCATATCTGGTAGTTGGAACGGTGTGGTAGAGACGGGCAAAGAATTCTCTATCTGGCCCTGTGTGTTCATATCTGAGCTACTAACATAACGCCTCAACTGATCCACATGACGTTTACAAATTAAACCGTTTACTTCTAACTTAACTGAATACATTCTATTCCCTATTTTCTCTAATATTTTCGCTTTGTACCACCCAGGTTTTCTGTTTACATATGAGCGACACCATACTAAGTCATCTACATGAAATAACCTGGGACCATCGTTCAATTCTTGCAGGGTACTCGATTCGTTTTGACGCGGTGGACGTATTAAATCTAACCTACAGCGTAAATCACGACCCATCATTAACCGAGCAGGGGACGCGCCGGTCGAACAATGTACCGTATTACGGTACTCAAACAAATATTCGTGTAACTTTTCATTGATTTTACTTTTACACGTATGAGTATCTAAGATAGTTTTGATCATTTTTTTACATGTTTTGACACTGTTCTCGGCCTGTCCATTGCTGCATGGGTGGTAAATAGGTGAAGTAAGGTACGAGATGCCATTCAACTTACAAAAATCAATGAACTCCTGGGAAGCTATTTTAACATCATTATCGGATACGATAGTTTCAGGGAGGCCGAACCTGGAACACATTTCATTCAGTTTGGTAAGCAAATGTTTAGTAGTGGTGCCACTAGACATATCAACACACTCTAGCCATTTGCTATACGCGTCAATGACTACTAAATATGTCGATTGTGCTACCGTCATGTAGTCTAGATGTATCCTAGCCCACGGGGCCTGTGGACGCGGCCAGGGCCGGGGCTGGGCGCGCGGCGGCGCGGGACGCAGCGCCACGCACACGCGGCATGCGCCTACCGTGTGCTCGATGTCGCGGTCGACACCGGGCCACCATAACCGAGAGCGAGCCACGCTCTTAGTTCTGACGATGCCTTGGTGAGACTGGTGAAGCTCTTGTAAGATGTCATTCCTATACTTAGATGGTATTACTACTCGATGTCCTCTAAGAAGACAACCGTGGACCATCTCCAAATCGGTTTTACATAAGAAAAATGGTAAAATGTTCTTGCATACAATTTTTCGTGGCCAGCCTTGAGTCATATATTTTATTACGGTTTGAAGCACGCTATCTTTTGACGTCGCTTCGCGAATATCTTTGTATGTAATCGGCATTCCTTTTAATTGAAGTGAGTGTAAGGCCGGCGAGCAATGTTCGAAATCGTCCTGTGGGGATTCGGGGTTCCGGCATGATTGACCTAGCGGGGCTCTTGAAAAGAAATCCGCTACTACGTTATCTTTGCTAGATGTATATTGAATCCTATAATTGTATGCAGAAAGAAAAATTGCATACCTTACTAATCGCGAAGCAGTAGTTACAGACATGCCACCTTTTTGACCGAAAATTGCCAATAGGGGCTTATGATCTGTTTTAAGGACGAATGGATCGTGTCTGCCATATAAATATTGGTGGAAGCGTTTAACTCCGAAGACTATTGCAGCTGCTTCCTTCTGAAGTTGGCTATAATTTCGCTCACTATTGGTGAGAGAGCGAGAACCAAAAGCTATCGGGCGTTCGCGGCCGGCGGAGTCCATCTGCGCTAGTACAGCACCAAGACCGGCCGGTCCGGCATCAACGGTCAGTACAAGCTGTGCTTTTGGGTCAAAATGTGCCAGTACGCGATCACTACTAAGTTCTCGCTTTACCCAGTCGAAGGCTTCCTGCTGGCGATCCGTCCACTCCCACGACTTGCTGTCACGTAATAATTCGTGAAGTGGTGCAAGTATAGTCGAAGCTTTAGGTACGAAATTTCTATAATAATTTGCCATACCTAAGAACCGTTTTAACTCCGTAGTATTAGACGGTACAGGAACCTTGGCGATTGCTTCCACCTTTTTTTGACATTTATGTAAGCCATCCTTATTTATAATATGACCTAAATAAGATACACTGTCTTGGAAAAAACAGCATTTGGACTTTTCCAACCGAAACCCAGAATCATGAAATCGCTGAAATACTTTTTCTAATCGCTCTAAGTGTATGGCTTTAGTCGGGCCTGTAACGCAAACGTCATCGAGAAAAACTGTCACACCTTCAATTCCAGCCAAGAGGTTTTCAATCGTACGTTGAAATATGGCCGGTGCGCAGGCCAAGCCAAAAACGAGCCGTTTGTACATAAATAACCCTTTGGTTGTATTAATGGTTGTAAGTTTTTGTGATTCCTCTGACAGCTCAAGCTGGTTGTAGGCCTGACTACAATCTAATTTGGAATAATGTTGACCATTGCTTAGTTTAGCAAAAAGTTCGTCGATCCTTGGCAAGGGGTATTTGTCAACATGAATGTCTTTATTCAGCGTTACCGAATAGTCTGCGCAGATCCTAATACTACCATTGGCTTTCGGAACCGGAACGATAGGCGTCGCGTATTCGGAATGGTTAACGGGTTCTAATATACCAACCTTAACTAGTCTTGCAAGTTCGGCCTCCACCGCATCCTTAATTGCAAAAGGCAAAGGCCGTGCTTTACAAAATTTTGGTCTCGTACCTTCCTTTAACCGTAAGCTAACTTTAGAACGGTTATAACAGCCTAGTTCCTTGTTGAATAATTCGCTATATTTGTTGACTAGTTCTTGTACCTCAGGGTTATTTGCTGAAAACAAATCAATTTTATTTGTATTACAGGTTATACTCATATTAAATTTAGACATAAACTCTCGCCCTAGTAACGGGGATCCGCCGTTCTCGACAACATAAAATCGAATATTTCTAGTCGAGCCCTGATAAGTTACTTTTGAATGGAAATGTCCTAAGGGCGAAATTTTGTGTCCATTATAAAAGCACATTTTAATGTTCGATTTTACAAGTTTTTTGTGTAAAAAATATTTAGAGTATGTTTCTCTTGACATCACATTCGCGCCTGATCCAGAGTCGATTTCCATACTTAAATTAAGATTACCGTCTAGGATAATCGATATTAAGAATGGCTCGTTATTAACTGACCTTAGATTAAAGAACTGACATTCTTTACAGTCACTACATGGAGTTGAATCCGATTCGTCCGAACTACCAGCCGTTCCTACGTTAATATTCTTAACATTTTTAGTTTTCGAGTTGCACATTTTCATTAAATGTCCCTTTTCTTTGCATCTCTGGCAGCGATAGTTTTTGTAACGGCATGTTTCAGCTGCGTGACTCTTCATGCCACAGACTGCGCAACGATCACCTTGCTTATGCGTCTTTCCTGACGCGCCTGACCGACCTTCGCGTGTCCACAACAACGGTTCTTCCTTGGTCGCTGTAGTAGCCGAGGAGTTAGCCGTAGTTGCGCGCGCCCGTTTTGCAATCACTGTATTTTGTGCTACTTCCAAAGCCTTCGCAAATGTAAGTTTTGCCGCGTCTTGTTCACATACCCGATCTCGCACCGCTCCGGGGTACAGTCCGAGAACAAAGCGATCACGGTACACCTTATCAAACGAAGATTCGAAATCACAGTGTACCGCCAGTCCTCGCAGTCGGGCGGCCCAATCCTCAACGCTCTCTGTTTCTGCTTGCATGGCATTGTAAAACTTATTTAAGTCCGCAAATGTTGCACGTTTTGGGGTCAAATGCTTGTTTAACGTTTCTATCAGATCATCAAATTCTGCCGTTTCTACCGATTTAGGGTGTAGTAAATTGCGCACCAAAAGGTAGGCCTCATCGGATAAATGCGTTAATAAAACTGCTTTTTTCTTATCCTCTGAATCTATTTCATTTAGTAAAATGAACTGTTTTATTTTGTCACTGAAAATTTCCCATTGGTGAGTTTTAGGTTCGAAAACACTTAAAGTGCCGATACTCCTCGTCGCCATTTGGAAAGTATGGAAATAATCATTAAATATACATAATAAAACTAGGATTCCATTTAGGATTCAGCATATATTTTTTATATCTGACACACGTCAATCGAGAGCCATCGACAAGTCTCCTATCCGTAGTCGAGGATACATATCAAAATACCCTTCTGAAATCATCGTAGATTCTTACATAATATACTTACCTACTTATAGAACAATCTAAACTTGAAAGTCGAAAAACATAGATGGAATGTAGATATGTAGGTACCTAAGTACATTTAGCGTTAGCTTACTGATCATAAGGAACTTTAACTAATATTGACAAATTATTAGACAAAAACAAATATTGTATTGCCTAATTTCCATAATCCGTAAACATAACCGTGCCGGTGACATTGGGTTAATGTTATTGGTTTTTATGTTATGGTCTTTCCTATCTAAGCAGGATTATTTTAGTCAGAGCCGATGGTAAGGTAGGTAAATATTTATGTATATGCACCGTATAAATATGAAAAACCTAATTAGCTAATTCTAATTAGTTTAATTATTAGACGGATTATACTTGGGTGAATATTAAAAAGTAGGTTAACAGTTCTGATTCCTATTATTAATTTCGGAATACCTATATTCCTTCATATTAGTCACCTGGTCACCTGCAATATCGAAGCGCGGGAAAATATCTCGAATCGAATTAGACGTGTGCGCCGCCATAAAAATCCGCGGCGGCGGCGCGCCGGTAATTTTTGGCGGCGTGGCTGCGCCACGCGGGCGTCAAGGTCGCTTTTGACTGCGTATTGGTTCATATTCAAAATATGTTACATATTAAACACTTTTTACGAACAGGGAACATAAAATAATGTTTGAAGTTGTTTGTTAATTTAAGGGGGGTTTTTCTAGTACACCACCAGCCTTGTTTTCTTTACGGAAATTGCATGTATGTTAATGTTTTTCATAATTGTGGTAAATTAGGATCCTTTTTTGACTCGCAGTAAGTCCAAACATACAGTTCAGCAGTAAGGATCAATCCTGAGACCGAAAATACTCTTGTACTCTGGCAAATTTTGTTGGTGATACGATTTTGGTTTTGGTGATTGGTGACACTATTTTAGTTACGTAGGGAAGGGAGGTGAGCGGTTAAAGCATCTACAAGATCCTTCCACGCCTTTCTATCGTGAGCAACCGTCTTGGTCTTGGCCTCTCTAGCTCAGTCCTATGGGTCGCAACTCGGTCTCTACGCACCTCCGCCACGTGTGTGCAGGGCGTCCGCCGCAGGTAGCCACTCAAAAGCGAAACTGGTATTATTGAATGCTCCTTTTCGAAGAGTATGTCCGATCCATCTCCACTTCCATAGTACTACTTCCTGGGTGATAGAAGACTGACGACTCATACTCCGCAAATCCTCATTTCTTATAATCTTCAGCCAGAAGTTGCGGATTTTATTGACAAACACTTGTAATTTGTGTGTCAGCAGTCCCTTTATCACTCTCCAGGTTTCGCAGCCGAAGAGTAGCACGGACTTGACAATGGATTCGAAGAGGGAGATTTTAATGCGACGAGTAAGCACGTTGGAATCTCAAACAGGCTTGAGTTTAGCAAATACAGTTTTTGCCTTCTTAATCCTGCTCTCGGTGTATCCTTTGTCTGCACCTCATCGATATATTATTGTACTACTTCCGAGATACACAAATTTAGAATCTGATTCCAGGCGATCGTTTTTGAGCAACAAATGTTCCATGCAATCTAGTTTCACTCGCATGTCAACAGTTTTACGTCGGTTCGCAAGCCCATGACTTCTTCCTCTTGAAGGCTCTCGATTTTAGCTTTAAGATTGGCTAAAGATAGCGAAATCAGCACGATGTCATCGGCGTAATCATGATCTTCCAGCTCCTTAGTGTCCAAGTTAATGCCTCTTGGTGTTCCAGTCACTTTTCTCATCACATCATCGAGGAGAATTACGAATAACAGTGGTTACCTATGCCGGTGATAGGAGGCATCCTTGCTTCACACCGGCAGTTATCTTTATAGCGTTCCCTTTACATGGATCAACCTGCATGTACTACCTTCGTACAAGGAGCGAATGATGAACTTGGATATGCTCCTGCGACAGGCTGGACCACTTCATGGTGTCGAAGGCTTTTTTAAAGTCCACAAATGCCAGGAAAAGCTCTGACTACCATTGTACACACTGTTCAATAAAGATGCGTAGGGATTGGTGTGGTCTGTGCAAAGTGACCTTGGCGGAAACCTGCTTGCTCGTCTCTCCCGTGAGAGGAATAATAACCCAAACCTAACTATTTCTATCCGTAGATGTTTTTATGGTTTAATTCATCAATATACGTCGTTAAATGTTCATCTGACTTTCCTTGATCGGACATTGGCGTTGGCAAATTTTTGTCGAATCCTGAAATTTTGGCCCACGGCGTGGATTTTGAAATCCGCGGCGGCGGCGGCGGCGTGGGTCCTACGGCGCGGCTACGCCACGCCGGCGCGGCGCATACGTCTAAATCGAATATATTACGGAATCCGCACGCAAATAATACATTATGATGGTAGAAAACATCTGAACAGATTTGTTAGACATTTTATATCTCAACTAAGCGGGCCCGCGGCTCCGCTCGCGTAAATGAAATAAAGGGTTTGTCTTATGTTTAGTTAAATATCGACATTAAATATTATGTATCAACCCTGCCAGGGTTCATAACTCTGTGATAGGGACTTCTTATTTATAACCGTTATTTGGATAACTTAATTCGCATATTTCTCAATAAATAATGTCATTTGAAAAAAGGCAAGATTGTATTTTTTTAAATTTTTATTTATTTTTATAAGCTCATATTAGTCCAGTCAGCAAAAACGTTCATTAGATTAATTTCCGCCTTAAGATGAATGTGGATGACCACCGCCCATAAATCGCCTTTTCATACAAACTTAAGTAGTCCCCATTTTCCTTTCCGGATATTAATAATACTTACTACGGTGACGCAACGACCCACAAAAAGAGTCCTGGCCTCTGACACCAGATCACGCCATGTTTCTCGGTCTTGTAATAGCTCTCGCCAGTCGCTATGGCCGAGGTTGAGCAGGTCTTGAGCAAGGACGTCGTTTCTGCGGTACCTAGGACGTCCAATCGGGTGTCTCTCATTTCGTTGTCCCAAGTACGCTCTCTTCACGGCACGATCCTCTCCCATTCTCTCTCTGTGTCCGGGCCACGGAAGCCCAGCCGCTTTGGTCTCTTCTATACCCATATATATCGCCAAATAACACACATCCTTATTTCTATGGTAACAAAGTTATATTACGATATATTTGGCTACTTTAGCCGTCACTATTTATTTCATACTGACTGTACATTTGCTTTATGAATGTGTAGTCGCCATAAGATATATATTGTAGCCACCAAGGTCGCTCAAAAATATCCGAACATGCACTTTATTATTACATTATACTGATTATACATAATTTACATGGTTCAGATATTTGTGAATACCTTATCCGCTCCGATATATCTGATGGTGACTTTCTGCAAGAAGAAAAATCTTACCTGATCGAGTCGTCTCGTATTACGCGAGAAAACAGTTCCCGAATTGATTATATCTCTAAAATCATCCCTTGAACTGATGGAATTCATATAAACGTATCAACTTTTTATTTTTTGGCCTTTCTCGGCAGCCCGTTCCCCGGACGAATGGCAATGGTTGCCGAAGCCGTAAAAGTCAAACTGAATAATATAACTCGAAAAGAAATTTAAGACAACAAGACAATTATTAGTAATATATTAATACAATAAATATGACAGAAGTCACTCATATACCATGGTTGACATTGATAGCACTTTTTATTTTATTTCGAGTAAAAAAGGCCGAAATCAATGCATACCAACATAACAAACATAATTTTGGTTATTTGAAGTTCGAAACGAAACCAACCGAGAGTTCTCGACAATAGCCGATAGTCGTAAAATGAAGAATGTTATGAAAATTTCTTTTGCTTATTGTAAATTAAATACGCATCGAAAGCGATAGTTATTATGCTCTAGTACTATTCTCATGTGTAGATAATAGATTTAAACAGTTTTTTCTTATCATACGTGCGCCGTATTCGAGATACGTGTCAAAAACTTTTTTAGAAATTTGTAAGGCGCCATCTCGCTTCTTCGCTCGTTTTTTATCCCGTTCTGGTTTAACGATTTTATATATATGATAACTATTATATGGAGTATCGGGAGTAGACATGTGCGCCGCGCCGCCGCGCCGCCGCCGCCGACGATTTTTCCACGCCGCCGCCGCCGATGATTTTGACCGGCGTAAAATCGGCGTGGCAAATTTTAAGTGTTTTAATGCCCGGTAACGGTAAATGAGTGGCCAGTATACTACGTATTTTTGAAAGATCTATTGCTTCTTGACTTATCCTTTGCCAGTTACATCAAATGACGTCATTTAGATGTTTTTGGATTATAGGCTTTTATTTGTTTTGTCTATTGATTGTCTATCTTCTTTAATTTATCTTTCGTCTTAGGTTAGGTTATTCACAATATTTTTATAAAAGTAAAATACAAAAATAGATCAAAAACATACAAAAACAATAAAAATATTATAAAAACCTAACCTAGGGATCCGCCAACAACGGAGGAAGGCCCAGGCTGCCAGTGGTCAGGGCCGCATAGAGGGGAACCTTCGGGCTGTGCGCGCCGTGTCCAGGATTACCGCCATCTGAATCTGACCCTTGACCCAACCTTAACCCCTAAACGAAAGTCTTTCGAGAAGTTGGCCGAGCGAGACTCTTCGCAATGAGAGCATACGCAAAAACTACTGTCGGTTCAATAATCGCCAAACCGAATCAACCTGGAACATGGCGGTTACCTCGTGATCCAAGTCTAGGTACTTGCTGGATTTGTCTTTCTCAATTCTTCTTTCACGTGGTTCTTGTGACGGTGATGTCGACGAGCATTGCCCTGTGAGCGTTCTATCAGCACGATATCAGGCTTATTGGTAGCAATAGTTCTGTCCGTGATGATATATTGAATTATTGATCTTAAGAGAGCGTGGCTCGACCATTTTCGGGACTGGCGCAGGTGTGTACTTGTAGTACGGCACTTTGTGGTCGCAAACGCCGTACATAAAAGCAACCTGCTGGTTTATAACCCTAGCTACGAGATTATGTATATGCAAGTTAGTTTAAAACATAAATACCTACTAGCAGTCAACAACCATGGCAATGGAGAACATAACCCAGTATTAATACATCATAAGCACACAACAAGGACAGTAACCGCGCGCAAATTTGAAATACCCCGAGTCACGAATTATTTCGGAGACAGAACATTAAACAAGAGAATACCGTACTTTTTAAATAGTCTACCTGAGAACATCCGGCATGAACCTAATAAAAATAAGTTTAAAAACGCATTAAAACTGTACCTATTACAAAAACTTAAGTGACATTTACAATAGGTACTGTAGATACCTACATAAATGTCACTTAAGTTTAAACTTAAGTAAATATCATAGTTAATAAATATATATTATGTATAACTTAGAGACTCTCACCTGCAGACAAACTGTGAAAACAGTTTTGCAGGAAACTGCCCTAAATTTAATTTCTGTACTGTGATGTAATAATAATAAATAATAAAATAATAATAAAAAAAAAGTGCTCGCCGCTAGCAAGATGAGAACAACCGGAAATGATATGCCTGAGTGACTCTCCGGGACGGCGACAGGATATATATCATAGTCATCATTCCTTCGTCTGCAATTGCACAGGCGAAACCCTCGGTTTCTTCGAAGAGGTCCCCAAATCGTAACCAGTTCACCGACGCGAGCAGGTCTAGGTGTTCCGTGAGGGCTCTGTAGAACCGCCCGCTCCTTACTCTTCTTTTTTTGTTAAATGCCCCTTAAGTCAAGTTTGATGTTGGGATCCTTGTTAAATCGAGGGAACTATTTAAGGCCACTACCTAACTTTGCGATACGGTATCGGTGCACTAAAGGATGTTCGATATATTTTTTTACCGAATCCTTACCGAGCGTCTATATTTGTATGCAGGCTTCCTGATTGGTACCGGCTACACGATGAGAGTGCGGCATATCGCAGGCAGGGTCACGGTGTAAAAACCTGCATGCCGAGCTCGCACCGCGTGAAATTTCGTGAACAAAATGGCGGCGGCAAGAGCCACGTGAATTACATTGGTTGCCGATGTGAAAAAATATCCAATTTTATAAAACTAGAACTGAACCAACTAAACTAGAATCACTAAAATGCATCTTCTTCATCTGAAATCCCATCCTTGTCTTTTAGAACTCAACGTACAATTTTCTCTCACGAATTACAAATGCGAAATCAGTCGGTATTGCACTTATTAACATCAGGGCTTTTTGTGTTAGGTATCGTATTCGATGTTCAGGCAAGTGGTGTAGCCAGTTCTACATAGATAAAACAAATAAATATGTCTATATAACTAGTCTATCCTTAGTAAAATTTTCTAAAATCATATCTTGTATTTAAAATATGCAAAGTTTGCTAGACAATCATACATTGTTAGAGATTTGGGGAGTTCTATTTATGCAGGTTATACTTAATAACTCAGTAGGCTTCGATTTAGAGGGTATTTTGTCAATTTCCCCAAAAATATTAAAAATATATACCACGCCGATTTCACGCCGATCACGCCGCCGCCGCCGGTCAAAAAACGATCGGACGCCGCCGCCGATGATTTTGGCATCGGCGCACACCTCTAAATTCGGGAGTACATATATCCATTTTAATTCACTGATGTGGATACCGAACATTTTTCGTCCTGGGTATGGATGGAGAGTCGGATACATAAAATTAGAGTTACCTAAGAAGGAAAAACTTACAGCGCTGGTTAAATATGTTTTCAAAATGTTACAGGGTAAAGTACCTACATACTTAACTCCGATGTAGTGCGTTCATTGGGGTTGGTACCTGGTTAGCTGAAGTTACAGTCACCGTGCACGAGGTTCTTCAACATAACATACTCTTCTCATTTTGAACGATTTAAAGTTTCGTTGTTGATTTCCTGTGTCCATTGATGTTGTAATTAGGACACACACAAGCACGTAATATATGACTTTAATGATTCGACTTCTACCTAAGCCACGTTACGTGTCGCACATTCTACTAGCCATTTATATACAGCACATGAATATAAACAGTATAATTTGTCCGCAGTATGTTTCGTCAGTTGCATGGTGCCTTGGTGCCTTCGCAATGGTATATAGCGTACCTGCCTAAACCATCTTGGATAAGACTCTCGATAAAATGAAGTGACCTTGAGAATTGATTCCCAATCACGCTTTCGTATGCGATTGGAATAGTTCACAGTCAGCTGATAAACGCCCAGTTGACGGCGGACGGCTCGATGAATACTTCTATCACCTGTGAGCATCCTGCAGCTCCATGATGTCAGCAGTTATCGAGGGGATATTATGACATTTACTTATAAAATATACAGTTCACGCCATATTTAACCCCCGACGCTAAGAGAGCGGCATCACTGTAAGATTGGCCGCTATGTGTGTCTCTCTACTAACTACATGCTTCGGTCTCTAAGGCTCAGTATCCCGCAAGCTGTAACGTGAGGCTCACCGCAATGTGTCTCGTCAGACTTGTCGTAACACTGCACGGCGCCGTCGCACCTCGCCGCGGCCGGCACGCACAGCCCGTTCCGACAGCGCCACTCCTGCGGCGAGCACGTTACCAGGCTCAGCTGACGGCATACGCGAACGCCCCGCAGTCTGTCTACTAGCTGACACGCTTCGGTTTCTAAGGCACAGAGCCCTCCGCAACCTGCAGATGAAAACTTAGGTAAATTCAGAATAAGAGTAGGGAGACTATGGTCAGAATACACAGAATGGTCAAATCCAAGCCCTGTTTTTTTTTAAATGAAAGATCTGAATAATTTACCTATGATTAGTAGCTAACAGGAGATGAGACCACTTATTGTCTAAACGAAATACATACCGTGAAGAAACTCAACTCTCTTTTTCCGTGATAACGAATAACTAGTGCATATCTATCATAGGGCAAATCATCATCTACACTACACTACACTTTTCCGATTCCAACAGAGCTGCAGAGGCCACGTTGGTAACCTAATAAAAATAATTGGCATGAGATTTTACGAATGTGAACTGGCACTTGCCATTTGGAGAAAACAAGACCGCGTGTTGGGTTCAGTTTCCTCGCGATGTTATCAATCACTGAGATGCGACTGGTAAATATTGAATAACTATCAAATGTTAAACTCCTTTGTACTATCTCCGTAAGTACTACTAAGTACCGTTAGTCTACCGATGCCCGCATTAATCACTTGGTCCATAACATCTATATAATCCGGAAGATAAAATAAAATAAACTTGACGGCAATGTTATTAGGTAGGTATGTAGTTGCTGGCACTGCTAAGTTACAAGAATGATATTTTTAAGGCCTTCCTAACATTTGAACTCGCAAAAAACAACAACTTTCAGGATGTGAGGGGTCATACAGATTGATAAAAACAAAAACCGTTTTTCCTGTGGACAGTAGTTAACGGCTTATATGCAAATAAGTTATAATCTTATCGCAAAAAAATATACGAGAGGGGGAAAGTCTTTAAGCTGATAATGTGTTAGACCAAAAATTTGGCTTTTAATTTTTCATCGTCCATAGAAGAGACGCGAAAATAAACTATCTCTGTATGACTCTAGTATTTACTTTTTCTATTTGTGTTCTTCTTCTTCGGCTTAGCCTTCTCCACTTTGCCCGGTCTTAGACATCCTTAGGTGTGAGTTTGTTTTCTGCCATGTCCGCTTTCACGACGTCCAGCCAGCGCATCTTAGGCCTGCCGCGGAATCTAGGGCCTTGGACAAAGAGGTCCAAACGAGCTACGTAGTCCGGTGGTCTGCGTTTGATATGACCATACCATCGGAGACGACTTTCCTGCAGCTTATCCGCAATGTCACGAACTCTGAGGCTGCCACGGATGTGTTCGTTGCGGATGCGATCTAGTCGCGTAACGCCACACATCCATCGCAGCATCTTCATTTCCGCGACGTGAAGCTGCTGTACATGTCTTCCGAGGGCAGGCCCTGGCCTACCCTCGGAAGACATGTACATCCGGATGATGCTCTTGTACACAAGGCCCTTTAGCTTCACCGGTATCCTGGGATCGCAGGTGACGCCGGTTACTTCTCGCCATTTGGCCCAAGCAGCGCTTATCCGGGCTTGGATGTCGTGGTCGATTTCGGCAGACTCATGCAGCACTGACCCAAGGTATTTTTTTATTTGTGTTACATAAAATAAATAAATTAATTTTAATACAATTTTTACATTTAAAATAATGATTTAATTATTATATCACAATTAGCACTAGTTTAGATCAAATTTATTTCTAGACCTTTTAGCGTGATTCAAAGTTTAAGTCACGCAGCCCTCTACAGTCGACAACCAATAAGTTATATTTATTTAAACTTGTCGCAATGGCGAGAGCGATAAACATGCAAACTAGCGCTTTCTTTATCATAACATTAATACGTCTTCCTCTGCCAAGGATACACATAGTAGTTTGCTCACACCACAGCTACCTTTATATGGTAGACGACTACGAAATCTCCTCTACTACTTAATATTTGTATTCCATCGAGTATTTGAAGAAGGCTAAACTTAATCTGTAGTTTAAGCCTTTTATTCTTAACACGTATAAACTTTATAATCCAGTGACTTGTAATGCCATACGATAAGTAAATAAATAAATAACTGATACAGTTTTGTTTAAATTATTCATGTAGAAAAGTATGAAGGGCATATGTATGGTGGGCAGAAGTATTGCAGGATACTAAGGCAGGATACGAACTTACCGGTAGGATCATCGGCGTCGACGGCTGTCCTGCAGTCCGGTGTCCCGCTGCTTTCGTTCAACATACATATTTCGTCTGTTTGGCACGAACAGAAACTTTGCGATACTATGTCTCGGTTTATAATATCTTTTGGTTTTTGGCTTTCTTTGCTTTTATTAGAGTTTTTGGGATAAGTTCGGATATTCTTACGGATTTTCGATAAAACACTATAAATTAAAGAATTATTTTCAGTTGTACTGCTGAACTCTTCTTCTGTTGTAAGTGATATTTCAGCGGTGATAACCTCGGGCAATTGTGCCGACGGTAAAGCGATGTTTGTAACTGAAGTTTTATTTACTACTATGGGTTGGGTTGGCACTACAGTTGTACTGATTACTTTTACACGTGTAGAACTAGGAGTAGAAAAATTCACCAAAACAAAACTTATAACTACAATAGCAACAATCATCACACTTATTGAGCACGCCTGGATCTGAGTCCGCTTCTTCAGGGGTTCAGTCAAAGCAAAATTTACGATACACCCGATGCCTTTTAGGCTTTTCCTCAGTCTTCGAGGATTAGTTTCAGTAGGTTGCGGTTCATAGGAAGTAAATTTTTGGCGAATATTTGAGTCGATTTGATGAGATATTGATGGAATGCAACGGTTAATTTCTAACTCAGCGATAACGGAGTCTTTTGTGGAAGTTCTTCTGGACGGGAAAACTTCTGTTCGACTAAAGTCATCACAAATGGAATCTTCTTTTAGCTCTCCTAACGGTAAGTCGACCTCTTTGGAAATTCTTAAGTTAGGAGTGGAATGATCGTTTGGCCTGAAATCTGTTCGTGGAGATTTAATCTCATATTTTCTCATCTTTCCTCTACATGTATAACAATACGTAATTGCTCTATTTGCTCTATTGTCACTTTGGACATTGTTGAGTATAGTTTTCCGTAGGTTGCTGTTTGACCAAAGATGAGAGCAGTACAGCTGATCCCAGTTTGATGTCGAGTCATCGGTCGTGCTGGCTATTTCCCCGGAGATACTGTCCGTCAATGTCATACTGCCTGGTTGCTTCTTCGTGTGTCTATCATATTGAACTTATTAGCATTACTTTTACAATCATCACCTGAAACAGAAATTAATTAATTATACATGTTTTTTTCTTTAGAGTGTAAGTATACTAAGGAGAAGTCGGTGCGAAACTGAAAATGAAATGGGATCGAAAGATGTCCTTACCCTTAGACTGCCCAGTGCCCACCTTCGATGCATAGGTAACTTGATATTTTAGAAGCGCAACATGTAGGTAGTAGGTGCAGTACCTACTCGTATCGTAGTATCATTTACGGTTAACTCTAATTAAATGAAAACGACACCGTTTAATCTATGCGGGTATTCGTGTCCGTAATTAAAATTACGGGATTAAGTGCAGAAGGGGAGTTCTTAGCCCTTGAATATATACTTATATTACTTATACAAACATACAGGATGTTTTTTAAATAACTAGCCATATTGCAAGAGGTGATTAGGTAAGTCATAATGAACATTTTTTTATCGGACCAACTGCGTAATCGCAATAGTAGATAGTACAACAAGTGCATAAAACGAGCCATTTTACGCGAGGCGTTTATCTATCCGAGCGAGCTCGCGAGCGAGGATTGATATAAAGTCGAGCGTAAAATGGGTTTTATGGACACGTTGCACACTCTACTTTTCGCTTCGATTGCGAGAAAATAAAGCAATTCCAGGTTGTAACACAAAATTACAATGAAAAATAAATGCGGTTCCCGCGTGTTAACTTTTTTTTCTTTTTTTTCAGTAGGTACGTGGCAAAGGTCGTAGTGATTTTCTTTAAATAAAGTTTAGAAACTTGTTTGCGGGCGGCTGTTGAACCGACTGCCTTGGTATTCGACGAAGATTTTACTTTAGGCCCAAGTGCATAAAAAGCGATTTTAGGTCGCCTACGCAAGGCTTAAAGACGAACTTTTAGAGCAAGAGAAGTGAAAAAAAAAATTTTGGCCTACCCATAGAAAAAGTCCACGTCTAATCGGCCGAATTGTATGAAACAGCAAAAAAATGTTTTGAGATTTTGGAGTTGATTCCATAGTAAAAGTTGTTTAGTATGGCCTACCAAATTGACTCGCCCAATATGGTTAATTATTGAAAAAAAAAACACCCTGTATACATATTTTATATATACCTATTTTTTTATATATTTTGGTTCATGACGGTACTTATAATTATAGTTTTAAGATCTGTAACGTAAAAAATTGAAAATGTTTTTTTTTATCAAACTAAGTATCATAGTAGGTATGATGATTTTTCCATATTACCTTTTTACAATTGACTATTATGGGAGGTTTCCAAGTAACTGTAGTACTTTGCTCTACAGGAAGGAATCGTATTTGGCGCTTGATTTTCACTCGGCAAGAGATATTTACTTACGTTACGTACCTAATAGTCAGAGCAACAAGCAAGCTTAAGATTATTATAATTATTCTCATTCATGCTCACTTTCTCACGATTTTCTTGATGTTATCGCCGAATTGGTTAGGTTAAGTAAACGCTGTAGGTACACGATAATCCGCTAGGTAAGTACTTATTTGAAGAATGATTAGGAAAACAGATTCAATTAAATTAAACCTCTACTAAATTATTATATAAAATATTTTTTTTTATGTACAGTACTAACCCCTACTCAAACAAAATGACAGTAAACTGTATATTAAGATTAACGGGGTCAGTATGTTTTGAAAATAATAATATTTTTGACTTTTGATCTATGTAAATGATTAACATGAAATGTAGTTTTAAGTAGGCATTCTATTAAAATAAGATGCCTAGTTGCATACATTTGTAAAACAATTAATGATAAAATAGGTAGGTACCAATTTTTTTAAATTATTGGTCTCTATCTTTTTAGCTTAAATGTGCCTTTACATTTAAGCTAAAAAGCTTAATTAATGTAATTAATGTTAATGATCGAAAGCCGATATTTCCAGAATAGATACTACACTTTACAACTAAGAAAATGCATAATATAGGTACCTAGCATAGAAAAATAGTACCTTCAGAAAGAGCAGCCCCCAAAAGTCGGTAACCTTTGGAATCTGACACGTAACTAAAATCTAGAATCAACGTGCTGCGTCAACTGTGCCAGCTGAGCACCACAACTTAAATCTGAAGATCTCAACTAATGTTATGATGTTATCTACTTACGCGTTATGTTGATCTACTAAACCGGCACTGAACTACAACATTTTGTAAATTAAATAATATTGTCTAATTATGGAAGTACAATGTAGCACGTCAGCGTGCCGGGCAGCCGCGGGTCTTGTGGACGGAGCTCCGTTGCCGGGACGACAATTCAACAACCCACACTACCCCTTTGGAGTAAAACTGGCAAAGGAAAGAGATGAATATTCTTAACATATGTGTGTTGAATAGGGATAGTTAGATAGGGGCTGGTGACGTATGGTGGTGCCGGGCTACAGGCTGTGCTCAGCCAAGAGTGACACGCAGCAGGTTTTTATCGGGGGAAAGCAACTGAACTAACAGCTGTTCATTTTACGCCCTTAGTCAACGCGATGCACTACAAGTATTGCAGGTGCCCTTGCATCACGCTGTGTAGGTACCTAGGTATATTTTAGATTGATGTGTCGAAAATCGCGATTTGATAAACTGTGAGTTACGTACGGGACTTGGCTATTTTATTTAATTTAAGCCAAAGTAGAGCTAAAGAGTAAATATTCAGTATTTTATTCTCTAATTCTAAATTTATTTTTATTAGGTTAGGGACGTGGTTCGGTTTTAACTCAACGTAGGTATGCTTCTTGTACTACGGGCTCTAGGTACGGGTAGCACGGTACATGGACATAAATTGCATTGAACTATTGAAATATTCCTTATCAAGATGGATTTCCCAATGGCTTGTTTTAAATTCATAGGTATAATCTTATAACCGTTTGTCCTCTTTGACAGTAGTTATGTTTGTTAGAAAGAGACAAAAATAGATACTTAATTTAAATAAAAAGAAGCTTGTAAACGTTTATGCATAAGGGCGAGTTAGTTATTTTATTACTACGCGCGACCGGCGCGACATGTTTCAGACGAATATTGTAATATTATCATTTTATCAATAAATGCGACATTTTTAATGTCTCGTGTTGGCTAGGATCAGATTCGTGGCAGAATGTTCGCGATCCCATGACGTCCCATCCCACGTACGTATTTTCGTATGAAAATGCAGGAAACGTCGGTGTGGGTTTAGCGGGTAGGCTTCTCCCCCTGCTCTTGTTACGAGAGAGGGAAGGAAGATGAGAGTCCCACATAACCCCGGAGGTTGTGTAACCGTAAAAAAAAGGCTTAGGGTCAGATGAACGCGCGGTAACGCGAGTTTTGCTCGGCGCGCAGTTTAAGATTGTAACAAATCAATGTGGTTGTAGGTACGTATACATGACCGCGCGTTACCGCCGCGAAAAAACCGGCCAAGTGCGTGTCAGACTACGCATAATGGAAGGTTCCGTACCTACTCTTACTCCTAATTAGCGTTTGTCCACTTTGTCCCGACTTGGGGTCCGCTTGACAACCTAATCTCATGAATTCGCGTAGTTTTTACGAAAGCGACTACCATCTGATCTTCCAACCTAGAGGGGAAACTAGGCCGTCTCGGGATTAGTACCGGCTTCCTTACGATGTTTTCCTTCACCGAAAAGCTACCATCAAAGGGTCGCATCTGCCTATGAACCAAGTATTTTGTTCAAAATAATTTTCGATTATCTAAGTTTTTTTATAGAATTAAATTATTAGCTAATACCGGAGATCATAATACCTAAGTTTGACTCGTTAACTTAGAGAAGTTGGAGTTATCATTGTACGTTACGAGTACGGTCGACGTCAAAAACATGTTTACACTTTTGCACCTTACTCCTTTGTAATAAGGTCTAAAAGTGTAAACATAATTTTGACGTCGATTGTACAACTGTGCAGTATAATTCACTACCAGCCAGTAAATGACCAGCATTAATCTTGAACGTTGCACTCGAAGTTCACATGAGACTGTTGTTATTCAGATGAAAGCTAAGACTTACATAAGGTCTTTGACTTTTGATAATATAATAGCGAACTCTGCATTCTATTATCAAAAGTCACTTTGGGAACTACCAAGGGAGATAAAACACGTAGATTTTACGTCGATTGGAACTTACTTAGTTTAATTGCTGGGGACATGGTTGGTTTTTTGGCAGTTTTTATTGTGTACTTACTTACCGTAAAATGGGGTGAGTAGTATTATTTTTACATATGCAAACTGAATGTTATATATAGTAAGTGTTCCGGACGTTTGTATTTTAGTTTTTATTTTATTTTGGGTTTCATAACTTTGTCGACAAGTAGGTATCCGCATTGGTACTTCATTTACTTAATTATTAAGTAGGTACTTAGTTATTAATACAATATAAGTAAAGTTATAATTTAGTCAAGATAACATATTTTAACACAAAAAGCTCCTTCATAAAATCTTTACAAAGCTGCATGTGTGCTACACCTATACTAGTGGTGACATGGATGGACATATTATCTACCAGTAATAATTACAAATTTCAAGGATATTAATTTGTGCCTTTTCGACGCTTTCGCTGGATATATTCATGTTGTTATAACGGAACGTAGCAGTGACTAAGTATACCTACTTACTTAAGTTTCCAACAATATCATACATTTCAAGTCATTGGTCATTGCCCTTCGGTTTAACCAGCGTCCTTGCGAGTCTACTCAACAAAGGACTATACGTGTTACTGCTTAAGATCTTGTTTCGTGATCGTGATAGCTTTCAATTTCTTTATATTTAGACTGTAGGAAAACTGCTTCAACTAAGTACCTATATCTGAAAATTAGGTTAGTCGGCGTCGGTTCTATGTCCACCACGCCATCAGCCTGACACTGATCCAGATGGTTCTTGTTCTTACACAGGTTAGATAGCTCATTAAATTAGATGGCAACATCATAATCTTGCCGGGAGTTGTTAAGAGGTGTTTTTTTTTAAATTCAGTGTTGCGAAAAATGTCGTTAAAAGGTAGTGTATCATTTTTAGGTTTAAAATTATTCATGGTCAGTACGTGTAAGTAATAACCTCGTTAGAGCCGTTAGACAGGGCACAACGAGGCGTCGATCACTTTCCACAATGTTTTAGGAAGTTAATCGTAGTAAGTTAGTGAATGACGCTGACGTCGCGTGCGTGCGCTGAACGCGCGAGTGCGTCGCGTTGCAGGTGCTGCCCGGGCTGCTGGTGCGGACCTCAGCATCTCCCCGGTCTGGTGTAAAGCGGAGTTCCTCGCCGCGCGGGCCGAAGCCCAAGCCCAACACGCAACCAACGCTGAGCGCATCGCATCAAGCACAACTCTCACTGCGCGCGCCGCGTGCGGTTGTGGTCACTTGCCTCCACTCCTCGCTTCGCTCACTCGGCTCGGACACACTCAGTGTACTTGCACACAGCGATCCGTATGCGCGTTTCAACGTACATCGCGCAGTTTCTCTCGTAAATAATTAGTATGTGAATGCGACGTGTATTTGTTCAACACGAAAACGAGTGAAATGGTGTGGATTCGCTGATCAGCGCGCGTTCGCTTCGTCTTGCACTCGGACTGACTTCATGAGGAACTGGTCGAAGTATCCTGTTTTGCTTAGGTGAGCTAAATACGTTGGTTAAGACACTTAAGACAGTTCTTAAAAGTGCAACCGTTGTTTCGTGATCTTAAAGATGAGACTTCATCATATGGTTGCTTAATACCTGTTTGATGTCAATATTATTAGCATTGCGAGGTGTGTAGGTCAGATAATCAGATGTCCCACTTGTCAAACGGGCGGCATCAAGTGACCAGAGTGGCGAACTGTTGTTAACTGTTAGTTCGTGCCGGTTTATTGGCTACGATATTTTAGAGGGCATTCTATTTTGCACTTCCAAGTTTTGCACATTTTAATCGAGACACTGGTTCAAGTTTTTGTATGAGCAGAAATGTGGTCAAGGGTGACCTGTTCAAACATTTACCTACTCTGTTAACTGCTTGAAGTATAATGTCGCCATTTTTTTAATTTACCTACTTAACCTATGTTGTCAAAATATGCAGAGCAAGTAGCACGATCAATATAAAATAACAACATAAGAATGGTAATGATGATACCTAACTAGGCTTTTGTGAGTAATTATTTAATATTACTATTAAGTATATTACTATTAATTGTGGCATCGAATGAAACAACAGTAATTTCCTACCATAATAGATCATTTTAAGTATATGTATAATTTAAAGGCAAACGGTGTTTTAAAATTAGCATTATTGAAATTATGATGTTTGTAGTTCTTTTTCCTCATTGATTGTATAATAATAGAATAGCACAACGTAATGAGAATGTTCATTTCCGTATGTTTTCAACTGAAAGCGGCGAAGTTAATCATTGCCGTTGTCGTGTTGTGTGACGCGGTATCTCCGTTTATTATCAAAAAAAGTGAAATGCATTTGTTCACCGCTTCTTATAACGTATATTGTATTCAATTCAATTAAGGCGCGTGATAGCTCCGAAGACAATCCAGTTAGTTCAAGCTAAGTGTCGCTAAGCCGAAGACTAGTCGGCTCGACTTTCTCATACTTAGGTAGGTACTTAGAAATGACAACAACACGGCTAGCGCGTGGCTAGCGCAATCTGACGCGACTTTTTCACTATCAGTCGCGCGACTACTTGATTAGTAATATTCATAACACATCCTTTCTCACCGAGTTCTGAATACTGAAAAAATATAACTAAATACCAAGGACTGTCTTATTAATTTGTAATCACATATTTACGTAAACACCGGGTGAAATTTTAATGGCCTGTCATATTGGAACCAACTCCGAAATCACGGTTTTTTTTTAAATGATTCACACTTTTCGACCGATCAGATGTCGTCGTTTTCTATGGGGAAGCCACAGTTTTTGGGTTACGAATGATTACTACAAATTATTATTGTGCTATTGTACCAAAGTATCTTCCTATTTCTATACCTACATACTAAATATCAAGCCATATATGAGAACAAGAAAAGAAATACATAAGTAACCAGTTTGGGTTGTTGTTTCACACAAGCAAGTTGAATGTAGGCACTAGGCAGTTTAATAAGTATAAGCCTATGCCAACGTATTCCAAGATTCCGCAATTTGATAAGATAAACGTTTATGTCAATTATTATGCAGGTACTTACGTACTTATTCAAGTTATTCAAGTTAGTTAATAGTAAGAGCTAATGTACCCGACTACGCATATAAGTGACTTCTTGATCTCACATAGGTATGTACCTACCTACATAATTTAATTATGTGATGAGACTGATAAGATGATGAGGGATGAGAGTGAGGGTAGTGATCTGCAAATTGTTGTTGTACCTATCAAGTAGTTATTTCATGTAAAATGTTTAATTGACACTTACATTTGCTAGCATCCTTCAATCCATCACGAATTTAGATCAAAATCAAATATTTCATACATATATTTATAATTTATAACTTTTAAAAAGGTGAAAAAATATTCATAAAAAAAATGCTTATTTTTTTATTTAATTACATATAGGTATACTTCAGAAGAAACGGCCCAAGTTTTTGTTATAAGTACAGGGTACAGGCATTTTGCACTAATTATACAGGGTGATAACGGGGTCGTCGTGGAGGAAGGTAACATCCTGGCTATTTATTTAATCGTATGGCATTAATAATCGAAATATACATCAGGTATGTCACAAATGGCTGATTGGCTGAGAACCTTGGATATCCTGGCTATGATAAAGAGTTTAAAGTTGAACCTAATGATGTTGGTCATAAATGTTTTATAATCAATATTGATAAATCCCACCCTCACTCTACTCAATGTGACGTCTTTTCGCTTCCGTCACAGCGTATATCAAAAACCGTAGGATGACTATTATTTACTTGGGCTTAAGATTTATTTTACTTTAACTAATTCTGTTTTGATCAAATACTACTCTATGATGATCTAATAATATGATAATGTTGATCAATTACAAATATAAAAAAACCGGCCAAGTGCGAGTCGGACTCGCGCACCGAGGGTTCCGTAAAAACCTAAAACAATTGCTATTTCTTATGATTGCGTGGACATGAAAGTTTCGTTTTGCTACAGCAGAAAGATATTACTGAGTACATGATATGAATTTCAATTCAATACCTCTACGCGTTTACGAGGAAACAGGTAGTAAGTTTAAAATTTATAAAAATATTTTAAGTACTATTTTACTAAAAATATCTACTTTTCGTAATTTTTCCTTTGTCTTTCATATATAAAGTTTCTTCGTGCCAAGATTCAAGTTTCTGAGTTTACGGGAAGTACCCTTTAGGTTTTGAGTTTCTTGCGAGTATACTCATCTCCAAAATATGCAACTTAAATTGCTATTTCTTTTGATTGCGTTGACATGAAAGTTTGTTTTTGCCACAGCTGAAAGGTCCTATAGACCTGAGTATTTGATATGAATTTCAATTTAATACCTTTACGCGTTTACGAAGAAGAAGGTAGTAAGTTTAAAATTTAAAAAAATATTTTTTGTAGGATTCTACTAAAAATGTCTACTTTTTATATTTTTATGCCACACCTGGCCATAAAGTGGCTTTTTCCGCATGCTGCGCGTACGGAAAAAGACGCTTTCTGGCCAAGTGTAGACATAAAATGATGTACACAACACGGGAGGTAATAAAGAAAGCCCTCTATCGCATATTTACGTCCCTCTCTTGCAGCTCGGGCCGCAAACTTCTGCGATCTCGACCTTTCTTTGTTTTACCACCCTAGTTGTGTAATGTACTATTTCCTTTGTCTGTGCTATAATATGACGTTGCTTCGTGCCAAGTTTAAAGATTCTGAGCTTGCGGGAAGTACCCTTTAGGTTTTGAGTATCTCGCGAGTACTCAGTTTCAAAATATGCAACTTAAATTGCTATTTCTTTTGATTGCGATGACATGAAAGTTTGTTTTTGCCACAGCTGAAAGGTATAATAGACCTGAGTATTTGATATGAATTTCAATTTAATACCTTTACGCGTTTACGAAGAAGAAGGTAGTAAGTTTAAAATTTAAAAAAATATTCTTTGTAGGATTCTACAAAAAATGTCTACTTTTTATAATTTTTCCTTTGTCTGTGCTATATGACGTTGCTTCGTGCCAAGTTTAAGGATTCTGAGCTTGCGGGAAGTACCCTTTAGGTTTCGAGTATCTCGCGAGGACTCAGTTTCAAAATATGCAACTTAAATTGCTATTCCTTTTGATTGCGTTGACATAAAGATTTGGTTTTGCTACATATGAAAGGTACTATAGCCCTGAGTATTTGACATGAATTTCAATTGAATAACTTCACGCGTTTACGAGGAAAATGGTAGTCAGTTTAAAATTTAAAATATATTATATTGTATGATTTTACAAAAAAAATCTACTTTTCGTAATTTTTCCTTTGTCTGTGCTATATGAAATTTCTTCGTGCCAAGTTTCAAGTTTCTGAGTTTACGGGAAGTACCCTTTAGGTTTTGAGTTTCTTGCGAGTACTCAGTTTCAAAATATGCAACTTGAATTGCTATTTCTTTTGATTGCATTGACATAAAAGTTTGGTTTTACTATATCTGAAAAGTCCTATAGCCCTGAGTATTTGACATGAATTTCAACTTAATAACTTTACGCGTTTACGAGGAAAAAGGTAGTAAGTTTAAAAAGTTAAATATAAATTTTTGTATGATTTTACTAAAAATGTCTATTTTTTATAATTTTTCCTTTGTCAATGCTATATGACGTTGCTTCGTGCCAAATTTCAAGTTTCTGAGTTCATGGGAAGTACCCCGTAGGTTTTGCGAGTGCCGAAAACTCTAAAATTTGCAGCATACACGACTGTATCTTTTGATTGCGTTGGCTTTTAAGTTTGATTTTTTCACGGCTTCAAGGGACAATAGACCTAAGTATTTGGTATAAATTTCAGCTTGATACCTCCACGCGTTCCTGAGAAAAATGGTCTTGACAGACAGACAGACAGACAGACAGACGGACAACAAAGTGATCCTATAAGGGTTCCGTTTTTTTTCCTTTTGAGGTACGGAACCCTAAAAATTAAAGTTAGAAAAAATGGTTCTGAATCACGACCCAGAGAAGATAAAAAATACCTTTTGTTTTTTTCCTATTTTACTGCCTCAAAATTAGACATCGTTGATTGGACTAAATTGGCACTTTAGCCTTACCAAATGAACTATAAAACCGCAGAATTATATAATGTATACCCGACTTAATAAATACATTCACAATGTGGGTATGCATTTTTGCAGCCTACCGCCTACCGTACCTTAATCTAATACTTGCCGAAAACATTGCATAGTGTAAAGTGGGTATTTATTATACAGTTGGACAGTGTGTTGAGCCATTATAAATTCATGTCATCCTTGAGGCACGGCAGCTACTTTCTTTCTGGCAACCGAAGGAGGTTAACGGCGAATTTCGATGTGCCGCGAATCGCAAGTTTATCTGTACCATAACAGCATATAAATAGTGCTCTGTTAGTTATAATGATATGTTATTTCATAAGAATATATACTACAAAAATATGAAACGTTTGAGATTTTACCTAAATACAATGATATTTACTATGCTATGGATGGGTTATACTCTAACAAAATGTGCATAAAAAAATAGTTCCAAAGTTATTTCATAACCTAGCAATGATTCCGTTATATTTATCTATTTTGACGATCATAACATCTTTGTCACTCTCATTGTTAGAAAATTATAGTTTGTCTCTTTCTCACGCTGGTGACGGCAGCTCATTGGCACGTCCGTATCTCTTGCTTGCCGGTGCGCGACTAGTGACAATTGTTTGAATTCACTCATTTTAAGGGCTTCACTTTTGGAGCGTGCATATCCCATCTGTCATTATTATATATCATAGCCTAAATAGAACACCGTCATTATGTAGGCCTACATAATATAATAAGTAACTGTCAAAAATATTTTTTGGTAGTAGAGATACACACTTTTATTGCTGACTATACCTACCTGCTAGATAGAAAATAGCATTGCCACGTAAATTCCGAAAGTATATCAAATTTCAGCTCAATCAGAACGGGAAGTGGTTAAGAATCTTAAAAGATTTAAAGCGCATATAATTATACAGGTTCGAGCTAAATAGTGTTTCAAAAAGAGTGGGCTACCACTCTTCCTAAACGCTTTTATTTTAGTACCTGATACTAACAAACTAGTGAAAATACCTACTCTAACAAAATAAAATTAATGCTAATATACGAGTAGCCATCGACTTGTCTAACTTTGAAAATAATTTTAATTAGCATTATTCGTGCAAGTGAACAAAAAGAAAGCCAAACTAGTTCCGGTTTGCCTACTAATATTTTTGATGCACTGCAGTGGCAGTGCCAAGTGCAAAGTGTTGCCAGTGGGCAAGCAGGTAAATATAATATAGGTATTAAAGTTCAAATGAGGTAGAAACTATCTGATGATAACTCCGATCTGATCAAGGGATCAGAAATGCTGCTAAATAATTGTACGTTAGATAAGTAAGGTCTGTGTCAATAGAAAAATAAAATAATGTATACAAACCCATTAATTTTAATCACGCACTTTAAAAGAACAACCATGGTTTTATCATCATTTTACACACATAAACTTCTTATCTATATTTATTTTTAGTAAAAAATATCCGTTATAGTATTTTATACAATAGTGACATAATCAAGAGCTTTTCAGTCGAGTACCGCGTTTAGGCCACGAAGCTTGCTGAGTGGCCTAATTAAGGTACGAGATTGAAAAGCTTAATTATGTCACTATTGTATACAATACTTTTTCTACGAGTATTAAGTAAGAATTGATTTTCTTTCATTCTTTCTAAATTTTTCCCAATTAAACGTCAAACACTATTTTTGAAACCGGAAGTAATTGTATCTAAGCCTATTCGGTGGTACAGACCCCACCGAAAAGAGATATACATATGATTGTGTGCCTAGTAGAAAGAGATGGATAGAATAAACTGTGTCTACACTTACTTCCAAGATGTCGGTGTAGTTGTGATTGGTCTTTTTATAATCCAATCACAACGTAGAAGCAAGTTTACGTAGAAGAAAATTTGACAGATTAAGTACGTTCGGAAATTATAAAGTTGAGTCTGTCCGAAAAGAAAAGTGTCGTACAATGTATGAGCTCCCATATAAACCATGCCACTTTTCTTTCCGGACAAACTCTACACATTTTACCGAGACTTTCAAAATCTTTTCAAAATTATTTTAGTTTAGGGGCGGGTTGTTTAATAAATCTATTTTTTTATACAGTTGCTCAAAAAAGTGCTTCTCTTGTAGTGGTTTAGCGTGCGGAAAGTTTGATATCGCGCACTAGTGCTTTTTACTTTTCCAGCCAATCACAGCTAATGACAGTGACAGCCAGCCAATCACAGCGCCGCACCGCACCGCGCGGAGCGTTCGGATACATGTAGGTACTAAAGTAACCTCAAAGTGAATAATTGTCAATTTTATAATTTTTTCGCAACTGTATTAAAAAACGTCGTTCGATACTCGTGCGTAAATGTCATTCTTCACTCGTCCCGAGTCTTGCCACTCGCCTACGGCTCGTGGCAAGATATCTCGGTACTCGTGAAGTAATGACATACTTTCCGCACTAATATCGAAATGTACTATAATGATCCCGGAAGTGCCATAGACTATCCAACATTTAAATGTGTAAGGTTTAAGTCTGGTCTATAAAATCCTAATACACAGATTAAAGTCGACGAGTAGAAAAATTACTTTTAAAGTATAATATTTCAGTAAAAACCGATTTCCTTTATAATAATTTGGCATGTGTCAGTTATCAGTCATCAGTCATATTTGTTTACCTTATTTTACTTATCTGTTGACACTGGACTTTAGGTACTAACATTACGCAATGATAGACAATACAAAGACAAGCCAGTTCCTTATGTATTAAAAACGCAAATGCTCGGTGTCATTATATTTAACGCACTGACACAGGAGTACCACCAGGTAATTCTATTGTCTCTGCAACTGCTAACGAGTTGGAACAAAGACTCTTAAAAAATCGTTGACCGAAATGACGCTGCGATATAGGAAAATATCTATTCTTCCGTTTAATTCAAAAACTATGTCATAACATTGGGCGAAAAAATATCTGTAGATTTATTATAGACCGG
Organism: Pammene fasciana; assembly: GCA_911728535.1. Lineage (NCBI taxonomy): Eukaryota > Metazoa > Arthropoda > Insecta > Lepidoptera > Tortricidae > Pammene > Pammene fasciana. The sequence continues at coordinate 11,957,104 of OU452276.1, read as the reverse complement.
CAAAAGAGCATTCTTATATTGGGAAGGAACTGCTAATTAACATACATAACCAAATAGCACTAGACCCTACTCAGTGTTGTGTTCCTGCTGGTGAGTAAGGTTGTCAAAGAGCTCATCAAAGAGGACCCAGTGTGTTGACGACGAGAGACCTCTCTTGTTCCTTTAGCCGTCAGCACAGTGAATCCTCCTGTTTTTAAAGGGTCGGCAACGCGCATGTGACACCTCTGGAGTTGCAGGCGTCCATAGGCTACGGTAGCTGCTTACCATCAGGTGGGCCGTATGCTTGTTTGCCACCGACGTTGTATTAAAAAAAAAACATAATATTTTCGAGGCCTTGCGTCGCAGGACTCGCAGGAAAGCAATATTTATTCCACTTATACGTTTTCTCTACAAGTCTACAGGAACGTAAAACAAGGTCTTTGTAGTACGCAACGATAATTTAATTAGCATATTATTGATCTATAATTGACCTAATAATAACTTTATCAGCATGTTTTCAAACATAGAACACTTCTATTATTGCTCGCGTATGAAAACAGGGTTGAGGTCGGATGTACAAAAGCGCACACGCAGTGATAAGTAGGTTAGTCTATATATCTGCTGTGGTTAGTCACTCACTAACGTGCTTCAATTAATTAAGGTAGGTAGCTTCAATAGATTATTCACAGTTCTGGTCTTGATTAACAAAGTCCGATCGCTTTGTTTCTTTGTCTTTTTATATAATCGGGAAATCGATGAATCATTCAGGGTTAGATATTGAATCAAAGTTCTTTTCCTCATGACATGATCTACCTGGATTTCGCGTTTTTAACTAGAAATACTACTTACTATTTTGTTTTGATGTTTACATTGATAATATTTATACATTGGTTATTTTACTCCGATGTTATCTTGCTTATAATATTGTTATGCAACTTCTACTTAATCGACTTTAATTACATATTTACTAATGATTTAAGGATCTGTAATCGTTCTACCAACGCTGCTCTTTTTGAATATTTTTTACCTCTATTCACTTCATATAAAAAAAATCAACAATACCTATACAAAAACACACTAAGCTTTTGATATTATAATTACTATTGGCACAGACATACATATGTATAGCCCCGCGTCATATTTAACACCAGAAATAGCTAAAATGGAAACCTAACGGCTAGTTCCGATTTTTTGATATGTTGTTAGGATCACTACCAGCATTGCTAAGTTTACAGCTTCGGAAAGACCTGTGCTAACTTTGCAGCACTCGGAAAACCGCGACTCCACACTTTTTTATATATAATATATTTATATTGTTTGGGACAAATGCAGATAAGTATTCATTAACTACTTAGACTACTTACAGAGGTTACGTTTTTATCGGACGTCTCGGCGAGCGCCGGGCCACATGGGTCAATTGTCGCCTGATTTTCTATTAACTTCATTTAATTTCGACTATGCTCAGTGATGTGTTGTGTTTTAACAAATTACTAAAATAATAATTATAAATATTTGTTTCATCATCTTAGTCCATGATAATAACTTAACTTTATTTCCATGATAATTAATTGCTCTACTTAAGCGGTAATTATTTTTGAATAGTACAAACATCTCAAACACGTGTGTGATAGTGATAGATAAACTAATGCACTGACATTATTGGATGGATTGCTTACCTTTAACCATATCTGATCCGGTTATAAGCTTTTATGTGATATAAGCTCATTAAAACAACAAACACAACAAAGGAAGACACGAACATGGCATTTTAATGTTGGATTGTATGTTTTCCGGCATCCAGGCCGGCCACTAACACTATTTATACGCGACAGTGATTCGCTTTATAGATAGCTGAGGCGAAGCGTCTTGAACACTGAATATCAAATGAGAAAATCTTTTCGCGCCGTCTCCGAACAGGCGCTGCCCGCCGCGCGGACCCGACTAACCTATGACATTTAGGTACACACCAAAATACATAATATGACTCCTATCTGATCATTGTTATTAGACATTAGTTATGTGACTTCTTAATCAAAAGTTTATCGAATTTATGGCTTATTCGAGATACAACTTACGCTTGTATATGTTTTTATCTCGTTACAGATAAAGATGTTTTAATTACTTACTATTAATTTTCATATATCATATCTCAATATAATTTTAAACAAAATAATTTAAAAAAAAGAACCGACTTCACTTAGGATCCGCTATTCCAAGTGGAAGTGGCCGAGTTGCTGTAAAAATAGTGAAATCACTATAGGTGTGCCTATAATAGTTGAAGAATTCCCTCGATATCTCCAGGATCCCATCATCAGACCCCGACTTGGTGACAATGGGACCTTATAGGGGTTATACCCGTTCGATAAAAAAAAATCTTGAAAATCGGTTCACGATTCACGGAGATATCGAGTAACATACATACAAAAAAATAATAATGATGATAATAAGGAAATGATAATACCTAAAAAAAAACAGTCGAATTGAGAACCTCCTCCTTTTTTCAAGTCGGTTAAAAAATGTACAGACTTTGATGTAAAGTTCCAATTTAACTAAGAAAATATCTTATCTTATTAATGAAAATTCTGTGTAAAGACATCGGCTAATCAAAAGCCAGTCATCATGTTATACAAAGGTGTCATCCTATCATAAGCCAATTAAATTTATCGTTGAAAGTGAATTCTGAGTCGCGTGTTAGAATTAAGTTAATCGGCAAAATTGATTAATATGTAGTCTGCAACACGAGGCACGTGCGCCGCTACTTTGTCAGTGGGACATTAATTACCTCTTGCTTAATTATCTACAATGAAATAATTTACTCACCCTAGTAGTGCTCATACCAAAAAATACAATACCTAAGGTAATTTTTTTACTATTACAGTCATCAGTCATCACTTACTACCGTTACATAATTTGAAGCGATAATTAAGGTTTCATTTCAAACTGTCATACTGTTAGTGAGATAAGGTATATCTTGTCCACAATTTTGCCGATGTAAGACTATACCTATACCTAAACAAAATTGTATCATTCTCCGGGAGACAAATTACATCTGACTATACCATTGTGTCTTCAGCGGTTTTCGTAAGATAGGCAGCCGCAGTTGCTTTGGCTTTATATCTTTGTTTGGGTTTCACTTTTTACAGACTAATGCCCGGAATACACGAGGCTAGTTTATCAAGCCAGTATAGTAAGCTAGTGCTAGTAAGCTAGCAAGCTAGTGGGTCTATCTTCGTGTATACAAAACTAGCTTAACTTTCAGGCTAGTAAGCTAGTGCTGAAGCCAGGAAAGTTTTTATAGCTTGCCGTTCTATTTACTAGCTTCCTAGCTTTACTAACTATTTAGCTTACTATACTGGCTTGAAAAACTAGCCTCCTGTATTCCGGGCATATGGTACGGATTGGCAAGCCGAAAATTCCTTGATTTCGCAGTTCTGCACATTGTTATTTTAGTGACAACATAAGATTGATGAATATCAGTCACACTGTGAGAGCACTCTGCTTCGTTGTAAGGTAACCTTACCTTTTAATAAGGTAAAATGTTTCGGAGGCGTAGAGGGGCCGATGCAGTGAATATGATCCGTCATAATTGCTACACGTGGATGGCGCTAACAATTATAATGCATTCCGATAGCCTGATCCGTGAGCCTTGGGAGTTCGGGTATCGGGAGAAAGTGAGTTCGATGAACTAGTTGTAAATGAAAGTTGTACAACAAAGGAGTCTGGATCGGGTAGGGATCCAGAAAGTAAAAGGTCACGCCTGTCGGGATGAATGAACGTTAATTGTGAAGAATGGAATTATTTCCGGTAATTACTGATGTATCAACAAGATGTCGTTGCTGGCAGATAATGTACCTAGTTGGTCCGTAGTTAATAGATTCCACTACAAGTATATTGATGTTTAACAATGAAAGCGTAATTTACATAAAAAAATGTGATGCGGGACGGAATGGGGTCGGGAGAAGGAAATCCAATTAATACTTAGTAGTTTATGTAACTGTTACGTAATTAAGGACTAAGTACAGTTGCATACACTGCTTTATCTACTGCATACATACGTATTATAAATCCTAAATGACGTATTCGGAGACCCTTAGAATAACCGCCATTGCAACGCCATGGCCAACTTGAATGTGTCGGAGGTCGGTGGGCAGGTTAACCGCGGTCGGGGAGTAGGCCGTATTTTCATTACGTTACCGATATATCGATGTGGTAATGAATTTTCATACGTTTTTGCCACACGTGACAGATAATAAATAGGTACGTATACACTGATGTTACATTACTGGTTGCAATAATGGTATTAATGGTAGTAACTGCATACGGTTTCCGAACGCAGAATAGATAATTTATGACAGACAGTAGACAAAATAAATTAGTAAAATACTTAAAGAATCGATTGGTCGAGACTATTCAATACGAGTAAATATATCAATTAAATTCACACATAATCAAGATGTTTTGCATATTTTATAAGGCTTGCATAAGAATCATAACAGTAGCTGTTGGCGCAACTTTCTACGTCTTACGTAGGTACTAATATAACGGAACTGCAAATTTTACAGTATCCGGGCGACCGAGCGACCTTAGGAGGATGTAAAATATACCTAATAATAATAATCTATATAGGTAAAATAGGTACAGTCACTTTGACGCCTTAACAATAGAGGCGTCGTTCAGATATTTGTGACCACCTTGGCTGCTCCGATATATTTGATGGCAGTGATGGCGACTTAACATGCACATTTGAATTCTCAGGTAGTCTCAGAACTATTTTAAGTCACTCTAACGTATTAACATGAAAAAAGATATTTTTAACCGACTACAAAAAAGGAGAAGGTTCTCAATTCGACAGTGTGTTAACAAACATAAGACGCATTATTATATTTTCTGTACCTACTTGCCTAAAGGGTAACGCATGGTCGAAACGAATGTATACCTAAGTGCAATTCATACCGCATTAGATTAGATAGATAGTAAAAGGAACAATTCACTGAACACATCGCCTCGTTCGTATTAACTCTTCCAAATTTGGCTTGGCACCGACTTCAAACATATCAGTTGGTGACGCATATAAATAATATAATGATTAATTTTATCCTTTTGAAGTCCGTTATCTTTTTTTTGTAAAAAGTTTTTATTGTTTATGTTTTTTGTAATTAGTCAGTTTTAGTTGTCACCTAATATCTACTCGTACATATATGACGGCGGTGGTGTAGTGTGTTGGTAAAAATTATATTGGTATAAAGTTTACAAAAACGTCTCTCTAGGTAATCGTAAAAACATTAGACTAAAGAATATGATTGCTAATAACACCAAAAAAAAAACAATAATTAAACATTTCAAACCACAATCTTTAAACAAAAATACCTAAGCATATTGTTAATTTATTGGAATTATTGCACGTAAAATAGTATGATCCTCCATTATAGGGGTACTATAATGATCGCTGCTAATAATCCGTGTCATCTATAACAATGTTTATACGTAAGTACGTAGATGTTTATATAATTGCATCTCCGGTGCATTCGTAGGATTTTCCAATAAGTAGATTTTCCTTCTTCTGAAACCCCTCTATCGTTAATTTCATGCTATATTTATTGTACAACGATCGTAATCTCAATTTATCACGAATAATTAAAATTATAGCAGTTGAACACCCGTATCATTTATAACTATTTATGCAGACACGTGTGTACATACTCGTATTAGATGCGTTTTTAATTGCGTTTTTGCAATCCGGATGCCTTTGCCTGCTATAGGATTTTTCCAAGCGGCTGGACCGGCTATCTCTCCATACCGACCGCAATAGGTACGTGTCTAGTCTAGTGCCCAGACCAGTTTCGAACCTCTGTTGACTGTTTTAGAAAATTTGAAGCGAGAAAATTACGTGTGAGGGTTTAGTTGCGGAAGAAAATAAAAAGTAATTTCACACACTATCATTAGGTAATTTTATAGACATACAGTGGACCGGTATATTCTGGCTTTACTACTCATTCTTTGAATATATTTTTTTATCTTTGACATATGTAGATGCACATAACTGGCCAAATGATTAGTATCAACGTATTCTTCATGTCGATGCCCCGTGTTCCAATTAAAAAATGTGAGTATATTAAAATTAGGAAAATATATTGTTGCAAAATGACTATTTTATACCGGGTGTTTCCTGTAATAGGAGAAATAATTTAAAATGCAGATTCTACTCCTCAAACCAGACAACTTTTAAAAATAAGGTATGGTTTGATCTAAAACACATGTTTTCTAAAAAGTTGTTGAACAAAAAAGTTTTATTGTTTAACGAGTTAACGTTTACGAGTAGAATCTACTTTTTAATTTATTGCTCTTATTACAGGAAACATCCCGAACAATATACCACGTACTTTTATTGAATGGACCATTAAAATGCCACTAGCTAGAGTAGCTAATATTCCGGTATGTTAATGATGTAGTTTTCGAACAGGCAAATACACGCAAACGCCAACACGTTATGTGGCCGAATTATCTCGTTAACAAAGATATACAGTATTCATACAGTATTGTACAAAAGAAAGTTGTTTAAGTATGCAGATGGAGATAGTCCTTGCAGCCGGCGAAACTTGTATCTTGCGTGAGTGCGTCACATTGCCAGCATTGTGGTCATAAATGTAACCAGAAAGTTCAAGGGCTTACGAAACATTTTTAAAAGGAACATCTAAGATATCTTTCAACTTTTACAAAAAAAAAGACTAGATAGTTACTACGAAAAGTACGAAATGTGTATGTAGGTACAGTCACCGGCAATAGTATCTGCCTATAAGAAGGCCGCAAAAATATGTGACACACTCTTATGGCCCTACAAATAAGAGCGTGTCACATATCATTGCGGCCTTCGTGTAGGAAGATACTATTGCCGGTGACTGTACCATGAGGTCTAGAGATGAAGAGAAAAATAGCTACGTTAAATTTTCTTATTTAAATTAAATCAATTTTATAGATAATATATTTGACTTTTGAGACTTAAGGCCGGGACTCGAAAGTTATTCAAAGAGTAGAAAATAAATATTAGGTAGTGTCTTAATCATACGGTATTTCAACTATGTACACCTAGTTACTTAGTTCAGCAACGAGTGGTTACTTGGTCCTAATTTCACATAAAATCATTGTAATTTCAATATAAATCGTAACCTTTAATAATTGTTTTACGTAGGTACTCCAGTAATCATTTAGGTATTTACGTCACTCTGGGCGGTAAGTGAGATATTGCGCCCACGGGCGTAGCGGACAAATCTCACTTCACACCCAGGAGAAGACGTAAAATTGTGTACGCACCACGGGCGGTAATAAAGAAGGCCTCAGATCGCTTAATTGTCTATGGCCCTTACCTTCGGTTCGGGCCACAAATATCCGCGATCTGAGCCGTTCTTTATTTTACCGCCCTAGGTGCGTAATGTACTATTATATGTACCTAACTATTTTATTTTTTTTGAAATATTGTCTTTTGTGTTGATGTCTTTAGTTTCTTCGAAAACAACCTACCCACATGTACCTAATTAAGTTAGGGTAATAACACTAATAATTAATAGTAAGCAAGTATAAGTAATTTGGTTTTTTGTAAAAATTCACGTTGTATCTGCTGTCGGAAAGCACCATATCCGGGTCGAACCTATGGAAAGTAATATAACTATCGAGCTTTTTTATTATGCTTCATACATACGTTACTTAACGTTATTCCAGTCATAAAACCGTAGTCATACCTAGTAATTAATTACGATAGGAAATATAATTTAATATCCCCCCCCCTGCGATTACCAGAATTTGACGACATTTACAATAAAACATAAGGGTTTATCATAAAATTAAACTGATTTCAGAGTTATAATATTTATCTAAGGACGGGTAGTATGTATAAAGATACAAGATACAACACTCAAAGCAAGCATTAACTAGAGCCCGCACACGTGTACCCCCGTATGGGATAGATATATAGATGCCCATAATCACTTCTACAGCATAAAACAGAACAATTTACCATTGTTTTCCTTAGCCGACACAACTTTCTAGGAAAACTATCAGCTTTTCTCGTAGCAATCACAGAAATTCTTGAAGAAATCGCGCATTATATCTGTTTGTTACCCTCCACTGCTAGAAGTAACGCGTGGAGGGTAATAGAAACTATGACAAGGACCAACGATAATAGCACCTCTCTGCCGTATCTATTGAAAGTGTAATAAGACCATCCCGTTCTATCTTGGTATTATTAGTTCCGTGTCAGATCTATGGGTGGTATATCTATGATACAACACATTTCACAGAGAGCGATTAAAAGCAAGGAAGCGAAAGCGAGAAAGCTGCAATACATACCGAGAATAAAATTAAAGCGACTACGTAAACAACGGAATTCGAGTATCTTCATGAAATTAAATAATAATTTGTAACTTCTCTTTAACAATAAATATATAAACAACGACAACAAGACAAGACAAGAGAAAAAATCGGCTTGTGCGCATCGTTTCCCAAAAACAGAAGTAGTTTTTTGGTCCTTACCTATTTAGTCAGTAACGCCGGCCTTACTAGGCATATTTTTTAATGTTTCTTGTGTCGACTAAATCAATCGTTTTGGCACGGTACCGTAACTTGTATTTTTATGTGATTGATGAAACGTGTGACAAAAACCTCTTTAACTGCGTCAGGACAGTTTTTAATAGTTAACAAAGCTTTTTTTGGATAATAAGTTGAAGTCTTATATTACATTACATCAGATTCCCTGATTTCAAATTACATATGCGCAACAGGTACCTACAAACAGCAAGGTAGGTAGGTAGTTTCCTATATAGCTACCCGAGCTACCGATACCGCTTCATGGCTCTCGGCGAGCGAGCGAGTTACCATTTCCGTTACGTGTTGGATAAGGATGAAGAGTTTACGAGTGACTGCTTGCATCGGATTATTTTAACACGGTAACAATGTGTCAATAAGCAGACTCACCGCGTGCGAATGTGCGATACAACCGTCACTTTCTTTGGAGCGAGTCAATGAAGCGCGGAGAAAGTGCCGACCCCCACGTCCGTGTATGTTAGTCTGTAAAATTCGCCAACTCACACACGTACCGCAAATCGCACATTGTTTTCCATTTTTTTCTGAAAAGACAAATGTGTATCGCCTGCGTCATGAGAAGTCGGGCCGTATCCGCAGAACCATCATTGTGTGTTTCCCGCAAAGCGAGATGCGTCCGTTCACTTCGCCTGGAATTATATAAAATATACCTACTTACAGTAGAATCCGCATACCTATAACGACATCAACGGGAAATGCCAAACATGTCATAGTATAAGCGGTCGTCACATAAAAATATGTTTCAGAAACTTTCAATTGTCCTATCGAAATTTTCAAACATCACTTATGTTATGAGTTATGATTATGACATTTATGATGTGTATGTAACTTCATGGTTCGTTAAAATATTTATCTAAACACATTGTCACAATATTGTTGTTGATTTTTGATTCAGTTAATGATTAACAATCACCAATTTTGTTTTGTATGCACTAACAAAGAAAGAATGAGAAGAAGATTCGTCCATGACCATTTTCCGAAAACGGTTGGAACATTATTACACCTATGTAATAATGTACATATATAGCTGGATCAAAGCAGAATCTGAATATACTAATCTGAAAGTGGGTAAATGTCAAGTCAAGTGAGATGAGTTGTGACTCAAATTACGTAACCCTTGTTTACGACGCGCGTGCCCAAAGCCGTATGAAAGCTTACCGGATATATTGGTCCCAAGTTAATCCTCAACTTTTATTGCGTGTAACAATGAATGTTATGAATTACGTAGTCTCGTTTAATAGGTCATGAATCGTCCGTTGACCCACTTTCACTGCATTTTCCGAAAGTAGAAAGACTTTTACTACCAAATTATTTTAAACGAATAACTATTACTAATGTTATTTCGTTCCAAGTATTTATGGATTTATTCATAAAAGTCAGTCTATTACAGAACTGATTTTACGACAATTACGAACTCTACCAAATAATGTAGAGATTTTTTATGTTTCACTGCAGGCGCGGGATGAAAGTTATTAGACTTATTAGTGTGTACAGTCGAAGACGAAAGTTGTATGAAACTCTTGTCTAGACTTCAATATTTTGAGAGCGAGGTTTAAATCAGTGTCAATTTCGTTACGTTTGTCTTCTTTAACTTTGAATACCTACGTCATAGTACGTAATATATAGCTGCCTATATTTTATTTTTGCATTATTTCTAAATGAGGCCTGACGTTTTTTTCCATGCCTTACTAAGTACTATAAAATGTAATACAATGTTCATTATTGTTCATCAATCATCATAGACAATACAAAAAGACGAAAAACTTAGAGTTATAATAAGAGTGGTAGTCAAAAGACGATTTCTTCCAGACGGATGGCGGAGACAACGCTCAAGAATAAACAGAATTGAATATGAGTAGGTATACATATAGGTGAAGTTAGATTTAAAATTGAGCCAAGAAATTATTATAATATATAAACAGTCTGAAGTTAATTAATTATATGACTGCTGATTAATTAAATGCGAATAAATAACGATGGAGAAGGACATTTCGATTTCACTGCAGCTTTCTACTTCGTAAAATGTTATGAAATAAAGGTAAATAGGTTTTACATACCTACCTAGAAAGTGATGTGATATTAGACATCGACTACTCATTAATCTAATGGTGCTCCTTAAGCTGGTATTTAACCGTTACCGGGATAATAAGTACATATATTTTACAGTATACCTACCGATATCTATGTATGTAGCTGAGTGTAAAAATACTACTACCTCTATTATTTATAATTTTAAACAAAAAAAGAACCGACTCCACTTAGGATCCGCTATTCCAAGAGGAAATGGCTGATTTTCTATAAAAAAAGTGAAATCACTATAGGTGTGCCTAATATAATAGTTGAAGAGTTCCCTCGATTTCTCCAGGATCCCATCATCAGACCCCGAATTGGTGCCAGCGGGACCATCTTGGGGTTGAACCCGTTCGATAAAAAAAAAATGAAAATCGGTTCACGATTCACGGAGATATCGAGTACCATACATACAAAAAAAATAAAAATGATAAAAATTCTGTCGACTAGAGAACCTCCTCCTTTTTTGAAGTCGGCTAAAATATACAGTGTGTGGCCTGTAACACGAGTAAAAAATTAAAACGTAGATTCTACTCCTCAAACAATGAACTTTTTGTTTAATAACATTTAAAAAACTGTAGTCTTTAGATTGTCTCTTTCCCATACAAACTAAATAGTATTTTTAATGTACGTTAAAATCGATCTAATTGACATTGCTTGTCAGTCTTGTCACTCTACAGACGTAATCAATTTCGCAATACATTGCGTGGTCGAATAAAATTTAAATGTACTAAAAATAAAACCCCAAGTTATTTTTAAAAGTCGCTGAACAAACATTTTCTATTAGCTTGAGGGGTAGGTACGTTTAAATTTTTTGCTCGTGTTATAGGCCACAACTGTATACATACAAATTTTATCTACAATTTCATTGATTCCATTGTGTAATGGACGAAATCCTTATAAATGTGATTTCGTTATAAACTGGAAACATTTAAGCAGGAAAATTGTGAAATACTAATAAAATTACTTTAATCATTGAAATATATTTATCAGTAAATAACTTATACCTTATATTATGAAACATGAGTGTACTTAATACTTATACTTAAAAATACTTTTTCCTTGTTTCAGATAACTTCTTTCTTCACCTCCAGTGATGATAATCAGAATACCATGGCTACCGCTGCAGCTGATACTACTTACTTCTACTTATATTACTTTTGTATTAGGTAAGTAAATGATTCTTTCATCTCTTCGGTGCATAGTTTGTCTTTCACCAGGTATTATTTAAGTATTCCTTTCTCGTTTTCTCATGGATTGGTTGGAAGAGATCAATTTTAGGTATAAGGTCGCCTTTGTGCATATCTTTTATACTTTTTACTGTTGTGTTGTTTTGATGTTATACTTGTTTGTGTGCAATAAAGTGATAAATGTGTATCGAGCAAGTATAAATAGTAGCAGATGTAGGTACAGTCAGCGTCAGAGATATGTGACCCCCCTCCAGCAATAGACAAATGTGGTCGCTAGTTCGAACCCCAGCATAATAAGAATCACACTTTTTGCTTTTTTTTAACTTTTTTTTATAGTCCTAGTTTTAATATTTTTTTTACATTACCACAAATATTTATTTTATACGTTTTGTTATTCCTTATTACCTACTCAGTTATTAACTCGCTAACATTAAAATTACCCTTTTAAACAATTTTTAACTAGAACAATAATTTCGTTAATTTCACAAGCGTCCGTGCAGCGTGATGGATAGTGTAACAGACTAGTAAACACTAGGTTCGCGGTTCGAATCTACGTAGAGGATACTTTTTGTATTTTTATACTTCTTCTTTTTTATTAATAATTTATTAACTTCCTATTTAATATAGTAAGTTTAATTAAAATAGAAGTTAAAATCTTTTTTAAGGACTAATAATGAAAATTCCATAGTCACTGGTAACTTTTTATTAACTAAGTAGGTATTTAAATACTATTATATTAAATATTGTTTACTAACTGAATAATGGGGGTAATATATATATATGCCAGTAGATATATTATGCGTATTCTGTAAACTGATTACAATATATTTTACAGCTAAAAATTTACTTGTTAAATTATAATGATAATGTGTAGTCAATTATACATCAGTGAAACTTCAAGTTAAGAAGTAAAATACCTTTAGATTAACTCTTACTGTTTAAAATTGTGGTATTGGTGGTCTGCATGCTGTTAAACTTTATAAGGCATTACACTTTGGTTGTTTACTTTAGATTATACCTACATTTTACTTCATTGAGTAGAACCGTAAAAACAAGTTGGGTCATAACTTTTTTTATAAGCAATACCAAACTACTCGGTTAAAAGTGAAGTGTATAGTTTCCCTTTTCTTTGATTATAAATTAATATTCTTATTGCATTTAACACAATTTTTCAGTTTTACTTTAGACAGAGATGGCGGGACACAGCGGTGGGAGTTGTGGAAATTGCGGGAAGAGGCTTTTAAGTATAAAATGGACTATTCAAAAAACAATTTAAAAATGAGTATAGGTTAGACCGCCCCTCGCCCTACCAGTATGTATGCCATTATCAATATGTAATACGTAATCTAAACCAGCTATTTAACGTTGCAAAGAGAAACAACATGTTATCAAAGATAATAATAATTCATCTCTTAGCACGTTACCAATGCAATGCAACCATACCACAATCTTAGTAAGCAAAGGGTATTTCTCCACTAATTGGGTCGAATTCAAACAGCTCCCATTAAATGGCTAACAATATATATGGTTTTTAAGGTAGAAATTAACCAGTTACCACTTGTAAAAGCCTACTTGTCTAAGCACTATCTTGTTATTTGCAAAAAAACAATATAATTTGTTAGACACTACTTATACAATAGCGTCATTATACCTACTCATTATTTTAAAACTTGCATGGAGTAAATATTTGCCCAATAATGGAGAAATACCAACAACACCATTTTTTTTCACAATTTTTACTAATAACGTAGAGGATAACCTTGTTTATCTTCCACCTGTTTTAGCCGGCTTTTCATGCTTGAAACCATGTTTGAACATACATTGATGTTCCTCATCAATTCCCACTTTCTATAAACTTCTTCGTCTAAGTTTTGTCTTGATTTGACTTGTGTAGGGTCCCAAAGCACCATAAATTCTCAATAGAATTGAGGTCAGGGCTTTTAGAAGGCCAATCTAATACAGTGATGTCTGTTTGTAAGGCTAACCACTCTTTCACTATACGGGAACGATGCACTGCACTATTGTCTTGCACCAATGATTTATGTCTTGCACTAAATAAATTTGTCCTTCGGGATAGGCGACGCGAACGGAAGGCAACATGACGTCACGTAACACTTCGAGGTATCCCTCGCTGTTCATTCGGCCTCCAACTTCAACGAGCTGCTCGGGCCCCATAGATGACATCCAGCCCCAATACGCTAAAAAAAAATCTCATGAGCATACCATAACTTGAAAAACGTAAAACTGAAATCACAGCTTTTTTTTAAAGTGCAGGTAATGAAAATTGTATACTTAATATAATTTACTCACCTAATGATATCCTTCCGCTTGTTCTAAGGTCTAGCATATTTTTGGGGTCAAATCGCTCTCCACTTCTGCGCCACAATATTTTTCTTCCATCTTTGTCTGGCTTAAAATATTTCTCGTCAGTAAATACGATATAACGATTCTCACCCATCTGCGAATCGTATTTCTCTGCAAGTAAAAATACGTATTAAATTTGCTCGTTTATGATAAAACTTAAAAAAATTCAAATAGCTTTAAAAATAAACATGGCTCTAAGACTATACCTATTACTTCACATAAAAAAGCTGCCGATTAAAAGACTTTTCCGTTAAATATATTTTTCTATCTTATCCCATATATATATATAGGTAAACACACGACAGTGAATCCTCACAACAAAATCTGGTGGCTTAACTTATTGATAACATTTTACTGTTTTTACTAAAAAATAAATGTCTCAATGGAGTCACAGGTTACAAACTTACCGTTATATTCAGTACTCGTGGTATTTGTTTAATACTTTTGTTCTCTTCCCAAAGAACCACAATTTTATCGAACCATATTGTCATTGAAAAACAAAAAAACGGACGGGGGCAGTTATTCAATTGCTTGAAATGCAAAAGGATTTAAGAAGTCGAGAGATCGTAATTGCGTTGCGACACAGGTATGATTCGCACACGCAAATTATGACTTACCCTCAAACAAATTTTCTCCACGAAATAACTAGACGCATTTACTCCAGTAAATTAAACCTTAAAATGTAATTGTTAGTCGTCTGTGGAAATAAAATGAGGGTAGGAAAATATTGATAAACCAAAGACATTACTAATATGATCCAAGACAAGCTTGCAAAACAGGGACGGGTATAGATATAATAGTTCGAACAGAATATCTATGTTAAGGGACCTCGATGTCGATGGCGCTTACGCCATTATCAGCGATGCTCCAATGAAAATGCAACGCTGCGCAACCCGATGCGGCGTAAGCGCCATTGACAATAAAGTCCATTTTTATAGATTTTGTTATAGTTCTCTATTGCCGGTCGGCCTGCTAAGAACTGGTTCATATTTTTGTTGTGTAGTCCAAGTGTTACGATAGCCCAGCGGAAAAAAGCCGGACTAATGTATGAGTGAAGCGAATGAGTGTGAGCCGAGGCCCCAGGATCGATCCCAGCTTAGCTGACAAGCACATTTGAGATATTTCATTTTTGAAAGAATTAAATGACAGTGTGGTAAATGCCGATTCTCGTGTCGAACGAGAGTTCCAGTTTTACACCTAGGGGGGTCACATATCTCTGACGCTGACTGTACATACTCGTACCTAACATACATTACTTACGTATTAGTGGCTAATGTACAGCCTCAGTAGCGTGCGATGGGCGGTAAAAATTGAAGTAGAAATGTCACAACTTTTGATAATGCTAACGATCCCGCCATTTACAGTCGTTTTATAATCGCATTAGGGCATCTGGTTTATGTAATATTCTTGTTGTGGGAGATACAATCAAGAGGTAGGTAAGTTTTACCATTGTGTCGGCAAGCTGAGGCATGCCATAAAGTCATTGACTTAGTGAATGTAAATTTCGCTTAGTCACCCCCTATATTATGTATATTTTTTAAACATATTTGGGCAATTACACGAATAACGTAAAGCTAACACTACATAATCTAAAGTGTTTTCGTGGTCAAAGAAAGTGTGGGTCTCTCAAATTTACGGTATTACATTACACTAGTAGTTAGAAAGTCTATTTTTTATTGTCTAAAGAAAGGAATTAGAAAAAAAACTATACTTTTCGCGGCTCTACATATGTACCTACTTATAATAGATTCAAAGAGTAAGGTAAGATTCAAAGAAATAGGTACATATATTGTTTGAAATTTGGAAGCCTAAAGTAATGGCAGGTTACAACAACATACTTATTCTTGTTTCAGGTAACCCCATATTTCTCGATCAAAAATGGGATAAAAAACCTGTAATAAAATGGTCGCCACCGATGGACAATTGGAACTGGACGACGGAACCTCGCAATCAGGAGCTGTTCTTCATGCCCTCCAACTTCGAGCACAAGCTGCCGCCCTCAGCGAACGAGACAGAACTAATTGCTCACATGGCTGCCCTAAAAAGAAACTACTCTCGTCTTTTGTGGGACAGCGATAAAAGCTCAAACTTGCCACTTTTCGTAGAAAAAGCCTTGAAATTGCTCAATTTAAAGCAAGTTTACTATGAAGTTGAACACTCTGTGATGTCGAAAGTATCGTGCACCGCTTGTAAAGCTGGTTCAGGTCTCCTCCAACACTACATACGCGCTGGTAAAAGTAATGAAGAGATCAATAAAATGATATACCAGTTCTGCGTCTCTTTGAAAATACAGTCGGCCAGAGTATGTGAGGGCATAACAAGACTCTTCGGGGTAAGACAGTTTCTATTTATATGTACAAACTATTAAATTTAACTACAAACACAAATAGGTACTTGCATAACGTTTGTATCTTAAAGCGTACGGTGTGCGGTTGACCGTAAGATTAGCCAGCACAATTTGGTCATTATACATTTCTTTTCACACTTATTTTCACTTTCAGAGTGAAGTCGTATACGTGTTGAAGCGTATAACTATAGGACCCGACGAGATATGCAGCTTCGTCATAGGCGACGCATGTGGAGACGTGTATAATCCTTACCACGAGTGGGAAGTCGCTTTTCCTCCAGTGCCAAAGCCAACCGCGACTGTCCTCAAAGTCCCAGTAGAAAAGGCTCCTTCGTTCAAAGTTCTTCAGATTTCTGATACTCATTTCGACCCATATTACGCCGAAGGCAAGTATTTATAATAGAAGCGATTTTGTGATTCACTTTTGGTCAGATTCGCTTTGCATTCTAAAACAACTGCTGTTGAAGAATGCCATGCGATTAAGATTTAATGCGGGTTACGAATCTTATAATGCGCACGTTTTTATTACAAATTACAACGGTCTATATAAGACGTCATAAATTACTATTAAGCACACGTGTGATTATAATATGTTACCTAAAAATTCCATTAAGAGTCGTTGACCTAAGAGCACAGCGCTCTTACAGAATCCATTGAATATTTACAAGCTAGTGGGCGAATGGCGAAGCTAATGGAATTAGAATATTACGCTAAAGGCATCGCTAGTACGACTCACGCATAAAAAATCAATTGAATTAGGACTGAAACCTTATACAATTTAAGAAAGGAGAACGCGAACACGCGTGTAATAATTAAGGCACGTGTCATTTATTATTATCGATTTGTCTATTTAAAAAGTCTTACTTTGGAAGAATTAACTCGTAATACAAAATCAGAAATCATGTTATAGGTACTTAACATTCAGGTACCACGGTTTCATGGCCCCAATCGCTTTATTTGATAGCTACAAAAAATGGAATAGCAAAAGTTGAAATTGTCATAGTCATAGTAAACACAAATATTGTCCTGCACAGGTGCAAACGCAGAATGCAACGAGCCCCTGTGCTGCCGAGCGTCCAACGGGCCTGCGGTGACGCCCGGCGGGGGCGCCGGCCGCTGGGGCGACTACCGCAAGTGTGACACGCCCAAGAGGACCATCGACCACATGTTGAAACACATTGCTGATACGCACACGGTCATTATTTATTTTCTTTCTCTTTAGTCTAAAGCGGAGCTCGTCAAGTGATTTCGATTTTCCTTTACTCTTCTACTTAATTTCTTCTTCCTCCTAGCGTTTATCCCAGCTTTTTGCTCTATTACGCCTGGGGTCCGTTTGGCAACCTAATCCCAGGAATTTGCGTAGGCACTAGTTTTTAAGAAAGCGACTGCCATCTGACCTTTCAACCCAGAGGGGTAACTAGGCCTTGTTGGAATTAGGTCCGGATTGCTCACGATGTTTTCCTTCACCGAAAAGCGACTGGTAACTATCAATGATATTTCGTAAACTCTTCTACTTCTTAAATTGTAGGTACCTAAGATTAGTTTGCATCACTTTGGGATACTTGCTTATAGTTATAGCAATACCAGAGCTCTTATTTATTTCGATAAATGGGGCTGTTTTTGTCAGGTTAGTCGTATTATCGTCAACTTAAAGTGCAGGCATTAAATAGGTAAAAATACCACCATTTATCGACATTAACGATATTATTCTGGTATTTTTCAGGATATCGACTATATCTTGTGGACGGGTGATTTGCCTCCTCACGACGTTTGGAACCAGACCAAGGAAGAAAACCTCAAAGTTCTGCAGGAGACCGTTGCCCAGATGTCCGACATGTTCCCGGGAGTGCCCATCTTCCCCGCTCTCGGTAATCACGAGTCTTCTCCAGTGAACAGGTACGAATAAAATGGAATAAAATCATGGATACAAGTTCATTACGTTCCATTGAGTTGTTATAATGTAATGCTCGAGGTCGTATCAATCAGTGCGATCAACACGAGCGTTCATAGCTGTGTGCTTGATTAAGGTTGATATTTTTAAATTGACTCTTACATATACATAATAAACACAGGTTGACGTTCGTTTACTGTTTTACAGATATTGTTATTCACACAAGTATGTATTTATGATTTCAACTGAAGGTCAAGCACAACCGAAACAAGATAAATTCGAGATATTGTTGATTTGCTCTTCAGGCCACCTGAAGAAGACGATACCTAAACTCAAAACTTCATTTCATTTTGTATATGCGTTTTCGTAACTAACTCCTCTGGCTTAGCGACCCGAAGCGAGATGGCGCCAACGCGTCCTGTTTTGTGCGATCTCCTTCCAGTTTTCTGCTTATGGAGCGCCTAAATCCTTACATTTAGGCGTTTCATAATGGCCGAATGTAATAGTATTCCATTAATTAGTCCATATTTTCATTATTTTCAGTTTCCCTCCGCCGTACATTTCGTCACCGGAGTCCAACATAGCCTGGTTGTACGACGAGCTGGACGCCCAGTGGCGGCGCTGGCTTCCCGCCGGAGTGTCCCACACGGTGCGCCGCGGAGCCTTCTACTCTGTTCTCGTGCGCCCCGGCTTCCGCATAATATCGCTAAATATGAATTATTGCAACAACAAAAATTGGTCTGTATCTTACTGACCTTGTCTATCTTAATATTCTTAATTCTCTCAGCGAATCTATCATTTCATGACACATGCCTTTGATATTAATGCTAAGTGACACGTCGATCAGCAAACGAATCATGTTCGTTACTGTATTCTACGGTATTGCCACGATGACATGATTATTAAATTGATGCTCTTTGATGTTAGAGACGTCAATTAACTTCACCGCTTGCAACAGTTTGCAACATTTCCTCTTCCCGCGGCATCCACTGCTAATTAATCTTATCTAACATGTAGGTAGTTCTATTTACAGCAGGTATAATAGTAGCCTAGACTCCAACAGATTGCGTCATAAATAACTTGATCAGATACGTGTTTCCCACATTATTATCCCACGAATCGCAAAAAGTTCATTCTGTCAAACATAACTAAAAAGCAAAAACGCATTTAATGAGACACACGGTCACACTCTACCACTTCCAGTTGCTATCTTTATCTTTTGAAACCATTCTTTTTGTTTTGAGTGTATGTTGATTCGTCATGTATAATATTTTGGTTTTAGGTGGCTGTTACTCAACAGTACGGACCCGGCAACCGAGCTTCAGTGGCTGATCTACGAGCTGCAATCTGCAGAGTTCAGCGGGGAGAAAGTGCACATTATCGGCCACATACCGCCCGGTCACTCTGACTGTTTAAAAGTGTGGAGTAGAAACTACTACGCCATAATCAACCGTTACGAGTCCACGATTACTGCACAGTTCTTCGGACACACACATTTTGATGAATTTGAAGTTTTTTATGATCCAAACGATTTAGGTAAATATGGAAAATCTGTCAAATCTACTTACCTTAATTTAAGAGATAGATTAAAAGATTACATTACAATCCTATTGCAACTGTAATTTATTTATGAATTAAATTTCTTAACAGGTAGAGCGACGAGTATAGCCTATGTTGGACCGTCTGTATCGCCATACTATGATTTAAATCTCGGATATCGAATATATTACGTCGACGGTGATCATGAAGCAACTACTCGGGTGCGTCTACATAATTGTACTTATTATTAACTTAAGTGTCTCGACATAATAAACAATAGCTAAGACATATAAAATTGTAGGCGAGTATAAGGACTGGCAAATGAAGTAATGATTCAATTCAATTCAATTTTTAAAATATGGCATTCTGTCCACAATATTGGGACAATTTTGCCAATGTCAAAGTCGCTCCAAGAGCTGGACGTTGTACGGTGAGGTTAGGCTTTTTATAAGGAGATAGCTACTCCCTACAAACAGCACGTGGACTAACGGATATCTAACTCAAACAGGGGTTACACATGTTTCGAGACTAATTGTTCATTAGTTGCTCACTAGTTCGTTAAATCACTGCAGAATAAGCTATATATTACACATTGAATCACGAAAATGAACATAAAATAAGAAGTTTTTCCCGAAACCAAACCACCTTGCTCGACAAGATGGCCGCAAGACCATGCATTAAGTAATGATTCCGCCAAGACGACATTTTGACGTTTAAAAAGCATTTCCAATAATTTTTCTTGGAAATTTCAGTTAGTGGTGGACCACGAGACGTGGATTATGAACTTGAAGGAGGCCAACTTGTTCGGCTACCCGATATGGTACAAGCTTTACTCTGCGCGGTCGGCGTACACGATGGATGCCCTGCGGCCGCAGGACTGGGACAAGTTTATTGACGACATGACAGCTAAGGAGGACGTCTTTAATTTATATTACAAGTAATTTGAGTCTCATATTTTTGATTAAACAATAGGACATTCTATTTTTGATAAATGACACTCGATGTTTCCTATCCTATCCACCAACGCAGCGAATAGAAAGAGTTCTTGTCGATGCACACTACACTTGCACCCCAGGACCCTGCTACCCTTGCTACAGAGGGATTCGAGTACATACACACCATGCTCCCTTTCTCCATTTGACTTTGATTTCTCTTCAGCTTCTTTAGTTTCAGTTGTCTCTCAAAAAAGCACACATAGCTTACATGGTGTGGATGGTGGTGGTTGTTTTCTTCCTTTTACAGTTGCACATTAAAGTAATCATGGTCGCGCTGATCTAAGAGCCCTTTTTGTGTTGTCGTTAATCAGCGAAATAAGCATGATTATAATACACATGTTGGGACACTTCCTGATTTGCACCGGTAATTCATTCGCCAAATGTAATCTTCCAGACATTACTGGAAGAACAGCCCCCGCCGAGGAACGTGCGACGGCGAATGCCGCAAGCGGCTGGTGTGCGACGCGCGCTCGGGCCGCTCGCACGACCGACGCGCGCTGTGCGGGCACATCGAGGCGCGCATCGACGGCTCTGCGCCCGCGCCGCAGACGTGGCGCGCGTGGTTCTATAACGGAATCTCTGTCTCGTAAGTGTCACTGCAGTTTGTATATTTTAGACATCGTGTAAATACTACGGATAATATAAGTAGTTGGGACTGAATTAAAACTGGTTGTAGGATTAAACTAATTTAAAACTACAATTGCTTTTCTAATCTGCAGCGTACAATTAATTGAATTAAAATAATCGATTTACGCGCTAAATAAGTGTGAATCGTGTAAGTTAAAAATTTGAAATATTTCCTCAATTTTGAGATGAAATATCACTTTAACGATCTCACAAGACGCACCTAACAACTCTTTGACAGCACAACTAATATAGTATTTTTAATTGACGACAGTAATCTGACAGCTTCTGCCCTACATTGTAAATCACGTTGTATGCAGATAACTGTCACATTTCGTTCGTGAATCAAAAATACCTACGTAATAACGTTACGCAGCTAATAAGCTGCAACGATAAAAATTTAGTACTATTTTATGTGCTAGATTTTGACTTAAGTACTTTTTTTACCTATGTTTATTCATGTAGACTTCAATCCAACTGTAATATCTCTCTTCTTTAAAAAAAAATTATGTATGTATATAATTTATCTAATTTTCAGTTTCGTAGCTATAGAAAACTTAATCAAAGTAATTTTGGATGCTTTATAAATGCTGTTCGACTAAATAATGGAATAATATGTCA
Organism: Pammene fasciana; assembly: GCA_911728535.1. Taxonomy (NCBI): domain Eukaryota; kingdom Metazoa; phylum Arthropoda; class Insecta; order Lepidoptera; family Tortricidae; genus Pammene; species Pammene fasciana. The sequence continues at coordinate 11,934,892 of OU452276.1, read as the reverse complement.
AGGTAACATTATGTATTAAACACCGCGCACCTGCACTGCACAGGACGCAAATAAAGCCGAATACTTATTTTATTACAAAATTACTATATATGCATGCACTACAACTAAATCTATAGGTAGCTAAGTGTAAGTGTAAATATACCAAACAGACTTGTATTGCGTTTCCCATTCTTCAACTAGCTACAACTCTGCATGGACGTTTCAATGCTAAAATGTGGATTTACCATTATAAGTGTTAATTTTCATATAAATTTCATTTCGTTTATACTTTGCCACACCTTGTGCTTGGAAAGTCGGTGCAAAGTTAGCGTAGCCTGGCTCTATCGTATAGTTCGTAATTACATCACAATTCGTACATCATAATTTATGTAGTTTCATATGCCAGTCATATTAAAAAGAACCTACCAGCTCTCAAACAACTTAGTTCTGATGAGACTCTAGCACGATACCTATGTACCGTACACGTGTATGGTCTAAGTCTCCTACAACATTATAAGCAGATCAATCAGACCATATTATGTTTATGCTTCTGTCTGTGTATATCAGACATTTTACATGGAAACTATTGTTTAATAGTATATGAGATTTAACATGATACATACAGCCATGGCCAGAAGTGTTGAGCACCAATGCGATTTTCATACAAAACTGGAAAGTTTAGTCCATCGTTTCCATCTTTGTTTAAGTTATTTTGTCAATTAATTTAAACTAATAGGCATGTTTTGTTGAAGTTAGTAGTAACTTCATAGAATATTTGCAATATGTCGCACCGACTTAAATTTACATTTTTGGTACCTTCTGTTTTCATATTTTTTAAGTACCTTGAAAGTGTTATTAAGTGAAGTTTTCTATATTTATATATAAAATATAACATTTACCGTTACCGTACATTGTTAGGATAGGGAAATAATGCTTAACATCAAAATTGTAAACAAAAAACACCTATGCTCAACACTTCTGGCCAAGGCTGTATATTATAAGGTATTTTGAAGAAGCAAATTATGGGTTACGAAAATGTATAAAAAATTGTATACGAACACAGCACAAATTGATAAGGTAGTCATGACAAAAATGCTTTAACGAAACTTGCCCTTAACAGGATATTTCAAACTCAAACGAAAAACGCTCGTTCAAGGAAAGGACGTAAGTGCCGAGTGCCGTGTTTTTCATATACAAAGAACACTCTTTGACTTTTCTTTCTCGTATCCTATATGTAAGGAATGGTGATGGTTCTCTCACATGTGCTACAAATGTGCTGACGAAAATATTTCAAAATTGCGTAATTTTCCACCCTAATTTCGATTTTGTTTTTCCGAAATGGAAATTCCCTTTATTCTCGAGAAATTTTACCGGTATTAACACTTGTTTTTTTTTTACTTTTTGGTAGCTTTTCGCAACTAACGTAGGATTCATAATTCACTGGAGTGATTTGACAGCTCCTCGCATACAAAGCCGTTGTTAAATCACTCAGCTAAATTATGGATTCTACCTTAGCACATCTGATGCACGCATTTATGCATAAACACTGCCGGCCTATACTTATGATATTTGGCCGATTCTGTACAAAACAGCTTTTGATATTAACTACATTCACTGTATATACCTTATTATTGTTAATTTCTTTTTGTACAGACCTAGTGTACAGCAAGTTTAAGGTGGTGGATATAACAAACATGAAAAAGGTGGGTAAAATTCAATAATAAACTGCTTTAGGAATTTCTAGTAACACAATTATGCCAGATATTTATAATTCCGAAATGAACCGTACTTCCCTGTAAGAAAGTACGGTATCTATCTATGAAAATTGGAAAAATGAAATGGTTCGAAACACAGGTTTAGAAATTCCTTAATATTTTTTAAATATTGTAACTGCTAGTAATTAAGCAGTAAGGCGATGCCGGTGGTGTTTGCGATATATCATTTTATATTAACCACTAGCATTTCGATGAAGGAAAATATCGTAAGGAAACCTACATGTGCAACGAAATTCAAAGGCGTGTGTGAGGTACAGTCACCATCAAGAGCGGCCAGGTTACACAAAATATCTGAACATGCACTTTATCGCCTCGACAATAGAGGCGTTGTTCAGATATTTGTCACGACCTTGGCAGCTCCGATATATCTGATGGCGACTATATAGTCAGGAGCACAAGTACTTAAATAAAAATAATAATAAAAAGTGTGAGGTTTATTTTGAACACCTCACCAGCTTAGCTACTTCTGATGCTGACTTTACTAATTTCGCATTGGGCTAGTGTGAGTCAGAGGACTATAGCCCAAACCCTTTTGTAGAATGAGAAGTGTGCTGTGCCCAGGGGCCGTATTCTAACTTTAAAACACGCACAGACACGATCCAACTTTAATGCAAATCCAATGCAATAACAACACAATACCTACAGCTAACGCCTACACGTCTGAATCAAAAATGACGGAATTTGCTTGAAAATTACTGCGATGCAACTACAATACGACTTCAATATTGGTTGAGTGTTGGAGTTACGTTTAAGACAGATTGTGTTGTTAATGTATTGTTTATACATTTTAAAATTAGAATACGGCACCAGAAGTCCCTGCCCTGGTGGCCCTGGTGTTGCGGGCGTCTATGGGCGGCGGTAATTGCTTACCGTCAGGCGATTCGTCTGCTCGTTTGTCATTAAAAAAAAAAGAAGTGGGACAAATATGGTCTGGTGAGGTCGATGATGATTTAATGTTATTAACAAATCATTTCAGGATGTCAATGATAATGCAAATACCTCAAGTGGCATATTCGATACCAAAGTTCGTGATGGGTCTCGGCTGAGAACATACAAACGCAAACTGCGGAAGTTTGATCAGCGCCGGAAGTTCAGTAGTCTAGTTTAGCTGCTGTTGTGACTTCAATTATTACAGGGAACTAATATTGAACAATCTAATTGATCTGTGGATTTACGGAAGAGAAGAAAATTAGTCCCGCTATTTCAAATATTACCTTTTTCGTGTTTGTAACGTTGATAAGATTATAACATCATCCACATAGAAAATTATACAATCTTTTTTTTAAATTCTTTATTGTATTTCTCCCTACGTTTAAGAATATAAATCAATTTGAAATTTGTTCTGTTCTACAACACCAGGACGGTGTCTATTCTTGATTCTGGAATTTGTATAGACTTAACGATAATTTGATGTTAATAATAATTTAAGTTATTTCATATTGTACATACCTACCAACCTGTAAATTTTTAATAAAATAATGTAAAATATATGTTTTTCATTTTAGTTCATATCGTGTGTAAATCCAATATCAATGAATATATAGGCTGCGTTTCCACAAGATATGACCGAGGATGCGATGCGAGGAATGTGTCCATTAAGAAACAATCCTAGAGCTGCGCTTTACGAGGATAAACAAATGAAGTGATTCTATTGGTGCTTAACAAACATATTCCTCGTAATACATCCCCGCTCATCTCTGGTGGAAACGCAGCCTTAAATGGCGGTTAGCGTAGAACTTAAAGAATACCTACTAATACCTAAATTAAAATAACTATTATCGAAAATTACTTGAAACGGTTAGATTAGGTTAGTTGTTAGTTAGAAACAGAGGAAACATAATATAACTAAATGGGGTTTGAAACATGTTTATAAATAAGCAGGTTTATATTTAGTAGTTTTGTATGGGGAAGCTCTTAGTGTCAGGTTTATATTTAGTAGGCTGTTTTAGTTAGAAGGTTCTTTACCATAGGTTATATTTTGTTTGAATCAAGTGGTTTTTAGGGGAAGCCTATGTTCAGCAGTGGACGTCTTATGGCTGAGATGATGATGAATGATGAAGTGTTTTTTTTAGTTTGCTCATATTTGTTTTGAAAAGGGATACCTGTTCAGAAGTAAAATAAATAAATGCTTACGTAATTTTTTCAAGTTTTTATTTATCTTTAAAACTTCAATTCGCAGAAATAGAGAGCTTTCGAAGCGTCCCGAATTACAATAATTAAGTATTTACATTAAAATCATATGAGTCTTTAAAATTATTTAAAATGAGACACAATTTTCGGCGCTCACAATTACGTTTGGAGTAAATTAGATAAAAATTCGACATGTTGACATATTGAGTATAAATCGATGTTTGTAACAAATTAAAATGAAGAACATTAAAAACGTAATTTAGTAGCGATTGCTAATTACTGAATGCTATCCTAAATAACATATAATTAAAATTAAAAATGAGGTATGTACCAGTCAATACCATTACGTATATAATTACATTAATTACGGGAAACGTTTATGCTATAATACTTGATTTTAATAATAAGATTATGGTTTATACAAAAAAAACACTATTATGTCACATGTATAGATGAATCAATGTTTTTTTATGCCCGTTAAAATACGAAACATTTTAAATTACCTAAAATAAACAGCTTATTTTCACTGGTTTGATTCTGTTAGATAATTTCATACATGACATCAGGTATGATGAGTTACTTTATATCTAACGTAACTAAATATCTGCAAATTCACTTTAGGTAAATAAAAGTATGGCCTTAGGGCTTATTATTACTAAGATCAAGTATTACCAGCACACAAGTTGGCTTTTGATGTAATACTATTTGTTTAATTATTACGAACAAATCAGAAAACACTATTTAAATAAGGTTAAGAGACTAGATACTTATTTGTTTGTATTTAGGATTATGTGTGTCAATCCTAGAAATATTATTACTATAATCAATGTGATAAAAGGCAATATTAAAATCAAAATTATAATTAATTAAATTGTAACCTAGTAACCTATGAACTAAAAATGCCATTTTGTCCATATAATTTGAGTGAAAGTTACTTTAAATTATAAGTAGTGATGTAATAAGAACAGTCTTGTATTGATGAGTAAATAAAACCTCCTAACATACTCAGATTTTTCTAGTTGTCACCTGGTACTCAAATATTATGTTAATATAAGGGTGGCTTATTTGTATGACATGGTTGATTACTACGCAGAGATCACCAAAATGATTTACTAAGGTGAAAAGTAGTACTTAGTACTCAGACATTACACCACAAGAATATGGCACAATTAAGTAGACTCAATGCTGATATTTAAAATAGAAATGATTGCTGTAAGCCATTAAAATTTGCGAAATAACTTCTGAATAGAGTAAAAATTATAAACCCTCATTAATTTAAGGCGCAAAATGTTTGATTTTACCAAAACTAGTAAACAAACGAAATAATGCAAAGGTCATAAAATAAAATAATTTAGCTGTAATGTTCAATATTCAATAAAATCATACACTGTTCCCATTTTGTACCAAAAGTCCTAGTAGTATCAAAGTTTGCCATGAACACTACATTTTAGGCATTATGAGTTGGCACTTACAAAAATCAGTTTATGGATAATAACACGCATGTTACAGGCACAACATAGACACTGTTTTCTTTCTAAAGACAACATTTCGAGTCAGAATACTATATCTAAATTAAAACCAACTTACAATTGTAAATTACTATAACATGGCATTAATATTTCAGTCTATCGTTCAACTTCCAGAGCTTTTTCTTATATTTCAAATTAATATTAATATGTCGTGTTTGGAATGTAGGGCTAAAAAGAATGTTTAAAAGTTTGTTCTACATTTACATTACGCACACAAAATTATAACTAATTTTAATCATATCCAATTTTATCGAAACACATTAAAAACGAGAATAATAAGCATAAAAAGTTGTATAAAAATGGCACCACACTTAACACTGGGAATTTTTAGCAAAAAATAATCTCATATATACTAAGACGAGTTGGCCCCTACAAATCCAGCTTACGTTTCAATAGAAACTATCAACTATAACTAGCACACATTATTAAATAAGTTTGAATCACTGAGTCTCATTTGATGAGAAGCCTGCGCAAATTGGTCTTACTTTGCCTAGATCCAGCGGCACATGTTTTCTTTTTCCTCTTAGATGGACTGGGTCCGTCAAGGTCGAAACGAATACAGCTCTTACCTGGATGTCGGTCACAGGAGCAAAGCTTGCAGAACTGGTAAGCGCAAGTAGCTCGTGTACACGCTGCCCAAATCTCACCAGAAGGATCTTTCGTCACTTTGGCCGGCTGCTGACACCGCACGCATGCTAGTTGAATGCATACATCCAGGGATGCCGACTGTAATGAAAAAAAATGATCGTTAGTATAGTGGTGAGAATTGACTATGATAAATTCGTAATGTTTTAGAGATATTAGGTACATTAAACTGGGAACAGATAAAAAAATTCAGAGAAGAGATAACAATCATATCACCATTCATTATAATTTTAAGTACAACTTTAATTCTATGAATGTATTTATGAAAAAATGTACTATGACAGATTCCATCCTACTAAGAACTGTACGCCTAGCATATCAAGACTCGAAGTATGAAGTGACCAACGACTACGTAAGATATGCTAGCCCGCCTGAAAGGCTAAATTGGTAGATGTGAATAGTGCAGTTCTCTAAAAAATGCATACAAAAATTTGCGATGGTCTAAAGTACTTGGAAATTTTAATTGAGAGAAGTATTCGAACTGAACTTTACATACATTTGCAAACAGGCCAGGAACTGACAGATTAGTCCAGTTATCAGTACCTAACATCTTATCTCTTCAGAACAAAAGAGATGTGTAACCTTTTGACGCATGCCTATTATGATCAGGTTGATACACCATAACACCACACAAGGTTGAACCTTTAAGGGTTTAATCTCTTTTGTTCTATTGTTCTTAAGAGATAAGACAAACAATTGTTTTGATTTTTAAAATCCAAGTAAATTAATATCCAAAATCTACATACTTACATTAAAGTCTAAAATTGAAGAACTAAATAAAAGCAGCCACCCTCTGCCACAATAATTATTCTGAAGTGATAAGGCTGATATTTGAGGAATTACAATGCTTTTGGAAGTTATAATCACTGGCGTAGCTACCAGTGGCGGCGCGTCCATAGAACACGATTCCCATTGGCTTGCCTAAGTTTCAGGCGTCTAAGCAGTTTTCCTAGAAGCTCATGAAGAAATTTTAAGCCAATTTCAGCACCGGCTTGCCTAAGAAAAAATTTGACCCACCGCCACTGGTAGCTACTAAAGGGCCAGGCGGGGCACTGCCCTGGAGCCCCAAACCCTGATTAGCAAACCTCTTATTGAATATAAAGAGCTGTGTGTGTATGTGTGTGTGTGTGTGAAAAGTTTAGGGGTCCCAGTTTTTTTTTGTCCCAGGGCCCTTAGATAGATAGATAGTTTATTAATCAAAAAGTATACATGAAGTTAGAAAAACGAGCATAGAGTCAAAGTCAGCCAACAAAGCATGGAGCGAAGTATGCTGGGCATAAAACTAAGAGATCGACGTAGACTAACAGACATCCGAAATATAAGTAAAGTAGCAGATGTATCCCAGAAAATCAGAACACTCAAATGGAAATGGACGGGACACATGATGCGTTCAAAAAAGGATAAATGGACAAGAGAAGTCACAGAATGGTACCCAAGAGAAAAGAAAAGACCACGAAAAAATGCCAATGCTAGAAGCTTGAATTATATTTATGTTATAGGCCATCAAAAAGGCTATTATGTGTTAAAAAATTGGAGGTATCCCTCTCTAAGAAATTATGAAAAAAAAAAAATGAAAAATGTTAACCCTTAAAATAAAGAAACTGTCTATGGAATGTTATGCGGTTTATATTGACATATTGTCCGTCTTGGCTAAGTGTATTATATGTTTAAAGCACGAATTAATTAAATCTACAGAAGCGGAAATATTCATGAAAAATGATTTTTCTTAATTATTTTTTTTCTTGGAAAGTAAGAAGAGGAGAATGCTGTAATTTTGTATAAGTGTTACTAACAGCAGGGCCCATCATCACAAAAAAAATTAGCCGGAAAAGCTATTAAGGCACCAGATGTTGCCTTATCCTGCCATGGCCTTTATCACCTTGACAATATACGCATCGTTCAGATATTTGTGATCTTGGCCACTTGGATATATCTGATGGGACTGTACATAAGTTCAGTGATTCTGTGATAAAATAATGTATAAAAAAATATATTAGAAGCTTACCCGAGCGAATGTCTTGAATCTAATTGACCTCGGTGAAACTGGCGGGCTTCTTGGAGAACTAGGTGTAGTCTGAACATATTCAATATTGTGTATATCCCTAAGTTTCCTCCGGATATCAATAATGTTGATCTTAGGGCTACTTCTTTTGTTCTCTTGATTCTCCTTAGATAATCTCAAATGGGTCGTCAACTTTTCTCGGCCCTTTGATGAATCTGAACAAGCCTGGGACCATACGGGGCTGACCAAAGTGAAGTTAAAAATGTCTACTGGTGACATGAAACTCAATATCTTCTCAATAGCTGGTATACAGCGGACTGTTTTACTTAAGAGCTTGATGATATCAACCTTCTGATTGGGCTTGTACAGTACTGGAGCAGGACTTGGTGGTGGGTTTGTGACTACTGTCAAGCTTTGTGGCTCACAGGACAATGAGTGTGTCTCAAAATCTAGTTGTCTAGCAAACTTCCGAGGCTGCTGACTATTACCATTCAATGTTCTCAATGGGCTTGATTTATGGTTAGACTTGATCCTGTTCAATTTGCAGCTGCTTTTGCAAACTTTCTTTATGGGTGTAGATGGGAAAGACCATGAATAGGCATTGAAGTTATAAATGCTACTAGCATCATTGTAATCAGAACTGATCGGTGAGATTGAATAGTTGCCACTGTAGTTTGCCGACTCATTAACTTTTAACTTCTGTATTTGACCAGCTATTATGCTTGTTGGCGTTGGAATAGATCCACAGCTCTCATTAGGGTCTACATCATTTTGATATGGCCGTTTGACACCTCTCCTCTTCAGCCTTTCTGGGAAATTTTCATTGTTATTTGAGAAATTGGTTAGATCGTAGCATGGTCCAGGAGTAGTGTTGTAAAACCTGTGATGGATCTTTTGACTGTCACATGTTGATGCTTGAACAGTTACAGGATCTATGTTTTCTGTCGACAATTCTGAGCAATCGATGGAGCTAGGAGTAAAAGTATGGTATCCACTGTCTTCAGTCCTGCAACAGCTGACACTGTCGCAGGAAAGCACTGGGGTGGCGGGCTCCATCATATCAGAAAGTGTATCCATGTTGAATGCAATCTTAAAACGAAATAATATTTAGCTGCATTTCCGCGCCAACTTCACGTTATGGAAGTAAATATTTCTTCCCGCGTTGCCATGACTGTTTTTACCTCCAACAAGTCCAACATAACAAGCCGCCATCCATAATTATAGGTACAAAATATATAACGATCGCAGTTGACGGTTGACTTGACACGCCGCCGATGCTATCACAACTTGTTCGTTATTCGAAAATTCTAAACAATAAATTTAATTGCAGAATCAATCACAAAAATAGGATAATCAACTTAACTTAAAATTGTTAGATGCTAATAGAAATCCTTTAATTTGCATATAATATTCGGTTGTTTAGAAGCGCAACTTTGGCGTTGTTCTCTGACTTTTTTTTACTTGACTTGACATTTCAAAAATGACATTACCAATGTAAAAAAAAGTAAAGCCATTTACATAAAATAAAAACGAATAAAACCTAAAAATAAATTACAACTAACAAATCTTAAAAATAAACTAATACTAAACTAAACTAAAACCTACAAAATAAAAGTTACAAATAAAAAATGGGCTCCAAATCAGTGCCAAACGGAAGGGTGCCCAGAAGGCTAGCGGCATTGCCGCGCTGGACAGCAATGCCGATGCGTTGGACAAAGTATGCCCCAGCCTTCTGGTCACCCGTTGCGTCAATTAGGCGCTTGGCTAGGTCTTTGTAGATACCATAAGCTCCTGGTCCCCACGGTCCCAGTGTTTCCACCCCAAACGGCTCAAACATGCAACCAGTATCTATGGCTGCATATTTGCGCCGCTTGAGGTTTTCAGCCTTATCTGCGGCAGCCCCAGGCCTGGCTGATGTCCCTGGAAGGTGGGACGGCGCGAGGGTGTCGACGCACGTGGCATCCCAAACCAAAGGCTGTCCCAGCTTCCAGGGAACGAGGGTCATGCCGTCTGGTCTTTTGCCGTCGTCACGCGCTAGGCCCGTCGGTTCTAGGACAGACGGCGCTCCGGCGGTGACGAGGGCTCTACGTAAGATGTCGTTAAGACTGGCATGACGTGCTGTGCGGCCAGCACTCTTGTAGCATGAAAGACCGTGGAGACCAAATTTGGTAACGCTGGCGCCACAGTGGCACTTATGTGGAGCCACACATGCCGCCCCCAAGCTCAGTGATACGGCGAGCCTAAAAGTGCTTTTGGTGAGGAGTGTTCCGAGGTTTTTGGAAGGCAGCGCCTGCAACCATGCACCGGATTCCCATTTCGCTCCAGCAAGGAGACGAGCTCGCTCTGCAGGGCTGGTGGCCGTTTCATAGAGATTATCACGTACCAGCGTGCAGAGCGGCTCGTCCCATTGGTGTTGCGAATGGCGAACCTCGGGTAAGTATGAATGAACTTACGTAAGCCACTCAAGGTCACTGATGTCATTTCTATCAAGTGAGCTCAAAGAGCATGTGAAATGTGGAATGCAACCTCGTGCTACATGGTTTACATTTACAACAAATTTACTATCTCTGTTTTTCCACCGTGTAGTACTACCTTTATTGGCTACGCTAAAACGGCTATTACACATTGCAACCTGCAGGGCCCAATCTGTCATGTTGGAAGGTGTAATTAAAGGTAGGGCCTGTAGGGAGCTGAAGGAGGGTTAGGGAGAGGCAGGGTACACAACAGATTGGGCCCTGCAGGTTGCAATGTGTAATACCGCTTTAAGATTTAATTTTCTAACCGAGAACACTACAAATGACAGGCAGCACGAAACGTCATGCAATGCAATGCAAGTCAAGTCGCGAGTTTAATGTGTGAACGATTATTGTTTTATTTATTTATTAATATCAGCTTTGTTTATTGACTGTTTATATTGACTGTTGTACATAATATGGTTTAGTATGCAATCTATCCACCATATTCTACGATATTAGTTCACCTCTCTAAAAATGAGTAGCTTTAAACACATGAAGTACTTGTGCAGACTTTGTGCGAAAAGCGATGAGTTTTGTAAGGATTTACTGGAAGAAAGCAACAAAGACGTACTGAGTCTCATAAGAGATTTTATTCACATAACTGTGAGTATAAAACATTGCCTAAAGTTCTGCACGTCATTCTATACAATTGCTTATAAAAACGTATCTTTTTGTGTACAAGTTGAATTATAAGCTAATTAAGCAGGGACCATTTAACACATTCAAGCCTGATTAAAACTTTATTTTACAGATAAATGAAAATGATGATTTACCAACGCGAATATGCCTCAACTGTGAAGAGAAATTGGTATCCTTTCAGTTGTTTGTCTTGGAATGTTATAAAGTCCAAGATGATTACAGAAAACAATTTGATAAAGAGCAGTTCGACATTTGTACCAATTTGCAAATCAAGTTAGAGGAAAGCACAGACTATGGGACATCCTTAATAAAATCAGAGGTACATTAGTAAATAGTAAATATTTTTTTATTGAAACACAGTTAAACAGTTTACACGGGTTGTCTGGTGCATTCCAAACTAGGCTGAAGCCTGTATCTGGGAATGCACCATTTGTAGTAGTTATAAAACATGAAGATTATTAGTTATTATTAATTATTATAACATTATCCTTACATGTGTATGTCCTTGTGTAAGATTGTCCCCAAATATTTATATATACATTTTTTAGTATGTATTAGCCAAAAAATGCTTCATTAATCTATAAACATTATTTGTTTAGGTTAAAGATGAATTGACTGCTGAAGACATAGTATGTAAGTATTTGAAAATATATTTTTTTAGTAATTTAAAATCACTTTGTTTATGTACTGATTTAAACTCACACAATTTTTACTCATTATTTTGACAAAAACGGGACTTAATCGCGTACACTTACTTTGACTATTTTCTTGACGTTTCGAGCGTGTTCTAACACTCGTGGGCACATGCAGTCTGGTTACGAATTGTACTTTGTTTACATTAATTACAGACACTATATTTTTTAGGTGCTATCAGAACAAATGAAGCTTCATTATCTGAGTTTGAGGCAGTGGATTACAATGATGATATTGATTTAAATGATGATGTTGATGATGAAGATGAAGATGATTTAGATGACATAGCAATTGCATCACTAAAAGACATAAAGAAAAAGCGGATTAAAAAGAAAGTGATATCAGAGGAGGACTCTATAAAGTTTAGTGAGCTTTTAAAGCAGCCAAACTTGAAAGTAAAGGATTTTGTTAAGTAAGTTTTATGTTATACAAATGTTGATTCCTAAGAATAATGTTTTCATCACTCTTTAGGTTAGACTCTTAGAGTTTATACCTCTTAGAGGGTAAAAATGGGACCCTCTTACTAAGACTCTGCTGTCCGTCTGTCACCAGGCTGTATCTCATGAACCGTGATATTAAGACAGTTGAAATTTCACAAATGATGTGTTTCTGTTGCCGCTATAATATAAAATACTAAAAAATAAATATTTAAGGGGGCCCCCATACAACAGACATGATTTTTTTGCTGTGTTAATAGATAATGGTATGGGACCCTTCATGCGTGAGACCAACTCGCACTTGGCCGGTTTTTTCTAAAGTAAAGTAAATTATTTGCAGGTTAATATGTCATCTTTGTGGAGCAGAGTCAAATACTTGGAGTAACTTGCGTCTGCATTACTTCAACAATCATAGAAGCAAAGTTGTGGCCTACTGCCTTTGTGGTTATGCTATTAGATCGAAAAGTGTTTTATATAAACATTTCTCTCAGCACAAACTGGAGAGTCGAAAGATTAGAAGTGCTGAGAACCTGCTTGAAGACAGACCAGACAAATCACAATATTTTGATTTTAAAATCAGCGACTTTGTGAAGTAAGTTGGCTTCAGTAATGATTGTACGTACTCATTATAAGCATTCAAAAATGTATATATACTCAGTAACATAGTTTTGAACAAAATTTATCACTTACTAGTGCATAGTTCAAACCTTGAGTTCAGAAATCAACTGTAAGATCCTACAATTAGTTAGGCGGCATTTTATCTGTATTTATCTTGTTATTAGGCTTGCCTACACCTGGCGCACCACCTCGCGAGGAAATTGCCGCGCGAGGCACCTAGGCTAGTGTGGCCGTGCCTCGGCCGAGGCATTGCGTCCGCGCGTGCGTTGCCTCAGGCGAGGCTCGTCCACACTAACCGAGGTGCCTCGCGCGGCAATTTCCTCGCGAGGTGGTGCGCCAGATGGAGACTCGCCTATTAATTATGCTTTTTTTTCACCAACAGTTTCAATTGTAATGTCTGTGATAAGGAGTGTTCCAGTTGGTACAGTCTGAAGGCACATTGTGAAAGAGCACACAACATTCTGCCCGTAGTGCATTGCACTTGTGGTATTGCTCTGAAATCAAAGTCTGTTCTCTACAAACATTTAAATGATCACAAAAATCCAAATGTATTATCGTAAGTATTCAAATACTGGCTTTATTTATTCAAAATTGTTTACAGTAAAATGGGGACTGAATAAATTAGTGTTGTTGGATTTATGATTGTTATAGAAGCAGCATTATTTTTGGAGATAGAGAGAACTCTGAAAAGGTGTAGGTATTGCTAAACAATATTTCAACATACAAGTGGCGTTGTCAACGTCACCCTTATACGGTACTTACATATTAGAGTGTACACTGGTACCTACATGATATTTACAAGACTGTCCAGATTACGCGCGGCGAAGCGCCTGGCATGTACTCGTATATTCGCAGCAGCCGCGCTCAATGTGGACGTGCTTGCTGTGCGAGGCAATTTGGACATACACACGTGTTCTCTGGCGTATAACCGCGAACTACTTCGTTCGTTCGACCCTGTATTTGCGTCACTCTCTTTCGAACATGCAAGAGCGATAGAGACGGAGATAACGAAATTTTTATTTTCAACTTGGGCCCGTTGGTTTGCCGTGACCGCATTTAGCCACGCATAAACACGGTTTTTAATTAGGCATTTAATAATTCATTATTACTATTTTCAGTTGCGACAAATGCCCGCGAATAACGAAATCCTTAGCAGCGTTAAACAAACATAAAATGAAGCATGTCCCTAAATCAGAACGGAAATTCACATGTGAATCTTGTGATAAAATATTTACTACTAAGGATGCTTTAAAATCTCACGAACGATCACACATTCCAATAGAAGATAGGAAAATATACCATTGTGGTATTTGTAACATGAAGTAAGTTTGTATGGGCACCATATCTAATAAATTATTTTAAACACGATATTGACTCATTAAACAAAAACTAGACTTTATTGCGTTCACATTTTTCTAGTTAAATGTTGATACAATGCCTCGTCAGCCTGACTGTGACTAAGAGCGTAATGCCACATTCGAAACGTCAGGCGCAATAATAAAAGTACATAATAATAATGCGATAAAGAGTCGTTTTAGATTAAATTACAGTTAATAAGTTAAATTGATTATAATATATAAAATTTCTGACCAGTCAGTACATCACCAGTAATCTAATATTATTGCTAGGTTCACAACCCGTTCTTCGGCGGCGTCACATAAACGCGTGGTACACGACAAGATTAAAAGCTACGTGTGCGACTTGTGCGGGTACGCGTGCGGCACCAACGGCGAGCTGCGGCAACACCGCGCCATCCACTCCGACGACAAGCCCTTCGTGTGCAGGACGTGCAACAAACCGTGAGCCCTCTGTCTATTCTATATACTTGTAGTGCACCAACACAAACGCGTGTTACAAGATCAAGAGCTACTTGTGCGACCTGTGCGGGTACGCGTGCACCAACGGCGAGCTGCGGCAACACCGCGCCACATACTTCGACGACAAGCCCTTCGTGTGCAGGACGTGCAACAAGCCGTCAGTACTCTATCTATTCTATACACTTGTAGCGCACAAATACAAGCGTGTGTTACAAGATCGAGAACTACGCCTGCGAGCTGTGGCCGGCGCACTCAGACTATAAATTGATCGAATTTAAATGTTTAAAAAACTCGACTGCGGCATAACTTGGCAAACTATTTAATTTTCACATCCTCTTTGTTTTTTTTAATATGCTTTATACCACTTCCACAATCTACACGAATCTAATAATACTAACTTAACTTACACGTCGTAAACCGCCAAACGACGGTGTAGGGTGCAGAGCGTGCCAAAGAAATATACATACGTACATAGTACTCTTAAAACAACTCTAAATATCCTTCGGCATTCGGGTAAAAAACGCTTCGGGGAACTAAGTTACTACTGACTTTTAGAACACATTTTCTAATCGTATTGTGCAGGTAAATAATGTCAACAACTTCAAATCTCGTCATTATAAACCTTTGTTCCAGATTCAAAACATACTCGAATCTCAAAACCCACATGGACATCCACGAACAGACTTCCTACTCGTGCTACGTGTGCAACCGCGTGCTGAACAGCCGGCGGACGTTGAGGAAACATCTGCTCGTGCACGAGGACAAGTGCCGGCACGTCTGCTCCTATTGCAACAAGGCGTTCAAGAGGAGGCAGACTTTGAAGGTTGGTTATTCTTGTTTTGACATACATATGTATTATGAAGAATACACGGATAGGGATTGGATTGGTATACGTGACCCTCTGCGACGATTACCAGCCAAATCGACCTTTTTTACGATTTACTCAGGTCGATAACTGACCGGCCGGGGATGACAATTTGTATGCTCATTCTTCATCAAATACAGAACTGGAAATTGAAGGGGGAGTGAAAAAAGGTGAAGTTGGTTTAGTTCGAGTTGCACAGGGCGGTTTCACAACACGTCGGGAGCTTAAATACCACGAGTCATCCGGCTGCCTCTAGGATACTCGTTCTTCAACTACACGCCATTTTCTGAATATATGCGATAGACATAAAATCAAACATTGATATTTAAATAAATATAGAATGTAACTACTGTATAGAAGTCATAATTCCTTTGCCTTTAGTAAGAGTTGTCCCAACTCCAGCCGCATGTTAATTGTGCATTGAAATCACACATATATTGTCCAGGTCCACATGTACACTCACACGGGCGACAAACCGCTCTCGTGCAAATGGTGTGATGAACGATTCGCGTACGCTTCCACTTTGCGGTCCCACCGTCTGCGCTGCCACCCCGACAAGATGGCGACGCAGATGAACGAGCAGTACGTGTATCGGCACGTCAACATGTTGCAGCAGGTACGTCACCCGTGTAGTATACTGTCTATAGCCTGTCGTAAGCGTCATCTTTGTGGTCCTACCGGCTGCGCTGCCACTCCGACGAGATGGCGGCGCAGATGAACGAGCAGTACGTCTACCGGCACGTCAACATGTTGCAGCAGGTACGTCCCCCGTGTAGTATACTGTCTATAGGCTGTCGTAAGCGTCATCTTTGCGGTCCCACCGGCTGCGCTGCCACCCCGACAAGATGGCGGCGCAGATGAACGAGCAGTACGTCTACCGGCACGTCAACATGTTGCAGCAGGTACGTCCCCCGTGTAGTATACTGTCTATAGGCTGTCGTAAGCGTCATCTTTGCGGTCCCACCGGCTGCGCTGCCACCCCGACAAGATGGCGGCGCAGATGAACGAGCAGTACGTCTACCGGCACGTCAACATGTTGCAGCAGGTACGTCCCCCGTGTAGTATACTGTCTATAGGCTGTCGTAAGCGTCATCTTTGCGGTCCCACCGGCTGCGCTGCCACCCCGACAAGATGGCGGCGCAGATGAACGAGCAGTACGTCTACCGGCACGTCAACATGTTGCAGCAGGTACGTCCCCCGTGTAGTATACTGTCTATAGGCTGTCGTAAGCGTCATCTTTGCGGTCCCACCGGCTGCGCTGCCACCCCGACAAGATGGCGGCGCAGATGAACGAGCAGTACGTCTACCGGCACGTCAATATGTTGCAGCAGGTACGTCCCCCGTGTAGTATACTGTCTATAGGCTGTCGTAAGCGTCATCTTTGCGGTCCCACCGGCTGCGCTGCCACCCCGACAAGATGGCGGCGCAGATGAACGAGCAGTACGTCTACCGGCACGTCAACATGTTGCAGCAGGTACGTCCCCCGTGTAGTATACTGTCTATAGGCTGTCGTAAGCGTCATCTTTGCGGTCCCACCGGCTGCGCTGCCACCCCGACAAGATGGCGGCGCAGATGAACGAGCAGTACGTCTACCGGCACGTCAACATGTTGCAGCAGGCACGTCACCCGCATAGTATACTGTCTATAGCGTGTCGCAAGTGTCATCTTTGCGGTCCCACCACCGCTGCTACCCCGATACGACTACGGTTCAAGCTTTTTCCAAAAATCGTCAAAAATCGATGACGTAATTTATGCACAGCCCCCTACCATTTTAAGTTTATAAAATACCTAAAACTTCTTTGTGATGTTCTGAACTGAATGTTTACACGCAGCACAGAATGATAAAGCTGCCGCTGCCTCACGCCCTGCCCGTAGTGCCCGTCCCGCGAGCCCGTCTCGTATGTCTCACTGAGTTGTACCCACTCTGTTTCCCTCTAGAATAAATTACGTCCATTGTATTAGATAGTTTCAAAGTTACCCTTTGTTTAGACTTGTTTAAACTTTTGTTTGTCGAAAATTCGAAATTGTATAAACTTACTAATTGTACTTGGATAACTTTTACTGGAGCTCGTTAAAACGTGAATAAGTAAATTATATTATAAGTTAAATTTATTTTCAGGATTACATCAAAGCTGACGTTGCCGCCATTAACGCTAAGAATGAAGTAGAGGCTATTTAAAGAATAAGTTTAGTAATCCGCCAGCTGATTCTATTTAAGGTATTAACTTTTACATGTTAATATTATAGCCTTTTTGGTTTAATGAGAATAAAAAAATATCTTAATTAGTGTGAGTATTCATTTATTTATAGTAGAAGTTGTATTTAATCCCTAGTAAGACCTAGTTTTCTATTTTCAAATTAAATATAAGTAGCGTTATTATAAATTACTGCTTACTTACATTAAGTCTTGCGATTAGATAGTCGAGCGCTCCTTGTGCACATTTGGGATGTAATGAAACCAACTATAGGGTGCGGAGTGAAGTAGTATTTGTATTTATAATAGTTGTCTTATTATTAAGTATTTAAAGTTAATACGAGGTATTACAAAAGTGCTGGTGATCCGCTTAAAGGTTGATTTAGACGAAGACTATTTTCAGCCGCCTAAATCCCGCCGCCAGTGACGAGCAAACCGACAGTAAGTCGTTTACACGGTGCCTTTTCCGTACCAATAATTAGCACGCCGCCACAGCCGACGGTGCTAGTTTTTGCGCCAGTCTTTCTACGCTAGGATCACCATCATTTAAAATGAATTCAGGAGTTCTGAATTTAAAAAAGCAATGTATAACCAAACCATCCAGCTCCTCTCGTAATAACGCGAGGAGCTGATTAATATGTTGGAGGAAGAAATACATAAGAAGAAACGAATTTGGGTAAGAAAATGGATTGGTGACAGATATGCAACTGGAGCCTCAGCTTTGATTTTGAAACAGTGAAGATTGCCAGATCCCTCAGAGTACAGGTTGGCGTTACGACTAACTGCTGAAAATTTTGATTTTTCATAATTTTACCGGAAGAAGGTACACTCTATTTACGGCACGGCACGGAGGCGTGCTAGCGACTGGCAGCGACGTGTTTACACGACGAGTCCGAAAAATAGGCGCGGGGGCAGCGAGAGACGCGGGAGGGGGTCACTGGCGCCTAAAAATAGCCGTGTGTTCTATTCCGTGCCTACGCTGGCATGCCGCAAAAAAATGGCGCCGAAAGTGTTTATACGGTTACGGTGCCATTTTAGGCGGCGTAAAGTAGGCGGCTGAAAATAGGCTTCGTCTAAATCAACCTTTAGGGTAAAATAATTACCGTATTCTGATTAACAAAATCTACAAAAAGAAGAAAAAAATTGTTTTGGCGCGAAAGAAACGGTTCTGTCTGTATAGAGAGCGGGCCGCTGGGACGATGTATCTAGGAAAAAGTCGTATCCAATTAATTTGCTTCCTACTATTTCCTTGTCGGAATACGATACTAATGATACCCTTAAACTAATCACCAGGATGTTTCTTCTTGTAGATTTCTATAAGTAGTTACCTAGTTAGGTATATGACAGAACTAGACGGATAGATATCAAGGGGGGAGGCTTTTGCTTAGCAGTGGGACACACTATAGGCTATTAATATAACTACATGGCTGTAAGTAGCCTCGCCGAGTCGTGATAAAAATGGGTCATCTATTGTGGCCGTATGTTTTCATTGATCTAAATGCAGCGCTGAATGAAGCGAGCGCTTGAAAGCGAACTGGCGTTTGTTTGCTCCGCGCTTTGCTGCACCGGCCTGTTATGTAAGACCACTTACTAAAAATGTAACGCTTATAAATGTTTCAAGTAAGAATAGTAGCTTTTACCTATACCTAACCGTGGACGTAGACGATATCGTCACGATAAACCAGGGGAGTCAAATGTATTAGATTGTAAGGCGATTATCACGACTGACGCCGCAACCGCATGCGGCGACGCGATGGTGTGCAAACGTGACACATGCAGAGCGCTGACTCGCTCGCGCACCGGCGCCGCATGTGGAAACCGCAGCAGTGTGAAAGTCGCCTAACATGCAGTCGTTTTTAACAGAGGCTGTCAACGTGACGTCCACGATATTCCGTTACCGTTGACGATGATAAGGTTAAGGCATACGACTTCATAGAATTTGGTGTCTAGCCTTAACGTAACGATTTCGACGACGCCAACGGTAAAGTGTAACTACGGAACCCTAAAAACGATCAACCAATTATTTATAACATCACTAGCAGTTGCCCGCGGCTTCGCCCGCGTACATTATGATTAATGCAGATTTCTACTCTTGAATAAAAGTTTTTCCCCGCGACTTCCTTTGCGTAGAATTAGTAATTGACCCCCCTTTTTACCCTCTTAGGGAATGACTTCTAGGATAACTACTATGTATCCATCCCCAGAACTCAAACTATCTCTATACAAAGTTTCATCTAAATCGTTCACGTTTAAAAATTCCCCATGCAATCTTGCAACCCCCGTTTCACACTTAACCTTTAGGGCTGATTTTCGAGATAAAAACTATTTTATGTTCCTTCTCGGGACTCAAACTATCTGTATGCTAATAAGCATTAAGTTTCATCTAAATCGGTCCAGATGTTAAAAATTTCCTAATCAAAATTCCAACCCCTTTTTCACTCCTTCAAGGGATGATTTTCGGAATGAAAACAACCCTTAGTCATTTGCAGGGATTCACACTTACTATATCCCAATTTTCGTCTAAATCGGTTCGACGGTTTAAAATTCCCTATACAAACCTGCAACCCCCGTTTCACCCTTAACTTTTTTACCTTTAAGGGTAGTTTTCGCGAAAAAAACTAATTTTTGTTCCTCCCCGGGCCTCAAACTATCTGTATACCAAGTTTCATCTAAATCGGTTCAGCTGTGAAAAAATCCTATACAAACTACCAACCCTCCTTTCACCCCTTTACAGGTTAATTTTTTCAATGAAAATAATCCTTAGTCGTTTCCCGGGGTTCAAACTATCTATTATATCATGTTTCATTTAAATCGGTTCAACGGTTAAAAATTCTCTATACAACCTTCCAATCCCCTTTTCACCCCCTTAAGGGCTGATTTTCGGTATAGAAACTACCCTATCTCCTTTCCCGGAATTAAAATTATTTCTTTACCAAAATTTCGAAATTGATGCCATTTTCGTACTTAATTAACGTCCCAAAATACCATAAATCGACTCCCATATTGATATTTAGTCATTTCAACCCTATCGCACCCGAACAGGGGGATGATATTTCACACCCGCCACGTTGTATCAAAAAATCATTGGTGTTTTCGTAATCAGCGACCCGATAAACCATAGAAACGATACCCATGTTGATTTTCAGACTTTGTCACCCCCATTTCCCCCATTATGGGGTTGAATTTTCAAAAAACCTGAAACACGTGTTTACTCATTTATTATTAGGGATACTCCTGTGAAGTTTCAAATAAAACAGTCTAACAAATCTTGTTTCCCTATACAAACTTTGGACCCCCATTTCACCCCCTGGGGGACGATATTTTACACCTGCCACGTTGTATAATAAAATGGTTGTTGTTTTCGTAATCAGCGACCCGATAAACCATAGAAACGATACCCATATTGATTTTCAGACTTTTTCACCCCCATTTCCCCCTTTAAGGAGTTAAATTTTCAAAAAACCTGAAACACGTGTTTACTCATTTATTATTAGGAATACTCCTGTGAAGTTTCAAATAAAACAGTCTAACTAATCTTGTTTCCCTATACAAACTTTGGACCCCCATTTCACCCCCTGGGGGACGATATTTTACACCTGCCACGTTGTATAATAAAATGGTTGTTGTTTTCGTAATCAGCGACCCGATAAACCATAGAAACGATACCCATATTGATTTTCAGACTTCTTCACCCCCATTTTCCCCTTTAAGGAGTTGAATTTTCAAAAAAGCTGAAACACGTGTTTACTCATTTATTGTTAGAAATACTCCGGTGAAGTTTCAAATAAAATAGTCTAACTAATCTTGTTTCCCTATACAAACTTTGGACCCCCATTTCACCCCCTGGGGGATGATATTTTACACCTGCCACGTTGTATATAAAAATGGTTGTTGTTTTCGTAATCAGCGACCCGATAAACCATAGAAACGATACCCATATTGATTTTCAGACTTTTTCATCCCCATTTCCTCCTTTAAGAAGTTGAATTTTCAAAAAAGCTGAAACACGTGTTTACTCATTTATTGTTAGAAATACTCTGGTGAAGTTTCAAATAAAATAGTCTTTTGTTTCCCCATACAAACTTTGGACCCCCATTTCACCCCCTTACGGGGTGAATTTTGAAAAATCCTTTCTTAGTGCACCCCTAGACCTTATAAGGGACCTACGTGCCAAATTTGGAAACTCTAGACCCAGCGGTTTAGGCTGTGCGTTGATATGTCAGTCAGTCAGTCAGTCAGTCAGTCAGTCAGTCAGTTTCTTCTTTTATATATTTAGATTATTCCAGATTACTAAGGCGTTATTGTCATAAGGTCATTCAGCGCTAACCACGTTTCATTGTCCTCACGCCTCTACGCAGTATTTTTGCAACATAGCGGGAAACCGCTACGGCGTAGCGCTACGGCTGAAGCGTATCAGCGAACGATTTGAAGTTCATTTTAAAAATTTGGCTTGATTTCTTTAAAAAAAAATCGAGCGATGAGTAGCAATTCAACTTCAAAGATCAGATTTTAATTTGATATTTAATTGACATTCGGTACTCGCAGTGCATCTTGCATATACTTAACCCAGGAAGACATAATGAGGTAAACACCCAATCAATATCATATTTAAGAATTGTAATACGCCTCTTATTATTTATTAGCATACCTGGGATAACTCGGGGCATCTATACGAAAGTGATGTAGCAAAATATTTTATCGTCAAAAAATATATCGATGCTAATGACAACATAAAATTTTATTCTACATATAGGTATAAATATTACATATTTACTCGTCATTTTTTAATTAAAAAAATTAAAACATGCATTTAAATGTTTATTTTAAAATAGTTCTCGTGAAAAACTGTATTTTTCTTGCCAATATTTTGATGACTATCGGATTTAACGTGACGCGTGACATTATATTTTTTCGGGAGAAAACTGACATTGCATTTAGTGCAAAATAATTTTGACTCACGTAGTTGTATGTCAGGATATTCACTAATCCACGAGTTAATATAATATTCGCGTGGGCGTGGATGTTTCTTGGGCGGCATGATTAAATTGGACTTCGTAAAAACCGTATTCTTACTCTAGGACATGAATGGTACTGACAGTAAATTGTCATTTTGATTGAAATGACATCCGCATACTTTTATTATCTTAAGAGGCTCGATATCACATAATATGACATCGAACCTCTTTATAGTAGGTAATCGAGAATGTTCAATGAGCTCATGTATTAATTTAATTATATCGACATTTTTTTTTATCGATATCAAATCTCTAGAACTTGCCCCGAGTTATCCCAGGTATGTTTATTAGGTTCGTAACCTAGTGATTTTAAGTTAAGTTAGAAACGGTAGAATCAAGTCAATTCCTACGCAACTGCAACAAATCATACCTACCTAGGTACCTATGCATTGTTTTGAGTTAAAGCCACGGACCTTAATAAGGTCTATGGTTAAAGCTTATCAGCAGAGTACGACAGTAAGTACCTATACAAAACCAACAAGATACCTATGTACTTACAAATATGTTGATAAAATGTTAACAAGTGAGTACAGCCGTATGCAGTGATAATAGTGTTACGAGTAGTATGTCTCACGAAAGTTTAAATTCAATAAAATGTTAACGAAGTTTTATACTTATACAAGGTGTAACAAAAATACTGGTGATCCTTTTAAGGGCTTAATCATATTCTAATTACGAAAAACTTAGAAAAAAACGATTGTCTCGCAAAAAAAAAAAATATTTTGTATGGAGGTTGGGCCGGCTGCAATTTTTTTTTCGCGTTCAAAAAAAATTTCTCCTGTTTTTAATTACTCGCAATACGATACCAATTATGCCCTTAAACGGATCACCAGTATTTTTGTTACACCCTGTATGTAATTTATTGTAGCCACGAGTGTGATGTAGCGTAGCGCATCGATCGGCACAACTAGATAGAAGTGATAGTTGGGGTGACCTCGGTTCGTGCTCAAGGGTTCAGGTCGCACGATACGCTTATCTTATTCTGTCTCGGTAAGTAGAACAGTCACGAAACAAAGAATTATAGGGAGGGAGCGTCTTCAACAATAAAGGTAAGATACACTTTACAGTACATCGCGATAGCGCAACCACAGTACGACTGACAAAACAGTACCTTACTGCCAGACTTGTTCACGGATGCATCGTCTTGTAGTGTCTTCAAATACCGGACCAGGTTAGTAAGCTACCTTTTACGTGTAGGTAAAGACACTTAAGTTGAGCGCGCCCCAAACATCTTTGGAAATGTAATACTGTGTAATAAATATACTCTGGCGTAACGACCATTAGGTATTTCCATAATTTAATCCGGGTGACAGTCGAAATAAATGCGTTTCATTGCATAACGCACTGCTGGCGCTGCGGTGATTCCAGAAATTGCAAATTTAATCTGCAATGCGCTAATGAATAAAGTTTATACGAAATTAGTTACGCGATTACGGTAACTGTGTAGTTGTGAACTTATTCGCTGCCGAGTGAATCTTGGAGCGTTACGCCGTAGCTTTTATGTAATAGGTGCAAAATCGTGATCAATATCTTTAACTGTATCCATTCAGGTTTGAAAAGTATCATATCGTCTTCATTCCAGTGTGATCCTATATGAAATGAAATGAATGTCACATTGGGATCAAATCTATATAATATTTGTTAAGTCTGAATACTGCATAATGGCATTTTTTTATGACCTCGATCAACCTACCTTTACAAGCAAACGAAGAGAAAAAAAGAACCCGCGATCAAAATTTTCTGAATTTGCCGTCTCATTGCAGTCCTTTTATAGAGGCTAATAAAATGTGACAACATTTTATCTACGACATAAAACTTTCAATGTTTCATGAATAGGAACGCGAGTGCTTTTACAGCATGAAATTCATTTATGATCCCATTTGTCAAAATTGCTTCAGCTCACATAAGCACAGCATGAATGCAGAACAGGCAATGTGGCTTGCACCGCTGACGCTGGCAGCGGTAAGCGGTGACGAGGAAAGTGAAGCGAGGCATTGACGGCGCGGATTCATGCGGCGATAAGGCTTTTATCGCAGTATAAAAGGTGGTAAATGCATGTTTATTGTTCTGTTCATAGGCTGTTTTCTCGTGCGGGGTAGTGAGGGCGACAGCGGCTGGCGCGTCGCCAGGCCTCGCATGTGTGGGTAATTCTGTTACTTATCGAAAGGTTTGCTACTTGCGAACCAGTATAGTGTGATCTCTGATTATTAGAATTCCTTCTTATTTGAAGGTTTTTGTCAATAAAAGCAATATGACCAAGGTCATTGCATGCCTAAATGGTCCTTTGTATTGTTTCCATCTTTGTCTCTGATGAGGCATCTTCACTTACGAACTTAGGTAATTGATGTCAAAATCATACCATTTTGTTGTCAATCTGTCGTGGAACCCACTCGTACTTATATATTGATGCGAGATAGAATCGATACTCATGGCTGAATCATATAAATATATATTCAATTTTGAACTCAGTAAGTAGGTTACTTCTTCGCCTAGGAGAGTGCCCGCTATCCACAGTCCACAGCCACAAGTCCTGTGCTTTGCGTATGCAACCGTTATCTCTATACCCTACCATTGCACTTGTTTTAAGGATTTGTACGTGACATAGTGATTAACTCAACACTGGATTGTCTCAAAAGAACGCCTAGCGTGGTAGCGAGCAACATTAGTAATAGCAACTCGGCTGCTCTCGCTGTCCCGCAGTCCGCTCGGCGCTCTAATATGACCTCGTAAGCTGAACAAACATAAGTAAATTACATAAAATGGTATGAATTATTTATATACAAGCATAATTGAATGGAATCCATTCTACGTAAACCCGTAATATAAGAGCTACATAAGTGGTCACGAAAGTAAACCGAATTACTTAATACCTATTCCATTTTTATGAAGCTAGGTACTTACAACCTACTCGTATAAGATATGGAGGACCGAGTAAAGTTGGGAGTAGGTAGAGTACCTTTAAAATACCTCTGTAGGTTTTTACTGTCATATTAAGTGGTTGGTCATTGTATCCGCGGCGTCATAATAAACAGATTCTACTGTACCTACACAATTTTTTTATTAGTTCCTAGTAATTGTTGTTAAGTAGTTTGGTAGAGATGTATTGAAATGTTGTACATACCTATTTAAATAGAGTTACCATAAATCTAATTTATTTGGCGCTAAGGTTATATCACAGCAAATAATTCGTAAACCCATGTCAATAATGTAATGTGAAGGCTATCAGCTCCCGTTTTTTTGCGCGAGTTTTCGCCTACACACTGTTCAAAATATTTGTAGTGTTATCTTTTAATTTTCAATGTTGCTTTATGTGGCACCTGTTAAAGGTTAATGAGTAGCGTTGCGTCTAGCAATCCCGGGTATTATTAATTGCGTCTCACGCTACACTGTTATTACTGAGTAATAAGAAGCGCCGTAATCCCAGTCAGCTAAGCTCCCAGAGGTGAGCTGCTGATTATTAATGAAATACGATCGCAGTGGCGTTTACCCTAAACGCCGGTAAACGTACTCAAGTCGCGAGATAGGTGCTGTTTACTAACTCCCAGGAACTTATACAGGATGTCCGGGTATCCGAAGGCTTAACCTGATAAATATCAATGGATTGCTGAAAGCAATTAGTTTAATTATGCATTTTATTTGCAAGCCAAAAGTTGATAAAAGGTAGAAGTGTATGAGGCATTTATAATAATCTGGCAATTTAGGAATCGTTGCAGATGCATATTTTTTAATACACTTAGTACAGTCAACGCCTCACTAGGTATACACTTTTGAACCTTATTCCGCTGTAATAACGTTCAAAAGTGTATAGCTAGTGAGGCGTTGTGTGTACCTGTGAGAAAAATTTCACGTGTGTCTTTAATGGCATCGTATTGGCACGAGTTAGTTCACACGGTCTGCGAAAAAGGCATTAGTGTGACAATCGTCTCGCGCAGTAGATAATTGTAATGTTAGTGGTTATTTTAGTAGGCATTATTATCGCTATCTAGGAATTGTTAGGTATTTATTTATTTATTAGCATTGGTCAGGTAATTGGGATTGTTGTATTATGGGACACTGAACTGAATTGGAAAATATAATTTTGAATTTTGCGTCCCGATTCGATTCATATATGCATCCGCTTGTCTTGAAAACATATGCTTGCCCCGATTTATTGAGTTTAGCAATAACTTTATACAACAAGCAATATAATGTGCAATGGTCGGCGGGGGTGAGCTGTTTTCATATTAATTTGACACGACATACGTCAAATTACTATGAAAACAGCTCACCCCCGCCGACCTCTGATAATGTGTATAGGTAGGTTAGTCCTGGTTATTTCCCGCGGCTCGTTAAACAAGTTCGTTTATATTTATATTACCTACCAAAATTATTATATTTATTTATCGCCAACCGGAGCCAAAAAGGGCTTTCAAACATAATATTGCGCTTTGTTCCTCCTGTGCCTGTATTTGATGTATGGTACCTAGTGTTGCTTTTAAAAACATACCGCTTACTATTTGGTTATCACGAGAAAGCTTTTTTAAAAGCTTGATAGGTATATTTATTTCGTATTTAAATTTCATAACATATTGAACACCATTTATTTATGTCTCCTAATCGTTACGGACTAATACGAGTATTCGAGTATATTGCAAAGTATCCCCATCTTCAAGGAAAACACACTTTTAGAAAACACCCTATACATAGTATAACTAGTTAGCGTCTTATTTTACCTTACCTTCATTCCAGTGAGGTATATATTTAATCTCGTAAGCATTGGATTAACTTGCAATCTAACCAACCTCCGGTGCTACAGCCGTAGGCGAGGCAGAGATTAACACTAAAGTCATTAGCAATAGTAAATACGGCACGAGTAGTTTATACGCGTAGACGCGAGCGTACTTAAGTACTTAGTTCGATCGTGTTTAAGTTCTACGTGTTCGATATGATAACAAATATTGATTTTGTACGTAATTCACTTGACGTTCTATATTTGAAGGTATACCTATTTGTTTGAGTTTAATCTCGCCCCTCGTGTTTTTTTGTTGTACAGTAATAGTTAAATTACAGTATAGAGGCCGGGAAAATAGGGATTCCTTTCAAAGTAGGTATAAATAGAAATTCGGGACCGGGAATCAGTTATCACACCAAGTTATGTAGAGTGCTTTTCTAAAACAGTAACTTACATTAAATCAGTTATTAGAAGTTATTGTGAGATTAGAGCTCTAATATTTTTAATGTAGAGAATAGTGAAAATACGATAGCGGACGATTCATTTTTATAAACTTAAACTGCCGTCTTTAACTGTACAATTCCTGGTCACTGTTCCGTATGATGATAATTATGTATCTATAAGAAACCAGGTTCCTACATTCATAGGTATCTAACAGTGGGTTCTATAAAATCCAGCCAGGTGCTCCGAAAACAGACAAGTAAGTAATTTTCCTAAGTTACCTACAGGATGAAAAGTGACGGCTCGTTACTTTACTTGCGTGCGAGGTGGTTTTCAGATCTAAATATATTGCACCAACTTACTTATGCTTATGAGGTGCCATTGCCGCCATAATATAAATAGCATTGCCCTTTTGATATTATGAAATGAGTAATGGTCGGTCTGCTTACCTATTATGTTATGCTTTAGTACCTACTATATTATTTGCATGTACCTACTACGTAGGTATTTGTTTTTTCTCTACTTATTGGAAATTGACATGATGTACCTTAATTGTCCGTCTATTTAGTAGGTAGGTACCTGCTAAAGATGCAGGATTATAATTATATGTACAATACAATAATTATTCTTTATTGCATCACACAAAGAAAAAGAAGTACAGACACAGTAAATACAGGTACAGTAGGTATATATGACTCCGTAAAATTGTAAATACCGTTCGTTTATAATCTAACTAGCGAGATTGTAAACTATAGAAAAACTGTGAACCGTAACGTACTGCTTATTACAATTTAACGTTTTATTTTTCGTTAGATTATAAACTATCGACTAGGAACCGTCATATTGTCAAACGTAAAGCTTCTCACGCTAATTGGTCGGTCTTACAATATAGGTCGTTAAGTTTTCATAAACTTAGCAATTAAAGTTAAATTAGCAGTTAAATTGTAAGCGGTACGTTACGGTTAACAATCTTTCGATAGTTTACAATCTCTCTAGTTAGATTATAAACTAACGGTTTTGTCAATTTTACGGTGACATATATATAGTTTTGGTACACACTTTTTATTCCTGACTATATACTGTACTTGCTGTTGTCTGCACGTCGTCAGTTGCTCTAAACCTTTGTAATGAGCCCTAACTCGGTATGGTTACGGGGAAGCAGTTCCTAAGGAAATCTTCTGATCAGCTCCATTCTAGTTAAGTTATTGCATTTTTTATATAAAATACGGAAGTACACCTAGCTCAATGAAATACCGGAAAGAGCTTAAATTTAACTTACCCGGAAAGTGGCTTTTGAATCAACATCATTATCTCTTCTTTTGTATGCCAAACATTGTCGAAATACAATTAAAACTTGTATCAAACTTGAAAGTACTTACCTTTTATGGCGATAATATTGACAAATATAGCACTCTACATTTACAAAGATTGCGTGTGTAATGCGGCTTGACTGTCTGTGACGGCTCCTCTACATGATGGGCCATCATAGCGCAGCTATGCGTTAGAGGGAGCTAACGATATTGCGATCTCGTTCCGTCGTATAGCTGCGTCCCTGTGATGGCCCATCATGTAGAGCCAGCCTGATGAGATGATATATTGCACAAGGGAAAATATAATAATATGAAAAACTACCTGGATATTACCTTAGCATATTTTCTGTCTTCCGTATGCATACATATAAACCTAAGGAAGTGAAGATATAACTTGGGTAATGTTTTATAAAATCCAAGATTTATTTTCTCCTATAATTTTTAAAAATTTTCACTTATAAGCTTTTTCTCCTAACTAAGGACGTATAATGATTTGATTAACATAATGCTTAGTTTTGTTTTTTACAAAAAATTAACTTTTGGTAGAGGGATATATTCACAATTTTTTGTTTGTATATCGTACAATTTTGCAATAGCTATACCTACCTAATAAGTTCAAATATTGCAGAGAAAACTAGAGCTGTGGTATTGTAAGTTCCTCTTGATCGTCATAAGTTTGTTTATTTAACATTAGGGTTCGTGTAGTTATTTATTACAAATACACATGTCAATACGAACAAATATAAAACACGAACAAGTTTTACCTCGTTTTTAACACGCTGAGTTTGAGTAGGTACCTACCTATAAGACATTACAGCAAAAAATTAAATTGTGTAAACACACCGCTTCCGCAAAAACGAACACCGCTTGTTTTAACTTTGATACGACCAATACTGCTTATTCCAGCGAGGTTTTTATGAGTAGCAGCGTTAGCGCAAA
The DNA here is from genome assembly GCA_911728535.1 of Pammene fasciana. Classification (NCBI taxonomy): domain Eukaryota; kingdom Metazoa; phylum Arthropoda; class Insecta; order Lepidoptera; family Tortricidae; genus Pammene; species Pammene fasciana. The sequence goes on along the minus strand of OU452276.1, from coordinate 11,904,637 downwards.
AATATTTTCAATCTGCCCACACGATATTGGATTGTGTTAGGCGCGGCATCCGAGGAATGTAACGTAATAAATACCCGGTGGGCAGCGGGCAGGTAGCGCGAGCGATGTTTACAGGCGGCCGGTCCCGGCCTGGAGCCCCTCGAGACGGAGCTCGTATCGTATGTCAGTTCCATCACTTCGAATCCCATACTCAGACACCTTAAACCCAGTAGGATCTCAACCTATAACACTCACAAAAGTAAGTTCCAAAAATATTTTATTAACAAAATCCTTTAAAGTTAAAAATAGAACCCCAACTTAAATCTTGACACGTCGAGGAAAGCGTTGGTATTTCAGGCATGGAGTAAAATTAAGCAAAGATACAGGCGTGAGGGTGCTGGCGAGGGTGGCGGGTAGCGCGGGGCGCGGTGCGGGGCGGCCTGCCCTCAGTGTCGCGGAGGCTGCGGCGCATCGAGCCGCCCGCCCTGCGCCGCGCGAACTTCTTGCCAAAACACTACCTAATCCCATCCAAATTAATCATTTTAACGGCACGAACTTGCCCCATAACAATTTTAAGTATTCCAAACGGTCCACAGCTAGCAATGTTTCTTTTGGATTTCCGTTTTTAGGGCAAGTTGGGAAATAAAAAATGACAACATATTTTTCGTTTGACGATTATCAACTATGTGAGTTGTTTTTCAACTTCTTGTAAACGGCTGGAACGTGACCGAAGAAAGATCTATACACATTCATACGTAAGTATGTGTCCTCTTATTATAAGTCTTAAAAATACATAGAGTTTATTAAGACAAGTAGTGAATTACTGGATATTGGTAGTATTAGTAGCGTTTGTGTTAAAATAAACATAAAAAATTTAAGTACCTATTACTAAACTGAAAAGTAAAACGTAATATTATCAAAATTGCCTCGAATATACCCCAGAGAAAATTTGCGCTTACGATAAAGTTACAGGGTATAATAACGAGGTTTGTGCTTTATACCCAAAGGTATTGTTGAAATGAGATAAATAAAATCTATCCGGAGCTGCATCCCTGATGTAAAGAGGGTCGCACTCGTTCGGCAAGGACTCTACAGCTGTCCAATTATAGGTGTTTTCAGCAGGAGACCACTTGTGTACCGCGGGACTCGGGAACACCTGGAATACACTTTTTAATTTAAAAGTCCTTCATTATAACAAAGGGCTTTCCCCTTAGTTTTTAAGCCAATTATAATTTAATTTCGTGTCGTAGGATTTTTGCACAATAGACTGTTCATTCAAGTATTCATGATATTGCTTTCTTTGTCGACAGGATTAAAACAGTCCTTTGGGGAGAACACTACAGAACATCTACTTATATTGTGCCAAATTTACATAAACCAAATATAATTAAAAAAGTAAAGGCACAACCACTTCAGCACCATGGATTATTGTAAACACAAAGTGTGTGTCTTAACACATATGACATACAGAATACCCGTCGCACTATTAATTTTGTCTTTAGCAGGAGGTTTGTGCCAAACAACTGTAAAACCGATCGAAAACATTACGTTGCCTAGCACGTTGCTTAGCTCGTCCCCAAGTACGTTGCTTAGCACGATGCCTAGTACGGTGCCTAGCACTCAGGCCACTCCAACAACAGTTCGTATTCAACCGACGAACTCAACTTTGAAGCCATTAGAGCCGGCAAAAGTAAAAACTACTGCTACTCCAACTACAAAGGCGAGCCGTAAAATAACAAAAGCGATTAGCGCCGGGCGGACCACGACTAGCTATTCAACGACTCAAGCATACGCGAGCACAAAAGCCGTAGTAAAAAGTGCAAGGAAGCCGAAGTTAAACACTGGCTCAAGTGTAGCGGGGGCGCATTCCGCGGGCAGGCTGCAGGAGCGCCTGGGAGCCATAGATTGTGATCTGCCGGTGCTGCCGCGGGAGTCGCGGCTCTGGCGCGGCAACGAGACGCACGAACTAAATCTACCGGTCACGGTAAGTTACTACATAGTCATTGCTTACCTATTATAGATACAATAAATTAATATCAATAGCTATAACATATAATATTATTCGAAAGTGGAAGAACAGTTTTACTGGGCAAACATCTGGAATCTCAAATAGGTACTTAAAGCATTTGTTGTTGCTAAGTGATAATTAGGTATTTATTGACTTCCTAATTCATAAGTAACTATATCGCGCGTTGCAAAGTTAGATTTGGTGGGTAGATACCCATTATAGTAAGCAGATGCCTATAGATAGGCAGGTAGGACATGTCTACCTAATTTGTATCCCCTAATTATAATATCTGTCTACACCAAATATATCTGTGACCATTTTAATCAAAACGGTCACCAACTTTGAAACACGAAATAAATGGATATTTGCACCCAATTTCAAACTTTGATCACCAGATTAGTAGGTCTACTACCAAATAATAATAAAAAACCTGTAAAAATATAAAAAAAAGTTTTTATGGAGTTAAAATAGGTGCGACGACGAGCGAAGCGAGTTCCGAATGTGTTAGATGAACGGCGAACTAAGTTAACAGTCAACCCATTTCTAAAAATGAAGCATTTTTTTAACTTGTCTATATGTTTTTAAGGTTATCGTTTTCATATTGTTTGGTAATCGTTTTGATATTAAGTACATATTTGGTGGTACAGTTTTGGTGGCATATATATTATTGTAGTGGCCAATCTTACTTATTAGGTTATCGACTTCGTATTTATTTGGTGATCGATTAAATCATATCCTTTAATAAATTCCCTTTAAGCTCAAAAGCGCCAAAATGAAATTTTATCCGTCCATATTAAATTAATATCCCCGGTCCAATAACTGCCATATGCTGGTTCCGAATAGACAAATAAAATGATTCCGGATATTGCAAGGTTTTATGTTTTCGGGAAAGAAAATATTCAATTGCTTAGGTAATATTAAATTTCATGCTTGTTAGGCTTTTAGTACATTTCCGTTAGACATATTTATACAAATGAATGTAATAATTTGGATAAACTTTGCGACTATCTGTTTTTCTTTTAAATGGGTCGGTACCTATTCATGATAAGGGGTCCAAATTAACTACCTATGTATGTCAATACATACATAGGTAGTTAATTTGGACTTGCATTATATATTAGATTTACACACTGTATACACACAGGCGCAGTTCACTGCAAAGTTTAATCGTGCTGCTGCAATAATACGCTGCAAGGTATAATATTAGGGCTCGTGAATTTCCTTACCAGTTACCTATTTAATACGAAATAAGTAGCTGAACAGGGTTTTTATAAATCAGTCATACCTACTTCTATATATACAGTACCGACTATTATATCTTAATATCTAGTCTCTGTGCTGCTTGTTAGTTCAACAAGCAGTGGTATTATGATGTGTTTTTTTTGTATAAAACAAATACAACAAGTATAACATTTTATTTGGTCCGGTTACTACTGTATGACCCTTGCATGCATATCTGTAAGTAAACATGTCACATAAATAATGATTTTGATGTGCTTTCATTATGTCCACAATCTTGAAGCACGTATAAATAAAAACAAGATTTTTCCTTAAAAGAAGTAATGAACAGAGCTCAACGAGTCTCTTAAATCGTTGAAGCAAAAAAGCTTTTTCCTCCTTTCCCCTTGGTTCTTTCTTCGTAAGATTTGTATGGTTTATGTAGTCGATCTCATCGTACTACTTTCGTAGCCGCGAAATGATTTATTACAATTATGATCTTAGTTTATATAGCAAACAAATTAATGCTGTGGATGAATGAAAGATTGGGTCATTAATGTGGGTTTTTCTAAAGTAACTGTAAAATAGTTAATTTGTAGAATATTGTTTAGGTATCTACCCATCTACTCGTAAAGGATGATTAGAGAAATATTCACGCAACATTCCATATCCGGCAGTTTCGACACTGAGCGTCGGCTGGCGTTCAGATTCGGACGGTTTAGAATGGGTATTTGCAGAATACACTCATTTACAACGAGTAGTACAGCTTCGAACAAATAAAATTTGCGGGCCGCGAGCGTAAACAATTGACGACGCGATCGAAATAAAAGATGATTACCTAATACCTACTGATTAGAGAGATGATGAAATAAGGGCGTGCTATCGGGTGTTCCAGAAAGTATAAGCACAAGACCTAAATGATAAATAATAACTATTTTTTGTAAATTTCAAGTGATTTATTGGTTAATACAAAATTTCAACTTATTTCGTAACAAATACAGGTACCATATTTTGGACAACGTCAGTTGTAAACCAAAGATCGCACCTTGGATCGAACGGTCGACATAAGCTTCAGCACAGATTTATTTCCGATGACTTTAGAGGCTTTCGACCAGTTTCTCTTGAAAGCGCCTATGGAATCTGCAGGCTTGGTGTTTTTTCGGAGATATGCCTTAGTCAGAGCCCAAAAAGTCTCGATTGGTCTGGCTTCCGGGCAGTTCGGCGGATTCATTTCCTTAGGCACATAATCGACTCGGTTGTCTTTATACCACGATAACGTAGCCTTGGAGTAGTGCACCGTTGCCAAATCTGGCCAAAATAAAACGGGACCATCATGTTCACGGATCATAGGCAATAAGCGGCGATTCAAGCACTCCTTGATGTAGGTATCGGCTTTCATTGTTTGTGTGGTGACGAATGGCTTGAACAACTTTCCGCACTCGCAGATTGCCTGCCAAACCATGGCTTTTTTGCTGAATTTTTCGATGAAAATAGATTTTTCGGCATTATCGAGTTCCTGATTTTTGCGTACAGTGTAAAACTGGTCACCTGGAAGCATTTTATAGTCGAATTTGATGTAGGTTTCATCATCCATAATAACACATGCAGATTTTCGGCACAAAAGGCTATCATAAAATTTTCTCGACCTTGGTTTCACGCATGCGGCCTGTTTAGTGCTCCGCTTTGGTTTTTTCTGCTTCTTAAAGGTCTTCAAACCGATTCTTGCCTTGGCACGTTGGACATTACTAGCCGATGTTTTTAGTTTTTTGGCCACATACCTGACCGACAAATCTTTTTTTCTGATAAACACCTGTGCAATCTTACGGTCCAGATTTCGGTCCACAGGCCCCTTTTTTCGGCCACTTTTAGGTGCATCATAAAAGGTGAAATCATTACCATACTTTTTAATAGCTGTACGTACGGCTCCGATGCTAACTCCTTCAGAAATCGCCAACGCTTTTAAAGTGATCTTGGGTATCGTACACCATTTGTGCACAATCTGTTTTCGCCTTTCTGGAGAAATGCCCCGCATTTTGAGTATTTTGCACAAAATATTTACGTACAATGCAAATATGCATTGGTAATGAAACGACTGACAATTCCATATTTTATTTTTATTTTCAGCCAGTATCAAAAAACAAAAAGGCCGCACTGCAAAGACGTGCTTATACTTTCTGGAACACCCGATACTGTTGCGTGAGCGAAATATATTTTTTGATAAAACAATCTGTACTTATTTGAGGTACTTGAGTCATTCTCTAAATCATTTTAATTTACATTTGGATCCGGTAGGTGCCGCTGCAATCGAGTTTTCGTAACCTCCTAACTACTTAAGAACAAGGTTCTTCATTCGGTTGTATGTTTTTTTAAATGTTGGTTAGGTACTCGATAAGTTTGTCATCTCTGAACCGATTATAAAAAAAAATTTAAGTATATACATATACTTACATACCGATTGGTCCCATTTTTGTCAAAAGCAGTTCTAGAAAGAAAGAAAGAAAGAAAGAAAATATTTATTCAGGACGCTGAAACCATACATTAATTACATGAAACATTTTAAATATAGCGTCACTGAAAAGGTTTCCTCTCAGCTTTGTGTTAAGGTACCCTGAAGATACCTTAACGCTGGTCTTCCGAGAACACCTTTCCAACAACAGCGTAAATGAAAATCTATATAAAAATAAAATCATATCTCTAATAGAACTTATTATTTACGGTTAAGTAGTTCAAAGATTCTTTATTCCTAAGAATTTTTACAATTCACTTAAAATTAGAACTTAAAATACTATTCACAAGTTCTAATGATAGTATCCATAAGGAATCAAGGGAACTCCTCAAATGTTAAAGGCATAGGAGAGCCTTTATGAAGGTACATACGAGTACATACAGTGATTTTAGTATTTTCATCAAAAAATCTAGCATTTACATTAAAATAAGTAATATTTGATGAAGTGGAACCGCTGATGATGATCAGAACGGAACTCTTCAACGACGCATTGAAGAGTTCCGTTAACCTAGTAGTTATTTATTTATTTAATCTTTATTACACAAATATTGTAGTTTGTCAGTAACTAACTTAAATTACGAATACCTACCCTAATTTAAGCATTGACTTGGAACGATGTAGCGTGAGTTGTAGTACCTACGCACAATAATTAAAATCACCTCTAGAAAATGAAAAGTTTGGAAGTTGATAAATGCGTACCTACAATAGTTTTCCCGTTTCCAAAACGACCCCAGTTTACTAGCTGTTGCTGTTCCAACCGGAAAGTTTTGCGTTAGTTGGTAAGGTAATTACATATTAGGTATGTCCCTGAACCCGTAACCGACACCTTCACAAAGATAAATTAGAACAAAGGGTTAACACTATACAATTTCACAATTGCCATTTGGGTCATAGTCGTAGGTACAACCATAGATAGGGATTAGATTAGTAGAGTAAAATAAATTATTATGATGACTTCCCTCTATTAAATCTTAACTTTATGGTTCTAAAAATGTTCTAAAAGGAATAAATAATAATACTAAATACTTTTTACGTAAATTACAGCACAGAAAAAACCGTCACAAGTAGAACCATACTTACGGCGATCAGTGATACAAGTTACAAATAAGGGTAGAATAAATAATTTCTTTGTTGTAATATAAATAGTGGCTACGGAACTTCGCATTGCATTGGGGTCCGTAGAGTGTATGGTGCGATATGCTTTTGGCAGGTTTTGTTTTTACTGCCATCCGTTTTGCTTATATTAAATCTACTCCTTCCCATCCTCACGAACCCAGTAAGTCTGCCGTTAAGTTACTTAATTATTTTAGGCCAGACAACGATGGACTAAATTTAATGCAATCAACAAAGTTTAACAGCGGAGCAAATCGATTCTAAAGGAGTTTTATCACTATTGAGGCATCTATTTATTGGCTAAGCGTGCTAGCCTCGAGGCATTTTCGATGGTAGGTAAGTGTGTACATTTGATTTCGGCAAAGGCAAAAAGTTTACTTATTTCATTATTCAGATACTGGTTAAACACTCGAACGCGAACATTTTCGAATAAAATTAAATTCGCGGAAGCCCTTCAACAAGTACATGACTTTACACTTTTGTTTTATTTAAATTCTAAAAAGGCATGTATTTTTTAATTATTCAGAATTCGTTGTGAGATGATATATAAATACAAAGTAAATGAATATTTAGCGACATATTTACCCAGCTGGGTGACAAATAAGAAAACTTAGATACGAATATTAAATATCCTTACAAATATATCGATAGGGCCACCAACTTCAATAGACGAGATCACTCTTCTCTCACACGTTATGAATCCATCGAAATGAATCTGGTAATGTGCGGTAATAGACCTTTGATCCTCGACTCCTGTTCACACTACAGAAATTATAAGTGTCGGGCCAGGAAGGATTGGCCACTTATTCCAAATTTTAGATCATAAGTGTATTGTGAAATAGAGATAGGGTTGCAAGATCATTCAATAATAAGAACCCTTTTAACCCTTACTTGGGATGATACGCGTTTGATTCATAATTTTATTTACTTTGCAACCCTGGGCTTTTACGAAACATATAACTTTTAGACTACACAGACGAAAACCAATTAGGCTTTGTTCTTATACTAACGAATAGGTTCTCACTCGTATACAAAATGACATGACTTATCAAAACAGTATTAAGAGCTTTTAAATATTTATTAGTATCGGTGTTATGAGAAATTAAAATACACCCATCGTTCGAATTGTCATTAAAAACCTCCCGCTGAATAAATCGTTTCTAAGTAATAAATGGCGGAGACCGAACATATCCGATATTTAATGGAGGATGAAAGAAAATTAATATACAAATGAATTAAATTACGCGTGAGAGTGATAAGTGAACTCCGGGCTGGGCTGTTCATGAAATAGCTTCATATTATTCTTTATGACGGGTCATTATCGACACAATACTACCCCCATCGGACCCTACGGACCAGCGTCCTACAGATATGTAGAATATCATTTAAGTTAAGGGACTAAAATGGAACTATTATACATATATGTGTAGAAGTATATGAGCGAGGTAAAGCATTTTGAAAACGTATTTTCCAACTTAATTATTTAACGACTAGTCAAGTCGGTAATGAAATGACCCTGGCGATGGCAGGAGGTACCTGAGCTATGGATGTTTCCTATGTATTTAATCTAGTTTTATTCAGGGTAGAATAAAATCTTTAAAATTTATTTATTTATAAATAATAAATGGACAAAAGTTATATAATATTTAGAATTTTAGGAAAATTTACAGTTTACAAACAAAAAAATAATAATTTGTATTTTTTTTGCCAAAAACTAATTTAATGACAATCCATGTCAATTGATTGTATTATAAAGATAGAAAACATATTTTTCTTTGTTACAAATATACAAAAGTAGTTCCCCTCCAGGACCCCTCGCGATTGTCTAGTACCCACCACACAATTTATTGCCTTATTGAGCTTTCTGTGGGACTAGGTTGATTTGTGTAAGATTTTCCCATAATATTTAGTATTAATTAATTAATCAATTATAGATTTCAAAAGTAATAATTTTAAACAAAAAAGAACCGACTTCACTTAGGATCCGCTATTCCAAGAGGATGTGGCCGAGTTGGTGTAAAAAATAGTGAAATCACTATAGGTGTGCCTATAATAGTTGAAGAGTTCCCTCGATTTCTCCAGGATCCCATCATCACACCTCGACTTGGTGACAATGGGACCATCTAAGGGTTATATCCATCCAATTAAAAAAAAAAATTGAAAATCGTTTTACGATTCACGGAGATATCGAGTAACATACATACAAAAAAAAATCAGTCGAATTGAGAACCTCCTCCTTTTTTGAAGTCGGTTAAAAATGTATGGACTGTGTACCTAAGTTAGATATTCAGTCATTCAATTAATACTAAAATAATTACAAAAATTGCTTGTACTAAAAATTACTCAAAGTAACGTTTCCTTTTTGCGACAAAACGAATGTATTAAGTATTCATTGTTTGTTACCTTCATTTTTGACTTTAAGTTGATTGAAATCATCATGTTGCTATCGCCGTGTAATACAATATTAGCCTACATAAACATTTAGGTGTCTTTTACAATAAATTCAAACGACACGAGACAAATGTGGCCTCGATTTCTTTAGTATCATCTACACTATATTAAAACTATCTAATATTTTCCGGACCGGGCTAGCCAATAGGAAGTAACGTTATAAATAACTCTCGGAAAATCTGTATGCGAATCACTGTACAATGTAATCGGTGATACTTAAATGGTAGTAAATAAGTATATGAAAACGTGTACACCTTGTAATAAATTTATATACTCAGAATAGCTACGCACTTACATATCGGTTTTTATTGCTCATAATACTGAAAATTTAATATATCGCTACTGAATTGTAACTACCTACTTATACTGATCTTTCTAACTTCACTTTTATAGGGTAAACTACGCTGAAATTAATTTTAGCGTTTCTCCTTTAGTTTCGTTTTGTTTGATAGCTATGTCCGAAAAACTTAAATGAAATGACAGTTATACAGTTACAGTTAATCGTGAAAAAAGAAAAATAATTACTGTAAGTACTTACGTTGGATATTTTCATTAACGTGAAATTTCGCTAGCAGGAACCATAGCAGCAGAAAGTAACCACCGTGTAAATAAATCTCTTTGATGCATCCCTAAATGTTTTAAGCAAATAAAGCAGTCATTTCACTCTACGCTCCCCACAAAGGCTGTCGTGATAATTAATGTGTGTGACTTCGTCACTCGCGTGTGCGGTTTCTCTATGAGACACACGAGGCGGCATGAAGTCAAATGTAGCTTAAATGACTCAGGGCTATTTTTTTGGTACCTAATGTTAATTTGGGTAACGATGTAGAAACATTTAACCGCTGATTGTCTAGTGTTCGTAACTCAATCGGTACAACTCCAACATTTTAACTAGGGTTATTTATAACTTCTTAATAACTAGGTAAGTAACTGAAATAAAAAAATGCTACTAAATTTTGCCATAGTGACTTTTAAATTTTGAACATTTACTTGCTCTACTTATCGAACGAGCGGATCGTAAGCGAAAGTAAGCGAAGCGAAATTCTTACAAACAACTTCTCACTACTGGGACGTCTCGGCATTTCGATGGCTTTTTGATTTTGAGAGTTTCTTCCGCGATAACTTTAGAGAAGATGTCTCAAATCCTAGCTTATTATGTTAACTAGACTAGGTGTGATAAGTATTGTAAATGATTTCTATTATATTTTATTATATCTACACCCAACAAGAATTTTCTTTTGTAGTCTTACATGGTGGTAGATAAAAATACGGATTTTCTCATATATCTACTTTAGTAAGGCCAAGCGATAAAGAGGTTTAAGAAGTGATAGTACTAATCGACTATTTCGTTGTTCAGATGGCAGAAGATTGTGCGGGCGGAGAAGAATGCCCCCCCGTGGTCGTGTCGTGGGAGGGCTCGGCCGACATCCAGAGCGGCGACATCCTGATCGTGCGTATCGCCGACTCGTCACTTCTGGACTCCTTTGGCCACCCTGACGTTAAAAACAATAGCAATGATGCGAACGCTACACATGCAGATGGTCAAAGGTAAGTGATATTAGAAAAAAAACTCCACATTGGAAACAGATGTCCATTACAATGAAAAATGAACTGTGAAGAACTCTGGAAAATCACGGGATTCGAACCCTCGTCCTTCAGATTGACGTGCTTCCAATTACACCAGACCTACCTCTATCCATCACAGCGAATTTAGTCAAAAAACTTCCTATTTAAAAACCGGAACTAGCAGCAGCTATTTTTCCTAAACATAACCCTTATCTCGACTTACAATGTATCCGAGTTAAATATTGAAGGCCAGAGGATATTATATCCGATTTCAAACTATTCAATTGAGCTGTAAAATTGTTCCGCTGTGGAATATCCAGTGGCATGGAACAAAGAGGATCTGATCCCTCTGTGGGATCCAAACCCGAAGTTAAATTTAGTTACTTCGTTAGTATGCTACATGTACGTGTTGAATTCTATTCATATTACACATTCCCTCCTAAATTCTTGTTAACATGAATAGGATTCAATTCAACATATATATGTAGCATTTCAACTGCCAACGAATGTACAGTTGCCATCAGATATATCGGAGCGGCCAAGGTGGTCACAAATATCTGAACAACGGCTCTATTTTCAAGGCGATAAAGTGCATGTTCAGATATTTTTGAGTACCTACCTTGCCTGCTCTGCGACTGCACATTACAAGTCAAAGACGTTAAAGTCCAATAATTGACACACTGCTGTCACATCTATTGCGAATGACTTATTTTAAAGATGAAATGTACCTACATTTCATCTCGTCACAGTCACGTCGTTGCTTCGTTCTCGTCACAGTCCCAGTAGTAGGACTGGGACTGTGACGAGAACGAAACGACGACGTGACTGTGACGAAATGAAATCGCTCGTTTACTTTACGGATATCTAATCTAGCTGGATTAATGAAGCTTAACTTAATGAACACGAAAGTAACTAGCTTATTGTGTTCCGAGAAAAGGTCAGAGTGAACTTACTTCATCACACATCATAATTACATGATTGATTAATCTCGAAGGGGTCAGGCAGTGACCCGACTAATCGAGATGCCCCAATGCTTTGTTGAACCTAAGGGTATTCCGGAGAGGTAGTCGACTAATAAGGTCAAGTAATTCAATAATTAACCGTTATTATCTATACTATTACAACATATCATACATTATTTTACATTTTTACAGGCGTTGAGGCATGGAAGTGGTCAATAATTCAAATAAAGTATTGCAAGTACCTAATGCAGAAATTACAGATCAAATCTATCATGAACCAATTACGGAGATGAGGCCAGAAATGATAAATTTCTTTTAATAAATAATGAACTTTTTTCCACTTAGGAATTTACTTTATATCAGTAAATGTATTACTCAATTTACTAAATTAAATAAAAAAATCATGAATGTACATAATGCGAGTCTTTTTCTTCTTAGTCGTTTCCTCATGCCTGAGGGTCGTGACCATATGCATTTGTGCTCCATGCAGTCCGGTTTTTGGCTAGTTTTACTGCCTTGTAGAGGCTTCCATTAGCAGCCATCTTTACAGCGTCGCTCCAGCGCACTAGAAGTTAACTACGGATCTTTACTACGCTCGCCCTCCAGTGTCCAATAATAATTTGTTTCTCCAGATAGTGTCTAGGTGACGGCATAATGTGTCCGAAGAAACAAAGGGTCCTCTCTTGACAGATATCCGCAAGTTGCTTTGTGATGCCGAGTTCCTCTCATATGGGTTTATTTGTCCTTCTGGCCGTCCATGGGATCCCTGATAATCTCCTCCAGCACCACATCTCGAAAGCATTTATTCTGCTGTAGTCTTGGCTCTTGATGCACCAAGTCTCAGCGCCCTACAAAAAGATGGAGAACAGAAGTGCGCGGATGAAACGTAGGGCAGATGCCCCGGTTGTGGCCACTGTGCCGGTTTTGGCCAGTTTCAACTTTGAATTGGGTTAACTAAGGTATAGACAACTTTATAAGTCTATGGCTTATACTAAATACAAGAGAAAATTATGGCAATACAGATGACACTGTCATCTGTCATGTGTCAGTTGTCATTCAGTTGTCAGGAGCTATGTTGTGTCAGGTTACGTGGTACATGCTATTTGTTAACGAACACAATAAGGTTGGAAGCTCCGTAATCTGCCATTATTTTGGAAATCCTTTTGTATTTCTATGAGCTTATTGTTTAATGTACATGCCAAAAGTGTTGTCTAAGGATATGTTAGGTTACTTTCTTGGCGCGCCTTTCAGAAATTGAGGTATGCCTAATGGCCAAAACTGGCACCTTGATTTCGTTATTTCACCAATTGTGGCCATGTCTATGACCATAACTGGCTCACATACTAACCCAGTTTTGGCCACCTAGTATTGGTCCTAAATTTTAATATTATTACAATTTTCTTTTCTCCAATATTTACGCAAATGTTCGCATTACTATAGAAAAATTATTCAAGTGCGTTGGGTTAAGACCAAATGGATTATAGACGCCCTCATAGAAAATCGTTACGTTTTTTTGGCATACATAAAAGTATATTTTTAACCGACTTAAAAAAAGGAGGTTCTCAGTTTGACTCGTATGTTTGTTTGTATGTATGTTTGTTCACGATTATCTCGCGTTTGACTGTACCGAATTTGATGCTGTTTTCAGAAAAGTATTTGTTACACTCTGGAGAGGGTTTATTATAGACGAAGGGGTCATCCATTTATTACGTAAGACAATTTTTGCCAGTTTTGACCACCTTCCTCTTGTAAGTAGAAGTAAGGCATGGTCAATTCCCTCCCCGCCTAAATTTTCTTGCGTAAGAAATGAATGGCACCCAAAAGGATATCCGTGACGTCGTCCGCGTGGATCCGTTATTATGCGATATAGTTCAACTCGACCGATTTTTAACCGCATTAATAACTATAATAGCAAAGCAAAGTAATATTCATCTTCTCCTTTTTCTTCTTCTTCTGCTTCTTCTTCTTATCATCATCATCTTCTTATTAATCTTCTGCATACTTTGTCTTCTTCTGTATCTTCTTCATCGCAGTTTTCTGTATATTCTTTATCTTGATCTTCATCATTATCTAATGGGGTTGGCAACTGTCAATGGTTTGGCCAGATGGCGCCAGCATAGCTAGGTCCCTTTCACTAGTATTGTTGTATGGGATTTGGCTTAAAGGCTAGCCCATCCAGGTCAAAAAAAATTAAAAAAAAAACGTGATTTTGACACTATTTGTAGGACTGACAGGGACCCAGCTATGCTGGCGCCATCTGTAAATACTTTCGACCGGCCAACCCCATTCTTTGTATTCTTCTTCTTTACCTTCATCAACATTTTCACATTTTTCACACGTGCCTTACTTCTACTTACAATAGGAGGATTTTTTCTTACGTAGGGCGGAAGGGGGTCAAAAAGTGACAAAAATTTACTTACGTAATAAATGGATGACCCCTTTGTCTATACTAAAATCTTCTCCAGAGTGTAACTAATACTTTTTTGAAAACCGCATCAAATTCGGTACAGCCAAACGCGAGATAATCGTCAACAAATACACGGGACAAACTGAGAATAACCTCCTTTTTTTGAAGTCGGTTAATAAAAAACACATTTGTTCCAATTCTAACGATGAATACTTAAGTTAGTAAGGAAATATGTGTATTTTTTATTATTTTTTTTCCATTTTGTAGAAGGTGCTGCGGTCTTTTGGAACATTGTCGGTTTACCTGTTTTTGAATTATGTTCAAAAAACTACTTTATACAGAACCCTCCATTGTGCGTGGGCCGACACGCACGTGGCCGTTTTTTTTGTTCAGTTGTTGTACTGAAATGTAAACTTACCGTCTGATATTAATATTTTATGATATATCATTGGAAACATTCATATTTTTAAATGTGGCCAAAACTGGCACAATAGGTGTGGCCACAACTGGGTCAAAACTGGCCAGAAGTGGCTCCTGGGCCCCTTTCTGACATTTCATTAAATAAAAAATTAGATGCAATGACAGAATCTCATATAAATATAGTATTCAATTCTCAATGATTATGCACATAAAGAGTGTCATAATTCCTTATTGACACAAAATGACGAACATCTGAATAGTCAAACTCTCCTTAAAGTGGCCAAAACCGGGGCATCTGCCCTACTTTTGTTCTACGGTGGATACTGCGATTTTGCCACGCCATAGCGGTTTTAGCCATCCCGACTCTTCTACTAAGTATATTAACTTTCATACTCGTATTTTGTACATTTAGAAAATAAAAGTTATCGTAGGTACTAAAATTAAGCTCTCTTTGAAATTTATTGTCTTACATAAACCGTAAAAGGGTCTGAAACGGTCCTAAATTTGCTTTTTAGAGTTCTATACCTCAAGAAAAATACTGAACCCTTCCCTATGGGATCACTCGTGTGAGTCTTGTGTATGTCTATCCGTCTGTCATAGCCAATTTGCTCCCAAAATTAAATTTGTTCGAATTTATTGAATCGAAATTTGGTGCACATATATAAGTTACCCATACTAATATAGAAGAGTGATGTAACAAAATTATTGTTACTTATATGGTGAATAAGTAGGTACAATAGATATTACCTACAAAAAATATTTTATACCAAATAAAACAACTCGTTGTTTCTTATCTCTGTACCTAACCACTAGGTCCAAAATAAAAAAGAAAACGAGAATAATTCTTTACCTAAGTACCTACCTACCTATAAAAATAATATAGAACAACCTTGAAGAAGTCTATGGTCCAGCGTGAGTCAGATTTAAGAAAAACGTACATCATGCAAATTGTGTTTTATACGCAACCTTTAGGTGAGAGTCTATTTCGAAATTGTCTGGTTTATTTCTAATATGTATTAATATTGTAATAAGTAGGTAGATAGTTCCAGCTTTTCGTATAAATTCCCCTGGGTGGCCGGTACGAGCGGATCTAAAATTAGTTCTTATAGTTTGACCATCAGTTGATTTTCTGGATATTATGTCGAATAAATCTTACTGATTTTTTGTTATTAAAATAATTCCATCACCCGAAAACCGTCCATATATTATGTTATTGTCAAAATGCTAGCCTATTTCCAATCGATGAAATATCTTTGTTTAGTTCGCTGCACCCTTGCAATCTTCGCTGAACACATTTGATACCTTCAAAGGCATGTCCGTTATAGGCTCCCATGGGACAATATAGTTGTCGTCGCCTTGTCGCCCACACTAGCTTTTTGCAGTCTCGGTTTTGGCTCGTTCGTCGAGTGGATCGACGCAAATGGCGCCGCCGACCCCACTCGCGACCCTAATCCTAAAAATGGATTTCATTTAATATAAGATCAGATATCTACGTTTTCGGTCGTAGTAGAGTTCATTTCATATCGTAAAAAAAATTGGAACGGAATACTTATTTGACCCATATGACTTTACGTAAAGAATCATAACTGATAAGGGCTAATTCGATTTCTTACTTTTATTGACATGATATCGAGTATATCGACTAGTTTAGCAATAAGTAGCAAGCCGTAGTAATGAATCCGAATTAGCTGTACCCATATCAGAATAACTGATTGTAATAAGATTGGTTATTGTTGTAATGATGGGTTATACTCTGATATCAACTTGTATAGGATATGAGACTATGAGTACCTAATGTGGTAAAAAAAACTTAAGTAAATACTCTCTTGTTCACATACAAGTAAACTACCTATTCATAGTTTTCAATATTTATATTTATATATTTCTTATTCTTATTCTTATTCTTATTCAATGTTATATTGGTGTTCATTAATTCCTTTGTAGGTATATGTAAGTACTGTACACAACAGTTTTTGTACATACTTTGTACAAAGACCCTTCATAAAGCATAGGTTATAGGATTTCCTTGTATGTACAGTTTGAGTAGTTCATTGTTAAATTACTTCTGTCTCTACGCTGAAACTTTCTATCTACATACGTCCTACATTAGGTAAATTTATGACTACCTATTTAGACGGAGTGGTTAGCATAACGAGGTCATTAATTATGTATATTGACGTTATAGTATAATTGAAAGGGAACACTGCCTACCTTAGTTCTGTTTGAACTCCGGTTAGACCGCAATAGCGTGGGCTCCAAGCTACCGTAACCGTAACAGCGCCAGGGCTTGAAAATCACTTCAAAAACGCCGAGCAGATAGATGGATTTCCATCACTTATGTAACCGACGTTCGTGCGTTTCTATGCAAATAAAAAATCTGTTTTAGGATTCGTGGGTGTAAATAGATCAGTATTCAGATGGATTTGCGCATATAACAGATGCGCCATTTTTATTATAATTACTTAGGTATAGAATATTATTATATTCTAGTTTCCCACTTACTTCGGAGTTGTTAAGGACAGAAAGAGACGGAGACTGTTGAATTTTAGCGTCAGTAATACGATGTTTATTTCATGTATGAAAATTGTCTACTAATAATGTAACTCTTTGTAGGTTTTTTATACCAGTGTGGCTTATTTCAGAAAATAAAGCCGAAGATTATGATTTTCTTAAGTAATACATTTTTAAATATCTTCCTTAATATCCTTCAAACATTGTTTAACTATTGGGAGATAGATTTGACCACGAATTGAAAGTTTTTTTAGGACCAACTCCTACTTACCTTACTTATCTGTCGCTTCTCCTACGGCTCCTATGAATTGTAGAGATACTCAATCATCCTTTTAACCGAGTAAAGTGCCCTTAGGCGATTATCACACTGGCGCCGCAACCGCATGCGGCGACGGTGTGCAAGCGTGACAGCGCTATACACATGCAGAGCGCTATCTCGCTCACGCACCGGTGCTGCATGCGTAAACCGCAGCAGCGAGAAAGCCGCCTTACTTTTATAGCTGTTTGATCTGTAGAGTACATCGCACGCTGCCGTCGCCGGCCGTGTACCAGGTGACGCGGCAGGGCCACGTGCACTGCGACGTGTCGGAAGGCATGCTGCTCGATATCACCCCACTGGACGAGCAAGGCGCCAAGCTCATCACACTCTACGATAAGGATCTCACCGAGGGAGTTAACTTGCTTATAGGTAAATATTTATTAGCATCTTTATATATTGTATTAACTGTAAAAAAAATCTATCACATGTTCTTCAAAAATTATGGTCACTTTAAAAATTTACTAGAAGTTAAGAGACCAGGGCGTGAATATTCTAGTAAATTTTTAAAGTGACCATAATTTTTGAAGAACATGTGATAATTTTTTTTTGTATTTTTCTGATAACTGTTATAACTTGGTCTATCATCCATTGACGGCTTGACGTCGATTTCTGGGACACCCTGTATATTACCACAAGTATTTTATCGCTTATTGCTTATTGTTACAATAATTGTAACGATAGTAGATGTTATAAAACAAAATCGTATATTATACGATTTAGTTTTATAACATCGCGTGTCTCGTACTTTTTTGCTGACGTAAATAAAAAATAAAAAAAAGAATTTATACTAGTATTATGTTAGGTATTTGTTCGTGAAATGTACCAGTATAATTATTTTACGCAGAGTGATGTTTCAACGCTACTTATATACTTGCTTTTAGCAAGTTTTATTGCTTCTGTATAACTTATAAACATGGCGATCGCAGTTACCTTAGCGCGTTAAACCAGTCCCGAGATTTATTACATGTCATTTTTAGTACAAAGTTAAATAAGTTCTATATGAGCAGCTCGCACGAAACACACTTTATTTATAGCGTTTATGCCAAACAACAACCCGCAAAGAAACAAAAACAGTATAAAATAAAACATTAATGTTCCCAGGGAAAAGAAAGTTCCACTCGTTAAGCACATGATAGCTCAATTTTGAAACAAAACTTGGTTCTAAATAAAAATAAATTTTCCGGGAACGCAGGTACGGCAGGTATAAACTGCCGTGAGCGTAATACTCGTAGTCTCGTATACGTAAAATAATATACCTTCATTTCGACAACTGTCTACGGACCACGTCAACATCTATAAACAAGGAGCCGAATAGTGAACTGAGGACTTGTGAGTGGTAGGGAGTTTCAACCCTTGCGATTCCGGGCACGTATACGTGGACGTCATTAGTTAAGGCGCTTAGCCAAGGCAAATCGGCTATTTCAGTTTATTCTTAGAGTGATACCGTCGGATACGTGGCATGACAAAGTAAGCAGGTAGACTATTTGTGACTCACACCATGCCTGACATGATTACAAAATTGCGTAGTTTAGATCTTTTCTTTCTTGTTTCACTTTCAGAATTTCTTTGTTGTCTAAACTTTATCCTTTGTAGCAGGGCAGCTCCTGCTTTCGAATAAGGCACTTTAACTATGACGTAACTTGAAGCTTGCGGAAAGTTAGTAGTGCAGCGCTAGCCGTTTTGTGCCGTAGCAAATTGTTATCGCTACGATATAACGTAAGTTCAGCGAGGGCTGCAATTTCGCTGAGTAAATTCCTTTGTGGTTTAATAACTAGCTGCTCTCACTCAGTCAACTATCATTACGTAGTCCCTTTATTGTATAAACTGTTTAGTCGCGTAATATACTACGAAAATGCTGGCTTTTCAAAACAGGGGAAGTAAATGCGTGTATGGGGGGCGGAAACGAGGCACCAAGGGGAAAACGATGACGCTTTTATGCCTCGGGAACAATAGGTATGCGAGGAATCCCGCCGCATGCATGCGACGCGCCCTGCATCGCTGACACAGTTAATGATGCCGCCTGAGACCCACTCTACCCTTGTGCCGTCTAATCTCCCATTTAGCACACGCTTGAACTTAACCAAGTTTACAGCACAATATAAAATAACATGACGACAAAGAATTTGTGCCAAAAACTTGATTTACAAATGAAAAATTGCACGGGTGTTTTTCACATTCTACGAGTGTTCACTACGAAATAAAGAACGCTCCACTACACCAAGAGCCGAAAAGCCGCTCTCTCGAGCGGCACTCCAGCGATATAAGTTAGGTACTCTAAGGAGGCGCCGTGTGGCTGCAATAAACATTTATGCTTACAGTTGTCTCCGAGAACTGGGGGTCACAGTGCGTCCGCCTCAAAGTTACTGTGAAGTCTGATAACTGCGGAGAGTCTCAGGACTGCTCCGGGAAGGGCGTGTGCTACACTAACGTATCTATGGTAAGTTAACCAAACTGTAACTTTTGCTATATTGTATCACGGTGCATATACTCGTATTGCTTGAGAATTTAGTTACGTGCAAGAAGCCGGTGCCGGTATAATCTCTATCCTTCACATTGGTACCTACTGCAACAACTTAATTACTTCCACATAGATTAGGGTAACAGAAGACTAAACTCTAACTGTAGAAAAGTGGAAAGTCGGTACTTTCAGTTTATTAAGAGTTTAGTTTTGTCTTCTTATTACTGGGTGCAGTTTAAAGTTACAGTAAGTAGGTAGTTTCCGCTTTGAGTTGGGCAAACATTTTACATATGTAGATAAAAAATGTTAGGAATAGCTATTTATTTACGGCTACATACAGTCACAAATCAATAGTCTCCAGCAAAAATAAGTGGTACTGGTACAAGTGCGTAAAAATACGACACGCTTTTATGGCTCTACAAACCAAAGATTGTATCACTGTACCGTATACAAAGTAGTAATAATAAGTAAGTACCTAAGTATATAATTTGGCTTCTTGGAAAATATGACACGTTTTTCAATTCCATTTCGAATTTATAATGAACGTCCGTGAATTGTGAGTGTGCGCACGTAGAAATTACCCATGCATTTAGAATGGAACTCAAGAAAGTTCAAGACTTATAAATTTCCTATACATATATTTTAAAGGAGTGCGAGAACGCCTTTTTAACCTATAAAAATTAAATAACTCACAAGTCCAATTTTTCCTTATGACCTTTTAGAATAGGTTTAGTACTAATAATGAAAAATATTTTCTAACAATTGTTAGCGTTGCGCTAAGTATAATACACGTATTTGTTTGCTACACAGAAGAAAAGATTTTGCAAGTTTTATTTTTCTCCGCCAATCGTCGCTTTTTATTATTGCAACATAACTTCACATTTTATAACGGTTTTGTGAAGAGCATATATTATGTCGTCTTAGCCATTTGCCATTCGTTAAAAGTTCAAGGACAAATTGCTTAAAAAAAGTATGGTAAAGAAAAACATATCTAGTACGATGTTTTCTTGGTGTTATTATTAACAAATATCTTTATAAAACCCAGCGCAATGTCAAAAAACAAATCTGTTAGAAAATATTATTCACTATAAGTAAGTTATCAGATTATATTCTCCAACTTAATAAAAAGAAAATCGTACTTGTGAATCATAAAAGTTTAAAACTGTTCGCGTGCGTATTTTTGTAAATGTAATATTTATATCAAGGACCGGAATTCTTCATAGCAAAAATCAAACTGTCAGAGGGATTGACCACGATGTTTTATCGACTTATCGATAAATATTTGTCACTTGACGAAACAAAGCTGTAATGAAATCAGGCTTTTGGATATACACACAAACAATTTGTTTATCGTTTTTCTTTTAGGATGAACCATTTTAGTAACACGGCACGGGAATTAATTATGAGACAGATAAAAGACAAATGTGACGTTGACATAATAGGTAATATGGAGATGCAAGTTGCTTATCAAAGAGGTCAAATGTTACAGAATAATCTTTTAAGATGTTAATGGATACCTAATGCGATATTATTCCGTAACATCGATAAGTCGATAAAACATCATGGTCAATCCCTCTGACAGTTTGATCTTTGCTATGAAGAATTCCGGTCCTAGTTTATATTATAATGTATCTTTAAAGTTTCAAGACGTATAGAATATACATTTCTATTTACATTATTATATTGAAAAAAGAAAACGTAGTGTTAATTATTTAGTGTGAACAAGATTTAATATTTTACATAAATCGTAAAAATAATATAATAGCCACTAGTAAAACACTCAATATTAACAAAACCTCAAATAAGCAGTGTATGTACCTACTTCATTTTCCTAACCTAATCTTACGAGAATTGAAGTAAGTACCTACATATATTTAAATTATGCGACCATTGCATAGGGGTGTATGCCTGTGTACGCCACAGTACAGTACCTTCATGTTTGCATTATACTTTATATTAAACTACATATTTACCACTAATTATTGTATTGCAAGTCAACCAAGTAACGTATCGTAATAATCCACTGATTATAAAATATACATACCTACACACTATATTACTTAGCTATATTAATTTAATGTGTTTTTATAATAAAATGATTCCCATTATGCAGGTAACTAAAATTATACTTTATCATTAGATAGAGTGCCTCTGTCAAAGATGTTTTTTACTCGTCCATATCAAATTGCAAAATACCATTTCTTTGAACCGAGAAATATTTTACGATCTCATCAATTTTGTAGATACTACTTAAGTGTTGCCATCGTGTTCAAACTTGACAAGTTAATATCCCAACGGGCATCGTATTAACCAGCTTTATTCTACCGTAAGTGTAGCTTGTAGATAGAAGTTTCGACCGCGACGTTCGTAAGTCCGTGACCGCTGACAGTCGGAAAAGTCTGAAAACTAGTGCTAACTACGCGTTTCACTCTTGGCATCTGTGACTCGTCGTTAATGGTAATAGTGTACTCGTAAGTAGAATAGAACTTTACATGATATACTTAATGAAATATTTGATTTTGGTTTTGAATGATATGTATCAGACTCACCTGAAAATTTGGGCTCGAAGCTCGGGCTTTGAAACATAATTACGCGATTGCAATACATAACAATACAATTCAACTTACTTCTTTATTTATCGCGATATGCAACTGTCCTGACAAAGTTTTCTCAAGTATAAGTTGATCAAAGAGGACTCTAAAACCGTAGAGATGATGGTGGGACCTATAGTGATTTCAGTATTTTTTACAGCAACTCGGGCAATTCCTCTTGGAACAGCAGAGCCTAAGTGAAGTCGTTTCTTTTTTGTTTAAAATTATTTTTAATATTTAACCTACTCGCCGTTTAGTCTTTTAATCCATGCATAATTTTTCTTCAACTTAAAGTTAACGTTTTGAATAACATCTTGTTAATCTCGTAGCGCGATGCCGTATCTCCGTAGCCTGCATTTTGTAGCACCAAACCCTCTGAAGAGGTGTGAAGACAATGTATCGTTGTTTTTTCCTAGTAAAAGAAAAATGTCGGAATAATAATTAAGACGAAGTTTTTGGAAATCTTAAGTAAATTTCCTGTCTAAGTGATTGGTAACATCTAGTCTAGACTAGATAGGGACATATATTTTATAAATTTGCGTTTGTTTCAATATTGATACAACAAACATATTTTGAATAACGTTAATACAAATTGAATGCCGCTCCTTGTAGAATTAGATGCTTAGTACCTTCGCAAATCTGTAGCTGTAAGTGATATGAGTAATCGTGTATACGGACAAAAAAAGCTTTCATGCGTTCATGCGTCTGACCTCAACCGGCTTGTGACGCGTCGTTAGTGGTAATAGAAGCCGACATTATTGATGTGGTTGTAGGAGGGCTACGAGTGCCAGTGCTGCGCCGGCCAGCTGGGCCCGCACTGCGAGGAACGCGACGTCTGCAATCCATCACCCTGCCTGAATAATGGCATATGTGTCGACCTCACCCAGCCTCTCAACGGGGCGAACTACCACTGCCTCTGCCCCTACGGTAAGGAGTACAAATACAAATTGCGTTATTATTTGGTTAATAGATGCAACTTATGTATGACCTAACTTTGAGTAGTATTTTTCTTTGTCGTATTATTACGTATACGTATTATCATTAGCTAAACAAAATGCTTACAGGAACATAATAAAATTTAAACATTGGATTGTACACGATGACGTCGATGACCTTTAAACAGTCTGTCCCCGTCATGAAAAGCTCCAAATGAACGGATTTAAAAGCCTTTGTAATCATATACAGATGTCGCGTGAACTCATGACGTCATAGCGTGAAACTGAAAATATATAACTTACCGAGACCGTTTCCTTCATGAATTATTGTCTGGATTTTACCATTTTCCTCGAGCCATTTATTTTTCGGACAACTTCATTCTAATTTATGTCGGAGGTAACAGTTTATGTTTTATGTTTAGGCCCAGCATAAGGAATTCCAGTTGAAATCATTTATTCCTTTCATATTCAGTGGTGCGATGGCGAGAATTAATTCATTGTATTAAATTCGACTGTGGAACATTTTTTTGTTACGCAGTCAATTAAGCATCGTTGTGACGCAATCTGCTGCCCTGAATATGGAGCGTGTTATTACGTAATCATTCAGCCAATTGGATTGAATAAGTTGGATAAAATATTCATAGCTGAATATGGCTAGATTTGATTTATGAACTTCATCTACACGAGTACTTATTTTACTTTGTGAGAAACTAGATCTCACTTTTGTTAGCGCGGTGATTCTTAATACAGTTTTTCTGTACCGTGACCCGCATATATCTTGTTTACACGACGCTTTTACTCAACTAGTCAGCTTGAAGGAAGATTTATTTTAGAGTAGCAACCCGGATTTAGTGCTTACAATTAGCAGGCTGACAAGGAACTTGTGAGATTTTTATAACATCTATATCTGTTATAAAAATCTCATCTCATGTTATAAAAGTATTTCAACTATCTAGTAGGTATTGGTTCGTATTGGGAATATACAGGATGGATGTCGATGTAGATTTAGCGCGCCATTACACACAACTGTGTCACGCTGGACGGACTTCCAATGCCTACCAAACCATTAATTCTAAAATATATCGACAGGAGAAGCGTTCCAGTATTACCGCCACAATTTATAGCGCTGTCGTAGTCTGTATTCATAAATATATATGCGCTTATGATTTATTTTAATACTTACCTACATAATAAATAACAGCCAAATGGCCACCTACCCACCACTACCATTTACCTTTTTGTATATACGGTCAGCACCAGAAGTAGCTAGGGTATGGTAGTCAAAATGAGCTCGATAGGACTTTAGTATCAAGAAAATAAGAGCGGGTGTAGATCATTTTGAACACCCTACCCGCTTAGATATTTCTGCTGCTGACTGTACTATGAAATACTCGTATAAACTTGCCTAAATAAATAAAGTTTAAATTCTTGGTCTCACAGGTGAAATAAAGGGCCTCGTAAATTAAGGACAGCATTCACAAACATTGAAGCCTTTGAGCGTGGAGAATGTATTATGCATTAGCTCTAAACGTTTCCTTTTCGTAGGTTTCACGGGTAGAAAGTGTGAAAAGGACCCGTGCTATTCGGAGCCGTGTTTGAACGGCGGGTCGTGCATGAGCCTGGCCATGAACGGGTCGACGACGTTCCACTGCGCGTGCGCGGACGGCTGGACGGGCGCGCACTGCGAGCTGCCCACGGTGGGCGGCGCCTGCGCCGACAAGCCCTGCGTCAACGGCATCTGCATAGAGCAGACGGATATCGACGCCGAAGGACATGAATACCGCTGTTTCTGCTTGCCAGGTAATTATTTGACAGTGCTTTAATTTTGTAGTAATATTTTCCCCAGGGAAGGTTTTCATCATTCCAGCTATCCTATGGGATTGAAACAAACATAGTTAAAAAAAATTACATACCAACATTATTATTATAAAATAACACGGTTACACTCACGGGACTCTCACGAAAGTATAAATTTAATACCAACATTATTTTTAAGATTGTATTTGAATTGAGTATACGAGACTTATTTTATAATAGCACTAGCTTTTGCCCGCGACTTCGTCTGCGTGGAATTAGTAATCCCCCGTTAAGGTTCATGAATTCTGGGTATCAAATATTCTATATCCTTCCCCAGAGCTCAAACTATCTCCAGCATTCAATGGTTATCGATTCCCCATACAAACTTCCAACCCCCTTTTCAGCCCCTCTAGGGTTGATTTTCGGGATGAAAACTATCCTGTCGTTTCATGGGACTCAAATTATCTCCATACTAATTTTCATCTAAATCTGCTCAGCAGTTGAAAATTCTTCATACAAACTTTCAACCCCCTTTCCCGTGACTCAAGCTATCTCTATACAAAATTTCATCAAAATATGTTCAGCCGTTTTCACGTGATGCGCGGTCAAATAAACAGACAAACAGATAAACAGACAAAAATTCTAAAAACTGTTGGAACGTGTTCTGTTATCGATTCTTAGTATCCCCAGCCAATTTTTTTCGAATATCTTTTTGTACAGACTTTCGACCCTCTTCAGCTTTATTATATGTATAGATAGATAGCTTTTGCCCGCGACTTCGTCTGCGTGGAATTAGTAATCCCTCGTTAAGGAATGAATTCTGGATATCAACTATTCTATCTCCTTCCCCAGAGCATCTCCAGCGTTTAACGGTTATTGATTCGCCATACAAACTTTCAACCCCTTTTTCACCCCTTCTAGGGTTGATTTTCGGGATGAAAACTATCCTATGTCGTTTCCTGAGACTCAAATTGTCTCTATACTAATTTTCATCTAAATCTGCTCAGCGGTTAAAAATTCTTCATACAAACTTTCAACCCCCTTTTCACCCCCTCCAGGGTTAATTTTCGGGATAAAAACTATCCTATGTCCTTTCCCGGGACTCAAACTATCTCTATACAAAATTTCATCAAAATCCGTTCAGCCGTTTTCACGTGATGCGCGGTCAAATAAACAGACAAACAGATAAACAGATAAACAGACAAACAGACAAAAATTCTAAAAACTGTTGGAACGTGTTCTGTTATCGATTCTAAGTATCCCCAGCCAACTTTTTTTCGAATATCTTCCATGTACAGACTTTCGACCCTCTTCAGCTTTATTATATGTATAGATGTATAGATTTGCCCGCGATTTCGACTGCTTGGAATAGGTTATCCCCCTTAAGGAATGGCTTCTGGATATCAACTATATTCCAGAGATCAAACTACAGTCCGTGAGCTCTCAGAAGAACCTTCGGGTTTTAGAAATAGACGTCGGGTATCAATCAACAATGACACATGAACAAGCAGAACAGCAATATTACCTTCGTGTGTCATCGCCGATTCCCGAAGGTTCTTCTTAAAACTCACGGACTGTATCTCCAGCGTTCAGCTGTTATTGATTCCCCATACAAACTTCTAACCCCCTTTTCACCCCTTAAAGGTTTGATTTTCGGAATATAAACTATCCTACATTATTATCCGGGGTTCAAACTATCTATGTACCAAGTTTCATCTTAATCGTTGGTTCAGCGGTTAATAATTTGCCATACAAACTTCCGACCCCCTTTTTACTCCCTCTAGGATTGATTTTCGGGATGAAAACTATCTTATTTCGTGTCTTGGTACTCAAATTATCTCCATACTAATTTTTATATATCTAAATCGTTTCAGCGTTAAACATTCTCCATAAGATCTTTCAAACCCCTTTTCACCCCCTTCAGGGTTGTTTTTTGGGATGAAACTATCCTATGTCCTTTCCAGGAACTCCATCTCTATACAAAATGTCATCAAATTCTAAAAAATGTCATCGATTCTAATTATCCCAGCCCACTTTATTTAGAACATCTTCCATGTACAGACTTTCGACCCTCTTCAGTTTTATTATATATAAATCAAGAGACTAATCAACCCTATCTTCTTCAAAATCTGCCGAACAACATTCTAAAAGGAGTAGCTATTATTTGTTGTTGCAGCATGTGTCACCAAGTTCATGTGAAATATATATTAAAATAATATTGATTTACTTCAATGCAACACATTAAACGTTTTAATAACATTTTTAGAATTACACATTTTTATTTATATGACAAAATAAGATTATATTGATAAAAAAACCAAAAGAAAGTATAAATATCCTGGATTCCTACCCATAACCTCCGATTTTGGTAAACATATTGCTTCAACTCGGCTACCGCCTCTGTGAAAAATAAAACCCCAATAATCCGTCACACTTGTCATTCGAATACATCTGACGCAATCATCTCATCATTCCTTTGTGCCATAATGCTTGTAGGTACTCTGCGGTAGGTATAGTATATTATTTATGACAAGTAGGAGAGTTACAGATAATATTGATAATCATTGTAATGGAGAACGATGACACAGCTGGAAAATATTTACATGAAATTCATGTTTTTTAACTCGAAGTCTCGAGATTATTTTCTAATCTACCAAACAAAATCTAGTTTTGTACCGAAATCGCCGATCGAAAGGAATAGGCAATTTTACCTTAGAGATTATATAGGTACTTACGTACACATTAAAGTTTTAGGCACCCGTTTGCCTGGCAGCCACACGAAATTTTCTATCGTCTATATATTTTCTTGCGCAAGTCCTCTCTTGCAAATCTCCACATCTCTATGCCAAATGTAAAGTGCAGCGACATCAGGAATTCATATCAATAAGTACTTTTCTGTCTAAACATATTTTTGCAACTGACTGTGTGAGCTAAAACTATAAAACTGTAAAAAAAATCAAGTACTTAAGCATCGTTTATGTAAATAAACAATAAACTTGATTAGCCAAATGCGCCTGTAGCATATACATGGGAAAACTTAACCGGTGCCGCTGGTTAGGTTAGATTAGGCAGAAGACGCTGCTGGCTCGATTCTAGCCCTGGACATCGGAGACCATGGTCACTTTTTGCCTTTGTAAGTATATGAGATCTGTATAGTTGATACAAGTAGTAGTAAGTCTATTTAAAATAAACAAACCAAAATATTAATAAAAATAATTAGATTTGTTGTCTAGTAATAAATAAATAATAAATCGTAGAGGTGAATCTACCAACCTCCCTAACTTATTGAGCGAAAAAATCTATGAAGCGGGAATAAACGACACCTACCTGCTTAGGTATTTTATCAGGCTTAAATAGCATTGATTTATGATCCATACATCGTACGGCATACATCATTTACCCCGTCTGAGAATTAACATGCAAATTTACTATAGCAACCGATCACACAATTCTCGGACAATACGAAAGATAATATCTAATATCTATTGAACTAACGGACTTATCTCTATCAGGCGCTTGTGTTTGTGCTTTAGGGGTCGTTAATGTTATAAATCGTTTTGAAGTTAGTCGATTTAATAATGGTTAATCGTGTTTGCGAACGTCGGCCGAGCGAAATTGTGGGACTGATTTATTTGAAGATCAGTTGGAAGGTTGCCCACTCCCGTGCGGTCTCGCTCGTCACTTAATTGGGGCGATGCCTAACCGCCTTGCCACGCTTGCAACTCAACCTTTTTTTTTAGTTAATCGCATTAGAAAAGCATTAGAAAAACTCAATTTTTATTCGTAATGTATAAAACATATTTTGAAGATTTTTTTCGAGAAGCGTGTTTTGTGTGCTTATTGTTTTATTCAGACAACCTCCATGGTACAGCCGACCAAGAAAGTGGCCTACCAGTTTTGACAAAAGTTTCTGCGAGATCTAGCGATCGCTAAGGTTGACATTTCTAACGGAGTTTCAAACATGCACGACCTTGTTGTCTAATTACGTTCAAACGAACCTCAACCGTAGGGTGGTAAACCACTTTTGATCGACTGTACTCCATACCATACATGTCACAAAATACATTATTTTCGCAATTGCAAATCAATCGATAGAGCTTGACACATTTTAAATTTTAATTAAAAAAGTTAATATTTACACAAATAATCGCTTTGAAAATCTATATAACATTTATACGGACAGTATCTACGCTTAAGCTTTGAAGCTGCGGAAGCCCTCCAGCATGCGGAATCCGATACTCAGTTGGCGGTTTTTAGAGTTCCGTACCAAAATGGTAAAAAAGGAACCCTTATGGTCCGACTCTGTTTGTCTGTCACAAAGCGAATTTTACTACTAGACCGATTGAGCTAAAATTTGTCAACATGTGTAAGTCATCGACCCAAAGGCAGGCATGTACATAACTCCAATTTATAAATTTTAAACGTGGGGGGCATTTGTAGGGGGATGGGGTAAATTAAAAATTATAAAAACAGTCCTGTAAACTTGTTTGTGTGACGTATCAAATCAAAGGGCTAATATAAGGATCTCATATCTTTTTTTGTATAATTTTAACATATATAGTTTTAAAGTTAATTAAAAAAAGGTGAAAATTGACCATTCCTCTTATCTCAGAAACTGTTCGACCGAATACTTTGAAAAATATACAGATAGAAATAAATAAATAATAAAGAAATAAATATCACGGGACAATCTTAGGCCTCCTAGGCCTATACCAGACAGGGGTCTTTAAAATAAAATGAATAACAATACAAATAAGGAAACTATTGCTATGTAAAACTATTAAAGGAAAAAGAAAGGCTTAAATAAATAAAAAAATACTGGGACAATCTTACACAAATCAACCCAGCCCCTCAGTAAGCTAAACAAGGCTTGTGTTGTGGGTACTAAGCGACGATACAGGGTGGCCCAAAAATACGTTGACAAAGATTTATTTTATTTTATTAAGTACTTACCTACATAATATATACATACAATTAAATTAAAAATGAAAACTGCAGTGTTTTTATACTTTACACACATTAATTGTCTTCAAAATGTGTAAGAATATAACAGAAGACTAACTGAATTCGAATAGCGTTCAATTTCAAAATTATTACTTTTTAATTTTGTCAACGTAATTTTGGGCCACCATGTATATATAGATATAGATGAATACCTAAATACATAGAAAACATCCATAGCTTAGGACCAAATATCCGTCATAAACACACAAATAAATGCCCTGACCAGGATTCGAACCTGGGACCTCCTGCTTCATAGGCAGGGTCACTACCGACTAGGCTAGGAGGCCGGTTAAACAAGTTCTTTAGGTATAGATTACAGGAAAAATAATAACTAATAAGAGTGCAGTCAGCAAATAAAAAGAGTGAGTCGGACTTAAGAAAAAAAAATAGCCGTGACTTGAGGCGCACATGACACTATTTATCACGTGGACACATAAGTATCCATAATAAAGAACGTTCTTAAGCACTGTGTTGAAATCCTCTCTTTTAATACAGTAAAGAATATTAAATTTTTTGAAGCAACGATATTATAAAATGTCATGCTAATGGATAGCGAATAGAATCAATCCATCAAATCGACTTTTACGAAAATTTGTTTCTTTTCTTCGAACATTTTTCATCCAGCGCCACGTCAAACCGTAATCACAAGAACAAAAATATATTTCTAAAAAGGCGCAAATTATTTTCTCGCTTATTACAGCGTCAATAGCAGTTTACCTAATTTCATTAAGGGTCTTAAGTAACCGAATGTTTTATATCCCATGCTTAAAATAAATCGGGGTGAATTAATCAAGGGACTCGTTTTCCCGACCGGGAGACGGAATATACATAGCGTCGGACAAATAAACAATCCCCAGGGCTATATTGTCTTTCGGAAGAGAGAACTCGAAACTTTGAGGACTACAATATTGGGTATGTTTATATACCTATACAGAAATATTATTTCGGTCAAATCTTATGATGTGAGAAAAACAATCGCATTTTTTTAAATGCTTTACCTCATATACGTATAGTCTAAAAAAACTAAAATATGATAGTACCGGTCATGTCAACGCGTAGTCGTTTTTTTCGTGTAAATATTTTATTGTATTAACAAATATTTTTTCTTGTATCTCAATCGATTCGTTTTGTTGTGAGGATCAAATGTCTATATGGGGCCAATTGCCATAATCAACATAAAAGACAAAAAAAACCGGCCAAGTGCGAGTCGGACTCGCGCCCCGACGGTTCCGTAAAAACCTATAACAATTGCTATTTCATATGATTGCGTGGACATAAAAGTTTCGTTTTGCTACAGCAGAAAGATATTATAGAGCTGAGTATATGATATGAATTTTAATTTAATACCTCTACGCGTTTACGAGGAAACAGGTAGTAAGTTTAAAATTTAAAAAAGTATTATGTACGATTTTACTAAAACTGTCTACTTTTCGTAATTTTTCCTTTGTCTGTGCTATATGAATTTTATTCGTGCCAAGTTTCAAGTTTCTGAGTTTACAGGAAGTACGTAGGTTTTGAGTTTCTTGCGAGTACTCAGTTTCAAAATATGCAACTTAAATTGCTATTTCTTTTGATTGTGTTGGCATAAAAGTTTGTTTTTGCTACATCTTAAAGGTCCAATAGCCCTCCCTGTGTATTTGATATGAATTTCAACTTAAGAACTTCACGCGTTTACGAGGAAAAAGGTAGTAAGTTTAAAATTTTAAATATATATTTTTGTATGATTTTATTAAAAATGTCTAAATTTTATAATTTTTCCTTTGTCTATGCTATATGACGTTGCTTCGTGCCAAATTTCAAGTTTCTGAGTTCACGGGAAGTACCCCGTAGGTTTTGCGAGTGCCGAAAACTCTAAAATTTGCAGCATAAACGACTGTATCTTTTGATTGCTTTGGCTTTTAAGTTTAATTTTTTCACAGCTTCAAGGGACAATACACCTGAGTATTTGATATAAATTTCAGCTTGATACCTTTACGCGTTCCTGAGAAAAATGGTCTTGACAGACAGACAGACAGACGGACAACAAAGTGATCCTATAAGAGTTCCGTTTTTTCCTTTTGAGGTACGGAACCCTAAAAAGAGACTTAAAGTCTGAGATTTGCATTTGTCAAAACGCTCCTACGGCGGTTATCACACTGGCAACGGATCCGCATGCGGCGACGGTGCGCGAGCGAGATAGCGCTCTGCATATGTATAGCACTATCTAGCTCGCGCACCGGCGCCGCATACGGATCCGTCGCCAGTGTGATAATCGCCTTACAATATCACGGCTTTATAGTTGCCCTGTTTAAAGTATGGAAAAAATATGAATTTGCTATTTTTACAGTGAAATGTTGCGTTTATGTAGGTATATGGTTGCTATACAATAAATTGTTAAAAATCTAATAGTATCATTGGTTTTTTAAATTTCGTACATTTGAAATTTTGAAGCCTGATCCTTGAACCATTTCAATAGATTTTATATTTTGATCATTTTGTTTTGCATTCTATCAACTAAATTTTATTGCATAATTCAACATGTGTCATTATTAGTAGGCTTTCGCAATACGGAAAGCTAAAACAGACCGAATGAACAAAAAAAGGTTTGGTTCGTTAAATAGAAGAGATTTATTTTATCACTTCGGGAGCACCCTTCCGCCTAAGTTACTTTTAATTACGCTATCGTTAAGTGGAACGGAAATCACTGTCGTATCTCATGGACTTAACTTGTATCCAATGCTGAAGTTTTAGACGCTATCCTACTTAAAAACGAAACACCTACCTATACGTACCTTAACTTTATTCGTAGGTATTTAAGCTTTGCGTCCACAAGCCAGCTATATGGAGACACATAACATTTTTTAAATCTTGTTATTAATCGTATTTTAAAACCCTACTTTTTTTGCACACATACCTATTTCGCTGCTAACCAGACTCTTTTTTATTTAGGGAATAAAGACGACT
Organism: Pammene fasciana; assembly: GCA_911728535.1. Taxonomy (NCBI): domain Eukaryota; kingdom Metazoa; phylum Arthropoda; class Insecta; order Lepidoptera; family Tortricidae; genus Pammene; species Pammene fasciana. The sequence goes on along the minus strand of OU452276.1, from coordinate 11,871,449 downwards.
CTAAACAAACATACCATTATTTAAGATCGGTTAAGCAGTATTGTAGTTAATTAGGAATAAATAAATATATTCAGATGCAAATACCTACTACCAATTTTTTTGCCTTTAATAGTTGATATTTTTTTCAGTCTCAGCAGAGTAAAAAGTGAGGGGTTTGAGTAATGTGGTTCACTGCGTAGTATTTTTAAATACAAAAGCGCCGTCGCAAGTCCTCGTAAAAGTGCCATTACGCCGGAGTCTATAAAAGGTCATCATACAGTATGATTATTTCGCCGATTTTTTTACCACCTTAAAAACATTACGTAGATAACCTTAAATATTCGGGTAACACTTACCCTAATACGACATTATTCGTAATGTCATTCTTCTACTCAATTTATTTTATGTATTTAGGTATTATATGGGAGTTTCATGCAAAACCAAGCCTTGGAAAAAGACTTACGAGTGAAATGGTTGGCGCGCCCCGCGTCGGATGTCGTTGCGTAATCTTTATTTACATAGGCGTGTTAAGGGGCCCTTTGTGGCTTGTTTGCCGAAATGAGAAATTTCTCTTGTTTTGCATTTTATGTCGCCTTCGTATTAGATTAACATATTTTACTTCGCTATTGCTAATTTACGTCAATAAAGAACGTTACGACCGCATTGTTAAAGGTTTTCGGTAATTTCAAAAGTTCGGTCTTTGCAGTAATTCTATAAATTAAATTATTAAAGTATTACTTCAATTACACATAGGTAGGTAGGTAATTACCTACCACACCACACTAATACATTAGTGTATTTAACTATTGGTCACGGATAATATCATGAAAACAAATCAATTTGTAAACACATTTTCATACACTGTTCAGACGTTTTAATTACTTAATAACAGTACTTTACTGTACTGTACTGTAGTTTCTAAGCAAAAGTATATAAAAAATATAATTTATCAACACATTTCACTTAAGTACAGGCAAATATACTTTGGTATTACTTTTCAGTTTAATTAGGAACTAATTTCTATAAATAAACGGTTTAGTTTGAGTCGTTATTATTTTTGCTTAATTTAAAAAAGAATGAATATAAATGAATTCAATGAACAATATAAATATGTTATGAAACTTGGAAACATACAGGCTCAGCCATGAAGTTCGCGAAGTAGTTTTGTGAACAGCAGCTTTTACCTTCTAACCAGGGTACACGGGTGAGCACTGCGAGATGGAATACAACGAGTGCGAGTCATCACCGTGCGCGAACGGGGGCACCTGCACCGACCGCGTCGGCGGCTTCGCGTGCGCCTGCGGCCGCGGCTACACCGGCAACACCTGCCAGCTCAAGGTAGGTCAGGCGACGCGCAGACTAGCGAACAACGAGTGCGAGTCATCACCGTGCGCGAACGGCGGCACCTGCACCGACCGCGTCGGCGGCTTCGCGTGCGCCTGCGGCCGCGGCTACACCGGCAACACCTGCCAGCTCAAGGTATGTACAGGCGACGCGCAGACTAGCGAACAACGAGTGCGAGTCATCACCGTGCGCGAACGGCGGCACCTGCACCGACCGCGTCGGCGGCTTCGCGTGCGCCTGCGGCCGCGGCTACACCGGCAACACCTGCCAGCTCAAGGTAGGTACAGGCGACGCGCAGACAAGCGAACAACGAGTGCGAGTCATCACCGTGCGCGAACGGCGGCACCTGCACCGACCGCGTCGGCGGCTTCGCGTGCGCCTGCGGCCGCGGCTACACCGGCAACACCTGCCAGCTCACGGTAACTACAGTCTATTTGCTCCAAAACTTTGGTACACATCTGGGCCAGTAACCTAAAGAAGGATACGTAAGGTGAACATATAAATTTTAAAAATAGGGGTTATTTTTAGAATGTTGCAAATCGTGTGGCATATATAATAAAAATGCTTGTTGTGAGAATCAAAATGTATGTTTATTAAAAAAAAAAGGGTAACCATTCCCCCTCTTCTCTCCTAAACATCGAGTTGCTCCTAAACCACTCTACCGAGAATGTAAAAAATCAGGAATTTGTTATTTGCTGGATTACAGGAAAACTTAAGAGAAATATAAGAGTGAAGTTAATTGAACTGGAGCGAGTAATTTTTGGTAGCTTATTCTACAAAATATATCCTATCGTATTTCAGGTAGACCTGTGTTCACCAAACCCGTGCTCCGCACAGCGCTTCTGTGTAGACCGCGGCAACAGCTACACCTGCGAGTGCCCACATGGCTATGTTGGCGACGAGTGCCATCTGCCTGCCAAATCGGTAACTATCACATTTCTGATAGATTAGTATTTCACCAAATCCGTGCTCCGTACAGCGCTTATGTGTAGACCGCGGCAACAGCTACACCTGCGAGTGCACACATGGCTATGTTGGTGACGAGTGCCATCTGCCTGCCAAATCGGTAACTATCACATTTCTGATAGATTAGTATTTCACCAAATCCGTGCTCCGTACAGCGCTTCAGTGTAGACCGTGGCAACAGCTACACCTGCGAGTGCCCACATGGCTATGTTGGCGACGAGTGCCATCTGCCTGCCAAATCGGTAACTATCACATTTCTGATAGATTAGTATTTCACCAAATCCGTGCTCCGTACAGCGCTTCTGTGTAGACCGCGGCAACAGCTACACCTGCGAGTGCCCACATGGCTATGTTGGTGACGAGTGCCATCTGCCTGCCAAATCGGTAACTATCACATTTCTGATAGATTAGTATTTCACCAAATCCGTGCTCCGTACAGCGCTTCTGTGTAGACCGCGGCAACAGCTACACCTGCGAGTGCCCACATGGCTATGTTGGTGACGAGTGCCATCTGCCTGCCAAATCGGTAACTATCACATTTCTGATAGATTAGTATTTCACCAAATCCGTGCTCCGTACAGCGCTTCTGTGTAGACCGCGGCAACAGCTACACCTGCGAGTGCCCACATGGCTATGTTGGCGACGAGTGCCATCTGCCTGCCAAATCGGTAACTATCACATTTCTGATAGATTAGTATTTCACCAAATCCGTGCTCCGCACAGCGCTTCTGTGTAGACCGCGGCAACAGCTACACCTGCGAGTGCCCACATGGTTATGTTGGTGACGAGTGCCATCTGCCTGCCAAATCGGTAACTATCACATTTCTGATAGATTAGTGTTCACCAAATCCGTGCTCCGTAGCCTTTGCACGGCGCTGTTGTGTAGACCGCGGCAACAGATACACCGAAATCGGTAAGTATTTTATATAATTGCCTCAGAAGTATTGATCAAGTATATCAATACGTAATTACTTTATTTAGGCCTTATAGACCACGGCAATAGTAATTTCTGTTAAATCGATAAAATATTACGAATTGTTGGTGAAACTAGTTGAAGAATTTTTTCACCCGCGCAGTGCTTTTCTGACCAATCCTGTGATGTGAGTCAGGGAGAACAATTGTTACCCTCGCATGTGAGATTTTTTCACGTATTAAGTGATTGCTGACTATATCACTGGTTCACTACCTATCTACCTACCGAGAACCTACTATATTTAAATGCATTTGACGATGTTAATAATGGTATTACAGGCGTGCGACAACAATCCCTGCGCACACGGCGGTACTTGCTGGAGCGGAATAGACTCCTTCTACTGTTCTTGCCGGCCGGGATACACTGGGAAACTATGTGAAGGTATATTTAATTTTCCCACACACAGCCCACTGGGATTCTTTTTATCAACTGAATAAACCCATCATATTAGGCGGCTTTCACACTGCTGCAGTTTCCGCATGCGGCACCGGTGCGCGAGCGCGATAGCACTCTGCATGTATATAACGCTGTCACGCTTGCACATCGTCGCCGCATTCGGTTGCGGCGCCAGTGTGATAATCGCCTTAGTATTTCCATAGTATTGTTGCTAGGTTAGCCTAGTTGGGTGGCAGCATATTATTATTAAAATGCCATTATATTACTTTACTCGTTAGATTACACGAATTTGAAATAGCAACGGATAAAATTAAATAGACTTACCTACTGCGGAAGAATAATGTCCACAATTTGACCGATGATTTAATTAATATCGCAGAAAGCATGAGGGCAATGTGGTAGCGATAGGAATTATGATGTTTAATTATGAATTACAGAGGACTTCATCCTGGAGTCTGTGGTCCGCGGTGAGGTGATCAGCTCCGAGTCGCGCGGCGACGGCGGCGGTGCGGTGCGCGAGGTGCGCATGCCGCTCGGCCTGTACCACGACCGCCTGCACAACGTGTACATCGCGGCCGGCACGCTTGGCGCCGCCATCGCCATCGTGGGCGTTGTGGTTAGTTCTCACCATTACCCTATGCGCAGGCCATGCGCATTATTTATATGCGCATGACCTGTGTATGGCATTATGCTACGACGTATGTATCTAGGAACCCTTGCCTCCCCTCTCATGAATATGTATTGATGCAGATGTATTCGTCACAATCGTAACATATAGTAATACCACAACTTGGCGAATTAGGTACACAGCGTTGCAAAAAATTGACTACCGGGACTTATACTGAACCGCGATTAGAATAGGATTAGAGTTGACAGGTTCCCGTATAGGTACCTACTTACGTCAAAATTTGTATGGGTTGACAGGTAACTCAATCGTATTGTCATCTCGGTTTAATAATAATTTGTGAATCGTGCTAATTAGTATAAAATAACTTCAAATTAGTTACTCAAAATAAACGACATATATTTGCGTTGCAGGTGACAGCATGCCACTGCCGCGTAAACAAAACCTACTCGCGGCTGCTCTCGCGCCTGAGCCGCGCGCCGGCGCCGGCCCCGCACTGGCTGACCGACAAGCGCGCGCCCGCGCCGCCGCCCGCGCTCGACACCACGGACATGTACTACACGCTCGACTTCAGCGACAGCCAGAGCTCCCCACTCATCCAATAGCAATCACTCATGAACTGCTCCGATGGGGAACGGTTCAAGATCCAAATTTAAATCGCTTTGCATGGTACGAGATATTTATTCGGAACTTCAAGGGAGGCTACTAAACGTGTAGTCCTAGCGGTACACGCCGAAATTCAGTATAATGCTGCAAATGGTGTTAAAAGCATAAAAATCGGCCCGATTGATCTTTAGGCCAAATGAATCGATTCGGCCCGTAGCAGTAAAAAAAATAAATAAATAGAGTGCAGTTATGACGTCATCTTTTTTTTGTATGGAAAAAAATTTTTTTTGTTCTGAAACCTATCGTGTCTGGTATCCAATGAAAGGGCTTTCTGAGCTAATTCCAAAAATATGTCACATCATTACATTTCAGTCACATGTTTGAAATAAACATAAAAAACATTTTCAAAACATACCAAGTTTGGGCTCCTCCAGATACGACACCAAGGAATATTTTTTTGTAAAATATATCTCAAATGATACCTAATATCCTCATATCTAACCCCAAGAATGCAATTTTGAAAATAATTACATTTAGTTTTTTTTTCTGATTTTTAATGTTTACAAAGTGTGTCGTATAATACGAGTACGAGTACCGTAATATCCTCCAAATTTGCCCCCAGGCGAAACTTTGCCCAACATTTTGAACAAATTCATTAATTTACGTAATTTTATAGTATTCTGGTGCGGGCAAGTGTTGATGTGAATCTCACAAAATGGGAAAGCATGGTGAGTAAAACCCATACTTATACTTATACCTGTATATAATAAGGCAATGGGGAAAGCCAGTGAAACCTTATTGTAGAGGGTGCTCTTTTAGATTCCATACAATGAGGAAAAGAAACAAAAGATGAATGGTCCTTAACAATGTACGGGAACTATGTACAGTTAAAAGGCTTTTCTTAGCCACTTGACTGTCCGACGATAGCATAGTATCCGAAACCAATATGCTTTTAACCGTCCGCGGGAACCTTACTATCCAAAGGGGTGGATGAAGGAACTTGATTTCAGAGCCATCTAATGTAATATTTCGGCATTATTTACTAATTTTCTTATGCAACAACGTAGCCTAACCAAATAGTTCACACCTAAAAATATAGATGGCAGTGTATACAAGTTGCTTCGATAATAAAAATGTGGATGCGCAGCGCGGGGCGTGCGTCGCTAAAAAAACCCGGACGGTTGAGAGGAAAACAGTTTCGCGGGCCGGACGGTCAAGTGGTTATGCAATTGTTTCCCTATAGCTTTTTGCTTCAGCATTTTCATTTTAGAGTATTGTGACAGTTGCCATTACTCTAGATTGTTTATATCGTAATTCGATTTCAAAAGGATAATGAATGAAGAAGTCTTGATGTGGGCAATGTTACGTTGTAATGTAACAACTAGTGATGGCCAACTTTGCCCAAGACAAAAAAAATCTTAGGGCTATCAGCTTTTTGTATTAACCACTCGGCACGAAAAAAGGTGATTATTGTTTTTGAAATATATATAAGACGTTTTGGAACTGTTTCTTTATTTTTTTAATGTAATTGTTAATGTGAAACCAATAACCATAGTATTCAATATATACATAATTTTCTTTGATCTGCCGATTTATTTGTAAACATTACTAAGATAGCTTCGTTATGATTTGTTTCTATTATAAATAATGAAATATAACTCATTTAATTATGTTTTGTTTAATATACATACTAATGCCTGAAAAATAAATGCGTGACTAAATTAAAAAAATTAAGTCAAATGAGACAACCCTTGTACTTTGGAATGCTTGTATGCACCTTGTACCGTAAAGATCAAAAACGCGTACCTATCACGCGGGGAGGGAGGGAGCGGGGGCGGAATCCATGCTCAAGATAAAAAAATCGAATCAAAAAGAAAACTAATAATTGCACAAACACCAGTGTTTTATGATTATTTTTTTATATTTAATTGATAGATTGATAGATCCCACATTCGTTATAATGAAAAATTAAAAAAAAATACTTAGTGAAATTATTTTCAAAATTGCTTTCTTGGGGTTTGAAATGAGGATATCAGGTATCATTTAAGGTATATTTTACAAAAAAATATTCAACCGTATCGTATTTGTAGGAGCCCAAACTTGGTATGTTTTGAAAATTATTTTTATTTTCATTTGAAACAAGTGACATAAATATAATGATATGATATATTTTTAGATTTGGCTCATAAAGCCCTTTCATTTGATACCACACACGATAGGTTTCAGAACAAAATTTTTTTTTTCCATACAAAAAAAAGATGGCATCATAACTGCACTGTTTTTTTTCTTTTTTTTTACTGCTTCGGGCCAAATCGATTAATTTGGCCTAAAGATCAATCGTTCCAATTTTCATGCTTTTAACACCATTTGCAGCATGTTTAAGGCGTACCGCTAGGACTAGTGAGCTTATTCGGGTTAAAGAAATTTATTGTCTCATAAGAAATTTACATTTCACTTAACGAGAACTTAAGATTACGCTAAAATATTTTTACCAGTTTCACATTAAAAGTAAATGAAATTGACATTTCAATATAAATTACAAAAAGTAAAAAAATGCCAATAAGTAAAAAAATTCTAAAGTGCAATGATTTTATATATGCTAAACTGCAAGTACATTTTTAATTATTTTATAACGGGTAGGAGCATAATTTGTTACATACTTTGCTTGCCGCATACGCTTAGCAACAGATGTTGTGTGCAAGACAGGGCCGGAATTAGGCAACCGGAATGTTTAGTAGTATGTGGGCTTTAAGTTTCTTTTTAAAACTAAATATAGTAGTGGCCTCTTTCACGGTTTTTGGTAAGTTATTATAGATATGTGCTCCTTCATATGTTATAGTTTTTTTACCAAATTTTTTTGTACGTGCTGGGGGTAAACATAAGTTGTCAGCATTTCGTAGAATGCGCTTGCCCATTTCTCTATTTGTGGCGAATGTTACTTGACTATGCAATGTTTTTGTTAATATTTTTCTAATAAATAAGCAAGTTTTGTATATGTACAGCTGATGTATACTCATAAGTTTTGTTTTCGCGTAAATTTGATTTGTTGGAGTAAGAAAGTCGAAGTGAAAGAGTGCTTTGATTATTTTGTTTTGAGTGATCTGGAGATCTTTCAAATTTGTTTTTGCTGCATTCTCCCAAATCTCAATGAGATAATCCAAGCGCGATTGTACAAGAGAATGATATATATTGTATCGTACCTGACGAGGAAGGCAATGCACTACACCACGGAGTGAACCTAGGAGAGATGATAGTTTAGAACGGATCTTTGTAATGTGTGCTTTCCACGTCAAGTCACCATCCAGCATTAGACCGAGGTACTTTTCCTCTTTGGATTGATTTATTTTCTGATTATTTATAAAAAGCTGTTTGTGAGTATTTATTTTTTTGTTTTTGGCCTTGAAAATAATATATGATGTCTTCGAGATATTTATTGTGAGTAAATTATACTGAAACCATTCATGCAGCAAATCTAGGTCTTCTTGAGCTGACTGAATTATATTTGTAATGCAATGTCCAAAATAGAATATACAAGTATCGTCAGCATATAATGTTATCTCCCCGTGTATTTTTCGCTGACTGATACTGTTGACATAAACAAGAAATAAAAGTGGTCCGAGTATTGATCCCTGAGGGACGCCACACGTTATATTTTGAGAGTCACTCTGATAGTTCCCAATTTTAACAATTTGCTGGCGATTTTTGAGGTAAGATGCTAAAATTTCGAATGCTTTGCCAGTTATGCCAATGTTAGATAGTTTTTTTAATATCAAAGAGTGACTTATCGTGTCGAAAGCTTTTTTAAGATCTATAAATACTCCTAGTGCTATGTTTTTAGTATCTATTTTAGTTTTTATTTTTGTCACTATGTCAACAGTAGCAGAAAGTGTGCTGGATTTTGTACGAAAACCGTACTGGCGGTCAAAAAGAAAATTAATGTCTGTAAGATATTTGTAAAGACGATTATAAATGATCTTTTCGAAAACTTTGGAGATAACTGGCAATACTGAGATTGGTCTATAGTTTCCTGGATCACTTTTTGAACCTGATTTATAAATGGGAGAGACTTTAGCGACTTTTAGTTCATCAGGAAACATCCCGGTAGCGATACAGTTGTTAATAGTTTGTGTAAGAGTTTTAAGCACTTGGTCTTTCAGGCACTTAAGGGCCTTAGTACTTATGCCATCAATTCCGGTGCTAGAGTTTGAGTCTAGTTCAGCTATGATGTTTGATACCTCAGTTTCAGTACACAAAGTAAAATTGGCTAACACGTTTACATTTTGTATGCTATTACTTAGAGTAAATGTCGTGTTATTGTGATATTTTGTGGCAATCTGGTTAGCTAGCTGCGAGCCTATCGTGGCAAAAAATCTGTTAAAAATGTTACAAATATCATTGCCATTCGTTAAAAGTACTGAGTTTACTATTAACTTTGGAGGAGCACTATCTGCTTTTATTTTGTTACATGATAAGTCGTTTATTAAAGCCTACATTTTCTTCTGGTCATTCATGAGTTTTGAAAATTTGTCTATATAATATTTGCTTTTGGTTTTTGCTATCAATTGTGTTGTTTCGTTTCTCTTCCTTTTGAATTCTTCTTGTACTGTTTTGTTTTCTGGGTTTTTCTTGATAAGAGCCCATAATTGATTTCTTTTGTTTATCTCATTTATTATATTTTTGTTTATCCAATCACTCTGTGGGGGATTTAATATTTTAGTTTTAATTACTGTACTTTTCTGTATTACCTGGCGAATCGATTTATCCAGTTCAGAATAATCTTGAATTTCATATTTTAGGTCAAAATCGTTGGCAGAGGCATATAAAACATCGTAGTTTATGGCTTCGTACTGCATACGTTGGTGAGTTTCAGGGTGTATTTTTCTGATATCTGTAAATATTTGTGCATGATCCGATAGTGCAGAATCTAGTAGGGATATTCCAAAATTGTAGTCTTTCAGATTGCTCAGAATATGATCAAGAATACTTTTTGTCGTAGATGTTGATCTTGTTGAGTAACTGACCTGTATGTTGTTCAATATGTGATACCCACATTCCTGAATCATGTTTGTGTATCGCTTTACATTTCGCTCTGTTGTTAGAAGATTTAAGTTAAAATCGCCGAAGACTACTGCGCGTTTTTTATCCTGAAGTTGTAGTTCAAACTCATCTATAAAATTGCTGATGTTAGTATCTCCTGGTTTATATACAATTCCAACGTCCAATTCAAACTTGTTAATCCGTATCCATAAGAAGTTGTTTCCATCTACGTATTTTTCTTCAGCAAGATAGTGTTTTAAGTTATTATGTACAAATATGGATACTCCGCCTCCTCGAGCATCTGTTCGAATGTTGAAATAATGTGTGTAGTTAGGAATACAGAGCTTCAAAGCATCTTCTTCTGTTTTGAGCCAAGTTTCGGTAAGCAAAATAAGATGTATAATACTTTTGGTCGAGTTTATGATACATTTTATTTCATCGAGTTTGCCTGGTTTAACAATACTTCTTATATTTGTGTAAAATAAATTGAGAGATTTATCGTTCATTTTCAGATCCTGATATGAATTTAGGATTGAATAATTGATGTTGCCGTCATTTTGTACTTGTGATGCTGCGAGAGTATCTATAGGTTGTCGTTTTTTGATAGGGTTGATGTTGATACAATTTCTGGAGTGCCCTTAACGTACTTAATCGTAAGGTTATTTTCACCGTTTTGTTGACGTTCTGTCAGTTCCTGTCGCAGATCGCTGAGATAAGCCTTTTGAGTAGGCGTTTTATCGTCGGACATCTTTACGTTGTCGATCAGCTTTGCCTTGTTTTTCAACAGCAGTCGAGGTGACTGAGAGGATTCGAAGCAGAGTTTTAAGGGTCTATTTTTTCCTGTTTTCGGTTTTCCTATGCGATAAATAATGGAAGGTCTTGGTATGTTGTCCACTGCGGAAGATATTACTCTGTGGGCCTCGGTTTCATCGTGTGACCTCCTATCTTCTAAGTTATCGGCTGTGGATTCTTTTATTCCATAAAGAATTATATTTTTCTCACGTTCGCTACGTTCGCGTATTTCTTTAATTAAGTGTTCATTAGATGGAGCTGCTGCTGCACTCGATAGCCCACTTTTTAGAGTATGTATGTCGTTTTCGAGGGTTTTTATTTTTGTCTCTGTAGTGAGATTTTGTTGCTTTATTTGTGACATCTCAGTTGTAAGCTTTGTTTGTTCTGAAGTGAGATTTTCAGTAGCTAATTGCATTTGTCGAATTTGTGTTTTTATTTGGGACATATCTTTACGCATTTCCGTCATAAATTCGGTTTGCTTTCCTGAGAATTCATTAAACATCGCTCTCATCTCATTACGAAATAATTTGAGTTCATCCTGACAATCACAGTCCGGCCCTGGCGGTTGTTTTCGTTTTCTAAGCGCTGCCTGCTTATCAGTTTCGAACTCGTTGAGTATTGACAGGTCGGGTTGTGATGCACTGCCTGTGCCACTGCCTGCTTTACTAGGTGATCTTGTCACACTCATTTTTCAAGCGAAAATAGGTGAAGATCCAGTTGTTTGTGTTGCAGTTATGATACGTTATCGTGTACACTTACGTACTGTGTTGGCTGAGTGACAAGGATGAAAAATCGCAGCTGTACTGTTTCCGCAAGGTGATTAGCGAAATAGTTCGATGTGAACTTGATGTAACTCACAGGTGATGTATTGACGCACTTTAAACTTTATTCACTGTAGCTCTGTAGATGAAATTGGCTAATTATGCAATTTTAGGTTTTTATTTAAATATGCGACACGTCCGCTCTCTACGCTTACTGGTATAAGATTATTGGTGATCGTTGCCAAATATATATTCCCTAACATCAGTAACAAAATCAAAGTCAAAATCATTTATTTGTCCAGCATACATACATAGTAACAGGTAGACTCAAAAAAGCTGCTACCTATATAAAGTTCAGTCGCGATCAAATATATCAGAGCAGCCAAGGAGGTCACAAATATCAGAACAACGCCTTTATTGTAAAGACGATAAAGTGTATGTTCAGATATATTTGAGTACTTACCGTGGCCGCTCCGATATATTTGATGGCGATTGTAAATTCTCAAAGATAGCCTTTTGAATGTTGCTAACAAGTAAAGTCATCATATCGGTGTATTACGCAACGTGGCTATCGGCAGTATTGATGTACCTTGATGGAAATAAGTCGTAGCGTAACCGGGTAGAGTACTTACGTATATACAAGGTGTAACAAAAATGCTGGTGATGCTTTTAAGGGCGTAATTGGTATCGTATTCTGATTATAAAAAACAAAGAATAAAAAATATTTTTACAAAAAAAAATTGGCTTTGTATGGAGGGTTGGCCGCCTGAGACGATGAGTCCCATACAAAAACATTTTTTTGTGGCAATAACTTTTTTCCTACTTTTTTACTCTCAATACGATACCAATGATGCGATATGGATCACCAGTATTTTTGTGTCACCCCGTATTAAGAAAACAATGTCTTCTGAAATAAATATTTTACTGCGCGTAACACCTATATACTGCGTCATGCTCTACGAATATTTATCGTTACGTAAACTGTGTAATTCAAGCCGAAATATAAAACCTCACTCATTCAGAGGTTTCGTGTATTTATGTAAGTTTTACAAAGAGGAAACCACAGTTAAATAACGTGGATTACTGATGTATTACCAAAAATTATTTGCCAGATTTTCACTTCCCAAATAATGTTTCCCAAAAACATAAATACCAAATAATCATTTCCCAACTACTTACTCAAAAATTTTTTTGCCAACTCAACAATATGCAATTAAATGTTTCGGCAATTCCTTATTTTGACAATTTTCACTTCACCAATTCTTAACTAACCGAATGCATTAGTTGCCAAAACATACGAAACGCAAAACAAGTCATGGCAAACGTATCATTCAGCAAATATATTTTTAGCAAATGACCCGTTTGGTAATTTTTCATTTCACAAAATTTCATATGCCAAATCATCAGTAAACTAATTTATCCCAAATCGTCATTATTTAGGCAAATTATTTTTTTTAACAAAAATCCGTTTGGTAGTTTTTTCATGTTATAAAAAATCGTTCAATTTGAATTGATTGATGATTTCAAACAAATTACGGCAAATAATAAGACAGTTAATGTTATCGTTTACTAGGAATTATGACAGAAATTAATTTCCGTGGGGTCGCGGTTTTAACCTAACATAACCTACTTTTCTGACAGAAGTTCATTTCCGTGGGGTCGCGGTTCTAACCTAACCTAACCTACTTTTCTGACAGAAGTTCATTTCCATGGGGTCGCGGTTCTAACCTAACCTACTTCTCTGGCAGAAGTTCGTTTCGATGGGAGGTCACAGTTCTAATCTAACCTAACCTACTTTTCTGGCAGAAGCTCGCGGGCTTCTATTTCCGCTCTGAGAGGCAAAAGGTATCTAACAAACCTACATCGGTAATGGCAGGGACGTCTTCGTTTGCTTATGCCCGCCAACATGTCGACGAAGCCCCGCTTCGCGGGGTTCTATTTTCGCACTGAGGAACATATTCAAACTAACACACCTACATCGGTAACCTAACTTAACCTACTATTCTGTGGGGGTACTTTTCCTTTAACCTTAAGGAACAAAATATTATATGAGCATTGGTTTGGAATGTTTGGAGAGTGTTTGTTTTGTTACTGTCATTTATTTGCCAAAATAAAAGTTGCTTGTTCAAGTACATTTGACAATCACTATTAGCTAGGGGATACACACACAGATCTGCTCGCTGGATTTTTCCGGTAAATATGCTCGGCGGACAAATCCGTCCATGTATGGCGCTATGCATCATTCATAGTGGAGTACAACAACGCCTTTTTAACCTATAAAAATGACAAAACTCACAAGTCCGATTTTATATTGTGCCCCGTTAGAATACGTTAAGTACTAATAATGACAAATATTTTCTAACAATTGTGAGCATTGCGCTAGGTATAATACACGTATTTGTTTGCTACATAAAGAAAAGATTATGCAAGTTTTATTTTTCTCTACCAGACTATCGCTTTTTATTATTGCTACATAACTTCACATTTTATAACGGTTTTGTCAATAGCATTCGTCGTCTTAGCCATTTGTCGTTCGTTTAGAATTCAAGGTCACGCATATTTTTACAAATTGTTTACGAATATGCTTACATAATCTATTGACCAAACTGTTATAAAATGACAGATGATATTGAAATAGTTGAATGCAATAGTGTGGTAAAGAAAAATGTAATTTGGATAATCTTTTCTTTGTGTTATTAACAAATATCTATATAATACCTAGCGCATCGTCAATAACTGTTAGAAAATATTTTTTACTATGACTAATCATATTATATTCTCTAACTAAAAATGAAAATCGCACTTGTGAATTATAAAAGTTCAAAACTGTTCCAGTACCGTACTATCATGCTCGGCGCATATCCGCCAGACAAATCCGGCCGGCAGATCTATGCGTATACCCCTAGCTATTTGACTAAACATTGCTTTGGATTTAAATAATTTGTCCAGTAATTTATTTGATAAAATAAAAGTTGAGTAAATATTGTAGTAGTAGTAGTAGTAGTAGTAAAACACTTTATTGCACAAAACAAGTACATGACCATTAAAAACTAAGGTAAATGTGTACAAAGGCGAGCTTATCCCTTTAAGGGATCTCTAAGGGGTATTGTCTGTCCTATTAAAACATTTAACAAACAATATTTGACTAAACTATGCTTTGGATATATATCATTTGTCCACTGATTTATTTGACAAAATGAGGGTTGAAGAAACATTTTTTGTCCAACTAATACTTTTGATAAACATTTTTTTGTCTAAACATTTATTTGGATAAAAATCATTTGTGTAATCATCTATTTGACAAAATTACAATTGTGAAACATTTTTTGTCCAAGTGAAACATTTGGCAAAACATCAGTTGGTCTATTGAAAGTTGCTTGAGTAATAATTTGGGAAATGATCATTTGTCGAAACTTAAATTTGACAAATAAGTATATGGGAAAGGTTGGGTTGACAAATGTGCGGTTGGGAAAGTTTGGTTGGGAAATGAAATTTGGTCAAAAATATTTTGGTCAAATGGCAGGATCCCGAAATAACGTATTTACTGCTAATGATATACTTATGTATAAGATTGAAATAACCTGATGCAAAAAAGCAATTTAATTAACCTTAATTTAGACTCTAAATTTAGATTTGAGAAATTAAAGCTCAAAGTAATAATTTTGTACTAGTTTGAATTAGGTAACAAAGTTATAAACGGTAAGCGACTCTACGAGCTACGTCGTAGCAAACCGGAGCACGAAAAGAGTTCAGTAACGTAACACTCCTGACAGACAGACAGGCTGTAACAACAATACTGGTGAAGCGTATAAAAGCATAATTGGTATCGTATTGCGAATATGTAAAAGCAAAAGTAAAAAATTGACGCGAAAAATTATTTTTGTATGAGACACGTCGTCCCAGCCGGTACGGTGTAAACTCTGTACAAAATGAAAATTTATTTTCGCGAGGAAATTTCTTTTCCGTAATTTTCCAATAGAATACGATACCAATTATGCCCTCAAAAGAACTACCAGCATCTTTGTACACGAACACTGTTACTAAACAATAGTGATATTTTTTTAATAACAAACAATAGTGATATTTACTTTTTTTTATACCACGACGGCGGCAAACAAGTATACAGCCCGCCTGATGGTAAGCAGTTACCGTAGCCTATGGACGCCTGCAACCCCAGAGTCACATCTACTGCCTGCCCTAACAATAACAATCCACATACATATATATAATATAGCGATAGATCTCCATACAAATACCATTGTGATTGCTAGAGCTGAAGTAATTTATACGTAATGTACGTAGGTAAGCTTAGTGAACTCTATTTTGCATATTATGTGTATATTGTTGAAGTAAAACGTTTAGTGTAAGGGGATGTTAACGTTGATGGCGATTAGATAGATCTATAATAGTGGTAAGACATTAATTAAAAGTACTCATTCGCTTAGTACTATTTGATGTAATTTTTGAAAGATTAAATAAACACCTACTTAATTAATTTTGATAGTGCGACTACGATTAGAAACCATTAGGTATTATTATGTTATGCGCTAACTAGTCATCAAGCAGACAGTTTTTGTTCTTGGCGTAAATAAATTTAACCAATTGTATAATTTATTAGTTAAGATAATTCCCTTACCATTCTAAAATTCCATGCCCTTATTATAGGGTTCAAAATAAATATGTGTTACCTAGACGGTGAGCTAGTCTAAGGGTGGGTTGCACCACGCACAATTAACAGACTCATCAACGTTAAATATGGCGACGGAGCTGTCATCCCATAGAAAACTGTCAAACTTTACATACAAGATTTTTTTTAAGATTACGTTTACGTTCACAGACAGTTTGGTGCAACCGGCCCTAAGTGTATTATCCTAGAAGCCATTCGAGGATAAAATTATTCATTGTGTCTGAAATCCTTTGACTTTCAAATATATTTATAACAGCAAAAAAGTAGATTAGGAGGCCGATGAGGATTTACTAATTAATGCCTATGTATATAATACCTATTCCAAACATGTCAAATTGATACCAAATTGATAAAATAAATTGTAAGTTTGAATTGGCCCCCTCATCGGAAAATATTATGCAATTTGCCTCTACATACAAATAAACCTCTCACCTAATCAGGGAAAAGTATAAATCTGCTAATTTTAAAGGTTTGCTGAACAACGGTAAGTGCCTTATCACACTTGAGCGATTTGAAAGCGATTTCTATACAAAATTCGTACGCGGTGAACTCGCGGCGTATTCGCTCCCATACAAAACTCGCTCGCAAATCGCAAGTGTGATAACGCTCTAGGTATGCAAGATAAGATATTGCTAGATTAAATAAGGTGCTCGTTTAATTTTACTAATATTTAATTTATTACTTACCTTACCGTTAAAAGTTAGCCGACCCCAGGCCAGCCATAATCAAAGAATATTAATGTTAATTTTATTAGGATCATTAACTTTATGTACAAGTACATTACTTTACGTACTTACCTACTGCGCAAGAGTGTAAAGCCAGTGAGTGAATAAATTGTTCATAACCTCATAGATTTAGTTTTCCCCCACTAAGTGCCTATTAGGTTTGCCAAATGCTTATCATAAAACCTAGATTATACATGTAATAGCTTTTCTCCGATCCGTCTCTAGATAGTAATAAAATAAAGCATTGTCGTAAAATTCATAATGAATAGATAAACGTGTATGTAAGTATTTGACTGATCTTCAAATTAGATATTTCCCCACTACTTTAAGCTTGCTTTCGATGTTCCGGTTTAAAAGGGCCATTTTATTAAAACTTGTATATTCCACTTTTTTCATTATGGAAAATTTTAGGTCATGAAATCATCTAAAACTTTCCAAAAGAAAAAGTTGTGGGTACAAAAAAATGGCCTAAGAGTGCGCACGTTAGGGCTCTGTCAAATATCTATGCTTTTTAGTGTTGACACATTAAAAAACATTGTTACTCCAATTTTACCTATAACTCAGTTAAGAATGAAATCGGCTGTAGTTAATTAATCAACAAATACTTTTTTAAAAAATTAAATATACATACTTACCTACTCGCATTAAACGGTTATTTTGTTAAATATTCGCTCATTTTTTTAAGGTGGTTAAGGAAATAGAGTACCTATGCTAAATTGTAGTTTTAAGGGAACGTTCTTAATGTATCTCTAAATGTGGCATTCCACGAGAAAAGGTACCTTATGGCGGTTGGGGCTTACGCTATTTCTAACGACGTTGCAATACTAATGCGATGCTTCGCAACGTAAGCGCCAACCGCCATAAGGTACTTTCACCCGTGGGACGTCACAAATTGTTCTTAATGTATCTCTAAATTGAACTAGATCTTCGTCTCGATGCTTTCGTGATCTATGTATGTATCTTAAATACCCTGTGCTTTGTGTGACAAATTCTGGTATTTTACCTACTTATTGTTAACTTTAAGGCTCCATTAAATGTTGATGGTCCCATTATCGTCTCTCTTTATATTCACGTCTCTCCCTTAGTCTTATCAACAATGCACGAGCACCAGATTGACAAATCAAACACACATAATGTTTTGAAGAAAAACATTTTTATTTAGATTATAAACTTTGATAAAAATAATTATATTAATAATATTTTATGACAACTTACAAATATTCATATAAAAGAATAACGTAACATCTATTCAATTTAACCTTAAGCACAGTAGAATTTAATAACGAAAATGTGCTAACACTTTCGGGGTGTGTTTAACTAGTGTGACTAAACTCTCGCTGGCGACGCGGGCGGCCGCGGCCCGCGGCCCGCCCCGACTCGGGCCCGACCGGACGGCGGACGCAGGTCGGGCCCGACGACCGACGACCGACGACCGACCACTGACCCGACATTGCACAACTCCGGCGGCCGCGGCGGCCGGCGTCGCGCCGCGCGACCCTATTTAACTAGGTACTAACTGCTTCACGTATTTATTGCTACTGACGTTTGTGACTTATGACGAGATTCAGAATCACGATCTAACATCAATGTAAGTAAATATTAAAGCTGCACGATTAAAATAATAAGAACATAAATAAACATTACGTGAATACGTATAAGTAGGTATAATAACAATGTCGTTATAGTCCGCCCCACACGAGCGCAGACTTTGAGCAATACGCGTAACCATATAAAATTTATAATAAATCGATATACTTCGATTCCTTTTACGTAAGCAGTGGATAAACATTAACGAGTGTCTTTTACATACGTACGTATCTTCAAATATAATATGAAATGCAGATATAAGTGTTACGCGATGGACCAGAGTAGTCACAACCCTATCGCAATAACATGGAAGAAACGAGATGGAAGTAAAGTAATAGAAAAGTATCAATAACATTATCTTAATTAAAATTCGATGTCTATCTGCAATTCGTGGGACAATAAAACGAATTATATTTAAAAAAATCTATAACTAACATCATTAAGTACTCTAAATTATGTCATAATATGGCAGTTAATCGAACCGTCCGCACTAGGCACTTCTCTTAATAACTCTTGGGCATGTCCAAGACTGATCCTTTGAGGACACAGAACCTGGTTCTGAATTTTGAATATAATCGGTGGAGAACTTAATACATAATGTGGTTTCAGCGTCATTTATCTCTTCAATGTTAACACGATCACAGTTGTTAAGCAAATGATTTACCAAATTATTTTATTCTGTTCAAATTGTTAAGTTGAATAGGTACCGTCAGCAGAAGTAGGTATGTAAGTGAGGTGCGTAAAATTATCCTGGCTCGACTTTATTGTTAAGAGTATAAGAGCGTGTATTTTGAACACCTCACCTTCTAAAGCATCTTCTGGTGCTAAATATATTTTTATAATTTCGTTTGTGTGTAGCTATTATAATAAGACTTTTAGTGTGGCCTATGGAAATTACACAAAAAAGTATTTTAACTATTGGACTGGGAACGTGTTAAGCATCTGTTTGTTTAGTATTCTGCGCAGCTCATGAATAGCTACTATTTAATGCAATTGCTTACGTTGTAACAAAATGGCCAGTCGCTTGCATTTAAAACGTAATTAAATACATAATTCATTGCTCATCAATGAATATCCTCATGAAACACATAAGTATAGATATTTACATATAATCTGCAACGGTTTATGTATCAAACAAGGTTGCTAATCGTTGCAAATTATATAGAAATCATAATCAATAAATACAAGCGATAACTTTGGATATTAATTACAAAATGGCTCGGCAAAACACCGTCATTAGGTACATGGTAAAGTCTTGGACACAGCTTACATTTTTCCTTAATCTAAATTGTTGTCATGGCCCGATAACTTAAGTATCGAAATTCGTTTATAATAACAAAAAAACTATTATCAATAATACCTTAAATTATACACAAACCACTCCCACAGATGATAATGACATTGTATTGTATTTCGAACGGACTCGTCCTTTGTGACTATGTTACAATGACTAAGTATACATAACCTTTCTTTTTAGACATTGATAGAGGCACTTTTTATGTAAATCATAATGGCAATTTGCTGGCTGGAATGGCTTTTTATGCAAATCTTATAATTTACTTCCACATAATATGTTGGCCAAGAATGTGAACTTGCGTTGTTTTTTATATGTAAAATATTTTAATTAAATTGGGTACATTTAGATTTAAAGAAAATAAATAAGGACGTGATTCACAATGTGAGCTTTAGATAACGATGAAAGTAATGAAAAAACAATCTATTGGTTCCTATAGCTAGAGTCACCATTACTAAATGAATGAATTGAGCGAGCTTATAAAGCAAACTTACGCTTATAAAACTTAACAAAGTGGATGGCATTTAATTTGACTTAACTCACTTACATTAATTATTATGACAAAGGCACTTTATGCTTTTACTTTGAGTAGATATTATACTATCTACTAATACATAACTTTTTGTGACAAGAATTTCTTACTTTATCATCATGGCAAGATTCAAAGGTACCTGTTGAAACGTTAACCACATACAGCTAGTATGATAACCGAGTGAATGGCACACACGTTTTGATCAGCAACAGATAGTCATTTACAAATTACACATTTATAACTAATATAGTCAGAGTGAAACTAATTTCTTCGCATTAGAGATATACATTTCTCTGCCATCGTCGTACCGCAACAATAATAAATTCTAGCGTGGTCGATATATACAATGCGGTCCCACAAACGGATGCCGTCCTACGACAACCACCTCGATATTTTGTGACAGTAAGTTTTAGTAAAACGAAGCTACGGTGATGAATCGCTTAAAAGTAAATTTCAATGTGAGATCGACACTTTGAGAAAACTTTTTATCAGTTTTTCTCATAACGAGTGTAACTGTGACGGGAGACTGTTGGAATCACTGTCCAGGGCATAGTCGCCACGCGGTTGAGAGTCTTTGAGCCGGCACGCGGCACGCGGCGCGCGGCGGCTAGTGCTCGAGCGGCAGCTCCACGAACGTGATGTCGTAGAGCGGCTCGTCGTCGGCGGCGCCCGCCGGCCGCACCTCCAGTAAGAACAAGTCCTCATTGCAGTAGTAAGCTAGCATTTCATCGTCAATTTTGGCCGTAATCCTGTAAATAACATTTTCATTAAACACTGACAAACTGAGCCAGTACGAGGAATCATTTTTGAAGAATGCAACAGTAATTGATATACCTAAGAACTATCTTGTATTAATAAGAATTGCAAATGCATGCATCGATTTTCACATTAATTAAGGCTGTTCAAGTAAATAATTAGGAATCCAAGAATTTACGGATTCGTCATCTTTGCGTCATTTACCCATAATTAAATTATTTGGGTATCTAATGCGTAAGTATAAGTCGTTAGAGTGCTCAGTTTATTAATTTTAATTTAGTCCAAGTGCTCACCATTATTGCAATATAAATTAGGGTTTGGGGCAAGGTCTGTGCTGGGGGATATGATTATTTTAAATGATACCAATTTATGTGCAGCTTAAAATTGTATCGGTTATTTTGAAAACAACGAAAGTCCATATGAATGTGACTTTGGTTGTTTTCGAAGCAAACGATTCAATAAGGGGTATAATTATTTGAAGAAGCGTTGCAAGTTAGTGGCGCGCCCGGGGCAAGCGATGCTAGCGCGTGGCGGCCGAGTATGTGAGACACGTCACTACGACAACTATCTAAGGCCAATGAAAACCACTTACCCTTTCTTGTTCTTTCGATAAAGATTATTAATTGCCGAACTTGAAATTTTGTACTTATTCTCAATCTGAAAATAAGCAAAAAACAAACGATTACAAACGGGCCTTTGTTTTTTGAACCGAGACGTCTCGTCTGACGGAACCGGTGGAGTGGTTTCACAACGAGAATGATCAGCGCGAGTTCTGGCGACGTGGTCCGGTGCGGCCGCGCGGGTGTTAATTACAACATGCAGTTATGATGACGTGTGTATTGTATTAGACGGGGTTATGAAGCGCCACATCGGTTACAGCGGCGCCGCGGGCGACGGCCGGGCCGCGCGCAGCTCGCAAGCGGCGGCCGTGGCCCGCGGCGCGGACGAAGCGTCTCGATTACATTGGTTTATAATTTTGAATATTGGTAACGTTAACGAATGTCGAGATAACGAGAAAGCATCCACATCGATCTCGCTTCCTCGCGTTCTGCGGTTAGCCGATATCACCAAGGTTATTCTCGTGCTACCGCGTCGAGCGGAGCCCGCGGCACGCCGCGTTGACGAGCCCTGGTCAACGGGGCGAGCCAATAAGGCAAGCGTGTGCAAAAACAAAGTGGAAAAACAATACACGTACTTTAATTTCGTATCTGCCGTGCTACTTTCAACCATAATAAGCATAATAACTTCGATTGATAAATAAAATAGTGTACTACAGTAGTGTGTAGTGTATCTATTTTATTTTATTTTATTTTACTTACAAGTATTGAAACGCGACAGTAAGCCAATCGATCGTTTGAAAATCCTAACTAAGTAAGACGGACGAAGTAAAACAAGAATGTTTAACAATCACCAACAGAATTTATATCATAACACCGTTTCAGTGGCATTCAATCATGTGTTTATACGTTCAATTAATACTTTCATTTATTTTATTTCAAAGTGAATTTTTTTAACATTGTCGAATTTATTGCAATTGTCAATTATCTGAAATAAATGATTATTTAATTTAATCGGTTTGTCTAAAGCTTGGTTGAAAAAAACGGTGTTTTAGCAGTCGATGGTATTAGAAGACGTATATCGTTTTTCCCGCTCAAATCGTAGAACCGTCAGTAGACTGCAGGCTACTTACCGCATGCAGGAGACCCTGCGTGGTGGGTGGCGCGACGTGCAGCGGCGTGTACACGTCGTCGGTGTCCTGGCGCACGTACAGCATGACCCGCTCGCTGAGCGGCGGCGTGCCGGTGCGCGCGCGCTTGCCCAGCACGCCTTCCAGCTCCAGCGTGTCCTTGCGGTCACCATACGGTGATAAGCTGCCCACATCAGACCGGTACCTGAATACATGTGACACTTTAGGATAACTCTCCAAAAACGCTTCGGCAATCAACTCCGAATGAGATGAAATCTTTCTATTTCTTTGTTTGCACGTCTATACCTACTCAAATTAAACTGACTTTTTAAAGCCTGTAAAAGATTGAACACGAAAACAAAGTGCATCGCAAATATTTGCAATTCGCGAACAATACCTACCTAGGTAATTTAAAATCTTAATATCGTTTGCTACAAACTGGCATTTTACAATTTAGCTATAACAATTGGCCAACCTACCTAATCGGTACTACGATTGACCGGTTGAAGGACTCGCATTATCTACCCATGATTGTTACGGAATTTTACCTATTCTTATTCTTGGTAATTTGAGATATCAATAATTTGGCGCTGACTTTAACTAATAACCGATATGACATTTGCTTAAACAAATGGGGTTTTATCTGACGTCGATTTGATTAATAAGCTCTTTGTGTACTTGGTATCACAATGAATTCATAAGTATATTCTTGCGTCATGGGCATTGTAGTATCATGTTTCGTGATCGATTGAGCAATCAATTTACCTAGTGTAAGAAGTCGAAAATTTGCATTATTATGCAGGTATCAAGAGGTTATACCAAAGGTATTTGTTAGCGTGGTACGATCGACGTCCAAAATATGTTTACACTTTTGCACCCGACTCGTTTGTAATAAGATCGAAAAGTGTAAACGTATTTTTGACGTCGACTGTACAACAGATGTGGTAGAACAGACAAACAACGGCAGGTCATATAAAACTATGGCTATTACTAGAACTGTTTAAGTTCCATTCACAAATCAAATAATTAACTTCCTAGTTGTTTACATATGTTTACTCTTTATGTGTTTGTTTTTAATTTTATTTCTCAATGCTAGGTTTGTGAAGTATGTATTGCGTATCAGTCAGTGATTGGAAACTCGGAGTAGGTATCCCGACAATAGCAAGCAAAAAGTGACAGCTAGACTAAGTACTTACGCCGGTGCATCAGGCGGAAAGTGGTTGTGGAACTTGAGCGCCGGCGCCTGCGGCTTGGCTGCGTGCAGCAGGAACGGCGACGCGCCCTTCAGGTGCGCCTCCGCCAGCGCCGACTCGTCGTGCCCGTAGAACCCTTGGATGTCCATCCCCGTCAGCTTGTCAATGTCCTCCGCTGGGCTGAACAGCACCGGCGGCTTGGATAAGTCAGCCATCGTATAGAATTCGCTTCTTTCCGTCACTGGGTGGTAAATCTCGTCCAGCTTCTTTCTATTTGTGGCAGACATTTTTCTTTTAGCTGCTCTTCTTTCTTCGTCCCGTGTTTTTCTTTCAGCGCCCTATAAGTCAAGAAATCAAGATGAAGTAGGTACGATATTTCGTGCTAAGTGGAATGTTATATGCCAGTTATATGTTATTTTGTAGAAGTATCTAAACACTAAAGTGAGATCTTACCTTGTCACAAAAGACTTTGATTTGACAGTATCCTCTGTGATACACCTGGGTGTCGCGGGGGTCTTCAAACGTGTCGATTTGAATGTGTAGTGGCAGGCCCTGAAACCAAATATTAAAATTTGTTATAGGTAACTAAATGTTTATGAATAAACATTCTAGGTAGTTACTTATATTACTTATCTTTATCTAATTTACTCGTGATTCGATGTCAACATATTATTGTATAACGATAACCTGCGGTGGTTTAGAGCCTATGTATCAACAGTTTAAATATTAACTAATAGTTTACGTCTGACGCAATTTCACGGTTCGTGCTCTCAACGAATATTGTAACAAAAATTGTTTTAATAAACCATAAGGGATAATTACGTCAAATTTACGAATAAGGAAAAATATGCACGTGTCTGAATCGAATCGCGTTAAAACGTCTTAATTGCGCCGGATCGAGGACGGCGTACGTCACTGCGGCGAGCTATTTCCTAGGCCCGTCGCTATTGAATACAGGCCTCTGGCTGACTACATAAGTGTGACCTCGCCATCAGGAACATCGATACGCAATCAGAGGTCACAATAATACGATTTTAACTGGGGTAGCGCTAGGCAAACGACGGGACCGCAGGGCCTAGATGGAAATCAAGATATTCAGACTAGCTGTTCTGGGCGCCGCGAACTGTGATAACGGCTTGAATGTCCAGCTACTGTTTTTTTACATACTAGTAGAACACTGATATCTTTTACATCCATATTTAACTTCAAATGGAAGTCTATCTATACTTTTTGGTTTGTTGTAGAAATACCTATGTTAATTTTCCTGCAGATTAAGTTCCCTCGTTTTGTTTAGATATAGTATCCTTCATTTTAATTCACAATCAACAGCATAACACTTTAGCTACCTCTGATGCTGCTTATAAGGTTTATCTTCGCCAATAACCAAAATATAGCCCGGAACAGTGGTTGTCAACCTCATCCTTGGTGTTATGCTCGAGACATCATTAACATGGACTGCTTAGGAATCCACTCGTGCACTCAAGCAATTAAAGTTACACTGTATAGGTACCTACAATGACAACCAACACATGACTCAAACTCCCAGGTAAATAAGTTAATGAGTACGTGTTAATATTTTTCGAATAAAGAAATGCCTTTGTAGGTACCTTGTTTTAATTCAATTTTAGTTAAATATTGTTTCAAAAAACTTAATTTCGCTTGAAAATCATTATATTGTTTCCCGATGGTTAGAATAAAACAATACAAACTAACTAAACTATCATCATAAACCTAGACTATAGCCCACTTCGACCCCGCCCGTTGCAAAAGTCCCAAATACGCTAATACTTTGTAGTGTAACTTAAAACAATATCATACCTTGACTCCCTTTTGGCTGCTAAAGTCTGTGCTGAGACACTGTACTGCAATGTTGATCTGAAATAAACAAAACATCATGAGAGAAGCCCGAGTATAATGATGTTAGATACTCATTACTCTGATAACATTGCCGATATCAACAGCACACATCTTGACCGCAAAGACAGGCGCCAGGGGTGTCAGTCCAAGACATGAGAGCCGCCCGTCGCTAATACAATCCTATAAAAAATATAAAGCGACTGGGAATTTCTCAATGAAATATTGGCGATGCTGCTAGTATCGAGTGTTGCGTTAGGGTTATTATAGCGTAGCAAGTAGCTAAGGGCGGTGCTGGTGGCTGGTGCACGTTGCTCATTACCGCAGTCTATGCAAATGACCCCCTGCGTTTTTCCTCGCCGCCACCACCACCGATCACTGTCCGAACGCATATTATCTGTCGCTAACAACTCGCATCCGCTGTGGTTTCGCCCAACAATAAATAATTACGGATATTGGTAACTGAGTACTAAGTAATTTACGGCAATAAAAGAAACGAAGAAAAACAAAAACCGCATATATGAGTTTATTGACATAGTTCATTAATCCCTCCTAATTGAGATCTGTGTGAACATTGACTGAAAACTACGTAAACGAGAGTTCTAAATTCATATCATATACCTATATCTGAACATTTAATGCTTAATCGAGTAAGTACTTAAATGATTAAGTTGTTAACTGACAGTTGTTTTATATCTATACATTCCTACCTAAAAAGCGCCGTGCGATTATAGGTATGTAGACTAACGATATTATACTGCAGTTAATACTGCTGATAGTCAGCGAATTTAATAAACGCAATTAAAAACTGAGACCGTTGTTTATTATTCAATAATTTAATGAGTGCGATCGCGACGCGGCCGCGGCCGGCGTTCTCAGGCGGACGCTTGCCGATTTTTTTGCTTCATTTAGTCGTTATTCGACCAAATAAGGTTGCGGGATTCTATTTAATTACACCGTAATAAGTGTATAATAATATCATGAGCTGAGTTTTAATGCTCCTTCATAATAAGAATATACGAATGCCAACTCTTAATATAGGCTCTGTTCCAAAATATTTTGACGTAAGTAAGTACTTGGTTATTTTTTTTAGCAAGTAGTTCGTCATTATTAATTTATAAACGTAAACCAATTGTACGGTATTTCGACAGATTCCTTTTAATATTGATGTGCTGAATTTCTCGGAAAACTTTGTACCAAGACTTTTTTAGTTCTAATTCCTCTTATTACTTGTCTTATAGGAAACTTTGACGAGACTAAGTACAAACCTTAGCAGCGCTCTCAAGCGGGTTCCAGTAGATGGCGATGGCGTTGTGCGACACCTCCTCGATGCAGCCCGCCAGCCCGATGCTGTTCTTCGTGTCTGCAACAAACCACGCATTTATCAACCCGGCCCGCAGTAATGACGACGCAGATTTCGATTAAGATATCAACTCACAATACGTCATCGCCGACGGAAATTTATTAGCAGGGCGTGAATAATCACATGACGTGATAACATCGATTTATCAACCATTGCGAATGTTTCGACAACTGTTCCTCCTAGGGTTTATGTATTGGTGATGCCTTCTGATTGCCTCGTCAATTATCCTTTGTGCGGACGAATAACGAGTTTTGACGTCGTTCGCATTTGATTTTACTGTGCTCTCAATAAAATCCAATTTGCAAATTGCAGTAGACAGGTACTGTGTGTATATCACAATTTAGACTTAATTATTTTTAGCCCTAAGGCTCTAAGTGTCTAATCAAAATATAACAGTCAAATGTTTAATGCCATTTAACACAACTATTTCAGAAATGGTTGCAAAACACAAATCCGGTAACTGTTTAATTGCGACTGACATTAACGCGTACATTAATTAAATTAATTATAGAAATAATTTACCTCCTTATATTTTATCTACTAGACCGTGACACCGTTGTTATTAGGCACTGTTTTAGGTTTAATTTAAGATTATCAATAAGTAACCACCTGAGTGTACATAGGTATAAACTTAATAATATATAAAAACTTACAACGCTTAGAGTAGATTATAACGATACCGAAGTTGATTAATTAAGGAGATATAAATATCATACAAAACATTTTTCGATTAGGCAAATTTGATCAACACTTTCACGAGGACAAACTGCCCAAGATGCCCTGCCTTAGAGTCGATGACCCGAGTGGCAGCCCTGGTCTAGGGTTATGCATGATCGGGCGCGGGGGTGGTGGTTAGTGAGTAATCGGCGTAGCTGATGCGGCGTGGGCGCAGCCCTATCAGCGAGGCAGCGATTTGTGCGGGCGCCGCTCGCCGGTGTCGACGTGTTTATGAGGACCGCCGCCCGCCCTCACACGGCCTTATTGTTTTAACTGCCTCCAACGAATTTACGAGTCTGGCTTACGTCCTGCTGTGAACAATACGCCTTCTGTCTGTACTGTCACTCAAAACGCTTCTGTCATGTTTTTGAATTTGTCCTACGTTTTAGGGAATGAGGCTGGGAAGAATGTAGAATTAACAATTCAAAACAATTGTCGACTTTCGAGTAGGTATTTGAATCACTAATGATCAGAAATTTAATAGCCAGAGAATAGTAAATTTAGGATACTAAAAATGGATTAACATCCCACGTATTACACATGTAATTTTTAACATAGGCAATAATTTACTTTACTCCTTAATATTTCGTATAAGGTCAGTGTGGCTAATTCCGTCATAGGGCCAAATTACGTTCATTAGCGTTTTTTTCCAACAACGAAATAAAATTGGTAAATTCATCGACAAAGCAGCGATTGATTTTAGTTTCAGCAATCCAAAGCAATTATATTTTCCTACAATTGAAATCAAAGAAAAATACGATATGGACGGAATAGTCCCTATGACGGAATTATCCACATTGGCCTTATTGCATTTAATAGGCTTCTTACCAATAAAAGATGCGAAACAAGACACCAAACCGACAACTTAAACCCTTCCCAAAAAACTGGCCCCAAACATGAGAACTTCTCACAGTCAGGTTTGGCCGCCGTAAAAAAATATGTACTACCTTATAGACTTAAACTTATAGACAACTGGTATTCGAATAGCAGGAACCGAGTAGAAGAGTATCCCTGTAAAATTCCTCTAATAATAATTCATGACTATCTAGAGTCTAGAAGACAACGAAGAACTATTACTATTTAGGACAGGGGTCACCACACCTAGGTCGCAAGCCATTTGCGACGCAAAAGTTTTTCAACCATTCATCTAAGTATTTGTGAGACATTTTATGAGGTTTGTGTTATGTTGGTTAGTGAAGGATCTATGGAGCTCAATACGCATACCAAAATTAACTACTTATAGCAAGCATATTAGTCACAGGCTCACAGGTATGGCAAACCAACTGATAATTATACTGTATAATCCTTAGTTTTGATCAGTTTAACGTGGTACAGGTAGCTTAAGCGAAACCCTGTCAAAAGGAATAACCAAAGACGCTCGGATGCGTTGGACACGCGATACAAGAAGGCATGTAGTAACCGGAGCCAGCATTGTGCGGGTGCGCAGTGCGTTGCGAGCCCCTCGCCCACCCCCTTACCTCTCCCCTCATCCCCCTGCGCTTTCACACGCCCGCGCACAGGTGTCCGGTGTCGCCCTTGACGCTGCTCCCGAGTCCAAGATCGTATAATTTCTGATACATTTGCACATACACAGTATCGACCATTTAAAGTTTCCTAACAATTACCTCCTAATTAAAGGTAGAACGTCGAATAAACATCAGTTGGAAGAAATACTGGTCACTTAAAGAAATTACGAAAGGCGACTATCCGCTTCACCTAAAAAAAATAGCGATGGATACATGCATTCTACCGACACTTACATATGGCTGCCAAACGATGACCTACAGCACAAAAATAAAAACAAAACTCGCGAACTGCCAAAAAGCGATGGAACGAAGCCTTTTAAAAATAAGAAAAATGCACAAAATAAGAAGCGAATGCATACGGAAGAAGACAAATGTCATTGATGCCCTACACTATTGCCAAAGCTTAAAATGGCGATGGGCCGGCCATGTAGCACGTTACAACGACAAGCGATGGACAGCAGAAGTAACAACATGGAAAGGTCCCAGCGGAAAAAGACGAAGGGGACGACCTATTAAACGATGGAGCGACGACATCATAGCTACAGCTGGAAAGGATTGGATAAAGAAAGCTAAAAACCGAGAAAACTGGACTAAACTGGAGGAGGCCTATACCCAAAGAGGGGTTCCTACCTAAGAAACTAACAACAAAATATATACACACATGAAATATTATGGGAGGAAATGAAAAAGGCTTTAATAATAATAATAATAATAACAATTACCTCTACATTGTTGCACCATTTACCACTTTTCTTGCGTTTCAAGTGCAGGTTTAGGTATTAGGTAGGTACCTAGTTCATATGTATCGTTGTATCTATGACCTCATGAGGTAATAATTTTGTTTTCTGTTGATATTTTTTTTGTTTTTTATAATTACGCAGATTAACATTTTTTTTGTTTTTCTGACGTTAGACATTATATCATTGTATATAATAACGCGAACTAAGTAAAAAACAAATCTTAAGTAACATCGAGATAAGCTAAAAACCTTGACATTAAACTTGGCCCGGCCGCGCGAATTAATGGCTTCCATGTTTTTATTTTCCTTGAGATTTAATTTATGGGCAATGCTTGTAACTGCCGCTTCACTCATTACTAATGCTATAGGCATAGCTAAGTAATGTTAGAATGTGTAAGGTGTCATATGTCACCAGTGCCGATATTTGTTAGCGTTCATTCCGTCGACGATGCCTGGCGCCGCAGTTCGGCCCATACCTACTTCAATTGAACCGATTAAAGGGTGATGCATGGTGTTCCGGACCGTGTCCTATGCGACACTTCCGACACTTTATTTTGTATAGAAAGCCAGGTGATCCTCGCAGGTGACGTGATGTTCAGTATACTAAATGAAGTGTCGTGTCAGACACGGTACGGAATACCGTGCATCATCCTTTACTTACGTTTTCTAGCTTCTTTAAACTTAATGACATGCCTATAGAAGGATAGGCATCTTTTTTCTTTTATATTTACAGATGAGAAGACAGAAATTGATGATGTTAATTTAAATCGAAAATTGTTTTGAATTACTTATCCTGTTGTGTACCTATGTATAAGTAATTATAATTTTCTGCCTTAACCGTACGCCGTAATGGATAACCATCATGGTTTTTTATTAGTTTTACGACGAAAAATATCATTGTGATGCTACTAGGTTTCGATTTTAGTAAATACCACTAATTATTTATCATATCATGGCTTTGTTATTGGTTATAGGTATTTAGACAGTAATGGCAGTAGCGGTTAGTTTACAAGTAGAAGCAATTGATATTTCGTTATAATTTTGATACACCAAGCGTACAGTCAAGTCAAGAATAACCCCCGACGTAAATAGGCGCGCTGCGCAGGCGCCGGCAGCATCACGCAATTAACATGCTAATGAACGCCGCGCGATATCATCGCGGTACTTATGTGTCCGACAGACTATATTGTATCATTTCTTATGTTTCTTCTTTTCGCGTTAGACAACTCAACGCGCATATATTAAACATAACTGAAGCTATGTTTATATTGCGCCAATAAAATGCTGCAGTGCAATATGCGATTTGAATATTCTCGTCTTAGTAGAGAAACAAGTTAACTGCTTATAAATAGTTAGAAGCCTAAGTATTATAGACGAATGAACTTCAACAGAAAAACGGAAATGATTCATAGATTTATAATTACATATTTAATTAAGCCATTGCACAACTCGAACAGTTCATTTAGGCTTAACTACTAGGTCAACGTTTCTTTATATGTTTACGATTTCCTGTTACTCACTAAAAGTTCAAAGAAGCAGGAAAGCCCATCGCCTCAGATATCTTTATTGCTTAGATCATTTTATTCAACCTCACATCTTGGAAACGTTACATTGAGTTTCATATCTTTAATCTGGTTGGAATGCGTTATTACTAGGCTTACAGCGTAGGTAATATGAGGCTGGCAGCATTAAACAAGCGGCCAGTGATACTTACGTGGCGGCGCCAAGGGACTATGAATAAGTATATTTTTAGCCGGGACGATTGATAGGTTCGCAGAGTGTGGGCCGCGAAAGAGGTACGCATTATATATGCAAATGTCCTAACGAGATAGTAACGGTGGGAGCGGAGAGCGGGAGGTGCGCGGGAGCCAGCCCGCAGCGCGGTAATTAGACCCTCTCGGCCACGCGAGAGCCACCGTCGACCCTCAACTACTCCCGCATATTTCTGTGTCGCCTCAAGCACGACTGTTTTTGTGCAAGTATGCCGTGTCTCCGATTCTTGTACGTGCTACTGTCCGATCTGCACACTCGCAAAAACAAAGAGTCATTGTTTTCTAAATTATCATCTTAATGAGTACGTAATTACTCTCACTCACGCGATGTACCGTTTATTGTGCAGAGGAAGTGTTGTTGAATATGACTTACCGGCGTCTAGTATCCTTTGTTTCACTGAATGTTGTCTCCCGTGCCAGAACTGCCACGCTTTAATTTCATCTTCAGGGGATTTTTCTTCCCTAAACATCAGCATAACTACACTCTGAAACAAAGAAATGATGTATTTAATACAAGCACATTTTTATGCTTACATATTGAAACTTGGTTTAGACAGAAACTAAACAAAAAAAAGTTAGTTTAGGTATAGGTATGACTGTAAATAATACACTGTGCATAAATTTGATACAGAAGGTGGTCATTAGACACACCTGACGCCAAGAAACTATTCTTTTGCGTAATTTATAGCAGAGTTTTAATGGCGAAAGTGCCCACCGCCGCAACGGAGCGCCTAGAGCATTTCGCGAATACGCAAAATGCGATTACCGACGCGCATTCTTGAGCTATTACGTTAAACGAGTGCGATTACGTCGTTGCGACGGGCATCTTAATTTCATACGCATTTAAATCTCCTTTGAAAAAGGCACGTGAAACCTTTCGACCGTTTCCGTTCAGGTGAAAAAGTGAAATATGCTGTTAAGAGATTTCTACAGACGAGTTAGAAAATAAAGTGAAAAAGAAGTGGCTTGCGCGAGGCGTGGTGCCAGACGTGGCCTTGTAGGGCTAACGATGAGAAAGCACCTCCGATCGTCGCCTCTGATTGATGGATCGATGCGACTGCAACGCTCGCGAATGGCTTAGCCGCGCCCTTTTTGTCTGACTGTACTGAAACGATGCATGACGCTACCGTGAAAACGTAATTGGTGGACAATTCAACTATGTTAAGCTAAGAATCCAATGGTGGTAATGAAGAGTACAAAGTAGCGGACAAATCGTAAGTAAATTCTTACAGTGAAGGAATGAAAACAAAAACTGAAAACACTGGTATTACAATTTTTAGCAACGAAAACGAATTACCTTCATAGATCTGTACTACTAGAATGCCCATGCCAAAGTTCGTGGTTCTAAAGCATGTCGTTTTAAAATGAGAGCAAAACTACGTTTGTATGGGAACGTGAGCGTACTGGCGACTCTTAACGTAAGAGCAATAGAAATATTTCTACTGTAAGTATGTATATCAATTAATTTACAAGTAATTTATGTCCGCGATTAGCAGCATATGTGGGTATATTTAAGGGGGGCACAGGCTTTCTCCGGAGATCAGATGGTGAATAGTCAACAGTTCCGTGCATACTAATGGATAGCCGATGTATAAAATTGTAACGGTGCATCGCCTCTAACCGTCACTGATGTTCATAAATAAACTTTACCGTACCACTTTATTAGAATTCCCCAAAATGGCGTCTATTTCACCAAATCTTTAATACATGTTTAACTGTATACGCCGGATAGGTTTACGGCTTCGATAATGGCATTTAAATCGCAGATAAGTGCTATTATGAAATACGAGTATTTTACTAGCGTTGCTGTGAATATTTAACAGTGTAAAATGTTTTTATAAGCGACCGTATTTCATCATCGTTTAGTTGTAATTGGGGCAATATTTTGTTTATTATGTAGCAACTAATAATTAATAAAGTCTCACTAACTAATTTAAGCCCTAGTGCAATAGTTTACGCAAGTTAGTGCCTATTTTGAAATTGCAATTGATACGAAACAATGTTTGCTGGCTATTGTTGCTTGACAAAGATACATTGAGCTACGCAGATAATTACTGGGTAACTACAACTATCTTAAATATTCCAATTACGCAATTTATCAAAGACAAGTTTTACTCTGATTACGTTTACAAGTTCAACTTGCTTAAGTTATTACTTTTCCAGCTCACCAGCTCAGTGCAACCTTTTGCAACACAGTGCAGGATAGAAAACATTACGTCAAGATTCGGTTTTGCATTACAATGTCAACTCGGCTAAGACAACAATCGACAACAAATGAAGAGCGATGCGATTAATTTTTAATATGCACCATCTAATCCTTCGTGAGCATTAAGATTGGTTGAAACAAGCGTGGGTGACACAAACAGCCCACGTTCGCCACGCCGTTAATTGGATTTTTAATCCATATTGACATTTGGTAAATACACGGATATCAGGTGAGCAACGTAAGAACTTAGATAACTTAAAACACATGGTGGTAACTCGACGCAAAAAAAAGTTTGTTTATTTCTTATTTATCAGAAACAACAATTGGCATCCAAATATATTATGTGGGGATGCTATTAAGCGATTATGTTATGTTATGTTAGTCTTACAAAATGTTATTACAAGTAGGTATATTGTCAATACCTTATTGAATTACCATTAGTGAGAATTCAGTGCTTAAAAACCTAGGTACTAGATTATAGTAACGACTTACTATTAGCAATATTTACCAATTTTTTGTTAATACTCAAAACAACAAAGTTGTGAAATAAAATTTAATTGCCTAATATTTGCATAAGTCTCCGTCAGTTCCTTAATTTATGGAAAAGTATGTGGGAAGGTGATAAATGGGTTTTTACGTAGGTATGTTTGCAAGTCCAATCGAAAATATTATTATAAAAACTAAACGAAAGTCCTTCAGATCCATTTCAGACCCCAGAAACTAAGACATATTCAGACCACATTTTTTTAACTAATTAATGAACCTCCAATTTACGCGGCCGGTTAATCGTGTACACCTCGCAATTAACCAGAGCCAAATTGAGCTTATTAACTTTTTAGTAAGCGTCGTTCGTTGGTCGGCGCATGTTTCATAAGAGTACAGTTTTGGTTTCTCGGACCAGTTAGCTCCAACTTTTCGGACCGTCAATTAATTAATCGAGTGTATCGACATTCGACCCGATTTCAGGAGCTCGGTTGACAATCTGTGTTATCTGATTAAGCACGCTTTCTCTTGCATGCGCGCGCTCCGTGCGACTAGTGTCACATACGCTCGGTGACTGCTCTGCCCATGTGTAGCTCGCCGATTACCTACTGACAGCCACTCTACCTCTAATTTCATCACTCCATTTGAATAAAACAAGCATTTGCATATATTTCAGGTATTGCATTGCGTAAGCTTAAGCTGTGACGATCGGTATCTTTTTGTTAACGCGTGACAGAGAGTGAACGGTCATCAATTTAGCCAAATGTATTAAATTGTCCGTTAATAGTGTTTTGCAAATTCCTATTTGGCATACCCGTTTGGTATACCCGGGTTGGGTTTTTGGTAATTGCCCTTGGGTGTAGGAACACCCAAGGGCAATTATTACGGGTATACTTTGTACGGAGATCTCTTTTTAGTTAAGTTGTTTACTTACTAATAGAGATTTTTCTAACAGTTATATAATATTGATGTACGAGTATTTGTTACAAACTTATTTTAATTAGATTACCTTTAATTATATTGTAAAGATTGTAGGATTATTAATTGTGGCCGTATTTTTCTTAAAGCTTTGGTTTTAACGAAACAAAAAAAAGTCCGCGTCAATACCGCAGTATCACATTACATACAATATCATTCAAGTCGCATTCTTAGCTGGTAAGGCCATAAGGTGCCCATGTATTGTATAGGATTCGTGATAAATTGGCTAATTAGAGTCGAGGTTTGCGCATGTACTCGCTTTATTCCTATATCAAAGCTCATTTCTCACACTTGTAGAGAATGCCGCTCAATAATACCTCCTTAATTTTTGTTTTTGGAAGCAGTGATTTAGTGAGGTAGTAATGTGTCAACAAAACAATTACTGTTTCTGATTTTATCTCTTCGTGTTTCGCTTTTGTGTGTCTTCGGAGAAGTAGTGCGTGACAGCATATGTAGCGGAACGGTGTTGGGTAGGTGATCGCATCATCTGTTCGTAAGCGAACAATGCATGCGAGGTTATGCAACGCTGGCGCACGCGGCGCGGCCGGTGCAGCACGGCGGCACCGACGCCGGCTCGTCCTCGTCCTTTTACCCGCGAACTTCCTCGTTAGCTGCAGGGCGCGGCCATCCATCAGACCCTATCTACTTTATGACAATTATTTATGTTGCCCGCATAGCAGCAAAACTATTTCGCTTACCGTTGAGCTTTATCGATAGCGCAAAAGTAATGTCCTGCCGTCTAGATACTCTATATCTGATACGGTTACGTCTGTTTGTTAAGTGCGCTAGTTGTCTGTGCTGGTTGTTTTAACGCCTAGGTTATTTGCTGCAAATGTTCTCTGTAGCGAATGTCGGTTTCGACATAAATTCTGAGCGGAACTGTGGGTGTTAACTGCTGCAGTTGCTTGCGATCTATGTGTTGGTATTTATTTCACCTCAAGTGAAATAAATATATCAATGGTCATTTTTGCATCGTAAACAATGCGTTTTATTCGCGGGGTGAAATTATTTTTGCTTCAACTGGAGCCTTCAACTCATAACTCATAACTCATAACATTTCTTTCCAGACTTCTGTACCAGTTAAGGATAGCGTGTATTTGAAAGCGTGCATTAAGTTATTAAAGGCTGCGTGCATGATATTATGTGTTTCTCGAGCACTGGGGGGCGCAGCCCGCAGGCGCGCGGAAGATTGCTAGAGATGTGCAGCTTCCGCTCGCGGACAAATTGCTCTGCGCCCGCGCATCCGGCGAAAACCCCGCACCACTAATTGAATATCGACCACGAACTAAATTATAATTTGCATTGCTTCACTAGACTACCTAAATTACAAGATCAAGCTTAAATATTCCTACGTAATTGCACAGGATATTCTATCAGTTGGTTTTATTATTGGCAATAAAACAAACGCATTTGATTGTGTTACACCCAGTGGCCGCTAAATCTCGATTAAATCGGGGCAATTCCCGCGATCCGTCCAGCGTCGGATTAACATCCGTAGTCGCGTCGTAACACTAATCTGCTTAAATGTCGAAAGGAAATGTCAGATTGTAAAGTGCAGGTTCTGGACGAGCGTGATGCGGCTTAAGTGCGCGCCTCCCGCTTAGAGCACGGCTCTCTGTCACGCGCTTCACTCACATTCAGCGCTACCTACCTCATTAATGTCCACTTGTAATAACAAAACAAATTATTTTATCACGTGTTACTTTCATTGGTACCCAATATTCCTAAAAGTACATACTTGTAGTACTTATTCACATGTTATGAATCTCTCCATAGTTATACAACGTACATTATTAAATTTTAGGTAATTATATGAATTAGATTGAATGTAAATTATCGAATAAAGAGTTGACTTTCATAAACTTTCCATTTACCTTATAATCGTGTGCAAACAAATAAATCTTATTGATCTTTTGTAAAATAAGCACGAGCCAACGTAAACCTTCCTACTTATCCCTTGTCGTCAGAAATATTACGTCAAAAAACTCTTAACATTAATCCATTGTTTTAAGTCGCAAATCATGTAACGATTGCACAATGGTTCTTAAATCTAGCATTGCGTTTGATTAGGACGCGTGTCGGTGTGCTGTCGCAGTGGCGCGATGCTATCACGACTGACGCTAAATACGCGCCCGCCAAGACGCGATATCGACTCAAGCAATGACGGACTTCGACTTACGTAATGCCATTTGCGTCCAACTTTGCTGTCACCTAAGTTGAGGAATTAAGGTTAAGACGAGTGAAAGTTGATCTATAAAAAACAAATATAATTACGATTCTATCGAAAGGACGCAATGTGATTGATAATGCGAAAATATTTAGCCGGCTGACTATCAAGCGCTTATGTGATGTTACGCAGTTTCAGCCATTACGTGGCGCTGTATTATCGAATACCACGTAATATTTCGAAAGCATAATGGCTATCGTGTATTATGCGAACCTGAAACCGAACGTGGAAAGTTCACGCTCGACGGAGCGCGACCCGCGCGCGTAGACGCAGCTACGACGCCTAGCCTAGCCACTTCACCTGCTTACCTACTGCAGTTTGTTCCACCATCTACAATGTCTCACGGTGCAGATAGATATTATATTTCGTCATATGTATAGAACACTAAAATTATCGAGTTATCCGTGTCTGTGACGTAAATTTACAATTAGCAATAGATGCGTCCCCATTAAGCATTGCGAAAACTTTTTAACCGTATCAAAATTAAAAGAGATGGTCATTGAACCACGTAAGTTTCATCATGCAAAAGTCAGCGAACCAATGCTTCTATGCGATATTATGGGTCATTTCGACCAGAAACAAATTCACTCTGAATTTTACAAGTAATGTTAAGAAAACAAGCTACTAAAAAGCCATGACATTATTTTAAAAACCATAAATTAACTTTGATATACGGAGAGTCATAAAGATGTTTATGTTTTAAAAGATAAAGATATTCCAAAAAAACTTTTCGCGCCTTAAGCAGCTTTTGCTTATTACGTTTGGTTCACACTAAAATATAATTAAAAAGTTA
Source organism: Pammene fasciana (assembly GCA_911728535.1). Taxonomy (NCBI): domain Eukaryota; kingdom Metazoa; phylum Arthropoda; class Insecta; order Lepidoptera; family Tortricidae; genus Pammene; species Pammene fasciana. The sequence goes on along the minus strand of OU452276.1, from coordinate 11,832,851 downwards.
CGATACGTACAAATTTAATATAAAATACTAATATGACGGAATAAGCTTAGTTATAAACGTCCATATATTGCTATTTATAATTTATCTAATGGAATAGCATAGCATAATTTTATAATTAAACATATCTAATGCTACGTATCTATTCAAAGTAGGTTGGTACCTAATTTATAAAATGCCGTTGCTCATGTTTTCTGTCGTATAATTTCGCAATTTATAATCATTAGCGTGTTTCTGAAGCGACGTGGCCGAGCGGCGCGGGCGCAGGGTGCGCGAGGGTGCAACTTAATTGAGTCATCTCGACAAGTGATTGATTACTGTGCAACCGTGATTTGCAACACACCAAAAAAAGGTGAATGCAAATTCAATGTCGCGTTTTTTGGCCTACATTGTTGCAAAGCTTTTCTTAAGAAATTGCATAAGAAAATCATTACACCCGATTGCTCCCTGTGAGAACGATTTGAACTGTCTCAGATGACAGCCCTTCACTTGTCCGCGACGGCCGAAAGGTGCGCGGCCCGCGTGCTCTGAATACGACCGTTATAATCCCTCATCGCGCATAACATGTGCAGTGTAAAAGGTATCATTAACGATCGCCTTAAAAAGGCAAACCGGGGCAATCATTAAAATCGTAAAATATTGCAAAGAGAAAAGATTGTATTAATAAAAGAAAAAGAGACGTATCTCGTTACGCGAGTTTCCGTTGCTACGAAAGTGAACACAATGATGTCAGTTAGCGATAAAAAGCTAGTGTAAAAAATGCTCTGAATGAGTGGGCGCGCTTTAAGTCGACTCCGCTTAATCGAGCCCGCGACGGAACACCACGCACTTGATAAGCGGAAGTTTTATTCCTACTTACTCATATCTAAATACTATTACAAAAGACCGTTGTCTGTGATCTATCTAACAACGTACGCGCGTATAAAACACGTTCTCTTTTCAAATGGTAATCATACATCGCCTTTATTTGTTTGTGTCTCAAATAAAGAGCAATGATTAATGAGATAATTTTGTCTAGAACGCTTCATCCAGTTTAAATTCTTAGGGTTACCTGCTACGTGCAGATTCAACCCTTTGGGGTGATTCGGAAGGTTAACAAAAGCTAAACTGTTTTACTAGCAAAATGATTAATTGCTGCTGTGTACTTTGATTGATCGGGTTTCTTTCACGTTTTTTGTTGCGGCCCATCAAGACGGAAAGAATATTTGCATTGCTTAAGTCTTTCGGTTTTAAAACCAATTTGTTATGCGCATTGAAAAGCGTGATATTTTCAAATATAGCGTGCGAACATTTCGAGAGTGGATATGAAATTGTGTCTGTCGTTTATTGGGACGTTGCAACGGTGTTTAATTAGGTGCAAAATGTTGCATTTGGCGCGGGCGGGGCAGACAGCCGTGATGGTATCGCCGAAGTTCCGCCAAAACAAGGGCGGCGGCGCTGCCCGCCGTAATTACGATTCCGCCACGCACACCCCGCGCGCCAAACTCTCGCCTCTACTGAAATTTCTTAAATCTCCTAACCGCTTTTTGACACGCAAAACGTATTCAGATTGCGTGTGAATTTGAAATTGTCAGCCACGGTTCATAATGAAATAATTGCCTGTGTTGTTTTTAAAAATTACCTCTAAAAGCATGAACATGTTTGTTGTTCTCGGTATAGTTTATAGATTCAAGAGACGATGACATCAATATAAGAAATAAAAAAAGATAATAACCGTGAAGGCGACAAAAACTGACCACAGTTTCTAAATGTAACAATATGCTCGGGCACCACAAGTTAGGTCTTTATATAATCTTACTCATCATCTTACTTATTTTGTAGGGTTTCGATATAGATAAGTACCTACTGGCTTAGATCGGACAGAACAAAAGGGACCACAACATTTCAAGCCACGGGTATCGCTTTAGGAATGTAACTTTTTTTATACTGGTACAAAACAAAATGCTCGTTAAGGAAACACGATGTTTACCGCATTGAAATTATTTTATCATATACAGTAAGGTTATTGTTTAAGGGAGCGATATTATCCGAGCGGCGCGCTCCCGGGGCGGTCATTGTGTTCCTATATGGCGAATGTCAAAAGCGTCGTCTTAATTATCGGGCGCGGCTTTACAATGCGGACTCGATTGCGGCGAGATAAGGCCTCTATACCTACTATCTGAATCAGTATTGAATGCGATACGCCGCGCCGCTCGCGGCCGCGCGCTTGCGACTCACACTCGCCCCACTTACTGCCTTAATAATAACTTCAAACGTATGTCGCATTGTATCTTTGATTATTCCGATCTAACTCTATTCAATACAGATAAAACATGTTTGACCGTCAAACGTACAAGAAAAAGGAAAGAAAATTTTGCAACTAAATAGCAACTGTATTTCATAAAATGGCTCATACACTTTTGCTGGAATAGTGTAAATAATTTTGCTATTTTTGTTTGTTTTTATTTGTAGCACGTTAAGTACCAATCACAATTGTGTAGCTAAGCGTATTTATAGCGAAAACAACGTTAAGTCCAACTAAACGTCAAAATTATGCGAGGGAGTGTTCTAGGTAGGAAGGTGGTTCTATTGTTAGGTATTACCTATTAGATCTAAATACATTTCTGTGAAGACCAGTAAGTTTACTACCTATTAATACGTATTATCTACTGCCAATTATGGGTACAATTTAAAACAATAGTCGCTATACTTACACCGATAATCTAAACTAGGGCCAGATTGCAGTTACTTGATTTTCTGGTTTTTCAAGAAAAGTAACTAAACTAATGCAATTTCATTGTTACAAAGATCTCGTGTTGGACTCCGTTAAATGATATCATTTCCTGGGAAGTGTCAGGACAATAATGTGAGGGGATTTCCGATTTCCATGGTAAATGCGACGCGTGGGTTTATCTTTTGTCTATTGAACATTGATAATTTTCTCATGAGATAATGGACAAGTTGAGTCACGCTATTACTTTTGCGTTTTGATTTACGTGACTGCAATTAAGTGCCTACCTAAACAAGACAACAAAGACATTATCAAAGTATATTAATGTATACATAAAAATGATGTATAGTTAAAACTTGAAAATGAACACCACAGTGTTAAGTTTTGCAGGTTGGTTACTAATTATTTTGTGGTTAGTCCGCATGCAGAGTGCAGCGGTGCCCGGGTGCAGGGTGCAGGCGGGTGAAACTGACACAAGATGCGTGCGTGTATGTGGTTGCCGCTTCCTGGGCTACCGATCCGGGCACTTGTAACAAACCCAATTAACAGATCTGATAAATATAAATAAAAACCTCCATGTCTTTCATTGATTGGTATGAAAACAGTGTTAATTAAATATTGAAGTCTAGATGTCAAAACATGTAAATTCCAATTTATAAAGGAATGACACTTCTCTAGATTGATAGCGACTTTATTCAGCCTTTCACAAAGTGACAAGTGACGCGCGATGCGTCCGACGTGGCGCGGCGTAGGCGCTCGCGGCGTGGGCAACCCAATAAAATTATACACGGTGCACCCCGCTCGTAAATATCGATCAAACACCGATTACATTTCCGCACAGGAGCAATAATTTCAAACATTTTATTATTCCGTGCTAGAATTATAAATTGAGATGTTCGGTGAGAGGCGGCGCGGTTCTGTTTTACGATTGCCTTTGCCTCTTAAAGTGCGGCGCAGCTTTCTAGGGTCCGCGGGCAAACATCCGGCCGGCCAACGGTTAACGCCGATAGCTTCGATTGATTTTAATAATAAAAAGTCATCGAGCTGCAGCCACTATCGAAGGTAACTACCATTCATGTTTATTCATAGAGTGTATTTCAAGCGCCTATCTACCAGTCCACTTGGTAGTCGGCTTGCGGTACACAAAAAGATTAATTTATGTAAAATGTTTGAAACTCCGTAGGTGAAGTATAAATATAATATGGATAACCGTCGAACAATATGGTATAATATATTAAACTAAATGTACAAACGATATAACAAAAGTACAGGTGCTTCATCAAGTTCTATTATTAAATTACAAATTCATAATTCTGAGGATACCGATGCGAAGTGTAAATTAGAACAGGTTTTATTATCGTTGTGACATGACCTTGATAAATATATCATACTTAACTACATAACTCGACATAACTCGAAAGTCTCTCGCGCACTCCAAAAAGTGCAAGTGAGATGGCACAGGACGAAACTTGCGGGCATCTCGCGTGAACAAACGTTTTCAAGCTAGTTAATGTTAATAGAGTTATTTCTGAATGATTTTTTTATGCCAGTAACGCCTTATTGACATTCGACAATGATTTGACTCGAAAACGTCCCATATGATGAGAAAATAAGAAATCATGATTTTAAAATCCGCATACATTGTTCTTCGGACAAATTATATTTACTTACCTTCGTTACCTGTATCACACATATTAGATCAATAGTAGGTGGTAGGCAACTCTATCTCATCGCGTAGCAGAATTCGGCTTACGTAGGGCAACGCACGGTTAAAAGTTATATATTTTAGTACCTGGTAGCCTGAGCTAAACTTGGAGCATTTTGTACAGTAAGCAAAAATATCATTATAAAATCTACCCCATCGAGTAGCAATTTCAACCTTATGTCATTCGAAAGTACTAATCAACCCAGTGCATTACATATAATAAAAAATGGTAAACCTGGAGTTTTATGTTTTAAGGTGTAAATCGACCAATGCAAGTACGACGGGCAAATGAGGTCACGGGGATGGTTTAGTTTAAATGCAGTTTTACGCGGTACGTAAACTAATGTTTATCAAAAAGTGCCAAAAATAACAGGTTGCATTGGCCAAAACTGACAACTTCATGATTCTACCTTATTAAAAAAACCGGCCAAGTGCGAGTCGTACTCGCGCATGAAGGGTTCCGTACCATTATATATAAAAACTAGCTACTATCGAATAAATTAATATCGCAAGGTCGTATCTGCCTAATTACGTAGTTTTTTGAAGATAACTCAAAAACGCCTAAACGATAATGTTCAAAATAATTTTCGTTGAAAGAATGAGGTAGGGTTGCCTACCACCTACTCTTGGTCTATACGTGTCACCTCATACTTCATTTACAAAACGATTTCTCGGGGCTTGTTTTAAATTTATTCCCACTTTTATGATAGGTAGCTCATTTTTATTAATTTAACAACATTTCGTAATAAAATTTAATATGTGTGAAAATCCCTATTGTCGGATTAGCCACAAATGTACCTAAGTTTAAAAGTATTTGATACATGTATTTATCACCAAATAGGGTATGATTGATTTTTTATTAACTTTACGAGTAGGTGGTTCTTGACATTTCTATTCAAAACTTGGTCACAGAAATACTTAGTCGTTATAGAAAAGTATGGTCACTAACCTTGACCGTCTGGTTCTTGAGGGGCTTGTCAGGATCGTGGACGTACTCCAGGGTGATGCCGTAGAACTGTCCCTTATTGATGTAGGTGATGCGGTCGTCCTCGCGCCGCTGCGAGCTGCTGCTTGCCGTCTCCAGGTGGTATTTGAAGCCGTACGGCGAAAACCTGGACAAACATACCTTATTGAAGAAACCGTCTAGGCTTTATTAAACAGACTCTTCGTATCACGAAAACATACGTTTCAGCTAATAAATACTTGTAGGTAAATGGGTTTCTGATAGTTCAGTTAGATAAAAGTTAAGCCCAGTTGCCTTAAGAACATAAAAGAGATACAAAAACGCAGGTCCGCCTCTTCAGCAGCGAGTAAATTATATAAGCTAATGTTGTCATATAATTCTATTATCATTGTAGTAAAACGCGGAGAGTAGTCAGCTAAGCAAATTACTACGAAACTGTCATACCGTAGCCTTAGATCTAGGCAGATAAAAACGTAAGCCAACAGCATTCGCAACCGGTAAAGTTCACGCATATGCAAATAAAACAACAATGTTCAGAGCCGACTCAACCAGCATTTAGAAAAAGTGCGATTTCTTCTTTGAGATGTTTATCTACAAATACAAGTTCCCGACAATCATTTCCATGAAGTGCGCCATAAAACTGTGCAAAAAGTTGAAATCTTAATTGCACCGCGAGCAATGCTTGTCTGCCGCAGTTATATAAAGTTGCAAAGATCCAGTTGGTAATACGCCATGAAAAACGGTTTTCTCGCGATTTCCTGAGCTCGGGATCTACGGAAGGAAAACCCCGCTAATCGGTAATTTAGTTGATCGCGTGTCGCGGCTCGTTAGCGCGGCGCGCGCGGCGACCGTCCGGCGCACGCGCACCGCCGCCGCCGCGCCGTTGTCGACGCGCCAATCTACGCCTACGACACCGAGGTGTCACACCAAATGACACTAGGAAACGTCATTATCAGCCTACTTTATTACAGCTCTCGCACTAAACAATGCAATGAGATAAACGCAATAAATAATTATGAAAGATTTAATCCGGAATGTCGGCCCGCCAGTTTACATCGATTCCGTTCTTGACTTGCGGTTGCACCATTAAAGCTTATTGGAAACAATTTGGTAAACAGGCCCGCTGATGTTTGCGATTTAAACCGAGCACGGGCAGATAAAGGCCGTGTAATGCAAACGCGGGCCGACAGTGACGGATCGGTCGCGGTGCTCGCCTATCTGATGCTCTCTAAGTGATTCCAAGCGCAATTTCCATTTGCGACGTTGCTCTCTATTGTCATTTTGACTATCCTTATCCTGTATATTCTTGCAGGTTGGCTTTATATGGAGTCATGGACTAATCAACTATAGCTTTATCTAACAAAGCGAATTACATTATATCGTTCATTAAAAAATATCAAAAAGTTTTCATATTTTTTTATTAAGTAAGTATATCATGGTACATTGACAACGAATACGTTAGCGAGTGTCAAGTGAACAGGTACCTACGTAACTATATTTTCGTATCCAGTAATAAATAACACATTGTTTTCCAATGAGCTTCATTACAAATTTCAGCGACGACGCAGCCGAAAAAAGATACTTCCTGCGTGAAGACGAGGACCGTTCATGAATAAATCAATCGGTGAGGCGCGGAAATTGATGAGTACACAAAAAGCCTCAGAACTTCGCGGCAACAAAGTGCTCGCAATAAAAACGCATGCCGAGATAAGAGCCCGGGCGTCCCGCGGAGGCTCCCGGCCCAAATCAGATGCGCATAATCCGCGCGCCCTTATACAGAGCCACAGCCCCACCGACTCCACATCGCACGACTACCAGCTCATACTTAATTCTTACTACGCCAGCATGTGGTAGACAAAACCTTTTTTGTTGAAAGCAGATCGAGTAATTAAAAGAATACAGTAGCTCTCGTTAACCAAGAATGCGACATTAGCAAATACCGCTATTCGCTAAAGTGCATTTACTGCGCCAAGATATCGTCTCATCATTCGTTGATGGAAATTGAAGCACCATTGTATGCCCAAGACGAATGCTTTGACTGATACAATGCCTTGAATGCCTACGTACCTCAGGTTTTGTTTCATTGAAATTTATATTGCTTTTGTTGCAACTGCAGCAGTATTGTTTGCATTACATACCAAATAATACGGCTACCTTACGTCATTATGCAGTTAAGACCATAGATTTAGTTGAATGTAAACATAACGTAGGGAAGACCTATATATATAGTTGAAAAGACAGTAACTAAGGAGAGATCATAATATAAATGAAAGATACCGATGGAGGTCACTCCCGGCTCAGCTATTATCCAGCTAGAAAATTAAAAGATGTTATCTGATAATGCTAGGGTTGGTGCACGCATGATAGCATGTTAGCAGGGAGCGGGGCAGCGGCGGGCGGTGGTTAATGAGAACGCTTAGGCGGCGTAATGGCGGCGTACTGATTGCCAGGTGCACTCCTCGTCGACACACGCACCGTCACAACGCCATAATGCCGATGCTCCACAATTATTAACCAGCCCAGGATTTGCCAATCGTGTAGGATAATGTCCTATCTTTTTAACGGGTTGCATTTCCGTAGCAATTTACAATAAATCGTTCTGTGACAACCCTTTATCTAATAATTGAAGTAAGTGGTGATCGAATGAAAACTAAACTGCTACCGGATATTAATATGTTCTCTAATGTTTTTAACGCATACGAGAGTAATAATGTTGATCGGAGTAATTACTTCCAATATTTTATGCTTGATGGTACACGTAAACGCCATTAGTGATAATTTAAAAAGTGAATCAAGAATCGTATTTGGAATTTAATATTCTGTGAAAGCGTTGACATGTACAAAAAATATTATATTATATTATAAAAGTGCATGCCGCTATGTATTCGCGATGCGAAACTGCCGACGCGATATCGCACTTCTTGCTTCGTTAATGAACTCATGAATTAAAATGCGATTTAAACAGCGGAAATGTTATCATTACGTATATATCGTCATGACTTTTGAGTTTGCTAATGACATTTTCTGAAATCAACTAAGATAACTAACGGTATTCAGCATTTTAAGATACGATTCCGTGATATGGAGAAGGAATGTAAATACCATTTTGAAGTGATAATCACATACGCACACATTATATGATTAAGTCACTGGCTTTTAAGAGCTCATTTCTGTGTTGAGCATCGGATGGGTAAATAAAGTGCCTGTTGGAAGTATTAGTTCGGCTAGGCGAAGACCCGTCGAGTGGCTAACCGGCATGGTAAGTAATAGGCCAAACATTTGTGAGGGCGTCGGAATAACTCGGTAGATACGGGGCCGAGGGCTGATTATCGGCCGGGACCGAACGCCGTATCGGTATCGAGGTAATTTAAGACGGTAGGAGCGACCGCGTTATTTGGGCCAAATGCAAGCAAGTAATTATTATCCAGATAATAATGCTAATGCACTTATCGTGTCGACGAGCGCTTCCGCCGCGTCGTCGCCTGCGCCTCGGCATCGCCGTGCCGATTTGTTCGGAGGGTGCCGATTTGTGACTGTCTTAATTACATTTGTTGCTTTTGGATATATATCATACCTAATATGGATATACCATAATCAGTTAATCTGACAGATTCTATAACTATAAATAGCAGTAATAATAATATGTATGTACTTACGTTTCCTAGTATGTTATCCACATATTCTGTTGCGTGAAAACAAATTTATTTCCATTATTCAACAGATACTTAATATGGTGCGTGTAAAATGCTCGTTAAAAGGTACCTGTTAGACGGTGCCACTGGTGGGTTACAAATTTTAATTGAGTGTCTATTACCATTTGTCTTGATATAAGTAGCTAAATAGATTGCTCTCTTAAAAGCGCTACAAGTATTCTAAATACCTTTACTCGTTTGATTCGCCATTCTTCCTTATAACCCCCACTTAACCTTCACAACAACAACAAAGCCAGTTAAAAGAATTAGCACATACTTAAAGCGTAGTTAGGTACCTATATATCGGCACATTTAAGTAAGTGTTAGCACAAGATCAGTGAATATCAAAAGAAAAGTGCTGTAGTCTTTTAAGAGTCATTTAATTATCACTTGATAAAATGCAAACCAAATAGGCGCAGCAAGTCAGTGCAGGTAATGCGTTGCGGGACAGGCATCCGCGCATTCTTGCATATAATGTACATAAATAATAAAGGCGAGGGCAATATTTTTGATGTAATCTGTGTTATTTCATTCTTTATTATAGCTTCTGATAAGTTTTAATCAATGTTTAGAAACCAATTTAATTAAACTAACAACATAAATTCTTCGAAATCTTTGAGGTAACCTACCTCAGCTTAATCTCTGTCATACAAACGCAATTAGCGTTTATCAAGGAAAACATCAATTTACACACCTTCTACTAGTACAGTCGACGGTCACGAAATGGCATTTAGCACCTTTTAGAAAAACTATCCCTCCCCGACGGGTCATTGTAAGTGAGAATATACACACAACAGCGACAAACAGTTATACCTACGTGTAAATACTTTTAGCATTTCCTTGATGTTGTTTTAGATTCTTTTATTTTCAGTCTACAAATGTGTGTTTATATGCTGTACATATTTACACCTTCGTGAATTGACATAATTTTATATTATGGTTGGTTCATTTTTACCTAGCTGTAAAAAGTGTAAATCTATGTAAATAATATTCGACTGAACTAACAATCATTTAATTTTTTACTTAAACATACTAGGGTAGGATTGATTCTTGTCTGAAAACCGACAGAGCTGTAACATGTAAGATTATGTGACTTTTTTCCAAATTAATAACGTTCTACTAATATAATAGTTGTTGTAAAAACAAACTATTAGCTAACACGGTATGGCTACAATATCTCGTACATCAGTTTAGTGTCAACTTTGTAATAATTCTTATGTATGGGTGTGTATGGCAAGATACAAATCTTGTATTTTGGGGGAAGCAGACTCCTGAAAGTTTATGACGGCATGGCGTGTGTTCACAGTACAAAATGTATTCCTAGAAAGGGCCTGGCCGAGCCACGCGGCGAGGTGCGAAGTGGTCGGTCAATAAGGCCGCTCGGGCATTAGACGGTGTGCCAGCACACACACAAACACACACCACTTACTTACCAACAAACGATTTAATCAAACTGTTTTATGCCAGTGTTTATTCTTTCTGTTTACAGCAATTCAGTAAATTGTTCCGTTTCGGTGTGAGCGCTAATTAAGAACTCCAAATTGAAAGGGAATTGCTTAACTAATTTTCAATCCTTCATCTAGGTACATGGAAGTTTCCAAGTCCAAATAGATTAGGCGTTGTATAAGTTTTTAGACTTCCGGTTCAATTCTTTGATATACCTACTCCAAAAGTAAACAGTAATTATTTTACGACCACGAATCAAATTAAAATATATGCCGTCATTGGAATTAGGTATACAATTATGGTGATTTACGTTGATCGTAATATATTGCAAACGTGCTCGTAAGGTGACGCGATATCGATTATAATGTGTCACTGTTGACCCTCTACTATTCAGGCTTAAGGAAAACTACTAAAATTATGTCTTGTTGGTGTGTATTATAACGCTCTATAATTTTATACCAAGACATTAGCGTAGTACCGCAATACTAAATTGGATAATATAGTCCTGTAGCGAAAACTGACTACAGTGATAAAAACTTCGGTCAAAGAAATTTTCGTATTCGCAATATTCGCATAGATTCTTAGTCATTTGCTTAAGCAACAAGCGTTATGATCTCGTATTTAAGAATATTTATCATACATATTACGCTATAGGATATATCGTAACGCGAGGATTATCTCCGTATTCTGTTTAAGAGATGGACCATTTTTAACAGTTAACATTTAAAAGTAAAAGAGCGAAGTGCTCATCACTGTTCCAGTACCCATAACCTTGTAAAGCTAAAAATTGGACACTATATTATACTCGTATAAATTCTTAATCTCTGGAATAAATTCTAAATTCAAACAAATAATGGGGTACAGCAGGGTATCAACTATTGGGCATTGGCATTGCTAGCATTAAAAATGTACCTTATAAGTTTAAATGAAACCCTTGTGTATGTAATATTGCACAGCGCCCGTTATTACGAGAACCGGTGCCCTTTCCAAAGAAAATTCCACCATTTTTTTGCTACTGCACCACCCAGACCCCAAACTCAATAAACAGCATAATCCAGTAATCAATATCCAGTAAGTTTTTATGGGGCATGCTTAGACATCCTCGTATTTACTCACAATTTGGCAATTTGTATCTTATCGGCGTCATTTTGTCTGCCGAAGTCGTGCCAGGGGCGCGTGCGCGGCGGCTGCACGGGCGAGTGGTGCGCGGACGGCGTGCCCCGCCCGTCCTCCGGCGGCTGCTGGCAGATCACCGTGTAGTCGAACGACTGTAGGTACACCAAACAATAACAGATTAGCTCACAACATTGAATATGAAATTAGAATTTTTAAGATACATAGTACAACTGGAAAGAAGAACTCTTTATTAACATTTTGACATCATAAAAATGTTGCTATACTTTATATATAGCTGTATGTATGCTAATAGCGAATATATATTTATCGCTGTTGGGTCATTTTTGATGAAGATGGCTACAAATGAATCGAAGCAGTGGTAGAGGTAAGCTCTCCAAAATCAGCGTTTAGAGTGAAAACAAGAGAATTTTTTGTTAAAATATATTACTCACTTACCTATTTGCTTAAGATTTAACCTGTCAGTATCGGGGTAATAAAATAAGGAAATATAGGTAATAAACTACATGCCTTTATACGAAAATCGAAGTAGCTGATCAACTGAATATTTAACTCTCATTGTTATGACAAATATTTTACTCAATTTCCTTGTCACGATAAAGCAAAGTCGTGCAATTGTTCACCCACTTATTGACATTTACTAACAATAACATTCCGATACTAAACGTCGATCAACAATTAAGGTTCTAAGCTTTTCTATTCGTTAGGTTCATTTACAAATTAATACGCACAAACATACAATTTCTTTATTTTTTGTGAAGGTATATTTTTTAAATTACCATAACGGAAGAGCGGTGCCTTTTAACATAGGTAATTGTTACTTAAAACACCAACACTGTAGTTTGTAAAAAATCTGATCTGAATATATTTTTAATATCTTTCTATGTTCTACGCAAAGACACAAGATACAATTATGATTATTATGAACCATATGCATAATGTTAATGTGTCTATGAGTAAAATGTTATTGCTCTAATTTCGATTTGGATACTGTTGTACAGTATATCTACAGCTTTATATAAGTAAAATATTCCTATCAACCCGTTTATAATTTATCTATTTCGTATTTTAGTCAGTTTTCATACATAATAATAAAAATGATGTTTTCCATGTAAAAACACAATTATTTCAGCAAAGACGTAAACATTTAGCTACTAGAATATTTTAAATATTTATTCATCATTCTTTTCCAAATAACAAAAAGGAATATCTATTATCAAATTAAAGGAAGTGTAATAAAATTGTAAGACACCAACAAAGAGCAACTACATATTAAGCCTATTAACCATTTAACCACCTAACGTAAAAAAATAGCAATTTTAGTCTCTCATTGAGGTGTTTTTTTTAATTGTCACAGTGTTATATACCTCAGTTGAAAGATTAATAAACTAGTAATGGTCTAGCAAATTTACTTTTAAAGAACACACAAATGCATGCAACAAAAAAACATGCCAGCACCATGATATTTGTGTGTCGTGTTGTGTAAACAATATTATTGATGTATGTATCTACATTTTAAATGACTTTGTGTAACTACAACTACATGTATGCCTAAATTTTTATGTCTACTGTCTTATAAGTATACACTCGCACATTTATCTATCTACTTACAACGGATATTAGATTCAAAGTAATGTTACCTATGTAATGCAATGTAATGTATATCCCAAGTGACCGCAATTTGCGAATAAGATTGTAATTTCAAAGCACGTTCGTGCAATTAACTCTTAGGTATTCGAAATAAAGCTCCATTTTTAGCGGTGGCGTGTTTGGTGTCGGAATTTCCTATCATCAAATTCCTGAATTGTAATGACACTCGTCATTTAACGCGTTGAACTCTTTTCCTACTATTACCTAATTTCGTAGCACCGTAGCGCTTTCCCTTGCATAAAGCGAGGGTGCTACGTTTGGGTCACGTAATTTATCTTATGTTGACTCGTATAGCCATTTAAAAGCTACTGTTTTTTTAACAACCTGATTCGTGTACTTTGTGTAGGTAATTTCAAAGATATTCTTATAAAAACTGACTAGTTCGGCATGTGTTTTTCAACCATTATATTAAAATTTCTGTTTGTCAGTTTGTCTCAACTTGTTTTTTGAGATAATCATCTGTTGATTAATTATTGCCAATATTTGCCTAATGAATTATTTAAATCACTGTAATTAAGGCAAATTAAAATACGTTGGGTATCTCATCCATATACTTAGTTTTAATTTAATATTATTAATTTTAGAAATACCTGATCGTCGAAAATTTTTTTAGGAATATTTATTACGTCATTAATTACATTATGTAAGTAAAACATTTATAACAAATGAAAATTGAGCATAGTTACTAATGTATTTCCATTTTTGTGAAAAATATTTTTTTTTTACTTTGACTGGTAAATTTTGAATATTCAAACGATATGAAGTAGAGTGTAATTAAAATCTCGAGAGTTTTCCGCCTCGGGCGGAAATTGCTTCAATAAATAACCAATTACACGGAACGGGTGTTTTGGGAGGTTCTGTTACACTAATATTCAATGTCGAAATCTTCCGTGAATAAAGTCCAGTTGGCAACTAATTTATGATAATGGCTTCTCATTAAAATTTCATTGTAAGTGTGTCATCGGTATTAAGTAGTTAGGTGCTATTTGCAGGTATGACGTTATTTCAATACATTTGTAAATCTACATTTTGACTGTTTTGCTACTATATAGTAGATGGCTTAGATGTATGTGTCAGTTGCCCATAGCATAGCAGAAGCACCTAAACATTTAGATATTTATAGTAATGATGTATCTAGATAACCTAAGTAAACAAACTATTATGGGACTATATATTCTCAATTATAAAATGCCTGTTAGATATTTAAAAAAATTGGTATATCTACTTATCAATTATGCATAAGCGCGTTAAGACACAAGGTTCAAATTAAATACATAATATACATATGTTTAAGCTAATCGTTATAATTTGTAAAGTAGTTCAATATTATTCCTTCTGTTTTCATATTATAATCGTTAATAATAATTGGCAATTCCGCTAATCGGAAGATTAATATAGGTATATGTCCTGCTTCATAAATTCATATAGGTGTCATTAAAAACAGTTTTCAGTGCAATAACAACTTGATTGAATGGTCTAGCGCACGTAAACAATAATTGAATCAATTAATGCGCTGAGAATTGCATGTTCTACTCACAAGCCGTGCCCCACGTGCCGTGCACTCGGTTACAATTGAGTTAGTAGCGCCACAGTTATTTTGCATTTTACTATTGCTCTCGTTTATATTAGCTCATATTTCGCTCACAAAGGTGACAGTAAACATCAAGCGAAATTTATTTGGTGCCGGACTGAATTGCAAGCTCGAGTCGGCTCAACAAGAGGCAAATTAATAAACTCAATCAGTGTCACAGTGGTGCTAGGTTGTCAGTTGCCTACTTCGTGCGCACCGCGCCCTGAAAACCGTCCTTCAGAGCAGCTTATCACCTAACTAGGTTATGGTCTAGTCCATTTGTTATTTTAATTTTAAGCAAACATTGTTAACGCTGGGAGACACGTCAGTAGGCACATGATTGACCCCGAAGGTTACGCCGCGGCGAGCTATTGTCTGACTCAAAGAGCAATTACACTAATGCACTTCGTACCTATTTACGGGTTTAAAATGTAATACTAAGAATTGCCTACATTCCAATAGAAATGTGTTGTCAAAAAGTCGGTATATATAATTAGACTGGAAGTCTTATTGGAATTCAAGTGCATAAATATTTTCTAACTAGAAACCCTTTTCTTATCAACATATTTGGGTATTAATAAAAAATAAAATTGAACTAAAAAGTTTAACGAAAAGTATACGATAACACAAATATCAGGTTATCAGCATTGAATAAATTTTAGTAATTAGAGCTGAGCGCGGGTGGGCTTTGATGACTTAAGTAGTTCGTGAAAGAACACTTATTTACGAACATTATGTTATAAGGTGTACCTAGAACGATGTCCACTAATGAGACCAATAGTCATTTAAAATGCAATAAATAATTAGATAGGACAAAAAATCTATCAAGTTTGAGCACGACATTGATATAACGTAAGTATGACTAACTATTATACATATAAAGTGTGTGGTTTGTGATTGTTGTGTATGGTGAAATGGTGAGTGGTGTGGTGTAAGCATCCCGCCCGCCCGCGCCCGGGTGTGCACCGACCTGCTGAACGGCGGTGTGGTCCCTGGGAGTGACGGCGTCCGCGCCGATGCCACTGTCTGGCGAGGGCAGGTCCACGGTGAGCCCGGCCGCCGCGATCACGCTCTTGCTGTGGTAGCGCGGCGCCGCGTACCGTTCACCGAAGGCCGACCCAGGCGCCGCTTCTGCGTCCCCGTAGGGTGGCGCGGACCTCTGCTGGTAGCCTTCGCCAACGAAGTACTCTCTGTAGTAAGGTTCAGCGGCGAAGGTGGCGCCGGAGGGCTGCCGCGAGTACTGATCGCCGTAGGGCGTCGGGCTCGGGGTGCCGGGCGGCGCGAACATCTGCGCCGCGTACATGGCGGCGTCCGGCAGCAGGGAGCCGGCCGAGGAGGCGCGTGATGGCACCGGCGACGGCGACGCCGCCTCGCTCACCTCGCCCACCGCCACCTGCGGACACACGCGTCTGTTACACGCGTTCTCCCACGACAACTGTCCGCTCCGTAACGTCGACGCGTACATGCCGCGTCGAAGCACAGTTCACAGCTTCACGTACACTAAGGTTTATGGTCGATGTCACGTTCACATGAATAATCCCGGGTGAGTATACAGGTCCTGGGGATGGGGTGCATCAGGGTAAAGCGGGTTAGGGCGCGGGCGGGCGCGGCTAGTGCGTCGCGAGCGCGGAGCTCGGCGCATCGTACGAAGACCGCGTTAAATAAAACATGAGTGACCGGTAAAGAGTGTGTGAGTGCGTGCGCGCGCGACGGCGGCGTGCGGACGTGTGACGCACCTTGTGTCGCGGCGGCTTGAGCGCGTGCGCGTGCGGCTCGGGCTCGTCGGCCACCTTGCGGCTCAGGTCCTCGGGCTCGCGCTTCACGAGCCCCGCGTGTAGCAGCCCGGAGAGCTCGCCCAGCTCCGCCCCGTGCGCGCCATTGGCCGCCTTCAGCGCCGATCCGGCCCTGCGGAGGGGAGACAGCGGTGATTGGCGCCGCCGACGCTGCGCGCGCGCTACTCGTGCTGCGACCTCGCGCAGCGCAGTGCGCAGCGTCGTTACATTTGATAAGTGTACTATTCGCGCTATCATTATCCTGCAACAGCGTTAGCTGTCATATTGATAATTTACATTCCTTCACATTCATCATCGGCTCAACAATTACTTGCATGCTTAATTTTCAACTAAATTTCCGTTGATAGATAATAATTACTAGTTTATAAAACAAATACAGGTTGTAACAAAAATACTGGTAATCCGTTTAAGGGCATAATTGGTATCATGTTGCGAGTAAGAAAAAGCAAGAGATATTTTTTTTGGACGCGTCGTCACAGCTGGCCAAATCTCCATACAAGACCAAAAAAAATTTTCACCAGTTTTTTCTTTCATAATTAGAATAAGATACCTACCAATTATAAGGTAGAATTCATAAATCCGCGGACTGATTTGACAGCTCTTTTCATACATTTGACAATCGCTTTGTATGCCAGGAGCTGTCAAATCAGTCCGTGGAATTGTGGATTTTACCTTAGTATTAAACAAATTAAAGGAACACCAGTACTTTTGTTACACCTTACCTATATAATTAAAAAAAAACACCAAACCGAATGCAGAACCTCCTTCTTCTATGGAATTGAAGTCGGTTAATAAATAAACACAGTCACTTTAAGTAAAATAAATTAGTGCGTAGTCTCACGACGTATGTATACAGTTTGTTACCAATTTTACTAAAACATTGACCACCTAAAAGTCCTAAAACGAATATAAGATAAAACATACACTTATGTAGGTAGGTACCTGTATTAGTTTTAGGACTTTTAGGTAATCAATGTCTTAGTAAAGGTGTTTTTTCAGTACCGTAAAACGGGGTGAGTTGTGTTAAAAGTGTTAAAACAGACATTCAAACCTCGATAAAAATGTATTTTTCCATTTGGCACGTTTATTTTTATACTTAATAAATGTCACGGCCGTATAAATTTTAGTTTTTTTTAGTTTCATTTCATAACTTTAACGATAAACACAATATCCCACCTCACCCCGTAGTTGGGTGACTACGGGGTGAGGGGATTTGCTACTAATGTGAGTTGGGAAAATTGATGCCATTGATGGATCGTCACTTTTCAAAAATAATATATTATTTTCGTAGCAGTAAAACCTATAACCAATAAAAACCAACTCACCTTTTGTCATCCCTACTCTTCCCATTCATGACCCAACTGCCCTCGCTATCCCGTCTCCCCCCATTTACGGTAGTTCAGAAGTTTAGCAGTAGAACTCTAGGCGCTTATTTTTATTTTTAAAATATAATATTAATCTTATCTTAAAATTATACTTGTTTGTAGCTCCTAGGATCTCAGGATTATAAGATAATGGGGTATCTTTACACAATAAACGTCACTAATATGTTTGCCGTGGGGTGCCCGGCCTTAGAATTGTCCCCCACCATATCGTCCCGTGGTTGCAATAGGAGTCTGCTAAGGGAATATACCGGGAGATGGGCAGCAGCATCTTCCGAAAGCCTACAAACAATAAACAAAAAACTACGCGCGCCAACCCGCCTGCCAAGCGTGGCGCTTATGGCAACCCCCCCTTAATGATAAGTTCCATTAATACTTATGGAAGTCCAAAGGGGAGGCCTATGTTCAGTGGAGGTCTTATGGCTGAGATGATGATGATGAATATGTGAATAAATGATGAGTATGTCTATAAGCAGAAAACGAGTCTGAATTTAAAAAAAATAACAACACTCCTTTACATTCAAAGAGTAGGTACTAATTATATTAAAGGAGGCCCCGTATATCACAAAATTTTAACAAACATTCTTGTAACGAAAAGAAAAATAGGAATGAGGGACAAATTTTGACATTGCCGGTCGAAATCATAAATTGTTGGAAATTATGTAAAATTCTTCAGGGACGTTCAGGAACAGTAAAATGAATATTTGGTGAGATAAATGAGGATTTATGAGATTAAAAATTAAACTATATTCAGGAATAGAGCCTAATAATAATAATAATGTGGTTGTTTTCCATATGGATTTCGAAGACCGATTATTAAGAAGAAGAACTGTTAAGCCAAACCATGCTTCGGTGTCTAGTTTCTATATTGCTTGATATTTATTTTATATAATTTCAAATACAAATTACAATTGTTACACGTTTCACAGAAGTGCATATTGAGAATATTACTGATGTAAACGAGAATACATACTTATTGCACATCACATAGGTACTTCTCCATTTTAGAGAGGAATGTAGTTTCTTGGAAATTCGTAATCCGTCAAGAGTATGCAGGTAAACCTACTGTGAAATAACCGAGCGAAATACTTTGTAGAACTTTTTCTTATACCTGTGTATAAAAGTGTTGGAGCTACGAATGAAGTGCTACACGGTTTGTTTGATTTGTTAGCGATGCGGCCACCTCCGCACACGGAGCGCAGGCGCGGTTTTCGTCGGCACTGCAATGTCAGTGCGCGCCGATTTATGATAATTGAAGACAAGTTTCATTGGCGTTCAGATGTTTATTTTAGATAAGAGTCTCGCGCCGCACTATTTCATGCGTCCGAATTGGTCGGGACGCGCGACCTCCCGCAAGCTCGCTCTCCGCCGCCCGTGTCCGATTGCAATTCTCGCTTTGCTCGTACTTAACGATTTATGAAAGCGATTTGTAAGAGAAACACGATGAGTGTGAAATCGCTCATTCGATAAGATAAACCGTGTGTGTAAAATGTTTCGGAAAACGTCAACAATGTTTCTACACAAGAAAATTGCAGTGCGAATTTGTTTCACAGATTATTTCAGCGATGCCGGTTGGGTCGACTGCTTCGTAGTACAGGACTACATATATTTGAATACGATTTTTGATTGTGGGGCTCGGGCCGCAGAGTGAAGTGGCATACTCGTAGATATCTTTATTCATGCGAGTAGAACACAAAGCGTTGTTTGCTTGTCGTTCATTGTTGGCGCCTTGCAAAAACGTTACACAAAGCGCGCTCCGCTGACAGCTGAGTCGCGGCGCCTCGAGACACGACCGCCGCGCCGACTTCGCTCGCGGCCAAGTTTGACGTCGCGACCAAAGCTCTCTGCACAGCATTCATTATATCTCGACGTGTCTATAGCAGTATATGTATTTACAAGAAAATCCAAGTTACACTAGTACAATAAATCGAATAGTTCGGCAATTCATAAAATATAATGTTCAATTTCAAAATAAATATTAAAATGTTGTTTTTTACTGACCGAGGATACCAACCCAGTCATTGCAGCTTGAGATTATTTCTTAGAGTAAAATAAGGTAAATGTTTATATATTTTTCTGCCAACAAACTTTATCCCTGATAATTTGCAGATACCAAAAGTCAGTAGGTCATTTTTAGGATACCTACAAGATCGTAACTTAAGCAATTTGGCTTTTGACAGTCAGATTAAAGTAGACATGAACGTGGCTATTATTTTCAACGATAAATCCTTAATCAAAATAAAAATACCCTTGAGACGTTTTAGAAAACTCGGCCGAGTGAGACCGGTTTCAATGCTCATGTCCCCTCTATCATAGACAGTTATTTAGGAACTCTAACATAACATGTAACTCGCTTCCAACCCACTCGTTAACCACTTTCGTTTCATATAAAAAAAACTAGTAGCCAGTAGCCTTCTTGTATACGGTGATGCTACTAAATATTATAAACTAAAACTTGTCTATAAACTGGCATACGTATCGTTAATGAAGTCTAGTAAGCGTTTATTGGCAACGGGTTTACTTGTAAATCAACTCAAGCTAAGATTTGCTTCGCATTCAACTAATGTAAGTACCTAAGGTAAACGTCCGAGTGCTCGTCACTACCCCGTACCTACATGTCATTTTAAACTTTAGTCATTCGCAATAAAGATGACACCAGAACATGGTGTTCACCATTAGGCATTAATGTGACGAGTACTAGGACATTTGCGTTACAAGCATTTCGTAGACAACGAGAACTTATATTTTTTATTCCAATCAATATATAAGAACATTTATTTTAAATAATATAAATAACGACCGCGAATTAAAAGTTATATGTGATTAATTATAAGAGATTTATTTCACAGACGACTAAAGTACCAATTCTAACTCTACTCTTCTGAATAGTAATGGACATGCAGGTACATATTATAAAAAAGAACGTTACCAATATAACAAAGATCAGTATCGGAATTCCACTGCTGTTATCAAGGAAATAATTGTATTGATCCCAGACCCAGTACTTACCTGCCAGCTAACATAAATTTAATTTTGTTAATAAATAGAATGGATTCCGTTACGCATCCGAATCCCAGAGTTTAGATCAGATATCAGTGTCATGTTGCAAATGATTACCATAACAGTGTCGGTAATAAAAGGATAAGAATGAACACCTCTAGCATCCGACTGCTACATTTTACATGCAAATAGTTATTTTCTTATCAAAGCAAATCGGAATACGCGCGGATGCAATTGCCATTATAATTATTTGCAATGTTTACTTAACACCCTTTCACACATGACGAGATCGCGACAATGCGGCGCAAAGGGTGCGCAGGCCCAACCCCATCCTAAGCATCAAATCTGGGATGGTTTTGATTGAAAAGTCTCCTATGAATTACGAATATGATAAACTTTACTATCCCTACTTATAATTCAAGTACCTGTATTTCATGCGATTTGTGTAAGTGGTTAGAACACGCAATCTCACACTACTACTAAGAATTGTGTACAGATATTTCGGGAACAACTAAAAATTATGTTTTAAAAATTAAAAATAGTCAATGTTTGTAGTCAAAAGTAATTCGTATGGGTATTTGCGTAATGGTCAACTTCTAAATAACAATCACCAACTAAGTAGATGTCGGTCATGTAATATGCAACAAACTAGCTGTTGGGAAATGTAAAGAAGCTTAATGATGAAGAAAACCAGTGAGATAATGAAGTGAATGAACACTCGGTAGTGGTATCGCGGCGGTATCTCCCGCGGCGACAGTTTATCCGTTGCTTGACGAATAGATTAGAATCTATCGCGCGGCGGAGACCGAGCCGAGGAGGAGGCGCTTGCAGCGGATGCCCGCATCGTAATATCAATGCTATTTGAATATATCATTCCACTAAATGTAGGTTTATTGCTACTTTTCTCACGGAACTAATACATTATCAAAAACTTTAATTGAAAACGATTTCGCCATTTGTCTAAGCCATTAAAGAGCTTTTGGTTACACATAGCCGTAACGGTGATTAATAAGCCGTTAAACATTTCCCCGATATCCTAATTAACTGAAAATGGCCAATAAGAACTTAATAACATAAAATTATTTATTTCTACCTACCTTATTTTGTTAAATCAATGAACCTCCAGGTCTATTTGTACCCTCTCTTTGTTCTTGTACATTGTGTACGACATAATACGTTTATTTTTATTAAGACTGTTTGTGTTCTAAATAAAATAAAAAAGAATCAGCATATTTGTGAAGAATCTTGCTAATAATAATTCGCATGCGTAACGTAACGACTGTTAATTCAAATTCTTCAGCTGACCATTTCAATGGGAATGTTCGCATGATAAAGAATGGTCAAGAAGAATGGTCAGCCCCGATTTGATATTTCGCTACGTGATGGCCGGCTAGGGACATAACGATGTTCCTATCTTTTTTATGCATTATCTTATAAGGGGGTTGGATATTTCCAAGGGAATTGAATGGTATTAACTGCTTTGCCATTAACAATACAGTCGGATCATCAAGAGAGAACCGGTTCTGGTCCTAAATGGGTCACACGGTTCCAGCTCCTGAGTTTTTGTCGCGGCATTACCAAGTGTTCGTACAAGCAGGGATCGTTATGACGCATTTTGTATTTATATTTCATATTGCACTAGTAATTTAATTTAATAAACTTAAAATACCTAATACCTATCAATGAACTCGTAGCAGAGGTAGGTAACATGTTTATCTCGAGTTCCATCATAACATTCATAACTGATTCATTGCATGTTTATTGGTTTATAGTAGATAATTTATTCCGACTTTTAGGGTCATATCAAAAATGGTAATTTTATAATTAACGAAGTGTCGCTATAGGATTAATTGACGCGTCGACAGTGGTTTCGTCGAACCTGCGCAATTTGGAATCTGGGAAACTCCTATTAAAGTTTTTTTTTATTATTATAGAGCTATTAACTTCATTTATATACAGTCCGTGAGCTTTAAGAAGAACCTTCGGAAATCGGCGATGACACACGAAGGTAATATTGCTGTTCATGTGTCACTGTTGATTAAAACCCGACGTCTTTTTCTACAACCCGAAGCTTCTTTTTAGAGCTCACGGACTGTACGTCGACAGACATTTTCAATGTTTATGTAATGTAATAAAGTGATCAGGAGAGAAGAGAAAATGTTTTCCCGTTAGTGGTGAGTGTGAACAGTGACAGGGTCAAAGGGCGCGCCCCTCCCCGCGACATCCCGCCGCGCGTTACTATGCTAATCTTAGAGTTAGCATTCGACGGCGTCCAACTTATATTAATGGTTATAGCCGCCCGTTTCCACTTAACAGCCATAATATCCGTAGTCCTGGCTATAACGGAGGCTAGAGCTGCCTGCGCCCGCGCAATACGCAATGCGTTTACGAAACATGCTCACGCCTACGACTGATCTCGAGGATATTTATAAAGATGGAACTAGTCCGCGTCTAAGTATATTGAGCATTCAATTCAAATAATACGAGCGATTTAGACAACAAACACTGCAAGCCGAACCTGACGATGAACCTGGCACTCAACTAGCGGTGGATTTGCATACAAACGCATAAAGAGACACAGCTCGGGGAACGGGCAGCGGGCGCGGGCGAGCAAGCATTCGTTATAATTTTGAATGTATGAATGAGCAATAGCGCGCGCATCGTACCGCATCGCGTGGGCTGCGCAGCGACAATGCACCAGACAAGTCCTGGGCGTCCTTGTCAATGTGAGCCGCTTCCAGCCACATCCGTCTATTGTCATTATTTGTATTTATGCACTCCTGTAAACGGTGACGAGGATGACTAGCCGAATCTGGCCGCTGTCACATTCCATCTGTGCGCCAGAACAGAATCGAGGGCGACCTGTCCCCGACGCCCTGCCCCTCGACGTGTGAGGTGTTATGTAGGAGGCTTGCATCATCGTAGAGTCAGAGCATCTTCACAACCCTAGCTACAAGTAACAGCAAAGTAAGTTTTTCTACGTTTATAATTCTGGAATTTGGGATAATTGCCCTTAAACAAGTAGGCACCTAGGTGCTAGTAGGTATAATTATGCACTCTAACAACTGACCAATAGAGGCGTGTTCAATATCTGATGATTTATGCATTCTCAGTCTTTTCGCGGTGCGATAGTTATTTATAAATTAATCCTCGGCCTGTTACCATTTTCATGGATTCAAACTTGTTTCTTTTATTACATACTGCGTTACTGTGTTTATGGAATATAATAAAGCTTCATAAAAGTAGATATAAACGGTTTATGGGGTCAAGTTAACATTATGCACTCCTTGTGTTAAAATGTGACACGGCGTTTGCTCATTTTGGGCCGCTATTCAAGGGATGCTGTTAACAACCTCTTTCAAAGAGCGAGCATAATTTGAATCGGGGTCGCATTTCTATAGGATTTCTTTGAATGCACTGACATTTTATGTTTGAATTGCACGTATTTTCACAAATAATATGAATAAAAAGCAACCATTTGACTGCTTGAAAAGTGGAACCATATGATATATAAATATGTATGAATTACACTGGCTGGCATAGTTACCATGTAATATTTTTCTAGTAAGAATTAGATAAGTACTTAATATACTTGCAGGAAATGTTTTGTACCTATTAGCTTATTTGAACATAAGTTCATAATACTCATCAATATAAAGGATTAATCTCTTCGTCGCGAAAAATATTAAACGGAATGTAAAAACATAATATTATGCATACTTTATCCATAGTCGAAACGTGGGGATCGAAAACATGCGCAGTTGCGAACTCTCAATTCGTTAATCCCGCCATAGGTATTCAAATGAGTGCTCGTGATTTATTGAGTGGAACATTAACATTTTTATTATTTGTTATTCTTACACCTTTCGGTAGGGCCGGAAGCCACGCGGCCTCTGTCTCAGCGTACTCGTCCGTGAGACTCGGCAACACAAACCCCATGCGTCTTCAATGTGCATAAAAACTCTCTACAAAGATCGCATATTATCATAGTTTACATATAAATTTTACGCGAATTCATTTTGTATTCACTGCGTCTCGAAATTCGGCGATTATAATGATAATGCCTCCAATACACGAACGTCATGATGTACGGCCGTGAGAATTGCCGATTGATTTTCCGCGATCGCTCTTGATTGAGCTTTGATTGTTGTCGATATTCGAGATTTGTTTTGCATATTCGGTTGTTTTTTTTTCAGAAGGCAGAGATCGTGAGCATGGAATGGAACACGGATGTGTTTAACTCCTATGACTGTGCATATGTTGGATAAACAAGTAAATAAATACATATTTATTGATTGTCAGGATTAGTTATTCGGAAATTAACAATAGGTCGGGTCTGTCACTATTAAGAAGTTCGCTATATCTACTATAAACGATTTTATGGTTTTTGAGAAGTTTCATAGATGGTTGATAACTTATTGGTGAGTGGAGGTAGAGCAAAAATTATAATTAGATTTTATACTAAGGCGAGCATTGTAACTGTTATCCTATTTCGAAATAGTAATCAGAAGAAGATTAAACAGAAACACAATATACCTACTTGGAAACAGGTAAACAAGAACATTTTTACGCAATTTACGACATAGCATAACACTACCAGTTATAATCGATCGCACATTGAGATTTCGCAATAATTAAGCCATTTCAATGTATTGTCAGGCACGCCAGCCAATGTTAGGTATATTACATACAAAAAATATTGAATTTTTAAATGTTTTTATTACTTCCCGTCATTTGCTTCGCATGTTACAAAACCAATTACATAATGTTACCTACAAATAAATATAGCTAACCTGTCATACCAACCAACCATTTCATGGTTTCATTTAGTTCAATGTTTTATTTGTAGAGAATGTCTTTAGATATCAATTCCGCCATTGGTATCTAATCTACACTTATTTTTAATCACGCATTTCGAATGCTTTGTATCGCTTAGTAAAGAGTGCATTTTTTCGTAAACACTTGTATAAGCAAAGTGTTCCTTGTCACTTTTGATATTTGACCCCATTTGGCGACATCGCCATCTAGAAGTCGTTTTGTACAGAGTCATAATAACAAAGAAATAGGCGAATTCCAGAAAACTATTATAAAATTTGAGTTTCTACACAAGTATGATTTGAGTTTCTTATGAACACATTGTATAGGTAATATATAATTATATTTAATAATGTAATTTAAACATATAAAATGTACAGTCGAGTTCTCCAATATAGGTATAGTCAGCATCAAAAATATGTATACATTTCGGCACTTATGTCTGTGGGATAAGACTCAAATTCGTATACATATTATTGATGCTGACTGTACACACGTACAACTTTATATGTATGTGTTTAATGTGGTGTACACATATTTTTGAACGTCCCTATGTACATATATTGGAGAACGTCTGTGATGTAAATATGTTTTTATGTAAGTATTAAACCCTAAATAAAACGGTAAACTTCCGATTTTTTTAAATATAAACAACTTTCATTTTATGTTAGTGACAAATATACTTACCTTGCAGTTATATAATGTAATGAGTAATATAGAGTTGAGACCGTAAACATAAAATTGATTATTATAAATACGATACGGCGTGTAAGTTATCAACGCGGCACATCCGTAATTTGTAATGCTTTTCAAAGCTGCTAAAGCCGCACTAAGATACTCGTATATTCTCTACTGCCCAGACAATTTATTCACAGTTCGAGTACTGATGCCGTGAGCTAAGAATATATAGTTTTATAAAGGCAATAATATTTGGAATTACACAAATCGACAAAAGTACCAAAAGATACTGGAACTGCTGAGTAATAAGCTCATATCTCATATCATAATAATCAGGGCCCTTAGGCCGACCGTAAGTACAATTAGTGGACGTAGAAATAGGTGAATGGGAGTCGGACTCGCGCACGGAGGGTTCCGTACCATTATTTATAAAAACGGCAAAAATCATGTCTGTTGTATGGGGCCCCTTAAAATTTTATTTTATTTAGTTTTTTAGTATTTGTTGTTCTATAGCGACAATATAATATATACATCCTCTGTGAAAATTTCAACTGTCTAAAGTGTCTAACTATCACGGCCTGGTGACAGACGGACAGACAAACAGACAGACAAACAGACAGACAGACGGACGGACGGAAAGCGGAATCTTAGTAATAGGGTCCCGTTTTTACTCTTTGGGTACGGAACCCTAAAAGGGCGCCAGACATTAGGGTAGTGCGCCAGGGACTCCAGCAGATTGTCTTGAAAATTGCAACATGCAATTTTTTTGATCGAGAAAAAAAATCCTTTCCGAATTGAACAAAAACAATTGACTAGTTAGTCAATTGTTTTAGTACCTATAATATTTTTTGTGTATTTTGTATGGTAAGTATGTAAGAATCTACCTGCTTACAGTAAAGTAAACTAGCATTCAAAAGTGGAACTCACGTCCAGACATCAGTCAATTTCCCGTCCTTGTGCAGATCTTGCGCTTGCAGCGGCGGCAGCTTGTAGTACTCGGTGACGAGGGCCTGCGGCTGCTGGTCGTCCACCCCCAGCACCGCCGACGACGCCGCGCTCAGCGGGTGCTCCGCGCTCGAGTAGTACGCGCGCCACGACTCCCCGCTCACCTCCATCATCTCCTTACGTCTCCTGTTAAACAAAATTAACCATTAGGATAGTACTTCTTCTAGACATACTACTGAACCTACGAGTCATCATCAAAAACGCAATGCATATACTTCCGTCTGCCGTATTACGTAATGCAAATGGATTTTCATTCAGTCTATCGAATCATCGAGTAAACATAGCGTAAAATACCTGTACCCTGGCCTTTAGTTGTACGACGGGGCCGACTACAACTTACGAACCAGTTATTAGGCGTGACCATTTTGGTACGGATACTGACCTCTGGTGGTTGGTGGGCACCAGTGGTCGTCCGAGTGACGCTTCGCGTGCTAATTGTTGAGTACACAGGCGTGAGTCAGCAAGGCGAGTGTCCGGTTCAAAAGTAAACCAGTAGTGATCGAAACGGGACGCGAATAAGCGCGGGGGCGTCGTCGACGTCTAATTCGGGTGGTTTTTTGCGAGGTATCGCGGAGCCGCGCTCGTACGTCATGGCCGCGGGTCACCTGGTGCCGCAACCTGATGTAGAACAGGTCCGTGCCACTTGCAGAACCGGAAGGATGCAAGGCAAATCCCTGCTCCCTCGCTAACCAGTTTAGGTCGTCTGACGTCACGCCCAGCGGTATCCGACGATGCAGACAAATAAATAAAAAATGTTGGAAGCACGCGTCGGACGGGTTTGACCGGATCGTAGCTCTACCTGATTCCTGTTCCTGGTCTCGTGTTGATATCATGGGATGACGGTTTGACGGTTCTTATTTTTTTCCCCATCACTATTTGGAAATCTGCAAGCATCTTTAAGGTTGCTATTTAAGACCTTAGATCTATGCCAAAATATAGAAATGTTATAATCATTTTGATAATCTACGAGATTCATATACTAAACCCTGTATGTTTTAAGTTGAATTGAATTAAACCGATAAAATTCCGGGGACGTAACTGAACATTAAATACATTCTTAAAAGCGGTTTATGCAAAGAACCTGTTAGATTTTTTACGCATGTACCTACATAATCATTATATACTTACTCATATGACGTGCATCAATAGTTATCTCGTCAATCATAATATGAATGAATGAGCTACGCTTGCCCACTTGCTCAATGAATTAACGTATCTATTTCGCAGAATGTCATATTAGTTTCAAGTAAGAATAGAATGTGCGAATTCGATCAGAAAACTGGAAAAGCCAGCTTCTGGCATTTAACCAGCCGAAGCGTGAGTCATTTGACGAGTTAACTGGCAGGCGGCGCGGGCGCGGGGCCGCGGCGCGGGTGCAGCACGTGAATGAGATTCCGGTAGGTGCGCACGTAAAAATCGTGCAACGAATCTAACAGGTTTGCTGGGGTCCTTGCGAGGCCACCGGGACTGGTCTAACCTGCCCTGCGCACCTCAGCCACGAATTTCCGAACGTTTCCTATCGTATCGTACACATTACGTATCGAGTTCAAGTATACATCTGGGTTTGTTTACGCGGATCCAATTTTATACAATCTGATTCTACATTTAAAAAATCTGGGGTACCAAGTCACCGCTTACATAATCAGGTTGACAAAGCTTTTGTTGACGCTCACGTCTATAAATAATTAATTGATAGGTCTTTTCTTTTCTGTCGATTGTTCGAGCCATTTAAAGTTTCGCAAGTCGCCAACTCCTTGTCTGTTTGTTTGGTATTGAATGGAGCGATTAGAAAGTATAGCGCACAGCTGTCACGACGACGTGACGTATGCAAGAGCGGAACGGATGGCTCGGAGCGAAGGGTTGAAGGAGACTTATTCAAACAAAACATTCGACACGGCCGTTCTTTACACGACCGTTACTCAGACAACATATAGGTATCCTTGATGTGTACCTGCGACACAACGGCTGATGTATGTGTAACGTAAGCGAAGCTTTGTTGCAGTGGTCAGCATTACGAAAGAACTTAAACTAAGTAATTTGGTTTAGAAACTTTATAAACTGATGAAGTAGAAATTTGGTTTGAGGCAGCATGGCATTTTGAAAATTTCTTGCTATGGGTTATAGAAATCACCAGAAATATTAGGTAGGTATTAGCCGTATTAGGTCATACTATAAGACTTGTTTTAGGTCGCATGTCGGAGGGCAAGCAAGGCGCATGCGGCGAGTCTGGTCGGCGACAGCGACGGCCAGTTTCGAAAGGCAGCGCTCAGCCACGTCCACGTCCGGTGTCGCGTCCAACTATCGATCATTCGGTTCGTTAATAAATAACACGTTGGCGTCTCTTGCCGCTTATCTTAGCTGCTCGGGCATGTGGAAAAATTCGGTGTCGGTGTCGTAACGGAGCGGCATGCATGTCTCATAGGGCTGCGTGCGCCCGCCTGCCGTGTGTGCTCTCCGGTCGTTGCCTTGCGCCTGCTTTGCTTTATTATTATTATTTTTTGCTTTATTATTAATCTCTTAATTAAAACTCGAACACCATTCACCGAGCGGAATACTTTGATCTTTTTATTCGTTTTAAACCAAAGTGGTCTATAATAGGCTATATTACCTATCATGGTCCTCTTATGCACAGGATGCGCTGAGTTGACTAATATTTCCACTCAGTTTAAATGTTGGTCTTAGTTCCCAACAACATTCCGTTTATAACAAATACGAGTACAGGCGAGGAAACTCCTGTGAATAAACTGGGAAATACTGGCCGTATATCTCGTGAATGAACATTCATATACGTAGTACCTTTAATAAGGAGAACTTTCACATGGATAGGTTTAACCCGTCTCATATGCAATAACCTCACGTAAGTAGGTATATCCATAAACGTTGGAGGTGCATTACAGTGTTATTGAATCATGGTTTAGCGACGGAGCCGCCTTCACCTCGGTCACCCGGCAGACGGCGCACCGCGCAGCAGGTGCAGCGAGTTCAGGGGAAAGTGCAGGGAGTGCCGCACTACACGCATGTTTTATCATCAGTGATAAGAGAAACTGCTATCTATCCTCGACAACTTCTTACGACGAGCTAACTCTTAAATTGCTTCCAGCTTCAGTATCTAATAACCGTAAGCTTTATTACACCGGATCTCATATTATTATGACGCGATAAAAAGTGTATCGTGCATTATAATTACTACAGCAAAAGCGTCAGCTCAACGTACTTATTTAACTACTACCTTACCGTCTAGAGTAGATAGACTTCGAGCCATAAAAGGTACGTTTAAGTACTTAGATCGGTAAAAGAAGTTATTTCTGTTTTGAGACATTTCATTACAAGTAACTGTGCTAGCGTACTGCATAAACGATGCATAATAATGACAATGCCAAAATATCACCAGACATGTGAAATATATTAGTTTAATTTATATTAATATATAAACTAGTGAAAACTTCTTTAGCCGCGTTGGGCACTTTTTGGTAGGGGGAAATCCATCATTGGGAAAATCTTATAAATAGGTTTGCGTCACCGACACCGTCACAAGTCATAAGACTGAGAAACATGTAAAATGAAATGTAAAATAAAGTGAACTGAAGTCTAAAGTTAAAAGTGAAATTTAAATCATTTATTTCCTAAAATAAAAAGTTCTAAGTTTTCAATTGTATCAGGCAGTCCCTATAATTACCTTTTTTTTAAATGTACTTTTTGCGGGCCATTACATATTTGAACAATGTACAGTCTAATTATGGCAAAATGTTACACAATTATGAAACCCAAATGCTCACTTAAACGAGTGTTGCAAAGTGAAATGTATTAATTAATAATGTCTAGCAATAAGGCATTTTAATATTCCCACATTAGGCCTAACGATCCAGCTGGAATGCAGTTGCTGCATTTCGTCAATTAAAGAATTCGCTGGATCGGATTGTGGCAGCACTGGACGCGCTGATACGGAGACACAAAAAGCGCATTCCTCATACCAGTATAAATAAATAAGGGATGAGTACCAGTACCAGCAGCCAGCGGACAAGCGCGAGCTAACTGAACGAGGCGAGGAGCATTTTCGACAAACTACTTTTTGCACTGTGACGAGGAACGCATATGCGATGATTCATTTACGGAGTTCTTTACCGTACAAGTATGGCTAACATTATTACTTCTGTTTTCTTAGCATCATGTGCGCTCGACAAGAAATGTTTTCTCGGAAATATGCGCCCACGCAGATTAAAGATGGAAACACAACATGGGCACTAAATAAGTCATGTCTCCTGTCTGCGTAACTAGTAGCGCTCGAGTTAATCTGAAAATTTAATGGCGGCAAATAATTACACTTAGCTTCGCAGAAGCTTTCGATTAATAGCTTTACGGCTCTACTATCTATTATTTTTGTTCATGGTTACAATACACAAAAATAGCAGATTATGGGCCCGATTTATAACAACAGTAACTTACTTACGTAGGTACTATATTTCGTACCCCTCAAGGCTCCTAAAGAAAGGGGTGTCATTGATACTTCATTGTTCGATTAAGGGCATTTTTATTATCTTTAACGCTGACTGCCATAAACATTACTTATAACTCTCGTAATTTATTATCTTACGCATAAGATTTTAACGATTCCTTATTTTATTGGGTATTATACATATGCATTTAGCTTTATAAGAATATGTTTGAAAGTTATAGAATTTATAGATATTCTTAACAACTTTATCGAGTCGTTACCGGTGTGTAAAAATTGACATTTTATGTGAAATTTTAAGGAAGGTCGAGTGAAGATTTTCATTGTTTTTTTTTACAGTGCCATTGGATGACCGTTGAGTGACAGCTCTCCGGAGGTGACGTTGACGCGAGCTCATTGAATATGTTTGGAACGTTAACTCGCGTTTATATGAAGTGCCCTTTGTATTGTAGCCGGCAAGCCGGCTGGCTAAGACCGCGGACCGTCATTCAGATCCGAGCATCAGAACAATAATTGAATTTTTAACTGCACAATAAAATCAACACAATATGGCATATTAAAAATGAATGTAGAAATCATAGATACTACTTATAACGATTTTCAACCGACTCTAAGATTTCGAAGGAAGAGATTCTCAATTTTTGGCGATCTTTGTGTTTGCTTGTTTATTTATGTTCACCGATTATTCGAATACGGTTGGAGGGATTTGGAAAATACCTTTTGTTTGAAAAAGTATACTTTACATTTGGTCCCATTGTCACCAGGTCAGGATCTGATGATGGGATTTTGGAGAAATCGAGGGAACTCTTCAAATATTATTATACGCACACATACTTTTAGTGATGTGAGTATTTTTATATGAGCTATTTGCTTTTGGAAAGGTGGAGGCTAAGTGAAGTCGGTTCTTTTTTATTTAAGATTATTTACGTTAAACTGAAAAAAAGAAAAGATAAAGAAGAAAAACAAGAAGTTTACCTTCATCGCCTGATAATGTACTTACGTAATGTACCTACTTATTTAATGAAATTATAAATTATAAGGCACTTTAATAAAATATTATACACACCTACAAATATAGTATGATTATTGATGTAAAATTAAATAGTTGTTTAATTGCAAAATTAAGGCGAGAAATGAGAATGATTTAATTGTTTATATGAAATAGATAAGCATGTATACAGAGTGTTTCCTGTTATACGAGCAATAAATTAAAACGTAGATTCTACTCCTGAAACAACAAAACTTTTGTTCAACAACTTTAATTGCCTCTTTTTCATACAAACTAAATAGTATTTTCAATGTACTTACGTTAAAATCCGTCTATGTGACATTGCTTGTCACCCTACAGACACAATCAATTTCGGAATACATTAAATTAATATCGGAATTAAAGTGTCCTAAAATTCAAACCATAACTTATTTCATAAAAGTCGCTGAACAAACGTTGTCTGGTTTGAATAGTAGAATCTACGTTTTAATTAATTGCTCCTGTTACAGGAAACACCCGGTATAAAATTAGTAGATAAAGTAGTCTCTAAGAAAATTATTGCTGCCTACCAGGGCCCATGTGATCCCAAATGTACCTGTTTATACCAACTGTGCAAACTATGATTGCAATAAATTATATGATTATGATTATAATATGTTACAATACTTTTAACACTTAACATAAACAGGGAAATGCGGAAAAGAGAGTGGCAATAAAGGTCGTCGGATTGCAATGACTACGAGTACGAGAGACGACATTGTACTGCCCTTTATCGTCGTTGACGTGCTGGTGGGGTAGTTACGAGTATGTGTAGTCCACCGGTTATGTATTGCGCACATTTTGAAGTTAAGAACGAACCAACGAGAAGGAATACTCATTTAGAATGGATGGTACCTTAATTTATAACTCTATCAGACAACATAGCTACATAACAAAATTATAAAAGTGGTAAGTGACTTTATATTTGAAATACTAATACATCTACCCACAAATTTAACACAAACTTGGTATTGTTAATTTGTGTATAATAAGAATAAGAATAAGTTTATTGCAAAAATAACAAATTACAGGATGTGTCAGGGGTCTCCGCACTAGGCTTCGCCTGTATCGCGGTCAACCAGTTACAGTTTAACTTAAGTACTATATACAATGTGTAACAAAAATACTGGTGATCCTTTTAAGGGCATAATTGGTATCGTATTCTTATTGTGAAAAACTAAGAAAAAAAATTTTTTAGTTTTGTATGGAGGGTTGGCCAGCTAAGACGACTCGCCCAATACAAAAAGAAATTTCCTCCTACTCTTTCCTACTCGCAATACGATACCAATTATGTCGTTAAACGGATCACCAGTATTTTTGTTACACCCTGTATAGTATAGAACAATAAATAAACAAAAAAACAAGAATACGAGTTAGTTATTCTACTACTGATCAGCAT
Organism: Pammene fasciana; assembly: GCA_911728535.1. NCBI lineage: Eukaryota > Metazoa > Arthropoda > Insecta > Lepidoptera > Tortricidae > Pammene > Pammene fasciana. Next base: position 11,798,434 of record OU452276.1, on the reverse strand, counting down.
GATGTCGCTACCTAAATAAATAAATAAAGCGCAGTACAGTTTAGTTGTTACAAGTGGCAGACGAAGTTATTACACTAATCGTCTTAGCACACGGAACACGGCGGACAAATGTTTCGGTTTCTCCACAAATCATAATGAAATATTTAATCGATGTTGGACGCATTAGGCGCGCTTAAAGGTGTCTTATTAGAAGAGTTACGAGCTTAAAGAGAAGAGTCGCCCGCGGTGTTCGCCTTACGTACGAGCCACGATAAATGCATCATTTCCGTTTACACTGACTTTTCTAATTTGAATGCCCGTGTGTGGTCCATTTTCAGTGAGAAGGCGTTACCTAATAGCTTATAGCAATCCTTATAAATCAGAAGCAACTATCTGCGCAGGCGGAAGTAAAAGTAATGTATTAGAATTTAATTTAATGTTAAAGCGATAGGTAGCAATGAGTTTCTGTTAACTAATTATACCACACCTTAATGCGATTGCGAGAACTAAAAATCCTTCCTTGGATTAATTTGGCCCAACAACGTTTACTCGCGTAGACACAGATTGAGTGAGTTGTATGGCTGATTAAACCACTCACGTTTCAATGGGAATGTTAATGCTCTCAATTGTGTGCTAAACGCGATACTAAACAGAGTTCTGAACAATGAGACGATGCTGTATAAATTTTATAGGCATCCGAATAAAAGCTTATGAACATTTGCAATTCTTTAGAAAGAGATTAAAAACCGTTGATACGTTATAGTTTTGGATGAATTCGGCGGCTTTCAGTAAACAAGCATGAAGGTATAAATTAGAAGGATGTCGCCCGCGCGGCGCACAATGCGCGGCGCGGCGCGGTTTGCATTGTGGCGTGCGAATTAAAACAGGTTGCGCTGGCAGGTATCTATACGCTGTGATTTATGCCCGATTATGCTATACTCCTGCGACTATAATTAAATCGCAGCACCATTATACCCGAAAGATCTGCGACACTGCGCTGTGCCCACGGATCTACGCGATCTTGATTTACTACCCCCAGCTGTTCGAGTGTATTGTCTAACTTGACAACTCATTAAGAGTCCGGTAAACTTTTTTTTCGCTTTCGCTCAACTTTTTGATGCTATTTTGCAGTAACTAACATAACCTCTATAATTTTGTATACATATTATGAAAGATCGTTTTTTTTTTGGATGGAATAAATACAATTGAAAGATCGTTTTTTTTTGGATGGAATAAATACAACGATTTTTTAATTTTACGCTTTATTTATAAATAATTCATCCTCATCTAACACCAGTTTCGCGATGTTTGCTTGGAGAGGTGAAAAGAGTAAGGTTTTTATTGATTAAAATTAAGTTATACAAGTACTCAAAATATATAAATACACTGCAAAATGAGTCGCCTGAGGAATAAATGTCACAGTTTTTTTCATTTTCATATAATATTTTTAAGGGAGAGTATGTTTTGCTAGAGCAATTTTTCTAAAAATTGCCGAAGTTTAGGTGATATTTTTGGGAAGATATTAAAGTATTTTACAATTATAAAAATACAAGAAAAAACTTCACTTCATGTTTTATTCAGATAATACAAAAGGGTCCATAACAAATAATAAATAAAAATCATACGACAAAATTGCATGAATCAACGTCCTCACTAAACAAGCTCTGTAAGAATTGAGTTTTAAGGTATTAAATATTAAAATATATCGACCTAAAGTACTTTTTTGCAATAACAAGCTATCTTACCAAATGCAATTTATATGCATAATGTCATTATTAGCGATTTTCGTTTTCAAATCGTTACCGGACTCTTAAAAATAAAGAAAGCAGCACCAATTTTAACTTTGATTTTGGAATTGTTACTAAGCATGAATAGTTATCTAAAAGAAACAATGTAATGTACACTACTAATCCGATAATACCCGTAAGGAACTAGGGAGCAGTTTCAGAAAGAATTGTACTTGTGTATAACTACCTAAATACCTCAAGTCCTCGATGTGCAGACACATGAGTCAATAAGATAGGTATACATACCTACTTATATGTAGTACCTCCGACCAATAAGAATATTTGTCGTTTAAGATAAATTATCGGACACCGCTTTGAGAAAAAATAGCAATATGCTGTACAAGCGAGGTGTTGTAGACAGACAACGTCTCGACTCCGACAACTTTTTAACTGTACAAAACTTGCAAACAACTCATCAAGCTGACAATTGTGAGAACGCGATCAATTATAGCCCGATGTTGTGTAAATATAGTAATTGTCGACAATAAATACACTATGAATTAAACGAGGAACGTTTTCATTATCGTACCGCTGCTGTTAAAATAGTGCGTGTGTCAATCATTTCTTTGAGCCATCCCGGTCAGCGACGCGGCGAGCCTGGCAGGGCGCGAGATAAGCTTTTAATTGCCTTCGACGCCTATTTACATATTGTAGTAGATACTGGTGAAGATCTCGCAATTAGGGGCGTATACGTCTTCCTTTTACGCCTCGGAGTGGTCGGGGATGTTGCATCCGATAACATCGGTTTGACGGGACGATAAAGCGCTCTCACGAGGAAAATCTGCATCAACTGTACACGAATGTCACATCATACATATTATTTACACGTATACCTACTCTATCGTACATATAAGCATTTGGAATTAATGTAGATATATGTATATTTTAGGTACTTATGTCTAAAATATAGCGCGCACAAACACTATTTATAATTCTACAATAATGAATAAATCTATCTGTCTAATAGCTGGTATTAGTATGCTAACCCGTTACCATGCAAATAAGCATCAAAATAGGTAAACTACTATTTACAGACAGTTTATGTTGTAAGTATTTGATTTAAATTGTTATTATTATCTCGACTAATCTGTTTCTTAAACAATTCCAGTTTGCTGGTTGAAGTAGCCAAACACAAATATGTAAGATATGACCAACTTAGGGGAGAAGTGTCGCGGAACGATTTTTAAAGATTATTTTAACTAAAATAAAACAGCTCGTTGGTTTCGATTTTGTTCATCCAAGTATTTTGTGAAAATTTTAACGTGTTTTACAGATTAAGTATTCTATGAAGCAGGTACTTTTATAATAAATCAGTAGGTCGAATTTAAGTACAGTTTAGTAATCATTTACGGTCTACGAGATTGGCGAATGTCGACTATGACGTAGGCAGGGGGGTGATTTTTGAGATTCGAGCGCTCGAATATGACATTTAAAACTCCGTGTAAAACGATGAAATGGTGTTTTATAAATAACAGCGATAGGAATTTAAAATCGTGATTATTTCAACTATTAATTTAATGTGAAAACAGTAGCGACAAAATTTTGTGTGCTATTATTTTGGAGTTCAATTTTCTTGAATTCAGACGCTCGAATCTCAAAAATTTCCCCCCAGGTACCTATTTGATTTACACTCGAGTCGAGTATTCCTTTTATTTTTACACGACTGCCCAAAAAAAGGAGTGTATTTTTTTATACAATTAATGTCATTCGAAAGTAATATTAAAAATTATAAAAGTAAACTTGTGCAAAATAATACAAGACACATGTCCCGAAAATACCTTTAATAAAATATGATATATCTTATCTCAGTTATCTCCCGACCACAAGATGAAATAACCCACTCCCGTATGTGAGACAGATTAAAGATTACCGTTTATTGAGTAATTAGTTTTAATGGTAAATAGCTATGAAAATACCAGAGGCCAGTTTTATAAAGCTACAAGTAACAATTTACAAGCGGAACTCTCTGTCTAACCCTATGTGCTAGAAAGAGACTTCCGCTTGTAAATTTAACTTGTAGCTTTATAAAACTGGCCTCAGGAAGATGTTTGTTATGTTAAAAAATATATTTTGAGTGTTCAAAGTAGGGGTTGAAAAATAAAAAACTTAAATATATATAATAATTAAATAAAAATAATTTAAGCCCTCACGTAATAAGAACAATTTAATATGACTTTAATGAAAGAAATGCACGAGACTTTTATATCTTAACGTACATACGAGCATCAAAAAATGTACTTAAGTATATGTATAAAGTAAAAATATGAAATATCGGGGTTACCGCAGCAACCGAAAGAAACGTATAATGCGGCGATTCGGCGCCTGCTAATTGCGGAGGCGGATAATTTACGAGCAGTCTGAATAGCTCCCTCCCCCTCCCGGCTCCTTCCCTCCTCGTCTAATAGCTTACTTTTCCGCCCTCAGAAAGCCATAATCTGTTGATATTCTAATCGGAACGGTATCGCAACCGTTGAGCAATTAATGATTAATGCAATTACTGACTATAAATGGTTTGTTTAAGGGTAATACGTTATCTTATCATGTTCTTAACAGGAGTCATATTTAATACAATCGAGATATTCATTTGTATATTTTAATGTGTAAAATTGACATTGTTAGCGTAACGGAATTTAACGAATGTGTAATTAAATACTTCTACTTAACAACCTATTCGTTGCTAGTTATCATTCTAACAATAAACCCGCGCTGGTTTCTTCAAATTTGTACAATCTTATTTCACTTTGGTACTTTGTACATTGATCAACATTGACAACGTTGGCAATGTTGAGAACCAAATGTCATGTTCCTACGATAAGTACCGTAAATGGCGTAAATAAAATTTACGACCAGTCGAAGGAATTTTGTTCCGTATTCGCGGACGGGACCGTCCGTCCGCGAATACCCACGATCTAATCAGTAAGTGTTCCTTTCCTTTAACAGTCTTAGTTATTTACAGAATACTGAGCCTGGTCCGTTGATTGGACGATTAAATCTCTCATTTATGGGATGCGAAGCCATCTTGATTTTTTTGCGCAAACATAATTTTATAGTTAATTTACGTGCGATAGAGTAAAACGGTCGTCCGTTCTCGGCGCTCGCCCGCCGCCCGCCGCTATCTAAATGCAAATCGGATAGGTTCGTTGGATGTCCGCGATAAATCAAGACTCTTGCGCACCGTTACACCGCCCGGCCCTGCGGGCCATACGTCGCACATCCACAATACGGCACGCTACAACAAAAAAGCTTCCCCAATACACTTACATATACATAGTTATTTTTTATTAATACATTCAGCCTATTATATTAAGTAAACAATTCCATTGTAATTAAATTCAGTCATAAAACCATTTACGGTTGATCAATAACTTGTGGTAACTACTTACCTGTGACTATGTTTACGGTCGTTTTATTATAGTATTTTACGATTATAGCGTGTATTATATAGTTTCCAATTGATAAATATCGCAATGGCATAAAAAAAATCTGGCGACGACCAAAACAAAAGTCTAAACTGTTTATAGGGCGCTAGGCGTCAACAACGTCGGGTTTCCACCGAGTGCCTGGAATCTCTGGGGCCACATTTTTTCACGGTATTTTTCTAAGTCTTCAGATAACCAACACCTAATTTAAAGCTGCGCAAGTGATTTACTTATTCACGTACTCGTTTATCAATGATAAACCCTATTTATGATACGTCACACGTCGTAAACCGTCAAGTTACTTAAATATATAGGGCGTACCAAAGAAATAGATATACGTTCATACTCACGAAAAGCATAACCCTCCTTCGGCAGTCGAGTAAAAAGTGGACCTTGCAAGTAAAATTGACACTGTCACGCAATTTTTTCCTAGCACAACCTCTGCTTAGGTAAATACCTAAATAGTATAAAATAACTATTAACTACTGCAACTGACAACTGTTACAAAATTGAGCGCCTATTAAATACCTACAAACTATCTTCCATTCATGAGTTTATATTTAAATAATAATTAGGTGATAAAGTGTTTCGCAGTTTTTAATGAATATTAAAATTAATCCCAAATAAATGAATGTATGATTTATTCACCTTATCAATGCTTAACAGCAGTATTTTTGATCGGTAATACTAAAATATAGGCCATAAATAGCCATAATTATGGTAACACGTTTTTTGCATGTTAGACAAAATGCCGAAAAAGAAGTGTGAAAGTTAGTTTTCCTCTATCTAGAAATACTTTTAATGGCTGTTTAACCAGAAACGTTATAAAATTTACCATATTAGGTATCTGGTGGAATATGAAAACCAATAAGAAAAATAAGTAACTTCAATTACTTAATCATGTACCGTCAAGTCTGGCAACTTTGCCAAGGGTTACTAGCTTTGCCACCAGGCCACCAGCAGAGTGCATAAGGTAATCCTTTCGTACCACCGACAACGTATATTTTTTAGTGTTGTGCCTACTTTTAGTAGAAAATATGGTTATCAATTGGCAAAATTATTATGAATTTGACAACACCACGGCAACCATTTTCTTACCATTTCAGTTCCAAATTCGTCACTCACATAATCATAAAAGTTAGTGCTCAAGAACTTTAAAAAGTTTAGAGTATAAACATCGCATCCAGGTACGTAAATTTTAGATATTATGTTATCTTAATGGTAAGGAATGAATTGATTACCTTATAAATGCCGTAGTGTTTGAATTGAGTCCCATAATTGTTTTGGCAAAGTTACCAGACCACGCCGACTAATATGGGAGGGCATCTTTGCCACATTTTGTAGCGGCCTAGGGTTGGTACACAAGCAAAAAATTTAAATTACATTTTTCATAAGATAGATACTTTTTAGGGTTCCGTAGCCAAATGGCAAAAAATGGAACCCTTATAGATTCGTCATGTCTGTCTGTCCGTCCGTATGTCACAGCCATTTTACTCGAAAACTATAAGACATATCATTATCAAATTTTTACATAAAGTGTATTGTGTGTGCAGCTACTTAGTTTTGTAGAGAAATTGCTAAAAAAATATTTTTAGGGGGGCACTCCATATGTGTAAGTAATTATCAAAAAATTTTTTTTGCCAAATATCAACATGATACACATCAATTGATAGGTCTCTAAAAATAACAATGTTCAAATAACTGAGGTTTCTTTGAACATTTTTTGATTAAGTGGATATTTTCAGAAATAATCGCTCCGAAAGTCATAAAAATTGTGTCCCCTCCCCCTGTAACTTTTGAACCGTAAGTCCAAAAATTATGAGAAAAATCAAGAAGATACACCTTTGAATATTCTTTCAACCAAAATTATTTTGAGCATTATCGGTATAGGCGTTTTTGAGTTATCTCCAAAAAAACTACGAACTTAGGCAGATACGACCTTGCGATAATAATTTATTCGATATTGTCTAAGAGCTGGACACGTCAGATGTGACACAATAATGAGAGTTTTGTAACCAGTCCAATCAGATTGCATAACAATCCCTATTGCTAGATCCGGGCATCTGGCAGCTTTTAATGGGTGGAGCACAGAGTGACAGACCAACAAAGTTTTTAAGTTGGAAAAAAGTTATACCGAAATAGGTAAAAACTGCTGAAGTTGTATCATTTATAGAGAACAGGGCCTATATTTTAGCATTAGAATCACAATTATTTGTGATTGGTTTTGTTGTTAACAATTGTATACAGAGTGTATGTTTTGTTTAAGTAAAAAAAACACAAAGTTAACTGTGACATACTTATTTTATTGGTAATAATTACTACATATAAGTGTTTTGTTTCGATAATACTTTTGTTAAGAGGCGACGAGGCAGTTCGTGACGAAGCCCTTTTTTAAATATCTATCGTCAAGTTTAAATAGGTACCTAGGTAATCACAATTATTTACGAGTGGACCTGTGATAGGCCTCTTAAAGAGTTTTCTATGTTTCGTTTCTGATAATATTTTAATTAAGGTGTCTTTTATGTTTTTCCTGAGTACTTATGTAACCTGATTACTCGTATGTAACAAAATAAATAAGTACTTAAATAATTAATATTTTTTCATTTGTTTCAACCCTGACCACATTCACTGACTTTCTATGAAATTTTCTTAAATGGGTGATCAACTTTGCCACTTTTGCTGTATCTTTTTTTGTAATAATATATCATTAAGGATCAAATTCCGAAACTATTGTATCCTAAATACTGAATATTCTTTACTTATATTGTAAATACAACTAAATTACTATACAACATAAAAATGCAGTTGGCAAAGTTGCCACATGGTATAGGTAACTTTGCCACTTTTTTTTTACTCGTAAAAGCTTATTATCCGTCATTTAATTTATAAACCATCTTATTTATGCACTCGTTGATAAATATATTATGTGTCGCGTCATTCATACTTCAGTGGTTTCATATGAATTCTGGTTAAAAATGTACTATGACTTTTCAACACCTGTGAAAAGTGGCAAAGTTGCCAGACTTGACGTACTTGTACAGCTTAATCTTGCGTATCCATTTTTTTTTACCACGACGATGACAAATAATCATACGGCCCGCCGTAACGCAGTTACCGTAGCCTATGGACGCCTGCAACCCCAGTCTCCATTTATGAAAAGGGCGTCTTATTAGCTACTTATATCTTAGTAAAACCCATGTTATCGTGTTCTACTAATATTGGAGTTTATCATTCATATTAACATTTACTACATATAATCGGCTGCTGAGACCCTTTCAAATACTCTGCAAATAATTATGTTTCCAAAATGGACTATCTCAGCAACTGACTTGTATTTCCCGACAGTTACTTTAAATAGATAAAAAAATGCATTAACAATGACCGTGATCATGATTTACTAAACTTATTAGAAACGGAAATCGATTCAAAGATAACAACTTTCTGATTGGATTTTGCAATGTACGTATTTAATTCAAGACACGCCCCGGCTCTATCTTCAAAGCGGGGTAGAGTGACATGTTTCCAATAACGCGTAATGGCTACTCGGATACATACATATTTATGCAATATCAAGTTGATTTCGATTCGGAATAATAAAAGTATTCAGTAGCAATCAGACAACGACATAGTAATTGTCGCCTGCCCTGCTCCCGCGGACCCTTTCCTCCATTATCCAAAGTTATCCAAACCATTTTATAGACCCGTTTAACTAGTTGGAATCTTATTAGATTACCCGCGCTCAGATCTCGATATTAATAAATATCTCGAATCAGAACGGAAATGTCGTAGTAATAAAACAGTTTTTGCGTCACTTTTTTTTCTCTTCCGTTCTTGTTTACGTTTTTATAAGCCGTTGAACGATAACTTATAAGGTAAATTGCGGACACTTAATCAGTTTATAAATCATATTAAGGAATTATTCACGAATGTAAACGGTGATTATGTGTTTTCTTGACTGTTAAGTTTCTTACTATTCATAGCTTATACAAGTAAATGTATAGGTATGGCTCGTAAGCTGGGCAGATACATATTTACCATGTAAATAGTTATCAAAGAGCGCGCAGAGCGCCGCGCGTGCAATGTCCGCTGAGTGTTCGTTAATGGATCTATACGAGTACATTTATTTACATCTCAATCTGAACCATTATACATATTCATTTGCAGCAGCTTTATCTTTGTGCCAATAACGGAGTAACCGATCCGTGGTAAAATAAAATATTCGAACATTTGAATAACAAAATTTATTGCATATTATTATTATCTGCCGCCCTCTACGCTCTACGCCACACGTCTGACGATTTGATAATCCTCATTAAAAGTTTTTTATCCGATTTTCACAAATTTTAGTCATAAATTATATAAACACCGATAAATTATAAATATAGAGAGGCTTTTCACGTCAGAACTAAAAGGCTTGTGGATAATGCGCTACTAAACTTTAATTAGAAATGTCAATCATTTCCGAGAAAATTTTAGATTAAAGCATTTTTCGTCGTTGCTAAATATAGGGGAGCTGAGAAAAAGATGCAATTTTATGTAGATACAGACACTTAGCGGACACAATTATGCAAATCTGCTGCGTCGATTATTGCATAGTAACTACCGACTAGTTACGAGAATTGATCGCCCGGTGCTCCAGCGCTAATTGCCCACCACTAGCTTTCAGGAGCAGTTGATACGCACTTCAGGGTAACATTTGACTAGGTACATTGTTTCATTTTTTGCCACAATAGTACGATTGATGGTTAAGTTACGATTACAGGTGAAGTGGTGAGGTAGGAATTTGATACAAAACACGGGGTAATCAAGTAAGTTACGGCTCCAATACAAATTGGAATTGCGGCCTTATAAGCACTGGCCACAGTCGTGGGAGAGCTTACCGCAAGACTATACACATGATAATTTTTCACCAAAACTCTTTGTATAAGCAATTATAAATGCATTTTGTCGGTGTGTCTGTCATTAACTTAAACGTACGATGTTATTTAAAGGGCCGTAATGGCGGCTCAGCGTGCCTCCGCTTTTTGCGAACGCTCACGAAAAGCTATGCATTTAAACGCTTGAATTATGAAATTACAGTATTGAGTGTAAACAAGGGACGCTGGGAGGCATAACTTGAGGGAAGAATATAGCTGATCTCGATGAATACCTACGAGGTAGCACATTGATAGTGCCCATAATATTACTAAATAAAAATAAGTCAAACTCATAACTTACATTTATCAATACGGTTTAAATTAAAATAAGAAGAGAATCAACAATAATGACGATAATAACACACTTAAGTGATAACAATACATATTAGTTACCTATGAATACATGCTCGTTTGCGGAATGATAGTTCTAAAACCCAAACATGTCAAGTGCTGGCTACTCGTAAAATCGTAAAGTTAAGGTCTTAGCATTATTATTAACCTTAGTCCATTGAAGTAAGCAAATACTTAAAATTATACATAAGTAAGTATTATATGTTATTGTATGTATTATTAGTTATATGTAAGTATATGTAAGCTCGTTGAAATCTTTTGTTAGAGGCGAGGCGTCGCCCGCGGCGACCGTCGCATCTTATTATCGATCTGTGCTGCAACAAACGAGTCGCCATTGTCTCACCAAAAAATATACTGTTACTGTTTACACCAACATCCTAATACACACGTTACGCAATCTCAACACCCAGAAACAATGGCCGTCTATAGATCAAATTACTATATTGATTCACAAAGCGTAAACTCATTCTGTTATGACAGGCGAGCATAAATTCTCGGCAGGACCCTCGGATGCTGCGAAACAATAAAACTCTCACATCGGGTGATTGTCAAAACTGTGAGACATTATCACAGGCCGAGACCATGGACGAAGAAAGGGGTGAACGGCACAAAGGCCGGGGTCGCGAATTGTCTATTTAATGATAGGGGACACACAATGGTCAAGTGTGCACCTCTCACCGTGTGAAATCACTGCCAATTTCAAACCGCCACAACGTAATGTAGTCGCAATTTTAATCTAAGATGGCCGTTAAAATAATTGATTTAAATTCGGCCTTGTTTTTTTAAGTCAGTTATTAATCAGGGCGTCCCCGATGCGAATAGTGCCGGTTGTGGCAATGAGTATAATGTAGTTAAATGTAGTAAACACCTGCATGTGACCGCAAAATTATATGTTCTAGTCTAGGTGTACAATGGCACGCCGGCGCCGCGACGGCGCTGATTGCCAAATTACAGGGTGGGTATCACCGCCGACCGAGCAGCGCTCGGCCTGCGGTGCGGTGGCCGCTGCGTCTAACCGAGACGAACATTCAAACAACCAGTATCACTGTGACCTCGAAGTCCAGACAAATTATAAGTAGTCAGTCAGTGTATTACTAACTGGTCTTACGGACTTTTGTCTCGCATGCGCTCGGTTAGCAATCGAAATAAAGGCTTAGGATATTTCTCATAACAGTTACCGGCGCCTTCAAAAGATATTTATGCTTATTTGTTACTGATCTAGAAATCAAAGTACACTAGTAAAATCCCGCAGACGAGAACAATTTTTTTGTAAACTACATATGTAACTCCGCAGGGACACGTGAGAATATATCCCATCTGGCGATTAATTGCACAGTGAGGTACAGGTACTTTGGTACACCTCCCGGCGCAGTGCTTACTGAATTTAATTGCAATTATTCTTGACCTTTATATAAATTATGTACTTGACTCTATGCTACTGTAGTCATTAGAAAACGGTGCATAAATAATGTTTTCAACTATTTATCATAACTTAGAGTACATTAATTGTGCTTATAATAATTTGCTTATTACGGAAACGATAAAACTTATTACCAAGTAATGCTGGAGTTAAGATTTTCTGTTAAACCTGTAAGCATTATAAAACTTGCTAATAAAACTACCACTCCGCGCGGATCTATTCTTAGTTCAATAACGGTTAAGCGTCGGTCGGGATCGCGAGAATAAACATTGAAAGTACAAATTATAAAATAAAGTTCCAAGCGAGCAGTATGCGCGCAGCGAGAAATGTAATTTTCATTAATGACACGTACGGTTGCACAAAAACCCTAAAGCGTTGCGGACCCTAATAAAGGGTCTTATAAGGAGCGGACAAAAAAATTAAGAATCGCCCCGATGAGCCATTATCTTTGGATGTTAAAAATAATATGGTCATAGGGTAAGGTACATTCATGCGAGGAGCGTCCAGGAGCGCATTTGAATATGGCTTTATTCTTTGCTGCGTCTGCGCAGCGCCCCTCGCGCCGGACTTCACACGCTTTCGTCCCGCAGGTACCCCTGCGGCGAACAATACCGCGACACACCATTATTTGATGCTATTATTTTTGTGGCTCATTTGCATATCACAATTATCATTTGCATTTAATAATATGAAAATTATTGCTGAATACTGGAAGTCTCGCCCGAAAATGATAGTACTAAATCGACAAATTGAAATATGACAGTTTTACGGAAATCTAACCAAATTAAAATAAATCTTCAGTCATCAGATTTAGACAGTTTCTTTGACAGTGCGATGTACGAATACCACGCAGACGAAGTGACGGGCAATAGCTATACTGTTTGCATTATTATTTCGCTGATATACCTAGACTATTTATACAGCATGCATAACTACAGTTTCTATACCTCTTAAATGAATATAAAATTGTATGTACAAAATAACTGCCAGGCTCAGTATATTGCGGTAAAAACGAGGTTGGTATATACACATGTACAGTTTCTAAGCAGCGCAATAATGATCTCCTAATACCGGCATTTCGGCTGACTGACGCCAGATTGTCCGATGATACGTATATATTCCATGTGACTAATTCTAATACAGTTGGCCCGTAACCACTGCCTTCTCAGTGAAAAACGACGTATAAACATTTGATTCAAGAGAGTACTGGAGTCTCTTTTTAACTAACCTGTCAGTATGTGGATGTACCGAGCCCGATTACGTCGAGTTTAATTACGAACTGGATGTCAAAAATGCAAGTGTCAAGATTAGTTAAGCTAACTATAGCAGCGATCGCATGTATTGTTCGGACAACAAACTGTTAAAGAGCTTATTATTAGCAACGTATGTTTATGCAATTAAAATCTCTTATAATATACGTATACATTCCACATATGTGTCCTCGCTTGGGTTTTGTTAGTTAAAATAAATGTTTTAGTCTTTCAACTTGAAATTTATGATTAATATATGTATATGTATATATATTATTCATTAAAAACATCAGCTGGAATCACTGACCAAACGAAACTCAATTACTTATCACATTACAAAAAAAACTTATCCGCAACTACTATGAAGTTCTCCATTTTATGACTACTTATTTTCGATCGTTAATTAATGCGTGTGTGTAATTAAATGAAGCTAGATACACGTCTAATCAGAAGGGGATAGAGGCTTTAACGACGCGCCGTATAAATGTGTTTAGTGGCTTTGCTTTGAAGCCGACTTGTCGTGTTTCGGAATTGAAAGTCATTTAGAAAAGTTAACTGAATGCAATAAATTTTACATTCCAAGCCGTTACAAAAAGTGATCCACGAGGCAATCTCTTTAATAGGCGCCGAATAAAAATGTAAATCTTGTACAGCTATACATTATATACTTCTAATTTTATCTACATAGTACTTTTAGTACTATGTGAAGTGTGTGCGCACCGCATTTTATTTTCATTATATTTATATCAATAATCACAAATCCCTGTGCTGTCTAATAAATCCCTTTCCACCTGCCACTCACGACTTGTGTATTCATATTTTAATACGATGATAATATAGTTTAAGGTGTGTAATAAAATACGTAGCGTGTAACATCGCGTGTCATTTGACATTCGTGAGTATTCAGCTTTGGCGCGGGCGCAGTCGCAGGGCTTTAGAAAGCGCGCGCACCAATAAATACTCGTCCGATTATGATCTACGGCGCGTAGCCCGTAGCCACCATGCTCCCAGCGTGGCAAGCATGCCGGCCGACAATATACCGACACTTCGATGTTCACTACCCACTATCCTACAAAACACATGCATTGTTATTATTGAACAGGAAAAATTAAAATAAACAATCGTAATATGTAACAATTTTTCATCATACCCTAATATTTATCGGTAAGGTTTATCCTCATGTGTGCAAATTACTTTGTGTATAAATGAGTTTTGAAACATTTATTCACGTTAGGTGGTAGGATGCTAGTCGGTAAAAGTGTATTTTAAAACATTGATTTGGAGGATATTAGTAATGTTCAACATCGGTTGTGATGAGAAATATTGAAGTTATGAAAAATATAAAGTTTTGAAAGCCAATATTTGTCTCGTGCCCTGAAATTCTCACAACGCTCAAGATTTCATTACCGACGCTAGTACGCTAGTAGTAATTTTGATATATTCTGCTTGCTCGAGCCTTACTCTTAGAATTACTCTAAAGAACTGTTTCATCATAACGTCTCTGACCATAGAAAAACCAGTAGAAATCTTTGTAAATAGTAGAAAAAATAGGCTTTCTATAGCAATTTTGAAAGCGTTTGAGAAAGAGCGTGCTCTCAACAGCATTCCAAGCTACGTTCACGGTGCTCACGCGTCATACTAAGAAAAACGCACGAGCGCAGGATTCTCAGGATAACGCTAACTAAACAAAAAACGTATGTATACAATGGACACTCACATAATTATATCTAAAATGTTTTTATGTGTTTTCCAATAACACAAAACGGCCAGCAAGCTATTGACAGCTATGAAAAATAAATATTCCACTTCCCAGAAACACAGCGCCACTAGATTAGCAATATTATCCGGGTTATACTAGCATAATGAAGCAGCTTATCGATGAAGTCTCAGTTAAGAATCCTTTTTAAGTATGTAAATACCTAATAACACTAAGAAGTGATGGCGGCGCTGCGCTGGTTGTCCCGGGCCGCGAAGCGCAGGCGCCCGCGGCTCCTATTAGCATACGCGGTACATGCAGCCTCCATTACCTACATCGCGGAGACTATCACAGAGGCTGTATTTAAATCGAAGGTGTGCCAATTTCGATATGTCGTCGACGTGCGTGGGAGGTTATATCGCAAATGTTTTTAATGTAGGTCAGCCGAATATCAGATCGGCATCGAACAGTAATTGGATATCGAGTGTAATTGTACACCTATGAAACGTTTATGTTTAACTTCACCAAACCCTGTGATTACGATACGTGTTCGATGATTTATTCGTTATTGCTTGCAATTTAGAAAGATAAATGTTTTGCAAATTTGCGGCACAGTTCTTAGTGAATCGTTTATATTTCGACAACTGAATTTATAGGTCAATTTGTACCGTAGCTACCTTGTAAGTAGTCAACGAAAATTTGGTGAGAGTGATTTATAACTATTTGCAGTTTTCTCCTATAGAGCTTTTTCCTGTGCAGATTACATAAAGGACATTCCGGACGTGTGTACGTGTAGGTTTTACGATATATACGTGTACGTATAGGTATTTGTGCTTTCATCCGCGGTCCACACATGAGCCGCGTCGTATCTCTACTTTCACGCAAGTCGGGCGCGCCCATATTAATTGCTCCCGTTCTTCGACGAAGCTTTATTTATTGCGCTCGCCGGTGATTGTGAAAAGCTTTGAGTGTACATTAGTTTAAGTTTTATCTCGTCTATTTGATCTGACGTGTGACACGAGAGCTCGTTGCGGATTATATCGTCCGCTGCGGCGGCGTTGCGTCGCGCGACCAAGCGCTGCGGGTCATGCACAGAACACCGTTTAAGATGACTTACCTACAGCCATCAGTGCCCTCACACATTGGAGCTACCTACATACTAATTTACAATCGCTTATTTCAAATTAAGTTTGTAAGCATTGTCGGTCGTGAATTACTAATCTATACTAGTTAAGTAACGAGTGCCCTGATATGGTGATCATGTTGAATCTTTGTAAACGCATGAAGGTAGAATCTGATAGGGTCATGTCCCTGATAAGGTCATGCGCCGTGAGAAAATATCACCAAATACCATTTGCCGTTGTCTCAAAAGAGCATTACATCGGAGGAGTCAATAAAAAGACAATGATTAGCCAAACAAAAAAACGAACGGTCGCGCGCCGATGTCCACGTTTTTAGAGAAATAAACATTAGCTGTTTGCTCAGTGACCGCCGCCATGTCCAATATTTGATATTCGAAAATACTATTCTAATGTATGTCGTGGTACATACATAGGTACCACTCAAAGCATCAGGAGGGCTATTCGACTGTGCATAAATGACAGTGTCATGCAATAGCACCACAACACCTCCGCCATATCTCACTTTTGAGTGACGCAAAGCTTCACTAAAGTAAGATAGGTACTTACGTCAAAATCACAGATCAGCAATGCGCATGTGCGAGCGCTGGTAGGACTAGATACGTGGTTGGACCTAAGATGCTTGTATCACTCTTGCGCTTTGCGCCCCGTTAGCGCCAGTGTCAGTTTGAGATTTGCGGAGCTAACATTATCAGATTCTAAGCAAGAGAATAATTTTATATAAATGGATGAAGTAGGTATATCATGACAAAAGTTCCATAAATACTCATTATTATACAAACCCTTGTTACATTTAGTTCTTGCGTAGTATTACTGCTGAATGATTAGAATGATTTTTCAGATTATCTCATCAAAATATGTATAAATGTATCGATCTGTGTACCCCAACGTTATTAGCACAGATATCTGACAGCTAAGACAATTATTTGTCAAATATACTAACACGGTCGATTCCTATAGAAACTATAGACAAGGGCGCCTCTATCCTAAGAACGACTACGCATAAAGAGATAGGTCCTCTGTGAGCGATACCTACTGTTAATGTGACAGATAAAACCAACAGCAATACCATCGCAATAGAGCCGCAATACAATCGCAATAGAGGTGACATATGTTAGTGTTACACTTAGTCGAGTCGAATAGAGGTCCTGGCACTTTAGCGGCTCTTTTGGTCTGTGTCTATATTATTACGTGACTTCTTAGCGCTATAATATGTGTATAACGTTAATGGTGACTATACCTGCATATTAGGTATTGAAGTGGAATTTCATTCAAGACCTTTATATTACTTAGTAATCTTAGTATACATACATGGTGAAATTTTAGTGGTTGTTTTCCCGTTGCCAGGGAGATTTTGGGAGTATACTAAGCAACTTTTAAAATGGGACCAACCACGAAATCACGAAAAAAAAATTTACCCTCCCATACAAAATGGACCAGCGGCACCAGCCCAAATGTATGAAACAACCAAAATTTTTTTCGCGATTTTGGGGTAGGTCCCATAGTAAAAGTTCCTCAGTACACTCCCAAAATCTCCCTGGCATCGGGAAAACAACCACTAAAATTTCACCATGTATAACTAAATACATAATTTTTGTTTTTATGTACTATGTACATACAAGGTTTGATAAATAGCGGTGATCCGTTGAAGGGCATGATTAATATCGTATTTCAATTGAAAAACTATTTAAAAGAATGTTTCACGCGAAAGAAAAAATTTGGGTTTGTATGGAGGACTGGCCGGTTAGAATGATGTATCCCATACAAAAAAAATTGAGCACAATGTTTTTTCTCATACTTTGTTTTAGTCGCAGTACGATACCAATTATACCCATAAATGGATCACCACTTTTTTGTTATTCCTTGTATAAATATTATGTGTACACATACAATAGAGTAAACGCGAAGTAAACAATACAAAATTATCGCATTTGATAAATAATGTTACTTCAGTAGACCATCTTATTACATTACACATAGGAGCTTCATCGCGTTATTAAAATTAACCCGCTCTATTTTAACCCAAGCCACATGGCAGAAATAGAAGGATGTTTTGTCTTTTCTTTATTATGTGATTAACGCCATCATGATATACCTCCCGGAACTCTTATAGGAAAAACTGAACATACTTACGTAGTCATTAACATTCACGGCTCTTTGGTATTTATTACGTTTTTCTTTAAGTTTTGACACAAATACCGACTTATGTCATTAAGTTGTGAGGTTTTACAATCAAATTTTAATAAATAACTCATTAGGTAGCAGCAAAAAACAGCCACGCTTGGGGTCTCACGGTCAAACGCGCCGTAAACCTGTGATGAACGTCGCGAGCGGCGCTCGGCCGAGCATACGGAAACACCGTGACTCTCATTACACTCACTTGCTGAGCACGAGCTTAATCGTTGACCAGTATAAGAGCTGTCTCCAAAAAACGAACATATTATGAGATCAAATTACGCTAGTTTACCTTAGAACTCTACGCATCCGGGCTCATGTAAGCAGTAAGTATGAATACTTACATAGTACTTAGTAAGTATTTCCTCCGAACATCGTTTATTCCGGACAACGTGGTCAAAGGGCTTTACTTATTATTATTTGACCTTGCCTTATTGTTCAATTCAATTAGTGTAGATACGATAAGATACTGAGGGACACCAGAGCAAAACAGAATATGTACTTAGAAAAACAAATAAAGACATATAAAATAATGATTAAACATGTAAATAGTAGGTATGTACCTATTAGTTCTGTTCTTACAAGTGTGGGTATATGTAAGTCGAAGAACTGTACCTGTAATTATGGCAAAGCTGCTAGAAATGTTTTTTAAATGATATAACTTAAAGTATGTACTTAAACTGCTGCTTCTGTTATAAACCGAATTGGTTAGTGGGAATACTGGGAATGCAATCTTAATAATTACTTAAGAATCTTCACGTACCTACCTAAGCTTGTCGGAAATGTCGGAATATATGACGTCTATCCTAGGTACTATTTACCACAGCCTAACTAGATTCCAATTATGTATAATCAGAAAAGTATTATTTAAAATCATTAAAACTTAAATAACATAAAAATACAATTTCAATTTACCTAATTGTAAAGCAAAGTCACATTTCCCGATCAGAAATTTAAATGAATCTAGTAAAGCAATAAAACAAAAATAAACATAGGAAACACATTTTGAAGGAACTATAAAAATGATTTATTGAATTCAAAGTCGTAAACACTTAGCAGGCATTCAGGCGCTGATAAACTGCCGAAGATCTAAATATCAGTTAATCTGTTTTACTGTTTTTACCTTTAAGTAATTAGTGACGCCATCAAAGTCATCAAAGATGATTCAATGTTTTTATTAATGAATATTCAATAAGAACAGGTCACGACGATTATCGAAAATACCTGTAGAACAGGTCGCGATGTGTTCGCAGGGGGGGCGGCTGGGCAGCCCCTGATCAGCGGCTGAGGGCGGCGGGCTCGCCGCGCGGTGGTCAGTTGCCGGGCTCATCCAATAGGGGTCACTTGTGCACAATGGA
The DNA here is from genome assembly GCA_911728535.1 of Pammene fasciana. NCBI lineage: Eukaryota > Metazoa > Arthropoda > Insecta > Lepidoptera > Tortricidae > Pammene > Pammene fasciana. The sequence continues at coordinate 11,778,944 of OU452276.1, read as the reverse complement.
CTGTCCGGTGTCCACCCCACTGTCCAGTCGGAAGGGGTCCGTTTGTGTCGGTGTGGGGTGTCAGTGCGCAGCCGACGGCGGTGCGGTCCGGGTGCGGCGCTGCTCGCTACTGCCAGCCTGTCCGCGCCCGCTCGCCCCACACGCTCGGTCCGCTGGCGCTCTCTTAGCCCATTCGGAGAAGGGTGACATCGGCTCTTCTTCTTTATCATTTCAAATAAAGGGTTGTTCAATGCGGCCTGTTCATTGTGCGGCGACCCTTATTTTAAATGCTTTCAGAAATTTGCGCCTGTTATGCTTTTGCCCATCTTTATTTTATAAAATCACAAACAAACTATGGTAGGTAAATACTTACTATTTCTCATCATAATTTTTATGCAAAATTCAGCCCTATTCGACTTAACGATATCCTAAATCATTCAATCAAGATTCAAACGCAGGGCTAATAATTAGAAAAGTTACTGTTTATTTTATACGCTCTAAGTGCACACTTTTATTCTAAAATACTATACAAAACAAATAAATCTCAAATCAAAACCGATAAAACTGTCTCACTATACGTCACACTATTTTCTACCTATAAAACTTATTTATTCTAACATGCATACTCCTAATTTAACTCCGTGAGAAAAGCTTGGGTGAGCCTAACATTAATTAAGGTAATGGCGTAGAGGAAACATAAAATGTTGGCAGTGGCGAGATAATTAGTTAGAAGTCGAATCTTGGCGGGCACGCTGACGGAGGAAGCCGCTCGCACCCGCTGCGCCTGTGCTGACTTATTCATTTTATTTCATACTTAGTTTTACATTACACCAAATAAAAACAACATTAATAAGCTCTCAAATTCTCGAATATCTTTGTGTACGATATGCACTGCAAGGTTTTACCAAACGTCGTTATTTACTAATAATGTCAGATAAATATGAAGAAGCGATTCAAGTATAAACAGCGATAATATTTTTTTAAATATTTTACCAGACATCCCTATTGCCAAATTTCATGATTCTTAGGCCTATTCTATGGGAAGTATCCTCTGAGTTCTGAGTCCCCTACGAAGTGATAAAAAATAAGGGTCAAATCCCTTTTTGACAGCATCGGTACGGTACCTTGATGCTGATTTGCTGATCAGTCATAATTATTTGATTTTCTAGTTAATTTCTAGTTAATGCCTTTTCGCGTTCCTAAGAATAAGGATCTTGAGAGACTCACGGACAACAGGGTTCAGTTTTTTTTCCTTTCGAGGTGCGTAAGCCTAAATCAAACTAAAATATTTCTAATGTTATTTATATATTTTCATAAAAGTTAATAGTCACAAAAGTATTACAAGATGATCGCAAAGGTATCTTTTAGGAAGTTTTTGGACATCTATCTATATCTAGTAAAGTTTCAATGAGTGAACCTCGTAAAGACTCATATCATAATTTTCCGATTTAAAGTAAATTCTATCCGAGAGGCAAATACCAACCTTTTACCGCTTGAATATAAAAAAAAAAACAAATTTGACCTCTGATAAATGTCAACAGAGTTGAAATTAATAACGGCCATAATATATGGCTTCATAGGTATACGGTAAAGGGTTGTGTTGCTTATACCGGTTTAAGGCACAAGTTATTAGGAGGTAAGCTCAGATCATAGAAAGAATAGGAATTAAGGTACCTTTAGATCAATCGCCGAAAGTTAATCTACAGATCGTACCTAATGTATCGATAACTAACAATTTATAGCTTACTTATTAGGTAGGTACTTATATATATAACATAAACTTATCAAATGCAATAAAAGGCACATTATACTAAATTAATGTTTTTCGTAATAACCATAATAAAGTAAATGTAGGTACTCGTTTAATGTTCGTCGCGAACAATTTTTATTTCTTGCTACGTTACTCTTAGGCAGCTGAAACCATTGGTATATTAGGTACTAAAGAAAAAGCCCATAAATTTTGCATTATTTCAAATCTTTTATTTAACTTTACACTCGTAAAAAATGTATCTAACCACAACAGACCTTGTATACGTATACTTATAACTCAACAAGATATTAGAACAATATCTGACCACACAAAACAGGAACTGACTACTGGTGCATTTACATAGATAAGTACGTATGTAGTTTTTGAGAATGATAATAAAAAATAGCTAATTATTTTAAGTATTTCGGCAATCTGAGGTCAACAATCGACATAAGTACTTACTTAAAATTCTTGCAATAAATTATACTGAACCCGAAAACTGCTCACGTCTCGTCGCGTCAACGTTTGGCAATTAAGAGTTTGATTTCCTTGACAATCTAATCGTTCATTTAGCATGTTATACTGTAAGCTTAATTGAATAATAAAAGTAGGGCATTTGAGTCGATCGATTGAAACGAAAACAACTTAAAAGATTTGCCGTCGCCGGGTTTTATTATATGGCGGCCATTAATTTATATTGCGTTACAGATAGCAAACGATTTGGACTTGGTTTTTTACCGTTTTACATAATTACAAAATTATGCCTTATATTTACGAGTGTGCCGGTCGCCGGCGCGCCCACGCTCCGCTGCTAATAAGTAATAAGAGAATTAGAGAAGCGCGTAGACCGAGATGGATTGCCTTAGATAACGTGTCATGTTCGTTTACAAGTAGCCAAATTACAACTAGTCTGCCATATTGCTAATGGGCCGTCCAGTATGATTCTAGTTTCACTGTCATTATAAGTAAAGCTGAGTGGGAAGCTTTCAATTTAGAATACGCATGATATAAAAGATCGGTATATTATGAAGCTTGTTTATTTATATTTTTTAACTGGTAGTAACTAAGATAAGATTGCCATGTTAGGTATAATATCCTTTTTGTAACCCGTCGACTGTAAGACTTGAATTGAGTTTGTGTAGATGAAAATACTAGCGCATACTTTTCGATAGAGCTTTTATGATCGCATATTGTGATATCGCCAGCGGTGGTCTAAAGGATTTTCTACATTGTAGCACTGTTGCCGCTGCCGGCCCTGCGCCGCCGCGGTCGCCAGGGGGTACTGGCACAATCCGCCGGGAGATGGAAGCTACTTAATTGTATAGAGGCAGCAGGTCTTCCGTCGAACTCAATTCTTACCGGCTTGCCTATTTTGAGCACTCGTAGAAAAAATATTGTATACAATAATGACATAATCAAGCGTTTCATTCTCGTACCTTACTTAGGCTACTCAGCAAGCCTCGTGGCCTAAACACGTTACTCGACTGAAAAGCTCTTTATTATGTCACGATTGCGTAAAATCAACAAAGTACAACAATTATTATTGAATCGAGCTTTTTTTATGTATATTTACGATGTACATTACAAATAGGTAATCAAAACATGACCATACTACTATGCAGTATATGGTATATGGTCATAACTTCTTCCAAACGTTCAATGTCTAAAAGTCAAAATCGCAACTATCTTCATTTTGTACAGTCGAGTTCGTTAATATCCACGCGTCCAACTGAACAAAAATATGTGAACACAACCTTATTTGTATGGGTATAAGGTCGTGTTCACATATTTTTAAGAACGAACTCGAATGTACATTAAAAACTTTTTCATACAACTCTCTATTTAACACTAAAGAAAGACTGGCGACAACTCCATGTACACATATAACGTGCTAGTAAGAATTTATTATCTTATTCTAATGTCAAACTGTGGTCAAACTACAACGATACTGAATATTTTAGTAGGCCGTGTCGCAGTAACGTGGCATTAAATACCAAATCCGTAAAACAGGCAAAAGGATCTGACCGCACATAATATCGTGCTGAATTAAGATCATTTTTATCTCTTACCACATTATTCAAAGTCATCGATCGTATTCAAAGAAAATACTGATTTTTAGTCGACTTAAACAGTAAAGACTGTAAAGAGTGAAGAGTTTCGAGTGTGTAAACTGTTTATTATATAGGGTTCCGTTTCGTTAGGGGTCGTTTAGTTCAAATCCTCCTACATAGTTACCTTTAATGAATAGTTTATTTGTATAAAAAAGGGTATAGATTGGTGTTACTAGTTGTTTTTTCAACCTTTCTTTACCATAATGTTTGGCGTACAAATATTCTTAATAAACTAGTTTGTTTTACAAAATGACTAGAAGCTGAAATTCGATATACGTATACAGATACATTTTGATACATAGCAAGTAAGTGACCAAATAAAATATCAAAATAAGGTAAGGTAACGGTTCGTGTTGCTTAGCAAATACATACGTACATTATAGGTTATTGCAAAGTACTACCTACTTATTACAAGGATGTGTAACGGTTTGTAGACTTCATTTGTTATCCTTATTAACATACTGAAAATACTCACCAATACTAAAAAATAGCCTAATTAGAGCTAAGGAGGTCGGTAGATACGTTCTAAAAGATTCCAATAAGATTCGTATTACATCTTTACGGTTCCTATAACAATTTTAATTTTGTATCATTTTAATAATTTAACTATTTTAAGTTTTTTTTTAAGTACATTTATGGGTTTGTTACATTTATGTATCGCAAATAAAATATTGTTTTGTATATGACGAAAACAATTTTGTATCATGTTTTCTAGATTACATAACCATAGTTATAAAGCAAATCTTTTTTTCTCCCTCTTATGCAGTTGAGTGAGTTGTGTTGTGTCCTCCTTATTACTTTATAAACTCCCTTAATAATATTACCCACACTAATCTACTAGTAATGTTACTGTTATACAGTGTTGCAACTTTTGCATCGCTTAGTGAAATGTATTTCAAACTTCATCGTAACCGCATATTTACGCCCTAAGTGGGAGTATGCATGTATACAAGTGATTCGACGTAAGCCTCGACAAATATGTAAATGTCCTTTCTGTTGCATTTGTGTACGTAGCGTAGGTATGTACAAGTAATCGTGTAACGGAAGCACGTACGATACGAGTACCTACGGGGGTATGATTGGCGTAACAAGCGAAGGTACCGATTTTGGTCAATAATCGCCATAAGTATAGTGAGCACTTTCGTGTACCAAATGCGTTGGTCATAATTGGAGGGTTCAATTTATCACATTTCTGTTCTCCGAAACGCCTGAACAGTTCTTGTGCAAGCACTTCAGGTCGTGCGCACGAAAATATCTCGAGGAGTCCATGCGAGTGCACATAATTATGGGTCGAAAAAAACGGCCATGGGAAGTTTGCCAAGTGCTTATTTTTAACGTTCTAACCGTTGATATCAAGCAAAAAATAAACAAAAGACGAGAGACACAAGTTTCAATAGACTAAGTCCCCTTTCGCTATGATTCAGTGAAACTTAAGAAAGGGTCAAGCCTCACAAAGACATGTGCGGGTCTTCCCACATTGGTCATCGTGGGTACTGGTCATCGGTGGTCATCGAATGCTTTGTTTAGAACATAAACCCTTAAGGATCACCCTTTCGGATTTATTTGAAAGGAACATTTAGTTGCGCGACACCCCTTCGAGGGAAGTTAACGGTTGCTATTCATCGCTCAAGCTACAGGTACCTACCAATACACGTTTATTATACGTTATTAAATATCGGTGAAGCCAGGTGAATGAACTATTAACGTGCAATAATGGATACTAACATATTATGATGCAGAAATTGTCCTTTTTATTAAAACACTTTTATGGCAGGTAGTTATTATCTACTAACATTACCGCATTCGAACGAACGATACAGGACCGATAGGAGGATTAAAGTGCTGTGCTGGTAATAGAGCACATTTATGTAACTTAAACAGGTGCATTTAATAATAATAATAAAACCTTTGTCTTAGAAAGCTGTTGTCTTGTTCGGGAAAGAGTGCGCTCGACCACAGTAAAGGCAGACCACTTAGTAAAGGGTAGAACTATTGTGATTTTTTAACTGTCAAGTCAAGTCAACATTTTCTTTATTCTAGTAGGCATTGCAACAAGCACTTTCGAATCGTCATGTCACATTCAGTCTGGCCGTGCATTATAGCACCACTGATTCCCTAGACCGACTGTACATTTGGATGTATAGATAAGGTCCGAGATCGCGTCCCAGGCCCAGGGCACAGGCTCGGCTCACGTGTGAGCGGCCTTTACCGCCACACGGCGTATATCGACACTCGGAGAAAGTCGACGTGATCATGATAAGCCGCTCCCTGGCGATAAATTTATGCGCCCTTTGTTTCTTTTCAACGATTTATCAAAAAAGACTGCTTTTGCGGCTGTGTGACGTCGTGTGTAACTCTTAAGTAACGTCATAAATAGGGTCATGTCTTATACCTTTGTTCGGCTTAGTGGCCCCGCGCGAATCTATTACATTTTAGATGAGAGATGGCTAAGCTAACAGATGACAGTAAATATCTTAGATAGGCATTAAAATGAGGACCAAATTCAGGTCATGAATGTTACGTTAACTATTAGTGCACTTTTCTTCGATTCATACTAACAATTTGCATTAATTACATTTGTAGGTTAAATGAAGGTAAAGTAGGTCCCACCGAAATTAAATGTATAAGCTTAAATAATTGATAAATTCGACAAAATTATCCATCATGTATCTAATGACACCTAAACTTGTTTCTGCATCGACATTACCGATTTTATTAAAGCATTGGCAATATTAGTAACCCCAATTACCCGCATAAAAAGATAAAAATATTCATTCGGTCAAGTTTAACTAGATAGTGTATATCTAAAGAAATCGTATATAATAATATTTAGAAAACTACTGCTACAAAAGCAATTGTCGTCGATAATCTGTCGTCTATAACTCACTGTCAGTCAGGCAACTTTACTTCAATCAGTTTGTAAAGCAATTAATGAAGATGCAGCGCGATAGGTATTCAGTTACCTACCCCTCCGAATGGACCCAGCATGCGATATGAACGGGCACTGTTATTACGTCTCGACCCAGCCGCCGTAAGGAGATAACCGAGTAGAATAATAATAAAAACCGTAATGTATCGAGTGCCGTAAATTGCTTGTTTTGTTCACATAGGCCGCGGGCGGCTCAATTTGACCCTTATCGAGAAAATAACCGACGAAAGCGCACTCCCATTAACCGTGCCAAGAAAAAATTAATTGTCCGTGATTATGGATTGTTGATAATTGATTATCGGTGAGGACGGGATGTGTCGTGGCCATCCTCTTCGGCGTGAAATTACATCTGCTACCCGAGTAGCCCTAGCCGGCCAATTTAGTGGCACTTACGCACTCATTTCATTACCTACCCGATTACATTCTGCGTTTAAATACAATACAGAGCCCGCATATAGTTCTATATGGTATTAGCTTTGTAAACATGACATGAATAAGAAAAATAATAATGTACAAAAATCTCTACTAAATTGTGTCTGCTGGGTTTTAAGGACCGAATAAATTGATAAGGTACTACTTACACGAATTTGGTATGTAGCTGTATGTGGAAACAGATAAACAGAAGTTATAAGAAATTCTAACACTAATAGTTAATAATCAAATTCAAGTAACGTTCTCATATATGAATACGATTTTGTAAAAACCATGGGAACTAATTTAATTATCAGATTTTCTAAACGGATTCCTATCATACAAATGCATCCGCTCGACTTAAAAAGACGCTTATAAGCAGGCATAACCTAATAAGTCATGAATCTAGATTGCAAGCTATTTAATTGCCACGTCCCGCTAATCCCAATATAGGCACGTTGCACTTAGTGCAAAAATATGCCACATAATGGATTCAATATTCATAAATCATCGTCATCGACAGCTCCTGCCCGCCCCACCTGCCATCGTCCTTATGACATTATTTGCTTCATCACATCGTAATCCATAATCTCCTGTTTTTAAGCCTTTCACTTTAAAACAATTGGAAATGTATGAAGTGTTGCAATAACGTTGTAAAAATGCTGAAGTGATGTAATATGTTTATGTTTATTTTATTACATTTAAGGTCTTATTATCAGTGAATGGGTATAAGGTGCAACACATCCGATCACTGCTTAATCCTAATTAAACGTTTCGTAAAGTAAAGTAGGTATTTTATAAAAATAAAGTTTACAAAAGAAGATGTATGAATACTTTTCTTAGGGATATAGGCATTTATTATTCTTATAAGCCTATCCTTATACTTACAAAAAATTTCACAGACAATTTAAAAGGAACGTAAATAGGAGAAAATGTAGAACTAAAAATGGAAACGACAAATTGGTTGAATTTTATTGGCCACTTGGAGGGCAGTACACATTCTGATCCGGGAGGTAATTTAAGTACATGCTTTACTGATTAAATGACGGACGACGACATTACAGGCCAATTAGAAATCACTCTGAGAATAGATCCCATGTTTTGACTAATTTCAGCCAGGTTTCCATAAACTGACAACAGATAGAGGGTTTAGTGTTAAAAATTTGCGATCTTGTATATGGATCAAATATCAATATACTTCCCTACAATATGTAAATCTACTAAAATCATCATTATGAAACGCAGCAATATTTGTAGATGAAAAATAAGTAGTGTGATTGAACGAGTGATTCTAGCTGGAAAAGTAGAAAGCAGAAATGTTGACTTTGGAAGTTTGTTAAGACTGATTAGAAGAGTAACCAACTAAAAGTCCCCATCCCTCGGAGGTGAGCCCGAGGAGGGGGGAGGCAAAGAAGGTCTCGGTTTTTGGTTTTTTGCCTACATCTTGAAGATTGACTTTTGCCAGTTAGTATGACAAGAATTGTAGAGTATACCCTCCCCCCACTTTTCAAAACCATCCGTTTTTGTGAGTTCATATCTGAACAACCATTAGGGTTAGGTAAAAAATTAATTCATAAGAGTTGTAGAGAATTTCATTATATACGCTTTAATTATGTACTACAACCAAATTATCTATGACGCATTAGTCGCACGCGTTAGTCTCCTAACTAGTCTTTACAAACTTCCAAAGTAAAAAAATTCCGCTTTTTGACTTTTCCAGCGTGACCCCTTTTTGAGCATTCATTTACCAGGCTATAGGTATTATATGGGTATATAGTATAGTAGAGTTGTCGAATAAGTTCTTATTCTGACAACCCTGTCGAAATTACTGTGAATCTATAAAACTTCATTCAGATCCGAATTTTGGGAATATGACTATTGTGGAATATTTAGATAAAATTCTTAATCATAAAACACGTTAATTTTTTTTAAGATAGCTCTAGGAAACTTTGAATTTTGTCTATAATTGACGCTCCAGCAATATGTGGACGAAAACAGATAGAATACTTCACATAGGAGTCCAATTATTTTCTAGTTGATATTTAGATTTTAAAATACCGGTGCCAAACAAGAGTAAACAAAATATAGATGATTTGTTTTTTTTTTATCTGTACAAGCCAAGACACAAGTACTAAAATCAGGTGAAGTTACGTGATTTTACGGTAAACATTTTGGTATAAAATATATCTTACCTTTTCCCAATGTTACGATTACGATATACGAGAATACGAGTATGAAGTCAAGTAAGTACCTGTAAAAATAAAAAAAATATCATCAGTAATAAGAAAACATATATAACACTGTAATAAACTTGGTAATTGCACCAGAAATGTTGTTGATATTTTATTGTTACGGATTAAACAATAAAATAATATTTGAAATTTAAGTTCCAACATGAAACGAAAATCTTGAAAGTTTAGTGGGTTATTGAGATTACGTAATCAGGTTTTAGGCTGCGTTTCCACCAGAGATGAGCGAGGATGTGTTGGAGGAATGTGTTTATTAAGAACCAATCCTACAGCTGCGCTGTGCGAGTGCAAGGGTGGACAAATGAAGTGATTCTATTGATTTTCAAAAACACATTACCTGCAACACATCCTCGCTCATCTCTGGTATAAACACAGCCTTACAAAGTCAACGCTTAGGTTTTTATAGACCAGAATGACATATTCGCACTGCAAAGCTCTGCTTCACCCTCCAGTTGCATTGAATATTTTTAGCCTGCCTCATAACTAAACGCGGCTGTACGGAGGCACCGCAGTAAATCATGACATTTGACAGCGTTGATAAATTGTCCCGATCCTAGGTAGAAATCACACGTGACCATATACGTATATATACAAGTACTGTTTCCATGTTTTATTTATGATACGGGACTCATAACTTTTGATTTAAAATTACTTAACATAATAGTTATCACTTTTTTGTCAATTTATATCACTTTCAGAAAGCACAAATAGACAGTTCTCATGGCAAGCACTAGGCTAGTGCATTAATAATTTATTTTAGAAGCAAAATATCTGTATAAATAGGATTTACATATTACGTCCATCCCGCTATGGGAGAAGATAACGATATCGGTTTACAATGTAAAGTCTTTATGTCGCAGCGACCCTCGAATGAAATAAACATTTTCATTCTCATAAACAAAATGAATTATTAACGTGTTGAATATTCAGAAACATCATAAAGTTAATTGAGCACTTACACGCTTACCGCTACCTAGGACCTAGGTACTATTAGTGCACATAACGACAACGGATATTATGATAATGGGCGGATTCTACCTAAGCTTTTAATCCCTTCCTACAAAGTAGTTCCTAGGAAGGAGGTTATTATAGATTCTACCATAAGTATTTTGGTAAAACATGGAAGGCTGGGTGGGTGTACTTATATACAGGGTGTCCAGTAAATAATGGATAACCTTCTAACCACCAATAGGCCACCTTAGGCTGGTCCAGAAAATCCACTTTAGGGTTTAGTAAAAGTTCCCTGGTTTTCGAGATTTTCACACTTTTCATAATTTTAAGTTTTCGGTTCCTTATTTGACTGTTATCATCGTGGTAACGAGAAATGTAATGATTTTTCCGTTCTGTTTTTTGAAAAATTGTCTCAAATAGTGCTACTAACTAACTGATATTAAAGTATCTTCATAATCTTTACATTTCTCGTTACCACGATGATAACAGTCAAATAAGGAACCGAAAACTTAAAATTATGAAAAGTGTGAAAATCTCGAAAACCAGGGGACTTTTACTAAACCCTAAAGTGGATTTTCTGGAGCAGCCTAAGGTGGCCTATTAGTGGTTAGAAGGTTATCCATTATTTACTGGACACCCTGTATTTCTCCTAACGTAGGTACAGTCGCATTTTGTTAATAAACGTGACAAAGTATCATAGGCCAATTTCTGTTTCATACAGTTTTAAAATATATGATGTTATGAACACAGTGAACATTAGATATGTATTTAGAAAGCTGCGACTATCAGTATAACACAATGTAGATAATGCTTAAAATTTGATTTGTTTTAGTCACAATATAACATCCACCTACTTAATTAATCTAATTATCCATAGCTAATCGAAACTATAAATAAAGATTTAAAAAACTAGTGATAACAATAATCATAAAAAACTCTGAAATACCTAAGCAATTTCTTTAACAATTATTATCGATCTATTGTGACATTCAAAAGCACTCCAAAATGGATTTCTAGAAGCTAGTAAGCAGAAGTCAACCTGTAAAGCGATGTTTAGACTAGCAAGTTTACTTGCGGCAAGTAGGGACGCAGCTATATGCTAGAATGAAATAGTGATACTAATGTCTCATTCTGAACTATAGCTGCGGCCCTACTTGCTGCAAGTAAACTTGCTAGTCTAAACCTCGCTTAAGAATGAGGCATGAATATCACTATTTCATTCTAGCACATAGCTGCGTCCCTACTTGTCGCAAGTAAAGTTGCTAGTCTAAACCTCGATCTGAAAACGTCAGGCGCGGTCGCAGACGAAAAGTTTGGGGGGGGACACTAATGTAGAATTTTTTTTTCAAATTTTTGAGGGGATTTCTGTAAAAAAATTGTTCTATTAAAAATGTAGGATTTTGGGGGGGGTCATGTCCCATGTGACCCCCCCCCCCCCTGGGACCGCGCCTGGAAAACGTCCACAGGCGTATGACAATATAATCGAAGTCACACTGTTAATTGTATTATGTATACGTCGCATGAATTTAAAAATGCATGGCATTTAAATGTCAACTCGGTCGCCATTTTAGTCCGACGCAAAAGAGACTATCACCTTGAGCACGACTTAAATCTGACAACTTCGAATGTCATTCACGGGTGGACCAATTAATATTAATGTATATTTTTAGTTTTTGTCTCATCAACTAAATACATACAAATATTTAATTTAAACAGATAGTTCATATGCAAATAGAAGTCACACAAAAGTATTTTGTTGTAAAGTCGACGTCAAAGATATATTTACATTTTTACACCTAATTACATTGGAGTAAGGTGAAAAAGTGTAAACTTGTCTTTGACGTCGACTGTACCTATTACCGAAGACTTTTAATAAAAAAATAAAATAGCCTTTTATTCCACACACTATTAAATTAACAAGATATTTTCATGTAGGTGCTTAGATTTTCAACTATAAACTAAAATGATTGCATTTTAACTAAAACTATTATACTTATATAACTAACTAACTAAGATTGGTGGACCTCTTCGAGAGTAAAGGCCTTTACCGAAGACTTTTAATTACTCCAATTGGAGCTCGAAAGTGAATGCCATCCGTTTTGTGAGGCATGACGAAAGTTTAACGTAAGTAGGTATATTGCGGAACGATAAGGAAGAAAAATGCAAAGCGGGGCCGAAACATGACGTGATGACGACCGGGAGATAAGCTTCCAGAACACCTACGGTAACGAGAAAAAATGTGTGACGGCACTAACACTGCTTTATACGTTTACTGATAGCCATCGTTTCTCTCTGTGCACCGCTAAATTGCGTTTCTAGTAGCTGTGTAACGCGTTTACGACGTACTTTGGAGATGCTACAGTGTGTCCGTAATGGCTAATGCAATATTATACGGTCAGATGCCAGAGTGATATCCATACGCTTGGCTATATAATTTTTAAACATGAAAAATACCTCACTCAGGTCAAAGAAAATTACATAAATGAGACACTCTCTGTGACACCTAGCATTATCTACAGCTACTACATCAAAGCTTTCTACGAAAATTGTATACCGCTAGTGTTCCTAGTTATCTACACGTTACAACTATCATAACGGTGTTCAAGAGCATGAATACACAAATGTACTTAAACTCATGCACTGCACTCAGAATAAACATCTCAAAAACATATACCTAGGTAGATAAATAGTTACAAATCCTAGTATTTGTATCTTGTTGTTATATATACTTGATGTAGAGAAAAAATGCTAACATTAATGCGTTCAGTAGAAAGTGACTAGGTATCTTATTTAAACACTACTGCACGAGTAGATAAATGAAATTTATTGTAAAACTATTTTTAATCAAACTAAGTAATCGTTCTGAGAATTTATTCAGAACACCGACATTGTCGTTCAGTAGATATTAAATCTGCGATTAATTGTGTAGTTACCGCTAGTTAGTCGTACGATTAGCACTTTAATGGATCATTCTCTCAAACGTCCAACAGCACCTATGTTGCGGGCCTACGCAGCTGGCCGATACCTACACGTGCCAATTCCTCAATCACGATCCTTATCTTGGCAGCTATGTTTGATGTCAATAAGTTACTTGCACGATTGCAATAAGCCGATGGCATGTTTGTTTATTTTAAGTATTAGAAAAGATGTTTATTGCGCTGCGGCAAATTAAGTACCTACACTTTATTTACATCTTGATAAACCATTTTATGAGAGCATTAGCGATAGTACAGTCTGTGAGCATTTAGAAGAACCTTCGGGAATCGACGATGACACACGAAGGTCATATTGCTGTTCTGCTTTTTCATGTGTCACTGTTGGTTGATACCCGACGTCTCTTTCTAAAACTCGAAGGTTCTTCTGAGAGCCCACGCACTACCTACCTACCTATACTGATGCTTGAGTTGAGCGTTTAAGTTCCCTTTGCAGTCTTCATAAAATGACTTACAAAGTATAGCCACGTATAGCTGTGCAACAAGGGTCGTGTTTAAGAAAGCTACAGTTTACAATTTCGCTGTCTTTGTTTGAGAGACGAGAGGTTTCAAAGGGAAATAAGAACAACGTATAAGAACGCATTATATTTACCTACGACTATTAATATATAGGATTAACGATTGTTCTTGACAGAGCATCTAATAATAGTAATAATTCACGCAATACTATCGAATTGACGGTCGATGTTAAATAAATGACGCAATTTTTCTTTCGGACGTCTAATGCATTTCAATGCAATAAAACAGCCACTAGCCTGACACCTCTCATCTTGATACGGGCCACCGTTGCCTACCAATTAATACACTTTGTATAAGATGAAGTGTTTGACGTTTTGCAATCAAACGACTAAGTGCGGAAGCGATCAGCTTTAGGCTCGCTGATTAATCAATCATAAATGCTATCGTAAAACTATCATATGTCTGCAGGTGATGGGTGCCCAAATGAGAGCCGGCGGCGGCGAGGCGGCGCGGTGCGCGCGCGCTGCTCGGACGTTACATTACACATTCGACTTCTATAAATTTTATGGACCCACCATTTTGGAAGCTAATTAAAACTGTAGTCGCTTCGAAGGTTCAATCGACCGTGAGAGAGTTGTGGTAATGACAAACTTCTAGAATAAATAATGTACAAATTTGAATATACCATACAAAGCTAAATTATTTTTATTGTTTTGTAGTACACAGATTGTGAGTATTAATACTAGTAATCCAAAAGCACTTACTATCACTAATTACTCGCTACAAATACAAACAAGTAAGTCTACATGAGGAAGATAAATAACGAGGCAACTAATTTATTGCAAACGCGAAAGATCTCCCTCTTAGAATAAATGTTTAAATATAAGCCTAAGTAGCCACTCAAGAGCCTACTGCCTATATTAATGAAGTACACGTCCAATCCGCATAGAATTTAAACGGGACTCAACGCGGCAATATTTATTGTGACCCGGCCGGTCAGACATGGGTGCAGTGTTCGTTAGAGCCGGTGTAAATTACCACGGGCCGCGGCTTTGTAGCCCATGACCCATTAAGTCATGAGATTTTAATAAATCGTGCGTGGCTAGTAAAATAAATAAATAGTGAAATCTGGATAAATGGATGCCATGACCTTAGTTTAATTTTTTTTAAAGTGCTCCCTCAATCATGCCTACCCAACATTAATTTCAAATCTTAACGTAGATTTATACGACTAGCGATGATCAACTGTCAGATAAAACTGGCGTTCCTAGTGTGAAATACACACGATAAGGGTAGGTTAAATCTGTTTCGGTCAAAATTGTTTAGTAGAAATGTGTAGGCTACGGATGTCGTTAATCAACAGGTCACATTTAGCCAAGTTTCACAGTATAAACTGAAAGATTTTTTTGTTACCAGCAACCAAACTTCGTCAACTTCAGTTTTGGGACTTCAGAACTAAGGCTTATTACCTACCACAGTATTTTAATATTTATACGTAAACTTTTAGTTATAACCAAATAAACTTTAATAACTAACTAGTTACCAAATATTGGTTATTGATGAAATTGCCGAAGTAGTTCGCTTGTCCTTTTTTTTCAGTGTAGCAGATCCAGTAGGATTTATAATGCACATTGACTTTAAATTGACTTACCATGGGTGCAAGTTTAACATGAACTATGGATTGAAATTAATATAAACCCATTAGGTATTTAAATTGCATCACTCTGATGGTCAATGTATCGATCAGTTGTTGCGCCGGTCTAGGAACAGGCTTACACCTGGGCAGGTCACGTTTAGTACATTCCTACATCACACAGGTAACCTAGCTCACAACCGGCTTAATGTTGTTTAATATCAACTACTCATAATAATTGTCTGGAGTGACCGATAACAACTGTGAGGTCACGGTCTCATAGATAATTCTAGTGCAACTATAAGTATTGAAATTGTAATAAATATAAATATATAACAACGATCACAATTTCATCGTCAAAGCAGCGATTGCTTTTAGTTTCAGCAAAACAGATGGGTTTTTTTCTACGGTCGGAAATCAAAGAAATATACGGTCGTAGACGCAATAGCTCCTAAACAAAACTAATCCTGACGACTATACAAGGATAGTGCAGGTACGTAAACTTGTATGTATTCCATTGTGGTTTTAATTAGATGGCAAATTACAGTAAATAGTTACATAAGCAACTTTCTCCTTTAACCAATAAATAAGTTGCTATAATTGTAAACAAAATCAAAACTGCGTTTTTAATTAACACCGTCTCAACGTTCTATTTTCTAATTTATATGTTTTATATACCTGCGCTAATTTGATTTATTACATTCGCGAAACGAATCGCTTCAAATATTGTCTCATTAATAACAAAAATCGTTCTACTGAGCCGCGCTGAATCTGGATCTGTATTCCAATAGCTAACCAGACGCAGAAGAGCATTCATTTTAGTTAATCCAGCAAGTGAATGATCTCCCTTTACTGTTATATATATAGAATATTTTAAGATGTCCATATGGAAGTAAAAGCTCTTGGTATCTTTCATCGTAATCCTAATGTAAGAATGTACAACTTGTCAGAGCGATCGCTTTACTCATTGGGTAACGTACTTTCAATATCAGTTTAAATTATTATAATCGCCTCGGGACAAAGAGAATTAAGTACCTAGAGTGTTCTTTCCATACATGGCTAAATGCGTATATGTAATAAGTTTTAAGCGAGCTTTGCTAAAAGTTATTATTCAAAAGATTACAGCTTAATACGTATTACGATTTAAGTGTGCTTAAAACTTAGTATAAATTAGTTAAACCATACCTCCCATGCGACTTATTATTTAATTAGTAGTTTTGCTATGTATGGAGTTAGCAATCTATCTACTCATTTATCTATGCTCGGGATTAATCGCCTGGCTACATTTAACTATTAGGTAGGTACACTACATATACAGGATGGCCAAAAAACAACTAAATTCCCGTTGGTTGTAAAGTTTTGAGACATTACCATTCCTCCCTAGATGGTTTTGGATTTGGAACCTCTCAGACCGATTAGATTTGTGGATTTTTGTATGGCCATTAAGCGGCGCATATGAGTAATAGCCATACAAAAGTCCAAAAATCAAATTGATCTGAGAGGTTCCGAAACCATCCTTACAGCCAACGGGCATTTAGTTCTTTATTGGTCACTCTGTATAGACAACAATTTTTCACTGGTTCATATGAGACAGAGTTCGGTAATCCTACGGGAATAACCAGCCTTCGTCAGCACCGCGAAGCGGAATTTAGTCACGCAATTATTCTCCGCGGCGAACCGTCCCTCGATATACGTATCTTTCAATTTCTATTACACCCGTGTTCATTTGCATATAATCAACACCGCGCAAATTTAGACGCTGACGCACGTTCTAACGAGTAACATAAAAATTTCTCCACACGATTGTCATTAATCAAAAGCTAACGTCCAGCTCACTTGCAATCGTATCGAATCGTTATCAAATGGAATAAATTTATTTAATGAGCCATCTAAGTGGTTCGTTTAGTGCGTTGTTATAACCAAATCACGTTCGTTTTTCAGTTGGCGGCCGTACAGCGGTGACAGATGGCAACAAGATACAGCGCGCGCACGGAGATTTATGCTTGGAGTAAATTAGCGCGAAGGGCGGAGAAGGATAGCCGTGTCTAGGCAAGGCATGACCCTCGAGCACGCAAGCTTTTACCGCACAGACTACATTTGTCGATGAAGCGTCCGTAACTTTGTAAAACTTGCATATATTCAATGATTTTGTACAACAAGCAGAATTTAGGCTGAGGATTTCTTCTCATATTTAATAATATAAGGAAGGAATAATATAAGGCAAGTAAAAATTCCGGTTGTTAAATTCACTTTTTACGTTAGATACTATAACCGAAGATCTTCAGTTATACGAATTTGAATTATAAAGATTTATACCTTCACTGAATAAAGCCTAACCTGACATTCAGAGTAGATAAAAACACCAAAGTTTGTGGCCAAGTTTCGGCTACTTTAAGGTTTGTGGCTTTGGTACTCATAGAGAAGCATCATAAAGCGCAAGTACGCTTCAATACTCCAAGTTCCCAAAGCGCTAGTAAGCTTAAACGCCATGGCGCCGATTCGTAAATTAAGTTTTGATTGATTAATTGATTTGAATGGGTGACAAATATGCCAAAAGGCAAAGTATACAAAGGAATTCCTCGCGTGCAAACGATGACCTATCGCACTGATCACTTGATACCCGACATGCACATTGTTGTGCTCGACATTACAAATGGCACCTCCCACAAATGGAACCAAAGTCGTGTGTAGGTGATTTTAATCTGCTGTGCTGAGTTAATGTCTCCTTGGATTCGTTATCTTTGAAATAAAAATAATCTATTAATATTTTTTTGGATCGCGATGATAAATATTGCTCATCGTTGTTTCGTCTTTTGGTTACGCTATTATAAATAATTGCATTTGCTACATTATCATATTACTATAAGTAAGCGGTTATGTAAGAACGTTCATATTAATTTAGTAGCGTAATACTGCCTAGCACTTCCAACATTCTCTCTCAATTGCTCAGAGGTTAACTGGAAGAAATCCCTTTAAGGGATAAGTTCGCCTATGTCGTATTTGTTGTGTTATATGTCTCTCGCTGTGTTTTCTTGTACAATAAAGTACTACTACGACTAGTAATTGGCATATTAAGTGGCAATAATTAATTCGTTCCGACACGTCTGCAGCGACATATACGTATAATATAGTATGAGGATAACTTTTTTCGAGGCTATTCACCACAAAGTGTAAAGGCTCTCGTGGTAGCTATTTTATGAGTATTAATTAAGCTTCTTGTTTCAAGCGAGCTTCGACCTGAAACTAATAATTAGTTCTCGGTGAACTTTTTATCTGCCGCTTTCGAACAATGGGAACGTGACCGCACTGGCGATCTGCGCCCGAGGGCTCTGCCGTATTATTACTCCTGTCCTATGCCTGTGCCCTTCCGTACCGTACCGTACGACATTGCAATTTAAACCTAACTTTATCATCGTGCCATTAGGCGGGTAGAGGTACCTAAAAATAAGTAAGTACATAGGTATAAGTATTGCTGCCAAATAGTCAGATACTAAAACGTATAACATTTCATGTTAGCTGTTGACCCGACAAATTTTTCCAACACATTTATAGAGGAAATGACATAAATTCAAGGTTTCGTAAATGTTGCTAGTATTTTTGTAATGAACAGTACATTTCCGGTCAACTTAACAGATTAATAAACATACCAATGAGCATATTTGTGATAGTTATCTCCGGTGAGTTTTTTCCGAGTTTAAAAATTTATTTGCGTATCACTAAAAAAGTGTTAAGCCGGTATTTATGTTAAAGTTAGAAAGTTTAAATTTAAATTATAATACTTAGTATCAATACTTAGTATCAAACAGAGAGTAAAGTGTAACGGTTTAACTAAACCTTGCAGAAAGGTAGAAAATAATAAAATACCTACCATAAAATAGAGATACCAAAGTATAAGGTCACCGACCTATAATAACATGTAGTGATTCGTATAATCCGAGAGTAAAACGCCAAAGTTGTATAATGCCAGTAATATGATACTCGTATACGACCTACAAGTAGATATAGATTTTCGTTATCGAAGGACCATTTTAACCTTTGTATAAAACTGCATGGCTTTTGAACCATTCACAAAGTTAAAACGCAGTGCTTACGCAATATTTACAATTATGCATTGATACAACACTAAAACGTGCCGTCTATGAGGCTTGTAAACAGTTACATAGACATTACTTATAGATTCATGTTATCTTTGTTAATCTAACTGGCTAATAAATGCTATAACTACATTCGAAGGCACACTAGGGCACACTACTGTACTTCCAATTTCTGTACAGTGTGATCAGACGTAGCTATATTATCTGAATGCGAAAACTTCGTGGCTGTTTGCATCTCGAGATAAGATACGAACAGCGAAATGCTATAAAATGCACTTTTACGCGTTCTCAAATAACGACTGTCAATAAAACGTTTATGGAACTCTGAACTAAATGACCATAAATTCTAGAGATTAGGGTCAATAACGCGATGGATATCATAACTGCAAAAAACAAGCGTGTTTCATTCAATTGGTACCTAGCACCATACAGTATTCAATTGGCTGTAATAAGAGATAGACTGATTTAATGTACAGTATACCACTTCAGTTTATCCATAAATAAATATAGACGGTGCAAGAGCATATACATTTATAAACTCATGAGTTACATATAATGAAGTCAATCAATCAATCGACTAATTACCGCAATGTAACGAAAAAACGAGTAAATAAGCAAGCTTGGTTCTCATACCACCACCTTTCATGTGCGGCCTATGCCTTTTAGAGACAGCCGTAAATGTACAACTAAAAAGTTGGTAAATGATCCGGGCAAATTACGTATTTTGAAAAACAAACTAATAAAGTTTAAACTATAAGTTTAACACGCACTACCGTCCGTCCCCTTCCCCCTGACGCTACCCCCTTTCAATGTATGTAATCAATCAATCAATCAATCAATTTATTTATTTCGAATCAAAGATCCATAGATTGTTAGTATATACAACTAGGCTTACAATATAGGGTTAGTAACATAGAATTGTAAATTATAATTTATTACAAATATTATAAAACAAAGACAAACAATCGCTACAGGTACTATTAAATAATAGTTATAAGTAATCTAGATGCACCATTTCTCAACATCTGTTGCTGCCACATGTAGGCTGTTCCAGTGCTTGAGTAATGGTGCATCTAACTTACCTGCCAACGTTCTAATGTAATATATCTAAAAATAACTTAACCGGATCGTAACGTATTAACAAAAAGTTGCCAAAGCTGTGAAATATTGCACCCCGAAAAAACGGCCAAGCGTCGCATGTGGAAATCGTAGCAGTGTGAAAGCCGCCTAAGGGTTTCGTTTTTTTTATTTTTTAGGCACGGAGCCCTAAAAGTCAAAATCTTTTCATAATTTTGTAAGCAGACTAGACCCTTCCATTTCCAAAATTAATATTTGCCTTACTAACTTACTTAAAAAATTACCAGCTATTTAGAAACTTTCCGCAACTTGCAAAATACGAGTGTAGGTAAACACTTCGCTGTGATTCACTGTTTGTTTATCGATATCGAGTAAGGCATAAGGCTAAGCAACGCTCTCATTTAATAAGTGATAACCAACGCCATCTCTTGGAGTCAAGCCGAATTACAACGTACACACGTGCTTTACTATCATACCATCTGTTGACAAAGCGACACAACATAATGTGTTCTACACTTGTTATACAGTTTTACACTTAATGTGCGCGTTTTATGTTTATTGGTGTACCTAACTTAAATATTAGATAATGTATAATATGTATGATGTATGATGCAGATCACATTTGCAGATGGTAGTGTGTACAGAAATGACCTTAAAACTAATAAAATATGTAATGTAACTCAACTCATTTAATATCAATTTTATTGTAACTTGTAACGATTTATAACAACATACATATTTACCTAGGTACAGTCAGCTGCAAAAATAAGTATCGAAACCATCATCTCATAAATATGTCCGACGACTTTATTACGTCAGTGTAAGAGCTTTAGGACATGTTTTTGAGTAATTTCACTGTAACCATATTTTTACAGTTGACTGTACATACACGCCGGATGAAAAGAAAGACGTATCCTTTCGTATCTTGAATATGAATTTTGAAGTTCGAATGATGCTCAATATGCTCATCTCATGATATTATTATGTTGCGAACGCCATATAAAAAAAATTGCTTGTAATAGTAGTTAGATTATTAATATTATTGCATTTATTTAATTTAATTATCCTTGTGCCACACATGTACAATAAAATTTAAAATAATACCGAATGAATATAGTATTTTGTGCAACAGTTACATAATGAGGGTTCTTAAGATTCGAGGGTCGAAGTTACAAAATGAGGCGAAGCCGAATTTTGTAAAAACAGACCCGAGAATTTTAAGAACCCTTATTATGTACCGTTGCACACAATAGTTTTTATACGAGTGCTTAAGCAAGCCGGTAAGAATTGAGTTCGACGAAAGCCGTGCACAACCTACTGCTTCTATGTAATTGAGTAACGTTCGATCTCCCGGTACGGTGGATTGTGCCGGCGGCGACACGCAATGCGGGGCCCGACAACAGTTTCACAATATTGTATGGAAATCCTTTCTGTGATTGTTATGGATGCTACAATATGCGACCATAGAAGCTCTATCAAAAAGTATGCGCTAGTAGTTCCGCCACCACAATCTCAATTCGAGTATTACAGTCGCCGAGTATAAAAAAGATTATTGAAGTACTTTTTTTCACTCAAGCTATTAATAACTTATTTTGTCGAATTGACATACCAACATTATTTTTACTAATAGGTAAGCAAGTAAATTGCAAGAAGTAATTTCTTAATTAGTTTCTCCTTGATTTTTTTCCATTTTTTACCAAAAGCTCGTTACTCTTCGGTGACTTAATAAGTTTAATGAAGCCCATACATTATTAATGGATTCCAATACCGTAAGGTACGATCAGTAAAATAATAAGTATACCGTTGACAATATGTATGCCTCACTAATAAACTATAAACTTTTATTTTTATATTTTATAAACTGATCACGCTTTTAGTGTTTTTTCTTTGGGTAAATAATAAGTAGGTATAGGAAATGAGCTTAACCCTATTCGATTTTTTTTATTGTCTTTGTATTTGCCTTAAAAAAATAACTTCTCTATTGGCAATAAATATATCGTAGGGGTCAAATCAAACTGCTATGTTCTAAGAAAGTACCTATCATGTAACGTTTTACGAAACTTAAAACGACTTAACCGATCACTTATAATATGGTAAAAGTTTTCAGTGAATTTCCGTTTTCTTTTGTTTATCTACAGGCTGTAACAATAATACTGGTGACCTGTTTAATGGTATAATTGGTATCGTATTGCGAGTAAGAAAAATTTTTAGAACACGAAAAATTTTTGTATAGAACTCGTCGTCCCAGAGGGTCAACCATCCATACAACCCAAAAAAAATTTTTTCGCGTCAAAATGTTTTTTTATTAGAATACGATACAAATAATGCCCTTATAAGGATCATCAGCATTTTTGTCACACCTTGTATGCATGATATTTCTCCATAAATTTAACCCTAAAAAAATTACTTCATCATAGTTGATGGCATGATAGGAGAAAATCGTGAGGCACTTATATGAAACACACGTGATTTAAATTGGAGAATAATTAATCAGGTGATCAGCATAGTAAGGGTTAGGTGAGATTTTTTCTTCCCAATGATTTTTCTGTAGAGAGAAAACATCCCACATTACATCCACAAAATATCCCATATACCCATTTAAATCTACAAAATATCCCTAAGTAAAATAAAAAAATTCCTTTTAAAATAAAAAATAAATTGCTTGCGTCAATGCGCGTGCGCTGCAAACGGTACACCCGTAATGGGCATGATGGGTGCGTTTGTTTTGTTACCGAGCCATACTGTGATGATTGTATTTATTCTCGGGACTGGCATCACAGACTATAAAACAATGCCATAGCATTTAAGCGTAAGTAATTTTATCTCAATTGGCAGTTTTTTTTCTGGAAATAAGTCAATTATTTACTCGCTGCCTTATTTACAACATTCTCCGATGGTTCCTTCGTCTATATTTTTTTGAATAAGTATTTTGTAAATATTTCTGTAATGACTTTAAGTCATCGAATTCAGTAATGTACTTATTTAATTCATCATAAATTAAAACTATACACCAATAGAAGTGAATCATTATAAGGTATGCGATTTCATTAGTGAGTTCTAAGTACCTACCTACCTAATAACATAATACATTATTATGCTAACAAATCAAGCAAGCGCTAACAATTAACGTCAAATATTAATAAGAACGAATTTAATACGTTAATAATGCAATTCTTAAAATATCACCCCAGAAACTTTAATTGAGATTTTTTTTCTGATATGTACTTACCTATGTACATTTTTTGATCTTTCCTTCTGTGGTTAGAAAGTTAGAGAGGGATATTAATATTTATAGTTTAGCTCATGGAAATGGTAGTTGAAAAATGATGTCGCCTTCTGTTACTTGAAAACCACTATAATTTGCTCTTTAATTTTTGTTTCTAATATTTTCTTAGACAAATGATGTATGCTATAACAACATGTTTAACGACATTTAAAGTAGACTATTATTTTCAACATAATTAATAAGCCTAATTAGGTTTACATAGTATACCTCATAGTTGTTGAGAAACAATTTTTTTTCGATATGTATACTGAATGGGTTGGACATTGTATATATAATGCAAGATAAAATCCGTTTAAAATACAGTCACCAGCACTGACTTTTAGTATTTTGTTAGACATATATTATAGTGCTGGGATCCTAACCCTACCTGCACATATTCTTGAAAGAAACAGTGTCCTGTCCTTACCATTATGAATAGTGCAAATTGTACCCAAACTGTAGGTATATTTCACATACACATGTGAGGTATCAAGCCCATCAAATATTCTATAAATATTATGTGCCCAGCAGCAATATATTAATAGATTGAAAAGCAATTAATTAAACCGTGCTCGATCGGTGGACGGGCTGATGAAATTTTATTGTGCTAACGCTTCTTAAATTAAAACCTGATTTTGTGTCCGGTGAACGGAAAAGATCCAATAACAATATTTAAGTTAATCGTATAATATACACCTTACATCTCATAATTATATGCCATTTCAAAACTTCTGTCTCAGGGAGTTAAACATTCTGAATACGCGTACGTACGTTGCAAAAGTCGCCTATTATGTGTAATTATGCGGCCGCATAAACCGAGCACTTTGCTCGAATCCCAATTACGCTTAGCGGGCCTCTTAATATTGTTCATTATGCTAAGGAAATGACAAGATTTTGCTAGAAGCCATTATCCTTATAAAGTTACAGGCGCCGTTCGCGTATGGCGCGATCAGAGTGACAAGCTCGCAGCTCACGGTATGTGAGCGGTTCCGGAATGGCGCTGATCCTCCTCCTCGGGCACCTTAGGTTAGGCTCGTCTATGGTTATACTTTAAACATATTATGCAACTACTTTCCTGGTAGGTACTTAAAACGAAACTCTATCATATAATACGTACTAGTAAGATGATGACTTAACAAACCCTATTACAGTATATAAATATATTGCAAAAAATATCTGGTCCGACGTAAAAAAGTTAACAAATAACTACGACTACAATAACACCCAGCTGTAAAATTTCATGGAAAAGGGAACATTGTAACTATTAATACATATTCGTAGATATTTTGAAACAAAAATTAGCTCTAAAATATCCGTAAAGTCGTAAACTACACCAGAGGACAATAATAACGAGTCTCCTTGTATGAACATTTGTACTTACCTTTTTTGTTTCGGCTTGAAGTCTGAATCCTTGTAAAGTGTCAAATAAAGACGCAGGAAAACCATACACAAGATTTACTTATTTGCTTCGTGGTCACTTACTATTCCACTTTTCGCAAGATATGGAACAATTTTAAAATGTAATTAATACGCATCACCATCTCTATATAATACATGATCAAAAGTTTAATAACCATAATATTGCGTATTACCATTTTATTATTAAGCCCGCAGTAGACACATACTTAAAGGTCGAGCTTAAATTATAAGCAACTTGCTACATTATTTAAATGAATCAATAATAAAACCACAATATATAACCTACTTACTTTATAAAATACCTTAAAACCAACTAATATAAAAATTAACGATTTCTAAAACTATAATAAGCTTATATAATTAACTAAAATTTCTTTGTCATATTAAATTAAGTAATCAACAGGATCGTATTATTATCGTTTATCGTTTTGAGCTGAAGTTCTGAGTTTCGTACCTCGATCTTTTTCAGCTTTAATCTTAGGTTAGGTATTTATTATAAATAGTATAGTAATCATGTTTTTTTTTTCAGAAAGAGAATATACATTACAGGCTATTTGTTATATGATTACCTATATTAAATTAAAATATAAAACATGTAAATTTAATTAATATTAAATTTATTATTCACGTAGAAACAAAACCTAATTTCTACTTTCCCTCTTTAGATCTTTAGATATTTCTTTAATAACAGCGCCAGTTGCATTATTAATTACATCAAAATAAACGATTAGAGGCTGAAAACCATTTTGTTACATTTCCTTGCAATTGTAGCAAATCACGTCTCGCTTGAAAATGCCAGGTTATAAATAGCCATTCCTGACGAGCTCTCAGTCAAGTTTCCAGCTGGCGTATTGGTTTTTCATTTAACTCAGAGCAATAAAAATCGATGATCTTGGTATTCTCATACGTGGCGGAGATACAAATTGGTGTTGCAGTATTTAATGAGCAGCATTAGCGTGTGTAAGCTGGGGACGTGCTCCGCGCGATACCATCTGTGGCGCTCATTACTACTTTTGCCCAAGTAAGGCTGTAACGGTATGGACTTTTCTACATGATTTACTTAGCTCATTTGCTAAAATGATCGCAAGGTTTTCTTTTTGCACCTACAGTCACATAGTTATTTATTTTAAAATTGTAACGCCCGCAATGCAAATGTTTATTGGCCGTTAAATATAAATATGTGCGTTAATTCACAACAAAAAAAACAAATAGTAGATAAGTAATTAACAGTCCGGATTTTTTTTTCCTCAACATTTTAATACTATTTTTTAGTAACTAACAAAACTTCTATTAGTTGGTAAACATATTTTGAAAAACGTTTCTTTTTAAATTATATAAATGTAACGCTTTTTTCATTGTATGTTTCATTTATAAATAATTGACCCTAATCAAACCCCTTTTTCGCGATTTTTGTTTGGAGAGGTAAAAAGAATAAGGTTTTTTTTATTGTAATCAAGTTATACTAGTACGTATAATAAAACGTACGTACGTATAGTAAATTGAATAGTTTTATTTATTTCATATATATTTTTTAAGGGAGAGTATGTTTAGCTAGAGCAATTTTATGAAAAAATTTCGAAGTTTATGTGATGTTTTGGTAAGGTATTAAATTATTTTACAGTAATAAAAATACAGAAATAAACAACACTTCATGTTTTAATCAGATAAAACATAAAACATATATGAAGGGCAATAAAAATTATAGGTACCTAAAAATCAAGCGACAAGAGGGGATTGCACGAATCAACGCCCTCATTAAACAAGCTTTGTAAGAATGGAGTTTTCGGATATTAAATATTAATATAAAGTACTTTTTTGCTATAACAAGACTTCAAACTATCTTATTAAATGCAATTCATGTGCGTAATTTAATTATTAGCTATTTTCGTTTTCAAATCGTTACCGGACTCTTATTAGCGCTCAATTAGATAGAATAATGTTGCGTTACTGCCAGAGTTAATTGGTAATACACAATTGATTGTATTGAGAGGGTAACGAGAATTTGATTCTAATTCATATTTATTTGACTTACTAAGAGAACATTAATCAGAAATCACTGGTCCATTTATTCATTTATCTAGTTTATGCCCGCCAGTAGGTAAGCCTTACATAGTAATCAACAACCGCCGGCGCGGCGGTACAAATATAACGCGACTCCAACTACAGAATTCCATGGTACATAACACAATTTATTGCTGCACTTTGTAGAAATATACCTACCATATAACAATATTCAAAGTGGAAGTTCTAATAATTTATTTACTATGATGAAATTGATGAATGACTGTAATGCTCAGAGGACAGTTAAGAGTCTTTACCTATGTATACTGATTCTAAGTGCAAGTGCTGCATAGAAACGGAGGTGCTGGGGGGTGATTTTTGAAATTCGAGTACTCGAAAGTGACATTTACATCTCAGAATAAAACGATGAAATTATGTTTTAAAAATAACTGTGATAGGAATTTGAACTCATGAGTATTTAAACTATTAATTTCATGCAAAAAAATTGGCGGTAAGCTTTTGTGTGCGATTATTTTCGAGCTTAAACTTTTTGAAATCGGGCGCTCGAAAGTCAAAAATTGGCCCCATGACCGCAATTGGAGACAATTGAATCTCGTAGGGTAGCCTTATTTCCGTCCAGCTTTAATTTGTGAACGCAAAAAATAAATATGAAGGAATACCGCCAAGAATACAATCCAACCATAATTAGCAGCTAGTTTGAGGCAAATACCGAGTGTTGACGCAACAAGCCAGACATACCTAAGGATCTGAAAAGTAGTAAAAATGACCTGATAAAAAATTTACCGTTTTCAAGGATATTTTACATTTTGTACGAAAATGTTCATACTAAATAGATAAATTCTCTACAACGGTAAAATACTACAAACCTAGACATTAGATAACGTTTCACGACTAACCATCGTTCATATAATTTATCGTCTATACTATACCGTTATTTAAAGTAAGATTTGTAATTTAACGTTTATTACTGCTTATGGAATGGGTACCCGCGAAGCGAAAGCTTTCGAGCTACCTAATGACCGTGTGCAGGTTTGACCCCGACCTGTAAGGTCCCACCCATCCTAGTAATACATCCGTGTTCAACAATGACCCCTAATTTCCCACACTACACACATTCAGACTCCTAGCAACACTTAGACAGTACCTTGACTTGCGGCCATCTTGTCGAGCAAGGTGGTTTGGTTTCGGGAAAAACTTCTTATTTTATGTTCATTTTCGTGATTCAATGTGTAATATATAGCTTATTCTGCAGTGATTTAACGAACTAGTGAGCAACTAATGAAGAATTAGTCTCGAAACATGTGTAACCCCTGTTTGAGTTAGATATCCGTTAGTCCACGTGCTGTTTGTAGGGAGTAGCTATCTCCTTATAAAAAGCCTAACCTCACCGTACAACGTCCAGCTCTTGGAGCGACTTCGACATTGGCAAAATTGTCCCAATATTGTGGACAGAATGCCATATTTTAAAAATTGAATTGAATTGAATCAGTACCTTACACTGCAGAAATAAAAGTATCGGTGAAAATAATCGTTACCGTTCGATTGTAAAAAATTATACGTGACAGTTTAGCTGAAAAGGTTCCTTTTGGCGGAAGGTGCTTACGTCGTTCTTTGTACAAATTCAATATTATTGAATGTAAACTTTCGTGAGACATATTAACACTATTATCATTATCACTTCACGCGGTTGTATTCACATGTGTTTTAGTGTAGTGACTAAACACAAGTCCTTTCGTCGCACAGCTCAGAGACTTTAGAGCTCAAAGACGTCTATTTCTCTTAAACGTAAAGTAAATTATGATGATTTTGTATTTGCCCATGGTGAGGTGTCGATCGATCGGCTTTTCAATTTATAACTCGATTGTTAGGGATTCCGTTTCCGAGAATTAAACTTTAAAGTGTTTGAATTCATTTAAGCTATAATTGATTCCATATTGAAACGAATCAGAAAGAGATACCGACCAATTAACAAGTCAGTTAAATACGATAATTCGTTTTATCTACCTATCTACGAATGTAGTGCGTTTCTTTAAAACCTTACGATTGAATAACTGAAGGGCGCTGCGCAGCACCGAGGCACTAGCGCTGTTTCTTCGCAATCCTAGTGGTTGCCTCAAGTGGACCAGTATAAATTAGATCTCCGATATGACAAAGTATAAGTGGAGGTAAATGTATAATAAGTTATTTCTACATTTTCAAATTTTATGCAATATAAACAAAATTAAAGCCTTATTCAGGAAAAATCATGTAATTGACACGAAGACATATCTAATTAAATAACTGTGCGATATCCACAACAATATTCTAAGTTGAAACCATGTTAAAATACATCATAATACCTCGGTATTTGTGAACGAGTTTAATGAAAGGGTACACTTTGTCATTTACGTGGACACTTTATTATTTAATTAATAGATAACGCATATTGTATAGTTCTAGGAGGTACAGTCAACGCCAAAAATATGTAAACTGTTTTGAACTTAATTACTAAATAACAAAACAACAGCGTATCAGCATTGCGATACAACGAGGAAATGCCGCCAGCATTCTTGGTACAATGCCGCAAGTTTAGATTTGAGCTAGTTATTAATTTAGTTTAGTATTTGTACTGTAGTACCTCTGTATATTTAGTTATGTAACTAACAAAAGAGTCTACATATGTTTGGCGTTGATTAATACTTGTAACTACATATCGACACAGTTGGACCTTTTTTCCTGCACTGCATATTTTGTAAAAAGTTTTGTACTCTTTTATAATGCACGTGATCGAAGGTGTTAAGAAACATAATAAATCATTAATAAAAGTATACTACAGCTTACATAAATATAAACTGTTTTAGTGTGTAGAAATATATAGGTACATACTATATTTTATTTTATTAGTTTAGATAATAGGTTCATTATTAATGAAATTACATTTTCTTCGATATATTTCATTTCATTTCGATATATTTCATTTCATTTATTCATTGCTTTGTGTGTACAATAGATCTTATAAATAACTAATATTAATATTTGTAGTTTTGCTCGATATTGATACTGTTTCTATTTTTACAGCTAATAAACTTTTAAATGCGATTAATCGAAATGTATGTTTTTGTAAGATAGCGACACGTGTGCCGGCCGGGTAACATGAGACGTCATGAGACGGTCGCTTACCTGCGCCCGCGCCCGGTAAGGCAAGGGAATACGGCGGAGAAAGTCCGCGCACCGCCCTGTTATGGCGGCATTTCTCATTCCTCAAGCCTTTTCCCCGGTTACTTGTGTAAATCTGTCTCTTTGGTATTATAATTACACCCATATTTCTCTTCGTTGGAATTGTTAACATAGAAAGAGAGAAGGAAAACTAATTTTGTATTATTTATAGAACAATTATCACTTTGATGTTATTGTTATTCTATGTAAAATCACCAATGCAGTCGTAGGTTTTAAGTACTAATACTGTATTAGGTACGTAAATGTATGTATACATGTTTAATTAAAATTACTGAGATCTCTGAAAATGTTTATCTAGTATCAATGCAAAAGGCATTATTTTCTTTTCATCATTAAAAAAACTTATTTACATCTGACAGACTGATGTAAAAAGTACTGTCAGACTACAGAGGTTAAGCAATAGGGTTAAATTTGTATCCCTTCCTGTACGGGGTTCTAAAGTTCAATAAATACTACTGCCCCTTCGTGAATACATTACCTACACCTACAGTCTTGCTATTCCATGCCATATCTATGAGTATGAGTCTACAATGTCTACATCCGCATGACAAATACACGCCTGGACTGATCCCGCCACCCCTAGAAAAGCACAATGTGTGTGGTGGGGTATTCTGGCATCTAGCGCATCAACACAAGAGTGTGACCTCTGCACGGCGCGCGCGGCGGCAAGGTCACGACCGCGCGTGCGCGTCAGTCGTGACCCGATCATGCGCTGTGCTCAGCTCCACCAACCACATGCGACATTTACATCAAACACAATACAAATAGAGTCCATAATCATTCCTAACTAATTTCGCTAGGGCCCTAACATCAAATACTGTACCAATGTTAAAGCCGCATAGGACACTATATGTATAATATCACAAACGATTTGATTGCAGTCGCAGCGACGTTTTGCAGTTACTTAGGTAGGTAGATACATATTAATCGAGTAGGTCGACAACATTGAATCGCTACCACCGAATAGCGACACGCTGAGATCATAGATGGTTTTATTAGCAAATATATTTTCCGAACGGTTTCAAGAAATAGATTATCATTTCAATACGATAGTGTGGGTTTTGTACTGCATGTTATTTTAGTTTATTAGCTTTGAGTCACTCCGAACAGTTATCACAACACGCTGCGATGCGACACGTATTTATTAGACGCTAACCCGAGGCCGTGAACTCGGCGTCATCTTCGAGGCAACACAAAACTAAATTATTGTGTTTGCATAAGCACAGTATTGTTTTAACAATACGTTGTGAGATAGGTAGTTTTCAAGGTCTCTTTTGACCTTCAGTAACCCTGACACACGGAAGTGTTTCGGCAAGAGCTAACTAATAATCCTATGAAACTTTACGCTTATAGATTAGGCAAGCGCTTATTACTATTTCAATTTGCATAGTTAGCAGTTAGTCGTAACGGTCGATTGTCGAACGCCATATTAGCTGGTGGTGGGAGAAGGCCAAGAATGGTCATACATTACACTGGGGATCATTTACATCGCGCTGCGCCGGACGTGCGGGATTGCGACTCCTTGTTTGTAAGTACAGGGTGGCTGCTATGGCACTCACTCACCACTACATGTAAAAAAATCCTACATAGCGCTCCTTAAACGCTTTCTTTTTTAACGTACTCATGGTATCCGCTTAACGATTGAACCGTTCACGTCAGTGTGATCAAATGCAACCCTCAGAGAGCAACAAGTTTGCTTTATCATGCATTATCAATGGATTGTTTTTTCTAAGTATAAAACAGTAAGTAGTTAGTTCATTTATTTTGGAAAAAAAAATGTTCGGTTCTAATAAACCAATAGGATATTATGGAACCATCTCATTTCACCGACCTAATTTTACCTAAATACATAAATATAGTATAAGTACCTATATATAGTCTGGCAAACTAAAATGCGCAGTAACAGTCAGAGTAACATGCTATACCCTTCCCGTTTTTAGTAGTGAGAGTACTAGTTAGCATTACAAAAAGATAGTATGATTCTCGCTGTCTATGTTTGAAGTTATACAAACTCTGGCCAAACTACATTTAATACATAGAAGATTTCTCAGCGACAAATATTCATGTTAATCACACAAATGATTGTCTTTTACTGCAGGATTTACACCCTCCAACTACGTGGGCCAGGATGCTCCCACTAGGCAAGGAGACCATTAAAATTATTAATAATGGCATTTAATACAAAATATTTTAACTACTGAAATAGGGAAAATTCCAATTAACATTGACTAAATGACAAGTAGATTAAGGTATCCGAAACTTTAGTGGCGCGAGTGAGAGGCGCGCCCTCGCGGCGCCAGGTCCTTGCAGCAATTTGGTCGTTTGAGTCGGCCCATACGCGAGCGCACCCTGCCACCGCCATGCGAGTGAATGTCCAACCTTACTGACCAACAACAATTCGCTGCAAAACGAAAGCCTTCGGCCGATATACGCTTTTGTTAATTAAGTTTGGCGTGCACAAAAAATATACGGTACATTCATAAAGGAAGTCGTGAGATAAACAACATAATTGTCCAAGTTTGTACTTGTTTCTATCATGCGATTGTGAACCGATTTAATTACAATAGTAGCGAGTATTTATTTCAATATGTTTTAAATCCAAACACCAATAAAATCACTTCTAATTGGAATGTAGACGAGTCAAACAATTTTTTTTTTTATAAGACAATCTTACTGCTATGGTCCGATCCAATGCAGGCTTTACATTCTCAGCTCAGATCATTTTTAGGGTTCCGTACCTCAAAAGGAAAAAAAGGAACCCTTATAGGATCATTTTGTTGTCCGTCTGTCTGTATGTCTGTCTGTCTGTCTGTCTGTCTGACTGTCTATCTGTCTGTCTGTCTGTCTGTCAATACCATTTTTTTCAGGAACAGGGAGGTATCAAGCTAAAATCTATATCAAATACTTAGGTCTATTGTCCCTTGAAGCTGTGAAAAAATCAAACTTAAAAAACTTTTTACAAAAAAAAGATAAACCGACTTCAAGAAGGATAAAATGAATCATTATATTATTTATATGCGTTACCAACTGATATGTTTGAAGTCGGTGCCAAGCCAAATTTGGAAGAGTTAATACGAACGACGCGATGTGCTCAGTGAATTGTTATTTATTTTTACTATATAACTAATCTAATACGGTATGAATCGCACGTAGATATATATTCGTTTCGACCATGCGTTAACTGTTAGGCAAGTAGGTACAGAAAGTATAATCATGCGTCCTATGTTTGTTTGTTAACACATTGTTCGGACTATCCGTATGTCGAACGAAGCCCGTGGTTCGGTTTGAATTAAATTATTTATCCTTCTTCATCTAAGGTTTAATCCGAAGTATAAAGGAATTCAATTGCTAGATTAATTGTTCTATACTCAATTACTCACATATACCCAGTACACACGCCGTGTCAGTAAAAAGGCACGATATTCAAATTTTCAATGGAAGGTCAATCTTACGCGTCTACATTTTTTTTTCTATTTGCCGCCTTTTTATGATTATTGACAAAGCAGACGTGTATCAGAATATATATATCGTTGTCGCATTTCATCAAAATAGGATTAGTAGTTTAGACATGAAAATGTAACACATGAAATCGCATTCACCTTTGCATTATTAGTACCGATGTTTTGTGATGTTCACACTTGCAGCTGATTTGACCGGTTTTGTAATTTGTGGCTTGGCACCGACTTCAAACATATCAGTTGGTAACGCATATAAATAATATAATGATTCATTTTATCCTTTTTGAAGTCGGTTTATCTTTTTTTTTGGAAAAAGTTTTTATTTTTTTCATTTCAGGTGGTTATATATTTTTCAAAATCGGACAAAAAGTCTCGGAATAATCGGTAAACATATATAAAAAAGTTCATTATACACCTATTTTATCTAAGGAAAGGTCCACGTATCATATGTGGACTTCATCATTAGGTCCTCTATATCAAATTGGTGGTCAAGAGGGAATGCTTAAGAAAACACCCAAATCAACATACATGTGCCTTTAAAAATCGAGGAGTTCTCTCAATTCCTCACGGATCCTATCATCAGAACAGCAACAGATTAATGTGGGACCATCTTTAAGGTAGTTCCTTTCAAGCAAAAAAAGAATTATTCAAATCGGACCACGGATCTCGGAGCAATCGCTGAACATCCTACATAAAAAAATCTTCATCATTATCACGAAAACAATCATCATCATCAGAACCACTCCATCAAATTGGCGGTTTTCGTGAGAAAATGCTTGAGTAGCTTAAGAAAACACCCTAATCACCATACACGTGCCTTTAAAAATTCAGGAGTTTCCTCAGTTGCTCATAGATTCCATCATCAGAACAGAACCACATTAATGTGGGACCATCTTCAAGGTAGTTCCTTTCAAACAAAAAAATAGTTATTCAAATCGGACCACGGGTCTCGGAGTAATCGCTGAACATCCTGCATAATAAAATCTTCATCATTATCATCAAAACAATCATCATCATCATCAGGTCCACTGCATATATATGGTGGTTTTCGTGAGAAAATGCTTGAGTTGCTTAAGAAAACACCTAAATTACCATACATGTGCCTTTAAAAATTGAGGAGTTCCTTCAATTCCTCATGGATCCCATCATCAGAACAGCACCATATTAATTTGGGACTACCTTGGATGTAGATCTTTTCAAACGAAAAAAGAATTACTCAAATCGGACCACGGGTCTCGGA
The DNA here is from genome assembly GCA_911728535.1 of Pammene fasciana. Lineage (NCBI taxonomy): Eukaryota > Metazoa > Arthropoda > Insecta > Lepidoptera > Tortricidae > Pammene > Pammene fasciana. The sequence continues at coordinate 11,743,688 of OU452276.1, read as the reverse complement.
GTAATCGGTGAACATACATAAAAAAAAACACCAAACCGAATGCAGAACCTCCTTCCTCAATGGAATTGAAGTCGGTTAAAAAGCCAACACAATCAAAAGATACAGTCGTTTATGCTGCAAATTTTTGTCGGCACTCGCAAAACCTACGGGGTACTTCCCGTGAACTCAGCATATATTTTACTTGGCATAATCATAAAACCCATAATCTTGAATACGCATAATTGCAAATGTGCATAATTTGAATAGGCATAAAGTATTATAAGTATTGTAGCGCATAAATTTAAATGGTAATAATGAAACAGCATAATTTCATGAAGTAACATTTCTAAAGTTTTCCATGCTCAGAGATCAACATCAGCAGATGTTGATCTCTGAGCAAGAACATTCCAATCGCCTAAAAAACATTTTCTATGTAGGTAATGTAATAAACGACTAAAAATACACTTTAACTCTCTAGATAGAGCATATAATCTGATCTTAATTACTAATTTGTGATTTTAAAGAATAAAGACAGCATTATAAATTTTTCTAAGGCTAGCGTGATGCAAAATCAAAAATTACTAACCTAACCTAAGATTTGTATGAAGAATAGAGTAGAATAAATAAAAATCGTATGTTTTTTTTTGTTATCGCTCAGTAGGTAATAGGAATTTTGCGGTGATAAATGTGTGGTGTGTGACAGACTGACAACTAAGGAACCATACATAGAGTATGGCCCGACATGATCGTGGCTGGTTATTTAATTCTGTTGCAAGAAAATGACAATAAAACAAATCATGGACAACAGCGGTTAATTTTGTTATAAAGCTACGTTTTTCATTAACTTCACCAAATTAAGAACTATATTTCACCCAGTGGTATAAAATGTACCTACTCCAAAAAAAATTTGTACATAGTTGTATTGAAAGTGATGGAAAAGTGAAAAAAGAACTATTACGTGAAATCAGACTTTTCGGTGATAAACCACTACTAAAAAGCCACTACACAACAATTACCTTGCAAACAAAATAACCAATATAACAAGACCTTATGATGGTTTTTTCGCGCCTTCTAACCCCATAACCCCTTGATCGATCCTGCTCATATACGAAATCTCAAATTATATGTCTGCTACAACCTCAACAAATTTGATAATAAACGTTGCTCATGTTATCGCGGTACAAGCTCTCAAAATCAAAAAGCCATCGAAATGCCGAGAAGTCCCAGTAGCCAGAAGTTGTTTGTAAAAACATTCCGTTCATTCGATAAGGTTTACTTTAAAAATTGTCTATCATTCTCGATTGTAAATAAGGCGTCACTGCTATAAAAATCCATTTAGAAATAAACTCTATTAACAACCGACAATGATGTGACTTCTGACTTGAAAACGTCACAATTGTTCATCATCATCATCATCATCATCATTCAGCCGAAAGACGTCCACTGCTGGACATAGGCCTCCCCCACTGAACGCCACAATGACCGGTCCTGTGCCACCCGCATCCAGCGGACTCCAGCGACCTTCACCAGGTCATCAGTCCACCTTGTAGGGGGCCTACCAACTCTTCGCCTTCCGGTGTATGGTCGCCATTCGAGAACCTTAGTGCCCCAACGGCCATCGGTTCTCCGTGCAATGTGCCCTGCCCATTGCCACTTAAGTTTAGCGATCCGACGGGCTATGTCGGTTACTTTGGTTCTGCTACGGATAGTATCGTTTCTGATACGGTCACGCAAAGAAACTCCTAACATAGCCCTCTCCATTGCTCTTTGGGTGACTTTAAGCTTTTTAATGAGGCCCATTGTGAGCGACCACGTTTCAGAGCCATAGGTCATCACTGGCAACACACACTGGTCAAAGACTTTCGTCTTGAGACACTGCGGAATATTGGACGAAAAGATATGTTTCAGCTTCCCAAACGCTGCCCAACCGAGACGGATTCGACGATTGACCTCTTTCTCGAAATTGGACCTACCTAGCTGGACTGTCTGTCCGAGGTATACATAATCGTCTACAACTTCGAGCGTAAAGTCTCCGACTGTAATAGGGGTTGGTACTACATGGGCGTTAGACATGACTTTCGTCTTATCCATGTTCATCCTTAGACCAACCCTCTCAGAGCCTTTACTGAGGTCGTCGAGCATCGTACTTAAGTCCTCCATGGGCCTCAGCCAAAACTACGATATCGTCGGCAAATCGAAGATGAGTGATGTACTCGCCGTTGATGTTGATGCCAAGCCTATTAGGCCTACAATTGTTAATTTTACATATTTTACTTATGCGTTTTAACTATAATGCAAATTAACGTTATGCTTTACTTTATGCGAAGTGTCTATTATGACAATTTATGCGATGCGTAGTAAATTTAGTTATGCGTTTTAATTATTATGCGTTCTTTGATTAGGACAATTAAATTTATGCGTTTTAATATAGACCCAAGTATTCTAGCAACTAAAATATACATATTTCAAAATATGTATATTTTAGCTGACGTGGTTATGTTAAATGACCCTGACTGTAGCTATCCGTAATTCTCCAAAACAGCCCATTATCAAAAACTGAGGTTCTCAAAACAGTTTTCAATAAAATTATCCGTACCAACATGTTATTTAATACATTTCCTTATTATTTTCCGCCCCACAGCTTCTACGACTCTATATATAGTTTAGCTCACGAGTTTAATAATTTGTTTTTGTTTTTCTAATATTAATCATATTATAATTAATAACACAAGAGATTTATATAACGGTCTGGTAATTTATATTTTTCTTAAAAACAATAAAGATATCCAAAAGCATTATGTACGACACGTCATTTCCTAATTAGCACCGCTACGTGTATTGTGTTATCAAGGCAATTTACGTGTTACTAATTTACACTCCATTCTTTAAAGTTACGACTACACAATTATTGAGTTACCTATCATCTCAGTTTGTGGTGGTTATAAAATGAAACACAATGGCAAGCTAACATCAATTTTCTTTTTCATTCATTTGGTCATTATATAGTTGTTAACACACCGCTATTCTTTAGCTGCCTACCGGCGGTGTTACGAGAATTAGACACGCTTTATTTGCTTACAGTGCAGTCTATAAACAATATGACATTCCACGGATAGTTACCAGATTACTACAATCACAATAAGAGGAAAATTGACCAGCTCTAATCGACGTGGTTACCAACAAAAACACTTCTACCCACAACATCAAATCATTAATACTATACTTATGTTACCTACATAATAACCCGTGTATGAATGTTATTCGGACGAGTATGCTTGCATAAACATCGCGTAAAATAAGATTGTAAAATAAATGCAGCCTGCGAAAATAATCAAGAATTCCTGAAGCCCGTTTCACACGCATGTACCTACTTAAGGCGATATTGGTTCGCATTCTTAAACATTCAGAAATTTTGGAGGACAGCTTATTACCTACCTACAACGTTTGTTACCAAAAAATCATAAAAATGAATACATGCATCTTTTTCTTTTTATACCGTAATCTTTAAACTGAACTCAATTACGATTATATGTAACCATGTATTATAATGTTGAGCCGTATAACGAATCAAGTTAATAAAAACGTACATTCATATACTAAAAAGGTAAAGCTAGCCTTGTTGACGTCTGTTTTTCTCGGTTGCACTTATTGGTATCGGGTCCTCTGTCTTTTTCCCACTAATAAGCTACGTTTCAAGCTCGTATCTACACACGCAGACCCATCGTGCCTGTGTGAGTTGTCTACGCGATGGATGAATAAACAGTTTCTCCGATTTTACGATTCAATGGCGATAGATTGATACCTATCTATGCAAAGTTTGTTAATAATTTTGAAAGACTTTATTTTAATGGTCTGGTAAAATATTACAAATTAAAACTTTGAATCACGATAAAACTTCGGTGTTGGATGCTGTCAAAAAGAGCAATAAAATAAATTCTGATGTCTTGTTTTACTATAGAATATCACTCGGAACATTGAGCAATTCAAATAAACGGTAAGGATTAACCATGCATAACCTGTAAGTACTTATTTATTAATTCTTAACCAGGTAGTAAGTAAGTACTTATTGCGCATTTCCACAGTGAAAACAATACCTGCACTGTGTGTAATTAGTAATTATCTACTGACTCGTCCATAAACAAAGGGCAAACAACGGGATTGAAATCTTCGGTCGACCCTTTATGGGATTCTAACCACAAAGGAATCCCCGAACGACAAAAAAAATGTATCCCCATTAATGTCCGAAGCTCCTGCGGCCGCACTCTCGATTTCAGCCTTATCCCCCTCTAATAAGAAACTGTTTTACATAACCCGCTCGCACAAGCACTATAAAATATTGATGCCTTACAATTTCAAACCTTGATATAAGATAATAAAATGCTATAATGGATTTGCTCTTGTACGGCTGTGAGTGAACAAAAAAGAACGACCGATTTACCTACTGTATATGGACACGGCCATTTTGAAATTAATTTGAAAATTTATCCATCATGCATTTAATATAATTATAGATGACAAAATACATTTACGAATGAGGAAAATAAACCCGTTTCAATAAATGGCAATGGCTAACTATCTTGCAAGGAACTATTACTAATTGGTCTACAAACCAACTTAAGGTTATCCATACGTATTTGGGTCATATATATTTTTCTTTGTACACATCTCAGAAACATCGTATCCGCCTATTTTTATATTCATTTGGACACAAGTTGCAAGTATAAATAATAATAATAGTTATTGGTAATATTTCTTCTATCTTGACTACCTTGTATAACTCATTTAATCTAAGTAAGTACTATCAAATAAGTATAGTCTCTAATCATCCACATAGTTTCGTTTTAACTTGACTTATATGTTATGTTACCCTCTATTTTTAATAAATACTTATTTAAAATAATGATCACGTTAAGTTAGTCAAATAAAATTACAGTATGCAAATTTTAAACTATGTACTCTCAGCTCCAAAAAAAACGACCTTAGACCTATTAGTATGGTATAAATATTATATACATAATTGAATTGTTGAATCATCACTAACCTCCCACGTCTAAACCTAGAGAAATCCAATGAAAGTGACCGTTGGGCCATTACCCGTATGCTTTCAGTTTGAAAACCTGAAAATTTTAAAGCACTTCTGACTAAAAGCTTGGATTGTTGTATTTACATGCATCATAAAATAAACCACATATACAAGCTTCATGCAATATATAAAATGAATGAAGCAGACGTGACATAATTATTTCCATGACCGAGTTGATTTCCCGCGAAACTTTCAATAAAGACTTGGTTCCAAGAACCATCAATAAAAAGTTCAGTTTGACAGATCCACGTTATGCTCACGGTCGGAAGAAATTTTATCCCCCGTCGAGATTTCTGTCGGACGCTACGAGCCTCGCTGCCTAAAGTGACGTCGGCGCGGCGCGTGTGTGGGTGCCGGCTGCCGGCACACGTGTGCGTGAGTACCCACAGCCTCCATGTGATGGGAAGTGAACCCTTTGCGCGGGGAAACCGTTTTTTATTTGCACTCGGACAGCGGCATCAGGTAGAAAGGATGATCGTTAATTTTTAAAGGACATACTGAACTTTGTGTTTATACACGCGGTCATGATCTGATATGTTAGTGTGACCTCTAAGAAGTCGGCAACAGGTATTTTGGTGAACAATTATCGTTGAACTCCTAACAATACCATAACATTAGAAAACCTGTTCTCGCTGTGCAGTTTGAGGAAGTCATGTTTATACTCAAAATAGATTTGAATGCCTTTGTTTACAATCACTTCTGTAAATTGTATATGTATCCTAAAATTGCATACCTATGTGTTTGAAACAGTGGGCCGTATTTTTATTTTTTAGCGCCTAAATGCCTGAATTAGATATATCAGTATTTGCTTGAAAATTATTCCAATGCAACTCCAATATTTATTGTGTGTTGGAGGTATGTTTGAGGCTGCATCTACATGATGGGCCATCATAGGGACACAGCTATACAACAGAACAAGATCGCAATATCGTTAGCTCCCTCTAACGCATAGCTGCGTCCCTATGATGGCCCATCATGTAGAAGAGCCATGAGATGGATTGTGTGAGAAGTATTGATTGATTAAGTATACATATTAAAATTAGAATACGGCACAGTATAATTTAAATTAAACTTATGACCGGTTTACACTTGCAAGTTTACTTGCGGCAAGTATAGGGACGCATATAGATAGATGCTGGAATGAAATAGTGATATTCATTCATCTCTCATTCTGAACTATAGCTGCGGTCCTACTTGCCGCAACTAAACCTCCAAGTGTACGAATACCATAAGATTAAATTTGACAACTCGTGATATAGCTTTATTTTTAAATTGAATAGGCAGGCGTTTGACCACGAGTTTATATGCACATTTGTTACAAGAGGGGATACGTGTCACCGGACAACTACACTCAAGCAAAAATTTCGGGTCTGTAACATCAACTTTAATATCTTTAAAATGAATATCTTTAAAATTAATATGTTTTGAAATATCCAAGAAAATGCTAGTGACCCGAAACTTTTGCTCTACACTCGGTATATCTATTTGTTTAAATTGCAACGTAAACTTAGACTAATGCATGCATACCTCCCGCTCGAGTATTGTATTGTAAGTATGCGGGTTTTTTCTTATAATACACGTTTTTTTAAATTCAAATTAATTACAGATTATTCCTTTGTGTTACCACGCAGTTTTTATTATTTATAGTATCTCGTACAAAATTTTCCACTAGCTGTAATGTAACTCACACGTACCGCACGCAGCCTATTGAGAAAAAAAACCGGCCAAGTGCGAGTCGGACGGCCTCGCGCATGAAGGGTTCCGTACCATTATTCATAAAGACCAGCCGTAGCTATACTATCGAATAAATTATTATCGCAAGGTCGTATCTGCGTAAGTACGTTGTTTTTTGGAGATAACTCAAAAACGCCTAATTCGATAATGTTCAAAATAATTTTCGTTGATAGAATAGTTAAAGGTGTATTTTCTTGATTTTTTTCATAATTTTTGGACTCACGGTTCAAAAGTTACACAATTTTTTAGTCTTTCGGAGCGATTATTTCTGAAAGTATCCACTTAATCAAAAAATGTTCAAAGAAACCTCAATGTTATTTTTGATGTGCGTCATGTTGATATTTGGCAAAAAAAATTAGTTACATGTATGGAGTGCCCACCCTAAAAACTTTTAGCAATTTCTGTAAAAATTTGATAACGATACGTCTTATAGTTTCCGAGTGAAATGGCTGTGACATACGGACGGACAGACAGACAGACAGACAGACAGACATGACGAATCTATAAGGGTTCCGTTTTTTGCCATTTGGCTAAGGAACCCTAAAAAGGGATACGAGAACAAGTTACGCAACTCTGTAACAATACGCAAAGTGAATTACTGGCAAGAAGAAACCTATCTTAGGCGATTATCACACTGGCGACGGATCCGCATGCGGCGCCGGTGCGCGAGCGAGTAAGCGCTATACACATGCAGAGCGCTATCTCGCTCTAGCACCGGCGCCGCATGCGGATCCGCAGCAGTGTGATAACCGCCTTAACCCGGAAAGCGACTAAACAGAAGTGATTAGGTATTCAAGATAGTTCAATCACGAAGGAGCCATATTCACCGAACAGAACAACAGTCGCACATCAGTACGCTTACCATGAGCATAGAGAAATAATAAGCCTTATAGAGTGCTCACTCCATACAACTGGTTAGACTGGTGAATACCAAGGGTTTACAACGGGTGCCCTAATCACACCTCCTGCCCGCTTCTCCCTCAACCCCGTCGTCTAACCTTCAAAATGTCAAGCTTGCGGGCTAATAACCAGTTGTATGGAGTGAGCACTCTATAAGGCTTATTATTTCTCTATGCCATGAGTTATGACGTTGACGTTTTCGAGGAGTACCGAGTGCTCAAAGGTTGACTGGAAAAGATACCTTAAGGGATAAGTCCGCCTTTGTTGATAGTAAGTAATTAAAAATATAGTGTGAAGAACACACTATTGTACTTTTATTTGTTGTACAAAAAGTGTTATACTACTACTACTTACTACATTCTTCGACACTTTTCGTGAATCAATCTGTAGTATAAGCAATCGACCGAAGGTGACTAATATTTGATGCTGTATTCAAACTTTAAAGACAATATTTCTCCAACACAGCTTTAACACAACTCTAACACACGAAAAATAATCAACCAATATTGGAGTTGTATTGGAGTTGCATTGGAATAACTTTCAAGCAAATTCTGATTATGACATGCTGTATTGCATAGTTAATGCATTGTAGTATTGAACTTGGATCGTTTCTTACGTGTTTTAAAGTTATAGTTAATAACCTCGTACGTCATGCAAATGTTTAAGTGTCCTGAATCTAATAATTCGATATTTTGCCATCAAACGATGTAAAAGCTCACCTTCAAGTTCCAGGAAAATTTCAAGAGCTTCTAGTATTTAATTACGTCAATGAATGTAACGCACCGCCAAGTTGTCTTTCTAGTGGAAAACTCACCAAATCTATTATAAAGACTAGTTTACACTTTTATTGGTTAGGTATATAAGAGATAACTACCCAATGGTATCGACTTAATCTCAACTACTGAATATATTTAGATATTCTAGGTGTATACGATATTACGTTAAATTGGTATTGTTCTTTACATTTTTTACTGGAAACTCGGAATCGTCGGCGCGGAATGGGCGCGCGCGCCGTCGTCCGGGAGTGCGAGACCCCGTTGATGTCTTTTGCTAAGAGCTTAATGTCTCCCACTTTCACGAGTTCCTTGACCCTGTCTCTTGAGATATTTCGCGTTAACCTTTTTGGGCGACATAATGTGTATTTAATTTTTATACATTTGTTTTAACTGCCTTAATCATTTCTACCTTTGAAATCTTTATAAAGTCCTGATCAACCAAACCTTACGTTAATAACGCAATCAGATCTGATACAAAAATTGAAAATTTACAAAAAAGTGAATTGAAACTTAACTATTAATACTTCATTTTATTGGTTGGTCAAAATACCAGGTTTTTTGCAGCCTTAATTTATAATTCAGTACTTTTAGTGAGCTTGATTAATGATTACCGTACGTAGGTATGCATTTATGCAGACTGCGTTACATTCTGAACACGATTTTGCAAAATTTTCTCGAACTTAATTACCTTCACGACCGCACAAAGGCCACGACTCGGGTGAAACACAAAATTCGAATAAAAAATATTCATAACTGTTAAGATTACAAAAAAAAGTTGTTTACCGGGCAGATAATTACATTAAATAATGATTGGGGGCAAAAAGGCACAGCGCTCATCTCGAGGGCTCGCCGGCCGCACGAGGAGGCAGTAAAATAAGGCTTCGCGGCGCGGGAGGGGCGAGGGACTCGAGGGGGACGGGGAGGGGGGCGGGAGGGGCGAGGGACACGCAGCCTGTCGCCCTCGGGAGAAGCCTGAGGTGGCAAGTCAATACCGGTAGCGATTTCACCATCATTTTATGCTTAAAGCAACATATTAAAAAAAAGTTATTTTTGAATAGAATTACATTATACCTATTATAATATAACTGAATATAACTTTATTTCCTATCCATTTTAATAGGTAGGCATACTTTATGTCGCGTTAAGAAAATAAACATAGTTTCATTTAATGTAAGTATCCTTAACTATAATTGAAACTGAGTCATTATAGACTCATAATATTTGTAATTTATGAGTTATATATTTTTTTTTACTGCAATGATAATAAACCCGCTCTTATAGAAATTCCTATCAATATAAGCGCATTGTCGCGCAATTTAATTAATTGTTATTAAGTTATTCTGTTTTATATCAAATCCGAAACTATTTACTATTTACCTCTAAAAATACTAAATCAATTTAAACGCTCACCAGATATTGCGTGTATTATGTAAATATTAAGAATATTAACCATTTTTGCTTCATTGTGAAATGATTTTGAAAAATCGCCTTTAGCTTATATTAAAAGCTGCGTCTCAACAAAAAGTGATCATTAAAGTGTTGGAGGCGGCGAGCGCAGCCTCCCGCCTAAACGATCCAGCCGAGTTTTTATCACTCGACCTACCGACCAATCCATATCGACACTTTTTGTTTTCTCTACTGGAAACTTTTCCATTTTGAAAACTTATTGTAATTATCAGCACACAATACCCTATTTGAAATAGCTGGACCGCTCCCACTGGACGCCAGGCCTTATAAGACCGGTGACTCATGGTCATGGCGCGATCTGAGAATATTCAGACAATGAATGAAGACAAGCTTCAGAAAACAATGACAAGCTTTACTAGGTAAAGAGCGTGAGAAAATACTAATACAAACTTATTGTGGAATAATTAATACATCACGGTCAGGAAACATTGAACACAATACGGAAATGTAGGCAGGTATATTGCTGCTCAAATATAGGTTTTCCTAAAAACTGTTAAATAAAACTTAAACAACGATATATTTATAAAACGATGACGCATTCGTCATCGCAAATCACCGATTCTCATATCTTGAAAAAACTTTTCCATCTCTGAATAAGTAATTTATTCTTAATAATAAATTGAGTCTGTGCAAATTCGAACGCCGACAGTCTCGCGATAAATGATAATTACGATAACGACTAGTAATTACAGCCGACTCGCAAACGACAACGGGAAATATGTAAAATCTGTTATTTCAAAATTATGCATTAAATTTGTTCTCACCGCGAGTTACATCACATCAGACATCACATGTTAAGCTCATACCCGCCTACTAACTAACACTTAATACGTATTACTTTGCCGATAAGGTGAGTGGATGGAGCAGTTAAGAACGATCTTAGTTAGTGGAGCGAGATACGATAAAGCCTTATTTATTACGGTCGTCGGAATACAACTATCGGTTTCGTAACGAGAGAAATGAAGTTCCAATCTTCATAATTTTCCACAGTTGAATGTTTTTCACATTTTAAAGCGTGGAAAGGTCGCCATGTGTGTAATGAATGGGCTCCGAACCGAGCGCGGGGTCGAGGCCAGTCGAGGATTGTGCGCGTCATCTCGCTCTGGGAGTTAGGGCATCCGGATACGGCATGTTCGTTTAAGGACCTGTGTATAAACGATATAGACTTAATCCTAGACTCAAACCTAAGAGAAATAAAATAGTCGGAATATCAGTCCTGGTGATAACGATCAATCTACTATACTATAGCAGTCGTAAGATTAGACGTTTGCTGAGGTTGTAGTATTATCAACATACATAATTAAGTCCATGAAACCCAATACAGATAAAAGACCCAATAAAGACTTAATGGGAGGGTCAAAATGGGGGCCAAAGTATTCACATGACGGAGCTTCACTATTAAGATACCTATCTAATCTGACCTAACAAGGCACGCTTATAAACTCAGCTCTATTGTAATTGTATAAATGCTAGACAATGCAAGCTATTTTATTATGAACCTAATTCATACTCAAATTAGACGCTCTTAGTATTCATGAGATGAGGCCATAATTACTTTAACCTTAAACTTTATAACTCAAATAATTCAGAATGCGACGATGACTGCGACGTCTCAATCCTCTTGTTGTTCGCTTTTTATGAAATAAACAGAATAGCGATAAAAAAACAATTTACTTAAAAATATACTCGCACTTAGATGGATAAGTATTGGGGCAAGACAAACTGACGGTTAAGTTCTCTTTTTTTTTATTGGAAATATCAACCTAGACGTGGCGTAGAACCAAAATTCACTAGCTATGGTATTTTTACTATCCATACATATGTGTTTGTACCCGAAAATCTTAACCAAAGACAACCATGTTCATAAAACTCAAGTTACGATGCTAATTTATATGGTAAATGTATGATATGATGGCGCTGTAGGGCAAGAGTGACGCCTGTGAAATGTAAAACCAAAATCGATATCAACATATACCAAATACGCATCTGAGGATGTAGAAACTTTAAACAACCAGTAATAAGTATTGGTATCGGCGGTTAGGCTATAGCTACATCACAGCATCGAAATGTGATCGGCTCGGGAGCGGCGCGCGCGCCGCGGGCCCTCGCAAGTTCAAGGTGAACGCGTCGCTCCGCCCACGCGCCGCTCCTAGCCTAGCACAACCGTTATACTGCAGGCTTCAGAACACCAAACGCTATCACCAACCATACCCATACACCACTTTTGCTGTAGTGGTCGATCAAATTTAAAAAAATGCATATTGTAAAGCTAACCGTTTCTTGAAATTTATAAGTAGGCAAATCATAACTCTGGCACCATACCCAGTTTTCAACAAGCCAAGTACAATCTGCACGTTTTTCTCATTCTTTTAACTGTTTCTTTTTTTACAGGAGACACTGAATCCATTATCACTGTCAGAACAGAGCAGACATTATCACCAGCCTCCTAACTACGAGTACATACATTAATGACCACTTTTGGTCATTGTCAAATGAAGCAAGTACCTAGACCTGGTTTATTAACAGTATAGCTATAACAAATAATAAACACAAACCATACATACAACTTCATCAAAAGCGTTGGGGTATTTGAGGACTCCTCAATGAGGAGACCCCAATTATCACACTACGACCACACTTCTTACTCTCCACTTTTGGTTGTCAAATTAAGTATGTACCTACATCATTATCATTACATATATAGACATATATTATGTATTGTACTATCTCGGTTTTGAAATAAAACGGATGCCTCACTTCTCTCTACATACTAAATAAGCTAGACACTTTTAATACTTATCTTTTATTTTTGTGCTGGTCATGACTCACTCATGACAAACGTCAGTGATACCATAATTATTGCTAGTAATCTGAAATATTATATTGACAAAGTCTAGACAGAATAACAAATCCATTTGTCACGTTTCATTGTTAATTAATCAAAGCCTGAATGTCCTGGCGCTCACCTTTAATAACAGCACGCAAGCAATCTCCAAAACGCGGAAGTTGCTAAATGCTAAAGGGTACTTAATTGCCCGGCTCTAAAGCCTTAATCTTGCATCGGTATCACTAGCCTGCATACATAATAAGCGAAGCCTTTCCATCGCATACAACTAACAATTATTTCTACTTCATATAATAAGCTGGCGTGACATTTTAGCTATGGATTCTAATTCGTTTTTAAATGGGCTCGCTCATTGTTTGTCCAGTTTGCTAATGCGCTAACGCAAATTGACAATTAACGAGCTTCTTGTTACATCCACTAACACGAAGTTGGACGCCTGACTGCGCAATGTCACATGCATCACACCTCTGATCATTATCAATGCAACTTGTGCTGAATACTGACACAAACATTTCTGGTACACATTTTATTCGGTAGACGTAAATATACGGGTATATAAATTTCTCGCGAGGCTTACATGCCATACCTGGATGATATTATTAATTTCCTCGAGGAGTTCCTTTGGTCATCTTCCGACTACACTATCAGGTACGCTTCATGTTACTGTTAGTATATTGCAGTGTCATTGCAGATTATGGCAGTTTACCAAGTTTACATCAGCGGGATGAGATTTAAATTTGACTTACAAGATTTGTATCAACAACAAGGTGCAGCTAGTGAAATAGCGTAAAAACAATCGCGTTATACAGGACTGACACACTGAAATTGAAGATTTCTGTAGTTAACCTCTAGGGGATAAAACGGTTTCTACGCAGATGAAGTCATATCGAATTATTAATATCTTAGTGCCGCACAGATTTCCGAGTAGAGGTAAATGTCTTCCTTTGTCATAATATTATTATCTATCCACATTCTAACTTATCATCACTGTTACCTTTAGACGTTCTACTGCAGGACATAGGTATTTTGATTTCGTATAGAAATACAGATTCTGGAAGTTGAGAATTAGTGATTGTGAATAAAAGGAACGGAGTTTTCACTTCCATAACTAAAAATAGCCAACCCGACCAACGTAACTTCATATCGAATCATAAAGATTGTATTTTACTCCCCATCTGCTTCTTTACTTTCATCTCGATTTTGAACTGACTTTACATACTTATTTAATTTTACATACAAGAAACTTTACATACATAGAAGATCCATATATATACAATCGACGTCAAAGATATGTTTACACGTTTGCACGTTATTACAACGGAGTAAGGTGAAAAAGTGTAAACATATCTTTGACGTCGACTGTAAAAGCAATATTAAAGCAAATCGAGGTTTGAAACTTTTTCTTTTTAAGCTTACGCACTGAATCTGATCTTAGATCATCTTAATTAAACGCGTTTAAAACCATGAATTTCAAACTAAGCTCAACTTTTGTAAAGTCACATGCCGTGTTTGGATGAAAAAAGCAATTTACATTAAGCATACCGAATTGCACGGAGATAAATAACTTGTAATAAATTAAAAGTTTTATTTTCCTTTATACCTACACAGTTGTATCCGCTGAGATGGAATTTACCCATCTTGAATCTGTTAAGACACCTGGCAACGCGATATTTCGATGCCGTCTCATAAATCTAGGCAATAAAATACGACGTAACCACGGCTATTTAGAGTTAATCTTGTTTTATTCGAAATTTGATAACGCGCTATAAAACGTGGCTGATGCGTCGTGTGTACCTATAATTGTTTTCCTTAAAACTTATCCTCATGGTGAAGATGAAAATTATTTTGATTTTCAATTCAACTATACCTTCCGAAACCATTTAAATTCAATGATGTTTTTAAGTTGCGAATCCGAATTGTAAACAACATGACTTGCCTTTCTACAGCTGACTTGATTTTAACGGAAATTGCATCACATATGTGAATTTCAAAGCCTTGACTGAACCTTGCGAATGAAATGTTTTAACTGCAGCTTCCACTGAATTACTTCCTGGGCTGTTTAAGGTAATAGTCTTTCTTTGATGAGATTTGTCATGATGACAATGAGTAGATCTAGTGGGAAGGTGATGCTGATATTAGGGTGAGGTATGTAGGTATAAGAAACGAACTGACCTGGGTATCGTGATGACCTGGCCGAGCTCGTCGACGACGTGGTCGGCCAGCACCAGCACCGTGCCTTGGCCGGGCGCGCCGACCACCACCGACACGCCGCCGTCCACCAGCTGCCCTCCGCCGCTCACCAGCTGCCCGTCTTCCAGCTGCCCGCTGATCATCTCCACGCGCTTCTGGTCCGGCGTCGTCGTGTATATTACAGTCTGTTTCTCGTCTTCGTAAATGAGATCAATAGGAGTCTTCTCGTCTATGGACTCCATACCCTGGTCGTACACGTCCGGCTGCACGGGCACCTTGTTGTCGGGCGCGTACGCGGCCAGCTCGTGCGGCGAGTGTCGGTAGGAGTGCGCTTCGGGAGGATAGCCGTCGTCGGAGTCCATCTCGACCTTGTGCGGGTAGTAATCGTGGGGGTGCGGGTGGTGCGCGTGATGCGCGTGCGCGGGCTGCACGGGCGTCATGGTGGCGAGCACGGCGTGCGCGGGCGCGGGCGAGCGCGGCGCGGAGGCCGGCGAGGCGGGGGGGCTGCGCTCCGGCACCAGCGGCACCGGCGACACGGCGGACATGGCGCCGCGAGGGGAAGCCGCACCACTCACCAGCACCCCGCGTAACACTTTGACTCCCCCAATTTCAACTTCTGAAATAATTTCCCACATTGGATAAGTCTGCTCGGAAAACGAAGGTCTATGATATGTTTAGAACACTTGTATGTAATGTTATAGTCTTCTCGTATTTCATTATTGGTTATTTGTGCGTGAACTGCTTATTTTTAGTTAGGGTTGTAGATGTTTAAGTGACCAGTAGTATGACGTGACCTGTTCGATAGTGACGCGTTGAACTCTTTTGTTCGGGATTCAATACAATGCATGCGCAATAAGGAATCAACATATAACGTTATATAACTGCAGACGTAAAAGTTGAACCAGCAACTTTATACAAAAGAAACTGTATTCAAACAAAAGAAAAACAAATCGCTTGGAAATTAAATCAAATCGGAACGCTTCATTATCATAGAGTTCCATAACAATCGAGATTGCATAGAGGTGAGTTAAGGGTGAGACGGCAACAGCTGATGCGAGTCCAGTTAGAAGAACTCGTATCGAGGCACCTGACGCCGAAGCGCCCGAACTCGTTCAGAAGCCGCCCTCGGCCGCTCCGACCACCGCGCCCGTACGGTACAAACTGGTAACTATTGTACCACGTGCCTGTCAAACAACAACAGTATGCACCTAATACATCAGGTTACATTTTATTGTGTACGCCAAATTGTAAACTCGTTCCATAGCAACCGGACCTCCGAACTGGAATCCGATGAGATTACCGCGTATTGGATATGTTCATTGAAAAGTTTGACGCTAACCGAAATACTTATCCTGATTTAAAATGCGGGAAGGTTTTGAATTAAAAAATATAAGCCCATCATTTTTACTTAGGTATATTTTCAATAGGAAGACATAAAACAAAGATCCATTATCTTAAGGAAGACTACTTACATAAAAAGATAAATACTGCCCTCTCGATGGAGCCGGGAGGCTGCCATCGCGCGAAAAGGAAAGAAAATACGCGCTGCTACCAGTACGAGTGAAATGGACGTAAATCGGTCAGTTTCTGTATTTTCATGATTTAAAATTCTCTTTGTCTGCCTACCTGATATGGTTGCCTTGGACTTATAAGAATCCACAATGATTCTTTGAAGAATCTACAATGATTATATTGATTATTTATATGTCGATACTTGATATACCTATACACAATGTTTGATCTATTACTACTTATAACTAGGAAAATAAGTACACAAGTTAATTCGATTTTAACATCGATGAATGTTTGGATTTTGTTTTGTAACATTCGCAATCTTATGATCGTATTAAATCGAATTCGAATCTGTGTAAATATGCAATCAAGTGATAACGTCCTTAATGATGGCGGCCCCAGTCATTTGCCTTTCTGAAATTCCAAGATGACGACCTTGCCATTAGGTACCACCAGTTATGCATGCTCAGGCAAGCGCCATTGCCTCTCTGCAGGAGGAAAAATAAAATTACAAAAAGGCTTTGCCGCGGAGCCGCCGAGGCGCGCCAGTGTGCGGCTCGCACACACACGTGCACGAAGCTCGCCGGCATATCGATACACCAAGAAATGAACGTAATTCACTCACACACGCTGGCAAATATGGCCTGTCTGCGCTGACAGCATACCTACGTAGGTATATGTACAGCACACACGTTCGTTACACATGGATATCGTGGCCTTTTTTATTTATACCTACTCGAAAATTAAGATTACTTATACTTATTGATCTCATAAGAAAGCTTATTGGAATTCATTCTACAGATCCGCATCAAAACAAAGGGAGTCTTATAGATTCTGAATACATCTTTGAAACCCGAAAAGGGTATAAGGGGGACATTTGTGAGGACCTATGGAGTGTTCTGAACCGCGAGCACTACGACACTTTCGAGAGCAGCGAGCACGTCATAGCACTGGTCTGGTTGAGTCGGGGGCGGCGGCGGCGCAGGCGTCCTGGCGCAGGCCGTCACGCACGCGCGTCAAACTAGTATCGTGACGTCACGGCCCACCCGGCGAAATTACAAAACCGGCCGGCGGCAGCCGAGTGCGCCAACAAGCGGCGCTGGCGCGGCGCAGTGGTGGACGCGCGGCCGGCCGACCCCGACGCGCCGGCGTTACGTACCGTAGGTGGCGTCGCGACGCTACGCGGCGCGGGACGCGGGCGCGGGGACTGAGCACGCGACGTGCGGCGCTACGGAGCGCGGGCGCAGGTGCTCTGAGCGCAGCAGCCTCCGCGGCCCGGCGCCGCGCTCGCCTCCCCGCGCCGCCCCCGCCGCGCTACACGCACGCACCAAAACGACGAATTTATCTTCCACGCATGCTGACTGACCCTCCTACCCGGGGACGTTGTGCAGGGTGCCGCAGCGATTTGCCGCCAGCGCCGGTCAAATTTACGATTATGACCTGAGAATAAAATGTTTCTTTATATCTCCAAACTAATCTCGTTATTCACTTGATAAGACCGGTAATTTAAAGGATTAACATTTTAACAAATTATTTTCATTAGGTCTGGATCCTGCTAGTTGTTTTAACCAGGTACGTAATGGCAGGCTGTGTGCTGTGTCCGACGCCGGCGCGCGGCGACGGCGACGCGCCGCCTGAGGCGACGGCCGCGGCGGCGACGCGGGCGCGGGCGCGGGTGCAGCCGTTACAAAACTGCGACCTGCGACGCATGGAATTACCCAAGTTTACGCAACTTCCCTTATCGGGCTTTCGAGACAAGTTATAGCAGCTTATTCGGTTTGATATCGATCAAGACAAAATTGAACTCAAGTAGCCGTTTTTTTTTTATAAAAGCTATGGATAATAAAGAGAATCCTTTGCCCCTGTAAACTTCGTTGTCGTAAGTATGCTGTGTTCTACATATTACTAATATAAAAACCAAATGGCAAGTCCATCCTAGTTAGATGATCCATTAACTGCTGTACGTTGGGTTGGAAAAAGTAAAGGAACAGAATAGAAATTCTTTATTTGGACAAATCAGTACAAACAGTAAAACCTTGTTTACATGCTTTAAAGGATGTGTAATGAGTTCATGAGTCGAATAGACCAGGGTCACATACACACCGGGAACAGGACACTGTTTGTTGCAAGATTTAAGTCCAGATGAAAAAAATCGCCTTGTCTATAAGCACAGAGTAAAAAATAGTATAATACAGAGAGACCTCTGTAACGTCACAAAACGTCACGAATCATGTTGTCCCTTCTTAACGCATGACAAGTTCTCTTTCGCACTTATGCAAACGTATCGGATACGTCGTGTCAAACTCAAATTTTTTGACAGATTTACACTGAGTTGTACCCCCCTGTTTTTTTTACGGTCAAATTACGTAATTTGCAAAACAAACCATAAAGTTTTGAAACTGTTTCGTTTTGCACCTTCAGGTATGGTGTGTAACGCTCACTACCGTCCGTCTCCCTCCTTCTGACGCTACCCCCCTTTGAGCACGAAATGTGTCCCGGTTGACAGTATTTTTGGTTTTTTGTATTTTTTTTTATAACGATAGGAAAAAAAATGTCTACAAAAAAAATAGCCTTAAAAAAACAAAAAAGGTTCTATGCATTTTTTTGATAGGTTTCGAAAAACTCAGCTGTTAAACTTGGCGATGGTAAGACAAGAGGCGGTAATTGACACCCCTCTGCCCTTATCTCGGAAACTGCTTAGCCTAAAATTTAATAAAATACAGAAAATAATTTAGCCCTTTGTAAGGATAGGAAGCATACAGGGTCCGCGAGGCAACCGGATTTTAACAATAACAAAAGTTCGGGACTCGAACATGAATGACGGACAAAGCTTGACTTTCCCGGTGATTTTTTTTTTGTCTAATATACTAAGAGTAGGCCATAGGCAACCCTACTTCATCGAGTAGCAGGATTTGGCCTCATCATCATCATCATCATCCCAGCCATAACACGTCCACTGCTGAACATAGGCCTCCCCTTAAAGGAAGGAGGAGGGGGGATTTGGCCTATCTAGGACAATACACGGTGAAAATTTATGTATTTTAGTACCTGGTAGCCTGAGCCAAACTTTCACAAGTTTTTACCGTGCATTGCCCTAGGTTTTGATTCCTCTGCGAAGTGTTAGAAAATAAGGCTCAAATGACCGCATCTATGGATTGCGTTGACTTATAACTCATAGAAGCTTGATTTATTCATATCACAGCTTCAAGGGACCGCAAACGTCCCTGAGAAAAAATGTCTTGACAAACAGACAGACGGACAGCTAGACAGACAACAAAGTGATCATATAGTATAAGGTACCTATCGGATTTATCATTTTGAGGTACTTCACCCTAAACACATTAATAATTAAGAATATTAATCTAGGTAAATCCTAGAATTAAAGACCTCTACAAAAGTTTACGGTGTCGCTGAGGTTTGTTTAGTTGCTAGTCGCTAAGCGAGTTAAACCGTATAGATACTTATAGTAGGTATTAGCATAATATATCTCACACATTACTGACATTACTTAGTCAATATAATTTCTTAAAAAAAACGTGAACTATGCGTCGTTAAAGAGTTCTGTTCTGAGCATCATCAGCAGTTACACATCATCAAATGTCACTTTTGATGAAAATGCTTGATTTGATGATAAAAACCCAAAAATCGCTATACGTACCTATACCTTTAAGATTTGAGGAGTTCCCTCGGTTCCTCATGGATCAGAACAACTGTATGTATATACTTACACTTCAAAAATAATTTTCAAAATGACGGAGTTATGGAGTAACAAACAAAAAAAATATACAACTGAATTGAGAACCTCCTCTTTTGAAATCTTGAAATCGGTTAAAAACTACTTAAGTTCACCGAGGCCCATACAGCTGGCTCGTTCCTCGCACATTATTGATACCTACTCTTCCGCAAGGATCGGATCTCGGTGACCTTACCTAAATAGTTTGTCATTTCCTAGTTTTTTATAGTTATAGTTAAAGCAATGGCGCGTAGTTACAGTGTCCGAGAGGTAACCGGATGGCTCGCGGTATTTAAGCTCCCTACGACCTACGTGTTGTAGAACTACCCTGTGCAACCCAATTATTCTGACGGCTTCTAACTCTGACGGATCGATTATCGATCAGTCGGTGTGAATGGCTATTAGCATGCTCGTTCTTAATCACATATAGATACTGAAAATTGAGGGGGGGAGATGAAACACCAACGTGGGTCAGTTCTGGTTGCACAGGTTGGTTCCACAACACGTAGGGAGCTTAAATACCGCGAGCCATCCTGTTGCCTCGTGGACACTGAAACTACGCGTCATTGCTCTGAATTATAGATTTTAGGTTTCTTGTACATATATTGTAAATTTTGTAATCTAAAGATATGAATAAAGGGTTAGAATGTAACATGTAATGTGATACCTAACATTTCTTTAATACATAACTTAAGAACATCCTGCTATTAACAGTCATAATAATCACCAAGGCAAGCCCAAACTAAAAATCGAATTGCCTCGAAGATACGACACAAATACGTCGATGCTTATTTAAGTTCCAAGAATTGTTTAAATGAGCGGTGAAAGCCACAGGTGTACCACATTATGGATATGGGTAGATGTGGTACCATTTTACGAAACTCTTTAAATTATGTCCCAAGTATACATGATAATGAACATGGCAGTAGATACAGATAAATTATTATTAGTTACCTACTAATCGAGCTGTGATGATTTAAGTACGATGTTTTAGAAATATTATGAATGTATAATTTAATCCATAAGAGGGCTATATTGTGTATTTTATATTTTCCATAACAATAAATTTGCTTTAGTTCAATAGATAAACTATTCCAAGAGGCTAGATGATATTTAAATATGTACCTATGTCATTTGATTAATTATTTTGTGAGCATTGAGCTACACTCGAGAGCAAAAATTTCGGGTCAGTAACATAAACTTCAATATCTTTAAAATGAATATCTTTAAAATTTATATCTTTTGAGATATTCAAGAAAATGCTACTGACCCGAAACTTTTGCTCTCGAGTGTAGATCTATTGTATAGTAGTGCATTGTCGTAATAAAAACTCAACACCTGTACGCTTACCATGAGTTATGACATTGACGTTTTCGAGAACGAGTATCGAGGGTTCTATCTGTGCATCTTGACTTACTGACTTAAGAATCTTGCTTGTATGATATTAGTGCAAACGAGAAGCACAGACAGAAAATTTGTTACTCGTTAACGAAAAATTACAATGTCAAACTCATGGTAGCCGTACTGTTTGTTGACTCTTGAAATTAGTTTTCTTTTTTTAATATTGAAATTAAAAGTTTAAATGTTTCACCTCTTCCTCTTAGGGCTGGAATTTTACAAAACGTTAAAAGGACTTTATTGGAATTTAAAAAGTGATCTACAAAGTTTTAAGTCTATTACTGTAAAAAAGTTACCGCCGGGGTAAAACGCAAAAGATACTTTTATTGTATTTTAATAAGTAGCTAATCTTTCCACAAAGTTTGAAGTATGTAGTATCGTGTAATATTTTATGCAATAAAGTTCAGAGTTCTGCTCAAAGAAAGAAGTCTCCGCCATAAAAACTATGCAACCCTATTTAACCCCCTCAGGGGTAGAATTATCCAAAACGCTGAAATCACTTTTATTTTCTTTTATTAAGTAATATTCCTACAAAGTTTCGAGTCTTTAGCTAAAAGAAAGAAGTTTCTTCCATACAAACTTTGCACCCCTGTAACCCCCTTAGGGGTAATATTTTCCAAAACGCTGAAATTACTTTTACTGTATTTTAATATGTAATCTTTTCACATACTTAGTTTGAAGTCTCTAGGACAAAGGAAGAAGTTTCCCCAATATTAATTTTACACCCGTATTTAACCCCCTTACGAATGAAAATTTCCAAAACTCTGAATTCACTGTTATTCTTTTTTAATTAGCGGCAAACTTACGATGTTTCAAGTCCCAATCTTAAAATTCAAAATACTACACGTATTAACACTATTATCACTGCATGCGGCTGTACTCACTTGTGTTTAGTCACTACGCGCGACATGTTTCGGAGAGCTTAGGTCTCCATTCTCAAGCACTAAGAGTGCTAGGCGAACCGATACACGACTACACGTATTAACTTTTAACCCCATTTTTATCCCCTTAAGGATAGATTTTTTCAAAATTACTTCTTATTATTTGTACAGATTATAAATATAACCCGACCTGGAAAATAAAACTTTCTAGCTTCAATTGTTACGGCCTAGCTTTAATACAAACTTTTCAACACGTTTCAACTCCTCTAGGGTGAAATTTTGAAAACGCTGAAATTGGTTTCTTGTTTTTAAGTGAGTAGCCAACAAACGTAGGGAATTACAAGTATGTCACAAAAAAACGAAATCTCTATACAAACTTTCAACCCCTGTTTAACCCCGTAAAGGATTTTTTTATTAGTAACAAACGTAGGTACAAAGTTTCAAGTTTCTAACTTATTTTTTAAATCCTCCACTTACTAACTTTCAACCTTATTTTTACTCCTTAGGTTGATATTTTTAAATCACTTATCTATTACTAGTACTCGTACACACAAATAACACGGCCTGTCAGCTTTCTAGCTTCATTAGTTTTGGCTCTGCGTGGATTAGTTAGTCAGTCAGGACATAGTAGGCATTAACATACTTCTATAATAAACACAGACCAAAAAACCTATGGTCTGTGCAAATAAGTAATAATAATATATAATATACATTAGGTTACGCATGAAAAATTCAAAAACTAAGTTAAGTGTATTTTAATCATAGAGTAACAGGAGATGACATCCCATACAAATGTGGCGCACAAACTTTGTTCTAGATAGCTTGTCTAGTAGAATACATACTAAGTCAATGATTTTAATAATGAAATTCTAGCACATGATAATGTCGATCAGTTACAGAGACAGAAAAGTGATTCTAAATTTTGTCCCCGAAATCAGCTAGTATGGGTACTAAAAATATGAAGGGTATTTTAAAACAGTTTTTGGATAAAATTAATAGTTTCGTAAATAATAGCTCCGAAAGTTTTGAAAAACAGGGCCTCCCCCCATCTAACTTTTGAACCGTGGGTGAAAAATTGATAAAAGCGAGGCCTAACAAGTACTTTCAATGAAAGATATATTGAATAAATTCGGTTGAGTCGTTTTTAGGGTTCCGTACCTCGAAAGGAAAAAACGGAACCCTTATAGGATCACTTTGTTGTCCGTCTGTCTGTGTGTCAAGACCCTTTTTCTCAGGAACGCGTGGAGGGAATCGAGCTGAAATTTATACCAAATACGTAAGTCTATTGTTCCTTGGAGCTGTGAAAAAATCAAACTTAAAAGCTCACGCAATCAAAAGATACAGTCGTTTATGCTGCAAATTTTAGAGTTATTCGGCACTCGCAAAATCTACGGGGTAAGTACTTCCCGTGAACTCAGAAACTTGAAATTTAGCACGAAGCAACGTCATATAGCATAGACAATGGAAAAATTACAAAAAGCAGACATTTTTAGTAAAATCATACAAAAATATGTATAGGTACCTATGTCAAAGTACTGACACAGGTACTGACTTGATGGGTCACCACATACCTAGCGGTTTTCCTCGCGGAATTAGCGGAAGTAGCGGAAATGGGGTTGGCCGGTCGAAAGTATTTACAGATGGCGCCAGCATAGCTGGGTCCCTGTCAGTCCTACAAATAGTGTCAAAATCACGTTTTTTTTTTAATTTTTTTTGACCTGGATGGGCTAGCCTTTAAGCCAAATCCCATACAACAATACTAGTGAAAGGGACCTAGCTATGCTGGCGCCATCTGGCCAAACCGTTGACAGTTGCCAACCCCATTCATAGACAAAATGACGGCGTTTTACATAAAATAAAACGCTAATTATGAAAACTTACAAATTTGAGATCTAAAGTAAACATTGAGAGTGGCAACACTGTTGTTGGTCGTTTCTGTCCCTTTCTAGCATATACATCCATACGCCCTTTCTCGCTCACACAGAACCCCCTACCACATTCCACCAGGTGCAGCACAGATGTTAGACATCAGCGCTATTTTTTACTTCATTGTCTCAATATTTATATTTTTTACCAGGCAGGTTTAAAAACTTTAGATCTCAAATTTGTAAGTTTTCATAATTAGCGTTTTATTTTATGTAAAACGCCGTCATTATAAAAACTGTACGAAATTTGAGATCTAAAGTAAACATTGAGACGTGTTTGTTATCGCCTGGTGGAAGCGTAAGACGCCAAGCCAATGTGATAATACAACAGCAATGAATGTTCATTGCGATGGTGTATGGCAACACCATGAATTTTAATAACTGTGTAGCGAGAGGTGGGTAGATTGTAAATTTATGTGGCAGTGTACAGACAAAGGGACCACTTTGTCGATAGAGAGTTACTAGTAATTTCTAAAACTACGTAATGTGCACTACCTATTAGTGAAAGAAAAGAGTGTCTGTATAAATCGACAAAGTGGTCCCTTGCATTAAACTCATCCACATATGTTGTACCCAAATAGTAGTAACTTTATAAGTTATTATAGGTACCTGTAAGTATTCAAGAAATGTTTCACCAGAAACACTTTCGCAATGGTGATCTAATTAAAAACAAGGTAAAACAAAATGTTTTATCTTATGTAAACTGACTGAGTATGAAACTCCCGGAAGAGATATCATTATTAACCAGCATAATGGTAAAGGAATGTAAGTGGTTTACTTAATAACCTTATAATATGTTATCAGATATAAAAAATAAATAAAACATTACAGTTGTCTTTGTAGTTTTTATTTATAATTTCTCCTTTCCTTAACAGATATGTTAGGAAATTACAATAATTCCCAATTGCTCAGTGACAATTTGTAGAAATAAAATAAGGTGCTTACTTTTATTTCCAAAGTTTATAGGATTTATACTACATTAGGTACGTATACACTGAATAGATAATTGTGTACTTAATTGGTAATGACATTATGTATATAAATCACTCAATAAAAGGGATTGTTGAAAACTAATAAAGAATAACTTTACGATATACATAAATGAAAATTAATAAAGAAATGAGTTTGTTTAGTTGTAAATAATTAAACTATTTCAGTAAATAGCTTGTTAAGGAATAAGAAAACATTTATCCAATTGTTTACATGCCGTTACCAGGTTGCTAAAATATCATTATATTGATTATCATCGTATTATGAGTATGCATTGATACACATTACATTCACCACAGTATATCAATTTAATGTACAACGAGTACTTAGTAATTTTAAAAGAATTGATTTTAGTATAGGTAGTCTCCTAGTGGGTTCTGCATCTTCTTTTTTAGTAAAATGTTACCAAGGACTTGGTTACTTTTTTGTTAAGACTTATAACAAGTTTCTTGGCTCTGGCCAAATTACCTGTATTTACCTGTAGTTGAGACTTTACTTTATTTACAATCATATGTGTACGCTGGGTGCACTTGAGGAACGTCACAGTAAGAAATGCTACTTCTATACTTTTATAGAAATGTAGCCAGAGGGCCTACCGCGAAGTTCGAAAATCGACAAAACGATGGTCCCGTCTCTATCACTCTTGCATATACGAAAGAGAGTGACGCAAATAGACGATTCGAAGAACGAACTGCTTCGCGGTTATAGGCCAGGTTCTGTGCCCTTGCAGGTTATTTCTTTTTTAGTTGTGACCATTTATTTGTTTGTCCATCAGCCAAAACATATCAGAATAGACCTCACGCCGTAATCAGGTATTGCTAATAACTATATTTGGGCCAGTTTAAAACAGGCTCAAGTCAAAACAAAAAATAAGTTATTATGGGTCGGTCATAACGTTTGTATTGGACCTAGATATAAATCTGGGATAAATTTAAAGTAGGTTAAGTTTTAAAGTAGGGGGCCGATGTCTTTCCGTTTATTCCTTATTAATAAGTTAAGGATGCTATTATTTGAACTACGTAGGTTCATAGGTCAACTGACTTTTAGGAAAGTGTAGTAGTGAGTTCAGGTTCATAATGTCTAGTTTACGGCCAGAGCTTTGGCTTAACGAAAAGATAGCTGTGGCTAAGTTAAGTCGAATTGCTTAATAAATGTTATGTTTATGTATGGCGCTCCGAAACTACAAAAGTAGTTTTACAAAGTAGGTAGCTCCTTAACTGTTAAAGTGCATGAGGTTCTGATAGGAACCCAAACATATCGATCCTAGACAGGATTTGAATGAACTCACTCAGTTATAAAAATATCAGGCGTCTTCAGGCTGTACTGTGTAGAAAAAACGCCAAGTTCTGTCAACATTTTCTTGTGTGTAAACACCGCCACATTTCCTTAAAATTTAGTAAATGGGTACTGACATGAGTTAACATACTTTGGCATTTACGAAAATGCATTGTTTACTTAACGTATCAGACAATGATTTCATGAACAAATTACAATATCCGATTAATTTGGCTTGTACACTTGGCAAGGCCGTAATTAACCATGGACATGGGGACCTACTATCATTTGAAATTCACTTTCACTGATGTATGTGATTCTTCCTGTAGGTACAAACTTTACTTAGTGCTTTGAATGAAATCACTTGCGTAGTGAAAACAAAGCTTTAAGCTATACAATGAGCTTAGAATACTTGTATTTATATCAACAAGTTAAACTAACCTCCAACTGAGGTTTATACTGGATTTCGGGAGCTTGACTGCTCCTGATTTTATTTATTCCCACTTGCCCAGGTGTTGACCTGGCAAATTAACATACTCGTAGCCCGAGAAGGCTTATCGTCTCATCCTTATTTTAACAAGGTCGAAATATTAGAGTACTTAAAATGCGAGACGTTTCGCGATTTTGCATGGACGACTCCTTGCGCAGGGGTCATGCAATCTAAATAAACAATTGTTTAAATAGACCAAGAGTCTCATATTTAGTCAAAGTCAAAGTAATATTGTCTTGTAAGTCAATATTGTCTTTATTCAAGTAGGCATAGCAACAAGCACTTTCGAATCGTCAGTACCTAACAATTTATCTTAAATAATTAAGAGCAATATATTGATACAATTGTAATCTTAATCCATTGCAACCTATTTCCAATTTTTTACTATATTCATTCAGAAATAAACCAATGATGGTTTATGCAACAAGGTATGCGAAAACTTACATTTAATTGGAGTATCGTTAATGTCACTAAAAACTTCGATGAATGGGGTGTTTGTTAACCAGAGACTGCTTTCTTGGCACTCTTTGCTGTAGCAAAGAAGGCTCCAGTTCTGGGCTAGACCGTTTAGTTTATAGGTTTTTTAGGGAGGTTTGGTCCAAACCTTCTGTCCCAAACCATTAGAAGATAGTTTTAAGAGCATTATGTACATAGTTTGTGTTCTCATTCAAGTCATTCATGATGTCTTAACCCTTTAAATGAGGTATTGATTAAATAAAGTCTTTGTGTGCTCATGGCAGCACTTGCCCCTGAGGACAGATCACAGAACCCTGTTGTACTACTAGCATTTTTACAGTACAAATATTATGAGTAAAGTCTCAAAATATTTACAAGAAGTGTGTAGCCAGTCGACTTGTAAGGCCAGTTTTGTACATTTAGTTAGAACATACTTGCTGCTGCAGCATGATTGTTTACCTGCATCGAGGATAGGTAGTGAAAACCAGTCATTATATTATCAGTTATATTTGGGAGGCGGAACAATGGCTTTAACCTTTTTACCACCATAACCCCATTATATGATAAGCAGAAGAAATTGCTACTAAAATGCACGGACGTCCAACTGAAGCTGTAAGCATGGTCGTCGGTTAGTTCCGACTGCTCCAGTTATAGGTTAATGAGGATAAAAACGCTTAGATTATAAATGGTGCTTTATAACCATGGATTTGAGATTCCCAAACCATAACCAACTTGCGACGTAATTTTTCCATATCTTTGCGCGTTTATCCTCGTTGACCGACCAAATTATAAATTTAATAGTGTGCCTTGCGAAGGCAGAATATCATACAATATTGTCGTAATAAATAGAAGGCAGATTCCGATCTGAATGACTATCATATTTTTATACACCTTTGCGCAGGTGGTGACAGTCAATTTTATTTGCACTTTTGTTATAAATCAAACTTAATGCCCAGGAGGCAGTTTATAGTATTCCGTGCTCAGAAGAATAGTCGGCCTTGCGCAGGCAGTGAAAAAGCTTATGAACCTGTCAAAATATAGCCCAGGAGGCAGTTTATAGTATTCCTTGCTCAAAAAGATAGTCAGCCTTGCGCAGGCAGTGAAAAGGCTTATGAGCCTGTCAAAATGTAGCCCAGGAGGCAGTTTATAGTATTCCTTGCTCAGAAGGATAGTTAGCCTTGCGCAGGCAGTGAAAAGGCTTATAAACCTGTCAAAATGTACCCCAGGAGGCAGATTATAGTATTCCTCACTTAGGAGGATAGTCAGCCTTACGCAGGCAGTGTTTGAAAAGGCTTATGAGCCAATCAAAGTGTAGAACGCTTTCATTGGAAAGCAATTCAGCATTGTCATCCTTGCGCAGGCACCATGCCTATTTTATCATTCAATTTTTACTAGAAATACTGCCTAAAGGGACGTATTCACATGTACTTCAATAGTACTTATAAGATGAAACATAAGAACTGTCACTCGCAGTATGCAGTTGCATATCAAGTTAATAAGAAAGTAACTCAATCCAATAATAAAACAAAAAACCGTACAGTACGGTTACTTTTAAATTACATTATAGTAATTACAACTGCACACAAGAGTATTTCTTATACTTTTCTTAACAATTTAAGCATACTAAGCTATTTATTTTGACAAAAAAAAATTTCGTTATAGTTTCCGTTGTTACTCAGCTTGTGCCCCTGCCCCGAGAGTAGAAATACAAGACCATTAAGAGGAGCTTTATCAACTCTCTAGCGGACCCACACTTTTTAACAAAAGTATATATTCTTTAGGGTACACAATTGTAACGTCAACGGTAATAGCGTATTGATGTGCCGATCCTTAAGTTCAAATCTTTTTCAACTAAAAAGTTGAGGGTATGTCCCTCACGCAGAAACATTTGATATAATTTCCTGTCATATTTAAACAACTATCGATAAATAACGCGATGCATAATAACACCAATTACAATGACATCCATGTCATAATTCAATAAATGAATATTCTAAATGTAAGGATTTAACACGCCTTAAGAATAGCGCGATACGCAATTACACTTGTAAAATAGGAAAATATATCAAATATTAAAATGTGTATTATTAATAATATAATCAATAGGACTGCCGCGATGGCGCGGGCATCATTTTAATTTACTTAAGTAATTTTATTAACACTTCACTATTTTGGATCGGTTCATATTTGCTTAGGAACAGTAACTTCAAAAATATATTTCGAACGGTAAAAACCGTTAGAAACTGTTTTTCAAAGTATAAAGCTAAACTGGGATATAATTAAAAACCTCACCAGCAGTTTAGCTGACGACCTTTCGCATTGAAAAACAGCAAGCCAATGAAGTAAAAATTAGCGCTGATGTCTAACATCTGTGCTGCACCTGGTGGAATGTGGTAGGGGGTTCTGTGTGAGCGAGAAAGGGCGTATGGATGTATATGCTAGAAAGGGACAGAAACGACCAACAACAGTGTTGCCACTCTCAATGTTTACTTTAGATCTCAAATTTCGTACAGTTTTTATAATGCTTAATTTGTCTATGGTAGCGGAAATTTGTCTATGGCTTCCATACAAAAAATCTGCTACCATAGACAAATTTCCGCTACCATAGACAAATTTCCGCTACTTCCGCTAATTCCGCGAGGAAAACCGCTAGGTATGTGGTGACCCGATAGGTGATTTTCTTAATGCAGTTCGTTTTGTTACAAAAAAAGTATTAAATCTGTATTAAGTAAAATTTTCTGTTTACTGTATTTAAGGTATATTCCCTAAATGGGGCACCCTAATATGTATGTATGTCACCGTATCAGTTACCTTGCATATTAGTAGTTTAGATGATCAACTAGATAGTTTATCTGCAGATTATCTGGCTAGTCCGTTAAAGTTGAAAATTATATGCATATATGTAGATATATCTGCTACATTATGCAAAAAATATACTTACTTTTAACGAATCGTGTCTCGTAATAAACGGAGTCTACTTAAATTGTACATATTAGCAGTAGTTTATCGAACTCGCGGAGCGTAGGTAAGAGCGGTATTAGACATTGCAACCTGCAGGGCCCAATCTGTCGGGTTGGTAGGTGTAATTACAGGTAGGGTCCGTAGGGAGCTGAAGGAGGGATAGGGAGAGGCAGGGTACACAACAGATTGGGCCCTGCAGGTTGCAATGTCTAATAGCCGTTTTTACTAGGCAGTATTGCCAGTTCTTGCTACTTACGTACCTACATTACATAGATATACCACCCATAGATCTGACAAGGAACTAATAATACCAAGATAGAACAGGATGGTCTTATTACACTTTCAATAGATACGGCAGAGAGGTGCTATTATCGTTGGTCCTTGTCATAGTTTCTATTACCCTCCACGCGTTACTTCTAGCAGTGGAGGGTAACAAACAGATATAATGCGCGATTTCTTCAAGAATTTCTATGATTGCTACGAGAAAAGCTGTTAGTTTTCCTAGAAAGTTGTGTCGGCTAAGGAAAACATTGGTAAATTGTTCTGTTTTATGCTGTAGAAGTGATTATGGGCATCTATATATCTATCCCTTACGGGGGTACACGTGTGCGGGCTCTAGTTAATGCTTGCTTTGAGCTACATTACTTCTCGCCGAATAGGTATGCCGCAGATTCCGCCTATCGTTCATAAAGAACAAGTAACACGACACGCCCTTGACGCACACTGTATTATACATTTTTTCACTTCAGAATTTGAAGATTTGGAATATTAAATTACTGGATTTATTTATTTTATGTGACTTTGATTATGATGGACTTATGTTATTTTTTTTAATATGGCAACATAACTATTTGACACCATTTGACATGTGTCTTGTCGTCGTGGAAGAAGAGGGGAATGGGGATACGCTCTTTTTTCGAAAAACCGATGATTGGTGCTGTTCGTTCGTGATTATTTAGGACCTTTTATTTAATTTTCTTCGGTTTTCTGGTGCTTCTGTGTATACTTATCATCAATTTAAAGGTAACACTAACGAGATACCAGTAAATATTACTCTTAGTTGATTATTATCTTAAGAGAACGTAACTTGATAAGTACCTAACCTTAAATTTCCATATTTGAATGCAAACTCAAAATTGTAGCAAAAACATACAATAAAAATACTAAGGTATTCTTAATTTATTCTACAACATTTAATACCTTGTCGATTTGTATTTATAATAAATATTTGTGTAAAGTAAATAATTCCATTATTATACTGTAGCTACCTATAATTTCTAAATACTTGATTGTTTGTGTTTTTAGACAATGTCGGCTCTAATCCATGAAAAAATTTGGTTAGACAAGAACGTCTACCATGATGCGGAGCGGGATTATTACGAGTCCTTGTCAAAGGTCAGTGGCATCTGTTCTAGATCAAAGTGCAATCAATTATTGTTTTTTAATCCAAATTTATTAGAACACCCTTTTCGTTTCGAACCCCTTATCCATGCAGTTATTTTTTAGTTTCATGGTTAGCAATTTTAAAGAATTTATCTATTTTTATTTACATAATTATGAATGATGTTGTAGGTCCGAGTTCCACTTGCCTCAACTCAGTCTTCTTTGGCTAATGAAGTGGCTAAAGCAAGGCAACATATCAAAAATTCACTAGAATGTGTGAGTAATTCTTGTTTTACATAAATTCACACATTGTTTTTACTATAGCTTAACCCTTATAAAGAAATAAAGTATTAGAATAGTAGGTAAAAGTAGAAATCGATTAGATGGTCACTGTTATTAGAAGTCTTTATTAAATTATTCATTATAGGGGTTAAATACATTTGAAACATTAATTTAATACAAAGTAACAATCCTCAGCCACACTTATCAGAATACTTATGTTGATTACAAGTTGTAACTGAACAATTGTAACAATTTCAGATGGATAGTGTTGCTTCATTGGCCGGTGTTCCAAACACAGAGCTGACCAGCAAAGTGAGCCAACTAGAAAAGGAGAACTCAGAGCTCAAGAAGACCATGGATGACCTGCGCAAGCTGGTCATCAGCCTGCAGGCCCGAGTGGAGACTCTTGAGAGCAGCAAACCAACCCAAGCCAAACCTGAGGCTCCTAAGGTAAAACTACTTTTTTTTTATTAGCCTAAAGTTGTGTCCCACTGCTGGGCAAAGGCCTTTATGCCACACCTGGCCATAAAGTGGCTTTTTCCGCACTGCGCTGCGCGTACGGAAAAAGAAGCTTTCTGGCCAAATGTAGACATAAAACGATGTAGAGTCGCCATCAAATATATCGGAGCTGCCAAGGTACTCAAAAATATCTGAACATGCACTTTATCGCCTTGACAAAAGAGGCGTTGTTCAGATATTTGTGACCACCTTGGCCGCTCCGATATATTTGATGGCGACTGTACACAACACGGGAGGTAATAAAGAAAGCCACCACCCTGGTTGTGTGATGTACTATTCCCGCTTATTTCCACAACCCTTGGTCCCACGCTTTTTCCAGCCAGATGCTGAGGAAAGCGTCCAAATTGTTCCCCCATCTCTGTTTGGGCCTGCCCTGTCCGCGCCTCCTTTGCGGCATCGACTTGGTGGCTACCAGTGGCAGTGGGTCAAAAAAATTCTTAGGCAATCTGGAGCTTAATTTCGCTTAGATTTTTTTCATGAGCTGTAAGAATACTGCTCAGGGGCCTAAAAATTAGGCAAGCCGACAGGAATCGTGTTCTATGGACGCACCGCCACTGGTGGCTACAAACTACTTTTTTTTTAATAATTATCAGATTGTCACTTCCACAACAAGCTTATAAACATGCTGTAGTAAAAGCGATTTAAGATTAACTGTACTCAATTCAATTTATAACTAGTTCACCATAATACCACATGATACAGAAAAACGTTAGTGCAGAGACCACTGAACCTTTCTATCTTTATTTGAATTAAAGTTTTATTTTTAATTTATACATTTTACTCTTATTCATGTTAAACATAAATAACATGAATAAGGTACCTATATCATTTTACTCATTTGAATTATTCCTTTGCTTGTTGCATAGAATCAAGTTATACAGTATTATTAATGGTAATATTTTATCATCCACATTTATACACATTTGCCACCTCAGTGGCAGGTATTGATTTAAGCCTAGCCATCAGGCGGGTTATACATATACTTGTCTTGGTACTTGTGCACCACTGAAATGGTATTATGTCATAATGAATGACCTGTTTATACATGCTTAATATGATTTTATGTTAGCATAATTAAAGCCACCACATATGTGACAGTCTACATCAAATGGTACCATTTGGCAGCTGGCACTTATGCTACTTATTGCTCAAGTAGAATATTCTACCTGTACGGTGTACACTGTCTGGTGTAAGCGCCAAAACCTTCTAATGTATACTGTCATATATTTCTTTGTTGTTTTGAATATTTTCTATTGGTTTGTTTGTAATGCTACATACACTACGTATTGTTTAATTATAGGCTGCAGCTAAAGAGGCTGAAGATTCAGATGATGGTGTGGATCTGTTCGGGTCTGATGATGAAGAGGAGAGTGCAGAGGCAGCTAGAATAAGGGAGGAACGCCTTGCAGCATACAATGCGAAGAAATCCAAGAGTATGTATACACTGCATGTCACTGGTATGCTTGTAAATACTGCATGATTTTCTGAAAACGGGAATTAATAGCGTTCCTACACTTACTTATATTATTTTCGTGACGTTTCGAGCGAGCCATAACGCTCGTGGTCGAGTCTGCCAGCTGCTACGAGCATAAGGCTGCGTTTCCACCAGAGATAAGCGAGGATCCGTTGCGAGTAACGTGTTAGTTAAGCAATCCTAGAGCTATGTTGTGCAAGGATAAACTAATGAAGTGATTCTACGGTTTTCAAAAACACATTACTCGCAACACATCGTCGCTCATCTCTGGTGGAAACGCAGCCTTACGGCACGCTCGAAACGTCAGGAAAATAACAAAAGTAAGTGTACGCGACTAAATCCCGCTTATATTAAAATGGGTAAAAATCGAGAGAGTTTAATCAGTAAACTGTCTCGATTTTTACCCAGTGAAATCGCGCGCGATTGTCGATTAGGATACCTATTCGAGTTCAATATGTTTGATCGTGCGTTCGTACGAGTACAATTCGCGCGAACTTACGATGATCGCCCATTCGCGTTTCATTAGGACGATGCCGAAACCGCAGCAGTGGGAAAGACGCCTAACACTCTACAGCAAACAATTGACAGTTTTAATCCCATTACAATCCCTAATTTAAAAAAAAACGGTAATTAGTACTAACATACATTTTAAATATTGATTTTCAGAGCCAGTACTCATTGCCAAGTCAAACATAATTCTGGATGTCAAACCATGGGACGATGAGACTGACATGAAGGCTCTAGAGGAGGCAGTACGAAAGATCACCTCAGACGGTCTCCTCTGGGGTGCGGCTAAACTTGTACCTCTCGCATATGGCATCCACAAACTGCAGATCTCCTGTGTAGTGGAAGATGACAAGGTTTCTGTGGATTGGCTCACCGAAGAAATTGAGAAGAATGAAGACTTTGTAAGTACAAACTACACTTCTGTAGATCGGTGGACCTTATTACAAAAGGCATAAGGTCCACCGATGGGCAGTTAACAGTGTGGGCGATGGTACTAGTTCTTAGCAATTCAAGGGACGTTTACAAAAACAACATAACTGCTTAGAGCGGTTGACACTTTTTTAAGAACATTGTTAATCGTTTTAGGTGCAACTAGGGCATGCAATACCGGTATTGGTTGTATGGGCAATCCCGGAATTCCGATATTAGCCCATACATGCAATACCGGTATTGCATGCCCTAGGTGCAACCAGTGAAGTCCGTTATGTTGTTTTTGTAAACATCCCTTCAATTATTTTTGCTAGGCAGTTTTCAATCACTCATCATTTAAAGTATGACAATAAGACAAATATTTAGTATTTACCAGATAATAAATAAATAAATTAATAATGCCTTGAATTTCGCTACCAGCTTAATTATCTTCCTGCGAAGGCATAAAATATATAGGTGTTAACTAGTTTGTACTTACATCTTACAAGATTGAATATATTTCCAATAACTTGAAAGTTGTAATAACAAACAATTTAAAAAAAACTTTGTAATCTTACATATAAATTGATTTTTATATTTGGTTTGCAGGTACAAAGTGTTGACATTGCGGCATTCAACAAGGTGTAACATCTAAGGTTTTCTAAATAATAAAATAATACTTTCATTTTATCTTGATTCGTTTTTATAGCTTTTTAACTACCACTTAAATACCTTGGTAGCTCATACCATAAGTACAAAGACAAAGCCCTTACTAACATCAAACACACATGTGCTTTTATGGCAGCACCATCTCTCTCGCTATACCAGAATCCCGTGAGTGATTCGGATAGGAGGTGCAAGCACGATTGCATATACTTGAGAAAATTTGACGGGTTCGCCGTGGCCGGGTGGGAACGTCAGGGTCGCGTTTTATAAAGTTACAATTTACAATTTCGCTGTTTGCCTCTCTTTCTATCCAATATGTGTGCTAGAAAGAGAGGCAAAAAGCGAAATTGTAAATTGTAACTTTATAAAACGCGACCCAGGGCGTCAACTGCGTAAGCTGAAGACTCCGGTTCATATCAGTCACTTGCTGCAGTATTCGCTATGTGCGATGCGCATGGTAGGGGGGGTGGGTAACTGATAGTACAGTCAGTAGCAGAGGTAGCGTAGCGTAGTAGGGTAGCTAGATAGGGTGTTCAACAGCTCCAGATCATTTTGAACACCCTACCCGCTTACAGAGAGAATCATACTATCTCTTTCTTACGCTAGTACCTTCGCTACCAAAAAAGGAATAAGTATAGCTCGCTGTGACTGCACTTATTGGCCAGCAAGACTATACAATCAAACGGAACCCTAAAATAAATAAAACCCGCGATAAAATCTGCTTTCGGCCGGTTTTTACTGTGTCCCGAATAGCTTGATCTTATCCACGGCAGCTGTCAGTGTCGACATGACGTTGACACATAATACATAAAAGAAGAGGTACGAATCAATTGACCAATTTCGGCATGCTTTGATTTTCTTAACTATAATTCGATATTTTTTATTTACATTTAATTATTCTGACCATTTAAATAATAACGTATTGTTATTCGTTTTAATTTAATAATGAATTGCAAGAAATGCGTAGCCCTTGGAACCGTAATTCTGCGCCAAAAGGATCACTACTGTGAAAATTGTTTTACAAGTAATATTAACCACAAATTTCGAGCTATAATTGGAAAAAATAGAGCAATACCACCTAATGAACAAGTTTTGGTTTGTTTATCGGGAGGGCCGAGCTCCACTGTACTGCTGGATATGGTTTTTAATGGGATTTCTATGAGCAGTCATAAGAAGTTGAGGATTATACCATATTTTGTGCATTTAATAGGTAAGCTGCTAGTATTGCTGCGTGGCCCTGGCTTAAGAATAGTGCCACCCCGTCTCTTCCCGCGGGTGTCGTAAGAGGCGACTAAGGGATAAGAGAACCTCTGATCCCTACTGCTTGTGAGAACGCTGTGGTGATTTATTTAATTAATATTTATCCGCATGGCGGCGATGCTGTTCGCCACCCATCACGTTTCGTTCTTCACAGGGGCGAGAAGTAGCTCACGGAGAGCCGTTTTGCTGCATTGATCGTAGCAAATAGAAATCCGTGATCTCTGCCTACCCCTTTTGGGATATAGGCGTGATTGTATGTATGTATGTATGTATGTAATAGGTAAGCCTAAACATGATATGTGTGTGTAATGTTTCTAACATTCGAGCAGTTGCACAGACTACTTGAATACTCACCTATGATTATTTAATTACCTCTTTCAGATAATATTCATGACCAAGATGCTGAAAAAACTGCAAATACTGTAATAATTCAATGTAAAAAATATGATTTAGAAGTGTATGTAATTTATCTGTCTGAATATGTTCAGGCGCATACAAACTTACCAGAGGCTAACTGTATACCAGCCAAGAAAACTGAGGCAGAATTTCAAGCAATGCTTAATAGTATGCCTGTTACAGTCAGAAATGATTATTTTATGAAGGTGAAGTCTCACTTATTTATAAGAGTAGCAGAACAATTGCAGTGCAGTTATATCTTCACAGCAGAAACCACAGCCACTTTAGCAGTAAATCTTCTGTCCAACCTTACCATGGGCCGAGGGGCACAAGTTCAGGATGATGTTGTAAGTATAATCATTATTAGCTTTTTATGAGCCATGTTTGCTTGAGATAAAGATATATAATAATAATATTATTTCTTTTGTGAAAGTTCATTGTTTAATAAATTATTACATAGAAGAACAAGCTGTGCTGGCCTTAGACCCTGGTAAGAGTGAAGTAATAGAAATTTGGCACCTAGAGAGACTACAAGTCCTAGGGTTGGCTATGATAACAAGATTTACAAGTCTTCAGATTGTACATCATTCATGAGTTGATTGTTTTCTACATTATTGTATGAGCATAAGGTTAACAATGAAATGAGTGCTAAGCAAACAGCAATATTACGCTTTTAGCTGACTTGTCCTTATGATAAAATTCAACGACCTCCTAGCCTAGTTGGTAGTGGCCCTGCCTATGAATGAAGCAGGAATCCTGGTCAGGGCATTTACTTATGTGTTTATCAAGGATATTTGTTCCCGAATTATGGATGCTTTCTATGTATTTAAGTATTTCTTTATATCTATCCATTATATACAACACAAGCCTTATTGAGTTTACTGGGGACTAGGTTGATATGTGTAGGATTGTCCCGTGATATTAGGCGTGTCCAGACCATGATGTAAAAAAAAATTTGGACATATTTTTTATTGGACATTAAAGGTATGCTTATTTCAGAGTTTCTGTGATGGAAGGAATGACAGGATAAAAATATTGCGACCTATGAAAGACATAAGTAAGGAAGAACTGGATTATTACATCAAAATTAAAAACTTACATGTGGCAGATCAGGGTATACTCCAGGAAAACAGCCTACAGTCCGTT
The DNA here is from genome assembly GCA_911728535.1 of Pammene fasciana. Lineage (NCBI taxonomy): Eukaryota > Metazoa > Arthropoda > Insecta > Lepidoptera > Tortricidae > Pammene > Pammene fasciana. The sequence goes on along the minus strand of OU452276.1, from coordinate 11,705,052 downwards.
ATTGGGACATTTATTACTGAATTGCAGGACAGTTTCCCAGCCACAATTTCCACTATTTGCAAAACTGCTGATAAAATTGGGACTTACAATGGCGATCAATCAAACAAAAAATGTGTCCTGTGCAAGGTATGTATGTAGTGAATGAAGGATAGCATGCCGCGCATAATCTATGCACGCCTTAAGCTTAATTATATTGAACATTTAATAGAAATTGAATTGTATGTATCCTAGGTACTTTAGCGTCCTACCTAAATGAAATTGTTAACAAAAAAAAATACTTTCAGAGCCCCCTGAGAACGGAGACCACGAAGTTAACTGCTCTGGAAGCAACAAACTTTTCACGAGTAGTGTCCCTGCGAAGCCCTAGTGATATAGACTTCAAGAATATTGAAAATCAAGCAAACTACAGGCATGAGAAATCCCTGTTTCCTTTTGTCAATGATAGTCTTTGTTATGGTTGTAGCAGAAATTATTTAGAAATTGACCATTCAACGTTACCACAGTACATTCAAGATACTATTCAGAGTTAATTAATTACTGTTTCAATTAACGATAACAACATTCAATCAAGGTGAAGAGTAGGTACATTATCTGAATCTATTTGATGTATTTGTACAATGTAATTTAGTCTATTATGAATAACAAAAGTTGTTTATTGTGAATAAATGTAATATAAATAAATAAAAGGGCCTAGTTTAGATTTGAGCTAGTTATTAATTTAGTTTAGTATTTGTACTGTAGTACCTCTGTATATTTAGTTATGTAAATAAATGTTTTTCTTCATAATTTATTTTTGCCCATATATTGTATTATTGAAGCCCAATTATCACAATTTCCTAGAATTTTAACAAACCAGTTATGCTTATGAGGTAGTAGTGGTAGTAGTCGCTGAGCTAGCCTAACATAGTCACTTATGTGCGATGTAAATCATTTGTTCTCTGGCCTGCGTTACTGCTCACCAAGGTATCCTAAACTAGTTTTTCGCTATACAGTAAACGGTAGACACGTTCAACTGTTAAGTTACCTAAATTTAGGTATATAGGTACCATTACCAAGCGTCGGCTAACTGCGGTCTGAAAGCCGCATTCACATGCTGGTACTTCGTGAGATCTATTATTTTATTATACCACGTGGTATAAAAAAAGAATTGGTAAATTATCTATTCTTAGTTTTTAGAGCCAACCATGCAGTTGGTAGGTATATGAGACACAGAACACCGCTAGCGGCACCAATTTTCCAAGTTCTTCAAGGTTTCCCTCATCATGATCTTCATTGGCGGCCTTTGCGGCCTGTTTCGAAGTTCCGCTGCCCACTACACAGTGCACCTACAGCCCAATCCCTGACACGCCCACTTGTACTGTACCAGATGTCCCACATGTCATGGTTAAGACCATCATGTCCACATATACCTATATTTACCAAGTTTTTAGGGTTCCGTAGCCAAAATGGCAAAAACGGAACCCTTATAGTTTCGCCATGTCCGTCCGTCCGTCCGTCCGTCCGCGGTCTAGCTCAGTGACCGTTAGCACTAGAGCCTGAAATTTGGTTTGAATATGCGCATTAACCAAGCCAACAAAACGGTAGAATAAAAACGCGAAAAATATATTTTGTTAGGGTACCTCCCGTACACGTGAAGTGGGGGGCGAAATTTTTTTTTTGTTCCAACCAAGTCGTGTGGGGTATCGTTGGATAGGTCTTTTAAAAAGAATTAGGGTCTTCTAAAACAGTTTTTGGATAAAACTAATACTCTCGGAAATAATAGCTCCGAAAGTTTAAAACAGGCCGCCCCCCCCCCCCCCCCCCCTCATCTAACTTTTGAATCGTGGGTCCTAAAATTTTGAAAAAATTCATGAAACTGAGGCCTAATGAGTACCTTCAATGAAAACTATATTGAAATAAATGGGTTGAGCCGTTTTTGAGTTATCATTCAAAAACCCATAGTGAAAGGACGTAAGTAAAAATGACGTAAGCGCCGCCAAATTTCCTGCAAGAAACGACCTTTTGAATTATTGGTCTCAGTTTACGGAACCCTACACTGAGCATGGCCCGACATTCTCTTGGCCGGTTTTAGCTAGTGAGATCTAATGCTAGAGTTACTACAGAAAATCTGTCAAATTAACATGTGCCTTTCAAAATTGCGAAATCCGCTCCTCATAGAAAATATCACCAGGTAAGAACCGCAATACTATGGATGGAACAATGTGGAGGTATTTTATTTCAAACAAAATATCTCAAATAGGAAGAAGAGTTCCAAAATTATCGGCCTATTAGAGGAAATCGCTAGTAACTGGCAACTTCATACTAAAAATGAACTCTACACCTATAAACAGAATACATTTTTAACCGACTTCAAAAAAGGAGGAGGTTCTCAATTCGACTGTTTTTTTTTTATCATAATTTTATTTTTTTTGTACGTATGTTACTCCATATCTCCGTGAATCGTGAACCGATTTTCAAAAATTTTTTTTTAATCGAACAGGTATAACCCCTAGATGGTCCCATTGTCACCAAGTCAGGGTCTGATGATGGGATCCAGGAGAAATCGAGGGAACTCTTCAACTATTATAGGCACACCTATAGTGATTTCACTATTTTTTACAGCAACTCGGCCACTTCCTCTTGGAATAGCAGATCCTAAGTGAAGTCGGTTCTTTTTTTGTTTTAAATTATAGTATAACGTTTTAAGTGGCCACTCTTCAATAACTGGCCAAGTTATACTTAAATGAATTCTGTTTATTTACCTTACAGTGTGATGGTGATGGCTTGATGGAGACTATCTGTAGGTACTACACCGGAGCAAGGGTTAATATCAGAAAATGCACTTCACCACACTAAAGGACGTCCCAGCCAGAAGCGTGCGTGATACGGATTTCAGGGTCGCTTACCGTTGACACAGATCGGAGTTAATTCGATGCTGATAAATGATAACCAGGGTGTCCCGGAGGTCACGAGTTCAAATCCCGGCTCGTACTAACCTTTCACTGTGTTTTTCGTAACTTACCATACCAATACCAAATATAATACCTACCTACCTACCTACCTATTAGGCGGTTTACACCTGGCGCACCGCCTCGCGAGGAAATTGCCGCGCGCGGCAGCTCAGCTAGTGTGGACGTGCCTCGCCCGAGACATTGCGGACGCGCATGCGTGTCTCGGATGAGGCACGTCCTCACTAGCCGAGATGCCGCGCGCGGCAATTTCCTCGCGAGGCGGTGCGCCAGGTGCAGGAACGGCTAATAACATACAACTATGCCTGCTTAGCTACTTGTGCTGACTATTCACTCTGATATTAGGTACCGATTATAACTATATGTATAAACACCTAATCACTCACAATCAATCATTCCCTCGAACACGTGTAAATGTAATGCCATAGTATAGCAGCAAATTTAAGCCATAGTAGATGGCGCTGTATGGCTCTGTACCGTGCGTTACACAGTTGAGTTGGTTTTGTGCCATCGTTTGACAATGAGGGTTTTTGCACCAGGTGGTAGCACCGTGGCGAGTTCTAGCTGTCCACTAATCATGTTTGACCGACAAGCATCGAACAGAAAAATCGTGCAATCAGCGCGAGCGCGCGAGCAACTCTTGTTATATTATATTTTGGATGTGATATCACGCGCTATCTAGTGCTGAGGGCACGGCTTTCCGTGCGCGTGATTTGACGTCATTGGCGATCAAAGGGTTAATTGTATTTTTTTGATGGTGGATTTTTACAATGGGGTTGGCAACTGGCAATGGTTTGGCCAGTTGGCTCCAGCATAGCTTGTACCTGTCACTAGTATTGTTGTATGGGATTTGGCTTAAAGGCCAGGCCATCTAGGACAGAAAATCCCAAAAAAAAACAAGAACTTGACACTATTGGTAGGACTGACAGGTACAAGCTATGCTGGCGCCATCTGTAAAGACTTTCGACTGGTCAACCCCATTAGACCTCGCTAAGGTGCTGCTATCTGGTGAAAAAATCTATTCTAGAAACCCTCATTCAGTAACCACAAAACTTATGCGTTCGTGGTATAGCGCCATCTTACTACTTCAGTTATCAAAAATATGAGATTACAATAGGTACATATTTTGCACTATCAATACTATCATATACGCGCTGGGCCGGTTGCACACAAAATGTCTGCTAACATCATCGTCAATCAGTCATTGTATGTCAATGTACTTATATGAAATGTTTGATATGGCAGTTGCGCCGCCATATACAATAAATAAAATAAATACCAATAAAATAAATAAAATAAAAATATTTATCATTGATCAGTCCGTCAAGTGCTGTGAGGTGCTTGACGTATTTCTTTGTTTTTATTACCATTGATATTATGCGAACATACTGTTCGAACGCAACCCTGCAGTAGGCAATATACTGTGACAATCAACCTTAAAATATAGTGGCTATTTGGTTTTACAAGTCGAAAAAATGTTCAGGCAAAAAAAGTTAGTATTGTTTATTAAGAAAATTTTGATGCAACAACTTGCAGTTATCATAATATAAAATAATAAATAATAATGAGGCTCACCTTTAAATTGAAGATAGACTTTATTCTATATGTATATAAGGACAGCTAACGTAACTTACTAAGAACATAGGTACTAATAAAAACAAGATTTAATCCGACATTGTCTATTAATTATAAGTTACTGGTCTTTGTTACCAAAATGTAATAAAAAAGAAAACAATTGATAATTTTAAAATTTTGTATTTATATTACACATATCTACATTTTACTTCTATTACATAAATACAAAATTTTAAATGTAATCAACGAAAAGCTGCTACCAGTTATACCAGTACTTGCAACACGGTACGCAGTAGGTGTTATTATTATATCATGTAGGTTAATAAATGCAAATTTCAAGTGCAATAAAACTCTGATGTACATTTTATCTTGTTCAATAACATTCAATTTTGAATTAAAAAAACGAATTCTTCATAACTTCAAAAAAATTTAAAACCCACCACTTGATACCTCAAAGTAACAGTAAAAATAAATATGCAGCTTTAGTTCATGTTCACTTTCATAGACTTGTTTTAGTAGTTTTACCACAGAGATGAAACACTTTAAAATAAACAATAAACCAGATTTACTAATATTAAACACTAAATTATATTGTCTTTCCAAACTATTTCCATTCATCAAACAATGGAATTACTTGTTGGTTCTCAAAGATGGTTACTTCACAGATGTGTCACTCTGGGTAGTCCACTCCTGTCAGCGGTTCTTGTTTGGTGTTTAGTGTCTCTTCTGGAATCTTGTACAAGTATATATTCAATATATAGCATATTAAGTGTTACTTTTTATTTGTAACAGTTTATGCTGCAGTATTTATTGGTCCTTGCAATGCATTGGGAGTCGGAGAGTTAGATTCAACTTTCAGCCGGCCCTGCTCCTTCACGATTGGATCTGTAATTGAAAAATAATTATATCATTTTCAGTTGCTGGACATATCAAGCATTGCCATGAATATACAATAGAAGACTATCCAAAGTATTACAAAAAGGTTAATTTTATTTAATGAAATTATTAATTACATTAAATTTGTCAATTCTATGCTGGATAGCTATATAACAAGCCTTTGAATAGACTTTCAAATCCAAATACATACTCCTTTTAAAAGAGAATTAGCTGTTGTTTTAACCACAAAATTGAGTAAGTGATTAAAAAAAACAGAAATAAATTGCTATTAATTATTATTGTTACAACTATTCATATAGGATTATAATAAGAATATACAGTCACAATTATATATGGTTCTCTATTTTTAATTTAGCATACTTACAGAAGTATGGGTGATCCATCGCCTCTCGTGCAGTGTAGCGTTCATAGTGATCATAACGCAGAAGGCGATCAAGGAAGTCTAAAGCTTCAGGAGAAACCAGATGCTGGTTTTCAGAGTGGACAAACCGTTCCCACCGCTTACGGGAATGCCTATAAATACAAACAAAACCATCCATTTAATTGGCATGTGTTGGCAATACAGAGAAGGCAGTTCAAATCCTGTCATTTTCCAGACTCACTTCACAGTTGACATTTTCATGTGTAACAAACATTTGGTTCCAACTTGTGTATATAAAACACTGAAAATTTTCTTTATTAAATTAAACATAGTTACACATATACATACCTGCCAAGTATATCATTAAACCGAGGATCCAGTTCTATATGATATTTATCCAAATATTCAAATAACTCTTCTGTGCCCAGCACTTTTGCGATCCGAACAAGCTGATCATAGTTGTCATGACCATGAAAGAATGGCTCCTTGCGGAAGATCATGGATGCCAACATGCAGCCCAGTGACCACATATCCAAAGAGTAGTCGTACATTTGATAATCCACCAAGAGCTCAGGGCCCTGAAATAGTGGTAAGACAGAGAGTTACATAACAGAAACAAGATCTATATCAGGAGACTAGCGGAGTAAGCAATTAAAAAAATAATTATGTTGTAAATTAGCTTTCAAAAATAGGTACAAAAGATTTTATGCATTCCAACAATTTATAGAATTGTTTACATATTAATCTATAATTAAAGGCAACATATTAGACTTAAACCTTGTCTGTAGATAGAAACACAAATGACTCACCTTGAAGTATCTAGATGCCACACGCACATTGTACTCTTGGCCCGGGTGGTAGAACTCGGCTAACCCCCAGTCAATAAGACGCAACTTTCTGTTGTCATGGTCAATCATCACATTGTGAGGTTTAACATCTCTGTGCATGATGCCCATACTGTGGCAGTAATCTAATGCCTTCAGAAGTTCATACAAATAATATCTGAAAAATTTTATATGCAAATTAGTGCATTATTCAGCATTATTAGGATTATATAATATTTGCATGCCCACTAGCAGGCTGAATACACTGTACATAAAATGTAATTAAAATCCACCTTATTGTATTCCAGCAAATACATCATCTGATTTTGATTATTAATACATAAAAGAATTATTTAGATATCTTAGATAAAATCATACCTTATATCATAATCTGACAATGTTTGATACAACTGTTTAAAATCAGTGTTGTTTACATGTTCAAAAATAAGTGCCGGAGTTCGGGACACAGGATCTTTGACAACCGCTTGTAACGTTATAATATTTGTGCCTCCTCTTAAATTTTCTAATATTTTAATTTCCCTTTTTATCTTCTTCTTTTTTACAGGCTATAAAGAAATAAAATTAAAATTAGTGATTTAAAAAACTCTATATGGGTGACCAACAAGGTGATCTGTAGATAAGTCATTTCATATTTATCTTAAACAATCAAAGATAGCAATGTGAAATGTGCAATTATGCAAAATATAGAACAAAGAATAAACTTGCCTTCAATATTTTTACTACACACTTCTCGTCATTTGTGATATTTATTGCCTCGAATACTTCACTGTACTTCCCGCGGCCGAGCTTGCGAACCAGCTGGTAGTCGTCCTGATTGCCCCAGTCAACTACGTAACTCTCATAGTCCCAGTACTCTCTCGGCTTCTGTGAGTTGACATCGGCGTATACCCGCGCTCTACTAGGTACTGCCATCGTACTATACCTCTGCCAACCTAAGGTTTTGTCGACGATAGTCTTTCCGGAAATTGCATATGTCTTGAGTAATGATACTGCAAACAGAAATATTTACCACGTCACTGCAACATATTCACACAGTATCACTTTAACGTTTAAGTTGAAATGCTGATTCGATTTGTCACTTTAGATTATGAGCCACGGAGTATTGTGATGTATAACCTAAAAACGACATCCAGCTCGGTACGATTATGATCTAAAATCACTAATTCGTCGCGGTTACAATTTGTTTACACTATCTACAATTAACATCCATTTCACAGGTTTAAACTAATTGGTAATTTAGGTTAGACATGAGATATTTGAAAGTGTCTTTGGAGAGAAAAAACGCACGCCATTACTCGTCAAATGTTCGAATGGTTCAGTAAAGTACATGTTCATACCTAAAACATTACTGTAGCCAAACCTATCTTAAACGACAACAAGTAACAGAAGACATGAAATCTTTTAAAACTAACAATTAACGTAGAGTCAAAGCTACAAAATACACTTTTATCACAATTGAACCGGCTCAAATCTAGTAAAATTCAAGATGGACGCCCATCTACCTATGCTATAACCTCCCGCCACTCAGCACCATTTTGTGACTGACTCGTTAGATTAGATTGGAATCGATTCAAACGGACTGAATCGGAAAGGCTCAAATCGATTTATTTAAATAAAGCGATTATTTATATTTAGTTATTATTGTAATCTAAATTTTATACTTAAGTGAATACTAGTAATATGAAAAAATCCTAATATTTTTTATTCTATAAGTTTTAATCGATAATTCGCAAAAAATACTCATGTCAACCTCTTTTGTATCACTTATGCATCGAATGAATGGCGTAATATCACTAATATCAGACGTAATTACGTAAAAACTAGTCGAATTTATTGTTTTTACTGATTAAATTTAATATATTATGGCCATAACTAGTAGATTTTTTACGTACGTAGTAGACATAAGTACTTAGTTTAGTTCATAATTTTATCCATTCTTGGCTCGCATTCGGAAACACAACTAAGAAAGTAATTATATAAATATTGTAAAATTATATAAAATGTTAATTACTTTATTCAAAGTATTGCTTGTATTGCGTTCGATAACAATATCAAAGTATCGATTACAGCTAGAACCAAGATTATCGATACAAAGCGATGCTTTATACCTACGACCGTTCAAAAGCCATAATCTCAAACGCAAGCGCCAAACACGTTTAAAAACTATTTAGGCAAAGGCAAAAACCACGTTGGTTATTTATGTGAGATTTAATATGTGGATGTATGAGGGATGTGTCTATTTATACATTTAAATGCTACCTCAACGATCTATACTTAATAAAAAGATTTGCATGTCGACTATTTCAGCCCGCAATAAATGCTGAACAAACCTAACCATGTACGTAGGTAGGTACTTCACTCACATCACAGCATGGCAGACTCACAGACTGACGACTTACTCACAGAAGACCCAGGGACCGGAAAACCCCTTCATTTGATTAAGCTTTTTGATACGGTAATCAAATGAAGGGGTTTTACGGTAACCGTTTTAATAGGCTTTAGTACATTACGCACCTAGGGCGGTAAAATAAAGAACGGCTCAGACCGCGGGTATTTGTGGTCCGAACCGAAGGTAAGGTTGAAAAAAAAACGGGCCGATAGTGAGCATAAGGTAGAAGTTGGACAAGGTGGTGGCTCACTCATTGAGATTTTGACTTGTTGTCATGTTACGAGACGCAGCGCAGCCAGTCCCCTATGTTACCTTCTCTTTCGGCCTCACTTTGTGGCCGAGGTGATCCTCCAATTCATGAACAGGCAGACAGGTAGACATTGGAAATGACGTGACGAAACTATTTACCTTGTTTACTCGAATCTACTACGGAGCCCCAAAATAGGTCTAGTTGCTGTTCTATAATTTGCTATGTACAGTCGCCATCAGATATATCGGAGCGACCAGGGTACTCAAAAATATCTGAACTGCTTATGTAGGTATGCTTTTCCGGTAGTTAAGTATTAGTCATAAATATCATAATAGCTTTGCCTGTAATAGCACTCGTTACTTTAAATATTATTATTATTTATTACTTATATGTAAGATGCATTCTCGAATATGCCTCACCTATATGGTCAGTTTGTTATGCTGTACATAAAGACCGCTTTGAAAGAATCCAAAAAAAGTTTGTCAATCATGTAAATTATAAACTTAAGAAACCTTCTTTACTTCTTTTTTCTTTGTTTTTTTTTTTTTTTTTTTTTTTTAATATGTTAAGAAACCTTCCCTTGGATACGAAGCCAACTGTCGGGAATATAATCTTTTTACACTTGACGACAGACGCAAATTGGCTGACATGAGCCTACTTTTTGATATTCGCTATGTGCGAAGTGCATGGTGGGGGTAACGAGAACGATCGCAGTGCTCAATGTGACAAGAAATGAAACTGCAAATCCCCTGTCTGCTGTCAAAATAGTGAATCAGCCAGTTACATTTCATATAAGCAAGGAATACAACCTATTTATAAAAAAGGAAAAAAAGAGATTGACCACCTGCCCAAGAGATGGCGCCACAATCATGCACACAGCGAATAGTCAGAGATCGTATAGATTGTCCAGAACTTTTATCCGATTTATCGTTTCGAGCTCCAAAGCGTCGCACTCGACACACGACTCAGGCCTATAACCGCGAAGCACTTCGTTCTTCGAATCGAATATTTCCATCACTCTCTTTCGTATATGCAAGAGCGATAGAGACGGGACCATCGTTTTGTCGATTTTCGAACTTCGCGGTAGGCCCTCTGTTTCATGTACCCTTCCACTCCACTAACTACGGCTCGAACGCCGTGTTATCACGTATTCCTTATTTGTATAACTCTGAATTTAATACAGCTGATCCATTCGTAGGATCTAAAAATAAATTTAAAAACGATGTATGTTCCGTTTTCAATAGTTAAAATAATACTTATATGTAACATTAAACTAAATATTTTAGTACTTAATTATTTTCTGGTGATGTTCGCGCTCGTTCCTACATTAATTTAATATCTGTAGGTAAATGGTAGTTATTTGATAATCTAATGGTGCTTCTGTGTACTAAGGTAATCGGTTATGTTTACATTCACATTGTATTTTACTTAAGTTGTTAGCTTTCTCTAATCATCTATGATGTTTTAAGTATCATATATGTGGTTTTTTATAGTTATTAATATGCTAACTTACTTTATTAAGAGATCTCATTGGTGTCTTGTTATTTGTTTTGTATTTTTTTTTCTTTCAAGCAATACAGCGTCTTTGTTGTGTATAAAATTTAACTCAAATAGTTATATTTTCTTTATTTTCGGTATGTACTTTTACCGTTTTGAGCATTTGTGACAAAAAGTTTACTATTTTTAAATGTTTCAGTTGCGAGACATAGATATTGTATAATAACGGATGACTATTATTGGCTTTTTTCTTTTATGTAACGACTGTTATATTATTTATTTATTTTATTTATTTCCACACTTACAACTATTTTTACAGGTGCTAAGCCTAAGATAATAGTGTAACTATTTTAAAGTTTAAAACCTAAAGTATATGCCTACTACATCTAGATAATATCATTACGCCTTGAACGCTACGCTATTATAGTTATATTTATGGCTGTTGTTGTCCTGAGTACCAATAAAATAAATAAATTACTTGGGTTGAATATGATAAACGTTGCTCGGAAAGCGATCAAACCGAAGCGGGACTGGGCTTCAAATAACTGCCGATGCTGTATGCCGACGTAAACTATAGGCGAAGTGCGCCATTATGTAGCATCCCAGCTCAAAACTGGATCTTGGTATGTTCCACGGCACCCTGTAGCCCGGCATGGGAATACGGCTGCGGTATTCAGTCTGTCGTACGAGGTGACTAAAAGCGGACCTTGGGGTCGACGAGGGTCACAGTTGGGTAGAGGGAGAGGGAGCGCCATGCTCCATACAAAAAGAGGAACCCGCAGAGGTGTAACTGGCGCATTCCGTAGATCCCAGAGCCGTCCAAAATGCGTTGAGACAGTGGCGTAGCTAGCATGGGTGTCACCCGGTGCGGATAACTATTAGTGTCACCTCAAAAATCAATCACCAGGGGTGCTCCCGCTGCCGATTTAAAACGCGGTTGCCTGAAAGTCACCAGTCCGCACGGGTAGGTGTCACCCAGGGCGGACCGCCCCTAGCTATGCCACTGCGTTGAGAAAGGCTTTCAAAGAGTTTTTAGTCGGTAGGACTCCGACTCCGAAATAACTTCCGCGCTATCCCGTGGCATCCCGTGGCGCGGAAGTATCCATAAGTAACGGATTTATCCCAGTCAATAAAGGCATGTCTAAGGACACGTTTTATAAGCTATAATTTACAATTTCGCATAACAACAATATTGTGTAATCTGACACTGAAACTCTTTGTATGGATATTTTACTTATGATTTTATTTAAAATGTTTTCAATCCCGCAGAACGGTTCGATATTTACTTGACACGCTGCGTGCGAAAATCATAGCACAGAACATTTAATAGTTCTGAAGTGAAGGCCACTAATGAACTGTTTCTAGGGTTTTAAAATACCTACTTTGAATAGGCATCTACAACAATACACATCTACAATTTGTTTATCAGTACAGTCGCCATCAAATATTACTCAAAAATATCTGAACAAGCACATTATCGCCTGGACAATAAAGGCCTTGTTCAGATATTTGTGACCACCTTGGCCACCTATATCTGATGGTAAAACTTATTAAAAATATTCTTAAACGGTTTTTTAAACTACTGTTTTTTTTGTATAGTTTCGTTGTTCTTACAGATATAGTTACCGGTGTATTTTATTTCCTTATTTCTATCTGCAAAAGAAATGTTAATACATTTCCAGTTTATCAAGAGCTATATATCGAAAAGCTATATATCGAAACGAAATAAACAACTTCAAGATAGAATATTGTATAACTATTTTATTAAAATTTTACTAGTGTGCAACATAAAATATATTTGTTTTGCTTTATGAATAATAGAGATGACATCATCTTATAATAAAATTGAACAAATTATAGGTACATGTTATGCGTACTCACCCAGCACAACAGCGAGCCAAATATTAAATATTGTGATAAAAAGCCCCATATTCACTTACGAATCGACACCGATCACAAAGTTTAATTATACATGCGACAGAATAAACGAGCCCCAACCAAATAGAGCGAGTACTATTAACTCGCGCCAGTATTCCTCTCGCATAAAGTTTACCTACGACATTTTGCAAGCGTATCGTGAACAAACTCGTTGCGAAATAGTCGTAAAATTCCGCACACAATATATGAGCAGCGCTCGCAGTAACAGGGCGCGTCTGCGCAGTCTACGTCGTTTGGACGACGAGCAGAGAGGTGTCGGCGGGCTTGTGCGCGGCCGTGAGCGCGGCGTCGCCCCGGGCGGTGGCGTCGCCCCGGGCGGGGGCTGCGCTCACGGCGAAGGCCGAGCCCAGCACGTAGGCGCCCGGTGCCGCGCACAGCGCGCGCAGCCGCACCGAGCGCGCCTGCCAGCGCTCCAGCCGCACCTGCACCCCCCCACCCCCACCCCCGCTCAGCGCGCCGCACCAGCCCAGCGACCGCCCGCCCTCCCTGCATCAAATAAACGGATTCTAGCATTCATTCCTCTTCAAATGTTCGGCCCTCATTAAAAGTAGGCGGATGCGTTGCGATGACACAGGATGCATTTTAATACTAGATGAAGTAAAGACGTACCTTGCCGGACGCAGGCGCTGTCAATTACTGACATTTTCTAACTAACTGCATACGACGATATGAATATGCGTGTTATACTATCCTACTCAAGTACTCGTATTCAATTTTGTTTATTATTTTGCATTGTGTCCAGCACACAAAGGTTGTGTGGAAGACAAAGGTTTTTAGCGATAAGACCGCCTTCTGTCTTTCCTGCTTTGCAGTAAAAAGTTAGAAGCGATCTTATCTCAATACTCAGAATCTCTGAAGATTATTATGGGTACAGTCGACGTCAAAAATATGTTTACAACTTTGGACCTTATTATAAAGGAGTAAGGTGCAAAAGTGTAAACATATTTATGACGTCGACCGTACAAGACGTACTATGTGTGTCCTATATCATATCCAAAGCGAAATTTATACAACCATTCAAATTACGGTAATATGACAGCGGTAGGTATAATCCAAAATACACGAAATACAATCACAAGTAATCATGTTTTTGTTTTACAAAAATGTCTATTTATTGATGATTTTACGGAAATTCAATACAACTAAGTAGCTATGTCGCAATCATAAACCTTGATTGGCTATGCGTGTAATGATAGCGTAAAATCCATCAGCTAACCTCGACCGAGGTTTTAAATGTTAATTTCAACCAAGGTCAACCACTTAGGCTTTTTATTTAAATGCTGTTTGCGGAAGACGTTAGCGGCCGCCGCGTTCGCACGCGTCACCGTTTGGGTTTTTAAAGGCGCCGAGCCAGACATAGATTACTCAATTTGCTCATTGACCTTGCAAGTTAAACATTAGCTCCTTTTATGTACAGTCAGCGTCAGAGATACGTGACCCCCCTAGGTGTAAAACTGGAACTCTCGTTCGACACGAGAATCGGCATTTACCACACTGTCATTTAATTCTTTCAAAAATGAAATATCTCAAATCTGCTTGTCAGATAAGCTGGGATCGATCCTGGGGCCTCGGCTCACACTCATTCGCTTCACTGATACATTAGTCCGGCTTTTTTCCGCTGGGCTATCGTAACACATGGACTACACAACAAAAATATGAACCAGTTCCGACCGGCAATAGAGAACTATGACAAAATCTATAAAAATGGACTTTATTGTCAATGGCGCTTACGCCGCATCGGGTTGCGCATAGTTGCATTTTTATTGGAGCATCGCTGATAATGGCGTAAGCGCCATCGACATCGAGGTCCCTTAACATAGATATTCTGTTCCAACTATTACTTATATCTATACTCGTCCCTGTTTTGCAAGCTTGTCTTGGATCATATTAGTAATGTCTTTGGTTTATCAATATTTTCCTACCCTCATTTTTATTCATTTTATTTCCACAGACGACTAACAACGACTTTTACCAATTACATTTTAAGGTTTAATTTACTGGAGTAAATGCGTCTAGTTATTTCGTGGAGAAAATTTGTCTGAGGGTAAGTCATAATTTGCGTGTGCGAATCATACCTGTGTCGCAACGCAATTACGATCTCTCGACAATCCTTTTGCATTTCAAGCAATTGAATAACTGCCCCCGTCCGTTTTTTTGTGTTTCAATGACAATATGGTTCGATAAAATTGTGGTTCTTTGGGAAGAGAACAAAAGTATTAAACAAATAGCACACGAGTACTGAATATAACGGTAAGTTTGTAACCTGTGACTCCATTGGGACATTTATTTTTTAGTAAAAAAAGTAAAATGTTATCAATAAGTTAAGCCACCAGATTTTGTTTGTGAGGATTTACTGTCGTGTGTTTACCTATATATGGGATAAGATAGAAAAATATATTTAACGGAAAAGTCTTTTAATCGGCAGCTTTTTTATGTGAAGTAATAGGTATAGTCTTAGAGCCATGTTTATTTTTAAAGCTATTTGAGTTTTTTAAGTTTTATCATCATAAACGAGCAAATTTAATACTATTTTTACTTGCAGAGAAATACGATTCGCAGATGGGTGAGATTCGTTATATCGTATTTACTGACGAGAAATATTTTAAGTCAGACAAAGATGGAAGAAAAATATTGTGGCGCAGAAGTGGAGTGCGATTTGACCCCAAAAATATGCTAGACCTTAGAACAAGCGGAAGGATATCATTAGGTGGGTATATTATATTAAGTATACAATTTTCATTACCTGCACTTTAAAAAAAAACTGTGATTTCAGTTTTACGTTTTTCAAGTTATGGTATGCTCATGATATTTTTTTTAGCGTATTGGGGCTGGATGTCATCTATGGGGCCCGAGCAGCTCGTTGAAGTTGGAGGCCGAATGAACAGCGAGCGATACCTCGAAGTGTTACGTGACGTCATGTTGCCTTCCGTTCGCGTCGCCTATCCCGAAGGACAAATTTATTTAGTGCAAGACATAAATCATTGGTGCATGACAATAGTGCAGTGCATCGTTCCCGTATAGTGAAAGAGTGGTTAGCCTTACAAACAGACATCACTGTATTAGATTGGCCTTCTAAAAGCCCTGACCTTAATCCTATTGAGAATTTATGGTGCTTAACTGGGACCCTACACAAGTCAAATCAAGACAAAACTTAGACGAAGAAGTTTATTGAAAGTGGGAATTGATGAGGAACACCAATGTATGTTCAAACATGGTTTCAAGCATGAAAAGCCGGCTAAAACAGGTAGAAGATAAAAAAGGTTTTCCTCTATGTTATTAGTAAACATTGTAAAAAAAAATGTGTTGTTGGTATTTCTCCATTATTGGGCAAATATTTACTCCATGCAAGTTTTAAAAAAATGAGTAGGTATAATGCTATTGTATAAGTAGTGTCTAACAAATTATATTGTTTTTTTGCAATGAACAAGATAGTGCTTAAACAAGTAGGCTTTTCCAAGAGGTAACTCGTTAATTTCTACCTTAAAAACCATACATATTGTTAGCCATTTAATGTAGTTTTTTTAACATGGATTCTTCTTCATTAGTATTATTTCAAGTCAATTTGATGTGACATGACTGAATAAAGTGTTTCTGTTAATAGGAAATTTCAATGTAACTTTAATGGGAGCTGTTTGAATTCGACCTAATTACTAGTAGTGGAGAAATACCCTATGCTTACTAAGATTGTGGTAAGGTTGCATTGCATTGGTAACGGGCTAAGAGATGAATTATTGTTATCTTTGATAACATGTCGTTTCTCTTTGCAACGTTAAATAGCTGGTTTAGATTACGTATTACATATTGATAATGGCATACAGACTAATAGGGCGAGGGGCGGTGTAACCTATACTCATTTTTGAAATTGTTTTTTGAATAGCCCATTTTATACTTAAAAGCCTCTTCCCGCAATTTCCACAACTCCCACCGCTGTGTCCCGCCATCTCTGTCTAAAGTATAACTGAAAAATTGTGTTAAATGCAATAAGAATATTAATTGATAATCAAAGAAAAGGGAAACTATACATTTCACTTTTAACCGAGTAGTTTGGTATTACTTATAAAAAAAGTTATGACCCGACTTGTTTTTACGGTTCTACTCAATGAAGTAAAATGGAGATATAATCTAAAGTAAACAACCAAAGTGTAATGCCTTATAAAGTTTAACAGCATGCAGACCACCAATACCACAATTTTAAACAGTAAGTTAAGCTAAAGGTATTTTACTTGTTAACTTTAAGTTTCACTGATGTATAATTGACTACACATTATCATTATAATTTAACTAGTAAATATTTAGCTGTAAAATATATAGTAATCAGTTTACAGAACACGCATAATATATCTACTGTCATATATATATATACTACCCCCATTATTCAGTTAGTAAACAATATTTGATATAATAGTATTTAAATACCTACTTTTTAGTTAATAAAAAGTTACCAGTGACTATGGAATTTTCATTATTAGTCCTTAAACGTATTTATTCAATTTAATAATTACTCTAAATAAAAATAATAATACTATAAATTAAAACTAGTCTACAAATAATAAATATATCCTAAATCGCTACCAATTCTGTTCTTAAAAAAAAGATTTTAACTTCTATTTTAATTAAACTTACTATATTAAATAGGATGTTAATAAATTATTAATAAAAAAGAACAAGTATAAAAATACAAAAAGTATCCTCTACGTAGATTCGAACCGCGAACCTAGTGTTTACTAGTCTGTTACACTATCCATCACGCTGCACGGACTCTTGTGAAGTTAACGAAATTATTGTTCTAGTTAAAAATTGATTAAAAGGGTAATTTTAATGTTCCGAGTTAATAACTGAGTAGGTAATAAGGAATAACAAAACGTATAAAATAAATATTTGTGGTAATGTAAAAAAATATTAAAACCAGGATTATAAAACAAAAGTAAAAAAAAAGCAAAAAGTGTGATTCTTATGCTGGGGTTCGAACTAGCGACCACATTTGTCTATTGCTGGAGGGGGGTCACATATCTCTGACGCTTACTGTACGTGTTGGCAAAAATGTGCGAGTAGCGAGCAGCGATGTAAAGTGACAGGAGCAGAGCTATTTGTTTCGCTGGCGTTATGGAAACAAGGTATACCTTATTCATCCTTACTTGTCTTACCACGACAACAAACATTTCTTATTATTACACTTTTCACCGTTGTTCAGTTGTACTTAAAGAAACTCACCTAAGTAATTCAGTCAAATAACACCTGAAAAATATCATTTCTAATAAAAAAAATCCTTAATAACCTAAGTAACAAACGAGTAAACTCAAAAATAAACGACATCTAGAATCGGCTTCGAAATTCAGACGTTTGTTTACATTATAAGACAAGTAAGGATGGTTACGATATAGTGAAAGTGGGTCACTTCACTTTGACATGTAGATAATTTGCATTCTATGTGTGTAGTCAAATTCTGCCTAAAACGAGCTAAACAGACTGAATCACCGAATATAAAATAATTATGCATACTATTATGTTATGATACCGGGTTAGTAAGTCTTTTAATTAGATTATTGCATGCAACAGCATCATTGGAGTTCAAGCTGTTTGTAAAGTGAACTAAAAGTAGACTGCTGTTATAAAACACTTTAGAAACAGTAGTGTAAAATATCGATAGGGATAAAATATAAAAATGCATTAATTACCTGTTGGGTTGTTTGGACATGTCAATGAACACGTTCACCGGCACTTCATAGCAGTTGACGATGTTGATAGTGACTGGCACCAGGCACAGTTTACTCTTCCCAAAGTCATGGTTGATCAGGTTCGAGTGCTCCATTCGAAAAACTACTGCAGTATCTTTATTTTTCTTCCTATTATCGTGAGGGTCCAATTTGATCTCGTACTCGTCGAGTTGTAGAGGCGCTTCGGGTGATATGACGTCTCTTGCGCGGGACAGAACTTTGGTAAAGTCGTCCAGCCAGAGGTAATGCTGGCCGTTCACGGTCGTCCCTTTCGTCCTGTGATGAGCCTTCCATCTCACCACAAACATCGATTGTATCAATCCCGCTTTCATGTCAGGCGTTCTTACGTTAGTTTGCAAATTATCTATGGAACTCTCATAGTCGGTAACGAAACGGGAATACGGCGAGACGGTGATATTGTCCTCTGGGTCGGGTTGTCCTGTTGCTATTTTTAACCCCGACCACCCGACTTTGCTCTCTGCAGGGAAGTCAAATATTCTCCTAGCTTGGAAGACTAGGTGTATCTTTTCGCGGGATTGCAGTTGATTCCTGTCTGCTGCAGCAATCATGCCGGTGAGACGCCACTGCCTACTGAGCAAGGAGGCTTCTAGAATTTCTATGCTAATATCGTTGTCTTTTTCTCCGCAGATGTTCTTGATCTCGGTGACTAGATTCATGTTTTCGGCAATCTTATCGGGGGTGGTCTTTATGCTTCGCCGGGGTGTAACTGATATTTCCACTGCTTCCTGTAATGTGAAGTTTTTACAATACATTATTTTATTACACATTGAAACAAAATGCACCATGCGACATGCGTCAAAAATTGCAATCGTTTCGAATGAATCCGATTCATGTATTTCGAGGTTCAAGCTTGGCTTTCCCTATTATCATTCTTCTGAGATCTATATTGCTCGGCTTAGATAAGGGAAAAACACGTCTTATGGCTAGACGCGGTTAATGATTGTTTCACGTAATTCGATCTCTTAAAAAAGGTTGTAACTATAGCATAGTTCTGTAGTGAGCTGCGTCAGTGTGGGCGTGTGTCATCGTCAACATAAAGTATCCCTATCCGATACATGTGAAAACGCTTTTAGGTATACGTTCGCGAGTAGGTCTCACCGTGGGCGTGAACCGGAACACATGCCGCAGCAACCTGTACGCGCGCTGTGTGGTGGGCGTGGCGGGCGCGCCGGGCTCGGGCTCGTACAGCGCGAGCAGCGCCAGCGTGGGCGCGTGGGCGCGCGCGCGCAGCACGAGGCGCGCCCGCGTGCACGCGCCGCTGGGCACGCCGCTCGTGCACCGCACCACGTGCCGCGCGGCCAGCGCGCGCCACAAGCCCGCACGCGCTGCACGCTCGTCTGGAACAAAAGTGAGGTTATTGTTAATCTTCACACGCAAATAATCATTTTCAACAAAAAAAGAACAAACTTCACTTAGGATCCGCTATTCCAAGAGAAAGTGGCCGAGTTGCTGTAAACAATAGTGAAATCATTATAGGTGTGCCTATAATAGTTCAAGAGTTCCCTCGATTTCTCCAGGATCTCATCATCAAATCTGGACCTGGTGATAATGGGACCCACTGTGAAGTATACTCTTTGAAACAAAAAAAGAATTTTCCAAATCGGTTCAGCCGTATTTGAATAATCGGTGAACATACATCTTCTTCCTCCTAGCATTTATCCCGGCTTGGGGTCCGCTTGACAACCTAATCCCATAAATTGGCGTAGACACTAGTTTTTACGAAAGCGACTGCCATCTGACCTTACAACCCAGAGGGGAAACTATGCCTTTTTGGGATTAGGTCCGGTTTCCTTACGATGTTTTCCTTCACCGAAAAGCGACTGGTAAATATCAAATGATATTCCGTACATAAGTTTCGAAAAACTCAGTGGTACGAGCCGGGGTTTGAACCCGAGACCTCCGGATTGAAAGTCGGACGTATCACCTCAAGGCTACCAACGCTTTTTTTATCTTTTATACAACATACATAAAAAAAATAGCAAAAAAAACAAAGACCCACACGAATTGATAACCTCCTCCTTTGAAATCTTGAACTTAGTTGAAAAAGGTTACATCAGTCACATACATGACTGACGCACGCGTCCACGGGGTCCACGTTGCGGAGCTCCACGTCCACCGCGCGGAGCTCTCCGCTGATCACCTCCGCGCTGCTGTCCGTGAACGTCATCTGTCACCACGATACAATAAATAAGCCACTAAAAGAACTCACCCGAATACACCGTCGGCGGCTTATACTTCTCGTCGTACAGAGGCTTGAAGAGCTCCTCGCTATCGGAGGTGAGCAGCTGCACGCAGTCGGGGCGCGAGACGGCGAGGTGCACGGGGCCCGCGTCCACGGGGCCCACGTTGCGGAGTTCCACGTCCACCGCACGCAGCTCCCCGCTGATCACCTCCGCGCTGCTCTCCGTGAACGTCATCTGTCACCACGATACAATAAGCACGTCACATAATAAACAAACGCCAAAAAGGAAAGTGGGAAAGCCATATAAAAAAATTGAACGGATAAATAAAAAAATTGATGAGTACATACCACCTACAATAAATACTAAAAATATCAATATGAAAACCAATGAAAAGTATTTAGACAGTCACCTAACTTGGAAGCCTCACACAGATAGAAAAAATCTCTTCAACCAAAGAAACCTATTTGAATCAAGAGATATCCAGTTTTCCATATAAGGAAAAAATAAAAAACCTTGCTTTAAGATATAAAATGTTTCAAAGTTTATTACTTAACCTAATAAATTCAATACTTTATCCGAGATATAAAAATCTTTTTTTTTAAATAGCTTAATATTCTCACGAACAGAGCGTTTGAATTTTGTTTTTGTATTGTATTTTTTTTTAATTGAACTTTATTTGTCTTAGTGCAATACATAAAGAACTTACGCCAAGAAACTTTGTTTCTTGGGTAAAGACTCATAATTTAAATTGAGAATTGAATTTCTCCACGGAAACAAGAAAACGCATTAGTTCAAGAGCATGTGTTACTTGATGTAAAATTTGATATTTTCACACCAAGATCTAAAATTTCTTGGCGTTTGAAATCGGTTACTTGAAACAAACAATAACATTTTCTAAGGCGGTTATCACACTGGCGCGGATCCGCATGCGGCACCGGTGCGCGAGCGAGATAGCGCTCTGCGTGTGTATAGCGCTATCTCGCTCGCACACCGGCGCCGCATGCGGATCCGTCGTCAGTGTGATAATCGCCTTAGTGTCTCAGTGCACTACTTAAAAAGCTAGTAGCAGAAACTGTGTTTCTCGGGACTAATCCCAAGAAAGGAAGTTTAACTAAAAGTAGATAATACAAATATAAATTATGATTATTTATATACTCACAATTTATAATCGTATTAACTAGAGCTGAGATTGCTATTGTGAATCTCAAATAAGCCCGTGTAAAGCGCCGAGGGTCATGAAGTTACGTCGAACAAACGTTCGCGCGATCTAACCTACACGCAGAGACATCTATTGATGCGCAGGGTAACTAACGTCCAAAACTTGAATGTTTCAAAGCAAAAATTATGTGCTTCTTCTTTGGAATAGCTGTGGCTCTTGATTGTAGGTTGAAAACATCAAAGCAAAAATTAATCTCTCTTGCCTAAAAACTTAAAAATCTCAAATCAAACTTTTGGTGCTACTTCTTTGAATTAGCTTTGGCTCTTAGCTGTAGATTGAAAACATCAAACCAAGAACGAATCGCTCTTACGTAAACACATAAAACTCTTAAAAGAAAATTTTGGTGCTTTTTTGCCGTAAATAATTATTATCTTAACTCAAATCATTACTATTCGCTTTAAAAATGGGTAAAGATAAAGCTAAATCATTTTAATTCTTCTTTTAAAAATCATGATATTTTTAACTCAAGTCTTTATTGGTCTAAGGTGGGTCTCTATTGGTTCCCATAATTTTTAACTTCCGTTTTTGTCAGTCCATAACGTTTTCGATCATAATTTTTATTAGTCATATTGTCAATAGTCATAAAATTTTAGAATCTAAATTGCTGGTACGATTTTTGCAGGTCATAATAAAATTATTGTTAGTCATAAAATCTGTTACTCATAATATTCAAAGTCCAAATGGTGTCTATTACATAATGTTGAAGGCAATAAACTTGCTTATAATAATTGTTTTAATTTCTTTAATCGTAGATTATAATGATAACTAGGGGTGTATATCGGTTTCCACAAATTTTAAGTTCCGATTTAGGGTCATAAAAAAATAACCCTCACCTACCTATCTCTGGGAGCAGTTTCGTTTATAGGGTCATAAATAAAAATAACCCTAACCTACCTATCTCTGGGAGCAGTTTAGTTTTTAGGGCCATAAAAAAAATAACCGTAACCTACCTATAGATTAAGCTCCCATTGCATGAAACCTTACCTCACACGGTGGCAGAGCAGACACATACTACAGCGATAGATAATACTTAGGAGCACTGGACTATAGTAGGTTGCCATGGCCTAGCCTGGAAGAACATAGTTTTTTTTTAATTTTAAAACGTCAATTTTTGCCAAAATTTACATCATAAGGTGGCAGATCGAAACCTTTACCCATCGAAAGAGACCCCTTTGGTGACCTGAACCCGCATAGGTTGCCAGCCCTAAACCTGGTAGATTTCAAGGTCAGCCATATTTTAGGAGGCCAAAAAATGGGGTAATTTACCTCATCAGGTGGCAAGCTGAAATTGATGCAGATCGATAGCCCTAGACGTGCCATTCACGAATATATAGGGTTGCCTGCCATCAGCCTGGTAGTTTTTCTGGTCAGCCTCCTCAAAGTATCGATTTAGTAACTTGGACCAACGAGAAATTCATGTACAGATGCTAACATTCGAGGAATATTTTGATGCAAACCGTGATATTTAAAATCTACATATTGACAGTCTTGCACTTCATACTTGTTGAAATAATAGGGTAAATGAACCAGTTCTGGTCATTTCTTACTAATTATATAGGTGACTACCGGAAAACCTAGACTGCGGGTAATATTGAGGACGCCGCGACAGTAAATCATCAGTGTGTGAGGTAAAATTGGTTCCTCACCTCATTTCCGCAGTCTCCTATTTCTGCTTCCCATAAATATGCTAAATATGTGGGTGAAAAAACACCCTGACTTGTGCACTTCGACTACTGGGCGAGGTCATAATATATACTACCGACGCCTACTAGATCACTCTCTACTACTAGAGGGTAAGCCTCTTTCATGCGCATAGACTAAAGGGCATCTATTCCTTGGAAATAGGCTGCGTCCACGCATCTACCCAGAAGGCATTCCTGCCTTCACGCGGGATGTGGGAGGACTTGACACTCAACCAATGGGCTTACGGGGGATTTATATCTACCCCGATGCTGCCTGTCCCCGAGGTACCACACTCACCCATGCGCAATAGACTACCGGGGTTGCCACAATACCCGCATATGGGCGGTACTTCTTCCCATCACTACCGCTATCTAAAAAGGGGGCCCTAAGAGAGTAGTCACTTTACCCGCAGATGGACGTGCATCGCTTCTGCACCCGTGTACAATAATAAGCGCATAAACTAAGGGACACTAGATATTCATCGCGAGACTATGGTCCGGGCCCGAAAAACTTAACTTTCGATAAACCAGCTAATGTGATCACCGTAAATCCGTGCGCCACGTACTGCCCCAGATTCACTCTGTTATTGTAGGGAGACAGCCAACCTTCACTAAGTCGTACGCGTATACATAGGATAAAAGGTAACGACAGGGCATGCTACTAATAATACCAAGATCGAACGGGATTGTCTTATTACACTTTCAAGGTCTTATTCACTTTTATTACAGAGAAGGTGCTATTATCGTTGTTCCTTGTCATAGTCTCATATTGTTATTACCCTCCATGCTATTACTTCTAGCAGTGGAGGGTCACAAACAGATGTGATTCGCAATATCTTTAAAAATTACTGTATTTGCTACGACAAAACCTGATATTATTCTTTCAAGGTTATTCTTAATTAAGTGTTGCATAACTGAGCACTCACTTCTTACAGCTAAAGCCTTCAGGAGGCTGCAGGCTGTTTAGGCTGTCACGTATTCTGCTCAGTAATGATGCCATTTTTTTTACGTAAGATTGAGTTGAAGCTGTCTACTCGCGCTTCGGCAAACATGGTGGATGCACTGCAGAAACGTGGCAACCCCAACAGCGCCCTGAATGCGTTATTGTACTGGACGCGCAGAGAGCTGAGCGACCGCTGCGTACAGTTCGCCCACAGTGCACTCAAGTACAGCGAAGTGCAATATGCTCTAAAGAGCGTTAATTTGGCTGCATCCGTACACCGAGCGAATCTCCGGGCCAGCATGTTCACCCGGGCTGCCGTTATGTCGGCTAAGGAAAAAAATAGTAGATTGTTCTGTGTTGTGCTGTAGAAGTTATCGTCTATGTCCCTATGCCTTACGTGGGTACGCACGTGCGGTCTCTAGTTAAATTCTTGCTTTGAGGTGGTACGTCAAAACGACCTCGTTAATAATGGTAATACGAATATTTGTCATTTTTGTATCTACACTACTTTGCAAATATCGAAAATATTACTTGACTGAATATGCTTAACTTTCAGTCCTGGGTTGTCGATGGTGCGTTATTCGGGACATAGTGAGATCTATTTCTAATCGTAATGCACCTTCTGTTTACGAATGTTGGTTCCGACCTATGTTTATTTATTGTATAGGATATTTAAGTTAGTTGTCAATACCTTGTGTGTCTTACTTACCTCTGTTGTTGCTGGTCTTCATCCACCATAGAGGGAGATGTACGTTGGAATCGGCCCCAATGATGACCGTGAAGACCGCAAGGACTCTTTCGCAGTGATTGACCGGCATTTGTAATTCTAGTGGCGGCGAGGCAAAAACTATGAAACCACTGGCAGACTCGCAATGACTCGAGAAGGATCTAATAGTCCTGAATAACGCACCACTAACAAACCGGGACTGAAAGTCCTGGGACCCACGAAGACGCCCTAATCACAACTGAAATGGAAAAGAGGCAGGAAGAAAATACTTAGTGATAAATGATGTCATATTATTTCTACATCTATATTAATAATCCCGAGGGGGGGGGTACGGAAAAGTAGAACGAGACTATGCTCAAACGAAAGAGCGTAAAGAATAAAGAGTTTTTGAATTGGACACTTATATCGGCAAAATTCGGATTGTCGCGTATTTTACGTTCAAAAGTGTTAATTTCGCGATTTGACGGCGGCCATATTGGTTCTTTGTCAGTGAAGCCAGTGACGGGTGCGTTCGGAAATTGTGAACCATATTTGCGTTCGGCGCATATAGGATAGGTCCGACGTGCATTGCGTGTCGGACAGGTTATGTGGTCAAACGAAGGGAGGTAAAAAGTAAATAAATGCTGAGAATAAATGTAATAAAACACGGCTGATTTACAAAATATTATTTTACAGTAAGTCTATTAGCACTATTAAAGGAAAATGTAAAGATGTTTGCAAGTATTCGAACACTACCTACATGTTTTGTCAAAGCGGTATTACACATTGCAACCTGCAGGGCCCAATCTGGCCTATAACCGCGAAGCACTTCGTTCATCGAATCGAATATTTCCATCACTCTCTTTCGTAGATGCAAGAGCGATAGAGACGGGACCATCGTTTTGTCGATTTTCGAACTTCGCGGTAGGCCCTCTGGCCTATAACCGCGAACCACTTCGTTCATCGAATCGTCTATTTTCATCACTCTCTTTCGTATATGCAAGAGTGATAGAGACGGGGCCTACGTTTTGTCGATTTTCGAACTTCGCGGTAGGCCCTCTGTTGTGTACCCTGCCTCTTCCTCCCCTCCTTCAGCTCCCTACGGGCCCTACCTTCAATTACACCTTCCAACCTGACAGATTGGGCCCTGCAGGTTGCAATGTGTAATACCGCTTTCATTGTCATGTGAATCCAAACGTCATACTCATATGCAATGAAAATAATGAAATGACCCGCGGGTTATGTTTATTTACCTAAGTATTTTACCTAAATATGTCTCGAATACTATTGTAGATAATTATCATACCCCGGGGTTTTGGGTGCGGGAATGAATGACATAAGCCAAAGAATATGTATGAATTAAATAACAGAATGTATACTTACCTACTGAATAATTAATTAAATAAAAAAATTCAAAAAAAACATACGTTCAATTATTGATTTATTTGAAAATATTTCATTTAACTACGCTTACGAAGCCGCGGATAACATCTCGTATGATATCAAATAAATGCTCAGTAATTTATTATCAACCTCTTCAGTTCAGTTCTTACTCATGTATTTATAAATTAATAAACACTTCAGAGATATCTAACGTCAAGATTTATATTTGACATTCAATGTCTGTCATACATACCATGCCTATGCATTGTTACAAGGCAAAGAAATAGAATTGCAATCGCAAACACATCGTGCAACAATTGACTTCTTCAAAAATTTAAATTTGCACCTATTACGACTGCCGACGTAGAAAGATCGTTTAGTTTGTTGAAATGGATATTTACTGCTAGACGCCGAAGCTTAACTGTTACAAATGTAGAAAAAATATTAATTGTTTATTTTGAAAATCGTGTTAACTACTAATTGACGGCAGGTAATTAATTAACATTATTTTTATTATTATCTCGAAGGGCTTGGTAGAAATGCTAAAGTCCCTGCTACTTAAGTTAAAATTAAATTGTAGTTTGTTTACAATTCGCAGGAAGGTATTTATTCATTAGGCACAATATGATTATTTGTCAATATAACCTATCTGTTTATCTCTATTCTTTCTCAAGTTATTCCCGCACCCAAAACCCCGGGGTATGATAATTATCAGCGTTGGTTCTATGAGTGTAGTGTAGAAACTGATGCATTTTCTAATATGTTCAGGCCGGATATTGTAGCGCCGAGCGCAACAAAAGTTTGTTTACAAATGAAAAGGCTAATCTTTTATTAAAATGACTGTAAGTATGACAAAATTATGTGTTATATTGAATTAACTAAAACGTAAAGTCAATCTTTGCGTAAAAAATTGCACATTTGGTTATATCTTTGAGTAAATAACCATGAATACATTAATGTTCTAAAGGATATCACGTTGTCATGAGGCATGTAGAAGATTATTTCTAAAATGAATACAAATTAATCATAGTTTAATGAAATAGGCTGTAGTCAAAATTAGGGGTGCTCATTTTTTATCCTAGGTCTAGGTATTCACAAATATGCTTATAAACATGAATTGTATGACCAAATGCTGTCATAAGTATAGTAAATAGTGTGTGCAATTGGATGGCGCAGTTATTCTAATGACACAGTGTGCGGATATGTATGTAAAGTTGATCCGTGCGGTTTTCACTGATGTCGGATCCAGGTTGAAAGCAACGTGTGCAGTGTCCTGTTTTTGTGGTTTTTAATCACAACAACCTCCTTCACTTCAAAGTGAATAAATTTAATGGCTACTGTCTCTGTCTGCTGTAATTAACTTCAAGTACATTGAGCCGGAGTTAATTATTGGATCACTCAACTGGTAAAAAATTAAATTAAAAATACATTATTTGTTGCACAAAAATAGACACAAAAAAAGAGTGGTAATATACACTAGAAGTAAACAGAAAAACAATACTCAAGAAGGGAAAGAAAAAAAACACAACAAACAATCAACTTAAGAACTAAATTCGCGACAATAGGCTCGGAGCTCAGCATTTGCTCCGAGCTTGGTCGGCTACACAGTGCTGTTTTTCAGCCCGCGCCTGTCTCTTGACTTATACAAAATGAAAATTTAATAGCTGGCTACAGGGTAAACATCGCATTCACAGCTTAAACTTAGTTTTTATTAGTAGTATCTTTTTGTCTCTGTCGTTCATAAGTGCATTGTAATGTGCCTAAATTGAATAATTTTAAACAAAAAAGAACCGACTTCACTTAGGATCCGCTATTCCAAAAGGAAGTGGCAGAGTTGCTGTAAAAAATAGTGAAATCACTATAGGCGTGCCAATAATAGTTGAAGAGTTCCCTCGATTTCTCCAAGATCCCATCATCAGACCCCGACTTGGTGACAATGGGACCGTCTAGGCGATATACACGTTCGATAAAAAAAAAATTGAAAATCGGTTCACGATTCACGGAGATATCGAGTAACATACATACAAAAAAATAATAATAATAATGTCTCGATCAACACCTCGAGAGACTTTCGCTAGGTGGCTGGATCAAGGGTCAGATGCAGAAGGCGGTGGTCATGGATACGGCGCGGATAGTCCGCCGGTTACTCTCACTGCGGCTCTAACCACCGGCCCTGCCATACCCTCTAGGATAGGTTTTTTTATAATGTTTTTATTGTTGTTTTGTGTTTTTGATGTATTTTTGTACTTTACTTTTATAAAAATATTGTAAAAAACCTATCACAAAGACCAAAAATAAATAAAGAACATAATAATGATAAAAAAACAGTCGAATTGAGAACCTCCTCCTTTTTTGAAGTTGGTTAATAATAAATATCTTTTATCTTTTTTATTACATGCCACCTAATACCTAAAAGGAGGGCCACGTTTTTTCGAAAGTATATAGAGGTATTACCCGAGCGAGGTAGGACGGACGGAATCCCGGGACTTACAAAAGCCGGGATTTCAGGATCCCGGGATATTCGGGATTTTAAAAATCCAGGATTCCGGAAATGCTTCAACGGGCTTCCGGGATTTTAGACAGCTGGGGTCTTGAAATGCGGGACAACCGAATTTTAGGGTCCTGGGAGTCCGTAACTTAAGAATACCGGGATACTGGAACTTTCAAAAACCGGGATTTTTGAACTGCACGAAGCCGAAAAACCAGGGATTCCGAGAATGCGAGAAACCGAGATATAAGGATCCTGGGACTACGGGACTTTAGGCAACGGGTGGGTTTCCTGGATGAAAAAGCCGAGTTCCCGATATACCAGGAGTGCGACGTTCTGGGGTTTTAGGATTTCGGCATTCGGAGTTTTAGAAACCCATGCGGGAAACCAAGATATTTGAATTCCGAGATTAAAAAGCCAGTGTTACGAGTCGTTAGAAAGCCGGGATTCAAGAAATGCGGGCCGACGGGATTTAAAAGTCAAGGGAGTCCGGAGTTTTGATATCCGGAGTTTTGAAGTCCGAAATTGTTGTTCATAATTTTTTTAATCATAATGATCATTTCTTATAAGTATTTTTTGTTCATAACTATCGTTACTCCGAATTATTTTAATTAAGTTTATAATGTAAATCAATATAAATATCTATTATACTAATATTACTTTCCAGAGTCACCGTTAGGTACGACGACGAGCGAAGCGAGGAGGAGTGTTAGGTATCTTGCGATCACAACACAACACAATTTCGGTTAGGTTAGGTTAGGTTGGTGTGTCATCCTGCCCGAAGGGCATAACTACCCAGAATAGAAGCCCCCGCGAAGCGGGGGCTTCGTCGACCCTGTCACAGAAATGACTACTATCAACAAAAAACGTAGGAAATTATATTATGTCTCAAAAAATTCGGACAGCAAACAATTATTAACACTGTCGTTATATGAAAAAATATTATAACCATAAAAATTATGACAATTTTTTTTATGACGAATGATAATTCTGATCACAAAACGGTATTACTGAAAAAATTATGCTAAGTAATTTTATGTGAGCCAATATGGATCCGATTTCGGGAATGTGGGAAACCGGGATTTTAGGGTGCTGGGAGTCCCGGTATAAGGGATTCCGAGATTTTGAGACATAAGGAATTCTGAATTCCAAAAAAATCTGGATGGGGTCCGTGACATTATAAAGCCGGGATATAAGGCCGTATAATGCCGGACGCCGGAATTTTAGGGTCTTAGGAATCTGGAACTTTAGGGATGCAGGATTCCGAGATTTTTAAAAGCCTAGATTCCGAAAATGTGTCTCTCATAAATTTTAGAGTTCCTGTCCCAGGAGTCCAGGATTTTATAAATCTGGGAATCACTAAACCCCGAATTATGGAAATAGTGAAACCGTGATTTTGAATTGCTGTGCGTGTGCACCCGAACCCGGACATAAGGGCATGCGGAATTCCGGAACTTTAGGAGGCCGGGATTCTGAAAATGCGGCTTGCTGGAGTGGTCCCAGCGGTCCAGGATTCCGCAACTTAAAAACATCGTAATTTCGGAACTGCGCGAGGCCGGGATTTTAAGATATTATAAACCAGGGATTCCGGGAATTGAAACAATCGGGATTTTAGGGTCCCGGGTGTGCCAGGACTTAGAAGTACAGGCTTACGGGACTTTAGAAATCCTAGGAATCCTGGATTGCGAGAAACCAGGTTGTTTTTACATATAATATTTTCATTATTTATTTTTTTACATACATAACATTTATTTTACCCGAGCGAAGCCGGGTTTTCATCTAGTAATTATAAAATTCAGCATAACCGTACATCTCAGATCAGTAGAATACTATAGATTACCCAATGGGCGGGGCGCGCGTTACACGGCTTATGATCGGATGCGCATAAACTTATCAAAGCTTCATGCCGCGCGGTCCAGTCGTCGTTCGACCACGTGTGACGAATTTAGTGCCAAAAAAAATACAAAAATGCGTTGTTGTGCATTTTGTCGTGTCATATACGAAGCAATGAATTAAAAGAGGCCCCTGGATTAGTTATTATCCACGGGTATATATAAAAACCCAGTATTACACATTTTTTTCCAAAAATTTTAGTCTTCTATTATGACATTCACCTATTATCGGGGACTGGCAGCGTGGGAGTAGCTATAATCTTCCATAAGCCCATTGGTTGAGTGTCAAGTCCTCCCAAAGCCCTCGTGAAGGCAGAAATGCCTTCTGGGTAGATGCGCGGGCGCGGCCTATCTCCAAGGGATAGGTGCCCTAGTCTACGCGCATGAAGGAGGTTTACCCTCCAGTAGTAGAGAGTAATCTAGTAGGCGTCGGTAGTATATATTATGACCTCGCCCAGTAGTCCAAGTGCTCAAGTCAGGGTGTTTTTTCACCCACATATTTAGCATATTTATGGGAAGCAGAAATAGCAGACTGCGGAAATGAGGTGAGGAACCAATTTTACCTCATACACTGATGATTTACTGTCGCGGCGTCCTCAATGTTACCCGCAGTCTAGGTTTTCCGGTAGTCACCTATATAATTAGTAAGAAATTACCAGAACTGGTTCATTTACCCTATTATTTCAACAAGTATGAAGTGCAAGACTGTCAATATGTAGATTTTAATTAAATATCACGGTTTGCATCAAAATATTCCTCGTACATGAATTTCTCGTTGGTCCAAGTTACTAAATCGATACTTTGAGGAGGCTGACCAGAAAAACTACCAGGGCCCTATTTAATAAACATTACAACCCGACAAATATGTCAAAAAACGACAAATTTGTCCAATTATGCTCATATTGCGTTCAATAAACTTTACTGATTTGTCACAGGGTGACAGGTGAACTCGTGTCAATGTAGCTGGTGAATTTTGTTTAATAAAATTGTGACGGCTACAAAATTGTCATTGTCAACTACAATTCAAAAATTGTCATGAATTTCTATAGAAAATGAGCCAATATACAATTACATATAACAATTACAACGCTTTATTAAACACGATTATGTCCAACTGTAGTTACAATTAAACAAAATTGTCAAATGTGACAATGACATATTTGAGGGTAGATTGTAATTTTTAATGAACAGATTTTTTTATTGTATTTGTGATTTGTAATTGTGGATTGTAATGTTTATTATTTAGGGCCCAGGCTGATGGCAGGCAACCCTATATATTCGTGAATGGCACGTCTAGGGCTATCGATCTGCATCAATTTCAGCTTGCCACCTGATGAAGTAAATTACCCCATTTTTTGGCCTCCTAAAATATGGCTGACCTTGAAATCTACCAGGTTTAGGGCTGGCAACCTATGCGGGTTCAGGTCACCAAAGGGGTCTCTTTCGATGGGTAAAGGTTTCGATCTGCCACCTTATGATGTAAATTTTGGCAAAAATTGACGTTTTAAAATTAAAAAAAAACTATGTTCTTCCAGGCTAGGCCATGGCAACCTACTATAGTCCAGTGCTCCTAAGTATTATCTATCGCTGTAGTATGTGTCTGCTCTGCCACCGTGTGAGGTAAGGTTTCATGCAATGGGAGCTTAATCTACTATCTCTGGGAGCAATTTCGTTTTTAGGGTCATAAAAAAAATAACCCTAACCTACCTATCTCTGGGACAACAATAAGTTTATGGAAAACAAAGGAATGACATTAAAACGATATGATTAACGACTATTAGTCCGATAAAATATATGCCTTAAAATATTTCTGAATAATTATTGATAGACCTTCGAATGTTATACTCATCAATTTTATGCCTTTTGCGATTATAGTGTTTAATATTATAGATCTTTATTATTAGAACTATGAAACGTTATGCTTTACAAAAATTATGACTATTGATGTTTATGCCTATAAATTATATGGATATCAATTTCTGACTATCGAAATTCGAAACAACAAGTTTATGGGAAACACACACACACACTGTTAAAACTAACCTGTAAGCACGGCGCTGGCGGAATCACAGTGATTTGCAGGCATTTGTCAGAAGCATTGACTCCTGATAACAAATTGAGCTTTCCCACTATAACCGAACCGGTCGTATTTTCATTGCCTCCCTCTCCAGCATTAATTAACCTAGAAATAGTAAGCATTAACATTACCGACTTTAATGATTTACCAATAACATACCACCTTCAAAACTTTGGAAGAACACGTACAAATAATTTTAAACAAAAAAAGAACCAACTTCACTTACACTTAATAATCGGTGAACATACATAAAAAAAAACAATAAAGATCCCGACGAATTGAAGGGATGTTTACAAAAACAACATAACTGCTTAAAGCGGTTGACACTTTTTTAAGAACATTGTTAATCGTTTCAGGTGTCAACCAGTGTAGTCAGTTATGTTGTTTTTGTAAACATCCCTTCAATTGAGAACCTCCTCCTTTGATTATTAAACCAACCGGATGAGAGACGCGCTCTCATTTCTATCGGAAAAAGTCTGCCGTTTTTTGCGGGGGAGGGGAACGTCAAATGTATGCGAAACGTCAAAATAGCCACGTCAAATAAACGTCAGTCCATACAATGGTCATACTCATTCGGCAGAGGGGAACGCCTGTCAATGGCTACTCCCCTTGGTTTAAAGCTCTAAGACCTCCTCCTTCGAAATCTTGAAGTCGGTTGAAAAGGCTGGCATGATTGAAATTATCTGGATAACGGAAATTAAATGTGCAAAATAGTATTTCTCCACATAAAAAGATGCATTATCATTGCACTCACACAAGATGTAATAATGTACTCACTTGTACGCCACACCCTGCACACACAGCCGGCCCATGCGCAAGGGAGTGAGACTGAACGTCACCGTCTTGCAGCTCTCTCCCTCTAGCACCACGGACCTGATCTTCTGCCCGCATATCGCGCTGCTCTCCAGCGAGCTCCCGGACGCCACCATCGGCTCGTTGTTCAAGATTTGTGTCGACTCTTCGCTTTCGGAAACGAATTGCCAGAGAAGTTCCACGTCTTTTAGGATTATCACTATTTTCAGGGGGTTTCGGAGGGTGATTGATATTTGTATGGGCTCTGTAAGAAGAATATGGGAAATTAATATTATAAAAAAATTATATAGCAAAATATGATGCATAATAATTCAAGTTTCATAGCGTTTTACGCGCATAGATAGAAGCGCTGGTGGCCTGGCGGTAGAACGTTAGACTTTCAATCCGAAGGTCTGGGGTTCAAATCCCGGCTCGTAAAACTGAGTTATTTCGGAACTTATGTACGAAATATCATCTGATATTTACCAGTCGCTTTTCGGTGAAGGAAAACATCATAAGGAAACCGGACCTAATCCCAACAAGGCCTAGTTTCCCCGCTGGGTTGGAAGGTCAGATGGCAGTCGCTTTCGTAAATAATAGTATCTACGTCAATTCCTGGGATTAGGTTGCCGAGCGGACCCAGGCTCAATTTAGCCGTGGCAAGACCGGGATATACGCTAGGAGAATGATGATTACACGCGTAGATAGAGAAACTATCAGAATCGCGCACCTTTACACCGAATTTGCGAAGAGTACAATAAGTTTTGGGTTTCAGTCGACATATTTTACTTCAATAGACATCAATTCAAGGAAAAAGTGTTAAAATTGGCAATTGATTATTAAAGTATAGATACCTACAACTATATTCTATGTTTAAGTAATATTTGGCTTAGGGACCACTATTTCCTGTATGTACAGTCAGCTGCAGAGAAAAGGACCCCCCCTGCATACAAAGTTTGTATGGCAGCGGGGGCCTTTTTCGTTGCAGCTGACCGTACCTACTCCGTTTCATGAGTTTGCCTTATATTGTTGTAACACTTGTAGTATTGCTATTAGTCGATATTTGTAGTTAATAAGTTAAGTGTAGTAATACTTCTGATGATATATGCTTCAGTGAGAGCTATTAACTGAATAAGTGAATTATTAATAAAATAAAATAAAAATAAAATACCAACCTCCTTGCGGAACCACCGGGTACAGGTCAGTCTTGTTCGTGTACAGGTCGACGGTCGGCTTGAAGATCATTGGTACGCTGCCGAACACTACTTGTAGCAACGTCTCTTCAAGCTTGTGCCATAGAGAAACTGTTGTAATACCAACCTCCTTGCGGAACCACCGGGTACAGGTCAGTCTTGTTCGTGTACAGGTCGACGGTCGGCTTGAAGATCATTGGTACGCTGCCGTACACTACTTGTAGCAGCGTCTCTTCAAGCTTGTGCCACAGAGAAACTGTTGTAATACCATCCTCCTTGCGGAACCACCGGGTACAGGTCAGTCTTGTTCGTGTACAGGTCGACGGTCGGCTTGAAGATCATTGGTACGCTGCCGTACACTACTTGTAGCAACGTCTCTTCAAGCTTGTGCCATAGAGAAACTGTTGTAATAACAACCTCCTTGCGGAACCACCGGGTACAGGTCAGACTTGTTGGTGTACAGGTCGATGGTCGGCTTGAAGATCATTGGTACGCTGCCGTACACTACTTGTAGCAACGTCTCTTCAAGCTTGTGCCATAGAGAAACTGTTGTAATACCAACCTCCTTGCGGAACCACCGGGTACAGGTCAGTCTTGTTCGTGTACAGGTCGACGGTCGGCTTGAAGATCATTGGTACGCTGCCGTACACTACTTGTAGCAACGTCTCTTCAAGCTTGTGCCATAGAGAAACTGTTGTAATACCAACCTCCTTGCGGAACCACCGGGTACAGGTCAGTCTTGTTCGTGTACAGGTCGACGGTCGGCTTGAAGATCATTGGTACGCTGCCGTACACTACTTGTAGCAGCGTCTCTTCAAGCTTGTGCCACAGAGAAACTGTTGTAATACCATCCTCCTTGCGGAACCACCGGGTACAGGTCAGTCTTGTTCGTGTACAGGTCGACGGTCGGCTTGAAGATCATTGGTACGCTGCCGTACACTACTTGTAGCAACGTCTCTTCAAGCTTGTGCCATAGAGATACTGTTGTAATAACAACCTCCTTGCGGAACCACCGGGTACAGGTCAGACTTGTTGGTGTACAGGTCGATGGTCGGCTTGAAGATCATTGGTACGCTGCCGTACACTACTTGTAGCAACGTCTCTTCAAGCTTGTGCCATAGAGAAACTGTTGTAATACCAACCTCCTTGCGGAACCACCGGATACAGGTCAGTCTTGTTCGTGTACAGGTCGACGGTCGGCTTGAAGATCATTGTTACGCTGCCGTACACTACTTGTAGCAACGTCTCTTCAAGCTTGTGCCATAGAGAAACTGTTGTAATACCAACCTCCTTGCGGAACCACCGGGTACAGGTCAGTCTTGTTCGTGTACAGGTCGACGGTCGGCTTGAAGATCATTGGTACGCTACCGTACACTACTTGTAGCAGCGTCTCTTCAAGCTTGTGCCACAGAGAAACTGTTGTAATACCATCCTCCTTGCGGAACCACCGGGTACAGGTCAGTCTTGTTCGTGTACAGGTCGACGGTCGGCTTGAAGATCATTGGTACGCTGCCGTAAACTACTTGTAGCAACGTCTCTTCAAGCTTGTGCCATAGAGAAACTGTTGTAATAACAACCTCCTTGCGGAACCACCGGGTACAGGTCAGACTTGTTGGTGTACAGGTCGATGGTCGGCTTGAAGATCATTGGTACGCTGCCGTACACTACTTGTAGCAACGTCTCTTCAAGCTTGTGCCATAGAGAAACTTTTGTAATACCAACCTCCTTGCGGAACCACCGGATACAGGTCAGTCTTGTTCGTGTACAGGTCGACGGTCGGCTTGAAGATCATTGGTACGCTGCCGTACACTACTTGTAGCAACGTCTCTTCAAGCTTGTGCCATAGAGAAACTGTTGTAATACCAACCTCCTTGCGGAACCACCGGATACAGGTCAGTCTTGTTCGTGTACAGGTCGACGGTCGACTTGAAGATCATTGGTACGCTGCCGTACACTACTTGTAGCAACGTCTCTTCAAGCTTGTGCCATAGAGAAACTGTTGTAATAACAACCTCCTTGCGGAACCACCGGGTACAGGTCAGACTTGTTGGTGTACAGGTCGATGGTCGGCTTGAAGATCATTGGTACGCTGCCGTACACTACTTGTAGCAACGTCTCTTCAAGCTTGTGCCATAGAGAAACTGTTGTAATACCAACCTCCTTGCGGAACCACCGGGTACAGGTCAGTCTTGTTCGTGTACAGGTCGACGGTCGGCTTGAAGATCATTGGTACGCTGCCGTACACTACTTGTAGCAACGTCTCTTCAAGCTTGTGCCATAGAGAAACTGTTGTAATACCAACCTCCTTGCGGAACCACCGGGTACAGGTCAGTCTTGTTCGTGTACAGGTCGACGGTCGGCTTGAAGATCATTGGTACGCTGCCGTACACTACTTGTAGCAGCGTCTCTTCAAGCTTGTGCCACAGAGAAACTGTTGTAATACCATCCTCCTTGCGGAACCACCGGGTACAGGTCAGTCTTGTTCGTGTACAGGTCGACGGTCGGCTTGAAGATCATTGGTACGCTGCCGTACACTACTTGTAGCAACGTCTCTTCAAGCTTGTGCCATAGAGATACTGTTGTAATAACAACCTCCTTGCGGAACCACCGGGTACAGGTCAGACTTGTTGGTGTACAGGTCGATGGTCGGCTTGAAGATCATTGGTACGCTGCCGTACACTACTTGTAGCAACGTCTCTTCAAGCTTGTGCCATAGAGAAACTGTTGTAATACCAACCTCCTTGCGGAACCACCGGATACAGGTCAGTCTTGTTCGTGTACAGGTCGACGGTCGGCTTGAAGATCATTGTTACGCTGCCGTACACTACTTGTAGCAACGTCTCTTCAAGCTTGTGCCATAGAGAAACTGTTGTAATACCAACCTCCTTGCGGAACCACCGGGTACAGGTCAGTCTTGTTCGTGTACAGGTCGACGGTCGGCTTGAAGATCATTGGTACGCTGCCGTACACTACTTGTAGCAGCGTCTCTTCAAGCTTGTGCCACAGAGAAACTGTTGTAATACCATCCTCCTTGCGGAACCACCGGGTACAGGTCAGTCTTGTTCGTGTACAGGTCGACGGTCGGCTTGAAGATCATTGGTACGCTGCCGTAAACTACTTGTAGCAACGTCTCTTCAAGCTTGTGCCATAGAGAAACTGTTGTAATAACAACCTCCTTGCGGAACCACCGGGTACAGGTCAGACTTGTTGGTGTACAGGTCGATGGTCGGCTTGAAGATCATTGGTACGCTGCCGTACACTACTTGTAGCAACGTCTCTTCAAGCTTGTGCCATAGAGAAACTTTTGTAATACCAACCTCCTTGCGGAACCACCGGATACAGGTCAGTCTTGTTCGTGTACAGGTCGACGGTCGGCTTGAAGATCATTGGTACGCTGCCGTACACTACTTGTAGCAACGTCTCTTCAAGCTTGTGCCATAGAGAAACTGTTGTAATACCAACCTCCTTGCGGAACCACCGGATACAGGTCAGTCTTGTTCGTGTACAGGTCGACGGTCGACTTGAAGATCATTGGTACGCTGCCGTACACTACTTGTAGCAACGTCTCTTCAAGCTTGTGCCATAGAGAAACTGTTGTAATAACAACCTCCTTGCGGAACCACCGGGTACAGGTCAGACTTGTTGGTGTACAGGTCGATGGTCGGCTTGAAGATCATTGGTACGCTGCCGTACACTACTTGTAGCAACGTCTCTTCAAGCTTGTGCCATAGAGAAACTGTTGTAATACCAACCTCCTTGCGGAACCACCGGATACAGGTCAGTCTTGTTCGTGTACAGGTCGACGGTCGGCTTGAAGATCATTGGTACGCTGCCGTACACTACTTGTAGCAACGTCTCTTCAAGCTTGTGCCATAGAGAAACTGTTGTAATAACAACCTCCTTGCGGAACCACCGGGTACAGGTCAGACTTGTTGGTGTACAGGTCGATGGTCGGCTTGAAGATCATTGGTACGCTGCCGTACACTACTTGTAGCAACGACTCTTCAAGCTTGTGCCATAGAGAAACTGTTGTAATACCAACCTCCTTGCGGAACCACCGGATACAGGTCAGTCTTGTTCGTGTACAGGTCGACGGTCGGCTTGAAGATCATTGGTACGCTGCCGTACACTACTTGTAGCAACGTCTCTTCAAGCTTGTGCCATAGAGAAACTGTTGTAATACCAACCTCCTTGCGGAACCACCGGGTACAGGTCAGTCTTGTTCGTGTACAGGTCGACGGTCGGCTTGAAGATCATTGGTACGCTGCCGTACACGACTTGTAGCAGCGTCTCTTCAAGCTTGTGCCACAGAGAAACTGTTGTAATACCATCCTCCTTGCGGAACCACCGGGTACAGGTCAGTCTTGTTCGTGTACAGGTCGACGGTCGGCTTGAAGATCATTGTTACGCTGCCGTACACTACTTGTAGCAACGTCTCTTCAAGCTTGTGCCATAGAGAAACTGTTGTAATAACAACCTCCTTGCGGAACCACCGGGTACAGGTCAGACTTGTTGGTGTACAGGTCGATGGTCGGCTTGAAGATCATTGGTACGCTGCCGTACACTACTTGTAGCAACGTCTCTTCAAGCTTGTGCCATAGAGAAACTGTTGTAATACCAACCTCCTTGCGGAACCACCGGATACAGGTCAGTCTTGTTCGTGTACAGGTCGACGGTCGGCTTGAAGATCATTGGTACGCTGCCGTACACTACTTGTAGCAACGTCTCTTCAAGCTTGTGCCATAGAGAAACTGTTGTAATAACAACCTCCTTGCGGAACCACCGGGTACAGGTCAGACTTGTTGGTGTACAGGTCGATGGTCGGCTTGAAGATCATTGGTACGCTGCCGTACACTACTTGTAGCAACGTCTCTTCAAGCTTGTGCCATAGAGAAACTTTTGTAATACCAACCTCCTTGCGGAACCACCGGATACAGGTCAGTCTTGTTCGTGTACAGGTCGACGGTCGGCTTGAAGATCATTGGTACGCTGCCGTACACTACTTGTAGCAACGTCTCTTCAAGCTTGTGCCATAGAGAAACTGTTGTAATACCAACCTCCTTGCGGAACCACCGGATACAGGTCAGTCTTGTTCGTGTACAGGTCGACGGTCGGCTTGAAGATCATTGGTACGCTGCCGTACACTACTTGTAGCAACGTCTCTTCAAGCTTGTGCCATAGAGAAACTGTTGTAATAACAACCTCCTTGCGGAACCACCGGGTACAGGTCAGACTTGTTGGTGTACAGGTCGATGGTCGGCTTGAAGATCATTGGTACGCTGCCGTACACTACTTGTAGCAACGTCTCTTCAAGCTTGTGCCATAGAGAAACTGTTGTAATACCAACCTCCTTGCGGAACCACCGGATACAGGTCAGTCTTGTTCGTGTACAGGTCGACGGTCGGCTTGAAGATCATTGGTACGCTGCCGTACACTACTTGTAGCAACGTCTCTTCAAGCTTGTGCCATAGAGAAACTGTTGTAATAACAACCTCCTTGCGGAACCACCGGGTACAGGTCAGACTTGTTGGTGTACAGGTCGATGGTCGGCTTGAAGATCATTGGTACGCTGCCGTACACTACTTGTAGCAACGTCTCTTCAAGCTTGTGCCATAGAGAAACTGTTGTAATACCAACCTCCTTGCGGAACCATCGGATACAGGTCAGTCTTGTTCGTGTACAGGTCGACGGTCGGCTTGAAGATCATTGGTACGCTGCCGTACACTACTTGTAGCAACGTCTCTTCAAGCTTGTGCCATAGAGAAACTGTTGTAATACCAACCTCCTTGCGGAACCACCGGGTACAGGTCAGTCTTGTTCGTGTACAGGTCGACGGTCGGCTTGAAGATCATTGGTACGCTGCCGTACACTACTTGTAGCAGCGTCTCTTCAAGCTTGTGCCACAGAGAAACTGTTGTAATACCATCCTCCTTGCGGAACCACCGGGTACAGGTCAGTCTTGTTCGTGTACAGGTCGACGGTCGGCTTGAAGATCATTGGTACGCTGCCGTACACTACTTGTAGCAACGTCTCTTCAAGCTTGTGCCATAGAGAAACTGTTGTAATAACAACCTCCTTGCGGAACCACCGGGTACAGGTCAGACTTGTTGGTGTACAGGTCGATGGTCGGCTTGAAGATCATTGGTACGCTGCCGTACACTACTTGTAGCAACGTCTCTTCAAGCTTGTGCCATAGAGAAACTGTTGTAATACCAACCTCCTTGCGGAACCACCGGATACAGGTCAGTCTTGTTCGTGTACAGGTCGACGGTCGGCTTGAAGATCATTGGTACGCTGCCGTACACTACTTGTAGCAACGTCTCTTCAAGCTTGTGCCATAGAGAAACTGTTGTAATACCAACCTCCTTGCGGAACCACCGGGTACAGGTCAGTCTTGTTCGTGTACAGGTCGACGGTCGGCTTGAAGATCATTGGTACGCTGCCGTACACTACTTGTAGCAACGTCTCTTCAAGCTTGTGCCATAGAGAAACTGTTGTAATACCAACCTCCTTGCGGAACCACCGGATACAGGTCAGTCTTGTTCGTGTACAGGTCGACGGTCGGCTTGAAGATCATTGGTACGCTTCCGTACACTACTTGTAGTAGCGTTTCTTCAAGCTTGTGCCAGGTGTGTTGCTCCTGACGAAAAAATAGGTGTTATTTTATTTTTATTTTAATCTGTGTCCTGCTTAGAGCTACAAAAAATCTGGCCGCCATACATGGCCGTTTATATTCAGAGGGAGACTTTATACGGAGTGACCAAAAATGTAAAGTTTCTCACCGCCGCCTCAAAATGGCTATGGCTATACAAAAATCCAAAAATCAAATCGATCTGAGATGTTCCAAAATCATCTACAGAGGATTGGTAGCGTCCCAAAACCTTATAGCCCACGGGAATTTAGTTCTTTTTTGGCCATCCTGTATACATGCTGGAATTTCGTTTTGAGTCAGTTAGGGCCGCTACGCGAAAATGGTCTTAGGAAACCTTCCCTCAATTTTTTTTTTGCTAGAGAAGGTCATGTTTGAAAAACTTTTTTTGGTGCCAATTAGACATGTGCGCCGCGCCGCCGCGCCGCCGCCGCCGACGATTTTTCCACGCCGCCGCCGCCGATGATTTTGACCGGCGTAAAATCGGCGTGGCAAATTTTAAATGTTTTAATGCCCGGAAACGGTAAATTACTAATGAGTGGCCAGTATACTACGTATTTTTGAAAGATATTTTGCTTCTTGACTTATCCTTTGCCAGTTACATCAAATGAAGCCATTTAGATGCTATTGGAAGATTTACGTCAACGACTTATCGGTGATTTATGACGGCTGGTTTTTGCATTATAGGCTTTTATTTGTTTTGTCGATTTGTTATCTATAGTTTGGCCAGAGTTTGTTCCACTTCAAGCATAGACAGGGAATCATACTGTCTTTTTCTAATGCTAGTACTCTCACTACTAAAAAAGGGATGGGTATAGCATGTTACTCTGACTGTTACTGCGCTTTTGGTTTGCCAGACTATATCTTCTTTGATTTATCTTTTGTCTTAGGTTAGGTTATTCACAATATTTTTATAAAAGTAAAATACAAAAATAGATCAAAAACATACAAAAGCAATAAAAATATTATATAAACCTAACCTAGGGATCCGCCGGCAACGGAGCAAGGCCCAGGCTGCCAGTGGTCAGGGCCGCATAGAGGGGAACCTTCGGGCTGTGCGAGTGTGCGCGCCGTGTTCAGGATTACCACCATCTGAATCTGACCCTTGAACCAACCTCAACCTCGAAACGAAAGTCTTTCAAGAAGTTGGCCGAGACTCTTCGCAATGAGAGCATACGCAAAAACTACTGTCGGTTCAATAATCGCCGAACCGAATCAACCTGGAACATGGCGGCTATCTATCACCACAATATCAGGCTTATTGGTAGCAATATTACTGTCCGTGATGATAGATTGATCTTAATAGAGCGTGGCTCGACCATTTTCGAGGACTGGCGCAGGTGTGTACTTGTAGTACGGCACTTTGTGGTCCCGAACACCGTACATAAAAGCAACCTGCTGGTTTATAACCCTAGCTACGAGATTATGTAAATGCTCGCCGCTAGCAAGATGAGAACAACCGGAGATGATATGACTGAGTGACTCTCCGGGACGGCGACAGGATATATCATCGTCATGATTCAGGCATACAATACCGATTTTACATGCCCTAGTCATGATACCTTCGTCTGCAATTGCACAGGCGAAACCCTCGGTTTATTCGAAGAGGTCCCCAAATCGTAACCAGTTCACCGACGCGAGGTCACTACGTGTCCCGTGACTCCCGTGAGGGCTCTGTAGAACCGCCCATGTAGCTCCTTACTCTTCATTTTTTTGTTAAATACCCCTTAAGTCAAGGTTGATGTTGGGATCCTTCATCAATCGAGGGAACTATTTAAGGCCATTACCTAACTTCGCGATACGGTATCGGTGCACTAAAGGATGTTCGATATTTTTTTTGCCGATTCCTTACCGAGCGCCTATATTTAAATGCAGGCTTCCTGATTGGCGCGGGCTACGCAGTGAGAGTGCGGCATATCGCAGGCCGCGTCACGGTGTAAAATCTGCATGCCGAGCTCGCACCGCATGAAATTTCGTGAACAAAATGGCGGCGGCAAGAGCCACGTGTATTATTTTGGTTGCCGATGTGGAAAAATATCCACT
The DNA here is from genome assembly GCA_911728535.1 of Pammene fasciana. NCBI lineage: Eukaryota > Metazoa > Arthropoda > Insecta > Lepidoptera > Tortricidae > Pammene > Pammene fasciana. The sequence continues at coordinate 11,661,367 of OU452276.1, read as the reverse complement.
TTTATATAACTAGAACTGAACGAACTAAACTAGAATCACTAGAATGCATTTTCTTCATCTGACATCCCATCCTTGTCTTTTAGAACTCAACGTACAATTTTCTCTCACGAATTACAAATGCGAAATCAATTGGTTTTGCACTTATATTAACTTCGGGGATTTTTGTGTTATCGTATTCGATGTTTAGGCAAGTGGTGTAGCCAGTTCTACATAGATAAAACAAATAAGTATGTCTATATAACTAGTCTATCTTTTGTAAAATTCTCAAAATCATGTCTTGTATTTAAAATATGCAAAGTTTGCTAGACAATCGTACATTATTCGAGATTTGGGGAATTCTATTTACGCAGGTTATACTTAATAACTCAGTAGGATTCGATCTAGAGGGTATTTTGTCAATTTCCCCAAAAATATTAAAAATATATACCACGCCGATTTCACGCCGATCACGCCGCCGCCGCCGGTCAAAAAACGATCGAACGCCGCCGCCGATGATTTTGGCATCGGCGCACACCTCTAGTGCCAATCGATCCCATTCCTATCCAGGATCAAAAGCTTGTATGGGACCAAAACGGGAGAAAAACCATAAAGGTTGATTTAGACGAGGACAATTTTCAGACGCCTAAATTACGGCGCCAGTTTTTTGCCGTCAGCACATCTCAGACCGTTTAGACGATGACTTTTTTTAGGCGCCTAAATCCTGCCGCCAGTGACCAGCAAACCGTTTACACGGTGCCTTTTCCGTGCCAGTTATTAGCACGCCGCCTCAGCCGACGGTGCTAGTTTTTGCGCCAGTCTTTCTACGCTAGGATCACCATCATTTAAAATGAAAACAGGAGCTCTGAAGTTGAAAAAGCAATGTATAACAACCAAACTATCCGCATTATTACGAGAGACGAGACATTTTACACCCTATTTACTTTACGGCACGGAGGCGTGCTAGCGACTGGCAGCGACGTGTTTACAAGAGGCCGAAAATTGGCGCGGGGCAAGCGAGAGGCGCGGGCGGGGGTCACTGGCGCCGAAAAATAGCCGTGTGTTCTATTCCGTGCCTACGCTGGCATGCCAACTGCCGCTGGCGCCGAAAGTGTTTATACGGTGCCAATTTTTACGCGGCATCGTTTTGGTGTTTGAAAATTGTCCTCGTCTAAATCAACCTTAAATCGAGAAAAGCTTTGCCCATGCAATTTGTATGAAAATGAAAACTAATTTTTCACATGCATTTTTTTTATGCCAATCGATTCCATTCCTAATCACTAATCAGTATCAATAGTTTCCTATGGGTCAACTAACGGTAATATACTAAAAATACATAACAGAAAACTATTTATATACATTTACTATGGAGCAAAAGTGAAAGTTGTTGCTGTTATGTATTATTTATACAGTATTATGGTCCTTAAACATAACATGGCTGATTGGCGAGATAGAAAAATGATAAAATTTCACTTTTGCTCCATTAAATTGAAATATTAAAAGAGTTTAGTTTACACCGTCACGTGAGTAATCATGTCATCAAGCGCTAAAATTTCGAAATTTTTCGTAATACTTTTCCTTTCTATACAGTATGGCAGCAAGAAAAAGAAAGCCGGATCGTTCAAAAAATGGATTATTAACAAAAGTCAATGAACTATCACGGTATCAGTGAGATGTGTCGGAATTAGAGTTGTACTTTCTGGAGGAGGTTCTTAATTTTTTATGGAGAATATTCGCGAGCCTGAACCTTCTCCATACAAAACGAAGAACTTTCTCGAGAACGGCACAACATAGTCGGAAACATACTTGTCAATGGATTATTGTACTGACGTCGCCTCGTTCTTTAGCAGGGGCAGCGGCAGCTTACCACTTGCCACTTGTATTGCTGTGAGTATGTATGTCGATCACCTGGCGGTCCGGCGTGTGATGGAAGGCGAGCGAGGTGGCGGGCACGCGGCCGGGCGAGGACAGCGGCGCGGGGCCCACGCACAGCACCGACGTCGCCTCGCTCTCCAGCAGCGGCAGCGGCAGCTCTGGGAGGTGCTCTTTGAACTCCTCCTCGCTGTCCACCCATTGCTGTCGGACAGAAGTATGGTAGGATCAATAACAGAATTAAAAGAACAAATGAAAAATATCAAGTTGAAAACTACTTAGCGAGCGGCGCACCGCATCGCGTGTGAGCGGCAGCGCATCCACAGTGGCCTGTCTGTTATACTAGCTGGACCATACCTGGTGCTGCAGCATGTACTCGCGCAGGAAGGCGTCCTGCTGCGCGGCGGGCTGGTGTGCGCGCGCGGCGGGGGCCAGCGGCGCGCCGAGCCAGCGCACCGCGTCGCGCGTCAGCCGCAGCGCGCCCGCAGCCGGCCTGCTATACTAGCTGGACCATACCTGGTGCTGCAGCATGTACTCGCGCAGGAAGGCGTCCTGCTGCGCGGCGGGCTGGTGTGCGCGCGCGGCGGGGGCCAGCGGCGCGCCGAGCCAGCGCACCGCGTCGCGCGTCAGCCGCAGCGCGCCCGCAGCCGGCCTGCTATACTAGCTGGACCATACCTGGTGCTGCAGCATGTACTCGCGCAGGAAGGCGTCCTGCTGCGCGGCGGGCTGGTGTGCGCGCGCGGCGGGGGCCAGCGGCGCGCCGAGCCAGCGCACCGCGTCGCGCGTCAGCCGCAGCGCGCCCGCAGCCGGCCTGCTATACTAGCTGGACCATACCTGGTGCTGCAGCATGTACTCGCGCAGGAAGGCGTCCTGCTGCGCGGCGGGCTGGTGTGCGCGCGCGGCGGGGGCCAGCGGCGCGCCGAGCCAGCGCACCGCGTCGCGCGTCAGCCGCAGCGCGCCCGCAGCCGGCCTGCTATACTAGCTGGACCATACCTGGTGCTGCAGCATGTACTCGCGCAGGAAGGCGTCCTGCTGCGCGGCGGGCTGGTGTGCGCGCGCGGCGGGGGCCAGCGGCGCGCCGAGCCAGCGCACCGCGTCGCGCGTCAGCCGCAGCGCGCCCGCAGCCGGCCTGCTATACTAGCTGGACCATACCTGGTGCTGCAGCATGTACTCGCGCAGGAAGGCGTCCTGCTGCGCGGCGGGCTGGTGTGCGCGCGCGGCGGGGGCCAGCGGCGCGCCGAGCCAGCGCACCGCGTCGCGCGTCAGCCGCAGCGCGCCCGCAGCCGGCCTGCTATACTAGCTGGACCATACCTGGTGCTGCAGCATGTACTCGCGCAGGAAGGCGTCCTGCTGCGCGGCGGGCTGGTGTGCGCGCGCGGCGGGGGCCAGCGGCGCGCCGAGCCAGCGCACCGCGTCGCGCGTCAGCCGCAGCGCGCCCGCAGCCGGCCTGCTATACTAGCTGGACCATACCTGGTGCTGCAGCATGTACTCGCGCAGGAAGGCGTCCTGCTGCGCGGCGGGCTGGTGTGCGCGCGCGGCGGGGGCCAGCGGCGCGCCGAGCCAGCGCACCGCGTCGCGCGTCAGCCGCAGCGCGCCCGCAGCCGGCCTGCTATACTAGCTGGACCATACCTGGTGCTGCAGCATGTACTCGCGCAGGAAGGCGTCCTGCTGCGCGGCGGGCTGGTGTGCGCGCGCGGCGGGGGCCAGCGGCGCGCCGAGCCAGCGCACCGCGTCGCGCGTCAGCCGCAGCGCGCCCGCAGCCGGCCTGCTATACTAGCTGGACCATACCTGGTGCTGCAGCATGTACTCGCGCAGGAAGGCGTCCTGCTGCGCGGCGGGCTGGTGTGCGCGCGCGGCGGGGGCCAGCGGCGCGCCGAGCCAGCGCACCGCGTCGCGCGTCAGCCGCAGCGCGCCCGCAGCCGGCCTGCTATACTAGCTGGACCATACCTGGTGCTGCAGCATGTACTCGCGCAGGAAGGCGTCCTGCTGCGCGGCGGGCTGGTGTGCGCGCGCGGCGGGGGCCAGCGGCGCGCCGAGCCAGCGCACCGCGTCGCGCGTCAGCCGCAGCGCGCCCGCCAGGCGGCCCAACGCGAACTGCACGTGGTCCGTCGACAGCCGCCAGCCGCTGTCGCGGTACACCTGTACACCAACTACAATTGTTGAAAATGATCACAGATCAGCACCGTTAGCACTCAAGAGTGACGCGACAGTATCTCGCGCGCGAGGTAGTCTATTCGTCCTTTTCTGACTGTATCAATTAAAAAGAGACGGGTAGTATATCTCGCGTGCGAGATACTATCGCGTTAGTCTTGTGCTAACCGTGCAGATGGAATTATTTCAAAATTAACGACATTGAACCGTGATGGATTTGTTCCAACTTGTTCCAATTGCCGAGAAATGTAAACTGACCTGATATGCCTGATTGTAGCACCTATACGCGTGCTTCTTCTGTCCAGCCTTAGAGAATCTATGTCCAGCTAGCACCATGTGGAAAGCGTACTTCCTACACATAGCCTTCGAGCCGGGCCCAGACAGGAAGCAAAGCGACGCTTGCTCCAGCAACATGGCGCTGCGAAGATCGCTGTCCTCCGAGGTCATGCGGATCAGCTGTTTGGCGGCCTCGCCATGCAAGCCCGCGCTGCTCAGGCATAGGACCGAGAGCAATGTAGCCCGCACTGCGTATTGTACCATCCTGGATGACAACAAGACAATGAGATGTTTTAGAATGTTTTACCAAGAACGTTCCGGTCAAGTCATTATAGTAGACTGGTAATCAATTTTTTATGTGATTTCTTATTCGAATGATTGTCTCATATACGAATTACATATAAAGTTGGCTGGTAAGTTAAATTAATTAATTGAAAACCACTGTGTAAAAGGGTTCCCTCTATTTGGCATACTTTAATTTGGCCGAAACCCATGTCGCATAACAGACTTGGCATAATTTGTTTTAGACGAATGATAATGTAGCATAAACCTTAGGTATTTGGTATAATTCACAATATTGCGAATTTCTCTTTGTCCGAAAATTATTTTGCATACCACTGTTGTAGCCGAATGTTATTACGTATAAACTTAATTAGAGTTCCTGACGTTAGAATTATGACCTCAATGTAAGGGCACTTATGCGTAATAGTGGGCTAGGTTAGGTTAGAACTATGACCCTCTACAAAATAAAACGGCTGCCAGAAAGTAGGTTAGGTTAGAGCTATGACCCTCCAATCCGAAGAAACGCATCACACCTTCATTGCTGCATTGACGTGACAGTGAGTACTTATACAATATGACCTGCCTGTGATTTGAATGATGCAATTCGGCCCTAACACGTTACTGTACTGCCAAATAAATTTCTGCAACAGAATTTTCGGCAATTAATTTTTCTGCACATACACTTTATGCCTAACTAGGATTCGGAATAATGACTTTATGACCAACTAATATTCGGACCAATAAAAATCTGCCAAAGCCAATTATGCTCAACATAAGTATGCCAAAACAGTTTATAGTTACAGCTAATTATGATCATATAGATTATGAACAATATAATTATTACCACAATGATTATGCGAAACACTATCCAGCATTTACCTGCAGGTATTCAAGTAAGTGACGATACTCTCCTCCATATACCCATGCGTCTTCTTATTAGCGTCCCCCGCCATGAAGGCACTAACCGCCGCCATCTCCAGCGCCCCCGCATAGCAGAGCCAGGCGCTGTCGGCGTAGAACTCGCGCTTGGCCGTATGGTACGTGTCGAACGCGCGCTGCCATTGGCCCAGGAGGAACCATAGGTCACCGAGACGGCGCAGTTGGAGTTCTGGGCAGTCGGTTGAATAACTGCAAGGTGACAAAGTCAAGACCGTGAACCAAGCGCATGTTTAGTTATTAGATGAGACAGTGGCTGTCTGGACAGAAACTATGGAAGTTGAAACTAATATTTGTAAAAGTATAAATTAAGTGGACGATCATATTTATCATTTTTCCACTTCAATATGGTCTGATGATGTTATTAGATAAAAAAATTAGAATAATAATGTTAGTCATAGACTACATTTCTACTCACATTACAGTATTGTTGCCAGTTGTGTTACCGCCTTTTCCTGTACCGAACCACCTCTTTGTGGCAGACAATAATGATCTACTTACACCTTTTCTGTTTGCAACCTGAAACCAACTTCATTTTGTCAGAAAATCTTTATAACTAAAATGAGCAACAATAAATAAAATATGGTTCTTACTTACCAATTCAGATAGCTGTGATATTTGTTTTTCTAAATATGGAAGGAATGCTTTGCCGGCATACTCCTGAAGGAATCTCTTGATGGATTCTACATCATTTGCGTTCAGGGCTAGTCCATGGACCTCAGTGGAGTAATCTAATGGTTTCACAACATTCATACTCTCCGAGCTGCCGGAGAATGAGTGAGTCTAGAAAACATCATAGCCGCCATCAGATATATGGGAGCGGCCACGGTACTCAAAAATATCTGAACATGCACTTTATCGCCTTGAGAATAGAGGCGTTGTTCAGATATTTGTGACTACCTTGGCCGCACCGATATATCTCATAGCGACTGTACAGACATAATACATCAGCATACCCCGGATTTTTGGTGGCAGAAATGATTTTGTGTGTTTATAACTTTGTTAATTGTAAATTAGTTAACAAACTATTCATAAATAAAAAAGGCTCAAGGCTAGTATTAAACATTCCAGCCTTCAAAAATCCGGGGTATGATCATCAGCCATTTCTTGAAGTGTATAATTGAAAGTTTCATTCTTCCCTCTAAAATGATGCTGAAATATCAGTTATTAACCGAATGGAATTTACGTGGCGTATACACAGCGCAGACGTGCGGGGGCGGCATCGCGCACTAACCGCCCTCAAATGGGAGCGCGTTTCATTTCCCGCGGGCGAGCGTGGTTGTTGACTTGCGCCTACGCGCCCCGCGTTTTTTTTTTAAAGCACCAGACTACTGGACACTTGTCTCAGTGGTCCGGGTTGCATTGATGATGAGATGTGTATTCGTCTCCCAAGAAGTTCGAATTTGCCGCCCCCTGAATCTACCGCCCGAGGCGTGGGCCCCGGTCTGACCCCCCCCCCCCCCCCCTAGATCCGGCTCTGTGGAATTAATGTAGCTATAGGGTTTGCATCCTGACCTGTAAACTGTTGGCATTATCATATACATCATTCTCAGTAGTCAGTGGATGCATTCCTTCTGGCGGAACACTTGTGTTGGGTGCAGTACCATCATCTGCAAAAAAATATTTAAAAAAATATCTAGTATTTTATTTATTTCATTGTAAAAATCATTTACACAGCATGACAGTTAGTACTAATGCACTGTGAAATTTAAGACAAATGTATATAACTATATACCTTACAATATGCTATACAACATTAAACTATTAAAGGTGTACTAACTAGTACAACAACAATAACAAGATAAAAAATATCAATAATAACAAACCTAGAATACAGAAGATTCACGCTTTATCCATCGCCTCACAGAACCTCATACACGCTTCACGCAAAAACATCACATTCCGGTGCTGATGCGAGGAGCGCGCTAAGGTATTGTATATATCTTGTAATAGTTGTAGTATTATATTCTGATATTTTTAACAACACTGTATTGTTATTAACATTCATTTAATGAACTGAAGTAATACAAAATATTGATTATAATATTTATAATGACCTGAAGAGCCAGCTCCTGCAGGAAATGGTTGTGGATCTAGGGGTGTTGTTGGCAGATTTGATACAGATGATAACATTTCGTTCTGAAATTAATTCAACATCATTTTTAATACAATAACACATTGTTTAAATACTTTAAATATATATTTTTTCAAATATTTCATTTCTGTGATAAGCTTTTATTGCAGACTGTACTCTTCTTTATGAAATTCCTAACTGATCACAAAGACGAATGCAACAAGCCCAAACACGACCGGATAATGTGGAGTAGTTGAGGAGGGGTGCGGTTCACTTTTCATACAAACAAAATTCATATTTTCAGTTAGCATACGCTTGAAAAGTATAATAAACGATTTTCATAACAACAAAATTCATAATTTTATATGGCATAACGATTAATTAGCATAATACTCATTTGTCATACCAATATTTGGTATAATGTTTATTTTCACTAATGTCATTTAGTATAACTTCATATATCATAATGCTTAATTAGTATACTGCTCATTAATTATATAACATTAACTATAACGTTTATTTTGAATAATAAAATATGATATATTATATTAACGAGTGTCCCCTTGCAATCCCTATAATAACGTACGGAAACGAACTTATGCCAGATAAATAGGCTAGTTTAGGTCGCAGTTCAAACGTTTGAACTGCGACCCTCACTGAAACGAAATTCTGTCAAAAAATAAGGTTGGGTCAGGTTAGAACTGCGACCAACACGGAAACGAATTTCTGCCGAAAAGTAGATTAGGTTAGGTTAGAACTGCGACTCCCATGGAAACGAACTTATGCCGAAGAGTAGGTTAGGTTAGAATTGCGACCCCTACGGAAACGAACTTCTGCCGAAAAGTAGGTTAGGTTAGAACTGCGAGCCCCCCCGGAAACGAACTTCTGCCAAAAAGTAAGAAAACGAACTTCTGCCACAAAAGTAGGCGTAACGCATTTTGTCTCTCCCTCTTTGCAAAAAATGCAAAAGCATTAGGGCAAATGATCACTAGGAGGATTAGTTCCGGCCTAGTTTCCCCTCTGGGTTGGAAGGTCAGATAGCAGTCGCTCCTGTAAAAAATAATGGTAATTATTATACAATTTAAAATTATGCAGTTCGTGTTTATGCAATCTGAATGATTATATCTTTGGTTTATTATGAAATTTAAAATTATGCAAAATGAGTATTATAAGTAATGAAAATATGAAAAAAGTTGTTATGCATTTTGTTTTTATGCAATGTAATCCATTATAGAAATTGAAATTATGCAATTCGTTGTTATGAAAAATGAAATTATGCTATTTGTTTCTATACAAAACATTACGCACCCGTTGAGGAGTTCCTATGCCACCTTCCAGATCCATCATCAGATCAGCTCGATGTCATCATAATATTGCATTGTCACGCGATTTACATATGCGTGCTGAATTTCACCTCAATATGAAACCAGGAAGTGGGTCAAGTTTAACTTGCAAGATTTGATTACAGACAACGGGACAGGTGAAGCTAAATAAAAGCTTATAATAAAAAAATGAAAAATGTAAACATACAGTTGAGTCATTTGATCGTTTTATATACGGAGCCCAGTAATCTGTTGGTAAACTTGTGTCTGTAGTGCTTTTAGAATTAATGGACAGCATAAAACAGTTGTTGGAACCAAAGGTTTGTTTCAAGGTCTCAAATGCAGCATCAGCCCTGAAAACATTTTTAATTAAAATTTAAATGCAGGCAGATTAAGCTATAATTAATTTTATTTCATAAAAAATATGTATAAGTTCATGTAACAAATGTTGTTCAAAGATAATTTATTTGTATTGCATTGCTAGGAAACGAATCTATTAACGCTTATAGCGCGTCAGCCGCGCGCGGCAGGCGAACCGGAACAAACATTCATTTTGTGCGTGGCAACCATGGACGTATCACGTCGTAAACGGGCAGCTGCCGCTTTTATTCTTAATGATTTGTTGCGATAATCACTACATTTACTGTTCCATAGAAACTGATTAGCGCCGTATAATTTAATTAAAGTACGACACTTTTCATTATCCACTTCTGTTGCCGCGCGAGCCAACTGAAATATATAATCATCCGTCCCAACTGCGCGCCAACATGACACTGACGGTCCTTTGCCGCGCGCCCAAAAACCGACAATAAATGGTTCGCCGCGCGGCACGTTCGAGCGCGCCAATGTTCGAGCTGCCGCGCGCGGCGGAGCCGTCCCCATTTCGCGCGGCCGCCGCGCGAGCCAATGTTCGATGGTTTGCCGCGCGCAGTCGATACGCGGCTTGATAAGTGAGCAAACTTACAAACTTGTTTACTAAGTCAAGGGATATCTTTGATTCCCTTAACGAATCGAACGAGTGGAGCGTAAGCGAAGCGAGTTCTTACAAACAACTTCTGGCTACTGGGAAGTCTCGCCATTTCGTTTCGAAGGCTTTTTGATTTTGAAAGTTTATTTGACGATTACTTTAGGAACGTTTTTCACATCTTTATGAAATTTGTTGGGGTTGAGAGTGACAGAGATACATAAAATTTGAGTTTGTTTATGAGCTGGATCAATCAAGGGGTTGAGAACTTAGAGGACAAAATTTTTTTTCTATGGGTCTTGTTATATTGGTCAACTCGTTTGCAAGTAAATCGCGAGTTCTCTGTTCGAGTCGGACTACTATAGTATAATATGAGATAATTATCTTACTTGTCTTTGCTCACAGCAGAAACATCATGTAACAAAAGATATGACTTCAACACCCCGTTGTTAAACCACTTTGGTAGTTTTGGAGGTGTAATGTTTTGAAGCTGGGCATATTGCTGGTTCAACATGTTGAAAGTGTCAATTACATTATCATCAAGAGTTGTGCCCACAATGATGCAAGAAAGGAAGTGGTTCGTATATTCATGATCAGATGGAAACTGCACCTCGAGATAAGTTTCTCTCCAAGCATCAAACCAAGGTGTTGACTGAGGAACATCAAATTTCTTTCCATCTGAAAATATGTATCGAGTAAATTTGTTATATTTGGCTTTAAACATCAGTGGACAAGGGAGATGAATATGATTTTGTGGTGAATTTTACCTGCCCGTGTATACTCATCAATAAAATACTTTTAGATACATATTTGTACGGACAAAGTGACCACTTTGTCGATATGGAGTTACTAGTACTTTCTAAAAGTACGCAACATGCACTATCTATTAGTGAAAGAAAAAAGTGACCTTGTAAATCAACAATGTGGTCCCTTGCACTAAACTCGTCCACATTTTATGTTTAAATGATTTTTTTATCAGTGCTACATAATTATCTTTGCGTTACACAATAACTCCACTATAGGTCTCCATCACCTTAATATTGTGTTACCTCCAATTTATGTTAGTTAGCAGTTATGTGAAATATAACAAAAAAAACTGTACAAGATTCGGTTGGGGTATAGCAAAGGGGGCGCGGGATTTAATTGTTAAGGGGGGTGGTGTCATTATGACACGTATTTTTTATGATGTTATTGTATAGAGGACGCTAAAATGAGCATGTTTTGTATGGGCAACTTTTGTCTAAACTTGATAATTACCGAGATATTAGCTCCTATCACGGAAGACTGTAGTGTCACAGAGCCAAGATAGGTGCGACGACGAGCGAAGCGAGGTGGAGTGTGTTAGGTGAACCGTGACCTAACAGCGCGCGAAGCCGAGCGAGCGAAGCCGAGCGAGCGAAGCGAGCGTGCAGCGGCCGGCGAGCGCCAGAACCGACTTCTGAAATCGCGCCCCCTTTGCTATACTCTGACCCAAGATGCAAATACCATTATCTTTTGTCTGTCTTTTAAGATATGAAAGTAATTATCTTACCCAGTTCCAGCAAAACAGTCTTATCAGTGTAGTTGTGTAACACTGCATTGTTCAATTGTTTTCTTGCTTCAGTGGGTGGCAATGGTTTCCAATGAACATCCCTTATTATCAATTTCCAATTTTTAACAATACATACACTTCCACCTGGCTCTCTAATCTGACCTATAATGAACATGATATGATATCAATTAGAAACATTAAACCTACCTAATTTATCTTAACAAGTATCTACTGCTTTCAAACATACGACATGTCTGTTTGTTAGCAGATTTATTTTATGGTAGAACTGCTCCTACCTTCCCAATCCATACTCCCGAAAGGCTGCAGTAGCTCCGTAAAAGACAAATTGTTTTTTGAAGTAACATTTTCTACTTTTGGACTGCATAGTACTGCAATGATAGGAGAAAAGGAACTTTGAATGAATTCTTGCGCAGTTTTCCCGGACCTGGCCATTTTAGTATTTTTTTTTTACAAGAGTTTCATATTATAAATTTAATACTAGTTTCTTGATACTGCAGATTTTATCAGGCAGAGAATATGTACGAGGTAGGGAAACACAATTTCATCTACAGAAAACTAAATACTAATACTGATATCTCCTTAGAGCTTTAATTAATAATCAAAGGATATCTCTATACCCTACTATTCAATATACTCTGTGATCAAAGATCGTGATAAAGATAAACCCAACCAACTGTCACACGCTCACACGTCAATGTTGACTTGACAACTAAGGGAGCGTTCGTAAACCATTGTGCCGGTTGTACACTCGTGGTCGAGGAGAATCATGCTGTCTTTTTCTAATGCTAGTACTCTCACTACTAAAAACGGGATGGGTATAGCATGTTACTCTGACTGTTACTGCGCTTTTTGGTTTGCCACTATAGAAAAAAAAGTTAACTCAACCGGCAGTGCCGGCAATTATAGTTTGGCAAGGAAGTTACTCATTTCAACTAAAGACAAAGAAGTGTATTTTTTGATGTCCTCAAACTTTAGGGTCACAACATACTTAGCGGAATTCCTCGCGGAATTACCGGATGTAGCGGAAATTTGTCTATGGTAGCGGAAATTTGTCTATGGTAGCAGATTTTTTGTATGGAAGCCATAGACAAATTTCCGCTACCATAGACAAATTAAACATTTTGTCTATGAATTTCCGCTACTTCCGCTAATTCCGCGAGGAAAACCGCTAGGTGTGTGGTGACCCTTAGGAAGTACTAATAACTATTTACTGTACTAATAACTATTTTTTGTAGTGATGAGTTTTAATATGTAGTATAGCCTACCAAAAAATCAAATAAATCGCAAAGAACAAATTCAAGAAAATAATTAAAAAGTGAAAAAAATAAACCGCCATATTTCGAAAACTGACAAGTGTACATAGTTCTTCTTTTGGGAACAGAGCTTTGCCTACAAGGAGTATCTAAAAATAAAATAACTAGAACATTTGATAGAAAGGCAAATTTTGTATAGAAACACGGCTACAGCCTTTGCAAAGAATGTTCTCGTGTGGCAGGTGATCTGTTCATGTGGCAAACGCAATATACCATATTTTGCTAAAAGCAGTATTAGACATTGCAACGTGCAGGGCCCAATCTGTCAGGTTGGAAGGTGTAAAAGCGGTATTACACATTGCAACCTGCAGGGCCCAATCTGTTGTGTACCCTGCCTCTTCCTGCCCCTCCTTCAGCTCCCTACGGGCCCTACCTTCAATTACACCTTCCAACCTGACAGATTGGGCCCTGCAGGTTGCAATGTGTAATACCGCTTTAAAGGTAGGGCCAGTAGGGAGCTGAAGGAGGGGAGGGAGAGGCAGGGTACACAACAGATTGGGCCCTGCAGGTTGCAATGTCTATAGTATCCTCAAACCAAACAGACGACTGAGGTCATAGCGCTGTCTCCTTTACTTTTGCTGCGGCTGTGCAAGTGTGAAAGAGAAGTTTTATGACCGCAGTCGTCCGTTTGGTTTGAGGATACTATAATAGCCGTTTAAATGGAACCATAAAGGTGATATATACCTGGATGAGTGTCTTAAAAAATTATTGTTGCCATTTCTGGCCTGATTTGGCCACGTGTCACTACACGAAGAAAGCGATAGAGTGGTACAAAGCAAATAATGTAGACTTTGTTGAAAAACACCTCAATCCTCCCACCTGCCCGGAGTTACGGCCCATCAAGAAATATTGGGCTCGTGTGAAACAGAAGCTTTTAAAACATAAAAGTAATGCCACTTCAGTCGAAAACTTCAAGCGGAAGTGGAATGAAGCTTCCAAACTAACTAATCGCCGATGACGATGTACAAACCTTGATGGCAGGGGTCAAGGGAAAATTAACAAGTTTCTGGACTAAATTAACAAATCTTAAACTGATCTTTATGTGTAAATAATTATATTGAAAAGAATACCGGGTGTTTCCTGTAATAGGAGCAATAAATTAAAACGTAGATTCTACTCCTCAAACCAGACAACTTTTGTTCAGCAACTTGAAAAAATAACTTATTGTTTGATTTTTAGTACACTTTAAAGTTTATTCGAACACGCAATGTATTCGGAAATTGATTACGTCTGTAGGGTGACAAGACTGACAAGGTATGTCAATTAGATGAATTTTAACGTACATTGAAAATACTATTTAGTTTGTATGAAAAAGAGACAATCTAAAAAATCCATATTGTTAAAAAGTTGTTGAACAAAAGTTGTATTGTTTGAGGAGTAGAATCTACGTTTTAATTTATTGCTCTTATTACAGGAAACACCCTGTATAAAATAAAACTGGACTGGAAAATATGGTTAATTTTAATATTTAATATGGATTTGAATATTTAATTTTAATACTTAGTAGTTGTTTTTATATGCATTAGTTTGTTTTAGAGCAAAAATTAAAAGACCAAAAATAAGTTTATGCACTTAATTTTAATGAAAAATTCATTTTACAAATTTTAATACTCAATTATATGGATCAAAATAGTTTTAAAAATAAAATGATATCAGAGCCAGTTCAAGTAAATTATAGATCAATAGGATGTTTTATTCGGCTCTGGTAAAAATCTATACATAGTTCAAATAAAATGTATACATTATTGTAGGTACTCATTAAACGTAATAACTAAAAATATCTTATAACAAAAATTGCTAAGTGCCAGAGAAGGCTTTGAATGTGTCGAATACCAAATGCGGCTAAAAGGTGAGAATCGGCGGACATATTGCTTACCAGTTATTAACACTGTTCCCTAAAGTACACAAATCAATATGGACTCATCTTTCCTTGGTAACAGTTCATTGCAGCATTAAACGATGGAAGAAACCAGCAAGCGTCATGTTTACAGCTCACTCTACGAGGGTAAATCAAAAAGAAATTAGAATGGGTATGATATAGTCGTATTATTACAAGTTTCGTTTATTGGTTATATTATACCACTATTCAATACTAAATTGTATAAATAAGTAGGGATTTATTTACTCGTTTTTGTATAATCGATAAACGACAACAGGGTAAGAGGTATCGAAGTTTCCGTTAAATTTTCGCATGATTTTACGATTGTTAGGAACGATGTAGTCAAAATTCAGTTACAGATAAGACATTTGTTCTAACTACTAACGAAACAATCTATTTTTATGGTGGTTATAACGTGCGGTTCTTGAACGCATCATGGAGGGTTTATGATATGGGTGTAGACTCTTAAAAGAAATTCGCTGCACTGGCGATGAAATAAAAAATAAGGCAAATTATGACCTACTTAAGTTTTTTTTTTTAAATAGCACGTGGCAAAATTTTATTGTAAGATTAATGCACATTATGATACTATAGAGTTGGTTTAATAGAAAAAAAAATTATACTAATAACTTCAAGATTTCATACCCATTCTAATTTCTTTTTGATTTACCCTCGTAGACATAAAGAAAAAATGTCACCTTAACTAAAAGAACCTTTTAAACTAATATAACGATTATAAATATTTAATACTTGTTTCGTTAACTAAAAAAATTTGTGATGCAACGAATACGAATACGAATATTCGTATTCGGCGAATATCAGTGGTTTTACGAATATTCGTATTCGCCGAATATTTTTTAGGTATTCGTAAGAATTTCTAAGTAAGTATGATTTTTTTCTACCGACCTGACTACTACTATATACTTACGGTGGTGTTGTTTACATATTCATTATAATTGATTGCCAGACGTGTTTTTGCCTAAGATGAATTTTATTAATATTCCTAAGCAATAAAACGTAAAGTAAATGAAGGAAGCAGTCAAGAAAAAGTAAATAAGTGACTGAAGTGAGTGAAGTTTGGGAAAATTTCGGAAAATAAGACTTATTTTATAAACTTGGTGACGAAATCATTTACCTAGTGCGGCTCTTTGCCCTAACAATTTTTTACAAATCCAGTCCCAACTTATGTGTCCTGATTTGTAGTTTTTCACATTATTTATAAAAATGGTCGAAGTTACAGCAAAACTACCACTACAGTATAATAGGACGTTAGGACGTAAATTTTTCAAATTATGCATCGCGCAATTTGTGGTGCGATAAGTTTATTGCCATATAAGTCACATAACACAATACGACCCATATGAGCTCGACACTGGACGATCAAAAATTGTTTAGTTAGTCATGTGAGGGGCTATTGGCCAACTATTGCTACTTTTTTTACTAGACGGAGAGCTAGCGACTTCAGATATGACACAATAATGAGAGCGATGAAACTCCATTCGTTAGTTTGCTTTACTATGCTTATTTTTATGGATCTAGCAGCTGTAAAGTGGCGGGGACTCAAAGAATGCAAACCACTTCAAGAAAACAAATCCAAGAGTACTGAACTTATATTGAAGAAATTATATAAACAATTAGATTATATCATTGCCAAAAGTTTCTGTTTGGGGAAAATAGTGCAAAACGACGTAAAATGTAATTCATGGTTTGTTGCCTACTGTTTTGGTTTCCGCAATAATATGCAATGTTTTTTGTTCTAATGTGAACATATAAGCCCAGTTCTCTGTAACTGAGACAACTTCGGTAGTTTTTACCTATTTTGGTAGTACTATTATCAAACTCAAAGATTTTGCTAGTCTGTAACTCTGCCTCCACCCATTAAAAGCTGCCAGATGCCCAGATCTAGCAATAAGGATAGGTCTGCAATCTTACTAGACGGGTTTCGTTGCTCTCATTATTGTGTCATATCTGACGTGGCCAGCTCTTAGACCATATGGACATAGCACGCATTTAATGCCTTTCCTGCTAGTTTGATATTTTTTTTGTCTTCCATACCTACTGTGGTATGACGGAGTAATATTGCGCGTATTAATATGCGAGCAAAAAAATGGAAAAACCATAAGAAAAAAGAACATAATTAAATTTTATGTAAAGCCCAATGAACCCTAAATTTCCTGTTATTTAGGAACATAATAATTATTTGAGTGACAAAATATTTGCAGTTGGTGGCCTATGTTTTGTATGGGAACAACCGCAAAGATAAGTTTGTAATCTCTATTCGTATTCGTATTCGCAAAATAATAAAATTATAGTAATATTCGTAAAAGTGGTATTCGTTGCATCACTAAAAACAATATACGTCCATAAGACGTAATAGATGCCATGTTCAGGCAGATAACGTATGTTTGTACATACGTAAGTGGTTGTCAATATAAGCCCTAAATCAAAAGAAGAACGTTACTATTGACGTCTGTCATACTGGTACTTTTTGTTTTGCCTAGAAAATTCACTGATAGATCAGTTTCTAAAGAATAATCACGATGTTCAAGTAACTACGTATGATACGGTCTCATTCAAACAGATTTTTTGTTCACAAGCAAATATTTAGGTCAGAGAAGTTAGATCTAACTTAATTCTCTTCTTATAAATTAAATTCTAAACTGTCTAACAAATAAAAAAGTTTTGTCTTATTGCTATCATATAAATGTCTATCCTAAACCTATGTTTTTATTTATTTACTTTAATACATAAAAATATATCCGTATGCTAAGTAACTAGCTGCCGATCCATAGCTCTACCTTTTAGCCCCACTATCAATAAGTCAATAACACAATACCTAACTAGTTTCGACAATCTTAGTCGCAAATATAAAATAGCGTCCAAGAAGAGTATGGTGAATTCGTGTTTTTATACAAAGTAAGGTACATGTTTTGTACAGTGGGTTGCCATTTATTGAAAGCCATATCATCCTCGATAAAGCTCAAGTTGAATTGTCTACGCGCTGAGTCGCGGACGCGACGCGGGAAGCTCTCGGTTTGGCCACAGACTACCGAACTAACCCCCTTATTCATAAACGTCTCTCAGGCCTCAATTAGTTAATTTATGTTTTTCCTTATGACAGTTGTGTTTGTTAGAAACAAACAAAACATATATTAACTAATCGAGGCCTGAGACACGTTTATGAATAAGGGTAAGACGCAGATCTTGTGCCAACCACAGTCGGTAATCAATAATCAGTCACCTGATTTTCTACATTCTTATAGATGTGGTGGAACTACGAAATATCCTTCGACTACACGCTTAATCAATAGTTCAGTTGTCTCTGGCGCTAAGTTTGATCGTGCGAGACCGAACCGAGGCAGCGTCGCGCGACTAAGAGGCTCCACACATTTGTTCTAAATTAGCCGTGGCTACACCTGACGGCAAACGCACGCGCGGCCGCAATGTTTCGCACGAGACATTTTCACACTAGCCGAGCTGCCGCGCGCGGCAATTTCCTCGCGTGGCGGTGCGTCAGGTGTAGAAACGGCTAATTATAATAGTAACTCCTAACTACAGATAAAAATATGACTACTGAATTTTGTCTATAGTTAGTTAGTAATGTTGTCTACTGACTCCCCAGACAAAAACGCAGAAGGTATAGACAATATTCATAACAACAGACCGAATTCAGACAGTCATGAATGTTTTAGCTGTGGTTAAGAATTGATATCATCAGTAATCGGAATCACCGGTGTGAAACGATAACAAAACGTGTAGGGGACAAGTTTCAACCAAGAAAAATACGAATATTTTTATTAAACTGGTCTAGAATCTCTAATTTATAATGTGTGGGTACAGGGATATGAATATTTTTATGGCTGTTAAGCACCGTTTTATGTCAGCTTGACAAGTTTTGTTATCGTTTCACTCTGGTGATGCCGATCACTGGATATCCTGATTTGAGCGTAGTGTGTGAAGCGGCTAAGCGGGGCGGCAACCTCTCGAGCCGTGGCGCTATTCGAAGTTGGAGTTGAACATGTTGATGTTGAGGTCCTCGAAGGCGGCGCCGCCGCTCTGGTCCAGGATCTGCAGCATGTCCGACAGCTCGTGCGGCGCCGCGCCCTCGCCCCCGCCACCAGCGCCCGCGCCGCCGCCCTGCCACGACCACATGCCTGCCAAACGGACAATACAGGTTAGCAGAATACAAAAAGCGATCCTTGCAATAGAACGTTATTTTATTAGGCGTGTCTACGCCTAGCGCACCGCCTCGCGAGGAAGTTGCCGCGCGAGGCAGCTCAGCATGCGTAGCCGCAATGACTCGGACGAGGCACGACCACACTAACCGAGCTGCCTCGCGCGGCAACTTCCTCGCGAGGCGGTTCGCCAGGTGTGGACACGCCTTTTCATAGCCTTGTTTTGCCGCCTATCAACGAACACGTACCAGCGGAGCTACTATTTGTATTCGTATATCAATATTAACTAATTCTGCGCCAATGTAGAAGTGGCGGCGCGTCAAAACTTGTTATGGGTAAATCGGAGTAATTTTTACTTTCCTTCTTTTCAACAGCTCCTATAGGAAAACTACTCAAATGTCTGAAACTTAGGCAAGCCTGCATGAATCGAAGTCTATAGATGCCCTCAATACTCAAGACCAGCCAAGTCAATCAGTCAGATGTCTTCCGCTACGCTTCTTCAAATGGGGATAGGCGTAAAAGTATCCGCTTTGCAACTATGACTCCTGTGTGTCGGATCGCTTTCCCGTTTCGGTCGGATGTTTTTCAACCGATTTCAAGATTTCGAAGGAGGTTCTCAATTCGTCGGGATCTTTGTGTTTGCTTTTTTTTATGTATGTTCACCGATTGTTGGAAGACGGCTGGACCGATATTGAGAAAAAACCCAGCCAAGTACAATTTAGAATTCAGACTACCGCGTTTAATTAGCGTGTGAGAGCGCGCGCGTCGCGCCTGCATCACGCTCGCAGCCCGCCCGGGCCGCGCTCACAGCTGGCGCGCATCGCGCTCTCATCGCGCCCCGCTAACAAAACGCGGCAGTCTGACCGAGCCTTAATATACTAGGGTACTGACCGCGGGTGGTGGTTGTGGTGGTAGTGCGCGGGCGGCAGGTAGGCGGGCGCTGTACTCGTGGCTCTCTATGCTGGGGTACTGACCGTGGGCGGGGTGCGGGTGGTGGTTGTGGTGGTAGTGCGCGGGCGGCAGGTAGGCGGGCGCTGTACTCGTGGCTCTCTATGCTGGGGTACTGACCGTGGGCGGGGTGCGGGTGGTGGTTGTGGTGGTAGTGCGCGGGCGGCAGGTAGGCGGGCGCTGTACTCGTGGCTCTCTATGCTGGGGTACTGACCGTGGGCGGGGTGCGGGTGGTGGCTGTGGTGGTAGTGCGCGGGCGGCAGGTAGGCGGGCGCTGTACTCGTGGCTCTCTATGCTGGGGTACTGACCGTGGGCGGGGTGCGGGTGGTGGTTGTGGTGGTAGTGCGCGGGCGGCAGGTAGGCGGGCGCTGTACTCGTGGCTCTCTATGCTGGGGTACTGACCGTGGGCGGGGTGCGGGTGGTGGTTGTGGTGGTAGTGCGCGGGCGGCAGGTAGGCGGGCGCTGTACTCGTGGCTCTCTATGCTGGGGTACTGACCGTGGGCGGGGTGCGGGTGGTGGTTGTGGTGGTAGTGCGCGGGCGGCAGGTAGGCGGGCGCTGTACTCGTGGCTCTCTATGCTGGGGTACTGACCGTGGGCGGGGTGCGGGTGGTGGTTGTGGTGGTAGTGCGCGGGCGGCAGGTAGGCGGGCGCTGTACTCGTGGCTCTCTATGCTGGGGTACTGACCGTGGGCGGGGTGCGGGTGGTGGTTGTGGTGGTAGTGCGCGGGCGGCAGGTAGGCGGGCGCTGTACTCGTGGCTCTCTATGCTGGGGTACTGACCGTGGGCGGGGTGCGGGTGGTGGTTGTGGTGGTAGTGCGCGGGCGGCAGGTAGGCGGGCGCTGTACTCGTGGCTCTCTATGCTGGGGTACTGACCGTGGGCGGGGTGCGGGTGGTGGTTGTGGTGGTAGTGCGCGGGCGGCAGGTAGGCGGGCGCTGTACTCGTGGCTCTCTATGCTGGGGTACTGACCGTGGGCGGGGTGCGGGTGGTGGTTGTGGTGGTAGTGCGCGGGCGGCAGGTAGGCGGGCGCTGTACTCGTGGCTCTCTATGCTGGGGTACTGACCGTGGGCGGGGTGCGGGTGGTGGTTGTGGTGGTAGTGCGCGGGCGGCAGGTAGGCGGGCGCTGTACTCGTGGCTCTCTATGCTGGGGTACTGACCGTGGGCGGGGTGCGGGTGGTGGTTGTGGTGGTAGTGCGCGGGCGGCAGGTAGGCGGGCGCGGGCGGCGAGCGCGCGGGCGAGCCGTCCGCCGCCGGCGCCGCGCCCGCCCCGGCCTGCGCCGCGGGCGCCTCGCCGCTGTACGCGTAGCTCTCGCCGCCGGCTCCGCCGCTCTGTAGGACAACACTCAAAGGTTACTATTAATGTTTACATTGTTTCAGTAAACACATTGAGAGAACTACAGAAGGATCGATTTAGTTACAAAGTTTATTAGCTGATGTTAATTACCGGTCGGAGCGTGGTCCAGGTGGTAACAGGTGGCGTGTTGGCGACGCGGTGCGGCGAGTAGTCGGGCGCGTAGTGCGGCGCGTAGCCCGCGCCCGCCGCCGCCACCGGCGCCGCGCCCGGCGACCGCGTGCCCGCCGCGCCCATGCCCACGCCGCCGGCTGCGATACATACTCACATCACATTTACGTTATTGTTTACACCGGATATCCCCAAACTACGCCCATAGGTCAGTCCAAAAGAGCTAAATTCCATACAATCTGGCCCGTTAAAAGGAAGCGAAAAGTTTAATTTTTTGTTTAAAACTAAAGCTGGCTATGTTTAAAATGAACTGAAAGGGTCGCCATCCGATGCGGGGCGTTAATGATGACAACTGGTTAGCTTAGGAGTTCCGATATATTGTGTTTCAATCAAATGATATGAATACACACTACAAATTCCCGGCGTATACCCGATGTAAACTGACTTGAGTTCGAACAGTTCACTGAGTCTTAGCTTGTAATAAGTTAGCAAACATGTGAAGCTAGTCTACAGAAACAACATGGTAGTCAGATCAGATTGCACTTTACCATGCGGCGCGTGATGCTGCTGGTGTAGCACGGGCTGCGCTGCCTGGTACACGTCGCGGTGCCGCAGGTGGTAGTCGTAGTTCTCCTCCGGCGGCGCCTCGCTCGCGCTGCCAGCGACCGGCTGCTAGAGGTAACATGAGTCCTACCAGGCGGCGCGTGATGCTGCTGGTGTAGCACGGGCTGCGCTGCCTGGTACACGTCGCGGTGCCGCAGGTGGTAGTCGTAGTTCTCCTCCGGCAGCGCCTCGCTCGCGCTGCCAGCGACCGGCTGCTAGAGGTAACATGAGTCGTACCAGGCGGCGCGTGATGCTGCTGGTGTAGCACGGGCTGCGCTGCCTGGTACACGTCGCGGTGCCGCAGGTGGTAGTCGTAGTTCTCCTCCGGCGGCGCCTCGCCGCTCGCGCTACCCAGCGACCGACTGCACAATGAAAACAGTTAAAGCTTTTTTAAGTTGGGTTTAAGAAAACTACTTCGCTCTTTAAGCCTTTGACCGCCAAGACAGCAAATCACGCGCACGGAAAGTCGTATCCTAAGCGCCAGCGCATGATATCACGTCCAAAAAATAATTGACTGGACTCGCGCGCCCTGACGTCAATGGCACGACTTTTCTGTCCGATGCTTGTTGCTTGATGATCAAACAGCTAAAGGGTGTCGAGATTACGCGAAAATAAACCGTATTTCTTTGAAATAAAGTTCAAACATAGTGGGAAATAATTATTACCTATCTCAGCTTTTTTTAAATGCTTAATGACATTAGTCCATAGATATACCACCCATAGATCTGACACGGAACTAATAATACCAAGATAGAACGGGATGGTCTTATTACACTTTCGATAGATACGGCAGAGAGGTGCTATTTTCGTTGGTCCTTGTCATAGTTTCTATTACCCTCCACGCGTTACTTCTAGCAGTGGAGGGTAACAAACAGATATAATGCGCGATTTCTTCAAGAATTTCTGTGATTGCTACGAGAAAAGCTGTTAGTTTTCCTAGAAAGTTGTGTCGGCTAAGGAAAACATTGGTAAATTGTTCTGTTTTATACTGTAGAAGTGATTATGGGCATCTATATATCTATCCCTTACGGGGGTACACGTGTGCGGGCTCTAGTTAATGCTTGCTTTGAGCATTAGTCATTAGGTTAACGATTGCATACGGGCATTTTATAGTAATAATAATTTAAAAAAATAGTTCACCAGATAACAGTACAAAAACGCTGATTCGCTTTGTAGAAATTTGCAGACGTTGACATTTACTTGACGGTGGCGAGGGGTCAAAGTTATTCGTATAGGCAAGACGTGAACTATTTTGGCACCGATCTTCATAAGCTATAGAAAAACCTCTCAACTGCCTGAAAGCAAGCCGTTGGGAAACGAGTTCTACGTCACTGCTACTTAAAGAAATAAAAAGACAGTCATTT
This sequence comes from Pammene fasciana, assembly GCA_911728535.1. Lineage (NCBI taxonomy): Eukaryota > Metazoa > Arthropoda > Insecta > Lepidoptera > Tortricidae > Pammene > Pammene fasciana. The sequence goes on along the minus strand of OU452276.1, from coordinate 11,638,221 downwards.
CATATGTAGAAACTGGAGATACTTTTAATAAAAGGCTACTCACTTTGCTAGCGTATTTGTGCAGACAATATATTCGACATCGTCGTTGTACGGGTTCAAAAATGCGAAGGCTGACGTCCTCAGCCAAATCCAATCCCTAGATTTGGTACGAAACCGGTACATCAGGGATATGATCTGACCTTTCAATTTTAATACTGAAACAAAAAAAAAAGAAAAATAATCGAGAGAAATATATCAAGAAAAATTGCGAGAATGAAGCGGGTCACAAAACACGAGGGCCACTAAGGCTGGAAACTCAGTTTGGCAAGCTATAATGAAAATCATCAAAATTTATTACATTTGGCAACCAACTCTTTGATGGCACATTTTTCAACTTATTCAAAAGGATAGTTATGATATACGTGGGGCGTTCAAATAATTCTCGGTATCGGTATTAAAAATGGGCGATATGTAAATTGTTATATTTTAATTAAAATATGCATACTTTTGTTACTTGCAAATACTTATTAACGTCATTCAATTGTTTTATTTTACAACTCTAATAATAATTTAACCTTTGCTGGTCAAATTGTAACCCTTCACTAAGTCGTCATTAGGTCGTGATTTTTATGTAGTTGTTTTTTAACATTAGAGAATGAGAATTAGTACTCAAAAGTTAGGGCTGAATAACAGAGGAAGCGGTTATCAGTTAGAAGGTTCTGAAGCATAATTCCTGTTGCAATTTCGTTATTTTTATTCTTCAGATTTTTTAAATATCTTTCCATAACTATACTCGAAACTGGAATTCAAGGCCAAAAAATCTACGACAGATACGTTAGTGTCATAACCATCATTGTCGCTTATGTCACTGTCAAGTAAACTTTTCAGGTTTCGCCAACCTTTTTATAATATGCTGCTTTATATTGGCCAAAATTATCGTATTATTTTTTCTGTGACATTATCTAAAGAGTGGAGCGTAAGCGAAGTGAAGTACTTACAGGCGTACGGATACAACGGAACTGTCAGCTGGCTACCTAGACGTCTCTGCATTTCGATATATTTTTAATTTTAAATAATTGTTCCACGATAACTTTATAAAATTTCTTGGGGATGCAGCTTAGATAAATAATATAATTTGAGTGTTCAAATATGACTAGATTGATCAAGGCGTTATGGAGCTTAGAAGGCGCGAAAAAATCATCATAAAGTGTCTTGTTATATTGGTCCACTCGTTTGCATGTAAATCACGAGTTCTCGGTTCGAAGCGGGCTACTAGTTAAAATAAGGTTTTTGTAAAAAAACGTAGGTAAGAACTTTTGTCGCCGACTGTACTCTACTTTCAACAGTAAACTAACACGGAGACAATTCTAACGAACATATTAAACACGAGAAGGTTTCGTTTTTGACTTGATGTAGTTCTTAACTTAGTCGTAAATTATTGTACCAAATGTTATGAATACCCGAAGTAATACAAGTGCAATACCAGCTTTGCAACCAAAAATCACGGATGTTTAACTTTTTATTAGGGCGTCTTTTATTTATGTAAAATAAGTAAATACAATTACTTCTTTAAGTTATAGGATTCAAATTACCAACAAATAAATTATGTTAGCGTGTTTTTAATAAAAAAGGGAATATACCATTGTACAAACATTTTACTGCAGTGGCAACATTGTAGTAACTTTTTTGGCCTTGAATTACAGTTTCAAGTATATGAATGAATAATGAATAATGATATACAACTGTTCAAAAATATTTAAGCTTAATTGCTAAAAGCTAATGTCCCAGTATTTATTTGTACGCCTCAATAATACTGGAAAAGGCCGTAAAAGCACCCTATATTATAATTATGGTGATAGACCTGGGGATTGAAAAAAAAATTTGCACAGGTAACTTGTTCTTTCAATCATGGTGATATGAGGTTTCATTTTCAATAACAATATTTTTGTTAAGTGCATCAGGAGCTTCTCCACACCGCTCCAAATAATTACAAAACTGTCTCTTATTATTACCGTCTGTAAAAATGTTCATACCAATGTTTTTTGTTCAGCTATCGTAGAAAAACAAATGAATAACGCAGATATTTTTTCTCTCTAATTGAATGTTGATTAGAGCCATAGTATAGTCCACATTAAAGGAATATCATTGAGAGGATGGTTGATACCGAGGACTTATTGAACGTCCCTCGTAGTCATTTATTTTTCTTCAATTCGTGCTTAAGCGTATCGGCGTAAGTTCATTTCATACAAACAGATAGTTTGACTGACGTAGGTTCACTGACCTTGATCGAAGTTGTCCCTCATATGCTGCTGGTCCTCCGGGTGGTAGAACTCGTAGCACAGCTTGCCGAGCAGGTCGGCGGGCGCGTAGCCCAGCACTTGCGCGGCGCGCTGGTCCGCGAACGTGAAGCGGCCGTCCACGGCGTGCCGCGACACGAACTCCACGCCGCCGCTGCACAGGCTGCCCTCGGCCGCGTTCGGCGTCGACGTCACCTGCGTTCACACCCAACTTACAAAACTCACATTGTAATAATCCTACTACTAACCATATCTTTGTATATGTTTCCTCGATATAGTAAAGGGCTCCTGCGAGTTGGCTTCCAAATCCAGCTCCCAAATCCGGAACACCACATAATTTTTCCGTGATGCCGTAATATACCCAAATGATTACCAGTGCCACCTGAAGGTTAAATAGGTGATGTTCTAGTCTAGATAACATCTTTGTTTATATCATCGTCGGTTGTTAAATTATTATTTGTATTTGTTACATAATTACTCGTTTAATCACTCCTATAGCAGGGGAGCATGATGATAATCGTAAAAAGAAAAGAAAAAAGTTTATGTAATGTATATATTTTCATCGGTGGGGGTAACTTCTATATGCTTTCAAAGATTTTAAACAAACAAAAGTTCATATGTATTTACTCGAACGCGTCAGATATTGAAACTGGAGGCTTCTGACGCGTCACTGATGATGCAGTATGCGTGCCCACCAACCCTCCACCCCACCAACCAACCCACCAAAGGCGCTGGCTAAAAGTGGTTTAGGGAGATTTCCACTGGTTGTAAGACACACCATATCCTTAATCTAACGCGCTCGAATAATTGCAAAATCCCGTTCTAAGGCTCCCCTACCACTAGTCTAATGCTGTTTCTTCGACGTGTCATATACTTTCATTTTGTTTAATTATTTTATTACTAGATTATTAATATTATTATAGTCCTGGAATTTTTTGGACGCGTTTTGAAATACTAATTCCGTGGTTTCTATACCTTAGTAATTTTTTTTTTATACAGTTGCTCAAAAAAGTGCTTTTCTGGTAGTGGTTTAGCGTGCGGAATGTTCTATTTCTCGCACTAGTGCTTTTTACTTTTCCAGGCTATCGAGTCCAACACGAGTTGTTGGCTTACAACGAAATCTGAGAGCTGTGTTTTGATATCTGAATTTCAAACAAATAATTGCATAGATTTTAGACACAGTAAACATCTTATGAATTAATTGTCTTTTGTATTAAATCAGGTGAAATAATGTGTTTTCTGCAAAGTTTTAAACAAAAAATATTGTTACAAATTTTATCTCTTAGTATAATTAGGACTCATAGTCATAAGTTATGTGCGTCATAATAGGCTTCAAAGTATCACGTTTAGGGCGGATCAACTCCAGAGAACAGGTAACGATTTTCATATAAAATTGAAGGCCTAGGCCGGGAAGTAATTTTTTTTTAATTTCCATTCCACATATGTTTGTGGCACAGGATCATGGCATTCAGCCATTTAAGGTTATAAGCGATATTTACTTTTTGGTTCATTTGACATTCTGCCACTACTTTCACTGACATTCAGCGAATAAGCATTGTCATACAACGTGGCAATGCGGCCAGCCTTCTGGGCACACTACCCATTGGTAGCGATTTAGGATATATTTATTATTTGTAGACTAGTTTTAATTTATAGTATTATTATTTTTATTTAGAGTAATTATTTAATTTGCAACTACTTATGCATATCAAAAAAAAACAATAATTATCATAATATAATTTTTTCCAATTTTTTTTTTGTTTTTTGTAAAAGTTTTTTTTGAGAATTTTTTTTTTGTAATTTTTTATAGGCAATTTTTTTTTACCAAAAAAAATTTTTTTTTGTTTTTTTTTTGCTTTTTTGGAACTTTTTTTTGCATTTTTTTTTTGTAATGTTCTGAATTTATGCAGTCACCATATACATTATTAATACAAGTTTACGAGTAGACTTTTGCCAGTTTTGCCTTACGTATGTCGGAAAAAAAATTGCATAATTTTCATATTTATTTCATTGCATGTTTGAGAAAAGCACTATACATACCTCGGCGTGAAAAGGGGTTGCCAGCCTCGTAACTATCCGTCCTCGCTATTCTCGGCCGTCTATATAACTCAGCCGGCAACCCCCTACTTCCCGCCCTCTGTAGTAATGTACTATTATGTAACTGTAACGTAATAGGGGTCCTTAAAACACGAGTGTGGTTTTATGAAACGAACGAAGTGAGTACACACACATACACACACACTAAACACACTGCACACGACACACACACTGCTACACTGCACATACACTGCTTTATTTATCTACACACATATTATAAACCCGAAATGATGATTGAATGACTGCCATTGCACGGATTGCACTGCCATCGTCATGGCCAACTCGATTGTGCCGGCGGTCGGGAGGCGTGTGCCTGCGGGCGGGGCCCAACCGGATTTTCATAATGATATCGAATTTTTGCTTATTATTTGATAATAATGACATCGTTACAGATAAGACATTTGTTCTAACTACTAACGAAACAATCTATTTTTATGGTGGTTATAACGTGCGGTTTATGAACGCATCATGGAGGGTTTATGATATGGGTGTAGATAAAGATATACAAAGTAAAAAAAAAGTGAAATATGCTGGATTTTTATTACTTCACTTGAAAGTATTATGAACTAGCTTTTGCTCGCGACTTCGTCTGCGTGGAATTAGTAATCCCCCGTTAAGGAATGAAATCTGGATATCAACTATTTGATATATTATTATTCCCCCGGTTATTGATTCCCCCATAAAAACTTTCAACCCCGTTTTTACCCCCTCAAGGGTTGATTTTCGGGATATAAACTATCATATATTGTTTCCCGGGGCTCAAACTATCTATGTACCAAGTTTCATCTTAATCGTCGATTCAGCGGTTAATAATTCGCCATACAAACTTTCAACCCCATTTTCATCCCTTCCAGGGATGATTTCGAGATAGAAACTATCCTATGTCCTTTGTCGGAACTAAAACTATCTATATACAAAATTTCATCAAAATCCGTTCAGCCGTTTTCACGTGATGCGCGGTCAAATAAACAGACAAACAGATGAACAGACAAAAATTCTAAAACTGTTGGAACTGTTATCGATTCTAATTAAGTATCCCCAGCCAACTTTTTTTCGAATATCTTCCATGTACAGACTTTCCACCCTCTTCAGCTTTATTATATGTATAGATATACAATATTAATTATAATTTGAAAAGATTTTTTTTAATACAGTTGCTCAAAAAAGTGCTTTTTTTTTTAGTGGTTTAGCGTGCGGAAAGTTTGATATCGCGCACTAGTGCTTTTTACTTTTCCAGCCAATCACAGCTAATGACAGTGACAGACAGCCAATCACAGCGCCGCACCGCACCGCGCGGAGCGTTCGGATACATGTACTAAAGTAACCTCAAAGTGAATAATTGACAATTTTATAATTTTTTCGCAACTGTATTAAAAAACGTCGTTCGATACTCGTGCGTAAATGTATATCGAAATGTACTATTATCAATCATAGGTTTTCTTAGAGCCTTAGTCTAATTCGGACCGTTGAAATCGCGCATTTTTTTTAATTTGAAAAACTTTAATCTTATGTTATTTTTAGTGATTTTAATTGAAATAAACACTGCTTTATACTTAGTTTTGAACTTAAAAGAATAGTTTAATATAGTGGAGTGCGCTATTTTGTGATATTTAAATTTAAACAGTAATGCCAATTCATTGACCCGTGATTTGGCTGATTGACCGAAGGAAATGTTATCTGTATAAAGCTTGAACACAGTAAAATGTGGGCACATAAAGTAACAAAAATAAAAATGTTAGGGAACATATTTCAAGGAAATTTTTATTGCATTTATTTACTAGACTAATAACCATTTTGACAAATATATACAATTATTAAATTTGCTTTCTATATGCCATACTGCGTGCTTTACGTCGAATCCGGCTCATTAAGTCTTGCACAGCACTATCAGGATATCTTTTGCAAGCCCATCTCCATTTGTTTTGCAATTCAGCTGCCGATTTAACTTCTCCGCCTCCTTTTTTTAGAATCCCTTTCATAATTTAATTGCCCAATATTCTTCAATCGGCCTCAGTTCAGGACAATTTGGAGGATTGCACTCTTTAGGTACCACTGCGACATCGTTATATTTATACCACTGAAGTACTACTTTATAGTAGTGACAGCTCGCAAGGTCTGGCCAAAATAATGGCTGTGAGCTATGACTGCGTAAAAAGGGCAGTAGACGCTTTTGCAAACATTCTGTTTTGTAGATTTCACCGTTTACTGTACCTATTGTTACGAATGAACGACTTCTTTTACCACAACTACAAATAGCTTGCCATAAAAGGATTTTTTTGGGAAACTTCGATCTCTTTTTTATCTTGCAATCTTCTGGGGCATCCTTACGATTCTTAGAAGTATAAAATTCTTGCCCCGGTATCTGCTTGAAGTCTGCTTTGATGTATGTTTCATCATCCAATACGATGCATCCAAATTTTGTCAAGTAATTGTCGTACAACTTTCGTGATCTCTGTTTTGCAGACAGATTTTGCTTAACGTCGCGATTGGGTGCAGCTTGTGCTTTGAACGACTTTAATCCAGCTCTAGACTTAGTTTTCTGTACATATGACTGCGACATTTTAACCTTTTTTGCGACATCACGGGACGATAACTTCGGATTCGCTGTAAAAAGTCGCAAGCCATGGGCTTCTTTTTTTTTATCCTTTGCGCCTTGCTTACCTGCACTTCCCGGCTTGCGATCTACTGTCAATCGTTCTCGGAACCTTTTTAAAACTAAACATACGGAAGATTGCGGTAATTTTATAAGTTTTGCTAATGCCCTATAACTTAAATGGAGATTTTCAGTATGTTTGCGCAAAATAATTTCACGTTTCTTGTGTTCAGAGCTCGCCATCGTGAAAACAAATGATCAAAGTGGAACGCTCTCATAATAGTTTTTATTCATGATATCAAATAGTTTTTATTTATAATACTAAGAAGTTTCCATATTGTATAAATAAAAATATATAAACATTTACTTGTGCCCACATTTTACTGTGTTCAAGCTTTATGAACTTCGCGGTACGTTGTGTGAAAATAACTTGATTGAAGCTAGATCATGCGATCTCAATTTAGTTTGGATTGTGTGTTTGGATTGGAACAAGTGATTAATTCAAGTTATGTGATGTAAAATACATAACGCACTCTGAGTTTTTCCAAGAACCACGAAAAGCACTAGACCCGCTCTTTCTTACAAGTAAGTAGGTGGCTATTGTATAAAATGAGCTGTTCTGTATTATTTTTGCTTAGTATCGCTTTTATTTATGTACTTTTATCGCTCAGTAGATATATTTAATAAGTTACATTTTCGACTAGGTGACGTTCGTGTAAACATTTGTGGCTGTAGGTGTAGAGAGTAACCTCAAAACTCATACTTATATTCTCGAAATTTTTTCGCAACTAGAGCAGATGCCCCGGTTTTGGCCACTTTAAGGAGAGTTTGTCTATTCAGACGTCCGTCATTTTGTGTCAATAAGGAATTATGACACTTTTTTTGTACTAAGTCAGTGAAAATATATTACTTTATTTATATGAATCTCCGCTGTTAAGATTCTGACATTAGATCAATTTTTTTTCTTTAGTGAAATGTCAGAAACGGGTCCAGGAGCCAGTTTTGGCCACTTTTTTCCATGGCCCCTGACAGCTGAATAACAACTTATACATGACAGATGACAGTGCCATCTGTACTGCCATTTTTTACTCTTATATTAACCATAGACTTGTAAATTTGTCTATACCTTGATAAATTTGAAAATGGCCAAAACCGGCACAGTGGCCACAACCGGGGCATCTGCCCTATATTAAAAAACGTCGTTCGATACACGGACGGAATGTCATTCTTCACTCGTCCCGAGCTTTGCCACTCGCCTGGGGCTCGTGGCCAAATGTCTCGGAACTCGTGGAATAATGACATCCTTTCCGACCTAGTATCGAAATGTACTATTATTAGAAAAGTAACGGGCAATTTCGCCAATGTATTTTTTTTTCAGTCATATCAAGGAATTTTTTGAATGAGACTACTTTTATCCATTATTAGTGAAGATACATAATGGCGAATTTTAAAATCGTTTTCCTAATTCGCACTACGACAACCGCACGCTTCTACTAATCTAAGTATACACCCTTATAAAACTTGATTATTTAGTGTACGGTAATAGAGTAATAGGTTATAGCAAAACTGACCTGCAGGCGCCCGATGGCGACGAGGCAACAGTGAGACGCGTGCAGCTCGTCGTCGACGGGTCGGTCCATCTGCATGCCTGGAAACAAGTCTAATGTCCCATAGCAAATAACATTATGTTCTTTAATGTAAACAACATAATCATTATAAACTTTCATTTATAACACGTACGTTTGATAGGGCAATGTCTAAACTTTTCAGAAGCCTTTGCGAGTACAAACAATTGATCTAAAAAATTGAGAAAAATAATGTCTCGCGCAGCCATGTTGCTTATTTGAGCATAATAATGTGTTCCCGATTTATAAAATAACGATGTAGATGTGTATATTAAGAGCGCGAGCGTCTTTACGTTTGTTACTCAGAATGCAAAATCTCAATTTAGTTGTAACCTTGGGAAGAGGTAAAATTTAAGTTGTACGAGTAAGCTTGGATTCTGATTAATAGAGACAGGGACTGATGAAACTAAATTATAACTTGTGAATATCACTTAATCAATAAATTCCGGATATAAATAAAAATTGAAATTATATGGGCATTTTCAATGTTGATAAATGATAACTATGCTTTTGACATCGAAAGTCAAATTGGGTAAAGGAGAGCGGTCGGTTGCACCAAATTGTGTGTCATTTATAATGTATAGGAACTATCATAGTTTTCAGCTGAGGACCGTTGATCAGTCCTCCAAATGTGGTTCGTGCAACTGGCCCTTAACCCATGAATGAAACGATGAAAATGGCCATAAACAGAAAAGCAAAAGTTGATGAATATGATGGGTACCTGTGGGCGGCCAATTCTTGATGTAGCCGGTGCAGTGTACGACCGCGTAGTTGTGTCCGTCGTGCGAGGGCCCCAGAGAGTTGCGCGCGCGCAGGCGGCCGAGGTGCGCGCCCTCGGCCGAGCCGCCCACGCGCATGCGGCAGATGAAGCCGCGCCGCGACCCCATCACCTGCCGCATGGACGCTGCACACAACACACATTACTGTATCGTCGAATACAGGAGTTCCTAACCTTATACGCGTCTAGCTAGCCCCATCCGGCAAAAACAATCTCAAATAAGCAATTTTAAAAAAACAACAACATACATTAACAATTACACGTTTATTTGGCCAATCGGCACTTATTTACATTCAAATACAATGTAAGGGCGTCATTTGCATCAAAACGATAACGTGGAAATTGTAGTCTAAAGTTTTACGGGCTGTAAAAAAACATAGTCCAATTGGGACATTTTCAAAGTCAAAATTACCTTAATACTGGCTCCTTTGCCCCCGTGGCTTTGGCATTTTTTTTTAATGGCATCGGGCTTTGGCATTGTGAGTGACGTTTTTTCATATGATGTATGGTGGTCAAAGAGTAAAATGGAACTACGTCATGAATAATTAACATTTATAATAACTTGGTTAATATACTTACATTGATGTCCTTCTTTCTTGACCGTTCCGGTTTTCAGATCTAGGATGCGTCCTGTGTTTTGTGGTTCCTGAGTACTCAACTGCTCTCGCACCTTCTCGGTATCCTCTGGATGCACATGGTCATAGAATGACGAGGAATACCATTCACCCTAAAAAAAGCCGGTGCTATTATTATGTTACATTAAATGAAGTTTTTGGGCCACCGAGGGGACTAATAACACGTACCCTTTCGTGTATGAGATATACCTCTCGTCTATAAGCTAACATATTATTAATCAAGTGCCAGAAGAATTCGCGTTTTGGAGTCCATTGAGGTCTTTCATTAGGCCTCAGACTCTTACGCGACCAGCGGAGCGACGAGCGCCCGTTGCTCCGAGCGGCACGATCAAATTATACAATAGACTTGGATGAATCTGTTTTGGACGAAAGCTGTGGGCGCGCGTCGCGTTTCAGACGCGTTGCAGCCGCAATTCACACCACCGTCGAGCGCTCTAACTACATCGAGACACCAGACCAGAGAAAATACAAATAATTGCTGGATCTAAATGTAGCATGACGACTTCTGAAGTGTGAAATTTAATCAGTTTTCGTTCACATACCTGAGAATAGTTAAGTACTGGAGCTATACTGTCGCTGACGTAAATGACGCGGCCAGAATCACAACTGACGACGAACAGGAACCCGTCTGCCGCTTCAAGGATTAAATGCTTGAGTTCTTGGTCAGTTAAAAAGGATGGCTTGTATGTGCCATCCGTGGAAGTATTTCCTGTCCCTACAATAATACGAAAACTATTAATATGAATGCATTGCAATGCATTTACGTATAATTATTACATCACATTTTGAACTTATAAAAGGTTAGGACCAGTAAGAGCAGATAGCAGGTATTAAACTGACTGAGCACGTAAAAATTGTCTCGGAAAATTTTGCTACTTTCCTTACTAATAGCCGATGGTGGTCAAAGATATATCTAATATATTCCATCCCATATGGTTAATTTGATCCCGATCCATGTACCTACAACACAACTACATACGTCTCTAAATATTCATCAAGACTTCATGGCTGTGTTTACTTCTCTCATCATCCCTCATCCCTTTTAATATGATCAACTGCCATACCATATGAGCATGTCCGGTTTGTATGTAAGCCAACGCGGGCTATGTTACGACTATACGAAAACTGTTACGTTGATTAGAATAAGAGCTTACCTCTCAACGCTTTCATATGAGCCACTGCCATACGCAGTATGGTCAGCTTGTCGGGCTTGCGAGCCAGCGCGGAGCATGTTGGGACCATGTCCGACAACTCGGTTATGTACGCCGTCATCTTGTTTCTTCGTCGTCGTTCAATCTCACAGTGGTTCTCACGACTAACAAAAATAACATATGTATTAGACAAGTTGCGAGCGCGAGCGAAGAGCGAAATATATTAATGTTATTGTTAGTGGGGTAAAATTAATAGAGATTTATAGGTATTTAACTAGTGAAAATGTTTAACCGATAGACTTTATAATTACTTCTATGATTTAACCAAAGCAGTAATTTACATAAAATGACATTAATTATAATTAGTTATGTAGTTTAAGTGAATTATGTAAACCCATTATAAGGGAAGACTGGGACGAGTAAGTTTTACAGTTTCTAGTTCAAGAGTATATTCGCGTCGGATATGATTGTACATCCTTTCATAATCATAACATAATTCGTATATTATATCGGCTCATCGTCTGACAATAGATTTGGTAAACGATTGCCACTAGTAATTTAGTTTGATTTTTCACGGATATTGATCGCAGATTTCGGTTAAGGTCACATTTAGTGTCCGCCAGTCCGACAATGCCGTAGAAACCATGACCGTCACCGTCAAGAAAGTGTAAGGGCGGCCTTGATGTAACTATTTTTATTTTCGTGATTTAGGTCTACCTCTATTAAGGCGGTTGGTGAGAACTGTAGGGTGTACCGTCACGTGCTACAATTTTCTCACACACTCCTATCTTTCCGCCGCCTTCCTCCCATCTCAGGAATAAGATATAAATAGCTGTTTTGTGAACTAAACCATATTTTCAAGCCAGACAGAGTTGTGCATCGTACCTAGGCAAAGTTGTAGCACGTGACGGTACATCCCAAATGTATGTGTGACGTCATGTGTCGTCAACCGGTCTTCGTGCGAGTACTTATGTTGCGCCAACAAGAACCAAGTCTCTGATTGAGTGAGTGAGCATTCAGTGGTAGATAACTTTTTATAGCTAAACAGATCTCGTATCTACTTAAACGTTACCTACAAATAGACTCCCGAATCACAGAGAACCTCCCAGATTCCTTATCTGTGCTCCGAATCTTTAAATCTGATCAGGCATACGAAATTAAGAAGTCGCTCATCCTTCACTCCCTTAGACGTCCTTTCGTGTTAGTGGTGACTCAAACCTACACCTCCGCACCTAATTAAGTAGTAGTAAGTAGGAATAGCTGTCGATTATTCAACTAATCTAGTGAGTATGTAAGAAGGTCTCTAATAGCCACATGCCCCAGCTCGTTGACCTAATCGTAGTCTCGGTGGCAAATCAATAAGAAACATTTTAAGACACTACAATATTTTTCCACTTGACATTGACGAAGTGCGTTATTAGCAAAGTCTCTATTTTAACGACCAACCACGACTATACGTATAAACATTCTCTTATCTGAATGATATACGCCGAAGCATCGTAACCATACATCTAAATTGCCACTGCAGCTCGTATTCTCCGCACAAGTTAATAAAATATACATCATTATTGGCATTTTAAGGTAAAGGAAAAGTGCAGGTATCGCGTGATAAGACACGTTTCCAATCACACGCCAACTGCGCAATGACGACGGTGGGAAAAATGGAAATTCTGTTAAGTCGATGTATCGGTTACCTTTACCTCATTTATGTCCATTAAACGATACAACTTTACCTAGCTATGTATACTTATGTTGTTAATAACGAAGTCAATGATTAGTGGACGAAGTAGCTTTATTTAATTCATCATTTTGAAATAATAACAAGTGATATCTAATTTAGGTGTAGCTACCTAAATTTGATATAACGATATCCATCTTTGGTTTAGGGTTTGATTAGAAAAAACAATTTAATTTGAGGTTATGTACATTTCCCACCGTTTTATATTCTAATGGCACCGCGAGCACGTTGCGTGGCGTGGAGCTGTCATTCAAGCATGGAACGTAATTCCTTACATGAAAGGTCAAATTTTCTTAGGTTCTAGTAAAACGCGCGCCACCTCCGCCCGTTCGGTGGGAAATAATTATCGATTAATCTTGAAATTCATTCTAAACTTGCATATTCAGGTACTTAGGTATGTGGTTTTGGATCTTAACACTTAGGTATTAATAATAATAAGATTAATAAGTATAATAACGTGTATCCCTTACTTTTAGATTATATTGTTTTAAAGCGCCTATGCGCTGTTGGCTTCGGCTCCACGCATGCCTTCCAAAGGTCTGGGACCCCATGGTCCCGAGATATGGTAAAAACATACAAATAATAATAATAATAATATGTTAGCCCCTATACGTCCCACTGCTGGGCACAGGCGTCCTCTCATGCACGAGGAATCAGGCTATAGTCCCCACGCTGGCCCAAAGCGGGTTGGGAACTTCACATACACCTTTGAATTTCTCCGCGGATGTATGCAGGTTTCCTCACGATGTTTTCCTTCACCGTATAGCGATTGGTAAATATCAAATTATATTTCGTACATTAAGTTCCGAAAAACTTATTAGTACGAGCCGGGGTTTGAACCCGGGACCTTCGGATTGAAAGTCAGACGTCGTTACCGTCAGGCTACCAACGCTTATTTATACTTAGGTATTATTTATGGTTTTTTAAAACATGGTCTATAAATAGGGTTGCCATAATTTATGGGAACTAATACGGGACTTCTAGCAAATAGCACTCGACTCTGGTGCAAAATATCTCGAAGACAATGAATTTTGAAGTAAATATAGGATACTACCTATATTGTTCAAGGCCTTCTAAACCTTACAATATAATAAGCTACAAATATCATTAGAAAACGAAGGTATTCTTATCGAACGACATTGGCGCCAGGGAGCTGAGGGAGCCCCTTAATATAAATATTGAAACAAATTCCTTTATCATAATCTGAGTTCTGACAAAATACAAAAAACAAAACGAATATCAAGTTTCACAGTAGGTACAATTTGAGACTCTATTTTATTTTTTAAATGGAAGCTCTGCAAAATCACGATGTAGCATTTGCCAATTTCTTCCCGCCAATAACGGATATAAATCAATTTGAATGTGTCCATAAGAAATCAATAGTTATATATAAATTATGATATAATGTAGTTGAGATGAGAGGCTATAATGTTAAACAATAAGACTAATAAATCTTGCGCAGGTAGAGTGGTCCCAAACTCGATGCTATCTATATGAGCATTGACAATAAGGGCCGCATCCAATTCAACTCAATGTTCTTTCAAAATAATGTATTCTTTACTTTTACAACTTTTATGGTTTCCTGTTTTTGTCAGAATAGTCTGGATTCGTAATGTGTAATATCATCCTACACATATTAATGAAGGAGTAGGTAAATACGATGCCGTGAACGTAACGATAAAGTAGTTGAAACGTTTGAAACGTCGAGGTAAATTAAAATGTACAAAAACTCATAGGCAATGCTGCAGTTCTCATTTTGTAAGAGAGCCGGGAATTGTATGTAATGCACTGGATTTGTACCTACAGAAAAGGAGTACCGGGATTATACCATACTCTTGTCTTAAGCGTATCGCTAATAACGAAAACAAGTATGTAGATGCTGATATGGGTGAAAAAATAAGACCGTTATTTTACTTATTTTTATAATTAAAAAAAACTAGGTATAGCTAACCTACTTTGAGATTGTCTATTTAGGTACTGGGGTGTACAATGAACAAAAATCTTTATAGCTCTTTTCATTATTCGAATAGATACAGTCGCCATCAAAGAAATCTAGAAGCTATAAAATATTGTGTCATGATAATTACAGCACCTTATCGCCTTGACAATAAAGGCGTTGTTCAGATATTTGTGACCACCTTGGCCGCTCCGATATATCTGATGGCGACATTCTTGAGTGGCGACCACGCACTGGAAAGACTTCCAACAAGGTGGCCCGACATCTGATCAAGATCGCGAGGAACCATTGGATGAGGGGATCACGCGACCGGCCGTTGGTATTCTAGACGGAGAACTAGCCACGTCAGATATGACACAATAATGAGAGCAACGATACCCCTCTAGTTAGTTTGCTATACTATGCTTATTTCTAGATTCGGACATCTGGCAGCTGTAAAGTGGTGGAGGTCAAAGAATGCAAATAACTTGAAGAAAACAAATTCTAGAGTTCTGGCTTCGATCCAATATTATGAAAAATTATGTCATTAATTAGATTATATAATATCCAAAAGTTTCGGTTGGGGGAAGTAGTGCCAAATGATGTATAATATAATTTTTGGTTACTCGCCTACTGTTTTTGTTTCCGCAATAATACACAATGTTTTTTGTTCCAATGTAAAAATATAGGCCCTGTTCTCTATAAATGCAACAACTTCAGCGGTTTTTACCTATTTCGGTTTTACTTTTTTCCAACTTAAAAACTTTGTTAGTCTGTTACTCTGTGCTCCACCCAGTAAAAGCTGCCAGATGCCCGGATCTAGCAATAGGGATGGTTATGCCATCTGATTGGACTGGTTACAAAACTCTCATTATTGTGTCACATCTGACGTGGCTAGCTCTTAGACCATTCATTCAACCGTATTGGTAAAAGTAATGGGGTTGGCAACCGTCAATGGTTTGGCCAGATGGCGCCAGCATAGCTTGTACCTGTCACTAGTATTGTTGTATGGGATTTGGCTTAAAGCCTAGCCCATCCAGGTCAGAAAGTTCCAAAAAAGAACCAAGAATTTGACACTATTGGCAGGACTGACAGGTACAAGCTATGCTGGCGCCATCTGTAAAGACTTTCGACCGGCTAACCCCATTGGCTTGGCTGATATGACATGATAATCAATTAAAAAAAAGTGGTAAATCATTAAATCAAAAGAATGTTTTGAATATCTTACCTTGCAAACCTCTCTTTGTCTTGAATATTGTCCTCCTCCATCCTTGTGTACTTCCCCCCACTTGCGTCGTCTTCATCTGACCTGTTAATTCAATTCAAATTAGCAGTTGTTGTGATACCTTCAAGGTTACATACCTATCTAGTGCAGTTGATAATTGTAAAGTTCCACATTTACCAAATAGATGAAATACTTGACTTCAGTTATTAACACGTTCAAGTAATTTATCTACTAGTTTATTTATTTAGTTTAATACAAAAGTGGTGACTCCAAAAATATTCATGCACTGTTGTCTACTAAACAAACAAAATCGTTTGACGTCATTTTGTCGATTATATAAAACCGACCACGTATAAATTCTGTACCTTCATTTCACATTATACGAAAAACCTAAGTTATGTCCTTTTGTTAACAATTTGGAGTTTTCTGGTGAATATGTTTTATTCACTTTTTCTATGATCAGTGATCATAGAAAAACCAGTATAATAATGGGTCTCACCTAACCAAGTTCAGTATTTATTAAATAGATACATGTAAATAATATTTAGAATCAAAGTTAAAATACAACTGACTCAGTCTGTACTGTAACAGAGGAAAGCTATGTATGGTGGGTAGGGTAGCCAACATACAATGATCTCTATATAAAGAATAAGGGACAGGCTCGGTCCAGAGAAGGTAGATTGTAAGCATCCCAAATATCCCAGTGGCACTCATTTTTACACACTTTTATTTAGCTTCACCCCATTTGTGCTTCTAATCTTGTAAGTTAAATTTGAACTACACACTCCAGTGTGATGAGCTGAAACTTGGTATGTTTCCATAATGTACATAAAAATGCTATCTACTAGGTACAGTCAGCAATAGATGTACAAAAAAATTTTTTTGGTAGTTACTTGTTTCCCTTTTTTATACTATGACCAGACCTAGGAATCGATGGGGCAAAACTTGTTGACAGGTAGGGAGTTCCCATATCGATAAACTCAAGTATCGATATTTGTTCCATATACTAGTGACCACTCCAGGTTTTGTTTGTCAAAATATGATTTTATCAAAAAATATAAATAGAATAAAATAATAAGGGCAATTTATCTTTATCTAATTATATAAAAAGGATTTGACAAAGACATAATATTAACTATTTCATAGTACGATGGTATTTATTACCTAGCGATCATTTAAAATATGCTTTGTTAAAACATTCTAGTCTTCAGAACAATACCCACCAAATACATACAAATGCTAGGGGTGATCACTAGTATATGGAAAAAGCATCGATAATTGAGTTTATCGATATGCGAACTCCTTACCTGTCATACAATTTTGCCCCATCGATTCCTAGGTCTGACTATGACGGTGGCAAACAAGCATTCGGCCCGCCTAATAGTAAACAGCTACTGTAACCAATGAGCACCTGCAACTCCAGAGGTGTCATATTCGCGTTTTCACCCTTTACGAAAGAGGATTCGCTGTGAGATATGTTTGAATACTTGGAAATCACTGACATTTCAGAAATAAATTTAATAAGTAGTCATACACTTAAATGTTTTACAGGCATAATAGGCTTAGAGACAGGGGCGGCCTTATCCTTTGCAAGGCCCTGGGCGGTCATGTAAAAATTTGCTCTACGAGGCCCTGGGCAACTCCCCATTCCTACAAGACAGCCCCTGCTTAGAGTCTACTTACAAATGTAGAATCACAGTTGTTTGTCATTGTAATTAACGCAATTATGCATTTTAAGGATTTTTATGTCAGACATTATGCCACACATAATTTTAAGTGAAAGTAAAGTAACCCAAAGAGTGCATAGTCCTAGTTAGGGTTTGCACGACGGATCTGAAATGTATGGGAAGATCCGTGGATCCGGATCCAGATCCGGCTAATTTGATACATTTTGGATCCGGATTACAAACCCTAGTCCTAGTCATATTGTTAGGGGGTTGTTGCGACTCAATCATGATTTTAGGTCAAATATGATTCATGTCTATTAAACTGTCTAAACATCAGCCACTTTCCACCTACACTATGTTTATTATGCTTATATGTACCTGATATTTATTAGGCCGGTGGTTCACTTCAAGGCAGTTTGTAAAAAGCTAAATATTTATATCTAATAATGGAATTTATACATACATACAACATACATACATACAATCACGCCTATATCCCAAATAAGGTAGGCAGAGATCACGGATTTCCATTTGCTACGATCAATGCAGCAAAAAAGAACTGCACGCGCCAACCTGCTTTAAAGGGGAGGCCTATGTTCAGCAGTGGACGTCTTATGGCTGAGATGATGATGACGATGACCAATGCAGCAAAATGGCTCTTTGTGAGCCACTTCTCGCCCCCATGAAGAACGAGACGTGATGGGTGGCAAACCGCATCGCCGCCATGCGGATGAGTATTAATTAAATAAATCACCACAGCGTTCTTACGAGCAGTAGGGATCAGAAGTTCCCTTATCCCTTAGTCGCCTCTTACGACACCCGCGGGAAGAGATGAGGTGGCACTATTCTAAAGCCGGGGCCACGCAGCAAATTTATACCTACTTATTATATTCATTTAAGTCCTGATTGCTCTTAAAACCTATCCTTTTGAATACTTAGAGAAAATTATAATAATTGTACCTACACAGGTAGAGTTGGTTATTGCCTCAAAGCAAACTGCTGTGTTGCATAGAATGTATAATATTAACTCATGAGCGACACACATTGCAAATTAAATAAAACTCACCCAATACTGCCAGCACGGCGCTTTTGTATATCCTTTGCTGGGTCAGCCCCTACAACAAGTACTAGCTTGCTTATTTTACGCAAAATGATTTTTAGGCCACAAAAATGTTATGAAATTGTTGTCGATAATAAATATTTTTTTTTTTACCATCATGATTGCATAAATGTCCAGTTGTTATACGGCAGTTTTACACTTATTATTGCAAATAAGAAAATTAGGTCATGTAAAATGCATACTACAAATACTAACCAATAGACACAAGTTCACATAACAATAAAGTACCCAAAAGATAACATCAGCTATGTGGTTTTGTTACGGGACGTTATGTTTAGTTAAACACCTTAAACTACGTAGATAGCACAAGTTCAGGAATTCTTAATTATGTTATGATTATGAAAACCACTGACCTTAGTCAGCAACAATGAATAAAAACAAATCATGCCACCTTAGTTCTCGTATACTGTGCCATAACCAAAATGTTGAATATTAATAATAAATACGAGTATCAACAAAATTTTGTCAAACATTAAACAAGTAATGCCTTTTATGGCTTTTAACGTTGCTAACAACTCAACACAACGTCAGTATGGTCGATAACTTATAACGGATACTGGAACAACTTGGGAATACTAAATGATAGGCAATAGATTACCATCTTTACATACATAATGGTAAACTAGTGATGAGGGCAAATCTAAATAATGGAGACAAAATTCATTTTAACACAACGATATAAGAACACCAACCGGGGATATTGGGAGCCACGGCAGACATCAGTCAATAAACTCATTAGTCCACGATATGGTATCACTTCCGAATAATACAACTGTAAATAACAACAAAAAATTACATGAATAAAGTACACACTGCAAACGTATGTTTATCGTAAACTCCTCAACATAAGCGCCATTTTTATTACTTTTGGCATTTTCTACTAGATATTCCATTTCTTGCCATTAGCTAAGATTGTATTCTACCATAGTTAACGGTTTTTATCTAGACACGTGTTAAAATACTGAATATTAATTATATAAAATGTTTTTATTGCTTATTTTAAGTGATAAATATACTTATCACACGGTTGTTTTATTTGCTTAATTTTATAGTGATATCAAAATCTACTATTCAACGCAATATTTATTTCTGGCAAGGTAACATTAAGGGTCGCCACACACCTAGCGGTTTTCCTCGCGGAATTACCGGAAGTAGCGGAAATTCATAGACAAATTAAGCATTTTGTCTATGAATTTCCTCTACTTCCGGTAATTTGTCTATGGCTTCCATACAAAAAATCTGCTACCATAGACAAATTTCCGCTACTTCCGGTAATTCCGCGAGGAAAACCGCTAGGTGTGTGGCGACCCTAAGACTACCCTACTTTACGGAGAGTTGCCAATCGAATAATAGATACGCGCGAAGTTTTGAAATTGTTGATAAACTTTCCTACTACTTTAGGGTCAAAACAGACCTAGCGGAATTACTCGCGGAATAAGCGGAAGAAGCGGAAATTTGGCTTCCATACAAAAAATCTGCTACCATAGATAAATTTCCGCTACTTCCGCTAATTCCGCGAGGAATTCCGCTAGGTGTGTTGTGACCCGTAGGTAAATGCTTTTTCTCCAATGTGCTCGGAAATGTTCACCATACTGTAGCAAAATGAGTACGTGAAGTTCTCCATTTTTTACCAAAACGAATTAAAAAAAATAAAAATCGTTACTGTCCTGTTTAAGCGGACGAGAAGTGTTTTGTCAACGCCATAAACTTTTGCACCTTACTGCATTGTAATAAGGTTCAAAACTTTTACATATTTTAGGCGTAGACTACTAAAATCCATTACTGTATTGTTTTTACCTTTTAAACTTTTCATCCCACTGAGAAATATCATTTCAAACAGCCAATTACTTAAGCGACTTCTATACCGTCTGAACGGCAATCCCTTCAATCTATAGAATAGAGCGAGATAGTGATATCAAAAATCTTGGTTATCTCGTTCTTTGTCATAAAGCGGTATTACACATTGCAACCTGCAGGGCCCAATCTGTCAGGTTGGAATGTGTAATTGAAGGTAGGGCCCGTAGGGAGCTGAAGGAGGGTAAGGAAGAGGCAGGGTACACAACAGATTGGGCCCTGCAGGTTGCAATGTGTAATACCGCTTTAATTGAAGGTAGGGCCCGTAGGGAGCTGAAGGAGGGGCAGGAAGAGGCAGGGTACACAACAGATTGGGCCCTGCAGGTTGCAATGTGTAATACCGCTTTAAGGGTCACCACATACCTAGCGGTTTTCCTCGCGGAATTAGCGGAAGTAGCGGAAATTCATAGACAAAATGCTTAATTTGTCTATGGTAGCGGAAATTTGTCTATGGCTTCCATACAAAAAATCTGCTACCATAGACAAATTTCCGCTACCATAGACAAATTTCCGCTACTTCCGCTAATTATTATTATTTATTATTATTTATTATTATTTATTAATGCACAGGCAGCTTATAGCTGATACGTGCATATCAATGTCCACTTGTGTTTTGTCCATTTTGAAAATGTTTATCTAGTCTATTTTTAAAAGAGTTCACTGAGGGTGCACTGATCACTGATTCGGGCAAACTGTTCCACACTTTCACTACGCGGTTAGACAAGAAGTGTCTTCTGGGGTTGCTACTACTGGCATCTCCATCTGGTATGCGTCCGGTGCATTCCGCGAGGAAAACCGCTAGGTGTGTGGTGACCCTAATACATAGTGCTTTATATATACTTAAAATATATGTTATAGAGGGAAGCTAATTCATGACATTGAACGCTAATAACGTAACCAAAATCTGTAATTTATTTAATTTACTTTACTTTATATCCTCGCACATTTGGAGAAAAGCACTATATATGCCTCGGCGGGAATAGAAATTCGTGGACTCGTCTTATATTTTATCGCTCGTCCACGAATTTCCCTTTCCCGTCCTCTGCAATAATGTACTATTATATTCGTTGGCGGGACCATATAATTGACAGATAAAAGTACCGGAGTAGAAATAGTATTTTGTGCAACAGTTACATAATGAGGGTTCTTAAGATTCGAGGGTCGAAGTTACAAAATGAGGCGAAGCCGAATTTTGTAAAAACAGACCCGAGAATTTTAAGAACCCTTATTATGTACCGTTGCACATAATAGTTTTTATACGAGTGCTTAAGCAAGCCGGTAAGAATTGAGTTCGACGAAAGCCGTGCACAACCTACTGCTTCTATGTAATCTCGTAACGTTCGATCTCCCGGTGGATTGTGCCGGCGGCGACACGCAATGCGGGGCCCGACAACAGTTTCACAATATTGTATGGAAATCCTTTCTGTGATTGTTATGGATGCTACAATATGCGACCATAGAAGCTCTATCAAAAAGTATGCGCTAGTAGTTCCGCCACCACAATCTCAATTCGAGTATTACAGTCGCCGAGTATAAAAAATAATATAAACAAACGCATTCCTTCACTGCTTCGGAATCACGCCGTTTTAATTTAAAGAATAACCATGGTTTCATTGTCAGCTTAAACATATAAACTTATTATGTAGTAAATATCCGTTAACTACTTACATTTCAGTGAAAACGGATTTCTTGAATAACATTTTACAAAATGTTTTTTTTTTGCATAGAAAGGCAGCCATATTCGTTTACCTGATTTTACCTTATTGACTGAGTGAGCCTAGAACGCGATTGCACCTTTTTTCAAATGCTTATTGGGCTCATGGGCTGGCCATCAAAAAAAAATTACTCCTAAAAATAAACTTTATTTCAAAAATTTATGTGTCATTATTTCCAACGTTTGGCAAATAAAATAATCAAAATTATGATGAAAACAAACCAAATGCACTGATGTGTTACGAATAGAATATCATGGAAAAACAGCTAGACGTGTTATCTGATTCTGGCACTATTTGCAATAAAGTGTCCACATCTGAAAATTTACCAGATAGCGGTCAGGCAAAAATAGATACTCTTTCGAAAAAAGCTACACACCTAAGGTAGGTCATGAGTTTCGTCCAAATTCTAGCAATGCCTTGACAGTTTAAACGTAAATCCAAAAATATGTCAATATCACTTTGCTTCGGCATAATCAGCAGCACCACGGAATATTATAAAGCTGGAATTGCGATTTGCGATCAAGCTCAGTTACGAGCAGCAGTCATTGTTAGTAGGCATAAAGCATGGCTTTTAAAGGGTATAGCCGGGTTAGTATGGCACAACTGCCCTTAGCGAAAAAAAGAATTTCCTTTTAGTGGATTATTAACCTTTACATATGTAGTGCTTTCACCAAAAATTAAGCCTCAAATCCTTCAGGTTACAAAAAAAAACGCATAAATTGAAATATATATTTTATTTTATTTTAGCTAAAGTACTGATCCGATTTCTTTGTAATTTGGATATGTTGTAAGCAAAATTAAGGTCGCTTTTTAGAAAAAATTACATAATAATTTTTAGAAAAAAAAAAGAAAAAAAATTGAGATAACAATATTCAAAAAATAAATAAATATAGGTACGAGATTGCGACAATTACCTAATTTATATATTTTATGTACAATTTAATAATCTTTAACATATTTTTTTTTTAATAACTAAAATCGGGATTAACGATGTAAAAAATATCGAATTTGTAACATCCCATACATTATTTTCAAACAAGATAACTTCTACGTATTACACTGTGAAGTTGTATTCCCAACAATCCCAATACATTTTGAATTTGGAACGCGACTTATTGTGCTGAGTGCGGGCCTTAATAAAATCCGTGGCTGTATGCGGCTAGGGCTTAAAAAAGAACAAAAAGGCGGGAAGGGGAGAATTGTAAGAACTTTATTTTATAATGAATGTTAACGAATATCGATTTCAAGATGTCTGTTCCTTCTTTGAATAAATATGTAGCTTTAAAAATACTTTTTTCGAAAAATACCACGTAAAATCGTTGTATAGTCTCGCTTATGATAATATTTGTCTAAAACTACGAAGATACGTGACAGAGTATTTCGAAGAAGGAAGTCGTTACTCCTTGGCGGAAAATGTAAGTTTTATCATTAGCTACTTCAATTCGTTAATGTTTTACTTTAAACTAAGCAATCTTTTGTGATTTAGCAGCATTCGTAGGATTTATGTCTATTACTGCCGGTTAACCGGTAAAAGTGCCCTTGTGGCCTATTTGCTGAATAAATCTTTGATTTTGATTTTGTCACATTCTAAATTCAAAATGCATTGGGATTGTTGGGAATACAAGTATGGGAATAAAAGTATGGGATGTTACAAATTCGAATTTTTCACATCGTTAATCCCAATTTTAGTTATTAAAAAAAATATATGTTAAAGATTATTAAATTGTACATAAAATATATAAATAAGGTAATTGTCGCAATCTCGTACGTATATTTATTTATTTTTTGAATATTGTTATCTCAATTTTTTTTCTTTTTTTTTTATAAAAATTATTATTTTATTTTTTCTAAAAAGCGATCTTAATTTTGCTTACAACATATCCAAATTACAAAGAAATCGGATCAGTACTTTAGCTAAAATAAAATAAAATATATATTTCAATTTATGCATTTTTTTTTGAAACCTGAAGGATTTGAGGCTTAATTTTTGGTGAAAGCACTACATATGTAAAGGTTAATAATCCACAAAAAGGAAATTCTTTTTTCGCTAAGGGCAGTTGTGCCATACTAACCCGGCTATACCCTTTATGTAGGTAGTAGGTATGTATTTAGGTACCTAAACTCAACTAAGTATAGTGCGGTCACAGTTTTTGTTTCCAATTAAAATGAGATTATGATGAGATATTGCCACAAGTTAGTCATTATGATGTTACAGATCTGTTCTTGAAAAGGATTTCAAAGCCTGTGACATAAAATGGAGCTTATTCGTCGCAGCGGCATTTAGTTTCAGATATGAAAGCTGTCTACGACCATTCCCCCCGGCATTCTCGAAACATGGGGTGAAGGATATGGACGAATTGGTAAACCTGATTCAGAATCAATACTTACCTACTAATAGGTTCATGTGTATCAGTATAATATAAGAAGCGTTCACTCGATTTCTCCAGGATTCTATCATCAGATCCTGACCTGATGACAATTGAAACCAGCTGTGAAGTATAATCTTTCAAACATAAAAAGAATTTCCCAAATCGGTCCAGCCGTCTTCGATAATCGGTGAACATACCTGCATAAAAAAAAGAAAAAACAATGATTCCGACGAATTCAGAACCTCTTCTTTCTCCTCCTTCGAAATCTTGAAGACGGTTGAAAAAGCATAACGTCTTCATACAAACAACTCCATACATTTTGGTCTCCAAGATAGTTATGACGATATCGTCGACATTATATCCACAGTAATTTATAAAATAATATAAGATCGAACGAGCTTCGCAAGCGAAGTTCGATCGATATTATATGAGTCGCTTCATTGGAAGATATAATTATAACGTTAACCATGTAGTATACTTTATGTTACTGGCAACCTATGCACGCTTATTTTAGAGATTTATAAAAAAAAATAAGTATTTGCATTGACTCCAACCCTTCCTAGGCGGTATCAGCCATCTTGGATTACCTAACCTCATTATTTTTAGAGATTAAGTGCAAAACTTTGGAATCTGGGATCAAAGGGCGGGTGGGTAATTATATCTTCCAATGAAGCGACTCATATAATATCGATCGAACTTCGCTTGCGAAGCTCGTTTGATCTTATATTATATTTCTTCGCTTCATTGTTCGATATAATTATAACGTTAACCATGTAGCTGTTTAGAGACAAAGTTTTGCATATTGCAATTATAATGACAAACCATGTTAAAGTTATTCTTTAACGTGATTTAATCCTGTCTCCAGCTAGATATGACCAAACAATTATTGTTTTCATGATTCACGATCTAAATCAGTCTCATTGCAGTATTTATTTAATGAGTGCATGACTGATGATGGAAATATTTTGGTTACTGTAGAATAGAATCGTAGGGAAGTTTGCGAGTTAAGAGTCAAACGGCAGAAATCCAATTAAACCGACTTTCATATGTGTCAACATGGCAAGTACTAGGTCAACTAGGTGCCCTAAGTGTTGGCATCTCTAACTGGCTAACTTCGCATCCCTGTGAGAGATTTACATTGTTAATAAGAAGTGCTGAGGCTACTGGAATATTTTATAAGTCGTTAAACTCGTTATTGTAAGATACCGTCAATCATAGCGAGCCAAAAACGTACACATCTCGAATCTTTTTCGAATAAGGAAAGAACAATTTTGGTTGATTTTTTATTGGCAGCCGAGGCATAATTATATCGGATAGAATAGTCTTTCTATGTATTTATATATACATAGAAAATAAGGTATTATTTTTAGAATATCCCTAATTTTATCAGTGAAAATGTTTTTCCCTGATCGGCTGTGCGTAGCACTGCCTTATAATCTTTGCTGCTTTTTAATGTTTGCTAAAGAGAATATAACATTAAGCTATGTGCCAGCAATAGTAAGTACCAAGAGGAACCAATGGAATCGTAAATATAGCACTATATTAGGATCCCAAGTGTGTGTATATTTCGGTAAACTTTCATTTTATATACCCACACCTCTCAATAAACGTTTTGTGAGTTTGTTTTGTAATATTATTCCCGGGAACAGACTTGACCTGTTACTAATATTGGAGCAGTGTGACGTTCCCTTGTTCAATTAATAATTGTTAGTGAAAAAATTCTTAGACTCAACGTAACCGAACTAATAAAACGTCTTCCTCGGTCTATCAGCAAAATGCTTACTATAATTCGGCTATAGGTGCGTTCTATTGTTGAACTCAATTTTAGACAGATATGCGGGCATGATCAGTGCCCAAGCGGTCTCGGCGATGCCATATATGTTAGGGACGTTAGCTAGGGAGCCCCGCTGAGGGGACAGTAAGGTGTTTTTGTAAAGAATCCCTATTTGTAATCAACAAGAACTAAATTCTTCTTAGATCTGCGTGATTTCTATAAAACCTGACATTTGTACTAACGGCATCAAGAAAGGGTAAATTAAATGTCACATTGGAAAAAGAAAACCTAAATACCCATGGATTTCCCATGAATAATCTTCTGTAAAGAATTTCATGTGACCGAGCGAGTCAAGAAAGGAATTATGACTGCAGTTTATCAGTAACGCCTGTTAGACAGTCTTAAGTCTTTCCACTACCACCTACCTAGCATCAATTGACGCAAGAGGTGAAAAGATATACTCACAGGTATTCCCTGTTAATCGAATCAGGCTTCAGTTCTTATTCAGTACTTATGAATAAAGATTCACATTTAGTGATTCTCGATCAGCGATTGTCTTTCGTGTGTATTTAAATACTACGCGAAAATAAAGCTAGGTATAAATTTGTCTGGAAAAATTATTTCTTAGAATGAAAAGGATGTCGAATGAATTAAGAGAGCTAAGCTCTGACTTCGCGAGGGACATCGTTGACGACCGTATGATTATCTATAAGGGATAATATTGGTCCTAACTATTAAAATTATTTAAGAACCAGAAACACTGCTAAATAGTTATACATAGCTAACACTAACAGTTCCAGCTCTTTGTGTGGATAGATTTTCCTTTTGATGTACTTGAGCGTATACTTATACCTCCGTGTACTTGAGCATGATTTGAAGTCAAGCTTCAAAACAGCCCGACGTACTTCCGGAATATATCGAGAGAGAGATTGAGAGAGATATTATATACAATAAGTTCTAAGCATATGTAATTCCTCCATCAAATTGGATACATTAAAATTACTTCTAGTAATTTCCTTTTAAGCCTTTACCTATAGCTTAAATGCCGAAGTTAGTGATGAAACAGCCACCTATACATTACTGCAGGTACACTTGAACTGCGATAATTAGCATCCTTATCAGATGAGGTGGGTAGTAACAAAAATATTCTAATAATAGCTGATGTGAACTTTTCACGCTATTGTAGAAAAAAAACAATAGTCATATTCCCTTTACTCGAATAAAGGCCTAAGGGATCAGTCAGCTTGCTGGCATTCCCCTAAATTGTTTTGATTATTATATTAAAAAGACCTAGGTCTTCTAATATATTGAGATTGTTTAGGCGTTGCGTAAACATTTTAATGAGTTCTAGCAAGGCTGAAGTGCCCTTACTTTGTTACACAGATAAGTAATTACGTATGGCCCAATCTTAGTAATATTTCTCGGGACTGGAGATATACTAAGAGTGATCTACTAAGCCATAAACTCATAAATTAGTAAATTTGAATTGACTTCTTCAATATTGAAGAGAAAATATATATATATTTTTTTCCGGTAATGAGCCATAATCGGAATCATTAGATACCTACGTAAAGAACTTAAAATCCACTAAAGTAGTTGAAATTTGTAACATTCTTATTATTAATAAGTTATTAATCTTAGCCGATATGCGGAGATCTTCCATTTTGAAATGATCACCAGTATCAATGTTATCTAATTTATTTTTAAATTAGTAAAGAGCATTTGCTTTCATCAGAACCCTCATAATAAAATTGAAATCTTGCGCAATGTAAGTTGTATTTGTACCTTAACTGCAGCAGATTAGAATAGCCAACCTTATGTTGTCCTTTTCTTTGAAAGGCCAATTTATTTGGGGTTCATATTTAGAATAACCTGCCTTTTAAAAGGTATGCATTTCAGTTTCCAAACTACTCCAAAATAACTTCATTTGAAGATATTTTGATACAACCATAGTTTTTTCTATACTAACATGATATTCTATCAGTGTTATGTATCTTATGTACCTAGCTGGTTATTGGATTATTTTTGAGGTGTAGCACGGGTCTCGCCCTGGCTCACTGGTTGTGGGCCGTTGCGTAGGTATCCCTCAGACCTGCACCCCCCCCCCCCTTTCCGACTGGTAGGGAGGGTCCTGATCCTGACCCAGGGAGGGCTCGGAAACTGAAAATTGAGGCATAGCCGTACACATTACGGCAGGTAGGTACAGACTTTTAAAGCTCCTTTTCGCTCCGGGAGTTGACTTCCGGAGGAAAGCTTCTTCCTTTCTTTATATTGAAAAGTATTCAAGAAAGGGTTGGTACTTTTAGAATGGACCTCTCGAAAGTGCCAATCTAACAAATTACGACAACTGTCGTTTAAATATTCTGTGATTGCCTATTGCAATAATACTAGTTTTAATGCCATATCTTGCACCGATAAAAACGTTTATTGCAATTCCGAATCACAATAGTAATTCTTGTAGAATTCACGCAATTAGTTTTGGTGCTCGAAGTAATATGCAATCATTAGGATAAGATATTATTGAGATATCTTTAGTTAACCCTCACAGTCTCATTGTAACCATAGTGAGACACAATTGTTATATTATCCAAAACTAGATATTTCACTTTGTTCCTTACTAAGGAAACAGTTCAGAGACCCAAATGGGCACTCTAGGGCATTTCTGAGCTAGGGCTGTACTCGCAGGACCTTGAACAGGATTTTTGGGTCTCCAGATACAGCCTGTGCTGGCATCTGTGACCTCCTTGTTGCTAAGCGGATTCTAGACTCGCAAAACTAGCAACTCATGTGGGTTTTTGGAACCATTTCGGCTTCCAGTACCTCTTGTTTTTGAAAGTCAAGACTTTCTTTAAATAAAACACAAGATCCGATCATTTTTTAGTTTTTCTATAACTAAAATGAATATAATATCAAAAGAGGGTAGATTATTTGCCCAACAGAATGTGCAATTGCACGTTTTTCTTAATTTTATCTCTCGGATAAAACTAAGATAGTAGTATTTAACATATCAACATGTATTCATAATAGAATCAACATGTCTTACATGTTTAATGCCTTCGTGTTGACTCACGGTCAACCCCCAGGCTTGCATTCGTGTTAACTCACGGTTAACATAGAATCGCCATGGCTTAATACCTTAATACCACGTTTTTCTTAATTTTATCCCTCGGATAAAACTAAGATAGTAGTATTTAACATATCAACATGTATTCATAATAGAATCAACATGTCTTACATGTTTAATGCCTTCGTGTTGACTCACGGTCAACCCCCAGGCTTGCCTTCGTGTTAACTCACGGTTAACCCCCCGGCGGTAAGCGGCGGAAGCGCTACGTTTGATAACATTTGCGCGAAACATTACGAATTAAAGAACGACTATTTGTCGATTAAGAATCGTAATGAAAACACTATTACTCACGTAATAAATGTTCATCTGATGATGACACTATGTAAGTATAATAGTCCACAAAACTTTTTCAACTTTCATTGAAGTTGATATATGCACACCACTTTTCTTGGTTAAGGTTGCTACCTTTTGGCACTTTTGCCAACCAAGGTTTCTTTTGCGGGTACGGTAGTGGACGCGTGCGTCTGTTGCCGTGCACGAAAAAGTAATGAGGTTAATCCAAGATGGCTGATACCGCCTAGGAAGGGTTGGAGTCAATGCAAATACTTATTTTTTTTTATAAATCTCTAAAATAAGCGTGCATAGGTTGCCAGTAACATAAAGTATACTACATGGTTAACGTTATAATTATATCGAACAATGAAGCGAAGAAATATAATGAAGATCTACCTACCCTCCCCACAATTTTTGTCGCTACGTATGTGGCACAGAATGGCGCTCATTCATGCCTAACGTGTAGTTAGTAGGTAGTAGATATTTCGAGAATGCATAGGATTTAGAGACCTTGCTAATCAAGAAATACTTACAGCCTTATTTTCAATTCGTTTCAGTTGCGCGTTATTAGCGACGTACCAGCGTTAGATCTTGTACTTGAACAACTCATAGCCCTGCAAGACTTGAGTAAAGTCAGTGATATTATACACCTGCTGTTTTACGTTCTCGTGCGGCTGAAAGAGCCCGCCCTCAAAACCTTACCACAAGAATCGGTAAGTTGATTTTCTTGTCTTCAAGTACCTACCTCTAACTTTTGGCACATTTTGTTTAGCTGCGAATTCGCCGATTCCTGGGATAAGTACGCCAATTCATGGGATAAAGTTGCCCCATGGACCCCATGTGCAATTGAGCCGTGGTAAAAAAATTCGTGACAAACGCTAGATCGAAGCATGATTAAATGACGACATAAGCACAGGGAATAAATGACGCATCTTTTCTCATTCTCCGTTGACATTAGTCCGCTACGTACCTATATAAATTTAGTCGGTAGGTATTTTACAATTTAACGAGTTTGGCGAAATACAAATTTTAATTACCTGGTTTACCTACAGTTTCAACAAGTTATAAGCAGTGTTGACTCCGTTGACCCGGCGCCGAGACCTCAGTATATTTTCCAAGTGTTGAGTGCTTCGAAATCCAACGCGGAGCAGAAGTGGAAGGAATTGGCGAAGAACCATAACATTTTCTATGCATATCATGGAAGCCACTTAGATAACTTCTACTCCATGCTTTGCTTTAGTGTGCAGCAACATTTGAACAAGGTAACCTTATCAAAATACATATTTTTAGGCACTCATATGACCCTTATCCCACAGTATAGGGTGATCATAACTATCATAAGAACTCTTTGGTAAGACATTGGAAGCTCATTGTGGTTGGCTTTGTTTGTTAGAATCTTCTCTTTGAGTACTAAAGTAGGTACCTACCATCAAAATGAAATTTTAGTCAGACTTTTTAGTGTGATTTTTCTGGAGCGTTAACTTCGGAATGTATCCCATAAACTGTTTACACCTATTCACTTCCAGCAAAGCACAATGGTTGGCAACGGATTGTACCTGACCAGTGAGTTGAATGCGAGCCTGCCATACAGCCGCGGAGGGTTCGGCTGGGGCGCCAGCTGCATCGGCGGGCACATCTCCTGCGTTGCGTTATGCGAAGTCATCGACGCGCCGGACGGAATCAACTACCAGAAGCCCAGCGTTAATGAAGGTTGAAATCGCAACTTCACGGCTTTAATTTTTTACGCCTAGATTTAGATTTTTAGAATAAGAGTCGGTAAACCGCGGCTAGCGAGTCGGGTGCATTATTGATTTTTGATGTGGCTCTTTTGTTTATCACCCAACTTCAAGATTTCGAAGGAGGAGGTTATCAATTCATCGAGATCTTTCTTTTGCAATTTTTTTATGTAGGTATGTTCACCGATTATTCGGAGACAGCTGCACCTATTTGGAAAAATCTTTTTTGTTTATAAGATATACTTTACAGTGGTCCCATTGTCACCAGGTCAGGTTTTGATGATATGGAGATATCGAGGAAACTCTTCAAATATTATAGGCTCACCTCTTGATATCAGTATTTTTTACAGTAGCTCGGGCATTTGCTTTTGGAAAGGTGGATGCTAAGTGAAGTCTGTCCTTTTTGTTTAAAATTATATTTTAAATTGGCTGCTCATTTGTTCAAGTACCTACATATAGCTTCGGGGGGTTGCGACCCTCGCTCGGGGTCTCTGGTTCAGCTTATTATATCACTCCGCTCCGCTGAACAGCAATATGTGAACAGAAGTGCGGCAGGAATAATGAGGTCATTTAAACCGGTTCCGGTTCAGAGTGCACTGATTTAAAAAAAATACTGTTTGATCTGACCTTTTTTATTATTTTGGATATTGTGGTCAATCAATGATTTATCATGTTAGCCTCAACACTTCATGCAGTGATCTAATAATGCTCTGCTATGCACACATTCAACATAGGAGGTCTGCAATAAGTATAAAGTAGAATGGCACTTCTGTGAGTTAACACTAACTTGTAAATTTTCCAATGTAGGATATTCTGGAGACACCGCTGGGGCTGGATATGACAGACGCGCCGCGCACTACATCGTTACCAATGGCGACCTGATCCGAGTACGCTACATCTTGGTGTATGCCAAGCAACCGACCTTAATGAGGTTTCCAGTCTCAACCAACAACAGAAATGGTAACTATGTCAATTTACGAAACGTATACTCAAAATACAGGTTTTGTTTATCCTAGCTTTTGCCCGCGACTTCGTCAGCGTGGAATTAGTAATTCCCTCCTTAGTATGATTACTGGATATCAACTAGGTATTCAAATCACGTGACGTGACGCGCGGTCAAATAAACAGACAGACAGATTTTTTTAAAACTGTTGGAACGTGTTCTTATTCATTCTAAGTATCACCGGCCATTTTTAACCGACTTCAAAAAAGGAGGAGGTTCTCAATTCGACTGAATTTTTTTTTTTATCATTATTATGGTTTTTTTTGTATGTACCTATGTTACTCCATATCTCCGTGAATCGTGAACCGATTTTCAAAATTTTTTTTTAATCGAACAGGTATAACCCCTAGATGGTCCTATTGTCACCAAGTCAGGGTCTGATGATGGGATCCTGGAGAAATCGAGGGAACTCTTCAACTATTATAGGCACACCTATAGTGATTTCACTATTTTTTACAGCAACTCGGCCACTTCCTCTTGGAATAGCGGATCCTAAGTGAAGTCGGTTCTTTTTTTGTTTTAAATTATTTCGAATATCTTCCATGTTTGTTATATGTATAGAATAGATAGGTACATAGATATATGTATAGAAGAAGATAGAACATGTATTGATAGAATTTAAAATTGCCCTCACCCCGTCAAATACACACTAAAACTAACTTATTGACCCTATACGACCCTTTTTAAATCAGAACATATGTTTCAGAGGGCGGACTATGCCAATGGCTTTCAAAACATAAGCTGGTCTCCATACTTCTTGGATACGGAATAATGCTGGCGACAATCGGATGTGCGAACAACCAACCTATGCAGCAGTATTACGAATCATTTTTAAAAATGTTTGATTTAAAATCTTGATTTCGGGAATAGCTAGTCAACCTTACGTCGTACTTTGTATGGCTATTGTTTGATTACCTATACAAGGTGTAACAAAAATACTGGTGATCCGTTTAAGGGCATAATTGGCATCATATTGCGACTAAGTAAAAGTAGGATATTATTTTTGATTCTAAAAAACATTTTTTTTGTATGGGTCAGGTCAGGTGGTCCTAGCTGGCTAACTCTACTGGCTCCATACAAAACAATTTCTTTTTCTTATTTTCTCATAATTAGAAATCGATACCAATTATGCCCTTAAAAGGATCACCCGCATTTTTGTTACATCTTGTATGTTAAATTGACCATAGATAAATTATTTTTATGATTTTGTAAGCGAATTTACGAAATTGAAATAAAGGACTAGAACTTCACTAGTTTTCATTTAGTTACCTACTCGTAGGTATCGTACGTACTATACACGTAGAGTTTACATTACATTTCGATTACATAACAAGTTTCGAGTTTGTAACCAACATATGCGTAGTTTATTTTGAACAATTAAGTAATTTAGATTCCACACGTTACACTTACACAATATTCAAAAATATTGTCGTAAACCGAATTGTTCGTGTTAGAACAATGACGGTAGGTCGTCACGGTGTCCGTCATGGGCTGGAGCGCAATCATTGTACGATCTAATTGTTATTGTGCCGAATGTCCATCTAACTAAACATAATGTTATGCTCATCTCACATCAGTTCCGTCGTCCTGACTGACCGAACGACTGTGCTCCTGCGTACACGCAGCACTGTGGCGCAGCACTATCGCGGCATCCAATCATAGAAGGACAAAGCGCGCGTTTGCAAAACGGACACGGTGTTTAAACTTTCGCATATTTCGTTTCCTATGTGGATACAAAATGGACAGTGTGTACTTATTTTGGTGCCTGTTCACCCTCTCTTGTGTGATTGCTCAGGATCCTACTGTGACTTTACCACAAGGACGGATTGTTGGGGCAAG
Source organism: Pammene fasciana (assembly GCA_911728535.1). Lineage (NCBI taxonomy): Eukaryota > Metazoa > Arthropoda > Insecta > Lepidoptera > Tortricidae > Pammene > Pammene fasciana. The sequence continues at coordinate 11,603,690 of OU452276.1, read as the reverse complement.
TACTTATTAGGCATTTATTTATTGTTATGTGGGTAAATTCTCACGTAGGCACTGCAATAATCTTGTTTACTCAATGTTGAAATTTCAAATAAATTAACGTACATCCATAGTTGTTTTACCTCACAGTCGTCGCATGTAATTACTAGGTACAGTCAGCATCAAATATATTGTAACCGCCAAAGTGATCAAATAGTTCTTCACACCATATATTTTGTATGGTGTGACGAACTATTTGGCTACTCTAGCTGTTACAATATATTTGATGTTGACTGTACCTTAATTTATTTTTCACCTCACTAGCTCGGAAAGCCCTTTTTGTTTGTTTAATATCTATTGTGAAAATCGCTTTTTATCCACATGTGGTGAAAGAGTTTTGACATAAGTGACAAGTGGCTTAAGTGACATTTGACAGCTAACAAAACGTAAAACGTTAAAAGTGCAGAATTTTTAACATCGCAATTAATGAATTGCATCGAGTAAAAACACTTAGTACAGTCTTACAACTTTATTTTAATTCATAAATATCAGCATTCAACATTAATCTTCATTCTTTTTGTAAAAACGGATAAATTGTTCTGACAACCGAATAAGTCTACGTACGAACAAAACGCATCTGACATTTAATAAAACCTTTTACGTCAAGACTTTTCATTTCAATTCATCGGTTCATCCATCATATCAACGTTAAATATTCGCATGTTTTTCTAGATTGTTTTGTTAAAAATTAGTGATTTGAGTGATGAAGAAGTATTAAACACCTGAGGAATTACGGGAAACCGAGCAAAATGCACCCTTTTTCTTATTTTCCTCGCTGTAGTGAGGTGAAAAGTTTTGTGTTATACACGGGTGAAAGTTATTTTACGTCTCGTGTATTAAAGCACTCGCTACGCTCAGGATTCTATTTTTGAACCACTCGCTTCGCTCGTGGTCAATAATAGAATCCTTTCGCTAGCTCGTGTTTCAAATAACACTCGCACGTAAAATACAACTTTCACCCCTTGTATAACAAATAACTAGTGCTATGTTAGGTCTTTGTCACATTAAAAAAGATGGCATGTAGCGAATATCACCTAATACTTAGCTCCTACAGCTAACAGCGCCAATAACCTTTAGCTTTTCGTCGGACCATTGGTAATCTTTGATTGGTAATAACGAATAAGGGTCGGTTGCACCAAACTGTCTGTGAACGTAAACGTAATCGTAAAAAAAAACTTGTATGAAAAGTTGTACAGTTTTCTATGGGATGACAGCTCCGTCGTCATATTTAATGTTGATCGAATTAGTCACGGTTGTTCAATACAGTGATGCGAATAATCATCGCAAGCGTTTAAATGTTAGCAAGTTGAACCGGTTGAACATTTTGCACTTTTGCAGGTTCTTTAGGTATAAATTAAATATGGCTTTGCCTACGTCTGATTTTTTATATATTGATTGAGTCACATTCAATTAGCTGGTTTTTTCAGATAAGAGTTTACACAACTAGCTCATCATTAGCGCCAGTCGAAGTTTTCTTTGGAGTTCCTTACGCCGCATACGACTTTTCTTCAGCTACGCATAGATTTGCTGTAAGTATCTCCAACAAAACCAATTGTGAATGTATGTACCTACGATAAGGTACTTACCTAGGTACTTAATTCGCTTACCGTGCATTTTACTACACACAGGCTCCAATGCGCCACCCGGGATGGAGTCGTACATTTTTTGCACACAAGATGCCACAGCGGTGTCCGCAGTTTAACGATTCTAATGGAAACGATAACTTCAGTGAAAATTGCCTTTTCCTTAATATTTGGACACCACGGGTATGATATTCAGAATTTAATCTGTTGATTTATCACATAACAAAAGCTTATAAACTTTAACGTGTAAAGTTTTTCAGATAGCGGGCAGATGGAAAATCTTTACCAGTGATGGTGATATTATATAGCGAGACTTGGTCTCGCGGAGGAGTGACTTTGCCGTGCCAAGAGCTGGCTGCAGAAGGGGTCGTAGTGGTGACCGTGGCTTACCGCCTGCACGCTCTATCCTTCTTTACTCTAGGTTCTATCGCAGCTCGCGGAAACTTAGCCCTGCTTGATCAGTACATGGCGATGTTGTGGGTACGCGAAAACATAGCTGCCTTCGGTGGTGACCCAACAACAATAACCCTTTGCGGACATTCAGCGGGTGCTGACAGTGTATTGCATCACATCACGTCACCACGAGCGATTGGTAAAATATGAAATTACATTCGTCTTCCTCTTAACTGCACTCTGTCTACAAAATATTAATTACTCATTTACTCCTTATACCGACAGGTTTATTTCAACGCGCAATTGTGATGTCACCTCGTGAAATATGGCATGCCTTAGGTGAAGAAATACACTACAACGTGACTGACACTGAGAAGATCTCGCGCGAGTGGGCTCGTTCTCTAGGGTGCACCAGCGCAGTAGACCTAGAGATACTTCGGTGCTTGAGAGCACGCCCATTGTCCGACATATTAGCGTTATATTCGGTAATTTCACGGCTATCGTTTCCAAGTTACCAACAAAAGTACCTACCTACTTGATGTTATTACCATGTTTTATTTTTTTTACATTCTTTCAGAATTCAAATTGGAGCAGTATTATGCGTCCCGTACCAGATAATTTTCTGCCGGAATCTCAATTTTACATACCAAATTCACTTTCGGTTGCACTCTCAGCTGCTAAACAGCCGGTTATACAGCTCGACCTGCTTTTGGGAACCACTGACCTTGAAGCCATAAACAGCGGTTTGAATTTCATATACTTGTTAAAATTTCGGTCAAGGTTCAATAAATACAAATGCTAACTGTAGCAAATCGCTTTTCTCTGTTGCAGACGGACAATATGATGAACTACTGAAGCGTGGCGCGGCGTATGTTACGGAATATGCTGACACTAAAGTTATACCAAAACTATTGCATATGTTTTCACTGGATAAGTCAGAAGCAATATCAGTGGTAATTAAATTATCTATCTAAAGAAATACCTACTTAATAATGTCATAGACTTAAAGATATAATATTAGACGGCCATAGTTTAAGAACTTTTTGAGTCTCCAAGTCTTTATTATTAGCGCCATCTAGTCCAGAGCGACCTAAATATAGCCAAAATGTAAGAGGAAATGTTACCTGCTCTGCTACTCCATCTAGTAAGTGTAGTAACGACTAGCGTCTCAGTTCCTCTTACATTTTGGCTATCTTTAGGTCGCTCTGGGCTAGATGGCGCTAAAGACTTGGAGCCTCAAGTTCTTAGACTATGGCCGTCTATTATATATTATATCTTTTAGTCTATGATAATGATAAAATGACCTTTAAGAACTATATACCTACGGAGATCCCTCTACACGCATACAAATTGAACTGGGCTTTACCGGACCTATATATGTGTAATGCTATTGTAGGTCCCTCACGTCCCATCTACCTATGTGTTATTTTGGTTCATTTAAAGATGTTAATCTTAATGTCTTCGTACAACATTCACGGATAAATGTACGATTTCTTTAAGCATTTGGAAGTTCTGTAGCAGAATGGACCCACATCTTATCGATTTACAGCTCTCCCAAGCGGTTCGTTGGGAGTATTGGGGCTCGACGTCGCGGGACTCTGAGGGGTCTGTGTTGGCCGGCGTGGAGGCAACAGGGCGTGCAGAGACGGCAGCGACTTGGGGCGCGGGCGGCGCGCTGCTGGCCGCGCGGCTGGCGCGTCGCGTCTCGCGCCTCTACGTGTATCGATACTCACAGCCTGGCGGGGTCGACTTGCAAGGAAGACAGATCAATTATACAGGTAATTATGCAGTTTTTTCTTATTTTAACAAAATGCTCCAAATTTAGCTCAGGCTACCAGTACCTGCTAAAATACACAACTTTTCAACCTGCATAAATTGCCCCACATAAGCCGAATTCTGCTACTCGATAAGGTAGGATTGCCTACGGCCTACTCATAATCCTACCTATAGCCGGTATTAGACCTTACAATTTGCAGGGCCCAATCTGTTGTGTACCCTGATTCTTCCTGCCGGCCATAATACCGGCTTATGGACTAAGAGCTGGACACGTCAGATATGATACAATAATGAGATCAACAAAACCCGTCTGGTTAGATTTCTGTGCTATTCTTATTGCGAGATCGGGGCACCTGGCAGCTTTTAATGGGTGGAGGTGACAGTTACAGACTAGCAAAATTTTTGAATTGGGAAATAGTACTACCAAAATAGGTAAAAACTGCCGAAGTTGTCTCAGTTATAGAGGACAGGGTTTATATTCAGTGGTGTAACGTGCGGACTTGGGTGACTTTCAGGCAACCGCGTTTTAAATCGGCAGCAGCGGGAGCACCGCAATTAAAATATAAGCACGATCGGTGACAGGGTCATGAAGGTCATAGGTATCCAAAAAAACGATAATCATACCTCATATTTTTATACTAGTTAATCAACGCTGGAAAACCGCCACAGTATTACTACTTATAAGATGCTTCATACTTAATTCCTTAGATACCTATATTTAGTTCATCAAGTAATATATTTTTACGTTTTCTTAACCGCAGGAGCTGTACATGGAACAGATTTAGTAGCACTATTAGGGGATGCTTTGATGCTTCAAGTAGCGCGACGACCGGCGACTAGAGATGAGAGGAGGATTTCTTCCATGTTTCAAAAGTATATCACCAACTTCGTAAAATTTGGGTACGTAATAAAATAATAGTTTGGATTATACAGTTTACTTCATACACCGTACAGATGTATCCGCACTAGACGTGTGCGCCGCGCCGGCGTGGCATAGCCGCGCCGTGGGACCGGTGGGACCCACGCCGCCGCCGCCGCCGCGGATTTCAAAATCCACGCCGTTGGTCAAAATTTCAGGTTTTTACAAAAATTCGCCAACGCCAATATCCGATCAGGGAAAGTCAGATGAACATTTAACGTCGTGTATTGATGAATTAAACCATAAAAACATCTACAGATTGAAATAGTTAGGGTTTGGATTATTATTTCTTTTACGGGAGAGATGAGCAAGCAGGTTTCCGCCCGGGTCACTCTACACAGGGCACACCAATGGGTATTGGTGTGTCCCTACGCAATACGCATCCTCATTGAACAGTGTTTCCCATTGTAGTCAGAGCTTTTCCTGGCATTTGTGGACTTTTAAAAAGCTTTCGACACCATAAAGTGGTCCAGCCTGTCGCAGGATCATACCCCAGTGCATCGTCTGCATAATCTGCATCATTCGCTCCTTGTACGAAGGTAGTACATGCAGGGTGATCCATGGAAAGGGAAAGGGAACGCCTATAAGGATAACTGCCGTTATGAAGCAAGGATGCCTCCTATCACCGGCATAACCGCTGTTATTCGTAATTCTCCTCGATGATGTGATGAGAAAAGTGATTGGAACACCAAAATACATTAACTGGGACACCAAGGAGCTGGAAGATCTTGATTACGCCGATGACATCGTGCTGATTTCGGTATTCTCTAGCCCATCTTAAAGTTAAACTCGAGAACCAGATCAATAGGAAGAAGAAGTCATGGGCCTGCGAATCAACCGACGTAAAACTATTGACAAGCGAGTAAAATTAGATTGCACGGAACATTTTTTGCTCAAAAACGAACGCCTGGAATCAGATTGTGTATCTCGGAAGTACAATAACATGTCAAGCTGCATTTGCTCAAATCAAGCCTGTTTGAGATTCCAACGTGCTTACTCAGCGCATAGGCAGCAACGTGGAGAGTGACAAAGGGGCGGCTGACATACAAGCTACAAGTATTTGTCAATAAGTTCCTTCGGTCGATCCTTCGCATCTTCTCGCTGAAGAAATGAGGGTTTGTGGATGTGTCAGACTTCTATCGCCCAGGAAATAGTGCTATGGAATTGGAAATAGATCGGACATACCCTTTGAAGAGGAGCATTGAACAATGCCAGTATCGCTTTTAAGTGGCTGCTTCAAGATAGAAAGCGAGCCGGTGGACGCCCCGTACAGTGGACAAAGAGTGTGATCTACCAGTTTTGACAAAAGTTTCTGCGAGATCTGACGATCGCTAAGGTTGACTTTTCTAAGGGAGTTTAAATCATGCACGACCTTGTTGTCTCATAACCTTCAAACGAACCTCAACCGTAGGGTGGTAGACCGACTGTACACACGTGGCGTAGGTGCGTAGAGACTGAGCTGCAACCTGCAACCCTATTAAGACTGAGCTGGAGAGAGGCCAAGACGGTTGCTCAAGACAAGATAGAAGGGCGTGGAAGGATCTTGTGTCGGCTTCAACCGCTCACCTCCCTACCTAACTAAAATAGTGTCACCCACACCAAATCCAAAATTGTATCACCTACAAAACTAGCCAGAGTACAAGAGTGCTTTCGGTCTCATGATTGATCATTATTAAGGATCCTTAATGCTGAACTGAATGTGACTTACTGCGAGTCAAAAAAGGATCTAAGTTTATCACAATTATGAAAAACATGAACATAAATGCGATTTTCGTAAAGAAAACAAGGCTGTGGTTTAAATGTGTGTATTTAACATACCGCCATATATATATTTAACATAGCAGCCACGCCGCCAAAAGTTACCGGCGCGCCGCCGCCGCGGATTTTTATGGCGGCGCACACGTCTAATCCGCATGTAAACCCAAAGGGCTAGGCGGGGCACTACCCCGGGCCCCCCCAAGACCTGATTAGCAAACCTCTTATTGAATATAAAGCGCTGTGTGTGTGTATGTGTGTGTGTGTGTGTGTGTGTGTGTGTGTGTGTGTGTGTGTGTGTGTGTGTGTGTGTGTGTGTGTGTGTGTTTTTGCCCTAGTGCCCTTAGTTACGCCATCGTGTAAACCTTAAATTGGTTTATGATTGATGCAGGTCTCCGGGCCCCGAAGAGTGGCGCCGCTACCGCGCCGGGGACGCCCACGTGCAGGAGTTGCGTGCGTGCACGACAGACTCTTGCGATGCTAGCGGTAAAGCAGAGCGGGAGCCCGCCTTTTGGCTCCAACACCTGCCGCGACTAGCTAGCTTGTTCGAGGCTGGACATTCAGAACCACTTACTTTGGAGAAAGGTATTTTCCCTTTTTGCAATGAGATCCCTGTTTATTTTGTTATAAGACTTGGTAGGATAACGGGTTCAGGCCGCCGGTAAGTCATATACAGGCCCATAAGACGCTTATTTTTTTATATTTTTGTTTTATTTATAAACAAACACTCTTACAAAACATATATGTAAATTGTCTAAAAACTAAATTTATACTTTATAGACCTAGCTATAGTTTAGTTTCCTTTCTTTACAGTAACAACAAGTGACCTTTCACCATGAAAAGTAAACTTATTGAAAAAAAAATATACTTACAATTGAGTATACTTTACACCAACTAAATACTTTAACAACTACCTTAATGATGAATAAACATGTTTTTTGAATAATCCTAACGAACTGCCAAATAAATCTACCTGTCCACATCTTTCATAGAATAGAATAGAATAGAATAGAAATCGTTTATTTGGTGGTTCAGAAAAATAATACAATATAAAACTTAATTTATTTACATCTTAATCCTAAAGTACAAATAAAAGCTCCAAGCAGCTAAAAAAAACATTCATCATACAACCTGCATGCGTGCGTACTTATTTCTGCTTCCTTCAACACTAAACAACATACTAAACAACATCTTACTACGACAACTGCGAGGTACCCGAAATCATACTTATATTATGTAATAGTTCGGGAGCATCTAACAGAAAATTTGATAATGATGATTATTATTGAATAATAAAAACTTTTTACAAAAACAAAGATTAACCGACTTCAAAAAGGATAAAATGATTCATTATATTATTTATATGCGTTACCAACTGATATGTTTGAAGTCGGTGCCACAACGGTTTAACAACGAGTCTCGGAAAAATCGCTAAAGATATATCAAAAAGTTCGTAACACACCCATTCAATCTAAGGAAAGTTCCACTTATCACATGTGAACTTCATCATTAAGTCCACTCCATCAAATTGGTGGTTTTCGAGAGGAAATAAATACACGTGCCTTTAAAAATTGAGGAGTTCCCTCAGTTGTGCTCATGGGTCCCATCATCAGAACAACACCAGAGTAATGTGGGACATCTTCGAGGTAGATCCTTTTAAACAAAAAAAGTATTATTCTATTCGGACCAGGGGTATTGGAGTAATCGCTGATCATCCTACATTAAAAAAATTCTTCATCATTATCATCAAAACAATCATTATTATCAGGTCCACTCCATCAAATTGGTGGTTCTCGTGAGAAAATGCTCGAGTAGCTTAAGAAAACACCCAAATCACCATACACGTGCCTTTAAAAGTTGAGGAGTTCCCTCAGTTGCTCATCGATCCCATCATCAGAACAGCACCAGATTAATGTGGGACCATCTTCAAAATAGTTTCTTCCAAACAAAAAAAGAATTACTCGAATCGGACCACGGGTCTTGGCGTAATCGCTGAACATCCTACACCATCATTATCATCAAAACAATCATCATCATCAGGTCCACTCCATCAAATTGCTGGTTCTCGTGAAAAAATGCTTGAGTAACTTTAGAAAACTCCCAAATCACCATACATTGTGCCTTTAAAAATTGAGGAGTTCCCTCAGTTGCTCATCGATCCCATCATCAGAACAGCACCAGATTTTTTTGGGAACATCTTCGAGGTAGTTCCTTCCAAACAAAAAAAGAATCATTCGAATCGGACCACGGGTCTTGGAGTAATCGCTGAACATCCTACATTAAAAAAAATCTTCATCATTACATTATCATCAACGCAATCATCATCATCAGGTCCACTCCATCAAATTGGTGATTTTCGTGAGAAAATGCTTCAGTAGCTTAAGAAAACATCCAAATCACCATACATGTGCCTTTAAAAATTGAGGAGTTCCCTCAGTTGCTCATCGATCCCATCATCAGAACAGCACCAGATTATTGTGGGAACATCTTCGAGGTAGTTCCTTTCGAACAAAAAAAGAATCATTCGAATCGGACCACGGGTCTTGGAGTAATCGCTGAACATCCTACATTAAAAAAAATCTTCATCATTATCATCAACACAATCATCATCAGGTCCACTCCATCAAATTGGTGATTTTCGTGAGAAAATGCTTCAGTAGCTTAAGAAAACACCCAAATCACCATACATGTGCCTTTAAAAATTGAGGAGTTCCCTCAATTCCTCATGGATCCCATCATCAGAACAGCACCAAATTAATATGGGACCATCTTGAATGTTGATCCTCCCAAACAAAAAAGAATTACCCAAATCGAACCACGGGTCTCGGAGTAATCGGTGAACATACATTAAAAAAAAAAACACCAAACCGAATGCAGAACCTTCTTCCTCAATGGAATTGAAGTCGGTTAAAAATGACATATTTTTTATAGGCCCGACGCGCCCAATTTTAGAATAAGCTTCTGCATGGGAACCTGGGAAGGCCTGAGAAGTCTAGCCATTGCGACAACCGTTTGCAAATTAGTAATACCGAATGGCGAGTGTAGGTACATTTGTTACGAGTACGGTATTCGGTTCGGGGTCAGCAAATGACTTACAGAGATGTTGTTCGACAAATCGTTTCGTCAATTTATGTACCTACTTGGGCTAGAACTAGTACGTAAGGATACACGTATGTAATATAAGTTATATAAGTGACATACGCTTCCAAATTCGTAACTAGGTATAGGTCTCTGATCGTGGACAAATGAAAGGTCTATCTACTTATCGTTATCTATATGGCAGAATACTGATTATGTTAGCTACGTTTTATTCGCCATTATACTTACTTAATTACAATATACTCGTATATTACAGGTGAAAGTCGACTGCGCGGCGGTGTGTTCGCATTGTGCGCAGTGTCCGCATTGTTGCTGCTGCTGTTGTGCGCGTGCGCGCTTGTGCTGCGGAGAGAGTGCGCGCGGCGCGCCGACCTTGATGACGACTCGCATCAGTCACATCGGCAGTGATTTCATAGTGTTTTTTGAAATAAAAATACTCATATTACACATTTATTAGCACTTGTTGTTTTTTTTGTTTCTTGCAAGAAGTTTACATCCTGTAGTGTACATTTAGGGTCACCACACACCTACACGCCTAGCACATGACTGATGCGACAGTATCTCGCGCGCGAGATAGACTATCCGTCTCTTTAATTGATATATTCAGAAAAGGACGGATAGACTATCTCGCTCGCGAGATACTGTCGCGTCACTCATGTGCTAGGCGTGCTGGCGGTTTTCCTCGCGGAATTAGCGGAAGTAGCGGAAATTCATAGACAAAATGCTTAATTTGTCTATGGTAGCGGAAATTTGTCTATGGCTTCCATACACAAAATCTGCTACCATAGACAAATTTCCGCTACCATAGACTAGATAGAATATTGCTTATCGCCGTTTTATTGATTTTCGTCATAAAAAGGCGAATACTGTAAACAGTTCCGTCGTGAGGCAACAAAATAGTATTCTGAATGAATAATATTTCAAGATTAATAACATTTAATTGTAAAAATGTTGTGAGGTCGATCGATTGTGTAAGAAGACTGTGTAACGTAGCAGATGTGATCGCACTGCAGGAGACCTGGTTACTCCCGCATGATCTAGCGTTCCTAGGAAACAGACGACCGCTTCGCGGCCACGGGTACGTCTGCGGTCGACACGTCTGTTGGTGTGTTGCGTGGGCGTCCCTACGGCGGAGTCGGCCTTCTGTGGAGAAAAGACCGGTTGCCCTATGTGACGGTCATATCGTGCAAAAGTGTTCGTCTGGCTGCTATCAAGGTACTGTCTAACAATTGTTATACCTTAATATTTTCGGTGTACATGCCCACCGCCGGTAACGACAATTTAGTAGAATTTATAGAATGCCTAAGTGAGATAAGTGCCATAATCGAAAGTGAAAGTGTGGAAACAGTGTTTATATTAGGCGATTTTAATGCGCATCCTGGAGAACTTTTTGCTACTGAACTTTTAAATTTCTGTGAAGAACAGGCTTGGTCATGTATAGACTTTGAAAGGCTAGCACCTAGTACATACACTTTCGTGAGTGACGCGCACGGTTGTCAGCGGTGGTTGGACCATTGTTTAGCCACTAGCGCTGCGCGTCAATCTGTGCACGGCGTGTCAGTATTGTTGGATACATATTGGTCGGATCATTACCCTCTCCTTGTTGAGTGTAATCTGGATGTATTAAAACCCAAGATTGTGAATAATACTCCTGTTAATAATATATGTAGGGTCGTATGGGGGGATCGTGATGAAGCTCAGGTTACGCAGTACCATAAAATATGTAATTGTAAACTGCGTGAGATCGATTTTCCTCCAGATTTATTTGGTTGTGCTAATAAAATGTGCATGGACAGTACCCATAAATCGATTTTAAACAATATGTACCTAACTATTGTAGACACATTAATTGGGGCATCAGAGAGTAGTTACAATGGTGGACACGTGAGACGGGGCAGGTATATTGCGGGCTGGAATAAGCATGTCCGGGGGGCTCACGGGAGGGCGAGGCTTTGTTTTCAGACCTGGGTGTTGCACGGCAAACCTCGCACGGGTCGTATTTATGAAGAGATGTGTGATTCTAGACGACTTTTCAAATCAAAATTAAAATGGTGCCAAAATAACGAACAACAGATAAAAATGGATATCATTGCTCAGCACCATTTTGATAAGAAGTTTGGAAGATTTTGGAAATCCACGAATAATCTCAACCATAAGTCCGGTCTTCCCGTGAGCGTCGCGGGTGTGAACGATCCCTCCGAGATAGCTAATTTATTTAAGAGCAATTTCAAGGTTGAATCGCCACTGGGCGCAGCGTCGCAGGTGTTTAGTGCTGAGGACTTCCCCCCCGAGCTGAGCGTCACTTTCACTTCTAAACAAGTGTCATCAGTGATCAATAATATGGTCACAGGTAAATCACCGGGACACGATGGCCTCAGCATTGAGCACCTGAAACACGCTGGAAAACATCTGCCTAGGGTACTCGCTATGTTTTTTACATTGTGTATGAGCCATTGTTACCTGCCCGACGGACTAATGCAGACGGTTGTAGTGCCCATCGTTAAAAATAAAACTGGCGATTCCTCGGACCTGTCAAACTACAGGCCGATATCCCTGGCTACCACCATTGCTAAGGTGTTGGACGGTCTTCTCGAAGCCCAATTAGATCAGCATATCCGATTAAACGACGCCCAATTTGGCTTTAGGCGGGGGCTGTCCACTGAGAGCGCTATCATGGCCCTGAAGAACACCGTCCAATACTACACCAGTAGAAACACGCCGGTTTACGGTGTGTTTCTGGACTTGTCTAAGGCTTTCGACCTTGTGTCATATGACATCTTATGGGCCAAGCTACGTAATGAGACAAGTGTCCCAAGGGAAGTCATAAACTTGTTCAAATATTGGTACTGTCATCAAAACAATTTTGTAAAATGGGGAAATTCTATTTCGAGCGAGTATAAATTGGAATGCGGCGTGAGACAGGGCGGGTTGTCCTCGCCGAAGTTGTTTAATTTGTACGTCAACCAACTTATCGCAGAGCTGAGCAGTACCTACGCCGGTTGTCACATTGACGGAGTCGCCGTCAACAATTTCAGTTACGCCGACGACATGGTGCTGCTCGGCCCTTCAATTGACGCGATGAGAAGGTTGACTAGAATATGCGAGTCGTATGCAGTGGCCCACGGACTCAGGTACAATGTAAAGAAAAGCGAAGTGATGATTTTTAAAGCTGGCAGGAAATCTTATCCTACTGCACCATTAGTGACACTTTACGATACCCCTTTAAACTTTGTCACCAAGTTTAAGTACCTGGGTCATTGGGTCACTGACGACCTCAGCGATGATGTTGATATTGAGCGGGAGCGTAGGTCGTTGGCTGTTCGATGTAATATGTTGGCCCGCAGGTTTGCCAGATGTACTGCACCAGTAAAGATTACACTTTTTAAAGCATACTGTCAGTCGTTTTACACATGCAGCCTGTGGACCAACTTCACTCAAAGGGCATACAACGGCCTACGCGTGCAATACAATAACGCGTTCCGGGTGTTGATGGGGTTGCCGCGATTTTGTAGTGCCTCGGGTATGTTTGCGGACGCGCAAACCGACAGTTTTGCGACAATAATGCGCAAGAGGTGCGCGTCTCTCATGCGTCGCCTTCGCGGCAGCCCCAACAACATACTGAGCGTTTTTATGGAGCGTGAAAATGGCCCCATACTCGCTCGGTGGCAGAGACTGCATGCAGTAATTGTTTAGTTTTTAGTATATTTAGTATATAGTTTATCTTTTTGTGCCGTACTAACACTAGTTTTTCATAAGATTACCTTTGTACTAACAAAATGTCAATAATGTTATTTTATGTTATGGACCTTAGTCTGAAATAAATGTTTTTATTTTTATTATTTTATTATTATTATAGACAAATTTCCGCTACTTTCGCTAATTCTGCGAGGAAAACCGCTAGGTGTGTGGTGACCCTAATAGTGATTTAGGGTCACCACACACCTAGCGGTTTTCCTCGCGGAATTAGCGGAAGTAGCGGAAATTCATAGACAAAATGCTTAATTTGTCTATGGTAGCGGAAATTTGTCTATGGCTTCCATACAAAAAATCTGCTACCATAGACAAATTTCCGCTACCATAGACAAATTTCCGCTACTTCCGCTAATTCCGCGAGGAAAACCGCTAGGTGTGTGGTGACCCTAATATTATTTTGATGGCGTAAAATATTAATATCGAACGACGTTTGGGAATCTCATTTGTACAAATGTCACCAAGTATCTATACTTTTGTAGAGCCCGGTGGCCAAACACACCCTAAGCGCCAGCCGCCAAACAAAATTAAAAAAAAGGCAACTGTCAACGTCAACGAAAAGCGTGCAAGTTATTTACTCTGTGGTGCAACTGGTGCAAGGCAAGCGTTGAGCTGAGCGTACATTGCATCTACATTGTTTTAGATTAAATTTAGATCGATAAAATCGGTAATTTATCAACAAAATTGATCTATTTCTGTCTGTTGTGCATAATTTGGCGATTTATATAGTTACAGAAAGTTATTCTACAGTATCTTGTCAGATTTAAACTATGGCTTTGGCACTACAACGACGAGCAAACGTAAGTACCTCCTAACTTATTTGTTTGGACTACAACAACATATAAATATAAACGTAAAAATGTAACCCAAGTACTTACGTCTTATGTTCTCTCTGCTTGTTTTAGGTTCGCCTTCCACCAGAAGTTAACAGAGTTTTGTATATAAGAAACCTTCCCTACAAAATTTCCGCTGAAGAAATGTATGATATTTTTGGCAAATATGGAGCAATTAGGCAAATCCGCGTGTAAGTATATACTGTTCTTGTTGCAATTATTAAAGGATGTCAAATTCCTCACTCTCTGGCCTGTTTAAAGTGAGATTGTTTTTATGGTAAGACTCTAGGTTTATAATGGAACTGAGATAATAATATTGACAATATCAACATGGAACAATCAACTAGTAAAACTATATTCTGTTTTTATACCTCAGATATTAATATTGATAAGTTTGTTTACACTCATTCTGCTGCGCTACTACAAGGCTAGAATGGCAGAATTTGTCACAATGCAAATTTTAATCTGCATAAATCACCTTATTTTGAGCACCACTTACACTTTGCATTATTTAAGTAGGTGGTAAGTCTCAAGAAGTTGAATATCTACCAGTTTCTACATGGTGAAGGAAAACATTATGAGAAAACAGGACCAATAAGACCTAAAGTAGAATTCTTAATTTATTTTATGTTACTAACCTTAATTTTTAAGTCTTCACTAGCTGTATGTACTAACAATCTAATCAAATTGAATTGAGTGGTGCATACATTTGCAAACAGCTTTGTATGCCAAGAGCTGTCAGATTACACCACTCAATTAAAATTTTGTACTATAGTTTCCCATCTGGGTTGGAGGGTCAGAAAACTGGTGCCTATGCCAAATCATGGGATAAGATTGCCAAACAGATCCCAAGTTCAATTGAGCCAAGGCAAAAATATGGGGCGAAGCGAATGATAAGTCTCAACCAATGTTTTAACTTTTTCAGAGGAAACACACCAGAAACCAGAGGTACTGCATTTGTAGTGTACGAAGATATATTTGATGCAAAAAATGCCTGTGATCATCTCTCAGGTTTCAACGTCTGCAACAGATACTTGGTAGTACTTTATTACCGGTCCAACAAAGCCTTCAAGGGTATGGATATTGAGAAGAAGCAAGAAGAAATTGACACCCTTAAGAAGAAATATGGTATTTCATCAGAAGACCTGCGTAAATAGTTTTCTGTTATATGATAACATGATAAGAATTATATTGTAATGTAAAGATAATTAAATCTAATACAAAAAGAATATTCTGTCTTGCAATCCTTCTACTACCTTACCTTAATATTATTAGTCAAATCAGACAGAGTAGTGTAACAAAGCATCAGAATTTATAGCAAAAAAAAAAGACCACAGAATTCGTTTTCAAAAACCTGTATACCTATTGATATATTCTTGTTACTAAATATTATACCTGATTATACATACTTCAATATATGTATGTAGTTTATAATTTTTTAAGAAAATCAAAATAATTTATTTCTGAAAAATTATACGATTATAGTTATTACTGAACTCCACACTAGGCTGCCTGGTAATTCTTGAGATACACAGAATTTTTAAACTACTGAATATTTCTACCAATTTTTTAAGGATTCTTTAGTACTTAAAGAAGTTATATAAATAACGTAACACGGATAACGTAACGGATCTAACTAAAGCATTTGACTATGTGAATCATTCGATACTGCTTAATAAAC
Source organism: Pammene fasciana (assembly GCA_911728535.1). Taxonomy (NCBI): domain Eukaryota; kingdom Metazoa; phylum Arthropoda; class Insecta; order Lepidoptera; family Tortricidae; genus Pammene; species Pammene fasciana. Next base: position 11,587,865 of record OU452276.1, on the reverse strand, counting down.
TAAACGCATACGGTATCCGCGGAAATGTTTTAGATTTAATGAAGTCCTACCTGAGTAACAGGGAACAAACTACGGAACTAACCCAAATTTGCTTGAAGACAAAAGAGGAAAGGTCCTACAAATCTGATGTCCGTATGCTAAAGTACGGTGTGCCCCAAGGTAGTGTTTTAGGCCCACTGTTATTTTTACTCTACATCAACGACCTCCCGAAACATATAAAATACCCCATGGTGTTGTTTGCGGATGACAGTACAGTTATAATTGAATGCAATGATGTTAATAATTATGAAATGGAAATTAATAATATAATACAATGGCTTAGTGTTAATAATCTTTTGTTAAATGTGAGTAAAACCAAAATAATACACTTTCGACAATACACACCCATGTTACCCATAAATTGCAATTATCAAGGACATGTTATAGAATCAGTCAATGTAACAAAATTTTTAGGAATAAATATTGTCGAGAAGCTGTCTTGGAAACCACACACAGAGGAAATCTGTGCAAGGCTCAGTCGATATTCATACGCGCTTTTCAAACTTTCTAAGCTAGTAAACATTGAAGCAGTAAAGACAGCCTACCACGGCTATGTCGGTTCAACCCTACGGTACGGTCTTATTTACTGGGGAAACTCGACCAACAGGGAAACTGTTTTTAAGGCACAAAAACGATGTGTAAAAGCCATGTGTGGCTTGAATATGGATGATAGTTGTGTTCCATATTTTAAACAACTTAATTTATTACCTCTGCCATCTCTTTTCCTTTATGAAATAGCTGTATTTGTAAAAACTAATCTTAACTTATTTATACAAGTGTCCCAAGTGTTCAAAAGAAATACCCACCGCGTGCATAACTTAGTCATAGTATCTCGCAAAACCGCGTTGAAGCGAAAAAGCATGTTTTGCTTAGCTGTTAAGATTTTTAATAAAATACCCTTAGCTTTAAGACTGGAACCATTGCACTTGTTCAAAAATGACTTAAATAAACTGTTGATTTCCAAGTGCTATTATTCTCTGTCAGAATTTTTTAATGATAATTGGACATAAGTAGACTTATTGCATAAGCTTGTATTGACATTTTTATATGACATTTAATTTTCGTAATTTAGTCTATTGTAATTTTACTATATGCATGTAGATTTGTGAATTGGTATATGTATGTACCTAGATACCTAATCTTAAGTTTTAATTTGTATGCCAATCGGCGAAACATAGTGTTCCCATATACTTTATACCACCACTGTTACCTAATTACCTATGTTTACAAATAAATGATTGATTGATTGATTGATTGATTGAACACATAATGGTTCAATAATAAATGCAATTCTTTGCATACAAAACTTAATAAAAATGACGTAACTTGGGAACTGGGATCATACTTTTTGATGACTTTACCTAACTAATCAAGTAGTATTTTATTTTATACAATCGCTATGTAACCGCCAATATTGTACCTTTCGATAAAAAATATTGCTGACATAAAATTATTCACCGTTTAGGAGTTATGAATTTTCTCCAGAAAAATTTAGGTTTTTTTAGAATTTTGACTAAAATTAACGATATTTTCTTAAAGATATGATTTAGGGAGTTATAGATATTCAGGTCCCACGCCATATAAATGAAAAACGGATGGTATATTTTCCATAGGAAAAAAGTTATTTCCGAAAAACTGATTTCAAAAAGTGAGGCCCTAGCCGTCCCTTTGGCCCTATTCCGCCCGTTCACGAACTTGTCCTAGGTATCAACCAGGGCGATTTTTGTACCAAGTTTGAAAGCAATCGGAGCAAAGATGAGACCGCTATCGTGATGACAATCGTGATCGGGCTGCGGTGCGGATATCGCGAAATATATATATATATATATATATAAACTTTTGAACCAGTGGTCATTTTGGAATCTGGGGGTCATAACTAGACCTTCTGTAAAGAATTTTTTCGAAATTCGATTGTGTCGAAGAAATGAATAGGTCGACTTGATTTCCGAAATCTACCTAAAATGCGACCTCTAGACCGACACTGACCAACCAACCAACCAATACACATACATCAATCTGCCAAATCGTCGTACCAGTGAGAGACCCCAGACCCAACAGCCCAACATGCACTCGCGCGCCCTCTCCTTGTGATTTAAAACGTAGACGTTCGTCGCCTCGCTACGCTCGACTCCTCAGTCAATTAAATTGTACAGACACGTCTGACAAGACAAGTCACACATAAGTGATTGTACATTAAAATAGAAGTGTATTTTTTTAAGCTCAATATACCTAAAGACACTCATATGAAATTATTAGGCAATAAACAGTTTAGTTTTAAAATAAAACCACAAATAAATAATATGCTGTTTATTTTATTTATTTGTTTTGAATGTAGTTACTTAATTACTAACACATATGGGTCATCGACTCATCGGATTTTACATACTGAGATACACAGATCTATGGGGTGTTACACACTGAATAAGTTTTTTAAAAGTTATTTGCTAGGTATGTAAATATGTTGAATACTTGCTTGTAATATATCTGAATTATCTGAGTAACTGGGAATTATTTCAATATAAGTAACCTTATAATAAAGAGTATTTAAAATTGCTAAACTTTAAGTATGCCACCTCAAAAACGATCAACATTGAGATAAACAAAACGAAAAAAAAAAACATAAACATGAACATGCACTTCTTTCGTCTTAAACTTACGCATATGTAGTGATATACGTATCTAGATAGCTACACAACCCAATAAATAGGAATAACATAGTTGTTTTTTTTATTACATGACAGTCATATGCGAGTAATATATCATTACGTTTAACGTCTATCTCGATATACTGCTTCAAGTAATAACTAAGTGATATATGTGTATACTTTAATTACACGAAAATAAATTTAAAAAAATCATGTCATTGCTAGCTTAACCCTTAAGAAACAGAGCCGAGCCGTGCTCTGCCCTCTGTTTCTAATTGCTTATTAAGATAGATGTCCTCATCGGTGGAAGTGTCGATGAGGTCGAGCGTGAGCAGCGGCTCGCTGGGGTTGAGCGGGTCCTTGCCCACGTCCTTGCAGATCCCCACGAATTGCTGCTCCACGCACAATTCTTGAAACCTAATACAGTCTTCTACAGTCCAGTCTTGATGAAGCGGCCACACGTCTGGAAGGAAAATCAAACAATGAGCGGAGGCCGGGGAACTGGGATTAGAGATACGAGGGATAGAGATTAGAGATACGAGGCCGGTAATCCGTTATAACGCCGAGGTGATATGTAGTGCTTTTCTCAAAATAATGCGCGGAAAAATGACCTAAATTCCAATTTTTAAAGCCTAAAAGTGTGTCACTCGAGACCTCTCGGTATAATGTAGATTTGAACTGACTCGTCCACTTGTAGCTCACTTTCAAGTCTCTACAACAATGTATTATATTAATGTGACCTTTATAAACAATAGGTAGTAGGAAATTGTCTGAAAACTTATCAAAACTCGATAATTACCGCATGGACTTATTATTTAAATTGTACTAACCATAGAGTCTAGCCTTTATCGCCTGCGGCGGCAGCGAGCGCGCCAGGGGAGCCCTGGCGGGCACGGGGCGCAGGTCCTTGGTGCCGAACAGCGCCAGGTCGCCGTAGTCGCAGAAGTACACTGACACCATCTCACTAGATACTATTCCCGCTATTGTAACCCTGTAATTAATCATATTGTTAATTTTTCAACGCCGATGATCTGAATACGTGAGACAGCGTATTTATTACTCAAAATGCACGTTCTGATAAGGTTCACTATTGCGCAGCCGAGGCAGGGGGTGATTTTAGAGTCTCGAGCGCTCAAAAGTAAAGAAATTATTAAGGTCTAAAATTATAGAACACAAAATATCCCCAATATCATTGTATTAAGTTTAAATTAGTATCCCTTAAAACATTTACATTACATTGAAAATGTTCGACATATGAGAGTACAAATTCAAAAATTACCCCCCAATTAAAAACTTAAACAACACTACGACTATTTTAACTAACGCGATGTGGTAAACTTTAATAGAATGCGTGAAGGTTCATTTTAAAATGTGTAGTGCTAGCGGTACACCCCGAAATTCGGTAAAATGCTGCAAATGGTGTTAAAAGTATGAAAATCGGAACGATTGATCTTTAGGCCATATGGATCAATTCGACCCGTAGCGGTAAAAAAAAACCGAGAGGAATTATGATGTCATCTTTCTTTTGTATGCGAAAAAAAAAACCTCTGAAACCTATCGTGTGTGGTATCAAATTAAAGGGCTTTTTGAGCTGATTCTAAAAATATACATCATCACATTTTAGTCACTTACATGTTTTAAATTATAATAAAATTCATTTTCGAAACATACCAAGTTTGGGCTCCTCCAGATACGATACCGTAGAATCATTTTTAGTCAAATATACCTCAAATGAGACGTAAAATCCTCAAATATAACCCCAAGAAAGCAATATTGAAAATATTTGCATTAAAATATTAATTACTCAATGCGGGTATAATATCATTTGGGTAAAATAATTCTCGGTGCATTGAAATTTGTTTTACATATTCCTTGTGTAATAGGCTTTAAGTCAAAAAAGTCCTGATGGGTGGGGGGTGACTCAGTTTTTCGGCCGCCGAGTGAGCAGGAAAGGGAAACAGGCAGGGAGTGGGGGCGGGGTCCATACTCAAGCCAAATTTCGAATCAAAGGCGAAGCAATAGCCCAATACTTCGTAATGATTGCACAAACACCAGTGTTTTATACTTTTTTATGAATATTTCATTGAGATATTGATAGATAAAACTTTGTTATAATGAAAAATAAAAATAAAAATACTAAATGAAAATAATTTCAAAAAAGCTTCCTTGGGGTTACATTGGGGTCGTATCTGGTCGAATACAAACTATTGTCATATTTTCGATTCTCAGAACACTTTTCGCATACAATTTTTACTCCGAATAATCATTTGTCCGAATTATTTACGCACGACAGTTTCACTGTTAGAATGTAGATACGCCATAACTTTTATACTCATAGATTTATATCGCATAAAAATGTTGGTCATACTATTGATTATTATAAAGGGTTTAAGTTCGATGTATTATAACGCATAATAGCAACATCGCATACAAATTGAATATCATATATTCGGGGCTCATGATGTGATTTACTTATAAATATTTCAAGGTATAAGGCTTTTTATTGGTCACAACTATGCCGATACCAATAAAAGGGGCGACGGGGAGAGAAAAAAGTACTATTGATAAAATGCAAGGTGTACTGCCTTTTTGCCGAATTATGTTTCGTCAAATTTCATTAATTTCATTTAGCAACCAACTTTTCGCCGAAGTTTAATTTCGGGTTAGGGTTATTTTTTTTATGACCCTAAAAACAAAACTGCTCCCAGAGATAGGTAGGTTAGGGTTATTTTTTTTTATGACCCTAAAACGAAACTGCTCCCAGAGATAGGTAGGTTAGGGTTATTTTTTTTATGACCCTAAAACGAAACTGCTCCCAGAGATAGGTAGGTTAGGGTTATTTTTTTTATGACCCTAAAACGAAAATAAAAATAAAGGCTGTTTAAAATAAAGGCGTATAACTAACAATGAGTATACTTAAAACCGTTATGATATCAGATCAATATGATATAAATCGTTATAGCTATAACTACTATAATTATCGATAAATATACCTAAAACTATTATGCGTATGTATTATTAGGATATATAACGATCTGCGTACAAATTATATGACAACTGCTAAGTATGATTTCAAATATTCGGAGTAAAAAAGTATGACACAAAAAAATATGACTTTTCGATAGTATGAGCAATGATGAGTATGACACAAGCAGTTATGCATACCAAAAATATGTTTCAAAACTTTCTACGACCCAATATGGACCCGGTTACATTTGAGGATAATTTGTATCATTTGAGGTATATTTTACAAAAAAATATTCGACGGTATCGTATCTGCAGGAAACTTGGTATGTTTCGAAAATGATTTTTATTATATTTAAAAGCAAGTGGCTAAAATTTAATGATTTGATATATTTTAAGAATCAGCTTAAAAAGCCCTTTCATTTGATACCACACACGGTAGGTTTCAGAAGATTTTTTTCCCCCATACAAAAAAAGATGACGTCATAACTCCTCTCGGTTTTTTTTGTTTATTTTTTTGCTGCTACCGGTCAAATTGATTCATATGGCCTAAAAACCAATCGTTCCAAATTTCATGCTTTTAACACCATTTGCAGGGTTTTTAGGCGTACCGCTAGGACTAGTATCCGTGCATTGCTGTTGTAGGGTTTGGCGGTTTAGGTAACTTTATAAGTACATTTAACTACTTTTCTACAGCGGCGAAAGGGTAAAAAAACAATGAGGTTTACTGCAGTCTCCGATTACTTTAGATTATCCATTCGCAGTTAAAACTGGCTTTATAAGAAGGAAAATTTAAAGGTCTAAGAAAAAAAACAAGAACTTGCCTATACCAGGAAGAATCCTTGTCATAATAAACAGTGTACAGTTCTCCGTTGGCCGGTTTCGACGGAGCATCTGCTTCGGTCATCTTTGGGCACTCCGCTTGCAACGACGCCATCATCGTTTGCAGCGTATGCCGCGTGCTGTTTGGTTGAACCTGATGGAAATATAAAAGTGAACGCTGTATTATGTAATGTGTTATTTTATTTTAATAAAATATCTTCTATATTTACATGTAACTACCCGAATTGTTTTATTAGTACCCTTTTGGCTACCTGTGAGACCTTCCTTAATAATAAACTCAGAACAGCAGTAAGGTATGTTCGCCTAATAAGGACCGGTTCCTAATAAGAGCCACTAGTTCAAAAATCCCGTTCCCGATACTAAATTGAAATCATGTCTCGCGCCGACGCTCCTCATTAACCAATCATTGAAGTGCATTGGCATTACTTGGGTTTTACGCCACCATTCTGTCAATATGCCTATGGATGCAGTCCACGTCACGGCGCGTGGGTCGTTTTATATAATTTGTTGGTGTTATTCGATTCATTCAAATAATCCTGTTTCGTTTTCTCAAGAAATTAACACATGAAAAGGAATAAGTAACATTTAGGCGTGGATTGTGAAGATAAGGTTATTGAAAGAACAATTTTTTTGTCAATTTACATTGGTTTACTCCGGGATGGCGAAGTGCCTAACAAGGACCACCTCCTTGTCACCAAATAAGGACCGGATCTTATTCATATCATTTCTAAAGACTTAATAAGGTCCAAGGGCTAATGACTGAAAATGTTTCAAATTATGTTGTTTTATGCTTAAAATAGTTTAACTTAGTAAATATCAATACAATACTAAACTGTGTTTTATTAAAAGACATAAATCAAATCTATTATTCTGCGTTTAAGTTTCTGTAGACTTTTTAAGGACCAGCACTACAATTCATATAATTTTTTGGATTAATCAATCGGGAACGACAAAAACAATTGTAACAATTAACAAAAAATATTAAATAATAAAAAAAAAATATTCTGTAGTTTCGGAATTATGTACGGAACAGAAAACACCCATTCCTAATAAGGTCCAAATACAAGCTTTTTAAAAACAGTTATTGTCCTTAATCTACTTTCGATACATGATTTTTACTTAATGTTTTTACTTCAAATATAGACAATTTATACATTTCATATGTTATTTAATTTAAAACACTTCTTAAATCAGATTTATAAAGATTTACAAAAACCTGGTCCTTATTAGGCGAACTTACCTTATGTTTCCGTCAACTCCTTGACGAGTTCCCATAAGGTCACATTGCGACATTTACGACTGCATATTCAGATCAGCCCCATATTAGAACAATATCGCATTGTCATGTAAATTGCAGACGTATACCAAACGACGACGTTTACGATCAAGTCAAATATATATCAAAGTTTCTCACAACAAAGTTCCACGGGTTGGCGGCCATAGCGATGTAGACGTCGAAGCACTTGCCGGGCGTGGGCAGCGGCGGCGCGGGCAGCACGCCGGCCCGCTCCCGCTCCCGCTCCCGCTCGGCGCGCTCGCCCTCGCCCATCGACGAGCTCCGGAAGATGCGCTCTTTCTTTCGGTGGAGTGCCTCCACGTGGTTCTGCGCCCCCTTTTCATCCTTCTCGTCTCTTAGTTTTTCCCTAAAATTATTATACTGAATTATTGACACACTCAATTCAGGATACTGAAATTTCAGACTGGACTTAAGTATTGCATACAAATTCCGTTATTTATCTAGTTCCAAAGTTTTTTTAAAGTTCAACGGCCATACAATAAAAAGGCGGCAAAATTGCGCAAACCGCGAACATAGAAAATGATAGTTTCGTTTCGACACTTTCGACTACATAATATAAATATACATATGACAAGTAGAGCCAGAGCTCTAGCATTAAGAGTCCGGTAACGATTTGAAAACGAAAATCGCTAATAATGACATTATGCACATGAATTGCATTTGATAAGATAGCTTGAAGTCTTGTTATTGCAAAAAAGTACTTAAGATCTATGTATAGTAATCATTGAGTTATTAAAATCATTGATAGTAATATATAATACATTAAAACTCAATTCTTACAGAGAGAGAATTCGTTTGATTCTTATTTATTATTTGTTATGGACCCTAATATGATTTATACTATCTGAATAAAGCATGAAGTGAAGTTTATTTTTGCATTTTTATATTTGTAAAATACTTTAATATCTTCCCAAAAATATCACCTAAACTTCGGCAATTTTTAGGAAAACTGCTCTAGCAAAACACACTCTCCTTTAAAAAATATATATGAAAATGAAAAAACTGTTCTGCTTATTCCTCAGGCGACTCATTTTTCAATGTATTTATATGTATATTTTACGTACTCTTATATCTTAATTTTAATCGATAAAAACCTTACTCTTTCCACTTCTCCAAGCAAAAATCGCGAAACAGATGTTGGATAAGGGTGAATTATTTGTAAATGAAGCATAAAATTAAAAAAATCGTTGTATTTATTCCATTAAAAATTAAAAGAAACGATCTTTCATAATATGTATACAAAATTATAGAAGTTATGTTAGTTACTGCAAAATAGCATCAAAAAGTTGAGCAACATCGAAAAAAAGTTTACCGGACTCTTAAAATGGCAAATGTTGGAGATATAACTTTAATATGTAGATATTAGTAAAACAAAGTTGATGATTACAAAACGGCATTTTTATTTTTTATTGCTTAGAAATATTATACATATTTATAGTTTTTTTCTATTTGAATATGAATAAAACAATCGAAAATCGCTTTACCGTGTTGTATTTAGTTTTAGAATGAACTCCACAGAACATAGTACCTACTAGGTTTTTATCAGGCACATTTTGCGGGTAAGATTTTTTTGTTATTTTAAAGGAGATATTTGTTTGAAATTAAACTCACTTTCGCTGAGATACGTCCATTTTCACAAACCACCAACTTATTAATGACAAAAACCTCTAAAAAAAATTAGCATGTTTTTTTTGTCAACTAGATCACAGAGTAAAAAATAGTATAATACAGAGAGACCTCTGTAACGTCACATAACGTCACGAATCATGTTGTCCCTTCTTAACGCAGGACAAGTTCTCTTTCGCACTTATGCAAACGTATCGGATACGTCGTGTCAAACTCAATTTTTTTGACAGATTTACACTGAGTTGTACCCCCCTGACTAGATTACGCTTTACTGCCTTAAGTGCAAGGATATTTGCCACATTGTTTTTTATTTTCTAACTGGGAAGGCCGGTGAAAAAGAGGGCGCTTTTCCAGATTCCATATAATGAGAGAAAGAGACAGAATATGGGTCCTTGACTACATTAGTACGTACATACGAAAACCGTACTTATGCTAGTATACCGTCAAAAAAATTTTTTAGGAAAAAACCCTATGGCGTTAATCTCTGGTATTTTATTTTAAGAGTATTCCGGAAACCTGTGGATTTCTATTTCGGAGCATTTCGAGACAAAACATAAGATCATTTTCGCAAAATAAAATAAAAACTACTAGCCACCATACAAATGTAGCTTTTCTAAGGACCACGCACTGTTGAAGATGTCACTTTAGGCGATTATCACACTGGCGCATGGCGGCGGATCCGCATGCGGCGCCAGTGTGATAACAGTTGCCTTCCTCATTAGGGCCATATCAGAGTTATCAGACATCAGTGGCCTATTTAATAAAGCTACAATTGACAATTTACAAGTTGTAGCCTCTTTCTAATACATAGGGTTAGAAAGAGACTTCCGCTTGTAAATTGTCACTTGTAGCTTTATGAAATAGGCCCCAGATATAACTGACAAATTTGCTAACAAACAATCCTCCTTTTAATTTAGATGTGTCTGTGATGACTCTTAGGCGATTATCATATCACATCGCATTCTAGACGAGACGAGACCTAAGATGATATGATATTATATTAGAATGAGACAAAAGTTGTCCAACTTGACCGTTGAACTTGTCGTGAGTGACAAAATTGTGCCCATCCACATCCACAACTTGTTTCGATTCATGCTGGTCACCAATTTTCTTTCACTGTTTAGTAATCACAAGCTTTGTTTGAAAATAATTTGGACAGACACAGTTCTGATGGTACAGTAACAGTACTCACGGCTGCAGGTACTCGTACTCCATGAGGATGGCGTTGTTGACGGAGGCGAGGATGTTCTGCGGGCCGGTGCGCACGAACAGCTCGACGTGCGGCGTGGGGGGTGAGGGAGAGGGGGAGGGGGAGGGCAGCGCGCGACACAGCACGCGCGCGTCCAGCAGCAGCTCGCGCAGCCGCGCCACCATGCCGTGCGCGGCGCGCTCCGCCGGGCCCAGCCGCACCTGCCGCGCCTGGGAACATACGCCAACACCACCTTATCACCCGGGCCGTTATTTAAACAAACAAGTCTCTACATACATGCTACAAAATATGATTTCTACTTAGAATTACAAGATATTTTCATCTTGAGGTGGACTCTTTTGTAAGTATATGTAAAAACCTTAGCCGTTAGGTATTATATCACTCGCTGTATTATTGTATACCTTATTTATCCTTACTTGTCTTATCATGTAAACATGATGAAATTGTTGTCAAGATGTAGTCGGGCGGTCTATTCTGAACACTCTTAGAAAAAAAAAATATCCTTATACATCACTACATAGTATAAAACAAAGTCGCTTCCCGCTGCGCGTTGTCTGTCCCTATGTATGCTTAGATCTTTAAAACTACGCAACGGTTTCTGATGCGGTTTTTTTAAATAGATAGAGTGAATCAAGAGGAAGGTTTATATGTATAATTGCACCCGTGCGAAGTCAGGGCGGGTCGCTAGTTAGTAACATAATAAGCTTTTCAATCCCGTACCTCGACTGAAAATCTATTCATTGTGTCACGAATGCCACAATTGTATAAAATACGTATATGTAGATGATTACGAGGGCAGCCAAACGTAACGCTGACAGAAGCACACTCAAAGTAGATTATAAGGACCGTTATACATGAACAGTGTCCATTGATTCGATTCTAACTATTTATTATACAAAATTATAGCAATTGTTTTAATTACCGTGGTGCATTCTACTATGATACTGATCGCCAGGCCACCGTGTAACTCACTATCGCCACTCTCCGAGGCCGTACCTTTTCCAGCCCCCGCCGAATCCACTATATTCACCTCCATATCTTCTGTTTTCGAATAACATTTCCCCATTTTGACAATAGCTATTTGAGCAAGCACGGATAGAAAAATCCAATTAACACAATCACATAATTAACTAAATACTACCGCCCGATACTGATTGTCTAATCCCTGAGATGCAATGAGTTGTGTTACACACATTGTTCAAGGTGATAACGTCCTGGTTTAAATTAATTATAGGTAACACACTTGCACTGTCTACGTGACCGAATGTGTCCCGTTAGCTACAAATCGCGATAAGCGAGCCGGGCCACACCGGCGTCAAATAACAGGATCGCCTTCAGATATAATGCGGAATAGTAAATAAGTATAAAAAAAGTGAATTGTGTTAGTAACTATTACTTCTTAATTGACAACAATACAGCGAATGATATACTTACGGCTAGGGTTGTCACTTTCTTACAACTTAGGGTCTCCTCTCCATCTCAATTTCAATAAGAAAAAAAGTATGTCCCATATATCCCAAATTTTCAAATTGTTTCGTTATTTCCATTCCGTTATCGTCATATAGAGAATTTGAAAAATCTAAAGGAAAGGGGAAAAACATCGAGGCACTTTTTATCTTATACAAGAATCGAAAGAGCTCGTAATTCTGAGCATACCAACTTAAATCACATAAAATCCTCGAAATGAAGTGTTAACGCTACGATAAGGCCGCTCCGCTTATATATGCTTAGAGTAATATAGCGCGTTCAGTTTTATAAGACCTCTGGTGACAACTCCGACTTCAGAGAACCAGGCTGAATGAACATATCCAGCGATCGTCAGGTCGCCTGCTACCGGCCAGCCGTCTCTACATTACATGCGACTGTACATCTACGGTACCTGGTGGCACCTCCGACTACAGAGAATCAGGGTGAATAGCCGTGTTTACACCTGGCGCACCGCCTCGCGAGGAAATTGCCGCGCGCGGCAGCTCGGCTAGTGTGGACCGAGGCATTGCGGCCGCGCGTGCGTTTGTTTCGGCCGAGCCACGTCCACACTAGCCGAGCTGCCACGCGCGGCAATTTCCTCGCGAGGCGGTGCGCCAGGTGTAAACACGTCTATTGAACATATACAGCCCGCCTGCTACCAGCCAGTCATCCCTACACTACATGTACGTGTACGGTACCTGGTGGGGGTAGGCATCCAGCGCGGGGCTGAAGGCGGCGAGCGGCACGAGCGAGGACAGCGGCGCGCGCAGCACCAGCCCGCTGTCCACCAGCTGCGTGCGCACCGTGCCCTCGCCGTCCAGTCCGCTGATGATCGTGCAACGGACCCTGCCGATAAACAAATCAGGCGTCACAATCGTTTTCGTTCCAGAAAAAAAAATGTGGATCTGGATCCGACGGATCTTCTAATTATACAAATACAAAAATACAAATCTTATTGATAACACCGAAGTTACATACATTTGGAATTCGATTCTTAAAGACTGTATCGTTTGTTATAAATACAAGAAAAATGTTCTATATCTTTTTAAATGATTTATATTTAAACATACAAATCATACTAAACTAAAAACAAAATAATACAGAAAACCTAAACATGGCCAGAAAACCCCAAATTATTCATTTCTGGCTAGTTTCCTGACTCTTTGTCTCATAGTGCCCATTAATGATCGGACAACAGCTTTGTCAAAAGTACGAGCCACCTTGTTCCAATCCAAACGAAGCTATTGGTCTGTGTCGGCAGTACGGCCTGTTTTCCGTAATCTAGCCTTCATTATAGCTCAAAAGTGTTAAATCGGGCGAAGTTCTGGACAATTTGGCGGATTTAATTCTTTGGTCAAAAAAATTACATTTTTGTCATTACACCATTTTACCACCTTAGCTGAGTAATAGCAAGACGCTAAGTCGGGCCAAAATATAGTTTCAGACTTATGCTTTTTGATCATTGGCAATACTCGTTTCTGAAGGCACTCCTTCATGTAAATATCGGCTTTCATTGATGAGGTAGTGAAAAATGCAGTCGACTTCATTCCACACTCGCAAATTGCCTGCCGCACCATAACTTTCTTGCCGAATTTCTCAAAGCAAATAGATTTTTCACGTTGTGTAACCTCTGTTCTATCACGCACCGTATAATACTGGGGACCTGGTAAAGACTTGTAATCCAGTTTCACATAGGTTTCGTCGGCTATTATTACACAGGTGCCTTTTTTAGACAAAACCAAGTCGGACAACTTTTGGACTCGTTTCTTAACAGATTCTATTTGTTTTTCACTTCGTTTTGGCTGTTTCTGTTTTTTAAATGCCTTCAAATTGTTTCTTTTCTTTGCACGTTGCACCATCCCCATACTCGTACCCATTTTTTCGCAATATCTCCCACAGACAACTCTTTGTTAGAGATAAATGCTGCTTTACGATCTTTTGGTCCAATTTTGGGTTAGAAGGACCTGGTTTTTGACCTGGTCGTTGTCGGTCATTAAAGGTATATTCGTTACCGTACTTACGGATTGCAGTTTGGACGGCTCCTACACTAACACCTTCCATTTGAGCAAGCTTTCTGTAAGTGATACCTTTAACCGAACACTATTTGTCCACAATGGATTTTCGCTATTGTGGCGTAAGACCCCGCATTTTTTTATTGTAACAATTTGGGCAAGGAAAAATTACTGTTATCGGTTCTGTGAGAAACGTCAAGTAATTTTCACGTATTAAAATATTTTTTCAACATCAGTTATGCTATTGGTGCCAGTGGTAAGTTGTATTTATAACAGACGATACAGTCTTTAAACAAAAATACAGTTAGAACCAATATACTCTGTGAGTTTATCCTCTCCGCTTAAATAATTCAACCTAATCCATTAGTGGCAGCGGACATCTGAGCCGAGCATCGAGTTCAACAGACTTCAATATTTCGAAGGAGGAGGTTCTGAATACGACGGGATCTTTGTTTTTGCTTTTGTCTCACCGATTATTTCCGAATTTGTCCCTTTCAATACCTGTGCACCACACCGGTTTTATGTCAAACTCCTTCTCTGTTCGGGCCGCGCGCCTGTAGAACACACTTCCCCGTAATGTTAAAAATGTTCCCAGCAACGTAATGTTAAAAATGTTTGCCTTTAAAAAAGCTGTTCGTGTCTTTTTCCCCACCTCCCCCTCGCACAGTGCACTCACCAGTCGCCGGACAGCGTGCGCACGATGTAGAGCGTGTTGGGCGCGGCGGGCGGGGCCTGCGGCGCGGCGGGCAGCGGGCGGCGGTAGGGCCCGGCCGTGAGCAGCGCCTCCGTCACGCACCCCACCTCCCCCTCGCACAGTGCACTCACCAGTCGCCGGACAGCGTGCGCACGATGTAGAGCGTGTTGGGCGCGGCGGGCGGGGCCTGCGGCGCGGCGGGCAGCGGGCGGCGGTAGGGCCCGGCCGTGAGCAGCGCCTCCGTCACGCACCCCACCTCCCCCTCGCACAGTGCACTCACCAGTCGCCGGACAGCGTGCGCACGATGTAGAGCGTGTTGGGCGCGGCGGGCGGGGCCTGCGGCGCGGCGGGCAGCGGGCGGCGGTAGGGCCCGGCCGTGAGCAGCGCCTCCGTCACGCACCCCACCTCCCCCCAAGTAACATTTTGAGCTGTATAATAGCTGTATCCGCCAATTTTTCTGCTGTATAAAGGCTGTATTGACGGGCTTGGAAACCGTTATATCCTCAAAAAGGGCCCCAAATTATACAGCTCTAAGTGTTGATATAGCTGTTTAACGACGAATTTTACAGCTCTAAGTGTTGATATAGCTGTTTAACGGCGAATTTTACAGCTTTAAGTGTAGATCTAGCTGGTTAACAGCTGTATTATTACTGAGTGATGGCTGATTTACAGCATAAATAAATTCCATTATACAGCTAATACTCCTCGGCTACACTTTTTATGCCTATATACACAGCAGTAAACTGACAAAAGTCTACATAAGAGATTTTTTCACCCGAGATGTGTTTATTCTACTTTGGAACGTCATAATTCGAAGACATCTTGTAATTGTAAAATATACGCATCCATTAAGTGTACAAAAGGAAACTAAACCAAGTGCGGTAGTAAACGATATTTTGTACTATTCTGCTTGCGGCTGTTAGTTTTATGTGAATGTATATACTAATTGTAAACAAAAAACTCACGCGCCCTCGAAATTATAGAGATAATTCAATAATTATTGTATATTGTGATTTAGTGGATCGAATCTTTTTTTTTAGATTGACTCTTTTGTGTTACCTATGCTTCTCTATTTAACAATAAAGTTATTTTACTACATGTAATTAGTAACTACTTAAGTGTTATAATTGGGAAACATAATAACAAACCCATTTTAGGTGTTTAAAGATTTGTAGGTTATGGTATTAATGGCGTTCGTAATTTAAACAGCATTAGCTCTTCAAGTACTCGATTTTGAAGCTATATGCTGAACTATGGAAAAAATTTAGTGTGTTTACCAGCCTCGAGTTCAATAGCTGCTGTGTAATAGTATTTAATTTTCGGCTTTATAAAATAGTATAAATACGCTTTTAAACAGCTTATAACATTACATAAAACTCTTGTAAAGGTTACAGCTTTATAAAGGCTTTCTATAGAACCATTATTCAGGTATTATACAGCTTCATGTAATGGCATTATAACCGTGTAGGTTTACACCATTATTCAGACAATAACATCATTGTATACTCTTATTCCGCCGTTACAAAGCTTTAGTTTTCATAAAATGCAGTTCGCTTTTTTTAGCACTTAATTCTGTATAATGGTGTTTTTTTATGTTAATATAAAGCCAAAAGTAATACTTTCGACATTATACAGCGGTAAATCAGCCTCACTGTATAAGAGAAACCTTTTCTGCGCTAGTTCAGCTTTAACAGTTTTTCTACTCCGTTATTCATCAGTTTTTAAGCTCTAAGCTGTTTACTAGCGAATTTAAGCATCTTTTTAGCCTAAAATGTTACTTGGGCCCCTCGCACAGTGCACTCACCAGTCGCCGGACAGCGTGCGCACGATGTAGAGCGTGTTGGGCGCGGCGGGCGGGGCCTGCGGCGCGGCGGGCAGCGGGCGGCGGTAGGGCCCGGCCGTGAGCAGCGCCTCCGTCACGCACCCCACCTCCCCCTCGCACAGTGCACTCACCAGTCGCCGGACAGCGTGCGCACGATGTAGAGCGTGTTGGGCGCGGCGGGCGGGGCCTGCGGCGCGGCGGGCAGCGGGCGGCGGTAGGGCCCGGCCGTGAGCAGCGCCTCCGTCACGCACCCCACCTCCCCCTCGCACAGTGCACTCACCAGTCGCCGGACAGCGTGCGCACGATGTAGAGCGTGTTGGGCGCGGCGGGCGGGGCCTGCGGCGCGGCGGGCAGCGGGCGGCGGTAGGGCCCGGCCGTGAGCAGCGCCTCCGTCACGCACCCCACCTCCCCCTCGCACAGTGCACTCACCAGTCGCCGGACAGCGTGCGCACGATGTAGAGCGTGTTGGGCGCGGCGGGCGGGGCCTGCGGCGCGGCGGGCAGCGGGCGGCGGTAGGGCCCGGCCGTGAGCAGCGCCTCCGTCACGCACCCCACCTCCCCCTCGCACAGTGCACTCACCAGTCGCCGGACAGCGTGCGCACGATGTAGAGCGTGTTGGGCGCGGCGGGCGGGGCCTGCGGCGCGGCGGGCAGCGGGCGGCGGTAGGGCCCGGCCGTGAGCAGCGCCTCCGTCACGCACCCCACCTCCCCCTCGCACAGTGCACTCACCAGTCGCCGGACAGCGTGCGCACGATGTAGAGCGTGTTGGGCGCGGCGGGCGGGGCCTGCGGCGCGGCGGGCAGCGGGCGGCGGTAGGGCCCGGCCGTGAGCAGCGCCTCCGTCACGCACCCCACCTCCCCCTCGCACAGTGCACTCACCAGTCGCCGGACAGCGTGCGCACGATGTAGAGCGTGTTGGGCGCGGCGGGCGGGGCCTGCGGCGCGGCGGGCAGCGGGCGGCGGTAGGGCCCGGCCGTGAGCAGCGCCTCCGTCACGCACCCCACCTCCCCCTCGCACAGTGCACTCACCAGTCGCCGGACAGCGTGCGCACGATGTAGAGCGTGTTGGGCGCGGCGGGCGGGGCCTGCGGCGCGGCGGGCAGCGGGCGGCGGTAGGGCCCGGCCGTGAGCAGCGCCTCCGTCACGCACCCCACCTCCCCCTCGCACAGTGCACTCACCAGTCGCCGGACAGCGTGCGCACGATGTAGAGCGTGTTGGGCGCGGCGGGCGGGGCCTGCGGCGCGGCGGGCAGCGGGCGGCGGTAGGGCCCGGCCGTGAGCAGCGCCTCCGTCACGCACCCCACCTCCCCCTCGCACAGTGCACTCACCAGTCGCCGGACAGCGTGCGCACGATGTAGAGCGTGTTGGGCGCGGCGGGCGGGGCCTGCGGCGCGGCGGGCAGCGGGCGGCGGTAGGGCCCGGCCGTGAGCAGCGCCTCCGTCACGCACCCCACCTCCCCCTCGCACAGTGCACTCACCAGTCGCCGGACAGCGTGCGCACGATGTAGAGCGTGTTGGGCGCGGCGGGCGGGGCCTGCGGCGCGGCGGGCAGCGGGCGGCGGTAGGGCCCGGCCGTGAGCAGCGCCAGCGCGTCCCGCACCAGCGCCGCCGCGCCCGCGCGCGACACCCACACGCGCCCCTCCTCCGTCACGCACCCCACCTCCACCTCGCATGGTTTCTGTACACACAATACAGTATGTTATTGTACATTGTCTTTTTACATGAATAACAAGAGGATGTATAAATGGAAGAGCATAGTCTAAGAACTTTTTGAAGCTCCAAGTTTGACAGCTTTAATAGATGGCCCTGTACGGAGTGTACGGTCGCCAGGTCGTTGAGGTCGCACTGCATGGATGTGTAAACGGGGTGGGCTTTGAAACCTGTGTCATGTACCTGCGTGACAGTGAAGGCGCCGGCGATGCAGAAGTCGTGCACGATCTCCTTGTTGAGGTTGAGGTCGCGCTGCGTGGATGTGTATACGAGACGGCTCGTGAGACCTGTGTCATGTACCTGCGTGACAGTGAAGGCGCCGGCGATGCAGAAGTCGTGCACGATCTCCTTGTTGAGGTTGAGGTCGCGCTGCGTGGATGTGTATACGAGACGGCTCGTGAGACCTGTGTCATGTACCTGCGTGACAGTGAAGGCGCCGGCGATGCAGAAGTCGTGCACGATCTCCTTGTTGAGGTTGAGGTCGCGCTGCGTGGATGTGTATACGAGACGGCTCGTGAGACCTGTGTCATGTACCTGCGTGACAGTGAAGGCGCCGGCGATGCAGAAGTCGTGCACGATCTCCTTGTTGAGGTTGAGGTCGCGCTGCGTGGATGTGTATACGAGACGGCTCGTGAGACCTGTGTCATGTACCTGCGTGACAGTGAAGGCGCCGGCGATGCAGAAGTCGTGCACGATCTCCTTGTTGAGGTTGAGGTCGCGCTGCGTGGATGTGTATACGAGACGGCTCGTGAGACCTGTGTCATGTACCTGCGTGACAGTGAAGGCGCCGGCGATGCAGAAGTCGTGCACGATCTCCTTGTTGAGGTTGAGGTCGCGCTGCGTGGACGTGTCGTAAAGTACAACGGCTACGGTGGGGTCGGTGGGATCGTGCCGCGGTCCGGGCGCCGCCACCAACACCTTGTTTTAATACAAAATATAAATTGTTCTGTATCTATATAGTTAGTCCGCTTCGAACTAAGAACTCGCAATTCTTGCAAACGCTTTGACCTCTGTATAACAAGACACCTTACCAAAATCCTTACAGGCCTGATTCCAGAACCTCCTAGTCACTGTAACTCATATACGAACTCTTTAATTATATATATTCTCTGCAACAACCTCATCAGAGTTAATGAAGATCAAAAAAACGTTACAAAAGTTATCGCGTTGAAAATAAAATAAAAAACATTGAATATGCACGGACGTCATTAAACCAATTGACAGGCTGTTGTGTCCGAAGTTGTATGTAAGAACTTCGCTTCGCTTGCTCGTGCGAAAAGTAGTCTCTTGTGAAAATAAATACCAAAATCACGAAGAAAAACTACCTCGTCTACGCGTTGTCTAGCGTATACTCCCGATCATCATCATCATCAGTCGTTCCCTCAAAGCTGAGGATACTCCCGATAATTCCTTTGGTTTACAATATTTAAGGCATTCGCATTAATTGTTTAAGTTTTGTAGCGACCTTTGTGGTTTGAAATTGAAACGTGTTTGTTGTATGTATCTGATCATCTGTAACTGCTATTTACTTAAATTAAGGATTATCAATATCATCAGTGTCGACGGTAATATCTCAATGATAAGATTACCTCTCCGGGCAGCCGCCGCTGCACGAGCTCGGCGCCCGCCGCGCTGGCCGCCAGCTCCTCCGCGCCCTCCAGCCGACACAGGATGGCCTGGACGACGAACAATGAACTTTCAAGCAATACCTCCATACCCCACAATACGCATGTTCCATAGATTTCATTGCCTCCATCTAACTTTATGAGGATCAAACGTCGATAAGGAACCAATATAGTTGGATCAAAATGCATCAACTTATCATGAGTATTATTATATTACAGGGATCCCAGCTATATTTTAATAGTAATTAATTATCACCAGAAGAGCAATTAAAAACGTCGCTATACTCAACTATCAAATAAGTGATTGAATAAGTTTAGAGTGGTGACCTGCGCAGGGAGCTTCCTAAACTGCGGCTCAAGGATCTTGATCTTGTTCAAGTGAACAACGTCGTCGTCGCCATGGTCACCCAAGAACACGGCCGCCGTGTCCTCTTCGATTTCTAAGATTTTCGCTCGTTGCCATTCACCGTCGTCTAAATTCACTGCATACCTTAAAAGTAATTGATAATAAAATACGTTTTTAAAGATTATATTATTATTAACTTTTAGGTAAAAGAATCGAAAGCCTTCTCTTACCACGCGTTCTTTATGATCATATTTTTATCAACGGATGTGCCGCCATGTTTGTAAAATCTCTCCATATCGGCAAGTAACGTCTCGAAGGCATCCTGCAAGTCAAACATTTGAATACGTTACACCTACTTTTTCGTTTACGTACACTGTTAAGTCACTATACATTATGTTTCGTTCTAGGGAATGAAAATAGGAATCCATGTCTGGTTCGCAAGTAAAATTAAAAAAAAATAGACGTTTCACCACTTACTGCCATACAAGCAAGCATACTCCCATCTCTGGTCAAGTAAATACTTACACTGTAGTTTGGCCCTACAATCCTGAGCCAAATTTCGAGTGTGGAATTGGCAACGGTCACGAAAACATTCCAGAAGTCCTCTTCAGGGAACTTCAGTGGCGGCAAGTCGCTGTCGATGGTGTCGTCCAGCACACTGTTCTCCAGGAACAGTGGCGGCGTGCCCTGCAAACGACAAACACTTCAACCTCTACTTCAAAGCAACTGTGCACTCTAACTCAAAAGAAATACGATATGTAACAGTTGTAATACCTATTCTTATACATTTTAAGGTTACAAATTCATTATCGTTGCTCAACTCAGAGTCATGATTGGTGCAACATGCAAGTTATTTGATCTTTCGAAAATTATTAAAACAATAGCTCTAAGTTATTAATTTAAAGCAATAAATATGTCACGAAATGATAGCAATGTAATGATAAAGTTTTGAAATATTTATACTGATCACTGCCCTCTAGTATCTTAAATACTGTGAATATATATTAGAGTGTCTGTTAGTAGGAATAATTTACTGGCTTCTTTGCTATTACACAGAATTCGTGATATTAATTTCCGGATAAGGTCTAAATGTTCATGCTAATGTAAGTCCCTGCTAAAAAACAGTTTCCCTACAGTGCACAGTGGTTCAGGTTGTGTGGGAGGGCGGAATTAATTATTTTTATGAAAGGTGGGCGTTTTAACATTTATGAAATGTGGTTTTATCAATATAAATGGGTAAAATAACTGAAACAAGCATTAAAAAATGTATGATTTGTATTAAAATCATATAAATCTAACGGCCTCCTAGCCTAGTGGGTAGTGACCCTGCCTATGAAGCAGGAGGTCCCGAGTTGGAATCCTGGTCAGGGCATTTATTTGTGTGTTTATCACGGATATTTGTTCCTGAGTTATGGATGTTTTCTATGTATTTAAGTATTTATCTATATCTATCTGTATCTATTATATATATCATCGCCTAGTACCCACAACACAAGCCTTATTGAGCTGACTGTGGGACTAGGTTGATTTGTGTAAGATTGTCCCATTATATTTATATTATATATAAAACATACAAAATAATTAATAAATAAGCATTTCCATCATTAGATGACCCCATGCCTGGTTTCACGAAGCCTACTTTCAAGCCCAATCTGTCAAACAGCTCTTTTTGTATTCTCTACCAACAAAACATACCTACCACGGAGCCTATCTTTATTTTTGTCAAAAAATACTTTCTCACCTATAATGCAGTTTTCCACTTTTTTGTGAAAGTAGGTAAAAATTGTTTACTTAACTGAAAACAGATTTGGCCAAGTATTGCTTATGAAAGATTTCGATATTTAATCTTCAGGTTTTCAATACACTTATGCCCATCCCAGTCACTTGAAATAGCAATTTCGACTAACTCTGCCAACTCTGCTAAACTTGCCATGACTATCAATAATAACTATGTTACTTCCTCGAAACAATAATATATGAAGAAAAAGACAACTACGTACACATTTTATACCCTAATCCAGTTATTTGTTTATGACTACTCTCATTAAAGATAAAAAAGATAAAAAATAAAAGTATTTTTCCTACATCTCAATGAGCTCATTACTTAAATGGTCATCACTCAGAAGTTTGCAAAGTAGTAGCAGCTAGAATCAATTAGATAATCATTTTGGATAATTAAGGTATCATTTGTGTTAGTTTTTGGTGAAAAGGAAGGAGTAGCTTAACTTAAAAGTAATATCTAATTGAATGTTGAATGTGGCCAAAATAATGATCATGTTGTTTTAATCCAAGCCATACCCTAATCAACACACGAAATCACTGATATTATCTATGAAAATACCTTAATATACGGCACATCAAATAAAAATCATATTTTGGATATTTTAGCGATCGTTTTAGAAATATATTACCAGAAAGAAACAACTTTTTAGACGAAAAATTCGTAAGTGTTCAGCATTACGTGTTTCGTATTATTTATTTACAAATAAATAATAAGTACATATAAATTATAATCCTTTCAGTACAGGGTTGTACAACTATTCTACCGTTAGATTTAAGTCAAATAAATGACTTTAGTTAATATGTTATTTTCGGACTTCATTCCGCCCCTGAACCACTGTGCAGTGTTAAAACAGCGTAAAGTACATAAATAATTAAATAAGCTCCTAAATATTTCTTAAGTAGCCTGCCGATCAGTGTTAAGCGGTTGACACCCTAATCGGGTGCAGCAACCGCCTTTAAATAAGGGACACCACACACCTGAGCTGAATCAATAAATATCATAGACAAAATGCTTAAATTTGTCTATATGGTAGCTGATTATTTGTATGGAGGCCATAGACAAATTTATGCATTTTGTCTATGAATTTGCTGAATTCTGAACAGGTGTTTGGTGTTCCTAATAGAGGTCAGTGATTTATAGTATACATACGTCGGACTTTAAGAAGTATCTAGCCTCTAGTTAACGAAAGTTTAGCCTATCAAATCGTCCTGACACTTTTGTTCAAAATCCGTGTATACAAGTGTCAACACATATCTAATTTCATGGGCAAAACTTTCGTTACCCAGATTCTGCCTAAAAAGGAGTGGTGTCAATAAATCGCAAGAGATATCTTCGCTACATACCTCTTTATTTGGAAGAAGTACTAACAGTCCGTTTACGACTCTGTCTTTTATTATTCGAGGACAATTTTCGACCAGCTCTTGCCAGTTACTGGGCAAATTCTCTCCGAACTTTTCTCTAAAACATAATTCAGCACTATATGACCACTTCCTTTAATTATTACAGGTATGTATCAACAAAATAGAGGGGTGTAAACTATTACATTGAATATAGGTAGTAGTATACTATGGACTGAAGTAGTTGAAGTGCATGATTGATTTGAAGGAATATTCGTCATGCATCATGCTATTCTTATATGTTTTTTTTTATATATCGTTATCCAAAATTAAGGTAATTATTAAAGTAAGGTACTTAATCGACCTGTGTGAGTTTTAGTGAAGTTAACACAGTTATTATTATGAATCAGGTAGTTAATGAGCAAGTGTGCAGCAAAATTGCGTAAGAACTTACGAGTCCGTATACGATTTCATAAGGCGAATCAATTAGAATTCCAGAGTAAATTATATACAAATCGCGTGCAGATTGTAATTTTTAAAGTAGATCGACATACCATTTTTTTAACCAAAATGTACCGTTCAAGTGCTACAACTTTGCCTGGCTTGAAAAACATGGTTTTCTTCACCAAACAGCTATTTATATCTTATTCCTGAGATGGGAGAAAGGCGGCCATCTCAGGAATAAGATATAAATAGCTGTTTGGTGAAGAAAACCATATTTTTCAAGCCAGGCAAAGTTGACCATCGTAGGCAAAGTTGAAGCACTTGACGCTAGTTATAATTATAACAGATGCCGCTTCCAGCTCCCACCCACCTCCAAAGTACAAAATAAAGGCGCCAAATATCAATTTTGCTCCTCTACCCTGATCAAGGGCTAGAGCTGTGCCCACGAGAGCAGTTTTCAGAGCTTTGAAAATGTTCCCCTGAATTATTAAAATTAAATTACTACTATTACTAAGTAGGTACCATTAGTAATAATAATGCATAGTTCTAAGAATTATCTGTACAATTATTTTTGAATAAATTATTTGATTTGATTGATTTGATTTGATTAGGCGGCTTTCACACTGCTGCGGATTCAGTGTGATAATCGCCTTAATGATGGAATTTTTTAAGGGCTAATTTTTCATTGATTTTGATGGTTTTATTTGGTGTTAGCCGGATGACAATGCCGGTTTTTAGGGTTCCGTAGCCAAAATGGCAAAAACGGAACCCTTATAGTTTCGCCATGTCCGTCCGCGATCTAGCTCAGTGACCGTTAGCACTAGAAAGCTGAAATTTGGTTTGAAATATGTGCATTAACCAAGCCGACAAAACGGTAGAATAAAAACGTGAAAAATATATTTTGTTAGGGTACCTCCCGTACACGTGAAGTGGGGG
This sequence comes from Pammene fasciana, assembly GCA_911728535.1. Lineage (NCBI taxonomy): Eukaryota > Metazoa > Arthropoda > Insecta > Lepidoptera > Tortricidae > Pammene > Pammene fasciana. The sequence goes on along the minus strand of OU452276.1, from coordinate 11,563,071 downwards.
GCGAAATTTTTTTCCGTTCCAACTAAGTTGTGTGGGGATTCGTTGGATAGGTCTTTTAAAAAAAGTAGGGTCTTCTAACACAGTTTTTTGATAAAACTAATACTTTCGGAAATAATAGCTCCGAAAGTTTAAAACAGGGCGTCCCCCCATCTAACTTTTGAATCGTGGGTCCTAAAATTTTGAAAAAATTCATGAAACTGAGGCCTAATGAGTACCTTCCATGAAAACTATATTGAAATAAATCGGTTGAGCCATTTTTGAGTTATCATTCAAAAACCGATAGTGAAAGGACGTAAGTAAAAATGACGTAAGCGCCGCCAAATTTCCCGTAAGAAACGACCTTTTGAATTAATGGTCTCAGTTTACGGAACCCTACACTGAGCATGGCCCGACATGCTCTTGGCCGGTTTTTTTTATTTATGTTAACCTCACGGAGCTAAAATAATAGCGATAATCGGTAAAATTTCGTGTACGGACTCTTACGTATAATCTTAAAAATGCAAAATGGAAACACTATTGCCATCGTCTGTTAAGTAAAGAGTACAATATAACATGCATCTGCGCCTATTTATAATTGATCGCAGTAAGCGTGTAGGTAAGGTACTAAACATTTTTCTCGGCTCTTTTGTTTTTGATTCCGACTGGTTAAGTGGTTTGTTATCGTATTGTACAGTCAGCAGCAGCAGTAGCTAAGCGGGTAGGGTGTTCATAATGACCGACACACACTCTTATACTCTTAACAATAAAGTCGTGTCCAGCTCCTTTTGAACACCCTACCCGCTTAGCTACTTTTGCTGCTGACGGAACCTACTATGTCTGTGCCGCTTTCGTTTTCGTAATATCTGACATGAAGAGAAAAGACGATTACATTTGGATTTTTAAGACTACTAACATGGTAGTGTGTATACCGCACTACGTACGATTAAAATTATGCGATTTATGCGTTTCGCCAATATTTGTCTATCTTGCGCTACATGTAAAGTTCTCAAACACTGTGTACATTTTGGAAATAGGAAATTTTAAATCTACAATTTTAATCGTACTGCCGTACAGTATCTTACCAACGGCACGGTAAAAGCCAAAAATGTTAGAAGTGTTATAAAGATACCTGTATAAATGTGGCACTGTGCTAGCCCAGAGGCCGGCCTCGTGTTCGGCCACGAGGTCCGCGAGCGAGGCCACAGCCTTGCTGGGCGAGGAGGTGGGCATGCCGCCCGGCCCCGAGCCCTCTATATCCATTAGCAGCTTCACGGCCGCCACTTCCTTGGCCAACTCTTCGGACGGCGACGAGTCTGGGTATGACGAGGCCGAATATGACGTACCAACCTGTAGTTCGATCCATGTCATTTATGGCTGTCATTTTTATTTACAACTTAGAATAAAATAATCACACATTTATGAATGGTTTTTGGTCGTGGTCGTGATAAAAATGTGTCGCTCACAGCTGGTTTTACCTATATATATAAGTCTGGTTTTTCCAGGGGTTTACACTTAATATTTTCGAAGTCTAAATGTTTGAAATGAAATGGATATACAGGAATAAAATTTTATAGAAATTAAAATTTCATTCTTACCATGGTTACCTGACAAATTAAGAACCTTATTGCATTGAGATAATGTCTATTAATATTTTGAAAATGAAATGTATAAAGAGTCACCTTTATTGAGCAATCGTAACTGACGGGTCCTCGCTTCGGCCGAAGGTCATGGACCTTGTAGACAGGCTGCTCCAAGCCGAGCTTGCGGCAGGTCCACTCCAACTTGGCCACGGACGAACTGGAGTCTGGAGGTGGTTCCAAGCTGTACGCTGGTGCTACGTGCGTCACGGGACCGCTACGTTCCTATACAAACTTTTTATTTAGGGTGGACAGAGGGGAAAGGGTCAAGTTAAGCATTTTTATCAAATATTAATCATTAGATCGCGGGTACACGGACAGCCAATCAGAATCTCGCATTGGGCTTGACCTAGAACACCGCGATAACGACTGCCATGGCAAATGCTCAATTTGATCCATTTTGCCCTGCGATCCGATTAGCCTCGGTCTACCCTATAACGAACTAAACAGTTGACGCCAAGGTTACCAAATCGTCAGACTTATAAAAACACTGGCTGCATGTGGAGTAAGAATATGAAATGGAAATATGCTACTTTCAACGGAATCAGCATTATCTGGAAAAATGAGTCAGCAATGTTAAATGATAAGTATTTAAAGGTCATATTTTCTTACCTACAAATAATAACAGATTGACGAAGAATACTGACAATAAAAAGTGATCAATTGATGAATTTACAACAGCAACAGTTATGATGTTCATACTTGGTATTGGTAGTATGTATACCTAAATGCCAGTAGACATCTAAATAATTTAGATAAAAATGATAAAATAACATTAAACTTACAACAAGATCGTTATTAGTGGCCGGAAGAGGTAAAGGTATGAGATCAACAGTGTTCAGCCGGTCTCTCAAGTTGGATAATCTCTGCGAAGCTGACATTTTAGAGCTTTGCTTAGTGTCAGACTCAGTTTCTGTGCGTACGGAATGTTTGATCTGTAACCAATAGAATCGATGACAACACAAACATACGGGTCGAACTGAGAACCTCCTTTTTTTTAAGTCGGTTAAAAAAAAGATGCTGTTACCACGTAGAAGTGTAGTCTAAACCAGGGGTCGGCAAACCGCGGCTCGCGAGTAGCGTGCGGCTCTTTGGGGGTCAGTCGTGGCTCTTCGAGATCCCCTAATTTTTTTTTATCAATGATTACAGTAGAGTAGAATAACATATACAATGACAATAACCCTTTATAAAGGGTAGGCAACGCGCATGTGAATCCTAAGCCGGTCCTAAGAACCTATACACTCCTTTAAACCCTCCTTTACTTAAAATGATATGGATCGAAGAGATCTGTGAGGTAGCACTAGTGCATGTGGATTATTCCACGAATTGATTAGCTCATGCGTAATCTCTCAGAGTACATATACTAGGTGCTTATTAGAAACGGGCATGGAAATTGCCGTGTAAAATATAATAGCCCTATACTATACTTACATCTTCTGTGGTATTGACAGGTGCCAGTGGAACCCTTTCTGAGACCCTTTGAGGCTCCCTCGCAGGCGCGGGAGGGTCCACTGGTTTGGTAACAGCATTGTATATCCTTTCCGTTCTCTCAGTATTTTCCGTTAATGGTTTCGATGTCGTTTTCGTTACGGAGAGTTTCGTTTCGTATGGTTTGCTGAATTTATTATTGTGCTAAAATTATAAATTAATTTGAACATTACAGTTATGTTATGCCGCCAATGAGGCGCAAAGCTTCCGCACAGATAGCGCTGCAACCGTTTAGAAAAAAACCGCCTCACTTTAAGTTGATAATTGACAAAAATTAGCCAGACATGGATTTGTCTGCCTATGTGTCCATTCACCACAGACAAAAAACACTGAAGACTTCTTTAGTTTTAATGTCTGGGACCAATTATTTATTTATTCAAATCAGTTACTCAGCATTACAGCAAAAACCAAGGCCCAAACAAAATAGACGTATAAAATATATGATTTAGGCGACGTAACTTCTGTGGCTCAGTTGCGTCGTTGTCTGATCCCGTACAGGATTTCAATCATAATCTGTAGGTTTACAACCTGATTCTCTTCATATAGTGCGTTTGCTATATTAAAGAAATATGCTTATTATGCAACACGTATGTTTGGGCAAATTCCGAGAGCAGAAGTTAATTTGCGCTATGAAATAAAAGTGACCAGCCTCGCGACACAATAACAAACCACTAATTGAGTTACACCATTTGAAGAAAAAAATAACACTTCATACCACCAATTAAGCTAAAGCAGTGGTTTATGCAAAGCATAATATGTATTTATTACCTTGTTGCTATAATTGTTGTTAAATGGTGTTCCGCCTTTCGCTCGGTAATATTGGTTTGAGTACTGATTATTGTAATTATAACTGGCCGCATTGTAGCTAGAGTATGACCCGGTGGTTGCAGGTTTGCGCCATGAGCCTTCTTTCTTGGGAAACCGGTTCTGAAAAATATAATAATGATGAAATTAATGAATAAAAACCAGTCATGTGCGAGTCGGACTCATCACATATTATAACAATGTTTTAAGACCAGTTCAAATTATACCATAAACTCATAGGTAAAGAACTGAAGGTGATCCTATAAAGCAGGGGGTCTCCAAACTTACTTTTCACACGCCAGACTGTATGGAATTTAGATGGACCTTTATTTGGACATCCCTTCTGTTTTGAATGGAACTCTAAAATAATATTTGTAAGTCATACGTTGATCCACATTTTCTAGGGTACATTTCTATAAGCCTGGATGCAACAGGCGCAGTTTTATAAAACTACATTTTTTTAAGTTAAAACAGCAAGCATAATCAGGGCAGTACATTATGAAGTATAAGAAAATCTCGATTGGCCCTTTATAAAATATTGAAAGAACTCTTACAGGAAAATTAAACCTTGGTGTTGGCTTTTTGTTAGACTTCTGGCGGGACACCATTGCCGCGATGTGCTGTGTTTCCTGACTTGCTATGGCATCAACATACCATTCCCCATTCATCTGTGACACTTTGAAACCGGGAACATCAACAAAGAGCCTATCCAGCGTTGGATAGCCCAACTTTTTAAATGGTATCCATTCTCCTTGTAATTCTCGATAATCCCCTGTAGATAAAAAAATCTATTTGCAGGTGCTGATTTATTAAAATATTTTTTTTTAAATATACATTGTTAAATTGTGATGCTAAATTTATTTTTGCAAAATAAAGAAAGTATTAAGTATGCATATAATAATCTGATGTAAGTTACATAAAAATAAGAAAATTTTTACATTATCTATAAGGACTAAGTATAATAATAATCAACTTAACAGTAATATTTAGTCAGGTGATTAGTAGTGTCCGACCGAAGTTTCGGTTTCGGTTTCGGTTTCGGCCAGTTTCGGCCAAAAAACCGTGTTTCGGCCTAAGTTTCGGTTTCGGCCAAAAAACGGCCGAAACTTTCGGCCGCGCCGAAACTTACAATATTGTACTTAATCGGTCCACAAGTTCTGTCTCAGTAACGTTTTTAAGTGATAAAATTATAATAAATAAATATCAAAAAAGTGTACATGTGATTTGGAAGATTATTTCATAAATTGTAATATGATAATATCATTTAAGTATTAATTTTATCAAACAGTAAACTCTCGAGTTCATGCAAGGGACTGCCCAAGGAACTGCGTCGGCCTACGCTGAAAATGATACACGAAGAAATCAAGTAAAAACACTAGATGATTTATTTTAAATACTGATTGTAAAACTAAAATAATCCATGCAATGTTGGCGAATTATTTTATAGAGAAGAGACTTGTTAACAGCATTGATGTCTCAGGCGATGAAACTTTGCTGTATAACTAACTGTAGTATAACTAATGAATAACACACAAATTTACAAAATCGTATTCATTATTTTAAAGAACACATACCAATTTTAATAAAGCACAAATTAATGTTTGTTTTTCCGACTCATATATTCCTTAGTACTTTTTTTTAAACAATACGTATTATCTAAACCATAGAGATAGATGCTATAAACCTTTAACTCCAATTATCGAACAAAACTGTCATATTTTTATTTTGTTTACTGATCGTAATTTTACTCTGTAAATACATCTGTGAAGTTTAAAATCGTGTGGGTTATTTTGTTGCTAATTTTAACGTAGCAGATTTATTTATTTATTTAATCAAAAATCAGATCCAAAACCTAAAAAAATACCAAAGAAAAAAAACTGATGTCAGACATCTGTCTGTTTCCCATGTTTTCGTACACATCTATGTACGAAAACTTGTGTCAATTATACTTTCAATAAGGGGGGAAAATTTTTACGTTTAAGTTGTTAAAAAGTTACATAATTATGTGTATTCATATGAAACCTTTATTAGAAAATATTTCGCGCTCTGCATTTATTTCGCGAAAAAAAAAGCTGAAAGATTTAACCGCACAATGCGTAACTCGGCTACATAACAAAAGAGAGCGATGTAAAATTCTACAAACCAAAACGAATTTAAGGATCAAAATACGTCTTACACTGATATACTTAACTTGGAGTTGTTTACAAACTAGAAAAAATCATGGGATTAGGTTGCCAAGTGGACCCCAGGCTCCGTGGAGTCCGTGAGAAAACGCCAGCACAGACGCTACTAGGATGATTAATAAAAACTTACTAACCTTGTTCTTCTTTATACCACCTATCCTATACAAGTTACAACGGCTTATTGACATTTAACTCAACGATTTTAACATATATGTCTATAAAAGTTTCGGTTTCGGTTTCGGTTTCGGCCGAAACTGCACCTAGAGCCGAACCTTCGGTTTCGGTTTCGGCAAAAAAACATGTTTCGGTCGGACACTAGTGATTAGTTAAATAAAATAGGTCACCCTCTCCAACCTCTGATAATAATAAGCACATAAAAATTTTCTCATGCATGAATTGGGGTCTAGAGCAAGGGTCTCCAATGTTCTTTTTTTACCCCAGGACCACACTGGGCTTCCCCTTTGCTGGCCAGATTGTATTAGAATTTAACCCTGTTTTCGAGCCCAATTAGCAGGCTTGCGGGTCAGACATGGGTCGTAGTTGGGAGACCCCCGGTCTAGACATGAGCTGTGTACAAGACTGTAACACTGCCCCAGTGGCTATAGCAGTTTAAATAGTTAATAATCTTACTAATGCTGTTCCCTCTCCATCTACTTCGCACACAAGCATTACTTTTAGTATAAGTACACAATTTAAAGTCATAACATAATATATAATTATTTTTTTTACTTACTGTTACATTGTTTGATAGTAAGTGCTCCTTTTACAGAGAGCAGGGTGGCCCGAAGTGCCGATATTACTTGTTCTTTGTCGGCCATTCTTGCTAAAACCAGTCAAATCTCTTTAAAGACATATTCAATAGATAAAACATCAGGATGTAAGAGTTATAAACATAGAATGATTTTCATCACAAAAATCTAGTGCTGTAAATCCTAGGGGTTAAACAGAACAATTTTCAAACTTGGCAATAGTCAGATATACACATAATCATAGGTAATTTAGAGTGCCCGAAAATGTTATTATTTGGAGGAAGTTGACATACCTTACTTGAAAATATGTTAGCTGCAGAATACTGTCAGCGCCGGACTCAGTGCAGTATAACAGATGAAACAAGTACTAAACAGTAAAGCCTACATTTCTATTATACAAATGTTCATTGGATCATGAAAAAACTCCTGAAAAAAGATTTTGACGCGTAAGCAAGAGAAATCAGACGGTTTCACCAATTACATGTTTTTATTATTTTTGTTATACCAAGCTAGTCCTTGTCACCGGTACATATGCAACGTCCTACCTTAGAAATTATAGAAAATAATCGAATAAGGAAATCCAGAACTGCATCCACCAACAATTTTAATTCGTAAAGAAATGGTTAAAAAACGTCGAAGTCGAGCGAACGGGGCGAACAGTCAAGTCAATTTCTCTAGGCATTAGCCAAACGTGTTGCAAGGTAAAAAAAATATGTGCAGACTCAAAGCAAGGATTTAAAGCGGTATTACACATTGCAACCTGCAGGGCCCAATCTGTTGTGTACCCTGCCTCTTCCTACCCTCCTTCAGCTCCCTACGGGCCCTACCTTCGATTACACCTTCCAACCTGACAGATTGAGCCCTGCAGGTCGCAATGTGTAATACCGCTTTTAGGGTCACCACATACCTAGCGGTTTTCCTCGCGGAATTACCGGAAGTAGGGTCGCCACACACCTAGCGGTTTTCCTCGCGGAATTACCGGAAGTAGCGGAAATTTGTCTATGGTAGCGGAAATTTGTCTATGGTAGCAGATTTTTTGTATGGAAGCCATAGACAAATTACCGGAAGTAGAGGAAATTCATACACAAAATGCTTAATTTGTCTATGAATTTCCGCTACTTCCGGTAATTCCGCGAGGAAAACCGCTAGGTGTGTGGCGACCCGTAGCGGAAATTCATAGACAAAATGCTTAATTTGTCTATGGTAGCGGAAATTTGTCTATGGCTTCCATACAAAAAATCTGCTACCATAGACAAATTTCCGCTACCATAGACAAATTAAACATTTTGTCTATGAATTTCCGCTACTTCCGGTAATTCCGCGAGGAAAACCGCTAGGTGTGTGGCGACCCTTAACTAGAGACCGCTACGCGACACACCCAAAAAGGACAGAACATACGCAACGCGACTGATTTTAAAACACGTTTCAAGATTGACAAAATGCTTAATTTGTCTATGGTAGCGGAAATTTGTCTATGGCTTCCATACAAAAAATCTGCTACCATAGACAAATTTCCGCTACCATAGACAAATTAAACATTTTGTCTATGAATTTCCGCTACTTCCGGTAATTCCGCGAGGAAAACCGCTAGGTGTGTGGCGACCCTTAACTAGAGACCGCTACGCGACACACCCAAAAAGGACAGAACATACGCAACGCGACTGATTTTAAAACACGTTTCAAGATTGTGTTTCAAGATGGCTGATAGCATACCGTAACTAACCTACATAATTTAGTCGGTTTCATTGTTACCCTTCAAAGAGCGGTGGAGAGTAATAAACGTTTCTATTGTACTTAGGCCCTTTTGGAAGTAAGCAATAATCACAAGTGTGTGACTATGATAAGGACCAACGATAATAGCGCCTTCTCTGTTATATCTATGGAAAGTGTAATAAGACCATCCCGTTCAATCTTGGTATTGTTATTTCCCAGGGGGGTACAACTCAGTGTAAAACGGCTATTACACATTGCAACCTGCAGGGCCCAATCTGTTGTGTACCCTGCGTCTCCTTACCCTCCTTCAGCTCCCTACAGGCCCTACCTTTTATTACACCTTCCAACATGACAGATTGGGCCCTGCAGGTTGCAATGTGTAATAGCCGTTTAAATCTGTCAAAAAATTTGAGTTTGACACGACGTATCCGATACGTTTGCATAAGTGCGAAAGAGAACTTGTCATGCGTTAAGAAGGGACAACATGATTCGTGACGTTATGTGACGTTACAGAGGTCTCTCTGTATTATACTATTATTTACTCTGTGGTGTCATTAAATGGCCACAAGTATATATGGCGTCAAGTTGAAAATACAATTTTTTGGTCTAAATTTATCAACGAGCCAGACGCTCCAAATTTTAACACATGATTTAGCCCGCATCAAGTAGCTTTCATACCAATTTTGAGACCATTCTGGTGGGCGCATGCGATTTCAAGACCAGTTGAAGTTACAATTTTTGGCCTAAATTTAGCAACGAGCCTACTGCTACACATTTATAATTAAATTTTAAGAGGATTAGGCAGTTATAAATCAAAGAACAATTTAGAACTAAAACTATAATTCTGAAAAAAAAAACACTTCAATAAAGTGACAAAAAAGAAAACATTGGCTATTAAGATACCAATCTAAACAGTTTGGTTATTGCAGGACTAAACCAATTTTGTTAGGTGTCATACTCGGACACCGCCAGTTGTACAAGTAGTACTGGAGATTACCATCACCTATGCCAAACTTCAGTGGCTCCAAGAACTCCTTATTCTCCATCAGGTCCAATGCATTGAAAACATCAAACCCTGAGTTTTTGGCAGTTATCAGGGCATCATGCATTAGATCTATCCATGGGGTTTTGGTGGACACATTGTAAAATGCATAAGCAGCTTTTAATGTTTTGTGCACAGGATGGTAAACAACAGTAGACGGCAGTGTGTAATAACTTACAAAGTCAGTAATAGAACCATCTGCAGCTTCCACAACAAAGCTGTCAATAATATCTGTCTGTGGTGTAAACCAATGCTTAAAGTCCTCCTCATTAAAAATAGGAGTCAAATCAAACTTGCCCAAGTAGCTGTTCAATAATGGAACAACTTTTTCAGAATCTTGAGGCTCAAGTTTCCGAAAACCTGGAGTCTTGGGCAAATCTGGGAGTTTAAAAAGTTTTAGAGTTCTTTGCATAGTCATGTTTCTCGACAGATGACTAAACTTAATGTCAATTAGTTTTTTCGGGTTGAGGGATCTATGCCAATAGCGACAAGTAGCAATTGGTTTAGGCAGCACAATGCCAGCCGTGTAAACCCCTTGAAATATCCCCGTCAAGTTGACTCTCCTAGTTATCTCCCTGATCAAAACTGGTGCAACCCTTTTAGAACGGAGCTTTTTGTGCACACAAAGAAAGTTTATTTCAACCACAGTTTGCACATGATCATAGATCCTCAATTGAGCAGGGATAGCTGAAATAAATCCCACTAATCTCCCAGACTTAACAACACGTACACCACAGTGCCAATCCATCCTCCAGCCGGGAGGCTGAAGTGCCCACTTAAGGAAATCCGTCTGATAGTCGAAACGGAACATACAGTCGTCATCTTCCACATAATTTTCATTAAGCAATGTGTATAATTCCTTTAAAACCAAAGGCTCATTCAAGTTCAAGGTATCCCAATTAAAGCCATCAGGTAGGGTGTAAGGCTCCGCTCTTATATCTTCTGGTGACTTAGGTGGTTCAATAGGTTCGTTAGAGACAATTTTTTCATCCATTTTGGGAACAGGCTGAGTAGACCAAAACTGGTACGACTTGTGGAGAGCTTCTTCAGTCGTCTTAGCTGGCTTCTGTTGTAGGTTAAGGACGTCCATTGCCATTTTTAAATCTTTGATAGATATGTTTTGGGGAGCGTCACCAGAAGTGGGCACGGCCACTATGCCGTCGGCGACGGAACTTGACCCGCCGTGGTCACCATCTCCTCCACTACGCTTTTTCTTGTTCTTATTCTTCTTTTTAGGTTTGACTTCATTGTCTTTGTGAAGATCAGTAGCCTGTGATGCATTATTATCATCCATTTTACAGAATACTTGGATAATTATTAATTTAAAGATGAGAAATGTAAAACACGATACCGATTGCCGAGGGTTAATTTTTTTGTGGCAATTTGACAATGTCATATTGAATTGCCATATCGAAAAATAAAATAATTTTTATACTCGGCGACTGTAAGGGTCACCACATACCTAGCGGTTTTCCTCGCGGAATTACCGGAAGTAGCGGAAATTCAAAGACAAAATGCTTAATTTGTTATGGTAGCGGAAATTTGTCTATGGCTTCCATACAAAAAATCTGCTACCATAGACAAATTTCCGCTACCATAGACAAATTTCCGCTACTTCCGGTAATTCCGCTAGGAAAACCGCTAGGTATGTGGTGACCCTAATACTCGAATTGAAATTGTGGTGGCGGAACTACTAACGCATACTTTTTGATAGAGCTTGTATGGTCGCATATTGTAGCATCCATAACAATCACAGAAAGGATTTCCATACAATATTGTGAAACTGTTGTCGGGCCCCGCATTGCGTGTCGCCGCCGGCACAATCCACTTGGAGATCGAAGTAACAATTACATAGAAGCAGTAGGTTGTGCACGGCTTTCGTCGAACTCAATTCTTACCGGCTTGCTTAAGCACTCGTATAAAAACTATTGTATGCAACGGTACATAATAAGGGTTCTCAAGATTCGAGGGTCGAAGTTACAAAATGAGGCGAAGCCGAATTTTGTAAAAACAGACCCGAGTAACTGTTGCACAAAATACTATTAAGCTGCGTCCACATTTGTATCTTTTTGCCGATCACGATCATGCGTATCGTATCGAGCTCCCGTATCCTAAGTATGGACGCTCACTTTGAGTATGCCGTATCACTAGCATTGTGGCGTGAAAAAATGCGTCCATACTAACCGTGGCGTATCAGCGTATCGTATCGTAACGCCGTATCATTAAGTATGGACGTTCACTTTGGCATACCGTATCACTAGCATCGTGTCGTAGCATCGTATCCTAACACCGTATCATTTTTCGTGATCGTTCGTCAGTACGGAGCTTTTAGTTCCTCCACCAGGCGATTCATTACCTCGCCCTCCACCAGGCGATTCATTACCTCGCCCAACTCGTTCCACCGTCTTTTTTAGGGTCACACCTAGCGGAATCACAACGGAATTAAGCCAATTCATAGACAAAATGCTTAAATTTGTCTATGGTAGCTTAAATTTGTCTATGGTAGCTTAAATTTGTCTATGGTAGCTGATATTTTTGTATGGAGGCCATAGACAATTTTCCGCTATCATAGACAAATTTAAGCTACCATAGACAAATTTAAGCATTTTGTCTATGGATTGACTTAATTCCGCTCTATTAAAGACTGTATCGTTTGTTATAAATACAAGAAAAATGTTCTATATCTTTTTAAATGATTTATATTTAAACATACAAATCATACTAAACTAAAAACAAAATAATACAGAAAACCTAAACATGGCCAGAAAACCCCAAATTATTAATTTCTGGCTAGTTTCCTGACTCTTTGTCTCATAGTGCCCATTAATGATCGGACAACAGCTTTGTCAAAAGTACGAGCCACCTTGTTCCAATCCAAACGAAGCTATTGGTCTGTGTCGGCAGTACGGCCTGTTTTCCGTAATCTAGCCTTCATTATAGCTCAAAAGTGTTAAATCGGGCGAAGTTCTGGACAATTTGGCGGATTTAATTCTTTGGTCAAAAAAATTTCATTTTTGTCATTACACCATTTTACCACCTTAGCTGAGTAATAGCAAGACGCTAAGTCGGGCCAAAATATAGTTTCAGACTTATGCTTTTTGATCATTGGCAATACTCGTTTCTGAAGGCACTCCTTCATGTAAATATCGGCTTTCATTGAAGAGGTAGTGAAAAATGCAGTCGACTTCATTCCACACTCGCAAGTTGCCTGCCACACCATAACTTTCTTGCCGAATTTCTCAAAGCAAATAGATTTTTCACGTTGTATAACCTCTGTTCCATCACGCACCGTATAATACTGGGGACCTGGTAAAGACTTGTAGTCCAATTTCACATAGGTTTCGTCGGCTATTATTACACAGGTGCCTTTTTTAGACAAAACCAAGTCGGACAACTTTTGGACTCGTTTCTTAACAGATTCTATTTGTTTTTCACTTCGTTTTGGCTGTTTCTGTTCTTTAAATGCCTTCAAATTGTTTCTTTTCTTTGCACGTTGCACCATCCCCATACTCGTACCCATTTTTTCGCAATATCTCCCACAGACAACTCTTTGTTAGAGATAAATGCTGCTTTACGATCTTTTGGTCCAATTTTGGGTTCGAAGGACCTGGTTTTTGACCTGGTCGTTGTCGGTCATTAAAGGTATATTCGTGACCGTACTTACGGATTGCAGTTTGGACGGCTCCTACGCTAACACCTTCCATTTGAGCAAGCTTTCTGTAAGTAATACCTTTCACCGAACACCATTTGTCCACAATAGATTTTCGCTATTGTGGCGTAAGACCTCGCATTATTTTATTGTAACAATATGGGCAAGGAAAAATTACTGTTATCGGTTCTGTGAGAAACGTCAAGTAATTTTCACGTATTAAAATATTTTTTCAACATCAGTTATGCTATTGGTGCCAGTGGTAAGTTGTATTTATAACAGACGATACAGTCTTTAACATAAAAACAATTTAATTATCCATTATAAACTCAAAATGTCCCTACGGAAAACAAGATGAGATCGGTCAGATCGGTGATCGGTCCTGTACACGTACAAACTTGTTAATAGCGTATCCGTATCCCCTTTCATGATCGCCGTATTGATCGGCGAAAATCCAACTCAAGCTGCGTCCACACTTGTATCTTTTTGCCCTATCGTATCTCCGTCGCGTATCTCCGACGCGTATCATGATCGTAAGTGTGGACGCCAAAAGATCGCGATCATGCCACGCGCCGTATCTGATCGCGCGGAACCCATGTTGCTACGCGGTGATTCAATACCCCGCACACTCGCGATCGGATACGCGTATCATGACCGGTAAGTATGGACGTGTTTTGACACTGTATCTTGATACGCGGACATGATCTGATACGCGATACGCCGCGATCCATCTGAGTTGGATTTTCGCCGATCAATACGGCGATCATGAAAGGGGATACGGATACGCTATTAACAAGTTTGTACGTGTACAGGACCGATCACCGATCTGACCGATCTCATCTTGTTTTCCGTAGGGACATTTGGAGTTTATAATGGATAATTAAATTGTTTTTATGTTAATAGAGCGGAATTAAGTCAATCCATAGACAAAATGCTTAAATTTGTCTATGATAGCGGAAAATTGTCTATGGCCTCCATACAAAAATATCAGCTACCATAGACAAATTTAAGCTACCATAGACAAATTTAAGCTACCATAGACAAAATTAAACTACCATAGACAAATTTAAGCTACTATAGACAAATTTAAGCTACCATAGACAAATTTAAGCATTTTGTCTATGAATTGGCTTAATTCGGCTGTGATTCCGCTAGGTGTGACCCTAAAAAAGACGGCGGAACGAGTTGGGCGAGGTAATGAATCGCCTGGTGGAGGAACTAAAAGCTCCGTACTGACGAACGATCACGAAAAATGATACGGTGTTAGGATACGATGCTACGACACGATGCTAGTGATACGGTATGCCAAAGTGAACGTCCATACTTAATGATACGGCGTTACGATACGATACGCTGATACGCTACGGTTAGTATGGACGCATTTTTTCACGCCACGATGCTAGTGATACGGCATATTCAAAGTGAGCGTCCATACTTAGGATACGGGAGCTCGATACGATACGCATGATCGTGATCGGCAAAAAGATACAAATGTGGACGCAGCTTCAGATGGATCGCGGCGTATCGCGTATCAGATCATGTCCGCGTATCAAGATACAGTGTCAAAACACGTCCATACTTACCGATCATGATAGTCCCCTCCGTTATGGGAGAGGGCCTAAGTGATAGTTCAGATCTGGATACGGTTACCAACTTTTAGTATGTTATTGGGCACGACACTAGGACCCCAAAACTGCCGAGAGACGGGGACGTCGATGAATGTCTCCCGTGTAATGACGTCATCAAAATGGCTGCCGCTTTGTTGCGAAAAGTATAAATTTCATCCAAACTGTGCATTGCACCTATACGTGTGTAGTATCAAACGAAAGAAGATTAAATGTGCTATATTGTTGTAATACATTATATACTACTGTATATTACAGTTTGACAGCTATAAACGAAAACCCAAAATCAGGCTAAAAAATAATTCGGATATTTGCATTTTACAACAAAATTATAAGTCCAACTTTAAAGCCGAGTACTACAATAACAAAACAGGGTATTTAAGCTATACATTGCTATAAAAATTATTAAAATCTGGTAATAATTGTGGCAGCTATGTTAAAAAACATGCCGGCACTGCCGAGTTATTTCCTTAGAGTGAAAAAATAACAATTTTCACAATTTACAGAATATCCGCAGAAGCTTCGAGTATATTGTTAGTCAAATAATTTGGAGCCCCTTAATGTTGGAAAAATATCTCTATAGTGACTGAGGTCCAAATAATGACGTCATGAACGTGACCGCTACCGAAATTTGCAAAACATAAATTAAAGCTATACCATGACACATACACACATTTGTGTAGCATCGATCGAAAGCTTATTGAATTTACTACAATACATACATACATTATTTGTGAAAATAATGTATAGTTAAGGAGTTGTTGACAAAATAAAATATTCTTTTAGGAAAATAAAATGTATATGTTAATTCTGTGGCCAAATAAAATACAATACACTAATGTTTTGTATAGCATTAAAAACACCAACTATTCAGCTTTAAAACACAGTTAGAATTTATAAAATTTGATAAGAACTATAAAAGTTGTGCTTACAACTCTAAAGCACACTAACTATTTTACCTACAATGCACTCATACTATGAGAAGCTTGGGCCTAATTATTGACTAGTTTTTTCTAAATTTTGTAAGGATTTAGGGTTCCTTGTCATTAAAGTAAATAAAAAAATCGGCCAAGTGCGAGTTGACTCGCGCTCCGAGGGTTCCATATACATCACACAATTTTAACAATTTGTATTTTTAAGACCAACTTACGCTTGACCGCAGACTTATTAGTGTTTTTTTCTGTAATGTACAGGTAAAGAACTATATTACGTATTTTTTTCTAAAATGTAGGTTCGTCGGTTTCCGGGGGACAGAAAGCAATGGAAAATTTTTGCCTTTTTTCTTAAATTACTTACAAACTATACCTTGTTATATATCAAATGAAAGGATTTGATGTGAAAACTACAAATATATAACTTTTATAATTTAAATTTTAATAGTTTTGAAGTTATTTAAGAAATAAGGCGAAAATTTTCCATTGCTCTCCGTCCCCCGGAAACCGACGAACCTACATTTTAGAAAAAAATACGTAATATAGTTCTTTACCTGTACATTACAGAAAAAAACACTAATAAGTCTGCGGTCAAGCGTAAGTTGGTCTGGTTGGGTTTCATGATCGCCGTATTGATCGGCGAAAATCCAACTCAGATGGATCGCGGCGTATCGCGTATCAGATCATGTCCGCGTATCAAGATACAGTGTCAAAACACGTCCATACTTACCGATCATGATACGCGTATCCGATCGCGAGTGTGCGGGGTATTGAATCACCGCGTAGCAACATGGATTCCGCGCGATCAGATACGGCGTGTGGCATGATCGCGATCTTTTGGCGTCCACACTAACGATCATGATACGCGTCGGAGATACGCGACGGAGATACGATAGGGCAAAAAGATACAAGTGTGGACGCAGCTTTAGGACACCACTCACCCGAGCTGAATTAAAGCGGTATTAGACATTGCAACCTGCAGGGCCCAATCTGTCAGGTTGGAAGGTGTAATTGAAGGTAGGGCCTGGGCCTGTAGGGAGCTGAAGGAGGGCAGGGAGAGGCAGGGTACACAACAGATTGGACCCTGCAGGTTGCAATGTCTAATAGCCGTTTTCATTTTGTGGAGGCCATAGATAAATTTAAGCATTTTGTCTATG
Organism: Pammene fasciana; assembly: GCA_911728535.1. Taxonomy (NCBI): domain Eukaryota; kingdom Metazoa; phylum Arthropoda; class Insecta; order Lepidoptera; family Tortricidae; genus Pammene; species Pammene fasciana. Next base: position 11,546,113 of record OU452276.1, on the reverse strand, counting down.
AATTTTCTTAATTCAGCCTGTGATTCAGCTTATACTCGAAACTGGAATTCAAGGCCAAAAAATCTACGACAGATACGTCACTGTCATAACCATCATTGTCGCTTATGTCACTGTCAAGTAAACTTTTCAGGTTTCGCCAACCTTTTTATAATATACTGCTTTATATTGGCCAGCATTATCATCATATTATTTATTCTGTGACATTATCTGAAGAGTGTACTTAGTGAGCGAAGTGAAGTACTTACAGACGTACGGATACAACGGAACTGTCAGCTGGCTACCTAGACGTCTCTGCATTTCGATAGATTTTTGATTTTAAATAATTGTTCCACGATAACTTTATAAAATTTCTTGGGGATGCAGTATAGATAAATAATATAATTTGAGTGTTCAAATATGACCAGATTGTGATCAAGGCGTTATGGAGCTTAGAAGGCGCGAAACAATCATCATAAAGTGTCTTGTTATATTGGTCCACTCGTTTGCATGTAAATCACGAGTTCTCGGTTCGAAGCGGGCTACTAGTTAAAATAAGGTTTTTGTAAAAAAAAGGTAGGTATGAACTTTTGTCGCCGACTGTACTCTACTTTCAACAGTAAGGGTCGCCACACACCTAGCGGTTTTCCTCGCGGAATTACCGGAAGTAGCGGAAATTCATAGACAAATTAAGCATTTTGTCTATGAATTTCCTCTACTTCCGGTAATTTGTCTATGGCTTCCATACAAAAAATCTGCTACCATAGACAAATTTCCGCTACCATAGACAAATTTCCGCTACTTCCGGTAATTCCGCGAGGAAAACCGCTAGGTGTGTGGCGACCCTAAACTAACACGGAGACAATTCTAACGAACATATTAAACACGATAAGGTTTCGTTTTTGACTTGATGTAGTTCTTAACTTAGGGTCACCACATACCTAGCGGTTTTCCTCGCGGAATTACCGGAAGTAGCGGAAATTCATAGACAAAATGCTTAATTTGTCTATGGTAGCGGAAATTTGTCTATGGCGTCCATACAAAAAATCTGCCACCATAGACAAATGTCCGCTACCATAGACAAATTCCCGCTACTTCCGCTAATTCCGCGAGGAATTCCGCTAGGTGTGTGGCGACCCTTATACTATGTAGTGATGATAGACGGAGAGCTAGCCACGTCAAATATGACACAATAATGAGAGCAGTCAGTTTACTATACTATGCTTATTTATAGATCTGGACATCTGGCAGCTGTAAATTTGTGGAACTTGTGGAGGTAAAAAAATGCAAACCACTTCATGAAAAAAATTCCTAGAGTTCTGGTTTTGATGCAATATTATAAGAAATTATATAAATAATTGGATTATATAATTACCAAAAGTTTCTGTAGGGGGAAGTTACCTACTGTTTCCGCAATAATATGCAATATTTTTTGTTCTAATGTGAAAATATAGGCCCTGCCCATATAACTGAGACGAATTCGGCAATTTGGATCGATTTTGGTAGTAGGTACTATTTTCCAATTAAAATTTTTTGCTATTCTTTAACTCACTTCCACCCATTAAAAGCTGCCAGATGCCCGAATCTAACAGAAAAGTAGTTAGATTAGATTGCTATATGTATAGCAAATGACTAGTAAGTATTTCGTTCGTTCATAAATCCTGATACTTTCAAAAGCATTGCAATGAGGTTGGTAACTGTCAATGGTTTGGCCAGATGGCGCCAGCATAGCTTGTACCTGTCACTAGTATTGTTGTACGAGATTTGGCTTAAAGGCTAGCCCATCCAGGTCAGAAATACCCAAAAAAAAAAACAACAAAAATTTGGAAAACTATTGGTAGGACTGACAGGTACAAGCTATGCTGGCGCCATCTGTTAAAGACTATCGGCTGGCCAACCCAATTAAGAACGGGTAGGGGTCTATAAATAAATAAATAAACATTTTTATTGTGAATATTCCACAGAATATAATGTAACAAATTACAAAGGAATATTCAATCAGTGACATTGGGGACCAAGTTTACAATCCGAGGTAAATCCAATGCACAACCGATTAAAGAAAGAAAGAAAGATAATGCAAGAACAAAAGCCAAAATCCAACTGAGATAAATAGAAAACAAAAGTTGTTATTTCCAATGACAAAAAACTAAAAGCAAACTTCTTAGTCAATGTAAATACATAGTCAAAGAGCCCAGTGGTATAACTTTCAAATATAGAAACGTTGGTAGTTGCGTTGTTTTTGTTTGCGGAACTGCACTCCCAATAATCTTAATAAAGTTATATTTTGGAAGAGTGCAATCCACTTTTTTATTTTTTCAATTTTTATTTTATATATTTTTTGTATGAGCGGGACATGTCTAACAATAGTTGAGTTCAATATTCAAGCTATAAACAAAACTGTAGTTGTTTTAATATACTATTAAAAGCTGGTCACTTCGTATTTACTTTAGCAATATGTAAATGGTATTACTCCTTCTTGGTGGCTTGCTGCTTCGCCTGGTGAGCCTGCAACACGGCAACAGCCTCGTCCACCTTAGCCTTGAGAGATTCTCCATGCTCCAGCATGTGAAGAAGCTCAGAATTATCAATCTCCAAAAGCATTCCAGTAATCTTGCCTGCCAAATCAGGGTGCATCCTTTGAATCAACGGGAACAGACGTTCACCCAGCATCTGCTTTTGCTCCTGCAATGGTGCAGCAGCTAACATGGAGGCTGTCAAAGGCTCTTGTCCCTGGATGTGCACAGCAGGTTGTGGTGCTGGAGGGTTGCGCATGTTTGCAGTGTATTTGTAACCTGCAGGTCGTCCACCCTGGGTAACAAGTGGTGCTCTGATAGATGCAGTAGCAGGGACGCCTTGCTGGCCCGTGATTGGCCTTGCTCCAAGAGATGTACGCATTGCTGCCTGTGTTGGGCCTCTTGGTGCCGGACGGAATGGCGCCTGCATGTTAGGATAGCCAGAAGCAGCCGTCTGTGTGCTTGGTCTAACAGGTGGCTGTGCAGTCCAACGCGGTGAGGGCCTTATCTGCGTCATTTGGGCGGGCCCGTAGAAGCGCTGGGCTGGTGGAATAGTGGGCACAAAGTATCCTCCAGCACCACCTGGTTGGAATATCTGTCCCATCTGCTGCATACGCATACTAGCCATACGCTGCATGTATTGAGAAGTCAGATGAGCTTTACGGTCTTCCTTACGTTGGGCCAAAGCCACGTACAATGGCTTAGTTCCAACAATGCGGCCATTCATTTCAGTGACAGCCTTGGTGGCTTCTTCAGGAGATGAGAAACATACAAACCCAAAGCCCTTGCTTCGACCATCTTCCAACATAACCTGTGAACAATAAATAATGGTTGAGAAACAATTTGGTTAAGAAAGAATTGTAGCTCAGTGCCATTTCATTATACAGATAGAGATAGGAAATGTATGGAAGAGACAAGTTTTTCAATAAGCTCATTGATCATGAATGATCATCAAAACATTTTGTTTTTGTCATTGTGATGCCTGAATTTATTAAGACAGTATGCAGTTTCAGTTAAAATTAACCAGAAGCAATTTTAATCCAAGGATAAGTAAAGTTTGTAATTCTGGATAGCAATTTAAATCAGGGTTCGAAAGGATAATTATCAATTATAGTAATCTTGATAATTATCTTGATCATTATGTCTGATAATTATCTATATCATTATGTCTGATAATTATCAATTTGATAATAACCCAAAATTTGTAAAGCCAGAAGGTACAAAAAAATATCAGGCTCGAATTTCGACACCAGTAGTTGAACCATATATAAGAAAAAAAACCCATACCGGGGATAATAATCCGATAATTATCGCGATAACTATCAATGATCATAATTATCTAAATAATTTTGAACCCTGATTTAAATGAACTCTACAATACATTATGTACAAGGTGGCTTACCTTAGCAGAAGTGATGGTACCGAATGGAGCAAATTCTTTGCGTAGACGCTCATCATCAATAGTGTCATCCAAATTCTTAACATAGAGGTTCACACCTTGGTAGCGAGTCAATCTTTCAGATTTTAGTTGTTCGAATTTGCGTTTTAGTTCCTTTTGACGCTCTGCTTTCTTCTGAGCACGTCCAACATACAAGGGCTTGCCTTCAACCAGTTCTTTACCATTGAGCTCCATGCATGCCCTCTCGGCAGCATCAGGATCTTCAAAAGCAACAAACCCAAAACCTCTGGAACTGCCATCTTCTTTATACATTACTTTATGACTAGTAATGCGGCCATACTTCTCAAACATGTCTTTGAGAAGTTCATCAGCGAAATCTTCCCCAAAGTTTTTCACATATACATTTGTGAACAGTTTAGCCTTCTCTCCCAGTTCCTTTTCGCGTTCCTTACGAGGAATGAATCTGCCGACGTAAACCTTCTTTCCATTGAGTAACATACCATTTACTTTTTCAATGGACTTGTTGGCAGCCTCTTCAGTTTCAAAATGAACAAAGCCATAGCCTTTGGAAGCACCAGTTTCATCTTGGGCGACCTTGCAACTCAAAATGTTGCCAAAAGCAGAGAAAGTGTCATACATGGCCTTGTTGTCAATGGTTTTATCAAGGTTTTTGATAAACACATTGCCGACTCCAGACTTGCGTAGGGAAGGGTCACGCTGGGACCACATTATTCTAATAGGCCTCCCTTTAATCATATCAAAGTTCATGGAATCCAAAGCTCTTTCAGCTGAAGCAAAGAAAATACACATTATAATATCTATTTGAGAAAGCATAAACAGTTAACAGATGGCGAATTTAATAAGTATATAGTTAGTTCCTAGGAGCTACAAAGAAGCGTTGAAGTCAAATATGCCCATAAACCTGAAAAAGAAAATTCTAGATTCGTGTTTATTGCCCTGTCTTTCATATAGATGCCAGACTTGGATTTTTAATAAGTGTACACAAATAAACTCGTGCCAGAGAAGTATGGAACGCAGCATACTTAACGTGAAAAGGCAAGACAGAAAAAGAAATATTGATATAAGGAAAATGACGAACATTATAGATGCTCTATCTCACTGTCAAAAATTAAAATGGTCTTGGGCGGGTCATGTAGCGCGCATGAACAATGAAAAATGGACGTACAAAATAACAAGTTGGCGCGGCCCAGCGAAGAAACGAAAAAGAGGCAGACCGATGGAGAGATGGGCCGATGAAATAGTAAACACAGCGGGAAAAAATTGGGTTCAAGCAGCTCAAAACAGAAAACTATGGATGGAGATGGAGGAGGCCTGTCCCTATGTCAAAGAGAAATATGAAAATTATTACATTATATGTGTAAATAATGAATAAATCGTAAATTTGAATATTACTAGTATCATAAAAATCCCTTAACTTAGCCTGATTAGTGTCAGGAAGATCTCCAGGTAATTTACTAATAAGTCTAGCCTAAAATCTTCCATATAGGATTCAGTGTCAGAAGAGCTGGTGGCCTGGTGGTAGACTTTAAATCCGGAGGTCTCAGGTTCAAACCTCGGCACATACCACTGATTTTTTTGGAACTTATGTACCAAGTAGCATCTGATAGTTACCGGTCACTCTTTGGTCAAGGAAAACATCGTAGGGAAACTGCTAATCCTAACAAGGCCTAGTTTTCCCTCTGGGTTAAGATAGCATTCGGCAAGACGCTGCCGCGACCCGACCGCCGCGACCGGCCGCCGCCGCCGAGCGTGACTGCTGGGCAGCGCCGCCGTAAGCATTCGGATAGGCGCGACCGGGCGGCGGCTGCCGACTGCCACGCGCAGTAGTCACATAGGAGTCAGTGCTAGCAGTTGTGCGATTCGGTTGCGTATTATTAAAAATAACGATGTTTGACAATTTAAAGACGAAGAATAAGATGATGAAATTGATGAAATAATGATGATTTTACTTTCATCAAAGAGGAGTAGAAGCTTTCAGTCGAAAATCATAAAGCGCTGAATGTTTAGCAATAAGCTCCACTAAATACTCGTCGTTTTCTTCGTTAAAACTGTTAAAAGACACCATTTTTGCGACCGCTGCGAGCGAGCAGCGCTGCCGTACTGCTACGGGAGCGGCTCGGCGGCGCTGCCGAGGTCGCGCGACCACGGCCGCGCCGCTCAGCCGCCTGCTGCGGACGGTGTGTCATACAAATCCCTATAAAGCAGTAGGGCGACTGCCGGGCAGTGACTGCCGGGCAGCGACTGCCGGGTCGCGGCAGCCTCTTGCCGACGCATACCTTTAGAAGGTCAGATGGCAGTCGCCTTCGTAAAAACTAGTGCTTAAGTCAATCTCTGGGATTAGGTTGCCGAGCAGACCCCAGGCTCAGTTGAGCCGTGGCAAGACCAGGACGAATGCTTGGAGAATGATGATGATAGGATTCAGTGTCAAGAAATAGACATGCATAGCACGTAAAAAACTTTTGAAGCAGTAAGAGAACCTGTTGCAAAGAATTATAAGCATTGATCAGAAACCAGTATGCACCTAATTCTGAATTGGAATTGCATTTGTCGTTCAGAACTGGTTATTATATTACACATAATTAGTATTGAGTAATCTTCAAGTAGGTACTTAATGTGAATCCTATCTATATTAGATATAAATACGAACTAAAGCAATTCCGTAATGCACAGGGCAGTGGGGAAATCTAGGTAATTCAAATTACAAATGAACTCAAGGTGTAATAGTTGGATAATTAAGTATCAGTTGAAAATATTAAGAAGAATGAACTCAAGGTGAAATAGTTGGATAATTAAGTATCAGTTGAAAATATTAAGCAGTTCCTGGTTCCAACAATAATTAGATAACTAAATTTTCTCAATCACTCATAGTGATAGGTATTTTGAAATAGATAAGGACATTACTGAATCAATTGAAACTTGCAACATGACAGGACAAAGATTATTACAATCACAATAGGGCCCAGTTAATTTCATATGAGAAAATGTTACATGCATTCTGTTATGATTTTTAAATATTGTTAGGAAGAAAATCATTGAACTGACGAATGAATAAACCGACAGCCTTGTTGAAAGTATTGAGACACTTAAAATAGCATTGATTTTAGATAAAGAACTACTTTAGTTCCGTTTGATAGAGTTTATGATCACCTAAGGTATTACGATTGAGAACTAATATGAACATCTAATAAAATGTATATTTGACGGTAATTGGATGTGTTAGACAATACAATGTGCTAAAAACAGCTTATAAAATTAAGTTAAAGGAGGTAATAAAATGTTACTCACCATCGGCAGGCTGCTGAAAATTTACGTAAGCGTAGCCCAGGGATCTACGAGTAATCATATCACGGCAAACGCGTATGGAGAGAACCGGACCAGCAGTTGAAAATTTTTCAAACAACATGGCTTCTGTTATATCCGAGTGTAAATCCCCGACGTACAATGACGCCATGGGATAATTTGGCGGACCAGGATTCATTTTGAAAATCTTACTGTGACGGTATTATGTCGAACATTAACCGTAATCAAGAGCAACTTCACTTTCTCTTTACGTCGACTATCGCATTCCTTAGACCACGTTGCACGCTTACGTACTCTTAACTAAAATCGAATGATTCTCGTTTAAAATTTTGTTATTTTACTATTTTTTTGGGTTTTTGTGATTTTATGTTTTTTTTTTTTATTTTACAAGAATATTTCACGAAATTCTGAGGTTTGTGTGACCTATTCCCGATGGAACACACAACCTCGCGTGAACACACCTTACTCACCAAAGGAAAAGGTGAGGTGACGTTTGTGAAATACAAAATGGCTACTCGTATATGTGGCCAAGCCGCGGTAGCGTGACGAGATATTATTAGGTTCTCGTGCGACTAATTTTACGTAATATTTTTGTTGCATTTTAATTTTATTTTTTTATTGTTTTACTTTTCTGCTAAATATTACAATGGGTATTAATGATGCTTGAACGAACGATGTTGGTATTTTCGTGGTATTTTCTTACATGAAAAATAAAAATAAGTATAAGGGTCACCACATACCTAGCAGTTTTCCTCGCGGAATTACCGGAAGTAGCGGAAATTTGTCTATGGTAGCGGAAATTTGTCTATGGTAGCAGATTTTTTGTATGGAAGCCATAGACAAATTTCCGCTACCATAGACAAATTAAGCATTTTGTCTATGAATTTCCGCTACTTCCGGTAATTCCGCGAGGAAAACCGAAAGGTATGTGGTGACCCTTAAAGAATTGATGTACGATAGACTATTCATCGGTTCTCAATTTTTTTTGGTGACGGAACCCTTTTGTGTTGGAAATATTATGTCTATGATAATTTGTCTATGCCATACATTGTTCATAGTCTGTATTGATACTTAATCTGTGGACCCTCTGTCACTTTCTTCTTGGTATGGCGCTCAACTAGCTAGCAGTGAGAATTGTATTGTGTTGTCCCATTTATATTATTTTACTGTTTTTACCACTTTTACAAACTTATATTTTAATCCGATTATATGTTATTGAATGTGAGTATTCAATATATGTATGAATCACCTGTTGTTGCATTTTCCTTTATGATCTCTGGTAACGCACGCCGCCGCTTCCCAGCGTAGTTTTCCTGCCTGCTATTTTAACATTTTGAACAGCGAAATGTATGACGGTGCCCCAAAAAAACAATGTACTGATATTATAGAAGCGCCGGTTATTGATTTTTTTCTCAATTCAACATTTTTTTTTCGCGCAGAAAATACTTTGAGAATGGCTAGACCAATGTAGGGTCGCCACACACCTAGCGGTTTTCCTCGCGGAATTACCGGAAGTAGCGGAAATTCATAGACAAAATGCTTAATTTGTCTATGGTAGCGGAAATTTGTCTATGGCTTCCATACAAAAAATCTGCTACCATAGACAAATTTCTGCTACCATAGACAAATTTCCGCTACTTCCGGTAATTCCGCGAGGAAAACCGCTAGGTGTGTGGCGACCCGTATTCGTGTATTTGATAAAAGCGGTATTACACATTGCAACCTGCAGGGCCCAATCTGTCAGGTTGGAAGGTGTAATTGAAGGTAGGTAAATAGTATAACAGAGAGACCTCTGTAATGTCACGAATCATGTTGTCCCTTCTTAAGGCATGACAAGTTCTTTTTCGCACTTATGCAAACGTATCGGATACGTCGTGTCAAACTCAAATTTTTTGACAGATTTACTTTGAGTTGTACCCCCCTGGTATTACACGGCTATTAGACATTGCAACCTGCAGGGCTCAATCTGTCAGGTTGGTAGGTGTAATTAAAGGTAGGGCTCGTAGGGAGCTGAAGGAGGGAAGGGAGAGGCAGGGTACACAACAGATTGGGCCCTGCATGTTGCAATGTCTAATAGCCGTTTAACCCGCTTAGGGTGACAACACACCTAGCGGAATTCCTCGCGGAATTAGCGGAAGTAACGGAAATTTGTCTATGGTAGCGGAAATTTGTCTATGTTAGGGTCGCCACACACCTAGCGGTTTTCCTCGCGGAATTACCGGAAGTAGCGGAAATTTGTCTATGGTAGCGGAAATTTGTCTATGGTAGCAGATTTTTTGTATGGAAGCCATAGACAAATTACCGGAAGTAGAGGAAATTCATAGACAAAATGCTTAATTTGTCTATGAATTTCCGCTACTTCCGGTAATTCCGCGAGGAAAACCGCTAGGTGTGTGGCGACCCGTAGCGGAAATTTGTCTATGGCTTCCATACAAAAAATCTGCTACCATAGACAAATTTCCGCTACCATAGACAAATTTCCACTACTTCCGCTAATTCCGCAAGGAATTCCGCTAGGTGTGTTGTGACCCTTATTCATAAACCTTAGAGCTTTAAACCAAGCGGACTGGTCATTGACAGGCGTTCCCCTCTGCCAAAAATTTTTGACTAGCGGTCAATCTCATTGTATGGACTGACGTTTATTTGACGTGGCTATTTTGACGTTTCGCATACATTTGACGTTCCCCTCCCCCGCAAAAAACGGCAGACTTTTTCCGATAAAAATGAGAGCGCGTGTCGCATCCGGTTGGTTTAATAATCAAAGTCATAAACGTATTTCAACCTCATTATCATTAACTTATTTAACTTAATCATTTTTTGTCCTTATCTGTCAATTTGACAGTTGTGTTTGTTAGAAAAAGACAAATAGTAGATTGTGTAACGAGGGAGCAAAATTAAATATTTACGGCGAGGGCGGGCATTGAATCCCAAACGAAGTGACGGAGTTTATAATAGAATTCGGAGCGTAGCTAGGATGTTTGGACTGGTTTGGACAAACAAATTGATACTTGCCTTCCCTATTCTTGATTGTGTTGTGAGTATAGCGCCTAAAAGCGGTATTACACATTGCAACCTGCAGGGCCCAATCTGTCAGGTTGGAAGGTGTAATTGAAGGTAGGGCCCGTAGGGAGCTGAAGGAGGGGTAGGAAGAGGCAGGGTACACAACAGATTGGGCCCTGCAGGTTGCAATGTGTAATACCGCTTTAACTGATCGTAGCGTCTATGACAACAGAAATGTCATGTTTGATTTGACGTTTGTTATTGTGTCATGAATGACAGTCTTTTTCCCCATACTTGTTGTAGCCACCGGTTAGTTTTTAGAAACTAAATCTTTATTTTTCTCGTGTATCACATAATGATTTTATGAAATATTAATGTTTAATAGGTAATAAATGTCCAGTTATTAATCTTCAATTTTATTTTGTGTTATTATTTATTTTAGGTGAAGTAGTGGTCATTCAAAATGGGTAAGGGAAATAATATGATCCCGAATGGGCACTTCCACAAAGATTGGCAAAGATTTGTCAAGACTTGGTTCAATCAACCCGCAAGGAGACACCGCAGAAAGCAAAACAGAATCAAGAAAGCTAAGGCAGTAGCACCAAGGCCCGCGGCTGGGCCTCTGCGTCCTGTTGTTCGATGCCCCACCGTTCGCTACCACACTAAGGTCCGCGCTGGCCGCGGCTTCACCCTCCGGGAAATCAGGGTGAGTTATTCAGCTTCTTTCATATTTAATGTAGATTTGAAATGATATTATAGTGATAAATTTTACGTCCGACTACCTTTCGATTATAGGTTACTTATTGAATTTCGTTCGTAATATTGTAGAATTCGAATATTACACAGTGTAAATAATGCTGTTTATTGTAATAACAGTATTTTACTTATAAACTGTGCTAAAAGTCTGTCTATGTACTGATTGTATGTATCTTGTTGTTTTGACTCATGAAAGCTGTTGTAGCAAAGCAGCTAAACTAGCACATTTTAAATAAAAGGTACCAATAACCAGTGATAATGTTGATGGCTCAGGAATGTTATAACAGTTTTTATTTATATTACAGTGATCCTATGTATTTAATTAACAAGCCAAGACATGGTAAACTGTGTGTTATTAAGTTGGTTTATAGCATCCTCCAGCTGCATTATAAATTAGACATTGCTCTAGGGAAAATATTATAACAATTCTAATGAAGATTTTTTCTAGATAGGTCCTGGCATTAATAAAATTGACTTTCTAAGATATCTAGTTCTGTAAAATGTTCCTATTTATTGGATATGCATAAGGACTCCCAGATCTTGTTGGGTGGTAACTCCTGCCATTTTGTGACTAAAAAGTTACCTAATCACGTTTTTTTCAGGCTTCTGGCCTGAACCCGGCTTTCGCCAGAACCATTGGTATTGCTGTTGACCCTCGCAGGCGCAACAAGTCTGTGGAGTCTCTCCAGATCAATGTACAGAGACTAAAGGAGTACCGCGCCAGACTCATTCTCTTCCCTAAGGGCAAGAAGGTATGCTATTTTATTACTCTACAATTTTTGCTACATAATTTTGGTTTCAATACAAATGAATGCAGTAGTCCTAGTTAGGTCAGCTTAAAAAAAATTACACAGTTAAATTAATGTTATTTCAATTTGATAAGTGGAACTGCTGATAAAGACCACTTGATAATGGCTTCTAGACAAGGTGAGAATGGTGGTTCAGCTTGAGTAGTGGCTCACTGGGTCATGTGGGTACTTAATACACAAGAAGGGCTCAATGTTCATGCAGCAGATGCATTCAGTATCTGAACAAATTCATATGGTCCAGCAATAGTTGTTCTACTACACAAGGGTGCTGAAGTGTAGCACAATATTTGGCTGACTGAGCCAGTGTTTCTCCTTGATGCTACCTAGGTATTTACTGTTTTTGAAGTGGGTTCTTCTTTGTTAAAAGTTATGTTATAATAGACAAAGTAATTATGATGTTTTTTTGATTCAATGCAAACATAGATTTTTACAATATGAAATTTGAGAATTTGTGTATTTTGGTTGAAAGTGTGACAGTTTTGTTTCATTTTCTTTGTAGTTGCTTGCCAAACCAATCACTAAATTCAGAATGAACACTACCATTCTGAATTTAGTGATTGGTTTGGCAAGCAACTACAAAGAAAATGAAACAAAACTGTTAAATATCAAGTAATGCTTGGCACACAAGTTCCAAGGAACTCTTGGTTCCGGGTTAAACCCACATCTTTGAGGGACCTTAACAAAATTACCATTATTGTTTAGGTTCTGAAGGGTGAGGCCAATGAAGAAGAGCGCAAGCTGGCAACTCAGCTGCGCGGTCCTCTGATGCCAGTCCAGCAGCCGGCTCCTAAATCAGTTGCACGCGCCATCACTGAGGAGGAGAAGAACTTCAAGGCTTACCAATACCTCCGTGGAGTAAGTACATTCTATAATACTGCCCTGCTCCTAAGCCTAATATCTCAGAAAAAAAGAATGCAAATCTCTATAAGCCAACAATTCCATTTTCAGGCTTAGCTATTCATAAAGCATTACATAGACCCCTTGCAACTTTTATGAACGCAAGGGGGCTGTCCAACACCGATTGTGTGCGTTCAGTTCAAAAAATTATTGAGGATTACGCTTTAGGTGCAGATTCAGAAGTGGTTGTTTGATGGTGGCAATGCCCTACCTTAAAAACTAGAATCGGGTCAAAAATGTATGAAAATAAAGTTAATGCCCTTCCTTAAAATTCGCTATGCTCTACCTTAAATTAGCACTGCCCTATCTTAACTGCAATTCTGGCTACGGCCCTGAAAAGACGTGAGCAACCCGTGTTTATTTATTTAATATGTCTGATTCTCACGGAAGTTGTGTATAAAATTTCAGAAAACTTAATGCAACTAGACTGCTCATATATTATTTTCATAGCATTCATGCTCGGAAAGGTGTTATAATGGGATTTATATTTCAGGCTCGCTCCATTGCTGCCCTGGTCGGTATCCGTGCCAAGAGGCTGAAGGATGCAGCGGAAAACCCTGATGACGTGACCAAGGCGCCAACCGCTGTCAAAGACCCTAAGGCAAAGAAGTGATTTAATAAATAAAATCTAAATAGACATTTCGTTTTCTTTTGTTCCGTTTGTTTTCACGTGTCCCTCGGAAGGCGTTCATCTTAAAATTACTAGTTTCATGATTTGCTGACCACTCCGTCCAAACGTCGAGCGGGTCTGATGATGGAGACCAGAAATGTCATATAAAGATCGCGCAATAGCCCAAAAACAGCGAGCCGAGTGAGATAGCTAACAGGCGGACGTTTGTCTCTTTCTATTAGGATGACAACGTTAATTTTATGGCTCCTCTACATGACGTGCCATCATGTAGAGCCAGCCTTCAAAGTTAGGAAATCCACGTTTATAATATTTTGTAGAAACTACCGTGTAGAGACCACAAAGCTACCATAATCCCACTTAATATGCCAAATCCAACAAATATATCTAAACATGCACTTTATCGGCTTGACAATAGAGGCGTTGTTCAGATATCTATGACCACCTTGGCTGCTCCGATATATCTGATGGCGACTGTACTATCATGATCCTTGATTTACCATTGTGAAAGTCTACATATCAACGTTTCCCTACTTTCACTTATCATTTTAAACCTAGTTACAATGATATAAGAATTTGTTTTTGTATGCACCGACTGCAACACATTTCCTGTAAGAATATCATCGCGCAACTATACCTACCTATAATATAAGAGTTTAAACCGCTATTACACCTTCCTAAATCGGGTCCTAACGACAAGGACGCTGCAATACGTTAGACACGTTTGGAGATATTGCTTAACGTGTCTAACTTATTGCGGCGTCCTTGTCGTTAGAACCCGATTTAGGAAGGTGTAACAGGTACTTTAGACTTATTTTTGTAGGCTTATACACAAACATACTCTTTCATTTTAACACTTTCAGGACCAGGAACCCGCTATGCGGGCTCTCCGTTCGTAGGCGCTTTCCGCTACAAAACGGGAAAACGCTAGGATCGGCTACGAGCGTAGCGAAGTGTGGTACGGAAAGTGTTAAGTACCTACTACTATTTCAAAGGCTATTAAGTAGACCTTGACAAAAGTTTCGTGATTTTAGACCTTACTACAAAATCGTAGTCTATTCTTGCATATACCTGCGTAAAATTACAGCTCAGCAGTTTGGTCTTAATACACGCCTTATTGGGAATGGGTTCCGGTTCCTTACGACGTTTCCTTCATCGAAAAGAGTCTGTTAAATATCAAATGGTATTTCGTACATAAGTTCCGAAAAAGTAGTACGAGCCGGGGTTCGAAGCAGAGACCTTCGCCTGAATCGGAGGCCGCCTCCGCTTGAATACGCCGACAAAACAAATGATATAGCAGAGTTTAAAATTGAAATACTAATTGAAAGCACAAACAAGCCATTAAATAAGTCTCAAAGGAAATCTGAATACATTTATTTCACAATAACATACAATAATCCAGTTACATTAATATAGGTCTAGTGTTTTCCATTTATAGACATTTGTGTGTAAATAAAGAAAAACAAACTTGTTTAAGTGTAATACTACACTAAATCCTACACTCTAGGTTAGACAACACTAACAACTAAAATACTACTTATTTCTATAGCCGGCACATACTCAACTTAGCGGACTGCAATAAGAATAACTTTACGGCTAGAATATTTTTTATAATATACAGTGCCCTTGAAGGCTGGGTTCGGAAACCGTTATTTGGTCCATACTAAAATACCGGTATTTTTTTCGTTCTTTCATTTATCATTTCATAAATGAATCGAACAATCGCAATACGAAGTTATTGCATAAATACAATATTAAGTTCTACCTAAAGACTATGAAATAATTAAATATATTGGGTTATTTCCGGGTCTTTTCAAAAAACCGGTTTCAAGCCCAGCTTTAAGGTTCACTGCTGACCAGTTAATGACAAGGGAAATCGGAATGCTTGTCATCTTGTCACTTACTAACTAATTCTTTTCATTTCATTTATATAGGAGAATATTTTGTGCAAATACAATAAAGTTAGGCTGGGGTAGTAACCTCATTATTAGGTTTCTCGAGACTTTCTGCCACATTTGTCTCTGTTTCTTCGCCATCAGCTTTGCCATTCTTATCACTCTTCCTGAATTTGTCATACCTGTTCATAAAATAATTTAACATCAAAATTAAACTTCTTAATTTCTGGTTACCGTCGACAGTGAAATACGACTTCGAATTAAATCAATAAGCGAACTAAACAAACCACAATCACGCCATGTTGAAAGTAATTAGTAATTATAAAATTCGAAGGTTTTCAAACATACTAAATAATTAATAAGGCAATGATAATAATATATTAATAAAATAACTGATGTCTCAAATTTTCTGCCACCATCAATTAAATTCGTTTGAGTGTAAGGTTTTGTGGCAGTGTAATGTCAGCTTAACTACAAGGTACAGTCGCCATCAAATATATCGGAGCGGCCAGGGTACTCAAAAATATCTGAACATGCACTTTATCGCCTTGGCAATAGAGGCGTTGTTCAGATGTTTGTGACCACCTTGGCCGCTCCGATATACCTGATGGCGACTGTACGAAACATTTAGGCGGTTAACACACTGCTGCGGATCCGCATGCGGCGCCGGTGCGCGAGCGAGACAGCGCTCTGCATGTGTATAGCGCTATCTCGCTCGCGCGCCGGCGCCCGATGCGGATCCGTCGCCAGTGTGATAATCGCCTTAGCGGTGATCAGATTGGAAAATGTTAAGGGTTTCCCGACGCTGCATGTGCACATGATAATTTGCCGGTGTTTTAACCGTGCGGTATTTCGTCGGAGCCCAGTGCTGGTCAAAAGGTTAAACATAATTAGTTGGAATACTAGTCTACCTCCCAAGGTCTTCATCGTCGTCACTGCCCTCGTTGGTGGGACGCACTTCGCGCAACAGATCACCAATATCTTTATCAACATCAGCCCACAATTTATCTTCTCCTGTAAAAAAAAAAAACAGGTATTTGACATAAACTAATTAAATAGGCCTAATGTCTATTTGTAACTTACAATTAAGGAATGCTGATATTGATATCAGCATATCTATAAACTTGCAGATCTTTTATTTTTAGTAAAAAAATATTTAAAGGCTAATATTTATCATACAGCCACTTAATACTCGTTCTCATTAATTGGATTCTATCAAAGTTAAACACAATTAGACTGATTTATCAATGTTACTATAATTCCAATGGCCACTGTCTTTTGTCATCAGTTAGACTACCAAACATTGTAATTCGAAAATTGACTTTCTGTCTGTTTATCATTCTTACTAGTACGAGCGACAGAGGCAAATAACGAAATTTTAGTTCGGGGTAGACCCCCAGACCAGCCTGTTAGAGAGTTAAATTTTGGCTCAATTGATATAAGTCGAAGTGGGTCAAATTTACGTGCAAGATTCCAAGTTTTATACTATGTAGTGATTTACTAAGCAGGCAAATAACGAAATTTTAGTTCGGGGTAGACCCCCAGACCAGCCTGTTAGAGAGCAAAATGTTGGCTCAATTGATATAAGTTGAAGTGGGTCAAACATAAATATAAGATTCCAAATTTTATACTATGTAGTGATTTACTAAGCAGGCAGGCAGTTATGACAACTGATATTGCCTGTATCCAGTAATCATATTTAATGGTATAAAAGATACAGGGGAAACTAGGTATAATATATATTTATATCAGACACTCATTTAAAAAATAAATGAATTTTATTTTATTTATTTACACATAACGACAAACAGCAAGCAAGGGTTAATATATCAAGGGTCTGCCTGAAAACCAGCGTTGTAGTAAGCTGCGGTCGCTACAATATCATGCTGAGGCAAGATCCTTTTTAACGTCATATATTAATACTCTTTACCTACATGTAAATCTCGTTTTCTGTTAATCTTAGTTTTATTAAGTCTCTTTTCAGTTTTGTAGCATTTTCTGTAAAATTGTAATACCATGTGATGTTAAATAAAAAAATTCTATGCCTATGTCTATGTCTATGAAACTAAGTAAAAGCTTTTAACATAAGAGAAGTGTAAGTACCTGTAGCATTTACAGCTTCGCCATTTTCAACCTTCTTCTTTTCTTCAACTGGTTCAGGTTTCTCAGTTTTGACCTTCTCAGCCACATCATCTTCATTGGCTTCTTTGTTCTCCTCTGCTAATACAACATAACAAATAGTTATTAGAACTACATATAAACTGAAAACTACTTGGAGATACATAGTTTGCTAAATCACATCACATAATGGTGGGTTCCGTACCTACTATAAAAAAAAAACATTTCGCAAGGTCGTATCTGCCTATGTACATAGTTTTTAGGAGATATAGTTTGGCCAGAGTTTGTTTCACTTCAAGCATAGACAGGGAAAACAATACTGTCTTTTTCTAATGCTAATACTCTCACTACTAAAAAAGGGATGGGTATAGCATGTTACTCTGACTGTTACTGCGCTTTTTGGTTTGCCAGACTATAGCTCAAAAACGCCTTAAGCTGGGTCCACACTTGTATCATTTTTCCGATCACAATTATGCGTATCGTATCGAGCTCGCGTATCCTATTTTTTTTAAGTATGGTATTGACGCTCACTTTGGCCATGCTGTATCACTAGCGCCGTGGCGTGAAAAAATGCGTCCTTACTAACCGTAGCGTATGGCGATTATCACACTGATAAAAATCCAACCTGATCGGGGAAAATCCTACTCAGATGGATCGCGGCGTATCACGTATCAGGTCATATCCGCGTATCATGATACAGTGTCAAAACAAGTCCATACTTACCGACCATAATACGCGTATCCGATCGCGAGTATGCGGGGTATTGAATCACCGCGTAGCAACATGGATTGCGCGCGATCAGATACGGCGCGTGGCATGTTCGCGATCTTTTGGCGTCCACACTAACGATCATGATACGCGTCGGAGCGGAGATACGCGACGGAGATATGATACGGAAAAATGACACAAGCCTGGATGGGTCCTTTGACAGATCATGTTCAAAATAGTATTCGTGAAAAGAATATTCAAAAATGAATGTTTCTTGATTTGTTTCATAGTTTTTTAATTTTTTTGACTTTCGGAGGGATTATTTCTGAAAATATCCACTTAATCAAACATGTTTAAAGAAACCTTAATGTGATTTTTAAAGACCTATCGATTGATGTGCATCATGTTGATATTTAGTTTTTTTTACATGTATGCAGTGCCCCCCTAAAAATATATTTTAGTAGCGGCCGTCGGATTTTTGGTTGCGCATGCGGCAGTGCCGGCGCAGCATCTCGGCCTCCTCCGCGCGCGGCAGGTACACGGTGTTAGAGTAGAGTGGTTACCTCGCTGCTGGTGCAGCTGGCGGTGGATGCGCTCGGCGTGCTTGCGCAGCGTGCGCGTGTCGCGGTGCTGCACGTAGCGGCCGAGATGGTTGCGCATGCGGCAGTGCCGGCGCAGCGTCTCGGCCTCCTCCGCGCGCGGCAGGTACACGGTGTTAGAGTAGAGTGGTTACCTCGCTGCTGGTGCAGCTGGCGGTGGATGCGCTCGGCGTGCTTGCGCAGCGTGCGCGTGTCGCGGTGCTGCACGTAGCGGCCGAGATGGTTGCGCATGCGGCAGTGCCGGCGCAGCGTCTCGGCCTCCTCCGCGCGCGGCAGGTACACGGTGTTAGAGTAGAGTGGTTACCTCGCTGCTGGTGCAGCTGGCGGTGGATGCGCTCGGCGTGCTTGCGCAGCGTGCGCGTGTCGCGGTGCTGCACGTAGCGGCCGAGATGGTTGCGCATGCGGCAGTGCTGGCGCAGCGTCTCGGCCTCCTCCGCGCGCGGCAGGTACACGGTGTTAGAGTAGAGTGGTTACCTCGCTGCTGGTGCAGCTGGCGGTGGATGCGCTCGGCGTGCTTGCGCAGCGTGCGCGTGTCGCGGTGCTGCACGTAGCGGCCGAGATGGTTGCGCATGCGGCAGTGCCGGCGCAGCGTCTCGGCTTCCTCCGCGCCGCCCGGCTCCGCGCGCGGCAGGTACACGCGGCACAGCTCGCACCACCACACCTGTACGTCACATATGATAAAATGCCGAATACACGAGACACAGGCGTGTGGTCAAAAATTGCAGTTTCATTGATTTTGTCCCGGAAGATCGAGACGCAAGTAGGACTTCATCATCTCAGCCATAAGACATCCACTGCTGAACATAGGCCTCCCCTTTGGACCTCCATAAGTATCGGTTGGAAGCGACTTGCATCCAGAGATGGGCATTAATCGATTAATCTTTTAGTTAACTAATCAATCGATTAAAAATATCAATCGTCATTTTTTATCGCGATTAAATTAGTTGTGAGAACGTTCGACTAACAATTAATTTAGTTTTAGTTTCAATCGACTAAATTTCACGATTAAATCTATATTAAAACTACGTAGTCGCCCGTTTTTGCATTTTTATCTTGCAATACAAAAAATTTGACCTAATATTATGAGCCATAATATTATTATAAACGATATATTGGTATTGGTAACGACAAATAGCCATTAAGATGTCCTAATCAGTCTGTCAATAGCCATACCGAGGTTTTCTATTCAATTTGCTTCTAGCATTCGCAAGAAATTAGTCTGTTGTCCGAAATCAATCGGCAACCAATTTAGTTGCAATTAAATTAGTTGCACTATAGTTATACAACTAAGATTGATCAATCGTTGTTTTCAATCGTCTGTCGCAATTAATTCCTGTAATCTTAATCGTTAGTCGATTACATTTTGGCCATCTCTGCTAGCATCCAGCGTCTTCCGGCGACCTTTATAAGGTCGTCTGTCCATCTTCTGAATGGATGTCCTACGCTGCGCTTGCTAGTCCGTGGTCTCCACTCGAGCACTTTTCGACCCCATCGGCCATCTGCACTGCGTGTAATGTGGCCTGCCCATTGCCACTTCACTTCAGCTTGCTAATCCTGTGGGCTATGTCGGTAACTTTAGTTCGTCTACGGATTTCCTCATTTCTGATTCGATCACGTAGAGAAACTCCGAGCATAGCCCTCTCCATAGCTCGTTGAGCGACTTTGAGTTTTGAGATGAGGCCGATAGTGAAAGACCACGTTTCGGAGCCGTATATCATCACTGGTACCACACATTGGTTGAAGACTTTCGTCTTGAGGCACTGAGGTATGTCGGACGAAAAGACATTACGTAGGACTTGAGAACCCGATATACGAAAAATAATTTGTATGGAATTGTCTGGATAGTAGCCAAGTAGCCATACTATCCAGGTAATTGCAAGTCCTAGACCAACGCGTGTGTTTATAGCCCTCCCTAATCCCTAATCTTGCGATGGGAAAGTTCGATAGATGATTGATCACTAACTGTAAGCCTAGGTGACTACATTTTTTTTATATCGATTGTTTTGTCTGACATCTAGATTTAATTTTAACATCTAAAAAATAAAATCAATTTAGTATCTAGATGTTGACAGTAATATCGATATATATTTTTGGGTGTCACCCTCTTTCATAGACAGAAATTTCATAGAATTTCGTTTCCCAGAAATTATTTCATAGATTATTTGGTTCATGTACTTTCTGTTCCAACATTATTGTTTCATAGACTATTCAATTGGTTAAAACATATTTCACAGACATTCATTTCCATGTATATTGCTATCAAACTTTTTTAATTTACAAAGTTATCAAACTCTAGAATCATATTTCATGTATTTTTGTTTCGTAGACACAGATTTCATAGATTGTTGTTCCATAGTTACGGTTTTATATAATATATTTAGTTCTACTATTTTCTTTTCCAATAATAGTATTTTAGTATTTATGCATCGTTGGTTGGGTTAGAACTGCGAACCACCAGTAATAAATTGTTGCCAGAAAAGTTGGTTAGGTTAGGTTGGAACTGCGACCCCCACAGAAACAAACTGAAGCCGAAAATTTGGGTAGGTTAGGTTAGAACTGCGACCCCTATTGAAACAAACGGTTGCCAGAAAAGTTGGTTAGGTTAGAACTGCGACCCCCACAGAAACAAACGGTTGCCAGAAAAGTTGGTTAGGTTAGGTTAGAACTATGACTCTCTATAAAATGCAACGGCTGCCAGAAAGTAGGTTAGGTTAGGTTAGAATTGTGACCCTCTACAAAATAAAACGGCTGCTAGAAAGTAGGTTAGGTTAGAACTATGACCCTTTACAAAATAAAACGGCTGCCAGGAAGTAGGTTAGGTTAGAACTATGAACCTCCACTGAAACAAACTGTTAAGCGAAAATATTAAGTTTTATAAAATGAGAAACAACATTCTATGAATATGCAGACATTGAAACAAGTGTTATACAAACTAAATATTATAGGATTAATAATATTTGATTTAAAACGTTACGAACTGAAATTCTAAGAACTACTTATCTGAACAATAAAAGATATACAAAACCAGATTCTATAATTTAAGAGCTCAGAAAAATGATCATTCTATGAACTGAAAATATGGGAAACATTTTCTATGAACCAATATTCTGCGAAAATGTAGTCTATAAAACAACGTACAACCATTTTTTTGTTGATAAAATTTGGTGTACCCTTGTTTTGTCGACAACCTTTTCATCGAATATAATATTTCATCGACAACGATTCATCGAAACTTTAGTACTAGTAATATTGTTTGGCGTTATTTTATTTCAACTACTATTTAAATTTATCTTACTACGTAGAAATACTATTCAACGAATATTACTTAATCGCTCATTTGTTTCAAATTATGTTAATTGGCACAACTACAAAACATTGCAATTCATTTCTTCGACGTATTACTTTAATACAATTTTATAATATATGTCCCTGCGTCCCGCAAGAAAACGAACTGTTGCCAGAAGTGGGTTAGGTTAGGTTAGAACTGCGACCCCCAAGAAAACGAACTGTGTCCAGAAGTGGGTTAGGTTAGGTTAGAACTGCGTCCCCCAAGAAAATATACTGTTGCCAGAAGTGGGTTAGGTTAGGTTAGAACTGCGTCCCCCAAGAAAACGAACTGTTGCCAAAAGTGCGTTAGGTTAGGTTAAAACTGCGATCCCCAAGAAAACAGACAGGTTTAATGCTCCTCTATTCGATTTAAATACTTCGCACACAAGTGTCTCCTCTGTATCACTTATTTTTCACAATATTATAATATACACAGGTAATTAAATCACTTCAGACGATCAACCATTCGACCAGAAAAACAATTTCATATCTGAATCTACCCACATAGCTATAATCGTGCAGAGTGAGCCGACTGATGACGTGATTGCGTTTAGTTTCGATAACGAAATATAACCAATTGAAATAATTTTATGCGGAATAAATATTATTACATGTAAAAAAAAATGAATTAAAAAAACCCGAAATGAAAAGCCATGACATGAATTTTATTGAAATAAGTCAACTACCAACTAAAAGACCTCGGTTCAAATTACCTAGTAACGAGTCCTCGACGCAATGACTTGTCGATGAAATGAAAATACTTGAAACATTGTCTTTGAAATAATATTCGATTAAATGTCTGTCGACAATTCAATGGTAAACCATAAAATTTAATATTAATTTTAATAGTTGTGACCAGAGTTAGCACACGTTCGATTATGTGATACATACCTCCAACTTCTTAATGTGGTCGCTGCCAATGTTAATTTCCACCTTGGGTTTCTTGGGAGCCTCACTATCTTTCTTCTCAGTGCCAGAGTCCTCATCCTCCACCTCTGAGAAAGTTTAAAAGTTATTATAAATGAGAAATATACTCAAGATGTATTCCATTAATTCCTCATAAATATGTGAGTTTACTAACCATCAACATCACCCACTGAGTCCAAAGTCATGAAGTTATCCAAATCGACATCCATGCCTTCTTCACCGCTGCCCTCCTGGGCTTCCTTTGGGCTAGCGCGGCGAATGGGTCGGTTCGCCTTTTTCTGTACAAAAACAACATTTACTATCGAGAATCACACAAGAATTTGAAGTCAATACATTCAAGAAAAAAATCATTTAGGCAATATTCTGTCTAATATCGGTACACTCGGTACGCAGATGGAGGTATCACCTTAAGATGGTCGAGGGAGCAGATGTGGTGCTCGTAGATCATGGGCGAGCGGAAGGACAAGCTGCAGACGCGACAGAAGGGCATGAGGAAGCGCTTCATGGCGCGGTGCGTGTCGCTCTGGTTGTGCGCGAGGCGGGTGGTGCGGTGGTTGAGGCGGCACACGAGGCAGAAGGTGGTGTGCGCGGCCAGGTCGGCGCCGGCGCTGGCCTCGAGCGAGCGCTGCGCCTCGCGCTGCGCCACGCGCATGCGCAGCAGCTGCATCTTGTGCCGCCGCGCCACGGCGCTCATGGCCGCGCGGTGCTTGTTCGACATCAGGTGCTTGGCGTAGCCCTGTGGAGTACATGACCAAAAACTATGCTAACAGAAATTCATCGCTTCATGGACAATGGGCAAGGTAAGGTAACTGTCACAATGACATTTTCAACAATAGTCCTTGGAAATGTTAAATTAGTAGTTATTATTTATTTTAAGGGCGGGAAGTAGTTTTACGTCTCTGTCGCCCACGGGCGCTGCGGCAAATCTCACTTCACACCCAAGAGAAGAAGCAAAATTGTGTACGCACCACGGGCGGTAATAAAGAACGCCTCAGATAGCTTGTTTATGGCCCTTACCTTCGGTTCGGCCCACAAATACCCGCAATCTGAGCCGTTCTTTATTTTACCGCCCAAAGTGCGTATTGCGTAATATACTATTTATTTATTTTAGCGAAAATGACATTGTTTCGTCTCGAATTGGTCGTCAAAATACTGTAAAATTAAAGTGCTGTAGAATAAAGCTACAGGGAAGAATTTTGCCCAAGAAAAGCCTTCTGACTGTAGGTATAGTTTATATATAATATTAAGGACCTTTCCTCATTTTTTGTATTTAATCTGAAAGAACGCCCTCTCCAATAGTATTCACGGTCGTTCCCATTAAAATGATTTGGGTAGAACCAGCTGTTCTTCCAACTCTGCTATGTAATGTGTACTTACACCAAAAGTAACGGATTTATCCTTGCAGTGCACGCAGAGAAGGTGCACGTAGGGGCGCTTGCGCGGCTCCGCCTCGGGCAGGTCGGGCTCCTTGTCCGTGTCCCCGTCGTCGCCCACCTCGCCGGCTTCTGCGTCAGACCCGTCCACGTCGTCTTCCGCCTGTTTTAATTGACAATTTGGTGTAAATATTTGAAATAAAACACTCAACAGATATGTATACCTATTCATACAACGGAAGTGCATTTGTGCTACGTCAGTGATGAGCTATTTTGACTTTGTTGCAAGTCAGTGATTTAACCATTTATTGAGAAAAATGTACCAACCTTAGGTGACTTGATCTTGGATTCCTGCTTGTCTTCAATTGCGTCATCCTTGTCATCACCATCCCAGTCCTCATCAGTAGTTGAGGCTTCATCTTCCTTAGACTTCACGGAGCTGTTAAATTATAACTTGATGTAATAAAGTACTAACAGAAATGCAACATGTAATATTTTATTTTGTGATATGTAAGAACAAGTCTTATGGAGTTACCTTGCAGCCATCTTTTTTCAGTAACATCTCAGTCTCCTTTGTATATGTACGTTTATAATCCTGTACACCTAGTCATAAAATGGCCTTATAGATACCATGTTCATTCCCAATCTGTGGAAAGTTCTCTCCAACACATCATATCCATAAATTCAAAATGGCCCTCGCGTCTATGGCGTCACGTTTCTGTCAGTTTTTTCATTCCAACAAATACTATCTAGATAGCTCGGGTGAACCAAAAATAACGAAAACATAGTCGGGAGATCGTATTACCTTCGGCCCTTGATAGATCTGAACGCGCGGGTGTAACCCAGCGGTCTGGTTTCGAATCGCCTAAAGGAGGGGCGCGAGCGCGGGGCGCCGCGGAAGACGGCGCGCGAGCGCAGCGTGCGGCCGCGGAAGGAGCGGCGCGTGGCGCGCATGCGCGGCGCCGAGCGCAGAGGCTCGCGCGGCGGCCCCATGGCGCTCGGCTTGCGGTACTCTCGGCTCGGCGAGCGCCTCCTGTCTTCGCCACTGAACGTGCGCCGCTCGCTGTACATCTCCTGTCTACCGCTGTAAGACCCGCCATAGTGTCCGCCGCCTTCGTGGCTACGTCTATCGCCGGACCCCTGTACACAATTCTCTCTATTTTTCGCCACACGTTTTATAAACCGGATGGCATTAAATTAAGATACACAAATGAGATATATGTTTGTCTTTTGTTGTTAAACATTTCTCCTGTTTTCTCTAAATTTTAAGTTTCTGGAAATCAAGCAGTGAATGGTTACCGTGTTACGCTGCTACTAGCCCGTGGAGTGTTTGGCGGCTCATGGTGTCGACTGTCAGCGCTCGACGGGCTAGCTTGCACCTCGAATATCAGTGTCAGTGGATTTGTAGATTGCTCTATATGGCAAATGGGATAAGCGGTGTATTTTCCGTCCCTTCAAATCATGGGTAGATGCTTGAGAGCAGGATGGGCAGATTTGCAAGATGTGACCACAGAATGGTTCAATTGTTGGAAGAAATAAATGTCCTTAAGCATTTGCTAGATAAGCTCAAACTGACAACAGCAATCTCAAATGTGCTGAAATATCATACTGGTTAATTGGATTGTGTTGAAGATATCTATTTTCCTATTGCATGTGTAATAATTCTTATCATTTCATTCTCTTATAATTGGGTTTATTTATTCAACGTTATATTTCTTTCAGTAATTTTGAATCTCATCTGCTCATTCTGTAATTTTATGCAATCATTAGACTATATCCAAGTAAAGATCATCAAGGGTAAATTACTGGACAAAATTCAAGCCAATATCATAATCACCTTCTAGCTTTACTCATGGCTTAGTGCTAATCAATATGTTAACATCATACTATAATGCATCAGATACACATAATCATTGTGTTTCTCTATTATCTGAAATTCTTTATCAAATATTCTTCATTATAGTTTGACATCCATGGTATATACATTTTGTCTGTCTCCACATTCATAAATTCATTTTTTATAAGTCATCAACATGACATCCTTATCTATTTAATTCAATTTTATTAACTACAATGTGTAGAATACCAACCTCCATTCTTATCCTCTTGCGTTCGGGTGATCCGGATCTACCACCATAATCCCGGTTGGAATAGCCAGATGACTCCTGTGGATAATGTTCATGTGTAAGCATACTGTCATCACAACTGAACACTTCAGGCAAGCCTCTGACGTCTGTCCGTCTACAAATGACTGTCAGTGGGCACAATCTTGTACTATAGTTGAATTAAAAATGTACTAGGGTTCTTAAAAGTAAACCTAAAAGGGACTACCCAGGGAGTGTGTTGTTATTTTTTTAGAATGGAAATACATGCAAACACGAAGCTTGGCCTTCTTATAATAAAATGCTTAATAAGTTCTTGAATAGGCATAAAATATAGTACACAGGGTTTTAAGAGGGTATAACTTATTCCTTGTCTTGTAGAAGTTATTCAACAGTATTGTAGTGTAGTTTTAAAAAACTGCTTACACAGCTAGAGCCATAAATGTGCCTTCTTTCCTTCAAATAAGGTTTACTAAAGCGAGTTATATGAAACAGTAGTGGCATTTAAAAAGTTATTACAAAGTAACGTTATTAAGAAATGATTTCAATATTTGAAATCATGAAGGAAACTCAATGTGTGTACACAACTGTTTCAATAACGAACTTACAGATCTATAAGATTTTTTATAGGAATCTTCAATCCTATCCCTGCTTGTGGGGTATCTATTGCCACCGCTGCTGCTGTATCGGGAGTCATTGTTATAAGAGGAGTAGTTGCCGCCTCGTCCGCCGCGGCTCTCGTACGAGCCCCGGCCGCCGCTGCCGCGGTACGAGCCACGGTACCCGCTACTCGGTCGGCCGCTGTAGCTGCCCCGCCCACTGTAGCCGCCGTAACCGCGACCTCGAGATGACATCTGCACAACAATAAATACTTGCTTATGTATACATAATTAGATGTTAGTGACATGTTTCCTAGTACATATAGGTACTATGTAAGAGACCATAAAATAACCTACATGTATCGATATTTTATAATTAACCAACAAAAACGAACACATGTAATACAGATAATTATTACAGCTTATCACTTATTTGGTATTGAAGATTAAAATAGGTAACACGGTGAAAGTATTTTATCTTTTCTTGGAGATGTGGATATAAAATGGCGTCAGAGAACGAGCAGATTACAAAAAACGTTACGATAAATATGTTTCACTATACTTACGCTTACAGAAAATCTTCAGAGAATCCCAAATTTTTATAACGTGGCTTGCAATCAAACTTTTGTATCACAAAATTTAAAGTATTCTTCACACAGTTAAATCGCAATTACCATCACCGGCTCGAGTTGGCGTCTTTTTTTTCTGAAACGTCAATTAGTGTTAGTGTTGCCATTGTTGCCAATGTCAGCCAATGTGGCAGTCAATATCGTCTAGATTTGGCTTAGGGTCAAAACACACCTAGCGGAATCACAGCGGAATTAAGCCAATTAATAGACAAAATGCTTAAATTTGTCTATGGTAGCTCATTTTTTGTATGGAAGCCATAGGGTCACAAGACACCTAGCGGAATCCCTCGCGGAATTAGCGGAAGTAGCGGAAATTTGTCTATGGTAGCGGAAATTTGTCTATGGCTTCCATACAAAAAATCTGCTACCAAAGACAAATTTCCGCTACCATAGACAAATTTCCGCTACTTCCGGTAATTCCGCGAGGAATTCCGCTAGGTGTGTGGTGAACCTTACCGGGTATACGGGTATACGCTGAACTTTGTCTATTCTATAGTAGGTATGAACAACCCTATCAAAACTGTCAAAGTTGTCAAACTGACACTTTCAGTTTGATTGTATGAGGATATCCAGGATTGTGCGGATTAGTTTAGATGAATAAATACATATTGTTGTATATTATCCAGCATTGTAAAAGTAGGTAACCAGAGTAATATTTACGTAAAGTGCTCTGTTGCTGTGTGTTCTAAAACTGAATATGGAAAATAGGAGTTTTTTCGAGAATTCATTACAAATGTAAGTTATCGCTTTGAACATTTTTCTCCCTTTATCGTGACTGTTTTTAATGATGTGCTTTGTCTATAAAATCACAGAGTAATAAAAGATCTTTAAAAAAAATTATAAACATAAAGATTGGTATCTTGGGTTATATCTCCAGTCTACAATATATATATTTATTAATCGCACTCACTACCTGTCTTTCAGTCAGAACAAGGAACTCCTTGGTTTGCAACAGTGTTTGTTAGTTCCTTCTGTGTTTTTATTAAAGATACGTTTATAAAGAAAATTAAAGTGTGCACAACACAATCCCGCATAACCAACTCATACTATTCTCCGCAGGCTAACTTAATTTACTTACAATAAACTAAACTCAATAAATACCTGTTGAAATTAAACAAACTAAAGTCCATCACAGGTGGAGCTATAATATATACTTTTTCCATTTTACGAATATGGATATACAAACTTATCTTGCCCCCATACAAATCATAGCCCATCAACTGCAAATATAAGTTTGTCACTCAAATAATGTTTTTATGTATTTTATTTATAACAATCATACAACTATCCTTACAGGCTATCCTAATTCGATAGTTATATAAAGTTTAACAATAGCAGCTTTTTAAATTTTACCTTAGTAACAGGAAATTCGCATCAATTTACAGTTTTATTATGACTTTTCTGATGAGGGTTCATTGGGTAGTAAATAAAATTATGGGGTCGTATCTGGTCGAATACAAACTATTGTCATATTTTCGATTCTCAGAACACTTTTCGCATACAATTTTTACTCCGAATAATCATTTGTCCGAATTATTTACGCACGACAGTTTCACTGTTAGAATGTAGATACGCCATAACTTTTATACTCATAGATTTATATCGCATAACAATGTTGGTCATATTATTGATTATTATAAAGGGTTTAAGTTCGATGTATTATAACGCATAATAGGAACATCGCATACAAATTGAATATCATATATTCGGCGCTCATGATGTGATTTACTAATAAATATTTCAAGGTATAAGGCTTTTTATTAGTCACAACTATGCCGATACCAATTAAAGGGGCGACGGGGAGAGAAAAAAGTACTATTGATAAAATGCAAGGTGTACTGCCTTTTTGCTGAATTATGTTTCGTCAAATTTTATTTAGCAACCAACTTTTCGCCGAAGTTTAATTTCGGGTTAGGGTTATTTTTTTTATGACCCTAAAAACAAAACTGCTCTCAGAGATAGGTAGGTTAGGGTTATTTTTTTTTATGACCCTAAAACGAAACTGCTCCCAGAGATAGGTAGGTTAGGGTTATTTTTTTTATGACCCTAAAACGAAACTGCTCCCAGAGATAGGTAGGTTAGGGTTATTTTTTTTATGACCCTAAAACGAAACTGCTCCCAGAGATAGGTAGGTTAGGGTTATTATTTTTATGACCCTAAAACGAAACTATAGGTAGGTTAGGGTTATTTTTTTTATGACCCTAAAACGAAACTGCTCCCAGAGATAGGTAGGTTAGGGTTATTTTTTTTATGACCCAAAAACGAAACTGCTCCCAGAGATAGGTAGGTTAGGATTATTTTTTTTATGACCCTAAAACGAAACTGCTCCCAGAGATAGGTAGGTTAGGGTTATTTTTTTTATGACCCTAAAACGAAACTGCGCCCAGAGATAGGTAGGTTAGGGTCGCCACACACCTAGCGGTTTTCCTCGCGGAATTACCGGAAGTAGCGGAAATTTGTCTATGGTAGCGGAAATTTGTCTATGGTAACAGATTTTTTGTATGGAAGCCATAGACAAATTTCCGCTACCATAGACAAATTAAGCATTTTGTCTATGAATTTCCGCTACATCCGGTAATTCCGCGAGGAAAACCGCTAGGTATGTGGTGACCCTTAGGATTATTTTTTTTATGACCCTAAAACGAAAATAAAAATAAAGGCTGTTTAAAATAAAGGCGTATAACTAACAATGAGTATACTTAAAACCGTTATGATATCAGATCAATATGATATAAATCGTTATAGCTATAACTACTATAACTATCGATAAATATACCTAAAACTATTATGCGTATGTATTATTAGGATATATAACGATCTGCGTACAAATTATATGACAACTGCTAAGTATGATTTCAAATATTCGGAGTAAAAAAGTATGACACAAAAAAATATGACTTTTCGATAGTATGAGCAATGATGAGTATGACACAAGCAGTTATGCATACCATACCAAAAATATGTTTCAAAACTTTCTACGACCCAATATGGACCCTAAAATTAATAATAATAATAATAATAATAAAAGACATTTATTCAATAAGTTCACATAGGTACATAATAAGAGTACAGTAGATAAACATATTGAAAGGGAAAGTGGCTCAGCTTGTGTCTGTGCGAGAAATTATACTTCTTTAACAAGTATTGTAGAAAAGGTAATGAAAAAAATTTCGTTTATTAAGTAGTTTTGCTGTAACTTCAACCGTTTTCATAAAGAATGTGAAAAACTACAAATCAGGACACAAATTTCGGGACCAGATTTGAAAAGAATTTATTCTATTTCTATTTCTATTTAAAATAAGCCATATTTATCTGAATTTTTACCGAAATGTCCCCAAATATTACTTTTGCCACGTTTTCGTGTCGGCTTCCTTCACTTACTTTGTGTTTTATTGCTTAGGACTTATGGCAAATTCATCTTATGGCAATAACACGCATGATAATCAATTATAATGAATGTAAACAACACCACCGTAAGTATATAGTAGTAGTGGATCGGTAGAAGAAAATCTCCAGTAAGTTATTGAAGGTGAATCATATTTGTATGTATGTTACTCGATATCTCTGTGAATCGTGAACTGATTTCCAAATTATTTTTAAATCGAATGGGTATATCACCTAGATGGTTCCATTGTCACCAAGTCGGGGTCTGATGATGGGATCCTGGAGAAATCGAGGGAACTCTTCAACTATTATATTTATTTATTTATTTATTATTAGGCGTGTCCAGACCAGGCGCACAGCCTCGCGAGGAAATTGCCGCGCGAGGCAAACGACCAATCGACCATTACTCGCTTGGCAGCGTGTTTGTGTACATTTTTAGTAGGGACGTTTGCCTCGCGAGGAAAGCCCGAGCCAAATTGCTCGGCAAGATGGCGTCCCTCTGTCAGCTGTTCAAAATGGCGTCACATGTGTTAACAGCCGTGGCTTGTGTTACGTTTATTTTGGTTTTTATCGCTATACCACAGAATAATATAATAGTATTTCATACAGAAGTTCATCTTCCCTACAAAATCAGTGACACATGACGTCTCCATACAATTTTATCTTTCGACGTACGACGTACTAGTAAAGTACGCAATTAGTATTATTGCTTGACTTTTTTTTTATATACCCAGGAAAAATCTTCGAAAGATTCCCCTACACCACGAGGGGGGTGCGGGGGATATGTGAGATTCTTACTCACTAAAAAACCTGGGGTGTTCATCGCACTAAGTTAACGGTGGAGCTACGGGCACGCTTTAGCCAACTTCCGCGGCTCCGCCAGCAGCTGCCCGATCGGGCCCACCGCTAGGAGATGTCTCCCAAAACTACGTTTTTAAGGGCGCGCCGAACACTTGACGCACCCTCCAACCCGAGGACCTCTTCCCTATGGATGGCAGCCGCCCTCGTGACTGCCACCCGGAGGTCTTCGTTAGGGTGGCAGGCGTCTGTCGTGCACAGCACGCCTGCGTACAGCTCTTCGGCGGCGCATTGGGTCAGCCTTAGTTAGTGCTTCCCGCTCGCGCTCTGCTGCCTCCTTTCCTGCCATGACGTGCTCCGTAAAATCGAGCATCGTCTTCCATGCCGCTTTGATTATTGCTTGACCTACCCCAATCTGCCTCAATCTTCCTAATCGATCAGTAATTTTATAATACAAAACTATATAAATGTCAAATTTATCACCTTATTTGCCCAATGTAATTATTATTTCAATACAAAACTATAACTTTAGATAATTGCAAAATAACCAAACGGAACAAATAAAAAACCACGCGCACCAAATAAACACGTCCAGACCTGCGCGAGGCAAACGACTGAGGCGCCGAATACCGACACCACAGAGGCACCGAGGCACGTCCACACTAGGCGAGCTGCCGCGCGCGGCAATTTCCTCGCGAGGCTGTGCGCCTGGTGTAGACGCGGCTATATATTATTTATTACATGGAGAACCAACAGCTATACATAACATAATGGTAGAATGAATAAGTAACATGGAGCCAATTATAGGTCCTCACCGATAGTGACAAACTAACATTTAGCGGTTCTCACTTACATCGTCATACCTAGTGGTTACGAACTATAACAATATAATTTTAAACAAAAAAAGAACCGACTTCACTTAGGATCCGCTATTCCAAGAGGAAGTGGCCGAGTTGCTGTAAAAAATAGTGAAATCACTATAGGTGTGCCTATAATAGTTGAAGAGTTCCCTCGATTTCTCCAGGATCCCATCATCAGATCCCGACTTGGTGACAATGGGACCATCTAGGGGTTATACCTGTTCGATTCAAAAAAAAATTTTGAAAATCGGTTCACGATTCACGGAGATATGGAGTAACATACATACAAAAAAAAAAAATTATGATAAAAAAAAAAAAAAAAAAAAAAAAAATTCAGTCGAATTGAGAACCTCCTCCTTTTTTGAAGTCGGTTAAAAATAAACTTTACTAGAACTTAATCATTTTGACAAACATGTTAGGAGCACACTCATTCGAAGAATTTACTAGTTAGATTACGCCTTAAAGTAGATATATTACTATTGAAAACGTCCACATCCACATTTTTCGTTAACTTGCGTTATAGGCACACCTATAGTGATTTCACTATTTTTTACAGCAACTCGGCCACTTCCTCTTGGAATAGCGGATCCTAAGTGAAGTCGGTTCTTTTTTTGTTATAATTATTTATAATTTAAACAAATAATAAAAACAAACATAGTGCATGTTTGCAATTGGTTTGTAGTGTTGGAAACCATTAACATTGATAGGTATATTAGGTATGGCCAGGAACTTTAATTGTTCAGGGTTCACTTTACATTGGACATTTCATAGAGTAAGAAGAAAATTGCTTGAACTGCCTCTTTAATTAAAGTCTGTGACTAAATTTAATTAAAGTCTGTGATAGATTATCGAGTTTATAATTAAATACCCTCAAAGTAATAGAAATTTGAATTAAAGTAAGGAGATATCTTTATGCAATATGTGTTTAGTAAACATAATTCACAAAATGTGAAAAAATTCTTTGTTGCAGGCATTAAGGCAACAATAAGGTCTCCTGGAAATTTGAGGGTGATCTTATCAGTGTGCCTTGTATGTAATTAGGAAATAATCACAGCTTCAACATTTGCCTCATGAATCATAAAATGCAGGCAAAGAAGCGATACATGATACTTATTATATCATGCGCATTTTTAGCATATTTCTACTTCAGCAGTCAACCTATAAAATCAGATGTAGCACAAAGCAGTTATTTGGATCAGTTGCCCTCATATGCTACTTTAGATGAACTGTCAGAGATGCCTCCAAGAGAGCAGAGAAGACCACATTCGGCACCAAGGCCTTGTCGCATGGAAACGTGTTTTGATTTCACCAAGTGTGGAACAGATCCTAAAATCTATGTTTATCCTACTGATGGCCCTGTTAGTGCATCATACAAGAAAGTATTATCAGTTATAAGAGAATCTCAGTATGCCACAAAAGATCCAAACGAAGCATGCATTTTTTTGCCAGCCGTGGACACGCTGGATGCTGATCCTCTATCTCCCGAACATGCTCCCGACGTTGCGGCGCGGCTGTCAAGACTTCCTCATTGGAATAATGGCCGTAACCACTTGATATTTAACTTATATGCTGGTACATGGCCTGATTATTTAGAGAATGCGTTGGGCTTTGACCCCGGTGAAGCCATACTGGCGCGCGCAAGTGCTTCCGAGTCCATTTTTCGTGAAGGATTTGATATTTCCCTCCCATTGTTCCATAAAGAACATCCGGAACATGGGGGAGCACCCGCCGCAGCCACGGCCAATCCGTTTCCGGCGCCGCGACGGCATCTGTTGGCGTTCAAGGGTAAACGCTACGTGCACGGAATAGGGAGTGAAACAAGGAATTCCTTGTGGCACCTACATGATGGAAGTAATATGGTTCTGGTTACAACATGTCGACATGGAAAATCTTGGAAACATTTAAGGGATGAACGATGTGACGAAGATAATCGAGAATATGACAAGTAAGCTTAAGTATCTCAACTGAATATGTTAGACGTTTTACTATTTTGCGACGGGAGTTTCCTATCCTAAAACAGTACATTAATAAACCCTGAACTTTCAGATTTGATTATGAGCAGTTGTTGACAAACTCGACATTTTGCCTGGTTGCTCGCGGGAGACGCCTGGGCTCGTACCGCTTCCTGGAGTCGCTGGCGGCGGGCTGCGTGCCGGTGTTGCTGAGCAACGGCTGGCGGTTGCCGTTCGACGAGCGCATCGACTGGCGCCGCGCTGTTATCTGGGCCGACGAGCGTCTACTTTTGCAGGTTACATACAAGTATCATACTGTGTAGAGTGTAGACTAAAAACATTGACTGCAATTCCAGTGATGACACATTTACGTTGAGAATATCCAAGATGAGTTCTAATGTGTTGAAGTTGAGTGACTTTACCTATATAAAAAATAGTTTTGTTTCTGTTCCGTAGGTGCCAGAGTTGGTGCGTTCGGTTTCGCCCGAGCGCATACTTGCGTTGCGGCAACAAACACAGTTATTATGGGAGCAGTACTTTTCTTCCATAGAAAAGATTGTCTTTACAACAATCGAAGTGAGTATATCCCTCTCATAGGTATTCTCTCAGTTCCTTATATCGAAATAATAAAAATATGATACCAATCAAATATTACCTAAGTAGGTTAGGTACCACATTAGGTAGGCACTTAGTTTTCTACCTGTTGCCTCAGATAATATTCGAGCGCGTGCTAATGCACCGCACGTCACGGCAGCGCGAGGCCCTAGTATGGAACGGGTGCCCGGGCGCGCTGGGCACGCCGGCCACGTACGGCGACTCGCGCGCGCAGCTCCCGCACGGCGCGCCCGCCCCGCCCGCGCCCCGCCCCGCGCCTGCCGCGCCCGCGCCGCTCCAGGTACACGCCACTACAGGAAGGGGTTCCCTACCCACTCTCCACGTAACGTACGGCAACTAGGAAATACAAATCCCGGGCTAATTTAAAACTTGGCCAGGTAATACCCGGCTTTTATTAGACAAAACCGGATACCCGTAAATTAGCGAATCGTTTCTATGCGTTAAGTTAATAAGGTACCTGTATGTTACGCATGCTATTTTATTAGTTGAGATCTGTAGTCTGTCTGTACGTACAATTGAGGTACCTACTTACTTACGTATTAAACTTCATACTAAATCTACTATTTCATATTTTGCAGAAATGTAATATCTACTAGTAGTCAAATTCTGGACCAAAACATGAAAAGGGTCAAAACATGAAGGGGGTTTAAAGTCGGCTCGGTTACAGAATCGTTAAAATTTACTACTGTAATGCTTTTAGATAAGCACAAGGACGTCACTTGATTTGTAGTTACATATAATTCGTGACCATTAAAATTGATAACCATCCATTAACCTTGATAACGTCATGAAAGTATTTTAATAATAAAAATGTAAAGACCGATCATCGATCACGCCCGCATACCTTTTATGACAATGCTTTTCGCTACATCCAAACCTTAAAATTGATATATTGATTTAGTCAAGGCATTAAAGGGCTAAAATTATAGCTTTTTTCAAACGCTCTAGTGATTAAACGGGAAAAGGGACTGAATTTATAATACAT
Organism: Pammene fasciana; assembly: GCA_911728535.1. Lineage (NCBI taxonomy): Eukaryota > Metazoa > Arthropoda > Insecta > Lepidoptera > Tortricidae > Pammene > Pammene fasciana. Next base: position 11,509,943 of record OU452276.1, on the reverse strand, counting down.
ATTATTAGACTATATATTTTAGTGTTTGGCACAAGCCGAAACACGATTGCTGAAAGTTGCCTCGATAGAAAAAAAAACGAAGTTGGGTCATTTTTCCCCTTATTTTTCTTACCTTAAGTAAACTATAAGAGATTAAGGAAATATAACTAAGTAAAAAATATGGTATTCTGGTTTATCTAAAAAGTCACAGAAGCAAAATTAGACAAAACTTTATAGATTCGCTTATTTATCGTATATTTCGTTTTTTTTGAGATTAGAAATTCAGTAAACATAGAAACAGAAGTTGCCAACCTGTTCTAACCTGTTCTGTTTGAATGTTCAATTTAAACACACTGCAAGCACACCAACAAACGATTAGTTAACATGATGAAGAGTTCACATTTGTAAATAAATAATGACAATTTGCAGATTATAATCCATAACAGCAATAAAAACACAATTTGAAGGGTACACGGAAAGAACATGTCTAGTCACTTTGACAACTTTTGAGTTATAGCGGTTTTAAAGTTTGGAACGATTCAATTAACCATACTATTTTCGTAACTAGATGGTTTTTATGTGCTTGGCTTTTAAAAAGTGGATTTGTGTTAAAAATTCCAGCTGTTACAGAAGTTGTTGCTAATAGTGCATTGCAAGCTATACATTTTGATACAAAAATCTCATTTTATAAAAAAAGGGACTAGACATGTTCTTTCCGTGTACCCTTCATTTCGTTTTGATTATCACGTTAAAGACACATGACAATTGAAAAACTGACAGTGACACACGCATACGTTATAAATCGAAAACCATATGTTTCGAACCTCCTTTTCTCCAGGTTTTCTATTGTGCAACATTCACTAAAACATTAACCCGCTTATTCATAAACGTGTTGCAAACCTCATTTAGTTAAAATGTATTTTGTCTGTTTCTAACAAACACTAATGTCAATGTGACAGATAAGGACAAAAGATGATTTAGTTAAATGAGGTTTGCAATACGTTTATGAATAAGCGGGTAACAGTGATAAGAATAAATTATTTCGTAATAATGACTACTATTACAATCATCATCATCAAAATTTAAGAGCATGGCTCTTGTCGGTGGAGTATGCGCCAGTTTTCGCGGTCCTCGGCTATACTGTAAAATAATTAATATTATTCAATTTAACATTTACAAGTACCTACGCATGGCTTTATTATAAATACAAATATATTTAAATATTATTTATTGGCCGCATTGACACTTTGACACTTGTGATGAAATGTATCATGCCGTATCGTGCCTGATAAAGAACCCTGTACGTGCGCTTTTCAATTTTTTTTAATCTAAAAAAAAACGAACTATAGTTTGGTCAAAAAGTCTGATCCTTAAGAGCGCTGCATCTCTTTCTTTCGTGCACGGGAGCCATAAACGTGTCTCTAACGGATGGGCGTGGCTTGTCTGAATCGAGGAATGGCCTTAATAGCAAAGGAATTTTGCTTGTGACTTTTTACTTGGGTGTATGATTACAAGTTATGTGTAGGCGCCCGATATGCCGCACACCGCTCCCCCGCCGAGCCCGGGCACGTCGTTCACGGCGCTGCTGTACGTGCAGGCCACGTCGCCCGCTCTGCACCGCCTGCTGGCCAGCATCGCGGGCAGCGAGCACGCGGAGAAGGTCGGTATCGCCACGGCCTTACTACAAATCATGCCCATTTACTCCGAGCACCTCCCATCGTTGATCCGAAAATTAACGAAGCTGTTCCAAAACGTTATCATTTATTTGATAAAATATGATCTACAAAATTTTAATGACGATTTATGGACGAAAGGGGTGTAAATTAACTGCACTGACTTTACTAATCACTACTTACCTATTGGAAAACGCTAGAGGGTTGGTACGGAATTGTCACGTACTACGAGTAGGTACTCGACTACTCGTAATACGTGACAATTCCATCAGAATGATACTACATCATGAATTCTCAACTTAAATAAGTACCATCTCATTTAGCATCCCCATAATACACCGTTCTCCTGTAACTAACTAACTAGACCATTTTCTGCATGCAGATGAAGGATATTAGTCGGAAAAATGTAGATATAGAAAGAGCTCAATGAAATGTGTGGACTGAACAGGTGGTGATCGTGTGGGACAGCGACCGCGCGGCGCCGTCTCTGAAGTCGCTGGCGCGCGCCGCGGGCGACCCGCGCGACCCGCTCCCCGTCCTCGTCATAGACGCCACCACGCACTACCCTGGGTAAGTAATCAGGTGTCCAGTTACTTATATACAAGGTGGCCAAAAAAGAACTGAATTCCCGTCGGTTGTAAGGTTTTGGGACGCTACCAATCCTCCCTAGATAGTTTTGGAACCTCTCAGATCGATTTGATTTTTGAACTTTTGTATGGCCATTGAGTGGCGGCGGTGAGTAATGACCATACAAAAGTCCAAAAATCAAATCCATCTTGTATATTTTTTATTCTTTATTTAAAAGTTAACTTCATACTGGGTGCGCCTGATGGTCATCAAGCCGCCTCTGAAGTTAGTGTAGTGCTGCAATCTATTTCAAATTGCAAAAAGCATCAAATGTCAATTTCATGTGAAACTATCAATTAATTTTATGGGTACCCTGCCTTTTCGCCGAAAATTGTATTGCCGAATTTCACTTGCCAATTAACTTTTCGCAGAAGTTTCATTGGTCTGATTGCCCATTAGTCTTTAATAGGGAATATTACGCAAAACTCTGCGCAGGGGGCGGCACTAGCACAAATGAAGGGCCTACCGCGAAACACGAAAATAAAAATTTCGTTACCTGTTTCTCTGTCACTCTTACGTATTCGAGCGATAGAGAGGCAGATGTAAAAATTTTGTTTTTAACGTTTCACGATAGGCCCTCTGTAAACAAACCGCCTTGGTGCACAAATGACATATTTATTAGTTATAAAACTTATAAATTATCTATGAAAATTTGTAAAAAACTGTGTAAGGCCTAGTATGTATTAAGAACTCTATGGTTTACCGATGCTGGACTCTGGTGGCAGAACATTGCAGTAATATCCCCTATTGACATATCGAACTATAACCCTAGTCTAGGATAGTTATGCAAAGAGAGATTAATGACCTACTTTGCCCTTGTATGTCAGGGAGGGTGTGTCAGCGCGCTGGCAGCCGCTGTGGGCGGTGCCGACGGCGGCTGTGTTCTCGCTAGACGGCGACGCGCCGCTTCTGTCGGAAGAGCTGGACTTTGCGTTCCGTGTGTGGAAGGAATTCCCGGAGCGGATTGTGGGCTATCCTGCGCGTTCACACTTCTGGGATGAAACTAAGGTGCGATGCTTTCAGAGTTTGAACCTCACTGATATTGCCATAGAGTCCACAAGCTACGGCGAGTAGTGTCGATAGCGGCGGTGTTCTCCCTAGATGGCGATGCGCCGCTATTGTCGGAAGAGCTGGACTTCGCGTTCCTTGTGTGGAAGGAATTCCCGGAGCGGATTGCAGTCTATCCTGCATGTTCACACTTCTGGGATGAGGCTAAGGTGCGTTCCTAATGTTCCAATCCCAATTTGAACCTTACTGGTATTAAAATAGACTTTTTAAGCTGCTGGGTGATGCCGTCAGCGGCGATGTTCTCTCTAGACGGCGACACGCTACTTATAGGACTAGTGGTTCTGTGAACCGTAGACTTTGGAGAACATAAATAACGCGACAGCAAACTTTCTTCCTTTTCCCCCTCATTTTCCCCCCAATCAAAAAAAGGCTCGACAATTTTTTGCAAATAAATCAAGGAACGTACATGCCAAGTTTCATCGAAATCGGATGAAAAATGTGACCTCTAGACCGACACTGACCAACCAACCAACCAATACACACACATCAATCTGCCAAATCGTCGTACCAGTGAAAACGGAGACGTTCGTCGCCTCGCTACGCTCGGTTCCTCAGTCAATAAGAAGTTGACGACGCGTATGGAAGGAATTTCCGGTTAAATATTATGCTATGACTAAAGAAAGTTGTTTACTAATTTCGAACCTTAACGCTATGGATATAGAGTGGAATAGCTGCTTAAAGTGGTGTAAGTAATAGGTAATTTGGGCGCTTTTTGACATGAGCACGATTTTGCTTATGGCGTGCGGGATGTGCCCTCCTAAGTGGGTTTTTAACGCGTGTTTAGTTGCCGCACGTTAGAAATGCCATAAAGTCTCATCGTGCATTACCGACATTCAATATTAATCAATATAAAAATAAAATAAAATAAAATATTGACCCCCCTTGCCCTTACTTCCCTCAATGTCCTTGCAACAAATTTGAAAGCTTTTCCTGAATGGAAGTTATTAATACGATTTTATCTACATCCATACCCTAATATGTCTATTTTATGGTCAGGATCGATGAGCAAACGCCCTATATTTAGATATGTGTCTACTATTTTAGGGTGCACACATATGTTACTTTTTGAGGTTTTTCTTTCTATTTGCTGTACTGTAGTGTGACACTCAGTTTGTAGACCATAATAAAAAAAAAAAAAAAAAAATGAGTATCTGTGGCTGCATCTTAATGTTTACATTTTAGTATCGGTAACCGATACCTTAATTACGTTCAAATTTCGAACGTCTTCTTAGTAGTTAGAACAAATATGTTATCTGTAACGATGTTATTATTATGAAATAATAAGCAAAAATTCGATATCATTATGAAAATCCGGGTGCGGGCATGCGCCGCCCGACCGCCGACACAATCGAGTTGGTCATGGCGATGGCGTGCAATCCGTGCAATTGCAGTCATTCAATCATCATTTCGGGTTTATAATATGTGTGTAGATAAAGCAGTGTATGCAACTGTACGTAATTAGGCCTTAAAACACTCGTGTGATCTTATTATGAAACTCACTTCGTTCGTTTCATAAAACCACACTCGTGTTTTAAGGACCCCTATTACGTAACAGTTACATAAACTACTATTTTCTACTCCGGTACTTTTATCTGTCAATTATATGGTCCCGCCAACGAATATAAAAGCATGTCTTATGACATTTCAAAAAAGTCTATCTTGTCTATTCTTCATAAAGACCCTAGGGTTATTATGTGATAAAAAGCAACTGCTAAAAGCGGTATTAGAGATTGCAACCTGCAGGGCCCAATTTGTCAGGTTGGAAGGTGTAAATAAAGGTAGGGTCCTTAGGGAGCTGAAGGAGGGTTAGGGAGAGGCAGGGTACACAACAGATTGGGCCCTGCAGGTTGCAATGTCTAATAGCCGTTTAACAGTGGTGCCCTGTGAACCCAACAGATAAAAAAAAAACAACACTAAATTTACAACATAGATATACCACCCATAGATCTGACACGGAACTAATAATACCAAGATAGAACGGGATGGTCTTATTACACTTTCAATAGATACGGCAGAGAGGTGCTATTATCGTTGGTCCTTGTCATAGTTTCTATTACCCTCCACGCGTTACTTCTAGCAGTGGAGGGTAACAAACAGATATAATGCGCGATTTCTTTAAGAATTTCTATGATTGCTACGAGAAAAGCTGTTTGTTTTCCTAGAAAGTTGTGTCGGCTAAGGAAAAGATTGGTAAATTGTTCTGTTTTATGCTGTAGAAGTGATTATGGTCATCTATATATCTATCCCATACGGGGGTACACGTGTGCGGTCTCTAGTTAATGCTTGCTTTGAGATTTACAACGAAAATCAAAACTGCCAACTTAACAAACGTAATTGCTGCCAACATAAGGAAAAAAGCAAGGAAGTTGATGACATTTGAAAAAAAAAATATTACCGTGTCTATGATTATGATTATGTTCTCTCAACTGTCATTTGCCACCACTTTTCAACTTCTCGCTCTTTCTTAAAGCAAACTGCGTGTAATTTTGTATTTTATTTAAACCCTAGTCGTAGAAAAAGTAATGTATGCAACGTTGTATAAGTAGTTCAAAAAAGGCTCATGGCGTCTTTATTAACAATTTTCGGCTTCGCCTCAAATTGTTACACACGCCACTCACCTTTTTTGAACCCTCTTATACAACTATTGCATAAAATACTATTATAATATTTACTTGTATTGATATTTGTGTCCAGAACGCATGGGGCTACAGCAGCAAATGGGGTGGCGCGTACTCGCTGGTGCTGCCGGGCGCCGCGCTGGTGCACCGCGCGTGGCTGGCCGCGTACTCCGCCGCGCCGCCCGCGCTGCGCTACGCCGTGCGCCGCGCGCGCAACTGCGAGGACATCCTGCTCAACTGCCTCGTGGCCCACTACACGCGCCGCCCGCCGCTCAAGCTGGCGCAGCGGCGGCGCTACAAGCAGCACCACCGGTACAGGTGACTGCCGTACTACTCTCTACAACTGCGAGGACATCCTGCTCAACTGCCTCGTGGCCCACTACACGCGCCGCCCGCCGCTCAAGCTGGCGCAGCGGCGGCGCTACAAGCAGCACCACCGGTACAGGTGACTGCCGTACTACTCTCTACAACTGCGAGGACATCCTGCTCAACTGCCTCGTGGCCCACTACACGCGCCGCCCGCCGCTCAAGCTGGCGCAGCGGCGGCGCTACAAGCAGCACCACCGGTACAGGTGACTGCCGTACTACTCTCTACAACTGCGAGGACATCCTGCTCAACTGCCTCGTGGCCCACTACACGCGCCGCCCGCCGCTCAAGCTGGCGCAGCGGCGGCGCTACAAGCAGCACCACCGGTACAGGTGACTGCCGTACTACTCTCTACAACTGCGAGGACATCCTGCTCAACTGCCTCGTGGCCCACTACACGCGCCGCCCGCCGCTCAAGCTGGCGCAGCGGCGGCGCTACAAGCAGCACCACCGGTACAGGTGACTGCCGTACTACTCTCTACAACTGCGAGGACATCCTGCTCAACTGCCTCGTGGCCCACTACACGCGCCGCCCGCCGCTCAAGCTGGCGCAGCGGCGGCGCTACAAGCAGCACCACCGGTACAGGTGACTGCCGTACTACTCTCTACAACTGCGAGGACATCCTGCTCAACTGCCTCGTGGCCCACTACACGCGCCGCCCGCCGCTCAAGCTGGCGCAGCGGCGGCGCTACAAGCAGCACCACCGGTACAGGTGACTGCCGTACTACTCTCTACAACTGCGAGGACATCCTGCTCAACTGCCTCGTGGCCCACTACACGCGCCGCCCGCCGCTCAAGCTGGCGCAGCGGCGGCGCTACAAGCAGCACCACCGGTACAGGTGACTGCCGTACTACTCTCTACAACTGCGAGGACATCCTGCTCAACTGCCTCGTGGCCCACTACACGCGCCGCCCGCCGCTCAAGCTGGCGCAGCGGCGGCGCTACAAGCAGCACCACCGGTACAGGTGACTGCCGTACTACTCTCTACAACTGCGAGGACATCCTGCTCAACTGCCTCGTGGCCCACTACACGCGCCGCCCGCCGCTCAAGCTGGCGCAGCGGCGGCGCTATAAGCAGCACCACCGGTACAGGTGACTGCCGTACTACTCTCTACAACTGCGAGGACATCCTGCTCAACTGCCTCGTGGCCCACTACACGCGCCGCCCGCCGCTCAAGCTGGCGCAGCGGCGGCGCTACAAGCAGCACCACCGGTACAGGTGACTGCCGTACTACTCTCTACAACTGCGAGGACATCCTGCTCAACTGCCTCGTGGCCCACTACACGCGCCGCCCGCCGCTCAAGCTGGCGCAGCGGCGGCGCTACAAGCAGCACCACCGGTACAGGTGACTGCCGTACTACTCTCTACAACTGCGAGGACATCCTGCTCAACTGCCTCGTGGCCCACTACACGCGCCGCCCGCCGCTCAAGCTGGCGCAGCGGCGGCGCTACAAGCAGCACCACCGGTACAGGTGACTGCCGTACTACTCTCTACAACTGCGAGGACATCCTGCTCAACTGCCTCGTGGCCCACTACACGCGCCGCCCGCCGCTCAAGCTGGCGCAGCGGCGGCGCTACAAGCAGCACCACCGGTACAGGTGACTGCCGTACTACTCTCTACAACTGCGAGGACATCCTGCTCAACTGCCTCGTGGCCCACTACACGCGCCGCCCGCCGCTCAAGCTGGCGCAGCGGCGGCGCTACAAGCAGCACCACCGGTACAGGTGACTGCCGTACTACTCTCTACAACTGCGAGGACATCCTGCTCAACTGCCTCGTGGCCCACTACACGCGCCGCCCGCCGCTCAAGCTGGCGCAGCGGCGGCGCTACAAGCAGCACCACCGGTACAGGTGACTGCCGTACTACTCTCTACAACTGCGAGGACATCCTGCTCAACTGCCTCGTGGCCCACTACACGCTCCGCCCGCCGCTCAAGCTGGCGCAGCGGCGGCGCTACAAGCAGCACCACCGGTACAGGTGACTGCCGTACTACTCTCTACAACTGCGAGGACATCCTGCTCAACTGCCTCGTGGCCCACTACACGCGCCGCCCGCCGCTCAAGCTGGCGCAGCGGCGGCGCTACAAGCAGCACCACCGGTACAGGTGACTGCCGTACTACTCTCTACAACTGCGAGGACATCCTGCTCAACTGCCTCGTGGCCCACTACACGCGCCGCCCGCCGCTCAAGCTGGCGCAGCGGCGGCGCTACAAGCAGCACCACCGGTACAGGTGACTGCCGTACTACTCTCTACAACTGCGAGGACATCCTGCTCAACTGCCTCGTGGCCCACTACACGCGCCGCCCGCCGCTCAAGCTGGCGCAGCGGCGGCGCTACAAGCAGCACCACCGGTACAGGTGACTGCCGTACTACTCTTTACAACTGCGAGGACATCCTGCTCAACTGCCTCGTGGCCCACTACACGCGCCGCCCGCCGCTCAAGCTGGCGCAGCGGCGGCGCTACAAGCAGCACCACCGGTACAGGTGACTGCCGTACTACTCTCTACAACTGCGAGGACATCCGCTCAACTGCCTCGTGGCCCACTACACGCGCCGCCCGCCGCTCAAGCTGGCGCAGCGGCGGCGCTACAAGCAGCACCACCGGTACAGGTGACTGCCGTACTACTCTTTACAACTGCGAGGACATCCTTCTCAACTGCCTCGTGGCCCACTACACGCGCCGCCCGCCGCTCAAGCTGGCGCAGCGGCGGCGCTACAAGCAGCACCACCGGTACAGGTGACTGCCGTACTACTCTCTACAACTGCGAGGACATCCTGCTCAACTGCCTCGTGGCCCACTACACGCGCCGCCCGCCGCTCAAGCTGGCGCAGCGGCAGCGCTACAAGCAGCACCACCGGTACAGGTGACTGCCGTACTACTCTCTACAACTGCGAGGACATCCGCTCAACTGCCTCGTGGCCCACTACACGCGCCGTCCGCCGCTCAAGCTGGCGCAGCGGCGGCGCTACAAGCAGCACCACCGGTACAGGTGACTGCCGTATTACTCTACTGTTTGCTTGATATTAATATTAAGCTCTATGAAAATAAGGGTAGCGGCCGCATTAACTTAGTCATTCAGCCAAAGCAAAGTTTTGTTGTTAATCGCAAAGTAAGTTTCAGTCGTAAAGAAGTTAACCCCATATGACACCACGCTACGCGTTCGTTGGCTCCTTGTGAACTTTGCGTGATAGCGTCAGAGGATTTGCCACCTTGTAGCCTATACAGGAATCGCTTATTGACTTGTTATTGGCACTTATATTTTTTACACATTTTAAAACTTATTGCTACCCCATACAGTTGTACCTTTCGCACGCTAAACTCCACATTGCCGGCAGGTCGTCATGGAGCGACCCCGAGCACTTCGTGCAGCGCCAGTCCTGCCTCAACACGTTCGCGGCGGCGTGGGGCTACATGCCGCTCGTGCGCTCCGTGCTGCGGCTAGACCCCATCCTGTTCAAGGACCCCGTGGCCACGCTCAGGAAGAAGTATAGGAAGATGGAGATGGTGGCTTCCTAATTTGGCTAAGTTTATAGCAAGGATAATATAGATATGGATTGGCGATGTCTATACTAAATCGCGTTCCTCCAAACTTCAGGTTATACGACTGTTTTCCATATTAAGTGCCGCAGCGCCATCTGTCGAGTCTGGGGTCCAGTTATTCTGTCAGCGTTAATCTCCGAACAAAACATATGAGAATGGGACTTGTGTGTGCGGTGACCGATAGATGGCGCTAGTGCGTTAGCCTGAAATACGGGAACGCTAGTTTGTATGGATATTGTCAATCCATATCTATATTATCCTTGGTTTACAGTAAGGAGAGAAATCTCCGTCTAACTATGCAAAATTGATGCTGACCTATGCACATAGAAAAGGAAATAAATAGCACCGCAAGAGCTAGAGAGAAAAGTTTGTGGATGGTTAGTTAGCTGAGGTTTTGCCTTCTCTAGTCATCAAAAATATTGGATTGATCAACGCACCAGATTTAACTCCGCCAATAACTACAGTTCATTTCTTACTCTCTGGACTAGCGCCACTCTGGAGGGAACTGTTACTTACAACTTCCCCCATATGAGATTTTCCTCCTTACCTCTAATCTCCATAGTTTTCAGTAAAATTAGATTTCTAGTTGACTCCGCACATAGATCAAAAGCAGGTATTATTCTAATTCATAGACATACTTAGGATAAAAGGTATAGACGGGGCATGGTGATAATAATAAAACGGGATGGTCAAACAGTAACAAACAGATATAATTCGCGTTTTCTTCAAAAATTTCTGTGATTGCTACGAGAAAAGCTGTTATTTTTCCTAGAAAGTTGTGTCGGCTAAGGAACACAATGGTAAATTGTTCTGTTTTGTGCTGTAGAAGAGATTATGGGCATCTATATATATATATCCCTTACGGGGGTACAACGTGTGCGGGCTTCAGTTAATGCTTGCTTTGATGTCTAATTTAATCGAATATAACCTTAACTTCTCACAGTACTCACTGGCATTGACTTTCGCTAAAAGTGAGGATTATTCACTATATCTGTACTATAGGTCTCTCCTGGTAGTCTTTCCTGTTAAAAAAAGTTTTAAGTGGATTCGGGTGGGTTCAGTATTGCCAACCAGTCTGTAGTGTAATAATAGGTCGGTTGTCGATAAGGCAAATTTCTAATTCCATCCTTCCGGCAATAACGCTATATTGACAACCAAAGTTACTTTTTGTTGAAAACAGTACATAATATTTAGTACAGAAAAGTGAACTAAAAGAAAAGTGTTGACAATCGACATGCAGAAATCGAGTTTTCAATCGTTACGGGACAACCTGAATATTCAAAACTAAGTAGGTATTGATTAGTTGATTACCAAGTTTATCTGTTATGTTGAACTATATTGTCTAAGTACCTAAATGTTACTAGTTAATGTAAGTAAACGTCATATCACTAGACCAAATAAATGAGGAAGGCGAAAGAAACCAACGAATATCAAGTCTTTCATTTGTCCACATCTATCCTGTTTTTTACAAATAATTTGTGAATACTTAACCCTTTGACCGCCAAAGACGTCAAATGACGCGCACGGAAAGTTGTGCCCCCAGCGTCAGCGCGTGGTATCATGTCCTAAATAAAATATAAGCAAGTGTGCTCGCGCGCTCTGGCGTCAATGGTACGATTTTTCCATCCACGATTTAGGGTCACCACACACCTAGCGGAATTCCTCGCGGAATTAGCGGAGCTAATTTGTCTATGGTAGCGGAAATTTGTCTATGGTAGCGGAAATTTGTCTATAGTAGCGGAAATTTGTCTATGGCTTCCATACAAAAAATCTGCTACCATAGACAAATTTCCGCTACCATAGACAAATTTCCGCTACTTTCGCTAATTCCGCGAGGAATTCCGCTAGGTGTGTGGTGACCCTTACGCATATTTAGGGACAACACACACCTGAGCTGAATTAAGAAAATTCATCGACAAAATGCTTAAATTTGTCTATGGCCTCAATACAAATTTGAACAACCATAGACAAATTTAAGCATTTTGTCTATGAATTGTCTTAATTCAGCTCAGGTGTGTGGTGTGCCTTAGGCCGCAATTAGACTATCATTTATAAATGATCATTTATATATGACTCATTTATAAATGAAGAACCTATGATAGTGTAATAACAATAAATGATTCATAATGGATCATTTATTGTTATTACACTATCATAGGTTCTTCATTTATAAATGAGTCATATATAAATGATCATTTAAAAATGATAATCTAATTACGGCCTTAGGGACAAAAGACACCTGAGCTGAATGTAAAACGAATATTCCTAAAAGCGGTATTACACATTGCAACCTGCAGGGCCCAATCTGTTGTGTACCCTGCCTCTTCCTTCCCCTCCTTCAGCTCCCTACGGGCCCTACCTTCAATTACACCTTCCAACCTGACAGATTGGGCCCTGCAGGTTGCAATGTGTAATACCGCTTTAAACAAATCGGATGTGTATGATCACTATGGACTTAGTGTAAGGCCTGAGTGGACGCTCGTGGCGGGGCGTGCAGCGGGGCGGGCAGCGGGGCGGGCGAGCGTCCATACACTTTGTGCAGCGTCGACTCAGGACACCAGTACGAGTGTCCTTTGTTTGACATGCACGCCGCCCGCCCCGCCCCGCTGCACGCCCCGCTACGAGCGTCCACTCAGGCCTTACACTTAGTGATATAAAAAAGGAATATGTTACCTTTTTTTTGAGAAATTCGTGTTTTTCCGTAAAAAGCGGACAAAGTTGGGCCATTTCACAGTATCTAAAAAAAAACAAACGTAAAGAGTACGAGTTATTGTTGCAGTGCAAGGTGTCTAATGGATGAAACAGTCGTCGTTGCAGCCTTAACCTTTTGTACGCCACATGTCAAAACATAACATAACCCATCTTGTCACTTGCTTACCATGTTGCAACAGAGCAAAGGTTAGCCTTACTAACTACACTTAATTCACACTGCTCACAATATGAAGGTTGTCAAAACAAAAACCGCCGAAAACATGTATACACTTTTGCACCTTATTCCAATGTAATAAAGGTTCAAAAGTATTTTAGGTGTTGACTGTACAATACGTACCTATACATACATATTAACTATTAAGGCCGAGCCACACCTGCTGCGTGTGCGTAGACCTAGACGTGCATGCGGTGTGACATGTCTTTTGAAAATTCTTATTTTACAACGCAGTAGAACGTGCGTATGCGTCTACGCATACGCAGCAGGTGAGGCTCGGCCTTTATTCCTTGTGATTGTTAACGCAATTCGTGGGATTTGAAAAAGAGTTAATATTTTGTATAATATAAGTGTCTTAAGAGACAGGCGCAGGCGTCCATATAGGCTTCGATAACCTTTTGCCATCTGGCAGATTGTATGCTTAATTATTTATTAACCCTCTATAGATAAGTATTTAGTCTAGTCGGTAGATACTGTCGGTAGTGACCCTGTCTACAAAGCAGGAGGTCCCGGGCTCGAATCCTGGTAAGGATATTGCAGATATATAGACCAATTTAGTCAACCGGACCCATAAATTAACTGAAGCGATTATCCCACTGGCGCCGCATGCGGATCCGTCGCCAGTGTGATAATCGCCTGACTCATGCTCGGCTAATGGTTACACTTAGGCAACAAACCTACTTAGAAGTACGTTTAGCGGAACGTAGTTATTAACGCATTCACTGCCAGGGGGCGTGGCCTAGGAACAAACTTGTATGACGGCCGGTCAACGCACATGTGCGTTGGGGGCAGTGAATGTGTTAACTCTGTTAGTGTTACACGCCAATAAATAACGGTGTCACCGTCTCGTCAAAAATGCGGCCGCATGTATATGACTGCATCCTCGATCCATCCATTAGAGACAAGTTTGCAAACTGGCGTTTCTCGGTTGATGCGCTGCGGGTCTGTTCGTATTTACTACTCATACAATTTCGTGTTATAATAGGTTTTCTTTCAGTTCTGTTCAGATATTTGTGACCACTTGGGACTGCACGAGTAGTCATAGGTAGGCAGGTATGTATGCACAGTCGCCACCAGATATATCGGAGCGGCCAAGGTGGTCACAAATATCTGAACAACGCCTCTATTGTCAAGGCGAGAAAGTGCATGTTCAGATATTTTTGAATACCGTGGCCGCTCCGATATATTTGATGGCGACTGTACTATAACATAACCGACGTTTGACGAGGTGGCCGTTTATTTAAAAAATTGAAAGCAAAGGTAAACCTCTTGTACTTAAACCAATTTATTTATTTATTCAAATTATTCGTTACACAGCATTACAGTAAAAACCAAGGCACTGCGAACTACAAAACAAAACATATAAAATAACTTAAGACTAGTTTGATCTAGGCGATGTAACTTCGTGGCTCCGTTGCGTCGTCTGATCTGGTGCAGGATTCGGCAGAGTGCCCCGGAACCGCCGAAACACAACACCCTTCGGCCAATATTACCTTCAACCAAAATGATACTCGCCTGCATCTCGAAACAACAAACTTCCTTGGTGATATAAGTAATCTATTGTTTAATTCCCCTTATAAAATATCATTAAATTTATGCTATTGTATGTAAATGTATAATAGTAACTTACATAGTAGACTTCCTGTCGTTGCTAAAAACGCGCTTATTCATTCATGTTCAACCGCATCGAGGAATTTCCCGCCAATAAGTAATACTACCCAATAAGTTCATTACCTTAATTAGGTAGTTGTTCTTATTGGGAAAGTAGTTCCAATTCGTTAATGATTTCACTTGGGTTTAATATATCTAGGAAGTGTTAGGTACATATCTTTTATTTCCTTTGGGGAAGACAACCAAAGCTTAATAGTACAGTCGCCATCATATATATCGGAGCGGCAAAGGTATTAAAAAATATCTGACCATGCACTTTAGCACCTTGACAATAGAGGTGACGTTTAGATATTTGTGACTACCTTTTATATACGCTCCAATATATCTGATGGTGACTATACCTGCCTACCTATGTCTTCTCGTGCAGTCGCCATCAAATATATCGAACGGCTAAAGTGGTCACAAATATCTGAACAATACCTCTTTTGTCAAGGCCATAAAGTGCATGTTCAGATATTTTTGATTACCCTGATCGCTCCGATATATTTGAAGGAGACTGTACGTAACAATTTTATGTTACGGATTTAGAGCTCAAATTAAATTTAAATTTCTCAAATTAATTGTGCTGGACAGCACACAATATCAGCACCATAACATATGTTCAGATATTTGTGAATACCTTTGCCACTGCGATATATTTGATGGTGACTGTACAAGCAAACAAAGTCAATCCACATAGCAGTAGTGAGTCAATTAATTATGATTATATATTAGTGAGATAATAATGGCCCATCGAACTGCATTGAATTGGTATAAGCATTGCATAAGTAGAACGCAAACTGACATAACGAAGACTTCGCAACCCAGCGTTGGCCTTGGCCCGAAAGTGGTGGCACTGGTGCCGTGGCGAGTGAGCGCAAGCGAGTCGAACGAGCGGCCATCACATTCTATCTGTGACCTCGAGTGCCGTAGTAAATATGCATAATCAGAAAGCACTTTTACACTGGTTTTTCCGAGCTATACAGTCGCTTAGCGCTCGATAAGCAGTTGGAAGTCTATTCCTGGTGAAGCTGGCTGGTAATAGAGTAAACAACGGCAGTGCAAGCAACGCAGCGCGCGCCGCCGGTGCCTTCGAACTTTCTGCTAAACCTCCGGACCACCTCTTCTATAGGTAAACGTGCAAAGTGAACGTGTGTTAATGTCATTGTAAAACGTGCCAAGGGCTTTATGGTGTTTAATAGTGTGAAGTCGACGCATACTGTGTGCAGCATGCCGTTAGAATTTCATATGTGAATTTGTGGAGGGTAGGCCACGGGGTATGGAGACAGGACTTAATTAATATTCCAGTACTTTCCCGTGTAACCCCATCATGATCGAGTAAGTTTTTGGCGCCAACAACCTATCAGGGTTTGGGCCGCAGGCGGCGCAGGCCCACCAAACCAAACAAAAATTTAGGTATACCTACGAACTTCAGGTTCGCAGTATATATTTTTAATTTAGGTATGTGCGTGTTTGTGATAGGTACCTTGGCGCTAAAACATTTAAACAGATTTAAATGAAAGGATATTTTATATGAAAGGTTTTCTAGTGAATTTTATCAAAAACGGATCAGCCGTTTCGGGGGTTTCCATTTATAATAGTTTTTAGCGAATGGTTATGAGTAAGCGCAGTAGAGACTAGGTATATGGGTAATACGAAAAAATAATTTAAACAGTTTCGGAATGCCTGATTGTGGTGCTTCGGGTGACCAAACAGTGGGCACCTTTGTACAGAGGTTGAGTGTGGCGGTCAGTGCGGACTCCGCACTGCGGAGACTGCAGGGGGTAAAACGCTGCCAGCGCTAGAGCACTGGACTCCTGGCGGCCTACAAAAATTGTTCCCTCTCTATCACACTTGCTATTACGGGCGAAAGAAACGCAGATAACGAGATTTCGATTTTCGAAGTTCGTGGTGGTCCCTCTAATATCGCTACAACAGCTGCAAGTATTTTGTTTTCGGACAGGCGCAGCCCACCAAAACGAGGCAACGGGGGATGTAGGTAAGCAAATGCTTACCGGGAAAAAATTCGAATTAAATCATGAACGAAGTGAAGGATTCTACCATAGAATCAAGAGCGTATTCTAAAATGAAATCCTGAGCGTAGTGAGGGATTCAATCATTAGATGAAACTAATTAAGAGAAGAGAGATAAGGGATAAGGAAACCTCTAATCCCTACTGCTCGTGAGAACGCTGTGGTGATTTATTTAATTAATAATCATCCGCATGGCGGCGATGCGGTTCGCCACCCATCACGTCTCGTTCTTCACGGGGGCGAGAAGTGGCTCACGGAGTGCCGTTTTGCTGCATTGATCGTAGCAAATGGAAATCCTTGATCTCTGCCTACCCCTTTTGGGATATAGGCGTGATTCTATGTATGTATGTGTGTATGTATGAAAATAATATTGATACCACGTGGCATATACTGCTTTTCACACAACCAATGAGGATAATGAGATCCTCTACTACTAATTTACATTCGTTCCGGTTGGGTCGGGTTCGGTTTGCCCCGATCCAGTTTGGTTCTGGACGTTCTGATCCGGTAAGGTTCGCTTAGGTTTGGTCTAGTCATGCTATTGCTCATCATATTCATACCAGCACCACCACAAACATATGGCCAAACACGTATAAAATTGTATGTAAAAAAAGTGCCACTTTGCTCCTTCTTTAGGAGGAGGAGGAATGGATGGTGCGAAAATGAACTATTGTTTTAACTCTTATAGCTCATAATTTAGCTAGTCTGTCTGTCCGCCCGTCACAGTCAATTTATCCGATCTCTATTAATGTTTAGTTTTGTAGCCTTAAATGTACCTAACCTACTTAATAAGAACTAATGATTTTGATTTTGAAAGTGCTCAACGAAATGAAACTATTATTAAGATCGTTGAATTACCGAAATCGTGCTGAATTTACGCGTTACATCATATTGATTATTAGTAAAGGAAATAATTAAGTATTTGGGTAGGTAATGTGCTCATTATCGCATTAGCGCAAGTTGCGCAAGCATTTATTTGATAATTCACAAGATTGAGACACTTCATAGTAAATTTAGTAGCAGGTATATCTATATAAAATTATATATCTATCTATATATATACATATTTATTTATACTTATGAACTTATATATATATATATATATTGGTATTTACTAATATTGTTGCTGTATTGTATTTATTATATCTAAATATAATTAATTATCTGTAAGTCTATATACATATATTGACGTTTTGCTAATTTAGTTTGGATTACTACCATGCTCTTGACTCTTGACATACGTCATACGTCGCACCCGCACCAATGATATTTCTCTGTTTGGCCTAAAGGTTGACTGGTAGAGAATGCCCTACGGCAGTAAGTCCGCCTTTTGTAACCGTATATTTTTTACTGTGCAATAAAGTTTAAAATAAATAAATAAATAAATTATCTACTTGAATTGGCTTGCTTGCGGCGCATTACCTAATTTAGGTAAGATACGTTGATGGGTTCAATTCCAAGTATAGGTATAAGTACCGACCTACCTTTAGGTACGAGGTTCGCTTGTGTATATGATCAGTATAACAAGACCGCTATGATAATCACTTTTAGACCGACTTTCTGCACATACATAGGATCGATGCTGCTCATATTTTATTAAAATTGTTTAACTCAACTACGTTTTTGTCAAAGACGATTCCGTAGGTACATCGCACAATTTTCAACCGACTTCAAGATTTCGAAGGAGGAGGTTCTCAATTCGTCGGGAATGACGAGATCTTTGTTTTTGCTTGTTCTTTTTTTTTTTTTATTCGAAGATCATTGATTATTCAAAGAGGGCTGGAACTGGAGATAGTTGGTCCCATTGTCGTCAGGATCTGATGATGGGATCCTGGAGAAATCGAGGGATCTCTTCAACTATTATAGACACACCTGTAGTGATTGATATATTTGAGTATTTTTTACAGCAACTCGGACGTTTGGTCTTGGAAAGGGGAAGCCTAAGTGAAGTCGGTTCTTTTTTGTTTAAAATTACTTTAAAAATCAGCATGTAACGGGTGACAGAGTCAAATGCAAAGTTATATACGATTAAGTCCTATTGCAACGGATGAGCTACACTGAGCCCTTTGGCCGGGTTCAAAAACTAAGTATACATGAATTTAACTACCTAAGTATACTAACTTACTTCATCAACTTCATGATGTGCATGTAGGTAGAGCACATCATCAACAACTGCACATTTTTTGTATATTTAGGTAGGTAGTTAATCTTATTTTGTGATCATTAAAAGTTGATTCGTAGAAAGATTGCACATGACGAGACAAGAATGATGAAATATTTAAGTAGGTAGGTACAGATTGCAAAAATGACCCGACGACGATGACGGCACACCGCGCACCGGCCGGTTGCATGCGCTCAGTCCGGTCAAGTACCGGTGACCGCAATCAACATTGAGGTGTGAATGGTGCGATGTCGCGCTAAGTAAGCTTAAGTAGTTATTTTATGTTACTAAGGGAATAAGTAATGGATCGATATTGATAATTTACAGGTAATTGCTATAATAATCCATTTATTGCTCAACAAGAACTATAAATAAAAAACAGATGAGAGTAGAAAGATAAAAGGTCCCTAGCTACGACCCGCAGACACACAGGCGGACGGTAATAGGTTTTGTCACCGTTTGGGTTACGATACGACACCCTAATAAGGAAGAGGTTGAGAAAAAGCCGATGGTATAGGTCTTTTGCGATAACCATTATTGCAAGGAGTAGGTAAGTACAGGTACCTAAGGCGGTTATCACACTGGTGCGGATCCGCATGCGGCGCCGGTGTGCGAGCGAGACAGCGCTATACACATGCAGAGCGCTATCTCTCGCGCGCACCGGCGCCTCATGCGGATCCGTCGTCAGTGTGATAATCGCCTAAGTTAAAATGGTAGGTACCTACATAGTTATCTATATGTTTTGCTACGCATTACCCAATTTAAAAATTAGTGACTAAAAGCATTCATGGGATTAGGTTGCCTCTTCTGTTGAGCCATGGCAAAAACTGGGACAAAACGCTAGGAAGATGAATAACGCGCCCTCATTAACTTATAGGTACCTACATGAGAAAACAACGAGCAATCCCAATGCAATTAACCCACGTACGTAATACCAACTTAACTAACATTGTCAACGTTATTATGTGAGCCTGATCAACCAAGAAGTAGGTACTCAAGTATTAAACAATGGGGAAACGCGCCTGATATGTGATAAAGTAGGTAAGCAAAGCATCTAGTGTCTACCGGTGTCGCTGTCGGTGATGCAACGAAGCCCGTAACGTTGCACCGATCATGAGATGCTGGACGCCAAAACTATTTCCTGGTCCGATACTGAGTCGACACGTGAATAACTAGATACAATTAAGCCAGTCCCAAAGTTATACTTATTCTCAGATAATTTTGCTAAAATAAGATACTTAATAAATATTTACTAGTAGCAAGTGTAATTGGTGTAAACCGTTCTTGAGATTAAAATAAATAAATTGCGAAAAAATCTCTCTCACTCGTGTAAAGTTATATTGGTCTCCTCTCCTACCCCATAATCTAATGAATGGCGGGAGTTACTGATATTGAAACTTCCTACGGTCTGTAAGATTAAGGGTATACCTACCTAAGTATAAACGAAACAAGTACCATAACATCTAAATATTCTAAATATAACCCATCTAAATATTCTAAATATAACACACGTAACGAGTTAAAATAAAACCTTGTAATATTTACGCAACATGGATAGACTAGGAAATCCGTCAACGCAAAACCTGTTAGTAAAACACCTGTGGTTGCATATTGCCTACTTTATACCCTGTTTGACCCTGTTACCTCCAGCACACAAGAAAGAGAAATTACTCCTTCGTCACACTTTGTAATGCCTTTACGGTTGTTTGTATTTGGACTTCAGTTGCATGCAATTTGCATATGAAACTCGGACGTCAATTTTAGCTAGGTAATTACATTTAAGAGTCGCCAGGACGCTCGAGTGAACTCGCGGCGCGTCCCCATACAAACGTAGTTCAGCTCTCATTTTAAAACGACATGCTTTAGAACCACGAAATTTGGCATGGGCATTCTAGCAGTACAGATCTATGTCGGTAATTCGTTTTCGTTGCTAAAAATTGTAACACAAAGAAAACTTAGCAAAAATAAGTTTTGTATGTAAATCTGTATCTGGCTGTATTTTCTTTGTATTACAATTTGTAGCAACGAAAACCGACATAGATCTGTACTACTAGAATGCCCATGCCAAAGTTCGTGGTTCTAAAGCATGTCGTTTTAAAATGAGAGCAAAACTACGTTTGTATGGGAACGCGAGCGTCCTGGCGACTCTTAAATGGCATGTCAATCTTTGCATTATGCAAACGGCTTGATTTAGCTGGTCTAGATTTAGGTACACGTGAGTATTTGCATCAACTTACCTATTAATTTCATTTATTGAGTGCATATAAAAAGTTTGAATATAAAATGAACGCAAGTGAACTTCAGGAAACGAATAATTTAAATAATAAAGATTTAATATAGGTAATGATTACTTGCTTACCTAATTGCAAATAGTCGTAAATGACTTTTCTAAGCCTCCAATTGGACTCGCCAAATTCCTACCTACCTAGGTAATGTACAGTTTTTTTATACTCGGCGACTGTAATACTTGAATTGAGATGGTGTTGGAGGAACTACTAGGGCATACTTTTCGATAGACCTTTTATGGTCGCATATTGTAGCATCCATAACAATGACAGAAAGGATTTCCATACAATATTGTGACACTGTTGCCGGGCCCCGCGTGTCGGGCGGGCGCCGCCGGCACAATCCACAGGGAAATCGAAGTTACTCAATTATATGTATAGAAGCAGCAGGTTGTGCACGGCATTCGTCGAACTCAATTCTTATCGGCTTGCTTAAGCACTCGTAGAAAAACTATTGTGTGCAACGGTACATAATTAGGTCTTAAAATTCTCGGGTCTGTTTTTACAAAATTCGGCTTCGCTTCATTTTGTAACTTCGACCCTCGAATCTTAAGAAGCCTTATTCTTATTATGTAACTGTTGCACAAAATACTATTATAATATGTTTCAGAAAAAGGGTCGGTTCGAAAAGCAGATCGAAAATGACGATCGGCAAGCGAGCGGTCACCGTGCTGGCAGCGATCACCATCATCGCTGTTGCGGTGCCTTGCTTCACTGCACAGCCAGTTCGTAAATAACTACCATTCAAGTCCATCATTTATTGAGCCCCACCGTGGCCACCGTCTAAAATAATCGGCCAAGTGCGAGCCGGACTCGTGCCCCGAGAGTTTTGTACATCATCATACATCATTATAACAATGTTTTTTTTCTTATGTCCACCGACTAACGCTTGACCGTAGGTTTATTATTATTTTATCTGTAATTTATGAGTAATTAACTATATTATCTGATTTTCTTTGAAAATTCAATGCTAAGCAATTTCCGATAGGGGGGGATGGCTTTTGATTTTATTCTTGAATATAATAAATTTAAAATTATATCAACTATAATAATATTGCTTTGCTATTCCGTGCATACGCCTACGCCTCATTCCATAACTAATTTTATTAAAACTTTATAATTGAAAATTATCAGATTCTGACATCAAAAGCTTTTCATTTGATATCGCATGTTAACCCCAAAAATTGTAACTAACCCCACCCCAAATATTAAATTTATTCGTTACACGTTCGGCTTTGGAAGTTTTTATTTCTATTTTTATATAAATTATATGAGTACTACTGAATACCTATGGGTAGTCCAAATATTCTTGAATGTACAATGAGTAATGGGACATATGCCCAGTGCCCAGCAGTGGGACGTGTTTAGGCTATAGTGAAGATACTGATGATGATCAAGACGAAATGTCACCATCAAATTACATTTCGCTGTGCCCTAGGTGCTAGGTGCCATTCCTGTCATCGAGAAACGTATAGAGGTGGTTTGTTTGTTATAATACTCATAAACCATATTAAAACCGCGAATTAAAATTGTATTGGTTATTGTTTTCAGCCACCAGCCGATGAGTCCATAGGCAAGGACCGCACTATTCGACAAACTGTACAAGCGCGAAAACGCGTCGCACACGCACCCAAGTGGGGCTTCTTCGGAACGATATTCCATCTGATTTTGGAGGTGAATACATATTTGCCTTATTTATTTTAACAGGTTCCCTGCAGTAATTCCCTGTCGATACCAATACGAAATTACTCTACCCCTGTATATGTTTCTGTTCCATTTAAAATATTGATGTTGACTATATACAGGGTGTAACAAAAATAGTGGTGATCCGTTTAAGTGCAGAATTGGTATCGTATTGAGACTAAGAAAAAGTAGGAGAAAAAAATTTCGGACGCGATTTTTTTTCCTATGGGACAGGGGCTCCTACTCCCAGCCGGCCGACCCTCCATACTAAACCAATTTTTTTTTCTTACTTTTTCATAATTAGAATACGATACCAATTATGCCTTTAAAAGCATCACCAGCATTTTTGTTACACCTTGTATAACGAGATAAATTGTACCCTTAGTATTGGGGATAAGGAACCTGAGCTGCTTTTTGTACAATAATCATAATCACTCAGTTCCCACTAGAGAAGATCACATATTACCGTGTGGATGGTGCCGATGAGGAACGTTGAGTTTATAAAAATGAGTAGTCCTAACTAGCAGTGACACGTATTAACGAACGAATTTTGATTTCAGCAAGTCAACGACACAAAAAGCGCGTACAGTCAAATAACGGATTTGGTGAATGGACAGTTTTCCGACGATGAGGTTAGTGCTTCCCCTTACTGGTTAGTTAACTTAGAAGACATTTGTGTTAAATATCGAGTCTGAATAGTATGAGTAGATTGTAACGAGATGTGTTACAAGCATTATAATTGCATTTTTACGGTGTAAGGGTATACATATTCACTCAAGGGTGAACAATAAGCGGTCCAGACACTGTCAGTAATAATGTCATTATTTCTGTACCCATCCTTCTCTTCTTCATATAATAGAAAAGGACGGGTACAGAAATAATGACATTATTACTGACAGTGTCTGGACCGCTATACGAAGTATCGTATTTAATCTGTCCTCCAGAAACCTGAACGTAATGAGGGAGCGCATCAAGCGTTAACGTCCGAGACGATATATTTGCTATCGTGCGACACTTTGCATATTATGTTATACATACGTATAAGGAAAATAGAAAAACCAAACTTTTTTTGGTCGTTAATAGTATCTACTTTACTAATAGACGATATTCGTTACCTTCGACGTAAAGTTTGAAATATAGGGATTAACTCCATTACGCATGATTACGCCTTATTCAACATCCAGGCTACAGCTACAGTTGTTCTTGTTGACATAAGTAGTTTGTTAGTTAGATTTTACAATATTTAGGTAATATTTATGTTCATAGCCAGGAGTAACGGCACCGCCGGACCCCGCCGACAATGGAACGACGCCGACGCCTAAAATATCTAGAGCGGAGTTTCTCAAGATACTCGATCGTAATTTGAAGGGCTTACAACGTCTTCGCAATCTGGAGTGGAGAGAAGCTAAGAAGGTTATATTTTTGAATTAGTCTTTTACTTGCACTAGAAATCTAACATCAATATTTTAATTTTGTCTTTTGACTAACTACTTAAAAATGTAAGTACCTACATAGGTACTACATTAAGGGATCATCCATTAATTACATCACACCTCAAGGGGAGGGGAGGGGGTCCACAAAATGTGACATATCGTGACAGGGCGGAGGGAGGAGTTCCATGTTTGTGACCTCACAATCCTCACATACAATTTTTTTACAAAATCTAAGTTTAAAAAAAAATCATTTGTTAGCAAACATTGTACTAAACTAATTTTCTACATGCTCGGATTCGTTTGAATACTTTCGTTCCCTATAAATTTGATACTATTTTTCTGGCAATCCTCATAAAAAGTTAGTTTCAAAGTGATGTTGTAATTTTTACCTTACTAAACTAAAAATCTAAATGTGACGTCACACTAAGGGGGGAGGGTGCAGTTAATTATGACGAAGTGTGACATGGGGGGAGGGAGGGGTCAAAAAATCATGAAATTGGTGTAACGTAATTAATGGATGATCCCTAACTATAACTATATAGGTATACTTATGGTTAATCAAACTACTAAACTCGCTAAAAGCGGTATCTAATGCAAGGTTTGAAAGGATAGTATCGTGAATTTTATGTACCTAACTGATAATTATCGATTCGATAAAAGCCTAAAATTTGTAAAGGTGGAATGCGCAACAAAAATATCGCGCTTGAATTTCAACGTTAGTAACTTATGAAGAGAATTAAGTCCTCACCGGGGATAATTAACACGATAATTATCGATAATCGTAATCATCTTGATAATTTCGAACCCTTGATAATTTCGATACTATAACACATCGAAAATATGACATTATCACTTCAATATTTTCCAGATATTACTAACTTTATAAGTTCCCCACCCCGCCCTCGCCATTTGAATGGTCCTTCGAGCCGGATTAATTTATGCCCTTATTTATTTCGCAGGACTCGAGAGCGAATATGCAGAGGTACAAAGAAGAAATATTCGGCGGGAAAAAACCACGCAAGAGATGATAATCATCTACTCAGCAGTCAGTTTTAATTTATTCTTAATTAGGTTTAATAGTATTAATACCTACTATTATATTTAACGGTGTCGTTGTACATATATTATAAGTAAATACAGTCTTAATATCTACATATTTTATTTAAACGATAACACCTGGATACAGGTATATTTTTAGGGGAGCGTAAGAATATAATGGTTTAAGAGCTGGCCACGTCAGATGTGACACAATAATGAGAGGTTTGTAATCAGTCCAGTTACATTGCATAACCATACTTATTGCTAGATCCGGGCATCTGGCAGCTTTTAATGGGTGGAGATCAGAGTGACAGACCAACAAAGTTTTTAAGTTGAAAAAAAGTAATACCGAAATAGGTAAAAACTGCTGAAGTTGTGTCATTTATAGAGAACAGGGCCTATATTTTAACATTAGAACAAAAAACATTGTGTATTATTGCGCAAACAAAAACAGTAGGCGAGTAACCGAAAATTACATTATACATCATTTGGCACTACTTCCCCCAAACGAAACTTTTGGATATTATATAATCTAATTAATTACATAATTTTTCGTAATAATGGATCAAAACCAGAACTCTAAATTTATTTTCTTCAAGTTATTTGCTTTCTTTTACCTCCACCACTTTACAGATGCCAGATGTCCGGATCTAGAAATAAGCATAGTACTTATAGCAAACTAACTAGAGGGGTTTCGTTGCTCTTATTATTGTGTCATATCTGACGTGGCCAGCTCTCCGTCTATAATCGATAGCTAGTCGCTTTATCTCCGCCTGTCACAAATTAACTTCAAAGCAATTAAAACCTTTGTTAATTGACACAGCGTTCGATTTCCTTTGATGTGTTTCATTTTAAAACAAGATAAATTCAATCCTATTTTGTCAGACCAAATATTATTATTTGTTTATTTTGTCCTGTTTTGTTGTGTGTGTTGTTGTTCTTTTGTTTATTGTGCCATTTGTGCCGCTAGTTGCATATATCGCCCACACATTTATGAGATTCTGAGTTCCACTTAGTTTATATAATAAATAATATATTATTGCATCATTGCACTTCCCTAAACTATTTATTTACACCGAAAAGTAGGTCCACAGAAATGCTCGACACCTTCAAACACAAATAAGCCTTATATTGGTAAATAGAGATCAAGATAAACTAATGTATTTACTTTACGTTTCTGCGGCGATTTTATTATCTGCATCAACTTGTTTTTTCTTGGCACTTCTGTCTGTAAATATATTGAGGATAGCATGACTTCCGGGGAACAATTCGTATTTAGTTTTGATGATTCCTCTTTTGATCCGATTGGAGACATCAGCTTGGTCCAGCATCATTTGCATAGCTTTTTCTTGGCCAAGGCGATTCAGAACAGGTGCGGTTATTTTTAATTCACACCTGTCAACACCATCAACCTGGAACAAACATGTAAAGGTAGGTTAGGTCAGGTGCCCGATAAGAATAAATTAAACGTCTGTATCATTTAGGTACGTGTTTAAGGTTTGATTTGGTCAAATTACGACTGTATTGTGCTGTAGCATAGACTTTGTATAGTAGACGGCCATAGCCTAAGAACTTTTTGAGGCTCCGAGTATTTAGCGCCACCTAGTAACGAATAACGTACTAGTAGTACACTAGTCGTTACTAGGTGGCGCTGATTTTATCTCATACATATTGGCTCTGTTTAGGTGGCTCTGAACTAGATGGCGCTAATTACTCGGAGCTTCAAAAAGTTCTTAGGCTATGGCCGTCTACTATATATTTAAGTCTATGGCTGTAGTAAGGGTACGTACAATCAAAGAGAATTAAGTACCTAGAGTGTTCTCTCCATACATGACTAAATGCGTATATATAAAAAGTTTTAAGCGAGTTTTGCTAAATGTTATTATTCAAAAGATTACAGATTAATACGTACTACGATTTAAGTGTGCTTAAAACTTAGTATAAATGAGTTTAAGCATACCTCCCATACGACTTATTATTTAATTAGTAGTTTTGCTATGTATGGAGTTAGCAATCTATCTACTCATTTATCTATGGTACAATCGATGTTATGTTTACATTTATACACTTTACTCCTTTGTAATAAGGTGCAAAGTTGCATACATAATGTTATCTTTATTGTCAGCTTAATAAAATTTGACTCAAATCTAAATGGTCCAAACTAATCCATTAGCAGCTATTTCAACACAAGGTTTCTCACAATGAGGGTTTCCGGAAATATCCAGGTGGCGTCACTGTGACGAGAGGTCTTTCTGACAGCAGCTGTCAAAATCCACCAATATAAAAAAAAGTGATTAAACATGCTGGACCTCTCGCCACAGTGCTGCCTCCCGGTGAAAAAATCTATCTCTCATTGAAATTAACTCGATACCTTGCACAAAAGAGACAGCTTGTAGTGGTCATCAACCTTGGGCCATGTTTGTGCCAAAACATTCGCTTGCCAGTTTATCAAAGGGGAGGATATATCTATCCTGTTTGGTGCTGAAAGAAATCCTGCCCAAAGTTCAGAGCAAAAATGTGGCGCCACTGGCGATAGCATTATTATTAGAGTTGCCAATGCTAATTCATATTCTTTGCTTTTAGCGATTACTTCTGCAGGAACTTTGTTCTGAAAACAAATGTAATTAAATTTAGCAAATGCTGCATATTTCAAATTGCAAAAACCACAATTGTTTATGATCTTCTTAGGTCATCAATTACAAGTTTACTAATTATTTGGGCCATTATATTTAAATTTGTATACTCCACTTTTTTTTTTAAATTTGGAAAGTTTTAGTTGATGATTCCAACTCAGAATCACGAGCGTTTTCGATCCTAGTAGGATACAAAAAGTGTCCTAAATTATTCATGTTGTGCGCTCACTTCACTTCACTTGCATTCCGCCATAAGTAAAACCTATGGGGGGTGGGACAAAAAACTTGGGACACATTTTTTGTCTTAAGAAGTACGAAAGAGCTCGTCATTCTGAGTCAAAAATCACCTAAAATTTTCCTAATTGAAAAAAAAACGAATATTTTACTTTTAAAATGGCCCATTTCTGTACACTATAAAAAAAAACAATTACCCTTAAAGCATTAGTTAAAGCTTGCAGCCTTGATATGCCAACACTGAGCATGTGTGTGTATTTGAAATGGTATGTAGTGTTTGCTGTAAAATAGTTCCTAGAATCCCATAACTTATATTCTATTTTCTCTAATTCTTCACTGCTAACATTACTCTGCTCATACAAAGCGCCATCATTCCTATGTTTAATAAAATCTCGAAGGGTTATCCATAATCTATGCTGCCAATTAATTACTCCAGGAAAGGCTGAAAAAAATATAATTGTTATACAATTGGTACACCCAAAATCGGCACAGAAAATTTAAAAGGTTAATTAATTTACAATTATTGTAAGTGGGAGTAATTGAACAATAGACTTACTAGCTTCTGACCAGTGCCTGCTAGTCGCTGGAGGAACATCTGCCAGTATTAAAAGTCGAGTGGTGTCACAGCCATATGTACTTAACAATCTCTCAGGATTCTCTCCATTGTATTTAGATTTGCTCATCTTTTCCCACTGCACTGCCACAGGTTGCTGTGTAAGTTTTTCTATATATTGATTTCCTAGCTTTTCCACATTTTCTGCAGGTATATATTTTCCAGATGATTTTACTTTATAAGATTGTCCCATAACCATGCCCTGGACCAAAAGTTTTTTGAATGGTTCCTCAAACATAGTCCACCCTAAAGAATGCAAAAAATAGCTCATAAACCGGGCATAGTATAGATGGAGCACGGCATGTTCTTTCCCACCAATGTAAATTTGAACAGGTGTACACCCCTTGAGGTTCTCTTTTTTAAATGGTTCCTTGTTATTTGTAGGATCCAGGAAACGGTAATAGTACCATGAAGAGTCAACAAATGTGTCCATAGTGTCAGTTTCTCTCCTACTGCTTGCACTGCATTGTGGACATTTACAGTTAACCCAATCGTGTAGATCTGTCAATGATTTGCTGCTAGATTGTGCATAGTTAAGTTTTGGTAGTTCCAATGGGAGTTGATCATATGGCACAGAGATGGGACCACAATTAGGGCAGTGTATGATGGGTATTGGAGTCCCCCAGTATCTTTGCCTGGATATAAGCCAATCTTTAAGTTTTGAACTTACAAAATGGCCCCCTACATTTTTTGATTTTGCTAAGTCAATAGCTCTTTTATTCTCACTTTTAATATTCATTGCAGTACAGGTGGATTTTACACAAAAATGAACCTTGTTTGCCAGATCTTTGTCACATTCATCTACAGACGGACAGGCTATGTAGACATCCCTTCCTTCTGCATAGTTTGCATCTTCACTTATATATACTGGTATTTCGCCTTCTGTGATTGGATTTATAGCTTTCAACACTTTGCTGTCCTTATTAACTAATTCTTGAGCAATAAGATTGTCTTTACTTATGGATAAAAATTCTCCATGAATTAATTTGTAAGGATCAGATGTCCAAACATCAAGTGACATTAACTTATCATTGACTGCCACTTTAAATTTAACCACTGTGCCATTGCATTCACCAATCCAGTGTCTTTGTAAATTGATTATATCTTTCCAGTTTTCTAGTTGCTCACTACTGAGTCCATCATAAAGCTTCTGTGCAAATTTGGTAGTTTTGATAAACCACTGTGTGAGAATCTTCTTCTCCACTTTGGCTCCCGAACGCCATGAGCAGCCTTGCTCGTCCACCTGCTCATCAGCTAACACTGTTTCATCCACAGGATCCCAGTTGACACTGGCCTGAAATTCAATGTTACATTTTTGAGTAATGAAGTTATCTTATTTTAGAGTTCATTTAATTTTTTTATATAGTTTACCTTGCTTTGGTATGCTAATCCATTTTCAAATAATTTTAAAAATATATACTGTGTCCATTTATAATATTGAGGATCACATGTGGATAATTCTCTGTTCCAATCAAAATTAAATCCTAAATCAATAAGTTGTTTTTTCATGGAGCCTATATTAGAGGCAGTCCAATGCTGAGGTTCAACATTTCTTTCAATGGCAGCGTTTTCTGCTGGCAGTCCAAAGGCATCCCAACCAATAGGATGTATAACTTTGTCTCCATTCAGCTTGTGATATCTTGCAATAGTGTCTGAGATGGTGTAGACGCGAACATGGCCCATGTGCAGGTTGCCTGATGGGTACGGGAATTGGGCTAACACATAGTGTAACTTCCCACTATTTACAGATTGTTCTCTTTGAACTTCTGCAGCCCAGTGTCTTTCAATTTTTAATTTGATTTCAGAGTTTAAATCTTGTGGCTGTAAAGATTAAATAGGTCAGCTAAACAATGTTACCGCAATATTAAAAAGTAAGCGTTGGAGTTATTTATATTTATTTTCCTTACCCAAAGTCCTAAAGTGCCGTGAAGTGATCTGAAGAATGAAAAAAGAACATGGTGTTTTCTCGATGTGCGCAACGACATATATTTCAGTATAGTCATCTTTGAAAAGTTTCAACAGATTATATATATCATTTAATTAATGATAAATGTAATGTGTATAGTTTTCGTAGGTTATGTTATGTCGTATCCTTAGTATTATCGCTTGACTGGATGGTAAGACAATATGGAGTTAATAATTTTGAGAACACACTGAGTCAGTGAATATCTGTCACTGACGCGACACAAGATATTCTTTTTATAAATATACTCATTTTAAATTAAATAAATTAGGTATTGTTTGTACTATGAATTGATTTCGATCATATTTCAAAATTATCAATCAAAATTCCGGACATATGTCAAAACAATCAACGGGTACGTTCCGAAATCATTACACTGATGTTGAAATGATTCTACAAGCAAATAATACTTAAACGGCTATTACACATTGCAACCTGCAGGGCCCAATCTGTTATGTTGGAAGGTGTAATTTAAAAGCGATATTACACATTGCAACCTGCAGGGCCCAATCTGTTGTGTACCCTGCCTCTTCCTTCCCCTCCTTCAGCTCCCTACGGGCCCTACCTTCAATTACACCTTCCAACCTGACAGGTTGGGCCCTGCAGGTTGCAATGTGTAATAGCCGTTTAAAGGTAGGGCCTGTAGCACAGAGTAAATAATAGTATAACAGAGAGACCTCTGTAATGTCACGTAACGTCACGAAGCATGTTGTCCCTTCTTAACGCATGACAAGTTCTTTTTCGCACTTATGCAAACGTATCGGATACGTCGTGTCAAACTCAAATTTTTTGACAGATTTACTTTGAGTTGTACCAGGGGGGTACAACTCAAAGTAAATCTGTCAAAAAATTTGAGTTTGACACGACGTATCCGATACGTTTGCATAAGTGCGAAAAAGAACTTGTCATGCGTTAAGAAGGGACAACATGATTCGTGACATTACAGAGGTCTCTCTGTTATACTATTATTTACTCTGTGGTTGTACCCCCCTGCCTGTAGGGAGCTGAAGGAGGGAAGGGAGAGGCAGGGTACACAACAGATTGGGCCCTGCAGGTTGCAATGTGTAATACCGCTTTATACTCTACAAGTCAAGCCGCATTTAGGGTCACCACATACCTAGCGGTTTTCCTCGCGGAATTACCGGAAGTAGTGGAAATTTGTCTATGGTAGCGGAAATTTGTCTATGGTAGCAGATTTTTTGTATGGAAGCCATAGGTAGATTTCCGCTACCATAGACAAATTTCCGCTACCATAGACAAAATTAAGCATTTTGTCTATGAATTGGTTTAATTCCGCGAGGAATTCCGCTAGGTCTATTTTGACCCTTATGATTCTAGGCGGGTTACCGCGAAGATCGAAAATCGAAAAAATGATGGTCCCGTCTCTATCGCTCTTGCATATACGAAAGAGAGTGATGGAAATATACGATTCAATGAACGAAGTGCTTCGCGGTTATAGGCCTGAAGGCAGTACACGGTGTCCTCAGCAGTCCACAGACGGGCAGGAGCGACTTGTTGGCCGATAGTGTGAGAGGTAAAATTATCGGGGAGTTGAACGGGAAGACGATTATGTGAACGGAGTTGACACGGGTACACGCGAAAGATTAAGGGTCACCACACACCTAGCGGTTTTCCTCGCGGAATTAGCGGAAGTAGCGGAAATTTGTCTATGGTAGCGGATTTTTTGTATGGAAGCCATTGACAAATTTCCGCTACCATAAAAGATAAAAAGATAAAAGATAAAAGATATTTATTCTTCAATTTAGGCACATTACAATGCACTTATGAACGTCAGAGAGAAAAGAAACTACCACCGGTTCTAACCCTACACCTCTGACCCGAGAAGTATTACTTATTACCGGCAAGAAACTCGGCGGGACTTATTTTTTCAAAACAGTACTACAAATACATTAAAGATACTATATACAATAATGCGTAGTTCTTCAAGAAGGCATATCATAGACAAATTAAGGGTCGCCACACACCTAGCGGTTTTCCTCACGGAATTACCGGAAGTAGCGGAAATTTGTCTATGGTAGCAGATTTTTTGTATGGAAGCCATAGACAAATTACCGGAAGTAGCGGAAATTCATAGACAAAATGCTCAATTTGTCTATGAATTTCCGCTACTTCCGGTAATTCCGCGAGGAAAACCGCTAGGTATGTGGCGACCCTAAGCATTTTGTCTATGAATTTCCGCTACTTTTGCTAATTCCGCGAGGAAAACCGCTAGGTGTGAGGTGACCCTAAAACGGCTATTAGACATTGCAACCTGCAGGGCCCAATCTGTCAGGTTGGTAGGTGTAAGGTAGGGCCCGTAGGGAGCAGAACAGGGAGAGGCAGGGTACACAACAGATAGGGCCCTGCAGGTTGCAATGTCTAATAGCCATTTTACACCTACCAACCTGACAGATTGGGCCCTGTAGGTTGCTATGTCTAATAGCGGTTTATAACCGCGAAGCACTTCGTTCATCGAATCGTCTATTTGCATCACTCTCTTTCGTATATGCAAGAGCGATAGAGATGGGACCATCGTTTTGTCGATTTTCGAACTTCACGGTAGGCACTCAGTGGACCAAACCGAGACCAAACCACAGAGTAAATAATAGTATAACAGGAGAGACCTCTGTAATGTCACGTAACGTCACGAAGCATGTTGTCCCTTCTTAACGCATGACAAGTTCTTTTTCGCACTTATGCAAACGTATCGGATACGTCGTGTCAAACTCAAATTTTTTGACAGATTTACTTTGAGTTGACCCATAGATATACCACCCATAGATCTGACACGGAACTAATAATACCAAGATAGAACGGGATGGTCTTATTACACTTTCAATAGATACGGCAGAGAGGTGCTATTATCGTTGGTCCTTGTCATAGTTTCTATTACCCTCCACGCGTTACTTCTAGCAGTGGAGGGTAACAAACAGATATATTTCGCGATTTCTTCAAGAATTTCTGTGATTGCTACGAGAAAAGCTGTTAGTTTTCCTAGAAAGTTGTGTCGGCTAAGGAAAAGATTGGTAAATTGTTCTGTTTTATGCTGTAGAAGTGATTATGGGCATCTATATATCTATCCCATACGGGGGTACACGTGTGCGGTCTCTAGTTAAGGGTCGCCACACACCTAGCGGTTTTCCTCGCGGAATTACCGGAAGTAGCGGAAATTTGTCTATGGTAGCGGAAATTTGTCTATGGTAGCAGATTTTTTGTATGGAAGCCATAGACAAGTTACCGGAAGTAGCGGAAATTCATAGACAAAATGCTTAATTTGTCTATGAATTTCCGCTACTTCCGGTAATTCCGCGAGGAAAACCGCTAGGTGTGTGGCGACCCTAATGCTTGCTTTGAGAGTTGACCAAACCACAGAGTAAATAATAGTATAACCAAACTAACCAAAGACAACTAAACTATTGACATATGTCATGAGGAATTAAGAAAGTTTAAACTTGCATTATGGTTTCATCTCATTTTGTCTTCAGCTGTGGTCTTCAGGCTCGGCTGAAATTTTCATTTTCACATAAAATTAAAACAGCGTAAATAAAAGCAAACACAATGGCAAAACCTAAACCCGAAGACGCAGCTGAAGACGCCAAAAAGATTGTGGACGAAGCTAAAAACTTCATTGAAAAAGCTGTCTCGGATATTGGAAAGACTTCTGCAACTAAACAGCTAATTTTAGGAACTGCGTCAGGATGGTACGTATAAAATAATAAGTTGCACAATTGCGTTTTTAATAAAATTAATGTTGTAAGTGTATGTACGATTATTAACATGAATGAAATAAAGATTATATTAATTGAGTTAATACCTATTCGGAATTTAGTTATACCTATTCTGTATTTGGTTAAACAAATCTTCAAATGGAATGTAAAATCTTTTCTTTGTTGTTTATTTTAGGATCACCGGGTTTATAACTATGAAAATTGGAAAAGTTGCTGCTGTTGGATTAGGTGGAAGTGTAATTTTGCTACACATTGCTAGCCAGAAGGGATATATTGATATAAACTGGGACAAAATTAACAAGAAGGTTGATAAAATCAGTGACAAAATTGAGAAGGAAACAACAGGAAAGTCTCCTGATTGGTTTGAAAAAGTAAGTATATGAATTATTTGGTAGGTGTGACATGCATGTATAATCCTGGGCACTATGAACCAACCACAAAATCTTAAATCTCTTTTGGTATATACACCTTTTGTTTCTTTTATATCAAGAGTGATAGAGATGGATACAAAGAATGACATCAACCATCACATCACCTTTCAAATATGGATCTCTGCATTATTATTCACTAGAATGAGTCATAGTACTGTGAATGTTTGTGATGTAAACATCTTAGTAGATATCTGTTTTACATCAATGCTTTATGTTATTTATTTATTTATTTAAACTTTATTGCACATAAAAAAAGTACAAATGGCGGACTTAATGCCTTAAGTCTTCTCTACCAGTCAACCATTGGGTCAAAAAGAAACAATTTATATGGGATAATTTCATGTGTAACGGTGATATAGTTTGGCCTGAGAGTTTCTCACTTACAACAGCGACAGAAATAATTTCATACGCTACTTCCTAGCATTGTACAGTCATCAAATATATTAGAGTAGCCTAGGTACTCAAAAATATCTGAACATGCACTTTATCGCCCTGACCATAGAGGTGTTGTTCAGATATTTGTGACCACCTTGGCCTCTCCAATATATCTGATGGTAACTGTACAAGTGCTTAACAATCATCCAAAAAAGGGAAAGGGATGAGTTTGATTTTTTCTTTTGCTACTGAGATTTGGTTTGCAAGACTATATATTTGAAACTAACGAACATTCTCAGTAATAAGGAGTCTTATTCTATACACTACTACCTACTAATATATTGGTCCTACTAATAAAATTGGTTTAGTAATGACCTGCTGCTGAAGAATAATTCATATGGAACTTCAAGTTAGTTACCCAACTAAAACTTTGTAGCATGCATCACCCTACATAATCCGAATTCTGCTACTTGATGAGATTGGGTAACCTTCCACCTACTCTGGATCTATAAGACTTGAGAGTGGCTCACTTTAGAGTAGGTTACCTAAAAGATAAAATAATACTAACCTTACTTACCCAACCAAGTTCAGAAAAAAAAAACAGAAGAAAAACACTTGACAGGTTAATCAGAAAATAGTTTTCATGTTTAGATAAACAAAAAATTTAATAATTAATTGTTAAATAGAGATAGAATGTAGTAAAAACAGCAGAATTTGAAACTACATTATAATTAAACAATTCATAGGTATTATAATAACATCTAATGGCTCAAATTCAATTCACAAACCTATCTACATAATATTATCGTTGTCACTTTATCATATGCTTGACTGGTTTTCATTTTAGATTTATAAGTGGTATTCTATGTAGGTTTTGTTTTCTTGGGTTGGCTAACATGACAGTAAAAATAAATTGAAATTACACATTTATTTTGTTGCAGGTATTAGTATTTGTCAAAGATAATTCATATTACTCAGCAGGGTTCACAGGAGGATTTTTTTTTGGTATTGCATCATCCTGAATTTCAAATATTGTCTGTGAGTTCAAGAAGTTATACATTATTAACCTTTTTACTTAAACCAGTCAGGTATAATGATAGTTGTATGTAGACAAATACAATATGTAATTAAAATTGAAAGGGATAATCGAATGCTAAAGTTAGTTTTAAAATGCCTCTATCTAGTAATTCTAGTAGGTTGATGAAAATAGTGAAATTTAGTTGTTTAACACAAATTGATTACTTCATTATTGTAATATCATACTCTCATTCTAATTCCAATTTGTGGCAATTTTATTCATTACTATTCTGGATATTTATTTGTAAACTAGCTTTTGCCCGCGACTTCGTCTGCGTGTAATTAGTAATCCCCCCTTAAGGATTGACTTCTGGATATCAATTATTCTATAATCCTTCCCCAGAGCTAAAACTATTTCCAACATTCAGCGGTTATTGATTGTCCATACAAACTTCCAACCCCCTTTTCACCCCGTCTAGGGTTGATTTTCGGGATGAAAACTATACTTTGTCGTTTCTCAGGACTCAAATTATCTCCATACAAATTTTCATTTAAATCGTTTCAGCGGTAAAAATTCTCCATATAAACTTTCAACCCCCTTTTCATCCCCTTCAGGGTTGATTTTCTAGATGAAAACTATCCTATGTCCTTTCCCGGGACTCAATCTATCTCTATACAAAATGTCACCAAAATCCGTTCAGCCGTTTTCACGTGATGCGCGGTCAAATAAACAGACAAACAGACAGACAAAAATTCTAAAAACTGTTGGAACGTGTTCTGTTATCGATTCTAAGTATCCCCTACTAATTTTTTTCGAATATCTTCCATGTACAGACTTTCGACCCTCTTCAGCTTTATTATATGTATAGATAGATGTTACTGTAGAGTTTTAGTAGGTATTTTAGTTTGTAAAGTTGTTAGATATTAGATCAATAATTTTACATCTCTATCACAAAATATGTTGTTACAGGCGGAGCGCTTTGTTGATCGTAAATTGGACAAAGCAGAAGGACTACTGAAAAAGAAGGAAATTAAAGCAAAACGCTGGTACAGCAATTTTACTGACGACGGCAGCTATCGCGCAACCGAGAGTCATGTGTTTCTGGCATCATTTGTTGCTGGCATGGCTGTAGGCTTGCTGTGTGGCAAATAGAAATCAACACAATATTTAAAAAAAATGAATAACTTCCACTCCACTTGCATAGTAATTTAAGTATTAATATTGGGATAGGCGCCTACACAATTTAATAATACTATAAGTACTAATTGGCTTTTTAAGTAGGCGCCTTCAGCACCACGAACATCGAATTAGAAATTTGATTTTCTGCCTCTATCACTCTTGCATTGCTTATTCGATTCGAGATTCGAGCAACAAAGGCAAGTAGACGAACAAAAACGAGCTAGTGGTTTGCAGTACTAGGCTTGACGTCCAAGCCTAGTACTGCAAAACTCCTAGTTGCATAAGAAGCATAGTGGTCATTCGTCATTCTATAGAATATGAGAACGTCATGTACACAGCGTACGGTACAAGTGCGCCGCGACAGTATCTCGCGCGCGAGATAAATTACCTAGTTACCTACCTTTTTCTGACTATCCATTAAAAAGAGACGGGTAGTCTTATCTCGCCCGGGAAATACTGACGCGGCACACTTATGTTATGCTAACCGTGACACGCGACTGAGTGCTAAATGCCTTTTCTTTGAAATTAGTATTATGTATGATTATGAATGTTTTGCTTGATATTTCTTCGTAGAAATAGAACATTAGCATACTTTAAAAACTTGTGTATTTAAAGATTTTATCTAGTATTAGAGTCGATAAATTGTTGTGAACCTAGAAACCATAATATATTATTGTTCCACTGTCATTCACATGATTGTAATATAATATAAGTATATTAATAAACTTTACATGTATTATACTGTTTTTTTTTTCAATTTCACAGTTCAAATAATTCATGATGATATTGGAAATCAATACAAAATACCTACTGCTAAACTTTAAAAAAATTGTACTCTCGTCCTTTGCTAAGCGCGAAAACTGTAGATTAACCGTAGACAAAAATAGCATACCCGAAGATCACGAGGCAGGCGGGCCAGTGCCCAGTACAGTACCAATCGTACCAATAGCTAAATCCTGCTTTAGACATACCAACCTG
Organism: Pammene fasciana; assembly: GCA_911728535.1. Lineage (NCBI taxonomy): Eukaryota > Metazoa > Arthropoda > Insecta > Lepidoptera > Tortricidae > Pammene > Pammene fasciana. The sequence continues at coordinate 11,471,702 of OU452276.1, read as the reverse complement.
CAGGGCCCAATCTGTCAGGTTAGTAGGTATAATTAAATGTAGGGCCCGTAGGGAGCTGAAGGAGGGGAAGGGAGAGGCAGGGTACACAACAGATTGGGCCCTGCAGGTTGCAATGTCTAATACCGGTTTAAGAATTTTTTGACGCTCCAACTTTGAAAGTTTCACTAGATGGCGCTGAACAATTCCATACATTATACCGGGTAACTCTGGTTCAGATGGCTCTTCAGTGTTACCGAATAATGTATGGAGCCATACAGCGCTATCTAGTAAAGTTATCAAACTTGCAGCCTCAATAAATTCTTACCCGCTTATTCATAAACGTATTGCAAACCTCATTTAACTATCTTTTGTCCTTATCTGTCACATTGACAGTTGTGTTTGTTAGAAACAGACAAAATACATTTTAACTAAATGAGAAAGAAAATATCTTGACTTCTGAGTACTCCCATTAAGTTTTCCGTCTGAGCTGGGTTGGAAGGTGGGATAGCTCAGATGGCTCTCGCTTTCGTAATAAGTTATTTTACCCATATTAAGTACTAATAACAGCACCATCTAGCTTTATTCTAGCTAGTGAGCCGACACCTGTTGAGAGGCAATAGTAAAATAGATTGTATCTAAAGGGAACAAAATTTAATATTTACAGCGAGATTGAATCCTGAACGAAGCAAAGCATTCTAGTATTGAATCCCGAGCTTTGCGAGGAATCCTAAAATCTTGAGCTTTCACACCACAAATGAGGAATATAAAATACCAACCTCCTACCACTGAAGACAGATTGACAATTGGACGTCTGAACTATTGTAAGGTAAGCCAAGCATAGGTATAAATCAAAAAATATTTGAATTCCGTACCACGTGGGAAACCTACGTAATTTATTGTAAGTATTGTCAGATAATTTTTAAAACGAAAGTCTTATTGGTCAATTCTCCGATTTAAATTTAATGTAATGCTTAAATAATTCTGGCGACGGTAAACTTTCTAAATACTGTTCATATTTTATAAGATACTCTTTTTTCATGTGCTTTAGTGCTAGATAGAATGGACGTTTTTCTTTAGTCGTCAAGTTCTTCCATTCGACAGCACCGAGCTCGGGCCGCGTGCCGCTTGCTTTAATTATTCCAAACAGCTCCTTGGGTTGTCTGTCAACAAAAGTTACAAACTAGGTATTCAAATGGCCATTTTTAGAGTTACCGCGTCAAATGGTCAAGTAAATTGATAAACATAACAAAAGTGTAATAGATTAAGCTCCCATTGCATGAAACCTTACCTCACACGGTGGCAGAGCAGACACATACTACAGCGATAGATAATACTTAGGAACTCTAGACTATAGTAGGTTGCCATGGCACAGCCTGGAAGAACATAGTTTTTTTTGAATTTTAAAACGTCAATTTTTACCAAAATTTACATCATAAGGTGGCAGATTGAAACCTTTACCCATCGAAAGAGACCCCTTTGGTGACCCGAACCCGCATAGGTTGCCAGCCCTAAACCTGGTAGATTTCCAGGTCAGCCATGTTTTATGAGGCCAAAAAATGGGGTAATTTACCTCATCAGGTGGCAAGCTAAAATTGATGCAGATCGATAGCCCTTGGCGTGCCATTCACGAATATATAGGGTTGCCTGCCATCAGCCTGGTAGTTTTTCTGGTCAGCCTCCTCAAAGTTTCGATTTAGTAACTTGGACCAACGAGAAATTCATGTACAGACGCTAAAATTCGAGGAATATTTTAGTGCAAACCGTGATATTTAATTAAAATCTATATATTGACAGTCTTGCAATGCATACGTGTTGAAATAATAGGGTAAATGAACCAGTTCTGGTCATTTCTTACTAATTATATAGATGACTACCGGAAAACTTAGACTGCGGGTAATATTGAGGACGCCGCGACAATAAATCATCAGTGTGTGACGTAAAATTGGTTAATCACCTCATTTCCGCAATCTCCTATTACTGCTTCGCTTAAATATGCTCAATCTGTGAGTGAAAAAACACCCTGACTTGGGTTCTTTGATTACTGCGTGAAGTCATAATATATACGACCGACGCCTACCAGAGCACTCCTACTACTGAAGGGTAGTAGGTCCTAGTCCTTCATGCGCATAGACTAAAGGGCTGCTATCCCCTGGAAATAGGCCGCGCCCGTGCATCCCGTATCCGTCATGACAGTATTTTCAAATATGGGAAATAAATGTTTCCGTTTAAGTTCAAAGTTCACTTAGGGCCGATTTTTCAATCCCCAGATAAGTCGCCGAATAGTTATCCCACTGATAAGATTAACTGACTGTTTATTCGTTGGTTAAAGATTTTCAATTTTTCATTCATTTTTTATCCAGAGAATAGTTATCTGTGGTCTTACCCAGCTAGCTTCGTTTTAAACGAATGTGAGCAAGATGCAAGGATACAGAATGCATCATGTTAGAGCACAGACTACACAGACACCTCATCATTAAACTTTTACAGGGAGCACGAGGTCACCACACATCAGTGCAATTTTATTCGTAAATTTCTACGATCCGAACAGCAAATCTCAATAGTATTATACACCAATTTGTAGTATAACAATCCAGGTTCACCCCTGTAACTTGATTTTTGTGGATATTTTAAATCCACGTGAGTAATGATCAAAAACGTTACCACAATTGAAATACGCGGTCGCGCTCTCATACAAAATTAGTATGGGAGCACTGATGCGTGGTGACCCCGAGTTGTACTTATGATCTATCTAGTGTTGAGGTTATCTGTGTGTTAGAGTGAAACGGAAAACAACGCTAATTTGACATTTGACGTTTGTTGCCAAACAAAACCTAACCATAACCCATTTCAGTGTCGTGTTATTTTATTGCATTATTCAAACCGAGTTGTTTTGTAATCATTTCATTGAAAAATGAGCGATATGAAGAAACGTGAGCGTTCCTCCAATTTTGAGAAATCGGAAGTGCATTTATTAACCGAATTAGTCACGAAATATAAGTCTGTGCTAGAAAATAAAAAAACCGACGCCGTGACAAATAAAGAAAAAGAAGCTGTTTGGAGTGCTATTGCCACGGCTTTCAATGCTGCATCCAGTGGACGTGCAGTACGAACGTGCAAAGCCTTAAAACTCAAGTACGACAGCCTGAAAAAATGCACCAAAAAGAAGATGACTTTGCATAGGCAGGAGTTATACCGAACAGGTGGCGGCCCTTCTGCTGCTCCTACTTTTAATGACGTAGAGGAAAAGGTGCTGGCAATATGCTCCAACATATCTGGACTAGACGCTCGAAATGATAGTGATAATTTTTCAGGTAAATACTAAATTATAGTGATAAGAATGCTACAATACCTACATGGTCTCAATTTTTTCAATCAATTCTATTTGTACATTATAAATATTTTCATATTTTTCAGATACAGCCAACATCTTACCTACTACAAACAGCAATTTACCTGAAAACTTAGAGCTTGAAAATGGCATACCAGTTTGCACGGATATGAAGATCTACAACTTAAGCATTGACGGAGTGATGTCACAACCTGCTGGTATTAAATTATTTCATTGTATACTGTAAATGTTACTAGCAAATGGTAGCAGTCTGTATAGTCCAGCATTCTCCACACCTAGGCAATGCATAGATATACCTAAAACATGTGGCTAATGTATATAATATTATTTAATTTATACTTTGCCTAGGTATTCTATACAATACCATATTTGCAGCTGTACATTACACATAAAAGACAACATTAAATTTTATACATTACCGGTGGAATAGCAGGTACTATATACAATCCCTAGGATTGGTATTCATTACCTAGGTAAAGGTAGTAGACACTCATTTTCATAATATTTCAAACATTGCCTGGATACCCCAGGTATTCCATATATGGCCTAGGCATTCTAAAGAACACCTGAATGTCAAAGATTGCCGGCAAAGCAACATTCAGTTTGAGTAGAGACTCATCGCTCTCTGTAGTTGCTTCATGTCGCTCACATTCTTAATAATTTTATACCATAATGGAACAATGCTTTTGACTCTATAGACTCTGTAAACTGTGTCATATGTTTCTAGATACCCTTTTACTGCCTGTGTCAGAAAAAGTGAAAGAAACCCAGCCCGGTGATTGAGGAAGTGATGGAGGAAACTGATGGTAACAGAATAGAATTATGAATCTATTTTATATTTATGTTTTATTTCTAATAGTGTTGAGACTGAGTGGTAGACAGTAAAATTTATATTTCTTACAGATTACTACGAGAATCAAAATAGTACTAGGGTGACTGCTGAGTCAAGTGATGCCCGTGAAGTTTTAAAAGGTAGGTATCTGATTTTATAGATAATAATATTATGACACTGCGGCATGACATCAGAATAGACTGAGTGTTTGCAGTACATTTTAAAATTATAAATAACATAAGTGTGTAGTGTGTGTGTGTTTTATATTTTTTTTATCCTGTACTGGTTTTGTTTTTGAGGTGTTCAATAAAGAGTATTTGTACTCGTGTTGTATTGTATTGTGTATTCTTATATACTCAATTTTTATTACAGATTGTCAAAACAAATGGGCCACATGGAATCCAAAAGCATTAAAAAATAAAGTGTCACATGCCTTAAAGCCATGTAAAAGTAGTGTCACAGCAAAGCTGGACCAATTAAGTACTACACGATTGGAGCTGGTCCAACTGCAAAAGGAAATCGCAAATAGGGAGCATTTATTTGTTAAAGAAGAGCATGAGTTGAAAATGATGAACTTAAGGAACGAGGAGTACAGAAAGCAACAATTGCATGAAATAATGTTACAAACAATGCAGCGTAGAAATAATGATTAATTTTTTAAGTTTTTGTCTACCACCATTAATGCAATAAAACCAGTTTTAAAATGAAGCAATATAATTTTTATTTCTTTTATAAATTTTATTCCAGTATCTCATCATAAAATATTTTTAACATCAAAGAGATTCAAAATATTCAAGTACGGTGTCCCTTGTGTATGTATTTCCCCGTACTTCTTCTGCCTGTTCAGGCACGGGCATAAATACTGGCTGTGGTGGTATTTGAACCTCCGGGTCTATTGGAGGCTCTCCTTCATTTCTTTTGGAAGTTAAATTGTGAAGTATGGCAGTAGCAACAATAATGTCCTGGGCAAGAGGTATCTTACATCTCAGTCCGATACTCAAGACGGGAAACCTTCTTTTCCAGACTCCGAAAGTCCGTTCTATAACATTTCTAGATCGAATATGAGACTCATTATATAATCGTTCAGCACGTGTTTGGGGGTTGCCGAGTGGAGTCAATAAATAGTGATTTAGAAAATAGCCACTATCACCAAGAACTATTCCATTGCCAAAATCACCTTTATCACATTTGTATTTGGCAGAAGAATTTGAAAAAATTAAACTGTCATGTGTTGAGCCCGGCCATCGGGCAACAATGTCTAGAAACTGTAGTTGAGGACTGCACATGGCTTGAACGTTCAAAGAAAAAAAGGCTTTCCTGTTTCTAAAATTCTCCGCAGTGTCCCCACCTGGTGAAATTATTTTAACGTGAGAGCAATCCAGTGCAGCAATGACTCTTGGAAAACGTGCTATGTTGTAGAAATCCTGTTGCAGAGCCAATATTTCATTACGGCTTTGAGGCAACGAAATATACCTTGTTCGCAATGAACAAATGGCCTCTGTTACTCTTCTCACAATTTTACACAGCGTGGAATTATGTATACCACCATAATCTCCGACTGTGATATAAAAGCTCCCCGTTGCATAGAACCGTAAAGTGAGCAGTAGCTGCTGCAGGGGTGAAACACACTGATTTTGGTTCGTTTGGTGTTTCTTTTTTCAGACGATATCTTTTCCAAAATTCGTGGTCATCCCATGTAATGAAGTTATCCGGCCTGTCACGTATTTCTCTAGGTTTTCTATCAGCTGGTGGATGTACGTAATCAAGAATTTGTCTGTCTTCTTCGATAGCTAAGTCTTCAACGGCGTCAAAAATATCCATTATTATATAATATCCAATATTAGGTAGCCAGTTCAATGTTGTAACATAACCTAAAAACGTTCAACTTAACAGAGCGATAAGTACTAACTGGCTCTTGAAGGGACAGATAATTTTATCCCTCCGTTAACGAATTTATTCCTCAGTTAACTGCTATCTGACTGTTGAAAAACTGAAGTTACCCTTATCTATAGAATAAACCCTATCTGACTGTTTATCTAGGGATTGAAAAATCGGCCCTTAATGTAAAACGTGACATATACCTAAGATCTACGTACGGTCATGCTGGATATTATAATTATGTAGAAATCATAGGACCTCATTAATCACTAAGTATTTTGTTCTTACCTCTTTCCATTTCAATTGGGATTGGGCCTCTTCGTATGTAGGCACCAGGACTTTCAGTCTTGGGTATTCGATGGTTCGTTATTCAGGGCCGAACCCGCATAGGTCGCCAGCCCCAAGCCTGAGAGATTTCAAGGTCAACCATGTTCCATGAGGCCAGTAAATGGGATAATTTACCCCATCAGATGGCAAGATGAATCTGATGTAGATCGATAGCTCTAGGCGTTCCATTCACGAGAATATAGGTTTGCCTGCCATCAGCCTGGCAGTTTTTTTGGTTAGCCTCCCTAAACTATCGATGTTAATATCTTGGACACAAGAGAAATTCACGTAGAGATACTAACATTCAAAGTATATTTAAATGCAAACCTTGATATTTAATTAAATCTACACATTGTGAGTCTTGCACTTCATACGTGTTGAAATAATAGGGCAAATGAATCAGTCGTGGGCATTTCTCATTGGTATTTTCGGTTTTTAGGGTTCCGTAGCCAAAATGGCAAAAACGGAACCCTTATAGTTTCGACATGTCCGTCCGTCCATCCGTCCGTCCGTCCGTCCGTCCATCCGTCCGTCCGCGGTCTAGCTTAGTGACCTCTAGCACTAGAAAGCTGAAATTTGGTTTGAATATATGCATGAACTAAGCCGACTAAATGGTAGAATAAAAACTGGAAATAGTTTTTTGTGCAACAAGAGAGGAAAGTTGGTTTTTCTTGCGAGTGTTGATTTTGAGTCCCGAGTAAGCGAAAGATTCTATAATTGAATCACGAGCGAAGCGAGTGATTCTAAGTTTGAATCTTGAGCGTAGCGAGGGATCTCAAGAACACGAGATGTAAAAAAACCATGAAGTTCGTAGGATCACTACATTGAAAGAAAAACCGGCCAAGAGCATGTCGGGCCATGCTCAGTGTAGGGTTCAGTAAACTGAGACCATTAATTCAAAAGGTCATTTCTTACGGGAAATTTGGCGGTGCTTACGTCAGTTTTACTTATGTCCTTTCACTATGGGTTTTTGAATGATAACTCAAAAACGGCTTAACCGATTTATTTCAATATAGTTTTCATTGAAGGTACTCATTAGGCCTCAGTTTCAAGTTTTTTTAGTTAAAAGTTAGATGGGGGGGGGGGGGACGCCCTGTTTTAAACTTTTGGAGCTATTATTTCCGAAAGTATTAGTTTTATCCAAAAACTGCTCTAGAAGACCCTAATTTTTTTTAAAAGACCTATCCAACGATACCCCACACAACTTGGTTGGAACGAAAAAAAATTCGCCCCCCACTTCACGTGTACGGGAGGTACCCTAACAAAATATATTTTTCGCGTTTTTATTCTACCGTTTTGTCGGCTTGGTTAATACACATATTCAAACCAAATTTCAGCTGTCTAGTGCTAACGGTCACTGAGCTAGACCGCGGATGGACGGATGGACGGACGGACGGACGGACGGACGGACGGACATGGCGAAACTATAAGGGTGCCGTTTTTGCCATTTTGGCTACGGAACCCTAAAAACCGAAAATACCAATGAGAAATGCCCACGACTGATTCATTTGCCCTATTATTTCAACACATATGAAGTGCAAGACTCACAATGTGTAGATTTAATTAAATATCAAGGTTTGCATTTAAATATACTTACGTTCAAATTTCGAACGTCTTCTTAGTAGTCAGAACAAATATGTTATCTGTAACGATGTTATTATTATCAAATAATAAGCAAAAATTCGATATCATTATTAAAATCTGTGTGCGGGCATGCGCCGCCCGACCGCCGACACAATCGAGTTGGTCATGGCGATGTCGGTGCAATCCGTGCAATTGCAGTCATTCAATCATCATTTCGGGTTTATAATATGTATGTAGATTGAATGTTAGTATCTCTACGCGAATTTCTCTTGTGTCCAAGATATTAACATCGATAGTTTAGGGAGGCTAACCAAAAAAACTGCCAGGCTGATGGCAGGCAAACCTATATTCTCGTGAATGGAACGCCTAGAGCTATCGATCTACATCAGTTTCATCTTGCCATCTGATGGGGTAAATTATCCCATTTACTGGCCTCATGGAACATGGTTGACCTTGAAATCTCTCAGGCTTGGGGCTGGCGACCTATGCGGGTTCGGCCCTGAATAACGAACCATCGAATACCCAAGACTGAAAGTCCTGGTGCCTTCATACGAAGAGGCCCAATCCCAATTGAAATGGAAAAGAGGTAAGAACAAAATACTTAGTGATTAATGATAACCTATGATTTCTACATAATTATAATATCCAGCATGACCGTACGTAGATCTTAGGTACAGTACCGGTCAAAAGTTAAAGTTCACTCTGCGAAATAAGGTTATCATATTTAATTATGTTCAAATATAGAATATGTTTTGAATTTCAAACGTTTAATTGTTTCCACGACTACCAAATAACAATAAAAATACCTCTTGGAGGAATCGTTTTATGTTATTCGGAAAATTTGATCCATTTAATATTTTTGTTCCGTATTTCCTATGAGATTTCGTGAAGTTAGAAATCATTTAAAATGGGTCGCAAAGCCGATTTTAGTGTCGAAACTCGTGCTGTTATTGTAACTCTGTCAAATGAGGGCTACACGACGCAGAAAATCGCTGAAAAAATGAAGGTTTCTCAAACCGCTGTCGTGAGTACTTTGAAACGAAAACAAAAAACCGGTCTTAATTGCAGTCGATCTCGATCAGGTAGGCCAAAAGTCACGTCTAAAAGCGAAGACCAATTTATTTGCGTGCAGAGCAAACGCCAACGTACTCTAACTGCTCCAGAAATTTGCGAAGAACTCAACGCCACCCGAGAACAGCGAGTATCGGTTTCGACAGTGCAACGGCGTCTGCGAAACTATGGTCTAAAAGGTCGTATTGCTGCCAAAAAACCCTTGTTACGTAGTCAGAATAAAGTTAAGAGGTTGAAATGGGCCCAAAAACACAAAAACTGGACGTCTGAACAGTGGTCTAAAGTTTTATTTTCTGACGAATCGAAGTTTGAAATTTTTGGAGGGAGACGTCGTCAATATGTTCGACGACAAGTAGGCGAACGAATGATAAAGCAATGCGTGATGCCAACAGTGAAGCACGGTGGAGGATCAGTTATGGTCTGGGGATGCTTTGCGGGTGATAAAGTTGGTGATCTCGTGAGAGTCAATGGCATAATGGATAAGAAAATGTATCATAACATTTTGCAACGTCACGCTTTTCCATCTGGAAAACGGATTGCAGGCAGAGGTTTTGTTTTCCAACAAGACAACGATCCCAAGCATACGTCGAAGTTGTGCAAAAACTACATTTCATCCAAAGAGAACCAAAAAGAATTAAAATATATGGATTGGCCTCCTCAATCGCCCGACCTCAATCCGATTGAGTTGTTATGGGATGAATTGGACAGGAGTGTGAGAAAAATGCGGCCAACTAATAAAGAACAGCTTTGGGAATACCTATACATTTGTTGGAATAAAATTTCGACATCAACACTGCAAAAACTAATTACGCGAATGCCGAAAGTGTGTATGGCAGCATTGAATTGAAAGCAAAAGGCGGATATTTTGAAGAGTCTAAAGTTGGCAAAAACTGATCTTTTTTATTTAATTGTGGTTTTAAATTAGAGAATTACCTTTAATTTATTATGTAATAAAAGACTATTAAATACTTTTATTAGTACATTGTGTTATAGCTTCATTTAACCGAATTTACAGAGTGAACTTAAACTTTTGACCGGTACTGTATATGTCACGTTTTACATTAAGTGAACTTTGAACTTAAACGGAAACATTTATTTCCCATATTTGAAAATACTGTTATGACGGATACGGGATGCACGGGCGCGGCCTATTTCCAGGGGATAGCAGCCTTATAGTCTATGCGCATGAAGGATGCTTACCCTTCAGTAGTAGGAGTGCTCTGGTAGGCGTCGGTCGTATATATTATGACTTCACGCAATCAAAGTACCCAAGTCAGGGTGTTTTTTCACCCACAGATTGAGCATATTTAAGCGAAGCAGTAATAGGAGATTGCGAAAATGAGGTGATTAACCAGTTTTACGTCACACACTGATGATTTATTGTCGCGGCGTCCTCAATATTACCCGCAGTCTAAGTTTTCCGGTAGTCATCTATATAATTAGTAAGAAATGACCAGAACTGGTTCAGTTACCCTATTTTTTCAACACGTATGCATTGCAAGACTGTCAATATATAGATTTTAATTAAATATCACGGTTCGCACTAAAATATTCCTCGAATTTTAGCGTCTGTACATGAATTTCTCGTTGGTCCAAGTTACTAAATCGATACTTTGAGGAGGCTGACCAGAAAAACTACCAGGCTGATGGCAGGCAACCCTATATATTCGTGAATGGCACGCCAAGGGCTATCGATCTGCATCAATTTCAGCTTGCCACCTGATGAGGTAAATTACCCCATTTTTTGGCCTCATAAAACATGGCTGACCTGGAAATCTACCAGGTTTAGGGCTGGCAACCTATGCGGGTTCGGGTCACCAAAGGGGTCTCTTTCGATGGGTAAAGGTTTCAATCTGCCACCTTATGATGTAAATTTTGGTAAAAATTGACGTTTTAAAATTCAAAAAAAACTATGTTCTTCCAGGCTAGGCCATGGCAACCTACTATAGTCCAGTGTTCCTAAGTATTATCTATCGCTGTAGTATGTGTCTGCTCTGCCACCGTGTGAGGTAAGGTTTCATGCAATGGGAGCTTAATCTATAAGAGACAAAAATATTGAAATGATGATAAAAGCATTCGTAGTTTTGCATTTTTTTTTATATTATTAAAATCAATAAGGCCGTTAGTCAGTACTTAATTACTTATATTTAGTTTATTTAACCCTTAAGAAGGTCCAGTTATTTGTATAATTATGCTAGGTACGTGGACACTCTCAACAAGCACTGGGGAATATTTTTTGAAAGTAACTCCTATTTTCAATGAACACAACTAATTTTAACCTTATTATAAAGAAAGTAAGACTCAGATTCTAAGTAGGCTAGTACTTAATTCTAGGTATGTGGTCACTAAATCGCCTCTGCCTTCATTAGGGTTAACGCTAGTTAATATTATGTATATAATTTTGAGATCAAAATAGATTTTCTTTCTGGTTTCGGTTGCACAAATTGTGTGTACTTTGTGTGTAAAACTTCAATTGGGTCTGGAGTATTCATAATAACATTCATAACTGATAAGATTATAACAATTGCGTTAAATATTGTTCTAATAATGAAAAGGAACTCGTTTTTCACAAGTTAAAACACTGATACGCACTAGGAAAGTGTTAAAATAACTTACACTATAGTTAGGGTTGGTTCGGGTAATGCTGCATTTGTGACTGTTTCATTTTCATGTATTTCCTCTTGAGCTGTTGGTTCATCTATGTCTGCATCAATAACTGAAGCATTGTAATGTCTAAAATGAAATAATAATAATGTAAGTAATATAAAAGTATAGGTGTCAAACTCTTTCTTGTAAAAGTAAAATATGCCCAAGCCCCCAAAGCCTCTGAGTGTTAGAGACTTATAGAGTCTAGGTCTCAATCTTCAAGTCATCATCATCATCATCATTTTAGGCATTTGTCGCCCACTGCTGAGCATAGGCCTCTCTTCGCGTACGCCACCTGTCCCGGTCCTGGGCTAACCTCATCCAGAAGTGACCTGCAATCTTTCGAATGTCATCTACCCAACGAAATCTTCAAGTATTAAGCGCTAAAGAACCAGTCCACTAGGCGCGCGTTGCGGCGGCGATTACCAACTGAATCGACTGATAGCTGGCGGCGGTTTTTCACGTAAGTTTATATTCAATAAAATCACTTACTGGTTAGGTACTCCCGAATTGGCGATGGAAGAATCGTCATATGCGAGATTCATCATCGATTCCGATTGGTCGTCGTCATAATCGTTCATAAAGAATTCAACATTAAGGTCTCTGTAAGTAAAGATATACAAAATAGATCTTATATTGGCATGGCATATAAAAACAGATTGGCATGGCAAAAAATTGGGGAGGCCTATGCTGCGCTGCGAAGCAAGACTGTAAAAAAAATAGCCTGCTTAGAATCTGTATGTAAATAGTAGTTAGGTAAGGGTTTTATTAACATGGTAAGATAATGACTAAGAACTAAAAATTTAGACATTACTTACATTTTAGATGCTTCTGAATTGGCATTGGAAAACCCACCATATGAGCTTGCAGTTGATCCTGGTTGCCGGTCAATACAATCTACTGTACCTGTTATTTTTTGTCTGAAATTAAGTAAATAACATGATATATAATGATGATATCATCTTAATAAGACCTTTCACAATATCATGTGCCGAGAGACCTATCTTATATAAGGCACTGCTGGCATAAAGATTTGATACCTGCATAGTACCTAGATGCCAAACCTGGGCAACTAACAGATCTCACATAAGGAAAATAGAAGTCTGCTAAAACGCTATGGAACGGAGTATGATAGGAAAAAGACTATCAGATTGAATTAGACTTACAACTAAGTATAAAAAGGTACACTAGAACCAAAGACATTACAAAAACCATCAGAAAACTGAAATGGAAATGGGCAGGACATACAATAAGAGGAAGTGAAAAATGGTCCAAAAGAGTAAAGTTCTGGTATACAAAACACTTAAAAAGAAAACGTGGTAAACCCAAAAGAAGATGGGTTGACGAAATAAAGAAAGAAGCAGGTGGAGGCTGAACGACGTTGGCTCTGAACAGGGAGAAATGGAAAGAGTTGGGGGAGGCCTTTGCCAGGAAGGCACACGGGAAACCCATTAATATATAATATTTACTTAACTAAGAAAAAAATGAAAGACTGCATGTAAAAATGTCTGAATTAAAGGATATTTTTATTTATTTATTTATGGCACTCACCATAGTTGTCCTACAAATAAAATAAGTGAGACTACTAGATAAAAAAACTAATTCACATCCTGAGCACGAGATATGAAAAATAGATGTACAGTTACCATCAGAAATATAAGTAGCAGCCAAGGTGGTTTCAAATCACAGATAACATCAACACTAGATAGATCATAAGTACAACTCGGGGTCACCATGCATCAGTGCTCCCGTACTAATTTTGTATTAGAGCGCGACCGCGTATTTCAATTGAGGTAACGTTTTTGATCATTACTCATGTGGATTAAAAATATCCACAAAAATCAAGTTACAGGGGTGAACCCGGATTGTAATACTACAAATTGGTATATAATACTATTGAGATTTGCTGTTCGGATCGTAGAAATTTACGAATAAAATTGCGCTGATGTGTGGTGACCCCGTGCTCCCTGTAAAAGTTTAATGATGAGGTGTCTGTGTAGTCTGTGTTTCAAATATATGAACAATGTCTATTGTCAAAGCAATAAATTGCATGTTCAGACATTTATGAGTAATGTGGCTGCTACTATATAATATAATGTATGGCGACTGTACTCCATGCAGTATTATTATAACAATATGAGGTGTGTTCCTTCCCAGCCGGGCCACATCTCCGGATTAAGCTCTATTTCTAATGGTGATACGTACCCATGATGTACCGTTTGTACCACGTCGGAAATTGCATGTACCTCCGTAGTTTAGCAGATATAAGACATTAAAGGTGGCCCGGCTGGAAAGTAGAATTTCCAGCCGGGCCACGCCTGTACCAGCTGATATCCGCGGTTTTTAGATGTGATTCGAATAAAAGAGGTATGTACCTATTTATGTACCTCCATTAAACTATTTTTTTATTTGAAAAAAGGTCGTAAAATTACTTTTTCATACATTTATTACCCTGGAGCCGGCCGGGTACTGGAGCCGGCTTTACTGTTAATTTATCAAAATTATTACCGCTTGGCTTCCACATGGATGCCAAGCGGAACACTATTACGGCATTTTAAGTTATAAGACACCTAAATATGAATTTGCTATTGATACGAAATTACAGTAATTTGAATTTTTTTTCATGAAATCGACTTTTCTTAAAAAGGTCTTAAAATCTTATGTGCCCACTAGAATGGTCTTAAAATTGGTATGTAAGTTTGTTGAAGTAACCCCGCTTCAACAAACTTACATACCAATTTTAAGACCATTCTGGTCAATCACCACAGCGTTCTCACGAGCAGTAGGGATCAGAGGTTTCCTTATCTCTTATCCCTTAGTCGCCCCTTACGACACCCGCGGGAAGAGATAGGTGGCACTATTCTAAAGCCGGGGCCACGCAGCAATGTTTTCATGATCTCCGAAATGGGCTTTACAACGCTATATTGAAGAAAACGGGTGAGTTGGAACGGTAGAATTTTTAAATAAATTAACGTAATTTTTTCGTATTTTCAACTTGACGCCATACATAATAGCGTCCATTTAAAACCTTTAAGACTTATATTTTCGTGATCTCCGAGATGGGCTCTAAAACGCTATACAGGGTGTAACAAAAATACTGGTGATCCGCTTAAGGGCGTAATTGGCGTCGTATTGCGAGTAAGAAAAAGTAGGAGATTTTTTTTTAACGAATAAAAAAAAATTGTTTTGGACGCGTCGTCACAGCAGGCCAACCCTCCATACAAAACCAAAATTTTTTTTTCGCGAGAATTTTTTTTCTTTCTTTTTCATAATTAGAATACGATACTAATTATGCCCTTAAAAGGATCACCAGTTTAGCCAGCTTTAGAATAGTGCCACCTGTCTCTTCCCGCGGGTGTCGTAAGGGGCGACTAAGGGATAAGAGATAAGGAAACCTCTGATCCCTACTGCTCGTGAGAACGCTGTGGTGATTTATTTAATTAATAGTCATCCGCATGGCGGCGATGCGGTTCGCCGCCCATCACGTCTCGTTCTTCACGGGGGCGAGAAGTGGCTCACGGAGAGCCGTTATGCTGCATTGATCGTAGCAAATGGAAATCCGTGATCTCTGCCTACCCCTTTTGGGATATAGGCGTGATTGTATGTATGTATGTATGTATGAAAATATAAGTCTTAAAGGTCTGAAATTGTCAGAAGTATGTATGACGTCAAGTTGAAAATACATTTTTTTTTGCCTTAATGACGGCGTTTTACATAAAATAAAACGCTAATTATGAAAACTTACAAATTTGAGATCTAAAGTAAACATTGAGAGTGGCAACACTGTTGTTGGTCGTTTCTGTCCCTTTCTAGCATATACATCCATACGCCCTTTCTCGCTCACACAGAACCCCCTACCACATTCCACCAGGTGCAGCACTGATGTTAGACATCAGCGCTAATTTTTACTTCATTGTCTCAATATTTATATTTTTTACCAGGCAGGTTTAAAAACTTTAGATCTCAAATTTGTAAGTTTTCATAATTAGCGTTTTATTTTATGTAAAACGCCGTCATTATAAAAACTGTACGAAATTTGAGATCTAAAGTAAACATTGAGACGTGTTTGTTATCGCCTGGTGGAAGCGTAAGACGCCAAGCCAATGTGATAATACAACAGCAATGAATGTTCATTGCGATGGTGTATGGCAACACCATGAAATTTAATAACTGTGTAGCGAGAGGTGGGTAGATTGTAAATTTATGTGGCAGTGTACAGACAAAGGGACCACTTTGTCGATAGAGAGTTACTAGTAATTTCTAAAACTACGTAATGTGCACTACCTATTAGTGAAAGAAAAGAGTGTCTGTATAAATCGACAAAGTGGTCCCTTGCACTAAACTCCTCCACATATGTTGTACCGAAATAGTAGTAACTTTATAAGTTATTATAGGTACCTGTAGGTATTCAAGAAGTGTTTCACCAGAAACACTTTCGCAATGGTGATCTAATTAAAAACAAGGTAAAACAAAATGTTTTATCTTATGTAAACTGACTGAGTATGAAACTCCCGGAAGAGATATCATTATTAACCAGCATAATGGTAAAGGAATGTAAGTGGTTTACTTAATAACCTTATAATATGTTATCAGATATAAAAAATAAATAAAACATAACAGTTGTCTTTGTAGTTTTTATTTATAATTTCTCCTTTCCTTAACAGATATGTTAGGAAATTACAATAATTCCCAATTGCTCAGTGACAATTTGTAGAAATAAAATAAGGTGCTTACTTTTATTTCCAAAGTTTCTAGGATTTATATTACATTAGGTACGTATACACTGAATAGATAATTGTGTACTTAATTGGTAATGACATTATGTATATAAATCACTCAATAAAAGGGATTGTTGAAAACTAATAAAGAATAACTTTACGAAATGAGTTTGTTTAGTTGTAACAGCAATTAATTATGAACATAATTAAACTATTTCAGTAAATAGCTTGTTAAGGAATAAGAAAACATTTATCCAATTGTTTACATGCCGTTACCAGGTTGCTAAAATATCATTATATTGATTATCATCGTATTATGAGTATGCATTGTTACACATTACATTCACCACAGTATATCAATTTAATGTACAACGAGTACTTAGTAATTTTAAAAGAATTGATTTTAGTATAGGTAGTCTCCTAGTGGGTTCTGCATCTTCTTTTTTAGTAAAATGTTACCAAGGACTTGGTTACTTTTTTGTTAAGACTTATAACAAGTTTCTTGGCTCTGGCCAAATTACCTGTATTTACCTGTAGTTGAGACTTTACTTTATTTACAATCATATGTGTACGCTGGGTGCACTTGAGGAACGTCACAGTAAGAAATGCTACTTCTATACTTTTATAGAAATGTAGCCAGAGGGCCTACCGCGAAGTTCGAAAATCGACAAAACGATGGTCCCGTCTCTATCACTCTTGCATATACGAAAGAGAGTGACGCAAATAGACGATTCGAAGAACGAACTGCTTCGCGGTTATAGGCCAGGTTCTGTGCCCTTGCATGTTATTTCTTTTTTAGTTGTGACCATTTATTTGTTTGTTCATCAGCCAAAACATATCAGAATAGAATAGACCTCACGCCGTAATCAGGTATTGCTAATAACTATATTTGGGCCAGTTTAAAACAGGCTCAAGTCAAAACAAGAAATAAGTTATTATGGGTCGGTCATAACGTTTGTATTAGACCTAGATATAAATCTGGGATAAATTTAAAGTAGGTTAAGTTTTAAAGTAGGGGGCCGATGTCTTTCCGTTTATTCCTTATTACTAAGTTAAGGATGCTATTATTTGAACTACGTAGGGTCATAGGTCAACTGACTTTTAGGAAAGTGTAGTAGTGAGTTCAGGTTCATAATGTCTAGTTTACGGCCAGAGCTTTGGCTTAACGAAAAGATAGCTGTGGCTAAGTTAAGTCCCATTGCTTAATAAATGTTATGTTTATGTATGGCGCTCCGAAACTACAAAAGTAGTTTTACAAAGTAGGTAGCTCCTTAACTGTTAAAGTGCATGAGGTTCTGATAGGAACCCAATCATATCGATCCTAGACAGGATTTGAATGAACTCACTCAGTTATAAAAATATCAGGCGTCTTCAGGCTGTACTGTGTAGAAAAAACGCCAAGTTCTGTCAACATTTTCTTGTGTGTAAACACCGCCACATTTCCTTAAAATTTAGTAAATGGGTACTCACATGAGTTAACATACTTTGGCATTTATGAAAATGCATTGTTTACTTAACGTATCAGACAATGATTTCATGAACAAATTACAATATCCGATTAATTTGCCTTGTACACTTGGCAAGGCCGTAATTAACCATGGACATGGGGACCTACTATCATTTGAAATCCACTTTCACTGATGTATGTGATTTTTCCTGTAGGTACAAACTTTACTTAGTGCTTTGAATGAAATCACTTGCGTAGTGAAAACAAAGCTTTAAGCTAAACAATGAGCTTAGAATACTTGTATTTATATCAACAAGTTAAACTAACCTCCAACTGAGGTTTATACTGGATTTCGGGAGCTTGACTGCTCCTGATTTTATTTATTCCCACTTGCCCAGGTGTTGACCTGGCAAATTAACATACTCGTAGCCCGAGAAGGCTTATCGTCTCATCCTTATTTTAACAAGGTCGAAATATTAGAGTACTTAAAATGCGAAACGTTTCGCGATTTTGCATGGACGACTCCTTGCGCAGGGGTCATGCAATCTAAATAAACAATTGTTTAAATAGACCAAGAGTCTCATACTTAGTCAAAGTCAAAGTCAATATTGTCTTTATTCAAGTAGGCATAGCAACAAGCACTTTCGAATCGTCAGTAACAATTTATCTTAAATAATTAAGAGCAATATATTGATACAATTGTAATCTTAATCCATTGCAACTCATATTTCCATTTTTTTACTATATTTATTCAGAAATAAACCAATGATGGTTTATGCAACAAGGTATGCGAAAACTTACATTTAATTGGAGTATCGTTAATGTCACTAAAAACTTCGATGAATGGGGTGTTTGTTAACCAGAGACTGCTTTCTTGGCACTCTTTGCTGTAGCAAAGAAGGCTCCAGTTCTGGGCTAGACCGTTTAGTTTATAGGTTTTTGAGGGAGGTTTGGTCCAAACCTTCTGTCCCAAACCATTAGAAGATAGTTTTAAGAGCATTATGTACATAGTTTGTGTCCTCATTCAAGTCATTCATGATGTCTTAACCCTTTAAATGAGGTATTGATTAAATAAAGTCTTTGTGTGCTCATGGCAGCACTTGCCCCTGAGGACAGATCACAGAACCCTGTTGTACTACTAGCATTTTTACAGTACAAATATTATGAGTAAAGTCTCAAAATATTTACAAGAAGTGTGTAGCCAGTCGACTTGTAAAGCCAGTTTTGTACATTTAGTTTGAACATGCTTGCCTACGCAGCAGCATGATAGTGAAAACCAGTCATTATATTATCAGTTATATTTGGGAGGCGGAACAATGGCTTTAACCTTTTTACCACCATAACCCCATTATATGATAAGCAGAAGAAATTGCTACTAAAATGCACGGACGTCCAACTGAAGCTGTAAGCATGGTCGTCGGTTAGTTCCGACTGCTCCAGTTATAGGTTAATGAGGATAAAAACGCTTAGATTATAAATGGTGCTTTATAACCATGGATTTGAGATTCCCAAACCATAACCAACTTGCGACGTAATTTTTCCATATCTTTACGCGTTTATCCTCGTTGACCGACCAAATTATAAATTTAATAGTGTGCCTTGCGAAGGCAGAATATCATACAATATTGTCGTAATAAATAGAAGGCAGATTCCGATCTGAATGACTATCATATTTTTATACACCTTTGCGCAGGTGGTGACAGTCAATTATATTTGCACTTTTGTTATAAATCAAACTTAATGCCCAGGAGGCAGTTTATAGTATTCCTTGCTCAGAAGAATAGTCGGCCTTGCGCAGGCAGTGAAAAAGCTTATGAGCCAGTCAAAATATAGCCCAGGAGGCAGTTTATAGTATTCCTTGCTCAGAAAGATAGTCAGCCTTGCGCAGGCAGTGAAAAGGCTTATGAGCCTGTCAAAATGTAGCCCAGGAGGCAGTTTATAGTATTCCTTGCTCAGAAGGATAGTTAGCCTTGCGCAGGCAGTGAAAAGGCTTATGAACCTGTCAAAATGTACCCCAGGAGGCAGATTATAGTATTCCTTACTTAGGAGGATAGTCAGCCTTGCGCAGGCAGTGTTTGAAAAGGCTTATGAGCCAATCAAAGTGTAGAACGCTTTCATTGGAAAGCAATTCAGCATTGTCATCCTCAATTTTTACTAGAAATACTGCCTAAAGGGACGTATTCACATGTACCTCAATAGTACTTATAAGAACCCCTCGTTAAAGATGAAACATAAGAACTGTCACTCGCAGTATGCAGTTGCATATCAAGTTAATAAGAAAGTAACTCAATCCAATAATAAAACAAAAAGCCGTACAGTACGGTTACTTGTAAATTACATTATAGTAATTACAACTGCACTCAAGAGTATTTCTTATACTTTTATTAACAATTTAAGCATACTAAGCTATTTATTTTGACAAAAAAAAAATCGTTATAGTTTCCGTTGTTACTCAGCTTGTGCCCCTGCCCCGAGAGTAGAAATACAAGACCATTAAGAGGAGCTTTATCAACTCTCTAGCGGACCCGCACTTTTTAACAAAAGTATATATTCTTTAGGGTACACAATTGTAACGTCAACGGTAATAGCGTATTGATGTGCCGATCCTTAAGTTCAAATATTTTTCAACTAAAAAGTTGAGGGTATGTCCCTCACGCAGAAACATTTGATATAATTTCCTGTCATATTTAAACAACTATCGATAAATAACGCGATGCATAATAACACCAATTACAATGACAGCCATGTCATAATTCAATAAATGAATATTCTAAATGTAAGGATTTAACACGCCTTAAGAATAGCGCGATACGCAATTACACTTGTAAAATAGGAAAATATATCAAATATTAAAATGTGTATTATTAATAATATAATCAATAGGACTGCCGCGATGGCGCGGGCATCATTTTAATTTACTTAAGTAATTTTATTAACACTTCACTATTTTGGATCGGTTCATATTTGCTTAGGAACAGTAACTTCAAAAATATATTTCGAACGGTAAAAACCGTTAGAAACTGTTTTTCAAAGTATAAAGCTAAACTGGGATATAATTAAAAACCTCACCAGCAGTTTAGCTGACGACCTTTCGCATTGAAAAACAGCAAGCCAATGAAGTAAAAATTAGCGCTGATGTCTAACATCAGTGCTGCACCTGGTGGAATGTGGTAGGGGGTTCTGTGTGAGCGAGAAAGGGCGTATGGATGTATATGCTAGAAAGGGACAGAAACGACCAACAACAGTGTTGCCACTCTCAATGTTTACTTTAGATCTCAAATTTCGTACAGTTTTTATAATTTATCAAATTTTGACATACGATTAACCCCGCTTCAACAAACTTACATACCAAATTTAAAACCATTCTGGTGGGCACATAAGATTTTAAGACCATTTTAAGAAAAGTCGATTTCATGAAAAAAAATCAAATTACTGTAATTTCGCTTTAAAAAAGATTTCAGTGGCACAAACAAAATAGCTAATTCATATGTAAGTGTCTTATAATTTAAAATGCCGTAATAGTATTCCTCTTGGCATCCATGTGGAAGCCAAGCGGTAATAATTTTGATAAATTAACAGTAAGGCCGGCTCCAGTACCTGGCCGGCTCCAGGGTAATAAATGTATGAAAATGTAATTTTACGACCTTTTTTCAAATAAAAAAATAGTTTAATGGAGGTACATAAATAGGTACATACCTCTTTTATTCGAATCACATCTAAAAACCGCGGATATCATCTGGTACAGGCGTGGCCCGGCTGGAAATTCTACTTTCCAGCCGGGCCACCTTTAATGTCTTATATCTGCTAAACTACGGAGGTACATGCAATTTCCGACGTGGTACAAACGGTACATCATGGGTACGTATCACCATTAGAAATAGAGCTTAATCCGGAGATGTGGCCCGGCTGGGAAGGAACACACCAATATGAGGGTATCTCTAGAACTAACTCTTACTTGGTATCTTTTTTCTTTAAGAATGGTTCAGCATTTTCTATGATACTGGTCAGTCTCTTCTCATTTTCAGCTTGCCACTTCTCAAATTTGTCAATAAACACCTCCCGTTCTGCAGGGCTGAGTGAGTTCCAGGCTACTGTAGTCTCAGGTGACTACAAATACACAATCATAAATACCAAAACAAAACACTGCTACAAATTATACATAAATGCAGTTCAAGTAAAAATTATTTATTGTAAGTCAGTAAACGTAACTGAAATTTCTGTTAGATCTCAAACTAGGCTGGGCCTGTATTTGTAGTTACGAATGAATAGTCTTTGCGTTGCTTAATTAAATATGAGCACTTATATTGATGGAGTCAATGGAATGGTATTAGAGTACCCTGATAATTGCCAAATTATAAATATATTAAGAAAATATGCAATGCAACACTGAATCTTATTAAATAGTGTTGGCTTACAAACAAAAATAAACGTGGTATTTATGACCAATACGATTGGGATTAGGTATATGGATATAAAAGCAATCATTACCACCCTAGTGATTATTTTCCTCCTGTTACAGTACAACACCGTGAAATATTCGATAACAGATTTTGGTGGTCTACATTTTCCTTTGACAGGAGTAAACATTTCGTTCATTTTTACACAGAACTAAAATATAATGTTTAAACTAATGAATCCCAAAGGACTAATCAATTTTTATTATTGATTAGGTTAACCTCAACACGAAAACGTGATGCAAAACAACAATAAACATACTATAGTTTGGCCAGAGTTTGTTCCACTTCAAGCATAGACAGGGAGAATCATACTGTCTTTTTCTAATGCTAGTACTCTCACTATTAAAAAAGGGATGGGTATAGCATGTTACTCTGACTGTTACTGCGCTTTTGGTTTGCCAGACTATATAAGATCAAACGAGCTTCGCAAGCGAAGTTCGATCGATATTATATGAGTCGCTTCATTGGAAGATATAATTATAACGTTAACCATGTAGTATACTTTATGTTACTGGCAACCTATGCACGCTTATTTTAGAGATTTATAAAAAAATAAGTATTTGCATTGACTCCAACCCTTCCCAGGCGGTATCAGCCATCTTGGATTAACCTCATTATTTTTAGAGATTAAGTGCAAAACTTTGGAATCTGGGATCAAAGGGCGGGTGGGTAATTATATCTTCCAATGAAGCGACTCATATAATATCGATCGAACTTCGCTTGCGAAGCTCGTTTGATCTTATATTATATTTCTTCGCTTCATTGTTCGATATAATTATAACGTTAACCATGTAGCTGTTTAGAGACAAAGTTTTGCATATTGCAATTATAATGACAAACCATGTTAAAGTTATTCTTTAACGTGATTTAATCCTGTCTCCAGCTAGATATGACCAAACAATTATTGTTTTCATGATTCACGATCTAAATCAGTCTCATTGCATTTATTTAAAGCGGTATTACACATTGCAACCTGCAGGGCCCAATCTGTCAGGTTGGTAGGTGTAATTAAAGGTAGGGCCTGTAGGGAGCTGAAGGAGGGGCAGGGAGAGGCAGGGTACACAACAGATTGGGTCCTGCAGGTTGCAATGTGTAATACCGCTTTTAATGAATGCATGACTGATGATGGAAATATTTTAGTGACTGTAGAATAGAATCGTAGGGATGTTTGCGAGTTAAGAGTCAAACGGCAGAAATCCAATTAAACCGACTTTCATATGTGTCAACATGGCAAGTACTAGGTGCCCTAAGTGTTGGCATCTCTAACTGGCTAACTTCGCATCCCTGTGAGAGATTTACACAGTTAATAAGAAGTGCTGAGGCTACTGGAATATTTTATAACTCGTTAAACTCGTTATTGTAAGATACCGTCAATCATAGCGAGCCAAAAACGTACAAATCTCGAATCTTTTTCGAATAAGGGAAGAACAATTTTGGTTGATTTTTTATTGGCAGCCGAGGCATAATTATATCAGATAGAATAGTCTTTCTATTTATTTATATATACATAGAAAATAAGGTATTATTTTTAGAATATCCCTAATTTTATCAGTGAAAATGTTTTTCCCTGATCGCCTGTGCGTAGCACTGCCTTTTAATCTTTGCTGCTTTTTAATGTTTGCTAAAGAGAATATAACATTAAGCTATGTGCCAGCAATAGTAAGTACCAAGAGGAAACAATGGAATAGTAACTATAGCACTATATTAGGATCCCAAGTGTGTGTATATATCGGTGAACTTTCATTTTATATACCCACACCTCTCAATAAACGTTTTGTGAGTTTGTTTTGTAATATTATTCCCGGGAACAGACTTGACCTGTTACTAATATTGGAGCAGTGTGACGCTCCCTTGTTCAATTGTCAGTGAAAAAATTCTTAGACTCAACGTAACCGAACTAATAAAACGTCTTCCTCGGTCTATCAGCAAAATGCTTACTGTAATTCGGCTATAGGTACGTTCTATTGTTGAACTCAACTTTAGACAGATATTCGGGC
Source organism: Pammene fasciana (assembly GCA_911728535.1). Classification (NCBI taxonomy): domain Eukaryota; kingdom Metazoa; phylum Arthropoda; class Insecta; order Lepidoptera; family Tortricidae; genus Pammene; species Pammene fasciana. The sequence continues at coordinate 11,447,417 of OU452276.1, read as the reverse complement.
ATGATCAGTGCCCAAGCGGTCTCGGCGATGCCATATATGTTAGGGACGTTAGCTAGGGAGCCCCGCTGTGGGGACAGTAAGGTGTTTTTGTAAAGAATCCCCATTTGTAATCAACAAGAACTAAATTCTTCTTAGATCTGCGTGATTTCTATATAAAACCTGACATTGGTACTAACGGCATCAAGAAAGGGTAATTTAAATGTCACATTGGGAAAAAAAAACCTAAATACCCATGGCTTTCCCATGAATAAACTTCTGTAAAGAATTTCATGTGACCGAGCGAGTCAAGAAAGGAATTATGACTGCAGTTTATCAGTAACGCCTGTTAGACAGTCTTAAGTCTTTCCACTACCACCTACCTAGCATCAATTGACGCAAGAGGTGAAAAGATATACTCACAGTGTGCAGGATTCGGTGGCTTCCAGGGTCCATTCAATGAAGACGTATATTTTAAATCCGTAAAATACTTTTATTTGTAAAAATGGCGTTATATAATGTAAAAAATAGGTATCACGGACATGCGTTTATCGTGCCGTATATCGAGTCGAGTGAGCGAGTAAGAATCCAAACGCGGAGAGGGGCGATCGAAGAGTTGTCGTTGCAGCGGCGCGAGATGGCGCTAGTAGGCGCGTAGACATACTCCCGGCCTTGGGAGCTCCTGCTCCCAACGTAGTCTTCACCCGGTGAGGTCTGCCGGCTCTGGTAGTAGCGGGCAGATCTTTGAAAAGCTGCGTCGAATCGTGCCTGTCGCAGTGAAAATGTCGGCGACACGGTTCACGCTATCGGTTCCAGGGTGTAAACGTGTGACTCTGCCTAACCGCCATTTGAGTGGGGGCAGGTTGTCCTCTTTGATTAGGACCAGAGTGTTCAAGGCTATGTCCTCCTTCTTTGTCTTCCACTTGGTTCGTAGCTGGAGCTCTGCGACGTATTCCTTGGACCAACGGCGCCAGAAATGCTGACGAAGGGCCTCGATCCTGGCGTAACGTGACAGGCGGGAAGGCTGCTCATCTGTGAGGTCCTCAGTTGCAGGGCAGGTCAGCGGCCGACCAATTAGGAAGTGGGCTGGAGTGAGCGGAGACAAATCGGTAGGGTCTGCGGACATAGGTGACATAGGGCGGGAATTTAGGGCGGATTCAGACTGAACTAAAACCGTCTCAAGTTCCTGGTAAGTTAATCTAGCATTACCTACAACCCGTTTTAAATGAAATTTACACGCTTTAATTCCAGCCTCCCACAATCCGCCAAAATGGGGGGAGTAGGGAGGAATGAAGCTGAATTTGATGCCATCATTAGCAGCGAAATCGACTATTTCTTTTGAATTGGTTTTCAAAAATGTGGAAAACTGTTTTTCGGCTCCAACAAAACATTTTCCATTATCTGAGAAAATAACATGAGGCTTGCCTCGTCTACTAATAAAACGTTTAAGTGCTAATAAGTAATCGTCAGTGGAGAGACTCGTAACGAGTTCTAAATGGACGGCTCGTGTGACCATACATATGAACAAACAAATATACGATTTTATAAGTTGAGCTCCTCTCCCCTTTCGATTTAAAATGAAGATTGGCCCGCCATAATCAACAGCCGTGCGAATAAACGGAAACCCAGGCTCTAAGCGATCAGAAATAACATTACCCATGATAGGACTAAGTACTTTACCTTTCATTCGAATACAGGTAACGCATTCCCGAACGATTTTCCTTGCTAAACTCCGCGCACCTAAAGGCCACCAACATTCACGCAGAGTAGATAAGAGTAGCTGTGGTCCGGCATGTAACAGCCGCTTGTGCTCATACTTAAGTAACAACACTGTGAACTTATGTTTACTACACAACAACATAGGATGCTTTTTGTTATAATCGAAACTTGTATTGCACAATCTACCACCGACTCTAATCACTTTCAATTTACTATGTTCGTCTAAAAACACGTTAAGACTAGATATTCGATTATACTGTTTACAATTAGTCTTAATCGGCTTATTGTTTATTAAGTTATCGTAAACGTCCGGGAACGATTGCATCTGTGCGAATCTAACTAGCATGCGACGTGATGCGCCCAGCTCGTCTACTGATAATGAACCGGTTTGGCGGAGTTGTTTACGCTCAGAGTTTATGCGTGAGTTTAATATAAAGCGGAGTACATACGCGCCGATTCTAATTAATTTGATGTATGAAGAACATCTGTCGAAATTAAATAGTTCATCGCGCGAATGGCAAACTAAACTTACGGTTTTCGAACGTAATTCAGGTAACTCGTCAATTACCGTATTTTGAATCGTATTGTCATTAGTAAAATCCGATTTTGGCTCATGCAAAAATGATGGACCGTTCCACCATAACTCACAATCAATTAAATTATCTAAGGTTGCACCTCTAGACAATAAATCACTAGGGTTGTCTTCGCATTTAACGTGTAACCATGTCGCATTACCAGTGAGTTCGTTTATTTGAGTAACGCGATTTTGAACGAACGGCTTCAATAAATGCGGAGACATACCTAACCACGAAATAACTATAGTCGAGTCGCTCCAAAAGAAAACCTTTGTGAACACTAACCTTAAAGAATCCGTAATTTTCTTATAAAGTTTAGCTGCAACGAGCGCGCCTGAAAGTTCAAGTTTTGGGATCGTCAAAGATTTTAGAGGTGAAACTTTACTTTTAGCACACAATAATCTGACAGTAACATCTGAACCCTCCTCATATGTCCGAACATATGCGCACGCACCGTAAGCATGCAACGCTGCATCGGAGAAAAGATGCAGTTCCGTATGTGCAGTGTGTTCACTCCTTACATGACGCGGAATTCGTAAATCGTTTAAACGGCTTAAAGTATTTATAAAACTATTCCACATCGATTTAATGTCATCTGGGACGGGAGTGTCCCAGTCGATACGACTTAACCACAATTTTTGAAGTAAAATTTTGGAAATTATCACCGCAGGCGATAGTAGACCTAACGGATCGTAAATCTGTGAAATAATCGACAGCATAATTCGTTTATTTAAATGTGACGAGTTAGGTAACGGATCGATTTTAGTAGTATAGTACAATTCATCGCGAGAATTGTCCCAACCTACCCCAAGTGTTTTGTTCTGAGTGTGCTCACCTACAAAATGCTCCTTGGACTTATCGTGCGTGACGTCACAGTTAAAAGTCCATTTACGTAAAGGAAAACATCCCGATTGCAGAACGTTATACGTTTTTTGACATACGTCAAGTAAGGTTTGGAAATTGTCATTTCCCGTAATCAAGTCGTCAACAAAAATGTCTTGGTTGATAACGCGCGCGATAACATCGTCATCACATTCCAACGCTAACTGTCGTATACACCGTTGACTTAAATATGGTGCGCTGGTTTGGCCATACGTAACCGTATTAAGTTCATAAACGTGTAATGGCTCGGTAGGTTTTTCACGCCAGAGTATCATTTGCAAGGATCTCTGATCCGGTTGAATTAAAACCTGCCGAAACATTTTTTCAACGTCAGCACAAGCAACGTACTTATATTGACGAAAACGTAATAAAATCGCAAAAATATCGTTTTGAAGAGCTGGTCCCGGCAGCTGAATACTATTTAACGATTTATTCGTAGTAGTGGAAGCGGCACCACTAAAGACCACTAGTAATTTAGTAGTGGCACTCGATTCCCTAAATACACCGTGGTGCGGTTGAAAGTAATTCGGCGCACCATAGTCGGCTACGCGAGTCATATGACCCATTTCTTCGTATTCACGCATGAAATTACAATATAAACGTTTATATTCCGGCAAACGTTCTAGTTTACGTTCTAAGGATAAAAACCGATTTTTAGCTAACGTATAAGAATCGCCTAACGTATCAGCTGATTCTTTGAGCGGCATTCGGACGGAGAAACGACCGTCCTCTTCACGTTTAGTCGTATTGATAAAAATATCCTCACATTTCTGCTCGTCAGCTGTAAGAATATTATCTACCTGAGGGATATCCTCGATTTCCCAGAACTTTCTAAGTTGGGTGTCAATCGTTTGAGTAAAATAACAGTGAACTTGATTATTGATGCGCAAGTTCCGTGTCTCGAGACGACCAGCAACCAACCAACCAAATTTCGAATTTACTAAGTATGGGCCAGTTGGTAACTTAATCTTCTCGTCTTCTATCAGGTCCCAAAATAGTCCTGTACCTATAAGTATATCGATTTCTGAAGGCACATTAAAATCGGGATCCGCTAACTGAATATTTTCAGGAATACGTATATGATCTAAGTCTATGTAATTCGAGGGCAAACTGGACGTTATGCGCGGCAAGACAAAACATGTTATAGACGTAGAAAAATCGTTTATTTTAGATCGAATATTTATATCGCATAATTGATTAGTTTTCGTGACTACTTCTCCGATACCAGAGATCTGAATAGTGGACTGTATATTAGGCGCATTTAATCGATTACGTAACTCTTCGGTAATAAAGCAATGTTCACTCCCATTGTCTAAAAACGCACGACATGTATGGAACTGATTATTAGCATCGGCCACTTCTATTAACGCAGTAGTAAGCAACCGTTGCCCGGGAATGAACTGCCTACCTTCCGCGCCACCTCCGCACTCAGCCATAGGCGCGCGGTCAGCTGATACACAATAGCTAGATGTACTCGGCACTGATAACGGCGTAGCGCTGTGTGCAGGCGCACTCGACGGCCTAACGCACACACTCTCATCGCGAGTACTCTCGACATGCAGTAAACTATTATGTTTTTGTTGGCATTGTTTACACGGACCAAATAAGCAATCATTTAAGGAATGCCCTTCGCGTAAGCAATTGTTACATAGGTTTTTATTACCTACAAAATTTAACCTATCTTGAACAGATAAATTTAAAAACTTAGCACACGTATACAGCGCATGATTCTCGTTACACAACATGCAGTTTCGAAAACGTTTATTATTTAAGGGCTTAGTTTTATTCGAATTAACATTCGCAGTAGCAGAGACACAGCTGACTGCATGCGCAGGCTTGTTCGACGTAAAATTCGGCTTAGTACTAACCGCAGTTGGTGCCTTTGAATGATTCGAGTTTATCATTTCTAACGTATCCGCCCGATTTCTGAGAAACGAAAAGAGATCTTCGAGCTTAAGTTTCTTAGACTCATTATTGACCGACTTATCCGAGATAGACCCTATGTGAGATTCCCACTTACGTTCCGTGGCCGCATCAAGTTTTGACACAATTAAATGAATAATTAACGTATCCCACGAATCGGTAGGTTCATCTAACGTTTTTAAAGCGCGTAAATTACGTAACACAGTGTCTATCAGCCTACGTATTTGAGTCGAAGATTCTTGTTTCAAGGCTGAAATATTGAACAAGGATTTTATGTGGTTATGCACTAAAAGCCTAGGGTTATGAAAACGAATTTCGAGTAATTCCCACGCTTGAACGTAGTTGGCAGCTGTAAATTCTAATGCACTAATTACTTGTAATGCACTACCGCTGAGCGATGATCGAAGGTAATGAAATTTTTGAATCGCGTCGAGATCCGAATGCTTATGAATCATAGTTTCATAGGAATGTTTAAATTCGAGCCAACGATCATACGAACCATCGAACGAGGGCAGCTTAATTTCGGGTAGTTTGAACTTAGAAAGCTGTTTGTTCACGGCATGACCACAACTTGCAATAGTACCGTTATTTGTCTCCACACCATCGATTAAACAATTAGCATTAGCCATAGTACCGAAATATAACTCCTCGAGAGTTTCTACGTATTCGTAATTGGCACACATTTCCGTTTCTGGAGTACAAAGTTCAATTTGGCTTTCAATTTCATTAAAAGTTTTAAAAATCTCTGTAGCTGCCTGCATACGTAATTTTAATTCTGCAATTTGGACTTTAGAAGGAGTCACCGCTAAAAACGAATCTACATATTTTTTAAATTGTGTAAGTCGATCGGCCTTTCAAGTTACCTCTCTGCTTGCGGAGGTCCGAAATTGAGGCCTGACTTTTTCTAGGTGACCCTGATCCAGAAGGAATAGTCAATTTAGCAGCTTCATCCCCCTCACCCATTTCGAAAGATTATGAGAAATTGAAACGACTTACGTGTATAAATCCGAACGGGTGCGGTAGATCACAAAAGCTGTCGCTGCGTGACTTGCGTAACGAGATGCACTGGAATGCACAAAAAAAGCACGGTTTTAGCACAATTCGACTAGGAAAGGAATAGACGGGATTGGTAAACCTGACCGTTCACTGCTGCAGACGCTGCCAAGGTGCTGGTGTCTTCTCGCAAGGGTATTTCGTCTTCCTGACGAGTCGACTTCTCTCGCAGCTATCCGGCTCGAGGATCAAATTATGTGCAGGATTCGGTGGCTTCCAGGGTCCATTCAATGAAGACGTATATTTTAAATCCGTAAAATACTTTTATTTGTAAAAATGGCGTTATATAATGTAAAAAATAGGTATCACGGACATGCGTTTATCGTGCCGTATATCGAGTCGAGTGAGCGAGTAAGAATCCAAACGCGGAGAGGGGCGATCGAAGAGTTGTCGTTGCAGCGGCGCGAGATGGCGCTAGTAGGCGCGTAGACACACAGGTATTCCCTGCTAATCGAATCAGGCTTCAGTTCTTATTCAGTACTTATGAATAAATATTCACATTTAGTGATTCTCGATCAGCGATTGTCTTTCGTGTGTATTTAAATACTACGCGAAAATAAAGCTAGGTATAAATTTGTCTGGAAAAAATATTTCTTAGAATGAAAAGGATGTCGAATGAATTAAGAGAGCTAAGCTCTGACTTCGCGAGAGACATCGTTGACGACCGTATGATTATCTATAAGGGATAATATTGGTCATATTAAAATTATTTAAGAACCAGAAACACTGCTAAATAGTTATACATAGCTAACACTAACAGTTCCAGCTCTTTGTGTGGATAGATTTTCCTTTTGATGTACTTGAGCGTATATTTATACCTCCGTGTACTTGAGCATGATTTGAAGTCAAGCTTCAAAATAGCCCGACGTACTTCCGGAATATATCGAGAGAGAGATTGAGAGAGATATTATATACAATAAGTTCTAAGCATATGTAATTCCTCCACCAAATTGGATACATTAAAATTACTTCTAGTAATTTCCTTTTAAGCCTTTACCTATAGCTTAAATGCCGAACTTAGTGATGAGACAGCCACCTATACATTACTGCAGGTACACTTGAACTGCAACAATTAGCATCCTTATCAGATGAGGTGGGTAGTAACAAAAATATTCTAATAATAGCTGTGAAACTTTTCACGCTATTGTAGAAAAAAAAACAATAGTCATATCCCTTTACTCGAATAAAGGCCTAAGGGATCAGTCAGCTTGCTGGCATTCCCCTAAATTATTTTGATTATTATATTAAAAAGACCTAGGTCTTCTAATATATTGAGATTGTTTAGGCGTTGCGTAAACATTTTAATAAGGAGTTCTAGCAAGGAGGCTGAAGTGCCCTTACTTTCTTACACAGATAAGTAATTACGTATGGCCCAATCTTAGTAATATTTCTCGGGACTGGAGATATACTAAGAGTAATCTACTAAGCCGTAAACTCCTAAATTAGTGGATGTGAATTGACTTCTTCAATATTGAAGAGGAAAATATATATATGTGAATTGACTTCTTCAATATTGAAGAGGAAAATATATATATATATATATATATATATATATATATTCCTCTTCAATATTGAAGAAGTCAATTCACATCCACTAATTTAGGAGTTTACGGCTTAGTAGATTACTCTTAGTATATCTCCAGTCCCGAGAAATATTACTAAGATTGGGCCATACGTAATTACTTATCTGTGTAAGAAAGTAAGGGCACTTCAGCCTCCTTGCTAGAACTCCTTATTAAAATGTTTACGCAACGCCTAAACAATCTCAATATATTAGAAGACCTAGGTCTTTTTAATATAATAATCAAAATAATTTAGGGGAATGCCAGCAAGCTGACTGATCCCTTAGGCCTTTATTCGAGTAAAGGGATATGACTATTGTTTTTTTTTCTACAATAGCGTGAAAAGTTTCACAGCTATTATTAGAATATTTTTGTTACTACCCACCTCATCTGATAAGGATGCTAATTGTTGCAGTTCAAGTGTACCTGCAGTAATGTATAGGTGGCTGTCTCATCACTAAGTTCGGCATTTAAGCAATAGGTAAAGGCTTAAAAGGAAATTACTAGAAGTAATTTTAATGTATCCAATTTGGTGGAGGAATTACATATGCTTAGAACTTATTGTATATAATATCTCTCTCAATCTCTCTCTCGATATATTCCGGAAGTACGTCGGGCTATTTTGAAGCTTGACTTCAAATCATGCTCAAGTACACGGAGGTATAAATATACGCTCAAGTACATCAAAAGGAAAATCTATCCACACAAAGAGCTGGAACTGTTAGTGTTAGCTATGTATAACTATTTAGCAGTGTTTCTGGTTCTTAAATAATTTTAATATGACCAATATTATCCCTTATAGATAATCATACGGTCGTCAACGATGTCTCTCGCGAAGTCAGAGCTTAGCTCTCTTAATTCATTCGACATCCTTTTCATTCTAAGAAATATTTTTTCCAGACAAATTTATACCTAGCTTTATTTTCGCGTAGTATTTAAATACACACGAAAGACAATCGCTGATCGAGAATCACTAAATGTGAATATTTATTCATAAGTACTGAATAAGAACTGAAGCCTGATTCGATTAGCAGGGAATACCTGTGTGTCTACGCGCCTACTAGCGCCATCTCGCGCCGCTGCAACGACAACTCTTCGATCGCCCCTCTCCGCGTTTGGATTCTTACTCGCTCACTCGACTCGATATACGGCACGATAAACGCATGTCCGTGATACCTATTTTTTACATTATATAACGCCATTTTTACAAATAAAAGTATTTTACGGATTTAAAATATACGTCTTCATTGAATGGACCCTGGAAGCCACCGAATCCTGCACATAATTTGATCCTCGAGCCGGATAGCTGCGAGAGAAGTCGACTCGTCAGGAAGACGAAATACCCTTGCGAGAAGACACCAGCACCTTGGCAGCGTCTGCAGCAGTGAACGGTCAGGTTTACCAATCCCGTCTATTCCTTTCCTAGTCGAATTGTGCTAAAACCGTGCTTTTTTTGTGCATTCCAGTGCATCTCGTTACGCAAGTCACGCAGCGACAGCTTTTGTGATCTACCGCACCCGTTCGGATTTATACACGTAAGTCGTTTCAATTTCTCATAATCTTTCGAAATGGGTGAGGGGGATGAAGCTGCTAAATTGACTATTCCTTCTGGATCAGGGTCACCTAGAAAAAGTCAGGCCTCAATTTCGGACCTCCGCAAGCAGAGAGGTAACTTGAAAGGCCGACTTACACAATTTAAAAAATATGTAGATTCGTTTTTAGCGGTGACTCCTTCTAAAGTCCAAATTGCAGAATTAAAATTACGTATGCAGGCAGCTACAGAGATTTTTAAAACTTTTAATGAAATTGAAAGCCAAATTGAACTTTGTACTCCAGAAACGGAAATGTGTGCCAATTACGAATACGTAGAAACTCTCGAGGAGTTATATTTCGGTACTATGGCTAATGCTAATTGTTTAATCGATGGTGTGGAGACAAATAACGGTACTATTGCAAGTTGTGGTCATGCCGTGAACAAACAGCTTTCTAAGTTCAAACTACCCGAAATTAAGCTGCCCTCGTTCGATGGTTCGTATGATCGTTGGCTCGAATTTAAACATTCCTATGAAACTATGATTCATAAGCATTCGGATCTCGACGCGATTCAAAAATTTCATTACCTTCGATCATCGCTCAGCGGTAGTGCATTACAAGTAATTAGTGACTGGAGATATACTAAGAGTAATCTACTAAGCCGTAAACTCCTAAATTAGTGGATGTGAATTGACTTCTTCAATATTGAAGAGGAAAATATATATATATATATATATATATATATATATATATTTTTTTTTTTAATTAGCCTAAAGTAGTGTCCCACTGCTGGGCAAAGGCCTCTCCCGCTGTTTTCCATAACTCTCGGTCCCCCGCTTTTTCCGGCCAGGTGCTGAGGAAAGCATCCAAATCGTTCCGCCATCTCTGTTTGGGCCTGCCCCGTCCGCGCCTCTTTTGCGGCATCCATTTGGTGGCTACACATGCCCACCTATCCGAATGCATGCGGCAGACGTGACCGGCCCAGTCCCACTTAAGTCTGGCGGTCTTCTTGCCCACGTCAGCTATGCGTGTTTTGGAGCGCAGCGTAGTGTTCCGGATACGATCCATCCTGTTGACACCTAGGATGCTGCGCTCCATTGCTCGCTGGCATACCTTCAATTTGGACTTCTGACTCTCGGTGAGCGACCATGTTTGAGCACCGTAGGTTAGGACAGGCAGAATACACATGTCAACGAGTTTGCGCTTCAGCGACATTGGAAGGTCACCCTTCATTAGCTCCTTCATGGACCAGTAGCTCTTCCAGGCATTCTGAACACGGCGCTCAATTTCCTTGTCTTGCCTGTCGCTGAAAGAGACTAACTGGCCCAAGTAGATATACTCGTTGACATACTGTATGATCTGCCCGTCTACCTCAACCCTACGTTTCGTGCTATTGGTCATGACCTGAGTCTTTGCGCGATTCATTGAAAGTCCAACTTGAAGGCTTGCGTTGCTCAGTTCTTGGAGCATAAGCTGTAGTTCATCGGCTGAAGAGGCGAAGAGAACAATGTCGTCAGCAAAGCGAAGGTTTGACAACCTTCTGTCTCCGACGACTATTCCCTTTTCCTCCCAAGAAACCGCCAGACACTTAAAAACTTCTTCGAGTGTGCTCGTAAAAAGTTTTGGAGATAGTGGGTCCCCTTGCTTGACGCCACGCTGTACTCGAAATGATGGACCGGAATATTGAAGTTTGATGTCTGCTGTACTATTACTATAAATGGTTTTGATTAGATTGATGTAAGTTGGATCGATGTTTTGGTTTTTTAGGGCGGTAATTATGGAAGGATGGGTAATACTGTCAAAAGCCTTGGTGTAATCGATAAATGCTAAATATAGAGGGATTTTAAATTCGGTGCATTTTTCAACAATTTGGTTAACTGCTACTAAGCCGTAAACTCCTAAATTAGTGGATGTGAATTGACTTCTTCAATATTGAAGAGGAAAATATATATATGTGAATTGACTTCTTCAATATTGAAGAGGAAAATATATATATATATATATATATATATATTCCTCTTCAATATTGAAGAAGTCAATTCACATCCACTAATTTAGGAGTTTACGGCTTAGTAGATTACTCTTAGTATATCTCCAGTCCCGAGAAATATTACTAAGATTGGGCCATACGTAATTACTTATCTGTGTAAGAAAGTAAGGGCACTTCAGCCTCCTTGCTAGAACTCCTTATTAAAATGTTTACGCAACGCCTAAACAATCTCAATATATTAGAAGACCTAGGTCTTTTTAATATAATAATCAAAATAATTTAGGGGAATGCCAGCAAGCTGACTGATCCCTTAGGCCTTTATTCGAGTAAAGGGATATGACTATTGTTTTTTTTCTACAATAGCGTGAAAAGTTTCACAGCTATTATTAGAATATTTTTGTTACTACCCACCTCATCTGATAAGGATGCTAATTGTTGCAGTTCAAGTGTACCTGCAGTAATGTATAGGTGGCTGTCTCATCACTAAGTTCGGCATTTAAGCTATAGGTAAAGGCTTAAAAGGAAATTACTAGAAGTAATTTTAATGTATCCAATTTGGTGGAGGAATTACATATGCTTAGAACTTATTGTATATAATATCTCTCTCAATCTCTCTCTCGATATATTCCGGAAGTACGTCGGGCTATTTTGAAGCTTGACTTCAAATCATGCTCAAGTACACGGAGGTATAAATATACGCTCAAGTACATCAAAAGGAAAATCTATCCACACAAAGAGCTGGAACTGTTAGTGTTAGCTATGTATAACTATTTAGCAGTGTTTCTGGTTCTTAAATAATTTTAATATGACCAATATTATCCCTTATAGATAATCATACGGTCGTCAACGATGTCTCTCGCGAAGTCAGAGCTTAGCTCTCTTAATTCATTCGACATCCTTTTCATTCTAAGAAATATTTTTTCCAGACAAATTTATACCTAGCTTTATTTTCGCGTAGTATTTAAATACACACGAAAGACAATCGCTGATCGAGAATCACTAAATGTGAATATTTATTCATAAGTACTGAATAAGAACTGAAGCCTGATTCGATTAGCAGGGAATACCTGTGTGTCTACGCGCCTACTAGCGCCATCTCGCGCCGCTGCAACGACAACTCTTCGATCGCCCCTCTCCGCGTTTGGATTCTTACTCGCTCACTCGACTCGATATACGGCACGATAAACGCATGTCCGTGATACCTATTTTTTACATTATATAACGCCATTTTTACAAATAAAAGTATTTTACGGATTTAAAATATACGTCTTCATTGAATGGACCCTGGAAGCCACCGAATCCTGCACATAATTTGATCCTCGAGCCGGATAGCTGCGAGAGAAGTCGACTCGTCAGGAAGACGAAATACCCTTGCGAGAAGACACCAGCACCTTGGCAGCGTCTGCAGCAGTGAACGGTCAGGTTTACCAATCCCGTCTATTCCTTTCCTAGTCGAATTGTGCTAAAACCGTGCTTTTTTTGTGCATTCCAGTGCATCTCGTTACGCAAGTCACGCAGCGACAGCTTTTGTGATCTACCGCACCCGTTCGGATTTATACACGTAAGTCGTTTCAATTTCTCATAATCTTTCGAAATGGGTGAGGGGGATGAAGCTGCTAAATTGACTATTCCTTCTGGATCAGGGTCACCTAGAAAAAGTCAGGCCTCAATTTCGGACCTCCGCAAGCAGAGAGGTAACTTGAAAGGCCGACTTACACAATTTAAAAAATATGTAGATTCGTTTTTAGCGGTGACTCCTTCTAAAGTCCAAATTGCAGAATTAAAATTACGTATGCAGGCAGCTACAGAGATTTTTAAAACTTTTAATGAAATTGAAAGCCAAATTGAACTTTGTACTCCAGAAACGGAAATGTGTGCCAATTACGAATACGTAGAAACTCTCGAGGAGTTATATTTCGGTACTATGGCTAATGCTAATTGTTTAATCGATGGTGTGGAGACAAATAACGGTACTATTGCAAGTTGTGGTCATGCCGTGAACAAACAGCTTTCTAAGTTCAAACTACCCGAAATTAAGCTGCCCTCGTTCGATGGTTCGTATGATCGTTGGCTCGAATTTAAACATTCCTATGAAACTATGATTCATAAGCATTCGGATCTCGACGCGATTCAAAAATTTCATTACCTTCGATCATCGCTCAGCGGTAGTGCATTACAAGTAATTAGTGACTGGAGATATACTAAGAGTAATCTACTAAGCCGTAAACTCCTAAATTAGTGGATGTGAATTGACTTCTTCAATATTGAAGAGGAAAATATATATATATATATATATATATATATATATATATATATTTTTTTTTTTTAATTAGCCTAAAGTAGTGTCCCACTGCTGGGCAAAGGCCTCTCCCGCTGTTTTCCATAACTCTCGGTCCCCCGCTTTTTCCGGCCAGGTGCTGAGGAAAGCATCCAAATCGTTCCGCCATCTCTGTTTGGGCCTGCCCCGTCCGCGCCTCTTTTGCGGCATCCATTTGGTGGCTACACATGCCCACCTATCCGAATGCATGCGGCAGACGTGACCGGCCCAGTCCCACTTAAGTCTGGCGGTCTTCTTGCCCACGTCAGCTATGCGTGTTTTGGAGCGCAGCGTAGTGTTCCGGATACGATCCATCCTGTTGACACCTAGGATGCTGCGCTCCATTGCTCGCTGGCATACCTTCAATTTGGACTTCTGACTCTCGGTGAGCGACCATGTTTGAGCACCGTAGGTTAGGACAGGCAGAATACACATGTCAACGAGTTTGCGCTTCAGCGACATTGGAAGGTCACCCTTCATTAGCTCCTTCATGGACCAGTAGCTCTTCCAGGCATTCTGAACACGGCGCTCAATTTCCTTGTCTTGCCTGTCGCTGAAAGAGACTAACTGGCCCAAGTAGATATACTCGTTGACATACTGTATGATCTGCCCGTCTACCTCAACCCTACGTTTCGTGCTATTGGTCATGACCTGAGTCTTTGCGCGATTCATTGAAAGTCCAACTTGAAGGCTTGCGTTGCTCAGTTCTTGGAGCATAAGCTGTAGTTCATCGGCTGAAGAGGCGAAGAGAACAATGTCGTCAGCAAAGCGAAGGTTTGACAACCTTCTGTCTCCGACGACTATTCCCTTTTCCTCCCAAGAAACCGCCAGACACTTAAAAACTTCTTCGAGTGTGCTCGTAAAAAGTTTTGGAGATAGTGGGTCCCCTTGCTTGACGCCACGCTGTACTCGAAATGATGGACCGGAATATTGAAGTTTGATGTCTGCTGTACTATTACTATAAATGGTTTTGATTAGATTGATGTAAGTTGGATCGATGTTTTGGTTTTTTAGGGCGGTAATTATGGAAGGATGGGTAATACTGTCAAAAGCCTTGGTGTAATCGATAAATGCTAAATATAGAGGGATTTTAAATTCGGTGCATTTTTCAACAATTTGGTTAACTGCGTGTAGATGATCTATTGTAGAAAATCCAGGGCGAAAGCCCGCTTGACTGGGAGGCTGTAGTCGGTCGAGTTGCCCAGCAATGCGACCCTCAATTACCTTTATAAATGCTTTGTAGACGTGAGACACCAGGCTTATAGGTCGATAATTGCCTACGTCGCTTTTATCGCCTTTTTTGTGTAGCAGTATGATACTAGAATGAAGCAGTTTTGGAGGAATTTGGCCTGTTCTTAAAATACTATTGAATAGTTTGCATAGGGGTCGTAAAAGATTTTGTTTTCAAAAAACGAGCGCTTCAGTGCTTATCCCATCGATCCCGGGGCTCCTATCGAGTTTCATTGTGGACAACACCTTCGCAACTTCGTCACTTGTTACAGGAGGAATAGTATCAGGGCAGAAGTATTCGCCTGGACTAAGTACAAGTGAATTGTGTGGGTCTGCATAAAGAGAAGTATAAAATTGTGTGCATATGTCCATAATTTTGTTTCTATTGCAATGTTTATTACCTTTTCCATCTTTTAGACTTGAGATCCATGTTTTTCCTCTTGTAATTCCGTTTCTAGCTACCCTGAGGGATTTGTTTTTGAGTAGTGCTGTTTTAACTAAATTTGTGTTGTAGTTTCGAATATCAGTGCGGATACTGCGTTTAGTTTTTCTGTCTAATGCACGGTATTCAGCTGAGCCCATTTCCAATGTAGTTCGTTTTTCTATTAAATTTATAGTCTTGGTAGACAATACTGTATGTTTTTTGGCGGGAGCTGTGACTTTATTACTTGCTGTCTTAATTGCGTCTATAATATTGCTGTACTGGGTCTCTGTATCGCATTCATCTATCTTCAACGAGCTGAATTTGTTTTGAAGTTCTAAGTTGAATCGGTCATAGTTAGCTGCTAATGTGTTTCTGTCAAATTTTTTGAAGCGTTTTAGAAATATGTTCTTACGAAGTATTTTGAAATTGAATTTTATCGTAGTCCGGAGTGGTCGGTGGTCTGAACTGAAATTAATTTTGTTTAGAGTACCTACATTCTTGATTATGTCGTTGTTAGACGCTAGTACAAAATCTATTTCATTTTTGGTTAGCCCATCAGGTGATACCCAGGTCCATCGGCGATGTGGTTTCTTGAGAAAGAAGCTATTACAAACCTTCAGACTTTGACCAAACGCGAACTGGATTAGACGGGAACCACGTGTGTTTCGGTCTCCCAACCCGTATGGCCCTAGGATTTGGTCGTTATCCAGGTCGTGTCTGAGACCTATCTTGGCGTTGAAGTCGCCGAGGATAATGTTCCATGATCCTCGATGATCGTCGCAGGCCTTATTGAGAAGGTCGTAAAATTCTTCTACCTCGTCGTCGCAGTACGCAGATGTAGGTGCGTATACCTGTATCACCGTTAGGATTTGCTTTGGTGTTAACTGTAATTTTAGAATTGCGATCCTGTCAGAGTAACTACAAAATTCTACTATATTATTCTTCCACTTCTTAGCCACCAGGAACCCCACACCGCCCTGTCCGCTGGTATTTCCAAAGTGGTAGAATAAACAACTATTTCTTTCTTCTATCTCTTCGCCCGGTCGTCTCACCTCTGACAAGCCTACAATATCCCATTTAATACTTTCAAGAGCGTTCTCCAGCTCTATCAGTCGCTCATCTTTTAACAGGGTCCGGACGTTATATGTTAGAATATTAAGTGTTTCGGTATCCGTTTTGCGTGCCAAGGTCGTCTGGTTTGTGATGGGTGTCCTCGCTCGGGGATTCTTAGCACCCCTGGCTCTGGGGATGCTTTCCCCAGCACCGCCGAGCACTCGGGGCCTATTCGGGGAGTTGTACTTCATGGGGAGGGTTGGACCTTAATCCCACCACGCTGGTCCAGTGCGGGTTGGTGGGTCGCCAGTTATGCCTCGTTTGCTATTTCGCAGGGTGCACCGCGGGCAGGGGAGGTTGGCTTGGGTTCCGTGAGATGATGCATGGAACCCCTTACACCACTTATATATATATATATATATTTCCGGTAATGAGCCATAATCGGAATCATACTAGATACCTACGTAAAGAACTTAAATCCACTAAAGTAGTTGAAATGTGTAACATTCTTATTATTAATAAGTTATTAATCTTAGCCGATATGCGGTGATCTTCCATTTTGAAATGATCACCAGTATCAATGTTATCTAATTTATTTTTAAATTAGTAAAGAGCATTTGCTTTCATCAGAACCCTCATAATAAAATTGAAATCTTGCGCAATGTAAGTTGTATTTGTACCTTAACTGCAGCAGATTAGAATAGCCAACCTTTTGTTGTCCTTTTCTTTGAAAGGCCAATTTATTTGGGGTTCATATTTAGAATAACCTGCCTTTTAAAAGGTATGCATTTCAGTTTCCAAACTACTCCAGAATAACTTCATTTGAAGATATTTTGATACAACCAGTTTTTTCTATACTAACATGATATTATATCAGTGTTATGTATCTTATGTACCTAGCTGGTTATTGGATTATATTTGAGGAGTAGCACGGGTCTCGCCCTGGCTCACTGGTTGTGGGCCGTTGCGTATCCCTCAGACCTGCACCCCCCCCCCCTTTCCGACTGGTAGGGAGGGTCCTGATCCTGACCCAGGGAGGGCTCGGAAACTGAAAATTAAGGCATAGCCGTACACATTACGGCAGGTAGGTACAGACTTTTAAAGCTCCTTTTCGCTCCGGGAGTTGACTTCCGGACGAAAGCTTATTCCTTTCTTTATATTGAAAAGTATTCAAGAAAGGGTTGGTACTTTTAGAATGGACCTCTCGAAAGTGCCAATCTAACAAATTACGACAACTGTCGTTTAAATATTATGTGATTGCCTATTGCAATAATACTAGTTTTAATGCCATATCCTGCACCGATAAAAACGTTTATTGCAATTCCGAATCACAATAGTAATTCTTGTAGAATTCACGCAATTAGTTTTGGTGCTCGAAGTAATATGCAATCATTAGGACAAGATATTCTTGAGATATCTTTTAGTTAACCCTCACAGTCTCATTGTAACCATAGTGAGACCCAATTGTTATATTATCCAAAACTAGATATTTCACTTTGTTCCTTCCTAAGGAAACAGTTCAGAGACCCAAATGGGCACTCTAGGCCATTTCTGAGCTAGGGCTGTACTCGCAGGACCTAGAACAGGATTTTTGGGTCTCCAGATACAGCCTGTGCTGGCATCTGTGACCTCCTTGTTGCTAAGCGGATTCTAGACTCGCAAAACTAGCAACTCATGTGGGTTTTTGGAACCATTTCGGCTTCCAGTACCTCTTGTTTTTTGAAAGTCAAGACTTTCTTTAAATAAAACAAAAGATCCGATCATTTTTTAGTTTTTCTATAACTAAAATGAATATAATATCAAAAGAGGGTAGATTATTTGCCCAACAGAATGTGCAATTGCACGTTTTTCTTAATTTTATCTCTCGGATAAAACTAAGATAGTAGTATATTTAACATATCAACATGTATTCATAATAGAATCGACATGTCTTACATGTTTAATGCCTTCGTGTTGACTCACGGTCAACCCCCAGGCTTGCATTAGTGTTAACTCACGGTTAACATAGAATCGCCATGGCTTACGTGTTTAATACCTTCGTGTTGACTCACGGTCAACCCCCAGGCTTGCCTTCGTGTTAACTCACGGTTAACATAGAATCGCCATGGCTTACGTGTTTAATACCTTCGTGTTGACTCACGGTCAACCCCCAGGCTTGCCTTCGTGTTAACTCACGGTTAACCCCCCGGCGGTAAGCGGCGGAAGCGCTACGTTTGATAACATTTGCGCGAAACATTACGAATTAAAAAACGACTATTTGTCGATTAAGAATCGTAATGAAAACACTAATTAGAAAGTATAATTACTCACGTAAATGTTCATCTGATGATGAAACTATGTAAGTATAATAGTCCACAAAACTTTTTCAACTTTCATTGAAGTTGATATATGTACACCACTTTTCTTGGTTAAGGTTGCTACCTTTTGGCACTTTTGCCAACCAAGGTTTCTTTTGCGGGTACGGTAGTGGACGCGTGCTTCTGTTGCCGTGCACGAAAAAGTAATGAGGTTAATCCAAGATGGCTGATACCGCCTGGGAAGGGTTGGAGTCAATGCAAATACTTATTTTTTTATAAATCTCTAAAATAAGCGTGCATAGGTTGCCAGTAACATAAAGTATACTACATGGTTAACGTTATAATTATATCGAACAATGAAGCGAAGAAATATAATATATCCCAATACAAAATTACAAATACAAACGTCAATCAAATCGTCCAAATCGAATAGGGCCTATATAGGTGTAACGATTTTGCTTCGATTCGTCGTTGTGATATGTCAACCAACGCGCACACATTCGTGCTTAGAGCTTTAAACCAAACGGAGTAGCCATTGACAGGCGTTCCCCTCTGCCGAATGAGTATGACCAGTGGTCATACTCATTGTATGGACTGACGTTAAATTGCCGTTTGCCGACGCCGCAACATTTATATAAGGGATTTCGATACGCTGCCGTCTAGTTGCAGTCGGCAGCAAAAGTAGGTAAGCGGGTAGGGTGTTCAAAATGACCTGGACGCGACTTTATTGTTAAGAGAATAAGAGCGCGCGTCGTGTAGGTCATTTTGAACATCCCACCCGCTTAGCTTCTTCTGCTGCTGACTGTAGGTGCAACCCATAGAGATAAAATGGCGCTCGCTGGCGCTCGCTTAAAGAGACACGAAGTGCGCAATAGCGCATATGAACATTCCACTAGTGCGAAAGAGATACACAAGTGTTCCAACTTTTGACTTTCAGAAAACACCACAAACACCACCGTCGCGACAGCTCATATTTTATCGCGTAAAATATCAAACAATCCAGAACAAAATCACTTGAAATGAAAAAGTAGAAACATGGTATCGTATTGTGTACCTGATTCCAACATTAAACACAAGAAAAACCCAGGAAATTACTCATTTCACAGGCAAATATGATATTCCGATCGATGTCTTTGAGACCATATTTTACCGAATTAGCAAAGTAAATCTTGAAAGTAAGCACTAGATACAATAGAATATTAGTGTTTCTTTCTTTGTGTGGTAATATTTTATCATTAAAGTTAATATTCAAGATTATTTTGTGTAAAAATTGAAACTGTTATTCTACGCTAGGGATTGACAAAACGTCATAGGTCTTATATCGATATCTGTTCGATAAAAAATACTGCCGATATCCACGTTGAAGTTCAAAAGCGAAAAATTGCACCTGTTGCAATGGACAATCAACGGTATTTTAGACGCTAGGCCGTAAGTTGGGGTTTAAAGTGGTTAATGCGTCAAGCTCAGGCTTAATTATATAATAAGTCATCAAATTAAGTATTGAACATTTTATAACTTCAACAAAAAAAATACATTATTATTTTACTAATCCTGTGCCACCCGCAGACCGGACCCGCGGTGGCACAGGACCGGTCATTGTGGCGTTCAGTGGGGGAGGCCTATGTCCAGCAGTGGACGTCTTTCGGCTGAAATGATGATGATGATGATGATTTTACTAATTCTAACATGACGTTTAGCGTAAAATATGAATATAAATTTGGGTACATCTTATCGATAAAAAGTCAAATGTCGATAGATAATTAACCTGTTGTACTTGGCTGCACTATTTTTACACTCACATAGACAATTTACCTACACACTTGCATTTCTTTTTTTGTTACACTTTTGATCATTGTCAATGGATCTATACTATACTAGATCTGTGGTGCAACCCGTGCAACTAGTCGCGCTACCTGAGACCAGTTTTATAAAGCTGTATCTGTAGTTCCTACAAAGCTACAAGTTACAATTTACAAGCGGAAATCTCTTTCTAACACATAGGGTTAGAAAGAGTTCCGCTTGTAAATTGTAATTTGTAGCTTTATAAAACTGGCCTCTGGACACTGGCAAAATTGTCCCAATGGACAGATGACATGCAGCTGAACTGAACTGACATTGCATTGACAATTTGATTTGACATTGACACGCACTGACGACACAAACGCGTTGTAAATCTAAATTTCGTAAACTCAAGTCAATAAACGAAACGAAATAAGATAACCAAAGGTAAAGAAATAAGTAATCTTTACTTAAGAGATTAAAGCATCTTCTTTCAAATTATTTCGCATTATGTCCGGCACTAATAAGAAGTAAGTAATAATAGTCATTTGAAATATCTGTATTTGTAATTGTAACATTTTATGGGTTTCTTGCCTGCCAAATAAAGAATTTATTATTATTATTATTTATTATTTCTTGCCAGATTCTCACGAAAAAGCAATCTAACTTTTAGTAAAACCCACTATAATAATGACCGAAGTGAGAATAAGACTCAAAAGTACCGTCAGCATAACAACACTTATAAATGTTGTTAATAAAAGTCATGAAGTTTTCAATAATACAATAATGAAAATAATACAATACCGGCCAATAATAATATAACATTTGTGTTTTTTTTTTGTATGAGCTTGTATAGTGTGAACAATGTGTTATAAATTTGCTCAATCCCAGTTCGATTGTGACTTAATTAACATTGTATGTGAATGACTTTAGTGAAAGTTTGCATGGGCACTTTATGCTTTCACCTAAGGCTGCCATCCGTCCGGGTTTCCCCTGATTTGTCCTAGTTTGGAGGCCGTCCGGGGTGCGTCCGGGGGGGGTTTTCAATAAGTGTCCGGGAACACACTTTTTATGTGAGGGAACAACCCATTGAATTTAATTATTTAGTGCCATTATTGATTTGGACACGTCTGGGGAAAAAATGCGATTTACGCCAAATGTCCGGGTTCGGCGAATTTAGAGATGGCAGCCCTTACTTTCACCTAAAGAAAGATATATTGTGTTGTTTGAGGAAGTACTAATGAGACCTTATTCTGTGGACTGACACATGGTTTTTGTTATACTATCTATGTATAAATGGTGTACAAACTTGTTGTGGTGCATAAATATGTGGTACAACATAACATAGAGATAAATTTCTTTTTGAAGATTACAGTGTCACTGGTGCATTACTGTTACTCATTAAAATGTCAGTCCCTCAGTCCATTCTTCAGAACTCAGGGCACTTGAACTTTTGATTAATTAAGTATTTTCATTTTATATAATTTGCAGGTATGGACTTATATTACCAGATAAGGCTAAGCCAAATAAACCAATATTTGAAGCATCCAAGAATGTGTTTGGCAATGACTCTGAATCTGATGAGGAGTCTAGCAGCAAGCCATTATTGAGACCTAGTCACAACATAAATCGTCAGGTAAGGGTATTTTACACTGTCATTTTTCACTTTTCTCAAATTTAAAATTGAACATTGTCATAGTGACATTAAGTCTTAACCCCTCATATGTTTAGACACGGATCCGTGCATGGGCAATTTAATCTATAATTTTTAATGTCAAGGTCACTTTTTCAATGATCAAATTTGACAGGCGGCATACAATTGGTTACTTTAACTAGCTTGGAAATATAACTTAGAACTCTGTAATATTGGGCGAGAAACGCAACCATTGTTATGTACAAATGTAAAATTTTGTTCAGGTGGGGGCACTTCCTTCACAAAAAATCTTGCAGTCCGCCCATATGCCCCCCATAGTATGCAAAACTTGCGTGTCAGGTGGGGGCAAACTTGCGTGTCAGGTGGGGGCCCCTGTCCCCCCCCCCCCTGGATTCGCCCCTGAGTATACCTTAGTAATGCCTTAGCATTGGGTGCTAGTTTTAAATTTCGAGGACATTTTCGATTATAGGAACATCATGGTATTCATGGTGATGATTATGTTATTAAAAATGGTCAACATTTTGAGAGAGTGACCTGACACCTGAACAAAATCCTGGATCCAGGCCTGGGTATACTAAGGTATATCCTACTCATAAGAGGAACAGTAATATAATTTTCACCTCAGCAGTTCGAACAAGCCTACTTTCCTCACTCCCTGGAGTGACGAAAGTGCGACTTTCATCACTCTAGGGAGTGACGAAAGTTGCCACTTTCGTCCCTCCCTAGAGATCCCTCGCTACGCTCAAGATTCAAACTTAGAATCACCTGCTTCACTCGTGATTCAATTATAGAATATTTCGCTTACTCGGGACTTAAAATCAACACTTTCCTATCTTGTTGCACAAATAACTATTTAGTCGAGGCAGATTATGTACAACTTATTATACATTTTGCACAGCCATTTGATAATTTTTATGTTTGTTTTATGACAAGTTTAGTTTAAGCATGTTTCCAGATTAAAATGAGTTATAATTTGTGAAAGCTATATTTATATCAAAATTAAGGTGTAATTGTGTATTACATACATTATTTCAGGCAAAGATTACCCAAAGTAAGGCAATGGAAGAGGATCCTACAATATACCAGTACGACGAAATATATGATTCAATGGCTAACAAGAAGGAGGAGACAAAACAGAAGGCAAAGGAAATTAAACAACCAAAGTATATCGAAAACTTGCTAAAAACTGCCAATAAAAGGAAATTGGAAAACGAACGCAGAATTGAAAGACAGGTATCCTAACTAAATTCAGTTTTTAAAATGAAAACAGATTTTACTCTTATAATACTTAGTTAATTTTCAAAATGGTGTGTTTTAAAACACATGTGTGTACGTACATTAGTTAAGTTTAATTTATAAGTTTATAACTATCATTAACTTTTGAGTAACGGTTGGTGCAAATAACATAAAAATTTGAAGACTCTTTGAGCTCTCGGGCCTCAATAGTAATTTCGCCGGGTCATTATCAGTTAATGATCGGGCGCAATTACTATACTATACACACTATTACCTAGATTTTTATATATTTCAGGTTCAAAAAGAAAGAGAAAAAGAAGGTGACGAGTTTAAGGACAAGGAGGTGTTCGTGACTTCAGCATATAAGAAGAAATTGGAAGATTTGCGTTTAGAGGAGGAGAAAGAACAACGTGAAGAATATTTGGAAAAAATTGGTGATGTTACGAAGCAGAGAGATCTAGGTAACAAAACAATATTTATATGATATAAAAGGTTTATATAGTCTTCCCCCGCATAAAAAAGAACATGCGTGGGTAGTATGATTTGTAGTCTAATTTTAGAAAAATAAATATACAGTTTTTTTGTATGCTTTGGTTATCATCATTGATTTAATATGACTTGCATGGATAACTGATTACTCTTTTATTATTGCAGGAGGTTTTTATCGTCACTTATATGAGCAGAAGTTAGGTTCAGACAAAGTTTTAGATAAACCAACGGAAACAAAGGACAGTCATGCAGAAGAGACGTTTAAAAGTCGACGTAAACATACAACTGAAGATAATGAACATGCAACAAAGAAAAGGTCTTATCGAAAAAGAAAGATATCAGCAGAAAATGAAGGAAATCTGTCCGAGGGTGAAATTGTGGATTCTGACGATGAAATCAACCGCGTGAATCTTGCTGATATAAGGTCTTCTAAGAAAGCAAAACAAATCGAAGAAAATATAGACGCAGACTCCGATTTTTCAATTGATTCTACAAGCGAAGATGAAAATACAAATGAGACAGAAAGTAAAGCATCTAAAAAAACAAAGAAAAAGGCGGAAAAGCAGGATAATGACAAGAACAGAGCTGATAATCCTGAAGAGAATACACCGCCAAAGCAAGTGGAAGAAGTTAAAGAGAAGATAGTTGAGACTAAATCAGAGGAGACCAAACCACCTAAACCCAAAATAGATATTTGGAAGAAAAGAACTGTGGGTGAAGTATTTGAGCAAGCTTTGAAAAGGTATTATGAAAGAAAAGCTGCTAAGGGTTAAGTCTTTATTTTTATTATACTTATTAACTAGGGTCGTAAAAAATCATGTCCGGGATCTGTATCTTCATTTGAGATATAGTTTGTCATACCACGACGTAATGTGCTTTGCAGTGTACTGAAAGTAAGAAAAATATAATATTTATAGTAAATAAATCCGAATTTCTGTTTGTC
Source organism: Pammene fasciana (assembly GCA_911728535.1). Classification (NCBI taxonomy): domain Eukaryota; kingdom Metazoa; phylum Arthropoda; class Insecta; order Lepidoptera; family Tortricidae; genus Pammene; species Pammene fasciana. Next base: position 11,422,782 of record OU452276.1, on the reverse strand, counting down.
TTTAATAAGATACTATTATTATTTACCTATTTGCTATACTTGCCACTGGAGCCTCTAGCTCTTTGGATTTATTATTTATTTATTTTGCAATAGACAGACCTATGTCTATCTCTGTTGATACTATTATCAAAAACATTTGAAAGTTTCCAATGTTTCCATGGCTACAGCAAGTTGATGTGATGATACATATTTGAAGAAAAAGCTGAAGTCGTTTGAAAGCTTTGCGTGTCTTCATTTATTACTATCACATGATGAGTGAAATGGTTATTTTTGAACTTACCTATAAATTCTGAGACTGGATCATTTTCCCCTTCCGCGCGCATTGTGCCCGTGATCTCTTCATTCTCAACCATTGGCAACACCAGTTGGACGAACTCGGGCGTATACGGCGGTGCTATTGCATCTAAAACCTGCGCATAATAATAATCATTATTACTTGTTGCTCGCGTCATCGTTAGGGAGGAAATTTTGTGTGTTTTTGTAAAACTACAAAACTAGCTAACCACACTCTTCTAAGGGCTGAATTTTGCTATATCTCTCTTTTGCTATAAATCGACCGTAGACTATAGACTTTACACTATATATGAATGAAACCATAGAGTTTTATTGCGCCGTGGTCGTCCACGGAAAAGTATAAAAACGACCAATGTCTACGCACGAAGATGCAATTGTTACACTTGCTTGAAACTGTTCAGTCTTTCCCGAAAACTATGAACCCCGTTTAACTTTTTTAGGGATTGTTTTTTTTTCTAATTGACTCCATATTACTTGCACAGTCGCCATCACATATATCGGAGCGGCCAAGGCGGTCGCAATAGAACATTACGTAATTTTACGTCTTCTCCAGGGTGTGAAGTGAGATTTGCCGCCGCGCCCTAGCCTAGGGCGGTAAATCTCACTTAGCGCCCAGAGTGACGTAAATATCTGAACAAGGTCAAGGTGATAAAGTCAAGGTGTCAAGTGCCTCTATTGTCAAGGTGATAAAGTCCATGTACAGATATGTTTGATTACTGGCCGCTTCGATGTATTTGATGGCGACTAAGCTGTACTTACACATTAAAAACTATATATAACCCACCTCTGTGATGAAGTATCTTATGAGGGAGATGTCAGTGTCGCCTCTCTGCCAACACTGCTTGATGTAGCGCAGCACCGGCACCACGCAGCCGCGGCTCAGCAGGTTCACCATACGATCCAGGAGCATCTTCTTCAACTCGAGCTGTTACAATACATTATATAACCCACCTCTGTGATGAAGTATCTTATGAGGGAGATGTCAGTGTCGCCTCTCTGCCAACACTGCTTGATGTAGCGCAGCACCGGCACCACGCAGCCGCGGCTCAGCAGGTTCACCATACGATCCAGGAGCATCTTCTTCAACTCGAGCTGTTACAATACATTATATAACCCACCTCTGTGATGAAGTATCTTATGAGGGAGATGTCAGTGTCGCCTCTCTGCCAACACTGCTTGATGTAGCGCAGCACCGGCACCACGCAGCCGCGGCTCAGCAGGTTCACCATACGATCCAGGAGCATCTTCTTCAACTCGAGCTGTTACAGTACATTATATAACCCACCTCTGTGATGAAGTATCTTATGAGGGAGATGTCAGTGTCGCCTCTCTGCCAACACTGCTTGATGTAGCGCAGCACCGGCACCACGCAGCCGCGGCTCAGCAGGTTCACCATACGATCCAGGAGCATCTTCTTCAACTCGAGCTGTTACAGTACATTATATAACCCACCTCTGTGATGAAGTATCTTATGAGGGAGATGTCAGTGTCGCCTCTCTGCCAACACTGCTTGATGTAGCGCAGCACCGGCACCACGCAGCCGCGGCTCAGCAGGTTCACCATACGATCCAGGAGCATCTTCTTCAACTCGAGCTGTTACAGTACATTATATAACCCACCTCTGTGATGAAGTATCTTATGAGGGAGATGTCAGTGTCGCCTCTCTGCCAACACTGCTTGATGTAGCGCAGCACCGGCACCACGCAGCCGCGGCTCAGCAGGTTCACCATACGATCCAGGAGCATCTTCTTCAACTCGAGCTGTTACAGTACATTATATAACCCACCTCTGTGATGAAGTATCTTATGAGGGAGATGTCAGTGTCGCCTCTCTGCCAACACTGCTTGATGTAGCGCAGCACCGGCACCACGCAGCCGCGGCTCAGCAGGTTCACCATACGATCCAGGAGCATCTTCTTCAACTCGAGCTGTTACAGTACATTATATAACCCACCTCTGTGATGAAGTATCTTATGAGGGAGATGTCAGTGTCGCCTCTCTGCCAACACTGCTTGATGTAGCGCAGCACCGGCACCACGCAGCCGCGGCTCAGCAGGTTCACCATACGATCCAGGAGCATCTTCTTCAACTCGAGCTGTTACAATACATTATATAACCCACCTCTGTGATGAAGTATCTTATGAGGGAGATGTCAGTGTCGCCTCTCTGCCAACACTGCTTGATGTAGCGCAGCACCGGCACCACGCAGCCGCGGCTCAGCAGGTTCACCATACGATCCAGGAGCATCTTCTTCAACTCGAGCTGTTACAGTACATTATATAACCCACCTCTGTGATGAAGTATCTTATGAGGGAGATGTCAGTGTCGCCTCTCTGCCAACACTGCTTGATGTAGCGCAGCACCGGCACCACGCAGCCGCGGCTCAGCAGGTTCATCATACGATCCAGGAGCATCTTCTTCAACTCGAGCTGTTACAATACATTATATAACCCACCTCTGTGATGAAGTATCTTATGAGGGAGATGTCAGTGTCGCCTCTCTGCCAACACTGCTTGATGTAGCGCAGCACCGGCACCACGCAGCCGCGGCTCAGCAGGTTCACCATACGATCCAGGAGCATCTTCTTCAACTCGAGCTGTTACAATACATTTCATGTAATCAAACTGGTTGAAAACTTTAAATAATAATACAGAGTGGGCAACCATCGGTTGACGCTACATTGAGTATCTCTAGTCGCAGGTCAGACCCAGAGTATAGCGACTATGTTAAGCGTGACTCATTTCGTGTTTTCTTTGATTTCCTTATTCACATAATACTTAGCAAATTTCAATTTTCATAATGTGAAAATTACGAATAGGGACAAACAATTATCAACGTCATTTTATATTTCACAGACGTCTATACAAAAGGCCATTAGTCATCTCGTGTGCTATTGCAATACCTGCACTAATATCTCCAGCTCGTCTTGCGGTGACTCGAACAGCTGCACCAGCAGCCGCAGCAGCCGGTGGTGCAGCAGCTGGTGGCAGGAGGCCACCTCGTCCAGCAGCGCCAGGTGCACGGGGCAGTGCTCCGTGCACAGCTTGAAGTAGGACGGCTCTGTCACCACGCACTCTACCCATACTAGCACTCCCATGCCTACTACTGGGAATCTACAACAAAATTATTAAGGCTATTAAGGTCACAGCTCATGAGAGCGCGTCGGCACCACACCGCCTCACCTAGAGCGGTCCTCGACAAACAGTGGACGCCGAGTTGATGTAGTGAGCGCATGGCCATAGAAATGCATATAAAGAATACATACCTAACCGGTCGAGGTGAGGCGCTCAAATGAATGATCTCCTATTATCGCCAAAGGCACAGAAAGTCGTGCCCGCAACGCCAGCGCGTGATATCACTTCTAAAATATCTGGTTGCAGCATTGGGAAATATTATTTTGTTGAAAGAAGATTAATTTGATGTGAGTGGTATTTGAACTTGTAACCAGACGCCATGTTGGCGTAAATTTTTGGGACAACTGAGGGACTTTTTGTAACCTTTTGGACGCCGATGACTATTTTTGTTCACAGCACCAAGAACACATACAAGACGTATTATGGTGTGCGCTGTCAAAGTAACCCTCACATTTTCAAGTAAGGTTTATATTGGCTTGCTTGCGTCCGTGATCTTGGGCTTGGAAGTAACACGTTTGTTTACAACTTATGGCGTTCAAAGGGCTCCGTAGAAAAACCAAGGAAACTTAGAGTTTTACCTTATACAATGATACAGAGTAGGCAGCTCCGCGATGAGCTCGCTGGAGCTGGCGGAGCTGCCGCACACGGCGTGCACCTTCTCGATGGCCTGCACCGTGGCCTTGAGCTCGTCCTTGACGGGCCGCCCGGCCGCGTGGCCCTCGCACACGCTGGCCGCGTACGCCAGCAAGTACATGTACTTGGACTTGTGCTCCGGGTTTAGCTTGCTTCCTAGTTTGAATAAGGCGTCCACCAGAAGTTCTAAAAAGAAAAAGGAAACATTTAGATTACTTCTATACCATGAAATCTGTAAGAATTAGGGCCGGTTGCACCAAACCATCTGTTAACGGCAACGTCATCGTTAAAAAAATCTTGTATGAAAAGTCTAACAGTTTTCTATGGGATGACAGCTCCGATGGTAAAATATTCCTATCGAATGGAGAAAAATTAAACATGTAAGATTTCATTCTAGACATCTAATCATCATCTGATCAAATGAAACTATTGTATACTTATGAGACTGTTAGTGGTAGCGTAAAGGCGTAGGTAACGCTGTAGTCAGGCTGGCGTGGCGTGACGTCACACACACGTACAGAATTGCATAGGAACATTATCATTGAATTCTCCATACCGTTCTGCAGCTGAGTATACCTAGAAACTGCGGGATCCGCAGCAAGTGCACGGGCGGCGGGTCGGGCTGCGTGTAGACGCGGAACAGCACGGAGATGTCGGCGGGGTTGAGCGCGCCGCGCGACAGCATGGCCGCCAGCGCCGTGCGCGCGCCGCGCCAGCACTCGCCCGTCGTCAGCGCCAGGGTGATCGGCGTCACGTCGTGTCCGCTGCACATATTATCCACAATAGGGGTGATGACACATGTTGAATTATGCAATGAAATTTAGTTGATAGGATGCAAAATGATCAAAATATCCAAATAAAGTAAACATTTAAAAAATCTATTGAAATGGTTCAAAGATATCGGGCTTCAAAGTTTCAAATTTTTTCGATTTTTGAAAGTACGAAATTTAAAAAACCAATGATACCATTCGATTTCTAACATTTTATTGTGAAATAAATTGTATGTCAACCATATACATAAACGCAACATTTCACTGTAAAAATAGCAATTTCATAATTTTTCCATACTTTAAACAGCGAAAATATGAAGCCGTGACGTCAAGGCTTTATATCATTTTGTTAGGAGCGTTTTGAGAAACAAATGCAAATCTCAGGCTTTAAGTCTTTTTCCTGTCTTTTATGTTGATTTAAGGCAATTGGCCCCATATAGACATTTGATCCTCACAACAAAACGAATCGATTGATACCATGCATGAAAAACATTCATCTAGCCTATTCAGCCGGGTACTATACGGGCGGTGTACACGTTTTAACTATAACAATAGCCCTAAATACATATTTGCTTGTTGCTTAGTAGAAAACAGGGCACCCCCATGCGCCATTTGGTGCATTTTGCCTTAACCCTTTTGACCACCAAATACGTTACCTAAATCACGCACAAGGAAAGTTATGCCCTCAACGCCAGCGAGTGATATCGATATCACGTCCAAATATAACCGAATGCGCTTGCGCGCTCGCTCTTGCTGGCGTTAGTGGCACGATTTTTCCGTCCGATGCTTGGCGATTAAAGGGTTAAATCGGCCTCCCAGAATGTAGGGAAATTTTGTCTCAAAGTATGTGCTACCCTGTACCCTGGTTTAAGCTAATACAGGTTTTACACGTTTTTATAGATAGGCAGGCCTCCTGCAACTAATGTGGCAAGGCAACGCAGACTGATGTGGTACATTGACAAATTAGTCGGTCCCGTAGCGCAAAAAGTGCTGAAGAAGGGATGTTATAGAATAAACCCTTAAATAACCCTTTTGGGCGGTTACGAAGAACAACTTACAGATCAGACTAGCCCATGGAAACTATTAGAGCTGTAAATAATATCACCCAATATTTGAATCTTGCGACACATCTAAGAGGTACGGTCGACGTCTTAAACATGTTTACACTTTTGCACCTTACTCCTTTGTAATAAGGTCTAAAAGTGTAAACATAATTTGACGTCGACTGATCTGATAACGCAATTTACCTTTGTTGTGCACATCGGGTAATTTCCTGACTGAGTCGTTTCATAATAGCGCCGCCCCTCGGCTCCTGGGACAGTATGTGCACGATGACCTGGCTGTACACATATGTGTGAGCACCGTGGCATACCATTTTCTGCAAAATATGCATTTATTGAGTTCTGAATGCAGTTCTAGATAATGTTTCTACTGGGTTGCTTTGATGGTTTTTGGCCTTGGTCTTAAGTTGAACATATAGTTTCGTATACTGTAAACAGTGTGACATTAAATGCTGCTTTCCTCCGATAAATAAAACAGTCTGGTTGTTGGCCATAAAAGCGACCTTATAACATTCAAGGTCCTGATGATAACATTGATAACATAATTACGCGTTACTAAGCTAAACTATCGTCTTTTTTAACATAAAAGTAGATTAAGCATTAATCTAATTATATAATAATTTATTTCGGAAACATTTCCACATGATGTTAGTACAATTGTTATGATTAAACTTATTCTACTTTAGTCACACCTTATAACTAATTGATCTTACTTAATGTACAATGCCGTCTTCACCAAAAGGGCACATGGGGCCCGTGCCCATAGCCTCCATCCTCAGGGGGGGGGGCCCCAAAAGATCTTAGTCTTAGATGACGTTTTTTTTACAGTCAACATTTATTTATTTATTTATTTAAACTTTATTGCACAAAAGAAAAACTTGATGTACAAAAGGCGGACTTAATGCCATGAGGCATTCTCTACCAGTCAACCTTAAGGCAAAGCAGAGAAGTTGTGGGCGGTGCTTACTAGAACAAGAGGTAAAGAATTAACTACAAGTAAACAATGGATACAATATAATACAATTTATACATATTATACAATATATATAACAACAATACACACATACATATTTATATAAATATATACATATATATTTATTATATATAGACGAAACTCACGAAACATTGTTCCTAATAGTGCTAGAGAGCCCCTGATTTTCAAGTGTCCAAGGGCCCCACATTCTTCCATGCCCTAGGCCCTATCATGTATTAAGACAGCCTTGTTGATGTATCATTGTACACTATTCAACAGTGCTTACCTGGATAGTGATATCTAGTGGTATTCCAGAGTTTTCATAGTTTATTTGTAATTGGCAACTGTTACCAATTTGTGGTATGTTCTAGATAGTGATATTCAATAAACTATTTGGAACTTACGGCACACTCATTAACACTGTTCTGCCAATCATCTGAACTCTGAAGAAAACCAACTATGGCCGACTTGAGCACCCGAGAAAATACTTCTATCTGTTGGGCTGCTGTAGATATGCTGGTAATTTCACCTTGGAAGCCAGCATCAGATATTAACTGCAAACAATAAAAAAAAAACTATATCGTAGAACAGTAACATACAACCAGAGACTATAGATAATATAGACAGCCACAGTCTAAGAACTTTTTTTGAAGCTCATGTCTGAAAGCACCATCTACTCGAGAGCCAACTAAAGGTAGCTCATAAGTGGGAAAAAAGCTAGCTTTTATATGGTACGCTATTCGTTCCTAGATGTCACTGCGACGCAATGTAATTTTTTCTTAATATTTTTATATTGAGTCAGGGCGACATCTAGGAACGATTAGCGTACCGCTAGCTCTTTTCCAACTTAAGAGCTACCTTCAGGTAGCTCTTGAGTAGATGGGGCTTTCAGACATGAGCTTTAAAAAGTTCTTAGACTGTACTGCTCTATTATATAAGTTACTGCTATGATAGAACCTACCAATACATTAAATCAATCAGATCAAGTTTCTAGATTACAATTATTATTTTAGAAAAATATTTAAAAGTAAAAATTCATTTATTAAGAGTATCTACTTATATATATATATATATATATATATATATACCTTCTGACTATGCATTCAATATTTTATTGTCCTTTCATAATTGTACCAACATAAGCCATTAATACTGTATAAATATATTGATTAACTCCTCGAATGCCTTGTCCCATATCCATCACAAGCCGACTCTGGACCTTCAATGTCCATTTCAAGGTTATTGTTGCAACAGCAATTTTTTGACAAGGGTGTTTGAGGGGTTAAATCAGTTAATAAGTCTTAAATTAATTTACAAATCTTTGTTGTAAATTAGGGCTATTATTTCATATACCTTAATGGTAAAGTTAAGCATGAGACAATCAGGGTATTCCTCTGCCAATCTATATATCAAAGATCTCCATGTAGGATGTTCTATCATCTCGGTCAGCCAAGCAGGAGTCTGAAATAATAGAATAAGAGTTGATGCTACCCACAATAATCATATAATAATTAATTACAATAGAATATTACCTTGTGTTTTGTATGTACCTTGTTATGCCAAAGACCCATCCTATTATTTCATTTTACCAAATTTTAGCATAATACTGGTATATTAGATTAAAGTAAATAATTCACAAAAAGTACCTACCTCTCCCTCCTCTGTGAATATGGTATCTGCTTTCTTAGGGTCAAAAGTTTTAAGAATCATATCCTTTAAGTGGTTTTCTACCATTGCTTGCACTTCAGTTACCTTAACACCTGCACAAATAAAGAATTGAAAGAAATGTTGGCTGATAATTAACATAAATGTTTACAAAACTTACTAATTAAGAAAAACTATGTTAATTGCACTGTGTGCTTTAAATACAAATAACATTTAAAAGATTTACCTCCAAGTATAAGCCACTCAGCTAACAGATTTGCCATTTGGGCAACAGCATTGTAGTTGATTGATAACTGTTCAATCACTTGCTCGGGGTTCCCGCCAGCTTGGAAATAACGTTTTAACTGTCCAAAAATACCAGGCTCCATAATATAATCGGGAGTTTTAAATTTTTCAAGACATTCTTGTAATACTTCTTCGGGATTCTCAATAACATCTTCCCCGCCATCTTCCTGCATGTACCATAATAATTATATATAAAAAGAGTTATAACAACAACAAAAAATTTAGTGGCTGATACTGATAACTTACCTCAAAATGATTGTGATTTGATCCCTCCCACACTCGCTCTTCTTCAAATTGACTTGGCATATTGTTATTTTATAAGATCGTTGGAATACTTTAAGTGAATTAAGTGAATATTAAGAAATTAAATAAATAAACAATAAACTTAGACAGCGTTTTCAACAATTATCAAGTGTAGAAATTTAACCATTATGACATTGACATTGACAATCAGTTTTTTGTTGCCAGCATGCCTCAGATTAAGGGTCAAAACAGACCTCGCGGAATTCCTAAGGGAATTAAGCCAATTCATAGACAAAATGCTTAATTTGTCTATGGTAGCGGAAATTTGTCTATGGTAGCAGATTTTTGTATGGGAGCCATAGACAAATTTCCGCTACCATAGACAAATTAAGCATCTTGTTCATGAATTGGCTTAATTCCGCGAGGAATTCCGCTAGGTCTGTTTTAACTCTAAACATTACACGTAGGGTAGGCAGGGAACACAACAGATTGGGCCCTGCAAGTTGCAATGTCTAATAGCCGTTTAAATAGATATGGTATGACAGCTAAAAGCGGTATTAGACATTCCATCCTGCAGGGCCCAATCTGTCAGGTTGGAAGGTGTAATTGGAAGGTAGGTCCCGTAGGGAGCTGAAGGAGGGTAGGGAGAGGCAGGGTACACAACAGATTGGGCCCTGCAGGTTGCAATGTCTAATAGCCGTTTTAAACATTGTCCCAAAATCCTGATCGACTCGATCTTAAAAGCCTGTTACACTTTACTTTTTTTAGTATCCTAACTAGCATCCTAATTAGGATCCTAAATATATCTCCCAGTCACACTTGTCCTAATTAGGATGCTAACTCTTTAAGTTTGTTCGTGACCATCCTAGCTTCCTAACTAGGTTACTTTTTAGGATGCTTATTGCTAAATGCGGTTACACTTGTCTAAATTTAGTAACTAACTCATTTAGGAAGCTAACTAGGACAAGTGTAACAGGCTTTTTAAAACTTGATCATAATGTCAATAACATGACAACCGGTGCAGCATAAATACAAACATAAAGTCAATGTTTTTGCCTTTGTTAAAGCGGTATTACACATTGCAACCTGCAGGGCCCAATCTGTCAGGTTGGAAGGTGTAATTGAAGGTAGGGCCCGTAGGAAGCTGAAGGAGGGGAAGGGAGAGGCAGGGTACACAACAGATTGGGCCCTGCAGGTTGCAATGTGTAATACCGCTGTGGACATATATTTTATGGAAAGAATATTTTGATGAGAGATCTAAAGAAAAGGCCATTTGGTATAAGACGATCCAACCTCATCCTCTAATGAGGCCATGGATAGATTGTCCTCTTAGCAGACAAGACTGTGTGTTATTAATGAGACTTCGTTCAGGTCATATCCCATTAAATAAATTTGGTTTTTTGATGAAAAAAGTTCCTTCTCCTAATTGTGATGAATGTAATATCCTAGAAGATGTGTACCATGTTATCATGGAATGTGTCCGGAACGAAGCTGCCCGTGTACAACTAGCTTATTCCAAGAATTGTCATGCTATCTCTCATGTGGGAGGCTGCAATAGCGCTCTGGCCGCCCCTTTATCGGACGCGGCCGCAGCGCTACTGCAGCTTGTTAGAAATGCTGTTGTAAATAGACATTAGATAAGGTTAGATGTAAGATATTCATGTTTTGTTGGTTCTATGGAGCGACATGTTCACTTCGGTGACAAGCTCTTCAATAAAGAAAAAAAAAAAAAAATTTTTTTTTGACAGATTTACTTTGAGTTGTACCCCCCTGACACGGCCTTCAGCTTCCGTCCTAAAACTAAAACGTCATATCTACATACGATATTTTATAAAATAAGCCTTTTTAATTTTAACAGCAATATGACAATTATTCAAACTTTTCGTTCACCCATTCATTCACTCAATAGAGATGAGCAGTTAAAATATTTATTTTATCGATATCAAAGTTTAATCTTGTGTGATGCCGATGCAGTTTTATTTTAGTTTGTTGTTTAGATAGAATTTTGGAAGATAAATTATGAATCAGTTTCTGATGTCCGATTGAGCTGAAGTTTTGTAGGTATACCTATGTGACTTAAAATTTTCTGATGACGGAGACTGAAGGTGGTCAGATTTGTGGAAGAGGATCAGTGTATTTAGACCGATTAGAGTAATCTCGTTCAGTAGTACCTATACTACCTATATGACGTTTGCCAGAAAAGTACTGTCGGAGTTAAAAGTTTCCATTAAAATATCTCTAAACGTAAGTTTAGTAAGCATGTCAGTGCACAAGATTAGCAGTAATCTGTAAAAAATAAACTGATATATTAAATGAAGGAAGGTCATTTTATTTTTATTTTTTTAACTTCGATGTGTACCTTTGTTTCCATAAATTGATAGTTATAAATAATCAATACCTATATTAGTTATTCGAATACTTACTTATGACATCAGCACGTCTTCGCAAAAATGTCGATACGATAAAATTAAGAATATTGACTGACCCGAGTGACCCGCAGCACTAGTGCCAAATTATATTGACGTATTAAAGCGGTATTACACATTGCAACCTGCAGGGCCCAATCTGTTGTGTACCCTGCCTCTCCCTGCCCCTCCTTCAGCTCCCTACAGGCCCTACCTTTCATTACACCTACCAACCTGACAGATTGGGCCCTGCAGGTTGCAATGTGTAATACCGCTTTAAGCCGACGCTCAATGGACAGCGAACGTCTGATATTTGACATTAGTCCCAAAATTTAAATAAAAGCGGTATTACACATTGCAACCTGCAGGGCCCAATCTGTCAGGTTGGTAGGTGTAATGAAAGGTAGGGCCTGTAGGGAGCTGAAGGAGGGGAAGGGAGAGGCAGGGTACACAACAGATTGGGCCCTGCAGGTTGCAATGTGTAATACCGCTTTAATACGTCAATATAATTTGGCACTAGTGCTGCGGGTCACTCGGGTCAGTCAATATTCTTAATTTTATCGTATCGACATTTTTGCGAAGACGTGCTGATGTCATAAGTAAGTATTCGAATAACTAATATAGGTATTGATTATTTATAACTATCAATTTATGGAAACAAAGGTACACATCGAAGTTAAAAAAATAAAAATAAAATGACCTTCCTTCATTTAATATATCAGTTTATTTTTTACAGATTACTGCTAATCTTGTGCACTGACATGCTTACTAAACTTACGTTTAGAGATATTTTAATGGAAACTTTTAACTCCGACAGTACTTTTCTGGCAAACGTCATATAGGTAGTATAGGTACTACTGAACGAGATTACTCTAATCGGTCTAAATACACTGATCCTCTTCCACAAATCTGACCACCTTCAGTCTCCGTCATCAGAAAATTTTAAGTCACATAGGTATACCTACAAAACTTCAGCTCAATCGGACATCAGAAACTGATTCATAATTAAGGGTCGCCACACACCTAGCGGTTTTCCTCGCTGAATTACCGGAAGTAGCGGAAATTCATAGACAAATTAAGCATTTTGTCAATGAATTTCCTCTACTTCCGGTAATTTGTCTATGGCTTCCATACAAAAAATCTGCTACCATAGACAAATTTCCGCTACCATAGACAAATTTCCGCTACTTCCGGTAATTCCGCGAGGAAAACCGCTAGGTGTGTGGCGACCCTTATCTTCCAAAATTCTATCTAAACAACAAACTAAAATAAAACTGCATCGGCATCACACAAGATTAAACTTTGATATCGATAAAATAAATATTTTAACTGCTCATCTCTATTGAGTGAATGAATGGGTGAACGAAAAGTTTGAATAATTGTCATATTGCTGTTAAAATTAAAAAGGCTTATTTTATAAAATACCGTATGTAGATATGACGTTTTAGTTTTAGGACGGAAGCTGAAGGCCGTGTCAGGGGGGTACAACTCAAAGTAAAAGCGGTATTACACATTGCAACCTGCAGGGCCCAATCTGTCAGGTTGGAAGGTGTAATTGAAGGTAGGGCCCGTAGGGAGCTGAAGGAGGGGAGGAAGAGGCAGGGTACACAACAGATTGGGCCCTGCAGGTTGCAATGTGTAATACCGCTTTAAATCTGTCAAAAAAAATTTTTTTTTTTTTTTTTTTTCTTTATTGAAGAGCTTGTCACCGAAGTGAACATGTCGCTCCATAGAACCAACAAAACATGAATATCTTACATCTAACCTTATCTAATGTCTATTTACAACAGCATTTCTAACAAGCTGCAGTAGCGCTGCGGCCGCGTCCGATAAAGGGGCGGCCAGAGCGCTATTGCAGCCTCCCACATGAGAGATAGCATGACAATTCTTGGAATAAGCTAGTTGTACACGGGCAGCTTCGTTCCGGACACATTCCATGATAACATGGTACACATCTTCTAGGATATTACATTCATCACAATTAGGAGAAGGAACTTTTTTCATCAAAAAACCAAATTTATTTAATGGGATATGACCTGAACGAAGTCTCATTAATAACACACAGTCTTGTCTGCTAAGAGGACAATCTATCCATGGCCTCATTAGAGGATGAGGTTGGATCGTCTTATACCAAATGGCCTTTTCTTTAGATCTCTCATCAAAATATTCTTTCCATAAAATATATGTCCACTGTTTGGCGAAAATAATACAATCGGAGTAATATGGTAACGTATTACATTCTACACCATCCTCACAGGCCTGCCTCGCTATAGTGTCCACGGTTTCATTGCCGATTATACCCACATGAGATGGGATCCATTGCAATATTACGGTCTTACCCTCTGATTGCAGCTTGTCAATAAAATTTAAAATGGTGTAAGCGATCGGGAGACCTCGAATATTTGAAGTGCATCGAGCAACGTGTTGGAGCGCACTTTTACAATCCGACAGTATAACAATCTTAATGCAATCTAAATTCTGAATGTGGGATAAGGCCTCAGCAATGGCAACCAGCTCAGCATGCATAATGGACATATTGTACTTTATGTGTACCTTCATTAATATGTTTAATTGAGGGTCATAGAATGCAGCGCCTAAGTTGCATCCTTCTTTAGAGCCATCTGTATATATACAATGATATTCGGAATAATGAGTTAACAAGAACTCATCTACGGTAGTTTTTAAAACATTTTTGCTATATTCACGCTTAGATTTAGTGATAGACGCTATGTTAAACCTAAAAGATTTAGAAATATCGATTGAATTAACCCATCGGTCCAACGTAAACATTTCCAATATGTTACTGGCATGCATAGTAGTTGATTTATACTTGTTATGTACAGTAAGTAGAAGAGGTTTTTTATTTCGCAAAGTATCACGTGTTTGAATGTCGTTATTTAAAACATCTAAGAGTTTAATAGTTATATTATTCTCAAAAGATCTAGATTTTAACCAAAACTTGGAAGCCAAATAAAAGCGACGAATGTATAAGGGCTGTACACACAATTCAGATTCCATTGCGTGTATAGGTGTAGATTTGATAAATCCGCCTATAGTCCTCATTGCTTGATTTTGAATTTTGTCGAGTTTATACAAATTGGAATTGCAACTATCATCGTATAAAAAAGACGCATAATCTATTCTGCTACGAATTATTGCAAAGTATAGTTTCCTAAGATGTTTTGGATGGACACCCCATCCCGGTCCGACTAAAACTTTTAAAATATTGCAATATTTCTGAACCTTCTGTGTTATTTCGTTAATATGTTTTTCCCACTTAAGAGAACGATCCAACCACAATCCCAAATATTTAACACACTTAACTAATTCTAAATTACAATTATTTATTTTAATGTTTACATGTTCTCTATTAATACCTTTTTTAAATAAACATAACTTTGTTTTAGATGTAGATATTTCAAGACCAAGATTGTTTAGACATTTGTTAAATACATTCAGAGACTTTTGCAATATATCTTCAGCCTCCGCGATAGATTTCTTTGTAACATATAAAATGTAATCATCTGCGTATTGTGAAAAGAATACACCTGTAAGTGAATTTTGAATATGCATAGTATAAACATTAAAAAGCAGTGGCGAAGTAGGGTCTCCTTGAGCTAAGCCTCGACCAGTCGATCTGCGTAACCTAGTGCTATCAGTTTGAATTGACAGATATCTTTCATTTAAAAAATTCCACAAATATTGACAAATGTTACGACCAACCCTCAGCCTGTCAAGCAGGGCTTTAAATACCGTTAAAAAGTTGGTATCGTTACAGCTGTCAAACAGATTTAACGTTAAGTTGTTATTAACGTTAAACCATTTACCGTTACTTCTACTACTTTTTACCGGTAAAAAAATTGTAACGTTACCAGCTAATGCATAGAGCTAACGTTAACTCAAAGGTATCGTTAAATAATTTTAACGTTATTATTTAACGTTAGTAGCATAGCAGCTTATTTAGATACACTGATGGATACCATCGTTAGATATCGAACGAGTGTTCATTCACGTACGACGCCGCCGCGCCGGCGTCCTAGTGAGTGATTAAACCAAATTGAGTTATTAAAAACCGGCCAAGAGCATGTCGGGCCATGTTCAATTGTTCAGTGTAGGGTTCCGTTCCGCTGCCGCTCGTGATGTTTTCTTTTACTTGCGTCGATATTATTATGGTACGGAGATGTAAGATGGTGTTGTAAAATTGTTAGGTATTTCTTTTTTAGGCACGTATTATATTTTTTTGCTTTTTGGCAATGTATTATTTAATGGTTCAGTTGCGCTATTTTTTTTGTAAAAATCGTCGTGGTATGGTAGTAGTTTTTGACTAATTCGGGTGTGTAGATTTAGAAAATAATGTCTGTTTTAAAATCCAAGATGGCGGCCATCGACCTTTTTCGTAAAGTCGTCATGGTAGTCGTTTTCGACTAATTCGGGTGTGCAGATTTCGAAAATAATGTCAGTTTAAAATCCAAGATGGCGGCCATATACTTTTTTCTTAAAAATCGTCATGGTAGTAGTTTTCGACTAACTTGGGTATGCAGATTTCGAAAATAATGTCTGTTTTAAAATCCAAGATGGCGGCCATATACTTTTTTCCTAATAATCGTCATGGTAGTCGTTTTCGAATAATTCGGGTGTGCAGATTACGAAAATAATGACTGTTTTAAAATCCAAGATGGCGGTCATCCAACTTTTTGTAAAAATCATCATGGTAGTCGTTTTCGACTAATTCGGGTGTGCAGATTTAAAAATAATGTCAGTTTTAAAATCCAAGATGGCGGTCATATATTTTTTTCTTAAAAATCGTCATGGTAGTAGTTTTCGACTAACTTGGGTGTGCAGATTTCGAAAATAATGTCTGTTTTAAAATCCAAGATGGAGGCCATATACTTTTTTCTTAAAAATCTTATGGTAGTCATTTTCGACTAATTCGGGTGTGCAGATTTCGAAAATAATGTCAGTTTTAAAATCCAAGATGGCGGCCATATACTTTTTTCTTAAAAATCGTCATGGTAGTAGTTTTCGACTAACTTGGGTGTGCAGATTTCGAAAATAATGACTGTTTTAAAATCCAAGATGGCGGTCATCCAAATTTTTGTAAAAATCGTCATGGTAGTAGTTTTCGACTAACTTGGGTGTGCAGATTTCGAAAATAATGTCTGTTTTAAAATCCAAGATGGAGGCCATATACTTTTTTCTTAAAAATCTTATGGTAGTCATTTTCGACTAATTCGGGCGTGCAGATTTCGAAAATAATGTCATTTTTTACATCCAAGATGGCGGCCATCCACCTTTTTGGTAAAAATCGTCATGGTAGTCGTTTTCGACTAATTCGAGTGAACAGATTTCGAAAATAATGTCTGTTTTAAAATCCAAGATGGCGGCCATATACTTTTTTCTTAATAATCGTCATGGTAGTCGTTCTCGACTAATTCGGGTGTGCAGATTACGAAAATAATGACTGGTTTAAAATCCAAGATGGCGGTCATCCAACTTTTTGTAAAAATCGTCATGGTAATCGTTTTCGACTAATTCGGGTGAGCAGATTTCGAAAATAATGTCTGTTTTAAAATTCAACTTCCAAGATGGCGGCCATGTACTTTTTTCGTGAAAATCGTCATGGTAGCCGTTTTCGACTGATTCGGGTGTGCAGATTTCGAAAATAATGTCTGTTTTAAAATCCAAGATGGCGGCCATATACTTTTGTCGTAAAAATCGTAATGGTACTCGATTTCGACTAATTCGGGAGTGTAGATTTCGAAAATAATGTCTGTTTTAAAATCCATGGCGTTCATGCACTTTTTCTTAAAAATCGTTATGGGTATTCTCGATTAATTCGGGGATTATGAAAATAAGAACCGTTTCAAAATCTTAGATGGCGAAAATATACAATTTTGTCATAATCATCATGATAAAAATGAAATGTATAGCCGCCATCTTGGATTTCAATTCTACATTATTTCCGAAATCTAAACACCCGAATTAGCCCAAAATGACTACCATGATGATTTTGACAAAATAGTATTTTCCATTTCGGATTTTCAAACGGTCCTTATTTTGGAAATCTATATCCACGAATAAACAGAAAACGACACCCATAACGTGTTTAAAGAAAAAGTGCATGGCCGCCATCTTGGATTTTAAAACAGACTTTATTTTCGAAATCTACACACCCGAATTAGTCGAAATCGAGTACCATAACGATTTTTACGAAAAAATGTATGACAGCCAACTTGGATTTCAAAACCGATATTATTTTCGAAATCTACACCCCTGAATTAATCGAAAACGACTACCATGATAATTTTGACAAAATTGACCATTTCCGCCATCTTGGATTTTAAAACTGTCTTTATTTTTGAATTCTACTGCCCCGAATTAATAAAAAACGACTAACATGTCGATTTTTTTGAAAAATGTATCCGCTATCTTGGATTTCAGAACAGACATTAATTTTCGAAATCTACACACCCGAATTAGGCCAAAATGACTACCATGATGATTTTGACAAAATTGTTTATTTCCGCCATCTTGGATTTTAAAACGGTCCCTGTTTTGGAAATCTACATACCCGAATTAATCCAAAAGACCCCTAACGATTTCTAAGAAAAGTGCATGAACGCCATGGATTTTAAAACACACATTATTTTCGAAATCTGCACACCCGAATTATTCGAAAAGGACTACCATGACGATTTATAGTAAAAAAGTATATGGCGGCCATCTTTGATTTTAAAACTGACATTATTTTCGAAATCTGCACACCCCACACCCGAATTAGTCGAAAAGACTACCATGACGATTTTTACAAAAAGTATATGGCCGCCATCTTGGATTTCAAAACAAACATTATTATCGAAATCTGCACACCCGAATTAGTCGAAAACGACTACAATGACGATTTTTACGAAAATGGTCGATGGCCGCCATCTTGGATTTTAAAACAGACATTATTTTCGTAATTTGCACACCCAAATTAGTCGAAAACGACTACCATGATGATTTTCACGAAAAAGTATATGCCCGCCATCTTGGAAGTTGGATTTTAAAACAGACATTATTTTCGAAATCTGCACACCCGAATTAGTCGAAAACGACTACCATGATGATTTTTAAGAAAAAAGTATATGGCCGCTATCTTGGATTTTAAAACTGACATTATTTTTGAAATCTGCACATCCGAATTAGTCGAAGACGACTACCATGACGATTTATACGAAAAAGGTCGATGGCCGCCATCTTGGATTTTAAAACAGACATTATTTTCGTAATCTGCACACCCGAATTATTCGAAAGCGACTACCATGATGATTTTTAAGAAAAAAGTATATGGCTGCCATCTTGGATTTTAAAACTAACATTAAATTTTCTCCTACTTTTTCTTACTGGCAATACGATACCAATTAAGCCCTTAAGCGGATCACCAGTATTTTTCTTACACCCTGTATTAATCACAGCCAAGTCACAAACTGTTACCAACCAACAGTCAACACAAAACGTCGCGCAATACCCACCCGCATTCGACTCGAGCGAAATGTGTAGGGTTCAAGGCAACGTGTCACGGAGGCCAGTGCACGAAGTGGCAACAATGCGAATCAACTAGCGCAGCGCGGCGCGCGCGTTTCTGGTAGGGCGGTGTGGCAACGTAGCATTACTGATCAAAATAGTGTTACTTAGTTAACGTTATTATAATGTGAATTGGGTAACGTTAGCCAGCCCTGCAATGTAAAGTAAATTTACCGATAAAAAGTAACGTTAATTGGGTAACGTTACCATAAAGTTATGTTATTAAGTAACGTTACATTTTTACTACCGGTACTAAGGTATTTTTATGGTTTTACCGTTACCTAACGTTATTTTATAATGTGAATTGGTAACGTTTTAAAGCCCTGCTGTCAAGTATTGTAATTAAAACAGAAACATTAACGTTATTATATGCATTGTCAATATCTATGAAAGTCCCTAAAGTAACCATATTTTTTGAGAATCCAGTTTGTATTCGACTTACTAAGTTACTCAAGTTATCTAAAGATGATCGACACTTCCTAAAGCCGACTGTTTCTTCAGCGAACATACATTTTTTTTCTAAAAACCATTCCAATCGCCTATTGATTACAGAATGAAATATTTTACAAATACAAGAAATTAACGAGATCGGTCGGAGAGCAGAGTCAGAGGAGGGGTCTCGTCCAGGTTTAGGTATTGGAACTACACTAATTTCTCTCCACTGAGCGGGGACAAAACCTAATAAGTAGAATTTATTATACACCGATAGCAGTAATAGTTTACCATTCATAGGAAGGTTTTTAATAATTGAAAATGATATACCATCACTACCAGGTGCAGTATCTTTTGATTTAATACACGACTCCAATTCTTGTATGGTAAATGGCTCGTCTATGGCCGTGCTACATGACTCAATCTCTGGTGTCCGCGGAGCTACGTAATCTGGTGTTAGAGAACAAAGGAGATTGTGCGCTTTCTCTACACTAACATGAGACTGAGGAGTCCTGTAGCCTTTGAGCCATTTCATTCGAGACCAGACTTCAGATGCTGATGATGACTCGCTTAATGAGTTACAAAATTGATGCCACCCCTCATTTTTATGCTTTCTAATTAGTCTCTGAGCGTCTCTTATCTTTGCCTGAAGGTTCTCAAGATTTAGTGGAGTAGGATTCCGTCTAAACAAAGAGAGCGCTAATCGCCGTTCGGCAACGGCTTTGGATAAGGACTGATTCCAGTAAGGCTTTGGTTGAAATGATTTTGCAGGATTATTATTAAATTTTAAAACGGGGATGAAAAGATCGGCTGCCTTATTTATTAAATCTAACAAGAGATTATATGCTTCTTGAGGAGATTCAGGCAAAGACAAATCATTAAATATATTTTCAAGATATAATCTGTACTCATCCCACTGAGCCGCTTTATAATTTCTCCTTCTTATATGCTTGGCACTAGAATTAAGACATGTGGATATTTTAATTATTAGATGATCACTTCCTAATGACTCCTTCATAACATGCCAATTAAGTGCCAAACATATATCAGGTGATACTATAGTAACATCTGGAGAGGACTCCTGTAATACTCCATTCACAAGGCGTATCCTTGTGTGACTGCGATCGTTCAGCGAAACTAGGTTAAAGTCCATAAGTGAATCAAATATTTGAGTGCCTCGGGCATCTGTTTTATATGACCAGTTAGTATGATGGCCATTAAAGTCTCCCATGAAAATCACGTTAGTTTTCACCATTGAAAAAATAAAATCCCAATCACTCTGCTGAGTCACTACGGAAGATGGACAGTACACAGCTGTCACATTTTGAATTTGATCACAATTAAACACTTTGACGTAAACTACTTGTATACCGGGGTTTTGAAATTGCACACGACACTGCTCAGACCTAATCGATTTGTGCGTAAGAATTGCGACACCGCCGTAACCATCACTTCTATCTTCCCTGTATACATTATAATTACTAATACGAAGATAACAGTCTGCATCTAACCAAGTTTCACTAAGCGCTACTATATGAATTTTCTCTTGAATAAGCAGATTTTCAAACGATACTAATTTTGGTCTAATGCTCTGCGCGTTCCATTGCAACATGGTAAGTCTACACTTCCTAAAGTCGTTATTAGCCATCTGTTTCGTTTAGTAGTGGCTGCAAAAAGGACATATCAAATATGTTTTTCATAAGATAAGATAAGAACCATTCAATGCCCATTTGAACACACCGCTTGATTTTTTCAGCAATCGTCAGATTTTTAAGGAATATAATATTTTTTAACTTGTCTTGTAATGAACTAGATTTCGGCTTGTCTTTTATAACTTCAGTAGGTTGGTTTGGTTGTGGTGGTATGTCAATGTCTTCAGTTTCCATGTTCACAGAGTCATTATCAGATATGTAGTCTGCAGCTTCTTCTCTTACCTCTTTCTGAGTAATTACAGGTTTCTTCTGCTTCGGCCGTCTTTGCTTTTTAGGCGGCGGCGGCGGCGGCGGCTGAGCTGAGGACTCGCTATGCACTACTGCTTGAGTTGTCACTACTTTAGAATATAATGGTTCTATGATCGGAGTTGCTGACGTTGGAGGTTCAGAAACTAAGGGCGTATCTACTGTTCTCAGAGTCCCGGGGAAGTTAGCCTGATAGTCCGAGGGGGCCGGCGGGGGATCAGAGGCTTCGTACTTATTCATAGCCTTTTTATATGTACAGTTAAATTCAGCCATAATCTTTCTAATTTGTCTTTCTTTTTGGAAGGCAGGACACCTTTTGTCGAGAGCCATGTGATTTCCTGAACAATTGCGACACGTGAATACAGTCGTCTCACAATTTAAATGATTGCCTCCACACTTAGGGCATTTAGGTTTTTTTGAGCATATTTTCTTCGAATGACCGAACCTCCAACAATTCGAGCAAAGTGAAACAGGAAATAGATACGGTTCTACCTTAACTCGCATGTCATGTATGTAGACGTAACCTGGTAATGAAGGGCCTTTAAAACCAACTCGTATAGTCTCACTGTCCGTCCATCCTGATTCGTCGTCCTTACTTCTCTTACTCAGTCTTTTTACTGAAACTATTTCTGTTCCACAAATCATGCTTTCCATCATCTCTTTTTCATCTAGACCCAACTCTCCGTCTTTAATAATACCATAGGATAAACCAACCTCGTATGACTTTTGGCACCGCCAGCCCAGGTCTTCGCGTACAGCTGCCAAGGAAATAAGCCGTGCGGAATTAGGTTCGCTATCAAATTGAACAAGTACTTTATACGCGTTCACGTACTTGACTCTAATGATACCTAAAAACTTAAGAACGTAGAAAACAGCGTGAAATCAATGAAAAATTAATTAAATCCCACAACAATTTTCGAAACACGTCTTGCAGCCATTAACTTTTTTTTTTTTTTTTGTCAAAAAAAAAATGAATTTGACACGACGTATCCGATACGTTTGCATAAGTGCGAAAAAGAACTTGTCATGCGTTAAGAAGGGACAACATGATTCGTGACGTTATGTGACATTACAGAGGTCTCTCTGTATTATACTATTATTTACTCTGTGGCCGTGTTCCGAAACGAAATGATAGTGCTCACAACGTTTACAGAGGGCCTACCGCGAAGTTCGAAAATCGACAAAACGATGGTCCCGTCTCTATCGCTCTTGCATATAGGAAAGAGAGTGATGGAAATAGACGATTCGATGAACGAAGTGCTTCGCGGTTATAAGCCAGCTGACGGCGATGGTCCCGTCTCTATCGCTCTTGCATATACGAAAAAGAGTGATGCAAATAGACGATTCGATGAACGAAGTGCTTCGCGGTTATAGGCCTGAGGGCCTACCGCGAAGTTCGAAAATAGACAAAATGATGGTCCCATCTCTATCGCTCTTGCATATATGAAACGAAGTGCTTCGCGGTTATAGGCGATCCAAACTCTCCTAAATTTGTCTATGGTTGCTTAAATTTGTCAATGGCCTCCATACAAATATTTTTTTGCACTCAATACGTCACAGACTAGGGTTGTAACGAATATAAAATATTCGTATTCGTATATGATTCGCATTCGCAAATATCCGCATGTTTTCGGATGTTCACACTCGTATCGCACAAATCACATATGAGAATATTTTTAGTGCAAAAATTGTAAAGGAAATTACAATAATTTCAAACGGCTTTAAACTATCTATATGAAATATAAAATGTTTCATGATTTTAAATATATTCCGGGTAAAAGAACACAGAAGATTGATCTAAGTGACAGTGTAAGTGAGTACCTACACAGATAGAAAAAATCTCTTCAACCAAAGAAACATATTTGAATCAAGAGATATCCAGTTTCCGATATAAGGAAAAAATAAAATTCTTGCTTTAAGATATAAAATGTTTCAAAGTTTATTACTTAACCTAATAATTCAATACTTTATCCGAGATATAATTTTTTTTTAAATAGCTTAATATTCTCACGAAGAGCGTTTGAATTTTGTTTTTGTATTGTATTTTTTTGAAATTGAACTTTATGTGTCTTAGTGCAATACATAAAGAAATTACGCCAAGAAACTTTGTTTCTTGGGAAAAGACTCATAATTTAAATTGAGAATTGAATTTCTCCACGGAAACAAGAAAACGCATTAGTTCAAGAGCATGTGTTACTTAATGTAAAATTTGATATTTTCACACCAAGATCTAAAATTTCTTGGCGTATGAAATCGGTTACTTGAAACAAACAATAACATTTTCTAAATTATATCATAAGGCGGTTATCACACTGGCGCGGATCCGCATGCGGCACCGGTGCGCGAGCGAGATAGCGCTCTGCATGTGTATAGCGCTATCTCGCTCGCACACCGGCGCCGCATGCGGATCCGTCGTCAGTGTGATAATCGCCTTAGTGTCTCAGTGCACTACTTAAAAAGCTAGTAGCAGAAACTGTGTTTCTCGGGACTAATCCCAAGAAAGGAAGTTTAACTAAAAGTAGATAATACAAATATAAATTATGATTATTTATATACTCACAATTTATAATCGTATTAACTAGAGCTGAGATTGCTATTGTGAATCTCAAATAAGCCCGGGTAAAGCGCCGAGGGTCATGAAGTTACGTCGAACAAACGTTCGCGTGTTCTAACCTACACGCAGAGACTTCTATTGATGCGCAGGGTAACTAACGTCCAAAACTTGAATGTTTCAAAGCAAAAATTATGTGCTTCTTCTTTGGAATAGCTGTGGCTCTTGATTGTAGGTTGAAAACATCAAAGCAAAAATTAATCTCTCTTGCCTAAAAACTTAAAAATCTCAAATCAAACTTTTGGTGCTACTTCTTTGAATTAGCTTTGGCTCTTAGCTGTAGATTGAAAACATCAAACCAAGAACTAATCGCTCTTACGTAAACACATAAAACTCTCAAAGGAAAATTTTGGTGCTTTTTTGCCGTAAATAATTATTATCTTAACTCAAATCATTACCATTCGCTTTAAAAATGTGTAAAGATAAAGCTAAATAAATTTAATTCTTCTTTTAAAAATCATGATATTTTTAACTCAAGTCATGTTTATTGGTCTAAGGTATTTATTACTCTCGTTAAGAAACCGCGTGCAAGAGAGTTTTGCGTTTTGAATTAAGATATTATTTCTATCTGTTTACATTCGTTTTCTAAAGTAGTATCGGGTATCTACAGAAACAGTGTCATTAATAATGACTCATTATTCGTGGACTGGACTAAAATAATGCTTGAATTGCACTGACACTGTACACCGAACTACTAGCGCATACTTTTCGATGGAGCTTTTATGTGCGCCTATTTTGGCATCGTTGACCATGCTGAAATGGATTTTCATACAATGTTATAGTTTTTTTGAGCACGATACTCGTACTACCAAGCGGGAAAAGTATAGTTACAATAGTGACATAACTAATTAAGCTTTTTAATCTCGAAGGTACCTCGTACCTCACTCAGGCCAAGCTTCGTGGTTTAAACACGGTACTCGACTGAAAAGCTTTTCATTATGACACGATTGTAGATCAGCGATGACGTTACATTTAGGGCATGCAATACCGGTATCGCTTGTATGGGCTAATACCGGAATTCCGGGATTGCCCATACAACCAATACCGGTATTGCATGCCCTAGTTACATTATAAAATAATAAGGAAAAATAAAAAGAATTGTCATATTTGAGGCAGTTTCTATTTCGAATACATACGTACAGTTAGTTGGTCGAACAGGCTGAGTTAAAGATAAAAAACACATTATCCGGTACTTCGTAAGTAAATGATTAAGTTAAGTACACTACTTTAAAACTGGTTGAGAGTGCTTTTACAACAGTTAGGCAGGTACCTGCAAGGGTAAAAAAAGTGCTCTTAAACTAATCATTATTTAAATTTTATACCGTCATATAATTACTTTACCATGTTTGCTTAATAATAAGTAGTAGGTAACTGAAACATTTGTAGAACATTTGAAATGCGTCAACTTTAAATTTGTAGGAACCTAGAAATTAATATTGGATAGAAATTACCTACAAGGTGTAACAAAAATGCTGGTGATCCTTTTAAGGGCATAATTGGTGTCGTATTCTAATTACGAAAAAGAAAGAAAAATTTTTTTCTCGCGAAAAAATATTTTGGTTTTGTATGGAGGGTCGGTCAGCTGGGACCACCTGTCCCATAGAAAAAAAAATTTTTTTCGCGTCAAAAATTTTTTTCTCCTACTTTTTCTTAGTCGTTATACGATACCAATTTTGCCCTTAAACGGATCACCAGCATTTTTGTTACACCCTGTATAAGTAATGTAGGTAATAAATTCTTAACGATTTTCCTAAATAGTCCCATTAACATTCTTTTAAATTAATTTGGGTTTTCTATTTATGCACTAAATTGTATACCTTATTCTGTGACCAGCTTTTAGGTCATAATCATAATAAGGATCGCTGAAGAAAATGTTCAAATATTCAAATTTATACGACTGTGTGTGGTACATGAAGCAAGAAAACTGTGTCTGCTGTCATAAATAAGCTCAATTTTTTTAATATAGGTATTTGAATTATCTGGTCTTCTACTTTCGATCCCACAACAAGTGAAGTGAAGATTCTGTGTTGCAAATTGTACTTATTTGGGATCCGTTATATTGACTCGAAGGTTTCATACAATAGAAGTTATTATTAGAGGCCATATGATATATAAAATAAGAAGACGTGGTGCCGTGAAGACAAAATTGTGATTCCATAATAAGCCGAGTTCTTCGTATTTACGCGGGACACGCCCACATATAGGATGTAATCGTTAAGTGTTTGTTTACAGGTGATTATTCCGCAACAGGGCAACAGGGGCAATTGCTCCCCACTAACACTCAAGTTTTGTGTACTACAGGGGCCATAGGACCGTACATTTTTTGTGTAGGAAAGTGCACCCCCTGAACGAAATCCTGGATGCGCGCCTGTCACGTCATCTTATTTTAGGTATATGTCTTTGTAAGAGGCCGAGTAGGACCTAGGAATTTACGCCTTGATATATTTTCTACATCAGTAGCGCGTATATGTTCAAATATATACGTACATAAAAAAATTATAATAGATTTAAAAAGTTGCAGGCCGCTCTATGTATAATAATGTAATGAATAGCGCTCAAAATATTTTTTATCGCCACGCTTAAATCATAAAAAAATATGGCGATTGTACAGATTGTACAATCCTATGTACCTATATCCATACAATTTTAGAGGAAATTCAAATAAATAAGGTACCTGCAAAACGATTCAGAACATCATGACGAATTTACATTTGTAAATGCACCAATTCATTTCGTGGTTTGTTATTTATGTTCTCGGGATATGCTTAAACATTCATGTTGAATCTCTTTCCTTCATACAAGGTGTAACAAAAATACTGGTGATCCTTTTAAGGGCATAATTGGTATCGTATTCTTATTGTGAAAAACTAAGAAAAAATTTTTTCTCGCGAAAAATAATTTTGGTTTTGTATGGAGGGTTAGCCAGTTGGGACGACTGGCCCCATACAAAAAAAAAATGTTTTTTCGCGTCCAAAAAATTTTTCTTCTACTTTTTCCTACTCGCAATACGATACCAATTATGCCCTTAAACGGATCACCAGTATTTTTGTTACACCCTGTATGGAAGTGATGCAGATTGTTTACAATGAATGCAATCCCTAACCACGAAATGAATTAACGTTATAATAATTACGTTTACGTAAATTAACGTTTTAATATAATTAATTAAAAGTGGCGGTACGCAAGGTAGGTAGGTACTTCAGTACGATAGGTAAGTATATTATACTGTTCACGACAGAATTTTAAATTTTAACAGTTACGATTAGGAAATTATGTACAAATGTTGCTACCTATTAATTTATTCAGCACTTAGGGGTACCACACACTTGGTTCGGATTCAGCCTTGAATTCAGACTAAGTGTGTAGCGCGCCATATAGTTGCACTAGTATTTATTTAAAAAAATTACTCCTTAAAATGACTGGACACTGGTAACAATGTTATTAGGTAATCGTAGTCAGTCATCAATTTAAGAGACCTAGGGAACCCCTTAAATACAATGATTGCTTACTTACTAAATTGGTGCTTTTAGTGGAGTGGAATCTAGTTCACTTAAATACTTAATTTACAAATTGAAGGATGAACGCAAAATCAGTCTCTAAACTTATGTTAAGCATGTATATTTAAACGCGCATACACTAGCAATATTGGACCGGGCTCAAATCTGTTCCACAGCGTAAATGTTCCCAATTACTATTGCGCTTGCGTATTTTGTTTTGGACTGGAGTCGCCCTATTAACATATAAATATTTGTGGCGTTTTCAAGTAAAAGGTACATCAATGTCGGTTGTTAATAGAATTTATTTCGTAATGATTTTTCATGGCAATAACGCCTTATTGGCGACCGACAATGACGTAGCTTTTACTTGAAAATTTACTTACTTTCACCATGGTTCCCGCACATAGGTACTTATTGCAGTAGGACTTACCAAAACCTCTAACTAAATACGTAGGCACAGCAACGTAATGCATTATTAATTAAGAATTATTGCCATTGGTTTTCATTTATATAGGTAATTCAATTCTAAAATCTAGAGCACAGATCTAGTATTACCATATTTAGGGCCCACAGTATATTTAAGTACTTAAACTTAAATTATTTTCGATGCCTTTAAATTATATAAATCCTGTAAAAAAATACCACACAAGCAATTAAGATAAGAGTCTTATTCATAGTTTATTGAAATCGTTAAATTAATAGCAAATATACATAAGAATGACGATCACACAAAATGTTTAAATATTATTTAAAAAATAAATTAGTGTTTGTGTCTACCTAAGGATGCTGCCTTTTAGCAAAACTATGAAAATAAATGAAGGTCAAGAGGCGCAATCAAAATTAAATAATTATATTCAGGGTCAATTGCAAAACCGTAGGTAATCTTATCTTTTCTTAATATTCTCATTTTTGTTACGATAATTAGCCACATAAATGTATGGCTAATTTTCGTAACGATTTGAAAACGAAAATCATTAATAATGAAATTACTCTCATAAATTGCATTTGTTAAGATAGTTTGAAGTCTTATTATTGCAAAAAAGCACTTTTAGGTCTATATACTTATTTATATTAATTTTATTTAATAGGTACCCGAAAACTCAATTCTTGCAGAGCTTGTTTTGTGAGGACGTTGATTCGTGCAATCTTGTCGGTTGTTCAACTTCCCAAAAATATCACCTAAACTTCGGCAATCTTTCATAAAATTGTTTTAGTTTAATACTCTCCCTTAAAAATATATAAGATAATGAAAAAAACTGTTCAATTTATTCCCAGACGATACAATTTTCAGCGTATTTTCTATATATTTTTCGTAGGTACTGGGCCCCGATTCGATATTCTAAACTGAGAATATCACACTTGAATCGCTACTGGATAGAGTGATACTGATATCCAACAGTCCACACGTGTCCACACCTAACTGTAAAATTTACAGTTCGACTCGGTCTAGGATTTTGTATTGATTTTGATTTAAGCGGATATCACTCTTTTGCGGAATCCATAGAGATTTCGGCTGTCACAAAAGTGTGATATCATCTGAGGATATCATTGCTGTCTCACTAGCGACTGTCAATTTTGCCATGTGGAATAGGGTGCTGGTATAACTTAATTTGAATACATAAAAACCTTACTCTTTTCACCTTTCCAAGCAAAAATCGCGAAGTAGGTGTTAGATTAGGGTGAATTATTTATAAATGACACATAAAATAAAAAAAAGTGTCCAATTTATGCAATTTGAAAAGAAACGTACCTACTTTCAAAATCTGTATACCAACTAATAGAAGTTTTGTTAGTTACTGCAAAATAGTATCAAAAAGTTGAACGAAATAAATAAAAAATTACCGGACCCTTAAGGACAGAATAGATAAAGGAACAAAGAAATTGCAATTGACCCTTTATTGATATAAAATAAAATAAATGTCAGTGAAAATCTAAGTACATACGGTCAGTTATAGTGTGGTCAATGAATGATTCTAGCTGGAAAAGTCGAAAGCAGAAATTTTGACTTCGGAACTTTGTTAAGACTATACTCTGTACTTTTAGGTATTTAAAAAAACGTAAACAAACAGCAGCTGTCAAAAATGACAGATTCAGGGGTTTAGAACCTTTTTCGAGTGATATAATTATTACCTATGTTAATAACCTTAAATATTATAATTACGTATATTATTTAAAGTAATTAATGTACTATTGAAAGACATCTTACCCATAAGCACTGGTAGCCTGGTGGTAACTGTGGTAAGATGTCTTTAAATCCGGAAGATTCGAACCCCGACCGTACCACTGAGTTTATCAGTCGGTCTTTGACTTTGATGAAAGAAAACACCGTGAAGAAACCTGCATACATTTACAAAAAAAAAGATAAACCGACTTCAAAAAGGATACAATGAATCATTATAATTATTTATATGCGTTACCAACTGATATGTTTGAAGTCGGTGCCAAGCCAAATTTGGAAGAGTTAATACGAACGAGGCGATGTGTTCAGTGAATTGTTATTTTTACTACATAACTAATCTAATACGGTATGAATCGCACGTAGATATACATTCCTTTCGACCATGCGTTAACTGTAAGGCAAGTAGGTACAGAAAGTATAATCATGCGTCCTATGTTTGTTTGTTAACACATTGTTGGGACTATCCGTATGTCGAACGAAGCCCGTGGTTCGATTTGAATTATTTATCCTTCTTCATCTAAGGTTTAATCCGAAGTAAAAAGGAATTCAATTGATAGTTTATTTTTTCTTTACTCACATGTACCATACACACGCCGTGTCAGTAAAAAGGCACGATATTCAAATTTTATATGGAAGGTCAATCTTACGCGTCTACATTTTTTTTCTATTTGCCGCCTTTTTCTGATTATTGACAAAGCAGACGTGTATCAGAATATATATATCGTTGTCGCTATTCATCAAAATAGGACTAGTAGTTTAGAAATGAAAATGTAACACATGAAATCGCATTCACCTTTGCATTATTAGTACCGATGTTTTGTAATGTTCACACTTAAAGCTGATTTGACCGGTTTTGTAATTTGTGGCTTGGCACCGACTTCAAACATATCAGTTGGTAACGCATATAAATAATTATAATGATTCATTTTATCCTTTTTGAAGTCGGTTTATCTTTTTTTTGTAAAAAGTTTTTATTTTTCCATTTTTATGGTTATATATTTATCAAAATTGGACAAAAAGTCTCGGAACAATCGGTAAAGATATATAAAAAACTTCATAATACACCCATTCTATCTAAGGAAGGGTCCACGTATCATATGTGGACTTCATCATTAGGTCCTCTCTATCAAATTGGTGGTTTTCAAGAGGGAATGCTCGAGTTGCTTAAGAAAGCACCCAAATCAACATACATGTGCCTTTAAAAATTGAGGAGTTCTCTCAATTCTTCACGGATCCCATCATCAGAACAGCACCAGGTTAATGTGGGACCATCTTCGAAGTAGTTCCTATCAAACAAAAAAAAGGAATTGTCCAAATCGGACCACGGGTCTCGGAGTAATCGCTGAACATCCTACATAAAACAATCTTCATCATTATCACGAAAACAATCATCTTCATCAGGACCACTCCATCATATTGGCGGTTTTCGTGAGAAAATGCTTGAGTAGCTTAAGAAAACACTCAAATCACCATACACGTGCCTTTAAAAATTGAGGAGTTCCCTCAATTTCTCATGGATCCATCATCAGAACAGCACCAGGTAAATGTGGGACCATTTTCGAGGTAGTTCCTTTCAAACAAAAGAAGAATTATTCAAATTGGATCACGGGTCTCGGAGTAATCGCTGAACATCCTGCATAAAAAAATCTTCATCATTATCATCAAAACAATCATCATCATCAGGTCCACTGCATCGAAATGGTGGTTTTCTTGAGAAAATGCTTGAGTTGCTTAAGAAAACACCCAAATCACCATACATGTGCCTTTAAAAATTGAGGAGTTCCCTCAATTCCTCATGGATCCCATCATCAGAACAGCACCATATTAATATGGGACCACCTTGGATGTAGATCCTTTCAAACAAAAAAAGAATTACTCAAATCGGACCACGGGTCTCGGAGTAATCGGTGAACATACATAAAAAAAAACACCAAACCGAATGCAGAACCTCCTTCCTCAATGGAATTGAAGTCGGTTAAAAAGTGATACAAGGTACGTGTTGCTACACTAAAAACGGTACTCTGTAATCTAGTCGTATTTTATCTTCATAACTATAACCATGCGTTTTGCACATCTGCAAAATTGGGTGTTTTTTATGAGGCAATTTACTATAAAAAATTATTAATCATTTAATGTGATATAAATAATTGGGTAAATTTATATATGTGTATATATATCATAAACTCCAGCGTAACTACAGGTTGCTGAAATAGGATGGAACGAATCTGTAACCTGTTATTTTTTAAAATTGAAAATTTAACAGGAACCAAAACCTGCCCAATAAATTACCCTTTTAATGGTTTGTTTACGTTTTTTTAAATACCTAAAAGTACAGAGTATAGTTAGGAGCCTAACATACTAAAAGTCCTCACCCCTCGGAGGTGAGCTCGAGGAGGGAGGAGGCAAATAAGGTCCCGTTTTTCAGTATTTTGCTTTTATCTTGAAAACCATGCGTCAACCAATTAAAGCTAATAAACTTCTCTACAACTTTTATCTATACACATTTTACCTAATACTAATAGTTGTCTAGATATGAGCTCCGAAAAACGGACGATTTTGAATAGTGGGGGTATTCTCCGCAATTCTTGTCACACTAACAGTCAAAAGTTAATCTGGATATAGCATAGTTATAGAGCATATTTGAGACGTTATACCCAATTTTATTAGCTTTAATTCTGTACTACAACAAAATTGTCTATGACGCATGGTTTTCAAGATATAAGCACAATACCGAAAAACGGGACCTTCTTCGCCTCCCCCCTCCTCGAGCTCACCTCCAAGGGGTGAGGACTTTTAGTATGTTAGGCTCCTAACTAGTCTTAACAAAATTCCGAAGTCAAAATTTCTGCTTTCGACTTTTCCAGCTAGACACCTTTTTGGGCATTTACCAGGCTATTAGCGCAAAAGAATGGCATTGAAATACATTATTAAATCGATATCAATTTAATTTCATATATACCAAAATCTGATAATGTTCTTAGGTAAGGTTGCTGAACAGCCTAGTCGGATGGAGGCCATAACAAACATAAATGGTTGACAATAAAATAAATGATGTCGGTAACACTGTGTCTGACTTGTCGCGAACAGTAGTAACTAAATCCTGGCCTGTTAGAACTATATTACATACAATAAAAAAAAATAGGTACTTAATGGTAAAGTCTAATTGGAGGCAACAATAGGTCCCATTGTAAGTTTTAATGCAGAAGTGACTAAGGTCCATTTTTTTAATAATAGGGTACCTTATATATACTAGGTAAGTATATACAATTTTCGCTGCAAAGTGTCGAGAAAGAATAGGATATTTTGTAAGGGTCTACGGTGTTCTACTTAAGTAAGTATATTTTACAAACGTTAAAATCTTAAATGTAATTATTTTTGAATGACAGGCAAATTTTACCCTGCTTTTATCAAGACGCATCCAAAATTTTACAAAATTGGTTCAAGAATAGGATTCTTACTTAAAGTTGGTGCTATTTAAGGTAAGGATTCCGCAATCAACATCGTATGTAGGTATAGGCATTGAAACATGGAGAGAGACCTTCCACACAACTTATAACTGTGAGCGACATTTTACCTTTTAGGATCCTTTACAGCAGTTTCGTACAGTTTTGATCACTTTTCTTCCTAGTAGGATATCTCTTAATTTCAAGTCCTATACATATAAGTACATATTTAGCATTGCAATTTGTTGGTCCGACTTCGTTTCTAGATCGCTACTGTAGCTAGTTGATTCCAATATTAGAAGTTTTGTGTAGATAAATATGTAAGTCAGTTGTAAGATCAGTTTTCAAAAATGGAAAGGTATTTAGTAGTTTTCTATTACAAGTTATTGATACATGTTACATCAGTCTATTGCGTGTACATTAATTACTAGGTTGCATTCATTATTTAGGGTCCAAAATTAAGGCTAAGTAGCCTTCTATGTAGGTAATCAAGTGGTAAAATTGAAAAAAAGGAATGGGCAATTAATTCCATACAATTGATAGCATTATTCAGCTATATGAAAATTAGATGTTTAAAATAAAATCCAATGAATGGCTCCATTGTTGATTATTTATTGTTGGAATTCTGTATTGTAGTAAATGATTATTCGCATCTACGTAGAAACACTTGCATTCATAATGCGATAAATATCTATGATTTCTATTAACTCTAAACGTAGAGTCGTAATTAAGTTATTCGTAAGCTAATAATGCATCAATTGACTCAAGGCCCCATTTTAAATAAATATTTGTTTTTTGTAAGGGTATACGAGGGTATTTAAGGAATCTTTACATTAGGTTCTACATTAGCTAGGAATTAACTTCGATACCTTGTGATGTATCAGATTTAGTTAGGCCTTAAAGGTGAAATAAATATCTTTTAAGTATTAGGTAACTTGTGAATATTGCCTGCCACCCCGATAACAGGTTACATGACGTTTCCTCGTTACTACAGATAATTCAATAAATAATGAATTTTTTCGTTTTCGTTTTCTTCTTTATCTGTACTTGATTCGCCTTATTTTAAATTTATTTACAACTTATTACTACTATATTCAATATAATTAAAAGCTAAGCTTTCACTCAACTTATAGATAAAATTCTGTAAAATGTCTTATTATCTTAATCTAATATAATTATTTATATCTTTAAAAGCAATAAGAAACAAAGAAATTAAGCGTATCTTTTACCTACTTGTGCTCGTTGTTATTTGCGATTTAATGAAGAAACGAGTATAATTGATGTTGGTGCTACATTTACCGAGGCGCAGCGCGCAGGCGAGGATGGGTACAGTCAAAACTATATACATAATACCTACTCCAATGAAATATTTACACAATAACAGGTCTGTTAAACAAACATATAGCCCTTATAGACCAAACATCGGTGGATTATTGTAGTATACAGACACATTCACCGCTAGGCTACGCGAGTAGCGCTACGCCGTAGCATGGGTTTCCCGCTGTGTAGCAAAACGTGTAGTGATAAGTGCTGAATGGGATAACGTGTTATGCTAAGGCATCGACGGCACTATACTTGGATACAACGGATGCAACCTTTATTACACTTAATGTTTCCATACTGTACCTGGCATACTTCTTTCTGTATGAGTTCGAAAACATGTTAATTTCCCTTTTAGCCTGCGCCTCGGAGTTTCAACCTACGAGTATTACGTGACAAATAGCAATAGATGTCTTTCTAC
This sequence comes from Pammene fasciana, assembly GCA_911728535.1. Taxonomy (NCBI): domain Eukaryota; kingdom Metazoa; phylum Arthropoda; class Insecta; order Lepidoptera; family Tortricidae; genus Pammene; species Pammene fasciana. The sequence continues at coordinate 11,387,893 of OU452276.1, read as the reverse complement.
TCGTTGTATAAAATGATTATTGTTTTATAATAGTCACTTTTTGATTGTTTCGGTCATTAACTACTCAATCACACTAGGTTATGCAAATAAGCATATTATGATTGCCATTTTGACTTAAAAAAAGCACCGTATTACCAACAAAGTTTTGTGTACGTTTGGACAGTTATAGCGACGTAACAAGTTGTGGAACACCAAACATTCTGTGAGTGATACGAATTTAAAAGGGACGTTGGTCGGGAGTATATTTGTAAGAGAGAGGACCGTTGCATCGTTTGGAGGCAGTTCAAACATCAGGTCGCAATAGGTGAAGGTCGACGGAGACGTCGCGACGCTGCGTACGCAGTATGCGCGGGGCGTGCGGCGCGCTTGCGGCGTGCGCCGCGCCCAGCAGCGCCGCGTCTTCGGCCAGCGAGTCCCCCGACCCGTAGCCGCGCTCTTCGCCGCCCTCGCCTTCCGCCTCGCCCTCGCACCACGACGCCGACCCCGAGCTGCCAGAGGCCCCGGCCTCCGCTTCAGTCTCCACTTCTACTGAACAGCTCGCGCAAACTTCTGAAATTACACCGTACTCTTATTACATAGATTCATGAATAATTGATTTATAAATAGAACTCTCTGATGGGCGCCTTGCCAAATAAGTTTGAACATCGCAAGCTCGCACACTCTGAATGGAATGCCCTAATGCTCTGATATTATATTAAATAACCCTGAATTTTATGAAGTAACAGAATGTGCAAAAATAAAACAATTATGTTTAGCATACACATTTAAAAAAATACCTTAGTATGCAACGAAGTTTTGTTAGTTTCATTTGTATAGATATGTACAAACTATCGCGATGTGTAATTTATAAACTAGGTATCTAAAAACGACTTCTAGATATCAGTATTTATATAAGTCGAAATAAAAAAAGGTGAAGGTGTCGTAACGATTTATTTTATGATCATTTTGTTCATGTTATCTTCCTAGGTAGATGAACTTGTCTGAGATTTCATCTCAGTGAGTGCCATCTTGTTTGAGCGCTCTGTGCTGTGCTTTGCTGCTTATACATACTTTTCATTACGCATTGATTATGTACCTTATAGGTCCTGATACTGACTTTAACATTTTGTTTTGCGATGTATTAAATTTATATTTTTAATATTTTATAGCAATCGCTGTGGAAACCAGGTAAATAAGTACCTTAGGACTGTCTCCGGAGAAGAATGGTTGTCAAGCCAGGACAAATGGCCGAATTATTTAACAAAGCCTTTATAAAACACGCTGATTACAAAAGCGTTACAGGTAGTAACACCAAAGTTAATGGATTGTCAAATAATATAGAAAAAGGAACAAACACGCTAAAATAAATATATAACGCAAACCCCACACGCTTAAACCTTATAACATGATTTTTATATTTATTTAGTAGTATGTTATGTAGGTAATACATACATTAAAAAACCTTAAAAATGACGCTTAGCACATCCTTAAAAGATCATACACGAAAGCAATAATATTTTAAACGTATTTTATTTAAATATTAATATGATTAGATACATCATTAACATAATGGTTGTCGGCCTACAGAGTTACGTTCTACATTTGAATCGTGATGTTGCGTAGTCAAAATGTAATTGTCAACCTTTCTCCCTTTGGTGCATTCATGCGTGCGTCGTGCCTTCTACTGGCATATCTAGTTATGTGTTTTTAATTTCTTGACATCATATTGCAATATTTTTTTTATTGTGATTAGATTAAATAAATATTTGAAACATTTGAATATACCTAATTACTGACACATTCTCATAAGGTGCAATTATTTTCGGAAGACCATATTTATCGACAGGTCGGTTAATTAAATCGATATTCTTTTTTTAGATTTTTGGAACTTGATACGTTTTATTAACAAATCTGCAAAAACTTTATGAATAAAATGAATCCAGAACCTGATTTTTAATTATAAAAAATCCGATCAAAAAATTGCATAAACTGCAAATAGGGCACGGAATAAATAATAACTCAAATTAATGAGCTAATGAGCTCAACTTCTTCGGCTGAACAATCCAATACAATAACTTTCAAGTACAGTCAGCTGCAGAGAAAAGGACCCCCCCTGCATACAAAGTTTGTATGGCAGCGGGGGCCTTTTTCGTTGCAGCTGACCGTACCTACGTCGATTATGTACATGACATATTATTATTGTCCAGATTTTCTATGTTCTAAACTCTACACATAACATGCTGATTTATTTAGTGCACTGACGCGCAGTTTCAGTGTCCGCGGGGCAACCGGATGGCTCGTGATATTTATGCTCCCTAAGTGTTGTGAATGTACCCTGTGCAACTCAAACGGGCCCACGTTGGACTTTGTTTTTCATCTCCACCCCCTTATTTCTTCAGTACCTGTATGTGATGCACGAGCATGCAAATTGCCATTCACACCGGCTGGTCGTTTTCCGATCCGCCAGAGTTGGAAGCCAAAAAAAAATTAGAGGGCGGAGATAAAAAAAAACAACGTGGTCAGTTCGTCAACAAGGTCAACACGTAGGGAGCTTAAATACCGCAAGCCACGTGGTTGCCTCTCGGACGCTGTAACTACGCGCCATTGCTGTAACTAATTATTTTGGGTGTTTGCAGGTGATAGGAAGATTATATAAAAGGAATAACAAATGTTACGATACAGGACCCCTGTGGCTCGACAATGAACGTAAACACCTTATGAATAAAAATATAGATACTATGATGGAGGTAATATGTGACTTGTTTCAAATAATTATTATAAAATGAATTATGAAGTAAGATTTGTTTAAATGGTCCGGCTGATCTTACCTTTTGCTCCCGTTAATAAACAGATATAAAATTCTTAACCGACTTCCAAAAACTAACTTATTACCTCAGACTTCGATACTGAAATTAAAAGATTTTATTTATTTTGCAAGTTTAAACGTAAGCTCCGTATGGTTTAAAGGAAGTCGATTAATAATTATTTTATAGTAATCTAAAAATCGTCAGATAATACAGAAATGAAGGATGAAGAAATAAGAGATAGTAGAACAACATTACACAGGGATCTATAAAAGACAAAATACATATTGTAGCAAATAATAACGGAATAATATATAAATGACGAAAATCAGGGGTAACAACACCTTTATTAGGTACATTCAAGAGCAGGGAGCTTGTGAGGATTGTAAGTATACAGGGTACAGGGCACGGGGCGGAGAGACTATCATACACATTCCACATCGAAAGGGAAGGCTCAGGACTCACGCAGCCGACGGTGGCCGAATACAATGGGGCTCTCCCAAGTTGTCGGTCAGAGAGAAGTCGAGGACGAATAGTCTTCATAAGATGCTGCAATTTTGTAACATTCGCATATTTATACCTATGGCAACGATGTTCAATTGGTTAATAAGGATATAGTACACTACAGCAAGTCATTTTACGTAATGACTTGCGTCAGGTACTTATCTACAAAAAATGTTGAAAAAAACTATTGTTACAAAAGCATGACACAAACTTATTTCAGAATGCCCATTACTATAGGTATGTTTAATGCATTAAGGTATAAGCGTCGACAGTTCAGATACGTGTCGTGTTCACGACTGACCGTGGATAATGTAATTGTTGACAACACGTCAAGCGTATCTGATAAAGCGAGTCTTTGGTAGCGTGAATCGTTCAATAAATAAGTAATACTGGTGTCAAATGGTATATAGGTGACCGTGCATGTTCAAAGAGGTTACGGTTATTACTACAATAGTATAACCAGTGAAGTTAAGTGTATGACTCCGTTGCTGGAATTGGGCTAAGAGATGGCCACGTCAGATATGAGACAATAATTAGAGCAACGAAACCCGTCTGGTTAGATTGCTGTACTATCCTTATTGCTAGATCTGGGCATTAGGCAGCTGTTAATGGGTGGAGTTCAGAGTTACAGACTAGCAAAATTTTTGAATTGGAAAATAGTACTACCAAAATAGGTAAAACTGCCGAACTTGTCTCAGTTATAGAGGACAAGGTCTATATTTTCATGTTAGGACAAAAAACATAGCATTTTATTGCGAAAACAGAAACAGCAGGCGACAAACTATGAATTATATTTTACGTCGTCGGGTTTGGCACTACTTTCCCCCCACAACAGAAATTTTTGGCAATGATATAATGTAATTATTTATATAATTTCTCACAATACTGCAAAACCAGAACTCTCGAATTTGTTTTCTGAAAGTGGTTTACCTTTCTTTGACCTCCACTACTTTACAGCTGCCAGATGTCCAATTGTCCAGATCTATAAATAAGCATAGTATAGCAAACTGATTGCAGGGGTTTCGTTGGTGTCATTATTGTGTCATATATGACGTGGATAGCTCTCCGTCTAAATGTTAGAAAAAGGCAGATGTTAGGTTAGAATGTGAACGATACTGACCCGAGCTGTCGGTAACGAGCCGCGGCGGCGTGTCCTCTCGCTCCGTGGGCACTACGATAACTACCTCGTCGTCTCTCGGAGATCCTGCATTTCGATTAGACGATGTCCTGGAAATTAAAACTAATATTACTGCCAAAAAATAGTGATATCATAGACTTAGAAAGATAGATGGCCATAGTGTAAGAACTTTTTGAGGCTCCAAGTATTTAGTGCCATCTAGTTGAGAGCCACTTAAAGATAGCCAAAATGTAAGAGGAAATATCAGCTCCATCTAGTAACGACTAGTGTACTACTAGTACGCTATTCGTTACTAGATGTAGGTGATATTTCCTCTTACATTTTGGCTATCTTTAAGTGGCTCTCAACTAGATGGCGTGATAGACTTAAGCTTCAAAAAGTTGTAAGGCTGTGCTGCTTTATTATATAATTATTATATAAGTTACTCTATAATAATATATAATGTCATTTTTGAATCTGAAAATTTGTAATTTTCCCATTATTTACTTGAAGATAGCTTACTTATGGGAATAAATATAGTTTGAGTATTTAATTGATACTCCAGGAGGAAAAATTAATATTTTTAACAGACATTGAATAATGTATGCAGCACTGGAGATACAGCGTGTATTTTTGATATTACCTCATACGCCAAGGGTTAGTATAGATCCTACATACTTCCATATGTTTTATAAAAAAATTACGGCATTTATTTTTCCATATAAAATATTTCAGCACGCAATGTATCGCTACCTACATGATAACTATGCCCTAGAATGTCACATTTGATGATGTGTCAAATAAGTGTATAGGCAATACATTGCGTACCGAAGAAATTTAAAAAATCAATTGCTCTATGTTAACTAAGAGTTAACTTAATATTTATTACAGTATCGATTTATAATTTAAAAACTTGCGTCTGGCTTCCATTTGAGGTTATATCAAATAAACACGCGGTATATGTTAAATATGTTATATTGTGCCGCTGCCGGATCGTTTTATCAGCGAGCGCGGGATCGGAAATGTGTATTTGGGATGCGGTATGTTGCGGCAATCAGGAAATGCTGGTGGAAATAGTCGAACGAGTAGTTTCCGATATCGAGTAAATCGATTACTTTGTGACGAGTCAGCCGCTGTCACAAATGTATATACTCTTAAGTGATTCCTTATTTTCTCGTAAGGAAGTCACGAATAAATATCCTTGGAAGTACTTGACATTTGTATTATCGTCTTTTGGTAATAGTAATAATTGAAGGACACCTGCTACTTAAATCACTTTTGGGTGAAATGGTTAAACTTTAATAAGAAATCTAATAAGTATAAGTCCATAAAACATACTATTAGTACACATCAGTAACTTGTGGCATTTAGGTAGCACTGAAATGGTTAGTGATGTGATGAGACACGTTTTCTAAGTGTCTTTTCTGATAAGATAATAGTTATTAGTGCAACAAGAGAGCAAATTAAGTTAGTTAGTGCTTATTTTGAGTCCTGAGCAAGCGAAAGATTAATTCTAATTTAGAATCTTGAGCGTAGTGAGGGACTCAAAGGCACGAGGTGCAAATAACTTTGGACTCATGTTGCACATACAACTTTTCACCTCAGCAGTGAGAACATAGCAGAAAATTGAAATGTTTTTTTTCACTCCCACTGACTTCTGCTCCATTCCCATCATTTCCACCTCACTTTCACTGACTTCTACCCAATAAAAATATACATACATTACAACTACAGATACAAATACAGATAATACCGATAATAATACAGATACGAATAGGTACCGATACAAAAAAATCCTCGGTTAGAACAGAGAAGTGTTGGAACGAAGTTATGTTAATTACTTAATTTATTTTATTTTTTTTTGAATTTTTTTTGTTTTAATTGTACCTATTCAATTTTACGATTGGACTTTGGCTTTTTTGACTGAGTTTTTTAACTTGAGACTTTTGTGACTTTTTGACTTTTCGATTTTTTTTCATTTTGAGTTTTTTTTTGTATTTTTTTGACTTTTTTGATTTTCCTGACTAATTTGACTTTTTCGAAATTTTTGAAATTTCATAAACTTTTGAAATTTTTGAAACCTCAGATATTTTAGAAATTTTGGAAATATCAGAAATTTTTAAAATTTGAAAAATATTTGAAACTTCAGTAATTTCAGAAGTCTTGGAAATTTTAGTAATTTTTGAAATGTCTGAAGTATTTGAAATTTTTGAAATTTCTGAATTTATAGAAATTTTGGAAACTAGAAATTTTTGAAAATTTGAAATTATAGACATTTTATTAAATTTTTGAAATTTTAGAATTTTTTGAAATTTTAGTTTTTTTTAATATGTGAAATTTTGAAATTTTTTCCTTTTTTGAATTTTTTTTTCTATTTTTACTAAATAAGAGAGGAGCTTCATTTCAAAACTGTAATCACATTGATTAGAAACTAGTGCCTGCGCCAAATCTTGTGATTAGGTTTCCAAGCTAATTTAGTGTTCATCGGGGTTCTGCTATTCAAAAAGCGATATTATGACGTTTGAAATATTACATGTCAGGTCATTTTGTCTCACTCAGTGAGCAAAATCGAGTTTTGCTCACTGAATTTAGGCAGCAAAGAACCCTTGTTCGAGCTGCTGAGGTGAAAAATAGTAAATTAACATTACCTACATGGTTTTAACATTATGACGAAGTAAACTAAGGTAAACTTGTTTATCAAAAGCTGAAAATAGTATTATCAAAAAATCCAGGATATCTTACAACAAAAAATATTAGCTTATTACAAAATAAAGAACTTGAAATGAAAGAGAATATTAATAAAAATACGCTACAACTTTACAATAAAATGCTTTTTTTACCCATTACGTCAGTGGAGGTTGAAAGATCGTTTTCTTACAAAGTGGATTTTTTTCAAGTAGGTAGAAGACGTAGGCTGACTTGTGAAAATTTAGAACAAATATTAATTGTTTATCACGAATGTCAGATATTAAATGATTAAAATTCTTTTTTTGTGGTTCCTTTTTCTCGACTCGTTTAGGAAGAACATATATTATTGTCACATCACTAGTCTGTTAGAAACTGTAAATGTCACGAGTTACCGATGTGTGACTATTGGATAGGATGCAAATAATAATATTTTTTTTAACACAGTTGCTCAAATCTAGTAGTAGTTTATAATGCGAGAAGTTGGATTTCTCGCACTAGCACGTTTTACTTTTCCAGCCAATCACAGCTCAGGATTCATGATCACCGCCCCGCATCGCACGGCGCGAGTGTTCAGATGAAGTAACCTCAAAGTGACATATTGTCCATTTTTATAATTTTTTCGCAACTTTATTAAAAAACGTCGTTCGATACACGGACGGAATGTCATTCTTCACTCGTCCCGAGTTTTGCCACTCGCCTGCGGCTCGTGACCAAATGTCTCGGAACTCGTTGAATAATGACATCCTTTCCGACCTAGTATCGAAATGTACTATTTTAATACAGTTGCTCAAAAAAGTGCTTTTCTTGTAGTGGTTTAGCGTGCGGAAAGTTTGATATCGCGCACTAGTGCTTTTTACTTTTCCAGCCAATCACAGCTAATGACAGTGACAGACAGCCAATCACAGCGCCGCACCGCACCGCGCGGAGCGTTCGGATACATGTACTAAAGTAACCTCAAAGTGAATAATTGACAATTTTATAATTTTTTCGCAACTGTATTAAAAAACGTCGTTCGATACTCGTGCGTAAATGTCATTCTTCACTCGTCCCGAGTCTTGCCACTCGCCTACGGCTCGTGGCAAGATATCTCGCTACTCGTGAAGGAATGACACACTTTCCGCACTAATATCGAAATGTACTATTTCCTTTCAATATAATGCATATTTAAGATAGAAAAATATGACATGTATTTTTTTGTTTGGAACCTAACACGAATTAATGTGGAACCTAAAGACCTTGTTTTATAGTAATTATTAGCGAATTTAGCGTTCGCGTCGTCGTACCTTCAGGATTAATTTTCCACTTTTTAATGATTAATTACTAAGTTCTGCATGTGCTAATTTTTTACGGTTCCGTAGCTAAATTTGTAAAAACGGAACTCTTATAGTCTTTCATGCCCATCTGTCCGTTAATCCGTCCGTCCGTCCACAGCCATTTCCCGTCGAACACTTTTTTTAAATAGGCCTTGGGCAAAAGCTTTTAATGTCCGCTTTGTGACTTTTTCAGCGTTTAGTGCTACGTATGCTTGCTATTAATTTTCGTAAAATTGACGAACCATTTTATTATACAGTGGTAAAACCATTTTATTATACAGGGTAAAATATGAGTCGTGATCCTGAACCACTTTTTCTGACTCTGTTACTGATTAGTTGATTACCGTTAGCATATGATAGTATTTGATCAAAACAGAATGAATTTAATTATTATTATTGCTTAAGTAAAAATTAATTAACTAGGTTCATCTTTCGATTCTGTGTCATGTCTTGATCGCTGACTAACCGACGCCGATTTCACCCCATATTAATTTAAATATTGTACAGTAACTTTAAGTGACACGCTTGGAGAACGCTACAAAGTTGGAACATAAGCATTGCTACGAGTTACGGCGTAGCCCACGCACAGCAGCTGTGAAAGTGTTAACTTTCGAACTTAACAGTAAATACATATGTACTGCTCCTTACCTGACAATAACTTTTTTTCTCATGAATCTAGTTCCTAGATCAGAGTAGCCCCTATTCATGGGTCGTTTATGTGGCACAGGCGCAGCCGCCGCCACGGGCGCGGGCTCGAAGGTCCGCGACACGGGCGAGTTGGGCTCCGAACTCTGCTTGTCGGACAGCGCCGGGCGCGCGCGCAGCGCCAGTGTGCTCTCGCTCGCTCCGCCCTCGCCGCCCCCGGTCCCCGCATTACCTATTCTTCTTGAGGACCTTCTGTCCTCTTCATACAATTCTAACAAATGATCCAACTTACTTTCTATATCATCTACCTGAAATAAAACATTCATTAATAACCATACTACGAATTAACATAAAAACAATGAAGTTTAATTCACTTACTTGTCTTTCAATTTTAACTACTCTGGAAGCTAGGCTGATTTTGGATGCGTAGACGTCTTTTGCTTTAGACCCTTGCTTGCCAAGTATTTGGTCTAATCTGAAGTGTATTAAAAACAGTGTAAAAATATGTTGCTTGTTCATTATAAATTAGGTCACTTTAGTATGCAAGGAAAAATACTTAGATAAATAAAATTAAACTACTTATGAAACTCGTTTTCCTAGTTGAGTGATTATCAAATGAACATTACAAAGAACTTAATACTCTTAGACATGGATACCTATTTTTACATACTTATCTAGGTACTACCTATGCTATTTATACACGTTATAACAGAAATTCAATACTCATAGAAGTTTCTTAGTTTATTTAAAATTAATAAGTTAGTATAATATAATGAAGCGTTGAAGTTCTTTACGCATCAATTACTTCTACGTACTTTGTTGAAAAAAAGTAAATGCAGGGTAGAGATCCCATATTCTATATAGTACAGGTTATTTTATGTAGAAATTAACTTATTTAATGAATATTATTAAATTAAAAGTTTGTGTTTTGATGATCACCCAATCTAACCGACAGGGTTTCTGCACAACTATTCAATTTACATCAAACATAGTAATATTTTCTCGCAAGAACCAACCGACGCTTCGTTGTTTTTTTAGTTAGTTATGCAGTTACCCTGCCATTGAAATCCTACTAGTAAATCTTTTGAAACAAAATCTAGGTTCAATTATATTCACAGACTACAAACGTAAAAAATAGGTGATCCTAATATTTCGTGCAAATCGGCTTACTTATTCGGAATAGAATCATAAGAGAACTAGCTAAGTGCGATACCTTAAATACATTTAGCCCCACGTTTAAAACGATTTAGTCCATATATAGTTTTTAAGGGTACTCAGAGGTCAGAACGGGTTTGGTGTTTTATCTAATAACTTTAATAAATGTGACAATTGTAAATTGTTTCCATGTATTGTTGTTATGTGAAAACTTACAAAATACATTTATACCGTAAGAACGTGATATATTTATTACAGGAATGACTTAAATTTTCACTCCATACATAGTTTTTGCGGGCACTTAGAGGTTAGATAGGGTTTTAAGTTGTTGCTATATATGTATATTAGGTGTTAAATGAATACTATTAACATCTGAATACCATAAAAACGTAGTAGTTATTACAGGAATAACTATCAAATTAAGACTGGTTTAGCATACCGTAACCATTTGTGACTACAGTACAAATTTTCAAAAATACGCAAATTGCTTGAAACGTTTAACATAAATAAATGCATATTATTGCCCGTCGTTAGGTAGGTACCTACCTAGGTGTATTTTACGTACCTACTCATTTGTTTTTCCTGTAGGTACTCCTACTTTCCCTGATTATCTATCGCAATGTAAATGTAGGTACTATAACACTTTAAAACGTTTCACATCAAAAAATTAACGTATAAATAATGTATACAATTAAGTTAAGTCAGAAAGACCTTGATACTGTGTTACAGTAACATACTTAGGTACTGGCCTTTCAGATCACCAACCAGACCATTCAAATGTTACACTAACAATTCCTGAACCTACGCAAGATGTAGGTATAGGCTGTTTTTTTTAACAGTGATCCATATTGTGCGACGAGGTGATTATGTAGGCGATACTGAACAAACTTTCCTATAAGACATGTCCTAAAGAAAGTTGAGCTTCCCATTAAACATTAGATCGGCCGAAATGTATGAAACAGCCAAATATTTTTCGCGATTTTGTAGTTGGTCTCATAGTAAAAATTCTTTAATATTATGACCTTCCTAATCTCAAGTCACAATTTGGCTAAGAATTGAAAAAATAAACAGATAAAGGCTGGTCATAAAGATTAGCGTTACGAAGTTCCGTTCTATAGATGCTAGCATATTTCATAAAAAAGTCAATATTAGGTAATAATTGTCAAGTTGCGCATAACTGATCTGTGGGGCCAGATGACATACTGAAAGTGTAAGGGTACTTATTTCAAAGATAATTAGAATATTAATCACTTTTCGACATGCATTAGCGCAGAAGTTAAGCATAAGCTTACAAATGCAGCTTCTAGAAAGATGTTAATGCAGTGGGTGCATGGATGATGTGCAATGAAGTTTATGCAGTCAACATTTGAGAAGAAAAGAAGATGAATCATAAACACAAAGTGATGGAACATGAAATGAAGCATAGGAAACCTCCCAGCTCTCCGAAATTTCTTACGTTTGGGTTGTTAAAACAGCTTAAAGGTAGGTAATATTTGTAGGTATATTTTAAATTTTAATAATAAAATCTTTTGAACTGTTTTAAAGTATTTTAATAATATGCTTCAATAACTAGTACCTATACAATTATTGCAACGACTCGTGTGAGTTGTATTAAAACTGAGAATAGTTTTTATTGAAATATAACAATACAGCACGCGAACACTTAATGTTTACGGAAGAAAACCGCCGATAAAAAAGCAGCAGATACTTTATTAGTACACGGGTTTTCCATCTCTTGCCCTGAGCCCGTATAGCCGCAGACTATTCGGCTGAATGTTAACACTTTATAGCTTTTGTACGAAACTTTTGGAAGGCCGAACGCGCTGAGCAATAAATATACCTAAGAACATGATTATTATTACTAACTAATGTTCATTACTAAGCAAAGAACTTATTTATTTACGCACAGATCTGCATGTGGACTGTAGCTTGCCAAGGCACGAAATGTCATTCTGCTTGCAGCCCACATGAGCCTGGGATAGTAAAACTATTTATTACTTATACTGCTTGAAAATCCTAAACATTAGATATTACCATCAAAGAAATGTGAGAAAGATATTTGATTTTTATTACGTTTATGATTTTTGCACTCGTACATCTATAGTTTTGATCTGAACTTTGTTACGCAACATTAATGACTACTAACATTTAAATATCAACCTACACACAGAAAAACACATCTATACCTACTCTCTAACTACAAACATTGTTAGGTTTTATTATTATTATTTAAGTATACTATATGTCAGTTTGCCAGTTACCAGTTGGTGCCACCATGTTATATTAACGAATATTTGCGGACACTAAATGAGGATGTTGTTAATCATTTATATGCTAGTGGTTTTCTGAAATGCTAAGGGTGTAACATCGAATGATGTAACGGTGGCAATTGGCAATGACTGCAAATGAAGGAAGCATTGTCGCGTCGGTGGATCACGGGCGGCGGGGCAGCGGGCGCGCACGAAGTTGATTGATATTGCGCGCAGTAGTAGGTAAGTGCAGCAGCTGCAAGCTCGCGGAGCGCCCGCGGCCCCGCGGCGGCGGCACCGCGGCACCCGGCCCTCGCGCCTCACCTGTACTGCAGGTTCTTTGTGCGGTTTAGAAGGTCAGCGTGCCCTGAAGAGTACTGTTCTATCACATCTTTCACGTCGTACGGTTTCAACGCTTCTCTAAATCTCTTGCGAGCGACAAAATACTTGAGCTACACGGAAACAAAACATTTGGTTCTCTAAAATTGAAGGAAACATACTATATCACTGTGATTAGTGTCTGTAATAGTCATTAAGATACACAGAATAGCTTAATAGTAGATATAAGTGAAAATGTTGTCTGTACTTTAAATGAATATGCAAATATCTCATTCACTAGTTTTAGATAGATTTGAATATTCATTGGAATCATGATCAACTTAGCCTCGATAAGGCCAGATGTGACATAATTAAGAAGTCGGTAAATGTACAAAGTTATGCTTGTAGATGAAATATGTGGATACATGTTTTAGTTATGCTTGTAATGTCCAATAAATTAAGTACTATTAAGTCAGCATTAGCAAGCCTTTTGAAAGGCGTACCTACATGTCTACAAATATGCCATCAAAAATATTGTTAATGGTATGGTCGGATATTTATGTAGGTAATGAGTAGAATTTTAGAATAAACGAGAATGAACATACTTAATGTATTATATAATTCATGTACCTCCTACGCTAGGTTTTATGCAATCTGCGTCTTTGTGTAAGACTAAACATTTAGGTATTTACGTAACGGCACAATGAATATGGTGTAGAAGAATTTGCGTTGAATAGGTTTAGAAGTTTAATAGAATGCTTTAAGTATTTATGTGTTTTGCAAGTTTGTGCAATATTTACACTTAAATTTAAAAGAACCTATGAATTTACAGTTAGATTCTCAATATATCAAAAATGTTGATTGAATCAGGAAGTAGAGCTGGAGCTGAAGAATTACAAAACGCCGTCACTAATTGAACGAGCTCGGCAATACGCAGTGGAGTTGCGCCATGCGGTCATGGAGTATTTACGTTCAGGTGATTAATATATAAGTATAAATAAGAACATTATTATGCACATACTATGCAAGAGCATTTGCACACATACTAGCTACAACAGGATTGTTAGGTTATAAGGCCAAATTTCACTACAAAAATCACATTACAAGACAAATTAGGCACAGTCTAGACGAGAGGAAGATACAGAATGTATGTAGGTTCATAGTAGATAGTAAACGGTGAAGTGCAAGGCGTACGAGCGTACGCGTGGGCGAACTACCTAGTCTGGACGTTTTTCACTCGGCCCAGCAGGTCCACGTGGCCCGCGGAATACTGTTCGATAACGTCCTTTACGTCGTATGGCTTTAGGGCTTCTTTGAACTTACGCCGTGCCACAAAATACTTCATCTGTCAGAATTTTACAACATACATTTAACGTATGAAATAATTGTCAAAAAATATAATGATATAACATATCCACTGACATGTGTATTTTTATTTATGTATACGCAATTCATGTTCAGGACGGAACTAGGTAAATTTATATGGATTGATCGGTTCCCAGATTATATAAAAAACAACATCATATCTCACCTCCATATTATCATTAACTATTATGGTATTACCTCATAGAAAGTAAAACAAAAGAAAACCAAACAGCAATACAAATAAGATAGTGTAGTGTAGTTATAAGAAAAATGTATACGTATTTCCGCACGACTTTTACTGCCAAGTCGGGAAACCAACAAGTTCCGTGATGGAGGAGGATGGAGGTTTTATTGTTTACGCTTCCAGCCAGGACCGTGTGAACGAACAGTCTCATAATAAATGTATGTATGTGTGGGCCCTGAGCCCGGAGACGCTCCGTTCCCGAGAGTTTACTTATTATACTTTCCTATATATATATACGTGTGAGTAAATTGGATTCAATTGTTTGCCCAGTTTATCTCTGTATTGGTCCGGATCGGATTGCCGTGCTCGTAATTGTTAATTTGAGGAGTGATAAGATAATAGAAGACAATTTTTGCGGTAACTTGGATTAAGCTACGGGTGACGTCTTTGTTAACATTTCGTGCCCGCGAGGGGTCGCCGGGGATAATTTATCATCCGACATGGTAATTTAATTCACCCTCGGAAAAGGTTCGCCTCCGACGAATCCGTGCGACTGTGTGCTAATTGTATGTTATGTGATGTTCTTGTATCGAATTCTAAGTGACTTGTTTCATGTCTAATGGACTATTGTTATTAACTTACTTTCTTGTACTCTACTTTTAGCGTGAATTTGTTAATTGTTAAATTTTCGAATCATTATATTTTTGCGAAATGAATGCCTATATTGTATAGAAAAACCAAAACATATAATTATAATTCGTGAACACACATAAAGTATAATACCTAATACTTGCAAAATGTATACTTAAGTTACTCTGTTCGTATTAGTAAGTAAACGTCCTAATGTTTGACAGCTTAATTTTAATAGCTGACTGCCTGTTTGTCACCTCTGTTGCTAGAATGAATATTAAGGTAGCAAATTATAGGATGTCAAGGACTAAGACATTTACCTTATATTCATACTCTCCGTACGAGTAAATAGTGTTAGTTGGTAAGGTAAGTTAATCATCAGAATCAGTGTGAATCATTGTTCTACAAAATACAGTTAGATTAAATGCTAAGTTGACATACCTTTCTTATGAATCGAATGGCCGACTTGTGGCGCGGCGTGAGGTTCACGCAGCGCGGCTCCTCGTCCTCGTCTGTACCAAAATAGTAAGTCTTCAATCATGGGTTCGCACCAAACATTGTTCACAGATAATGTATAGACAGGTACTAAGCTGTTTCACTGGATGAAGCTGCGGCCGATTTAGTTACAAGATTTCAAGGGCGCTATTCATAATTGCGTTTGACAGCTCGTGGCACTGTTTTGTTTACAATATGTAAACTGCTAAGACAAGTTTTGTTCATGCAATCATTTGTATACTTGAGTGCACAACGAGAGGCAAAGTATTTAAACTGGCTGTAAATCGTCATTTTTCTTAAAACGTCCGTATGATTGCTATGTCACGAGCTGTTATAAAAACAAGCCGAGTTAGCATTCGGTCGTGATTAACATTCAGTACAAACTGGGCTACACCCACACTGTTACTTGGTTTGCAGTTAAGGTTATTGAAACCTAATAAAAAAAGAAATTAATAAGTTTAATTTGTGCTTGGTAATTTTAAAACAATTTAGTCTTGCATGTAGAAGTCCCATTGATTAGCGCAGCGCGTTTCACTGGGAAAAGGTTAAACCTAGATAAAAATAAATAAAATGAATGTAAACTCAAGTTATAGATTTGAAGTTATAAATAATGTATATTAAAAGTGTAAAAGAACTTCACACATATCATCGAGTTACACACAATGTTTTTCAACACTCTTGCGAAGAAAAAATAAAATTCTAAGCGAAATAAATCTTAAATACGACGGAATTACAAATTTGTCCGCTATTTTGACAGGTTCATCGAAGCCTCAGACCCTTTCAGCATATATCCACAGTTGAAAAATTGTAAAAAGTATTTTAATAGTCTTTCAAATTATATGATATATTTTTTATCATAAAAAAAAATTCAGCCTATAAACGTCCCATTGCTGGGCACAGGCCTCCTCTCATGCACGAGAGGGATCGGGATATAGTCCCCACGCTGGCCCAAACCGGGATGGGGACTTTACATACACCTTTAAATTCCTCCGCGGATGTTGCAGGTTTCCTCACGATGATTTCCTTCGCCGAATACCAAATGATATTTCGTACAGAAGTACCGAAAAACTCATTGGTACGAGCTGGGGTTTGAACCCAAGACCTCCGGATTGAAAGTCGGACGTCTTACCGCCACCGCCAGGCTACCAATGCTTCCACGCTTCAACGCTATCACAAACAAAAACATAATCATGACTAACGTCAGTGTTTTAAAAGTAAAACGCATTCGTAGCTAGAATTTAAACAAATATTTTACTTATAACCCTCTTGGTTCATATGAGTCAGTGGCATAGTTTGAAAAAAAAAGCTTTAACGCCTATAAATAAATCTCTCTGGCGTAAAGCAACCATCTTTAAAAATGTTAACACCATAACTGATTTCAGTAGTAATGTACGGAGGTATGGTTGTTCATTGATTTATATTATTCATTCAATATAATCACGATTTTATATAATTTTAAACAAAAAGAGAACCGACTTCACTTAGGATCCGCTATTCCAAGAGGAAGTGGCCGAGTTGCTGTAAAAAATAGTGAAATCACTATAGGTGTGCCTATAATAGTTGAAGAGTTCCCTCGATTTCTCCAGGATCCCATCATCAGATCCCGACTTGGTGACAATGGGACCATCTAGGGGTTATACCTGTTCGATTCAAAAAAAAATTTTGAAAATCGGTTCACGATTCACGGAGATATGGAGTAACATACATACAAAAAAAAAAAAAAATTATCATAAAAAAAAAAAAAAAAAATTCAGTCGAATTGAGAACCTCCTCCTTTTTTGAAGTCGGTTAAAAATAGTTTCAATTATTGACATTTTAACTCGAAAATAGTGAAACAGTCAAATAAAACTGTACCCTTTATGTTGTTACACACTTATTTGATTTGCGACAACAACATTAAGGCGATTATCACACTGACGACGGATCCGCATGCGGCGTCGGTGCGCGAGAGAGATAGCGCTCTGCATGTGTATAGCGCTGTCTCGCTCGCACACCGGCGCCGCATGCGGATCCGCACCAGTGTGATAACCGCCTTAGCCATCGCAACGCATATTGCGTCTCACATGCTATTTATGAAATTACAAGTGAGGCGATCGCAAGTATTCGTTTTGGCGCGAGTCCAATAGCGGCGGTGCTACGCGCACCCTCCGCGTAGCGCCTGCTACGCCGTGTGCTACGGATGGTAGCTCCCGCCGGGGGCCGTACTCTAACTTTAAAACACGTATACAGGGTGTAACAAAGATACTGGTGATCCGTTTAAGGGCATAATTGGTATCGTATTGCGAGTAGGAAAAAGTAGGAGAAAATTTTTTTGCACGCGAAAAAAAAATATTTTTTGTAAGGGCCAGTCGTCCCAGCTGGCCAACTCTCCATACAAAACCAAAAAATTTTTTCGCGCCAAAATTATTTTTTCTTAGATTTTCACAATAAGAATACGATACCAATTATGCCCTTAAAAGGATCACCAGTATTTTTGTTACACTTTGTAGACACGATCCAACTTCAATACAATTTCAATGCATTAGCCACGCAATACAGCTAGCGCCTAAACGTCTGAATCAATTAGACATGTCAGCAAAACTGACTGACTGTACATAATGCTCCAAGTTTAGCTCAGGCTACCAAGTACTAAAATTCATAACTTGTAACCGTGCCCTACATAAGCCGAATTCTGCAACTCGATGAGGTAGGGTTGCCTACGACCTACTCTTGATCTATTAATAAGTGATCTTTATGCACTATGGTTAAAATATAATTTGTTACTTGTATAATTCTATGTAAGTATAATACGAGTAATAGTGTCGTTTGGCTTAAGTTGTGTCAAATAATTATCAAAATGTGATTAGGTAGGTACTTAACCTTTAGGACATTTATTAAGGATCGAGGACATTTAAAAAGATAATATAAAGATTTTGAAGGTCGAATATCTCACCTCCTCCTACTTTGTTTTGGAATATTTCGCTCAACTATGCCATAATAATACAGAACAGAAAGTGTAAATAATACAGTGATTATATATATTCACGACTCCATCTAGGAAAGGCGCTGACTCTATATCCCAGGAAAGCGGAGGGAAACAACGCATTATTGTCCACACGTGGGAAAGTAATTTGGTGCAAGTTTTGACTTATTTCTTCTTGTGCTGGTGTGGTGAAAATGTTTGTATTATACTCAGCAGCCAAGTTTGTTCAACCTACCTTGCCTTGAGGCCCTCGTAAGCTCAAGATTCCATTTTTGGAATCCTATATTGAATTGCGGCTCATAGTATAAGTCTGTTGTATGCTTGGTTCATTGACGATTGTTGAATTTAAATAATGTTGTGTTACAACACAATAGTACATTACACAACGAGGGCTTTCTTTATTACCTCCCGTGTTGTGTACATCATTTTATGTCTACACTTGGCCAGAAAGCGTCTTTTTCCGTACGCGCAGCGTGCGGGAAAAAGCCACTTTATGGCCAGGTGTGGCATAATAGTACATTATTGTCGAGGAGGTGAAGTAGCCCATTGCGGGCTGAGTATTATGTTTAAACGGACGACCGGAACGGGAGTCCGTTTAAGTTAATACGAAGCCGGCAATGGCTCTTCACGCCGAGTCAAATATAGTGCTTTTCTCAAAAATGGTGCAAGAAAATAAAAATAAGTAGGTATGTCAATCGAAATAAATTTTGTCCTTAGATTTCGCTGGAAACAAGTTATTCATTGCAGAATTCGCCTCTGCTCTTAATTCTGGAGGCGTATATTCCATATTCTCGTCACATGAAGTGGAACTCATTTTCTTTAAATAAATACTTTCACTATTACTACTATTAGTATTTCGTTTACTTCGTTAGCTACTTATAAAATTTTCATAGAAAAAGTAAAAACATTTGCTTTACCGCCTTTTACTTTTTTTTAATATTCAATAGAAGTGTATTTTTCTGCCGAAAAACGCCAATCTATTTGAGACAGCTAAAAACACGCGGTACCAACATTATAAATAATTGTAACTCGTTCTCTATTTTGGCTGTTTAGGAACTGTTCCACCTAGTTCTATAGCCGTTACTACTTAAAAAAAAAGTATGTACCTCGACAATAATGGAATTTGTATTGGAAATTTACGGATCGAAATCGAGACTGCAATTTCCGTAACTTTTTAAATTTTTAACTGACCATAAACGAAGCACTTCACCGCCTGATATTAAACCGTAAAAGTCAACCTTGCGGGACATTTTTGAGAAAAGATATTTACATACGTATAATATCAATATTGAATACCAAGTGTTTATAATGATGAACAAATAGGAAATGGCCTATTAATGAACTACGAGTATTGCTGCTGTCATAAAAACAAAGCCAATTCTGTAATAAAACTGTACGTACCGTGTACGAATAACAATGTTAAGGTATTTGTATTACAAAATAAAGTTTTGCCACGTTTTTTGATGTGTGGTTATGATAATGTAATAAACCAGCCAAGTGCGAGTCGGACTCGAGCACGACAGCTTTTGTACCATTATCTATAAAAACGGCAAAAAATCATGTCTGTTGCATGGGAGCCCCCTTAAATATTTATTTTATTCTAGTTTTTAGTATTGTTGTTATAGCGGCAAAAGAAATACATCATTTGTGAAAATTTCAACTGTCTAACTATCATGGTTCATGGGATGCAGCCTGGTGACAGACAAAAACGACATAAAAATATGTCTGTTGTATGGGAGCCCCCTTAAATACTTATCTATTTTATTCTGGTTTTTAGTATTTGTTGTTATAGCGGCAACAGAAATACATCATCTCATCTGTAAAAATTTCACCTGTCTAAATATCACGGTTCAGATACAGCCTGGTGACAGACGGACTGACAGACAGACGGACAGATAGACGGACGGAGAGCGGAGTCTTAGTAATAGAGTCCCGTTTTTACCCTTTGGGTACGTAACCCTGAAAATTACATCCGAAAATAATTAAAATCTGGATTAAAATTTAAAAGCGAATTTTTCAATGATTCTTTATCAAATTTCTAAGAGCAAATGTGCAGTAAGTAAGTAGCATTTGTATAAGACGGAGCTTTAGATCCTAATTATTAAATCGTTATTTTTTGGTTCCTTGAGATATTTGAATGTTGACTAACGTTTCGCTGCGTGTTTTGTATAAGTATGATATTCATGATTAACATTTTAAGAATGCTGAATTTGACTATGTGTGATCAAGATATTAGGTATGTGTTATACTAAACACATGATGATAATTATTTCGTAATCTGGCACGATTATATATGAAAATAAAAAAATATACTTTTTATATTCAGATAACTATGATAGAGATATTTATCACTTTCATTCAGAATCTGCCTTGTAAGCGCGTCCGATTCGCACGCGGGCTTTGTCTAGCGGAGTTTCATTACTGGCAGGTCGATAATCATCATTATCGTGATAAGTTGACATAAAGACACGCATATACGCGTGAAAATCGATAAGAGCGCTGAGCAAACGTTTTGAGTAGGGTTACCAGATTATACATTTCAGAAGTCAATACCAAATATGTACTTAAAAAAAACATGTAATTTTCAGTCCCTCCTCCCGCCAGGCGACCGGATTTAACAAATACATTTTAAGACCATACCTGTAAAAACGACATGAGCTGGTAAACATAAGACACCATTATATTTATCAAGAATTGTGGTCAATAATTTTTTTTATCCGGGTTTAGGACGAAATTTAGCGCCCAAAATACCTGACACGTCAGAAATGTTCTCGAGATATAGTAACTATAGATATATACACTTCGCGTGCGCGTCACTGGGCGACAGAGCACAACACGACAGTAATCGTACGTCAAACGTCTGTCATTTCATTACGCTGTCCGTCCATGTAACGCGCCATGCTCATCGAATTAGTCACATCGGTGATACCACAATACAACGCTACACACTATGTATCTATTGATTGAAACATCTAGTCATACAGGTGCACATTTTATTCAAAACTAATTGATGATTTGTTTGAAGGGCACATAATCTGAGTTAACTAAACCAAGCCAGTGAAATTGAAATCACATTAGAATGGAGAAAGTTAAAGATATGATTTTTTTTCAACATTTTAATAATATAAACCAATAGGAACGCTTTGAGTGAAGTGTTTTAGTTAGTAGCTATGTGACCGATAGTGCCTACACTAAATGCTTTTCTAATCAAACGACATATCACACACACAAAATATCAGTAGGTAAGAGCTACACTAAGAAGTTACATTTGCTACTGGAAAGCGACAATCAGAACATTTTGCAGACGTTCAGCGTTTCTATGGAAAGAATACTATGGTTATAGGCGTTTGCAAGACGGGCCGTGGTCTTCTTACCGTCGGAGTTTTTCTTGGAGAGCTGCGTCTCGGCCACAGAGTCCTCGCTGTGCGCCGGGTTGACGGGCCGCGTCCGCCCGTTCGTCGCGCCTGCCAACGCACATACGCTCACTTCAACACTACTTCAACCAAGCCTGCATCGTACGAGCTCTACCCTTAACACGCCTCAACGACTACTTTTTAACTTGACTCTATTTTTAAAACAATGTAATTTTGCAGACAATATGATATGACTGATATTTACATTTTATTTCCGTTTTAATGAGTAATTGTGACCAAATCCTAACATCCAGGCTTTTGCAATAATTAAGCATTATGAGTCCGCCTGTCTGCCTATCATTCGAACGTTAAAATGTCACCGAATTTATTAGACTTCCAAGTTATATGTAAATTTCGTACACATTATGTTTGTTTGTACTAGTAAAAAACTGGTCTTATTCTATCCAAACTTCTAGGAACGAGTGTTATATGTATTTTTTATTACATATAATATACTTATTTTATGTTATTGGAATAGTTTATGTTATGAAAATGTACAGGTTACACAGGTTACATGCTTTATTAACGGCATTCGGTACAAAAATGTCATATAGTATTTGCACGTACATCCTTTACTAAGAATAAGTATCTATAAATATTTTTGAAGCTGTGGTATAAATGTGACGTTTTCACTTTTCAAGTCCAGGTACATCATTGCTGGTTGTTAATAAAGTTTATTTCTAAGTGATTTTTATGGCACTAACGCCAACACCGGCAATGATGTACCTTTGACTTGAAAATATCACATAATGTATACTTATACCAACGAAAAACGTTTCTCGAGACACAGATTAGAGTAATGCAAATTCTGTAATAATAATGCTATCAGGAGTAATTTGCCGTTCCCTGCCCTTAAAGCTTATGCTAAGAAGGATTTTCTTTCATCTTGTTTTGATTACAGGGTTAAGTAAATCCCAAGCGAAAAAGTCGCGGAGCGGAGCCTTACTGCCTCCATTTTCAGGATTGGACAAAAACACTTGGGACGTCGATTCATACTAACATACTTGGCTTATAGGTACCTACATACAGAGGTGTAGCGTGTTTGTAGGTAATATGACATAATTACACCTATTATGTGTAAAATAGCAGCAGTTGGCTCAAAGATTTTATCTTGACAGTAGTGGGTAGCTATAATTGCATGTTAATTTTAACCGGACACGTAATATCAATATTATATTATTATTGTATTTGTATTATACCGGATGTTTCCTGTTATAGGAGTAATAAATTAAAATGTAGATTCATCTCCCTAAACAACATTTGTTCAGCGACTTTTAAAAATAACTTATGGCTTGATTTTTAGGACACTTTAAAGTTTACTCGAACACGCAATGTATTCCGAAATTGATTTTGTCTGTAGGGTGACAAGACTGACAAACTATGTCAATTAGACGGATTTTAACGTACACTGAAAATACTTTTTAGTTTGCATGAAAAAGAGACAATTTACAAAATACATAAGTTGTTTAACAAATGTTTTTTTAGGAGTAGATTTTCGTTTTAATTTATTGTTCTTATTACAGGAAACATCTTTATTTGAAGCAAATATGGCTCATAAAAGCTTATCATATGAATTTATTAAAATAGGTGAATCTAATTTTAAAAAAGTACTTAAGACATGTTACAATTATAATCATAGACTAGAAACATTTGGTCTACAAGTACATTCAGGTAGAACATTAAATATATTGAAATAAATATTTATTAAAAAAACAAATTTAAAAGCGGAATGTTCGTGGATAAAATCAAGACAACAAATCTGACATTTAATTTAGCCAATTCATAAGGCTGCATCGAAGAAACAACTTAATAATGAGGTCAATGCAGCGGTTGCCATTTAATGTCTGAGCAAACTATCGATCGATGTGTTTTCTCTTTCTTGCTTAGGTGCGAACGTTCCTAAAGAGTGTAGCCTTCACAAAGGGTCGGAATGACTTTAATTTCTTCATGTGTTGCTCGATTTTTCAGATTGGAAATTGATGCGACCGAGGCAGCGGCGTTCAAGGAGTTCAATAATTTATTTTTAATTGACAGACGTGATAAGTGGGTAGATCGGGTAGATACGTAGGTAACTGAGTAATAGATTTGAAGAGCGTTTTAAATTTGTCACTGAAATTAGTATTTTTAGTATAATGCAATATAATAAAGACAGGACCATATACCTTTTAACAATATAAGCATTCAAGATACAGTAGGTACCTACCCCCATTCAATGTTTTTGTTTCTAAAATTACAAATGTTTGTAAACGGCGTGACTACAATTTTCTTTTGTCATTCTAATTTTTAGTTGTCATTACAGGTGCTAGCTATATTTAACAACACTTTGGCAGTTATCTTTAATAAAAGTTTGTAATTTCCACAAATGAACTTCTTGTGATTACAAAAAGTATGTTGTCCCGGGATAAACAAAATTTTATTAATTATTAATTTTTTTTTGTTAAAATAAGTGATTTTTTTCCGTGTTCCTGCCAAACTGCGACATGTGAATATCTAAGCGAGATCAGATCACTACTTGTCGAATTGAGCCTCTGTTGGTGCTGATCATCTAGGTACTAAAATGATCAAGGATTGTTTGCGTAGATAGCGCTGTTGCTTTCATTGTTATATACATACGAGTATTCGTTTATGAAACATAACAATAGGCTATTTTCCTATGAAGTCAAATCAGCTACTTTTTAAGAAACGTCTAAACGATTTGTTATACGGAGTTTATACGGGAGACTAATATTGTGACGTCACAATACTATATGAAAAATACATCTTCTTTATAAAAGTTTTAACAATTATAAAATCATTTAAAGCGCCAACATACACGTGACACCTGGATTTTTCTGTGTATTCTTGAAATTCTGATTTTATGAATGCAACGACACAATTAAGTTTTCACCTCAGCAGCTCGAACAAGGGTTCTTTGCCGCCTAAATTCAGTGAGCAAAGTTCGATTTTGCTCACTGAGTGAGACAAAATGACCTTGAAAGTTCTGCAGTAAAAAGAAAGAGAAACTAATATTTCAAACGTCAATGCGTGATTACAATGTTTTCAAACGAAGCTCCTCCTCTCTTATTAAGTTAAAAATAGTCAAAAAAGGGTCAAAAATTCCGAATTTTCAAAAATTTCTATTTCTAATTTCAAAAATTTCAAAAATTACATTTTTTTAAATTTTCAAAAATTTCAAAAATTTCAAAAATTTCAAAAATTTCAAAAATTTCAAAAATTTCAAAAATTTCAAAAATTTCAAAAATTTCAAAAATTTCAAAAATTTCAAAAATTTCAAAGATTTCAAAAATTTCAAAAATTTCAAAATTGCAATTGTTTCTAAAGTTTCAAAAATTTAAAAGTTCTAAAATTTCAAATATTCAAAAATTACAAAAAATTCTAAAATTACAAAAATTTCCAAAATTACAATAATTTCAGAAATTTCAAAATTTTCAAAAAAGTTAAATTAGTAAGGAAAGTCAAAAAAGTCAAAAAAAAAAACATAAAAGTCGAAAAGTCATACAAGTCAAAAGTAACCGAGTATTTTTTTGTATCGGTATTCGTATCTGTATTATTATCGGTATGTTCTCACTGCTGAGGTGAAAAGTTGTATGTGCAACATGAGACCAAAGTTATTTGCACCTCGTGCCTTTGAGTCCCTCACTACGCTCAAGATTCTAAATTAGAATCACTCGCTACGCTCGTATTATAGAATCTTTCGCTTGCTCAGGACTCAAATAAACACTCGAAGCAAAAACTAACTTTGCTCTCTTGTTGCACAAATAACTATTATCTATTGGAAAGTAGCCTATTCGAATTCTAAAATGTTTTAATTTTTAATTTTAATTTTTGTGTAATATCAGGACAGTGGCAAGCAAGTATACGGCCCGCCCGCAAGCAGTTACCGTAGCCTATGGACGCCTGCAACCCCAGAGGCTTCAACTGCGCGTTGCCAACCCTGAAAGAATGTATAGGTACAGTAAACACTCCTTTTATGAAGAACCTGTACTGTGGCCCGCTGGGCATACCTCGTGTATACCTACTCGTACACTTAACATAGAATACGCGCGATCTTTACATTTATCTTATATAACGATACCTTTTTTCTACGAATCTTGTGTTTCGTATTATAGGATTAAATTAATTTGTTAAAATTTATGCCCTTTCACTTATTATTTCGAGTTAGCGGGTACAGACACTAAAAGTAAAATACTAAAAGACAAAATTGTGTTTATTAGTATTCTGGCCAAAATGAGTAATGTATTAAGTTGAAACTCTCATGTCGTAAAAACGTGCTGAAATGAGTTGACGTTATTTTCATGTTCCAATCTGTTGTTGTTGAAATCATCATTTAATTTAACGGTTTGCGCGACACTCAATTTTCTGAACATTTTGAACGTTTTTTTCCAACGCGAATACAGCCAAAAGCTAAAGCAAGCTTATTTTAAACATTTATCTACTTTCTGCTGCTGACTGTACTTATTTACTTATATATTGGTACTGAGTGTTGTTTCAAATACTCAGGTAGCAAAATTTTTATTGCATCCTTTTGTAGAGGATCGATTATGGGTAAAATAAATCAATAAAACAACTACAAATAGAATTTTTAGAAATAAAGGTAATAAAGTATTATAGAAAAGTCTTGTCACAAATTCAATTTGCTCCGAAAGTAATTGACCGTATCTAGTGCACCTCAGCCGAGACCCGAACTCGCGACTCCGTAATACATGCTCGGCGCTCTAACCAACTGAGCTACTGAGACTTACCTGCGAATGGTCGTGAAAACTTGCCGAAAAAAATGTATATGGTGATATGGCAATGGGACTGCTGCCGTATACCGTATTTTTGACTGTAAAGCCTCTTAAGTGTGGTATATTACGGCAATTGTCGTATCCGGAACAACACTGCTGCTACAACCCCAAGACTCTCCATAAAGATCAGAAAAAAGTTACTAAAGTTATTGCGGAATAAACGCTCAAAATCAAAAAGCCATCGAAATACCGAGACATCCCAGTAGCCAGGTGACAGTTTTGTAAGAACTTCGCTTCGCTTAAGCTCCGCTCGTTATATAAGCTCCTATAGTATAATTCAGATATTATTTTTTACCATACCGTCGTTAACAGCTTGGATGGATATTATGTAACAATGTTTTTGTGTACCAGCAAAATAAGGCAAAAACTTAAAATTCTGAGCACAGTTCGCGACATAGGATAACAATAAAACTCCTCTCGACTTCGGATTTCTTTTTCAATTGGAAATCTACGCTTACTGTGCACGATAAGGCGCCGACTTACAAATGCTTGAGGGTTGAAGGACCTCATTTAATAGATCGGGCGTTGGCTGGCAGATCTCTGAATTGCTATCTCGAGCGCTTGTCGTGGAATCGGGAATATATCTAATAATCTACTTTGATGTTGGCCAGCGTTTGTTAACTAGCATTGTAGGTATTTACTAATGTCTGAACCTCGCTGTAGGGCACCGCTCATTATTATAGAGAAGTACTCACTATTTGCTGCTAGTAGTTTATCAAATAATATTTAGCAGAGATTCCAAATAAGTGACGGGTCTTGCTTCAATCAAATTGCTGATACCTATACTATTGCTATATACAAATGGATTTTATTTTTGGGTCAGTGAGGGCAGCTACCAGATCCCGTATTGCTACGCGAAAATGGCCTTAGAAGACCTTCCCTCGATTTCAAAAGGAAGATTCGCGTTTACAGGTTTTGGAACAAACATACAGGGTGCAAGGGAAAGGAAAGGGGGACTTTTATTTTGCACATGCTATTTTTTTACGATATTTAAGAAAATCCATCCTATTTGTAAATTATATTACTAGAAGGCGACTTGGGGAGCATCATTTATTTATAAAATTGTTTTTATATGAAACTAAAACTTTTTATTGTATATGAAGGGTACACGGAAAGAACATGTCTAGTCCCTTTTTTCGTAAAATGAGATTTTGTATCAAAATGTAGAGCTTGCAATGAACTATTAGCAACAACTTCTGTAACAGCTGGAATTTTTAACATAAACCACTTTTTAATTCATAAAAACCATCTAGTTACGAAAATAGTATGGTTAATTGAATCGTTCCAAACTTTAAAACCGCTATTACTCAAAATGTTGTCAAAGTGACTAGACATGTTCTTTCCGTGTAACCTTCATATAGGTTTATATTGTTCCTTACTAGAACATATCTGAAATCCTCACAACATAACTAGCCCTTTCATTTCATATGTCACGCGGTTTGGAAAATTTACCCCCAAAAGTGGCCTCCGTGTTTAAAATGTGTTCATTAAAATTACACGTGCGCCTTTGGGGCGCTGATTCACATATGCGTTTAAAACTTTAAAACATCAGCTTAATCGTCAGTACTTTCGGAGCAAATTGAATAAATTTTTACAGATAGACAGACAAACGGATGTATATGCGTACATACATGAAGGTTCCTTTTTTACCATTATGGTGCGGAACCCTAAACATATTTCAGCCTTTACTATAAATATTGAATTGTGTTCAGAAGGCTGTTTTAGTAGCAATGACTGTTTTTTCGCGGGCGAGTGTTTTTTTACTAGCAAAAGAGAACCGGCTTCACGCCGGCGCCGGCCTTGTCAGTGTGAATCGTTTTGGGAACAATGATTAATATTTTTAATTCTTTGATTATTTCTACTCAGGTCAGCTTCATCCAATACATGTATAAATCTAGGTACGTTTTTTGTGAGGAATAATTACTTGCTAGTAACTTTCTCGCCGTCAGTCACGAAGCTGCTACATTAAGGCTCAAAACACACCTAGCGGAATGGAGGCAGTAATGTATGGACGCCATAGACAAATTTACGCTACCATCGACAAATTTGCCTACTAATTTGGTTAATTCCGCTCAAGTGTCTTTTGAGCCTTAGGCCTTAGCCGGGCCTTAATTGAAATGTACCTCTAGGTATCTATTTCATTTAATACTTGAATTTACCTGTTAAGGATTATACATAATTGATCTATGTATGCATAAATATTATAAAGTGAAAGTAGATTGGATACAGCTGTTTAAAGATACTCTCATAAGACGCCTATCACATCATAATGAAGACGATGTTAAAAACAGGTACTTATATAGTTAGTTCACCTATTACTTTTCTTACCCTTTTGACTGTCAGTAACTTCGCACACCGATGTTTTAATTCATTAATAAAAATTAAGTTGGCTATGTTTTTATGACAGCAGATGTGTAAAAACAAAAGGCGATTATCACACTGGCGCCGAAGCATTGTGAAATATCGGTTTTCTAAGCTTTCTAAATTTAAAAGAGTTCCCGAAATCAGGCAGAAACTTCTACGAGTATAATGCATACTAAACTTTTGTTTTTATTATGAATTGAATATTTGTCACATGCACCTGTTATGTACGTCATCGCTCACTAAGAAAATGCTATTCGAAGTAAAAGAAGGTTTTTTTTGTATTTTCATTTGTTATATAAATAGGTACATACTTCATTATCACAGAATACGATTTTGAAATGCAGTGTAAAACACGTAGTGCGTAGAAACTTTTTGGGTTACAGAACTAAAGCATGTGTACCTAGGTGTTAAAATAATTACATTAATTACAGCTGTTAATTAAAATACGAGTAGGTACCTATATATAATGAGAAGCGTGGGCGGGTGCTAAAACGGATCTGCACGTGAATGTACATGGAGGTGTGTGGGTGAGCTCGAGAAACACAAGTGTATGTCAGCACGTTAAGTTGTGACTTCACAATTGAAGTGGAAGCTCAGACAGGCGGACGCCAACGATATCATCCCCGAGTATACCTATATATACGTATATACTTACGGAATGTACAGTTAGTTATCTCATTACGAGGTAAATTTACAAGTTTATCAATATTACGAATAAATACTGTACTGAAGTCCTATTTGCTACCTGGCATGCACAATTAATAATGCAAAGCGGTGGAATATTTTCGTTTCGTTTAAGATTTTGGAACCAAACTCGAAAATGAAAGCCTGAATTTAAGCCATTCCAATAACGTCAGGTAGGTACGCTATTTGCCTTGTAATCATGAATAATACAAAGTTCGTCGTGTCAAATCTAAGATACTCTTAAGTTTCAATGGAGTAAAACAACATCTTACTCCACTCCACTCCATATGTCAGCACTGAAAGTACGCGAAAGCAACCATAACTCTTAGAAGCATACATCGTTACTCAAAATGGAGAATATAAAGCTTCGGATTGCAATGTATCTTAAAGAACTTCGAAGCGATTTGCTACGCGGGTGCCTTTGAATTAAAATAAAGTGAATTAAATAGAAAGAAGTAGAAGGTAGGGTAGGATGCCAGCAATCGTGTCTGGAGCTAAAAGAGATAGCCAGTAATATACCGGAAGTCGAATCTCTATCCGGGCTCATTGGTACTACATCATAAACAAATCGATTGTCGTGTATTCACATTCTCTTTTGAAAAGTATTTACTAATAAGAATTTATAAGAAACGCAGCAGAAGTTAATCGATTGTAACTGTCATGCCATGTGCCGTCTAAAAGATGGAGAAGAGAACCTTTGAAGCAGCTTTTCCAACAATGTAGTAGACAACACGCACGGTCCCCGCCCGCTGTGCGAGTATCTACGGAACAGGGCAACATCAGGTCATCCTCCATACCATCGCAACTACGTAATGCATCATCAGGGTTCAGTGTCCGGTGGTAGGTGATGTCGGTAAAGTGCTGACAGAATTGTTGGTTATAGTGTCCGTGGAGAAAGACTAAGTTCAGGTGCAGTTTTCTGATTGCTTTTAAAATATCAATTTAAATAGTACCTATGCAAATAAGATCGTATTGTCAAGTCAAACCCTTAATTTGTTTCCGGATGTTTATTAATTTTAGTGCTATCTAGTCATCGTTATTAGCCAATATTAATGGTTTGGTACTAGGTACGCGTGTAACAGATTTTCCTAACTTTAAACTTACATAAGAATTTTTATGATAATAAATTGTAAAGATTTGGCGCTACGCAAATATTGAGGTTGATTCTAGAAATTAACTTATCTATATATGTATATGCAGATTCGAGTAAAGACTATGTTTTTACGTAGCACCGCGATAATTTTGATTGATGCAAATCCAATTGTGTACCTACGTAAAGAAAGAGGATGAAATCCAAAGAACAAAACTAAGTATGGAAGTGTGGACATAAAATTTAATGAAATGTTGTAGATTTTTTAATAAAGTAAGTTTTATTTTGAATATGTCAACCATGAAGTTAAAGTTTTTGTTTAGTATTTGTATTTAAGAAGTAATGCAGCTTCCTGATAGTAGCGTGTTAGGAAGTTAATATAATAATTGAGTGAGCTCACCGAGATTTTCAGCACTGGCGTTGACGTCATACCGGTGCGCCGGCTTGGAGTGCGGCGCGGGGGAGTGCAGCGACGTGCTCTTGTGCCGGCGAATCGTCGGCAGCCGCGACACGAAAGACGCGTTGTTCTTAAACGACGCGCTCATCACCCTGCTGTCGACACAAATGGACTCGTCACCAGTCAGTTAGAGTGCAATGCTCAACATCGTGGAAAATTCTTTACCTTGTCTGCGGACTGGGAAGAGGGATCTGATGTATCTTCCAGGTGGCGATGCTCATTGAGTGCTCATCCGCTGCATAGCAGCGCCAAAGTGCTTGGATAAGTGTAGCTGCCGGTTGCCGCCTTCTTATCATATGCTTTTGTCTTTGTTGCTGTTGCACTTTTAAAGCGAATCCTGAACCCAAGATACCCTGGTAAAAATGTTATAGTTTGTTAGCATTCATTTTACAAATTTGCCAAGTAAAAAGTTAATTTGGGTAAATAAATGAATCTCACAGCGGGGAGCGCGAAGAAAGATATTCCGAGTAGCGCGCAGAATGAAGCAATGAACTTTCCCTGCCAGGTCTGAGGCACCATGTCGCCGTACCCCACCGTGCACAGTGTGATCTAGTAATAAAACATACTGCGTAAATATTTATGAACCTTCGTCACATAGAGGAAGCTTTTAACGATAATGACGTATGCTATGCTAAGGTATCAATCAGCCTATAAATATTGTCGATGTTGTTACAAGGGGTTTGTTTGACAAGGCCGATCGATAATCACAAGTATCTCGTCATAACAAATTACGCCAGACAAAGCGGATTCACAAAAGTTTTAATTTACTTTGGAAACATTTAAAGCTTTTGTCGCTTTCTTTGGATAATAGTACATTACGCACCTAGGGCGGTAAAATAAAGAAGGGCTCAGATCGCGGGTATTTGTGGCCCGAACCGAAGTTAAGGGCCATAAACAAGCGATCGGAGGCCTTCTTAATTGCCGCCCGTGGTGCGTACACAATTTTAAGTCTTCTCCTGGGTGTGAAGTGTGATTATCCGCTGCGCCCGTGGGCGGCAAATCTCACTTACCGCCCAGAGTGACGTAAAGTACCTATATTATTATTGTTTCACTTCACTGGAATATTTCCATTATATAATTTAAATATAAATAAAATAATATAGATTTCATACTTACTACTCCCCACCAAAGTGCTTCAGCGAAATTTTTAAATTTTGTATGTTCGACATCTTTCTCTGCTAAGTAAACCAAAAATGATGCGAATATAAGGCCCAGGAATCCTATGTACAAAGTGGTGATTAGTTCCTGGAAAGAAAAAATGGATAGATTAGATTAAATACCTACTTGCCTCTATTTCTTTATTCATACCAAAAACACAGCTAAAGTGACTATTGAAGCAGTTCATCTTGGAAAGGTGCTCGTTACGAGTATCCCTTGAAAGCGGAGGAGAAAATCCCATTTTATCCACATGTGGGAAAAGTAATTTGGTGGAAGTTTTGACTTGTTTCATTAATTTATCTGGTAGGATGGATTACAACTATACAATTTAGAAAGTTTCAGCTTTTGGTTGTCCAATTGGGCCCCAAACATGTTTTTTTTTTAACTTATATACTAACAAGATGCTTACACCTACATTTTTCATGCCTTTATATTTATTTTTTTAGCTTGGCATATAGTAGTAAGGTAACTAAAATATTAGAAATAGGAATCACACTTTATTACAAATGATAAACAATTCGTTATAAAACCAAAGGGTAATTTTATTGCAGGTAAAGCTTTCTTTGCTGAGTCGCAACTGGTTTCAGTTAAAGTACCTATCATATCTATTTCAGCCACAAATACTTAGAGTAATTGCAGGAATAAGACAATAGCGCCGTCGTGTCACAGTCAGCCTGATACATTATGCCCCGTCCCGTCCGTCACACAATAGCCCTTCCGGCACGTAACGAAATATTCGTTTGTGGCGGTCGTGTTGAGACAAAGTTTTGTTTCTATTTTGTTGTGTAGGTTAGCATTTTCGTCATACATAGCATGTTTTAATGAATTTTAGCAATATTTATTCTAATTTTAAAATACTTAATCAATACATTAAGAGTCGCCAGGATGCTCGCGTGAACTCGCGTCCCCATACAAACGTAGTTCAGCTCTCATTTTAAAACGACATGCTTTAGAACCACAAAATTTGGCATGGGCATTCTAATAGTACAGATCTATGTCGGTAATTTATTTTCGTTGCTAAAAATTGTAATACAAAGAAAATATAGCAAAAATAAGTTTTGTATGTAAATCTGTATCTGGCTATATTTTCTTTGTATTACAATTTTTTACAAACGAAAACGAATTACCGACATAGATCTGTTCTACTAGAATGCCCATGCCAAATTTCGTAGTTCTAAAACATGTCGTTTTAAAATGAGAGCTAAACTACGTTTGTATGGGAACGCGAGCATCCTGGCGACTCTTAAAAGCACAATCCATCTCAAACAACTCCACACACAACAAATAATCAAACAATATTGAAGTTGTATTGGAGTCGCATTGGAATAATTTTCAAGCAAATACAGATATTTCTGATTAGGCGTTTAGGCTCTCGTTGTATTGTGTTGTTAATGAATTGAAGTTGTATTGAAGTTGCATTGTTTCTAAATATGTTTTAAAGTTAGAATACGGGCCTTGGTATTAATAAAGTTATTTCACTTTTTTCTGATAAATATTTTTGTATAAGTACTTACGTTTTATTGAGGGTTTCAACGGTAAATATTAGCAATATATTTGCAGTTTTTACAAGTTTTTTTTATTCAAATAAATGAATTCTATGTTAAACTGTAATCCCGTATAGATCGAATGTAAAATAAACAGAAGTTTTCATTAGCAAAGTAGTCATGTCTAATGCGTTGTTTCATGCATGCACAGATAACACATGTCAATGTTTTTAAATCAAAACGCTATAACATTTTTTTAAGTGATTAAATGGCTACCATTCAACCCTTCAACGGAGCAGTAGTTGACGTTCACGAGGCTTCTTTATACATAGGGCTTCATACGCCATTAACTATTTCACAAGTTATTGCCCGGAACCCGATGACCAACAAAATTTGTCCCTGGCTATAAATACCTATACCTATTCCTATTACACATAGGCGTCAAACAATAAAATCTTTGTTATGCCACAGAAATATCAACTTCACCACTAACCTAATAAAAAAAACAATAATAAAATAAATCGGCTCGTCAAAAACGTTCCCCATGTTAGGGACAGATTGAATATGAATTTACATGAACCCAAAGGACTCCCTAATCCTACCCTACGTTGTGGCTTGGCATACATATAATTTGGACTAAGGACTGTTCAATTTACTAAGCGGACATCAAAAAAAGGTTCATTTATGGATTTCTTAGAACAAATATATCTTTATTACGGTGAATACTTATGAACCATTTTAAAATAAAGTAATATATTACACAAGAACAATACATTTAATTAGAACGGTAAAATTTCCGGTCTTTAGCGCGGATTCGTCGCATAAGTGTTTGCACATCGCTTTTTGACACTTTTCTACAAGCGGCAGACCACATCCGTTTCAATTCTGCCAATGTACTAGCTTCTCGGCCATCCTTCCGCAAGGTTCTCTTTACAATGGTCCAGTATCGCTCGATGGGGCGGAGCTCCGGGCAGTTTGGTGGATTGTCGTCTTTAACAAATGTATGTTTTTTGATTTTAGCAGCGTCACTGTCTGACCAGCATAAGTGAGCACTCGCCAGATCAGGCCAAAACAGAGGGGGAATACTGCTTTTTATATAGAGGAAAAATAACCGTTTTGTGATGTATTCCTTTCTATAAATTTCGCCACCAATAGTTTCGGTTGCAAAATAAGACGTGCATTTGAGGGCACAGGATCAAATGGCCTGCCATACAAGGACTTTCTTCCCGAATTTATCCATTTTTATGGCTTTATCGGAATCCGGTACATTTTCTCCTAAAACTGCGTTATAATACTGAGGCCCCGGTAACATACTGCTGTCATACTTCACGTACGTTTCGTCGTCCATAGGAATGCAACGAGATTTGTGTTGCAGCAAAATATCGTATAAATTGCGGTACCTTTTTTTGGAACGTATTTGCTGCTCGGCACTTCTCCTCGGCATTTTTTGCTTTTTATATGTCCGTATGTTATTTCTTTCCTTGATATTTTGTACGGTGCCTACGCTTATACCTTCGTTTTTTGCAATATCACGAACGGACGTGTAATTTTTTTATTTTAACAGCCGCAAGACATTTTCTTCCACATGTGGGTTTGCCGGGCCACTTCTCCGCCGCGATTTTGGTAAATTGGCAAGCGTATGATGCTCCCCAAATTTATTTATGATTTGAAATACGACTGACTTGGAACATTTAAACCTATTCGCAAATTTCCGCAGAAAAAATTGGCCTGTACACCATTTTTGCAAGATTAATTTGCGATTTACAATATTAATTCGCTCCATCGTGAAAAATTATTTTCCAACTAGAAAAATATATACAACAGTTGATAGACTTATGTATGTTTATTTTATAACCAGTCATTACATATCAGTCAGTTTTTAGTATAAGGATTAATATTGAATTGAGTATGTCCGCTTAGTAAATTGAACAGTCCTTAGAATAATTTATTTGTTTCTAAGGAGCTTTTGCAATGTACACAGTCGGTAACATAAATGTCTATCTACGTATGTTAAATGTATTCCTTGGTGGTAAGATTTCAAAGTAACAAAGTCGCCCACTTTATTTCACTTGAGCGTATAAACTACAAATAAATTCAGGTAATTTGAGAACATTCCGGTCTACCTATAGAACAGTGGACAGCTTACATGAAAAGACGATGCAGATGTGTGTTGCGTGAAAACATGATCGGAAACGAAGAAAGAAAATGTACTTCCACAATATTTATTCATTAGACTGACTTTATTTTACGAAGGTAATATGTACTTACAGCTAAGAAAACAACAACTAGTAACATACGCCTTCCTAACGCAGTTTAGTCCCTGGTGGGACCTTAGTTTTCAGGATTTTAAAAATGCTGTACGAGTAATTTAATATGTACAAAATATTTTATCTTTTCAGTTTGCTATTGTAAATAAGATAATAAATGTCTTGGAGTCATAAAAGAAGTGAAAAACAACAATGACTGTTAAAAGTTTCGTGGAAGTACCCACTCAGCGTTCAGTATTATTGTGGGATGATTTTTGTCCTCTCTTTCAACTTATTTCAAAAAACATCCACGTTTCTTATTTACGCCATAAAAGTATGTTGTTGTGATTACCTATTAAGTAGTACTTTCTCCGGCAAAGCTCGTTATGATACGGGGTCTTCTTTGAGAGGTGTTTTGAAATTCAAACGATCAATACTAAGGTATCTTCTTTCTTAAGAACCTGCCTTTAAAATCAATAAAATGTAAAATAATAGGTGAGCCATCATCTTTCTTGCTTTTACCACGACTCAAAGCTCCTTGCGGTCCGCTTGGCAAACTTATATCAAGATTTGGCGTAGATACTAGTTATTTTCGAAAGCCATTGCCATTTGACCTGCCGATTCCCTCACAATACCACTTTTCCTTTGCCAAAAACAGTTTATAGAAGACATTCAGCGTCAAGAACCCGACTGTCGGGTTCTCTGTTTGTAACTACGAGCTACATGCGACGAATACGTGCTTATGGCTACGAGGGTAGCTCCTAGCATTAGGTGACACTGAGTGTGTTAAATATCAAATTATGTTTCCCACCAACCCAAAAACTCATTGTTGCGAGACGGGGTTTGAATCCGAGACCTCTTTTGCCTAGTAATAGGTAGTGTAGGTAGTGTAGGTACCTACTTAGAGCAAAATAGGGCAGATGCCCCGGTTGTGGCCACTGTGCCGGTTTTGGCCAGTTTCAACTTTGAATTGGGTTAACTAAGGTATAGACAACTTTATAAGTCTATGGCTTATACTAAATACAAGAGAAAATTATGGCAATACAGATGACACTGTCATCTGTCATGTGTCAGTTGTCATTCAGTTGTCAGGAGCTATGTTGTGTCAGGTTGCGTGGTACATGCTATTTGTTAACCAACACAATAAGGTTGGAAGCTCCGTAATCTGTAATTATTTTGGAAACCCTTTTGTATTTCTATGAGCTTATTGTTTAATGTACATGTTAAAAGTGTTGTCGAAGGATATGTTAGGTTACTTTCTTGGCGCGCCTTTCAGAAATTGATGTATGCCTACTGGCCAAAACTGGCACCTTGATTTCGTGATTTCACCAATTGTGGCCATGTCTATGACCATAACTGGCTCACATACTAACCCAGTTTTGGCCACCTAGTATTGGTCCTAAATTTTAATATTATTACAATTTTCTTTAAGTATATTTTTAACCGACTTAAAAAAAGGAGGTTCTCAGTTTAACCCGTATGTTTGTTTGTATGTATGTTTGTTCACGATTATCTCGCGTTTGACTGTACCGAATTTGATGCTGTTTTCAGAAAAGTCTAGACACTCTGGAGACGTTTAGACACTCTGGAGAGGGTTTATTATAGACAATGGGGCCATCCATTTATTACGTAAGACAATTTTTGCCAGTTTTGACCACCTTCCTCTTGTAAGTAGAAGTAAGGCATGGTCAATCCCCTCCCCGCCTAAATTGTCTTGCGTAAGAAATGAATGGCACCCAAAAGGATATCCGTGACGTCGTCCGCGTGGATCCATTATTAAGCGATATAGTTCAACTCGACTGATTTTTAACCGCATTAATAACTATAATAGCAAAGCAAAGTAATATTCATCTTCTCCTTTTTCTTCTTCTTCTGCTTCTTCTTCTTATCATCATCATCTTCTTATTAATCTTCTGCATACTTAGTCTTCTTCTGTATCTTCTTCATCGCAGTTTTCTGCATATTCTTTATCTTGATCTTTATCATTATCTCATTCTTTGTATTCTTCTTCTTTACCTTCATCAACATTTTCACATTTTTCACACATGCCTTACTTCTACTTACAATAAGAGGATTTTTTCTTACGTAGGGCGGAAGGGGGTCAAAAGGTGGCAAAAATTGACTTACGTAATAAATGGATGACCCCTTTGTCTATACTTAAACCTTCTCCAGAGTGTAACTAATACTTTTTTGAAAACCGCATCAAATTCGGTGCAGCCAAACGCGAGATAATCGTCAGCAAATATACGGGTCAAACTGAGAATAACCTCCTTTTTTTGAAGTCGGTTAATAAAAAACACAATTTGTTCCAATTCTATCGATGAATACTTAAGTTAGTAAGGAAATATGAGTATTTTTATTATTTTTTTCCATTTTGTAGAAGGTGCTGCGGTCTTTTGGAACATTGTCGGTTTACCTGTTTTTGAGTTATGTTCAAAAAACTACTTTATACAGAACCCTCCATTATGCGTGGGCCGACACGCACGTGGCCGGTTTTTTTTGGACAGTTGTTGTACTGAAATGTAAACTTACCGTCTGATATTAATATTTTATGATATATCATTGGAAACATTCATATTTTTAAATGTGGCCAAAACTGGCACAATAGGTGTGGCCACAACTGGGTCAAAACTGGCCAAAAGTGGCTCCGGGGCCCCTTTCTGACATTTCATTAAATAAAAAATTAGATGCAATGACAGAATCTTAACAGCGGAGATTCATATAAATATAGTAATCAATTCTCAATGATTATGCACATAAAGAGTGTCATAATTCCTTATTGACACAAAATGACGAACATCTGAACAGTCAAACTCTCCTTAAAGTGGCCAAAACCGGGGCATCTGCCCTATTATAATTTTCATGACAAATTATTTTATTGACTGAACTCATAGGTGCTGTGCAATTTTGTAGCGGTGCTTACAATTTTCGAAAAAAATGGCAATAATAATAAATTATAAAGTTAGGACCTTTCCTTCCGAAGACCTTTCTTCTAAGACCATTTTCGCGTAGCGGCATGGGATCTAATAGCTGCCCTAAAAACTGGTTAAAAATATCCCCTCACTTTAAGCCCCTGTATATATACCTAATTATATGGTTGTTGAGTAAAAGTTACAGAAATATTTTATTTTCACAAGAAAACGTTATACCTATGCTGAATAATTTTACAGTTTCTTTATAATAGGATAAAGATAATAAGTACACGTGTATATGTATGCATAATATGGTGTAAGATGATTGCACAAGTTACGTACGTACCTAAGTGCGAGTCGGTCTCGCGTACGAAGGGTTCCGTACCATTACCTATAAAATTGGCAAAAAAATCATGTCTGTTATATGGAAGCCAGCTTAAATATTTATTTTGTTCTGTTTTTTATTATTTATTTGTTGTTATAGCGGCATCAGAAATACATCATCTGTGAACATTGCAACTGTCTAACTATTACGGTTCATGAGTTACAGCCTGGTGACAGACGTACCGACAGACAGACGGACGGACTGCGGAGTCTTAGTAATACGAGTAGGGTCCCGTTTTTACCCTTTGGGTACGGAACCCTAAAAACGTAGGTAATAAAACGAGATCAGGTTTCCCGCATTCACCAACTATCAGGAATTTTAGTGGTATATAAGAGAATTGATGTCGCAAAAGTTATAACCTCTAAACCATTGCATCCATTATCGAATGACATAAATCAGTTCATGCAAATTAGAAACCGCAGGAAACCGACCGCATGCAGAATTGAGTGATGTGGTTGCGATTACCGCTACCATTAAAACCGAATCGGCCGTTTAGCAGCTATAAATTAAGTGCTGTGAAATGATTAAAACGTTTAAAAAATTGTCCCGACTATGTTTTTTAGTTCCCATATACTTAGCCTGCTTCCATTTGAAAGTCGGTTAAAATGAAGCCTTCACATTCGGGTGACCGGGATCACAAAAAAAATCGGCTCAGTAGTTTCGACGTTATGGTGGAACACCCGATACAAATACACCCACATACGTAGAACTAAATATATCCACACACAATACATATTAATATAACTGCTAAAACCTTTTCCGTAGTTCGAGTAACATCAAAACGAAAAAATTGCTTAAAACGTTTCTTTGCACGAAATGAGTGTTAATTAAGCGTTTCTGAATAAAGTTCTTCTATTCTATTCTATTCTATTCTATTCTAAATGACCAAAATTTTCTTATAGCATCGTCAACACTGTTAATTGACCATTTGTAATCCCTATTACAACGGCATAAGGTCTATCGATGGTCAGTTAAGTGTGCTGCTGTGTGTACGCTGCGGCGGCTGGACAAAGCAAAAAATATGGCTAAACTTTTTCATAATAACTAACTTCCTTTCCTTGTTGATAGTACTCATTCGAAGTTGACAGTACTATGCAGTTACTCATTTGAAGTCGAAGAAAATACGAACGGGCCTTCCATATTTGCTGTTACAGATTTCAGACTCATAACATAACCTTTCACAATTCTGAAGGAGTACCTACTACTTACCAAAACTACGAGTATATCTTACTCGTGTATCTAATTTTAAATCGTGCTATTTCGCGCAAGTGAAGCTGGAGGCAGGAGATAAAACCCCATTTTACTCCCACGGGACTATAGCTTTTTTTAAATTATGTCA
Source organism: Pammene fasciana (assembly GCA_911728535.1). Taxonomy (NCBI): domain Eukaryota; kingdom Metazoa; phylum Arthropoda; class Insecta; order Lepidoptera; family Tortricidae; genus Pammene; species Pammene fasciana. Next base: position 11,347,166 of record OU452276.1, on the reverse strand, counting down.
CTAACTCATATCATCAGAACCAAGAACATTTTTTTAAAATAAATGAGTTTTACTTTTAAAATACTGACGTTTATATATATTGCTTAGGTTGTTAGTATAACGATGACAAAATGGCGGAAGAATATATAACTCTGCCATAAGTATAAACACTATATTTCCCTTAAAATGTTGTTTTTGTCTGTGGCCGTCGTGAATCGATAGTCCCTCGTTTGTAGTACCTATTTAATTTTCTCTCCTCGAATGCTCGATGCACAATGTACATACTATTAAACATCAACGGATTTACGTACCAAAATACCGTTGCATTGTTTACATGCTTTTGGCATTTGCGATTCTCGTTTTCGATAAGGATATTTATGGTTTCTGAAATACCTAACTGCTAGCTTTCGCTTGTAAAAATGTCTTGTAAAAAAGGGATAACGGATAAGATTGGTGTAGTACTTGAGAAGTACTCCATAAGGACCGTATACACACCGTTGTCTAAAATCGGGGAAAATCTAAGGTCACCGAAGGACGTTATACCTTTCCAGTCACCTGGCGTTTATAAGATCGATTGCAGTTGTGGTAGTTCCTACATAGGACAAACAAAGAGAACTATCGCAGAAAGAGTCAAGGAACATATAACAGCTGTCAAAAATCGTCAGGTGAACAAGTCTGCCGTTGCTGAGCATTTGCTAGAGTCAGGACCGGACCATTGGATAGAGCTTCATAATCCTAAAATCCTTTCTACGGATCGTCGGTTTTATAGTAGAAAAGTTCGTGAAGCCATTGAAATCAAAAAACACTGTAATTTCAATCGGGACGATGGTTTTAGGATCTCAGCTACATGGAATCCTGTCATTAGTAAATGTAGGCGTCAACGAATACCGCCGGTTCGAAAGCCGGACATTGTGAGTTTTGTGTGTCGACCGAGTGACATCCCTAGTATGCAAAACGTTCAAGTTGATAATCAAGACCAAGTGCGGGTAGTTCGAAAAACTCGCGCGGCTAGAAGATGTTGATGTCAACTGGAGCCAGTCTTTCTTCGCGACCACGGGGCAATGTCGTCCTCGAAACGTCGAAGGTAATTTAAAAATTATATACGCGGTTAAGTCCCGTTTATTATAAATAATCACGGATAGAATGGCCCACGATAAATATTTTTTAGTATTGGAGGTCCGAAAATTTTTTGGACCTTCACGTCAAAATCAGGGGCCCCGTGCAATAAGTTATTACTTTCTGGTTAAAGCTGCTAGGGGTTGTGTGGTGTCATTTCCGTATAAAACAGACATGCAGAATTCATTTTTGATATTAAAAAAAAAAAAAATCCGTATTAAAAAAAAAGTTTTGCGGAGAGGAAAATCACTCAAAAAAATATTATTTTAGAACGTTATATAACTAATAAATATCATTTAAATGTCAATAAAAAAAATATCATAGGGAAGCATATTTAATGCAGTTTGTAAATATATAAAATTTTAAAGCATTTACGATACAAAAACTACGCGAAAAAAAATCATTCGCGTCATGGTGTATATGTTTTCTCCATAGTAAGCATCGAAAATCAATGTGAAACGTGAACATCCGTAGCGTATTGACCTTAAAATGTATGTATTGCGTATTATTAATAAATTTTGCTCAGAATACCTTCTACGAAATGAAAAAAAAAGAATTAAAAACACATATTTCCTTACTAAATTAAGTATTAATTGCAAGCAAGTGTTTTTACTTTTTTTTTAGTTTCTGCATTTTGTAGAAGGTACCTACTCTGAGCAAGATTGTCAAATAATAAGCAATACATACATTTGAAGGTCAATATACGACGGATGCTCACGTTTCACATTGATTTTCGATACTTACTATGGAGAAAATGAGAAAACATATATACCATGACGTTAATGTTTTTTTTTCGCGTAGTTTGTGTATGGTAAACGCTTTTAAACTGTATATATTTAGAAACTGCATTAAATATGCTTCCTTATGATATTTTTGATTGAAAAATAAATGATATTTATTAGTTATATAACGTTCTAATAAATAAAATATTTTTTCGTGTTTTTCCTCTCCCCAGTTCTTTTTTTAATACGGATTTTTACTTTTTTAATATCAGAAATGAATTCTGCATGTCAATTTTACACGGAAACGATACCAAACAACCCCTAGCAGTCTTAATCAGAGAGTAATAATACGTGGTGAAATTTTAGTGGTTTTTTTTCCTGTTGCCAGGGAGATTTGGGGAGTATACTAAGCAACTTTTACTATGGGACCAACCCCGAAATCGCGAAAAAAAATTGGTTGTTTCATACATTTGGGCTGGTGCCGCTGGTCCATTTTGTATGGGAGGGTAAATTTTTTTTTCGTGATTTCGTGGTTGGTCCCATTTTAAAAGTTGCTTCGTATAATCCCAAAATCTCCCTGGCAACGGGAAAACAACCACTAAAATTTTACCATGTATAATGCACGGGACCCCTGATTTTGACGTGAAGGTCCAAAAATTTTACAGACCTCCAATACTAAAAAATATTCGTCTTTGCTCACTCTATCTATGGTCAAAAATTCACAACTTTTTCTCGATGCGCACAATTTTTTTCGCATTTGTACTGAGACAAAACCCTACTATAATAAACAATATATTTTTTGTGATTTATATTTTTATTTTTAATAGTTTAACAGTATATTAATGATAATTTAGAGTAAATAAGACATATTTTTGACATTTGGGTTTCTTATAATAATACCACGTGATAGGTATCACGTGACTCTTTACCATAATTATTAGAACTTTACATAACCTTTTATTAGAAAAACGCTTTAGGTACCTATGTAGGTACATCGGTTGTTCTTTATGTAATACATATTTCAGTATTTTGCTGTCTGTCTGATTTTGTAAATGTTTTGGTTAAGGCATATGTTGAACAATGTAGGCATGAACATGAGCTCTAAAGGGGAAGTTCATAACTAGGTTGTTATTTGTTCAACTGTTTTGGAGTGTCCATACAAAAGAGCGAGAAATGCGGCGAACTGTCCGCTTTATTCTCTGCAATGTGATCATGCAACTTTAACATGAACCAATTGTGTAGACATCGAGTCCGCCTTATGTTCGGCCCCTGCCTCGCCGCGGAGGAAATTGCGCCCAGTCCCGCAACGCTTACTCAGCATGGTTATGCAAGAAAACGATCAAGCCTCGCTAATGGGACCTACTTATGTTAGATAGTATAGAATGTCATTTATGAGCCATAACATATTTTTTACTAACTGCCTTAATAGTTATACGAATTAAATAAAATGTTGAGATAACTGTCTGGTAGCTTTAGTAATTTAAGTTATTAAAAAAATCAACTCGGTCTTCAGTTGGGGGCGTAGGTACTGTTATTGAAGACACATACACAAGGTACAATAATCATTTTATGTACATATTTTTATTAGGTATATATGTGTACAGTCATTGTATAATCTCAGTAACTGGGAGTCAAGTAGGCATTGAATGGAGCTCTCCCGGTCAACTTGTCATAAAAACGAGCCGCAAGGGACCGTTAATTCTGTGTCACATAATTCTTCCCTCTCTTGTTTCTCGTGAGAAATTCTGCAAATCTGCACTCCATAAAGCCCCGAGAGCGAGTGTTTTCAACGTCTGGGCTCGTTAAGCCGCACAGCAATGTGCTCATTCGGTAGCGTGAAATAGAGAGAAGCACTTGTCCCAACTAACTGAATTGTAGACATGTATTTAGCGTGTGTGTATATGTATAGTTATAGTGCTCTCCCTTATGGGAATATAGTTCAGAGCTGGATACGGTTACCTTCTTTTAGTATGTTGTTGGGCACGACACTAGGACCCCAAAACTGCCCAGAGACCGGGACGTCGATGAATGTCTCTCGAGTAATGACGTCATAAAAATGGCTGCCGCTTCGTTACGAAAAGTGTAAATTTCATCCAAACTGTGCATTGCACCTATACGTGTGTAGTATCAAACGAAAGAAGATTAAATGTGCTATATTGTTGTAATACATTATATACTACTGTATATTACAGTTTGACAGCTATAAACGAAAACCCAAAATCAGGCTAAAAAATAATTCGGATATTTGCATTTTACAACAAAATTATAAGTCCAACTTTAAAGCCGAGTACTACAATAACAAAACAGGCTATTTAAGCTATACATTGCTATAAAAATTATTAAAATCTGGTAATAATTGTGGCAGCTATGTTAAAAAACATGTCGGCAGTGCCGAGCTATTTCCTTAGAGAGAAAAAATAACAATTTTCACAATTTACAGAATATCCGCAGAAGCTTCGAGTATATTGTTGGTCAAATAATTTGGAGCCCTTAAATGTCGGAAAAATATCTCTATAGTGATTGAGGTCCAAATAATGACGTTATGAACGTGACCACTACCGAAATTTGTAAAACATAAATTAAAGCTATACCATGACACATACACACATGTGTGTAGCATCGATCGAAAGCTTATTAAATTTACTATAATACATACATACATTATTTGTGAAAATAATGTACAGTTTAGGAGTTGTTGACAAAATAAAATATTTTTTTAGGAAAATAAAATGTATATGTTAATTCTGTGGCCAAAGAAAATACAATACGCGAATGTTTTGTATAGCATTAAAAACACCAACTATTCAGCTTTAAAACACAGTTTGAATGTATAAAATTTGATAAGTACTATAAAAGTTGTGCTTACAACTCTAAAGCACACTAACTATTTTACCTACAATGCACTCATACTATGAGAAGCTTGGGCCTAATTATTGACTAGTTTTTTCTAAATTTTGTAAGGATTTAGGGTTCCTTGTCATTAAAGTAAATAAAAAAATCGGCCAAGTGCGAGTTGACTCGCGCTCCGAGGGTTCCATATACATCACACAATTTTAACAATTTGTATTTTTAAGACCAACTTACGCTTGACCGCAGACTTTTTAGTGTTTTTTTCTTTAATGTACAGGCAAAAAACTATATTAGGTTTTTTTTTCTAAAATGTAGGTTCGTCGGTTTCCGGGGGACGGAGAGCAATGGAAAATTTTAGCCTTATTTCTTAAATAACTTCAAAACTATTAAAATTTAAATTATAAAAGTTATATATTTGTAGTTTTCACATCAAATCCTTTCATTTGATATATAACAAGGTATAGTTTGTAAGTAATTTAAGAAATAAGGCTAAAATTTTCCATTGCTCTCTGTCCCCCGGAAACCGACGAACCTACATTTTAGAAAAAAATACGTAATATAGTTCTTTACCTGTACATTACAGAAAAGGACACTAATAAGTCTGCGGTCAAGCGTAAGTTGGTCTTAAAAATACAAATTGTTAAAATTGTGTGATGTTGTATATGGAACCCTCGGAGCGCGAGTCAACTCGCACTTGGCCGATTTTTTTATTTACTTTAATGACAAGGAACCCTAAATCCTTACAAAATTTAGAAAAAACTAGTCAATAATTAGGCCCAAGCTTCTCATAGTATGAGTGCATTGTAGGTAAAATAGTTAGTGTGCTTTAGAGTTGTAAGCACAACTTTTATAGTTCTTATCAAATTTTATAAATTCAAACTGTGTTTTAAAGCTGAATAGTTGGTGATTTTAATGCTATACAAAACATTAGTGTATTGTGTTTTATTTGGCCACAGAATTAACATATACATTTTATTTTCCTAAAAGAATATTTTATTTTGTCAACAACTCCTAAACTATACATTATTTTCACAAATAATGTATGTATGTATTGTAGTAAATTCAATAAGCTTTCGATCGATGCTACACACATGTATGTATGTGACATGGTATAGCTTTAATTTATGTTTTACAAATTTCGGTAGCGGTCACGTTCATGACGTCATTATTTGGACCTCAGTCACTATAGAGATATTTTTCCGACATTAAGGGGCTCCAAATTATTTGACCAACAATATACTCGAAGCTTCTGCGGATATTCTGTAAATTGTGAAAATTGTTATTTTTTCACTCTAAGGAAATAACTCGGCAGTGCCGACATGTTTTTTAACATAGCTGCCACAATTATTACCAGATTTTAATAATTTTTATAGCAATGTATAGCTTAAATAGCCTGTTTTGTTATTGTAGTACTCGGCTTTAAAGTTGGACTTATAATTTTGTTGTAAAATGCAAATATCCGAATTATTTTTTAGCCTGATTTTGGGTTTTCGTTTATAGCTGTCAAACTGTAATATACAGTAGTATATAATGTATTACAACAATATAGCACATTTAATCTTCTTTCGTTTGATACTACACACGTATAGGTGCAATGCACAGTTTGGATGAAATTTACACTTTTCGCAACAAAGCGGCAGCCATTTTGATGACGTCATTACACGGGAGACATTCATCGACGTCCCGGTCTCTGGGCAGTTTTGGGGTCCTGGTGTCGTGCCCAACAACATACTAAAAGTTGGTAACCGTATCCAGATCTGAACTATCACTTAGGCCCTCTCCCATAACGGAGGGGACTATTACTACGTATTCAGGTTGCGTGTAGCGCAGCGTTCGTCGCATCGCATCAGCCTCATACTAAACCACTTTCATTTAAAAGGTTATTAGCTAATGTAAGTACTTGGTACCTATTCTGGGCACCTACTAGTATACTTTATATCTGAGATTAAGTGAAAAACTTAAGAGTGTGGGTGCTTAGGCGTTATGCAAATGATATTTGTAACGACTTCCTAGCCTAGTGGGTAGTGAACCTGCCTATGAAGCAGGAGGTCCCGGGTTCGAATCCTGGTCAGGGCATTTATTTGTGTGTTTATCACGGATATTTGTTCCTGAGTTATGGATGTTATCTATGTCTACCTATTATATATATCATCGCCTAGTACCCACAACACAAGCCTTATTGAGCTTACCGTGGGACTAGGTTGATTTGTGTAAGATTGTCCCATTATATTTACTTTATTTATTTATTATTTAATAATAATAAATTAATAATAACACAGTGTGTAAATCTAATACGGGCGAATCTCTTAACGGTGATTAGTATAGGACATAAGAAATGTAATTAGATAACTTTACTTAGAATTGCAATTAAAATTCTATCGATACAAAATAATTCGGCCCGCAATGTAATGCAAATACACTCGCGTTAAACGCTCGTTGACAGTTACTTTCAATACCATGTTTACAGTACCTTGCTCGTGATAAAATTTTCAAAAATTTATTATTGGGTCACATCGTAAGGAAACCGGACCTAATCTCAAAAAGGCCTAGTTTCCCCTCTGGGTTGGAAGGTCAGATGGCAGCCGCTTCCGTAAAAACTAGTGCCTATGCCAATTCATGGGATTAGGTTGTCAAGCGGACCCCAAGCCGGGATAAACGCTAGGAGGAAGAGAGATTATTGGGTCACAGTTAAGTGTAACTAAACACATTTTAATGAATGATTACACTAATGAGTTATATGTCTGGTTTAATTTATAGCCCGTATTTGATTTACACACTGTATTATTAACAAGACTTTTGTCTTGCCTTTATAGCATTTGTGGTTGCTAGCTTAATGTATTCTCTGTGGGCTCGTCGTCACTCGCACGCAAGTGTAATCGCAATATAAGAACTTTGCTTCGCTCGCTCGTCTACAGGAGGTGTTGCAATGCCAAAATCAGTACCTATTCCTGGCAGTAGACCTTTTATGCTCCTCAGTCTACAAACAAGCATAGCAAGCATACTCGTATAAACAAACATTTTAGCCAGATAATTACACATGATACTAACATTTCAAAATAACTGAGAGAGACTCAGTAGTATTCCCTTTTTATTATAATTAATTAATTATTTATTGTCTCTTGGATTTATGTTCACCATGACCTACTAAACAATATAATGTAGGAACACAATTAACTCTTCAACAATGTTTTAATTGGTTTGAGTATAAATCAGTTTGCGCCAAACATTTACTTTTAGTCAGTATGCTGTTTTAAGATTAACACATGTTTAATATTTCGACCTGTTGTGTTATTAGCATATTTTATTTATTCCTGTAGACGCTGTGGGCGTAATCAATTACCAGCAAATTAATTTGGGTACGTATATTTATGTAAGTACTTTCAAGACTTTCAAGTAATACCGAAGTTTATGTTTACACGTCTGACTTGACACCGCACCGCACTGCTTCCAAATTAATAGATACTAGGTGAACATTATTTTTGTTAAGAACACCTAGTACAGTCGACGTCAAAGATATCTTTATTACAAAGGAGTAAGGTGCAAAAGTATAAAAATATCTTTGACGTCGATTGTACCTACAGTCTACATCATACCAAGGAGGTGATTTTTGAGATCCGAGCGCTCGAATCTGACATTTTAAACTCTGTATACCTAAAATGAAAATGCTGTTTTAAAAATAATAAAAATAACAGTGATAGGACTGATAGGAATTTAAACTCATGATTATTTCAAGTATTAATTTAATATGAAAATAATAACGACAAACTTTTGTGTGCGATTATTTTCGAGCTACATTTTCTTGAATTCATGCGCTCGGAGCTCAAAAGTCCGCCCCCTGTAACTCTTATGTACCTATTGTACCTATGATGTTATGTGTGTGTTATGTATTCGTATTAAGTGAATTGGAATATGTAAACACAATGCACGGTATAAAGTACACATTTTGTTGATATTTCTTAATAAATTATTTTCCATTTCTCATTAATCAATAAGATGGACACGCGATTGGACAGTTCATTATAATAATATTAGTAAACTATGAGCATATAATTTTTATTAGTAGTACTTATTTTGTAATAAAAAATGGCTGGCTTTTATTATTATTGTGAGCCTATAGTGTGCCACTGCTGGGCAAAGGCCTCCCCCCACTTCTTTTACAATGTTAAAATTAAAATATGATAAAGAGCATAAACTCGCAAAGATTTGCGCATAATGGCGACGCAGTCGCATAGAAATCACGTAGAAACAAACACCTTGTTGATTATGGTTATGTTTTGGAAATATAAAATCCATAGAGTCTATGTTACGGAGTCTCAGGTCCCCAGAAAAATATTTTTATCTGTGATTATTATAGTATTATCTGTGAGTTTTCCTCATTTATCTGAAAAAATTGTAAGTACTGATTGCATTGTAACTTTAAAACATGCTAAGGCACGATACTTTTTTTTAATAAAAAATGGTATTCAGGACAACAACAGCCATATATATAACTCAAATAATAGTCGTTACATAAAAAAATATCGAAATTTGCTAAAACTTCAATATTGGTTATTATTTGTTTCGTGTTGGAGTTATGTTTGAGATAAAATGTGTTTTTAATTTATTGTTTATATATTTTAAAATTAGAATACTGCATCTAGTTACCTATTATCAAATAGTATTTAACAACTACTTATTACCTATGATATTTTTTTAAATTTCTAATAATATCTACACATTCTTTTTCATTTTGTAAAATACGTCAGTCTACGTTTCTGTGCTCTTAATGTGTTGCTAGCTGGTAGGTTACGGCAAATTCTACTAGAATGGGGGAATCTACATATTAAAATTCTACATCTTAACGTAAGCAGGCGTTACAAAATTTAGTCTTACAAGATTTACAGTCCGTGGGCTTTAAGAAGAACCTTCGGGAATCGGCGATGACACACGAAGGTAATATTGCTGTTCTGCTTTTTCATGTGTCACTGTTAATTGATACCCGACGTCTCTTTCTAAAATCCGAAGGTTCTTTTTAGAGCTCACGGACTGTATTATCCCTGTATCATAAATCATAAATCTTAGATGGAGTGATTTGTGTAATTTGCAGTCGGTTTGCGGTTGGTATTTTGACTTTTCAGGGAAACTAGTAAAAAAAATACAAAACAATAAGACGGTTCAAGGTTCCAACGAAGAAGACAAAACCATTCCTAGAATCTAAATTTAGCGTCATACTATTATTTCAAAATAAATATATTAAAAAATAGAGATAAATAGGTACCTGTTTATATATAAAACGAAATACTCGTACCATGGAATTTTAATATTCAAACCCTTAAAATTTGGTTCAACTTTTACAAAAAAAAAAAATTGCATCAACAAAAGCAGAATTTAGTATCTTTTTAGGGTTCCGTAGTCAACTTAGGAATAGGAACCCTTATGGTTTCGCCATGTCCGTCCGTCGGTCCGTCCGTCTGTCCGCGGTCTAGCTCAGTGAGCGTTAGCACTAGAAAGCTGAAACTTGGCATAAGTATGTGCATTAATGACGCCGACAAAGTGGTAGAATAAAAACGGTTTTTTTTATTAGGGTACGTCCCGTACACATGAAGTGGGGGTGAAATTTTGAAAAAGAATATAGGTCTTTTAAAACATGTTTTGGATAAAACTAATAGTTGCGAAAATAATAGCTGTGAAACTTTAAAAAAGGGTGTCTGCCCATCTAACTTTTCAACCGTGGGTCCAAAAAAATTTGCAAAAATCATGAAGGAGAGGACTGATAAGCACTTTATTGAATAAAATTGGTTGTGCCGTTTAGTAGTGAAATGACATAAGCGCCGCCAAGTATCGCTTAACAAACGACCTTTTTGAATGGATATTGTAACAGGTCGGCAATCGGCAACTACGGAACCCTACACTGAGCATGGACTGGCATGCTCTTGGCCGGTTTTTTGAATTTGCAATTTAACACTCGTACAGTTTGACATGGGACTTGAAGAAAAAGTATCGCTCTTGATAACAAAATATAAAAAATTATAAATGTTGTTAAATATTTCAAGTCTTAAAATTATGACATACTAAAAATGATATATTAAGGTACAGTAGGTACAGGCTTTATAAATTACGACTGCGTTTCGTTGGCAGAAACAGAAACATTGAGCATTGGGCATTCATTAATCCGTATAGTTCCATTAATGAAGCCCTTAAAGTAATCAGGTTTACCAATCAGTGTTGAAGGTTAGCATATATGGTTACTATACCGCACAGGTACATTCTCAGTGTGTAAACGTTGACGCTCAGGGTAGGTGCTTGAAACGTACAAACTTTTCCAAATGACCCTTGACGTTAATTGAGTCATGTGCAAATTTAGCCGTAACGGTTCTTTGATGTGCAAACGATTGTTTTGAGAGGCGCGGGTTGCGTGCGTCCCTCCCGCATCGCTTTTATGCTCACAAGCGTAACATCTTCCCATCTCTTGTTAGAATAGGTATGAGACCCAAAGCGTCTTCTCATAAAGCTAGCTACGGTGTACGAGTGGGTATATATGATATAACAACAACAAGCTTGCGCTAGTTTTACTGCAATCTAATAATGGTAAATATGAATATAAGGAAGATTGAAGTCATCTATTTTATATGAGATATTATATTTAGCAGATTCTACACTATCGCCTTAGAATGTGTTTACTGAGACCATCCGTAGGCAAATGAATTATTAAATTTGCGATCTGAAATAACTATGGTACTCGCACAACTTGTAATATTTATTACTAAACCTTTTTCTTCTTAACGCAATCATACCTTTACGTCAATTACTATACTAAACCATAGCGAGAGTCGAAATTAAGATAGGGTAGTGCTAATTTAAGGTAGGGCATTGCCCCATTTGCGACCCCCCTGTATGTGTTTTATGACGTTCATAAGTGCATTGTAATGTGCCTAAATTGAAGAATAAATATCTTTTATCTTTTTATGAATATTTTAGATTAAATTTTAATTATAGGTAAATTATTTTATAATATGTACTAGCCTTCACAAACTGAATCGGATTGACGCCCCGATATGTATCTTCGTGTAAAAGTAATTAAAAAGTGAATTTGCACAACTTACGTTTCAGTATAGCAATAAGAGGTTGGTTAGGAGCCCTTGATTTCGGTCGTCCAGTTTCGTTTTATCGGGCGATAACGTAATGAATTGTTGTCACAGATACGCTGCGCCCCTCGAAGCTCTGATATCGGAGAAATTGATAGCCTAATCCCGCCCGATCCGGATCTTCATACAAAATTACTTGATTTCCGCGTGACTGACTATTCTACACATTTTTTGTTAACAAGCAAATACAACCAAAGAAATTGGCACGCAGTGAATTGGACAAAGTATTTGGTAATAGTAATTTGAGCAATTTGGCAGTCTTTGGAATTTCCTTATTAGAACCATTATATTTTTTTTCAAAGATCTAAACTTAGTTCAATGACTTTTAAGTACAGTTTCGTACCTCAGAAGGAAAACAAGGAAACCAAAACACTCCCCGGCTACATTAGGTATGTTGTGTTGATCAATTTCTAGAATCCATGATCAATTAATTACCTATGAACCTTTATCACTGTTATCAGTCCATGAGCGTGACAGTGGGTTAATTAATTATTATTAACCGGAGACCTCACTACAAAATTTCGTACCGACTTGATACCGCCACGCCATGAAATGCACAATTATTTCCCATAAAAGTGACCTAAGCCTAAGTCCTAATGTGATAGTCTGCCGCGCCAGTACTTTCAGAAACTAAAAAAAAAGAAAGTCATTTCCGGTGCGAAAAGAAGGGCGATACTTTACCCTGATATTTTCAGTGAGATTTTATTTGTCTTTTGTTCTATTATCGTCAATTCTATGATTCTATTCTTCACACATGTGCACACGTCACGCAGTCACGCACATTCGTGACGACCACAGTAGCGAGTTAGTATGACATGGTTATAGAGGTTAGAGGACCTAACCGCAGGGGTGCGATTTAAGCGAGGGCAAGACCCCCCGAAATGACCCACAGACTGAAAGGCAGTAGCAGTAACAGTGTAAACTATGGAAATAGTTAGTCTTTTATCAGTAATAATGATAATAGTTATTTGTGCAACAAGAGAGCAAAGTTAGTTTTTGCTTCGAGTGTTTATTTTGAGTCCTGAGCAAGCGAAAGATTCTATAATAGAATCACGAGCGTAGCGAGTGATTCTAATTTAGAATCTTGAGCGTAGTGAGGGACTCAAAGGCACGAGGTGCAAATAACTTTGGTCTCATGTTGCACATACAACTTTTCACCTCAGCAGTGAGAACATACCGATAATAATACAGATACGAACACCGATACAAAAAAAAACTCGGTTACTTTTTGACTTGTATGACTTTTCGACTTTTTTTTTTTTTTGACTTTTTTGACTTTCCTTACTAATTTAACTTTTTTGAAATTTCTGAAATTATTGTAATTTTGGAAATTTTTGAAATTTTGAAATTTTTGAAGTTTTTGAAATTTTTGAAATGAAATTTTTGAAATTTTTAAAATTTTTGAAATTTTTGAAATTTTTGAAATTTTTGAAATTTTTGAAACTTGAAATTTTTGAAATTTTTGACCCTTTTTTGACTATTTTTAACTTAATAAGAAAGGAGGAGCTTCGTTTGAAAACATTGTAATCACGCATTGATTAGAAACTAGTGCCTGCGCCAAATCTTGTGATCCAAGCTAATTTAGTGTTCATCGGGGTTCTGCTATTCAAAAAGCGACGTTATGACGTTTGAAATATTAGTTTCTCTTTCTTTTTACTGCAGAATTTTCAAGGTCATTTTGTCTCACTCAGTGAGCAAAATCGAACTTTGCTCACTGAATTTAGGCGGCAAAGAACCCTTGTTCGAGCTGCTGAGGTGAAAAACTTATTTTCATTCATGTTCATCCATCATGGGACTTCAGCCTTTAGCCAGATTGAAGCTCCGGTTGTAAAAGTACATGGTATACATATTTAGTTATCTAGAAGTGGTTCTTTCTCATGAATCCGGCCATTGGAGACCTTTTAACTGGAGTTGGCATTTTTTCATAAAAGTATCTCGATCAATATGCCATGCAGTTTCTATGTTCCAACTCAATTCATTAATTAAGAAGGAACCTAATTTATACTTTTTAGATATGATACCTTGGAATTATAGAGAAGGCTTGCTGGGGCGAAAATTGTTCCCGTTGGTCCGGTTTGGCAGTAGTAGGTAGTCAGTAAAATTTAATATCTCTGAATATGTCAGCGTCGCTACAAGCACGGTTAATGAAATGAAACTCAATATGCGTCAGCCACTTTGTTACTGCGCCGTGATGGTAAATTACTAATTACAGGTAAAGGTATACCTGTTGTATGTTTCTAATTAGGCACAAATTAACTAAATTTGCCTTTTAGATACGGTTAATGTTAGCGTGAAATGATGTTTTCTTATTGGCAGAGCTAGATCGAAAGATCGGGGAACTGTAATAACATGTAATATTTATAGGTATAACGGTTGTTCAGTTCAGAGTTTTACGATAACCAGTCATATTGAAATTAAAGGCATGAAGTTAAAGTTTGAGAAGGAGTTGTGGCCATCTACGACTCATTCAATTTATTGAGGATGAAATCTTGTAAGCGATAGGTAATGTTAGTGTCATACATGTGTATGTCATATCATATCATAATTACCTACATTGATACATAGGTTGTTTTAAAAGTGAAGTTGTAACATAATACATACATATTGTAGTTATTGAAGCTGTTACTTGGGTAGGTATAGGCTATATTTATGTGCTTATTGTTATTGGTAAAAACAGTTTATTTATAAGTAGTTGGTTGGATAAGAGCGTACACTTGTATAATATGATTAATATATAACGACTTTATGTTGCTACACCCTATAAGGGTCCATGTACATTATATTATGCCAAGATCTCTTATTTAATAAAATTCTTGGTATTTTACACCTTTCATTAAGACGGTATTACTTTACTAAGAGTATCTGTGCTTGTTATTATCAATTTTATATACTCACATAATTTAAGTATTCATATTTATTGCTATTAAAACAATTAAAATGCATGTACTAATGAAAATACTCTGCTTGCAACATGACATGAATTTACCTTCTATGTCTCTGGAAAACTGACGAGAATTGTCTGAAAATCTTCAAGTTGCACGGACTTTGAAAACTATCCGTTTTTGTACAGTGTTCAGTGAGCCTACGCTAACTGCTAACGCTAAGTGATAACATGAATGAAACCTGTCGATGTGCGTAGACGACGGAGCCGAGCAGCTTCCAGGTGCCGCCGCGCCGGTCCATGCGCACCATGCGCAGGATCTGGAAGAAGCGCAGCCCGCGCAGCGCCGACGCCGCGAACACCTGCCCCGACGAGCCCATGCCCAGCACCACCAGCGACGCCAGGATGGTCGTAACATCTGGCAATTGAAACTGGTGTTTTTTTATGTTTACCTCTGACACAGATAATCAAAAAATATGGACGAGTTTATTGCAAGGGACCACTTTGTCGATTTACAAGGACACTTCATTCTTTCACTAATAGATACTGCATATTTCTTAGATTTACGGCCGGTTACCGGCACCAAACCGTCTGTTAACGTCAACGTCATCATTATTAAATGTTGTATAAAAAATTTAACAGCATTCTATGGGATGACAGCTCCGTCGCCATATTTAACGTGTTGTGTGTTTAAATTGTGCGTGGTGCAATTCACCCTTAGAAAGTACCAGTAACTCCATATTGACAAAGTGGTCCCTTTTTCTCTGGAAAGCATAAATCATAAAAGTAAACAATTTAATTTGCTTAATAAAAACAATGACTACCCATTTAAACTCAATGAATCGAGTATTTTTAACCGACTTCAATTCCATTGAGGAAGGAGGTTCTGCATTCGGTTTGGTGTTTTTTAACCGACTTCAATTCCATTGAGGAAGGAGGTTCTGCATTCGGTTTGGTGTTTTTTTTTCTGTATGTTCACCGATTACTCCGACACCCGTGGTCCGATTTGAGTAATTCTTTTTTTGTTTGAAAGGATCTACATCCAAGGTGGTCCCATATTAATATGGTACTGTTCTGATGATGGGATCCATGAGGAATTGAGGGAACTCTTCAATTTTTAAAGTCACATGTATGGTAATTTGGGTGTTTTCTTAAGCTACTCAAGCATTTTCTCACGAAAACTACCAATTTTATGGAGTGGACCTGATGATGATGATTGTTTTGATGATAATGATGAATTTTTTTAAATGTAGGATGTTCAGCGATTGCTCCGAGACCCGTGGTCCGATTTGAATAATTCTTTTGTTGTTTTAAAGGAACTACCTCAAAGATGGTCCCACATTAATCTGGTCCTGTTCTGATGATGGAATCTATGAGCAACTGAGGGAACTCCTCAATTTTTAAAGGCACGTGTATGGTGATTTGGGTGTTTTCTTAAGCAACTTAAGCATTTTCTCACGAAAACCACAATTTCGATGCAGTGGACCTCATGATGATGATTGTTTTGATGATAATGATGAAGAATTTTTAAATGTAGGATGTTCAGCGATTGCTCCGAGACCCGTGATCCAATTTGAATAATTCTTTTTTTTGTTTGAAAGGAACTACCTAGAAAATGGTCCCACTTTAATCTGGTGCTGTTCTGATGATGGAATCTATGAGCAACTGAGGGAACTCCTCAATTTTTAAAGGCACGTGTACGGTGATTTGGCTGTTTTCTTAAGCTACTCAAGCATTTTCTCACGAAAACCGCCTATTTGATGGAGTGGTCCTGATGATGATGATTGTTTTCGTGATAATGATGAAGATTTTTTTTGTAGGATGTTCAGCGATTACTCGGAGACCCGTTGTCCGATATGGACAATTCCTTTTTATTGTTTGATAAGAACTACTTCGAAGATGGTCCCACATTAACCTGGCGCTGTTCTGATGATGGGATCCGTGAGGAATTGAGAGAACTCCTCAATTTTTAAAGGCACATGTATGTTGATTTGGGAGCTTTCTTAAGCAACTCGAGCATTCCCTCTTGAAAACCACCAATTTGATAGAGAGGACCTAATGATGAAGTCCACATATGATACGTGGACCTTTCCTTAGATAGAATGGGTGTATTATTTAACTTTTTTATATATCGTGACTTTTTGTCCAATTTTGATAAATATATAACCACTAAAAATGGAAAAAAAAAACTTTTTACAAAAAAAAGATAAACCGACTTCAAAAAGGATAAAATGAATCATTATATTATTTATATGCGTTGCCAACTGATATGTTTGAAGTCGGTGCCAAGCTACAAATTACAAAACCGGTCAAATCAGCTTTAAGTGTGAACATCACAAAACATCGGTACTAATAATGCAAAGGTGTATGCGATTTCATGTGTTACATTTTCATGTCTAAACTACTAATCCTATTTTGTTGAATAGCGACAACGATATATATATTCTGATACACGTCTGCTTTGTCAATAATCAGAAAAAGGCGGCAAATAGAAAAAAAATGTAGACGCGTAAGATTGACCTTCCATATAAAATTTGAATATCGTGCCTTTTTACTGACACGGCGTGTGTACTGGGTACATGTGAGTATAGAAAAAATAAACTAGCAATTGAATTCCTTTATACTTCGGATTAAACCTTAGATGAAGAAGGATAAATAATTCAAACCGAACCACGGGCTTCGTTCGACATACGGATAGTCCCAACAATGTGTTAACAAACAAACATAGGACGCATGATTATACTTTCTGTACCTACTTGCCTAACAGTTAACGCATGGTCGAAACGAATGTAGGGCAGATGTCCCGGTTTTGGCCACTTTAAGGAGAGTTTGCCTTTTCAGACTTCTGTCATTTTATGTCAATAAGGAATTATGACACTCTTTATGTACAGGGGTATCTATATTAATAATCCCGAGGGGGGGGGGGGGGTACGGAAAAGTCGAACGAGACTATGCTCAAACGAAAGAGCGTAAAGAATAAAGAGTTTTTGAATTGGACACTTATATCGGCAAAATTCGGATTGTCGCGTATTTTACGTTGAAAAGTGTTAATTTCACTACATAACGCCGGCCATTTTTGTTGGTTGTCAGTGACGGGTGCGTTCGGAAATTGTGAACAATATTTGCATTCGGCGCACACGCAATGCACGTCGGACCAAAGATTGTGGTCAAACAAAAGGAGGTAAAAAGTAAATAAATGTTGAGAATAAATGTAATAATACACAGCTGATTTACAAAATATTATTTTACAGTAAGTCTATTAGCACTATTAAAGGAAAATGTAAAGATGTTTGCAAGTATTCGAATTCAAACACTACCTACATGTTTTGTCATTGTCATATGCAATGAAAATAATGAAATGACCCGCGGGTTATGTTTATTTACCTAAGTATTTTACCTAAATATGTCTCGAATACTATTGTAGATAATTATCAGCGTTGGTTCTATGAGTGTAGTGTAGAAACTGATGCATTTTCTAATATGTTCAGGCCGGATATTGTAGCGCCGAGCGCAACAAAAGTTTGTTTACAAATGAAAAGGCTAATCTTTTATTAAAATGACTGTAAGTATGACAAAATTATGTGTTATATTGAATTAACTAAAACGTAAAGTCAATCTTTGCGTAAAAAATTGCACATTTGGTTATATCTTTGAGTAAATAACCATGAATACATTAATGTTCTAAAGGATATCACGTTGTCATGAGGCATGTAGAAGATTATTTCTAAAATGAATACAAATTAATCATAGTTTAATGAAATAGGCTGTAGTCAAAATTAGGGGTGCTCATTTTTTATCCTAGGTATTCACAAATATGCTTATAAACATGAATTGTATGACCAAATGCTGTCATAAGTATAGTAAATAGTGTGTGCAATTGGATGGCGCAGTTATTCTAATGACACAGTGTGCGAATATGTATGTAAAGTTGATCCGTGCGGTTTTCACTGATGTCTGATCCAGGTTGAAAGCAGCGTGTGCAGTGTCCTGTTTTTGTGGTTTTTAATCACAACAACCTCCTTCACTTCAAAGTGAATAAATTTAATGGCTACTGTCTCTGTCTGCTGTAATTAACTTCAGCTACATTGAGCCGGAGTTAATTATTGGATCACTCAACTGGTAAAAAATTAAATTAAAAATGCATTATTTGTTGCACAAAAATAGACACAAAAAAAAGAGTGGTAATATACACTAGAAGTAAACAGAAAAACAATACTCAAGAAGGGAAAGGAAAAAAAACACAACAAACAATCAACTTAAGAACTAAATTCGCGACAATAGGCTCGGAGCTCAGCATTTGCTCCGAGCTTGGTCGGCTACACAGTGCTGTTTTTCAGCCCGGGCCTGTCTCTTGACTTATACAAAATGAAAATTTAATAGCTACTAATAAAAACTAAGTGCTAGCATTCACAGCTTGCACTTAGTTTTTATTAGTAGTTTCTTTTTGTCTCTGTCGTTCATAAGTGCATTGTAATGTGCCTAAATTGAATAATTTTAAACAAAAAAGAACCGACTTCACTTAGGATCCGCTATTCCAAAAGGAAGTGGCAGAGTTGCTGTAAAAAATAGTGAAATCACTATAGGCGTGCCAATAATAGTTGAAGAGTTCCCTCGATTTCTCCAAGATCCCATCATCAGACCCCGACTTGGTGACAATGGGACCGTCTAGGCGATATACCCGTTTGATAAAAAAAAAATTGAAAATCGGTTCACGATTCACGGAGATATCGAGTAACATACATACAAAAAAATTATAATAATAATGTCTCGATCAACACCTCGAGAGACTTTCGCTAGGTGGCTGGATCAAGGGTCAGATGCAGAAGGCGGTGGTCATGGATACGGCGCGGATAGTCCGCCGGTTCCTCTCACTGCGGCCCTAACCACCGGCAGCCTGGGCCCTGCCATACCCTCTAGGATAGGTTTTTTATAATGTTTTTATTGTTTTTTTGTGTTTTTGATATATTATTGTACTTTACTTTTATAAAAATATTGTAAAAAACCTAACACTAAGACCAAAAATAAATAAAGAACATAATAATGATAAAAAACAGTCGAATTGAGAACATCCTCCTTTTTTGAAGTTGGTTAATAATAAATATCTTTTATCTTTTTTATTACATGCCACCTAATACCTAAAAGGAGGGCCACGTTTTTTCGAAAGTATATATAGAGGTATTACCCGAGCGAGGTAGGACGGACGGAATCCCGGGACTTTCAAAAGCCGGGATTTCAGGATCCCGGGATATTCGGGACTTTAAAAATCCAGGATTCCGGAAATGCTTCGACGGGCTTCCGGGATTTTAGGCAGCTGGGGTCTTGAAATGCGGGACAACCGAATTTTAGGGTCCTGGGAGTCCGTAACTTAAGAATACCGGGATACTGGAACTTTCAAAAACCGGGATTTTTGAACTGCACGAAGCCGAAAAACTAGGGATTCCGAGAATGCGAGAAACCGAGATATAAGGATCCTGGGACTCCGGGACTTTAGGCAACGGGTGGGTTTCCTGGATGAAAAAGCCGAGTTCCCGATATACCAGGAGTGCGACGTTCTGGGGTTTTAGGATTTCGGCATTCGGAGTTTTAGAAACCCATGCGGGAAACCAAGATATTTGAATTCCGAGATTAAAAAGCCAGTGTTACGAGTCGTTAGAAAGCCGGGATTCAAGAAATGCGGGCCGACGGGATTTAAAAGTCAAGGGAGTCCGGAGTTTTGATATCCTTGATTAGGAGACTTAAAATACGGGATGCGCCAAAGTTCACATAAAATTTGTACTTCGATTATTGGAAGTCCGAAATTGTTGTTTATAATTTTTTTAATCATAATGATCATTTCTTATAAGTATTTTTTGTTCATAACTATCGTTACTCCGAATTATTTAAATTTATAATGTAAATCAATATAAATATCTATTATACTAATATTACTTTCCAGAGTCACCGTTAGGTACGACGACGAGCGAAGCGAGGAGGAGTGTTAGGTATCTTGCGATCACAACACAACACAATTTCGGTTAGGTTAGGTTAGGTTAGTGTGTCATCCTGCCCGAAGGGCATAACTACCCAGAATAGAAGCCCCCGCGAAGCGGGGGCTTCGTCGACCCTGTCACAGAAATGACTACTATCAACAAAAAACGTAGGAAATTATATTATGTCTCAAAAAATTCGGACAGCAAACAATTATTAACACTGTCGTTATATGAAAAAATATTAAAACCATAAAAATTATGACAATTTTTTTTATGACGAATGATAATTCTGATCACAAAACGGTATTACTGAAAAAATTATGCTAAGTAATTTTATGTGAGCCAATATGGACCCGATTTCGGGAATGTGGGAAACCGGGATTTTAGGGTGCTGGGAGTCCCGGTATAAGGGATTCCGAGATTTTGAGACATAAGGAATTCTGAGTTCCAAAAAAATCTGGATGGGGTCCGTGACATTATAAAGCCGGGATATAAGGCCGTATAATGCCGGACGCCGGAATTTTAGGGTTTTAGGAATCTGGAACTTTAGGGATGCAGGATTCTGAGATTTTTAAAAGCCTAGATTCCGAAAATGTGTCTCTCATAAATTTTAGAGTTCCTGTCCCAGGAGTCCAGGATTTTATAAATCTGGGAATCACTAAACCCCGAATTATGGAAATAGTGAAACCGTGATTTTGGATTGCTGTGCGTGTGCACCCGAACCCGGACATAAGGGCATGCGGAATTCCGGAACTTTAGGAGGCCGGGATTCTGAAAATGCGGCTTGCTGGAGTGGTCCCAGCGGTCCAGGATTCCGCAACTTAAAAACATCGTAATTTCGGAACTGCGCGAGGCCGGGATTTTAAGATATTATAAACCAGGGATTCCGGGAATTGAAACAATCGGGATTTTAGGGTCCCGGGTGTGCCAGGACTTAGAAGTACAGGCTTACGGGACTTTAGAAATCCTAGGAATCCTTGATTGCGGGAAACCAGGTTGTTTTTACATATAATATTTTCATTATTTATTTTTTTAAATACATAACATTTATTTTACCCGAGCGAAGCCGGGTTTTCATCTAGTAGAAAATATATTACTGTATTTATATGAATGTCCGCTGTTATGATTCTGACATAAGATCTTATTTTTTTCTTTAATGAAATGTCAGAAACAGTCTCAGGGGCCAGTTTTGGCCACTTTTTTTCATGGCTTCTGACAACTAAATCACAACTGATTCATGACAAATGACAGTGCTATCTGTTCTGCCATAATTTACTCTTATATTGACTTCAAACCATATACTCGTAAATTTGTCCAAACCTTAATAAAGTTGAAAATGGCCAAAATCGGCACAGTGGCCACAACCGGGGCTTCTGCCCTATATCTAAGTGCGATTCATACCGTATTAGATTTTTCAATTGTCACTCACGAACTTCAACATGTAGAGGACTTCAAAGCGAAACAAATTGCGTCAATTGGCTCAGACCACCTTCCCTGGATATTAGATATTAAACTTAACGTTGACCGCGAGGTTAAACTTACAAGAAACATGAAAAAGATAATGGAATGCGAAAGGACTAGAAGCGATTACATGACCACTTTGTGTGAAAAAACGTCCAATCTTTCACCAATAACTAATGACGAATCATGTGATAAGTATATCGAAAGACTAGAAAATGCAATCACAGAAACTTTGGATATACACGCACCTCTAAAAGAGTACAAAAGAAGAGACTTCCTCCCAGACGAAATAAATAAACTGATTGATTTACGCAACCGAGCAAAATTACGAGCCTGGACGAAGAGAAGTCACCCAAACCCAGAAATAAGTAGAATCGCGCGCTTCGAGTATAACAGGCTAAAAAAACAAACAAAAGAGGCTCTAAAGAACCTTACAGAAAAAAGTTGTTTGAAAGCTCTTGAAGATCCCTCGGATAGTAGGTCAAAGATGTGGAAAATCCAGAAAAGCATGAAAGCACCTAACATGAAGCTTCCGAACATCGAAGGATGCACGACCGAAGAGGAAATAATAGATGCACTTGTGGACGCTGCTATAATTAAAGAAGCACATATAAATCCAACTGACGAGGGTTCAGAGAAGACCACCCCTTTCGAACCATTGGACAGGACATCTACAAGAGAGATACGTCTTGAACTTAGAAAATTCAAGAACAAAAAAGCCCCGGGCCCAGACCAGATTCGAGCAGACGCGCTGAAACTGGGAGGCGATGTCTTTCTCGAAGCGTTTAAACCGATTGCTAACTACGTTCTCACCACGGGTTACTTCCCAAGACGATGGAAGGTTGGTCAATGTATCTTTTTACACAAACCCGGCAAAAATCATAAGGAAGCCACCTCATATAGACCAATAACGTTACTGAATATAATGGGGAAGTTATGTGAAAGACTAATACTATCAAGACTACAAGGCACAGTGGACAAGATGCAACCACCATTTCAACACGGCTTCACCAGATCCAGAGGAACAGCTACGCAGATTCTCCGCACTAGTAAGATAATTACGGATGCTTTGGCTCATGGGGAGAGTGTATCAATGATAAGCACAGACCTTAGCAAAGCCTTCGATTCTATTAACCACAAAGGTCTAATAAAGAAACTGCAAAACGCCGATGTCCCTATCAACGTTATTAAAATAATAGAAAACTACCTCGAAGACCGATCACTGATAGGGAAATTTCGGACCATCAAAGGAGAAGAGAAGAGTATACCACACGGTGTACCCCAAGGATCGATTCTCGGACCGATCATCTTCAACTTATACGTTTACGACGTATGGGATAGTCACGACAGAATACGAGGTCTCAAACTATCTCAATATGCCGACGACTTATGTATCCTAAATAGAGCTGCAAATCCCGATCACGCCACCATGAGAGCAGAGTGGGCGGCCGAAACCATTGTGAATTACTACGACAGATGGGGTCTCAAATGTAACGTAGATAAGACAGAGTGTATCCTGTTCACAAAGAAAAAGAAATTTAAGCCGACTGTTAAAATAAAAAATCTGACATTCGCATACAAAAAAGAAATAAAATATCTAGGAGTCATCTTCGACAAGGCCCTTAAGATGAACCCACACACCGACAAAGTCGTAAAAAAGCTTAAGCAAGTTAGAGGTGCTCTAGGACCCATCATCGGCTTTTACGCTAAAACGGATCTCGAGGTCAAACTAGCCATCATCCAAGCATGCATCCTCCCTATCATGGACTATGGAGTGGTACAGCTATTGTCTAGATATAGTAACTCAAACCTCCAAAAAATTGAAAGACAATATCGAATGGCGCTGAAGAGTGCAGGCCAGTTCTCAAGACGGCTACCCACAGAGATACTCTGGGAAATGACGGATCTTGAAGCGTGGCACCTTCGAGCCGCTGACCTGAATCGCAGAATGCTGGATAAATTCGCATCACTCGGTATAGAAGACCTTGATACACCTGGGGACGCTTACCTAGCGCACGGCGAATTTAACCCACTACGCACTAATAATAGAATAGGAGAAATAGCGTATACTCCGAACAATGACATGAGACGCTGGCCCCGAGGGGCAGCGGCTCCCCGCCCTCTTAGAATTAAATAAACTTTAATACATATAACATAAGAAACACAAATATTAACATCTTTTTGACTTATCACTTGTAACCTAACACCTTCAGCTTACACAGATCTTTTCCTAGACATAAGTTAGCTGACACAATCCTGCGGGAACCGAAAGATGTAAACATTAATAGATAATAAACGATTTCTCATTCTCTCATTCTCTCATTCTCATTAGATTTTTCATATAGTAAAAATAACAATTCACTGAACACATCGCCTCGTTCGTATTAACTCTTCCAAATTTGGCTTGGCACCGACTTCAAACATATCAGTTGGCAACGCATATAATAGTACATTACGCACCTAGGGCGGTAAAGTAAAGAACGGCTCAGATCGCGGGTATTTGGGGCCCGAACCGAAGGTAAGGGCCATAAACAAGCGATCTGATGCCTTCTTTATTACCGCCCGTGGTGCGTACACAATTTTACGTCTTCTCCTGGGTGTGAAGTGAGATATTCCGCACCGCCCGTGGGCGGCAAATCTCACTTACCGCCCAGAGAGACGTAAATAATATAATGATTCATTTTATCCTTTTTGAAGTCAGTTTATCTTTTTTTTGTAAAAAGTTTTTATTATGTTAATGCTGTGCAATCTCATTATTTCGGGTCATTACCTAGATTTTATAGTTTTAACTAAAGATTTATTTTTAATAATAATATACAGGGTCAAAAAAATACTGATGATCCGTTTAAGGACTTATTTGGTATCCTATTGCGAGTAGGAAAATGCAGGAAAAATAACCTTTTTGACGCGAAAAAAAATTTGATTTTGTATGGGACACGTCGTCCCAGCCGGCCAACCCTCCATACAAAACCAAAAAAAATTTTAAGGATTTTTTTTTTAGTTTTTCATGATTAGAATACGATACAAATTGTGCCCTTAAAAGGATCACCTGTATTTTTGTTACACCTTGTATTTGACCGAGTGAGCGAAGCATCTCCCGTTTTAACTTCTGGGCAATATGTTTTCGTATCTTTGGATGTCCGGTTTTGTTCTCCTTTATAGGTTAGATTTCTCAACTGATTATCGTGAAATATTTTACTGCTAATTGTTCTTCAGAAGTGATAGAGTGATGTTTTTATAACAGTTATAAAATACATTACCTATGCTTAAAAAGGCTGCTTCAAGCACGGCTCTAATTGACTTTAACGAAAAATTGCAAAACTAAAACATGTGCCAGAACAATTAGCATCATAATTAGACAGGAAGATTATCTAATTTTAGAATGAAATATGTCTAAAGCAGCCTTTAGTTCCCACAAAATGAGTTTGAAATTAATGATAGGCAATCAAAATTAGTCGTTTTGGTAGAGCTTTATAATGAAGAGCGAAAACACAACATTTGCACCCAGCTTTATGATATTAATTTATGAGTTTATGACTGAGAAATTGACATAAGAGTTAACGAGTTACAAAGCCGTGACTTATATTATATGAACGCAGCCCGTCTGGCAAGTGAGAGCCATCGTAGGAAGCTTTATACGAATTCCTTTCTGATCGGATCTCTACAAAGTACCTACTCTCCTGTAAGTCTGATGGCTAGACACTCTTACTCGTATAATAAGTTATAATTTATAATATACAGGGTGAAAAAAACATTCTACTAAATATGTCATTTGTAACACTATAGAGTCTGTCCGGAACGAATAGTTTCATAGTGTATGAGCTCTCACATAAACCACGACACTTTTCTTTGCGGACAAACTCTACCCAATATTAACTGTCAACATCGCATATGAACATTGAAGTCTGACATGATATTATTATCATATCAAATAACGTGTCTATGTAGATTTTGTAAACTAATATGCCGTAGCAATCTTGAGCACATTCAAATTTCAAGAATACCTAGGCGAAGTATATGCTGTTTAGTTCCGTGTCCTGCATTTAACTACCTGGTATATTAGTGCGCGGGAGATAATCTGAATATGCCTCCTTGTGCATTAGAATACAATAGCAGCAGAACTACAAGTACCAGCAGCTTATAACAGTGTAACAAAACTAGAGCCTGTTCTTAAACCTAATACTGTGTAATGCGCATCTGAATGCGCATCGAATCGTTCTAAGGCTGCAGTCCTTTCAGGATCAGAAATAAAATATAATTCTACGAGTACACATGCAGTACGTGTATTTTTGAGTGTACGTGCCGTAAGAAGGGTACATATAATAATAATAAAGTTGATAGCTCACGAGGTAACCGCCATGTGGGAGGTTGATTCGGCGATCATTGTGCCGATAGTTGTTTCTGCGAACGGTCTCATAGCGAAGAGTCTCGACCAACATCTTGAGAGACTTTCGCTATGGGGTTGTGGTTGGATCAAGGGTCAGATTCAGAAGGCGGTAATCTTGGACACGGCGCGCATAGTCCGAAGGGTCCTCTCTCTGCGGCCCTAACCACCGGCAGCCTGGGCCCTGCCCTGTTGCTGGCGGCACCCTAGGTTAGGTTTTTTATCATGTTTTTATTGTTTTTGTATGTTTTAGATGTATTTTGTATTTTACTTTTATAAAAATGTTATAAATTACCTAGCCTAAGATGAAAGAAAAATAAAGAGAAATAATAAAGTTGATAATGTCTAAGTTTATTTTGTGATTTGGTGTAAATAACCCTAATTGTAATGTATTTTTTATAGGTGGCAATAAATTATTTACTTACTTATATCATATACGTATGGTTTATGTACGTATACGTTTTAAATAGAGTTGCTTAAAAATAATAGGTATATTGTACAATTTGGTTCTTTAGGAACGTATTTATTCAGCGTTAGAATGTCTGAGTGCCATAGTGTCCTCTGTCTATTTTCTACCCGAGGTATATATCGAATGAATGGGTCTCTTGACTTTCATGTCACACAAGAATAACGAAGTCTAGGAGTACTTACTATAATGTTTGACATATTTATTGTGGTCAACATTTATGTCGTGTAATATGAGTGAAGTCGAGTTATTAAAATGTAATGTAAGTATGTTTTTAGTTACGCCTCTTGCATAATTCATTATAAAAGCGATCCTAAGCCTAATCTATTTACCTACAGTCAACTGCTACAACTTTGCCTACGATGTACAACTTTGCCTGGCATGAAAAACATGGTTTTCTTCAACAAACAGATATTTATATCTTAATCTTGAGGTGGCCGGCTTTCTCCTATCTCAGGAATAAGATATAAATAGCTTTTTGGTGAAGAAAACCATATTTTTCAAGCCAGGAAAAGTTGTAGCAGTTGACACTATTTACAGTACTTACGCAGCGTGTTATGTTTTTATTTGTAAAGAGAACTGCATCGTAGTTAGTTGAAAACCTAGCTTAATTTTTCGTACTGATGGGAGTGTAAATGTGATATAAATAATTATGTTAGTTTTAAACGTTAATTTGTTTATCACTTCATATTTATCACTTCATAGAACGTCATAAATATGTGTGCACTTTTGTAATAAGGTTCAAAAGTGTGTTCATATTTCAGGCGTTGATTGTGCTTCCCTAGGTACTTCAAATTTTGTTTCAAACCGAGAAAAAACCTGTGTTAAAATTGTTAAACCAGTGGTAATATTTATAATAATCATAAAAATATAATTATTGTAATTAAGATAAAAGAATATTGCGTCAACATTTTATTATAGAAAGGCGTGTTCACCAGATTTTATGGAACTAAATTCAAAGGCGAGGGAACTGCTGCTGCCTATACTGCTGTTATATTTTCATCCTTTATTGTTATTATAATTAGCAGTCATTTGTTTAGGGCAACGCGCGTCAGAATGAAGGAAAAGAGCTCTTAAAGGATCAATTTGTCGCCGTCCGTCCAACTGTCAAGACCCTTTTTCACAATAGACAAGAAGACAAGTCTGTACCCACTTATACTTATAATATAATGGGGTAAAATGAGTTTTTATTAACATATCCACCACACTCTACGCAGGCTATAGGTACCTATAGTATAGTAGTCACCCGACCTCTACTAAACTACAATAATTTAAATCATGTCATAAAAATAAAATAAACAAAGGTTAAATATTCGCCACATACATTGACTGAAACGCGGAAATAGGTACCTACATCGCCGCCACTGTTTTTGATTAAGCAAAATAATGTTTTGTGGTGAATTGCTATTCGTCAAACAAAAGGTCAAAACGCTCCCCATTTCCGTTCATGCCTTTTGTTTGTGCCGGCCAACTTCAAACGAATACCAAGATGCTCCGTGTACTTCGGCTTCTATCTATTAGTGACGATCGGATGTTCAACGTCAATGTTAATGTTGTGTATTCTAAAGATGTACACAGTGGAGCCTGTAAGCTGATTGCTAGAAGATTCTGCAGATTGACGACTAAATATTGTGGCGTGGAACTAACGTGTGCAATAAATAGCACAGGAGAAATATCCGGTTTGTAAAAGCGCAAGATAAATGCACGTTATTAACTATTCTGTTGGTTGGTCGTTTTATTAACTTGCCAGTTTTACCTGTTACACGCGACACAATGAAACATTTAGGGAACTTTGGCATGGTATTCGTGGCAGTCGCTTTCTTGTCAAAGTATCTATTGAATTACAAAGGCTACCGTTCTTATATACGCTTTTTCAATTTTTCACATCGATTGGCAGACATGATACGTTTCGAAAAAGATTGATCAGTTGCAATATATCAAAGAGTGATAACAGCTCTGCGTGCGTGAGGGTTCCTTAAAGGAAACACGGGCGAAGTTATTTATGAGAGTAGCGTAAGTTTTATGCCAGCCAATTTGTTCAACATACGACTTTTATACCTATTGCATTGCGGTTTTAACAACATCCATTAAATATAGTCAATAAGTGATTCTGGGACATTCCACGAGGGGTCCCGTACAAACGCGAGTGTATTCTTTGCAAATGATAATTGGAATATTATAATTCTGACCATAATTTGACTCTATTGTCGCAGAAAAAGGAAAGGAAATATTGTTAGTAAGTAGGTCATATCATAATATTAAAACGTACACGGTGGGAAGAAGTTGATACAATCGAAATATTAAAAAAATTAAGAAATTGGAACAAATTTCTTCATCCTGTCATCTCGACTTTATTAACTTCTTCCCGCCCGCGTCGTGTACGGAAAATACCTGGGAGCATTGAAACATAAATGTACAATAATAAAAATTATAAACTACTGTTAAACTAAAATCACTTGAATGCACGGTAAAGTGATAACATTTAACAGTCAATACAATAATTGTGACAATTGTGTGTAGTCAACATGTTCTGATACAAATATAAAAAGACAAAACATGAAACGTCATTTAAATATTTTATCCGTCTATCAAAGTTCCAGGTACATTCCACAGAAGCTATGAATCAAGTTATAAAACAACCCTTTGACAAGGGTAGAATCAGGGCGACAACTGAAATTGACAAGGTGCAAAGTTAGCTGTTTAACATGTTAATTGAAATAAATAACGCCTGCCCCTTAACTGTCGGCTTTCTGATACTTAGATATGCTGAATGTGAATTAGCGCTTATCTTAAGACATAAAAAATTGTATATAAGAAGAAGACTTCTTTGGCATTCGGATATTTAAGAAAATATTCCTTAAGTAGGTACATTAATTACTTAATTAGCTATTAATTACTACATTTTACTAGGTAGATACTGTAAAGGTTAATATTGATCCCAGCGAAAAAGTGCAACTATTATTTTTGTAGAAAATTGTATTTGGACGAATTCAGTAGAATAACATTTTTTCAAACGAGCCATAGTTACTGAGTTATTTACGAAAAACCAAAAAAACTATATAAGGGTTTCTAGTTGACCACGGAACCGTAAAAAGTGATCTTTACACCCTCCTCTCCCCGTTAGCGGCACCTCCATCCCCCGATACTTTTAGTATGTTGTGTAAGATACCTTTGTCTACAACTACACCAACATTCGACTAATAGTATACACGTATTATTTCCCCTATCAGTCGTCTTCGTTCGGGGAGCTACCTACTAATACAGTCCCATCCCGTTATTTCTGTCAACATACAACTTTGTGAGGATAAAAAATGTGATCCGCTGTGAATTAAATACCTATCTCAACAAGGATAAAGGTGGACCAACTTTATCATTACGTTTGGTTAGATTTTATTTCCCAACCGGGTTGTAGAGGCAAGCCAACTGTTACATTCGCGGGTCAAACAAAAGTAAGTAAGAACTGATAATAATAAAGAATAAGATGGATGGTCTTGTTCATCACGTCAACAACGAACTATTTCGACTCGATGAGTTATGGGCTATTGTAGAATCAATACGGGAATAATGTGCCCACAACTGCGCGTTGTAACAGCTACTGGTAGGTATGTACAAGTCCTTATCAAGGAAATCACATTAAACGATTTCCGTTTATCGATTTGACACCTCTGTCTGATTCATTACGACGTCACATCATCCGGATTCGGTACCTACGGGTCCATTGTGCTGGCTGGTTCAGTTAGCGCAATTTTCCCGTGAATATTGATTTGCAAGGGAAATTACGCTCGTGGCGACGGAAAGGTTATTAACACTGGAGTGTCGTTTTCACTACAATCTCCCCGTTCAAACAAACGCCTTTGATATAGGTATGTCAACCGGAATACCTGATATTTGATATCGTTTATTAGGTCAAGTATACACGCAAACACAATTACGTGCGCTATTACTATTAATAACGCTTCACATATTTCAAGCCCTTTGAACTCTGCGTTTTACCAATCAAGTATTAAAACAATAACTTCGTGAACATTAGTTGCCTTTGTTTAACCATAAAACTATCCACATAAGAAACTACGATTTATAAGTATCGTACTTACTGTATTTAGGTATGTTGTAGTAGGTAGGTACCTATTATAATGCTTTCTTTATACCGTTTTCGGTTAGTTGAAGCAGTTTGATAACTTTGTTCGATTTACTTAATTCAGGAACTTTGAGATATTCAAATAGATAAGTATTGTAATGTTATATTGCATATTTAAACAATGCAGTCTAACTTCTTCCCTGTTACCGATGTAAATGTTCTTTGCAAATTTTTACTAGGTACCTACCTAGGTATAGTAGCCAACAACCCACCCAAGTAGAACATTAAATGCATAGCTAATATGCTAAAACCTAAAAAGAATATTTTTTACAAAAGTAAGTTACTAGCTCCTACAGCTTGGTAGGGTAAATTTCACTTTTAAGATCGCATTGAAACAAATTCTTACTTCCGATTCAGCTGAATTGTATACGAATAAAATATTCAGTGATGCCTCTGCGAAGATTAGAACCCATGGCCTCGGCATCGGTAGTACGGGAAGCAATCCATTGGGCAACGAATTTTGCATTGCAGTTACGAATTTATAGAGGTCTGTTGCGCGCAAACCGTACCTAACTTAATAAGGTAAAGCCCCTCATCAATTGGTAACGCGGTTTCCTAGCCAGTTGCGAATAAACAATGTAATTTTCTGTGTAGAAATTTAAATAATCGTAGGAGGCGTTTAAATAATTCGAATGGAGTTGTTTGTACGCTGGTCATTGTTGTAGAGTATCGTGAGGTAATGTTTGCTGGTACCAAGGCTGGTCTCGCGCGGGCCGGCTCCCCCGAGAGCGCCGCGGCCGCACGAACTAGCGTCAGGGGAGACCGGCCGAAAATGTGAAGGTCGCGGCAGATTGGACGCACCTGAAATAGGGTCACTTCGCCACGCTTTATAGACGGGACGTGACTTTTACTTGGAAATGTTGAGGGCTGTATACCTATGCACAGCCTACAATATTTTTATGAACTCTGCTTTATGATATTTGTTTGCATTCCACCCCAATTTTTCCTCGAGGTTGTTATTTTCCTGTTCGTACAAAGTTGGCTAAATATAAATCTTTACAGATTCGGTATCTTGTGATGACTTTTCAATTCGAAAATTAAAGTGAAGAAACAGGTTTTATACAAATTTTGTTTGCTTTGTAGCCGCCAGCAAAGTAGTCGTACGCTAAAGAAAGTAATAACAGCCAGCCTTTGAACAACACAACACAATTTTGCTTTTGGGGAATCAGACTTAGGTGGAACCCTAGATTATTATATATATCTGATAAATATAATAGCCATAGGTATTGTTCTTTGAATTATTTCGGAATGATTAGATTGCTTAACCAGGATAAAAAAAACAATTTTTATTCAAGTTCAGGGCAAAAACATTATACAAATATAATAAACAAATGGCGGACTTAATGCCTGAAGCATTCTCTACCAGTCAACCATCAGGATAAACAAAAGTGGTTGTAGTTAATTGCAGGCAATTAACAGAAATAGAAAAAGGATGCGCTTAAACGAGACTTTACGCCACTCTAAGTAAGTACATATTGCCGCCCACGGGCGCAGCAGCAAATCTCACTTCACACCCAGGAAAAGACGTAAAATTGTGTACACAACACGGGGGGCGGTAATAAAAAAGGCCTCAGATCGCTTGTTTATAGCCCTTACCTTCGGTTCGGGCCACAAATGTCCGCGATCTGAGCCGTTCTTTATTTTACCGCTCTAGGTACTATGCGCCTGTCTATTACTAAGCGGGAGATCATACCAAAAAACCGGCCAAGAGCATGTCGGGCCATGCTCAGTGTAGGGTTCCGTAAAATGAGACCATTAATTCAAAAGGTCGTTTCTTACGGGAAAAATGGCGGCGCTTACGTCATTTTTACTTACGTCCTTTCACTATGGGTTTTTGAATGATAACTCAAAAACGGCTCAACCGATTTATTTCAATATAGTTTTCATTGAAGGTACTCATTAGGCCTCAGTTTCATGATTTGTTTCAAAATTTTAGGACACACGATTCAAAAGTTAGATGGGGGGGGACGCCCTGTTTTAAACTTTCGGAGCTATTATTTCCGAAAGTATTAGTTTTATCCAAAAACTGTTTTAGAAGACCCTAATTATTTTTAAAAGACCTATCCAATGAAACCCACACAACTTGGTTGGAACGAAAAAAAATTTCGCCCCCCACTTCACCTGTACGGGAGGTACCCTAACTAAAAATATTTTTCGCATTTTTATTCTACCGTTTTATCGGCTTGGTTAATGCACATATTCAAACCAATTTTCAGCTTTCTAGTGCTAACGGTCACTGAGCTAGACCGCGGACGGACGGACGGACGGACGGACGGACGGACGGACGGACAGACGGACATGGCGAAACTATAAGGGTTCCGTTTTTGCCATTTTGGCTACGGAACCCTAAAAAGCCATACATTACAGTTTATACGAATGAATATATTATTTTACTAGCTTTTGCCCGCGACTTCGTCTGCGTGGAATAAGTAATTAATTCTGGATACCAACTATTCTAAATCCTTCCCCAGAGCTCAAACTATCTCCAGCGTTCAACGGTTATTGATTCCCCATACAAACTTTCAACCCTATTCTATCTATGTAGGTACCGAGTCTCATCTTAATCGTCGGTTCAGCGGTAATTCATTCGCCATACAAACTTCCGACCCCCTTTTCACCCTCACTAGGGTTGATTTTTGGAATGAAAACTATCCTTAGCCGTTTCCCGGGACTCAAATTATCTCCATACTAATTTTCATCTAAATTGGTTCAGCGGTTAAAAATTCTCCATACAAACTTTCAACCCCCTTTCCACCCCCTCCAGGGTTGATTTTGGGGAAAAAACTATCCTATGTCCTTTCCCGGGACTCAAACTATCTCTGTACAAAATTTCATCAAAATCCGTTCAGCCGTTTTCACGTGATGCGCGGTCAAATAAACAGACAAACAGATAAACAGACAAAAATTCTAAAAATTGTTGGAACATGTTCTGTTATCGATTCTAAGTATCCCCAGCCCTCTTCAGCTTTATTATATGTATAGAAGATTATGTAGAATAAATTTATATTTAGTTATACGTAGACCTTAAATCAATCGGCCTGTCCCTGAACTTATCCAAATGTGAACTGTTCATTACAGAGTCTTGCGCTAATGAAAAACGCACATAGCCTGAGAAAATTAATAAAATCAGGGGAAATAATTCGTGTAGTTTTGTAATTTGGTACAGTTATACCTTGTGGTGCCCACGTGACTATACTAAAAGTCCTCGGAGGTGGGGGTTGTGCTGAGGGTGTAGGGGGGGGGGGGGGGGTTGAAGGTACCTTTGTTCAGATTTTTGGTCATATCTCGAATATCTGTAAGAATATCACTATAGGGGCATTTCATGTGAAGCGGACAGCTAAAAACATGTCAGGTTCTGGATTTCGTTTATAATTGGGTAAATTGAATCTATATGTGAGCAAAAAAAACTGGCATAATTACTTTTTTTATATATTGCTTTATTACAAATTTATAGGACTTTGAAAATTCTACAAAATCTGAGGCACGGATTTTTGACAAGGTATGAATGCAATTTATCAAATGGTTTTAATTTTAACTAAATAGTGTTTATTTGAGAATATTAGTTGCTTTTCTTGGAAATTCATAAAAAAATACATTTTGATATTTTTTTCGTATAGTAAACCGGAAGTTAGTATTTGAAATCAATTTTTTTCCAACTTCGCATTTTTTTATTTTTTTTATTTTTACACAAAAATGTAGCTTATAGTATAGGAATGCTCCTTAAAAAATATTATAATGGCACCTCGATTAGTTTAGAAGATTCACGAATTAGAGTACGAAGGTGCCGCGCGACGCTCAGTACTGAGTGGTTCCTTAGCGCTAGTATTAGTCGTTACGTATGGCTTAATACCTACCAATAAATATGGTCCAGTAACCATATCAAAGAACAAAATATATGATGTTAGTTTTCAATTATTATACGCAGCTATGTTCTTTAAAGTTCTAATAAATTAAATAAATTATACAACGTGCCCACGATGACCCGAAAGATTTTACTGCGTATTCTTGATCGTATTTAGACATTATAATGTGAATATTAATAAATAAAACGCCTTCGTTAATGTTGTTATCATAGTTGAATGTAGTTATCATAATAAAGTATTAACCAATCGAAAAATATACCTGTTTATGTAAACCAATATTATGTATTTTTCTTTTTTTTTTGGCATAAATTATACATGGCGTCATCGTGGGCACGTTGTATAATTTATTTAATTTATTAGAACTTTAAAGAACATAGCTGCGTATAATAATTGAAAACTAACATTATATATTTTGTTCTTTGATATGGTTACTGGACCATATTTATTGGTATTAAGCCGTACGTAACGACTATAGTAGCCCTCAACCAATGTGACGACCGGGGCCATAAAACCCTTGAGCTCGCGTTATCAGTTATCCATTGTGTTGCATTGTGGACTTTTATGGCCCCGGTCGTCACATTGGTTAAGGGCTACTATAATACTAGCGCTAAGGAACCACTCAGTACTGAGCGTCGCGCGGCACCTTCGTACTCTAATTCGTGAATCTTCTAAACTAATCGAGGTGCCATTATAATATTTTTTAAGGAGCATTCCTATACTATAAGCTACATTTTTGTGTAAAAATAAAAAAAATAAAAAAATGCGAAGTTGGAAAAAAATTGATTTCAAATACTAACTTCCGGTTTACTATACGAAAAAAATATCAAAATGTATTTTTTTATGAATTTCTAAAAAAAGCAACTAATATTCTCAAATAAACACTATTTAGTTAAAATTAAAACCATTTGATAAATTGCATTCATACCTTGTCAAAAATCCGTGCCTCAGATTTTGTATAATTTTCAAAGTCCTATAAATTTGTAATAAAGCAATATATAAAAAAAGTAATTATGCCAGTTTTTTTTGCTCACATATATATTCAATTTACCCAATTATAAACGAAATCCAGAACTTGACATGTTTTTAGCTGTCCGCTTCACATGAAATGCCCCTATAGTTACTTCGAACAAAAGTTTAAACATAAAATTTCGCACAAAATTGGTTATATTCATTTTTACTCTACGATTAATACTTTAGGAGCTACAGGGTGTTGAAGTTAACGAAGAGATAAAAAAATAGTCGATTTGAAAAAACGTCGTTTTTTCTTACTTGTTCATCATAACTCAGATTTTTAGCTTAGTTACCTGCTGATCGAACATAAAATTCCCATTTTGATCATTGAAAACTCTAAACAAAACAAAGGTGGTAATGTAAACGAGGTTCAAGTGGTCAAGATTACCGTAAGTCCTTAGATACTACGGGCGTCGCGTCAACGCGGCGCAGACCCTCCCGGCCCACCGCGCCTCGCCCGTAATTGGCACCACTACTATTCAGTATGCTTAAAACAGCGACTGGTAATATACCTAGACTATGAAGTCGATCTGCAAAATGACCCCACAAAAGTTGTGCCGCGGGGGGCGGAGCATACAAACTGAGCCACCACGCCGTTTAGTT
This sequence comes from Pammene fasciana, assembly GCA_911728535.1. Taxonomy (NCBI): domain Eukaryota; kingdom Metazoa; phylum Arthropoda; class Insecta; order Lepidoptera; family Tortricidae; genus Pammene; species Pammene fasciana. The sequence continues at coordinate 11,310,599 of OU452276.1, read as the reverse complement.
TACAAATGGCGGTTTTGTGACCAGTCGCGTTCGCAGCCTGAAATTTGGGGGACACACACACACTAATGCAATTTTTTTTCCAATTTTTGAGGGGGTCAGTAAGAAAACTTTTCCATTTGAAATGTACGATTTGGGGGGGGGGGGGGGGGGGAGGTCATGTCTCATGTGACCCCGCCCCTGGGACCGCGCCTGTTTGTGACACGGTGGTAGTGACGTCTATGAAAAAATCTAATAAATAAATAAACATGCCTTCTTATGCCTTTTTAAAATGGTGTCAGAGTAAATCTGGTAAACATAATAAAAAGACGTAAGGTTGCCAAAGAGCTCAAAGAGGACCCAGTGTGTTGACGACGAGAGGCCTCTCTTGTTCCTTTAGCCGTCAACACAGCGAATCCTCCTGTTTTTAAAGGGTCGGCAACGCGGCAACCTTTGGTGTTGTAGGCGTCCATAGGCTACATTAGCTGCTTACCATCAGGTGGGCCGTATGCTTGTTTGCCACCGTCGTTGTATTAAAAAAAACACGATAATTTAGTATCTGCTTATTTCCTTAAAAATAAAATTCAAACCTATTCATTACGAGTATTCCACCAAGTACAAGAGTGGCTGGGCCTCCTGATATGTGGGGTTGGAAGCGAGGAGCTGATGGAACCCTTGAGCCAATTATGACCACTGGTCCTCCAGCTCCTGACACCGTGCTGAATTCAATTTTTTGTCGCTGCAAAAGCGGTTGTACTGGAAATTGCGGATGTCAAAAGGCTGGTATTTCATGCAGTCAAGTATGCACCGGATTGACCGGATGCTTGCTGGGTTCATGTACAAACGGTATACCCGTACATTTTCTAGAAAGAAAGAAGACGATGATTACGATATCGAAGATGATGAGTAAAATAATAATGACGATCTCATATGTTTTTTCTATTTTTAAATATATATAATATGTTAGCCTCTATGCCTTATAAGCGACAAATTACGATCAAATCGCCTAGCGTGGTACGGGCATGTTATGCGGAGGGATGAAAGTCATGTTACGAGAAAGGTATTAAGAATGAATGTGGAGGGATGTAGGAAAAGAGAAAATCTAGGAAAAGATGGATGGATTGCGTGAGAGATGATATGAAAAGAAAGGAGGTGAGTGATGAGATGACGGGTGACAGAGATGTGTGGAAAGAAAAGACATGCTGCGCCGACCCCAAGTAAATGGGACAAGGGCAAGCGAATGATGATGTTAGCCTCTATGCGTCCCACTGCTGGGCACAGGCCTCCTCTCATACCCGATAGGGATCGGGCTATAGTCCCCACGCTGGCCCAAAGCGGGTTGGGAACTTGGAACTTTACATACACCTTTGAATTTCTCCGCTTTATCTATTTATATATCTTTGTTAACTTAAACACCCTGTAGCTCCTAAAGTATTGATCGTAGAGTAAAAATGAATATGACCAATTTTGTAGGAAATTTTATGTTTAAACTTTTGTTTGAAGTAACTATGATGCTATTCTTACAGATATTCGAGATATGACCAAAAATCTGAAAAAAGGTACCTTCATCCCCCCCCTACACCCTCAGCACAGCCCCCACCCCCGAGGACTTTTAGTATAGTCACGTGGGCACCACAAGGTATAATTGTACCAATTTACAAAACTACACGAATTATTTCCCCTGATTGCCCATATTCGGCTTAATTTTCTCGAACTAACAATAGAGAAGTTTAAGCAGTTAGCTCCGGGAATTAAAATTATTACAAAAGAGTCGCTTCACCTCCTCGGATGTCCAATTTTGGACCAATCTTTCGAAAATTTCATAAATACCAAAATTCAAAATTTCAAAGCATCTTCACATCGTTTGTCGAAAATTAACATGCATTCGGCGTATTGCATCATTAAACATTGTTTGTTTGTTCCAAAATTTACATACATTCTTCGCGGATCACACTTTTGGAAACACCCTACTTTGATTTCAAATTTGGACAACTTAGTTTTAGGAACGCTCACTTTCATCTTCAACATATCTTTTGGTGAAAGAACATGGTCCCAGGCTAGCTTACCCATTAGTTTCGACGGCCTGGGCATCCGCAAAATTTCTAGTGTGGCGCTACCTGCATTCTTGGCTTCGGTACACGGCGCTCAAAGCCTCATTGGGAAAATTTTAGCCCCATCCGTTGGGGTCCTGGAGGCTGCGCACTCTACCGAAGCCAAGAATGTATGGTCTGTAACATGCCCCAACACGGACCCGCCTGCAAACCCGTGTTCGCAGAGACAGTGGGATGAGCCGCTCTGTCGTCTAACAAAGACGGCACTCTTTAACACGGCGACAAATCCATCAGATCAGGCTCGTCTCATTGCCACCGCGGAATGGGAGTCGGGTCTGTGGTTGCAGGCACTCCCCTCCCCAACCATAGGCACATTGCTGGACAATACCACCTTCCGTCTAGCCACATCTTTAAGAACAGGGGCACCAACCAATGTACCCCACCGTTGCCAATGCGGAGCCACGGTGGATGGTCTAGGTCACCACGGCCTCTCATGCAGCCGAAGTGCTGGGAGAATCCCTCGACACGCCAGCATCAACGATGTTATCCGAAGGGCCCTTGTTAGTGCCAAGGTGCCGGCAGTCCTCAAACCCAATGGTCTGACCAGGGACGACGGCAAGAGGCCCGACGGAATGACATTGGTGCCTTGGAGTATGGGTCGGCCCCTTGTCTGGGATGCTACTTGCGTAGATACCCTGGCGCCGTCCCACATTCCGGGCACCAAGGTTGATGCTGGTGCGGCTGCATCTTCAGCCGAAGACCGCAAGCGTCGCAAATATGCTGCCCTCGGTAGCAGCTACCTGTTTGCGGCGTTTGGGGTTGAAACCCTGGGGCCGTGGGGGCCAAGTGCGCGTCGACTCCACAAGGAGATATCGGCGCGCCTTATTGAAGCTTCCGGTGACCAGAGGGCTGGTCACTATTTCGCGCAGCGGATAAGCATAGCATCCAGCGCGGAAATGCGGCCAGCCTTCTGGGCACCCTACCCCACGACCGAGACCTAGGTCAGATTTTTTATTTGTAAGTTTTTAGTTTTAGGTTAATTTTATTTTGTCTGTAGTTTTACTTATCTAAATAAACCACGTTATACGTAATGTAATAAGCGTTGGTAGCCTGACGGTAACGACGTCTGACTTTCAATCCGAAGGTCCCGGGTTCAAACCCCGGCTCGTACCAATGAGTTTTTTGGAACTTATGTACGAAATATAATTTGATATTTACCAATCGCTATACGGTGAAGGAAAACATCGTGAGGAAACCTGCATACATCCGCGGAGAAATTCAAAGCAGGGACTGATTTCGTTACGGTAGAAGCGTTACGGTACTGGTATAGAATTACGATACCGCAATGTTTTAAAGGTAGAGCTATAGCGGTTGAAATATTGCGGTACGGTACCGAAATAAAATTACGATATCGCAATTTTTTCGTTACGGTACTTATACCTTAATATAGCAATACTTATACCGTTATGATTTCGGTATCGTTATTTTCATCGCAGAATTTACGAGGTAGGTACTTGTTTGCGGCGGTAAAGCAACTGACCAAGGGTGCGGGATGCGGGGCGCGGGGCAGGTAGCCGGCAAGTATCTACTTGCTCAAGGTCACGGAGGCGCGCTCGGCGATAATTGTAGTGAATTCATTTTAGTCTTCCTCAGTTGAAATTTCGTGAAAGAGTTTATAGTGTAGGTAAGTACATTGAATCGATCATTGATATTAACTCGATGCGGATATGGAACTGTTTTTTTTATGTATACAGTAATTTGGTATAGTATTGCGCGACTAATAAAAAATGGAAGATTTTTTTGACGCGAATTAATTTTAAATTGAATTATTTTTTAAATAACACTAAAATAAAAATAGAATAAAAATAAAATAAAAGTTAAAAAATAAAATAAAAATAAAATAAAAATAAAATAAAAATAACATAAAAAAAATAAAAATAAAATAAAAATAAAATAAAAACAAAATAAAAATAAAATAAAAATAAAATAAAAATAAAATAAAAATAAAATGAAAATAAAATAAAAATAAAATAAAAATAAAATAAAAATAAAATAAAAATAAAATAAAAATAAAATAAAAATAAAATAAAAATAAAATAAAAATAAAATAAAAATAAAATAAAAATAAAATAAAAATAAAATAAAAATAAAATAAAAATAAAATAAAAATAAAATAAAAATAAAATAAAACTTTGAACGGATTATATCGCGTATACTGAATTTTAAATTACATCCCGACGTTTCGAACACTTTACAGCGTTCGTGGTCACGGGTCGACTGAGGAAAACATATTTACCCACATCTAAAATTACAATGTACAAAATTTCAACATTCATTTTTGTAAAATAATGTAGACCTATTAATTTCTAAATTTAACAGTTTGTTTGCTACCTTTAAAAATAATTAATTAAAGTTTGTAGTAGATCGATAATTAGCTATTGTAGAACTAGCTTTATTTGCCCTTCTGGCATGTACACTCACCTTTATTTGTTTGCATTTAATGTTATACATGTGGGTAGTCTTTTGTACATTGTAATTTTAGATGTGGGTAAATATGTTTTCCTCAGTCGACCCGTGACCACGAACGCTGTAAAGTGTTCGAAACGTCGGGATGTAATTTAAAATTCAGTATACGCGATATAATCCGTTCAAAGTTGTTTTATTTCATGAATAACTATCGCGGCAACCGTAGAACATATTAAATAAAATAAAAATAAAATAAAATAAAAATAATATAAAAATAAAATATAAAATAAAATAAAAATAAAATAAAAATAAAATAAAAATAAAATAAAAATAAAATAAAAATAAAAATAAAATAAAAATAAAATATAAATAAAATATAAATAAAATATAAATAAAATATAAATAAAATATAAATAAAATATAAATAAAATATAAATAAAATATAAATAAAATAAAATAAAATATAAATAAAATAAAAATAAAATAAAATAAAATAAAATAAAAATAAAATAAAAATTAAATCAATTGGTAAATAATGACATGAATTCTTCTTCTTCTTTCTAGCGTTTATCACGGCTTGGGGTCCGCTTGACAACCTAATCCCATGAATTGGCATAGACACTAGTTTTTACGAAAGCGACTGCCATCAGACCTTCCAACCCAGAGGGGAAACTAGGCCTTTTTGGGATTAGGTCCGGTTTCCTTACGATGTTTTCCTTCGCCGAAAAGCGACTGGTAAATATCAAATGATATTCCGTACATAAGTTCCGAAAAACTCAGTGGTACGAGCCGGGGTTTGAACCCGAGACCTCCGCATTGAAAGTCGGACGTCTTACCGCAAGTCTACCAGCGCTTCAAATAATGACATGAATTGATGAATAATAAATAATATTGATATAAATATCAATTGATATTCCGTAAGTTCCGAAAAACTCCGTAGGGAGTATAAACTAGGGCTTGTGATATACGTGTTACACGCGGAACCGTAGCTATCTTGATATAGTGTTCCCGCGAATCTCGACTTCGGCTCCGCTCGGCTCCGCTCCGCTCGGTTGTTGAAAGAGAGCTTGTGTCGAACGGACCCTTCGCATTATGTGTTATACTCGTGGTCTTTGCATTGATTTGATTCCAGATGTTTTTTTAAGTAATTACATATTGGTATTATTCTGTTCTCTGATAACCAGCCATTATATGAGTTTGTACAAAAAAAACAGAGGTGGGATTGGTGGGATTTTTGAATTTCACCGGTGCCTTTTTTTGTATGCAGCCGATGACTACTTAGTACGAAATAAGCCACCCGATGAGAATCAAAAATCGCATGTGTCGATGTCGGTGAATATGAAAGTTCATCCAAATAAATATATTAATATCTCTAATTAATATTTACTCCCTAGTAAGAAATGCTACAGGTAGACCAATGCAACAATTTAAAAGTATTTTAAGTAAAACAATAATATACCTACTTTGTTATTCATAAATATTATTACTGGCTGGACAACCGTCTTTCTTCGGTGAAAACACTAAGAAATAGTTGCACGTGCAGATAAAGATAACAAACAATACTTTGCGGGCCATTGATAATGATTACCTTCAAGTAGCTTTGGGTTTTACCTGTTAAGTACCATGTGTTCCTATTGTTTGTGAAGTTAAGTGAGAGCAAAAACAATACAGTAATGGATTTTAGTAGTCAACGCTTAAAATATGTATACACTTTTGAACCTTATTACAATGGAGTAAGGTGCAAAAATATACACTTATTTATGGCGTTGACAAGCAACTTCTCGTCCGCTAAGACAGGACAATATTGATCTTTCGAACTCGCGGAGCGTATGCGAAGTGAGTTCTTACAAACAACTCCAGACCGAACCGAACTGTCACCTGGCTACTGGGACGTCTCGGCATTTGGATGGCTTTTTGATTTCGATAGTTTGTCTGACGATAACTTTAGTTACGTTTATCTGATCTTTATGACATTTCTTGGGGCTGTAGCAGAGATACATAAAATTTGTAAGTTCGTATATGAGCGGGATCGATCAAGTCGCTATGGAGCTAGAAGGAGAAAAAAAATCCTCCTTGGGGTCTTGTTATATTGGTCAACTCGTTTGCAAGTAAATCGCGAGTTCTCAGTTCGAGGCGGACTACTAGTATTTTTTTAAGTTCGTTGTGGTAAAAAATGAAGAACTTCACGTACTAATTTTGCTACTTACTACAGTAAGGTGAACATTTCCGAGCACATTGGAGAAGATTGTTTTTGTACTCTGAGACAATTGAACACTAACAGTTCAATGCAAATTGATTTCAATTAGAATTAAAATCAATTGACTCATCAAACTGTTACAAATAACTAATAATTGGAAATAATTAATGTTTAGTCTTTTTCAACATTGAAAATTGGTGAAAAGTTTTTAGTGTAGATTCATTAAATAGATAATTGATATTAATAATTATATCAGTGCAGATATGAAGTTGAATGTTAGGTAAATATATTTTTATTATTAATTCTTTATTATTTTATTTATTTTCGTTTAATATTTTAGATTTGTTTTTGATTTCAGTGTTTTATTTTTATTTTATTTTTATTTTATTTTTATTTTATTTTTATTTTATTTTTATTTTATTTTTATTTTATTTTTATTTTATTTTTATTTTATTTTTATTTTATTTTTATTTTATTTTTATTTTATTTTTATTTTATTTTTATTTTATTTTTATTTTATTTTTATTTTATTTTTATTTTATTTTTATTTTATTTTTATTTTATTTTTATTTTATTTTTATTTTATTTTTATTTTATTTTTATTTTATTTTTATTTTATTTTTATTTTATTTTTATTTTATTTTTATTTTATTTTTATTTTATTTTTATTTTATTTTTATTTTATTTTTATTTTATTTTTATTTTATTTTTATTTTATTTTTATTTTATTTTTATTTTATTTTTATTTTATTTTTATTTTATTTTTATTTTATTTTTATTTTATTTTTATTTTATTTTTATTTTATTTTTATTTTATTTTTATTTTTATTTTATTTTTATTTTATTTTTATTTTATTTTTATTTTATTTTTATACCTGAAAATGTTTTGTTAAAGGTGTCTTGTACTACTTATGAAATCCTAAAATCAACAAAACATATGCGAATAAAGCGCAACTAACGACAAGAAGCTAACAGCGAATAACTCAAAAATGTGCCGCACTGAACGAAATCAAACAAAATAGGTGCTTAGGGCAAGCACTCAATAACTAACGCTGATTGGTTGTCGCCGGTCAGTCGGCGGGGCATCCTCACCCTCATATACCTCAATCCATACCTTTATGATAACGGTTGAAGTATCGAAAAAAATAGCGGTACCGTTATATTTCTGTACAGAAATATATCGGTTGCGCTATCGAAATCATACCGAAACATGCGGTATGACGTCATACCGTTTTATAAAGGTACCTTTATATTCCGGTTATGCAGTCCCTGATTCAAAGGTGTATGTGAAGTTCCCAACCCGCTTTGGGCCAGCGTGGGGACTATAGCCTGATCCCTCTCGTGCATGAGAGGAGGCCTGTGCCCAGCAGTGGGACGTATAGAGGCTAACATATTATTATATATACGTAATGTAACTTAGGATTTTAGTTTTCTCTTTGCTACTCGTTCCCCGCACTATTGTTTTTATCTGTTTAGCCTGATGGTTGACTGGTAGAGAATGCCCTGTGGCATTAAATCCGCCCTTTGTATTTTTATTTTATTGTGCAATAAAGTTTAAATAAATGAATAATATCGATACTTTCGATATTCTCAATCTAAGACATTATTTTATTAAATATGTTGAAAATATTTCCTCGTGACAAGTATTTATTTCCTTTAACGAAAATAAAATTAAGTTTTAAATATAACGAAGCGAATATATTCTTACAGATTTTCTAGTTTTCTTTTACCTAAGATAATACTTGTTTGATTAAAGTACAATCTTTCTTATTTACTCAATCTCAATATACTCTTGAAACAATACATTTTTGTATTTCTATTTTAAGAAAACGTGGTTTCATTAAGCGAAGACTCATATTTTTGGTAAAGGAAATAAATACTTGTCACGAGGAAATATTTCCAAGATAATAATAATGTCTTGGATTGAGAATATCCCGGAAGTTTTTTTCCGTGTACTATTCAGCTTTAACGTTAGCTTTTAAATGACAATAAAATGAACCTACCTATGATATTTTGACGAATTGTCTGTTTTAATAACTCTACGGCATCTGCTTCTAATGAATCATTATCAGTACGTAGTATAAAACAAAGTCGCTTTCCGCTGTCTCTCTGTCCCTTTTTTTAAACATAACATATGTACTTGTTTGGCCACCTTAAGGGCCAGTTACGAGTCTGGGGTAATGATAAGGTCTACTGTCTGTCCCTATGTATGCTTAGATCTTTAAAACTACGCAATGGGTTTTGAAGCGGTTCCTTTTAATAGTAGTGATTCAAGTGGAAGGATTATATCTATAATATATTATGCATAATACAGTATATTTAGTATCAGCATTGCACCCGTGCGATGCCAGGGTGGGTCGCTAGTTTTGATTAAAACAAATTAATTCGGCAATTTGCAGTGACATGACAGCGTCACCTAAGTATTGTTATGTATGAAATGAATCATGTATGTACTTACGCTTCATATATAGCAATGTGCAACAATAAATGATGACTTCGTATTTAAATCATCGTTACGAAACCTTGAAACACTGTTAAACCCAATTATTAATTACATTTAGCACATGCAACCTTAATGCCTATAGCTTCCTTAGATGGATAGAATCTTAAGACAGAAATTAGATTAATGAGATTCACACTTACCTATTATGCAGAAAGGCCTCCTCAAGAACTTGAGGCGCCCCATTGAACCCTGGTACCGGGACCGACATCCTGACGACCATAACCTAAACAAAATTGAAACATAAGTTATAACTCTTGTAAACTTTTAATAAAACGAAAATGGCTGGGCATTATTCGCTAATACCTATTGCGAGAGGCTAACACAGATCACTTACGCATTAAATTGACTCGTGGTTACGTTGCATCCTAGGCGTAACGATTGTCGGGGATTACAATACAGTTACAATGGTTTGTATTCCCTATTTGGGAAGCAAAAGAGTGGTGTGTACTTTTCCAGTATATTAACTGAACATAGTGAACATATGTATGTGGTGTCCGCGATCTTTTGAATACGCTTTATGTTACACTAGCTGGCCCGGCGAACTTCGTACCGCCTAATATTGTTTTTTTTTTTTAATTTCTCCTATATTTTAATAATTATTCTGCTATTGGGGGCAGAGATAAATCCAAAAAATCAAACATCATTAAAATCCGTTAAGCCGTTGAAATTTGAACTGGAAACATGATAGTTTCATAGAACTGTACATTTCATATCGACAAAGCGCCAATCAATGTGTCACATCACTATTGCCCCCTTTACGAGTATATTGCAGTTTTTAATAATTCTTAATATTAGGTATTCAATGTAGTTACTTATTTTGGTACTTAGTTTGGTACCTACGTATAACACGTTCGTATATGTTAGTTTTCCGTATTTTCTTTAATGATTGCACCAATATATACTACTATTTACTAATACTAACTACTAACTTACTACTAGGTACTACTAATAAATAGTGTTTTGAAACCATTTTATGATAATGTTAACTCTACAAATTTAAAATTGACACTGGCGGTAATGAGACGCAAAGCGCAAGAGTGATGCAAGCTTCCTAGGTGCCGCTACCGCTACATGCCGCTACCTACCGCTCACACATGCGCATTGCTGGTAGATAAATATGCGTTATACTTATAACCATTCTGATTTGTTTAAATGTCATCTTGGTGACAAATGAAGAAGATAATAAAAAATTCGTAACAAAATTAGATTTAAAATATGCATTAGAATACCGCTCTATGAGGGGTAATCCGTGTCAGTGAGCGAATACAGAGAGAGATAAGCCGAGTGGCGAGCGCGTCGAGTAATTCGTTACTCATTGTGGATGGATCGTTTGGTGTTCATCCCAAAGCCGGCGCTCGCCTTACATTAAGATGAACCATTTATTTTTCACTCAGAACTAAGATTGTAAAAAACCGAATCATTTCATCTTTTCTTTTGCTTAATATATGTACTTTGGCTACAATTCTTTGCAATTGTGTAGTAAGTGTAAAGTTACAGATGAGGACTAATGGAAACGGGTCACTTTGGATAGACATTTCCTTGATAGTAGATTTGCTTACTATATATACGGAAAAAAAAGCTTCCGGGATATTCTCAATCTCAATCTCAATTTTTTCCGTGTAGTTGTATTCGTAACAAATATTCTAATAGGCCATTATTAACGTATTTTAATACATGGTAACCAATAAGTGTGTTCTTAGTAAATGGAAATATTTGAAGATACTTTTATGCATAGAGTATTATATAGCAGCACAGTCATAGAACTTTTTGAAGCTCCAAGTCTAAAGCGCCATCTGAACGAGAGCAACCCAAAGCACTGTAACTAATAGTTAATACTGTAATAATAGTAGCGGAGGGGCAGGGAGTACTCTGCCATACTTTAGACGGTAGCTTTGGTTAGTCTCGTTCAGATGGCGCTTCAGACTTGCAGCCTCAAAAAGTTCTTAGACTGTGGCTGTCTAAATATATATATATATATATAGAGATACCATCACGGTAAATGTTGATCTTTCGAGACGTACGATCAGTTAATTGTTGATCCAAAAACAAATGTTGATCCGGAGGCCTTATGTTGATCTATTACGCTTTTTCTCATACTGATGTGGCTCTGATCGGATCAACATTTGGCACTTTAGTCACATGACCTGGCTGAAAATAACGCTTGTCAAATGTGGCTCCAATATACAAATCCGCTCCGATAAATGTTGATCCGATTCAAACGGACCAATCAGGATGAAGCACTTTATGACTTCTTCTGTGATTGGCCGATGGAAGTCAATGCAACGTTGCCGTTCTGCTTACTAGAGTTGTTGATCCATTGAGAATCAAAAATCAAACTTTTTTACTTATATTAATATAAGAATGCATTGGTTTGAATTGAGTTAATAAAATGCGGTCATTAATTGGATGGGGGGGATTCGGCGGAACGAGTGATTGGATGGTTGGTTGTTTGGTATGGGTTGTATGGTTGGTTGGGATAGGTTTCCACATCTTTTTGGAGTCGAAGTAAAGGCCCAGATGAAATATCTGGGCCTCATGCTAGACATCAGGTGGCGCTTCAGCCCGCATTTAAGCGGACTGTCGGCGCGCCTGCTGAAGGCCGCGGACGCTTTCTCCTGGCTCCTCCCGAATCTGGGAAGCATGGCCCTTTATGGGGTCCCAATCTGGGCGGACTCCCTCCATAGGAAGGAAAATGCTATCAGCCGTCCCCAAAGGGCCATTGCACAGCGGGTGGCGAGGGCTTACCGTTCGGTAAGTTTCACGGCCGCGTGTGCTCTGGTCGGCACCCCGCCTTGGTAGCTCGAGGCGTGGGTGCTCGCCAGAATATACGAGTGAATGGCGGCACGGAGAGCGCTCGGGAGTGCCCGGCCCCGGAAGAGCGGGAGGCCGTTGGGCAGGAGGCTGGGAACGCATTCATCCGATACTGGGTGGATGACCTCACTTCCGCTACTTTCGGCCGCCGGACATGTGGCGCTGGGGCCAGTCCTACAAGGTTGGCTCGAGCGGTCACACGAGCGGTAATCAAAGAAACGTACGTTCTTCATAAAAAATATCACAAAAATCCTTCCTATTCCTTGCTTACGTTATAAATTATGTCTACTGTGAAAATTTTAAGTCTCTTAGTTTAGTAGTTTCGGGTCACGGGATGAACTTTACAAAACACTGAAAATGTATGTCTTAGTTTTTAACTAAGAGTCTTAACACAAAATATCACATCCCATGCCAAAACAAACGCATGTTTTCCATACAAAAGATCACAAAAATCCTTCTTTATTCCTTGCTTACGTTGTAAATAAAGTCTACTGTGAAAAATTCAAGTCTGTACGTTTAGTAGTTTCGGGTCTGCATTGATGTGTCAGTCAGTCAGTCAGTCTGAGTTTAATATATTAGAATCTTAAACTGTAAAAAGATATTTAAAATAAATGATAAGAAGGCGAATCTTATTTATTTGGAACTAACTGAACCTGCCAGAAGGGACAGCAATTGTTGATCCGATCGGAGCTGTATGCAAAGTCATACATTAGATCCACAAAAACTCGCGGATCAACAATAGTTGGCAAATAGCGAACGGATCAACAATTAACTCACGCCACAACCCATCTGATCAACATTTGTAGGGCATTTGTTGGGGCCGGCGGATGGCGGCGGCATTTTGCCTCCTATGGAAGGAGTCCGCTCGGATTGCGACCCCGTAAAGGGCCATGCTCCCCATATTCGGGAGGAGCCAGGAGAAAGCGTCCACGGCCTTCAGCAAGCGCGCCGGCAGTCCGCTAAAATGCGGGCCGAAGCTCCACCTGCTGTCCGGTATGAGGCCCAGATACTATACTAGTAATCCGCCTCGAACTAAGAACTTGCTCGTTGACGTTTGGGGTCTTATGGCTTCACAACCCCTCGATTGATCCTGCTCAGATTTTAATGATGAAATTTTGTGCGCCCCAGCTGTAACCCTACCAAATTATGTAAAGATTGGAAAAATAATACTCACCTCCGCTACTTTCTACCGCCGAACCCTGGACGCGCTCGGGTTAGTCTTACAAGGTTGGCTCGAGCGGTTACACGAGCGGTAACTTAAAGAAACGCACGTTCCCCATACAAATTTTAGCCCCTGTTTAACCCTTTGACGGGATGAATTTTCCAAAACGCTGAAAATTTAATTCTTAGTTTTTAAATAAGAGCCTACCCACAAAATACCACATCGTTTGCTCATAGAAACGCACGTTCCACATACAAAAGATCACAAAAACCCTTCCTTTTCTTTGTTTACGTAAGTTAGGTCATCATTTATAATGTCTACTGTGAATATTAGAGTCTCTAGGTTTAGAAGTTTCGTGTCCGCATTGATGTGTCAGTCAGTCTGTCAGGGCTTTTCCTTTTATATGTATATAGATGATAATCATCCAACCTGGACAAGTTCAATGGCCTCACCGAGAAATATAATTTGACTCGACAAATGTTGATCCGATGGGTTGTGGTATGCGTTAATTGTTGATCCGTTGGCTATTGCCAACTATTGTTGATCCGAACAGTTTTAGTCGATCTTATGTATGAGTCTGCATACAGACAGATGTTGCTCCGATCGGATCAACAATAGGGGTGATGACACATGTTGAATTATGCAATGAAATTTAGTTGATAGGATGCAAAATGATCAAAATATCCAAATAAAGTAAACATTAAAAAAAATATTGAAATGGTTCAAAGATGTCGGGCTTCAAAGTTTCAAATTTTTTAGATTTTTGAAAGTACGAATTGTACGAAATTTAAAAAACCAATGATACCATTCGATTTCTAACATTTTATTGTGAAATAAATTGTATAGCAACCATATACATAAACTCAACATTTCACTGTAAAAATAGCAATTTCATAATTTTTCCATACTTTAAACAGGGCAAATATGAAGCCGTGACGTCAAGGCTTTATATCATTTTGTTAGGAGCGTTTTGAGAAACAAATGCAAATCTCAGACTTTAAGTCTTTTTCCTGTCTTTTATGTTGATTTAAGGCAATTGGCCCCATATAGACATTTGATCCTCATATCAAAACGAATCGATTGATACCATGCATGAAAAACATTCATCTAGCCTAGGTTAAATTAGGTCCAAATAAATAAGATTCCCCTTCTTGTTCTTATAATTTATCGAACGAGCTGAGCGTAAGCAAAGTGAGTTCTTACAAATGACTTCAGACCTAACTGTCACCTGGCTACTGGGACGTCTCGGCATTTGGATGGCTTTTTGATTTCGATAGTTTGTCTGACGATAACTTTAGTAACGTTTTTCTGATCTTTATGAAATTTCTTGGGGCTGTAGCAGAGATACATAAAATTTGTAAGTTCGTACATGAGCAGGATCGATCAAGTGTTTATGGAGCTAGGAGAAAAAAAATCCTCCTTAGGGTCTTGTTATATTGGTCAACTCGTTTGCAAGTAAATCGCGAGTTCTCAGTTCGAGGCGGACTACTAGTTTATTTGGAACTAATTGAACCTGCCAGAAGGGACAGCAATTGTTGATCCGATAGGACCTGTTTGCAAAGTCATATATTAGATCCACAAAAACTCGCGGATCAACAATAGTTGGCAAATAGAGAATGGATCAAGAATTAACTCTCGCCACAACCGATCTGATCAACATTTGTTGAGTGAAATTATATTTGACCGATCATCTATCTATACATATACTATAGATGGCATGCTGACATTTATATCCTCTTAACAGTATATATATAAATATTCTATATCTATCTAATGGTATTCAATGATTTTTCTTTCAAGTATTCTGTGGCCTCGGGTGCCGTTTCGAGTTTATTGGGTCCTCATAAATTTCACAAAGATCATAAAAACGTTACTAAAGTTATCATCAGACAAACTATCGAAATCAAAAAGCCATCCAAATGCCGGGACGTCCCAGTAGCCAGGTGACAGTCCGGTCTAGAGTTGTTTGTAAGAACTCAATTCGCTTACGCTCCGCGAGTTCGAAAAGGAAAGGTCCTGTCCTGACTGAGTGACTGACTGAAACATCAACGCAGACCCGAAACTACTTAACTTAGAGACTTGACATTTTCACAGTAGACATTATTTATAAATATTGAAATAAATAATAATGAAATGAAAAACTTTTATTTTTAGGCAACTAGTGGCCAATAACAAAAATCCGTCCTTTTTGCTTGCCTACGTTATAATGTAAGCAAGGAAAAAGGAAGGAATTCTAGAATCTTTATTATATTATAGTTAAAAAAGTATTTAAATCATAGTTTCAGTTTATAATGTAATATGTATGCTAGTCTTTTAGGTATTTATCTATGGGCCACTAGTTGCCTAAAAATAAAAGTTTTTCATTTCATTATTATTTATTTCAATATTTATAAATAATGTCTACTGTGAAAATTCCAAGTCTCTAAGTTAAGTACAGTCGAGGGTATAAATATGTGTACACTTTTTTACCTACTCGAATGCGGTCGCTAACAATTTGTATGCAAACGCATTCGACTAGGTAAAAAAGTGTATACATATTTATGTCCTCGACTGTAGTTTCAGTCAGTCAGTCACTCAGTCAGGACAGGACCTTTCCTTGTCGAACTCGCGGAGCGTAAGCGAAGTGAGTTTTTACAAACAACTCTAGACCGAACTGTCACCTGGCTACTGGGACGTCCCGGCATTTGGATGGCTTTTCGATTTCAATGGTTTGTCTGATGATAACTTTAGTAACGTTTTTCTAATCTTTATGAAATTTATGAGGACCCAATAAACTCGAAACGGCACCCGAGGCCACAGAACACTTGAAAGGAAAATCATTGAATACCATTAGATAGATATAGAATATTTATAGATATACTGTTAAGAGGATATAAATGTCAGCACAGCATCTATAGTATATGTATAGATAGATGATCGGTGAAATATAATTTCACTCAACAAATGTTGATCAGATCGATTGTGACGAGAGTTAATTGTTGATCCGTTCTCTATTTGCCAACTATTGTTGATCCGCGAGTTTTTGTGGATCTAATGTATGACTTTGCAAACAGGTCCTATCGGATCAACAATTGCTGTCCCTTCTGGCAGGTTCAATTAGTTCCAAATAAACTAGTAGTCCGCCTCGAACTGAGAACTCGCGATTTACTTGCAAACGAGTTGACCAATATAACAAGACCCTAAGGAGGATTTTTTTTCTCCTAGCTCCATAACCATTGATCGATCCTGCTCATATACGAACTTACAAATTTTATGTATCTCTGCTACAGCCCCAAGAAATTTCATAAAGATCAGAAAAACGTTACTAAAGTTATCGTCAGACAAACTATCGAAATCAAAAAGCCATCCAAATGCCGAGACGTCCCAGTAGCCAGGTGACAGTTGGGTCTGAAGTCATTTGTAAGAACTAACTTCGCTTACGCTCAGCTCGTTCGATAAATTATAAGAACAAAAAGGGGAATCTTATTTATTTAGACCTAATTTAACCTATCCGAAGGGACAGCAATTGTTGATCCGATCAACATCTGTCTGTATGCAGATTCATACATAAGATCGACTAAAAGTGTTCGAATCAACAATAGTTGGCAATAGCCAACGGATCAACAATTAACGCATACCACAACCCATCGGATCAACATTTGTCGAGTCAAATTATATTTCTCGGTGAGGCCATTGAACTTGTCCAGGCTGGATGATGATCATCTATATACATATAAAAGGAAAAGCCCTGACAGACTGACTGACACATCAATGCGGACACGAAACTTCTAAACCTAGAGACTCTAATATTCACAGTAGACATTATAAATTATGACCTAACTTACGTAAACAAAGAAAAGAAAGGATTTTTGTGATCTTTTGTATGTTGAACGTGCGTTTCTATGAGCAAACGATGTGGTATTTTGTGGGTAGGCTCTTATTTAAAAACTAAGAATTAAATTTTCAGCGTTTTGGAAAATTGATCCCGTCAAAGGGTTAAACAGGGGCTAAATTTTGTTTCTTTAAGTTACCGCTCGTGTGACCGCTCGAGCCAACCTTGTAAGACTAACCCGAGCGCGTCCAGGGTCGGCGGTAGAAAGTAGCGGAGGTGAGTATTATTTTGCCAATCTTTACATAATTTGGTAGGGTTACAGCCGGGGCGCACAAAATTTCATCCTTAAAATCTGAGCAGGATCAATCGAGGGGTTGTGAAGCCATAAGACCCCAAACGTCAACGAGCAAGTTCTTAGTTCGAGGCGGATTACTAGTATAGTATCTGGGCCTCATACCGGACAGCAGGTGGAGCTTCGGCCCGTATTTTAGCGGACTGCCGGCGCGCCTGCTGAAGGCCGTGGACGCTTTCTCCTGGCTCCTCCCGAATATGGGGAGCATGGCCCTTTACGGGGTCGCAATCCGAGCGGACTCCTTCCATAGGAGGCAAAATGCCGCCGCCATCCGCCGGCCCCAACAAATGCCCTACAAATGTTGATCAGATGGGTTGTGGCGTGAGTTAATTGTTGATCCGTTCGCTATTTGCCAACTATTGTTGATCCGCGAGTTTTTGTGGATCTAATGTATGACTTTGCATACAGCTCCGATCGGATCAACAATTGCTGTCCCTTCTGGCAGGTTCAGTTAGTTCCAAATAAATAAGATTCGCCTTCTTATCATTTATTTTAAATATCTTTTTACAGTTTAAGATTCTAATATATTAAAGATCATTTATTTAACTAAGTTTTAATGTAAGCAAGGGAAAAGGAAGGAATTCTAGAATCTTTTGTATGAGTAACTTTGAGCAAGCGATGTGGTATTTTGAGTGTAGGCTTTGAGGTAATTTAACCCTTGAAGTTTACCTTATCGAGAAATATAATTTCAATTAACAAATATTGATCAAATGGGTTGTGGCGTGAGTTAATTTTTGATCCGTTCGCTATTTGCCAACTATTATTGATGAATGTAAAACTGCATAAATACAATTTAAAATAAATTATAAAGAGGTGAATCTTATTTATATGGACCTTTTTTAGGGGGGAAATGCGTTACGCATACCATTGTTAGCTATTGCCAACGATCGGATCAACAATTGCTGTCCCTTCTGCTAGGTTAAATTAGGTCTAAATAAACGAGATTCGCCTTTATAACATTTATTTAAACAGGTATTTTTACAGTTTGACATTAAAATAAATTAAAGATCTTTGGACGAGTGCGCGGCAGCAAACGAAGTTCTTTAATTCAACTTTTAGCAAGCCAGTGGGACGGCCGTGCATTTCGATAACATTATCATTTCGATAGTTTCTTTATAGATGATCACTCATCCAACCTGTACAAGTTCAATGGACTCACAGATAATTATAATTTCACTCAACAAATGTTGATCCTATGGGTTGTGGTATGCGTTAATTGTTGATCCGTTAGCTGTTACCAACTATCGTTGATCCGAACCGTTTTAGTTCATCTAATGTATGACTCTGCATACAGACAGATGTTGCCCCGTTAGACGATAACTTGAGAATCATTTTTCTAATCTTTACAAAATTTGGTAAGGTTACAGCTGAGGCGCACAAAATTTCATGACTAAAATCTGAGCAGGATCAATCAAGGGGTTGTGAAGCCATAAGACCCCAAACGTCAACGAGCAAGTTCTTAGTTCGAGGCGGATTACTAGTATAGTATCTGGGCCTCATACCGGACAGCAGGTGGAGCTTCGGCCCGTATTTTAGCGGACTGCCGGCGCGCCTGCTGAAGGCCGTGGACGCTTTCTCCTGGCTCCTCCCGAATATGGGGAGCATGGCCCTTTACGGGGTCGCAATCCGAGCGGACTCCTTCCATAGGAGGCAAAATGCCGCCGCCATCCGCCGGCCCCAACAAATGCCCTACAAATGTTGATCAGATGGGTTGTGGCGTGAGTTAATTGTTGATCCGTTCGCTATTTGCCAACTATTGTTGATCCGCGAGTTTTTGTGGATCTAATGTATGACTTTGCATACAGCTCCGATCGGATCAACAATTGCTGTCCCTTCTGGCAGGTTCAGTTAGTTCCAAATAAATAAGATTCGCCTTCCTATCATTTATTTTAAATATCTTTTTACAGTTTAAGATTCTAATATATTAAAGATCATTTATTTAACTAAGTTTTAATGTAAGCAAGGGAAAAGGAAGGAATTCTAGAATCTTTTGTATGAGTAACTTTGAGCAAGCGATGTGGTATTTTGAGTGTAGGCTTTGAGGTAATTTAACCCTTGAAGTTTACCTTATCGAGAAATATAATTTCAATTAACAAATATTGATCAAATGGGTTGTGGCGTGAGTTAATTTTTGATCCGTTCGCTATTTGCCAACTATTATTGATGAATGTAAAACTGCATAAATACAATTTAAAATAAATTATAAAGAGGTGAATCTTATTTATATGGACCTTTTTTAGGGGGGAAATGCGTTACGCATACCATTGTTAGCTATTGCCAACGATCGGATCAACAATTGCTGTCCCTTCTGCTAGGTTAAATAGGTCTAAATAAACGAGATTCGCCTTTATAACATTTATTTAAACAGGTATTTTTACAGTTTGACATTAAAATAAATTAAAGATCTTTGGACGAGTGCGCGGCAGCAAACGAAGTTCTTTAATTCAACTTTTAGCAAGCCAGTGGGACGGCCGTGCATTTCGATAACATTATCATTTCGATAGTTTCTTTATAGATGATCACTCATCCAACCTGTACAAGTTCAATGGACTCACAGATAATTATAATTTCACTCAACAAATGTTGATCCTATGGGTTGTGGTATGCGTTAATTGTTGATCCGTTAGCTGTTACCAACTATCGTTGATCCGAACCGTTTTAGTTCATCTAATGTATGACTCTGCATACAGACAGATGTTGCCCCGTTAGACGATAACTTGAGAATCATTTTTCTAATCTTTACAAAATTTGGTAAGGTTACAGCTGAGGCGCACAAAATTTCATGACTAAAATCTGAGCAGGATCAATCAAGGGGTTGTGAAGCCAGACGACCCCAAACGTCAACGAGCAAGTTCTTAGTTCGAGGCGGACTACTAGTATAGTATCTGGGCCTCATACCGAACAGCAGGTAGCGCATCGGCCCACATTTCAGCGGACTGCCGGCGCGCCTGCTGAAGGCCACGGACGCTTTCTCCTGGCTCCTCCCAAATCTGGGGAGCATGGTCCTTTACGGGCCCCTAATCTAGGCGGACTCCCTCCATAGGAGGCAAAATGCCGCCGTCATCCGCCAGCCCCAAAGGGCCATCTTTAGAGCCACCAAATATAAACTTTGCATCTTTCTTCATCAAATCAGTTTACGGTTCTGATCCTGACGCTCTCCGCAAAGATGTGGAAATCTATCCCAACCAACCTTACACCCATGCCCATACCAAACAACCACCCATCTAATAACTGACCACATTTCATTAAATATCCGCCTGACAAATCCTGGTCTTGGTTAAATATATGATCTTTAATATATTAGAATCTTAAACTGTAAGGGACAGCAATTGTTGATCCGATCGGAGCTGTATGCGAAGATTGCGAAGTCATACATTAGATCCACAAAAAGTTGCGGATCAACAATAGTTGGCAAATAGCGAACGGATCAACAATTAACTCACGCCACAACCCATCTGATCAATATTTGTTGAGTGAAATTATATTTCTCGGTGAGATGAACCTCAAGGGTTCAATGACATCAAAGCCTTCCCTCAAAATATCACATCACTTGCGCAAAGTAACGCACGTTAATCATACAAAAGTTTCTAAAAATCCTCCAATTTCCTTGCCAAGGTTACAAATAAGAATAGCTAACGGATCAACAATTAACGCATACAACAACCCATCGGATCAACATTTGTTGAGTGAAAATATATTTCTCGGTGGGGCCATTGAACTTGTACAGGTTAGATGAGTGATAAATAATATATACATATAAAAGGAAAAACCCTGACTGACTGACTGACTGACACATCAATGCAGACTTGAAACTTCTAAACCCAGAGACTCGAATTTTCACATTAGCACCGAGGAGCCTACAGAGGGGTTTTAAAAAAAAGGTCCATATAAATAAGATTCATCTCTTTATCATCGAACTCGCGGAACGTAAGCGAAGTGAGTTCTTACAAACAACTTTAGACCGAACTGTCACCTGGCTACTGCGACGTCTCGGCATTTGGATGGCTTTTTGATTTCGATATTTTGTCCGACGATATTGATTGTCTTTATGCAATTTCTTGGGGCTATAGCAGAGATACATAAAATTTGTAAGTTCGTATATGAGCAAGATCGATCAAGGGGTTATGGAGCTAAAAGGAGAAAACACGTCCTCCTTATGGTCTTGTTATATTGGTCAACTCGTATGCAAGTAAATCGCGAGTTCTCAGTTCGAGGCGGCTACTAGTTAATTCAAGTTTTAGCAAGCCAGTGGGACGGTCGAGCATTTCGATGGCATTTCAATTTTGCTGAAAATTCGAGTCTCTAGGTTTAGAAGTTCTGAGAGGTCATTGAACCTTTGAGGTTCACCCTCACCGAGAAATTTAATTTGACTTAACAAATGTTGATCCGATGGGTTTTGGTATGCGTTAATTGTTGATCCGTTAGCTATTGCCAATGATCGGATCAACAATTGCTGCCTCTTCTGGTAGGTTAAATTAGGTCCAAATAAATAAGATTCGCCTTTTTATCATTTATTTAAAATGGTATTTTTACAGTTTGACATAAAAATAATATAAGTTTATTGGACGAGTGCGCGGTTGCGAACGAAGTTCTTTAATTCAACTTTTAGCGTACCAGTGGGACGGCCGTGCATTTCGATGGCATTTCCATTTAGCTAGTTTGTTAGACGATAACTTGAGTACCATTTTTCCTATCTTTACAAAATTTAATAGGATTACAGCAAAGGCGCACAAAATTTCACCATTAAAATGTGAGGAAGATCAAACAAGGCGTTCTGAAGCTAAAAGACCCCAAATGTCAACGAGCAAGTTCTTAGTTCGAGGCGAATTATAAGTATAGTATCTGGGCCTCATAATAGACAGCAGGTGGCACTTCGGCCCACATTTTAGCGGGCTGTCGGCGCGCCTGCTGAAGGCCACGGACGCTTTCTCCTGGCTCCTCCCGAATCTGGGGAGCATGGTCCTTTACGGGCCCCTAATCTGGGCGGACTCCCTCCATAGGAGGCAAAATGCCGCCGCCATCCGCCAGCCCCAAAGGGTTATCTTTAGAGCCACCAAATATAAACTTTGCATCTTTCTTCATCAAATCAGTTTACGGTTCTGATCCTGACGCTCTCCGCAAAGATGTGGAAATCTATCCCAACCAACCTTACACCCATGCCCAAACCAAACAACCACCCATCTAATAACTGACCACATTTCATTAAATATCCGCCTGACAAATCCTGGTCTTGGTTAAATATATGATCTTTAATATATTAGAATCTTAAACTGTAAGGGACAGCAATTGTTGATCCGATCGGAGCTGTATGCGAAGATTGCGAAGTCATACATTAGATCCACAAAAAGTTGCGGATCAACAATAGTTGGCAAATAGCGAACGGATCAACAATTAACTCACGCCACAACCCATCTGATCAATATTTGTTGAGTGAAATTATATTTCTCGGTGAGATGAACCTCAAGGGTTCAATGACATCAAAGTCTTCCCTCAAAATATCACATCACTTGCGCAAAGTAACGCACGTTACTCATACAAAAGATTCTAAAAATCCTCCATTTTTCCTTGCCAAGGTTACAAATAAGAATAGCTAACGGATCAACAATTAACGCATACAACAACCCATCGGATCAACATTTGTTGAGTGAAAATATATTTCTCGGTGGGGCCATTGAACTTGTACAGGTTAGATGAGTGATAAATAATATATATATATATATATAAAAGGAAAAACCCTGACTGACTGACTGACTGACACATCAATGCAGACTTGAAACTTCTAAACCCAGAGACTCGAATTTTCACATTAGCACCGAGGCGGCAAACAGAGGGGTTTTTAAAAAAAGGTCCATATAAATAAGATTCATCTCTTTATCATCGAACTCGCGGAACGTTAGCGAAGTGAGTTCTTACAAACAACTTTAGACCGAACTGTCATCTGGCTACTGCGACGTCTCGGCATTTGGATGGCTTTTTTATTTCGATATTTTGTCCGACGATATTGATTGTCTTTATGTAATTTCTTGGGGCTATAGCAGAGATACATAAAATTTGTAAGTTCGTATATGAGCAAGATCGATCAAGGGGTTATGGAGCTAAAAGGAGAAAACACGTCCTCCTTATGGTCTTGTTATATTGGTCAACTCGTATGCAAGTAAATCGCGAGTTCTCAGTTCGAGGCGGCTACTAGTTAATTCAAGTTTTAGCAAGCCAGTGGGACGGTCGAGCATTTCGATGGCATTTCAATTTTGCTGAAAATTCGAGTCTCTAGGTTTAGAAGTTCTGAGAGGTCATTGAACCTTTGAGGTTCACCCTCACCGAGAAATATAATTTCACATAACAAATGTTGATCCGATGGGTTTTGGTATGCGTTAATTGTTGATCCGTTAGCTATTGCCAACGATCGGATCAACAATTGCTGTCTCTTCTGGTAGGTTAAATTAGGTCCAAATAAATAAGATTCGCCTTTTTATCATTTATTTAAAATGGTATTTTTACAGTTTGACATAAAAATAATATAAGTTTATTGGACGAGTGCGCGGTAGCGAACGAAGTTCTTTAATTTAACTTTTAGCGTACCAGTGGGACGGCCGTGCATTTCGATGGCATTTCCATTTAGCTAGTTTGTTAGACGATAATTTGAGTACCATTTTTCCAATCTTTACAAAATTTAATAGGATTACAGCTAAAGCGCACAAAATTTCACCATTAAAATGTGAGGAAGATCAAACAAGGCGTTCTGAAGCTAAAAGACCCCAAACGTTAACGAGCAAGTTCTTAGTTCGAGGCGAATTATAAGTATAGTATCTGGGCCTCATAATAGACAGCAGGTGGCACTTTGGCCCACATTTTAGCGGGCTGTCGGCGCGCCTGCTGAAGGCCACGGGCGCTTTCTCCTGGCTCCTCCCGAATCTGGGGAGCATGGTCCTTTACGGGCCCCTAATCTGGGCGGACTCCCTCCATAGGAGGCAAAATGCCGCAAAAATAGTTGGCAAATAGCGAACGGATCAACAATTAACTCACGCCACAACCCATCTGATCAATATTTGTTGAGTGAAATTATATTTCTCGGTGAGATGAACCTCAAGGGTTCAATGACATCAAAGCCTTCCCTCAAAATATCACATCACTTGCGCAAAGTAACGCACGTTACTCATACAAAAGATTCTAAAAATCCTCTATTTTTCCTTGCCAAGGTTACAAATGAGAATAGCTAACGGATCAACAATTAACGCATACAACAACCCATCGGATCAACATTTGTTGAGTGAAAATATATTTCTCGGTGGGGCCATTGAACTTGTACAGGTTAGATGAGTGATAAATAATATATACATATAAAAGGAAAAGCCCTGACTGACTGACTGACACATCAATGCAGACTTGAAACTTCTAAACCCAAGGACTCGAATTTTCACATTAGCACCGAGGCGGCAAACAGAGGGGTTTTTAAAAAAAGGTCCATATAAATAAGATTCATCTCTTTATCATCGAACTCGCGGAGCGTAAGCGAAGTGAGTTCTTACAAACAACTTTAGACTGAACTGTCACCTGGCTACTGCGACGTCTCGGCATTTGGATGGCTTTTTGATTTCGATATTTTGTCCGACGATATTGATTGTCTTTATGCAATTTCCTGGGGCTATAGCAGAGATACATAAAATTTGTAAGTTCGTATATGAGCAAGATCGATCAAGGGGTTATGGAGCTAAAAGGAGAAAACACGTCCTCCTTATGGTCTTGTTATATTGGTCAACTCGTATGCAAGTAAATCCCGAGTTCTCAGTTCGAGGCGGACTACTAGTTAATTCAAGTTTTAGCAAGCCAGTGGGACGGTCGAGCATTTCGATGGCATTTCAATTTTGCTGAAAATTCGAGTCTCTAGGTTTAGAAGTTCTGAGAGGTCATTGAACCTTTGAGGTTCACCCTCACCGAGAAATATAATTTCACATAACAAATGTTGATCCGATGGGTGTTGGTATGCGTTAATTGTTGATCCGTTAGCTATTTCCAACGATCGGATCAACAATTGGGATTGTTCATATTTTTTTACCCCCCATTTTGATAATTTATTCTGAAATTATAGGCCATTTTAAGATATCAATTTGATTTGTTTAGCTTAAAACAGCTTAGTTATTTTATTATAATTAAAATAAAAAATCTGATACGATGTCTTGTAAGTTACAGTCTACAGGCTGAATAGCATTGACAAAGTCATTAATTCGTATAAAAAAACCTTGCTTGTCGTCAACTGTCGCTGTCACGTGAAGATTGAAGTATTGGTACATCACTTCGCACTTCTCTTGACCGCGAAAAATATACAAATTAAAATTTTATTTGTAAAGCGCAAGAAATAATACACATGGCGCTTAATTTTGTAAAAGCCGACTCAAGAAACATACCCAAGTTGGATAATATCGGTATGCTGGAGTAAATCGCATCAAGTTCAAACTATAATTTGATTGAAATAAGATGAACCAAAATACTTATGTGAGACAGGACAAGACGATTACTTGTAAGCTTTTATACATTTTAAAAGATTAGTCATTGATTATTATTGCACTTTTGGCTTAATTTTTGTAAGTAATACTTAGTTTTTCACTTAAATACGTAGGGGCAGTGTTTGTTTACTAATTTCTGTTTACATATTTGACAATGTCGTAGTGTATGACATTGATTTTATTTTTATAGGAATGCTTACAAAGGGTTTACAAAGATGTTTTACATGGTGGTTGTGAGGACAAAGTCAAACAAAGGTCATTCATATTTTTGCGAAAATATCCGAATCCACACATTAATTTCGCGAAATATGAATCAAAAGATGATCGATAAACCTAGACCTCGAAATGGTTTTGGAAATTATATACATTTCCAAAAAAAAATGAACAATCCCAATTGCTGTCTCTTCTGTTAGGTTAAATTAGGTCCAAATAAATAAGATTCGCCTTTTTATCATTTATTTAAAATGGTATTTTTACAGTTTGACATAAAAATAATATAAGTTTATTAGACGAGTGCGCGGTAGCGAACGAAGTTCTTTAATTCAACTTTTAGCGTACCAGTGGGACGGCCGTGCATTTCGATGGCATTTCCATTTAGCTAGTTTGTTAGACGATAACTTGAGTACCATTTTTCCAATCTTTACAAAATTTAATAGGATTACAGCTAAGACGCACAAAATTTCACCATTAAAATGTGAGGAAGATCAAACAAGGCGTTCTGAAGCTAAAAAACCCCAAACGTCAACGAGCAAGTTCTTAGTTCGAGGCGAATTATATGTAAGTATGGTATCTGGGCCTCATAATAGACAGCAGGTGGCACTTCGGCCCACATTTTAGCGGGCTGTCGGCGCGCCTGCTGAAGGCTGCGGCCGGTGTCTCCTGACTTCTCCCGAATGGAAGAGATGACCCTTTACGGGGTTCCAATCTGGGCAAACTCCCTCCAAAGGAGGCAAAATGCCACCGCCATCCGTCGGCCTCATAGGGCCATCTTCAGAGCCACCAAATATAAATTTTGCATCTTTCTTCATCAAATCAGTTTACGGTTCTGATCCTGACGCTCTCCGCAAAGATGTGGAAATCTATCCCAATTACCCATACACCCATACCAAACAACCACCCATCCAATAACTCGTTTCGCAAAATGCCACCCATCCCACAACTGACCGCATTTCATTAAACATCCGCCTGACAAATCCTGCTCTTAGTTAAATAAATGATCTGTAATATATTATAATTGTTGATCCGATCGGAGCTGTTTGCAAAGTTATACATTAGATCCACAAAAACTCGCGTTTCAACAATTAGTTTGCAAATAGCGAACGGATCAACAATTAACTATTACTAGCCTATATTATTTATTATTATTAGCATTTTGTTTGCCGACTCGGTGCTAATGGGCGGGTTTGCGAGAGCTACCAGGCACACTACCGCAACTCCTTCAGCGGTTGTTCCCACAGCGGACTCTTCTGTGCGAGCATTTTCTCCCTATTTCCGCTCTAAGATACGAACCGAGAGACTTAATCGTTCGCCTTCCAGCACAGGGGCCCATGTGTAGGCAGCAAACGTCCCCGAGTCTGCCGCCCACAATCACCGTTAGGTTGGCAGTCTGCGATCGTAAGCCAGCCGTCGCCGCCCCACATGCTTGCGACGCATTGGGTGGGAGGCCGGATCTGCCTCCCTTACACGCTCCGCTGTCTCCGTCTGAGCCATCATATCCTCGCTGAAGAAGTCCACCGCTTTCCAGGCGCTGTTGATCATGGCTTGCACCACGGCAGGCAGGGAGAGGTAACGTCCCACAACCACCACGAGTGCGGCCTGCTGCTAAGCCCACGTCGGGCACACAGCCAGCGTATGTAGTGCCGTGTCTTCGGCGTCGTCGCACCCGTGGCATTCCGCCGTTTGTTGCCATCCCGCCACCCTTTCACAGGTATTTGCCGAAGTAGCCATGCTCTGAAAGAATCTGTGTGAGGTGGAAGGAGAGAAACTAATCACGTCTTTCGACCCATTTCTCCAGAAGATTTGCTCCGATGGTCCAATGGCCAGCACTGGCCTCCTTGAACCTCCTCTTTCATTTTTCTAGGAGTACTCGACGAGAGTCTAGCCTCCACCGTCTGACCTCTGACCTCTTTTAGAAGGAGGAAATTTCCTACCGCCCGCGCCTCGGTGACACGCCAATAAATATTGACCAGAAACGTGGCGTCCAGGTCCCAGGGAGGGGTTCCCGCCAGTACGCACGCTGCCTCGTAGGAGACGATTCGGTATGCCCTCGCCATCCTGACCGCGATGACCCGTTGCGGCCTCCGTAATTGGGCCTGGTTTAGGGCGGTCAGGAACCCGGCCCATATGGGCGCCCCGTACAGGGCCATCGACCGTACCACCCCTGCGTACAGTCTCCGACATCCGATGTTCATACTTAATCAGTGTAATGTCGTTAGTCTTATTATGTAATGTTGTTATTATTACACTTTTAAATATATTTAGTTACGCGGCGCATTGGTGCACCTATAGTGCCGAGTCAACATATTATTGTTGATAAATAAAAAGAAAAATAAATGTTCGGCCCAGCGACATTTGGCTAAAGACGGCTAATAGCCACCGCTGCCCCGATCAATTTAGTAACGTGCGTTACTTTGAGCAAGCGATGTGATATTTTGAGTGTCGGCTTTGCGGTCATTGAACCTGTACAAGTTCAATGGCCTCACCGAGAAATATAATTTAACTCGACAAATGTTAATCCGATGGGTTGTGGTATGCGTCAATTGTTGATCCGTTGGCTATTGCCAACTATTGTTGATCCGAACAGTTTTAGTTAATCTAATGTATGACTCTGCATACAGACAGATGTTGTTCCAATCGGATCAACAATTGCTGTTCCTTCTTATAGGTTAAATTAGGTCCAAATAAATAAGATTTGCCTTTTTAGCATTTATTTAAAATGATTTTTGTACAGTTTCACAGAAAATAAATTAAAAATCATTGGAAGAAAATCCGCCTCGGGTAGCGAACGAAGTTCTATAATTCTACTTTTAGCGAGCCAGTGGAACTGCCGTGCATTTTGATGGCATTTCATTTCTATAGTATGTAAGACGATAACTGGAGTATCATTTTTCCAATCTTTACCAAATTTGGTTGAGTTACAGCTGTGGCGTACAAAATTTCACCATTAAAATCTGAGCAGGATCAATCAAGGGGTTGTGAAGCCAGAAGACCCCAAACGTCAACGAGCAAGTACTTAGTTCGAGGCGAATTATAAGTATAGTACCTGGGCCTCATAATAGACAGCAGGTGGCACTTCGGCCTGCATTTTAGCGAGCTGTCGGCGCGCCTGCTGAAGGCCGCGGCCGATGTCTCCTGACTCCTCCCGAATCTGGGGAGCATGACCCTTTACGGGGTCCCAATCTGGGCGGGCTCCCTCTATAGGAGGCAAAATGCCGCCGCCATCCGCCGGGTCCAAAGGGCCATCTTCAGAGCCAAATATAAACTTTGCATCTTTCTTCATCAAATCAGTTAACGGTTCTGATCCTGACGCTCTCCGCATAGATGTGGAAATCTATCCCAAGCAACCATACACCCATACCAAACAACCACCCATCCTATAACTCGTTTCGTAAAATCCCTCCCATACCATAACTGACCGCATTTCATTAAATATCCGCCTGACAAATCCTGCTCTGATATAATAAATGATCTTTAATGTATTAGAATCTTAAACAGTAATGTACAGCAATTGTTGATCGGATCGGTGCTGTATGCAAAGTCATACATTACATCCACAAAATCTAGTGGATCAACAATAGTTGGCAAATAGCAAACGGATCAACAATTAACTTACACCACAACCCATCTGATCAACATTTGTTGAGTGAAATTATATTTCTTGATGAGGTACCGGACAAAGCCTACATTGAAAATATCACATCGCTTACTCAAAGTAACGCACGTTACTCATACAAAAGATTCTAACAATCCTTCCTTTTTCCTTGCCTACGTTATAATATCTACTGTGAAAATTTTAAGTCTCTAGGTTAAGTAGTTTCGGGTCTGCGTTGATGTTTCAGTCAGTCAGGACAGGACGTTTTCTTTTATATGTATTGATATAGTTTTTAGTTTTAGGTATCTTTATTTTCTTTGTAGTTATACTTTTGTTGTTATAATAAATAAATAAAACCTGTATAGATAGATGATCGGTGAAATATAATTTCACTCAACTCAACAAATGTTGATCAGATGGCTTGTGGCAAGAGTTAATTGTTGATCCGTTCGCTATTTGCCAACTATTGTTGATCCGCGTCCGCGAGTTTTTGTGGATCTAATGTATGACAGTACAGCTCCGATCGGATCAACAATTGCTGTCCCTTCTGGCAGGTTCAGTTCAGTTAGGTCCAAATAAATAAGATTAGTCTTTTTATCATTTATTTTCCATCTATTTTTACAGTTTAAATTTCTAATATAACTAAGAGCAGGATTTGTCAGGCGGATATTTAATTTACCCACTAAAAACCCCTACACTTTCCGCCTCGGTGCTAATGGGCGGGGTCGCGACAACGTCCCCGAGTCTGTCGCCCACAGACGCCGTTAGGGTACGTGGCAGTCGGCGGTCATACGTCAGCCGTTGCCGCCCCATACGCTACCGAAGCATTGGGTGGGTGGCCGGATCTTCTTCCCTTACATAAACCACTGTCTCTTTCTGAACCATTACATCCTCGCAGAAGGAGACCACCGCTTTCCAGGCCTTGTCGCTATCGACCAAGGCTTGCATCATAGCAGGCAGGAAGAGGTAACGTCCTACAATCACCACGAGTGCGGCCCGCTGCTCCACCCACGTCGGGGACACAGCCAGCGGCACTACAATTAGTGCCGTGTCTTCGACGTCGTTGCACCCGTGGCATTCCGCCGTTGGTTCCCATCCCGCCACGCTACACAGGTATTTGCCGAAGCAGTCATGCCCAGAAAGGATCTGTGTGAGGTGGAAGGAGAGAAACTTATCACGTCTTTCGAATCATTTCTCCAGAACAATTTGCTCTGATGGTCCAATGGCCAGCACTGGGCTCCTCCAACCTCCTGTTTCATTTTTCTAGGAGCACTCGACGAGAGTACAGCCTCCACCGTCTGACATCTTCTAGAAGGGGGAAATTTCCTCCCGCCCGCGCCTCGGTGACACACCAATAAATATCGGCCAGAACCGCGGCGTCCAGGTCCCAGGGCGGGGTTCCCGCCATAACGCACGCTGCCTCGTAGGAGACGGTTCGGTATGCCCTCGCCATCCTGACCGCGATGACCCGTTGCGGCCTCCGTAATTGGGCCTAGTTTTGGGCGGTTAGGGACCCGGCCCATATGGGCGCCCGTATAGGGCCATCGACCATACCACTCCTGCGTAGTCTCCGATATCCGATGTTCGGCCCAGTGACACTTGGGAGAAGACGGCTAAGAGCCAATAACGCTGCCCTGATTAATTTAGGCGCCATGGCATTTAAAATGCTCACGAAACATCCAACGACTGTCAAGGACTGCCCAGGTACCTTATAGTCGACAGTATACACGATAGGTGTTGTCTCACTTTAACTTGAAGTAGGAACGTATGTTTGTTTCATTTGCACAATAGCGCGACGTTGCCGTACTTACCCTTCACATTCAGCTCCGGAGCCACATTTACCACTAAGTCGGACATAAATCGGAGCCACATTATGCGCTTACGTATAATTTTTTTGACCGTTAATGGATCAACGAAAACCTTAAAATTTTATGACAAGTTTTTCGAAAATGGATAAATGCACATCCACTGACGTCACACGCTGATTTCATATATTCGAGCTATACAACCGTATCTCTATCCGGAGCGGAATGTACGCACAAAACATGTGGATCAACATTTGTTCTAAAACAGTACTGGATCAACATTTACCGTGATGGGTTGATTATATATATATATATATATATATATATATGTGTATTAAATAGTATCTGCTTTTATGTAAATAAAATAAAATACTATTATAATAGAAACAATTAATAATATAATATTAACGAAGCGTCGGAAGCCGGTAATCAGTGTAATTAAAAAGGCCGCTGCACCACTCCCTGACCCGGCTACATTTTTATGGGGATTAGGCAAATAAAATTCTTTGAATTATTGTTCAATTACAAAGCTTTTACTTTTAATGTCTTATTAAAGCATACATATTATTTTATCTATGCAAGACTACAAGTAGGGCCTTGAGAAATACGATTTATGCGTCCTACTATAAACACACCAGAGGACTAGGTATATAAAGGCGGTATAAGTACATAAAAAAAGCCTAAGAGCAACTTACTCGTACTTACTCAATTAAAAGCTTTTGTTATCAATTCATTACTTTAGAAGTTTTGCATAGGTACCCTATCTAGTTGTTAAATGAAATGTTTAGAATACAATATTTTAAGCACATTACAAGTTGAATAACGTGAAAAATTATATAGGAATTTTAAAATAAATATCTTGCAATAACAATATGCAGGTATATTCATGAGTCGCGTCTCGTTACGTGAAGTAAGTTAGGTACTTTATCGAAATCAATATTAAGTAAGGTCGTGCTTAAAACGTATTACTTATATCGAGTAATATCATTAAGCGCTTAAAGGTTAAATGTAAAAGCTCTCTTAAAAACCAGTTCACCTTTGCAAGCACGATGTGTGTGTAGTGTTTAACTACTACGTAATTCTCTATTACTGATATTTGTAAATATATTATTCAGGCTATGCTACCGATTTCATCCTCAACATAAAATGTTTTGAGAGTAAACACCATTTTTTTGCTTGCACCAAGAACCCTATGGAAAAGCTGTTTTACTTTCCATGGGAGTAATTACCCCCAAGTTAGGAACCAATGTGCAGGATCACGTAACGCCGTATAGTTTTCTAAATAGAACAGCATTCATACGATATCAATAACTCATAAATAAAATCTTGACATAGATTACTTTTAGCACCGATTATGGGCAACTCTGGCCTCAACCTCAAGTGGTAAGAAATCAGCATGGTATTATGGAGTGGCTTACCTTAAGACGAACTCGATAGCGAACTATATGACGACGACCGTTTCCATGTAGAAGAATGGAGTGGCTTACCTTAAGATGAACTCGATAGCGAACCATATAACGACGACCGTTTCCATGTGGAAGAATGGAGTGGCTTACCTTAAGATGAACTCGATAGCGAACCATATAACGACGACCGTTTCCATGTGGAAGAATGGAGTGGCTTACCTTAAGATGAACTCGATAGCAAACCACATGACGACGACCGTTTCCATGTGGAAGAATGGAGTGGCTTACCTTAAGATGAACTCGATAGCAAACCATATGACGACGACCGTTTCCACGTGGAAGAATGGAGTGGCTTACCTTAAGATGACCTCGATAGCAAACCATATGACGACGACCGTTTCCATGTGGAAGAATGGAGTGGCTTACCTTAAGATGAACTCGATAGCGAACCATATGACGACGACCGTTTTCATGTGGAAGAATGGAGTGGCTTACCTTAAGATGAACTCGATAGCGAACCATATGACGACGACCGTTTCCATGTGGAAGAATGGAGTGGCTTACCTTAAGACGAACTCGATAGCGAACCATATGACGACGACCGTTTCCATGTAGAAGAATGGAGTGGCTTACCTTAAGACGAACTCGATAGCGAACCATATCACGACGACCGTTTCCATGTGGAAGAATGGAGTGGCTTACCTTAAGACGAACTCGATAGCAAACCATATGACGACGACCGTTTCCATGTGGAAGAATGGAGTGGCTTACCTTAAGATGAACTCGATAGCGAACCATATGACGACGACCGTTTCCATGTGGAAGAATGGAGTGGCTTACCTTAAGATGAACTCGATAGCGAACCACATGATGACGACCGTTTCCATGTGGAAGAATGGAGTGGCTTACCTTAAGATGAACTCGATAGCAAACCATATGACGACGACCGTTTCCATGTGGAAGAATGGAGTGGCTTACCTTAAGACGAACTCGATAGCGAACCATATGACGACGACCGTTTCCACGTGGAAGAATGGAGTGGCTTACCTTAAGACGAACTCGATAGCGAACCATATAACGACGACCGTTTCCATGTAGAAGAGCACGATCCCGGCGCGAGCCTCGTACTCCTCGATGGTGGAGAATACGGACAGCGACAGGCACATGAACACCATGAGGAACCTACCAAAATAAAAACCTTTATTATTTACATTATAAAATAACACAGTTACACTCACGGCACTTAAACGGTATCGCGACATGTTCCGGAGAGCCTAGGTCTCTATCTTCAAGCACTAGAAGTGCTACACACATGTATTAAAATACAAAAAACGGGTTTTACCAATTTCGACGGCCGACCAAGTGATTCCATAAACACTAAAAAGCTTTACATAGACAGGGAAAGGGAAATAATAGCAGTTATAATAAATTGACGTATTTTGAAAATTGTGAAATTTAAAAAAAAGTATATACCTATGATAAAGAGTACCTACCTCCCTACTTAGTTTAATGAACGTATTACATCCATTTATACAAATAACGCAGTAACCTTAATGAATACAAGCCCGCAAACATCTAATTACTCTTAGATAATAATAATAATCCATACTAATATTATAAATACGAAAGTATGTTACCTCTTCATGCTTAAACCGCTGAACCGATTAAGATGAAATTTGGTATGAAGAGAAATAATAGTGTTTATTCCAGAAATCAACCCTAAAGGGGATTCACGCAGATAAAATCTAGTTCTAAATATAAGCAGTCAGATAAATTTAATATTTTATTTATTTCTTGAGTAAGTATATAAATATAATATTATTATTTATACCTACATCTACATATCCAATAATAACAATTTCCTTTACGTTTTAATGTATATTGCATAAGAATTTGTTTAGTCATGAAAACTTATGTTACTGACCCGAAACTTTTGCTCTCGAGTGTAAGTCATTTGGACAAAGGATTTGTCTTAAACAATTAGGTAAATGACCCAGTGTGCGACACCACCCTATTATTTGACACTCTTAGTGTTAATCTATATCACTAGATCAAAAACTAGTAGATGTGATAAATAGGAACTTTTACCTACAATGAATACTTATACTATGAATGTTAAAATATGTTCCCTGCACTCGATCATTAGCAGTATTAGCACTCAAAATAAACTTGTATTCATTCTTCTACAGGTGAACTTTCCACATCATCATTGGAAGTTTATAAACACCGAAATAGTTTTAGTATAAGAGCAAACCAAAGTTATCCTTAATGTGCACTTATATTAGACCGTCTTTTAAAACGCGACTCATAAGTGTAATATTTGTGCGTACCTACAACTTGGACCTAATCCAAGAATATTAACTTAGGACATGGCTGAAATAGTACTAGGTAATTGTGCGTGGCAAATAGGGCCAGTTGGGATCGTTAGTAGTTATAATTTCATGCTTTTACTAGCTCGTAAATCATATATTTGTAAATGATTTGCGACTTGAAACAAGAACGGTTCGATGGTATCACTTGAACGTCCCATTTCGTAAGCCATAAAAATAAAGTGCGCGATTTTGATACGCAGCAGGCTGTAAAAGAAAGTGTTTACGAATTACTTTAAATCGACGCTACTGTATCTTCAACGTATTAAAATAAAACAACGTATCGTAATATACGAAAATGTATGCTACAAATTATGTCTTTAGATACCCTAATAAAATACCGTTGATCTAACAGCCAAATATAATAAAGGCACATACGAATATAAATATACGTTTGTGCCCGTGTTTACCATCTTAATCTTCGTAACACAAATTCTCAGCATCAGGGATTGCTGTAAATACGAGGACAATGTTATATGTGCAAATAGAGACATTGAGAAACTAGGATAGCATTCAAGGAAAGGACGAGATAAAATAAAACGTAGAGTGTTGTTTACAAGCTAAGGAAATCGGGTTAATGTTCAAAGTGGGTGACTTACACAATCATATGATACAGGACGGCCTTAACACCCCTCGGCCGTTCAAGGAAATTGTAGAACTTGGACTGTAGGCGGCGGTAACGCGCGTCGCGACGCGTGGCGCGATAGCTGAGCGGCTTGCCCAGCAGCGACATCCGCGGCGTCGCCAGCCGGTCGCCGCCGCCAGGCTTACTCTCACTGCGAACAACACCGCACATCACTGCCACTTCAATTATATCCTCACGGCTTATCTGCTCACTACACCACATGCTTTTGTTTTTTCGCCTAACCTACGCTTTGTGTTTCGAGCTCTATTTACGCTCTATACGTTATTCGTATTATGCGTCTTAAAGAGGTCTTGATTTTCCGAAAAGCTCTTGAATAGGCCGTGCGCGGAGCGCGGCACCCTACTCTTGTGCTGAGACGCTGTCAATAACATGTGTAACCAGCGACGCAACTATTTATACGCGTGCTGGGTTCCACTGAGACCACGAGTATAGAGTATATAATTAAAGGGACTGTCGCTCGATAAGGACATAATGATTTATAGCTGTTCTAACAGCTATAAGTTAGATAAAAAAATACCAGTAAGCACCTGCTAAAAGTAATCGATGAATAAATATTACCAGATATAGCATACAAAAAGGAAGGAATAAATGGAGCGAGTGTTTGTGGCTGCTACGGTTCGCTCCCCTTATGTTGAAACGCGGTGTCACCTGCCCAATCCGTAAGCGATTTAACTTTGCGTCACGCCATGAAATCCATGAGCTGCGATGCGACATAAAGTGAAATTTTCCCATTCGATAAATTCGATTCCTTTTACATGACAAGCAAATACGTAGTATTGTTACGAGATTTATTCTCGTAAGACTCGGGGCAAATTGTAGTCATAAAATATTCGAATTTGGAGCATTATTAAAAGAAGAATTAGGAACACAAACTGAATTCGATCTATATTTAGTGCGAAAGGGCTTGCGAAGTTAAAATATGTATTGTATACTAAAAGAAACTATGTATTTAATTTTTTTTTGCAGTGTTTAAGTACTTTATGCTAAAGTGAATTCTAGCTAGCAATTTTAATACAGGATGTTTTTTCAATAACTAGACATATTGCGAGAGATAATTAGTGTACCTACGTCATACTAAACAACTTTTACTATGGGACTAACCCAGAAATGACAAAAAAAATTACCACGCCATAGAAAACGTCGACGTCTGACGGACGACATGTATGAAGCGGCCAAAAGATGTTTTTTCACCTCAGCAGCTCGAACGAGGGTTCTTTGCTGCCTAAATTCAGTGAGCAAAATCGAATTTTGAGACAAAATGACCTTGAACTGACGTTGGAATTAAAGTGCCAATTACGTGGACGAGATCTAATACAAATTCGAAACACTAACCCGCTTATTCATAAACGTGTTTCAAACCTCATTTAGTTAAAATGTATTTTGTCTGTTTCTAACAAACACAACTGTCAATGTGATAGATAAGGACAAAAGATGATTTAGTTAAATGAGGTTTGCAATACGTTTATGAATAAGCGGGTAAGAGTCTGTTCGCGTTGTCTTTTTCACGTCGTTAGTAAATAGAGAGAGAGGCAGAAATATTTTAAATGTCATTCAATCTAATTATACTTAATTTTAATTCGTATTCTGAATTTTCGATAGCAGACCCTGACACAGAGCCAGAAAGAAACGTTCGGAAACGCGCACAAGTAACTAATTTGTAAATATAATTTAAACATTTTTTTAATGTTAACCATACTAAACTTTAAATAATTTATGTTTTTCTTTATATCAAAATAAATAAGTATAAGTGGAAAAATTACAAGATTAACGTGTGAAATACATTATTACTTACAACAATCTCAAACGCTAGTAACCGAACGCAAATAAAAAAAGTTGGCAAATGTCAAAATGGTCGTAGATATTTATAAAATAATTAACATGTTTCGATTATTGTGTTATTAACGAATTATTGAGGTTTTTAAGCTCAAGTGTAAGAATATTATAAGAAAAAACGAGCGAATAAATTGACGAAGAAGCTTCTCTCAGGTTGTATTTTTCCATGTTCTCTCTGCTGAGGTGAAAATAGTGTGTTCAACATGAGAATAAAGTTATTTACATCTTGTGCTTTTGAGTCCTTCTCTACGCTCAAGATTCTAAATTAAAATCACTCGCTACGCTCGTGATTCTATTATAGAACCTTTCGCTTGCTCAGGACTCAAAATTAGCACTCGAAGCAAATATTAACTTTCTTCTCTTGTTGTACAAATATCTATTGTGATTTCGGAGTTGGTCCCAATTAAACATTGTTTAGATGACCTACCAAATCGCCTCGCACAATACGGTAGTTATTTATTGAAAAACACCTTGTATACGTTGTACAGCCGCCATCAAATACTTATATCGGAGCAGCCAAGGTAGGTACTCAAAAATATCTAAACGTGGACTTTATCGCCTTAACAATAGAGACATTGTTCGATATATCCAACCCAACTTGGCCGCTCCGATATATCTGATGGCGACTGTACTGTATTTTTAATTATTCCATGCATCTATTTTATAATTAAGGCAAAATAGGAAAAAAACAACGACAACATAGTTGCAATAAAAAAACATTGATTGGCAATATTGGCACCCAAGTTTAGCAGGATATTTTTTTTATATTTATTTATTTAGTTACAAAGAACTTATTAGTTATTATATACCAACACAGTGGAAATACGGGTTCTCTGCCTTTTCGCCGAAAATCATATTGCCAATCAATTTCACTTGCCAACCAACTTTTCGCAGAAGTTACATTGGGTCGAATTTCATTTCCCAACTTTACATAATCCAGCCTAACCTAACCCAACCTAGTAGGCAATTTTCATTTCCCAACTATGGGGTTGGGAAATGAAATGGTTGCGAAATAATTATTTGGTAAAAGTTATTCGGCCAAATGAAACTTCTGCGAAAAGTTGGTTAGCAAATGAAATTCGGCAATACAATTTTCGGCGAAAAGACAGGATACCGGAAATACGTGCAGCATGGAAAACTGCTACCGTAACTTATGGACACCTGAGACACTCCAGAGGTGTCAAATGCCCGTTGCCACCCATTAATGGAACATACAATACTATGAGTAGGGGCTCGTGCTATTTGACTCTGGCTACCTGTAAGGTGGAGATACTTCCCCAGTCGAGCTCTGCTCCAGATGTTATTGCTGAGCAGGAGAGCTATTCGACATGGCATAAGCATAACCTGTTGTTGCTAGCAGTGATATCTCTCTTTTAAAATTGTAACCATGAATATTTATACCGGTATATACTCTTCGGTCACAAATATATGTAAAATGTGACATTTTTATGACTATGATGTTTCACTCGCACTACACTCTGCTACATTATGCTCTCTATCGGACCGTTTTTACTACTTTTACTAGTCATATATAAACGACTGTTGTTCTTGGTAATAAAGTTCAACTGTGGTTAGGGAAATAGAGTAAGAGTAATGTCCGGTTTCTCTCTTGGTCCGAGATCTCTCTTCATCTGCCATAAAAAAAAGAAATAATAGCGTTACAAGTGAGATATCTACGTGTGGCACTTTGGCATGTCGCATAGGGGTCCTGTACAATATGACACTGAGCGAGATGACATTCGCCCATTCCTCTCTTAAAATATATCTCTGTTATCAATATTAGCTTGACTGGTACCTAAAGCACGAAGTTTATAACAAGGGTAGAGCGGTCAAACGCGTAAGTCAATTAAATTGGTTAATAAAATTAGAACTGGACAAGTAGACATACTACACTATGTAACGTTCAGTTACAACAAACACACTGCTACACGATAATTATCTGTTGATAAGCGCCAATACATGCTACATGCACAATCTGTTAAGCTACCACGAATAAAAGTATATGGTAAAACCGATAAATTAATTTAAAAAAAGAAAAAAAATATCAATTCATGAGAACTCCACGTATCTAAATCATAATAATACTAGTGGTTCTGTGAACCGTAGACTTCGGATAACATAAATAACGCGACAGCAAACTTTCCCCCTTTCCCCCCTCATTTTCCCCCAATCAATAAAATGGCTCGACAATTTTTGGCAAATAGATCTCGGAACGCACATGTAAAGTTTCATCGAAATCGGATGAAAAATGCGACCTCTAGACCTACACTGACCAACCAACATACCAACCAACCAACCAACCAACCAATACACACACATCAAAATGCGAAATCGTCGTACCAGTGAAAAAGGAGACGTTCGTCGCCTCGCTACGCTCGGCTCCTCAGTCAATAATATGATTAAACTACGTGGAGTTCTTATGAATTGATATTTTTTTCTTTTTTTAAATTAATTTATCGGTTTTGACCATATACTTTTATTCGTGGTAGCTTAACAGATTGTGCATGTAGCATGTATTGGCGCTTATCAACAGATAATTATCGTGTAGCAGTGAACAATACGAGCATATTGAGCACGTGTCTAGCAGTTCTAGTACAAAGCATTTGTCTGTGCAAAAATATAGGAATGGTAAACGCTGATATTTTAAATAGTGAAAACGAATTTCTGTAATAAAGTTTTGCCATGTGTCAAATGCTTTTTTGCCTAGAAACGCATCTGTTATTTTTTTAACATATATTATTTTTCTATTAAGACGCCGAATTTACCCATGAATAGCGTTAAATCAGCTACGTTTTAATTCGTTGTTAGTTCGTTGGAATGATATTACTTTTTGGAGGTTTTTTGCTTTAAGGGCTATTTACTGAAGATATTTTTCATTTAGGTATATAACGGGACTGTTTGTGATTAACGAAAAATTTACTGAAGGAGCATCACTTTTATTAAGTAAGTATTTCTAATGAAATTGAATTACCCCGCTCGAATAAAGATCTTGTACTTAGATAATAATTCAAACGATTTTTTTTGTTTCGCTTCCCTTCCTTTTTTCATTCATAGTGCTTTGTTTGACTGAGAAATATCTCAGTCAAACAAAACATTTGTAAAGCAAATCAACAGCTAAGGTAAAATGGAAGGAAAAAATAAAACTTTATTCTCCAACGTATCTAATAAACAAAAGTTGTGCTAGCGCACACGGTATTTTATAAAATTCAGTTTTCATTTTCACAGAAAACCTCACCAAATAACACTAGTCTGCATGCTGTGCTAATGTAAAACGTGGCATTGAACTTGAAGTCTATCTATGTATATTATGTACCTACACTATGCAGGTAAACATACAGAAACCATCCCTTATACAGTGTGTAAATCAAATACGGGCGAATCTCTTAAATGCAGAATCTACCAAGCCACATCCACTACTTTAGTTAAAAATATTGCACAATTTAAAGTTTCAGAATCAAAGTGGTGTCTATGATTTAGTGATTTCTATAGATACCTTGTTTTGTTCTACCGTGTTAGTAGCAACTAATGTCCGAAATGACATTGACTTGACATGTATAATTTTCAATTGTTTGTGTGAGTTAATCATAAATAACCTTGGTATATTAGTGAGTGATTTAAAACTGTGTCGACCGTCCAGTGGCGCTCTCATTGGGGGGATTGTGTTTCCTAATAAACGAATAAATTTCTGTATAATCCCTTAGTGTCAAGTTGTAGTCCTACTGATTACGCTACTTTTGGTCTTTGTCACATAGTTTCATTTTGCGTATTTTTTGCTTCATACTTAAACGGCAAATGGTGGACACTTTATTCCGTTTAGGTGATGAAGCATAGCATAGATCATACGTTGCGGAATTAGTAGGTCTACAACTTAACATAATGTATTATACAAATTGATGAGTTTATTAGGAAAAACAATCCCCCAAATGAGGGCGCCACTGGACGGTCTTAACACATCATTATTTTATAGGAAAAAAGGATACGAATTTATGAAAACTCACTGTACCGTGCCTAAATATATGCTAAAATGAAAGGATATGAAAAATACACACGGTGTACTCGTATCTATGTGTAGGGAGTAACTATCCTATCATTTTGAACAAGTGGGTTTGTGATATGACCTTTGAACTTTCCTGAGAATGGGTCTCATCTGTAAAAGATAGAGCAGTCGTGCGGCGCGGCGCGCGCCGTAGTGTAGACGCAAAAAAACCTTCTTGACATTGACGAGGATATTGCTTCATGAGAACCAAACCAAACGAGTTATTATAATATAATATCAGAATTTTCACGCTCTTCCGGTTATATTCACATCTCCTAACCTTCGTTTGTGATTTCGTGGAATTCTGATAGCTTTAATCATTTAACGTTTCAGGAATAAGTAGTAAACATTTTTCCCGTGTGCCTACATATATATTATTGTCAATAATTCTTGCATGAACTCTTATTTAACTTAAACATTTCAAAGTGAGCAATTTCCGTGATCGAAATTTCAAAGTAAATAAATAAATACGTAACAAAAACTCAACGAACTATTACAAATATAACAAAGAAATAACGAAAATAACACGGACAAAGGAGAGGAAACGTTCAAACTATTGAAAGCCGAATGACATGAGTCTTAAGAGTCGCCAGAACGCTCGCGTGAACTCACGTCCCCATACAAACGTAGTTTAGCTCTCATTTTAAAACGACATGCTTTAGAACCACGAAATTTGGCATTAGCATTCTAGCAGTACAGATCTATGTCGGTAATTCGTTTTCGTTGCTAAAAATTGTAATACAAAGAAAATATAGCAAAAATAAGTTTTGTATGTAAATCTGTATCTGTAGTTTAGATTTGAGCTAGTTATTAATTTAGTTTAGTATTTGTACTGTAGTACCTCTGTATATTTAGTTATGTAAATAAATGTTTTTCCATAATGTCTTAGATTGAGAATATCCCGGAAGCTTTTTTTTCCGTGTACTCAAAAACAAGGCACTTTATCACCTTGACAATAGAGTCGTTGTTCAGATATTTGTGACCACCTTGACCGCTCCGATACATCTGATGGCGACTAGCCATCCCCTACCCTACTCTAAAAAATAACTTAGAAAAAGGTTTCATAAATCGTTTGCTAACATAAAATATTTTACCAATAGGTTAAGAGCTGCATTAGAAAAAATAATAGGCCCACATTGTTTTCGAAAAGTCAGTAAGATCATATATAGGTAAACATAGGGGTAGGGAACAATTAATAACGTCTGTTCAAAAGTTGAAGACTTTCAAGCGTAATAAATTAATAAACTTATGAATATGAAAACTACAGTAATAGTTATACTGTACTAGTATAGTCGCCATCAAATATATCGGAGCGGCCACGGTACTCAAAAATATCTGAACAGGCACCTTATCGCCTTGACAATAAAGGCGTTGTTCAGATATTTGTGACCACTTTGGCCGCTTCGATACCGATATCTGATGGCGACTGTACATAGGTACGCACAATGAGAAGAATGTCTTTCAGGTGTGGGTACTAAATTCGTACTTTGAAGTGGATACTACAGTCAAAGGCAAACTAC
This sequence comes from Pammene fasciana, assembly GCA_911728535.1. Lineage (NCBI taxonomy): Eukaryota > Metazoa > Arthropoda > Insecta > Lepidoptera > Tortricidae > Pammene > Pammene fasciana. The sequence goes on along the minus strand of OU452276.1, from coordinate 11,267,343 downwards.
ACATTTTATAACCTAAAGGATATTCTTACATCTCACCTAGGTAGGACAGACATTTGCTTCTTATGCGATGATTGCTCAAATCTTTAGGCATTACGGAAGGCACTTTATGAAAATATAAATAAGATAATATTAAGCTAGTATATCTAGTGCACAGCAGCCGGGCATACTTTACTACTACTTAGTCTAGTAATTGTTGGTATTATTTATTAATAAAATAATGGCTTCTCATATTATGATATATTTAGCTAACTAAAGTTTGTTTAACTTGAACTTCGATGTTAACTTTTATAGTAACATATTATTTAGGTATTATTGTGACAAAATTATATTTAAATTCATACGAATAATTACAACTTTTCCATTTTAACTCTTTAGTTGCCGGCATTAGGTTTTATATATGCATACAAATTGTTCTTAGTTTATGCACTTGTTAGATATCGGCTTATCATAATTAATTGGAATATCCATACCCTAGATAAGCGTATATTGCGCTTATGGCATTTAAACTTCGCATCAGGGACTATTACTTTCTACCTACAAAACAAAGAACTACATGTTTGCAGGTAAGTAATATAAGTAGTTTTGATTTAACTACACTATTTAATCATAAATGTACTTAAATAAGATCTTTGAAACCAATTCATATGTAAGGTAAATTCACACCCAGCAGGCAAGTAGTTAATATTTGATTAACATAGGTGCTGGTTACTCGGGCTCCGAGAGTGCGTCGTAAAAGGAAGGTATTAAGGTACCTTAAGTTACGAAGCTACTTGTTGTGCGCTTATGAAAGTTATGAATACATCATTCAAGTTAATTTTCTCTGGAACGCTAATTAACCTGGGTGCAAAAAGCACATTTTGCATAAGTAATATTATAATATAAGCATGTAAGTTTTCACAACTTCAGTGCTTACGATACGATATTTATATTACATATATTAATTATATGACCGAAATTTAAAGTATTTAAGAGGATAGGAGAGAGATAATATTACACGCATAATAATATCAAACGTAAGGAAAGTAGCAAGTACTTGACACAAAAAAATATTCGTTTTTTATTGCGTTACGGATAATTAAGAACCCAATTCCTAATAGCTAAGAAAAAAAAGTCTATTACTGTTTTTAATCTATCTACAAGTAGCAAATAATAAGAATTTTTAATTAATGAGGTGTGTTTAGTTCAAACGAAGAAAACTTAAAACCTAAAAATATTTTCTACGCAAGAACTACGAAATTGCGAATGTAATAGAAATGTAGAAATATATTACCTATGTCGTATAGCATCTTCATGTACACGAACACGCCTTGCCGATTTCATTTTCACCTAAACATTTTATGCCAATCAATAAATTTTTATATTAACAAAAAATCATAACATCTTTAATTGGGATATCAGTTAATTTGTTTGTATATTTTTTGTTGGAAGTTGGTAATTTATTTAGTCGCTTTATTTGCATCGATATTGAGAATTCCCGCGCCGCCGGATAAAATTCTCCGCTACGGCCTGCTGTCTCCAGGCAAAAACAAAGACTGGCCCTCAATACAAGCTCGTGAATCATACGTCCTATAGACGCGAGGCTACGAAGCTGCTGGGCTATTGCGAGGATAACTTACATACCTACATAATAAGGCAATCAAGTATTCCTACTAATATAGAGTCCCGCTTGTACATGCTAAAATGTATGAGTAGCCTGTACTTAGTACTTACAAGCTACAACCGTAGAAGGTGCAAGGCAAAAAGTGATAATAAGAATGTAAGCTCTACGCTATTATCAAAGTAAATGACGAAATTGAAATGTTATCCTCACATTAAGCTTACTTGGTACTGAAATTGTGTTAATGGTGATGTTTACGCCTTTACGGTTCTAATTTCTGCATTCCTTGTTTAGTAAGAATTTGTTAAGAGGAACAATCTACTTACTCGAATACCTAATAGGTACCCACTAGCCCCACTACATTTCTGTATTCAAAACATCTGGAGCTGTTATTATGAACACAGAAATTGCATGTCGCGCCGCGGCGGCGCACTGGCCCTGTTCGCTATCGTTGTTTTAATCGCATTTTAAATTACTTAATGCAGAAAATCTATTACGGAACGCTACTATATCTAGGTAATGGTAAACTATCGATCGAAATATCATAAAGGGTTCGTGCGCCACCCAGTGAAATCATTGTTATTAACAGACATACTGAAGGCACAAAGCACTATGCGCTTTCGTAAGTGCATGCTATTTATTTGTTTTATGAAAAACGTTCATTAGTTTCATTGACGCGTGATAAACAGTCTACAACAGTGTCGTGCAAAAATCGAAACACCAGACATTACTTACGTACCTTAAAATTCACAGCCAATCTAAACAACTGGAAACTGACATCCATAAATATTTACATTCCGGTAGACGTGAGACGCGTAATCGCGCGTGATATAGGCGGTGATGTATAGTGCGGTGCGGGGCGCGGCGGGCACGCGGCACGTGGGATGCGGGCCCGGTGCGCCGGCATAATAGCCGCGCTGCAGGCTCGCGAGCGCAGCGTGGGGCGCGCGGAGAGCGGCCGCCGACTGACGGCGACGCCGCCGCCGCGCCGCCACCGCCGCCGCCGCCCTCGCCCGCCGAAGCCCGGCCGCCCGCCCTCCCGCGCACCTCTAATTCTAATTGTTGGCCTCCTCCAGCAATTCAGGTCATCGTACCTGCACTCGAGTTCGGCCCTAAACGAAAAACTTGGTTATTATTTGCATATTTAATGTCCCTTCTTCTGATTACATTTTTATTGGTATGAAAGTGCAACTTTTGCCTACTAATATTGCACTTACTCCCACCTGATTATTTTCCTTGTGCTCAATGTGAACATAAGGTCAAAAGTTCAAAACTATTAACCTTAGGCGCTGATCGTGGAACTGTAACTTTAACCCTCAAAAGTGTTTCACGATTCACGGCGATTGGAGGTCTCTACTCATTTGCTATAATGTGTAAATGTAATATGCCAGCAATAAATTTACACATACCAAATCGTAGGGCGGCCGGAGGAAGTTGTTGAAGTTAGTAATTGTTAAATAATTTTATAATTGTAGATAAATAGATAATTAAGTAACTAGTACATACATGTTGAAGATCGAGCAGTGTCGAAGTTCAGCCGAAGTCGCTGGCTGGTGTCGTAGAACTATGCTTCATCATCATCATTGGCCACAACATCTTAAATTGACAAATGATTGTTGCAGCGTGTGGATTGGATCAGTTGATGGTGCCGGTACATCGTCTTCTGTGGCTTAGTAGTTCTATGACAGTACGACATCTCTTTCCACCAACTATGTTTATATTGAAACTAAAACAGGTATCAAATTTAAGTAATTTTATCCATTTCTAAAATAGTAAGTATTTTTAAATTTTAAAAGACATATTCAAAGTACTTCTTGCTGTTTTCTACCGCCATAACATAAATTGTAATAAAACCACAATTACAATGGTACATACCTATTTGTAGCATCGAAATATCAAGGTAGGTAGATACTTATATATAAAAACTAGGTAGATACTTTTGGGAGTTTAAGATCATGACTTAACTACGGTCAACTAAATATCGAGATTCAAAATACTACTACGCCCGGGCAAAGCCAGGCACAAAACTCACTAAAAGGGTGTCTAGTTGTGTACCTGTAAATATTAGACTAGATCTGCTAGATATTTACAAGGTACCTAAGGAGAGTAAAACCAATATTGAATCTAAACTAAGCAAGTACCTACTTAGTAGGTATTTCGATTAGGTAGGTACTTAGATATTTCATAACAACAATAAATTGAAGCCAACGCTAATCTGTTAGCTCAACACAACGAAAAATCTAAGTGCCTACTTAATAGGGTCGTGCCCATTGCTCTTTTTGTAAGAATTCTTATTTAAAAAATAACCTACTTAATAAGGTAACTGGTTCACAACAGCAGTGTCGCGAGCAAAAAGCATTTTCTTTTTTGCAATAAATGGAGATAGCAGCGGCCCCTACGTCTAGGCGTAAATCACTGCTAGTCAGCCCCGGCCCCGCGGACTCACGAGGATTCTTATAAAGTTTATTACGTCTTTCGGCTAGAGCCCCTATACGTTCTCTACCAACCACATTTCCTGATATTTAAATACATACATATAATAGGCATCTTTATTTAATAAAATAAAATGTTCTTAGACTGGAATTTAATTACGCTCGGACGTCAACGTACACAGTTTTTAATATACATCTGTAACATCTGTATGCCTGAAAGCAACAACAAACATTTTATTTACATATGTTTATTTTGCAGACGTCATCGATAGAAATATCATAGAAAAACAACATATTACGCAACACCTATAAAATAGGAACCATTAAATGTATAATACTCGGTAAGATAGATTGTAATGTTTATATTATATACACTACAACAGCCCTTGGATTTTAGAGTCTGTATACATTAATTATAATTTACGTCATATCTCATCAACAAAATATGTTTAGGTACTATGAGATCGTTCCTAGGATAAATTGACTTCCTTGCTCGCCATGTTCTCGGATCTTAAGGATACACTTATTCTGGTTAAAATAAGGCGATGTAATAACAGAATAATGAAAATAATAGCATGTGGCTACAATTAGCAATACTAACCACGGTTGTGCACGCAGTGTAACTATTTACTAGTATGGCATCTGACTTCGAATAGTTGCTACGAATCTAAAAGTCAAATTATACTAGCGACGCTCAAAGTCGCTGCTAATCCTTTTATAAAGAAGGGAGTACAACGTCCAATTTATGACTAGCTTACGCGAATTGATTGTATGTATTACATCAAACGTGAGACGTAAGTAGTAGCTGCGTAAGAAACAGACGTCTAATTACCGTAAACTTCCGTTTGAAACGAACCCAGAGCTATTGGCTACGTTTCGGCTCTTTATTTTTATCAACCTTCCATTTTGTGGGACCATTTCAGTTCATAAATCATGAATCGGGAGGTTGTCGGTTGACCTTTCCGGGATTTTGGCGACGAAATTTTTGGGTTTTATGGTAATTTTAGAGATAACAGACCGTTACAGACCAATGGATGCGGTGCTGGCGAGAACGATCCCGCTAAAGATTTTTTGTTGAATTAGCGGATTTTAAAACAGGGAATATTTTATATGTAGGTGGGTAGATATAATTAGGACTGCGTAGGGGCAGATATCTTCGTGGTCCAACGGATAGGATAGGTACATGTTTACTTACTTACGTAAAGTTACTGAACTTCACCAAATTAGCTCGCGAGTATACAGTACTTAGGATGGCTTTTATTTCTCATTTTTTTTTGTATTTTGCGGAGCACCCCCTCATTGTGTTATTTGCCTTTAAAGATGATAGATTTTTTGCTGGTTCGTACTCGTAAAAACGTACAAAATTATAAATATTAACATATCTTTACAAAAATGTACACATTTATTGTACGTGGGTCTCTTTTAAAACTATCGTAGTGATATTTATCGAAAATATAGCAAACATTAAGATTATAGGCAAAGGTCCCATACAAGCTTTTGATATCTGGAATGGGCTCAAATGGCAACAAAAAAAAGATTGTCAAAAATGACCTTTTTCTCGCATCCTAATGTTTTTTCCAAAATCTGTAAATGCGATCCTTCATTAATTTGAAATCGAGGGAAGGTCTTCTAAGTCTATTTTCATGTAGCAGCACGGGATTTGGTAGCTGCCCTCACTGACCCAAAAAGAAAAGGGTGGCTTTTGCGTATGAAGTGATACTAAATGACATTAATGAAAATAAACATAATATCAAATGTTGGTATGACAAATGAGTATTATGCTGATTAATCGTTATGAATGACATAAAAGTAGGAATTTTGTGGTTATGAAAAACGTTTATTATACTTTTCAAGCGTACCTATGCTAGAAATGCTTTTATGAAAAGTGAACCGTACCCTATATGACCTGTATGTGTAGGTAATATTAAAATTAAATTATTACAAAGAGTATCATGTCACAACGACTGATAGGTAGTACGTCAGCTGCAGAGAAATGTACCCACAACTGCATGCAAGTTTGTATGCAGGGGTGGGTATTTGTCTGTAGCTGACCGTAGATACATAACACAGGCCACGATTTATTTTGAATTGGTCATAATTAGTATACTTTATTACAAATAATAATTAGACTACGATTTTCACCGGCTTGCCATAATTATTTTCAGTAGGTATACTTAGTCCTTTTCCTACAGGCCACGAACAAAGGAAACCGAAATTAGCTCTCTTATTTTTGAGGCGCCGCTAGTGTTAAGGCACTTTATAACTATCGTTCTCCTAAATTAACTCCACTTTAATATTGGCAGACAGACAGATGCCACTAACTGCAGCGTGCCCGCATACCTAATTTCACTTAGTTAATGAAAAAACCTCGATGAAAAGTTGGCGGGGCTTCAGAGTCGGGATAAAAACAAAATAAAACTTTTGTTCCGTAGCTGTGAGCCTCGCTGCTTAGCGTTTCCTCTTCAGTCTAAAGCTTTGAACGTAAAAGCTGGCTTTAGGGACATTCTTGCCTACTAAGCGGCGCAAACTGGTCCAATAAGGAAATATTTGTTGACCCCTCCGGGTCAGTTTGGATCTGCGCTTCCCGAATGCGTTTGATCGTTCATTTCGCGTCATAAAATATTTATGTAGTATGTTGCCCTTAATGTTCGAAACTTTATAACAAGTACTTGTCAGGAATTTCATTTTCAGTAGGAGATTCGATTATGGCGAACCCTAATAGAAAATAGAAATGTTTACGGGTCGCTATCGCTTCTGAAATAATTTCGTTTTCCCTAGTAAAAAAAAAACGCTCGCAGCAGTAAATACCCACCAGGTTAGTGAGGGACAGTCGCCATCAAATATATCAGAGCGACCAGGGTACTCAAAAATATCTGAACATGCATTTTATCGCCTTGACAATAGAGACATTGTTCAGATGTTTGTGACCATTGAAGTTTGTTGGGGTTGTAGCAGAGATACATACAATTTGAGAGTTCGTTTATGAGCTGGATCGATCAAGAAGTTTTGAACTTAGAGGGAGAAAAAAATGTTCATATGGGTCTTGTTATATTGGTGAACTCATTTGCAAGTAAATCGAGAGTAGTAGTACTAGTAATATAGTAAGTATAACTTATAGTACAGTTGCCATCAAATATATCGGAGCGGCCAACGTACTCAAAAATATGGACTGGACATGCACTTTATCGCCTTGACAATAGAGTCGTTGTTCAGATTGTGACCACCTTGACCGCTCCGATATATTTGATGGCGACTACTGTACTTTGCTTAGATACGTACCTAGTTTTATGACGACAGTACTGGTCAAATCACAGTAGGGGAGAAGTGTGTAGGTACTTTGTATGTTATGAACGGACATAATTATTATACAGTGTGTTTCTGTAATAGGAGCAATAAATTAAAACGTAGATTCTACTCCTCAAACCAGGAAACGTTTGTTCAGCGACTTTTAAAAATAACGTATGGTTTGATTTTTAGGACACTTTAAAGTTTTTTCGAACACGCAATGTATTCCGAAATTGACTATGTCTGTAGGGTGACAAGCAATGTCAATTAGACGGATTTTAACGTTCATTGAAAATACTATTTAGTTTGTATGAAAAAGAGACAATCTACAAAATACATATTTTTTTAAGTTGTTGAACAAAAGTTTTGTAGTTTGAGGAGTAGAATCTATGTTTTAATTTATTGCTCCTATTACAGAAACACACTGTATAGATAAGTTTCTTGTTAGCTAAATGGTTTGTCCTACTCCTGATGATGATTAGGTATTTATATGTATTGGAGGGAGTAGGTATACAGGGTGAAATCTGGTTCGTAATCCTGAATCACTTTCTGACTATATTTTTTTCCTAAAATTAATTTTATTTTGTCAATAATACATTAGTTTTACAAATAGTGCATGTACCTAGTGTACTAAATTTATTAAGCTTTCGATCGATGCCAAGCAAATGTGTGTATGTGTCATAATATAACTTTTTCTACTCGCCGACTATAATGCTTGAATTGAGACTTTGTACAGAGAACTACTAGCGCATACATTTCGATGGTCGCATATTCGCCGCGTGGCCGGGAGGCGCTCGACACCTATTTTAGTTCTGTCGACAAAACTAAAATGGATTTTCATATAGTACGTTTTATTTAAGGTGTCGAAATTGTAGGTAGAAATCCCTAGTAATATTCCGACATCTTAAATAATTACTACTTTACAATATTATAGTTCTCTCAGGTGTCGAGCGCCGCCCGACCGCGACAGCGTGGCTGGGCGGCGCTCGACACAATATAGAGGCAGCAGATTGTTACGCATTTATTGAACTCTATTCTAACCGACTTGCCTAATTTGAGTGCTCGTAGAAAAAGTATTGTATACAATAGTGACATAATTGAGCTTTTCAATCTCGTACCTTTACTTAGGCCACTCAGCAAGCTTCGTGGCCTAAACACGGTACTCGACTGTAAAGCTCTTTATTATGTCACGATTGTATAAAATACTATTAATATAAATTTTACAATTGTCGTAGTGGTTACGTTGACGTCATTATTTGGACCTCAGGCACTATAGAGATGTTTTCCGGCATTTAGGGGCTCGAAGTCATTTAACCAATAAGATATCCGAAGCTTCTGCGGATATTCCGTAAATTGGGAAAATTGTTTTGTTATTTTTTTACTGAGGTAATAAGTAGTTCGGCAGCGCCAACCTGTTTTTTAACAAGCCACAGAGCTGCCACAATTATAGCCAGATTTTTGTTATTTTTATATCAATGTATCAGCATGTTTTATTATTGTAGTACATTGATTTATAGTTAGTAAATTACAAATATCCGATATATTTTTTAGGCTGATTTTGGGTTTTTTGTTATTATCTGTTAAACTTTAATATACTCTAGTATATTAGTACACTACGTACCTAGGGCGGTAAAATAAAGAAGGGCTTAGATCGCTAGCATTTGTGGCCCGAACCGAAGGTAAGGGCCACAAACAGGCGATCTGAGGCCTTCTTTATTACCGCCCGTGGTGCGTATATAATTTTACGTCTTCTCCTGGGTGTGAAGAGAGATTTGCCGCTGCGCCCTAGGGCGGTAAATCTCAGTTAGCGCCCAGAGTGACGTAAAATGTTTTACAACAACATTGCACATTTAATCTTCTGTCATTTGATACCACATACGTGTACGTGCAGTGCACGGTTTGGAGGAAATTAGCACTTTTCGGATCGAAGCGGCAGCCATTTTGATGACGTCATTACTCGGGAGACATTCACCTTAGTCCCCGTCTCTCGGCAGTTTTGAGGTCCTAGTATCCTGCGTAATAAAATAAAATATTAAAACTTGGTAACCGTATCCAGCTCTGCAACTATATTCCCACAAGGGAGAGGACTTTAAGGTTAACGGCATTGTGTTTAAAACGGAACGTAAGAAAATGGCGTTGAACGGTATGCGGTCTGAATTTTAAGATAACAACTAGTTTTCAGTTTCAACTCACCTTACATACATAATTAGAAATATAGTTAGCTAAGTAAGTAACAAATAAATATCTACGACCTTTTGCATTTATCGCAAAAAAAAAAACATTTCGGTTGGTTATAGATTATAACTTATAATAAGATTTTTAAAGATGCCCGAATTGTAGGTACATAGAAATCTCTAGTAAGATTCGGACATCTTACAAAAATACTAACATATCAATATAAATTATATACTCGTAAATATAACAAAGGCTTTACTTAAATGTAATTTAAGGGTAAGGTACAAAATACATAAAAAATGTCGGAAAATGGGAACCAAATTAGAAGTTACACCTTTTTTGGTTACAGCAAGTGCGCTTTCACATTATCCGATCCGATATCGGATGTAGGACCGATAAATAATGTCGGACGACATCCTACATCCGACACCCTGCATCCGATAAATAATGTCGGACGACACGGAGGTCCTATAGACGTTACAATTTATCAGGCCTCTACAGACGACAGCGATATGATGAGGCAACAAAGTGAGATGGAACTATAATAAAGGTACGAGTAGAATGAGACAAAAGTTCTCAAACAATTTGCCTCTCATAATGTCATAATATGTGGTAAATTTATGCTCAGTCTTATCAAATTATTAAAAGTACTTTTAGTTCAACATTACTTCAATACTTTTTACTAGTACAGTCAGCTGCAGAGAAAAGGACCCCCCTGCATACAAAGTTTGTATGGCACTGGGGGCCTTTTTCATTGCTACTGACCGTACCTATGTAAAGCCAGTTTGGCGTGAAAACTCTTTGTAAGTATACAGGATGGATTTTCTTTTTGGGTCAGTAAAGGCAGTTACCAGATACCGTGCTGCTACGTGAAAATGGTCTTAAAAGACCTTTCCTCGATTTCAAATTAATGATTCGCGTTTACAAATTTTGGAAAAATCATATACAGGTTGCGAGAAAAAAAGTTTTTGACAAACTTTTTTGATGCCGTTCGATCCCATTCCTATCCACGATCAAAAGCTTGTATGAGACCAAAAAAAATTATAAAAGTGAGACCTGGGTCGCGTTTTATAAAGTTACAATTTACGATTTCGCTGTTTGCCTCTCTTTCTAGCACACATATTGGATAGAAAGAGAGGCAAACGCGACCCTGGTACCTTCAATAAAAACTATATTGAATAATATGACGGTTAAAAGCAATATGAAAGGACGTAAGTGCCGGCGAGTAAAATTACTTACGCAAAATATTCCGTAATTATCGACCTTTTGAACGAATGTATTGTACCGGCCGGCAACTACGGAACCCTACACTGAGCATGGCCAGACATGCTCTTGGCCGGTTTTTTGATATTTTGAATGCTTTTACTGTAATGTCCTCATACAGTATTATGGACCTTAAACGTAACAGAACTGATTGGCGCGATAAATAAATATAAATCAAATTACTGTAGAAAAAGTTTTCTTTAATATGTCGCTTTTTAGTATTCTACCGTAAGTTAACCTCTAGGAAACTATATAGAAATGGGAACGATAAGCAAAAAAATAGAATGTAAAAATAAAAGTTTTAAATTTCATACAAAATTTATGAGAAAATTTTTCCTCGATTTGTGACTTTTCTAGCCAGATTTTTTTTGGTCCTATGCTTTTGATCCTGAATAGAAATAGGGTCGACTAGCATTAAAAAATAAAGTTTGACAAATATCCTATAATAACATATTTCTCGCATAATGTATGTTTTGAAAAAAATACCGTAAACGCAAATCTTCATTAATTTGAAATCGAGGGAAGGTCTTCTAAGACCATTTTGCACGGATCTGGTAGCTGCCCTTACTGACCCGAAAAGAAAATCCATCCTGTACGTATATGCGAAGACAATTATATACTATATTCATGTATGTTATTATTCTTGAACTACCTACACCTACGTTGTTTATTTCTACCGAATTATGTTTACTTCCTTGGCCGTTTGTGTATTAAATAAATTAAAAAAAACGTTAAAGAATTTGGAGTTCAATTGTTTCGAGCATTCGAAATTTAAAATCCGCGCTAGCGTCGTCACGCACACAACAGCAAAACTGTACCTACACATGCACGCACACAAACAAAGTTTATCGTCCGACATAGACGTGTGCGCCGCCACGCCGCGCCTCCACGCCGCGCCGACGCCGCGCCGAGCCGCCGGCCATTTTACATACGATATCGCCGCATGTTATATCTCTATTGGAAGTGCGTCGCCGATATCGGATGTCGGAAGGCCCCAAGTAGAAAGGTAGCTGTTAGAGAGTTACCTTGTGGCGCAAAGTCCGCCTTTTTTGCGTGAACGCATTATTTTAGTAATAGAGATTAGTTAAATGAATGAAAAAATACAAAAGTACGCATATTTACTTCAGTATAGACCCTTCCGACATCCGATATCGGGTAGGATAATGTGAAAACGCTCTAAGTAGGTAACAGAAATGTAAAAATAACCGATCTAGTTGCACTGGTAATTGAAAAGGGTTTGTAACTTTGTTGACGACCGACGGGTTGGATTTGGTTTTGTTGTATTTTGGTTGCAGGAATTCTTAATAAAATTCATGTTAGTGTATACTTATATTATACCTTACGAGTACGTGAGTAGAAAAATGGGGGAGGCCGGTGAACAATTTTTGTAGAGGGCGCTGTTCAATTAAGACTCCATATAATAAGAGAAAGAGATACATACAATAAGAGAATGAGGCAGAAGGTGAATGGTGCTTAACTAGTATGCAGTCAAAAAGCTTTTCTTAAGCAAAAACCTTCCCTATGACGTTGATCTACGGCATTGTTGAGACGTCCATAAACACACGTCCCTATTTAACACATTCACCGATATGCTACGCGCGTAGCGCTACGCCGTAGCCGATAAAATGGCTTTCCCGCTATGTAGCGAAAATGCTTCGTAGAGCCGTGACGACAACGTGTCGTCATTAGCAGTGATCGAATGGGTTAACACATTCAGTGCCGCCTAGACGTGCTACGCTCGTAGCGCTACGCCGGACGCTGATAGACTATGTAGCAGAAATGCTGCGTATAGACGGAGAGCGAGTCACGTCAGATATGACACAATAATGAAAGCAACAAAACCCCTATGCTTATTTATAGATCTGGACATCTAGCAGCTGTAAAGTGGTGGAGGTTAAAGAATGCAAACCACTTCTAGAAAACAAATCTTAAGAGTTCTGGTTTTGATGCAATATTATGAGAAATTATATAAATAATTCAATTACATCATTGCCAAAAGTTTTTGTTGGAGGTCCCTACTTTAGTGCCAAACGACGTATAATGTACTTAATTCATAGTTTGTCGCCTACTGTTTCTGGTTCCGCAATAATATGCAATGTTTTTTTGTTCTAATGTGAAATACTGTTCTTTATAACTGAGACAACTTTGGCAGTATTTTGGTAGCACTATTTTTTCACACCCAAAAATGTTCCTCCAGTTGCTAGTCTGTAACTCTGACCAGATGGGTTTTGTTGCTCTCATTATTGTGTCATATCTGACGTGGCCAGCTCTTAGTCCAGTACTAGTACAGTACATGTACAGTCGCCATCAGATATATCGGAGCGGCCAAGGTGGTCATAAATATCTGAACAACGCCTCTATTGTCGAGGCGATAAAGTGCATGTTCAGATATTTTTGAGTACCCTGGCTGCTCCGATATATTTCATGGCGACTGTACATAATGTGTTAAACTATGTCCAACCACAATTAAGAGAGAGCACATCGAAATTGATCTCGCTCGGATCTGAAACAGCTTAACCCATTCACTGCTAATGACGATACGTTGTCGTCACGGCTCTACGAAGCATTTTCTCTACATAGCGGGAAACCCATATTATCGGTCACGGCGTAGCGCTACGCGCGTAGCATAGCAGTGATTGCAGTGAATGTGTTAAGAAGGAAAGTACCTAACTTACATAAGACCAAATAAACTGAATTTCGAAGAGCACTCATTTCTATTCCTAACAAGATTACTAAGTACCATTTTTTACTGCAGTAAGACGTTTAATTCTTAGATTTTCTATTCGTATATTAAAAAAACTGATATTACGAATTATCCAGTTGCTACGGTGGACAGAAGATACCTACCGCCGCCGCGTGACAGTCATTTTCAAATCCTACAGCCAAAATCCGCAACGTCCTACTAGTTCCATCGCAAACGACTTAAAATTGCACCGAAGTTCTATTGATTTCATATTGAAAACTATCTCATACGTTATCTCTTGAAGAGCAGCCTCGAAATGGCAGGCCTCAAGGAGTAGGTGACCTTAGCTTTGACAGAAAAATTACCTATAAATTGTATAAGGCGAAATCGAAGTACGAGTATGTCCGTCAGAGATATCGCGAAAAATGCGGCACAAACGCGACTTGGTGCAACGAGCTAAGACGAGAGCAGTTATTAGAAGAGTTAAAGTTAAGAAAGCTAAAGTTACGGAAAAACAGCGTTCCGGTATGAGGTAATTCTTGTTCAGATGGCGCTTCAGAGTTACCGCGTAATGTATGCGTGCGCCATCTAGTAAACCTATCAAGCTTGGAGAGCAAATGTGTTTTTACGACATTAAATGATTTGATTTTGCCTCAAAAAAAATCTTAGACTCCGCCGTTGCAGTCCCTAAGACTGGCTCTACATGATGGGCCATCATAGGGACGCAGCTATACGATGGAACGAGATCGCAATATCGTTATCTCCCTCTAACGCATAGCTGCGTCCCTATGATGGCCCATCATGTAGAGGAACCACGGACTACGGTGACCGCAAAGCGTCCATATTCCATATTACCACACGCAGAGCGCTATCTCGCTGGCGCACCGGCGCCGCATGTGGAAATATGAGCAGTGTCAAACCTGCCTTAAAATAATACTTAGGTACGTAAAATAAAAATTGTAAAGATAATATACCAGCACCAGATCTTAGGTTCCGATTCCGATGTTCCAAATGATCTTCATGTTTCGAGGTTCTCTCGATTTTTAAAACTTGGTGCCGTAGGTATTTTAATTTTAAAATACATAAACAATACATTAAAAACACAATTTATTTCAAACATAACTCCAACACACAATTAACTAATATTGAATTTGTATCGGAATAATTTTCAAACAAATTCTGATATTTCTGATTCAGACGTGTAGGTAGGCGCTAGCTGTATTGCGTGATCAGCGTGATTAATTTATTGGAGTTGTATTGAAGTTGGATCGTCGTGATGTGTTTTAATGTTAGAATACGGCCCTTGGTTTTAGAATCTACAATAATATGGATGAAATTTCACAACAGCCAAAAAAAGTCTTGTGAAATAAATTAACTGCATAAATAACAATAACACAGGGGTTGCAATTTCTACTCAATGATCACCACTATGCAATATTCAAATCACACCATTTTGGTGCTGTGATTTGAATATTGACTTTATTTTTTTCATGTTAAAGTTTCTTATCAAATTTACATTGAATTTACCAAAATAAAAATAACATGTCAAGTTCTAATTTATTTCGGATGTAGAATGTACTATCAGTTGCAGAATTGCCTACCCAGTTTATGAATGAAATAATTCATACTGTGGGTATGCAATTATGCAGCGCGCTGTACATGAACTATTTTAATACATTTCCTTAAATTACGTTCTATACATATATCTACTTACTTGATGTGTTATGTGGTAACTCTAGATTTGCTTATATAAAATGAAATGATTATAACATTAGTATTAGGATTTATTACAGGCCAATAAAAAAACTGACATATTTATTTAAAAAGTTTATTATAAACCCATAATCAGGAGCAAATTACTAACTTATTTTAGGTAATATTAAACTAAATGGGATATGAGTAATTGTACCCTATCTATACTATCCTCCTTTCTTCCATTTTTCACCAGGTGTGTAGTTAGTCATAGGCTGGCCAGATATACCGCAAGTACCAATGCCCACTCTACCAGTCAAGTTGTCAGGAGAGGCAAAAATACTTTTCGTCCGAACTCCAGGCTTTTTAGATGCTTTAGTATGAAATGATAGCCATTTATTTTTTTCACTTTCTCTTTCTTCCTCTATTTGCTTAAATCTTTGTTGTTTTTTCTGCTTTTTCTTTTTTAAATATTCTCTGTTGTAGCCTTTACCATGCCTGTGAAAAAAAAAATTTGGTCATTCCCAAGGGATCGAGCATGAACATTTGACTTTTTAAAAAGAAATGCCAGCCGCAGTATAAATCATCAGTTACAATTTCATTTGTTTAACAAGTTTTGTTCCATAATTTTTATTAATTAATATAATTCCTTTTATTACACTTTCATAAGTAAACATTGACACTTTAGAAATAATAAATGTTAATACTAACTTGCTTTCATCTGAACTTAATCGTCGCTTCAGTCCTGAGCTAACCGGCTTTACATCGTAGACAGACACTGTCTCTAATGAAGTGTAACCATCAAATTTTACTTTCAAGCTGTCTACCGTTATCTCTTCAACAATAGCTTCGTAAAACCTAGAAAAATAACAATGTTAGAATGTTATAAAACTTCATCTGGTGATTTCGAACAAGGAACAATAAACATTAATATTCTGTTGTATTCGTATTGTTATATATCAGTAAATTCAGTTTAATAGTAAAGGAACAATGAAATAATTGTGTGTACTGTATATGCAATATTAGCACATAAGCTGAGGTAATACATCAACTTGCCAGTCATATTGTTAACTAAATGTTGCAGTAAAGGTATTAACAGGTAAAGAGTAATTATACATATTTAACAAGAAAATTACTTGAAATGGGAAAATTATTTGAATTTACAAAAATGTTGTAATTTTTTTACAGAAAGATCAGTAATCAATTCTTACTAAAGTAGAAATTATCCAGTAATTGGGACCCAGACAAGTTTTCATAATGAAAAGTTTGACAGACATGTATTAAATATTTTCTCATCTGGCCTGTCCGGCATTAGTTAGGCTTTTCATCTGACATGATCTCACTGTAGTGTGACAAGAAGAGCGCAAATTAAGCCAAACCTGGTCCCTGGATCCGAACATGGTTCATGGTCCATGGATTCTACAGAACATAACTCTAAATATGTTGAAATTAATTAAACAGAAAATAAGTACATATAGAATACAAGTAGGTACTGTAAACTTGCTTAACATGTGCTTCTATAACTGGCTTAAAAAGCAGTAGTTCTCCACCAAGCAGTATACAGAAACAGTGTTGCAGGCAAAGTTGACTTGGTAAGCACTGTCAAAACGAGTTTACAGTAAGTAAGTACTAAGTAATGTAACTGCATAAGCAAATTCAAGTCAATACTAAAAATATAATTACTGTGGCCCTAGTGAAAAAGGGTATAAGTCAAAATGGCTCAGCGAATAAGGGTACCAGTGCCGTACCTTTTATAGGACTGATGGGCGACATTATTATAGTTAAACTATGTTGTTGAACTTACATTCCATCGGATTTGTATTTGGCGAGGCATTTATCTCCAACATGCCACTGAGTGGGAGCGTGGTCCGCCTCCTCCTCGGCCGCCAACAGCGACGCTGTAACATCATCATCATTACTAGAACCGTGAATATTCGTGGGCTTAGATTCACCTTCCTGTGTTTTTATAAGATCTTGAGTCAACTCAATTACTTCTTCTAAATCGCCTTTCAATTTCAGGAGCTCCTCGTTTTGAGGATCAGTCAACAGTGCTGCTTCAACCTGAAAAGTGCATTTGTAAATTAATTTATTGATTCGTTTAACCTTTTTATTTACACTGATAATACTGTAATGTATTCGCTTCATTGCCTTACCTGCTGTAATTGTAAATTATAGTTTCTTAAGTCTTCAGCCATCCTAAGAGATATATAAATATTACTATGAATTAATAAATTTACACCAAAATGTCCAAAATAGCCACTTTATTTTAATGTCTTTAATATCAGAATTTCAACATATTTTTTTTGACAATGACAATGGCGTCCATCTTTGATTAAAAGCGGTATTAGACATTGCAACCTGCAGGGCCCAACCTGTCAGGTTGGTAGGTGTAATTAAAGGTAGGGCCTGTAGGGAGAGGCAGGGTACACAACAGATTGGGCCCTGCAGGTTGCAATGTCTAATAGCCGTTTAATAATGACAGTTTGGTTGGTTGTTTAAAGCCGGTATTAGACCTTACAATTTGCAGGGCCCAATCTGTCGTGTCCAACTTCCGTCGGCCCAGTCGCTCCTTATTACACTTTCTCTACAAATCGCCCCTACCGACCTATGAATTCTTAAGCGGCTATTACACATTGCAACCTGCAGGACCCAGTCTGTTGTGTACCCTGCCTCTTCCTAACCCTCCTTCAGCTCCCTACGGGCCCTACCTTCAATTACACCTTCCAACCTGACAGATTGGGCCCTGCAGGTTGCAATGTGTAATACCGCTTTTAAATTTATCTATGGCCACTATAAGGGTCGCCACATACCTAGCGGTTTTCCTCGCGGAATTACCGGAAGTAGCGGAAATTCATAGACAAAATGCTTAATTTGTCTATGGTAGCGGAAATTTGTCTATGGCTTCCATACAAAAAATCTGCTACCATAGACAAATTTCCGCTACTTCCGGTAATTCCGCGAGGAAAACCGCTAGGTGTGTGGCGACCCTAAGCGGTATTAAACGGCTATTACACATTGCAACCTGCAGGGCCCAATCTGTTGTGTACCCTGCCTCTCCCTACCCCTCCTTCAGCTCCCTACGGGCCCTACCTTAAAAGCGGTATTACACATTGCAACCTGCAGGGCCCAATCTGTTGTGTACCCTGCCTCTTCCTCCCCTCCTTCAGCTCCCTACGGGCCCTACCTTCAATTACACCTTCCAACCTGACAGATTGGGCCCTGCAGGTTGCAATGTGTAATACCGCTTTTAATTACACCTTCCAACCTGACAGATTGGGCCCTGCAGGTTGCAATGTGGAATACCGCTTTATAGTACTGGAGCCGACGGAACTGGTAATTTATCAAAATTATTTACGCTTGGCTTCCATATAAGATTGTAGAGCCCGTCTCGGAGATCACGAAAACATAAGTCTTAAAGGTCTTAAATGGGCGCTAGTATGTATGGCGTCAAGTTGAAAAAACGAAAAAATGGCCTTAATTTATCAACGAGCTAACACCTCCAAATTTTGAGACACGGTAGAGCCCACCTCAAATGACCTACATACCGAATTTAAGACCATTCCGGTGGGCGCACTAGATTTTAAGACCTGTTGAAAATACGAAAAAATGGCCTTAATTTATCAACGAGCTAACAGCTCCAAATTTTGACACACGACAAAGCCCACCTCAAATAACCTACATACCAAATTTAAGACCATTCCGGTGGGCGCACTAGATTTTAAGACCATTTTAAGAAGTAATCGATTCCATACGAAAAATAGCAAATAGCTTTAAATTCGGTTCAAAAATACATTTTAATGGGTTGACATAACGGCATATTCATATTCAAGGGTCTCATAGTTAGATATGCCGTAAAAGTATACTGCATAAGTCTTAAAATTGGAAAATTCGTCATAGCAGTACTTAAGTCAGGGTGTTTTGTCCTTAAGTCAGGGTGTTTTGAATCACAAAATTCATTTTTAACTTTATGGTACAAATTTCGATTCAGAAAATCCGACGTAATTCTTATAGACGTTTTCTAACAGTCACTCATAACCCCAAGCAGACAAGCGTCAAGTAAGGTGCTCCTAAAATATGTAGTAGTACTGGAGCCGAGAGAACTGGTAATTTATCACTTTTCTTACCGGCTGGCTTCCATATAGGATTGTAGAGCCCGTCTCGGAGATCACGAAAACATAAGTCTTAAAGGTCTTAAATGGGCGCTAGTATGTGTGGCGTCAAGTTGAAAAAACGAAAAAATGACGTTAATTTATCAACGAGCTTACCGCTCCAAATTTTGAGACACGGTAGAGCCCACCTCAAATGACCTACATACCGAATTTAAGACCATTCCGGTGGGCGCACTAGATTTTAAGACCAGTTGAAAAAACGAAAAAATGGCCTTAATTTATCAACGAGCTTACCGCTTCAAATTTTGACACACGATAAAGCCCACCTCAAATAACCTACATACCAAATTTAAGACCATTCTGGTGGGCGCACTAGATTTTAAGACCATTTTAAGAAGTAATCGATTCCATACGAAAAATAGCAAATAGCTTTAAATTCGGTTCAAAAATTCATTTAAATGGTTTAACATAACGGCATATTCATATTCAAGGGTCTCATAGTTAGATATGCCTTAAAGGTATACTACATAAGTCTAAAAATTGGAAAATTCGTCTTAAGTCAGGGTGTTTTGTCTCTAAGTCAGGGTGTTTTGTACTTAAGTCAGGGTGTTTTGAATCACAAAATTCATTTTTAATTTTTAACTTAATGGTATAAATCTCGATTCAGAAAATCGGACGTAATGCTTATAGGCGTTTTCTAACAGTCACTCACAACCCTAAACAGACAAGCGTCAAGTTAGGTGCTCCTAAAATATGTAGCTGTCTGAAAAAAAAAATTAAATTAAATTATTCACCTGCTCCAAACCTCTAGACGCGGTCACGCCGACCTCAAATAACTTACATGCCAAATTTAAGACCATTACAGTGGGCGCATTAGATTTTAAGACCAGTTGAAATTACGAAAAAATTACGTTAATTTATCGACGTGCTTACCACTCCAAATTTTGACACGCATCACGCAGTAAAACCCACCTCAAATAATAAGAAGTAATTCATTTAATTTATACCTAAATGGATTAATATTTGTATATCTGTGGACAACTGTCTATACATTCCGGTTCTTCATCCAACAGCCCAGTAATTACTCCATACTTTTCACCCAATAGCCTAGTACCCCTTTTAGACTCCATTAATTCTCAATAGTCCTTACACCAAGGTGGGTGCTATCTCTGCATGCATCCCATGACACAAGCAGGGGCAGCATCCGTTTAGTGTACCCCTCACTTCTCATTAAATTCTCGAAAGGGCCTCTGCGCGTTGACTTCGGCTCTGAATACGCCTCCCAAAGGTCCGGAACACCATTGTTCCGTGGTCGGGAAAGATCTACATACCTAATATAACACCGTTCTAGTGGGTGCATAAGATTTTAAGACCAATACGACAAGACAAATACCAGATTAAAGACCATTCTGGTAGGAGCCATTATAAGACCATTATCTAAAAATAGTAATTTGTTTAACCAGCTCAAAAGTACAGAGTAATGAAGAAAAACTTGTTTATGGTCTTTCTGGACTTAGAAAAGGCTTTTGACAGAGTACCTCGTCGACTAGTATGGCAAGCATTAAGAAGCCAGAAAGTGCCCAAACCCTATATAGAGCTTCTTCAAGATATTTTTTTTTCCAGACAGTTACATATTTTAGGAGCACCTATCATGGTTTATCATGATTTGTTCTATAAAGTTAAAAATGATAAAGAATTTAATAATTTAAAACCCCCTGACTTAAGTACTGCTATGACAAATTTTCTAATTTTTAGACTTATTGTGCTATACTTTTACGGCATATCTAACTATGAGACCCTTAAATATGAATATGCCGTTATGTTAAACCATTTAAATTAATTTTTGAACCAAATTTAAAGCTCTATGCTATGTTTCGTATGGTTTCGATTATTTCTTAAAATGGTCTTAAAATCTAGTGCGCCCACTGAAATGGTCTTACATTTGGTATATAGATTATTTGAGGTGGCTTTACCGCGTATCAAAATTTAGAGCGGTAAGCTCGTTAATAAGTTAACGCAATTTTTCCGTATTTTCAACTGGTCTTAAAATCTAATGCGCCCACTATAATGGTTTTAAATTTGGCATGTAAGTTATTTGAGGTCGGCGCGACCGCGTCTCAAAATTTGGAGCGTCAAGGTGAATAATTTAATTACAAATTTGTTTTCAGACAGCTACATATTTTAGGAGCACCTAACTTGACGCTTGTCTGTTTAGGGTTATGAGTAACTGTTAGAAAACGCCTATAAGCATTACGTCCGATTTGCTGAATCGAGATTTGTACCATTAAGTTAAAAATGAAAAATGAATTTTGTGATTCAAAACACCCTGACTTAAGTAAAAACACCCTGACTTAAGGAAAAACACCCTGACTTAAGTACTGCTATGACGAATTTTCCAATTTTTAGACTTATGTAGTATACTTTTAAGGGTCACCACATACCTAGCGGTTTCCTCGCGGAATTACCGGAAGTAGCGGAAATTCATAGACAAAATGCTTAATTTGTCTATGGTAGCGGAAATTTGTCTATGGCTTCCATACAAAAAATCTGCTACCATAGACAAATTTCCGCTACTTCCGGTAATTCCGCGAGGAAAACCGCTAGGTGTGTGGTGACCCTAAGGCATATCTAACTATGAGTCCCTTGAATATGAATATGCCGTTATGTTAAACCATTTAAATGAATTTTTGAACCGTATTTAATGCTATTTGCTATTTTTCGTATGGAATCGATTACTTCTTAAAATGGTCTTAAAATCTAGTGCGCCCACCAGAATGGTCTTAAATTTGGTATGTAGGTTATTTGAGGTGGGCTTTATCGTGTGTCAAAATTTGAAGCGGTAAGCTCGTTGGTAAATTAAGGCCATTTTTTCGTTTTTTCAACTGGTCTTAAAATCTAGTGCGCCCACCGAAATGGTCTTAAATTCGGTATGTAGGTCATTTGAGGTGGGCTCTACCGTGTCTCAAAATTTGAAGTGGTATAGTACCGTCCCCAAATCTCAAAAGCCCTCTAGAAACACGATTTAATTTACTCAGCTCGGCCTTACCTACTACCGGTATCAATGTGTTCGGACTGCTCTCCTGATCACCGTACATGCGGTAGTAAGGCGGAAAAATGGTGGAGGGGATAGTAATGACGTCACAAAGATGGCGGCCAGACCTATTCTTTTTGGCGGTGTATCTCGATAACCAATTGACCGATTTTATTCATTGAGGTTTCAAATAAAAGCCTATGTTACGAAAACTATTTTCTTTCTTACAAATATTGACGTGAAACCCATAAAAAAAAAAGATATTCACAAAAAACATATTTTTTTATAAAATGTTTTTTTTTATACTGTAAATTTCTCGGTAAATATTTGCATTTCGCAAATTTTGTTTATTATAAAGCATATTGCTCTATTATCAAGAAATATAATGAGCCTTAAACCATACAGATCGAGTAATAAACAACGGAGCTACACTCATTTCTTTGGGCATGGGTAACGATAACTTGCTTCTACCGGTCGAAAACTGTGGTGACTGTTACGTCTGTTACGATACGCATTGAGTGGAATTTATAGATTATCGGTTTTAATTACTGAAATTATAATGACAATAATAAAAACCGGACAC
The DNA here is from genome assembly GCA_911728535.1 of Pammene fasciana. Classification (NCBI taxonomy): domain Eukaryota; kingdom Metazoa; phylum Arthropoda; class Insecta; order Lepidoptera; family Tortricidae; genus Pammene; species Pammene fasciana. The sequence continues at coordinate 11,244,493 of OU452276.1, read as the reverse complement.
ATTAATGTTACTTTACCCCGACGTTTAATCTTTTTTTTTCTTTTACATCCTTAGGATACTTGTTTTTATTATAAGGAAGTACTTACCTAAAAATGGTGATTAATTTGAAATATAAACCTAAGCTTGCATTTTTAAAAATATTTAGGTATGATCTAAAGATAGGTAGGTTAAGATTATTATATTTGGCGCGCTCCGCGGCGTGTAAGTACCTAGATATGCCACGAACCGCGCGCGCGCCATTGCTATTCCCCGCGCAACCCGCGTACAAGCACGGCGCGCTGACTCGAAATTAGGGAATGCAACCCGGGTACCCGTCTATATTTGGAGTCGGGTAAAACCCGGGTTTTTAACTCATAACCCGGGTTTTACCCGTAATTTAGAAATCAGTAGAAAAATAGGGAAAACGTGAATAAACTTAAAACAAAATGTTCTATTACTTCTGTAACTGTATCCCTACCTTACTGTGAGAGTTATAACTATTAAATTAAAATTAAAAGGCATAGCATAAATGGTCCGAACATATTTTACACTTCAATTCTAACTATCGCTTGATAGCTTTAATCAATCATTCCAGTAAAATTTTACTGCACAACCTAAATGAGAGACAAAAGGCGTATAACAGCAAATAAATCGCACCAGAACAAGTCGTATTTGTTAGAGGAAAAGAAACTAGAGAACAGATTCTCATATTGCGCCAGATAATAGAGAAAGCCAGAGAGTTCGACAGACCAACGTACATATGTTTTGTTGACTTTCAGAAGGCATTTGACTCAGTTAAATGGCCGCTGCTGTGGGATTTTCTCTTACGAATGGGCGCTCCCAACGATCTCGTCCATATATTAAGAGGGCTGTATGAGAACAACTCCGCGTCAGTAAAAGTGGACAATACAATGTCAAAGCCACTCCACCCTTCGGCTGGGGTACGTCAAGGGTGCATACTATCGCCCTTGCTCTTTTCTGTAATCTATACTGGGCACATAATGAGGATAACGCTTGAAGGCTGGACGGATGGTATTCCAATAGGTGAGAAGAATATCTCCAATCTGCGTTACGCTGACGACATGGACACCACACTCACAGCAACAAGATTGTATAGCAGCGCTATTGCGTCGCGTTGAAACACTTAGTCTCGAATTCGGTTTGAAGATCAACCGACTAAAAACCAAGATGATGGTCGTGGACCGTAACAACAGCAATAAGGCAAAAACTATTGGAAACTGTGGAGTTGTATCATCATACTATATTATGTATTGGGGTCACTGGTCTCAAACGGTGGAGGCTCCGAAGATGAAATCAAGCGACGCATAGCAACAACTAGGTCTGCAATGGAGAAACTCTCGAAGATCTGGAGAGACCGCAATATCACAAGGGCAACTAAGACTCGCCTCGTAAGATCTCTCGTTTTCCCAGTGTTATTTTACGGTGCAGAAACGTGGACAGTAATAAGAGAAAGTGAACGAAAACGCATTGATGCTTTGGAAATGTGGTGCTGGAGGAGAATGCTGCGGATATCGTGGACTCAGCGCCGCACTAATATATCTATACTCCAAGAGCTCAAGGTTAAGCAAAGGCTTTCAGCAATCGTGCACTCTCGCATTCTTAGTTACTTCGGCCACGTGACGCGCAAGGAAGACGACGCCATGGAGAGACTTGTTGTTCAGGGTAGAGTGGATGGTACAAGACCCAGATTACGCCCCTCAGTGCGATGGACTGATCAAGTGAAGGCCCTCACCGGATCACGCTTAAATCTGTGCGTGCGAAATGCACTAAGTAGAGAAGGATGGCGGAGAACTACACAAAATGCCGTACAACGACCTCAATGACCACGACTACTCTGACAAGAGTATACGACTAAGAAGAAGAAGAAGATCTATTGTTACATTATAATATTCCATATTTCCCGTTAACTTTGATATTTCTGATTAATAAACAGAAAGATTAAGTATACCTAACCTAACGCATATGCTCTCTAAATTAATATTGTGATTTACAGCTGTTTTAATAGTATAAGTTGTTAAATTTAATAAATGCAAACTCAGCAATCAAAAGCTTATCAATATTACTTAGCTTTCTGTTTGTGTCATCAAAAACCTTGCGTTTATTAAACGCATTAACCAGTTTTTGCACATCAGCTTCATTCAGCTGGTATTTTTAATACTATGATGTAAAAAGCAATTTCATTTACCTTCAATCAGAGAAAGATAAGCGAAAAGCAAGCAAGTGAGGTTAGTTTTTTGGAATCTAATTACGACTCAGATTTTAGTTAAATAAGTAGTTACACCAAATCCGTTGAAATAGGTTTCCCCATGTTACATCATTATTCTTCTTACGAATTTCAAACGATTCCTTAAATCGATCTATTCCATTCTGTGTGGCCGTTCTTAGAACTGTTTTTGTAGGTTTTTGACAAATTATACACCAATTCCGATTGTTCGACGGTCTCTGGCATACACCCACACTACGCACAGGTTCCAAATTCATGTTTTACCTAGTAATTCACTCACTTTTATTAATTATTTGTCGCCGCAATAGATATCGACATTTCGAGTCAGCGCGCCGTGCTTGTACGCGCCGTGCTTGTTCGCGGGTTGCGCGGGGAATAGCAATGGCGCGCGCGCGACTCGTGGCATATCTAGGTACTTACACGCCGCGGAGCGCGCCAAATATAATAATCTTAACCTACCTATCTATAGATTATACCTAAATATTTTTAAAAATGCAAGCATAGGTTTATATTTCAAATTAATCACCATTTTTAGGTAAGTATACTTCCTTATAATAAAAACAAGTATTATTAAGTATGTAAAAGAAAAAAAAAGATTAAACGTCGGGGTAAAGTAACATTAATGTGTCCGGTTTTTATTATTGTCATTATAATTTCAGTAATTAAAACCGATAATCTATAAATTCCACTCAATGCGTATCGTAACAGACGTAACAGTCACCACAGTTTTCGACCGGTAGAAGCAAGTTATCGTTACCCATGCCAAAGAAATGAGTGTAGCTCCGTTGTTTATTACTCGATCTGTATGGTTTAAGGCTCATTATATTTCTTGATAATAGAGCAATATGCTTTATAATAAACAAAATTTGCGAAATGCAAATATTTACCGAGAAATTTACAGTATAAAAAAAAACATTTTATAAAAAAATATGTTTTTTGTGAATATCTTTTTTTTTATGGGTTTCACGTCAATATTTGTAAGAAAGAAAATAGTTTTCGTAACATAGGCTTTTATTTGAAACCTCAATGAATAAAATCGGTCAATTGGTTATCGAGATACACCGCCAAAAAGAATAGGTCTGGCCGCCATCTTTGTGACGTCATTACTATCCCCTCCACCATTTTTCCGCCTTACTACCGCATGTACGGTGATCAGGAGAGCAGTCCGAACACATTGATACCGGTAGTAGGTAAGGCCGAGCTGAGTAAATTAAATCGGGCCTCTGAGCGACTTGGAGATCGTACTAGTAAGCTCGTTGATAAATTAACGTAATTTTTTCGTTTTTTCAACTTGACGCCATACATACTAGCGCCCATTTAAGACCTTTAAGACTTATGTTTTCGTGATCTCCGAGACGGGCTCTACAATCCTATATGAAAGCCAGCCGGTAAGAAAAGTGATAAATTACCAGTTCTCTCGGCTCCAGTACTATCAAGTAATATTTTCGATATTTGCAAAGTAGTGTAGATACAAAAATGTCAAATATTCGTATTATCATTATTAACGAGGTCGTTTTGACGTACCACCTCAAAGCAAGAATTTAACTAGAGACCGCATGTGCGTTCCCACGTTAGGGATAGGGACATAGAAGATAACTTCTACAGCACAACACAGAACAATCTACTATTGTTTTCCTTAGCCGACATAACGGCAGCCCGGGTGAACAATTGAACATGCGGGCCCGGAGATTCGCTTGGTGTACGGATGCAGCGAGAATAACGCTCTTTAGAGCATATTGCACTTCGCTGTACTTGAGTGCACTGTGGGCGAACTGTACGCAGCGGTCGCTCAGCTCTCTGCGCGTCCAGTACAAGAACTCATTCACGGGTTGCCACGTTTCTGCAGTGCATCCACCATGTTTGCCGAAGCGCGAGTAGACAGCTTCAACTCAATCTTACGTAAAAAAATGCCATCATTACTGAGCAGAATACGTCACAGCCTAAACAGCCTCCTGAAGGCTTTAGCTGTAAGAAGTGAGTGCTCAGTTATGCAACACTTAATTAATAATAACCTTCAAAGAATAATATCAGGTTTTGTCGTAGCAAATACAGTAATTTTTAAAGAAATTGCGAATCACATCTGTTTGTGACCCTCCACTGCTAGAAGTAATAGCATGGAGGGTAATAAGTAGTAATAACAATATGAGACTATGACAAGGAACAACGATAATAGCACTTTCTCTGTAATAAAAGTGAACAAGACCTTGAAAGTGTAATAAGACAATCCCGTTCGATCTTGGTATTATTAGTAGCATGCCCTGTCGTTAAAAGATAAAGATAAAAGATATTTATTCTTCAATTTAGGCACATTACAATGCACTTATGAACGTCAGAGAGAAAAGAAACTACCACCGGTTCTAACCCTACACCTCTGACCCGAGAAGTATTACTTATTACCGGCAAGAAACTCGGCGGGACTTATTTTTTCCAAACCATTCTACAAATACATTAAAGATACTATATACAATAATGCGTAGTTCTTCAAGAAGGCATATCAAAACAGCTTGAGAGACAGACATGTACCTGCCTATTGTGTAATTAAAATGAAAAATAAAAATAAAATCCAAATCTGACTGCTTCGCAAATCGTTTGATATTCTTTCTTACTTGAACTGTGTCCTCTAAATGTTAGATAATTTTATAGATTCTGGTTTGGGCCATGCATATATGTCTGTCATATAGTCCTCGACCTTGTAATAACCCTTTGACATTAAAGTTTTTTTCAAGTATTTCTTAAGAGCGGGAAATGATAGATTCAAAACATCGACGGGTAACTTGTTATAAATATGAATACCCTGGCCAATTTTCTTCATTACTTTGTACTTTTGAGCTGGTTAAACAAATTACTATTTTTAGATAATGGTCTTATAATGGCTCCTACCAGAATGATCTTTAATCTGGTATTTGTCTTGTCGTATTGGTCTTAAAATCTTATGCACCCACTAGAACGGTGTTATATTAGGTATGTAGATCTTTCCCGACCACGGAACAATGGTGTTCCGGACCTTTGGGAGGCGTATTCAGAGCCGAAGTCAACGCGCAGAGGCCCTTTCGAGAATTTAATGAGAAGTGAGGGGTACACTAAACGGATGCTGCCCCTGCTTGTGTCATGGGATGCATGCAGAGATAGCACCCACCTTTGTGTAAGGACTATTGAGAATTAATGGAGTCTAAAAGGGGTACTAGGCTATTGGGTGAAAAGTATGGAGTAATTACTGGGCTGTTGGATGAAGAACCGGAATGTATAGACAGTTGTCCATAGATATACAAATATTAATCCATTTAGGTATAAATCCAATTAAATGAATTACTTCTTATTATTTGAGGTGGGTTTTACTGCGTGATGCGTGTCAAAATTTGGAGTGGTAAGCACGTCGATAAATTAACGTAATTTTTTCGTAATTTCAACTGGTCTTAAAATCTAATGCGCCCACTGTAATGGTCTTAAATTTGGCATGTAAGTTATTTGAGGTCGGCGTGACCGCGTCTCAAGGTTTGGAGCAGGTGAATAATTTAATTTAATTTTTTTTTTCAGACAGCTACATATTTTAGGAGCACCTAACTTGACGCTTGTCTGTTTAGGGTTATGAGTGACTGTTAGAAAACGCCTATAAGCATTACGTCCGATTTTCTGAATCGAGATTTATACCATTAAGTTAAAAATTAAAAATGAATTTTGTGATTCAAAACACCCTGACTTAAGTACAAAACACCCTGACTTAGAGACAAAACACCCTGACTTAAGACGAATTTTCCAATTTTTAGACTTATGTAGTATACCTTTAAGGCATATCTAACTATGAGACCCTTGAATATGAATATGCCGTTATGTTAAACCATTTAAATGAATTTTTGAACCGAATTTAAAGCTATTTGCTATTTTTCGTATGGAATCGATTACTTCTTAAAATGGTCTTAAAATCTAGTGCGCCCACCAGAATGGTCTTAAATTTGGTATGTAGGTTATTTGAGGTGGGCTTTATCGTGTGTCAAAATTTGAAGCGGTAAGCTCGTTGATAAATTAAGGCCATTTTTGCGTTTTTTCAACTGGTCTTAAAATCTAGTGCGCCCACCGGAATGGTCTTAAATTCGGTATGTAGGTCATTTGAGGTGGGCTCTACCGTGTCTCAAAATTTGGAGCGGTAAGCTCGTTGATAAATTAACGTCATTTTTTCGTTTTTTCAACTTGACGCCACACATACTAGCGCCCATTTAAGACCTTTAAGACTTATGTTTTCGTGATCTCCGAGACGGGCTCTACAATCCTATATGGAAGCCAGCCGGTAAGAAAAGTGATAAATTACCAGTTCTCTCGGCTCCAGTACTATAGCTGTCTGGAAAGAAAATATTCATCTTAACGCTCCAAATTTCTAAAAGCCTGTTCCTATTGTCGGTGTGTATTTTCAGACTTTAAATAAATTAAAATACCGTTGCTTTTTTAATCAATTTTAATTTAGACAACACCATTATACTATTTTTTTCAGACAGTTACACATTCTAGGAGTACCTAACTTGACGCTTGTCTGTTTAGGGTTATGAGTAAGGGTGAAAGCAAACGTACGGTGGACTGCACGGCTGCCTGGTTCGGTAACCTGACCGAATCACACACGCACACGTCCGGTTGTGACATTTTGACATGACATTAGGTTTTTATGCCGTACGGCGGCGAACCGTATGTGTGCGGGGAACTGGCATTTAGTATGAGAAATGCGCCTTCAGGCGAACTGACGCGGTGACCGTATACGGCGACCTGACATGCAAACCGAACGTTTGCCTGGGCCCTAAGGGTAAAATCTCGATTCAGAAAATCTGACGTAATGCTTATAGGCGTTTTCTAACAGTTACTCATAACCCTAAACAGACAAACGTCAAGTTAGGTACTCCTAGAATATTTGTAACTGTCTGAAAAAAAAGCCAAGAGCATGTCGAGCCATGCTCAGTGTAGGGTTCCGTAGTTGCCGGCCTGTTACAATTCATTAATTCAAAAGGTCGTTACTTACGGGAAATTTGGCGGCGCTTACGTCATTTCACTTACGTCCTTTCACTATGGGTTTTTGATAGATAACTCAAAAATGGCTCAACCGATTTAATTCAATATAGTTTTCATTAAAGGTACTTATTAGGCCTCACTTTCGTGATTTTTTTTTGCGCCTACGGTTCATGAGTTAGATGGGGAGGACGCCCTGTTTTAAACTTTCGGTGCTATTATTTACGAAAATATTAGTTTTATCCAAAAACTGTGTTGCAAGACCCTAATTCTTTTTAAAAGACCTATCCAACGATACCGCACACAACTGTGTTGGAACAAAAAAAATCGCCCCTCACTTCACGTGTAGGGGTGGTACCCTAACAAAATATATTTTTCCAGTTTTTATTCTACCATTTTGTCGGCTTGGTTAATGCACATATTAAAACCAAATTTCAGCTTTCTAGTGCTAACGGTCACTGAGCTAGACCGCGATCGGACGGACGGACGGACGGATTGAAGGACGGACATGGCGAAACTATAAGGGTTTCTAGTTGACCATGGAACCCTAAAAAAGAAATGATATCATTCATCTTAACGCTCCAAATTTTGTATCATTCATCTTAACGCTCCAAATTTTGAGACGCGGTTCACGCGGTCCAGCTGACCTCAAATAACTTACATACCAAATTTAAGATCATTCCTTGATTCATTTAAGGGTCTTGCAACACAGCTTTTGGATAAAACTAATATTTTCGTAAATAACAGCGCCGAAAGTTTAAAACAGGGCGTCCTCCCCATCTTACTCATGAACCGTGGGCCCAAAAAAAAATCACGAAAGTTAGGCCTAATAAGTACCTTTAATGAAAACTATATTGAATTAAATCGGTTGAGCCATTTTTGAGTTATCTATCAAAAACCCATAGGGAAAGGACGTAAGTGAAATGACGTAAGCGCCGCCAAATTTCCCGTAAGTAACGACCTTTTGAATTAATGAATTGTAACAGGCCGGCAACTACGAAACCCTACACTGAGCAATCTGAGCATGGCCCGACATGGTCTTGGCTTTTTTTTTCAGACAGTTACATATTCTAGGAGTACCTAACTTGACGCTTGTTTGTTTAGGGTTATGAGTAACTGTTAGAAAATGCCTATAAGCATTACGGCAGATTTTCTAAATCGAGATTTTACCATTAAGTTAAAAATGAAAAATGAATTTTGTGATTCAAAACACCTTGACTTAAGGACAAAACACCCTGACTTAAGTACTGCTATGACGAATTTTCCAATTTTAAGACTTATGCAGTATACTTTTACGGCATATCTAACTATGAGACCCTTGAATATGAATATGCCGTTATGTCAACCCATTAAAATGTATTTTTGAACCGAATTTAAAGCTATTTGCTATTTTTCGTATGGAATCGATTACTTCTTAAAATGGTCTTAAAATCTAGTGCGCCCACCGGAATGGTCTTAAATTTGGTATGTAGGTTATTTGAGGTGGGCTTTGTCGTGTGTCAAAATTTGGAGCTGTTAGCTCGTTGATAAATTAAGGCCATTTTTTCGTATTTTCAACTGGTCTTAAAATCTAGTGCGCCCACCGGAATGGTCTTAAATTTGGTATGTAGGTCATTTGAGGTGGGCTCTACCGTGTCTCAAAATTTGGAGGTGTTAGCTCGTTGATAAATTAAGGCCATTTTTTCGTTTTTTCAACTTGACGCCATACATACTAGCGCCCATTTAAGACCTTTAAGACTTATGTTTTCGTGATCTCCGAGACGGGCTCTACAAGCTTATATGGAAGCCAAGCGTAAATAATTTTGATAAATTAACAGTTCCGTCGGCTCCAGTACTATTAGGGTCACCACATACCTAGCGGTTTTCCTCGCGGAATTACCGGAAGTAGCGGAAATTTGTCTATGGTAGCGGAAATTTGTCTATGGTAGCAGATTTTTTGTAAGGAAGCCATAGACAAATTTCCGCTACCATAGACAAATTAAGCATTTTGTCTATGAATTTCCGCTGCTTCCGGTAATTCCGCGAGGAAAACCGCTAGGTATGTGGTGACCCTTAAAGCGGTATTACACATTGCAACCTGCAGAGCCCAATCGGTTGTGTACCCTGCCTCTTCCTCCCCTCCTTCAGCTCCCTACGGGCCCTACCTTCAATTACACCTTCCAACCTGACAGATTGGGCCCTGCAGGTTGCAATGTGTAATACCGCTTTCATACAAAAACCGGCCAAGTGCGAGTCGGACTCGCGCATGAAGGGTTCCGTACCATTATTTATTAAAACCAGCCGTAGTATTTATAGCTACTATCGAATAAATTATTATCGCAAGGTCGTATCTGCCTATTGCTTTCAACCAGACGGCAATGTCTCGAAATCGCGCGCGAGTTTTGTGTCCAAATTGCGCCGATTGTAGAGGCCATATATGGTTAAAAGCGGTATTACACATTGCAACCTGCAGGGCCCGATCTGTTGTGTACCCTGCCTCTCCCTAACCCTCCTTCAGCTCCCTTCAGGCCCTACCTTTAATTACACCTTCCAACATGACAGATTGGGCCCTGCAGGTTGCAATGTGTAATAGCCGTTTAAAAACACTGTTCCCACGTACGCAACGCACGCAATGCAACGTGGGAGAGATTGTGTGCACACTTGTCCCACGTATTCCACGTGTATTGACATCAGACGCTAGAAACACACTATACCTACGTACGCAACGTATGCATTACCACATGGGAATGACGCGCTAGGAGCGTAAGATCTAGAAACACACTGATCGTACGCGTGCGAAAGCGTGTGATATAGCTTTATGTGCATTGCATATTGCATACGTTGCGTACGTGGGATTAATAGCCTAATTAATATCCATACATTGAAATAAAAAGATGTGTCATGTGTCCCTGCCTTAGGGTCACCACACACCTAGCGGTTTTCCTCGCGGAATTACCGGAAGTAGCGGAAATTCATAGACAAAATGCTGAATTTGTCTATGGTAGCGGAAATTTGTCTATGGCTTCCATACAAAAAATCTGCTACCATAGACAAATTTCCGCTACCATAGACAAATTTCCGCTACTTCCGGTAATTCCGCGAGGAAAACCGCTAGGTATGTGGCGACCCTTATGTCACATGTATAAGCGGTTTTACACATTGCAACCTGCAGGGCCCAATCTGTCAGGTTGGAAGGTGTAATTGAAGGTAGGGCCCGTAGGGAGCTGAAGGAGGGTAGGAAGAGGCAGGGTACACAACAGATTGGGCCCTGCAGGTTGCAATGTGTAATACCGCTTTATGTCATACATGTCACGGACGTCACTGTCATTGCTAATGCTCTGTGAATTTCGTAAATATAATTTTAGAGTAGTTAGTAATAAAAATACAAATAAGTTACTTATTGTTAGCTCCTACCTTAAGTAATGTAGCGCTAAGTATTTATTGTGTTATTTAAAACCGTATAGCACCCGTTATAAGAGGCATACAGAGAGAACTTAGAGAAGTGCAGACATCCTTATTGATACCTATTTATCAAAAAATTCAGTAAGTACCTACAGTAATGTTTAGCAACATAGTATATGTTAAGTTCAGGATTTTTTGCGATGATTATAGTAAAAACCGGTCAAGTGAGTGTCGGACCACGCATAATGGAGGGTTCGAAAAATCTAATATCAAAAGAACGTCCTAAAAGGCCTATGAAAGAAGTTTTTTGGAGATAACACGAAAACGCCTGAAGGGATAAAGTTCAAAACAATTTTCGTTGAACACAAACAGATGATGTATCTTCTCAAATTATTTCATATTTTTTGAGGCGAGTATTTCTGATCAAAATATTCACTAATTCAAAAAATGTTTAAAGCCTAAGCCTAAGCCATCTAAAAAGTGTTTATTAACAAATGTTGCTTAATGAATACCCGGCTTAAGTTTTTTATTTTCATAGACCTATTGATTCACCACATTGTTAATAAGCATAAAATAAGTATACAATTTTCTTTTCATAAATTTTACTCCCAAAACTTACTGTCGCCATACAAAACACATGTTATGTTCAAAGGGTCTGGCCGGACCGCCATACCAAAATCGCCCCTGGCTGAATTTGAGATATTGTTATGCACGATTATTCGTTTTATTATTACATATACTTTTGGTGAATATTATGCCTTAAATGATTCCCGTTTGCGAAAATAGATTCCATTCCCGTTCAGTATCAATAGTTTCCATGGGATCAACTTACGGTAATGTACCAAACAGCCACAAATTGAAGATTATTTTTCCATACATTTACTATGGAAAAAAATGTGAAAATTTATTTACATTTTTCAATCACGCAAATCAGTCCCGTTACGTTTAAGAACAATAATACTGTTTGAGGACATTACAGTCAAATCATTCAAAATTTCAAAAAACGGGGATTTTAAAGCAGTATATGTATGGAAAAATAATCTTCAATTTGTGGCTGTTTGGTACATTACCGTAAGTTGACCCCATGGAAACTATTGATACTGAACTCACTCGGGAATGGACTCGATTGGCATAAAATAATTGCATGTGAAAAATAAAAGTTTTCATTTTCATACAAAAAGTATGGAAAAAGCTTTCCTCGATTTGTGGCTGTTCTAGCCGGAATTTTTTTGGTCCCATACAAGCTTTTGATCCTGGATAGGAATGGACTCGAATGGCATCAAAAAAAAGTTTCTCAAAAATGACCTTTTTCTCGCATCCTGTATGTTTATTCCAAAATCTGTAAATGCGATCCCACATTAATCTGAAATTATTCTGAAATCGAGGGAAGGTCTTCTAAGACCATTTTCACGTAGCAGCCCGGAATCTGGCAGCTGCCTTCACTGACCCAAAAAGAAAATCCATCCTGTATATGACTGATTCGATTTGCCAGCAGCGCAAGAAAAAAAAATCATTTTTAATTTATGTTTTTTTTTTTAATAATAACCCGTTTCAATTGAGGAAAAAAGGGCCACTCCCGGTGTTAGACAATTAAATACTAATAAAGGTTAATTTTGTCCACTCTGTTTATGAAAAAAAATTTTTTCAAGTTGTTGATCCAAACCAATATTTTTGATAAAAATATATGTAATAGAGTATAAAAATGCGCATATTATATGAAAATATGGTAGGTGCTGTCGCTAACTCATATGTAGTATAAAAAAAATATTAAAAAAAAAACTCAAAAAATTATGTACTTAAAATAAAGTCAGGAAGTTAATTTTTTTTTATTTGATGTATCCCTAATATATCTATAAAATATCCAAAGAACAAGTCAATCGAATACGTGGTTTTAAAGAAAAAAAATAAAAACGAAATTTCTTTTTTTTTTAATTTTTTCGCAAACGGGAATCATTTAAGGCATAATATTCACCAAAAGTATATGTAATAATAAAACGAATAATCGTGCATAACAATATCTCAAATTCAGCCAGGGGCGATTTTGGTATGGCGGTCCGGCCAGACCCTTTCATCAAGATATGTGTATAGAGTGTGTTATGAAAAAGTTATTATTTATAACAGAATTACACTATGGGATTTGCGTTTAATTTATTTTTACTTTCAGAGCAAACACGCAATTAACATGAAGAATATACTTGATTTACCTGATGAAATAAATATTTTGATAGTAAAATTACTAGACCTTGAATCCCAGAAGAATATTTATTACACATGCACATACTTTAAAAACTTAATAAGCATTTATGGAGTAGTGACCACTTGCAAATTATGCATGAGTATTATGGCCACAGCGAAATCATTGAAGCTGGACTTCTTTAAGGATATTGCCATACACTTACGAGAACTCAATTTATCAACTGTGTGTGATTTGAATAAATCTACTCTATTACCTGCCGTCAAGAAATTGAAGAAACTAAATGTTCTAGATGTTTCATACACAAGGATAAATATTATAGATCTGCTGGATGTGTACCAAAGTTGCCCAACTATAAAAGATATTTCCATTAATTTTACATTTGACAAATCTGTTCATATCATTGTCCCTCAACGCATTATAGAAAAATGTCAAGATATGTTTGAACATTTTGAGAGAGTTCATTTTATTGGCATACTGGCAAATCTTTTTTATTCGAAACTGCCATTAACATTGTTAGAAAAAGCCAACTTGAATGAGTTACAGTACACTATAACAGATTGTGCTTTTTTAGGGCACACTTATGGTAATCAAATAGACATAGAAGAAATGATTCAATTTAGGCTGCTCAAAGTGTTTCTGCTCAACTGGCACAAAGATAATCAGTACTATGGGCGTCTGAATGAATCTGTTATCCTTTCAATGATAGACTTAAGAAAACATGAGCTAATCATGGTTCACCGATGCACCATGGACATGATGCAAGTTCTAGTGTCCCCAAGGTTTAAAGACTTTCTTGTAAAACAATTTGGTGTAGAACCAGACATAATCACAACATGGACCAACCAAGAACTTGGTGGTAATGTTGCCTTCATGATTTGGGATACAGAACGAACGGTGTTTGATAACTCATTTTATTATCAGTTATCAAATAAGTTGAGGCAGTATTTTCCATATTTCTTAAAATCTGCTTCTGGTGACATTCAAATACCGGCTAACAATGATTGGGTGTACACAAAACCAAATCAAGATGACTTTGTGAAGTCGGAGAGAAAGATTGAGCCAGATTTTAAGAAAAGAAGGGTAGCACCGGAAGCTATCATTCTTGACTATGATAATGTTAGTAAAGATAAGAAAAATATGAAATTAACTATCTTGTTTGATAATATGATACGATCTCCAGTGACACTATCAAGCAGTAGTCAGTATTTAAAGAAGATTACTCATTTAAACTTGACTGGGCATGTGGTTTATAGCTCTGATTTTTTCAAGACACTATTTGCGAATTGTCATAGGCTTGTTGCTATCAACTGCACTTCATCACCAAATACTACCCAAGCATTGGCCCGATACATCTGGCTATGTAAATATATTAAACATTTACGGTTAGTCGCAACTACAATTGATTTCAAATCATTGTTTGTTTCTTTAAGTCAGTGCAAATACATAGAAAATGTGCATTTATACAATATGACATCAAGTGGTGATATATCAGATCCAAAGGATTTGTTTGAAAGATGTTGTCATCTGTACAATTTATCAATTTGTATGCCTATGTCTGATACATTAAGAACGAAAAAATTACAGCTACTTAATAAAGTTAAGTCTATGTACTCAAGAGATCATTTAAATATAGAATTATGTGTTGCACCTGATCTCAAAGCTTATGGATATGATCCATTCGTCGATGTTTTCGATTTGAACCCAATAAAAGTAGTGTAACACATTTTAATGATTTTATTTATGTTTCATACTAGCTGTGCCTGCGACTCCGTGTAGTATTTGCCATGTGTCATGTGCTGCAAATATTCATGGTATTGAAAGGATCGGATTAAAAAATATAAGCGCTTTACTTCAGCTTTAAGCTTGTAATTCATTAAAAAATAAGGTTAATGTCAATAGTTCAATATCATAAACAAGATTATCAGGGGTGAATTACAATTTTTGAGTACCCTTGCCGCTACGATATATTTGATGACGATTGTACAGTCGGCCAAAAATGTTGTCTACCTCCTACGGTTAAGGTTCGTTTGAACATCATGAGACAACAAGGTTGTGCTCCGTTAGAAAAGTCAACCTTAACGATCGTTGGATCTCGCTGAAACTTGTCAAAACTGGTAGACCACTTTCTTGGCTCACTGTACTACATCAACTTGTCTTTGCGACCTTGCAATGTGTTCAAATAATTTTATTATATATTATGTTATGATTAATCACTATTGTTATAATTATATGTGTTACTAGTGTTGAAGGAATTTGAACATACTAGGCAGTAATTATGTACATTTTGTAGTTGTGTGTATAGGGCTGCAGTATGGAGCGATGGCATTTAAATCTGGAATGAAATTACTATATAGAAGGTTCAAATTCCTTTGGCTCTAGTAAGACGCGCCGATGTCGTTGGATGTGAACCGTACATTACTGTCGACGTCAGCGCAAAACAGATATCTATTTATTCGCTTTTCTATTTAGAAACACAACCTTTTGTAATTATAATAAAATAGTTAATTCAATCAGGTTAAACTAACTGCTCCTAAAAACTAATTATATGTACATTCATAAAAACGTTAATAAATAAGTAAGTCTCTTAGTTACGTAAAATATTATAAAATAGGTATTATTTGGAATGGCGCTTTGCATAATGGGCTATACACAAAACTCCATATCATATCCAACTGTGGCAGCTGACCGACAAGGCACGCAATCTATTTTTATTACTGTCCCCGCTATACTATAGCAACAGTTAAATTTGCTCCTTATTTACATTATTTTCGATGTTTACTAATGAGAGTTATATAAAAAAGTCCTAGCTTTCAATTTGTTATGTTTAGACATTAATTATAATTATATTACATTAAAATCAAGCCAACCTCTCGAGAAACTTTGCCGGTAGTTTTGGCCAGTATAGACATTGTGGGTATTCGTTTTCAGTGGCGGCGCGTCCATAGAACCTGATTCCTGTCAGCTTGCCTAATTTTCAGGCACCTGAGTAATTTATCTACAGCGCTTGAAGAACTTCTAATCCAAATTAAGCTCCGGCTTGTCTAAGAAAAATCCTTACCCGCCGCCACTGTTAGTTTATATCAGTATTCTGAACTTTTGGGAATAGAAACAACCATTTAGCCCTGCATGTTGGTGAACTATGTGGGTACCTAATAGGCTAGATGAATGTTTTTCATGCATGGTATCAATCGATTCGTTTTGTTATGAGGATCAAATGTCTATATGGGGCCAATTGCCTTTAATCAACATAAAAGACAGAAAAGATACTTAAAGTCTGAGGTTTGCATTTGTTTCTCAAAACGCTCCTAACAAAATGATATAAATCCATGACGTCACGGCTTCATATTTGGCCCGTTTAAAGTATGGAAAAATTATGAAATTGCTATTTTTACAGTGAAATGTTGCGTTTATGTATATGGTTGCCATACAATTTATTTCACAATAAAATGTTAGAAATCGAATGGTATCATTGTTTTTTTAAATTTCGTACTTTCAAAAATCTAAAAAAATTGAAACTTTGAAGCCCAATATCTTTGAACCATTTCAATAGATTTTTTTAATGTTTACTTTATTCGGATATTTGAATATTTTGCATCCTATCAACTAAATTTCATTGCATAATTCAACATGTGTCATCATCCCTATTATTGAGCCACCCTGCACAGTTAGCACGAGTGCGTCGAACAACAGATTATGCGTCTCTTAAAGATACCTTCTTTGGGCTTGTGCACAAATCACGCGAGGTTTTTTTGGCTACTTTTTGACCCCCCCCCTCCCCCCTGGTGATCTTTGGTGAGGTTCTAAGCTCCCCCCCCTCCCCCACCTAACCTCGCGTATATTTATTGAATTTTTTTTACTCGACCTAATTTTGAAATTAAATATTCGAAAATCTTGTTTATTTTTCTATTTTCGCAATTAATGTGATGTTATATTTGCCATATATTTAGTATCCGTTGATGCACAATAGTACATTGTTGTAGAGGCTGGAAAGTAAGCTATAGGTGGATCGAGTTAGTTCGAGGGCCGACCCGTCAGGGGAGGCCCTCGAAGATACGAGTCCACCTATAGCGCTTTCGGCCGAGACATTACATAGTGCTTTTCACGACTACTGTGAGGAAATAAAATAAAAAATTAATTGGCATATACAAACACTTTAATAAATACTATTTATAGGTATATTGACGGTTCATATGCTTTTCACAAGCACGATAAAGTAAGTAAACGAGCATGTAACTTTCTGCAAATAAATGCTTCTTTTCGCCATCCTTCCATAATATGAATTGTTCGTCGGATATTATATTGTATACAAAATATCACTGTTCATGGGCCTTCTTATTTAGGACGCGATTTCACTGGTAACATATTTCTACGCCTGTGCAGTTTCTTGAATTTCGGTGGGCGCCAGCGTATTAATAACATTTTCTACACTTATTGAACTCATTTTTACTGCATAAATACAACTTTATTGTTTTTCAGTCAAACATTATCCAATTCAATATGTATTTTTCTCGCTCCACCTTTATTACTTTTTTTTTCACTTTTAAGAAGCGTTTTACGATGTTTGCTTCAATCCGACTCAAACGGCTATTAGACATTGCAACCTGCAGGGCCCAATCTGTCAGGTTGATAGGTATAATTAAAGGTAGGGCCCGTAGGGAGCTGAAGGAGGGAGAGAGGGAGAGGCAGGGTACACAACAGATTGGGCCCTGCAAGTTGCCATGTCTAATAGCCGGTTCACTCCTTACCCACTTTTTGATAGAAAACCACAAACGGTTAAAAAGGTGAAAACGCCTTAAGGGTGATCTGAATGATTTTGACGTTTCTTTTTTTTAAACAAGTAAATTGGTTCGATAAACAACCTTATTTTATTTTAGAATGAAAAAGTGGTGCCAAAAAAAGACCTTTTTAATGTTTTAAATGATTCTCATTGGCGGGTCCAATGCAATGACATCTGGATTTTACTTTTCTACTATGACATTTCATTGCTGCAAAATAGCAATTCTTGTAGTGGTTGTTCAGTTGCTACAGCAATTGCTTACTTTCCAGCTTGGATTTTGATCTTCTTTTGCCACATTTCCGAGCAGGTGGCGTGAAAATGTATTTGTTTAATTTTTACTACTATCTCTGAAAAGTTGACTCTTATTTTGAGGTAATAGGTATGGTTTTTCAAAGTTCTACATTCGCCGATTTAATTTTAGCTTTTATTACATTTATATTACAGGTGCTACTGACGGGTACAAGAAAAAAAACCGGCCAAGTGCGAGTCGGACTCGCGCATGAAGGGTTCCGTACCATTATCTATAAAAACCGGCCGTAGCTACTATCGAATAAATTAATATCGCAAGGTCGTATCTGCCTAAGTAGGTAGTTTTTTGGAGATAACTCAAAAATGTTCGTTGAAAGAATATTCAAAAGTGTATCTTCTTGAATTTTTCCATAATATTTGGACTTAAATAAGGTTCATGTTTTTTGACTTTCGGAGTCATTATTTCTGGATATATCCACTTAATCAAATTTTTTTTTAAAAAAACCTCAATGTTAATTCTAAAGACCTATCGATTGATGTGCATCATGTTGATATTTGGTAAAAAAATATTTTTTGACAATTACTTGCATGTATGGAGTGCCCCCTCTAAAATGATTTTTTTTTTTTCAGAAATTTAACACTTTCGCGACCAGACAAAAAAGTGGGACATACTCCAAGGACCACTAGCACCCGGTAGCCGTGTTTGTGAGATTTTTTCATTCCCGCTCGCCATGCGCACGGCTGCCGGGCGCTAAGGGTTGTGCCAAGGAACTTTCGTAATACTTACGTGAAGTTAGGTTCCGAAGTACCTCTACAGATTTTTGTATACATAAGCATGCGAAACTTATGTGCGGACAGAGAGCATCATCAGTCACGTCAGTGTCAAGTGTCAAATAATGGACGCGGCAAAATAAATTAACATTAGGTGGTTAAATCGATCAATGCCAATGGGGTTCGTTACCTACATTCGATTAGTATTGCATTGCCGGAACTTTTTCTTATTGATATCTGATTACAAATCAGTTTAAAACGTTTTACAAGTTCCATACTGTTAGCGGCAACCCTATCGCATCGCGATTATTATAGCGCCCGGTACCCGTGCTTTGTGGCAGGGCGTATGACTTTTAAAGCCTCAACACGGCTACCGTGTTTACCGGCATCTGAACAAAGTTTACGAGCGCACGGTAGCCGTGTTCTTGGTCGCGAAAGTGCTACATATCTAAGTAGCAGCACACAAAATACACTTTATGTAAAAATTTGATAATGATACGTCTTATAGTTTCCGAGTAAAATGGCTGTGACATACGGACGGACAGACATGACGAATCTATAAGGGTTCCGTTTTCTACCGTTTGGCTTATAGCGCAGTAAAATAGACATATTTATTAATATAATTAAACCTGTTTTGAAATTAAATCATTCGTCGGTCCAGGGATTGTTCTGGTTCGTCTCTAAACGTTACAACAGGGCACACATCTTCAGGCAGGCAGGTAGCGGGCATACATCCTTCGACATCGTCTTCGTCTTGCCACACGACACGACGTCGTCGTTTTCCCGCATTACACAAAGAACTTCCCTTTGGGATCTCGCTATAGTTCGCCGCGTTAGAATGCGCGTTGGTCGGCCTATTTTGTCATTACGATCCCTTAGTTTTTTATATTTTTCACGGCTTCGTTCATTATAGAAAATACACGTGAGGTCTCCATGTACCCCCCCACCCCCCCCCACGTGATCTATCGTGATTTTTTCGGGACCCCCTCCCCCCCTTTCGAACCTCGCGTGATTTGTGCACAAGCCCTTTCTGATTGATACAGTTATTACCTGAGAGCAGGCGTCATTAGTAGTTCGTATTCTAGCGGTTTAGTTTGGTGGTCTAGTCAACGCTGACGAGGTGGTAGCGGCGGCGCAGGGCTTAGTCCTCGTTGCTGTCGTTGAGCCGCTCCTGCTCCACGCGGCTGTCCGCGTGTCTGGGCGTCACTACTGTAGCTTACTGTACTATAGGAGAGTAGTATGCACGCCCAGCTGATCCCATGTTTGTAGTGGTCTAGGTAACGCTGACGAGGTGGCTCTGCACGTTGGTGGACTGGTGGTAGCGGCGGCGCGAGGCGAAGTCCTCGTTGTCGTCGTTGAGCCGCTCCTGCTCCACGCGGATGTCCGCGTGTACGGGCGTCACTACTAGCTGCTCGTACTCTAGTGGCCGTTTCCTGTAATTAAATATTTGGATGAATTCAAAACTTTTTACGGATGCTGAGGCAGCCGAGCGCGTACGCCCAGTGCACCAAGAACATCAGCAGCAGTTTTATTGATTACGGGGTCACTAATAACTCTTACCCTATCGCCTGTAAGAACGCGATCTTCAGCCAGTAGAAGAAGCGGAACTCTGACGCTCGGCCGGGCTTGACGGCGGGGTTGGCGGCGCCGATGTACAGCCACAGCAGCCACAGGATGCTGAGGCAGCCGAGCGCGTACGCCCAGTGCACCAAGAACATCAGCAGCAGTTTTATTGCCACCTGGAAATAGTATCAAGGTTTTATATAACTGTGTAATCCATCAGGCTATAATTAGGCTGGACGCAGACGCGAGGTTTTGAGCCGTTTCCGAATTTGGCTAACGAATCAGTGAACCATATCCGGGTCGTCTTACTGTAATGTTACGGTGCATGGTCTCATATTAAGTACCAGAACGCAGAACACAAGATTCTATCCGTACTGTTACAAAACTTAACGGATAACCGATCCGGGCAATTGGACACCTGAAAACTGCTTCCAGTCTTATAATTATGCATAATTAACCAAATAACTAATAAAAAAGTTCCATGTAGCTGTGAGTTATTGTACTTGCGTTTAAAATGCATTTGACGAGTCTGCGTCGCCGCCCTCTCGTTGGTATTATGGAAGGCATCAGTTCCTTTATTTAGCCGTGCTCAGTCACCTAATGTCTCTAAAATGCAGCATATGAACTGACCACGACTAAAGTACCAGTTCATGTCCTTGGAGCTTTCATCAATTCATAATCGCTGGATCGCTTGAGGAAAGCGTTAAGACCTCTTGTCTAGCAGTCGTATGAAGTGAAATAGTCACCTTTATCAATAAATCTTAGTTGGTATATGAACTGACCCCGACTAGAGAGAGCCACCGGTTGCACAGGTGCGAGTACCAGTTCTTGTCCTTGGAGTGCACGCTGACGTTTGGTCGGCGCACTTCGGCGTCGGTGTCAGCGTCGGCGTCGCCGCCCGCTCGGCCGTTCATCACCGCCGGGTCGGTGGGGGAAGGAGTGAAATCCTGCAACATTAGTACATAAGTGACATGAGAATAGGCTTCCTGTTTTAGAGATATCATAAATCATAACGTTAATTAGAAACGCAGATATCTCGTCATATAACGTGACGGCGAAATTACCAACTCTTTGAAGTGATTTCCGATTTAATAAATAGTATGTGTCCGAAATAAAATGCGGTCGACGTTTATATTATTTTGCGGTGTATTTTTTAAATATGTTTCTAAAATGTATATCCCTATTCCCTATTAGATCTAGCAAATGTTAAAATGACACTGCGCCTTTTATGTAAAGGTATAGTGTGTCCGGTCTGTAATGTAAATAATATGGGGTCTTTATCCTTACGCTGCCGGACAAACTATAACACTGTTTGGGTAGAGATGACGACGGAAGAAAAAGGTATTCATACCTTAATATAAGCAACACTACCTTTATAATATTATGCAAAATTGAACCCTATCATTTTGAAATAAAGTTCAAATAATTGAAGGATATACATCCTCTCTCCCTCTGCCTTATAAAAGCGATTAAAGTTGAAACATCTGGTGATGAATAGCAACCATACATTAAAACGTATCAAACTGTATATTGTTTAAAAAAAAACACATGAAATACTTACACCAACATTTTTATGCCTTATTCTTTCAGGGAACAGTAGATCTAAGTCACTGCCCGTAGCGCCATACACTTGCGTATCTCTCTGCGAATGCCCCTGGAATCTATAAAACACGTATTATTTGTGTTGCCTTTATTTTTAATTTATAAGTCAAATTGATTCTTCGAGATTTTATATCTAAATATTTATTTTTTATAGTTTGCGAATTTTACCATGATAATGATAAATCAACCAACAAAGTTGTGATCACTAAAACAAAAGAAAAAAATAGTGAATTGGAAGTGGAATACATTCTACTAATGAAAATTAACTGCCGCTAAAGGAAAAAATAAAATAAAAGGAAATATCATACCTCATCTCACGTCTATGTTGCAAATCAAACGTTTGAGCAAGGGCAAAGTAAGAGTAATCAATGCTAGCGTAAGTGATAAGGAACGGCATGGTCACGATGGGTGCAAGCTTGTTGATGTCGCCTATTATGATGAAGGTGATGGTCACTATCGCTACTACGACCATTGAGTATATGGGAACCTTATTGGGACCTCTCTGTAAAACGGAAAGGATGAGAAATTATATATGTGTGTGATAAATATATGGTAGATTTGCTGGACTTAGAATGTCTTATTAAGTTGGGTTAAGTATATGAAGCATTTTTAGTGGTACAGTTTTACTGTAAGGGAGATCGCGCATTGCTACTGTAGAGATACAGTCGCGATTCGGTAGCAACACGGTCGCGCTACTGTCGCCATACAGTCGCTCGTCATATACCCGTATATCAGTGGCGGTGGGTAAAAACATTCTTAGGCAAGCCGGTGCTGATATTGGCTTAAAACTTCTTCATGAGCTGTAGGAAAACTGCTCAGGCACCAGAAACTTAGACAAGCCGTCGAGAATCGTGTAAAGGTATGCGTCGACAAGAGGCTGCCGCGACCCGGCAGTCGCTGCCCGGCAGTCACTGCCCGGCAGTCGCCCTACTGCTTTATAGGGATTTGTATGACACACCGTCCGCAGCAGGCGGCTGAGCGGCGCGGCCGTGGTCGCGCGACCTCGGCAGCGCCGCCGAGCCGCTCCCGTAGCAGTACGGCAGCGCTGCTCGCTCGCAGCGGTCGCAAAAATGGTGTCTTTTAACAGTTTTAACGAAGAAAACGACGAGTATTTAGTGGAGCTTATTGCTAAACATCCAGCGCTTTATGATTTTCGATTGAAAGCTTCTACTCCTCTTTGATGAAAGTAAAATCATCATTATTTCATCATCTTATTCTTCGTCTTTAAATTGTCAAACATCATTATTTTTAATAATACGCAACCGAATCGCACAACTGCTAGCACTGACTCGTATGTGACTACTGCGCGTGGCAGTCGGCAGCCGCCGCCCGGTCGCGCCTATCCGAATGCTTACGGCGGCGCTGCCCAGCAGTCACGTTCGGCGGCGGCGGTCGGTCGCGGCGGTCGGGTCGCGGCAGCGTCTTGCCGAATGCTATCTTAACGTGTTCAATGGACGCGCCGCCGCTGCCGTATATTCCCGTATCTAACGTCCAACAGTAACGCGACCGTTTTGCTGCAGCATCGGGACTGTATCACTACAAAAAGTAGCAATGCGTGACCTCCCTAACTTATTAGCGGACAGGAGGTAAAACATTGTTACAAAAAGTCTTTCGATACAAATACACATCAAAGTAGCTGTTAAGTTTTCATTGTCAGATGTTATATCTTAACTATTGAAATGACAAAAGTTGCTAGAGACAATTACTAGTTGTTCTGTGAACCGTAGACTTCGGAGCATTCCCCCCCTTTACCCCTCCCTCGAAACTTTTTTTTTACAACAACGTCTAAGGAAGCGTGGGTTTGACCTTTTACCCGAAAATGATTGAAATCCGTCCATAAATAACGCGACAGCAAACTTCACCCCTTTTCCCCCCAATCAAAAAAATGTCTTGAAAATTTTTGGCAGATAGATCAAGCAACGTACATGCCAAGTTTCATCGAAATCGGATGAAAAATGCGACCTCTAGGCCGACACTCACCAACCAACCAATACACACACATTAATCTGCCAAATCGTCGTACCAGTGAGAGACCCCAGACCCAACACGCACCCGCGCGCCCGTGCGGCCTCTCCTTGCGAATTAAAACGGAGATTATTCACGGTCCAGCAAATCAATAGTACAAAAGATGATTCGATAAATACTGCAAATAACAAATAATAAAATAATACTCACTCCATGCCCGAGGGTCTCAAGCCCCGGTATAACCTTTTCATTTGCAATGCTTTGAAGAACCCTAGGGGTTCCGTACATGGCTCCTAAACACGAGCTCATGGAGCTGACATACAACCCTGCTAGGAGCAGGACAGTGATAGCAGAGATGTCAGTGGCTATGGAGAAGTTTGTGAGCAACGCTTCCCTGCTCACGGTGGCGGCTAGGGTTATGACGAACATCAGGTATAGGATCGTGCTGGAAATACGTACAAATATTAGAAGTCTACACCTATGAAAATGTGACACTTTAAAAGTCTTCCTTCAACCGTGTTATCTTTATGGTATGAGCATTCAGTTTCGATAATAGTAGGAAGATTATTGTCGAGACAGCGAAATCGCAACAATATTTTTAACTTTTTAATTAGCCATAAACTATGCGTTGCACCGCCTCATGTTTAACCAGCAAAGAAAACCAATTTTTTTTGAATATCCTACTTTTACAGTTAATTATATTTAACTATGATTAAATAAATTGCAGATTGCCGTAGTACGGCATATACAGGGTGTAACAAAAATACTGGTGATCCATTTAAGGGCATAATAGGTATCGTATTTCGTAATACGATACCTAAGAAAAAATGTATGGGACACGTTCGTCACAGCTGACCAACCTTCCATACAAAACCAAATTTTTTTTTGTGAGATTTTTTTTTTCTTACATTTTCATAATTAAAATACGATAGCAATTATGCCCTTAAAAGAATCACCAGTATTTTTGTTACACCTTGTATATAAATGTTAAGTGGGGTAAGATAAACACAGGGGTATGTTATTTATGTGGAACATTATACAATATTTCCATACTGTGCCTGTTTCCCAGGGAACTACAACTACATTTCCTACTAAACTATATTTCCTATTCCGCCTGATGGAATCTACCAAAACAGGTCGTCAGGTAAGTACTGCCAACAATGTGGAATACAGGGCTCGGAAACCGGAATTTGCGCCATAGTACAACCCGTTTTTTTTCGTTCTTTCGTTACTGTTTCATATTTAATCGAAAAATCCTATAATATAAAACTGAAAGCCTAAATACAATATTGGGTTTCACCATAGAGAAATAATAAGCCTTATAGAGTTCTCACTCCATACAACTGGTTATTAGCCAGCAAGCTTGACATTTTGAAGGCTAGACGACTAAGGGGTTGAGGGAAGAGCGGGCAGGGGGCGTGAATACCAAGGTTTTACAACGGGTGCCCTAATCACACCCCCTGCCCGCTCCTCCCTCAACCCCTTAGTCGTCTAGCCTTCAAAATGTCAAGCTTGCGGGCTAATAACCAGTTGTATGGAGTGAGAACTCTAAGGCTTATTATTTCTCTATGGTTTCACATAAAAATCTTAAAATAATTAAATATATTGTGTTATTTTGGGGTTTTTTGCTTTAACCAGTTACGAGCTCATGGAATAACTTACCCTGTGCCGATAGCTGCCAATGAACCATTGGGAATGTTCATGGAAGGGTTTTTCAAGTCCCCGCTCATGTTGATACCAGCCAGAATGCCAGTGATAGTCGGGAAGAACACTCCGAAGCACTTGAACCAGGTGTAGTCCTTGTAGTCTGGCCACATGTTGTGGGATATTGTACTATTAAACCATCCATTAAAACCAGGTACATCTGCAAATAGTAAGTGGTACTTAAATAACATCTAAGTATCAGAAAAATCTACATTTAAATGATCATCCTCGTAGCCTTCTTCCGGCTTTTACCGCGGCTCCAACGAGCCTGGAGTCCGCTTGGCAACTTAATCCTACGAATTGTCGTAGGCATTCTAATTTTTTCGAATGTGACTGCCATCTGACCTTTCGACCCAGAGAGGAAACTAGGCCTTACTGGAATTAGGTCTGGTTTCCTCATGATGTTTTCCTTCGCTGTAAGGCGACTGGTAAATAGCAAAAGAAATTTCGTACATAAGTTCCGAAAAATTCAATTCGAGCTGGGTTTTGAACCCTACTGCCATCCTACCAGCGCTTCCTCTAGATTCTAAGATGAATCTTTAATTAAAACTCAATTTTGAACACTTACAATGCTGCTTAAAATGTTCTTGTCAGTAAAATATTAGCATAGAACTTAGAACTATACTAACCAGTGTGAGCTGTAAAAGAACCAACAAAGAAGTCCATGGCAGCCATTAGAATGATCAATAGTAGTACAAACTGCAGCTTTATAACCCACTTGACGCCCGCAATATTTATCGTGCCCAACAGCAGCACCGCAGCAATAGCAAACCCACGCGCGGCCCACGTCTCTTCAGTTCCGAACAACTTGGCCATTGATTCTCCGAAACCAAACACATTTAACGCGCAACCTACAGCCTGAAAAATGTTTTGTTGGGTTGAATAAAGTAATAAACATTCAGTAGTAAAAACCAAAAACAATGTATTACAATACTGTCATAAAGTACAAAATTATTGTCATTAGCCAGGCGCAGGGAAATTACCGCGCGAGGCAGCTCGGCTTCTGTGGACGTGCCTCGCGGCCGCGAGTGCGTTTTCCTCGCGAGGCGGTGCTCCAGGTGTAAACACGGCTGTTAGCATAGATCTGTGGCCCATTTGGCAGATACCTCTTAGTCAGTAATTGATTCATGTAAATATTAAATCAAGTAACATGTGTGACAGCTTATATAAACCTCTCAGAGCCTAAGCACACTGAGTTTTTTTACGGCGCGTTCATAGCGATACGAACGCGCTTTGACAGCGCGTTTTATAGACTACCGAGGTTTCTCTCCGGTGTGGGTGCAGAGACACAGACAACAGCGCGTTCATAAAAACACAGTGTGCACAGGCCATCAAAAGGATCAAAATAAATTAATTTAACATGATTATTTTACAAATGTACCTGTCCAAAACAGTACACAATTCCCAATGCACCTCCCATCCTAGAGCCCAGTGTGTGAGCAAGCAAGAAATATACTCCTCCACTTTCTATCCGGCACCTCTCACAAATACCAACTGCTGACAACACTGAGATCAGGGCCACAAACACTGAAAATAATACATGTTTTGATCAATATTGGAAATTATATTACATTTGGGGAGATAAAAAATTGCTTTTGATATTAAATAATTAGGCTGTGAACCTAGTAATATGAGCCTAACATTAGTTTATAAAAAAACAGTAGACACAAATACAAGTTCAAGTCAATTTTGGTTGCCTATCTATACCTCACCAAAATCTCTCTTCCATAATTTCATATTTGGATTTGGTAGAGAAAGTTACTTAATGTAGCCTATGAAATTAGCTCTACAAATGTATTAAGGTAGAATTCATAATTAAGTTGAGTAATTTGACAGGACTATACATATAATTGCAAACAGCTTTGTATGCCAGGAGCTACGAGCTGTCAGATTACTCCAGTCAATTATGAATTCTACTTTAGTTAGTACCTAAATTAAATAGAATAGAATAGTTACCTGTGAAAAACACAATTAGAATGGCATTAACTAAGCCTGCTTGAGCTACTATCCAGCCAGACCGCAAAAATACAATTACTCCAAAAATGTTTATAAGGCATGATGTGAACACCCCGTCCCAGGTGCCAAAGAGAACCGGTTGTGATATGAAGAAGTTGGACTTCCACCATGGTACATCGCCCTGTCAAAGAAAAATTATCAATAAACAAATGACTATAAATATGACCCTGCAGGTAAAAATATTACAGAGGGCCTGTACTACTAAAATCAGAAGTGTTTTTTTTAGAATCTTTGTTGTTTTATAAAAAACAAGGAGTTTTGTCATGAGTTGACTATGACACTCCCATAAGCACAGACTGGTTACATACTACTACTGACTAAATTCTAGCTTCGTCTGACAAAGGCGAGGCCAGAATGCTAATACAAGCTCCTATATTCATAGGATATAAAAGCAAAAATTTTAACTTAAAGCGCAGAATAGTGTTACAATTAAAAATACCAGTATGTATACACATACAGTCAAAAAAGAAATAAAAAAATATTGGTCTATGAATATGTGCCATTACATTTAAGGTTACCAATTGCTTTGTTATATTTGTGTAAAAAGTAGGGTATAATTTTAAAAACGAACTATTTGAACAAAATGTAAAACTTCTCTAGTGATATGTTCATTCACCTTCAAATATATCCGAGCGGTCAAGGTGGTCATAAATATCTGAACAACACCTCTATTGTCAAGGCCATAAAGTGCATGTTCAGATATTTTTGAGTACCTTGGCCGCTCCGATATATTTGATGGCGACTGTACAATACAATTATAACAATATTTTATGCTCATAATAGCTTAGAATCTGGATACGATTACACTAATATTCAATATCTAATCTTAACTCTTAGTGTTTGGCTTAACAAAGAAAGTAGTTTCCAAAAAATGTTTCACCTAACACATTGTTATATTGAATGAGTAACTAATTACTCATTACCTGAATGTCTGCAAATATTTCGTTAGCCCCGGAGGCTTGGTGACCGCCTGTTCCATATTGTGATTCATTGCCTAGGTCCACGAAGCCACCTGATTGTCTTCTCATTCGAGCCCTATCAAAGCCTGCGTCATCACTGCGAAAACTATCTATATCTAATTCGTTTCTTCTGCCTCGACTATTGGGCTCCATCTTAAAATACACAATTCATTCGAAATACTAAATAATATTTGTTTATCTCGCGCTACTTTGCATAAACATCCTGCAAATTTCGATACGTGAACTCCGACTGTCAATTTGTCAAATTTAACAACTGACAGTTATGACAGCTGCTAAAGTTGCTAGGAGAAATAAAGAAAACCGGCCAAGTGCGAGTCGGGCTCGCGCACGAAAGGTTCCGTATTATTATCTATAAAAGCATTTTTATTTTATTTTATTTTTTAGTATTTGTTGTTATAGCGACAAAAGAAACACATCATCTCTGAAAATTTCATTTGTCTAAAGGCCTCTACAAACGCAAAGGACTAGTCACCTGGGGCCAGTTTTATAAAGCTACAAGTTACAATTTACAAGCGGAAGTCTCTTTCTAACACATAGGGTTAGAAAGAGAGTTCCGCTTGTAAATTGTAACTAGTAGCTTTATAATACTTGCCTCTGGAACTTTTTATAAAGGGAAGATAAAAGAGTTTGACGTTAATAACGGGACATGGTCTACGTACATAGAACATATTACTTTATTATAGACAGCCTACACTACAGTACTGGATGTAGAATTTTGAATTTTTGAATCACGGTTCATGAGATTACAGCATAGGTTCCCAAACTTTTTTGACCATCCGCCCACTTAGGGTCACCACATACCTAGCGCTTTTTGTCGGAAATTTGTCTATGGTAGCGGAAAATTGTCTATGGTAGCAGATTTCTTGTATGGAAGCCATAGACAAATTTCCGCTACCATAGACAAATTAAGCATTTTGTCTATGAATTTCCGCTACTTCCGCTAATTCCGCGAGGAAAACCGCTAGGTATGTGGTGACCCTTAGCAGGAAAAAATGTTTCATTGCCCCCAATACAAAAAAGGGGCAAGAGCGAGTCGGACTCGCGCCCTAAGGGTTCTGTTCGTACATTATTATAAATATAACAATGGCTTTTTTCTTAAGTCCGACTCACGTTTGACTGTTTAACTTGTCTTAGGTTTTCCTGTTGTCTAAAGGCAAAAAATTCTGTATTTTTTCCAAATTTTAGGTCCACTATTTTCAGAAACAAAACCGTTCTCAATATAGTCGGGTAAAAAGATAATATGGCAAATAATAACCTTTTTAGGGTTCCGTAGTCAAATAATAGGAACCTTTATAGTTTCGCCATGTCCGTCTGTCTGTCTGTCCGCGGCTTAGCTCAGCGGTAGTTAAGTAGCTGTTACGCCTTCCTAAATCGTGTCCTAACGACAAGGACGCCGCAATACGTTAGACACGTTAAGCAATATCTCCAAACGTGTCTAAAGTATTGCAGCGTCCTTGTCGTTAGGACCCGATTTAAGAAGGTGTAACAACTACTTTAGCACTAGAAAGCTAAAATTAGGTATGTAACAAAGTAGTCAATTGGAATAAAAACTAGAAAAAAAAATTACGCTCCAATCTATCGTGTGGGGTATCTTAGGATAGGTCTTTATAAATAATAGAGATCTAAAACAACGAATGGTTTCGTAAATAACAGCTCCGATATTTAAAACTGGGCATTCCCCCTATCTAATTGACTGAGGAGCCGAGCGTAGCGAGGCGACGAACGTCTCCGTTTTCACTGGTACGACGATTTGGCAGATTGATGTGTGTGTATTGGGGGGTAAGGGGGGAACGGTAATAACATCTTAACCGGCCCAAATGTCAACCTCTCCTGCTCGCGTTAGTGGTTCGTATGAATAGCTAGCGGCGATGGTTATCAAACCATCGCGGTGCCCCCTGCTAGATAACAAACGAGGCTCTGGCGACCGAGCAGATGGCGGTATAACCATCATACACCTGACTGGGCAACCAGTCGGAAGAGGCTACAGCGGCCTGAAGGCTCAAATATCCTTCAAAATGTCTGGTGCAGAAAGCAAGGGGAAACTACTGCACTATTTTCCCAAGAAAACCACATAATGCAAAGTTCCGATAACAGATGTGTGATGTCATGCGATCCGACTGACCCTCGGCGCCATTGTGATTCCGGGTCGCATGGTGGGAAATATGCTACCGGCCACTTGACTGCGGACCACCAGACAGCAAGTGGAAATCATGCTACTGGTCAGGGTACAGAAAAGAAAAAGGCTCCATTACGTAAACAACTTCGCATTGGGACATGGAATGTCAGAGGACTCTTCGGACATATTATGCGGTCTAGAACGCATGAAGTTGAGAAGCACATCATTCTGGGCCGTATGAATGGCAAACGTGCTCGCGGTGGGGCACGGATGAGATGGTCCAACGCTGCAAAAAGGTCGGCTGGTGGCAGCCTTAACCGTGCAGTTCACATGGCCTATGACCGCACGTTATGGAAACGAGCTACATGTGGTCGCGATCCTCAGCAATGAGGGAACGAGAAAGAAGAAGAGTGTGTGTATTGGTTGGTTGGTTGGTCAGTGTCGGTCTAGAGGTCGCATTTTTCATCCGATTTCGATGAAACTTGGCATGTACGTTCCTTGATTTATTTGCCAAAAATTGTCGAGCCATTTTTTTGATTGGGGGGAAAATGAGGGGGAAAAGGGGGGAAGTTTTCTGTCGCGTTATTTATGTTCTCCGAAGTCTACGGTTCACAGAACCACTAGTATAATAATAGGTTAGTTAGGTTTCGTTACGTAATCAATAATTATGCTCTAGGAAAATGTCACACAAATACAAATAAGAGCCAGTTTTTTAAAAGTCTACTCCGTGTGTTATTTAAAGCACGAAGGAAATCGTTCCATAGAAAAGTAAAAAAACACTTTTCATATTTTTTTTTGTTCAAAACTACGTATAGTATAGTACTTACTAATGACAAGGCACATTGTCAGAAAAAAATCAACCCCAAAAGCAATTAAGGCACAAGATTGTACCATTCTGCCACGGCCTTTGAACTTTTGAAGTCAACTGGAAGTGGCTGAAAGTAGTCAATAGTTTTGATGAGTAAGTCAGTGAGTTAGTCAGTCAGTCGTAAAAATGGTGATTTTCGGATGTCAATATCTCGTGAACGGTTAGAGGTTTTTAACTGAAATTCAGGATCAAAATTAGAACTGTACAGATCAAGTAGATTTCAATTTATTGAGGGGTCGAAAATGGCCTCAAACGGTTCATGTAAATATACCCACCGGCTGGTGTATCGCCTCTTTGCTCTGCGAACTTGGTTGACACACTGACATTCTTTAGATGGAACTGGTTACGTTATAAAAATATTAGAGGAAGTATCTCATATTACGACATTTCTCTTTCCGGACAGACTCTACAAGACCCAGGTTGGGTAAACTAGCTTTATATTATTTAAATTCTAAGAACCAGTCATCAGCTGAGAGATCATGACACAAGGAAATTAATAAAATACAATGTTCCTAGTTTTCCTGGTGCACAGCTGTGATGTAGCCAAGTATTAACAAATAGGCACTTGAGCTTTATTCCCTGACCATTCTTACCTGCATGAAAACCGCTGACGACCCTATATATGTTGGTTGGTACTTATATGACTTACATGGAATAAAATACGCAAATACACACACTTGAATAACCCCCATTTAAGTGTGTGTATTAAAGGACAAAATAAGAAAAAAAAGTATTTAGGTACTTTTGCCACACATACGTTCTCTAACTAGGTAACGATAACTTGCGATAAATCAAGAAACGGCTCAACTGTTTTTAAGCCTCATTTTCACGATATTTTGGATCCACGTTTCAAAGGGTGAGGAGGCAAATATTTTAACAAAAAAATGTTTTTAAGCCCCGTATCATTTTTGCAAAAAATATCCACAGCCATAGTTAGTACAGTCAGCAGCAGAAGTAGCTAAGCGGGTATGGTGTTCAAAATGAGCTGGACACGAATTTATTGGTAAGAGAATATGAACGTGTGTAGGTCATTTTGAACACCCCACCTGCTTAGCTACTTCTGCTGCTGACTCTACCTACCATAAACACCATGTAGATACTCTAAACAAAAGGGTCGGAGCGAAAAGAAACCTGTTCACCCCTATTTTACATATTCGGGAGGTAAGGTAGTAATTTTTTTAAATGTCAGAATTTTACTAGGGATTTCTACCTATAATTTCAACATCTTAAAAAAATCTTACTATGTCTTAAATGTTTTTTACCAGGTAAGTTTGGCATTCTGTTGGTGTGATTAATATACATACTTACTCATACCAAATTTCAGTTTTCTAGTAGGTACTAGTGTGCACTGAGCTAAAACGGCTATTAGACATTGCAACCTGCAGGGCCCAATCTTTTGTGTACCCTGCCTTTCCCTCCCCCTCCTTCTAGTGCTGGAGCCCCGCATACAACAAATTTATCAAAAAAATTACCGTTTTTCCTCCATATAGCGTTGTAGAGCCCGTCTCGGAGATCACGAAAACATAAGTCTTAAAGGTCTTAAATGGCCACAAGTAGGTATGGCGTCAAGTTGAAAATACAATTTTTTGGCCTAAATTTATCAACGAGCCGGACGCTCTAAATTTTGACACATGATTTAGCCTGCATCAAGTAGCCTACATACCAATTTTAAGACCATTCTGGTGGGCGCATAAGATTTTAAGACCAATTGAAGTTACAATTTTTTGGCCTAAATTTATCAACGAGCCGGACGCTTCAAATTTTGACAGTAGTTAAAGGACCCAGTCAACAAACCAAATCCCAATTTTAAGACCGTTCTGGTGGGCGCATAAGATTTTAAGACCATTTTAAGAAATAGTCGATTTCATAGAAAAGATATCAAATTATTGTAAATTCGCTTTAAAAATCAATTAACTGTCACAAACACAACTGCATATTCATATTTAAGTGTCTCGTAACAAAAAAGGCCGTAAAAGTATACCGCAATAACTCAAAAACTGGAGAAATTCGTCTTAGCAGTACTTTAGTCACGGAGGTCTTAAATCACGAAAAATATTGTTCATTTTAAACTTAATGGCACAAAATATGATTTAAAAAGCCAGACGTAATGCCTATAGGCATTTTCTACCAGTCGCTCATAACTTTAAACTGATAAGCGTCAAGTTAGATGCATTGACAATATATTACTGACAGTATAAAATACATAAATTTATTTTAAATTCTACCGTTCCAAATGTTGATTAACGGTTTAGCCCATTTCAAATAACCTACATACCCATTTTAAGACAAATCTGGTAGGCGCATAAGATTTTAAGACCAGTTGAAATTGCAATTTTTCGGCCTAAATTTATCAACGAGCCGGACGCTCCTAATTTTTACAGTTGTTAAAGGACCCATTCAACAAACCGAATCCCAATTTTACGACTATTCTGGTGGGCGCATAAGATTTTAAGACCATTTTAAGAAATAGACGATTTCATAGAAAAAAGAGCAAATATTGTAAATTGTGAGTGACTGTTAGAAAACGCCTATAAGCATTACGTCCGATTTTTGTAACGAGATTTGTACCATTAAGTTAAAAATGAAAAATGAATTTTGTGATTCAAAACACCCTGACTTAAGTACAAAATACCCTGACTTAAGCACTGCTATGACGAATTTTCCAATTTTTAGACTTATGTAGTATACTTTTACGGCATATCTAACTATGAGACCCTTGAATATGAATATGCCGTTATGTTAAACCATTTAAATGAATTTTTGAACCGAATTTAAAGCTATTTGCTATTTTTCATATGGAATCTATCACTTCTTAAAATGGTCTTAAAATCTAGTGCGCCTAGTAATAATATTATGAGCCATTAAGTTTAAAATGAATAATAATTTTAGTGATTTAAGACCCCCGTGACTAAAGTACTGCTATGACGAATTTCTCCAATTTTCGACTTATTGCGGTATACTTTTACGGCATTTTAGTTACGAGACACTTAAATATTAATATGCAGTTTGTGTTTCTGCCAGTTAAATAATGTTTAAAGCGAATTTACAATATTTGCTCTTTTTTCTATGAAATCGTCTATTTCTTAAAATGGTCTTAAAATCTTATGCGCCCACCAGGATAGTTTTAAAATTGGGATTCGGTTTGTTTAATGGGTCCTTTAACAACTGTAAAAATTAGGAGCGTCCGGCTCGTTGATAAATTTAGGCCGAAAAATTGCAATTTCACCTGGTCTTAAAATCTTATGCGCCTACCGGATTTGTCTTAAAATGGGTATGTAGGTTATTTGAAATGGGCTAAACCGTTAATCAACATTTGGAACGGTAGAATTTAAAATAAATTTATGTATTTTATACTGTCAGTAATATATTGTCAATGCATCTAACTTGACGCTTATCAGTTTAAAGTTATGAGCGACTGGTAGAAAATGCCTATAGGCATTACGTCTGGCTTTTTAAATCATATTTTGTGCCATTAAGTTTAAAATGAACAATATTTTTCGTGATTTAAGACCTGCGTGACTAAAGTACTGCTAAGACGAATTTCTCCAGTTTTTGAGTTATTGCGGTATACTTTTACGACCTTTTTTGTTACGAGACACTTAAATATGAATATGCAGTTGTGTTTGTGACAGTTAATTGATTTTTAAAGCGAATTTACAATAATTTGATATCTTTTCTATGAAATCGACTATTTCTTAAAATGGTCTTAAAATCGTATGCGCCCACCAGAACGGTCTTAAAATTGGGATTTGGTTTGTTGACTGGGTCCTTTAACTACTGTCAAAATTTGAAGCGTCCGGCTCGTTGATAAATTTAGGCCAAAAAATTGTAACTTCAACTGGTCTTAAAATCTTATGCGCCCACCAGAATGGTCTTAAAATTGGTATGTAGGCTACTTGATGCGGGCTAAATCATGTGTCAAAATTTGGAGCGTCCGGCTCGTTGATAAATTTAGGCCAAAAAATTGTATTTTCAACTTGACGCCATACCTACTTGTGGCCATTTAAGACCTTTAAGACTTATGTTTTCGTGATCTCCGAGACGGGCTCTACAACGCTATATGGAAGAAAAACGGTAATTTTTTTGATAAATTTATTGTATGCGCGGCTCCAGCACTATTCAGCTCCCTACGGGCCCTACCTCTAATTACACCTTCCAAGTTCCAACCTGACAGATTGGGCCCTGCAGGTTACAATGTCTAATACCCGCATAAGACGACGTGTCAAAACTACGGAACCCTAAAAGGTGCCTAAGAAAGAATGAGTGAATAAAAAAATTGAACTCATAAAGAAAAAAAGAATTAAGGTAGCAAATTTAAAAACGCCGAGATTGCCTCTGATTCTGTTATGAACTTAGAACTTTAATTAAACCAACCGGAGTGGCCATTGACAGGCGTTCCCCTCTGCCGAAAATATGTGACCAGTGGCCATACTCATTGTTGGACTGACGTTTATTTGACGTGGCTATTTTGACGTTTGATTTGACGTTTGATTTGACGATGACAGACATGGCCGCTCCGGTTGGTTGAAAAGTCAAAGGTTATGAAGATGACATAAAAAGTAGCTAAGAACCTAAAAGCGGTATTAGACATTGCAACCTGCAGGGCCCAATCTGTCACGTTGGAAGGTGTAATTAAAGGTAGGGCCCGTAGGGAGCTGAAGGAGGGGAAGGGAGAGGCAGGGTACACAACAGATTGGGCCCTGCAGTTTGCAATGTCTAATAGCCGTTTAAGTAGTGAAATTTTTATTGCATAAAAGCGGTATTACACATTGCAACCTGCAGGGCCCAATCTGTTGTGTACCCTGCCTCTTCCTACCCCTCCTTCAGCTCCCTACGGGCCCTACCTTCAATTACACCTTCCAACCTGACAGATTGGGCCCTGCAGGTTGCAATGTGTAATACCGCTTTAACATAGAAGCCATAAAAGGATAGCTAGAGATTACTAAAACTGGTGCACGTACACCATGAACAAATTAAAATGAACTTAGAGATTTTTTGGTGATCACTGTGATCGCTGTTTTATGTAAAAATACAGTTACAATAATGTTTACTTATACTGTACCAACTAATTATCTTCAGTAGAATCTGTTTATTATGACTCTGCATACAATGACCAACTGCCATATACTTATGACATATTTGTTGTAAAGTCGACGTCAAAAATATGTTTACACGTTTGCACCTTTCTCCTTTGTAATAAGAAGAAGACCCAAAAGTGTAAACATATTTTTGACGTCGACTGTACAAAGTTTGGTTTTCATAGAAAATTCATTAGGTATTGAATAAACCGGATATACTGACATAAAGCGCTGGTAGCCTTGTGGTAAGACGACTTTCAATCCGGAGGTCTCGGGTATGTACGGGATATCATTTGATATTTACTAGTTGCTTTTCGGTTAAGGAAAACATCGTAAGGAAACCGGACCTAATCCCAAAAAGGCCTAGTTTTCCCTGTGGGTTGGAAGGTCAGATGGCTGTCGCTTTCGTTAAAAAACTAGTGTCTACGCCAATTCATGGGATTAGGTTGTCAAACGGACCCCAAGCCGGGACAAACGATAGGAGGAAGAGAGATACTGACATAAATGTCTCCACTTATATTGACATGTCGGTTATTATGACTTATTGTTGAGAAATTATGAGAACTATGTCCGGTTACACTGACACTTCCCTTCATTTATGTTAGTTTTGTGACCCTTTTCACTACTTCTCTTGTGACGAATTCGGGTAGACGTGTCTGACGCGCATTACATTTTGTTTTGATTACTATTCATTCATTTATTCAGTTCGACACTGAATGACTGAATGTATTAACATTACGCATTGCCAGAGAGCTTTTAAAATCACCAAAAGTCAAAATAATTTCATTAGGGTTCCGTACCTCAAAAGGAAAAAACGGAACCCTTATAGGATCACTTTGTTGTCCGTCTGTCTGTCTGTCAAGACCATTTTTTCTGATTGTTTTGTATTACGTCCGGTAAAACGGCTATTAGACATTGCAACCTGCAGGGCTCAATCTGTTGTGTACCCTGCCTCTTCCTGCCCCTCCTTCAGCTCCCTACGGACTCTACCTTTAATTACACCTTCCAACCTGACAGATTGGGCCCTGCAGGTTGCAATGTCTAATACCGCTTTAAGTCCGGTTAGTATGACTTGTTTTGCATTTCCCTTCGATGTCATTATAAGCGGATGCTACTGTACGTAAATACTAAAGAAGATGTATACAGGGTGATTCAGGAGACGTGAGCAAGAACAACCCTACCGCCGTCATGTTTAAGTGAAATAACAACGAATTTTTATTTTTTGTTGCGTAGAAATTTTGTTCTCTGTAATCATGGCCACCCCAAAAAAAATGCGCTAATTACACTAATACTGGTATCAAACAATAGCTTGTTATTGACTGAATCCGCAGTATTAATCCTGCTCACGTCTACTGAATCAACCTGTATAATCTGAAACGACAAATGTAACATGCGAAAATAATAATTATAAAAGCTTTTATTTGAATATGAGTTTAGTTTAGTTATTTTAATTTAATTTTTGTTACGTGTTTATTATAGCATTTTTACCACAAAGCTCTTAGATTAAACTCCCCGCTTCAAATGTAAGTAATATTAAAGTGAAATTTACTGGAAAAGTTGCGCCGGGCACTTTTATTCCATTGTGTTAAAGATGTTTTTCTCCTCGATCAGCAGAAGTTTCGCGACTTGTCCGACATTCTTTTCAGACATGTGATAAGAGAAAGTCGTTTCTTTTATTACTTGGTGTCGAACAGTTTAGCCAAATTTTACTAAGTAATGTACTTATATGAAATTAAAAGTGTAAACTTAAGCGTCATTTTCAAAATGTAGTTAGTACTTACTTATACATATATTCGACCATAATTAAAATCCATTTTGGTCAGGGTTGCATATGTTGTCTTAGGTCCAATAAATTGAATAGATTCAGTCAGTTTTTTTCATACCCTGACGGTGGCAAACAAGCATACGGCCCGCCTGAAGGCACTTTTATTCCATTGTGTTAAAGATGTTTTTCTCCTCGATCAGCAGAAGTTTCGCGACTTGTCCGACATTCTTTTCAGACATGTGATAAGAGAAAGTCGTTTCTTTTATTACTTGGTGTCGAACAGTTTAGCCAAATTTTACTAAGTAATGTACTTATATGAAATTAAAAGTGTAAACTTAAGCGTCATTTTCAAAATGTAGTTAGTACTTACTTATACATATATTCGACCATAATTAAAATCCATTTTGGTCAGAGTTGCATATGTTGTCTTAGGTCCAATAAATTGAATAGATTCAGTCAGTTTTTTTCATACCCTGACGGTGGCAAACAAGCATACGGCCCGCCTGAAGGTAAGCAGCTACCATAGCCTATGGACGCCTGCAACTCCAGAGGGGTCACATGCGCGTTGCCGAGTCAGTATCTAAAAACTTATCAAAAACTTTTAATTGAGTATGTGAATTGTTAAGCATTGTTTAGACAAGCGAAAAGAAGGTTAAATACAAGTTTGATATTTCACCCGAACTCGTAAATTCCTGAGCGGCTTTTGGATGCTATCTTAATCGCCGCGGTAGATGTATTTACGTCGCAATAAGTTATCAGGAGCCTAATTACGGCCGCGAAACCACCTGTCCGCTATCGTCTGTCTGTACATAGGCCTTCGCATATACTTCCGTGCGTCTTACG
Source organism: Pammene fasciana (assembly GCA_911728535.1). Taxonomy (NCBI): domain Eukaryota; kingdom Metazoa; phylum Arthropoda; class Insecta; order Lepidoptera; family Tortricidae; genus Pammene; species Pammene fasciana. Next base: position 11,205,408 of record OU452276.1, on the reverse strand, counting down.
CGCGGGCCCTCCCCCGAGGTGCGATTGGTCGGTGCGGGAGGTGCGCGCGCACCGGCCCTCCTCGCTGTCTGGAGCGATGTTCGGACTCCGGAGGAGCCGGTCGCGGCCGCGATGTGTCGCCGACAGTGCTGTCGCGATCCCATCGCATCCCAACGCGGGCCAGACGCTCCGCACAGTCCGCAGAGAACGTGCGCTCAACATACAAAAACTTATTCACAACTAACTAGACATTTACTTATGAAGTTGTAGAGATTTTATTAATAATAGTCCTAAAAGTTAAAGTAGTTTTTAAAAGTTTGAAACTTTTGCGGCCGATTCAATTCAAACTTTTGAAAGTAGTAGTAGTGAACTATCTGGCACTTGGTGATGTGAAATGGGTTGGCATCGCAAGCAGGTCCGCACGCTGCCGCGGCCGCTGGTGAGCTGGTGCGCCTGGGCATGCGCGCTGCTCGCCGCCGCCACGAGTGCTTACGCAGATGTCGACACTTCCACAGGCCTGGGAGACAACACACTGACTAATTCAGGTATTTTCATGCACTAGTTAGATACACTTTTGCGAACTTTTTGGAGCCGATTGAAAATAAGTAAACATTTTTAGAAGTTTGAAGATTTTTATGGTAAAAGTTGTAATCATTGCCTACCACTTGATTATTAATTACACTTGTTGACTTCATAAGTAGCAAATAGGGTAAATAAAATTGAACAGCTTGAATAAGAACCTGTCTGCAAATGAGTTTGAATTTCTAGTCAAACGAACTGGAGATGACCTAATTGTAATTCAAGCTGTGTTGTTAAACAAAGCGAGGGGTACAAAAGAAGATCAATGGACAAATGCCAAATCTTCATTCTACGAGTCTTTGAGCTAAATAGGTATAGGTGTGTATAGGTAGAGTTGCCGCTTTTGGGTGGTAAGCTATGTAGGTACCTACTAAGGGCCGGTTGCACCAAACCGTCTGTTAACGTACACATCATAGATAAAAAATCTTGTATGAAAAGTTTGACAGTTTTCTATGGGATGACAGCTCCGTCGCCATAGTTAACGTTAATGAGTCCGTTAATTGTGCGTGGTGCAACCTACCCTTAATGTAAAAAACTTGGATGGAGCATGATAATTGAGAGATTTAAAATATGATTATGCTTACCTATTGAAGCTTTAAGTAGGTCAACTGTCACGTTTGTTATTCGGCAATCTAGATTGTGATTTAGGTACATACAGATTAAATATTATTTTATACGTACATTCCTTTCATTAAACTTATGGCACGATAATTACGTAATTACATAAAACAAAAAGTTGTTATCCGAGATAGAAAATAAGTTTATTTACACTTGCGTCAATTCTTATTTATCCCATACTGAGTTAGATATCTTCCAATTGTTTTATTAATCTCGGTGGGCGGAGACGGAATAGAACAACACCTTCTTATGTGCGTAATCTGAGATCGCTCACTCTTACTCAACGGAAAAATTTATATTTATATACATGAATGGTTTACCATTGAAGAAAAGCATTATAATATTGCTTAATTTTAGCACTGACATGAGTGTATAAAATTTTATAGACAGAATTCATTAGATTTTTTAGTCAGCGCAAAATATCACATACTTAACTATTCGTAAATTTTGCATTTTTTTTTCATTATTATAAGTAGTGACTCGTCAAAGGTGCAAAAACGCTACAGTAAATTGAAAAGTGTGGGCTAAATTACACATTTTCATCAATTCTATTAAAATTCTACAAAATGTAAGTCAAAAAATAATTCAGTTGTATCGATCGACCTCTCGGAAATGAATATTTAGTTAAGTTGTAATGCCGCTAAGACCGAAACTAAATAATCGTTTAAAAATATATTTTTCAATGTTTTTGTATTTATAGACATTTATAGTTATTAGTTTGTATATGGCCAACAGCAGCAGACTGTATTTCATGAACGTTACTAAACCAGTAAACACACGGTAAAAAAAAACTAAAGTTTGTAATGTTATCAGCTGCTACATCAATAGCCATTTGGATATCATAATTGGAAGTTTTCATAAAATAACGTTGATGTTATTAAGTAGTTTGTTTTATCTTTTTAGCCATAGGTACATTTATTGTGAATATAAAAAGGGCATACGGTAAAATGAACCCTATCATGGATAGTTTTTTTTTTTTAACTTGGATTGTTTAGAAAATTTTCTACTATAATTGTTTAATACATAAAACATGTTATTCCTCCGTTTAGTTAAATATGTATGTGTGTAATTGTGGGTACCTACTGCAATCAAGTTCCACATATTTTTAAAGCACCCTTAATATATTTATGGGTAAAATAAAATGTAGGGACCAAAACTCTGAAATGGCAAATTTATTCAAGAAATTAAATATCTCCGCGGTAAAACGTGTAGTAGCAATTTATTGAATAATAAAAAATATATACCTCAATTAAATAAAACCGTGATTTGGGATAGGAAAAAAAACCTGTCAAGTGCGTGTTGGCCACGCAAAATGGAGGGTTCCGTACGTATCTATATCTTGTATCAAAATTAATTGATTACTAATTAAGTGATTAATTTCTGAAACAAAAGATGTTCAAACAAGCCCCAATGTTATTTTTAAAGACCTATGGATTGACGTGCAACATATAGATATATCAGGTAGGTAGAGTAGGAGTGCCTCCCCCCAAAAAATATTTTGTCAGCAATTTTACTTCAAAACTAAGTAGCGGTATACGAAATACACTTTTTGTTAAAATTTTATTAAGATAGGTATCTTAAGTTATGGTTTCCAAGTAAAATGGGTGTGAGGGTGTGTCATATGGACGCACGGACGGGCGGACAGAAGGACACGACGAAACTATAAGGGTTCCGTTTTTGTCATTTTGGTGGTAAGTAGGAAAACGGTAAGTATCTGTAAAATATTGTCTGATAGTACTTACATAAATGATACAGAATCCTCTGTGCATGAGTCGAAACCGTAGGTATTTAGTTTAGTTTGTTTTGTTTTAGGGTTACATACCAAAAAATTACAAAAAAGAACCGCTGCCATGGTTCCATATTTTCTGTTAGTCGTCTGTCACATATTAAATTTATTCTTTTACGCGATTTGCAAGTAATTTCATGCGGCTTGGGGTTCAAAGAAATTTTAAAATGCACTGCAGATAATTTGATTGAATGACTTTGTAGGGTGGCGCGGTCAAGTAACTTTGCGATGCACATTTTGTACCTATTTGAAATATTTTTGGCTTTTTATAGAGGATTTCAGGAATTAAAAGGTGTACTTACAATACGTTCAAAAGGGGTGTTCTTTATTAATAGTTAACAGTAAATAAAAAATTAAAACAAAATGTTTGTAATTATACATTTAGGACCTTCTATGTTCTTCAAAATCCGTAGAATATAACGATTCGACGTTATTATTTTATCAACACTGGTTTTTTTAATGCCTTGTTCAAGAACTTCATATGCAGCAATTACCTACTACTGGTTTTCTTTGTAGAAGTTCTTATGTGGTAAGTACCTACCTATTACTTTTTAACGCCATTCTTAAAATATTAATAATTTATGAATTTTCATTTACTTATTGCTAAATGAGTTAAATGACCCTGAATTTTCTTATTTTATCCATGAAGCTGTGAATGTCCAGGGATTGCCGAAAGTTTCAACCCCGAACGCCGCAAATTAGATACATTAATAGTAGAAACATTGACATCCATTTTTCCTGGAGCCGGTTTGGCCAGGGACGATGGCAAGAGGCCCGACGGCATGACACTGGGTGCCTTGGAGTATGGGACGGCCGCTAGTTTGGAACGCTACTTGCGTTGACACCTTGGCACCGTCCCATATTCCAGACACCAAAAATAATGCTGGTGCTGCGGCATCCTCGGCCGAAGACCTCAAGCGCCGCAAGTATGTTGCTCTAGGAAGTAGCTACATATTTGCGGCGTTCGGGGTTGAAACTTTGGGGCCATGGGGGCCAAGCGCGCGCCGGCTGTACAAAGACCTGTCGGCGCGCCTAATAGAGGCCTCTGGTGATCAGAGGGCTGGCTACTATTTTGCGCAACGAATAGCCATCGCGATGCAGCGTGGCAATACGGCCAGCCTTCTGGGCACCCTGCCCGTTGACAGTGATCTGGGCCAATTTTTTTATCTCTAGTTTTAAGTAGTTTAGATTGTTAGGGTAGGGAATTTGTTTATAATGTTTTTATTTAATTTACTGTTATTTTACTTCAATAAAATCTGACTAAGCGACTCTGTTAATATGCCATACGAATAGGTAAATAAATAAAGCCGTGTTATGCTTGTTGTGAATACTTAGGGAGGTACTATGACAAAAAAAACATTTCAAATTATCAATGAAATATATTCTCGTACTACAACTATTTTTTTATTTACACAACATTAGTCTATATAGTCCTAACAGTATTTAGTGATTGTTTTGTTATCGTATGTAATGTAAGTATAGTAAGATTTTTTAAGATATCTGAATTATAGAAAGAAATCTCTAGTAAGATTAGTAGATTTAGGAGGTTCTCTAAAAAATACTATCATACAAGCGTTTGTCTCAGTTTTTGCACAGCCACAGCACGGTAGAGTCTTTCAATTGATCACAGACTGTAGAGGGAAGTTGTGGAGGACTTCTCTGAGCTTTAAACAAAAACTAATCGATATTTTAAAATGAAATGAAAACTCAGCCATTCATTTCATTTTAAAATATCGATTAGTTTTTGTTTAAAGCTCAGAGAAGTCCTCCACTACTTCCGCCGGCAACCCTTTCCTTCCCGGCCTCTGTTATCGCGTGATAACAGAGGCCGGGAGTGGGCGAATATCTGTTATCTGTAGTAATGCACTATTGCAATGACAAAAATTATTGACAAATATTACCAGATTTTATGTTGCATAAATGACAACAATACCTACGTAAAAGAGTAGGGTCACAGCCCGTCTAATAATGCACAAGTGCATAGCTGTTAACGCGCTGATAGCCAGTCGTGGCGATGTCAGTAATTTGGCCAGTCATAAATTACGCGTTTAACTGAATTATTCGAGTCGAAAGCATTCCTCTGCTATCCAACGCGATCCATTTTCATTCCCCTACAACTCTCATGCGGCCACTGATATGTAGGCATCCGGCTCTCTTCACAAATGAGCTTTGAATCAATGACATTTAATTAACGGTTAATTGGTGACGAGGTTAGCTTCGGAAAATAAAATGATTTTGCCGGCGATTTAGGGGATTGATGGTGACATTGGTGTCTAATATATCTACATAGTCAGATATAGTACAGAGACGTTTTTAGGGATCCTTACTTACCTCAAAGGGAAATACTTGCAGGATCAATCACTCGTGCGTATATTATATCTGTTATAATACTTATAGATAATTTGCTTTAAAAATACTGAATTACCTACATACTTAATTGGTTTGAAATTTGTTACATGTCAGCGACCCAATGACGTAAGCGTAACGAAAATTTGTACTTAAACAAAACCGAGATATTATTTGGCAAATGATTATTATTTTTATATTTACATTTGTGTGGAACCATTAGAGTACGAGTCCAACTGTTTATGGGATTACACAAATTGACCTAGACTAGAGACTAGGTAGAACAGGCTCTCCCGTAGAGTATCGTACCTGATTATGCATGATGGGGCAGGCCGGTGAAAAGTTTTTGTAGAGGGCGCTGCCGCGCTGTTCCAGATTCCAAACAATATTTATCGTGTGGCTACACGTCACTGGATACAGATAACGTATGCGGAATGAAATCTGCACAAAGTTTTGAAGACGTAAAAATTAAGTAAATAAACAAATTGAAATTATATACAAATGCCAATTGAAAGCTTATACATCTGTAAATTAAGCTCGTAATTTTCATGGGCATTAGATTTTTATCATAAAATTATGGTTAATCGAGGAGAACAACGTCGCGAAACAGTATGTAATTTCTACAGTATTAATTCCCTATGGCTGAAAGCGAAGACTGTGGAAAATTTTGTGGAAATGGGATAAAGCTAAAGGACTATTTACAATATTTTTGCGTTGTTTTGCTTTACAAAAATTGCCACAAGAAAGCCTCTGGTTTAGGGAAACATTCCAGCATTTGCCAGTTTGCTGAGAGTGATCGATTAAAGACAATAACGGCCCGCTGAGTCACAAAGTCTTACAGAGAACTCAGGAAGGCATTCAAATGTGGCAGTAAAACTGTGTTAAAATATTTTGAAGATATGGCCACCGGTTAACAATTAAGAAAAGTTACGCCCATCGTCACCAAAAATAAAAATATATAACTGAAAATACGGCCCCGTCGTTTGGTCAAAAAATGTAAAAAACAGGTGTTTTTGCATTTTTGGATTTTTGAATGACTAATAATATGTTGTTTAAAATGGAAATTCGTGGTAAGGTAACTATTATTTAGAGAACACCAATAATCTTACTTACAGGAATGTGAAAAATGTCGAGTATACGAAGCTTCCTTAAAAAGTTATCCGATGGAAGATAAATTTAGATGTTAAAAAATCCTTACATTGTTGTTTTCGACAGCGATGGACATAAAGTACCACAACTTTGCATTGGAGTAAACTCACTCTGGCATTTAATATGATTAAATACATTTCTACATAACACGAAAGATTATAAAAATAACTATGTTATATTTATTTTATATGAAATTGAAAGTTGTGCAGATTTCATTCCGCATACGTTAGGCATTTCTTCTGTCAGGTGGTATTAGTAGTGGGAAAGTATTAGAAGTGGGGATCAATGGTACTCTGTGTCCATAGGAAACACCTTAGATAACCCTACTCGTGATCCCTGGATGGTTGTAAAAGATTTAGATAGAAGAACAAACTTGGCAGCTGCACTGTCCCATCTGGACCTCGCAGCACTCACTGGATTCCAAACAATAAGACATAGAGGCAAAAGATGAATGGCAAAAAGCTTTTCTTAGGCAAAAACCTGGCGTTAATCTACAGCATTTTAATGTTAATGTATTTCAGAAACCGGTGGATTTCAATTTCGGATCAATTCCAGCCAAAACATTTTAGCGAAAATAAGTAAAAACTACTTGACGCTGTACAAATTTAGCTTTACTAACAATGAGGACCAATGTTGGAGATGATTTTTGTAGTACACTACTCCTGCTCTTCAAGAAACCCAGTGTTGCCAACCTGTAAAAAGTGATGCTGGTTTCCCCACCAACCCCCTAAAATATATTAAACATCATATTCATCATCATCTGATATCTTATAAAAATCTAATTCATCATTTATTAAATAATATTTTTTAAATACTTACATAAAGTAAGTCAACTGATTCTTTGTAACATTTATAACATCATGTAGCTATAACAATATTTTCCATAAAGTGTTTGGTACAAACACAAATAATGTAAAAGAAAGTATTTAACACTTTTACCGTCTCATGGAATAAAATGGGAACCACGCAATTTGTACTATAACTGTAAAACCGAATAGATTATATGAAAGTAATGGGAAATAAAGCCATGAATGTGCATTTAGTGGAATTAATACGAGCTCGGATAATTACTAAAGTATGAGCAGGGTATAGACGGAGGGGCCTATCGATATAGGTATGTTAACAGTGCATAGCGCAGTGGCATTCGAAACTATTTCAGTGCAATTATTTTAAAGCCACCAACGCCCTTTCATTGTAGCTTGTCGACTGGAATTACCGATAACCGAGAACAGTATAACGAATTAATCAAAATTTCACCTCGGGCCTAATATGAGTCACGATTCGAGTTGAACAATGGGCCGAGGCAAAGTCGAAGGCGCAGTCGGATCCGAGTTAAATCAGTACGTAGATCTGGAGAGTTCCTTTGTTGGAGACCGAGTAATGAAAACGCTGGCTGATAATAATTTACGAATAGCAGAAGTGTCGCAATTTAATGGCAATGAAAGCAGGGGTCCGAGGAGCATTCCAGCGGGTGCCGGGCAGGGCGGGCGGGCGCCGCGCTGACACCCGTGCCGACAGCAAACTAAAATAATTATCATCATTGTCCCTGGCCCCTGCAAACGCTTTAATTGTTCATTTACATTTGCAACCATGATACCAGTTCCGAACTATTTTGCTCGCCGCGTTTATTTTGCTGGCCCATTCTACTCGTGTTATTATCCAAAGTTAATGGCCCGAAAAATAGTAATGCGCTACAATTTGTTTAATGTTTTAATACAATAAGTTCATATACATAAAATGTCGTTTGAGCCAATGGAGTAAAAAGGTCAGTTGGATTCAACATTAGTGTTATTGGATTTAAGCTTTTGGATCAATATTAAGTTTGTCTTCCAATCTGACAAAAGATAAACGTCTTATGATGCATTAATGAAATAAATGGATATTTATTTGTTTCTGATTTTACACATGGATAATACTTTATGTATATTGTATAAGTAGGCACGGTATATGCAAGCAATCCTAAATAAGATACCATTTGTAATAGTAGTCATAGTGGATAACGTTTTCGAGCATGGTTAAGACTTTCATGAACGAGGTTCGTAGGTTATTTGCTAACAGAGGCTATTTGCAGGAGTCTATCTGCGCTAAGTTTGCACGCTAAGAGCTCAGTCAAGTATGGAGCTTCTATAAATTGTCACTCCTAAGTTGGTGCAAACCTTTCGTACGTTGTGCTGCGCGGTAATGATGTTTAGAAATATGGAAACATGCTTTTTAATTTTTGCTTCTCTAACCTAGGGTTCACTGTAAAATGCTTATGATCCTTTATATCGAACGAGCGAGCGTAGCGAAGTGAGTTCACATAACATTTAACTTCAGCTGTCTATATTTATTTTTGACAGTTTTTTTGCAATATTTTTATTTGTACGTTGTTCAAATTTAAACAAAATTGCCACAAACATAGTTATGGCAAATAAAATGTATTAATTAAAATATGAACAGGATCTATCAAGGAGTTGCAGAACTACAAGGTCCAAAAGTAATTAATAGTCATAAGGGTTTCGTTATACTGGTCAATTTGTTTGCGAAATAGTGTGGCCATAGCCATTTTTTATGAATTAAGAGTTCTCAGTTGGAGGCGGTACCTACTACAAAAAAAATGATAATGACTATTTTGCGTACCAAGTAAGTTTTTTTTCACCACCCGTATGTACCTATGAAGCGGTTCTAAGATTACTTTCACGAAATGTTGTTGGATTCTGTAGAGCTTCGTTGACTCATTTAAAAGATATCCACCATGTATAAGGGCTTAATAATATACTGCTCAAAGATGCCTCTCCGTCCCAATTCTATCAAGCCGTTTAATTTCTAAAAGGGATTAGTTGAACCCACGGATAACTAAACATATACATATCAACATGGAAAACGTTCCACATCAACGAGTTTATGGGATAATTCGTACATCATAAGCAGTAAGGGTAACCGATCATTTGCCGTATTACGTAACAACGAAATTGTTTTTTTAGCACTAATAGCCGATCTTTAGGGCTTCATAATAAATTAGGAACTTATAAATCCGCGACGTCGACTTATTTCGGAGATAGTGAGGAATAAAAAGTTGCGATGTGGCACATATATCAATCAACCTGATAAAATTAAGACTAAAAATATTTTTGAGATAGGGGACGCATTTTTTTGTAAGGAATACACAATGTAATGTACTAAATATATACCTACATAATGGGGATTTTTTAAAGTTATAATCATGTGGTGTAGGATATTGTTACATAGGTTTCATAAAAGGGTAACCATACTTTTGATAAGTGGAGATTTTGGGGTTTAATTGCGCTTAATTTAAAAAAAAAATCTTTGGAGCATGCCAGGTTTTTTAACGTACCGTAACGTATCTTAAAGATAACTTAGATGAGATGTGGTACTCAAAGAATCAAATTTAAGCCACCCGGATTACATTTATTACTTACCGAAATTAAATTATGAAATCTCCATTCACTTAAAACATCCCTTTTATTACTTTCATCAAGCTCCTGCAGAACATGAAGCTATAGGCGCGGTATTTAGCGCGTTGGAGTGAATTCTACACACGCACTTGAATTGCTGTTTATTCTTAGTCTCGGGTTCCGCAGGGGCGGCACAGTGTAATGTGAAATGAAATTACAAGAGACGTTCGGGGAGGCGTCCTGTGGCATTAATTTGTATCAAGAATTTGTAGAGATTTAGCTTGAGCCGCCAGTCAAGCCAGCAGCCGAGTGTTCATCGCAGCCGGCGAGCGTTAACACTTATTAAGGGGTGCATCCCCGCGACAGATGTAGGGGAGGACCCGCCATTTGCGTAATGCCAGGAATGGTTACACTCGATTTAATAAAACTCCGACAACATTTCATTCTGAAGAATTTAAGAGTCAATTCGTTTTAAACGCCACAGTAGCATAGCGAGAAAAAACCGTGAGCTGAAACGTGCTTGGAATACATTGCCAAGGATTTCTTATCGGCGGCAATTGAGATGAGTACTTATGGCTTTTCGAGTGGCTCGGCTTCGTTTAATTTGTTGTTTCAGCGTGGAATTTTTATTAACGTCTCCCCTCACTTTACATTTTTAGGGCCGCGCAGTTGTTATTGGCAAGGTGAAGACAAAGTTTACATTGCTTTATTCGCGTTATGCGTAAGAAACAAGATAAAAAATTACCTCGACTGCCGACTGGCACAAACATATCGACAGATGCAGGCGTTAATCAATTTAATGTATCGCTCTTAGCAACTTTTATTCTAAATTTGTAAACCTTTCTATGCATGTGTAAAAATATACAAGCTATCACTTAACGGCATGAGCACCAGCACACATGCCAGCATGAGTCTAATACACTCATGTATGTATGACTTACAGTTTTTAACTCATAACGGACTACCGGGAGGCCTATTCGAAGAAAATACTTTGTTTTGGTTTGACTTAATTTAACATTGAACAAGATTGGGTCGGTCAAAAACGATATATATCAGACTATAAACATAACGTAAAACTACACAACTATAGTCCAGTACTGCAATTATGGTCCACAGCTTCAATACGTAATCTTAATATCAATCCCAGTCTTCTTTTTAGTTTAATTTTTTTAAATTATTCATTTATGAACCTTTTTTTATATTAAACGCTTCACTCAAATAAAAGTAACACCTATTCGTAGATATTCGAGTCAGTTTTGGACCATAGTTGGGAGCTTTTGGACTATAGTTGTGTGGGTTTACTATCAGTAGATCACTTTTATGTTTCGAATGGACCCGTTTCCTACTACGTTATGCTACCATCATCCGATGTCCAGACCGCCCCCCCTATTTTGAAATGACGTAATTTATGAATAGCCCCTAGGTTGTCACTGTTGTCAGTGTCATTGTAGCGATTTGTAAAGTATTAAATATTAAATAATAAATCACAAGAAATGCCCAAAAGTATTCGTAGTCAATTCAAAACATTGTGAATATTGTATGTAATAAACAGCTTGAAATGAAACGCTCGGGAAATAAGGAAATAAAACTATTTCGCTACAAAAGAATTACAAATTAAAATCAGAGCTGACAAGTAAACAAATCAAGATGACGTTATACCATAGACACTAATATGATTTTTGACTATATGAACTGTTGCCATATAAATGAAAATATAGCACCCTCTTGACAATGGTCATATATTCTTGGTCAGGCTTTATATCAGTATGTGTGTCAGCCTGTCATTTAAACAAAACGCAAATATGACACCTAGACTCCACCTAGTAGCTACTAGTGTACTACTAGTACGCTATTTGTTACTAGGTGGAGTAGCAGTGCAGGTGACATTTCTCTTACATTTTCGGTATCTTTAAGGGTCTTTGACATACATAGATGGCGCAATTGACTTGAGCTTCAAAAAGTTCTTAGGCTGTGGCGGTCTATATCTCTATAGTCTCTGATGACAATAAGAGGTTCATAACTCATGTATTTACGTAGCAAAGTAGTTTTAGAATAGTTTGTATGAACATACATTTTAACTTTAGAAATCGTTAATAAGTTACTAGTAACAAAAGTATTCGGCACGATACATGTAAGTAAATTACAAAAAATAGTCAGACATTTTTTCGTGATCAAATGACACCACAGAAAGATTATCCAGCGTCGGACCCTCTTTCTCTTTGAAACAGAGGATAGTAGCGAATTTTACTTGCAAATGTAGCCACATTACGTTCAAGCGCGTGTATTAGCTTTGAGACAGGATTCAGAAATTAATAGCAACCCTGAACGTGCGTCGATCGGGAAACACAAGGGGACCACTCAGCAGATACTTATCTCCACGCTCCGCTCTGTCAACAACCCAGTTCCTACATATGCAACTCCTTGCTGTCATAACTCACGGATGTTCATTTATTTAGGGAACTTACTACCGTGTGGAGTAATTGCACGTTCAGTGAGCAAATAAGTTTCTATTGTTTATGTTTATGCTAGACTCCACTTTTTCACATATACATGATTTTTGTTTAGTTGCCTAATGTTATTTTTATTACGTTCTTTAAGGCATACGAGTTGATAGTGGGCTTTGAAAAAGTTTTTCTACTCCCGTAGTACTTTTATCTGTCATTTATACATTCGTCATCACCTATATAACAATATAGATAATATACTCAAAGAAAAGTCTATGTAGTGTATACCCCAAAATAGCACTTGTTCTATAAACGCGCCAAAATAGAATTGCTTGCTGTCATGACTTTAGAAGAAAATAAATTACTTACCTACTACTAACCTAAGAAACCTAAATAAACGCAGCGTTTTTAGAAAAAAAAAACATTAAAAAAGAAAAAATAAAAGAACCACAGACATACTTTGTAGTTTTTACGTTCGTTTGTGGGGGCAAACTGTAAACTTTTAAAAATAATATATTTTAACATGATTTTAACTAATCTCTGTTGCTCTGATTTGATGTTAAACCTCGACTGTTTGTGTTATTCTTCTTGAAATACTGTGTTTTAAAAGGTGAAACTTAAATTATTGTTGAATTTTTGGATTATGTGACAAAATAACTGCAATATCCATGTTGTGTTCAATTTCGAATTTTATGTAAAAGTAAGTGTAGTCGTAGAAACAGTATTGTATGCAACGTCGTATAAGCTTTATCGCTTGGTATTTTTAAGAAAAGGCTAAAGAGTTGGCTTCTCGAGCACACATTTTATAGCTTCGATGAATTTTTAAAAATTTAAAATATTGTATACTTAAAAGACTACTCGAATTAGTTAATGAATGTGATATAATTTATACCTACCTATTAATCAATAAGATTATGATTATTTTAATTATTGTATATACCTATTTGACATGTAATATTGAGAATATTATGAATAAAATGAATATGAATATGAATATGAATATAAGTAGGTCAAAAAATGTTAGTGACGTTTTTATTAACAATTTTTGCCTCCGGCTGCGCTAACGGCTCAAATTGTTAGCCGCGCCACTCACCTTTTTTTACCCCTCTTATACAACTGTTGCATAAAATACTATTTGGTCAGAGTGTAGCAAAGGGTGGCCCATATATAGGACTTAGAAAAATTTTAATTTTTTTTTTTGCTTGTTTTTACTACTTTTTTGATCAGGACATTAAAGAATATGTAAAAATAAGCATCTTTTACTGGAACTTTTTTTCTCTAAATTGAGAAATGGCCGAAATATAGCGACACAAAGTTTTATAAATTTCAACACTTAGAAAATTTTCACGCTGAACGGTGTCATTATAACACCTATTTTGGATGAATGAAATATATATGTCACCGCAAGATTGTAAAAACCGTTAGATTATAATTTTACTAGTCAGATTGTACTGGAAAGTGGGGTGCTCTGATTCAAAAACTGACACAACTTTGATTGAAAAAAGTGCTATCTTAAAATTTTCCATACATTTTTCCTTAATATCTTATCGAAATTTTCAAAAAAAAAAAACAAGTTTACAGAAAAGTTGCCCATACAAAACATGCATATTTTAACGTCTTCTAGACGATAGCATCATAAAATATAAGTGTCATAATGACACCACATACATCAAAGTCCTGCGCCCTTCATACTGTGATAACTTCGTAATGGTGGCTCGTAGAAAAAAGTTTATTTGAAATAATATGGTTTTTTCGACATATAAAATATGATTACAATGGAAAATAAATAAAAAAAATTTTGGTCGAAATTTTTCTAAGTCCCAGGTACGGCCACCCTTTCCTACACCCCAACCTACTATTTTAACAAGTGTATAATTTGTTTATTAATTGTAACTCATCATTTTTCTTGACTCAAAAGGCTATGGTCGGTTATACTAGTAGTCATATACCTACTTATAGACAGTCTCTAGGTACGCCAAAGATGTTATGGGACGAAACTAACCTGTACTAGGGGGTCGGCAATCAGAAACGTCTCTCATACATTAATTAATCTATGTTTTGTCTGTTTATAAAAAACCCAACTGCCAGCCAAAGTTATAACGACAAACCATACATTAACTAAAAAACACATACCGTCAAGTCTGGCGACTTTGCCAGGGGTTACTTACTTTGCCACCAGCAGAGTGCATAAGGTAATCCTTTCATACCACCGACAACGTATATTTTTTAGTGTTGTGCCTACTTTTAGTAGAAAATATGGTTATCAATTGGCAAAATTATTATGAATGAGACAACACCACGGCAACCATTTTCTTACCATTTCAGTTACAAATTCGTCACTCACATAATCATAAAAGTTAGTGCTCAAGAACTTTAAAACGTTTAGAGTATAAACATCGCATCCAGGTACGTAAATTTTAGATATTATGTTATTTAAATGGTAAGGAATGAATTGATTACCTTATAAATGCCGTAGTGTTTGAACTGAGTCCCATAATTGTTTTGGCAAAGTTACCAGACCACGCCGACTAATATGGGAGGGCATCTTTGCCATGCTTTGTAGCGGCCTAGGGTTGGTACACAAGCAAAAAATTTAAATTACATTTTTCATAAGATAGATACTTTTTAGGGTTCCGTAGCCAAATGGCAAAAAACGGAACCCTTATAGATTCGTAATGTCTGTCTGTCCGTCCGTATGTCACAGCCATTTTACTCGGAAACTATAAGACGTATCATTATCAAATTTTTACATAAAGTGTATTGTGTGTGCAGCTACTTAGTTTTGTAGAGAAATTGCTAAAAAAAATATTTTTAGGGGGGCACTCCATACATGTAAGTAATTGTCAAAAATATTTTTTTGCCAAATATCTACATGATGCACATCAATCGATAGGTCTCTAAAAATAACAATGTTCAAATAACTGAGGTTTCTTTGAACATTTTTTGATTAAGTGGATATTTTCAGAAATAATCGCTCCGAAAGTCATAAAAATTGTGCCCCCTCCCCCTGTAACTTTTGAACCGTAAGTCCAAAAATTATGGAAAAAATCAAGAAGATACACCTTTTAATATTCTTTCAACCGAAATTATTTTGATCATTATCGGTATAGGCGGTTTTGAGATATCTCCAAAAAACTACGAACTTAGGCAGATACGACCTTGCGATAATAATTTATTCGATATGGTCTAAGAGCTGGCCACGTCAGATGTGACACAATAATGAGAGTTTTGTAACCAATACAATCAGATTGCATAACAATCCCTATTGCTAGATCCGGGCATCTGGCAGCTTTTAATGGGTGGAGCACAGAGTGACCGACCAACAAAGTTTTTAAGTTGGAAAAAAGTTATACCGAAACAGGTACCTAAAAACTGCTGGAGTTGTATCATTTATAGAGAACAGGGCCTATATTTTAACATTAGAATCACAATTATTTGTGATTGGTTTTGTTGTTAACAATTGTATACAGAGTGTATGTTTTGTTTAAGTAAAAAAAAACACAAAGTTAACTGTGACATACTTATTTTATTGGTAATAATTACTACATATAAGTGTTTTGTTTCGATAATACTTTTGTTAAAAGGCGACGAGGCAGTTCGTGACGAAGCCCTTTTTTAAATATCTATCGTCAAGTTTAAATAGGTACCTAGGTAATCACAATTATTTACGAGTGGACCTGTGATAGGCCTCTTAAAGAGTTTTCTATGTTTCGTTTTTGATAATATTTTAATTAAGGTGTCTTTTATGTTTTTCTTGAGTACTTATGTAACCTGATTACTCGTATGTAACAAAATATATAAGTACTTAAATAATTAATATTTTTTCATTTGTGTCAATCCTGACCACATTCACTGACTTTCTATGAAATTTTCTTAAATGGGTGATCAACTTTGCCACTTTTGCTGTATCTTTTTTTGTAACAATATATCATTAAGGATCAAATTCCGAAACTATTGTATCCTAAATACTGAATATTCTTTACTAATATTGTAAATACAACTAAATTACTATACAACGTAAAAATGCAGTTGGCAAAGTTGCCACATGGTATAGGTAACTTTGCCAGTTTTTTTTTTACTCTTAAAAGCTTATTATCCGTCATTTAATTTATAAAGCATCTTATTTATGCACTCGTTGATAAATATATTATGTGTCGCGTCATTCATACTTCATATGAATTTTGGTTAAAAATGTACTATGACTTTTCAACACCTGTGAAAAGTGGCAAAGTTGCCAGACTTGACGGTACGTCTGGCAAGCATGATTGACATCAATTAGAAATGCAGATTTGACCGAATCTTAAATAACTCCTAAAATGTATAGCTTATTCATTTGATCTTAAGATCTTGACATGTTTTGATGAGATAGTTGTGTATCTCATTTTCATTTTTTATAAATATAATATATAGAATAGGTACCTATTAATTGATAAATAAAATGCTAAAATGCACTTAAGTAGTATTTTCTTCATTCAAGACAGTCATTTGGGAACTCCTCCCAATTACCATACATTGTAATTTATTGTAAACCACTTAGTATGCCAAAAGCTGTCAGATTACTATCTTGAACTAAAAGATCGACTTTATCTTATCACTAGGTATTCTAGTTTATGATCTCCGCCGTGATTCTCACTCAAAGTTACTTACTCGAAGGTTAATTGGAAAAGCTGCTTCACTTATCTTAATCCAATTTGGCATCTTCAGGTTTATACATAAAACCTCAGTAATTTTTATTAGCTTGATAGTTGTTTATAATCAAACTTATTAACATATTTATTAAAAATGTCCAAGTTTAATCTCGGTGACGTCGTTCAGGGATTATGAGAGATGAATTAAATTTTATTATAACCGAAAGCACCACGTTATTATTTGTAGGTACTCGTAATAGAGGGCTTAGTCATCTTGGTGTAGCAGAGTAACATGTGGCGCGTAAATGTGACTGAATGTAATTAATGATTGATCGGAGCTTGTGCGTGGCGAATGGCGAACCCTCCGCAAATCTCACCGACTCAAATGAGAGTCCCCTGTGACCACCGTGCCTTTTAATTTGCAAGCATTTTTAGGGGTGCCTGCTCCCTCCCACGTTCCTAACGTTCCTTAATCAGTTTAGTTTTAAGGTACTCCTCTTTGTAAATGTTATTATTTTCTTTTGCATTTTTATTATTGAAAAACTTTGAAGTATTTTTTTGTAATAAAATTTTAAATATTAATTTGAATACTTAATTTGTGAATTATTAATATTATTATTCATAAACTATTATGATGAATATGAATTACACTGAGGTCACACTTAAGATTAGACATTTTAGACGACCAAAATCGCAAAATAATACTGAGACCGTTCTATTGTTGCGGATACCCAAGTGCAAATTTCTCGTTGGAGATGCTTGCGCTTCGATAACATTGGGCGTACGTGGTTCAGTCTCCCTAGATTGTATTCTCACCGCTTGCCGAGTGATATATGTACTCGACCCGGGAGAACCAGTATAACTGGATTTAAAATCTGATTTAAGAATGTGTTTTCGGGGATTCTAACTAAAAGGGAATGCATACCCCTGCCGAATTTTTAATCGCGAGCGCTGATGTCGTTTGTCTGGAGCCCGAGCTGCCGCGGGCGCTCCTCGCGGCACTCTACATACCCCTACGAGTTACGCCAATTTAAAATTCATATCATACTACCACCTTAAATTACTCTTTTTAATGCGAGCCAATCTGCCCGAATTTCGTCCTTTTGAGCCAAATGGCAAAAGCGGCTTATAGTTTTGCCATGTATATCTGTCCGTTCGGTTAAGCTCTGTAATAAGCTCAATTTTGGCATGAGCATATACTAATAGCTACATAGATCTATCACGCAAAAATAGTAGTGAAATATAAACAAAACAATGTTTCTTGGACGGGTATCTACGTCTACAGTGGAAGTGTTTTTTTCTAGTTCTCTGATTACTTTGTAGTCTTAACAACCATTTTGTACATAAAAGATATGTATGTTCGGATACTTATGACAGTTAAGAAAATGTGTGTATAGATCCGTAATAAATGTGTGTGTTTCAACCGTGAACCAAAAATTTTAATTTGATTTCAACACAAAGCTTCAAGTCGCTCAAACAAAGAAATTTCCCCCATACAAACTTTGCACCCCTATTCAACCTTCACAGGGGGTGAATTTTCTAAAACGCTGAAAGGACTTTGATAACACTTTAATAAGTAATTTTTCTAAATTTTTATATCTCTGCTCAAAGTCATAAAGTTTCGCCCATACAAACTTTGCACCCTTATTTAATCCCTTCTGGGGTGTAATTTTCCAAAACGCTAAAAGGGCTTCTATTATATTTTGATAAATAATCTTCTTTCAAATCTTAGTCCCTACCTCAAAAAAGAAATTTCACCCATCCAAACTTTGCACCCCTATTTAACCCCCTCAGAGGTGGATTTGTCCAAAACGCTGAATTTTTTTTTGTATTCTAATAAGTAATATTCCTACGAAGTTTTAAGTCTTTAACTCAAAGAAGAAATTTCCCAAATACAAATTTTGCATCCCTATTTAACCCCTAATTAGCGGCAAACGTATTAAGTTTCAAGTTTCTAACTAAACTGAAAATTTACAATCCTACCCATACAAACTGTTTACCCCCTAGGGGTTGAATTTTACAAAATCGGTTCTTATTACTTGTACATATTACAAATGGGCTAGATTTGTAATATGTACAAGTAATAAAACGACCTGAAATTTTCAACTTTCTAGGTTCAGCAGTTTCGGCTCTGCGTGGATCAGTCAATCAGTCAGGACATCTAAGGAAGATAGATTAAGTCAACTGCAAAAAAACCTGAAGGGTCATATCTGCAATTGCATCAGTCGAATTGCGATCCCTTGTCTTAATGTGTTCTTGTTTTGAAGTTATAACAATAAATCAATTGGTCGCAAAAATGGTTTTAAATCTTTATCATTGGATTCGCACGCACAATTCGGGTGCTGGGGTACGATACTCGACCGGACGGGTGCGGGGCGCGGCTAATGTTTATTTGATACATGTAATCGTAGCGTGATGTATGAGAGCCATCGCCGCGCGTCGCTCGCCACACCGCGGACGTAAGGTTTATGATGATTATTCTCTAAGTTGTGATTTATTACAGGATTATGAAGGCACATGGTCCATTTTATGGGGAGATTGCCTTTATTTATTGTATAATGGCAGCTTTCCATTAAATAGGGTAAAAATCGGTTTTGCGGAATATAAATGACTTGATTATCATCATAAATGATACGTTATCAATTTAAATACATTTGAGATGAAATTTTCGAAGATGACTTCAGGGTATGAATTTTATATAAATTACTCTCCTTGCATTTCAAACTTCTATAAATTTTGAAAAAGCAAAAAGTTATTAAATTATTACCAACTATAGCTATGCTATATGGCTGTTTCTTATAAATCATCATACATTTCTTAATTTTGCGACGAGAATAATTTATATTCCCATGATTTAAGAATTTAATATTGGCAGCAGCTTGCTTCAATAGAGGGATGCTCGTGTTCGTTACCATAATTTAGGCCGAGGTTAATCAAATTATATTTTGGACAAAAACGCCGTAGGAGAGTATGAAACATTTCCTCTTTTGTGTCAATCTGTTAATCAATGATAATTATTCAAATTACTAAGGCTCATTTTAATTTGCATAAAAATCCGACCTACCTACTCGTACATATATTATATTGACTTTAATGATACATCTTTTCACTGTGTTGAATGTCTTCGGGAAGAGTTTCGGTGATCATTTAGTCCTTTTTATGGGTCCGTAACCAAAATAG
The DNA here is from genome assembly GCA_911728535.1 of Pammene fasciana. NCBI lineage: Eukaryota > Metazoa > Arthropoda > Insecta > Lepidoptera > Tortricidae > Pammene > Pammene fasciana. Next base: position 11,185,304 of record OU452276.1, on the reverse strand, counting down.
CAAAGACGGAGTTGCTATAGTTTTGTCATGTCCGTTTATCCGTCCATAAGTCACAGTATAACTTCAAGGTTTGCATTTTTTTGATCAAGTGAATATTTTAATTTTGCATATATAATTGCTTTGTATGTCTAAAAATATTGAGCCGCCTCTAAGTTTTGAACCATAAGCCCAAAAAAAATGCTAAAATTAAGTAGATACGCCATTACACTTACTTTCTATAAATGTTATTTTGATCATTATAGGTTCAGCCATTATTGAGCTATCTCTAACAAACTATTCACAATCACGGAGAAGCTTTTTTCGCATTACATTGAAGGTACGGAACCTTCCATTATACGTGGTCCAAAACGTACTAGGCCGGTTTCTTCTAAATTCATTTACCATCTAATTAAAATAAATATTTCAAAAAAATATTTTACCATCTGTTTAACAAGATTCATAAAAAGGGGGTATGAAATTCCATGCCTCAACCAAAAACAAATAAAACCGAACCAACATGCTTTTTAAATAACTTTGAAATAAGATTGTTTCTTTGAATCCCGGCACAGTGCAATTGTGGGAATATGCTTTAAAACATTTCTCGCAAAGACAGCTTCCGATGCTCGTGTAGACAGCCACAATGGGTAAGGAAAAACAGAGGCATATGCTGCAGGGTCCAGTATATTTTACTAGAATATTTTAGCCAAAACTACTTACAATAGAGTGACGCATTTGTGTATGTCAAGCAATGTTTGTTTTGTTTTATCAACATCTCTCTCTCTCCTCCTCTCTTCTCCTCTTATTGCGCTGTTTATTAAAAGAATGGGATAGGTAATTAAAATCAAGTTACAATAGAAAAACATACAAATGAAATGATAATTCCATCACGTTTTTATTTGGACTCATACCTAATATTGACAACAGAAATCATGTAATTACTCCAGAGTCCTGTAATATCTTGCCACGAGCTGTACGTCGACGTCAAAAATATGTTTACACTTTTGGACTTTATTACAAAGGAGTAAGGTGCAAATGTGTAAACATATTTTTGACGTCGACCGATAGCACGGATTTTGGCGAGTGAAGATGAAGATGATGACAGTTCCAGTCGTGCATTGAGGACTTTTTTGGGGTTCCGTAGTAAAGTAGGAACCCTTATAGTTTCGCCATGTCTGTCTGTCTGTCGGCAGCCTTGCTCAGTGATCGATAGCACTAAAAAGCTTAAATTAATACGTGTAATAATGACGCCAAAAAAGGTAAAGGGAGGGTGATTTTTTTTTCGCTTCCTGTCTATTATGTGGGGTGTCGTTAGATAGGTATTTCAAAAAGAATAGAGGTCTTATGTATATATCTCATTACTATGTCCCAGCCCCATTAAATTTTGAAGCATAGGACCAAAAATAAGGAAAAAAATATTACTTACTTATATATATTACTTTTTGCTACACCTACAGTTACGAATTTTTACACGTACTTCACCAAATTGAACATTTTACGCATTTGTATGTACTTAGATAAAATAGTTATTTGTGCAACAAGAGAGGAAAGTTGGTTTTTCTTGCGAGTGTTGATTTTGAATCCCGAGTAAGCGAAAGATTCTATAATTGAAGCACGAGCGAAGCGAGTGATTCTAGGTTTGAATCTTGAGCGTAGCGAGGGATCTCAAGAACACAAGATGTAAAAAAAAAATCCTCTCGTGTGACACATACAACTTTTCACCTCAGTAGTGAGAACATATTAAAGTTAAATAAACACATTTATTTACATTCCTGAATGAAAGGCATCATCATTATGACGAAAACCTTCTAGAAACAAAATTTGAAGTGATAGAAGTCGCACTTTCGTCACTCCAGGGAGTGAGGAAAGTAGGCTTGTTCGAACTGCTGGGGTGAAAAAATAATTTTATACGAAAGCGATTTAAATACGCTAAACTTCTAGAGAAAAAGCCACTTTTTAAGCAACTGTGTTGAAAAGAATCTTAACGGAACCCTTCGATATCTATTATATCGCACATAAGTACGGTCGACGTCAGAAATATGTTTACACTTTTGTAATAAGGTCCAAAAGTATAAACATATTTTTGACGTCGACTGTACCAACGTGGCTGTGGTTTCTGTTTCTAGTTAGATGTTCACTAGCGCTTTGATCGCAGTTCGAACTAAAGAAAACATTAGTAACTTGGAAACTTGGAAAAGTGCAAATTAAAATACTTGTGTATAGTCTAGAGTAAAATCCAGGATTTCTTTTTCAGTTCAAGATTTGTTCACGTTATCTAATGACTATCCAGCGGGATTGGCAAGAAAGTTGCCGATTGCTCCTAACTTGCAAAACTTAGCGGTCCAGACACTATCAGTAGTAATGACATTACTAATACTGTCATTCCTTCGTTCAGTAATGACATTCCAAAACCTCTCCACACACTTGTCAGTATTTTTCATCATTACGACAGTGGTCGCGGTCATCTATGGACGCAAAAAAGATAGCCTGAATGGCAATAATAATTGCAATTGCTTTATAAAAACGGGTTAAAAGAAAAAAAAACCGGCCAAGTGCGAGTCGGACTCGCGCACCGAGGGTTCCGTAAAAACCTAAAACAATTGCTATTTCTTATGATTGCGTGGACATGAAAGTTTCGTTTTGCTACAGCAGAAAGATATTATAGAGCTGAGTACACTCGCGAGCAAAATAATTGCATCACTTTGCATTTTTTCGTGTGCAACTGATATCTTTGTAAATTTTTACACGAATTTAAAAATTAATGTGGCAAATGAAAGCTGACAATGTAACCTAACTAAAAAGTCAAATTTTAATGTAATTACCAACTTAAGTATAGAAAAAAAGGTTGATGGCTTGACATAAGTCGGAAAACGCTTGAAAATTTTACTAAGGGAATGGAGAATTAAAGGCGTTTTTGTTAGGAAAAGTGTTTATTTAAATCAATCAATACCTGGTGTTACCACCATACGCCCTTCCTAAACATTCAAGACGGCGTCTCATGGACCTAATTAGGCTTCTTATGTAATCCTGGGGAATGGCGTCCCACTCCTCCAGCAAAGCAGTCTTCAGGTCTCCAATGTCGACAGGAACAGGATCTCGCTTGCGAACTCTTCTTTTCAGACGGTCCCACATGTGTTCAATCGGATTCAGGTCCGGGCTCATCGCTGGCCAGTCTAAGGTGTTGACGCCGACCTCCTGAAGATACGCTGCAGTGGCCCTTGCGGTATGACAAGGGGCATTATCCTGCATGAGGAGGAACCCCTCGTCGAACATACCGGCGTAAGGGACGACGTGCTCCTCCAGGATGTCGGTGATATACTTTGCAGCTGTCAAACCACCACCACGGCCGCCACCAGGCACGAAAACCAGCTCCGTCCGCCCGTCAAAGGAAATGCCGCCCCAGAACATGACGGAACCTCCTCCGTAGGCGACCCTTTCAGCGAAACAGCATTGTGCAAATCGTTCTCCTGGCCTCCTGTAGACTTTGTTCCGTCTGTCAGAGCCATTCAAGCACATCCTGCACTCGTCCGAAAAAAGAACGGGTGTCCATTGCTCGAGTGTCCAATCCTTGTGTTCTTCAGCAAATATCCGTCGAGCTGTGCGGTGACGCTGCAGCAGCCTGGGCCCCGTTGCAGCCCTTTTTGGAGTCAGGTTGGCTTGCACGAGTCTTCTCCTCACTGTCCACTCGCTGACAGCCACTCCTCGTGCCTCTTGGAGACGCTGCTGGACTGCAACTCCAGTTAGGTGACGATCACGTAGCAATGTGGTGACGATGAAGCGGTCATCCCTCTCAGATGTGCACCTTCTGCGGCCCGTTCTTGGTCTCGACGTAAAGGCTCCTGTCTGCTGGTACCGTTTGTAGACTCTGGAGACCGTGGATTGAGTTAAATTTAACTCGGCAGCCACGGAACGCTGACTACGCCCCTCTTGCAGCAAGCGGACGACTACGGCGACTTCAGCTTCAGTTGTGTCCATTTTTTCAGGTTTTCTTGGTAGTAACAGATGCGGAGATGTGTACTGGTCGACTTCTGGTAAGTGACTGATAACAATGCGTTCTTTTACCCCCTTTTTATGGGGGTTAAAGGGTGCTCAACTCGTGGGCGGGGCAGGGCGGAAATGCCTACTAGTCAGAAAAATGTCTGTATTCTGAAAAATATCGGACCGATATTAATGTTTCTTATGTTTTTATAAAGATTAAACTGTAACTATTGTAATTTAATTAAAATATTTCAGCAACTTACTTTATTTACAAAAATATCTGATGCAGACGAAAAAATGTAAAGTGATGCAATTATTTTGCTCGCGAGTGTATATGATATGATTCTGACAATTTTCTTTTACGGCTCTGAGTCGTGGACTATCAAGGCAGACCTTAAAAGCCGTATTGACGCGTTTGAGATGTGGTGTTGGCGACGGCTTTTGCGGATACCTTGGACTGCGATGCGCACTAATCAGTCCATACTAGAGGAATTACGCATAAAACGCCGGCTGTCGACGACGTGCCACGACCGCATACTCACATACTTCGGACACCTCTCACGACGTTCCTCGGATAGCTTGGAGAGAATAATCATGACGGGAAAAGTTGAAGGTACAAGACTTAGAGGCCCTCCCCCCGCAAGATGGAGTGCCCAAATCACTGCACCCATGCAATTAAAACTGCAAGAAGCCATGCGCTTAGCGAGGGATAGAAGCCTATGGAGGAACCTGATCTTCAACAGAAGGACATGATGTCACGATCCTCAGCTCTGAGGGAACGACTAATGATGGTGATGATATGATATGAATTTCAATTTAATACCTCTACGCGTTTACGAGGAAACAGGTAGTAAGTTTAAAATTTAAAAAAAATATTTTAAGTACTATTTTACTAAAAATGTCTACTTTTCGTAATTTTTCCTTTGTCTTTGCTATATGAAGTTTCTTCGTGCCAAGTTTCAAGTTTCTGAGTTTACGGGAAGTACCCTTTAGGTTTTGAGTTTCTTGCGAGTACTCATCTCCAAAATATGCAACTTAAATTGCTATTTCTTTTGATTGCGTTGACATGAAAGTTTGTTTTTGCCACAGCTGAAAGGTATAATAAACCTGAGTATTTGATATGAATTTCAATTTAATACCTTTACGCGTTTACGAGGAAGAAGGTAGTAAGTTTAAATTTTAAAAAAATATTTTTTGTATGATTCTACTAAAAATGTCTACTTTTTATATTTTTTTCTTTGTCTGTGCTATATGACGTTGCTTCGTGCCAAGTTTAAAGATTCTGAGCTTGCGGGAAGTACCCTTTAGGTTTTGAGTTTCTCGCGAGTACTCAGTTTCAAAATATGCAACTTAAATTGCTATTCCTTTTGATTGCGTTGACATAAAAATTTGGTTTTGCTTCATCTGAAAGGTACTATAGCCCTGAGTATTTGACATGAATTTCAATTTAATAACTTCACGCGTTTACGAGGAAAATGGTAGAAAGTTTAAAATTAAAAATATATTTTTTTGTATGATTTTACAAAAAAATTTACTTTTCGTAATTTTTCCTTTGTCTGTGCTACATGAAATTTCTTCGTGCCAAGTTTCAAGTTTCTGAGTTTACGGGAAGTACCCTTTAGGTTTTGAGTTTCTTGCGAGTACTCAGTTTCAAAATATGCAACTTAAATTGCTATTTCTTTTGATTGCGTTGACATAAAATTTTGGTTTTGCTACATCTGAAAAGTCCTATAGCCCTGAGTATTTGACATGAATTTCAACTTAATAACTTCACGCGTTTACGCGGAAAAAGGTAGTAAGTTTAAAATTTTAAATATATATTTTTGTATGATTTTACTAAAAATGTCTACTTTTTATAATTTTTCCTTTGTCTATGCTATATGACGTTGCTTCGTGCCAAATTTCCAGTTTCTGAGTTCATGGGAAGTACCCCGTAGGTTTTGCGAGTGCCGAAAACTCTAAAATTTGCAGCATAAACGACTGTATCTTTTGATTGCGTTGGCTTTTAAGTTTGATTTTTTCACAGCTTCAAGGGACAATAGACCTTAGTATTTGGTATAAATTTCAGCTTGATACCTCCACGCGTTCCTGAGAAAAATGGTCTTGACAGACAGACAGACAGACAGACAGACAGACAGACAGACAGACAGACAGACAGACAGACAGACAGACAGACAGACAGACGGACAACAAAGTGATCCTATAAGGGTTCCGTTTTTTTCCTTTCGAGGTACGGAACCCTAAAAATATAGAAAGTGGCTGTCTTTCAAGGAATATTTACATGTTCCTCTTAAAAATATCGGCATCGCTGAAGCATTTCAAGAATTACTTTCGGATGATCAAAGCAAATTACTTGAAGCTATTACAATAATTTACTCCAATTATAACCAAAAAAGACACTCATTTGAGTAAATCAATCCCAGCAGAATATATAGATTAGCTCCAAATACGTCCATCATCAGCGATCGCTCCACGAATACTGAAGGAATGATGGAATGATGCGTACCGCGCACCACAAACTGTCAGTACCTATAATGTCATTACTTCAGTACTGACACTACACTATTAAAATATTCGAATAACACTGTCATTAGTAATGTCATTACTTGAAGGAAATGACATTATTAGTGATAGTGTCTGGACCGCTAATGCCACAAACACGCAAATGAAGGGTACACGGAAAGAACATGTCTAGTCACTTTGACAACATTTTGAGTTATAGCGGTTTTAAAGTTTGGAACGATTCAATTAACCATACTCTTTTCGTAACTAGAAGTTTATGAATTAAAAAGTGGATTTATGTTAAAAATTGTTACAGAAGTTGTTGCTAATCTTAGAGAGCTTTACGTTGCTAATAGTTCATTGCACGCTCTACATTTTGATACAAAAATCTCATTTTACGAAAAAAGGGACTAGACATGTTCTTTCCGTGTACCCTTTAAATACGGTTAGCTCGTTAGGTTCATATAGGTGATTCACATTTAAATATCATTGAGAGGTACTTCCGTAAATATAATTCGGTAGCGAATATAAGTTTAAACCAAATTCTATTACCAAACCTAATTTACAACTCTAGTACCTAATAATAATAAAACTCTAGTAGAGGTACAGTCGCCATCAAATTTATCGGAGCGGCCAGGGTACTCAAAAATATCTGAACATGCACTTTAACGCCCTGACAATAGAGGCGTTGTTCAGATATTTGTGACCACCGCTCCGATATATCTGATGGCGACTGTACATAAGAAACATTTTTGTTGTAAAAATACGGTTTATTTACATTCACTAACAAGTACCAAACTACCTATAGACTTAGAGCATATAGCTTTATGCCTATAGATGATTAAGTTATAAAATAAGCGATAAAAGATGGGTATAACTTTTTTATCAGTCGTACAAATCTCAAGCACAAATTTAAAACGAACACGACATGCCTGCGGCGATCATAGATTGATTCAAAAGAAAGACAAGTATAAAGTTTCCCGCCAAAGACATGAAATCATAGAGCGATTCCTTTTACGACTTCGGTTTCAACTTCATAGCGATGAATTATGCAGAAAGGAGAGAGATTTCCTGCGATAAAAGTCGAAGTACCCAAGAGTGTTCTAAAAAGAGCTCTTAGGGTATATGATAAGAAAAATATATATCGCGGAATATAAATTAGTATTAGAGATATGAGTATGAACAACTGATGCAAATTCAGTAGAAGTTTATTTAAAAAATAATACGCTTACTCAACGAAGCATTTTCGTTACATAGTGATTAACCCATACGATAAGACATAGCGCTGCCTAGTTGTGACTGTGCTTACATGTTTAATGTGCCATATGGCATTTGTACGTATTATATCCTCTCCATCTTTCCAGAATTTGTGAATGTTTACAGGATAGCGGTACTTACTTAGGTACCGAAAAGTACGGGAGGTACTTACCTACCTCAATTTTTTCTTGCATTCTACCGTTTCATTGGCGAGATTAATCATAATAATTTCAGCCTTCTAGTACTAACGATAATAGAGCTATGCCGCGGACAGACAAACCGACATCAGACGGACAATCGGACATGGTGAAACTAAGGGTTCCTAGTTGACTACGGAGCTCTAAAATGACAAAATATTTTTGATTGTGATTGTACATAAACTTATACGACTCCAACTTTATTGAAAAAATAAACAAGCAAAAGCAATAAATATTTAGGCATTACTTGTGTAAATTTTAAACGAATTGAATTCAGCCTTAGTTGCACAGTTTCAAAGATAGAAACCGCAAATATTGGCTGAATTTGGACTCGGTTTATCGAGATCTGCAATCAGCGGTCAAATTTGAGCGTGCGGTCAGCAAATATCGATGCAACGAAGTGGGCCGAAGATGCTGCGTTGCATAGCTGAGTGGCAGCGCAGGGGGGCCGCAGCACCAGGGGTGTTCTTTCAATCGCTTCCCGAGCACGGGCGAGTCGAATGCTCAAGTAAACCAGTATAAGTATAGCACTTACGTGTAGTTCTTACACGGATCAAAGCGTCTCAGTTACACTAGTTAGTTTAAGCGTGAGACTCTGTTAGTAATGGGAATACTCGGCCAGACGCACGGGGCGGGCGAGCGCGCTCTGAATACCTAATTGACTAATATTAGTTGCTGCTAGGGGAACTTCCTTAGAGGTGAGTACAAAACTTCAGACAAAGAACACGTACGGGTCTTGTAAGGGATACTTTTTAAGTTTTAATACGAGAACTTGTCCAATCCCCATGGACGTCTGGATGTCGTGTCATTTTAATTACTCAGTAGATTAAGTTTTCCCCGATATACATACGTACGTATATTCGATCTAAACTAAAGTCAAGACATTGTTCTAATAGTACACATTTTCGTAATTAACATACACTTGTGCCTAATTGATTAAATTTACATATCAGAGTTCAATTGAACTATTGGCCATTGCATGATCACATTAAGATGTCGTCAGATTAGTTATAATAAGTACTCTACGCTTAATTATAATGAAATCATCTAAACTCAAGATCACATCAAAAATAAGCAGTCAATGTTTTCTTTCCTTATTACTTATTGAACTTTACTATTGTTTTCACTTGATTTTATAATTTACAAATAGAAGCTTAGATCGAACGCTGAAGCCAAATGCAATATGGGTCTCTCAATAAGTGCACTTCAGGGCGAGTGCACAGCGTTGACTCTAGTCCGAGTGCCATGCGTTTGAAATCAAATAAATTCCATTAGAGTAATTGGTAGCGGTAGAGTGATCGTGTTCCCGTTGCTAGCCATTTGTTCCTGTCACTTACACCATCGCGGGCGAGCCAAGTTCTTTCGCGTAACAGTGGATCGTGTCCTCGAGTTCTATAGGAACGACAGGTAACCTTAAAGTGTTCTTGTACTGGTTTACCCGAGCTATACTTTTTCGTCCACGGTAAGGCGATTGGAATTGAAACCCCTGTGCGCTCCCCAGTTTACGAGTAGTACCCTTCCCAGCGCGGTACGCGATGCACAAACAGGACGCGCCAGTTACCAAAGCGACAGGCTAAGATCCGTCACAAGAAGATAATACTCTCATTTGACATTAAAACATAACGAAAATTCGATAATTTAACCTTCAATTAGGATGGTACAGATTATTTAGAGCAAGTGAGGTAACCTTAAACTTTACATGTAAACAAATGGGAGTGATTATACAAATTCTGAAATGATTATTAAATTACACACAGTATTTGATTCTCTTGCTGTTCAGTTGGTCATGCCATTCTTGGTTTGAAATTAAGTACCTAGTTCTTTATATTAATATTAAAATTTATTTACTTGCTACGAACACTTGATTTAAGGATTTTACCTTTTGTGTTATGACACCGACACTTCATAACACCGACACGTCAGTACCCTGTGGCGATATACTTAGGTACTGTAGGGGTCGTGTTGTTAAGAACATTCTTCTTCTTCTTCTTCCTAGCCTTATCCCATTTATTTGGGGTCGGCTCTCCTTATACGGCGTCGCCAGGAGCGTCTGTCCTGGGTCGTCTCGGCTGTTAGTTTTGCCTCTTTAAGGTCCTTTTGGACAAGCCCCATCCATGTTGTCCTGGGTCTCCCGCGTCCCCTAGGCTTCTCACTCGTCTCTAAAACCCTTCTCGTCATGTGGTCAGGTGGGCGCCTCATGACGTGGCCATACCATCGGAGTCGGCTTTCGGTGAGTTTTTCTTGGATTGGCCTCACTCTAAAACTGCCTCTGACATGGGTGTTTTTAATATGGTCTAAAAGAGTTACTCCGCCAGCCCATCTGAGCATCCTCATCTCCGCAGCGTGTAATTTGTCGACGTGTTCTTTTTTAAGAGGCCAACATTCAGAGCCGTATGTCATTGCCGGGCGTACAGCCGCCTTATAAACTTTGCCCTTAATGTGAACCGGCATTCGTTTATCGCAAAGAACGCCCGTAAGCTCACGCCATTTCACCCATCCAGTGTTGATACGATTAATGACATCTGATTCGATAGTTCCATCGTTTTGGATATTGGATCCCAGATACTTGAATGTAGTCACTTCGTTCAAAGGGTTGCCGTCCAAGTAAATCGTACTGCGGAGGTTTGTACCGCTGAAGTCGCAATGCATTACTTCAGTCTTCTGTCGGCTTACCCGGAGCCCACCGTCTTTAAGGGCTACTCTCCAGGTTTCTAGCATGTTTTGCAGTTCTTTTACGTCTTCGCTAATCAAAACTATGTCATCCGTTAAGAACATTCTTATCATCATTACTTTAAATTAATATGTATTTACGCGTTGTTATTCGGTGGCAATGTTGACATTGCCGACTGAGAAATCTAACAATCTGACTTTTTGACTAATGGATGTTTTTGAAATATATAAATAAAGCAAGCAAAAGATTTCACAAGTTCCGAAAGGCGACGCATTCTCCGAACACAGTTTCAGCTTACTTTGTTATGCTAATCTTCATAATTCTTTGGGCGGGGAACTTTCAGGCAAGTTGCTTTTTTGGGAACAACTTGTACCTAATTCTCTGGTAATTTGTTATTCCATGCTGAATGCTGCGGAAGTAAAGCAAGGAAGCTAACAGAAAAATAATTAAACTTAGTTAAGTCTAGTTCTATTCGTAGAGGTAATGAAATAAAATGTTTCGATAAATGGTTACTTATCTAGTTATTACGAAAGTGCCGAAATCAAGCTAAGTAATTGTATTTTCGACATCAATCCGGGAACAATGTTCCTTAAACTAACCTGACAGTTTTGTGAAGCTCCGACTTGTGTAAATTAACGAAGAAAACTTCCCGATCTAAGTCCGTCTACCTGAAAACACAAAGTAAACTCTGTGCCTCCGCAACTTATCCATTAACTTAAGTAGAATCTGTAGACAGCACGAGAACGTTGCCTCTGCCGTGTTAGTAGTTTGAACGTTTAGCTAAATTTATGGTATTAGCTTGTTATCTTACATGTTTGGGAATCTGTCTGCTCGTCATCACTTGGTGTATGCTTAGTTCAATTCAATTCAAATCATTTATTTCAGGCAAAGCCCATAAAAGTGTTAGTATTGAAACAAAAACAAAAAGTAACTTATAGAACTAATGTTAATACATACAAGTCATAAGCATACACATGTACAAAACACAGCACCGAGACATAACCGGATGAGCATAAATTAATTCATTTTAATGAAGTTTAATACATTAGTTTTTTTATATTTAGCACCTACCTGGGTATGATTTTGGTTATAAACAAGTTTACTGCTAAGCGGATATCATTATTGAAAACCGGTAATGATAAACGGAGACTAACCAAAATGACGCTTCTTCAATTTGTGATAAAATAATGTACCTATCATTAAACATCATGCTTAGTTGCTTAGATAAAATAATACGATTAAAAGTTAGGTCGTAATAACTTGTAAAATCCTAACTCTTTAGCAGGATCACAAAATCTGCATTACATTATACTTTCGAAAGTTTCTCGTAACTCGCGGTCCCCAAAATGAAAAATTATTTCTTAAAATTTAACTTCACTTAAAAATCTGCACAACGTTGTAGTCGACGACCGCTTTATTATTTATGACAAGGAACACGAAACTCATCTCGAGTTATAAACTTCTTGGAATTTCTCCTGAAGTAATACAGAGCTATTATTATGATGTCCCCACAAAAAATATTCGTTGTATAGGCCAGCGCAGGGCACGAAGGGGCGGCCGCAGGGCGGGTGCGTAGTCGCGCCGAGCGCTCGCAGGGGGCGCCCGTGCCAAAAGCCTCACATGCTTTCAAAATGATACGCAACGCAACACAGTCGGACTTCGTACACAAGAACTATCCTTTACGGTTACTTATGATATATTTTTTTAGGTTAATATCTTTAGGGTTCTAATCCCGTTCGTAGATACCAAACGGAATCGTATTAAATACTTAGCTTCTACGTCTGTTATAATTGGACACTAAAACAAAAAACCAAAATTGATATATAGGAGAACTTTTGTATATTCATACAGCGTTTCCTTTGAAAATAAAACGACTTGCTGTTACATTACAACTCAATACATATAAACCTCAAACTTGGTACTTACCTATGTATAGAGAAAAATTGAGTATTGTATATTAACAAGATAAGTTAAAATTGTTTTATGTTTTTGTAATTGCTTCCGCTGCGTAAAAAAATAGTGCGTGAAAAAAACAAGGAAAAATAGTAAGCGTAAAAAAGCGTGATACTGCGGAATCGTCAGTGCACGAGTCCGATTCTACTTGGCATATATTATGTGATATATAATGTGTTTGGAGTTGAAACTCTAGGTCCATGGGGTCCCAGCGCACACAAGTTTTTTGCAGAAATCGCAAAGCGTCTGGTTGATGTAACTGGTGACCGAAGAGCTGGCGGTTTCCTCGCACAGCGTATCAGCATTGCGATATAACGAGGAAATGCCGCCAGCATCCTTGGTACAATGCCGCAAGGGCCTAGTTTAGATTTGAGCTAGTTATTAATTTAGTTTAGTATTTGTACTGTAGTACCTCTGTATATTTAGTTATGTAAATAAATGTTTTTCCACCATGTGTTTTAAAAACATGAATTGCCACGTTCTAATCTAAGATGAAATATGTGAGTCAAGAAACTTCAATAATTGACTTATTATTTTATGCCGTGTTAGTCTTACTGCGTACTTTCGTAGGCCGACCAGAACGATTATTATAAATATTCCTTTAGTACAAAGGCGAAGAAAGCAAGATCCTTTCATAATTTATGAAGAGCCACGGCAAAGTCGCTTTGAGGTATACTTGTAAACTTGGTGAAGTTTCACTTCAAGAATTACAAAGGTTATTATTACGTCACAACAAAAAACCGACTTGGGACGGTTTGCCAACTTCTCGACTCGAGGGGCGGTGTTCCACTCTTTTTTTACCCGCTCCTGTTTTATAATTTATAAGGTCTCGGAGATGGCGAGTTAAAATTAACTTAAGATTCTGCTTGTACTTTTCAAACAAAGGTGAATTGTCAAAATAAAATATGGCGTGTTACGTGTCGAGTCAGTTATTCTAACGTTTATCTTAGGTGCGATCTATATATGCGAGGGAACACATTGCTTAAATAGCTTACGATAATAAAAAAGTTTCCGAGATGTTTTTCTTCCAAACCACTTAACAAGCTTGGCGCACGTAGACATGTTTGTGTCTTGCTTGCATTATGACGGCGTGTTGCTGGAAGATTTAGAGGGGACAAAAGTGAGGAGACAAACTGGCGCCGTTGCTTTGTGTCATATCTACCTTGCCTGTGCAACTTTAATGCCCAACCCTAACATGTGTGACTTAGTGTTGCGCTTCGTGCGGATTTAGCTTTAACTTACATACTGTGAATTTATTATTATACCTATTTATGTCTAATAAGTTCCTTGTTAACGTTACAGTTTCATTTAACTGTATGCTTAATGGAGCAGATTATAAATTGCCATAATTTCAAATGGACAAAAATACGACTCGTCGTGCATCTCATGCGATTTAGATGCCAAATGAGAAACAATAACGAATACAAACAGTTTACTCGTAAAGGTACATTAATTAGCGTAGACGGGTAATGTCTACACATGATATGCTGAAATACATAATTTACAACACTTGATTCATATACATATATATTATTATCCCATATGATACATGTATTTCGTAAGAAAATATAATGTAAATACAAATATATCAAACTACTTCCAAATATGAACCCGTGAAAGCCTTTAAAACTTGTTCCGGACTCGTTGTTTGCTATGACAGCCAAATCTCCGGATGGATCAAAGGAAACCAACTCCAGAATAAGTTTTAACGCGGGAGAAAGATTTGGAATTTCAATTTGAGCCATTCTTTTTTTTACCAAAGTATGTTTTTATTTTATTTTAAGTACGTTTGTATAAGCTTACAGATGGTGCCATAATGTCTCTACTTTATATTGCATAAAAAAATATTATTAGCAACTTATTAAAATACTGAATTTAGTCAAGTACAATATTACGTTCGTTGCTTCGTTGTAACAGAAAGCTCTCTTTAATGTAGCGACTTACTCGTAGTACCAGCAGTAAGTAGAGGCGAAGTTGTGGGACGACGACAAAGCTGCCCGGGACCCGAACTAACAAAAATACACTTATAAAATAGTTCTTACGTTACTCAGAATGCATTTTTGTTTTTACGTATATTTAAGTTACTTTTAGCCCTTTAACTTTTCAGTTAACTTTTTTGCGAATTCTAAAACCAGGATTTAAATATAGCTATTGACGCTGGGCATTTGCGACGTTTCAAATATAAATCGTGCTCATCATAGTAAATTAAGAAAATATAGGGCTCCAGAAGCCATAATTTTACTTGAATGGATACCATCTAGCTTTATGAAGAGCGCAGCTGTATGTATCTATATCATAGGCATTCTTTTTAAATTGAGCTTCCTCCGATGTCGTGCCCGCCTACGGTGCTATTTAATGACACGGTAGTATTAAAAAGAAACGATATTAAGCTATCGTTTTCAATCAAGATCGGGGTAGTCGTGCACGCTGCGTCTACTCGTAATAGCAAGCGAGAGAAAACACATTTGTCTTGTCCCGCCCGTTAGCGTATATTACGGAGACATCGCCCGCTGCGTGCTGCCTTCTCGACCTAACTTAAACTACAAGCTTAAGCTGAAATTGGCTAGTTAAATCACGAAATATAATCTTGCCATATTCTTAAAATATAAAGACAACAAATCATAAAGGAAAACCAAACAAAGCGATAATAGTAGTGTACGGTCACGTCTGATAAATATGGATGCATTAAATGTAACAAAAACATGCATCATAGACTTTACGCCTTGGTAATAGAGTCGTGGCTACATATTTTTGTCACATGAAATGTATTCATATTTTCAGACGTGACTGTACATTTGGACCGTCTGTGCTTGATGAAACGTCGAAGAAGGCTTGATAGCAAGGCCATTCATGATTGCCAATTTATCGCCTATCACGTCATGTGCCACATTCGCACTTATAGGTATGCTTATTCGAACGTGACAGCTATGATAATTTATAAATACTTAAACTTATTCATTAATGTAATAAATTTTGATCTAGAGCGACATTAAAAAAAAATGGATGCGGATTTCACACTGTTGGCTTGCATCTCGTGCCCACCAATATGCCGTCGGTCGTTTAAATTTTTGAAGGATCTCGTATAAAATACAATACCATTCCATATTACATTATAGAAAATGAGGACCGGAATCGTTAGGTGGATATATCATAAAGACAGGAGGGGCAGCATTCACGTCGTAGCTAGTTAGCAGCGCAAACTGGCTCGTCGCCGGCGTTGGGGCAAATTGAATTTGTCTCGAACGCTCTGTCAGGACCGGTGACTACCGGCCCGGCCACCTCGCACGCTTCACTGATACAGACAATGCTAAGACCGATTCAAGGTGTTCGATGTTTTTTATGTTGAGTGAGCTACATCTTAGGCTCTATAGACTTTCCATCAGGTGAGGCTAGGGTCAACCGCTGGTCAGTTTCTAGTTTAAAAATTACTCTCGCGCACACGTTCTCTCTGAGAATTGAGAGAGAAAGAGAGAAGAAGAGACTCAGATTATCATTGCACTTTAATAAACAACGCCAGTTCTTTAGAATTATTGACATTATTGTATATACCCTTAGTCAATACAACAATTATTTTATTAGCTAATGGGTGTCGTGATCATGAGCTTGCACTTTTAATCCATAAAGACAAAAGTGTTTTTAAAGAAAGAATTTTTTTGACAACGCATGCGGCTGGTTTATATGAAAATAGACTGCATTGTAATAATTCGTGTGTTTGGGGGAGACACACAATTTAAAATTACTAGATTCTAGCCCGATAAATAACAAAAAATGCTAAATAATCATTCATGCCCTATCGTACACTTTGAACAGAAACAGTAATGTGCTAAAATAAGGAAAAGCATCACACATTACCCATGCAGTAATGGTTAAACGATTTTTTACACGTAGAAAGTGAAGGTATTACACTACCCAGTGACTTGCGCTTTATCGGGAGTGGCGGCGAGATTAATGGCGTTCGCGCCGCGCGGCAATTACGCGCGCAATGTGACAAGCGCGATCATGGTTTTGTTGCTCTCTAAATGACGCGCGTAACCCGGCGCCGTGGAAATGTGGCTGGCGCGTCATGCGTGACACGAGAAGGTTTATTGCTTTATCGTACGACATTGTTCAAAGTCCGTTTTTAACCCATTCACTGTTAATGACGACACGTTGTCGTCACGGCTCTACGAAGCATTTTCGCTACATAGCGGGAAACCCATGTTATCGGCTACAGGGTAGCGCTACGCGTGTAGCATAGCAGTGAATGTGCTAATATGAACTTTCACGTGTTTGTTGAATTTATGTATTGAGGTTAAAAGTAGTTTTAAGTTGATTTTATGTAATTTTTTTTGACATGTTTTTATTTATTGAATAAATGACTCATTTTGTTTTTAAAGCTATTTGATACAGCCGCTTTAAGGTTGGCTCACGCTGTGATGTTCCGCGTTCTACACGCCACTTCTGATACTTCATTTTGAATACAAAGCGTCACGTAATCCTCGGAGGTCACATGATGTTTTGTGTACAAAATGAGGTGTCAGTAAGTGTCGTGTAGGACGCGGAACGCTACAGCGTGAATCATCCTTTAATCGTACAATTATGGAGTGTGTTTATGTAAAATATAGAAAATTATACGCTCAATATAACAAGCACGAACATGGTTTTGTTGCTCTCTAATGAGGTAATGAGGGTTTCCTGAATCGATTTTTTCGAATCGATTCGATCGAAGAGATTTAGCTGTCATAATCATAATCCACCAATCATGATCAAATTAATCATATTTTTTTAATTGCTGGATTATGACAGCTGCTGTCAAAAAGACCTCTCGCCACCTTAGAGCTTTAAACCAATCGGAGTAGCCATTGACAGGCGTTCCCCTCTGCCGAATGAGTATGACCAGTGGTCATACTCATTATATGGACTGACGTTTATTTGACGTGGCTATTTTGACGTTTCGCATACATTTGACGTTCCCCTCCCCCGCAAAAAACGGCAGACTTTTTCCGATAGAAATGAGAGCGCGTCTCGCATCCGGTTGGTTTAATAATCAAAGCTCGCCACAGTGCCTGGAATCCAGGACGCGTAAACGCCCAGCGCGGTGAAAATGCGTCTAGCGATTCTTGCGTGACACGAGAAGGATTATTCACTTGTGATACGACATTGCCCAGTCTATTTTCAGGTACTTGATATTACGCGCGTATTATAACAATCACGGCCGTGGTTGTTGCTTTCTAAATGACGCGCGTAAACGTCCGTGCGAATGCGTCTAGTGCGTCATCGGTGACACAAACTTTTATTGCTTTACCGTACGTAACTGTTCACAATCTATTTCCAGGTACTTATTAATCTCGTAAGGCTCGTTGGCTTATTTTTAGGACAACACAATGTGGTCGTAACAACCCACAAGGCCAAATTTTTTAGAACAAAAAGGGAGTTCAGAAGTTGAAAATTCAAAATATAATGTCCTATTTTTAGGACACTGGGCTGTTATTTCACTTGTTATAAATAGACTGGGCCTTGCGAAGTTATTATAAACTTTCATGTCCTTGTTGTATTATGTATTAATTATGAAGTAGGTAGGTATGTACTCGTATATATAGGTACTATACAATTTTTTTTTAATTTTACAAATTTGATGTTAATTAATTTATGAAAGCGTGATCATGGATTTGTATTTCTCATTGACCTAAGATCTTGAAGTTTGGCAAAATGTTTTTCCATCACAAAAATAGGTATTTTTTTACAATTACTGAATTACACATACCAACCATACATCAATATAATTATATATTAATGTATGGAGAAAACAATTTTTCAACGGTAAAGTCAACGTTTATCCAATTTTCGTTACATTGCTATTTCCAGTGTGTTTAGTATTTGACCTTTATACTATGAATTCCTATGATATTATATCTATGGATGGCGGTGACATTCTGGCCGCCTCAAGAAGAACAACGATGACAGCGACAGTGTCATTATGCCTGCACAAGGAAAATGTTATCAAATAAATAGAAGAAATTAAGTTAAGTCATAAGGTGAAACGTTATATCTGAAAATCAGTGCACCGAGAACGAGGAGGCCGTACGTCGGCTAGTCATCCTGCAGCAGCGGTGAGTCCCATCAAACGTAAATATAGTATTCATAGTAGGGTTCGATGCTGACCACCCCTTTTGCTTCTTCTAAATTAAGCTCCTAAAGTACAGTCCACTTACCTTGGCTATATATAACGCCACACGGTGATTGTTTGATATACGGAACCCACAGGGCGCGAATACTACTCACACTTATTTTCTCTTACTCGTATAATACACTCACTCTTACTCGTATTTTACTCTTTGCGCTTTTATGAAAGCGCAAACAGGATATACGGTATTCTCATAATGATGTGCGTAAGTGGTCGGTATCATAATACTTTGGAACTGACTACCTAATAGTGCTTTTGTATTGTTTTAACCTCTGTATATACTTTTCCAGTTTTACGCAAGGCAACCTGCGGGTACATAAAAATATATTTATACATCTAAGCTCATCAAGGATGCAAATTTATATGATTTCCCTCTAGTAGCCATGTCCTCATCCATATGAAATATTCATAAAATATTCAAAGTGGTTTCAATGCTGCTTAATTATCTGTGCTTGTACGCCGCCGGAGCCTCACATTTGTATTGCGGAATATTTTTACGGCAAACCTACACGTCTAATACATTGCTAAGCAGATTACCAGAATTAATTAATTTAATGCAATTAGGAGATGAAATACGCGGAGCATAGGAAGATATTATATTTTTAATCTATTCATATTTGACATTAATTACACGATTATTAATACCTACTCGATATATCATAACTCAATATGTATAGAATAAAAAAATTCCACAATAATAGTGATATCTCGAATAGCAAAGTTTTGTACATTTCGAGCAATGTCTACGGCGTAGCTAGTCGTAGCCGCGTAGCATGTGTCGCGTCATCTGGCGTAGCAATCACACAACCGATATCAAAGTCTAATAGTAGCTACGCAATACGCATTCACGTTATTCTCTGTACTCTCGTATTTTTTATTAAAAAAGTTTTTTGCGTAGCCGTATACAGTGTGTAAATATAATACGGGCGAATCTCTTAACGGTGATTAGTATAGGACATAAAAATTGTAATTAGATACCTTTTACTTAGAATTGCAATTAAAATTTTATCCATACAAAATAATTCGGCCCGCAATATAATGCAAACACACTCGCGTAAAACGCTCGTTGACAGTTACTTTCAATACCATGTCTACAGTACATTGCTGATGATAAAATTTTCAAAAATTTATTATTGGGTCCCAGTTAAGTGTAACTTAGAAAAACGTCTTGATTAATGATTACATTAATGAGTTCTATCTATGTCTGGTTTAATTTATCGCCCGTATTAGATTTTATATTAGGTTTCTTTCTTCGAAAAGGTGACCACAAACATTGTCCCTAAAAAGTACAGCACAGATAAGAGCCACTTACAATCCCTTTCAATGAACAGCTTGGCGAAATCTAAACAGACGCTCAACGAAATCTGCTAAGATTCCCATTTCGGCGCAAAGTGACTGAATCGAAAAGATTTGTCCTACTAAATCCGCAGCTCTCTCAACACATTCGGCGGAGCAGATAAAGATAGCAGTCCCTTCCAACAAATTCCTGAAGTAAATCTTCAATATTTAACCTACATATCTTTGAGACTTACAAATCATTTCATAACAAAAAAGAAGTTTATTTATTTCAATGAAATCAATTAAGGAAAATGTAAGTCCGCAAAATATATTTCGCGCGTTACCTTTGAAAGGAAATTGTAATAAACGAAGCTTTGGGCAAAATCACAGGGAAAATAATGAAAACGAATCGTAAGTCAGCGTGCGAGCATCGCCCCGCGAGGCCGGCAGGTGCAGAGATGTGCCATGATTTAATTTGGGACTTAGGGAGCTGCTCTATTGAATCGAACAATCTTTCCATCGTGCTCACTGCCTGCACGCTTGAGGCGTGGCGTGGGATACAAACCACACCACGCTAGACGCAGGCCATGAGTTTGCTGTGCTGCTAAAGCTTGCCCATTGCCTAATATACAGGGTGTAACAAAAATACTGGTGGTCCATTTAAGGTCATAATTTTAAATTTATTAAAAATCTTTGGACGCGATATAGACATTCGAACTTACTGGCTAATTGAACTCTGTCAGGTGGCGGCACCGTGACCGTGGCGAGAGGTCCTGCTGTCATAATCTATCAATCATGTTTAATCAGTTTTTTTTGATTGGTGGATTTTGACAGCTGCTGTCAAAAAGACCTCTGGCCACAGTGCCGCCACCTGGAGTTCAGGAAACCCTCATTAGTAAGACAGAGTTCAATTAAGCAGTAAGTGCGAATGTGTCCATGTGAACTTTTATGCTTAAAATACGTGATACCTTTCAGGACAGACAGTGCCCCTTTTAGGCAAACAACCACAATGAAAATTTCACAGAGTGAGCAAACGCACAAAAACAAAATCACGCATGGTTGGGCACGGCAAACTGGTGGAAAAATGAATGGCTATTTTTCAATAATACATACGTCCGTCGGAAAAAATATACGAGACATTCATTAA
Organism: Pammene fasciana; assembly: GCA_911728535.1. NCBI lineage: Eukaryota > Metazoa > Arthropoda > Insecta > Lepidoptera > Tortricidae > Pammene > Pammene fasciana. Next base: position 11,164,182 of record OU452276.1, on the reverse strand, counting down.
TAATGCTTTAAATATATTCATCATGAAAACCATCTAGGTACTTAAAGAGTATACTTTATGAAATGTTATTTAAAATACGAATATGCTTATTTAGAAGAAATTTGTAGGTATTGAAAAATATAATTGTGTTTTGTTTATGAAAAAATGAAGTGAAAAACGTTTATTTTCAGGCAACTAGTGGCCCATAGATAAATACCTTAAAGATTAGCATACATATTACCTTATAAACTAAGGGCCAGTTGCACCAACCACTTTTGACGGACTCATCAGCGTCAACCGGCAGGTGACTATGAAAATTTCCATACAATAAAATTTAGCGTACGTTTTAACGGTGACAGAGACTTTGATGCAACCGAGCCTAAAACTATTATTTTGGCGACACGACGGTTTTCTGTTGTGCTACCTGCTCTAGTGTAATATTTGGCAGCGTTCCCCGGAACCGCCGAAACACTACACCCTTCGGCCAGAAGCCCGCGCTCTCAATGGTCTCCAGCAGCGGCCGCGGCACGCGCACCACAAACGAGCTGAAGTGCATGTAGTGGCGCGATCGCAGCTGGAACACCCTCAACTCGTAGCCAGTCTTTTTAGAAACGTAAAAATGCAGGCGCGGCACGTATAGCGCCTTATTCGGCGTGGCAACCCGTAGACCCGGGGTAGCACCCGGTTCCGCAGTACCACACTGGCTTTTACGAGGCGCCTTGCGCGCCCCTGTTTTCCTCGACACCGGTGTGAGACCGTCGTCGGCGCGGGGAAGCTTCTTATCATTCACGCGGGGGAGATTCTTAGATTTAAATATGTTACACGTATAAGGTATGACCCAACACTTAGAACAAGAATCACTGAACACCTATGAAGAAACGAAAACAAGGAAACAGAACATGGAATTTGAATGTTATATTTATATGTTTATAGTTGTATTTAGTTTTATTTTAGTTTATTTTAATATTAGTTTAGTTTAATTATTTTAATTTAATTTTTGTTACGTGTTTATTAAAGCATTTTTACCCCTGTTACATATATGTAACATTGCCAGCTTATTAGCATCCTGTAGGTATCTACCAAACGCAGAATTTTGGAAATTTTTTGAATGGAATGGTTTTAACTACCCTGTTTATACAAGGTGTAAGAAAAATTCTAATGATCCTTTTAAGGGCGTAATTTATATCGTATTCTATGATCAAAAAGTATAAAAAAATATTTTTCCCAAAAAACATGGGTTTGTATGGATCCCAGGGATGGCCGGTTTGGCGTTTTTTCGGGTCCAAAAAAGTTTTCTTCTGCTTTTTCTTACTCGCAATACGATACCAATTATACCCTTCCTTAAACGGATCACCAGTATTTTTATTATCCTTTAAATCGAATAACCCCAAATGTTCATATCCACAAAATCAAATTAAAGATTATTTCATTTTATATTAAAGTGTCTCTATCAAATATCATATAAGTATATTAATACAATTAAAGCAAACCAAATAATTTGTATTCCCAGCATCACGTTATTAATAACAAGAGCCTAATCAAAGGAGCCGTATCAGAAAGGTAAGTAAAACAATATAGGGTGCACGGTATTAGCGGTAGAATGTGACGCAGCACATTATTAGCCAGGGGCCTGGACGGCGCCTGCTTGGTATGCGGCGCGCGCCTCTGCTGTCCGCTCGGCGCGAGCGCCTCCGACATTAGCTGCTACTAGACAAAGCACTATGACGCTATACAAACTATCGAATAGCTATAGGTTCGACACGGGAAAAATACAGGGGATGGCGTAATGAAAGGGGTTAACAAACTCCACATATTAAACAATATTTAAAAAAAACTTAGATTTGCACGTTGCTGAATAATTTTTGTTACTCTAGAATTGTAGAAAAATTACATTTTAGGGTCGCCACACACCTAGCGGTTTTCCTCGCGGAATTACCGGAAGTAGAGGAAATTTGTCTATGGTAGCGGAAATTTGTCTATGGTAGCAGATTTTTTGTATGGAAGCCATAGACAAATTTCCGCTACCATAGACAAATTAAGCATTTTGTCTATGAATTTCCGCTACTTCCGGTAATTCCGCGAGGAAAACCGCTAGGTATGTGGTGACCCTTAATGAACACCTACTACTGCTAGAGCCCCAAAAGGAAGAAGTAGTATTATTTTAATACCTCGGCTGCTCAACTCACCTTTTATTAAATTCAACCCAGAGCACATGAAAAATATCATTCCTAATTAAATTTTCCTCATTAATCGCAGTAACGAACGGATAACATCAATAATAGATGACATTGCGACTTCTAGATTCACAGACGTTTGTTTACATGATGACCTACACCTCTATAGTGACCGGGTATTTTATAGTAATATTACTATTTGATGACACTAGCCAATCTAGCCATGCATTGATCGAAGGAACAAAACTCCGTGATATTTTGTATCCTAGCCATGTTAGGGCTCATTGCATTTTTTATGAGATGCACTTTAAATGGATTGAATTGCATTTTAATTTAGTAAAGTATAATATTAATAACTGCCGATAAAGTAATATCGTACCATTTGTGAAGTCGTTTTTTATTTGTGATAAATTGATAATCTAAATCAAAAAGGCCGCTACTACTGGAACGTACCGGGAGACTGTACTCAACACACTGGCAACGTAAGTTAGGATGCAGACAGGCCAAACAGGCCATGCCTAACATCAACTGCAGACTCACCAGGACACTTGACACTTTGGACTAAGAGCTGGCCACGTCGTATGTGACATGATAATGAGAGCAACGAAATGTATATAGGTAGACTGCTATGCTATTGTTATTACTTAATCTGGCAGTCTGGCAGCTTTAAACCGGGGGGTGCAGGAATGGCAGACAAGAAAAGTTGTTAAAAATTTTAGCCAGTGACACTAAACTTAGAGTGTTAGATTTAGAACGATGTCGCGGCATTTGATGTATATATTTGGAATGTAACGTAGACAAACTCCTGAGCTTGGGGGGAAAGAGGCAGGTTGAAGTTAAATGCATTTATACCGGATGCCTGCGGTTTATTTCATTCCGATATGTGAAAAATGTTTGAAATCAATCAGGCGCTCGAATAAGACTGGTTAATTGACAGCTTTCCATGCCAAAACGATATTACCGATATTTATTTCTTAACAGAAAGTCGACTCTAATCGCTAATATTCTCGGTTTAAATTGTTATGAAAAATTATGTGACATATGAGGGTTTGTCCTGGCCACATCATAATACAGCTATTCCACGCCAGGTTGCGCTAATATCTACTTAACATGACCGGGTATGACGTTAGAATTCCAACTGCTGCCCCGCACGGGTGAGCCACAGATGATAAACCAGTATAAGTATACTTTATTGCTACGAGTCTCGCGGTCATGTTACACTGGGAGTTAGGGAAGTTGACTCGCCAAGAGGCGCACAACAAGGGGGGAACAGCTTATGTACACATTAGATTGAGCATACAAGCGAAACGCGTGATCACTGCATATGTACCTACTGATTTAATCTCACACGATTTTCATTCAATGTTTTGACAAATAAGGGACTTAACCGCGTATAGGTTCTTACTTTTATTATTTTCCTGACGTTTCGAGCGTGTCGCAACGGTGGTGATTGTTCCTGCGACCACGAGCGTTAATTACTATATGCTCGAAACGTCAGGAAAATAATAAAATTAAGTACTATACGCGGTTAAGTCCCGTTTTTGTAAAAACAATGAGTGAAAATCGTGCGAAAAAAGTAAGTATACTAAAGTGAATTAATAACGTTATAATGAATGGAGTTCATGTTGTAGGCGTGTGTCTGCGGCAGTCGGCTCAATATTTAATAAATAAAACAGCATAATATGTAGATACTGACTGCGAAACTTCATAAACGCTCATAGTGCGGAATCTTAGTGAGGTAATCTATGTCGCGCATTGGTAGTATTTATCTAGAATTTTCTATCATTCTGTCATTTGAAATACTCGCTACTCAAATGCTGCGCAAAGTCGATATTTATGTCGATAAAAGTTCATGATTAAAAGGATAAGCATCGACATAGTTATATCATATGTTATACTTGTAGTAATAAAACGGATCAGGTTTTAGAACAAGAATGTCGTAAACAAACAAAGTCATTTTAATAGATATTTGTTTATTGTGCGAATGGATACAAGTGACCAATTTAGATATTGGATTTCAATGTCACTGTGTCATCTGATTTATCGAAATAATACATACAGTGGATACCGTTGAATTTATAGCCTTATTTAAACTAATGATCTAAGCTATATACATATAGGTAGGACACTTATGCAGCCTATACCATACATATTATTTTTACTGGTATAAAATGATGACCTACCAACCCAGAGAGGAAACCGGGATTAAATCCGGGTTTCTCACGATAATTTCCTTTAGGTATCGGATAGCGACTGGTAAATAGCAATGATATTTCGTATCTACAAAATTTTTAACAACCTAAATTAGTTTAATAAAATATCGATTAGTACGGATGAATCAGATTTACGCCAAATAGTCGCCATATGATGTTTTGGTTTCGGACATTAACGGAATTCTTAATATTTTATCGACAAATTAGGCGGTGCTATATTCCTAATTCCCTAATGGTTGTATGCACGTTGGCTAGCCAAATTTCCGAATTGCCAGTATAACTAGACCGTGTGTGTCATAACAGTGCGGCACACTTATATATTGGTTTATTATATTTGACTCGCCTGAGATATGTCAGCGATTGGAAGTATTATGTCTTATCTATCATTTTCTAGTAGATATCAGCGCAGTCTAGCGTGAAGTAGCTGTATTATGATGTGGCTTCGTAAGCTATGGTCTTTATCAGGACAACCCCTTATATGTCACATAATTTTTCATAACAATTTAAACCGAGAATATTAGCGATTAGAGTCGACTTTCTGTTAAGAAATAAATATCGGTAATATCGTTTTGGCATGGAAAGCTGTCAATTAACCAGTCTTATTCGAGCGCCTGATTAATTTCAAACATTTTTCACATATCGGAATGAAATAAACCGCAGGCATCCGGTATAAATGCATTTAACTTCAACCTGCCTCTTTCCCCCCAAGCTCAGGAGTTTGTCTACGTTACATTCCAAATATATACATCAAATGCCGCGACATCGTTCTAAATCTAACACTCTAAGTTTAGTGTCACTGGCTAAAATTTTTAACAACTTTTCTGGTCTGCCATTCCTGCACCCCCCGGTTTAAAGCTGCCAGACTGCCAGATTAAGTAATAACAATAGCATAGCAGTCTACCTATATACATTTCGTTGCTCTCATTATCGTGTCACATACGACGTGGCCAGCTCTCCGTCTACTTCTCCATTTCGGTAAAATCCGATTATAGATGCTAACTAGTGTAATAACAGGTCATGGACCATTTAATAAACATATTTTCAACCTAAGTGTTACAGACAGTCTCTTGTGCCGAGGGTGCATGGAGACGGGAGAAACAGCCTCTCACGTTGTGCTGGAGTGCGACGGAGTGGCCCCATACAGGGCAAAACATCTCAGTTCCCCAAGAAATCTCCCTCAGTTCTACTCAACATAAAAAATGTGATAGGATTGCTTGAGGAGTTGGGATGACTAGAATAGCCACTCACCTATTACGCAAAATAGGCGCTAGATGTCGAGTTGCTGAAACCTGCCCGTTCTACAATAGAATACGAACCATATAATTTTCAAACAATAAAGGGGCGGCTGCCATAAGGGCCATTTTGATTTGTTAAAAGTTATTGTAGTTGTTGTTATGCATTAGATTATCACATCCCTGCTTATGTATGTTAGTATATTTTATGTAACACGTGTTTCATTCACCGTATTTGTCATTAAAATTAAAATTGTATTCATGTCTGATGTTATGATTTGTCTATCGGTTAAAATTTTCGATATTCAGATTGGTTATAGTTTGCCGCATTCACTATTGTTGTACGTGACATGATTGCATAATTTCGTCGTCAGTTATACGTTATAATCATGTGTAGAGTGCGAGTGCATGAGAGGTATTCAAGACTTGCACGTAATTACAACCGCAGCGTTTATATCATATTAACAATGGCAGCGTAGCTATGCTTGTCGGTATGTGCGGAGCTATTTTGAGCATAACTCGTGATATTATCCAAGCTTCTTCAAAAACAGTTAATTTATCCCAAATAACTAGTTTTTAATTCTATATACAGCCTTGGCCAGAAGTGTTGAGCATAGGTGTTTTTCGTTTACAATTTTGATGTTAAGCATTATTTCCCTATCCTAACAATGTACGGTAACGGTAAATGTTATATTTTATTTATAAATATAGAAAACTTCACTTAATAACACTTTCAAGGTACTTAAAAAATATGAAAACAGAAGGTACCAAAAATGTAAATTTAAGTCGGTGCGACATATTGCAAATATTCTATGCAGTTACTACTAACTTCAACAAAACATGCCTATTAGTTTAAATTAATTGACAAAATAACTTAAACAAAGATGGAAACGATGGACTAAACTTTACAGTTTTGTATGAAAATCGCATTGGTGCTCAACACTTCTGGCCAAGGCTGTATATATACTGGCCACTTTTTAAAATTTTTCCTTGTACTTATAGGTTTTATTAATACCTACTGCTTAATTTGGCCCAGCCGCGCATTCTACGGACAATTGAATCCGTATATAGGTAAATAAATATGAATTATGACAATAATCTAAAACATACGATAAACTTTTTGTGTATAGTATACATAAAGCATAAAATGATATGCTTTAGGCTATTTGTAAAGCATACTATATATAAGTATTCAGTCTACTAGGCAAATCAGTCGGTAAGGCGAATCAATACGGATAGCGCAATTTATTCTATGAGATAAAATCGGAAAGTCCGCAGTCGAAGGAGCAACCCTGTCGCTGTGAGCCGCCTAACAGTGCGTTAATCCCGATGAGAATATAGTCGGGGTGTAACTTCGCGCTTCTTTATCGCACCGTTGTAATTGTACTTCTTTGTGAGTAATCCCTCCACGTCCCGGCCACGTCGCGACGAAGATAGAGCACGATCTTCACAAATAATGTCACATGCGATTCGTTTCAGACGACGTGACTCGCATCACCGCGGCTGCCCGCCGTGCCGTGCATAATGGGATAAATATGCTGCGGTTATGTCCCACACATGGCCCTCGAATTAAGCGAGCGCTATTTACTGCACGCGCGGAAACTTCCTTACTCGCTTGATTAACAAGATTGTGTTTACATTCTCCTCATAAAATGCAAGATGTTTGTTCAACATGAGCATTTACGAAGGTACATGTGGTTTCGACAGAATTAGTTGGTACCTACCTATTATGATAAATGGGCGTGTACTTTTCATGTCGTTGACGTAAAAATTTCGTCATGTTGCATAAATATATGATGATGACAATTAGGTTTATTGTAAGTAGTTCGGATTCGTCGATTCTACCCTACCCCTGGCCATACTACTTAGATGTGTTGTGGCATTAATGTTATGATATAAAGGATGATTGGTAATTCGCCGCATTTCTTGAAAGGGGTTATTCTATAAGTAGGTCATTTGCAACGATTTAGGTCCAGTCAACCAGGGGTCAAAACTCATTGGTTTTCAAGTATTTGAGTGCTTAATCAGTTTGTTTGTGTCACTTTGGTTTTTTTTATAAAATAAAATAAAACTATAAACTCAAATAACTTGAAAACCAATGAGTTTTGACCCCTGGTTAACTGGGCCTAAATCGTTACAAATGACCTGTAGAATAACCCCTTTCAAAAATATGGCGAATTACCGATCAATCTTTATAGATTATACCATAACATTACTGCCACAGCACATCAGTATGTCCTGGGGTAGAACTGACGAATTCACAATAATCCTAATTGTGATCACCTACATACTTATATGAAACGTGACGTAATTTTTACGTCAGCGGCATGAAAAGTACGGGCCCAATACTCCAAGAATGTAATGTAGCTTCTTATTTTAGAACGTACCTATTTAATTTTAGATTCGTATAAAAAGGCGGAACAAGAATTAATATTATAAGACCTATCTTTGTACTTGCAAGGTCCACGTTCAGTTTGTATTGTAACGAACTAAATTCAGGGTTTATCTGGTTACTTTTTATAAGTACGTATATTTAATTTATTATAAAAACTCAGTTTTTACTTTTTGTACCTTACATGTTTTCTGAATACAATGAATGACGGAGTCATACGTATGCATTGCCTATTAATATGTAAAAAAATGAAATCCTGAGAACGTCTCAAGTAAAATATGTAATTTGAGATAAAGCGGCATCCCATTCCAGATAAGACGCAGCACGACCCACGTCGAGAGCCATCCAACTCGTTACGAGCCGCCCGAAGCGAGGTGTGATACAAAATCATCAATCTTACCCGAGATTGTACTATTAAATGCCTCTTCGCTCTTTTCTCTCGAACTCCAGACCAGAAACAAATGTAAAAAGTTGTGTGATAAGTTCAATTTGAATTTGTAAAGCCCCTTTCAGCGTTTCTCGCCTGTTTATCTCGGCGAGGAAAGAACGGAAAATACAAAAGTAAGAGATAGGAAATGAAGAGGCGGAAAAAAGTGTCGGGTGCGGAACAAATGCGGAAAAGTTGGCGTTATCCGGGAGACAAGTTAAATCGCAATTTATTAGGGCGTGCTGGCGGGCTTAGCGCCGCCGCTGGCGCGCAGGGCTCCCGCGTCGGCCGCGCTGACGCCGCCGCGCACAGGCCGCGCCCGCGCCGATCTGCACCTATTATACTGCTATTAGTCACTGATACGAACTCCGCTGTATTTATTAGGAAGGCAATGCTGGTGGTGACTGGCGTGTTAGTTGGGATTTAATACGCTTAACGTGTTGGATTATGTAAAACCTCTAAAGAAAGGGTGTTTACGTTTGAATATACCAGGAATAAATTTGTGTTATTTTTGGAACCTATCGAAATAACCTCATGATTACAAACTTATACATGCGGGGTCTATTGCCTGGTTTCGTACTTGTATGATAAAAGTTCGAGTGCTGAAATATGTGGACACTTGATTGCTATTTTAATGTTTAGAAAGGATTCTGTATAAAATAATTATACCACGACGTAGTAGGTGCCTAAACCATCCCCTAACCACAAGTAACAATATTATTAGTTAGGGAGGCGAGGTAGCTAAATGGCGTAATTCAACGGCGCCGTCGAGACCTATCAAAATCGAAAGATAAAATAATTTCGAAAAGAAAAGCTCGTATGGCAAAAACCATTTTAGCGGTGGGTTTGGCGTGTACGGTTTTTCAAAAATGTTAAAAAAAAACAGTTACTTGGGCATTCTCGAGCGCGTCAGATATTCATACTACGTATGCCCCGAGTGCCTCTGATAACAACGGTATACTAATCTGCCGGTTTGCGTGGTGGGGGTAGGCATATAAAGTAGTCAAAAATGCAAAAAAAAAAAATTTACTCGAGCGCGTCAGATTTTCGGAAGGGGTGTTAAGTAGGCCCCAAGGAAGCTCCCTCTAAAAAAACTGACGATTTCGGCGTGACGATAAGTTACGATGAATTTTTGAAAATGCAAAAAAAAAAAGTTTTTTTGAAATACTCGAGCGCGTCAGATTTTCATAGGGGAGGTTTATCTCGGTATCCTGAAAGCATATTTTTTTAATCTGACAAAAATGTTGGTGGGTTCTCTTAATCTGACCGAAAAAGGTTTAACTTTCAAGTCAAAAAGTTTTAACTTTGGAAAAAAATGTAAAGACACCTTTTTTGTGTAAAATAAAATTACCTTTTTTGTTTATTTAAACTTTTTTTTGTAAAATGTATCGTTCGCGACTTATATGCCGTAACGCGTTCTTAGGAAGACGAAATGGCTCCTCCACACTTCCGGTCATGCGGAAACCGGCAGATTTTGTATTTTTAGTAAGTTTTAGATTATATTCTTCAAAACAAAATAAAAAAAAATCGCGCTCGAGAATGCCGGATTAACGTTTTTTTTTTACAAGTTCGCGACCCTATAACTCGGCGGCGTCAAGGACTTATCGTCAGATTAGTTAAATTTAGTCTTTAAACACTAAAATCAACCCCCAATGTCTTAAACTGACGCGCTGGAGTATTTCAGACTATCCATTTTTTTTTACTAATCTGATCGTCTATCCTAGGCGCGCGTCACTACATATAGAGCTAAATACTTTACAAGGTTGTTCTATTAGGTCTAAGGTATCTCTCATATCTTAAACTGCCACGCTCGAGTATTGCAGAAAATTCCCCTATTCGCCTCCCTAACTATATGGCGTGAGGTTGTGCCTCACCGCTTGACCGCAGTGGAATCCACGAACATCCCGTGGAAAGTTATGCTTCCAGTAATATTTGAATGAATATCAATAACTTTAAATACATGGAGCCCTGTCCATATACTCCATATATGTCTGTTCGTTTTAATTTTAGTGGGTAATTTCCATACTTACTTTCTTGTTGCCTAATGCGAGTCTTACGAGCATTACAAAAGTAATATTTATGGACTTTCTTTTAGGTTTAGCCTGTACATATGACGGAGTTTTTTTACTCCGTAATAAAACAAAATGACCTATTCATTTACCGGCTGAGATACACTCACCAATTTAAATCAATATAACCTACAATGAAAACACGACTACTAATTCTTCAATTTATTAAATTGATGGAACCACCAGTTTGCAAATTAAGATGGCTTAACCAAGTTCCTGCGTAATCTCCGCCAATAATAACTGTAGAATCGGGTTATCAGAATGCCCACTGTGACCCGATTTATTTGATGCAAACACAACGATGATTACAGTTTATTAACTCCTGTTTGCTGCATTATTAAATACTAATTGTGACATCAGTAAAATAAAATATGGGTTATGTTTAGGTACACTAGTTTATGTGCCTAATCACTCGTGCGTCTGTCTGTCCGTCTGTCACAGCCAATTAGCTCCAAAACTACTGGGCCGATTTAGTTGAAATTTGGTACACATTTTAGAGGTTACATACTCAACCTTGTTTTATTTATCATTAGATAAACACCACAGAAAACAATAGGAGGTTTATTATCTGGCACATTTTGCGAGTAAAAGTTGTCAATTAATGCCTGTAATAAAACGATAGTATTATTATTATTCAAACATAAAAGAACTAGGGAATATAAATAACTACCTAAAAACGCTATAATTTCTATGAATGTTACACACCGATATGTAATAAAGAACGGGATACACAATCATCCTAAAAATTGCAATCGTAAAGTCCGTGAGTTTTAAGAAGAACCTTCGAGAATCGGCGATGACACACGAAGGTAATATTGCTGTTCTGCTTTTTCATTTGTCACTGTTGATTGATACCCGACGTCTCTTCCTAACACCCGAAGGTTCTTTTTAGAGCTCACAGACTGTACAGCAGTTGCTCGGTCAGTTTTATTAAACTATAGACCCTCAAATTAATTTTTAGCATATTTGTGTGTGTTTATCAGTTTTAGCACTGACGTTTCTTCCTGAGTTATGGATGTTTAAGTTGTTTCAAAATCGTAATGAATGGGCGTCTATTCTTAATGAAGTCAAGCTGTCACCTGTGTGCCGCGGGGACGTGCTCATGGCAGGGTTCCACTATCGCGAGCCACCAGCCTCGCCTCGCCGCTTCTTTATTTACATGCCCATGTTTGCTTCCTCGCGACCACATCGCCCTGAAATATGTACACTAAACTGCTATTTCTAAACAGATGGGTACCTTGTCATAAAAATACATAAAATCCAACGGGAACATTAAGAAAACATGAATGAGTAAGCATGCATCTGATAGGGACAATATTTAAAAGCGTTTTTATAGTTAGGGTTTATGATAATTATGATTTATACTATAACGCAATATAAATATCGTTTTTTTTTAACAAATTCAGCAAAATTTCTCACGAAAATGAAACGGGCATCATATTTCATATTTTGACCCTGCCTTACTCAAGTTTAGTGTATTTGTCGAAACAAAAAAATGGCTGTCAAACTATTGTTGCTACTATTAACTGAACATTCCTAGCACTTATTTAACACATTCACGGCCCTGCTGCGCGCGTAGCGCTACGCCGTAGCCGATAACATGGGTTTTCCGCTTTGTAGCGAAAATGCTTTGTAGAGCCGAGACGACAACGACGTGTTGTCATGGGCACTGAATGTGTTAAAAGAGAATACTGTCAACTGCTACAACTTTGCCTACGATGCCCACCTTTGCCTGGCTTTATAAACATAGCTTTCTTCACCAAGCAGCTATTTATATCTTATTCCTGAGATGGCTGCCTTTCTCCCATCTCAGGGATAAGATGCTGCAGTTCTGGCAAAACATGTGCAACCATAATTTATTGTAACACCTTGTATTCGTATATCATGTTTTAATACAAGATAAATATTTGATTAAATGATTCAATAAAATCTTGTCAAAACTTAGAGCATACTTATAGTAAAGAAAAGATTGCAATGATTTACATAAAACTCATGAAATATCCAAGAAGATCGTTTAGCATAATAGATTCAACAGAGAATAATATCACTAGTATTGAACTTTTAAATCTTTTTGCGGCGTCGCTAATTGTGGCAGCGACTAATCGGATCCAGTTCCGTGTGCAGATTCCATTATCTGGAGGATCGTGTCCGCTCCCATACATATTCATATACTCGCCGACTCGCTTGCGACTGAATCAATGCCGTCATGCACTTAATATCTCCATTTTTATTTTTGTCAATTATTACATTTAGGGATGAATTGCATTAAATGTGCCGTTTTCAGTTAAAAGGTAACGGATTGTCGGTTGTCAATGATCGTACGGTAAATTATCATTTCCGGAAATATTATAATTACATTTGGTAGAATAATATAATTACAAACAAATAAATAAATAATTTGGTAGAATCAAAGATGCCGTGATATCGTTTTGCATACCTTAACTAACATACTAACCTAACCTGACCAATGCCATACCAAATGTAAATTTGTTCAAATAAAACTATGCGAAACAATTGATTTGGTAAACAAAATTAGGCAAACGAATTTTCGGCGAAATGGCTGTACACCGTTTAGCATGGCAATATTATTGTTTATTGACCCAGAACAATTTTTACATCATTTTTGAATGTTCAATAAATAAATACAATTAACATTAATACCTTGCTATACATCATATAAATACCTAGTTCATACTAGAAACTTTGGGCACAATTCACAATATACCTGGGGAATAAGCTCTCAAATACATAATAGTTATCTTGTGCAAAAGAAAATGGACATTGGTGAATAACATTTAAAAAAATAGCTTCTTGTCTTGAACTAGGTATGTACGGTGCATTTATAGGTATAATTAAATCTAATTGCATTACGAATAAGATTCTAATTATACCTCGATGTTAAATGGGGGCTCTGCTGCGACGCCACTTCACTCCAAACTTCAGCAAACAAACTTTTTAATTAGTCTGCCAGGACAAACAAGCTGTGTCGTCCTAGTTTCTTCGATACATTATGTAAGTACTTGCCTTCCTTCGAATAGAACTCAGCAGAAACTTGCTCAGTGTCTGTTGTGAATGATTTATTGGACGAAATATATTAACCTAAGGGAATTGCTAAATGCAATTGTTTTTGGGTGTTTATACGGAAATATAATTAACTGATTTAATAAATTATCGGTAAAGATATATTGCAAATAATCATTGAGATTAGCTATTCATTCTCTGTTGCATTGTAACATATATTATGTAATTATGTAAAAAAGGTCTGGTAAAACGGGTACAATACAGGGTGAGCTATTTTCAGACTGGATTTAGTGCAGGCATTCTACTGAGGATGATATTGGAGTTTACTTGTAAAAATACCTAGGGTATCTTTCTGCTTTAAAGGGTGACCAGACGTCAGGAATTTTCCTGACATGTCAGGAATTTTAGACATGTGTCAGGAATGCGGCCGGAACAGGAAAATGTCAGGAATTTTCGACAAATAGAGAAAATTGTATATACTGGATACTTTTAATTGAATAAAAAAAAAATTATGTAAAAATTTTGTTTTACGAGCATAGAACTTTTTAGTTGCTGGTGTAGCCATAAAACTACGGTTTTTCATGAACAAGAGATTTCTCTCGTCATGATTGTTCCTTAGGACCCAAGGATGGATTTGAGAAGTGGAGCCAGAGCCACCAAGATTTTTGATGTAAATTTTTAGGGGGGGAGGCTCTCAACTTTATCTTGATATAGATCTACATCAGTTAAGCTACTAGGCCAAGTTTGGTATCGTCATATTAATCGGAGATGCCGAATTGATTTAAGGTATCATCTTGACACCGATCAAAAACATGTAAAATAAACATATAGTATCGGGACTTTTTGATTAGGTTTTTAGTACCTAGTAGTAGTTAGTAATAGTAAAACACAACGAGAGATATATAACACAACAAATACGTACAAAGGCGAACATATCCCTTTAAGGGATTTCTTTCAGTTAACCTTTGAGCAATTGAGAGAGAATAGTTTTCAAACAACCCCCCCCCCCCCCCTGCAACGTATTAAATAAAACGCGAATCCCGCGAGCTCAAGCTCGTGTCAGGAATTTTGGCCCAAAATCAGGAATTTTGTCAGGCCTTTTGAAATTTGTATCTGGTCACCCTACTTTAATTAGAGGACATTACAATGTGCATGTCAGACATGACCACCTTTCGGGATGCCTCGTTAATGGAGCGTTCATAAGCTACATACCTACTACATACCCGGAAACAACCAAGAAGGTTAATATATTACGGCCTTATTCTACCTAAGGATGTTCTACATAAACCAACAATATATTATGTCAATTAACCCACCAATCAATAATTCTAGGGATACGCAATCAACCCAAAAAATATCCCACAATACTGCTGAAAGAACGACTCGTGTAGCAGTTTCCCTGACAGTCTTATTACGGTATAAGACTGGCCGGTTACAAACTTCCACGGACCATATTTTCAGTTAATCTTGAGTCTGTACCACCTTCATATTGTTGCTAGTTGAACCTAATTAAAGTCTCATGTGAGTTTAGCTTACCAATTTAGCTGCGAAATAAACTTCTATTAAGTGCGAAAACAAGAACGACGCGGTAATAAAACAATGATCGAGCTCAACGTCGCCGGCATGTTGACTATTCATTATAACATTTCACCGTAAGACAAACAACCCTCTATTATCTATTATGTTATTAGATTTCCGGCATGGTCGCCGTAGCGAGTCGTATACACCCACGTGGTTAATTCATTTAGCTTGAAACATTGTCAACCTTTTAATCAAATATTGCATGTTATGATATACCTAACAAAATTATTTAAGGATATTATATTATAATACAGGAGAAATTTCATTTGTATACCTACTTCATTATAATTGTCATCATATTAAACGTAAGTGTCACTATGTATCATATTAAACTTAATGCCAGAATAGCGTTTCTTAAAAAAAATGCCAGTATAGGAAGTTGTAGAATTTTCTGTAAAAATTTTTATTCAGAATCACGAGCTCTTTCCATGTCGAAAGAAAAAAAAATGTGTCCCAATTATTCCATACATTTTTGAAAATGGTTACACAATAGGAAAACACTTTAGGATATTTTTTTATCCTATTTAAATCGAAAAAAATCGTGATTCTGAGTAGAAAACACATAAAATTTACAGAAAATAACATAAATTTCAAATGTGGCATTTTTTTTGTAAAAACGCTCTAAAAATAAAAAGTTAGGTTAGGTTAGTTAGCTTCCGTAGCTGAATCCGTCTCTTAATCATGTTTGTATTTTTTTCTATAAATTGTGCATAATTTAATTAATGCTAAAATGACGAAAAATCATTTCAATGGGGCAAACTGAAAGTCCAGTGGCCCGCGTTATATTTCTTAATAAAGTACTAAGCCGAAATGAGTCGAAGTAGGTATCTAGTATTAATTGTGTCGCGTCAGCGACAGCGCTAACTGGCGAGCCAGGGGGAGTGTGGTGATTGCACAGCAGATATAGGTATTGTATCAAAGAGGCAGTATATTGACTAGTTTCATTCATATACGCTAGGGCTTACTCCATATCAGAAAATAATTTAAAGAGGGCCATACATAATAAAGTAGAATGCTTATATAGCTTAGTCACATCCGCAAGGTAACGTGACGGTCCAAGGTACTGATGATGATATGTGTACTGTGGGCACGTCGCAGGCCGCGAGCCGACTGCCGGGCGCCACAATTACACCAGCCCCCGTAAATCATAAACATCAACCCCCCATTTAATCCAAATAGTCCCTCGTTAGAGCAGCCTGCGTCTAATTTGTCTCCTGTAACTGGAGATTAATTTATTAACATTAATTACATGACAATAGCTATTGCTTTAGTTTGTGACTTTCATAGCGCTTCTGTAGCAGATGATTGTAGTCGGGTATAACAATATTAATTAGTTACAATATCGTCCCGAAAACTGTAGCATTTTAATGCCTGATTGAATTAAAATAAGTATCGAGGTAGGTAAATCACTGCTGTTCTGGATATTCTTGTGTAAATTAAATGGTAAATATTAGAAATATACCTACTTTGATGCTGTTTACCTAGTAGTTGCATCGACGGCAAATAAAGTGCCTATGCGATGATAATGCTTTAGACAGATATTGCATCAAGTGCACTATCTAACGGGTTCTAAAATAGCAACGTACCTAAAATACCATTGTATTGCTGCTCGTCGATATTTTCACGCATATAAAGCACTTTATTTTGAAACGTGAAATATTTCAAAAGTGCTATCAATACATTTCATTCAATTAGCATGCATTTCAGTGCACTGCAGAGCTTCCGTTTTTATCCATTTTTATTGCAGTAGGTAGGTTCTTCATTGTCCGCGGTCAACTCACGTGCGTATGTATTGAAAACAGTAAGATTCGTTTAAAAAAATACTTCTCCATTCGCTAGTTTTATTTTTATAAAAGATAACTGTTGCTTATGTCCATGGGCGGCGTTGACCGCTTCCCATCAGGTGGCTCGTCTGCTCGTTTGCTAATAGTTTCATAAAATAAAAAAAATAAAGATCGTAGCCTACATCAGTACATATTTATTTAGCATATTATCGCTATAGGAGATGCGCAACAATAAACAGAGACAGTGTTTTTATTTAATGTTTACAGTGATATACCCTCGTTAACCTTCTGGAAATAACGTATTCAGATTACATTATTCATCATGTCAGGGAATCAACACGCATGTTTTTATGCGCACAAAAGCGAGCGATACGTTCGAGCGTTTACATTTTGTACGCTTTTAAATAAAGGGCGAGGGCAAAACGGTGCTGATGGTTGTTTGGGAATTGCGGAAAATTGCCTGCGGAAAAATTGCGTAGAGAAGCGCTGGCCACATGGCGCGCGACGATACGGCCTACATAACTGATGACTTTCCGATGGCTATTCATTCGCGAGCCGCCGGCCACCGGTCGCCGCTCGCCTTACCACCATACATAAATTCATGGCGTCGCCCGTGTACTCGAGTGTTAAACAATTATAGCGGCGTATTATGATAAAAAATTGGCTCAGACGAGCCCGGGGATTGAATTTTATTACTTCAGTCACACGCAACGCTAAAGCTACACTAGAAATTTTAGACAGAAACTTACTTACTCTTAATATTTTATATGAACCTATGCTACCGGATCATAATTTTTCAACACACTTGCTTGTAACGGGGTACTTATTCCATCGCTTTTAGGCTCATAATCCTAGATATTAAACACGCGTGCTTTTCACAATAATTATATAACTAGTGCTATAATGTAATAAATCCTATCAAGTGACGTTGGTATTCTAGTACCAAGTCTTATATGCGCAGACAGAGGCGATTAAATTTAGTCGGGTATTATTTTTATTTTTTCTAAACTGATTAGGAGTTTGCATGGCAAAAAAGTAAAAATAGTACACATATATGAGAAAATACAAATGATAATATCCTAATTGTGAAAAATAATCATTTCAAGTAATTATTTTACTCATAATACACAATAAATTATGTTTTAATAAACACAAATTATGTTTTAGTATTGGCTGTTTGTCATAAACCTTTGCCTCAAGGTGCGCGTGAATGCAAAAAAATGGGCGCCATATTAAAAGTTTACTTGAAGTTACAGTATATTTGTTAGATTTTTCTCGTTGTGTTTTATTAATTTAAACAATTTATATTTTAAATGAGTAAGAAACCAACTTTACTGTTCATTTAACCTCCGGGTCCGGATATGTTTTCAAACTGTCATACCTACAGACTAGTAAAATGTTGTCACAAAAATCGAGTGAGAAATACATGTAAGGAAACATTCTAACTTATTTGACAATAAATGTGTAGTGTTGGATTATTATGAAATGCTTCGAAAAAAAGTTCCAGAGAAATAGATCCAGTCAATAACATCAAAAAACAGGTTAGTTAATTTAATTAGCAAAGTCAGTAGGTACCGCTATCCTGTAAGCATTCTGAAAATCAATGTATTTATCAAAAGTTATTACTTACAGTTTTCTGTGAAGTGTGTTGAAAAACGTCGTATGAAACCCGTGTGCCTGATCATTACATAGCTCGGCTTCCTTGTGCACACTCACTTCGTTCGTGCGCACAATATCGCCTCATATGTAATGATCAATTTAGCACACTTGTATCATAATGTACTAATATATTAACATGAGTTTAGTTAACGTAATGGAATAATGAAAACACCAGTACAATATTGTGAAAGCGAGATAGATACATTAAAATTTATTAGTGGAACTGGAGTTGTTTAATGTTTATTAAACAAATGAATATATTAGTTTATTAGAGTTTCAGACGTTATTAGTGCTTACCGAAACTATAAAGTTAGCTTATATTGTAAAAGCTGGGAAGCGAAGATTGGAAGTAACAAGACAGTGTTCGATTGTTAACAGTAAACCAATTAAAAAGTTGCGGGTTGATCGCTGGTGACGGCGCGGGGCTATTGATGTATTGGCGCGCCGCTCGTATAGGTACGAACCTACTCGAGTCAATAATGCCCCTTGCTCACAGTGCTAACAAATTAAGTAGATGGCTTTGTGATTTATTAGCCATCACAAGTTGATTGTAACGACTTGTACAACTGTACAGCATGAACACGATAGGTTTACGTATGTCATTAGCTTAATGGCAATGAAAATCAAAGCATGAAGACAATCGTCATCTTGTATGGAAATTTCTATGACCCGTTTAAGTATAATGCTCAACACTCAACAGTGAATTTATATTATTTACTTGTTCAGCTGCTATGCGAAACTTATGGTTAGAGCAGTGTACCTTATTAAGTACTTTCTAATCACAGTAACCTATGAAACACAGTATTATTTTTATTATATGAAAGTTGTTCAGGTCTAGTCCGGCGCCGCCAATGCGCGTCCGCTCAGCCAAACAGTGGCTCACAAAGCAACGGTAACGGCCATTCACCCGCTCCGCTGAACCGTTTTTCCACCCTCGACCTTTAAATTGAAACAAAATCATTCGCACCGCCCAATTTGTCCTATTCACATACCATACTGTGATACGGACATGAATATTATTAGCCAACTTTGCGAACGACGCCCTGGGCCACTGATGTGTGGCCAGGTTTCATCAAAATATTATTGCTTCGGTCTAATTGATAGATTCCAATAGGGTCCTCAGTTTCGATGATTATTCTCATCCTTCTCATATACTTACCTAGGTTCCTCTGCTAGGACTGCTAGAAACAGGTACCTATGCGTTAATAATGTTGGCCTCACGCTGGCCTTATGTGGGTTGACGCCTTTGAGTTTCTTTGCAGCGTGATTATGAAGGTCACAAGCAGAGTAACAGACCTACAGCATAAAGGAAACTTATAGTTTAAATAAGTAACTTAACTGTTAGAACTAATTTCTGTAATCAGTGTTTATAATAACATGTTAATATAACTACTTTAATAACCGAAGTAAGAGCGGTGTCTCACGGGCAACTTTTGCTTACCGGGTGACATCATCCCTTAAGATCCTAAACCATTTGCATTTTATGAAATAAATAATTTAGATTTTTTGTTTTTTTGTTTGAAGAAGTATATTCTATTTATATTAGTGTCTAGTCTATAAAAATAGTAAAATTTAAAATCACAAAGATCTAGAAGATTACAACCACGAAAATAATTTACGTGTTCAAAATTAGTTAAGTTACATTATAAACATTATTAAACACTTATTTTTTATGTTTATCGACGCAGTAAACGTAACAGTAAGTGACGTCATGTATATTTATTAGCAGTGAGTAAGGCTGTGTGCTGGAGGGTAGTCCTGGTGTGAAGTAGCGAGAAGTCGCGACGCGTTCCCGTGGGACGCGAACGTTCGGGACTCCTTTGATAAATATTTTATGCTCCTCGCGATTCTGCAGCTCGTAAACATAATACTTGCTATATTTAAGTGAGATCAGAATGTAGTTTTATTGAAGTACCTACTTAATGCTTGGTACTGTTAGATTTTTGTAATAAACTTCACTGATGGTTGCTTAGTATTATGACCACGACAACAATTTTTAGTGACCTTAAGATTATGTAGTGTTATGGCTAAACGTTTTACTGTAATAGACCAGCCATGAGTTCTCAAGATACTTACGACATAAGAAAAAGATCCTCAACTAGTGAATTCAAGGGTTTATTTATACATCTCTTCATAACTTACACCAATATATTTGATATAGGCCCGTGTAATTAAATATTCAAAATTTTCAAAATTGCTAAAATCGCAAAGCGTGATGTAGTTCTGGATGTTTGATATGTTGGTGGGACTAATTAAGGCTATTTTACACGTGTGTTTGCTACAACTTGTCACTTTAGGACACTATGACTAAACTAACGCAAGTGTATCAAAAAATCTAATTTCATCTTTATTTTTTTGCAGGTACTTATTGCTTCATAATGTAAACGAGTAAGAAGATTTTCGTACGTAACTATTTAGGTACGCTTGTATTCAGATGCACTATGTAATAACTATATATTCAGATTGTTTAGTAAATAATACTTAAAAATACGTAGTATACGTATACCTTTGATCCTAGTTAACTAGTCCAATGTTACCTGGACATGGTAAGTAAGGGTCGGTTACACAACGCAGAGGAGTCACATGCACGATGCCGACTCTTTACGTAGGTATACGAAGGTTGATTTTTTATTTTATTTCAATAGGTATAAAATTGCTGATTTTTGCAACTTTATCACTATATACGACATAGATTATTCTGATTAGTAGAATCTGGTATCAAATTAAATTGAATCTTAGTGTAATGTAGTTCATGTTCATACTTTCATACCATAACATTTTAAAAATTACAATTTTCAATTGTTACTTGATGACCATAAAGGTCCACCTATGGTACCATTTTACATAGGTATTGACCACCTATCATAAAGGTACTCATTCAATAAAACTGAATTACAGCAAAATTAAATTCTGATTCTGATTCTGCCTCTATTTGTAAAGACAAATAGCAACTGATATTAATTTTACAATCACAAAGTTTCTTCCCCGAAACTAGTTTTCCGACAACAAATATTTCTCCACACTAGCACAAGTAGGGTGCGGAGAACAAGCTTGTTTTCGATGCGGCTTCTAACGGTTAAATAAATTAGATAAGACGGGATACACGCTGACTAGGGCACTTAGCAACTTTCTGTGTTGTCAACACTTTTATGTGTGCGTTGGTCCATTACGCAGCCGCTCCACACTTACTCTAACACTAATGGAATCACTGCCAAATTGTTGAAATCAGAGTATGTTTACTAATAAACCATTTAATGGTAATAGTAAGAGATCAAGATCACTTAATTTTTTTGATAAGTCTGTTCAATGAATCAGAACCGTTAATCCGTTAAAATACTACTTTGACTTAGAGTAGGTAGATAAACTTATTTAGATATTTATCAAGCAATACACTCCCATTTCTAAAAAAAACAAGAGGATTTTAACTTTCGGAAATAATCACTTTCACATATTTCTATATTTTATTTTGAAGCATTCATAGATATTGGTAATATGTTTTTATTCTACCATGAATCTACCGTAAGTTTTGTTCTTTCTTTTTACCAATCGATTTTTACGGATTTGTTTCACCTATGTAGTTTAACATTTTATTTCAATAATGGTAGGGAACCACGCTCCAACCTACTGATAGTCTGCATAAGTCTGGATACAGGAGAGGCATTTCTTTTTATCAGTTCCTCGGGAATGCTACAAAGCCCTCGGGGAGGGAGCGGGCGCGGAATATTGTCTGCTAGCCTCGCTTTTTAAAACTTGGTCGCTCGCTTCATTTATGTAATCATCAACTCGTTCTTTGAGTGTTTATTTGACAAAAGTATCTACGGGTTCATTTAATTTCTCTTCAACTTTATAGTGAGTAGTCAAAATTATATTTGTATATTATTATTATTATAGGATATTTTACTTGACTAGGTTTTATATTTCCCACATATATTATAACCCATTATATTATTTTGTATATACAGATATTTTTCCAGCGCATGGGCACTCATGCCGGCGATCGGCCGACAAGCGGACATCGGTAGCTAGGAAACATACAGAGTGTAAACACTGTCAGCCTTTAGCCATAATTATTTTGCAGTTCAAATAAAAGATCCACATAACGTAAATATAATTGCGAAAAATCTGGAAAGAATCGATTCGGTTGTAAGGACGGTTTTAATATCTATTCCGATTAGATTCAGTGTCAGGAAGGAACGCAGATAGCGTCGGCGGAGTTGGAAGGAAATATTAGATGGATCGGGCTTAGAATACAAATATGGGGAGATAGGGAAATCGGATTCGCCGGCAGTCCCAGACGTGTCGTATTATCGGACTCTTTTTTGTTACACTGAGCTAACGCGTTTAATATCATGGTATCCTTTTGCTAAGGTTTATGTTGGTAATTAATTTTGTCCAAGTATATGAAAGTATATTTTATGCAATGAAAGGTTTATCTGATATAAACGGAGCTACGTGGGTATAAACTTATCAAATTTGATCATAAAAACATGAATCTTTATTTTTTTATAACTCTGAACCCACCGTAACCGCATAAATTATTATGTATGATGTCGTGTTGCAATCTCGCCTGTCACCATAGCCGTCACGTTCTAACAAGTATGTAAGTGCAAAAGTGACGCATGACGCATGACGTGATAGGCGATAAAATGACAACCATGAAGAGTGACAGATCTGGCATAGGTATACTTATGTCGAAATTGAATGAATTTCCCACACTAACTTATTTTTTGAGCTAACCCTGTATGTACATATATTTTACGGAATTTCCTTGGAATGTTTTTAATATTTCCAAGATGTGCACTAGAGCACTATATGGATCGAATCGTTAGGAAATATGATAAATTTAGACATCCGTTACTCTAGAGTGATGGTCTGATGGTACTACTAGGTTCGACGCTAGGACCGGACCTTACGACAGAATGTGCCGTATTCTAATTTTAAAATGTATAAACAATACATTAACAACACAATCTGTCTTAAACAGAACTCCAACACTCAACCAATAATAAACCAATATTGAAGTCGTATTGTAGTTGCATCGCAGTAATTTTCAAGCAAATTCCGTCATTTTTGATTAAGACGCGTAGGCGTTAGCTGTGTTGTGTTGTTATTGCATTGGATTTGCATTGAAGTTGGATCGTGTCTGTGCGTGTTTTAAAGTTAGAATACGGCCCCATGGATATCGCCGTGCGATCGGTGATGTCTACGACTGGTTCACAGAGGGCGGCCGCCGGGCGGCACGGCAGGCGCGCCTGCTGAATTGTTCGCTCACTAATTAAATCTCGCCAGCGACATCGCGGTTTCTAACCGACAGCCTCTTAATTATTGTTTCCGCTCTTAACATCTGTCTTAATGTCACTTTCAATTTAATTTAGAAATTCTTCAGCTCTGCGGTATAAAAGTTTATTACGACACTAGATAAGAAATGAAAGTAGTAATCGTTGGAAAGCAGCAAAGTAACTCTTAAGCTATAGATAGCTCTTAAGACTGGAAAGTTTTAGTTCTCTCTCCGTTACATATACAAATTGGTTTCTGGAGCTACAAAAGAAGCGCCTTTTGGGCGGCCCGAGGGCCGAATACAAATTAAGAAGCAAACTTCGTTCTCAGCAAATTGGTTAATGTGAGTAACGTCTGGATTTGAAATAGTTCCGAAAACTTTGTCTTGATCGTGAAAACCATCTTGAATATTAAAGTTGTCTCCGAAAATATTTAATATTTTAGTACCAATTTTATTATATATGTAAATCTATACATTTTATGAATACTAAAAATATTGATTTTAAGCAGTAATTGTACTCAATATGATAACTATGCCCAGAACCGCAGACATTGGTTTATAATTTAAAAATAAGTTTTAGTTAAAGGGGTTTTTCAAACAAGGACTCCAAAGCTAAAATATATGGCTACTTAAAATTTATGAGGCATAACTTACGTTTTCTATTCAAATAGGTAATTCTTAATTAGTTAAAACATTAAGAATGGTTCTTTAAAATTAGTACTCATTTGGGCGTGCCGGCGCTGCGTCGAACGCCTTTTTAATTATTTATGCGCTGCAGGCAGAATAAGGAACACATTTGCTTCGCTGCGCCAAAATTAAAAGACGAGAGAAAACGTTTACAAAGTCTAATAAATCTCTACCCCTTAGGATATTTGATTAAGCAAAAGTAATTTTAAAAATCTAAATTGAATAAAATACTTTAAAATATCAGCATTGAAAATGTAAAGATCTCTTCAGTTTTGGTATTCCCTTGAGTAAGTAGAAATCCCAATTAAGTCATACATATACCTATATCTACTTATTACATTTCAAGTAGGTACCATTGAGATCAATTTTATTAAGTTACTCATTTACGTGCAGCATGCCGCGTTGTTCCTTGCGACTGCTGAAGTTTGAATGTTCAGGTACCGGAATGTTTCTTATCTACCTAAATTTGCGATTAGTAAAGTAACTTCAGCGGACTCACCGATTTCTTGGATTTGTAAATCGAACGCAAAGGTTTAGTAAAATGGAAAACACCATAGTTATAGTTTAATAAACCTCGAATATTTAATATTGTTAAATAAATAAAACTTAATGAATGGTAATAATATTTTTTACGATATTTGTTTGATTATTAAGCATTCTTTTATACCACGACGGTAGCAAACAAGCATATGGGCATGATGGTAAGTACTTACCGTAGCCTATGGACGCCTGCAACCCCAGAGGATTCACATGCGCATTGCCTCACCTTTAAGAACATTTACACTCCTTTTTTGAAAAACTGGATGGTTTCAGATACCTACTTCATTGCGATATGCTCATCGCTAATTGAACTTCGAATTCGCCGCATATTCTTATTTTTTCCTTATTACCGATTTGTAAATTTAAATTAGCTCCATGCATCTTTAAAAAGTCGCAAACCGATCCGAGCAGGGGCGCGCTGCCATGCCGGCGGGGCGCAGTTGGTACAAAGGGCCACGGCCGCGGCGGACGGAAACTTTTAATATACCTTCGATTGGATCCAGCCGCAGCCAGGGAAGGGACGAAACATTGAAAGAAAATGTTTTGCTATTGAACACGAATACGAATAACGAACGATATAGAAATCGACTAATACCCTTTTTGAAGAACTCATCGAAATGTCTTGTTGGTCCCGGTTTTTAACGAGTTTTATTCTAATTATGTTTTGAATAAGTGAGTACATAATCTTAGCGAAATAAATAGCCCATGAAATTCTGAACCCAATAGTATTTTACGTCACTCTGGGCGCTAAGTGAGATTTACCGCCCTAGGGCGCAGTGGAAAATCTCATTTCACACCCAGGAGAAGACGTAAAATTATGTACGCACCACGGGCGGTAATAAAGAAGGCCTCGGATCGCTTGTTTATGGCCCTTACCTTCGGTTCGGGCCTCAAACGCCAGCGATCTGAGCCCTTCTTTATTTTACCGCCCTAGGTACGTAATGTACTATTTCTAACTTAAGTATATGTAGAGGTGAAAGAGTAGGTCCAGCCAGCTAATGGAAATCTAAATAAGTACTTAGAGCTTTTTCGTCCTATATACCTATAAGACTTTAAATTAGGAACGTAAACAACGTAATACAATGACATCATCATAACATTCATAACAATCGTAATAATTAATTGATCTATTGTTATAGGTATAATATCTAAAGCATTTTTGTAGAAATTAACAAAAATAAAAGTCAAAGAACAACAAGATAATTATTAAATTACAAAGTACTAAATAAGTAAGATAAACTATCAAAGCTAATAAAATATTGACATGTAAATTCCTTAGTAAACATATTATACATTTCGCGTCATATTCGTACAAAAATTCCATTTCCACCCTTTATTTAAATCGGGAACAACCTTAGAGTGAAAGACGGATTCGTCATTTTCGTTATTATTATTATTAGACAGAGATTACTTTTCGGCTGTCGGACCACGTCGATAGGGCACGAGGGTGCGACGAGCGAACGGAATGGGGAAGACTCTAAATCCATATTCGATCAGCGGGTTCTGAGCCGATCTGACAAGCCGCCGATCTGTTTTGCATTTATATAAACAGCTCTTACCTTAATATACGGTGCTGTGCTGACAGACACATTTTGACATCGGAGATGTCTGTCGCGAAATTACTCTGCAGAAAAATTATATTTTGCAATAAATTAATGTATACGTATATTTATAACGTTAATGAAGGAATTTCAAGTGAGAGTAGGTTTTCTCTAGTGAAATAAATGACAGTAAGTTTCTTACTGATATACATACTTATATCTTTTCGGGATACATGTATTATTTTCACACGTCAGCTATGTAGCTTTGTTGGTATACAAAGCCAAGATTGAAGACCGGTGTAGTGACAGCGGTTGTTCTACACTCGAGAGCAAAAATTTCGGGTCAGGAACATAAACTTTAATATCTTTAAAATTACCTAATATCTTTTGAGATATTCAAGAAAATGCTAGTGACCCGAAACTTTTGCTCTCGAGTGTATTTGCGGTAATTGTAACATATGTGAAATAATTACCAAACGCTCGCATAACATAATAACGTTCAGAACAGATATAATGTAATTATATATAAGTATAGTACAAACAGCTCGGCTGACAACCGAAGCAGCAGAAAGGCGCCGCGAGGGTGCGGAGCCTGAGAGGGCTGGACCTTCATCAAGCGGTTGACTGGTATTAGGGCGTGCAATTGTTCCGCTGCGCCGCATTCCACGCTCTAAACAACAAATATTTCACACTGTGATTTCACACATTAACACCCTCGTCTGCGAAAGGTAGGCTTAACTTTGTTTCAAAACTATCTTTCATCAGTAATATTTGATGCTCTACTAGAACCTGACACCTGTTGTTACTAGTAAATTCCTAATTTATTTGTCTGTGATAAGTGAACTGTAATTACAAAATCCTCATTGTTTGGAATTTCCCGACGCACAGAATACGTGCCGTAAAAATAATTCGACGCTCCTCTGGGATCGTTTGTAAAACGTCACGCGTAAAACATATTATAAAGCCAATAAAACGTGTTTACAAGGGTGAGTAGAGCTCGGAGTCCCGGCGCGCCCGCGCGATATCCGTAAACATTTTAGCACTGCAATAAATTTAACATTATCCAACTCACGAGACATTCTGTTTTCTTCCGTCCCGGGATCAGTTGGTTAACGGTTGTAATCTCGGCTGACTCGGATTTTTGGCTGCCTGGAATGAATTACGCAATTATGTGGTGTCCCAATATTTTTGCAATCGCTTTTATGGTGATATTTATTATTACAGGAAAACCCACCTTAAGACGATTTTGAAGTGAACGAGCCAAAAACGCGTTTAAGAGACTGACAACCTTCTGACTGACCTTCAAATCGCCTTTACTTAAATAGTAGTTTCGCTATAACCACATGTTTTGGGAAAGTTTTTTTTTTATATTCATTATATTTGGAAGAACTTTGTTAATTCCGATACACGATTGGACGAAATTGTTCTAATAATAATAATAATAATAATAAAATGCTTTATTGTGCACCAAAAGAAAGAACAGATACAATATAAAAAAAAGAGACAGAAATTCAAATAATTAGGTAACAATAGGCGGTCTTATCGCTAAAAAGCGATCTCTACCAGACAACCTTCAGATAGCGAAATAGCGAACAGAAATATTTTTTATTGGGCAGTGCAAAATAGCAATATACTAAAGTTACATACCGTGTAACATATACTACATATACTACATATAATAGGTGATATAATATACACTACATAAAATACATATACTTATACAAATATGCACAGGAGAAAACAACGACAAGGTAACACAAAGAAAACAAAGAAAGCATGCATGACATCAGTAAGAACTTAAGGTAGAGTAAGAGATAAATAATGCTCTTTTAGACGCTTTTTAAAAATTGGTAGAGATTGAGCACATCTTATATCAATGGGCAAAGCATTCCACAACCTGACAGCCCGGAAACTAAAAGATTTATTATAGAAGTTAGTAGAAGACGATGGGGGCATAAGAAGGAGTTTTTGTGAACACCTGAGGGAAGACAAAAAACTAAAGCGCTCTTTGTTCTACTGTATTTTGTTTTGTTTAGACGGCAGGCAAAGTTGCAAATGTAATAATTGTTACAATTTTATCTTAATTTTGTTCTCCTACTTTATTGTCATTAGGATTACATTTATATTAATACAATCGACATGTCTTACGTATATTTACCAAGGAAAAATAACTCTTTCTGCAATGACCCTCAAAGTCAAGAACGCCTGAACAAAACACACTGACCCCGAATTCCGGCATCGTCAGTCGAACAGTAACCTCAAATTAGCCCGGGAAAATAAAAACCGCCTGTTTGGGGAAGCTGACAGGGGTGCGTGGAGAGGCTCATACGGAAACTTTCATCAATAGCACATCTGTTTACGGACGCTCCTTGCTGTGAATATAGTTTCATTATTGTTTTAATAAAATGTTTTTAAAAAAAAGTGTATTTTAAAGTTACAAAGAACACTTTTAAATTGAATTAAGTTAACAAATATTTTAAGAAGGACATTGTTAAGTATTGAAAAAAAAATACGTTTATTGCCAAAAAAACAGACATTTACAATAAGCAATAAGTGAAGGTATTATTTTATTAAGTGCCAAGGGCCAAGCCAAAAATTCACGTAGGTAAACCGGTGCTAATTATATTTTACTCGGTAAATATATTGTTATAAAAAAAACAATTTGATCTGTTTGTGAGTATGATGGATAGTGCTCATAAAATTATATAAATGAGAATTGGACAAAGATACGGATGGTGGGCTACACCACGTAATTGGACGTAGTTTAGGGTAAAGGATCCAGTGCACAAAAATCGTAAAATGGTGTTACTTTGCTCCCCAATGGGTAACAATGCTCCAACTGTTTTTTAGTCTCATTGCCTTATAAGTCAACGTAACAGTCAATATACTCATAAATTGGATATAAAGCAATAACTTGAAGCTAAATAACCTACGTTTAGTGGTCTTCACTCTTTAAAACTGTAGTTATATCGGCGCAAAATTTGTATGGAGCTAAATGATCAACAATGGGGTGATATTGCTCCAGCAAACCAATTTTATTCGGAGGCAAAGTTACCCCAAGACATGGGTAACATTGCTCCTAATAGCTCACCGAAGGAAGCCCACTAACTGCTCGATAGGAGAAATAATTCGTGTATAGCTGAATTTTGGTGAAGTTGTAGATAAAGGTGTCTTACACAACATACTAAAAGTACCCATGGATAGGGGTGCCGCTAACGGGGAGAGGGGGGTGTAAAGGTCCCCTTTTTTGGCATTTCGTAAATAACTCAGTAGCGGTGGCTCATACGAAAAAATGTTCTTCTACTTAATTAATCCACAAATGATTAAGTACAAAAAAGGTTCTTTAAACTTTTTTGCTGAGATCAAACTATAATGAGATTTCGAGGAAATACGATAATCACTTTTAGAAACTTTCGGAGCTTTTATTTACGAAACTATTAGTTTTGTCTAAAAATTGTGTTAGAAAACTGATATTTATATTAAAAGACCTATCCAACGACACCCCACACATTAGGGGTGAATTAAAAAACATAATTTACCCCCCACTTCATGTGTTCGGGAGATAGCCTAAAAATAATATTTTTTTCAGATTTTGTTTTAAAACTTTGTCTGCGTGTTCAAAACACGTACTCATACGAAGTTTGACTATTCTAGTACTAACCATCACTGCGCAAAGCCGTGAACAGACAGACTGGGACAAAGGGACAGCGTAACTATAAGGTTAGGAAGGTGATTGCAGGCGTCCATAGGCTATGGGAACTGCTTACCATCAGACGGGTCGTACGCTTGTTTGCCACCGTCGTGGCATAAAAAATAAAAAGTAAAAAAATACCCTCTTCAACCTGCTCAGTGATGGTTAGTACTTGAATAGATAAACTTCGTATGAGTATGTGTTTTGAACACGCAGACAAAGTTTTAAAACAAAATCGGAAAAATGTTATTTTTTGGGGTACCTCCCGAACACATGAAGTGGGAGTGGGAGTAAATTCTTTTTTTTACTCCACCCCTAGTGTTTGGGGTGTCGTTGGATAGGTCTTTTAATATAAATATGGGTTTTCTAAAACAACTTTTAGACAAAACTAATAGTTTCGTAAAGAATAGCTCCGAAAGTTTCAAAAAGTGATTATCGTATTTCCTCGAAATCTCATTATACATTGATTCCAGCAAAAAAGTGTAAAGAACCTTTTTTGTAGAAAATTATTTGTGGATTAATTAAGTAGCAGAACATTTTTTCGTATGAGCCACCCCTACTGAGTTATTTACGAAAAGCCAAAAAAGGGGACCTTTACACCCCCCTCTCCCCGTTAGCGGCACCCCTATCCATGGGTACTTTTGGTATGTTGTGTAAGACACCTTTGTCTACAACTATACCAAAATTCAGCTATACACGAATTATTTCCCCTAAGTTTTCCTTCGTTTGGAGGGCTATAAGATAAAGTTTGTATATTTATATCAAAACGGTATTAGGATGTCATGTAAGTGCCGCAGAATGATAGGTATAGTGTTCTAATTTACATCTATCTATAACTCAACATTTATAGTACCTCAGTTTAAAAATAATTTAGTGATTTTAAAAGCTGGAGCAAATATTGGAGCAAAGTAACACCATTTTACGGAATGTCGATAATATTTAAAGTTTATGTCATTTCTTTCAATCACAATTTTTTGAGGATGGGTCCTTTTCGCTAAATTACGCTATTAACGGACTGATCAACGTTAAATATAGCATCAAAGCCGTCACCTCATAGACAACTTTTAAATATTCATACAAAATTTTCATACAATATAATTTAACAACGACGATGACGATATCTGGTACATGCCTATTAATGTATATGCTTTCTTGCGCTTTTACTTAATAATAAAAAACTGCCTGCAATAAATAACTTCGCATTAAAAGTACATATAAAATGTGTGTGGTCTGTGAGTTACACACAATAATACCTTAATAGGTACACCAAACGCAGGGCTTTGATAGCTTAATAGGTTTAATTATTGCGAAAAAGAAGGAACCAAGCAATTGCCATGAGTAAATGTAATGTACGAGAGAAAATAAATGGCAGACTTCAGATTTAAATACAAAAATAGAATGATATAAAAACATATACAATACATATAAAAAAACTATATAAACCTCAACCCGTAGTCTAACCTTAATTAAATATATCAACTATGAATCATACACGTGAGTTACTAAAATGCCTAACCGAATAAGTACCAACCGACCTAATTAAGGTTATACTTGTATATATTTCGCAAAGAAAAATCCACCGGTAAGAGAATTCGTTTCAATGCGGGAACTAATACAAACTACTCTTATTAAAAAGCACATATTATGTTGAGAAAAATGTTAGTAGTAGCGGAACTCAATTCTGTAGCGTGTTCACATTACGTATGTATCAAGTCGCGCTTGGAGCGCGTGACATGCGCTTATTTCGTATGCGGGTAGAGAAACTTGCTCAAACTGTATGTTTTTTCTTTGTTTGTATTGAAAATATTTCTGCTCTGTATAATAATTTCTGTGCCGACCACAGCTTCGCGTGATGGGTTTCATGCAAATGGTATCTACATAGGAGACAGCGTTATAAAATTAAAGTATAACCTCCTTTATCTTGCCAGATTTTATTTGCCATATCAGGCAATATTTCCTTTATGAGCTATGATTAGCATTATTGTAATGAAGCTTGCTGCTACTAGGTCTGTAGGTGAAGAAGGTTGGCAGTTAAATCATTCAGTAAGAAAATATGTTAGTAGGAAGAGACTAGAGATGGATTTAACTGTAATAAGATAGAACGACTAGCTGTAGACGAACTGTAGGTTTATTTAAATTCACAACATATTTCCAGCAAGTCAAACCTTGCAGTAGATACACTCCTACTACTTAATTCATAACGTAAATTACTAATTGTAAGTGGTGTAAATTTTTCATTCAATTTGGCAAAAAGCGCACGTTAATTGAGCGAATACGATTTCACACTAATTTAATATTAGCGATAATAATTGTACGCTGACTTGCAATTGAACAATACATTAATCAGCTGGTTGCCTGCAATGCAATGCCCCCTTTGCAACGTTTATCCACTTTTCTACGGATGCGAGATTAAAGGGGAGAGTAACAAAATGAGAAATGAAACGATTTCAGGACGCATTGTTGGAAGGCTAGTCGCGGCCGTTGTCGGATTTATGACAAAGAACGCCGGATGATTCAATCAGCCGGCCAGTTCTTTAGTTTGTTATATTCATGTTTCTACGAGCCATATTGTTATCACCATGTTTTGTGGCCCCATTCAGTTCGTGAGCTTATTACAATGTTTTTGTGTTATTCGTTTACCATTGTATGTCTTGTGAAGGAATGCACTATTTGCACTTGTTACTTATTAATACTATTTCTAAGGTGGTCTTTTGTAGTTAACGACGTAAAAGTATAATTATTTGGGTACGTCTATAACTGTCAATGGTAAATAGTCTGTAATTTAGACAATCACTAGAGCTTAAATCACCTTTTTTTTCAGTTGACTTGCTGCAGTGTTGTATTTTATGCGTATTTTAGTTGATTTTATTGTGCTGCTTGTTTGTGGCTAAGAGCTATGGGACTTCTCCTTATTTTGATTTGTAGACGTTGTAATTTAAATATGTAAAACAAGTACTAATTACGTACTCTTAGTACCTAAGTGCCGAGCAGTTTGACGTGGCAAACTTTGCCAAATAGGTATTCAGTACAGGAGAGTAATTTACAATTTAAATATTCTTAATGTCTCCAAGTCGTCTGCGAGGCGGGTTCGCGGGCCGCAGTGCTTCCACTACATCAATCACTCGCGGCCGCTGCGCCTGAACATTTCTAATTATTCGCCTCGCTTTTGCCGGCGAGGTACTATTAACACGTTTACGGTGGAGCGATTCTCGATGATTTTGTGCATTGTCCTGGTGAAATCTGTTTTCACCTGCATTTTTCTGTTTTTCACAAGATTTTGCCTCATTCAAATTTTACCCAGCTTTACTGTTTATTTGCCGTTGTTGTTGCTAATTCTAAAATATTCTTAATCATGTAAGTTAAATTTTAACCACGTAATCCAGTTTCTGATTTATCTGAAATTTGGTGTACCCTTATTACTCATAGTGGAGTTGGTGGCTAACACAAAGCTGATCTGGTGATGTAGTCAAAGGGCGAGCTAAGTAACTCTTCGAGGGAGGAATACGACGATCTCGAGGGGCAATTGATAGAAGTGCAAAAAACAAGAGGTTCAGTTAGCACGGAGTACCTACAACATTTATGGCAATTACTTGTTAAAATTAATTTCCTGAATATTAGGTAGGTACTTCCAATATTTGCAATATAATTCGAACTGGATACCTACAACAAAATAGCGTAACATAGAATGTATGGTATTTATTACAACATATTGCACGTGTTGAAAAGAGAAACGTTGTTACCTTCATTTGATCTCTAAAACCCTTAACAGGCTACAGCTACGTACTTGCCTTAACTGCAATAAAATTAATAGAGGGTGCAAAACATTATCACTACATAGTATAAAACAAAGTCGCTTCCTGCTGTCTGTCCCTATGTATGCCTAGATCTTTCAAAGTACGCAACGGATTTTGATGCGGTTTTTTTTAATAGATAGAGTGATTCAAGAGGAAGGTTTATTTGTATTGCACCCGTGCGAAGCCGGGGCGGGTCGCTAGTAGAAGATAAAACGTATTGGGACTGAAAATATTTGTGATCAGCCTTTTCATTAAGAGTGTAGGTAATGTAATGAATTATCTTATCATAAAACCGAGACCGAAAAACAAAAGAAGATTTGAAACTTTTTCTAAATGGTAAGCACCTATGGTTTGTAAGCAACATCTACGAATTGAATCAATGGATTTAGTAAATTGAAGCGGGAAGACAATGCTGTACCTGTGAAAGCACTAAAACATTCAAAGCGTATTATTTGAGAAATACCGAGGGTCTAAAAAAATTATTCGACAACAATTTATTCATGAATGTGATCGAAGAGCGTTGTTTGGCCTGTTTGTTAGGGATGTTTGTCAAAATGTCGCGAGGGCTCGTCTCAAGGACCTCTCAGCCGTGGAGCACCCTCGCCAGGTGGCAGCTTGGCGCTGTCTAATCGCCACACCCGTGCTAAGCAGGAGCTCGAAACACCGATTAGGTGACCAACCAACCCTTGTTATTCTGGTGTTAACCTATTGAAGAACATGAAAAAACCGTTAACAATAAGTACTATGTATGATGTCTACTGAATTCAAACTTATTCTGTGCTTGTGGTTTGAATGAGCAAAAACAGACTCTTTTAGATACACTACTACTGACTCTTTTGTTTAGCTGGAAAAAAATACTTATCTATAAAAACGGCAAAAAATCATGTCTGTATTATCGGAGCCTCCTGAAATATTTATTTTCTTCTGTTTTTTATTATTTGTTGTTATAGCGGTTATATCTGTGAAATTTTCAACTGTCGGACGGACGGTCAGACAGCAGAGTCTTAGTAATAGGGTAGGGCAAAAACGGGGCCCTTGAATACGGAACTCTAAAAAGTAACTATGTGGGCGTGTTTTGTTTTTTTTTTTTCGTTTGAAATTGATATTAATAACAGGAAGTCATATTGTTATTCTGTCAATGCTCGCTAAGTTATTTCACAACAATAAACGTAAAGGTTACCAGCACGGAGTACATTTGAAGTGAATGAGAAGCCAAGAAGCAAAACTGCAAAGGCTAACATCGTTACCGCGTGAGACGAGACAAATAGTTGCTTTTGTGTACATTTATTTGTTGCCGGGATATAGAGTCCGTGACTCGCCATCCTTCCCCTTATTTGGACTGCCTGGGATGTAATTATCCTAAAGGTACTAAGTAAAAAACTAGTAGTTAAGGATGATATGTTAAACATACTTGAGTACCTATTTTGACAAGTTCTGTCCAGTGACATAATAATAATAATATGCTGTACACCTTTGAATTTCTCCGCGGATGTATGCAGGTTTCCTTACGATGTTTCCCTTCACCGAATAGCGATTGGTAAATATCAAAATATATACTTTGATATTTACCAATCGCTATTCGTACATAAGTTTCAAAAAACTCATTGGTACGAGCCGGGGTTCAAATCCGGTCAGACATCTTACGGCCAAGCTACCAACGCTTACACATGACATATGACATAATATGTATCATAAATTACTTCGTGTAACAAACTTTCATATAGGTACAGTCGAACAAAAATGTGGGTTGAAGTTAGCTTGAACGTCATGAGACAACAAGGTCGTGCATGTTTTAAACTCCGTTAGAAATGTCAACCTTAGCGATCGTTAGATCTCGCAGAAACTTTTGTCAAAACTGGTAGACCACATTCTTGGTCGACTGTACCCAAATCCAAGATAAAGATAATGTTAAGTATGTAAAAACAGTTTATGTATTAAATACATACAGTATGTATGTGGGCAGTAGTAAATTAAATGACTGAATATTTTTTACTGTGTTTCGAACAATGTTAAGCTGTTATTGTGATTAATATTTAATTTTATTGTGGTTTAAGCATTATTATATTTATTATGTATGAATATATCTCGCATATCTTTATTATTAAATAATGCAAATTATGTTAGTAATAAACTCAATTACCCGAATGTGGTATTAACACCAGCGCTGGGTGGGATTATAGTATATTTATCTACTACGTAATTGGAAACGATATTAGGTAATAATACGAGTAGTAACTTTTTAATCACATACAAATTACAATCAAACAAAATTAAAAATGTATTCGTCAATTACAATTAGGTAGACATTACCATAAACAATAAACATACGTTTTATAAAAAATACTGGATAACTTATAAAAACCTAGCCAAATAGGTATATTTGAAGTTTTTTTTAGAAGGTAAGTACATGTAAATAAACTAATGAAACATAAATAGTACCTAATTAAAGTACCTAATTAACTTTTACACACATACATATATTTGTTATAATAAAATTAGGTACCTACGTTGGAACGAACTAGTAAAAAAATGGCTTTACTGCTACGGAAAAGTGCCAAAGACTCGTGAAACATTTTTCTAGCCTTAAAAAACAAATTAAAATGAAAAACTCGCAAATCAGATAGCAAATTAAAAATCTCAAAGGTATCGGTCGTGGCTTGCGAGCACTTTCCACTGCTTTGAATTCACGTAGAAGTGCTTTCCTGCTTTTCATCATGAAACTGTAAACTGATTGCATGGTGGATTCCTTCATCTACAGTCTACAAGCATTTTTTTAAATTTTTTAGGTAACGTTGGAACATCACTTCTGTAGATACTACGGTACAATTACAAAATAAATAATGTAGGTATCCAATGTACCCATAGGCGTGCGTAGGTACATACATATATTATCCTTAAAGGATAGGCAACGCGCCTGTGAATCCTTTGGGGTTGCAGGCGTCCATAGGCTACGGTAACTGCTTACCATCAGTCGGGCCGTATGCTTGTTTGCCACCGTTGTGGTATAAAATAAAATCTTATTTCACTGCATACGGTGAGTAAAGCCTCCAATGTCTCCAGAGCAGCTTCTAATAACCCGTTTACACACAGCCCACTTCCACAGCAGTGAGCAGGAAAGTGGCGAGAGCTTCTCCTGTCGCTGCTGCTGCTCCTCGTGCTACCCGACGTTGTCCAAAAGAGCGGTTGTTTGTGCCGAAGTCAATAAAGGACGAACAGCGCAAGTATCAGTGTTTACGTTCTCTGCCAAGCGGTCGATCAAAGCACAATGCCGATGCAGCAATAACATCTATATTGACGTCTGCCATCATTGGAAGTCGGAAACGAAGTGAGTGGTAAAGCAGTATGTGAACACACATTTTTCACGTCCTTGCTACGGTGGGCGTGCGAGGAGCAGCGGCAAGGGTTGCATGTAAACGGGACATAAGAATGTACTATATTGAAAATCGTCTCAAGCAATCAACACCAAGCTACCTGACCTAAACCACATCAATGCCAATGAAC
Organism: Pammene fasciana; assembly: GCA_911728535.1. Classification (NCBI taxonomy): domain Eukaryota; kingdom Metazoa; phylum Arthropoda; class Insecta; order Lepidoptera; family Tortricidae; genus Pammene; species Pammene fasciana. The sequence goes on along the minus strand of OU452276.1, from coordinate 11,126,619 downwards.
ATAGGGTGTCTGTCTGTTTCAAGTAAGTGGACGAAAACTAACATAATAACCCTACTTACCCACTCATGTACGTTGATGATCATTTTAAGTTAACTATCATTTGTCACAACCCTGCAATTAAGTACTACGTACGATCGCTAATGGTTGTTACTGTGTAGCATTTACCTTGCCTCCTGAGGTTTTTCTCATTTATCATGCTGGCAAAAGTCCCGCGGTGCTCTCTATCACCGTGGTGGTCGCGCCTTATTCTCATATATCTCGCCGTCACCTCAACATCTTAGTTTTTCATCACTGAAATACGCAGAACATAGGAATAAAAAAATATAACACATTCTCGCCTTTTATGGTCGCGGAATTTGATCTAAAGCTGCCTCATGTTCTTAAGAACCTAGCTCACTCACTTTCTTATAATTTCCTGTATCATTGGCTAGAAAATCCCGTCATTTAATTACTAAATATTCTACTTTATTAGTTTTTCTTGCAATTTTGATTTGTTTATTTATATATCACCATAGTAACGTATTCTGTCTAGTTTTCTTAACTTCTTAAATCTTAACCATGTAGTTAGGTTTTATACCTTTTCAATAAGTCTGTTTAATATTTTATACTCATGTTGTCCTGGTACGTGTTAATTTTCAAAATTCAACTTAAGAACACTGAATTCGCTGGCTGCCCCTATATAAGCGTGGCGCTGCCATAGTAAAATCAGTCTACGGTCAGGAGTCTGAGTCTACAGTCATCAGTCAGTCTGAAGTGATCAGCCTAAGTCTGCGGTTCGTCGGTAAGGTCGAAGTGACCACCGTATCTTGGCCTGGACTCCGATACCACCTTCAGCGTCTGCTGCAGTCGTCCCGGAGGGGCGATTCTCCACTGCCATCGTCCCTAGAGGGCGATTCTTCACTGCCGTCGTCCCGGAAGGGCGATTCTCCACTGTAGTCGTCCCGGAGGGGCGATTCTCCACTGCCATCGTCCCTAGAGGGCGACTCTCCACTGCCGTCGTCCCTAGAGGGCGATTCTTCGCTGCCGTCGTCCCGGAAGGGCGATTCTCCGCTGTAGTCGTCCCGGAGGGGCGATTCTCCACTGCCATCGTCCCTAGAGGGCGATTCTCCGCTGCCGTCGTCCCGGAAGGGCGATTCTCCGCTGTAGTCGTCCCGGAGGGGCGATTCTCCACTGCCATCGTCCCTAGAGGGCGATTCTTCGCTGCCGTCGTCCCTGACGGGCGATTCTTCGCTGCCGTCGTCCCTAGAGGGCGATTCTCCGCTGCCGTCGTCCCTAGAGGGCGATTCTCCGCTGCCGTCGTCCCTAGAGGGCGATTCTCCGCTGCCGTCGTCCCTAGAGGGCGATTCTCCGCCGCAGTCGTCCCTAAAGGGCGATTCTCCACGGCCAGTCGTCCCTAAAGGGGAATTCTCCATTGCCAATCGTCCCTAAAGGGCGATTCTCCACTGCTGGGCGATTCTCCGCTGCCCTTGCCCCTAAAGGGCAAATCACCGCTACGGTCGCCCTCCTCTGTTAACCGCTGCAAGCTCCCTCTACTAGTGCAAGTATCGACAGCAGCTACCTTCTAAATAAATACCCGTCCACGGCCATAGTCACTTTACGGCAACTGATAGGAATAAAGAACCCATTACCTGATTTTTCTTTCCTAAATTACCTTCTTTACCTGCTCAGATACGTGCTCTTCCTTACATCTGTTTGGAAGAGGACGTATCGTGACAGTTTTGGCGCCCAACTCCGTTTCCTAATTTCTTCTCAGTTGCCCTTTCCCTAAATTCTAAAAATAGACATCGCACGTCTTTAAATTTATTACGTTTCGGTCCCCATTAGTTATTTTCCTTTTTTTAAACAAACTATAAGTCACTATGGCACGGCTTATTAAGTATACTAGCTTAAATAAGCCTGAACTAGAATATGAGGTTCGTATTAGGCTAGAAGAACCTAAAGATAACATTACAGCTCTTAAGAAACAAGCGGAAGCTTTGGGTCAAATGCGAACCCTCTCCACTACACGTCACACTTCCGACTAACAAACTAACGACTAAATAACTATAGACTTTTTGTATAATACTTTATTTTTCTATAATCTGTATTTTATAACATCTTAATTTATATATTCCTTTATTTTTATAGCTCTGCCCGGTTCTTAAAAACTTCGTCTTCTCTTCTCCTCCTTCTCCTTCTCGTCCTTAAACTCGCTTCATTAACTTCACCCCCATTAACTCCATCCTTCTTTATTGTCATTTGTAAATATCCCTTCATCCTCTTGTAAATATCCTCATCCTTGGGCGGCTGATTTGCCACGTGCCTTTATCATCTTTTTCTTTTTGCAGAGCGGTCGGCCAACTCTGGAGACAAAAATAAGCCTTATGGTTAAATCTTCTTCACTCTCTCTCTCTCTCTATGATGTGGTAGGTCTACCCCTACCACAAACTCTGCAAGTTGGCTCTAAACCAACTTGTACTCTTAGTCGGCTCTAAACCGACTAGGACCCTGTAAATACTTTCTCGAGCGGTTAGACTAACTCTTTAAATAAGCCTCAAGTCTGTCATCCTTAATTTTTTTTTTCTAGCGGAGCGGCTGACTACTCCCTTCTATAAAGAAGCCTTAGGTCATAGCGAGGTCTTCTTAGGAGTGTGCGTCATTGAGTGTGAACCACATCCCCTTAAAGTGAAAGAGAAGTATGACTGAGTGACTTTTGATAGATGATGAATACCTGCAGTGAAGTTCCTCGATCTTTCATCCTTCTTCTCCACCCCCATTAAAACTAATCACCCTTCATCTTTTGCGAGCCTTTTTCCTCTTTCTCTAGCTTTCTCTACTTTAATTCTCTTACTTCTAAAATTAACCATTTTTCTTTCTTACTAAATTTTATCTTTCTCTCTCTATTCAGAAAAAAAAAACTTTACGCCTTATAGAATACTTCAAAGTTTTTTTCTTCCGGGGTTTTTGGGGTAATGTAGCATTTACCTTGCCTCCTGAGGTTTTTCTCATTTATCATGCTGGCAAAAGTCCCGCGGTGCTCTCTATCACCGTGGTGGTCGCGCCTTATTCTCATATATCTCGCCGTCACCTCAACATCTTAGTTTTTCATCACTGAAATACGCAGAACATAGGAATAAAAAAATATAACACATTCTCGCCTTTTATGGTCGCGGAATTTGATCTAAAGCTGCCTCATGTTCTTAAGAACCTAGCTCACTCACTTTCTTATAATTTCCTGTATCATTGGCTAGAAAATCCCGTCATTTAATTACTAAATATTCTACTTTATTAGTTTTTCTTGCAATTTTGATTTGTTTATTTATATATCACCATAGTAACGTATTCTGTCTAGTTTTCTTAACTTCTTAAATCTTAACCATGTAGTTAGGTTTTATACCTTTTCAATAAGTCTGTTTAATATTTTATACTCATGTTGTCCTGGTACGTGTTAATTTTCAAAATTCAACTTAAGAACACTGAATTCGCTGGCTGCCCCTATATAAGCGTGGCGCTGCCATAGTAAAATCAGTCTACGGTCAGGAGTCTGAGTCTACAGTCATCAGTCAGTCTGAAGTGATCAGCCTAAGTCTGCGGTTCGTCGGTAAGGTCGAAGTGACCACCGTATCTTGGCCTGGACTCCGATACCACCTTCAGCGTCTGCTGCAGTCGTCCCGGAGGGGCGATTCTCCACTGCCATCGTCCCTAGAGGGCGATTCTTCACTGCCGTCGTCCCGGAAGGGCGATTCTCCACTGTAGTCGTCCCGGAGGGGCGATTCTCCACTGCCATCGTCCCTAGAGGGCGACTCTCCACTGCCGTCGTCCCTAGAGGGCGATTCTTCGCTGCCGTCGTCCCGGAAGGGCGATTCTCCGCTGTAGTCGTCCCGGAGGGGCGATTCTCCACTGCCATCGTCCCTAGAGGGCGATTCTCCGCTGCCGTCGTCCCGGAAGGGCGATTCTCCGCTGTAGTCGTCCCGGAGGGGCGATTCTCCACTGCCATCGTCCCTAGAGGGCGATTCTTCGCTGCCGTCGTCCCTGACGGGCGATTCTTCGCTGCCGTCGTCCCTAGAGGGCGATTCTCCGCTGCCGTCGTCCCTAGAGGGCGATTCTCCGCTGCCGTCGTCCCTAGAGGGCGATTCTCCGCTGCCGTCGTCCCTAGAGGGCGATTCTCCGCCGCAGTCGTCCCTAAAGGGCGATTCTCCACGGCCAGTCGTCCCTAAAGGGGAATTCTCCATTGCCAATCGTCCCTAAAGGGCGATTCTCCACTGCTGGGCGATTCTCCGCTGCCCTTGCCCCTAAAGGGCAAATCACCGCTACGGTCGCCCTCCTCTGTTAACCGCTGCAAGCTCCCTCTACTAGTGCAAGTATCGACAGCAGCTACCTTCTAAATAAATACCCGTCCACGGCCATAGTCACTTTACGGCAACTGATAGGAATAAAGAACCCATTACCTGATTTTTCTTTCCTAAATTACCTTCTTTACCTGCTCAGATACGTGCTCTTCCTTACATCTGTTTGGAAGAGGACGTATCGTGACAACTGTTATAAGATTAACTAAATAAGTAAATAAATAAAAGTAGTTTATGTAACTGTTACGTAATAGGGGTCCTTAAAACACGAGTGTTTTAAGGCCTAATTACGTACAGTTGCATACACTGCTTTATCTACACACATATTATAAACCCGAAATGATGATTGAATGACTGCCATTGCACGGATTGCACCTCCATCGCCATGGCCAACTTGATTCTGCCAGCGGTCGGGGGGGGGGGGGGGCGCGTGCCGGCGGGCGGGGCCCACCCGGATTTTCATAATGAAATCGATTTTTTTATTATTATTTGATAATAATAACATCGTTACAGATAAGACATTTGTTCTAACTACTAACGAAACAATCTATTTTTGTGGTGGTTATAACGTGCGGTTTTTGAACGCATCATGGAGGGTTTATGATATGGGTGTAGATAAAAATACTTACTTCCGTATTAACGATTCAGATAAATATTTTTATAAGGCAATTGTACAATAATTTCCAATTGAACAAGCGCTTCTAGTTGAAAAAAATAGGAAAGTAAGTTATGAATATCACAAATTAGTATTCGGTATTAAATATTATTGATAATTAAATTAATCGACCACAATATTTGTCGACCGCTAACCATATTGAAGTCAACCATAATAACTTTTGAAAAATCATCCGAGTTAAGTATATTATTGGTGGTATTGTAATTCCTAGAATACACGTCTACGAGTTATTTTGATTTAATTAGTTGTCAATTTAATGTCGATTGGCTCATTTCAGATTAGCATTTAGATTCCCATCTCCTGTCTAGATTGAGTTGATCGCAGATCGTATAATGAAGTCATGTCTCCGAGACATGTCGCCGTATCTGTATTCACGTAGAGTTCGAGTAGGCATTATGAATACCAGCATGTTGTCGGCATTATCTGCGTGCTCGGTAATGTATTCAAATATGTATCAAGCCCCATCCTCACCATGCTGCCGTTGTTATTTTATTTCATACGCGTGATGCCGCCACACCAGCTTTATTTTTTCGCGATACCAGAATATCATATTGTCCCGTCGGTGTGTATTTATGTATAAATGCAATCAGAATGAACATCTTGCTAGTCTTATATGGTCGGGTTTTTATAGCTTTCATAGCTGTCACATTCTAACAAGTATGTAAGTGCGAAAGTGACGCATGACGCGATAGGCGATAAAATGACAACCTGCATGGACGTCCTTCTGAATGTGTGGTGGTGTGAAATAGTATATTACGTACCAGTGGCGGTGGGTCAAAATTTTTCTTAGGCAAGCCTATTTTTCGTAGGAAAACTGTTCAGGGGCCTGAAACTTAGGCAAGCTGACGGGAATCGTGTTCCTTGGACGCGCCGCCACTGTTACGTACCTAGGGCGGTATAATAAAGAAGGGCTCATATCGCTGGCATTTGTGGCCCGAACCGAAGGTAAGGGCCATAAACAAGTGATCTGAGGCCTTCCTTATTACCGCCCATGGTGCTTACAGAATGACGTAAAAAATCTTGTGGTTCGTATGCCCCAACAATTGTTATTTTGTAATAAGTATTGAAATAGGTATACATAAATAATAACTGTTATGCGTTACTCGTATTTATTGACATATTGTTTAGTTAAAATTTCAGTTGTAATTGCGCTGGCGCAGAACAGCTCAAAGTTCAAAGTAAAAGTTGTCGCAGACCTCGGGACAACGCTATTCGTTCGTTGCAAACGGATATTGATTACTTGTCTGTAAGGAATACAAATGTATCAGGAAGCTATATGGAAGCTTCTGCGAACACCATCCATTGCACTGACGGCGGCCATTAAACTTCATAGCCGCTCATTGTTTAGTTTTCTAGTTCACATTTATGTTTGAAAAGTCGTTCTTGGTGATAATAACAAGGGTGTTAAAGTAAAGTAAGTAGGTGATCAAATAAAATGTAAAGTAAACTTCTTTACCGAGTTCATACAGCATGTAATAATATCATCATCATGATCATCTCAGCCATAAGACGTCCACTGCTGAACATAGGCCTCCCCTTTGTACCTCCATAAGTATCGGTCGGAAGCGACTTGCATCCAGCGTCTTCTGGCGACCTTTATAAGATAAGGTCGCTTGTCCATCTTGTGAGAGTAATAATAAACCCTGCACAAATGCTACGCGGTCAAAAAATGTATTAAAGGTAAAAGACACTTGCGTGTGTACGTGTTAGGTACCCTGGCCTCGTAGGTAATAGATTTCTTAAATTTACAAATCACTACTGTGTAAAACAATTTCAATGCGTTATTTGACATAAAATTAAAATTAAACTTTTTGGATGTATCAAAACTTTAAATTCGTAAAAAAAAACATAATTTTAACGCTAATACGCATAATTTGATCTGATTAATTAATTAATATATTTCTCGACGGTGCAAAAAAAAGTTCAGTTAACATTGCAAGAGAAATGAGGGCCCGCGGCGGCTAACTAGCAGGTGCACGTTAGCAAAGAAAAATGAAATAACGCAAAAGGAAAAGTCGAGCGGGGGGAGGCCGGCGAAACCGTGGGGGCTCTTTCGTAGAAAAGCCAGTTTCCTTTAGTGGAAACAGATAACGATCCGCTGCCGACGACAGAAAACGTAACTGCACTCACTAAGCATAGATCTACATACTAACACTGTGTTCTATTATCAAAGGTATCTAACAACAGATTTCTTGCACAGGGAAAGAAAACGTTAAGTCACGCTTGTCTCTCTAGATTGATATTCTGCTCCATTTGCTTCACTGCGTCACTGAGGAGAGTAACTTTTTCGCATTTAAATATTGTGCTGTAGTTATTTCCTCCTTATTCTGAAGCGGACGTAGTGAGATCAGTTTTATTTCATAAGGACTATATCGCAGCGAGCGTCCAATTCTATTCATTAGTAGAGCTTTATATTTGCCGAGTGGAGTGAAACAGAAGAGTAAACAAGTAAAGTACTAGGGAAGCAGGCTAGGGGCGCTGATTCCTCAGAGACGCCACGTCACGTGTTCGTGCGCGGGGTCGCAATGCCACCGCAGCTTCTCCGCCGCAGTCTGAGTAAATCCATGAATGCGGCCATGCTACTGAAGTGATCTTCCGTATTTAAGTGCATTTTATGATCGTATTCCCGACTGTGACAGATATTGTTAATTTTAAACAACTTGATCACAGAATAAACAATAGTAGGTAGGTACCTACTTACCTATTTCATACAGAATCGCCACGCTCCGCCCCGCGCTGACTGAAATTGCTGAAGGAAACTGGTAGGTTATTAGTAAGTTTGAAGGTAAGCACTCATGTACATATTAAAGTTCTTACTGTACAGATGTGCAGTGCATACATATTATGCTCTCTAGCGAGTTTTATAGCATGGCGTGTCCGCCCTGTGACTTGACTAACAATCCAATTTAATATGTACACCTTAAAAATGCACGTAGAAAACAGTAATAATAGTACGGCCCTAGTTCGATCAACAGCGAACAAGTTCGTATTTCTGAATTGTATTTCCAGGAACAACCAAACGATCACGATGCTCGCGTACAAGCACCCGGCGACGTGATACAACCATCCCAGTGCACTCGTTTACTTCTTTTTGCTCTCTAATTCGATTACATTTTCACAATCCGACTGTAAAAGCTAAACCTAGCGAACATTAAACGCGCCAGTCCAAATTTTCTCATTAATTAACAATATAAGTTGGGCACAATGGAATAGGTATTATTCGCATCGGCATTGTTCACAAATCAAACAGCTACGAAACGAGTAAGTACACCTTGCCGGAATACCTACATTATATTGCTATTGAAATATTGCTTGCTCAACATATAGTATTCAGCATTAAATTTTCCTATCGTAAGGATTCGGTTGAATAGGTTCGATAAAACATATCTACGTAGATTGATCTGACGAGAGTTGAAATACTCGCTACTGTCTAAGAGTTCGTACGTATCATTTCATGCGTTCGTTTTTTGTGGCCGTAAATAGGTAGGTATTTGGTTATTTTAACTGATTTACTGCTACGCTACGGTCGTACGTCGTAGCGCTACGCTGTAGCCTGTACCATAGGTTGCCCGCTATGTAGGGGCGAAACAGCAAGGTTTTATGATTAGCGCAGAATGGATTTGATGAATTAAAAGTAAATTTCGAATGTTGAGGCGATTACTTTCATTTCCTTTTACGAGACATTAAAATTAGAAGGCATTTTCGTTAGTACATATTTAATCGCACTAATGTCACGGAGGCGACTTATTGAAAAGAAATGCGAATTTAAAATAGAACTGAATTGGTTATCGCTAATAACCTTGAAGGTAGAGTTTCAATTGGAAATTCAATTAGTTCTTTATATTTGGCCGTCAGTAATGTACCTACCCAATTATTGATTAAACTGAAGAGCGGTAAAAACGAGTCAATTTGTATAGAGAACCCATAAAAAAACATAGGATTGAAGTTAGTTTAAAACAGCGTACCTATAATTGGTCGGAGACAGCGGCATCGGTAGTGGGCACGGGGACGGCACCGGAAGGTTATTCCATTCAGCAGTTGAAGAAAATGTTTTAGTGGGCCCATATTTTCGTGCTCTCTGAAAAAGCACGAATGCTACATATATCGAGTGTACATTATCCTGGTTTTTACTTCTTCTAATGGGCTTCTAATAGGTGGTATTTCCTGTAGCCAATTTCAAGTATATAAAAAGGTGGAAATAAGAGATTGTATGATTAAATCTTTAGGTACAATGCATGATACAATATCTTCAATCAATAAGTATTTTGTTTAATCAAATAAATTATAGGCAACGTTGCTCGGTAGAAGCCTAGAGTGATAGCTACTCCCTACAAAAGGCACGAGGGGCCGGACCCGGGAGGCTACAGGTTGTTCTAAATCAAACAATGGTAACACGCGTTTTAAGACTAATTCTTCATTAGCTGCACACTTGTTCATTAGATCACCGTACAATAAGCTATCAATATTACACACTGAACCACGAAAATGAACAAAAAACAAGAAACTATTCTAAAAGCGTTGCCACCATGATGAGCTCAACCCATAGACCATTATCCTGGTTTTTCTAAGCGCTCAGCTTGCATTTTGTTAGAATATACGCTAACCGAGCACGTGCGAGTAGATGAGTTGGGTAAGCCATCGTAAGAGCTGTACAGAACTCTAGGACACATGTATACTCGTACACCGGAGCGTTCGACTCTGCATGCATTAGGAACACACGGCCAGTGCGGCTAATGGGCCGCATTACCATTCCAAGTCGGTAGGTGAACTGAACGGTGAGCGGCAACCCGCCGACCGCCTTGTGAATATGCAAAGTGAACCCGCCGCTAAATATTGAACCACCGTATTGTGCCTAAATGTTCGTTTAATTCTGAAGATGTTCAGCCTTTAAGCTTTATAACCCCAAGGAATGCTCGTTACACAAATATTACTTGATGCCAAATATATTTACGGTTACAAGTGTTATCAAGCCGGTCAATGTCATGTTAACTTAGTTACTGAGCAGAAAAGTCCCCGGTCGTCACCTAGTGATTGACAACTTATTTATACACAATTTTAATATTGTTTCCTAATAATTGATATTTCAAAAACAGACTGTTAGGTAACGACTGTGAAGCTTGGGACAAATGTATTATTTGTCACTTATATTATAATTACAAACTATTCTAAAATGTACAAAACAATAAAATTTATTCAAATTCTTCAGATATATTTCCTAAAACTTTTATAAGCTACTTCCTGAAATGTTCTTTCAATTAAATTAGTAGCTAACTAAAACTTTTCAGTTGCTCCCTTAGTTAGAGTTTGCGACAAACTGGAACTTGGCCTCAAAACTATCTTGTTAATTATGGTTTGCACAAAGTGTTCGCTAACTAAAAATATAATGGTTTGGACTGTGGACATTCCAAGTGATGGTTTAGATCTTATTTAAACTTAAAATAATTAGAAGCTTTTGGATTAGAATGCATGGAGGTTAAAGTTTGAAGAGGTTGTTAACATGATATAATAAACCAGTTTAAGAAAAATAGAGCACATGTAGCGAGTTAAAAATTGCATATCATCGTTGAGCTCGTTGTTGTCAAGCTACGAGTCATGTCGCATCGGTGGGGAAGATGTGGCGCAGAGCCTCGTCGCGCCAGGAAAGCCCGCCGCCGCCGCCGCCGCGCGGTATTGTGCCCCAAATGACACGTGAAAGGCGTCGAGAGCGTCGCGCTGCCGCCTTTACAAAAGGCTCGCAGATGCGCGTACCAGAAGATTTTAATGAGGCAACGACTGTGTGTGATTTTATCGCGTGTTCTGTAATGAGAAATAACTAAGCGCATCCCTTTTGACTGTACCAACACAGAGCTATCAAAAAATTATACAAGTGGTGACATCCTTATACGCTGTAAATTAAAACTAGGTATTTAATCAGGTCGAGCTTTTCATTTAGCCTTCGTTTAATATAATTATAAAGTTTTGTTCTAGTCGTGTTTCATTAACAAACTACGAGCTTTCCGTAAAGCCGCATAGCTGATTAAATTGTTTTCATCGTACAAACGTAATAAAAACAAATTAACCGACGAGTTATAAGCTACTGAAACCGGGTACACTGGCCAATTTTCATCAATGCAAATCACGTTGTCGACTCGTCAACCCAATTACCAAGAAGTGAATTTAAATAAAGATAAGTATCGCCCTCAAGGAGACAATGCTAATAGGAAGTGGGGGCGTGATAATGGGCCGGAGCGGGGTTCGAAGCGGCGGCGCACCGCGGCAGGTGCTTTAATTAGATCTCTCGACTTACGCGCCCGTGAGCCTCAAAACACTTGTTCAATTAGTGATCAGACTTAAGATACTCTATTATGCAAACGTTCACCCGGTTAAATACAGTAATAAACGAGGTTTACAGTGTTTTCTGTCTACAACGTCTACTCAACAAAGTAAATCAAGTTTTATTTGATGGAAAAACTTGTGTCATTTATCAGCGTGGCATTCATTCATTGGTAATGGATTGGTGGACGTAGCAAACAATGTAATTGTATTCGTTTTCAACACTTAAGTTTTTTTACACCTTACATTATATACGCGAAACATTACTGGTTCCCACAGATTCTCTATAGTACATACTACAGTAAATAGATATCGTGCCTTCCTATCACATTCCATATGTTTTACTGAAACTATCTCTAACATCTCCACGAAATAAGAATCGTTAGTGGCATTTCTATTGGGCAGCGGTCGGAGATTGAAGGGGTGTTCCGGGCGCTCGACTCTCTCGTAACGTAACCATCGGTGACAAGCGATAAGAGGGCCTGTCGACGCCGCTTCCGCGCTGACCGGAATTACCGCCAAGCCAACTTCGTATTACATTTTTACATGCTTTCGGAAGTTTTAACAGGTTTATACGGTACCACTATGCAATTACGATATTCTCAATATACTCTATATTTTTCTTTCAATAAATTTAATATCGTACCGTATTTATAAAAAATATTATTACGTCTAGTCGTCTACCTGAAGAAGCTACCAAGGCGAAGGCTACCAAGAAAGAAGCAGGCTTTCATACCGATTCACTCCACAAACGCAAATTTTTAAAGCTTTTCCTCTGGCAATTACTTAAAATTACTCGTAATCATAAATTAGTGCATACATTAATACTTGAGATTAGATAGCCGAGCAGACCCCAGGCTCAATTGAGCCGTGGCAATACCGGGACTAACGCTAGGAGAATGATTAGACATACAGTAAATACCCCGTTTGAAATAGTTTTTAATTATACTTATTAACTGACAAAGATTTATAATTTATTAATTTCACAGAAAGGCAGCTTTTACATAAATATTTTTTTCCCACAATCCGTCCACTAAAGGAATATGTTACTTTATTTCTATTTTCCGTATTCACTCAGGGTTTATGTATCTCGAATAGTCACGTCCCCGTCCCGGCGAAGGGTGAAGCATACAAATAAGTGAAAGTCCGAAACCACCCAAACACCCGACGCCATGTTCTTTATCTACGGATCTCTTAAAAGAATTTGATCGTATATGGGAATATTACGAGCAACAGCTGTGACAAGGGACATCGTATAAACTTAAATGTTCGCTACAGACCACTTTATCAATTTCACCGTGACTTCATTCCTAAAATCTGGAATAACCTAATCGTACTCGTAAGTATGTAAAATTGTTAATCCGATGTACTATTTATACTCGTAATATTGGAAAAAACTCAATAGTTATTGTCCCGACTTCTTCTTCGAAGTTGAAAGTCTTCGGAAAAGACATTAATTTTGAAAATAGCTAAAACACATTTCTAGGAAATGTCAGAGTGCATATAAAATCAGTAACGTTTGGAATTTTTCCAGTGGATTTTTCTACTAGAGCTGAAAAACACATAGATTACAGAGAAAGCGTGGCCCGCGGCAGCGAGCATCGGGAAAAAACCTCTTACTGTGATGCTAATTGATTAGTTTCCAATGGCTGTGCCACGGGCTAGGATAAAGCTAACATTTGTAAATGTTTGGGTCAAAAATAGAATTTTATAGTACCTATTTGTAGCTGCTTTTTATTTATCTATAGGTATTTAAAATTCAGGATAAGGTAGTAAGCCAAGATATAAAATATTTGAATACAAGATACGATAGTATTCAATTTAATATACCTAAATATGTAAAGAAAAAATGTCTCAAATGACCAATACCCACAGATAACCTCAACCACTAGATAGATCATAAGTACTTCGGGGTCACCACGCATCTGTGCTCCCGTACTGATTTTGCATGAGAGCGCAACGGCTTATTTAAATTGAGTTAACGTTTTTGATCATTACTCGTGTGAATTAAAAGTATCCACAAAAATCAAGTTACATGGGTGAACCTGGATTGTTATACTACAAATTGGTGTAGAACACTATTGAGATGTGCTGTTCGAATCGTAGAAATTTACGAATAAAATTGCACTGATGTGTGATGACCTCGTGCTCCCTGTAAAAGCTTAATGATGAGGTGTCTGTGTAGTCTGTGCCAATAGCACAAAGCTTCTTCTTTGTACGAGGATATGACTTAGCATTTCCCCCTGGACTAGAGTAAATACTTGCATGAATTATTAGCAATTATATGTTTTACCCGTCGAGCCTGATTGACAAATTTTGAATTTGAAGATATATTATTAAAAAATATTACCTATAAAATTATGGCAAACGATATCATTATGGCCATGCCCGACGTGATCCGATCTCCAGGGCAAAAACCTAATTAAAATGATTTATTGCACTGAGTTTTGGAAGAATGGAAGTCCGGTCTCAGGGGAGGGTATGTTATTTGTCTACGCTGCGTCATTGGCATTATAACGAGGTGTCTGTGTAGCCACAATCAATTTGGTGGCATGCGTCGCCTGTCAATTTGCGGCGGTCCCGACCGGAGCGTGCCCACGCCGCGCCGCGCGGCGGTCCCGTCCGCGCCTGATTACTTCCGAGTGACCGCCTTTGATTTGCATAAGGGCCAGCTTTAATATGAGATTATTCTCGAGTTAGGAACATTGGACGCGGTCCCATTCATTATTAGTTTTGGAATATTTAGTAGACCCAATTCCAGGCGCAATTAATAGAATTGCTGAACGTATTCGACACCCTGACGAATTCCGATAAGACTCTAACATTTAGTAATACACCTGAGGAGGGTGGTTATCCAGGATCTGCAAATAGTTTTATACAGCTCTTTTGTATTTGCGACGCAAAACGGAAAAAACAAAACCTTTATAATTATAATGTACGACACTGAGAGAAAAAACAACCAGAATTCACGTTCGTTCAACCAAACTCTCATTTTAAAATAGCGCCTACAAGCTCTTTGGTTAAAACTACAAGTTCGATTTTGTTAAGTTTAATTAGTCCATTCTACAAGTTACTTGTTATTTTAGTTTAAGTGTTATTTAAATCAACAACTCGATTATATAAAACCAACATGGCACATATTGTTTTAAACATATATTTGGCTGATTCAATCCTAATCTTCTAACAAGTTTAACCTTGTTGTTCTTACAAATTCGACTTGTATTAACAATATTGGTGATCGATTCCGTTTACTAAAATACTTTAGTTTCAAACTGATAAACACGCAACAAGTCGAATTTGTTAGACTCACTAAGCAAATTTCTCTCAGTGGAGTATGATAGTGTAGAGATAGTATTATTAGCAGATAGAGGGAGACAGTGCCACGACGGGGACTATTAAAATTGTTAAAGTGGCAGGTGTGATGTAACGTATCTACTTACCATAATTAGGTAAGTATAGCTAATTCACTTCTTTCTTTTGTGAAATTTTTGTATTTTTGGTTTTCACATCACACTCTACACTTGTAACATAGTTAGATACATGTAGAATTATACTAAACCTACTTTCTAATAACAACTAACATTGATTTAATAAACAAGAATAGATACTTAGTACCGTAGCCTTGGCAATAATCTCGCAAGCAAGGCGTGCGGTGAGCGTGCGGCGCGCGGGTACTTAGGGGTTAATTAGGAAGCCGCAGACAGCGGTAGCGGCGAAATGGTTAATCCCTTTGTCGTAGTCGGTAAGGCGATGTTATTCGTGGCAGGAATCGGTAAACATGACGGTATTTACCTTCTTCTTAATACACTGGTGACGACGTAGTGTGTTATTAAATAACAATGCGCAATAGACTAAATGTGTTACTTATTCGCTATTCGAGTTTATTAAATCAGCATTTCTATGTATGTACCCAAGAATAAAAGTTTGGTATCCGTGTTGTGTCAGTATTGTTTTGTCAATCACTGCGTAATTTAGAGCACTTTTTTATAAATCTTATTCTTCAATCGTTAAATGCATTTTCTAATTTTTATTGAAAATGAAGTGAAAATACTTGCTTATTTATTTTATGTGTGTTAAAGCTTCAGTTGTTTATAAAATTCACCAGCATAATTTAATCAAACAAATTACTTAATTAAGTATATACCCAATTTAAATGAACATAATACTGATATCACTTGAGAAAACGCATACTCTGCGAATGGGGTGCGTCGTCGGGGATGGTAATGCGCGATCTACGTCGGTTGAGTCAGGAGCAGCGGAGTAGAAAATGGAGCAACGTGCTTACAGCTAATACGATCAGGTGAGCAAACACAAAACTCAGCTTTCATCTTCAGTCAGGTATTTCTCGCTTACCTCGCGCCCCACGTACATACATAAGTTCTTCATGTAGACACTAAGCAATCGAGAAATAAGCCGCATTGATTCTAATCAGTTGGTTTGGTATTTAGTAATATTACGGAGTCAAGAGACGGAAACATGCAGAATCAACAAATCACTTCCTTCGATAAATTTATTGTAGCCTGTTTGAGGCAGACAGTGATATGTAAACAACCGGGAAGAGCCTGAGTAAGTTTATTCTCCAAACAACACGGTCGCTGCGCGTTGTCACCGCACCGACGGAGCTCGCAGCCGGCGCAGCCCGCTTTACCCAACTCGACTCACTGAATGACAAATGTTTACATTCAACCCTTGGACAACTCTTCCTTTACGACACTCTAAACCGTTTGCCTTATCGCGCCACCTCTTTTATCTTTTTTTGTTGGATTTGACACCCTTTTGTGTCAATAAAATGGCCATAAACGCCCCAGCTAGGTTTCCAAATTTTAGCGGCTTAACGGAGACACCAACTACCGTAAAGCCCTCTTATTGAACCTTTATTGCCTCGTTCGGTTGGTTCGTAAAAGTGAGAAAGAAACAAAGAGCGCCAATTTGGCAAGCAGAAGACAAACGCATTTAAAATGGGCAGAGCAGAGCAGCAACCATCTATCTTGGAGCTTGATAAACGACGACATTATTCCTTATCGCCCACTCAATTTGTTTAAAAGCGTTCTGCTTTGATAATTTGTGAATTACAAATCGCATCCTTTGACACAAAAATGTCCTCATAACTACGGGTGCCAAGCCGTCAAGTTTTGATAGGCAGCGAAAAGGGAAACATTTATCACTATCATTTTAAGTTGGCTAATTTTAATCATTTACGGTTATCTTTTATGACTTCTTATACAACGCGAAATGTTGAGAACCTCAGATACCTTTCACATATAAATATTGCAAAACAAATTCACATGATAATTACACGCTCATTTGTAGGTTTTTAATACTTACATGTTTTCGTCAGCAAAATGCAATCAATGAAATTGTCTGTTTTTAATAGCCTATGTTGTGTCCCACTGCTGGGCAAATGCCTCCCCTCCCTTCCGCCACTCATCACGGCCTGGTGGAAATTATCTTTATAAGAAAATAATCCGACTGACATTACAAATCTTATCGCACTCTTACCACAGCGATAATTTTTGTAATAAGTAGTATAAGATATATTACTTAATAAGAAAAAAAAAGTAATTTATTGTAATGGTTCAAAGATACACGTAAACTGAAACACTTAAAACTTGTAGCCTATCACGTCTATATGAACCTCGTTTTCTTAGCTAACTCTTCTCTAAGCAAACTCACCGAATTTCCCAAGTGTGTGGGAGGGTAACTGCATTGTTTGTTCGCTTGTTCCAGTGGTGGAAGAGCCTGAGTTCACGGACGTGATTCAGAACATGACGGTGCCGGCCGGGCGGAGCGTGCGTCTCGCGTGCTCGGTCAAAAACCTCGGCTCTTACAAGGTATACACTTATTTCTATTTTTATTTTTATTTAATTACATACACAAATGTATAAAGGACGGACTTTTATACTTGAAATTTAGGTCCATTGACCCCGCCGAGTTTACTGTTGGCTCTTTTTGTACGAGTATTAAAATTAAAGGTACTTTTAAGCCGAAGGCTAATTTGAGAATTATACATTTATACACATACTCATATACATTTCATTAAAAATGAACACAATACCCAAACAAAAACCAAACCAAAAACCAAATGAACCCATACAAAAACACAATATTAAAACCGTTTTGGGGTTTACAGGTTGTACTATATTTGTGTCATGTTTACTAAGCTCACAAATCTCTTGGAAATCAAATTTATTCATACATTCAAACAAAGTTTTCTACCTATCTAAAATGACTAAGATTACTATTAAGATTTACAAACGAATACTAACGCCGAGGGTACTGAGATTTTAATCTGCAAGACAAATGTGCGACATGCCGACTCTGAGGACACATCACTTAACGGCAGACACCTACTCGGCACGAGACGACAATATGCGTAGAGCACCGAAAGGAAACATAAAATAAGAAACGTTTTATCATTTGATTTAGAACGCGCCGTCGTAATAAAGTGTCCATATAAATGGAGGAAGATATGATTTACAACCCTAACGCGGAGTTTGCACCTCGCTTTCGTTACCAACATGATTTAAAAACAAGACTCATTCACCGCGAACTCAACCTTCGCTCTACTAAATAGAATCCAGTTTCCCTTTTCAATTATTACCAAATTTCATACATTGATGCGTTTGTTACAAACTTTAAAATTATTGCAATTTTCAAAATGGCAATAACCGCATAGTAGATAGATAAATGTCCGAAATGTTCAAATATATCTTTGCTTTTAAAGTACATCTAGCGCGTAATACGTTTTATTTTGTTCATTTTAAAACTATCGATAGAGGCTTACACTTTATATTCATATTTATTTTTTAAGATAAATATGATAGCAAATTCATTAAAATGATGGTATGGCAAAATAAGTGCCTCCCAATATGCAGTTACTAGTAGAAACGGTCACTTATACTTACCAGTAAATATGTCAATGCCCGCAACACATGTACTTAACACATTCAGTGCCACCCAGTTCTACGACCTACGCTCGTAGCCTGTAACGTAACCACGTATTCGTCGAATGTAGCTCGGAGTTGCTATGAACAGAGAACCCGACATTCGTGTTCTGTTCTCGGCGCTGCATGTGTTAAACATAAGTATTTCCGTCAGTGGTTTTTGAAGCGACCTCATTTAATGATACATGAATGTAAAATCTGACACTGATTTGATTTTAATGACAGACTACCATAATATTTGACGACTTCAATTATACTTACGAGCTCACGTACTCAGTACTAGCAACTCACACGAGATGCATCAGTTGTCTCTCCTAAACCTCTGAGTACGGTTCGATGTGTGAGTTGAGTACACATCCCGCACGTTGTGTTTCTAGACATAACAGCTAATTGAGTATCGAAATTCAGTAGCACACAAGATATCGTGTTTCCTATGTATGTATGTATGTATATACTGTATATAAAGATAATTACTCTATCGCTACTTCTGCGCTTTGTCTCAAACTGATGAACTAAAAATATGAGATGAACATTTCTATCAAATTAGACAACGGACGGAACACAGAACTATCGCTTAACATATTTAACAAAAATAAATTCACCAGAACGTATTACTTTGTCCTTTTTTGAAGCCGGTTGAAAATAGCTTTCATATAATTACATTGTAAACATAATTATGAATAGTGTTTATAAACAACAGCTTGATAGAGCTCGTCTCACTATAGGGTATCGCTCATATGCTGCAATGTAAATAACCATAGCAGCGGAGCTGTATAAATTGCTACACTCTGACACGGATAAAGTTAGTCAACCTACTTATGTGCAATATTATCAATATGTGTATTATACAATGTTCGAATGAAGTAACAAATAAAATAAGTTCCTTATGACAGATATATGCCACTAGATAATTTTCGCTGTAGTGTAAAACATATGTTACGCGAGACGCTACGGCGTATATTACATAGACTTATAACGTCTAAAAACAGTTCTCTAACTTTCAAACCATGATTGGTTATGAAATTGTTACCAAAATGAACATCTATTGTCATACAAAATGACATTTAAAACCAAGTAACTTACACACTTTTATTGCTTTTTTTGCTCGTCAATACTTTTGAAGACCTTTCTAATGAGCTATAACTCGGTATAGTTGTATTCATTCTTTGAGAGTTTCTTAGGTCAGCTTACGACTTTATCATCAGATAGAGTTTGTGTTAGTTTGTTATTGCATTTTCATGTAAATTACGGGAGTATACCAACTTTCAGATTACAACCTGTTTTTTAAGGTCGTGATCGTGAGAAAGAACACTATAGGAAATTACTGACTATTGCCACCAATTTATATGTTTGATGAGCTCTAAAAAAGTTCTGCTTATTTTTTTTATTGCAACGGATAATAGGACCCTATTTGTGATACATGTCCCACAAAATAAAAAAAGGAGTAAGCAAAAGAAATGTCTTGACTCTATTCATTGTATTTTTAATTGACCCAAATAAAGCCATAATAATAATAGCAAAAGAAATGATGTCGCTTTTTATGGGGGCCCATCTTGCGGAGGGCGAGTCACCGTCTGCCGGAAATAAAATTGGATACCGTTTTATTAGGCAGGCGCCCGGTTCTTCATCCAATAGCCCATTCATCAGTCCATACTTTTCACCCAATAGCCTAGTACACTTTAGACTCCATTAATTCTCAATAGTCCTTACACCATGGCGGGTGCTGTCTCTGCGTGCGTCCCATGACACGGGCAGGGGCAGCATCCGCTTAGTGTACCGCTCACTTTTCATTAAATTGTCGAAAGGGCCTCTGCGCGTTGGCTTCGGCTCCGCATACGCCTCCCAAAGGTCCGGAACACCATTGTTTCGTGATCGGGAAAGACATACAAAGAATAGCAAAAGAAATATATTTAATTAAAAACACATTCAAGACATAGTATCTTAACTTGACCACTTTAACTTGACTTGATATATTATATTAATGAATACGAAGGGCTCTGTAAATATTAGTAAAGCTGTAGCGTCGTGTCCTGGTGCAGATACGGCGAATCTCCGTCGCGACCGGACGCCGATTAGCTGCCGGCGTCGGCGCTCATGGTGATCAGTTGATCACACTGATGACTATTTCATGAAAAAAAATGCTTCTAGTGATATTTTGACGAGCGTGTGAAACAAACGTATGATGAACTCTCTTGTCACGTTTACGAAACAGCGACAAATTTGAGCGTTTTTTTAGTAAAAGAGGCCTAAAACGCCCGGGGCGTACGAAGCATGACGATTGGCTAAGTAGGTAGTTATTACATTTTGGCTAAGTAGGTAGAATTTAGACATTGCGCGTGACTGTTAACGATATGAGGTTACTCTAATCGAAAGGTAGGTACCTACTGTAAATGTTTGCTGTTGCGCCATTTAGCTGTGGTGAGTCGCCGCCGCGATCGGACGTCGATAAGCGGGGAACGTATTCGAAGCTCCGGCGTCGGCGCCCGGTTTTCTCACACTGGCGACGCCGTCGATACACTAATAGGGATGCAAGATACTGCACGTCACTATTAACAATATGAGATTACGCAACTACGAAAGTTTCTGTAAATGTTAGTAAATCTACAAAACCTATGTAAATGGGGTATTTACCTTGTGTATTTGTTTTGTCGAGTTTCCGATATTTCGGCACAGTTGCATGCGCCATTATCACGGAGTAACTGAAGTTGCTGCGAGTGTTAGTTGTG
The DNA here is from genome assembly GCA_911728535.1 of Pammene fasciana. Taxonomy (NCBI): domain Eukaryota; kingdom Metazoa; phylum Arthropoda; class Insecta; order Lepidoptera; family Tortricidae; genus Pammene; species Pammene fasciana. The sequence continues at coordinate 11,105,636 of OU452276.1, read as the reverse complement.
GTTTACCCACACACCATAGCGATCTACCCTCTTTCGAGTTCGCTTTTACGTCTGTTGTCACTGCTACTACTACCGTCCGAATTCCCAATTGGAACTCGATCACGGTTACGACACACTACACTTAGGGTATCAAGTCGCGCGGTTTTTACGGAAGTAAACTGTTTTGGTTTTGAGAACTTACGGATCACTGGATAACTGCAGCTGTGGTAACTCTTATAGTCAAACAACGAAGCGCTCTACTGTGCCGTAATATCAGAACAGAAACTCCACAAAAGAAATGGTAAATTACACATGGTAAATTAGTTTATACGACGTTTTAAATAGTTATTGGAACGTTAATGACCATGCTAGCTTATATATTGTTACTAAAGCTGTTGCGCCGTGTGTCCGCATGTAGCTGCGGCGAATCGTCACGGCGATCGGACGCCGATAAGCCGCGACATATTCGCAGCTCCGACGTCGGCGCGCGGTGTCCTCACACTGCCGACGAGGTCGTTACACTAATAGGAATACAAGTTATGCCCGTGACTATTAACTATATGAGGTTACACCAATACAATTGACCATTTACTGTTTTTGGTAAACCTAACAATATTGGATATAATACTGAGAAACTCGAGGACTATCCATTTAAATAATAAAAAGTGTCCATATTTTTTTGTCAGCTTTATGACCCATTTTCCCGTTCATTCTGTATGAACCGTCACAAACCTGACTAATATTTTTTGTATGGAAAATTGGCTACATTTTTTTAGGTTTTCTTTTTCAAAAACCCCCATTTACGTACGAGTATATTCTTAAAGAAAAAACCGGTAGCGTTTTATTTTATTTTATTTTATTTGGGGCATCAACAGAAATACAACTAATAATACAACATTTTAATAACAGTGAGAAAACCAACAAAAAAGTGCTGTGTTCGAATTTTAAACTTAATTTTAAGATGTAACTTTGGAATTACTTTCTATCAAGCCGATTGTGCCCAATCGTATATCAGAATTTACAAAGTTCTACCAAATATAATGAATATTATCATATATTTTTTACTTTTCCAAAACAATTAATTATAACTAAAAAACTGTTTAGTAAAATCAATTTGAAGGTCATCGGATGTAGTCAGCCCCTTAATACATATATTAATGATATGTAAGAATGTGTATGTAGGTACCTTTATTGCACCGACCGCACGCTCCCACAGGCCTCCGCGGGGGGACTCCGGTCCATTTGAGCCGGCTGGGCTCCCAGCACCCCACTCGAGACACAGATTAGTATTAGCTTATCGTGAAACATGTCTGGTTGACTTGCTGTCATCAACTATGATTGAGAAAGTCATTAGTTAAGTTGAAACTATTTTACTGCTAGCATGAAGCGGTTAGACGCCAGGCGTTGCTAAACTAGAAAGTATCGTTGATCAACGTCAACTTTGGCACTTTACTCATTTTGTCTTTGTTATTGTTTCACGGGAACATCCTAGAAGGCTACACGCCGTTGTAAATAAATGGGACAAATTCTGAATGCAGTGAACACCTTGTGGTTGTGGCCCAGTAGATAAATGTGTCTCTAAGTAAGTGTAAAAACCAAAGTAAAATCTTACACAAATCTTACACAAATCGACCAAGTCCCACAGTAAGCTCAATAAGGCTTGTGTTGAGGGTACTATAATAGATATATAGATACAAATATTTAAAAACATAGAAAACATCCATAACTCAGAAACAAATATCCGTGATAAACACACAATAAATGCCCTGACCAGGATTCGAAGCCGGAACCGCTTACCTACTTCATATGTGGGGTCACTCCCGAATAGGCTAATACTTAGCCCGTTTACTACGTGGATACACTACCTATAATAGTCCAACAAATACATATAAATGCGAATAAATCTCTAAGCATAAACTACTTCTTCAAGAAACCTCCAAAAACATCCGTACGATTTGTATCGATTTCTTATTGAAGCGGGTCTTTTTTTACTGCATTTACTTACGCTTGTAGCTCGGCACGGCGCGGCCGCAATAAAAGCGAAGATAGTGTGCTCTTACTTGTGAAATAAAGGCTTAGCGGAGGGAGCCATCACCGTTGCCCTGTATTGACAACAAGAAGCGGATTTCCCCGAAAGCCTCGCCTGTGCCATTAGTTTCCCGCATCGGTTAAAAAGATTTGCCTCTTCGTCCGTCTTTATATAGAATTATTGACTTGTGAAAATATTGCGGTGAAAAACAAAATACCCACTGTTCCGCAGAATTTATAGCAATATGTTTATCGATTGTGGATTTTGTGGGCGAGTAAGATTTCTGCTCAGTAAAGTTTCATGGGTTATGCTTGGCTTTATGCCTATGCTTAAAGTGCCAAGTTCACACAGATACTACCTACTAAACTTTTATAAGTGTGAGCTAAAGTAAGTACCTATACTTACAATACGCAGCAGATAAATACATGTGAAGTTTTAACTACCTATATGTTAGCTAGGGCTACACGCACAGATGTGCCCGCCGGATTTGTGCGGCGCATATGCCCGGCGGACAGATGCAGACACATCCGCGTCTAATTCGCGCCATACATGGACGGATCTGTCTGCCGGGCATATCCGCCGGACAAATCCGGCAGACACATCTGTGCGTATATCCCTAGCTATTAAGAATTTAAACTAGCCATTACCACCTACTAAATGCAACACAAAAGCAATACTGTAAACTCGTTAATCATTTTCGCATTATAGCTATGAATTCACGAAACATTTGGTATTTTATACGTATGCCGGGGAAGTATGCGCACGTAGTCGGTTCATCGGCATGAAATGTCAGATAGTCGGCAGTATCACGTAGGTATGTGGGTTTGCAATAACATGCCACAACGAGTCGCAACAATGTTATACTCGCGCCGCATGCCGCATGAGCTGCTCTGACGGAGCAGGGTCGTATTTCCCTCACTACCGGGCTCCCAAACGCCCCGGCGACTAAAGCACTCGTTGCAATGCTGACTCGGAATGGAATGATCGCAATTACATACCTATATAGTATAGGGCGCGGGCAGATACTTAATTGCGAATTTTGGAAATGCAAAATTCGACAATGGTTTCCAGGTATGGAAAACCGAGGTTCCACACCCACCCCGTTAGCCCTATTTCGCTAAACACTGCACTATTTTGTGCTTCTAACATAACAATACAATCTACAAGGAAAATAGTAATTGTATTCTAACGAAACGTAATATTGTAATTCCACTCTATCTGTCGTTGTCCATTTAAATAAAGCGGCGGTCGCTTTGCGCTAGGTGATTTTCAATCCGAAGTTGACGGGTCCGAACCCCGATTTTTACCCCTGAAATTCTCAGAACTTATGTACGGAATAGTTACATCTTTTGATAATATACCTGTGACCATTTAGTGGAGAAACCGGACTCATCCGGTTCTCATCAGGTTTGGAAGGTCAAATGGCATGGCAGTTGCTTTAAAAAAACTAGTCTAGGCTTGTTTTTGTAATTAGGTTACCGAGGAGACCCTAGGCTCCGTTCCGCCGTGGCAAAAAGCTAGAACATACTCAAAGCTGATGATAACACTTAATTTATACTACTTTATTTATATTGATAAACACTACACAGCACTATAAGAAAATCACGATTGTAAACTTACCTATTTGAATATATCGTTAGGTGACAAGCAAAAATCACTAATTACAAAAAAATAATGAAACGAAAATCAACCTTTTTAATTATAATGTGCTCGGAAAGGTTCACCTTACTGTAGCAAAATGAGTACGTGAAGTTCTTCATTTTTTACCAAAACGAATAAAAAAAAATCCTTATTGTCCTGTTTTAGCGGACGCGAAGTAATTTGTCAACGCCATCAATATGTGTACACTTTTGCACTTTACTCCATTGTAATAAGGTTCAAAAGTGTATACATATTTTAGGCTTTGACTAGTAAAATCCATTACTGTATTGTTTTTTACCTTTTAAACTTTTCATCCGTCTAACAAATATCATTTCAAACGGCCAATTACTTAAGCGACATCTACACCGTTTGAACGGCAATCCCTTCAGATTATAGGATAGAGCAAGATAGTGAGATCAAAAACCTTGGTTGTCTCGTTCTTTGTCATAGCACCGCGTCTGATCGTGCGAATGAGGCTTAATACAATCATAGACAACACAACTTTTTTTAAGGTTTAAAACGGCTATTAGACATTGCAATCTGCAGGGCCCAATTTGTCAGGTTGGAAGGTGTAATTAAAGGTAAGCCCGTAGGGAGCTGAAGGAGGGGTGGGAGAGACCGGGTACACAACAGATTGGGCCCTGCAGGTTGCAATGTCTAATAGCCGTTTAATCTTTTACAGTTGTATGTAAGGAGCATATTACTACATTTTAATACTGTCTTAAATAGCTTATGACGAAAATTTCTTTTTAAATATTATTTGAATGAAAATTGGCAGTATACATAGTGCTTTATACTTAAAAAATATGTTATAGAGGGAAGCTAGTTCATGACATTGAACGCTAATAACGTAACCAAAACCTGTAATTTATTTCATTTACTTAATTTATTTCCTCGCACATTTGGAGAAAAGCACTATACAGGATGGAAGGATAAGTCGGGCCCTGGAGGGAAACTACCTTAAAACGTTGAGATAGCTCCATACACTGAAAGGAAACATTCCTTTATTTTTTCTAAAAAGTAAAACTGCATTCACAGATTTTTTTCTAATTTTCCCATTTTTCGATACTAAAATTGTATGATTTTTCTTTTTTCATTATTTATGGCTTCTCTTGTGCCGTAAATTTGGTTGGTATTAAGAAGTTTGTATTCTTGTTGGAAACAGGATCGTTTGTCATGAATTGTCATAAAAATTGTTTTTGACAAAAATTACAAAATGAGTAGTTTTTTTGTGAATTGTACATTTTCTCGAAAATTTGTAAATGCAGATATGTCTCTTTTTAAATATAAAAGAATGTTTCCTTTCAGTTAATTGAGCTATCTCAACGTTTTAAGGTAGTTTCCCTCCAGGGCCCGACTTATCTTTCCACCCTGTATATGCCTCGACGGGAATAGAAATTCGTGGACTCGTCTTATTTTTTCGGACTCAGCTGCGCTTCGTCCGAAAAAATCGCTCGTCCGCGAATTTCCCTTTCCCGTCCTCTGCAATAATGTACTATTATTGCAATCAGGACAACAAGAAAACGTAATCAGAATAACTAAATCTCAATAACAAAATGCCTGTGTTTCATTATTTATTTATTTGAACTATTTGAAGCATCAACTGCAATCCTAACAATTTTGCAAAGCAGCACAAACATAATATTATAAATAGCCAATAACAGATGTCCACAAAAGTAGTACTTAGTAGTAGGTAGATCAATCGCAAGATGGGATCCGATAAGAGTCCTGGACGTAATACCTAATTGTACACATATTGTTTAACATGAAAACTTTATTGCTTATTACGATCTATGCTAGTCTAGTAGTCACTCTGCATTAATACTTATAGAAGTGGCCAAAGCATTTCTGGGCGACACTACATATACCTACTCACGTCGACCTCGAAATAACTTATTGGCCGAAGATTCCGCGAAAAGTTGGAGAGCCCTCGGCTCCAATCCGTTCCCGAAGAGATCTCTAAGTGGGCTTTTAGTGGAAATAAGCTAAGCCGTCTCCTGCAAGATGTTCGCTCATTTCTATCTGCGCCATTGCATTAGCTCTAGTAGTACACCAATTTATTTTCACTGGTATGGGAAAAATTACAAATTTAGAAATAATTTATAATAGCAGAAGTATTTAGTTCTACGGCTTAAATTAAAAGTCATGTTAATCATTGCGTAGACAAAAAATCCTAGAAAAATTTGAACATGGAAAAATCGTCATTTAATTCATTCCTAAGAAATTGCCTAAATAAATATATAAATACTTTATTATTTATTTATGGTTTCTTAAAACACGTTATTTATGGATGACGGAAAATCACACAAAAAAAGAAACGCTTCATATATATTTTGAAGAATATTTACTTCCCGGTGGAAAGTTAGTAGGATTTTTCATTCAGTCATCTTAGAATGTCATTTTAAAACCATATAAACAAAAAAATCTCTTTTATAAATTAATGTTTGAAAAAAAAACGTATCTCTGGGTTATAGGTAGACGTTGTTGTTGAGCCCTACGAGTATTAGTCTGTCCATTTAGGAACCTCGAAACGAAAGAATAATAAAATGATAAACATAATTTAGCGTCTTTTTTTGTGAGCTACACATTGACCTACAATTTGGCCAGAGTCACTCATAGAGCATAAACAGACAGAATCATACCGTCTTTTCCTTGGGGTTGACCATCAGCAGTAAAAAAGAGTATAATATAGTTTTTACTTACTGTAAACTTTAATTTGACCAGACTATACATGGACGGATCTGTCCGCCGGGCATATCCGCCAGACAATTTCGGCGGCCAGATCTGTGCGTGTATCCAGGGCGCTGATCATATAAATAAACTTTCTTGACACTGTCATCTGGCAAACTTTCAGGCAAAGGGTTATGTATATGTTTTATGAATTATCTTATCATCTTTCAAGCAGTCCGTGACCTAACTGCATAGTAACCAGTGGCGGCGGGTAAAGATTTTTCTTAGGCGAGCCGGAGCTTAATTTGGCTTAAAAGTTCTTCATGAGCTGTATAAAAATTGCTCAGGTGCCTGAAAAATTAGGCAAGCTGACAGGAATATATTCTATGGACGCGCCGCCACTGATAGTGACATGATTAGCGTATACACGTTTCCAAGCAAAATATTTTGTCTTATCATTAGATTACTTTTAGTGCCATAGGTAATGTTTAAGGAATAGTGCTGAATGGTCCGTAATGGCGATATTGGCTAATACAAATGTTATTTATCAAATAAACGTCCTCAAGTTGAACTCAATGCTGCGGATCTGCTATCTCTGAGGACTTGAAAGCCCGCGAAATCTCTTAAGTAGTTTTGCGACCTTTTATATCTCTTAGCTTTGATGTGTTTTTCTAAAAAAGATTATTTTATTACGATATCTTGTTGAATAAAATATTTATCAGGATGAATTAGTTTACTGGCCATATTTGATAGATGATTTATTTGAATTGAATTAATAATGTTGCCTAAATATTGAATATTGTTCATACGTAATAATAAATGAAATATATAGAATTATACTCCATATTATAGTTACAGGGCAGTCTTACTTATTAAATAAATCGACTAGTCACATTGTAAGCTAAAGAAGAATTGTATTGTAGCTACTACATCACGTCTAAAAATCATAGAAAAAAAGCATTCAAATTTTAGTAACCAATATCTGTGATGAAACTGATGAACATACAACTAACAGCCCTTACTAGGCTTCGAACCAAGGCATGACATGGCCACTGTTAGGGATGCTTGTGAGTTTTTATAAATTATTTTAGTTGCCTACTTAAAAATGTTCTGCAATATTCGTACTTACTTTTAAACAGATTGTCTAACCTGTTTAAAAGTACGAATTAGGTCTAGGCTTCGAAAGTCATATCTTAACGAACAGCAAAACCTACATAAATATTCATTACTACAAATTATATAATTATGTGGACTCGTATTGTGCATCCTGTTCTGTAAAACTTTGGCGGTCTAATCTTACTTTAATGTTAGATTAGGTAAAACGTGAGATTTTTTATAAAAAAGTACAAAGAAATTAAGGAAACTTAACAGTGACGGTATGTCAAACCGGCTGTGCTGCATACTTTCATCTCATTCAGTTTAATTTAATAAGTAAACGTAGGCTGAAATGCGGCATCGTCAACAACTTACCTTACAACAAAACCAGCAACATATCAAGATGACGACCTCACTCACAGTAGATATAAAGTATGAATATAATAAGACGAGCCGCTCTTAAACGTTCTATAATTAAATCTGTCGTAACACGTCCACGAATCATCTCCTGCGGCGATGAGTCCGTCGTTAAAGAGGTTCGGTGCGGTGCGCGGCAGAATGGGCAAAGTTTGCAACGAGTCCATTATAAATCAAACGACGCCTTCCAGGCATATCCTGAGGGACCCGGCCGCTCGGGCGCCGCCGACTACCAAAGTTCAACTCCGCCGTCTAAATGCCTCAACAATTAAGATAAAAAGAAAGAACGGCCTAAATTAAAGGTGGTTAGAAGATAACGAGTTAATAGCCGCCTCCGTCAAAGTTTAGACAGAAACGTCGGTGCGCATCAATTTTGCCTTCACCGTCCTAACTCCGGGCAATGTACCGGTGAGATTTTAAAGTTTAGAAGCTTGGACAATTTTGTGGTTGAGACGTGACCATGTAAGTACAAAAGTCGACTAAAGTTTGGACTTTCTATGATATTAACTTTTACAAATGTGTTGGTAAATGTTAAATATTCAGAAATACGAAAATAAGTACTAAGATACAGTATCATTTTAATACCCTGTGACTTTAATGGGCAAGTAAATTTTGAAATGATTTGAAAATTGCAGGCCTGCCTTATTAAGTGTGCCTATGCGCGGAGTTGCAGCACTCGAGACGCCCGGACGGACTTTCTTGCGAGGTGACGTTGAGATTAACTCGCTTAGGGTCTCAGACGAACGAGATTAGTCGCTGCTGCGGCCATTTAATATCAGATTTACCTCAGCTTGCCTCGTTATCTACTTCGCTTTTGAGATTTACATTTTTCACGGGATTAAATATGCCAGGTTCATTTTGAACTCGCGAGGACCTAGAGGTTATATTAATAACTTTTGACTAGAAGTTAGCTTGTTTTGAAAATTTCGCTGATTTATAGATACATACATTTGACGTACATATGTATTTACCTAGTATTTAAATTTATAGGTAGAATACATTTATTATGGGCGTAAAACCAGGAGCATCGTTTAATTTTACACTTTTCGTAACTAAGTAATGTTATAATCCAAATTCCACGGAAGTTGGGTTATTACAAAACATTTCGCGCCGACCCGCCACGCACCCCACTTCCTAAAGTTCAACACTCAACGCTTATCTCTCAACCGCTTATAAAATTTTGATTTCTCTTTAATATTATCTTAATTGTTGAAACAATCACGGCGAAGTTTCTGAAATATTCCTTTGCGCAGGAATAGAGAGTTATACATAAGTTTCTCTAGGTAGGAACCTCTGCTTATGCAGTGGCAAAGCCTTAGTACGTACTATTCATTTAATTTTCACAATAAATACCTACAAGTATGTACAGTCATCGGCAATAGTATCTTCCTACACGAAGACCGCAAAAATATGTGACACACTCTTATTTGTAGGGCCATAAGAGCGTGTCACATATTTTTGCAGCCTTCGTGTAGAAAAATACTATTGCCGATGACTGTACTTGTTAGAACAAAGCAACATACCGAATTAAAACATATGGACAGCAAATTACGTATTTGTAAAGGCCTGATAATTCAATATCCACTGTGACCGGGTTATAATCTGTCCATTGAGTGAGGTATTAATTATAAATTGTCAATATTATTGTAGCGATATCAGGAAAGTTGTCGATCCAGGTGGCGACAACAGGGGGAGGTAATTGAATCAGGTCTCCAGACGGACACAGCGATGATTAGATTAGACGCCGGCCACAATTAAGCAGATCAGATTTCCCTCGTTTGCCTTGTAAACCTCGTATCTACGTCAATATGCAGTTCCAAAAGCAACACTGCAACGTAGCAAATAAAGCTTACATATGTTAGAAGCTAGCTAAAAATACGAGGCTGAGAAAGTAAAAAATAAATTTACAACCTCCTCAGTCGCGTCCGCGTCGGAAATGCAACCATCTGAGTTCTTGTCTAATCAACATCTCGTATCTTGTAGCTGATGAGCACGGACGCGAGATGGTCCAATACTGTATATTACTGTATATTTATACAAGTAACTTGGACATCAAGGTAATGTGATCAAGGTAAACGTACCTACGTGTGACGTTTTGTTTTTGTCATTGTTAAGATAAATTACTTATTTATAGTTACATTTTTTAACGCATTCACTGCCAGGGGGCGTGGCCTAGGAACAAACTTGTATGACGGTGGACGCACATGTACGTTGGGGGCAGTAAATGTGTTAAAGACACACGAAAATAAGCTTTATAACTAAACAAAACATCAACAACTATGAAATATTGACGATATACTAGAGAGAAGACATTGGCAAAACAATGATTAAGCTAGTTATGTATGTACTTCAAAAAGTTAATATTTATATTATTTCACTTTTCTTATTATTTTTATTAAACATACTATACATATGTATTTGAAATTACACCCTTAAAAGAGCACGTTACATTACAGTTGCAAAAAAACCTATTTTGTTTAAGCTCAAAATGATCGTGGCCAGCATGTAGAGCAATGTAATTGAAGTTCATAATTTAAGTACACTTTAATATGTGCGGAGGCTCAGGTTTCGCCGCAAGTCAGGTCGTCGTCATTAGAGGGGTTACCGTCCCATTGCATAATAAAATGGGCAAAGTTTCCTCAAGTCCATTATAAATTAGACAGCGGCTGAGAGCCGCATCACTTAAGATAGGTAAGATGTGACCCGGCACGAGTCTCAGCGCCCAAACTTCCCCTATATTGCCTCCACAATCTTGATAAAAAGAACTAACCTACCCATGAATCAAACTTAGAGCTGGATTAAGAGATAAAAGATGCGCGTCGAACTTCTGAAACTTAAGGCATTTTCTTCTGAAACCAGCTTAATTTTTACTTTAATAGCTTATTAAGATGGACTTTGTACATCAAGATACGCAAACTTTTCTTAATAACCAATATCAAAACTTGATCACAGAACTCGGTAGCTTCGGAGGATAGGTACTTAGGGATCTATTTCACCTGAATAATTAAGTTTGAATCATTCCGGAACGTAGATTAAAAGTAGCAGGGTTGTTGGAAGCATAACAATCTCTGTAAAATGCATTTTAAGCGCTTAATGCTGCGGAAATTGGTGTGAAGCGGGGACGCGATGGCAGCTCCGTGCAATTACACAGATGTCGCGCCCGCGCCGCCCGGCACTCGTAAATGTTCAAGTTCAGATGTTTCCTTTATTGTTTCATTTAACCATCGCTGCTAATGTTTTGTCTTAGGTGTCCGTGTAATTTACGCACTACCTGAAGGATAAATATTTCATGTACTCATTCGAAATCTGGTTAGTCCTATTATATATAATGTACCGTCTTTTTTTAAACGCTACCTTTTATTTTTTGATAAGACTTGTAACCGTGAATGGGCAACGTTTTCTTTAATTTCCGTTACGTCACTCGTCAAATTGGAAGAACGATTGGAAATTATTGAAGCACCGCATCTCCCCCGGCGTCTCCCTGCTTACTCCGTGAACGGCATGTCCACATTTTTAATATCATGTGACGTGTGATGTGCACGATCAAGACGTGAACATTGAATGTCTTAATTTTAATAAGAAGCTAAATCATATTAAGTACTTATAAAAAAAATATCATATCCAATACTACGTATACCTGGGCGTATACTTGAGCACTTTGAATATATTAACTAAGATACGAGCCTGTAACGAGTAAATTAGAGTGCATATAAATACAAAGCTCACAACACAGACATAGACGGAGAGCTATCCACGGAAAAAGATATTAAATTTTATTGCAAGATTAAATTTCATTATTATACATACGTTAAATATTAACCACTAGCAGTTGCCCGCGGCTTCGCCCGCGTACATTATGATTAATGCAGATTTCTACTCTTGAATAAAGTTTTTCCCCGCGACTTCCTTTGCGTAGAATTAGTAATTGACCCCCCTTTTTACCCTCTTAGGGAATGACTTCTGGGATAACTACTATGTATGCATCCCCAGAACTCAAACTATCTCTATACTAAATCATCTAAATAGGTTCAGCGGTTATCAATTCCCCATATAAACTTTCAACCCCCTTTTCACCTCTTAAAGGGTTGATTTTCGGGATAAAACTATCCTATGTCGTTTTCCGAGACTCAAACTATCTCTATACCAAGTTTCATCTGAATCGGTTCAACTGAAAATAATTCTCTATAAAACTTCCAACCCCTTTGCTATGCACCCCCGTAAGCGTTGTTTTTCGGGATAAATAAAATAAAACAAACAACTTTTTTATTACATTTTTGAAAAAAGACGCTTTCAGCATGATTTCATGAGAATTTATAGGGCGGCTGAGTGCGAATCGGACTCGTACCCCGATTTTTTTTTTGTCTTAAGTCGGAGTGGTGCTTGACTGCACTCTTATTAGTTTTCCTGTAATTTATACGTAAATAACTATTATATCTGTAATTTTTGCAAATTTTTCTGTCGAACAGTTTCCGATATTGATTAATTTTATGTTAAAGTTATGTATGTTAAAACTATACTAATTAGAGATCCTCACATTAAGCCCTTTTATTTGATACGCCACACAATAAAGTTATTTGTTTTTTGATTTCTCATTTACCTACCAACAAACCCCCCCCCCCCCCCCCCCCCTTCATGTTTAAAATTCATAATTTGGCGTTACATGCCTGCCTTTAGGTCACTGACTTACAAACAAAGTCGCACCATAAGGGTTCCTTTTCTACCATTTTGGTACGAAACCCTAAAAACATCCTTTTCGCTTCCCGGGACTCTCTATACTAAGATTTATCAAAATCGATTCAGCTGTTAAAAATTCCGGATTCAAACCGCCAACGCCATTTCATCCCCTTAACGTTAGGGTTAATTTTCTAAATAAAAACTATTTTTATGTCCGTTCTCGGGACTTAAACTATCTTTATAAAAAGTTTCATCGAAATCATTCACGTTTAAAAATTCCCCATGCAAACTTGCAACCCCCGTTTCACCCTTAACCTTTAGGGCTGATTTTCGAGATATAAACTATTTTATGTTCCTTCTCGGGACTCAAACTATCTGTATGCTAATTAGCATTAAGTTTCATCTGAAATGGTCCAGGTGTTGAAAATTTCCTAATCAAAATTCCAACCCCTTTTTCACTCCTTCAAGGGATGATTTCCGGAATGAAAACAACCCTTACTCATTTCCAGGTATTCACACTTACTATATACCAAGTTTCGGCTAAATCGGTTTGACGGTTTTAAAATTCCCTATACAAACCTGCAACCCCCGTTTCACCCTTAACTTTTTTTACTTTTAAGGGTAGTTTTCGGGAAAAAAACTATTTTTTGTTCTTCCCCGGGCCTCAAACTATCTGTATACCAATTTTCATCTAAATCGGTTCAGCTGTGAAAAAATCCTATACAAACTACCAACCCTCTTTTCACACCCTTAGTCGTTTCCCGGGATTCAAACTATCTATTATATCAAGTTTCATTTAAATCGGTTCAACGGTTAAAAATTCTCTATTCAACCTTCCAATCCCCTTTTCACCCCCTTAAGGGCTGATTTCCGGTACAGAAACTACCGTATGTCCTTCCCGGAATTAAAATTTTGAAATTGATGCCATTTTCGTACTTAATTAACGTCCCAAAATACCAAAAATCGACTCCCATATTGATATTTAGTAATTTCAACCCTATCGCACCCCAAGAGGGGGATGATATTTCACGCCCGCCACGTGGTATCATAAAATCATTGGTGTTTTCGTAATCAGCGACCCGATAAACCATAGAAACAATACCCATGTTGATTTTCAGACTTTGTCACCCCCATTTCCCCTTTATGGGGTTGAATTTTCAAAAAACCTGAAACACGTGTTTACTCATTTATTTTTAGGAATACTCCTGTGAAGTTTCAAATAAAACAGTCTAACTAATCTTGTTTCCCTATACAAACTTTGGACCCCCATTTCACCCCTTGGGGGATGATATTTTACACCTGCTACGTTGTATAATAAAATGGTTATTGTTTTCGTAATCAGCGACCCGATAAACCATAGTAACGATACCCATGTTGATTTTCAGACTTTGTCACCCCCATTTCCCCTTTACGGGGTTGAATTTTCAAAAAACCTGAAACACGTGTTTACTCATTTATTGCTAGGAATACTCCTGTGAAGTTTTAAATAAAACAGTCTAACTAATCTTGTTTCCCTATACAAACTTTGGACCCCCATTTCACCCCCTGGGGGATGATATTTTACACTTGCCACGTTGTAATAATAAAATGGTTGTTGTTTTCGTAATCAGCGACCCGATAAACCATAGAAACGATACCCATATTGATTTTCAGACTTTTTCACCCCCATTTCCCCCTTTAAGGAGTTGCATTTTCAAAAAAGCTGAAACACGTGTTTACTCATTTATTGTTAGGAATACTCCGGTGAAGTTTCAAATAAAATAGTCTAACCAATCTTGTTTCCCCATACAAACTTTGGACCCCCATTTCACCCCCTTACAGGGTGAATTTTGAAAAATCCTTTCTTAGTGCACCCCTAGACCTTATAAGGGACCTACGTGCCAAATTTGGAAACTCTAGACCCGGCGGTTTAGGCTGTGCGTTGATATGTCAGTCAGTCAGTCAGTCAGTCAGTCAGTCAGTCAGTCAGTCAGTCAGTTTCTTCTTTTATATATTTAGATGATACACCACCAAGAAAAAGTATCTGTAAACTAACAAATTTCGAGTACATAAATCAAACACCCTTAGCGGGTCTGTCGTCAGTGCCACTATCTAATAATAAGAATAGCTTAATTACGTTGATCTTAAAATTAAAATTGATCTCTAATTTTTTACTGACTCACAGCGGCCATACTTTAAGAAAACTTGTTAACAGGTAGCATGGATGCACTTCGAGCAAAGTGCAATTCTGACCGTGCACAACCACGTGATCACGCGCAACCCGCGCGTGAGCGTCACGCACGACAAGCATCGCACGTGGTTCTTGCACATCTCCGACGTGCGCGAAGAGGACCGCGGCCGCTACATGTGTCAGATCAACACCGTCACGGCGAAGACGCAGTTCGGATACTTGCACGTCGTCGGTAAGTCATAGCTCTCCACACAACCCGCGCGTGAGCGTCACGCACGACAAGCATCGCACGTGGTTCCTGCACATCTCCGACGTGCGCGAGGAGGACCGCAGCCGTTACAAAAATCAAAGTCTTGTAAAATCTGTCGCCATCTTTAATGCCAATGTCGCCAAGGTTACTTCGCAAGCCTAAGCCTGAAAAGTTTATAGTCCCCTTGAATTACTGCGTCCGAAACATGTTACTTCCGAATAATACACAACAGCAGAGGCTGGAAAATAAGGATTATCTACCGGCCAAGCCAAGTAGATATGCCTAAATAGACGTAGCCAACACGGAGAATGTCAAACAAAAGGCGGTATGTGTAAAAGAAACATGATATTTTTTTTCTTTTATTTACAGTTCCACCAACGATAGACGACTCACTGAGTTCGAGCGACGTGATTGTCCGCGAGGGCGCCAACGTAACGCTGACGTGCCGCGCTAATGGCTCCCCTAAGCCCACCATCAAGTGGAAACGGGACGACAACTCGAAAATCTCCATCACTAAAGGACATTCTGGTTAGATTAAATTTACCTTTATAGTCGTGCTTTTGCCAATAAGTTTTATTGCTAGTAAAGTGACGAGCACTCATGCGTTTATCTTAGTTCGCTTCAAACTGAGATCAATCTTTACAACTGCTAAGTTAAATGGTTATTAACGAAGGTTTATTACTCTGCCAAATAGGTGATGGGCATTATTTATAATGCCCGGGCAATTTAATTATTTGAATAGTTATTATCAAATTTCATACTCATATGACCTATTTATTACTTGGTCCATAACATATATATGTTTTAAAAATAATAGTAATTAAGATATGGATACTAACACTAGATTAAGATGTTCAAAATACTTGTTTACTGACACTCTATGGATACTTTGTATGTCCGAAATAAAGAAATTTTATTTTCATTATTTAAAGCAATACATGCCGAAGCTCGAAGTAGCGCATGTAGTAAGATTTTTATATATATATATAATAATTATATCCATTAGCCTACGACCAAATAATATATGGACAACATCCTCAGCACAAACATGACTCCCAAAAACGGTCCTGATATTCCCCTGACAGTTAGCCCTGTTCCCCGGCTTTGAATATGACCCATACTCAATTTCCCCTTGTTTTACTATTATATAAACATATATTTATATAGTACTTAAAATTCCTTTATTTTCAGTGTCGGACTGGGAAGGCGAAGTGCTGGAGATGGCGCGAATTTCCCGATTGGATATGGGTGCCTACTTGTGTATCGCCAGTAACGGCGTTCCACCCACCGTGTCCAAGAGGGTTAAAGTTAGCGTTGATTGTAAGTACAAAGTATTGTTCATTTTAAACCATGCTCAACAAAAAACCGAATATGAGCATAGACATTCAATATAACTATGATTTATTGCTTTGTCACGAGCAAAAATAGATAAAGTACTTGCATTAAAAAATAACATGCACGATATAAAACATTTTAACAGTTTCCCAGCAGAATTCTTCTATTTTAGAATGTTTGCAGTCATGTGTACATTTGCTTAAGTAAAATTTTGTTCCAGTCCCCCCAATGTTATGGATTCCTCACCAACTGGTCGGGGCGCCACTTTATTACAACGTCACCCTGGAATGCTTCACCGAGGCGCACCCCACCTCGCTGAATTACTGGACTCGCGACGACGGCCACATGATTCATGAGAGCTCCAAGTACCACATGGAGAATACTCTCGGTGTTCCGGCTTATAAAACTCATATGAGGCTGTTGATCCGACATATTACTACTGAAGATTACGGGACGTATAAATGCGTGGCCAAAAACCCGCGGGGAGAGTCGGATGGAACAATACGGCTTTATAGTGAGTTGATTCGGATCATCTTTAAAGTAACATCTTACACTGAACAAATCGCTTAAACAAATTATAGAAAAAGTGGTAAAAAAAAATTACTAATTTTATTATGTCGAAATCAGCGTCAAAATTGTATACCTACATGTAATGCTGGAGAAGATTTTTATTAAACAGCACTAATTATTAGTGATTTGTTCAGTAAAAGTAGAAAATTTCGGCCCAAAAAGCCCTTACATAAAATGTACATCAACCTATAATGTTTGTTCAGCTTCTTCTCCGCCGACCACAACACCCGACCCACGCGCCGTGACCGTCCCGCCGCCGTCCAAGCCACCACGCAAAGACACACCGGTTCTAGATAAAGGTAAATATTTTATTAATGTATTGGCAGGTGCCTAATATATAAAATATAATGAATATGCATTTATTTGCTTCGCAATTTGCTTCATTCATAAAACATATCTCAACGAAAGTTGATACAGAACAGATTGCCTCATTATTATTGCATTAACTTTCGGTACAATACATATGAAATGTTAATTAATTATGCAATTTATACATATTTATATCAAGCAATAAATGTTGTAGCGTGGTCAAATAAGTTTATTATTACCCAGTATCGTTGCCGAAAGGTAAACGCATTGAGTAAACATTTTTATTTCGTCGGCTTCGTTTATTAAGAGATAATGGTACCTTTATGAGTTATGCTCGCGGGACCGTTCAGCCTTGTTTGTTGTTTGCTGCTGTTTCAGTTATTATTAGTGGTCGTTATATTGTTTATAGATCGTAAACTGTTACGGCAATCTGCCTGTCGCCACTGGTTAATAGTTTGTTAACAGGTTTAGAGTTACGACTCTCGTAAAATATAAACAAATCGCTTATAAACAAAGCTTTTATGAAGTGACCTGAAATATTATGTTACGTTTGTGTTACTTTGTATGAGCGGTTAAATTATAAAGTAGTATAAAATTATAAGTTATGACCAGTAGCATTGAATATAAATATTTAAGTATACATTTTATTGCTGACATGGCTGTGAAAAAATTAATTACTTTGCTATCAAAATCTATATTTTAAACTGGAAGCTTGCTGGATTGCTTCTTTTGGATATGTGGAGTTTTAAATCCTGTAGGTATACGTATGTGAACGTTCACGGTTTCCAACTTGATCTGATTTCACAAAGTGAACAATGCTTCCTCTCAATATTACTAAAACAATATCCAAAACACAGTATCATAATACTATGATTAAAAGAGCACGTTGTATGTTGTGGGGGCGGATTCATAAGTCCGCGTTATTACTCGCCCGTTATTGGGAACTTGGGCATTTCCCCGGGCGTGCCGGAGCCGGACTATGGCAACATCTTGCACGACAACCTATTACGAGCAAGTGTTCACTTCCGCTCTCGTTAAGCCTCACGATACTTTTATCATAAGTTTTGAGTGTCTACTTTGAAGCTCGAAGTAGCTTAAGCAAGAAATTAAGATAATAAACCACACGTTGCATAAGCTATACTACCTGAAAGTTTAACCGTTTTGTGTTACACGCTTCTTAGCTCGAAATAAAAATAACACACATATGCACGTACACATAGGCAAATATTGAAAAGCAGACATCCGTGAAAAGTACCGATGAAGCATGCTTTAAAATCACCATACCATTTTTATTTTTCCTTGCACTCATGAACTTGAAAAATCCATTTAACCGGTGCGGCGTCTCGGTGCAAGTTTGCGGGCGGCTGTTTTTGCGCGCGGCACCGCCGGCGCGTCGACACCACCCTCTGTTTTCTTTTTTGCAACCATTACGAATTTACGGCCCGACCACTCGACAATATTGCGCAACTTTTCAATAACTGCCCGCCGACCGCCCGCCGTTCCCTGCCATATTGAATCCTTTACTCAATGAGTATCATGTCCGCCGGTAATCTTTATGTCATTTGGGTTCACTCATGTAACATGCGTATCGATATAAGTCTTATAAAGGCTCTGCAAACTTGTCTACAGTATTCATGTAAGCCTTGAGTGTAATAAATCGAGTTTACTAGGTATTACAGATTTGGTACTGTTAAAATTCATGAGACTTTCGGGTAAACTCGGACTTGACCATATAATAGAAAGTGACGATGCTACATTGATTTAAGAAAAGTAAATGAACGTGTGAGATTCTCTATTTAAATTATCATGGGGTGGGTGCCATGGGGGATTCGAAATCTCGATTCATTTTTTTTATTTTCATTGTGGCACAAAGCCATACCTACTCGTGTTGCAATTAAATTATCAACCGAATCCCAAGCATAGCCCTTCGATAAGGGTTCGTTTTACATGAATAATTATTCTTTACTTCACTTTTTATAGTAAATTTTAAAAGTTGTATGATTTATTGAAAGAGCATAATAGCACGGATTGCCGTTTATTTTATTTCTAACTTTATATAATTGGAAAGACCATGTACCATCGCCCACACTGGTAACTGCCCATCGGTGGACCTAATGCCTTTTGTAATAACTATGAGTGTTGCTGTTTGTACTACTATATTTATACATTTTCTCAGGTACTAAATACCAGTCCAACCTGAACGAGATCGAAAAGGGCAAGCAAAAGCCAGACGAGGGCGGTGGGAAGTCTCACCTCAACTGGGTCGGAGGCGCATCGCAAGTCACAGGTGCGGGCTTTACAAAAAAGACCTACCCGCTACACTAGTAGTACCCCCGTACTAACGGGTTGTTAGCCTTAAATATAACTCCACTTGGCGGAAAGCTTGAAACTTGGCATGCATGTAGATCAGCTTCACCGAGAAAAATATTGAAGTGGAAATAACTCATCCGCGACGCGCTCGACGACAAATAACCAGGAAGCTATCTATGTAACAAGTTTTGGCCGTTACTTATCTCTATAATTGTTATACTCGTATTATAAGCCCACTGCTCAGGTTTGGTAGCTTGCTCGGATAGGTCAATTTTAAATAACTTAAGTAAGAAAAAGGCGCGGACGGGGCAGGCCCAAACAGAGATGGCGGTACGATATGGACGCTTTCCTCAGCACCTGGCCGGAAAAAGCGTGGAACCGAGAGCTGTGGAAGTCAGCGGGAGAGGCCTTTGCCCAGCAGTAAGACACTACTTTAGGCTAATTAAATTAAAAAAAAGTAAGAATTATTTTGTAAAGTAGATTGTTTTTTCCGCAGGTTATGCTGATTGGAGGAGGAGTCAATCATGGATTCTAGTTTTGTTAGTAGTACTTCCTTATATTTAATTACTTAATTGCCTTTACAACCATACAACTCTTTCATGTCATTTAAATATTTTTTGTTTAATTTATTTCTATGAAAAATATGTCATATTGTCATAACCTAACCTACGTTAAAAATATTCCTTGGTTTATCCGAGGAATGTGAACGGTGCCACGCCGTGACAGCCACGGGCATGTGACAGTTTTCGAATTTTGGAACTACGATTCCTGTAGCTACCCAAACCTACATTTCCAGTGTTATCTAAAAAATCCAAAACATGTGTTGACTCTTAAAAGATTGATACTATTTGCTGTAAGCTACTGGTAGCTATCAGTCAATTTCCATATTTCTCCTCTGTACTAATATTGCTGTTTGGTAAGATACTCTGAAAGTTTAAAAGTAGGTATTATTTTAAATTGATTTAATGGCGTAATAAAAGAAAGAGTATAAGTACATTTAAAATTCGAAGAATACTGTTCTTAATCATATCAATAAATGTACTCGTTATTACATACCCACAAACAGTACACGATACAGTATCACCAAAACATTACTAAATAATAATCAACAAATGGAATAAGATAACACTAATATTAAACGATAACTGTGACACTATTGCCAGCAAACTGAAGAAACAAATCATGTTTAGAACTACTTAATCGAGCAGTATTTTATGAAGACAGTTGGCTATGGTAGGAACAGAAACCAGTACTGACCTTTTTCCAATTTTCAATAAAACCTGGAGCTATGGATTAACTCATGTTGTGCTAGAGCTTATGGATAATCAAATATCACTTATTGTCTTAAAACAGGTATCTACGTAGAATCATGACTTCTAGGTGGTCAACGTATTATATATTATACAATGGTGTGCTTAATTTACTTAATTAAATTTCATTGATATAGTGTAAAACCGTTGTTGTTAATTATAAATGTTTAAACTATAGTGAACAACAGTTCCTTGAACTGTATATGGCTGTCTCAAACACTGAATTCATCATTTTATTAGTCTTAAACTAAATTGGATACAATCGACTTAAATATATATATAATCGTTGTACTCGTAAATAGAACAGTGTTTGAGACTGACATGTACCCTTTTACAACATATTTCTCGGTGTAGCAGATTTGGATGACCACGCCACGAAGGACTGTATCAGTGTTTGTTTGTAATAAGTGACCCTGCACCGTAGCAATTGTAACCAAATAGCTGTTTTAAATGGAATAAATCTGCTGGGCCGTGAATAGTAAAGTTTATTCTAGTAAAACACTGCACACGAATGAAATAAATATAAAGTGCACTAAGCTATAATCTTAACGGTTATTTTGATAACATAGACTAAGACTGAAAAATAATATTATCTTTAGAAAAATGTTGTCCGAAATTTTATTTGTGCTTTTGTGTACACCTCATGTTCGCTGTGATACAAATGATAAATTGACGGAATTTGCAGGATTACTGTACATATATAATTTCTTATTTGTAAGTTTTAACAATGCATTTCTCCCACGTTAAATATTATATTACCTACGTAAAACTTGTGCATTGAGTCTATACCTTATCCATTCGTATGCCGTCTCAAAATGTTGTTATAAAATCAATAACTTTAAAATAGGTTGCTACGAATACATGACAAGGCAGCGTACGAAAGGTTAAGTTCATCCGCCATTTAAATTGACTTTAATTTAGGCGAAATTTAACCTAGTTTGTTGTAATTTTTACCACTGATCAAGTTTCTT
Source organism: Pammene fasciana (assembly GCA_911728535.1). NCBI lineage: Eukaryota > Metazoa > Arthropoda > Insecta > Lepidoptera > Tortricidae > Pammene > Pammene fasciana. Next base: position 11,083,906 of record OU452276.1, on the reverse strand, counting down.
CGGTCAATTAAACTTTGTATAATGCATTGTATGTAAATGTTATCGTTAACATGTTGCCAAATTGCTAACTATATTTAAGAAACTGTAATGCTACTTAGATAGGTTGTTGTAAATATACCCCTAAGCCAAAGCAATGAAGTGACTAGAATCTGAGAGTATATCTATTGATAGTGTAACTATGACTTTATTATAAGCAATTGTAATATGTACTACATGTCACGGTACCAGAGGAGTAGGATAAATAAATTAAATAAAGCTTGTTTTAAAAACACATTGCTTAATTGAACCTCCCCTACCACGATCCGCGAGTGGATTTAAATAGCCGCTTTATTGAAGTTTCTTTCCACAGATCAACAAAGTAATTTATGTAAAAAAATCTCCTTCCGTCATAATTTGACGGGGCGAAATGTTAGCAAACAATCTGCGGGAAATCTTTGAAGATTAGGTCTGGCTTTGGGGCGCCGAAAAGGCTCCAACTATGTATGGCGGCACGCCAACTCCTGTAAGCCAATCTAACTTCTTTTAAATGTGTTTTTGATGTAAAGAACACATTACGCAATACATCGCCCGCAGACTCACCAATTTTGAAGCAAATTAGCTTTTGATTTACAGCTTTAAGTTTCTTCCCTATAATTTGACGTAGGAACTTTGGGGAAGTTTAAGCTTTAGGAAAATAGTAATACACAACTATAGACGGCGGTGAAATGACATTGCATATGGGGCTTTATGTATAAATGGAGGGTACCTACACAGAACATGTCTAGTCACTTTAACAACATTTTGTGTTATAGCGCTTTTAAAGTTTGGAACGATTCATTTAACCATACTATTTTCGTAACTAGATGGTATTCTATTCACGTTAAAATTTACAGCTGTAACATAAGTCATTAGTAATAGTTCATTGCAAGCTCTACAATTTAATAAAAAATCTAATTTTCAATAACAAGTGACTAGACATGTTCTTTCCGTATACCCTTCAAATGGTTTTATATAAAAGACTAGAGCAAGTTGCATAACAGGATCACACAAGGGTGTTACAGTACTTATGGCATTTGCGCACATTTTAGTAACTTATTAACAAACTTTTAATTACAGTGCTACAAATTCAGCAGGCGATCTACACCAGTGTAAGAGCTACCTTTTAACCTTACTAAAATAAGCTACAACAAGAATGTAGCTACCTGTATCCATTTAGTATTGCACATGCAGTCTTAATTGACCAAGCCTTATTAATTTTATAAATTAGCCACCATAACCTAATTGGCCTATGGCAAATTCGTTTACGTTGTCAACAGCTATTATTGCAAATTGCGCTCTACCGTAATAAAATAAAGTTTGAAGTTCAGTAATACAGGAGTGCAGTGTTGTAACCGTAGCTTCATTACTTAGCCGTAACACGGAGTTGGCAGGTGCGTGCTTCCGGAACCGGATATCGGAGGACAAACAAAATTAACGCAATGAGCTGTGCACGTCGAAGACAGTCCTTAATTTAATACTCCGAGGATCAAACAATTAGTTAACAAATTGAAAAGCTTGGATAAACAGGTGGTTAACCTGATTAAAGGGGAGGACGTAATTGGTTAGGTAGCGGTTACCCTACTCAAACTGCGAGTTAAACTCCAATATCTATCTATTAAGCCGACTATCTATAGTACAAATAGGTAGTTTAGGGCCTAAGAGACGTCAACCAGAATTTAATTATTTTTTACTATAGTGAGGGAAAGATTGTTCGCTTTTATACTTTTCCGTGGACGTCCACGGCACGATAACACTCTATGGTTTCATTCATAAATAGTGTAAAGTCTATGGTCTATTTATGAATGAAACCATAACTTAGTATTAGCGTTTTAACTATAAAACTTTCGTGAGACTCTAACATATTAAAAATATTTATAACGGGTTACTCACGTAATTTTTGTCGATTTTTGCTCGACATGTTTCGATCAAAAATGCCATCAAACATGTCGAGCAAAAATCGACAAAAATTACGTGAGTAACCCGTTATAAAAATTTTTTAGTATTAGCGTGCCGTGGCACGTCACGATAATGTATAAAAGCACTAGTTTTAGGCAATGGTCGCTTTTATACATTATCGTGACGTGCCACGGCACACTAAAACTCTATGGTTTCATTCATAAATGGACCATGTGATTTTAAATTGAGCTCATGCCTGTAAGTCTTTGGATTAATTTAGAGTAATGTTTATGATTTCACTCGAAAAACACAAGCAATATTTTTTGATGCAGTTATTTATTACACCGGGTGTTTCCTGTAATAGGAGCAATACATTAACACATTGATTGTACTCCACAAACCAGACAACCTTTGTTCAGCAACTTTAAGAAAACTTACGGTTTGGTTTTTAGGATATTTTAATGTTAATTTGAACACGCAATGTATTCCAAAATTGATTATGACTGTAGGGTGACAAGACTGACAAGCAATAGCTAGGGATACAGGCACAGATGTGTCCGCCGGATTTGTCCGACGGATATGCCCAGCGGACAGATCCCTTCGCGTATGGCACGAATAGGACACGGGCTTGTCTGCGGACACATCTAAATATCGCCATACACGGACGGATCTGTACGCCGGGCATATCCGTCGAACAAATCCGGCGGACATATCTGTGCGTGTATCCCTAGCTTTTGTCACACAAAAATTTTATTGTTTGAGGAGTGGAATCTACATTTTATTTTATTGCTCTTATTACGGGAAACAGCCTGTATATTTTAATTTGACGGTGTAGCAGTGGCGGCGTTTCCATAGATACCCGTCGGCTTGCCTAAGTTTCAGGCGCCTGAGCAGTTTTCCTACAGCTCATGAAGAAATTTTAAGCCAAATTCAGCACTGGCTTGCCTAAGAAAAAAATTAACCTACTGCCACTGCGGTGTAGTAAGTCGGACTAACTGTAAACAAGGCGTTCATATTATAATTATTTTTGTAAACTCCGGAATTTCTTAGTAAACCTACCTACCGCATTCACAGAATAATCTGGATGCTCTTTATGTATTAGTACCAAATGTCGAAATATAATTTACGTCACTCTGGGCGGTAAGTGAGATTTGCCGCCCACGGGCGCAGCGGCAAATCTCACTTCACACCCAGAAGAAGACGTAAAATTATGTACGCACCACGGGCGGTAATAAAGAAGGCCTCAGATCACTTGTTTATGGCCTTACCTTCGGTTCGGGCCACAATTGCCACCGATCTGAGCCCTTTTTTGTTTTACCGCCCTAGGTACGTAATCTACTATTTGAAGTTACACATGATGAGTTGATGACACAGTGATGTTTTATTTACCTCGTTCAATTTATTGAATTTAAACTTTCGTGAGACATATTAACAGCAATCAATCGTTCAATTTACATAGGTACATAAATATTTATTCTGGACCTGCGTTCAGGACCTCAAAATCCACCAGAGTTATATAAAAAATTATGAAAAACATTATTTTTTTGTTATATTGTCGTTTCTAACATATTTTCTGGGGGGTGATTTTTGAGATTCGAGCGCTCGAATCTGTCACTCTAAACTCTGTCTAAAACGATGAAATGGTGTTTTAAAAATAACAGCGATAGGAATTTAAAATCCTGATTATTTAAACTATTAATTTTATATGAAAATAATAGTGATAAACTTTTGTGTGCGATTATTTTCGACCTTCATTTTCTTGAATTCACGCGCTCGGATCTCAAAAATCGCCCCCCTGGGCGTAAGTTACGAAAAAAATTTTTAAGAACACTTTAAAGTAAGTAATAATGATTCTTATCAAGTTATCAGATTTACATAAACTTCGTGGTTCTCGAGATACTACTTTGCATATATAAGTACTTGTACATACAGTGTGTGTCTTTCATAACGACACTAATTTTAAGGGCTGAAAGTATAACTCCTAATGAACTGAAATTAGCATAATTTAGTTAAAAAATAAAAAAATAAAATTTCTTACAATTTAATTAGGCACGCAATGTATTCGTAATAAATTAAACTTACCAATTGACATGTGATTTCATTGAAATTTCGCTCTTAGTGACATCCTGACAAGACCGTCAAAATCATGACAAGTGACCTTGTTCGTATGAAAAGGACTTAACCGCCCTGCTATCGCGAAATACTTAGCGAAGCATTGCTGCTCGAGATTTTTTTTAAATTAATTACTCTTAATTATAAAACGTAATCGTTATATTCTTTTGATAAAACTGTTAACAGCAATTTAAACTATCGTTATTTAAAACCAATGTCGTTATGAAAGACACACACTGTATATGATAAAAGAAAATTAAACCTTGTTTAGATCAAATTACTAGCAACAGTTCACTTGAAGAAGACAATCTTTCGAGCATATTGTAAGGTAAAAGCGACTACCTACCTAATTTTATTTTTTTGTAAATTTGTAATTGAATTAGTATTATAGAAGCTAAAAGTTAATATTCCAACATTAAAACTTCTCAACGTCTTGTTATTTTTGGTCACGTTTCCTATGTCACCACGTAGGGTCCGTGAAAATATAATATATCCGCGTCGTTAGAGAGATGCATCATTTTTCGAAAGGCTTTCTGGTCATCTATCAAACCGTTATAATGTAATCAATGGTGGAAGAATAACGTCTTGGATCAAGAAAAAATACGGCGACTAAACAAAATTTCTTGCAACAAAAATTGTCTGTGCAACTAAATAAAGCAGAAGAATAGGCGGTTTAAAGAGTTGTTTAGGGTTGGATTGGGCCTTACATGAATAGCGCTAATCGACCCGGTTAATTGTATAGGTTAGCTAATACATGCTATTGATGGCACATTTCGTTTCCGCTTTGCGCGTAAGTGACCACAAATTATTATGCTCATGAACAAACATAATATACCTAAGTATAAAGCAAAATTAACAAATTTTCCGAAACATATATAAATGTTACTTTGAGTGTAGATGCACTTTATAGGTAGGTTACCTATTAAAAATGTTTACGTTATAAAGGACAGAGTAGGTAAACACAACGCTGCCTGCTGCAGAAGGTAAACTGTCTCGGAACGAAAACAAAACACCGTCCAGTATGTAATTTGGCTGCCGTCGGCCTCATATAGGACGCCATAATTTCCAGAAGGCAAATTAATCCAAGCACGGCTGGGCTGATCGGCGGTCAGCGCGTCCTCGCATACTAATGCTATTGTTTATCGAAGGGAGCTAATCTGTGCGCGCCAGCCGTCACTGTCCACCCTTGAAATTATAACGGATCACTTTCGGGCGCGTCTAATCCGCGCCGCCTCGATCAACCGAACGTGCCCGGAGTACAACGCGGTGTTTCTGTTCATTACCAGAAAATAGGTACAATCATTGCGTTTATTAACTTAAGGGAAACGGGGTTGTTGCTGAACTAATAATGAATATACACACCTCTTCTTAGCGCGGTAGACCGTGTCAGAGTAGTCACATGGGTACACCAAGTACCTTAGACTAGCTATAGGAATTTATTTTATTGCATTCACCGCACGTCGCAAGCTGTCGCGTCAGTTTTGGGCGAGAACTTACCTACCTTTTTCACATCATTTGTAAATCCTTATAAACCCTTCCACTTGTCAGTTGGACTGTCTGTCTTGTTATTTTTTCAAAGTGGAGTTCCATCCGCTTTGCGTCTTATCTTGTGATTTTAGTAAGTACGGTTTTAGAATAAGTAGCGTGTTTATTTGGTCAGATTACTTAAATATTTTGATTTTTTATTACAAATGTAATTATGAATGTATGGGCTTTATAAGGGAAAGGAGGAAGAGGAAGGGAAAGGTTCATTTTAATTCACTATAATACCTTATAGTAGATCAAGAGTCGCTCGTAGGCAACTCTACATCATCGAGTAGCAGAATTCGGTTTGTATAGGGCAATGCATGGTTCAAAGTTGCTGAATTAAAACCACGTGAAGATTACAATTCCTAGAGTTGGGGGTGGATGCAGGCTTATAAAGGTTGTAGGTAATAATGTAATAAATTAGAAAGTCAGCTCGATGGTACAAAAATGTCATCCAAGTTACGCAGGTAAGTACTTATGCTAAATTTCAGCACAATCGGACATCAGCAAGCTTAGCACATCTTAGCGCGATTGGCACGGACCGAGCGAGAGGAGCTACAAACTCAGAAACTGGTTCAAATCTGTATTGCAAGATTCTACCTAAACAACTAACTAACAAACACCGTGAGTGAAATAAAAGCTTGTACCTTGAAATTTGGTATAATATGGCTATCGAAAATGGTTTACCTGCATCTCTCTTACCTTTTCGAGCGAGAAAGGGGCAAATAGACGAGCAAGCAAATGAATAGTTGGCGATTTCAGTTTTAGATTCAGTTCCTTTTTCATGTTTCAGACAATTTGACGTTTAGGGAAACTCGACAATTCGCCGCTATCTTGGACATTGCGTTATTTTATGGAGAAATTCTCCTTTTACTCTTAATCTACGCTCTGTATAAAATTATTAAAAGTGCGATATGATGCGGTAATCTAATTTTAAAATTCATAAACAATACATTACAAGCAATCTAGCCCCAACCACAACAAAAAATCAACCTATATTGAATTAGTAGGTATTGGAGTTGCGTCGCAATAATGTTCAAGTAAATTCTGATATTTCTGATTCAGACGTTTAGGCGTTAGCTGTATTTCGTTAAATTGTTAATGCGTTGGAGTTATATTGAAGTTGGATTGTGTCAAAACGTGTTTTAAAGTTAGGATACGGCCCATGATGTGCGATGATTGGGACTATAAATGACTTGTGGTACCTTTAGTATTTACCTACCCACTATACATAATTAACGTCAGTCAGTCATTGTCAATTCTTTAACACACTGTAAGCATAATAAGTTCTCATAAACAGTAAACCTTAGTTTATAAGTGTGTAGGTTGGTATGTGAACCACTGAACCCCAATGTTATCCCTACATTTTATTCCCTACGAACACAGGTTTTAATTGCTTCTACGTTCCGCATGTGAGAAATTGTAAAAGAGTCATCTCGCTTTGAGTGATAATAAAAGAGGAACCCTCCGGCACCTTTATCGTTATCGAATAAAAATAATCCAGGGATTTTTCGGATGATCGTAAATTATAACAGGCTCCGTGGGGCGCCGAGATGTTCGCGCCTTGGTTTAACGGCTTTTCGGCGCCCACACCGGTTATCTACAAACATTTACACTGAGACTTAGCAAACGAACGAAATATATTTTAGGTTCCACTTAAACCTGCGCTCTAATTCTTGTACCAACGGAAACAAAAAAAGATAGAATTTATTATAGAAATCCTCAGGGCTTTTGCAGTGGGTAAGTTAATGTTAATAATTGCTCTACAATAAAAAGGCTGCATAGTCAATTAGTCATGCATGCTGCATGATAAGTTGATAACATATAACTAACAATTTATTAATGACAGCATTATGAAACCTTTTTATTAATGGTCAATTTCATAAACGGTAACAACTGACTCCAGAACATATAGATCAAGAGGAGGTCGTAGGCAACCCTACCTCATCGAGTGTATGTATTTTAGTACTTGGTAGCTCGCTCCAACGTTCACTCAGGTCATCAGGTACTAAAATACATAATATTTAACCGTGCATTGCCCTACATAAGCCGAATTCTGCTACTCGATGAGGTAGGGTTGCCTACTGCCACTCTTGATCTAATACTGTCACCCCATTACACTTGAATTAGTAACATAGCATAGGTACAGTCAGCGTCAAATATATTGTAACAGCTAGAGTAGCCAAATAATTCGTCACACCATACAAAATATATGGTGTGACGAACTATTTGATCACTTTGGCTGTTACAATATATTTGACGCTGACTGTACCGTACCTTGCAAATTTCCATCACTTGAAATTTGCGAAGGACTATCACAGTGATGGAGGATTATCTAATAATCAGAGCGGACAGTAAGTCAAACGACCAAATCATAAAATAATAAAAAATCAACTCGTCCCTCATATTGTAGGCACAAAACATTTTGTGTTGGTCAAACCTACGTACTACTTATACTTGGTCGGGTTCCGGATTATATATGTATAGAGTTACGAAAGCAAGCTATTGAATGCCGCTCATTTAAAATGAACAAGATGTTAGCAAAGTCTAACAATAACCATTTCCTGAACGCAAATTTTTGTCGGTGCGAAGCTGAAAATCCCGATATCAACAAAAGTGGCAAGTGAAACTAATGAATTATTCATGCCGGCGGCGCGGTGCATGTTCTATCACTGTTTTATCTATTGCGGACACAGTGCTCCACAAACCTACAGTAGGATAACCACCAACAATCTGTAATGTTCCTAACAAGAGCGAAGGAAGCAGACAAACTTGCGTCAGCTTGGTCGGTAAATGGTCACTAGTGCTAACGACACATATAGACTGACCGACTGACTGACTGACATTCTCTTCTGGAACGACAAACATTCAAAATTGGACTCGAGAAAACAAACCTGACAGATAGACAGTCACGCAAAGAGAACGACATCTTCGAACCAGACCAGACGGCTCATTTTGATCCTGGAACAAGACCAGACCAGGTTCACAGAGTTTTATTTAAACACTTAAATAGTAATATGTACCCTATGTGAGGTGAATATACTAGTACTTATTTACACAGAGGGTACTGAACCCCTTTCACTATAGGATTAACCCTGAAACCGTGAAAATATCCCAGTGTGATAAATGGCTTAATACGTCTGAGAGATGAATAAACACTTTGTATGTTGACAACAAACCAGTAACATGATTTTTATAAAACCGTTTAATGCGTTAAACTCGTGAAAAACATACACAAAATAATAGTTACAAAAACACAACAATAACACAAAATAAAAGCAACAGACTCTCGTACTACGCATGTTATTAGTTGTCCAAGGATCAACTATCCAAATCATGAACTTGTGATGTTCTAACTGTCTGGCATTTATCTCTAAAATGAAAACTACCAAAAATGTTAGCCGGGTTAAAATTGTTGTTTCCTTACCGTTTGGCTATAAAAACACATATCAAGTAAGAAGATACGTATCTATGTATGTAGAAATCGGCACGCGCGGTTTTATACTTTAAGGGTGCTTGTTGCTTCTAGCTTAATATTTGTTCTATGGTTAAAACGAATGAACGCGGCGAACGCCTAACCCTGAAGTCGTGTGATTACCCGCAGATCTGCGGGCAATCCGACCTACTGCAGCATCCGTTGCGGCGTGTTTGCGGCGGGGACCTGCGCCCCTCGCGGCCGCAAGGGTTAACTACCTTGCAACCAACAATTTAAGTGCCGTTTGAGGAGCCCTGATAAGCTTCACGTTCAAAATAAACATCACCGTAATGGGCGTTAACGAAATAACTACAACGTCTATTAATTGTCCATTTAGGGTTCCATTATTCTACGAGTTCGTATAAGTTCAGGTTTTAAGAGTGTTATTAATCAATATTCATTTTGTATAAATAGTGTCAATTGCGACGCTAAATGCAATAAACGACCGCACTAGTGGTTCCTCGTCTTATAGTACTGGAGCCCCGAAGGTCTGAATTTAACACATTTTCTACCTATTGGCTGCCATACAGTTTTTAGAACTTGTAGAACTCTTACATTTCCTAACTCGCCGCGCCGTAACCACATACAGGATGAGCACGCACGCTTTCAAGTTGATTGCCTATTTAAATTAAAACAAAAATACTTAAGTAATTAAATTTCTACACTCAACAAGTTGCAATATTATTTTGATATTGTTCTGAATGGAAGGTAATGACTCATAATGTTGTACCTTAGATGATTGGCCAAATGCCCCTTAGCATTTACATAGATTGCATATACCTACACGGGAAAATTCGACCGGTGCTTTCGTGGCCAGGTGGCGAAGTTGGTTAACGCGTCTGTCGCGAATGCAGAAGACGCTGGTTCGATCCCAGCCTTGCTGGGCATCGGAGGCCTTGGTATTTTTTTCCTTTGTAGGTATATGACATCTATATAAGTTTATAATTGATTTTATTTATTTTAAATCGTTGACACTACTTCTAAGACTCAAAATTACTCGTATTTAACTATGCCTACTAATTACCCTATTAACTAAGCTGTCTCAGATTTCATTTTTATAACACAGATTTCAGTATTAACAGTTGTTATTCTAGACTCGAAAACATCGAGTTAAATCATTGCTCGAAAAGCACCAAAACGGAGTTCACTTATCCTTATTAGCATAATAAAGAAAAATAGCAATCACAAGTGTCTGGTTGCAGGCAGGCGGTCCCAGACGTGCATTCTAAATGGGTCAGCCGGGCCTTATTGCAGCGTCCAGACGCGGCGACGCCGGCCCGCAAACAAGATAAACCCCCACTGTAACGTACGACACACAATATATCTCCACAGATTTCATTGCCCACCTCCTCGCTCCATGATCTCAGGTAATCTACGCCACGGCAGGATTACGAAGCGCGTGTAAATTTTATTTTAAACGCCGATTACTGTCGAGAAAATACGCTCAAAGTGAGAGAAGTAGATACGAAATCGGATGCCCTTGAATTTTAATGAAAAATCCCAAAACGGGTTCCCAAATTGTCTTTCTTAAATGGCACATTTGCTATTAATGCTATTCGCTTTAGGCTTGAGAAATGGCAATGCTTAAAAGTATATTGTAATAACATTAGATTACATTATATTCTAGATGGAATAAATGCAGCAAGTTTATGGAAACACCCAAGAAAATCTGTCTTAAAAGGACTTTGGCCATACGAACGCGCCGTCTGCGCACTATAAACAACTTTTGCAATTAAACTTTTATTCCTGATCTGGATTGCCGATCTGGATTGCGTAATACAGCAATAATATTGGTCGTCCAATACACTTTGAAACTAGACGGGTGGAAGTATCGCTTCTATTAATTCAATTCATTCTGCGGAACAATTAAACTTTAACTTCGGATTCAGTTTTAATCCACTTAATTTTATAGCTGTTACATTGATGTCGTTGTTATTAATTTATGGATATTAATTAATTATTTATATTCATTCAGTATTTTTTGAGACTTATTCTTATTCCATTTAAATATTTACTAGAAATTCACGGAAATAAACTCATACCAACTACTGTGGGAGCGATGAAAAATGTTTTATATCGATAAAAACTACCCCCAAGTATCGTTATTTTTGTACAAGTTTTAAATTAGGTAGCTTTTTACGAAATCAGCATCATTTTCAGCGGGTAGTTTCAATGTTATCGATAAAGTTAGCTCGTTACGATTTTATGAGAATATGTTTTGCAAAGCCACAAACTTGTTTACATGGAATTCAAATCGGGTTTTTAGTTTGAATTATAAAGTCGCGGTCGCTGCCAACTGTATGCACTGAGCTGGGAACCGGTAACACAGTGCTTTAGGAGTCGACTAGTTTTTGTTTTCTACGGCCAACTTTGTTTGTTGGACGGACAAATAGGAATAAACAAAATGGACTGCGCTGTCACCAAGTCGCCACGAAACTTGCATTGAATAAATTCGGAAGTTAAGGAAGTATTTTAAGGTTGTAGCTTATGAAATCGTTGTATTAAGTAGGTCACCGACTACTTACGTTAATTAAAAATAATAATAATGGTGACCATAGGTACTTCAGTGAGCTAATCATCGGCAACGGCTCTTAGTTATAATTGGTTAAGAGTCTTACCATTAGAATCAGCGTAATATCGATATCAACAGGTGAAAGTACTTAAAATTAAACATTTTTACATTTAGCCAAGACCACCCAATAGATAGACCAATTACAAATCGATATTTAAAAAAAAATCATACCTATATTTTATAGAAATGACATTTAAATCGGATTTTTTTTGTGATTTTGAGATAAATAAAATTTGAATATATCTAATTATATGTCTAGGTTAGAGCATTGATCGATACCGCTTGAACAATCGACGTAAAAATATGTTTACATTTTTAGACCTTATTATAAAGGAGTAAGGTGCAAAAGTGTAAACATATTTTTGACTTCGACCGAACAAGGTGTTCATAACAAGCTAGGCCACTAGTATAGATCGGCGTCCGCAGCCGCCTCTGACCGCATATAAATCTCCCGGCAATATGAGACAATGTCACAATACCCCTCCCCGGCGCCAACCAATTTCGCCCACAAGATTGAAATTACTAACTGCTCAATTATTATCATAGCAGTTTACTTAATATGTAGGTAGTATCGTAAACTTAAACATAGTACTTATACACCAGACATACATTATGCTAATTTATTTAAACCATTAAGTGCCCATGACGACACGTTGTCGTCACGGCTCTACAAAGCATTTTCACTACATAGCGGGATACCCATGTTATCGGCTACGGCGTAGCACTACGCGCGTAGCATGGCCGTGAATGTGCTGGCGCTTTTCTTCAACAGAAATAAATTGCTAAAAGCAATTCCAATACGGTTACAAATGCACGAATCATGTATAGTTCTAAGTATCTTGTTCTGGAACCAAACACAATTTACATAATATTTGTATATGAATAGATCTGACATATCCAAAAAATTTTTTTAAATATTTGCAACGCTATTACGCTCTTATTGGGATAATGAATTTATTTTTTAGGTTATTGAAAATAAATTAATTGAAATCAATTGTCTTTCCCTTTCTTCATTTATGAAAATGTGTGAAACTTGAAGCGATAATGATTTGAGTCCCAAATAGTCCCCATTGGCTATCAATCCTCTACGAGGTTCCGGCAGCGATAATACGGTTCTCAATTGAGTAACTTTCATAAAGCAATGGAATAGAGAAACACGTTCTCATTATTCAAATGCATCGAAGCAAATTATGGTAATCTGGGAAACCTGCTCTGTTTCAGTAATATTAATACACAAACATCGGGCGTCTGTTCGTCCTGCGGAGGTATTGCTTTGCTCATTCAGGATTCCGGTGCGATTCGCTTCGTGGGGCAACATGCAAACCGATTCACAATGGCTGCATCGATACTAACAACAGAAAGTCCTTAAATTAATTTGCAGTTACGATTGCTAAGTGGCTGTAACTACGTCACTTCTGCTATATCTGATCTTACTCGGGAATCCGTAACCTATGGTTGGGACAATATATCTACGTGTATACAAAAACACCTTTAGTGATAACACGCCAAAATCCGTCAAGTTCCCCAGTACACATTACGTACCTTATAATACAAGCAAAGATTTGAATTTCTTAAAAATATTCAGAAAAGTGTTCATTCATTTAAAGTACTTAAGTACCATAGTTTCATAAAACTTCTTCTATGACTTAGAATGGACGTGAAACTCGGACTCTTTCTTGCTTTGAGTGTTTCATAGTACCAACCACTGTACAAATACACAATTTTTTTTGCTTACTATAGCAGAAAATAAGTTTATTGACTGAGGAGCCGAGCGTAGCGAGGCGACGAACGTCTCCGTTTTCACTGGTACGACGATTTGGCATTTTGATTTGTGTGTGTATTGGTTGGTTGGTTGGTTGGTTGGTTGGTCAGTGTCGGTCTAGAGGTCGCATTTTTCATCCGATTTCGATGAAACTTGGCATGTACGTTCCTTGATTTATTTTCCAAAAATTGTCAAGCCATTTTTGATTGGGGGGAAAATGAGGGGGGAAAGGGAGAAAGTTTGCTGTCGCGTTATTTATGTTATCCGAAGTCTACGGTTCACAGAACCACTAGTGTAAAAGTTTTACAAAACCTACATACAAAACAGAAGACCTGGATGCCAATTTCGAAGCTCGAATTTAAGGTAATTAAGATCAAAACGAAACTAATCACACATTAAAGTTTGTCGCCATTATTTTCACATGAAATTAGTAGTTTAAATCATGTTATTAAATTCCTATCGCAAGTATTATTAACACCATTTCATTGTTCGACACAGAGTTTTAAATGTCAGATTCGAGCGCTCGAATCTCAAAAATCGCCTCCCAGACTGACAGCGCAATACTTTCATAGTAGGCTACGTGGCAGTGCGGAACCCTATCTTAATAGTCATCCATTTAATTACTCTTACATCGTAACATCAGGCCTATAACCGCGAACCACTTCGTTCATCGAATCGTCTATTGGCATCACTCTCTTTCGTATATGCAAGAGCGATAGAGACGGGACCATCCTTTTGTCGATTTTCGAACTTCGCAGTAGGCCCTCAGGTTACTTGTAATCGGAATTTAAAAACATTTATTTTCTACACTGTATTGGGATTTCATAAATACCGGGTCATCCGAAAATGGAGTGGCAGAATAAAGAATTAAATAAAGCAATACTATTTCCTCATGTCACGTTACAGATGTGACGTGCTCGCCGACGTGCGGCCGAACACACGTAGCGGCGTGCTCGGCGTGACGCGGCGTCACGTGGACGAGGACACGCCGTGAGACACGACACGTCACGCGGTGACAACTCATGACTACTATGATGAACACCTTTAGTGAGTTAAGTTTTATGCACCGAATAAAAAAAAACTACCGTGGAAGTGAACCGGCATTGTGTCAGCATATTAAAACAATAACTTAAATTAAAAACAGACGTAACTTAAGTATCTAAATTAAGACCAAACTAACAATAAATATTTCAATTCTTAATATCTACCTTTGATAATTTTTATACTACCTACATCGTAGTACCTAAATACTACGATCTAACCCAGGGCCAGCCTCATGGAAAACAGCTAGGCACCGTAACTACCGTAGCATAATAGAACCGTGCAACAGCAGTGGTCTCACAACTCTCACATGGGATTGCGTGGGCGACAATTGTTTAAAAACCAATTGGTACCTAATCTAATATCTTAGGAAAATCTCGTAACTTAAAACGCCAAGAAATAAAAATGTGAAACGAATTTCATCCTCAATATTTAGTAAAAAGTATATGTCTGTTTCATCAGCTTTATTTCTATACCATCGGAAATTTCATGCGGCTAAAGTAATTTTCCGCGAGCGCGGGGCGGAAATTACCACATAGTGTAGTGACGTGTTCGACAAACGTCACGTAGCCGGATCCGAGCGCGCAGATCCTTATATCCAATTTCCTGAGCCGTTTTTGTTGGAAATGAGAATTAGCTGACGTGACGTGACGGAAGGCTAAATATCAATGTCGATCGTATCGGCTGGCCTCCGTATTGATGCTACAACTGACAGGTTATTTAATGATAAGGCCATGCTTTCACTGTAATTGACTAGGCTTTGAAAATACATGCCTCATATATCGAAAAATAATCTCATCAGGGCGAAATGAGAGCCTGATGCTATAAGTGGAAAACCTGGTCCTCCAAGTCCTTCAGTATTGTTATTTATATGTACCTACTCGTGAAGGTGAATACAAAAATCTTGACATTTGTCTACTTGAACTCGTTGAAAAAAGTTGAAAAAGGTGTTTTGATTTAGAGCTTGGAGTGTAGAGGTGAGGTTTGATCTTGGGAAGTCGCCGGTATCTCTCGCGGCTCCAGCGTAGCGGACGTAACGAACCCGAGCGTTCGCCGCGAGTGCCGCGACTCACAAGGGCCGCACTCAGAACGTTCGTCAATTTACTATCTTATATTAAACTTAGAGCTTAACCTTGTGATTTATATTGACTGTAATGTTATCTTGTCCAAGCCTCAAGAAAAAGAATATAGCCAAGCTAATGCACCAAAATATATCATTAATATTCTTTTTACCTACAGAATCCTTACCTGGGCTGGCACTCAGTTGACGTGTTATTGAAAACCAGCCTCGATGCTTATGAAAAATTACTTTTTCGTCTCACCGTGCGTTCCTTCCCCTTCGCTTCTGTCTACGCTCGGATGCAAATACGAGATTCCTTTACTCGAGTACAATAGACGTAATGTTGAGCTCTGCCACTGGAAAATGTTGAGCTAAGTTATTTGTCTGTTTTTATTTCGCCAATGTTAACGTAAATATGATATTCGGAATTCTTTTATTGTGCTTTTCATTTAACCGGAGTTGTCTAAGTAATTTTTCAAATAAAGCGAGCGCGGCAACAGAGCTGATATTATACTAGTACAGTGTGTCGGCAATTTCTCGATACCAGGTTAGTCATTTAAATAAAAAACATTTTTATTTATTTTATTTATCGTAAGGCTACACGTCACTGGATATAGATAGGCACTTCTTCTCTCAGATGGTAATAGTTTGTGGGAAAGTAGCGGGTGAAGTACAATTAAATTATAATAATGAGTTGACAAACCGTATGGGTTTCTATGCCAAATACTATATAATATTTGTCTATGTACTCTAGGTAATATCCTTTAATAATCCCCAAAGTAAGATAAAATAGGGCCGAGACTATAAAAACCGAAATTGTCTCTTATTGTAACGTTGATTTAAATTTACTGGTTACAAAAATAGGATAGTAACTAGAGGCTCACGTTAGTGCATGTAAGTTATAATTACTTACGTTAATCAGATTAAGTAATTATATATAAGACAGAGCGTGATTAAGTAAGTATGTTACCAACACCCTAATGAAGACTTCAAGTTATTTACTTCCCCGAGTCTTCCCTAACAACAGCGCTACGAAGTCAGACCACATTACCATCATTAAGCTCAAAACAAGAACTTAACTTGTTACGTATGCTGGAACTAACGAGTGCAAAATATTAGCCTCGGGCAGTGCGCTGGTTAATGTGCTAAAGGGTAAGAAAAGTTTCAGGTAAGCGTCTTCTTACCTCGAACGTGAGCGGCCTACCGTACAACGACGTACCTACGGCTCGTACCGATTAGAACGCAGTCGAGTTTAGATCGTTAACGGGAGTCTCATTCAGATATATTTGTAATATAATTAGATATTTTTGTAATGCAAGATCAAATCATAAAGCATTGAATTATAATTACCTATTATTTTAAATGCATTACTTTAACCAAATAATAACTCGTTCTTATGTCAAGTATTTGTAAATGAATACCCAACAACTTATGTTATGACCACTACGTCAAACAAAAAAATTAACCGCAAAGAAAAATTCAAACTATGCTCAACCAAGTCCCCGTCCCCGTCATGGGACCGACTGAAGATGAAATATAATAATAGAGGCGCATCAAACGTGATGTTATTAAGGGTTTCCGTGACCGGAGTCGCAATGCGGCGGCGCGAACGCACCATGCGTGCACCGAATACCCGGCCCATTCACATGCAAAATCAACTGCTTATCAAATTCTGCGCGACATTTCAAAGTAAAGTACGGCATAAATCCGCTGATAGCGGCCCGGGCAATGGTTGTCAACTCCATCTCTTGCTCGGGAACTTGAATAATGAACTTTGCGATCGATTCAGATTACCGCTCATTTTTCGTAAAAGACATTATTTTTGAGTAACATCCCGCATACCTAACAAATATCGGAGTCTCTTATACCGTAAGTTACTGCTTTATATCATTCATTTATGCTGGCTTACTATAAAGTGTATCTATAAATCTGATTTCCATTCCAGAACAGTTGCCTGTGTTGCCTGCATGCTCTCAATCGAAAATTCTTTAGTTGCTAGTAAAGGGGGAGAATTCTTTTATTTGTAGTAGTAGCGAAGCATCGCCCGACGGCGCCTAATCAAGGAGTTGGCCGGAGTCGCGCTTGCCGCTAACGAACAGGTGTACTATAAATACTTTCCGGGGCGATTGCTCGAGGCTTTAATCAGCACCGCGGCACCACTTTACCGCTTTTCATTGACTCCCGGCTGACCTACGCCGCCGATTGGAAACCGACACTCTCGGGAAATACTGCCGAAAGAAAATTTACGCGTACCGCTGATTCTTTGCGGCTTTCTTTTGCAAGTGCCGCTTTATTAATCCCTCGATAATTTTATGGGACCGTTTATGAATAATAATAAAATATGTAGATATCAATTTGTGTTTAACCAAAATACTTGGTAAACAAGATTTTTTTACAGATATTTATGTTTAATTGTTTTTGTTTCTTTACTATGTCTAATAGTTTATATCATGTGACTAATTTTAGGCTCGTGGGACTAAACAAGGTATGATACAGAATTTAAAGATTAACTTCATGATAATTATTTCTTCAGAAGATACATAAGTAGTAAGAGACTTTCTCGGAAACAATTTAGTCACCCGACCCAATGTGACGTATTGTTGCTTCCCAATTCTCATTAACCGTATGTCAAGAATCATAGGGTGACCATGATTAACTTAAGTACTTAATTAGTTTAAGTTTAATTTTACTTGAAATAAAAATAAATTCTGTTTTGATCAAATACTTACATATGTAATGATGAGTATGATGACCATATCATATAAAGAGTCAAAAACAAATGGTTTGGACCAGGATCTAGAATTCATCCAGTAGAAGTAAGTGATTCTAAAATAATTAGGCATTGCATTGATACGTCTGTTTTTTGTAAAGCCTTATTTCGCTTAAAAAATAACTTAGAATCAGTAAAATACAATACAGTATATAAGATATCAGATACACGGTGCACTTTAATACGAGTCACTGTTTCCACAACCAAATATGCATATGCTAACAAAATAAACACAATCTCAAATAGCCCGAAAACTATTGGTCAGTGAGTCGAAGCGAAATTATAAACGGGCGCTACTGGCGCTAGGCCTCTCGCGCGCGTCGCACTGCGTTTGATAACTTTCGTAGCCTCTAATTTTAATTGCATTCGGCTTGTCGTGCTTATGATGTACGAGCATTAGCACGGATTTTAGTAGTTGTACAGTCAGCAACAGAAGTAGCTAAGCGGGTGAGCTGCTCAAAATGATTTAGGCGCGACTTTATTCTTAAGAGAATAAAAGCCAGTGACCGTCATTTTGAACACCTCACCGGCTAAGCTGCTTCTGACGTTCATTGTACACAGTTGTTTCAGTGTAGCGCATAACAGTTTGTGTAATTAAAAAACAAATATTTGTTGCCGCCAAGTGGAATTCGGCAGGACATGTTGCCAAAGTGATGGTGGGTGGACCAAAATAATGACGGGTTGGAGGCCACTTTCGCATGAAAGAAACGTTCATTGGATGAGTGGACGACATTTGGAGGATCGCTGGTAACTTCTGGATGAGATTAGCACAGGACCGGGACAAGTAGCATACTCGGACGGAGCCTATGCTTAACAGTGGGCGACAATTTACTAAAATGATAATGATGATGACATGATAGATAGCCAAAACATTTCTTAAAGTTTAAGCATTGCGAAATATTCTATCACGGAGAGGCAATTAAAACGAACATAATTATATAAGCCAGCATAATACCTGCAGACTGCTCTGAAGCCTTTAATTGGACGCCGCGGCTCATCTCTGTACTTATCCCCGCGAATCCACCTTAAAAATGAACAACTTTTCAATGCTTGCCATTAATTAAAAATTCAAACAGCACCCTATGTCTCTTCCTCATTATTAAGTAACCAAAATTCGCGCATTAATTGTTAATTGATTGTTGTGTAAAAAACTTGAACTTGTTGCAATACTCACTCAATTTCGCTGAAAACTTTATACGTACGTAAATGGAAAGAAAAATAATAATTAATAATAAACTCTGATATTTATTATTTTTATTTTTTTTAATTTATTATTAAATATTATATATAAATTTCATTACAGTAATAAATGTACGATTTAAATAAAATTATAATAAAGTTGCAAAATGTCGGTACAAGTTGCAGCTTTAAAATAACGTCTGCATAATTTGACATGACTCTGCTGCCTATCTTATCACATTCTGGATAAACCAGTCAAAAAAATACCAGTCGAAACTAAATGAAATAATTGTAAGGTAAAAGAAATAGTTGTAAGACAAAAACAAGTGCACATCACACACCTTGCTTCTGGGTTAATGAAAACTTAATATCATATTTTCTTCACTTTCTCATTTCCGTTACTATAATTAGCCATATAAGTGTATGGCTAATTTTAGTAACGAAACTGACAAAATCAAAGATAAATTAGATAAAGGCCCAACAAAAATGTGATCGACCTTTCTACGGCGTTACGTTACGAAATAATGTTTTTGACAAAATTAATTTGATATGATGAAAATACTTAAAAAATAAAATAAAAAAGTAGTTAAGTAAGTGCGAAAGTGACGCATGCCGTCATATGCGATAAAATGGTATCCAAGTTATCCGTTCTGAAGGTAATATTTATTGAAGCTCTCATCTCAGTATCATAGAAATATTTTTTGTATAATATTTTAATAAAAATAAGTTTCTGAGACACAACCGGGCAGCTTTGCAATAACAACCGAGTGTCACCGTAATGAATACTAATAAATCAGCAAGAGCGATCGCGAACTCCTCAAGTAAATTAATATAAACTTGTGCAATCCGACATGCATTAGTATTCAAGTCTACTTTCATATAATACGGAAACGAAAGATTTTAATGAAAGTGGGATGCCGCGCTAACTTTGTGAAACTGTTAATACCCTCGGGATTTTAAATTTTGAGCTCTGAAACCATTCATTGGTTTTATAGTCAGTTGCAAAATTACCGATATCATTTATTCTTTAATAAAGCTGTAAGTACCTATTTATTAAACGTTGGCAGGGCAGAAGTAGGTACTTGAGTTATCTGTATAGAGACTATAGAGGTAGATAGGAGAGCAGCGGCCGACGCTGGCTGAACACTTGCGGCAGGCCGCTTCCACGCTTAATTATTTGTTCTACCTTCATTTCATTCGGAAATAGGATGCTGTATAGTAAATCTAAATTGCAAATACTATATATTTATGATCTCAAGTCTATATTTTTTTTATTCAGTGAATTAACAGACTGATTTTGTATTCATAATTACCTGGTTATGCAAATCGCTTAAGGAAAGCTTGTTGTATTTAATAGAAATAAAAACCTGCGGGATTTGCGGTATTGTTGAGTGGAGTCGGACGAGTCAACAGCGTCCGCGGCCGCAGCCCACGGCTCGGCTCGATAGCGTTCTCTGGCCTCATTAAATCACGCTATTTACTTAGGACCGCAGCTCAAACACCGCGCCGGCGTCACTCTGCGGGCATAACGGATTTTACGATTTAAAATATTTATGGACCAACTTTACCATGCCACGTTTATGACGACAAACAAGCTGATATATTTTTTTACGGTTTAGGAAAAAATACACGGTGTCATTCGGTTATTTTCACGTTATTCGATTACATGCGCGCATTGTTTTATTGGGGAGTATCGGCTGTGTTTTCTGTGTCACGATTGCAACGCACGTTGACACAGTAAATTTTCATTGCAAATTCTGTCATCGTGCTACGTAAACAGTACGAGGGGCTGGCTTCACAAACACAAGTGTTATGGATGTCGAACTTAAACGAACCGAAATCGACCCCGGCCCGCTCGACGCACTCTACGAATATTTGTTCCCGTGCGCCGTAACGAACTATGTGAGTACGTGACGCTTTGCATGACGCATGTCTCTAACTTAACAAATAAATAAAACTCTCTGAAAATTCTAATCTAATCTGAAAACATTTTTTTGATTTTTATTCCACAACGGTGGTAAACAAGCACACGGCCCGCCTGGTGAGTAAGCATCTACAGCAGCATATGGACGCCTGATGCAACTGCAAAGTCATCGTTGCCGACCCTTTAGAAATCTGTACACTCCTTTTTAGGATTCCGTACCCAAAATGGCTGAAATGGAAGTTATAGTTTCGTCATGTCCGTCTCTGTTCGTCCGTCCGTTCGTATGTCATAGCTATTTTACTCGGAAACTGTAGGACGTATCTTAATAAAATTTCACAAAAGGTATATTTTGTATGCCACTAATTAGTTATGTAGTTAAATTGAAGAAAAAAAATTAACAGAGAAATAATGGCTTCGAAAGTCAGAAAAATTGTGTTTGGTTCTTATTCCTTTGTAGTTACGGAACCCCCCATTATGCGTGGTCGGACACGCACTTGGCCGGTTTTTTAAGAACTCCATACTGTAGTCGGCTGACAAAACCTTGATTAACTTTGTTTAAAAATAAATTTGAATAAGAATTCGTACATTACCAAGGTTTGTAGCAATCCGCTACGAACTATCGATACGCCGCCGCCCGTAGCATTCGTATCGTAACCAGACAATTAAAATGCTCGGTGATACGATGTATTGGTTTGCTGTTCTTTGACTTGTTAAAAGCACATGTTAAATCATAGGTACCTACCGATTTAAACGAATTAATTTAGAGAGGTAGCGAAGAAGCTAATAGACACCATCGGGGACCAGAGAAAATTCGAAAAAAAAATGCTGCCAGCATCTTTGGCACGATGCCGCGGGAGCCCTTTTTAAGAACTATATTTTACTTTAGATAAGTTTTAATTTATTTTTAAGTAGTTTTTCATTTTTAACACTTTTTTTGTTATTTATGTTCTTGTGTTTAATTAAACTTAAACGAATGAATTTTTTTTTTTAGATTTAGGTTAGAAAGTTTAATTATATTTGGTTGCACAAAGTGACACGATTAATTGCAACGAGAAAAAATATGCGTCATATGGATTGGTTCACCTTTATTGTTTTTGTAGAAACTACCTTCGCTTAGCTACCTACGTATTTAAAAATAACGTATTAGAGATTGTTGTTGAAACCAATAAATTCATATTTTAAACAGATACCTAATCAATAGAAATATTATTTCCTTCAATATGAAAAGTTGTTATGAAGATTCATTATCAGTTTTTCGTTACAACTTTAATGACCTTGAAATCAGGCAGAAATACACAAGAAAGTAAGAAGCCAGGTAGTTACAGACAAAACGCAGGGGCCAGTATGCACGGTAGATTATAGCGTATTGATCGAGTCATCGATGCGACAACAATTTGCCGGTCCGCTCGGCTCGAGTGTTGCTATGCAAATGCCCACGCTCCATTTTCCGCTTGGGCCAAGCGTAGGGCTTCAGACGGGGAGCACGAGGAGCGGGGGGGGGAGCTGCACATGGCGGATGTTCCGCTGTCGTCGCAGGAAATTGAGACCGCTGCATAAATCCTGATCCTACAAACCAAATTTGATTCGACCTAATCCGGATATTGATACGAAACAAACGCCAACCGCGGAAAATTTAAATTATTCCCGAAGATCCCGTGCTTCGTTTTGCGTTTAACATAAAAGCGGTACCTAATTCAATTTACTTAGACGAATATGTTCTTGAGTCGTATGAGGAAACGTACAGAGTTAGAGCAACAGCACGATGAAATATTGTCGACTAAATTGAATACGTGTAGGTATTTACGTACAGCGTCGTGTCACTATCCGTTAGAAGTCGGCCCAAGTTCCCTGTCAATACTTTAGTTGGAACTACAAACTGAATATTAACATTTTCAGCGACGCCTTGCAAGTAGGTACTGATGTATATCTGAGAAACGATCATTATTTACGTTGCACTTACAGAGTAAGAGTAGAACATTTTTAGTAGGCAACTTGAATTTGTAAAATAATTAGCTACTTAATTATTTTTAAAGTTAAAACAAAGTGAAGATAAAACCTTTATGTATGTATATATTTCTTATGGAAAGAGTAGTTTCTATAGCTTTCTTTTTTAAGTTGAGAATCTATACAATATAACTTATGATAGGTATAACTAAAGAGACAATACAATCATAGCTAGTCCTTTGAACTAATGCGTTATGCTGCACCGCCATCGAATTGTATCCAATGGTCTGTTGATCCATAATATGGGTAGGGTATTATAACCATGACAGGAACTTTACATGAGAATACTTATACTTATATTTCAAACAGAACGATATCAGTTAACAGATAACCGCAAAAAATCCGATTGAACCTTATTTTTAATTTCGCCTGAACGAGCAAGTTTTTCAACTGTACCAACTTACTTAACGATTTGAAAACTATTATTCTTGGAACAAAAGCTCTTTGAACACTTTTCAGCCAAAATAGATTCAAACTGTCGTGGTAATAGATGAAAAAAACTTATTTGATAAGAAATTCCATTAAACAGATTGGTGCGGAGGCGAAGTTCCACACCTGTTCGCAGTGATTAAAGCCGGCAAACGGCGAGGCGAAGATGCCGAATGTAAATGTTAGCCCAAGAACCTTTTGCGGTGCGCCCAACAAAATGTACACGATGCTCTTATTTACATGCCTCTGAGTTTAACGAGTTGACACTTGAAGCCAATCATGAATGATGCGGGAGACGAATATTGGTAAGCCAAACAAATAATCAAATGTTAACATAAATATTGAAATTATACCTAACGAGATCAGAATCTGAATATTTGGCATATAATTCGCAAGTAACCCACGCTCGTAGACTTCAGTTAGGCTCACATTAAGCGTAGGTATCTACTTCTTGTTCTAAACGACCCCATATTAGGAGTTATTTTCTTGGTTAAGGGGTTGACAACAGCTGAATTCCAACCCTATATCTATTTCAGCGCAAGTGAAAGAGAAACACTGTTTACTATGGGAGCTCATTGTAAGTTTTGCATAATGATGAATTAAAAAAAACCACGCATTAATTGAAAAATATAAAATAATGAAGTTTTTCGTATTAGTATGGTGGCATTTTGTCCTTAATTACAGTTAATTTTAAGATTACAGTTAAGTTTAAAGTTAATTTTAAGATTTAACTTTGAAATTATTTTCTATTGAGCCAATTTCGTCAAATATAATTAACATATTTTTTACTTTCCCAGACTAACTAGTTATAGCAAATAAACTGTTTAAGTATAGTCAATTCGAAGGTCATCGGGTGTTGTCAGCCTCGTAAGCTTTGATGTATGTACCTAGGTTTTCACGTATAGTACAAAAACTTTCTAAGTGCTGTGATAAATATTGATGATTCACCAACATTACGTTAAAATGATTTTAACATTACGTACAAGTAGGTTAGGTACAGTAGCGTAACTGGTGGAAGTGATTTTATCGACATGAGTGGAAGTAGGTACGAGCGGGGTACATTAAATTCAATAACACGAGTTAGGGAGTTCGACGCTCGCTCCGACCGTCCTCAAATAAGTAAAGAAGAAAACTTTTGAAAAACTCCGTTCAACTCGTACTGTTGTACCTATGTGCGAAATTCTTCAAGAAAGTATGTTAATGTATGACCGATTCGTCATAGGTTACAAACGTTGACTATTGGCAGGTTGTGCTACTTTAACAGCTTATATTGGATATGGTTTTACTTACTTTGCATTAACAATAAAATATTACGCTTTACTTTTCATTAACGAAAATAGGTAAGTATGTAGGTAGGTGGTGTAGTACATGTTTTGACCTTAAATCTTGGAGTTTGAACTTAAATCATAGAGGTCAATTTAATGTGAAGACATAGAGGTCAATTTAATGTGAAATGTTTCAAGGAGATAACTTTGCCTACTTAAGTGTTACCACGTTTTAAAGTTGAATAAGCCTCTTGAATATATATTCCGACAACACCTATATTTTTAAATTTAGTTTGCCTAACAAGATGCGCTCGAGCCATTAATTGTTTATTTAACAATTCATTATCTGTTTATATTATTTACTTACGTCTTTAGAACTTAACAGTTATAAAATGTATAAACACTGTTTCCTAAATTACATTCCAATGTGGAATAAAAAAAATACAATAATGTATAGTATAACTCACTTAATGTAATCATGGTAAATCTCTTGTGCCTCACAAATTTTGATATTACATTGAAGTTGAAACATAATAAACCCAACCCCAAACCCAGTAACTAGTAACCCAGGTTACAATTTACGTCTAGCTAACTAGATAGAAACAACCACTCAATATGAACATATGAAAACATGAGAAGAAATACATAAGTCACGTCAGATATGACACAACAGTGAGAGCAACTAAACCCGTCTGGTTAGATTGCTGTAAGTACTACCCTTATGGCTAGATCCGGGCATCAGGCAGCTCTAATGGTGGTGATCAGAGTCACAGACTAACAAAAAAATTTAATTGGAAAGTAGTAGTATCAAAATACGTAAAAACTACTGAAGTTGTCTCAGTTAAAGAGAACAGGGCCTATGTTCACATTAGAACAAGAAATACACTTTAGGCGACAAATAACGACACATAATACGTCGTTTGGACCTACTTTCCCTAACAGAAAATTTAGGCAATGATAATAATCTAATTATTAATATAATTTCTCAATATTCCATCAAAACACAAGTTTCATTGAAGTGGTTTGCATTAATTGACCTCCACAACTTTACAGCTGCCAGATGTCCAGATCTATAAACAAGCATAGTATAGCAAACTGACTAGAGGGGTTTTGTTGCTCTCATTATTGTGTCATATCTTACGTGACTAGCTTTCCGTCAATATGTTTGCTCCCGGTATCGGAAGAAGTTGTGAATGTCGTTACGGGTTGTGTTGTGCGAGTCGCGCGCCGCGACGCGAGCATTGTTATTCGCTGCGTGTCCGGGACAGTTTACTTGTTAGAGATGTTAGGATATTCTCCACAACTCACTACTGCCTACGCTACGACTCAACTACTAGATAAGTATCTCTTCAGTTTACCCTCTAATTTTCACTTCTAAACATGTTAACGTCTAGTCTTGGTAGTGTAAGTTTAGTTGGTCTGCCATAAAGTTGGCTAGCTTGAAGTACTTTAACTATT
The DNA here is from genome assembly GCA_911728535.1 of Pammene fasciana. Lineage (NCBI taxonomy): Eukaryota > Metazoa > Arthropoda > Insecta > Lepidoptera > Tortricidae > Pammene > Pammene fasciana. The sequence continues at coordinate 11,057,414 of OU452276.1, read as the reverse complement.
GTTGAATGCTCTGTAAAATTTATTTTTTAATTAGTTCAAACATATTTTTTTAAATAATAATCTTTTTTTACAATTTCTATTCCATTAAATTTGCACGAACGGTATTTTATTTAATTATAATTTTGTAATGATGATTAGTTATGGACGTGTTACCATCGTTAATATATTTTATCGATAAAAATACCACTGTTGGGCAAACGCCTCTCCAAATTTCCTCGAATAAGCCCGATGCCCGGTTACTGTGCTCTACAGTGCGGTTAATATCATCTGGTTGGACGTCTATGACATCTATTTGACATGATCTTGATAACTAATTGATAACCAGATGAAGAACTTCTGAAACAACCAGAATCTAACAGGCTCTATCCTGTTCAATATCACATTAAAGGCGTACCAGTAACATACTACATTATCTGGACCTCGCAGCACTTACTGGATTTTCTTTATCATCTGCTTTCTCACTACTAGGTACTACCCCAGAGAAGAAATGCCTATCTATATCCAGTGACATGTAGCCATACGATAAATAAATAAAATCTGAATAATCAGGTCCGCTTTAGAAGTTTGAACTTATGTATTTTTCAGTAATCCATTGTGAATTCCGTATCACGTAGAGGGCGGCGCGGCGGGCGCTGCACCAAACTGACGCTCTCATCAAGCCATCATTACGGACGCGCCATGTTTTTAAAATGGTCCGACACAAAGCGCCATAGAAGCCGATCCAAATTAATCCGGTTATGTTTTTTCCTATACGAAGAAATTGCGCAATCTGTGCGGAACAAAACACATAAAACTGGATGCAATTTAATCAACTAAAAGTTGAAAACTATTTTCAGTTATTTGTTTGTAAGCGATAAAAAGTTTTTATATTTACTCGAATTGGAAATCGCTATAATATATGTGGGAACGATCGTAAAGATGGACACAAAAAACCTAATAGAATGATAATCAAGTTTTACATTAAAAAAATTACACTAGCTGGGAATTTTAAAGCTTGCTAGCGAGCTGCAACAGAGAATAAAACTTCACAAAAGTTAAAAGATGCTATAGCCTTAAATAGCCAAAAAAATATATAAATATAATTAACAAACCTCCTCACAAAACTTCACGAAAACCAGTTAAGAGATACCTAATTGATCAGCACAACCGAACAATTTTTGTTCAAGGAGAAAGGTAAAGGCCTCGCGCGCTTAACTCGCTTAGTCAATAAACATTTTCGACATCGTTTGGCTATTAAACTTGGCAGATATTTTTGTGTTATCTTTAAGCAGACTGACTCTTTAAAAGTATATATTTCTTTGTAGATTTCAACGTGATGACGTTTATCATTCAGTCTAAGTTTTCTAATTAAGAGTTATCGCCCGGCGCGACTGCACTCGTAAAGCTACATTTAGGGCTTAATTTTTCAGTGAGAATTAACAGCGGTACGCGAAAATGGTTCAATATTAATTATGCCTCGATCAACCGCTACGTCAGACCATGACTTGCTCCGTGCCTCTGCATATAATTTCTTACTCAGCGAATATAAGCTCGACTATGCGCTTGAGTTTAGATAATACTAAATTGTACCTTGTACCTAAATGTTGACGTCAACTGAGTACGATAACTACCAGTAGTTGCATAAAACGATCGTGGTGTTTGTTCAAAGGATAAATAAATGCTAAATCATGTGCATTGATCCAACATTCACCGCTATGCTACGGTCGTAGCACTACGCTATAGAGTAGCTGATAACATAGCTTTCCAATTTGTAGCGAAAATGCTTCGTAAAACTGATACGACGACAACAAACCAATGCGTTAATTGAGCATTGTAATTAACTAACGTGGGTAGAGTATGGACTTTTTCTATTTATTTGGCCTATTTAAAAATTATAGGGCCCCGCGGTGGTATGTCTATTTTTATCTTTTAAATACAAGTATTTGTCTGGATGATTGTCTTGTATTAGCCTCTGTATTTGCCTTAAGTAGGGCTTGCCTACAAATTTTAGTGCCGTATTATAATTTTAAAATAAAAAACCATACATTAAAAACACAACCTATCTCAAACATAACTCCAAGTCCCAACACACAACAAACAATCAACCAATATTGAAGTTTTATTGGAGTGTTGGAATATTTTTCAAGCCAATTCTGATATTTCTGATTCAAATGTTTAGGCGCTAGCTGTATTGCGTAGCTAATGCGTTGGAGTTGTATTAAAGTTGGATTGTGTTTATACGTGTTTTAAAGTTAGAATACGGCCCTTAGTCGTAGTCTTTTGTGAATGTGTTTAGTGTCCCGCGTGTGAGCTCTATCTTCCCCCAGCTCGGCCTTCTGCCTCGCATGCCAGCACTACCGGCGCCTCTTGAGTGGCGTTCGAGCCTTCTGCCTTTGCTTTGGGGTTCTTTGGATCCTGTTGGAAGGCTGAGGGAAGTTGATGCTCAAAAACAATGTCGTAGAATAAAGAAATAATACATATGTTGTATTCTACTCGTAATACTTAAGTATAGTTTGTTTTGCACAACAAATACATATATTTGGTATGGAATAAATATATCGACAAACTCATCAAATCAATCAACGCCTTTACTCTTCATCGATCTCCAGCCTAATTTGTTTATACTTAAAAATATACGTAGATACGCATTGGAAATGGCAGATATTCTCGCCCAGTCACACCGGTTCGCCACGGCAATAACCGGTACAATGCGGCGCACTAACGACTCACGACACGGCTCGCCGCTGCAACTACTGAGTAAATACAGTAGGTCTATTCCATATACGAAGAAAAAAAATTGTTCCAATTAATAACCTGATATCTAAAAGACGGGAATATCAAACTCTACTAATTTAACTTATAGGCGTTTCAGGCGACTACAAGGCGGGCTCATTCTTTGCCCAAATACTGAGTCTGGCGTTGCAAAGGGGCAACTCTGCCAACATCCTTGGGACTATGCCGGAGGCTGGTAAATTTGGAGAAGTCTTTTATATCTAGTTTATTGTGTGTATAGGTTTAGTTTATGTATAAGTTTACTTGTAATCTGGTTTTGTAATTTGACTTTTTATAGTTTTAAAAATGTAAGTTTTAATGAGTATAAAAAGATTTAGTCTCAGAAACTTTATAAAGCCAAACTTCAAGTACCCTGTAGTTATTTTTGGAAGGTTAATAGAGCTGCAATTGTACTTTAACATACTCGCATGTTACTCGCGAAACACGATTTGCCAATTTTTCAGATAGGGTTAGATAGGGTGAAACCATGAGTATGAATAATTTATAGTTGGTTACAATTAATATTAACTACATATACGTAAGTATAGTTGAAAGTCTAGTGATTGAGTGACATTTTCATTATGTATCCCTTCGTTATGTTTTATAATTAACCAATTTCTCTTACAAGAGGCTAGAATTCTTACTATTCAAGAGATTCTTAGAATGTTTACACCAATACGTACCAACGATATTTTTCGTAGACAAACTTGTATGCGTTAATATGTATATGTGAAAAAAACTTAAAGACTTCGAATTTTCTTTATAATTAATACTAAATTCGAGTAGGTGCACAGACGTTTCTTCCAGAACGGACCAGAAGCACCTCAAAAATTAAGGATAAGCGGACCTACTGTCCCGTACTTTTTGCGAGGCAATGCCCGTGCCGGGTGCCGGATACCCAGCCAACGCTCGGTAATAAAACCACGCATTCCACTTGCAAGTCACGGACTAGATTACCTACCGCGAGACGACAACCTTCCGACATCGACATAACCAGCCGATCTATCGCTACAGCTCTAGTACGGGTGATAAAGTTACGTTTGAATTTAAGGATCTTTGTAAACATTTGAGTTTCAGTGCTTATTTTATTTCTAACATATTTTTTTATTGAGTGGGAAAATAGACAGGATATACAAATACATACTTAACTATTCGGTTTTATATAACTAACTTAGGCTTCGTTTCCACCAGAGATGAGTGCGAGTAATGTGTTTTTGAAAACCAATAGAATCACTTCATTTGTTTATGCTCGCACAACGCAGCTCTAGGATTGGTTCTTAACAAACACATTACTTGCAACGCATCCTCGCTCATCTCTGGTGGAAACACAGCTTTATACTACTTATACCTAGGGTAGTGGCACCAAAAGTTGACTGCCCCCCAAAAGATGAACGAAACGTCTTAAAATCTAAATAATTAAATCGTGAATTATGTTACGCGCTTAAGAGTATTTTTCCGTAACGCGGCAACACTGCGCCGGCATTGTCATTTAAACTGCCAGACAGTTGCGCCGCGCGTGTGGCCGTGATCGCTCGTCGCATCTGGGCTTCGCGCCAAAATCGCCGTTTATATGAAAATCTTAATAAGGTAAGCGCTTTAAAATATAAGCTTTTAATTGCGTAGAAAATAGAATACTAGACCTACTGACATGGTTTTGGTCATTTTAGATTCTAGACTAATATCTCTTTCATTCACGTTACTAAAATTTGCGTTTTTATTATTATTTAATGATATATTTGCTGGTCAAGTTATGGTTCCAATATTGTGTGTAATTTCCAATAGATGACCGGCGGTCAACTTCTGGGCATGGGCTACTTTTTTCAAATGCTTGTATAAATTCTGATATAAACGATAGACAAACCATATATATTTTAATCTGATTGCTGTCTGGTACACTATTTTTTGACCAAAAGTTGAACGGCACTTTCTTTCCCTAGCACCTTGATTTTAGGGTTTTATTTAGTATGAAAACGTGTTTGTTCAACTTATGTTTCTATACATAAAAGATGAACTAAGAGAATTTCCTAGTTCATCTTTTGGGTTGGATTCCAATAAATGACTTTGGCTTCAAATTAGTTGGTTCATTTTGTCAGTATCGTGTCCAAAACTTGAACTAACAAAATTTATTAGTTCATGTTTTGGCAAGCAGTTCTAATGTGAACAATTTTAATGGCTAAAATAACTTATTAAAACTATTGCTTTATTAATATCTTATATTTGTAAATAAATGTTTAAATACTGCTAACCCATTTTTTATAGTTAATGTGTGAGTAAATTAAATCTGGGGCAAAGTTGGACTATTACCAGTGTGGAGCAAAGTTAATCTGTCAACCGTCTAACTTTGCCCCAGATTTATTTTTGTTTTAAGTTGTCGTGAGGTATAAGATACAAAATAAAATGAAATTATTTTATTTAAGTTATGTTGAGCAAGTCGGTATCTAAGTTTGAAATATTTATAATAAATAAATAAATATTTAGCCACTTCATTGCCATATAACAAAGTAGTGTTTATGTGGTCCGTATATATTTATTTGATAAACCGTTTAATTTAACACAATAAATTACAAATTCGTAATAGTCTGATGGTCATATTAATAATCCCTTCTCTTTTTTTGGGTATTTTTGTTTAGCATGCATAATTTATTTGGGGCAAAGTTAGACTGTTCTTAACAAATGCATTTTGGCCCAAAACTAGTTCATCTATTGGAGTCAAGTCGTTCATAAATTGGACACCGATTCATATTTTTTTACTAGTTCATCTTTTGGATCAAAACGTTCATAATTAGGGCACTTTGTTCATCTTCTGGGCAAAACGGCCTATCCCGGCACATAATCATTTTTATAAAAATAATGTATGGTCATAGGAGGGTTTGGAATAGCTTGTTTTAAACGGGATTATATGCAGAGTCATATAAAAAAATTTAACTATATGAAAATTGGTTGTAACTGACATACAAAAAATACCAAAGTTGGTGTAGTCGCTTAATCGTTCATCTATTGGTGACCTTACCCTACTTACAATCCAGATACACATTTAAGAAAAGCTGTAAATTATCTTAAGATAATTTTATACTTTTAGGTACAATTAACCTGACGCTGAAGACGACATAGCAAAGATAACTGGCCCAATATGGAGAAAAACAGCAATGGACAGGACGAAGTGGAAAGGTTTAGAGGCGGCCTATGTCGAAAGACTAGCTGTGAAAAGGAAAAGACGAAAACCGGTTGCCGATCAAATTATTTATTTAAGGATAGGAAATAGATATAAAATAGTAAAACGAACATACAAAGATAATCAAAGTAATCATGTTGTGAATATTGTACGTTTACACAGCAATAAAGGCTTATTTTATTTTATTTATTAACCTGACGCTCATAGACCCTTTTCAACGATAGCACCTATCAACGTCGGGAGTTTCAAACAAACGCAAAGTTAAATCAAAATACAACGAAACAAATTTAAGCCTAATTAACTTCCGTACAATAACTCATATTAACCTTTGAGCGCAGCATCAAAGAGACAAAGTGCCGGAGCCCACCGCGACACGGCGCGCCTTCGCCCCAGTAAAACGGAGAGCCTTTAATAACTGACGCAGACTTGAAATACATTAATATTATTAGCATATTTTGTAAAAGGTACGCAATCTGCGTGGTACATGTACTGATGAAAAGACAACAAGGTGTCGTAAAAAAGGAAGGGTTTCCAAAACCAGGCATGCCATCGTGGAAGAGGACTTCGCACACCTATGCGATTGACAGACTTGACGAACTAGATTAGACGTTAATTAAATACTTAGTTCATTTGAATAACACGATATTGATTTTTAAATTGTTTTAACGGTGATGGTTAATGAAAAACAATTGTCTATGCTTCATATGATGTTTTCAATACACTCGGATAAAACAATGCTACAAGCTATGTGGCGTAACACTCGTCAGCGCTCGTAACCGAGCATAGCGGTTGCCTCGTTTGTAAGAAAGCGACTACGAAGAGAGAACCCACTTAGCGATTTCCTGGCATTCAATGTGTTAATAACTGATACACTGGTATAGATAATAAAGATCTTAAGGTCCTTTGTGTATGAATTGACATCCGTCCCACTGAAGAGCCTAAATACCTACGTGCACAACTTCTTTGAACCGACCTGATTCTGCACGTCCTAGCAAATTAGAGCGGACAAAGAAAAATATGTCCTATCAATAAGTGGCGGTGGAGCTGGCAAATTGAATTGAACAGAGCACACAAGTCCGCTAACGAGCCGGTGTTTACCCAAGTGGACACTAATTGGCTTAGCCGGCGGTCGCCGCCGCGGACGCCGAACAACAATACCGGACCACTGAAACTTGTGCAAATAATGGATAAGACGATTCACCGAAAATTATGGTCATTAGGTTGCTCTAGCTACTTTTATATTGGTTACGGAAATATTTAATTTTTTTGTTAGGTACAGTTTAGAATACTTTATACTCCTTGTTTGAGTTATACAGATTTATCGTAATCTTTCATAATGTGAATCAGTTGACTATTAATTAGACAGTAACTGCATATTAAGTACAGAAATTTAGTTGTATATTGAAAATGCTAAAAAATTTAATCAATCATTATCATTACTCTTACGTGATTGCAACGAGACTAACGATAATGTATTATTTATTTCGTTTCGGTCAATATACTACCTATTATTTGATTCGTCCTTAATTTGAATTTCAATAGGTACTGTAAGTACCTACTACCTACACATGCTTACCTGCCTCTGTTCTTTGAAATTTCACGTTTTGTTTATTTTAATACACGTTCACTGTTAGACATGTATGCCGGTGTACAAAAGCACATTACAAGATTTACATGAATGCCTAAAGGTCCAACACGAGTATTGGTAAGTATCCGCATTGTGAAACTGTACAGCGAGTATAACATATGCCGCATCCATAATTTACACCAACCACCACTTAGTACTTCAACATAAGGTCGATTTGGTGTAGGGTGACTTCTGAATGAAGATGCAATTACTGCGAATAGGTGTATACTATGACCGAATCACCGTGTTGTTCCACGTACAAATTTCGTGTTTACTTTAAACTTGCAGTTTTTAAACACATTGTTACTTATTATTTTTTAACTGCGATTACCACTAAATCTAAAATTAAAAAAAATATTAAATGAAAAATGATTTTTTTAGATTTCCAATATCATTTAAAAACAGCTACTTACAAAGTCACTTAACAAATCAGAAACCTACACATTTCCATACTAAAGTGTCCTTGTGAAAGATGCACGACTCACAATTAATTTATATAATATTATTTTAAAGGCACACACACGCTCTAATGATGTCAAATGGAAATTAATCATGACAAAAAATCGTAATAATTTAGACACCGCCGCAAGCTCAGGCTTATTATATATTTTCTCGAGAAAACGAAAAAAGGAAGGCAGGTATCATTACGTTTAAATAAACAGATGATGGTTTAAACCGTGGAAATGGGCTCAAAGAAAATAAATTGCGTTGTTTAACGTTTTCTACACAAAAATATAAGTATGCACTTCAAAAGAAATTGGCGTGGAAGTTATCCACGGTGGCAAAATATCAATAAGTCTTTCTGTTTGTTTCATAATTCCGGAACGAAATGAAAGAAAATAAAATATTAGCTACTTTGTAGAAAATAAGGTATAGAATGTTTTATATTATAGACAGAACGTTGTGTTGAGTTAGTTATTTGCAAAGTGTTAATACGGGCCGGCGGTGGGAGAGCGGGCTGTGTCGACAGCTGAGTGGCTTGTATCTTATGTCGGATTTGCATATAAATTGTGTCTTCCGACACGACACACGGAGATGCCATACGTCTATGATGTCCCGCCGTCTGATAGATGTTACTCTCCAACTAACTACTAACAGCTACTGATTAAGCTAACCCGCTTCAGTGAAATGCAATTTCTAGACTCTCTTTAAACTCAATTTTGAATACTATCTCCGGGGGTATGCATTTATCATAGAAAACAAAGTTTGTGACAACAAAACAGTTTTAATTAGATAGCTTGTTAAAATTTTCAATTCATAATTACAATTTGTGTAAGCGTATTGCGATACAAAATAGTTCCCTAAATTGAAAAGGAAGTTTCGTTAATAAATCTCAGTTTGTATAACGAGTTCCCAGATCGTTAGTGTATAATGTTTTATAATGTATAATAATGAAATAAATTTATTTTCAGTCAGTCGTGCAGTAATTATTTTTCAAAACCCATACCCTATCCACTGCCATTAAAATGAGGGTAGCATTGTCAAGCAGCTATCAATCTGTATTAATAAACATATACAGCTGCATAAATTTAATAACTGCAATGAATCCCTGTTTCACCGTTACTAAGCAAAATTAACGGTTAAATTAGTCTTCATCAGCTAGCCGAACGCGGCGCGGCAATAAAACGATGAAAAGAAGCTAATTTTTCAGCAAATCATCTCCGGCCCCATAAAGACATCAATATTCATTTTGTGGCACGCCTCTGGAACAACACCTTTCCCAACAACCATAACATGATTCCTTTGAAGGGAACTATACCTTATTATACAATACAGGGGCCGGTTGGGACTCGGATAACTTCATTCATTTAGATAATTGACTTGTTTTCGTAGGTACATCACGATAGGTAATATTTCAGTTTTCAGCTTTGTCAGTCCCGCCAGAAAATTGTAATAATTTGTTTCGTAAAGTGAATAAATAGAATGGATGTATGTTGCACTCGTAGTACCAAATGAGCACAAGTGAAAAAAATGGTACATTTGTGAACCCGCCTATCAAGCGTGGCGCGTATGGCAACCCCCCCTTTATAAAGGGGAAGCCTATGTTCAGCGGTGGACGTGTTATGGCTGAAATGATGATGATGATGATTAAGTGATGTTCGGTGGATAACTCACTAGGGTCACAAGGAGAAGGACAGATATCATCTTTGGCTAATATTTTCATGTTGCTAAGTACACTTAACGCTTTCACGACCAGGAACCCGCTAGGCGGGCTCTCCGTTCGTAGGCGCTTTCCGCTACAAAACGGGAAAACGCTAGGATCGGATACGAGCGTAGCGTGTAGCGAAGTGTGGTACGGAAAGTGAGTACGTTGAAGCTAGTCATTAGTATTCCTGAATGCTTCAGTCGATTGAAAGCGCATATTGTTTGGGGGCGTTCGCATTTTCATCGAAAGGCCGATATACGCCAAGCCGAAACAAACCGGTTTGTAGCGTATTGACTGCCCACTGTTTGTGATTATCAAATCACTATGCAGTTACCGTTCGAAGCTATTAATATTCCGGTTCCCCTAGCTGAATAATTTGGGGGTGACTCCGTCCAGTGGCCAGGCCACTTCGAGCGCCCACCCACTTACTTCATTAACATATAAATTGTGTCTCACATATCGAAAAGAAAACTGTTACGGGCTAGTGGACACCAAAGCACTAGTTATATTAAAATTTGAATGTGATCTTTTCATTTTATACCTATTCAAAGTAAATGAAAATATTGATGGTAATATACATTACCCGTTGATTTTAGCTTGTAAATAAGTACATATAATGTTTTCATTGGAATGTAGTTGAAACAAAATTGAGATTAACGTGTTTTGTGGCCTATTTTACAAATGAATTAAGATAAAATAAGTATGATGCCTAACCCAAAGCAGAATCTATTGAAAATAAATAGGTAAGTAATTATTATCTTTATAATACGACAAACTGTAAGTAAGATACTTAATAAATAATAAGAGATAATAAATAGTACATTACGTACCTAGGGCGGTAAAATAAAGAACGGCTCAGATCGCGGGCATTTGTGGCCCGAGCCGAAGGTAAGGGCCATAAGCAAGTGATCTGAGGCCTTCTTTATTACTGCCCGTGGTGCGTACACAATTTTACGTCTTCTCCTGGGTGTGAAGCGAGAGTTGCCGCTGCGCCCGTGGGCGGCAAATCTCACTTACCGCCCAGAGTGACGTAAACATATATAAAACAATAATATCAACCCTTAATTTATCAGTACTTTAAGCACCTCTTTTTTGTGGTAGTAAACAAAGCAGATAGGTATACGGCAGTGGCGGGTGGCGGCGCGTCCATAGAACACGATTCCCGTCGGTTTGCCTAAGTTTCAGACGCCTGAGTAGTTTTCCTACAGCACATGACGAAATTTTAAGCCAAATTCAGCACCGGCTTGCCTAAGAAAATGTTCACCTACATACCACATTTTTTACTATAAATCCTTAGTAAAGTTGCACAAAGAACTTAATGCTGCCACGTTTGAAGGTACATTAGGCACTTTTTTCCGACGCAAGAAGCTCTGAACTGGAGTACGTGGCCGGCGGAAGAGCGGCGGCAAGGCAGCCAAGGCAGCGCACGTCGCGCGGCGGGCAGCGCGTTATTACGGACGGCACCAAATTGCTATATCCGCAGCCTGCCGCCGCTACTGCCTGCCAGATACAGCCAATTTCATCATTATGTCCATTTTGCCCAATAGATTGACCTTAGCATGATTAAAAGGTATTGGATTATGCAAGGCAATCAACACATTGAATTTGGGGTGTATTTTCACTAGTGGCATGAAAATATTTTGCCTCGGTTTTTAGGCTTCCGTAATAATATTTTAAGAAATAATCACCTCAAAAGTCAAAAATTGTATTTATTTATTTATGACTATAAGGTACTTTTAAACATACTAACCGCAAAAGGCTGACCGATTTCTTGTTTTCTTATATTATAGTATGTTAAATCTTACAAATTCTAGTGAATCTTTGGAACTGCGGAAATTAAGTAACTTATAATTTCACAAGTAAGTGCATTAGAGTATTTTCGATTTAGTCCCGAATAGCGGAGAATCGATACAACAGAGTTAACAGGCCCAGTCACTTTAGGCCTGGATTCACGAGATACATTATGTAAAATAAAATTCGAATCGTATCAGTGGCGGCGCGTCCATAGAAAACGATTCCTATCGGCTTGCCTAATTCTCAAGCACGTGAGCAGTTCTTTTACAGCTTAAGAAAATTTTTGACCCACCGCCACTGGAGCGTATAGAAAATAATTTTGAAATAGCCACCTTCAGGGCACGGCCGCGAGGAGCACGAGAGTCAGGAGGCCAGCAGGCGCGGCGCCGGCAACTGTTTGCAGACCTCGGCTTCGGCGCACTGTGGCTCGCACTGTCCACAGAAACTAACAAGCCACTCGTGTTTATTTTACCGCAATGAATTTCTCTGCAACATTTTCTTCGTTTTTTAATTTTGAATAAGTTCGAGTACAATTCACCGTGGCGCGCCCCCGGCAATCTCCAAATTGCCTCTTTATGTGCAGATGTTCCGACCCTCGGTATTCCGTCTTTTGAATGTCGTTTTGTTGTTAAATAATGTGCTCTTTTATTGTAATTGGGGCTTTAAAAATTTACTTTTTTTCTAAATCAGTGACTGTTATGGTTGTGACAATGAACCAGTTATTTTGAGGGGAAATCATGCCGATGATTTATAACTCATGGAAAGAAAATGAGGATATAACTATATCAGCTTATACAGACACCGTTGACTTCTTTTGATAGTAGGTATGCAATGCTAGAAAAAGTCCCTTAACTCGTGGTTATTATTATTTATCGTGTGGCTACACGTCACTGGATATAGAGAGGCATTTCTTCGTGGTGGTCCATAGGAATGCAAAGTACCTATACCTCAATTAAACTAGGGGGAGAGAACATTTATACCTATGCCATTGGATTATGAGCATTTCAAATGAAAATCAACAAACAAAAATAGTCAGTGGATGTTGACACACTACACGGTAAGTAGTAGTAGGTACTTAAATAAGCATTCAGCTTAAATGTTTACTTTGCTTGTCTTTTTTCATAATAAGTACTTAATTATATTTGTTCATAAAAGTAAAATTCATATTCAATTACATGTACTTAATGTGGAGCAACTCACAAAACGTTGTTTTGGGATTTTTTCAGTTCTGTCTGGCACCCTAATTAATTATTGCTTTAACATGAGAATTACAAAAGTATGTACTTTCATTGTATATTTCATTGAGTAAGTAAATATCTATACAGACTGAAGCTAATAGTAATAAACAACGTGTGTGAAATATACCTTATTATTATACCTGTGCTGTGATACTCGTTGTCTTTAAGGCACCCCATACACTTGAGCTGAATTCAGATATTCATAGACAATACCTACACAGATAGAAAAAATCTCTTCAACCAAAGAAACCTATTTGAATCAAGAGATATCCAGTTTCCCATATAAGGAAAAAATAAAATTCTTTATTTTAAGATATAAAATGTTTCAAAGTTTATTACTTAACCTAATAAATTCAATACTTTATCCGAGATATAAAAATCTTCTTTTTAAAATAGCTTAATATTCTCACGAAGAGCGTTTGAATTTTGTTTTTGTATTGTATTTTTTTTTTAATTGAACTTTATGTGTCTTAGTGCAATACATAAAGAACTTAAGCCAAGAAACTTTGTTTCTTGGATGAAGACTCATAGTTTAAATTGAGAATTGAATTTCTCCACGGAAACAAGAAAACGCATTAGTTCAAGAGCGTGTGTTACTTGATGTAAAATTTGATATTTTCACACCAAGATCTAAAATTTCTTGGCGTATGAAATCGATTACTTGAAACAAACAATAACATTTTCTAAGGCGGTTATCACACTGGCGCGGATCCGCATGCGGCACCGGTGCGCGAGCGAGATAGCGCTCTGCATGTGTATAGCGCTATCTCGCTCGCACACCGGCGCCGCATGCGGATCCGTCGTCAGTGTGATAATCGCCTTAGTGTCTCAGTGCACTACTTAAAAAGCTAGTAGCAGAAACTGTGTTTCTCGGGACTAATCCCAAGAAAGGAAGTTTAACTAAAAGTAGATAATACAAATATAAATTATGATTATTTATATACTCACAATTTATAATCGTATTAACTAGAGCTGAGATTGCTATTGTGAATCTCAAATAAGCCCGGGTAAAGCGCCGAGGGTCATGAAGTTACGTCGAACAAACGTTCGCGCGTTCTAACCTACACGCAGAGACATCTATTGATGCGCAGGGTAACTAACGTCCAAAACTTGAATGTTTCAAAGCAAAAATTATGTGCTTCTTCTTTGGAATAGCTGTGGCTCTTGATTGTAGGTTGAAAACATCAAAGCAAAAATTAATCTCTCTTGCCTAAAAACTTAAAAATCTCAAATCAAACTTTTGGCGCTACTTCTTTGAATTAGCTTTGGCTCTTAGCTGTAGATTGAAAACATCAAACCAAGAACTAATCGCTTTTGACGTAAACACATAAAACTCTTAAAGGAAAATTTTGGTGCTTTTTTGCCGTAAATAATTATTATCTTAACTCAAATCATTACTATTCGCTTTAAAAATGGGTAAAGCTAAAGCCGAATAATTTTAATTCTTCTTTTAAAAATCATGATATTTTTAACTCAAGGCATGTTTATTGGTCTAAGGTATTTATTACTCTCTTTAAGAAACCGCGTGCAAGAGAGTTTTGCGTTTTGAATTAAGATATTATTTCTATCTGTGTATAAGACGGAAATACTTAAATTTGTCTATGGTTGCGGAAATTTGTCTATGGCCTCACAATAATATTCATCTTAAATGTTACTGCTCTTTATTGGATTTCATCAATGATTTCATAAAGAAAAAAAATGAAACACATCCAGTGCTTCTTTTGTAAAATGAATTACAAAATTGCCCCGCTCACTGCTGGAAGTCCCGCAGATTAAATTTCACTAAAGATCGCAATTACACGTTTTACAAGATTCGAACTCATTTATTTCCCCCAAAAAATAACGTAAAGCAAATTAATTCCTCAGCATTATACTTCTTTCAAGATCTGAATAAACTTGAGCGAGATTTCATGAAAAATAGGCGGCCAAGAGCCTGCGGCAAACGCCAAATTACGTCTTTATTTACAAGTATTTTCTGCTCTCCAGACAGTGGCAATATTACTTATATTTAGCGCAAGAATAATAACAATCTTTTGCGTATGACATTTCACAATTTTATTCACTTAGTTTTTGGTAGTATTAAGAAATCAACAGTTGTCGCACAAAGAAAAAACGACAACTGCACTTCCCATATCCTCAAAGTACAGTCGACCAAGAAACTGGTCTACCAGTTTTGACAAAAGTTTCTGCGAAATCTAACGATCGCTAAGGTTGACATTTACAACGGAGTTTAAAACATGCACGACCTTGTTGTCTCATAACGTTCAAACGAACCTCAACCGTAGGGAGGTAATCCACATTTTTGTGCGACTGTACTGAAGATTTAGGTACCTACTTGGAGGAATAAATTTACAGGATACAAATATTGTTTTTTTACTATAAGTAATTGCTATAATATAGGTATTGAAACAACAATAATCTGCACGTAAGATATATATTTTACTGCTTACATAGTCTTCTATTTTTCGTCAGCTCACAAGCTTAATCGTAGTCTAGAATAAGAAATATAACTGAAAAAGAAAAAAGTGATTAGTATTACTGATGTTTCGATGAAGTAAAATATTGTGAGAAAACCTAATCCAAATAAGACCAAGTTTCCTCTTTAGGTTGCAACCTTAAATCAATTAAAACGTCAGATGGCAAATGCTTCCGTAAAAACTATTGCCTACGCCAATTCAGGGGATTAGGTTGCCAAGCATTCCCCAGGCTCAATTGAGCCGCGGCAAGAACGCTAATAGGATGATGATGTAGTACTTACTGATGTACTTATGAAAATCAAATATATATATATTTATCAAGCATGAACTCGTTGTCAAAATGAGATTTAACAAATATTTAATGAGCCAGTCCAATATCGTAAATTGGAATATTTAAAAAATGTTCATGAAGGGAATCATATTACTTAGAATTCAAAAGCCCATTTTTTCAAAGACTCTTACTCACAACTTGATATCTCTTTTTACTTAAAATGTAAGTGCTTACTTGTAGATCACAGGACTTGAAAGTCACCGATTAAGGTATTTGAAGGTAAAGAAGTATGTGTGTATGTACACGTAACATCCACACAGAAAACTACACGTAATATTTTAGACCTAATGGCTGAAAGTTATCAATTCCCAAATTGATATGTTTGTAAGTATCACTACGAATTACTAGTAAAATTTATGTACTATCGGGTTCAGAACTGCATGGGCAATTTATCAATGAGTTAATTCATACATTGGTAATGCAATTCTGAACCCGATGGTTTTCCATTAGATATTAATTTTTAATTATATGATATTTATTTTTCAATGAACTGCTTTATTTTTTAAGAAGATTAATTCTTGTTATTATAAAAATGCAATACTGTGGCCTTTAGTCAAAAGGGGTAGTTATAATGTGGCTCAGCAAAAAAGGGCACAAGTCCTATGAACTATACGGCACTTGAATCCTTTTCGCTGAGCCAATTGGACTTAAATACCCCATTTCATTAGAGTCACAGTATAGTACTATTGAAAACTTACATCTGGATCCTTCGAATAAGAACATTTGTGAACGTCAAATGCTCTTTGGCACTTATCTTTATCTGGTGTATCTGAAAATATTTTTTTATATAAATATTTTTGACTATGTAAAACTTGTATATCAGCGAAATAATAATTTAATTAATTTGTATTAATATAAGTAATTTCTGACCTAGATGTTTGCAAGCAAATATCATCTTGGTAACTCTTTCGGAGTACTGTTCGGGAATCAGGCTCACCATCATTTCATAGTCCACCACATCATTTTCATCGACCTGCCAAATAAAGTCAAGAATAATATTCATCATTTATAAATAAGTGTTTTATATTGAAGGTGCTCGTAATAAAATATCTATGGGCTTAATTTAGCAAGTTCTGCTTGCGCAACATTCAAACATATCATTCCTATTTTTAAATTTACGATTTAATCAAATTAGGTACCTACTAGTTTATAAAAACCTATACCATTTTGGAGAAAAACAAACAAAACAACTCACGAGACTCGCTTCTTCCATCAGGCAAAACATATAGCACTTCAATTTGGTGTCCTCCTTAAATATGCCGTTTTCGCAATTCGCTATATCCTCTGGGGGCAAGTAAGAATAAAGACTCTTTAATGTACTCAAACGCGAGATATGTTTTTCAAAACAGTAGAAGTGAAAGGAAGTAGAGGTGACGAGATTATCTGTGACAAAAAAAGTTAAGGGTTGAAAGTAGGTATCTCCATATTAGCAAGTAGTCTAGTTATAATTATTTCATATGACTTTAGATTGGAGATCATAAAATGTAATTTTATTTAATACCCGTCTTTCTGCCAACATTAAACACTACAAACTACTAGGAATACGATATCAAGAATATTAAATTTTGTTTTTTACGTCACAGAGATATATAAGTATTAATGTGTTCGTGTTCGTACAAACGAAATGTTGGCTGTAAAAAAATTAGAAAATAAATAAATTAGAAAAATGTCTTTCATCTATTGTTTCAGTTAGTGCATTTTCACACAGTTCCCGCAAAAACAAACATTTAGCTCTTACAAACTAATGGCCGACTTAAGAAAAGAGTCCTTTACAAAAGCCATTAGACGAACCTAGAATAGGGTTGCCGCTTATTTTTGCTTTCAGCAAATGTGAACTGAACTTTAACGTAATTACTTATCTACACTGAACTTCAATCAATGAACAATATCTTTTTAATAAGTGTTTGTTTTATGATTGTTTTTTACAACCATCATACTTTACAATAAAATTTATTGAATATAACGGACATAAAATTACTCAGGTAGATAACACAAAGTTCCTGGAACTGTTTCTGGACAGCAATATGAATTGGAGATGCCAAATTGATAATGTATGTAAAAGGTTAAGCAGTTCCTCTTATGCACTACGTAAGCTAAACAAAATTTCGAACCAGTCAGTTGTGCTAACGGCTTATCATGCCTTCGTTTCCTCAACTCTCCGCTATGGCATAATTTTTTGGGGCAATTCATCCGATTGGAATTCGGCTTTCATAGCTCAGAAAGATTGCGTTAGAGCTGTGTGTAATCTGCCACGGTTTGCACCCTGTAAGTCGCACTTCCTCAATTTAAAAATATTAACTCTCCCCTGTTTGTACATTTTTGAATTAGCTGTTTTTGTAAAATCCCACCCGAATTTGTTTCGAAGTTTTTCGAGAGAACGTCTGCAATACCTGATCCGTGCCCATCCATCAAGCACCGCTCTTTTATCAAACAGTGTTCTTGGTATGGGTCCTAGAATTTATAATAAATTACCTGAAGACCTGAGGAAAATCTGTGACATTAGTAAATTTAAAAAAGCACTCAAGGAACACTTGACCAAAAAGGCTTATTACTCCAATGACGAATTTCTTGCCGACAATCCACTTTATTAATTTTAATACCTAATATCAAATCTGACATACTGTAAAAATTTCGCTCTATGACAATTGTTTTTTATTATATTTCAATCCTAATGACTCATAAATAATAATAGTAATAATGTGTAAAACCTATGACATATTAATTCCTTGTTTTTGTTATGTTATTAATACCTAGTAAATTTGTGAACTATTCTATGAACTAGTGACTCTTTTATGTATGAAATTTTTAAATGTTGCATGTGTGCATAATTTCAAAATTAACTTCGTATGCCCTTTAGGCACGACATAGTGATACGAACCCTGTTTTTTTCCACCTACTGCAATGTAATGTTGTATAACCTGTGTTCGACGAATAAATCATTTGTATTTGTATTTGTACAAGTTTACATGCAGGTATACACCGTGTTTATGTTTTATTTCCTTACATACATTCCTGAGCTTACATTAAGTATATTTCTCAAAAACACCGGTGTTCTAATTAGCTCCAGTTTTGAGATAATCTATAGTTAATTTTTATCTTTCTGATTGCGTAAATCTACATTTAATTATTTTTGTACTACACTTTTGTACTAGACACCGCAATAAAGGATACAGTTGTGTGTTACGTCAATAAAACAAGTTTCCTGTGTATCTCGGAGTATTGTTATGTTCGTTACATTGACCTGTCATAATTTTCAATTATTTGGGTGATTTAATCATAACACCCGAATACCCTAGTTACATTAGTGACAGATATATTAATTATTATAAGAATATTTTTTATGATTTTAAAAACGAATTATGCTAATTCGTTTCCGTAATCATACCTAACCATATGCTGAAATTAAAGGAAATCAAAAAACACGGTGTATAAAAGTGACAGCCTATCTAAGAGCTTCTTAGAGCTATGGTGTTAGGTTTAGCGGGCTGGATGGTTGACGTCACTCGCATGCGAGCGTAGAACAAAGGTAAGTGGAAATACAATTTTCTTTTGCGAACTCACCCTCGGCGACCCCGGTCTTGCCGACGCACTCGTTGTGAACGTGTTGTATTATTTCTTTGATTTCATCACTGAACACCTGAAATAGTTTTCACACTTTTAATGTTTCATCTTAGATTCTTTCACATCTAATATCTACATAGCTAGAAAGTGGCGACTAATACCCGAAGTGAATAGCTATTTTATCATGAAGTTAAACTTTGATTACATTTCGTGGAATATATATCTTAGCTTTAGAAGTAGGTACCCATAAATGGCTTATAATTTTAATATTTTAATATTTTTTATATTATGGGATAATCTTACAGAAATCAACGTAGTTCCACAGTAAGCTCAATAAGGCTTGTATTGTGGGTACTAGGCGACGATATATATAATAAATAGATTAGATAAGTACTGTAATACGTAATAGAAAACATCCATAACTCATGAACAAATGTGTGAGTGTACGGACAAATGGACCACTTTGTCGATATGGAGTTACTAGTACTTTTTAAAACTACGCAATATGCACTATCTATTAGCGAAGGAAAAAAGTGTCCTTATAAATCGACAAAGTGGTCCCTTGCACTAAACACGTCCACAAATATCCGTGATAAACACACAAATAAATGCCCTGACCAGGATTCGAACCTGGGACCTTCTGCTTCATAGGCAGGGTCACTACCGACCAGGGTAGGAGGCGGTAAATTTTTTTACTTTATTTGCGCCATTAAGTACTTATGCAAAAACAATACACTCTTTTTTGGGCAGTCGTGTAAAATAGAAAACGTTACGTATGTTGTCAAAATAAAGAAAGAAAACTATTTATTCACAGCAGGTGCTTACTCTTACAATCTTTGACATCAACACGTATACGTCATATAAGAGTGATAAAAAATTGACAAATCGTGTAGTGCCTATTCTTTATTATTCACTCCCTACTACGTGCTCCGTATCTACATGTCTTTGCTTTGTGAATAACGTCTCAGAGCAAAAAAGATGTTAATAAAAATGAGCTAACATCTCAGAGAAAATTATTAAGTTGTAATTCCATAGGGACTAACCCAATGCGCATCAACTTGTATCATAATCTTTAATATTTAAAATGGGGCGAATTCATCTCCATTGCCACAAGGCGGGTATTTGTCACTTGTTTTATTTAACTGCTGTTATTATTAATATTATAAACAGGGATCTTAACCGGTATTTTTTTAAACCGAAATAATGTGATATATTTAATTATTTTATGGGCTTCATATAATAATAAGCGTTGGTAGCCTGACGGTAATGACGTCTGACTTTCAATCCGAAGGTCCCGGGTTCAAACCCCGGCTCGTACCAATGAGTTTTTCGGAACTTATGTACGAAATATAATTTGATATTTACCAATCGCTATACGGTGAAGGAAAACATCGTGAGGAAACCTGCATACATCCGCGGAGAAATTCAAAGGTGTATGTGAAGTTCCCAACCCGCTTTGGGCCAGCGTGGGGACTATAGCCTGATCCCTCTCGTGCATGAGAGGAGGCCTGTGCCCAGCAGTGGGACGTATAGAGGCTAACATATTATTATTTATGGGCTTCATATAGAACTCAATATTGATTTTAGGTATGGCCTTGGTGTTAAATTAGATTGCTTCGTTAAAAAAGAAATATGACGAAACGAGAACGAAATTAACCGGTATTTTAGTATGGAGCAAAGAACGGTTCCCGATCCCTGATTAATGCATTTTGCAAGCTCAGCAAAGTGAAATGCCATTTAAAGACCGACACGGAGTACCTAATAGACCGGTGCGATATTTTTTTGTACCTAATATCAATTTAATTACTGAAGTACCTGCCTATATACGTAGCTAAAAATTTAAAACACATTTAAATATTTTAAAAAATGTTTCTCGATAATTCAAGAAAAGAGCTATGCTGCTATGCTGACAATAAAAACTGATTTCAGTTTGAAATCAATGAGCATGCATGTTTAGTTTACATTGCCAGTGGCAGTCAGTAACGTGTGATATTGGAACTTCTCCCGTCGCTGCATTACGTATGCTCAGAGGGCGACATTGAGCAATAGTGTCGAGCGGCCCGCGCCGCCCCATCCGTCAACCCTTGTATCTAATTCACAAAACCTGTCTCTATTCTAACATCGTCTCCTGAACCATTTAACCTCCAAATCAGTACACGATGAGATCACGTTTGCACTGGTGTTTCAAAGCGATACGCTCTGTAAGTTTTGTAAATGACAACCCTTACCTCGCAACGTTCAGCTCATAAACTAACTCGAAAAATGTGACGCGACTTCGCTAATGCGATAAGTCTACTTGTTTTGAGAACAGCATTTACGGTGAGGATGAAGTAAAGTAAATGTGAACCTCTGACAAGATGTGACATGCGTGTGCATGACAACTGGGAAATATCATGATATTCATGATGCTGTGGAAAATATAAGAAAATGATTGGCATAAAAATTTTTTTTTTTTTAAATTAAGAACTCGCCTCCAAATAACGTAGTCACTAGTAGTCACTGAAAAACACAACTATTCCACGCCTCCATGGCACGCACTGCGATTTTATTAGCATAATTAGGTATAGCATGTAATGATGCAGATCAGTGCTACCGTTGTTAGTTAAAATAGCAAATACTCACCGGAGTTTCCTTCCCACCGTAAGCCAGAGCTACCAGCGCGCAGAGCACCGGCAGCGAGCTGGACATGGCTCCCGATGCCAGAGGGCCCTTTAGGCCAGTGAGAGCAAATGGCACGCGCTGCGCTTTTATTGACACGATTATGCCGCGTAATGGTGTCGGGTCTTAACTAGATGACTGTTAGAAAAATTAAGAGCCAGGCGTCATAATCACTCGTAGCACATTTGATTTAAAAATCTTCGAACTAAAAAACAACATGATGGTTTTGGCCATGAGATTTGTAAATATGCCAGGAATTAGAAAACATCTGCTTCAACTGGAAACAACGACAATAAATAAATTTTCTGAAAAAAAAAAGGATGTTTGAATAGAATGATTGCCAAGATTTGCCGGAGAAAAGGGAAAAAATGCACATTAGGAAGCATTTCAAATTGCGTTACTCACAAATGTAGGTACCTACGTAATATTTATGGTATTCGTTCAGTCGATTGCTCATGAATCTCTATATCAGATTTCATTTCCTGCGCAAAAAACCACTCAGAGGGTTTCAAACAATAAGTACAAACTGTATCTAGGTACAACATACGTATATACTTACTCAATCTTTTTCGATAATAAGTTTCTGGGGTCAAACAAAAAACATTTTAGTCATTATTAAACCAACAAAATTTGTGTTTAATAGAGTGATTCTTGTTATACCTAGGTACTTACTTTTAAGAAGTAAACATAAACATGAATACCTACACGTAGATACTTATATAAAGACAAGAAAAAAAAATTAATCGTTCTTATATAATATGTTCCCAAATGTATTAAAATGTTGTGTCACACCTTTCAGCCGGTCCCTCACCCTAGCAAACTGCACCTATTTTGTCAACGTTTTATCGCAGTTTTACTCCAGAATACGCACCAAGTTCACACAACAAGTAGTAGTTACAGACAGACGGCAATTAACACGTTACATTAGCGACGTAGTCTTGTCACTGCAAGGTGTAATCAGCGGGCGGAACTTCTGCATGAATAAGCAGGTGATGCGGACTGCTCGTCTAATGCTAATTAAACCTGGTTAGCTTTTTGATATTGTGAGCGTTGGGAGGTTTTTATAAGCGCATACTTTTTAAAACATGATCGATCCACGATCGTACCTGCTGTTATAAACCAATCACCCGCCGGGGCCGCCGGAGACGCCCGGCCTTTCTGGCAGCAGCGTTGAATATGGCATACCCTACAAAAGAGATGTACCAGAGTACCTATATAGAATCAAAATGGTATAGAAAAAAATATATCGGATAGCCTATTTTGTACCTACACTCATAGAAAAAGATTGTAAGTACCTAAAACAATAGTGACATACATAGAATTAAGCTTTTCAGTCTCTTAATCGTGTCCTACTCGACTGAAATAGTATTCATTACGTCATGGTTCTAATACTATCAGCATATACCTACAATTCGAAAACAACCTAAGTAAAATATTTTGAACAGATATTAAAAATATTGAAGCAATTTTTGTAAACATCGATAAAACGAATTAGATAAGTAATTAATAAAATCTTGTATAGCATAAAATAACAAAAAAACGTAGGTACTTAATCTCTCCAATTTGTATTATTCGGCGATATCAGTTTAAAAAAATCCTACTCCCTTCATAAAATAAGTATCATCTAAGTCTGCGTTGAAAAACTAAATTTTATTTAATGACTACTTTTAATTTAGTACTAATTAAATAAAATTCAATGCAAGTTAAAGACAATTTCCGAAAACATTCACAACGACCCCAATCCTGTACTGTACACAAGGATATGATAGGACAGATTATTTAAGTCACTTCCCGGGCAATTTTACACCACAATCATTAACGTTTGACGCTGAACAATGGGAAGACGCTTACGTGTTTTTAGCGGGCGACTCTTTTGTGTTCAACACAATAATAATGTCATAATTTGGCGAGTAGGAGGCGCGGGCGCGGCCTAAGCCCGGCGGTATCGGGCTTAATTATTATTAATGGCTACAAGACAGCCTGTAAAATCACGCTCCGCTTATGCTACACTATAATGATTAAATATGATGTCGAAGTAAACGCTTCCAATTTTCGTGAATGATGGGGGGAGTCGTTGCGCATTTTTTATAGGACACACAGAACAACGGGTAAACTAAAAATAGGAGGAAGATGAAGGCACAACTATGGATACCTAGGTACTACAGAACCATCAGAACTATATGTACAGTCGCCATCAAATACATCGGAGCTGCCAAGGTGGTCACAAATATTTGAACCATGGCTCTATTGTCAAGGTGATACAGTGCATGTTCAGATAATTTTGAGTACCTTGGCCGCTCCGATATATTTGATGGCGATTATACAGTCGACGACAAAGATATATTTACACTTTTTCACCTTACGCCCTTGTAATAAGGTCCAAAAGTGTAAACATATCTTTGACGTCGACTGTACACTGTACACAGATTCAAAGTTGAATAGACAAATTATGAATGACTTCTATTAATTCATACTTAATGTCAACCTAGCTGTCATTTTGTTATTCGGATATATATGACTAGGTGCACCTTCTGTGATGTCCAAATCACAATATCCTACAGCATGCTACAGCTAAATCCGTAGAATAGTGAAATATGTATACCGCTGACTACTGTGACTACCTACCAAAATTTAATCTCGTACCTATCCATGAAATTATATTTAAAGTGAATCGAATTTAACTTAATAGCCTCTAGCACTCGCCCTAAAATTGACATGTCTATACGAACGCTAGTTCAATTACAATAAGCTTATCACCTCATGCATTGTGCCGGTATTTTGGTAAACACGAAAAACCCATTAGAGTTGTTTGCGATGCGTGGGCATTGTTATCCCAAATGCTTACCATGGTACATCTCTCAGCGAACCAATTTATGTTCGTTCTCAGACTAAACATAGCTCTTATGGAGCTCTAAGTCACGGTTATGCTGGTTTACGTAAACAATTGACTTTGTAAGCAAAGGGGAAATGCTGCCAGCGCAGCGCCAGCGTCAGTGACCGTGCTAAGCCGATTTGTTACCGTGTTGCCTGCAATAGCATTATGCTCTCGCGTGGGCCGGGATCAGCACAGATGCACCTTTATAGTATTTTAACGTGAGCCGTTAGCTGGGCTGTGAAACTGACCTCACTTCAAAAAGTCAACACTGGGTTCTAGAGGGAGACGGCTAGTGGGAACTTAAAGTAATTAATAGAGATATTTATTTACTTCTACTTCCGCGTAATATTATTACCAATTATTTTTTACCTCGTACCAATTATTTTTTAGTCTGACTCTCACTCGGGGACCCTACTCAAGACGACACACGCAGACATTTAAAACTGCGTAGCATCTTAGCAATCCTAATGACGATGGACATGAAAGTCGCATCATTATAACGTTTTAATTTGTATGAAGGATAATTAATTTAAAGATAGAGTGGATGCGGCATGCAAGAGAAGAGCTTTAGGCGACGTCATTAAGGTTTGGGTGCGGGTAGCGCAATCAAAGCGCAGAACCCGCCCCTAACGACGAGTGCTCTCGATAAAAATTAAAAACACGTGCAAGCCCAGTCTGAGGAAACTTTTAATGAGTACACGGCTCTCACCACCAACCGGGCTGTCATTCCTATCACTTGTACTGGATAACCAGTTTAATTGTGACCTTAAGCGTTATAATGCTATAAGTTAGAGCTTCTGCATGAGGTGTGAAATTGACTTACAGAGCTTATACCACACTCACTCACAATACTTGTCGCACAATATAGACAAGATAACGTCACCAAAATTTTAGTGTCCTAGTAAGTAGTTGGCCTTTTTTACATTCTTTCACAATCCAACTACTTAACTTACAGAATGCAAGGGCAAGAAGTAGAATCATATGTTCAATTCGCCGAAGAAAAATGTAAAAATCAGAGTTCAATCTTTCCGTTACGAGTATAAGATAGCAGTTGTCTAATTATAGTCACACATAATCACTAGTCAAAGATCATGCTTCTCCTAGTTTGGTTAAGGCGACTGCTCGGTAAGTGGTAAAAACAGGGTCAGAACCGGCGCCCCTTGCCCGCGCCCTGTCTGTTTGGCAAGAGCTTCAGGGTTTGCATTTTGTGTTACGTTTTGCATGTTTTTGTAGCGTAATTTGTGGCAGTAGTTTGCTGGATAACTAAATTAGCTCTCGTGTGAGACGGGGTGACAAGAAAATAAAATCAGTTTTTTTGGTACCTAGCAGTGTCAATAGAGGATTTTACCAAAACATAATCAACGCGTCATATCTATAGATAGCTTCATAAAATTAGATGCAGAATGTACATGCATCAATTGGTAGAAATGGACAAAAAGGGATACTTACATCTAAATATATGAGGTACATTTTATACCGGGAAGCCATCATGCGGACCGGAAAAGCTATTCATTCATCAAAAATACATCAAATATAGTGCGACATGTTTGTATAGTCGCCAACAGATATATTGGAGCGGCCAAGGTGGACACAAATATCTGAACAACGCCCTTATTGTCAAGGCGATAAGTGCATGTTAAGATATTTTTGAGTACCGTGACCGCTCTGACTATCTAATGGCGACTGTACACAACTACCTCACCTACACTCAGGTAACATAATGTTTAATATTAATGATACGGATATAATAACTAACTGTAGCCATTTTTATGTTTCATTCCTACTAATATTTTACGCATAAAATTCCACAAGTATTTCCGTTTAAAAATAACTGACTACAAAAATAATTTCAGCAGGATACACTATTAAAATGATCTGTCGACGCGGACGAAATCTATTGGCAAGATGCTTTTTCCATTTTATTCATATTGATGCTTTTTCAGGCAACATAAAAAATCCATTAGATCTGTGCATCGGCCGCGGCATCAGCGAGAGAACGGGCGACGACGCAGCGGCTGCGAGCGCGGCAGTTGACCGTGCGTAAGCGGCTTTATTGCTTTCCTATTAACACCAGCATATTCACAAAACATCCTATTTCGTCTGTGATCCCATCCCCAATATAAGTTGACCCGAAATCCCATAACAAAATAGTCCACGCGTCCCGCGAAATAGTCCACGCGTTGTGAACAGCCTAACGTGCGCGCATAGTGATACCCCTGATTAATTTCACAGAATGCACTCCAAATTAAATTAATTTCACTACTGATCGACGCAGTATTATGACAAGTACTTATTAGCTAAAATCCCTGTCAGTTGCGACTAAACGATAGGGTATCTGCCACCTACCGTAGTCGTAACGATTTCTCGTAAGTAGTTCTTACAAAGATTAGGTTAATGGTTAATAATAAAGAACTCCTCCACCTTTAACAATTCAGCTATATAGGTATATTAAAAAAAGTCCTAACTACCTATACAGTGCTGAGTAATGTCTTTTTATTACAACCTTTTTTTTCATTACACATTCCCAGCGGGTTTTAAAATTAGGTAATCTTTTCCATCCCATTGTTCTTAACGGATTAAGTCTTATTTAACAAAGAACTCCAA
This sequence comes from Pammene fasciana, assembly GCA_911728535.1. Taxonomy (NCBI): domain Eukaryota; kingdom Metazoa; phylum Arthropoda; class Insecta; order Lepidoptera; family Tortricidae; genus Pammene; species Pammene fasciana. The sequence goes on along the minus strand of OU452276.1, from coordinate 11,030,180 downwards.
TTTGTCCGAAAGAGAAAAAGCTTTTCATTTCTGTAGAGCCATAAAGCAGATGCTATTTTAAATCGCAATAACGCTCCTTCTCATTGTGCAGTCGGCTAAAAGTAGAAATAAATCGTGAGAATCTTTGCAAAACAATAGTTGGAAATGGTGTACGAGAGAAAAAGCCGGATGCAAATGCCATTCATATTAATTAGCAAGCGAGACGGGCTTTTACGAAATTAGACCCGTGATTTCAGTGGAGATTTATTATGGTGTTTGAAATGGTTTTCGGGGCAAAGGTAGCCATTTAGAGACAGGCAAATTGGTATTGTCAGAGTGGCTTTTCAATTGAATTGACTGGGGTTGTTTGTTGATGGCGGATGAATCAGAGGTGTAGCGCCCAATTTATGGCTTACATGATCGGTATGGAAGTCACAATGGTAGGTTATTGACTACACTGTGGTGTGATTGAAGATTTGACTACGCGCATTTCATTTGTTATGGTTACACCATTCAATAGTAAGAAAAACTACAAAGATACAACAATAGGTACTACACTGCAATTTGATACACAGTAAGTAATGCAGAGACTTGCACTTACTGCATAATCGCTATGCATCAAGGTGAAGGCGCACACTAGACTAGGTAATTAAATATTTAATTACATAGGAACCTGAATGAGTTTGTTCATGCATGGAGAATAAGTGTAAAATGAAAACTGCACGTCCCCCTTTTATTATATGGTTGCAGTTTAAGTGATTCGTAGTAAAATTTCTGGCAAAAGTACTCGCTCCTTCACTACTACTGTAGGCTGCGGGTTTCTAGAAACCCAAGCCTTTCTTAAGTACCTAGGTGCTTAAGAAAAAAATCAGATGTTGTCTACGACCTAAAGGTCGCTGTAGACCACCACATCCGAGACTAGAAATTACGTTGCGTACTTCTTATTTATTCTAATCTAAACACGTACTTTATTTTTTTTTGTAAATGTGCAATGTCTCGCTCATTGGGAATAAATTTTCTACTAAATATGCAGCTACTTCTAATCTTCAAAATTATATAAAATATCTAGATGAAGAACAACATCGTAATTTGGAAGAACAATTTAAGTAGGTAAAAACCAAAAGTTATAGGTCAGCCACGTCAACTAATTAAGTTGGTGGAAAAAGAGAAAAAAAATTAAATCAATTAAAAATTATTTTCTTTTATTTTTGGCAAGCAGCGATAAGTACCTACCGATATAACATATTTTACTTGGAAACGTAAAAAGTAAAATTTCATATTTTGGAATCCGTTGCATACCTTTACATAAATATTTTAGGTATTATCAACTTGTGTATAGGAAAAAGCCACCTAGGCCTCCGGTGCCCAGGTCTGGGATCAAAACAGCGTCAAGCGTGAGCACGGGAGACCTAGGTCATTTTTCGTTTGTATATGACAGCTATGTAAATAAGTTTATAATTTCGATAGTATCTAGTGAGATACTTAAAGCAACAAATCGAAATATTGTTTTAAATAAGTTGATCTGCTCTTTAGTTGTAGGTAGGGATTATTTAAAAAAAGATTCCATAAATAGTTCTACCCTACCTACTTATATGCCTTTTTAGAGAAAATTTACAAGATTTATAGGTACATAAATATTACAGTATTAAAAAAAATTACGGGTAAGTTTTTTTAATCAATCTCACTAACGACACTTTTGTTCTAAATTAATTTAATCATAACTAAATTTGGGAAGGTACTTAATGCTAATGACGTCTTGGGCACAACCATAATTACATAGTGATTCTAAAACTAAATAAAATATTACAAAACGCAATTACAACAGCAAATTAATGATTACCTAATACAACAGAATAAGCAATAATCCTACTAGCCGATTTAGATAAGTAATATAATCGACACAGATATGGTATAAGTGGTATAACAGTAACAGTCCTCCAGTACAGTCGACGCCAAAGATAATATGTTTACACTTTTGCACCTCACTCTATTGGCTATGTGCGAAGTGCATGGTGGGGGTAACGTAAACGATCGCAGCGCACAATGTAACAAGAAATTGGGCTCTTGTCAATATCACATTTCAAAATATTTGACATCACCCGTAGGGTCAACTGTCAAAATAGTGAATCAGCAAGTGACATTTCATATAAGCAAGGAGTATATGCCATTAATAAAAAAGAAAAAAACCATTTTACCCCCTGCTCAAGAGATGGCGCCACACTCATGCACACAGCCAATTGTAATAACTAGTAAGGTGCAAAAAGTGTTAGCCTATTTTTGACGTCGACTGTACCGTCGTTAATTCATTACATAAAGATGTTATTTACCTTCATTGTTAGTTTAGTGAAAACTAATTTCCGTATACTAATATTCTGTCATGTGTCAAATGTTTTTTTTTTTTTCTAGAAATGCAAGTGTCAGTCAGCCATGTTTGCTTACATTATTTTACTTTTCTATTGACCTTTGCTTCAGTTGAAAACTTGGTGTTGCATAGTAGAAAAATAGGGACTTTATATGACTAACGGTTTTTCTTATAACACTGTCATATTATACGTATCGAGTGCAAGTATCTGATATGAATAAATTTGTTTCCCTTTTTCTTTTTAATAAATACCCATTTACAAGTCGAGAGTGCTGTATTATAAAATTGATATTTCTACAAATCGATGGACTTTCTACTGAAAAACTATGTTTGTGCTAACAAGTGACCACAATGTTATGGTTATTTGAAGACTGTATCAGCGCAGAGAGCATATTGAGCAAAATCAGAAAAATAGTCGTATACATACACAGTCAAAATTTCCAATAGCTTAGTTTTACTAAAATAAAAATAGTTAATTTTTTTTAAAGGTCAGTTGCCAATTGCGTACATTGAAATCTTAACATATCGTTTATATTATTTACTATTTATAAATAGGTACCTAAATTATACAATAACACTAAACTGTGATATTTAAATGCTGCCATTCGTAGATATAATATAAATGTGTAAAGAAAGCCTCTACAATACACGGAAAGCCTAAAACGTTATGAAATCTAGAGGAACTGGTTAATACGCGTACTTAGAGATAATAATACAATATTTATATTATATTAGGATTATACTTTAAAAAGTAATGGATAACCAAAAACAAGTAATACTTCAATAGCCTTATTATGTTTCGTAGTTAAAATACCAAATTTTTAAAGTTACGTAGGTTCTTATGTTATTGTGCGCCTTAAGTAACCACACAATCACACAACTATATGTATCATGTTTCGTTTGTTAATTGCACTAGAATTACCTACTTATGTACGTACCTAAATAGGTAAATATTTTACATTTTCGTTTCGTTATCATGATTATTATAATAATGTATCAAAGAGATCATTTATTACACTCGTTGAAATTACGTTAGTATCAGTAGTAAAGTAAATAATAAAAAAGTGTTGTACAGTCGCCATCAAATATTCGGAGCGGCCAAATACTACGAATTGAACTGGTGGACCATAGTTGCATTACTGGATTATAAAAGGTGTAACAAATATGCTATTCTAATAATGAAAAAAAAAATTTTCTTGCAAAAAAATTGGTTTTGTATGGAGGGCTTGGCCACCTAAGACAACCTGCCACATTTTTTCGCGTCAAGAATGTTTTTTTTCCCAATTTTTCTTAGACGCAATACGATACCAATTATGCCCTTAAACGAATCACCAGTATTTGTGTTACACCCTGTAGTTGGAGTTTTACGGTAGTATTATACCCGTACCTTCTTTTTATTTCCTGGCGACAATTTAACGATGGGTTTACTTTTTTAACCTTTTGAACGCTTTCTCTCTCGCATCAAAATGTGTCATACACGCCAACATCTCAACTAGTGAGAAACTAATTTAAACCTTATCTGTCAACAGTAAAATTGCTTTGACAGCGTCTGCCATAGCCACTTTAGTGGTTGTTGGCGTGCTAGGCACGACAGTACTCGACCACTTTAAAGGCTCTTGGCGTTCAAAAGGTTAAAAACAGTCATGTACATCCGCAAATAAAATTATTATAAAAACTTACCTAGCACAACCACTACAAATTGTTTAATGTGGGTGAGTACTTATGCAACCTGAAATCTTCAAATAAAAAATGTTAAAATCGATTACAAATTATTCGTAAAAACAAGGCATATGGTGTTAATAAAATAAATGCAGTAAATGCTCGATACCAGTTTGAGACAAAAATTTCATCACAATAATTAGGCGCAGACTACTACTTGAGTTGAGCCATAAAATTTAGCATTGGCACGTAACTACTTTGTCGACTGACCTATTACTTAGATACGATATATTAAATTAAAATCATTTATTTCAGACAGCTATAGACGGATATACAAATATTAATACATTTACAAATTAAAATAATAAAGAACTAAGATTTTTACTCATAAACAAAGATGCGACGATCCATCCGGTTTTTAACTGTCATGTTACATATTATATATCTATGAAAATAATCATCACAAGACCAACGGCACGCCACAATCTCGATAGAGTAGGTAACGAACGTGACTATAGTTCAAAATCTGTAAGAATGAACATTTGACACTTGAGTCTTGACGTAATTAGTGATGAGGCTAAGACGTATCGTTTGTCAAATTTAGCGATTATTAATTAATCGTTCGAAGCGATTTTACTGCAACCGATTTTTTCTTGTTATATGCCTATACAGGGTGGAAGGATAAGCCGGGCCCTGGAGGGAAACTACCTTAAAACGTTGAGATAGCTCAATTAACTGAAAGGAAACATTCTTTTATTTTTAAAAGGATACATATCTGCAATTACAAATTTTCGAGAAAATGTACAATTCACAAAAAAACTACTCATTTTGTAATTTTTGTCACAAAGAATTTTTTTGACAATATATGACAAACGATCCTATTTCCAACAAGAATACAAACTTCTTAATACCAACCAAATTTACGGCACAAGAGAAGCCATAAATAATGAAAAAAGAAAAATCATACAATTTTAGTATCGAAAAAAGGGACAATTAGAAAAAAATCTGTGAATGCAGTTTTACTTTTTAGGAAAAATAAAGGAATGTTTCCTTTAAGTGTATTGAGCTATCTCAACGTTTTAAGGTAGTTTCCCTCCAGGGCCCGACTTATCTTTCCTCCCTGTATATTCTCAAATTAATAATTGTTATCTACTAATTATATATGACATAATAAAATTTCCATAATTAATACAATATGATAAGAAAGTTTTATGATGTTCCATTTTTAACATCGTACTTCACTTTATTTTCATTTAGTTTTTGTTTTTATTTATTATTATATATTAGGCAATATTGATTACATAATCGATTTTTATGGACTTACGGAAATGTTATATGAATCGGAACAGCAGACATGATCACAACACTAAATTTAAAGACAAAAAGACGTAGACCGTAACTGTTTGCATGCTAAATTGTTATTATAAAAAAATCAATAACTAAGATATGAAAAATGTAACATTCATTAAGCTATGTTTATAAAAAGTGAAATATCAGGTTTTCATACATGACAAGCTTTAATATCGTTATAGGATTTTGTTTATAATTTCAAAGTGTCTTGCGCGTTTACGTTCTACGGGTGTTGCGATGTGTCAAAAGTTCATTCTTACAGATTTTAACTATAATTTATTTATATGATAGATAGATAGATATACACTACTATTTATATTTCCTACTGCATAATAAATATAGCTTAAATAGTAGAGCTTGGTATTGAAAAAAATGTGCGTATCGAGATAAAGTTATGAATTTTTGACCATGGATATAGAGTGCCCCACGATAAATATTTTTAGTTTTGGAGGTGCGTAAAATGTTTGTACATTCACGTCAGAATCTGGGGTCCCGTGCAATATGTTAGTGCTCTCTGGTTATGACTGCCAAGGGGGGGGCATTTGAAAAAAGACCCACTTTTTTTTCTTTAGTGACCCCAAAAATTTCAGGCTGCGACTGCGCCTGTATAGCTCAGGACTATTAGGTTTTAAACATAAAATCCTTCATAACAAGCTGAAAATTTGCATACGAACTCATAATACTGAACATACTAACGTCCTAAAACTCCCCACTCCTCCGCCGCTTGCGTTCCTAGATACACACCCCCCCCCCAACCCCTCCCGTCACGCTCGCGCTTCAGCTAGCCTACTATGGTCGGGTTTTTATCGCCTGTCACCATAGCTGTCACGTTCTAACAAGTATGTAAGTGTGAAAGTGATGCATAGCGCGATAAGTGATAAAATGGCAACCATGGATGGCCTACAGGAATCGAGTAAACAACATGCGCCGCGCACGCAGTTCATTTGTATCAAGGCGAAAACATGAACTGGTGTCTTTGGCTACTGGATTACTCGGTGATGAAACCATAAATTGTATTTGAGCTCTGGAGATTGGCCAGGACTCTATGAAAAACGTTAATGGCAATTTTGAGGACATTAAACTTAAAAAAATGGACTAAGTCAAACTTTTATCTGCTATCTAACTGTACGCAATGCTCGTATGAAAGTGAATACACAACAAATTTTCCAACAGAATTATTGTGTGTAGATAATGAATAGCGATGACTCAGCACAAGTTCATATTTAAAAGCTTGCTTAAAACAGTCTTCAAGACTGTTTTAAATATGAACTTGCGCCGAAGCCCCCTGTCCATTTGATGATGTTTCATTGAGGATGACAAACAAGGTGGAGCTCGTAAAGAAATTTGAATCGTACTTCCCCTCATCCACCTCAATGTCGGACACGTCTCTTGGGGAATATCTTATACACATAATACCACTGGCCACCACGTCCAGCAACTTACGAAGACGTGTGTAATGCTTATGTGTCATATATTCAACGGAAATTCGGAATATCTTGCGTTACAATATGTGATGGTTACAGAGGAGACACAAGCACAATAATTGAAGAACAAACGCGCCGATCCGCAGGTAAATCGTGTGCAGACTTAAAAGTCGAATTCCACTTACTGATTGTGTCTGGGAAAAACGAATTTCTTTGTAATCCATAAAAATAAAACACATCTTATAAACTTAATGGTACAAAAGCTACGAGAAAACGAAATGGTCGTACACCAAGCTGAAGCAGACGCAGAGACACTGATCTCAGAAACTGTGATTGGTTTATGTTACGAGGATAATGCTCCAAAACTGAAGATGGTAAAACCTGGAGGTCAAAAAAGGGAGAGTAAATAATACATTGCAGAAATCCAAAAAAAATATAGGCCTTTCGAAAGATGTCGTAATACGTATTTGCACACGCTATGACAGGCTGTGATACGACATCAGCGTTTTTCAAAAAAGGTAATGTAAAAACCTTCCAGTGCCGATTGTCTCGGAAGCTCAGACAGCTCAAGAGGCCGCAGCTCAAACTAATAGCAGGAGCACTAACTGGTCATGCCCTCCTAAACAAACATCTTTTTACTCTAGGTGTCACTGACAGTCCCCTCTGCAGGGCTTGCATGGAAGAGGACGAGACAGCCGCCCACGTCATCATCACATATCCGGGGGTGACAGATTACCGGGCGAAACATCTTGGTTCGCCAAGGGCACTCCTGGAAATCGTCGGCAACATAAAGGGTCTACTAGGCTTCCTGGAGGAACTGGGATGGCACAAATGAGGCCACCCGGCACGCAAAGTAGGCGCAATATATAGACGTCGAGTTGCAGAAAACAGCCCGCGTTAACCTTAACCTTCCAGTGCTTAAAAAATGCAGAGTTACGAACAACAGTTTCCGTATTTAACGACACTCGAGCTGACAATGAGGACATTGCGAAAGCTGGAAAAGCATTTGTTTTGCAAATATATAATAAAGCTGACCTTAACATGGATTTAGATGAGCTAAAGTACTTTTTGTTTTGAGCTAAGGTACTTTTTGTTTAATCAGAAAGTTGCCAAGCAAACCATACAAGATAAACACTACAAGTGCAGCGATGGCTGGGAAACTGTCTTCCACCGTGTGAACAGGGTTGGCTAAGGCGTGGCCTAACACTTGTTCCAATCACCACAGGGCTTCCCCTGCGCCTGATAATTTACTGAATCTCGTCAGCTGTGGTTGTAAAAAGGGATGTGAACATTAGTGCGAGTGTAGAAAAGCAGGTTTGATGTGTCACCATTGTATTGGCCAATCGTGTGAAAATTCACTGGACTTAATACAAGATGATGATGTGATTTAAATAATGTTTTTTTTATCCTATCAAATAAATGTTTACTGATATATTTTACACTTTTGTTTACTATTTGAAGTTCCTTTAAGAAGATACGTTTGAATAAAAAATACAGTGTACATATAATTTGTTTATTATTTTTAACACCCTGTATATCTTATGATGCAAGAGGTGTAAGCTTGGGGAGTTTTGACTAGTTGTTACTTATCAAATACAGTGTCATTGTACCAAATTTCAGCTTGTTTTGAAGGATTTTATCTATTTGGTCAATTTTGGTCTAATAGTCCTGAGCTATGTAGGTATACCTGACAATTTTAGGCACAACACTAAATAATAAGCAATTCATACATTTTAAATTTAATATGAGCTGCTACAGAAGTTCACGTTCGTATTGATCTTCGATATTTAATACTGCGGAGCACACAGATACGCCACGATGCGATTATTTTTTTCACGTAGTTTTTGTATAGAAATGCCTATATATTGAAAAACTGCAATAAATATACTTCTTTATAATACTTGTTTTCATAAAATAAATGAAATTTATTATTTGTATGGCGTTGTACAATTTTTTTTCTAAGTGTTTTTCCTCTCCTCAATTTTTTTTAAATGCTTCCTAGCGTTTGTTCCAGCTTTTTGCTCTATTGAGCCAGGGGTCCGCTCGAAAATCTTAACTCAGGAATTGGCGTAGGCAGTAGTTTTTATGAAAGCGACTGCCACCTGACCTTCCAACCCAGATGGGAAACTAAGCCTTGTTGGGATTAGATCCAGTTTCCTCACGATGTATTCCTTCACCGAAAAGCGACTGACAAATATCAAATGATAATTCGTACATAAGTTTTATACGGAAGTGATACTACACAAACCCTAGCAGCCTTAACCAGAGAGTAGGTAAGTACTAACATATTGCATGGGACCCCTTTAGACACGAAGGTTCAACCATTTTACGGAAATTGTGAAAAATTCACAACTTTTGCACGACAGGCACAATTTTTTCACTATTGTACTGAGTGAAAACCATACTAAAATATTTCCAATTGCCCCCAGTGGTATCTGAATAAGACAATTATTGTGTCTCAGTTGTGCCTCGTGGTAACGGGTGGGAATTTCTGTCCCATTTGTTTCGAGGGATAACAGTTGGCGACAAAAAGCCAATAAATCAGCCCAAAAAACTTGGCCACAAGTGGAACACAAGTCTGAAATAAATAAATTAGAAATAGCTGGACAACCGACAAAAAATTACGTGACAATGTTATTAAGTAATGTCCTGACATCACAATTTAAATACCTATTAGTTTTTGGCTTCACATCTTTAGGATTTTAACTTCAGCATTTGATGTCTCATTCTTCTTTTACGACGGGTTTGTCACAAGCAAGGAGGCGGCAAAGGCATAGCGATGCGCTTGCACACCTCAAGAAGGAAGTTCTTAAGAATCGCAGGCAACGTTTGTTTTACCGGTGACCCATTTAGAGTTATAGTAGGGATGAAATAAGGATTGATGATTTTGGTGTCGTCTCCATACTTCTTCAGCAAGTCCGAGCCATGCTCGCTAGATGCACAGGTGTCGATGGGGTCTGGGTTTATGTTCATCTCTTTTGCGCACTAAAACAATACAGTTTATTAAAAAGAGAGAACTGGCTGGTGGACTTAAACAATTTTTAAAATGTACAACCGTGTATAGTACACTACCACTACCACAGATAACCTCAACCACTAGATAGATCATAAGTACAACTCGGGGTCACCACACATAGGTGCTCCCGTACTAATTTTGTATGAGAGCGCGACCGCTTATTTTAGTTGAGTTAAAGTTTTTGATCATAACTCATGTGAATTAAAAATATCCACAAAAATCTAGTTACAGGGGTGAACCTGGATTGTTATACTACTAATTGGTGTAGAATGCTATTGAGATGTGCTATTCAAATCGTAGAAATTTACGAATAAAATTGCGCTTATGTGTGGTGACCTCGTGCTCCCTGTACAAGCTTAATGATGAGGTGTCTGTGTAGTCTGTGACCACTACTTAACGGTCACAGTAAATAATATATATGTTGTTTTTTCAATCCTTAGACATACTGTGCGAGGCGATTGAGTAGGCCATAAAAAACAACTTTTACTTTGAACATTGGGACCAACTCCGAAATTGCAAGAAAATTTAGGGCAGTTTCACATATAGTCTGGTTGGCCAAAAGGTGCAGTAACAGTGGAAGTAATAACCTATACTCATCCCTTTTTTAGTAGCGAGGGTACTAGCGTAAGAAAGAGACAGTATGATTCTCTCTGCCTATGCTTGAAACAAAACAAACCCTGGTCAAACTATATTTTGGCCTATCGCTCCAATGTATGTCGACGTTTTTTATGGGGATCTAGTTTTTTTTTCGGGAGTTAGTCTCTTAGAAAAAGATTTTCAGTATGCTTTATCTTATTACTATTATTAAGGTATTATTGTAATTTTCATTCAATAACAGGAATAAAGCCATACAAATAATAATAATAGCGGGCTTCTATCACAGCATTGTTCTGACAAGTATATCGCTATATGAAAATCACGAAACAAATCACACGAAAAACATGAAACATCCTTGTAACATTGTCGTTAAGATTGTCACATGCATAATTGTACCTGCGACAGTTAGGGTAATTACCGAATAATGTGTATATAATAATAATATTTAAGTGTTTTAAATTGCTCACCCTTGAGAGAGCTTCATCAGGGTCACTATTATCCAGGATCATACATTCTGTAAACTTCACTGCCATGGTCATGTTTCCTATAGCCTCAATAGAACAAGCGTGGATCTTGTTTGCATAGCACTCGGTTTCACCGTGTTGACAGTCAAAATAATACTTTCCATCTTTCTCTTCGGTCTGAAACATAATTTTAATTTTTTTAAATTTTGTCTTAGATTTTGGGTTGGGCGATTTTTCGACTCCCCATCCAATTCTCCAACGATGTCGTGAGATTATTATTAATATATATTTAATGAAAATACGTTATTCTGAGCCAGATTACTCAGATTAGGTGAGTAGGTACTTGGGTATGTTGGATTTATAACAAAAAACAAACAAACAATCAGATGTGTACAAAAATATGATAATTCACCCCTCTAACTCAAATTCTTCAGTATTTTTTGCAACAAAATTACATTATAATATTATGTAATATTTTTCAAGACATCCCCCAGCGCTCACCCCTCTCTCCCGAAAAGACCTTAAGTAGGTAGTTACCTTACGTAAATAATGGATGCCACAAAATATATTTCGACTATTTTGTTTATACTAGCAAATCTTCTTCTGTACAGAAGGAAATTAATAGCTAATTCTCAATAAAGAATGACTGGCATACTATTGCATTTATAAATAGCCCTTATATATTTTTTTTTGCTTGAATATGTTACATCACATGTAGCCAAACACATGCAAATTTAAAAAACAAATTAATTTGTTCAACCATGAGTATGGTAGACTTTTGTATGACCAAAACATCCATAATATTCTAACAACTTTGCAAACTAAAGAAATAAATAAAATAACGGTACATATTTCTCTGCAGCAATTGTCATTATGAATGTGACCATGAAAGCTAAAAAATCTGTCTGTGTAATAAAATGTAAATATTTGCCAGTTTTAGTTGCAATAAAAACTTCCACCATTATTAATTGAAAAAGGACCTAATAGAAACTGTTTAAATGGAGACAAATATATGGCCAGCATCTACTTAATGTACATTCACATTAAGAAAAATTTTCAAAACAGCCGTTTGTGAATTCGCTTTAGCCGTTCATATATCTGGACACCATGTAACGAAAATACATACAAAAATTAAAATAAAATACTTACAGTTGCTTTTCCATACGGAATTAGAACTATATCTAGGAACTCTGACAGTTTCTCTGTGACGGGCCGGAGGTGTTTCGTGAAGAAATGCCTGGAGTCCGGACACAGTGCTTCATAGTAAACCCGCACCTTTACCTTATCCTGTTTATGTATATTAAACTTGTCATCCTCCAATTCCACTATTCCAGGCTGAAACAAAATAACACAAAAAATTTTTTATTTGTTTTCAAATAAATTTTCACCACAAACTTATAGTGCCAATTAGATCTGTGTATTGGGTTTGCATACTTAGTATGTATGTCTCCATTTTGGGAGATTCCATATATTCATGAAAAAGATGCAACACTAGTCTTCTGACAATATCCACCAAAAATACATAGAATAAAATAGACACCATTAAACAATTGGAACAGAAGTTTATAAAAGTTGCCATTAAAAAATGAACAATTAATTTATATTTATTATATAAGAACGGTTTACACCAATTACACTTATACACAGTTATATACAATATCAAAGAAACAGTAACATTTGTAACATCTTAATTCAACAACACACTCTTTACACATTCACACAGTAGGTGAGACATGAGCCTAGACCAGCAGTCAGTGTAAATGTCTGCTTGTAGGTCAGTACGCAGTCCATTAAGCGAGATGAGCATGTCGCATAGACGCTTGTGGTCAATAGGTATAATGTTAGTAAATTTGTAGATACACTCACATAGTGAAAATGGGCCTGATGCCTCAACTAATGCAATCCTTCATTGGTATACATATTTACTAGTTTTAGATAGAAGTTTCAACAAATGGTTTGTAATTTAGGTATTCATTAATAAAACAAAAATGAAACTGCATGGATGGCAGGATTATAACAACTGATTAAGTTAAGAACACAACACATGTCCTCCTTAAAAATATTACCGTCAGTACGAACTAAGAACAAAATAGAAAATAGACCTAGTTCAAAATCGTGTAGATAACAACACAACCATACTTACTTTGATAAATGATAACTCTTTGATAAGAACTTTTCACAATTCACTTACGTACCTGAGCCAGTTTCTCATCTTGTCCAGAATTTCCCGGAAACATACTAAACAGCTGCCACATTATTAAGGACAACAAAAAAACAACAATTAATTTGTATCGATTACACGAAAAAGGCATTTTCAAAAACTCTTTACAGATGTCCATAAAAGTGTTAAATTAAAAGTTGTGTCAAATAGAAACAACACGGATATATGAAAATGTAATAAATAAGTTATGTGGAAGTCCAGTTCTTTTGTTAAATGTAAGTCGTTCAACTTGTAAAATCACTAGAAAAATAAATAATCAGAAATCATTTTTGAGTTTTAATTTTATTCGGTCGCGGTCGGTCAGCGACCTAATTTGCGTTTTGCGGATTGTATTCCATTGCGTTTAGTAATTGTAAATCTTGACGTACAATAATAGTTCTTAATTATAAGGCAGTATGCTGCAAAATTGTACACGCATTTTTAAGCAATATCTTCAAATATAGCTTTATTAGCAGAGGAATACGTCACATTTGTTGACAGTGTTGACACGTCATTTTGACAGCTATATTTTTTTTATAGACGCAAACCTGAACGTGCATAATTTCAGTATGCAAGATTTTCGCAATATTGTAATAAAATATTTTTACTGCAGATGCAAACTTTGCTACTCAAAATGAGCAAAATTCATCCAATACACAAACCTTCCACACAAGCCTTATTAAGCTTACTGTCGGACTAGGTCGATTAGTGTAAGATAGTCCCATATGGACTATGGAGTCCAAGATGTCAAAATTAGCGCCGAACTTGGAATGGCCGATATCTCGAAATGGTTAAGAATGAACCTATTGACGCTTAACACTAGTAAAACTAAATTTATGTGCTTTAGTATCATCAGTTGTACGCAACCCACTGAGAATATGGACCTAAAAATACACGATTCTAAACCTTGTGATATGACTCATTGTGTCTGCCCATCTATTGAAAAAAATTTCGCAAACTAAGTACCTGGGAGTTCAATTAGATGAGCATTTAAATTGGTACTCACATATTGATCAGGTCGTCAATAGAATAAGAAAGCTGCTCTGGATATTTAGGACACTAAGACACGTTGTACCAAGGACAATAACAACAACACAAACAAAGTCTCGTAATATACTCAATGAAATATATACATCTCTGGCGCAGTCTGTCTTGGTGTACTGCATGACCGTTTGGGGAGGTGCAGCAAAAAGCCGTTTTATAGAATTAGAAAGAGCACAAAGGGCATTGATTAAAGTCATGTATTTTAAAAAGATTACATTTCCTACTGATCTACTGTACCAAATCAGTGGACTTTTGTCGGTTCGGAAATTATATATTTTACAAACAACATTAAAAAAGCACAAGATTCTGCCGTATAACCCGAACTATAAAAAAAAAAGACTAATTGCTAACATAGCTATGCTACCTAAAACTATTAGAACCAAATTTGCTAGCTCACAATATCAGATACAATCCTCACACCTCTATAATAAATTGAATAAATTACTGGACTTTCACTCAAAATCATATCATGAGTGTAAAAAACTACTAATAAAGTGGCTAAAAACAAAAACATACGATGAGATAGAGAATTTAATTCGTTAATCCTTCACACACACACATACACACACACACGCACGCACACACATATACACACACACACACACACACACACACACACACACACACACACACACACACACACACACGCGCGCACATGCACACACGCACATGCAAACACGCACACGCACAGATTACTTCTAAGATAGTTTTGTTATCAGAATAATAAGGCACTCTGTCTGTATTCAGAAAATGTATCATTAATAATCATTATACTTTAGTTCCTTAGTTTGTTAAGATTAGTTAGTTAAATAGCTTAATATAGCTTGTAATAGTTACTCTTCAATTATCTTAAGATATTTATACTTGTAAATAGTAGTAGTAGTAATAATGTAGCAGATACCTAAATGTTATTGTACTTACCTCAAGTTGCCTAAGGAAGAGCGGTGTCTCCCAACACAAGCATTTATTTTGCTTACAGGGAGCCTCCATCCCTTGGATCATGTTTTACGTGCTTTTGTTAAATAAATAATTTTGAATTTTGAATTTTTTTTTTGAATATTTTTTTTTAAATCTCAATTTAAAGATTTTAAAGATTTAAAGATTTTTATTGAACATAATAACTTAGGTACATATTAAAAAATGTTAAAAATTGTACAAAAAGTATGTTTCTGGCATTTTATCTCTCTAAATCGAGTCCTTAGACACGTTTCAAGATATTGCTTAACGTGTCTAACATATTATTGCAACATCTTTGCATAAGGCCCCGATTTATAAGTCGGCATAAGGAATGCGGAGCAAGCGATATTACGATGTTGTTCCGTCGTATAGCTACATCCCTTACATTGCCCTACGTTAGATCAGTAGGTATGCGAAGCTAAAGGCTTTGTGTAAAGTAGGTATTGCTGCCGATTATGAAATGCCATTAGCAAAGGCGATAACTATAGATACTCCCCCAAGGCAACTAAGCCCTGGCCTGGGGCCTAAATGGTCGCACACTGTGCGGTTTAAGAGGAATTTCCTCCCACGAACACTCCGGCTGTGAAATGAAGTCCCTGCCTAGGTTTTCTCAGAAGGCTTCAGTATGAGGTTCTTCAAAAAAAGGTGTATAGGTTTTTAAAGGGTTGCCAACACGCTTGTAAATCCTATTGAGTTACAGACGTCCATAGGCTACGGTAACTGCTTACCGTCAGGCAGGCCATATGCTTGTTTGTCACCTAAAAAAAGCTACATGTCGAACTGATGGGTGTACCTACTTTAAATCAAAAATAAAAGACGTAATTTCTCAATTTAATATAATAATATACATAAAACTACACGTCGCATTACTCAGTCAACTGCAAAGAGCCGAACTTTTCCACATCATAAAACCCAGCTTTCACTTGTCTGCCCCCAAAGAATCTGCCGTTCAGGTCAACAACAGCTTTGATAGCGCTCTCGATTCGTTTGAACTCTACGAATATTCGCACGGCCTCGTCGGCGGGCGCGTTCGGCAGCTCGAAGATGAGCACTTTGATGACGTCACCGTATTTGGTGTTGCATTCGTCTTTGACCTCGGGCTCGAGTTCCTCGTCCACGTCGCCGGGGCCAACCATGTTCTGTAAATATTAAGAAATACTCAACTCATTCAAAAATAGAGTAGACTCTCATTTTAAAACATTATAAAGTGCAAAAAAAAACACAAGTGCTGAGATATACACGCAACAGCTCTAGAGCTGCTAGTGTATTAAAAAAATTATAAATAATAAATCTTTATTTATCTTTTGGTGTTATTAACGCGTACCGTTTTGTTTTTGAATTTAGAACCTTCTTGATTTTTTTTGTTCTTGGTAACGACGTCTGGCACTCAGCAGGGTACAATTTTTTTAAATTAAAAATGGTGTTAATAACCATAGCATATAACTTAACTACATACTCAATGTTTTTATTCAATCCTGATAAAAGGTACTTACTCTTAGCAGTACAACTTTACTAGGCGACTTCATAATCTCTGTGATGGATGGTTCTTGCCTTGACATCTGTGGCGAATTAGATCCAGTGCCTGGAGAGTCTAAAAAGAAAAGTTAACTCAGTTAAGTAGATTGCTATTGATTGTCAATTGCAGGCGTAGGTCTTTCTTGGCCACATAGACATACCACCCATAGACCTGACACGGAAATAACAATAGTAACAATACCAAGATTGAACGGGATGGTCTTATTACACTTTCCATAGATATGACAGAGAAGGCGCTATTATCGTTGATCCTTATCATAGACCCACCCTTGTGATTATTGCTTACTTCCAAAAGGACCTAAGTACAATAGAAACGTTTATTACCCTCCACCGCTCTTTGAAAGGTAACAATGAAACCGACTAAATTAGGTAGGTTAGTTGCGGTATGCTATCAGCTACCTTGAAACATGTATTAAAATCAGTCGCGTTGCGTATGTTCTGTCCTTTAGGGTGTGTCGCGTATGCGGTCTCTAATCCTTGCTTTGAACTTGGCCATCTCTTCTATATGAAATCAAAGAACCTCCCCTCTGGATTCATATCTATCCGTTTTGAATACGCCATGGCGTTTAAATTTTAATCCGTCTAAATTTTACTACTACCATTCAATTTGTAATCGTATGTACTGTAAATTTGGTCCAAGTAACGTTGCCTGATAAAACAGAGTTTCGCTACCAAATAGTTGTCTAATCTCGTCGTCGTCAGTGTCATAACCATCATTGTCGCTTATGTCACTGTCAAGTAAACTTTTCAGGTTTCGACAACCTTTTTATAATATGCTGCTTTATATTGGCCAACATTATCATATTATTTATTCTGTGACATTATCTAAAGAGTGGAGCGTAAGCGAAGTATTACTTACAGACGTACGGATACAACGGAACTGTCAGCTGGCTACCTAGACGTGTTCCACGATATCTTTATAAAATTTCTTGGGGATGCAGCATAGATAAATAATATAATTTGAGTGTTCAAATATTACCAGATTGATCAAGGCGTTATGGAGCTTAGAAGGGGCGAAAAAATCATCATAAAGTGTCTTGTTATATTGGTCCACTCGTTTGCATGTAAATCACGAGTTCTCGGTTCGAAGCGGGCTACTAGTTAAAATAAGGTTTTTGTAAAAAAAAGGTAGGTATGAACTTTTGGCGCCGACTGTACTCTACTTTCAACAGTAAACTAACACGGAGACAATTCTAACGAACATATTAAACACGATAAGGTTTCGTTTTTGACTTGATGTAGTTCTTAACTTAGTCGTAAATTATTGTACCAAATGTTATGAATACCCGAAGTAATACAAGTGCAATACCAGCTTTGCAACGAAAAATCACGGATGTTTAACTTTTTATTAGGGCGTCTTTTATTTATGTAAAATAAGTAAATACAATTACTTCTTTAAATTATAGGATTGAAATTACCAACAAATAAATTATGTTAGCGTGTTTTTAATAAAAAAGGGAATATACCATTGTACAAACATTTTACTGCAGTGGCAACATTGTAGTAACTTTTTTGGCCTTGAATTACAGTTTCGAGTATAGGTATATTCAATTTCTCATAATAATGAATTTTCTCCTGTACAGTCAGCAGCAGAAGTAGCTAAGCGGGTAGGGTGTTCAAAATGATCTACACACGCTGTTATTCTCTTAATAATAAAGTCGTGTCCAGCTCACTTATTTTGAACACCCTACCCGCTTAAATAAATAAAAAAGACAAACAACAAATATGACCAAAGTGACGAATGAAGAATGGGTGACGAAAGCAGAATGGGACAAATATAAGAACTTGACAAAAAACGAATAGGACGCCCCGAGGGTATACCGATGTGCGAATGTTAGTTAAGAGCACAGAAAAACAAAAACTATAGAAGCATAACGTATGCGCGGCGCGTGTGGCAAAGGTAAGAGTTGCTACTAGTACTCAAACCCTGACCACAGATAGTAGTCAGTTAGCTACGGACGGCACGAGCGGTTAAGCGAGGCTGACGAGTATTGAATAATGTGGAAAAAATACAACGTAAAGGGTTGTGGCTCATATTACTTTTTAGATAAGATCATCTTTCAGATACTGTTGTGTTTGTTTTTGAGGTAGTGTGCGTTTTGGCGACACTGGTTCTGGCTAATCACGACGTAAGCCGCTTCTACTGTTTTTTCTGTTTTGTGGTTAAGAGCTCTTCCTCATATTTGAACACTATAAAATGCATACCTGAACCCGGCAGCGCGGGCATAGCGAACGCGGGCGGCGGCATGGCGGCGCCGCCATCTTTCTCGTGGATGATGCGGCCGCCCCTCTTGGACGTCTTCTCCACCTGCAGGGCCACGGACATGCCTTGCTCCTTCTTGCCGAGACCTTGCCCTTCCTGAAACATCATTAACATTTCGGTGAACTAACGACGGGGCTACTAAAGGCCGGTCGGAAACACAGCGAAAAATGAACATTGCCCTTTTTCTTTGTCTCTGTCGCACGCGCACTGTAATAGTGCCCTCACGCTCGCACAGTTACCTTGATCGCCGGCGGCAGAGATGTAATTGGCCCATATAAAAATGACACAGAAGGGTCTAACGAAAAATATAAAAACGTAAGCAGTTGGTTTTAGTCTAGCTCATGGCGATGTGATATAAATTCAATACATTTATATGTATAACCTGAACCGAGTAAATCGCAAAGGCAAAAAATTCCCTCCAGGGCTAAAGTACCTCGGCGTTACGGTACCTCAGTTACATCACCCGTAGAGATATGCCCTCTCAGTGGTTATTTATTTATCGTATGGCATAAACATGTTCTCTACTTAAATTTTTAAAATATTAGAGTCTAAAATATTAAGTGGTTATGAAGCCTAGTTATCATCACCTTAAACCCGTATTTAGCCATAATCTTCGCCGCGATGGAGCTGGCGCCGTAGCCGCCGAGCGAGAAGCCGGGCGAGGGCGCTATGGCGGCGGCGGCGGCGGGCGGCGGCGACGGCGTCTCCACCGTGAGGGACGGCGGCGGCGCTATGGCGGCGCCGGCGGCTCGCTTGGATATCTCCTCTGCTTCCTCTTCTTCGGGTTGCTGTTAGAATAAAAGATAATCATTGATATAACAAATAATTTTTCGATATAAAAACCATCTGAACTCGTTCATAAATTGAGTATGCAATTATGAACCAGATGGTACATAAAAATACAAAACCCCTTTTCTATGCTAAAATATTTTTGTTTACAATTTATATGTAGATCGTACTGTTGTGTTTTGGGGAGATAAAAACATCTCTTCTGTATGTAGATACGAGTCCAAGGGCAATCAATAACAGCTGTCACATTCTAACATGAATGTAAGTGCGAAAGTGACGCATGATACGATAGGCGATAAAATGGCAATCATGCTATCAATTTTGGTCATTAAGAAGTAATACATAAAGTATAACACTTGTCTTTTACGAAATAACCATACATATCCCACTGTAACTGCTTAGTTACTCGTTTTTTACATTTCAAAATTTATGGTAAAGTTCTAAAGTAAAAAGATAATTTCCTTTTGTCGGAAATTGGACTGACATTGATGACATCTTATTTAAAACATGAAATTTATTACCATAGGTATAAGAGTCTTTTCAGGAATGATGTCATCATCATCTCCAAATCTGCTTTTGCGTTTTCTGTCCGACCGATCACCTCTGTCACCTCCATCCAACTGCAACCTTTTTGCTTGTAATTCTGAAATCATATTTATACTTCTTCTACATATATACTATTATGTAAGTGGCACAAAAACATACAAGTAGCCTTAAAATAGCTTAAATAAGTTCTTGGAATTGGACATTGCAATTTTTTTTATAGGTACCACAATGGTGGTAAACAAGCATACGGCCCGCCTGATGGTAAGCAGCTACCATAGCCTATGAATGCGTTCAACTCCAGAGGTGTCACATGCGCGTTCCCGACCCTTTTATTTAAAGAGGAATGGGAATGTGCTATTTGGCTGTGGTTTTCTGTAAGACGGAGGTACAGATTTGGGTGAGAAGACATTTGCTGGGCTGTGCCCTACCACACAAAGCGGGATAACATTCACAATGCCCATACCTCTCTTTTATTGAGGTCATAAACTAAATATAACTTTATTGTCAGATCAATAGATCAAGTGCTAAACATGTGGCTTATAGCCACCTTACTCAAATAAAATGTGCTCTATTACCAAATTTTAATAGTTTAAAAAATAGTACAATTCATTTAAATTGTTTTTCATGGTATCAGAGTGTAACATACCTTTGGCAACTTTTTCATAATCATTAGGCCACATGGGATCATATTCATTAGCTACGTTCCAGTCAAAATCCCGCACATTCAACGTAGCTGTCAGTGTGTTCGCCTGCAGACCTGGACTGTCAGAGATTGGTTCGTCCTCATCTTTTTGCTTGCTTTTGAGATCAATCACAGGTGTCAGCTGGATATAAGAAAATAAATCAATTAAACCACTCCTGTAAACTTGACATAAGTGCTAGATGATTTTTTTTTACACAGATCTACACCGTTTCACGAGAGGATCATTTTATTGTATTGGAAGAAAAAAACATCAATATTATTAATTTTTAGGGACAACTCACTCTTGATTTTTACACCAAGAAAATACCTAATGTTTCCTAAGGCAGTTTCCCAGTATCTCCTATACTTTAGGATTTCCCAATACTGTCCCACTTAAAAAAAACACTGCAAAGTACAATTTTTTTTTTCAAAAAATAAATTTGTAACTTGTTTACTTCTAGTATTAATGTTTAAAGGTTGTCAAAGAATTATCTCATTGTACAACCACTATAACCACTATAGGAGGCCTTTGCCTATAAAAGGCATACAGATAGAAATTAGATATATAATAATATATATGTAATCAACAAAATGAAATGTACTTACACAAACACTTGTCTGAAATAAAGGCTATTTCATTTATTCATTCATTCATTTCATTCAAAACAACTATAAAAATCAAACCTAAATGCAACACAAAAAAGTTGGCTAAGGAAAAGGCTAGTCTCGTATCAGAAGCTTAAAGCAATTGCTGAGAAAGACGAATAGCGGGTACTCCACCGACAACAGACAGGAATCTTAACGTCTTAAATAAATGACGATGACAGGACTAAACAATTCTCGAGTTTTAACTATAACGTTGGAATATCCCTCGTCTTTAGGAGTACCGATCTGTCGTTTACCTGTGTAGATCGCCGTAATGCTTCACGCTTTGGTTGTGTCACAGCAGCCTTTTTGAGCTGCAACTGTGATTGTAACAACTTAATACCCGAAGACCAGCCAGCTACTTTTTCAGTGGTCCTGGCTTTGATAGTATCAACATCATCATACAAAGACATTTTGTGGGTGAATCAACATAACAGTAGGGTGCAGAAATTATTTATGCATTCATTTGTAAACCGCAAATAATCAATTAAATATTAAAATAGCTTTTGGAAATTTGGATTGGATCCCTTCTAAATAGGACTAATAATGTCAATGTTTCTGTCACTGTCATTGTCAAAAAAAAATTGTTTTAGCTATTTGAAGCACGGACTTCTGTTCGTAACGCAGGGTAGTTTGGACGTCTTGAGAAACATTTTTTATTTTTTGCTCATTTAAGTAGTTCAGTGTGTAATATTGATAGCTTATTGTGCGGTGATCTAATAAAAGTGTGCAGCAAATGAAGAATTAGTCTCAAAACGCGTGTAAACTCTCTGTAGTTTAATGGACAGTTGTCCTGGCATGGCCGCCACGTGTTGTTTGTAAGGAGCAGCTATCACCCTTACAAAGAGCAAGGCTAAAACCGAACAACGTTGCCTATATTTATTTAACAAATAAAATGTGATTAACGTCGTCAACTTGTCATTGGCAGAATTCCCATTGCTCATGTGCAAAGGGAGAAAGCCATTTATTAAAAAAAAAAAAAAAAAAATTTGAAGCACAATCACAGAGTAAATAATAGTATAACAGAGAGACCTCTGTAATGTCACGTAACGTCACGAATCATGTTGTCCCTTCTTAACGCATGACAAGTTCTCTTTCGCACTTATGCAAACGTATCGGATACGTCGTGTCAAACTCAAATTTTTTGACATATTTACTTTGAGTTGTACCCCCCTGGCACAATAAAAAACGCATTTGTATTCATGTGAAGGTGTCCCCGCACGAGAGAGACTGGTCAACCGATTAGAGTGATAGGGAACTATAAGTTAGAATGAGACAAAATTTGTAAAATCGGTTGTTGTGACATAAGTAAAGTTTGCGAATTCAAACCGATATGGTGTGAAAGTTTCGCGATACGACATTTGTTTTAGTTTTGAAAAACAATTTTGTATTCTGTATCTTACGTATGTCGTACGTTGGGTTTTAAAACCGTGTATTTGGTAGTCATGCGCTCCTATTAATTATCTGGAGAGCTGGAGAGACCTTGTATTGTAGGTCAGGCACCGAACAGATAATATAGGGAAATGCTTGGAACACAAGTTTCGACTTCGTAACTTTGTTTGGACTAGTTCGAATTCGAAGGTGAACATATCAAAAGTCCCCGGCCGTAGCCCTTGAGCCGGGGGAGGGGGGGTTTGTCCTATTTTTTTTTTAATTTTCGTAGATAACTCAGTAACGGTGAATCATATCATATGCGTGAAATTTTCAAATCACAGTTACTTCATTGTAGGTTATCAATAAGGCGTTGCTGCCACAAAAAATCATTTGTTTAGAAATAATCTTAATTAACAACCGGCAATGGTATCTTGTCATTATTGCCTTCAAATACCTACTTCAAGCTTAGACCAGTGGTCATACTCATTGTTTTTTGTTTATTGTTATAATGTCTTGTTTAAAGCGGTATTACACATTGCAACCTGCAGGGCCCAATCTGTCAGGTTGGAAGGTGTAATTGAAGGTAGGGCCCGTAGGGAGCTGAAGGAGGGGAAGGAAGAGGCAGGGTACACAACAGATTGGGCCCTGCAGGTTGCAATGTGTAATACCGGTTTATACTAAAATTTTTATTTTTCGAATTTTATAACAATTGTTGTATTAATGCATAAGTGTTTTGGTGTAAGTACTGTGAACTTATGTGTTATTTTTGAATAAATGATAAATGATAAATTGTATGGACTGACGTTTATTTGACGTGGCTATTTTGACGTTTCGCATACATTTGACGTTCCCCTCCCCCGCAAAAAACGGCAGACTTTTTCCGATAGAAATGAGAGCGCGTCTCGCATCCGGTTGGTTTAATAATCAAAGACTTCAAGTAACCTGTTGCTTCCACAAAAGAGTTTGTACTCATACCTCATTTTTGACTATGGTTTGAAATTAAAAAATATCCAATCAGTCAAGTGATTGACTGATACCAGCATGACGCAAGGCATAATCCTTTACATTTTTTTATAAAGAACAAACTACTATTATTTAATTACATACTAATGATACCCCCATTTAAACTCATTATCCCTATTTTATTTTATTGATTTGGCCATGGGTATTGTAAGTAGTGCTGATACGCGACGAATTAGTTTTGACAATAATATAGCTGAAACTCCAGCTTTAGCCATTCAAAATTCTATAGGTGGTACTGTTGACGATGTCCTACGCATTGAACCTATCGTAAGTAACTAACTAATCATAAAAATAAAATAAGATGTTGTTATTGGCTGGCAAATCAAAATCCACAGTATTAGTACAAGCTATGCTCATGTGGCGTCTCCTCTGCCAGCTGTTTCTAACGTCACGCCACAATTCCAATAGATGGCGACGTAGTGGCGACAAACTGTCAAATTCCATACTACGAGTGCAACTTGTATCAAGCGTCCATATAAGTTCTAAATCACGCTAACGAAGTTACGGATGTCAGTTTGTATATACATGACTTCCAATTCCAACCACCTCTCATAGAGACTTCGGTCCCAGAGAGATCTCTCTTCTATCCTACTATCCTTTGGCTACACTCATTCCTTTTTTAATGGTGAGAGTATGATTCTTTTTGTCTAGTTTCGAAGCGATAAAGTCCTTATATAAACTGTAAGTGGGGCATTGGCATATTTAAAGTCTAGGGACATCTCTTCACCCAGCCTTCGGTACCGGTATTGCCCTCGAGCCATCTTTATCCTTACTTTTAATTATCGTGCGGAAGGCGAGTCACGGTTTCGCGGATATAAAATTGGATACCGTTTTAATAGACGCTCGTTCTGTTTTCACCCCATAGCCTATCCATCCTAGTCCATCGGATCCTTTTATCCAATAGGTAGCCTAATACATTTCGGATTTCAATAACTCTTAATGGTCCTTACAACATGGCGGCTTGGCGGACTACTCTATGTACGTCGTCTTATGACACGGACAGAGGCCGCATCTGCTTAGTGTACCTCTTACTAAAATTGTCTAGGGCCTCTGCGCGTTGGCTTCGGCTTCGCATACGGTTCCCAAACATCAGGAGCACTTGTATGGGAAAAATCATGTCAACATGAGAGCTTATACTTTAGAATCTAGGGAATGCTGCGAATATCATTAATATTTTACAGGTGGGTGATAGTGATCTAAAATTTGAAGATGAAATAAAAAGTGTACAAGACGGAGGGGATACTGATTACTGGAATCAGAGACTGGAGGCACTTAAAAGAGAGCATCAATCAATCAACAAAATCGTTGCATCGGAATATGAAAAAACAGTGGAAAATGCTAAAAAATACTACACGACACCTACTGCTTTAACAATCGACAAAATCAAGAAAGTGAAGCCTTGCTTGGATTGGCAACTAAAAGTAATTATATCTGTATTATCTACCTTGTATTACAGTTAAAACTAGTGGCTTAAGTTATAGTCATATTACCTTCACGGCCATCAATTCCCCGGTTTTCAAATGTGCGAAGTGAGAACCTACTGATGATAGTGTAGGACTATCTAAGTGCCAATGTTTTTTGACACTGGCGTTTTTCCGTTCTGTGTATTGGTCAGTCTAATCATTTTCTTTAACCTTATCGATTCCAAGTACACCTAAAGGTTCCACCAGTAGGTAGTTGTGTTACCAAGACTAGGATAAATAAAAAGTTTTGGATAACTTTGCAGATTATGCAATGTTATGAAGAGAATCCGCATCAGCCACTCGTATGTTCAGAAGTTGTTCGAGCTTTCACAGAGAGTGTAGCTTCGTTCCGGTCACACGAAAATAGAAATTCTGAAGGTTCCATCTAAAAAGATACTGATGATACTGATGATTTTTAGTCATATTTACAAATAATATAAATTTAATCCCACATTCAAGTGAAACATTTTATTTGTCCAGTCATAATTATTTATACCTACGTAAGAAGTAATCTTTTATGTTGCGTTAAGTTTATGGAGCTAGAAGTCGCGAAATAATTCTTCATAAGTGTATTGTTAATTGGTCAACTCATTTGCAAGTAAATTTATTACGAGTTCTCAGTTCAAAGTGGACATTTATAAAACAACTATTTGTAAACTGGTTTTAAAACAATTTCCAGCTTGCTGGAAATTAATAAATTATAGTACTGGAGCCGACAGAACTGGTAATTTATCACTTTTCTTACCGGCTGGCTTCCATATAGGATTGTAGAGCCCGTCTCGGAGATCACGAAAACATAAGTCTTAAAGGTCTTAAATGGGCGCTAGTATGGATGGCGTCAAGTTGAAAAAACGAAAAAATGACGTTAATTTATCAACGAGCTTACTGCTCCAAATTTTGAGACACGGTAGAGCCCACCTCAAATGACCTACATACCGAATTTAAGACCATTCCGGTGGGCGCACTAGATTTTAAGACCAGTTGAAAATACGAAAAAATGGCCTTAATTTATCAACGAGCTTACCGCTTCAAATTTTGACACACGATAAAGCCCATCTCAAATAACCTACATACCAAATTTAAGACCATTCCGGTGGGCGCACTAGATTTTAAGACCATTTTAAGAAGTAATCGATTTCATACGAAAAATAGCAAATAGCTTTAAATTCGGTTCAAAAATTCATTAAAATAGTTTAACATAACGGCATATTCATATTCAAGGGTCTCATAGTTAGATATACCGTAAAAGTATACTACATAAGTCTAAAAATTGGAAAATTCGTCATAGCAGTACTTAAGTCAGGGTGTTTTGTCCTTAAGTCAGGGAGTTTTGAATGACAAAATTCGTTTTTCATTTATAACTTAATGGTACAAATCTCGATTCAGAGAATCGGACGTAATGCTTATAGGCCTTTTCTAACAGTCACTCATAACCCTAAACAGACAAGCATCAAGTTAGGTTAGGTGCTCCTAAAATATGTAGCTGTCTGAAAAAAATAATCAAATTATATTATTCATTTTGACGCTCCAAATTTTGAGACGCGGTAGAGCCGACCTCAAATAACTTACATGCCAAATTTAAGACCATTACAGGGGGCGCATTAGTTTTTAAGATCAGTTGAAAATACGAAAAAATGGCCTTAATTTATCAACGAGCTTACCGTTTAAAATTTTGACACACGATAAAGCCCATCTCCAGTAACCTACATAACAAATTTATGACCATTCGGGTGGGCGCACTAGATTTTAAGACCATTTTAAGAAGTAGTCGATTCCATACGAAAAATAGCAAATAGCATTAAATACGGTTAAAAATTCATTTATCGTGTCTAGATTTGGAGCAGTAAACTCGTTGATAAATTAACGCAATTTTTTCATATTTTCAATTGGTCTTCAAATCTAGTGCGCCCACTGGAATGGTCTTAAATTTGGTATATAAGTTATTTGAGATCGGCTCGACAGC
Source organism: Pammene fasciana (assembly GCA_911728535.1). Taxonomy (NCBI): domain Eukaryota; kingdom Metazoa; phylum Arthropoda; class Insecta; order Lepidoptera; family Tortricidae; genus Pammene; species Pammene fasciana. The sequence continues at coordinate 11,002,844 of OU452276.1, read as the reverse complement.
GTCTCCAAATTGGGATCGTTAAGATGAATAGTTAAATTTCTTTTTTTTTCAGTCAGCTACATATTCTAAGTGCACCTAACTTGACGCTTGTCTGTTTAGGGTAATGAGTCTTCTTCTTCTTGACCTAGCCTTTATCCCATCTACTTGGGGTCGGCTTTCCTACTATGGCGTCGCCAGGAGATTCTGTCCTGGGTCGTATGCGTAGATATTTGGGCTTTCTTCATGTCGCTGTTTATACACCCCTCCCATCCATGATTGTTTGGGTCTGCCCCGTCCTCTGGGCGGCGTACTCATCCCTAGGATTTGTCTGTTCATGTGGTCCGCTGGTCGCCGCATGAGATGGTCGTATCATCTGAGTCTGTTTTCTGTGAGTTCCTCCTGAATCGGTCTGACCCTGTAGCTGCCTCGTATGTGGATATTTTTGACGCGATCCAGCATTGTCAATCCTCCAGCCCATCTGAGCATTCTCATCTCAGCGACGTGTAGTTTGTTTTCTTGAGTCTTTTTTAGTGGCCAGCATTCAGACCCGTACATCATGACCGAACGCACTGCTGCTTTGTAGACTTTTCCCTTAATAGGAATCGGCATTTTTTTGTCGCATAGAACTCCGGATAACTCGCGCCATTTAAGCCAGCAGGTGCCGCTGTTTAGGGTTAAGAATGTCTGTTAGAAAATGCCTATAAGCATGACGCCCGCTTTTCTGAATCATGATTTGTTCTATTAAGTTGAAAATGATAAAGAATTTAGTAATTTAAAACCCCCTGACTTAATTACTGCCATGACAATTTTTCTAATTTTTTAGACTTATTGTGCTATTTTAGGAGCACCTAACTTGACGCTTGTGTATTTAGGGTTATGAGTGACTGTTAGAAAAGGCCTATAAGCTAAGCATTACGTCCGATTCTCTGAATCGAGATTTGTACCATTAAGTTACAAATGAAAAACGAATTTTGTCATTCAAAACACCCTGACTTAAGGACAAAACACCCTGACTTAAGTACTGCTATGACGAATTTTCCAATTTTTAGACTTATGTAGTATACTTTTACGGTATATCTAACTATGAGACCCTTGAATATGAATATGCCGTTATGTTAAACTATTTTAATGAATTTTTGAACCGAATTTAAAGCTATTTGCTATTTTTCGTATGGAATCGATTACTTCTTAAAATGGTCTTAAAATCTAGTGCGCCCACCGGAATGGTCTTAAATTTGGTATGTAGGTTATTTGAGATGGGCTCTATCGTGTGTCAAAATTTGAAGCGGTAAGCTCGTTGATAAATTAAGGTCATTTTTTCGTATTTTCAACTGGTCTTAAAATCTAGTGCGCCCACCGGAATGGTCTTAAATTCGGTATGTAGGTCATTTGAGGTGGGCTCTACCGTGTCTCAAAATTTGGAGCGGTAAGCTCGTTGATAAATTAACGTCATTTTTTCGTTTTTTCAACTTGACGCCATACATACTAGCGCCCATTTAAGACCTTTAAGACTTATGTTTTCGTGATCTCCGAGACGGGCTCTACAATCCTATATGGAAGCCAGCCGGTAAGAAAAGTGATAAATTACCAGTTCTGTCGGCTCCAGCTCCAGTACTATTAATTGATCGAAAAATTCTAATTTGATTGGTCTATACCTATGGGTCACCACATACCTAGCGGTTTTCCTCGCGGAATTACCGGAAGTAGCGGAAATTCATAGACAAAATGCTTAATTTGTCTATGGTAGCGGAAATTTGTCTATGGCTTCCATACAAAAAATCTGCTACCATAGACAAATTTCCGCTACCATAGACAAATTTCCGCTACTTCCGGTAATTCCGCGAGGAAAACCGCTAGGTGTGTGGCGACCCTATAGCTTGTTTATAGTGTTTAGTCACCCTTACAAGGTATGTGGCAGCACGAATTTTCAATTTAGGCGTGTTATTAAATGTCTCGTACAAGCTCTCTTTTTTTTGCTAACCTAACCGTAGTATCTGTCAACGTTGTCAATTTCAATCATGCGGTTGGTTTCAAAATTTCTAAACAAAAATTTTACGTAATCATCCCCAAATTTGATGATTAGAAATTAAAACATTGTGAAAATGGCTTCTAACGATTCGGAAATTGAAGAGCAATCGGTGGGTCACACTATATTGGAAAAGATTAATGCCATTAGCGATCATGTAATTACCAAGGTGGGTACATAATTATTTCCCTTTTTGAGGAGTTCTATTGCTGGAATAACTTTCTGTTGAATGTTTATTGCATTGTCATCGGATCAAAAATTGTTCCACATACATGCCGATAGTGGAAGAAATTGTGTATTATAAAATAAACAATCTTAAAATTTAACATGCATTTGAAATTTCACTGTAGAGTTAATGTTTACAGGCTCCAGATATAAATGACTTCACGATTGTGAAGCCCATCAGTAGAGGTGCGTTTGGCAAGGTATTTTTGGCCCACAAGAAAAATAACAAAGAGCTTATGTATGCCATCAAAGTTATGAAGAAGTCAGACATGATAAACAAAAATATGGTAACTCAGGTGGTTACAGAGAGGAATGCTCTGGCTTTATCGAGGAGCCCATTTTGTGTGCATTTGTTTTATTCGTTGCAATCACTGTCTTCTGTGTATCTGGTGAGTTAACTATAGGTATATTATTTACAGAAGATATACTAGATAGTTCATTACGCACCTAGGGTGGTACAATAAAAAAACGGCTCAGATAGCTTGTATTTGTGGCCCGAACCGAAGGTAAGGGCCATAAACAACCTATGTGAGGCCTTCTTTATGACCGCCCAAGGTGCATACACAATTTTACGTCTTCTCCTGGGTGTGAAGTGAGATTTGCTGCTGTGCCCGTGGGCGGCAAATCTCACTTACCGCCCAGAGTGACCTATAAGTTTTTACAAACTGCTAACTAGTTAAAGGCATGACTGTATGACTCTGATAAATATTATGTTACAGAAGTTAAAATGTAGAACTGATGCTAGTTTTATATTAGACATTGCAATTTCTCGGGCCCAATATGTTATGTACCCTGTCTCTTTTTACCCCTCCCTCGGCTCCCTAAGTGCCCTTACTTGTATTACACTTCTCAGTCTGACAGATTGGGCCCAAAAAATTGCAATCTCCACATAATTTGATGTCAACAATTCAAATTTTAGGTCATGGAATATATGGTTGGTGGTGATCTGAAGTCACTACTGGGAATGTACGGGTTCCTGGAGGAGTCCATGGCTGTGTTCTACATAGCTGAAGTGACTCTAGCATTAGATTACTTGCACAAGCACAACATTATACACAGGGATCTGAAACCCGATAATATGCTGATTGCTAAAAGTGGTCATGTTAAGCTGACAGACTTTGGGTTGTCTAGAATTGAGATCCATAGAGGTGAGGTAGTCACATAGATGTTTTTTTGTATTTTACCTACATAATGTATATTTTACAGTTACTGGCTATAGTATCTCCCTGCAAGAAGGGCCAGAAAAATATGTGAAGTGTATTGTAAATCACTTAGCATGGAGAGAACTGTCCGATTACTGCCTCGTATCAAAAAACGATATTAGAGCATGCCACAATAACCGGTTTTGTATTAATTTACCAGAAAAATCTTAGGACCATACAGATTCTGTACCAGAATTGAGGCCCGACTCATGCCTCATTATTTTTGCTATGCTTTTATAACTAAACAATATAAAACAATTGTTTCAACTGACATGTAACTAAATAAATATTAATGTATCTGTTGTGTCTGTTGACCAATAAACAATGAAAATTGTTTATTGGTCAAATAAAAGATACAGGGGTACAATTGTTGTTGACTGAAATAATAGATAGATATAAATAAATACCTAGTAAGCATCCATAACTCAATAACAGACATCTGTGATAAATACACAAATAAATGTCCTTACCAGGTTTCAAACCCCAGATGTCCTGCTTCATAGGCAGGGTCACTCCCGACTAAGCTCGGAGCCCTATAAACTCATTACCTTTTTTGTTCCAGATTTGGAGATCTCCGACTTCGTAAACAGAACTCCGAGCCTAAACCTGCGGACTCCTGGGCAGCTGCAGTCTCTGACGTCACACTTGTCTTTTGGCTCGGGGGGAGACAGGGACAGTACATACAACTCTACCACGTCCGCGGAACCCTGTGAGAACCTCATTGATGAACTAAAGGAGACGTGTACGCCACAACTCTATTTATAGGCTTATTATTTGAATTTAAACTTCTGTGACATACTTACGGATATTTAGTCACTATGCGCAACATATTGAGAGTCCTAGTTGAACTGGTCCATGACTCGTCGCTTCTAAGCGCGCAGAGCAACGTGCGCGCTCTGATAGAGCTTTTTGGGGGTGACCTTGCGCCGGCGTTACCAGAGTGTTTGGTAGCGTATTTGGTTCATCCGATATCGGCATGAGCTATGATAAGCAAAGCACTCACTGTGCCCACTAAACTATCACAACATTCACAACATATTATTAATTAATTCTACGATAGAAGAAATGCAATAGCTGAGTTTGACTAGCTTAATGTATTGGTGAAAATGATTAAATTACTTTTTGGCAAAATTTCAGTAGTACAATGGGATACGAGCGATATTTGAATGATTTGCGGAATTTACACGCTTTGCGAAATTACTCCAATGGACCCTAGTGCTAAAATTATGTTTGATTGATAAAGTTCTTTCTCACAATGACAAGGTTTGTAAGAGCGAGACACCAAATGAGGGGATGCCCAAGAAATTTAGTCCTATAATTTGAAATTGAGAAGATACAATTTCTCTACACACATCATCATCTCATTTTATTTTAAACGGAAAAATATAATAATTATCATACCCCGGGGTTTTCGGTGCGGGAATGTTATACACTAGCCAAATAACAGGTAAAAACTGTAAAAAACGATACTAATTTAACATTTCTAAGCACATTTGGACCTTACTACCTACGTTTCAGTCATAATTTGGTAATTACTGTACAATAAACAAAGTTATAAATACACGAAATCATTCCCGCACCGAAAACCCCGGGGTATGATAATTATATATTAGAATATATGCTTATTGTATTTTTCCGTTGCAGGTAAATCGAAAGGATTGTTTGGCGAAATTGGAGACATCAAAACTGGGATGCTGGATCACTCGCAGCTCTCTGGCATACACCCCTTTATGAGTGCTGAGAGCATTAATTTGGATGACGTGATTGTATGTTTCCTTTTACTTTTTATTAATTTTTGTTAGTACTCGTTCATAGGTATATTACTCTATACAGGATGTTTTTTCAATAACCAGCCATATTGTGGGAGGTGCGTAGGTAAGTCATACTGAACAACTTTTTCTATGGGACCAACCCCGAAATCCCAAAAAAATGTTTGGCCTCCATAGAAAACGGAGTTGGCCCCATGGTAAAAGTTGTTTATGGCCTACCAAATCACCTCGCGCAGTATGGCTACTATGGCTAGTTATAGAAAATGGTCTTGACAGACAGACGGACAACAAAGTGATCCCATAAGGGTTCCGTTTTTTCCTTTCGAGATACGGAACCCTAAAAAAACATCTTGTATAAGTAATATTAGTGCTCATCATACTCCTAGCGCTTGCCACGGCTCCATTGAGTCTGGATTTCACTCGGCAACTTGAATCCCAGGTATTGGCGTAGGCACTAGTTTTTACGCAAGTGACTGCCATCTGACCTTTCAACCCCGAGGGAAAACTAGGCCTTTTTGGAATTAGGTCTGGTTTCCTTTCGATGTTTTCCTTCACCGAAAAACGACTGGTAAATATCAAATGATATTCTGTATATAAGTTCCGAAAAACTCAGTGGTACGAGCGAGCGAGTGGTACCTCGGATTGAAAGTCGGGACGTCTTACCGCAAGGCTACCAGCGCTTTACCCAAAGTAGTTGCTTGTTATAGGTACTGAGTAATATTCTTGATAAATATTTTTCCAGTCTCAAGACTCTGGTTCAGAATCTTTAAGCTCCTACCACACTTGCGAGAGCTCTAAAACGGATTCGTCCAGAGATAACAAGTCGACCGACCTGAGCAGCAACACAGCTTCGTCAATGGAGGAGTTGCTTGTGTCTGCTGATTCTCAGCATGACCAGTCTACGTCACCACTGTGTAGAGGGCACTCTTTGAAAAGGATACCTAGGTATGTATCGTAGTTATTAACGTAATGCTACTAATAAAAATATTATATACCAGTACAATTTTATAATCATGAACGACGAGCCAGCGGTTGCTTACAAGGCCCTAAAACGTTTCAAAAGTACCGAGATTACATTACTGCTTAATACAAAAATAATTAGCATGGGGTAGCGCATCGTTATCGGTGAATTCTCAATGCAACTTGGGACTCGGATGGCCAGTTAAGACTTCTTCGTCAGATGTCGCTAGGCTTCACTCTAAGACGCATATATAAATAAAGCATATGGTGGAGAAATTCGCAGCCGTCAGGTAAATGTCAGTAGCTCAGTTGGTTAGAGCGATGGGCAACATCCCAGAGTCGCGAGTTCGAGACTCGCCTGAGGCAGTGGATTATTCTACTTTTCCTTTATTTCTAAACATTGGTACTGGAAGGCTGCAGTCCTGAATATTTTTCACTTAATTTTTTCAGGAACATTTAAGAATCTAAATTTAACATGAACTCTACTTATATTGTATTATTTAGTTTCAGAGCAAAGAAAAGAAAAAGAATTCTAGATGTCGATGGTGACACTCCTACCGGTGTGACCAGCCTCGCGGAGTCTAAGGAGAACCACAGCGGCCTTACACAAGAGATCATGGCTTTAGAAGTTAGCCAAAACACACCGAAGCGGATGACCCTGCATCCCACGCCAGAAAGGCGCAAAAATCCAATCAAAGGAGTATTAAAAAAGAGGTTAGCATAGTATTTTATTTTTATGGTGATACACTCAAGGGTTTAAGGAGTTAAAGGTTAAAGGTTTGACCTAATACATGGCACAACAATCCAATTGAAAAAGTATTTTAAAAAAGGTACCGGCTGCTTCCATTGGCCCTAAATTGGAAATAATATCTTTAAATTGGAAACTTCATGCTTTTCAGCAGGGTAGTTCTCAGGCCCACCCCACTACAGTACACTAAAAAGTCACGCCCCTCGTTGATATGTTTTAATATGCAAACGTTAAAGATTACCTAAAAAATAACTAAATACATATATTAGAGAGTCAGTATATTTGTCATTTCGTGATTTTTTTTGTCGTTAACGTTTGTCCCGTTTCCATTCTACAGATGGGTCTCTCAGAACGACAGTCACCATTTTAACGTGGGTGTCATATTTTCAACCCCCGTAGCGAACATAAAATCACCTGATACCAAGAAGAAGCAAAAAGCCACGCGATTCAACTTGCCCAAGGATGATCAACCAATGTCGGGGATTAAGCAAAAGGATATCGTTTTTAGCAAACATATATCAACTAGTTTAGAAATATTTCCTACTAGGAGAATGAGCAAGGTATGTTTCAATAAGTACCTGTTTATAAAATTGTTTTTTTTTTAACCCTGTTGACCGCCAAGCATACATCTCACGTGCTGGCGATGAGGGCATGACTTTCCTTGCCCGTAATTTGACATCTTTGGCGGTGATAAGGCTAATGGCAAATTATTGATATTATTGGATTATTGATATCTTGCAAATCGCCGCAGTAGTTTCGATGCTACAGTAAAACACACACAAGACTTAAGGCGATTATCACACTGGCGACGGATCCGCATGCGGCGCCAGTGTGATAATCGCCTAACACCATGGCCGTAGCTATGGGGCAATACTCTAGAGGGTAGGCCTTAGAGGGAAGGTATAAAAACCATTGGCTCGAAAAGCTATGAAAATAAACTAATACCCTACCTTAAATTAGCACTGCTCTATCTTAACTGCAACTCTGGCTACGGCCTTACGTAACAGACAAATTGCTAATATACAAACCCTTCTATATATTATCTTTTAACTCTTTAAAGTTTACTTAACCCTTTGACCGCCAAGCATCGGACGGAAAAATCGTGACCTCAGCGACAGCGCGCGCGTAAACCGGTTATATTTTCGACGTGATATCACATGCTGGCGCTGAAGACACGACTTTCCGTGCGTGTGATTTGACGTCCTTGGTGGTCAAAGGGTTTCAAAAATCGATCTCATCCATAACGTAAGTTATTTATTTTCTTTTAGGGTGAAGGAAGTCGGTCGCCTACAGAGTGCAAGACTCCGCTGGCAACAGCCCAAACTCCATATAGAACACCGAAGAGTGTGCGGCGCGGGAATCAGGTCTCTGACCAGAGGATTCTAGGCACTCCGGATTATTTGGCTCCCGAACTTTTATTGAAGTAAGATATATCCCTTTTTTATGAAAAGGACTTAGAACAATTTTTCCAGCGTCAAATAGCATGACAACGTACGGTTAAATGTTTGCTCGTAGAGCTTGACGTTGTTCGATAGAGGCCTTGCATTTTATAAGGTGATCTGCTCCCTACAAACAGCACGTCGCGGCCGTGACTCGGGCAACTAGTTGATTAACCGAAGAGTCTAAAGAGATTTTGCTATACTGCTTCTGCTTAGCTTTAGTGGCCCCAAGAAGGGATAGGCGACTTAATTGGATGAAGATACCTTTGGCAAATGTTGACTGAATCACTTCCATCGCTGCCACGCTTAATCATCCTTGTCTTTTGTCAATCGGAATTTGATAATTTGCTATAAGCGATACTACGAGTTGCTGTATGGAAAACCATTGCAATAGGCTATTTTCCTATGAAGTCAAATCAGCTACTCTTTAGGAAACGTCAAAACGATTTGTTATATGAAGTTAGAGACTAATATTGTGATGTCATAATTCTATATGATGAATACATCTCCTTTATAAAAGTTTTAACCATTATAAAATCATGTAAAACGCAAACACATGTTACACCTGGATTTTCCCGTGTATTTATGAAAATTAGATTTTATGAATGCAGCGAAATAATTAAGTTTATCTACCGGAAAGTACCCTATTGGCAGATTTGGGTGCTAGATGGTAGCAAAAGTCGCTCCGGGCATCTTTTTTTTATACCACGACGGTGGCCAACAAGCATACGGTCCGCCTGATGGTAATCGGGCGGACCGTATGCAGCTACCGTAGCCTATGGACGCCTGCACCTCCAGAGGTGTCATATGCGCGTTGCCGAACCTTTACAAAAATGAGGATTCACTGTGTTGACGGCTAAAGGAACAAGAAGGTCCGTCGTCGTCAATACACTGGTATATAATACTCAAATATATACCAGGCGTGCCAGCGTCAAAGCATTCGAATAGAACCATCTCACAGCCTTAGAAGTAAAGAGGCAGCTACGTAAAGAGAGACCTAAGCCCTCTTACTGCCACATGTGTAGAAGGGTATTCAAGACCAAGGTCGGCCTGGCCAGTCATATCAGGATGAGGACTATATATAATACTGAGTTAGTAACTGACTAGTGACGATCACAATTTTATCTTCTACAGACAGGGCCACGGGCCTCAAGTAGACTGGTGGGCGCTGGGAGTGTGCCTGTACGAGTTCATGACCGGCGTGCCGCCGTTCAACGATGAGACGCCGCAAGCTGTGTTCCACAACATTTTGTCCAGAAGTAAGTCCGCCAGAAAGGCAATAACGTTTACAGCCGTTACAGGCCATTTATTGCTCTTGTGTTTGTAAGTACAGGGTGGCCCAAAAATGCGTTGACAAAGATTTATTTTATTTTATTAAGTACCTACATAATATATAGGTACATACAATTAAATTAAAAATTAAAACTGCAGTGTTTTTATATTTTACACACATTAATTGTCTTCAAAATGTGTAAGAATATAACAGAAGACTAACTGAATTCGAATAGCGTTCAATTTCAAAATTATTACTTTTTAATTTTGTCAACGTAATTTTGGGCCACCCTGTATACAAAGGCTACTCATACACAGGCAATAAAGGGCTGTTTTTTTCTGCTAAACCGACCATATGTAAGCGGCGTACGTATACGAACATAAGAGATATAGACTGATATGACAATCTTACCCACACTGACCTTACTGGAACTCAGGATCCGCTTTTGAAAATCTTCTAGAAAAATTGGCGTAGGCATTGGTTTTTACGAAAGCGACTGCCTTCTGACCTAGAAGAAACTGGGCATTAGGAGCATTCCACGGCAAAGTCCACCGTTGTCCCGTACGAACACGAATTTTTTTTTAAATTGGTAGGTTTTGTAGTTCCTTTTTCTGCGACAATAGAGTCAAATTATGATCAGAATTATAATATTCCAATTAAAATTGCTAAGATATCTCTAACGACAGAGATACACAGGCGTTTGTAGGTACGGGACACCTCGTGGAATGCCCCTTTATTGGGATTAGTCCACAATGTTTTCTTCATCGAAGAGGAACTGGGAAATAACATGATATATCGCACATAAGTTCTAAAAAACTGATATATGTAGATTTTTTCATGATTTCCGAATGTTAAGATCAGCTATTTAATAGGTAACATTCACATGTCACAACCGCCGTTTGAGTAGCCTTACCACTAGGCTACCAGCGCTTCTACAGATATTTTCTTACAGATCTTGAATGGCCGGAAGGCGACGAAGCCCTATCAGAAGAGGCAGTAGGTGCCGTAGAAGCCCTCCTGACCATGGAGCCCTCAGACCGACCGGCCGCCACCGCGGTTAAGGGCATGCCTCTGTTCAGAGCCGTGGATTGGGAGAACCAACTTAAGGCAGAGCCTCCTTTTGTACCTACACCCGATGACTTGCATGATACTGGATATTTTCAAGGTACCCAAAAATCAATGAAATTATTTGCCACAATCAGCTAGGGTTTAAATCTTTCAGTAATTAATTGAATGCAAAAATACTATAGTATTACATTTGGAATTTAATGACTAAGAATGAATCCTACCTTAACCTAAACTTGACAGCCAAATTAGATTGCCACTGCACTGCGGCTTACGTTGTCGTAACTGGAATCGGATAGCGAAACGTTAGCGCTGTGTTACGGCCTTTTTATACATTAATTAGTGTCAGTAGTTCATACATCTGTTACTAATAACAAGTAGCAAATGTATTGTGCTCTCACTAAACACTATTCAGTGTGTAAACAGGCCTTAATTTACTGCTTAAAGGCCCGTTTATACATTGGTTAGTGTTTAGTACGAGTTCATACATTTGTTACTATCACAAGTAGCATCTGCTGCAAGTGCGATTGCATACATTTATACATTTGTATCAACTCGCACTTTACACTAATCATAATCAATATGTAAATGGGCCCTAATGTATCGAGCCATCCAGCGCCATTATTTCCATCTCCTCTGTGAAACTATTTACAAACAAAATGTTAAATAGGTTTTTATATTAAACTATTATTAATATCCTAGTGAAATGTACAAGAAGCTAATGTTAATATTTGTTGTTCCAGCGCGCAACATCTTGCAGCAGCTTCACGTCTCAAACTTCGATATGTAAAAGTGAGTGTTTGTGTAATTGGAACGTTGGTACCTGAAAAGTAAAGACGAGCTATTTTTCTTGCCTTTAAGTAAGGATGAAATAAGCGTCCTGTCTCATTTTAAAAAGAGATAAGCTGTGATACTGTTTTAGGTAAGTTTTATGTAATTATGTTCAAAACTGTTTCTTTCTTTTACCACTGTAACATTTGTATATGTAGATTTGGAATAATTATATGTCCGAAAAACGACTATTCATAGACTAGGTAAGTACAGTCGCCATCAAATATATCGGACCAGCCAAGTTACTCAAAAATATCTGAACATGCACTTTATCGCCTTAGTAATAAAGGCGTTATTCAGATATTTTGTGACCACCTTGGCCGCTCCGATATATCTGATGGCAATTGTACAGTCAGCAGCAGAATTAGTTTAACGGGTGAAGTGTAATAATGACCTTTACGTCACTCTGGGCGGTAAGTGAGATTTGCCGCCCACGGGCGCACCAGCAAATCTCACTTCATACCCAGGAGAAGACGTAAAATTGTGTACGCACCACGGGCGGTAATAAAGAAGGCCTCAGATCGCTTGTTTATGGCCCTTACCTTTGGTTCGGGCCACAAATGCCCGCGATCTGAACCGTTCTTTATTTTACCGCCCTGGGTACGTAATGTAATAACACGCTCTTATTCTCTTAACAATAACGTCGTGTCAAGCTCATTTTGAACACCTCATCTATTATGCTACTTCTATTACAGGTGTGCGGTGGGTAAAATATGATAGGAATGTGTATATGTATAGTCTGATCAACAATATCTATTACGAGAAAACGGCGGGAAATTGAAATTTTATGCGAAAATAGCAGATTATTGGCAGACATTATTTATTACAATTTGGCGCCTTTTTCTTAGTGATGGAAAACTTGGACAGATTGCGACTTAGTATTCTTAGCAGTTATTCTATATTTTAGAAATATTTTAAGGTAGTAATTCGTTTATATAATTTTGTAATTAAGACTGATGATTGAGCTGTGTAATTATGATAATTATTGTTTGCTTTTCGGGCTAAGATTTCAATGCATTATTAGTAGTTTGTTATACAAATATAAATATTGTTAAACCTTATTTAAATAGGGTATTTTAAATAAAAGAACTGTATTATCGAAAAATATCTTAAATTATTTATTATCTAAATTAAATTACGAAATTGGCACAATTTCACAAATTAAATGCGCTAGGGTTAATTTACCCTGATTCAATACATAATAAATATAATAATAAACTATCAATTCATTAAGAAAGGCAAGATTACGGTTGACTTTCTCAAAACAATTGATGAACCCAATAACCAAATGGAAATCTATAAAAGCGAAGTAGGCGGTCAAAAACGGCTGAAAGAACCTTATCTTGTTTTAATAGAGATTAAAGATTATAAACTATGCGCCATCACTAATTAGATTATATCAAAAATAAATAAAAAGTTGTTTGTCCGATGCTCATAGTCATAACATAAGTTCGACGACATTTTGAAATTTGATCAATATATTCGTTTACTTAAAATTTTAAAGTCATTATTTTTATCGTCGTAATTTTTTTTATCTAAATAGTCCCGTTTCTTAAACTGATGAAATGGCGATCTATTAAGAGGAAATTCAACCCCAACGTTCAGCTTTACTTGGAGTTCTTCTGTATCCAAGGCAGGAAGGCTGTGACGCGCGTGTACACGCCGGGGTAGTGGCCCTTGCCGCAGCCGATGCCCCACGAGACCACGCCCACCTGCGTCCAGCGGCCGCCCTCGTTCACCATCAGGGGGCCGCCGCTGTCACCCTGTATAAGACAAATATTATCTATGGGTACAGTGGGCTAAGAAAGTCCAGGCGGGCTAGTATATCTTACGTTGTCGCCTGTCAGTTCATGGTTCGAGTCGCGCTTGAACTATGCAGAGTCGCGCAACAACTAAGATGTGCTAGCCGTGCAGGGCTGATTTAAGGATTTGTTTGGGTTTGCATTAACGGTATCTTAGCAGCGCACGATGAAACCGAAATAAAATCTATTGAAGTGGCCCGTTATTAAAATTGTACCAACTGTAAAAAAACTTAGTTTCAGTATTGACTGATTTAAATTATTAAAAGGCCCACCCAGGATTTAATTTAAGATTTACATTTTGATCACCGCACTTATTTGAACCTTATTGGAATACATGAAGTTTTTGGATATTGCTGACTGTCGCAGAGAAAACGGTTATTTATTGTAGTACTCACACTGCAAGAGTCCATACTGGCTTTACCGGCGCAAAGCATGTGGTCGACAATGCCTCCCGGGGCGGCGGCGCCGTACTTCAGCCTGCACTCCTGGTTGGTCCAAATTGGGATTGAGACCTCTTGAAGAACAGAAGGTTGCGGGCCAGCTATGAAACAAATATTTCAAATCAGGATGTAGAGTATTTAGATGTACAAAACCGAAGAAGCATTGAGCGATATAGCTTTCAAGATTTGTCTGGTCTTTTCCACTACGATTTTTAGGCCCTTCCTGGCTTGAGGGGCACAAGAGAGTCGCGATAGCTCTCTATGGAAGGTCACAACACGGCACACGCGACTTACGACCTTAAAAAATCGGCGATGTATAGAGAACGTGCGATAGCTGAAGAGGGCAGCACTGGACGCCCCTGTCTACTGGCACGAAGTGCAAATGACGCATTAAAGTTGCCAAATTAGTCCACTAGCTAGATGACCTACAACGTGCAAGGGTACATGAGTTAAATGTTGGAGGCAGCACTGTCACTGTAATCACAAGATGGCAGGCCCAATGCGCACGGGCCCTATTGGCCCAGAGCGAACACTTAATCGTAAGTTTCATTGTCCCTTCTTTGACTGATCTATTCGTATTATCGGAAGAACATGGCAGATGAAGAGTGTTTAAATACTAAAGCAACACGCATTGTCTCCCGTTCTCTGCGGCCTTACCTACCAATTTTGTCCACAAATAGTTAAACCGAACACCAAAAACTCTTTACCTTCTCGCAAACTGCCCCATCCAATAACAGTTCCGATTTGACCGGAATAAGCGCGACTGCCTGACGGAAGGCAGATAGGCTTACTGTTCCTCGTGAAGGGCACAGGTTGATCTAATGTCAGGATCGCCACGTCGTTGTACTAAAAAAAATACATTTTTAGATTTAAACGAAAAGTAGAAAAACCTTAATGACATTCTAGGAATGGGCATTCCTACATCTCGGTTATTGTCTCATATTTTGACCATTGAGCTTTCGGCTTGTTTGAGCAACTTAGGTTTTCAGGAGAATGTAGGTACATACAAGTTGGTTCAAGTTGAACGGATTTAAAATTGTACAAGCTGACAACTTTTGAGCACCTTTCTATCAGGTTTAACTTGATCTGAGTTTACTTCGAAGTTGTCACTTTTCCTTACCAAAGTGCGCATGTCGAACCCACGGTGCCGCACAACTCGCTTGATCTTTCTCTCGATGTGCTGCGTCTCGGTGTTGGTGTGGATGTTGTGGTCGGCTATCCTCGCTGTCAAACGTGCCACGTCCCATGAGGTCATGCTGCAATTCAGAGGTTGCTTATTTATTATCCCAGATATTTCTAAAGACCGTATTTCCCTGCATCATAATGGTTTTGAAGAAAGAAGATAGGTAGTACGTACTACCTATTCAAATACACAGCGAGCCGCCGCTACTGCCGGCCGGGCGTAAAACTCGAGAATTTTGAAAAATCAGAACTTTAGGAAGTTCACTGCAATTGGAACAACTGTGGAACAGATCTACAACTCGTTAACAAATATTAGCTAGTGGAATACGTACTGGGCCACACAGTGAGCCGCCGACAGCACATGTCGATCGTCGATGAGCGAGCCGCCGCAGAACTGCCGTCCGCCGTTGAAGAGGGCGACGATCCACGGCCACTCGTTCATGTCGGCGCTGTGCCCGCCCACAATGCGTTCTTCGTCTAAGTAACCTTCATATGTCTGAGAACAAATAGATAACATGAAAACTGACTGTATTGATAGTGATTATCGTATAATTTTTCCAACACCGAGCCAAGCCATCACCAAGCCACACAAAATCATTAACAGCGGCGGATCATCAAAACTGGTTATTTCGCGAGCTGGATATAATTTGGCTAGTGTTTTCTTGAAGACTAGGTAATAGTATCTATAAGAGCGTTATCACACTTGCGATTTGCGAGCGAGTATTATATAGAAGCGAACACGCCGCGAGTTCGCCGCGCACGAGTTTTGTATATCAAATAAAATAATTTATTTTCAGACCATGCCAGTTAGTATTCAAATCGCAAAATAGTTTATAGAAATCGCTTTGGACGTATGGACGTCCATACGATTCTTCTCCACACTCTTAGTGCAGTAATTTTGTTATCCTAGTGCAAGTGTGTAATTTTATACTGCGCTTACCCGATATCCGTTTTTAATGCCGCATGAGCCGTCTGCGGCAGGCGCAGTCGTAGGGTTCGTAGGCCTGGTGGGCTGCGTGGGGAACGCCGGGGGCCAGGACTGTGGACAATCTCGCTTTGTAATACTGTAATGTCAACAGGAGTTATTATAGCCGAGAGAACTGTTGGACAAAGGTCAGTCCTAAGATCGCCACAACTAAGTTATAGCCGCTGCTTTCATACAACGGCTCATTTCAAGTTAGTTACTTACAGTTTTAATTAGACTGATATGATAGTTTTTGTTACCTGTTTAGTTGTTGATGGTGTAGAAGTGGGCGGTCTTGTGCCCCACGTAGTTTGTGTTGGGGGTTTAGTGGTTCCTCCGGCAACTATAAAAGCATTTCAAATTTAATGTTTGTCCTTGACATGGAGAAAAACAGAACCTTAAAGTATACTCAAATACCTAGTGAAGGGGGGTGGGTTGGCGCGGTGTGGTCTGGCGGGTGGGTAGGCAGCGGCGGGATGGTAGGTGGCCATTGCGCGGGGATCTGGCGTATGTTAGCTCCATACTGCCATTGTGGAGAGAAAGCTGCCAGGTGACCGGGGAACCTACAAACAAGAGGTTGTTCAATTGTAATTTATTCAAATTTAGCACTTAAAAATGAACCCTGAATACCCTGATACAGCGACATTCCGGCTCTCGGCTAGCGGGCTAAAAGCGCATTTTTTTAGCGTTAGGATGATATGATGGTTTTCGTACTTACGCCTGATAAGCTAGTGGCGGAACCTGCGCTGGCACGACCTGCGGTAGCATGCCCAGGCGCTGAACGTCGGGTTCCTGCTGAGGCGGTGTGCCGACCGGCTCTGTGCAACATACTCCGAACACCTGTGATCGAACAAATCGGATGCTCTGTAAATCTTCTGTGCAACGGAACACGAACATGTAAGTAGACACACTAAGTCTTTCTCGGCGTAAGTAAATATACTAACTACACTTGACAATCCAATGTACGTATCAAGGCAAACCCCTAGGTCGGAATCGCAGAAACCCGACCTTGCGTACTATAGTTTAAAAAAAAACCTGCAGCGATTTCAAATATTCCTGATTCTCATCCAACGAGATGGACGGTCGTTACTCTCAAGATAATAAATCAAATAAGTCATGTGTATTTTAATCAGACGTTATTGTAATTAAAAATCGTTTCATACTAAATACTACTTACACAAGTGTTCATAATTTAGAAGCGCATTTAGAAGAAGAAATTTATTCTCCATGGACCAATTAATCTTCGTAAAACTGTTCAGTTTTGCTATACCGATAACGTCAAGAAACTAGTAGTTGCGTGCCATAAAATATTATTGATTATTTTTTACCATGCGAGATAAAAGAAAACCGGACTGAAGATTAATATCAGTTTCGATACAATAGTGAGCGTATTAATTTACACTATTTATAGAAGGATTATCATACCAAGCGAGACGTTTTTTAGTCCTACTCAAATTACAACCACTGTCGTTGAAATAAACATGAACATGTTGCATTGTAAAGATTTAACCCATGAAATATTAAGGTCGCTGCCACATACGTATTGTTAACTGATTACCTACTTATCCATTCTTTACGTACACTTATTATCCCTTTAGGTCAACAGTATTTTAACGAGAACATAATTACACTAGAAATGTCTCAGTACATTACGATTATGGCCGTTCCAGGCCAGAAATCATTGCCTTGCTACTTACTACTTTATAGGCTTTGCTTCAGTACATATGCGTTTATAAACCTTCCCTCTTATCTTCTCATTACTTACACAAACGAATGAGTGACCATGTAGCCTGAGAAAATTAATAAAATCAGGGGAAATAATTCGTGTAGTTTTGTAATTTGGTACAGTTATACCTTGTGGTGCCCACGTGACTATACTAAAAGTCCTCGGGGGTGGGGGTTGTGCTGAGGGTGTGGGGGGGGGGGGGGGGGGGGGGTTGAAGGTACCTTTGTTCAGATTTTTGGTTATATCTCGAATATCTGTAAGAATATCACTATAGTTACTTCGAACAAAAGTTTAAACATAAAATTTCGCACAAAATTGGTTATATTCATTTTTACTCTACGATTAATACTTTAGGAGCTACAAGGTGTTGAAGTTAACGAAGAGATTAAAAAATAGTCGATTTGAAAAAACGTTGTTTTTTCTTACTTGTTCATCATAACTCAGATTTTTAGCTTAGTTACCTGCTGATCGAACATAAAATTCCCATTTTGATCATTGAAAACTCTAAACAAAACAAAGGTGGTAATGTAAACGAGGTTCAAGTGGTCAAGATTACCGTAAGTCCTTAGCTACTACGGGCGTCGCGTCAGCGCGGCGCAGACCCTCCCGGCCCACCGCGCCTCGCCCGCCATTGGCACCACTACTATTCAGTATGCTTAAAACAGCGACTGGTAATATACCTAGACTATGAAGTCGATCTGCAAAATGACCCCACAAAAGTTGTGCCGCGGGGGGCGGAGCATACAAACTGAGCCGCCACGCCGTTTAGTTTACAAATGGCGGTTTTGTGACCAGTCGCGGTCGCAGCCTGAAATTTGGGGGGGGGGGGGGACGACACACACACTAATGCAATTTTTTTTCCAATTTTTGAGGGGGTCAGTAAAAAAACTTTTCCATTTGAAATGTACGATTTTGGGGGGGGGGGGGGGGGGAGGTCATGTCTCATGTGACCCCGCCCCTGGGACCGCGCCTGTTTGTGACACGGTGGTAGTGACGTCTATGAAAAAATCTAATAAATAAATAAACATGCCTTCTTATGCCTTTTTAAAATGGTGTCAGAGTAAATCTGGTAAACATAATAAAAAGACGTAAGGTTGCCAAAGAGCTCAAAGAGGACCCAGTGTGTTGACGACGAGAGGCCTCTCTTGTTCCTTTAGCCGTCAACACAGCGAATCCTCCTGTTTTTAAAGGGTCGGCAACGCGGCAACCTTTGGTGTTGTAGGCGTCCATAGGCTACATTAGCTGCTTACCATCAGGTGGGCCGTATGCTTGTTTGCCACCGTCGTTGTATTAAAAAAAACACGATAATTTAGTATCTGCTTATTTCCTTAAAAATAAAATTCAAACCTATTCATTACGAGTATTCCACCAAGTACAAGAGTGGCTGGGCCTCCTGATATGTGGGGTTGGAAGCGAGGAGCTGATGGAACCCTTGAGCCAATTATGACCACTGGTCCTCCAGCTCCTGACACCGTGCTGAATTCAATTTTTTGTCGCTGCAAAAGCGGTTGCACTGGAAATTGCGGATGTCAAATGGCTGGTATTTCATGCAGTCAAGTATGCACCGGATTGACCGGATGCTTGCTGGGTTCATGTACAAACGGTATACCCGTACATTTTCTAGAAAGAAAGAAGACGATGATTACGATATCGAAGATGTTGAGTAAAATAATAATGACGATCTCATATGTTTTTTCTACTTTTAAATATATATAATATGTTAGCCTCTATGCCTTATAAGCGACAAATTACGATCAAATCGCCTAGCGTGGTACGCCTGGTACGGGCATGTTATGCGGAGGGATGAAAGTCATGTTACGAGAAAGGTATTAAGAATGAATGTGGAGGGATGTAGGAAAAGAGGAAATCTAGGAAAAGATGGATGGATTGCGTGAGAGATGATATGAAAAGAAAGGAGGTGAGTGATGAGATGACGTGTGACAGAGATGTGTGGAAAGAAAAGACATGCTGCGCCGACCCCAAGTAAATGGGACAAGGGCAAGCGAATGATGATGTTAGCCTCTATGCATCCCACTGCTGGGCACAGGCCTCCTCTCATACCCGAGAGGGATCGGGCTATAGTCCCCACGCTGGCCCAAAGCGGGTTGGGAACTTGGAACTTTACATACACCTTTGAATTTCTCCGCTTTATCTATTTATATATCTTTGTTAACTTAAACACCCTGTAGCTCCTAAAGTATTGATCGTAGAGTAAAAATGAATATGACCAATTTTGTAGGAAATTTTATGTTTAAACTTTTGTTTGAAGTAACTATGATGCTATTCTTACAGATATTCGAGATATGACCAAAAATCTGAAAAAAGGTGCCTTCATCCCCCCCTACACCCTCAGCACAACCCCACCCCCGAGGACTTTTAGTATAAGTAGTCACGTGGGCACCACAAGGTATAATTGTACCAATTTACAAAACTACACGAATTATTTCCCCTGATTGCCCATATTCGGCTTAATTTTCTCGAACTAATGCCCATTTCTTTAGATGTCTATATCATATTTTATTATTCTGTGCCGTAATAACTTCATACTTTGGTCCGGATAAGCCAGTAATTAGTCGCTTAAAAAGATAATAGCAATGTAATTTAAACAATTCTTTATTATCGTGTATCATAAAGCTTAACTAAGCTGCGTTAATAATGTTAATATACAAATCGAACGGATGGGCGATGTGTTTCCAAAGCTCTATAACTTATGTCAATACAATGTGGCTAATCCATTCGATCCGATCTCTGCTAATAATGTTAATTATTACAATTTTATCTGAACTTCATTCTTCTCAAACGTCTTGATAATTAGGTTCTTAACTTAGGTAGGTACTCATGGAAAAGAATGCATGTGCCCTGCTTGTCTAATGCCTTACTTTGCTCAGTCGAATTAAAGTGATTGTGATTATCAGATTGATCTCGATGTTGTCGGCACTGATGTAGTTGCAGGTATCGTAGTGGCCCGGCCATGATGCAGCCATTCGAGCCGGACAGTTCGGCCACCCCATACAGCCATTTTAGTCGCATTTACCACATATTGTCGACACTTTGTGTAAACACAAAAATATTTGTTACCATTTTTGGTCGCCGTTACGAAATTGTTCGGTTGAGGCGACTAAATTATTGTATGAGTTTTAAAAAGTGGGGACGAGTCGACACAGTCGCATTTTGGTTACTTTGTTACGTCGCCGTGTCGTAACATTGTTACCAGTTTGCAACCACTTATAGCGCAAATCATTCATTCATTCGTTCACTCATTTGCTGTCACTGCTATCAGTTCACAAAGTTGACGTAAGTAAAATTGTTAAATATATTTGTGAACGCCATTGCTGTTATGGACGAAAATATTTATTTTAAGTTTTCGGACATTTTTCGTGTTTCCAGGATGTTAACATTATTGCGCAAAAAAGTACGCTGTGTTATTTTATTTAAAAATTTCAAATTTGCCAACGCGCCACTAAAATAATTGGAATTTAACGATTGTAAACAAATGTAATATTGATTTAACTAAACTTATTTTTACATTTTCAGACTTAAAAAGCCTCTCATAAGGTAGAGCAACGATTGCTAATAACAAAAAAACCTATTGTGGTATTAAAAAACCATTTTACTAGAAAATATTTAAAAAAAGAAACTATTTTTAAGAACATACATAATTCAGTTACAATCAGTCACAAAGTTACCACATTATGTCGACACAGTGTCGACTTAAAACTCCAACATTATCAAATTTATAAAATGGTGGACCGTCCTTTTATGTTTCCAGCGATGCTCAAACTTCGGGAAGATATGGAAATACCATTTTGAATAGTTTCGACGATGGAAGGCACTTCTTGACACACGTATGATATCGCTTGTTTAAAGCAAGTGGGTTGTTGATAATAATTTTAGTTATCTTTTTTTTTACCAATGGCTATAAAACAGCGAACTCAATTTTTATTTAATTTACACGATTCTCATAATCTACCCTAAGGTTATTGAATTTAAACTTTCGTGGGGACATATTAACATCCTACCAGTAATAAGTATAAGAGTCCATGACACTGACTGAACCTAGTTCGATAAGTCTCCCAGATGAGATATATATAATTAGTCACGTCAATGCCTATGCTGCAATGCAAAAAAGTGGCGGCACAATTTTTTTTTTGAAAATTAAATAAAAATCGGTTTCTAGTACGATAAGTCTCCCAGGTTTCCTTTGTACCTCGAAGCAGAGGAGAGTTAGGACTATTCGATAATGCGGTGCTGCAGCAGTGGTTTTTCTTACACAAAAATTTTAGATCTTTCTGATGAGCATTGGTTTAAGAGGAGACTGATCATACTAGACACCTAATGAAACCGATCCCTTATAATGCTGCAGCAACTGACAAGGCCAGTCACCGGGGCTTGCAGCACTGAGCACTGCATTATCGTATAGTCCTAACACTCCTCTGCTTCGAGGAACAACGGAAACCTGGGGGACTTATCCTACTAAAAACCGATTTTTATTTAATTTTCAAAAAATATATTATGCCACCACTTTTTTGCATTGCAGCATAGGTATTTCGTGTTCTCCTATTAAATACGTGACTAATTATATATATATATATCACCTGGGAGACTTATCGAACTAGGTTCAGTGTCATGAGCTCTTCTACTATAAAACTTTATGTTTTTGGACCACCCTACTGTGCAATAAATATTATTAATCTAATCTCATGATTTATGTAGCAGAGTGAGATGCTGATATTTGAACTGACAACAAAGTTTGGGAGACTTTGGAGTTTCTAGTGACGTTTACAATTTATTTTAGTAACAAAGTGTAGGAACATTCACGTAACTTTACCACACCCTGTGTCGACTTTTAGTAACAAAGTGTCTACACAGTTACTAAACATTGTTTCTAAATTGTACACTAGTCGCAATATACACGCAATGTGTATAAAATGTTTCGACGCAAAGTTACAGTAATGTGTGGACACAATGACCACACTTAATTACTAAAAATCACTCGGTCACATTGTGTGTACACTGCTACCACACATTGAAACCAAACCAAACACAGTTACATTGTGTCGTAACAGTTACGAAATATTTTGTACTTGCAACTACTTTCACAAATCTGCTACCGAAAATGGCTGTCTGAGACTTTTAGCAGCGGGTAGGAGTCGTGGAAGCTCTTGCATGTGCCCTGTTTGCATAATGCTTAACTTTGCTCAGTCGAATTAAAGTTGTAATTTACAGACTAACCTCCATGTTGTCGGCACTGATGTAGCTGCAGGTATCGTAGTGGCCCATGACCCAGCCGTTCGAGCCGGACAGGTCGGCCACCTTCAGCAGCGGGTAGCAGTCGTGGAAGGTCTTGCATGTTCCTTGCTTCCCTAACGTCGTCTCGCAGTCCAGGCCAAACGCTCCTTCGGATTGTACCTTGGAGTTTCAAGTTAGTGGAAATTTAATGTTTTGTTTTAGTATCAAAATTAACTGGAACTGTTTTCTTATGACATTTCGAGGTGGAGGTACTTGAGAGGCTCGTTGAAACTAGCTTATAAAATATTGCTTCATTAACTATTCATTTTGAAATTAATATCTTACATTTAAAACCGAATGTTATTGTGTGTAATGTAATACTTACATGAAGGAATTAGTATACATCTTTATTTTACCTCAAAAAACGAGAACATACTACTTACTTTGGTTCAATTTCGTCATACGGTGTATGTTTTTGACAAAGTTGATTTAAAAGAAGCAATAAAACAACCACTAAAGGTCAAAATGACGAATATTTTGACGAGCATCAATTATTTAATTAATTGGGCCAATTAAATATACTTTAGAAGCCGAATGGAGCATCCGACGTTATAGCTGCTTGAAATTAATTAATGTTTCTATAGTTTTGTTTCTGTAATTTGGAATAATTTATTTTCACTCATCATAAAAAATGACCCTAATGTTCATCCAATAAAAATAAATAAAAGATAAATCTCACCTGTCTCAGCAGAAGTAGTTGTTTCCCACTGCGAGTGCTATTTGAGAGATCACGTTTCACCCGACTCGCAGGAGCTGAAAAATAAGGTTCTTTAGTACAGGTTTTTTTAATACAGTCGCCATCAAATATATCGGAGCACCCACGGTACTCAAAAATATCTAAACAAGCACTTTATCGCCTTGACAGTAGAGGCGTTGATCAGATATTTGTGACCACATTGGCCGCTCCGATATATTTTTCTTGCAAAAGTCATCTACTGCTCAATCAGATGATTCTAACCAATTCAAACAGAATGAGCTTCCATTGTTTTAACACAGACTTTATCTTATGGCCTTCGGCCACGAGCATCGGACCAGCTCGATCTCGATGGTTGTACCAAAATGGTAGGTATAGTAGCCATAAAATTATCTTAGTATTGAATCGATAACAAGTGACCAAAATAATTTTCTGATGCAATAACCTGTTTACTGTTTATCCGCTGTCGGAAGGACCCGTTCGAACCTTAAATTAACGTTTTTGAAAACGGCTGTGGGCGGGACGGTAATCTGCAAGTTATTTCGTATCGCCTAACGGTTTGCTTTTATTGAAATATTTATGTACCAACGTTGGAGTCATGCCATTCAAACTGCGCCCACAATATGTGTGTAGCATGTTTAATACGGTTTTGATACGACGTCATTACACTCTTCGGCTTACCTACGCATTTGCCGCCATGCGATATCCTTTGCAGTAGAAATTTAGAAACCACTGTTCGTGGTTTTTTACTTTTAGTCACCTAGAAAAACAATTGGGCGGTATCTAGACGATCAACTCGGTGGTCTATCTTAAATGTCACCACGTATGGCCTTGAGCATGTCTTTAAATTACGATCACGTACAGTGCACGCAACATGTGGCTTAAGTTCTAGGTAATTAAACCTTGTTTCCTATGACTTCGACGAGAATAAACTAGCCCTAAAGGCCAACTCAAGAAACTTGTCATTCTAAAATATGATTTAAATTCTTGAAGTTAGAGACTATTTTAATATCACGCGTATTTGCGTGGATCCCTAGAACCGGCTGATCCGAACGGTCAACGGACACCTTGAACTTGATTAAATTGGAGCATCGGAACTTATTTTCTGTCCGGTATTCAGGGTTCCTTAAACAGATAAACTACATACAATAATGGAAACCGATATCATGCGATTTTTTTTAATGACAATGGGCCTCGAGATACCCCCCACTAAAATATCTGGTGCAATGTCCAGCCGGCCTCCGAAGATGCTGTAGGTAAACTTAAGTAGGTGGGTAGGTACTTTTTTATAATATTGCCAATTCAAAAATGACGAAGACCCGTGGTATCAACTATTGAGCCCAACCACATCAAATCTATGGTCACTGTTTCGTGTAATTCGTGTTCTTGCCATAAAAATAATTAATTTCAAAAAATTTACTTATATCCCCAAGATATGCTGGAATAACTCGCTCGTGTCATCTCGCTGGCCCATTATATCATGACATACAGGGTTCTATGTTTCAATTTTATCAAATTGAAATTTGAACGTTGTCAAACCGACACTAAGTCTAAAGCTACATACCCTGAAAATGTAACATAGAACCCTGTTATATTGTGCCAGCGACTATATAATTACGTTAATTAATAGAAACAAATTGTTGCAGGGACTGCATTAAATCCCACATTGTTTACATTTAGCTTTAATTGTCATCTAGCCAGTTAACATTGAAATAGACAAGACATAAGATACAATTATTGTCAAGTTTCCGGGTTCACCGGCCTAATGCAATGAAATGTCAGGACCACAGTGATCTGTCCGATCTAATTAATGAACCTAAGGTGGGGCAAAAAGTCGGAGCTTCTAAGAACGGATCCTGAGGAGTCACCGATAGATGTGGGCGGCGGAAATTTGCATTGAATCGATCTTTAGACATCATCCGAATGACATGGACATCGCGCCTACAGGTTGATGACCAGGGCCCCATTTAACAAAGGTACGATTTTTTTATGTACCTCTACTACCTATTGAAAAACTGGTAACTCTAGTGAGTAAATGTCAGGATTCTTTTGACGGTGTTGCTAGTTTTGTTTTTAGTAATTATGGTCTTGGGTGCTTTTGTTACAAAGCCGGGCTACGAAATGGTAGGCCTGTTGTTGTTACTCATTTCGTCGGATTTTTTCATTCATTCTCTTTAAAAATTAACATAATTTAGAATACAATTACCTATTGTATAGTATTGTAGGTAGTTTAATAGAATCATATGACTTTCTTTACTTTAAAAGTATTAGGTATTATGTACTGGAAAACGGAAGACTAGATACGAGTCAGTTAGTCGTATACCAATATTATACCACGCATTATTTTGATTATATTATTCATTACATTTCACAAAATTCCATTCCTTCAGTGTCCTCGTGTTATGATTATTATTAGTCATGCAGGTTTTAGTTTTGCCACGGCCGGACATCTCAGTTGCAAATTTTAACTTTCTCTAGCCTCAAAACCTCATACTCGCGTGTTTTGCATTGTTTTAGCCCGCGCCATACAATGCTTTACTAACCATGTCCTTTCTTCACGTGAGTAACGTAAACAAACATTCGACTACTGTTAGCTCGGTACGGAAATGAAATGACCGTAACCACCTCTAAATTAAAATTAACTACACTTATATCTAGAATTAGAGTAGGTACTGAAACTTACCTTCTGATTTAGGGAAATTAATGTAAAATAATAATTGAGAGTCTTATAAAACGTTTTGGAACCGTGTATAAAATATACACTAACCAAAATCGCGGGAAATACAAACGTGTCGTGCTTATACAATTTTAGATATGATACGAGTTCAATAAAAATTGTATAAACTCATGCTTTAAATATTAGAAATACTGATTAATATATTTTTTCATTAGGTACCTTCTTATTAGCGTCGCCCAATAATATTAGAAGGAAAAATACAATAACACTTAATTTCAATATCGCTTACCATTTAAAACTACCGCATCGTCAGTGTAAAAAGCGCCGTCCTTTTCAGAAAATCCGTTAAAACCATCGGAAACACTCTCGCAAATCAAGCCTAGCACGGCCAGGCAGAGGGCCGCTAGTCTGTTCCTTAGCAGCATCTTGACACTACCCAGGAACCATGCACTGAAGAGTTGGTCAATGAATATCGATTTGGGACGCGCGCGAACACCGTACGGTCCACGAGGTGGCTCTTTGCTAAATGCTTATACCCGCTGCCTCCGCGCCTTTATAATATTTGCACGACGCTCCACATATAAAAAGTTTAAAGATAACAGAGCTTTTCCTCCTTTTGTAAAGCCTGACATTTGCACGGACAATGATACCGAAGCTTTGTAAATTATGACAACCATTAGGTTCGGTGCACTTAAGATGGATTATGCCTTTCAGGATATGATTCGTGATATGGCAGTGAAGTAGTGTTGGGAGTTCCGTTACACTTAATCAGGCACGTGGGAAAAATACATTATTATGAAGATTGTAATAATAAAAACAAAAATCGTGTAAATTAAAGTTGGTGTAAGTGCAGGTTTAGATTATTAGTATTTATTAGTCATACAGTTACGTTACTGATAATAGAAATGGAATTCTTCCCAATTCCAATTTTGAATACTTTTATTTGAAGACAATAAACTGAGGCAAACGAGCAGATAGGTATTATTTTTACTTATACTACAATACTACATACATCGTTAACGAACGCACAATTACGTCAAATGTGTTAACAAGCTAATGAGTAGAAAACAAGCATGGCCCAATAGCCTACTCTTCTCAATATCTTGGGATAGGGATTAAGATAACAATATAATTTTTTATCATTTACTCCGAGGTTTTCCCAAGGGACTACCAGTATCGGGTTCCTCAATAAAGGAGTGTCCGGATCTATACATTTTTTGCGTGTAACAACTCCGGAGTTGCAGGCGTCCACAGGGTTACGGTAGCTGCTTATCATCAGGCGGGCCGTATGCTCGTTTGCTACCGTCGTGGTATAAAGAAATTGTTCTACTTAACAAATTGGTTCAAACTTTTCACCCAAGTGACCAAGTGGTTGGATACAAAAATATACCTACAGGCTCAACTCTTACAAGGGTTCTAAATTCTTTGCACCGAACCCGTAAAAGCGGTATTAGTACCTATAAGTACTACTTCAATTATCAAGTTGTTTATATACTTATAACCAATACACTCGAGTTTTTATGCTGACTGTACTGATTTATTTTGTTCTCACGATGTCACATGAGTTCAAGCAGTCATTGAACTTCGAAAGGAATTGTTTGTAAAGTTAAAAACAATATATAGGACCTTATGATAATAGTTTTCTGTTTTTTTTTTGCTAAAAAATATTATAATAATAGGTACCTAATACTAGACTTACGTGGACTATGAATATACGATCAATTTCAGTGGGCATAAATATTAAAATGAGAGATGAGATTTCATTGTGTTTTTCATATTATTTTTTATCTTTTTTTAAACACACCTCATATCATAGGTTAAAGTATCGAAATTATATACCCATTTTAGTCATTATGTCGTTATTGGAGACATTTTAATTAACAAATTTGCATAAGAAAAATTAAATGTACAGAAATAATCCTTCACTAATATCCTGCAGCGAGGCCCGTTCACCGCTCTACATTATTAAGCTTAAGGTGCTCGCAAACAAAGTGAACACAATTTAAACGCAACGGGATTTTTTTAAATATCGCTTAGTAAGACTAATGGCTTTTTGAAAGATGAAAAAATGATCATTCTGTTTTCAATAAAGGCTAACGACGGTTATTTATTATTGAGGCCGAATTATATCGTGTAGACACAAAGTTGTAATCACAAAACATCCAATTTTTATTTAAATGAACATGTAAGTAATTTGAAAGGTTTTTTGCCAACGTACTGATCAAATTGATGATTCATCTTAACCGCAAGACGAGAGGAGATAAAGAAACGCATTCATGTAAGAATGTATATCTTTCACGAATTCCAAAAGGGCGCCAGCCTTTCAATGTTGACGAACTCTCGACATATTCGCTTTTTTTTTAAATTTCGCATGCCCGTCAGAGGATAATTTTGAAATGGCAATTAAGTAATCACTAAAAGAAGAAGCTTAATATTTTTGGCTCTCACTGATTTAGGTGTTTTGTCCCAAGAAATAATTACGGCCAACCAAGGAGTATTGTAATTTCAATAAACCCAACGTGATTTTTTTTTGTAATATGATTTTATTGTTTATTTTTTTGTATGTAATGTACATATTTTATACTTAAATTAAGTTGATTAACATTAAAATCTCTACTATCATTTATTTATATATTTGTTTTTTAAACAAAGCTGTACTACAATATGTTGATTTTATTCAAGACCCTTAAAAAAAACTTGCAAAGACTTTTTGCTTTATTTATTCGTGGTCAATTAGGTTAATAAATTCATTTTGTATCAAAATAAATCAAGATATTTTCCCTCCTTCATTTTACATTTTATCTTTAAAAGTAGGAAATGCAAAAGGAAATTGGACCGTTTGAAGTTTGAACTTTCAAAATGCAGACGCGAGTAAGTAGATTGTTTGTTGTAGTGTTTGTCTAGGTCGTAAGAAGCCGATCGGAATGCCGATACCAAATATTGCGACGTGAGCGGAACGCGACGATTATGTGCCTACTTAGATTTAAGCGTACGACATTAGCTTCATTAATCTTGGCATCCCGTTATGTCAATCCCGTCAATCAACGGGCCGGCGAATATAAATATTACTCGTTTAAGACGCTGTCGACAGCGAGCGATTTTACGTTTTTATGGCTGATGAGATGGACTTGTTTTTGTTTAATACTTTGTTGCAATAAGAGTTAAAATAGACGATTATAATATAGACTATTGTGAGTTACATTTTTCGGATTTTTTTTTCCTATAAAATATTCCGAGCTTATAGAAAATGCAGAATATGACTAGCAAATGGCGCGGCAAAACTATCATCATCCCAACCTAATTTATTTTAATTCTACAGGGCGTTCCACGGCTATGCCACTTGGAGGGAAAGTACTTTGAATATTGTAGCTGGAACATTTAACTGAAAGAAGATATTATTTAAATTTAAAGAAAAATTAAACTGATATTTTAGTACTTTTATGGTTTAACCGAGAATCGAACCCATTACACGAGAAAAATAATTACCCTGTAGCTTTATCATACCGATCGAAATGCGAATTTTATGTAGTTTTCGACTACTGAGCCGAGGACAATGTGTGTTCTCTCCAAAAGTGGGTGCGGGTGCCTAAAAAAATTAAATATTTTGTGATAATTAAAAACGACTCAACCGATTTTATTCGGAATAGTTTTTATACTGAAATTTTAAAGTACTTAGTAACCCTCACTTAAAGGTTTTTTTAATATATATTTTGGGCTTGTGGTTCAAAAGTCAGATCTATTAAAAGAAAACGAACGATTATTTCCGAAGTATTAACTCTATCAAAAAATTGTTGTTCAAGACCCCTATTCATTTTAAAAGATTTATCCGACAACACCCCACACAATAGGGTTGGACCGAAGAAAAAAATCACCCTCCCTCCATTTGTATGGGAGGACCCCATTTAAAAAAAAATCAGAGTCTGTTTTACCATTTTGTCGGCGTGAGTACTACACATACCTACTCTTACCAAATTTCAGCTTTCTAATACTACATATAACTTGCATCAGTCGACTGTCATTTTCGAACAAAACTTGGCTGAATAAGGAAAGCTTCAGGTCTAAGGCCGGCTACCAATTTTAACAAGTTGATTAGTGCTTTTGAGTGGCATATGGCTCAACTTGCTACTCGATGAGATTTCAATATTTTTCGGTGCCATAAAATTAGGCTGAATTCCTAAAGTTTTGGGTTAGGCTACCACTAAAGACTGTGCACGTTGAAATCCGGCCACGCATGGCATGGTACATCTCCCTTTCGGATACACATTTTTAAGCAGTTCTTTTTTATAAATAATCTCTAATCATAGTAGTATATAATAAAAATAGAATCATATTAAAATTGTATGGGCTTGTCTCAGTTTTTACTGAAGGTATTTCATCATATCTTTAATGTTTTGTCCAGCGTTTTTTGATAATCTTCACTCGCTTCCTGCTACAATACCACAATTGTATTTATATTTTCACAACCGGTTTTATGGTCAATAGAATGTCATCTTACAAAAAAAAATGTTTTGAAACTCTATTCTACTTGAGGTAGTCAGGAAAACTTTCTACTCCAAGCACTGAAAGTAATTTTTATATGGCAGCCATTTTTTTGTCAAAAAGTCAAACTCACCAAAGTTAGAACACCTCCGAACTATTTCAATCTAAATACACTTAGAAAAATGTTAGCTATGGTGAAAAGAGAATTTAATAAGGTATCATTTGATTCATCTTATTTATAATAAAAAACTATTTTAACAGGAAAATTTGGTAAACACTGTCAGAACACTGTGGACAAAAAAATATAGGCACTGTGGAATATATAGTGATCAAACTCATAGACAACGTAACGTTTATATTATGTTTTAAACTTTATTATGTAGCTTGATAACCCCAAATTATTAATTAGAAGTGTTGGTTGAATATGCACATTCAATAAAAAGATGTATCACACCATGCGCGGCCGGATTTCAACGTGCACAGTCTTTATTTGTTTGGCGCTTCTCGATGAGCTTTATCGAATGCGCTACGTGCCCACTTGCTACTTGTAGATTTCATAAGAAAATTAGGGCCATGTTTTTGCTCACTGTACAAAACGCTCCGGGTTTGGCTCTGGCTACCAGGAAAAAAGTACTTTTTACCGTGCATTGCCCTATATTTGGGTTACATTGCCCTATACAGGGTTGCCAACGACCCACTCTTAATCTAACACCTATGGCCCCTGAAGTCTACAAACTTAGGTGTATTGGGGGGCACTTAATGTTATTATTACGCTGTTATGTTTTATTTAAAGAAACTCTGATAAAATTAAAGAGATTCGTAACGTAATTAGAGAACTAAGTACTTTTGTTTGGTAACATAGACGCCTATCATATAGTTCGTGTTTGATTTATAATAATGAAACGTTGCTCTTACGCATGTGTCAGGTTCATTAACATAAGCTCGGACAAGTAACGTCGCAAAACGAATTTAACGCCAAAATAAAATAAGTAACCACAACCCAAAAAGTGTCAAAAGTGTGCATTTGTTCTATACAAAATTGATTTTTTGCGATGAATTGTCCTAATAGCTATGTTCATTAATTTTTGCGTATGCTGTCACGCTCACGCTATTAGGTACAGTCGCCGGCAATAGTATCTTCCTACGTGGAGGCCTACGTGAAGATACTATTGCCGGTGACTGTACATAGCATTTTGTTGACTTTTTAGAAGAATTAATTTCCAGCAGGCTGGAAATCGTGTTAATACCTTCATTCGGTCCTAAATTTATGTAATCCGAGTTTGCCCAATCCCAGGAGGTGTGCATTATTTTTGGAAAATTTTTGCTCCTGTGTTTTGTTTTGCCGACACTTTTAAGTGCATAATGAATGAATGATTGCATTTATTTCAAGTAACTTTGACTCATTCATGATGTTAGTATAATCCTTAACGTAATGTTAGTAGGTAAGTACGTTTTTTAAACTTTATTAGGGGCACTCAGGTACGCGGAGTCGCTACTCTCCAACAGCTCGCCACAAGCTGCCCTGCGTTGACTGATTGCGCTGGTGGAAACCAGTGGGTGATGGGGACGTCACATTCCTACGCCTAAAATTTTTCGTACCCATGACATCAGCCTAGCAACAAAGGTTTCTGTGTATATGGCCATAGTACTTCCGAATTTACTATATTCTTCGGAGTCGTGGGTGTTATATCGCAGGCATATACGCCTACTGGACCGCTTTCATCTGAAATGTCTGCGCAACATTATGGGCGTGCATTGGTCAGACCGCGTGAGGAATACTGAGATACTTCAGCGTGCTAATGTTGCTGGAATTGAGGTATACCTTATGCGTCGGCAGCTGCGGTGGTGTGGCCATGTTTCGAGAATGTCTGAGAGTAGGGTGGCGAAGCGCATGTTCTATTCTGACTGAACTGCAGGACGGCAAGCGGAAATCAGGCGGCCAGTTCCTCCGTTATAAAGATGTTCAGAAGAGACATATGAAGCGATGCAATATCGAGCCCTCTGAGTGGGAAGCACATGCGGCGAAGCGTCCGGAGTGGAGGCGGTTGTTGCAGTTGAGAGTTAATGATTTTGAAGAGCGACGGAAAGTAGACCTTGACAACAGTCGGGATGCTCTGAAGGCTCGACCACCTGCAGCCTTAACTTACCACTACCTAGACGGAGTCCTGACATGCCCTCGGTGTGGGCGTACAGTACACTGCAAACTAAGATTGGCTACTGCAGTCACATGAGGGCGCAAGAGCGGGCGGACCAGCTTAGTTCCCGCAGCTAAAGAACGTTATGCAGTCGCTGTAGCCGAAATCGGCTAGGAATCATAAATCATAAATTCATAAATTCTTTATTTGCATAAAATATGGTACAATAAGATGGTATTGACTAGATATTTCTGTACAGTGACATATTTTGCCGGTTAGGCATGCAAACGTTAACTTAAAACTATAGACAATCTGTAGCTAATACTAATATAAAATGTTTTATCTTAAAACTACTATTAAGAAGAGAGAAAGAGATTATAAAATTACCGTGAGTTCCATAACGATTCCTTACACTGGGGCCCAATTCAACAACCAAAAACTGACTAGTGAGATACTACATTCTAGTCTAGTACATGTGTCAATGGATAATCATGTCATGTTAATGATGACGTTAATACAAGAATGTATTTTAAATGTTGACGTGCTTAGCATCAGCTAGTACCTACCAACCCTAAATATCCTATCATTTCCGTCTCAATGGAATAACGTTTCACTGATCATTATCAAAACCAATTTTGTGGTACCTAATGATTATCATAAGCCATCAGCTAATGAGCATCCGATTCCATTCAACCTGTGGGGAATAGTCACTACGAGTGGTCTACTGATGAATAGTAGTCGTTTTTGCAGCGAAGTAATGAAACTAATGAATACATTTAAAACAATGTTAGTTGTCCTAAGTTTACCTAATGTACTTTTCTCCGGTTTACATCCTCTAGTAAGTAGGTATTTGGATCTTATTTTCACGTTATTAGTTATGTAATGCACTGGATATTTACGATCTACAAATACCTAAAGAGACTACTTAGGGCCTGGGCCTGACGTGCAACTCGTGCAAGATACAGTTATATTTATACTATATACAATATTCTATAATATTTCTAAGCAATTGTTAATTTAATAAAATCAATTATGTGAACCTGAACATGGGCAAAAAGGGAGTCCCAATAGTTATTTTGTCCCATAACATTTATTTATTTTATCTACATCCATACCCTAATATGTCTATTTTATGGTCAGGATCGATGAGCAAACACCCATCATAGTACTGGTTTTGGAAAAGTAAAAAAAATATATGTTAATATTCATTATATTTAAAAGAACTTAGTTAATTCCAATACACGATTGGACGAAATCGGCTCGATAGAAAATAATTCCAAAGTTACATCTAAAATTAGCTTAAAACAATTGCACGTCTTTAGTTTCTTGGCTTATATGTCTGTAATTAAGGACAACATTCCACCACACTAATACTAAAAACTTCGTTGCCTTAAATTTCTCAATTAATGCATAGTTTTTTTTATATTCATCATTTTGCAAAATTTGCAATGAGCTCCCATACTAATCGTAACGCAGTGTTTTTCTTTCACTCGCGCTGAAAAAGATAGGGAAGGAATTTAGCTCTTATCATCCTCTTAATGTTTACATTTTAGTATCGGTAACCGATACCTTAATTACGTTCAAATTTCGAACGTCTTCTTAAAAAGTAAAAATTAGTAGTTAGAACAAATGTCTTATCTGTAACGATGTTATTATTATCAAATAATAAGCAAAAATTCGATATCATTATGACAATCCGGGTGCGGGCATGCGCCGCCCGACCGCCGACACAATCGAGTTGGTCATGCCGATGGCGTGCAATACCTGCAATTGCAGTCATTCAATCATCATTTCGGTTTTATAATATGTGTGTAGATAAAGCAGTGTATGCAACTGTACGTAATTAGGCCTTAAAACACTCGTGTGATCTTATTATGAAACTCACTTCGTTCGTTTCATAAAACCACACTCGTGTTTTAAGGACCCCTATTACGTAACAGTTACATAAACTACTATTTCTTCTTAGGCTAGGTAATTTTTAACATTTTTATTAAAGTAGAGTAAAACGGCCTCCATAGCCCAGTTGGTAGTGACCCTGCCTACGAAGCTGGAGGTTCCGGGTTCGAATCCTGGTAAGGGCATTTATTTGTGTGCTAATCTCAAATATTTGTTCCTAAGTTATGGATGTTATCTATGTATATAAGTATGTATTTATCTATCAAAGTATGTATATCGTCGCCTAGCACCCATAGTACAATTTTGCCTAGTTTGGGGTTAGGTTGATTTGTGTAAGATTGTCCCGAAATATTTATTTATTTATTATTTATTTATATAAGATACATCTAAAACATACAGAAACAATAAAAACATTATATAAAAAACCTAACCTAGGGTGCCGCCGGCAACGGAGCAAGTCACAGGCTGCCGGTGGTTAGGGCCGCACAGAGAGGAACTTTCGGACTATGCGCGCCGTGTCCAGGATAACTGCCTTCTGAATCTGACCCTTGATCCAACCACAACGGGCCCACAACCCCGTAGAGTCTCCTATTTTTATTTTTTATTTCCCGTTCCCAGTTTTCCATTTCCACTTAGATTTTCCATTTAATTTATTTTTATTTTTTATTTTGCAGTTTCCTATTTCACTAAAATTCTCATTTTCCATATTCCATCTCCTTCTCCATCTTCATCTGTATCTTTATTTCGATTTTCATTTTCGACTCTAAAGTTGACCTCGTATCGAAAATAATTAATCAGGTTAATTAGTCGACTAAAAAGTTATTCGTTTGAAATTAATCGACGAATAATTTAATCTTAACTAAATTAATCGTCATTTATACGACTAATGAATTTAATCGTCATTTTTAATCGTAGTTGTTAATCGTTAGTCGATTACATTTTGCCTCAATTTCTGGGTGTAGGTATATCTTTATTTAAAAAAACCGGCCAAGAGCATGTCGGGCCATGCTCAGTGTAGGGTTCCGTAAACTGAGACCATTAATTCAAAAGGTCGTTATTTCAGGAAATTTGGCGGCGCTTACGTCATTTTTACTTACGTCCTTTCACTATGGGTTTTTGAATGATAAATCAAAAACGGCTCAACCGATTTATTTCAATATAGTTTTCATTGAAGGTACTCATTAGGCCTCAGCTTCATGAATTTTTTCAAAATTTTAGGACCCACGATTCAAAAGTTAGATGGGGGGGGGGGGGGGGGGCGCCCTGTTTTACAAAAAATACAAAAATACAAAAATTCTTTATTCATTTAAGCATACAGGGTTTTGATACAGGTGATGGGGCCTCCCGGTAAGCAAAAAATGCCTGTGTTGGGAGACACCGCTCTTCCTTAAAGGTTTTGTACAACAATCTTAAACTTATTTTTACATTTTCTATCATAAAAATATATGTATACTAGCTGTACCCGCGCGGCTTCGCTCGCGTGTGTTGCAGTTGATTCTGTTACTTTTCGTTATCCTCAACAGTCCATTGCTGAACGCTTTCTACTTGTAAAATTTTATAAAGTCAGTTTAGCAGTTTAGCTAAAACCGACTTCTTCCATATAACTTCGACATCCCAAAAGATCGACGGAAAGCGTCTAAGATTGGACTGTGTCAGCCATGGTCAAGATAAGCATGTGAGTGGGAAGATCTGGCGAGCTATAAAGTCTTTTTCTCCCATCTTGAATGTTTAACCTAACAGTACTTGGTATACTTAGCAATAGAACTGTGGATTTTTTCTGTGTGCAGGGGGCGCCGCCCCCCGAGCCCCCTTTCTTTGCCGCCCGTCACGTGTTAAACTCTATCAAAACTCGTTTTCTCCCATCTTGAATGTTTAACCTAACAATTCTTGCTATACTTAGCAATAGTACGGTGAATTTTTTCTTTATGCGGGGGGCACCGCCCCCCGAGCCCCCCTTGTTTACCGCCTATTCCGTGGTAAGCCCTATCAAAACTCTTTTTCTCCCATCTTAAATGATTAACCTAACAATTTTTGGTATCATTAGCAATACTACGTTGTTTTTTTATGCGGAAGGCTCCGCCCCCCGAGCCCCCCTTTAATTGCGGCCCGTCACGTGATACACCCTGTCAAAACCCTTTTTCTCCCATCTTGAATGTTTAACCTAACAGTTCTTGGTATACTTAGCAATAGTACGGGGTGTTTTTTCTTTATGCGGGGGGCTCCGCCCCCCGAGCCCCCCTTGTATACCGCCTATCCCGTGGTAAGCCCTATCAAAACTCTTTTTCTCCCATCTTAAATGATTAACCTAACAATTTTTGGTATCATTAGCAATCTACGGTGTTTTTTCTTTATGCGGGGGGCTCCGCCCCCCGAGCCCCCCTTTTTTACGGCCCGTCACGTGCTAAACCCTATTAAAACTCTTTTTCTTCCATCTTGAATGTTTAACCTAACAATTTTTGGTATACTTAGCAATAGTGCGGGGTGGTTTTTTAGGGGGGGGGGCTCCGCCCCCCTCGTTTACCGCCTATCCCGTGGTAAGCCCTATCAAAACTCTTTTTCTCCCATCTTAAATGATTAACCTAACAATTTTTGGTATAATTAGCAATACTACGGTGTTTTTTCTTTATCCCCGAACCCCCCTTTAATTGCGGCTCGTGACGTGATACAACCTGTCAAAACTCTTTTTCTCCCATCTTGATTGTTTAACCTAACATTTCTTGGTATACTTGGCAATATTATAGTACAGTGTATTTTTTCTTTATGCCGAGCCCCCCTTTCTTTGCCGCCCGTCACGTGCTAAACCCTATCAAAACTCTTTTTCTCCCATCTTGAATGTTTAACCTAACAATTCTTGCTATACTTAGCAATAGTACGGAGTATTTTTTCTCTATGCGGGGGGCTCCGCCCCCCGAGCCCCCTTTTCTTTGCCACCTGTCACGTGCTAAACCCTATCAAAACTCTTTTTCTCCCATTTTTAATGTTTAACCTAACAATTCTTGGTATAATGAGCCATAGTACGGTGTGTTTTTTTATGCGAGCCCCCCTTTGTTTGCGGCCCGGCACGTGATATACCCTGTCAAAACTCTTTTTCTCCCATCTTGATTGTTTAAACTAACAGTTCTTGGTATACTTAGCAATAGTACAGGGAAATTTTTTTTTATGCGGGGGGCTCCACCCCCCGAGCCCCCCTTTCTTTGCCACCCGTCACGTGCTAAACCCTATCAAAACTCTTTTTCTCCCATCTTGAATGTTTAACCTAACAATTCTTGCTATGCTTAGCAATAGTGCGGGGTGTTTTTTCTTTATGCGGGGGGCTCCGCCCCCGAGCCCTCCTCGTTTACCGCCTATCCCGTGGTAAGCCCCATCAAAACTCTTTTTCTCCCATCTTAAATGATTAACCTAACAATTTTTGGTATAATTAGCAATACTACGGTGTTTTTTCTTTATGCCCGAACCCCCCTTTAATTGCGGCTCGTCACGTGATACACCCTGTCAAAACTCTTTTTCTCCCATCTTGATTGTTTAACCTAACAGTTCTTGGTATACTTAGCAATAGTACGGTGTGTTTTTTCTTTATGCGGGGGGCTCCGCCCCCCGAGCCCCCCTTTCTTTGCCGCCCGTCACGTGCTAAACTAAACCCTATAAAAACTCTTTTTCTCCCATCTTGAATGTTTAACCTAACAATTCTTGCTATACTTAGCAATAGTATGCAGTATTTTTTCTTTATGCGGGGGGCTCCGCCCCCCGAGCCCCCCTTTCTTTGCCGCCTGTCACGTGCTAAACCCTATCAAAACTCTTTTTCTCCCATTTTTAATGTTTAACCTAACAATTCTTGGTATAATTAGCAATCGTACGGTGTGTTTTTTTATGCGGGGAGCTCCGCCCCCCGAACCCTCCTTGGTTTGCGGCCTGGCACGTGAAATACCCTGTCAAAACTCTTTTTTTCCCATCTTGATTGTTTAACCTAAGAGTTCTTGGTATACTTAGCAATAGTACAGTGGATTTTTCCTTTATGCGGGGGGCTCCGCCCCCCGAGCCCCCCTTTCTTTGCCGCCCGTCACGTGCTAAACCCTATCAAAACTCTTTTTCTCCCATATTGAATGTTTAACCTAACAATTCTTGCTATGCTTAGCAATAGTGCGGGGTGTTTTTTCTTTATGCGGGGGCTCCGCCCCCCGAGCCCCCCTCGTTTGCCGCCTATCCCGTGGTAAGCCCTATCAAAACTCTTTTTCTCCCATCTTAAATGATTAACCTAACAATTTTTGGTATAATTAGCAATACTACGGTGTTTTTTCTTTATGCCCGAACCCCCCTTTAATTGCGGCTCGTCACGTGATACACCCTGTCAAAACTCTTTTTCCCCCATCTTGATTGTTTAACCTAACAGTTCTTGGTATACTTAGCAATAGTACAGTGTATTTTTTCTTTATGCGGGGGGCTCCGCCCCCCGAGCCCCCTTTCTTTGCCGCCCGTCACGTGCTAAACCCTATCAAAACTCTTTTTCTCCCATTTTTAATGTTTAACCTAACAATTCTTGGTATAATTAGCAATAGTACGGTGTGTTTTTTTATGCGGGGGGCTCCGCCCCCCCAGCCCCCCTTTGTTTGCGGCCCGGCACGTGATATACCCTGTCAAAACTCTTTTTCTCCCATCTTGATTGTTTCACCTAACAGTTCTTGATATACTTAGCAATAGTACAGTGAATGTTTTCTTTATGCGGGGGGCTCCGCCCCCCGAGCCCCCCTTTCTTTGCCGCCCGTCACGTGCTAAACCCTATCAAAACTCTTTTTCTCCCATCTTGATTTTTTAACCTAACAGTTCTTGGTATACTTAGCAATAGTACAGTGATTTTTTTCTTTATGCGGGGTGCTCCGCCTCCCGAGCCCCCCTTTCTTTACCGCCTGTAACGTGCTAGACCCTATCAAAACTCTTTTTCTCCCAGTTTTAATGTTTAACCTAACAATTCTTGGTATAATTAGCAATAGTACGGTGTGTTTTTTTATGCGGGGGGCTCTGGCCCCGAGCCCCCCTTTGTTTGCGGCCCGGCACGTGATATACCCTGTCAAAACTCTTTTTCTCCCATCTTGAATGTTTAATCTAACAATTTTTGGTACAATTAGCAATAGTCCGGTGGGTTTTTTTTCCTTTTTCGCGGGGTGCTCCCCGACCCCCTCCCCCTTTTATCAACCACCTCGTGGAAAATTCTCCCATCTTGAACATTCAATCATTTTTGGTAACAATAGCAATAGTAGTGTGTTTTTCTTTATGCGAGTCCCCTTTAACCATCTATTACGTAAATTCTATCAAAACTGATTTTTCTTCCGTCTTTAACATTCAACTTAACAGTTTGTTGAATTTTGTAATTCTAATTTATTTTTTCCCCTTGCATAGGCTTATATTGGCCATGTGGTTGACGACTGGTAGAGAATACAATTTGGTATTATACTTACTCGCCATTTCGTGCAATATCATCAGTGTTTTCAACAGCTCTGTTGATGAGATAGGCGTTGCTAAGCAACCGCGTGCTAGCGCGCCAGGCCTTAGCAAAAAGAAGTAAGAAAGAGGTAGCATAGATAGCACCTACCTACTATAGCCATCTAGGGATATCTCTGCGAACTCGTGTTGCATTTAGTTTGCACCTAAACTACATATGTAGTGGTCAGATTTTGCGTAAAGAGGACTCGGTAGTAACAAAGTTCTGCGAGAGATAGCGTTACTTAATCGTATAGCCAAAGACATGTCTAGATACCCCTTTTGATGGTACGTATTTTTTACTTTTCCACTATATTTAACCAGTATATTATTATTTAACACATTTATTTATTTATACGAATGAATATGAACTAACCGAAAGTAGTTAAACCAATATCAATTTGCTGCTTGAGCTTAACACTCATATTCATTTCACATACAAAGTTTAAACCCCCCTTAAACCCCCTTAAATCCAAAATGTTCGTATTTTTTATAGCCTATGTCCTGACCAGAGGTCTGTTGAACCTGCTAGTGAAGTTTTTATCGAAATCGGTTCAGGCGTTTTGACGCCAACTCTCCCCATCCAAACAGACAAACAGACAAACAGACAAAAATTCTAAAAATTGTCGAAACGTGTTCTGTTATCGATTCTAAGAGCTACTAACTCATTTTTTTACTAATATCTCCAATGTACAGATTTTTTACCCTCTTCACCTTTATTATATGTATAGATAGGTAGGCATGTTTTATACATATAATGAACGTTATTATGGTTGCATTAGTTAGGTACATTAATATTGAAATAAGTAGTAACAGTTTAGTACCTATTTTATGTTATGTGTAAGTTGGTTGTGTGTGTGTTGTGCGTGTGTGTGCGCGCTCGAGCGTGTGTGTGTGGGCGTGTAGGTGTGTGTGTGTGTATGTACGCGTGCGCGCGCGTGTGTGTAAGATTATTTTTTTTTTTTTTTTTAAGATGGTGGACGCAAAAAAGTTTCCACAGACTCATACGATTTTGGCTCAAGCCACTTAGTAATGAGTACTTTACATTCATAATATGGTTTTGAATGAATATCGATGTCTTTGTTTATTTGATTATAGATGTGTTTTAAACTTTCGGAGCTATTATTTCCGAGAATATTAGTTTTATCCAAAAACTGTTTTAGAGGACCCTAATTATTTTTAAAAGAGCTATCCAACGCTACCCCACACAACTTGGTTGGAATGAAAAAAAATTTCACCCCCCACTTCACGTGTACGGGAGGTACCCTAACAAAATATATTTTTCTCGTTTTTATTCTACCGTTTTGTCGGCTTGATTAATGCACATATTCAAACCAAATTTCAGCTTTCTAGTGCTAACGGTCACTGAGCTAGACCGCGGACGGACGGACGGACGGACGGACATGGCGAAACTATAAGGGTTCCGTTTTTGCCATTTTGGCTACGGAACCCTAAAAAGATATTTTTTGCTGACTTGACATTTATAAAAATCAATGTGAATCGTCGTTAGTTAAAAAGTTTGTGAAGGTCTCCTAGGACCATTTTCGCGTAGAATAACGGGACTGATGCTGTTCTTCGGTATAATATATATTTATACTAACATTACTGACCTATATGGCAATTCCATCGCGTATATTGATAAAAAACCTAAACTGCAGGTATTAATGTAAGGATAAACTTTTATTTCTCAGAGTATTATATATTCCGAACACCTAGTGCATGACATTGGCCGCTTTTATAGCTACTTTACTGTAGACGTCGACGACAACGTCACGATGCAGACTAGACGGGGGCTCACGGGGGCGATTTTTTTAGCTCACATTAAACCCTACAGTTATGGAAGCTATTGTGTTTCGAATTCAGATTTCCACTATTCATTTTTCTCTTGAGACGTAATTGTGTATTTCAGAAAATCGAAGACATTCTAGTCAGTAACTGGAACACTACAATGATTAAATCCTACAGTCGGGATTTATTACTATTGTATTTGTTCAAAATAAGTGATGACTAACTTAATGATTTCCCGAGATTTTGTCGATATTAACCTTGATTAAGTCACTTTTTTCTTTTAATTTATAAAAAATAGTTTGAAATTCAAGCACAATCCAAAAATTTGGTAGTATGGTACAAATACGGATCTAAGTATTTCTGTATATAATTTTTCACTACGGTCGATAGTAACGGAGTACCCCGAAGGTAGCGATTTGGTGAACGTTTCGAAAACTTATTTGTAAGGGACTTTATACTTACTAGACTTTGTCTGTGTAGAATTGAATAATCGCATTCAAGTGTTTATTTCCGTAATAAAAAACTATCCTACCTATGTCCATCCCTGGGACTACAACCACCAACAATTGCCATCTAAATCAGTTCAGCGGTTTAAACGTTAACGTAACAGACAGACATAAAAGTAAACTGATATACAAACATATAGACAGATGGACAAAGTTATTATGTCGGTATTTATTATGTCGGTATTGATCGTCAACGTCCACGGTAAGGTATAAAAGCAACTGTTGAGTGACTGGGTTTACGCAATTAATACGTCCAAGAGCAGGCCGGCGCAGCGTCAGAATAGGTAGTGCACTTGGCCAATGAGGTCCGTTCTACTACTTTAAGAAAATAATATAATTATATATTGTATTTAAAATGTCTTTCATAAGTGTTTTGTTTTTGCTAGCAGTGTTACGTATTGGTTACGGGTCAGTTGATCTAGGTACGGATACTAGTTATTTCTTTGCAACACGCAAAATTGTAATGAAATTGGATATAACTAGTGCATGATATTTAAATTGTTTTTATAACAGGGAAATTCTTGAAGATATGCGATAGAAATGCCGTGGATGTGAACGATTGCCTGGTGGAGGCCATCCAGAAAGGTCTTGTCTTCTTGGCTGGAGGGCTCGAGGAACTTGGTGTGCCCCCGTTGGACCCAAATCATGAGAAAGAAATACGAATAGTCTATCAAAGGAATCAAGTAAGTTACTATATTATTATATAGGAAATAGGACACTCTTCCTTAATTGGTTTATTTTCCCGCCCAATTTTTCAGTTGCATACCTTGCGTCTTGATGAAGACCGGTGTTCGTCGATAATTGCACGTAACGCCTTGATTTTTGTTTAGTAATATAATTATAATTAAAAT
Source organism: Pammene fasciana (assembly GCA_911728535.1). Taxonomy (NCBI): domain Eukaryota; kingdom Metazoa; phylum Arthropoda; class Insecta; order Lepidoptera; family Tortricidae; genus Pammene; species Pammene fasciana. Next base: position 10,959,426 of record OU452276.1, on the reverse strand, counting down.
ATCCTGTTAGTCTTATTATCTGCTTACCTATTGTAAAAAACTAATCGTATTCATGATTATGACGACTGCGTTACTACCTAAATATTAAGTAATCAAGCCGAAAACTAATTGTCATTATGAAAACACTGTACAGTCGCCATCAGATATATCGAAGCGGTCAAGGTGAGGTGATCACAAATATCTGAACAACTCTTTTATTGTAAAGGCGATAAAGTGCATGAGCAGATATTTTTGAGTACCCTTTCCGCTCCGATATATTTAATGGTGACTGTACTACCAGTAAATGTTAATTACTACAATCAAGTATGGTAAGAAAGAAGACATTCAGCGCTGATACTTAGCTATCTAGCTGATACGAGTATGTATATGACAGAAAAAAAATAACCTACTTGGAAATCTTGGGGATTTTATTTGAGAGATACATAACCGGTTTTTCTCCAATGTGCTCGGAAAGGTTCACCTTACTGTAGCAAAATGAGTATACGTGAAGTTCTTCATTTTTTACCAAAACGAATTTTAAAAAATATAAAAATCCTTATTGTCCTGTTTTAGCGGACGCGAAGTAATTTGTCAACGCCATCAATATGTGTACACTTTTGCACCTTACTCCATTGTAATAAGGTTCAAAAGTGTATACATATTTTAGGCGTTGACTAGTAAAATCCATTACTGTATTGTTTTTTACCTTTTAAACTTTTCATCCGACTAACAATAATCATTTCAAACAGCCAATTACTTAAGCGACATCTACACCGTCTGAACGGCAATCCCTTCAGATTATAGAATAGAGCGAGATAGTGAGATCAAAAACCTTGGTTGTCTCGTTCTTTGTCATAGCACCGCGTCTGATCGTGCGAATGAGGCTTAATACAATCATAGACAACACAACTTTTTTTAAGGTTTAAAACGGCTATTAGACATTGCAACCTGCAGGGCCCAATCTGTCAGGTTGGAAGGTGTAATTAAAGGTAGGGCCCGTAGGGAGCTGAAGGAGGGGTGGGAGAGGCAGGGTACACAACAAATTGGGCCCTGCAGGTTGCAATGTCTAATAGCCGTTTAATCTTTTACAGTTGTATGAAAGGAGCATATATATAAAAAAAATCGCTCGTCCACGAATTTCCCTTTCCCGTCCTCTGCAATAATGTACTATTAAAGGTTAATAAAAGTCAAAGTTAATGTTGCTTTCGGGATAGGTAGATTGCTGGACCTGCCCCAATTTGTCTCATCCAGCAGCAATTTGAATACATAACTTATATTCTATGCTTAATTTATTAGTTTTATTACTTAATTTCAGTATAAACTAAACTACATACTACTACAACAATCTTAAAAGTATTTTAACTATATCTGTGAGGGAGTGGGATTTCGACAACTACATTAAAGTATAGGTAACTAAGGCAAGCCCGTATTGGCAAAATTAAAGTTATTGTTGCTAGCAGAGATAGACAAACTTTTTGTACTTACACCATACTCCGTCCCATAAAAATACCAAATGTCCATCATTAATCTAAATAGGTAACCAATTAAATAGTTGTTGGCACTTGTCAAACAGTTCCGCAATCGTTAAGTTTTTAATTATAATAAATTACTATGTATACCAATAGTTACACCATTTTACTCATCCATCAAACTGACACTGTAATGACAGTAATGACATGCTTCAATAGCAAGCTGTAGTGACACTGCAGTTACAAACATCTCATTACCTCAGTAAGTCCTTAACTAAGACTTAGGTACCTACTTCTTTTTAGGGTTCTTTAGTGAACTAGGAACCCTTATAGTTTTCCATGTCCGTCTGCCTGTCTGTCTGTCTGTACGCGGCTTAGCTCAGTGATCGTTAGCACTAGAAAGCTGAAATTTAGTATGAGCATGTGCAATTACGCCGACAAAATGGTAGAATAAAAACAAAAAAAAATATTAGGGTACCTCCCGTTAGAGTTGTACCATTTTCGAGAATTCTCGAGAACTTGAGTCCTGAATTGTAAAATGGCGTAAGTACAGCAAAATGTCATGTAAAAACAAGCTTTTGTGTTTTGTGACGGGCCGGTATTTACGGAACCCTACACTGAGCATGGCCCGACATGCTCTTGGCCGGTTTTTTCTTTATAACAATTCCAGCTATTTTTAGGTCTTGGCTCTATATTAATTGCAGCTAAACAGGTTTTAAATATCTCTATCATACCTGATGCATACCTCTTAAAATGCTATGAGTGTTACTGAAATAACAAAACACTGCTTCTAATTACTTAATTTATTTGATATTCAGACATTTTTTGTCAGTGCATACGAGACAATAAAATTATTTTTATACGTACCTGTGGATGAAGGACCTTGGGACGAAGAACAAAATAGCGTCGGTTTATTTTTATAACTTGGAGCTTATTTCAACGAAACTACAAAAGCACATGTCAAGATAGAATCAGCTTGAACTTTAACACTAAAGGCCGGTTGCACCGTATATTAACGTCAAAACGTCATCGTTAAAAAACAGTTTTCTATGGGAAGACATCTCCGTGGCCATATTTAACGTTTATGAGTCCGTTAATTGTGCGTGGTGCAACCCATCACCCTAAGTATGATATATTCTGTGCCTTAACGAGTTAACGTAGTCTAGAGAAATAGGTACATCCTACGTAATTAATAAATTTAATAATCATATCCAATGATTACAAAAAAAACTCTTTGTAAAAGTTGCATAGTTAATACCAATAAAGTGGCCATTTAATGACGTCACGTAGTATTAAGTGGATGACTCCATTTTGCGATATTTAGAAATAAAGAAGAGCCACTTTACAAAATAGAATATTTAATGTTGTACCTATTGTATTTTTACATGTATGAGAAAAACATTGACATAACTGAGGGCCGGTTGCACCAAACTGTCTGTGAACGTAAACGTAATCGTAAAAAAAATCTTGTATGAAAAGTTTCGCAGTTTTCTATGGGATGACAGCTCGTCGCCATATTTAACGTTGATGAGTCTGTTAATTGTGCGTGGTGCAACCCACGCTAAGTAAAACCAATGAAACTTGTTGAAGTACCTATGAGTCATAATCAATTTAATTGGGTTCATCGTTACGCTCCGTCAGTAGAATTCCAATTCCAACAGATTTAAACCGCTGGGTTTGATCTGCTGATATCTGGCTTCAAGGGGGTTTCAACCTCGACAACTACTCACCAGCGCTTTGTGGTGGGAAGGATCAAATTGTAAATTAACAAAATACCTACAGGAGTTTGTTTATGAAACGCAATAAGTAAATACTCATAGCGACTCGAAATCGATCGTCATTTTCTTTTTAAAGCCTTGTTGAAGTAAAACCATAGAACCATTTGAAGTAAACGTAGATTTGACGCGATTATTATAGAGCTATTATGATTTGTTATGTTCGTTTGCTCCGCAAGAGTGTAGCGCTCGTCTTCAAAATGCATTTGGGCTTAATCACCAGCACCACATTGTCCACGTTTGAGCACCGTGAAGCGTTGGTACGCACCTGCGCAGAATTTAATAGAGGTCGTGCTTCTTAATGGTGATTATCGTGAAGGTCGATCTTCAGCGCTTAATGAAGAAAACGTGGCTGCTAGGATATTTTTTGTATTGGCTATACCGGAATTCCGGGATAAGTTTGAGCCAAATACAAAAGATTTTACACGAGTAATATTTAAATGTCAGGAAACTTTTTTGTCTGTGGATTCCTCGTGAATTAACTGAAGTTTAAAAATAGGCGCGTGTTGACTGGACTGGTGTGAAGAAATACTGCGCAAATATAAGCAATTAAGGAACTTCAAATGTTAGGTATACGTGATAGCGGAACATGAGATGAAACGTGGATTTATTGCTACAACCCGGAAAAAAACAACAGTCCAATGAATGGGTCTTTGAAAGTGTGATTACTGTCATTAGGCACACAAAATTAAGTTAATTAACAAATCATTTTTTTTTTTAACTGGACATGTTCTTACCGGTCTTCTGAATGATAAAAGAATAGTTAATGCCGAGTATAATAATTCAGAAAAACGCCAAAAACCACACAGAAGTCGCATCACTCGCATCCTTCTGCATCAAGGACAATGTATCCGCCCATACCGCAAAAAGACTTTATTTGAAATAGAAATGTGAAGCAACTGGAGAATGTCACTCTTTCGGTTTCTGATACATATAGTAGGTACTTATACATAATGTTTATTATAATAGTCCCCAAAATAAAGGATTTACTGAGAGGTTTGACACTTAAAACCCCCCAAGAAGGCAGTTAAGTTTAAGCAACATGTCGAAAACATGCGGTCATGTGATAAATTTAGGCCTCGTGCGTGTGAAGGGAGAATACGTTAAGAAGCAGTACAGGTAGCCCTGTATAGGAACACACCTTACTCATATATTGCGATAATATATTCTAATACTTATAAATCGCCATGTGTCTTTTAATTAATCATAGCTCAAATCTATATATTATTATTGTTATAAACCGTTTTATTTCAAAGTTGTGCAAAACTTCCAGTGTGGCCCTCGTATCAATAAAAGTTATGATGTACATACATACATAAAATATAGGTACGTTCCGTGCGTGTACTACGTGCCACGTGGTCATGTCATGAATTTCCAAGTAAAGCTTGACCTTACTACTAGACGTACTAGATAAACTAGTATTACCTATAAGTTACCCTTGATATAAAATATCCATGTGGGTCAGATGAATGATAAATGAAGTAAACCAGACCCCTAACATCCTTGGCTCTGATTACGTTGATGCACTTAACTTATACCTAACAGTTATAATTAAAATACACATGTGACATTAGTTGATGCAAAAATGTATTAATAATAACTTTTGTCTCCCTTTTACAGATTTATGTCAGGATGAGCATGAAGGATATTTACGTGGAAGGGCTGAAAACAAGCACTGTTCGCGATGTGAGGTAATGAGCGACTACATTTTACATAGGTATACACGATACCTTATGTTTATACTTACACATAGTTTTGCGCCATCACGTGTAAGTGCCGTATCATAGAGTAACTTATGCCGTATCATTGGACATTTCATAGAGTAATTATTAAACAAAAAAAAATTAAACTGTAAATCGCTCAACAATTAAAGTCCATGACTGTACAGTCGCCATTAAATATATAAGAGCGGCCGGAGTGCTTAAAAATATCTGAACATGCATTCTATCTCCTTGACAATAAGGGCGTTGTTCAAATATTTGTGACCACCTTGGTCGCTCCGATATATCTCACGACTTTACATATTGGCTTTGCTTGGCCCTGGCCAAACTATACGTTGCTTGCAGAATACGTGCAGACGAAGACCAATTCCACTTGGAAGTAGATATGTCGACGCCACGAGTTTTCGTCAAGGGAAACTATTTCGGAGAAGGAAGGTTTAATTCGTTGTCTTTCAACGCAACTGGAATGTTCAACACGACTATGAGTAAGTAGGGTGCATTGGGACAATTTCGATAGGGAAAAAGTGGCTGATGGTAATTCCGAAAGTTGACTCATATGTATTACAATATAGTAGTGTAGTCAGGTAGAATAGCAAGTATGAGTTAAGTTATTTATGTAATACTAAATATGGTAATATCTTACATAACGTAATGCCCAAACATGTCTGACACAATCTTATTTGTACAGCTATAAGAGTGTCACATATTTTTGGGGCCTTTATTATGCAAGATACTATTGCTGATGGTGATGACTACAGACGATCTTAAATTTAAAAAAACTGATTGTGCATTTGTAACAGTAAAATATAACACAAATTAAAAACTAGTAGTCCGCCTCGAACTGGGAACTCGCGATTTCATCATCTCAGCCATAAGAAGTCCACTGCTGAACATGCTCGCGATTTCCTTGCTAACAAATTGTCCAATATAACAAGACCAATTTGAACATTTTTTTCCGCCTTCTAAGTCCACAACCCCTTCATCGATCCAGCTCATAAATTAACCAAAATTTTATGTATCTCTGCTAAAGATCAGAAAAACGTTACTAAAGTCATCGTCGAACAAACTCTCAAAATCAAAAAGCATGGCAGAAAAAGCACTACCTAGACCTACCTTACAAATACAAGAGTTAATATGACCTGTGTAGACGGTCTTGCCTCTATATTACCAATAGTATTACCAACATAAACTTATAGATTATAGGTTCGAAAGTGTAGTTAACAAGCTGTATTACCCTCTAGAAATTGTCTTAATGCTAAAACCTATTACTGAAACGATTCCCACCTTGCAGCTGATCTGGTGTACACGTGGAAGTTGGACGGGCTCCCGGAGAAGCGTAACAACGAGACCTACGTGCGAATAAACTCGTTCTACATGCGACCAGACCTGGGCAACTTGGAGTCCTACTTGTCCAATGATATTCCGGAGAGTCAGTCAATAAGTGGGTAAAATATGTTTTCACCGCCCCTCACCCTCTGGTGAGATTTTGAGAGAAGATTTCTCCAAAACTCACGTGATATTTCTCAAAATCAGGCTTCTAATCAAAAATCGTTAATCCGAGCTAGATTACGTACCTACCTACCTACTAAAGTTAAATTAATAATAAAATAACGAATTATGGTATAAAGGTGGTTTAACAAAATTTTAATAAATTTTTCTAGTAATTTCAAATCGTTTCGCATGGAAAAATAAAATAACGGCATATTCGATTTGAAATCATGAAAAATGTATAGGCAATAAAACCCATCGATATTGTAATGACGGACGAGCTACATAAATCGGCCAAAAAAGTTACCCCACGATAGTGCTGTAAGAACGACTCGTACAGCAGTTACTCTGACTGTCTTATTATGGTATAATGGGGCCCACCCAGTATAAGTGGTCTGATGGTATTGGCCTGTCAGTTCTTCGGAGCTGTAAAATTTTTGTTCTAACTGACAGGCCGATATCGTCAGGCGGGCTGATAGTCGGTGGGCCCCCTAAGACTGGCCGATTACTCACGAGCTATATTCTCGGTAAATCTTGTTTGAGAGGTAAATTTTGTCTTCTTTCAGTCCAACTAGCCAACAACTTCGCGAACTCGAACTGGCGGCCCCTGTACCGAGAGCTGCTCCCGTACGCGCAGGCCAACTGGAACAAGATCGGCATCAGGATCGCTAACAAACTCTTCCTCAAAGTGCCCTATGATAAGATGTTCCCAGCTTAGATATAATATAAAATTAAGAAACATATCTAATGTAAGCTTATTCGGATAAATATATAATCAACCCATCACGGTAAAAGTTGATCCAGTACTGTTTTAGAACAAATGTTGATCCACCTGTTTTGTGCGTACATTCCGCTCCGGATAGAGATACGGTTGTACAGCTCGAATATATGAAATCAGCGTGTGACGTCAGTGGATGTGCATTTATCCATTTTCGAAAAACTTGTCATAAAATTTTAAGGTTTTCGTTGATCCATTAACGGTCAAAAAAATTATACGTAAGCGCATAATGTGGCTCCGATTTATGTCCGACTTAGTGGTAAATGTGGCTCCGGAGCTGAATGTGAAGGGTAAGTACGGCAACGTCGCGCTATTGTGCGAATGAAACAAACATACGTCCCAACTTCAAGTTAAAGTGAGACAACACCATCGTGTATACTGTCGACTATAAGGTACTTGGGCAGTCCTTGACAGTCGCTGGACGTTTCGTGAGCATTTTAAATGCCATGGCGCCTACATTGATCAGAGCAGCGTCGGCTCTTAGCCGTCTTCTCCCAAGTGACACTGGGCCGAACACCGGAAGTCGGAGACTGTACGCAGGAGTGGTATGGTCGATGGCCCTGTACGGGGCACCCATATGGGCTGGGTCCCTGTCTGCCCAAAACCAGGCCCAATTACGCAGGCCGCAACGGGTCATCGCGGTCAGGATGGCGAGGGCATACTGATCCGTCTCCTACGAGGCAGTGTGCGTTATGGCGGGAACCCCGCCCTGGGACCTGGACGCCGCGGTTCTGGCCGATATTTATTGGCGTGTCACTGAGGCGCGGACGGGAGGAAATTTCCCCCGTCTACAAGAGGTCAGACGGTGGAGGCTATACTCTCGTCGAGTGCTCCTAGAAAAATGAAACAGGAGGTTGAGGAGCCCAGTGCTGGCCATCGGAGCAATTCTTCTGGAGAAATGGTTCGAAAGACGTGATAAGTTTCTCGCCTTCCACCTCACACAGATCCTTTCTGGGCATGGCTGCTTCGGCAAATACCTGTGTAGGGTGGCGGGATGAGAACTAACGGCGGAATGCCACGGGTGCGGCGACGCCGAAGACACGGTACTACATACCGACGTGGGTGGAGCAGCGGGCCGCACTCGTGGGGGTTGTAGGACGTTACCTTTCCCTGCCTGCCATGATGCAAGCCTTGGTCGATAGCGACAAAGCCTGGAAAGCGGTGGTCTCCTTCTGCGAGAATGTGATGGCTCAGAAGGAGACAGCGGAGTGTGTAAGGGAGGAAGATCCGGCCTCCCACCCAATGCTTCGCAAGCATATGGGGCGGCAACGGCTGGCGTATGACCGCCGACTGCCACCCTAACGGCGTCTGTGGGCGACAGACTCGGGGACGTATGCTGCCTATACATGGGCCCCTGAGTTGGAAAGCGCACGATTATGTCTCTCAGTTCGCATCTTAGAGAGGAAATAGGGAGAAAACGCTCGCAGAGAAGAGTCCGCTGTGGGGACAATTGGTGACGGAGTTACGGTAGTGTGCCTTATCGTTGTCGCGACCCCGCCCATTAGTACCGAGGCGGCAAACAGAGGGGTTTTTAGTGGGTAAATTAAATATCCGCCTGACAAATCCTGCTCTTAGTTATATCAGTTATATTAGAAACTTAAACTGTAAAAATAGAATGAAAATAAATGATAAAAAGGCGAATCTTATTTATTTGAACCTAACTGAACTAAATCTGCCAGAAGGGACAGCAATTGTTGATCCGATCGGAGCTGTATGCAAAGTATTGACTTTGCAAAGTAACGCACGTTACTCATACAAAAGATTCTAAAAATCCTTCCTATTTCCTTGCCTATGCCGCGAGTTTTTGTGGATCTAATATTAGATTCACAAAAACTCGCGGATCAACCATAGTTGGCAAATAGCGAACGGATCAACAATTGACTCATGCCGTAACCCATCTGATCAACATTTGTTGAGTTGAGTGAAATTATATTTCACCGATCATCTATCTATACAGGTTTTATTTATTTATTATAAAAACAAAAGTATAACTACAGACAAAATAAAGATACCTTAAACTAAAAACTATATCAATACACATAAAAGGAAAGGTCCTGTCCTGACTGACTGACTGGCTGACTGAAACATCAACGCAGACCCGAAACTACTTAACCTTTAAGTCTCTAGACTTGAAATTTTCACAGTCGTAGGCAAGGAAATAGGAAGGAATTTTAGAATCCTTTGTATGAATAACGTGCGTTACTTTGAGCAAGCGATGTGATATTTTGAGTGTAGCCTTTGAGGTCATTAAACCTTTGAGGTCATTGAACCTGTACAGGTTCGAAAGAAATATAATTATATATATATAGATGAGAGAAATATAATTTGACTCAACAAATGTTGATCAGATGGGTTGTGGCGTGAGTTAATTGTTGATCCGTTCGCTATTTGCCAACTATTGTTGATCCACGAGTTTTTGTGGATCTAATCTATGACTTTGCATACAGCTCCGATCGGATCAATAATTGCTGTCCCTTACAGTTTAAGATTCTAATATATTAAAGATCATTTATTATATCAGAGCAGGATTTGTGATATTTAATGAAATGCGGTCAGTTAATTGATGGGTGGAATTTTGCGAAATGAGTTATTGGATGGGTGGTTGTTTGGTAAGGGTGTATGGTTGGTTGGGATAGATTTCCACATCCTTGCGGAGAGCGTCAGAATCAGAACCGTTAACTGATTTGATGATGAAAGATGCAAAGTTTATATTTGGCTCTGAAGATGGCCCTTTGGGGCCGGCGGATGGGCGGCATTTTGCCTCCTATGGAGAAAGTCCGCACAGATTGGGACCCTGTAAAGGGTCATGCTCCCCAAATTCGGCAGGAGTCACCAGACACCGGCCGCGGCCTTCAGCAGGCGCGCGGCGTCTGTGGGCGACAGACTCGTGGACGTATGCTGCCTATACATGGGCCCCTGAGTTGGAAAGCGCACGATTATGTCTCTCAGTTTGCATCTTAGAGAGGAAATAGGGAGAAAACGCTCGCAGAGAAGAGTCCGCTGTGGGGACAATTGGTGACGGAGTTACGGTAGTGTGCCTTATCGTTGTCGCGACCCCGCCCATTAGTACCGAGGCGGCAAACAGAGGGGTTTTTAGTGGGTAAATTAAATATCCGCCTGACAAATCCTGCTCTTAGTTATATCAGTTATATTAGAAACTTAAACTGTAAAAATAGAATGAAAATAAATGATAAAAAGGCGAATCTTATTTATTTGAACCTAACTGAACTAAATCTGCCAGAAGGGACAGCAATTGTTGATCCGATCGGAGCTGTATGCAAAGTAATGACTTTGCAAAGTAACGCACGTTACTCATACAAAAGATTCTAAAAATCCTTCCTATTTCCTTGCCTATGCCGCGAGTTTTTGTGGATCTAATATTAGATTCACAAAAACTCGCGGATCAACCATAGTTGGCAAATAGCGAACGGATCAACAATTGACTCATGCCTTAACCCATCTGATCAACATTTGTTGAGTTGAGTGAAATTATATTTCACCGATCATCTATCTATACAGGTTTTATTTATTTATTATAAAAACAAAAGTATAACTACAGACAAAATAAAGATACCTTAAACTAAAAACTATATCAATACACATAAAAGGAAAGGTCCTGTCCTGACTGACTGACTGGCTGACTGAAACATCAACGCAGACCCGAAACTACTTAACCTTTAAGTCTCTAGACTTGAAATTTTCACAGTCGTAGGCAAGGAAATAGGAAGGAATTTTAGAATCCTTTGTATGAATAACGTGCGTTACTTTGAGCAAGCGATGTGATATTTTGAGTGTAGCCTTTGAGGTCATTAAACCTTTGAGGTCATTGAACCTGTACAGGTTCGAAAGAAATATAATTATATATATATAGATGAGAGAAATATAATTTGACTCAACAAATGTTGATCAGATGGGTTGTGGCGTGAGTTAATTGTTGATCCGTTCGCTATTTGCCAACTATTGTTGATCCAAGAGTTTTTGTGGATCTAATCTATGACTTTGCATACAGCTCCGATCGGATCAATAATTGCTGTCCCTTACAGTTTAAGATTCTAATATATTAAAGATCATTTATTATATCAGAGCAGGATTTGTGATATTTAATGAAATGCGGTCAGTTAATTGATGGGTGGAATTTTGCGAAATGAGTTATTGGATGGGTGGTTGTTTGGTAAGGGTGTATGGTTGGTTGGGATAGATTTCCACATCCTTGCGGAGAGCGTCAGAATCAGAACCGTTAACTGATTTGATGATGAAAGATGCAAAGTTTATATTTGGCTCTGAAGATGGCCCTTTGGGGCCGGCGGATGGGCGGCATTTTGCCTCCTATGGAGAAAGTCCGCACAGATTGGGACCCTGTAAAGGGTCATGCTCCCCAAATTCGGCAGGAGTCACCAGACACCGGCCGCGGCCTTCAGCAGGCGCGCCGACAGCCCGCAAAAATGCGGGCCGAAGTGCCACCTGCTGTCTAGTATGAAACCCAGATACTATACTAATAATCCGCCTCGAACTAAGAACTTGCTCGTTGACGTTTGGGGTATTTTGGCTTCACAACCCCTTGATTGATCTTGCTCACATTTTAATGATGAAATTTTGTGCGCCACAGCTGTAACTCTACCAAATTTTGTAAAGATTGGAAAAATGATACTATAGTTATCGTCTAACATACTATCGAAATGAAAAAGCTGATAAAATGCACGGCCGTCCCACTGGCTCGCTAAAAATTGAATTAAAGAACTTCGTTTACTACCGCGCACTCGTCCAATGATTTTTAATTGATTTTTTGTCAAACTATTAAAATATCATTTTAAACAAATGATAAAAAAGCGAATCTTACTTATTTAGACCTAATTTAACCTACAAGAAGGGCCAGCAATTGTTGATCCGATCCGAGCAACATCTGTTTGTATGCAGAGTTATACATTAGATCAAATAAAACTGTTCGGATCAACAATAGTTGGCAATAGCCAACGGATCAACAATTAACGCATACCAAAACCCATCGGATTAACATTTGTCGGTTAAATTATATTTCTCGGTGAGGCCATTGAACTTGTACAGGTTCAATGAATTCAAAAGTTCAATGACCTCAAAGCCTACAGTCAAAGTATCACATCCCTTGCTCAAAGCTCACGGGAGTTAAGTAACGCACGTTACTCAATTGATCGGGGCAACGTTGGCTCTTAGCAGTCTTTTGCCAAATGTCACTGGGCCGAACCTTTATTTTTCTATTTATTTATCAAAAACAATATATTGCCTTGGCATTACAGTGTGCACCAATGCGCCGCGTAACTAAATATATTAAAAGTGTAATAATAACAACATTACATAATAAGACTAACGTCATTCCACTGATTCAAATATGAACATCGTATGTCGGAGACTGTACGCAGGAGTGGCACGGTCGATGGCCTTGTACGCCGCCCATATGGGCCGGGTCCCTGACCGCCCTAAACCAGGCCCAATTACGGAGGCCGCAACGGGCCATCACGGTCAGGATGGCGAGGGCATACCGAACCGTCTCCTACGAGGCAGCGTGCGTACTGGCGGGAACCCCGCCCTGGGACCTGGACGCCGCGGTTCTGTCGATATTTATTGGCGTGTCACCGAGGCGCGGGCGGTAGGAAATTTCCCCCTTCTAAAAGAGGTCAGAGGTCAGACGGTGGAGGCTAGACTCTCGTCGAGTGTTCCTAGAAAAATGGAAGAGGAGGTTGAAGGAGGCCAGTGCTGGCCATTGGACCATCGGAGCAATTCTTCTGGAGAAATGGGTTGAAAGACATGATTAGTTTCTCTCCTTCCACCTCACACAGATTTTTTCGGGGCATGGCTGCTTCGGCAACTACTTGTGTAGGGTGGCGGGATGGCAAAAAACGGCGGAATGCCACGGGTGCGGCGATGCCGAAGATACGGCACTGTCGGCACTACATACGCTGGCTGTGTGCCCGACGTGGGCGGAGCAGCAGGGCAGGTCGCACTCGTGGTAGTTGTGGGACGTTGCCTCTCCCTGCCTGCCGTGGTGCAAGCCATGGTCAACAGCGACAGGGCCTGGAAAGCGGTGGTCTCCTTCTGCGAGGATGTGATGGCTCAGAAGGAGACAGCGGAGCGTGTAAGGAAGGGAGGCAGATACGGCCTCCCACCCAATGCGCCGCAAGCATGTGGGGCGGCGACGACTGGCGTACGACCGCTGACTGCCACCCTAACGGTGTCTGTGGACGGCAGACTCGGGGACGTTTGCTGCCTACACATGGGCCCCTGTGCTGGAAGGCGAACGATTATTAAGTCTCTCGGTTCGTATCTTAGAGCGGAAATAGGGAGAAAACGCTCGCACAGAAGAGTCCGCTGTGGAGACAACCGCTGACGGAATTGCAGTAGTGTGCCAGGCCTATAACCGCGAAACACTTCGTTCATCGAATCGCCTATTTGCATCACTCTCTTTCGTATATGCAAGAGCGATAGAGACGGGACAATCGTTTTGTCGATTTTCGAACTTCGCGGTAGCCCACCTGATCGCTCTCGCAACCCCGCCCATTAGCACCGAGTCGGCAAACAAAAGGGTTTTTAGTAATAATAATAATTTCACTTAACTACTATTGATCAGATGGGTTGTGGCGTGAGTTAATTATTGATCCGTTCGCTATTTGCAAACTATTGTTGATCCGCAAGTTTTTGTGGATCTAATGTATGACTTTGCATACAGTTTCGATCGGATCAACAATTGCTGTCCCTTACAGTTAAGATTCTAATATATTAAAGATCATTTATTTAACTAAGAGCAGGATTTGTCAGGCGGATATTTAATGAAATGCGGTCAGTTATTGAATGGGTGGTTGTATGGTATGGGTGTATGGTTGGTTGGGATAAATTTCCACATCTTTGCGGAGAGCGGCAAGATAAGAACCGTAAACTGATTTAATGAAGAAAGATGCAAAGTTTATATTTGGCGGCTCTGAAGATGGCCCTATGGGGCCGGCGGATGGCAGCGGCATTTTGCCTCCTATGTAGGGAGTCCGCCCACATTGGGACCCCGTAAAGGGCCATGCTCACCAGATTCTGGAGGAGCCAGGAGACACAGCCGCGGCCTTCAGCAGGCGCGCCGATAGCCCGCTAAAATGCAGGCCGAAACGCCACCTGCTGTCTAGTATGAAGCCCAGATACTATACTAATAATCCGCCTAGAACTGAGAAGTTGCTCATTGACGTTTGGGGTCTTTTGGCTTCACAACCCCTTGATTGATCTTGCTCACATTTTAATGATAAAATTTTGTGCGCCTCAGCTATAATCCTACCAAGTTTTGTAAAGATTGGAAAAATGATACTCAAGTTATCGTCTAACAAACTATCTAAATGGAAGTGCCATCAAAATGCACGGCCGTTCCACTGACACGCTAAAAGTTGAATTAAAGAACTTCGTTTGCTACCGCGCACTCGTCCAATGATCTTTAATTTATTTTAATGTCAAACTATAAAAATACCATTTTAAATAAATGATAAGAAGGCGAATCTTATTTATTTGGACCTAATTTAATCTAGCAGAAGAGACAGCAATTGTTGATCCGAGCGTTGGCAATAGCTCACGGAACAAAAATTAACGCATACCACAACCCATCGGATCAACATTTGTTAAGTGAAATTATATTTCTCTGTGAGGGTGAACCTCAAAGGTTCAATGACCATCGCTTGCTCAAAGTAACGAACGTTACTCATACAAAAGATTCTAAAAATCGTTCTTTTTTCCTTGCCTACATTATAAATAATGTCTACTGTAAAAAATGTCAAGTATCTAGGTTAAGTAGTTTCGGTTCTGCGTTGAAGTTTCAGTCAGTCAGTCAAGACAGGACCTTTCCTTTTATATGTATAGATAGATGATCGGTGAAATATAATTTCACTCAACAAATGTTGATCAGATTGGTTGTGGCTTGAGTTGATTGTTGATCCGTTCGCTATTTGCCAACTATTGTTGATCCGTGAGTTTTTGTGGATCTAAGTAATGTATGACTTTAATAAATATAATAAATAAATAGGATTCGCCTTTTTAGCATTTATTTTAAATAGTATTTATGCAGATTAACATTTAAATAAATTTATGATCATTAAACGAGTGTGAGGTAGTGAAAGTTCTTTAATTCAACTTTTAGCGAGCCAGTGGGACGGCCGAACATATCGATGACATTTCAATTTTGATAGTTTGTAAGACGATAACTTGAGTATCATTTTATCAATCTTTACAAAATGTGGTAGGGTTACAGCTTAGGCGCACAAAATTTCATCATTATATTAAAATCAGAGCAGGAGCAATCAAGGGGTTGTGGAGCCAGAAGACCCTAAATGTCAACAAACAAGTTCTTAGTTTGAGGCGGACTACTAGTATAGTATCTGGGCCTCATACCGGACAGTAGGTGGCGCTTCGGCCTGCATTTTAGCGGGCTGTCGGCGCGCCTACTTGAGGCCGCAGAAGCTCTCTTCTGGCTCCTCTCGAATCTGGCGAGCATGTTCCTTTACGGGGTCCCAATCTGGGCGGACTCCCTCCATAGGAGGCAGAATGCCGTCGTCATCCACCGGACCCAAAGGGCCATTGGACAGCGGATGGCGAGGGCTTAACGTTTGGTAGGCTTCACGGTCGCGTGCGCTCTGACCGGCACCCTGCCTTGGTAACTCGAGGCGTAAGTCAATCATTCGGGACTTACCCTTTTATCTATATAGATAGATAATCACTCTTTCAACCTGTACAAGTGCAATGGCCTCACCAAGAAATATAATTTCACTCAACAAATGTTGATCCGATGGGTTGTGGAATGAGTTAATTGTTGATCCGTTGGCTATTGCCAACTATTGTTGATCAGAACAGTTTTTGTTGATATAATGTATCACTTTGCATACAACTTCGATCGGATCAACACTTGCTGTCCTTTCTGGCAGGTTCAATTAGGTCCAAATAAATAAGATTCGCCTTTTTATCATTTATTTTAAATCTATTTTTATAGTTTAAGATTCTAATATATTAGAGATCATTTAATTAACTAGGAGCAGGATTTGTCAGGCGGATATTTAATGAAATGCTTTCAGTTATTAGATGGGTGGGATTTTGAGAAACGTGTTATTGGATGGGTGGTTGTTCGGTATGGGTGTATGGATGGTTGGGATAGATTTCCACATCTTTGGGGAGAGCGTCAGGACCAGAACCGTAAACTGATTTTATGAAGAAAGATGCAAAGTTTTTATTAGGTTCTGAATGGAGTTGCCCCTGATTGGGACCCCGTAAAGGGCCATGCTCTCCTGATTCGGGAGGAGCCAGGAGACACCGGCCGCAGCCTTCAGCAGGCGCGCCGACAGCTCGCTACAATGCGGGCCGAAGCGCCACCTGCTGTCTAGTATAAAATATCACATCGTTTGCTCAAAGAAACTCACGTTCCCTATACAAAAGATCACAAAAATCCTTCCTTCTCTTTGCTTACGTTAGTTATAAATAATGTCTACTGTGAAAATTCGAGTCTGTAGGTTTAGAAGTTTCGGGTCTGCATTGATGTATCAGTCAGTCAGTCAGGGTTTTTCCTTTTATATGTATGAATTATAGATGATCACTCATCCAACCTGTACAAAATCAATGGTCTCACCGAGAAATATAATTTCACTCGACAAATGTTGATCCGATGGGTTGTGGTATGCGTTTAATTGTTGATCCGTTGGCTATTGCCGACTATTGTTCGGCCTCACACCCAATGCGTCGCAAGCATATAGGGTGGCGGCGACGGCTGGCGTACGAACGCTGACTACCACTGTGGGCGGCAGAATCGGGGACGTTTGCTGCCTACACATGGGCCCTTGAGCTGAAAGGCGAACGATTAAGTCTATCGGTTCGTATCTTAGAGAGGAAATAGGGAGAAAACGCTCGCAGAGAAGCGTCCGCTGTGGGGACAACCGCTGACGGAGTTGCGGTAGTGTGCCTGATCGCTCTCTCAACCCCGCCCATTAGCACCGAGGCGGCAAACAAAAGGGTTTTTTAAGTAACAATAATAATTTCACTCAACATGGTATATGACGTGAGGTAATTGTTGATCCGTTCGCTATTTGCAAACTATTGTTGATCCGAGTTTTTGTGGCTCTAATGTATGACTTTGCATACAGTTCCGATCGGATCAACAATTGCTGTCCTTTACAGTTTGAGATTCAAATATATTAAAGATCATTTACTTAACTAAGAGAAGGACTTGTCAGGCGGATATTTAATGAAATTCGGTCAGTTATTGGATGGGTGGTTGTTTGGTATGGGTGTATGGTTGGTTGGAATAGATTTCCACATCTTTGCGGAGAGCGTCAGGATCAGAACCGTATACTGATTTGATGAAGATAGATGCAAAGTTTATATTTGGCGGCTCTGAAGATGGCTTTATGGGGCCGGCGGATGGCGGCGGCATTTTGCCTCCTATGGAGGGAGTCCGCCCACATTGGGACCCCGTAAAGGGCCATGCTCTCCAGATTCGGGAGGAGCCAGGAGACACGGGCCGCGGCCTTCAGCAGGCGCGCCGGTAGCCCGCTAAAATGCGGGCCGAAGCGCCACCTGCTGTCTAGTATGACGCCCAGATACTATACTAATAATCCGCCACGAACTAAGAACTTGCTCGTTGACGTTTGGGGTATTCTGGCTTCACAACCCCTTAACTGATCTTGCTGACATTTTAATGATAAAATTTTGTGCGCCTCATCTGTAACCCTACCAAATTTTGTAAAGATTGGAAAAATGATACTCAGGTAATCGTCTATCAAATCTAAATGGAAATGCCATCAAAATGCACGGCCGTCCCACTGGCACGCTAAAACTTGAATTAAAGAACTTCGTCCGCTACCGCGCACTCGTCCAATGATCTTTAAAATATTTTAATGTCAAACTGTAAAAATACCATTTTAAATAAATGATAAAATGGCGAATCTCATTTATTTGGACCTAATTTAACGTGGCATAAGAGACGGCAATTGTTGATCCGATAGTTGGCAATAGCTAACGGATCAACAATTAACGCATACCACAACCCATCGGATCAACATTTGTTAAGTGAAATTATTTCTCGGTGAGGTGAACCTCAAAGGTTCAATGACCTTAAAGCTTACAAAATCATCGCTTGCTCAAAGTAACGCACGTACCTCATACAAAAATCCTTCCTTTTTCCTTGCCGGGACCGGAACCGGTTACCAATGAAAGGGTATTAGATAGATATTATACATATAAACCTTCCTCTTGAATTACTCCTATTAAAAAAACGCACCAAAATCCGTTGTTAAGTTTTAAAGATAAAAGCACACATACAGGCAGACAGCGGAAACGACTTTGTTTTTAAACTTAGTAGTGATGGTATTTTTACAGTTTGACATTAAAATAAATTAAAGATCATTGGACGAGTGCGCGCCGCGCGGTAGCGAACGAAGTTCTTTAATTTTACTTTTAGCGAGCCAGTGGGACGGCCGTGCATTTCGTTTCGATGGCATTTCCATTTCGATTGTTTGTTAGACGATAACGTGAGTATCATTTTTCCAATCTTTACAAAATTTAGTGGGGTTACAGCTAAGGTGCACAAAATTTCTTCATTAAAATCTGAGCGGGATCAATCAAGGGGTTGTGAAGTCAGAAGACCCCAAACGTCAACGAGCAACTTCTTAGTTCGAGGCGGATTATTAGTATAGTATCTGGGCCTCATACTAGACGGCAGGTGGCGCTTCGGCCTGCATTTTAGCGGGCTGTCGGCGCGCATGATTATGGCTGCGGCCGGTGTCTCCTGGCTCCTCCCAATCTGGGCAGCATGGCCCTTTACGAGATCCCAATCTGGGCGGACTCCCTCCATAGAAGGCAAAATGCCGCCGACATCCGCCGGCCCTAAAGGGCCATCTTCAGAGCCAAATAAAAACTTTGCATCTTGCTTCATCACATCAGTTTACAGTTCTGATCCTGACGCTCTCCGCAAAGATGTGAAAATCTATCCCAACCAACCATACACCCACACCAAACAACCAGCCATCCAATAACTCGTCTCGCAGAATCCCACGCATCCAATAACTGACCGCATTTCTTTAAATATCCGCCTGACAGATCCTGCTCTTATTTAAAAAAAGAAAAGATAAAAGATATTTATTCTCTAATTTAGGCACATCACAATGCACTTATGAACGTCAGAGAGAAAAATAAACTACTACATATGAACAACCCATATGAACAATATATACAATATATAGCCTACCAGAAGGGACATCAATTGTTGATCCGATCGGAGCAACATCTGTCTGTATGCAGACTCATACATTAGATCAACAAAAACTGTTCGGATCAACAATAGATGGCAAATAGCGAACGAATCAACAATTAACTCACGCCACAACCCATATGATCAATATATATAGCCTACCAGAAGGGACATCAATTGTTGATCCGATCGGAGCAACATCTGTCTGTAGGCAGACTCATACATTAGATCAACAAAAACTGTTCGGATCAACAAGAGTTGGCAAATAGCGAACGGATCAACAATTAACTCACGCCACAACCCATATGTACAATATTTGTTGAGTGAAATTATATTTCTCGGTGAGGTGAACCTCAAAGGTTTAATGACCTCAAAACCTACACTCAAAATATCACATCGCTTGCTCAAAGTAACGCACGTTACTCATACAAAAGATTCTAAAAAGCCTTCCTTTTTCCTTGTCTACATTATAATGTATGTCTACTGTGAAAATTTCAAGTCTCTAGGTTAGGTTAAGTAGTTTCGGTTCTGCGTTGATGTTTCAGTTAGTCAGTCAATCCGCACAGGGCCTTTTCTTTTATTTGTATAGATAGATGATCGGGGAAATATAATTTCACTCAACAAATATTGATCAAATGGTGGCGTGAGTTAATTGCTGATCCGTTCGCTATTTGCCAACTATTGTTGATCCGCGAGTTTTTGTGGATCTAATGTATGAGTTTGCATACAGCTCCGATGGGATCAACAATTGCTGTCCCTTCTGGCAGGTTCAGTTAGGTCCAAATAAATGAGATTCACCTTTTTATCATTTATTTTAAATCTATTTTACGGTTTAATATTTTAATATATTAAAGATCATTTATTTACCTAAGAGCAGGATTTGTCAGGCAGATATTTAATTTACACTAAAAACCCCTTTGCCGCCTCGGTGCTAATGGTCGGGGTCGCGAGAACGATAAGGCACACTACCGTAACCCCGTCAGCGATTGCCCGCACAGCAGACTCTTCTCTGCGAGCATTTTTTCCCTATTTTTTCTCTAATTTGCACACCGAGAGACTTAATCGTTCGCCTTCCAGCTAAGGGGCCCATGTGTAGGCAGAAAACGTCCCCGAGTCTTCCACCCACAGATGCCGTTAGGGTGGCAGTCGGAGGTCATACGCCAGCAGTCGTCGCCCCACACAACAATTGATGTCCCTTCTGGTAGGCTATATATATTGATAATATGGGTTGTGGCGTGAGTTAATTGTTGATCCGTTCGCTATTTGCCAACTATTGTTGTTCCGCGGGTTTTTGTGGATCTAATGTATGACTTTGCATACAGCTCCGATGAGATCAACAATTGCTGTCCCTTCTGGCAGGTTCAGTTAGGTCCAAATAAATGAGATTCCTCTTTTTATCATTTATTTTAAATCTATTTTTAGAGTTTAATTATCTAATATATTAAAGATCATTTATTTACCTACGAGAAGGATTTGTCAGGCGGATATTTAATTTACACTAAAAACCCCTTTGCCGCCTCGGTGCTAATGGTCCGGGTCACGAGAACGATAAGGCACACTACCGTAACCCCGTTAGCGATTGCCCACGCAGCAGACTCTTCTCTGCGAGCATTTTTTCCCTATTATTTCTGGGCGGACTCCCTCCATAGGAAGAAAAATGCCGCCGATATCCGCCGGCCCCAAAGGGCCATCTTCAGAGCCAAATAAAAACTTGGCATCTTGCTTCATCAGATCAGTTTACAGTTCTGATCCTGACGCTCTCCGCAAAGATGTGGAAATCTATCCCAACCAACCATACACCCACACCAAACAACCAGCCATCCAATAACTCGTCTCGCAAAATCCCACGCATCCAATAACTGAACGCATTTCTTTAAATATCCGCCTGACAAATCCTGCTCTTATTTAAAAAAAGAAAAGATAAAAGATATTTATTTATTCTCTAATTTAGGCACATTACAATGCACTTATGAACGTCAGAGAGAAAAATAAACTACTACCGGTTCTAACCCTACACCTCTGACCGGCGACTATTACCGGTAAGAAACTCGGCGAGACTTATTTTTTCAAAACAGTAATACTAATACATTAAAGATGGTTTATACAATAGTGTAATTAAAATGAAAAATAAAAATAAAATCCAAATCTGGCTGCTTCGCAAAACGTTTGATATGCTTTCTTACATGAACTGTGTCCTCTAAATAAATAAATGATCTTTAATCTATTAGAATCTTAAACTGTAAGGGACTGCAATTGTTGACCCGATCGGAGCTGTATTCAAAGTCATACATTAGATCCACAAAAACTCGCGGATCAACAATAGTTGCCAAATAGCGAACGGATCAACAATTAACTCACGCCATAACCCATATGAACAATATATACAATATATAGCCTACCGGAAGGGACATCAATTATTGATCCGATCGGAGCAACATCTGTCTGTATGCAGACTCATACATTAGATCAACAAAAACTGTTCGGATCAACAATAGCTGGCAAATAGCGAACGGATCAACAATTAACTCACGCCACAACCCATATGATCAATATATATAGCCTACCAGAAGGGACATCAATTGTTGATCCGATCGGAGCAACATCTGTCTGTATGAAGACTAATAAATTAGATCAACAAAAACTGTTCGGACCAACAATAGTTGGCAAATAGCGATTGGATCAACAATTAACTCACGCCACAACCCATATGTACAATATTTGTTGAGTGAAATTATATTTCTCGGTGAGGTGAACCTCAAAGGTTTAATGACCTCAAAACCTACACTCAAAATATCACATCGCTTGCTCAAAGTAACGCACGTTACTCATATAAAAGATTCTAAAAAGCCTTCCTTATTCCTTGTCTACATTATAATTTATGTCTACTGTGAAAATCTCAAGTCTCTAGGTTAGGTTAAGTAGTTTCGGTTCTGCGTTGATGTTTCAGTTAGTCAGTCAATCCGCACAGGGCCTTTTCTTTTATTTGTATAGATAGATGATCGGGGAAATATAATTTCACTCAACAAATATTGATCAAATGGTGGCGTGAGTTAATTGCTGATCCGTTCGCTATTTGCCAACTATTGTTGATCCGCGAGTTTTTGTGGATCTAATGTATGAGTTTGCATACAGCTTTGATGGGATCAACAATTGCTGTCCCTTCTGGCAGGTTCAGTTAGGTCAAAATAAATGAGATTCACCTTTTTATCATTTATTTTAAATCTATTTTACGGTTTAATATTTTAATATATTAAAGATCATTTATTTACCTAAGAGCAGGATTTGTCAGGCAGATATTTAATTTACACTAAAAACCCCTTTGCCGCCTCGGTGCTAATGGTCGGGGTCGCGAGAACGATAAGGCACACTACCGTAACCCCGTCAGCGATTGCCCGCACAGCAGACTCTTCTCTGCGAGCATTTTTTCCCTATTTTTTCTCTAATTTGCGCACCGAGAGACTTAATCGTTCGCCTTCCAGCTAAGGGGCCCATGTGTAGGCAGAAAACGTCCCCGAGTCTTCCACCCACAGATGCCGTTAGGGTGGCAGTCGGAGGTCATACGCCAGCAGTCGTCGCCCCACACAACAATTGATGTCCCTTCTGGTAGGCTATATATATTGATAATATGGGTTGTGGCATGAGTTAATTGTTGATCCGTTCGCTATTTGCCAACTATTGTTGATCCAAACAGTTTTGTAGATTTAATGTCTGAGTCTGCATACAGGCAGATGTTGCTCCGATCGGATCAACAATTGATGTCCCTTCTGGTAGGCTATATATTGTATATATTGATCATATGGGTTGTGGCGTGAGTTAATTGTTGATCCGTTCGCTATTTGCCAACTATTGTTGATCCGCGGGTTTTTGTGGATCTAATGTATGACTTTGCATACAGCTCCGATGAGATCAACAATTGCTGTCCCTTCTGGCAGGTTCAGTTAGGTCCAAATAAATGAGATTCCTCTTTTTATCATTTATTTTAAATATAGTTTTAGGGTTTAATATTCTAATATATAAAAGATCATTTATTTACCTACGAGCAGGATTTGTCAGGCGGATATTTAATTTACACTAAAAACCTTTTTGCCGCCTCGGTGCTAATGGTCGGGGTCACGAGAACGATAAGGCACACTACCGTAACCCTGTCAGCGATTGCCCACGCAGCAGACTCTTCTCTGCGAGCATTTTTTCCCTATTTTTTCTGGGCGGACTCCCTCCATAGGAGGAAAAATGCCGCCGACATCCGCCGGCCCCAAAGGGCCATCTTCAGAGCCAAATAAAAACTTGGCATCTTGCTTCATCAGATCAGTTTACAGTTCTGATCCTGACGCTCTCCGCAAAGATGTGGAAATCTATCCCAACCAACCATACACCCACACCAAACAACCAGCCATCCAATAACTCGTCTCGCAAAATCCCACGCATCCAATAACTGACCGCATTTCTTTAAATATCCGCCTGACAAATCCTGCTCTTATTTAAAAAATAAGAAAAGATAAAAGATATTTATTCTCTAATTTAGGCACATTACAATGCACTTATGAACGTCAGAGAGAAAAATAAACTACTACCGGTTCTAACCCTACACCTCTGACCGGCGACTATTACCGGTAAGAAACTAAGCGAGACTTATTTTTTCAAAACAGTAATACTAATACATTAAAGATGGTTTATACAATAGTGTAATTAAAATGAAAAATAAAAATAAAATCCAAATCTGGCTGCTTCGCAAAACGTTTGATATGCTTTCTTACCTGAACTGTGTCCTCTAAATAAATAAGAGAGTTAAATAAATGACCTTTAATCTATTAGAATTTTAAACTGTAAGGGACTGCAATTGTTGATCCGATCGGAGCTGTATGCAAAGTCATACATTAGATCCACAAAAACTCGCGGATCAACAATAGTTGCCAAATAGCGAACGGATCAACAATTAACTCACGCCACAACCCATATGATCAATATAAACAATATATAGCCTACCAGAAGGGACATCTATTGTTGATCCGCTCGGAGCAACATCTGTCTGTATACAGACTCATACATTAGATCAACAAAAACTGTTCGGATCAACAATAGCTGGCAAATAGCGAACGGATCAACAATTAACTCATGCCACAACCCATATGATCAATATATATAGCCTACCAGAAGGGACATCAATTGTTGATCCGATCGGAGCAACATCTGTCTGTATGCAGACTCATACATTAGATCAACAAAAACTGTTCGGACCAACAATAGTTGGCAAATAGCGAACGGATCAACAATTAACTCACGCCACAACCCATATGTTCAATATTTGTTGAGTGAAATTATATTTCTCGGCTATATATATTGATCACATTGGTTGTGGCGTGAGTTATTTGTTGATCCGTTCGCTATTTGCCAACTATTGTTGATCCAAACAGATTTTTTAGATTTAATGTCTGAGTCTGCATACAGGCAGATGTTGCTCCGATCGGATCAACAATTGATGTCTCTTCTGGTAGGCTATATATTGTATATATTGATGATATGGGTTGTGGCGTGAGTTAATTGTTGATCCGTTCGCTATTTGCCAACTATTGTTGATCGGCGAGTTTTTGTGGATCTAATGTTTGACTTTGCATACAGCTCCGATGAGATCAACAATTGCTGTCCCTTCTGGCAGGTTCAGTTAGGTCCAAGTAAATGAGATTCCTCTTTTTATCATTTATTTTAAATCTATTTTTAGGGTTTAATTATCTAATATATTAAAAATCATTTATTTACCTACGAGAAGGATTTGTCAGGCGGATATTTAATTTACACTAAAAACCCCTTTGCCGCCTCGGTGCTAATGGTCGGGGTCGCGAGAACAATAGGGCACACTACCGTAACCCCGTCAGCGATTGCCCGCGCAGCAGACTCTTCTCTGCGAGCATTTTTTCCCTACCTTTTCTCTAATATGCGCACCGAGAGACTTAATCGTTCACCTTCCAGCTAAGGGGCCCATGTGTAGGCAGCAAACGTCCCCGAGTTTTCCACCCACAGACGCCGTTAGGGTGGCAGTCGCCGCCCCACACGCTTGCGACGAATTGGGTGGAAGGCCGGATCTGCCTCCCTTACACGCTCCGCTGTCTCCTGCGGAGCCATCACGTCCTCGCAGTAGGAGGAGACCATTGCTTTCCAGGCCCTGTCACTGTCGACCATGGCTTGCACCGGTAACGTCCTACAACCACCATGAGTGCGGCCCGCTGCTCTGCCTACGACGGGCACACAGCCAGCGTATGTAGTGCCGTGTCTTCGGCGTCGCCGCACCATTTGTGGCATTTTGCCGTTGGTTCCCAACCCGCCACCCTACACAGGTATTTGTCGAAGCAGCGATGCTCCGAAAGGATCTGTGTGAGGTGGAAGGAGAGAAACTTATCACGCCTTTCGACCTATTTCTCCAGAAGAATTGCTCCGATGGTCCAGTGGCGAGCACTGGGCTCCTCCAACCTTCTCTTCCATTTTCCTAGGAGCACTTGACGAGAGTCTAGCCTCCACCGTCTGACCTCTTCTAGAAGGGGGAAATTTCCTCCCGCCCGCGCCTCGGTGACACGCCAATAAATATCGGCCAGGACCGCGGCGTCCAGGTCCCAGGGCGGGGTTCCCGCCAGTACGCACGGTGCCTTGTAGGAGAGGGTTCGGTATGCCCTCGCCATCCTGACCGCCATGACCCGTTGCGGCCTCCGTAATTGGACCTGGTTTTGGGAGGACAGGGACCCAGCCCATATGGGTGCCCCGTGCAGAGCCATCGACCATACCACTTCTGCGTACAGTATCCGACATCCGATGTTCGGCCTAGCGATTTGGCAGAAGACGGCTAAGAGCCGACGCTGCCCCGATTAATTTGGCGCCAGGCATTTAAAATGCTCCCAAAACGTCCAGCGACTGTCAAGGATAATGCCCAGGTACCTTATAGTGGATTTGACTTCGATAGCCGTTCCTCCTATTTATTTGGACTTAACTTAGCCTACCAGAAGGGACCTCAATTGTTGATCCGATCGGAGCAACATCTGTCTGTATGCAGACTCATACATTAGATGAACAAAAATTGTTCAGATCAATAATAGTTGGCAATAGCCAAAGGATCAACAATTAACTCATGCCACAACCCATCGGATCAACATTTGTTGAGTAAAATAATATTTCTCGGTGAGATCATTGAACCTGTTCAGGTTGGATGAGTAATCATCTATCTATACATATAAAAGGAAAAGTCCTGACTGACTGACATATCAATGCAGACCCGAACCTACTAAATCTAGACACTTGAAATTTTCACAGTAGACCTTATTTCTAGCAAGGAATAAGGAAGGATGTTTGTGATCATTTGTATGGGAACCATTCTTTTGTTTTAGCATGGGATGTGAATGATGTGATATTTTGTGTTTAGACTCTTAATTAAAAACTAAGAAACAAATTTTCACTGTTTTGGAAAATTCATCCCGTGACCCGAAACTACTAAACTAAGAGATTTGATATTTTCACAGTAGACATAATTTTAATTTTATAACGTAAGCAAGGAATAAGAAAGGATTTTTGTGATATTTCGTATGGGGAACGTACGTTTCTTTGATTACCGCTCTTGTGACCACTCGAGCCAACCTTGTAGGACTGATCCCAGCGCGTCCAATATCCGGCGGCCGAAAGTAGCGGAAGTGAGGTCATCCACCCAGTGTAGGATGAGTGCGTTCCCAGCCTCCTGCCGAATGGCCTCCCGCTCTTCCAGGGCCGGGCGCTCCCCAAGCGCTCTCCGTGCCGCCGTCCACTCGTACACTCTGGCGAGCACCCACGCCTCAAGCTACCAAGGCGGGATGCCGACCAGAGCGCACGCGGCCGTGAAACTTACCGAACGGTAAGCCCTCGTCACCCGCTGTGCCATGGCCCTTTGGGGACGGCTGATGGCGGCGGCATTTTCCCTCCTATAGAGAGAGTCCGCCCAGATTGGGACGCCGGAAAGGGCCATGCTCCCCAGATTCGGGAGGAGCCAAGAAAAAGCGTCCGCGGCCTTCAGCAGGCGCGCCGACATTCCGCTTAAATGCGGGCCGAAGCGCCACCTGCTGTCTAGCATGAGGCCCAGATATTTCATCTGGGCCTTTACTTCGATCCTGATGCCCTCCACAAACACGTGGAAATCTATCCCAACCAACCATACAACCCATACCAAACAACTAACCATCCAATCACTCGTTCCGCCGAATCCCCCCCATCCAATAACTGACCGCATTTTATTAAAATCAATTCAAACGAATGCATATTCTTATATTAATATAAAAACTTTGATTTTCGATTCTCAACGGATCAACAAATCTAGTAAGCAGAACGGCAACGTTGCATTGACTTCCATCGGCCAATCACAGAAGAAGTCATAAAGTGCTTCATCGTGATTGGTCCGTTTGAATCGGATCAACATTTATCGGAGCGGATTTGTATATTGGAGCCACATTTGACAAGCGTTATTTTCAGCCATGTCATGTGACTAAAATGGCAAATGTTGATCCGATCAGAGCCACATCAGTATTAGAAAAAGCGTAATAGATCAACATAAGGCCTCCGGATCAACATTTGTTTTTGGATCAACAATTAACTGATCATACGTCTCGAAAGATCAACATTTACCGTGTTGGTATCTCTATAGGTTTTATTTTATAACTCATCGATGATGTCGTTTTATTTTTCAAGTACCTAATATGGGAAAAGGTGCCAAGTGGACACTTTTGTCGATATGGAGTTATTAGTACAACGGGTATTAGACCTTACAATTGGCAGGGCCCAATCTGTTGTGTACTCTGCCTCTCCCTAGCCCTCCTTCAGCTCCGTACGGGCCCTACCTTTAATTACACCTTCCAACCTGATAGATTGGGCTCTGCAATTTGTGAGGTCTAACTACGGTAACTACACAATACAGGGTGGCCAAAAAAAACTACATTCCCATTGGCTGTAAGGTTTTGGGACGCTACCAATCCTTCCTAGATGGTTTTGGAACCTCTCCAGGGACCGGGACTGCTAGGTTTTTTGCATTAAGCCATCTGTCTATGCTTGTGAGTAAAACAAACCCTGGCCAAACTATAAATAACTACCCTTCTAGCATAACTTACGTAGTCACGCGCGATAACGCGACAATTTTTTTTCTAGCTAAGCAGTTACGTTTTGGTTACGTTACTCTAATGCATTTATACGCGTTGGTTTAAAAGTGTCTCGAATAATCTACTAAACTGTCAACTCTCAATGTCAACTAAACCAAACGACCCAAACGTCAAGAAAAATATGTCAAACTATAGTGCGACAGGACAGCTGCGTTTTTACAAGAGTAGTGTTTTTTGTGTAAATTAAATGATACTTATCAATTAATTAATTGATACAGCTGCATACCTGGAAACGGTTCGAGGTTCCGTTTTCAAATGTAATCAGAGTACGTGTACAAACCGACAAAACTATGGCTTCCTTTCTGAAATACCTATTCGCCGGTTTGGTCCGGTATTGGCTGATGCACATAGATTACTGGTACACAATATCGAACAGAGTGGAAATAGCTACACCACTCAACTCTTGGAAGAGATTAATCGAGGGCGTGTACCTTTACGATCAAAATGTAAACCCGTACGAAGGAGACGCCTTCCACGAATCACCCATAATACTTGTTATCTTCTACTACATTATGAAGAAAGCTCCATTTATACTGCCTCTTCTATTTACATTACTTGATCTGCTGACGGCGTTTTTGCTGTACAGAATGTCGAAAGCGTTCATAAGAATTTTGAAGGGTTCTCAAGACAAAATTAAAGGCGAGGTAGCTGAAGATTCTAAGTCGATGCTTGTGAGTAATTCGCAGCTGGATGAGGCGTCGGAGTACGTGTTGTCAGTGTATCTGTTCAATCCTTACTCTATATTGAACTGTGCTGGTATGACAACTACTGTTATCCAGAATTTGGTTGTGGCAGCGGCGTTGTGGAGTGCAGCTGGTGGTCGGAGGATTCTGGCTTGTGCGTTTGTAGCGCTAGCTACGCACCAGGCGCTCTACCCAGTGCTGCTCATTGTGCCGGTGGCCATATTGCTTGCGGATGTCAATAAGGGTTGCAACAAGTGCTCCTATATCAGGACTTTGCTGGTATTTGTCCTGTGCTGGGGATTCCTTATTTACATCTCCGCATTTATTATGAATGGTTCTTATCAGTATGTGTACAACACATATGGGTTTATGTGAGTATTTTTCATTTTAGATGCCTAAATATTAGGAAGAATTGTTTACAATCAATATAGTTGAAGAAGACCTGATAATTAAATATTTTACTTGAATAAACATTGCATAAATGCTATATTGCCCTTTTTCTTTGATTTCCCTGTTACGTAATAAATATTGGCACCTAGAATAATATACGTAAGATATCATTGATTTTAAAAAACAATACTATTGTGTCTTTATTTTCAGATTGACTGTACCAGACTTAAAGCCTAACATTGGTCTTTTCTGGTATTTCTTCACGGAGATGTTTGAGCACTTCAGACTGCTGTTTGTGTGTGCGTTCCAAATCAATGCTCTTGCTCTGTATGTGATCCCGCTCACGCTGCGCTTCAAGACGGAGCCAACACTGCTGGCCACAGTGCTGGTAGCACTCTCTGCTATATTCAGATCCTACCCGTGTGTGGGAGATGTTGGATTTTACTTGGCTCTCTTACCAATATGGAAACATCTGTTTACTTGTAAGTATATTTGACATAATCTGGCAGACTAAACTTGTCAGTAACAGTAAAAGAAAAAACTATACACATCCTTTCTTTAAGATGATTGTAGTATAAGAAAAAGTCAGTATAATTCTCTTACTCTTACTCTCTCTTACCTAAGTATAATTAGTATAAGTCATTATGCTCAATCAACGTGAGAAGCTCCCTGACTACTATACATATAGTATATGTTATCTTTGTATGATTTATATTACTAATTAATAGTTTGTATAACAGCACCATGTTAAATAGACTAAAATCCCTTTCAATATTTAATTTTTTTTATTAATTTACTTTTCTCTGGTTCTCTACTTAACTACGATTGTTCTTCCTTTTACAGTTATGCAACAAAAATTCATAGTGGGCTGTGCATTCATCATTACTTCAGCTCTTGGACCAACAGTGTGGCACCTGTGGATATACTCCGGATCAGCAAATGCCAACTTCTTCTTCGGAGTTACACTATCATTTGCAACAGCACAAATATTTTTAATAACGGACTTGCTTTTTGCATTTATTAAGAGGGAATTTACCCTTAAAAATGGCTCATCTAGAGAGGTAGATGGAAAACCAGCAAAATTAGTGTTGCGATAATACCATAGTTGTGTCATTCCAGTGATAACTATTTGAGACTCTAAGGCAAAATGTACAACCTTGCTGGCTGTTAATAAGGATGATTTCTATTTCTATGCCATACCAGTAAAATATTGACAACCGGCAAAGTAATACCTTTTACCTGATAAGTAATTTTACAATTAGTTTACTTACTATTTTTTCTTATTTTATTTGTATTTCATTGATGCTCATTAAGTCCTGAGCAGAATTTTGTTCACTACTAGATTGTACCGAATTAATATGGTACCTAGTTTAATAGTCAATTGTATGGCAAGTAATCGAATTACTTACTTCTTACATAAATACCTAGAGTATGATTTACATTGCATATTAATTTATTAAGTCTTGATAAAGTGACGAGAATAAGTTTGTCTAGTATTAATTTTAAAAGAACAAAACGTGAACAAACTTTTTGTTGCTGTAATAACCATTAATGAAAATCTTTGAGAGCTGTTAAGATCATTTTGCGTTTTCACTATACCTATTAATTTTTGACAGTAATTTGAGGTATTGTAAGTCAAATGTATTATATTTATTTTAAAAGCTACCTTAGCCAAATAGGTGATTGCTGATTATCTTGTCATTGGTCTACTGCTTAACTGAACTGAGAAAATTTGTTATGGTTGACTATGGGTATGGTGAATGGTGTGGATGAGTTTGGCTGCCTTATGCCACCTTTGACTAGAACTGCCCATTAACCTCGTCATCATCAACTGTCAGTTAATAGGCAATACTAAGGAATTCTACTGTAGTAAATCATATGAGACAATTATAATGCAGAGTACACACCGGGCCAACGAATGGCTATCTATCTCATTCAAACAAATAGCTGCCGCATAAGTGCTTCGCGTTCGTTGGCCCGGTGTGTACGCAGCTTAAGAAAATAAAGAAACATGTTACTTTTTCACAAAAACGGAACTTAAGCATTAGAAACCATTTCCTGTATGGCTACTTCCAATGCTGGTTTTAAATATAAGGACCTACAGTCTAATTTAAAAGTAAAGCTTACCCGTCATACCTATATAATCATATAGTATCAGGTTGTATATGTCTGTAAGAAATTAAGAATGGCAATACCTAATTATGTGTGGCAATGGCAAGGTACTACTCTATAAGTGCAAACCTTTTCACTTGCTCTAGTTGAGATAGAAATATGTTTTTGTTTCATTTTATGAAATGTTCCAGAGTTCAAATACTTAGTTATCTTATTTATAAATAGTCACAAGTTAAAACATATATGATTGTACTGAAGTCAATAAAAGGAAATATTTTTAACATTATCCTTTTTTATATATATGTTTAACTATTTTCACCTCAGCAGCTCGAACAAGCCTACTTTCCTGCGAAAAACAGTGAAGAAAGTTTTATGTGTCACACGAGAAAGTTATTTTACATCTCGTGTTTTTGAGTGCCTCGCTACGCTTAAGATTCTAACTTAGAATCACTCGCTTCGCTCGTGATTCAATTATAGAATCTTTCGCTTACTCGGGACTCAAAATCAACGGATGAAAATAAATAAATAATAAATAAATATTTTTGGACAATCTTACACAAATCAACCTAGTCCCACGATAAGCTCAATAAGGCTTGTGTTGTGGGTACTAGGCGACGATATATATAATAGATAGATATAGATAAATACTTAAATACATAGAAAACATCCATAACTCAGGAACAAATATCTGTGATTAGCACACAAATGCCCTGACCAGGATTCGAACCCGGGACCTCCTGCTTCATAGGCAGAGTCACTACCAACTAGGCTAATAGGAGGCCGAAAAAGTGGATATATCTCTTTCTAGTCGACTGTACCTACCTATATC
Source organism: Pammene fasciana (assembly GCA_911728535.1). Taxonomy (NCBI): domain Eukaryota; kingdom Metazoa; phylum Arthropoda; class Insecta; order Lepidoptera; family Tortricidae; genus Pammene; species Pammene fasciana. Next base: position 10,926,821 of record OU452276.1, on the reverse strand, counting down.
TACTCAAATCGGTCTTTAAATTACACAATTAAATGGAAGCCATCTGATTTATATTAAACGTGCAGTTTACAATGCCATATAATGTGAATGAATAATGCGTAAAGCATGGCTCAGAATGTCGGCTATCTGCTCACCTATGCTGGCTATTATCTTATCTATCAGAGCCCTACATTACGCAGAGCGACGATGGCGCACCCCGATGAAACATAGTTTAGATTAAAACAATGAACAAAGTATACACGGAACATGTGTAAATCCATGCTGCTTGTAATTGTCACTTTAATTTGCGGTAAGTATATATTGTGTTCATCATATTTTGTGTTGTATCAGGTATTGTTTAGCCAACGAGCGGTAACTTAATATGCAGTTGAACAATTGACTTTTAAGTAGTGTAGCTACGCTAGAGTAAGGCCGAGGTATTGACATTACTTCCATCTCTTTCTAACTATTAGCCGCGTTTACAAATAGTTGTATGCGTGGTGAAGAGAGACGAGTGAATAATACAAACAGCTCAACATCATACATCGTCGTTGCGTTCCTTCTGAATTTGTACGGCGATTAGAACCTCGCTTGTTTCTATTGTTTGAGTACCTACCTAATAACTTTATATGAACATATTAATAGATGCTTCGTTATGATGATGCAAGTGTGGAAATATAATATTTTTCGATATATTTTCAGCAGTGAGCGAAGGTGTGGTTTTCTCCAGTTTGCCTGAGCACCTCCTACCATGTTACCGGGGCGGAGGCCCAGCCCTCGGGGCGCCGCGACGATTGGACGTGTTCCTGTCCTTGCTGAAGAAACTAGAAGTCAGTCATGCGCTGGACATGAAACTGTTTAGTACTTCTTTGCTGAGGAGGTAATACATTGTAATTAAATATTTAATTATAATTTAAGAAGAGGTTCAGGAGGTCAGGTAGTTCAGGTACTATTAATAAATAAATAATAACTTCTTAGCAGTCTTTATTTATTTAATCAATCTATATACTCTGTTTTTCCAGGGAAACTCTCTTTGTGAGGTATTCCGGAGGTACAGAACTATGTATAGGTAGAGCTTAGCATTGCCCGTCTTGTGTAATACCGAAATTACTTTAAATTAAGAACCAGTTAAAAAAAAATACCATGAAAATTATGTACTTACAGGTCAGCTGCATCGAATAAGGCCCACGCTGCATACAAATTTTGTATGCAGGGAGGTCTTTTTCTTTGTAGCTGGCCTACTTAGTCATCATTGACATCAAATACTTACAAACCTATATCTTCCAGCTTTCGCTTAGACGGCATAGAAGAAGCCGCGAACGCAGTCGAAACTGAGTTCGTGACGCCGTACCGAGCCTCCGGTTTCCAGTTCAACAAGTACAAACTCCTCATGGACTTGTTTTTGCCGAGTCAGAACCTTCTGGACTCGGAGATCATGACGCTGGAGGAGAAATGTCTGCTGCACGTCATGTTGAGTGGGACGGTGCAGCATTGGGAGAGGGGGGATGAGGACAGAGTTTGCCCGTTAGCGAGCGAGCAGATGCAGAATATGGCGCTGAATGAGACCAGGTTAGTAAACAGATACCTACCTAAAAGATACCTATATATTGCTACAATAAAAGTAGGTATAATATCATCATAATGTGATTTCTGATACTTAACATACAAACTCAATTTTTGACCGTACTTCGAAGCAGGACTCTTTACAGAATACCTTTTATAGAAAAAAACGTATACAGCATGATTGTCTATACCGAGCAGTTGGAATACTTTAGTTGTTGTACTTTAAACATAACCTACTAAACAAATATAAATTGCGTGTAAAACTGGCTTTTACATCGACTAATTCACTACGGCTAATTGGCTCTGAGAACCCCGTACCTATATAATACAGATTTAGGTTTCATTACATTACCAAGTAAAATCGCAATCGGAAATTGCTACCGCAAATGCACCAAACTAAAGCTTCGTACAGCGCCATCTAATTCAGTAATCGACAATTGCAAATTCCAGGCCCATACAAATATTGTCAAATATCCATATGCGACGTTTCAGTGGACTACTTGCTTCATAGAGATATTATTATTTCTATTGGTTTAATATTTTCAGAGTCATCAGCAGATGCCCAATAGAAATCAGCGTGATAAAGACTGAGTGGGGCTCAATAGCTGCCGGTACCCTAGTGGCAGCCGTCGCCGCAGCCCTGGAGCCCCAACGAGTAGCCGTAGCAGACATCTTAAACGCCGACGTGTATAAAGCTGACGTGGCTGAACCTCTCATGGCGTCGGCTAAGGAAGAGTGGTACTCGGATATTGAAACGCTGAATGCTGGTGATGAGAAGCAAGTGGATGTAGCTGATATTAGTAATTTATATGCTGCTACTTTAGCAGGTAGGTATTTTTTATATCAGTAGATATTTCAAAGAGACGTTAAAGTTTAACTTGTATGTTTGAATCAGCACAGCAAGTTATACAGCTGTAACAAAAATACCACCAGTATACCTTCCGTTTAAGGGCATATATGGTTATCGTATTGCGAGTAAGAAAAAAAGAAACATTTTTGGACGCAAAAAAAATTCTTTGTATGGGACACGTCGTTCAAAATGTTTAGTTTCCACCATAATGTTTCCAGGGGACTTAGCAGAAGTAGTAGTCAACCAGGGACCCCGAGTGGGACCAGCAGCACAGCGCATGGTGATTGGAAGCAACAACCGCTGGAACGACACGATGCTGCCACGGAACTACTTCATGTATCCGCAGAACAGCTCGCTCGTTGATTGGCACATTACTGACGCTGAAATCTTAGCTGGTATCGATGGTAAGGATTACTTTTATTCCCTATTCGTCAAGAGCATAGACGTGTTGTTTGCCTAAATCAGAAGTACCTAGGTAATAAATTGACTTTGATGACTCTCTCCAATAAACAGAGGCTCTACAGTTTATTCGCAGTCTATAAGAGCCGTGAAACGTTTTTCTACAATGGTTTTTAGATGTCTATATGTATATCTGCAATACACAGTTCATTACAATTTTTGGGCAACTTCGCACACCAACCGAAACAATTTTTTTCAAGGACAGGGAAGAAAATATACAGACTTCCGTATCTCTATATGTATAGCTCCATGGATTATCAGTCCATTTACATGTTTGGTCCATGCTATAAGAAATATTCACATATGCCTACTGAAACACATTTGTTTTTCCTTTATAGTTAAAAACAGATATATTAGACTGTGCAACGATAACTTTTAGGTTTAATATTAGCCAGCTACCTACCCACATGGATTTCTCAAAGGAACTCCCTTCGTCTCTCCCAAGTCCTGGACATGTACTATTCCGACGAAGGCGTATCGTTCGAGCCACGAGTAAAAGCGTGCAACCGACAATCGCTGTTCAAAGCCATCGTGGATAGTACAACCATAGCTACAGAGACTTCACGGTTCGCCCATGTGTTGTATCTCACTCAGGGCGGAGTGTACATTCCAGTGGAGAAAATGAATCGAATCAGTGATGCCGCTGTTTCTGCCTTTACGGAATACCTGAGTAAGTATTTACTTATTATCTTATCACACCCTGTAACTTAAAGTGGTGTACGTACAGTCAGCAGCAGAAGTAGCTAAGCGGGTAGGGTGTCCAAAATGAGCTTGAAAACTTTATTAAGAGAATCAGAGCGTAAGTCATTTTAAATACCCTACCTGCTTAGATACTTCTGCTGCTCACTGTACTGTGCGGTTTAAGGGTTCTTTCCGCGAACGTTTCAGCTGCTTTTTGACCACCTTGGCCGCTCCGATATATCTGATGGCGACTGTACGTAGATATCAGACGCTCTAATATGAATAAACTATATACATCTATTCACAAACTTCTTTATGTTCACACAAGGTACGAAGCTGTATTAGAAATAAATAGTATCTAATGTTCAATGTTTCTAAACTCTTTTTTGGCATAATAGGCTTATTTTGGTTTTAGCTACACTGTTCAGCCAAAATCACAGAGAATGTAAAGGTCCGAGCAGCGTTCCTCAGATGAATCTCGTGATTGCGACGGATGCTGCGTGGAAACAATACGATGTGGAGCAATTTGTCTCGTAAGCTTATTTGTTTATTCCTCAAATTAAACACTTACGGCTGTGCTCGCTCGTGTTTAGTCACTACGCCCGACATGTTTCGGAGAGCTTAGGTCTCCATCCTCAAGCACTAAGAGTGCTAGGCGAACCGATCCACGACCCATCGTTGCGGCGCGCCATGGACTGCCGGTGGCCGGCCGTAGGCACGATGCGCCGGATCTTGCGCCGCCGCTGCCAGAGCGTTCGACAGCGCCTTTGGTTCATCCGACATTAGACACGACGAACTTTTAAAAAAACTTGTTACAAAAAGTTTTTTATTCTGAGTTTATTACTTGTACAAGTACGCAAGGAATTACAAGGTTAAATTGCTTGCGAAGTCATATCACATAGTCGAGTTTATTAATCGTTTTAATTCGACATATTGCAGATGGATCGGGGGCGCGCTAGAGATGGACCTAGAACGCAGCACACTCGGGTTGCTGCACGGTAACACTGGCCGGTGGATCGCACCTCCGTCCCACAACCTGACCGCCGTGTTCTCACACATTAGCAACTTCACTGACGATTGTAAGTTATAGCAGAGGGATGGAAGGTGCAGATAGACCTAGAGTGTAGCACACGGATTGCTGCACGACAACACTGGCCGGTGGATCGCTCCTCCGTCCCACAACCTGACCGCCGTGTTCTCACACATTAGCAACTTCACTGACGATTGTAAGTTATAGCAGAGGGATGGAAGGTGCAGATAGACCTAGAGTGTAGCACACGGGTTGCTGCACGACAACACCGATCGGTTGATCGCTCCTCCGTCCCACAACCTGACCGCCGTGTTCTCACACATTAGCAACTTCACTGACGATTGTAAGTTATAGCAGAGGGATGGAAGGTGCAGATAGACCTAGAGTGTAGCACACGGGTTGCTGCACGACAACACCGATCGGTTGATCGCTCCTCCGTCCCACAACCTGACCGCCGTGTTCTCACACATTAGCAACTTCACTGACGATTGTAAGTTATAGCAGAGGGATGGAAGGTGCAGATAGACCTAGAGTGTAGCACACGGGTTGCTGCACGACAACACCGATCGGTTGATAGCTCCTCCGTCCCACAACCTGACCGCCGTGTTCTCACACGTTAGCAACTTCACTGACGATTGTAAGTTATAGCAGAGGGGTACGCACGAAAACAGTCCATCCTTGAGGAATCCAGCAGTGCCGCTATAAGCACAATGGTCCTCATCATCAGCCCAAGTGACTGGCCTTCTTCTAACTAAATCGCACGAGCCAAAGGCTCGATGAACTCTCTGAGAACTTCCTTCTCAGATTACCAAATAATTTACAAAAAAAAAACTTTGGTTTTCCAACAGGGCCCAATCGCATGAACATTCCAAACGTGATCTCAACTATCATCCAGCACGCACGAAACCAGTCCGTCCTTGAGGAATCCAGCAGTGTCGCTATAAGCACAGTGGTCCTAATCGTCAGCCCTAGTGACCGGCCTTCTGCTAACGATGTCGAACGAGCCAGGGAACTCATGCACTCCCTGAGAACTTCCTTCTTCGATATATACTTTGGTTACGCTTCGATGGACTTGGTGCCGTTTCAGAATATCAATAACGAGTATATGGATTATTCGGAGATATTTTTACAGGTAAATGAATGTTTACAAGTTTTAACAGTATCAGTCAAAATAATCTCGCTCTTAAAATAAATGGCTAAACTCGTCTTACAGGTAAATTATTAGATATTCAGTAGTTGGCCAGCCAATGGTTTTCGTAAACCATCAGTAGTAGCGTAGACAACGACAACGAATAGACGCGGTAAGTGGTGCTTTAACATAGTGGGGCAATTTTTAAAGAAATTGATAGATGGCCTGATGATTGTATGGCCTCGTATTGTGTTACACGCATCCTACTGTCAAATGTGTGGCTACAATATTTTGTTCTGCTTTAAGAAATAATACGAGACTTTTTTATCTCTATGGTAGAAGTATACTTAACCGTACAAAAAATATGCGAGATTTACTAAAATATCTTTCATTAGATACTGTTATCGAACCACGATTAAAAGTTAAGTTCAATTGCTAGCCTCTTGGTAATAACCTAATTTTATAGACAGAATCGACAACCGTCCCGGATGTAGTAAGCGCTGTCGAGCTCTACTTGGCGGAAAACGACGTCGCGACCAGAATCGTCGGCGCCCAATGCCCGTTCAACGACACGGTCTTCGACCTGCTCCCATACGAGGATTTCGTATTGACACAAGGAGTAAAACGGTCTTATCGCATTCATCCGTTTTTTTTGAGGGAGCAGTCGTTGATAAGTGTACAGGTAATTTATTTATTTTAATATTTATAATAAGCGTAGGAACGATAATCGAGTGTAAAATATAGGCTGTAGATGGCCATAGTCTAAGAACTTTTTGAGGCTCCAAGTATTAAGCGCCATCTAGTTCAGAGCGACCTAAACAGAGCCAAAATGCATAAGGTAAAATCAGCGCCACCTAGTAACGAATAACGTATTAGTAGTACACTAGTCGTTACTAGGTGGCGCTGATTTTACATCATGCATTTTGGCTCTGTTTAGGTCGCTCTGAACTAGATGTTTATTGGTGCTAACTGCTAATGACGCGATCAAGTTGGCAAATTAGCCTTATTCCACTAGATGGCAGACCCTACAACGCGCACGGTTCCTTTGCAGTGGGAACGTCGCCTGTATTGCCACATGTCCGATTCGGTCGTGTGCAGTTCGGTACGACAAATGAGAATGATTCCTGAGATAAAATTTTGATATAACCCATGTCCATTTGCCCTTAAGAACTTTTTGAGGCTCCAAGTATTTAACGCCATCTAGTTGAGAGGGACCTAAAGATTGCCAAAATGTAAGAGGAATTATCAACTCCATCTAGTAACGTATACTAGTAATACACAAGTCGTTTAGGTGGTGATATTTCCTCTTACATTTTGGGTATCTTTAAGTGGCCCTCAACTAGATGGCGTGATAAACTTAAGCTTTAAAAAGTTCTTAGGCTGTGCTGCTCTATTAAGTATATAGGTTACTCTATGCCCCGGTGGCTACATAGGCATAAAGCTCTATACTGGAGTAAGCTTAGGTTCATTTCCCCTCTGTCAACGTTATTAGCAGGAAAATCTAATAGGTTTATAAAAACTATTTCAAAAATCGATTACACGCATTTCAACCATCGCTGACAGTTGAGTACAAGCTCCGTGAAAATGCCATTATGTGCTGTTTTTGGATGCAAAAGGTCTACAATTACATCTAGTGTACAAAAAGATGGAATATCCTTTCACCGGTAAGTATAATTTTGATTTAATTACCATTATGTTTATAATAAACGTTTTTATCAAAATTAGAAATCAAGAGTCGTTTACAGAATAGATTTAAAGTCAATCGATTTTTATTCGGAAACCATTTTGACCTAGTGATAGTACCTATAGAGGTGTCCAGATAATAATAATACTAAGATTGAACGAGATGGTCTTATTAAAATTTCAATAGGTATGACATAGAAGGGTGTTGGACAAACGTGTAGATCGTGTAATTTTCAAGTCTAGAAATACTTGGTTTGAACATTGTGACGTTTGACACTTACCATATTTCAAAACCTAAGGTCGACAGCCTACTGTAATTAGTATGAAAATGCAAGCAAATATGATACATTTGTACATTTGTATGGACTTCATAATGAGTTTATACGATATTGAACCATGTGTTAACATCCGTAAAGTCGACTACCTACCTATCGGTCTAGTGTTTTGAAGTTTGCATGGACATAATATTCCTTTCATATCTAGTGCTGTGCAATGCTCGATATATTGCGATATTTCATTTAATCATTACATCAATCCAAAAATATATCAATTAATGATTAATGTATGTTAATCCGCTAGTCCGAGTTCACATCTCCTCGCTGTTTTCGCCATTGTACCGTGAAGACGGAAAGAGTGCAGAGATCTGGCCGCACCACCAAACCAACATATACTATGTTTTTTGAATGGTAGGTAATGGTAATTCACACCTCCTATGCTGATGTAAATAAATAAGTCATATGGTCTTAACTAAACGACAACTGATGTAGTGACTGTTGTGTACAAAGCTGTTGGCATAAGTTGCTGCGCGGGCGCTCGGGCGACATCGACGTTCGAAAGACGCTAGTGTGGGGTTAGCCTAAGATAAATATTTGGGAAAACAAATTTTCTGCAGGTCAACTTTTTTTTAAATATGCCATTCCCACAATTGAAGATGGCTATTGTTGTAATTGGAAACGAGGTTCACCAATGCCACTGTATATCACCAAAGTCACAGTATTAGCTATATATTCCATTTCGATAAATTAACGAAATGATTCTATACGTATGTAAAGTGGCGCCATCTACGACATTTCAAAAAAATATATCGATATCGATATTCTCTAGCAACATGCCCCGCTCTATTATTCCGATTCGATTACATCTACAACCATTGTAGGATATCGTGTACGCACTTGTTTTATATTACGACTATTTGCATCAGTGTGAAAATTTAAATCAGTGTTGAGGTTTTTCTTTAGTATGGGTACGTAGAAATGAGAGATAGTTTTGCATTTGTGTGCACAGATTTTATATGTGTGCTACCTCGCCCCCCTCAAGTTTTGGCAGACTTTTTTGTTTGGAAAGATGAGGCGATGGCTCCTCCAGAGTATAGAGCTTTATGTACATAGGAAATGACCGATACGTCGTGTCTACTATAACGTCATCTAATGTTAAATAAGTAAAACTCATAAGTCTTACAACGTGTCGCCAGATGGCAGTACTTAATTTCATTACAGCGCCATCTATCTTCCTTCCTATGAATCACCAAGTTACCAAGCTGACAACCTTCTTACAAAGCGCAGCAATAAGCGATAGGTGGATATAAATATATTGAACAATATTTTTTAATTTCAGTTTCGTAATCAAGGTCACGGAGAGATTTTGGTTTGCACATGGCGTGGTGCAGAAGCATCACGTAGCTGTCAAACTATTCCGCAATTAAATCTGCACACTTTCAATATCACTACACCTTGTCCGTCGATAGACTTCTGCATTCCAGTAAATTTCGAAGTAAGCGCAACGGCTACAGAAAACTTTTGTGCAAGTAAGTAAATTAAATATATTAGCAATGTTCTATAGTAAAAAAAAACAAAAAGTGAAATTTCAGCTCCTCTCATTCAAGGAACCTAGGCCCCGGGGGGATTCGAACCCCCGATCTCCTGTTTACTAGACAGGCGCTTTAACCAACTAAGCCACGGCGCCGTTGATCACACTGGTGAAAATAATGTCTACTTGGTTATAACAATAAATGTTGATCAAAAGGAGAAGAATTTTGTTATACGTGCCCTAAAGTTCAATAACCTTTTTACAACTTTCTGACATGACATGTGGAAGTAGTCCACGCATTTGTTAGTATAATTAGTACTAATGAAATGTTTATAAAATTAAATACGATGTTATTTATATCTTCTACAGATAAAGATTGCCGCTTTCCAAAGCAAGTGGGTTATTATATACAGCATTCAGGCTTGCGGTGTCTGCCTCTACGTGGATCCGCCTCAACAATTTCTCTTCATTGGAAACTGCAATCATTCCTTTATATTACAGTCTTACTTAAATTTATTTATCGGCCTTTAAAGACCCAGTTATGAATTTTTAAATAAAAATACACATATAAGACTGTCTGTCCTTTTTATGTACAGAAACAATAAATATTTGTTTTTTAAGTTGCGTTGCGTTTGTTTCACTATTTTCAATTTAAAAAAAAAAACCTTATGTTATGTACAATTTGGTTTGATAGATATTTCACATACACTTGGGACATCCTGTGTATATCATACTCAGCTAATTAAATAAAAAACTTTGTACCCCTGGTGGGACTCGAACCCACAATCCCCGGCTTAGGAGGCCGATGCCTTATCCATTAGGCCACAGGGGCGCCTGCTGTCGCTATCGAAATTACTGTTTATTTTATGCGGTCTATTTTGAGTCTGCTTTAAATTCTTGTTTGTGGCGTGGTGGTGCGCCATGGTGATCGGATGAAGCCAAGTTCAGGGGGGTGCGGATAAACACTAATGGTTATCCGCACCGGGTGACACCCATGCTAGCTACGCCACTGAATAGAAGGGACTGTCGCCTTTCTATTGACAGATTGGCCCATCTAGATATTTTTGATAATTTTTATGCAAAAAAAGTAATAAAAGGTGTTTTATGTAGGTATAGGTAATGTATTAGGTTGATACAATGAATCTTTTTTTCTTTTTAGAAATAAAATCTAAATTTTATGAAACCAATTTTATTCCAAAATCAGTATATCCCCTCACACTCATGCTATTAAGGCGATTATCACACTGGCGACGGATCCGCATGCGGCACCGCAGAAGCTAAGAAGTGTTGTGGTTTATATTGAAACTCATACATTTTACGACGCTGTTTCTGGACAGACTTGTGACTATATTTAATTTGACACACTGCCGTGTTTTATCTTATCTTGAAAGTCTTGGGACATTTTGTACGTCTCTATTTGAATTATTAAATAAAAATACATAAAAAATAAAAATAGTTTATTGAGTAAAAATAAGTGCTTATTGCTACATACATGTTTTGTTGAGGTACATGGTAAAACCAAAGGTAAGTAAGTGTCTTCTCACCCCCGTACTAGTATAAACTGAATCACGGTGGGTCAGGATTCACCGTCCTTAGCACAAGTTTTAACACTTTTAACACGCATCCTCGTATCATGTAGTGACATTTAATAATTGCATTTATTTGAGACAGATTACAAGATAACAAAATTTTAACTAAGTGGGTATAAAACATAACAATAGAGTAAACAAAGAACTAAGTTGAACAATAGCGTAACATCTGGTCTACGGCCGGTTACTTGGCCGGTTATAGCTGCTAAGACTACTTAGCAGCTATAATGCATACTAATGCATTATTATCGCAATAGTTCTATAGATGTTTGTGCTAAGTAAGTAGATAAGTACTTTAGTCATTGTGTAAGTTTTGGTAGGCGGTATCCCAAAATATTGTGAGCAGGTACAAAGTATTGCGAATAACGCTTTCCATAATAATCATCTTGGCTCTTACCAAACTGATGGTGATAGATGAGTTATGTTACTACTCAAAAGTACCTACTTAATTTCATGTACCCAACAGAGTAGATAATAGCCATTCTTAATAGGTCGGTCTAGTTAAGTGAGAAATTTAACGACGAAATGCAAAATATAAAATACAGTCTAATAGAGACTATAGATTCGAGAGTACTAGTACCAAAATATACCCAATAGATTTCCTCTAAATTAAAATTTTCATGTACAATGCATATCAAACAATAGAGATTACTTTCCTACCAAGATTATACACTCAAGCACTCTTTATTTTATTTCATAATTAATTATTAATATATATTAATTTCGGTAATCTACGTATTATTTATACTCCCTTTTTTTTTCTTTGGATGTGGAATCTCGTTTAACAAAGGGCTCTATTAAAATCCGAGAGGATATAATTTTACAGCCACATTAACACTATTAAATAGAAAAGATGGCAGATGTCGTCTTGATTATAGTATTTTTAGTAGTAATACAATGATTTTATATATTATAACTCAATGTAGTAATATAATAAAAGAAAAAAAACGGTATGTTATGTATGTCCCTCATTTTTAATATACACGCAATGTGTACAATAAATTCGTTCTCCGCAGCAACGACTCCGTGGCGCAACGGTAGCGCGTCTGACTCCAGATCAGAAGGTTGCGTGTTCAAATCACGTCGGGGTCACACAACGTGCTTTTTTGTTTTATTTCGATTTTTATAAATGTGACGTCCCTATTATTTTTATTCAGAACAAAAGGTAAAAAATGTAACAAAAGTTATTTCCAATATCAAACAACAAAAAGAGACGTACTGTAAGTATTAGTCCTTGGCAGTGTTTTTGACTATAGTACCTATATATTATATTAGTGACACGTCACGTCAGAGCAGCGCGATATGTTTGTGTATGTGTGTGTCCAGGACTCTGAACCAGTTTTTTTAATTAAACCCCGAAATAACGCATTCAATTTAATTATGTTGTGATCTTTATGTAGAACTCAATATTGTATTTAGGTAATGACTTCATATTAACCACGGTATTATCTTTACAATCATTGTAGAGTCAAAATACCTCCATTCGTGAATTTCTCATATCGAGTAACCAGTGAATTCTCCTACAAACCGCTTATCACGGATCATACCTAACTGCTGGGAGTATCCGCTAAATGCTCTAATTAAAGAGCTACACGAAACGGTCTGATCTTCTAAATATCTTCTTAAACATAGAGCAATTTAATTTCATGAAACATTTTGCGCACCGACGAGTTAAGCCAGCTAACCGAATGTCCCCTTTTACGTATATTTATTAAGAATATAAAGGTTACATTATCGTGGTTTTTAAAGAAGTAGGTATCAGAATCGCGGCTGCCCTGACAATGCAAAGCTGGTTCTAAGTGCCTGCTCAAATACTGCGCATAATAAAGCACGTGATAAAATCGAACACTTAAATTGTTGTCAATTACCTATAGCCTATAGGTACCTATTTATCTATTAAATATGTTGTGATTGGGAAGTTCACGCGTGTAAAATAGTTGCTGTTATCATCTAAAATGTGCTTATTCTTAGCCTCACAATAATTTGCAGTAGGTAAGTATTTTACAATTCTGCACTCATCTCATTCGTACGCCCAGATGCAAAATTGCATGGATATTTTATGGCCATTCATTTGCAATGGTATCCACAAAATTTTGCATCTTACTGTAAATACATATATAATAATATGTCACCTAATTGGGTACAACATAAAACAATATAGTAAGTACGACGTCTACCTCTGTAAGTAATCTAGGTACCTATCTGATAGGCGCGGTTTTTTGAATCATTAGTCGAGTCATAAAGATTTCTCCAAATTGGTAGCCAGTTTGAAGGTAAACATTTCGTAATGATTTGAAATAAAACCCTTTAAACCAAATCCTTTTGCTCATAGATATAAATATAATTTAAGATTTTATTAATTTATCATGAGTTTGATTTTAATATACAACGCCACAGGGTTGAAAATCCTTTTTTCTGATAGTCATGGGGTTGAGTTTGTGGACGAGACGGAGTCAGGTGACTGGGACTGGCTTACGTCGCCACTGGCGCCTTTCAAATGAATCGCATTCTTGCTAGCACGCACACATGCAGAGATATCCTTGTGTGATCGTGTGTTTACTCACTTTTATGTGCATGTGCATTAACACGCCTTCCAGATAGGTGTGAATGTGTGCGAGATTGTAAATGTCTGAGAATCTGGAGGTCATGAAGTGATTGGATGCTTGAAAAAGATTTTGAAGAACGTCCATAAATAATAAATTCTAGGTATCGCTTACCTATATGGTGAGATATATGGTAACAATGCTAACTGCCAATTACGTCCGTATTTTTAGTACATTGTTATTTTCAGCAATGTCGTCATTGTGAAGTCGCCGTTGGTTGTTCCATACCATCCAAATGTTCTAAAAAACCACCAAGAAATTCTCACTCGATGGTGGTAGATGATAGCGAGAGGTTTGAGTTTCCTTATAATAACACACTATTGTCACAATCACAAGGCACTCTTTTTCAGGGGGCGCAATGTGCATTTTTTTCCTCCACACCCTGAATAATTCGTAGGATAAGTAAGAACTTGCTCTATGCAGCCCTGGTAAGTACAACACCCCTATCCCCAAATGTAACCTTTGGTACGTCACTAATTCAGTTTCACATTTAGGTTAATTATAAACGCGTTGCCGGTTTATTCTTTATATCACGGGGTGGCAAACAAGCATACGACCGCCTCATAGTAGAGGTGTCGCATGCTTGTTGCCAAACCATTAAAACAAATCGACGAGTCGATTTTACTGCTTGAATTGAGACTTCGAGTAGATCCGGCATCCTCTTTGTGAAGACGATGTCCGGTAAGTACCTACCTAATTGAGTAAATATTTTTCCTATAGACAATAGGTACTAGGTTTTACTCACCAAATTTTTCTATGACCAACTGTTTAAAAATAGATAGGGTAAACCACCCTAAATCCAGCCCCCTCCTAATACCGGCCGTGTCTCACAAATCGTGGCATAAATTATAAAAGGTCCAATAATGTTAGGCTATTAATGTACCAAAATAGACCTTATTTCATACACGATAGACAATACCGGCACGGCGGCCGATCGGTGCACTTACGACACTTCAGTCGGCCGTTGAACGTGGACCGGTGCGTACATGTCATAATTCGCCAAAATTTTACCTCTATCCCGACTGCGCAGGACATTCTTGGGTAAGCGATTTGGCTGTATTATATTCTTTTGACGTGGTGTTTATTGGTTGTTTTCGATAGATATTGAAACAAAGAATCATTTGACATACTAAATTCATTAAAATGTTCATGCTAAATGGTGATTTTTAAGGGGCCGGGTTTAGGCCTCGGTTTTTGGTACTAAATCTAATTATCGGCCGCCCCGGCCGGTATTAGAAATTCATATTTTTCCCACGATTCCTAAAACCGGCAGGGGCGGCTTCCTTTGATATTGGACAGCAATAATAATCAGCTGTGATGCACAGTGGGTCAAAGTGAATACTTGAGGACAAAATCATATTTTTCTTCTTTCGTTGCTGTTTTTTGGGTTACAATACAATATGTAATGAATTTGATTTAGATACATTATATTGATTTGTATGCTTTAGCTGTAAAATAAAATAATAAAAACAAGATCTTTGTTTAATAGTAATACTATTTGGTAACGTTAAAAAACAATATTAAAAATAGATAATTGTGGTTAATATAAGTTTTCAACTTTTTTTTTGTTTTCACTTAACGTAACGCTGCGCTTGCCGATCCGTCCCTTACCTTGAATTAGGTACCTACTAAGAACAATTTGTTGCTGATTTTAAAATTATATTATTCTATATTATTTCTTAGTGTTCTGTATTAATAATGTAAAGCTATTTTCTTGTTGATTTTTTTAAGAAACATTACTTTGTTGACATTATTTTTTTTATCTCAATAATACCAAGAATTTTTCAAGACTGATTTATATACAGCGTAAAAATAAACAATTGTATTTACAGCGCACATTTTTTAATTTGAATCTCCAATTTTGTCCACTGATTGGAACCAGTGTGTCACCATCCTGTTTGCATATGCCGATATAAGGCAAAAATCTGGCCGGATTTAGGCACACGTGGGCCGATGTTAGGGAAAAGCGGTGTGGCTTGATAAAATAAATCATAATAATTATGTGACGAAGTTATTTTTTAATATTATGTAACAAAAAGAAAGCCAATTAAATATCACACTAGGAAAAAAAATTACATGACACGAAATTTTACTGGTTTACATATTATGTGTAGTTGAAGTCAGAAAAACGTTGACGGGGCCGATATTAGGGTGGTTTACCCTACCTTAGAGCTCTACCCGCACATGTCCCACCCCATCCTATTTGGATGCTTTTAATATTTTAAAACTGCGTCGACCGTCCAGTGGTGGCGCCCTCATTAGGGGGATTGTATTTACTAATAAACGAATAAATGGGGAAGGCAACTGTCAATTCGTTTGTCTATGGTATATATATATATATATGTCAAATCTCATACAAAAAAAAACATCGTACGCAGTACCATCTAGAACTTTGAACCAGTTGTCAAATCCCATATATAAAAGGACCATCGTACGTTACTTACTTTTGGCTTCATCACCGAAACGGAAAAAAAATGGCCACCATTTGCCATTTAGGTAATGAAACAAAAAATACGCAAAATGAAACTATGTGACAAAGACCAAAAGTTGCGGAATTAGTACTAAGTACAGTAGTAATACTGTTGTTGTTGGTGGTGGTGGAAGTAACCTGTGTAACATATATAGCTATAGCTTACTATATAATTTGTAAACTGGAGCCTCGTCTGCCAACAAACCACGCTGTGGTTTGGCAGAAGTAAAGAGTGAAGAAAAATTGTAAGCTGTTTCGTGAATAAACATTTTTTTTATTTTATTTAATAAGGACTACAACTTAACATGAGGGATTATACTATAAATTGATTCGTTTATTAGGAAACATAATCCGCCCAATGAGGGCGCCACAGGACGGTCGACACAACCTTAATTTAATAAAATAAGTGACAATTTAACGATCAAATTTAATGGTATTTTTATCGAGTGACCTTTCGTGACTTTGACCAGAGTACATTTTCCAACCTTGGAGTTTAACACTATAGGTATTGAAACGCGATGACGCTACCGGTTCGGAATACAAATTAACGTTGACGCAAATCATCCAACGTCTGCTAGTTTGAGTCTTGATTGCTAGCCATTTAGTTTTTTGCGAGCAATTGACCCCAATTCTGGTGCGCACGAGTATGGTCGCAGGCGAATCAAGGAACAATAACAGTTTTTTCTGTTCAATCGTGCAATTAATCAACGACATACCCCCAATTCAAGATGGTGCTTTAGCACGACATTTTATATTTGAACAATGGTTTACAAATCTTAGAATAGCTTGTTCTCAGAATTCCAGAAAAACTAGTCTTCTAATACTTAGTTAAAACCAGCAGAAAATAAACACTGAACGCGATTCTTTGAACACAAAAATACGAGTATTTATGTTTTTGTTCAGTTAAGAATTAAATTGGTACTTTGTCTAAAAGATATAGCTATAGGTACTTAAATATTTATAGTGTGAACATTGTAGGAAGGTAGTTTTTTGGACCCCTGGAGGGATGCTTAATTTGAGGCATATTTCACTAACGATCTTCATAAATTTCGGAAGTACTTAAAGTAGGTAGTATATTTTCAATCAGTAGGTACCTAGTATCTACCTACGTATGAATTCGTGGTCTGCTTTGGTTTCAAGTAAAATTTTATTAAATTATACAATACCACTACGGTACCTACCTATTTCGATGGCAATGTAATATGCACCACGAAGTAATCCGTAATAAATCAACAAAACATAGTACTAAGTCACTTACTGCAAAGTACCTACGCATAATATTATGCCAAGGTAGGTAACTAACTATCGACAAATTCGACAATCAAAAAGTCTAATTTTGAGCATAGACTTAAATATATAGTAGACGGCCATAGCCTAAGAACTTTTTGAGGCTCCGAGTATTTAGCGCCATCTAGTTCAGAGCCACCTAAACAGAGGCAATATGTATGAGATAAAATCAGCGCCACTTAGTAACGAATAACGTAGTACGTAGTACGGCTCAAAAAGTTCTTAGGCTATGGCCGTCTACTATATATATATTTAAGAGTCGCCAGGACGCTCGCGTTCCCATACAAACGTAGTTTTGCTCTCATTTTAAAACGACATGCTTTAGAACCACGAACTTTGGCATGGGCATTCTAGTAGTACATATATATGTCGGTAATTCGTTTTCGTTGCTAAAAATTGTAATACAAAGAAAATACAGCCAGATACAGATTTACATACAAAACTTATTTTTGCTATGTTTTCTTTGTGTTACAATTTTTAGCAACGAAAACGAATTACCGACATAGATCTGTACTAGAGATGCAACGGATAGTGGTTTGGCCGGATACCGGATACCGGATATTCGGCCTGACCCTCCGCCGAATATTCGGTATCCGGCCGGATACTAAAATAAGGGCCGGATAGGCCGGATACCGGATAGTAACCGGATATTCGGTGCATCTCTAATCTGTACTGCTAGAATGTCCATGCCAAATTTCGTGGTTCTAAAGCATGTCGTTTTTAAATGAGAGCTGAACTACGTTTGTATGGGAATGCGAGTTCACGCGAGCGTCCTGGCGACTCTTAAGTCTATGTTTTGAGACTAGAAATAAGCAACCTTTTTTTCGCTTAATTTTTTTATACATAAGTAGGTACTCATTTCTTATAATTGCGGGAATTCTGTTCGTTTTTGATCATATTTTGAAATATCGCTGCATTTCAAACTGTGCGAGTTATAAATCTACATTTTTATTTTATTATTCATATAACTATATAAATAATTTAATTTAGGTACCTACTTTAATCTCACCTCTGTTTCACGATTTTACGAATAAAAGATAAGTACCTATGAGATGTCACACCTCCCATGCGTTTGTTAATTAATACTCTACTGGCCTTTCCAAAGTGCATTATCGGTGCAACTTGTACTATTGCACTGACACGATAACAACACGCATGAACTTGCTTATGCAGTTAACTATAGATATATCGGATGTTAACCATACAAAAAAATTTAACGTATATTCTACTCCTCACACTGAAAAAAAATTGATACTTATCCAAACTACTTCGGCTATTTCATCAATAACCAAATAGTATTTGCAATGTACGTTAAAATCCGTCTAATTGACATTGGCATTGCTTATCAGCACCTTATCAGTTTTGTCACCATATAGACATATTTCGCAATACATTACGGGTTCGAATAAACTTTAAAGTGTAGGTATATAGGTACCTAAAGTAGGTATATAATATAGGTAAAGTCGCTGAACAAACAAACTTTGGAGCATAACTGATTCTCTTTAAATTATTGCTCGTGTTACATAACAGGAAACACCCGGTATAGTATAGGATAGGAGTTAGGTAAGTTAGGTTAGGTATTCTGCTACAACAATTCATAATAGTGGAGAAATAAATAAATTACGTTTATTTTAAAACCGACCATTTACTATCAGTATAGATAAATGAGTTAGCTATGCTATTAGACACGATTCGCTTATAAGTTATGAAGACTTGAGTTTTATTTTCTGCACTTATCGTGACAATGTGCTTGGCGATAAAGATGAATAGATACCGGTACCGGTACACGAGTCATTGAAGCCATCAGCCACGTGATGTTAGTCGCGGTCTGATGACGTCAACGGGGGCTTGGTTGATTCGACCAATCACGACACGCCACTGGTCGAACATTGCGTCTAGAGACGGAAAAACGACAATAATTCTTAGGTAAGTAATCAACAATTATTAAGCAGGAATTGTGCTGATAATGAAAGTAGGTGTAGACTTTGAACTAAAAAACAACATGTTGCGCATAATTGCCTAATTTCTAGTTACCTATATGCGCAGAATATGACTCATTCAAAAAGCAAGTCATCAATGTCATCATAAACAAAGTAGCACAATTGCATAGTAGCATCAACATCATGTTTTCACAAATTTCCGCTTCCTTGCGGTTACAGCGAAAATGGTGAAACTGTGGAAAGCATTGCAATTAAACTTTGCTATACAAAGCTGATTGCTTCGCTTTGTCCTGTGCACATTTCAGATACCTAGATACTTTCAACTCTCAGTACCTAGTCTCAGTCAGTTCAGTCACCAAACATTCTGATGTTTTTACGTGGTTTACCATTTGGCCTTGCGCTGAAGTTTGTTTCTCTTAGAACTTTATTACCGTGATTTTAAAAGCTAATATTCAGCAGTTCAGTTTTGTGGTGTACCTTTTTTTAACATTACTGATGCAATAGTACGTGCGATTGGCATGTGTGGTGTGGTGACGCGGTGGGCACGCGCGCCACACCTCCACGGCATACAAACCGAGTTATTCTCATTGATTACAGGAGAATAGCAGAGTGTCTTCAATGAAAAACCAGTTTATTCAGACCTCAAAATCCGTAACTAGAGTATTCTTATTCTAGTTCCTTTGGGTCTTTTAGTCGCCTGAGCATTGATAGCGATTGAAATGATATCCCAGTAAAGATGTGGTAAACCAACGTGTGTATGAGCACGCACGCACCCAAGCTTTCTATGCTGCTGACAATGACGTCACTGACCTCCACCTACTGAAAAATACGAATAGGTAAGTACCTACTTAATGATGTTTACATTTGCCCGTCTCGAATGTTCTTTTGGTAAGTATAGGTACCTATTAGGTACGTTATTGTGTAACTTAACATTGTTTAGGTACCTCTAAATTTAGACTTTTATCTTGAAGATAATGCCATGAGGAATTAAGTCCTCTTGTGCTTACTCACAGTATTTTATGTTTATGTGTGCAGTAAACTACCCGAAATGCATACTAAGTAGGTAATACCTATGCCATTTTAGTTAAAAAACACTGTTTCATTTAATCCATAACTCGGTCATGTCTGAACCGATTTTTTAAATGATTTTTGTGATCGTCAGTATATAATATACTTATTATGGGATCCATGAGGAATCGAAGGAACTTCTCAAATCTTAAAGGCATACATATAGTTATACAGATTTGTGTTTTTATCAACAAATTAAGCATTTTCATCCAAAAATGTGACTTTTCGCTGTTTTTGTTAAGCAATTTAGATTTTAAAGAAAATTTTGTGTCAAGCTCGAGTTCTGATTATGGGATCCACGAGGATTCGGGGGAACTCCTCAAATGTTAAAGGCATACATATACTTAGTGATTTTAGTATTTTCATCAACAAATCAAATCAAACATTTACCTAGATTTAAAGAAGTGATATTTCATGAAGTGGAACTGTTCATGATGATCAGATTGATCAGAATGGAACTCCTCAACGACACGTAGTTCGCGTTTGGCGATCTGTCCTCCTTGTTGTGTTTGTTAAGCAAGTTAGATTTTGAAGACAATTTTTTTCCAAGCTCGAGTTCTGATGATGGGATGGGATCCATGAGGATTCGATGGAACCCCTCACGGCATACATATAGTGATTTTAGTATTTTAATCAACAAATCAAGCATTTATATTTAAAGATGAAGTGGAACTGCTGATGATGATCAGAATGTAATTTAATGTAAGTGTGGAGAAGAGTGCGCCATCTAAAATTATCTTTCACCGGCCTCCAAAATTGATCGGGGTTTACTTATTTATATATATTGGTACTTATCGACTATGCAAAAGCATCTCCTTCAAGTGGATAAAATTACATTCTATCGAACGTGACACTATGCAAAATGTTACTTTTTTTATAACTGTTGCGAAAAGGAGAAAGGGTGTAACTGTAAATTGTATATGTATGTGTAGGTATGTAATGTAAGCACTCGGACCGCTCCCGCTGAGTCCGGCCCGGCGCCGGCGCCGACCGGCTAAATTGATTTAATTGCTGGCCAACGATCGAGAGCGGAATTTTCCGATTGTTGCAAATTGGTACAAACTGTTGCGAGACGTTTTCATTTAACGAAAATTGTTTATTTAACGTACGATGTTGCGATCACAATTTGTATAGATTGTAATATGCTAATATGCAAAAAGACGAAGTGGAGCCTGTAAAATTCCGGTCGAGTTCCCTACTTTTAATGACCACATTCAGCGCGTAGCGATTTGAGCCAGTTGTTTTACAGACAAGGACTTTTACAGTGAAAAACCATATGTACCTACATACATATAAATATTTTTATTTCAGCAGGCACATCGTTACTTACATCAGTTGCATGATGAATTCAACTATATTTTTTTACTAATTTCGTCGCATATTCCGGGCACCAAAGTTGATGCTGGTGCGGCTGCATCATCACCCGAGAACTTCAAGCGTCGCAAGACTCGCAAGTATGCTGCCCTTGGCAATAGCTACATGATTACAGCGTTTGGGGTCGAAACCCATGTGCTGTGGGGGCCAAGTGCGCGTCAACTGTACAAGGAGATATCGGCGCGCTTTATCG
Source organism: Pammene fasciana (assembly GCA_911728535.1). NCBI lineage: Eukaryota > Metazoa > Arthropoda > Insecta > Lepidoptera > Tortricidae > Pammene > Pammene fasciana. The sequence goes on along the minus strand of OU452276.1, from coordinate 10,905,117 downwards.
AGGCTGCTGTTGTACATTATGGCTCCTCTACATGATGGGCCATCATAGGGACGCAGCTATGCGTTAGAGGGAGCTAACGATATTGCGATCTCGTTCCGTTGTATAGCTGCGTCCCTATGATGGCCCATCATGTAGAGCCAGCCTTAAATAGATCGAAAACGCGATCTCTAATAGAAACGAACTCCTGCTAGGTAGTGTAGGTTAGATCAGAACCGTGACCCCTCTACACAAAAGATATGTCGTAAACGAAAGCTGTATATAAGTTTCCTAATATTTCCATCGTTAAAATTCTAACCCTGCCGGGATTGTCGGGAAGCAATACAGATAGTATGAACAAGTACCGATTTCTCATTTAGGTGTACATACTTAAGTGGAAGTATCTATTTAGGATCGATCACGGATCTAATAAGTATTCAATATTGCGTAAGGAGTCGACTAGTCAATATTAGGCAGGTACATAATACACATACCTACATAACATCCGCACACAAAAGTTCGCCAAATATTTTGTCAAAAACTCGATTTTCGATGAGATCGGTGTTTACTTGCTCTCGGAGACACAAGTGTTTTAAATGAACAACGCCGTGATGACCGCTTTCTAACTTTTTGGCTTAAGCTTAACGGGACGGATTACTTTCAGGTTCCTTTAAAAAAATAAGTAAATTCCTGTCCCGGCTCTTACGGCTCTAGCTATAGTTAATTTTTTTTATACCAGGAGCCTAATATCCTAGTAGGTCAAAATAGGACTAGTTAACACTACAGGTTAAGTACAGGTTTACATATTATAAGTCCTAAATAAGAAAGATCCCTAAAAATAAAAAATAAATAATAAAGATGCCTAAAATCCACTTGAAATTTTTCCGTCATCGCGCGTCTCGCTACAACTTTGCCTACGATGCTCAACTTTGCCTGGCTTGAAAAACTACTATCACTATTTAATTCCTCACAATGGACGCCTTTCTCCCATCTCAGAAACCAGATATAAATTAGCTGTTTGGCGAAGAAAACCATGTTTTCAAGGCAAGTTGAGCATCATTGACGGTACTCGAAAACATATAGGTAGGTAAGTATCCCAGCTCAAAATACTAATATATTCGCTAATAATAGGTATTGGCAATCATGACCACCAGCTTATTCGAAAGAACTACATAAATTCATCGATTCGATTCAGGTGGAGGTAGGTATGCATCTAAGTCTATACCTAGAACAGAAATTGGAGCTATCCTTCAAAGTGGAGCACCTAATAAGAAATTAGCCAGTTTATAGCAAATCAGCTATTGCAATCTGCTTGACGGATAAATTATGCCATGGATGTCTATTGTGTGTACACGCAACCCATTCATGTATTGCTTGTGAAAGGTAAAATAACTGACTGTTATTCTGTTCTGCGTCATAATAGCTAATTCTAGAATTTGCACCCAATGCAAATCAAACAAAGAAAGTTTCTCAACTTTCTATCTCCAAATGTTTACTTGAGGAAATGAGGATTCGAGAGGATACTTGATTGAAGTGCGAAATTTTTGACGCCAGTTTTAAGCTTTATTTGTAGGAATATAGGTTCGCGATACTTAGCTATTAGGACAACCTTCATCCTAACCCTTATTTATCTTTACTTTTAATTCTACTTCTTAAACCTGTCTCTAATCATCATCATCAGCCATAAGACGTCCACTGCTGAACATAGGCCTCCCCTTTGGACCTCCATAAGTATCGGTCGGAAGCGACTTGCATCCAGCGTCTTCCGGCGACCTTTATAAGGTCGTCTGTCCATCTTGTGAGTGGACATCCTACGCTGCGCTTGCTAGTCCGTGGTCTCCACTCGAGCACTTTTCGACCCCATCGGCCATCTGCTCTGAGTGCAATGCTGTCTCTAATAAATTGGTATATTTGTATTGCGTTTAGAAGAATAGGAGAAGACCATTCGACGGATATTAATCCATCGAATTTTCTAGTGCAGGTGTTCTTATTGACAATATTCCCCTACGTGTGAACCGCATTGGTATACAGAAGCGTTTTGTTTCATGAGTGTCGCTTCTTAATTCACTGCCGATGGAATATTACTGAGTCGTGACTGCGTCCACTGTTTACATAACATCTTGAATTGTTTCACCTTCGAATACTCACAAAAGAACATGCTCGAACAAAGTAGTATGTTAAAGAATACATTGTTTTGATTTAGGTATATGCTTTTCCAATATATATTATGCATTATCATAATCAGAAAGATAATCTGGAACTGTAAACAATGAGATAAGCTGGAATAGCTCTATAGATAGATCCACTCATACTTTGAATCATATCCGAATTATATCAGTACCTACCTACCTATTTAGAATATAAGCTTATGTTGCGCATTTATCTCAAAATTCAAATATATGATAAAGCTTTTAAAAAATAATACCTATATGTATGATATCAAAACTTTGGTTTCTGTAACTTTTGTACTTATTCAATTAATTGTGAAACGACGGATAGCGACAAAAATGACGAGCAGTTTTTCCACATTCCAATTGGCTGACGAAAATATCATAGAATTATCGTTCTAAGTCAGCCTGACGCAACGTTATTCACCAAGGCTGAAATCCAACACATAATCGAAAGTAATAAGTAGCGATTACAGCTCGTGTTAGACGGCAGCCTGTGATTGGCGCGATATGGAGGCCTGGCCGGGTGTGGCGAAACGTGTTGTTATCCGTTCAAAATGCCACTCGATACAAGGTGAACTGAACAAGCAAAAACTGGCCACCAGGAACTTTAGTCATCTCAAATATCATTAAGACTAAGCGAATATTTAATTTGCTATTTCATCGGGCCCGACACTAAAGTGGCTGGACTACGTGATGTTTTTGCATATGCGAATGTCGAAAATGCAAACAGACAAATTAACTATTCGAGGTCAACTTAAAAAGAATCAGGAAGTTTTGCCTGCAGTCGCCAGTTACCTAGTTAGTTATTTGGGTTAAATTAACTAGATGCCACACCCCTTAAACTTAGGCCTATCGGCCTAATCCTAACCACAACGGATTACAAAAATAATCCGTTGTGTTTAGGATATGAAATAAAAATATATTGTATTTCCATAAATAAATATAGTATTTATTAAAAAATATATCTACTTCAAAAATATTTACCAGTTCTTGATGTTAAAACACACGTTAGTAAATAGGTTTACTGAATTTGTGTCTGGGCAAAATGTATTAAGTCTACGGAACCCCCGGATAGGAAATGAAAATGTATAGATACATTATCTAATGATATTGCTGTTCGTTCGGTATGTGGGTTATTATAATATTTGAATGGTCATAATTAAAATAGACCTGCATAAAAACGGGTGACCTTTTTATAAATTCTCCTATGTGGTGTGTAACGCTGTGACGGTGCCGGACTCGTCAGACGTCTGCGGTTTGTCCTAGATCCTCGCTGAACGCTAGGAATCTTTACGATAACAAACAGCCAAAACTAGGGCAAGACTTATCAGGTTTGTATATTTTCAGTCGTTACATTTGCCGTGCTGAAATCAAAATGAAGAGGGTTCTTCTTTGGCTGCAGACATATACGCAGAAGTTTTAATTTTAGGGGGATTTAGAGTTTTGATCCGTCTAAGTAGTGGGTTATCTTATCTTATGATCTGCCCGGTGGACGCGATTAGGTATCCCCTGACTTTATCAATAACTGGTTTTTCGAGGTTGTTGGGATTTGGTCGGGCTGGTGCTATCATGGAAATATATGACCAAAATAACCAGGTACACGTGTTAAAAACTTGTCTCTTTCGTTCATAAGGCGAAATAAGAAGATGACTATAACCTTCGCACATCCATTAGTGAATGTAAGGGGAGCTATTCGGTGCATAATGTCAACATAAAACAATAATTACCGCGTGGCCTGCTCCAGTTTCTTTTACGAGTTTGTCTCAAACATAGCCATGTATATCGGGTGGACATATTTCTTTGTGAGTCGCTCATTTGAATGTGCGTTGTTTTTAAATATAATATGAATGTAGTTTGGTCAATTTCCTGCGCTAATTGCCAATACTACAGTATAGTCTAGCATATAAACGCAAATAGTGTTCAGTTTCACTTACCTTTAAGAAAGTCGGAATTTAAACTTAGCCACATCACAGTCAAATATTTACTTTGCATAATTTGCCTGCTTTACTTTTCGTTTGTAGCATATATTCTAGAATTTTTACATATAAATAGTTTTTAATTTGACTTTACGCCACCATACACCTATTAAAGATAATAGAAATATTCGTATGACCTAGGATTTGCTCTCGGTTCTGATTTTGTATGTGCGAGAACCGAAATTTACGAACTTTTTTGTTTAGGAAACCATAGGGAGCATACCCTATTAGTCTGGCAGTGTTTTACAAGCTTTATACATTTTATAGGTAGGTATAATAATATACCTAACGTCAGCACGTTTATGATGTAACACATAGGCATTAAACAAATTAATGCCTTTGTCCTTCGTCTATGGCTTATTTATTATGTACTAGTTGCATAACTGTTTTTTTTATAATATAAATATAACATTTTGAAGAATTATATGATATTTTATTCTTTTTAACCACAAATACTTTAGGTATTTATTTGTTGTCGGGGGTAAGCATGAATAGTTAGGAATGTTGTGGTTAGTGTCTGGCTTTTCTGAGGTCAGCATAATTAGTATTAGTAATACGTTCTCTTTTAAGCAGGCATAAATTCAGCTTTATCAAACGCACATGAAATTGTACATAAGTAGTTATGCACTTTTGTGGTTAATTGTTTTCTTTGTCCCAGTTTGACAATCAGTACGTCTAGCATGACTTGTTGTCGCGCGACTCTCCATTCCTGTGGTAATTAATTTCCATATTATACGTAGGTACCTAATTGTAATACTTTGCGACATGACGATTTCTAAGAACAGGTACTTACTTATATGTAAGTAAGGTACACAATAAAAAAATAGTTACTTACCTGAAACCTGAGTTATGAGGTAACCTGACCCGGTGAAATTCGTACTGCCAACTTCCACCGATACTCCCACTCTATTCTCTCTCCCACTCTCTTCCAGTTCTTCCACCCTCTCTCACTCTCTTCCAGTTCTTCCACCCTCTCTCACTCTTTTCCCCTCCACCCCTCTCCTACTATCTTCCATCGACTCTTAACCCCAGTCCCAGTGACTCCTACGCCAGTCTCACCATCGCTCACTCTATTCCACCCCTCTCCCACTCTCCTCCATCCTCTCTCACTCTTTTCCACCCCTCTCCAACTCTCTTCCATCGACACCTATTTCACTCCCATTGACTGTAACGCCATTCTCAGTGACTTCTACGCCAGTCTCACCATCTTCCACCCCACGCCCTTTACCTCTACCTTCTCCGAACGACTTTTACTTCACCTCCATAGACAATATTATTTTTTGATATCTCCAATATTTGAATACCTAGTTATTCTGCTTTTCGAGGCGAAGATAAAGCCAAAATCATGAAAACCGGTTCAGCCGTTGCTGTAAGCTGTAACCGACACGACTTTTAAACCTGAGATTTCAGTCAGTGCTCAAAAATTAAGAACATTTGTGACGTTTTCAATCAAAGGGCCTATATCATTGTTGGTTGTTAATACAGTTTATTTCTAAATAAATAAATAATAAATAAATATAGGACAATTTTACACAAATCAACCAAGTCCCACAGTAAGCTTAATAAGGCTTGTGTTGTAGGTACTAGGTGACGATATATATAATAGATAAAAAATTAACGTCTACGGCAGCAGCAACACCTTATTGAAAACCTTTGACTTGAAAATATCACAAATATATTCACTTTACTAATTTATTAAAATTGTTAAGGTACGTTTTGTCTCCACGATAATACAATGACCTAAAGTGATTGATGGTAATTGATTTGACATTGTGACTGTCGATCACATATCGTATCGATGAGTTACGACGCAATATGGTTAACATCCAAAGGATTCAAGTTCGAAGCCGTTTATATCGGAGTGGAATAAAGGTCAATTTTGTTGCTTACGCTGCTCAAGGTACCAGTGTTAATGAAATCAGGGTGATACTGGAGAATTTGTCGAAAGCCGCGCCCACATTAGGTAAGTACCTACACCTTGCACTAGGAAGGTGATTTTACCAACTGCAAGATACGTTAGGACCTAGTACTGGTGGTAAATTACTGGCAATTTTCAGATTTTCACAGAAAATATTTTATTTTACCGGTTACATTTTATTGGTGTATGTATGTTCAAAGTTGCAGTCACCTACAAAAAAAAACATCTCAAGTTTTCAGGCATTTCAAAAGGTTCAAATCTCAGTGCTAACGAATATCATTGCTCAACATTTTTGGGTGTATATTTTATTGATTTGTGGTAGTTTTAATGTAAAATTTGGCTTACAAGTCCATGTATTTTGCCTATACATGAAGTTGCCGAGTGATGTTTCAAAGTAACGGCTCTGAAATCCGCACTATTTTAATTAAATTGGCGGCATTTGACAGAGTCACAAAGATGGTTCCTGATGACTACCATTCGATTGTCATACCTACTGCGTGTCTGTGAATAGCAATTATAAAATTTTTGTAAGACGCTAATTGTTAATTAAAAAGTTAATTGCTTCGCGTTACCTCGGCACGGGTATTTCCATGATACTTGGAAGGTTCTTTATTCATTAGTTTAACTAAACTGTTTAACATTACCGACTCGTAAGTAAATCACTGCAGGCTATAATTGTAAACCAAACAATCAAGGTCCTTTGCGCTTTTGGCGTGTGATCGGCATGTAGGTGATATGTACGTATATTTAAAGGTACGCGGAAATATGATGATTATCCTGTTTTCTTCCTCGTAATATTTTATTTGAAACCAAGGTCTGTGTTTTTTTATATCCTATGTTTCTTTGACAAGGAAACATACAGGTTGAACGACTGACCTAATGACACCCGTTTCCGAGTTGTAAAAGGTCACTTCGGTCAAATTTAATAAATGAAGACTGTTTAATCGTCATACAAAATGTCATTGCCTATAAATTTTAAATTAAAACAAAAATGACACTGCCACGCACCACTTGCCATTTGCCATAGAGCGAGTGACAACACTGACAATAGAGAATGTAAGTATTATTCCGCGCGAACTTAGTGGACGCTTGAGCACAAACGACGGGGCTTCTACGCAGCACGGCATTAATGTCAAACACAATACAATGCAAATGTATGCGAGCGACCCAAGTGCACGCTCTACAGAACACAGCATAGACGCTTGACGCCACTCAACTCTGCTCGCCCCCATTGAAGACGCGGCGCGGCGCTCGATCCTGAAATCTTACAAATATGAAAAATACGGAACTGGGATTTAAGGAGACGTCATTTAGGGAGGAGGATGAAAGTTAATGTGTAGAATTGTAGAATACTCGTCTTTATTTTTTACTTGTTTTTGCTTCAATACTTGTAAGCGGTGACAAGCAATGAAATGACGAATAACGATGGGCGCCGTAAGGTCGATCAGTAGAGGACCCTCCGTCGTTATGCGGCAGAAGAACATAGTATCCTTCTATGACGATGAGTCAGTATTGTCAGTAACACGTACATTTATTGATTAAAAATGCCGAATGATTGTATGTTTCTGGTTAGAAGGTTTCAAACTAATTTTATTTGTTCAAACCGTAAAAATAAACAAAAATTCTACGTCTTCGGCAAAACCTACAATCTGCGATTTCTTAGCTAACCGAAACCATTTTCTTTTAATCAAACAAGTTTAAGTAATGGCTAATATACATTAAATAAAAATTACAAAGAGATTGCAAGCCTTTCGAGGCGTTATGAATACATCTATGTTTGTACTTGTAGTCAAATTCGACAACTATGTAAGTACCTAAATTAACCGTACCTTTGTAACGTCTAGGTAATATCGTGGGCCGACTAGATCATTTGCCCATGCGCTGTATGGACCACTCCTGCTGGCACAGTGGACAGCGCTTGTTCTGCTTGTCCCACAGCGACATGCAGCAGAAGTGGAAGCTGTGGTTACACTCGCCCCACACCACCACGCAGTCCTGTTTGCTGTACAAGTCCTTCTTTCACCTTTGTTTATTATGTCATTCAATTATGAGGGTGTTCAACGAGGGGATTTAAAATGGATATTAACACAATTTTGTTACCAAATATTATTTTATTATTAAAAGAGATTATCATTGTGAATGTGGTTGGAAAGTAAACCAATATACTCGTATTCTAACATTACCAATCAGGGCCAGAACAACATTTTGAAGCCCTCGTCCTAACCCTCCGTACTACCCCTCACTTGCCCATGCGCTGTATGGACCACTCCTGCTGGCACAGCGGACAACGGTTGTTCTGCTTGACCCACAGCGACATGCAGCAGAAGTGGAAGCTGTGGTTACACTCGCCCCACACAACCACGCAGTCCTGTTTGCCGTACGAGTCCTTCTTGCTTTCGCCTTGGCAGCGGAGACAGGCGTCTGAAAAAAAGGTTCAGGAGTTAAAGCGAAAAATAATATATTCAAAGAATCAGCAGAGCATCCTGAACTAGATCTATATCTGAATCCCTAAAGTTTTTTGTACTATTTTTGTATTCCCTAATGCTATTTGCCCTAATGCTCATTTGTCCTAATTGCAGTTGCCCTATCTATCATCGTATCGATGTTTTTTTCCCCTAATATCATTTGACCTGTTCATCAGTTGCCCTAACTTTTTTTTCCATAATATTAATTTGTTATAATTATTATTTGACCTAAAAGTTATTTGTCCTAATGATCAAAACACCTAATTTCAAATGAACTAATATTATTTTTCCAATTATTTCACACCTTAATATTAAATGTCCTACTGGTCATTTTCCCTAATTGCGATTATCCTAATTGTCACTTGCCCTAATGCTCATATGTTTTTAGGGTCATAAAAAATAACCCTTACCTACCTATCTCTGGGAGCAGTATTGTTTTTAGGGTCATGAAAAAATAACCCTAACCTACCTATCTCTGGGAGCAGTTTCGTTTTTAGGGTCATAAAAAATAACCCTAACCTACCTATATCTGGGAGCAGTTTCGTTTTTAGGGTCATAAAAAAATAACCCTAACCTACCTATCTCTGGGAGCAGTTTCGTTTATAGGGTCATAAAAAAATTATCCTAACCTACCTATCTCTGGGAGCAGTTTCGTTTTAAGGGTCATAAAAAATAACCCTAACCTACCTATCTCTGGGAGCAGTTTCGTTTTTAGGGACATAAAAAAATAACCCTAACCTACGCCGTTATGACAAATAAGATTAGGATATTCGAACATTATGGTCGGAATTTTTAGGGCAAATAAGCTTTACGGCAAACATTACATTATGACAAGTAATTGTTAGGATAATTGATCATTAGGGCAAATGACAATTAGGACAAAACGGTTAGGGTAATTGATTTTAAGGCAAATGTCATTAGGGGTTTCAAATGTTATGGCAAATAAAATTAGGATTTTTGAACATTATGGTAAACAATTTTAGGACAAATGAGCATTAGGACATTCATTACATTATGACAAGTGACTGTTAGGGTAATTGATCATTAGGGCAAATGACAATTAGGACAAACGGTTAGGGCAAGTGATTTTAGGACAAACGTTATTAGGAATCGCGAGGTACACCCTCCTGAACTATGATAGTAATTCGTTTATACTTTATAGGCATCAACACAGTCACTTAGGCGGTTATCACACTGCTGCGGATCCGCATGCGGCGCCGGTGCGCGAGCGAGACAGCGCTCTGCATGTGTATAGCGCTATCTCGCTCGCGCACCGGCGCCCGATGCGGATCCGTCGCCAGTGTGATAATCGCCTTACAGACAAATAGGACGACCTCTACATTAAAGTTACCTATATATAGTAAGAGAGCATAATGCACCCATGTGAATTTAGAACCACTTTAGAATATACATTAGTACTTCAATTATTTTAATCGTAGAACAAGGCAGATATCAATTTACTATATATTACGGAACTATAGATTAAAAATACAAAGGGTTCAATAAAAGACAATTAAATTAAAATAATGCTTTTCATAACCATGACCTAATTCCAATATTTCCAGTGCGGTGTTGATCCAGAAGGTAGATCATCGACAACACACTGTATTAACTATAGAATTACGAAGTTAAAAAATATATAAAAAATAATCGTAGGTAACATGTTTGCACAGTTGTGAATAACATGCTTTGTAATAATTATAAGACAATAGCGAATCTAACGGTGATTAATTGTAGTAACAAAGAAAATCTAGTTAATAGTACCTATATCTTATGTACGAGCTTATTGATTCTGTAATTTAAATGTAGGTAAGTATTTAAAATACTTGTAGTATTTTGTTAATGTTTTTTATTTAATTTTTTAGATTGATTTTATCGAGTTGAACAATTTAGTTAAAAGAGGCTCATAGAGCAAGGAACTTAAAATAAATACCTACATGGAAATTATAGACCAAGGTCTTCCATAAATACGTAAGTTTTATGTAGGAGCCAATTCAAAAAACTAAATAATTAATTTTAAAAATAGATTAGTTTTGATGAGAATGAGGAATGTGGACTTTATTGAGATGGAAACAGCAGTTTAACTGAATCAACTTATAACGTCGTATTAAATTATATATGTATATAAGTCATAAATCGACATGCTGCATTATAAGCATTGCTGTGACGCAGTTATCAACTCCAATCTCAAGAATATCTTCGGAAGTCACGTAGAAAGTGTCCTATGACTTGATTAAATGATCTTGAATTCCGCGAGCTTCCACATCCGTGGCGTTACGTGAAAAACAACAATTATTCATGATACCTACTTATAGACTTTGCATCACAAAAAATTTTGTTATTTTAAGTTAAGTGTTTACTTAACCTAAAATAAAACATATAAAATAAATAGCGATCAGTTACTTTTAACTGATCGCTATTTAATTTTTATGTTATACTTTTTTTCTAATATGTGATAAAGTTATGATCAAGTAAATAGTAAATAACTACTGGTGCATAATATACTTAACTATGTATGTCTGTGCATCGTCAGTAGTTTTCTCCCGGTTCCAAAATGCCTATTAAAGTCTAACCTAAAGTATTTTATTTGCAACAAGCTTATATTATATTACTAACATTACGTTAAGGATTATACTAACAAATATGTATGCGTCAAAGTTAAGAAAGTTAAGAAAATAAATGCATTCATTAATTATATAATTTAACCTTTTCCACGCCATAGACGTATATATCGGCACCACAGGTCCAACGCCAAAGACCGATATATCGGGCACCGATCACAGAGCAAAATAGAACTACATGCACACGCATAAAGTTTAACTTCATTTTTGACATTTAGATATCGTGGTTTTGCGTTTGACATGGTGTCGAAAAGGTTAAAAGGCAATGAATCAGGCAAGACGCCTTATAAAGCAGACAAATAACAAAAGCGAAAAATAATTCTTTTGGCTTTATTTCACCTACTTTAAACAAAAGAGTAAGTACCTCTATACCAATATTGTTTTGATATAAAAAAATACCTTCTGGAGGACATATACATATGTGTCCTTTAATTGCAAATTCTATTCTAATCAGTAAATACTCGGGAAAAAAGTGTTCAGAACCCACAGCGCACGATTTTTTACAATTACCATGTAAATATATGTAGGTAATTGATGCTCACTTCTCTATGTAATTCATATGAGCCTATGAGGGCATAATAAAACTGTTCTAAGTATCTTTATCTCTATGCAAATTATGCAATTAAGTTGGAGGAAAGATTTATTAGGTAGTTTTCTAGGTGACACAATCGCTTGGTGGACATATCATGTTGGTGATCAATTCACAGATGGAAACTTGATGTAGGTACCTACAATGTAGTTATTAAAATAACTGAAGAAGTGAAGAAGTTGTCTGCGTCTGTTTGGAATGCGAAAAAAAACGATCGCAATGAATCAAAAGTTTTAGTGATCAGACCTAAGACTGAATCCTAGAATTTTTTGGATGGGCAGCCCACATGTCACCTGAATAAATAATGATATTACCTAGTTGATGATAACCTTATCTATATTATTTTTTATAGAAAATCTTTTATTATTATTTATGACTTCTCTTGTGCCCTAAACTTATTGGTAATTAATTTTTTTTTTGTTTTTATATACATATAGATATAAAATAAAAACTTTTTTACAAAAAAAGATAAACCGACTTCAGAAAGGATAAAATGAATAATTATATTATTTATATACGTTACAAACTGATATGTTTGATGTCGGTGCCAAGCCAAATTTGGAAGAGTTAATACGAACGAGGCGATGTGTTCAGTGAATTGTTATTTTTACTATATTACTAATCTAATACGGTATGAATCGTACGTAGATACATTAGTTTCGACCATGTGTTAACTGTAAGGCAAGTAGGTACAGAAAGTATAATCATGCGTCCTATGTTTGTTTGTTAACACATTGTTGGGACTATCCGTATGTCGAACGATGCCCGTGGTTCGGTTTGAATTATTTATCCTTCTTCATCTAAGGTTTAATCAGAAGTATAAAGGATAAGTAATAAGATTATTAGTACTAGGATCGATTAATTGGATGCTACCTGCGTAGATACCCTGGCGCCGTCCCACATTCCGGGCACCAAGGTTGATGCTGGTGCGGCTGCATCTTCAGCCGAAGACCGCAAGCGTCGCAAATATGCTGCCCTCGGTAGCAGCTACCTGTTTGCGGCGTTTGGGGTTGAAACCCTGGGGCCAAGTGCGCGTCGACTCCACAAGGAGATATCGGCGCGCCTTATTGAGGCTTCCGGTGACCAGAGGGCTGGTCACTATTTCGCGCAGCGGATAAGCATAAGCTATCCAGCGCGGAAATGCGGCCAGCCTTCTGGGTACCCTACCCCACGACCGAGACCTAGGTCAGATTTTTTATTTGTAAGTTTTTAGTTTTAGGTTAATTTTATTTTGTCTGTAGTTTTACTTATCTAAATAAACATTAATTGGCATCATTTGACATCACAATTGTTTTTGGTAATAATCAATGACAAAAAAGTAGTTTTTTGAAGAATATATATTTTCCAAAAAAAAATTAACTGTAGTTATATCCCTTTTTAAAAATTAAATAAAATGTTTTCTTTACATAACGTAAGCTAATATAAAGGGATCATTATTTTTTCCATTCTGTATATGTATGTAGTGCTAAAGTAAGTCACATTATAACTAATAGGTATTAGTACTAAGTAGCACCTGGTTAATATCCTGTGTAATACTTGTTTCTAGGTAATAATGACCAACCAGACGTTCCTGGACAAACATGTAACGCTAACGGGGTAAAATTACCGCATAATGTAACAATAACAAGTACCTAGTACGTAACAATTTAGATTACTTATAATTATACCGCATGATAAAAAACCCCATACATTATTTTGCACCCAACTCGCCGTGTATGTAGGTATATATTATATTATAAATTTGTATCTGTTGTAAACATAATTAATGTAGTAATTTCCTTGACACTTTACGATATTTTTTTCAATGTGTAAACATTTTTATTGAAGGTGAACTAGCAGAGTCATACTCATCACACGGCACGACATCGTTATCTTCGTCAAGGTGCTAACTTTTTAAAAAGGTGTCAAAATGCACCTTGTACGCAGTACGCACGAAACCAAAGGTTTATTTATTTACCGAGACCTACAAAATATACGGCCGCTTGAACAATATATGGATTATTTCCGTAAAGCATATTTGTCATTATAATCTAGTATAAGAGGATGATTATAGTTTAAGTTCGTATATTACACTTCAACCGACGTCGAAAGCATAAACGAAGGCACGAAGTGTTGGGTTTTTCCAATTATTAATTTTGATAACATTTATTTAACACACTGATTGAGTTTTTAATCTCGTAATATTAATAAAAGGCGCCAACTTGGTGTTAATACCGATAAGTACCATTACACGCCGCCAGGCGGCGTAACCGAACCGAGTCTATAAAAGACCAAACAGTGGGCTGGCGGACATTCTTTGCTTGACTGTCGAGGTGTGACAATCCAATTTGAAGTGTACGTGTACTACCTGTGTGTAAGTTGAGGTGAATTGTGAATAAAGTTTAATTAAAGGAATAAAGTGTTTCACTGGATATCTGATTTTATAATAGATCAGAAGTGGGATAACCATCGCTAAATTGCGTAAGTACACGCCCAAATGTTAATTTTTACGATTATTATTTGTCCTTGTTTTAAAAGGCCATTTTGTGCTAACGTTAAGAAAAGTATCATTGATCGTTATTTTAAGAGAATCATGGATTAGAAATATTAGAAAACATATAGGTATGGAATGGCAGAAATGTAAGCTAACCAAGCATTTGGCCAGGGCAACTCCCTGGTAATGTTGGAAGGATTACTAACTGTCGGACTGTACAGGCTAATTTGATGAATTTGAACGACAGATTTGTGCTTTATTGAAGTGTTTGGCCAGGGCAACACCCTAGTAATGCTAAAATTAAGTATGGACTGTCGAAAGTGTCTAATTATCTTAGCTATGGAAATTGAAGTGAAACGGCAGGTATAATGTGGTCGATTCGGGCATTCGGCCAGAGCGACTCTCTGGTAATGCTAAGGGATCGATTACTGACCGTCGAGTTACTTCAAATATATATAATAAAAGTATCGCACTCAATTTCCTTTGTTCCGGTGGTGTCGTATGGCTGATGCAAACATGTGGTCAAGGCGACTCCTTGATGATGCGAGCTGATAACCATGCGCCATATGCTGGCAGTTAAGGTACACCGACTTCTTTGCATTCTCGCTGCGGCATGATTGATATATACGTTATTTGTGCCAAGCTAATGGATGGTATTAGACAATTGCCTTACTAACTAATAATTATAAATAATGTAATATTTAATAAGTACGAATATAATTATACATAATTTTCGTAATATTATGAATACTACGACTATAACCACAAATCAAGTGACGTCAGTGATATGCAAGGAAGGAAAAGTGTGTAGATGCGATATAAGTATTTTTCTTGGTACCTACTTGCTTAGCAACAACAATTATATTTCATTTTTATTCAACATCCATGATTCGGTAACAGATTAATGTTAAAGTAAGTTTACATGTACCCCCGTTTTTTCAATAAGGCTAAGTGCAAATGAAAATATTATTAGTTGCCTTACTGTATTATATAACTTTTAACGCTTATGTACTTACGTTGTTGTCATCACTTTAAATTTACCCTAGTCTTTACTGGCGGCCTGGCACTAACTGCATTTTTATTGTTTTGAGGTGTAAATGATGGATGACAATGACCATGGAGAACCAGGAGAGAAAAGAAGACGGCTGGAAACACCGCATGCCACCCGTCGTCGATCATCAGATCCTCCACGTCGGGACCGTAGCCGCAGCCGCGTGGAAAGACGAAGCCCCAGCCGTGTGGAAAGACGAAGCCGCAGCCGTTCCCGTCGTCGAAGTAATACAGTACGTACCCGAAATAGCAAGTCTCACGGACGTGACCGTGAGCTGCTAGATTTACGCACAAAGTTGGATGCTTTAGAACGAGAATTAAAAAGGGACCGCGAAAGTAGGGCGCGATCACGTGTGACAGAGAATAAGCCGCGCTCATCATATAGGTCACGCAGTCGATTCAATAACAGCAGATCTAACGATAATGAAAGACCTGGTACCAGTCGTAGTGGCGAGCAACGGTATCGTAGGTCGAGGAGCCCCAACTTCTCCACGGAGGATGTAGCAAACATTGTAAATTCGCTTAAGGACAATTTATCATCCCATCCGACTACACTGAACAAAGGCATTGATCACAAAAATATTCTCCCTAATTTTGATCCCTCTTCTAAGAGTCAACGTATAGTAGTATGGCTAAAAAAGGTCAACGAATGTGCAGCTGTGTATACAGAATGTACCGTCGTTTTATCGTCCCATCCGTATGGATGGGACGATAAAACGACGGTACATTTTGCGATGCAGAAACTCCAAGGTTTGGCCAAAGTATGGTATGAGAGTCTGGACACTATATTATATTCGTGGCCTGAATGGCAAGAAAAAATGGTTAAAGCCTTCCCATGTGAGGAAAACTATGGCCAAATCTTGGAGGAAATGCTGAAACGGAAGAGTAAATTTAACGAACCGATAGAGGTTTACTATTATGAAAAATTGGCTCTTCTACATCAGTGTGGCCTTAGCGGTAAGAAAGCAGTAGATTGTCTAATTCACGGCATAACCGATAGAACCACAAAATCGAGTGCTGTGGCTGTGCGATGTTCTAACCCAGATGAGCTTCTGCAATTTCTAATCAGTAATAAAGATTTAAATAATTCAGATAGAGGAAATGTGAAAGTTAAAAATTGGTCCGATAATTTGAATAGTAATAATCAGAATACAAAGAACAAAGCACAGTCCCAGGGCCCGTTTTGTTTCAATTGTAAAGAGAAGGGTCATCATTTTTCACAATGCCCGAAACCATTAATTAAATGCCATCATTGCAACAAAGTCGGTCATAAACCAGAGGACTGCTTTAGTAAGAAAACTGATAATAAACCAACCAAAGCCCCTGAGGTCCGATCTCTATGTATATCAGGGGTAGGTAATTCTAAATACTATAAAAACGGTTACATAAATGGAAATTTAACGGAAGTGTTTATCGACTTTGGCAGTGAGCTGACGCTTGCCAAACAATCTTTTGTTTCTTCCTTGGGAGTAAGGTATGATCAAGTAGAATCTGTAATGAAAGGCTTTGGGAACGGACTGGTGAAATCCTTGGGTGAAGTATGGCTCGAAATCGACATTGATGGTGTTAAGGCTAAAGTATTATGCAAAGTAGTTGAGGATCATCTTCTTGACCGATCTGTTCTAGTTGGACAGTCATTTACCGAGTTGCCACATATCATAGTTCTTAAAGATTTTAAGCATCTACGTTTCGTAACTATTGCAAACGAAATGCCTCAGCCGGAGTCGAACCATACTTCGACATTGAAAATTTCAGTTGCCAAGGATATTGAACTATATGGGCCTGCTTCAATCAAAGCAATTGCGGACGATACTTTTAGTGGAAATATAATAGTTAGGGAGAGATTAGTAGGAAAACCTGGTCAACAGTTTGTTTTAGTTGGGGGCCTGTATACTGTGAAGAATGGTGTTGTTTGGATAGACGTGCATCCGAGCTGTTGCCCTTGTCTGTTGATGGAGAATTTTGCTGTGTGTCGTGTTGAAAGAGTAGCTTCAGTGAACCGAATCACAGCACAATTCCCTGCATTGCTGGAGTCAAAAGAAACCGATTGTATTACAGAGTCTCAACTTCGGATAGGTGATGAGGTTTCTGAAGGTCACAAACATAGGCTCTTGCAGTTATTAAATAAATATAAACATTGCTTCGCTACTAGCTTAGGAGAGTTAGGATGTACAAATGTCACTCAGATGACTATCGAATTAAACGATCACCGTCCCATAGCTTCCCGACCATATAGACTGTCCCATCACGAAAGAGAGCAAGTTCGTAACATGATTGATGAAATGCTCGCGGCTGGCATAATCCGAGAGTCTGTATCGGAATACGCCAGTCCCATCATTCTTGTAAGGAAACCCGACGGCACCTTGCGGATGTGCATTGATTATCGAAAGTTAAACTCGTTAACCATAAAGGAAAGATATCCAATGCCAATCATTGATGACGAAATTGCTCGCTTGTCTGGACAAGCCTATTTCATAACATTAGACCTTGCCTCGGGATATTACCAAGTACCTATAGCTGAACAAAGTAAGCACCTGACATCGTTCGTTACCCCCGACGGACAGTTTGAGTTCAACAGAATGCCGTTCGGGTTGGCAAATGCTCCTGCTGTCTTTCAGCGGATGATGAACCGCATTCTAGGATCTGCTCGTTTTACCAAGGCAACGGTGTACATCGATGATTTACTGATATTTGGTAGAAGCCCTGATGAATGTTTGGATAGGTTAGAAGAAGTCCTGAAAATGTTAGAGGAAGCCGCTTTGACCCTAAACATCTCTAAATGCAGTTTTCTTCGAGATAAGATCGATTATCTAGGGTATGAGATCAGTGCCGATGGAGTAAAACCGGGAGAAAGAAAAATCCAATCCGTTCAGGATTTTCCACGTCCGACTGATGTTCACAAGGTTAGGCAGTTCCTTGGTCTAGTGGGATTTTTCAGAAAATTTATTGAAGGTTTTGCCCAAATTGCGTATCCCCTTACAAAGTTATTGAAGAAAGACGCTAGTTGGGAGTGGACAGCTGCACAGGAAGAGGCTTTTGAGACTCTCAAGGCTAGGTTAGTTAGCAGACCTATCTTAGCTATTTATGACCACACGGCGGAAATAGAACTGCATACCGACGCTAGTAAACATGGCATTGGAGGTATTCTGCTACAGAAGACTCCTGGTACTAATGATTTAAAACCGATTGCTTTCTATAGCCGCCAAACGTCACCCGAGGAAAAGAGTTTCCATTCATATGAATTGGAAACTCTAGCCGTCGTTTTCTCCCTAAAAAAGTTCCGTGTGTATTTGCTTGGAAAGGACTTCAAAATTTTGACTGATTGTAGCGCTTTGCGTTCCACTTTTTCAAAGCGTGATCTGATTCCTCGAATCGCGCGTTGGTGGCTCATGTTACAAGAGTATAATTGTTCGATAGAGTACAGGGCTGGGATAAAAATGTCACATGTAGATGCGCTTTCGCGTAATCCAACTGCTGATTCCGCGTCTGATTTTGAACCCTTCCCAGCCGTTATGAACATCACCAGCGAGGACTGGTTACTTACACTTCAATTAGGGGATTCAGAAATCGCTAGAACACGTAATATTCTCATGAGTAAAGTTGACCCTACCGATCTGCAACATATTAAGAATAATTACGTTCTTAAAGACAACAAACTGTTTAAATGTATTAACGGCAATAGCGATGATCTTCGATGGGTGGTTCCTAAGGGTGCAAGGTGGCAGGTTTGCAAAATTAACCACGATGATATTGGTCACTTTGGGATTGAGAAAACTTTGGAAAAGATAAAGAAACAATATTGGTTTCCCAAAATGGCTCGATTTGTTAAGAAATATGTTACTGCCTGCATTGAGTGCGCGTATGCAAAACAAGCTAAAAATAATCAGGAAGGTTTGTTGCATCCTATAACAAAAATAGACATACCATTTCACACGTTACATGCCGACCACCTTGGACCCTTTTTCAAGTCGAGAAGAGGAAATGCTTAACTTAATTGGTAGTTGTCGATGCCTTTACAAAGTTTGCATTTGTACGTCCTGTAAGAAACACCAAGACTTTGAACGTAATACGGGTATTAAATGATATTTTTTATACGTTCAAAGTTCCGGTGCGCTTAGTGACAGATCGGGGTAGTTGCTTTACTTCCCATTCTTTTCAAAAGTATTGCGCTGATAAGGGGATTAAACATATATTGAATGCAGTAGCTAGCCCAAAATCAAACGGACAAGTGGAGCGCTATAATCGCACCATATTGAGCTCCTTAACAGCGCAAAACTTAAACTGTAACGAAAAGGATTGGGATAATGAAGTTGGAAAAATCCAGTGGGGTATGAACAATACTGTAAATAAAACAACTGGGAGGATGCCTTCAGAAGTTTTATTTGGCACATTCATGAGCGGCGATATTAACCCCGTTCTTGATGAAATCTCCCAGTCAACACGTGAAACAAATAATGTAGAATCAATTAGAGAGGAAGTAAAGGACAGGATTGACAGGGAGCAAATAAAACAGAAAGCTTATTTTGATAAAGGCAGACGACCTGCACGATGTTATAAGGAGGGTGATCTTGTCAAGATAACAAAAACGTCTTTTAGCAATGATGGTAAAAGCAAGAAATTGCTACCTGCATATGTAGGGCCATTTCGGGTAGTAAAGGCGCTAGGAAATGACCGATATAAAATAACGTCAGTACCGGGGTTCAGCAACATGAAAAAAGGGTATAATTCTGTTGTTGCCGCTGAACGTATGAAACCTTGGGTTCACGTTGCTGCCCTGGAAATCCATGGCGATACTGACACTGAAGATGACACAGATGTTAATTAATGATTCTAGAAAGCTATGTGTACTGGCCATTGAAAATTTTAGTGTTAAGTCTTTAAATGATATTTAATACTTAAGATTGTTTAATTTGACCGGATAAACTTGTTTTAAAATATATTTGATTTGAATACATTTTGAATAGTTAATGTGTATATCTATGTTTTATAATTATATAATAATTTATATTTTTATTCACCAGTGAGAACAGTTTAGCTCACTAGGTTAGAATAAGATACTGAGAACAATTTAGCTCAGTATAGCAAAGTCGAAAAGATTAGAGTAACAACTTTTTTTAGACTAATATATTGATGGTTGGGTATTGTGGGATCAGGTTTGCCCACATGCCAATACGTGGAATTAATTTTGAAATGATTTGTGGGAACAAATTCGCTCACATAATATAATGTAATAGTGATTACTTGTCCAGATTTTTTTTTCGGATAAGAGTTTTATTTTTATTTTTGTATAAGTTATTAATTTGCATCCCGTCAGCCGATTGTTGGGTTTTCACATGATGCGTGTATCGGGACGTACACGTTATCAGGATGGACGATTGTTGGGTTTTTCCAATTATTAATTTTGATAACATTTATTTAACACACTGATTGAGTTTTTAATCTCGTAATATTAATAAAAGGCGCCAACTTGGTGTTAATACCGATAAGTACCATTACACGCCGCCAGGCGGCGTAACCGAACCGAGTCTATAAAAGACCAAACAGTGGGCTGGCGGACATTCTTTGCTTGACTGTCGAGGTGTGACAATCCAATTTGAAGTGTACGTGTACTACCTGTGTGTAAGTTGAGGTGAATTGTGAATAAAGTTTAATTAAAGGAATAAAGTGTTTCACTGGATATCTGATTTTATAATAGAAGTCACCTAATTTTAATTCATTTTATATTTTATACTCTTACCATAACTTTATGACTGTAAATGTCAGAAAAAATCGTTATAGTAGAGTTGATACCTCATATTCTTGAGTGAGGATAGAATACATTTCTGCTGCAGGGCACATGTGATCGAAAATTTATTTACTTATTATTTTGGAATCTTGCGCTAGCTCGGGTGTCAATAAAACCACGAGAGGTTATTATAATATATCATCTTTGCCCTCTAATAATAAATAACTATATTGTCAGTTTTTAAACACCTGACATAAAGTCGTAATTACGGGCAATTCTGTACGATTTGGAGTTTTATAATTCCATGTCCATGTGCATCACCAAAACTGGACAATAACACTTTGATTTGCATAGTTAACATGCAGCCATCTGCATACTAATGGTGGGTGGTGCTAGTTAGTTATTTTGTGAAAATAAATGGCTCTGTCCATTGGGGCAATTTAGCCAATGTCAAAGTGGTGGCGAAAAATGTACGGTCGATTAAAAGTTATTAAAGCTTTTAAAGCTTGACTTTGTACGGTGAAACAGCTTTTTGTAAAGTGATAGCTGTATTTTACAAAGAGCACGTGGCGATCAACCACGGAGTTAACATTCGATGATCAAAACAGTTTTTCATTATCTGCACCACTTATTCGATAGATCACTGCACAATACGCTATCAATATTACACACTGAACAACTTTAGTGAACAAAAAACAAAGAACTATCCCCAACATCAACCCGCCATGTTGGAATTCAAATGCAAACCCCGTGGTAAAAAAGTGTAACAAAGTTGGCAGTTGCACTGCCCCATCAAGACCTCGCAGCACTCACTGGATTTTCTTCATCATCTGCTTTCTCACTACTAAGTACTACCCCAGATAAGAAATGCTTATCTATATCCAGTGACATGTAGCCATACGATAAATAAATAAATAAGGAACCTACTAATATTTTGTAAAGTAAACTTTTAGATTTGTTAAAGAAAAAAGAATAATCCCAATGACTCATCAGTCCCAAAAGGAAATCTCGATAAAATAAATACTACATTGCACGTTTTATGGTCTGCCAATAAACTTGTCATAAACTCCGTACGCAATGTAATGTGAATTCCTTCGTCGAAATCAATAATTTATTGCCATAGTTAAAAGGAATGGAATCCACCATTACGGATATACATAAAGGCCATCAGAATCGGGGACAGACATCTGACAATAATATTATGAAGTAGATTTTGATAATCGTATGTCGTAGAAAAAATTAAGATTAATTAACTTTCGTCACTTTCTAAGTTTGGGTCTAGTTTTGCGGAATGACTCTCACTTTTAAGAGTAGGTAATCTGAATAATAAATAATTATGAATATTAATGTGCCTGTCCTCGGCTAGACCTACCTGTGTACATATCAACGGCATGACTACCCACCTACTTCAATTCAACCAAAGGCCGATATGCAAATACACTTTTGTTTTTTTAATAATTATTCGCACATATATTGGTGCATTTCGTTTCGGGACTGAGCAATGAAAACGATAAAGATTCGTTTTCATTGCTCAGTCTCGACTTTAAGGTTTTCACCTTCCATTATTTGGAAAAGCATTATTCATATCAAGTCCGGAACTAGAATTAACTGCCTCATATTACTAATCTCTTATTTCTTTGGCTTTTGTAGTAACCGATCTAAGTATGTAGTAATTGCATCTACCATTAAAATTCATATAAGTATTAAATTAAGCATAAATAATTTGATTTGGATGCTGAAACAATAAAAACATGAAAATGTCTTACCTAAGTAATATAAATAGGGTACGCGACATTTTAAAAACTTGATTAATTTGAATCGAATCTAGCTTTTTAAATATCAAAAAAACGAGTATTCTAATTAGGTAAAATATTATAATTTTGAACTTACGTTATAGGTATATACATATGTTAAGCCAGTCGCATAAAATAATAATAACAGAGCTCTTAAGCGATATTTATTTATTATTACAATCATCAATCTTATTTACCCTCATACAATCCAAACGTTTAGCAGCACAAATACTTCCTCGTAACATAATTTTCTGCCATTTCCTATTTATAAGACATTATAATATTACATCCGTGTCGCTACGTCGCTACATGCACGGCAAATATACAAATTTGACACACCTACTTTTTCATTAATAAACTATTAAAAGAACTGAATCAAGCAAAAATAGTTTTTAAATCAACGAAATAGGGGTGTCGGCGTAGGATTTTTATGTGTTGTTTATCATACGGGTGTCGCCGACATAAATTGCAATATTTGTGGGTACAACCCGCCCCCAATCAAGATCAATCAAAGCCTCGTCGGTGCCTACGCACGAACGTAACTCGATATCTTCAATTCGCTACATCATTGACCTCATTACAGCTTGCAGAAAAACAACGTACTTATATCTGTTTGAGAGTTTTAGACGATGAAGACAATGGAGTCCTTTGTTTATGTTCAATGACGTAAAGACAGAGTTACGTACGTATTTTATTACTGATCTGTTTTGTAGTTAGGTCGGCCATTGCTTCACGCTAAGGCTAACACGCTACCTACGTTCATGCCTCGGCCACTAAGCTCGCAAGGATGGTAGAACAAAACGAGATATGTCCAGCACTACGCGGAATTGCGGTAAATTAGTGGATGTGACTTAGTGGATTCAGCATACTCTGCCACTTTGGTGAGCTTAAACCTAGCCCTATACTCCGCAAGTTGCCCACATCTACTAAGTTAGTTAAAATTACGCTAAAATTAAAAGTTTGAGAATCAAAGTGGTGTCTGTGAAGTAGTGATTGCCATTCTTTGTTTTCTTCTACCATGGTCACGAGCTCCGAAAAAGCGAGCCCTCCGGGGTAGTGTACCGCTGACGAGCACGGCGTAACGGTCAATATTAGGATAACTTTGTTAGAATTTTTGCAACATTAACTCAGAAAAAAGAAGACTATCAAAACGAGTCAGTAGTTTTCTAGTTACTAGAGTTAGATAGGTATGTCCGCGGAAGCAGATCAATTATCTAGATGGAGATGGGAGTAAGTAGATGGACAAGCTCGCGTTACAGTATTCAAAATGATATGTGGTTCGGTAACCATTGCCTAAACTAAAATTCACAAACCTACGGACTAAATTGACAAATGACTGACAGGTAAAATGATACCAGAAACAGCAAAATAAAAATAGTGAAGGGTATATGTCGATAACAATATATCGACAAGTTGTAAAGCACAAATAACAGACTAGTTTAAATCAAAAATATGTATATTAGTTTCAAATAAGAGGTACAAATCTTGGTTTGTTCGATTTTCGAGGTAGTGTATGGATAACATGCGTTTTTACCCACACTAGTTTTAAAGCATAAAAAGGTTTCCGAGCCTGTAGGTAAAAATAAAACTCCTTGTCCGACGATAACTAGTCTTTATTATATAATATTATTCATTCCCAGGCTTCTGAATATACCCACTTTTTTTTGTTAAAATGATGTTTTAATACATATTACTTATTTGATAAATAAAATATTATTGGATTACATGACGTCTTGTTTTTATTTTAATTTTAGCTAGAGGTAATTTCATATTAGATTGTTATCTAGCCAGTTCAGCTGAACTATAATTGTTGGCAGAACTCCTTAATCTTAAATGATATATTTTACGATAGAAAACAGTAATGCCAACATAACGTAACAATATGGATTACCTACGTAATAAGATGGATTTGTTGGGAATTTGAAAGAACAACAACTTTATTAATTAATTTAATTAAATGTATGTATTCAATAAACTAATTTTAAAATTATTGTTGGTTTTAAATTAAAATTTTATCTCTAATTAGGGGTCTACAGATCTTTTGATCTGTCGAAATCACTGGAAAAAGTTGGTATATAGATTAGCCGATCAAATTGCCAGTTTTATTGTCCCGTCTGGTGGACCCTTAACCTACGATTTAACAATAATTTTAATATCGATGAGAACGACACTGGCCAAACTGTGGCAATACTTGTTCATACTTAGTTGTCAATTTGGTCCGTAGGTTTGTGGATTTTAGTTTTTTAAATAGTCAAGAACATATCCGATATTTGTTATAACTTAATAAATTACAAAACAATTTGTGGATGTTCCAAAATTTTATTACAGAGCTAAAACACAATTCGAAACATTTTGGAAATGATATTAGGCACAACTTTTATTAAAAACAATGACGCCATCTACGTAGAATCAACAGTGTTAATTTAATTTATACCTTGTCCAGTATTAAGACAAACAAGACTTGTATGAACATGACGGTGCCGTAATGTTTGCTCGAGATATATCTTCCAAGAAAATTCTAAAGCTGGCCAGGTTTTAGAGTGTCATTTTGAATGACTTACACGCACTTTAAACACGTAAAATAATAAGTATTTAGTTAAAATAAAATAGCAAGTTTGTAGCCTGCCGGTAACGACGTCTGACTTTCAATCCGAAGGTCCCGGGTTCAAACCCCGGCTCGTACCAATGAGTTTTTCGGAACTTATGTACGAAATATAATTTGATATTTACCAATCGCTATATGGTGAAGGAAAACATCGTGAGGAAACCTGCATACATCCGCGGAGAAATTCAAAGGTGTATGTGAAGTTCCCAACCCGCTTTGGGCCAGCGTGGGGACTATAGCCTGATCCCTCTCGTGCATGAGAGGAGGCCTGTGCCCAGCAGTGGGACGTATAGAGGCTAACATATATAGCAAGTTTTAAATATTTTAATAAATTCATGAGTTTAGATTTATTCTATTCTTTTTTCTTATATGAAATGTCCCATCAGAGGGTATTCTAAAAATGTGTGATAACTAGAAACCAATATATGCCACTAAAACGTTTGATGTATCAATGACGTGATCAATTCCTATACCTAGATAGCGCAATAGGTCAATATAAAATTAATCAATTAGGTACAAATGAAATAATAGCAAGCCGGTGCTGAATTTGGCTTAAAATGTCTTTATGAGCTGTAGGAAAATTGCTCAGGCGCCTGAAACTTAGTCAAGCCGACGGGGATCGTATTCTATGTATGGACATGGACGCACCGCCACTGCTCACTGCTGTCCATAGAAAACTTCGACACCTGTTCAGCCATAATGTATGACACAAACAAAACATTTTTTTGTGAGATCGGGGTTTGTCTCATGGTAAAATTTGTTTAGTATCTCACCTACAGCTTCACTTCGCATGGTTAAATGTTGAGAATATTATATAATTTCAAGATTCGGCGTAATACCGTATAGCGAAACTAATAATGGCATCATCCATGCAAACTATTTTAGCAGCCGCTATTTAGCGGCTGGTCCATATTTGCTCAGTAGTGTATATTTGAGCCAGGAGTGGTAAGTAAGCACTTAAGTCTGAATTTGCCTCCTAGTTATGTATAGAAGCGATAAGTGCGATAATAAATGTCCACAGTTTACATATCACTACATAGTATAAAACAAAGTCTGTCTGTATGTATGCTTAGATGTTTAAAACCATAGTTTTAAACCATATTCAAGAGGAAGGTTTATATGTATAATTGCACTCGTGCGAAAGCCGGGGCGGGTAGTAAGATTCGTAATATTCGTATCTTACGATTTACATGTTTCAGATATAAAAAGTATTCAAGAGCATTAACGCATTGTAGAAATGTCCAAACTTTTTTGCATTAAGGGTTTGGTGCCGCCGTGCGAATAGGAATAATCGGCCCTCTACCAGTTTTGTTGTAGTAAAGTACCTTACCTAGGTACCAAAGAAAATTTATAGATGCCAGTTATTGGTAAAGCTTTTTGGGCCCTCTGATCACCTCGGTCTCTAGTTGGGAAACTCCTGAATTGATATACAATCTACCCCTAAAATAATCTAAAATTATTATCTATACGTACGACAAGTTCAAAGAAGTTCAACGCCGACTTTTCCTACATTTATTGCAATACGTTACCTGTGACCCTGAATAATTGGCGATATATCCGAATAAATACGCATTTTGATGAGATGGTGGCAACACTTCCTGTTGCGATGGATCCGGAAATTCAGTATGAAAAAGAAAACGTTTGACTTCTTTCATCATTTTAATCGACGTAAATACTAATTACTTACATTATTGAATGAAATTTCCTAAAGTTATGTTAATCTTTTCAGTCTCACGTAGTTCGATTTACACCAACATAGATATAAAATGTATAAACAACTATTAGTCTACGGTATTCTGATTATGAATAACTAACAATAAGACAATAAGACAAGCCCCAAGCAAGTTCGTTTTCAAACGTTTGCTTCACAAGCACCTGCTGGATCATGACCAGCGCGAATGAGTTCTTTCCCCTTTTGTGCATATGCATTATAATACATGTATATATATATATATATATTCTTATTTTATTTATTAGTATGTTTATATATGGTATTTGTGTATTTTATGTAGTGTTTGTAGTAGTATATTTAAGTACGTATATGAAGTAACATTTGGATAAATAAGTTATAACTAGGATAAATCAGCAAGTTTTCTCTCACTGCACCCACTTTAGCGAATTTCTGTTTGGCCCTATGGTTGACTGGTAGAGAATGCCTTGAGGCATTAAGTCCGCCATTTGTACTAATTTTTTTACTGTGCAATAAAGTTTAAATAAATAAATAAATAAATAACTAAGAAACGAATATTTTCTGGAAAGTAGTAAGTACTCTAAACCTTTATTTATTTTTAATTGTATTCTTGACGCCATTTTTATTTTTTAGCTAGTATTAATGCCCTATATAATATACAAAATATATGTCACTAAAAGAAAGACATTAATTAGATATTCGGTATTGGCCTAATGCACTTCAACACTTGGACTTCAATTTACACTCATTGACATACAAATGTTGTGCAAAGCTGTTAATTAATTATTGTTAAAACTAACGGTAGACAATTAGGAACCCAGTGTCAAGTGTCACATTGTATAATTGACTACGAAAACACACACAGCAACACAGCACAGCACACACAGCGCAGCACAGTGTTTACACCAGCACTTACCAACCTATTTAGAATCGATAAAAAATTAGGCCATTCCTGTGTAAACTTTTTTCATCACAAAAAAATCACATTATATTTTACTAATTGTTTATTTTTCTTGTTCCGCTTAGGAATAAATGAATTAGCTAACCGTAATAAACTATACCCTATCCATTCTTATTTATCTTATCGTGTAAAAATTTAATTGATAATCATATAGAAAAGAGTGATAATTTCTTGTAAGTGTTTACACGATAAGACAAATAAGGGTGGATAGGGTATATAAACTTTGGCTACAGTTATTACAAGACAGATATTGGTCAGAAATGACATGACGTAAATGACTAGGAAGTGTGAACAATATTTGACAAAACATGAACTCATCCAATCCGGTTAAATATATGCAAGTGGTATTAACACGTGACTATTATAACTATTATAAGTGTGCTAAAATACCTATGCATTATGGATTTCCTGGCCGCCGATTTTTAATTATATTTACATAATATATAAATGAATGAATGACCCACGAGTTAATTTTCATAAAAAACTCAACGCCGCAATCGATAATATTCCCATAAGTACGAATTTTTATACTACGAGTATTAAAACGTTTTTTACTTTTGTAAGCAATAATTAGACGGAAAATACAAAATCTTTCTCTATATTAGATAAGCGACGTTTTCTTGCCCATAATTTTACTCGAAGGGACTGTAATAAGATTTCATATAACTTTTCAGGCCTAGGCGGTGGCAAGATGGTGCCAAGTTTTACCACGTTTTCCCGGCCTCGTATATTCCTATACGTCTTTTCTCACCTACTTGACCGGGGTTCCCTGTTTTCCCGCCCTCTGCTGTATTGAACTACAGTAATGTCTTGTTATATTTACGATATTGTAATATTACTAGTATAAGTACTATAAAAACTATAAATGAAAAATATAGGCTCTTAATACTTTTGACCCAGACTGTAACCCCGCGAGGTATACGGGCGAATTATGTTCCATTAAGTAGGTATGCAATTATGCATGTTTTGTTGCATTCTGTGCTATGTATTGTATTGTAGATAGTAGCCTTACTTCAAAGCTTATTCCTATCCAAAGAGTTTCTGAAAAGGGGTTAGCGGGCCTAGTTAATAATTATAAACAAAAAAAAAACCGACTTCACTTAGGATCCGCTATTCCAAGAGGAAGTGGCCGAGTTCCTGTAAAAAATAGTGAAATCACTATAGGTGTGCCTATAATAGTTGAAGAGTTCCCTCGATTTCTCCAGGATCCCATCATCAGACCCCGGCTTGGTGACAATGGGACAATCTAGGGGTTATACCTGTTCGATTAAAAAAAAAATTTGAAAATCGGTTAACGATTCACGGAGATATCGAGTAACATACATACAAAAAAATATGATAAAAAAAAATTCTGTCGAATTGAGAACCTCGTCCTTTTTTGAAGTCGGTTAAAAATAAATTATTAAAATAACTGTCCAAGTTTGATGTAGTTTCAGGCATTGACGTCAGAGATCAGCGGGGGTGATTGATCCGTTAGCTAGTCGACAGAGACGTCAGTAGAAAATGAGGCGACATTTATAAATACCAACTACGCGGCCGCGATCACGAGTGCATGTATGTATACCTACTATTTGATGGAGTACGTGATAGCCCTAACGTGTGTATTTGGCAATGAACTATTAAACATTGAGATAATGTCGTTCCTTACCCGTTGCCGTTGCGTTGCCCTGATTGGACATGAAAGTCACGAGATGTGATCCGTACATTTACATAGCCTTCTTCTTCTTCTTCCTCCTAGCGTTTATCCCGGCTTGGGGTCCGCTTGACAACCTAATCCCATGAATTGGCGTAGACACTAGTTTTTACGAAAGCGACTGCCATCTGACCTTCCAACCCAGAGGGGAAACTAGGCCTTTTTGGGATTAGGTCCGGTTTCCTTACGATGTTTTCCTTCACCGAAAAGCGACTGGTAAATATCAAATGATATTCCGTACATAAGTTCCGAAAAACTCAGTGGTAAGAGCCGGGGTTTGAACCCGAGACCTCCACCAGAGATTGAAAGTCTGACGTCTTACCGCAAGGCTACCAGCGCTCTACATTTACATAGCCTGAGACAATTAAAATACTCCCAAGGCATATTAACATATCGCTCGCATTCATAATATTTGTAATAAATATTAATAAATAAGTTTATGATTAAATAAACACTACAAAAGTTTATACAAATCTTTTTATTAAAAATAATACACTATGTATACATAATTTCTTAACTATAATACATACATACATTACATACATACATACATACAATCACGCCTATATCCCAAAAGCGATGATAGTATTGATAGTTTTCATGGATAATGGCGGGTTGAAAAGCACGTCATACAAAGTTTCAGCAAAAGTATGTCAGTCTTTTATTTATAAATCACGAGTTCTTTCTTCATAAGTCATAATCCTCAAATTTCTATATATTTTTCGTTACTTTCCATTCGGTTTGTGTTGTGTTACATAACTAATAGGTACATTCCATCCGTTGCCACAATAAACGACTGTGTACAGGTAACGGAATGGGAAAATAACTAGTACAAAACTTATTCTCTTATCAGGATCGAAAGAGTCGTGATTCTAGGTAGAAATCAAAATCACTTTTTTCAAATTAAAACTAAGTGGAAAGCTTTTAGTAAAATATAGTTACGCTGGATTTCCTTTGTCGGTTGACAATATAATTTTATTATGCACCTCTACCAACCTATCAATGTGACGACCTAATTACAAGGTTTCGAAAGTAGCCAATGTGCGTAAATATTATACAAATAAAAGTAAAACAAAAACCAAACGGTTATACACGTCTGTTTAGACAGATGCGTGTATAAGAAATCACGTATGAGTCACGTGCTTGATGCTACTGTGACGCCAAATTGTTAAGAATTAAAAAGCAGGGTTACTCAACCCTTTTGCTTTGTTCCACCATTAATTATTTTTACCGAAAAAAATGAACAAAACGAGGTTGACTTAGTTCCTGTTCCTGTTATACCTAACTACATCGTTAATTAACCAGATTAACGATATACATCTGATAAACGTTAGTTACGTACGGTTAATGCAACTGAATGTTCGTTTAAATGCCAGATTCTTGTCTATGTTCTAGTCTCTGAACTGTCATGAGTATTTGTTTTCCATCTTTTTTAAAGTTACCAAATCGGTAATAATACGTATTTAAAAAAACGTTTTGGTGCGTTCATTGATGCATGTCATTTTACTATTTTTAACATAGACTAACTTTTCAATGCAAGCAAGTAATCTGTTTGAAAAAAAAAACAGAGCCAAAGCTTACTCTCTCGATCGTTTTCAATTAAGGTGTACATACGTTCGAAATGCAACATCCTGCTCGCTTACTTTCAATCTGATGAGAAAGGATAAGTCAAGCGAGTTGCAGTAACATCACATAAGTTGTTTCTTGGGACTACGGTTAAAAATACGTTTTTAGCGGTCAGCGCGCGAGAACGCCATGTGTCGCCATGTGTGTTCCCATTATCTGCACGTACTGTTTTTACGAGAACCAATCTAACGTGAACTCGAGAAACATTATAGTTATAACGTAACCAGAGAGAGCTTTAATACAATTAATACATGTTAGCCTGTGCGATCATATCGCTCGCGCTTATCAAGGATCAGGAACTCTGGGGTGATTCCATCACTTGCCGAGCACCTCACAGGTAACCCAGTGCTGATGTAGCATCAAAATCTTAACCATTTTGTTTGATTGCAGACCAGACTTATAATGATTCATCTGAGGCAAATGTCCAGTTAGCGACAGGACAAACACTGATGCGCCGCCTGCGCCAGCGCGTCGCCAAGTCCGCGCATACTCGTTAATCTTCGATTTTATCATCATTAAAGTTAATGCTAAACAGCATGCTACATTGTGGGTCAATACTAAAGGGGTAAGTAATCTTTACCCTAAGGCTAAAAGTTCGGTATAATTTGCAACTTTTCTGTAACTTCGTGCTAAACTCGCTTTTATTACAAGAACATACCATTAGGAATGTTCTCTTTAAAAAAAACTATAAATTACTTACTTAATAGTTTCTATGAAACTTACTGTTATTTAATTGAAGTTTAAGTAATGCTCGTTACACGTGTGTGGTCCTCACACATGCGTGATTTCAAGTTAGTGAGTGTAAAATAAGTTTTCTGGTGCCTCAGTTTACATCTCAACACATACGCACTTCGAAGTAGGTACGTGCACTTCGTTTGTGTGTGTCGTGTCAATATTATGAAAGCTGTGAATGTGTTAACTGCCTTTACGTCAGTGTACTCTTGCTAATTCAGATTCGTCAGAGGTTAAAAACCTGTCTGAAATGGTTTCAAGGCGAATAAGTGAATAGAAAAACCCACATAGTGCGTCTATTATCTTGTAGGTGGCTAGACTGTTTCAACCATGAATAGTTTTGGAAATTAGTACTACATGCGAATCATATCAAACACAAAAATCAAAGACTTTATAAGAAAAACTTATTTCATGAATGACGTAGCAGTAGTCAGCATTATGGTATTATGGTGAGGTTTATGATTAAAAAATGTTTACGATCCCCGCCATGCGGGTGAACCGTTGGTTTGCGCACTTTTCTTCCAGTACTTTTCCATCAAAACCTTGAGTACGTATTTATGATTCGAAGGCGTTAAACATATATGTGTCTCTTTTGCACTTAGTGAACGCCTGATGCCTCACGCAAGAGAACCATGATTTAGGAGACAAGCAAAAAGTGCATGCGATGCGCTTTTAGTTAGAAAATAAGAACGTATAGAATAACATCCGTCAGTACTACGGGCTTTTCTTTCAAAAATATTTAATTGATCTGACTAAGGAAAGTTTTATCAAATTAGTTCATTTTAAAATACACTTGCAGATTTAAATAAAAGTAAACTACTTAGAATAACTGAAAAGTTTGGCAAGATTCTACCTAAGTATCACTAGTACAGTCGCCATCAAATATATCGGAGCGGCCACGGTACTCAAAAATATCTGAACATGCACTTTATCGCCTTGATAATAGTCTTTGTACACATATTTGTGACCACCTTGGCCGCTCCGATATACTTATCTTATGGCGAATATGCATAGTTGTTTTTGTTGTGTTGTTGCAGTTTTTTAATCCACGAATAAGTACTTAAGTGCCTACGCCATTTGTTTACACATACTTGCTGAAGTTTGTTAGGTACTATACTTACTACCTAATTAACTCAAATATATAAGTGAAGTGAAGTCAATGATTTTACTATTTAAAGGTAGGTAAGGATATTAGTAGCTTAATAAATCGTACGTACAGTCACTATCAAATGTATCGGAGTGGCCAGGGTACTCAAATATATCTGAACATGCACCTTATCGCCTTGAGAATAGAGGCGTTGTTCAGATATTTGTGACCATCTTGGCCGCTCCGATATGTCGTACGAATATTTAAGGCGCTGATAAAAGCCTAATTCACCGAAATCACAGTCGATTTAAACGAGATAAAAAAAGATGCAATTTTATGATGTCGTGAGTTACGACTTCAATTACGATTCTCACTTCAGAACATACTTAAAACATACCACATACCACAAGTAAATACTTAAAAATAAAAATCAGCTGTTCGTAAAACCTGCCGCCATCTTTGATGCCTGAAAACTTGTATGAAATTTCATTACAGTCCCCTCGAATTGTTCCGCCCGAAACACGACCTACCTTTGGGGTTTAATATTAAATTAAATGCAATGAACTCCGTCTAAAGCGTTTATACTTAAATTACTTATTTAATACTTACGTGTACCAACACATAACTATCTACAATTCCTTTAATATGTCATGAAAAATATGTAATATAATATGCTTCTAGATATTTTTATGCCTGTCAGAAGTTTTAACCAAGTCCGTCAATGTGTATAGCCAAATTATATTTAGCGCAATTTCGTAATTCAAAGCTTTTTCCAAAATTACGTAATTTATGGTATGGACATTAATTTTACATACAAAAGCAGTCCAATATCGTTGGAAATTTCGACTGAGCTTTTCTTGTAATGGAAGTCGAACGATTAAGTCACTGTCGGTAATAATGACATTAATACTGATAGCGTCTGGCCTGCTTTACATTTCCATGGTAATATTGATGCGCTTATACTTATATAGAGTGACTTTTAAATCGAATCCGGTATTACTTTAAATTGGTTATACATTTACTAGAACTTTAGATTTCTATATTTTTATTCAGTAAATTGTGCCTAAAATTACAAATAGATTACGTATTGACGGGAAGTGTTAATAATCCGGGTTATTGCGGAGATACGGAGTAAATGTAATTTTCACTTTGTCTGCACGTACGAGTAAAAGTTGTATTTTTCAGCGATGCGTGCGCAAGAATAACTTGATTAATAAGCATTCCTGCGCATGGCGCCACTATCGGACCACGTCTCGTATGTCTCAGCGACCAATCGCGATCGACAATACGGAACACTATTCTGAATAAATGAATATTATACAAACATGAAATCATGGTGCGTTTCTCACGCACTAGGAGATATTAAGAGGCTGACAACACCCGATGACCTTCAAATTGACTAAAACAGTTTCTTGGCTAAGTATACCTACTTGTTTTGGGACAGTACAAATATATTCATTATATTTGGAAGAACTTTGTTAATTCTGAAACACGATTGGACGATATAGGCTCGATAGAAAATTTCAAAGTTACATCTTAAAATTAGCTTTAAACGGTTGTTTGTCTTTAATTTCTTGACTTTTACATCTGTAATTAAGCACAAAATTCCACCACTTTAATACTAAAAACCTCATTATTTATATTTCTAAATTAATTCATAGTTTTTTTTATTCATCGTTTTGCAAAATTTGCAATTAGCTCCCATACTAATCGTAAAACAGTGTTTCTCTTTCACTCGCGCTGAAAAAGATAGGGATGGAATTTAGCTGTTTTCAGCCCCTTAATGCGAGAGTCGCAGTATTGATTCATGTCGTGGTCTTTCAAATCTGAATAGGCCACATCGCTTCCGGCACCACCATCAGACCATCACTGACGTAAGAATTAAAAGTCGCAGATTAATTATGAATATAACTACGTTTCCTAAAGAATTGCTAATAAGACAAGGCATTCCTTAGACGGAGATAATAGTTGCAAGCTGTGGCTGTGACGTACTTAGAATATAGTAGGTAGAAATTAATCGTCACAATATGGAACGAGATTAAAATCATAATAATTACGGTCCTACTTATCTAATAAAATAACTATAAACAAGTATACCGTGTGTAAACTGTAACACGAGCAAAAAAATAAAACGGATCTTCTACTCCTCGAACAATAAAACTTTTGTTCGACAACATTAAAAAAATACATATGTATTCTGTAGATTGTCTCTATCCTATACAAACTACATAAATAGTATTTTCAATGTACGTTAAAATCCATCTAATAGATATTGCTTGTCAGGGTTGTCACCCTACAGACGTAATCATAATCAGTTTCGCAATACATTGCGTGTTAAAATAAACTTTAAGGTGTACTAAAAATAAAACCGCAAGTTATTTTTAAAAGTCGCTAAACGTTGTCTAGCTACTCTAGCTTGACTTGAGGAGTAATATCTAAGTTTGAATTTTTTGCTGTATAAGATAATGTGGAAATTATAAAGGGATGAATGCATTGTTTTCTTTTATAGGTAAGTGCACCACCATACACAAACTAATACCTAGCGCGTTCTCAAGTTCAGAGAAAAGAAAATGCAAATTTTAAACTTAAGATTTTTAATATTCTGTAAATATTAATGATAATGAAACATTCTGCCTTTAAATCCTGGTTAAAGCTAATAAGTACATTATCTTGAGACAATATGCACACATTAAAGCATCAACGCAAACCTTGGACGTTACTTATCAGATAAGATTTATTTTACTAGTTCAAGTTCAAGAGAATTACTGGTGATACCTGTTTTTAATATATTTATATACTAGGTATATAATAGAATTTATTATTAATGTGAATTGTGATCTAAATAATATAACGTTTATACTACCATAGACTATAGAGATGTAGACTGGTATTACTATGTATGTACGAGAAGAACGGGATCGGTAAAAGAAACAAAAAAATTAGGGGTGTTATCTTAGGTTAGTGTAGCAAAATCCAGTAACAGAAATGGTTGTTGAAAAATGTCCCCAAATATACACTGCATTAATATACCCGTTGTTAGGAACATACTCGTACTTACCTACATAACTAAGCCGAAAATTGTACGTTTTTATTTAAACTTTACAACAGTATTCTCTCGCCCTTAATTACTCGTGATATAATACATACGCATACCATATTTATAGACTTAATACCAGAATACACTGGAACTTATTTTGGTACGACATGTTACGGAACAACATCGTTGCATCGATTATGTCGGAGATCCTTTTATAGCGGGTTACTCAGTGCAGAACCATCCAAGATCAAGTATAGAAGCGAGGTTTTTCTTGGCGTTCCAATACGCGGGTCGCACGCTATAAATAAATACGCAGAATGCAGTACGGTTGCCCCTTAGTTGGATCGGTTATGGGACATGAGCTAAGCTGTGTTACTATCGCATACCAAGCGGCTGACTTCAGGCACACCATAATAAAGTCTAGCTTTAGCTTTTGGCTGACGCCCAACGTTGTGATTACCGGCAGGTTTTGTTGCTGTTTTCCCATAAACTGTGACGTTGTTCGTAGGATACGGGATCAAAGAACATTGGTCTTCTTGGGCTTGTAAAACTCCCATGTCATCAAAGAAAGATACTTAGCAATGTTGCTAATAGCAGAGATTATAGAGATATAGACGGCCACAGCCTAAGAACTTTTTGAAGCTCAAGTCAATTGTGCCCTCTGTCTGAAAGCCGCCTAAAGATACCGAAAATGTAAGAGGAAATGTCACCTGCACTGCTACTTCACCTAGTTGCTACTAGTGTACTACTAGTACGCTATTTGTTACTAGGTGGAGTAGCAGTGCAGGTGACATTTTCGGTATCTTTAGGAGGCTTTCGGGCAGAGGGCGCAATTAACTTGAGCTTCAAAAAGTTCTTAGGCTGTGGCCATCTATATCTCTATAGTGTCTGCTAATAGCGCCCTTGAGGATCCCAATACCACACTTGCCTGGTAAGCCTGAGTTTATAGACTCTGTAAGCAATATAAATACAGGGAAGGTTCTTGGCGCCAGCGCCGGGCATAGTCTATCTGCATGTTGCTAGGGTGAAGGTGTGCCTGACATGTCTATGAGCAAACTAGACGGCTCCGCGCTCAGGCGATAAGAAAGTTTAATGACAGTGTCAAAGTAGTATCGATTTAATCTCAGCAAGAAACATGTTAAGTTAATCTGTTGCTAGATTTACTAGTAATAAAATGTTAATGTTTTTGAGCCCCTTATATGTTTCCAGGTATATGGGAGCTAGGTAAACGACCAGTAAAATTGTCTGCGTTGTAAAACCTTGTTTTATCTACGATTTCCATTAGTGTTTAAGGATTTTAACGTAAATTATGTCTACAAAAATCACAAGGGACTAAATAAACAAGATCTTACGAGTAATCTGCTTGTTTTTAGGAAATCATAGTACTTCTTTAATCTATAATTATCTACTTCCATTTTTCTACGCTTAGAAAAATCGTCATACAATCTTTAGGACAACTATTAAAACTGGTTTATACTATGCTTGTTACTTCGTCCAGAATTTTTTTATGAATCGAAGATCAAATTAAAATTTAAACAAAGAAAGAGCTTGATTCCCGTAAGAAGAACATGATTTGTATATTTGTAAGTATATGATTTTTTTTATCACTTAGAACTTACATATTAACAAAAAACATGAACAGTGTGATATTATACAGTGTGTGGTCTGTAGTAACACGAGCAAAAAATTAAAACGTTAATATCAAACTATACAACGTTTGTTCAGCTACTTTAACAAAAAACTTACGGTTAGATTTTTAGTACATTTTAAAGTTTACCTGAACACGCAACGTAGTATTGCGAAATTGATTATGTTTGTAGGGTGACAAGATTGACAAGCAATGTTAATTCGACGGATTTTAACGTACAAGAGACAATCTTAAGACTACATATTTTAAAAAGTTGTTAAACAATAGTTTTATTATTTAAGGAGTATACAACTTACGTTTCAATTTTTTGTTCGTCTTACAAGCCACACCCTGTATATAAGTACCTATGTAATACCTAAGACGTAGACTGCCGGTCGCTAACGATATAAAATTATAATTCCTACTGATGGAGTGGTAACCTTGCGGCAACTCGTGGTATTGTTAATAAATTAATAATGGAACCAATCAATACGCAGTGTTGGTTTTACATCGGTTCATGGTGACATAATCTAAATGCCGGCAATTATATCGTTAAACCATCAGTATTAGTATTAAACACTATAAATAGAATGATTATTATTATATTATTAGGTACACGTATGATTTAAATACAAATGGCAGTTTAAGTTGCCACGTGTATAAAATAAAATGTGTAATTATAATTAACCACCTAACCTAACCTAACCACGGGAATCCACAGCCTGAGGTTCGCTTTTCATTGCAATTCGCAGATTTACTGAATTTTGCCCAATCAGAATATCTTCGAGAATCTTTTTGTACAAATACTCCAAATATAATTTAAAACAAAAAATGAACTGGCTTCACTTAGGATGCGCTATTCCAAGAGTAAATGACCGAGTTGCTGTAAAAAATAATGAAATCACTATTAGGTGTGCCTATAATAGTTGAAGAGTTCCCTCGTTTTCTTCAGGATCTCATCAGATCTGGACCTGGTGACATGGGACCAACTGTGACGTATACTCTTTCAAACAAACAAAGAATTTTCCAAATCGGTCCAGGCCTTCGAATAATCGGTGAATACTATAAAAAAAAATGCAAAAAAAGTGAAGATCCCGGTGAATTGACAACCTCCTTCGAAATCTTGAAGTCGGTAGAAAATACAGAATATAGCTGTCGTATTCATTAACCATAAACAAACTAAAACAAAAACTCCAGTGATTTGTTTCAACTTGGGTTAAAGATTTGAATGTAGGTAGTTTAAATTAAACAGTTTACGCAGGGTGCCATGTAGGTAGACCACCATCTCGTCGTCCTACGTACATTAGAGACACTTGTTCTAGAAAATTCTACGCGCACTGCAAACAGAAACTGGGAGAAGATCGTTATAAAACAAGATACCCTTCCCACCTCTAAAAATCATCTTGTCGCCGTAGGGCGTAAACTATCGCCTTTACAAGTAATGGTGTGAGGCTATGACGCCACGCATGAATTACTTATTCAAATTCAAACGTCTCACGAACTCTTGTGCCTTATTTGACAGTTTTTTAAAGGGCTTTCTTTCCCTTGTATTTTAAGCGAAAGGAATTATGCCAATAACGACGTTTTACAAGCATAACAAAATGTTTGATGACAACATTTTGATTTAACTAATACTTAATCGTTTGTCTTTATCTGCCACTTTGACAGTTGTGTTTGATAGAAATAGACAAAACATTAATTAACTAACTGAGGCCTGTAAGACGTTTATGAATAAGGGGTTAGTGTTTAACGACATCTGAGAAAGATCGCAGACTTGAAAGTCTAAAATTAAAATGTAGCAATAGGAATGGTGGTTAGCAGATTGTCCTGTCCTAACTACCATTTACCCACTTCCTATACAGCCAAAAGTTGCTTTCCGAACACTCTCTGATGGCGTTTATGTAGTTTTTAATGTTAGTACTAACATTTATCAGTATTAGGTAACTTGCATACCTACATAATCGGTTTCATTGAATCATGACCAACATAATCTTTTTCCTAATTAATCATGCAGTTCGTGATCAGTGTCATGCACTTCGAATTAAAATGACATAATTAAACGTTTATACCACTTTAGACACGATTATCGGCCACGGGCATGAGTCCTGAGCTGGTGTCCCGTTGATGAAAAAACATTGTATTTGGGGTTTTAATCTTCCAATGTTCTTTTATATAAAATTAAAGTTGGATGTTTAGGGCAGTCTGTTACGCAGGTTGATAGGCAATTTTACTAATTTTAGACTCAAAAGTCGACCAGTTTCATCATCTCATGCAAAATTTAAAGCACCCAAACAGATCTACAGTTTTTTGTCGTAATTACTATGTATATACTACCTACTAAAGAATTAAGATATGCTAAATTTTTGAAAGGACCAGCTAAAGTTTCCCTCATACCATGCAGTTAGAATGCAGCAGCAAGGATCACGTTATTTAAATGTGCAATTATTTGTGGAAGGGCTGCCTTGACCTTTATTACGCAACGAGGCGCCAACAACTGCTACACCCATCAACATTTGCCTTGCTTTGGAACCAGAATACGTACGATCTCCGGTTACGCAGCATTGTTGAGGAATGTAAAGTTCGAACCAAAAGTGGTCGGGTGAGGCGATCTGCATCTGATTAACAGCATTGTACTGGATTGGAGGACGGTCGTTGCCATTTGTCGGCCTCGCGAGTCGCGACCCACGGATCGAACCTTGCTATAGGAATGCAAGGGGTAAATTCGATTAAATAGATTTATAATCAACATACGTAAAATGGCTAAAATAAGGTCTAGAAAACACCGTCGTACCTATCAAAAAAACTGGTAAATATGCTATGAATGAAGAATTTTATTTACTACATACCTATCCCGGATCCCGATTTCATAAACATTTGCGATGGCGAAATTGGCGAAGCTAAAACAAGACAGTGCGAGTTTTTAACGCAGTTGTCGACACAAGACAAACTTTTATAGATCCCGTTTTTGCGAATTAGCTAAGAAGTCGCCGTATTAATTTTAACCAAGAAAATAAAAATGAGATTCTTCCTGATCACTTGATCAGTGTGGCGCAGTTTTGAAACTTTTTACTCCGTTGTCCTCGTATACGAATACTTATAACTCAATAAGGCGAAATATGCCTGAACCGAACTGTGATAAAGTTTGTGATTAACCTTTGGTATGATTAGTAGCAGATATGCTCCATGTTCAATGTTCAATGAGCGGGCGGGGTTGCGCATACCAAAGGTTAATTCGGATTTTCAACTACTTAATTATAATGACAGAGTCAAATGCAAGAAATATCAAAATACCTAAGTCCTACAAAGGACCTGGATATATGTACCTACCAAAATGGCCAAAAAACTAAATGATTATACCTACATAAACTGAAATACTTATTTAACCTTGAAATGGAATAAGTTAAAAATATTGATTTGTAGTACCATATAGGTACCTACCGGCTACCCCTACTCATTTCATAGTCGACCTTCAGAGGTGCGTCATAGAAACTATGGATACTTTGTTTACAGTTAAATCTACATACCTATATACAGGGTGTAACAAAAATATTGGTGGTCCGTTTAAGGGCTTACCTATTACGAGTAAGAAAAAGCAAAAGAATTTTTTTTTGACGCGGATTTTTTTTTGTTTGGGTCACGTCGTCACAGCTGGCTTCCCTCCACACATAACCAAAATGTTTTTTTGCGAGAATATTTTTTTCTTACTTTTTCATAATTAGAATACGATACCAATTATTCTGTTAAAAGGATCGTCAGTATTTTTGTTACACCTTGTACACAGGCGATCAATTCAATAGTACATCAATCAACTTTAAATACTGTTTGATCCCAATGAAACTTTTAATGAAGTTGGCAAACTAATTTTAATTGGAGGTCGCCCAGCTTAAGGACTCTACAGGGTTTAACAAAAATACTGGTGATCCGTATCGAATTGCGAGTCAGAAAAAGAAGTAGAAAAAATTTTGGACGCGAAAAAAAGTTGGTTTTGTACGGAGGGTTGGCCGGCTGCTACGACCAGTTCCATACAAAAAAATACACAGATCATTTTAAGGTCATATGTAAATAACAAAGTGTATAGGTATCCAGGTGCTATAAGTTCATTTTTGTATTCAAAACTCCAATAGCTCCAAAGCTACCATAGCTCCAAAACCTAATGATCTCTACTGTACTGTAACTATTGGTCTCAAACTTAAACTGACACCCTGCTTTGCACTCGTAGTTTGTCGTATCGCATCTTTCCTGAGCCCCGGAGTCTGACAACCTAACTAGGATCTAGGTGTAATAATCAATTACTTACACTTTATCATTCATGTTACGTGAAAATCTGTTAAGGTTCTACACTGAGAGAAAAAACAACCAGAATTCACGTTCGTTCAACCAAACTCTCATTTTAAAATAGCGCCTACAAGCTCTTTGGTTAAAACTACAAGTTCGATTTTGTTAAGTTTAATTAGTTCAGTCTACAAGTTACTTGTCATTTTAGTTTAAGTGTTATTTAAATTAACAACTCGATTATATAAAACCAACATGGCACATATTGTTTTAAACATATATTTGGCTGATTCAATCCTAATCTTTTAACAAGTTTAACCTTGTTGTTCGTACAAATTCGACTTGTATTATCAGTATTGGTGATCGATTCCGTTTACTAAAATACTTTAGTTTCAAACTGATAAACACGCAACAAGTCGAATTTGTTAGACTCACAAAGCAAATTTCTCTCAGTGTATATCTATATATGCAGCTACCATCAATTTAATAGCCCATTAGCAATCTCTGGGAAACCAATTAGAATGCGTGGTTAGTCGCTCGCATACTGATTGAATTCGAAGTAGGTAATCTCTTGGGACTTGAGAGTCGCCTGGACGCTCGCGTGAACGTCCCCATAGAAACGTAGTTCAGCTCTCATTT
Source organism: Pammene fasciana (assembly GCA_911728535.1). Taxonomy (NCBI): domain Eukaryota; kingdom Metazoa; phylum Arthropoda; class Insecta; order Lepidoptera; family Tortricidae; genus Pammene; species Pammene fasciana. The sequence goes on along the minus strand of OU452276.1, from coordinate 10,862,391 downwards.
TAAAACAACATTCTTTAGAACCACAAAATTTGGCATGGGCATTCTAATAGTACAGATCTAGGTCGTACATTCGTTTTCGTTGCAAAAAATTGTAATACAAATAAAATACAGCCAGTTACAGATTTACATACAAAACTTATTTTTGCTATATTTTCTTTGTATTACATTTTTTAGGAACTAAAACGAATGTCCGACCTAGATCTGTACTACTAGAATGCCCATGCCAAAATTCGTGGTTCTAAAGCATGTTGTTTTAAAATGAGAGCTGAACTACGTTTCTATGGGGACGTTCACGCGAGCGTCCTGGCGACTCTTAATTCATGTTGTTCGTACGTACAAGTACATAGCTACTTAGAAATGTGAAATGTGTATTGATTTTGGATTACTGAGGCCTTATTTCAGCACTTAAACTACAATTTTATTTAAATTTCATTAAAAAAAGAAAAGGTTCCAAATTAACAATAACTCTCTTAGGAGGACAATAAAGTGGCTACTTAGGTTTCGAAAGTAACATAATTTGCAACAAGCAGTTAATTATATTTATTAGTTAAAAATACCGTAATTAAATAAGTAATAAAGTTTTATAAATAGCAGTTCTTAAACTTGGTCCTCGAAAAGTTTTTTTTTAACGAAAGTGGCAGGTATTAAATAACTAACAAATATCATACCAACGTAAATATCTTAATGAAAAATTGGTTCCGAAAATGTTTGTTACATTATTGACCTTTTGTATCCGTTCTAAACCGATTAATCTCTTGGACACATCCTATGAAATCTGAAGGATATTTCAAAATTTTTGTGGTGATCGGTAATTGTTAAATTAAATATGGCACCCACAGCTCTCACCCTACAACTAATTTTGAAACACCATACACAACTCCAACGACTAAGGTGTTAACTTCGGTTCGAAACAAACCATTATCGAAGCCATTCATTCATCATGAAATTCACAGCAATTACAAATAAACAAAAAACAAGCTGCCCGCCTATAATTGAAGTAAGTTAAGTGACTAAGTATCGATTGCCCTGGATACTGCACAAGTGCACAATGACCTGAAAACGAAGTAACTAACCAAGGTGAATGTACTTTATAATTAAAATATCGGTCAGCACCCATTTCCCATTAAAAAAAAACTGAAATAGTATTGTTATACTCACCCGAATATTTATCATACAAGTTGTGTTATGAGTAAAAGAACCGTGTTGTTGTTTCGGTGACAAACATTTTCTGTTTGGTATGCAAGTGTGTTTAGGTTAAGTATATAATAGTCGACGTCAAAAATATGTTTACTCTTATGCTCATTTATCTTTTGAAAAATGTGAAAAATAGGTACTTGTCTCTATCTATCTTTCGACGTCGGTGCTGTCTATAGACTTTGTGACGTGAAGTAATTATGTTTAGATAGACGTAGAATCTCGTGCAAGAAGATTAAGAAGTAATTACACAATGCGGAATAATAATAGTATTTATTTTTTATACTCGGCGACTGTAATACTTGAATTGAGATTGTGTTAGAGGAACTACTAGCGCATACTTTTCGATAGAGCTTTTATGGTCGCATATTGTATCATCCACAACAATGACAGAAAGGATTTCCATACAATATTGTGACACTGTTGCCGGGCGCCGCCCTGCGCGCCCCGTGTTTCGGGCGATCCACCGGGAGATAGACCTTCTCAATTACAATTATATAGAAGCAGCAGGTTGTGTACGGTACGTACGACTTCGCCTCATTTTGTAACTTCGAATCTTATGAACTCTTATTATTTAACTCTTGCACAAAATACTATGGGAACACATATCCTATGACTTTGCATAACTCACTTGAGGCGCGTTAGACGAATTTTTTCTAGGACCATCCAAAATCCATGTAAAGTCTACCTATTCTGAGATACATCCACATCAATCAGCATTTACCGAGTCACACGGAGAGAGAACATCATGATTAGTGACTGTTTTCGTACCTGACAACTAGATGGTACGGTCATGGGTACAAACTAATCATTAGGTCGAAAAATTCAAGTAATTATAAATCCTGAATGAACTCATATACTTACATATAAAAAGATGCATCAATCTAAGAGATATAGTCATAGGTACTTTTCGGTGTTGAAAACTCAATGCGCAACGGCTTAACGTAATTTAGTACATTTCCGAGATGAAGCGATAAAAGATAACAAAATGCAGACATAATGTGTCACGCGTCTATCCTTAGGGGAGTGTCTTATCTTATCAGTTATTAATTTAGATAAATTACTGATTCAGAATTTTCCATACAATGCGGGAGATAACTTGCAATACCTTAGTAGCTAGTGGGCACTGGGCACGTGGCTCATTCGATAGTGCTCATCGAGAAGTGCCAAAAAATTTTTTGCAGTGTTTCAATAATTTTTAATAAGGTCAAATCATGAAGTTGCCGGTTTTGGCAATGCTACCTCTTATTCTTGGCACTTATTGATGGACACTCGTAGGGTGGTCCACGAATGTTTGGAGAAAAATAACATTATAAATCTTACCTCCACAGGGCTCCTTTTATTCTATTATGAAAATATAATGTATGTTCTAAAATTGAGCTCATTTGGTAACAATTTAGCGGTCGCTCAGACGGTCGCTAAATATTTAATTTCATATAAATTTAAAAATCAAACTGACTTAAAATGAAAATTTGTAGCGGTATATTATTTATTCGGTTACATTAAGTTGATATAGTGTATAAAAACTGTAAATTTTTACTCCGAACAGAAATTATGAATTAGTACATTTCGTTTCATACATTTTTGTACCGTCAAGTCTGGCAGCTTTGCCAAGGGTTACTGACTTTGCCACCAGCAGAGTGCATAAGGTAATCCTTTCATACCACCAACAACGTATATTTTTTAGTGTTTTGCCTACTTTTAGTAGAAAATATGGTTATCAATTGGCAAAATTATTATGAATGAGACAACACCACGGCAACCATTTTCTTACCATTTCAGTTCCAAATTCGTCACTCACATAATCATAAAAGTTAGTGCTCAAGAACTTTAAAAAGTTTAGAGTATAAACAACGCATCCAGGTACGTAAATTTTAGATATTATGTTATTTAAATGGTAAGGAATGAATTGATTACCTTATAAATGCCGTAGTGTTTGAATTGAGTCCGATAATTGTTTTGGCAAAGTCACCAGACCACGCCGACTAATATGGGGGGGCAGCTTTGCCATGTTTTGTAGCGGCCTAGGGTTGGTACACAAGCAAAAAATTTAAATTACATTTTTCATAAGATAGATACTTTTTAGGGTTCCGTAGCCAAATGGCAAAAAACGGAACCCTTATAGATTCGTCATGTCCGTCTGTCTGTCTGTCCGTCCGTATGTCACAGCTATTTTACTCGGAAACTATAACACGTATCATTATCAATTTTTTACATAAAGTGTATTGTGTGTGCAGCTTCTTAGTTTTGTACAGAAATTGCAAAAAAAAATATTTTAGGGGGGCACTCCATATGTGTAAGTAATTGTCAAAAATTTTTTTTTGCCAAATATCAACATGATGCACATCAAACGATAGGTCTCTAAAAATAACAATGTTCAAATAACCGAGGTTTCTTTGAACATTTTTTGATTAAGTGGATATTTTCAGAAATAATCGCTCCGAAAGTCATAAAAATTGTGTCCCCCCCCCCCCCTGTAACTTTTGAACCGTAAATCTAAATATTATGAAAAAAAACAAGAAGATACACCTTTTAATATTCTTTCAACCAAAAATATTTTGAGCATTACCGGTATAGGCGTTTTTGAGTTATCTCCAAAAAACTACGAACTTAGGCAGATACGATCTTGCGATAATAATTTATTCGATATGGTCTAAGAGCTGGCCACGTCCGATGTGACACAATAATGAGAGTTTTGTAACCAGTCCAATCAGATTGTATGTTAAAGAGTTTTCTATGTTTCGTTTTTGATAATATTTTAATTAAGGTGTCTTTTATGTTTTTCCTTTGCTTTTTTTAATATTTTTTCATTTGTGTCAACCCTGACCACTTCACCTGACATTCACTGACTTTCTATGAAATTTTCTTAAATGGGTGATCGACTTTGCCACTTTTGCTGTATTTCTTTATGGAATAATATATCATTAAGGATCAAATTCCAAAATATTGTATCCTAAATACTGAATATTCTTTACTAATATTGTAAATACAACTAAATTACTATACAACGTAAAAATGCAGTTGGCAAAGTTGCCACACGGTATAGGTAACTTTGCCAGTTTTCTTTTTACTCGTAAAACCTTATTATCCGTCATTTAATTTATAAACCATCTTATGTATGCACTCGTTGATAAATATATTATGTGTCGCGTCATTCATACTTCAGTGGTTTCATATGAATTCTGGTTAAAAATGTACTATGACTTTTCAACACCTGTGAAAAGTGGCAAAGTTGCCAGACTTGACGGTACTGCAGAATTGCTTACTTTTGATCGACCTCGAAATGATGTTTGATTGTTCTCAAATTCGGTGTAAATACTTTTTTATTTTTATGGAACTAAAAAAAACCACGTGGAAACAAATAAATCTAAAAAAATTTTTTGGCCCACCCTTAAACAGTGTCTTATATATCGCATAAAACTGTATTAAAATCATCCCGTGAACTTATTTGCACGTCTTAGTTGCATTTATCGATTTTCATAAAAACTTGGCTGAATAACAAAAGCTCCAGGTTTAAGGTCGGTTACCGTTTTTTGTTATTAACAGATGATTAGTACTTTCGAATGGCACAAGGTTCAATTTGCTACTCGATGAGGTACCTACATTTTGTACTTAATGATGTTTTTGCTGACTTTACAAAATGCTCCAAGTTTAGCTCAGGCTATCAAGCTATATACATAAGCCGAATTCTGCTACTCGATGGTAGGATTGCCAACTACGTACTCTTGATCTAACACCTGATGAGACACACGGCTCATAGTGTCATATTGCAAATGTTAAATTATAACATTTATAACCATTGTATATCTATACGTATAATATTTTTTTCATATCCATGTATATAAAGATTACGCAGTACGCGCAGTAGGGATCAACAAATTTACATGCACTATATACTTAAATACGCTGTAAAATATTTTATTCAATTTAGTCATTTTTCGTTACAATGTATGTATGCTTAAAACGCTACCCTGGGGCACATTGATACAAAGGTGAATGGGGCACATTGTTACAGTATTGACTGTATCAAATGGTATGATATACATATATATTGGTATACATTACAATCTTTCCCCAGATCTTTCGGTTATAGTGCTTTAATGTTATAAGTGTTAAAACGCAATAACCATTTTTATAATTCGATAAGTACACAAGATTAAGTAATGCACTGTCATAAATCAGTCAGCAATATTCCAAGTTATATCATTTTATTTTAGATAGGTGGTTTTACGAGCATGATAAGGTTATCCCGCATTCATATTTATGGAGCAGCCGTCTGAAGTCTCAGGCATTGACTATTTATAGTCTGAGTGTTAGCAATTTAAAAAGATTATACTATCTAGAGTCTAAGTTTTAAATATAATAAACCAACTTGACTTGTGAAAGAACATGAAAGAAAACTCTCAGTCAGCGGCTCGGTCGATAAAGATACTTCTTATTGAAAGAAATAATTTAAATATAACATTGCGAATGTCATATATATATTATCGATCGTCACTGTACTGACATACTGAAAGGAATAATATTTTTTTGTGGATGAGCCATTGGTACTCAGTATCGATCCGGCGCAGACGCATAACTCCGAGGAACATTCTCGAACACTCGATTTCAGTATGACCAGACTAGTCTGGCGTGTGGTAATATTCCACTATGTCATTTTGGATCCTCTACACATGTGTGAGTGCGTGTACGCTACACACATCGGCAAAGCACACGCACGTTAACCTGACTTTGTAGCGGTTTGACGTATTATTTGAACCACTGTCTATTTTAGGTTCTTAGCCAAGATAAAAATAGCGCATTACAACGTGCAAAAATAACATACTGCATTCATGCCAGTCCCAGTTAGCGTTTGATCTAACGTTATTCGATCGGTACTAAAAAGTTGTGAAATATTCCTATAAAAAATATCTGTTGCCGCTGTAGGAATAATATCGGCTTCAATAATACGTTTTAAAATCACAATGGGTCAATTTTAAATTTAACTTGTTTACATGGATGGTATTAATTCTCATATAGTCAACTACAAAGATATGTATCCACTTTTGGACCTTATTACAACAATTCTGGCGACTGATGTAATCACGCGCAAGCGTTCCATGACGCGCAGCGTGACGAATATAAGCTCTGCATACGTGACGCACGGAGGCGCGGCCCGCCGGAGCTTTCGGGAATCACGCGCCCGTCCCACAACCCACAACAATATATCAAGTAAAAAAACTTACTGGAATTTCAATCTTAATACAGTGCCATAGTGTGTATAATTAATAGTTCAACGCTTATGTTTACCATAGCGCACGTGACGTGATGCACGCGCTTTGCCGTTGGTGCAGTCTAGAAAGTACTACCCGAAATATTGTAATCGCTTTAAAAAAACGAGGGCATATTACAATGGCCAAAATGCATGCTTCTAAATCCGTTTTATTATGATACGATCGCATATTGTGCAGTTCAATACAGTCCGTTTTGGCATGTAGAGCATTTAATTTAGTATACGTTGCTGGTTTTGACGTCAGTGACAGTGAGAATTGCGTTAGGTGCAGTTTATATTTTAAAACATCAATTAGTGTGTACCTACAAAATTTTACATTCTTAATGGAATAAATGCATTTATTAGTGTTTGTATTTTACATGTTTCCTTACTAAAGAGGAAGGAAACGTTGTCGGCCATATTGCTGTTACCAACTAAACTAATACGGTTTCATATCTTTTGCTAACGGCGTAATTATATTGAATGGCTTCAAATACATATACTTAGGAATTTTTACGAACTCATAGGAATGCGAGTTTGTATTTTTTGCAGATTAGGTATCTAATCCCAAACACTGAAGTACTGCAAAATGAATCATTATGATAAAGCAAAATTTGGTCATATTATACAATCTATTCAAATTCCCTTCCCCGTTTTTAACACAATTAATACCGGATTGGTATTAATTGTGTTAAATATACTAATATATTTAGATTGGGTAAGGTAAGTTGTTATTACCCCCAAAATTGTGTTGCTATACCAACCCCATTTATAAAATGAACGATTTTGGGCGGCCAATTCTTACAAGCATGCTTGTTAGTCACAATTGGTCTAAATGCCTTGATGGCGCACTTCAATCAAATCAGTTAAGCTTGGATCAACTCGACGTGCAAATCGCTTGCGCCGGCGCCGAGTGACGCAGCCGACCCGCCTACCTCGGCCACTATCAGGAAGTATATAATGGTCGGACAACCACACCCTTTGTTACGTAGGTTATGACGTGACACACCCTTTTTATAAGTTATTAGGACAACAATGCAAAACAATAATGAAGTACAGTTAGTAGCAAAGGTAGCTAAGCGGGTAGGGTGTTCAAAATGAGCTGGATACGACTCTATTGTTAAGAGAATAAGAGCGTGTGTAGGTCATTTTGAACACCCTACCAGCTTAGCTACTTTTGCTGCTATATAGGATGATTAAATGAATAACTATAGGATGATTAAATGAATAACTGCTATATGTACTTTCAAGTCGAAATGGAATGGGAAGACGCGATAGTTTGTATTGTATTGGGTATTATTACATTAAGTAGGATACTTACTTAAAACTTATAAATTTAGTTATTTTGACTATAAATTTGCAAAATAATAATAATTTAACAACCAAAAAAGTTTTACTTAGCTCATATGTCAATCAATAATATATTTTCAATGTTTATATTGTATTATCCCAATCACAAGTTGTGATCCACAACTAATAAGGATAAATCCACACTGAAACAATGTTAAGTACCTACCTACATCATTATTGTTACACTTGTTTTCTATAAGTCCTATAACTAACATGAAACAACTTAACCTAAACATTTTTCAAACATCGAGGCACAGGATTATGAATATTTTAAAAGATAACCGGCTAAGTGCGATTCGTACTCGCACACCAATGGTTCTGTAAATTTCTTAATTTTAACAATCGCTGAACATTGCTGTTATGTAACAAAAAGAAAAATTGATTGTAGGGGCAAACTTTGACTTTGCTATCACTGTTGTCTTCATACATTACGATTGTTTTACCAACTGCAAATAAGTTTGTAAACCATTTTTTTAAATGTTAAAACAAATTAACGATTTTCGGACATTTTCCTTTACTCTTATGCTGTAAGACCCCCCTTCTTGCCAAATTTGATGATTGCATGGGAAGTAGTATAGGTTTTGATTCTCCTGTGTTAGAAAATAAGAATGAATGTAATAAAATGACCGCATTTCGCGGTGACTTGGAAGCTGTTAATCTTAATTTCATACCTTTACGCGTTCCTATGAAAACGGTATTGAAAGACAAACAGACGGACAACAAAGTGATATTTCTTTTTGAGATACGGAACCCTAAAATGTGGACTTTGTCAGACCAAATCAATTATTGATGGTTAACATCAACGCAATTGGCTAGCAGTAATTAACAACTAACAACTTAAATTTGTGTTTCATGTCTATTAGTCATTTTTCCCTGTACAAAATAGCTTGAGCCGTGGGTTCATGGCTATCCGTAATTTCCACTGTCAAAAATCCACTGCAAGGTCATTTTCCGATGTTTTCAAATTCATGAATCATAATGATCGATGTGAGTAGGCGAGAATAAAATTAGAAATCATGTACTTGCTGGTTATTCTAATTTTAGATTTTGCAATCGTTGCGTATCTTATCGAATTCCGCTTGCCGGCATAAAACTTATCAGGCATTAGTTCCCCGTGAATATCCTGGTGTTAAAGGTCGTATTTACATATATTTAGTTATATTTTTCTTGTACTATGGCGAAGTAGACGCAGCATAATAACTAGGTTGTCTACAACTCAAATTTTTCACAGTCTATGCTAACATTTGAGCTCTAATTCAGGTGCAAACTGTTGATAAAATTATGGTGTGTGTGTACTCACACACGGGCAGGAAACTCATACACAGACATGTGTGGCTACACGCGGAGACGCCGGGCGCGGGCGCGGGCGCGGGAGGGGGCGGCGACCAACCTTCTATATAAAACACTGCGCTGCCATCTGCAAGTTTCAATAGATAACTTGAGCTCCGTACGAAAAGGTACGCGCTACCAACATTTTAGCTGGTTGAACTTAAAAGTTGAATGTTGTGCACCCTTGCAGGAACGTGGCGCTGGATACAAACTTTTCAATGAAAACGTGATAATTCCGTGGACTTTTATTTACAAAAAATACGTATACGAACTCTGTGATAAAACTGTGTTGAAACAGCTTTAAATTTCGGCTAGTAAAGTATAATAGGGACCAAGTTTCTCCACACTACATGATGTGTGTGGTTTACCGGTGATTTTTGCGAACCTGGATCTGAAGAAAGAACTGAAGAAGAAAATAAAATATATTACGATTCGAAGTGTATATTTTTATAGACATTATCACTTCGACGTCCCCTGACACCGTGTTCAGTGCTTTTTAGAACTTTTAACAAGACTGTTTCCAAGTGTTTTGAACGTGAAGACGACATCAAGATGAGTTTCAATAAGAACAATCCGAACCCCATGGGGAAGATCATGGGCTACCTCAAACAGCTGTCCACCGAAATGGTAAGTTTTCTAATAAATAGTAAAGAGCGAAGTCAGTTTTGCATACAGTTACTTTCCGCTGACACAAATTCTTATATGGACTAGGTATTCGTGCATACTAAATAAGTAATTAACATAGTCGTTGTCAAATGTCACCGTTTGATATTAAACGCCGTTCGAGACGTACAATATGGCTGGGGAATGTTGGTAAACTGAGTAGTGAGTTTCGTTTGCACGCTTCGCGAAGTTTCTATGGGGAGCCGCGAAGCCGGTACAGAAAGCTCTCTCCGCTATGCGCAGCTAGATGAAGACGATCGATGACATGCCGGTTGCTAAACAACGCAAAACCATACCCATGTAATTTTAAAATATGGTGAAATAAAATTTTTGTAGAGATGCAATTCCTGAATAAATTTGATAGCTGTGACATCGTGAATGTTGTAGATTTGGCTGCAACAACTCAGTTGTCATGTCGGGAACCGCTAACAAAACAATTAAATTTTGTAAATAAACATTAAGTACCTATACTGATAAGGTTGGCATGACAAATCTGATGCACACGCCGCGGTTTGCGGCAACCTAACTGAACCAAGCAGACGGCCTTGCAAGGTCGGCGCCTCGCTCGCGGCTAACGCTCGGCTTTACTTTCCATTACCGCTACCTCTAAACACCACCCCACCCCACCAATAAAAAAATGCAAAAGGATGTTCTGTACTTTACAACTCTTAAAATATAAATCAAAATGGACCAAGCATGAAGATAATCAAAATAAAATTTATATCTTGTTCTACACAGCTTTGTTTTTTTTCAGCTAGGGTTCACTATAACTACTACTGCATAGGTATATTTCTAGTTAATCTAGATGAAATTTGGATGTGATTTCGCGATACTTTCGATTCATCTAAAAATTCAACAAATCTGATCAAGCTAGTTTTAACATCTAACATCAGTTAAATTGCAATCTAAATAAATGGAAAGGGAAAGTTTACAATAACGTAGTATTTGTTCAGCTTTTTACCGTATGTCTGACTTATTGTGTTTAAATTATTGCATAATGTAGCTAGCTACATACGTATGTTGTGTGCTTTTAATTAAAAGACTCTACAATTATGTGACATTATAAAATTATAATGCGTCGTATCTGAAGACGAATGAACTTTACTTGACTGTAAATAATCATTAACCAAATTTATTTTCAATAATAATTTCACATTTCTCTAACATTTGAAATAATAATGGTCACAAGTAGCGACACCTGTAGAGATTGTTTGTAATACATCTACAGTTAGTGTAGAGTCGTTTTCGTCGCAATGTCTGCGCGGTTCCCACATTCTACCATAGATGGCACTGCACTGCAGTTACTGCAGTACTGTAAAGTTACTAAAGTACTGTACTTTATGTACTACAAATTCATGTCTAGAGTCAGCTGAGTTTAGATATGAAAAATATAAACATACTCAAGAAACAAGAGAAACATAAACTTGTAAAAAATGTAAACTTCAAGTTTAGTTTTGCGAATATTAGTTTATTCTCTATTTAGCAGGAAAAAAATAGCTTATCGAGTGTTCTTTTTCTTTTAGAACCTAACCTTCAATTCAACATTTTGTATTAAGTTTAAATCCTTTAAATTTCAAGCGTGACTATAAATTAAAAAAACCGGCTAAGTACGAGTCGGGTCGCGACCCGAGGGTTCCGTACATCACACAATTTTAGCAATGTTTTTTTCTTAAATCCGACTCACGTTCAACTCGCTCCTTATTGTTTTTCCTGTATTTAATCTATAGGTAAAGAATTTCTTTTTTTTAAATTTTTGTCCCTGCAGTTTCTGAGACAATTTTTATGAAAAAAGTCGAGAATAGTACACAGTTTTATTTAGCATTGCATTGTTAAATATTTATTTATTTGTTTGGGACCAATCTGTAGTCCACCAATTCGATATTTATCCCCTTCCTGTTAATATGTTGACATATTTGCTGATATTGATATTTTGTATACAATACATCTTTAGTTCTGATGACAATACAATAGGGATGTGTGACGAGATGACACATGCTGAATTACGTAACAAAAGTTTGTTAAATGGATACAAAATTAGCAAATATCATTAAAAATATTGTAATGATTCAATCAAAGATAATAGGCCTCAACATTCCAAAAGTTTACGATTTTTTGATAAGAGTTTCTCACATTTTACTGTAAAATAAATTATTTAACAACTACCATACATAAATAACGCAATATTTCACGGTTAAAATCGCAAATTCATTATTCTCCCATACTTTAAAAGGCGAAGATTCGATATTTGGTTCAATATTTCTAATTTCATAAGTACCTTATTTGTTTTAATATGGGACACGCGTATCAGATGAAAGGGCTTGACAAGTACCCAGAACACACAGGACAGCGCATGACGGATCATAATTATGTAGAGTACCTATAGACAGTTTTTAGCAATTTAAAGACTTGATAATAATAGAAGTGGTTTAACAGTCCATTATCTACCTACATAATTATTATCTTTATTTTGTCAAACCTATTAATTTATTTCTAGGATAATTTAGAAACTATTAATTTTAAATTAAAATATAATTATATTTTATTCCATTACCTGCATGGTATGGGTTAAAAAAATATTTTTTGGGTCCCCTATGTTGAAACTTCATTTAAATACGTTACCTATACCAGCCTATACCTACTCGCCCGCCTTTGGGTGTTCGACTTATCATTAGGTAGAAAAAGAAATCAGCTCCATTGGTCCACTAATTTCGGATCAAATTGGCTAATATGTGACAGACGGGCGGTCAGACAGGCAGATAGAGTCGCATAATAAGGGTTCCTTTTTTACTATTATGGTACCCTAAATTTAACCCTAAAAACTGGATTCGCAATAAAAACAATTCATTGCATCACACCATTTACAGTATTCACACCACATTAAACTTCAGTACGCAGACTAACTATATACACATAATATGTATGTAATAGTGATTGATACCTGCTATAATTTCAATATATCCCCTCTCAATATTGGCCCAAGGTAACAAAGGCTTGGCTTAATATATTGGCTGGGTGAAGGCTGAAGAAGCGCTGCATTTTGGAGTCAAGTTCTTGAGCACTATTGTAACAAGACCTCTAGTTTCCTAGTCCAGAGAGCCTTATATAATACTGGTTTATCCCAACCCGGCCGTGTTTTAATAGCTATTGAATGACTCCATTGCGTCCGGTATTGAAACAACCGAAGAGTACACAGTACGTGCAGTGGTCGTAAACCCACCCTAAAGAGTTCGACGTAACCTTGACAAGTGACAAGTTCAGGGCTCCATTGATTCTGCCATTGCTTTTAGAACTTCCATACTGGATACGGCATTTTTTCATTTATTTAGTATAACATTTTTACAACGTTATTATTTATACTACACGTATGTCTAACGGAACTCTATTATATAACGGCTGCTTAACCTACTTAACTTCAGTATACATATTATAGACATAGTTATACGATCATGTAAAATATTTACATATCATGTATAAACATAAGATAAATAGGTATGTAATTAAGATATCGATGTTTTGGGGACGTTTGAGCGCATTCTCGGAATACAAAGATGAAGAAACAAAGGAAATCGTAGTTATTTACCTCTTATTACTACTAGTATTAGATATAACATAATGTTAATTCGAATGCATAATCTGAATGCAAAATTCAATAAAATTCGAGTTTTGAAACAGCGATTTTTAAAGAATATATGTTTTAGTTGCTGAATCGATCATCAGATTGTGAAAAATTTAATACAACCCTGTATAAAATATTGTTCAGATTATATAAAAAGCTTTTTTGATAAAACACCAGATGACCTATTAAGGCTCCTAAATATGGTATTGATGATAAGCTCTTGAAATTTTAAAATTATAGCGATAATAATTCAACCATTTGTTTGAATATAAAATAATCTGCCACGTGATCCAGCATTTCATCTTGACCCACATAACCATCAGTGGCTCAGTAACATAGTATCTAACGTCACAGTATCAATTTAAATATTTAAGTATACTCTTTACTTTTCCGTTAATTAAGATAAAATTAAATACGTACCCCAATAATTTGGGAAGAGGCCAAAATGTAAGTAAATCATAAACTAACTTTTCTCAGAGTTATTGTGTTTAGAAGAGGTTTAGGACAGGGCTTGTCATTATGACAAATCCGTGCTGTAAATTGTAAATATTTAGCAAAATGAAATATACCAAAATTGATTTGAAGTGGCTTAAAAATTACAACACGTTTCTTTATGAACTTGAGGTAATAACGAAATCAGACATAAAACCAAAATCAACGGTCGAATAGAAATAATAGAATTTCAATAGATGATAGGACGAATACATGACGACTAATGGAGTTTGCAATTTGCGCTGCAGGTAGGAATAACTATAAATACAATAGTTAGTATGTAAACATCATTACTGTAACAGTACGGTGATTATTCGATAACGTCAATAACATAAAATAATAGGCGCGGTGTGGGTGGTCATCATAGGTCACGTCTTCCTAACAAGGCTTCAGTCTGTGCCTATACCATGCGCGGCGCTGTCTTGTGCAGGACTCCCGGGTCAAGACGGGTTACCCTTATCACTAGCCGATCATGCTGTGGCCATATGACAAGTTCAATGAGCAACGTGTTTTCCCGATTTGACCCCCGACTCCCTTAGTTCACAATATGTTCTTATCATCTTGGACTTACGCAAATTAGATAGCGGATGTTAATAAATGGGGTGCGTTTGCGGACAAACAATTCAGTCTAGAATCTCACGCTGACCGTTTGACCAGTTAAGTTAGTGTACGTATCAAACGGCAGACAAAGACAACTTAAATTCTTTGTTATCAGTTCGTATTCGTGATTAAGGTTAATTTTATTAACGAATATGTTTTATTATAGGGTGGAAGCGAGCAGGCCCGTCGCGGGCAAAGTGACGAGGAGCGATTGTACAGACAACGGGGGCCCAAATACGCCAGGGTTCCTTCTAGAGCGACCCTTTCCGCGTCGACCACATGCACCTCCCTCGCCACCTCGTGCGGCTCGCAAGGAACACTCGCGCCTAACTACGCGGCCATCCCTGAACACGTTTCTACAGAAAGCAGCAGCGAAGACGAGGACTCCTTCGATAAGACCCGCAGACATTTCCAGCAGCTTCGCCAGATCAGTCTCGGGAACGAGTTCAAGTACAAGATGGAGATGGAAATCAAGAATGAAGGGAGGAAGGATGAGAACCTGCGCAACTCCGTGCCGTTTGTAAAACAGCTGAGCCTGGACAGTAATAAAGCGAAAAATGACTTCACCATCAATGGTGATGGCCCTACTTACTCCCCGACCACTCAGCGCATATACCTGTGGACACAGGTACGTAAATAACACTTTTGTACTTTCTATAACCAATATTTACGATAGTTCAGAACTTTCCGTTTTGGCTAGGCTATATATTTCCAGATAAGGTTTTCAGTCAGTAACGTAGGTAATAGAGTTATATCGATTATTCAAGAATTAAAACGTTAAACAGTGTGTATTATATACGAGTATTGTGGGAATATATGCAAGTTTTTGTAGTATTTTTTTTTATACAATACCTATATGTGTAAAGATAAAACGAATATTAAGGCAACATAAAGGGAAACGTTTTAAAATCGGCATATTTTTAGCTTCCCGTAAAACCGACTTAGTTTGTATACAAACAAGCATAAAAGCTACCTGCGTAGGTTCCCGTGTACTCAAGTGCGAGCATAAGAAGTCCGGCTCGCTCCTAGAATTTCAGAAAGTAAATGGAATTAGCAGAGCGAAAACGTGTAGCGGTACTTTTTTAGTTTTATAAAGATTTTATTTCTAGTTATCAGAAAATGTCCCAAATAAATCCATTACAGGTGCGACTTAAACAAAGTTTTATGAGGAAACGTGAACATGTGGTTAAATCTGAGGTTTTTATTGTTGCAGTTGGTGGCCGCATTTGCTGTGTCTATGGGCTCTCTGATCGTCGGTTTCTCATCGGGCTACACTTCTCCGGCTTTCAACTCTATGAATCAGACGTTGTCCATCGACGAGACTCAGGTTAGTACCGGCACGTTAAATTTTAGCTAAGCAATACCTAAACAAAGTTATTATAATAGTTTTGAAACTACTTTGCATCATGCAGAAACGGGTACTAATGGTACTATACGAAAGATAAACTTACTTATATATGCGTTTTCAACAGTAATACCTACTTACATAAGTAGAAAAAAATTACAAATAGATCTATCTACATTGTATACGTAATGAATGTGTAATAACAATAAGTTAGTAGGTTATCAATATTTATACTAATTTTTTTTTTTTGTTTTTTACAGAAAAGCTGGATAGGCGGCCTCATGCCTCTAGCTGCCCTGGTTGGCGGCCTTGCCGGCGGTCCTATGATCGAAATGCTTGGCAGAAGATTGACTATAATGGGAACCGCCATACCGTTCTTCCTTGGCTGGATGCTCATCGCGAACGCGTTTAATGTGCCCATGGTGTTTGCCGGGAGAGTTCTATGCGGCATATGCGTCGGCGTTGCCTCCCTAGCCTTTCCCGTCTACCTCGGAGAAACCATCCAACCTGAAGTAAGAGGTGCCCTCGGATTACTCCCAACTGCTTTTGGTAACACGGGAATTCTGCTCGCATACCTCGCTGGAGCATATTTGACTTGGTCCCAGTTGGCGTTCCTTGGCGCTGCGCTTCCAGTTCCATTCTTTTTACTAATGTTTTTGACACCGGAAACTCCTCGCTGGTACATCACCAAAGGACGACCAGAGGAAGCGCACAAAGCTCTCCAGTGGTTAAGAGGAAAGAATGTGAATATTGACAAGGAAATGAGAGACTTGACACGGACGCAAGTGGAATCCGATCGGTCTGGTGGCAGTGGCTTGAGCTTACTCTTCACCAAGAAATATTTGCCAGCAGTTTGCATCTCTTTGGGATTGATGCTGTTCCA
This sequence comes from Pammene fasciana, assembly GCA_911728535.1. Lineage (NCBI taxonomy): Eukaryota > Metazoa > Arthropoda > Insecta > Lepidoptera > Tortricidae > Pammene > Pammene fasciana. The sequence goes on along the minus strand of OU452276.1, from coordinate 10,845,668 downwards.
ACAATTCAGTGGCATAAACGCCGTGGTATTCTACGCCTCAGACATCTTCAAGAAATCTGGCAGTACCATAGATGAAAGCTTGGCGACTATTATAATTGGCATTGTAAATTTCATTTCCACTTTCATCGCGACAGCTATTATTGACAGACTGGGAAGGAAAATATTATTGTATATCTCATCAGTGTCTATGATTATCACTTTGGTCGCTCTGGGAGGTTATTTCTACGTGTTGGAATCCGGATCCGACGTGACCTCGATAGGATGGCTGCCTCTCACGAGTCTCGTCATATACGTGCTCGGATTTTCAGTTGGCTTCGGACCTATCCCATGGCTGATGTTAGGAGAGATCTTGCCATCGAAGATCCGCGGGATGGCTGCCTCAACAGCGACTTCATTCAACTGGACCTGCACGTTCATTGTCACGACGTCATTTAAAAGTATCGACGCAGCCATCAAGATGTCGGGCACAGTGTGGCTGTTTGCTGTCATTTGTGTAGCTGGCTTATTCTTTGTGATATTTTTCGTCCCCGAGACACAGGGCAAGAGTTTAGAGGAGATTGAGAAGAAGTTGACTGGGGGTTCGCGGAAAGTGCGAAGCGCCAGTGCCAGTAAACACATGCAAAATGGTTGTTAATGCAAGAGATTAGGTAGGTAGTATTTATTTGATGTGAATATAAATACATTCCATAGTGCGGGAGGCACGAAGGCTGTGTGGCACGTCCACAAGAGTTGCAATAGGTCACGCCGGGCAACGCTCGGCGTGTTTATTGAAGAGACTGATTTGGATTGTAGCCATTAATCTCATTTACTTAATCTAAGCTTAATCAAATTGATGTGTAAATTGTCCATAATAGTTCCTTTAGGATAAGTATTGTATTGTGATCTGTGAACTTAGACCTTTATATTGATCATGACAAAACATATATTTTTAGATACTTGACCAAATGTTTATTTGTAAGTAATTCGTTAAATTAATTGACTATATTTAAAATATTTGGAATTCGTCACTTTTTTAGATCATTATAGGTAGTCAAATGCCTTCGTATATTATGGAGACATTGTTTTATTTATATCGTTATTTTTTTTATTTAATAAAATGCATTTTAAGAGTTTAATAATTAGTTTCATTTTATTTTTAACCACCAATAAAACATTAATTAAAAGCCGGTGGGTAGGTAATAGATATGCAATGGTAGGTAGAGACAAAGAGAATGTACAATATGTACAGAGGAACGCAGGCTAAGAACTTCTTCTATCTATATAGTATAGTTATCAAACTTGGAGCCCCAAAAAGTGGACTGTGCAGACTGTGCTCCTCTATTATATACATTATCTTTGGTACAGATTAATACAATGTAACAAACAAGATCATTGGAAATCAGTTCTAAAACTCATAACATAATGATGTTGTCAGGCGCGGTCCCAGGGGGGGGGGTTACAGGGGACATGACCCCCCCCCCCCAAAATCATACGTGTCGAATTGAAAAAAGACCCACTCAAAAATTTTAAAATTTTTTTTTGCTTTAGTGACCCTCCCAAAATATCAGGCTGCGACCGCGCCTGGAAGTTGTACAGATTGAACATTGTATCCTAGTATAAATCCCGGCTGCCAAATGGCACTATTTGATTTAGACTGTCACATATATCTGGAGCTTTATATTTTTGAATATACAAACAAATAATCTTAAAATCATACTCAGGTTAATCAACCAGAATTGGATGAATAATTTTTTTTAAATAAATAATTAACCTTAAAAGACATATGAACTAACAAACCTATTGAGTAGTTAAAATTTTTAGTTCAGTTTCTTAATACAGAATATAACAATCTAGAACACCCATTCTTTATGAACTTGGTTTTAGGTACAGTCACCATCAGATATATTGGAGCAGCCAAGGTGTTCAGAAATATCTGAACAACGCCTCTATTATAAAGGCGATAAAGTGCATGTTCAGTTATTTTTGAGTACCTTGGCGGCTCCGATATATTTGATGGCGACTGTACAACTTCAGTTTTGCCACACTAGAGAACATCCTCAGTTTATTTATTATGTAATACTAAACAGAGAATGCAATCAAGAGTGGCACAATCAGCACCTAGGAACTACAACTGAGATGGTGGTTCCTCAACACATGCAAAAATGCCCCTAGACAACGATTTTGTGACTGTCTTTGAGAGGGCTCTTTGTAAGTTTGCTGAAATCTGCAAACTTACAGGCCTAGAGGGTAAGTGTGGGCACTCTGTGCAAAGATATTTAAACTTAGTCATTCTGGCTAAGTAACTTGGTAAGTATGTGTGCTTTTTTTTACATGATTATCAGTTTTACTTGAGTGTTTTGAGAGATACACATAGTTCTAAATTCAATTTACAATCTAGGTATTTATGTTATATACAGGGTGAATTTTAAGTCGTGAATCGAAATATGTTTTTGTAACTCTATAAAGAACTGACAATTTCGTCAAGTTGACAAGTTGCGGCGAAAAGTTGAAGAAATTCGAACTTTAAAACTCGTAAAAAAATATTAAGGTTCAAATTTGTTTGTCTCGAGTTATCAACTTCTTCCCGCCTTGTACGGATTTAATGCCCCGACTTTCACTAAAATCAAAGTAGATTTTCTATTTTTTTTTTATAATGTTTTTGTCAATTATTTTTCTTTAAATAGCGGTTTCATGCTATTACACTGAATTATTAAGATATTTAAATTAGTGAATTGAATTGACTCTTTGATTTGGAACTATCATTTGCATTTGCGTACATTTAGTAATTTATCCTAGCGAAAAATGAGGTTTACTTAATTTTATATCAAAAACATGTTAAACAGCCGTTTTAATGTTACAATATCACCTTTAAAAGAAAAATAAATGACGAAAACATTATTTAAAAAAATTGAAAATCTAGTTTGATTTTTGTGAAAGTCGGGGCATTAAATTGTCCGTTGTTTGTAGAGTTAGAAAAACATATTTCGATTCACGGCTTAAAATATTAGAATAAGTATTCTCTAGCAATAGACAGTAGAAATACACAATAAATCGGTGCTTAATCAAAGCAATAGTTTTGTTATCAAATATGATTGATACTTACACTCAAAAATTCGTTTATTCAAAGCGAAGCGTGTAGAGAGGTATTGAAATTTAAATAAGTCAGGTTTTGAAAATAATCCCTCGTCATCCTTAAACTGTTAAATCTTTGATGTCTTTTATAAATTACTGTTGTACTTACCCATAACTTGGACGCGGCAAATCGCGCAGGTATCACACTCCACGTCCCAACTCCACATAGCCACTGCGTTCCATTTCTTCAACGTGAACATTTTATCCGACTTCTGGCCATCGTTATCGCCTCGATCTAGACCGTCACAATCTTCTCCAGACATGTTCGACATGCTTAAAACTCGTAAAAACTAAACAACGATTATAAAAGTTTATGGAAACCTGCGAAGATAGCGAAATGTATTGTTGACCAGCTGTTTTTGACAGCTGACGTAATGCTTGTGTTTATGAAGTTACCTATAATAGCGACAAGTTTAAGGCTCAAAACACACCTAGCGGAATGGAGGCAGTAATGTATGGAGGCCAAACACAAATTTAAGCTTCCATCGACAAAGCTCCATACATTAGTACCTCCATTCCGCTAGGTGTGTTTTGAGCCTTATGAGGGATTTTGTTTATCGCCTCGCTGTTCTTCATAGATCATTAACTGAGTAATAAATATTTATTTCTCTCCTATATTTATTGTGTGACTATTATATATATTTTTTATTTTGCAATGCAATTGATGCACTTAATTTTTTTAATAATCTAAGTATTTTACATAAAATCACATTAAACAACATACTTCATAAACACTTCTTATTAGCGTTGATCTGTATCAATAGATGGCACTGATATCAAAGCACGTTGCATACGTTGTAATGTCTCTATTAAGATAAAGATGGCGTTCATATCATATTACCATACTTAAATATATAGTAGACGGCCATAGCCTCAGAACTTTTTGAGGCTCCGAGTATTTAGCGCCATCTAGTTCAGAGCCACCTAAACAGAGCCAATATGTATGAGATAAAAACCTAAATAGTTTTAGTTCTTAAATAATCATTCAAAACCATACATTATTAAAGAAACCTAATAATCGTTTGCAAAACTTTACCCAATTATACCCTTTTCGGCATATTACGTCGATTTATATTTTTAACCGACTTCAAAAAAGGAGGAGGTTCTCAATTCGACAGTTTTTTTTTATCATCATTTTTTTTTGTATGTATGTTACTCGATATGTTATACACACCGTGTATATATATTGTATCGTGTACGCATATGTTTTGCCCTATGCCCGTGACGGTAGTCAATCAAATACGTTTGAAATTGGGATCAATAATGATTTAGATTAATGTTATTTGTGCGTGGTGTGCGTGCGTCGGCAATTATTAATCACCAGTTAACTGGCTACCTAATAACCTGGTTTAGGGTCTGCCACACAGATCAGACTGCCATCTAGTGGAATAATTTGGCAACTTATACGTGGGTACTGCCTGGTACTGCGTATCCTAATTTTTAATTGAGAGGAGTCATCTGACAGCTCCTGGCCTACAAAGCTGTTTACAAATGTATATAAAGTGTTGTGTTATGAATTCTATCTTAGAGTTTCTGGCAGTTCGGGTCAATATAACAAGGGAGTCCCGTGCTGCGCCCTACACCTCGAAGAAATTCTGAAGTAGGTATAGGATGGTAGATCAAGAGTAGGTGGTGGGCAACCCTCCTCATCGAGTAGCAGAATTCGGTTTATGTAGGGCAATGCTCGCTACCAGCAGCTCAAGCTACCAAGTACTAAAATTCATAACTTTTAACCGTGAATTGCCCTACATACGCCGATTCCTGATACTCGTTGAGGTAGGGTTGCCTACGACCTACTCTTGATCTAAGGGTGTAGGTTACGGAACTAGATGCATGTTACTAAAATGGTTTGATGACAGCCTCGGACTGTAATTGTGTAAAAGAGGAGGAGGGAAAGGACAAACTGATTCGTGAATAGTCACATTGAAAACTCTTTAAGATGGTTAAATACTGATGTTTTATTGTTTACCGTGTGACGGTACAATGTATAGAATTGTTGTAAATTTTGTATGTAGTAGGTATAGGTACCATCGGCTTCACTAATTTCAGCCAGTACTTTTACTATAAGCCAAAGCCAAATTTAAAAAGCCAAAATAGCGTTGGGTCCTTCAGAATATTTATGCCCATGCTATAACTGTCTTTATCTATACCCATATCATAAACCCTCCATGATGCTTTCAAAAACCGCACGTTATAACCACCATAAAAATAGATTGTTTCGTTAGTAGTTAGAACAAATGTCTTATCTGTAACGATGTTATTATTATCAAATAATAAGCAAAAATTCGATATCATTATGAAAATCCGGGTGGGCTCCGCCTCGGCACGCGCCTCCCGACCGCCGGCACAATCGAGTTGGCCATGGCGATGGCAGTGCAATCCGTGCAATGGCAGTCATTCAATCATCATTTCGGGTTTATAATATGTGTGTAGATAAAGCAGTGTATGCAACTGTACGTAATTAGGCCTTAAAACACTCGTGTGATCTTATTATTATTATGAAACTCACTTCGTTCGTTTCATAAAATCACACTCGTGTTTTAAGGACCCCTATTACGTAACAGTTACATAAACCACTATTAGGCTCGGTTGCACCAAACTGTCTGTCACCGTTAAAAACGTACGCTAAATTTTATTGTATGAAAATTTTCATAGTAATCTGCCGGTTGACGCTGATGAGTCCGTTAAAAGTGGTTGGTGCAACTGGCCCTTACTATGCACATGTCTCTGATATGTATTGATGAAGCGCCGTGACGTCAGGGAAGGAATGGGGGCTGGGCCGACACGTGCCCCTCACAGTTGTTCAAAAGCACGTGTGATTTGTTTACCGAGGACACAAACATTTGCAAACAACATGTGCAGCGCGAATTGACGATCGAGATCGAATCTTGGACTAATGAAAGTAATGAACAGCCGCGTTGGTATGATATATGGTTGAATAGTAAGTAAAGCGTCCTGATTGCCCGAATGCGTGGCTTGCGCGTCACTCATGCGCGTAACAGCTAGATTTACATGAGATGCGCTAATATACAGTGTGTTTCTGTAATAGGAGCAATAAATTAAAACGTAGATTCTACTCCTCAAACCAGGAAACGTTAGTTCAGCGACTTTTAAAAATAACGAATGGTTTGATTTTTAGGACACTTTAAAGTTTTTTCGAACACGCAATGTATTCCGAAATTGACTATGTCTGTAGGGTGACAAGCAATGTCAATTAGATGGTTTTTAACGTTCATTGAAAATACTATTTAGTTTGTATGAAACAGAGACAATCTACAAAATACATCTTTTTTTTAAGTTGTTGAACAAAAGTTTTGTAGTTTGAGGAGTAGAATCTATGTTTTAATTTATTGCTCCTATTACAGAAACACACTGTATGTAAGTAGATAGGTGCGCAATGCGCCTTCTAAAACGCGTGCAAGCGGCGCACATTCGGGCGATCTAGACGTAGATAGGTGTCTTTAGATTTTTTTACGCAGGTAAACTGAACAGGTTAAAAGGGATTGTTACTAACTAGGTGAGGTTTTTTTTAACCGTAACCGTGGAAAAACATTCAATTTTTAAATTTTTTCAATCATTTCATTTTTTTGTATTTTTAGGAAAATGAAGTTGACATTTCCAGGCGCTATTTCACCCTCTTTTGGACTCTTGTGAATCCACTTCAGCTTATGCTACATATGGGTTGATTCGTGAAAGCTGGTACGAGATTTTGTATGTAACTGTCATCATTTTCAGAGACATACGGTGCCAGCTCTTGTGAATTTACCTGTAGGGCCCTGTAGGTACTGTGTTATAATTTAAAATTTCAATTATAAAGAAGCTGCAAGTAGGCCAACTGTATGTCTGATAAGCATTTCCTGAGTTTGCAGTGTGTAAACCTGTAATGGGCGGAAGTTGGTATCCAAAACATCGATTGGCACTATTGGCAGTGTCAAGCGAGCACTTAAATACAGATATTTCTCAAGAACATAGGAGTGCCTCGAGTCTGTGTAGTGTAGATTGTAGAGTATACTCGAAATACTTAAGATACCTGTTATGTGTAACATACGTATTTGAATACATATTATTTATTACAAGTTTATATCAGTAGCCACGCTTCTTTCATTAAAAATTGGTACGAATGACGGGCCCTTCTTGTATTTTTATTATGACTTATTGACTACCTACGAGAAACACGCCAGAATACTAAAAAATCGATCGCTGTACAGTTACGTACGTTGCACCTTATTATCGAACGACGTCGACTGTAACTTCTAGAAAATTTTACCATCATCTCTTATCGTGGATTGCACCGATTTATGGATTGCTTTACGGATTGATCGACGTTAATTATGGCGACGGAGCTGTCGTCTCATAGAAAACTGTCAAACTTATTATAACAGCTAATTTCAACGATGGCGTTAAAGATTGTTTAGCGCAACCGTCCCTTGCACCTTACTTACCGTGGCCGGGGTCTTGCACCTTGATAAATGATAAATACCAAGAATCGTAAAGAAACGTTGTTTCTCTTCTAGTGGCCGTCGAGCCATCAACATGTCATGTCACAGCATTTTGATTCTGACTTTTATTGCTATTATTTATACATAGAGTAAGGTGGTAACCTACAAGCCAAGTTTTAGGCTCGCTTCTAAACGGAACCATAACGGGAACTAAATCAAATACAATGCTAGCGAAGCGAATTAGCATTTTTTTTTGTATTTACAATTTTAACTGACTCGTTTAATCTTTTATTCTATAGCAGTTATTTTAGCAATCATTAATCAAAACATAAATTCATTTGTTTTTCCACGTGTCCAGCCTGAAACGCGAAACATTGTTTTGAATCATACAACCTCGAGCCCCAATCAGTTTTGTCAATCAATTTGTGCCTATATAAATCGCGTCATGTGTACTAAGATGTCATTTCTTCGGTCGCCTACGCTTGCAACGTATACATATTAATTGTGCGTGAATGTTTGACGGCTTGGCCAGTGAAGTGTTTATAAAAGTGAGGAATAATTAAGCGAAAATGAAGATTTTAATGAGAGCGGATACCCATTACAGCATCGCAGTGCGGAGCAGTGATTATGAGGAACCAAAATATACGTTTTCACAGGTAAGTGCGGAAGGAATTATCGCAGAATATTCGAATCTTAGACTTCTTAGAGACATTGAATAATTTTAAACAAAAAAAGAACCGTCTTCACTTAGGATCCGCTATTCCAAGAGCAAAATGGCCGAGTTACTGTTAAAAAAATAGTGAAACCACTATAGGTGTACCTATAATAGTTGAAGAGTTCCCTCGATTTCTCCAGGATCCCATCATCAGATCCGGACCTAGTGACAATGGGACCAACTATAAAGTATACTCTTTCAAACAAAAAAATAATTTTTCAAATCGGTCTATCCGTATAATCGGTGAACATACATAAAAAAATAGCAAAAAAGCAAAGATCCCGACGAACTGAGAACCTCCTCCTTTGAAATCTTGAAGTCGGTTGAAAATAAAATTAACTCTCAGTAATTACATGTGATATACTTACTGCTAAATACTTATGCTTATATCGGTTTCAAAGTGGTTTTGGTGTGTAACTTTGTATGAATGAAATGTAAGAATGTCTGTTGGTACTTATGTCATGTCATTTCCCAAATTCCCATTTGTTGTGAATGTGAATATTCGAATGAAGAAAATGTACCTGCTTTCTTTGTAACCCCTTCTCAGCGGGTGCATTTTCATCCGAAGAGAACTACATACGTTTTGTTGGTTATGGGTATAGCTAGGAATACACGCACAGATGTGTCCGCCGGATTTGTCCGATAAATATGCCCGGCGGACAGATCCGTTCGTGTATGGCACTATTCAGATGTGTCCGCAGACAAATCCGTGTCCAATTCGCGCCATACACGCACGGATTTGTCCGCCGGGTATATCCGTCGGACAAATCCGGCGTGCATATCTGTGCATGTATCCCTAGCTTATAGCTATATTAGCTATTAGGTTTGTGGGTTATATTGGAGCTCAAATAGAAGTCTATTCTTGAAAGATTATTTTTTTATATCGTGGAAAAAATATTACATTACGGAATTTTCGAATATGAATGCGTATCATACCAATTTTTTTGTGTTGTATATTTATGTAAGCAGTAGCATGTATGGCGAATGTAGCATTTACTACGGTGATTTGAGTTGCCCTTGACAATTGATTTATACGTAAGTACTCATAAAACCAATTATATTACAGCGAACATAATTAGTTATTTTCTTCATTTTCTTGGGTTAAATAAAAGCATTAATAGCTTTATTGATACTTCTTATTTTCTCTATCCGTTCACGTCACAAACATTTGATTTGTATTAAAACGTTAGCGTATCACTACATTGTATAAAACAAAGTCGCTTCCTGCTGTCTGTCCCTATGTATGCTTATATCTTTAAAACTACGCAACGGATGTTGATGCGGTTTTTTTTAATAGATAGAGTGATTCAAGAGGAAGGTTTATATGTATAATTGCACCCGTGCAAAGCCGGGGCGGGCTGCTAGTTATTTATAAACAATTATACAGAGTGACCAAAAAATAACTAAAATCCACTTTGGCTGTAAGGTTTTGGGATGCAATCAATCCTCCCTAGATGGTTTTGGAACCTCTCGCTGCTCCATGGCTATACAAGGTGTAATAAAAATACTGGTGATCCTTTTAAGGGCATAATTGGTATCGTATTCTAATTATGAAAAAGTAAGAAAAAAAATTTTCTTGCGAAAAAGAATTTTGGTTTAGTATGGAGGGTCGGCCGGCTGGGACCACCTGTACTATAGAAAAAAAATTCACCAGTATTTTTGTTACACCCTGTAAAAATCCCAAACTCAAATCGATCTAAGAGGTTCCAAAACCATCTAGGGAGGATTGGTAGCGTCCGTCCCAAACCTTACAGCCAACGGGAATTTAGTTATTTTTTAGCCACCTGTATAGTAGGTAATTAAATCTTTTCTTACGTGCGTCATTTGTATTAGTTCAATTCAGTATTAAAATATTTTTGCATACAAGATATAGGTACACTGGATTATTTCATTTTCGAGGGTGAACTCTGATGCTGATGGTCGAACCATTAACATATAGAAAATGAACACGTACAGTCACTAGCAAAAGTAGCTAGCGGGAGGGGTGCTCAAAATGAGCTTGACACGCCTTTTATTGTCAAGAGAATAAGAGTGTGTGCAGGTCATTTTGAACACCTCACCTGCTTAACTACTTCTGCTGCTGACTGTACGTGGTGCCATGAAGACAAAATTGTAATTACATAATAAAGCCGATTTCCTCGTGTTTACGTGCGACACATATACAACTCGTGGACGAGCGGTTATTGGTTCAAACGTCAAAACTAAGTGTGTGTGCACGAGACAGCGGCTTATTATGGAATCAGTTTTATTGTCATGTGATCACGTCTTCTTATTTTATATGTCTATGAGTCGAACATATAATTTATTCATTTACATTAATTACCATTCACTATTTCGATTAAATATACTAAAGGCTGTAGAGGAACGCAGTTTTAGGGCTTTAGATAGGCACCGAATAAGCAACGGAACATATGTAATTATTAACTATGTAGAAGTTTAATTGTTGGCCTTGAAAGAATAACGCACGAACACACGTTCTAGAGGACTGTACTGGTACTTACCACTTAGCCACTTGGCTGCAATCAGTGTTTATTAGGCCTTAAATTAATAAGAGAGCAGACAGGCCACACCTCTCGCCGTTGCCCGCGCCGCAGCGATGACACGTTCAGTTAGGTCAGTGCTCTGGTGGAATTTACTTTTCTTGTCGACCCATCATCCGTGTAGACAAGAATACATTTATTCTATTCTTTGTAATTCTTAATTATATGTACAATTTTAGGTGGTTTTAAAATATATATTTACAAGAGCGTAAGCTCACTCGTACTTATTAATAAAACCTTTATTATATTAACTATGTTACGTCGTATTGGTAATTGTATAATTCAGATATCTAGGTACTGCGATTTCATGACGTACTTACCTATAAATCGGTCAACGGCTCATCGGGCTGATGCTCCATGTAAGGTTCCGTATCAAGAACATTTACTACTTCGTATACGTCTTAAAATCACATAAAACTAGAGTTGGGCACAACACCGTCAATCCGTTAATGATTCCTACTTATTATTAAAATTTCGTTAACTTCAAAAAACGTTAATGAATCGACTAACATCTTTAACACAATACAAGCAAAATAAAATTTAAGAACTATTACAAATACTTAAGCGGCTGACAACGCCCGATGACCTTCAAAATTTTAATTCATTAATTCATTATGTAGCAAAATTTGCAATGAGCTTCTATCACTACTTAGGGCGGCCACCGACTATCAGTCAGTTGTTCGGAGCCGGCAAATTTTTGTTCTAACTGACTGACAGGCCGAGATCGTCAGGCGGACTGGGGGCCGATTTTTGACAGCCGGACGCTCGAATTCAAAAAATTCAAACTCGAAAATAATCGCACACAAAAGTTTGTTGCTAATTTTCGCATGGAATTAATAGCTTAAATAATCATGATTTTCAATTTCTATCGCTGTTATTTTTAAAATATATTTTCATCGTTTTATTCAGAGTTTTAGATGTCACTTTCGAGTGCTCGAATCTCAAAAATCACCCCCCTGCAGGCGGACGGATAGTCGGTGGCCGCCTTTACGTGTTAACGAACTAAGTTAAGGATGAATCACGCTGTAACGTTCTGCGTTCTAAATACATATGCCTCTCTTACCTAAGTACACAAAGCTGCATACCTACCACGGCTACCACTATAAACAACAAATTAACCTTTGCATATCAATATGATCATGATCTCCACACTCATGACACATGTGTCGTATAGATGTATATTTTTAGTAACAGAAGAAATAGTTTAAACAAAAACAATAATATTTGTTTTATTCTATTAAACAACATGTCTGAGATCATTGAGCAGGCGGTGGGTCGTAGCTTCTTATTGAGCAAGGAACTTATGCGCATTGAATTGAAAATTCCTATTTATTCTACGGCTATGTAGAATCTCTTTAAAACAACAAATATAATTATCTATTTCACGCTTAGGTTGACTGACTTGACAATTAATTTTATCGTCGCAATTTAAGTATTTTAAAACTAGGTAAAAATTAGTTATATTTTGCAGGTATTGGCAGCCATAGCCGTGTCAATGGGATCAATGGTTGTTGGCTTTTCGTCAGCCTACACTTCACCAGCTCTCGTCACAATGCAAAATGACACAGCAATCCATGTCACGAAGGAAGAGGTATTCCTTACTTAAGTAAATCAGTCAAATGCCACCGTGTTTCTGAATTCTGACAATGAATGCCTCCTTCTATTCCACCACGAAATTATATTCCGTACCCTGAGCTTTCCTCATTTAAAGTTCAGTAGTTTGTGTAATTCTTTTGATATTATGGTCGGTTATTTTTTATTTGGCCATACACGTTGTCTAGACTTCAACAATAATTTATGACAAGCTAAACACCTTTAGGTAACCGCCGTTATTAAACAAGTTTAGCTTGATTTGAAACTTGTTATACCTCTACTCTTCACAGGCAAGTTGGGTCGGAGGTTTAATGCCACTTGCGGCCTTAGCGGGTGGCATGCTCGGCGGGCCTCTCGTGGACTACATCGGTCGCCGCAGAACAATTCTCTTCACTGCCCCGCCCTTCTTCATCGCTTGGATCCTCATTGCCACGGCTACAAGCGTCCAACTAGTGCTAGCAGGACGTGCCATCTGCGGTTTATGTGTAGGCATCGGATCCTTGGCTTTTCCCGTGTATTTGGGAGAAACTATCCAGCCTGAAGTCCGTGGAGTATTAGGACTGTTTCCTACCGCTATTGGAAATATTGGTATCCTTTTATGCTATACTGCTGGAAAGTATTTGGATTGGTCGCAATTGGCATATCTAGGAGCAGCATTGCCTGTTCCATTTTTTATTCTCATGTTATTGATCCCGGAGACTCCTCGCTGGTATGTAAATAATAATCGTATGGAAGACGCTAAAAAAGCTTTACAGTGGCTTCGAGGGAAAAATGCTGTGATTGACAACGAACTCCGGGATATACAACTATCGGACGCTGAGACGGAAGACTCTGATTCCACTTTTAGAGAGTTGTTCAGCCAAAAATCGATGAAATCAATTTGTATTTCCTTAGGCTTAATGGCGTTCCAGCAGTTGTCCGGCATTAACGCTGTTATATTTTACACTGTTCAAATATTCAAAATGTCCGGAAGCTCAGTTGATGAAAACTTGTCAACGATAATAGTAGGAATTGTTAACTTTGTCTCCGTATTCATAGCGACTGGCTTAATCGACCGTTGTGGAAGGAAAATGCTTTTATACATATCATCAGTGACTATGATAGTGACCTTGGCCGTCCTCGGCACTTTCTTTCATGTTAGAGATAGTATGGGCTTGGACGTAGCGAATTTAGGATGGTTGCCTCTAACTTCCCTCATGGTGTATTTATTAGGTTTTTCAATGGGATTTGGCCCAATACCGTGGCTGATGATGGGGGAGATTTTGCCAGCAAAAATCAGAGGGCCCGCTGCATCAATTTGTACAGCTTTTAATTGGTTATGTACATTTGGTGTTACCAAATCATTCCAAAACCTTTTGGATGCCATTGGTCCTAATGGCGCATTCTGGCTATTTGGTTGTATATGTTTCGTAGGGTTGTTCTTTGTGGTAGTGTGCGTGCCTGAAACACGGGGGAAAAGCCTAGAGCAGATTGAGAACAAGCTTACAGGTAGACCCAAGGGCAGAACACGCAGACTTAGTTCTATAGCTAATATTAAACCTTTGCCAAGCGGGTGTTAGTGGTTAAGCAGAATGAAATAATGAATTGTTACAGCGCAGAAAAGTTCTAAATAAAAAATAATTAAAGTAGTTAAGTACTTAAATTAAAAACTAATAAGTGACGCAGTCGTATTTAATGTAAATTATTGTACCTGCCACTTGAAAAAAGATCTACTTAGTTAATGGAATAATATTCAAAGACAAAGGTCGGTAATGTTAATTGGTTATGTAAAAATAAAAAAGCAATAAATATCCAGATTTTTGATTCTTTAGGGGAAAAAACGGCTATTAGGTATAAGTACCTTAGTAAAATAAACTAAACAAGTAGTAGGTATTCTAATTGTTATTTATAGTTCCTTGCTGTAGTTCATAAATATATTTTGAGAAATATTTACCTAGTCCTGTATTTTTAGAATGTAGCATGTACGAAATATTTGGATCTTGCAATGCCATTGACTATTCAAAGGTGCATATGTTTACGAATCTCAGCTTGTACTGCATTATTGTATTTTATTATTATTTGGTACATTCTTCAACCTTTAACAGGTTGTTTTTATGCCTCGATTTTTGCAACCAATATCAAGCATCATTATGCTTAACTTTCAGCTTTTCACTGCGATATCATATCAGAGTGTTTACATATGGCCATTTTCACGACTCTTGGTACCGATGAAATTTCCAGCTCAAATTAAGCTATTACTTATTACTGTCTAAATTTTACATATACTAAGTATTGGGGTCGTTAAATTTAGTTCCAATGCCCTCTTTCTGGTTCCTTCATCAGCTCAATAAGGCGACGGCGCAAATATTATATTTTATTACATATTGTGATACAATATTGAACCAGTGAACTAAGCACTGTATTGTAGTGTGTTACGACGTATATAGCTCCGTATGAGCGATATTTCTTAGGTATGTACGTAGTACCTAAAGTTCTGAATCTCACGCAAGGGTATTCATCAGACTGCGCCTCTTTTACTTATTGTACTTCATTTTCATCGGTCACATCGGTGATAGATATGTTAATCTCGAATTGCAAGATTTTATTATTATTGTTTGTTAGATAATTATAAGTTATTATTTTAAAGTTAATAAAATGTGATCCCAACAGGTGTAGTTTGCTCCAGAAGATATGTTCAATAGTTATTTTATTAAGTACGTACACATCTATGTGTCTTGTTCTCTATTCAATGATTATTTGTCTCGATTGATCGAGCATCTCAGTGATTGATCACAATTAGTAGTCTGAAATGCTATGATGGTGTGTGATTGTTTGCGATTGTCATGATACTACGTACGAGTATGTATTTAAGTATTATTGCTTTCATACTTACCTACGATGTAATACAAGGTGTAACAACAATACTGGTGATCCGTCTAAGGACATAATTGGCATCATATTGCTACTCAGAAAAAATTGGAGATTTTTTTTAAGCGAATCGATACCAATTATGCCCTTTAAAGGATCACTATCATTTGTGTTGTTACGCCTTGCCTCTTGGTAAGTACCTATCTTAGAAATGTGTTTATGATTATATATTATACAATTTATGCTCACATTTCCTTGCAAGATTTGAGAAAATGTAAGTTTTAGGGGCCAATAAAACGTAATTGTTTACTTATATAATTTCTCGGCCTCGAGCGGTTGAGCAAAAAGTGGTCACCTGACATCACCTGTGGTACAGTCGACGTCAAACATATGTTTAGGTAGACGTTTGCACCTTACGCCTTTGTTGTAAGGGGCAAAAGTGTAAGCACTCTTTGACGTCGGCTGTACAATAATAATAACAATAGCTGGAATACACGCACAGATCTGCCCGCCGGATTTGTCTGGCGGATATGCCCGGCGCACAGATCCGTCTATGTATTGGCGCGAATTGGACACGGATTTGTCTGCGGACATATCTGAATAGCGCCATACATGGACGGATCTGTCGGCCGGGCATATCCGCCGGACAAATCCCGCGGGGAGATCTGTGCGTGTTTTCCTAGCTATTGTAATTGTAACCCAAAGTGTAAAAAAACTACTTTGCAATTCTGTGATTTGCAAAGTACATAGTTTTTTTGTGCAGTGACGTAATTGGCTATTTGTTGAATTAAGCTATTAGTAGTATTTATAATTAGACGGTATATAATATGTTAAAACTGACAAGAGATCTGATAAGATTCTATATTTTGTTAAAAATAAAATCTAGTTTTGAAATTATTAAGTCTATTTTTTTTTATTTCAATTTGGGCGCCATGTTTGGCGGTTGACGCTGTGACTGAATCAAAGACTAGTAGTGATTTTCACTACAACTTTTGGGATAAAAACAATTCTAAGGGATGTCATCTCCTGTTACTCAATGTTTAAATGTTTACTCATCTTGGAAACAAACAGGTGCATTCAGATTCACACAGTGCAGATTATTCACACATATACTCGAAGGTTTTTGTTAGGTAATTTAGGTATACCATTTATCAGCATCTAACCAACGAATATTCATGATCATTCATAGCAGCATGATTTTGTTGGTACCTAGTAATATGTAGGGTCGACTACAAAGAGATGTATCCACTTTTGGACTGTACCAACTTCTTCTATGGAACAAAAAATACTTCAAATGTTTTAAGATATTAAAGTGTGTACTAGCGCAAAGATTAAAACAAAGATACTTAAATTATTTTTGAATACGAAAGCCTTATTATAACATCCGAGTTCATGGGCAGCAACCAAATACTTGATGTCATTTGGGTAGCGACATCCTGTACCTGAAAAGATTAAAATGATACAAAATTTTATAAAAATAACACAAGTTACAGGTTTCGGCTTGGCGACCTTACACTAACATACATGGTATGATGCAAGACTGGAAATCAAAGACGTCACCCTCTGTTGCTTTCTCAAGTTGATAATCGAGCCCAAGCGCTGGCCTTGCGGTAAGACGTCCGACTTTCAATCCGGAGATCTCAGGTTCAAACCCCGGCTCGTACGGCTCGTACCACTGAGTTTTTCGGAACGTATGTACAATATCATTTGATATTTACCAGTCGCTTTTCGGTGAAGGAAAACGTCGTAAGGAAACCGGACATAATCCCAAAAAGTTTCCCCTCTGGGTTGGAAGTACAGATGGCAATCGCTTTCTTAAAAACTAGTGTCTACGCCAATTCATTGGATTAGGTTGTCAAGCAGACCCCAAGCCGGGGCAAACGCTAGGAGGAAGAAGAATCATGCCCAAGTGACGATGTTTTCCACCATTGCTATGTGTGGTTTACATCAATTATATCTGCATTGCGTACTATGCTGGTAACTGACTGTCAGACTCCTGTTCCTGCATCTACGCTAAACCTGTGGTTACGCAAGTACATGAAGATATTACTGTTTAGTTGCGAGCGTGAGAGTAAATACCTACTCGATCGCATTTGGTACGACAGGTAAAGTTTACCAGGGTTATTGTAGGAGTATGTATCTAATGGCAGTTTTTACCTTTACACTGAGGTGTCAGAGGCACAACAGCAGACGCAACTGTTAAAAACAACGGCGGGCAACTTTCCACTGATGACGCCTGGTAGCACGCTTCTGCTAGACTTATCTCAACTGCGCTTTCACTGGTGGCCGATTGACATACGATGTCTCCAGGCACGGAACCCGTGGTTTGATTGCGCCTAAATAGAAAAAATATTTTATGTAAATATTTTACGTCACTTCAGTCGGTAACTGAGATTCACAGGTGAGGACATAATATTGTGCACTCACCACGGGCGGTTTGAAAGAAGGCCCCAGATCGCTTATTATTTTCAGAATTTTCCACGATCTGAACCGTTCTTTATGGGTGCGTAATTTAGTTACAAATACATACGCCCCGGACTATAAAGATTCTGGCTGAAAGTTTTGTAGTTAATGATAGAGATCTTTGTTAAAAAAAAATCGCATGCCCATTCTGCATCCGTTAAAAAACAAACAAAATGGGTCAAAACCATTGTTAATTGTACAGACAAAATAAAATTGAGGGGTAAGTACGCAATCATTTTCGTCAGGTAATCTTAACTATTGAAATTATAAAAGAAGTGCGGTTCCCCCGATCGTTTTTAATTTCTATGGAAAATATGCTGTCTTGCTCGTGAATATTCTTCAGTTTATATGTATATCTTATCAACGTACTACGCACCTTGGAAAAGAATCCGTACTTGAGTAACATATCGATAGACTCGTTGAATCTTGAGTTTGAATTCTCAACAACCTCAAAGGGTTGTTTACGAAGAAGTAATTTGGCAGTATTCTGTAAAAGTTAATGCCATTGGCGTCCACATAATCTTCAAAACCGACGGTTCCAGAATTACGATCAATCCAATCAGTACTGCATAATGGGTTCACAATTCTTCTTTGGCCTACAAAATATTTAAGGTTTTTGTTACTATAGCTACAAGAGTAGTAAAAAAAGTAGGTACTTATTATATTTGAGCCACATTTGTGCACATATCAGAATTGAGAGCTCCTTAAATAAAAAAAATAAAAACAAAACTACTAACTCGTTCTAATTTTTTCAAGCAAACTGGATAAAAGTTCAGGTGATTCTCTGGCCGAAGACAGCGTCACCGGAATAAAATCTGTCCTAGTTCGAAGTAATGGAGCAACAGTCTCAATTCCGGATGACGACGATGCGAAGACCAAACGCAAGTCTGGAAGTGAATACAATTTTCAATAGGTACCATTTATAATGGTGGTCCCACACGATGTTATTGCACGTTATAAAACTATTATCCCGAGTCCTGACCAAGCAGGATAGGGTGAGATGACCAACAACACGCACATGTTTGTCTCGTAAGAATAATAAATGTATTTGATTTAGTTTATTACAATCATATTATCTGAGAACAACACTGTGTATGCTACATTTCCGAAACATCATAACGTGAGATAGTACTTAATTTAATGTCGATTTTTAATACTTTTTTCTCAATTCTCAACTGTCCCAAAAACAAAACTAAATAGTGTGTTCTCATGAAATTCAAAAATGCTTTAATTTACTAAAGTACATGGGTTCTACGAGTATTTGAAAAATCTTCAGCTGCAATACCTGGAGCAAAACGCCTTAACCAAATAACATGGTTCATGGCCTTATCCCAGTCGCTACCCGTTAGTGGTATAGTATCGGAGAGAAACAGTGCTACTGTAGCATTTCCTCCGGAGTATTGCTGAGTCATTTCTGCTGTGGCTTGTTTTGCCATCAATTCCCGTATCGAGTTTAATGATTTTACTACATTGAGCGTACCTGAAATTGACAGTTAAAATATCGATTATATCTTCTTCATACACAAGATCTTCAAGTATTAAGTAAGCATTTAACTTACCTATCTGCGCCCTATATCTTGAAGCAAAATCAGTATAGAATTTTGCTGCCGAGAACGTTTTATCAATAACCACATCACCAGTTTCTGGATGAAGAAGAGTAATACTGGATCCGTGTTTGCTAACTTCAATGTTGTCAACTATATAAGATATCAAGTTTCGGTTAATTTCTGATGTTATTAAAATTAGATTAACTTTTGGTCTTATAATTTGACTGACAGCAGCTTGGCATAACGGATCATTGTTCATGTTTAGAGCTGAAAAAAAATATAAGTAATTGGTTTTAAAGTTGAATAGTAGTTCTCTTTAAATAGCAGTTCTCTTACACAGATAGAAATAATATCTTAATTCAAAACGCAAAACTCTCTTGCACGCGGTTTCTTAAAGAGAGTAATAAATACCTTAGACCAATAAACATGACTTGAGTTAAAAATATCATGATTTTTAAAAGAAGATTTAAAATTATTTTGCTTTATCTGTACCTATTTTTAAAGCGAATAGTAATGATTTGAGTTAAGATAATAATTATTTACGGCAAAAAAGCACCAACATTTTCCTTTAAGAGTTTTATGTGTTTACGTAAGATCGATTAGTTCTTGGTTTGATGTTTTCAATCTACAGCTAAGAGCCAAAGCTAATTCAAAGAAGTAGCACCAAAAGTTAGATTTGAGATTTTTAAGTTTTTAGGCAAGAGAGATTAATTTTTGCTTTGATGTTTTCAACCTACAATCAAGAGCCACAGCTATTCCAAAGAAGAAGCACATAATTTTTGATTTGAAACATTTAAGTCTTGGACGTTAGTTACCCTGCGCATCAATAGATGTCTCTGCGTGTAGGTTAGAACGCGCGAATGTTTGTTTGACGTAACTTCATGACCCTCGGCGCTTTGCCCGGGCTTATTTGAGATTCACAATAGCAATCTCAGCTCTAGTTGATACGATTATAAATTGAGAGTATATAAATAATCATAATTTATATTTGTATCAACTACTTTTAGTTAAACTTCCTTTCTTGGGATTAGTCCCGGAAAACGCAGTTTCTGCTACTAGCTTTTTAAGTAGTGCACTGAGACACTAAGGCGATTATCACACTGACGACGGATCCGCATGCGGCGCCGGTGTGCGAGCGAGATAGCGCTATACACATGCAGAGCGCTATCTCGCTCGCGCACCGGTTTCGCATGCGGATCCGCGCCAGTGTGATAACCGCCTTAGAAATTGTTATTGTTTGTTGAAACAGTAACCGATTTCATACGCCAAGAAATTTTAGATCTTGGTGTGAAAATATCAAATTTTACATCAAGTAACACTTGCTCTTGAACTAATGCGCTTTCTTGTTTCCGTGGAGAAATTCAATTCTCAATTTAAATTATGAGTCTTTACCCAAGAAACAAAGTTTCTTGGCGTAAGTTCTTTATGTATTGCACTAAGACACATAAAGTTCAATTTAAAAAAATACGATACAAAAACAAAATTCAAACGCTCTTCGTGAGAATATTAAGCTATTTAAAAAAAAAATATATCTCGGATAAAGTATTTAATTTATTAGGTTAAGTAATAAACTTTGAAACATTTTATATCTTAAAGCAAGAAATTTTATTTTTTCCTTATATGGGAAACTGGATATCTCTTGATTCAAATAGGTTTCTTTGGTTGAAGAGATTTTTTCTATCTGTGTAGTACCTACTCTTTAATAGTACATTACACAACTAGGGTGGTAAAACAAAGGAAGGCCGAGATCGCAGAAGTTTACGGCCCGAGCTGCAAGCGAGGGACGTAAATATGCGATCGAGGGCTTTCTTTATTACCTCCCGTGTTGTGTACATCATTTTATGTCTACACTTGGCCAGAAAGCGTCTTTTTCCGTACGCGCAGCGTGCGGAAAAAGCCACTTTATGGCCAGGTGTGGCATAAAGGTTTATAAGTTGTGTACGTGCTTACGTATATAAGAATGAAAAGCAGTAACAGTATTGTTTACAAACTGCTCGATGCCCCGTATATTGGTGGTGCCTGATAGCGGAGAGGCGTGGTAAAGGGCTATTGCAGGACCAAGACTCCGTTCAATCAGTGTCGTTGAAGGAGCGATGTCTGGTATGAGCACTATGCGATTGCACGCCCTGAATCGGGGTGAGTGCATTATGCCATTCTGAAAAATATGAAATTAATTTTTGACATCATAACCTACCATAAAGCTCTATACCTGGAGTAAGCTTAGGTACATTTCCCCTCTGTCAACGTTATTAGCAGGAAAATCTAATAGGTTTATAAAAACTATTTCAAAAATCGATTACACGCATTCAGTTCATCGTTTTCAGTGAGTAAAGAGCTCCGTGAAAATGCCTTTATGTATTGTTTTTAGGTGTAAAAAATGTTCTATTATGTCTAGTTTACAAAAATATGAAATATAATTTCACATGTAATTATAGTTTTACTTGTTTTATCATTACTATTATGATTAAAAAATTAATCCATATCGAAAATCCACGTCGTTTACTGAATCGATTCAAAGATAATCGTTTATTTTCTGACGGGCAGTAACTATTTTGACGTTTGACACTTATGCATATTTAACGCCCCTAAGGATTACTGCCTTCTATATTTTGTTTGAAAATACAAGCAAAAATGATCCTTGGCTTCTTTGTTTGACATTTGCAAGGACTGCATCCAATAATGAACCATATTTCAACATATGTAAAATCAACTATTTGTTGCTCCATTTAGTGTCGTGACTTACTGTCAAATATGCGTGATATTTTCAAGTGAAAGGTACATCATTGTCCTTTATCAATAAGGCGATGCTGCTATAAAAATTCATTTAGAAATAAACTTTATTAACAACCGACAATGATGTACCTTTAAATTGAAAACGTCATACGTATGCTACCTCGCCCCCCTCAGATTTTGGCAGACTTTTTTGTTTGGAAAGATGAGGCGATGGCTCCTCCAGGTATAGAGCTTTATGTAACCTACAGAAAAGTTTTTAATAATAAACATCTTATATCCAAGTGAATACTAAGGACTAACGAGACAAATGTGCTCTGACGGTGTAAAATGATCGGGCAAGGGCAAGGGCTAGGCCTCCATAGTTAGTCGGCCGAGACGGCCATTCTATTTCTGACCTTTTTACTAGATCGAGTCTCGCACAGATCGCATACGAGCAAGTATACTTGTAAGTCGTAGCTAAGGAAAGTAAGCATTATAGGTAAATTTACGTTACCGAAGTATAATACATGTCTATCAACTGAGATAGCTTCAACTCCGGAAACACGTTTACATTGGCAAGCCCCAATTCACTAAGAATTAGCCCATCCAAACCACCTCGGATCTCTGCGTCCGTAAGCTCAAGATCTGTGGTACGCGTATGAAAATAGTGCCGATTGGCGTAAGAACTATTCCAGCCTCCTGTACCGCCCACTGTTATTGAGTTCCGAGTCATTCCTTGTCTGATTGCAGTTTCTGCAACGTCCCCTGAAAAAATGGAATTTATTATACTACGGAAACCTTATAGACCTTATAGTATTGTAATCGACTTGTTGTAAAATTATTTTATCTACACCCTTAAAATAAATTCCCTATGAAGTAAAATGTTCAGAAACGATAAGCTAACGGTCTATATTTTATTTAACGAAACCTTTATCTGTTATGTAAAGTAAAATTTACTTTACAATACCAATGATCGATACTTTAATAACATTCAAATTTCGAACGTCTTCGTGATATCGGTATACTAATACCGATATCACAGAAGATGTTCGAAATTTGAATGTAATTTAAGTATTAGTACACTTAAGACAATCTAGTGATAGCGGTCATGATTTGAAGTCTAGTTGGCCATGGAGTTGCAATGGTGGTCATTCTAATGATTCTCAACACGTTATTGAGGAGTTATTATAATATGTGTGTAGTTAAAGTAATGTACTAAAATGTATGAACATTGGTGCTGATAAATCTATGGTCGATCGGTAAGTATTATATTAGTCTGCATTGATTTTTGTGACAAATATAGAATTAAACTAGAGGATTTTAGCAAACTAATGGTGTTTGACCTGTTTCGACCTGATTTACCACTCAGTTATACTTCAACTTTACTCTTAAAAACTGAAGTTCATAGGATAACTTACCAGCGACTGTAGCCGCATATCTATTGTTTACAACAATCGCGCTGTTGGTGAACCCTGACTTCAGAGTCACGAGGTCCGATACCAGCACGTTTTGCTCCTCCAGTCCTGCAGAAATGCCTGCTATGACCGGGCCCATGGAGACGTCACCCCATGGGGTCGATACTACTCCTGTTTCTATGGGACACGTAGTTGTTCCTAAAATTTGCCGGCCGTAGTGGTCCTTCAAGCCACTGAAAATGTTTTTATTATTTATTATTAACCTTAAGAGGATGGCAACAGCTGAATTACATCCCTATCTTTTTCTGCGCGAATGAAAAAGCAACACTGCGTTAAGATTGGTATGGGAGGTTATTGCAACTTTTGCAAAATGATGAATTAAAACAAAACTACGCATTAATTGAGAAAAATAAGACAATGAAGTTTTTAGTATTAGTGTGGTGAAATGTTGTACTTAATTACAAACGTACAAGTTAAGAAACTAAAGACATACAACTGTTTAAAGCTAATTTTAAGAGGTAACTTTGGAATTATTTTCTATTGAGCCGATTTCGTCCAATCGTGTATCGCAATTAACAAAGTTTTTCGAAATATAATGAATATTAACATATTTTTTTTTACTTTCCCAAAATAAGTAGTTATAGCTATTATATGACTGTTTAAGTAAAGTAAATTTGAAAGTCATCGGATGATGACATCCTCTTAATGAAAAGAACGTTTGTGTGAATCTATCGATAAGTTCTAGAAGAGCCAACCATAAGGTTACTCACTCACTTCACATCAATGATCTCGATATCGTCTTCTTGCCGGTACGCCGCCAACCGGCCGCTGCGGTTTCCGGGTAGTGATATGCTGTTGCAGGTCCATTCTTCGTCTCCTCGGGCGTTAAGTAGTATGCTGGATGACACCATAAAATGCAGTGCACACTGAAAATAAGTTACACATTTAAGTAGGTAGTCTTTTTTTGTAATAGCAAATTTTTATATAATGGATTAATTACAATGCCAGTAGCTATTCAAAAGGTTTGGTGCGAATAGTACAAAGACTTATTATAATTTTAAAATTTGATTTGAGTAATTTAAATAAATCAATGTGTGTATCTGTGTTCAATATCAATCAGATGGCGTAAGTATATTTTCCAGAATGTCAATATCCAGAAAAATAAGGACTACTTTTTTATAGAGGCCTAAATCCACTTTCCCATCCTCTTAACACTAATTAAGATTTATTTATCAAGATTGTCTACTTATGTCAATTATTTTAACTCTACTCTTTTGTTACAAAATTTCAACTAAACTAAATTAACGGTATTTTTTAACGTGATCATTTTAAGTAAAATTGTTAAATGTGTGTTTAATGTGTTTTTTTTTAATAATCGTGATAGATATGATATATCATTTATTTATACTTAAGTGTAACTACTCCGTTAAACAAATCATAAATTATAAATAAATGAATGCTTACCTTTTCTTCAGGCGATAGGGTATCTGTAGGCAAATTAAACTGGTTCACTGGCAAAAGTTTATTAAGCAACAGCATGTTTTTATAAATGGGAAATCCAGTAGCACTGTACGGCACTACGAACTGCTGCACTATTGCTGTTGGATCATACACTATACCGTCTTGTCTGAACCTGCAAAAATAAATAAAGATATAAAAATCTAAACTAAGAGCTTATTTTCATAATTCTGAAATACTTTTAAAATAGGATACTAATACACAAGGATAAAGTGAGTTAAAAAAGCTATTTATAAATCCTCTCATCCAAATATAATATATCTAGGTAGATTAACTATGTATATCCACAAAAACATTATATTATTATTATCATTTCATTTGTTCTCTTGAACTAAAACCAACAACAACATAGTTTTAATTAGTAAACACTGACATGTGCACAATGGCTGTTGATATTTGTCGCATATCTCCAACGGCATTAGGATGGTCTTCAATCTTCCGTATTAAATCTAGCAACACTGGTAATGTCATTGGCGGTAAATTATTTCTGTCCAATAAATTAGGTTCACTATAACATTCTCTTAAAAACGGTGATAATGTTTTTCCTGAAGTCTGAGCGTGCAATTTCACTACACAACCTAAGAAGAGTACAGTTAATAAAGCTAGTTTCTTCATGTTGTCAAGGTTGTACACTATAATAGTACTAAAATACTAATTTACGAGGTTGATTCATTTCGTATGTAGCTATTATCTATGTGTGCTCGAGGGACACTGTTATCACTGGTGTGGTTTTCAGAGAAACAATCTTATCTGGGCAAGTGTGATAATACAGATAGTCACTTAGTAAGTACCTATTAGGTCCACCTTGGAAAATTGCAGCCCATACATGGTTGACATTTTATCGCCTATCGCGCCATGCGTCACTTTCGCACTTACATACTTGTTAGAACGTGACAGCTATGGTGACAGGCGATAAAAACCCAATTATATTAGGCTAGCTGGTATTTGGATCACACGTTACATTGTCGTATTCTCGTCCAAAAGTTTGGTTATATTATGACTATTATGAGTCCACTTCGGAGTTATTACACTCGCTAATATTATGTCGGGCTATATTCAGTTTCAATTAATTTATGTACTTAAATAGTATTTATATACGTACTTTCGTTCAATGGGATAAACATAAGAGAGAATTTTTGCGGCACGGTCGTCATTAATTAAGAAAGTATAACTTTTCACGATTACTTAAAAAATACTCAAGCTATTATATTCAAAATAGGTTTTATTGAATGCTTTTATTAAGTCTTAACTATATGCACTGTTTTTTACATATTTTACTTTGTAAGTTAATGGTATTGATAGACCCATGATGTTTTTAAAATCACTCCACTTAACATTTCAAGGGAATTCAATTTTATTCTACCTACATATATACTGCTTACTTTGTAATGAGCAAAGACATAAACTTATAGCGTTTGACTCGGCTTTTACCAGGGTTGAATATTGAACTTGGGGTCCGCATGACAACTTAATCCCACGACTGAAAAAGGTTTCGTAGTTTTTACGAAAGCGACTGCTGCCATCTGACCTGACCAACCCAGAGGGGAAACTAGGACTTATTGGATTATGTCAGACTTCCTCACCATGTGTGTTTCTTTCATCAAAAAACGACTGGTAAATATCAAATGATATACCTATCTCCTTCATACAAACTGACAAACATCTACTTAGATAAATTATATGACTTCGTTTTTGCCCTTGTACCTACGGAAAACGGAATACTTATTACAGGTATTTTTTTAATTAATTTAATTAAAATGGTTATCATTGCGATCCTCATACGCCGAAATAAATATGTATTTGTGAGTAAGTACCTTTGTATTGCTCTTACAGAAAATAGCAACCAATGTCTGCGACTACTGTAGCTAGATATTTTTTGGCGTTTATCGACCTGTAGGTATATAGGTATAATAATATACATATATATAAGCATGCATTGAGAAAAGGAATAGGAAATCAAAACTGCAAATATCTAAAAATTGTTTTATTTTTGTACAAAATATAGCTTAAACTAATTTAACACGATAATATTTTACATCGGTGATTAAGTTAATATTATACAATACAATACAATACAAATACTCTTTATTGAACACCTCAAAAAAGGAAACAGTACAGAAAATACAGCAAATTTAGAGGTAAACAACAGGCGGTCTTATCGCTAAAGAGCGATCTCTTCCAGACAACCTTTAGGTAGCGGAATTCATTAAATAATTGATATCAGTAGGCGTTGCAAAGCAGTGGAGAAAAGTCAAGCAGAAAACATAAAAAAGATAAAATAAAATAAATAGGTAAAAAAAAAACAATATATTAATAGATAAACAAATAACCATATACTTAATATACAATACATTTTAACATTAAGTAAAAATAAATAAAATAAATTATACATACATATACAGTGCCAGCCCTATGGAGGGGGGGGGGGGGAGATAAGTGTCAGGGACAAGATAAATAGTACAGTTTGAGGAGCTATATATTATTTATTTTATTCACATAATTAAATGCTACCCTGTTGAAATAAATGATACTTATCTATATATTTTCTAACAAAAACTTATTATAAACAGTAACTAAAGTTATTGTCACAATGTACATTATCAAAATACAACTCTTAGGTGGGATGGGAGTTAATAGTCAAACGACTAGTTTGAAAATTGCTATTTTTAATGCTTGGAGCAAGCATTATAATGGCAGCTAGGTTATTATTAATTATATTTAAATTCACTTTTTAATCTAACAACTATTCTAAAGTAAAATCGGTCGTTTAAAATTTATAAATATTAATTAAAGGCGATAAAATACGTATATAATTTTACTTCATTCTAAGACGATCTGAAGAAATTGATGAAGAGGGCAGAGATGACCAGTATGAGGCTAGCGGCAATACTGGACGAGCTACTGAAACAACCGAAGCCTTCGATCTGCACGGAATACCTCACGTTGTACGGGAATCTACAGGACCCATCTGTGAAACGAGAATTAGGAATAAATACGTAACAAAATATTTCAGGTTGGTATTTAAGAAAGAAAAATGATAATGTTACATTTAGTTGTACTGACTAAAATTTACAACAAAAATCAGTCACCTCTGAGAGAGGTTGTGTGACTAATAAAATGACTACACATTCTCACGAATAGTAGGGAAAAAAGGATAGTTAATATAGTTATAAAAATATTACCTAGATAAATGGCGGTGCTTAGTAAATATTTATCACAATTAGTTACCTGTGCAAGTGGCAGTGAAGGAAGAAACGCTAGTAGTAGTAGACTCAACGGAGACGTAGAAGAACGGACAAGAGTTGATGGTGTAATACCCGGCGCAGGGGTTCTGCATGATGATCTCCACGTTGCCTGTGTTCGCGATGGTTTGGCATGTGATTGCGTTTTCATCTAGGCCTAATAATGTGGCATTTTGTCTGAAATAATACGTACAAAAATATTAGTTGATAATACACACTTATTAAGGAGACTAAATCATGTGTATTTAAACTGACTAGAAAAATTACACGGAGGTTTTGTCCGCAAATAGCTAGGTATACACGCACAGATGTGTCCGCCGGATTTGTCCGACGGATATGCCCGGCGGACAGAGCACATCTGTGCGCGTATCCCTAGCTAATATTAGGTGTAGAACAATGTTTCTTAATATAGAATACACGATTTGGAGAGACGGATATGCATAGAACGTCAAAATACTTTCGCCGTGGTCTGAAATCCAACAAATAATTTTATTCACTTGCCTTGGTTGAGTAACAATCCGCGAGTGGCAAATGACAAGGCTGCCGGCTCCAGCTCCCGTTCGTGAGATACGAAGTCTCCTGTTTTCGTTATCAGTGTAGAAATAGTTGGGATGGATGGAGTAGTAGTTAATGTATCCAGGCTCTACAAAGTCGTCGAAACTTCTGCTGCCGGAGTTCACGTCGCTAGGGAATCTTGCTCCGCAAAGGGGATTGATTATTCTTCTTCCGACTAAAACATTTGAAACATGAATAAAAATACACATTACAAAACGATTTAGACCTTAGTTGGACCCACTCTGATAAAATGATCAGCTTTAGAGTATTATAAGTGATTTATTGAATCAGGCGTTACGTATTGTAGACGTTCAATATTATAAACAACAATAATGAGGGAGTGCTCTACTTTATCAATAAAAGAGAAAGCAGATGATGAAGAAAATCCAGTGAGTGCTGCGAGGTGCAGATGGGACAGTGCAGCTGCCAAGTTTGTTACTCTTTTAGCACCACCCAGGGATCACGTGTAGGGTTGTACATCTGCTTTCTCACAACTACAACCCCAGAGAAGAAATGCCTATCTATATCCAGCACATGTAGCCATACGATAAAATAAAAATAAATAAAAGAGAATCCATTATAAACGAACATAATTTTACCTTGTTGGATACGATTTAGCGTAGGAGCAAAAGCTTCAATGTGATTAACGGTGGCTGTTAAAGAAATTGTATGAATGTCCTCGTGCATGTCCCGTACTAAGTTCCACAGGTTATCAAATTGATTCGTCGAAGTTGTAAATAGAATCCTCAAGTCTGTAAATTAAAATGAAGACAGACATCACTCTAGGTGCCTTAAGCAAGACTGAGAATTATAGGCTAGCTAGTATCACATTCATCTCAAATAAAAATACTAAAAATTCAGTCGTATTGAGAACCTCCTCCTTTTTTGAAGTCGGTAAAAAATATCAGCTTGCCCCTGTCCATTTATCGTTTTTTTTTTGTTTTAGCTATTATATCATATACATGGTGACTTCTAAAACGTAATACAAGATAATCAAACCTGAATCTATTCATCATTTTGAACAACTTTTACTATGGGAGCGACTTTGTAAAAAAATAAAGAAATTGAGCTGCTCCATAGAAAAGGTCAAGGATAACTAGGTCAAGACGAAAATGTATGAGTGTACTTAGGTAGTTTAGCTTTTCTGAAAAACTTACCTGGTACAGTTTCGTTCAAAATGCGTGCCTGTTCCCAGACCTGGTCGTTGTTTTGCAGGGACCCAGTGTTCAGCAAGAACAAAAGCACCGAGGAGTTGCCGCCGACGTAATTGTGCTGAGACTCATTTTCCATTATGTTTTGCATGTAAGTGCGGATATTTGTGAACGAATTCTGCAAGTTTACTCCAGTGAACACTGAGGAAAGATGGCAAAATGAGAATATAATCAGAGAGTTACCTAAGTATAGTAATAAAAGGAAATGAGGATAGTAGTAATCCTGCATGTGCACTGTGCACCATGCCATAGGGAATAACTTTAAATTTATATTTATATTTTTTTTTATTTGAAGACCATATGTTTTTTTCAAACGAATTCAAATGAATGAATTCTTGTTTACAAATATGTTTACGTACTTGATTGGTGTCTGGCAAGAGTATACTCAGAGTGGAAGTCGGCTAAAGACCAAGTCGTGTTGATCACAACTTGTCCGTCAAAGGCACTTAGCAGCGTCACACTGGAGCCATATTTGCCGACTTCTATGGAGTCCAACAGGTAAGACACTGCCGGGTAGATGACGTCATATTGCCAAGCTGCGTCGAGTACCAGGTAAAGGTTTGTCTTGAGACGGTAATTATGGCTTGATGAAAGAGTATCGGTGCTGGCACAATTAAGGTCATTCATAGTAGAAGCTGAAATTTCAAAAAGCATTAGTACCTTCTATTATTTTTCTCACATTGTTTATTAAAAACTATTGATACTAGTATAGGTAGGTAACCATTCCATTATACATATATGATTCTGAAGGGTCCATGCCAAAAATACCTTTTTGAGCAGGAAAGAGTGTATGATTGTATAAAATATAATTTAATGACCAGGAAGGCGAAGGCCTGGGGAACATTTACTATTTGTAAGTTTATTATAGTTTTATATTTAAATTCATCGTAAATTTAATGACTCACTTGCATAATTTTGGAAGTTGGTAACGGCACTGTTGACCAATTCATCGAAACCTCCTGTAATAGTTCCTTTTAAAGGAATTTGTGTATCTAAAGCTGCTGCGAATGTATATGTTTCCGGCACTAAGGTTTCTGCGTTGATATACTGTTGCATTAGTGCCCGACGGTTACACGCTCTAAAGTTATGATTGAACACGCCATTCTGTAAACAGATAAGGCTAATTTTAAAATATGAATCATAATACCATTTTACAATTTTTTGATGAAATGTTACCGCACTGAGTATACGTATAAAGTGATTGTGAGACTGCCCTCTTCAACGGTACCTACAAAAACTAGGGAAAATTTTATTCAACAACCTACCACAAGGCACAGTAATACTAGGTACCTATAGTAGTGAATATTAATTCTTACATTTGAGTAGTACATGTCGATTAATTGCGACAGTTTCAAAGAACTGAATGTTCCCAGCGCCTGATTAAGATTAGCGCCTAAAACGAAACCGTCTAGGTCACCACGGATTTCAGGGTCCGTCATTTCGATGTTTTGACGAGAGCGCAGCATGTAGTATTTGGGTGCTTGAGTGCTGTTCCAGTAACCGGCTGCTCCAATGGAGATTGAAGGGTTTCCTCTTTCGGTTCCTTGGATTAAAATAGCCTCTGCTAAGTCGCCTGTAAAAATAAATTTAACGCTTGTTGAGTCATGCATGGTGGTAAGTGGTAACGTAAGTAATTAACCTTGCGACCACTACATTCGGACGTAAGGTAAGGTAGTAGGATAGGATAATTATAATGCAATTTCTAGTAAATACCTTCATATCAAGATGTGTTCAGATAAATATCAGTTATCCTCAGTCAAATTTCATTTCAACTACAAACATTTTTCACTAAATTGCATAGGTAAGCGGTAAACCGGTCTAAATGAAATATTCGGATACCAATTACAGTTCGTGAGCTTTAAGAAGAACCTTCGGGAATCGGCGATGACACACGAAGGTAATATTGCTGTTCTGCTTTTTCACGTGTCACTGTTGATTGATACCCAACGTCTCTTTCTAAAACCCGAAGGTTCTTCTGAGAGCTCACGGACTGTATGTACAAGCCAGAATGGAAGTCGTACAATACGTTGAAAAATATGTCTTCAGACACAGATAAACGCTTAATTATAGCATTACTTAAAATAATCACATAAAATTAGCAGCAATTACTTCTAGTTTAACAAATACCTGATAATGTCGCCGCATATATTGACGAAACAGTTTGTTGAGCATTAGGATAGTTAAGAACTGAACCCTTAGCTAACTCTAGAACGGAAACACGTTGTGCCTCTGAACCGGCCGCAATCCCTGCTATCAGGTTTCCAGCAGAGACTTCTCCCCAGATAGTCTTAACGACGCCACTCAGTATGGGACACAGGCTGTCTCCAACTAGCTGGCGTTCAGATTTGCTGCCACTAAAATTGTTGTACTCGACGTCCTTCTTCGGATTGTACTGCCTCATTTGGCCTATCTTGTTTTTAGTATTGCTAGAAAAACATGCAAAATTTAATATAATTTTATTCCACGAGAGAATATTCTACTAATAAATTATTCATACCATCAGATCTGTACTTACAGCAAAGCAGGGTCAATTATTTCGACGTCTGCGTTGATGTCATCATTGGATACCTGTCGAGCAGTTCTAAGGGCACGGTACTGCGAAAATTCGTTGCAGTTACCGTTTCCATGAACTCTCGCGTCTACAGTGGTGGACAGCATAGCATGAATGGCACACTAAAAACAAAATCAGTTATTACACTTAATAGTAGATAGTTGAAGCGCTGGGACACGACAAGAAGTGCAAGGAGGAATTGAAATTGTGTAAAGCCAGGAGGCTGGTATTCTAGAAACCATACAAGTAGATGGTATTATACATAATGTAAATAAAAGTGATTACCTTTAGTGGTGATGGAATAGTAGTGTTCTCAAATACTTGAAGATTGTTAGGTATCAACTTCGTCAGCAGTAACTTGTGACGGTAAAATGAATGGAATGTAGCCGCCCATGGCAAAATGTTGGTATTAACAGAGCTTGTTTCCGGCTGGTGATATTCTGCACCGTCTTGTCTGTATCTGTAAATTCCATTAACACGTAAATTTACAAAAATATTCATCACCCCAATTAAAAATATGCTTCAGTCCTTGTCATTCTCATGCATTAGAATTTGCCAAGACGAACATTTCCATTCAAAGTAGGCATGAGGTACTAGGTATACAATACACAAACATTTCTCAGCAAGGATAATAACTTACCTATACTCAAAAAAATACATCATCATTCATTCTTTGCCACTCGGATAAATGTTGTATTGGATGAACACATTGTTAGCAAAACATAAATACTACTCACGTGTGTATTAATGTGGCAGCAACCTGTCTTAGGTCCATGTTGACATTAGGATGGTCTTCTATCTTCTGTATGATGTCAATAAGAACGCTGATGGTGGCAGGGGGCAGGTTGTTCCGGTTAAGAGACCCATTGAGGTAGCACTCCCTCAGTTCTGGCGCCATGCTGGTCTGCGCTGTGAGCTGCCCGTGGGCACTGGCGATGACAGCCGCCAGCACTAACCACCACATCTTGATATCTGTAAATATGTAAATATTGACACAAATACTAACATAATACTCCGGTACGGTTCTTTGCTAGTTTATCACTCCGACCTCCACTGATGAGTTAGGCAGGCGGATCAAGGTATATAAAAGGCACACTGACTTTAAGGGTTTTGGTTGTTCTATGAGTACAAATCACAAGCCACTTCCGTGGTCAGTCATTAGACCATCACTTTACACGATTCTACTGAAAGCAAATATGAAATGGGGTTCCAAGAAAAATTTACCTTGAAATTCACTTTCTGGTATTACGACATATTAACTGAATTAAAGACAACTTCGACTTGTTCTTACATGGTGACCATTTGCATTTCGGTGAAACGTCCAGATGTCGACTACGTAATTTCAGAGGATATTTATAGAATAAGTATGTGATACAATTTATAATTTGAAATTTAATGAACCGCCGTATGAATTCAGGTTCTATCAAATAACAAAGTGGAATCGTTCCGCCCATTACCCCCCTGTTTTAATATCCGCAAATGCATGCGGAAACATTCTAAAAGCACATACAATGTTTGTCTTTTGTTACTAATTCGCGGAAATGGAAAACGTAGTCATGTCATGAGGTTTTCGATAAAGAAAATCGATGACGAACTCCGCTTGGCATCTGCGATTATACGTGTTATCAGCAGCGACGGGGAGCGGTCGCGGATGTTAAATCGTATAACTTGGTATAACGCGTAACGTGTAGAATTTAATAAAGAATTACTATTGATTTTACATATGGACAGAAAACCGTTAACCGTCACGAGGGGACTTTGAGCTACTTATAAAAACTTAACACAGGCACCGTAACGCCACCACACTATGTATATAGCCCATATATATATATATATATATATAGTCTGGCAAACCAAAAAGCGCAGTAACAGTCAGAGTAACATGCTATACCCATCCCGTTTTTAGTAGTGAGAGTACTAGCATTAGAAAAAGACAGTATGATTGTCCCTGTCTAAAGCTTGAAGTGAAACAAACTCTGGCCAAACTATATATCTAGCCCAGTAGTGTAATTATTGTCCACAAGTTCAATACGTAATTAAGCATCAATATCCCAATCTTCATTTTTTTTTTGTATTAAGCAGAACGTCTGCTAACGATACCACAATGTTTAGAAATAAAGGAAAAGTAGAAAAATCCACTGCCTCAGGCGAGACTCGAACTCCCACGTTCATGTCGATGTTTCCCAGAGTCGCGAGTTCGAGTCTCGCCTGAGGCAGTGGATTTTTCTACTTTTCCTTTATTTCTAAACATCCCAATCTTCGTTTATTAAAAACAGATAGTAAAACTGCATTTTGTTCACGAGAAGAGTGCAAAGAATATTTGAAATTCGAACGTGTTATTAGTTACTTTTTTATTTAAACATAATAACATCTAAAGGCCACAAGATAGGACAATGTTCGCATTTTAAATTTATTAATTATATATATTTTTTCCTATATAGGTAGTATTTTCCGCGCTTTAGTGAGGTGAAATGATTTATGTTACACACGGTTGCAAAGTTATTTTTACGTCTGGTGTGTTGCAACATTCGCTACGCTCAGGATTCTATTTTTGAACTACTCCTTCGCTCAGGATTCTATTTTCGAACCTCTCGCTTGGCTCGTGGTTCAACCATAGAATCCATTCGCTAGCTCATGTTTCAATTCCACACTCGCGGTTAAAATACAACTTTGCTCCCTTGTATAACAAACAATTAATCAAAAGTGTGATATGTGTGTTTGTCATACCCTACTACAATTAATATCCGTACAAAAAGGTGTACCCAGGTAAGTATCTAGAATTTTAATTTTAAGAAGGTAGAGATTAGAACCGATTGCCCAAGTTATGATATGCGCGTCCATGCTATTTGCTTGCTCCAATTATGATAACAATTTCTAGGCTGTCGAATTCGTAATCAATGGCTTATTAAATGTATTGTCAATGTTTCTATTGAACTTACTCGTATGTTAGTTTTTAAAACAAAGTGGCTGTTATTGGTTCGTCCATAATACTAGTAGCAACTAAAATAACAAAGTAATGAGTCACAATATTACGCTATAAAGAAGGTAAGTGCTCTGATTTGGTTAGCTACAGCTACATAGGTACAATCTCCATCAGGCTGGCTCTACATGATGGGCCATCATAGGGACGCAGCTATACGACGGAACGAGATCGCAATATCGTTAGCTCCCTCTAACGCATAGCTGCGTCCTTATGATGGGCCATCATGTAGAGGAGCCATATATCGGAGCGAGCGGCCAAAGTGGTAATGAATATCTGAACACCGCCTCTATTGCCAAGACGATAAAGTACACGGTCAGATATTTTTGAGTACTTTGGCCGCTCCGACAGATTTGATGGTGACTGTGCGATAGTTTAATTACGCGGGCACATTTCTTAGATTTAGTTCATTAGTTTAGCGCATTTTTTAGTTTAGTTATTTCGGCCAAAATTAATGGTGAATGCCATGTTCCTATTTCCTAAACGGCTTTGCTGTATAGTCTGTGTATAGTAAAAGAAATGAGATCTAACTGAAAATCAAGTTGTTTCAAAGTTCTATAGATAAGTGTTTCTTACTTTTGTTCTGTTATTTGCTACATAGTGCGACTTGGTTAGTTTTTCTTTTTCGAATAAATACCTCTAATTGATTGATCGGAACGTAGAAATACTTAAACACATCCAATAGTCGATATCTTAACTTCGACGCCCTTATCTGAATACTGGATAGGTATAAATTTGCCAAGTTACACTGTTATAATTAAGTTTACCTCTTGAACGATTTGTGATTTAGACTTGACATTCAGGATTCAGTAAGTAGAGAATAGTCTTACAGTAATTAGAAGCGTGAATTACAAAACGGTTTCAAGTTAATAGGGGATGAAAAATGGCCCAAATGGTTTGTATAGGTATGTAAATATACCCACGGCAGGTGAGTCGCCTCTTTGCAAACTTGGCTGATACACTGCCGTGTGTCTACATTAGGTACCTATAGTTAAAGTAATAGCGCAGTATTAGTTACACCTATAGTCAAAGTAATAGCGTAGTTACAGTGTCCGAGAGGCAACTGGATGGACAAGGACGAGTGTTCCAGGACACTGTCCTTATTTCATACCTACTAATATAAATGTGTTCCACTTCTGCTGAAATCGACACATTTACTGATAAGTGATCGTGAACGCATGACGAGTTTCTACATACCTGGAACTAAACCGATATCTCGAAGTAAGATAACAAATAGTTAACCTGTTATTGCAGTAATCCAAAGCCCGATCTTTCACTTCACTTCAAATAGTGTTCTAGCACTTTTCCAGATGACGTCACATAACCTTGCATAAAACAGTTGAGAAAATAATCAAGCGATAAACAATACAAATTTTAAAACATATGCGATCAATGACAAAAGCGATGGCGGAATGAGTTATCAGCCCAAGTTGCAAACACCGAACGTATAGGTCGGCCGTAAAAATAAAGGGTATCAAGTGTTAAGATAAGATAATGGAAATCAGGTCTAGATAAAGTTGCGTTGCAGTGGGAGTATGAAGTTTAGGTTAATCCATCAGGGAGGACAATTCCTCGCGTCTATTTTTTACGAATGATAAGTATTTTCTCATGATATGAGAAGTGCGAAACAACAATGAAAATGTTTTTGTTACCAGCAACCAAACTTCGTCTACAAGCTTAAGTTTTGGGACAAACTAAGGCTTATTACTTGTATGTACTTACCAGAGTGTTTTGTTCTTTATAAGTCTACAATCTTTACAAGTCTAATATCTACATTCTTACAAAAATCATAAATAGCCTTCCAAAGCACATACAAGATATATACCTATCCAACTCAAAATCTATTAATAAGGATGTTAGAAATTATTTCTTGTCTTCTAATAATCAAGAATACGTATTGTAGAAGTCGTAAATGCACTGTTGGAAAAAGAAATCATAGTTAATTAGTTAAGTCAGTTCGAACCCTTATTGTAAACAAGCCATAAATGGCTTTAGCAGTTAGGTACACATGAAACTCTGCGTTTATTTGAATATTTTGAACTTTAATAAAAAAAAGTAAACTTTGAGTTATATTATAAGCAAACAAACTTTATTAACGCCTTACTGAATTTTGGTTATTAATGAAATACTCCTTTTTTCAGTAAATATTCTCGACTACTACTTATAGTTTGACCGCCACTGCCACTTCGCCTTGAAATTGATAAAACTTTTAATTTTCGGGGCATGAATTGGCTCAATAACTATCTTCATAACATTATTAAGAGGGTGGAAAACAAGCAATACCCTACTCATAGTGTTGTGCTCCTGCTGGTGAGTAAGTTTGCCAAGGAACTCAAAGAGGACCCATTGTGCTGACGACGAGGGACCCTCTTGTTCCTTTAGTCGTTGACACAGTGAATCCTCCGTTTTGTTAAGGGTCGAAAACGCGCAATGTGATACCTCTGGACTTGCAGGCGTCTATAGGGTACGGTAGCTGCTTACCATCAGGCGGGCCGCATGCTTGTTTATCACCGTCGTGGTCTAAAAAAGTATACCGCTTAGCTTGTAGTAAGAAGAAGTTTCCTAAATTAGCTCTTGGTCCTCCTGCTAGCTTCAGAAGGCCTTCAGAAGGCCATCCAGCACGCCTAGCACATGATTGACACGTCAGTATCTTGCTCGCGAGATAGTCTATCCGTCCTTTTCTGACTGTGTCAATTAGAAAGAGACGGGTAATCTATGTCGCGCGCGAGATACTGTCGCATCAGTCATGTGCTGGGCGTGCAGGGTTCTCATTTTGTCGCCTATCGCGACATGCGTCACTTTCGCACTTATACTTGTTAGAACGGGACATAACAGCTATGGTGATTGATAGGCGATAAAAACCCGATCATATTTACATCGGACTAGTTAGCAATGGTTAAAATTAAAGCCTACCTAAACTAAACGAATAAACTTAACAATTTGGAAAAGGTATTATATGTATAGGCAGATTAGGCAGTACAGTTCTTTCTACTTGTAGTTCCAAGTAGAGCTAGATTAGATAGTAGCTATACCATACCTACACATACGATGGCTTGATAACGTAACAAAATTATGAACAATGTATGACTAACAAATTATTTATTACCACGGTTCGTTATGAAGGCGGCTGTAAAAAATAACTCCACTCAAAAACGTACAACATCAAATATTTTCTAAGAAAAATAATCAATTGAATTTTTTATGTTACGCATAGTTTGGCCATTGCCCATTACCAAAACATTTTGTACTTATACGAAATAATCTTTACAAACATACAAAAAGATATCGACGAGGATGGGATTCGAACCCACGCGTGCAGAGCACATTGGATTAGCAGTCCAACGCCTTAACCACTCGGCCACCTCGTCATATGTTCAAGGCAGCAAATTTTGGGATCAGTACCATTCTATTTTTTTCTGGTGTATATTATAAGGCAAACTAACTAAAATAATGATAAGTAATATTGTTATCACAGATAAATTATTAAAAACAAGGTATTTTAGTATAAAATACACGAACATTTGAGAGATTATTATGTTCCTAGTGACATCTAGCGAAATATTGTGACTTTAGAGCGCTGCTATAGTAAATGTATGAAAAAGAGCACTGTACTTGCTTTTTCACGATGATAGAATGTATTTATCCATAATATTATTTTGTATCATACGACCACATGAAATACAATAAAAAGTTGTAAGAAGCATACACCATATCCACATTGCATTCTGACCACGTTTGAACGGTGTGTAGCGCCATCTAGGTAATTTGTTTGATGACGCGACGAGATGACACGCGTCTTGAGCAATATAACGTAGATACAATGCGTATGGTCGCTCATAGGTGGCGCTGATATCAATATAAAATATTGTACGTTTCTGGTTTTATCATTATTTTCGTTTTATTATTACACGATTTAAACGGGGTACCTACTATAATTTACTTCAGTTGAGTACTTAGTTATAAAAGCGTACAGAGTATCAGAAATAGTCTGTTTGATAAGTATATAGGTTTTAGGAAATTATAGGTACCTACCCATAGGATACAGCCGGCAATGCATGTTATTCTCTTACAGTGTTTTATTTTACAATGATTACTATGTTAGTACGTTTTACTGTTCATAAGAAAGGATTTATAATTCTACCGAAATAGGCGAAATTGCTCAAAACGTCGAAACCAATTTTTTTTGCATCCATACAGAAAAACATGTTCACGTTCGACCTCCAGGCGGCGTCAGGCGTCAGCCACCTCTAATAAGAACAAGGAAGTTACTGCGTACGAACCGTGCTGCACTTACGACCTTTTGGGGCTAGTAACGGCGTCCCCGACCGAGGGACGCGTTGCCAAGCAACGCGTTCGTCGATCCGTCTCGGCTCCTTGTCGGCTCCATTCATAAATGGTCCCAAATTACAACGCAAACAATTCAATGCCCTGTGACATTGTTCTTAGATCGTTGCCAGGCTAATTTGTAACGACTTTCGGTGCTTTTGGGGACCGATTGAAGGACGTTTTGTTGTTCACACAATAAAATAGGTACTTAATCTTCCATTTGCAGAGAAAACCATTACAAATTATAGGCAGGTAACTAGTACCTACTCATAACCATCCACTTTTAACAGTTTCAACATCCTGCGCTTGCTCTAAGGATCTAGGTACCTATAGGGTTAATAAGTCACCAGTGGTCAATCAAGCACCTGTGGTCAGCCTTTCTCGACTGGCGGCGGCTGCCGACCCAGTGAGATCCAGACCATTACCCGGACCCAGTGATATCTGAGCCCACTTGTCATCTCCACCTGTTACTAAGACATGTTACTATTTTTGATATGCTTAAGTAACTTAAATAACTTTTTCTCCTGCTTTTTCTTACTCGCAATGCGATACCAATAAAGTTAAACGGATCACCAGTGTTTTTGTTACACCCTGTATGACATGGTGTAACAAGGATGCCGCTATGATATCATAATGGCATCCTTGTTACACTGTGTTTTATATTAACGTTATGTAACATCAGTGGATCAGTACATTCAGTACCATGACTATTGATCATGCATCGCCTTAAAACCGACATCATCGACTACATTGTACTCAGTGTAGCTGTACAAGTGTACATAACTAGTAGTCCGCCTCGAACTGAGAACTCGCGATTTACTTGCAAACGAGTTGACCAATATAACAAGACCCTTCGGAGAATTTTTTTTCTCCTTCTAGCTCCATAACCACTTGATCGATCCTAAATCGAAATTTCATAAAGATCAGAAAAACGTTACTTAAGTTATCGTCCGACAAACTATCGAAATCAAAAAGCCATCCAAACTTCGCTTACGCTCCGCGAGTTCGATTATAAAATGTGTACGTACCTTGTTAGATTAGTCTAATTTGACTGTTCGAATTTATTTAGAAATGAAACATCTTTAGATGACAGCGCTATGGCATGCCATCAGATAATAGACGCAAAGCAGCAGCAAATTAGTAAGTTTACTCAATATTGTTTAAAAATAGGGAAATTAGTAGGAATCAACTTATAAGGGCCGGTTGCAACAAACCGTCTCTTAACGTCAACGTTATCGTTAAAAAAATCAGGAATGAAAAGTTTTACAGTTTTCTATCGGATGACAGCTCCGTCGCCATATTGATGAGTCCGTTAATTGTGCGTGGTGCAACCCACCCTAAGTAAGTATGAACAGAACTTTTATATCATGTATCAAACTAAAACTTTTTAATAACTACATTTTGAAATCTTGTAAGACAAAATTTTAATAATCTTATCTAAATAATTTCAAGCAGTGAAAGTTTAATTTAGAAATTTAATCAAAAGGTGACAGGTGGTGTTACAAGGAGGTCGGAGACTGAGTCGACGCTTAGGTATTTACATAACAAGGACACGGCTGACTCTGAACGGCCATTTGGAGATACTCCCGAGCTAGGGGAATAAACAGATATTGTAACTTATAACCAAGGTCGAGGTTCTCAACAATCTCAACGTTAGTACTCGGTACTCCATTGTAATAACGTGCAAAAGTTTAAACATATATTTGACGTCGGCTGTACCTTAAGGGTAAATAGAAAAATAAATTAACAAATATGGCTGACCGATAACTGCATTTCTAGACAAAAAAGTAATTGACATATATTATGTCAAAATATTATTTAAGTTCCAATATTTATTTAGGAACATACAAAGACTACCAACAACAAACTTAGATATAAAAATAAAACTAAATAAACGAACTAAAATAAACTTAAATATAAACTTACAATAAACTTATATATAAAACTAAAATAAACTTATATATAAAACTAAAATAAACTTACAGATAATATGTGCTCCCCAGGTCGCCTTCGTGAGTCATGGCACCCAGAAGGCTGGCAGCGTTGCCTTATTATACTAGGTGTTTTTCACTGAAATATCATCCGTTATAAAATTGTAACCACCGATTTGCTACCTTCTACTCTTTGTCTACCTTCTTAGAGTTCCTTGGTTTTTAAACTTACTATGATTAATTAAATAAAACTAGGAACTAGAAGGTTCAGCAATTTCAGCATCAATAGCGTCAAGGTGGCCTCATTTGCATCGGTTCGGTGTAGAGAAATGTCTTATCTGTGAGAGAAAAATAACCTAAAAATTAGTTTAATAAGTAGGTATGCTTTGTACGCTCACAAAACGAAAGTCGCTGAACTAAATGAGATTACAAAAGTAACTAGACTAGTCACATAAATATTACATAAGTTACTGAACAGCGC
This sequence comes from Pammene fasciana, assembly GCA_911728535.1. NCBI lineage: Eukaryota > Metazoa > Arthropoda > Insecta > Lepidoptera > Tortricidae > Pammene > Pammene fasciana. The sequence continues at coordinate 10,803,491 of OU452276.1, read as the reverse complement.
CTTTTTCAAGTGAAACAAGTGTTTGAGGCTCTGTTCAGTACCTAACTTAATTTATGTAATATTTATATTTTTTACTTTCGTCGATTTTCTATTTTCAGTTTATTCGTCAAAGAATCTACTTTAAATTTAATCAGCTTATTCTACATAATAGGATTAATTAAAGTAAGCTAGGAACTAGAAGGCTCAGCATCAATAGCGTCTAGACGGACGGCCCCATTTGGATCGGTTCGATTCAGACTGTTCAGAGCATTACATTGATTTGTGCGACGTCTATAGCACTCCGCTCTCTGACGGTGGCCAAAGGGGCACTGCAGGCATCATTGCAGTTTCTTGCCAACTTGCCAAGTACAGGTGCAAGGTGCCACGTATGTAAATGAGAAACAAAAAGCGCTCTCCCTTCACCCTATAATATCGTTAGCACTGTTTTTGGTATGAAAACAAAAGTTCTCATGCAACTACAACTGGACCAAGCAGGCAGTTGGTCATCCTACTTCATTGGGTAGCAAAATTCGGCATTTACAGGGTGTAACAAAAATACTGGTGATCCGTTTAAGGACATAATTGGTATCGTGTTGCGAGTAAGAAAAGGCAAGAAATTTTGTTTGTACTCCTTTTTTTGTAAGGAACTTTTTGAGCCAAACCTGTGCCATTCGTAATGCAGCCAACTTTTAGGATGGCATCCTGTTAATAAACAAAATGGTAGTCGGTCCTAACCCTGGAGCATTGCAAATGCAGCCAACTTTAACATTATTCATGAATAATGTCAAAGGGTTATTACAGGGTCGAGGACTATATGACAGACATATATGCATGGCCCAAACCAGAATCTATAAAATCATCTAACATTTAGAGGACACAGTTCAAGTAAGAAAGAATATCAAACGTATTGCGAAGCAGTCAGATTTGGATTTTATTTTTATTTTTCATTTTAATTACACAATAGGCAGGTACATGTCTGTCTCTCAAGCTGTTTTGATATGCCTTCTTGAAGAACTACGCATTATTGTATATAGTATCTTTAATGTATTTGTAGTACTGTTTTGAAAAAATAAGTCCCGCCGAGTTTCTTGCCGGTAATAAGTAATACTTCTCGGGTCAGAGGTGTAGGGTTAGAACCGGTGGTAGTTTCTTTTCTCTCTGACGTTCATAAGTGCATTGTAATGTGCCTAAATTGAAGAATAAATATCTTTTATCTTTTTTTTTTTTTATCTTTTTTTTTAATTAGACAAGTATCTTAATAGTACTTAGTAAATGCGTACGAAGAGTATTGGTATGGTATAATATCGGGTGTTTAAAGGAAGTCGTACAAATGTCAGGACTTAAGTGGCGAACGCCCGGATTTGCAGGCAAAGACTGTATTAGCCGGTCTTCAAGTCGCTGATTTTACTGGTTTTGCGCTCTCCTATTTCAATCGATTTCATAGGTACGTATGCTATGATTTATTTCGGTTTTATAATGGTACAACGAACTTGAAGTTAGCTATTTTTTTAAGTAATTCAAAATTAAGTACAAGTTGAATATGAAAAGAATGGATGGTTGTATGTTGGGTAAAGCTGTCCCATCGTTGAAGCCAAAGATATTTTTTGTTGATTTGAATCGGTACCGTTTTCCAAGAATCCTCTTAGGTATTTGTGGCTCAGAGTATGTAGATAAGATTATCGACTGTCGACGCAATCTATTAGAAAAGCGAAAACCCGATACGATCATCATCTCAAACACACTTGCCACGGTATCGTTCGTACCTCTCAAAACATTGGAGAAATATTTTTGTTTAGCTTATAATTTTATTTTTATCACGGAAGAAAATATTCTATTTTGCAGCGAGTTGATCAAACGCGAGTAACCCGCAACGGGCTCGCGGCTAAGTCTGGTCTCCGGATTATCCTCTTTCACGAGATGAATTTTCCTCCTCACCTCTTTAACGGAGGTTTTGCGAAATATACTTTTCATACCATTTTATATTTCGATTTAATCTGCACGACTGAATAAAGTAGAAACCGTCCACGATCACTTAATTAATGAAAGCATAAAACCTCCGGAAACTTGCATTTTATTTTTACGTCGCATTCGTTTACCAGGTGTACTTTGAAAGAGAACAAAAGGTAATTTATTTGTACAATCCAGGCAGAATATTACAGGAGCCCGGCATCTGGCCGCTGACATTTTGCAAATGGTGGTATCAAAATATCGTTGCAAAGCTTTGTGCGGTGTTCTCGTGCCACACAATGCGAATGCCCTGATGAACGTCTCTGCTGCAATATCATAGGATGGAACCTGTAAAAGCTACAATGTTTTAACTTTTAATCTACAAAGCACCGCAGGGAGCACAGTTTCAATCTTCAATATCTAATATACGCTCGTATTACAACTTGCTTTTATATTAAGGTAAAAGCATTGGAAACTGTCTTCCGCTAGATGCTAGATATAAATAACATCTAAGAGAGGACTAAACGTATAATGAATTTCTTAAAGGATAGTAAATGAAGAAACTTAAGACTGGAAATGTTGGTGCTTTAACACGTTTTAAGCTTGGAGTTAGTGTAGTTCAATCTGTCTGCGGAATCTCGTATCTAATACTCATAGAGCGGCAAAATACTTATCTACTAAGAGTACTAAGTACTAAAAGTAGGTACAACCTACTAAGTTTATTTCTGTCGTTATCTATTTACGAAATAATTGAGCATGAGAAAAGTTATCAACATGATCGCAAAATGGGCCAGATTTCTTAGTGTCAAGTTATTTTGAAGCGTTGTTTAATTACACATTTGTCCTTTTTGTTTTTAAAATCGGGATACCTTATCAGACTTTTACCAAACCTTTTAACAATTAATAAAAAATAAAATCATCATTGGCCTGTAACGTCTATGGCAGACGATTAGACGCAATGTCCAAAATCACACTTCCTTTGGTGGCTGTACAAACCAATACGGGACTGGCAGGCGCGCCCACATTTTGCACAGTGATATCTTGCAACTGATGTGCTAGTGTTATATATAACCCTGCCGTCTCGCCCTCTTATCGGCTAGTTTGTCGAACCAGATCCCATTATGCAGCTTCTGGCCTTCCTTGAGAATATTACGCCACTGACCCCTGTTGTCAGCAAGCTTCTCCCAAACTCAATCACCATGCCCGATGTTAAATGAGATCAGGTCACGTTTAACGCAATCTTTAAAGAAAAGCACACGCCACTACGCCAAGCATGACCTGCCTCGGAAGGCGTTTAGAGTCCATGCGATGCACATGCCCCAGCCACCGCAGCCACCTCTAATAACTGATAGTTGGTCCAGAAAATTAAGCAAGATCTAATTTATACGAAGGTTGGTCACTAAAGAGTAAGCTTAATTAGTAAACTATTCCGAGCAGCACGAAAAGGCTTTTGCCAGCCGTCAGACATTAAGTTTACAAAGAAGTTCCTTCACTTTTATCTCAAGTTAACACTAAGCAAAGGCAAAGTGAAAGAACGCAGGGCAGGCACAAAGTGAGTAATTGGCGGAGGAGTGGTCGTGGATCTCGGCAGTTCATGCGGAAATAAATCCGCGACTTCCCGCCCGCTAGGGATGGTCTTGTTTACTGGTTTGAGTAACTAATTTAAAATTTAAACTGCAGTATTAATGGACAATGACCTCACTAGTCATTTAGGTGGGTCATGTTTTAAGTAAGTACGAATATTAGATACTATTACTTAACTCACCCCCTTCCTTCTTTAATACATATTTCCCTCCTCTCCTTTTTTTCATTGTTAACACAACCACCCATTTATTTTTATTCAGTACCTATTGCATGACTTATATTTAGATCTGGCATCAACGCCATCAACGTATCAAAAATCCTGCATAATATGGGTCTTTGGTGTATTAAAAATTTATTGGATAGTTGAATAAAAGGTGCAAATTGTTGATACTTCAAAATCCAGTCAAATATTAACCTATTTCTATTAAGGCTTGTAACGGTAGAAGTAGGTCCCAGATTGTCTGTCCGGAAAGAGAAGTGTCGTAGAATGTATGAGGTCGCATACAAACCACGACACTTCTCTTTCCGTACAAACTGTAGAAGGGTTAGTAAGACAATTTATTTGTCTAATTTTCAAAAATCAACTATAGGTGCTTACATAGTTTTTCAAGTTTGTGTTAGGATCCGAGCATCTAGCGCTATCACTTCACAGACATTGAATCAGTGCATTATTGCAACCAAAATGTGGCATATAAAATGTATCGGTTAGTTACTCAGCACTAGCTCCAGCCGTGAGCAGTAATTGAGTTCAGACGGAACTGCAATTAATTAAGGTACGTCTACGAAACTGGATAAGAAGTATTGCACTCGTAAAACCCTTGTGTGCAGGAACACTGAAATGACGTAACTCGAACTGCTTCCTGACTTCATAGTTTACAACTTAGTTTAATCCTATTCACCAGACTCTATCTGTACGTGTGCATTATATAGGTGTATCATGAGATTCATGAGCATGATACAGTCGCCATCAGATAATAGCTAGGGATACACGCACATATCTGCTCGCCGGATTTGTCCGGTGGATATGTCCGGAGGACAGATCCGTCCATGTATGGCGCTATTCAGATGTGTCCGATGCACTTTATCGCCTTGACAATAGAGGCGTTGTTGAGATATTTGTAACCACCCTGGCCGTTCCGATATATCTGATGGCGACTATACCTATTGGATTTACACACTGTATAATTATAATGGCTTCGAGCCTTAAGCTTGTGCCTTACCTGTCGTTAGTTGTCTAATGAAATTATCATTTATCACACAGGTCAATGCGCTTTCCTCGCCCGTTTTCCTGTATATCGTTCTCATACTAAGTGCTGTGTATCGTTCTCTCATAAGTGATTAATATTTATATAAGTGACTTTAATAAATGATGCGTCCTAAATATTAGGTACTCCCATGTTACGTTCATCGATATATTTTTGTTCATAAAGTAGTACTGTCTGACGTACCTAGTAGGATAGGAGAGGTACATTTATAAAATAAGTATAGAGAAATTTGCCATTACTCTGATTTTTCTAAAATTGAGTACCTATGTTTTATTTTAATATGGTAATACTAATTTTTTGTTACTTTTATAATCTCATGTAGTCTGATTAACTACAATCAAAAATCCTTGATTATTCGTTGATGATATGCGCATGTGAAAATTATTTTTGTCCGTTTTTCACAAAATGGTTAAATCTTTCTGCAGATTGTAATTAATACCTTTTAATTATATGTTTTTGCACTCTTACTCAGGGATCGGGAACTGTTCTTTGCTCCATACTAAAATACCGGTTAATTTCGTTCTCATTCCGTTCTTTAATTTCCTATTTCATTTTTAACAAGGCAATCTAATAACTCCTAGGCAATATCTAAGTACAATACTGAGTTCTACATGAAGCCCATAAAATAATTAAATATATCACATTATTTCGGGGTTTTCTGAAAATACCGGTTAAGATCCCTGCTCTTACTCATAGATCTTATACCTTATAATTTCAAGGCTATTTTCCATTTCAATATAAATGATCACAAACGTCCCATTCATGTTATAACGGCATCCATCGCAGGTGTATGGTTGCCGCCGTGGCGGTGCGGCGGAGGGCGTCGGCCGCAAATTTCCGTGCGACGATTTGTCCCCGGAAACAGTTCAATGGCGCCGTGATAGTCTACACACATGAATACCAACTACCATATACTCGAGGGAAGGTCGTTCACCATTTTTTGGGTATTAGTTTCTTTGACAAAGAAGAAGATAAACCTGGAGTTCGATTTTTGAATCTCACCGGTGCCTTTTTTTGTATGCAGCCGATGACTATTTAGTACGAAATAAGTCACCCGGTGAGATTCAAAAATCGAACTCCTGGTCCGATTTTAAAATAGGATATGCAGTAAAAAATGTATACTATTTTTAAAGTATTTTCTGTGCACTCCTAATAGTTCTAATCCTTTTTATTAGGGTTCCGTACCCAAAGGGTAAAAACGCCCTCCGCTGTCCGTCCGTCTGTCTGTCTGTCCTTCTGTCACCAGGCTGTATCTCATGAACCGTGATAGTGAGACAGTTGAAAGTTTCACAGATGTATTTCTGTTGCCGCTATAACAAAAAAATACTCAAAACTCAATAAAATAAATATTTAAGGGGGCTCCCATACAACAAACATGTTGTTTTTGCCGTTTTTATATATAATGGTACGGAACCCTTCGTGCGCGAGTTTGACTCGCACTTGGCCGGTTATTCACTATAGGTAAAGAAATTTCAAACAATGCCTTAAATTAAAATTACACCGTATCGGCAAAAACCAGAGACCATCTTAGAAAATCTTTTTTAAACCTTTAATTTAAATTATTTTATAAATATAAGATCCGTCTCAATATATGTATACTTAAATATTTAAAACCCACGGAACTAAAAGATTAAGTAAAATGTTTTTTTTTTATGTCTCGTGCTGCAATTTATAGCTAAGTCCCGCGGTAATGCGGCCATTTTGGTTTCCCGGTTTCTTATTAATCTTCCTTAATGTCGACGAAGAACGTGTGCAGTGCTGCTCATTTAAATGCCGGTTTGGATAAAATGTAAGTCTTGCTGGATGCTAATTACTCAAGGACGTGTGGTTATTTTATTACTGTTAAGGATAGGTTAAGAGAGCATGTCTGTAACTATAAAGGTTATATAGTTACCGACTTAATAAATAAGTAGTGAAAGGTACCTACGAGTGTACATTAAAATTAAATGTAGGTATAAGTACTTCACTTAGGAAAGCTTGATTTGATCTGCTTCTACTTCACTACATAGTATAAAACAAAGTCGCTTCCTGCTGTCTGTCCCTATGTATGCTTAGATCTTTAAAACTACGCAACGGATTTTGATGCGGTTTTTTTAATAGATAGAGTGATCCAAGAGAAAGGTTTTTATGTATAATTGCACCCGTGCGAAGCCGGGCGGGTCGCTAGTTTTACATACATTTTAGTACTTAGTCGTTATTTTCGGCAAATCAAATGCAAAATTACTCTATTTTAGTAATATTAGCCGAAAATAGCAATTCAAGCGACTCTTGTCTTGATTCCATATAAGTTAGTTTATTTGAAACTTTGTACACATTATGCCTAATATCGTATAATTATTTAAGTATTACTTTATTAAGCTACGTTATCGTATTTGCACTGTGCCCACTGTCACGAAAAAAGCCTATTTGTAAAACAAAGTTTCAGTATTACATTTGTATGAAACTCACGCATAGTGAACGTCGCGTGTGGCACGCAGCCATCTTGAAAAATATTATTACTGTGTAGACTTCATTAAATGCTATTATTTAAACAACGAATTCATTAGCCAAGTTTCCTTGAGTACGTGTTTACTTCACACTTTAATATTCTTGTTGATTTACAAAACTATAAAGGGTCACTATTATTTATCCTTTTTACAGTTTGCAGCTCGGCATTTAGAAACAAAATATACCCAAAAAGAGCCAGTTTCAGCAACCACAGTCATGAACAATATTATTTATTGCAACCATCGTATTTTAACCCTTGTTATAAACAGAATTATTAATAGCATCTCAGGGACCCTGATAAGAGTACTGTCAGACTGACTAACGTAACTTAACAGATAACTATATGAATCTACCGTATGCGGGTAGCACAATATAATATAACAATATAAGTAGTAAAGCAAACGCACAGTAGAACGACTTCATACTAAAGACATGACATTCACTTATGATACCAACTATGCTCACTGATGAATGTTATATGATTTTTCATAATAAGATATCATGAAATGTCAGGTTTGGCCTCTTAATGGTTAATTATTGCATTGCAATGATCTTAAAAATGGAACCTAGTTTCGACTTTACAGTTGGACTTTCTGAAGCGTTATGTTTGTGAGCTTAATTGCGAAGTATTAATAATGTTATTTATGTATGTTTTTGATCCGATACAGTATTTTACTATTTTATTACGTATTTCAAAGATTAAAAATCGAAGAAACGAAGTATTTTACTCATGAGGGATAGTTCAAAGGGGCGTCTGCTCGTAACCTATTTTTAAGGATTTAGAAAAAAACGCCACCGTTTCCCCGGGTAGTGTCGTGTATATTCTGAAAGCTTAACTTTTTCTCGTTACTTCCCGGTAAATTTTACGGCCGTCTATAACCACCTTTTAAAATAAATTACGAAAATGTATTTGATTTATTAACGCCTGCAAACACGACTATGGCAACAATACAACGATTCGCAATTGTATAAAATATGGTAAGGATATTTATTATTTTGACTCCGCGACCGTGACGACGTCCTCCGTCAATCAAATCACGAGCTCTGTCGATCCTAATGGGAGAAAAATTTTGTCCCAAGATTTCCATACATTTTCCGAACTTTCCATTCCGTTACCGCCATACAAAATGTATGAAAAAATGGTAACGGAATGGAAAAAAACCTTGGGACACTTTTTTCCTCCTACTAGGATCGAAAGAGCCCGCGATTCTGAGTCGAAATCACCTAAAAAAGTCCAAATTAAAAAAAAAGTTGGGGGGACAACTTTGAAAAAAGTGGCCCATGTATTCAGTTTTTCAGATAATAAATGGAAATTCGATAACGATACCTACAGATATTTATTGAATACTTATGTTTGCTACTTATTTACTCTAAATTATGTTGGTCTACGAGTATATGACAACTATTAGAGTTTTTACATTTTACGCCTGAGAAAAATGATGAGCAAAATCACAAGAACGTAATACGCCAAGTGCACGATATCAGCTCTTTCAACCTGTTTGGTTTGAAAGAATATATAAGATTTATTCATGAGTAGTACACCAATAAATATAAAAAAAATATTTTTGTTAGGTTAACCATAAAAAAAAAGTTGTAAGGAAAACTTTTTTTTCTGTCTATTTTTTTTTATATATTTCAGGTATATACTTTTTATAAACAGACATTTTTCTCTTGGCAATCTATCAAGGAGTGTGCACCCCAATTTTCGTTGCTCAATGTTAACCCAATAAGAAGTTACAGTTAAATTACTAACATGAGGTACTCGTGTCAGGCTAAAAGTATGGAGTCGTTCTACTGTGAAACGGTATTACGGTATTAGTGCAAACAACTCTAAATATTTTAAGTAGGTCAATGTAAACTTTCTATAAATAGCAATTCTATGGGAAAATACGAGCACTACCTATAAAACCTTAAGCAGGTAGGCACTGATAACCTACCGCATGAAGACCACTTTATTAAAGCATTGTCCTTCACTGTCGCAGACCTAGATACCTCTACGCTAGTCTTTTCAATGCATAAATAAGCAGGACGACTCATCTCTTATACGGTGCAATATGAGCCAAGCTTAGCCAAACACGCTTTTTACTACAGTTCTTTGAAATGTTTTATTTTCTTCATTTTAAGGCAGATCGTATATTCTCACTGGTTGGTTTAGGAATGCGAGTGCTAGATCAACCAATGTGTCGTGACCCGGAGAGTCGGTTAAATATAACAGTTTACAGGCTATTATATATATGGTTTTCTCGAGCGATCAATGTGGTATTGTCAATTGTGACACATGTTTTATGAAAAATTTGCTGCCTATTTCAAAATTTTCATAATAATCTAGCTCTTTGGGCTACCAGGTATTAAAATACATAACATTTAACCGTGCATTGCCCTACATACGCCGAAATCTGCTACTCGATAAGGTAGGGCTACCTACCACTTACTCTTGATCTATTAGGTAGGTTACAATCATATGTTAGGACAAAAAGTGAATTAGATTGAAGCTTGAGACAAATGTTACACAAGCCCCTTCCCAACGCTTGGCAAACGATCGGAATGCCACCCTAGAAGGCGCTGGGGCGCTGCCAACCAATCACATGAAAAGCTTCAGGCTTGCCAAACACGGTCAAGGCTAGTTCGACCTCTTTCTACATAAAACATATGCAACACTGCAGTTTAATCGATATATCCCCACTAACTATTACATCTTGTTTTTAAATCCAATAGACTATGCTATGCCTTAGTACATTGCCAGAGCCATTGACAGACGTTCTCCTCTGCCGAAAACATATGACCAGTGGTTATGACCACTGGTCATATGTTTTCGGCAGACCACCATATGTCATTTATTGTATGGACTGCCGCTTAAAATCTGACGTGGCTATTTGTACGTTACGTACGAATAGCCATACATTTGACGTTCCCCTCCCCCGCAAAAATGAGCAGACTTTTTTTGTATAGAAAATGACAGACATGGCCGCTCCGGTTGGTTGAATGTTCTAAATGCTATGCTTATCGGACGATCCAATCCAACCAAAAATTATGCTTATCTTTATTACGGGAAAGACATAAACCTAAATCTTTGTATGATAATATATTGTGTTGATATTAATATTTTGGGGACAATCTTAGATCGCCTTAGCCTCAAACTAAGCAACGCTTACGCTTGTACCTACATACTATTGGTACGAACATAAATACATGAAAAATGTCCATAAATTAGGTCAGGAACAAATATTCGCTACACGCATAAAAACCCAGGACCTCCAGCTTTGCAGGCATTGTCACTACCTCACCACCGACAAAACATGCTATGGACGCCGCTGCATGATGAGGACCTGCCTTTGCAATGATCCTTACAGAATGTTAAAAATAATCTGTCTCGTTATTACAACAAGTATGAAAAGGGAACATTGGCTTGGCACCTTCCGTTATCCTTTGCGTGAATACAAATCGTGGTCTTAGGGGTAGGTAGGTAATTATTTAAATTAGCATGCATTTTGTTTACTATGACTTACGACCTGATAAATCCATTAACCCGATTTTAGAACTAATTACGAAGAGGAGCTAGCTTACCCCTCCATACATTTTGTAAACGAACATGCCCATTTGAGCTCCCGCGATAACATAAATCAAATACATAATTAAGCGATGCAGGCTACACAGAGGAGAATGTCTGCCACAGCCATCTATTGAACTAGACGAACCAAATGCTCATGTTTATGTATCTCTCATTAGCTAGAGATAGACGCACAGATGTGCCCACCGGATTTGTCCGGCGCATATGCCCGGCGAACAGATCCGTCTATGTAAGTACTTACATGGACGGATCTGTCCGCCGGACAAATCCGGCGGGCACATCTGTGCGTGTATCCTACACTGAGAGAAATTTGCTTTGTGAGTCTAACAAATTCGACTTGTTGCGTGTTTATCAGTTTGAAACTAAAGTATTTTAGTAAACGGAATCGATCACCAATATTGATAATACAAGTCGAATTTGTACGAACAACAAGGTTAAACTTGTTAAAAGATATTGGATTGAATCAGCCAAATATATGTTTAAATGAATATGTGCCATGTTGGTTTTATATAATCGAGTTGTTGATTTAAATAACACTTAAACTAAAATGACAAGTAACTTGTAGAATGAACCAATTAAACTTAACAAAATCGAACTTGTAGTTTTAGCCGAAGAGCTTGTAGGCGCTATTTTAAAATGAGAGTTTGGTTGAACGAACGTGAATTCTGGTTGTTTTTTCTCTCAGTGTATTATTAGTAAGTGTGTAATGCGCTGTTAGCTGCTTTGGTCTGTATATCGCCTCCTCCTCCTTAAGTCGGTCCCTCACTGCTGAGGATCGTGACTTCGACGGAAACGTTGCAATAAGCCCCTCCATTTGTTGCGGCCTTCTGCTTGGCGAAGGGCCTCTGCCATCGGCATCTTGAGTTCATCGGCCACCTGGTCGGGCCAGCGTTTAGGACTGGGTCTCTTTGGACCTTGGACTGTAGATAGGTAAGCTATATATCTATACTATATATTTATTTCTACAGTATTGCCTCATTCCCTTCTCTGTTTAAGGGGTATGCAGTGCCAGGTGGTTATGATGTTATTCATATTTGTCGCCTGCTGTTTTTGTTTCTGCATTGTGCGATCTTGAATAGGTCCTATTCTCCGTAAATAAGCCAAATCTCTCCGTAAATCGGCACATATTAACGTAATTTAGTTATTCCTTTTTCCCGACTGAAAAGTTTTACTGATTTGACTGGCTGACCTCCACCGACGCGGAGAAACACACGTAGTTTTCGTTTTGTTGAGGGTTCTTGCGACCTCTAGTTACAGTTATGGTCTATGGTAGTTGCGCTCCGCTCGTTCAGGTATTCATCTTCTGAGACCGCCCTTAAATAAAGTAGCTGGTAATATTAACCTCATTTCTGTTATTTTTTTAATAAGAAGGTGGGATACCTATTCTACGGCAAGTACGGTCCACCTGGTAACCGGTTTGCAAGGTAAGGGAAACCTGGGTAAACGGAGCCCAGGGTAAGTTATGGTCGCTTAGAACTGCAGTAGTATTGCGGACTCTATATATACTTATGAACGGTTTGCTACTCATTATCGTATGCATTTTGCAATACAAAACAACAGCAACGGACCAGGACGCTCTTCCTGAAGGGTTCAAAGACCAGCATCGAGGCTCTTAAGTAGAACGAGGAAATTTTTGAATCAGTGAAACTGAATAAAGTGACTTGTTAATAAAGTTTATTTTAAGCGTTACTTAATTATGTTTTATCCACTTTTTATCAGCTTCCTTTAGTCTACGCTTTTTGCCTGTCTTACAGAAGCCTGGGGTCCACCGATCAGTCTCGGTACCGTAATAACAAAAAAATGTGTTTTATTCCAATCAATATATTCAATAACAATATGAGTAGGTATGTACGTAATCGAACTACATATGTAAGTATACGATGAGTTGATCGAATCGGCTCCTTCTTTCCTTCTTCAGTTATTCACCCTCTGGGACTACATAGCACAGACGAAAAACAAAGAAGTCTCAACCAGTTAGCCCTATGAATTTATTGAATAATAATTTAGGTAATTTTAACCTTTCGTTTAACCTTGTGACCGCCATTTGTTATAATTATTTGTACCTAAACGTCATGTATTATTTACACTTTTATGTTTAGTTATATTGAATGTACACGCTAGCAAAAAACCTGACTTGAAAGCATGAAAGTTATATACGTTAAGGGTTCTTGACTTCTTGGCATTCAAAGATATAATAAAAAAAGGCATAGTAAAGAATGATTGTATAGGAAAATGAGCTGAATGATGTGGCTATAACTGAGTACTGGGACCGCGGGTATCTAGTAGACTCTGCATTTGTATTAAAATGTTTCAAACTTTCGGGCAAACGATCCAGACAGAATTAAGATGAAAGGTAAGCGACCTGCGAGAATTCGATCACCTCGTTACGACATTGCTGCGAGTCCGGAGCGACGACCCGGCGACCGGCGACCGGCGACCGACGACCTACGACCGACCTGGGGGTTATTCTATTCGGTAACTGAACACGAGCGAGTTGAAGCCTCAGAGAATACAGTGTAAGGCATCTCTGTGTAGACTGCCAGCGTGTCTATCATTCAGACATCTTTATGCACACATTTTCTAGGGGTGGTGATGCCCTGTGCAAGAATTAGTTCTTGTAGGGCTTCGGCTGGTTGCGGTATAGGCACTAATTTTTACAAAAAATATTTTAAATCGCTACATTTTAGACATGTGAATAAACTCGTAGTTATAAGTATACATACTAGCACAATGATTTATTAATTCTTAATCGGATTATTAACGCCTAGTACTTACTAATTTGATAAAAATATTTTTAATAAATAAAATATTGCTTTTTTAACATTTGCTTTTATTTACGTCGTGTCTGTTAAAAAACCAATACCTATTTTCTAAAATAACATACTAATTTAATGAAACAATACACAGTCTAAAGGGGTATATAATTACCTACCTATAAGTATAGGCGGAATCCTTGTTCATAGCCGCTTTCCTTTACAAAGGGGAAAAGCCGCGCTAGGCTACAAGCGTAGCGCGTAGCAAGCTGCGGCATCTTGGAATTATACAGTTACGACTTTACTAAATTGATATACCTACTTAAAACAGACCTACCCTAATTCAGGTCCTAATATCCTTTATTCAAATAACTGTATTTCAAACCTCCTCAATAAATCCCCAGACAACTTCAACCTCAGTATTCGATAAATTTCAGATTTAAAGTAGATTATACCCGGAATAATATCAGTGCCCGAGCGACCCAGATTATATCGGGGAATTAGGAAAATATATTGTGTTCACGTGGAAGGTATATCTGCGAGCTAGGTTAACTACCTACATCAACAATAATTTAAATCGTTTCTCATTGATCTTTTAAACCGATTTTATTACACTATTGAGTTAATTATGTTTCAAAGAAATTGCTAAATCGATATCTACTTATGACAATCCCGAGTATCCCGACACATAGCATTCAAGCCACTATCAGTCGTATCAATGAGGACACCATGATAAACATTGTACTTAATTTATTTGTTTCTTTGCAATTATCAAAATTTAATTTTAATAAAATCTTTACACTGTCAGTAGGAGTGTTAATTCTTAAATTAAATACCTAATGTCATATGTAGTTACTAAAGAATAGCTCTTGATGTGATTATAGGCGTGAAAAGATTGTGCAACGTTAGATACGATATGTTCACTAGTAGTACAGCTCCTAGTATGGCGTAGCAAGGGGACTAGCTAGCCTGTTAGTTAGGCATTTCGTGAACGCCCTGTCATCAAAATAGTCACGTTTTTAAACTATCAAACAATATCATAATATTTCACCTACCAACCAACTCGAATTTAATTATAATAACACTTTTGACGACTGACGTTAACACATTTGAATATTACGTGGAATATTACTAAATTAATATCACGTGAAAGCCGGCATTCCCCGTTCATCGACCGCGTATATTGTATACTGATATAAATATAATGGTGAACATTCGCAGGCGCGTAAACATTTCCTGATACGAGAACGTCTACGCACCCCCCGAGGGGTGAAACCGGTGAAAATAGTCATAAAACAGAAACAATTCGTAGGAAATCTTACACAAATTCGAGTACCGTGAAACCGTAAAGTTCAAATAGGAGCTTTAACTCAAAGACAGTATGGTTTACGATTCCAATAAGTTTAGAAGCAAGATACGAGTGAATGAAAGTTGTGTGTAGCTACAATTTTTTCCCCGCTCCTCGTCCGCAGGCGTGACAATCTAGCTATGGCGGGACTAGAGGTAGCCTGCGGCCTTTGAAAACTCATGAAAAATTCAAGTGCTGCCGGCAATATCTGGAGTAGGTCCATACCTGATCTGCATAATGTTGATAAATCTTGTGACATTTTTTTACAGCAAGTATCCTTGATGCTAAAGGTTTAAAGTTAGATATCTCAGTTTGGTAACAAAATACTATCATTTTATTAATTAACCCTACCGAATATTAAAAGGAAGTTAAACTTAATGAGACTGAATATGGATGAATGAACTTAATGAAATTACATGTTAAAGAAAGCTGAAGAATTTACATTGGACATTGTGCAGTCGGTATACATTTTCTGTACCCGTGCCGTGGATACCTGTACATGATATGATAATGCTTATTTTACTTCATTCTAAACGAATCGTCCCAGACACATTGAAATGCAGAAAATAGTGAGAAAACAGTATTACAATGCAATGTTTTATTCATTCCATTCGTTTTAACTGCATTGCATACGAAATGAGAAAATATCTTGTTTTGCAGGAACTTTGTCATCATTGTTTAATGAAAGGTTCGAATTGTCTTTTCAATCATCATTGGTTAATATACTCGATTACAGTAGTATACATGTTTTTTTTTAAATTGCGGCTTACATATAATAATCATTTCATTATATATAACAATAAGGTTAATCGTGGCATTCTCTCTTCTATTTTTCCCCTTCAATAATCTGATAGTTGTTTATTTCGCGTCATAGCTAAAATAGCTAAATTGGGTGAGGTTCTCAGGTTTTAGTTGATTTTCACAGAGGAACTTGAGAGTTTGGATTTGGACCCCCTATGCTCAAAGGGAAATGCGTGCGTAAAAGTATCTTAGCAGACCTAGAACAGGTAATAAAAGGCTCTATTTAAGTGCTATTTAATGTGTCTTTCTGAACAAGACTGCACTAAAACGAACATAAAATGAATAGACGAGCGTTCTCCTCCTATAGGAATGTTTATTCTTAATAAAATCTCCGTAATAATGCAATCTCAGCCCTCCGCCCAGCTGTAATTCTCATTGCTATCAGATTATACGCTAGCGGTTGCTTATTCAGAACCAGATTAAATTAAATCACCCAGAAGAAAAAGTTTTCTTAGAACATCAAAATTACATTTAGTTAAACTGCTTATTGCTCCCTTACCTACCCGTACAAACAGCAACCCTCTTAACTGTATATCGGTGGGCCTTATTACAATACGCATAAGGTGCACTGATGGGCAGTTAACAGTGTGATGGTACTGTAGAGGTACATACGTGGGTATAAAAACTTCCTGGACTGTGTAACCTGTTAATGAACTGTAGGAAAGAATACACATAAATTATGTGTTTAGTAACATTTAATACATATTAAATGTTACTAAACTATTGTTATTTGACTCTATTGTCACTTCTCTGTAACTGAGTTTAGGGTTTATTTCGGGTTAATTTGTAACAACCGAAGATTCCGAGCATTCATCCAATTCATCCTACCGACTACGCCATGTAAAATTACTAATAGTAATGAAGAAAATTATATGTGTCAGTGTACAGACAAAGGGACCACTTTTTCGACATGGAGTTACTATTCTATATATTAGTGATAGAAAAAAGTGTCCTTGTAAATCGACAAAGTGGTCCCTTGCACTAAGCTCGTGCACATTAGTAATAGCACAAATTAGCTCTAAGATTAGGGTTACATAAACCTCTCATAATATAGTAAGTACTTTGTAAGTACCTTAAAAACCATCTAATTTACAGAATAAATAAGAATATATCGTCAGGTGACAAGCAAAACTCACTAATTACAAAAAAAAAACTAAAATAAATCTTGTTGTGTTGTCAGTATAGTTTATAATGGCTATGAACTTTGGTAGTACTTGGTGAGTTTTGTTTGTCACCTGATGATATATAATTTACAGTATACCTATACTTAACGTTTTGTTTCAATCAGAAGTGCTCATAATCATACCAAGATCAAGAACATTTCCTTGCGACCAATGCTAGCCTACGCTCAGTATGCGTAGATAATACGTAGCCAGATAGCGCAGAAATATTGCCCTCATATCTGCGCCCCGTAAATTGCCGGAAACATGTTGTTGATCCTTCACACAGAATAAACTAATACATATTTCATCTATTTCACTTTTACAGACGAACGCTTCTGTTTATAACCATGTTTAATGGTTGACAAAAATCGATGGAGGCAATTTGTCAATAGCGTGAAAAATAGGCCGGCAACCTCAATGCATAATAATGTGTAAATAATTATTTCAGCTTTTATTTCTTAATTCATGAGTAAGTGATATATAATATCCTCGGTTTGTACATAAATTTGGAGTTTGGCTTTTATTCTACATGTACTGTATGTTAGCCGAGATTTGTATAGAAAAGTAACGAAGGTATTGTCGACGGCACGCTGTATCCTTGACGTTAATATTTAATATAGGTTGCTGGTACAGTCACCATCAAATATATGGGAGCAGCCACGGTACTCAAAACTCTGAACATGCACTTTATCACCCTGTCAATAGAGGCGTTGTTCAGATATTTGTGACCACCTTGGCCGCTCCGATATACTTGATGGCGACTGTACCAGCAACCTATATTAAATATTAACGTCAAGGATACAGCGTGCCGTCGACAATACCTACGTTACTTAACAAAGCCATCCATCTCAAGATCGTAAGCCATGTTAAGCCTATCCAGTTGGACCACCAACAAGCTACGAGTACGCCAATCTCACGAAACACAAACCGAACACCCTGTTGACAATGCCAGCGTTGATGGACTCATGCCAAAGCATACCAGGCGTCTAAAACCATTCCATTACAGAATGCAATATATGTACCTTAGTAAGATAGTAACAAAGCGCAAGCGGTTGCATAAAGCGGACCCTTTTAGAACACAAACGGAGAGTAACCAAATAGACGTGCCTGTACGCCGAGGCCGAGCCTGGAACGCCTCCGATAGCAATTAAATGGCACCAGTGCGTAAGCTACTATCTAACTATACTGATACCTATATTTTATTTACAGCAATTTCCGCTGCGTTTACCAGTGGCAGGAGTGATATTCCGATTTACGGTAACGAAATAGCAGTAGCCTCAGATTAACCAGTATATAAGTTGAATCAACCAAGTTTAAGGCGATTATCACACTGGCGACGGATCCGCATGCGGCGCCGGTGCGCGAGCGAGATAGCGCTCTGCATGTGTATAGCGCTATCTCGCTCGCGCACCGGCGCCGCATGCGGATCCGTCGTCAGTGTGATAATCGCCTAACTTGAGTAAAATTAATAGCTAGATTTCCAAGCAATGAAATTCTGAAAACGTGATTAAGGTTTTAAAAGAGTGATGGCAACCAAATAGTAAGTACCTAAGACTTCATATCCAACCATAAGCCAGAGATTTGAATTATAATTAATTTTAATATATAATTAGTTCTTAGATACATATGTACTTTAATTCGGTAAATGAAAACACCACGAAGAATGCAGCTTAATAGCATGATTATTGCACAATTAAGTTACGTTATCGATCGGCCCAAGGATAATGCAAAGATAAGGAAACTAAAGGTCATTTTACAGTGGTTCGCCCGAAATGTTGGTTCGTTAACCAACGGGAAACCAAGGGGCGGGGGTAAATAAGGCAGGATGTAAATCATGTCATTAGAGGCGCTGTGATCGACCCGACGGGTCTAATTGAAAATAAATCTCATTAGAGGAAGCGGCATTTTGCAATCGGACTAATTTTTTTTAAATTAAAACGTAACATAGTTGTATTATTTTGAGGGAAACATTCATTCTTTTAAGGATTTTTAGATTAGGTATATATTGAAAGACTAAAAGTTGTAAATAAAAAAAAATATACAGTCCGTGAGTTTTAAGAAGAACCTTCGGGAATCGTCGATGACACACGAAGGTAATATTGCTGTTCTGCTTTTTCATGTGTCACTGCTGATTGATGCCCGACGTCTGTTTATAAAACCCGAAGGTTCTTCTTAGAGCTCACGGACGGTAGATAAATGAAATTTTTAACAGTTTTAATCAATTTTGTATTACGCAGCTCACTAACGTACTTACAACTTCAAACTCACGTAAAGACAATATTTGATTAGGTATGTCATTCTAAAACGATTATTGTGACTAATTCTACTGTTTAAACTAAGTTCTTAGTTCAGAGAGTTGCAATGCACAAAATTCAGTTGGCCGAGCTTAGCGTGATATCATTATTGTCGCGGGTCTGGGCGTAAGGGATTTTGTGTCATCATGGACGAAGCATAGATTTAACCTCAAGATATACGAAATTTATCTATAATATACAATTTTACATAACTGACTTAATCATGGCAATTTGAAGTTTCCATATTACAGTTGAATTCCATATTTAAATAGCAGTGTCAGTAGTCACGAATTACCTCAAGCGCAGGTTACAGCGATCCGTCAATTGTTTTGATTCTTTCAAGATCAATTTCTTTGATTTCAGTTAATAAGTACAACCCCGGCTCCAGCAGTGCCAGAATGCTGTGGCCGAGACACAACGTCAGACATTGTACTTACTGGTATGCTAGAACAAAGTCAAAGTCAAAAATGTATTTACTTAAGTAGGTAGGCATTAGGTAGGGATACGCCAGATTTGTCCGGCGGATATGCCCGGCGAACAGATTCGTCCATGTATGGCGCGAATTGGACACGGATTTATCTGCGGACACATCTGAATAGCGCCATAGTTGTATTCCACGAAAAGCGTGGGGTACGTGACGCTACATTTTTAGTACTTATGGAAATGAGAAGAAACTGATATTTGGCGTGATAACATTTGATAACTCGGCTTTAAGTTCGACGTTATATTCTACAGATTTATGCAGCTCTTTAAGGTAGCTGCCATATGCGTCACGTCCCCGACAAAAGTTGACCTTTTCGTGGAATGCTCCCATACATGAACGGATCTGTCCGCCGGGCATATCCGCCAGACAAATCCGGCGGGCACATCTGTGCGGGTATCCCTAGCTATTAGCAACGTTGCAATCGTCATAGATATTATATTCACCTAATATATAATTTAGAGCAATATTGATGCAATTATAACAAAGCCAGCACGTCGCCTATACTTGCATTTAATCTCCCCTGCATTAGACAAAGCGGATGCAAGCGAACAAAGGGTGCAACACTGTTTGACCTGACTCAGCTTGCTGCATCAGATATTTTCATCTCACCGAGTATATTAAGCGTTCAAATTCATCCATTTTAATTTTTGGCACGAAAGAGAACATAGCTTTTATAAAATTTATAAACATATTTTTTTTGTCCCAACGTCAGTGGTTGATCGAAGTTAGTGGAAGAATTTAATTCGAGGCCTACATCCCGTTAGTGGGTAAAAAGGAAGAAGAGAAGATCGATTTTATTGTCGCTAGACGACCCACTTCCGCTTCCCTATACATTACTTTTTTGTACTACTTAACCCATAGGTACCCATTAATCAACGACCACTCTAGCGACCTTACCTACGTTTTTAGGGTTCCGTAGCCAAAATGGCAAAAACGGAACCCTTATAGTTTCGCCATGTCCGTCCGTCCGTCCGTCCGTCCGCGGTCTAGCTCAGTGGCCGTTAGCACTAGAAAGCTGAAATTTGGTTTGAATATGTGCATTAACCAAGCCAACAAAACGGTAGAATAAAAACGCGAAAAATATATTTTGTTAGGGTACACGTGAAGTGGGAGGCGAATTTTTTTTTGTTCCAACCAAGTTGTGTGGGGTATCGTTGGATAGGTCTTTTAAAAAGAACTAGGGTCTTCTAAAACATTTTTTGGATAAAACTAATACTTTCGGAAATAATAGCGCCGAAAGTTTAAAACAGGGCGTCCCCCCCATCTAACTTTTGAATCGAGGGTCCTAAAATTTTGAAAAAAATCATGAAACTGAGGCCTACTGAGTACCTTCAATGAAAACTATATTGAAATAAATCAGTTGAGCCGTTTTTGAGTTATCATTCAAAAACCCATTGTGAAAGGACGTAAGTAAAAATGACGTAAGCGCCGCCAAATTTCCCGTAAGAAACGACCTTTTGATTAATGGTCTCAGTTTATGGAACCCTACACTGGGCATGGCCCGACATGCTCTTGGCCGGTTTTTTTTACTAAATACTTACAGGGAAAACTATGCTATATGCTATACGACGTAGTGCTGCATACGCTGAAAAGGGTGAGTGTCGCATCGAAGGGTACTTGTTTTTTTACGTAAAACCAAAAAAATGCAAGACTCAAGAGGTGCATTAAACAAGTAAGTATTGGCTAGACGTTGTTATTATCTCCACTTTGTATTTTTTCATGTGTAACTGTTTATAAGTAAATAGTTCAAATTCATATTTCTGCTTGTGAGCGAAACTCTGGCGGTCCTTATCCTGTTGATAAATAAATATGTATTTAATAACATTTCCAATAATTGCGTAAATGGTACACCGTGGAACGTAAGTATTTTAGAACGTACGCACCATAGAGAGGGTTCATATTTGTGTAAATATTTGACGCGCTCGAGGCCTTAAGGTAACGATAGGAGTTACGTGTAGGGATGTGCCGCAGGAAAATCAATACACGTTGATGAGTAACAATAATAAAAAAAAACATTGTGTGGTTTTATGAAACCACGATGCAAGTGAAACTTTACTATGTTAGCATGGGGCTTAGAAATTGGTGCCCAATTGGTTTGTCATGCTAGACGTACAGAGCTGGAATGACTTGCTAAATGAAATTCATTAAATATGTATAATCGAAATATGTTTCTAAATATTTAGAAATAAATGATTTGTCCCACGGGGCTTGAACCCTCGCCCATTCGTTCGTAAGTCTCATGCCATACCACAGTGCCAGCGCTGCAGTTACGCTAAGACGCGAAATATAGATTTGTATACCGCGGTTGACTGCCAACATGATATGAACCTTATTGCTTATGAAATAAGTATCACTATAAACGAGAATCAGCGTTAAAAATGTAACGCATGTCGTGCAAAAGAGAGACTTTAAAATTCAAGGCGATGGAATAAAAGTTTCACTTTAAAAACTTGTTTTTATTTCTTTATTACAAATTCGATACTCTTACTAAGAGTTTATTTCATTCTGAGTTTGTATCCATCCAAGGTCTACAGGAATATGTCTTCCAGAAAACATGATTATTATTGTCGGACAATATACAAGGTGTAACAAAAATGCTGGTGATCCTTTTAAGGGCATAATTATTTGCTTCGAGTGCTAATTTTGAGTCCTGAGCAAGTGAAAGATTCTATAATAGAATCACGAGCGAGAGAGAGAAGGACTCAAAAGCACAAGATGTAAATAACTTTATTCTCATGTTGAACACACTATTTTTCACCTCAGCAGAGAGAACTTGGAAAAATACAACCTGAGAGATGCTTAATCCTTCTTCGTCAATTGATTCGCTCATTTTTTCTTATAATATTCTTACACTTGAGCTTAAAACCTCAATAATTCGTTAATTACACAATCATCGAAATATGTTAATTATTTTATAAATATCTACGACCATTTTGACATTTGCCAACTTTTTTTATTTGCGTTCCGTTACTAGCGTTTGATAATAATAGCGTGAGATTGTTGTAAGTAATAATATATTTCACACGTTAATCTTGTAATTTTTCCATTTATACTTATTTATTTTGTTATAAAGAAGAACATATTTTTTTTTAAGTTTAGTATGGTTAAACATTTAAAAAATGTTTAAATTATATTTACAAATTAGTTACTTGTGCGCGTTTCAGAACATTTCTTTCTGGCTCTGTGTCAGGGTCTGCTATCGAAAATTCAGAATACGAATTAAAATTAAGTAAAATTAGATTGAATGACATTGAAAATATTTCTGTCTCTGTCTCTATTTACTAACGACGTGAAAAAGACAACGCGAACAGATGTTTCGAATTTGTATTAGATCTCGCCCACGTAATTGGCATTTTAATTCCAACGTCAGTTTAAGGTCATTTTGTCTCACTGAATTTAGACAGCAAAGAACCCTCGTTCGAGCTGCTGAGGTGAAACAAATTTTTCGCGCGAAAAACAATGTTGGTTTAGTATGGAGGGTTGGCCGGCTAGGACCACCTGTCCCATTTTCGCGGCCTAAATTTTTTTTCGAATATCCTCAAAGAAATTTGTGTGCCATTAATCCCCGAAATATTTCTGACAACATATAAAAAAAAAATTCTACAAAAAAAAAAATAGATAAAATGTCCTACGTTTCCAAGACCAAGAATATTCCCACACAGTTCCACACCGCCACATGACTAGTGCCTTGCACGCCACGTATTAATATTTAACATGGAGGGAACTCTAATGAACCTCCGATACCCTGATATCGTGAGAGCCTTCACCTGTGCTGTACCGTAAGTGCATATATTATGCCGACTTCCCTCAAGGGCATTGCACTAATGTGGGTTTTTCAGTGGTAAAGGTGGGGTGGGTACATAGCAAATCGATACTATGATGTGGCAAATTAAGTCTCTGTTTAAAAGTAAAACCAAAGTCTGACTACTTAAATGTGGAACTGTCACCTAATCGACACTTTTCATACAAATTTATAGTTCATGCTGGCTCCCCAGACTTTGTCATTTGCAAAGTAGGCAGAACTGCAGAGATTTTTGACCAATATACAGTTAGTAACCCGCATCTGCTCACCATTATGTTTAATATTATCTTGGCGTTAATTTTTAATAAAATTATAACGCCTCCTAAACTTAATATTGCGGCGTAAAGTTGAAATTTCAATCAACTATTTTACAGATTAATTTTTGAAATTATTAGAAATAAAATGAAAATAAATCCACTATTAAGTTTGCACAAATGTAACAGAGCTGGGGGCCGATTTTTGACAGCCGGACGCTCGAATTCAAAAAAATTCAAGCTCGAAAATAATCGCACACAAAAGTTAGTTGCTAATTTTTTCGCATGTAATTAATAGCTTAAATAATGATGATCTTAAATTTCTATCGCTGTTATTTTTAAAAACTCAAAAATCACCCCCCAGCTGTCTCCTCTTAAGAATGGCAATTACGTGCCACTTTTCTCCTATTTGATGTCGAATAGGCATGATGATTTTTTTCATGCATGGTATGAATCGGTTCGTTTTGTTGTGAGGATCATATTCATATGTCTATATGGGGCCAATTGCCTTAAATCAACATAAAAGTCAGAAAAGAGACTTAAAGTGTGAGATTTGCATTTTTTTTCTTAAAATGCTCCTAACAAAATGATATGATGCAGTGACGTCACGGCTTGATAGTTGCCCTGTTTAAAGAATGGAAAAATTACGGAATTGCTATTATTATAGTGAAATGTTGCGTTTATGTATATGGTTGCTATACAATTTATTTCATAAAAAATGTCAAAAATATAGAATGGTATTTTAAATTTCGTACTTTAAAAAAATCGAAAAATTTTGAAATTATGAAGCCTTTGATATCTTTGAACCATTTCAATAGATTTTTTTAATGTTAACTTATTTGGAAATTTTGATAATTTTGCATCCTATCAACTAAATTTTATTGCATAATTCAACGTGTGTCATCATCCCTATTCAACTTGTATTTACCTATATAAGGGCCGGTTGCACCAGTCTGTGAACGTAAACGTAATCGTAAAAAAATCTTGTATGAAAAGTTTGTCAGTTTTCTATGGGATGACAGCTCCGTCGCCATATTTAACGTTGATGAGTCTATTAATAGTGCGTGGTGCAACCCACCCTAAATCTGAATAAGCTTTCCAGGCTCCCGCCAACTGAGCTGATACAATAGTACAGTTACATAGTACAGTTACTAGAGGAACATCTGACACGGAAAATTCAATTCCAGACGTGATCTATCGTAATATTTGATCTCCGGTGGCCTATCTCGCTCAATGCAAAGAGAAATTTGCGGAACCGCCATTGGTTTAGCAAACTTTTTGATTGGTTCATAACTTTCTTTGAATTCGTTTTGGTTCAATCAAAAGCGTAGCGCTTTGATTTAGTATGTTTTCTTAATTTGTGTCAGTGTAGGCAAGACAGATCCCACTTTGTCGATATGGACTTAATATGAAATAATGATGTATCTGTGTTTACCGCCAAAGTGGGACCTTTCACTCAACGCTGCCACATATTACTAGCCACTAGAAGTAGTTAAAAACTTGCAGCCCCATTTTTAATTATTTAAAATTATTTCTTGTTGGAGTTCTTAAATATTTAAAATATATGAAGGTTGCATTCTGATAAATAGTGGTAAGGCTTTAAAAATATAAAATCACTACCTACTTAATTTAATTGACCTAAAGATAACAGTGGCCTTTCAGCTTGGTGAAAATGCTAGTAGGTATATGTCCGTCCGGCGTCTGTCCGGCTATTTTCTACAGGATGCATTTCTTAAGTTCTATATAGTTACGTAGATTTTTGTCGTTTCGGTTTTTGAAAAATGTTCGAAATGGTGCAAATTGGCACAATGGACTTATGACGTTTATTTGAGTTCGCTAAGTTTCCACACATCTATTAAGCTATGCTCGCAAGCTTACAGAACCCCTAAACAATCATTACAATTACCCATATCAGCATAAAATACAATTGGAAATAGCTAGTCTAATTTATGAACATTTCTATGTATTTTTGAATAGAGGAAAGCTTTTAAAAATGTAACGTGAAGCTAGATGGAAGAGCTATGAAAGCCCGTGAATGTCGGCAGGTGGTCGCCGAGAGCCGTTTATTTATTTGCAGACATGAAACATTCAAGTGCACGTAGTTGTGGAGTCTCTATTTTTAACATCTACTTAGTTAAAGTAAAACAGAATTAATAAAAAAAGGTTTAGTTACTAATGTTCTTTGCTTTTCAAGGAAAAATAGAAAAAAAAACATATACTTACTACCTACATTAGGAACGTAGATAATTTGTATGTGAACGTATCTACTGGTTTATGCTCTTTTTTATAGATATTCGGAGATTTATCGAGATCATGAACCCAAATCTATTTTTTAAGGTGGTTAAGGAACCTTTTACAGAACTTAATTAATCCGTATGTGGACGAGTTTAGTTCAAGGTATTACTTTGATGTGGACGATTTACAAGGAGGACGCTTCATTCTTTTACTAATAGATAGTGCATATTATTGCGTAGTTTTAGGAAGTAGGTACTAGTAACTCCATATCGACAAAGTGGATCCCTTTGGACTGCAACATATAGTTTTTTGTAAGTATGTATTCCTAAGTTCTAATTTCTAAAAGCAAATCTAATTGTAGGTACTATAGGTACTATATGTATAAATAGCTTTAGGTTCGCCAAAATATTTCTGCAATTTGAAACTCTACTCTGCATTAAATAGGTATGTGTTGATGTAAATTGACTAACTAGCTTTTACTTCTCCGATAAACCCGGCATGCATACGTAGCACCGCATGTAGATTCCTCGTGTATCATTCCCATTGCTTAGCGAGCTAGCACAAATCGATTTATTGGACGAACTAGTATAATAACATTGTTTGATTGCATATTATTAGTTTTTCAAATCCGTCCAGTTTTGGCGCAGGCGTCATCTAGCGCACCATGCATGATGCGCTCGCGCATTGCACAGTAGGTCCACATCATAGAAATCTAAATTATAAAGAGAAGTGGTTTGACAGCTGCAAGCTTGTCTCTGAATCTTGATCGAGGCGATCAAGAAACGTGATCATATAGTGTCAGTTGCATGACAACCAATATGGTATAAATAGCAAAATAAAATGCCGATTTGTGCCATAATTACGTGTAAAAACCGCAGTACGACTGTGAATTTGCGAAACTGTGACGTTAGTTATCACTGGTAAGACTAAACACAATTTATTTAAATGAAGATAAGAGCGAAAAATATTAAAATACGTTTTCCATTGCTTGGCATTCAAATGACATCGATTGCTTGTTTTGTGTACATTCCCTTTGATGTTATCGAGGCTACCACGCAATGGACAATAAACATGTGGAATATGACAGTACTCGCAAAATTGAAATAACGTGTCAAAATATTGTCAGTGATTAACGAAATAGAGCTGCGAATAAGTCGATATGTTTAATTGTAATGTATCGATATTTTGGTGTACTAAAATAAGATATATGTAATTGTGACCATTTCAAGTCAAAGGTACAATCATTGTCAGTTGTTAATAAAGTTTATTTCTAAATGAACTTTTAAGACATTAACGCCTTATTGACAACCGATAATTATGTAAGTACCTTTGACTTGAAAACGTCACAATTATGTACGAATACGTAATTGATTTTAAATCACTTCACGTATCGTTTCCGTGACTATAGTATTTGTTGGTCACATTTTTTATGCTTTCTACCGGATGAGACCATATAATTTAGATACATTTTTGCGATTAGATGATATTTTAGGATTAATAGGTTGTCAGACACAGGTAGAATAAATATGATAATTACTTAAATCAGTGAAGACAGTGCTAACAAGGAAAATAGTTAGCATTATACATTCTGCAGGGGACTTCAGTTTTGAAGTTTATGTAAAAATTTAAAATATGTAGTCAGAGGTACATAATTAATGAGTATATTCACCGGGGTGTGATTTTCATTAAATATAAAATAATACTTACCTTAGATCCTACACGAAGGCCGCAAATATATGTGACACGCTCTTATTTGTAGGTCTTCGTGTAGGAAGATACTATTGGTGCTGACTGTACCTACCTGCTCAATTAATTTAAAAGTAAACAAGATTTGTTATATTGTAATTTTTTTATAACATTAGTGAAAATCGTCGTTTGACACACTAGCGGATATGTTTTTTTTTACCATTTTCACTCGTCTTCGGTCTCGACATCTCAGGACTTGTGAAGTAAAGATAAATGTCATGCTCTACATACTTAACTTAACTACTACTACTACTAGACGAGATACGTACTGTACGTATGTTTCCACTTTATTTTACACAAAAGAAGTAAGAATACAAACATGATGTAGGAAAGAAACAAAGTAGGTACAAAGGCGAACTTATCGATTCTAGTTAACCTTAGTAGGAGATAGTTTCAAAGTCGAAGCAAGTCTATAAAATTTGGTATCGATAGAAAATATTTTTGCACTTCCCATCTCTATCGCATGAATGAATGGAATCAATGGAAGAATGAAGGTTTGAATGTTTGTCAAATTTCCATTTAAAGTAAAAAGTCGTATGTGATAAAAATATCGTATGAAGATATGACTTTTTGGCTCAAGGAGGTACGAACACAAACACGGAAGCGTTCGTTGACATGGTTATTGTGTAATTATAATCCATGTATCTTGTATGTGCACCAACCACAGTATAAGACTCCACGTAGTGGACTTGATCTATGTGTGTGTAACCCTAATACATATAATATTATATATGTAGATGAAATGCACACATGTTTGACCGTGGCGACACTGGTTTCGGTACTAAATCGCGATGAGACCGTGTCTCTTTATTCCTAAGTCAGTGGTCCACATCTATACTTACGTTAATCCATAGATAATTATTTTACTAAATGTGAAGTTTTCAATTAAAGTTACATCATTGTCGGTTGTTAATAGAGTTTATTTCTAAATGAATTATTATAGCAGTAATGCCTTATTGACAACCGACAATTATGTACCTTTTGCTTGAAAACGTCACAAATATAAGAATAATCTACGATATACATTGTTTATTACTCTTAGTAAGTACTTATAGATTTAACTGTTTGCGCCAATTATTAGGACAACTTTCGCATATACCTAACCAAACTTGCGCATATGTTCCTCTGCAGGCAGCATAGATTTTGTGGCATGTTCGGCAAATTGGACGCACCTATTATTATCAGGCCACATTACACTGGTTCATCTATGAATTCGATTCAGTCAAGCGCGCAAGTCAACAACTTGTGCCTGAAGCACCCAGACAAAATGCTCGCTTAATATGGAAATATGCAACTTGTCTTGGATTTGTATTCGCGCCGCCGCTCGGCGCCAGTCTCCGTTATGGCAACATTTTTCTTCGCGTTCTCTGAAATAGAATGAGTGGTTTGGAAGAAAGTTGTTTCTCGAGTTTTGTATATCGCGTTAGTGGTTATTCATTTGTAAAGCGAACAAGAAATATAATATTGCTAATATAATATAAGCTAAAAATATTGGTAGCCCAAAGTTTTCATATGTTTTAAAAGGTATATGTATTAGAGAGAGGTTATAGAGGTAGAGGTAGTCTTGTAATAATAACCGACCAGAAAATTATGATCATGCGCCATGTTGCAGAAATTAATTGTAACTAATTTCTTACATTGGCTATAACTTTAATGATAGATTGTCACTGTTGTTAATGTCATAGTGGCAGTTTACTTGAATAATAGTAATGTGTGTAATATTAACACTTTCCGTACCACACTTCGCTACGCGCTACGCTCGTAGCTGATCCTAGCGTTTTCCCGTTTTGTAGCCGAAAGCGCCTACGAACGGAGAGCCCGCCTAGCAGGTTCCTGGTCGTGAAAGTGTTAAACAATAAATCACTAGAAATGCCTAAAACTATTATTCATAGCCAAGTACAAAATATTGTAAATCATGTATGCAAACCGCTGGAAATAGAACGCTTGTGGAATGAAACTATTTCGCTTTGTAACATTTACAAATTAACATCAAAGCTGTCAGGTAAACAAATCAAGATGATATTATATCATAGAGAGTAATATAATTTTTGGCTATACTGAACTGTTGCCATATGAATGAGAATAATTTATTATTTTATTTATTTTTATTTTATTTTATTATTCAAATAAGTTACACAGCATTACAGTTATACAACCAAGGCACTGTGAACTACAAACAATTAATATTACAGACATAATTAAAACTAGTTGGATTTAGGCGACGTAACTGCGTGGCCCCGTTGCGTCGTCTGATCTGGTGTAGGATTCGGCGGAATGTAGCGCCCTCTCGACAATGATCATATATTTCTGGTCAGGCTTTAAATGTTTAGTACTTAATAAATTCGGTGCCATTTGAGGGCATAAAACAATATAAATGAGCACATAAAATAATATTATCCGCTAATTGAAAATTAAATAATTCTTCTTTTCATTTGCCATAAGCCATATTTGCCCATAATAGTTTTATACCGCACATCCCAGGTAAATAGGTAGCACCTTAGAATAAAAAAACAACTCTGTAAAAATATGGCGTAGTTCGACCGAGTTTCCGAGCGACATTTTTTGCGCTTTGCATAGTTTTATGGGTTGGAATGTGTTAAAAGAATAAAACAGCTTAATCCTGAACGAGGTTGGATGTAAATCGGGTTATTGTCGCGTTCGCAATCAGCGCCGGGTCGCGCCAACGACGTGTGTAACTGCTGGACTCTATTTTGGGACCAAAAAATCTGTTATACCAAATATGCATATAGATAAACTGCATCGGAAGAGAGGGCTACAGCTACCAAAGGTACTCGTCCGCTCCTGTCCGTCGTAGAAAACAGAAGGAACAGTGGCCTATGGGTAAAATATTTATATGTAATTCGTTTTACATTCAGAGAAGAAAAGGAAGCCAAAAAAGGATTTTATTTATGCAGTCACATATTTTAAAGATATATTAAGTTTAGTAACCAATAAAATAATTTAGAATCTTTTTACATAAGTATTAGGTAATTTAGGTATACTTACAATCAATAACTTACCGAAATTACACGATTATAATTTTGTTGTTATGAACCTATAGGTACTTGCAGCTATTTTATTTAAGTAAATAGATAACTACTAGCAATTTATATTGAAGTATATACTAGTCCATACTGTCCGATGTCATGGGTCAGACGGTGTAAATGAAAGTAAATCTAATGACCAGCAGTCACTGCCAAAGCCGGCCATTGCAATGTGCTGGGATTTAAAAACATTTCTGCTAATATAAAGTTTGAGCCTGGCCATTTTGAAAAACACTTGGCAAAATACGTAGTTGGTGATACTGTCTGATCTTATTAACCCATTTGACTTCTACATATCATTTATGTGATATATTTTGAATTGGTAGGTTTTCGAAGTGTTTTATTGTATTTATACATCAAGAGACGAACAACACATTTTAACAATGTAAAGAACACGAAAGCTTTGCGATACATCGTTAAAAGTTACTGTCAGATACAAGGAATTGTGTGCTGCAACTACGACGAAAGGCAGTTTCACAAAAATAAATAAAATAAAATATTACAAAGACTTCTTTCCTTTTACGGTATTTTTATTCTTGGATAATTAATCACTGTAGGGATTAAGATAATTACTTACATGATTTTTTTTCTACCTATGTAAGTATTTATTCGAAATGATTTAAAAACAGGGGGCCGATTTTTTACTTCCGAGCGCTAGAAAAAAAACCCTGAAAATAATCGCACTCAAAAGTTAGTCGCTATTATTTTCGCATGGAATTGATAAATTAAATAATCTTGATTTTAAATTCATATCGCTGTTATTTTTCAAAAATCAGTTCATCGTTTTATTCAGTGTTAAAAATGTCAGATTCTAAAAAAATCGCTCCCCTGGTAAAGTGTTATAATGTTTCAAAATAGCATATTTTCTACCGAACTCAGTATGCTTCATTTCATGGAATAGTTTATCTATTTCTATTAGGTACCATCTTATAGCTTATGGGTTGGTAATTGGTCAGAGTCTACCTCCTCACGGTCCACCCCGGGCAATCAATGGTTTCTCTGAAGACGGCTAAAAGATTCCGACTGTTCCTGGCAAGCTGAACTCGCTCCTTATGAGCCTTCCAGCTACAAGTACTCTTTTGAAATCTAAGCTCTGAACAAATGCTAGAAACTGTAGATAGATTAGATTTTTTGTAGACAAAGAGGGTATTTAAAAAAATATATATACATATATTCTTATGTAGATATATCAGTCGCACAATAAAACTTAAAGAAATCCACGCGTTTTAGAAAACAATTTATGGAATGCTCTTCGTGCTTCTAATGTGATTTTAGTTGATGCGCAACTGATGTTTGAGGCAGAAATATTTTCTAGACGCAATATTTTACCACAGAATATTTGGCATGTGCGGAAGGTAACGTAATTTTCTTCAAAGCTACTGAAACTAATATGTGAGGTGCAACAAAAAGACAGCCTCTAATATTGTGGAGGACAGAGAGCCAAGACGAGGTGGATTCAATTGTAATTTTTAACTGCTCCTGACATCGCCGTTAGAATCTTTAAACATATCACGAAAGTTTTAGATTACAGTGACCCGATGTTAACGAAAAATAAGGGTTATAGATAATCTATCGAACGAACGGACGCAGCGAATTCGGACACAATAGAACTGCCAGCTGGCTACTGGGATGTTCGTGCATATCGATGATTTTTGTTTTTGAATGTTTGTTCAACGATAGGCTTAGTAACGATTTTCGTATCATCATGTTTTTTTTTTGGGATTGAAGCAGATATTTATATAATCAGATACCTAGTTCTTATATGAGCCGGATTGACCAGGGGATCTGAAATGGGAAGAATGTCGAGTTCTATTTCGTGGCGGACTGCTAGTACACAGTATTGATTAGTAGCAGATTAGTAGGGACTATAGGCCCTATAGGGACAAACGTTTTATAATATAAATTATCTTCTAAATATATCAAGGAAGAATGGAAAGGAGGCCTATGTCGAGACGGGCTCTTTAAAGGCTGCTATAGATAGATAGATATCAAACAGATGCGCTATGTAGACACTGATATAGCACTCATCACAAACCATTGAAGGACCTTAAAATTTTAACAGATAATTTATTTTTCATAAATATTTGAGAACCATTATTACAGCCATTAAGCAGGCTAGGGTTTTATTTTATTAATTTATCGTATGGCTACACGTCACTGGATATAGAGGGGCATTTCAGGTGGTAACTAATAGTAGTGGGCAAGTAGATGGTGAAAACATTCCTGTGAGTGCTACGAGGTCCAGATGGGATAGTGCAGCTGCCAAGTTTGTTACTCTTTTAGCACCACCCAGGGTTGTCTAAGGTGGTTCCTACAGACGCAGAGTAAAATTGATTGTTTTTAGGGCTCACAGAAGTCGCAGCTGGACAATAGTAAAAGTACCAATTTCCCTTTTAAGCTACTAATTACATAATATTCTAACAAAGAAAGGCTACGAGTATTAGCAACTTTTCTGAATAAAAAGCTGGTCATATCATGAGATGATAGTTAACAAGCGGGATACTGTTTCCACTGTTCGGCTTGCAGACGGAGTAAGAGTAGCTATTTGCTAACAGAACACATCCTCTTCGCCTACACTCTGAGTACGATTCTATAATGATATTTCCGTTTACGTACAGTGACAACGCCTTCGGAATTATTTCATAAAAGTCTGTATACAATTCAGATATTAACAGGTACACTGATTTCACGGTTGTCATCATTCATTGCAGCGCTATCTGTGCGTTACCCTTATTAACCTTGTTAACCTTATTGCTTAAGCAATTAAATTATATGTTGAGTATTTAAAAATTATGTGTGACGTTAATGAAACCATTTCATTAAATTAAGTATAAGTAACTTTTAAAAGTTCACATACTGCACAGATAAAGCACTGAAAAAAAAATTGTTAACCAGCAACCAAACTTCGTCTACAAGTAACTTAAGAATTGGAACTACAAAACTAAGGTTTATTACTAAAATGTTTTGTTATTAATATTAATATATAATATACTTTGAGTTATACCTAATTAATTCCTCACAAAATGTTGGTTATTGATGAAATAGCCGAAGTAGTTCGGCTATACTTTTTTTTAGTTAATGTTTTACCCATGTTTTAGCTTTATATTTCAGAAGTAACATACAACCGAATACTGTAATTGTAACAAAAATAACCATACAATTGATCTAAGCGTGAAAACCGGCAGGTTAACGTCTACACGCTATCGTTTGTATTAGCAGCGCCTGCGTGGGTTCACCCCCGCAACTTTTATCAGATGTGCTGGTTCAGATGAAACTTTTATTTTGTACGCGCTCGTAATAGCCCCGCCGTAAGAATTATTGGCTAAGTTTCGCAGAAAACTGAAAATTGCTTGCTTATCTTTTGCAAAGAAAATATATGGATATCCGTATTTCCTGTAAGTTAGTATTAAGTCAGATACAATAACAAACTTTTTGAAGAATTTCTTTGAAGTATCCCTTGTATTTTTGCTGGATACCTACCTACATCGGCAAGAGAGAAGTAAGTAATAGGTTAATAAACTAAGGAATTAGCATCTTAGCATTGGTAACATTAAAAAACAAAGCTATACCTAATCACCTACATACATACCTACCTATAATGGCGTACCATAAAAAATATTCGTACGGACGCTGTAACTATTTTGGCTTTCCTTTCCTCTATGAGCTGTGTCTAATAGAGCTGGCTGAGATATACTTATTTTCACTGCTGATTATAATTCAGAGCTTTAAGAAAATAGATATTAATCACGCATATTAGTACTACCTGGAGCAAAATTTATTTCCAGTTCAAACAATTCCGTGTTTAAAATTAGTTTGACCCATATTTTTACTCTGATAGAATCCTGTCAAGTGCGCGCCGGAAATAGGAACAATATTTTTGGCGATGTAACATCGAGCCAGGTGCGCTGCGACCACTGCGAAATTAAACTTCCCTGAAATAAATGAAAAACGAGTGACAGATGCCCACATAGATTACACTTTTATATGTAGAAATATAAACATTCAATACAAATTCTGTCAGACTTAGCAGATTATTGATGTTTTTTTTACATAGCCAGCCAGTTGATATAATAGTATAATATGGCAAACAGATACAATAAATACTATTTTTTATCTCGATTGCAGACTAAATTTATATGAAACGACTGTTTTAATTACCTAGTCATTGCATTCATAAATAATCGATGGGTAATTTAATCATACATAATATATTATCGTAATCCTATAATAGCTTAGCTTCACATCGTAATTAATAGGTATTTTACAAGTCATTCATTAGCTAAATAGTTGCGAGGCGATAAAATCTATTTTGTTAATAGGTTATCAGGAAATGTCCCCGGTTATCAGGAATATTCGGTTATAAAACTTATAAAAGTGGGCCCATGGATATCTCACGTCGCGATTTTAAGAGTGTGAATGAACTTCGTAGACATTTAGATAATGCTATCTACAAGCTTCCTTGATAAAACATGGTTCGAACAATTAGTGTAAGTACTCGAGAATCCAGTGAGTAAAGAAAAAAAATACATATTTATTGCCATTTTTGATACGACAGAAGCTTGTGCTAATTATAGAACTTTTTAGTACTTTTTTCTTTGTGTCTAAGAAATTAGATTTAGTTGAATTTTAATATTTGGCGGATTAATTATCAGGAGACTTAGTAGCAGAGTGAGTTAGAGGCTCACTTTAATACTCTTAAGATTTAATTAAAAGCAGACAAGATATGTGTAATTCTATAATAACACTAATGAGGAAACATCAAAATTGCCATTTTATATTTTCATTTAAAACCATAATACAGACAAAGTAATTTATGTTTCAACAATCTTGCTTGACTAAACAATTTTATTATAAAGGTAACCAGGATGGTACGGCTTGGTTTTACTAGCATCATTACATTAAGCTAGGCCTTATTTAATTATTGTACACTCTCATTATTGAGGGGCGTGCATGCATCTGTATTGTATTTTGTGTGCGATCGTATTATTATATCAGCTACTAGTGTACTACTAGTACGCTATTCGTTACTAGGTAGTAGCAACTAGCAGTGCAGGTGACATTTCTTCTTACTTATTTGGGGTATCCATAGGGGGCTTTCACGCAGATGGCGCGATTGACTTGAGCTTCAAATAAGTAGTTCTTAGGCTGTGCTGATCTACTATATAAGTTACTCTATGTTACGATAGACATCATATATTGTATACAATATTCATTTAGACGCTGGGCTACTGAAGCTATACGGATATTTAGTTAGTCGAGGATAACATCGAAAGCAATCTTGTATCCGAGCTACACTTTATACGCTCGCCTCGTCGCGGCCAATAACGCGAATCCCATTTTATTCCCTCCACGAGGGCCGTAAGCGTTCTGTACAAGTTTCCAACCCAAGGCTATCGGAAATATCAAAACTGAACAATACTAGGTATTTACAATGAGCTGAGATACAACAAAGTAGGAAACGTTTAATTTATATCTAAAATAAGACCCCACATTATTTATACTTCATAACACAAACACATGCCTACTGTTACAAGTTTTTTAATGTTTTATAATTGGTTTACTTTATTTATACTTAGGCACTCCACACACTTGATCTAGATTCAGAAATGAATTCATCAAATCATAGACACTGGATGAATTCAGAGGTGTATGGAGTGCCATAATGTACGGCGGCAAATTGTTACTGAAATTATGCTCCGAGATTTAAAAAATCGTTAAATGTCGTAATGAAACGTCGTTTTAAGCGAATTACTTGCTTCATTTAGGAAAATCAACTGTAATTTTTTTCTATTCTGGTCAATCCCTTAATTAGGTACTCTAATTTAAAATCAGAACCGGGCAGCCAGTTAATTTTACCCGTTAACTTTAAATTAGTTCGCATCACATTAAGCCTTATCAGAGTGATTATAAATACTGCACTCATTGTAGATTTTGGTCACTTGATAAGACGCTGTCGAGAAGACAGCGTTTATAATTAATACAGTATTAATAGTTTCATTACATTATTAAGTTTTAGTAAATATGTGTTTAAAATTAAGTGCTGTGTTGTTTCAGGCAGGGTTATTCTTAATTATTAATTTAAGCCACACTTCAGAAGCTCGATGTAAGTATCAAGTGAATCAAAAGTGCCTACTATCTAATACCGGGCGTTGAAGTATTATTATTCTCTAATAAGTTATGCCAGAAAGCTTGCTAGAACTTTCTTTAATTACCTTTAGGATGCCAACATAAAATTATCAAAATAAGACCAAAATGATTGGCAAATGACTGTAACAATAATTTAAAATATTACGAGTATATCAGAAATCTATCAGATTGTTACATTACTTATGTAAGTAGTTCTTTATTATTCAATCTATATTTAAACAAGTGAAATTCATTTAAAATAATAAATACACCTGCGCGAGCTTGGTATAGTCAGTTAGACCGATAACTACGAGCAATATAATACAGTACAGTCCGATCACGCGAAGTGTGCATGTATTTTGCAGCAACAAAGTCGGTACAGAGTTAGAGTGGTGAAATCTTAATTCATTTTTCTATAAGCATATACAACCTACTTACATACACAAGAAGCAAATAAAAATGGATTACGTTCCTTTTCAGATCATCGATATGCTAGCCACTATGCACACAGGAACCACCGCGCTCTGCAGGTAATTGGTCTTTTGTGTAACTTCCTGAGTAGGTAGTGATACTTTATCTTGCTTCTAATATTTTAAATGAAAATTTTTGTGTTATTTAACCGTCAATCTCTGATGGAGATCTATAAGGTATTTTCGGATATTTGGTTTGAATTTGAATAGATTTGGATACATTTTGTCGCATAGAATCATCTCGTTGAGATGGATTTCGCAAGAAAAGTACAGTCAGTATTAAAAGTTTGTATTAAAATTATTTTTGACAATAACTTATAAATATTATAAAGCCTATTCCGTCTTTATTCTGAAACAATATTTTAGGCGCGAATTGCGGCAAATTTAATTGGTTTCTGAATTGCCGTCTCTTTCTGCAGGGTATTTATATCTCATTTAAACTTACTTTTCAGATGCCATCACACCATAAGAACACAGTGTCCCTAAAAGTGTACTACGAGAGCCATTGCCCCGGCAGCATAAAGTTCTTCAGGGAGCAACTCGCTCCGTCCCTGGAGCGGCTCGGGGATCATCTAGACGTTCATATGATACCATATGGTCACGCAAAGGTATGCATGTGGTTTACTTCAAATACAATAATAACTCACGCAGCGAAGCGCGCAAATACGAGTATATCAGTCACGATTTTGTTCTTAGAGGCATAAGAGCGCATCACATATTTATGGGGCTTTCGTAGGGTAAGGCCGTTGACAGGCGTTCCCCTCTAACGAAAATATATGACCAGTGGTCATACTTATTGTATGGACTGACGTTTATCTGACGTGGATATTTTGACGTTAGGTACGTATACATTTGACGTTTCTCTTCCCCGCAAAAATCGGCAGACTTTTTTGTACAGAAAATGACAGGCATGGCCACTCCGATTAGTTGAATCCTCTAAAGTTGTTACCAGTACGTATGTTTTTTTATTCCAGTCCAACCCAACAACAACAGAGGGCGAGTAATAATAGATAAAGGTGTCCCTCATTTATTCATGATAGTGGGAGGACTGTTGTAAACCCGATTAAACTTATGATAATTTTAAACAAAAAAAGAACCGACTTCACTTAGGATCCGCTATTCCAAGAGGAAGTGGCCGAGTTGCTGTAAAAAATAGTGAAATCACTATAGGTGCCTGTAATAGTTGAAGAGTTCCCTCGATTTCTCCAGGATCCCATCGTCAGACCCCGACTTGGTGACAATGGGACCATCTAGGGGTTATACCCGTTCGAATTAAAAATAAATTTGAAAATCGGTTCACGATTCACGGAGACATCGAAAACATAAACACAAAAAAAAATTTTGTCGAATTGAGAACCTCCTTTTTTGAAGTCGGTTAAAAATGAGACGATATGGTACTTATCGGAATGCGATCCTCTTTACGGTCACTTAATTACCATTTAATTTTAATAAGCGCATTGAAAATTGTAATATATTTGAGCATAAAGTCCTTGAATGAGTAACTAGTTTTGATGTTGGGGCGGCTCAGGGATCATTTCTAGACGTTTATATGATACCGTACGGACACGCGAAGGTAATTGACCCAGTAATGGAGTCCAGCAGGACTAACTAACCTGACTAAATTAGCTCATACGTTTACGAGGTAATACTGTACTTAGTGTAATTACTAACTACGGGTTGAGGTATGATTATGTAATTACTTTCTAGGGTTGTGTGCTTTCGTAGTTACATACCTTTTTTTTATAAAACAATGAAACTAGTGTGGAATATACCTACTTATCCGAGATTACTAAATATACATGTATACACCGACTTAAGGGTATTTATTTTCTCATAAATAGTTTCGAAGGTTCCTCAGTCATTAGAGAAATTGCCGAAGTACGTTAGCCTCCAACAAAAAGCCATTTGTAAAAGCGCAGTGTGTTTTTGGACTAGAGACGTACGAGTTAAATTAACTATCTAAACGTTGAGCGAAGTCAAAGCAAATTAAGAGGCCTTAGTCCCGTGAACGTTCCTCAATTTCACGATTTCTTACTCGATAGATGGCGTTAGCGCTCAGTACACGGCCGCTGGCAATAACAAGGACGATACGCACGCTCGAATAGTCTTGATCGTTTTCAACTTCAATTACAAGCAAAATTATTTTTACGCATAAGTTTTACAGACTTTTTATTTTCTTTTACATGGAAGAGAGAATTATACGCAACTAAAATCAATAGGCCTGTTGGAGGTACAGTCGCCATCAGATATATCGGAGCGGCCAAGGTGGTCACAAATATCTGAACAACGCCTCTATTGTCAAGGCGATAAAGTGCATGTTCAGATATTTTCGAGTACCTTGGCCGCTCCGATATATTTGATGGCGACTGTACAGTCGCCATCAAATATATCGGAGCGGCCAAGGTGGTCACAAATATCTGAACAACGCCTTTATTATCAAGGCGATAAGGTGCTTGTATAGATATTTTTGAGTACCGTGGCCGCTCCGATATATTTGATGGCGACTGTACTCAAAAATATCTGAACAACGCTTCTATCGTCAAGGCGATAAAGTGCACGTTCAGATATTTTTGAGTTCCTTGGCTGCTCCGTACTGTCACCATCGCGTGCATGTACAGTCGCCATCAAATATATCGGAGCGGCCAGGGTACTCAAAAATATCTGAACATGCACTTTATCGCCCTGATAATAGAGGCGTTGTTCAGATATTTCTGACCACCTTGGCCGCTCCGATATATTTGATGGCGACTGTACTGTCACCATCAGATATGATTGAGCGGCCCGACCAGTCATGTGCATTTTATCTAAGTTCGCCATTATATCTGGAGTCGTTTTTTTTAATACATGGTGGAAAACTAGCGCACGGCCTGCCTTATGGTAAGAGGTGAGGGTAGGGACTGGTAGTTGTTTTCGGCTAATTTGAGGGTGTGAATTTTAAAAATGATGTCTGTTTTAAAATCCAAGATGGCGGTCATACACTTTTTGTGAAAAATCGTCATGGTAGTCGTTTTCTGCTAATTGATGGGTGCAGATTTCGAAAATAATGTCTGTTTTCAAATCCAAGATGGCGGTCATACACTTTTTGTGAAAAATCGTCATGGTAGTCATTTTCTGCTAATTGATGGGTGCAGATTTCAAAAATAATGTCTGTTTTCAAATACAAGATGGCGGTCATACACTTTTTGTGAAAAATCGTCATGGTAATGGTAGTCATTTTCTGCTAATTGATGGGTGCAGATTTCGAAAATAATGTCGGTTTTCAAATCCAAGATGGCGGTCATACACTTTTTGTGAAAAATCGTCATGGTAGTCGTTTTCGGCTAATTAGGGGCTCTAGATTTCAAAAATAATGTCTGTTTCAAAATCAATGATGGCGGTCATACACTTTTTGTGAAAAATCGTCATGTTAGTCATTTTCTGCTAATTGATGGGTGCAGATTTCGAAAATAATGTCGGTTTTCAAATCCAAGATGGCGGTCATACACTTTTTGTGACAAATCGTCATGGTAGTCGTTTTCTGCTAATTGATGGGTGCAGATTTCGAAAATAATGTTGGTTTTCAAATCCAAGATGGCGGTCATACACTTTTTGTGAAAAATCGTCATGGTAGTCATTTTCTGCTAATTGATGGGTGCAGATTTCAAAAATAATGTCGGTTTTCAAATCCAAGATGGCGGTCATACACTTTTTGTGAAAAAACGTCATGGTAGTCGTTTTCTGCTAATTGATGGGTGCAGAATTCGAAAATAATGTCGGTTTTCAAATCCAAGATGGCGGTCATACACTTTTTGAGAAAAATCGTCATGTTAGTCATTTTCTGCTAATTGATGGGTGCAGATTTCGAAAATAATGTCGGTTTTCAAATCCAAGATGGCGGTCATACACTTTTTGTGACAAATCGTCATGGTAGTCGTTTTCTGCTAATTGATGGGTGCAGATTTCGAAAATAATGTTGGTTTTCAAATCCAAGATGGCGGTCATACACTTTTTGTGAAAAATCGTCATGGTAGTCATTTTCTGCTAATTGATGGGTGCAGATTTCAAAAATAATGTCGGTTTTCAAATCCAAGATGGCGGTCATACACTTTTTGTGAAAAAACGTCATGGTAGTCGTTTTCTGCTAATTGATGGGTGCAGAATTCGAAAATAATGTCGGTTTTCAAATCCAAGATGGCGGTCATACACTTTTTGAGAAAAATCGTCATGGTAGTCGTTTTCGGCTAATTAGGGGCCCTAGATTTCAAAAATAATGTCTGTTTCAAAATCAAAGATGGCGGTCATACACTTTTTGTGAAAAATCGTCATGGTAGTCATTTTCTGCTAATTGATGGGTGCAGATTTCGAAAATAATGTCGGTTTTCAAATCCAAGATGGCGGTCATACACTTTTTGAGAAAAATCGTCATGGTAGTCGTTTTCGGCTAATTAGGGGCCCTAGATTTCAAAAATAATGTCTGTTTCAAAATCAAAGATGGCGGTCATACACTTTTTGTGAAAAATCGTCATGGTAGTCATTTTCTGCTAATTGATGAGTGTAGATTTCAAAAATAATGTCTGTTTTCAAATCCAAGATGGCGGTCATACACTTTTTGTGAAAAATCGTCATGGTAGTCATTTTCTGCTAATTGATGGGTGCATATTTCAAAAATAATGTCTGTTTTCAAATCCAAGATGGCGGTCATACACTTTTTGTGAAAAATCGTCATGGTAGTCATTTTCTGCTAATTGATGAGTGCAGATTTCGAAAATAATGTCTGTTTTCAAATCCAAGATGGCGGTCATACACTTTTTGTGAAAAATCGTCACGGTAGTCATTTTCTGCTAATTGATGGGTGCAGATTTCAAAAATAATGTCTGTTTTCAAATCCAAGATGGCAGTCATACACTTTTTGTGAAAAATCGTCATGGTAGTCGTTTTCTGCTAATTGATGGGTGCAGATTTCGAAAATAATGTCTGTTTCAAAATCAAAGATGGCGGTCATACACTTTTTGTGAAAAATCGTCATGGTAGTCATTTTCTGCTAATTGATGGGTGCAGATTTCGAAAATAATGTCTGTTTTCAAATCCAAGATGGCGGTCATACACTTTTTGTGAAAAATCGTCATGGTAGTCGTTTTCTGCTAATTGATGGGTGCAGATTTCGAAAATAATGTCTGTTGTCAAATACAAGATGGCGGTCATACACTTTTTGTGAAAAATCGTCATGGTATTCATTTTCTGCTAATTGATGGGTGCATATTTCGAAAATAATGTCTGTTTTCAAATCCAAGATGGCGGTCATACACTTTTTGTGAAAAATCGTCATGGTAGTCATTTTCTGCTAATTGATGGGTGCAGATTTCGAAAATAATGTCTGTTTTCAAATCCAAGATGGCGGTCGTACACTTTTTGTGAAAAATCGTCATGGTAGTCAGTTTCTGCGAATTGATGGGTGCAGATTTCGAAAATAATGTCTGTTTTCAAATCCAAGATGGCAGTCATACACTTTTTGTGAAAAATCGTCATGGTAGTCATTTTCTGCTAATTGATGGGTGCAGATTTCGAAAATAATGTCTGTTTTCAAATCCAAGATGGCGGTCATACACTTTTTGTGAAAAATCGTCATGGTAGTCGTTTTCTGCTAATTGATGGGTGCAGTTTTCGAAAATAATGTCTGTTTTCAAATCCAAGATGGCGGTCGTACAATTTTTGTGAAAAATCGTCATGGTAGTAATTTTCTGCTAATTGATGGGTGCAGATTTCAAAAATAATGTCTGTTTTCAAATCCAAGATGGCGGTCATACACTTTTTGTGAAAAATCGTCATGGTAGTCATTTTCTGCTAATTGATGGGTGCAGATTTCAAAAATAATGTCTGTTTTCAAATCCAAGATGGCGGTCATACACTTTTTGTGAAAAATCGTCATGGTAGTCGTTTTCTGCTAATTGATGGGTGCAGATTTCGAAAATAATGTCTGTTTTCAAATCCAAGATGGCAGTCATACACTTTTTGTGAAAAATCGTCATGGTAGTCATTTTCTGCTAATTGATGGGTGCAGATTTCGAAAATAATGTCTGTTTTCAAATCCAAGATGGCGGTCATACACTTTTTGTGAAAAATCGTCATGGTAGTCATTTTCTGCTAATTGATGGGTGCAGATTTCAAAAATAATGTCTGTTTTCAAATCCAAGATGGCGGTCGTACACTTTTTGTGAAAAATCGTCATGGTAGTCATTTTCTGCTAATTGATGGGTGCAGATTTCAAAAATAATGTCTGTTTTCAAATCCAAGATGGCGGTCATACACTTTTTGTGAAAAATCGTCATGGTAGTCATTTTCTGCTAATTGATGGGTGCAGATTTCAAAAATAATGTCTGTTTTCAAATCCAAGATGGCGGTCATACACTTTTTGTGAAAAATCGTCATGGTAGTCGTTTTCGGCTAATTAGGGGCTCTAGATTTCAAAAATCATGTCCGTTTCAAAATCCAAGATGGCGGTTATTATATTTGGAATTAAAGGCACTGTATTTTAAGTAATTGTTTTATTTAACACCACACAAATGCAGTCACTGACATGTAGGAAGAGAGCGTTCCAATTCACACATACTACACTCTCCCGGACTTATACTAAAACTATTCTAGTTTTACTTATTTGATAATACAATACTATACAGTATGAGGGTTATTTATTATTATTAATCCTATATGGCAGTAAATACAACCTATAAGAAACCACCGCTAATCCTATTACCTAACGACATAACCTTAACTACGATCATCAACAAGTTAACTAATATCCACATCATCATTACAATGCACCATTTGGTCAATGTGACGTTTCCAAGACATTCCTTGAACATTAATTATATAAGTTAAATCTGGTACAGATTCTGATACAATGATGCCTACTATCCAAGGTTTATATCCTTTCCTATAGTCTCTAACCATCACTTTTTGTC
Organism: Pammene fasciana; assembly: GCA_911728535.1. Classification (NCBI taxonomy): domain Eukaryota; kingdom Metazoa; phylum Arthropoda; class Insecta; order Lepidoptera; family Tortricidae; genus Pammene; species Pammene fasciana. The sequence continues at coordinate 10,759,203 of OU452276.1, read as the reverse complement.
CTATTCCAAATTTTACTTTTCTTTTACATGCCTTTCTCCCCTCCCCATCCAATGACATTTTAGTTATGGGGGGTGGTTTTAGACAACTGAATCTATTTCTTAATTCCCTCCCCAGCAACAAACGAGCCGGTGTTTCACCAGTGGTCCTTTGAGGGGTAGTTCTATAATCAAACAGGAATAAGTTTATTGCAGATTTAATACTGCATCCACTTTCTCTTATTTTAGTGACAGCTGATTTAAAGGTTTGTACGAATCTTTCAGCGGCGCCGTTGGTTGCCGGGTGGTAGGGGGGTGAAAATGTTTGTTTAATGTTATTTTCTTTACAATAGCTATTAAATTCTGAGCTTGTAAAAGTAGTCTGGTTATCTGTTACTAGTTGGTTTGGATATCCAAACTGGCTAAATAATTTGTCTAGTACCTCGATTGTTTTAGTTGCTGTCATGTTTGACATTTCAAATGCCTCAGGCCATTTACTATGACTGTCTATAATTACTAAGTACATCTTATTATAATATGGGCCTAAGAAATCAGCATGTAGTCGATACCATGCAGTGGGTGGTGTTGGCCATGACTCTGGTGACTTTGTGGGATTTTTAAAGTTCGATAAGCAAATGATACAGGACTTCCCTACATTCTCTATCTGTGAATTTAAATTGGGCCACCAAAAATAAGACCGGGCTATTTCTTTCATGCGGACTATTCCAAAATGTGTTTTATGCAAACTTTTTAACACAGCTTTTTGATTTATTTCTGGAATGATTACTCTGTGTCCCCAAAGTAAACAGCCCTGATCCACACTTATTTCAGTTTTCCTGTTGTAAAATGGCTTAAGTTCAGATTTAATTAATTTACTATCGGGCCAATCTTTCATACAATATTCCATAACTTTACTTAATAGCGGGTCATTTTTTGTATTTTCTTGTATTGTGTTGTAATTTAAATAGTCCATGTCTGGATTGTTTGTATATATTACATGTTTTAATGTATCTATTTTACATATTGGGTGGACCCATACATCTTGATTTTCTGTATTGTCAGGATTTCTGGACAAATAATCTGCCGGGTTGATGTTAGTTTTAATGTGTTTTATTTTATAGTTGAATGCGGAGAGAAATATAGCATAGTGTTGTAATCGCTTTGCAGCCATTTTAGGGATACCCTTAGTTGGTCCAAAAATCCTGACTAGTGCTGAACTGTCTGTTTCTAATTCAAATTGTCGACCATAAATGTAATTATAGAACTTAGTGATTGCAAACACAATACCCATGGCTTCTCTGTCTATAGCAGCATATTTCTGTTCGGTGGCATTTAATTTTTTACTTGCATATGCTACGGGCCTTACTATTCCATTTTGGTCCCTATTCGATAATACTGCTCCTAACCCACAATTTGAAGCGTCACAAGTGATTATAATTGCAAGGTCCGGATTAAAGTGTCTTAAATTATCTGTGGAGGCTAATTTTTTTTTAATCATATCAAATGATTGTTGACAATCCTGAGTCCAGTTAAATTTATTTATTTTAGTACATTCATACAATGGATTAAGGATTTTAGCCATGTCTTTTAGAAATCGGGAATAATAATTTACTTTCCCTAGGAATGACTTTAACATTGTCAGATTCGTTGGAGCTGGAGCATTTAATAATGTTTCTATGTTTGACTTTATTATACTCATTCCCTCTTTATTTATACGGAAGCCAAACACATCTATGTGCCTGGTGAAAAATTTGCATTTTTCTAGCTTTAATTTAAAATTACATTCTTGTAGCCTCTTTAGTACTTTGACTAGAGTTTCATAAGTTTCTTGCAAACTTTTTCCAGCCACATAAATGTTATCAATAAATACAATGGTGTTTGGTATACCTAGTAACTTTTTACACATTAATCTTTGAAAGGAACCCGGACCCGTATTAACTCCATATGGTAAGTATTTGTACTTATAGATTCCAAATTCGGTAACAATAGTTGTCAAGTCTTGGCTTTCTTCTGTTAAAGCAGCTTGTAAATAAGCTTCGCGAAGATCGAGTTCGCAGTAGTATTCTGCCTGTTTTAGCGTTTCAAAAATATCCTCTACATGTGGTAGTGGGTAGTGATCAATTTCCAAATTTGGATTTAGAGTGACTTTATAGTCCCCGCAGAGTCTTACGGTGCCATCTGGTTTTATAATTGGTACTACCGGTGTTCCCCATTGACTCTGTTCGACTGGGACTATGCGGCCATTTTGTTGCAATCTATCAATTTCATGTTTTACCTTATCTCGAAGAGCGTAAGGAACACGGCGAACAGGCAGAAACTTTGGTGTAGCCTCCTTTTTTAATTTTAATGAAATGGCTTCACCTTTGAATTCACCCCACCCAGGGCTGAATACTGCTGCGAACTCCTGATCAATTAGTTGTTTGGCATCTGAAACATTATTTACCACAATATTAGAGTTACAATGGGCTACATTCTTAAACACTGGAGGCCACATATTGAATTGGGTTAGCCAATCCCGGCCCATGAGACAGGGTGTTTCGCTATGAGAAATGTATATACTTAGTTTTTTGTGAATATTGTTATACTGCACTGGTATATTATGAATAATGCCCAATGGCTGAGACTCCGACTGGTCAAAATTACGAAAAATTACTTTACACTTCTCTAACTTATATTCTGGTAAGTATTTATTTTTGTAAGTGAGGGGCATTACTGACACTGCAGCTCCTGTATCGACTACAAACTGCACTTTTTGTCCCTTTCCTATTTGTAGCTCGATTATGTGTGGTGGAATTGTACTTACTCTGTCAAATGTATAAGTTTCATGTTCCTCGTATAATGTCTTTACATGTTCCAAACCTTGGTCCTCATTTTGGTCTATGTTCGCCGCTTCCAAGATGTTTGTTCGTTTATAGTTTTTCTTTGGGCACATTTTAAATATATGACCTTGAATTCCGCACTCCGAGCAGAATTTAGATTTGAGTGTACAGTCTTTTCCAAAGTGATTATCTTTACCGCAGCAGTAACACTTGCTCTTTGTGTTATTTTTCCTTGACGGTGTACCAGTATTCCTCTGCTTGAATTTGGGTTTTACGTACGCGATGTTGCTTGGTTCTCCTTCTCCATTTGCATGTTTGTAGGCTGTCTCTACTGTTTTAGCCAACTGAATGAGATCATTCAGTTTAATTTCTGCGCTTTGCTTCATCAGTTCGAATTTGACCAGCTTCGAGTACACTCCATCAACTAGTTTTTCTTTAATTTGGTCTTCTTCATCTTTAAATTTGCACTTTCTGGCTAATTTATGCAGATTCAACACATATTCCTCAATAGATTCGGTAGGTAATTGGTTTCGTCGTCTAAACTCGGCTCGGTCTAGAAGTGGTGTTTTAGTTTGTGTGTATTTGTCCCGTAGCTTCTCGCATAACTCTTTGTATGTTAACTTTATTGGTTTTTCTGTTTTGCATAGAATTTGCAATGTTTCGAACACATTAGGTGTTAGTTTAGTTATGAGCAAAGCCACTTGTTTCTCGAGCGGTACGTCGTTAAGAAGTATTAATGATTCTAACTGTTGTTCGAAGACCTCCCAGTTGTCTCCGCTGAAAGGTTTTAACTCGTAGTTCGTCATTGTTTTGTTCTTTGAGACCTCCGTTTTAGGTTGCTCCTTCTCTTTATTCTGATAGTAATCACTTAATAACTTCCGTAGCGTATCCACAGTTGGATTGTCCGGGCACTGTAAACCTTCTTCCTGAACGATTCTGATTAGTAATTCTTTTCCACACCGGTATATATGTGTTCTTTTTCCAAGTTTTATTAACGAAATTAATTGGTCGTCGTCCTCTGTCAGTTTATTTTCCTTGCTACCACCATTAGTAGAATCCGTCAATGACATAATAACGTTTCATTTCACGTTACGCCGGTCCTTAGAAGTGAGCTTACGGTTCGCCAAGGTTTCTTTTAATTTGTAGATAACCTCAAAATGCGTTTTCCGCCGCCATTACACACCTCATATTTGAAGTAATTAATTTCTTACTTTCGACCGATATTGTGCTCTCCTGGTTAATTTATTCGTTGCACCGTGATGTTCGAACGTCCTCGTCGCCACTATTATATTTGGAATTAAAGGCACTGTATTTTAAGTAATTGTTTTATTTAACACCACACAAATGCAGTCACTGACATGTAGGAAGAGAGCGTTCCAATTCACACATACTACAGCGGTCATACACTTTTTGCTGAAAAATCGTCATGGTGCTAATTTGAGGGTATGAATTTCAAAAATTATGTCTGTTTTAAACCGCAATGTTGGATTATGAAACAGACATAATTTTAGAACCTACACCCCCTAATAAGCCGAAAATGACTACCATTTTCACGTCGGGGAGTTGTACTGGAAGACGAATATGTGAAAAGACATTCGTGTTGACATTCGTATTCGCTGATGTACATTTGTTTGATATATAGAACATTTTTAGGATATTGGAATGAAAACCAAAACACCTATGATAAAATATTTTAATGATTCTTATTAAACACAAATATTTCTTATCTTTCAAAAATTGTACATACCGATTGAAAGCCAATTGACAATACAAATCAAGAATACCATAAATCACAATCAACACGCAAACGACGCCTTATACCGAAGACATTGCTATAATAAGGGATCATCCATTAATTACATCACACCTCAAGGGGGGAGGAATCCTAAAAATGTGACGTATCGTGACAGGGGGGAGGGAGGAGTTCCTTGTTTGTGACCTCACAACCCTCACATGAACCAACTCCTGACTCCATCATGAGACCCTGGACCTCATCTCAAGTGGGAATGCTCGTCAAGCTAAGTCTAACGAGCCCAAACACGATGGAGTTGTGATGAGTATATAGGCAGTTCTGGTGACCAACTCCTGACTCCATCATGAGACCCTGGACCTCATCTAAAGTGGGAGTGCTCGTCAAGCTAAGTCTAACGAGCCCAAACACGATGGAGTTGTGATGAGTATATAGGCAGTTCCGGTGACCAACTCCTGGCTCCATCATGAGACCCTGAACCTCATCTAAAGTTGGAGTGCTCATCAAGCTAAGTCTAACGACCCCAAACACGTTGGGATGAGTAATTATGCCTAGTAGATAAGGAGTTTCGGTAACCAACTTCTATCCTCAGACCCTGGACTAAATCTGGGCTCAAAGTAATAATAAGAAAGTCAACTAAACATCAATAAATAAAGTAATAATAAAATAAAGAAATCCAAATATCCTTTCAATTATAAAATTAAAATAAAGAAAGTAAGGATCTTGGTAATTCATTCGCAGTGCTGCATACTTCTCGCAACTATAGGGCAATGGAAACAGGTCACTACGTGTTGTCAATACCATAGAAGGTTACCCAATTTAGGTGACCTCTGAGTGTAGCTATGTGGCAAACTTACGTAATGCGCGCGGGACGATTTAACACAGGTCCGTCGTCTACGAGCTCCCGTTCCATACTGAGCCAGAGACGGCGGCGCGGTGTGTTTTGTCAAGTTTTGAGGGGATTTAGAGTCATCTTTAAAAAATTCTACCATAAGTAAATTTAGGGATACAGTAATGATTTTTTTTTTCATGGTAGCTGCATAGTTGAACTTTGCTATGTTTATATTTTTAGGGCAGAATAATAATAGGACATCCGTGAATTTTTTTTATGTAACCGTGTTTTGATCAAAAATTTACAAGTATTCAGAAGGTATTTTCTCTATTATCCAAGATGAAATTTTAATTTTTTTTGCGGTGGCCGTCTTAAAAATTTTGTGCTGAATAAAATTGTATTCAAATTTTATAAGAAATGTTCTCTATGTTTGAGTTATCCTAAAACAAAACGACATGTATATCTGCAAATTCCGGAAAGGCCTTCCAAGAGAAGCCATGTTTTTCATAATTCTTGCTCAAAAATGTTATTTTTTTTCCGATGGCCGTCTAGATAAATTAAGTTAAAAGCACTAAGTATTTTTGCGATATCCTCAAAAGAAAATTGAGGTTTTCGCAAAATATGCGCGTTTAGGGAATAAGGCCTCTTAACATTTCTGCTGTAAACTCAAAACACGAATCCTAATGGTGGATGCCACGCACATACTTATCAGGGCCCTTAGTCTTTTGGTGCGCTCTGATCTGAAAGCGGTGCTAGCGTGCTATCCACGATCCAATGCAAAAGGATTACTAGCTAACTGTTCGCGTGGGTATATTTCCTCATAGGTACAATGCGAATCACTCGTGCCGGGCGCTAGCGAACGATATGTGCGACCTTTTTAAACACTTTCCTTTACCCTTAACAAACGTTTTTTTCAGACTGATTACGTAAACGGGCGCTACACGTTTGAGTGCCAACATGGCGACGTGGAGTGCTACGGGAACATGCTGCACGCTTGTGCCATACACGTAGCGCGGAACAACACCAGAGCTGCGCTCTTCAACGCGTGCATCATGGAACGGACCTATGACTACAACACGCTCAACTATCTCGTCAACGAGGTAATTCATAGTATCTTTCTTTGAAATAGCGTGCGTTGGGAAATGAACGGCTTACACAAGTTTACTAACAGTCTAAGGCGATTTTCACACTGGCGACGGATGTGTATAGCGCTATCTCGCTCGCGCACCGGCGCCGCATGCGAATCAGTTGCCAGTGTGATAATCGCCTAACAGATGTCTGGTAGCTATACTTACTGTAATAAAGCCCTCTTTCTTGCCTGCATCTTGCAGTGAGCGGACCATCTGGTCAAACTCTGTCTTCCACTCCGTTTGGTTCTACTTCGATGGTTTAAATATTTTTGTTTTCTAATAATTAATTATGAAATCTGGATTATTATATACCCGTTTCATTTTACATACATATTTTAATGCTGGAACTGCATAGTCGTACGTAGTAACGTAGGTTTGTAATGTTTTTTTCGAAACCATAATATATATATTTTGTCTTCACCTTACATAAATAAAGCATAGGTACTAACGTCTGTTTTATAATATTTTTCATCGCTTTACGACATTCACAATAAACTATGTTTTAAGTAACATGTTTTATTTTTCAGTGTGGCTACAAGCACAATATTTCCGCGAACGCAATATGGGAGACCATGAACAATGGTAGGGCCGCACTACTCCTAAAGGGCTACGGGGACGAGACGTATGCGCTACGACCGCGCTATGTGCCCTACGTGGTGCTCGACGATGCTGTTGCGGACTCCGTCACGACCAACCATCTTGGCTACTTCGCCTGTAGACTGCTAAACCCGAGATTGAGTGTGTGTGATACTGTACTGTAGTATAATCTTAGAGCTAAGGGTAAGAGACGTCTGCGCTACGACCGCGCTACGTGCCCTACGTGGTGCTCGACGATGCTGTTGCGGACTCCGTTACGACCAACCATCTTGGCTACTTTGCATGTAGACTGCTGAACCCGAGATTGAGCGTGTGTGATGCTGTACTGTAGTACGATCTAAGAGCTATAAGTACTAGACGTATGGGCTACGTGCCCTACGTGGTGCTCAATGATGCTGTTGCGACTGCTTAACCCGAGATTGAGTGTGTGTGATGCTGTACTTTAGTATAATCTTAGAGCTAAGGGTACGAGACGTATGCGCTACGACCGCGCTACGTACCCTACGTGGTCCTCGACGATGCTGTTGCGGACTCCGTCACGACCAACCATATCGGCTGCTTCGCTACCGAATTATAAATATTTAGTATGTGTGATACTGTATGTACTCTACAAAAACTATTTAAAACGGGATATTTACCATGTGAGTTTTTTATTATGAGCTTCCGATATTATAGTTTTTGTAATGTTAATGACCATGTTAGCTTAAAATCATATATTGTATGTACTCTAGTCTGGTAAGATCTAAGGCCTACTTATGGGGACGAGACAAATGGCACGCTATAATAGTGTTAATGTGTGCTGTGCGTGCGTGTGCGTGGGTGTGTGTTTGTGGTGCTCGACGTAACATTTTAAGTATTGTATATATGTACGAATGGGTAAAGGAGACTGGCTATTCTTATTGTCTATATATTCTTTATTCACAAGATATATTTTTTATTAGTCATTGATATGTAAATATTTTCTTTTAGATAAATTAAATACTGACATCCTCTTGTTATTTTTTATTTTGACACGTGTTGATAGTGACAACAAATTGAAATTGAATAGGTACAAAACATTTAAACATTTGCAGGTACATTTTGAAATGTTTGTAAACTTATTTTTTTTATAACATGCTGCTCAGTTCGGCTAATGCAATAAATAAAATACCTTTATTATCAATTTAACTTACATTTTTCATTTAACCACGTAAATCCACATTGAAATATTACAAATATTTGTCGTATTTGACGATTTTACACGTGTTAAAATTAAATGCGTATATTATTACTTGCGCGTGTTAAAGCAAAATACTGAAGTACATCTAAAGTAAGTAGGTACCTCCTGTACTACGTTAGATTATGTATTTGACGTTGGTTCACTAAATTACTAAAAATATTACCCTTCGAACATATATTCCTACCTCTAGAGGTGAATAAAAATAGAATTTACTTACAAAAAAAATGTAAATGACGGAGAGTTACGTTTTAGGTAACTTCCTATGAAATAATAACCCTGCATCGATACAATTTCAGATTAAGACCGTAAATCACACATAGGTTAGTAAGTAAGTAACTTGCTACCGGAAAATCTTTCACTGAAAGTTTTATTTTACTTTGAGAAGGTAGGGACCCCTTTTGATTTAATGTTCATAAAGACAAGTGCGATCATTTATACAAAAGTAGGATTTTTTTTAAATATGACGTCATTAGATAGTTAGTCAAAGTCACACTGTAGGTTTAGTACCTATTACCTACTAGACACGTGTTTCGTTATCCAGTACCTACCGAACACATAAATCTAATTCTTTTATAGACAAATGAGGATATTTAAGTAGATACTAAGTAATGGACAATGTTCATCAATCATATAACGCCGAGAACGCAAGTTAGCAGTCATACATTTGGCAAAATGTTAATGATGTATTTAAAGTGTTTATTGAGTTGCTTTGCGGTTGGTTTTGCCTTCAGCGCCGGTATGTACTTCTACCAGATATTATGTGCTCTTATGCTCACCCAGTGTGGGGTTAGTTTTACTCCTAGTCCAGGCGGTAGTGACCCTGCCTACGAAGCAGGAAGTCCCGGGTTCTAATCCTGGTAAGGGCATTTATTTGTGTATTTATCTCGAATATTTGTTCCTGAGTTTTCTATGTATCTAAGTATATATTTATGTATACACATAGGTATATCATCGCCTAGTACCCATAGTACAAGCTTTTCTTAGTTTTGGACTGGGTTGATTTGTGTTAAGATTATCCCCAAATATCAATTTATTTATTTTAGATTTAATAACTATCCTTCGAGTACATCGTGCAATTAATGTGATATGCGAACGTGTAAAAAAGTAAACTTTACTTTTCCCTAGGGTATAACCTGGATAAGAACGTTGAATTCTTGGCACTTGACATTCATAACAATGAAGTAAGTTATTGATAGAGTCAAATGCTACAACTTTACCTACGATGCTCAACTTTGCCTGGCTTGAAAAACATGGTATTCTTTATCAAACAGCTGTTTATATATTATTCCTGAGATGGCCGCTCCTTTCTCCCATTTCAGAAATAATTAATATACACCATCAAAAACCATGTTTATCAAGCGAGGCAAAGTTGAGCATGGTAGGCAAAATTGTAGCAGTAGTTGACGGTAATTATAAACAATTTTCTTCGTTCGTTACATATTTATCCAATGCATTGACAATGTGGGTTATCGACATTTATTTAGTTTGGAAATCAAATTATATATTCAATCAAGAGGTTTTTAAATGATTTGATTGGGATTCTTGTTCTTAGGTTGATTTTATCGCTAATTACTTAAAATTTACAGATTAAAAGTGAAAACAAGGTTGATGTCAGATTATATTACGAGTGTTGGTGTGGCTATTGTCGGGACTTTTACATGGACACTTTAAATAAAACAGTAGCGAAACTCGCGTCATACATCAATCTTAAAACATATCCTTATGGAAACGCCAAGGTTTGTCATATCCACAATTCATACATACATACATACGTAATAATATATAACTCGATAGAGTTTGAGGAGGCGCGGGGGGAGGGGGGGTTACCATTTTTCGAGTTTCAAAACGATTATTTCCGAAAAATCTTCATTTAAGCAAAAAAAGTTGAAAGAAACATGAATGTTATTTTTGAAGACCTATCGATTGATTTGCAACATTTTTGGTCAATTAGTTACATGTATGAAGTGCCTCCCTAAACATATTTCTTCAAGCATTTTACTAGAAAACTAAGTAGCGGCATGCAAAATACACCTCAAGTTAAACTTTTCTTAAGATACGTCTTATAGTTTCCGAGTAAAGCTGTGACATACGGACGGACGGACATTACCAAACTATAACAATTCCGTTTTTGTCGATTTGGCTACGGAACCCTAAAAAGTATTTAATTAGAAACTCAAAATTTCAGAGGAGTGAAGTGAATGGAAAACCCGTTATTAAGTGCCAGCACGGGGCAGAGGAGTGTTACGGCAACAAACTGCACGCTTGTGCTATCGACCTACTCAAAAATACTACCCAATACGTATACTACGTCTCTTGTATGATGGTAGGAGTTGGTTTGGGATCGCCTGGCTCAACTGATGCGGACGCTATTAAGGTAAGTGAAATGGCTCCTCTATGCGTTAGAGGGAGCTATTGATATTGCGATCTCGTTCCGTCGTATAGCTGCATCCTTATGATGGCCCATCATGTAGAGCAGAAAAAAACACCTACGCAAACAATAAGTACCTAATAGAGGCTACTTGAAGTCAAATCAGCTACTGTTTAGGAAACGTCAAAACGATTTGATATATGAAGTTTATACGGGAGACTAATATTGTAACGTCACAATACTATATGACGAAAACATCTCCTTTATAAAAGTTTTAACCATTATAAAACAATTTAAAGCGCGAACACAAGTTACACCTGGATTTTTCCGTGTATATTTGTAATTTTGATTTTATGAATGCAACGAAACAATTAAGTTTATCTACTGGAAAGTACCATATTGGTTATATCTCAATTAGTACCGACTAGCACTATTTAATTCGAGACTTGGCGTAGGCACAAAATTTATTTAATAATTTTGGGGTTTTGTCTCCGTAATTACTATATGAAGTAATACTCACTTGGCAAAATAGTATATATGATATGCTTACGAAATATTGAATGTAACTAAAACCGCGGGGTGGGGCTTCGTCTCTTTACGGGGTAATTGGCTGACAACACCCGATGACCTTCAAATTGACTTTACTTAAACAGTCATATAGCTATAAGTACTTGTTTTGGAAAAGTAAAAAAAAATATATGTTAATATTCATTATATTTAAAAGAACTTCGTTAATTCCAATACACGATTGGACGAAATCGGCTCGATAGAAAATAATTCCAAAGTTACATCTTATAATTAGCTTTAAACAATTGCACGTCTTTAGTTTCTTGGCTTATATGTCTGTAATTAAGGACAAAATTCCACCACACTAATACTTAAAACTTCGTTGCCTTATATTTCTCCATGAATGCATAGTTTTTTTTATTTTTATTAATCATTTTGCAATATTTGCATTGAGCTCCCATACTAATTGTAACGCAGTGTTTCTCTTTCACTCGCGCTGAAAAAGATAAGGAGGACATTTAGCTCTTATCATCCTCTTAAACATCTGATTCTGATTTCAGTGTGGAAAGCTAATGGGAATCGATGCAAAGCATATCATCAAATGCGCTAAAGGGAAAAGAGGCGAGGAACTTCTAGAATATTACGGAAAAGAGACCGATAAAGATGTTCCGAATAAAAAAGGAGTCCCGTGGGCGCTAGTAAATGGAAAGCATTACGACGACATATTTGAATTTGATCAATTTTATGCAAAAATCTGTGACACTTTAAAACGTCCACCACCTCAGTGTAACCGATTGTGAAGTAATGAAACTTGTAAATATTAAAACATTAAAAACATTTACAAATTTTTAAACAGTATTTTTTATCCTGAATTAGTATACCCCCAATCATTGGCCGCTTGCATACTTCAAAAGATAGATGACGATAAATATCATCACGCGAAAACAAGTGACGATATGCTAGAATTAGTTAAGCATATTTGATTAATAATAATTAATAATACCTACATGATTTCTAAAGAGCATACGGGCTGATGACGTCACGCAAGAAAATATTAAAACGTACCGAAAGAACTTCGAACATGAATTGTAAAATGTTCGAAGTCAGGTTACTTTACTTACCTATACTGTGCTAGTTACGACTTAATACTTAGGTAGGTACCTACGGGTATAAAACTATAAAGTTGGAATGCCTCTTCAGGTGCTACCATTCAGTGATAAGACATTGTTCTGTAAACGTTCAGAATGTTATCCTATTCCATGTTGGCGTTTTGTTTCTTGGCTATTAATATCGTTGCTAATGTTGGTATGTATTACAAAACTATAACTCGTATATTTTTTACATTATTAGATATAAACATGTATGTACGATTATAAAACTGTTTTATGTTATGAGATAATGTAAGTACCTTCTATGTAGGTACTTGTTGCTGTTTACATATTCACGGTTTGAATTTGGCAATATACGATAAAGATAGGTATATTAAGCAAATATGTCACTAAAGGCTATCCAGATACACCTAGTCCGCATAGTCTAGGCAGACTTTACCTAGTTCTTCAATTCTGAAACCTGTAGCAATTGTGCCTACCATACCTAATGTGCTTTTTTGTTTTAAGAGGCTGACTCGAAGCATCTGAATTTAGTAGCCGAGGAACATGATAATGCCTATCAGGTGAGATAGCTGTATGAACACTTAGATTAGCTCATCAAGTTATTACCATAGACTTACTTATATAGTCGAACGACACAGCCTAAGAACTTTTTGAAGCTCAAGTCAATCGCGCCATCTGCGTGAAAGCCACCTAAAGATACCCAAAATGTAAGAGGAAATGTCACCTGCACTGCTACTCCACCTAGTAGCTACTAGTGTACTAGTACGCTATTCTTTACTAGGTGGAGTAGCAGTGCATGTGACATACCCTCTTAAAGATACCTACCCAAAATGTTAGGTGGCTTTCACGCAGATGGCGCGATTGACTTGAGCTTCAAAAAGTTCTTAGGTTGTGCTGCTTTACTATATAAGTTACTCTGTGTTATTACTATCTATTTCAGTTACAATAATATTGACAAATGGATCTTACAATAAAATGCTGCTTCCACAAAGTTTGGTTATTCTCAAATATTGCTTAAACTTACACTAATAATCCACCTTGAACAACAACAACTCTAATTAGGATTTGTAACAAAACGCTTTATAGACCTTCATGATTTCAGGTAGAAAATATGGAAAAAGTCGTACTGAAAGTGTATTATGAAAGCATGTGCGGTCCCTGCAGAGGATTTCATACGGGCCTGTTACATGTAACGTATAAAACACTTGGATCTTATATTGATCTTAAATTATATCCCTACGGAAATGCTAAGGTAAGTAAAATTATTTTTTAGGGTATCCTACTAACTACAATAATTGCTATTAGCGGTATAACGTGTTAGTTGATTAATGACAATGACAACCCGTTATAGTACTTATTTGTATATTTTTGCATGCATTCATCTTTTTACCCTCCCGCCGCAAGAATAAATTAAGTACACAAATTAATACAACCAACCACCACAAATAATACCAAAACTCGATATGTGTTTTGCCTCTCTATGAGGCCATCCTCAAAAGCTGCTCAGGAGATATAGTCGGTCTGAAGTCTGACAAGAGAACCACAAGAAGGAAAAAACGGAGCCCTTATAGGATCTCTCGTGCGCAAGTCTGCCCGTCTGTTTCCCAATTTGCTCGAATCTACTGGGCCGATCGAGCTGGAATTTGATACACATATGTAATTCGATCTTTGACGGCTAATGTTAAAAGTATTTCAGAGGACGGAAGTTGACGGGAAGTCGACAATTATCTGCCAGCACGGGGAGGTAGAGTGCTACGGGAACAAACTGCACGCTTGTGCAATTGATGTGCTAAAGAACATTGCTACGTCAGAATTATACATTTCCTGTATGATGAGAGGCACATGGGGTGGCAATGGGTCATCTGACATGGATGCCAAAAATGTAAGTAAATACTTGTAGGTAAGTAGGTATGTAGGTATGGATTTATAAAATACCTACCACGAATACCACGCCACTGTGTCAAAACTGTGATAAGCCGTTTTGCAAGCACATATGTATATCACTTCGCTGATTTGAACACCGCTCAGCGCTCAGTTATCAATGTGTGTGTACGTACACTTGCGTACACGTGCGTGTCTCGGGACTCAATCGCTTAGAGCATTTAACTAACCGGAGCAGCCATTGACAGGCCTCCGCCTCCGCCTCCGCCGAAAATATATGACCAGTAGTCATACTCATTGTATGGAGTGACGTTTATCTGACTTGGCTTGACGTTACGCATACATTTGACGTTCCCCTCCCCCGCAAAAATCGGCAGACTTTTTTTTGTATAGATAATGACAGACATGGCCGGTCCGGTTGGTTTAATAGTCTAAGCCAGGGGGGTTTCACTATGTCTCTCTCCATTGTACCTACCTATTTTTAATCTGTGCGCGTCCGGCATTTTCATCTTTGTAGCTAATTATGTCAAATTCAGAAAGGAGAACCTTCTGTACTTGTTCATTATTCTGTGTCTAAGCTTAATTGCGTACACTTGTTATATAATTTCATCTGACGTTTCGAACGTGACATTACGTTCACGGACGCAGGCAGACTGGTGAGGAATTGTAGAGCTGCATAGACTCTCAAACTACCCTCACTTGACGCTAAGTGAAATAATAAAAGCAACTGTACGCGACTATTACGGTAGTCATTATTTAGATAATGAGTGAAAGTCAGATGAGTTTAAATAAAACAGTACTTACGTAGGTGTGCAGGGTGTAGACCCTGTTGCAATTTTTTTAAATACCACCGCGGTGGCAAACAAGCATACGGCCCACCTGATGGTAAGCAGCTACCGTAGCCTATGACGTCTGCAACTCCAGAGGTGTCACATGCGCGTTGCCGACCCTTTCCAAAAAAGAGGATTCTCTGTGTTGACGGCTAAAGGAACAAGAGGATCCCTTGTCGTCAACAAACAGGGTCCTCTTTGAACTCTTTGGCAATCTTACTCACCAGCAGGGACACAACACTATGTGTAGGATATTTATATGCATATTTACGATTTCAGTGTGGCGAGACAATGAAAATTGACCCACAGCCTATCATCGATTGTGCTAAAAGCCAAAGGGGTGAAGATCTTCTAGAATACTATGGTAAAGAAACTGACAAGTTGACCGGCAGAAAATGTGTACCATGGGTACTTTTAAATGACAAGGTGTTCAACTTTAATGACGACTTGATGGAGGACATCTGCAAAGCTTTGAGTAATGCACCACCTGAGTGTAAATAAATTATACCTTGTTAATTATGGTATTGGTTGTAAATAAATTAGCCATTTATACAGATGGATAAATCATTTGATTTTCATTATCAGTGTTATGTACCACACAAAAACAGCAATGATTTTTATTATACCTAGTCCTAAATACTTTTGGTCTTTCATCAAATCAAAATTTTCTGCAAATAAAACGCCAGACTATATGACTTACGGAGGTAACGCATCGACTGACTCTGAGACGGTAGCAAATTACTTTAACGATTACTTCCACTCGGTTTTTGTTAAAAGCAATGCGTGCTCTTCCTCCCCTATTACACACACAATTAACACCCCGCTTGACATTTCATCTATAAATATAAATAACGTGCTCGTTCAAAAACACCTACAGAACACTAATGTAAATAAAGGCGCGGGTGCTGACAAGATTCATCCAATTCTAATATCCCGTTGTAGTAAAGAACTATCTGTACCTCTCACCATTATTTTCCGTAAATCGCTGGCCGAGGGTTGTTTTCCATCTGTTTGGAAAACAGCTCTCATAACACCAATATACAAAACCGGGAATAAACATGATAAACATGATGTGACAAAGTATAGACCTATATCCAAATTATGTATTTTTGGCAAAATATTTGAAAAAATTGTGACCTCCGAACTGACAAGTTGTGTAATTCGCATAATTTCCCCAGACCAACATGGATTCCTTCGTGGCCGAAGTGTCGACACCAACCTTATTACTTTCACGGATTTTATTTTAAACGCTCTAGATAATGGTTATCAGGTTGACGCCGTGTATACCGATTTCTCAAAAGCATTTGATAAAATGAACCATACTCAGCTACTCCAAAAATTATACGAACTTGGTGTACACGGTGATCTCCACAGGTGGCTTGAATCCTATATCCGAAATCGTAGCCAAGCAGTATCGCTGAGAGGCTATACTTCTAGATACTTAACCATTGATTCAGGTGTACCGCAAGGCTCTCATTTAGGACCACTTTTATTTATCCTTTATGTTAACGACATAGGTTCATCGCTTAGTAGTTCGAGGCATCTAGTTTATGCCGATGATACGAAAATATTTAATATTACAAAAACAAACAACGATTGCCTTGACCTACAACTTTGTAGGTCAACTTTGTAGACCTACAACCTTGATAGTTTTACCGCCTACTGCAACTCTAACCAACTGCTTCTCAACCCTGACAAATGCAAGTGTATCACCTTCACGCATAAGCGAGACCCTCTTATTTTCAGTTATAACTTTTTTGGCAAACAATTAACTAGAGTTTCCTCAGTTCGCGACCTAGGTGACATTTTAGACTCAAAGCTTAATTTCATTTCACATATAGACCATATTACTGCGAAAGCTTATAAGCAGTTAGGTTTAATACTTCGGCTCTCTAAACCCTTTAAGGACCCAAGCACTCTAAAGGTATTATATTCCTCTTATGTCCGTAGTGTTTTAGAATTCGGTTGCATCGTTTGGACGCCCCAATATGCAGTTCATAAAACGAGAATTGAAAGAATCCAGAATAAATTATTAAAGTCACTCAACTTCCGCCATGGTCTGAATTTGCCAGAGAGCACCAGCCGACGTCATGGCCTCGCTCCGCTAGTTGAGCGTCGCGTATACATAGACCAAATGTTTCTTTACAAGCTTTTAAACAACCACATCAAATCACCTAATCTTCTTGAACAAATTATCTTCAAGTTGCCTCGCCGTATTCCCACCCGTCGCCCCCAAACATTCTACATTAGTTATTATGGTTCTAATTTTGCCAAGTATACTTTCTTCAGACGAGCCTGTCATGATTACAAGGTTAAATTCAAAAACTTAGATATTTTTTCATTTTCATTCAGTAAATGTAGAAATAAAGAAAAAAATTTTTTTTGATAATTCCAATAATGTTCTTATTGGAAATTTAATTTAAATTCTCGTGTTAGTTTCCGGAAAATTCCGACTAAATTTTTGAGAATGCTCTGCAACTTGTACACTGCTAATCCCAATAACTAAGTATCCGTTTGTAGTTATATTTAAATTGAAATAATTTGTTAATGATAAAATATCTTAAGTGATATCGACAAGCTGGACTTAAGAATATGGAATTTTTGTTCTTATTTAAACCTAAATAAATAATGGGGACAATTTCCACAGATCAATTAGCCTCAAACTAAAAAGAGCTTGTAGGTACTATGGCGACATATATTATACACTTTATTTTATTTTATAGGAGTCAAGAGTGTCCCATAACTGGGCAAAGACCTCCCTCCTTCCCTTCCACGTGTCCTGGTGTTGAGCCGTATATCACCAGTTTCTATCGAAGTCGTCATAGTCACCTACATACTAAACTTTTATATCAGAATTCAAATCAAAAGGACCTTATGGCAGCTGGCGCTTACGCCTTTATTTTATTACTTGAAAATTACATTGAATCTACTACTTAAACGTAAGCCTACTGCCATATCCTTTTTATTTGGATTACCACATATTTATGTATAGATATTTAAATACAAACAACAAGGTTTCCGCTTGCCTGGAAGAGATCGCTTTTTAGCGATAAGACCGCCAATTGTTTTACCTCTACTTTTCTGTTCGTAACTTGTGTATACTCTGTTTCTTTAATTTGAGGTGTGCAATAAAGAATATTTATGTTATTTATGTTATGTTACAAACATAGATACAAAGACAACATCCATAACTCAGGAACAAATATATACTTTTCATTAAACCCGATCGGTTTTCACCAACTTGCCAACAGGCACATACATATAGAACACTAGACAACTACTAGAATATAGACAACTTAACTCAGATCGTGAGCCTTGCTTATTTGAAAAATCAGAACTTACTTACCCTCCGGTTTGCCTATTGTATCTAGATAGTACCACTTGGCTCTCACGCTCTATATTCAGGACAGGACACTTTTTTGATGCACCACTCATGACTAAATATTGCATTTTGCAATACAATCTATGGTCTAAGAGCTGGCCACGTCAGATATGGCACAAAAATGAGAGCAACAAAACCCATATGATTAGATTGCTGTACTATTTTTATTGCTAGATCCGGGCGTCTGGCAGCTTTTAATTGGAGGAGGTCAGAGTTACAGACTAGCAAAATTTTTGAATCGGAAAATAGTACTACCCAAATAGGTAAAAACTGCCGCAGTTATCTCAGTTATAGAGGACAGGGCCTATATTTTCACATAAGAACATAAAACATTGCATATTATTGCGGAAACAGAAACAGTAAGCGAAAAACTATCAATTTAATCATTCGTCGTTTGGCACTATTCCTTCAACAGAAACCTTTGGCAATTATATAATCTAATTAAGGCCGGGAACCGCCGCAGACGACGCACAATTGCTTAAGTGCCGCAAATATGCTTTTTTGAAAAACAATTATATATTTGCGGCACTTGCAGTGGAAACTTTCGGCCCGTGGTCATCGGACACAAAAAACATAGTGAAAGATCTATCCAAAAAATTGATCGGTGTGTCTGGCGATCTACGGGCAGGTTCCTACTTCGCCCAAAGGCTGAGCTTAGCCATCCAGCTGGGGAATGCGGCCAGTGTGCTGGGGACGATGCCCCGGACTAGTTTAAGTTTTATAGATTCAATGTAGTATGTGAACATGTATTATGAGAAATAATATAAACTATTATTTCTCATAATATTGCATCAAAATCAGAACTCTAGGATTTTTTTTAATAAAGTAGTTTGCAGTTTTTCACCTCCACCACTTTACATCTGCCAGATGTCCAGATCTATAAATAAGCATAGTATAGTAAACTGACTAGAGGGGTTATCTTATCTTATCTTATCTTATCTTATCTTATCTTATCTTATCTTATCTTATCTTATCTTATTGTATTCGGGGGCCCATATGGATACACTTCGACCCAGTGGGATCTTTTGTGCCCCCTAGTACCCTAGTACACCTACTCGAGAGCTTTCTCAACCATCTCCATGTGTTGGATGATGAACCATGAGGGGTTTCATTGCTCTCATTATTGTGTCATATCTGACGTGGCTAGCTCTCCGTCTACTACCTTTTCACCACACTGCTCTGAGTTGTGGCAATAGTAGGGCTAAATCCAAGCTGGAAACTAAGGGACTAGCTGTACACCTAAAAACACAAGGGCAATAAAAAAAAATTTAACTGTTTATTTCATAAGATATTAATCATAATTACACATTTAAATCTAACTACTAATCTTAAATTTAAAAGATTTTTGTAACCCAGATTCATCAATACCACTATGTTTTTATCAAGTAAGGTACAAGATTGAAAACCTTCAATATTGTACAGTCAACGCCCAAAATATGTATATACTTTTGAACCTTATTACAATGGAGTATGGTGCAAATTTAAGTGTATACATATTTATGACGTTTAGTGTACGCTTCTGATACTCAAAAATAGTGAGTATAATTCGAATTTCTAGAAAGAGTGGGATAGGCGTGGGAACGAGTGGTAAAGGCGTCGAAAAGAGTGGGAAAAGTATGGAAAAGAATGGGAAAGATGTAGGCAAGAGTGGGAAAGGTGTGGTAAAGAGTGGGAAAGGTGTGAAAAAGAGTGGAAAAGGTGTAGGAAAAAGTGAGAAAGGTGTGGAAAAGAGTGAGAAATCACCCCAATCAACTTTGATCCAAGATTAAACGATTTCCAACTTTGATTCAATATAGGTCCTTACTTTTTTATTATATCACATAAATATATACAACATATCATAACATAAAATACAAGCACATAACATATCGGAATATAAAAACTTTATTTCTATGTTTTCAACGTTCTTTTATTTAAAAGTATTGAAATATTTTTATTATTTATGATTTATTACCATCATTACCTATCAATAGTTTTTATTGAAAGTCAAATTTAAAGGCTAAAGAAATTGCGACGTACAAATTAACAACAAGGTAGGTATGTGCATAATATTATGAATTATGACCTATTCATGCATTTCTAAAATAGAGTTCGAAGATTTAGGGTTCTATGAAAAAATTTGGAGTTTAATCACTGTGAGGGACAAGGAGATAACTTATTACTTAAATTGTTATCTTTCTTTTTTGACATGATAACGTCTTATCGATGAACACCGGTAGCATGCACGAAAAAGTGTCACGTTGTGGACAGATCTCCATTGTAAAGTTACGGCCACATTATCATATTATCGTTCGTAAACCGACTTAACAGACAACCTTTTTTTGCACTAGAAAGTATCAAATAAAAAAACTAGGCTCTAAACTGGCGAACCATGACCATTTTTTGACACGCCGCACTACCTTATATCGAATTTTAGGACGTAAATTGTTTTATTTCTATTATCGCCATAAATAATCGTGAAAAAACTTAAATTTTCGTTCAAACTTCACTCTTACGCCTGTCCTACCGTCTTTTACCCCACTCTTCCACCCCTCTCCCACTTTCGTCCACCTTTCTTTTATACTCTTATCCCATTTCCACTGATGAGTCCTACACCAGTCTCACAGTCTCCTACCCCACTCTCATTTTCTTCACCCACTCGTATGGACTATTAACTCCCATCGACCCTTACTTAACTTCCATAGGTCATGTTTTTTTTTTAATTTTTCCAATACATTCATTAGGGGCGGAGATGAATTCAAAAAATCAATCATGAAATCGAAACTATAATAGTACATTACGCACCTAGGGCGGTAAAATAAAGAACGGCTCAGATCGAGGATATTTGTGGCCCGAACCGAAGGTGAGGGCCATAGACAAGCGATCTGAGGCCTTCTTTATTACCGCCCGTGGTGCGTACACAATTTTACGTCTTCTCCTGGGTGTGAAGTGAGATTTGCCGCTCCGCCCGTGGGCGTAATATCTCACTTACCGCCCAGAGTGACGTAAACGTTATAAATCGAAACTACGAGTAGGTACCTACTTTGAAATCTGGGCAGTAGGTATAACTAAATAATATACGTCTTTAGGTAACTAGTTTTTTGTTTCGTTTGTAAGTAGTACGGAACCCTATAATTGTGATATGAACGGTCTTTATGTGGTAAGTACATACAATAAATGCCATTATATAAATAAATACTAGTGGATCAGCCTACTGTTTTCATTCGTATATTTTTCTTGCGCAACTTAAAGGTTATAAAAGTTCAGAATGACAATGTATTTGAAAATACTGTTTTGTTTGTCTTCTATAAGTTTTGCTGTTAGCATTGGTAAGTAATATTACATACGTATATGTATATATTATATGCATAAGTATGCTATAATTTATTTCACTATGTAAGACCATATATTCATCAACTAAAAAAAATGAAAAACAATAACGAGTGATAAGATCCAAACGGCCCGACAAATATGATTTTTTTTTTTAAAGTCTACTATACAGTCTTGTACAAATTCTAATATAAAAACACTTTATAAATTGTTTCCTTGGCTTTATAAATGGTGAATTAGATCCAGTATGTAAAATACTAAATACAAAATTATTATCGGAAAAAGGACTTCTTCGGAAAAGGATTCTCTCTGTGTACACTGCTGGAAATATGCATATCACAACAGTATGCAGATAGTATGGAAAGTCAAGTCTGTCCACTATCAAACGCAGGCTGAGATTGGGGCTGGCCTGCACCCCGCGCACCAGGGATGTGCATCGCTTGCGCATACTAGCTTAAAAACAGTCCATTTGCGTGGTCACAAACATCCCTGATGCGCTGCAAAAGCGAGGCAGCCCTACCAGGCACCACACTCGGAACGCGTTGTTTGGACTCGAAAATTTCTGTATGCCCGTTACGTATAGGATCTCCATAAGCTGCACAGTGTACGTATATATACAGGGAGGTGCAATATGCTCTGAATAAAGTTAATTTTACTTTCCTTATGTATGCATCGAGCACTTACGGGAAATCATGCTTACTCTGATACCACACAAGGAGCCTCCGTTGCCGTTCAGTATCCATATTGTCTATTAGATCTGGCGTAACGTAACAATACGGCGGATACGGCCTCAGTATTTGAAGCTCGCCACGCTCGTGGACCCTCTATTGTACATGATTAGATTTATGTTTTTATGAGTATCTTTTTTATCATTATTTACATACTTACTAGAAATGCCATTATACAAATACCAGTGGATCAGCCCACCATATTCATTCGTATGTTTCTCTTCCGCAATCTATAATCTATACCGTATAAGTATCTAGATGACTAGAATTAATGTAATCATGTAAGACGATATTCATCAACTTTTTGATGACGTTTTCAAATGAAGTCAGCACTGCTGACTTAATTTAAAAACGACATAGCCCACAATTTTACTAGTTATGTGTTGAATGTTCTTCAGTTCCATTGCCTAATCGCATACTTTTTGCCGTCAGATTTTGATTCCAGATATGCTGATTTAAAACCCGTTGAACAATATAATAACCAGCAGGTAAGGCTTTACAATAAATTCAAATAAATTTATATTTCTGTCGTAAAATAAACATTAAAGTCTCTTTTACGAAAACACCCCTAACAAACATTGGAAACCTAACTCGCTCCATTCATCCGCTAACTGCGGCCGTTTTATGTGAATCATACAATCCCTACTTAAGAGTCGCCAGGCCGCTCGCCTTCCCATACAAACGTAGTTTAGTTCTCATTTTAAAACGACATGCTTTAGAACCACGAAATTTGGCATGGGCATTCTAGTAGTATAGATCTATGTCGGTAATTTGTTTTCGTTGTTAAAAATTGTAATACAAAAAAATACAGCCAGATACAGATTTACATACAAAACTTATTTTTGCTATATTTTCTTTGTATTACAATTTTTAGCAACGAAAACAAATTACCGACATAGATCTGTACTGCTAGAATGCCCATGCCAAATTTCGTGGTTCTAAAGCATGTCGTTTTAAAATGAGAGCTGAACTACGTTTGTATGGGGACGCGAGTTCACGCGAGCGTCCTGGCGACTCTTAAGTGATGTGAGATAGTAATGTATCTGTTTTATTATTTGCTTATGCTACATGTAGCATTGAAAAGATATAGCCGCCCCAAGTACAAAAATGCTCCCTTTAAACTGTCCATTTATCTAATCCCCATTCCCAGCCTTAAACTTTACCTATTAAGCAATAAAATTACCCGCCATTTAACTTATAATATTGTATTTAATATGAATACAATGTCCTCCTATTGACTATACTCTCCCTTTTCAGGTAATAAACAGCGAAAAAGTTGAGCTGAGAGTATATTATGACGTCTGGTGCGGAGGCTGCCGTTACGTTCATATACACCAAGTAGACCCAACCTACAAAAAAATCGGAGCTTACATAGATCTCAAAACGTATCCGTACGGACTTTCTGATGTTAGTTGCATTAATTTATTCTGATTTTATTCGTTTGTCGTAAAATATATAAAGACTAATCATGCTAACTCTACATATAACTTGCAACGGAAAGCTGTAGATATAGTATGACACAATAACGAGAGCATAGAAACCCATGTAGTTAAGTTGCTATACTATCCTTATTTCTACATCCGGGCATCAGCAGTAACATTTAAAATCAAGGTATAAATTTAAACGATAATAATACACAATACAATACAATACAATATTCTTTATTGCACCAAAAATAAAAAAATGTACAGTAATAAAAAGTTTAGAATCTACATAGGGAGCAACAGGCGGTCTTATCGCTAAAAAGCGATATCTACCAGGCAACCTTTGGGTAGCAGGAGATTTATAATAAAAGCTAGGAACGTGGTAGTGCACAAACAACAAAAGGAAGAAAAATAACACAAACATCTTAATTTCAAGGAAAAATATACATATACCTAGATACAAAATAATAATAGATACATACCTACATATACCCATATACATAAAATACACATATAAATAAATAAATAAATAAATACCTACATACATATATAACAATAATGTGAATGCTGTTGTCATTTCACATTTATTTGTAATGTATTAATGGTACTCCAACATTACTTTTGATCGACTAACGGCTTTGTAGCATCTACCGCTATTCTGCCCCATTAACATAATCCTTATGATATGATACATTGTGAAACTCATTTACCTAATCAGGTTAAAAACCCTGAGGCAAAAAAAGATAATAATTGGTTTCAACTGTCTTTGGATTTGAAACCATTTACAAGTTTTATATATATAGATGTTTTGAAGGTTGGCAGCGCTATCTGCGCATTACTTTAAATGTCTCCTCATTGTATGCGGGTTCTGCGTATCCTCAATATTCTCATTGTGCTCACGGGCACCGTGTATTGGGCGGCATGGCTCGTCATATGAGTATACGCGATGGATTGATTATCTTTGGTTACGCAATAGAATACAAAAAATCACAAATATAGAATAATATACTTAACTAATTTTTTCAGAGAATTGAATGTGATGGAAAGGTCTATATAGACTGCGCATTTGGTCCAAAGGAGTGTTACCGAAATAAGCCATAGCCATTATGTCGGAACCTTTCACATGTTTGATATATAAAGAGAAATTTTAAACGTTGGCAGCGCTATCTGCGCATTGATTTATACATTTATCCTCATGGTATGGGTTCATACGAGGTGGGACGGCATAGGTCGTCGTATGAGTACTCGCGACAGTCGCGACGGATTATCTTTAGTTACCTACGGAATAGAATAGAATTCACAAATACTGAATATAATAACTAATAGATTTTTCAGAGATGGGAACATGATGGAAAAGTCATAATATCCTGCGCATTTGGTGAAGAGGAGTGTTACGGGAACAAGCTGCATGCATGTGCTATCGACATACTGAAGAACATCTCCAAATCAGAATTCTACAACTCTTGTATGATGAACGGCACATGGGGAGGCAAAGGATCCACTAACAAAGATGCTATTAATGTTAGTACATTGGTACTTACTTGGTATTTAAATTAAATGTAGTGGAAATATGAGAACAACAGGGTTTGTAACTACTACACAAGAAATTGTGTTTATTATTATTATATATATTTATATATACACGAAAGTTTCTACATTATGAGTTGCAATGTTTGTTCTTGCCTCATGCAAGAACAGCAAATAAGTATTTGGTAGAAACTTGGCACACAGGATAGTTTGAATTAAGTATCTGAAGACGTGAAACGAGAGTTCAAAGTATGGGATAAGGAGTATATCGGAGGGTTTTGGCAATTAGACGACTTCTACGCAGACATAGCCCAAGGTTGAAGCTAGTAACTATAAGTTTCAGACAGTCTGCGCACTAGTTCTAACCATTATTACTCCTATTATTGTTTTTCTTTTTATACAGGATATTAAAAATAAACAGATATTGTTTTAAATTTTAAGTACCTATCTGCTTTTTCAGTGCGGAAAAATAATGGAAATAGAGTCGAAACCTATCATGGAATGCGCTGGCAGTGAAAGAGGCGAAGCTCTCCTGGAGTATTACGGGAAAGAAACGGATAAGGTGACAAACCCGCGCGATAAGTCCATGCCGCTTATACTGCTCAACGGAAAAAAGTATAAAGGAAAGGATTTAATGGAAACAATCTGTCACACTTTGACCAAGCCGCCACCACAGTGTGACAAATATATAAAAAAAATATTAAAACAGTCCTTGTTCAAATAGCTTGAACAATTGCTTTAATAAAGATTCATTCAAATAAAACACCATTTTTTATTACAAATTCGTGTACAGTCGACGTCAAAGAGATGTTTACACTTTTGCATCATTACAAAGGAGTAAGGTGCAAAAGTGTAAAGATATCTTTGACGTCGACTGTACCTGTGCAAAACGAACTACCGTCAAATAGCCCAACTTTGCCCCCATACCAAACTTTGCCCAAAATGACAATTTTAAAGAAAATCTGTTACTGTAGAAAGTATAATAGCTTTCTGGCAACACCACTATTTTTAGCAGAAAATAGGTTATAGGCGTGGCAACATAGCCTATCACATTTGTATCTAACTTAATTCAGTTGCTTGTCAGAACTCGTTGAGTTCGGGGCATTATTTAGCGGGCCAATTTTTTATGAAAAGTTTAAGTTCATATCACAAAATAGGCAAACTGATGGTGAGTAACACCTATGACTTGTAATAAGGCAATAACTGTAGATTGTTTATATCTGTATTTCAATTAAAAATTATAATAAATGGAGGAGTTGTGGCGTTGGGCAATGTTAAGTAAAATTTAGCAACCAGTGACGCCCAACTTTGCCCACAACCAAAAAAGGCTTAGGGTTGTCACCTTTGTGTTTTAATCACTCGGCGCGAAAAGAGGAGGTTATTGTTTTTTAAATATATACCGTTTTGGAACTGTTTTTTTAAATTGTAACGAAAAACGTATCTTTTCAATCTATCCATTATTACAAATGATAACATGCCAAGCATTACTATGATTGGCTCGTTATCATTTTTTTCTATTCGAAATATTAACACTTAACTTATATTATTAAACTATGTTTCATTTAATAATTACACAGATGCCTTGAAAAAAAGTGCATGACTAAATTGACGAAATATTCTCAAAAGTGACAACCCTAGTACTTTGGAAATGCTTGGGTGCCCCTTGTATGGAAAAGAGTGAAAACAGGTACCTACCCTTGCCCCCCCCCCCCCCCCGATTTGTACAAAAGTTTATGTACTTATCGCGTAGTTATAGACAGGGAACGATAGGATTACTCTAAACCTCGCTGTGATTCTTATATTATAATACCATAACAGCTGTATTTAAGTGCAAAATCGACGTGGGCAATGTTGGGCGCAACCCGACTTTACTTTACCCGCCTTCAAAATCGCCAAAATAGTGGGTAAAATGATGATTAAAATATTCTTTTGCCAAAAAAAGGATGTATTTGATCACTATGGACTTAGTGATCTAAAAAAAGAATATGTTATCATACAATTTTTTTGAGAAATTCGTGTTTTTCCAAAAAAAGCGGGCAAAGTTGGGCCATTTGACGGTACTATGAGTCTATGACTTTTAGTGTTTTAGGCCTTATTTGCCTGAAAATAAATTATTATTTGACGTTTTTTTAAATAACATAATATAAATAAATAAATGTATGGAGACAATTTCCACAGATCAACGACAAAGTAAGCAAAGCTTTTGCTATGGATGTATTAGATATACTTAGATGTATGTGATAAATGATAATTCAAACCAAACGGGCACTCATGGCAACCGGCGCTTGAAAATTGCTTGAAAATATTGCTTGAAAATTATATTGATTCTGTGCAATGACTACGTAATCACCTGTAACCATAAGCGACCCTTTTGATATAATATACATACATATAAACAAACATAGATGCTAACAAAACATCCATAACTCAAGAACAAATTGAACTCATTTAAATGTCAAAACCCGAGCATGTATTCAATAATTCAAAACATACAAATTATACATTTACAAAATTAAACATAAAATATATTTCTTAGTAAATGGCCTTATCGGGTTTTGAACCCAGGACCTCCAGCTTGTAAGAAGCTCCGCGAACTCGGAAGAGGGTAGATTGCTATGGTGTGTGGGTAGATTACATTACAACGAACACTTGCAGCAAACTTCAGTAAATATCAGGAATTCGGATAAACGAATATTCATTGTAAATACCCCGATTTTAATAGAATTTCTAATGTTAAATTTGTATAATACGTAGCCATATGGCAACCAGTATGTAATAATTGTATAAAATACTATTTTTATATATACTATGGGAGGGTCGTAGTTGTAATTCTTACTTTTCTGGTAACCATCTCAATTTCAGTGGACGATTGCAATACTAGTCAGAACTACTATTTGCCACTTTTCCAAATCTAGCAACAGCTACATTAAGACCCAATCCCATTTCTCTGAGTATACGTGTATATATGGGTGCGAGCAAAATATGCTGCGATTGATCAATTCATACAGACCAGTTAGTTAATTAGTTATCCTGGGCGTTTTTCCGCAAGTCGACATCCAGTGTGCCTATTTATACAGATTATACGACATACAGTGAGTACCTATTTAAGTACTTGACCAGCGCCAGTATTATCATTCGTATGTCACTTGTGCGCCAGTCAACGGTCAGCCGGTCGTCATCGTTCAGAATGTTATCGTACTCAAAGTGCTTGTTCTGTTTCTTGGCTATTACGGTCGTTGATAGTGTTGGTATGTACATAACATATTATGATATTTATGATTTATAACTTGGCTATTTTTATAAGTTAGAGTTTTGAGCTTACACACGTGTATAGATATTTTTTTTACTTAAACGTGTATTTAATTTATATTTGCAATAATAATGATTTATGATCA
Organism: Pammene fasciana; assembly: GCA_911728535.1. NCBI lineage: Eukaryota > Metazoa > Arthropoda > Insecta > Lepidoptera > Tortricidae > Pammene > Pammene fasciana. Next base: position 10,730,417 of record OU452276.1, on the reverse strand, counting down.
TTATCACATAATCGTTTATGACCTAAATCCTTTATTGATATTTTTCTATTTGTTTTATTTTAATTTCGTATTTCTTCATGGATATCGTAGTTGTTAAGGGGTTCTACCCTACATCAAATCAGGCATGGCTGATTTTTTATATCGTCAGCCCAACCGATATTTTTTATATGTTAAATAAAATATACAATTTATGGCAAGCATTTCCGACCTTTGCATCACACCGGGTCAATGTCGAATTAAAAAAAAACACAAACAGTTTAATGTTATTTTTGGTTTCTATCATTTTTTCTAACTAAGAACGTATGTTACGACAAACGTTTCCAAAGACACCTTATATTATATTAAACTATATTTGCAATCTAATGAGCCTAATTAAATTTACTAACACTTCATAGTTCTCGAGAATTAACTCTTCTAATGTAGCAAGTATTTTTTAATATCCATGTTAAATGGATTGTATCTGAGATAAGATTAAACCCAGTTAACATACAGCTACCAGCATTGATTGATATGTTGTTAGTTATAGTACTGGAATCCCAAAACTGCCTGCATAGTCTTGAAAGAATCAGTCTCCCGAATAATGACGTCATCAAAATTATTTCCCTCTTTTTAGGGTGGAGAAGGGAGAGACAAGGGATATTAGCGGCGATTAATGACGAGTTAATTATCATGAACAGTTTTATCTCGGGAACTGTGTTGCCAATCTTAACCAAATTGACCTCATCTTATCGCAAATTTAATTTACTTATAAAGTATTGTAGTATGTTTTTCAATATTTGATTGTCCTATATTATATTGTCATGATTATATTGTTATTAACAATATAATCTCCTAAACGCACACTTAAATTTCACGTTTACCCGGTTTGACTCTGAGGTCGGAAACTCTGGTCTAACATAAGTGTTTCATCACTATTAACATATAAAAAAATCTGCTAGACCTGATTTGATGTAAGGTAGAATGTAGCATATCAATGGATCAATGAAATATTTTATGCTATCAAGTTTAAGAGTAATCATAGTTAATTAATTAAGTCAGTTCGAATCCAGACACCACCGAAAAGAGATATACATATGATTATGTGCGTAGTAGAAAGAGATGGATGGAATAAATTGTGTCTAAACTTACTTCCAAGATGTCGTTGTAGTTGTGATTGGTCTTTTTGTAATCCAATCACAACGTAGAAGCAAGTTTAAGTAGAAGAAAATTTGACAGATTAAGTACGTTCGGAAAGTATAAAGTTGATTCTGTCCGAAAAGAAAAGTGTCGTACAATGTATGAGCTCCCATATAAACCATGACACTTTTCTTTCCAGACAAACTCTACACATTTCACCGAGATGTGAATGACATTCTCTTCTCAAAATTATTTTAGTTTAGTGGCGGGTTATTCAATAAATCTATTTAATGATCCCGGAAGTGCCATAGACTATCCAACATTTAAATGTGTAAGGTTTAAGTCTGGTCTATAAAGTCCTAATACACAGATTAAAGTCGACGAGTAGAAAAATAAACAATTAAAGTACTCATAAGAAAAATGTCTACATTATTTTTTCCTTTCAGTGATTGAACCGGATCTTCAAGAATTGGAACTATACTATCAGTATCAGGTAACAAAATTTCTTATTTGTTATCTATTAACATTTCAGTAACCGTTAGGTGTCCTCCATTCATTACTCGTACCTCATACGTTTAGGGGATCATCAAAGTGTGACAAGCGGTAGGGGGGAAACCAAAATTATATATGTAATTAAAGCATATTTGGATAGGCTAAGGTAGCTGCTTGCCGTCAGGTGGGCCGTATGCTTGTATGCCACCGTCGTTGTATTTTCACACCTCACCTCAAATGTCTTTTCCCCTCACCCCGCGGCACGGTCGACAAAAGCTCCGCGTATTTAATACGATTAGCCAGAAAAAATGGCCAAATCAACGATAGAAGCACTAGAAAAAGTTATGACTAAGTTCATGACCCCATTAGAAGTAAAAATCAACAACATCCTATCAGTGGTTAACAAACTAGAAGCCAAAATAGAAACGTTGGAATCCCATATCAAGTTGCAACAACGAACAGAACAAGATGACGGATGCAAGACCTCGACAACGGACTCTCGACCTAATGCACGGACTTCGTCAAATATGCAGGTAAAAAATACCGCAACAACAACTTCGAAGTCAGCCGCTTCGCAACCGACAAAGAGGGTATCTCTACCAGCAGCTGTGACGTCGACGTACAGCGCAATCGCACGCGCAAGCGCACGAGCGAGCCCGCCGCAAGCGCACTCAAATAAGGTGAGCCCCCCCGCCACCGCCCCCGCAGGCAACATTACCGCCGCCGTGGATACCCCCTGTGTCCCTGCGGTAAATGACAATGCCCTAATTCCAACAGCTGTTATTGACAACGCCTGTGACACCCAGGATCACTTACAAGTACAAGCCATAAACAACCAGGGCACTTGCCATGGAGTATCCAGTAACACATCCAATAACGATAACGAGTCGCGGAAACGAGGAAACAAGGACATGAAACCAAATAAATATCCGGTAAAAAGAACTGCAGTAACAGGCACAGGACCAATGGACGGCGATCTTCAAACCACGGAGCGAAGCAAAAAAATTCACACTTGTTTTTTCAAAACAAACACCACTTCCGAGGCAGTCATGTCATACATGTTAAAGAAAAACAGCGGTGCAAACTACGTTGTCGAAAAATTGCCATTGAAACATAACCACTACGCATCATTCGCCGTAAGCATGCCCGCGAGTTGTTTTGATTATTTTATGACAGCAGAGAACTGGCCGGCCGGCGTCGAAGTCAGTGAGTGGTTTCGGCGGAGCGCCGGACGGGCGAAGCGCGCGTCCACCTCAGGCCGAGCGCCCCGCGCCCCGCGCCGCCGCGCTACCGGCCCGAGACACACCGACGTCGCGGATAAATAAATCTACACTGACCGTCTGTCACCAAAACATTATGAGCCTCGGAAACAAAACGAAGAAGTTAGAAGTTCTCTTACTAGACGAGTTAAAAAGTGACGTTTTAGTAATTACCGAGCATTGGCTCCGTGACCACGAAATAATATCAGTTAGTTTAAGTAATTATAATTTAATGTCTTACTATTGTAGGCCAACTATTGAACACGGAGGCAGTTGTATATTCGTTAGACAGGGCATTCGAGCTGTTAACATGCCAGAATACTCCAACCTATCTCGGGAGCAATTGTTTGACGTGTGTGCTGTAAGCCTGATCGATGAGAAATTACTAGTAGTAGCCATTTACCATTCAAACAAAACCAGTCACCCAGAATATCTCAAGTTATTTGAAAACCTCCTGATAAAAATCTGCGACAACGGACAAGACGCACTTATAGTCGGGGACATTAACATAGATATTCTAAGTGAATCAACAAATAAACAATCATTACTAAATATCGTAGTCTCTTATAACTTTAATCAACACGTAGATTTTCCAACGCGCGAAACCAATACGTCATCTACACTTTTGGATTACGCGTACTCTAATATCTGCCGTGACCGTGTGTCCGTACGCCGAGCGACGACGCACCTTAGTGACCATTGCGCGCAGATAACAGATATCACCAGGCCGGCCGTATGCAAACGTGAGTCGTTGCCTCGACGTTCCCACACCCTAAGTAATAAAGTTAACTTTGGACACCACCTCGAGTCGATAGATTGGCCAGAAATTGTAAGGAAATGCGATAATGATGCAAATAAATTAGCCGAATCAATATTAAATGTAATAATAAATAAGTATGACATTTGCTTCCCTAAGAAAAAAAGTAGTAGCAACATAAAAAATAACTCATGGGTCGATACCGACGTATTGAACGCTAAGAGTCTACTGTTTGACGTCATAAATCTAAAAAATAAATTTCCGGGTTCTGATAGCTTGTCTTGTTTTGCGGAAAACCTATCCGTTGCTTATGGTAACAAACTTAAATTAAAACGTACCGAGCACTATGACAACATAATTAGTAAAAATAAAAATAAAAGTAAGTCTATGTGGAATGTCATCAATAAAGAGTTAGCTAGAAAACCTAAGGAACATAGGGATTTCACTGTAATGATCAAAGATTGTAACGGGCTCCCGGTGTCGACCAAGCAGGAGGTGGCTAATGCGCTAAACGCGGAGTTCGTGACCGCGGCGGCGGCGTGCGGCGCGCCGCCCGCCGACGTACGCGCCGCGCTGACCGCGCTCGCGCACCGCACGCCGGCACTGGACCGCTCGATGCGGCTCCAACTATTTACACCGCAGGAAGTGTGCAAAATAATGCAGACCAAGATAGCACCAAAGGAAAGTCAGGACATATATGAGTTATCACCTTTCATACTAAAATTTGTTAGTCCGATAATTAGCCACCCGTTGACGCATCTTTTTAACATATGCATTGAACATGGCACATTCCCAATAGCACTTAAAAGAGTAAAAATATCACCCTTATATAAAGGCAAGGGACAAAAGAGCACTAGTAAGTCGTATCGACCAATTTCGCTAGTACCTGCACTCAGCAAAGTTATTGAGGTCGGTCTCAACCAGCGTATTTTGTCCTTCTGGCTGTCCCAAAATGTGATGTCAAATCGGCAGTATGCTTACCAACGAGGGCGCAGCACAACAGACTTGGTGCGCGAGGTTGTGTGGGCGTTGCTGAAGGCGCGCGAGGCCGACCAGAAGGTGGCCGTACTGTGCTGCGACCTCTCGCGCGCCTTCGACACCGCTGATCACAGCCTGGTCGCAGCAAAGCTTGACCACTATGGCCTCCGTGGACCCGCCCTTGCTATACTAGTGTCTTTCATGAGTGACAGAACCCAAATCGCGGTAGGGGACCGAGGAAGGGTACGGTCAGCAGAACAATGTAGCGAAATGGGAGTTCCACAGGGCTCCTGTTTGTCAAACACACTATTTACAATTCTGCTGAACGATCTACCAGAGGCCCTCGATGATGGTGAAGTATTTATGTACGCCGACGATGTTACCGTAGTGGTTACAGCACCAAATGAACAACTGCTCGAAACAGCGCTCAATGACACCGTGAACCGGCTGCACCTGTGGTTTACACGTAACGGTCTAGCACTCAATACGGACAAGACCTGCTTTCTTCGTATAAATCTTAACGGCCACCCTACTGCTGATCTCGATGTCCATGCAGGAAACACAAAAATCGAAAAGGTTGTCACCACCAAGCTCCTTGGGTTCACGCTCGATACCCCACTGTCTTGGAGGGAGCATATTGACTCTGTTTGCGCGAGACTGGGCCGAGCATGTTATGCGCTACGGCGCCTGGCAGCCACAGCTAGTAGAGATATAGTTAGATCTTGCTACTTCGCCACAGTCCACTCGATACTTTCATATGGCACCGAGTTGTGGGGTCGAGCATCGGATTTCGAGCGCGCATTCCGAATGCAGAGACGTGCAGTCCGAGGCATAGTGGGTATTCGCAGCGATGAACCAGTTTACGATCACTTCACAAACCTGCGTATCCTAACCCTACCAAGTATGGCAATCCTTCAGCTCGCGTTCTTCACCCATACAAATATAGACAAATTTAAACGTAAAGGGATAGTGACGTCATACGACCTACGAAGCAATGCACACCGAGATCGCCTGGATGTACCTTTTCACAGGCTCGCTAGATCTGAACAGTCGGTGTACGTCACGGGCCCTGAAATATACAACCGCCTCCCAGAAAGCATAAGAGGAGCACCATCTCACCAATCCTTTAAAAGTAAGTTAGAATCGTGGCTGCTAACAAAAAATTTCTATAACTTTGGTGAAATGGTGAGCCTACAATTAACTTTGTGAAATTGTTAATATTAATGCTATTATTATTATTTTATAAATTATGACATTGTTATTTTTATGTTACAATAGTAACACAAAATTGAACCTGACCTGTACCTATTCGTTACCAATAAAGTTTATCTTATCTTATCTTATCTTATCTGAGGGTTACCTAAATAACTGGTATAATAGGAATTCTTGAATGATTTTAAAGGAATCACGATATCAAACGGTACACAGCATGTCCCTAAAACAAGACGTCAAGACTTAAAGGGAGGTTTGATTTGTGTAAAATTGTCCTAATATTTATTATTTATTTATTTAAAGGGCTGATAAAAACAGCTGATGGGCTATCAGATTAACCAAATTTTGACCGTACAGAAATTGGCGCTTTTTTTGACAAATTGGCTAAATTATTTTCTTAATGTTTTATGTTCGTTTCATGCTTTTAGGTAGAACATGGAGAAAAAGTTGATTTGAAGGCGTATTATGAATGCCTGTGTCCTGATTGCACAGCCTTCCATACAGGGCCTTTAAATGACGTGTACAAGAAAATCGGATCTTACATAGATCTTCACCTATATCCTTACGGAAATGCAAAGGTTCGAAATATTAATTAACTCTAATATATTTACCTACATACCTACTTACTTAATAAATATGTAGAAAATCAAAAACATTGTGTGCCGTTCTAGACAATTTACATTAAAGTCTGGGCTTTTATATTACTCCTGAGGTATGAGGTGAACACAAAGCCGACCTTTGATATCGCATATCAATCAGGGGTCAGACTACAAAAACAATAACATTTTAAACGAGCCGAATGAGGAAAATACTAAAAATAATTGCCTGCAGTTAGTCTTCGCTGCCAATTTTGTATACCCTATCTCGGATAAAAGTAAGTTAACTAAATTTGGGGAGCATCTTTTATTTATGAGTTTATTTTAGTTTTATGTATAGGTTTATTGTTTCTGTAGTTTTATTAAGGAAATATATTTGCACTAAATTTGAAGTTAATATTTTCAGAGAACAGAAGAAAATGGAAAGACCGTAATAACCTGCCAGCACGGACCAGCCGAGTGCTACGGGAACAAGCTTCACGCATGCGCTATCGACATACTGAATGACATCTCAAAATCAGAGTCCTATACCTCCTGTATGATGAAAGGTACCTGGGGAGGCAGAGGATCCACTGATAGGGACGCTACTAATGTAAGTTAGCTGTTGATATTACATATACAAGGTGTAACAAAAATGCTGGTGATCTCTTTAAAGGCATAATTGGCATCCCATCTAATTATGAAAAATTAAAAAAAAAAAAGTTTTTTTATATCTTATTTATTTGCGGAAGTATCGCCTGTAAACAATTAACGATTACATCCTGTATACAGATTTATGATTAACACATATTTTTTTCATGTCTACAAATACTATTTTGTTTGCAAACACATTTTTTATTAATAGGTTTGTGTCACATTTGTTTCAGTGTGGACAGTCAATGGGGATCGATTCAAAGCCCATCATAAAATGTGCTAAAGGTCAACGAGGTGAAGATCTGCTGGAATACTACGGGACAGAGACAGACAAGCTGAAGAACAAGACATACGTGCCCTGGGTGCTAATAAACGGAGATCTGTTTAACACTGGTGACGATTTGATGGCGACAATCTGTCAAAAACTGACCGATCCGCCAACTCCATGTAATAAATATTCATCTTCCAGTTATTAAAGCTTATCTTTCTTACCACAGAGTGCTTACTCCATTCATAGCTAGTTAATTACCTAATTATAATACGTTTTAAGCTCGCTTAAAGTAATAAGTTACAACTTTTTATTATCAAGTAAGGGTAACAATATTAAGTGTTAGCAATTAAAAATTAAATGTTAAAAGTTTAATTATTTCTCTCTTACAAACGCAGCTACTTATATTGGTCTGCTTGTTACTTTTTCACAGCTATACTGCGAAACCAATTTCGATTGAAATTGGCCACACAAAATAAATTCTAATTTAAATATCGTTTGTCTTATTAAATATTTAATGAAAAATATTAACATTAAATAATACAGGAGTACAATTTTATAGATGTAAAAATGACACGATTGTACATGTAGGTAAATAAAACTTATAATAAATACATACATGAGTAATTGTCATTGTGATTTCATTTTCTCAATCTTAGGCCAAACGAATAAAATTAATAAAATGCGTTTGAAAGGCTGAAAATCATTTTGATACCTCCGTTTGGTCCTAAATGCATGTTATCCAAGTTAGCGCAATCCCAGGTGTGCATAACTTTTGGCAGCCAAATAACTGCAGAATGTTTGCTTTTTTTAAAGCGTTTTTCTTGTAGATCTAAAAATTAAATTGTTAAATTCGGCTGCATTAGTTGAGGCACTACTACACTGAGGGTCTCTATGACAGGTCAGATTGAAAGTTGGCTTGAGGGATTTTAAGAATATCTCGTGACGGAATTTGTCTAAGGAGATCTCATTGGTCTTGCATGTATAAAGGGCGACCAGGAAAAGGTTGATCTGCTGAAATGAGGTCCTCAGGACCAACACACAAGCAAAACTTTCCCAAAAATAATGCACACCTCCTTGAATTGCGCAAACTCTGAATTCACGCATTTAGGACCGTATGAAGGTATCTAATTTGAAACCTTTAGGGGCATACGTGTCCAAGTGTCAGAAAGGCTAGGGGTCGTAATGTCTATTAGTCAATAAACCCGAATGTTATTTTAACACCCTGATGTCGGAATGTGCAGATGTAAAAACATCTATTTATCATTAGGTCAAACTGTCATTATGGACTATTGCCAAAATGGCCAGGTGTCACAATGTCAATTGTCAAATAGTTCGAATGATATAATCCCCTTCTGGCAGAATCCCCATGTGTCAAAATGGCTAGGCGTCAAAATGACTACTTTTCAATTATATAAGTTTGAACGTTGTGTTTTTATTTATTTTATTTGTTATATAAGTTATATAACACAAAAAATGGCACAATAATCATGACCAACCACACTTACTCTTCCCGGCAAATGATTTGTCAAGCACTTATGCAATGTTTCTTGTCTGTCACAGTTTCCAATGAGGCCTCACTTATATTTTTCCATATTTTGGACCCACCGTTCAGAAGTTAGATGGCGTGGATGCTTTTTTGAAAACTTTCGGAGCTATATTAATTTTGTACTAAGCAGAAATGTCTGCAATGAAATTACAATATTATAATTGAAAGAGAAAATGTAGTACATAAACCCATAGTGTAATATGACAGGTGGACATTTTGACACCAGGACTTTTTGACATAAGGGAAATATAACATGTGGACTTTTCGACAAATTGGACATTGTGACACCTAGACATTTTGACATTAGGGTAACATAACATTGTAACTTTATAACAAATTGATGTTATTACACCTGTACCTTCTGACATCATGACATTATAACTTACGGCCTTATTGACAGTAGACATTATGACCCTTAGCCTTTTTGACACTTAGGCACATATGCCCCTAAAGGATTTGAAATCTTCAAATAATTCTAATTTCATTTGCTATCTGTACAGCGGCTGTCTATAATTGTACTATTACCAGCATTTTATTTAGTCTACAGCTTTGCAATGCAATATTGTAAGGCGCTTAAAAATAAAACAAGTTACATACTACGGAGTACCTATGCATTTGCTTGAGCCATAATGGTAGGAGCAGTTATTGTCGTCAGTTACAATTGTTTTAGTAGCTATATCACACAATTACTTTATGGCTATATGTAAATATGTAGCTGCTATTAGGTATTCAATGGGGCAACCGCTTATTTATAAATTTTCGCACATTGTGCTACATTTCGTTGTACTCTTTTGAATATAAACTAATATCAAAATGAGCAATTACGGCAAACGATTCGCAACGATTAACTTCATAGTAAAACAGGTAAAATGAATTAACAGTCGAATTACATCAATCAATAATTAGATTAAAGAGCCGTTCATTTAGGGCCTGATCGTAGCTAGAAGTAAAAGTATAAAAATAATTCAATCTGATAGTGATGATACCTAATTTTATTTTAACACAACTGTGCACACTAACAATTGTAAAAATGTGTACTTATTTACTTAGTTAAAAAGATCAATAGTATAGGTATATATTATATCTAAGTATCTATCTTGTACAATTAAATCATAATCTAGTTACTGAAACAAATAAAATGAAATAAATCTCAAATTCGCGTAGTTTTTGATATCAAGGAGAATGTTGTATAATCAGGTTGAGAGTCACCGGCATGCAGCCAAACACTGCACACTGGCGTAGATGAATCATGTAGAAAACTTGCGTTGTGACTAACAAAGGTAGGTTATTGGTTGTAAAAGCGTACTTTAGTCATTCGGGTACAATGGTCAGGACCTGGAATTTCATTGAAAATGCGGTTTCGGCGCGTCTTTAGAATGCCTCAGTAAAGTTAATGGCCTATTTCCCTGAGATCGTAACACACATTTTCAAAGTAGAGGTGCAATATTGGCAAAATATTTCGGTTACGTAGGGGAGATGTGTCTTATTTCATGCATTATATACCTAATTACCTATCAATACATACCCTACATCTTTAACCTTACTTAACCTACCAGCGAGCAAAGTACCATCGGATTCAGTATTGAATTACCAATTTATGAATGAATTCATTGATAAATTGGCCATGCAATTCTGAACCCGATAGTGCCTAATTATATAAAACTTTATAAATATAATTCATTGATTTGTTTGATTGCCCAGTTTAATTTTTGTAGGCAAACAAGATCCATGAGCAATACATTTTTTTTATCCTTAACAGTGTTCTCCTAAAACAAACCTTACAAGACTGGCCGACAAAAGGTCAACGAAAAAAGTTGCTGTTAACCTTTGTGCGTAATATTGAAACTAAAGTAAGCTAGCGAAAGATTTAATTGTTACAAAAGCGTAGCGTGTATTTCAAAAAGTTCATCGAGTAACAGAAATTTTTGGTCCTTTAAGTTGTAGTGAAAATGACTATAATTCTATACTACTCTTTTGATTCTGTCACAGCTGTCAACCGCCAAACATGGCCCACAAAATTTGTTCTAGACGTCACATCTAGTAAAAAAAGTGGAATCTTGCGGGGGTCGCGAATTTACTTTGCTACTAATTATCATACTCAAATACAAGATTTTGCGCGCACACCATGTAAGAAAAATCTAAGATGTAGAATATTACAAGTCTTCTCCAAAAAATACAATATTACCATAAAATTATGATTTAAATCAATGTTATTAGCTAACGTAAAAAACACAGTCAATTTTGTGGATCATTTTGCACTTCTGGGCCAAAGAATAAAAAGCGCATTTTTAAGGCGTTGAACAATATTAAAACCATGGAGTTTCGATGTTTCTCATCAAGTTCTAAGTTAAGAATCGAAAAGAGCGTGCGAGAGCCGGTGCCATTCGCTGTAATGGGCCCCGGGGCGATGTCGGTGTTCAAGCGATTCCGACTATTAATTAGTTCCACGAGACCCTTGAGATGGGACGAACCTCTGAACTGAAGTAAACACTGCCATTGCCTGCTCCCATTGCTCTGACATTAATTATTCCGATTAGCATCTAACGGCTATCATCCAAAAACTCAATTGGCCTAAGGTCCGAGTCAAAGTCGTCACTGTCCCGTAATAGTTAGATGATAATTTATCTTAATTTATTAGTAGTAAAGGTGAAGGATGTCCACTATTGGACATCTGCTTGTCGAACACTAAGGCATTTACCTTAATTCCATAACAAAGTTAGTAGCATTGGTATATTTCATCGTGGACAATCAGCAAAGGCATAAAGCAAAATGAAGTTATAGGTATAGTATAACTAGTATAAGTAATATAATTTGTTATTGTCTGGTTTTATTGTACTCTACCAAGCTCTACCTATTTATAGGTACCTAAGTAGAATAAAGAATCAAGAAGATAATAATAAAAATGAAAATAATTTGCGTATTACCAACGATTAAAGTCATAAAAAGGCGATAACCTCGCCTTTATCTTCATTATACATTATCGCGGATAACAATGTCACGATAATATATTTACCGTCAACTGCTACAACTTTGCCTACGATTGTCAACTTTGCCTGGCTTTAAAAACAGTGATTATACGTATATCCTTACCGAATATATTATTCAATCCCTCATAATGGCCGCCTTTCTACCGTCTAAGGAATAAGATATAAATAGCGTGAACAATAGAATGTTTTCAAGCCAAGCGAATTTGAGCATCGTAGACAATGTTGTATTAGCACTAGACGGTATTGAAGAATATAATATTTACATACATATTAACCATTTTTACACTTATACACATAATTTTATACCTGTTTTACCTCGCCTTTCTATCTTACAAATATAAGTAAGTACCTAATTATTAAAACAATATGAATATTATAAATAATAAGGTAAGTAACGTGTCTGTACTGACGAAAATAATATATTTATTTAGGGACCTAGTACACATTTTTTGCATTGATTTATTTTGTTGTTGTAGTACTATAGTTATAAACTACAGTACTACATTGTACATTTTACATTACGAAAACAAAACAGCTAATTAAATTGAAAACTGAAAGAGAGAGTGAGTTTATATGTAAATAGTCCCCTAACCTGTCGATCACAGCTGTCTTCAGTCTGCACATATACACGTGCTATGTAAGTAGTAAGTTGCTAAAATCAGGCCTAAACTAAACGCTTAATCCAGCCAAAGGGGAAGCATAACCTTATTCTCGCAGCAATTAGGTAGGTAGCTTTTGTCAGCTGCTACTTATGTAATGCTTCAGGCAAAAGCGCAATAGATGAACTCGTATCTTAGAGGGCCTCCCCTTTGGGACGGACCTTAAACAAACTAGTTCACTTATCTCTCACGTTCACTGAGAAAATGAAACGGCTAGAAATAAATAAGTTTTTGCTATTTACAACCGAGTGACTCGCTTCGCATGGAGCCTGCAAAGTTCGTTGCTTAAATCAAAGAAGTCAACTTGGCTAATTTACGTATGTGAAACTACACCATTAAATTAGTTAAAAATAAATAAGGGAATCAGGGAAGGGTTATATTTACTAGGACACTTATTTGGATTTAAATAAATGCTTGGTAAAAATAACCAAGAATAGTTAGCAATAATTGCTTGTTTGTAATTAACAAAGCTTAATTGCGTGATTTAAATAAGACTTGGTTGTATATAACCAAAAATATTTTAACCGAGCCAAATTGGTACTTTGCTAACACACTATTTTTTCCGTGTTCTAGCCCCTAACAATGTACTTTACTATGTAACTGTGTGTTGGTTAAATTTTTCTTGTTTTAGGTAAGCTAGGAACCTAACCACTCAAGTACCCATCACGCAACGCAATGTTAGTCAAAGTAAATAAATATTTAGGAGCGATGCATGTGAATGCTCGGGCTGTCACGGTAACGAACGTCGCTGAATTTTTCACGCGCACGTTATTCCTGAAGTGCTCTGAAAACCAGACTCCTGAAGTGACGAGGGTGAGCTAATTAAAAATTGTTGTTTTGAAACCTTACTCAATATGTGACTATTGTGTTTTCGAATGCATTAGAGTTCGTGCGGAAAGAAATAAAAACAAAATATGCTTATTTCGTAGTAAAACCTACTAATACTAACTATAGTACATTACGCACCTAGGGTGGTAAAATAAAGAACGGCTCAGATCGCGGATATTTGTGGCCCGAACCGAAGGTAAAGGCCATAGAAAAGCGATCTGAGGCCTTCTTTATTACCGCCCGTGGTGCGTACACAATTTTACGTCTTCTCCTGGGTGTGAAGTGAGTTTGCCGCTACGCCCGTGGGTGTAATATCTCACTTACCGCCCAGAGTGACGTAAAAACATATAAATCATATATAATACCTACTTATTTGACGTAAACATGTTTTTTTTTGTCCAAGACTAGTTTTATTTGAAATTATAACATTACGTCGTGCCATATTGTTATTGTTGTGGGTACGTATTTGTATCGTTTGTATATAGTCAATTGCACTTATTCATTTCACGTACGATAATGAGTTATTTTCGGTTTTATTCAATTTAATATGATATAATTATATGATGTTGTAGTTAAAAATGATACCTAGTGAAGATGTGTATACATAGATTTACAGCAAGTTCCTGCTAGAGTCCTAGGGGTCTACATTTATCAAATTGTGTACCGATTGTAATAGAGTATGTCTCGGATATCGCAAAAACATAAGTCTTAACCTGCCGTAACAATATAATAGAGTGAAAAAAAAGAAGAATAAGTATCTTAGTATTGAAACGTCCGAAAATATGAGAGACGATAGATTTCTTCTAACTTTAACTAGTTTTGGCGAGAAACCCAAAATAGATACATTTTGATGCAAATTTTCCGACTGACGTTATTTCCTATGTTTCAGCAATGGCGTGACGACCCGCAAGGCTACGGCAAGGCCAAGGCCCGAGCTTCATTATGTAAATTATGGCGCCTGCGCAGCGCTAATCGCCACGCTAACACTACCTCCCTAAACCGAATAGACGTATGTCACTATGGACCCCACACAATGATGCAGCATTTTAGTTGGGCATGAATCTGTCTTCATTACTGAAATGACTTAAGCAACTAAAAATTGGGAACAGATTACGCTTTTTCACTGCTACGATTAAATGTTCCGACCATCGCTGAAATTGCTGAAAGTGAAGTTATTGTTGAAAGACTGGCCTTCCTTGATCAAGATATGAAAATTTGAGTTCAGCGTAGAGTTAAATTATACACGGTGGGAACAAGTATCGCGACAGAATCTAACAGCGTATTCTTGATCATATTTAGAAACTAAAATGTCGTATGAACTTTTCTGGAATCAGCGTAGTTTCAGAGATGTCAATGTAAAAAACCTCTTTTTTTCTTAACTCGGTACATCAAATCCTTTGGATTACAATGTCGGCATTATGTGGTTTAGTTTAAACAACCTTACTCACAGAGGTCAAAGTGGTGAGAGACACTTCGCAAAAAAAATTGTATCAGAAAAATAGTAGATTGTTAACCAAGGGTAGAAAGTCACCCATTTCCGACGAGGTAGTTTGGCGCTCGAACGAAGTGAGAGTTAAACACTCTACTTTTCATTTCGAAGTGAGGAAAGTAAAAAAAAAAGCAAGGAGAAATTTTGATTTAGATAAATAAGTATTAATTATTGTTTGGCTGTAAAAGTTTCTGCCGTTGCCTACCAAGTAAAAAAAAAACGCTGAGTAGGTTTATTCCTCTTGTCACCGCTAAATGGAACTAAGACATTTACATTCAAACCGAAAAACCTTAACGATTGAATGAATTCACATCTTTAATGTATGATAATCGCTACAATAAATTCTAATAACTAGAAGGAATGAACTATTCTCACAAATTCGTTTCTGGCGTCGGCTAATAAGACTATTTTAGGCACTTTGTTCTACTCGGTGCTTACAAGGCGAGTCCTAATAGGAACATACCATTTTGCGGCCCTAGGGAATAAACGTATCATTTTCCTCCCGCTTCATAGATAAACAACGACCTACTTTCCGAGCATGAGAAATGAAAAAAACTTATCAGTCAATATTTTGCAATGTTTTTAAAAAGATATCGATTTTTCATGTCGAAAGGGATTCAAAAACAAACAAAAAAATTTTTTTTTTGCTAATTTTGCCAAAAGTCGTAAGGCATTTTTTGCTTATTTTATCCTTAGGAATGCGTGTCCTTCCCACCGTGTATAATTCGATAGTCAATTTCCTTACTTGGAATCTGAATGTACCATCAGGTTCAGAATTGCATTACCAATTTATGAATGAATTTATTGATAAATTGGCAATGCAAATCTCAACCCGATATATAGTACATACATAATACGAGTATGTAGAGTAGATAAGTGGGTATATTTATATGCATGCACGTGCTCATAAAATCAGATAAAATAACATTTCATGGAACCTTTACAAATCTGACCTTCCTATATCCGATACATTCATTCGTTGCTTGCAAAACAATTCTAAAATAGGTACTAGTATATGAAGTTAGATAACGTAAGTACTATTATTCTATAAATCATTCATGTAACTAGTTAAATACGCAACTTAACTAAAAAGTTACAAACTACTTACCTACCTAGACTTATAATTTATAAAGTTACAACTTATAACGTATAAAAGCCACCGCGATATCGTTTTAATAATTGGTTATGCATCAGAATCCGATTACATTATGGTTGTTTAATTAAATTGAAAAAAATTACCCGAGCGGTACATAGGAATTTATAGTTTTCCATTTTAGTTACTTCATATATGTAATTAGTCGGGTCTATTATATCTTAGTATGCCCCAAAGGGTAACCGCATCAACCACGTGCCAGAGAAACTTCCACCATGATCACACTTTTTATAGTATGTAAAGCGAAACGTGGAAAAGCTTAAGTAGTTACTTATCCACAGTAGGCAATTTTCCGTATAGGCTAGATAGATTTCCCTTCATCCTCGGTCTCTATATACTTATATGTAATGCTAATGTCTTCGATATCCCTCGGAATGCGTTTACCGAGATAGTAGCTACATAATTTACCTATTAAGACAGACATATAGGCTATGATGAGTGCCCGTTTTCGTAAATATGTATTCGTGTGACAAACGAGATAATTTGTTGTTATTATATAACCCAACTCATTATTTGTCTAGCCTGCGACTATTATCTTTGGCACGAGGCCCCATAGTTCCCGGCCCCGTGCCAAATCTACGGGCGCCGTTTACAACGTAGGAACAGCTAGCAAACCAATGTTGTAGACTAGTTTTCGACTCTCCAAAGTCTAGGATAAGTTTCAAATTAGTCTACAACTTTGTTTGCAGACTTTACAATCCGCTCGATCATGTCGTCGGCGTACTGTGATGCTGTGAATGAAAGTGTTTAACAGGGAAACTTCTTTACGATTTCATACAATTCAGCTATTCGTACAATATAGGAGTTATAATTATAAATGTATGTTGGTGATTGTTGGTGCGAGACATCTTAATTTAGTTTAATATAAACTCATGACATTACCTATAAAATCAAGGAATAATTAATACACATG
The DNA here is from genome assembly GCA_911728535.1 of Pammene fasciana. NCBI lineage: Eukaryota > Metazoa > Arthropoda > Insecta > Lepidoptera > Tortricidae > Pammene > Pammene fasciana. The sequence goes on along the minus strand of OU452276.1, from coordinate 10,713,528 downwards.
TCACTGGTCTGTTACCTCTTCGAATCGATTTAGATGATATTTGGATTAATTTGATTTCTGTATTTTATATCCTTATTAGTTTAAACTAGTCTGACTATCATATCGTGAAGTTCCCGGGCTACTAGGTAACTATGTATGTGGTTAAAGATATGTGTAACTTATAAAAAACATGGTAACTTAATTAACTCATTGTTGTACTCAGTTATAAACCTTTTCTGTCCTACTACTACTCCCTCCTATTGTTTGTCCCGGCTTTTGCCACGGCTCAATGAACCTGGCATCCGCTTGAAATCCTAATCCCATGAATTTATTTTCATATTATTGTAATTAGGTAGATATTTAAAAGGAAACGATCTTATCGAAAACAGATGATAAATTAGTTGTTGTAACGTGAGTATATCAATGATTTATTACCAATACCTAAGTGATGCAGGCATATGACTTGCATGTAGTCGCTTTCGTAAAAACTAGTTCCTACGCCAACTTATGGGATTAGGTTGTCAAGCGGACCCCACGCCGCGGCAAATGCTAGAAGGAAAAATTGATGTATATGGCGCCTTCTGCTGAAATCATCACAGTTATTAGGCTCCGTGCGAGAACGTTAGTATAACTGGCGTTACTAACGGCCTTGATTTTACAACTCGATTTACAAGACGGTTAAAACCATTAATATGGGCAGCGTAACTCTTTACTGAATAGTAATACTTAGCTAAAATAATAAAAGCGAATTCAACTAGTCTTAAGCACAGTTCGTGACATTGCAAGTAAGCAACTACTGCACAATTTCGTGCATTAGTCATATTTCTGTCAAAATTTGTTAATTGTAGTCTCATAATGAGCGAACGTAATATACAAATTATGCTATGGCGACTATTTGATTTAAACTTATCAACATAATTTTAAACAAAAAAGGAACCGAATTCACCTCGCTTTCCAAGTCCAAAAGCAAATGCCCGAGTTGCTGTAAAAAATACTCAAACCACTGTGCCTATAATAGTTGAAGAGTTCTCTCAATTTCTGCACGGTGCCATCGTCAGACCCTGACCTGATGACAATGAAAATATTTAAAAAATACAAAGATCCCGACAAATTGAAAACCTCGTCCTCCTTCGAAATCTTGAAGTCGGTTGAAAATGAAGGATGAAGGCTGACTTGACCATTAATTTTGTAACTGGAAAAGCTCGTATGCTCATTTTGTTTTATGGTACCCGTATGAGACTATCACGTTTGTTAAGTCACAAGCTGTAGAAAAACAGTGTCGAATAACACCCCTATAATACCTGTTACGAATGCTGCATGTGGAATCACGCGTCGTGCCGGCATGATGACGTAGTCTTCATAATATTTTTTAGGTTTTTATACCTTGATGGTGGCAAACAAGAGTGCGGTCCACCTGATCTTAAGCTACTAGCCTAATTGCCTTGATACTAAAGTTTACACAGTACCTAGGTAGGCATAATGTAGCGTTCCATACCTAACAGCTCCTTTTTGGTTGAGGTGTTGTTTTTGTTGAGTTAACTTAGGTTAGCATATTATATTTAACTTAGATTCGGGACCTGCTTAACTCAAAAAACAAAATCGAGCATAAAAAATGGAACACCACATACTTAACAACAAATTCTACACACTTAACAACTTGTAATTAATTGACAAAGGGTCTGTATATTTATTTATTAATAGGCATTTGAAATGTGATTGCCAACGATATATAAGTAATATAATATTATAATTCCTAAGTGTTCCTATGCTGCCGCGGGCTTACGTTTTGATTACAAAAGTCCTACAGTTTTTTTTTACTAAGAAGTACAATCCGAAAGAAATGTAACAATTAAAATTACATGTTAGTTTAGTTTTCATTTTAATTTTTTAACGGTAACTCTACTTTTCTTGAGCTTCCTCAGCAGTTAAACAAACACTGTGAGCTGTGAGTTAAAATTTAACACTGTAAGTAAAGGTTTGTAAACATAAACAGTATTTAAGCGACATTTCTAACATATTTAAGAGTTGTTCTTTTAGCAATTATTTAGTGCGAGTTGGCACTGAGCGACGTGTTATAAGTTAAAGTCGTTGCGCCGACTGCGATGGAAATCCCGAGTTTAATTGGTCGTACAGTCGCCATCAAATATATCGGAGCGGTCAGGGTACTCAAAAATATCGAGCATGCACTTTATGGCCTTGACAATAGAGGCGTTGTTCAGATGTTTGTGACCACCTTGGCCGCTCCGATATATTTGATGGCGACTGTACCTACCGGTGGTTGCGATCATTCAGATGTTATTCGAAAATCATTTTTTCGGAATTGAACAGACGATAAACATTCCGCTCGTTTGTAAGTAAATGAATGAATGAATCATTGTTTGCGATGCTTCATCTAAATATAGTTACATATAAAATCGTCGCGTTAGATGACTACAGTCGCTATCAGATACATCGGAACGGCCAGGATAACATATTTGATGCCGATATATTTGATACAACATACTCCTCAAATGACGTGGAGCTCCACAGAGTAATGCGGAAATTTTGAAAAAAAGATTTGACGCCTTTCACCCGGAAGAAAGCTGAGGCCAGTGCGCAAAAAAGTAATTTTAGACAAAAATGTGGATTTTCAACGACAGTGGTTTATAATGTATATGCATTTCATTCCTTGGTTTCATTATATAGCATCTTATTTTCAATCTATTAAACTAAAACATAGAAAATTACAGATGAAATAGCTACATACTTGTTGTGAGCTCTATTCATTTATAATACCTACGTTCAATACGATTCTTTAAGACAGAGGCATATTCAGGTAAAAGAAATAATCCAATCAATATCATACGCCGCGCTGCACAATGCACAATAACATATGTGCGACTGCGACGCACTGATATTGATAACAAACGGGTATCAGAAATGTTTCTAAATACGCCCCAGTCTCATGAGAGTGTCTGACGTAAAAAAACAGGCGGGGTCGTCTGCTGATTCATTCGAGCGCATCGTGGATCGACGCTCTTCTCGGATGCCCGGATACATCACTCGTAGACTGCCTTTGGTAACAAAATTATAGATACAATACAAAATATTTCCTCCTTGCACCTTTTGTACATTTTATGTTTGGCCTTAATATGGTTGACTATTAGAGACATTAAGTCCGCCATTTGTATATTTTTTGTTGTATTTTGTGCGATAAAGTTTAATTAAATATTACAGTAGGTACTTTCTGAGTTACTGAATTTGTCCCCCAAGAGCAGACGGTAAATGCATAATTAGGGAAGAAACTGTTTGTTGGTGCATAAAAATGAATGTTCCCATTCACCTTCAAGAAGGCTTGGCCAAATTGGTTGTTTTTTTCGCTAAAGGATAAGTATTTAATACACTATTGATGATACTTAAATTTTAACTTTTAAGTCGCTTCATACTTTTAATCGAGCTAGAGGATTCAAAATTGAATCTTGTTTATGTCTAGGGCATGCAATACCGGTATTGCTTATATGGGCTAATACTGGAGTTCCGGGATTGCCCATACAAATAATTGAAATAATACCGGTAATGTAAAGGTAATGCTAATGTGCATAAGGTAAAATGTATCAATATGACAGTTCAAGTGTATTAAACATTGTCTGTTAGTTAGTGCTATGTTTGACAAAAAATACCTAAATACAAACTCCGAATACAAATACCCACAGAACCACACAAACACACATGAAAGGCAATTTGAGTTTAGCCTTTTCAACCGTTTCAACCACGTCACTGCCACCTATCAGAGGTTTTGTGATTAGCAAAGCCAAGGCAAACATCAAAACATCCAAATCTTATCACGTAAGCCTTATCTGATCTTCAGTCCAATAAACAGGAATGAAAATGCTTAGCATATTTACAAATCCAGTCATTATAACGCTATCGAAAACATTGATCATATAAAATCAAAATCTGGTTGAGATCAACTTTGACTATCGATCCAAGCTGAAAAGTTCACTTAATTTTGCTCTACTATACTAACCATTTGACTGCTGGATATCCTTAAAATAAGAAAGAAGTGGTAATTCTTATTTGAGCTCCTTATGAAAACCAAAATCGGTAATAATGAAATAACGTAGGTACATGAATTGCATATTATAAGATGGATTGAAGTCTTGGTATTGTGGTATTGCCAAAAAATAATTTTAGTCGATATACGTATATGTTTCAAATAAAAGGTACATCATTGTCGGTCGCCAAAAAGGCGTTACTGCCATACATTTAGAAATAAATCCTAATAATAACCGACAATGATGTACCGTTTACTTGAAAATGGTATTGTCTTTATCAAATTATTAAATTAAATTATGTTTTTGAAGTATTTAATTAGAGATTTTACATTGCTTTAGAAACTACGGCAGTAATTATTGGCAAACGAACCACCGAGGAATCTAGTTCATGTAATATTTATTAAGGAAAGTAAATTCTCATTGCCGTTTTCCTTGTTTTAATGAGACAGACACACTTGATGTCATGCACGCGGAGGTACGCGTTTGGCATCCACAGTTCCACACACACGTTGAATTTAAGGGCGGCCACCGACTATCAGTTCGCCTGACGATATTGGCCTGTCAGTTGTTCGAGGCCGGCAAATTTTTGTTCCAACTGACAGGCCAAGATCGTCAGGCGGACTGCAGGTGGACTTATAGTCGGTGGCCGCCTTAACAGTGACACTAACACTTCCATAGAGCGGTGTTTTATCTTTAAATCATAATTTGCCATGGATTTGATATCAACTTGATCTTCTTTGTCATCAAAATGACATCTAAATGACATTAGAGAAAATGATTTGCCACATTTTGATTGATTTTCTGGCTGATAGAATAACAACACCGAGGGAAAAGTTTGTACAGGAATGTTTAGTTGTGTGGTCAATCAGCAGTTCGGCTCGCATTGAAAACAGTACACGATCACGCTATAAATAATATTACTTTCGTATCAGAGCCATTACCGTGGAAGCACTGTCACTGCTGATCACTTACTAACTAGACGAAGAATGGAAGACACATAATTGGTTACTTTCCTAAGAGTCAGCTACTCTTTATGAAACATCAACAGGATGTGTTACGAAGTGCCTACGGGAGATTTATACTGTGACGTCACTATGTATTGTGACAAAATGCGTCTTTATATAGGTTTTTACCGGTTTTAAAATTGTTAAATGCAAAAAGAAACAGTTGATTCCATGACTGATACATAACAATTAAATTAAATAGTCAATTGGTGCTACATATTTTAACACTGTCAACTATTTCTTGTATTTCTGCAAGTAGCCTTGACGTAAAAGGGTTAGTTGTGTGAAATGCAATAATTGCTCATCAAGACAATTTTATCAGCAAAGGGGCGTATATGTGTTGTGATTGCGAGTTTACATAATGCAGAGTCTGAAAGAAGTAATCTATTAGTAGTGTCACACGCGTGTGGAAACATTAATCAAACGTTGATAACAACTCCAGTGCCGCAAATATCGCTACAGTAAATCACTCTTTTGTGCGATTGTGAGCGTTTTGTTTATTTATTTGTAATAACTTTCACTAGGTATAATTGTAAATTATTTGTTAGCTTGGCCTCAGGAAGTGACTAACCGCAGAATCGCAGATACTTGTTAATACATACCTACATGCACAGTGGCAGATGTAGCTAACCGGACGGGGTGATCGAAACACTCGGTCTTTAGGTACAGTCATCGGAGACGCTGTGGGCAGCCTGTCTGAGGCATCTTATGATTTCGATCGCTATACACGCTGCAACAATCATTTGTGAAGACGCTGTGACCAATATATACCTACATTTTAACATTATAAGAATAAAATTGAGTATTCATTTTGATCATCCGTCCCACTTAACTAATTTCTGCTTCTTACAATACAACTTATGATTTTGGTATTTTTAACGTATTTTTACGTATTTACATGCCTGTTTCAAAGCCCTAAAAATACATTTTTCCCGAGACTTCAGCGAGCTGCAGGCATATCTCTGGTTTCGTGAAGACTAATGACATATTTTATGCCTTTGCACTAGTAGTATAGAATAGAGTAGTCTAGTGTTGCATCGCATCAAGAGCGTTAATTCTTAATTCGCCAAGAGCGACGCATTTTTGGTCGAAATGAAACAATAAATACATACCTACTTCACATTCTAACTAACTGAACCTATATCCAACGCTCACAATGAGTTTCTGTAGATACCAACCAAGCTAGCAACAGACTGATCCAACGCTGTTATTAAATCCGTCTCGGCTGACTAACTACATGATAAGATCAACGTACTGCGAAATAATATTTAATGATCATTAGCAAAAGCCATTTATTTATATTTAGACATTTAGGTACTTAGTTTGTTTGGTTACCTATTAAACAATGACATTATGGTTCTAGCTTAATTGGTTTATTTGGTATATTAACCGTGCTTGTAAATCTAAAAGACATAAGTGTCTTGCCTACCGCGTGCATCGAAAAAATATTTCGTTATATGACGCTCACATATGCAATAAAATGCAATTTTATAATTGGTGGAGTAGCTACTATTGTGCAGGCTGGCTCGCTGCACATGTACTGAATGGCTTATTAGGCCCATACACCTACCTTCATATTTATTAAAAATCACGGGATGACTATTTACAAAGACTGGCACATCCCTAATTGTACCACTCGAGCCCAATTAATTATAAGCTCATTCGACTCCTGTTATACTTTACGACCAGGCTGCATAACTGCAGGATGACGCGTGGTACAGCACGTGTACTAAAGGAGTAATCACAACATATTGCCTCTGGAAGATGGCCATTAAAGTGTAAGGCCTGCATAGTCTCTTAGGACATTTCTCTACCGAGAACGATGGACTGTTATTCTTAATAACCTAGAGTAGGCAAGCTCGAGACAAACCAATATAAACATGACTATGCTCGTAACTATGCTCGAATCACAGCTATAAACTGGTTCCTGTCACGTGAATGTTCGGTAAGCGAACGAAATCAAACCCTGGAGGTGCAGTGTGAGCCGGGGTGAAGAACCGGCGGGTCGGCGCGATAAACCGCCGTCCTGTTTACTGGGCGATCATTATAAATCATAGCAACCAGCCTCTGACCCCTCGTTAGTGTTTGACTCCCGATCGCGGCTAGGGCGCACCGAAATAGATCGCTACGCTCCGCCGATACTCGCGCAAGATTTCCGAACGAATCAATTCTGCGCAGTAATGGGGTCAGTAGATCATCGCCATGGATATCATTAATAATGAACTGACCTTGCTGAACTTAAGTAGTTATTTCACTGATTTGAATGGGTCATAGCAATGTTAAGCTACGATAACGTTTTTTAGCTCGGGTACCGACTCTACAACCAAAACGCGAGGTAGTTCCGAGCGTTTAGCACAAATTGTTGCTCCTATCAGTTCTATCTCACGATTCTCAATGCATTAAGCATTTTCATATGTAATTTACGTTCTTGCCATGCGTGGTTTTAGTTGCGTTGCGTCGCTGCTAGACATGTTGAGGAAAGACATGGAACTAAAACTGATGATAAACCACGAAGTATGCTGGCGGCAAAGACGGCATCAGTCGCGCGCCTCAAATGCTATATTATAGCTCAAACCCTAATAAAACTTCTGTAAATATATGCGTTTAACATATATTTAAATTATTTATGTTGGTAAATACAAAAATTACTAATTAAAAATTTACAGTCACAATTTAAATTCGTCCTGCTACAGGCTACCGTTTCTCGAACATCGATCGATATAAAACAAGATTGTATAACCTGTACCAGTTGCAGGCTTTATCCGACTGAGGCAGGCAATTATTTCCTGCATGTTTAATCGTAGTATTGATACTGGCTGGCCCAGTGGTGGCGACTAGGACTTCCTGCGATATCCACCCGGCCAGATAAACGTGCCGACTTCCGTCTCAACCGGACTGGACCCCTACCCCTATCTCTTTCTCTCACTACCAATAAAACTATCTAACGGCCACTCTCGAAAATTATGCCAACGGTTGTATCTAATCACTACCCACTTTACTGGGAACAGTTTATACCCTAAATACCTAACCCCTGTATTATTTAAGTAAGTGTCGGGCGGCTTACTTGGACAATAAAGATGTTACAAACCCCAATCAAGTTCTTAATATATCCTCGTTCTCTGGTGGCCATATCGAAATTTCGCCATTACCATCTTTGATACTCGATGTATTTAATAAAAGTCCTAATTGTTAATAAATTCGAGGCGTGTGGAGCACTCTAATGTCGAGTAGCGATAATTCGTTGTCAACAGATATTAGGGTCAATTGCCTTGTCCGCCGTCGCTGTTGGTTTGAGCTAGTCTTTAACTTCGATAACACTATTTAGACAACCAGCTACTGCCGCGTACTGAGTAAACATTCAAAATATCAATAGATAGTGAGACCTAACTCTGGAGTTGACCTCTTTTTGAGGTAGGGGGTAGGTACATATGTATTAGGTAAATAAATCATTTTCTTCATTGTTCTTCATTGTTCTTGTGTACGTGCTCTAAATCACGATTACATGCCTAATTATTAGGCCATTACATTGTTCCTATTTGTTTAATACATAAATACCTGTTTGATAGATACTAAATGGATGGAACTTAGAAGATATCTTATGTAAATGTAGGTAGGTAAGGTAGGTAATTTTAATATAAACAATCTATTATACTAAGTAAAATGTTTACATCCATTTTTTATCCCATCACGTATTCAAATAGGTGATGAAATATGTAATAATAAAAGTACTTAACAGTTTTACAAAAGTTGGATACGGCAAAAATTTACAAAACAAGCAGATTGTCAAGAATTAAGTAGGATAAATTTTTGAGAAAAACGGGACTTGTTTGCGTACAATTACTTTAATTATTTTCCTGGCGTTTCGAGCTTGTCGTAACGCTCGTAGTCGCAGGCAGACCAGGCAAGTCGCTTTATCAAAATAATAAGTGAAAATCGTTTGAGATTAAACCAGTTTAGGAATAAGTTTATTAAGCCAATAATATTTTGGAAATAGCTGTACAGCGTTAATTCTTTGAATGAATTTATTAAATTGTAAAACATATAATGATTTCCTCAAATGTGTAATGTTGTAGGTACATATTATCAGAACGGAAAAATAAACATAAATGTATACAGGTCATATTGTGGTCGTACACTTACAGTAGGCATAAAATACTCCGTATAACACAAAAATTACGAATTCCTTTGAAACTCGGAGTAAGGTAGAATTCATAAATCCGCGGACTGATTTGACAGCTCTTTTCATACATTTGACAATCGCTTTGTAAGCCAGGAGCTGTCAAATCAGTCCGTGGAATTGTGGATTCTACCTTAGTTAGTTGTTTTGTTTTTGTCACTCAACGCAAGTTTAAAATTATCTGTACAAAAATATTTGAACGTGGGGTCTTACGGCGGTAACTTCGATTTGTTTATGGTATCCGAATAGTAACAGAAAGAAAAGAGCTCATCTCTGACATAACATTCGGACATCTTAAGATTTTTTTTTTAAATAGTTACATTACACCACAACGCATTGAAATATTAGAATTGACGTGAACGGTGTTCCAACGAAACACAAAAAACGTAAGAGTGTAATTCGATACCAATCACGTATCAAGCTATCTGTCACTATTAAATCCTTCGAGGGGTGAATACGAGATTGTGTGCATCCCCCAAGATTTTTTTTCTGTGTTAATAAAGAACAGCCAACCATGTCCAAAAATACAAGTAAAAACAAAGAGGTACCTACACGATACATATGTTTCTGTTCTTTTAAAACTTAATTCCAATATTTTACAACTGACTCCTAAAAAACGAAGTATAGAGCAGTGCACTTCCGTGTTAATACTAAATAGGATTGATTACTTGGTATGAAGTATAGCATAATAGGGACTAATGAAGAACCGCGTGTTATAATCATCGGGTCCCTGAACCGTAACCGCTACGTGCTTCGCTTCATTTTTTATCTGCCTGTGCTTCCTGCTTGAATCATTACAAGTTATCTTTGCTGTTATAAAAACAAGAGAACAAGACGGGTGATAATTCCAAACACTAGACTCCCGCTGATTTATTATTTATATTCTATAGGTATAATTTTTATGGATTTCATTATAAGCATACCTGTGCTAACTCAGGGCACCAATCTCAACATCTAACTCTTAAGGGCCGGTTGCATTAAACCGTCTGTTAACGTCATTGTTAAAAAAATCTTGTATGAAGTTTGTCAGTTTTCTATGGGATGACAGCTCCGTCGCTATATTTAACGTTGATGAGTTCGTTAATTGTGCCTGGGTGCAACCCACCCTTAGTCAATATAACTAAATATTATTTACGTTACTCTGGGCGGTAAGTGAGATTTGCCTGACCTGACCTGAATCGAATAAGCGAACTGCCTGAAAAGCCCAAACTATTGCTGTGTAGGTAATACGAAAACCTCACGCTGCTGACCGCAACCCATACAATTTGCCAAACGGATCATGTATCGCGACAATAACCGCTATCTGTAGTTTTACAGCCACTGTCGATGACCAATCAGTTAGTTCCTACTGCTTTTTGGTCCCTCTGTTTATATTCTACTATAAGCTACCTACAACAACATAACATATACATAGTCATCATTAAAATAGTAATCGACTCCGCCAATCGAAATCACGTCTTTTCGTTCGCCTTTGTCATTTTGATACATTATTTACTGCTCGTTAAACGTTTTGTGATCTTGGCTACGTACGACCCCGACTGTACAACCTAACAAAATATTATTAGGTACTTACTGTCTAGATTGCTTACATGAAAAAGGTCCGCAGAGCACAGAAACCATTAGTATGCATGGGTGGATTTTGCATGCCAAGTTAAGCAAGAAGTCTTACAAGGCGCGTGTTATTAAGTTCATGCTTTCAAGATGCTTGCTTGTGCCACTGCATGCCACCAAGGCTTACTGCTAGTAACCTGTTCAATGGAAAAATTGCAATGTTTTTACTGGCGTATGCAACAGATATGGAGTGAGTATATTGATTGCAAATAAAACATAATCAACTAACTAAGTTGATTATGTTTTCAGATAGAATATCCTTATACAACTTTTTAAAGTTTTAAACAATGTCTCTTAAATACTCACTCTAACTTTATATACTGTAGGTAGGTACCTATATGTACGAATAACACTGATAGCGTCATTAAAAAAACATATATATGTTTCATATTAATCAAAATCAGAGCATAGATCGGTCAGATAACCATGAATATATACAAATGGTGCTATTCTTAAGGTTCGAATGGCTACTTACACGTCGCTAATACATACATACAACGTAAATACATCTACTACAGTGACACTTGCACTGCCAAGCCAGAACAGGAAGAACTTACATAGCAAACTTTGTGTCCCCACGTAGTCGCTGCGGTACCAAACAAATACAGTTAACTCAAAATATGCTAACCTAAATTAGTAGAAGTGCGTGGTACAGCTGAGTGGACAGCCAGGCTAGTGGAGCATAAGGCCGCAAGCCTGCACTGCCCAGCGCGGAGCGTGGCGTGACGCAACCGCGCGTGACCGTGACTTCGGCGTGAGGGACTGCAGTCTTACAGTAGTTGCAGTTGCACCTTTATGCCTCGATTACATTACGAAGTGGACAGAGCAGTGAGCAGAGCCGTAATTAATGGCATAATGCTGATTTCGCCTACACAGTGTAGCTGTTCTCGACCGCAGATAAAGAACGAGAGTAAGGAGCAGCAAGTAAGGCAGTGTTTTTATTTAGCTGCACTAATTCATTACGGTTAGTAATGGCGTGGCAGTATTTACGGTCGGTTTGCCTTCGCCATAAGCAACTGGAATGCAACTTGGATAGCGATGGTAAAAAGTACACAGAGTCGTCATTTCTCTCAGACATGCAAATACGACGAAAATGAAGGAATAAGTACTCGTAGCAATAGGTGCTCTCGCGGCAGCAATGATACTTGTTGATATACTGCAAGTTGCAACCTGTAAACGCTTGCAAAGAAATGCAGTTTGTTAAAGAGTCGTGCAAAACTGTATGTCGTACGATACGGTTCGTCAAAGCTCCTGGCGACGTAAGGTCTATCTAGCGCTTACTATCTTAAACGGCTATTAGACTTTACAACCTGCAGGGCCAAATCTTTTGTGTACTCTGCGTCTCTCTCCCCTCCTTCAGCTCCCTACGGGCCCTACCTATAATTACACCTTCCAACCTGACAGATTTTGTTTAAAAAATTGGACGCATCCCCTTGGATGATATTTTACTCTGAACACAAATTTTCACTCTTAATATTATAGGAATATTTCCTTTTAATATTATAGGAATATTTCCTTCCTCATGACGTTAATTGGTCGTTCTCAATCGCAGAGACCGAGTTTACGTTATTCGTCATTCGACGACCCGACCGCAGTATCTTTCAAATCCAACATTACCTACTCTAAAATCAGTGGAATTTAGCACGTAAAGGATCGACTTAAAGTACCTACTTGTGGTACATTTATTTGTACTGAAATTGCACTGCCTGTGTGTGATTAATTTTCGAAACTAGTTTTACTACGACTATTTCAAAAGTGCAGTGTTACATAGACTGGAATAAAATTTGCACGAATGTACATTATTAAATATGAAAGTTGACTGAATGCAAACAGGGACACAATAGAATTAACTCTCATACACGTTTCCATTTATTGGAACCAATTTCATTTAATAACTAGTGGATTTTACTCTGCAAACAAGCAATTTGCACAAACAAATCACTGATTGAAATTATATTACAATACTATATAATGCCTGTCGAAACGGATTTTTATATCGACAACTAATGAATAAGTAATTACTTTCGATCGTAAATAAAAGAAAGTGAGAGCACATTGTACGTGTTCGAAAAAGTAATTTAAATGATACTGTTATACTTTAAATCATTTAAACACAAGATCTTAATGGAGTTACATTCCTCTAAGTCGGCTGTAACAGCGGTTTTAAGACTGCGTTCATTATCCTCCCCTTCATAGAGGCTTTTAATCCCTACGCGGTTTATGCCCTCCCTCACGAAACCAAATGTATAAAAATAAACCACTCTCTTCTATATGATGCAAATAAAATTACTCGCCTCTTCGTTACACTTCAGTATGAGATATCTTTGGGCGTTATCGTATTTCTTTCGTTAAAACGATACCATCACATAAGTCGCCCAAAATGAGTGAGCCGATTGAGCTCATTCGCAGTGTAATGTGCCCATTAGACAGGGATCCTTCCGGCCGCTCGGCTTTTATACCGCACGTAAAAAGAAGCTCTTACATCGCCGTGGAGTTTCTCCGAAGTCCAATCTAACAACGAAAGAGCTAATAATTAAGTAGACACATGCTGTGCATGAACAGACTTCTTAACAAGATGACTTATGCAAAGATTCCAATTAGCACGAATCCAATTAGACGATACTCGGAATACTGTTGTTACGCATTTTATTAAGCTGTTTACTATTTCCCGGTAAAACGGGGAAGCTTATTGTGTAAAGCCGAGAGCATTTGCAAATGGGAAATGCATTCAGTGACATGCAGTGCTGCCATCCCCGTATGCTGGTTAATCGTATTTAACCAACAGATTTTCCAATAATTGAGTGTGAAACTCCACGCTAACTGGATATACGTCCACGAGCTTCTCCTGGTAAAATCCAAACATACGTAAATGTATTTTATGTTTACTAAATAAACTTGCATGATTTTATACTATAACTATTTTTTCAGTGGATATGCTATGCTATGATGTCTGTTATTAGGTAGGTACGTACCTGAAATATAAGCTTAATTGATTCAAATTTAAATCGGGACATACCTACTAGTACACTGTTTATCCAGGCAATTATATAATAATATTATAGGCGTTACCTTTATTTAGTCATAGCTTCGGTTTTTTTTATGGTCTAAAGGAAATTTCGTCGTGAGATTCGTGAGCCTTCTTACCGTGCTATTACATGCCGAAGTTAAATGTAGCTTTACTGGATTTACAGTGCGTGTATAGTCGGATTCGCGTCCTTTTTACTTGGGACTGTACAAACAGAGGCTGGGACGTGACTACCTCATTGCTTACGCACAGGCGATTCAACTGCTCAACAAATCCAGTATAAGTTCGCTCATCTATTACCCAAAGTTCTTATGGGTCTTGAGGTTGCAATTACACTGGTCTGGGAAATTTGACCCGTAGTTAGCTGATAGGAATAGGTCCTGGGCCCCTCACGCCCCATTATTTAAATCCCACTAGACGTGTGCGCCATTATCCACGGGACAGGCCCACTTGCGAGTGGACACGCTGCCCGTGAAGCGACTGTTTAGTTTTTCACGCTATCATCTCACTGAATGCGTTTGCTTAAATATGTACTCTATATATTTAAAACAAGGTCCCTTTTGAAAAATGATATTCATATTCATATTCATATTCATTCATATTCATACTTTATTGGTAATATAAAAATTACAGGTCAGTAATATGCAAGTAAATCGTCAAAATGCGGTGTTAATAGCTGGAGAAAGCAAAGGCTTGCTGTCTTCCTGTTTTAACTGGAAATAAAGGATTAGTCTCTATGTAAGTAGCGCCATTGTTATCGAAGAGGAAACCGTAATGCTGGAAAGGAACCGGCTAATTCGAAGTGTTGTTATTAAATTTATGCATTTGATACAAAAAATTGTGGCTTCCATTCTTTGATTCCTGTAAGATTTCGTCAGTATTAGTTCAATAAACTAAAATCTTAATTAATTATACCATCACTACCATCAGCTTCAGGACTGCGACCGTAATATAACTATTATTATGAAATTTATATAACTCAGCTGTCCCGGTCGAAACGCTTGCTCACTTTGAAGACTGATGGTACACAGCAATAAAATTTAAAACACTTATTTCTATAACAGACTAAGAATTATTGGAACCAATTCAGATCAGCCGGCAACGGATGACGACGGTAAGCCGGCGTATTTTGCAACATCCCATCGGAAGGAGGAATCTCTCATAAAATCAATTAGTTTCTGGATATTAAAGCGGTCTCGATTCGTAGAATCACTTGAATCTGCGTTGCATAATGATTTTTATGTTATGCCATCGGCATCGTCGGTATTATTTAGTCGACATAATTGACACAATTAAGTAAAATTAATTTTAGAACTCAAGTAATTATTACCGACTATATTAATAAGATAAATGGAGGAAAATGAATTTCGTTGCTCGCATCAATCTTAGGCTAGTAACTTCCTTTTGTACCTAATTATAATTAAGTCTTCACTATTTATTTTCCTGGAGTGTTAACTTGCCATATATTAATAAAGAAAATAACAGTCCTTGGCCTTGCTTTGTATTGTTATAATTAAAATAAAACGATTATGCATACTATTAACGCCTTTCCTCTGGACATCGCTTAAGTTAAGAGGTAGAAAACTTAGTTTTTGGTTCGATACTTAATCAGCAAAAAAGGGAGCCTCTTACAGGACATTAATCGTACATATTACACGTATGACCCACCTGCATTTCGAACTAGCTGTCATAATGGTCGCTTACGTGCACTCGTTCCTTCTTACGTGAAAAAATCTTACGTAAAAGTACTTAAAAAGAGTACAACCTTCCAGCTACTATGAACAGCTGATACGAGTTGGTATAGGTTATACATAGTATGTTAGCGATACTAACATAACTCAGTATCGCTACCATAGTATACTGGATGTCGTTAGCCATTGGACAAGGCCGAAACGTACATATATATAAGGGTATTTAGAATCAGTATATCAAGTACCTTCAGCCTATTTGGTTATCTTTTTTATTCATGACACTTATTACCTGCCTCACTTATTACAAATTTGACTTGACAAATGTGTGTGAAGGCAGGTGCCAACACCGACGCACACATACAAATATATTGCGTTGCTCCTGACTTGACGTATCACTTAGAGCTTTATGTGTGTCACTAATATTCTATTCAAAAACAGTGCTAATGACTTACACTATCTTTCTTTTTCGGATATTGAAAATAACTTTTGTTTTGTTAGATTTATATATTACCCTCGTTCTAATTTAAAAAATAGTAGCTCTAGAGCATTCCTGTGAAGTAGCCCTATGTATGATTTAAGGCTTTGTCCAAGGGCTTAGGCTAAGGACATACTATATAATATTATATAAATAATTATAGAAAACAAACATATATGCATATAGGTATATATGTCGCAGGGAAATGATTAAAACACAGATTTGAACAAATCTCTAAGGGATATGATCAAATCAGGCAGGATGTTAACAGACTTAACAGAGTCAGCGATTTGGTGAAATAACTGTTTTTTTCTAGGGAAATGATGATATGGATTCTCCCTTTTAACATCCTGTGTGATTGATCATATCCCTCAGACATTTGTTCAAATATCTATTTTTATCATTTCCCTGCGACATATATATTCGCTAATCTATGTCAATGATAACTAAATAGCAAAGCAATCATAGCCCAGTTGGTAGTGACCCTGCCTATGAAGCTGGAGGTCCCGGGTTCGAATCCTGGTAAGGGCATTTATTTGTGTGCTGATCTCAAATATTTGTTGCTGAGTTATGGATGTTTTCTATGTATATAAGTATGTATTTATCTATATAAGTATGTATATCGTCGCCTAGCACCCATAGTACAAGCTTTGCTTAGTTTGGGGTTAAGTTGATTTGTGTAAGATTGTCCCCAAACATTTATTTATTTATTTAAAGGTAGTTAATGTAGTTATTGAATGGTTTTGTTTTCACTACATCGGCCGCATGCATGGATTAAAAGGATTGCTTGTTAATCTCGAATAATCTCGATGATAAATAAATGCCAATATTTTTGGAAGGTCACATCAACATCACAATTAAGTCGCGAGTGACAATTGTTATTAGTTTTCTGTTCCGATGGCCTATTTCACTGTATTTTCACACTTTTCACTTAATAGGATTCCGTGGTCGGAATTGTTTTGTATTTGTTGTATATTAAGCCTAAGGTGACAAATTGGTAATAGAGTTTTACAACTAATAACCACCCCCTGAAAGGGGTAGGCCGATTTGTTTAATCAGTAGGACGAAATAATTGGCATATTTATGATGTATAGGTATACTATACGATAGGTGGATATTGTTCTATATTTGTCTACAAGTGTCCTTCCTTACCCAGAGTAGGTACATACAGTTTTCCTGTGTCAAGCACTATATAAAGTATTAGGTAACAAATACTGACAATAAAGTTATCAATTTACCTACTTGACTATTCATTATTAACTAATATAAAATACATAATAATATTACTTATAATTGCATATACAGGGTGTCCCAGAAATCGACGTCAAGCCGTGAATGGATGATAGACCAAGTTATAACAGTTATCAGAAAAATACAAAAAAAATCTATCACATGTTCTTCAAAAATTATGGTCACTTTAAAAATTTACTAGAAGTTAAGAGACCAGGGCGTGAATATTCTAGTAAATTTTGTAGATAGTATAGATAGTTTAATTACAACAATAAATCCTACCAATAATTATTATAAATGTAAACGCATGTATGTTTAGAGCTTGTCTCTCCTTAACGCAAAAACGTCTAAACCGATTTGTATAAAATATGAAACACAGGTTGGTAGATTAAATTAAGAATACCAAAGTGAATGAGTCCACGATGGGCTGTAACGTCCATATCACACAATGTTTCAAATACTTTCGAAGCTGTAACTTTCGGTAGAAGTGTCGGTTTTCTGCAACCATAGAGTAACTTATATAGTAGAGCAGCACAGTCTAAGAACTCTTTGAAGCTCATGTCTGATAGCGCCATGTACTCGAAATCCACCTAAAGGTACAAAAAATAATCGCAGCGATATCTAGGAACGAATAGCGTACCGTAGTAAAGCTAGGTTTTTATCTTTAATTTTTATACCTAAGGCTCATGGCGCTACTAGACATGAGCTTTAAAAAGTTTTTGGACTGTGCTGCTCTACTATATAAGTTACTCTATGCTGCAACGTTGAATTTAGTAATAAAATAATAGAGGGCAACAACGTCCACCCACGCCTTATGTTATGTCACCTTGTTAAGTTAACTATATACATGTCAGATGGAACCAGCGTTCATCATGCAGACGAGTGGGTGATAGCACTGATAGAGGCGTCCTTCATGTAACCGTCACGACACAGTAGATATTGATATTGAATAGTACATAGAAATAGTTGATTTGAAGTACATGAGGAAAATTTAACCCTTAACGGGCAAGACTGAAAAAAATCCTCGATTCTAGCCTCATCGCCAATTTATAGTCCTTAAAATTCTGTACAAGAAAAAAATACAAAAAGATGATGTTACAGGTGCTCTTTTTTGAGACCATTGCCCTATAAAGGGTTAATAGTAATATTAAACATTAATAGTAATATCCCCATACAAAAACAGTCGCTTAATTGCAATTTAAACGCGGGAAAAGTATCGATTAACGATTAGCGCTTCATGCTTTCATTTCATCCTGTTTTTACATTTTGTAAACATATTGGTGACACTTTTTTAGGAAAGGTGCCATTTGGCGGAAACAACTTACGTTGTACATTGTGCAAATTGAATATTGTATTGCGCAATAAAAGCCTAAACGCTAAGTAAGCTTGCATACAATTAAAATTAAACGAAATAATGGATTGCTAGGAAGATCATAATGTTAGTTACCTACCCATAGCAGAGACAGTAGTTTAATAGAGCAGCACAATCTAAGAACTTTTTGAAGCACCAAGTCTGAAGCGTCTTTTGACCGACAGCAACCTAAAAATACCAAGATATGTGAGGTGTATGACAATTTTTAATACAGTTGCTCAAAAAAGTGCTTTTCTTGTAGTGGTTTAGCGTGCGGAAAGTTTGATATCGCGCACTAGTGCTTTTTACTTTTCCAGCCAATCACAGCTAATGAATCTCAAAGTGAATAATTGATAATTTTATAATTTTTTCGCAACTGTATTAAAAAACGTCGTTCGATACTCGTGCGTAAATGTCATTCTTCCGCACTAATATCGAAATGTACTATTTTACTATATGTTTTTTTTTAAGATACCAAAATAGTAGGAGAAAATGACAATGCGCTGCAGCGCCACTATAGCGTACCGTAGTAACGCTACTCATTACGAGATGGCACTGCAGCGCAAATTCATTTTCTCCAACTATTTTGGTATCTTTAAGTTGCTCTGGTCCAGATGGCGCTTCAAACTTGGGCCTCAAAAAGTTCTTAGATTAAGACTTCTATATAGTATCTGCCCATAGTGGTGAATAAAATGTTCATATGATCATCAAGCTTTTTTATTATAAGTTTATGACATTAATTTTATAATAATGTATTAAATAATTATAAATTATCCGACTTTTTGTACTTAAGCATATAGTTTCTCGGTCATTTAATCAAAATTCTTAGTTTTAATTTTAGCTTTAATATTCATGTATTTCGCTAAGATCCCCACGTCACAGGCTCAGCCTAGTTTGGGGATCACTGAATTGCCTCCCACTGTAAAACCAATTAATGAAATAAATATATTTTTCTCCAATGTGCTCGGAAATTTTCAGCTTACTGTAGCAAAATGAGTACGTGAAGTTCTTCATTTTTTACCAAAACGAATTTAAAAAAATAAAAATCATTATTTACCTGTTTTAGCGGCCGTGAAGTAATTTGTCAACGCCATAAATATGTATACACTTTTGCACCTTACTCCATTGTAATAAGGTTCAAAGTGTATACATATTTTAGGCGTTGACTAGTAAAATCCATTACTGTATTGTTTTTTACCTTTTAAACTTATCATCCGACTAAGAAATGCCATTTCAAACAGCCAATACTTAAGCGACGTCTATACACCGTCTGAACGGCAATCCCTTCAAACTGTAGGATAGAGCGAGATAGTTAGATCAAAAACCTTGGTTGTCTCGTTCTTTGTCATAGCACCGCGTCTGATCGTGCGAATGAGGCTTAATACAATCATAGACAAAACAACTATTTTTAAGGTTTAATCTTGTATCTGTTGCATAAAAGGAGTATATTTAATACTGTCTTAAATAGCTTTTGACGAAAATTTCTTTTTAAATATTATTTGAATGAAAATTGGCAGTATACATAGTTCTTAATACTTAAAAAAAAAATTATAGAGGGAAGCTAATTCATGACATTGAACGCTAATAACGTAACCAAAATCTGTAATTTATTTCATTTACTTTACTTTATTTCCTCGCACTTTTAGAGAAAAGCACTATATATGCCTCGGCGGGAATAGAAATTCGTGGATTCGTCTTATTTTTTCGGACTCAGCTGCGCTTCGTCCGAAAAAATCGCTCATCCACGAATTTCCCTTTCCCGTCCTCTGCAATAATGTACTATTGAATTTGATTTTTGAATTTGAATTTTGAATTAAATTACTGAGAGATATAAGCCTGTGGAGGAACCTGATCTTCAACAGAAGGACATGATGTCACGATCCTCAGGCTTTAAGGGAACGACTGATGATGGATGATGATGAAAATTACTGAACACCCGAACACAAGCATAAACAAAACCAGGAAAGTAAGAACAACTATGGTTTTTATTTATAGCGCTGGCAGAGGAAATGCAGCTATCTACATTTCCGTACGTTACGAGTATATTATAATAATTGACACATTTATTACTGCTCATTATCGATATCGCCACTGCGGCAACATTTCATTTGTGACCGCATATAATTTGCGATTTTATTGTGGCGGCAAGTAAATTAAAGCGTTTGTTATGTGTTAATTAGAACACGTCACGTATTACGCACGTATGGACATCAAATTTATAATATAAATAGGTAGGTATAACATTGGTGGTAGTAACTAAGTAATTCCACAACTGAAGAACAAATCAAATTATTTTTAATAAATATTTTGATTTGTTTATTTTACTATACTGGCACTATTGGGCAGAGGAGTGTTTGCTTCTATTTAGATTACATATTATTGTGTAAACTAATAGAGTTATATGAAATGTGTAAACGTGCACGATAACTAATATACATAATATCACTATAACCTAGTAATATTAAGTTGGCCAGGGGCCGATGGTAGTTCCAAGGACGGCCGTATCGTAAAACTCCCTGATGGGACAAACTTACGACCTCTGGTGTCGCATATAATCGTTGAATATTTGATCTCACCTTGGGACGATAGCAGACTTGGGTATATAGAGTAGTTTATCTTATCCTCTCGACTGTGGCGAGGGCTGAATCGGGCAGATTCGTTGCAATACGTAACTTTATTGCACATAGAAAAGTACAAGTAGAGGACTTAATGCAATCCCTACCAGTAACTTTGCACCAACTTCGCAAGTGTCAAATTCATTCATTCATTCATTTTATATTTAAAAAAAACATTTATGATGGCAGTTTCATTCCAATTATTATTTTCAACTAACCCGGTTTAGTAGAGGTTAGCAAATTGCGTCAATGATTTGGATAATAAACTTGAATCCATAAATCTTCCTTTCATGTCGAGGTTCCCTTAAGTTTCATTCTTGAGATGCCGGCGGTGTTGACAGCCCTGGACATTGCGTCGCGTCCATCAGATCGAGCTCAGACTCCAAGCGGTAATGTTCCGTATTCAGTTGTCTAGCGGCAAATCCTCGCCACAATGGTTTCACCAAATACGTAAATGTATAAAGAAGATGATGATACTGTCAGTGACTTCAGGCATATACCTACTCTGAAAGAGACATGCCCTGGGTCAAAGCCATAACATTAATATGCCTGAATGTAACGCAAAAGCAGACTACAAATACTTGAAAAGTCTTCACAACTTTGATGAGGCATAGGTACAAATATTTAAAAAAGTCTTTACAGAGCTGTGAATACGCTATTCAAGCAGTGTTTTATCCAATCCGCGTTGAAATAAAAAAAGCTCACACAAAAATGAACAGAAGCCAGAAGTGTAAACAAATCTACAAGTAAGATATTCAGTTTTATTTCGATAATGTTCCTAGAAAAATTAGAATCCTAATCAAAAATGCATTTCACTCTCTCGCTACCATTGACAAATGCTACACATTAGCTTTACGATAACTGTCTCAGATTATTATTTTAATAATATTTATCCCTAAAATCAAAGTTACTATACAGGTTGATTCAGTAAACGTGAGCAAGATTAACACTGCGGATTCAGTAAATAACAAGCTTTTGTTTGATATCAGTATTAGTGTAATTAGCGCTATTTTTTTTGTTTTTGTAGGGTAACTATGACTACACAAAACAAAAATTCAGCGTAACAAAAAATAAAAATTCGTTGTTAATTCACTTAAACATGACGGCGGCCCATTCATTATCGTTAATATAAATATGTATTAGGGTTGTTCATGCTCACGTCTCCTGTACGCTGAGTCCTATTACGATATCAAATATATATATAAATGTTCTATGTTTCGTTATAAATGTTATTTATGTAATGTGCCAATGGCAACCTTACAGACTGAATTTTTTTATTGTAAAACATTTTAAAAATCAATCTAGGTGAAGTTTATTTGATGTACATAGAATAAGACAATCATACGCAGCTTGGTCGAAGGGCAAGGCGTAGGTAGCTCACAATAATTACCGTGCCGTGTCGTCGACTTCGGGCCGAGCGTTCACCCCGGGGGTACGCAATGCACAGACTGTATCACTTCACTACATAATCGGGACGCACTTGCGATATGACTGGGAATTATGTAAACAATAGAAATACTAAACGATGGGTGATTTATAGGCGATTTTTTCCCATCATTTATTTAAACCAAGGGCCAAATGATATATTTAGGAACATAGGTAATATTTGTTTTTTGATTTAAATTAAAATGGGATTTTCGCGTATCAAATTTGTATATTTCAGCTGATATTTTCAACGGTACCTACTTTACATTCATGGTCGCAGAAGTGTTAATAATGTAAGTAAATAAATAGAGTTGATCGCAAGTTTACGCAAAGAGGCCCGGTTTTATATTGTAAGTAATTGTTTCTTCCTAATAAGTCTCATAAGTAAAGTAGGCCTATATTTTGATATGACATAATGTGGCTCCATCGTCATTTATGCTGGCAGTACTACACTTTGCGCAGATGCTGCCGAAAGTCGATGCAGAATTAACGTGGTCGGAAAGCGATTTGTACTAAACTGTCACAGAAACCACGCTGTCTGGAAAAACGGATATGTAGGTGTGAAAGCAAAATATTGCTTATAAATTAAAATTATTAAGAAACTAGTATTTACCATCATGCATGCACGTACATATTGACTAGTGTACACACTCGTATAATTAATATAAGGCGATAATATCTCTCTAAGGGATCTACTCCAATTAACCTTTGAGCAATATTATGTAATAGGTCTATACTCTAGACAAACTTATGTCGATCATATTTTCTAATTTATCAAATAGGTGTACCTATTTATTTTTAAAAATAGTATTTTAGTAAATAATTAGCTTCCAAAAAGTAAAGATAGTAATGGTGTCAAATAGTGTAATATGAGCCAACTGTGCTGCTGTAGTTTAAAGTAGTTTATATTTTTAACAATAACCAGATATTTATTTTTATTTCTGTTGATCAGATTCAATAAATAAATAAGTATCTACCTACTCCATTGATGAACAATAAAATTCGACGCAGAAACCACGTCGTCTTGTCAAATATTTATAATATCTATATACAAAGATCCCTTTCTTGAGTAAACCTAATGGCCTCTTCAATCGGCGCAATTTTGACACAAAACTCGCGCGCGATTTCGAGACGTTGCCGTCTAGGTAGGTGCAACGAAATTAACCGATGGAACAAATACCGCAATGTATTAAAAATCGCAGGTGACTAGTCGCTTACGTCTGTAGAGACGCCTTAAGTACAGCACCAACAATTCTATAAATACCTGGCACAAACATTGTTTGATACTGGCCCCACAGACAGTCCGGCTGGCTGATGAGAATGAACTCTTGCGAGTTTGTGACACATCTGCCTTGAAGCATATTCGCTATGACTGGGACGCACAGTCATGTCATGAGACATTTATCTCAATGTTGTGGAGAACAAAGAACAAAAACCGCAAAGATACATACATACAAGTTTATTTTCACCTTCACCATTTCTAGACGGACTAGCAAGTCATACTCATACTTACATTACCTATGGTTGTATCATATTTATACTTAATAGCAAATATTTAGCCAAAATTCCACAAAATGACAAAGAGAACACTAATATTTAAAATCATATGATTATGTGGGTACCTAACATACCTACGTCACAATAAAGGGCAGGCCTGGTTATTCTTGTTCCATATCGTATGTAAAGCCTTCATTTTATGACCATATAATTATATTTATCTTAGAATCAGTTTCGCGCCTCGATCTTCAAAAATACTGAAAAAAATTACGTAAAATCTTTCTCGGTTGATACATTTCGGCAACAGTAGCGTAAAGGGTCATAATAAACGAGACAAGCTTAATTAGGCTGTCTACTAATAAGACAGTAAAGTGCAATACTGCTTTGCTAATTATAGAAGTAAGGAAATTATAATTATTGAGGTATAGTCGGTGTCGCAATGTCGGGCGCGGCGCGGCTAAACGCGCGGCTCACGGCCGCCCGCCGCCCACTCGCCGCTTAAGCCCATATACAGCGCCAATGCACAGCAATATTCATATTTTTATACATCTCCCTCAATGAAGCAACTTGTTCTTTTAACAATCACCCACTAAACTATCCTTGTTAGTGGAGCGTCCGCTCGCGCTGCACGGCATGACGTCAGACCAATCTGTGTCTTTACAAACTGTTTATTTTATTGCTTGAGCATTCATATCTGGAATGTTTTTAGATGATTCATGGCATAAATAGTAGAATACAATTTCTTTTGAGCATGTTGTGTTTAAAGTAGGCACAGTACATCGAAGGCGTGGTAAGTGTTAGGTAACACCGTGTAGAATGCTTCCCTTCTACATTAGAATGCGGATTCTGCTCAAACAATGCATCCCGCATTTCCCGCGATCGCAGCATTAAGCATTTACATCAAACAGTACTCTGTTCAGTGAAAGTACATTATCAACCGTCTTCATTTGAAATTAATTATCTTGCTGCTCTAAATGTCGACGATAATGACAACTAGTGCGTTAACCAAGTGACAAATAAATATGGGGAAGGACCGGTTGTTCAGGCATCCTATAAACAATTACGTACAGCACTAGTAATTTATGTAGCAGCCATCGTCGTAACAAAATGTGTTGGCAAGTATCGGCTCTGTTCTCTCATATAATGCAGGTATGGATGGCCTATCCTATCGCATGCATTAAATGGGAAAGAGACTCAAGATTTTGTTTCAATGAACCTTGTTTCTCGAGAATTACTACTATAACTGTGTATTTTATCTAAGTCCTAAAATATTAACTTAAGAGTCAGTACTTTCCAACACTATTGTGCTATTATTTCGCTTCATCCTGTGTAGTAATTTAATGTACTCCCGTCTGGTTACGGGACGACAAACACGTGCGGTTATTTTATATCAATATCTATAAAGTGTGTTATAAAATACATTTTAGCATTTTACAATGCTTAATTTACGAAGTTTACGAACCATATAGGTACGCATAGAAACTCACATCACACTACTGACCCGCCTGCAAGTTACAAAATAAACCATTAAGTAACCCAAACTTTATATGTATGTACTAATTATACGAATAGATAATATATTTTTAATTCTTCTATTCTTCATGTGTCTAAATTAGATACATGTCTTAACAGGCACATAAGTTGACTTAATAACCCCCTTAATCATAAATTTTATTCGGAGGCTAAGTTTCTCGTTTCTCGGAGTCATTTCTTACCTAAAGTAGGTACATTATCCTTTCTAAAGAGGGCCCCTGTACTTACCGTATCATCGTCTACCTGTTGTCTCAAAAAGAGTTCTTTGTTTGTGGGTCGACGACCTCGATATCTCACTTGTCTATTTTACGAGGCGACATACTTTTAGATAACTTGCGTTTTATTTCGATTGTTTAAAGGAAGACAAATATAAGTTTAAGTAGGTAGGTATCTAAATAATATGTAGGTATTAGTCATATTATTCATTGTCAATTATATCAAATAAGTTGAACACGGTATGTGTTGTTTTAGGTACAAAATAAAAGGTATAGACAAAAGCAAAGTGACTTTTATGAGTTTTATATGAATTATAATTATGTTCGTACACACGACATTTCGTACGACATCGACAGTATTTTTGGGTTTATCACTAAAATGATGATTGTAATTATATTACATTACATACCTACCTACTGCACCATACCAGTATTTTATTTAGGTATATCAGCTACTGTATAACAAAACACAGTTCACGGCTCACCAATAACGATATCATGGACCCACCACTACGAGGCCGCGCGAGAATATTAAATTTAGATTTTAATCAGGACATCCTTTATTAGATTTTAAACTGAATTACTGTGTGAACTTCGATAGTTACGGTCTTATGGGCTAAAAAAGTTATATTTTATAGATAACCTCCTTTGGCCGTGTCGTCACATTTCACTAAGTAACACTAAGGTTATTTCATTATTATAAATAGGTCAATGGGTCACTAAAGCCTGTTGAGGTCTGATCAGAAAACCAATTATGCACGTGCATAGTTTTTGCACCGCCACTGAATCTTGATCTTACAACAGTTGCAACCGACACTTACATTACTTTGTTATAAACGGATTATTAGATTTTTCGCATTTACGCGGATTCACCCAATAAAAAAGTAATACAATTTACTAGTTTACCAAGTTTAATGGTAAATACCCTTAGGCCGTTGTTGTCAGTTGCACAGGGCTTAATAACCCAGTAGAGCTATCAATTCGACTCAGCATCTACCATAAAAGGCCGCCAGGGATTTCGTTATTCAACTCTTAACAGATTTATGTAATTACATTTTACTCCTGTACGTTTTTCCTCTTAAATGTATGGGCGGACAGTGTTTGTTTAGTTGGTATAATTTCATTTTAAATATGGTGATTGAGTGTGAACTGATTGGTGGTGAATTTGAAATTGATTACAGGCTTAGCATATCAACCTCACTAAATTTAAAATCAATCTAATTAATGGTTTGATAAAACTATAGGTAGGTAATATTAGTCGAAAACGTAAGAGATAAGACAGTGCATAAATAGTATGCGTAGGTACCTAGATTATAAGACAGCGATGTAGAGATTTAGCAGTATGTATGTACTTAATAGCTTGTTATAAAATGCCTAGTTTATGTAATTATTGTATGACGGTAGTACCTATTAAAGTATCAGTGACTTATTTTTAAATAGATTGCTTTTGATATCTCACGCTTTTACGTGACAACTTCAGTGGCACGAGCACACCATATATTCTAATATGCTAAATCTACATATACCAAAAATAACATACTCCGTCTTTTTCCGTTCCATCTTATTAGAGAAGGACGGAACATGTGACAGTGCAAACATTTATACAAATGTGGTGCCAGCGTTTTACATTTAGCAGTTCTTTAGCATGTTTAACAGTGTTTGTTTGGGCAGCGGAGCCTCGCCCTCGCTACCGGTGTTATAAATATCGCCGCTTAAACGAGCCGTGTTAATAGTTAAATAACGTGTCTTCCAAATATTCCTCATAAAACGTCGCCTATTAACTTTACTTAAGTACAAATTATTACAACCATTCATCTTTCTTACAGTCTTAGGAATAACAAACAGTATTGTTAACGTGGAGCAACGCTAAACCGTAATTTGTGTAGGTAAATACCTTGTAAACAATTGAGGAGCGTGTATTTTGAACCTTAACGTTCCACGAAATAGCAGATTTGTTACCAAAATTAGTCAATCGCGATCGCGGGTAGTTTGAGGAGCGGAAGCGGTTGGGTGCGGGCGCGGGGGCAGGCGCGAACTGAGCCGAACGCAAATAGCCACGTGACCCGGCCATTGACTCGGTTTATCCTAATCCGTCCTACTACTCCAATTCAGCCCTCAAGACGGGAAGCCGAACCAAACCCGGCTCTACTTGCATATAACGCTGTGTAGGTAGATACTAGTAGTAAATCAGATCAGAGTAGGCATGCCCTCATTAGAATGATCAGAAATCTACCAATGAATAACATCAATAACGTTTACTAACGATTTGAAAGTCTACTGCGAATATAATTTTAATTTATTCATATATGTACGTATTTTTAAAGGTGTCTGAAGTAGCAGGTACCTAAATTACTTCAAGATTGTGTTTATTAAAAGCCTAAAAATAGGTTAATTATCTATCTAAACAATAACATGCAGAACAAATGGCTTTTATAAATTACCTATTCTGCCTCTAAAATTATAACGCACTCAACTCATGCGGAAAAAATCGTAATCTACACAAACAAATCGAATGTTTTCGTGTAATTCCTATTAATAAAAGCTGTTCAAAATAATTCGATGCGAGCTCTATTGAAAACAGATGTTTTCCATACTCGTTATTGATTGGAGAGGGCTTTAAAAATACATGCCTGGCAAAAGTTGTATTGCGAAAACCCAGATTGATTTTCCTTGTGTTTCTTTAGGTATTTATGAATGATGTCACGTTTAATTATTATGTGATACTTGTCCACAGCGTGCAGCGGCCAGAGCGTGGTAAGGTCAAGCAAAATAGCTTGATTAATTAATGACTTGTATTTTATCTTATTTTACTGTTACATGTCTTAGGCAATTAATTAGCCATTCCACGGATTATATTTAGTATATATAGATAAACATATTCGACAGTTAGTTCATATAGGGAGTTATATTTCGTGATGACCTAATTATGTCATTGACCAACTGAATAAATATTTAACTTTATTCAATAAAGAGAAGGTATATACAAACATAAGTAAGTACCTACTTATAAAATAAAACTATTAAAACTAAATCTTACTTAAAAAATAAAACACATACTTACCTAAAACTGCCCCTTCAAACCTTGACCTTTCGGCAAGGTGCCCATCACGCAGGCAGCATTCCCGCGCTGAATCGCTATGGCGAGTCTTTGCGCGAGGGTCTCCCTTTGCCTCCCTCAGTCGTTTTCCGATTTCTTTCATGAGCACGCGTGCACCCCTGCCCCATGGACCAAGTGTCTCTCTTATGTCATTGTGCTATAGGATATTTGGAAGCTACGAGTATGACCTGGTATTATGAGTACTCAAAAACAATCAGAAATCTCACCACCGTGACTAATAAAGCTTTTAGTAAATTTATTTTTTTCAGTACGTAGAGCCAAAGAACCATTCCTGTTTCCCATCGGTACAAAGCGAAAGAAAATCAGTAAATCAATCAGTGTCTAAATATGGCTCGATTACACGAACGAATGAAATAATTATTCCATGAATTCATCTTTCATTCGTTTCTCATTACGGGTAAGAGTGCATTATACCTAATCATTCGAGCGTGCTATCCTTTTCATGGGGCTGTGCTCGAGTGTGACGGCGGATTATGATAATGAAGTCCTGTGGCGAGTTTTGTGAGGCATACCAGTTTCAATGTAGCCCCTGAATCTACATATCAAGACCGGACACAAAATAGGGTTAAATAATCCCAAAAGTCTCAACTGTCTTGGGTGAGATGTTTTTGAAACAATTGCAGCGCTTTCGTCCAATAGTACTTACCTACAGTGCATACTATTAGATCTTATAGGTGGACTAGTGGAAATCATAAAAGTCTCTTAACTGGTATGAAATATAATATGCTTTACTGGGCAAGAGCAGCAGTATTTCAACTGAGATATAACACATATTCGCTATCGATTGTCTGAGGACCGAAAAACTAGGAGATCACACTTACATACTTACTAAACTTGATAGAATGCACACCTGTGGTCGGCAAGCGATATTAATTACTTACCGTCCCCTACGCGTATCGTTAATCCTAGATTATACATATTTATGGCAACCCTAAAATCTGCGTACATTTTTCATGAACTGTAAAAGGTATTCTGTGTTTTAGACCTGCGGTGAGTGCGATGCGGTATGTAACGTTAACATAATTTGGAACAACCTTGACGAACGCGTGCAGACGAGTAATCGCATTAATTTTATAATAAACACGACTGACCGCACAACACTATAATCTATTTGGATAATGAAATAACTGTGTAATTGTTGCGTACTGTCTAGCCAGTATTTATTTCAAACATTGTCCGCAGTACAAACATAGTATAGGGATAATAACAGTAACTTATCTATTTTCAATAGACTATGAATTATATCATAACATAACGTAGAATTCGACATTTAAATTGTCATACTTCTTACAAGTTAAAACTACTTGTCGTAAATAAACTAGGTTATCCAGTCCAGTCTAACGGTGTCCTTGTAGTATGTCGTCACATAATTATATTTTTTACACACCGATCGCGTTTAGTGCCTGACTCAGAAAAGCATTGGGTTAGTATTATCACCTACCTACCTAAATCGAAAACCATAAGGTGACATGACGAATTCACAGCGGTTCAACCGTGATAATAATAGCTCTTATCGGAAAATCTGCCCTATCTTTCACTTTGTAAGTACATTCAAATAGGGGTCCAAGTATTTGAAGTTGGAATACTCTACATAAATCCACTCTGTTACAAACCGCCTACTGTTCACATACCACTCCCGGCTCGTATATTAGCGCAAACTTGAATGACAGGGACCGGTCACCGGGCCCCGTAGGACAATGGCCATAGACTATTCATTTTCTTGCAATCCCAACAGTTGCCGAGCAAGCGAAGCCCAATTAAGTATGTGGGCCGGCTCTACGCCACAGTGCTAAATACCGAATCCGACGACATATATACCAACTACACCAACCACATGGTGAATGCGAACTATTCATACGATATTTGTAGGAACGGTTAGACATCGGATGTTAAGTTTATCCTGCTGTTAGATGCATACTTTCAACTCTATGTTCACACGCTTTGTTCGAACACAATGCTTCTCTTAAGTTCTTTTTATTTCCGTTCTGACTACCTTTTGTTGATAATCAACAATATCGCGAGTCCGTAAAGAAATCTAGCGTGAGATTTTTATAACGTCTTATTTTGCAATTGGGCACTCTTATACAACTCATTGGCTGTTTAAAATTAATTAGCAAAAATTTTAAAACATGCCTGTTGTCACCGCTATTAGGTGTTTGAGTAATATGTTGATCAATTAGCGAACGCCGACAGTTAGATAGTCTGCGGAGCTTCCCGAAGCAGATGGTTTACGTCACAGCTGACGACATCCATTCCACCCGAAATACCGGCCACGTCAGTTCCGAAAACCGTGTCAGTCGTGTTAAGATGGCAATGATCGCAATATTAATTATAACGCAATATAACTTCTAATACCAATCCTAATACAGAGCAGTTGTCCCGCAACTTGCCCACGTTGGTAACAAACGAGTTACCACCTAGCATTGCCAACGGCCTTTTAACATTTAAGAG
This sequence comes from Pammene fasciana, assembly GCA_911728535.1. NCBI lineage: Eukaryota > Metazoa > Arthropoda > Insecta > Lepidoptera > Tortricidae > Pammene > Pammene fasciana. The sequence continues at coordinate 10,682,097 of OU452276.1, read as the reverse complement.
AATTAATTGCCTTTACGTGGCCACCTTACATAACGTTGCTATACGTGAACGTTGGAGACAATGCCTGACATTTATTAAAGCTATATGAAGGAAACGCTCAACAGGACTAAGTACTTATTTTAAAACATTAATTACTACTGCGTAGGATCACAAACAGTGAGCCAATCAGAAGCGAGCCCGTGCTCGACACCAGCTCCATTCAAAGTTACCAATTGGCTCGCTCCCCTGAAGTAGGCCAGACACTTCCACGCAACAACCATTTATGATCATAATTATGTGAATATACTGTTATACTCACATGAAGGTATGTTTCGTATATTGCACGCTCAGGAAATGCAAGCGGCGACACTAGTAGTGTACATTTATAGGATACAACCTGTGGCTTCTCTTTTGTTTCAATCAAAGCCCCGTTTAAAAGCGGTATGGTTTAAGACAATCATCGCACGGATCGTGTTATGAAAACGAAACGAACCGGTTTCGAAAATATATCAATTGAAAGTACCAACTTGCGCGCATGTTTAATGTTATTGTGCAGCTCAATGCGTGCTTGCAACACCATTCGACGAGCCCGTTACATGACAGATTTATCTGTCTGTCTACAACTGCCACCCGCCGTCGTCGCCAGACCACGTCGGCGTCGGTATGCCACTCAGATACCTACTTAGGTCTAGCACTCTACTGAGGAGAATTATCTTTAAGTTTGATTTTAGAGGCTGAGTTGTCCGTCATTTTATATTGTAAAATTTAATGATGCTAAGTTTTATGTATATGTCTGGGTCCTATATCAGGTTCAGAATCTACGTACATAACCATTCTAGAAATTGTTGTAGATAAACACCTTGTAATAGATAAACTCCGTTTACGTCGAACTATAATAATCATAATAATCTACGGGGAGATATCATGATATGAGGCAATGTCAACTAATGGCCACAACAGAGTAGCTCTTTCATACCTTTTATGGCGCTACTTTACATCGAGCAGACAGGTTTTGTTTAAAATTGGCGATTCGCGTAACTACTGTTATTAGGTAACCTATTGAGTCAATGAATAAGCTCGGGTTCGTTGGAAATGACAAAGAATTTGTCAGCAGCGTGATTTCAGTAGGTACGTAATGGCAGTGGCAGGTGGTTTGCGGCTAGCTCCATTGTTAGGTACGCTCGCAAGGTTATTGGGTCGGTTAGCGTGTAAACTGTAATCTAGTGAGTTTGACTGTCCGCTTGTAGTTTATCTCTTTCTAGCGGCAGCTTGCACTTCAGCTGGAACAGATTATTTAAATTTATATGGAACTACCTAGTTCGTATGCAGAAGTGTGCGACTATACACGCTTCAACCGCACATGGGTTCGTATTTAAGAACCCAAGTACAGGAAGCCATTGCATCTAATATTTGAACGTCGAACGTTCATTCTAATATGGCCAGTAATACATGGATTATCAATCATATACCTAAAGTCCTTATACCGAGTTCCTGCGCTGGGGCACGCACTTTGTGAGGTAAAAATCCAGTTCCCGTTAGACATGTGTCATCAACTCGCGCCCTCCTTACACTACAGTCCGACCAAGGAACCTGTTCTTGTCGCTTCATAATTATTAATTATACCTAGGTACTTCTAACCCTTGCAAATTTTCGGTTCACTGTAAATAAGTATACCTACCTATGCAATGCACATTAAGTATTGTGTGTAGCCCTTTTAGTTTAGCTATTATGTATACCTATGCATAATATTTATATACCTACCAGTTTATTAAGGTTGCTATATAGGCTTCACCTACTTTAATCTTAATATGGAAATAGCAAACGAAAGTTTTAGTTTTATGCGTTTGTAACTTGGTAATAATTGAATTTGATAGGCTCAACTTTCGATGTACGAGAAGTAGAGACAGATGACTCAGCCTCTAACACTAGAAAAAAAACATACTTCCGATGACGTATCGTATCTATATCTATCTAATCGTTGATGAATATTTATTCACTTCTTAATGAAAGGGTAATTTGCAGAAAAAATGTACCTTTACTTTTTTTTTAATTTGATATATATTTTGAGTCTATCCTATGCAGAATCATGAGCTCTATCGAGTCTGATAGATTTAAAAAAATGTCCCAACTGTTCCAAAATTTTCATACAAAAAAATTCGTTACGTTCATAAAAAAAGTGTAACGAAACTGAGAAATTATCATATCATAACATTTTTTTTAATCTATCAGACTCGATAGAGGTCATGATTCTGCATAGGATAGACTCAAAATATATATCAAGTAAAAAAAGTAAAGGTACATTTTTTCTGCAAATTACCCGAAAGCCAAACCTACCTCCCTATTCAATAAAATCCTAATCTATTTAATAAACTGCAGTAGATGATATTGGTTTCATATCATATTTTAAATCTTGTTATTAAAAACATCAAATATAGTACTGACATTCGTCTTGAATACTTGTACTTACCTACTTACCATCAGGCGGGCCGTATGCTTGTTTGCCACCGTCGTGCTATAAAAAACTTACCAAATGTTAAATAAATGACTAATTACCGCGGAAAACTATTTGAATGAAAACAGTACATATGTTAGTGGAAAGATGTAAACAAACGATGGGAGCTCGTGCCATGCCAACAACATAGCTTCGACTATTGTTAACCTGAATGTTTGTGCAGAGTGATTAATCGACCCGCGCACAATGCCACGTCGGGGTGAAATGGGCTAAATATCGCTTTGTCCAGACAATCCCCATTTAATGTTCGTACGTCTAATACGTATTTGATATTAATTAATACATTAGGCGGGATTTAGTAAGGGACCTTTAATTGCCTCTACAAATACAAGATTGGTTATAGTTAACCATGTAATTAGGTATAGAGAGATCTTAAAGAACAGGGGATTCTTATTCCACTAATATTACATGGAAAATAAGCAGTGATATACCTAGATATAAATCAATAAGCAGCTATATTTCCCACATCAAATCAGCCGTCCTACATACACTCTATTATATAGTTATAGATACTCTAAAAAGAACTCTGACAAGTCATAGTTAAATTATAATTTAAGAACGTTAAGAAGAGAGCGTTAGCTTAGACACGATTAGTAGGTACTGACACGTTTTTGTACATTAGTTTCCATCTTTGTATAAAATCGTTCTCATTCCTGGCTTCATAGTAAGCAAAGGTGAAACCTCACAACGCCACATCCTATTTATTCTCAAATTCTAAACGCGAGGGGTAAATTTATTGCCTTTGACCCGTATCACAACAACAATGACACGTTTTGGTCGCCCTCGGCTTCATAGCGTGATTGTGAACGAACCTCCCGCATTATTCATGTGACATAAAAGTAGTTCTTTCAGGTTTCCCGCCACGCTCGCGGATTATGAATAGGGATGTCAAGAAAGCAGTTTTCTCACATTCGCGAATGCGAATATTTAGGATGCGAATGTCCGAATGCGAATACGAATGTAGTAAATTCAAAAAACTTAATCTTGCTTATTATTTTTATACTTCCATAGTGTAAAAATACAGAACATCATATGTGATGGAAATCCTATATATTTTAGATCAAAAGGAGTCAAGTGATAACGTCGTTTTCACTTCATGTGTATGAGCATACATGTGACCATCGGCCGGGACAGCGCGGTCAAAACAGGATGCTTTCTGCCAACATTCGCATTCGCAAAATATTCGCATTTGATGCGAATGCGAATGTTGATACGAATGTCAAAAATGATGCGAATATTAGCATTATACGAATGCGAATATTCGTGACATCCCTGATTATGAAATGAACTCGCATCCGATCCGGAGGGTCCTGTAATCCCGGCCATAATAATATAAATCATTGTGCTATAACGTCCAACGTATGCGAAGCGATAGAGATTCCTTAATATTTTAATTTGGGTGATTAGCTGAAACAAATGTGACATTAGTTGTAAAAGAGACACGCAAGTGCCGGTTATTTTGAGTTACCTTTCACATATACTTCGTTTTTTAAATGATGAATAAAATACTTTATTTAAACATTCAAATAACTAACTTAAATGTAACTTGAATAAAAAAACAATAGTATAACCTAAAAGTAAAACTAAACTACCTAAAAAAACCTACAATAAAATAACCTAAATTAAAACAAACAGCGTTATCGAGGAAAAAATTGAAAAATCGTGGGATTTCTGGAAAAACTAATTCAAAGCTCTCACTTTTGCCTCTTTGTCTTAAACTTATTACTAATAACGAAAACAGGATTCTGGTATAATATTTTCCCCGATATGACTGAAAAAAATAAAGACACATGGGCGAAATAAACCCTTATTTTTCTAATCTCGAAAAATTAAGTACTAGTATAAGTAGAAATTATACGATATGATATAGCGTATCAACATATTCCGGAGCGGTATTCTAACTTCAAAATCATGATTTGTTATGAATATGTTATCAAAATAACATATGTAGAAACAAATTTTGATTCTGACAGCGAATATCAGCAAAATGTGCGATGACGTTTAGCAAGCTTCTTTGATATCTATTTGACTTGACATGAACTTAATAACAGATGGATACTTATCAAGAAGATATAATTATTTAAATGTAACAAATAAGCCAACATCTCTTTTGACAGGTATAATCCTGTTTAATGTCAAATTAAAATTTAACCAAAAACAAATTATTCTATCCGAATAGGCCTCAAAGAAACTCTACATTATTTTCCAAGAAACTGTTTTAAAGATCATACGTGTGGAGAAAAAGTCCCATAAATTCTCCAAATAACTAGGTACTATAGATTCCAAAAAATTGATAAGAATTGTTAACGCTTCGATACCTACATTATTGCACTAGAAGCAAATGACTCAAAGGAAACATGAATTATTCCACCAATTTCTGGAAACTGTTCGCAATGCAGTCACCAAACTATTTTGTCATTGATGCTTCTCAGAATTTTTTCAACCAACCTCTAGCGTTCGTAACGAGGTGCATAAGAGAGGCGATGCGATGAGTCAACAGCCTAGTAATGACGTAAATGACGTTAGAGTCATTACTGGCTACAAGGTAAATAGAGAGTGTGATCACCTCCTATCGTATGCATAAATTTGTATCTGGTGAACGAGACACCGTCATTATCATTACCTAATAGCTTCAAGCTTATCAGAGCAAATGTTGAATCATTTCTTAATGCACTCGACTAATGCTCCGAGTTTCTTGACAAAGTTTAACAATATTGACTCATACTTAAACGAAGTCGTTAAATCTTATCTAATGTCAAGGTTAAAAACTTCAGAAAGCTCATGGCTGACATATTTTTAACAATTATTCAATTTTTGGATGTTTTTATTATATTTGCAGCAACACTAAATGTCTCTTGTTCTGGCTTGAACTGAAAAGCGTAAGGAAACATGTTATAATGTTTCCTTACGCTATTTAATTAATTCCTGACACACGTTAGGGTCAAATATACTAATCAAAATAAACATCCAAACTATAAAGTAATAAAACATGTCGGATATGAAGCACTAAAATGTACTTGAGTAGGAAACATAAAATATCTCTCAAATGAGATAATATACGAGTACATCCACAGTTCAATGTGCAAACATATACTGCATATCGGTATCGGTAGTGATATGACTGACTAATTAAAACAAGTGACTAACGATCCTTTCGCTATGTCTGAACTGCACTGTAAGTACCTAGTGTAGATATTATACTTATTATTGTGCCTAGCAGCTACTAGTTATAAGTAAGTATGCGGTGTGATGATGGCACATTGTGTGCGTCGCTTATCGGCGGGCAGGAAGTGGCTGGGTTTATTATTCGTGTCGCGCATCATGTGGCTGCGTGCGCGCAGCCGTCCGCGCTCCAGGATAATTGCTGTCTCCAGATACGAATACGACACTAACGGGGAAGTTGATATAATCACTAATTAACAGGGGATCATACGGATCATACCTGTTCACATCAACTTTACTGTAAATAGAGTAGTAGTTGCAGCGATCTAATCGTAGATATCTAACGGGCGCCATGGCCTATTAAGCGCTAGTAGAGCTCTAGGAAATTGAGTAACAGATAGGCAGGAGAAATGATTGTCGAGTTTATTGTTTTATTAGGAGTGCGCGTGCGGCGCGAACCGGCCTCCTCCAGGAACAGGTTTGACTGCAGGGTGCAACGGGTCAACAACTCACCTTACTGATCCAACCACGTAGGCTGATCGGCAAAAATCCGACGCCTACTCACATACTTTCTGATTAGCATCATGAAATGCACGTCGCTACCAGGAGCGGAGTGCGAATGTGGCTAAAAAGAATCAATGTAAGCCAATAAACTAGATATATGTAACTAGAAATTATCGGGTTAGAGTTTGCCTGTTTCGGCGAATCAAAAATAGGATTTTAATCGATTAATCCGAAATGAAATTATGTTTCCGTATTGACGTTGTTTGAAGGGATAAGTATATCGACAAGCTTTTCGCTAGCTTTACGTAGAGGAAGTACTGGCCTCATCGCAACGTTAATAAATTATATTTATTGTTAAACTGACAATACGTACAATACAACAGTGGCGGCGCGTCCATAGAACACGATTTCCGTCGGCTTACTTAAGTTTCAGGCACCTGAGCCGTTTTCCTACAGCTCATGAAGAAATTTTAAGCTAAATTCAGCACCGGCTTGCCTAAGAAACATGTTGACCCACCGCCACTGTAATACAATCTCGTTTCCCCTTACAGTTTACTGATGAATAAGTATTGACTATCAGTGCTGTTCATCGCGTCGACTTACTAACGATGATTCATTGGTCAGCACAACTGTAATATTAATTAGTTTAAACTAGGTATTATGTTGTACATTAAGATATTCAAGATAAATTATTTTACATTCCGATATAAGCACATACAATGATATTTCTAAGTACCTGTATTTACTTGTACAGATATATCGGAGCGGCCAAGGTACTAAAAAATATCTGAACATGTACTTTATCGCTTCGAGAATAGAGGCGTTGTTCAGATATTTGTGACCACCTTGGCCGCTTCCATATATCTGATGGCGAATGTACCTAAGTACATAATCTTGTTCTACGACCATTTATTTGAATAATAGTTCATTCCTGTTATTCACATAACATTTTCTTACTTCAAGCCGCTAAACATAAACTAGATAGTTTACCGAGCCATCTGGACCCTGCCCCGCACGCAGCCGGTTAAGATACTTGTTTAATTTTAGTATTTCTCGGAACAGAATAATGGCACTTCGATTATAACCAGTCGAGTGTTTAAAAACATCTTTGAAAACGAGACATTGCATTTGCACTTAGCGAGGATGCAAAGTGGGAAAAAGGTAAAAATAAATAAGTAGATGATACTTAAAGCAGTTAGCAGGCCCCAGGGAGCGCCTGCGCCGGCCTGACGGACAACGCCGTAGATCTAAGCGCGTCTAGAACTACCAGGACTCTTGACGATTGTAATTTATTTCTGATAATTTAACTGACAACTGCATGCTTACATACACGTGACACGTGGTTACGTGACAATTAACCGTGTAACCTTTAACGACCTCACCTCACCCTAATGTGAACCCCATCTAGACTAGACTATGAATCAAACAAGTTTTTGACGATAGATGCGGGCGGGCACACACGTGTTTACAACTGTGCCAAATTTCACGCAAGTAGTTACCTACCTAATTAGTACCTAGTTTGAGTTGGCAGGACTACAGTAGCAGATAAATACGGCCGTGACATACAAACCTATAGAACTACTCACATACAATCATCTCTCATTTGCGTTTTTTTCACATTTCACTACTACTGTACGTTAAATATGTGCGACGCGGGCGATTTTTTGTTCATGATTATTTTTAAACTAAAGAAAGCCAAGTAGGTAACACGCGTATGCCAAAATTACTCGTGTAATAAGAGATGGGTTAAAACGAGTGACAGATTACCTAGTGCGCAGTGACCGATTATGATGTCTGCAGAGAGAGCGGATGGGCCAATCAGCATGGTGTGACTCACACACGCGCGTTCACATGTCAGTGGGTATTGTAGGTGGCTTGATATCTGCACACTGGGTTGAATTTTTTATGCATCAAATATTTATCTAGTTAGGTTTTATTAACTTTTTTAGGTCAGATGGCAGTCGCTTTCGTAAAAACTAGCGTCTACGCCAATTCACGGGATTAGGTTAACAAGCGGACCCCAAGCCGGGATAAACGCTAGGAAGAAGAAGAGGAGGTTTTATTTCGCCTTTCTGTACGGATGTGGATTGTGGAAGTAGTAGGAAGAGTCCGCTTGAAATACGTTTAGTATGACAGATTGAGGAAAGAGATGCAATAGCGCAACACGACGACAAAATCAAAAATATGTTTCAATCTTTGCAACTTATTACAATGGAGTACGGAGCCAAAGTGTAAACATAATTTTTTACGTCGACTGTACAAACTGAATTGCCCGAATAAACATAAGTAGAATGCAAGTTCATAGTTCTTGACAATTATTATTTTATTAGATTTTAGAACACTCTGACTCGTACCGATGTAACCTAATTATTATTTGGTGTATATACGCAGAATTGAACTTCAAACACCTACCGGCTCAATAGATCTGGACGCCTTGTAGGTTATGTTAATTTACTTCTATTAGCAGCCCCTGTGACAGATGACATTGATGGTGGAACGAAGACATTCTTTTTTTTTAAACCAGCTTAGGCTAAAAAGCGGCCTACCCCGATGCCTCCGATATCAAAACAACATTTGGTATATAACCTACCTGCTTAGTGATTAAAATTGAAGAAAAATGTTTTTTTCTTGAATAAGATTGCACCTTGCAGCAGTACCTTTATATTTGTGTTTATAATACTTATTGCCCTTTAAACTTTCACCTAGTTAATTCAGAACGTGGTCGATTTTTAGGAGAAATTAAATAAATCTGCATAGCGCTAAGTGAAAACGGTTAATTGATTTTCACGTTTCACGGAGACACAAAAAGCTTTTATAAATACTGAACACTGCTGTTAATTAAACGAAACCAAATTATCAATTAAGAATTCACGCAGCCGGGACCAATCTCCTGAATTTAATTATTTTATAAAACTGGTAACTGAGTTATATTACTGTCACATTGTAAGTTTTTACAGTGATGAGGCCTATTGCTTTCGAAAACTTGGATTATCCACTTTATCCAGTGTCACGTGCAATCGGAAAACTAATTTTCCCGGGCTCACGACTGGCTCGTACTCGGCTAGCCTTTGTAATAACATCCCTGTAAATCAAACGGAACCCACTTCTCTGGGTGTTACGCAAAATGTTCTTGAAATCGCTTTCTACGTCGCGTCAAGTCCACGCTGCTGAGCTGTGATAAGCCTTCTTACGTAATCGGCTGCAATGGATGTATATAGGCACTTGCCTGCCAACTACGTCATTGCAAATTTATGGCTCGGTGCATAGTCTCGAAAGGCCAATCGCTGCAAAAATATTTCCCGTCTTGCAGAATTGCGTATTTTCGTCCAGTAATTCTAAAGGACGTACCTACGTTTTCTGTATTCGTCAGGGAATCCGTTGAAAACATTTACTGCCTTGTTTTTTAAAGACGATCATCATTGACTACAAAAAATAGTAGGTACTATAGCGAATCGTTATTTAACAGCAGAAAACGACCGTTGATCAGGGCCGTGTCTAAATGGCCCGCAGTTTGTCAGCATCATCGCGACGCCAACCTCCAAATTGCGAGTAATTAGGTTTAATACCAGTAGGTACCAGTTGCTGTTTTTGTCTTTTCGCATCATAACTTACCCAATTCTCCGGCTTATCTATTTACTAACCCAACCTTTAAACCAAATTACTTAGTTTATGACTAAGGTTTAACGAACATTCGCAAATCTCCATTTGTCATATAAGGAAGCTTGTCATGGTTTAGGTTTGAAGGTTAGTTATCGCTTTTCAACATCCATAACAATTGCCTCCGAGTTTCTCCTTAGTCATCTTCGAAGTTCAAGTCGAAGTCGTAAATGTATATTCCTCATTGTTTTGTTAGTCATATAAACAGCCTACCCGGTTGGCATTGTGCCATTGCGTCTCCGCCATACGTGGCCCACAATAAACGTTAACTAAGCGCGTAGATACTTGCTCGACGCATATTTCAATACAATTAACAAGCAGTAGAACTATACCAGCGATTTTTTGCCGGCCGCGTGTGAAGAAGCGATTTCACTGGGAAACGCGGTAGTGGTACCTTTCGCTCGATTCGTCGGCGGATAGAGAACAGTAACAACAGCTGTGCCACTTCCCACTGACCTTTGTTACAATCCCACTCCAAGAAAGCAGTGGTAATCTATCACGTGATGCAGGGTTAGGAAAATCAATAACATCCATTGGTAGATTCTTTACACGAGTATTGATTCTTTTAAATCGACTCGTACGTCGTAATTAGCCTATGAATTAGTTTGATAGTGATCCTGCCTGAGACACTACAGGAAAGTCATAAAAAAAATTATGTCCCCTCTTTCCTATTAGTAGATACTTTTTGTAACTTAAAAATTGGAACAATCCTTGATTTATAAACTTGTATAGATGTCATATATTCATTAAAAAATAATTTGATTTGTTCTTTCAATCCTTGATTTTACCGAATGTGAGGATGTTTAACATAACTACATTAACCACATATTGTTATGTAGGATGAGATTAATGAGGCAGATGAGGTGATGCGAACAAGTGTATATATGTTCTCGCCTTAAGCCTGATCATGTATAGTTGTATACACACTACCTTCACTTCATTGACGCTTGTAGTGCCCCTTGTATACAAAAAGAAACCGCAAATCGATGTACAGTTTAGCCGTTTGGCACACGCATACTAGAGGTCAAAACAAAATTTTTCATCCGCAGTTCTTAAAAAAAATTCCCTTAGGAGGGGCTGATTCATAATTTTTTTTGTATGGGGAAAAAAAAATTTTTTTTCAAAAACCTATCGTGTGTGGTATCATATGAAAGGGCTAATAGAGGCGGTTCTAATAATATACCACATCATTATATTTCAGCCATTTTTTTTTAATTAAAACAAAAATAATTTTCAAAACATACCAAGTTTGGGCTCCCCCAGATACGATATGGCTGGTTTTTTTTTGGTACTTTATATCAAAAATGATAATAGATATCCTCATATCTAACCTCAAGAAAGCAATTTTGAAAATAATTTCATTAAGTATTTATTTTTTATTTTTCAATATTACAAAATAACGCAGTACAAAATGTACTGAAGTAGAGTTCTACTATAGTCCTACTCCAGTACATTTTGTACTGCGTTACTTGATAATATTGAAAAATTTAAAAAAAATACTAAATGAAATTATTTTCAAAATTGCTTTCTTGGGGTTAGATATGAGGATATCTATTATCATTTTTGATATAAAGTACCAAAAAAAAACCAGCCATATCGTATCTGGGGGAGCCCAAACTTGGTATGTTTTGAAAATTATTTTTGTTTTAATTAAAAAAAAATGGCTGAAATATAATGATGTGGTATATTATTAGAACCGCCTCTATTAGCCCTTTCATATGATACCACACACGATAGGTTTTTGAAAAAAATTTTTTTTTTTCCCATACAAAAAAAATGATGAATCAGCACCCCCCTCCTAAGGGAATTTTTTTTAAGAACTGCGGATGAAAATTTTTGTTTTGACCTCTAGTATGCGTGTGCCAAATGGCTAAACTGTACATCGATTTGCGGTATTACTGTAAAATTAGACTCGTACACCGTGCACTATTGTTATTCTTGTTAAATACGTATCTAGGTAGATAGATATTACGTAAGTGAATGTTTTATTTTATTAATTCTAGATTGATTCATTCATGGTTGGCTGATCACTTAGTATCGCGTTTATTTGACGCTTTCGATTTATTTTAACTACAATTGTAGGAAGGTTGAACATGTCGACATTGAACTTTGCGGCGAGTAAAGATCTGCGTTCAGAAATTGGCACAACACCAAGTGCCCTGTAACCGACCGTAAAACCGGCAGACAGACGCTTATCCGATTCGACATTATGATTTTGATTTTAACTTCTTAAGCTTTGAGAATGTATCATTTAGGATTTCCATCGTTAAGAAGTTCCTCATTTTACTATGGAGATAACTTATTTCATAAATCTCCAAATCAACCCGTCTGCAAAAATCGAGTGATGTAACTATGTAAATATGAGTTTCAATTATTGAATTTCCCTGTATCGATGTGATGTGTAGATATTTCGCGAAAATACTTCTTTGGCATAACATTAGTGATAATATACAAATACAACCCATTGTGTATATGTATACAAATACATTAACATACATACATTTAGTCACACGTCACGTTAATGTACCTATTAGGTTTACTATTCTTCCCTCGTTAGTAGTAAATATAGTAATGAACCCAGTTTTGATACTTACTTGTTTCCATGAGAACGCCGTGAGGATGATGCTCCCGAAGGTGATGACGAGATGACTCTCGACTGCTGATTTAGATTTGGCAGGTCGTACCACTCGTAGGTAGGTTCTACCTATTCTTCAAACCTACAGATCTCCCAACCTACTATACTTCGATCGGATCTTTGCGCAGGATTATACAAGTCAACTTCAATTTATTATCGCCAGGAAACTATTACAGGAATTTGAATATTAATTACTTAAGCATAGAATACATTAATTTAAATTTCCTGGAAAATACTCTTTCTTTTTGCAAGACAATGCCTCACCACCCTAGCTCACCCTCCACGTGCGACCATTCGCTATATGTTTTATGAATGAGCTCAGCAATTTTTACTTCCCGCGTTACTTTGCAATCAAAACAGAAGCGTGATTATAAAAATACTGTTTTAGAATATCGATGAGTTTGCCTCAGCCATCGCAATTTACCTATCTAAACTTTTGGTTATTAAAATAATATTTTAGTTAAAAGTTAAAGTGGTTTACGTTGTTTCATAGACTACATTTTCGCAGAATATTGGTTCATAGAAAATGTTTCTCATATTTTCATTTCATAGATTGATCATTTTTCAGATCTCTTACATTGTAGAATCTGGTTTTTTATATTTTTTATTGTTCAGATAATTACTTTTTCGAATTTCAGTTCATAACGTTTTAAATCAAATATTATTAATCCGTATAGTATTTAGTTTGTATAACACTTGTTTCAAAGCCTGCATGTTCATAGTATGTTGTTTCTCATTTTATCAAACTTAATATTTTCGTTTCATAGAAGACTCAGTAACTCAATACTTATTGTAATATACATTAAATCCTATATGTTTTTGTTCAAAGATAATTGAACTAGCACCTATCATATAATTTTCATGCAGATCATTTTAGAGCCTAATGATAAATAGCCATAATAACCCTATTCTTCCTTTTTCTGGGAGCAGTTTCGTTTTTAAAAAATAACCCTAACCTACCTATCTCTGGGAGAAGTTTCGTTTTTAGGGTCATCAAAAAAAAATAACCCTAATCTACCTATCTCTGGAAGAAGTTTCGTTTTTAGGGTCATCAAAAAAATAACCCTAACCTACCTATCTCTGGGAGAAGTTTCGTTTTTAGGGTCATAAAAAAAAATAACCCTAACCTACCTATCTCTGGGACAAGTATCGTTTTTAGGGTCATCAAAAAAAATAACCCTAACCTACCTATCTCTGGGAGAAGTTTCGTTTTTAGGGTCATCAAAAAAAATAACCCTAACCTACCTATCCCTGGGAGCAGTTTCGTTTTTAGGGTCATCAAAAAAAAAAACCCCTAACCTACCTATCTCTGGGAGAAGTTTCGTTTTTAGGGTCATCAAAAAAAATAACCCTAACCTACCTATCTCTGGGAGAAGTATCGTTTTTAGGGTCATCAAAAAAAATAACCCTAACCTACCTATCTCTGGGAGAAGTTTCGTTTTTAGGGTCATCAAAAAAAATAACCCTAACCTACCTATCCCTGGGAGCAGTTTCGTTTTTAGGGTCATCAAAAAAAAATAACCCTAACCTACCTATCTCTGGGAGAAGTATCGTTTTTAGGGTTATCAAAAAAAATAACCCTAACCTACCTATCTCTGGGAGAAGTTTCGTTTTTAGAGTCATCAAAAAAAATAACCCTAACCTACCTATCCCTAGGAGCAGTTTCGTTTTTAGGGTCATCAAAAAAAAATAACCCTAACCTACCTATCTCTGGGAGAAGTTTCGTTTTTAGGGTCATCAAAAAAAATAACCCTAACCTACCTATCCCTGGGAGCAGTTACGTTTTTAGGGTCATCAAAAAGAGTATGCGAAAAGTGTTATGTGAATCGAAAATATGACAGTAGTTTGTATTCCACCAGATACGACCCCTACAATAATAATATCGGAAAAGAAAAGAGTGGAACTAAATATTATATAAAACAACAACTATGAAACAACAATCTATGAAATATGTGTCTACGAAACAAAAATACATGAAATATGATTCTAGTGTTTGATCACTCTGTAAATTAAAAAAGTTCGATAGCAATATACATGAAAATGAAAGTCTGTGAAATATGTTTTTACCAATTGACTAGTCTATGAAACAATAATATTGGAAGAGAAAGTACATGAACCAAATAATCTATGAAATAATTTCTGGGAAACGAAATTCTATGAAATTTCTGTCTATGAAAGAGGGTGACACCAGTTAAAGTACCTACACATTTCCATTAGAGGCACTTGAATGGAAGAGACATCAGAGCCTTCGAGTGTATAGCAGGAATTCTGCACTAATCTGAAGAGAATTTAGATGGTCGGCATGTAATCAAAATACCTATTAATCCTATTATATTATAAGTTAGACTTTTGCTGATCAACTGATTTCTCTGCTAATTTTTTTTTGCAGACTAACCATGACTAATAACAGTTTAACGGAAACAAACCTATAAGTATGTATTTTATCTTTACGAGACTGAGTTAATAACTTTTTGTGCTTGCTCGTAGGTACCTAACAACTTACCGCTCTGAAGGCTGATACAGGTTAATTTCACTTTTTGTGAAGATTTTCATTGGGTGCTAGCAGGTAGCGGCCCAGTCCCACTATTCATAAACCATTTTGAACCTCGTGTTTGCACTAGCATAGCTTGATCCCCAGATTAGTTGCAACTTTGTGTAATCCAAGTTTGAAGTTAAAGAAGTTCACCAACGACTAATTATCGGTCTCATGGGTGACAACACAGAGCAGTGGTATAATAATAACATAACATAACATACCAACCTATTAAACCAGTACTGCTTGACGACGCAAACGCTTCGCATGTTAAAAACTATCAACCTTCCAACCTAATAGGCAACAATACAGCACGCAAAAACTCAAAGGCACGTATCTATAAACCGTCCACTTTCGAGATATACAATTCGATATGGTTTCACTTCTGATGAGTATTGTTGTAGATACTTGACGTTTAGATATAGGTATGAATGTTCAGACTTGGGTTGGGCTTCAACATAATTGAAGATAAAGTAAATGTAAAGTTTAAATCCACTAAACTAAGCAGGTAGGTATGCTCAAGTAATTCGGGCTTCCTGGTATCGCTCTTAATCGTAGAAACATTAGGCTCGGTTAAAGTTCTAAGTTAACTACGTTACTGAATGATTACGATTAGGTACCTATAAATATTTCGCTCGATAGAAACACAAATCAATTCCATAAATCGTTCTCGGCATATCTCGTTTTGTATCTTTTAATAGAAATTACCTCCTCATAGTCTTCATACAGTAAGTAGGTACATAGGTAATACCGACTCGATAACCTGTAATAAATATTTACGAAATAATTAACATGCATAATAAGCAATCGTCATAAAAGTAGGCCCATTTATAAGCCAATAATTTAGTTAAGCGACCACCAATGAGTTATAAAAGGGCGTGGTCAAAGCTCGTCGACCTTCCTGAGCGGAAGTCGTTGTCAATGCATGTGCCCTACGGTTGCCATAAACAACCCAATCCTGTACGTACCTACCCATCGTATGCATACCTAATTGACACTCGGATCGTGTGGTAAGACTATGCCTAGTCTATTATCAACAAAGCAAGACAATGACAGGCAAAACGGCACCTACTATGTCCATTATACTTGTGTTTCATAGAAATAACTTGCCTATACATGCTAGGCCTGAATTATGGTGTCACCCTCTTTCATAGACAGAAATTTCATAGAATTTCGTTTCCCAGAAATTATTTCATAGATTATTTGGTTCATGTACTTTCTCTTCCAATATTATTGTTTCATAGACTAGTCAATTGGTAAAAACATATTTCACAGACTTTCATTTTCATGTATATTGCTATCGAACTTTTTTAATTTACAGAGTGATCAAACACTAGAATCATATTTCATGTATTTTTGTTTCGTAGACACATATTTCATAGATTGTTGTTTCATAGTTGTTGTTTTATATAATATTTAGTTCCACTCTTTTCTTTTCCGATATTATTATTGTAGGGGTCGTATCTGGTGGAATACAAACTACTGTCATATTTTCGATTCACATAACACTTTTCGCATACTCTTTTTGATGACCCTAAAAACGAAACTGCTCCTAGGGATAGGTAGGTTAGGGTTATTTTTTTTGATGACTCTAAAAACGAAACTTCTCCCAGAGATAGGTAGGTTAGGGTTATTTTTTTTTGATAACCCTAAAAACGATACTTCTCCCAGAGATAGGTAGGTTAGGGTTATTTTTTTTTGATGACCCTAAAAACGAAACTGCTCCCAGGGATAGGTAGGTTAGGGTTATTTTTTTTGATGACCCTAAAAACGAAACTTCTCCCAGAGATAGGTAGGTTAGGGTTATTTTTTTTGATGACCCTAAAAACGATACTTGTCCCAGAGATAGGTAGGTTAGGGTTATTTTTTTTTATGACCCTAAAAACGAAACTTCTCCCAGAGATAGGTAGGTTAGGGTTATTTTTTTGATGACCCTAAAAACGAAACTTCTTCCAGAGATAGGTAGATTAGGGTTATTTTTTTTTGATGACCCTAAAAACGAAACTTCTCCCAGAGATAGGTAGGTTAGGGTTATTTTTTAAAAACGAAACTGCTCCCAGAAAAAGGAAGAATAGGGTTATTATGGCTATTTATCATTAGGCTCTAAAATGATCTGCATGAAAATTATATGATAGGTGCTAGTTCAATTATCTTTGAACAAAAACATATAGGATTTAATGTATATTACAATAAGTATTGAGTTACTGAGTCTTCTATGAAACGAAAATATTAAGTTTGATAAAATGAGAAACAACATACTATGAACATGCAGGCTTTGAAACAAGTGTTATACAAACTAAATACTATACGGATTAATAATATTTGATTTAAAACGTTATGAACTGAAATTCGAAAAAGTAATTATCTGAACAATAAAAAATATAAAAAACCAGATTCTACAATGTAAGAGATCTGAAAAATGATCAATCTATGAAATGAAAATATGAGAAACATTTTCTATGAACCAATATTCTGCGAAAATGTAGTCTATGAAACAACGTACAACCCTGAATTATACATTAGTAACCTTGCAGTGTGTTACCAGATTTTTTAGATCTTATACCAAGGAATCAAGATTTTTTATCGTCTGTATAGTATATCATAATTTAGTCGCTAACCTCCGCCAGCCAACGCACTGCAGACCTTATCTTTACAAGATTACACAGTTATCAATATGGATTACGTAGGCCTATGACTTGTCTTGGCGACTCGTACGAGAGCAGGTAAACCTATGCTAGAAGGTTAAAATCTTAAAATGCGGCCGAACGATGACGTGGATAAATGTGTAACGCACATAGACACAGTTACTTGATTTAATATTAGAACCATTCCATTAAACCCGACTGCACAGCACCGGCAATGATTGTTTCCATGAGAATATTACTCATGAGAACAGAGAGGCGACCATTGACGTCGACGTAGATTGTAAACAACTGAACTATTGTTACTGAGGCCGATTGCATACGAGTATATGTATGTAACTATAGTAGGTACGAGCACATAGTTAGCTGGGAGCTTATTATTTAATGTTCACGTAGGGACATAAAAAGAAACTTTAAACAGTCCTTATACGGTTATGGGTCAAAGGGAGTTGAAGTGTAATTGTCCGGCAGCCCCCTAGCTCAACTGATCATTCTAGATTGGATAAAGTCGTAAGTACTCGTAAGAGCTAAAAACGTTTATCGTGTATTATATTTGATTAATTCTAATTAGGTATCTCGAGAGATAATTCAGAGCGGCCACAACGCGCGTGTTTAGAGAGCGTATTTATAGTCGCCCCACACGCAGTAGCAGCGTTGCTGTTCCAACCTCTTTTTGAGATCATCGTGTCAGCTGAACCAACAAAGAATCATCTTTAAATTCGTAACAACTGTGTGTTATCTGAGATCATAATTATACTGGTTGGCTAGTGATGATGCGATCGGTGTCGAAAATAACGGGGTAGAGGTGCGCGGGAGACGCCCGTCCATGGTCTATTCCCGGCGGGACCTTGCACACTCACCAAAACCCCACCAATTACAAACATTAGTTACATGTATAACGCTAGAACAGACAAAACTTTATTACATTCCCTCCCATTTGAATTCGGAACAAACTCTTCACAGAAAAGAGATGAATGAATGACATATAACAAAAGTTAATCTCATTTTTCTTCAAGGCGATATAAAAGCACGTCGATTGTAAGTAGATTTCGGGCCAAAATTCTAACGAATGAACGTTATGTTATTGTTTCATTTTCGACGATTGGCATTGTCACTTGGTACTTACTGAATTTGCCTATCTACAAATAATTACTGAATTTGCCTATCTACAAATAAGTACCTACTTACTGGGTTACATTATAATATACAGGGCGGAAAAATAAGGTGGGCCCTGGAGAGAAACTACCTTAAAACGTTAAGATAGAATAAAATAATGTTTCTTTTCAGTGTATTGAGCTATCTCAACGTTTTCAGGTAGTTTCCCTCCAAGGCCCGACTTATTTTTCCACTCTGTATATAATGTAATTCATATTTACTAGTCCTAAAACATAGTCCCGAAAACATCGCCACATCGGCTTGATAACACCTCGTCATAATACTACTTTCAAAATGCATGGCTACAAGTAATATGGACTACTTATACCATTTGTTAGTACGGTATTAGTCACAGCCATTTCAGATTCCATCCAAACAGACATTAATCACGCATCGTTATCATTATTATTGCGCCAAAGAGGCCTTCAATAAATGGCTTTACTTCGTAATGTTAAATATTACATTCTATCAATTTACAAATTTTTTAAAGTGGATACAAAATACTGGTCATATCAAGCCCGTCACAGACGGAGCTTTACAATGAAGAGATTTTCAATTCAATGAGAGCTCATTACGTTATGATCCTTTAAATCAGTCCGGCTGGAGGACATGCTAAAGAAATAAACATGCACTCAACAACCTTCGTCATTCGTGTAAAAACTTAAGCGACGTGTGTCTAAAGTGGGTACATACATGTTTGATTCTGACCTATTATCATACCACGGCCTCCTAAAACATTCAATTGGCCATTGAAAGGGCCGGACGGTCGCATACGAATGCGGGGGCACAATGTGGCTTGATTACATCTGAATGAATAAACAAGTTGCGGGCTCAAGTGCACTCTATTATTATGCTTATAAAGTCTGCCCGTGGCTTCGGTTAGTTCGATTGCCCTCTAAAACCACTATACAACCGAAACACATATATAAGTCATAAACTGAATTTTAAGAAAAATCTAATGACTTTGTTTATGCATTTGAACCTGAGTGTATATGGTCATGCCCATTAGGCCTTGCGAGATCGTAATAATGATTTTGGATATACAATATATACATACGTGAATATATATTATACAAACGTATGATATGACTCTTTAGCATGTCTTGCAGGCTACACAAAGAGACGTTGTAAGATTTGTGACACCTCAGCAATGGGAGTGACGGGTTATGTAAGGAGCCGGTTTTTTGAGTTCACATTTTTATTAGATGCGTCATTCATTATGCATTTGAACAAGATGGCTCGATCAAAGCAATCTGTTTTGGATGGCGCCTTATTTTGAAAAAAATATGATAACGTTTACTGACACCCATTTTTACAAATGCTGATTATAATATGTATACAGTAACTATTTTAACAGAATGATTCATAACATAAAAGCAAGTCATTGAAATCTCATGTTCAGGTGAAGCGTCACTAGACGAGGGGAGCTATTCCCTTTGTGTAACTAATCAATAACTGGGACCGGGACGCCAGCCCTGCATTCCGGCATTTTAGGATGCTTCCCCAAAATTCCCGATTTAACATATGATTCTTACATACGTATATTAAACTAAATAGCCCCAAACAAAGGAATTTAACCAAAGCTAAGCTCTTTCTTCCCAGTTTTGGTCATTATTCAAACTGCCACTTTCTCTAATTGAGGTAGATGCTTACAATACCTATCCAATGACAAAGAACAACAAAGACAATTGAAAATGACCCAAAAAGTACTAGAAAATATTCAAATTAGCAATATACCTGCCTGCCTGTTAGTGTAGAAAACAAAATATATTACAAAATTCCTGAGATTATCGAATAGGACAAAATGTGGGGAAATATTTTTTGTTACATAATGCAGTATATGCACATAACAATAATTTGCGTCTTTCAAATTGCACCCAGGATATAAAATATATAAACAAATTAAATACCTAGTTTAAAACCAACTTCATGTATTGACCTTCAACAAATGCCGTCGAATGGGTTAATTCTTGTTAGACAAATTCCGGAATGTTAATAGCCAAGCCGTTACTTAGTAGGGCAACCTTTACATTCTCGGCCCAATGCTTCAGGAAGTAAACATCTGGTACCTATTACAACACTCGCCGTCAACGTCCGGGCGAATTAGCTCTATCTGGGCCGGTAACGGCACCTAAAGTCTACCTACTACCTACCTAGTAGCGCACGAATATAATCTATAAACATGGTCAACGAGCGGTAACAAACTGGGTATATTCCGGGATATATCGCAACTGTTCAAAAACAGTGAAAACTGATTATTCGTTCCAATAAATGTAAGTATTTTATTTACAGAAGACGAGAAAATCGAGACACGGCTGCTGCTTATAAAACTACATTTACCTGCTTGTTTTGACTGAAATCTCAACCAACGAACTGTTCATTGATATCGGATATAAGCAATGTGACGCAAATCGCTAGAAACTTCCGTAATTCAATGATTATGTGAATCATACACGCAAACCAAAGAAAGATATAACGTCAACAATATTTTTATATTGTGAAGCATTGGAATGATTAGATAACATGACCGTGTTTCAAGTCAGGATGTGTAAAAATCACGTATGTGTCCGAGATTGCAATTCAAGTACTAAGGAGTGTTGTAAAAACTGAGGATGATTGCGCAGACCGAACTTCATGGTCCAACAGATGCCACCATTTATCGGCACGCGCCTGCACCATCGTCGGCAGGGTTGACTGGCGACTCCTAAGCCTTATTGCGTCGACGTAAGGACTATCGATGGTCAGCTCAATGTATAGCTGCTAGTACTCCGCGATTGCTACAAGTCCCGTTACCTTCGCAACACTATTCGGCCCAGTGATCAATGTGATCATCAAACAATCTAGAATCAATTTAACGAGTCGAAACAAGCTAGAAATCGTTCAATGGGCCCTTAATATTTATATAGCCACGTATGCTAAATTATGGACCGCAACAACGCTATGCCAGTTGTGCACGACACGCGATTTGAAATCGGCGATAGTGCACAGTTGAGCGCCCACGTGCTATGTGACAATCGCAACAAAAACTGCGATTCTTACTTTGATTCGGTCTCAAGTCATAAAGCAAGCATTTTTAGTTTTTTCCTCGCAAGTGTGATGAAAAACATTGTGTGTAACTCGGGGCGTAAGAATATTACAAACTCGAGTCTTTAAATCGCTCCGGCAAGCCGTCGCGATTTAACTAGACTCTCGTTAGTAATATTCTTCTTACCCCCCATGTTGCACAATGTACTATTTCATCACACCTGCTCGTAAATGGTGTTATTTCATGCGGGTGTACTGAAGGACAAAGGCCTACTTTGATCCCGCGGGAGTTAGGAATTCTTATAACTCCACAGTGTGGAGTTATAGGTTTAGTTTTAAAAATGTTGACCCACTCGTACATTACTTCAGACTCAGGACATTTATATTCAGCCAGGGTTTTTTGTTATGTCACCCAAACTTGACTACAAGCAAATTTTAAAGTATATAAAACTATTACGGTATATTTCTTCATTATTTTTAATATTTAAAAGTATTTATCATTAATTTTGGTAAATATTGTTATAATAATTTTGCAAAATCTAGTTCGAAAACTATGTCGTAATAAAAAACGCACGGAATGTTTGTACCGCGTTGCTAAGCAACGGCGCAAGCAAAATGGCGATCGAATACCTATTTGAAACGTCACCGTATTTAAGAATTATTTCGCTTAAATTTTAGTTTTTTCCTCGCAAGTGTGATGAAAAACATTGTGTGTAACTCGGGGCGTAAGAATATTACAAACTCGAGTCTTTAAATCGCTCCGGCAAGCCGTCGCGATTTAACTAGACTCTCGTTAGTAATATTCTTCTTACCCCCCATGTTGCACAATGTACTATAATAGCGTTAGGGCCATTTCTCGGATGGTATTAATTAGAATAATATTAGTAGTCTAAATTATAAAATAAACTATCAAATCAAAGTTTCCCCAAATAATATTGTTTTAGTACCATTTGAGGAATAGACCCCTGGTCTGAACTCGAGCTTTGTGGAATGTGTTTCCAAAATTATTCCCTATGTTTGTTGCTTACTCTGTAAAGGGAATATCTTTAGTCTCATGTTTGTTACTGCCAAATACCAAAATACAAAATGATACTTTAACACATATCTCACTGAATTTTGTTACTAAGACATAATTTAACCCAAAAGCATAAACACATTTTGTGCGGCACGATGGCAACTGATAAGGGATAAATAAGACCATGACTCCTTGTTGTTACTTGTTTATGCAGCAACAGGAAAACAAATTGCTTATTTATTTTATTACTTCAATCATGAAAATAGTAATTTTTTCTTCTGGCAAATATAAGGATTGAATTGAATCCATTCTGTTTAATTTTTGTATTATGATCCTGGTAAAACTAATTTGGTCAGAAATATCAAAAAACTTTTTAAAGATGAGTTAAAGTTGACTCAATTTCATTTACTAGATTGAATATAGTTAGGTATACACATACATGGTATATAGTGTATAAGTTTGGTTGCCACAAATTGTACAGTCAGCAACGAAAGTTGCAGAATGAAATAAGATTACAAAAGCAAAGTAACCAAACCCAATTTTCTAATTGAGTAGACTAATCTGACAGCTACTGCCATACATTGATGTCAGATTAGTCAATTCAATAAAAAAATAGGGTTTAGACATAATATTACAAGTGTCAAGTGTTTGACACACTGTTCAGTAACTTATGTAATATTCAGGTGTCTAGTTACTTTTGTAATCTTATTTAATTCGGCAACTTTGGTTGCTGACTTTACCTAGCAAAATAAAGAAATATGATATGACAAAACATACATACAATTCTCTGTGTTGTGCAAGTATTATAAAAAGAAAGTTAGCTATTTGTTTTGATTTGACATGACATAATGCAAAAACAGCTTATGCAGGGGGCTGTTGTTTTAAGCCCATCACAGACAGAGCTATAATATACCAAAATATATATTATAGCTCTCAATCTTACGATACATTTTGTCTACTAGTTGACAGAGTCTACACATACAGCTATAATAAGTATTATATTATAGCTTTGTGTGTGGACTATGTCAATTACTGGGCAAAATATAATGTAATATATCACAAGATACTGAGCTATAATATATATTATAGCTCCGTCTGTGATGGGCTTTACTAGCATAGTTTATTACAGTACAAGTGTTTATAAAACAACTGACAAGCTTTTCAAGCTAATTCATAGAAAGCATCTTTGTTTTCAATTTTGAATAAAATTAATCAATAAACCATGACAACACAAAGAATCTACTGTAATAAATGCTGACCAAGCTAATTTTGCAGATCCATGCATAAACTTTATCTACATAAAGGTAGAAAAATTAGGTTACCTTGGTTCCGAGGAATAAAACTTTTTGTGTTATCTCCCACTTAAAACTTTTATTTATAGATACTTTGTTATATGTATTATCACAAATCCTGGTAGACTTTTAAAACACAATCACGCAACTGACAAATCTTACTGTATTTTCTTGATTACTGATTTCTCATTTAAACATAATTTACACAATAAAACACTATCTGTGACTCAACTTAGGTGTAATCGGTTCTCATCACACTCCACTCTACACAATCATAATAGTTTATTGCATATTTGGATGGCTTTTTAATTCTCTAAACTGTCCATGTCCTTCGACATCATTAATCTCATGAAATTATATACAAACTTGGCTAATTTACTTTAATTAAATGTAATCATCCAACTGGCACAGCTCCTGCACGAGTCTCTGACATTTGATAAAAGAAACTTAACTTTTTAAACATGATGATTTAAAGAAGTGTGATCCAATAAGGATACTTTCTTCATCAAATGTGATAATGGTTATTGCGGGAGTATCTACAAGTACTAAAGTATGAAAATATAAGATAAAGCACCTCGATTGGACAATGGTATGTATCAAAGATATTAACAACGTGATATGACGCACATCGCGGCCGACTCGGTGCCGGCGGGCCGGCTCGGCGCACGGCGCTCCGGCGCGGGCCGCGGGCGCCCCGGCTCCGGCTGCGGGCGCTCCGGCGGCTGCCCGGACGCCGCCGCGGGCGGGCGCCACACGCTCTCCCGCCTTGCCGAGCCCTTGCAGTCTTACGAGAAATAAATGCCACATTACACTCTAGATATTAAAGCACTGTACAACAACAATAAGTTTTCTTTTCTTTTTCGGGGCTAACGTTCATTTCGCGCACGATTTCTGCGAACATTTCGTTGACGTTGGTGCGGCTCTTGGCGGATGCCTCGACGAAGGGGCAGGCCCACGACTGCGCCAGCGCCGCGCCCTCGGGCTGCGCCACCTCGCGCTGGTGCTCCAAGTCCGCCTTGTTGCCCACCAGCAGGATGGGCACGCGCTCTGAGCCTTTAACGCGCGTTATCAATTCCTTCATGGGCTTGATGTCTTGAAATGTCTGATGGTTCGTTAATGAATATACTACCACGAATCCTTGGCCGTTCTTAATGTAGAGATCCCGCATAGATGCGAACTGTTCCGTGCCGGCAGTATCCAATATTTCTAAAACACATGGCGAATTGTCCACTTCTATTTCTTTCCTATAGAAGTCTTCTATCGTGGGGTCATATTTTTCCATAAAGCATCCGGACACGAACTGCACAGTCAAAGCACTCTTACCGACCCCACCCGAGCCCAAAACCACAACTTTGAATTCGCGCATGATGGTGTTGTCTAAATCACACTTGCCAGACTTTAATACAACGTTTCAGAAACGTATTCACTGTGCTATAAAAATGTCATTGCTATGTTGGTTTATGACTCACTCGGATGCGATCACTGAGAAACGTTCACTTGCAGCAACTTTATTAATTGATAAACAGCAGCGCCATTTTAGTTCACGGTGTAGAAAAACAAGTCCAATTGCATCGCGGTATCAAAATCACTTCAGATGACGCGAAAGCAGCTCAACATTTATCTAACTAACTTGCTCTCTGCTATAGCTGACTGATCGCGGCAGCAGGTTGGTCAAAGCACTGTGTTGTCTTGTTTGATTGGTGAATGGATTGCACTAACCGGAAGTCAGTGTTACCAGTCACATTTCTATTTTACCCATTTTGTATATCGTGTCCGGAGCAGTTGGTCACATCCTACAGGCAAAAAAAACAGGACTAACGTATCCTATAAAGAGAAGAAGAAGAAGATGTCAATATCATTTCAAATCACCTGCTATTTTTAATATATTGCGTCGAATCTTTACATCAAAATCGCCAGCGATTTTTGCGTCGAAATTGTCCCGAGTGTATACTCGGATGTAAATACCTGAGGCCAGAGGCCAGTTTTATAAAGCTACAAGTTACAATTTACAAGCGGAAGTCTTTTTCTAACACATAGGGTTAGAAAGAGAGTTCCGCTTGTAAATTGTAACTTGTAGCTTTATAAAACTGGCCCCAGGTTTTATAAAGCTACAAGTTACAATTTACAAGCGGAACTCTCTTTCTAACCCTATGTGTTAGAAAGAGACTTCCGCTTGTAAATTGTAACTTGTAGCTTTATAAAACAGGCCTCTGTAAGTTTATACAGCCCAACATCCTAAATTCCTAATGAGGATCCTAAATCACTGATTTAGGACAAGTAATTCAGTTTTTAGTTTAAAGCCTTTCATGTAAAGTAAAAAAATGAATTGATGAATTGAATGAATGATTATAAAAATTATATGAATGCAGTTTAGTTTCTATTTAAAAACAAAGAAATGATTCCTTTACGTGAAATAAGCTATTTAAAAAATTTAAGGTAGTTCTCTTCTAAGGCCCTTAGATATTTTCCACCCTATATATCCTCGTCTAGTATCCACAGCACAATGCACCCCTTTTTAAACTTACTGTGTGACTAGGTCGATTTGGGTAATAACTAATATCCTATAATATTTATTTATATCAATTCCATTATAATACAATATGAACATATTCGTACAAATACCATTTATTAACCCCTAATCAAATAACTCACACCGCGTCATCCCATGTGCAAAGGTGCCCAACACACTCGCCGCGTTTCCACACTGAACCTTTGGAACAATAATGACCCAGTGCAAGGATCAAGGCCTCATTAATGGAGTATTTTGTATTTAATAATAAACGTACATATATATATGAAAAACTACACACATATATACTAGTGTGATTTTGCTATATTTTTCATCAAAACAAAACGTTTGTTAAGATTTACCCTTTCTTAGACACAGTATACTTAACCAGCAACACTACCGGAAGTGCCTTTAATTATTTATCTTGGCAACTCCACAACGTTTCGTTCAGAAATTGAGATTTTATTCAAGAGAATATGAGAATGTATTTGTCCCACTAATTATAACTATTTTATTTTTATATAATACATAAATCGACTGTCCACAAGAAAGGATGTCCAGAAGATTCAATATTCTGGCTTAAAGGTATCAATATTTATTATAAATATGTTTTATTTGCTATGCTATTGTTCTGACTTTGTTGTCATTGTCAATGTCAGAACAATGTTCTGTTCTTGTTTGATGCTGATGGCCCTGGTAGCCAAAGCACTAATATAAAAAAAAAAAAAAAAAAAAAGTTCTGTCTGACCTGACGTTTGAGCGTTTGTTTGACGTTTGACAGCAGAACCTACGGGAGTACCCGGTTATCCAGGAAAGCTGTGCCAAAATTGACTAAAAATATTTATTCTTTATTCTAGTCAAGGCCATATCCCCGAATGTGTCTGCAAAGCGAAGCGGCACTCGAGTGAATTAGTAAAGACAGGCGTGGCCAATTGTGCTGGAGGTCACTATTTTTGGATCACAATAGTGAGTACTGTATTATGTTAATACAACAAACCATAAAAATGCTTTTAGGCGTTGCCGGAAAAGTTTAACTCATTTTCTATCTTCCCAATGTAATGGTTTTCTCTCTACTGTCTCTAGTCTTCTGTGATCAAGCATCTTATATGTAATAAATATATATGTTAAGAAAATCATTAATCATATTACTATTAGCATATAAAATACACACATGTATTTACTTTAATTCTATGGTATAATACTTATTTTAAGTACTTCGTAACTAACATAATTTGCATTTTATCTAGTTAGTTTACTAACAAACCTTGCTTTTCTTAACTTGTTTACTTTTCATATCGACTCTGAGAAGATTTTTCACCAATTTTGAAATTATTTAATATTATTAGGCACAAGATAAATTATCTTGACCTCTATTAACTACTTGTCATATGTACCCACTTCCGAGCTCACTTCTAGATATTCAATGAAACAAAATATAAAATGGGACATTCCATATGTGACTGACTCTACATTTGACCCAGATTTCGTTTTATTTTGCGCCATATTTTTAATATTAATAAGTTAATGGTTTTAGTTTTGGTATATTTTTAGAGTTAATTCCACATTTTTCCCTCTGCAGTACAAATATGATTATAAAAATGTATGATAAATTATTTATTTCACAAAATGCAAATGTGACTGACGCTACATGCAAAAGGAAGCTGTGTTCGAGAGTATTATTTAACTGCGAATATTCTCCTCTGTGCAGGCTTTATAACTTAGAATTGCATCTGGAGACAAGTTACACAAATCAAATTATTGGAAAATGGTAAAATTAGGAACCTTAGTGTTTACATATCAAATTTATTAGAAAAATAAATCGTGACTGACACTACAGAGCAAAACGTGACCGACACTACCGTCACTTTGGATTGGAATATAACTGTATTTTAAAATAAAATTTGGAAACTAATAATACAGAACACACGTTAAAAACTTTAAAACCATTTTAAAGATATAAAAATATACTAAAATGTTATTTTTGAGTGCAATAATACCAATCAAGAAGCCAATAATAAAATGGAAAATAAAAGAAATAGTAACACAATAATAAACATTAAAAATACAATTTAAGGAAAAATTGACAATTATTGCCGAACTAACGCATAATATTACATTAATCAGATATTCAATATTTTTCTGATACATGCAGTGTTTTGGGGAACTTGTAATAGATTCTATTGACTTTAAGAATCAGATTAGGATTCAAAATACCACTGACTTTTAACTTCTATCTCTGGTTTCTTTTCATTTCTGTTGCTGTTTTTGCTATATACAAGAAAAGAAAAATCAAAAAATAGCAAGCTTTTCATTATAATACCTACCATGACTGACCCTACCTGTTTCGTGACCGACTCTACATCGTGACTGACACTACAGAAATATTTAAGCAGTTTTAAGAGCAATAAATGAAATTAAGCAATTTTTGATATCGGCATCAACTAAATTTTTAGGTAAAATAGGAAAAAATAATTATACAAATAATGTAGAACAAGTTTTACCATAGTTAGAGAGAAAAAACTTCTAATACTGTGACCGACACTACAACCCGACATAGTAGATTGAGCCCTTTAAAATGTCATACTAACACAAGTATTAAATACATTGCGGGCTATGTATCGATAAATTGTTTTTAAAAGTAGCAATATGTAGCAAAACATTACAATAATACTAAATACTTACTGTGAAAATATATCTAAAAGTTCACCACAAATCCCGCTACCTACTGGTGTTTACGACCGTGCCTTGAAAACATCAGTAGAACCAAAAAAATTAAAATCAACATATACTTCGAATAGTGAAAACTAAAAGTTCGATAGTGTTCCTACCTTATTAAATCGTTTTAATGATCAAAAACAGAAATATATTTTTTTCAATTATGGTGTACTTTTCCATGGAATTGCCCAAATATTATAATTTGGTTTTTCCTGGGGTAATCAAATCAGTTTGTTATTTATATTGATTAATGTGGGGCCTAGTATACAACAGTGGTTCTTAAGGTTGATTTAGACGAGGACAATTTTCAGACGCCAAAACTATGCCGCGTAAAAATTGGCACCGTATAAACACTTTCGGCGCCAGCGGCAGTTGGCATGCCAGCGTAGGCACGGAATAGAACACACGGCTATTTTTCGGCGCCAGTGACCCCCGCGCCTCTCGCTTGCCCCGCGCCAATTTTCGGCCTCGTGTAAACACGTCGCTGCCAGTCGCTAGCACGCCTCCGTGCCGTAAAGTAAATAGGGTGTAAAATGGTTACATGGCTAATTATTTTCCGCTCCTCTCGTAATAACGCGGATAGTTTGGTTGTTATACATTGCTTTTTCAACTTCAGAGCTCCTGAATTCATTTTAAATGTTGGTGATCCTAGCGTAGAAAGACTGGCGCAAAAACTAGCACCGTCGGCTGAGGCGGCGTGCTAATAACTGGCACGGAAAAGGCACCGTGTAAACGGTTTGCTGGTCACTGGCGGCAGGATTTAGGCGCCTAAAAAAAGTCATCGTCTAAATGGTCTGAGATGTGCTGACGGCAAAAAACTGGCGCCGTAAGTTAGGCGCCGTTAGGCGTCTCAAAATTATCCTCGTCTAAATCAACCTTTAGTCATTAGTCCATGTACCTACCTACCAGATCTTTGTTGACATTATCCTATAATTGATTTAGTTCCAAACATTTTTGGTCCCTGCAAAATTACAAATTTTGTAATTTTTTGCTTTAGGGTGCAAAGGTTAAGAAACATTGGTATAGGATAGGACTTAGTAATAAGGAGAGACATTAGGTGGACTTTACACTGGCGCACCATCCCGACAGTGCTATCCACATGCAGGGCGCTACCTCGCTGACGAATAGGAGCCGCTTGCAGAAACCACAGCAGTGTGATAGATGCCTTAAGGTCATATTTTTTGAATGTCTGAACTACAAGAGCTGCAGTTGTAGATATGAGGAACCACAATACCGCATGCAGCTTATAGGCTGTGGTTTTCTATTAATGCCCAGTCAAAAGATGGAGCTATTGGCAGGCTACCAGTAAACCACCACCAGGCTACCAGGACTTCTTAATTGAACCTAAGATTGATGATATATAAATTGTATGCATAAAGATCAATGACAATGCTAGCCGTCATGGCAAACCTAATGATTCATCAGATATTAATAGTATCTACCACAAAGAGGAAATATGTATTATTACTGTAACACTCCCAATGTTTTATTGTGTACAGCACAATAATTATCAACAAATAAAGTAATAAAATAACTGGAAATATTATATTGTGAACCACAATTTGATGCAATTTGTGGATAATGAGGACACCATTAACCAGTAATTCCCAAAAACCCTTTTTTCTCAATTAGATTTAAATTTAGCTGAAAAGATTGGAATCAACAACAACAAAATATACAGAGTGAAGCTAAATAAAAGTGAGTAAAAAGCCCACTGATAGTAAATGTTGATATCTTTAAACATTTAGAGTAGTAGTAAAAGACTGGCATATCCAAACCAAAGCATAACTAACTAAGAGGGTTTTTTACCATTACAGGGCCAGCTAAGAGACTTTTTACCAAAGACTCCTAAAGACTGGCATATCCAAAGCAAAGCATAACCAACTAAGGTTTTTTTTTACCATTGCAGAGCCAGCTAGGAGACTTTACCAAAGACTCCAAAAAGACTAGCATATCCAAACCAAAGCATAACTAACTAAGAGGGTTTTTTACCATTACAGGGCCAGCTAAGAGACTTTTTAGCAAAGACTCCAAAAGACTGGCATATCCAAATTCCAAACTAAAGCATAACCAACTAAGAAGGTTTTTTTAACCATTGCAGGGCCAGTTAAGAGACTTTACCAAAGACTCCAAAAGACTGGCATATCCAAACCGAAGCATAACCAACTAAGAGGTTTTTTTTACCATGGCAAAGCCAGCTAGGCATTGATTTGCATGTTGATCCTCAGTTACAGTAATATTTTATAGATTGTGGCTGAATCAGCTTATTCTTGCCCTGTGTTGTAATAGTTATGTTCCCCTGGGTCAAGCGGAAACCGTAGCATATGGACGCCTCCAGTGAGCCCAGGCCTATAATCGCGAAGCACTTTGTTCATCGAATCGTCTATTTGCATCACTTTCTTTCGTATATGCAAGAGCGATAGAGACGGGACCATCGTTTTGTCGATTTTCGAACTTCGCGGTAGGCCCTCAGGGGTGTTATATGCTCGTTACTATAGTTGATTTAGAATAATTTCAATTCATGTCATTAAGTACTGGGGACTGGGGTCTAGTCTAGTAAGGCGCTCCACACACTGGATCTAAATTCATCAATTCATAGACAATTGTCTATGACCTACATACAAAAATTCAACTACCATAGACAATTGTCTATGAATTGATGAATTCAGTTCAAGCGTGTGGAGCGCATGACTGTGTGTGACCTCAATTTATGTGGTTATCACACTGAATAGGGTCCTGTGTGTGTTTATTTGCGATAAACGCACACAGGACCAACTCTCAAGACTCAAGAGCTCAACAACACTCAAGAGCGATAAAAAGGGGTCACTTTGAAAAGGTAATAATTTCTATATTCTTTTTTATAAATAAGTCCCCTTTCCCCTTTTCATCGCTCTTTCTCAGCTCGGTTTAATTTTATCTTTCTTGTTTGTACGAATAAGCGTATCTACCTACAGTGATGAGGAACACTACTATGTACTAGTTTAATATTTATATGTTCGCTCGTGTCTTCAACAAACATTCGTTACTCTCACACCTTCTAACACTTTGGTATTATGCGTCGCCAGACAGAGACAGCTTAAATGCATTGTTAACCTAGTTCTTATACAGCTATTTGATAAATTTGTTGACAAAACAATGTGCTACCCATTCGGAGGCGATAGTATCGGACAGTTACCTCAATAGGTACTTGTCTTGCAGGCACAGACTAAACCAAACCATTATCGATATGACTAATCAATATTCCGGTGGTTTGTAGCGTCATTTCGCACGTCGGCACATTATTAACACAAAAAATGCATATTGCGCAAGTTAGCTAATCTTACGAATGGGAGTGTAATAGAAGCCCGATGGCGAAACCAAGGGTTTTTATGTCGAGTTTGCAATATTCTAATAGGTATTTACGCTCCGAAATATCCAGTATCTTAGTCTACTGCAAGAGTGTATGATATGATAAGATATAACATTACCTACACCCCTACACCACATTTTTTGCAAGTGTACCTAGGTAATTGGTGTAAACCGTTCTTGTAAATAAATAAATAATAAATGATTTCATTTTATTTAAGTATAGATTAACTACCTATTTATTACATATATACAATAATAAATATTTCACCAAAAGCGTGTTGTTACTTACCTATATAAGAGAAATATCGGACCTAATAGTTTGCATTAAAGATGAAAAACTGAACTTATTCGGGTCAACTAACTTTTAATCGAAAATGGTCGGAGTGTAGGCAAAACATACTTGCTGACTGTAGGTACATTGTCATCATGTAAATTACGGAAGTATTCCAAATTTAAGGTCAATTAAACACCGTGAAGTGGTTGAAGCACATTAATATTTGTGGTCACGCTAAAAAAAAAAAAGTAGGTATATGCGCATAAATGCGTGTAAGATTGAAAACGGGTACAAGCGTCATGTTGTTGTAAACCCACGCTAAAAATAAAACGCAATATTTATCTGCATCCGCCCGGAGAGAAGAGGTGACATTAGGTATTAGTTACATACATAGTTAGCTAGGTAGTTTGTTTTGAAATATATATTTTCGCTAAAAGTTGGTAATTCTATGTAAGTATATGTACTGATTTATACTCGCACGATTTATACTCATTATTTACATAAAAGTAATGAAGCTAAGTAGGTACTTATTCAGTAGTTATCTTCATATTTAGTGTTCTCATTATTAGCGATTAAATATCGCTATCTTATAAGATTATTCAATTAAATATGAAAAAGTAAACAAAATAGCCCTTAGCCCGGGCCCATATTACCTACGTAACATGACATCACTTTAAAATGCATGGCAACATAATGGAAAAGTTGTGCTGAGTCAGGATCAGTAGATAATTGCATACAAAATTGGCCGGAACTCCAAAAAAAACTCACTTCCGGTTTCAAAATGTAGGGGAAAAAACTTACGTCATATGTCATAGCTAAAATCCATAAATAGCATTATATAGGAGTAGGTAGGTATTCAATCTCATTGTAACTATCTAAACTAAAGGTATATTTTCTTTAATTACAGAGATAATCTGACGGCAAACATGTCCCACAAGCCAACGCCGTATTCTCCCAACTTTCCGCCGAGTCAGGGCTACGCACCGCCAGCAGAAGATGACATGAAGGCCAAAGAGAGCTACCCTCTCGCTACTCAAGGAGGGTACCCTAACCCTCCCCAAACTGGGTACCCTCACTCTCCCCAAGTCGGATACCCAGGGCCTCCTGGACCACCTGCACCTCCGGGGGCGCCTCCCGGCCCGCCAGGTCCCCCGGGGCCTCCAGGCACCCAGCCTGGCTTTCAACCCGGTTACCAACCTGGTTACCAGCCTGGTTTCCAGCCTGGATTCTCGCCGGGTTACCCACAGCCACAGGCCGGGTACCCACATGCGCCACAAGGGTACCCCGCACCAGTCGTTCAGCAGCCTGTCCCGCAAGGCGCTCCTAGTAAGTTTACAAGTTCAATGTTAATGGTTAATGGTCATAAATACTTCACATTTGTGAGTTCATACTACAGCATAAGGAAGAAGTGATTGTCGTTGCTGGCTGTCGGCGGCGGTTATCCCGATTCGTCGCCGATCTTCAAATTTCGGAAGCAACGGCCGTCCGTGACGTCACATTGGATGCGTTCTGAACAGGTAGGTATCAACTAAATTGTGCAAAATTAATTGGACTTAGGGTTTAATAAATTACTTAAAGGGAAAGGTCTTATTATTTTACAATGAAGGGAGTATTTGCAAATTTATGCCTATAAAAACGTTTTTAAAAACCGGACGTAATTACGTGGGTAAAAGTATTTGTAGAGAAGCCGAAGCTAATTTCGGACCTCATTTAATTAGCTTAAAGCCACGCACGTATACTAAACTGACAGAAAATTAGGCAAGCCATTGAGAATTGAGGTCAAGGCTATGGACACTCCACTATTGTTACCTAGGTAAGTGTAATTTTTTTTATTAGATCGTTTAGGTAACTATCAACGTTGTTATCAAATTTTTTTTTTTTAATTATTTTATTAACTTACGTAGTAAGCCAGGGTATTATGTTAGTACAGATGTTTTTAAATGTTTACCTACGGTACGGTATACAAGGATGGATAGCACGTTCAAGGTAGCCGTGAAAAGTGCTTGTTGGATAAGAATGCCGTAGAGTTGTCTTTAGTCCCTTACATATTTTTTAAATTGAGATATTTCTATGAATACGTGTTTCAGAATAAATCTATAATATAAAGCTTATACTTAGTACTTATTTTGATTATTATAAGTAAATCTAGATATAGCCAGTGGTTATAAAAGTTTATCGCGGCGCCTTAACCTAAGTAATCTAGCTAGGCTATTTGAAATAGACAGGTACGAGTATAGTATGGTGAAGAGGATTGCCTTACGGCGCGGCGCCCCTCTGTACGTCCAACGGCGCACCAGGGCGCCGCGGCGCGTAGTTAGAAAGCCCCTGGTTTAAGCTATTGAACTATTAAACCATGACATATGTGCCAGTCTAGGTAAAAAGGTCCCACTTTGTCGATATGGAGTTATTTTATTAATTATAAACTACATAATATACGCTATCTATTAATGAAATAATGAAGCGCTCTTGTAAATCGACAAAGTGGGCCATTTCACTAAACTCATATACATATAGTCTTATTAATTATTTCAGGCCATTTCTTCAATACATACCTATGTATTGCTATACGGTCGACGTCAAAAATATGTTCACACTTATGCACCTTACTCCTTTGTAATGTAATAAGTCCAAAAGTGTAAACATATTTTTGACGTGGACTGTACCATGCCTAAGTAGATATTTTGGCTACCTAGTTCTTTCTTGGAAATCGGCTGTATTGGCATAGAGCATATTAAACATTCTACTTAATCCTAATTCATTAGCATATGAAGCTAAACCCCTAAATCTAATACTTACCTACGCCGAAGTGCAACTATGTCATTGTCTTATTATTTGTATCATTGAGTAAACTAAGTTAATGACTCCGTGATAAGGATGTTATTTGCTACTAACGAAAGGCCCTTGCCATCGTCCAAGTGCTGATTACACTTATTTAGTTATTTCTCATTTGTTAGCGTAACTCAAGCCTCCTCGCTACTCCACTCAATTCTGTATCAGCATTAATGTATTTTGTTTATTCAGCCACTTAGCGTCATTCGATGCTGTTATTAATTACAAGACAGACATGTTAAGTCAAGATAGTTTATTTGACACTCCGAAAAATCGTCCTAAATTCAAAATTGTAAAGTGGTGCCAGTTCAAAAGTGTGATTTGTAAACATTATAACAATATAAGTAGTGTGAAAGACAAAAGTGTTTATATCACGACGCTCAGTGCGGCGAGTGTTAGAAGAAGTTTGTGCCGAATGTATGAAAGAGTTTTCAAGTCTCGGCAAAGTGGTTACGAACAGTTTTTGACTGATGAAGAAAAAAAACTGATTTATCTTGTCGATAACTGCCCACGCTCTATAGTGGAACGATATTAACAAAAGAATTTAATATAAAATATGTATTATAGGTATGTCTTATATTGTTGACTGTTTATATTTCAGACTAGGAAATTAATTGACACAATAATGTTTGCGATGTCCTAGTCTCAAGTTCACACCGGTCAACTTAATAGTAGATAGTAGGTAGTAGGTACCATCTTCTGATAGTTACTAATTAATTTCGAGGGGAATGTGCGACAAGTTATTATGTATACGAGTGTGTAGGTATGTATGTACAAACAGTAACACCCTTAACCGGCCATCTGATGCCGTTACAATAGGGATTACAAATGGCCGGTTAACAGTCTTGGCGATGGTACATTGTACAGTATACATGGGGTCACCTAACTCTACAGCTTACGGTACCAACAGTAGGTTTTTATACCTGAGTTCAGTCGAGGTACAAATACTACAAATATTGCAGGGAATCCGCTCGCTTGATATAAAATAATACACAAGTGGTTAAAATGGTTTACTGGTTTTCGATGTGGTCGTACAAGTACAAATGTTGCTGAATGCCTTAAACTCTCAGTTAAAGTGAGATATCTAAGCTAACGTATAATCGTTTTTGGAGCCGTTAGACTCGCACAGTAGATGATAATAGGATATTAATTAGTCTAGACGTATAATTGGTCCATTGCAACATTATTTTTGGTAAAATAAATAATTAAAGTTAATTTTCCTGTTGTTTTTCCAGGTGGATGGATGAGTATCCCGACAGGCCTTACAAACTGTCCCCCAGGTCTAGAGTACCTGTCCATGATCAACCAGCTGCTGGTCCACCAAAAGGTCGAGCTGCTGGAGGCCTTCGTTGGTTTCGAGACCAACAACAAGTATACCATCAAGAACAGCGTCGGACAGAAGGTGTACTTCGCGGTGGAGGACAACGACTGCTGCACCAGGATGTGCTGCGGCCCCATGCGGCCGTTTGACATGAAGATCTTGGATAACTTCCAGAACGAGGTGAGATACACGGTTTATCTGAGACCAACAGCAAGTACCTATACTCAATAAAGAACAGCGTCGCGCAGAAGGTTTACTTCTCTGTGTAAGACAACGACTGCTACATCAGGATGTGCCGAGGTCCTATGCGGCCGTTTGACATGAAGATCTTGGACAACTTCCAGAACGAGGTGAGATATATTTCCTTCGAGACCAACAGCAAGTACTCAATAAAGAACAGCGTCGCTCAGAAAGTTTCCTTCGCTGAGAAGGACGACTGCTACTGCTAATCAGGATGTGTTGAGGTCCCATGCGACCGTTTCACATGAAGATGTTGGACAACGTCCAGGATGAGGTAAGGTGAGATACACTGTTTTGTCTGCTTCGAGACCAACAGCAAGTACCTGACACACTAAAGACCAGCGTCGGGCAGAAACTGTACTTCACTGTAGTGGTTCACCCAAGAGTTTATCATATCTTATTCTTATTATAGTTCCATTGTCACTTTACGGATCATTTGAATGTAAAACTCATTAGCATTTTTTAGCTTGCAACATTATACGGTAGTTTTTTGATTAGAAATAAATTATTTTAAATGTAATTTTAATCTTAATTAGACATCTAAATTATTTATTAATTGGAGTACAAGGAAAAACTAGAACACATTTTAATTGTTTTAAACGGAAGTATTTAACAATAACGTTGCCTACATGGTCATTTTTTTTTCATATTAAGTACAGTCGGCCAAAAATGTGGTCTACCAGTTCTACCACCCTACGGTTGAGGTTCGTTTGAACGTCATCGTCGACAACAAGGTCGTGCATGTTTTAAACTCCGTTAGAAAAGTCAACCTTAGCGATCTGATCCCGCAGAAACTTTTGTCAAAACTGGTGGACCACTTTCTTGGTCGACTGTACCTACGTAAAACTGCAAATTTAAATTCAGCTATATTTCTTACGTTACTAATGAAAAGCCACTTTTTCAGGTTATCCATTTGCGGCGGCCGCTGGCCTGCTCATCATGCTGGTGCCCTTGCTGGCTTCAGTCCATGGAGGTCACCTCCCCGCCAGGCACCGTCATCGGCTCCATCGAGCAGGAGTGGTCCTTATGCAAACCTTGCTTCGCCATCAAAAATGCTGCGGGTGACGTGGTGCTCAGGATCAAGGGTCCGGTGTGCACTTTCTCTATCTGTGGCGACATTGATTTCAAGGTAAATGTTATGCTATAAATTTTCATACTATTCAGTGTAAGTACAAATTCAGCCCCCAGCAACAAGACACGGTAATTGACGAGATCGAACAATAGTGGTCCATGTGGAAACCTTGCTTCGCTATCAAGAACGCTGCGGGTGACGTGGTGCTCAGGAAAAAAGGGCCCGGTGTGCACTTTTTCCATCTGTGGCGACATTGATTTCAAGGTAAATGTAATGCTAAAAATTTCAATAGTATTCCGTGTACAAATATCAGCTCCCAGCAACAAGACGCGGTCATTGAAAAGACCGAACAAGAGTGGTCCATCTGCAAATCTTGCTTTGCCATCAAGAATGCCGGGGATGACGTGGTGCTCAGGATTACAGACCTTGTGTGCACTTTCTCCATCTGTGTCGACATTGATTTCAAGGTAATTTCTTATAAGGAAAAATAATTCAAATACAGTTTTAGTGTGTATAATACGCTTAACGTACCTACTCTATGTTCATAATATATGTGAAATCATCAATCAACAAATTAGCATCTCTCCATATTCTTACATACACAGCATTTTAATTTATATGATATAAAAAAGACGCCATGTACGTAACGTGCCTTTATAATATTGTTTAGTCTACAGATTTTTAACCCAAATATGAAATCTTTTTATTACTTAAGTCAGCATTCTCAAGTTACCTACGCGTTTTAAGAACCACTTCAAGTATCATATTGTGTTGATTCAATTTAAAATTAGTCGTTACCAAAAAAACTACATGCTTTGCAAATAATCTTGCTCGATTTGATTTGCATGTTAAATACTTACGACATATCTCCTGGTGTCCATGAGCTCTTATCATTAATAAATGGATATTAAAACACACCCTAATGAGCCTGAACGAGTTAAAACTCTTTTGAAATGTTATAACACTAACGATCTACAATAAATTACAATTTGACATTTTTCCCTTCGTAGAAAATTATTGTACCTAATTTCAAGTTTTATGTTAACTAAACCTAGAACTGTTCATATATATATATAGATAATTGCTTTTGGACCTTTTGGGTCATGCTCATATTTTGATAATAGTACATTACTACAGAGGCTGGGAAGTAGGGGGTTGCCGGCTGAGTTATATAGACGGCCGAGCGTAGGCTGGCAACCCCTTTTCACGCCGAGGTATGTATAGTGCTTTTCTCAAACATGCAATGAAATAAATATAAAAAAATTAAAAATTAAATTTTTTTTTTCAAAAACAAAAAAAAAAAAAAAAAACAATTCAAAAAAAATAAAAATAAAAAACAAAAAATTTTTTGAAAAAAAACAATAAAAAAAAATTGAAAAAAAGTAATTAAAAAAAAAATCCAAAAAAAGAAATTCAAAAAAAATTATTTCCAAAAAAAAAACAAAGAAAACTAATATTATGATGATTATTGTTTTTTTTTTAATATGCATAACTCAGCAGAGCTCGGATTTTTCACGGCAAAACAAAACACTAGCGTAATTTAGCCAGTGCTTGAAATATTATTTTATCGACACCTATCGAGTCTTACTAGAGTATATGACAGGTATTGCCTCAGTACATTTTTTCTTTTTTTATTCGATGGTACACCTATCAGTGTGAATGTCAAAATTTAAAAACTAACAAACGTGCGAAAATTTCGAAAAACAGGAGACTTACTAGAGCTCAAAATCAATATTTTTGACCAGTCTAAGGTGACCTACTGGGGGTTAGAAGGTTGTGCATTAATTACCGGACATCCTGTATAAGTAATAAAATAACTTTTCATTTTAGCTTTGCCATAGTCGAGCAACAAAGGGGTACACTACACAATCCCGAAAAACTTTATACCGATTTTTAAAATCCCGAATTTTAAAATCCCGATTTTGTAATGCCCGACCCATTAAAATTCCGATAGTTAAAATTACGAATAACTAAAGTACGAATATTTTAATTCCCGAATAGTAAAAAACCCGATTTTTAAAATCCCGAGCCATATAATACCGAATTTAAAAATTCCGATGCAATAAAAGTCCGAAACCAATATTTCCGAATTTCAAAACAACGAATCCCGATTGTCATAATCCCGAAATTATTAATTCCGATTCAACATTATTCCGAAATTTTAAAAACCCGATTTTTTTCGTTGGTTGTTTAGGGTCACAGTATGGTCACACTTCTAACCTTTTTTTTTTTTTTTTTTTTTGTCCCAGAGAAATGCTTTACGCATACCTATACGTAACATTAGGCCCCCGGGGTGGAGCCAAATATTACGCATAAGTTATGTGGGACTCTCCGGTCTGGACCGGCCTACCCACTAAAACTCTGGGATGCTGCCATCTCCGTGCCTTAATGGTGGTGCAACGGGATCGAAACTGCAACCGCGACACCACCAGCACTGTCGCCCTAGGGCGAACCCACTCCGCAAATAGAGCACGCTGTAGCATGACCAGCGTGCTCTCCGCCAACTGGCCTCTCTTAACCCCGGAGAAGCCGGGACCGGTATTCCGGTCCCACCCGCACAGCACCAGGAGGACAAACGCCCCTACCCCGGCACCCGTGTAGTGGGGATGCCTTCAAGGAAAACGTCCCTTCCAGCCATACCACCACTACACTCCGCCCCCAATCAGACGTGGAATCTGCCTAGGCAGAGTCACGCTGATGGGTCTCCGGGTGGTTGGGCTAGCCTCCAAGAGCGGGTCACCGGCCACCTGCCTATCCGCGTCCCTTCATCGGCCACTCCAAAAGTGGGAGCAAAGGTTAGTAAGCTAACCAATGCCCACCCAAATGCTGCCCATAACAAACAAAGTCTGGTCTAGGCGAGACGGGTACCTAAGAGTGCAAACCAAGACAATGATAGCTATCTGCAACATCTAGGATACTTCAACCACCCTCCGCCACGTGACTGAGTTTTTGCGATGAGTTGGCACCCCATAGTACCAACCCATGGCCCCAGCCTTAAATACTGCTCTTTTCCGCGAGTCCAGGCCATGGCACACCTCCGAAGAGGCGCCCCGCCCTCTTCCACCACTGTACCTGGTTCGGGAACTGCAGTACATAAGGCCGTCCTCAGCCTCCCTCCTCCCCAGCGCCCACCCCACTAATCTACTCTGTTACCAGAGAGCTCGTGGAGGGACTGACAGGATATTGGCAGCAACGGTAGGCAATACCAACC
Organism: Pammene fasciana; assembly: GCA_911728535.1. Lineage (NCBI taxonomy): Eukaryota > Metazoa > Arthropoda > Insecta > Lepidoptera > Tortricidae > Pammene > Pammene fasciana. The sequence goes on along the minus strand of OU452276.1, from coordinate 10,640,468 downwards.
GATATTACCTACCGCGGCCCCCAGGGTGCACCGTCCAGGAACCCTTCCCTATTCCCCCGGATCCACCTGATCAAGAGGAATGAGAAGGGACCTGGCACTCGAGGAGGTTTCCTGTCCCACACCCCTCACACTTCTAACCTAACCTAACCCACTTTTTTGCAGCCGTTTTGGGTTGGTTAAGGATCACAGTTCTAACCTAACCCACTTTTTTGCAGCCGTTAGGTTGGTTGAGGGTCACAGTTCTAACCAACCCACTTTTTTGCAGCCGTTTAGGTTGGTTGAGGGTCACAGTTCTAACCTAACCTAACCCACTTTTTTTGCAGCCGTTTGAGTTGGTTGAGGGTCACAGTTCTAACCTAACCTAACCCACTTTTTTTGCAGCCGTTTGGGTTGGTTGAGGGTCACAGTTCTAACCTAACCTAACCCACTTTTTGAACAGCCATTTGATTTAGTTAAAGGTGAGTTCTAACCAAAATTAACCCATTTTTTACAGCAGAACCAATAAATCTGCTAATTGTAATTTCTGCATAATTGGTTTCCTGCAAAGTAAACATTTTAAACTAATTACCCGCCAAGATATCGACAAATAACACAAGCGCGAATTTCATTATTCCGAATATACAAAAAACCGAAATTCGTATTACCGAATAGCCAAAAACCCGATCGGTCATTAGTTTTTCGGAATGAAAAAAATCGGAATTTAATTTTTCGGGAAATTGACAATCGGGATTTTTAGGATTCGAGCAAGTAACAATCGGACTTCTAATATTCGGAAATATTGCATTCGGGATTTTCTACTTTCGTGATTTCAAAATTCGGAATTTTGACATTCGTACTTGTCAAAATTCGGGATTATAAAAATCGAGATTATAAAAATCGGGGTAATGTTTTTCGGGAAATTTGCATGTTCCCGCAACAAAGAGGTAGGTCTGCATGTACAACTTAGAACGAAGTAACTATACCACCTCATTTAAAATGATAGAAACGACTGCAAATTTCATCTCACATGACATATGACATTCACACTTTAACTGTCATTTCATTACGTATAAAACGTAAATTGCATCTAGGTATTATTTATTTCGCAACGCATTGAATCCGACGTGTTGGATATACGTATAATAACTTAATATTGCAAGGTATCAATTAATACAAAAATGAGTAATGTACAAGATCGGATCAAAACGTGGATTGAAAATCACCCTGAGTTAGTCTATAATGAAGTGACCTCCACTATATACTGCTCTATGTGCGATATGCATCTAAAACTGAAGAAATGCAATATTGAGAATCATGTGAAAAGCAACCGCCACAATTACCGTTCGGGGCAACCAAATAGGAAACATCAATTTTATTTCGATTTAATTATTTTTCTTATTTCATGCAACATACCATGGGCAACAGTCAACAACAATAATTTTCGTCATTTTTTTAACAAGTATTTATGTTGCGACTGCTCTATGACTTCTTTACCGGACGAATCGACCCTGCGAAAAATTTATTTAAATCTCGTGTACAAAAAAACTATACAGGGTATAAGAGAGGTAAACAAAACCAATTATTTGTGGATATCTATAGACGAAACACCAGATTTCATGGGAAAATGTGTGACAAACGTGGTGATTCGGTCTTTGCAAAAAAATTGTTCTAAGCAATTTTATCTTTTGGGGTCGAAGGTTTTAGAGAAGGTAAATGGGGAAACAATAGCAAACCTAATAATAAACCAATTAAAATTTTTGTTTCAAAATTCTTTCAATGATAACGTAAACAATTTGCTTTTACTTTGCACAGATAGTGCCGCATATATGCTTAAAGCCGGTCGTATTTTAAAAGCAACGTTTCCTCGTATGAAACACATTACGTGTTTAGCTCATGGTCTGCACCGGGTTGCCGAAGAAGTGCGAGATAATTTCAAAGGTGTGGATGGGTTGATATCGAATGTCAAAAAGATATTCCTAAAATCTCCAGAGCGTGTACGCCTTTTTAAGGCAAAATATCCGTCCATTCCCCTACCTCCCGAGCCAATTATCACCAGATGGGGAACTTGGATATCTGCTGCGGTATATTACGCTCAATACTATGAGCAAATACGTGATGTCGTCTCCATACTTGCTAATGACTCGGCAGCTATAAGAGCTGCAAAAAAATGTTTTCAAACACGCAAACTACGACCGGAGTTAAATTTCATTCGCGACAACTACGAAGTAATAGCCTCTTCAATAGAACAATTGCAATGTTCGACTTTATCCATTGCGGAATCCTTCCTCATTCTGGATACTGTTCGTTGCTACGTAAACTGGAGTAAACTGTTACCAGTGATACGTAAATTTGAAGCCGTGCTCGAACGAAATCCTGATTACGAAATTTTAAGAGACATATCTGAAAATATTACCCGAACTGATAATGAATTCTATAAATTTGCTCCCTTGACGTCAACTGAAGTTGAACGTACATTTAGTGTACATAAATGGATTTATAGTGATAAACGCAACTGTTTACTCCCAGAGAATGTTGAAAAGATAATGATCATCTACTCCTATCACTATTACCCAAATAAAATGTCTTGTGCTGCTGTGTGTACTGACGTAGATTTTGAAGAAGAAATTGCGTCTGTTTCTAATATATAGTAACTTTATACAAATGTTTTTATTAGTTTTATTACATATTAATTTTATTTGGTGACTTTTATTTCTTCTAGTTCTGAATTATCGATATCGATAAAATAATATTTCAAGCACTGGCTAAATTACGCTAGTGTTTTGTTTTGCCGTGAAAAATCCGAGCTCTGTGCATAAGTAGTGGCAGAATGTCAAATGAACCAAAAAGTAAATATCGCCTATAACCTTAAATGGCTGAATGCCATGATCCTGTGCCACAAACATATGTGGAATGGAAATTAAAAAAAAAATATTTCCCGGCTTCCGGCCCTCAATTTCATATGAAAATCGTTACCTGTTCTCTGGAGTTGATCCGCCCTAAACGTGACACTTTGAAGCGTATTATGACGCACATAACGAAGACATTTCATTGCATGTTTGAGAAAATAAATATTACCTGAACTACTCGTATGCTTTTAGTTTAATTTTGAACTGTTGTAAAGTTATTGGGGATAATCTGATAAAAATCTAAAAGTAGGGAAAGGTGATAGTCAGCCGATAGCTAAAGTTAAATTTAAGAATTCACTTCGCTGTGCTTGGTCGTTCGATTAAAACCAGTTTTGTACGAAATCAACTTAACATTCGGCACAATATTCTGTAAAAACGTTTTATAGAATTGTTAGGTTAGTTAGGTTAAATAGTAGTTATAGGAATGAATTAATGAAAGATTTATTTACATGAACATCCAATTGATACGTACAGTACAGAGCATGCACTTATACACTACATTCTACCTTTGTCATTAGGCATGTGAATCCCAAAAAATGATTATTTATTTTTATTTATCGTATGGCTACACGATACTGGATATAAATAGGCACTTCTTCTCTCAGATGGTAATAGTTGTGGGAAAGTAGATGGTGAAGAAAATCCAGTGAGTGCTGCGAGGTCCAGATGGGACAGTGCAGCTGCCAAGTTTGTTACTGTTTTAGCACCAGCCGGGGATCACGTGTAGGGTTGTCTAAGGTGTTTCCTACGGACGCAGAGTAACATTGATCCACAAAATATGATAATGCCAAGACATTGTGTTTGCTACAGGTATACTCAAAAGACGGCGAGAACAAGGTCGGCAAGATCACGAAGCAGTGGTCGGGCTTGGCTCGCGAGGCGTTTACGGACGCGGACTACTTCGGCATCAGCTTCCCCATGGACCTGGATGTCAGGATCAAGGCTGTGCTGCTCGGCGCCTGCTTCCTTATTGTGAGTACTATTCATGCTACCGACTGACCAGATTGGAACCTAATTGTAAAGAAATAAAGTCTGTAATAGTCAGTTGAATAGAAGCAATGGTAGTCTGGCGGTGAGACGTCCGACTTTCAATCTGGAGGACGGCTTGAAACCCCGGCTCGTACCACTGAGATTTTCGGAAGTTAAGAATTAAGTGGCGTGTGACGTAGTTTTTAAATATAACAGTTAGGTCGTTACCATGGTTAGTAATTATACTAATTATGTATTTCAGTATGTATACATAATATGGATTTATTTTCAGGAGTCTATTATTAGAAAACGAACAACGGCAAGATCTACAAGTTATCATCATATGTAAACGTGTTTACAATGGCTACTTGGTTTAGGTACCCATATCGAAATTGTTTGTCCTTTCGTTTATTCGTATGCAGTAGGTACAAAACATTAATTAGACCAGATCCTAAAAAATACACCAAACCGAATGCAGAACCTCCTTCTTCTATGGAATTAAAGTCGGTTAAAAAAACTAACTAATCCATATGTAGTATCATACAGCCCTTACTCAATTAGTGCTACACATTTATGTATGTAATGTAGGTAACTTAACGTAGGTTCCATCACTTCCATCCATTTGGCATAACTTCCGTGGCCAGAAACGCACCTGGCATATATATTTGGCATAACTGTTTTTCGAAGAATATTAACAATGTAGAAAGCGTCGGTTTGCATAATATACAATTGCCCTAATATTTGCGTATCCAAATTTGAAATCGTCTAATATTCACATGGCCGCTTTTTGATAAGAATAATTTTTTTTTGCATTATATTCAGCTATCCGAAATTAATAATTAACATAATAGGATTTAGGCGAATGTTGCATATGCATATGTTCATTATTTCATTGTAAAAATGAAATGATGCATAAATTACAATTAGCAGATTTATTGGTTCTGCTGTAATAAATGGGTTAGCTTTGGTAACTTTGAAGTACTGTGTTTATTTGAATCAAATCAAATAATATGATTAAATAACTTTGGGTAATGTGAAAGTTGAACCCCAAATACAAATAAAACCGTACAATAAATAAATGTGTTTTCATATGGTCGAGTTAGATAATCCATCATTTATACTCGTATTTAAGTACTAGGGATTTGAGTAGCCTTATAATATCATGAATATCATGATGTAATCGTATCGATTGTTTAAATGGTATTTAGCTAGAAACAATAGTATTTCTTGAGTATGAATTCATTGAGTAAATATTAAAATTCATGCTTCAGCAGTTTATTCGAGTGTACCAAAATTGTTTCTTTTCTTTTTCAGGACTTTATGTTCTTCGAAAAATCCGGCAACAATGAACAAGACAGGCCCGGAATGTTGTAAGAGAGTCATTGTCATGGGGAGGTGCAAAATTTGTTTTTATACTCTGTGACGTACATAATTCAAGTCCCAAAAATAAAAACTCACTCGCTTGCTTTTCGTTTGTATTTCTCTAAGTAAAGGTAAATGAAATTGCTGTTTTTAATCAGCCGATTAAAAATTTTTGTAAATACTTTCAGTATAATATCAGTGTAGTTTCTTAAAAAATCACACATAAATACAAGATACCGTGATTGAGTGAGGTTAAATTTTTGGACTTTAATTACGTCACAGAGTATAGGTCCGCATGAAACTTGAAATAGCGTGTATGCTAAAACATGTAAACAATAACCTTATTGTCAAGTGCATAAGGGCGTGACTGCATTTATTTATGATCTTGTCTCGTTCCGTAAAAACTTGTTATTAATGCCGCAGACGTATGCTGCGAGTCGCATCACGAGACGAATTTGTGGACGGAAAAATAGTTCGTTTCGATACAAAGGCGAAAAGTGTGTCATTACACTCATTACTGAAGAATCACTTTACCATCGAATTTTCCGCATTCTGCATGGAAAATGCCATTTTACGAGCAAGTGTATTAAGAACGATTTTTTCACATTTTAATGACAAAAGACAATTGTGTACTTATACAGTTTTTCTTTTCGCGAGCAAAATAATCAAAAACGAGTTTCGAAGACATCGTCCAATTATCTGTTTATACCGATTAAAAATTTTGATTTTTGAGGTTATTAATGTTCTAAACACTGTGTTTATACATTGCATAATAATGAGAAAACAATGCTTAAAGACATTATGTATAAAATAATTATCTTCTTCCCCACTGCAAAATATTTACGCCACAGTAAATAAGCCTATCTTAAGGTGCTTTTTATTTAAATAACATTTGATAAAGTATTTACAATGTTTACCTTTGTTGATGGTTATAAATTTATTATACTAAGTTTTACAATCGTATAAAGAATCTGTTTTCGCGCAATCTCATGTTTATTTTGATACGTAAGTTTAGCTTTATACATTTTATACCTATACACTGAAGATTTTCTTATGTAACGGTGGCCTTCGATTATGTAGTTCATAAAGTTTGCATTTTGTAAAGCATTTTCTAGAGTGATTATTATACAAATACCTTCCTATGACGCTTAATGTTTCCTAGCTATTTTTAGCAGAGTCCTAGCCAACTGTTACGTACGAAAGGGAGCTTGCGTGAATTGAAGAGGGCAGCACTAGAGCCCCGTTTATAAAAGCCTGGTGGTTTCTATGCAGTCTCCAAATAAATTATGTAGGGCAGCGAAGTAGCCTAATTATTGACGTGTATATTATATCCGATACATGCCGGTGTCCCATGCTAGGTTAGCGCGATGATTCGTGAATAGTGCGAAGGTTTGCAGGCATGTATTGACTGTCAGATATTCATTCGCAAACGAGTACAAGGTTCGTCTTAACTTGATGTGTTTCACAAAACCGACAAAGTACTAATGATATAAACAGTCTCATTCACAAAGACAGGGTGATTCATCAATAAATATCAGCATTGGTGATTTAAAAAATATTGATCCGCATCATTAGGTTCATCTTTATCCTGCCTTGTTTGCTACACGACCCTGAAATCAGCCTGTATAGTCCTACTCATATGGGGTCACATAGCTCCACGTAATTTATGACGGGGATTTGGCCAAAAAGTGTCAGGCCCTCGGACCCTTCAACACGCACGGTCTCTTAGTACGCCATTTTAGCGAGTAGATCTTAGAAAGTAGACGTAAATCATATAAGTTGCTTATTTGATAAAGAACAGAAGAGGCGTTTAACAAGTAATATTCTCGTGAACTCCTATAGCATTTCTAGGCTCCAATTACCAATTTCTAAGCAGGTTGAATCTTAAATATTATGTGCTTCTGTGGAGTGCCGCTTTGTATGTAATAATTATAGTCATTATTTAATAGTATTAATGTTACGATTATAAATGCAAATTTGAGACTGGTGTGACCACTGTATTTAGTCACTTATCCCCTTATTCATAAACGGCCACTAAAGTTAAGAGATCGCTGATAGTCGTTTGTCCCTTTCCCTCATACAGGTTGAACGGAAAGGGACAAACGATTATCAGAGGCCTCTTAAATTTAGTAGACGTTTATATATAAGGGGGTTACCTACTACAATCGATCTTAAATTTTCAACTGATAACCTGTCTATACTTAATGAATATGCGGACAATTATATGCGGGCTCCTTTGATATGGCAGACATTTATGTCGTTATTCCACGAACGTACACTTAAGACGGACCGAGTTCTTTTATTCGATCAAAAAGTGAAACCAAATAAGGAACTGCACCTTATTCAGACTAAGAGCCCTGTTACACTTGATTTTTTTTTTGTGTCCTCACTAGCAACCTAATTAGTCATTTACTTAGTAGTAAACTTACCTACTAAATGCGGTTAGACTTTACTAGGTATATCATTTAGGAAACTGATTTGGGACAAGTATAACAGAAATATAAGGAAGGCGTCCATAGGCCACGGTAACTGCTTACCATCAGGCGGGCCGTATGCTTGTTTGCCGCCGTCGTGGTATAAAAAAATTAAGGAAGTAATGGCGTTAACAGTACGCCTAGCATATCTTGACGTGTGACGTGCGAGTGACAGGTGACCGTGACCACGTAAGATATACCAGCCCTACAGACAATAACTCCAACATGACAACAAGTCAATGTGTGACAATCATAAACTAGTGCGAGTAAAAGTCATCTCCCCTTACTTTACCATCATTGGAGAAAATGGTTCTCTCGAGTTTCCTATGAACATCTTTCTTGATAGGATATCTCAGTGCTAAGGTTGAATTTAGTTTAGCACAGAAAATAAAGAACTGTCCGCCTTAGATGTAGATTTGTGCTTTATTCTATGGATGGTAAAAGGAGGATAAGTATATCTTATAGGAGAACGGTCGAAAGTGTCCAGCTGTAAACAGGAAATGATAGTTCCAAATCTCTCCGAGTGACGCTAGTATAGCTGTCTTAGTAACTTAGCAGTTATTGATGGAGAGAAAAGTGTGCTGCATATGCGTTACCATATATTCTATAGCTATTGTGGCGCCGCCAATATAACGCCTTTTGACGGACACTTTTGTAACAGAGATTGACATCCTTACCTTCTACCATCCATTCTTAAACATCTGTCAAATTGAACAGGGGTTGGCTTAGTTTTATGAATAAGCAGGTATACAAAGAGGCAATAAAAGGTCCATCATAGAATTTATATACATTATAATTAATTATAATAATAATTTGTAAATGTACTTATTAAATTGAACCTCATACAGAAACGTTAATTAGTAAACTATTATGAAGGCTATTCATGAACTACGAAATGGTTAGGTACCTATTACAATAAGATTAAAAAAATAATAATTTATGCTTAATAAAATAAGTACATAGGAGTTTCATTAATTGTTGTACACGGGTAAAATCCTTGTTCCTGATAGTAAGTACGTCTTACTCCCACTATGGGTTTTTGTAATTTATACAGAGATATCCATAAAATACAGTACACAAATGGAGCCAAATTCGTCTTATGTATTTACAAATATTTGAAATTATATTTTTAAATCAAACTGTAGGTACATTGTACAATGTTTAACATTAGCCAGTGTTTCAAGTATTCGTAAGGGTGAAAATCTTAACTTAAGCCCATATTGCATATATAGTACCTTTTTTCGTCGCTGGAAAATGCTTGAAGCATACCACCCAGTACGGGGGCAGGGGGTGGTGATGTGGGACTCTTGGACAGGCCGGACTACCCACTAAAAACCAGCGGTTTACCCTCAACGACTTTATGACACGTTGCAGGATTGGCTTGCGCATACAACTGCAGGGGCATGTTACACCTAAACTATGTTCCGATAGATGATTCTTATTGGAAGATCCTCTAGGGGTGTACAAGCCAGCTGATTATTAATAACTTGTCTCCACTATAATGTTTGATTCAGACACCAAGTCTTGTATGTCCTGATTTTCTCCCATATTTAGGGGTAGGTACGGTAGAGGTAAGGCGAAAAATGTCATCAGGTTAAACAGTTGCAAAAGTGTCCTTAGCTGTACATAACAGTTCCAAATCTCTCCGGAGTGGCGCTAGTATAGTTAGAAGGTATGAAATGAACTTAGCAGTGATTGACAGAGTGAAATACGCTGCGTTGAAAAAATACATATTTTTGATGAGTACCTAAAGTAGATGTACAATCTTCAGCCTGCCTAACCGACTTACCACAATCTAACTATTAATCTCCTATTGTAGCGCCACCCTTATTTATCTCCTTTTCACATACACTTTTACATACACAGATACTCCTCCTTACCTCTACCATCCATATATACGAGCTCAAAATACTACTAAATTTTTCCTGCAACCACCAGAGGCCAGTTTTATAAAGCTACAAGTTACAATTTACAAGCGGAAGTCTCTTTCTAACATATAGGGTTAGAAAGAGAGTTCCGCTTGTAACTTGTAGCTTTATAAAATTGGCCTCTGAGGCCAGCCACTATGTGAAACCAGCCAGCCTCATTAGCTTGAAGTCTCCTCATCTCATTAAGATTTAAGGTTTTTAATATTTTTGCATGAGTTTTTATATTGCTGTGACATTCTATATACATGTTACCTTTATTGATCTATCTTAGAAATTATGGATTGCGTATTATAATGGAAATAACTTAAATAAAACTTTACATACGATGTTTTTGTTTATTTGTAAAACTTTGTACGCTACATACATTTGATTTTCTACTTTAACACTAACACAATAAAGTCGATATCTTAAGCACCTACCCCTTTATTCATAAACGTCTCTCAGGCCTCAATTAGTCAATTTATTAGTTTTTTTATAAAAATAAATGGCATGTCCATATTGGGACAATTTTGCCAGTGTCAAAGTAGTGCGACAAAAGTATTCCCAAAACATAGGCGCCATATTTGGTAGAACAAAAAGCCGAGAATCCAGTTAATTTATGTTTTGCCTGTTTCTAATGGCTCCTCTATATGATGGGCCATCATAGGGACGCAGCTATACGATAGAGGAAGCTAACGATATTGCGATCTCGTTTTGTTGTATTGCTACGTCCCTATGATGGCCCATCATGTAGAGGCAGCCTTAAACATAACTGTCAAAGTGACAGATAACGACAAAAGATATATTAACTAATTGAGGCCTGAGAGACGTTAAACTTCGTTGTACAGTCGCCATCAGATATACCGGAGCGGCCAAGGTGGTCACAAATATCTGAACAACGCCTCTATTTTCAAGGCGAGAAAGTGCATGTTCAGATATTTTTGAGTACCCTGGCCGCTCCGATATGTTTGATGGCGACTGTACTGTTTTATTATCTTAGTAATTATAGAATTTATGGGTTTTATAATAAGGTATAAAACCAAATGTCTTAAATACTATCTATTACAAACTAGAAAAAATCAAGGCATAACACATCAGGTAGATGGCATTACTTACAGGCTTCACCAATCTTTGAATTATGATTTTAGCACTCTTTGCATACACATTAGAAACTGTTCCTGTACTGTAGTACACAGTAGTGTCACCCTTATTTGACGCATTTTGACGGACACTGGCGTCATCAATACAAATACCTACCTACCGGACAGCACTCTTTAATCGAAAAGTACGGCCGAAAGAGTAGTGATGTCATCGCATCGTATTGGACAATAATCCGCTGCGCGGGCGCTCGAGCGACGACGACGCTCGGAAGACGCTAGTGGCGCTAGTGTGGGGTTAGCGGTAATAGCCTTATAGTTTCGCCATGTCCTTTTTATTATTAAACCAGCCATGTCCGTCCGTCCGTCCGCGGTTTAGATAGCTCAGTGACCGTTAGCACTAGAAAGCTGAAATTTGGTATGATTATGTGCATTAACCAAGCCGACAAAGTGGTAGAATAAAAACTGTTTTTTTTTATTAGGGTATATGTATATAGGGTACATGTGAAGTGGGGGGCGAATTATTTTTCGCTCAAGTCCTGTGTGGTGGGCATCGTTGGATAGGTCTTTCATTAAAGAATAAGGGTCTTCTAAAACAGTTTTTGGATAAAACTAATACTTCGTAAATAATAGCCCAAATTAAAACAGGGCGTCCCCCCTCATGTATCTTTTGAACCGTACCTAGGTCCAAAATTTTTTCAAAAAAAATATGAGAGGGAGGCCTAATAAGTACCTTCAATGAAAACTATATTTAATTAAATCGGTTGAGCCGTTTTTGAGTTATCACTCAAAAACCCATAGTGAAAGGACGCAAGTGCTGGCGAGTAAAATGACGTAAGCGCCGCTAAATTTCCTGTAAGAAACGACCTCGTGAATTGAGGAATTGTAACAGCCCGGCAGCTTCGGACCCTACACTGAGCATGGCCCGACATGCTCTTATCCGGTTTTATTTTTATGGCCATCGCCGTGAATCATCACGTCAAAAAGGTGAAGAAAGTAAACGAATTGGAAAAACAGAAATAGTCGATCAGAATAGCGAAGAGAGAGACTCATAGCTTTAAGTTATTCATTGTGATAAAATTGGAGAGGAGACGAAAGATAGGGTTGGGTAGGTATACATATATACAAACTCAGCAATACGCTTCGTGGCCTAAATACGATACTCGACTGAAAAGCTCTTCAATATGTCACGACTGTATAAATAACTTACCATTTCTTTTTAACCGACTTCAAAAAAGGAGGAGGTTCTCAATGCGACTGTTTTTTTTTTATCATTATTATGTTTTTTTTTGTATGTATGTTACTCCATATCTCCGTGAATCGTGAAACGATTTTCAAAATTTTTTTTTAATCGAACAGGTATAACCCCTAGCCTAGATGGTCCCATTGTCACCAAGTCAGGGTCTGATGATGGGAGAAATCGAGGGAACTCTTCAACTATTATAGGCACACCTATAGTGATTTCATTATTTTTTACAGCAACTCGGCCACTTCCTCTTGGAATAGCGGATCCTAAGTGAAGTCGGTTCTTTTTTTGTTTTAAATTATTAAATAGGCATGTTAATTTTTTTTTTTTGTTGTGAGGATCAAAATCTTATGGGTAATTCCACAAGACTGTAACGTCAGTTACCAATTCTTTCGTGTATTCTTTGATTGATTAAGCAAATTTAAATGTCAATTTATCTACCTGTAGGCATAGGGAAGATATATAAAAACTTACATTTGCTGAATTAATCAAAGAACACACGAAAGAATTGGTAACTGACGTTACAGTCTCGTGGAATTACCCTTATAGTAAAATTTTGAAGCTTCAATCATTTCAATATTTTTTTACATAATAAAGGTATCTTTATAAAGACAAAAGTCTTTATAAAGATACCTTTATTGCTCATTCATTTAAGTGAATTTTATTTAATTACAAAACTAGCGAGTCGCCCCGGCTTCGCACGGGTGCAATTGTACATATAAACCTTCCTCTTCAATCACTCTATCTACTAAAAGAAACCGCATCAAAATCCGTTGCGTAGTTTTAAAGATCTAAGCATACATAGGGACAGACAGCAGGAAGCGACTTTGTTTTATACTATGTAGAGATGTACAGATGTAGTGAATAATCCTTTTCTTTCGTATTTTCTCGGAAATGTTCGTTTTTGTCTTACACTGAGATGTAAGACAAAAACGAACATTTCCGAGAAAATACGAAAAGAAAGGATTATTCACTACCCCGCTTATTCATAAACGTGTTTCAAACCTCATTTAACTAAATTTGATAGAAGCAGACAAAAAATAATTTAACTAAATGAGCTTTGAAACACGTTTATGAATAAGCGGGTTTATCTGTACAAAATTCAACATACAAACAGCAACATACCTACTTAACACCTTATGCAATTGCAAATAGGGATTACAAATAGTCAGTCAACCGTGTTGGCGATGGTAAAGTCAGCGCCACAAATATGTGTCTTACTCCATTGTAATAAGGTTCAAAAGTGTATACATATTTCAGGCGTTGACTGTACATACAGGTATGTCATGTCATGTGTCATCAATTCATCATACCTTAGCGGGTGCGGGGGAGGAGGTAGTGCGGGCAGCAAATCTTGTGATTGTCACATTTGTGACTACTGCACTTACTGCACTGCTAATTAATTAGGTACCACCATGGTACCACAGAGTAGCTACTCTTTCTCGATTATACAGTGTGTAATTTTAATACGGGCGAACCTTTTAACGGTGGTTTACATAGGTCATACTGAACAAGTTTCACTATGGAGGTAACCCCAAAATATTAAAAAAAAATTTGGCTTCCTCATATAAAATGTCGACACCCATGCGACAAAATGAATGAGTCTGGCAAAAAAAAACCGCGATTTCGGGGCAGGCTCCATAGTGAAAGTTGTTCAGTATGACCTATATAAACTACCGTCAAGTCTGGCAACTTTGCCAAGGGTTACTAGCTTTGCCACCAGCAGAGTGCATAAGGTAATCCTTTCATACCACCGACAACGTATATTTTTTAGTGTTGTGCCTACTTTTAGTAAAAAATATGGTTATCAATTGGCAAAATTATTATGAATTTGACAACACCACGGCAACCATTTTCTTACGATTTCAGTTCCAAATTCGTCACTCACATAATCATAAAAGTTAGTGCTCAAGAACTTTAAAAAGTTTAGAGTATAAACATCGCATCCAGGTACGTAAATTTTAGATATTATGCTATTTAAATGGTAAGGAATGAATTGATTACCTTATAAATGCCGTAGTGTTTGAATTGAGTCCCATAATTGTTTTGGCAAAGTTACCAGACCACGCCGACTAATATGGGAGGGCATCTTTGCCATGTTTTGTAGCGGCCTAGGGTTGGTACACAAGCAAAAAATTTAAATTACATTTTTCATAAGATAGATACTTTTTAGGGTTCCGTAGCCAAATGGCAAAAAACGGAACCCTTATAGATTCGTCATGTCTGTCTGTTCGTCCGTATGTCACAGCCATTTTACTCGGAAACTATAAGACGTATCATTATTAACTTTTTACATAAAGTGTATTGTGTGTGCAGCTACTTAGTTTTGTAGAGAAATTGCTAAAAATATATTTTTAGGGGGGCACTCCATATGTGTAAGTAACTATCAAAAAATTTTTTTTTGCCAAATATCAACATGATGCACATCAATCGATAGGTCTCTAAAAATAACAATGTTCAAATAAGTGAGGTTTCTTTGAACATTTTTTGATTAAGTGGATATTTTCAGAAATAATCGCTCCGAAAGTCATAAAAATTGTGTCCCCTCCCCCTGTAACTTTTGAACCGTAAGTCCAAAAATTATGAAAAAAATCAAGAAGATACACCTTTTAATATTCTTTCAACCAAAATTATTTTGAGCATTATCGGTATAGGCGTTTTTGAGTTATCTCCAAAAAACTACGAACTTAGGCAGATACGGCCTTGCGATAATAATTTATTCGATATTGTCTAAGAGCTGGCCACGTCAGATGTGACACAATAATGAGAGTTTTGTAACCAGTCCAATCAGATTGCATAATAATCCCTATTGCTAGATCCGGGCATCTGGCAGCTTTTAATGGGTGGAGCCCAGAGTGACAGACCAACAAAGTTTTTAAGTTGGGAAAAAGTTATACCGAAACATGTAAAAACTGCTGAAGTTGTATCATTTATAGAGAACAGGGCCTATATTTTAACATTAGAATCACAATTATTTGTGATTGGTTTTGTTGTTAACAATTGTATACAGAGTGTATGTTTTGTTTAAGTAAAAAAAACACAAAATTAACTGTGACATACTTATTTTATTGGTAATAATTACTACATATAAGTGTTTTGTTTCGATAATACTTTTGTTAAGAGGCGACGAGGCAGTTCGTGACGAAGCCCTTTTTTAAATATCTATCGTCAAGTTTAAAAAGGTACCTAGGTAATTACAATTATTTACGAGTGGATCTGTGATAGGCCTCTTAAAGAGTTTTCTATGTTTCGTTTTTGATAATATTTTAATTAAGGTATCTTTTATGTTTTTCCTGAGTACTTATGTAACCTGATTACTCGTATGTAACAAAATACATAAATAAGTACTTAAATAATTAATTTTTTTTCATTTGTTTCAACCCTGACCACATTCACTGACTTTCTATGAAATTTTCTTAAATAGGTGATCAACTTTGCCACTATTGCTGTATCTTTTTTTGTAATAATATATCATTAAGGATCAAATTCCGAAACTGTTGTATCCTAAATACTGAATATTCTTTACTAATATTGTAAATACAACTAAATTACGATACAACATAAAAATGCAGTTGGCAAAGTTGCCACATGGTATAGGTAACTTTGCCACTTTTTTTTTAACTCGTAAAAGCTTATTATCCGTCATTTAATTTATAAACCATCTTATTTATGCACTCGTTGATAAATATATTATGTGTCGCGTCATTCATACTTCAGTGGTTTCATATGAATTCTGGTTAAAAATGTACTATGACTTTTCAACACCTGTGAAAAGTGGCAAAGTTGCCGGACTTGACGGTACCGTTAAAAGGTTCGCCCGTATTAAATTTAAACATTTAATTGTACTTATATCCTTACTCTTTGACTGCACTGCTCTTCTGCATTTTGGCGTGGAAGCTGACTGACGCGAGAGTGACACTAGACAGGTTACACGATCAATGTCATGTCAGTTTTCTGTACTTAAATAATTCAAAACGGACTGACGAATATTATTTAAAATATTAAATTTTCATCTGCCCAGTCCGTCAGTCCGAGGGTTACACGGTAGTTCTTTCGTTATTCTGACCAGAATGATAGACTGAAATGATGCTAGAATTGGCGTGTAACCCTTGTGTAACCGATCATCATCAGAGATATTTATAAGTATTGCTAACGTCTACCCTTTGCTATAGTCATGGCCTCGCAAAGTGGGCAAAACAGTGGGTGATAATTGCTTATTCATTAGTCTAGACCATCGACATATAAAATAAAAGACGTGGTGCCGTGTTCCGTGATCCGTGAAAACGAAATTTTGATTCCATAATACAGCCATTCTCAAAGGGTCCTCCGCGGAGCGCTAGGGCTCTGCAAAGCGTGTGTAGGGCTCCGCGAGAATAGTTTTAATATTAAGAAAAAAAAACATAAACTAGCTCTTCAATTTATCTAGCACATATCATTTATTTTATAATTGTGGGGCTCCTTAAAATACGTATAAATTTCACTTTTCAAAAGGGTTCCGTCTCTAAAAAAAGTTTGAGAACCGCTGCCATAATCAGCCGATTTCCTCGTGTTTACGCGGGACGCACACATACAACTCGTGGACTAGCGTTGATTGATTCAAACGTCAAAAGTGAGAGTGTGTGTGCACGAGACCGCGGCTTATTATGGAATGGAAGACAGTTTTATCCATGTGGGATCACGTCTTCTTATTTATTATATGTCTATGGTCTAGACATGTAGCCATATAATTGGTTAATTGCAACACTAGTTTTGGTAATTACAATAAGTACATTTCTTATTATTTTTCCAGGTGGATGGATGAGTGCCCCTCCAAGCCTCCCCAACTGCCCCCCAGGTCTCGAATATCTGTCCACACTCAATCAGCTCCTTGTACACCAAAAGGTCCAGCTGTGGGAGGTGTTCACGGGTTACGAGGAGAACAACAAGTTTACCATCATTAACAGCGACGGGCAGAAGGTATACTTCGCGCTGGAGGACACCCACTGCTGCACCAGGAATTTCTGGGGCTCCATTCGGCCGTTTGACATGAAGATCTTGGACAGCAACCAAAACGAGGTAAGATATCTGTTTTATCTGCTTCGAGATCAACAGCAAGTACACAATAAAGAACAGCGTTGAGCAGAACGTGTACTTCGCGCCGAGGACAACGATTGCTGGACCAGGATGTGCTGCGGCCCCATCCGGTAGTTTGACATGGAGATCTTGAGCAATTTCTAGAACGAGGTGAGAGATACAGGGACAGAGGTAGGTATATCTGCTTCGAGACCAACAAATGCACAGTAAATAAGTCCTTCGCTGTAGAGGACAGGGATGCGTGAGGATTCGACGCACGTGGCCGGTGACGAAACTGCGGCGAACCACAAGGGAGCGGCCACCGACCGCTCTCATGTAAAACAGGCAAAACAGCACTGCTAGCATGCCTTACGTTAAGCGACTCCATACTTCAAGCGCGACTCGAAGTATGAGAGCCTGGTACATTACATACCAGTCTACACATTTTGATCACGCCGCTGCCGCTTGGAAAGTTAGGCACGAGTTGCGGGAACTTGTATTAAGCTTTATTGGACGGCGGTCGCTCGCCGAGGTACCACTGGCGGCGCATCCATAGAACAAGATTCCCGTCGGCTTGCCTAAGTTTCAGGGGAAGGACTGCACTTTAGGGGCCGCGGAGTTTTAGGCTCATTTTTTAGGGTTCCGTACCTCAAAAGGAAAAAAAACGGAACCCTTATAGGATCACTTTGTTGTCCGTCTGTCTGTCTGTCTGTCTGTCTGTCTGTCAAGACCATTTTTCTCAGGAACGCGTGGAGGTATCAAGCTGAAATTTATACCAAATTATTTATTATTTTTTTTTTTTTTTTTTTTATTTATTTAACATAAAAAGATACAACTTAAACTAATATGGAGTCCCACAAAACAGTTTTCACGGTTTGACTGTGGGATCGTGCAGTCTCTACTCTCTTATTACTTATATTATAAATTAATAACTATAGGCTACTAAATACTATATAATACAGTTCACAAGATAACTACGTAGCTTTTTACAAAATTTAACTTTAATGGCTTCCTGCCTGATGTCAGCGGGCAAGTTGTTGAGTATATAGGGTAGGCGTTTCTGAAGACATCTATCGCCGAAATAATTATCGACCCTCGGCACGACGAACTTGCCCGCAGACATCGACCTGGTTATACAAGCATTGTTATGGTATAACTGGGTGTGCTCACGTCTGCCATGATTATTAGACATTATTAAATATTTATGCTTAAGGCTTACCGGAAGGATATTGCAAATTTTGAACAATTGTCTATAATCTTTTTTATTCTTATCTTTAGTTTTATTATTAACTAACAGTTTAAGGAATCTTAATTGCATACTTTCTAATTTGCTTAAATTGGTTTTAGTTGTTAATCCATAGCAGTCAAGAGCATAGCCAATTATCGATTCAACCAAGGATACATATAAATACTTTAGAATATGCAGAGGAACTTTAAACCTTAGATAATAAAATTGTCCTAATAATACTCTGAGTTTGTCATAAATAAATTCTACATGTTGCGTCCAGGAAAAGTGTTCATCCACTATGATACCTAAATACGTCACACAGTTCACACGTGAAATGGGGGTACAGTGGCAGTCCAATCTATCATTATGCATACAAGAAAAATCATGAGTTATTATAGGAATTGGTGGGTTAGACAATTCTAGGTAGGGGGATCGAATTATTAGTAGTTTGGTTTTCTCAGCATTAAGCACTATACCATTATCGTGCGACCAACGAACTACAGCATCGACATCTCGCTGAACCAAGCGGCAGGTGTCGGGCAGCTCGCTCGCACTGCCGGCGCACAATATACACAGGTCGTCAGCGAACATGTGCGCCGAGCAGTGCCGCAGCACGCCGCACAGGCTGTTCACGTGCATCAGATAACTCACGGGTCCAGTACAAGAGCCCTGCGGCACGCCACACGACACCCGCCGCTCGTCGCTCAGTGCCGAGCTCACCCGCACACGGTACGAGCGCCCGGTGAGGTAGTCACGGAACCACCGGTTCAGTGGCTCCCTCACCCCGCACTCACTCATGGCCTGTAAAAGCGTGTTGGTCTCTAAAGTGTCAAACGCCTTACTAAAGTCGAAAAACACAGCCACGACTACTTTTTTAGTACCCAAGTAGTTGTTAACTTCATCAGTAAAACTCGCTAAGAGTGTGTCGGTACTTTTACCCTTCTGGAATCCGTGCTGGCACTTATCTATTATTTTGTTTCTACTAAGGTAACTACTAAGTTGCTGTACGATACATTTCTCTATAATTTTATCTACACTAGAGAGAATTGCTATTGGCCTATAATTTGAAAAAAGCTTTGGAGATCCTTTTTTATAGATTGGACGGATTATGGCCTGCTTAAGACCGTCGGGAAACTTCCCAGAACTTACAGACATATTAATTAGCTTAGCCAATACAGGACTGACTTTATCAGAAATTGCTTTTAAATCTGTCATGCGTATGAGATCGCAACCTGGCGCCTTATTAGAACAAATTTTACTAATTATACTCATAACCCCTTTAGCTGTCACCGGTTGCCATCTCATACTCACCTCGGAGTTACATATATACTCGTCTCTGCATAACCATTTATCATTACATACATGCTTAATATTACTTATTTCATTAGAAAAATTTTCAGCGAATTTATTACATACTGTACTAACGTCACCCTGTCCCACCATGTTATTAAGAATTTGCGTATCTAATGACTTAACCTGTCTGCCCAATAAACTATTAATTTTCCCCCACAGCCTCTTTATGTTATTATTGCAATCTAGAATACTCTGCTTATCGAAATCATTCCTTTTTTTAGTTATTGCTTTTGTACATCTATTTCTATACCTGGTATACGCTAAGCGCTTAATCATATTCTTTGGGTCGTTGCTCCAAATTACAAATAATTTATCCCTTTCTTCAATCATTATTTTTATATTATTATTAATCCAACTCTTACTATTCCTATTAACTTTAACAGTCGAATCCGTCTTATAACAGCTATTATATATGTTATTAAATATATCCCTAAATGCTATGTATAATTTCTGAGGACATTCAATGGATAATATATGCTCAAAGTCAGTCTCCAGTAACCTCTCCCTTACGAGCCGATTATCTAGCACTCGACGCCGAGGCACGGGCGCGGGCGCCGCGGGCGCAGCGGCCGCGCTCGGAGCTGTCGGAGCGCGTCTCCATTGCACCGCTGCTGAGATACAATAATGGTCAGAAATTTTGTGACTGATAACTGAGGAATGAATACTAATAGTATAACCACGTATGTATATATGATCCAAACAAGACTCCACTACATTACCATTAAGAACTTCCCTACGTGTAACGTCAAATATACATTTTGTAAATCCGAACTCGGCTAATAAACTTTCATAGGCTGCTGATTGATTATCCTGCATGTTTAATATATTAATATTGATATCCCCGCAAAGCACAATTCTAGAAGTAGGCGGCAGTCTCTTTAATAGCGTATACAGGTCACTTAAAAATTGAGATAATTTATTACTTTCCGGAGGTCTATAAATTGATATAATATAAACTATGTCATCGTTACACTTGACGGCAATGGGAACGCACTCCGCTGACCCCGAGAATGCTGACGCCAGGGCGCCCACATCGTCCGCGGCCGCGAGCTCGGCGCGCGAGTACACCAGCACCCCACCTCCCCTACGCGCCTCCCTAGTATAATGATGTAAGACAAAGCCGCTAATATCGAAAAGTGGTAACAGTGAAAAACAAATATTAGCCTCTGTAATTATAATAACATCCAGGTGACGAATATGTTCGCCTAGTAATACAAGTAACTCATTAAAATGTTTTTTAATTGAGCGAATATTAACATGAAACAAACTAAGGTCTTTATATTCTCTAAAGGTATCTAAGAACTCTTTAACAGTATTGACAGTCGTAAAGTTGACAATCCCTCGATCGTCAACATCATCTATATTGTCTAGCACCGTGAATTTTGTACTAAGATTATAACCACTTAATAAGAATAATACTAACATTAATTATTTTTAACCAGATCAGCAAGGTCGCTGTCGGATCTAATCCATACAGCTTTACCTTCATCCGATTTTTTAGCAAGAATTTTACCATTGTTCACCCAGACATACTTATAAACACCTCGCAGGCGGTTCTTAGCACTCCAAAGCAGAGATCGGGCAGCATGGGTCAGGTCCTCTGTGATAGGCAGATGCGCATATCTACACGTAGTCGACGTAGGGCGCGTAAACCACGTAGTACAGATAAAGCACCTCTCCATACGAGAAGGGATTTCCTCTCATGAGCACGTAGGGTGAGTAATATATATTGTGATGTATTGCTAGAAGGGGAGATGGTCTGGAGTGGAGTAGTGAATAGTATAGTTACATAAACTATGGCTTTATAACCTGTGTTTGGTGACTGAACCCCTATACATCCCAACCCGGCGCTGTGCCTATTTCATGGCGACCGTGACAGGACAGCGTGACAGCGTGACAGCGTGACACCGTGACAGCGGGACGTCGTGACACCATGACACCGTGACATTAAAGGATATTGCTGTGTGTTGTGTGTGGACATGAGGAAGGCGGCAGGAAGATCGAGCGAACTACACGAGTAACTATAGTATAACCAACATGGGTGACGACGGCGGTGAAGGGGACTGTGAAGAGGACGAGCCGGTGGCGTCGGATCACAACTAATGGCGCGGCTAACTAAACTGCTTCATCGACTGCTGTGTAATCGACGGAGGTCCAGATGGCTACGGGCTTCAGCAACACGTCCGGCGTGGCGGCCGGGTGCTCGGAGCGTTCGAGGAGGTGAAGTTTTTTTTTTTAGTGTATTTCGTGTGTTATGGAAAAGTTTTTTTGTTATGTGAGTTATTTTATATAATTTTATACTTGGTTGACTTTATGGATTTATTAAAAGTATGTATTATGTGTTTTAAGAATATAGATAAATTGTTAACAGGAGTTAGTGTAGGCATTTAGGAGTTTAAGATGTTTGTAAAGAAGTCGCAGCTGTAGAACTTAAAAGTAACGTTAAAAAACAGCAAAACGGTTGAATATTCTAGGGATTAGAAAACTTTGATATGGTATCGAAAATGGCTCATTTTACTTTTAATTTTATTTTTTATTTTTATGGCTGTAAGGAAGTTTTGTAGTAGGCATGGGAAACTAGGGATAGTGATTAGGGCGACAGTTTCATTCTCAAAATGACGATATTAAATACGAATTTTGCTTACGGCAACTATAACAATAATGTGAGTCAACAAGGTCAGCAGCGTACAGCGACAGCGATTTCGCGAGTAGGCAGAAAAGCGCAATGTCAATGTTAATGCGCACATAACAGATGTGATGGATAAGAGTTTTTTTATATAATGAAGAGTAAGTGAGGGTTCAAGTGGAACGGTAGGTACTGTCCAACAATGTTGGTTATGTTGTGAAAAATATTAAATTGATGTGAATCAAGATTCTCCATGGACGAAGGCACGCTTAGACGTATCGTTCCGAGACTTGGTTAAGTTGTGAAAAATGTTAAATTGAAGGAATCAAGATTCTCCATGAACGAAGGCACGCTTAGACGTATCGTTCCGAGATTTGGTTATGTTGAGGAAAGATAGTAGAGTTAAAATGATTTCAATAGGGAAAATATAGATAAAAGAGTGTGTCTTGTGCGACAAAAAATGAAATACCTATTTAAGTTATACACGGAAAAGAGACAAAATGAAATACCTATTTAGGTTATGTATACAAGGAAAAGGAAAAAAAATGACGATTATGAAATATGTAGGAGGAACGAACACGGAACTAACTATGACTAAATTATTATAACCCAACCATTGTTAAGTTTAAGATAATTGGTATTAATTAAGGACAAATGTTAGAATAAACTAAAGACGTACATTGAGCCCCATAGGATAAGTATAGCATAAAATATCCTAGTTTAAAAATAATATAGACTACTTAGTACATAAGAATAGAGTTAATTTGCAAATAGTGTTCTTTTCAGGGGGAGGGAACCCCTTACCTTTTCAGGGGAGGTGTGATAGGCAGATGCGCATATCTACACGTAGTCGACGTAGGGCGCGTAAACCACGTAGTACAGATAAAGCACCTCTCCATACGAGAAGGGATTTCCTCTCATGAGCACGTAGGGTGAGTAATATATATTGTGATGTATTGCTAGAAGGGGAGATGGTCTGGAGTGGAGTAGTGAATAGTATAGTTACATAAACTATGGCTTTATAACCTGTGTTTGGTGACTGAACCCCTATACATCCCAACCCGGCGCTGTGCCTATTTCACCTCATTTATATAGATCTTGCTCTTCATAGTTCCTCCAACAATGCTATCACTCGTAATATCCTTCAGCTGTCGCCGTTGAGCCAGCCACCGATCACGGCTGCAGGTTCCCGCCGTCTTGAACTCCACTATAATTGGTGCCGGCCTCCTGTCAGGCTTTGAAGAAAAGGCTCGCTTTGCCAGCTCAATATCTTCGCAGGTGACCTTGAGCTCCTTGCCAATCTTGGCAACTACATCCTCGACCTTCTCGCCAGGCAACTGCTCTACACCGACGATCTCAATCCTATGTTTGCGAGTTGCTTGCTCAAATTGCTCAATTTTCTGCTGCAGCGCGATATTACATTTTTCTAAGTAAATGCACTTATTTTGCGTATTAGCAGTAATTTTCTCCAACGATGCAATCTTTACTTTTGACTTTTCATGCTCCGCCAACAGGGTGTCATATTTATCCGAAAGGACGCTCATACTATGCGAAATTTTGTTTAACTCCTTCCTCAATTCCGGTAACACGCTGACCTTTTTTAGTATATCGTTGATAGCAACGCTCGCTTCCACATTCATTTCTACACTTTCCGGCTCGTCGTCCGAATCCTCCTCGCAATTATTACAACACAACCTGTTTCTACCAGCTCGCATATCCGCCAACAGTCCCTTCACACAGCCTCTGTGAAAGGTGCCTTGGCAGGCACCTTGACATACAAAATGCGATCCTCTCTTTGAAAGTACTTTTTTGCATTTTTGGCACTCCATAACTACGACAAAGTTTAACTTAAAAATCAACAATATAATAAACACAAACACATCGATCAGCTACGCGCGTTGTGGCAGGCGTAGCAGAAACCGTAGCGGTCGCCTACGCAGCACGTAGAATGATTCCGTCCTGCTCTCGCTTCCCGCTAGGGGAGCACCAGATGTCTGCGCTCCGTAGGATAGACAAGAAGGGTCCGATATAATCGCAAGCGCTCCTCAACGACAAATGATACGAAACGCCGCAAGACACTGAGCGCCCGGGTCAGACGCCGTAAGCCAGGGGTCAACTCGCTGGTCACTTGATTTAAACAAATAACAGAATAACTACTTAGAGGTGCGCGTCCGCTGTCAACGGCTACGCGCGCGAGACTCAATCAAGAAATACTTAGGTCTATTGTCCCTTGAAGCTGTGAAAAAATCAAACTTAAAAGCCAACGCAATCAAAAGATACAGTCGTTTATGCTGCAAATTTTAGAGCTTTCGGCACTCGCAAAACCTACGGGGTACTTCCCGTGAACTCAGAAACTTGAAATTTGGCACGAAGCAACGTCATATAGCATAGACAAAGGAAAAATTATAAAAAGTAGACATTTTTAGTAAAATCATACAAAAATATATATTTAACATTTTAAACGTACTACCTTTTTCCTCGTAAACGCGTGGAGTTATTAAGTTGAAATTCATGTCAAATACTCAAGGCTATAGGACTTTTCAGATGTAGCAAAACCAAATTTTTATTTCAACGCAATCAAAATAAATAGCAATTTAAGTTGCATATTTTGAAACTGAGTACTAGCAAGAAACTCAAAACCTAAAGGGTACTTCCCGTAAACTCAGAAACTTGAAACTTGGCACGAAGAAACTTCATGTAGCACAGACAAAGGAAAAATTACGAAAAGTAGATTTTTTTTTGTAAAATCATACAAAAAAATATATTTTAAATTTCAAACTTACTACCATTTTCCTCGTAAACGCGTGAAGTTATTAAATTGAAATTCATGTCAAATACTCAGGGCTACAATACCTTTCAGATGTAGCAAAACCAAATCTTTAAGTCAACGCAATCAAAAGGAATAGCAATTTAAGGGGCTACTTTGAAAAATTATAGGTTTTTTCAAACGCTCTAGTGACTAAACGGGAAAAGGGACTGAATTTATTTTCGAATATATGTTATTAGACTATATACTCTAGTTTTTGGCACAAGCCGAAACACGATTGCTGAAAGTTGCCTCGATAGAAAAAAAATCCGAAGTTGGGTCCTTTTTCCACTTATTTTTCTTAGCTTACGTAAACTATAAGAGTATAAGCAATATAACTAAGTAAAAAATATGGTATCCTGGTTTATCTAAAAAGTCACAGAAACAAAATTAGACAAAACTTTATAGATTCGCTTATTTATCGTAGTTTAGTCAAAAAGTCTGATACTTAAGAGCGCTGCATCTCTTTCTTTCGCGCACGGGAGCCATAAATGTGTCTCTAACGAATGGGCGTGGCTTGTCCGAATCGAGGAACGGCCTTAAGTTGCATATTTTGGAACTGAGTACTCGCGAGAAACTCAAAACCTAAAGGGTACTTCCCGCAAGCTCAGAATCTTTAAACTTGGCACGAAGCAACGTCATATAGCACAGACAAAGGAAAAATTATAAAAAGTAGACATTTTAGTAGAATCATACAAAAAATATTTTTTTAAATTTTATACTTCCTCGTAAACGCGTAGAGGTATTAAATTGAAATACATATCATATACTCAGCTCTATAATATCTTTCTGCTGTAGCAAAACGAAACTTTCATGTCCACGCAATCATAAGAAATAGCAATTGTTTTAGGTTTTTACGGAACCCTCGGTGCGCGAGTCCGACTCGCACTTGGCCGGTTTTTTTTTTATAGATAGTACTCCCCATAAGGAGTTTCCTCACCAGGGATTTTGTTGCGGAAACTCATAGTTTTTGGGGAAAAAAATTTGAAGTTCCCATACAAATTTCCTTAATTGGTGTCAATAGCGCATTCAGACGAAGACTAATTAATATTGTACATTAGAATAAGTCGGTTCTAGCGCTTGCCGGCCGCTGCCGCGGCACGCTCGCTACGCTCGCTCGGCTTCGCGCGCTGTTAGCTCACGGCACGGTTCACCTAACACACTCCTCCTCGCTTCGCTCGTCGTCGCACCTATCTTGGCTCTGTGACACAACAGTCTTCCGTGATTATATTCCAAAACAAAAAAAAAACATTATTTTTCCTAAAATAAATTGTGTCCATTTAGGAGCTAATTATCTCGGCAATTATCAAGTTAAGAGAAAAGTTGCCCATACAAAACATACTTATTTTAGCGCCCCCTATACGATAGCATCATAAAAAATAGGCGTCATAATGAGACCACCCCCATCAAAAATGTTTTAAGTCCCGCGCCCATTGTGGCTAGTTATGGAAATTTATATGGAAACTTCAATTTTTTTTCTCAAAAACTATTAGTTTCCGCAACAAAAGCCGTGGTGAGGAAACTCCTTATGGTTAGTACTATCTATAAAAAAAATGAGCCTTAAACTCCGCGGCCCCTAAAGTGCAGTTGAGCCGTTTCAGGTGCCTGAGCAATTTTCCTACAGCGCATCAAAAAAATTCCTACAACCCCAACAAATTTCATAAAGATCAGAAAAACGTCACTAGATATATCGGAACAAACTTTCAAAATCAAAAAGCCATCGAATAACCGAGACGCTGTTTGTATATAGCCAGAAGTTGTTTGTATAAGAACTACGCTTCGCTTGCGTTCCGCTCGTTCGATAAATCTCGTCCTAATTTATGTAAATCGAGTGGTACCTATATGTAGGTACCTACAGTACAGTAGAAGCAGCTTAAAAGATCACGTTTAATACGATCTCTCGCATAATACGCCATTTTATATCAGTTTCTGTAGCTTGCAGTTCTGTCGAAGTCCTGCAAGTACGCTTTCCGATTTAAAACGCGTTTTGGCTCTGTGCCCCGTCAAAGTTGTTATGATTACGTATATCTAATGACTTAATGAGCCTCAGGGCCAGTTGCACCAACCACTTTTGACGGACTCATTAGCGTCACCCGGCAGGATACTATGAAAATTTCCATACAATAATAATTAATAAGCGGACGTTTTGACGGTGACGACGGTTTGATGCAACCGACATATATCAGGTATCCTTTATTGTCACATCATCACATTTACACCTATTACTGACATTACGGTCAATTAAATCTAAGGGCCAGGGGGCCCACCGATTATAAGTCCGCCTGACGATATCGGCCTGTCAGAACAAAAATTTTACAGCTCCGAACAACTGACAGGCAAATATCGTCAGGCCGACTGATAGTGGGTGGGTTCCATAAGCCGCATTAGCATTTTTATTTTGCAACATAATACCTACTAAGTATTCTAATATTATATTCCAAATACTAGTTTTTTTTACCATTTTAATAATCGTAATTGGCAGATGGGATTTCATACTAATGCGACTTTTGATAATTGTTAGATCGACACATTTGAATAATAAAACCTACAATAATATTTTTTAACAAGAATATATTATTTTCCTATCCACCTCACTCCTCGGTCATCCCTACTCTCCCCGTTCACGATCCGACTGCTCCCGCTATCCCTACTTACCCCATTTTACGGTAAGTACCTACTTAACAGTTACGTTACTAATATAAAGTCAATATTTCAGGTTATCCATTTGCGGCGGCCGCTGGCCTGCCAGGCTTGCTGCTTCCCTTGCTGCCTCCAGTTCATGGAGGTCTGCTCCCCGCCAGGCACGGTCGTCGGCTCCATCAAGCAGGAGTGGTCCTTGTGCAAACCTCGCTTCGCCATCAAGAATGCTGCGGGTGACGTGGTGCTCAGGATCATAGGCCCGGTGCGGACTTGCACATGCTATAAACTTTGTGGCAACGTTGAATTCAAGGTACCTAAATACTATTGTATTTAAACTTTTGTGAGACATACTAACAAATATAAAACCGAAACAAAAAAAGGAATCCAAAATTATAATATCATTTTTTTTAAAGGGAACCTCCTTCAAAAAAACCAACCCACTGAAAAGTATAATAGTACATTACTACAGAGGGCGGGAAGTAGGGTGTTGCCGGCTGAGTTATATAGACGGCCGAGCGTAGCGAGGCCGGATAGTTACGAGGCTGGCAACCCCTTTTCACGCCGAGGTATGTATAGTGCTTTTCTCAAACATGCAATGAAATAAATATGTAGATTATCCAATTTTTTTTCCGACATACGTAAGGCAAAAGTCTACTCGTAAACTTGTATTAATAATGTATATGGTGACTGAATAAATTCAGAACGTTACAAAAAAAAATTTTTTTTTTCAAAAAAAAATTTGGAAATTAAAAAACCAAAAAAAAATTTGCTTAGAAAAATTGTTCAAAAAAAATTGGAAAAAAACAAAAACGACAAAAAAAAGGAAAATTTTTTTTAAAAAAAAAACAAAAAAAAAACAAAAAAAAAAACAAAAAAAAGTAAAAAAAAAATTCAAAAAAAGTAAAAAAAAAATTCAAAAAAAAATTCAAAAAAAATTTCTAAAAAATTATTTCCAAAAAAAAAAACAAAGAAAGCTAATATTACGATGATTATTGTTTTTTTTTAATATGCATAAGTAGTGGCAGAATGTCAAATGAACCAAAAAGTAAATATCGCCTATAACCTTAAATGGCTGAATGCCATGATCCTGTGCCACAAACATATGTGGAATGGAAATTAAAAAAAAATTATTTCCCGGCTTCCGGCCGTCAATTTTATATCAAAATCGTTACCTGTTCTCTGGAGTTGATCCGCCCTAAACGTGACACTTTGAAGCGTATTATGACGCACATAACGAAGACATTTCATTGCATGTTTGAGAAAAATAATTTTGATATAGTTAAGTACCTACACTACCTACCTCACCCCTCACCCCTATCCTTAACTAGTTCCTATCCCATCTTTATTCCTACCCCGTAAGGCAAATTTCTGCCAAAAAGTAATTAATACCTAATAATAAGAAAATTAGTAATGATCTGGGTATTTACTTCATTAAAGAAGTCGGTGCCAAACCAACATTTTAGGACAACAAAGAACAACGCACTTGCACTTTTTTCCAAACTACTTCACTGTCACTTTGGAGCGGGACTGTAGTGCAAGAGCTTAATTAACGAGTAAACAATGTATTTTTAATGCAAGTCCAGTGTTCATTGTTGTCCTAAAATGTTGGTTTGGCACCGATTTCAAAAATGAAGTAAATACCCAGATCATTACTAATTTTCTTATTATTAGGTATTAATAACTTTTTGGCAGAAATTTGCCTTACGGGGTAGGAATAGAGCACATGTATAGTGTGTAATAAAATAAAAAGGAAGTACACCCTCAATTGCTAGCGACGACTAGCGACTGGCTAACAATAGCTCAAGATAGGGAAATGTGGAGTAAAATGGAGGAGGCCTTTACTCGTCAAGAGGTCCTTAATAATAAAAAATCCTAAAATGTATAGGTATATAAAGTAATAATTAATTACGGCTTTGAATTTGCATGTGATTTGATAATATTTTTACTGATTTTATAAATGTATACTAGGTAATGAAATGTAGTTATAAATGTTATTAAGGAATTAAATGGCTTAAATAAATAAATAAAAAACACCCTCAATTCGACAGAATTTTTTTTTTGTATGTATGTTACTCGATATCTCCGTGAATGGTGAACCGATTTTCAATTTTTTTTAATCGAACGGGTATAACCCCTAGATGGTCCCATTGTCACCAAGTCGGGGTCTAATGATGGGATCCTGAAGAAATCGAGGGAACTCTTCAACTATTATAGGCACAGCACACCTAGTGAATTCACTATTTTTTAAAGCAACTCGGCCACTTCCTCTTAGAATAGCGGATCCTAAGTGAAGTCGGTTCTTTTTTTGTTTAAAATTATCATCGATAAACTTTATTTACTCAACTACGCTACCGAATATTCTGTGAAACGTTTCAACTTTCATAAGTCATAACATCAAGGATATTCCCATCCCAAGTTTCAAATACAAATACAAATACAAATAATTTATTGTACGAAAGTGAGTATAGGAAATGATATACAGTTACATATAGTGCGTCACTAACAGCCAGTGTTTGGCGTACAATATGTTGTTTATATTATAATATTTGCTATTGCTATACACAGGTATATTCGCACGACGGCATGAACGAGGTCGGCAAGATCACGAAGGAGTGGTCGGGCTGGGCTCGCGAGTTGTTCACTGACGCGGACATCTTCGGCATCAGCTTCCCCGTGGACGTGGATATCAGGATCAAGGCTGTGCTGATCGGCGCCTGCTTCCTTATTGTAAGTACAATTCATGCTATCGACTGACCAAATTGGAACCTAATCGTTAAGAAATAAGGTCTACAGTCAGTTGAGTGTAATCGAGAGAACAAGGTAAGATCACGAAACAGTGGTCGCGCTTGGCTAGCGAGGCGTTCACGGACGCGGACTGCTTCCCCATGAAAAAGCAGACGCCGAGCATCACCTTGATCCTGACATCCAGTGTAAGGATCAAGGTGGTGCTGCTCGGCGCCTGCTTCCTTATTGTGAGTACCATTCATTGTACCGACTGAATTAATTAGAACTTAAAGTCTACTAGTACTTAGTCACTCGAGTAGAAACACTAGTAGTCTAGGGGTAAGACGTCCGAATTTCAATCAGGAGGTCTCGGATTCAAATCTCGGCTCAAACTACTGCACCTGATTTTATGTAAGAAAAGGCTCAAGTTGTCGTGGAATAATATCAAAGGAACGATATATGTAAGCG
This sequence comes from Pammene fasciana, assembly GCA_911728535.1. Classification (NCBI taxonomy): domain Eukaryota; kingdom Metazoa; phylum Arthropoda; class Insecta; order Lepidoptera; family Tortricidae; genus Pammene; species Pammene fasciana. Next base: position 10,609,631 of record OU452276.1, on the reverse strand, counting down.
TATAACGATTTCATGAAGTGACGTGACGAAAATCGAGTTTAATTTAATCCTTACTTAGTTCAACGAATTGTCAAAGAAATGTATGGAGCATATTTTCAATGTTAAGAGTCCGGTAAACTCTTTTTGATTTCGCTAAATTTTTAACCGACTTCAATTCCATAGAAGGAGGTTCTGCATTCGGTTTGGTGTTTTTTTTAATGTGTGTTCACCGATTACTCCGAGACCCGTGGTCCGATTTGAGTAATTCTTTTTTTGTTTGAAAGGTTCTACATCCAAGGTGGTCCCATATTAATCTAGTGCTGTTCTGATGATGGGATCCATGAGGAATTGAGGGAACTCCTCAATTTTTAAAGGCACATGTATGGTGATTTGGGTGTTTTCTTAAGCAACTCAAGCATTTTCTCACGAAAACCACCAATTTGATGGAGTGGACCTGATGATGATGATTGTTTTGATGATAATGATGAAGATGTTTAATAAATGTAGCATGTTCAGCGATTACTCCAAGACCCGTGGTCCAATTTTAATAATTATTTTTTGTATGAAAGGAACTACCTTGAAGATGATCCCACATTAATCTGGTGCTGTTCTGATGATGGGATCCATGAGCAACTGAGGGAACACCTCAATTTTTAAAGGCACATGTATGGTGATTTGGGTGTTTTCTTAAGCAACTCAAGCATTTTCTCACGAAAACCACCAATTTGATGGAGTGGACCTGATGATGATGATTGTTTTGATGATAATGATGAAGATTTTTTTAAATGTAGGATGTTCAGAGGCGATTACTCCAAGACCCGTGGTCCGATTTGAATTTTCTTTTTTTGTATGAAAGGAACTACCTTGAAGATGGTCCCACATTAATCTGGTGCTGTTCTGATGATGGGATCCATGAGCAACTGAGGGAACTCCTCAATTTTTAAAGGCACGTGTATGGCCATTACGCTGTGAAAGGAGTATTGGCTAGAATGGGATTGTCAGATAATACTGATGTGTGGTGAAGAGGAAGAGACCATGGAACACTTAATGTGTGAATGTCACGCTCTCTCTAGCCAGACAGAGAATGAAGGACTTTGGTACTGGCTATCCAGATCCAGAGGAATTCAAAGCACTGCCCTTGAGCTCCATCATCCATGGAGATGGTTGAGAAAGCTCTCGAGTAGGTGTACTAGAGGGCAACTACACAAAAGATCCCTCTGGGTCGAAGTGTATCCGTATGGGCCCCCGAATACAATTAATAAGATAAGATAAGACTAAACGGGAAAAAAGACTGAATTTATTTTCGAATATATATTACTAGCTTTTGTCCGCGACTTCGTCTGCGTGGAATTAGTAATCCCCCCTTAAGGAATGACTTCTGGATATCAATTATTGTATATTCTCCCCCAGAGCTCAAACTATTTCCAGCGTTCAGCGGTTATTGATTTCCGATACAAACTTACAACCCACTTTTCACCCCCTCCAGGATCGATTTTCGGGATAAAAATAATCCTATGTCGTTTCTCGGGACTCAAATTATCTCCATACAAATTTTCATCTAAATCGGTTCAGCGGTTAAACATTCTCCATATAAACTTTCAACCCCTTTTTCACCCCCTCCAGGGTTGATTTCCGGATAAAAACTATCCTATGTCCTTTCCCGGGACTCAATTCAATCAATTATTGTATATTCTCCCCCAGAGCTCAAACTATTTCCAGCGTTCAGCGGTTATTGATTCCCCATACAAACTTACAACCCCCTTTTCACCCTCTCTAGGGTTAATTTTCGGGATAAAATCTATTCTATGTCGTTTCTTGGGACTTAAATAATCTCCATACAAAGGGTATAGCCGGGTTAGTATGGCACAACTGCCCTTAGCGAAAAAAAGAATTTCCTTTTAGTGGATTATTAACCTTTACATATGTAGTGCTTTCACCAAAAATTAAGCCTCAAATCCTTCAGGTTACAAAAAAAAACGCATATATTGAAATATATAGTTTATTTTATTTTAGCTAAAGTACTGATCCGATTTCTTTGTAATTTGGATATGTTGTAAGCAAAATTAAGATCGCTTTTTAGAAAAAATAAAATAATTATTTTTAGAAAAAAAAAAGAAAAATAATTGAGATAACAATATTCAAAAAATAAATAAATATAGGTACGAGATTGCGACAATTACCTAATTTATATATTTTATGTGCAATTTAATAATCTTTAACATATATTTTTTTTAATAACTAAAATCGGGATTAACGATGTGAAAAATTCGAATTTGTAACATCCCATACTTTTATTCCCATACTTGTATTCCCAACAATCCCAATGCATTTTGAATTTGGAACGCGACTTATTGTGCTGAGTGCGGGCCTTAATAAAATCCGTGGCTGTATGCGGCTAGGGCTTAGGCTTTAAGAGGATTTTAAAAAAATGCAATAGCAATTAATTTAAAATATTCATTAACATCAAAGGCTGCCCAATGGGTAATGATCAATGTGTAAAACGCTCAGGCAATTTATATATTTTACTGGTATGTAATTGTAACGGCTATCTCATATTGGGCGTTTTAAACAATGCCCGGGCAATGCCCTTTTGGTCACATTGCCCGTAACATATACATATTAGCAATAATTTAAAAAATGCGTAGGTACTTATTCCGTACCCGTATCTATAGCCACAAAAGCAACTTATAGGTAGTGCAAAACGCCAAGAGTCGTCAACCGAGTTTCTTGCCGGTCCCATATTGGGGATACCTTCCTACAATCTAGTGGGATTTAAATCTTCTCGGGTCAGAGGTGTAGGGTCAGAGCCGGCGTAGCTTTATTGATATTAGGTATATATACATATGAATTGCTTGAATACTTGACGTGTAAAAGTGCCCTTGTGGCCTATTTGCTGAATAAATCTTTGATTTTGATTTTGTCACATTCTAAATTCAAATTCAAAATGCATTGGGATTGTTGGGAATACAAGTATGGGAATAAAAGTATGGGATGTTACAAATTCGAATTTTTCACATCGTTAATCCCGATTTTAGTTAGGTATTAAAAAAAATATATGTTAAAGATTATTAAATTGTACATAAAATATATAAATTAGGTAATTGTCGCAATCTCGTACCTATATTTATTTATTTTTTGAATATTGTTATCTCAATTATTTTTCTTTTTTTTTCTAAAAATAATTATTTTATTTTTTCTAAAAAGCGATCTTAATTTTGTTTACAACATATCCAAATTACAAAGAAATCGGATCAGTACTTTAGCTAAAATAAAATAAAATATATATTTCAATTTATGCGTTTTTTTTTGTAACCTGAAGGATTTGAGGCTTAATTTTTGGTGAAAGCACTACATATGTAAAGGTTAATAATCCACTAAAAGGAAATTCTTTTTTTTCGCTAAGGGCAGTTGTGCCATACTAACCCGGCTATACCCTTTTCATCTAAATCGTTTCAGCGGAAAAAAATTCTCCATAGAAACTTTCAACCCCCTTTTCACCCCTTCCCGGGTTGATTTTCGGGATGAAAACTATCCTATATCCTTTCCTGGGACTCAAACTATCTCTATACAAAATTTCATCAAAATCCGTTCAGCCGTTTTTACGTGATGTGCGGTCAAATAAACAGACAAACAGATAAACAGATAAACAGACAAAAAATCTAAAAACAGTTGGAACGTGTTCTGTTAACGATTCTAAGTATCCCCAGCCAATTTTTTTTCAAATATCTTCCATGTACAGACTTTCGACCCTCTTCAGCTTTATTATATGTATAGATTAGACAATACAGTGTGTTTTTTTTAAGTGGGCCAATATGGGGAAATCCTAAAGTATAGGAGATACAGGGAAACTGTCTTAGGAAACATTAGGTATATTTTTGAGAATTTTTTTTGGTATAGTCAAAATTTTGGTCAAGTGTGAGTTGTCCTTAAAAATTAATAATTTTGATGAATTTTTTTTTGACGCGGATCTAGTCAGTTTCATGAGAGGATCATTTTATTGCATGGAAAGAAAAAAAACACAACAGTAGAAGTTAGTCAAATGAAAAAAAAAATGTTTTTATTATTACAACATGTGTAAATTGCCTAGGTACACTTGCAATTTTGCATATTCCAATATGACATTTGTTTTTGGAACACTTTATTTGATTTAAAAACCAAAAATTTTTCTCAAAAAAATACCTAATGTTTCCTAAGACAGTTTCCCTGTATCTCCTTTACTTTAGGATTTCCCCATACTGGCCCACTTAAAAAAAACACACTGTATACTCTTGTTTTTGGCACAAGCCGATACACGATTGCTGAAAGTTGCCTCGATAGAAAAAAACCGAAGTTGGGTCCTTTTTCCCCTTATTTTTCTTAGGTTACGTAAGCTATAAAAGATTAAGAAATATACGTAAGTAAAAAATATGGTATGCTGGTTTATTTAAAAAGTCACAGAAGCAAAATTAGACAAAATTTTATAGATTCGCTTATTTATCGTAGTTTAGTCCAAAAGTCTCATACTTAAGAGCGCTGCATTTCTTTCTTTCGTGCACGGGAGCCATAAACGTGTCTCTAACGGATGGGCGTGGCTTGTCCGAATCGACGAACGGCCTTAATATGGGAACACCTTGGATGTAGATCCTTTCAAACAAAAAAAGAATTACTCAAATTTGACCACGGATCTCGGAGTAATCAATAAGGATAAAATTAAAAAATCTTTATATTTATTCCATTAAAAAAGAATCGATCTTTCATAACATGTACCTATACAAAATTATAGAAGTTATGTTAGTTACTGCAAAATAGCATCAACAAGTTGAGCGAAATCGAAAAATTGTTTACCGGACTCTTAACTAAAGCTTTGATTAAAATAGTGACCTTCAAATAAAAAATCATGCAATGGGGACGATTGAAACGCAACCTAGGGAATGATTGAAACAAACTGTTAAGCGGCTTGTTTCAACCTGTTGGCGCCTACAGGAATAACACGGCAATGCGCCACAGGTCAATCACCGACACACACTTAGTTTTAAGGATTTTTATGTAAAATTTGCATGTCATTATTCCCATACCACTTGTCAAGAGAGTACACGTCTCAAATTGAAACCTGGAGTTTTCTTCTGCAAATCCATCATACCCCTGAACATGGTCCTAGATCAAACCGGATACCAGTAAGGAACCAGAAAATATTGGAGGAATAAAGGGAAATACCTAAAATACCATTAAATATCACTGTGGATATCAAGGCAGCCGAGGCTCTGATGAAGAAGATCACCAGGACATCGGAATCCAGCAGTGTTGAGTGTGTTAGGAGTTATTAGGGTCCAGCACTCTTTATTAAGGTAGAAATAGGTAGGATTTATAGTGGAAACTTCAGGTTAGTGAATATTTTATTGTTAAGTGTAGTGTTAAGGTCAGATAGATTTTGTAATTTTAGTTCGTTGTATTTATTTAAATGTGATATTTCAACTAGTCAATTCATTACTATTTTATTTATGTGTAAATCATAATTAATGGAATTGGTTAAATTCGTTTAAATAATTGATATTTGCCAACGTAACAGCTGACCGTTAATTTACCGTTATTCGTGTCACTACATTATATTCGCTTGAAACTAGTCAAATAACTTTAATTTTGTGATATTGTGGATTAAATTATATACAGGGATCATATTACTAGGGATTTTAAATAATAATTGCACTGAAAATTGAATATTTTTATAATTTTTTGTCCCTGTTCTGTTAACCGATTTCAAAAAAGAAAGTAGGTAGTTGGGTTATGTGTTTTCGTACTATGTTTTTATATAAAAGTTTTCTTAATTGAGACTGGTAAACAAACATAAATTTGACACGAATGTATTGATGCCTTATTTTATATTACAAGCTTTTATTTAACTCACAGTGTTTGTCAGTATGTGTGTTAGATGTTTAGGTAGAATCTTGCGAGCCAGATTTGAACCAGTTCCTGATGTCCGATTGAACTAAAATTTTGCATACCTGCGTAACTTGGATGACAATACAATATTTTGATACCATCGAGCTGGTCTGATGATGGAGACAGGAGGTGGCCATAAGAACTCTGCCATAAAATACCTCAACCAGGTTGAGTTTAGGTTTCTTAGAAACGCCTCGATGAGTATTCCTTGATTTTCTAAAGAAAAGTACAGTCAGCCACAACATCAGAAGCTGATTTGGTACCTATTTCTCCTAACCGATACTAGAATTAGAATCGTCTTAATAAGTCGCTGTTTGGGCTCATTTCACTTGTACTGGTAAGGAGTTGGGACCGATATCACAAGATGGAGCTCATGCTGAACCCTGGGGGCACCTACTGGATCTCAGGTTTGGGGCAACATAGACTCATGCTGTTTGAGCTCATTCGACTTGTACTGACGAGGAGTTGGGACCGGTATCACAAGATGGACTTCATGCTGAACCCTGGGGGCACCTACTGGATCTCAGGTTTGGGGCAACATAACTAGACTCATGCTGTTTGAGCTCATTCGACTTGTACTGACGAGGAGTTTAGACCGGTATCACAAGATGGTGGTCATGCTGAACCCTGGGTGCACCTACTGGATCTCAGGTTCGGGGCAGCATAGACTCATGCTGTTTGAGCTCATTCGATTTGTACTGACGAGGAGTTGGGACTGGTATCACAAGATGGAGTTCATGCTGAACCCTGGGGGCACCTACTGGATCTCAGGTTTGGGGCAACATAGACTTATGCTGTTTGGACTCATTCGACTTGTACTGACGAGGAGTTGGGACTGGTATCACAAGATGGACTTCATGCTGAACCCTAAGGGCACCTACTGGATCTCAGGTTTGGGGCAACATAGACTTATGCTGTTTGAGCTCATTCGACTTGTACTGACGAGGAGTTGGGACTGGTATCACAAGATGGAGTTCATGCTGAACCCTGGGGGCACCTACTGGATCTCAGGTTTGGGGCAGCATAGACTCATGCTGTTTGAGCTCATTCGACTTGTACTGACGAGGAGTTGGGACTGGTATCACAAGATGGAGTTCATGCTGAACCCTGGGGGCACCTACTGGATCTCAGGTTTGGGGCAGCATAGACTCATGCTGTTTGAGCTCATTCGACTTGTACTGACGAGGAGTTGGGACTGGTATCACAAGATGGAGTTCATGCTGAACCCTGGGGGCACCTACTGGATCTCAGGTTTGGGGCAACATAGACTTATGCTGTTTGGACTCATTCGACTTGTACTGACGAGGAGTTGGGACCGGTATCACAAGATGGAGTTCATGCTGAACCCTAAGGGCAACTACTGGATCTCAGGTTTGGGGCAACATAGACTCATGCTGTTTGAACTCATTCGACTTGTACCTACTGACGAGGAGTTGGGACCGGTATCACAAGATGGACTTCATGCTGAACCCTGGGGGCACCTACTGGATCTCAGGTTTGGGGCAGCATAGACTCATGCTGTTTGAGCTCATTCGACTTGTACCTACTGACAAGGAGTTGGGACTGGTATCACAAGATGGAGTTCATGCTGAACCCTGGGGGCACCTACTGGATCTCAGGTTTGGGGCAACATAGACTTATGCCGTTTGGACTCATTCGACTTGTACTGATGAACAGTTGGGACTGGTATCACAAGATGGAGTTCATGCTGAACCCTGGGGGCACCTACTGGATCTCAGGTTTGGGGCAACATAGACTTATGCCGTTTGGACTCATTCGACTTGTACTGATGAGCAGTTGGGACTGGTATCACAAGATGGAGTTCATGCTGAACCCTGGGGGCACCTACTGGATCTCGGGTTTGGGGCAACATAGAGTCATGCTGTTTGAGCTTATTTGACTTGTACTGATGAGTAGTCGGGACCGGTATCAGAAAATATAGCTCATGCTTAACCCTGGGGGTACCTACTGGATCCCTAGTTTAGGACAACATAGGTTCATGCTGTTTGGGCCTACTGTGACATCCGATGGGTTTATAATTTTGAATGTTCGTTTCGCGAATATTTTAGTAACGTTTTTCTGGTCTTCATGAAATTTGTTGAGGTTGTATCGGTGGTATATAATAAGAGACTTCAATGAGCTGGAATGACCAGGGGGTTCTGGAATCAGAAGGCCTAAAACAGTTTTGTTGAGGGGTTTTATTATAATCGCAAGTTCTTAATTCGAGGCGGACCACCAGTTCTGTTAGATTAGAATAGAACCGTCTAAATAAATAGTATATGATTGTCAAAAGAAAATTATACTATACGTGCATAACTATTATCGAACGAGCGAGTGCAGCGACGCGAAGTTCTATCATTCAACCTCGGACACAACTGTCAGTTTGGGTTTTAGTAGCTGTTTCTCAAAATTATGAGGTCTATGTTAACTTAATTAGGCTTATTGTTTTGCAACTTTAATGTGTCATTAGGGATTTTTCCGTAACATAATGTTCTTTTTGAAATATAACAAAAATGTTTGTTTTTCAAGAATTTTTAAATTACCTACCTGATATGGTTTAGCGGTCAGAAATAGCATACCCATAAGTGTTTCATCACTATTATGATAAAAAAAACTCAGCATGCCTACCTTGATGCCTATTGCCTACTTTGATATCAGGTAACACACCCAATGACCATTTCTATTAGCTAAAATTAACAAGCAATAAGAAACACAGCGAAACGATGTGTTAGTCGAAATATACAGGCTACGGAACATGTCTCTTAAAAACTAAAAACATAAAAATAAATTTAAATAAAAAACTTTTAAAAACAAGCTTTTATGTAAATGCTCTAAAAAGAGAAAATAAGCTTTTGAGTCAATCAAACTTTTTCTATAGGAATTTTGTACAATTTTATGACATAAAAGCTTGTCGCGAGACTTTCCCGTGTAAAAGAGATTGCACATATTTTAGGTGAAACCATGTAGTCAAGTAATCCTCCTCCTGACGGTAGTGTAAAATTAATTAAAATATGTAATGTGCCCAGCCCATTATTCATGAATTAAAATTGTAATTATCAATGTATTTCTTAAAAAACAAATTCACGTCAAGTGTTATTTACGTGTTTTGGATGTAGTATATATAGTACATATAAGATAGTGCTACCTGGCGGTTTGTCATTTGTCATTGAGTTAATGAGTTGTTTTTGTTACGCTAGTTGCATCTTTTTAATATGTCAAACGAAAGCGACACAAATTTGCAATGCAATAACAAATCACGAAGTGAATTTTGAAGTCAATAACGAGTTATATGACAATATATTGGTATGTGTCGAAGCCTGTTGACCTACTGTTGTATCTGTCTGACGAAGCCTGCGGCGTGGATTATAAAATTGTAAATCAAATTATTTTTAATGACAATAATTAAATGTACTCAAAGAATAAGTACTCAACATCGGACTTAATGAAACCAATGATTTTGTTATAATATTCAATATTTACATAAGGTTTCCTCGATATAAATGTGCAATCTCTTTTACACGGGAAAGTCTCGCGACAAGCTTTTATGTCATAAAATTGTACAAAATTCCTATAGAAAAAGTTTGATTGACTCAAAAGCTTATTTTCTCTTTTTAGAGCATTCACATAAAAGCTTGTTTTTAAAAGTTTTTTATTTAAATTTATGTATTTTTAGGGTTCCGTAGCCAAATGGCAAAAAACGGAACCCTTATAGATTCGTCATGTCTGTCTGTGTGTCTGTCCGTCCGTGTCACAGCCATTTTACTCGGAAACTATAAGACGTATCATTATCCAATTTTTACATAAAGTGTATTGTGTGTGTTGCTACTTAGTTATGTAGTAACATTTCTGAAAAAAAAATCATTTTAGGGGGGGCACTCCATACATGCAAGTAATTGTCAAAAAATATTTTTTTACCTAATATCAACATGCACATCAATGGATAGGTTTTTAAAAATAACATTGAGGTTTCTTTAAAAAAAAATTTGATTAAGTGGATTCAGAAATAATGACTCCGAAAGTCTTAAAAATTGTGTCCCCCCCCCGTAATTATGGAACCGTAAGTCCACAAATTATGGAAAAATTCAAGAAGAACACCTTTGAATATTCTTTCAGCGAAAATTATTTTGAACATTATCGGTTAAGGCGTTTTTGAGCTGTCTCCAAAAAACTACGTACTTAGGCAGATACGACTTTGCGATATTAATTTATTCGATAGTAGCTAGTTTTTATTATAGATAATGGTACGGAACCCTTCATGCGCGAGTCCGACTCACACTTGGCCGGCTTTTTTTTCTGTTTTAAACGCCTAGAAAAGTGTTTATTTGCTGTATTTGTTTTACTTAGCCGAAAATAGGTTACAATTGAAACAGTGTATGGAAGTTAAAACTCTTGTATTTCTCGTATGTATCGTTCTAGTCTCATAAATTATTAGTTATAAATAAGGTCGTTTTGGGTAAATTTAAAGTTATAACTTAGATTTGGTCTCAAAACGACGCATAAATAGGAAATTATGTAGATTATTTTTCCGACCCAAATATCGACCAATAGAATTGCACCATTCGACGTCACGTGGTACAACCTACATGGTATTATACTGATAATTTTTTGAATATTTTCTCTGGTAGTCACACGTCAAACTGACAGGTTGAATTCAATTGTGAAAATTGGAGATTTTGCATGAAAATGAGTCGATTTGGAGTTTGTTCTCTGTCCACCATCGATAAAAAAGTCAAAGGAAATGTTTATTTGTTAACTGTTCATTTCATCTCATGGTGCAATTCTATTGGCCGACATTTGGGACGGAAAAATAATCCCCCGAATACCACACGAGCTTTAAAATTATCTGGCATTTCCCGATAATTTTGAAGCTCGTGTGGTATTATAAGTGAATACTAATTTTGAAAAATATAATCGATCACATTTATTTAAATATGCAGGACAGATGAATCAAACTTTAAGGATAGGACTTTACACCTTAATAAAGATGAAAATTATTCAATTTTAATAAGAATATGATACACTTTATAAATAATTGAAGTGTTTCAATTAATACCCCCTACTGTTTCAACCGTCCTTACGATGGGGTCAATTGAAACAAATTCGCTGGCGTCCCGTTTTTAACCGACTTCAATCCCATTGAGGAAGGAGGTTCTGCATTCGGTTTGGTGTTTTTTTTAATGTATGTTCACCGATTACTCCGAGACCCGTGGTCCGATTTGAGTAATTCTTTTTTTGTTTGAAAGGATCTACATCCAAGGTGGTCCCATATTAATATGGTGCTGTTCTGATGATGGGATCTATGAGGAATTGAGGGAACTCCTCAATTTTTAAAGGCACATGTATGGTGATTTGGGTGTTTTCTTAAGCAACTCAAGCATTTTCTCACGAAAACCACCATTTCGATGCAGTGGATCTCATGATGATGATTGTTTTGATGATAATGATGAAGATTTTTTTATGCAGGATGTTCAGCGATTACTCCGAGACCCGTGGTCCAATTTGAATAATTCTTTTTTTGTTTGAAAGGATCTACATCCAAGGTGGTCCCATATTAATATGGTGCTGTTCTGATGATGGGATCCATAAGGAATTGAGGGAACTCCTCAATTTTTAAAGGCACATGTATGGTGATTTGGGTGTTTTCTTAAGCAACTCAAGCATTTTCTCACGAAAACCACCATTTCGATAAAGTGGACTTCATGATGATGATTGTTTTGATGATAATGATGAACATTTTTTTATGCAGGATGTTCAGCGATTACTCCGAGACCCGTGGTCCGATTTGAATAGTTCTTTTTTTGTTTGAAAGGAACTATCTCAAAGATGGTCCCACATTAATCTGGTGCTGTTCTGATGATGGAATCTATGAGCAACTGAGGGAACTCCTCAATTTTTAAAGGCACATGTATGTTGATTTGGGTGTTTTCTTAAGCAACTCGAGCATTCCCTCTTGAAAACCACCAATTTGATAGAGAGGACCTCATGATGAAGTCCACATATGATACGTGGACGTTTCCTTAGATAGAATGGGTGTATTATGAACTTTTTTATATATCTTTACCGATTATTCCGAGACTTTTTGTCCAATTTTGATAAATATATAACCACTAAAAATGGAAAAATAAAAACTTTTTACAAAAAAAAAGATAAACCGACTTCAAAAAGGATAAAATGAATCATTATATTATTTATATGCGTTACCAACTGATATGTTTGAAGTCGGTGCCAAGCCACAAATTACAAAACCGGTCAAATCAGCTTTAAGTGTGAACATCACAAAATATCGGTACTAATAATGCAAAGGTGAATGCGATTTCATGTGTTACATTTTCATGTCTAAACTACTAATCCTATTTTGATGAATAGCGACAAAGATATATATATTCTAATACACGTCTGTTTTGTTAATAATCAGAAAAAGGCGGCAAATAGAAAAAAAATGTACACGCGTAAGATTGACCTTCCATATAAAATTTGAATATCGTGCCTTTTTACTGACACGGCGTGTGTACTGGGTACATGTGAGTATAGAAAAAATAAACTAGCAATTGAATTCCTTTATACTTCGGATTAAACCTTAGATGAAAAATGATAAATAATTCAAACCGAACCACGGGCTTCGTTCGACATACGGATAGTCCCAACAATGTGTTAACAAACAAACATAGGACGCATGATTATACTTTCTGTACCTACTTGCCTTACAGTTAACGCATGGTCGAAACGAACGTATATCTACGTGCGATTCATACCGTATTAGATTAGTCATATAGTAAAAATAACATTTCACTGAACACATCGCCTCGTTCGTATTAACTCTTCCAAATTTGGCTTGGCACCGACTTCAAACATATCAGTTGGTAACGCATATAAATAATATAATGATTCATTTTATCCTTTTTGAAGTCGGTTTATCGCTCGTTAGTCGGTCGGCGGTTTATTGGATTTATTTGTTCAATATGGAAACCATTTCTGGATTAAACAATTTTCATTTCATTTTCATTTTCATTTCATTTATCTTTTTTTTGTAAAAAGTTTTTTATATATTATAATAACGTAATTAGTTTGGATATGATTACAATACGACCTTTAATCATCGGCCAAGTAACGTCACTATAAGCACACCAATCGATTATTCTTTGCGTATTATAGATTCCTCTCCAAGTGCTGTTAACGAAAAACTGTTTCAACTGTCCCCAGTCTACCCTACCGTCGCCATCAAATATATCGGAGCGGCCAAGGTACTCAAAACTATCTGAACATGCACGTTATTTCGCTGGCATCCCGTTTTTATATTATAATAACGTAATTAGTTTGGATATGATTACAATACGACCTTTAATCATCGGCCAAATAACGTCACTATAAGCACACCAATCGATTATTCTTTGCGTATTATAGATTCCTCTCCAAGTGCTGTTAACGAAAAACTGTTTCAACTGTTCCCAGTCTACCCTACCGTCGCCATCAAATATATCGGAGCAGCCAAGGTACTCAAAACTATCTGAACATGCACGTTATTTACATAACTCGGCAGATCACTGTTAAATTAAACGATGCCCAGCACGGTTTTAGTCGGGGTCGATCAACGACAACAAACCACGTTGTTTTGGTTGATTACATAGCCGAAGCCATGGATGCCCGAGCACAAGTTGACGTGGCATACTTCGACTTTCGTAAAGCCTTCGATCTTGTAGATAATGACGTCTTACTGCGTAAATTTGCAGACATAGGATTTACACCTAGGCTGTTACACTTTTGCCAATTACCTACAGGATCGAAGACAATACGTGAAAGTTTCGGGGTATGAATCACAGCCGTACTACACGCGTTCGGGCGTGAGCCAAGGCAGTACATTAAGACCAACTCAGTTTTTGATCATGATCAATGATTTGCCAAATACTGTCAAAGTGCTTGATGTTCGCAGATGATATTAATTTATTCCATAGAGTTAGAGATGACAGTGACCGAGCGCAGCTTCAAAGAGACATAGATGCAATTGCCGAGTGGAGCGAAAACAATAGACTACATTTTAATGCTACTAAATGCACGCATATTTCATTTGCTCGTATCCGTTCCCCAATCGCCACAGAGTACTACCTTCATGACACACCACTTGAACGCACCGACACTGTACGTGATTTAGGGCTGACTTTAGATAAGCAATTGGACTTTAGACTGCACATAACGACAACCTGCAAAAAGGTCTCTAAAACTCTAAGGTTTCATAATGAGAATGGCCACACAGTTTTCTACGGTTAGGGTAGCAGTCATGCTATACAATGCATACATACGTAGTAGCTTGAATTTGGTGCCATAGTTTGGGATCCTGAAGAAAGCAAATATACTTTACGTCACTCTGGGCGCTAAGTGAGATTTACCGCCCTAGGGCGCAGCGGCACATCTCACTTCACACCCAGGAGAAGACGTAAAATTATGTACGCACCACGGGCGGTAATAAAGAAGGCCTCAGATCGCTTGTTTATGGCCCTTACCTTCGGTTCGGGCCACAAATGCCAGCGATCTGGGCCCTTCTTTATTTAACCGCCCTAGGTACGTAATGTACTATTAATGCTCGAGAAAATCCAGAAAAAAATTGCAAGATATGTCTACAAGCGACTGTACGGTTACTACCCATTCATGTACCCTTCGCTTTTCGTGTCGGGTATGATCGGGCTACGCACATTGGAGTCTCGGCGAAAGTTATAATTGCATATAGTTAATGCATTACTACCAATTGCTGAACAACAGAGTGGACAATCCATCGGTACTACATGTAATGGGACTGCAAGTACCACGAGCAACCAAGGCTGTGGTAGGTTCAAGTGGCGCGGGCGGCGCAGTAGCTGTTCGTCGACCAAGACGTCTGTTCGCCATTGCCGACGCTCGCACGCGGCGCGGTGCTAACGCTCCCACTGCCCGTGCACTAACCGTTATTATAGCCCGTGCACTAGTATTATAACAGAGCGGGATGACATAGACATATTCAACGATATAATTGGTGCATTTTACAGAAAATTTCAGGCTTTCACCGAGAAAATTTGTATTGAACATAAGTAGGTAGATACCTACATGTTTCTGTTGTACTGTTTCCAGCTGTTATTACTTGCTTTTAATGTTTATTTTATTATATATTTTAAGTCTTGTTCTTAGGTATTATGATTTGTTTTTGCTGTGTTATGATTTTTATTTATAAAGGAGGGTGGGCAGATTGGCCTATTGACCAATAAGGACAAGCGATATGTCACTGGATAGCTTATTTTAAGTTCTAAAACTTTTACTATGGCAGGTAATCCCAAATCTTTGTGTGGAAAAAGTTATCACTGCATATAAATAGTAGTCATTGTTTGATGGTATATCGATATTTAGTTGTTTTCTCCTGTGTATTTTTATGATAACACGTTTAAAAACCGTTGTACAGAACTAAAACCCTATAACAGTAAAAAAATACTGATTTATGTAATGTTTTTATTTTTTTATATCTTATTTCACACAGCGATTTGAGATTTCCCGCCATACAAAAAGTTGTAGAATATGAAAAAACCTTTCAAACGACACATGGCTTGCCATTATTGGTTTTTAGGCCAGTGTCCATACAAAACTGCCCATCCTCCTTTAACAATGTATACCTGCATTACTCAGTATGTTATTGTTAATGATTTTGCATGTAAGTGATTTAGTGTCGTTACTGTAAACTTACGTGTTATTTGAATAAATGATTATGATTATTATGATTATGATTGACAATAGAGGCGATGTTCAGATATTTATGACCATGTGGTCATTTTACATGTTTCTCGATCGTATGGCTTGTGGCCGTAACGTTACCATGGAGATCTGCCCACGTGATTGGAACGGAACGTGACACTTTTTCGTGTATGCTACCGGTGTTCATCAATTTATAAGACGCTATTCTATCACGTCATAACGACACGCTGAATAATATTATACATTTTTATAATACCTGGCATGTGGTTACTTTACTCATATTCGAGATGAAAAGTAGAGTGTTTAGCTCGGGTGAAAGCACCCTCTCATCTCACTTCGTTGGAGCGCCAAAATATCTCGTCAGAGATGGGTGTCTATCAGCCCTCGTTACAGACTACACAGACACCTCATCATTAAACTTTTACAGGGAGCACGAGGTCACCACACGTGCAATTATATTCGTAAATTTCTACGATCCGAACAGCAAATCTCAATAGTATTATACACCAATTTGTACAATAACAATCCAGGTTCACCCCTGTAACTTGATTTTTGTGGATAGTTTTAATCCACATGAGTAATGATCAAAAACTTTACCTCAATTGAAATACGCGTTCGAATTAGTACGGGAGCACTGATGCGTGGTGACCCCGAATTGTACTTATGATCTATCTAGTGTTGAGGTTATCTGTGGCCCTCGGTTAGCAAACTACTATTTATAATTATGAGCCCTGAGGGATATATTATAGGGATGAGGGATGAGGACGCGGAGGCCAGCTAAAGTGCAGTCCTTCCCCAAAAATAATTGTTTCTTTCTCTTTCAGGACTTCATGTACTTCGAAAGCTCCGGCTAGTGTGAACCACTTATCAGGCTAAACGTCATTACACGCCCGTTCTATCACATGGGCAGGTGAATAACATGTGTTTTATTTTTTTTATTTTAACGTCCTCTTAGCCTATACTCTGTACTTTTAGGTATTTAAAAAAACGTAAACAAACAGCAGCTGTCATAAATGACAGATTCAGGGGTTTAGAACCTTTTTCGAGTGATATAATTATTACCTATGTTAATAACCTTAAATATTATAATTACGTATATTATTTAAAGTAATTAATGTACTATTGAAAGACATCTTACCCATAAGCACTGGTAGCCTGGTGGTAACTGTGGTAAGATGTCTTTCAATCCGGACGATTCGAACCCCGACCGTACCACTGAGTTTATCAGTCGGTCTTTGACTTTGATGAAAGAAAACACCCAACAAAACAACTTCATAATACACCCATTCTATCTAAGGAAGGGTCCACGTATCATATGTGGACTTCATCATTAGGTCCTCTCTATCAAATTGGTGGTTTTCAAGAGGGAATGCTCGAGTTGCTTAAGAAAGCACCCAAATCAACATACATGTGCCTTTAAAAATTGAGGAGTTCTCTCAATTCTTCACGGATCTCATCATCAGAACAGCACCAGGTTAATTTGGGACCATCTTCGAAGTAGTTCCTATCAAACAAAAAAAAGGAATTGTCCAAATCGGACCACGGGTCTCGGAGTAATCGCTGAACATCCTACATAAAACAATCTTCATCATTATCACGAAAACAATCATCTTCATCAGGACCACTCCATCATATTGGCGGTTTTCGTGAGAAAATGCTTGAGTAGCTTAAGAAAACACTAAAATCACCATACACATGCCTTTAAAAATTGAGTTCCCTCAATTGCTCATGGATCCATCATCAGAACAGCACCAGGTAAATGTGGGACCATTTTCGAGGTAGTTCCTTTCAAACAAAAGAAGAATTATTCAAATTGGATCACGGGTCTCGGAGTAATCGCTGAACATCCTGCATAAAAAAATCTTCATCATTATCATCAAAACAATCATCATCATCAGGTCCACTGCATCGAAATGGTGGTTTTCTTGAGAAAATGCTTGAGTTGCTTAAGAAAACACCCAAATCACCATACATGTGCCTTTAAAAATTGAGGAGTTCCCTCAATTCCTCCTGGATCCCATCATCAGAACAGCACCATATTAATATGGGACCACCTTGGATGTAGATCCTTTCAAACCAAAAAAGAATTACTCAAATCGGACCACGGGTCTCGGAGTAATCGGTGAACATACATAAAAAAAACACCAAACCGAATGCAGAACCTCCTTCCTCAATGGAATTGAAGTCGGTTAAAAAGTGACACAAGGTACGTGTTGCTACAAAAAAAACGGTACTCTGTAATCTAGTCGTATTTTATCCTCATAACTATAACCTTGCGTTTTGCACATCTGCAAAATTGGGTGTTTTTTATGAGGCAATTTACTATAAAAAATTATTAATCATTTAATGTGATATAAATAATTGGGTAAATTTATATGTGTATATATATCATAAAATCCAGCGTAACTACAGGTTGCTGAAATAGGATGGAACGAATCTGGAACCTGTTATTTTTTAAAATTGAAAATTTAACAGGAACCAAAACCTGCCCAATAAATTACCCTTTTAATGGTTTGTTTACGTTTTTTTAAATACCTAAAAGTACAGAGTATAGTTCAGGCGCGGTCGTAGCCTGAAATTTTGGGGGGGGGGGACACTAATGCAATTTTTTTTTCTAATTTATGAGGAATATTTATTTTCGAAAATAAATATTCCCCGTAGACCCACAACACCGAAATGGGACTATGGGTAATTGAAAAGAACCGGGTATTAACCGTGGTCCCACTGCTATGACCTATGACCCTCAGTGGATCCACGAGTACTAATTTTGTCCCCATAGACCCACTGCTCGAGAATGGTATTCATTTGCTAGTATTTAAAGGCACAGCAAAAAAAAATAACCAAAACCTACCTTGCCTATTAAAAAAAGAATAGTATTTAGAGGCGTAATTTATGACATATCTATTGCTGTGGGACTACGGGAAATATTTATTTTCGAGGAATGACCCGTGGGCCCACGGACAGTTTCGTATTCAAAAAGATAACTTAAAACTGGAGCAGTGGGGTCTACGGGGAAAATACGGGGAAAAAAAATTCCCGTGGTCCCCCGTGGTACAAAAACCGGGGTACCACGAGTAAAACCCTAATAATCAGGCGAAGCACAGTATAAGAAACTAACTGTTTGCCGTTGAGTAATCCCATGCTGTAAGTATTATTAATATTATTATATTACAGTTTACAATCTATGCTATTCAATTAGAGTAGGTACTGTACAGTCAGCAGCAAAATTAGCTAAGCGGGTAGGGTGTTCACAATTACCTACACACGCTCTTATTCTCTTAACAATAAAGTCCAGGTCATTTTGAACATCCTACCCGCTTAGCTACTTTTGCTGCTGACTGTACAATAAAATGTAAAATTGCTTATGTATTGGCATAGTGTTTTATTCCACTTTATTCAAACATTATATAATAATACTTCAAAATGATGTCCAATTCTATTGAATTTAACTTTAGTGACAGATATTATACTATTATGCTGGCCATACACGATCCTTCCTATCGTCCAATCGGCATGACGCTACCGATTGGATCAGTTAGAATTGACCGTGTGTGGGAGTGGATTGGCATGAAAGTTAAATCTGTCATGCCAATCCACTACCACACACGGTCAATTCTAACTGATCCAATCGGTAGCGTCATGCCGATTGGACGATAGGAAGGATCGTGTATGGCCAGCATTATCACTGCAAACACTGAGGATGGAGACCTAAGCTCTCCAAAACATGTCACGAGTAGTGACTAAACACAAGTGAGTACAGCCGCATGCAGTGATGCATAATGATGTCAATTCTAACAATACATTAATAGACAAAAATACCATTAACATAATAAAAGTAAGTCAGTCAAACATTGCCCATTCATCAGCATAAAGGCATCATTCATCATCACCTGTATTACACTACTACTACACTATTTTCAGGCCCTCTTGCATTATGGTGGTATAACAAGAGTTAAAGGGATTTGAGGAGTAGAGACAGGGCCGTAGCTGGGGGAGGGGGACAATATGGGGCAATGCCCTACCTTAAAACTACCATCGACTAAGACAATAAATACACAGAAAGGCAAGTTCCACTAGATATAGGGCCTGATAAATAGCATAATGTTAGTATAACAGTAGCATTCGGATCTCGGCGGTTGCGACCTGGCAGTTACGATTGGCTGCTGTGACCTATTGTCACTGCTGTGCGGCGCTGCCAGAAGCTTTCGGATGGCAGCGACCAGTGACCGCGACCCGTCGTTTTCCTCTGTACTCGTAAACATCACCATTTTGACTACCACCGCAAGCGGGCAGCGTGACCATACTGGTTTTGGAGGGGCTCGGCGGCCCTGCCAAGGTCGCGCCGCCCGGCCGCGCTGCTCTTAGAGCTTTAAACCATCGGAGTGGCCATAGAACACCTGTCCCCTCTGCCGAAAATATATGACCAGTGGTAATACTCATTGTATGGACTGACGTTTATCTGACGTGGCCATTTAAACGTTTCCCCCCGCCAAAATCGGCAGACTTTTTTTGTATAGAAAATGACAGATATGGCCAGTCCGGTTGGTTGAATAGTCAAAGGCGCTGCTCGATCGCTTGTGTCGGAAACCGTTGCATACAAATCCATACAACGCGGTGCGCGGCGCTGATGACGCCACCAGGTTGCAGCTGCCAGGTCGCGGTCACCTGGGTCCGAATGCTACCTTAATGCTTATGCCTAGAAAGCAGCTTTCTTAGTACAGACTGATATATCAGCTTGATGAAGGGACAAGTCACCAAAACTATCTTCCGGTCTTTTTGATAACGGTCTATTGAACAAGTCTTTTTCTCTGTGTGTGTGTTTGATTACTGCAGGCCTTGGCAGTGATTTAGTCAATTTCTTGGCCCATTGACTTTGTGGCATCTTCGGTGCATTTGATACATCAATCTGAAATCATTTTAAATCATTAAGGATTTTCATAAGCTATCGTAAGCAATGTCTTATTTTTACATATTGAGTTATCAGGCCAAGGTGGTCACAAATAACAAACGATATCAAATCAAGGTGATAAGGCGCATGTTCATATATTTATGAGTACGTTGACCACTCTGATATATTTATGGTGACATTGATGACTGTACAAATAGGATCATAAGTAGATAAGCGCTAAACTTTATTTACTTAACAGGACTTTGTGACAAGATACATATTTCAACGGATTCAAGATTTTGAAGGAGAGGTTCTCAATTTGTTGGGATCTTTGTTTTGCTATGTTTTTTTTAGTATCTTCACTGAATATTCAAAGATTTATAGAATTCCTTTTTTGTTTGAAAGAGTATACCTGAACATTGGTCTCATTGTAACCAGTTCAGTATCTGATGATGGGATCCTGGAGAAATATTTTAGGCACAGCAGGGGCGGCCTTAGCCCTCGCTAGGCCCCAGGCGGCCCTTATAAAAATCAGCTCTGCAAGGCCCTAGTAAAAATTTGTCCGGGTAGTTGAGAGGCTCCAGATGACTGCCCGGTTCTTGGGCATTTGCTTTTGGTAAGGTGGAGTCTAAGTGAAGTTGGTTCTTTTTTGTTTAAAATTATTTCATGCAGATATCTCAAGCTCAGTAATTTTAGAATATTTTAACTTACCACTGTAGTTTTCTTTGCACTTTTATATGCAACCGAAGGGAGATTGACATTCTCTTTATTACTTGTCTTGATAACAGAACTCTTTACAGGCTTTGGAATGTTAGATAAGCCCGGTATAGTTTTCTTAGGATGAACATTCTGTATCAATGGAACTTGAGGGCTATTGTTGATGTAATAAGCCACAGGACTAGCAACAT
The DNA here is from genome assembly GCA_911728535.1 of Pammene fasciana. Lineage (NCBI taxonomy): Eukaryota > Metazoa > Arthropoda > Insecta > Lepidoptera > Tortricidae > Pammene > Pammene fasciana. The sequence goes on along the minus strand of OU452276.1, from coordinate 10,588,232 downwards.
GTTGGAATGCATTGTTTTTGCTGGGAGTTTTCTTTACTGAAGATGTGGATGGCTTCTTGAATAGTGGAGGGTTGGCCGGTGTTCTGCAGAAGACGGGTTTTGTACATAATACAGACAATGGTGTAGCAAAAATTTCTTTCTCTTTCTTAACTTGTTTCAATGGGGTTATCATAGCTGATGGTTTTGTTTTGATAGCCAATTGGCTTGCTTTGTGACCCTGAACAGGAATTATTTTCTGTAATTCTGTTTCTTTGCGCTCAGCTCCTTTATCACTACTGGCTTTATTTTTCTTTTCGGATTTAGGTGTGTTTTTCAATATGTATTCAATTTCCTCAAGTGTATTATCAAACTCCTTACTTGAGGTATCACATGACTTTTCTACCATTTTTTCTAGATTCAGGAAACTATTTGTAACATCCCAGTTCTTGAATAAATTTGGTTCGTCAGGAGATAATGTTGTGTTTGACTGCGACTTTTGCATGACTTCTGGTGACCTGTCATAGTTATGCCTCAATGTAATATCAGGTTCCGAATGGGTTGATATAAGTTGAAGGCTTGTATCATGCTCTTCCTCCAGGTGTTCATTAGCGCTATAAAAAAAATCCCTATTATTTTCATGACAATAACAAAATCTCAGGTATGGGTGTACAGTTGCCATCAAATATAACGGAACGGCCAAGGTGGTCACAAATATCTGAACAACGCCTCTATTGTCAAGGCGATAACGTGCATGTTCAGATATTCTGGAGTATCCTGGCCGCTCCGATATATTTGATGGCGACTGTACCTACCTACTAAGTTTGTTCTTATAGAACCTAAAGAGAAGTACTTACGCTATAGTTTGTCGGTCATTTTGGTGGCCAATAAACATGTGTTTGAGTTCCCTGAGACTTAACTCCCCGCAGAATACTTCATCATCACTGCATTGTTCCTCGTCTCTCAAACTCATACTGATCACGTTAATGAGAAACTTAGCAGGCAGATAAACTAGTAATTGAAAAATTATAAATGTAATTACAGCTAACTTGTAAAACATAAGTTATTTTTTATCCAATTTTTATCAATATAATTATAACGACATTTTGCAAATCGAACGAAACGGCCGTCAATCAAATGTCAAATGGACACACCACAGGATACAAGGGCCTGACACCGCGTAGCACCGTAAGGGATAGACATAGATGACGTCATGATGACGTCTAACTCGTGGGGATACCAGTAAGAGAAAATTACCCCATTATTTCATATAGCGAGCACCGAGCACTCCGGGCAGGCCCGGAGCGATGTGAACATAGACATACCACCCATAGACCTGACATGGAAATAAATAAATAATAATACCAAGATTGAACGGGATGGTCTTATCAAACTTTCAACAGGTGTGACAGAGAAGCGAGCTGTTATCGTTAGTCCTTGTCATAGTCTCACCTATTTTTTGACAGTGGAGGGTAACGAACAGATGAAATTAGCGTTTTTACTACGAGAAAATCTGATGGTTTTGTCAGAAAGTTGTGTCGACTACGGACACAATAGTAATTTGTTCCGCACATAAAAAAAAAATTTCGCGTTTTTTTTTCCTTCAACCTACTTTTCCAAACTCGCAATACGATACCATGCTAATGCCCTTGAACGGATCATGAATATTTTTGCTACATCCTGTATAGCAATTTCATTTTTAAGGTCGCTGTTCCAAACCCAACTTGTACATTAAGATTTTCGAAACTTATGATCGAACTTTCATTTGTTATTTCCTTTACGGTGAACAAAAATATTGCAAGTAAATCAAATCAGGTGGAAGATCTTTTCGCTTTCATTAAAACTAGTTAGTACCAATTTTGGACTTAGGATGCCAAGCATACCCCAGACTTACTGAGCCATAGCAAAACCAACACTAGGAATTAATTTTGTTAAATTCTAATTTCTTTAGTATGGAAAAATAAAACAGGTAAATTTTATTACTGGCAGATATCAATATCTTTATTTAAATAAATTTTTGCCAATGATATGAAATGATGATCTTTTTAAAACAAAAAATACCTCAATATTAGGGTAAGTATAAAAATCACGCACTGGTATCCCTAAGGCGTATGTAATGCGACTAAATTGCTTATGCGGTTCTAAATTACTGACAGCTATACGGCTAACCGCGTTCATAAATTAGTCGGTTAATATGTTCTGGAATGTTTTATTTACCTTTACGATTTTATGTATTATTCTTCACGAGAATAGATTTATTAACAAGATTATAGCGCGTAATAGATTGTAGGATACTATTTATACACTAAACAACAGGAGTAAACTGTAAAATGTGGTACTTACCTGTGAAAGGTTATGTTGTCGTAATATCGGCGATAATCACTTCTACAGATAAGATAAGAGATAAGAGATCTTTATTGCATTTCCAGGTGCTTACCGCTCAAAACACAACAATTAACCATTGTTTTCCGTAGCTGGCACAACTTTCCACGAAATATCACCTAGCAAATACAGATATTTTGCAAGAAAACGCGAATTAAATGTGTTCATGACCCTCCACTCATAGAAAGTACTTACGGTGGAGGGTGACATAAAGCCGTGAGTCTATGATAAGGACGAACAAAAAATGGCAACTTCTCTGTCATACCTATTGAAAATTTAATAAGACCATCCCGTTCTATCTTGGTATTATTATCACCATGCTCTGTCTATACCTTATATTGTATGTCTATGACAGGATATCACAACACAACACAGAACAAATAACATCCTATCTACAATGAAAGAAAAAAATATATAGTATGAGATAAAATCAAGAGTGCCAACATAACTAACACAGACTTTCAAAAGGCACAAAAAGGGTTAGGGACAAATAAACCTGAGCTGAATTCAGCAAATTCATAGAAAAAGGCATAAATTTGTCTATTTTGTCTAATAATGGTGCTTAAATTTGTTTGGAGGCCATAGACAAATTCAAGCAACTGAAGACAAATTTAAGCATTTTGTCTATGAATTTAATGAAATGAAAACCGCTAGGTGTGTAGTGACCCAAATAATCAGCTACCATAGACAAATTTAAGCATTAGGGTCACCACACACCTAGCGGTTTTCCTCGCGGAATTAGCGGAAGTAGCGGAAATTCATAGACAAAATGCTTAATTTGTCTATGGTAGCGGAAATTTGTCTATGGCTTCCATACAAAAAATCTGCTACCATAGACAAATTTCCGCTACCATAGACAAATTTCCGCTACTTCCGCTAATTCCGCGAGGAAAACCGCTAGGTGTGTGGTGACCCTTATATCTATGAATTTTCTTAATTTAGCTCAGGTGTGGTGTGCTATAAATAAATAATAATGCTTACCAAGTTAACTGCGTGCCGTAGACTCGTGCTGGATCCACCGTTTTGAGTATACCATCCATAGTTTTGAGTATACCATCCATAGTTTTGAGTCTACCTCCCAAGAATTGCCTTGCATGCGCTCGGCGTTCTTAATCTAGGGTTCTACATATAGTTGCGGTCCACAAGAATTTACAAGGGGGTCTTTAATGAATACTTCATATTAGATATGAGATATATTTACTTTATTATAAAAATATTACACAGTAAAAAAATATTATAATCTTATTTACCTATTTATGTATTCCCGTATACCAGAATGATTTTCACAAAAAGGTTAGCTGTTGCTGTAAAGCAATGATTGGAAATGCTTTAACTTTAAGGCTCAAAACACACCTAGCGGAATGGAGGCAGTAATGTATGGAGGCCATAGACAAATTTAAGCTACCATCGACAAAGCTCCATACATTACTGCCTCCATTCCGCTAGGTGTGTTTTGAGCCTAAGTGAAATATAAGTTTAGTGATCAATTGATCATAATATGATAATATCATATGCACCATGTAAAAAAGGTTACTGTCATATTTGTCATTGCCTTGTAGATTCGAATGCCTTTCTGAAATTAAAAATGATATATTCAGAATTAACCATGATACATCAATGTTACAGAGTTTACCAATCTTAATTTTGAGTCTCATAAAACAATTACAAATTTTTTACAAAAGGGACATACAATTGCTATTTCTTGGGACACTGCCCATAATGAAAAAAATAATGTGAAAAGTAGCATATGGTGTATTCGGGTAATTTCAAAAGCCAATAAATGGCGCATAGTTAAGTAAATTGGCTCTTATTACACTGGAATATGAGTGATATTTAAGTGATGTTCGGAATTATCCGAATTCGGAATTACCCGAATACACATGTATTGTATACATAAATGAATAAAATACCCACGAATTAATAAACTAGTGGATGTGAAATGACGGCTATTTAGTATGAAAACCAGTGTCGCCAAACTCAGACATTCATAGGTACGTTAAAATACGTCACACAATTACAAAAATGCTTTGATTCGTAGCAACTTTCCATACCGATAGGCTGTTACTGATTGATATTTCTCGAACGAATCTCAACTGTAGGCTACATGAGCCACAATCTAAAATATAATGTCAAAATTATGAGACATATGACTATTTAATTATCTTACAAAATCTCGCCCAACATTCACTTAATACAACTACTTAACACTGGATGGCACTATTTTAAATAAATTTAATAGTTAAAATCACTTTCTTATTATAGGCGAGAAAAGGGCTAAAGAAACCAGTGTATGTAAGGTCTCACTATGCATAATTTGTTACGGATCTTACGGTCACGTTATACTGGTATATTCGAGATCTGTGCCTGCCTGCGAGTAGCTAAAGGTTGGGAACTTTTTTTGCATACCCATAACATTCAAAAACAAAACGTCCCATGTGACTGTGAACTTCTTATAATGATATGACTATTTGCCATTCGATATAGGAAGGGGAAAGTGTGATCCGAGTATTTTATCGATATTTGTGTGTTCGGTTAGGTATTAGGTTAGGTGATAAAATATGCATTTAAATACCTATCCGAACACAAAAATATCGATACAATAATGGGATCACACTTTATTTATATATATAACTTAAAACAATTATATTACACCATTTACACCTTACTTAAGATTATAATTTTTATAATATAGGTAGGTGCTAGGTAATGCTAATCGTAATTGTATGAAAAACAACATGTAGTACGCATTTAAGGCCAGTGTAGACGGGACAACCCGATTAAGCTGTCAAATTAATTTTGTGTGAATGCATACATATGAAGGCTGATCGATTCCACTTGATTTTATTGTAAAATTGTGACCATCAAATTAGGAAAGGGGCGGCAAAACTCCAATATTTGACGCTAGTTTGCGTGGTTATTTCCACTAACAAATCCAAAATAGCTAATTAAGTTTTGTACGTGTGGATATGGACTAGATGTGATGTATGTAAATTTAATTTCTGATCCCGTACAAATGAAAACGACGAATAAACAACTAATATAATATTAACTGAACAATTTTCTACGCCTAGATAAAAGCGAATTTTGTAGTCTGATAAACCAATTTCTCATTTTAAAAGACGCGAAGTTTAATATTACTGTGGGAGATTTGAATTAAATGTTGATGTGATCTGTACTTGTGGGATCTTAGGTTTTCGTCACGTTATCAATTATTATTGTAATTATGCTCTAGGGAAATTTCACGCCTTTAATATTATTTACTGTTTTAATAATGGTTTGCACGCACCTCTAGGGGGTTAAACGGCAACCGCCGTCTTGATAAATACAAATATGCGCTAAATTATATATTGAACTTAAAACTTATCTAAAATAATAACATCAAACTTGAAATGTCGTAAGACTAGCTTTAACTTTATCGATATAAATATCGACATTGCGCGGCACTCGAGTAGCGAAAGTTATTTGACATTTAGGATAGCGAATTTTCTAGATAAACATAAAGAACAGTGACAAAATGTTATGAACTCTAAGTTCTAACAAATAAAATATAGTTTTGTTTAAATACATTCGCAAATAATGCAAAACAAACAGTTATTTCGTTTTTTTTGGATTATGTTTAAAAAAATACCTAACGGTGATAGGAAATACATCCACCTGAAAGATATTTTAAACCACTATGATTTGTGCAGCTTAATATTGCACAATACGGCATTTTAAATTTAATAATCATTTTTTGTTATACGAGCGTACGTATGACGTGAAAGTCATTCGGGCATGAAGTTTACAAAACAACTGATCATAGTCTGTGCACAAATTGAGTCGGCCGCTACTTACTGTCGGATACACGGGAACGCCTACTTGCCATCTCCATCCTACTCCGTGAAAATACCACATGGTATTTTCTATATAAAATAACATATCATTACATCATTACTTATAACATATTGACCATGAAAATCATGGTATTTGTGCATTTATTGACACTTAATCATTTCAATTGCTTCAGTAATTCGGCAGCCTCTTTATTTGCCTGATGATCATCATTTGTCTTAGCTGGATAACTAGCTGCAAGATTCAAATAATATTTTGCTTGGTCTTCTTTTTGTAATTTCAAATAGCAATTCCCTAATCTTAGCAAATTTAAACTATAAAATCTGGGCCGAGTTGATTCTGCTTTAAGGAAATATTCCAATGCATCTTCATATGTAGAATGAGGAGGTGATGCAAAGAAAGCCTCTGCTATTTTCCTTTGATGCCAGGGCATTTCACTGACTTGGTAACACCATTCTCCGAGCATGTATAAGGTGGTAGCATCATTTGGATTGTGTAAGACTGCCATCTGAAATTAAACATTTTTTTAACTGTATAACACCATCCATTTAAGTATTGTTTTTTTAAGTCTAAAGTGTAGGTTAATTATATTTTGTGGAAGTTTAAGATTTTTGTATTGTAATTAGTATTTTTTTTATTATTTGTAATTTAAGACTTTGTTTTATTGTATAGCTTATGGTGGTTTTAAAATTTTGACATGTGATATTGTATTATGTTATGGTTCCTAAATAAATAACAGTTAAAGTATTAGTTCATAGCAATTACAGAAGGGAAGATTGAACACAACACAGGAAACTGAATAAAAACTAGATGGTGGCTGGTTGACCAATGATAACGATTTTCTGCTATAGTTACAAAGAAATTTTTCTCAAAAATGTCCCGCAAGGTTGACTTTTACGGTTTAATATCAGGCGGTGAAGTGCTTCGTTTATGATCAGTTAAAAATTTAAAAAGTTACGGAAATTGCAGTCTCGATTTCGATCCGTAAATTTCCAATACAAATTCCATTATTGTCGAGGTACATCCTTTTTTTTTAAGTAGTAACGGCTATAGAACTAGGTGGAACAGTTCCTAAACAGCCAAAATAGAGAACGAGTTACAATTATTTATAATGTTGGTACCGCGTGTTTTTAGCTGTCTCAAATAGATTGGCGTTGTTCGGCAGAAAAATACACTTCTATTGAATATCAAAAAAAAGTAAAAGGCGGTAAAGCAAATGTTTTTACTTTTTCTATGAAAATTTTATAAGTAGCTAACGAAGTAAACGAAATACCTACTAATAGTAGTAATAGTGAAAGTATTTATTTAAAGAAAATGAGTTCCACTTCATGTGACGAGAATATGGAATATACGCCTCCAGAATTAAGAGCAGAGGCGAATTCTGCAATGAATAACTTGTTTCCAGCGAAATCTAAGGACAAAATTTATTTCGATTGACATACCTACTTATTTTTATTTTCTTGCACCATTTTTGAGAAAAGCACTATATTTGACTCGGCGTGAAGAGCCATTGCCGGCTTCGTATTAACTTAAACGGACTCCCGTTCCGGTCGTCCGTTTAAACATAATACTCAGCCCGCAATGGGCTACTTCACCTCCTCGACAATAATGTACTATTATGAGAGATCCACAACATATAATATTAAAATACAACACCCAATTAATTTAAAAAAGCGTTATTACATCCATATGTTTCTTCACATTTTCCAGTTGTTTTATTCGTTCCTTGAGGCCAATTTCAGTGCTTTCTGCATCAAGCAATAAAGCATACCACTTATGTACAGCATAGTTTTCATAATTGTCTTTTAGGATGCCAGACATAATTTGATATGCTTCTGATATCAATTCCCTTTTGTATGATTTTTCATATTTTGATTCCTTTGCCATGTTATACATAGCTCGGCAAAGTCTCCATAGTATTTCTACATCATTGTTCTGAAATAAAAGTAAAATTTATTTATGTTAAAAACAAATTGTATGTAATAGAGGATTAATCAGAGTAATTCAGAAAATAAATTAACTTATTACCTGGCAATTTTTTAAATATTGGTAGCATTCTTCGGTATGGCCATTTTCAAACAGTTGATCAGCATGATCTAGAGTTTCTGCTATTGGGGATTTTTTAGTTTCTGATTGTGCTTGTGACTGCCAAAATAGTGCTCCAACTAACGTTGGAATATTTAGATGGCCAAATGTCGGCATCTTTTGCTGAAACTGTTTATGATTAAATTAGTGACAATATTGATAATAGACTTAATACTTTGAAAGTTGTAGGGAAATTGTTGTTCTAGGAAATATTTGTAGAACTTTCAGAAATCAGATTACAATCATGGAATAACCATCTGTGTGCGCTTTGTTGTTAAAATGTACGTGGTTATGTTATACCAAGGGAAAATAAATTCATAAAATATAAAGTTTTGGGAAGTGATGTAAATGATGTAAATATTCGAATAAAATTAAAATAAGGAAGTCAAAAGAAAACATTACATACATTATTTCGCAGCACGACATTGTTTTGCTGTAGTTTTTTGAATTTAAGGAGAACTTGTACGATGACAAATCTGCTGGTTGTGAAAATTAAACTCATTTTGAATTTGCCACTGTAACTTTGCTAGTAATACACAAACTACTTATCGTAATCGTAATAAACAACAATAACAATAACCAAAGTCCATAATGTCCATAAATTACAGAAATGACTGATCACTGGTGATATCCACGGACCAACAACGGACCAATAGATGGTGATATCAGGGCCGTATTTAATAAACATTACAACCCGACAAATATGTCAAAAAACGACAAATTTGTCCAATTGTGCTCATATTGCGTTCAATAAACTTTACTGATTTGTCACAGGGTGACAGGTGAACTCGTGTCAATGTTTTTGTGTCAATTTTGTTTAATAAAATCCTGACGGCTACAAAATTGTCATTGTCAACTACAATTCAAAAATTGTCACGAATTTCTATAGAAAATGAGCCAATATACAATTACATTTCACAATTACAACGCGTTATTAAACACGATTATGTCCAACTGTAGTTACAATTAAACAAATTTGTCGTGTGTGACAATGACATATTTGTGGGTAGATTGTAATTTTTAATAAACAGATTTTTGAATTGTATTTGTGATTTGTAATTGTGGATTGTAATGTTTATTATTTAGGGCCCTGAAATGAAATGACATGACAATGACATGACAATGACACGACACCTCACTGAAACGGCTATTAGACATTGCAACCTGCAGGGCCCAATCTGTTGTGTACCCTGCCTCTCCCTTGCCCTCCTTCAGCTCCCTACGGGCCCTACCTTTAATTACACCTTCCAACATGACAGATTGGGCCCTGCAGGTTGCAATGTCTAATACTGCTTTGACACATTTCATTTCGAGGTAATTTTGACAGACGTTCTGAAACTCCATATATTTTCACCACCTGACAGCGTTAAAGGCCTCTACAAACGTGATTGACTAGTCACCTGCGATTTTTAAAACATTGCGGTTTTTGATCCATCGTGATCTACCTAGACGGCAATGTCTAGAAATCCGTGCGAGTTTTGTGTCAAAATTGCGCTGATTGTAGAGGCCATAATCGGACCGGACTACGGACCACAGACTATTTCTCTGTATGTGCTACGGACCGATAAGGACGCTGCTATATACTATACCTTGCTCTCTTTTGAATTCAGCAAATTCACAGAAAAATGCTTAAATTTGTCTATGACCTCCATACAAATTTAAGCAACCATAGACAAATTTAAGCTTTTGGTCTATGCATTTAAGCATTTTGTCTATGAATTTGCTCAAGGGTCGCCACACACCTAGCGGTTTTCCTCGCGGAATTACCGGAAGTAGCGGAAATTTGTCTATGGTAGCGGAAATTTGTCTATGGTAGCAGATTTTTTGTATGGAAGCCATAGACAAATTTCCGCTACCATAGACAAATTAAGCATTTTGTCTATGAATTTCCGCTACTTCCGGTAATTCCGCGAGGAAAACCGCTAGGTATGTGGTGACCCTAATTCAGCCACATTCAGCTCTATCGTGTGTAGTGTGCCTTAACAAATAGCACGGTCTGTATCGGTCCGTGGTCCGGTCCGCTCCTCTGAAACTCCCATGACTAGATAGGTATTTTTTTTAGCTAGCAAGAATTTTCAAAAATCAATTTCTACCCGGTACAAGCAAGGGCGGTTGAGTTGTTCTGTTGACAGTTTGGTGAAGTGATAAAAAAATCGTATTTTGCGATTATGTTTCTTGTGTAATTATAGTTTTTGCAGGATTTCCACTATGCAGAGATCAGGTAATATTATCATACTACGAGTTAGTCTCATTGACTCAAGTTAAAGCAAATAACATATACATTGGCGCCAACAGCTTTTATTTAATTTACTTTGCTTTGGTATTTTGTTGTGTATTCATATCTGTTAATTCTGTCCAGCTTGCATGCTTCCTCTTAATAGCTAGCATTCTTTTTTGATGATAATTCGAAAACTATTGAGAATCACTCGAATAAAGTGTACATATTACACTTCACGTTTCCAAGCAAAATTTTAGTTATCGGTACTAAGTCCTCCGCTTTTCTTTAGTGGATTCTGAATTCTTATATAAAGTTACCAAGTTGTAGGTTTTAGCGTACCAGCATAGCTTACAAAATATAACTAAATATAAGGGGACATACCTACTATGGCTGTGATGCTCATAATATATTACAAAATTAAAAAACCTAAATTGTTGCCCATGTCAGAATGAGTTTTAGGAGGATAATTGTTGTAATGTGTATATTTAAAGTTTAGAAACGTCTTTAGGCTATCTTTCCACCCGAGGCAGAGTGGAGCGGAAACATGCGGAATCAACCAAATAACATCATCCACGGCTAATCTGTGCCTCAGTGGAAAGGTAGCATTTTGGTTGATTTCGCATGTCTCCCCTCCATCTCAGTGGAAATGCAGCTTTACATTCTAGGGCTCCTCCTACAGTTAAATTCTTCAGAGAAATATTGCCCACAAGGTATTGGCTGTTAATTTTAATTTTACCTACATATGAAATACAGGATGTTTTTTCAATAACTAGCCATATTGTTAGAGGTGATCAGGTAAGTCATACTGAACTTCAAAAAATAATTGGCCTCCCCAATAAAAATGGTGACTTCTGATCGGTCGAAATGTATGAAACACCCTAATTTTTTTATGATTTCGGAGTTGGCCCCATAGTAAAAGTTGTTTAGTATTGCCTACCAAATCACCTGACACATTATGGCTAGTCATTGAAAAAACACCCTGTATAATGTACTATGAATATCAATAACATTACTGTTTGCAGTTAATAACTATTATGGAATAGTTAATTTTACTGCTTACCTCATTTAGCAATGTGTGATAATTATTACTTTTTTTGTAAATGCTACATTCCGTTCTGCCGTGGGGTGCCGGGCCTTAGAATTGTCCCCCACCAAGCTAAGGGAATATACCGGGAGATGGGCAGCAGCATCTTCCGAAAGCCTAAACAACAATAAACAAAAAAAAAAACTACGCACCCCAAACCGCCTGCCAAGCATACGCTTGCGTGGCGCGTATGGCCCTTTAGAGGGGAGGCCTATGTTCAGCAGTGGACGTCTTATGGCTGAGATGATGATGATGACATTCCGTTCAAGCCTTGTAATGTTCTACAATATATTAATGAATAACTACTACGTATGCCATTATCCTTACACCTATCTGCCTTGTCTCTCGCTAACTTTAGAGACAAACTTATTAGTTATTATGATTTTGTGTTATGGTTACTTGATTATAGCACACTTCAGAGACTCGTGAGCACACATATTTGTGTTTGATTCCTTGTATGAGTATCCAAAACTGGATTAAACTGGAGGAGGCCAATACCCAAAGAGGGGTTCCTACCTAATGAAACTAACAAAGAAATAAATAAATACATGAAATACTTAGCAGGAAATTAAAGAGACTTTTATAATAATAATATAATAATAATTAGTAACCAGTAGAACATTTACAAAATGATTAATTTATTACATTAGTTATCAAATTTATGGTTTTAATTTAAACTTTAGGCATGTTACTACAAATTAAATAATGTGGCTAATGTGTCAAATTGAAAAGTATCCCTGTATCTCTTTTTCCAGCTTAGATCTTGTATCATTTCTTCAGCGTAGTTTCCTTTACCCAATACATCATAATATACAATTTCAAAAATATTTATAGACCTCCATCATTTATACCTAATGGATAGTTGACGTCAAAGATATGTTTACACTTCTGCACATTATTACATATACAAGGACATTTATTTTATTGTTTTACATTGTCATTGAATATCATTGAACCAAACACACCCATAACACTAATCTTATCATTATATCAGATTATTGTAATTAGGCTTACCCTTAGAAGTATGAAAATAGGCTATTAGAAGTATAAAAAACATATTTGGGCGAATGAACTTTTTAATATTGTTTACTCTGTCCCCGTTGTCCGAGGGACATCCTCATACTATTTCATAGAACATTTTTGGTTGTCCAAGGGACGTAACCATAGCAACCAGGCGCTATAAAAAGTTGATTGACTCATTTAATAATAATCTCAGGCTATATACGCTGGAAAAATCTATTAGGCCCTTCAGTATGTCCAAAAAATTTTCAGTTACCTCAATTATTTGAACTGAATTAATAGCTGTTTTAATTGTACTGACGGCTTAAATGTACCTACAGCCGTGAAACACTCAATCAATAATAAGAAAAACTATCTTAAAAGCCAGCAAAAACAGGCTCCTAGAAAAGGAAAAATTCGTATAAAACATTTAGGAAAAGTTAAAAATTTGACGTAATTATTCTTTCGTCAAGATCGTCACGAGGTCGTCAATCGTGACATCAAAAACGTCACTTTGGCTAAAGACGGGCTTTTAGCCTGCTGTGAATTGACAGCAATGATGGAGAAGACACTAGAGGACGGCCGCGTAACTTTGTAATGTTACATATAAACCTTTATACTAACTAAAACAAACTAGAAAAAAAGCGAATCTTAGTTTAAAGCTATTTTTGTAACATACAGCGCTTTGTTAGGGCCACTATAATCATGAAGCTAGTTCAATAGAAATGGTGCTAGAAACCGCCGCTTGTTTTGTTTGTCCTCTACTTACCTACACCTTTCCTCGGTTCCTCTGAAATATCATAATGTGTGCCTTCGCTTACAATTAGCGTCAGGATTGAAAGTCTGACGTCTCGAGCACTATGCCACTACCGTTTATCATGACATGACTTCATCAGATGATCGCCACCGGTTATCCCGTGTATCACTATATTTATCTACATTATTGGAGTCTACTTTATAGCCCCTGTAAGTATTGACCATTAAAAGAGCTGTTCAAGAACATGAAATACCTGGGTAGAAGCTATTCACGAAATTTGTCTGACTTAGAGACCCTTATAGAATAGAAGAATAGAAGCATTTATTTCGAATAACTAAAAAGACTCATACAGATTGTTAGGAAAAGTTAAATAAATAAAATAAATAAATATATTCTAAAAAAGTTACTAAAACCGAACCGTGCCACATATCCATATCTCTCACCTCTCCTTTGTGTGATTCCCGCGCTAGCATTGTTTCTTGCTCGGAGCGTGACCTCATCCCGGTGCGCCCTAGCGTGACCTTCCTACTGTAATCGACACCCCTTCTCATGGTTGCGTGCCCCTTGTCAACACACTGAAAAAACAGAGATGTTGACAGCTGTAGAAAGTTAGTCGTTTACCTTTCTGTTTGTTAGGCGAGGCGCTTCGGTATCAACTGTTCGTTGTTGTCTTGTCTTGTGGATATTGGCATTTGGCTGATTTGGCTCTCATTTACCTCGTTCGGTATAAACAGAAGATGTAAATAAATTGTCTTTATTTAGTAGTTAAAACCTATATAGTTTTTTTTACTATTTTTTTCTTGTGACGACTTCGCTGAGCGTAGTATCCGGGTCGATTTGACATGTGAAATTAAAATGGACAAGGGAAGCTATAAATACCTACCTATTTAGTTAAAAACTGTATTTCTTAGATTATAGCCTATAGGTATTTACAAATTTTCCCTAACCCCCTTCAGTTTTAGGTTGAATAAGGAACTACTGAATTTAATTGCCGAAAAGTGCTTATATAGATACAAAATAATCTCCATAATCATCCAATGCAATAATCAAATTTCATTATATGTAGTTTTTCTTGTATTGGAGTTGGTAGGTATCATAATATTTAAATCGCTTTTATAGTAGGTAGGTATTTCTAAGTACTTCTTCGTTTAAGATTGCCCACCTAATTTAAAATCGCGCCGAGTAAAATTAAATTACATTGGAATCGTATCGTTTTTCAGTCAAGTGTGTGATTGAGTGACGTGCCTTAATTTATTCTATTAGGTTGGAATTACTTTTTTGAGCGCTGAATACAGATCTAGTGCTATTCAATGTATATTCATGAGTGGTCTAGTCTAACCTCGTTTATTGCGTCGCAAATTAAAATGTTCATTTTATTGCAAATACCATACAATAGCACATTTTAGTATCGATATATGTTTGTCTTCCTTTATTATTGTTATCCACTGATATTCTTAAACTTTTGGGAAAATATTAAATTCTTTAAGAAAATTCTATACTTATTAGACCTAAAAACTCTTTAAGTATTAAAATATCAATTATACCTTCAGGTTATTTAAAAACGCCAGTCTTTATTAATTTGAAATCGAATCGAGAGAAAGTCTTCTATGACTATTTTCGCGTAGCAGCTCGGGATCTGGTAGTTGCCCTCAAAGACCACCCCTCAATGACTCAAAAAGAAAATCCAGCCTGTATATCACAACACAATGTAGTAATATTTAAAAAAATACAGTTAAAAAGTGCTTTTAGCTAAATCCAAATGGTAATGAAGGCATACGATAACTAATGACATTTGAAATTATGAAATAGGTAAATTAGTCACTTAAAATAAGTGAGTACAACGAAATGCTCATGTTTTGGAAGTAGATAATAAAGATTAGGAGGCGTGAGATGTGTGAACATAGGTTGACCGACTAAAATGATTACTTTAATTAATAGAAAAAAACCTGCTATTGCACTGCCAATTGGGTGCGTTAAGAGTTAAGTGGACATCGTATAGCCATACTTCGCTACAAGAGTACCTACAACCTTTTGTTCTTTCTGGATAGGAACATATATTTTAATCAGGAACATATATTTTAATTACATTTACTTGTTTAGAGAGGGGTGATCCTCGCGCAGGTTCTTTCCTAGTGTAAAGGTTGTCCGTCGCTATCCAACGCGGTAATGCGGCGATATGATGGGCACCTTTGCGCCTGGATCAACTCGGGGGGGTTCTTTTCGATCGTGACGTATAATTTGTTATTATTATGAATTGTGAAATGTATGACTTGTACTTTCATGTATATTGCAGTTTTAAAATAAATTTATATAAAACAAGGAATATTACATTTATGTACATCATTAAATACATCTATGCCCCCGCATTCATATTTTATCTGTTAATTATAGGTAATTGGAAATAGTAGCGCACAGGTGCACAATAGGTATCGTAAATATCAGACTGAAAAAATATAAATTTAGGAAATATTTTTATAAAATTGTATTTGATATTATTACGAACTTGACCCCAAAATTAATGTCAAATTCAGGCTTCTTAAATGTATGTAAATATTAAATGAGTGCTGAATGAACACTGCCAAGTTTCCTTTAAAATTACTTTTTATAAGGCGTATTAATAAGGATGATTTGGAAACCACGAAACGTTGACATAACAGTTGTATTAACAAGCTAGACATAAGAGGACCGATACTTTTATGCAGGTTTTTAATACAAGCGACAACTTTCCATTTCTTTCCATATAAATATTACGAACAAAAGTGTGAGATTAGATACAATTAATTTCGAAAACTTGGGTGGTCCACTATCTTCTCAAAACCTACCTGACTGTTTAGCAGTTTTTTAAATTTGTAACCTTACTCTATGCTTTACAAATGTGCCATTGCAGTATTTCCTACTCCTTGTTTATCTTAATATCCATTTACTTCCAACAAAGCTATCCTAAATACTAATCAGCAAAAAACCTGAAACCACCTCTCTCGTTACTCGAGTGTCCGAGATGGATGACCTTAAGCCAGCGACGGCCTCTCCGCCGGAATCCGCGGAGTTGCGAATTCTCCGCATGCACCATTCCCACAAATAGCATGTATTGTTGTACAGTGCGTTGCGTTTACTTACGTTGCACCTCGTTCGCGGCACAGTCGCGTACGCGCCGGCTCTCTCCGAGATCTATAAATCTTAAACGCGTCACAAGTTCAACGGTCTAAACCTACCCTAACAATCTAACTGCCACTGTCAATATTTGTGAGTGACGACATGTTTATTGACTGATACAGTGATCGCCTCAAAACATGCTCAACTGTGGCACTTGTGTTTTGATTTCAACGGCTGTGCTCTGACGTTTCGTTTGTTTATGGATATTATGTGTTTTTCTTTGATCTGAGATTTATGCGGATATTATAAACGGACATAATGGAGGCTATGGATACATCTTCTATTACATGTAAGGTTTATTTATATTTTTATGGTCTATATTGTCTCTCTCAATTGGTCTCGACTGGAAAGAGCTGGAAGTAGCCGCTCAAGATCGCGACAAATGGAAAACTCTTCTGCGAGCCCTATGTCCCTAATGAAGGATAACAAGAATACTCGTAAATCATCATCATATTGTAAACAAAGTTGAAATTTTTGAAATAGTATAAACTGAGTTCGTAAAATAGGTACTCGTAATCAACGAAGCCTCAACATTCGTCTGACAAGCGTATCCACAATTTGGTTTTATAACAAGTGTTTGATTATTATGTTATATAGTAAATATTTTAGTTAGTTATCTCGGATCCTTATTGAAGTTAACATTTTCAGTGATAAGCTGGCCAAACGCATACATAATATGAATTCATCTCTAAGGTTCTTCGTAGCGAAAGTGTTAAGATATAAATAAAGATAAACACCCGGCCAAGTGCTTGTCGGACCAAGAATAATGGCGGGTTCCGTATCTTTCGTATGTGACACGATAAACCATTTACCCAAAAAGGTGTATCCTTGCGGTATAGACCCAAATTTTTAATTGATTGGAATTCTAACAGTTCCTGGCATACAAAGCTGTTTGCCAATATGTAAACTTATGTCAAATTGCTCCACTCGATTAAGAATTCTACCGTAGTGTCCTTTTATTTAAAATGGACGTTTTTGGCGGAAACCGGAACACGGCTCAACCAATACTAACTTGTTAAAAAACGTCACACATTTTGGAGCCCCGCTTAAAAGTTTAAAGAGGTGCAAGTTTTTAATTTTCGTAGCGATTATTCATGAATGTATTAAATAAAAAATGTTATTAGGAACCTCAAATTGATGTGTGTGTGTATGTTTGATATACATATAATAGTCCAGGCATTTTATTTTCACTTGTATGGTAAAAATGTCAAATTTGGAAATAATTCATAACAGCAGAAGTATTTAGTTGTATTTGTATGGCTTAAAAGTCATGTTAATCATTGCGTACACAGAAAATCCTACAAAAATTTGAACATGAAAAAATCGTCATTTAATTAATTTCTAAATAATCGCCTAAATAAATAGATAAATATTTTATTATTTATTATGGTTCCTTAAGACAGGTTATTTATGGATGACGGAAAATCAGACAAAAAAAAGAAACGTTTCGCATAATATATATTTTGATGAATATTTACTTCCCGATGGAAAGTTTGTAGGATTTTTCGTTCAGTCATCTTAGAATGGCATTTTAAAACTATATAAACAAAAAAACCGCTGTTATAAATTAATGTTTGAAAAAACGTATCTTTACTGGAGTATTGAAAAAACGTATCTTTACTGGAGTATAAGGTCCTAATTTATTAGATGCAGATATTTTAACACATGATAGGTACTTTACATTAAAATAATTAACTTTAATTATAAATTATGAAATCTTTTCATATAACTTTTTTGATTTCATCTACCTAACAAAAAGATTAATTATAATTTCGTCTAAAATCACCATTTGCATTGTCACAATAACACTATCTGTCATGTCAACAATTGTTTGTCGTAAATGCCGTAACGGTTCGGCGGGAAAACTGCAAATCGTCAGGTGACAAGCAAAACTCACTAATAACAAAAAAATAATTAAATGAAAATCAACCTTGTTATGTTGCTAGTATGGTTCATTATGGCTATGAACTTGTGGCAGTACTTAGTCAGCTTTGCTTGTCACTTGACGAAATGTCATTCATTAGGATGGGATTGGGCCTGTCGAGTTAAAACTTTTTAATTTATCGACGTGAAGTGTCCAGTTACAGTTAAGTGCAGTGGTACGTAAAAGAGGTATCTGTTCAACGAGTTTTCATTTAATAATCACATTTACAGGGTGTTTTTACGTAGCAAATTTGTTTTTAATTTTTCTCCAAAAAACATCGTAAAAGTTATAATGTTGTCAGAGACCGAGTACTATCAGCTGTAAAAATATCTACAACTAATAAATTAGGACCTCATATAGTATTTGGTAAGAAAAACATTTTGACGTTAAGATGAAACACGAGATTATAAGGGTGTGGAACCCTAAAAAGTACTGAACGAGCTACGAGAGCTGTGTGTTGTCTTTCTGAATTCTCCGTAAATTTTGTTTATAGCCCCCTGGAATGGAAGAAAAGTCTTTAAATCTTTCAGTTGTTACTTGTGACCTAGTGATATCATAATATATATAATTATCATAGCTTTTGTATTGCCTTTAGTACTTACAGCGCTAGTGGGAAATACTAAGTCAGTCGTTTATTGACCTCGCTGATTTTGTAATTATACTAATTATAAACTGTACTGGTAAAAACAGCACGTGGTGTATGTGTAAATAAGTACAATAGTTGATTCCAGTGCGTCAACTTTCTTGCCATCTACAATCTCTCCCAAATGTCATAGAGCGTCGGAAGTCACTGAAATATAATGCAAGTAACTTCCAAAAATATTATTTTTGGTACACACTATTATCGCTGACTGTACCTAGTAGATAGCACTGTCATGTAAATTACAGAAGTTACGTACCTATAAACAAGCTAAATAAAAGTGTGTAAAAATGCCTCGAATTTATTATAAGATTATATATGTAGGTAAATGTCTATAAACGCCAATGAATTGTTGACTATATCTCGAGTCTCTATTCGTTTAAATCATTTGCGGACAAATACCTATGGATGTGCTTCCAGTCGAAGTCGGCAATTGTCTTTAAAATTGTTTATATTTTTGTCACTTTATAGAAAAGAAAACAATTGTGATTGAGACAATAGTAATCTACAGAGGCAATGACATTGGTGTTATTTCCAACAGTCACCGCATTAGACGCTAACGATAGCATGTTCTGTTTTCGAAATTATTTTATGAATTTCCATGGAAGCTATTAGGGATTTAATGGAATCAGAATATGATGACGTAGAAATATGTTGTTGTATACGTAAGTGCTTAATCAAGTGTTTATTTTTACAGTGTATTAACGAGTAATTACTTTTTTATTGTTTCATGTGCTGCGTTTTCATCAACGACCAATTCAGCGGTAAGTAACTTATTTATGTTAATAATTAGCAATTAAATAAATTTACCGATGGCCCGGTAAATACACAGACTCTGGGTTAAAACTTCTCATTCAATCTAGATAGGTGAATAACAGTTTAATGTCACACTGCTGCAACAAAAAGAAAGTTCCCTATTTTTACCAGAAGTTACCATGAACAATTTAAATTTTATATTTCGGCTTTACATTCAAAATGCGTGCGCAATATGAAATGAAGTAAGCATCTAATCACTAGAATTTATTGGGTCATACGCACCGTTTGTTTGATGTGGCACGTATGTTCGGTGTCATTTGAATTACGAGTAGGAATTCGCGACCGCTATTCGGCCCTCGGGCGCCGAGGTTGGCCCAGCAGGCGTGTGACACCGATACCGCACGTCCCTATGGTCATCCAGTCACCCTCGGCCCGCTCGCCAATCACTGCTCATACTCATGCGGTGACGATTGCACTGCATTTGTTACGTCGCATAGTATGAATCAGTTCACATTTTTTGAACGCCACTCGCTGGTTGAGACGCCATTTTATTAATTAGTTCATTGCTCCAGGTTTGCGCGAGTTCCTTGGAAGCACTATATTTGCCTTCGGATTCCTTTCCGTTCCATTGAACCAGTGTGTGACTATTTTTGCGTCGTTGTTGATGTCAATGTTCTTGGTGCTTTTGTTTCTATAGTTAAAAGTTCGGTTACTAAATTATTTTGGAATCTCCAACTTGATAAGAATGTTTGTGTGCAGAATACCATAAAAGTTTATCACGAGCAGCAAAACTGTAATGTTATTTGTAATCAGTTGATTCACGCAACGGCTTCAGTCGCCGCTCCTCCGGATGTGTGATTTGTCGACGTGCCAGTAATTATTGGAACATGTTTCCTCCTTAAACGCGACCGCTATTGGAATAATTAACATTTAAGTGACGTGTATATTCGAACAGTTAAGTGAGAGTGATTATCAATTAAACTATGGCTTCGATTTCGGAATCACCATTGAATAGGCCACGAAACAGACCTGTCCTGTCTCGGTACAGGCCAAATTCTAATGCTTCTACAGAACAGGTAAGATATTTAATTAACACATAAGGAAAGACCCCGTTACAAATAGCACAAATTAACCCTTTCTGTAAACCATAAATATGTGGCATATTAATATTACACAATAATATAAATGCAAATCCATTATTCTACTCGTATTGGACCTGGTTGTAGTAGAAATCTTGGCCGTCTATTATAATCGTACAACAAGGCTCGCCCATTAGAAACTTGTGGTCATCCTTCCTTTGTGTTACTAGACAAGTGTGTAAACTAATAGGTATGTACTCGAAAGTAATGTTAATGTGTTGTCTGTTCGTTTGTGTATCTACTGTTTTTGTATCCAGCACGTCTGTAATTAACCCATAAATTATTTCTTTCTTACTTACTCTTACTACCCCCTATTTGTACGCAGAGTTCAGGTCTTTAAATATTTGATTACTTAAATGTTGGAGCAAACAACATTATATTTCGTCCATTATACCTACATTCAACTTTAAAATATTGGAAATGTGAAATTTAATCCTAGAATGATTAGCGTAGTACTTAATTTTCCGTGCTATAAATAATAAAAAGCTACGAGTGCTTATGTAGCGTGTATGTAGTTAGTTACCTACCTATTTACCTACATATTTACATGAATAATATGATTTATATGCCGCACATCGCTAAATTTATCTAAGAAGGATAAATTCACAACTGGTACACCGCGATACAGGCGAAGCCTAGTGCGGAGACCCCTGAAACTGTCTGCAATTTAATAATGTCTGTCTATAATTTAAGTGAAATAAAGATTGATCTTATCTCATACATAGATTATTAGTTTTTCCCGTACACGCAATTATGGTGTTCGTCCGTATATTTCGTACGAAATTCCGGAGCCAAAGCGCAGAGGCCTTTTCGTTTTCGACAACTGAAAAGTGAGGGGTACTTACACTCAGCGTTTTGCCCATGCGCGTCGCGTGTCATGATCATCCAGATCATCACGCAGAGACAGCAACCGCCATGGTGTAAGGCTTCAGAGGTTGTCAATTTTTTTTGGTTACGCAACCCTTTTTGGAGAGAAAAGATCACGTCACAACATCGTCACTAGTCACAGCGTTAAAGCGGTATTAGACATTGCAATCTGCAGGGCCCAATCTGTCAAGTTGGAAGGTGTAATTAAAGGTAGGGCCCGTAATAGGGAGCTGAAGGAGGGGGAGGGAAAGGCAGGGTACACAACAGATTGGGCCCTGCAGGTTGCAATGTCTAATAGCCGTTTTAGCGATTAGCAAGAGTCAGAGATTGGTGACTTACGCGTTAACACATTCAGCACCGAGAACCCGACTGTCGGGTTCTCTGTTCGTAGCTACTATACGCGCTACATAGGAGGAATACCTGGCTACGCGCTACGAGCGACGCGCTACGCGGTACGGAAAGTGTTAAATGATCGCGTAGATGGCTCGGAAACCGGATTTTGCTCCATTGTCAAAACCGGTATTTTTTCCGTTCTTTCGTTACTGTATCATATTTAATCGAAAAATCCTATAACATTGGGTTTTACATAAAAACCATAAAATAATTAATTATATTGGGTTATTTCGGGGATTTTTGCTTTAACCGGTTACGAGCCCTGGCATAGATAGTGATTGAAAATTAGGTACGTTGTGGATGTTGACTAGTTCATGATCCTTTCGATTGTATATACATTGAAAATATTAATTTTTACATCATTACTCATTAGTCTTCGGTTCCGAAATGATCTCTGGTGTTTGTATTTTTAATCGTAGGAGTGCATTGATTAATATTGATTACCTTGAGATCTCAAGTCATCCATCACACTGGTTGTAGGTTTCCCATTCATTTGAGCGGCATCATTTTACACCGCCCATAAGTCCGTAGATACAATAAGTATCTGTTGCAAGTGGGATGTGTTCATTATCGCATGTTGCAACGTTGCAATGAAGTTGGTTGCGAAATGTGCGTGCGTCCTAATATTCATTAGTCAGTGTTTCTTTATGAATTCAAAATAAACATTTTGGACTCATCATTAAATGAAGTATGTGTTTCAAAAGTACCTGCCTGCAAAAACAAAACGAACTAAATTGTTAGCTATTTACGGTTGAAGCTATTTTCTTCTAGTAGAAGAAACCACGACACTGGACCTAGTTCGATAAGTCTCCTATGCAAAAAACGTGGCGGCATAATAACAATTTATTTTTGAAAAAAAAACCCGGTTCTTGTACGATAAGTCTCCCAGGTTTCCTTTGTTCCTCAAAGCAGAGGAAAGGAAGGACTATACGATAATGCGGTGCTGGAAGCCCCCGTGCCTGGCCTTGTCAGTGGCAGCAGCATGATAAGAGACGCCTCGTACTTAGGTATCTAGTATGATCGGTCTCTTCTAGAAAGCAATGCTCATCTGAAA
The DNA here is from genome assembly GCA_911728535.1 of Pammene fasciana. Taxonomy (NCBI): domain Eukaryota; kingdom Metazoa; phylum Arthropoda; class Insecta; order Lepidoptera; family Tortricidae; genus Pammene; species Pammene fasciana. The sequence continues at coordinate 10,564,974 of OU452276.1, read as the reverse complement.
GATCATCAATTTCTATTTATGTAAGAAAAGCTACTGCTGCTTTTCCCAAACAGTGGAGAAAGTGGTTGCTGTAGTGATTGAAGGTCGCCCTCCGAGAAGTTGCATTAAACTGAAACACTGATTTTTATCATGTCTATGTAATTAGCCTGGAAGTCTTAGACATCTTTTTAAATACTCGTATATTTGGATTGTTAATAAAATTTTAGTTTTCGAACCATGATCAATACCGTCATTATTTCGGCATGATGGAAAATTTTGGGCGTTTTCTGCTAAACTCGTACTAAAGGATAAAAAAAGTAAATTGATCTTTAGTTTAAAGCCGACAGCCGAATTGGGTTTGTACAAAACTGCCAAGCTGGTGTAGGCTTGTCCGGCGCCGGACTATAAAATAAAGGGTTAAAAAGTAAATTCATCTAAAGTTTACAGTCGAATTGGGGTTGTACAAAGCTGCAGAAGGCTGGTTCGACGCCGGACTACGGCGACCTATTTTAACTCGGGCGTGTGTTCGCTTTGTTATCTTTACTGTTGTGTATGTTTCCGTTTGTTTAAGAAACATTGGCTGTTGGTCTGATCGCACGTGCCTCTTTGGCTAAACTATGCCTCGAGCTCTGACTAATTGTGCATTCAGGCTAGGTGATAAATCACGTTTTAATTGTACGTAACCGGCGGCAGTTCCAATCTCACCTCTTAGTTTAGGTTACGCTCGTATTTTGGCGTACCTATTGTAAAATAAAACAAAAACATGTCACTATCGATAGTATCGATTATCGAAGCAATCCCCAAAAACAGCTTGATTTGGGCTTAATTGCAACGAACATAGACTTATTTGTGCAGATCAGGAACTTCTCGGGGTCGACAGTGACACATACACATTTATGAGTGAGGCGCACGGTCATGGAGTACGTAGATGGTTGGACCATTGTGTTACCACCTATGCGGGAATAAATACCATCACAAGCGCTACCGTGATGAACGATGTACTCTGGTCTGATCATTATCCGCTATTGATTGAGTGCAATGTGGGTAATATAACATTAAAGCGTTGTGTCCCAAGTTTAAACGCAAACAAAACTATTAATAGTGTTATGTGGGGAAATAGGGATATTAAACAAATTAATAGATATGCACAAATTTGCTGTGATAGTTTTACAAACATGAAATATTCTAGTCACTGTGTAGAATGTAATGATAGTTGCACTAAGCACTTTGTCCTTATTGACAAATTATATAATATGATTGTAACATGTATAAAGCGGGCGGCTATAACCAGCGCCGGTTCTCGTTCTGATCCACGTAAACAAAGACGTAAACAGGTCACGGGGTGGAATTACCACGTTAAAGATCTCCACGAGCGTGCCCGTTTATATTTTAAATGTTGGGTATCGAGTGGTAAGCCACCCTCAGGGATTTTGTATGACCAAATGTGCAACAGTCGCAAGCAATTTAAAAATAAACTAAGGTGGTGTCAGGACAATCAGGAGAGGATTAAATTGGATATATTAGCGACACATAAAAATAATAAAAATTTTGTTAAGTTCTGGGGCTCAGTTAAAAAGTTAAATCCTAAAACTAACTTGCCGAATAGTGTTAATAATAGTTCTGAACCAACTAAAATAGCTAACCTATTTGCTCAACATTTAAAATTAAACCACAGCCCATCTCTTTGGATGTGAATCAAACTGTAGGCCAACCATCTAGGCGTTCTGACTTGACTTTTACTCCAGAACAGATCTTGAAGACCGTGAGATCAATGACACGTGGTAAGTCGCCTGGATTTGATGGTCTCAGTCTGGAGCACATTATTTATGCAGGTGACGAAATATATAATGTACTATCTGTGTTTTTTAATCTATGCTTAAAATACAGTTACTTGCCTAGTGACTTAATGCGTGCTGTTGTCACTCCTGTGCCTAAAAACATGACTGGAGACTTGTCTAGCCTTAACAACTACAGGCCGATATCTCTTGGTACCGTCGTGGGTAAGATCTTGGAGAGACTGTTGCAACCCGAACTGATGAGGAGTGTTAGTATTAGTGACGCCCAGTTTGGTTTTCGGCCACGACTCTCGACAGACTCCGCTATCTTTACACTCAAACATTGTGTAAACTATTACACCCAAAGAGACACATCGGTGTTTGCATGCTTCCTAGATCTGAGCAGGGCCTTCGACTTAGTTAATCGAACGAGCGGAGCGTAAGCGAAGATCGTTCTTACAAACAACAAATGTCACCTGGCTACTGGGACGTCTCGGCATTTGGATGGCTTTTTGATTTAGATAGTTTGTCCGACGATAACTTTAGTAACGATTTTCCGATCTTTATGAAATTTGTTGGGGTTGTAGCAGAGACCAACAAAATTTGCGAGTTCGTATATGAGCTGGATTGAGACAGGGGTTCTGAAATTAGAAGGCCTAAAAAGGTTTTGTAAAGGGGTCCTGTTACATTGGTCATCTTATTTGCTACTTTTACGAGCAAGTATGGTTGAGTTTGGTATCAAACGAAAGGTATTGATTAACACTCTCGTCAAATCCGTATTAACTGCTTACTGTTTCATAACAATTAGCAACATAAATTTGATTTCAAAAATATTTTCAATTATGTTTTGATTTTGGTGTAAATATTTTGACAACTGACTTTTTTTTTAATTTATTAGAGCTTTGGCTGCTAGGGCCATCAGCATACTGACATTAACACATTAGTTAGAGAGAGTTACCATAGACGCATAATGATGGTGACCGAAACCTATATAGGTGGTCCACAGATGAGAACGACATGTCAAAGCAACAGAGTGAGAGGCATATGTGAGAGGTGGATTTAAATTTAGATGAGACAAAAACCACACAATTTAATATGGACGTTTAGTTATGGTTGATTGAGAAAAAAATACCCGATACCTATTTTTGGTATTTGTAGTAATTCTACTATTGCACATTTATGGCGAAACACAAGATTCGCGAGTTGACAGTTCGGGGCGAACTACTAGTTATAGACTGTTGTGGGAGAAACTGCTTGGATCTGGAGTGGCACCTGATATCGTGAGTCTGTTGAGATTTTGGTACGAGAACCAAACTAATAATGTAAGATGGGGTGACGCACTTTCTAATGACTATAGATTAGAATGTGGCGTACGCCAAGGTGGGCTTACCTCTCCGGACTAGAGGTGTGCGCCGATGCCAAAATCACCGGCGGCGGCGTCCGATCGTTTTTTGACCGGCGGCGGCGGCGTGATCGGCGTGAAATCGGCGTGGTATATATTTTTAATATTTTTGGAGAAATTGACAAAATACCCTCTAAATCGAAGCCTAGTGAGTTATTAAGTATAACCTGCGTAAATAGAACTCCCCAAATCTCTAACAATGTATGATTGTCTAGCAAACTTTGCATATTTTTAATACAAGACATGATTTTAGAGATTTTTACAAAGGATAGACTAGTGTTATATACATATTTATTTACTTTATCTATGTAGAACTGGGTACACCACATGCCTGAATATCGAATACGATAACACAAAAAGCCCCGAAGTTAATAAGTGCAAAACCGACTGATTTCGCATTTGTAATTCGTGAGAGAAAATTGTACGTTGAGTTCTAAAAGACAAGGATGGGATGTCAGATGAAGAGGATGCATTCTAGTGATTCTAGTTTAGTTCGTTCAGTTCTAGTTTTATACAAGTGGATATTTTTCCACATCGGCAACCAAAATAATACACGTGGCTCTTGCCGCCGCCATTTTGTTCACGAAATTTCACGCGGTGCGAGCTCGGCATGCAGGTTTTTACACCCTGACCGTGCCTGCGATATGCCGCACTCTCACCGCGTAGCCCACGGCAATCAGGAAGCCTCCATTCAAATATAGACGCTCGGTAAGGAATCGGTAAAAAAAAAGCATCGAACATCCTTTAGTGCACCGATACCGTATCGCCAAGTTAGGTAGTGGCCTTAAATAGTTCCCTCGATTTATCAAGGATCCCAACATCAAACTTGACTTAAGGGGCATTTAACAAAAAAAAAGAAGAGTAAGGAGCTACACGGGCGGTTCTACAGAGCACTCACGGGACACCTAGACCTGCTCGCGTCGGTGAACTGGTTACGATTTGGGGACCTCTTCGAAGAAACCGAGGGTTTCGCCTGTGCAATTGCAGACGAAGGAATGATGACTAGGGCATGTAAAACCGGTATTATATGCCCGAATCAATAATATATCCTGTAGCCCGGAGAGGCACTCAGGCATATCATATCCGGTTGTTCTCATCTTCCTAGCGGCGAGTACTTGCACATACATAATCTCGTAGCTAGGGTTATAAACCAGCAGGTTGCTTTTATGTACGGCGTTCGGGACCACAAAGTGCCGTACTACAAGTACACACCTGCGCCAGTCCTAGAAAATGGTCGAGCCACGCTCTATTAAGATCAATCTATCATCACGGACAGAACTATTGCTACCAATAAGCCTGATAACGTGCTGATAGATCGCTCACAGGGCAATGCTCGTCGACATCACCGTCACGAGAACCACGTGAAAGGAGAATTGAGAAAGACAAATCCAGCAAGTACCTAGACTTGGCCAAGGAGGTAATCGCCATGTTCCAGGTTGATTCGGTTCGGCGATTATTGAACCGACAGTTAGTTGTTGCGTATGCTCCCATTGCGAAGAGTCGCGGCCAACTTCTTGAAAGACTTTAGTTTCGGGGTTGAGGTTGGTTCAAGGGTCAGATTCGGATGGCGGTAATACTGGACACGGCGCGCACAGCCCGAAGTTTCCCCTCTATGCGGCCCTGACCACTGGCAGCCTGGGCCTTGCTCCGTTGCCGGCGGATCCCTAGGTTAGGTTTTTATAATATTTTTATTGTTTTTGATCTATTTTTGTATTTTACTTTTATAAAAATATTGTGAATAACCTAACCTAAGACGAAAGATAAATTAAAGAAGATAGATAACCAATAGACAAAACAAATAAAAGCCTATAATCCAAAAACCAGCCGTCATAAATCACCGATAAGACGTTGACGTAAATCTAACAATAGCATCTAAATGAGGTTATTTGATGTAACTAGCAAAGGATAAGTCAAGAAGCAAAAGATCTTTCAAAAATACGTAGTATACTGGCCACTCATTAGTCATTTACCGTTTCCGGGCATTAAAACACTTAAAATTTGTCACGCCGATTTTACGCCGGTCAAAATCATCGGCGGCGGCGGCGTGGAAAAATCGTCGGCGGCGGCGGCGCGGCGGCGCGGCGCACATGTCTACTCCGGACCTGTTCAACATTTACGTCAACGGCCTGATCGAGGAGCTTAGAGGCACTAGAATAGGCTGTCACATAGGTGATGTTTGTTTAAATAACCTAAGCTATGCTGACGATATGGTGCTTCTCAGCCCCTCGATTCATGGTATCAGTGACCTATTAGCAATTTGTGAGCGTTATGCTGCTAATCACGGATTGGTATATAACGTAAACAAAACTGAACTGCTGGTATTTAGATGTGGAAGGGGTCCGGATAGGGTCCCGCAAGTATTTTTGAATGGCCAATCAGTTCGGGTTGCAACGTCGGTCAAATATCTTGGACATATTATGACTGAGACTTCGAACGACGATGCTGATATCGAACGGAAGAGAAGGGCTCTGTCCGTCCGGTGCAATATGCTGGCACGTAAGTTCGGTCGCTGTTCAGACGATGTCAAAAAAACACTATTTAAAGCATATTGCCAAAGCTTTTATACGTGTCAGCTGTGGACCCGGTACACAAGGCGTGCTTACAGTAGCATCAGAGTACAATATAATGATGCATATCGTATTCTGATGAGAAAGCCTAGGTACTGCAGTGCCTCAGAGATGTTCGCGACGGCCAGAGTACCTGACTTCTTCGCGATCCTTCGAGCTAGGGTAGCTTCTTTCTGGGAAACCATAAGAAGCTCAAAAAACGAAATCCTTCGAACGATTAATGAGAACCCTTACAGTCATGTTTTTGGACATTGGCTGTCGGTGCATCAGGACGAGAACCGGAAATAATAATAATATTGTATTGTATTTTATTTATTTCTGTGTCATTGAAGTGTTTGTGATTAAGCTAGTTTTAAGACTTTTATGGGACATTTTACTGCCTGCAATAAAAAACATTTATTTTTATTTTTTTTATTTTAATTAAGTGTGAGTTAAGTTTGTACATATTCGCTAGTTATTAATAAATAAGCATATTTGGTTTTTTACAACACATCAGGCTGCACTGTAAAGTAGAAAGTATGGTTCACTGAGTGATAGCTCATAAAATCACTCTTATAAAAAATACTCTACCGCACGCAATAAAGAATGCCTCAGATCTTATGATCAAGTCAGATTGTGTGACAAATAACAGATTTGAGAAGTTCTTTAACGCCGTAGATATGTAGGTAACGTACTTATCTACTATTTTCGTCCTGTAGTTACCCGTTCATACGGCGTACGTAAATGCTTAATGATTTACCTTATTAGCCATGACGCACGACCTCGCTAAGCATGTAACTTCTACTCGGTTGAGTAATTACTAACCTATATAGAATTATCGTGTTAATGTCTTCACGTATTATTCACTTGACAACGTTTTATCTGTTTACTTAAGCGCGATATGTACTCTACTTATATTGATAACTGTGTCTCTAAATTCTCTAACGAAAGTATTTTCGTTTTGACAAGTTTTAATAACATACAATGTTTAATAGTTTTCCCTATATATTTCTCACATTGAAGTAATATTATAAGTAGAATGCTTTTGTAAACAGAAACATATTTATCCAATAGTCATTTGTACTGTATGTACTAGTGGTAGCGCGTCCATAGAATACGATTCCCGTCAGCTTACCTGATTTTCAGGCAGTTGAGTTGTTTTCCTACAGCTCATGAAAATTTTTAAGCCAAATAAAGGTCCGGCTTGCCTATGAATTTTGTTTACCCACCACCACTGTGTACCTACCATAAACCATAAATACCTACCCATCTTAGCTTAGTACTTTAGATTTTTTACTCGTGTTTTAACAAGAGAATATTATGTGCAATTGACATTGTCGGTATCAATTTAATTTAGCAGCTGTCTCAAACAAATACGTCCACAGAAACAAGGATCGTCTCTCATCAAGGTTTGTCCACACTGAGCAATAAATGCCATCAGTGGAACATAAATTACTTAGTGGAGGTTCGCTACATACCGCTCGGCATCGTCATATGGTTCGATTTAGTTGTGCATGATGCACCAATCAGAGACAAGGAAATGATAAAAACTGGTAGCCATCAACATCAACAACATTTTGCGTGGATTTAAGCGAGAGAGAGAGAGCTCTCAAGCTGTATTGAGATGTCTTCTTGAAGAACTACGCATTATGTTTATTACTGTTTTGAAAACATAAGTCCCGCTGAGTTTCTTGCCGGTCATAAATGACATAATACTTCTCGGGTCAGAGGGTTAGAACCGGTGGTAGTTTTTTTTTACTCTGACGTTCATAAGTGCATTGCAATGTGCCTAAATTGAAGAATATCTTTTATCTTTTTTTTAAATGTTTTATTGTTGGTGGTTGCAGAGATAGTCGTCACAGTCGCATTGTACCTGTTTGTTGGTCTAATCCAGATCCAAGCTATAGAAGTATGTGCGATCTTTCGAGAGCATTGTAAATTGTATTACAATTATTATCTTCAGAACACAAACTTGAATTATGAGATAAGGAACGCTATTATTTAACTATGAAGACCTTGAAGAGAAGATAGTCAATCTTTATAATTTACTTGTCCCTGCCGTAACTGAGCAACGACCTAGGTTTAAATTACTGAAATAATTTGCTTACATTACGAAGCAATTGCGGATTTAATTAAACTTATCCACTTGAAAAATGCCTTTGATTAATGCAATAGCTGCAAAAAAATATCCGACGTCCGGACCTAAAAGTAAGGTTAATGAATTACAAAAACGACTTTGATTTCTATTTCCAAACATACTTGATTACACGTTTCCAATTGTGTTTACGTTTTCTCGGATTTACTAGGCGTGTTCTACATCTTTATAATATCGTTCAACATGTTTAAAGTTCAATAAACTTTCTACGGTTAAGATCCCATTCGGAGCTCCAAATGCACATATGCATTGGTATCTATAATATGATTTTGTGGTGTTGTTCGATTTGCTTAACGAGTGCAGGTTAACCAGTTTAATGTGACGTCCAGATATGTGACGATCAAATTGTAAATGTGTAACGGATTGCTCGACTCGCTTGCACTCGCCATTGATTGGAACAATTCCTCCGATCGCGAACTCAAATGCGTCAGGATGTAATCAACACGATAGCATCATAACATCGACTTGATTGTCCGATAAACGACATTTTCATGATTCAATTTAGGAGCTGCGGCGTGTGCCGTCATGCCATGTAAGACGATTCGAAAAACAAAGTTATTAAAAACTCTTATAATAAGTCAGTTGATTAGGAAGACGCTGAGACACCAGTCGTCTTCTTAATTGTCGTAGTTTATCTTTTATCTTGTTTACCTTTGATCTTACGGTACAGATTACATTGAAAACATCTAACATATTTGACCCACACTGCAATACCTGATATTAATTGCTTTTTTGTCATTTAAATTCATTAAACTCTATATATTTTTTTGAGTATCCACATCCACTGTAGCATTGACAATTATACATAGTAGGTGTGACTGGCAGAAAACCGCCTTGCATCATAAAATTTATTTAGTTTATTTACACTTGCTGTTTAGTAGATATTTTTGTACTGTCCCAGTATCTGGATTCGTCACAGTATTTTTTTTTCTCATGCCTGCCTATTCAGTTACAGATTATTTTTTTAATTATACCAAGATTTCATTGTATAATTTTAAACAAAAAAGAACCGACTTCACTTAGGATCCGCTATTCCAAGAGGAAGTGGCCGAGTTGTTGTAAAAAATAGTGAAATCACTATAGGTGTGCCTATAATAGTTGATGAGTTCCCTCGATTTTTCCAGGATCCCATCATCAGACCCCGACTTGGTGACAATGGGACCATCTATGGGTTATACCTGTTCGATTAAAAAAAATTGAAAATCGGTTCACGATTCACGGAGATATCGAGTAACATACATACAAAAAAATAATAAAGATAAAAAAAAATTCAGTCGAATTGAGAATATTGGCAATTGAATTACCAATTATTTATAAATTTAAACACTTTCTTTACCCAATTTATTGATCCATTATCAAGTTTTTCACCGTCATGGAAAGTTGGAACCCATAATTTACCTCAAGAGTCGAATTAATAATCGCTATCAAACGAGTGGTTGCGTGTAACCCATTTTGAATATACATTATCGATCATGTGTGAGAAAATATCTCGATTAATGCAATTCAATGCTTGCTTTGTCGCCGCTGTAATTTTCATTTTCGCTTTCTTCTCGATCTCGCCTTATCTTATAATGAATACACTGTATTATATCGCTGCGATGATGTATTTTACTGTCAAACTAGGGAAATGTAGCGTAAAACCAGATTTTAAGTAAAATATCCATATTTCATTAATAATTAAATATATAGGTAAAGTTCGGGTGTTACACAGTATTTACTTTCTAAATAATTATAATTAATTCCAAAACCGAAATATTGTACCTATATTTGACATGAAAAGAAAATAAGACTGATATTAGTGATATTATTTAAAATTATTTAATAATTACAAGTCAACCTTGAATTAAAACTCCAATTACAACAAAGTAAAACCTTGACAATTGAATAAAATTCCGTAAATTCGGTAATAATAATAAAATAGTTTGGTAGGGAGCTTAAATACCGCGAGCCATCCGGTTGCCTCTCGGTCACTGTTAACTAGGTAAGCGCCATTGCTTTAAGTATACCTTTATGGTATGAACCATTTCATTAATTCCACAAACATTTTGTTGTTTATGTTTTGAAAATTTCATATCCATAACTCAGAAAATGGTCCTTAGAAAAAAAGAAAAGGCACCATTATATTTTTTTATCATCATTTGACAAATTGGGATTATACGTACATGTACAGTCAGCGTCAGAGATATGTGACCCCCCTAGGTGTAAAACTGGAACTCTCGTTCGACACGAGAATCGGCATTTACCACACTGTCATTTAATTCTTTCAAAAATGAAATATCTCAAATGTGCTTGTCAGCTAAGCTGGGATCGATCCTGGGGCCTCGGGCTCACACTCATTCGCTTCACTCATACATTAGTCCGGCTTTTTTCCGCTGGGCTATCGTAACACTTGGACTACACAACAAAAATATGAACCAGTTCTTAGCAGGCTGACCGGCAATAGAGAACTATAACAAAATCTATAAAAATGGACTTTATTGTCAATGGCGCTTATGCCGCATCGGGTTGCGCAGCGTTGCCATCGACATCAAGGTCCCTTAACATAGATATTCTGTTCGAACTATTATATCTATACCCGTCCCTGTTTTGCAAGCTTGTCTTGGATCATATTAGTAATGTCTTTGGTTTATCAATATTTTCCTACCCTCATTTTATTTCCACAGACGACTAACAACGACTTTTACCAATTACATTTTAAGGTTTAATTTACTGGAGTAAATGCGTCTAGTTATTTTGTGGAGAAAATTTGTTTGAGGGTAAGTCATAATTTGCGTGTGCGAATCATACCTGTGTCGCAACGCAATTACGATCTCTCGACTTCTTAAATCCTTTTGCATTTCAAGCAATTGAATAACTGCCCCCGTCCGTTTTTTTGTGTTTCAATGACAATATGGTTCGATAAAATTGTGGTTCTTTGGGAAGAGAACAAAAGTATTAAACAAATACCACGAGTACTGAATATAACGGTAAGTTTGTAACCTGTGACTCCATTGAGACATTTATTTTTTAGTAAAAACAGTAAAATGTTATCAATAAGTTAAGCCACCAGATTTTGTTGTGAGGATTTACTGTCGTGTGTTTACCTATATATGGGATAAGATAAAAAAATATATTTAACGGAAAAGTCTTTTAATCGGCAGCTTTTTTTATGTGAAGTAATAGGTATAGTCTTAGAGCCATGTTTATTTTTAAAGCTATTTGAATTTTTTAAGTTTTATCATAAACGAGCAAATTTAATACGTATTTTTACTTGCAGAGAAATACGATTCGCAGATGGGTGAGAATCGTTATATCGTATTTACTGACGAGAAATATTTTAAGTCAGACGAAGATGGAAGAAAAATATTGTGGCGCAGAAGTGGAGAGCGATTTGACCCCAAAAATATGCTAGACCTTAGAACAAGCGGAAGGATATCATTAGGTGAGTAAATTATATTAAGTATACAATTTTCATTACCTGCACTTTAAAAAAAGCTGTGATTTCAGTTTTACGTTTTTCAAGTTATGGTATGCTCATGAGATTTTTTTTTAGCGTATTGGGGCTGGGTGTCATCTATGGGGCCCGAGCAGCTCGTTGAAATTGGAGGCCGAATGAACAGCGAGGGATACCTCGAAGTGTTACGTGACGTCATGTTGCCTTCCGTTCGCGGCGCCTATCCCGAAGGACAAATTTATTTAGTGCAAGACATAAATCATTGGTGCAAGACAATAGTGCAGTGCATCGTTCCCGTATAGTGAAAGAGTGGTTAGCCTTACAAACAGACATCATTGTATTAGATTGACCTTCTAAAAGCCCTGACCTCAATTCTATTGAGAATTTATGGTGCTTTGGGACCCTACACAAGTCAAATCAAGACAAAACTTAGACGAAGAAGTTTATAGAAAGTGGGAATTGATGAGGAACATCAATGTATGTTCAAACATGGTTTCAAGCATGAAAAGCCGGCTAAAATAGGTGGAAGATAAAAAAAGGTTATCCTCTACGTTATTAGTAAAAATTGTGAAAAAAATGGTGTTGTTGGTATTTCTCCATTATTGGGCAAATATTTACTCCATGCAAGTTTTAAAATAATGAGTAGGTATAATGACGCTATTGTATAAGTAGTGTCTAACAAATTATATTGTTTTTTTGCAAATAACAAGATAGTGCTTAGACAAGTAGGCTTTTCCAAGTGGTAACTGGTTAATTTCTACCTTAAAAACCATACATATTGTTAGCCATTTAATGGGAGCTGTTTGAATTCGACCCAATTAGTGGAGAAATACCCTATGCTTACTAAGATTGTGGTAAGGTTGCATTGCATTGGTAACGTGCTAAGAGATGAATTATTGCTATCTTTGATAACATGTTGTTTCTCTTTGCAACGTTAAATAGCTGGTTTAGATTACGTATTACATATTGATAATGGCATACAGACTGGTAGGGCGAGGGGCGGTCTAACCTATACTCATTTTTTAAATTGTTTTTTGAATAGCCCATTTTATACTTAAAAGCCTCTTCCCGCAATTTCCACAACTCCCACCGCTGTGTCCCGCCATCTCTGTCTAAAGTAAAACTGAAAAATTGTGTTAAATGCAATAAGAATATTAATTTATAATCAAAGAAAAGGGAAACTATACACTTCACTTTTAACCGAGTAGTTTGGTATTGCTTATAAAAAAAGTTATGACCCAACTTGTTTTTACGGTTCTACTCAATGAAGTAAAATGTAGGTATAATCTAAAGTAAACAACCAAAGTGTAATGCCTTATAAAGTTTAACAGCATGCAGACCACCAATACCACAATTTTAAACAGTAAGAGTTAATCTAAAGGTATTTTACTTGTTAACTTGAAGTTTCACTGATGTATAATTGATTACACATTATCATTATAATTTAATAAGTAAATAATTATTTAGCTGTAAAATATATAGTAATCAGTTTACAGAATACGCATAATATATCTACTGTCATATATATATATATTACCCCCATTATTCAGTTAGTAAACAATATTTAATATAATAGTATTTAAATACCTACTTAGTTAATAAAAAGTTACCAGTGACTATGGAATTTTCATTATTAGTCCTTAAAAAAAGATTTTAACTTCTATTTTAATTAAACTTACTATATTAAATAGGAAGTTAATAAATTGTTAATAAAAAAGAAGAAGTATAAAAATACAAAAAGTATCCTCTACGTAGATTCGAACCGCGAACCTAGTGTTTACTAGTCTGTTACACTATCCATCACGCTGCACGGACGCTTGTGAAGTTAACGAAATTATTGTTCTAGTTAAAAATTGTTTAAAAGGGTATGTTACCGAGTTAATAACTGAGTAGGTAATAAGGAATAACAAAACGTATAAAATAAATATGTGTGGTAATGTAAAAAAATATTAAACTAGTATTATAAAAAAAAGTTAAAAAAAGCAAAAAGTGTGATTCTTATGCTGGGGTTCGAACTAGCGACCACATTTGTCTATTGCTGGAGGGGGGTCACATATCTCTGACGCTGACTGTACAGTAAAACTGCCGCAGAACACAGCGCCGCTGGTTGTCAGTGGCGGCGGGTACATTTTTTTTATTCAAGCCGAAGCTTTATTTGGCTTAAAATTTCGTACAGGAAAAAATGCTGAAAATTAGGCAAGCCGACGGGAATCGTATTCTGTGGACGCGCCGCCACTGCTGGTTGTTGTTGTTTTATGCCACCTAGCGGACAGCTCGGGTTATTAATACAATGATCGCGTTGCATGCGAGTTTAGTTGCATACCGTATGTGGCATACTGATTGGAACGAGTCGCTGTGATAATGAGTACTATGTTCGGTAGATGGCGTATGCATTCATACAATTTAAACTGAAGTCAATCTTTACAAAATTGTCATTTTTGGTCTTATCTGCATATACCTATAACATGGCTAAATTGAGTACCTAAGTAAAGGAAAATATAAAAACTATTAGATGTACTAACTTCCTATATTTACTCGTACTCTAGATGCTGATAGATAAATCACAGAAAATTAACAGCTTTAAATTTTTAACATTCTCGGATATATTTTCTAATATAGAGCTTTTAGAAATGAGTGGGAAAATGGGGGAAATTTTTTAACGTTTTCTACGCAGCGTAGTGGTTGAGACCTTTTACTCGTATCGTTTTTATGCAAATAGGTAGTTCTAGGAATATAGGTTCAGGGTCACAATCAATATTTACAATTCAATAGTTCAGAGTCACCAAAAATTATTCTAAAGACACTATAGGGATGCCTATCTTTCCTATAACGTAATGTTGGTTATTAAACTAAATTACATATTGACACGATATTAAGAAATCTAAATTAAATAATTCACTGCAAGTCTAAACTATGCATTCGTAAGAATTTAGATGTTGGTGGGAATTCTATATTGACATTCAACAAGCATGATGCTCGCGGCGCAATTGCACCGCAGCAGGGGCTCCCAGAACCCTTGATAGCAGAAGATCGTATGAACACAAAAGTTCCAGTCATACGGAGACGTTTGGGAAATTGGTGGGAGTGAGTAGTAAGGGATGAGGGATTTGGGTTTGTGGGGTGGTATTGCGCCTGCGCGAGGCGGTCGATCGCCGCCGGACCAGCCAGTCGGCACACGCGGACAGCACGTGCCTCCCGCATTAAGGAATAGGCAAGTTAAAACACTTCCTCATTCATGATTCAGCTGGCTGAGTTCAATCATTACTTCACGATACAGTGGCAATAGTTTAGATAATGGTCCTGTTTTTATCATTTATCACCGTTAAACTTGCAGCTAATCTCGATAAGCAATAAGAACACGACCAAAAACACGAACTGCCTTGAACGCCACACCATTGCCAAGCACTCTTTGGATCATCTGCATGTTTCGGGGTTTTACTTCATGGTTGCATCAAATAACATCATTAAATTTCATATTGAGTTTTATAAAGGTAGTATAGAAGTAGAAGAACAGAATGTGGTTTACGGAAATTCCATAATACCATTCCTTAGTCATCACTCATCAAATCATTATGTACCTGTAGGTGACTTATTTTACAAGTAAGATTGTTAGTCGACTATTTGTTTTAATTTGCTTGAAGATTAGATTATAGTTGCTTAGACTAATGTTTTGGAAAACAAAACAAAACTTGTGTTGTTAGTTGGTATCTGTCATACATAGACTAGAAACATAAGAATAAGAATAATCGTAAAGGAGATACTTATTCAAATTAGATTTTTGGTTGTCAACTTGTAAAAACGAAATTTAAATATAATGAGTATATCTATAAGAATAAGGCTTCTTATTAGAAACTAGAAGTGTAGCTGTAGCGTTCTCAATTCACTATTGCTTGATTTCTGTGTGTATAGTGGATAGTGGACTTAAGTAAAGTTTTCTCGAAAATTACTTACATGTCAACTACGTCAGTAGTTCGAAGATATATGTTTTTTGACTTGCGACTCTTGCGAGTGAATGACATGCTATTCCAAATTATCAGGTAGGTATCTATCAAATTGCTCTCATAGAGCACGTTGACGTTTCTATACCTACTATAAGTCACGGTATTTGCCAACTACCTATAATCTGTCTAGATACCGTATTACCGTTGTATTTAGAGTCTTGTAAGAGAGTAACTGAGCGTAGCAGTAACACTATTGTTCGACCTTAAAAATACTTCCGCTGGTCCCCTAGTCGCCGAGCGTCTTGGGTCAGTTCATCGAACTAGACACATCCGTTCTTCATTGAATATTAACTTACACCCAATGTGGCACCCTTAGAACGTCACATGTAGCTATAGACTTCTAAGACACTTGCGACATTGTTTTCCGTAGAGAGTGAAATATGACAATCGTATCCATTACTAAAGAAACCCGTGTACGATCTACTTTCTTAACAATTTCACAGCTTATGATAGTCGTTAAAATTCCGCAAAATCTTTGACATAGCTTTTAATGAGTTAGGTGATTAGGATTAGCTTAATGCACTTAAAAAAACTCGTTTAACTGAATGCGTTATTCCTGGAATCTTCCGGTTCCTACTTAAAATGATAAGAAAACAAAACAAGATCATGCACCCAATTGATAAACGTCTAAATTTACCTCTCCAAAATGAACATTTAAATCTCGAAAACGATGTTTTATAATACATATATAAGCAAAGTGCAACTAATGCCTAGTTTCCATGCGAAATTTCGCGAATCGTATTTTGGTTACAAAAATAAGGCATTGTAAGCCGGCTAAGCTTTATATGAATTATTTGGCTACTGAATGCGTTCGGAATTTGTGGGTTGACCTTGAAAGGGTGGCATTGCATTTTCAACCCTCTGTTGGGGTTTCATGCAGTAGGAATCCTGGGTAGGTGTAGGGTCGAGAGTGCCGGCCGGCGACGACGGCGTCAGCGCGGGGCGCCGAGTCCCCGCCCGCGCGCCTCTGCATCGCTTGAGCTGTCAAACCGCCTCCGACGGGCACTCGGCTCGTACGCTACTTCAATCGCTCCAAATCGCGATCGTATCGTAGTGCTCTCACAGTGACTCAGTGCGTTATTCCGATTCGTAACACTCGCATGACGGCGGCATACGTGTTAAGGAGATGAACGGCACCACGACCACGGTGAATGGTGGCGCTGTCAATGGTACCAATGGAACCCTAAATGGGATTGGAGCCCCACCGCGGACTGCTACTCTTGGCACCCCGAGCAGCTACGCGTACACGTCGACTGGATCCCTTCTAGGGAGAGGCGGCTCCGCGAGACCAGTGCCGCCTCCTACACTTCCCAAGTACAGTGGGTCCTTCAGTGCCGGCAGCACGGGTAGCCTTCGGGAGAGGGATAGAGAAGGCACAGGGGGATCTCACCGCCTGGCCAGTCTAGAACGATTGGCCTTAAGACAGCGTATAATAGAACAAAATGCGAACAATCAGGTGGTGCCCGGCTTATCTATCAACAATAATGCACCGAACGGGCCCACCTCAGCTACCGTCACCCTCACCGATACGGCTACGGTGAGTCCCCTTGCCGTATTAAATTTTGTGCACCCTTACTGTTCCCCCCAATAATAGCTTACCCCGAAAAAGGGAGACATCGTTATTTTAACGCCAGCAACCCTCTTGTACATATGAATCCTAATAATCTCAGTACCGATAGGCGATAAGCATACTCGTAACTACTTCGCTTCGTAGGCATATGACAAGATTAAACAATTAAAGGATGTTTTGTTTACTCACTCAGAAGAATATAATGGTTTATGTTTACATTCAATCGATATGCTCCACCCGTGTCAGGTGTTGTATTGCATAACTCATCATGTATAAGCAGCTAGTCCTTATTACATTTGCATAGTAGTCGCCTTTCAGGCGAGTTCTGCATTAGATTGCTTACGTATTAGGTAATAGTTAATATTACTTTATCTTGTTTAAAGGGAATATACTAACCTGCGTACATTGCAGTCATTACATGCGGGTTTGTTTACGTTAGGCGTTAGGTAGTACATTTGCAATTCCTTGTAAACTTGTCAGATCAGACGAAATTAAGCATACAGTATGGACCTTACATATGACAATAACAATGGTTTGTTATTATTAAAAGTCAGAAAGATTAGAAGTCTTCTTTCATTGGAATGAGTATCTCCTCATCGATATTACTTATCCACGTTGTTGTTTAAACGATTTCGGGGAATGTAGACCAAATGGGGAATCCGTGTAGGTGTGCGCTAGAATACACTCAAGGAATTACACACAACAAAATACCATTATTCTTGGAATAGTCCCGGATAGTAAGGTTTTACATTGAATTATTGTAAAACAAAATAAAAAATTCAAACCTGTTAGGAACAATATCGCACCTGCAAATAGCGGTACATATTTGACAACTTCTTCGGGAATTCGGTTAAAACTCTCAGTTACCTCACCCCCCATCCCATAGCATCGCAACAAAATTAGCAAATCTTTTCCCTTCTAGGTTACTTTTTCCGCATGTCGTGACTGCGATGCATAAGGCTCACAAAAGCATTTCAATTCACTTTGTCTTTTTGTCGAGTGTTTTATCCTCCCGGTAAGGACATGTCTGGCATCCCACCATATTCCCACGCAGTTTCTCCATGTGATAGGACTGGTCCGGGGAGAGAACGGGTGACTGACCCCAACACTACAGGGTTAAAAATAACTTCTTGCAGCGGCAGCCATGCTGTTCGCATATGTCGAATTCACTAAACAGTCGTTACTGTTTCACGGTCACCCGTGACCTGAAAATCGGGCACAATGCAGTTATTGAAGCCAACTAGTGTTAATGTGAGGTTATCGTTTAACGCGCATAAAAGTATAAATATCTTATACTTACTTCATTGTAGAAACAACAATGTATCCTTATTATGAACAACAAGTAAACAGAGATAGATATCCATATATTGATATGTATAGTATTGATAACATATATGAAAATGTACAAGGTATTACTTTTGAAAATGATAACTAACTGGTCCTTAAATGTTTATTCTTTCCATTACAGTTTCCTGTTCATAGCTCATTTGAAGCAAAATTTGTATTTGTATTGTTATCATAATATGTATTTCTTCGACTCTCCTTATCGGAACATTATCTCGTTGGGATGTGTCAAAGAACTTGCACCGATAAGGAAATGCTCCTAATAATAGAGCAACGTCTGACTACTGTTCATTTGTGCATTACGACACAAGGAATTTAACTATTCCAATACAATGACTTCTTCAGAAAATGGACTTATTTTTAAATTCACCAATGGCTAAAGCAGTTGGGGCACGTTCTCTTCTGGCATTGTTTAGTTCGAAGCCGCAAAAAGTTAACCGCAACCTGACACAGTCAACTATAGACTTTCTTTTGAAAGCTTTAAGATCCAATTTAAAGTAATCGTTATTAAGGATTTACTTCTTTGTAGATTGGTTAACGCTTTTGTGTCTGGTGGGCATGAGTGTGACGGGTCCGGGATCCTTTTGCCTGTATACAGCTATAGCCATAATTAACTCGTACCTGAATGAAGGAGGTCGATCCACACGTGTGTGATCGTGGCGCTCAGATGTACGCTGCATTTTGCAACTTCCTCTTTAACGTTTCACTAGTTAATTGTAGACTGTAGTGTGCGTTGTTTCACGTATTTGTACCGTTGTTGCTGCACGAATTAACTATGTAGTTTCAGTATTGTGTAGTAGAGTTTAGGTATTTAAGTTTACATTATATGTGTATTTGAAATACCTTCTTGATTTATGAAGGTATGTATTGTTGTAACTGATTTACTAGATAATTCTGTCCTTTGGTCATAAAACTGTTAGTTTCGAAACAATAATAACAGTCCTTTTTTTGCTCCGTTGAAATCGGTTAAAGATAACACTTTTTTATAATCCTACAAGAAACATGTGTATTGCCATTGCCACTTGACTATAGCTCTTATCTTACTGAGTTTTAAGTATTAGTCCTAGAGTATCAGTTCCAAGTAGGCATCTTTTATAATCCGAAAAGGAAGATTGCTTAGTCAGTCACTTGATTGTATAACTTATTCCATTGACTTAAGGTATTGGTTTTATGTGTACTAAAGAGTCGTTTACAAGTAAAAAGACAGGTGGTTAATAGTTTTCGCCCCGTGTGGGGCGGGCCGGCGCAGGGCACGCTCGAGCCAGCCGGCAGGCAGCCGGTATCGCCAGTAACTTAACCTCCAAACTGACAGACGTGAATGTGCCTCATATTACTACAGTTTGTTTTAAACCATCGTGCCAGTGCATTGTTAATCTCCGTGTTTCTATACTTTATCACGCAACATTTAACAAGTGAGAGGATTATTTCAAAATGGGACGCTTCTAAAAGAATGAACAGTTGCAAAGTGAATGTTTTGCTATTCTCAACAAGTAGTGACGCGTGAGAATCATCTCAAGTTTCTGTGATTACCTACTTTTGTAGTGTCTTTTTGATCTTAGTTTAGTTAAATGTAAGGAGAATGGCAAATCGAGGTTTTAGTGATGGCTCCGGGCAACAGACTAAACTTAGTAGGTGCGTTAGTAGTGTTGGTGACAGTGGCGCGGACAAGGCAAAGGTCGGATGGAATAGTCCTCGGGATATATGGAGGAACTTGTCTCTTCGGAGGAAGGCTGAGGTACTTAGTTATCCATAATCGGTGTCTTAAACTTACTGTTTATATTCAGTTTCAAATGTATTAAGGGGCATGTTTAAAATCGTGATGAAAAAAACTTATCATCCAAACATTCCGAGAAGTCGTGCGCGGGACTTTTTTTATCATAAAATGCGGAGCCCTAACAGTCGCGTTTTTATGAGTCTCGGTCGTTCGGACAAATATCGACAGACATAAATTTAGGTACACGTCTTGAAACATGAGTGCTCGAAGGCGGCTTCACGTTTAGGAAACCTACAGAGGAGTTATTACATTGCCTACTGAGGCCAGGCGAGTTAAACTCTCAGTCTAACTAGTTTAAAGCACAGGCCAGAATATGATATTATATAGTTGTACTTACACTGGATCGCCTGATCGCTCGCATCGGCCAAGCAAAGGTAATATATTAGGATTTATATTATGTGCGGTTTTAACCACAACAGCGTCGACAGCCGCCACACTGTTATTGATTTACACTGTTCGCTGTCAACGTGAACGATGAATCAACTGAACTAAACCCGCCTTGAATCGAGGCGGATAACATCTCACCAACTCGAACTAACTAGGTTTAACTGACTTGCCTTACCCAATTAATTTGAGGAGAGAAATATATAAATACAGCCACTCGGATTGTTGAGCCACTTGCCATTGTTCGTAATTTAGCCGTATGATTAGATGATGACAGTGATCGATGTAACTGACAGTTGACAGCTAGTCGGTAACATCGGTCATTCATAACATGGCTAAATTAAATTACGAACAATGGCAAGTGGCTCAACAATCTGGGTTCGTGACTGTTCGCTTATATACCTATATGTCTCGCCTTGATGATGTTATGTTGTCAACTAGTTAATATTTAGCAGTCTTCAAGATTTCGGAAGAGGATATTCTCAAGTCTCATCTTCGGTATGTTTTGGGACTCCGTTTGGTCCTATGATTAACTTGCCAATTGTCATGTCATTAAATATACCATATATAAAGTTTAAATATTAGACCCTACTGTCTCTTAATAATACTGTAACAAAAACTAAACACTTTCCTAATGCTGCTCGGGTAGGTCGTTGACTCTGTAATCTAGTGTTTATTTGTCGCCTTAGATCGCCGCAGTATCAGCACAATACGTCTCACGCGCACGCTCATAGACACGACTCGATAGTCATTGCATTGGCTTATTGTTTATACTTGCACAACTACGAAGAAACGTGTGAATCGGGGCGGTATAGCTCGCTTTCTACCACTTATGTAAATATCTAATAACCTGCTTTTTAGGATTCCGTACCCGGGACTGCCAAATGGACTTTATTACCTTCCGCTGTCCTTCCGTCTGTTTATCTGCAGGTTTCTTATGACTCATGAACCGTTCTAGGAAGTCAGTTAAATTTTCATGTAAAAGGATGTATTTGTACTGCCACTCAGATAATAAAAAATAAATAAAGTATGATTGTACGCAACCGTTCGTGTATGAATCTGACTCGAACTGCCAGTTTTTTAAGTATGTAAAAAACATCGTGTTTCACGTCCATATATGAAGTCACCTAGATATGCAATCAGATCACAATAAATATTCACAATAGTCCTTCGTCCGGTATTCGCTTCATTGGGTGGGCAAGTTTATGTCCCACTAGAATGCGCCTTTTGATCATTGTGCATACGTTCTCTTTCCAAGCCTAATTGCATTACGTGCTGCCTATTTTGAACAATTATCTGCATGACAGTTTTATAACACGGTGGACATTATGTTTAACTTCCTCATTTCGCCGAATAGGTATATTTAATTACATGTCACCACTTTCTCGTAACATGTTTAGCGAGTCAAAAATGGTAATTTTGTTGCTATAAAATTGTCACCACTAACATTACGTTTTATCTTAAATAAATACAGCTATCGATCTTCCTTCTTACGAGCTATTAAAAACCAAAATAACAAATGATTCGAGTTTCATTTGTTATGTCATCGCTGTGAGTGTCTAATCCTATAAACGGGACACGTGTGAATTTTCATTAAGTCGTGATATTTTAAAAATAGTATCTTCCCAAAAATACTCTGGAATCCAACCGCCGTCTTCATTAACGGTAATGCAAGGAGAGAGTCGAGTTTCATCTATTTCAAGTTGTTTAATGGAATTATTATGCACATAATGAACACATCGTTTTCTGTTGTAAGCAGGGACTAAGAAATTCTTGCTTCTGTATTGTATATCCCAGATTCTAAAACATTACTTTCATAGTGCGTAATTTGTGTTTGTGTTTCGCGTCCAATATCAACAACTTTATCAAAAGTTTTGCATGTTTCGTTATGGACAATCGACATGACATAAATAAATGAGGTCGTATTTGTATTAGAGATACCTACCACTAAGACAAAAACCTAGTTGATGTCATTTGTGGCAAAGAGGTCATTCGATCTTACTTTTGAAAACTATTATGATATGACGATTAAGATTACTCTGACCCTCTGGCCTCTGCCTCTACCCGACCCGACACTATGTGTAAAATTGTCAAGCTTGTTAAAAGGAGCCTAGCCTCATAAATGATAATATATCCGAATGTTGCAATGTCGAGCTGACTTAATTGGTGTGAATTGTCCTTTAACGCAATTAATTGTAATTTGACCTCAGTTTTATAAGGGTTCAGGGTTAGTGCAAGAGTTAATGAGACCGAAATTACTTAACGTCGTAATATTACTACGACCCGGATTCAACCGTGACTGTTTGCTTGCTAGTAGACCTCGTAGTTGACGTAGTAACGTTGCCAAGTTTACATTGATAAACTTTAGACTGGTCGTACCTTAATGATCGTTGCTATTTTTTTAAATTCAAATGCGTATTTTTGCTCAGGTCAACTTATTGACCTTAGGGGTAAGTTTTCAATTTATCTTTCTGAGCATAGTTTAACCAAAGCAAGTCACATAGATTTTCTTAAATTGTTTCAAAAACTAAGATCTATAGCTTTTACGTCACTGTTTCAATGTAAACTATGTACATATCCGCGATTTATTAAAATGGACATGGGGTTCACTATGACTGAGAAAATTGTATACTTCGGCGCAGTGGTTTGCCTTATAATGTCACCTTCTGTATCTTGCTCGACTTGCCCGAGTCAAATTGAAGCCAAGATTTTATTGAAGTAAGTGCATCTCTCGCCGTATTTGCCGAATGAAACTAATCAATCACAATTTTGTCTTCAACTTAAAAGAGTATGTCAAATGTATCAGCAGCTGCGTTGTGAAATCAATCGGTAGGTATAGGCGTTTATATCGGGCCGCCCCGTTCGTTGACCGGCCCGTAAATATTGCACTAATGACCGTGAATGCACCCCGTTCCGCTCCGGACCAGCGCGTCTACGGATTGCTTGATAAATCTCTGCTAAGGGCCAACAGAGTTAACGGACCGGTAAATGTTAAATATGGCGCCGGTGACTGTCACCCCATTGACAAGAACTGTGGCTGACTTTTATGTTACAGTCTAGTCCTTGAATAACCTTTTTATGAAGTTTAAGTTCGTAGTTCTTTTGACTTTGTTTGAACTTTCGCTAATAAAGAAGTAAGACTGAACACATTGGCCAGCTTGACTAGAATATCTTGACAAACATCATTTAAATTCTCGTTCGTTGACCGATGCTGTTGCCAGTCGAACGTGAAAAAATATGTTTATTATAGTTAATGTGTATTATATATTGTGTCATTACGTTGTTATAAAGCTAGGGTTTACAATTTACATAAACACTCTCAAGATAGGAATTAATCTGTAAAACATTAGCATCCATTTAGATGTTATTCGTGGCAGTGTGGATCAGCATTTTCATATGTTTCTTAATAGAGTCGCTTTTTATTTTTTATGAGGTCATGCAGCATTTTAAGGCAGTTTCTATTTTCCTACATATCAATAATAATTATTTAAGCATGTTTTTTTAAGTGGGGCATTCCACTCATACAATAGTTTGTTATTAAATCAAATACAAATATTTGAATAAATAATCAAGCCCAGGACTTGAACCACGCCTGTAAAGCGAACTAATTTCAGGAAATTTTCAATGCCTTCCATCATCTTTTTGCATTTATTTTGATTAATTTAATACATGTCAGTATGTATCTATGACAGAAACGTTAGATCCATTCGTATACGCACAAAAAAGTATACATTTCTTGCAGTCGGCGTAATTTTGCTTAGGAGTGTGACGGTGGTCGTTGTGTCACGGATGTTCCACTTAGAATGTCTGATCTAGTTAGACGTACACGTCAAGTGAGAGCAAAATAAATCCAATGCTTTTATACTATGATTGTATGTTGAATCAATCTTTGCAGTTGCACAAGTGTTCACCATTGATCTCGGCAGTTATGGTAGTTTTAATATTACATCTTGTATTTCGCAAACAGATGTACGTATCATATTATCATTAATTTTTTTTGGCATTGTTTTTTCAGGGTTTTGAGAAATATATACATTCCCCTATTTTATGATTAATATTTTGCAATAACTAGATATTTTATTTGCTTTAATATACAATATCATACCAGCATTCTTCTTCTTCTCCTAAAGTAAGCATATATTTGTCTAAGTAGTCCTCAAAGTTTAGAGACATAGTCACTCAATGTTCTGTCCCCCTTCCAGTATTCTTACTATAAATTATGTTTCATAAAAACCCTAAATGATCACGACGAAGTACTCTTCACACATATTAATTTGTCAATAACACACGCATGAAGCAAATCGTAGGCTAATTTAAAGAACTGTCACAATCCTTGTCATGACCTGTTTAATCTCTTAAACGCGGGAGCGTATTCAGAAACGTATAATATGATTCAATGAAGTATATGTTTTTTAATATCTGTGCAGTTTGGGATGAGGATTATTAACTATTATACTAAATTCGAGTAGCATGAAATGTAATTACTTACCACCATGCATAGTGTAGATTTGTCCACGTCCTGTTTGCCCACGCATGAGGATCCCGACGCCCACTCGTCTGCGGATGAGGACCTGTAATTTGTTTTACGTTGGTCTTATCATTCGATAATTTCTAAGCTGAGTCTATTCAAACCGGTGTAGTTTAGTCTAAAACGTATAGGTATTAAGAATTACAACACTTTTACACTGTTGAAGACAAATATAGTTTTACTCATGAAGCCCATACACTGCGGTCTCTTCGGGAAATCGAGATGTTAATAGTTAGAACGCAGTCTATCAGTTACTAACTAATCGATATAATCATTGCATAATTCACATTAGCCGTTGACATAACGATAAACTTTATGTAAGGTGCATTATTTTTACTATCTTAAATGGTACGTTAGTTTCATGGTAAGAAACATAATGTTAATCGTAATGGTGATGGTTATGATTTCTAAGAACAATATGTGAGAATTAAGAGAAAAGCGCAGCTTATGATGGTACAGAGTGAAAGTAAAGTTAAATGAACCGACGACCCAAATTATGGCTACCGTCTTTGGATATGCAGTGAAATCGATGCAATGAAACCAGTTTTATGCACTTTTTGCACAAGTTACTCATTGTTAGTGTGAATAAATCATTATAACTGCCAGGCGGGCTTACCTAGTTTTTAATCGGCTTTTCTTGCATATAGGTACACGTACTTACACGTTCCATCCCTCGTCGACGTCGGTCTATCTGATTTCTCGGTCAGAGTTCTAATGTAGCGCATGATTTTGATATGGTTATGGTCTAACCTAACGGGTTGTGGTTATCTTGATCACACCCGGTAACTTATAAATCACTTAAATTAGTGTTAAGTACAAAGCTTGCGGTATTAACTGCACTTAATTAACAAATATTAACCTATTTTAAAGGTAACTGTGCCTTTAACGTAAGCGGATTATAATGAGCCTCCATTTATTTAATCTGAAGCCTCGGATCAATATGACATATGTCCTATTATGTAATTACATGGCTCACTTATTATTATCAATATCATTATTCATTGAACATTATAATTAAGTTCATTTGGGATTATTCCATTCGGTATAACAAGGTTTAGAAATCGTGAATTCATATTTCTAAATAGCACAAGTACTCCTATTTTCGGATTTAAAAACAGTACCTAAAGTCAACTGCGCATGACTCAATAAAGCAGAAATATTGGCGATTTTTTCCCATTTCCGATATTTCCAAACCAAAAATCCACACACACACACACACATCTTGTAATTATGGGTAGTTAAGTAGGTGTTATTATGAAACTTCTATAAAGTCGCTTGCTATAATAATCCACTGAGAGGCAAATCAATGCACGTGCATGTATTGTTGACTTCCCGCAGAATGCGTTGTTTTGGAAACATATGTTTCAGGATGTTGGGGTGGGATATTTCCAAAGCGGATATTTAGTGCCATACCAAGGTACAAAGACCAATCATTTTGTGATTATGGGTGGAGATTTTAGTGAAGTTGATAATATGATAACACATTCTAATTTAGGATGAGAATTGAAATACCTTACCTGTAACCTAGATTGTCGAAAATAAAATAGCCGATAGTTTCTCAGGGCCGTCTTTTAGCCCTTCGATTATCTTTATCAGTTAAAAACCTTACAAAGTCGAAATTACTTGTGTTACTCGCTGACACCCAAAGACGCGTCATCATCGGTGTCATCAAAACGCGCTGCTGTTTCATATCATAAAGGCAGTCTACGATAGATAACTCTTAAATATCCAGTGATTCAGTCTATGTGTAATCTTCTTGCTTGCATGGTTAGAAATGTCTCATTAACCGGAGTGTGAGTCAGACCAGACGGCAATAGTCACCGCTGGCGGATTCCCATTGCAATCTCTTGGCGCCGGCGAACAAGATTTCAATTCCTTTCCTTGCACATTTTTTTCATGGTCCGCTTCCTAGAACGCGTTCATCCTTTTCTGTTGACCAAGACTCCTGTATTTGTTAAATTATATTTAGTTGTGGTTTTTTAAGAACGGGTCTGAGATATCAGATCAATGATCGATATCGGATGCTTGCTAGGTACTTTAAATTCCACTATGTACTGGTATGAACTTGCTCGCCTTTTCACCCCTAGGCGGTAATTTTGAGTCTATATTTGTGGTGCTCTGGATCTTGTATAACTTCCCTTATAGTAGGTATTTGAAATCATCTTTCTTTTCAATTTTCTTAACAGAGCTATTTACGAATAAGCTAAAAATAAGCTCGTGTAAGCTAAAAATATCATATTTTTCTATTTGTTTGAAGTGTATTGTTTGTAAAATTAGAAATCCTAAGGTCGGAGCTAAAAGTATTGGTGCGTTTAGAGATAGAGGACAATGAGTCTTTGTCGAGAGGCCGGGACCGTAGCTAATCACTCGTGTAATTACTGCCGTTCTCGTGCTCTGCTCCTTACTCTTCACAAAACATTTTGTCTCAACTTGAAGCTCGTCGCTAGTGTAACCTTAGTTCTGGATCGGGAACAAATAATGCATGGACTGTTTATGCTGGCTAATAAGAGCCTGGTCGAGGCTATCGCTAAGCTTTGTGAATAAACGCCCTCAAAAAGGACAGGCACCTCCGTTTACTCGTCCTTATTAAGTAATCATGTTGTTTGTATACTTTCACTCGAAAAGTATTAATTCTATCATTACCAATCACGACCGTCCGTACCATGCGTAAGTAACGCTTTAATTTAAAGGCCTTAACGATACCGACCAATCGATTAGTCACCTTTGTGTGT
This sequence comes from Pammene fasciana, assembly GCA_911728535.1. Classification (NCBI taxonomy): domain Eukaryota; kingdom Metazoa; phylum Arthropoda; class Insecta; order Lepidoptera; family Tortricidae; genus Pammene; species Pammene fasciana. The sequence continues at coordinate 10,537,351 of OU452276.1, read as the reverse complement.
TCGCGATAACAGTCCATTGTAATTATGACTCCGCGCTGTGTAAATATAATTGTAAAATTCAGTAGGTGAAACAAGCGCGAACCGCGAGGCAAGGTTGTAAACGTCAGTTTCCTCAAATCCTGTAATCCGTGCAGTTGTTTCAGTGTTTTTTCCTCCACAAGCGTTGCGTCATTTTGTATTCCAGAGTGTTATTCTGTTATGTCTTTAGCTATGCAATTTATTATAATAAAGTGCTCGAGTTGACGTACGGTTGTTTTAATAAAAATAAATATGTTTAGCAGCTTAAAAAGACTCAGTTTAAAAAGACATAAGCATAAGGATAGACCTAAACCTAATATAAATGTGTTAACAGTGGTAAATGGCGATCACAATGTAAGTCTATTTAAATATATAAACACAAGTTATAGCCCGGGACTCTGCCCGCGAAAGATAAGGTTAATTAAAAAAAAAAAAGTATACTTATCCGCAAGGCTTGTCATATGCAAAAGTTCTATAAAAACGGTTCTGTAGTTAAACCGCGAAAAGGAAAGAGACAGACAGAGTTACCTATACTTGCGCATTTATGATTCCTATAATCATACTTAGTCTGAATGTGATTTATTACAATATAACCGTTATAATGATTATTACATTTATTTCTAAATTTATGAAAATAAATAAAACACGTGCTAGTGCTAGGTGTTTGTTGTTTAACAAAGTTGATTAAGATAAGTTAGTAGATAACCACCTCGGTCAAGTGTTCGTTTGTGATAAATTGATACTACAAATAATTTTCATTAGTTCTACACTAGTATAAGGTCCTGCCCAATACTAGACAACCTGTTCCTATAATATTATTATATTTTATTTGAGAAAGCTATTCTCGATCCGCCTCTTGTCTAGAGTGTCTAGACTAATAAAACACTAGGTAGTTGTTATCTGTTCTTCTGAATGATGTACCTATATTCTAGTGATATTCCTTTAGTTAGTTTAGTAGCTTAGATAGTATCGTGTCAGTATGTAATTTTCTAGCGTTCATGAAGACTAAAACTAGGAGCTCTAGATGAACTAGGTCAGCTGTTTCCCGTGAGCTCACGTGGGTGATGTAGTGTATTCAGAAATCATAGTTGCCTTGTCGAGTACCTAGTTAGCTAACATATTACTTTACCGGTATTGTTAAACGGCATGGATTCATTATTTTTAGTTATCATAATTCTTACTGAAATATTCACTGGGCTAAAATAAACCAAACGGATCAATCGCAAAGCGAAGCTGTGCTTATTTATTATGTGACGTATTTATATTTGATTAATTAAGTAAGGGATATGATATAGAGGCAATTGAGCCAGTTTCGATGTTTAGTGTCACTTCAACATAAATTATATTTAGCGTGTAGCGTGCAACGCGGCCAGTGTCATGGTCATGGGGACGCTTGAGCCAGCTTCGGTCCGGGGTGGTCTGTACGTGTAACTAAGGTTTAGTGTGTAGCTATTACTGACAAAGCCTGTGGTGGATTACTTCTTGCAAATATTGGTTGTTATGTAACGAAGCCTGTGGTTGACTTGTTTCTGTATCCTCCTGACGAAGCCTGCGATGCGGATTTGAAAATTTGTGGACTAAGTAATTATTATTGATTAAATAAACAGACTTTATAATAATATTTACAATCTTAACGGGCCTGAAACTGACGTGTTGTATATGGGAGAAGACGGCAAAATTGTCATAGCTGACATTAGGATTTATAAAAAGTAGCTAGGTTAAGTAAGTCAGGTATACTCGGAGTGGACACTGTCACTGAAAAAGTAAACAATAGTTTACTTTTTCAGTGACAGTGTCTACTTTAAGTCTAATATTTATATTGCATCACGTTCGTTGTAAGTGAGGAGGAGCCATTCAAGGGTACTGACTAATGAACTAATCATTCTTTGTTTTTGCACGTAAGGCATTGCTACTTGTTACACATTAGAATGGCATGTCCAAAAGGTCAGCGCTCTTTGCGAAATTCCACTAAAGTTGCTTAAATTAAAAATAACTGAATTATGCATAGCTGCATTCTGTTGCACTGTAATTATGATTGAAAGCAATGCGCTTCATATTAAACCTATGACTTTTATTATGGTGATTATGTAGGTAACTAAATCGTAGACGAGTTTAATACCAATCGTTTTTATGGGCTGGTTGATGGTTGAATGGGCCTGAGAAATCTCCGTCGGCAATCTCGGCGTATGAGAGTCCCCGCCGGCATAAATTACGATTTTGACAGAAAGAACGGGGTGCGGTGTGCCGAGCTAGTGTAGTCATAACGTCCTTTTTTATAAGTTAAGACATTTGCGGCTTTTATAAAACGAGTTTGTCGGCTCAAGGTTTCCTATAAAACGCTATATGATTTTGTAATCTTTATATGTGATATATGGGAAGTAATATCACTACTTCTAGCAAGTTGCATGCTCACCCAAATGGATTATGAATAGTGTTTTCAACAATGGATATTAATGAATTATAAAGTTCAAATGGGCAGGATAATTTACCAGCATGGAATAACAACCGTATTTAAGCCATTGTTATAACTTCAGTTAGTAAACAACGATCGTTAATGCAGAATTATGCATTGAATGCTTATGCACCGCGCAAACCTGGGCTGACATTGCCATGTGTCATCTACCTCAAGTCAGTTTAACCAGAACAATTATGATGCTAGATTACGCATAGTGGCTACGGATTTCGTGGTCACAGTTACACTGTTTCGTTTGAGGCTCGGAAAACAATGAGAATATTGGGAATCCACGGCGTATTAACGTCGCCCGTTGCCCAGTTCTAGATTCACTTGAGCCAGTTAAAACTGACACAGTATTACGCTTAGTTATTCAAGATCTTAAGATGTCACTTATACTGGTCAGTAGCACAAATCAGTAAGGTTTGGAATAACAGCCACCAGTCCACCGATGTGTTCCGCCTGACTCACCGCTTTCGTTATTCGCACCTAGTTATTGGCACTTGTGGTCCCACTCTAGTGGTTTACGTTTCCCTAACCATGTTGCGTGCTCGGCTTGGTTTACTCGGCTAATAGTTATTACTAATAGGTCATATTTATTTCGTGATGTTTATTTTTAAGAAAGCTGAAGTTAACATGTATAACCAATTCACCGATCGAACTTCGTAAACACATAACATCGAATTTGCTGTGTTTATTTTACGCCACTGTTACGTTACTAGAATTGTTATGCACCGACGGAACGTGATGTGATTAAATGAATGCATCCCAAGGAATGTAGAAAACGTAGATATGCTTAAATACGCCCAGACTTGCCGAGGCTTTTTCAAGTTAATTTACAGTATAGATAAGAATCCTTAACAAAGGATTGTACCTACATATAGGTTTTAAAAGGCCAGCAACGCATAGTTTTTACCAACCCCTGGATTTGCATGCTTCTATTCCATAGGTTACCTTACCTTACAATCGGCGTAGCATTAAACGTATCTGTAATTATAAAATAAGATTTTCATTTGACGAATGAATAAACCGTACGTATATATGAACTAGTAAAAAAATGCAAACGTTACCTTTAAACGAAACCACAAGTAACAGAGGTGTATTTATTACGCTCTACTTGGTTTTATTTACGATGTATTAGGGATCCCTGTATATTTATGTGGACTACATGTTTATGCTAAAATGCCCACATAAATCCATCGCGGATGAGTAAGATGCGCAAACAGGCTCCTCCATTTATGCAATGTTTTATATTGAGTACGAAACTGAGAATCGTTACCATCGTTACCTTGATGGCCAATGAGTCATCCGCGCCGACTCGAAGCCGGCTAGACCGACTTATAATGTAGCTTGCCATCGACAAACTGGTCAATAGTAACACTTTTTACAACGAAGTAAGGACTACCACTGGTGTTGCTCTTACTCGACAGTTAATTCCTATAAGTAGGCACGTATTACCGGTCTCATTCGAGAGTGAATTTATGACTTTTCGCCGCGGGAGCCTCGTTACTCTTTCATCCTGTCCACTCACCATCACTGTGCGAATTCAAATTACTATACAATTTACCCGCATAGGGCTTTACTAGATGATTATTTTCTTTAACCTGCTAGCGTCAGTCTGCGGCTAACGAGTGTTGCGATTATAATCTCTATCTACTTATACATGAAATACCTATTGCTCTAAACGTTATTCCAAGGCCTACCAATACGTTGTAATGGAATGGACTCCGATATTTTTTCGATGTCGTTTCGGTAGCTTACTTCGATGTGCGATGCACCGTTAAGTACATTGACCCAAATTCATTTCTTAAAACTGTCATCAAACCGAATAAAAACACGTTTATTGATGTGACGCATTGATTTCTTTTGTAATTATTACGCGTCACTTAACGCTACATTAAAAATGCGATAACCTAAACATTTGTACAGTCAACGACAAAAAATATGTTTACACTTTTGCAGCTTTTTGCAAAGGAATAAGGTGCAAAAGTATAAACATATCTTTAACGTGGACTGTACCTAACTTGTACTCAACAATTTTGATCGCCTTTACCTTAGGATGCCTAACTTAAAATTATATTAGCCTGTTAGGTTTGATAATTATAAATCAGAACGATAAATTCTTATATGTACTTATGTAGTAAACTTGTATGAGTTTTTGTTACGTATGTCGGCTTCCCAACTTATTCTCTCAAAGGATCGTATGATTAATGTAATTTTTTCTTGTTACAGTTACAAAGTAAACGCGAGCTGTTTTTCAAGTCAGACACGGTGAGCGGCGCGACGGGCCCGCCGAGCTCGGCGCCGCCGGCGCCGCCGCTCGCGCCCTCAGCGCTAAAGGACTCGCTCGCCAAGCGCTCGGCCACGCTGCCAGACAACCACGAGAACCACCACGAGGCCAACGGCGCGCCGCCGTCCGCCAAACTGAGTAACAGCGTGTCTATAGACTCTGCGAAGTCGAATGTGCCTCCATCAGCACCGCCTCCTGTGCCCACCACGGCGCCGCCGACCGGCCCCGCGCCGCTCAGGAGTACAGAGAACATAATCAAGGTATGCTTCGTCGGCTTGCTCGCCCGGCACCCAGCCACACAGCCTGGCGAGACCAATAGCTCTCCCTCATAGACACTGACTTTTCTTACGTAACCTCATTCTTACCATCCTGTGCCCATGCAGACGCCGTCAACTGGCCTTCCACCACTCATGTGTACGGAGTATTAAAATTTAAAAACATCAATTTGATACCAATCAAATCTGGTCAATAATTTCTTTTTGCTCCTCCGCTGTTAATATTGGGTACTATATTGATTTGTGAAACCAGTTTAATGTACAAGCAAATCATTCATATCAATACAGTACAATCATGAAATCATTAGTATTCACAAACAACAGTGTTATGATTATTATATTATGGACTTTTACCTTGTTATCTAAGTAAACATTGAATAAATCCCGAACTGACCAAATTACATGTAACTATAGAAACTTGTCTAATGATCTCATTATTGTCAAATGTAATCTAGTTATACAGTCATGGAAAATGAAGGTTTGTTTTTTTTTTGATCTTTTATAGCATTGAAATAGAGTCCATAAGTTACGAACTCTTGTTTTGTTTGGCTGTACGATGCTGTAACTTCATTGGTGATTCTGAATTGCCGTGACTATCATCAATGACGATGTATTCCCAACCTAAGTTATACTTAAGCATCAGTTGGTAATGCTCGTTATACAATACTGTTATTTCCTGATGTTATTTCTTGATATAATTTTTCTTGTTTTCTTCGCAGAAAACTGACCACCCTCCGGTCGCGCCAAAGCCAGACCTCCCTAAATTAGAAAAACCCAAAACCAAAGAATTAGATGGATATGTTGGATTTGCAAACCTACCAAATCAAGTGTACAGAAAAGCAGTCAAAAGGGGGTTTGAGTTCACACTGATGGTAGTAGGTAAGATTATTATCATTTATAAACTTCCCGCTAACAAATTAACGCGAAATACGCAATGACGATAAATGTATAAAGCAAAAGTAGGTCAGTATTTCCAGTCCATTAAAAAATCGATTAATAGCATCGGACGTGATGCCCATATTCCGTAACTAACAATAATTTTCGTTAATAAATCTATGTCTAAAGCCGCATTAAGCGTTTAGTTATCAAATTAGTATTTAATGGTTCAATCTATTAAAAACTTATAATGAGAAATGGCGTGCAGCCTTTGCTTTTCGTAGATTACCTTCGTATAATTTGCAGGCGTTACAGCCACTGTAGTGTTACTCCAGTCCCGTAGGATTCATGTCATGTTCGTCCCTCGTAACATAATTTTGTCCCATTCCAGGTGAGACGGGGCTGGGGAAGTCGACACTGATCAACTCATTATTCCTAACCGACGTGTACGACAAAGAGAAGCATCCTGGGCCGTCACTGCGCGTGAAGAAGACCGTGGGCGTCGAGCAAAGCGTCGTCATCCTCAAGGAGAATGGAGTCAACCTCACCCTCACTATCGTGGACACGCCGGGCTTCGGAGATGCCGTCGACAACAGCAATTGGTAAATGCAAACACTCTTTCTTTTGAGCTGAACCTATTGTGGGTAGGGTACATTTCCTAGTTTTTTACTTTTTGCTTCTTCCTGCACATTAGTGTTATTTTCATGCACTTGTCTGCTCAAAGTTACATAAAAACATTACAGACATCTATTGTGCAATAAGCAATAACGCACCGCATCTACTCATGCGTATTCGCATTGCGATTATTGCACACATACATAAATTTAACAAAACAAAACATACTCGTTTTCTACAAACATTCAGTTGCCTAAAACACGTTTGTGACTCTTTCCAGTTGGCAACCGATAATCGATTTCGTAGAATCGAAATATGAGGAATTCCTAAACGCGGAGTCCCGCGTCACGCGAAAGCCCGCGCCGGCGGACACGCGCGTGCACTGCTGCCTATACTTCATCGCGCCCAGTGGTCATGGACTGAAGCCCCTGGATGTCGAGTTCATGCAAAGGCTTGGCGATAAGGTCAACATTATACCTGTCATCGCGAAAGCTGACACCATGACGCCTGAAGAATGCACAGACTTTAAAGAACAGGTAAATTTTATGGTTGATTTTTAGAAGTCTGTAGCGCTTTTACAGGTGTTTATACTTCATTAAGCCTCAGATCTATTTGAACCTCTTAATATCTAGATTTATCTATTGTAGTAACGTTCATCATGGAGGTTGACACCAAGACGCTATAATAAATTAATTTAAATACTTCAAGAACAGGTGACTTTGCAGAGTCTTTGGATCAACATCGTTCCAGTAATTTTATATTTATTATGTTAGACTGTCTGCACCAGTAAAGTCACCATTTATTAATAACTTAACTTTACAGCAAAACGGAAATAACTCAGTTTTGCTAGTGTCTGCGACTACTAAATATAACTCTGTTCAACATGTTGGTTTCAATTAGATCCAATTTGAGAATCTCGACTGCTTTCAATGAAAGTCAAATTAATTCGTACTTATTTAATTATTATTTCATATCATATTTTGATTTCTGTTCAGAGCATTCAAAAATGGACCCTTTTTACAATTTTTGCAATAGGTATTATTAGAAAAATACATAGTTTATCAAACTATGTTTCGCTATTACTTATTACGAAAGGGGAACTCTTAACAAAGGTATGTTACCTACCTCCGTACAGCTGTATTTTTTCTTAAAGCCGAGGTATGTACTACCTTATTTATGAATGAATAATAATGTGAACTCACCGCATCTTTTTTTTATCCGCGTTTGAGTCATCTGTCTCGACTCACTGAGATGCATAGTTTAGGTTTTGGCGTCAGGTGCCGGTCGTCGCTATACGACCACCCCTTATAGTTACATGTAATTCAAAGAAATCCGTCGTTAATTCCAGATAATGAAAGAAATAGGTCAGCACAAGATCAAGATCTACGAGTTCCCCGACAGCGCGGGCGAGGAGGGCGAGGGCGCGGAGGCGAGCAAGGCGCTGCGCGCGCGCGTGCCCTTCGCCGTGGTGGGCGCCAACACCGTCATCGAGCAGGACGGCAAGCGCGTGCGCGGCCGCAAGTACCCCTGGGGCGTGGCCGAGGGTATGATATACCTTTTTTTTAAATATCACTGCGGTGACAAACAAGCATACGGATGGTAAAGCTACTGTAGACTATAGACGCTTGATGGATGCACTGTGTTGACGGCTACAGACAAGGGAGCTCCCCGTCGTTAACACACTGAATCTCTTTGAGTTCTCTAGCAACGTTAGTCACCGGCAGCAATACAATACAATGAGTATCCTCATTTCCACAACATTACAAAACCAGCCATTCAACATTAAAGTAGTGGTGTAGTACAACTGCGTTTCCAGGATAACTGAATGTGAATTACGTTGCGAGCGAGAGAAACTACCAACATTTTGTTTAATGGCCAGGTAGATTATTAGATACCGTCATTTTTTTTTTTTTTTTTTTTTTTTGTTTTATTTAGAAACAAACAGTCTTACAAAACATATATGTAAATTGTCTAAAAACTAAATTTATACTTTATAGACCTATAGTTTCCTTTCTTTACAGTAACAACAATAAACATTTCACCATGAAAAGCAAACTTATAGAAAAAATATATACTTACAATAGAGTTTACATCAACAACTTTAAGAACTACCTTAATGAGGAATAAACATGTTTTTTGAATAATCCTAACGAACTGCCAAATAAATCTACCTGTCCACATGTTTCATCATACAACCTGCATGCGCGCTTAATGTATGAATGCCGTGCGTACTTAGATCTGCTTCCTTCAACACTAAACAACATCTTACTACGACAACTGCGTTCTGCTCTGCGGGGTACCCGAAATCGTATATTATGTAATAGTTCGGGAGCATCTACCAGATTATTAACAATTTTGAATAAAAATGACATATCTGTACACGAGCGCCTTAATGAAAGAGGTTGAAGCTTGTGTTTTAAAATTGAGGCTGTGTAACTTTCATAGTTTCCATATATTCGGAGTTCAAGAGCTTTAATAAATGTTTTTTGTACCCTTTCAATTCTGTTTTTATGTACCTTATAGTAAGGGTTCCATACTACAGATGCAAACTCCAAGCGGCTTCTGACATAACTATTGTACAAAATCTTATAAGTTAAAGGTCTTCGAAAAGGTTTAGCAGCACGGAGAACAAAACCTAGTTGTTTAAATGCTTTGTTTAAGATGTTATCAATATGAGGAGTAAAGGTTAATTTAGTGTCCATTATTACCCCTAAATCACGTATATTGTTCTGCCGCGTTAAAGTACTGCCACATAGCCTATAATCATGTAATATAGGATCCTTTTTTCGAGTAAATGTTATCACGGAGCATTTCTCACTATTAACAAACAGACTGTTTCTAGAACAGTAATTCTCAAATCTATACAAATCGTCTTGGAGCAAAAAACAGTCTGCATGTGTCTTAATGACTCGAAATATTTTCGTGTCATCTGCATACATAAGGGCTTTTGAATTTGACAAACACTCCGTTATATCATTAATATACAAAATGAATAAGAGAGGGCCCAAATGTGATCCCTGTGGCACGCCTGATGTGGCTTGTTTGAAAGGTGATGAGAAACCTTCGAGTACTACCGCTTGTGATCTATTTTCTACATATGATTTAATCCAGCGGAAAAGGTCGCCGTGTATACCAAGGTTCCATAGTTTTAGCAATAGCGGATTATACGAAATTTTATCAAACGCCTTTGCAAAGTCTGTGTACACTGCGTCAACTTGATATTTTTTGTCCATGGCATGACATATAACCTCGGTAAATGACAAAAGATTACTTTCAACACTTCGACCTTTGTAAAACCCGTGCTGGTTTGGGTTTATATGACGACGAACGGCGTAAGAGAGCTGGTTTGTAACAATTTTTTCCAATATTTTACCAAACTGACACAATTTAGAAATAGGTCTATATTTTTCAATGTCTTGACTGATATTGCCTTTGGGAATAGGTGTTATCCACGCCTTTTTCCATATTTGAGGGAATTGCCCTTCTTTAATGGATTTCATGTAAATATTGGTAACAGGAAATACTAATGTAGTGGCGCATTTGCTTATTAATAAAGGGTGTATTCGATCAGGTCCAGCGCCTTTGCTTACATCGACTGATTTCAAATATTTTAAAACGATCTCATTTGTTAAAGTAATAGTATTGATATTAAGAACTGGGTTTAATTGAGGCTCTAAATTGTCAATATCTAAAGGCGAAGACGTCGAAAATTCGAAAACAGATTGAAAATGGTCATTAAACATATTACAAATACTTGCCCCGTCAGAGGCTGAGATGCCATTATAGTGCATAGTCTGTGGTATACCTTTGTTCGCAATTGTTGATTTAATAAATTTCCAGAAAAACTTTGAGCGAGACCTAATTTTATCTTCAGAAAATTCTATATAATTTTTATAGCATAGTTTTTCAACTACTTCAGCCCTTTTTCTCAATTTTTTAAACGCTTCATAATCTAAAGGATTACTGTACCGCTTCCACAGATTGTGATACTTTCTTTTTTCTTTTAAAATTTTTTTTAGCGCTATACTATGCCATACCGGGGTTGTGCTAGTATTTTTTGAAGGAAAACGAGGTACATGTTTATCAATTAAATTATATAAGAGGTTATACAATTTTGTTACACAGTTTTCCAGGTCCAAGCCAATAAAAAATGCATTCCAGTCTATCGTAGATAAGTGACTATTAATACTATCGAAATCAGCCATATGGAATTTATAAACAAGGGATTCGGCAGGCTTTAATGGGGCTGTATAATCAAGCTTCAAGTCTAGGTATAACGCTGGATGATGTACATCCTCAGGCGTTAAAGGAAAATCACACTTGCTGACATTACAAATAGTACTGCTAAAAATTATATCGAGAATACGGTTATTCACGTTGGTAATACTGTTAAACTGATTAAGATTATTGAGCGCCATAAAATCACACGTAGACTGTACTAAAACATTATTAGAAGGATTTAGTGATAATTCGCATAAGCCCAAATCTATCCATTCAGCCTGAGGGATATTAAAATCCCCGGTAATGAGAAATAAATCGCTTGGATGATCAAGTATAAGTTGAGAAGTTATGTCATAAAATGATAAAACAGTGTCTTTGTGGTTCGCGCCGGGAGCAATATATACACAACCTATATGTAAGTACTTACGCTGCGAGTGCATGGTTTCATTATGAATGGGCAGCGATATCCAGAGGCACTCGGAGTGCGCGGGGGAGGGGTGGGGCCAGTCGCGCTGCACCGGCATTAGCTCGCGCAGCACCGCCACGGCGACTCCCCCGCCGCGCGCAGCCCCGCTATCCTTCATAGACCGGTCACACCTATATACTACATACCGGTCATCAAAATATTCCCTATCGTAAAAGTCAGAGGTCAACCAACTTTCAGTTATACACATAAAGTCGTAATCTGCAAGTGCCACTTGTGAGAAAAAACTATGTGATTTTGTTCGGAGACCCCTTACATTTTGATAATATCCCTTAAACAACTTACTATCCATTATCAATAAATAACGTATTTATTAATGCATATGCATACTTTATATTTTGAGGCAGTACTGTGGTATATTGTGCAGATAAGTAAAGTAGTGAAAAAGGGGAACATAAACAGTTTTTATTACTGAGTGATGTGTGTATGATACAGATTGAGTTAATATTTAATATTGTGAGTACGCCATATAATGCACGTTTAAGCGCGCAGGCATGAAGGTAAACAATGGCTGTAGGTAGGTAGTCATAAAAATATACAATTGTTTTAACGATTAGATTGGATAGATTTGTATAAACAATGTGAACTTGATTTATAAAGGCAGTTAGCGAAAACAAGAAATAACAGATGCGGTTTTGGTTTGCATATGACACAGAGTATAAAAAACATAGTCACTTTAATTTAGATAAGTCCAACTCGTTATTTATACCAATGATTTTGGATGTGTCGTTCTTACGTATGAGGATCTTGCAATCGCGGGTCCATAGATACGCATAGTTAAGTTCTGCCTTCCTTTGCCGGGCGTGTTTTAAGAGCAGCTTATTCTCCGGCGTGAGGTGGTCACTGACGAATATGAGTCTCGCCGGTCCATCCAGGCCGACGTCTGCGGTCATGTCACATGCCTAACTTCTCAAGACTTATGAGGATCCTTCCAAATTTTTGTTTCGTCTTTTCAAATGCCTGGCCAAGCGTTTAGCTATAGGGTCTAGTCGTATTTAACAGTAAACTTTAGGCTTTGAAATAAACGAAGATAGTGACAGAAGAAATGTTGAAAACTGCTATAGATAGTTTCACGAGAGTTGAGGTGAATGATTACACACACAGCTACATGAAGTACTGATTGCAAAAAAAGTGAATGAATGAATTTAAATGAGCGAGTGAATGAAAGTAAATGTAAATAAAAAGTTATTTTAATAGGTATAGGTATAAAAAACAGTAAAAAATATTTTTTCTCAAACATACTCCGAAATGTATGCGTTAATGTCACGAAATGAAGACATGAATTTGCTCATTTTAGTATGAAGCGTACATTATTGTCCGCTGCTCTAACTTTTTAAATTTGCTTACTAACAAAGGAAATATCACATACAGCCAACGACCACTCTCTATGAAAGCATACTTGCGACATTAAAATTAAAACGGAACTATATTTAAGAGCGGTTAAACATGGTGCTCGAATAGCTTTTTCAAATGTCAAGTTAAAAAAATAAAAACGGCGCAATGTAAACATTTTACTTGATTACTTAATAGTAACTTTACAGTTATTTCAATTATAATATTTTCTTACAATGTTTGAGAAAAGCACTATACAATCCTTGGCCGGAAGAGGGATTGCAGGACTCGCTTTATCCGCATTGTCTACCGCAATCTCGTCCTTCAATCCCTTACTTCACGACCTCTGAAGTAATGTACTATTATAAACCATCGCATTATTCGCTATCTCCGTAGTTATTCTCGTAGTTAGTTCGGGAGCGAAGGTCGTTGGCCGTTCGATGCAATATGTTGGCCCGCAGGTTCTCGCGATGCACAGAAGAAGTAAAAATCACTCTCTTTAAAGCCTTCTGTACATCTTTCTACACTTGCAGTCTGTGGGTCAACTATACGCAGAAAGCGTACAACGACCTTCGCGTTCAATATAACAACGCGTTCCGGGTGCTGATGGGGCTGCCGCGATATTGCAGCGCGTCCGGCATGTTTGCCGAGGCACGGACTGATGGCTTTGCTGCTATTATGAGAAGAAGTGGTGGCATCCTGTCTCGGCTTCGCGGCAGTCCCAACCGTATCCTCAGCGTGTTTGTTAACCGTTGGGACAGCCCTATGCTAGCCCGGTGGACGTCAATGCACGTTGTCAAAGATAGTATATAAGGAAGGCAATTTAATATGTGTTAGTGTAGTCTCATTAGCTTAGGTACTAACATTAGATTATAAGCAAATTACTGTGACTAACAAGATGTATGGACTATTTGTCTGCAACAAAGAATATTTATTATTTTTATTTATTTTATTTTATTCTAATAAGAATTTTTAGGTTTTCTTATCTCTTAGAATGCAGTTGTCAATAGGTATGACAAACATGTAACGAGTGCCAGTTACTTCAGTCATCTTTGAAGAGGATTGATAATGAAATAACAAAGTAATGAAAATATAAGTAAAGACAATTTTAACAGGTACATAAAAAAAACAAGGCGATATATTTTACTTATTTATTATCTTTGGTTTCTATATACGCTTAATTTTATATTCATATGCCTACGCATATCTGACCTTTAAATTGAGGGCGAGGACTTGTTCTATATAATACTTAACAAAATAGGTTAAGTATTATATAGAACAACAGAGAAACTTTTTGGTCTATCTTGCAATTCTCTGTTGAACTTGCTATCGGTACAATAAAAGAACAGTAATTTCAAAATCTCGCTGTCATTACATGACAATGTTGTTGTGTGCGTGACTTCAACTCTCGTGAAAATGTCTATATAGAATGTTATAAAATTAGTTTGCCCCTATGTCACCCGGTGCGGATGACGTTTAGTGTCAACCCAAAAATCACGTGATTGATTGAAGAGAGGGGAAGGTGCTGCCGTTTTAAAACGCGTATGCCTGATTGTCACCTGAGCCCGCACGGGGTTCACATTGACATTTATGTTTGTTAAAACTACAAAATGAAAAACAACCTAAAATATATACTTACGTGTCACTACGACGTTTCCAGTGGAAAACCTGGAGCACTGCGACTTCCTGGCGCTGCGCAACATGGTGATCCGGACGCACCTGCAGGACCTCAAGGACGTGACCAGCTCCGTCCACTACGAGAACTACCGCTGCCGCAAGCTGGCCGGCCTGTCGCACGACGGCAAGCCGCACAGGATCAACTCTAACAAGTGCGTAATGTGCACATACACGTATTTTTTCTTTCGTTTTATACTGGTAACAGACGGTGAGATTTGGTTTGGGCCGGACCACATCTGTCCTGTAAAGTTGTCGTCGGACCAAGTTGGGCGATTAATCGCACCGTCTGTTACTAGGATTATAGATCGGATACTTTTACAACTTTCTTGGTTTGTGTATTATATTTAATATGTAACGGTAGTCATCGATATGTTTTCAGTTTTGCGCTTTACTCCTTTATAATAAGGTGCAAATGTGTAAACATGCCTTTAACGTCGACTGCACTGTCGAGTTCTAAACTATCTATGCGACAATTTGTACACTACCTTAATCCCATAAAAACAAGGTTCTGTTCTTATATTTTTGGCCAATAAATAGCATCTATATTTTAGAACTCGACTGTACATGTACAGTGAACAGTGTACGTGGCTAGTTAGAGAATGAATTTTATCTATTTGTATAAAACGAGGAGAGCCTAACTATATTCGACAAGCCAAGAAACTGTAATAGTATCTGAATTTTACACTTCCTAAGGTCGGGAGGGGTAAGAGAAACTTACGGGAAGAATTTTTTTATTAGAATATCCTTTCAACTCTAGATTCGTTTCTAGTGTTACATAACGTAATCGAATGAGATACAATTAAAACGATGACTTAAAATCTGAAAAGTCAACATGAAATCGAGATCTCGAAAAAGCATCCTGAGGATCATGCATGGTACAGGAAAATAAACATTGGCAACGTCGGATAATATAATATCAAGTAAAATAAGAAAACGATTACTCCAGCAAAATATACATTGTTTCTCTCACCTCACAGGGCCATATCACAGCGGTAATTAGTCGAAGTACTTAGTGATTTAAACGAATTTTAAACTACATACACTAATTTCGACTGAGACCTTGCTTTCTTTTTAAATTATTGGTCGAATACAACTATCGTATTTAAAATTAAAAGCTTCTAACATAACATGAACTGTAGTCGGTATTAAAGTTTTTTCGGATATCTGTATTAATCATTATAGGCATGGTTTAGACCTAACAACCTATATAGACCGGGTTGGTTTATTCGTATTTTACGTATGATATCTAACATTTACTAATATTTTCGACTGATACTGCAGTCACCGCTTTAAAGGTGACCAGACTTTATTCAATAAAATGTGACGTTCTTAGAGTAAGGTTCCTCTTTATAGTTTGTCAATAAGGACGATTATGCTATTTATGCCAATAAAAGTGCCTTATAGACTACCGCCAAAGTGGACCCTTTTAGCTAAGAACTACGCATTATGAGGTTCTTAACAATGTCTTAAGCTAAATTTCGTCTAACTTACGTGTTTCATTGCTGCATGTCTGGTCACCTTCGAGTGTTCGCTCTGTCGCTGTCAGCAGTTGTGTGCTAAACATTTTAATTTATATTCCATACATTAGACTACCGATAGTTGCATATAACATTCTTTATTTACGTGAATGTTTTGTGCTTGGGCATGCAGAAATGATATATTATTCTCATCGTCTTATCATGAGTTTTTAACAAATATTTTAAACAAGATTTTCAGTTCTAGATGTATATTTTCATATTGTGAACATACTTTTTTTACTAGTTATTTGTATATATTTGTATAAGACTGAAGTTTAAAATATTTGTAAATATCCATGAGTGTAATCATTATTCATAACAATAACAGCGCATTATCGGTGGCATTAATAACATTCGAAGTTTGTTGCATACCACTTATGTGTCACCGCGCAGTGAGGTTTTCACATCAACCAAAACATTAGCCGTGCAAAGTTGATCAAGAATTCATGCCATAATGGTCATACGGATTGAAAAATATGCATTTGACGCATAATATCATATGTATGGTATACGCGATTTAGACCAAAAAAAGAAAAAAAATTGTAGGTAACAGTTTTTCGATTTGTATTGATTCCATCGTATGGTAATAAATATAATATACTACACGTTGCTAAAAATCATATTTAGAAGCAACAAGCTTAAAATATATATCAATTGCTAATTGACTGTAGTAAAGATTCTACTGTATGAATTCTTTTAAGACATTGCACGTATGTTTCCTGTGGTTTTATACACTACCCTACCTTGTTCAAAGCTGCCGTACAGAAACCACATGTGCTTATGAGAACTCATTTAATTATTTGCCTTATTGTCATACAATAAAGTACCATCGGGTTCGGAATTACATTACCAATTTATGAGTGAATTTATTGATACATTTGTCATGCAATTCTGAAAGCACATGTTGAAATTCGTTTTTAAATTCACAACGGTGGTTATGCTAAATGTGACATAACAGTGCAATTAAACCAAATACCAAAAATCTATCCAATTAATGGTCTGTATCAATAAGCTTTAAATGTTGTGTCCTTGTATTAAAAGACGTATTTTATTTAACCATTTAGATACCTGCACAACACCAAACGAACAATAGCTTATTAAATATCAATGTACAAGAACACTTAATGTTCTTAACAAAGGCTCTTGGATAAAATCTACATTGTTAAACATACAGAGAATCTTTTAACGTCTAACTACACTATGTACGATTTTACTATGAGACTAACCTCAGTATCGAAAATAGCAAGTTCGCTTCGAAATTTTGCGTTTGAGTCCATATTGATGTAGTAAGACTAGTATGTATTATTCTCTATTTCACCTCACGTTAGTAATGCCACTGTGTGCGTGTGTGCTCGCACGGCCACGTGTCTAACTCTGGTTGTGTTGGTGTTCAGTTTGTGCCCCCAAGGACTGATGAACAGTTTCATGACCGTGTGGTAAGTTCCGACGCACACTCTAGTGTGTTTTAACCATCACTCATTCTGCCTGAGATTAATGTTTTGACAGCGTCACAGCGGTGTAGCATGCTTGTGTTAGAAAATCCTAGCATGCTAACGTAGTTTTACCTCGCTATTGTGGTTTTTCCCGCAGTAATGTACTGAAATGAGGACTGACATGAGTCGAGCTACGGTAAAGAAATAATTATTTTTATGGGGTATTTTACATCTATTTTCGTTTATTTCTTAAGTGCAATGATGGAAAGTGTGAAAGGCAGTGTTCGATCTTAACTTTACTAGCTTATATTAATTTTTTTGAATAACCTAAGTCTTAAGTGTTCTTTGTTAAACCAAATCTACGCTGTCAAAATATTTACATGGCAGTTCTGCTTCCACAACTCTTTCAACTAAGGGTCTTAATTTTTTCTTTAGCTATTCTATGCTAGTTCCTTTATGGAATACGAACCAGGATTCACAAACTGCCTGTGCGGAGTAGAGGTTCACTAGAATATTGTGTGTATAATTTAGTACGAAAATATTTGCATGGTTAGTATTAGATTTGTTACTGCTTTAACTTTGGTGTCGCTTATAATCTTTTAATGTTTTTGCATGTAATATGTATTTATTAATATTTATATTCAATGTTACCGTCAGTCAGTGTTGTTCCTGATTACAATATTAGTTACAATATGTAACGATGAAATACTGTGTTTTGTATCTATTAATTAAATTTTTCTTTTATTCAGGAATCCCTTGGCTCAAATGGAGGAAGAAAAGAGGGAACATGATCTTAAGATGAAGAAAATGGAGAGCGAAATGGAACAGGTCAGTAAATATTAGTTTTGTACACAATACCCGCAGAGAAACTGTCAAAACTATCAAAGTGTGTAACAATCTATTTTAATCTATTAGTAAGTGAGGTAGGTACAGTCGCCACCAAATATTCCGGGATCGCTCAAGGTAGATACACTAGATACTCAAAAAATTACGCACTTTATCGCCTTGACAACAGAAGCTTTCTCCAGATATTTGTGACCACCATGATAGCGACTGTATAGTATAATGATACATTACTGTTAGCCCATCGGTAACCTTTTGTCTCTGCGGTGTGCAGGTGTTCGAGATGAAGGTGCGCGAGAAGCGAGCCAAGCTGAAGGAGTCGGAGGCCGAGCTAGCGCGGCGCCACGAGGCCACGCGCCGCGCGCTCGAGGCGCAGGCGCGCGAGCTGGACGAGCGCCAGCGCGCGCTGCAGGTCAGACTCCTGCCCGGCCTGCACGCTGAGTGCAGGTACAGACCTGCACTCAGCGTACAGTTGGGCGCCAAATGTAACGGTAACTACTAAGTAAGACGTCGTCGAACCAAGCTGAACAAGTCGGAGGTGGAGTTGGCGTTGCGTCACGAGGCTACACGCCAAGCGCTCGAGGCGCAAGCGCGCGAGTTGGAGGAGCGTCAACGCGCACTGCAGGTCAGACTCTTACAAGGCATACACTATAGCTGTAACTCAGCTAAGAGTTGGGCGCTAAATGTAACGTTATCTAATAAGTAAGACTTCGTCAAACCAAGTGGAAGAGGTCGGAGGCGGAATTGGCGTTGCGTCACGAAGCTACGTGCCACGCGCTCGAGGCGGTCAGACTCTTACACTTTTGTGAACGTCCGTAAACTGAAGAGAGCTGCACAAGTGCACAAGACGCCCCTGTTTATTGACGCGAAGTGCAAATGACACATTAAAGTATAGAAATTAGTCCACTAGTTGTTGATGGCAGTTTTATATGACAGAATCTACAATGTGCAAGGCCGTGAGCCTAATATTGGACGCAGCACAGTCTATTGGCGGGAATAATCCTAGTTTTCGATTAAGACCACAAAATGACAGACTCTGCAATGCGCACGGTTCCTATAGGTGTATTTAACTCGACTAATAGTGGAGTACAACAACGCCTTTTTAACCTATAAAAATGACAAAACTCACAAGTCCGATTTTATATTGTGCCCCGTTAGAATACGTTAAGTACTAATAATGACAAATATTTTCTAACAATTGTGAGCATTGCGCTAGGTATTATACACGTATTTGTTTGCTACATAAAGAAAAGATTATGCAAGTTTTATTTTTCTCTACCAGACTATCGCTTTTTATTATTGCTACATAACTTCACATTTTATAACGGTTTTGTCAATAGCATTCGTCGTCTTAGCCATTTGTCGTTCGTTTAGAATTCAAGGTCACGCATATTTTTACAAATTGTTTACGAATATGCTCACATAATATATTGACCAAACTGTTATAAAATGACAGATGATATTGAAATAGTTGAATGCAATAGTGTGGTAAAGAAAGATGTAATTTGGATAATCTTTTCTTGGTGTTATTAACAAATATCTATAAAATACCTAGCGCATCGTCAATAACTGTTAGAAAATATTTTTTACTATGACTAATCATATTATATTCTCTAACTAAAAATGAAAATCGCACTTGTGAATTATAAAAGTTCAAAACTGTTCCTGTACCGTACTATAAAAGTTGAGCGCCAAATGTGACGTTACCTAATAAGTAAAACGTTTAGAAGTAGATCACGCACCGCCACGTTGTCCTGTGTGAATACCCTAATAATGTCAATGATTTGTATATTTGTTCCTGAAAGTTTGTCTGACACGATAATAGCAAAAAAGCGGTATTCCTTTCAAAATCTATTTGAGGATTTGTGAAAATACGGATTTGTATTGTATTTCAGGCCGAGCGTGCCGCTTGGGAACGTGACACCGGCCTCTCGCTCGACGACCTGCGCCGGCGCTCACTGGAAGCCAACAGCAAAGAGTGAGTATATGCGGATACAGTGAAACCTCGATAATTATCGGCCCTTGAATCCAATAATCAGTCAATTATAAAAGTCATGACAAATTGTCCTAGTATACTATCCATTAGTGATGGGCAAGTCACCAATAGAAACATTCCCCAATTTCCCCGTTCAAAAGGCGGTAACTTTCGGTAACTTGCCCAGTGATGAACTAACGAAATATTATGTGTCGGTAGCCCCATTGCAGTTGTGCAATGAATTCTTCTAGGCTTACGCTTAGTTACGCAGTGAATATTTTATTCTAGTAGTCCAGTATGCCAATTATCATAGTTTCATTCAGACCAGTGAGAATTCTCAGTGAATGTGGTATTCGCATTATTTTGAGTCAGAAAATATTGCCACTAGGCAAGAAAATACAGTTGAACAATCTATACTCTTAGATAACTCCTTAATTTTACTCTTGAACCAACTCAGATTAAGTCTTGGTTTCAATTTGTTCGAAGTCTTTGTTTAAACTTAACCTCTACTTCCAATTCCGTAAGAAAACGCACTATTTATTTTTACTAACATTCCATTCCATTCCAGGACCGTCGACGGCAAAGACAAGAAGGACAAGAAAAAGAAAGGTTTGTTCTAAGTCTGCGCTGTCGTGTCTCACCCACCGTATCGCGTCACTAACGCGTGACACTAACCCGACGAGTGCAGTGCGTCAACCCCTTACTGCCACGCTAGCCCAGTGTTCACTACGCGAGCCTATGTAAACCACCTTATTCATAAAATACAAATCACATTTAACTAACAATTGTTTGTCCTTATCTGTCACTTTGGCAGGTGTCATTATTAGAAATAGAACAGGCGGAAAATAAATTAATTAAATGAGGCTTTTAAGACTTTGAGCAACAATTTATAGGAGGTACGGACTCAAAGTAGATTAATGAAAATATGACTCGTGAGAATTTTTTTAACCGGCTAGTCTGAATACCGTAATAAGACTGCTTCACGAGTCGTTCTTGCGGCACTATTGTGGGGGCATTTTTTTGAGCTGATACCCCTAGTATTATTTAATCGGTGTTTTAAGACGTAAATTCATAAGGAGGTACCTTTAAACAAAACTTTCGCGAGACTCAGACAACTATACGTGCTCGTTACGGAGCGAAACATGTAGAGCAATTATTCTACTTAAAAAAGTGAGTTCCTGTATAAATTCAAGAAGAGGGTTACTCTCAAAGCAGTGGGATAACTTCATTTTCGGGCAACGATTTACGGTTACCTAACACATTAAGGTTACCACAAGACAACTAGTGCCATGCAGAGCCAACTAGTTTGGATTTCCAAAGCATTCTTATAATTTGTTGCTCCGCTTGGCACGTCACTATTCTTTTGCCTATACGCTATGACTTATGACACTTATGACAAATACGGTTTACGGGCTAGCGTGTGAACATTGGATTGTAAGGATATCTGCAAAAACATGTTTGTAAAAAGCGAGTCATTTGTGTACCGGTCTTATAAAACAAGGTAAACAATTGAACGACTTCTTATAGAAAGCGCAATGTTAGCGAGGCAGCATTCTCGTTCTCACATTGCGGTCGTCACTTAACACACCAAACGGTTCTAGACTTAGATCTCAATACTTGTGTTTCTTCGAGAATTTCGATTATACGTACCGATTGTACCTAAATATCTCCGTGTCTTACGGAAATTTTTAGTTTTATAGGCAGTCGAAATTTTACAAGAAACGTAAGTTTCGAATAACCTGTATGTATAAATTGTCATTTGTAACAATTCTGGGATATTGTGCCATTTTCAGCGTTGTGACGGGTGTTGCTAATAACTATGCTAGACTTCAGCACGTCTATATTGTGATTGTTTATGGATTCGTGGTTTGTATTGCTTTGTCTCTTGTTCAATGAGTAAGTCTTCGCATTATTTCTTAACATTTCATATTTTGTAATAACGTATCTTTGTAATTTAATATTTACAAGTCGATTATTTAATTTAACGTATCATGTATTCGTTGTAAATATCAGTAAGTAGAACTAATTTCATGTTTATTTTTCTATTTCTATTTATCGAAATTATTGATATGAATTGGCATATTTATATTTCAGATTGGTCTTTTAAGAGTGTCACATCCGGAATAGCTATTTAATATTGGTGACCATCCCCGTACGAGGCACCGCATGTATTTACGTGTAAGATTAGCTCTATGAGTAGGATAATTGAACAACGATTTATTAAAGACTATCCCCTGGATGTAACCATAATACCGATACTTTACAAACCGATACAGGTTTCTATACGAGATTACGTTTTGTATGTATTTTATAAGTTTTTTTCCATGACAAAGCATTTATATGATAAGTGAGGCCTAATTTTGTACGACTTGTGTTTCAAAGGGATTTTGTAGTGTGTATTTTACAATGTGGTTTGATATTTGGATCCGTTTTTAAAATGACTGTATAATTGACAAAGAGTAAGCACAAACAGTACGACACTTATTCGACATAAACGTCCACGAAGATGCCAAATAGCTTGTAATTGTCTGCGCAAGACCTCGATCTTTACAATATTGTATTTTAACAAGTATTCTACGAGAGCTAAATAATGAAAAACAAATATAAACATCGACTTAACTTTTCAGCTCAAAAACTGTGTGACATTATACTCTAGGCACTAAAAATCTTTACTGATAAATATAGCATAATATACTTAACAAATGCTAGCTGTGAAGAGTTTTATTTTCTGTTATATTTGTAAGTAGAGATGTTACGTACTGTAGACGTACGAAAAATAAACTAGGACACCATTCTAAATCTTAATGAGAAATTAGATAAAAATAATTTTTACTTCGTTTTCATTACAAATTAATATTTAATACGATTTTGGCTTATTGGAGTGAGTAAGCGATCTCGCGTTCTCGGCTTAGTGATATGGAACATGCTCATAGCTCAGTTGTGACATAGACTCAATAGCTCTAGCTAGGTGTTAGCCTTTCAAATATTTGTAATGGAATGGAGTGAGGTTTGTTCACCATTAATATTATATTTGATTACCGCGGACGTAATACACTTTGTATTTTTAATCACCACTCATATCGTTAAAATATATAAGTTATAATAAATAATTAGATAAGACACACACCTCGTTCTTATTTGTTGAACTAATTCGATATACATGTAGAGTTTCTATTTATTGTGATTATATTCTTTAATGTATTGCATACTCGCATTTATTTATGTAAATATTTTCGTTAGTCACGATAACACATGGGACATAAAGTATGATATCAAGTTATTCAATAGAACTGGTGACTGTAAGTAACTTATGATGATGGTCATTGTTTGAGTGTGCTCCGAATCACTTTCCTGAATTATTTATTTAGAAGTAACAGTGAATTTCATGGAGTGACTGACTATTTTGTAATCGGATATACCATAAAACATCTTCTGCATTATTTAAAAAAAAATATATTCACGAAAGGTGGTTGAAATGCTCAAATAATGCTTCTGAAATGCATAATCCTTGATCAGTAATGCCATGGTTTAATTATATTTAATTCCTATTACGCAGTATTGACTTCCGCATTAAGTAAGGAGTATAGTGGTAAGATTATGCTTAATTTTGTATTTTGTGTAGGGTCGCGGCCCACTTTACCATACTGATCATTTGCTTAGTCGTAGCGAGGATGTGATGTATGCGGGACGAAGTTCAGCCGGTGTAATATATTGTACCTTTGAATAAAATATAAATAAATACGTAATATATAGGCGTAAATGTTTCATTCAAACTATCCTGCATCCATGGACTTATACATATCCGGATAGCCCTGTTACACTCTATCCCAAACCGCAGTTGAAATTTCTTAACGACAAAAAAAGTTGTTCATAGGAGACTAGATAAAACGATCCGATAGAGAGCATAACGTGGGGAGGGGGGTTGAGTCTCTCGCACCCGTTATAATAGTGACATATCGACTTGTCAGATTGACATTATTGTCATTGTTCCCTTGATGAAAATGAGATTCAGTCCCAGTCAGTGCTTTGATTTCTCTTTTGGCCTCTCTTTTCGGTCGACGAAGGCTGTCCGAATATGTATAGATCCGTGCCTATATCCTACTCTACTCTAGGCAACTTCGATATCCGTGCGTTATTTAAAATAAGGTTAGGTTGACTGACAATGCCAGCCCTCTGGGCAGTCAGGTTTAGATGACACTTCAGATACCGCATGATGTACGGACCCGTACAGCGCCATCTAGTGAAGCTACCAAACTTGTAGCACGCCAATTCTTAGATTGTTCCCCTCTATTTATACGGTCACTTCTGAAAATATGGATACATTTAACCTTTTGAACGCCAAGAGCCATTAAAGTGGTCTAGAACTGTCGTGCCTACCATGCCAACAACCACTAAAGTGGCTATGGCAGACGCTGTCAAAGCAATTTTACTGTTGACAGATAAGGTTTAAATTAGTTTCTCACTAGTTGAGATGTTGGCGTGTATGCCATATTCCGTTCAAAAGGAGAAAGCGTTCAAAAGATTAATGTGACAATAACATATATCCGAAACTTTACGTCTTGGTTATAGAGTCGTGGTTACATATTTATGTCACATTAAATGTATACATATTTTCAGGCGTGACTGTACATTCTCTTTGTATTTGACATGCGCCGATAACTTTTTAATGTAACCTATAGATAGCCACGGTGAGACCATAATCTTGCCAAAACCCAATTCTACGTCATCTACTTATATTTCAGTGAGCTCGCTGGATGACCTCTTAGCCACCATAAATGATACTAGAAAACGTAGACCTAGGCTCTCGGAAACATGTCGCGCGAAGTGACTAATGTGCCGCGAGTGAACCGTGTTATTTTATAGAAATACTAGAATGTTGAGGGACGTAATTTCTTAATGCTTTCTCGATGGAGGAAAGAAGGAAATAAAACTCATTATATTTGTATGAATTTGTTTTTAATTAGTGATTTATTAGATCACGTACACAGTGTTATACATTCCTCGATCACATCAAAATACATTCCATAAATTCACGAACCTCAAAATATTCCGTTATGTAAACAACATGACTACATCTAGTATATCATTAATATTTTGGCAGCACTATGGAAAATATACTTCTAATTACTTTAATGAAAATGCAACTTCAAATATATAACAATCACAACAGTTTCATGACAATAGGTTCAATCTTTATGATACACTTAATAAAGTTACATCAAATTGATTTCAAAATATCCGACGACACATGAAAACTAAAATATTTAATTTACAACATTACTTATCGGGGTTTTACTCCTTCAGGGTCACGATTTATAGATACATTAGATGTAAGAGAATGACGAAATATCTCTATCATTAGATAGGTACTTTGCACCTTATCAATTATAGCATTTTGTTTTAGGCTAAACATTTATTAAACTAAGTACTATACTTTGGTTCATTTGTTTTCCGTCTTTGGTACTCCACCGAGGAATTCAAAAATGGGACAAACACCTTTGAAACTACTAATTTCGTTTTAAGAAGTGAAAGTTTTAGGAAGCTCATTGCATTAAGCATTAGCCATTATTTAAGGAAATTATTAAATTATTTAAGTACTGTCTAATGTTTAATTAACAACTGTCAATATTTAGAAGGAATCCATTACTTCCTGAACCATCATCCCAAACTATTCCAATTCTAAATATATCTACTTGGTAATTAATAAGTTTGGTGTTCTTGTTGTCCATTTATTATAATAACTACATATTGAAAATTATTCAGGACGTTGCACTAAATGTCAAGTATCACAAATTATCTCAAGTATCTTGTTATTCTATTTGTCTATTAACTATATAACCACTAATCGATCGAATCAGTTATTTTACAAATGGGCTAGTAAATTAGCTCCTTCGTGAAATAAGTGATTGAATTTTAATATTATGTGATGGAAGTCAATTTATTGTATCGAGTTGAATGCTTGAATGAGGTGACCAGTGGCAACTAGCAGATTTATTATTTTGAGATATGAGATAACTTAGTGCTAAAATTAAACAAAACTTACGCGTCTTGAAAACAGCCGTTTCTTTAGATGGCATACCATACCAAAGTATATTAAACAAGGTTACACAGGTACCCGGGTATTTCTCCATGTACAATTTAATTACCTATAAAATATTTCACAAAAACAGAGTCTGAGCGTTTTTGGGATCTTTTGACTAGATGTGTTCAGTGATGTGGTAATAGATTTAAAAAATGAATAAAGTAAGTAGCGTATCAACGATTGTCTTTAACGAGAAAAAATATAATTGAACTTTTCTTCCTAGTACAGTACCGACATGTGGCGCCATCTAGTGAAACTGCTCTTTTAAAACACGATTTTCTTTGATTTTAGCACTATAAATCTTTTTAAGCTCTACAAAATGGTACTCCTAGCGGCCGCTCGGTACCTTGACGTCCCGTGACGCAAGCAGGACCTACATACACTACGTACGTGTCTACCGAGGCACGTGTGTGTAGTTGTAGCTTTTCATTATGTTCATACCCTATTGTATAAATCTACATTTGTTTGGATGATTTTATATTGCAATAATGAGAGATGCAATTCATAATTGCAAATCATAAGTAACAGGAAACTATTACTGATTTAATTATTTATAAGCGAAGACGTAGGTATTTGATGTGTAGTTTTTATTTCAAAAGCGTTTGTAGGTGGGATAGAAATGTAACAAAATGTTACTTATTTTTAAAATTAGGTTAGTGAAATAATAAGGCTGGTATTTATTTGTACCCAGTTAGCTTTAGCTAAGTATTAAGGTTTTTCATGGTGTTATTTTTCAATTAACGAAAAATTTACAAATTACGGATTTATCTTTTTCATTCTATATTGCTGCACAAGGTTATTCTAATTCTATTTACGTCCAAAAAATAAGTTTTTGTCGATATGCTTTTTTCAACAGCAGGATAACAATATTATCTATAGTAAAATAAATATAGGTACTTATTCTACATATTCTAGCAATGTTTCATAAAACTGCAGAGTGATGTTGGTCACTGCCTATTAGGTGGGTAAGTACGCTTTTTTGTTTTCTAGAGCCAAGTAAAGTAAATAATAAAGTTGGGGGTCCTTCAGCGAACTTCACGAACTCTCATAACTGGCACTTTTTGGAGGGACATTTTCCCGCCCCTCGCCATTTGGTACCTAGAGCGATCGATCGCTCCACTCGCTCTACTTAGGAGCAGCCCAATATGTAAATAACTTAGATATTATTACACGCATGAGAATGTAACGTATTGTTCTATAACGGCCAATGTTCTGAAGTACAGCTACGTATGATACCTATTATAACGTCGCTAGCTGAGTAACTAAGTGTACTAATTACCTATATCGTAGTTCACGGCTCGCGGTGAACGCTTACATATAGGTACGTAATTACTGAACAGTCAAAGCGG
The DNA here is from genome assembly GCA_911728535.1 of Pammene fasciana. Taxonomy (NCBI): domain Eukaryota; kingdom Metazoa; phylum Arthropoda; class Insecta; order Lepidoptera; family Tortricidae; genus Pammene; species Pammene fasciana. The sequence goes on along the minus strand of OU452276.1, from coordinate 10,509,912 downwards.
CACGTGCGGGCACTGGCAGGTGCGAGCGAGAAGAAATTGCGTTTGTCCATCTAGTTTATGCCCAACTATGTATACTTGTATAGTCGACGTTACGAATATGTTTACACTTTTGAACCTTATTACAAAGGAGTACCCGAGGTGCACAAGTGTAAACATATTTTTGACGTCGACCGTACCATCTAGAGTTGAAGTTTAAGATTATGTTGACGAAGACAAAGCAAAACGCGGTACCTATCGCACTGATAGATAAATTTTGTACGAAATTGATTAACTCGGACTCATAAGTTGGTACGATTTTTTAAATCAGATAGAATTGAAAAAATAGGGACGAGGATTTAAATACAGCTTACGGATTTTGACATTGAGTGTAGACTATGTATGTAAGCCTAGGGTTTTGTTAGAGGCACTCATTATTCCAATAAATAGTTATACGGTGCTAATTTTCTCTACCACATCATTGCATTTAGATGTGGTACGAGTAAAATATGTAAATGCTTGTAAGATAGACGGTTAAATGAGAGGACTAACGCAACCATCCGAACCTCGCATCAGGCAGTACGGCCTCGCCTTATAAGTACTAATCTTTGAATCTAGATACGTGGCCACATGTTCGATTCACAACTCTTCTTTATAAAGCTTTGTCAAGCTCTTTACATTAACTCGAATATTGTTAGCGTATAACTAGCCTAATCTCAAGAGCTTTAAGTATCTTAACAGGAGTCTAGTAAGTACATAACAGTAAAATTATTTTTGAAGGCAATAAGATTTAAGAGTAGTCGTTATAGTATAACAATATAATAGGTACCTACTATACAATTACAAATTATAGAAAGCCGACATCATTCACGTAGAATTATAGAGTAAATGCTAAAAGTAGTTGTATGAAACATGCGAAGTGTTATATAGACCGTGGACAGGCGAGAGCACAGAGAGGCGAGAGCTCAATCAGAAAGCATGTACACTACTCCCACCACAATAATTGACAGATGGCAACATTCGAAACGCGATATGGCGAGACAATCACATCGATGCCTATCCTAAACTAAACGCTTCGAAACATAGGCCGATCGTGCACTATTAACAATGGCTCTTCAAAAATATATACACATTTATTGTAAGCATAGCCAGCACCTACAGGAAACACTTTAAATTACTTATCAAATCAATCGTCTCTGACGCTTTGGTACAAACTATTGTAATCTAGCCCCCAAAAACACCTAAATACTAAATAACGACCCCGTCGTTTTTTCGGTAACAATCGATAAATCTAATTAACTTGATATGTTGATTACTTATTGCCGTAACCGTTGATTATTTATTAGCGACAATGCGGATATGGTCGGTGGCTTCATGCCGGCGATATGTTGGCTTAGGCGCAGAACACACAGAGCGGTCTACGGTGTAGAAAAAATGTTGGTGAACGCGTGGAGGTGTGTCGTTGTGTATTCTGTGCCTTAGCATGTAGCGTGTGCCGCCGCCTGTGCAGACCTGGTCTATATAACACTATGCGTTTCGGCGACGTAGGTGCTGCTTCTTTAGCAACCAGAGTCAAGTTCCCTTATCTTATTACTTAACATCCCCCGTCGGAAAGATGAAGTACGACATTCAATACAATAATCACGTACACACATGCAACACACATCTATTTGATCCGCTTCACAATCATGCAAAAGTCGCCATCCGGACGACGCAGAATCAAAGACATCAACCGAACTAATTACCTACGTATGTACACGAACTCGTTGACAGAGAAACTTCTAAGTAATGCGTTAACATCGAATGCGAGTGACGCTGTGTCGATCTGAAGTAGATGTAAATATTCATTGACGTGATGTTAGGAATAGTCGTGATAGCGTCTGATGCCAAAGTAATGAAGGAAGCCAAACGTGCATAAACGAAATGTGCAACAGGACCACGGAAGGTGCAGAAAGGTGCAGTTGGAAAGACAAATATGTAGCTTAAAGACAAACAATCCGGGGTGTGAGCAGATAATTATAAATATAGGAAAATGACCATAGATTAAAAATACAAGTATGTAGATAAAAGGTATAAGAAAGGTAGGTACATAGATATTTAGGTAAGCTTAAGAAGGGAAACATAAATAAAGAGGAAATACTTTGTACTTATTATTCTGTGTTATTGTATACGTACGTATTATATTTAACTAGGTAGTGTAACATTATGAGTGTGTAGTTAACAAGTATTTATTGTACGATTTCACTCTCTTCTTACCGATCACAAATTAGTAATAAAGATAAAATTCGTAACGATTGTAACAACTGCATGTAATGTCGATATCTTTATGCCTGATCCCTAGTCTACGAATACAGTAAGAAATTGCTGCAGAACACAATACTTAGTAGATTATTATTTTTGCACAGCCAAATGCGTCGCGACCACGCGCTCGCTACCTACTTTGTTGCTAAATGTACTACCTACCTAGTTTACCTAGAAAAGATTAGACCTCAAGTCCGCGAGAGGGCGCGCTTGTGTGTCGCAAGTGATTTCATTAGACAAAACTTATTTTCTTTATATATACTTTAAACTATCGTACTGTCCATCTTACATTAAGTGAAGCTGCCAACCATCGAACAGTCGCGATGTCTGCATCGTCTACTATTAAACGGTTGGCAGCCTGAAGGGTCGGATTGTAAAATCACATGCATACAGCGCTACCTGACTACATCGATAGTAGACGCTGATCCATGTGATCTTCCAGGATACAAACAATATTGTGGATGCATCGCTTCGTGCCTTTTTCGTTGTACGACTAATTCTCAATTTAATTCTCTCTATAATCACTCGTCTGGATCTCCAAAGATCCGGGAAGAGTTTCATAAAATACAGAAATTTATCTATCGTTTAAATTTCAAAGATTTCAGAAAATACTAGAGTATTAGAAATAGTAGGTATCTAGCGAAAATCTACTAAAAATACGACCATTACGAATGTAAAATTTAGAGGGAGAATAATCTAAGAGGCGAGACGCGCTAGTTAATCATCGACATCAAAATCTATTCGCGCATCAGCGGTTATCTTTCACGAGAGCGATGTAACCGCAAGAGAGCGATCCAGCCGACCGCGGCGACGTTCGTTTTAGAGACGCAGTCTTTAAAACAAGAGGAAGCTGACCCTGGTCCGGCGCGCGTCGCCCTTGCCGCGCCGGCCCATGCCGTACTGTCACATGGCCGTGTCGCCGCCGCTGCCGCCCGGCTTGGCGTCGCCGCCGCCGCCGCCCGCCGCCTCCTCGTCGCGCGCCGCGCCGCGCCCGCGCAGCGCCTCGCCCGCCGACAGCCCCGTGAAGTCCAGTTTGTACTGCACATGCACGTCACATACACCAAGTTAATACGTGTCAGGGTAGGCGTGCAAACTCACACGAGGACTCGCTATTCATACATACGAAACTGGCGACTATTAATGTAGAAACGCACATCACATGTTGAAATCGCTTTCTTCCATAGCCACCTGGCTCGAGTCGAGCCCGTATAGGTCATTCCATTTCCGAATTTATCCGCATGTATCGTTATGTTTATAAAACGAAAAGTGAAAAGTTTAGATGAAATAAAGGTCTCGAGATAAGTTACTTTCCACCATGCGATGTGCTTTCAATTTTATCACCGTTCGGTGTCGGTTCACTATGACCACAGGAATGACCATAGCGAGTTCAAGTGTGAGTTCGGTGTGTAGGTCACCTCCCCGGCGAGGGCCCTCCGAGATGATACCAAACATCATGCACGCGAAACGAATGTTTATGCAAAGCAAACTTTTTAATCAGGTTACTGTCGATTACTCTTGAAGCTCTCGATTTCACATCAGAGTAATTATCATTGAAGCTAAAATACAACTTATTTATTTTAACACCATATTCTAGCAGATGTAAAAATTCACTTTTTAAATGAAATGTTATAATACCACACAGACTATACTAGTTCAACTTTATATTATCATTGCAAACATCACACACCAACAACATTCAAAATTAGCTATATATAAATTACACCACCAATTCAAACAATTCTACACTAAATCTCGGAAAAAGACAACGTTGGTTAGACTTTTAATTTCAGGATTTTTTAAAGGTTTAGTATTCATTCAAGGTGTTACGGGTTATTCAATTGCTTTCACAGTTCTCACACAGTGTACCTACTTTAACCATTCAATACGCTATTTTCACTCTTAAATGTGGTTGTTTTGCGTAAGTTTGGTTTCCAATGCATAGGGACTCTCTCAGGCATACACAGGGAATACTGAAAAACAAAATTAAAATAACAAAAGAAAACAAAACAAAAATAATAGTCCGTCAAAAATGTAAGTAAGTCTAGTCATCGTAGAGGATAAGTCTAAGAAACATCAGTGTGTACAGTCAGCGTCAAATATATTGCAACAGCCAAAGTGATCAACTAGTTCATCACACCATATATTTTGTATGGTGTGACGAACTATTTGGCTACTCTAGCTGTTACAATATATTTGACGCTGACTGTACAAGTTAGTTAACAATATAACCTACAAGTATTTATTCGTAGTTATTGATACCAACCACCATTTCTTTCTCAAAAAGTTCTAGCTTCTAGCTAGTCACGTATCCACACCAAATTCTCTACAAAAGTGTACGGCCACTTTGTTCTTAGCAAATTTCAATAACGGCAAAGAAAACATCTCTAATGTGGTCCTAAAATGTATGGGCATGATACACAGACATGCTTCAGTACACTACGTCACAATAACACACAGATACATGGATACGGGATGTTGTATGAGTGCAGTCGAGACAGACCGAGTCGCCCCTTGCTGAGGTTTTGTTAATCGCTTTGTCCAGCGGTATAAGACCCTGGATGCGGAGGGAACCACCCGGTGCATGGCGATTGGAAAACAGAAACGAAAAAATAAAATAAAATATACGTCAAAATTTAAATAATAATGGGGTTTTCGAACTGTCAAAATGGTCTATAAAATGACTAATCAAACTAGTATCTAATTAACTAAAAGATTTATTCTTGTTACAATTTGCCACTGAAACTAGAGCATTTAACATGGTAACTGGATTGAACTGGCAATACTGGCATCTAAAATGTCAACAAGAATAAACCTCGAAACTGAGATCACACTGTTTCACCCGGTTCCCGATTGCTAACAGTCACGAATGAAGTAGAATCTTTAAAGTACTTAACAGGTGCAACACTCTGGTGCCTTTTAACCACTCCCACACTCGACTCCCACGGCAAAGGTACCTAAGGAACATTACGTTCCAATGCACTAAAGTCTTAATGTTGCCTAGAAAATTCAGGGTTTCAAAAAGTGCGACGTGTTGCTCGAAATTTGTAAATATATCAAAAGTGTGAGAGAAAGGAGTAGTCACCTTGTTGGCGCAGTCGAAACATGTAGTGACGACTTTACTTATGACGTTCATTAGGTGTTTAGTCTCCTGTATGACGTTATCGACTTTGCTGAAGGTGGCTGCGCGGCCTACCGTCGGCTCTTTTACCGTGAATTGTAGTTGTTGCACGTACGTTGGGACCTTATCTAGTTGTTCTAGCAATTCTTTTTTCGTTGTACCCGCTGGTACCTGAAACGTTACAACACCAGTATATACATAAAGTTATCTACGTGTACGTTCAGTGGACAAAAGCGGTTCAGTAAAATGTTTTTACCTGGTAAGAAAATTGTCGTATTATTTTGTACAATCTATTCGCTTCCTCAGCGAAATACTCCGCTTGTGTGAAGAGGTCTTGGGTTGTGTTTAAACGGCCCTCGCCTTTTGTAAACTGATACATAGCGAAGGCCATGGAAGACATATTTTTTGCCCTGAAATGTAAGGAAAGGACATGAAATTGTATACTTAAATATGCAGATAATATGTACGTTCGATGACTGTGACAAGAGGGTTTAGCAAAATCTTATTATAAATTGCGTTACGAGTTACGACTAAGTAATTTGCTCGGTTTAAAGTAGTTTAATTTACAATCCATCTTAAATGTTTTTTTCATTATATGCAAGGTATAAAATTTAAGTTTTTTTAATTTAATTAAGTATTCTATCATCATATTATTATTTTTACTTGTCTGCGTAATTCCATCATTTATCATTGGTTTCATTCGCCTCTCCCTAAATTACAAAACCTACAGGTCTCATTAATATTCATCATGTCATTCATTTATATCAATTTATTATTCCGATTTAATGACATTTAATTACTTTAACGCTGGTGACAATTATGTATGTGCAAATTTTGAAGTAAAATTACAGTCGCCATTAGTTACGTGTACAATTTTCTGTATACACGGTGCTAGTGAGGATTGCAAAAGATTTTAACAGTGTATTTTGTCATAATTGGAGTATAAAATGTCGCATAAGCTTTTCTGGATTTCACCTAGTTTCAGAGTTACTGCCAATTAAATTTTTTATTATTATTATTGTAACGCAGTGCAAACCGCTTTTTTTATGGCGAATTCAATCTATATGGGGTCTAGTCTAGACATCCGTACCTATTGACAGATATCAAAATGCCAAGGAATACTTTGCGTAAACCATTTTTTACGAATAAAAATGTACCAATTTATTTTAGTCGATAGTTTTACCAATAACATTATTTTTTTAATGTTCAAAAGCATTCAAGAAATCGAAAAAAAAAACATTATATAACATTTATGATCAGCATGTATAATTTAGATATGAGCGAAAGCTAAAAATATTAATGTAACAAGCAAATACCTCTTCACAATGTCGTTGTTCTCGTCGGCAGCAGCTCCCTGCCACTTCTCAGTCTCCGCATCCATCTCTGATGACATCATTTTCATTTCCAGGCCGGACTTGGCGATTTTTGCTTGCTCTTCAGAGTCTAGTTTCACTGCCTTTAAGGGTTTACTCGTCGTCCCATGTTTCTGGAATTGATTTGTAACTCGGTTTTAATTAGGTTCTGGGAGAAGAAGATAACGTTCGCCAATTTACGGTTAGATAAGCGTAGTTTTTGGCGCGTTACCTAGCAACGTGTGTGATCTATTGCCTCATATGCGCAAACTCAGAATGGGAACGGAAGTTTGAAATTAAACTATAATTTTATTAGTTCAGTGCAGTTTCGGTATATTAACATATATTGTTCGGTATATTGTTGGAGTTATTGTTTGTAATTATTCAAAAGTTTAAAAAGTTTCCGTGACTCCATTTAAATGCAAAACTTTTCGAAGTGAAATCTTTTTAAGTGAAAACTTCTTTAGCCGCGTTGGGCAATTTTTGGTAGGGGAAATCTTATGAATTCGCGTCACCGACACCGTCACGAAAACAAAAACGCATCACAAGATTTTCCTTGGGTTGGAAGGCTCGTTCGACATTTAAACTTACAGCCGTTCAAATAAAGTTTCATTTTGTAAGTAGTATTTTTCTCTTATGCTTTTAATGTATTAATCATAGAAAATCACCATTGTTAATTGACTGTAGGTACTCATTAAGTCCTATGTAAACCTTTGGTCAGTCCGTGGTCCGAAAACTGTTAAAGATAGGTCTATCAAATAATTATGCCGTAATCTCCAGGGTCTATTTAGTGGACTATTTGGTTCCCAGTTTCTTACAGAACCCTAAAAACCAAATAAACATGCATATTATTATAATTGTTGCTCGGAGTGTCAATAGATGTGAATCCAGATTGATATTGATAATTTTAATTCAAACATTATAAAATTTCAAATTTTAATCCTGAAAGTTCTAAGTTTTCACTTCTATCGGCAGTCCCTAACTGCCAATTTTTTTTAAATTATTTGAGTACATTTCAGTTGATTTACTGCCAACAATAACTTACTAGCGAGTATAACTTTCGCTAGCGGCGCAACGTGTTCTAGCATAATTAGAAAATAAAAAAAACTCGGATAGTATATCTCGCGTCCGAGATACTGCCGTGACACACTCGCACTAACGAAGGAATAATGTATGTTACTAAGCTGTTATACTGCTGCTTGTCTTGCTTGCTTATGAGCCGCACCGCCAGCAGCCACGTCCATATCATCTATTGTAATCAAAGTGCTACTCAGCTGCTATACAGTCTCGCGTGCTAATTGGGATAATATATGTAGAAAGAAGTTGTTTGTTTCCCCTGACCTAGGTAAACTGCTATACTGCTAATTGTCTTGCTCGCCCGTGTGCCGCGCTGCACCGTCAGTAGTACATTCACATCGTCCATGATAATCAGAGCCCATTCAGCTGTTTTCGCGTGCGAATTGGGGTAATATAGAAAGAAGTTGTGTTACCCCTGGCCTAGGTAAGCTGCTATACTGCTGCTTGTCTTGCCGCTCGCCCGTGAGGTCCAGAAGCTCGCGCGCGAGCCGCGCCGCGTCCGCCAGCAGCCACGCCCACATGTCAACAAACACGTCGAGGTTCTCCCGCGCCGCCGCGCTACCTGGGATGCCATAAGCAAATACCATATTAATCATTTCTGTTAATAAATGGAGACAAATCAAATGATTTTAATAAACAAAGGGTCTTTATTCAATAGCCTAGCATATTGTGGGAGATGATTAGGTAAGTTATACTGAATAACTTTTTCTACGTGACCAACCCCGAAGTCCCAAACAATTTTTTGCCTCCCCATAGAAAACGTCAGCGTCGGATTTCGAAGTTGGCCTAATAGTAAAAATTGTTTAGTGTGGCCTACCAAGTCATCTCGCACAATATGGCTAGGTATTGAAAAAACCCCTGTATTATGAGTCCGCCCCTGTTCACAATCGATGGATCTGTCGACTTAAGGTGCGTCCAGATTTTGCAAATGCGACGGTAGCGTGGCATTTGCGAAAAAGATCAGTAACTTATCGCGTGCATTTGATAGGTCGAGTTTCAACCCGACTTCTGATCCTTACCTGGGTGTGCGGCCAGGGTCCGCGCAGCCGTCACCACTTGAGGCCCGTATATCCTCAGATTTATCTCCGCGAACTTTGCGCTCACTTGCAACGTCTCCGACATCGCTATGTGTCTAAGTAATTTGCATACCTGAAACACGCGGCACAATCATTATCTTTAGAAGAACTAACTGGTGTATAAGTTAATTGTAATATAAGAAAACCACCTCTATTATGTGATCTAATTGTTCGTGGAGCCGGCTGGCTATATTGTGCAGTCTCTCTGATTCTCTCTCACCACATGAACTAGCTGAAATGAGAAATAAAACATATGTTATACTGATTCTGTTTATTAAAGTGATCGTAAGCGCCTGGACCCTAATAATCAGATAAAAAAGGCAAAGAACCAGAAACCATAGGATAAGTTTATCTGCAGAAAAAGGGGCAATGGACTCATAGGTTGTATGTGCCTCATCTGATTTAAAGTATTATTTAGCAATTCAGTACAATATTAATTGATCTAGGGCCGGAAACTGGTAAAGCACAACGGACATTTGAATAGGTTTTCGTTCATATTTTAACATACACAGAGATTAATCCAACAGAGGTTTAGTGCTGCACGGAGAAAATCAAGAAAAAAAGACGGTCAATAGTATCAACGCCGACGTAAGCTTTTGCGCTTCCCGTTTAGTCTTACGGACTACACGAGCGCGGGTGAATCGAGTTTGTGCGCGACCAGTGGAACCTGATCTCGAGACCCGTAAGCACCTATAAGTAATCGGAAATTGTTTTCATATGGTTTCATCTCAAATAACAATTCACTTGCACTCGGTATGTGGTTGTAATGGTTCCTTGTCCATTTCCAGTGTTTGCGACGCTCTCGGCAAAAGCGCAACGTACGGCGAACGGTTTTATCCTGTCCGATTTCTGTTTTATTTGATTTGCTGATTGAACGCTTGCCGAAGCACAACAGCAAATACGGTTGTTTCAAAATGTCTAACTGAACTTAAAACATATTCTTTTGTATTTGCTCTCTGCATGCATAACATGAAGTTGTGCTATGCTGTTGCTGGTATAAATAAAAACAATTGCTGTGTTGGCGTTGCTTTAGAGTTTTTATGGTTCGCAGAAGTGATTATTTTGTCTAGTTGCTAAAAGAGAATAAACGAGTAGCCTCTGTTAAATTAGGTTTGAATATTTCTCCATGAGCGCTTGCCGCACTCACGCTCGAGGTCTTAAGCGTCGCGCCGCGGCCCGTCGCGCCTTGCTTCTCCTCATGCTAATATGGGCAGTCACCTATGTGTGCAAGGTCGGAGGCTAGCCTCCTCGCGTCGTCGGCGAGCGGGCCCAGGTCCCGCGCCTGGTCCCGCGCCGCCTCCACGAGCGCGCGCTCGAGCTCGGCCGCCGCGCTTGCCGCGCCTACACTCGCGCTTTCCAACGCCGCGCCGCTGCCCGTCGCGCCTTGCTCCTCCTGTCACAATTAGGTAAATGTAAGTAAATTATATTTGCCATCAAGTGAGTGTCTTGGCTTGATAGGTTTGATGTTTGTAGTCAAGTGGGGGAATTCCTGTTCCCCTCGTATTGATTTTAGTTAAACTTATGTCTAATATGTCAAATTACTTTCATAATGGATCAGACCTGTGCATTTAGAATAAAATTACTACTACACAGCAGGGCAGACTGCTCTTTGTAATTTTAAAAGTATCACCATCAAAGATTCACCATAGAGACAGCAACGGCGACGAGCCTTTCCAGCTCGTACGCTATCCGCTCAGCGAGCGCCAGTATCCGCTGCCGGTGGTTGTGCGACGTGTAGGCAGAGTCTGTGAAGTCGTGCGTGCGCTCCACCAGCGCGCGCAGCGTCGACGCGAGCGCCCGCCGCCGAGGTGCGTCTGCGCCGCCGCGAGCGCGCGCCGCGCGGACTTGCGACGTCAGCCCCCGGAGTGAGCCTAACGCCGTCCCTGCTTCCCATTGCGCAGCCTATAGAGTATAAATGCGTAAGTTTTACTGGTTATTTTTTATATGACGATGGCAAAGTCTGGCTTCGATAACAGCTGAACTTAATTACGCTGACGTAATTATATAACAACAACGACAAATTAAGCGTGTGTAAATGTTACTGTGGATATAGGACGTATATGATGATCTATTTTGTAGGGGCATCATGGGAAGAGAACAACATATATTATAAACGTGTGTGACGTCGGTGTTCATTAAACGGGTATTTGACGTATATAAGTATTTTACTCAAATAAATATGAAATTGTGTTAAACTAACTAAATAGAAAGCACTGCACGATCGTAAGAGAAAATTTAAGAAAAAAAGAGTGGTGATAAAGTATAATAGCAGAGCTCGAATTTGTAAAAATTGTGCGCATCGAGAAAAAGTTGTGAATTTTTGACCATGGATAGAATGGCCCACGATAAATATTTTTTAGTATTGGAGGTCCGTAAAATTTTTGGACCTTCACGTCAAAATCAGGGGTCCTGTGAAATACGTTATTACTCTATGGTTAAGGCTGCTAGGGGTTGTGTGGTATCATTTCCGTGTAAAACAGACATGCGGAATTCATTTGTGATATTAAAAATGTAAAATTTCATATTTAACCTTTTGAACGCTTTCTCTCTCGCATCAAAATGTGGCATTCACGCCAACATCTCAACTAGTGAGAAACTAATTTAAACCTTATCTGTCAACAGTAAAATTGCTTTGACAGCGTCTGCCATAGCCACTTTAGTGGTTGTTGGCGTGGTAGGCACGACAGTAGTCGACCACTTTAAAGGCTCTTGGCGTTGAAAAGGTTAAAAAAAAGTTGTGTGGCGAGGAAAAACACAATTTTTTATTTTTTTTAGAACGTCATATAACTAATATATATCATTTTTTTTTCTAATAATAAAAAATATTATAAAGGACCATATTTAATGTAATTATATATATATACAATTTTTAGGCTTATAGTATACAAAAACTACGCGAAAAAAAATGTTTGCTTCGTGGTGTATATGTTTTCTTCATAGTAAGTATCGATAATCAATGTGAACGTGAACATCCGTAGCGTATTGACCTTAAAATGCATGTATTGCTTGTTATTAGTAAATTTTATTCATAATAACTTCACAAAATGCAGAAATAAAAAATACAATAAATAAAAACATATTTTTCCTCCTTAACTTTAAGATAAACCGTCACAATTCAAACGACGCGACGTCTGTTTTCCGTTACTCAACTTAAGTAAAAAAAAAACCAGAAGTTTTTTGTATTAAAGGTGTATAAAATGTATATGTTTCTATAATCTATATTAAATATGCTTCTTTATAATATTTTTTATTATTTGAAATAAAGGATATATATTAGTTACTAGCTGACCCGGCGCACTTCGTACCGCCAACTTCGACCGACTACATCGACATCAACTTCACTCCTACGTCAGTACAGTCTGTTACCCCAATTCCTACCATCTCCCACCACTCTTTTACTATTATCTACCCATCTCCCACTCTCGTCCTGTCTTCCACTCTTCTCCCACCGACGGTACTCCCATCGACTCTAACCTTATTACCACCGACTTCTACGCCAGTTTTGCCATCTCCCACCCACTCCCATTGTCTCCACCCATTTATATTGACTTCGTACCGGCTACTTCCACCGACTCCTATCGACCTCATCACTCCTACGCTAGTCGTACAGTCTCTTATCTCATTCCTACTGACTCGTACCACTCTCCCACCCTCTCCTATTCCCTTCCACCCTTCTCCTACCGGCTCCTGCTTCAATCCCATCGACTTTAGTCCCATTCCCAATGGCTCCTGCGCCAGTTTCACCCTTTCACACCCCTTCCACTTCCATTGCCTTCACTCACTCCTATTGACTCCCAACGATATTGACGTCACTTGTATAGACCGCATTTTAAACTTTGTTTTAATTTCTTCAATCTATATCTATACCTACTTTACTAATATCATAAATGCGAAAGTTTGTCTGTATGTCTGTTACCTCTTCCCGCTCAAATAACGGTTTAACCAATAAGAATGAAATTTGTTATGACGATAGTTTAAGCCCCCTCATAGGACAGTTTTTATCCCAGAAATCTTCCCTTTTTTATTAAAGGAGTGAAAAGGGTGGTGGAAGTTTGTATGGGGAACCAATAACCGCTGAACTGATTTATATGAGGAATGAAGATGGTTTTAGTTCTGGGGAAGGACATGGGATACTTTTTTCCCTAAGTAATTCCTTAACACGTTCGCTGACAGTAGGCACGCCTGTCGACGTACTGTCATGTGACACTATAATATAAAAAAGGTCTGGTCACGTGACGGTGGGTACGCCTGTCGACGTACTGTCAGGGAACGTAAAAAAACCGGCCAAGAGCATGTCGGGCCATGCTCAGTGTAGGGTTCCGTAAACTGAGACCATTATTTCAAAAGGTCGTTTCTTACGGGAAATTTGGCGGCGCTTACATCATTTTTACTTACGTCCTTTCACTATGGGTTTTTGAATGATAACTCAAAAACGGCTAAACCGATTTATTTCAATATAGTTTTCATTGAAGGTACTCATTAAGCCTCAGTTTCATGAATTTTTTCAAAATTTTAGGACCCACGATTCAAAAGTTAGATGGGGGGGGGACGCCCTGTTTTAAACTTTCGGAGCTATTATTTCCGAAAGTATTAGTTTTATCCAAAAACTGTTTTAAAAGACCCTAATTCTTTTTAAAAGACCTATCCAACGATACCCCACACAACTTGGTTGAAACGAAAAAAAATTTCGCCCCCCACTTCACGTGTACGGGAGGTACCCTAACAAAATATATTTTTCACGTTTTTATTCTACCGTTTTGTCGGCTTGGTTAATGCACTGCACATATTAAAACCAAATTTCAGCTTTCTAGTGCTAACGGTCACTGAGCTAGACCGCGGACGGACGGACGGACGGACATGGCGAAACTATAAGGGTTCCGTTTTTGCCATTTTGGCTACGGAACCCTAAAAAGATAGGTGGATTACTAATTTCACGCGGGCGAAGTCGCGGGTAAAGGATAGTATTTTAATAATTATTCTGCTATTCGGTACAGCTGTTCTCGAGTTATATAAATGGCGTAACCGACACGACTTTCTAAGTTGATGTCGATGTAGTCGGTCGAAGTTGGCGGTACGAAGTGCGCCGGGTCAGCTAGATGTTTAAAAATAATTCAATTGAATCCCACATTTTTTACTGGTTGATGATTGTTTTGAAACAGTGTTTACATGAATTATAAAATTTTCATCTATCCCACGCATAATATAATGCTATCGCTACATAGTATGAAACAAAGTTAATAGGCACACGCCGCCGGCCCCCCAACCGCATTTTAAATCTGTTGTATCTTCGCAAATATTCATTTAAATTACATGCTGTACAGAGCAATATTGATCTATATTAAATGCACAATGTACTTAATGTACTTAATTGGATAAGGATCAATACTGTATTGCTTAAAATCGCTTCGTAAGTAAGCCATTATTTCTCTTAAAATTTAAAGGATTAAAAATGGTTATTGTGGGTTATCCTTAAGAGATAGACATATACTATCGCGGACTTTTTTATAGACCTTTTTAAGGTGTACAGTACTGTAGTACATTATTTTGATCCATCTAGTAGGGTTCAGCCAGCGTTTGCAATGTAAGCGAAAAAAAAAGTGTTTATTTACGACTTCACATTAGAAACCTCTAAAATTATCAGTGTTTCTTTACTATATTATGCATATTCTATACATATAAACCTTCCTTTTGAATCAATCTATCTATTAAAAAAAACCTCATCAAAATCCGTTGCGTAGTTTTAAAGATCTAAGCAATACATAGGGACGGACGGATGTAGTGATTCGTCAAACACCTATTTCATATTATTCTATTAAAGCGTAAGATGCATGAAATCCTGCGGCGCTTCCGTCTTTCTCGAACGAAAGCAGAGATCACTTAGAAAAACGCGTAAAATGTATGAAATCCTGCGGCGCTTACTGTTTTTTCGAGTTGATAAGTTTGTATGGGAGAACAATATCTTAGTTTTTTAGTATATTACTCGAATTTTTTTCATACTTTCTCACCGGGTAAACCTTCCCTGGACTTCCACGAATATTTCAAGACTATAATTAGCCAAATCGGTTCAGCCGTTCTCGAGTTTTAGCGCGACTAACGAACGGCGATTCATTTTTATTTATATTAGATATGACGTTCTAAAAAAATAAAAATAAAATTGTGTTTTTCCTCGCGGCACAACTTTTTTTTTTATACCAAATTTTACATTTTTAATATCAGAAATGAATTCTGCATGCCTGTTTTACACGGAAACGATACCAAACAACCCCTAGCAGTCTTAACCAGAGAGTAATAACATATTGCACGGGACCCCTGATTTTGACGTGAAGGTCCAAAAATTTTACAGACCGCTAGTACTAAAAAATATTCATCTTTGCTCACTCTATCTATGGTCAAAAATTCACAACTTTTTCTCGTAGCGCACAATATTTTTCGCATTTGTACTGAGACAAAACCCTACTATAATAGTTACTACCACTGCGGTGTACTGGCTGATATAAGCGTCAATTAAGAAAAGACTTACCTACGTATACAAAAAAATCTTCTATCTATATTTTAGTAGGATTGTTACCTTTGTGTATTTTGTGTATGTAATACATATGATTCGATCTAATTAGATTTACTAATTTACTCTACAGCGGGAAGCTAAAGCATTTTTTTAAGTTGATGGGTGAATTAAAAAGTACCTAAATCGCACTTAGGCAGTTCAAATAAAAAATTAAACTCACGTAGTTGGTTTACAAACTTACTAACTTCTTAAAATTTTACTAAAACCATAATAGTGATACTTATTATAGTATTATAACTTTCTTGCCGATTATTTTTTAATTCATCCAAGTATGAACAAGTGTAGGATTTAAATGCTTGTGTAACATAAAATACTTAGTCACTGGTTTCTGTACCACAGAAAATTATAATGTATTATGATTGAAGTGCCTCAATTTAAGTAGGTACAATGACTAGGTACCTACGTAGTGCAATGAATGTAAGTAATGCGTTTACTTACCGTACTTACGGAAAGGTGATATTTGAGATTTCGCGTCTTTAAATCTTCAGATACTATAATAATATTAAATAAGCAGTATAAAATATTCTACTTCTAAAATATGAAGTAGCAAAATTCTGAAGGCACACGACTACCTACGTGGTAATGTGTACCTGTTCACGACTATCCGAGAATGGTTGCAACTACAAGAAAAAATAAAACAGTGTTTATGCATAGAAAGATTTAACTGGCGAAAACTGTGGTAGGCACTCGTCTACCTCCTTTTAATATGTACTTGATGTCCACGACTACGCGAAAAAAGTTGCTATTACAAGGAAAAATAAAACGGTGTTTATGCATAGAAATATTGTGCTAGCGAAAAATGTAGAAGGCACTCGTCTATTCCTTGGTAATTTGTACCTGATGTTCACGACTATCCGAGAAAGGTTGCAACTACAAGAAAAAAATGTGTTTATGTATAGAGAGTAGAGAATTGATATATGACATGTGAGAGGTAGATGTTTTTTTATCTTTCTTTAAACCATCAATCAAAATAAAGTTATAACGAAAATCAAACCCTTTCAACTTACCTAGGTACCTATACTACCTATTAATATTAATAGCCCTTAACTGTGAAATGGAGTAGGTACAGTGGACGTCAAAGATATGTTTACACTTTTGCACCTTATTCTAAAGCTAAGGTGCAAAAGTGTAAGCACATCTTTGATGTCGGCGTAAAAAATTGATACTTAGACGGTAGCTTAGTTAGAACCTTAGTGTTCGTACTTACGGTTTAATTCATAAAAAATAGGAAAGCAAATATTACAATAAAGCAATAGAGGTACCTACCTACCTGGCTCTAAATCTTTTGTGGTATCTGGTAACTGGGATCGGTATTATGAAGCATGTTGATCGTATTTCGGGCGCTGAGGCCGACAGTAAGTATATTCCCAATGCTCACCGCGTGAAAGCGAGTTGAACAGTCGGACGAACCATTACCTGAGACCTAAAGTAACAACTTTGCGCAATGAGTTTACAGTTCATACTAGGTCGACTCGTGTGGCCCCGGTGAATGATTAGAATCACATTTTGTTGGGCTGCCCATCGTGATAGCACTGATCTCTATCGCATCATTAGCCGCCCGCCGTTCGAACCAGGCCTGCCATTTATCGATAATTTCTTCTTTAAACGCACCTTTTGTTTTATCGACTGTAAAAGCCACTTCCCGATTAACGACCCTATTCGTGTACCAGCGTGTTGACATCGTGTACAATCATTCAAAGTAGTTTAAGCGTAACTAAAGCTACAGTCTAGTAGTATACCGAGTACATTTTATTTGCGTAATAATAAGCCCTGCCTTTAGATTAGCAGTATTTAGTCACGTTACGGTTAATTCAATTACACAGACGATGTAATGAGTACACTCGCAGCAGGTACATTTCACAATCCTGTGCGTATTTTTCTTAAAACCCTTAGTATTATATTAACATTCAGTTTTTATTTGGATATGTACATACATAACCAATTGAAATCGGTTTAGTAATCCTGCATAATAAAAGACGAATTAATATCGTACAGCATGCAGTGGTCTGGTATATGTAGAGAAGGGATTAGTGTTTATCGATAGTGCAGGCCGCCGCCGAGTTGCCGGTATGTAGGTACACGGAGCTCTTCCGTTAGTGTGTCGTGGAAGCCCCTTCACTTCTGTGCTATATGCAGACTAGCTACCATAGACTCCGTATTATGAAATATTAATATTTATATACAAGATTCGGAATGTTTCCCAACAATTCTCGTATAAAAGAAATTTTTCAAAAATATCATTAATCTTACAAATTTACAAATTTATGGGAGACTTTTAGCTAGGGCAGATGCCCCGGTTTTGGCCACTTTAAGGAGAGTTTGACTGTTCAGATGTCCGTCATTTTGTGTCAATAAGGAATTATGACACTCTTTATGTGCATAATCATTGAGAATTGATTAGATTACTATATTTATATGAATCTCCGCTGTTAAGATTCTGTCATTGCATCTAATTTTTTATTTAATGAAATGTCAGAAAGGGGCCCAGGAGCCACTTTTGGCCAGTTTTGACCCAGTTGTGGCCACACCTATTGTGCCAGTTTTGGCCACATTTAAAAATATGAATGTTTCCAATGATATATCATAAAATATTAATATCAGACGGTAAGTTTACATTTAAGTACAACAACTGAACAAAAAAACCGGCCACGTGCGTGTCGGCCCACGCATAATGGAGGGTTCTGTATAAAGTAGTTTTTTGAACATAACTCAAAAACAGGTAAACCGACAATGTTCCAAAAGACCGCAGCACCAAAATGGAAAAAAATTTATAAAAATACACATATTTCCTTACTAACTTAAGTATTCATCGTTAGAATTGGAACAAATTGTGTTTTTTATTAACCGACTTCAAAAAAGGAGGTTATTCTCAGTTTGACCCGTATATTTGCTGACTATTATCTCGCGTTTGGCTGTACCGAATTTGATGCGGTTTTCAAAAAAGTATTAGTTACACTCTGGAGAAGGTTTTAGTATAGACAAAGGGGTCATCCATTTATTACGTAAGTCAAATTTTGCCACCTTTTGACCCCCTTCCGCCCTATGTAAGAAAAAATCCTCCTATTGTAAGTAGAAGTAAGGCATGTGTGAAAAATGTGAAAATGTTGATGAAGGTAATGAAGAAGAATACAAAGAATTAGATAATGATGAAGATCAAGATAAAGAATATGCAGAAAACTGCGATGAAGAAGATACAGAAGAAGACTAAGCATGCAGTAGATTAACAAGAAGATGATGATGATAAGAAGAAGAAGAAGAAGAAGAAGAAAAAGGAGAAGATGAATATTACTTTGCTTTGCTATTATAGTTATTAATGCGGTTAAAAATCGGTCGAGTTGAACTATATCGCTTAATAACGGATCCACGCGGACGACGTCACGGATATCCTTTTAGGTGCCATTCATTTCTTACGCAAGACAATTTAGGCGGGGAGGGGATTGACCATGCCTTACTTCTACTTACAAGAGGAAGGTGGTCAAAACTGGCAAAAATTGTCTTACGTAATAAATGGATGATCCCTTTGTCTATAATAAACCCTCTCCAGAGGGTCTAAACATCTCCAGAGTGTCTAGACTTTTCTGAACAGCATCAAATTCGGTACAGTCAAACGCGAGATAATCGTGAACAAACATACATACAAACAAACATACGGGTCAAACTGAGAACCTCCTTTTTTTAAGTCGGTTAAAAATATTGAATATTTTTTCTATAGTAATGCGAACATTTGCGTAAATATTGGAGAAAAGAAAATTGTAATAATATTAAAATTTAGGACCAATACTAGGTGGCCAAAACTGGGTTAGTATGTGAGCCAGTTATGGTCATAGACATGGCCACAATTGGTGAAATCACGAAAATCAAGGTGCCAGTTTTGGCCAGTAGGCATACCTCAATTTTTGAAAGGCGCGCCAAGAAAGTAACCTAACATATCCTTAGACAACACTTTTGACATGTACATTAAACAATAAGCTCATAGAAATACAAAAGGTTTTCCAAAATAATTACAGATTACGGAGCTTCCAACCTTATTGTGTTGGTTAACAAATAGCATGTACCACGTAACCTGACACAACATAGCTCCTGACAACTGAATGACAACTGACACATGACAGATGACAGTGTCATCTGTATTGCCATAATTTTCTCTTGTATTTAGTATAAGCCATAGACTTATAAAGTTGTCTATACCTTAGTTAACCCAATTCAAAGTTGAAACTGGCCAAAACCGGCACAGTGGCCACAACCGGGGCATCTGCCCTATTTGTAGGTCTAGACTATTTACGACCCGCAATCACAAGACGCACTTTTACTTGTAAAGTACCTACTAATAGTTGCGAGTCTCACCACAAGTTGTAATTGTATACTACCTACACAATGAACACATAAGGGATCTAGAATTATTTATGAAAAAATAAATTACATGAGCACAAGTGGTAAATAGGGATGCAAATGAATTGAGGTGTTTTGATCACATTCGTGCATTCTTCTTAAATTCGGAAGTGCAAGTACGATGACTAATACGTATGTGATCTGTGGTTCTCTGCATTGTATATATGGGTAGTTATAGGGTTTGCTGTAGCAATTGTTATTGCTATGGGGTAGGAGGCTTTAATCGTAGAGTCTTGTTCATGTTACACAATCTGTTATGTGTGTCAGCGTTTCTATTCCTCAAATATTTAAAACGTGAGTGAAATATCTACCGTTTATGTATGAGATATTAGCTCTTAATCAAGATAGAAGTTATTTGTGACAAATGATTATTGATTACATGCAATGACATATAATGCTATGTTGTATACGGTGTAATATACGAGTAAATGTTATTAAATTTATCCAGTTCGCAAATAAATTATGATATAAAATAAAAACTTTATATAGTGTTTTAGGAGCAAAAAAGGTTTAAATTGAAAGTGAAGTGTTGAGACATAAATTAACAATAAAATTGGTAGTTTTTTCATTAATCATAACACTATTAAAAAAGCAATAAAACAGAGTTAATTATCCATTTGCATTACCTGCGGGTTTTCCTTTTTTGACGTATTCAAGGCCCACTATCCATTCCATAGAGCGGCAAAAAAGAAAATATTTTTTTACTGACACACACGATCGAATGTTCTGTTAATATGCCGTCTCCTCCAGCAACGAAGTCTTCGCTGGTCCCCCACGCACAGTATACTTAGTTAGATGCAAGTTATAATATCGGTTAGGTATATTTTACTGCAATGGATCGTGGGCCCAACGGCCGTGGCGCCAGCACACGTTCAGAGTTACGCTCTAAAAATTTCAGGAGCGTGCTGTTAATACGTACGAGGCGCAAATAAAAGTGGATTTAGCACCCGCAACAAATGTGCTCACCATTTCAGGGATTTATTTACATAAAAGTTTATGTTTTCACATTATCACTTATACAGTGTGTTTCTGTAATAGGAGCAATAAATTAAAACATAGATTTTACTCCTCAAACTACAAAACTTTTGTGCAACAACTTTAAAAAAAATATGTATTTTGTAGATTGTCTCTTTTTCATACAAACTAAATAGTATTTTCAATGAACGTTAAAATCCGTCTAATTGACATTGCTTGTCACCCTACAGACATAGTGAATTTCGGAATACATTGCGTGTTCGAAAAAACTTTAAAGTGTCCTAAAAATCAAACCATACGTTATTTTTAAAAGTCGCTGAACAAACGTTTCCTGGTTTGAGGAGTAGAATCTACGTTTTAATTTATTGCTCCTATTACAGAAACACACTGTATATAAGTGGTAAAAGTAACTACATATTTTGGTGAGCATCAGGATTTGCTATGTATGAAAAAAAATGTACTTAACAATGAAATTTTTAACATAATTTTTCACTTAATTTGCTTCTTTTTTAAGCCAGACAATCATTAATAATGTTGCATCTTTTCCCTAAATATGATACATGGAATGTAGTAAATATGGTGTATAAAGAGTGATGCTGCCGAATTCTCACAGATAAGGGGACACCTCTAAAGTGCCGATATCTAAGCTCCTTCCAAAAATATTGGCAGGGAAATGATGGAAATAAATACGCAGACAAGTTCGCCCTGAATGGCAAATACGAATATGTAATACACAGCGGAGTGACTTGGGCGGCGAAGTGACCCAACTTTCGCGATAAACGCTCTGGCATAGCACTCTTAGTATGGGAAATGTTCAATAAATTGTTGTAGTTTCTAGGTCTACTAAAATACTTGTTCAAATTGCCTGGAATTGTTTCTTCTAGAATGTTGGTGGTTCAACTTAGCGTTTTAATAATTCGATATTATACGACTCTTGGGGGTACAGAGATATGAGGTAACTATTAATGCAGGCATTCCAAAAGAAAAAAACAGTTAAATAGGGGCAGTTACCACAATTATTTTTGGGCTAGCATCATTTTTAATGTTAATTAACAATACAAACATAACTAAATACTTACTAAATAAAACTGTTAAAACTAAATATAAATTAAATATAAAACAATTATATGTACCTACCTACTTAAATGATGGGTGGTATTAAAAATTATTGCTAATTATGTACAGTCGCCATAAAATATATCGGAGTGGCCAAGGTGGTCACAAATATCTGAACAATGCCTCTATTTTCGAGTTGATAGTTCACAATCATTACCAGTTCCATACAATTAAGAAAATATAGCATAAGTATTGCAGTTCAGCGAGGAAATGCTGCCAGCGTCCTCGGCACGATGCCACAGGGGCCCATTTTAGAGATAGATTTTTAGTTTCTAATAGTATGTATTTTTAAGTAAATAAATTTTAGGTAGTATTTACATAGTTTATTTAAGTTTTTTTTATGTACCTATTTTGTACCAATAAAGACTTATTAATTGATAGAAAATATTAACCTTCGTATCGTAAGACATTCTCAATCAAATAATTCATATTGCTCCTGTAAATCGGTACACGTACAAAACGTTACAGAACATCAGTATTATCCGTAACATATCAAATACGCTCGTAGCCATTACAGGGGATAAAGGCGAAACAAAATTTACATAAAACCTTCGTAAAATATGAAACTTCCTATAGCAAACGTGACTCGAGCACATATCAATGGCGTAAGACGCATTCCCTCTGGTGCTAGATGTTTATCAAGCATTTTTCCGTCGTAAAAGGAAATACGTCGCGGCGGGCAACAGGCCGGCTTGAAGCTATTATATGCGCCCTACGGCAAACATAGCTCTGATTGATGTTTAGATTGAATTTCATATAACATCAAGGGAAAGTTAAGCCAAGTTTTTGTTAGTTGGCTGAGGTAGACTACCTAGTCTGCGTAGCACAGATTACTATTAGTGTAAAACAAACACGTAGTAAGCATGATTATCTTCTAGTAGGTATTAGTAGCTGTTTTACCGTTGCAATTAACTCGGCTGCTGCTGTGGCTTATCTTTCATAACATACTAGTATATTTTAACAGAAATAGTAAAACATCACAAACAGCATAGGTACAAAAAAGAAATGCAGTTTTATTCGTTTAAGCTCTGAGCTGCCACTTCCAGCCATTTGGAAATTGATTGATTGGGTGATTGTTTTTTTTCAGTACTTTATTCAGGTTAATTGCCTTTTTAGGGTTCCGTAGCCAAAATGGCAAAAACGGAACCCTTATAGTTTCGCCATGTCCGTCCGTCCGTCCGTCCGGCCGTCCGTCCGTCCGTCCGTCCGTCCGTCCGTCCGTCCGCGGTCTAGCTCAGTGACCATTAGCACTAGAAAGCTGAAATTTGGTTTGTATATGTGCATTAACCAAGCCGACAAAACGGTAGAATAAAAACGCGAAAAATATATTTTGTTAGGGTACCTCCCGTACACGTGAAGTGGGGGGCGAAATTTTTTTTCGCTCCAACCAAGTTGTGTGGGGTATCGTTGGATAGGTCTTTTAAAAAGAGTTAGGGTCTTTTAAAACAGTTTTTGGATAAAACTAATACTCTCGAAAATAATAGCTCCGAAAGTTTAAAACAGGGCGTCCCCCCCCATCTAACTTTTGAATCGTGGGTCCTAAAATTTTGGAAAAATTCATGAAACTGAGGCCTAATGAGTACCTTCGGTTGAGCCGTTTTTGAGTTATCATTCAAAAACCCATAGTAAAAGGACGTAAGTAAAAATGACGTAAGCGCCGCCAAATTTCCCGTAAGAAACGACCTTTTGAATGAATGGTCTCAGTTTACGGAACCCTACACTGAGCATGGCCCGACATGCTCTTGGCCGGTTTTTAAATAAATTGTGGCACGTTTTAAGTAACTCTTATACATTTTTTTATTGTTTAAATGTCTTTAAACAATACAAAATAATCTGCACAATTATAGCATTTAATGTGTAGGTATATTACAAGTTGTTGTAACAACTTGTAATATACCTACACATTAAATAACCCATAAAATGAAAACCTCGCAAGTGGCATTCATAACCAAACGCACCGCTTAGTGCCGGAGCTCCATGGCGCGTCGCATCTTAGAACCCGGTGTCGCAATTCTACGTGCTCCGTTTACAAACCTCCTGCGAGAGGTCCTCGTGTCCGGACAGCCCGTCGCGCACCAAGTAGTGGATGAGGTCGATGGCGCGTCGCATCTGGAAAAACCCGGTGTCACGGTTCTACGTGCTCCTTGTACAAACCTCCTGCGAGTGGTCCTCGTGGCCGGGCAGCCCGTCACGCACCACGTAGTGGATGAGGTCCACGGTGCGTCGCATTTAGCAGAACCCGGTGTCGCGGTTCTACGTGCTCCGTGTACAAACCTCCTGCGAGTGCTCCTCGTGGCCGGGTAGCCCGTCGCGCACCACGTAGTGGATGAGGTCCATGGCGCGTCGCATCTGGCAGAACACGGTGTCGCGGTTCTCCCGCGCGCTGGCACTCCCGGGGTGCCTAAGGCATGTCTGCAAACATTTTAACAGGGTTTAGTTATTACCACATATTATCGTTATCACACATCTCCGTTTCAGTGGAACAGATAGTAGTCGTAGATAGGGAGGGTCATGTTAGCATATGGTTTATAAAAAACAGAGCGTAGGTATAACGGTATTAGAAGCTCAGTAAAACACCCGTCAAAAACTGCAAATACACCAAACTATTATAACAACATATTATATTTAAAAATTTTGCCGTACTACTACGAGGATTGTTTATTGGTAAGCGAACTATAATATAAGTAATGTAAGTACATCGAACGTAAAACGTAACTTAAGTTTACTTTCCTTTTTATTCACCATTTACGGTTTACTTAAGCATTTTCGACTAAAACACTCAGCATTTTGGTAATTTATTGATTAGCAAAATAGTTTCTGATGTAATCTAAGCACGGGCCTGGTTTGTGCCGTGACACGGAATAATTCGCGAGCCATATCCAAGTCTGCGATCTCTTGGCTTGGGTCCCTGACATCGCTACGGTTGAGCAGTCGGCCGGCGTGCCCAGTCACTTAATCGCCAAAAGTTGGAAAAGTTCAGATTGAGATGGAAACTTTAGTTTTCTTACTTACCTAACGTTCATCTTCCGTTCGATTTTTCAAATAACTAGGTAACGACTTAAGTTAAGGATAGTAGCTACCTACTCCCGAGCTAACATCAAATCATTCTGTTTTATGGTTATGGTTATGACCATGACTGGTGGCTGGTGGTAGTGGTGGTACTCTAATTTTAAAATCTTGATTTGTTACGGATCTCTTATTTTAAATTGACTTTATGGAATCACCTTTTGGTATATATTGTAAATTAACTTGATAAGCAATTGATACCAAATAATTTTAAACAAAAAAGAACCGACTTCACTTAGGATCCGCTATTCCAAGAGGAAGTGGCCGAGTTGCTGTAAAAAATAGTGAAATCACTATAGGTGTGGCTATAATAGTTGAAGAGTTCCCTCGATTTCTCCAGGATCCCATCATCAGACCCCAACTTGGTGACAATGGGACCATCTAGGGGTTATACCTGTTCGATTAAAAACAAACATTGAAAATCGGTTCACGATTCACGGAGATATCGAATAACATACATACAAAATAATAATAATTGAATGGGTTCTAGCAGGTGTAATACATAGCAAATTTCTCCAAAGGGCCTCTGCGTGTTGGATCTGTATCCCCACGTAAGCCTACCAAAAAACCGGGATGTAAATGCCCGTGATTCTCAAAGGAGATACAAACATAATAATGATAAAAAAAAATATTCAGTCGAATCATTCGAGTCATATTCAGTCGAGAACCTCATCCTTTTTTGAAGTCGGTTAAAAAGGATCATATATAAACGACACAATGAAAGTTCTAAAACTGTTCATTATCAAATTAAAATCAAATTGATTTCAGGTTAAAGCGTGTGCCGGACGGCATACAACAAGCCCGACAGAGCGACCTTGGTCTGGACGGACCGTGTACACAGTTGTTGCCAACAAAATTATATGAATCACCAACGAAGGCAACCATCTAACACACGCTATTATAACCACTACGAGCTACAAAGGCTGCGTACTCGTAGCTTGCGTAGCACTCTAGCCTTTATGGATGATGCAGGCTTAGTGCTACAAACCGAAAGTGCTCCGCTTTTGTTCTACTGCAAGAATCGTGACACACCATGTTATATACTGGTATAGTCACATACAAAATTTATTGTCATTTATATATATTATGAAGATCGTGTTTAATTACTGATGTATTTGACTTTTATTTGTACGCATGCTTGCAAGTACATACATAATTTGCGATTTGTTGCATTGACAAACTACAGAATATAGATTACCTATCAGAATACATTATATAATTGTATTTAACTCAGAAATTATCTATTTACAAACTTTGATTCACTTGCAATCAAATAATGCCACAATTTGGAAACGTAATTTATAAATCACTTAACCTCGCAGATGTCTCGTGACATTTATATTATTTTATAAATTATTAGTTTTATAAAACCAGCGCGTAGTGCACGCGCACACAAATAAATACATATTTTTTAAACGTTGCTCAGTTCCGACTTTTCTAACTGCGAAAAGATGTTCCCAAGAAATGTCATGAAAGAAGCGCAAGACGACTGCCGCTAAAATATGTCATATGAAAACGGGGGAACCATCGAGCGTACGTACGACACGGCCGCCCGGAAACGTTGACAGATTGCAGGCATTTTGCTGCCTACTGTCTCATGCTCACATCTCTCTCGCATTGTTTCTGATTTTGAGCTCTAAATCAAAAAGGCAAGGTTGTTTTTGCATCTGTTTAAGAAAGTAAGGTACGAGGAAGAAAAAGTAAGAGGGCATTTGCGGCCGACGATCCTCGGCGCACTCTAACAGGTCACCGCCGAAGCTAGCCGTATTTGAGAAATGGGGCCCTGCGCTTGAAATATGGGCCACGCTACTTTTATTGTGCGATAGCTCCGGCCATAGCGCTGTTATGAACGGCTATCGGAACTTCAAGGTGTTACTCGACCTAACTCATCGCAAATCACCTAGCATTAAGGAAATAGAGCACGCGATATGTATATGTTACACGTTAATACACCCTATATACTATGTGCTCTAGTGAGTTTTACTGCTTTTAGGTACTTACGTCGGTCAGGTGCCGTATTCTAATATTGCATTACATAAAAACACAATCTATGTCAAACGTAACTCCAACACACAACAAATAATCAACCAATATTAAAGTTGTATTGAAGTTGCATCGGTATAATCAGACGTTTAGACGCTAGGATTTAGCTACATGGCGGAGGCCATTTTCTTTCTGGCAGAGATAAACTTGGTAATGCTTCCTCAGCTAAGAAATCCTTAACTGAAATTTATTCTTAGTATTTAACATACATAGTACTCGAATTTACTATCTTTGCAGAAATATGAAATGAGCTCTAATTTGTTACTTTGTTTAGTAGAGGTAATAAATATAATAATCCACTGAAGATTCAGCAAAACTCATAATTCAGGCTTTTCATGATAGTTTTCCGCGAACGAGCATTTACACGGCTGTCACTTCGTAACCGCAGCTCACTCGGCAACGTTTAAAGCTATTCCATTTCTTAAATTCCAGTGCAATAAAAGTGCCATTACGCCGGCCTAGTAAAAATCTCAGCGCTTACGCGTAATGATGGCTCTCATAACGCGCCTGCGGTCAAGGACGCTTTATGCAAGCCACTAAATAAATTAAAAATACTTTTTGTACTAATTGCATTTCTTTTAGTTCTGGGCGGCTAAGCTCAGCTCTGAAAAACATTTTTAAGCGAGGAATTTAAAATATCGCATTTTTAAATTTGATCCATTCATTTTTAACACATTAGTATACAAAAAAGTATATTCCTACAGTGGAGCGGACCCTAAGACTCAAATTTTATAGAAGCTGACATTTAGAGATAGCGTCTAGCGTCTCATATTTTACCCGATAGTAATCATAAATTTTAAAAGCCTAATCGGATATATTTTTGAAACAACTAATTTATTAGGGTTGCGTGAAAACCTCCGTGTCATTGAATCCGACGTTGATTAATTGCCATCGTTTCCGCGGATAGCCTACAATTTGCAGACATTTCTTTTATCGAGTTTCAATAAATCTAGGAGAAACAACAAGGTGTGGTCACGATACCTCGGGGCAGGGCACCTAAATAATTGATGGGTCGAACAGCGCCCGACAGCGCTAATTTACTTGACCCACGGGACAAACACTACGTTTGAAATTTATGGCGTGCCATCGCTCTAAATCCTTTATCGTGATTCCGCGTTTCTTCAGTGTCCAAGCTTTGATTAAGTACTTAGATCTTAAACGATATTGGAGACGGTGTTCTACCCGTTTAATAAGAGCTATATAAGCAGCGAGCGTGTCACCGACACATTGACGACATGAGATAAATATATTGGTACATTTATTCACATCTTTTAATTTCTTAGAAGAAATTTTGCGTAACTAACGGAAACGTTCTTGATATAAGATAATTATAAACCTAGTGTCTACATTTATAAATAAATTGTGATTTATTCATTAGTAACCCACATAAATTTCAGATTGAATAATAAGTAGGCGGAATTAAGATATAATTGGAAGAAATTTTTAGAAATATACCTAAATTTCGCTTTTCAGCCTTACTTTGTTGTTTCTGTAAAAAAAGCTCGTCGAGGAAGACCTCTTGCTTGCGAATTAATATCCAAACAATGGGTGAAGTACTTTAGTATGCTACTAAATTTAACCTATGAAATTCCTACACTGGTCGAAGTATAACGTTTCTCGGAGGTTACACGAACAGTTATGCAATATCCGCTGTAGATATTATAGGCTTCTCTAGATTATCTATTCGTAACTATACGGAGTTAAAAAGGCGCTCTCATAACAGTAGACCGTTCACCTAAAGACTTTTATAAGCAGCCAGAAAGTACCTTGGATGAGGTAAGTAACATAAGCGTAGATCGTTCCAGCACATTCCTCGCGGCGGCGACCTGTGCTCTCCGCCGCTCGTCTCTCAGGTCCGCTCTCCGCTCCGCCGTCAGCCTGGCCAGCTCCACCATGCCGCCGCCGAACTCCGTGAAGGCCCGCACGAACTCTGCGAAGTTGGACACGGACTCCAGACGGTCGAGCGAGCGCGCCACCTGCCGGTATTGATGAAGGATCTTAGGCTACGGCATCTCAAATGCCTGCTGATGTTTATAACACCTTAGGATAAGTCTACTTAACTAAGTAGGTACTAAGTTAGCTAAAGGAACCCCATTATACCTAATCACATATCATGCAATGTAAGAACTATGTACACGTAGGCAAGTAAATTTAATAGCAAGAGTACGATAAGTAGGTAGTCAAAATACAATTTTGAAAGCGATAAAAAGTTAAAACTTATTAAGTAAATAAAAATAAAAATCAAATTAAGAATAGAAAATTAAATATTATAATGCTCACGGAAAAATGCTTAAGTTTATTTAAAAAAATGCGCTTCTGGCTACACACATCGGTTTATCACTTTGTTCTTGCCTAAGCCTAGCAGTCGTCGCACGAACATATGTCACGCGTGTGACCACCGTTAGCAGCGCCCGCGCCGCCGACACCATGCCCGTGCAATCATTGGCTATGTCAAGTAGTCATCTAGTCCTTTGCTAGCAGCAGCTGTCGATTGCCATGTCGGCTCGCAGCAACACGCGCGTGACCACCGCCAGCAGCGCGCGCACCGCCGACACCCATTGCCCGCGCCGTCCCTAGCTACATCGGGTAGTCACCTTGTCCTTGGCCAGCAACAGCTGCCGCACGACCACCATGTCGGCGAGCAGCAGCACGCGTGTGACCGCCGCTAGCAGCGTCCACGCCGCCGACACCATGCCCGCGCAATCCCTGGCTATGTCAAGTAGTCACCTTGTCCTTGGCCAGCAAGAGCTGCCGTACGACCACCATGTCGGCGAGCAGCAGCACGCGTGTGACCGCCGCTAGCAGCGTCCACGCCGCCGACACCATGCCCGCGCAATCCCTGGCTATGTCAAGTAGTCACCTTGTCCTTGGCCAGCAAGAGCTGCCGTACGACCACCATGTCGGCGAGCAGCAGCACGCGTGTGACCGCCGCTAGCAGCGTCCACGCCGCCGACACCATGCCCGCGCAATCCCTGGCTATGTCAAGTAGTCACCTTGTCCTTGGCCAGCAAGAGCTGCCGTACGACCACCATGTCGGCGAGCAGCAACACGCGTGTTACTGCCGCTAGCAGCGCGCGTGCCGCCGACACCATGCCCGCGCCGTCCGCGCCCGCGCACACCCGCTCGATCGCACGACCTGGGGGCAAAGGTACCTGTTATACCAAACAAAATAAAGATTATGTTTTTTGGGACCTCGTCCGCATGAAATTGAGTAATTACAATGTACAGACGTGAACATCACTCACAGCGTGACGTGTACCTACAGGCGTGAGCAGCAGTGGCAGGGCCGACCTGGCACAGAACCGCTGCATCAAGAACAACATGGAAATCTATGAAAAAATCATATGCCCAGCAGTGGACGCGAATATGCAGAGAGGTAGAAGTCAGATAGATGTGAACGATTTTCGCGGGTATTGTATGTCGATCGACTGTTCAAGGCCTGTCACATCTCCGCGGCGGAATCGACACGGCGCGAAACGTGCAGCGCGACACGTTTCGCCGTGAAACGTTACGGATCTAGAGCGAAAAAAAATTGAATCCAAGCGGCGCGGTTCCGCGGTGTCATTTCTGCGCTTGATTCGCTCTCGATCCGCTCAGGTTTCGCGGAAAAACGTAAAAGCGCGTAACAGCGGTGTCTATTTTGTCTTGAAGATGTGCAAAAGGCGAGACACAATATGTTTAACTTGATAAAAATTACGAAAAATCATTTACTCGTATTGTGTCATGCATCACCCCAAACAATTCAAAGTCGGAAAAAACGATTTGCAATGGTATCAATGTTCAACTTCAATTAGAGTAGGTAAGTAGGTAAATCGTTTTAAATTTTTATTTAAAACATAACTCCCTTTGCGAACATTTTAGCTGCTAGTAAAAATATTTTAATCAAATTACCAACGTAGTTAAAGCTAGAGTACTACGTAAGTACCTTTGGTGGGTACAAATTGAAACGTTACTTTTCGTCGGACCAGCCGAAATGGGCAAGTTAACGAGGTTTGCAAAATATTGATTAAGGGCTCTTTGAAAACATGAATTTAGAATTTATAAATTGCCCTAATTTGGATACGATGACCTGAATTTAATGGCTTAGCACTTTTACTCTTCGATCGATTTTATGATTTCGTATCTAATTCAGGCTGTGAATGTAATAAATCATGAGACAATATCTAATATTAAAAAATGTGGTCTACCACCCTACGGTTGAGTTTCGTTTGAACTTCATGAGACAATAAGGTTGTGCATGTTTTAAACTTTTGTCAAAACTGGTAGACCACTTTCTTGGTCGACTGTATCTACAGAAAAAAAGAAAAATTATACACTCAAATATTGTGTAACAAATAAAATAGGATTTAAAATTTGAACACTATTCAATAACACATAATGTTGGACACATAACACTAGGAGTTTAATTTGGTACTAATTCCAATTTTAACTTTATTTATAATTGCATATTATTTCTAATTTCATATAGGGCAGATGCCCCGGTTTTGGCCACTTTAAGGAGAGTTCGTGTATTCAGACGTCCGTAATTTTGTGTCTATAAGGAATTATGACATGCTTTATATACAGATTCGTTGAAAATATATTGCTATATTCATATGAATCTTCGCTGTTAAGAATCTGACATTAGATCTTATTTTTTTCTTTAATGAGATGTCAAAAAAGGTCCCAAGAGCCAGTTTTGGCCACTTTTTTCAATGGCTCCTGACAACTGAATAACAACTGATACTTGACAGATGACAGTGTCATCTGTACTGCCATAATTTACTCTTCTATGAACTATAAACTATAGACTTTTAAATTAGTCTATACCTGAATAAAGTTTAAAATGGCCAAAACCGGCACAGTGGCCACAACCGGGGCATCTGCCCTAATGCTAATAATACTAACATACGAGTAACATACTATTAGCAGTCGAGGCACGTTGAAATCAAGAAAAAGCTGCACTTAAAGGGTTATCAGGGGCAATCAGCCGTACGTGTGGGCCGTATCATAGCCGTGCCCCTGGGGCCCGGCCAGGTGGACGCTGCCTAGGGCTCGACGTCACTTATAATTTATCTACGTTACACATTTTATGACAAGTATGATAACTGATAAAGTGCAGATAAATTGAAACCAATGGAACTTTTAAATTAACGTTAGTAACATGAGTATAGTCTCAGATATGGTAACCTGAAATCTATTATCTGCCTGAAATTCACACTGTGGAGAGCCGTGTTGAAATAGGGTTCACCATGACTAATGTCTGGCTAATAGGAGTCATTGAAATAAGCACCTGAATAACCCCAAGCAAATACTATATGTACCATTTTTTAGGTCTTCTACTTCTGACATTCGGATTTTAAAAGGGGAAAATATTATTATACCAGTATATTTTATCTAATAAAGAGGCAGAACGATTCAGATCTTATTAATGCACCGAGAGACGCGTTTAAATATTAATAGAAAATTAATATTTGAGCAAGACTAAAAGACGGGACGTTGAACAGGGGTAAGAACACGGTTACATTCCAACGCCTTGCATAGTGCGAGTGAGGTTTACGCTCAGAAAAACCAGTGTAAGTAAGCTCTCAGATTCCGCATACAGCTTACGAATTTAGAGACCACTCTTCCATAGTTTGTAAATTCAATAGGTCTCGTGCAAGCAATATGAATACGCTGCCAGCCGCGCGGCTAAAGCCCAATTATGCTAAAATAGTTTACAGACGCTGAATCATTGCCCGCAGCGCCTCATATTTACTGATATTAATTGCTCAGGGCCCCTTAACGAGTCTGGGGAACAACGGACCTGACAACTACGTTAATATTTACTTTTATTAGATATAACATGGACAAGGAGAGTACCTAGTCGACGTCCAAGAAACTTAAATTGGTATTCGAAACGAAACTTCATCATCAGTTTTATTTTAGCTACTTAGATTATTTTCTTGCTAAAGAAAAATATTTTCTTCCCTTTTTTCTTAAAAAGCACGCAAATAAACATCAGTTCACTGTAAATTTTAAAACCTTCTTTAATGTTGTTTTTGCCTGTTTTGAACTGCTAACAACATAATATTATTGTGCTATGACATCTCCAAACACAGTGTCATCCAAGTTGGACAACATCTGCAGTTGACACAATAAGTACTTATCAAAATTAATGGCGAAGAAGGCTTTAGAGATGTCCTATAATCTAACTTCGAGAACAGTCAAACTTTAGGGTTAATGTGTATTAACTCAACCCGGACACGCTAAGAATGAGTTTCCCTAAATACTTCACTCCATCGTTTAATAGGTTTTAACTAAAGAGGTTTTCTAGCAGACGCGAAATTACGGTTAAATCCAAATTTAAGTTTACCTACTAACCGCTAGAAACGGATTTTTAAACAATTGAAACATTAGCAGCATAAGTTAGGTACATACGTGCTTACTCGTAATGCGTAAATCGGTGTTTTTTTATTACCTACGTTTTTCTACATATTTAATTTAAATTTGTTAAGTACTTGAATTTTACAATAGCTCAATAGCACATGATATTTAAGTAAGAGGAAGCCCGCCTAGATCGGGACGTTACGTTCTAGCATAAATCAACT
Source organism: Pammene fasciana (assembly GCA_911728535.1). Lineage (NCBI taxonomy): Eukaryota > Metazoa > Arthropoda > Insecta > Lepidoptera > Tortricidae > Pammene > Pammene fasciana. The sequence continues at coordinate 10,476,289 of OU452276.1, read as the reverse complement.
TCTAACAATGATTACCCCCGTCTTAATTGTAAGCTGTCTTTATGGCGAGTTTGGGTCCACACGAATTATCCCGGTTTTGTTCGTACGAATGGCAAAGTTTTTGAATTTATTAAAGGCTCATTTCCGAGATTCGCTCTTGGTACCCTCGAACCTATTAAAACTTCGACCTTTAATTTCTTCCTTTTGTGGGAAAGTACCGGTCACAACAACAATGATATTATTATGTTAACTAACGATATTTGGGCTAAATGTCGCGCTAACCTCGTTTGGTCAATGCCATGGAATTACCTTTAAATATCTCTTTTATGTTATGGTAAGGTTAAACTTAAGTAAATAATAGTATAAAAGTAAATGGTCAAACGTCAAAGTGGTATGTAATGTTCCTATCCTAATAGCCCTCCAAACGAAGGAAAACTTAGGGGAAATAATTCGTGTATAGCTGAATTTTGGTGAAGTTGTAGATAAAGGTGTCTTACACAACATACTAAAAGTACTCATGGATAGGGGTGCCGCTAACGGGGAGAGGGGGGTGTAAAGGTCCCCTTTTTTGGCTTTACGTAAATAACTCAGTAGCGGTGGCTCATATGACAAAATGTTCTTTTACTTAATTAATCCACAAATAATTTTCTACAAAAAAGGTTCTTTACACTTTTTTGCTGGGATCAATGTATAATGAGATTTCGAAGAAATACGATAATCACTTTCGGAGCTATTATTTACGAAACTATTAGTTTTGTCTAAAAATTGTTTTAGAAAACCCATATTTATATTAAAATACCTATCCAACGATACCCCACACATTAGGGGTGGATTAAAAACAGAATTTACCCCCCACTTCATGTGTTCGGGAGGTACCCTAAAAAATAATCTTTTTTCAGATTTTGTTTTAAAACTTTGTCTGCGTGTTCAAAACACATACTCATACGAAGTTTAACTATTCAAGTACTAACCATCTCTGAGCAGGTTGAAGAGGGTATTTTTTTACTTTTTATTTTTTATGCCACGACGGTGGCAAACAAGCATACGACCCGTCTGATGGTAAGCAGTTCCCATAGCCTATGGACGCCTGCAATCAATTTCCTAACCTTATAGTTTCGCTGTCCGTTTGTCCCAGTCTATCCGTTCACGGCTTTGCGCAGTGATGGTTAGTACTAGAATAGTTAAACTTCGTATGAGTATGTGTTTTGAACACGCAGACAAAGTTTTAAAACAAAATCTAAAAAAAAATATTTTTTTAGGGTAGCTCCCGAACACATGAAGTGGGGGGTAAATTATGTTTTTTAGATCCCCCCTTATGTGTGGGGTGTCGTTGGATAGGTCTTTTAATATAAATATGGGTTTTCTAAAACAATTTTTAGACAAAACTAATAGTTTCGTAAATAAAAGCTCCGAAAGTTTCTGAAAGTGATTATCGTATTTCTTCGAAATCTCATTATACATTGATCTCAGCAAAAAAGTGTAAAGAACCTTTTTTGTACAAAATCATTTGTGGATTAATTAAGTAGAAGAACATTTTTTCGTATGAGCCACCGCTACTGAGTTATTTACGAAAAGCCAAAAAAGGGGACCTTTACACCCCCCTCTCCCCGTTAGCGGCACCCCTATCCATGAGTACTTTTAGTATGTTGTGTAAGACACCTTTATCTACAACTTCACCAAAATTCAGCTATACACGAATTATTTCTCCTATCGAGCAGTTAGTGGGTTTCCTTCGGTGAGCTATAACTTCGAATTTCAAAAGAACGAAAACTAAATTAATATAAGGCGCTATCTTTAAGCACCCGTCTTCTACATGACTAAACCGGATATTAGGATAAAACTTTACTAACCCTGTCGTAGGTGGGTATGCAAAATAGCGAACCGACCCAAATGGAATCCGTGTGCGGCCGTTAGGCTAATGTTCCAATGGCCGTGTAGCCACGCGTATATTTCAGCGTATGTGACGTCACTAGCGGAATTTTGTTTCTGGTGTGTGTTAATTACTTGCCACGGTAGTGTGGAAATGGGCACTGTCAAGACAATTAATAGGGCAGTGTGTAAATAAGTTTATTTTGTGGCGATGGCACGCTTGCGCTCGTAGGGGTAGTTTGTATAGCGAAAACTGTTTATAGGTAAGCTAAGTAGGTATTGGCCTGTTGTTATGCATGAGCCACGTTTAAAACAAAAGATTTTTAGACCAAAATATTGCTAAATTAGGTGATCAAAGTTTAGTGTTTGCACTAGCACAACTTTTGTATTTTTGATAGGAATCAAAAATACAAAAGTTGTGCTAGTGCCCCTCTTTCCTTTCCTCCCGGTTCTAGAAAGTCTTTGGTCAGTCCTATAGAAAGAAGTCCACCTGATCTAACCATAGCAGTCCAGATCTGCAACGTAAAAATCATAAAAAGTGGGATACGTAGCTAATGTATTTTAATATAAGTAAAAAGTCTTTCTTTAGGTATAATATATATATATCTCTTTGCAGTCTTTGCCCTACATTATTCCAGCGTAAATAGGGCGACCATTTTGCAACTCAGCCGTAGTTATAGTTTACCGATATTGAAAAGTACTATTTATCTGGAAAGTAGCTCGACCGCAGGCGTCGGCAAGTCGTAAACCGAGAAAGCCAGTGGAACGAAAGTAGTGAAATTTTAATAGCTGGAAAGTGAATATTTCAATTCAAGAGGATTCACTCTGTAAGGAAACGACAGAACAACTTTCGTGTTAAAACTTTTTACTTATTTCTCAATTATTGGTCGTAGGGATAGTTTATTTATTTTCTGTAGTTTATTTTGAAGAGGGTTTTTTTTGTAATGACATACCTATGTTGTGGCAAAATTATTTTTTTATTTAATCAGTTAAAGTTTTTTCAAGTTTTTACCTAAGAGGATAGCAACAGCAAAATTCCATCCCAATCTTTTTCAGAGCGAGTGAATGAGAAACACTGTGTGACGATTAGTATGGGAGCTCATTGCAAATTTATGAAAAAAAAAACTACGCATTAATTGAGAAATATAAAATAATGAAGTTTTTAGTGTGAGTGTGGATTTTTTTCCTTAATTACAGACATACGAGTATAAGGGAAGAAAGTAAAGACCTACAACTGTCTAAAGCTAATTTTAAGATCTTACTTTGTTTTTTTTTTGTCGAGCTGATTTCGTTCAATCGTGTATCGCAATTAACTAAGTTCTTCCAAATATTAACATATATTTTTTTTACTTTCCCAAAACCAGTAGTTATAACTAAAAAAGTTAATTTGAAGGTCATAGGGTTTTGTTAGCCTCTTAATCGAACATCAGTAGATATACATAACTGGTAAGGAATTGATAGCAGTTTATTAAAAATAATATCCTGATTCCAATATTGTGCAAATACTTACTTAGATCTTAAAATACCACATAACTTAGTAGATACGGTTATCTCATAGTCATAAAATACACGACGGGAAAATGAAGGCAGTTAGACAAACGTGACTCTGAATACACCACTTTATGGACTAATATGATTAGCATAAAATGTAAATCTGCATCTTGCATATGTATCACGTTCGTCGATCAATATTAAGCGTACTTGTACGTACTCAGCGTCTCAACTCTGCTTAAAGCCGTTTTAAGTAAAATAAGAGACAAGTAAATATCAAAGGTTGTCAATCTCTGGTACATACAAATGGTCTTTTTTTGATTTTACGGATACGAATGCCTGACTGAAATTATTACCGTGGATAGATGTAGTGATAGCCCGTATTGTTCAAGATATTTTCTGCAGAGTAAGGTACTTACTATTAGTACGGGCGGAGACCGTAAGATCTGCTACGTTACGTGATACAAAGATAAGCCCCATGGCACATGTTCATAAAAGTGAATCTGAGTTCCGAAAAAATATTTATTTTCAATATAGTAATATTGTAAAATAAAATAATATTTTTAGAATGTTTCGTAAACATTTATACGGGCTTGTGTTAGGACTCAAGATTTTCAGCACAGTGTAAGGTCAGGTGGGGAGGAACACTTGGATAAGATAAACACTTGATCACTTGCATGTAAGCTATATAATACGGTTCCTCCTTCCCCATCTGACCTTTAATAAAAAAATAACAGTAGGTAGGTATGGATCTCTCATTGTCAGAGGGTCCCATACAATACAACAGACCGTTTTTTGCAGTTTTTATCCGTCTCGCACTTGGCCGGTTTTATTATGACATAGGATTGCCTCCTATGTCATAACAACAAGCTGAAAATCAGGTGAATTTTCAGCTTGTTGCACCATCAGGTGATGGTAAGCAATTTCCGCCGCTCACGGACGCCCGCATGTTTCCCTTGTCCCTACATAACGCATGATGACACTGGCACCTTCTTTTATTCACTTAAAAAACTATTACAACCAAGAGTTGTCGTCAACAGATTAAGTAACATACCACTGCCTACTTATAGTTTGAAAAACGCACGCCTTACTCATCTTCGGGTATCGAACTCCTTATTACTTACTTGTCTTTTACAAAACGTGGTAAGATTCCGGATTGGCAGCGCTCCGTCGATACGTGCGTCGCATATACACGCGGTGTTGAATTTCATCAAACCCGGGAGTTAATTGCGTGTCAACAAACCGCTTTTGTGTTAAATCGACCGCCTGCTAAGTGATAACTCGTTCGGAAATAATGGAAATGCTATGCAATAGCTACGGTTTACGTGTTGCCTTTGTTCCTTTATTTTATGGAGTGTAGCTACTATTAAACTTGCTGGTTGAATGCTGCATGAAATTTGGTACTACCTACACACCTATTACAGCACCTGCGGTTTTTAAAATGGTTAGGCAACTATTTCGATGACATAAAATTAATGTAAGAAACATTGGGGGCAAAAACTCATATCATAGCTATTTGGTTTTTACTTGTCTGCATCAAAGCCAAGATATAGAGAAATAAATGTATGGTAATGTATGGTAATGGGTGGTGTATGGAAAGTTCCGTCATTATTCAGGTTATATACTCGTATTTATAATAAGGTAGGAATTATGAACATTTAGATTTAATGCTGAAATAGAAGTCTCGTGGTTTATATGGCAACTCAAACATTATATGGAATTTATCTTTCCGCACAGATTCTACTTCAACATTCAAATATGAAACTTTTATTAAATTTAAACTTTTGTGAGACATATTAACATTATAAAATAACACGGTTACACTCACGGCACTTTAGTCACATCTTGCGACATGTTTCGGAGAGCCTAGGTCTCCGAAACATGTCGCAAGACGTGACTAAAGTGCCGTGAGTGTAACCGTGTTATTTTATAATGTTAATCGATCGTACCTATTCTAATTACAACATAACTCTCTCGTAACATTTTAAGATACCCTCATGAAGACCAAATGACCCCTCAAGTAACTTTTTGTGACAAATTGTTGTTTTTAAAGTTACTTACTAAACTTGGGTGGTTATGGTTAACGTATCCTAACTTTTATACTTTTGCTTTCCGTAAGCAACTCTCTCCGAGTTCTAATGTTACGTGCTAACCGTAATTTCCACTAAGTGTACATCTTAGAAGCTCCGAGCAACAATGTTGTTATCTCCTTCTCTAACTATTCTCGCTTAAACTGAAAACTTCGTCCATCGCCCAAGCAATTTAATAAAGCGGCCAAGTTATGTGACTTCGAGTTGCGAGTTACGACATTATAGTCATAAGATCAGGGGTGTCGTTACATATGCTTACGTAGGACCGATGAGTCAAACGCTAAAGTGGACCAGTTTAGTTGCGCCCTCTAAGTTATCACTGATCTCAAGTCTCAATACAATAGTTTGGCCGAAGAATCGACTCGTCTGTCGCTACACTAGCGATAGGAAAATATGGCCAGGTGTTAAGTCAAATGGCGTTGTTTCGTAACGGGGCTATTACTAGAATTAGTAGGCTTTCTCATTGATATGCACGGCCAGGGCGCATAGTTTAGCTTCGTGGCGGGAATTGGGATTTAGTGGATTACCTATTACTAAAATAATATAACTTTGAAATAGCCTATTTGTTCATAATATTTCACGTTTAGTGGTAGTTTAAAATTACTGCTCATCTATGGCACTACGCACCTGTGTAAGCAATTAATCGAAAGTGGGGATCTATGCGGGTGGTACATCACGCTAGCGATTTTCTGCATGCACGTATTAGCTCATCTTAATAGAATAGAAGTACAGAAAAAAATGCTAGTGTCGAAGGGGCACGTAAAATAACAGTTGAGTGTTGGCAAAGTGTTGTTCTAAATATATACCTAACCTACTGCATGTAAACTGTTATTTCCGCAGTTTATTTTTATGTTTCCTTCCAGTGGAGGGAATACTTGCTTATCGTCTGTCATCCGAATACGCGTTTTCAAATTCAATGATGTCTCTGGGGAATAGGTAGGTAAATCCGTAGCCGCTTGAGGCGGATTGTATAAGTATCATTGCTAAAAGGAACTGAATAAGAAAATGCTGAAAACAGTTCTTCGAAGCAATGCAAGAAAAAAAAATCTGTTTTAAAGACTGATACTTCTATGTTAAAAGGTCGTCATTTTAAAATTTATGACAACAGAGCGTAGTATTTAAGTGTTAATATCATAACGCGTCATATTAAAAAAATATTTCAAATGAAATATTCGTTAATTAAAACCACCAAAGACTAGGTAATTTATGGACCGCCGTTGCAGCGCAAATTATTTATCCATTCCACGGCAAAAGACATAAACATTAAACATGATTCGATCGTTAACTGTTAATCTCCGGAGAGGTGGTTAATAAAGTTTAAGTGAGTAGTGTAGCGAATGTGCTCGTACTAAACGGAAACTAATGAATTAACTTTATGAGTAGATATTTGGAAATATTCTTACGCAAACCTGTAATACCTATGAGAATTGGTCTATGTATTTACGAGCATACAGCATGTTTTTCTCCGTCTTGCTATATTACGGGCGTAAAATATGTTGAATAGATACCACATTAATTTTGTTTTGGGACCACGGACCAATTCCCGAATAGTACGAAAATGAAAATGCTATTAAATAAACAAATAATAATAATAAACACAATCTTATACAAACCGCGGCCTGGTCCCACAGCAAGTCCAAAAAGGCTTGTGTTGTGTAAAAAAAATGGATAATAATGGGGTGTGTACCGGTGCCGTATTCTAATTTTAAAATAAGTACTTAAACAATACATTAAAAACATAATGTATCTCAAACAGAACTCCAACACACAACAAATAATGAACCAATATTGTAGTTGTATTGGAGTTGCATTGGAATAATTTTCAAGCAAATTCTGATATTTCTGATTCAGACGTTTAGGCGCTAGCTCTGCTGTATAGTGTTGGTAATTGGAGTTGTATTGAAGTTGGATCGTTTCTAAACGTGTTTTAAAGTTAGAATACGGCCCATGGTCGGTTTAACAACGAATAAATACAATCAGAGCTTCCAATTTCGGATTTGTTACATGTAAATCCCGAGTTTGGATTTGGAAGCCCTAAAATAATCGACTCCTTACTAAACCCTATTCCACTCTGATGTCAATTAGAATGTAGCCATTCCAAAAGTTAGTAATCTTACTTCTAGGCTTCAAAGACTTCTCGTTGGAAAACTTCCTAATTGCAGTGCAGCGAGACGGAGCAGAGGTGAAGGCATTAAATATTCATTTAAGAGTCATTAGACCACGCCTTCTTGCATTATTTTCTAAAGAACCAAGACCTGGGGAAATGCTGTTGTAGCTGGCGCTTTGACGTCAGCAAATCTGTACTATAGAGGCAAAAAGACCCGGTACCCGTTAGATTTTCACGCGAATATGACGCTTATTGCCGTATGACGGTAACGTATGACCCAGATTATTGTAAACATGAGTGCTCTGACTACTGAGGTCGTTCCCTATATTAGGTGCTCTCTTCATATTAGACCTACAAACGTATGCTACGGGTCACTATGTTAACAATTGCAGGAACTACTGTGATTGTAAATTCAATTGACTATCGTGAACATGTTTTCACTATTTGTGATACCGACACTTATAAATCTGTTAGACAATTCTATCGATAAACAAATAAAGCAACACGTGTAACAATTTAGGCAGATAAAGACAAAAAACGATAAATGGTTCCATGACTCGATTAGAATAATATAATTTGATAAAATTTAAATAAGTTTCTTAATTTTGTGGCTGTTTGGTACATTACCGTAAGTTGACCCCATGGAAACTATTGATACCGCATACGATTTGAATCGACTGGCATAAAAAAATTGCATGTGAAAAATAAAAGTTTTCATTTTCATACAAAATGTATGGGAAAATGTTTGATCGATTTGTGGCTTTTCTAGCCGGAAATTTTTTTTTGGTCCCCATACAATTTTTTGATCCTGGATAGGAATGGGATCAAATGGCATCAAAAAAAAAGTTTAGCAAAAGTGACCCTTTTCTCGCACCCTGTATGTTTTTTCCAAAATCTGTAAATGCGATTCTTCATTAATTTGAAATCGAGGGAAGGTCTTCTAAGACCATTTTCACGTAGCAGCACGGGATCTGGTAGCTGCCCTCACTGACCCAAAAAGAAAATCCACCCTGTATATGCATAATATACAAACGGTATATCATAGCCGCATAAAGGAAATTGCACCGCAAATGTATCCCTATATTTAGGTAAGGTATTGTTTGACTGTGTCGCTACTGTCGCTGGATAGTTCACCACACCAAACTTACTTAAGGTAAACGTCATAGTACCCGGCATGCTAATGCCTGAAATTTGCCACTCTGCTGTCGTCTCTATTGCTAATGACTTAAGGTTAAAGATGACATCTAATGGGGCAGTGACTGGCACTTGGACATCTACGTTGTCTACCTTACCTATCAAACCACCGCGAACTTTTTTCCAAAATAAGTTGACCACAAAACCTATACCGAGATATGCGTAATCGTAGATCACATTTATTTTGTACTTTCTAATTTGATTTGAGAAAGAAGGGGAATAATGCTTATGCACATCGAACTCTACTATCTAGTAATATCGCCGTATCATAAATTATATGATACTCAAGTAATTTTGTCACCTTCTCGATTGAAACCGGGTCCTTATTCTGTATTACCCGCTTAGGCCGTGTCGTGAATAACGGCTGCGCTTATCCGCAGCGACCGCAGGTGCGGTGCGGCGCGCGGCCGCGTCGTGTACCGGTTTGCGAGATTTGCGTCCATTCATTTCAATGTACGAATTATTTACCCCAGGATAGAAGTTATTTTTCGAACGTAAATTAAATTCTGCTGCATTTCCATGATTTTTAACACTAAATTGTTCGGACAGCATGTATCGGCATTCGCATTTGAAGAGTGACTTCTGCAGTTGTGAAATAACTGGCAACTTTGCAATTGTATACTGGAGAGTACAACACTAACCTACAGGTAAGGTTCCAGGTGTACTGCAGCAAGCGTTCTTAGGCTATAGTGACCACTCACCATCAGAAAAGTTGTCGGTATGATTGTTTGCTACCGACGTGATATAAAAAACGTCGGACGAACATAAACTTTTAGGTACAACGTCTGAAAACATTTTGTTTTGGCTTGCTTATGTAAGCAGTAAACAAAGTTTCAAACTTGAATTAATATTTGGAAAAACGACCAAAATAAGCACTTATTTCTCTACATACCTACGATTATACGTCTACATATATCAAATCATAATTTTGAGAGCCTCTGCTAGATCAATAGAATTTCGCTCACGAAGTGATCGTAATTTCCCACAGCTCTCATGTATGAAAAATGTGGCAGTATTTCTAGCTTTTGCAAGCCATATTTTCTCTTACACCTGAGGTAGAAAGATATTAAAGGGTATACGGAGGTGAACGTATGTGGTAAAGTGTATTGACAGCCGCCAAATCATAAAATGTCAGCATTGGTAAGCCGGAGCTTAGGGGGTGTTAACAACACTAAAGCTGTAGATTGTATTCTGTACAATGTTGTTATACAGAAATTTGGGAGTGATTACGTGTGCATTATAAATTAATAAATAATACATTTTCGATTTGTTATGATTGTTATGAATTAATATATAGGTCACTGCCATGTTAACAAGTTTTATATTTATGTTTTAAGTATATTAGCAATATGAGACACCAAATTACAGAAATAAATATGTTAAGCTGAATATGTATTTTTTCATGGCTGATCTTAACACATTCACGGCCATGCTACACGCGTAGCGCTACGCCGTAGCCGATAACATGGGTTTCCTGCTATGTAGCGAAAATGATTTGTAGAGCCGTGACGACGACATGTCGTCATGGGCACTGAATGAGTTAAAAAGGAAAGGTAATAATTATGTATTCTTTTCCTCTTATGTTACTTATACGTACGTGGTTAAAGCACAAAAGTCCTACTTTTTATACACGTTTGTTTCAAAATAAGATTATCACCTCCCGTATCGCGAAGCGCACCAATCAACTCATCCGCCACGAAGATTTATTCTCAGTCACGACATGAATTTATCGTCCCTAACCGGCGCGTTTTTACGAGCCTCGGCGATAACACATCAATATCCTCAGCAAACAAGTTCCATTCTACGCCGCCGGTGACTACACTCGACGCGGTGGATACCCGGCAGCGTGAACGGGTCCGTCTCGAGAGCTTGAGATAATTTGCGATCATTGGTTATTTAAACCCACTCTGCGCTAATCACAATCGCAACACAATGTCAATGAATTTTGGATAGATACTGGGAAGACTTTGCTATACGTACCAGAGATGTAACATATGTGATTATATCGGAATCGAAAGTGTAAACAGATGTTTTAAATTTAGTTTATCGGAACCAGAAATGGAATCGAAACTGGTAATAGAAGCGGAACCAGAATCGAAACCCGAGTGACAGGTAGACGAGATGTTAACATAAAGCTCTATATAATGGAGTAAGCTTAGGTACATTTCCCCTCTGTCAACGTTATTAGCAGGAAAATCTAATAGGTTTATAAAAACTATTTCATAAATCGATTACACGCATTCAGTTCATCGTTTTCAGTGAGTAAAGAGCTCCGTGAAAATGCCTTTATGTATTGTTTTTAGGTGTAAAAAATGTTCTATTATGTCTAGTTTACAAAAATATGAAATATAATATCACATGTAATTATAGTTTTACTTTTTTTATCATTACTATTATGATTAAAAAATTAATCCATATCGAAAATCCAGCGTCGTTTACTGAATCGATTCAAAGATAATCGTTTATTTTCTGACGGGCAGTAACTATTTTGACGTTTGACACTTATGCATATTTAACGCCCCTAAGGATTAGTGCCTTCTATATTTTGTTTGAAAATACAAGCAAAAATGATCCTTGGCTTTTTTGTTTGACATTTGCAAGGACTGCATCCAATAATGAACCATATTTCAACATATGTAAAATCAACTATTTGTTGCTCCATTTCGTGTCGTGACTTACTGTCAAATATGCGTGATATTTTCAAGTGAAAGGTACATCATTGTCCGTTATCAATAAGGCGATGCTGCTATAAAAAATCATTTAGAAATAAACTTTATTAACAACCGACAATGATGTACCTTTAAATTGAAAACGCCATACGTATGCTACCTCGCCCCCCTCAGATTTTGGCAGACTTTTTTGTTTGGAAAGTTGAGGCGATGGCTCCTCCAGGAATAGAGCTTTATGGATGTTAAGGGTAGGTCTAGCTAAGTCTATGACATGAGCAATTGACAGGTGACAGGGAATGAAACCTGTTTGTTTTTGATGTACGCCGCTCTTTTCCCCCCGCTGTGTTGCTATGACATTCGATATAACTTCTGTTTTGAAAGTAGCAGAACCGGAACCGAAGCGGATGTTTAAAACCAATCGGAAGTTCCGACTTAACAGAACCGGAACCGGAGCTCTGTAACATCCCTGATACGTACGACCTACGACGTAACGTTAAGCAGCGACTGCAGCGAGTGAATGAAGACGCTTAGTTTTGTAGTTGAGTCGCTCAAATCTCATGTTTTACAGTTTGATTAGCTAGAAGTATAATCATTAGACTTAGTTAGTCATAGACAAGTAAATATATTTGTAACGTACCTACTAAATCGCAGGCTAATAAATCTTGTTTCTATATACTTTCTAAATTTGAGGTGAGCAGGCAGAAAAGCGGAAATGTAAATGACCGTAGTTAATAGAAAAATAAAGCAATGTCGAATCTGAAAAGCCCAGTCAGCCGTGCCTACTTCCTTCAATGTTTAATCTTTGTAAATGTAATGAAGGCAGGCCCCACTGGCCCAAGATCAATTTGTAAGCCCTTGGCCCGCCCTGCCGAAGGGTTGCGTTGCTTTTAACGAATTAAGAACAATCATTTTTCTTGTTATAAGTAGCCTAACTTTTTCGGTTCTTATGAATATTTATAAAGCAAAACCTTGAAGATTTTGATAATTTAAATATGTACTTTTAGTAAGTAAACGATTTAACTCAAGAACTTTAAATAATATGATGTAACGCCCGGTTCAAGTCATACGTGTAACTGTGAAACTTTTGAAATAAGTAGTACCTAATTCATTTCAGTACTTACATAATCATAGTAATATAAGAATTAGCAATTCCATTTTTATATTTATATGTCTTAAAAGGTGTAAAATCGCTTTTGAAGCATTTGGATTTACTTACGTAAGAAAATGGTGTTTTTGCTATTCAACGAACGTAAGAACGAACACTAAGAACTCGAGTGCTAGTGTACGTACGAATAACCGCTTGGTATGAATGGGGTCTAAAAGTGAATAGATTCGTTACGGCGGCGTCTCTGTCAATAAATCGAATATTTTAGTACGGTGGGTGTCTGCGAGCACAGTTAGGCTTAAATTTATGACGGTTTGGCGAGAAAGGAAAATTCCCACACAAAATTGTTTATGATGGCCGTAGAGTACTCAATTGAAAAGCTTAAAACAGAAGATGACGGCATAATGTTATGACTTTGAGTCAATATATTATCGGCCTTTAAAAAATCACTTTATTAAAATTATAAGTGTATAATTTAAAATCAGGGTAAATAGGAAAGTAAAACAACTTAAACAAACCCAAATTTACGATCATTACTTCGAAATCACGCAATTTTAAGAGTCCGGTAAACTTATTTTTAGATTTCGCTCAACTTTTTGATACTATTTTGCAGTAACTAACATAAGTCCCATTATTTTGTATATATGTTATGGACCAAGTGATAAATAGGTCATTATACATAATGCCCGGGCATTATGAATAATGCCCAATATGAGTAGGCAATTTAGTAATAACTATGAAAATAATTAAATTGCCCGGGCATTATACATAATGCCCATCACCTATTTGGCATAGTAATAAACCTTCGATAATAACTATTCAAACAATGAAATTGTCCGGGCTTTATACATAATGTCCATCAACTATGGGCAGAGTAATAAAGAACTTAAAAAAAATCACAAAATCAACTTACAAGGTCGTGTAAGTAGAGTAATTATTTTTATATTTCTTTATACCACGACGGTGTACGGCCCGCCTGGTGGTAAGCAGCTGCCGTAGCCTAGCTATGGACGCCAGTAACTGCAGAGGGTTCACATGCGCGTTACCTACCCTTTAAGAACCTATACACTCCTTTTTTGAAGAACCTCATACTTGTAGCCCTCTGGGAAAACCTCGGTAGAGAGTTCATCCCACAGCCGGAGCGTTCGCGGGAGGAAATTCCTCTTAAACCGTGCATTGTGCGACCCATAAGGCTCCAGGGTGTGAGGATGAACACCCTGCCGACGGCGAGCGTTGCGGTGATAAAGGCGGTCGTGGGCATCATGTCAAACAGCTCTTCAGAGCACAACCCATTGTACAAGCGATAGAACACACTTAAGGAGGCAAAGTCGCTCCTTCGACTTAGAGGTTCAATATTGCTCGTGAGTTTGGGCTCGTCTACGATTTGCACAGCGCGCCTTTGAACCGAGTCAAAGGGCCCAAGCTGGTTTATAGGTGCTCCCGTACAAAGGTGACAGCTGCTGTCACCTTTGGACTGAGCAGTAGTCCTTATGGAGTCTGACTTGCGACTTTTACAGAAGCAGTCTCTGCCCCGAAGTGAAGTATGTCTTCGCTTTATTGAGCACACCGAGCTTTTTGGGTGCCAGCGTGGCCTTCCCTTCAAGGCGACAACGGAATTGGGCGTCACTGGAAATGTCGACACCTAGGATTCCAATAATCCCTTACATCGTAAGAGTTGCGCCTTGGAACTCAAGGGCCACAGCAAATGAGGGTGTCTTAGCGGTAAACGCGCAAACTTGTCTCTTTATGGGGTTGAATCGGACCAAGTTGTCCTTACCCTACGCCGAGACACCAGAGAGAGTGTTCTCGATATCGGACAAAAGTTTTTCGTGACTCTCTACCACAACGGAACGAGGGATATTGACGCAGCCCGTGTAGCATAACAATGAATGTCGCCGATAGACAACATATCATTGATATACAGCAAAAATTGCGTGGGGTAGCACGCAGCCTTGCAGGACACCAGCGTTTATGTCCATGCTTTCAGAGCAACTTCCGTCGACTAATGTTCGTATGCTTCTGCCGGACAAAAAGCTGGCAACCCATCTGCACAATCTCTCTGGATGGCAGTCCGTAAGCCGGCAACTTCGACAGAAGACTCCGATGCCACACCCAATCGAAAGCCTTAGCCCTGACTCTCAATGCCTGAAGCCCAGCGGTTAGTGCTATATACTAGAAGATCACCAATCGAGCAACCGTGGCGAAAGCCATACTGGTGGTCACTGATCATGTCGTGCTCTTTTACATATCCCAGGAGCTTGGCATTGATTAATATGCGCTCCATAATCTTGGAGATAAGGGAGGTTATAGCGATAGGCCTGTAATTCGACGGATCTGAACTATCACCCTTTTTAGACATATGGTGCACAAGGGCAGTCTTCCATAAAGACGGTACTTGCCATTTGTGGTAAGATAGTGCGAAAAGGCGCGTTAGCACGAGACACAACTCAGGAGCACACCGTTTGAGCACAACTGCTGGTATGCCGTCTGGCCCACTCGACTTGTTACCCGACATTATTTTGTACTATGAAAGCAAAAATAAAAACACTTTTTATTATATTAGACTTATATTATCTTAGATTTATATAAGACTGCCATTTATTCCATATTTTGGTTAAAAAAATACCTTTCATCTCCGACCATGATTCCATTTGTATGGGAATCGCATTCACCGCGCGCTATAAATTATTATTTTTTCAAACAAAACGTACTTACGAGTATAAAGATGTATATTGAAGTGATACTAAACAGATTAAAAAAGAAATGGGCTAAATAGTTTTATTTTATTAAGTTACTAAATTACGATTCTCAAGGGCAAAATAGTGACAAAATTTTTCATGCATAAGCTATTTTTTTTTGGATGAAGGAGTAAAAAAATAATTTCAAACACATATTATACGAAAATGATATTAGACTTGACCTAGCAGCTAATGGTCGCCAGAAATATAGCACAACCTGGACCTCGCAAGCCGACCATTACCCATCTCTTTTTTGGGGGGTAGCCACCGCTCGATCTCAAGGCTAGGGGGCTTAATCAGCTTTATTTGACCTAACAAACAATCGTGCCCAGCGGTGTTGCCTGAGACAAAAGTGCTGACTCAAATGTCTAAACTTCCTCTGTATATTATCAAATTGCCCAATGGTCACGTAGCATTATTCATAATGACCAGACAATGTGATAAATAATGAAATTTAGATGATAATTAATCACTCGGCCTGATGCGACTGGGCATTATTCATAATGCCCGAGCATTATACATAATGCCCGCATTAATCACTTGGTCCATAACATATATATTACGAAAGATCGTTTCTTTTTCAACGGAATAAACACACACACAACGATTTTTAATTTTATGTTTCATTTATAAAGGTAGGTATTGTTTCACTTTTATATTTATCCCGAATATAGTTTTAACATCGCTGTCGCTTTAACAATACTTTGTTTATAGACCTTTTAAAAAATTACTAAAACCTGACCGTTATTAAACAGGTATCAAATAAAAGACACATACCCAGAAACATTAGCCCTGCGTTTTTCGTGATTCGGGTAGCAAGCTTTGACAAAGTAAAATTCAAAGGTAGCAAGCGCAATCCTTGTATAAAAAAATCCAGGCCCAGAAAACATTTTTAGGGTTCCGTAGCCAAAATGGCAAACACTGAATTCTTATACAAACACCACTAAGGAAGAGCTCCTTTAACACAGTTACTTCCATACTTAAAAAGGGGCACAGACCATATAGTTAAAAATTGCTTGTTACTGATTTTTTTAATGGTGTCGTCATCGCGTCTAAGAGGCGTGGACGGGGCAGGCCCAAACAGAAATGGCGGAACGATTTAGACGCATTGCTCAGCACCTGGCCGGAAAAAGTGCAGGACCGAGAGATGTGGAAATCAGTGGGAGAGGCCTTTGCCTAGCAGTGGGACACTATTTACTTATTAGGCCAAAAAAAGTTTGTCACAGCCATTGTACTCGGATAACACGTACGAGTATCTAAATAAAATTTACATTTAAGGTGTATTTTGTACACCGCTATTTGGTTATAGGGGCGTTACATAGAGGAAACTAAATGATAAAATAAAATTGTTTAACAACATTATTGCAAGTCAATCGATAGGTCTTAAAAAATAACATCGAGGATTCGTTCAACATTTTGTGATTAAGTGAATATTTTCAGAAATAACCGCTTCTAAAGGCAGAAAATATGTGTGTTGTTTTGAGCCATAAGTCCAAAAAAAATTAAAAGATGCGCCTTATCAGTATCATTATCGGTTCAGCCATTTTTGAGTTATCTCAACTTCTTCCATAGGCACCAGATACGAACTTTTGGTATTAGTTTGGTTCTTATTCCATTGAAGGTACGGAACCCTCCATTATGCGTGATCCGTCACGCACATGGCCGGTTTTTTGTGACAAAACCATTCAACTGAATGAATATCCAGCAGAGTAAAAAGATCAGCCAGCTATCGTTTCAACTTCCAATCTCTTTGTGACTTGCAATACATACAAAGCGCGCACGCAATGACCGCGGCAAATAAGGTCCAAGGACCTTTAATGGCTCCTCTAGAAGTACATGATGGGCCATCATAGGGACGAGGACGTACGTATACGACGGAACGAGATCACAATATCGTTAGCTCATTCTAACACATAGCTGCGTCCCTATGATGGCCCATCATGTAGAGGAGCCGTAAGAAGGTTAGTTTTGATTGCTTGAATCAAATGATGGAAGAAAACCTGAAGAACTGCACTTTATGATCAAATAACTGTAGCCTAATCGTGTGTGTACAGGACTATACGCCTATTTTTGTCCCATAGTTGCATTTCCATCTACCTATAAAATTCTATGTTTTTAATAAAGTTTAGATCCCTACATTCTTTTGTTTCATATTTATAAGATTCGATTCATGGCTACCCCAATTTATGGCGCGTTGAAGTAATTAATCATTGTCTGTCAGTAAACGTTTCTTATTTAGTACGAAAGCTTTTTCGTTTATGATGTACAACGCGTTCCCTTCGTGGGAGGAAGAGACCGCAGAACGCCATTTGTAACTGTCCGGGCATTTCCTCACTTGTACAGTGTACACCCACTCGTGCCTCTTTTCATGCATGCCTGATGATTACCGGATTTTGTTGTTTGCTTTCAGTAATACTTCGAAAACGTTAGACGCAAACAGATTTTAAAGACCGCTTCGGAAATAAAACTGTTTTGCGACTTCGTATTACTTATTTAGATACGAGGTACCATTGGGTTCATAATTGCATACCCGATTTATGAATGAATTCATTGATGATACAAGTAACAAAAATATCTGTTTGCAATTACGTTTTCGAAAATGGCTTCCATGAATTTGATTTTGTAACACTAAAATATTCCGTGAGTATTTGGATCTGATGTCAGTGTCACACATAATGTGAATAATTACTATGTATTATGTAAAACTACACTTAAGAGGCCTTAGTCCCGTGAACGTTCCTAAATTTCACGATTTCTTACTCGATAGATGGCGTTAGCGCTCAATACACGGCCGCCGGCAATAACAACGACGATACGCACGCTTCAATAGTCTTGATAGTTTTCAACTTCAATTACAAGCAAAATTATTTTTACGCATAAGTTGTACAGACTTTTTATTTTCTTTTACATGGAAGAGAGAATTAAATACGCAACTAAAATCAATAGGCCTGTTGGAGGTACAGTCGCCATCAGATAGATCGGAACGGTGAAGGTGGTTATAAATATCTGAACAACGCCTCTATTGTCAAGGCGATAAAGTGCACGTTCAGATATTTTTGAGTACCTTGGCTGCTCCGATATATTTGATGGCAACTGTACCTTACAGAGTGCATGTACAGTAGCCATCAAATATATCGGAGCGGCCACGGTACTCAAAAATATCTGAACATGCACTTTATTGCCTTGACAATAGAGGCGTTGTTCAGATATTTGTGACCACCTTGGCCGCTCCGATATATCTGATGGCGACTGTACTGTCACCATCAGATATTTTGAAGCGGCCCGACCGGTCATTTGCATTTTACCTAAGTTCGCCATTATATCTGGAGTAGATTTTTTTTATATATGGTGGCAAACTAGCGCACGGCCTGCCTTATGGTAAGAGATGAGGGTAGAGGGTAAGGTCTGGTAGTTGTTTTAGGCTAAGGTGAAGGGTGAGGGTGTGAATTTTAAAAATTATATCTGTTTTAAAATCCAAGATGGCGGCCATATACTTTTTTTGTAAAAATCGTCATGGTAGTCGTTTTCGACTGATTCGGGTGTGCAGATTACGAAAATAATGTCTGTTTTAAAATCCAAGATGGCGGCCATATACTTTTTTCGTAAAAATCGTCATGGTAGTCGTTTTCGACTAATTCGGGTGCGCAGATTACGAAAATAATGTCTGTTTTAAAATCAAAGATGGCGGTCATATACTTTTTTCGTAAAAATCGTCATGGTAGTCGTTTTCGACTAATTCGGGTGTGCAGATTACGAAAATAATGTCTGTTTTAAAATCCAAGATGGCGGCCATATACTTTTTTCGTAAAATCGTCATGGTAGTCGTTTTCGACTAATTCAGGTGTGCAGATTACGAAAATAATGTCTGTTTTAAAATCCAAGATGGCGGCCATATACTTTTTTCGTAAAAATCGTCATGGTAGTCGTTTTCGACTAATTCGGGTGTGCAGATTACGAAAATAATGTCTGTTTTAAAATCCAAGATGGCGGCCGTATACTTTTTTCGTAAAAATCGTCATGGTAGTCGTTTTCGACTAATTTGGGTGTGCAGATTTCGAAAATAATGTCTGTTTTAAAATCCAAGATGGCGGCCGTATGATTTTTTTGGTAAAAATCGTCATGGTAGTCGTTTTCGACTAATTGATGCGTGCAGATTTCAAAAATAATGTCTGTTTTCAAATCCAAGATGGCGGTCATACATTTTTTGTGAAAAATCGTCATGGTAGTAATTTTCTGATAATTGATGGGTGCAGATTTCGAAAATAATGTCTGTTTTCAAATCCAAGATGGCGGTCATACATTTTTTGTGATAAATCGTCATGGTAGTAATTTTCTGATAATTGATGGGTGCAGATTTCGAAAATAATGTCTGTTTTCAAATCCAAGATGGCGGTCATACACTTTTTGTGAAAAAATCGTCATGGTAGTCATTTTCTGCTAATTGATGGGTGAAGATTTCAAATATAATGTCCGTTTTCAATTCCAAGATGGCGGTTATAGACTTTTTGTGAAAAATCGTCATGGTAGTCGTTTTCGGCTAATTAGGGGCTATAGATTTCAAAAATCATGTCCGTTTCAAAATCGAAGATGGCGGTCATACACTTTTTGTGAAAAATCGTCATGGTAGTCATTTTCTGCTAATTGATGGGTGCAGATTTCGAAAATAATGTCTGTTTTCAAATCAAAGATGGCGGTCATACACTTTTTGTGAAAAAATCGTAATGGTAGTCATTTTCTGCTAATTGATGGGTGCAGATTTCGAAAATAATGTCTGTTTTCAAATCCAAGATGACGGTCATACACTTTTTGTGAAAAATCGTCACGGTAGTCGTTTTTGGCTAATTAGGGGCTCTAGATTTCAAAAATCATGTCCGTTTCAAAATCGAAGATGGCGGTCATACACTTTTTGTGAAAAATCGTCATGGTAGTCATTTTCTGCTAATTGATGGGTGCAGATTTCGAAAATAATATCTGTTTTCAAATCAAAGATGGCGGTCATACACTTTTTGTGAAAAAATCGTCATGGTAGTCATTTTCTGCTAATTGATGGGTGCAGATTTCGAAAATAATGTCTGTTTTCAAATCCAAGATGACGGTCATACACTTTTTGTGAAAAAATCGTCATGGTAGTCATTTTCTGCTAATTGATGGGTGCAGATTTCAAATATAATGTCCGTTTTCAATTCCAAGATGGCGGTTATACACTTTTTGTGAAAAATCGTCATGGTAGTCGTTTTCGGCTAATTAGGGGCTCTAGATTAAAAAAAATCCGTCCCCGCAAGGGGAACGCACAGGTAGATTTCGCATCTTGTCCTTGTGGATGAATGCAAGGTGCATGGTACCGCATGGGATACCAGTTCAAAGTTTTTTTTACAATTTTTTTTTGTACGACCTATGTAATATTTAACATGAATTTAACAGTAAAAGTCGGGCACAAGAATTTTGACCTGCTAAACAAGGCCAAAATCCGCACTTTCAGATTTTTTTTTTTCGAAAACTTCATTTTTCCGACAGACATAGTTTTTGAATATTTTAGAAAAAAAAATGACCTTTCGATAAAAAATATTGCTGACATAAAATTATTCACGGTTTAGGAGTTAAGAATTTTCTCCAGAAAAAATTAGGTTTTTTTTAAATTTCGACCAAAATTAACGATATTTTCTTAAAGATATGATTAAAAGAGTTATAGATATTCAGATGCCACGCCATATAAAAGAAAAACGGACGGTATATTTTCCATAGGAAAAAAGTTATTTCCGAAAAACTGATTTCATAAAAAGTGAGGCCTCTCCCGTCCCTTTGGCCCTATTCCGCCCATTCACGAACTTGTCCTAGGTATCAACCAGGGCGATTTTTGTACCAAGTTTCAAAAGCAATCGGAGCAAAGATGCGACCGCTATCGTGATGACAGAATCGGGCTGCGGATATATACATCCATACATACATAATTTATATATATATATATATATATATAAACTTTTGAACCAGTGGTCATTTTGGAATCTGGGGGTCATAACTAGACCTTCTGTAAAGAATTTTTTTCAAAATTAGATTGTGTCGAAGAAATGAATAGGTAGACTCGATTTTCGAAATATACCTAAAATTATGTCCGTTTCAAAATCCAAGATGGCGGGCATACACTTTTGTGAAAAATCGTCATGGTAGTCGTTTTCGGATAATTAGGGGCTCTAGATTTCAAAAATTATGTCTGTTTCAAAATGACTGACTCCATTATAAGACCTTGGACTTCATCTCAAGCGGAAGTGCTCGTCAAGCTTAATCTAATGAGCCCAAACACGATGGAGTTGTGATGAGTAGATAGGCAGTTCTAGTGACCAACTCCTGACTCCATCATGAGACCCTGGACCTCATCTCAAGCGGAAGTGCTCGTCAAGCTAAGTCTAATGAGCCCAAACACGATGGAGTTGTGATGAGTATATAGGCAGTTCTAGTGACCAAGCCCTGACTCCATCATGAGACCTTGGACCCGATCTCAAGTTAAAGTGCTCGTCAAGCTAAGGCTAATGAGCCCAAACACGATGGAGTTGTGATGGGTATATAGCCAGTTCTGGTGACCAACTCCTGACCTGACTCCATCATGAGACCCTGGACCTCATCTAAAGCGGGAGTGCTCGTCAAGCTAAGTGTAACGAGCCCAAACACGATGGAGTTGTGATGAGTATATAGGCAGTTCCGGTGACCAACTCCTGGCTCCATCATGAGACCCTGGACCTCATGTAAAGTGGGAGTGCTCGTCAAGCTAAGTATTAGGAGCCCAAACACAATGGAGTTGTGATGAGTAGATAGGCAGTTCCGCTGACCAACTCCTGGCTCCATCATGAGACCCTGGACCTCATGTAAAGCGGAAGTGCTCGTCAAGCTAAGTGTAACGAGCCCAAACACTATGGAGTTGTGATGAGTAGATAGGCAGTTCCGGTGACCAACTCCTGACTCCATCATGAGACCCTGGACCCGATCTCAAGTGAAAGTGCTCGTCAAGCTAAGGCTAATGAGCCCAAACACGATGGAGTTGTGATGAGTAGATAGGCAGTTCTAGTGACCAACTCCTGACTCCATCATGAGACCCTGGACCTCATCTCAAGCGGAAGTGCTCGTCAAGCTAAGGCTAATGAGCCCAAACACGATGGAGTTGTGATGAGTATATAGGCAGTTCTGGTGACCAACTCCTGACTCCATCATGAGACCCTGGACCTCATGTAAAGTGGGAGTGCTCGTCAAGCTAAGTATTAGGAGCCCAAACACAATGGAGTTGTGATGAGTAGATAGGCAGTTCCGCTGACCAACTCCTGGCTCCATCATGAGACCCTGGACCTCATGTAAAGCGGAGGTGCTCGTCAAGCTAAGTGTAACGAGCCCAAACACTATGGAGTTGTGATGAGTAGATAGGCAGTTCCGGTGACCAACTCCTGACTCCATCATGAGACCCTGGACCCGATCTCAAGTGAAAGTGCTCGTCAAGCTAAGGCTAATGAGCCCAAACACGATGGAGTTGTGATGAGTAGATAGGCAGTTCTAGTGACCAACTCCTGACTCCATCATGAGACCCTGGACCTCATCTCAAGCGGAAGTGCTCGTCAAGCTAAGGCTAATGAGCCCAAACACGATGGAGTTGTGATGGGTATATAGCCAGTTCTGGTGACCAACTCCTGACTCCATCATGAGACCCTGGACCTCATCTAAAGCGGGAGTGCTCG
Organism: Pammene fasciana; assembly: GCA_911728535.1. NCBI lineage: Eukaryota > Metazoa > Arthropoda > Insecta > Lepidoptera > Tortricidae > Pammene > Pammene fasciana. Next base: position 10,453,332 of record OU452276.1, on the reverse strand, counting down.
TCAAGCTAAGTGTAACGAGCCCAAACACGATGGAGTTGTGATGATTATATAGGCAGTTCCGGTGACCAACTCCTGGCTCCATCATGAGACCCTGGACCTCATGTAAAGTGGGAGTGCTCGTCAAGCTAAGTATTAGGAGCCCAAACACAATGGAGTTGTGATGAGTAGATAGGCAGTTCCGCTGACCAACTCCTGGCTCCATCATGAGACCCTGGACCTCATGTAAAGCGGAAGTGCTCGTCAAGCTAAGTGTAACGAGCCCAAACACTATGGAGTTGTGATGAGTATATAGGCAGTTCTAGTGACCAAGCCCTGACTCCATCATGAGACCCTGGACCCGATCTCAAGTGAAAGTGCTCGTCAAGCTAAGGCTAATGAGCCCAAACACGATGGAGTTGTGATGGGTATATAGGCAGTTCTGGTGACCAACTCCTGGCTCCATCATGAGACCCTGGACCCGATCTCAAGTGAAAGTGCTCGTCAAGCTAAGGCTAATGAGCCCAAACACGATGGAGTTGTGATGGGTATATAGGCAGTTCTGGTCACCAACTCCTGGCTCCATCATGAGACCCTGGACCTCATCTAAAGCGGGAGTGCTCGTCAAGCTAAGTGTAACGAGCCCAAACACGATGGAGTTGTGATGATTATATAGGCAGTTCCGGTGACCAACTCCTGGCTCCATCATGAGACCCTGGACCTCATGTAAAGTGGGAGTGCTCGTCAAGCTAAGTATTAGGAGCCCAAACACAATGGAGTTGTGATGAGTAGATAGGCAGTTCCGCTGACCAACTCCTGGCTCCATCATGAGACCCTGGACCTCATGTAAAGCGGAAGTGCTCGTCAAGCTAAGTGTAACGAGCCCAAACACTATGGAGTTGTGATGAGTAGATAGGCAGTTCCGGTGACCAACTCCTGACTCCATCATGAGACCCTGGACCCGATCTCAAGTGAAAGTGCTCGTCAAGCTAAGGCTAATGAGCCCAAACACGATGGAGTTGTGATGAGTAGATAGGCAGTTCTAGTGACCAACTCCTGACTCCATCATGAGACCCTGGACCTCATCTCAAGCGGAAGTGCTCGTCAATCTAAGTCTAATGAGCCCAAACACGATGGAGTTGTGATGAGTATATAGGCAGTTCTAGTGACCAAGCCCTGACTCCATCATGAGACCCTGGACCCGATCTCAAGTGAAAGTGCTCGTCAAGCTAAGGCTAATGAGCCCAAACACGATGGAGTTGTGATGGGTATATAGGCAGTTCTGGTGACCAACTCCTGGCTCCATCATGAGACCCTGGACCTCATGTAAAGTGGGAGTGCTCGTCAAGCTAAGTATTACGAGCCCAAACACAATGGATTTGTGATGAGTATAAAGGCAGTTCCGGTGACCAACTCCTGGCTCCATCATGAGACCCTGGACCTCATGTAAAGCGGGAGTGCTCGTCAAGCTAAGTGTAACGAGCCCAAACACTATGGAGTTGTGATGAGTAGATAGGCAGTTCCGGTGACCAACTCCAGACTCCATCATGAGACCCTGGACCTCATCTCAAGTGGGAGTGCTCGTCAAGCTAAGTGTAACGAGCCCAAACACGATGGAGTTGTGATGAGTAGATAGGCAGTTCCGGTGACCAACTCCTGACTCCATCATGAGACCCTGTGCCTCATCTCAAGTGGGAGTGCTCGTCAAGCTAAGTCTAACGAACCCAAACACGATGGAGTTGTGATGAGTAGATAGGCAGTTCCGGTGACCAACACCTGACTTCATCATGAGACCCTGGACCTCATCTTACGTGATGCTGCTTCTCAAGCTAAGTCTAAGAACCTCAAACACGGTTGAGTTATGCCTAGTAGATAAGGAGTTCCGGTAACCAACTTCTTTCATCAGACCCTGGACTACATCAGGGCTCAAAGTAATAATAAAAAAGTAAACTAAACATAATCAGTGATCAACTAAACCTCAATAAATAAAGTAATAATAAAATAAAGAAAGTAAGGATCTTGGTAATTCATTCGCAGTGCTGCATACTTCTCACAACTATAGGGCAATGGAAGCAGGTCACTACGTGTTGCCAATACCATAGAAGATTACCCGATTTAGGTGACCTCTGAGTGTAGCTATGTGGCAAACTTACGTAATGCGCGCGGGACGATTTAACACAGGTCCGTCGTCTACGAGCTCTCGTTCCATACTGAGCCAGAGACGGCGGCGCGGTGTGTTTTGTCAAGTTTTGAGGGGATTTAGAGTCATCTTTAAAAAATTCTACCATAAGTAAATTTAGGGTTACAGTAATGATTTTTTTTTTCATGGTAGATGCATAGTTGAACTTTGCTATGTTTATATTTTTAAGGCAGAATAATAATAGGACTTCCGTGAAAAAAATTTAATGTAACCCTGTTTTAATCAAAAAATTACAAGTATTCAGAAAGTATTTTCTCTATTATCCAAGATGAAATTTTAAATTTTTTTGCGGTGGCCGTCTTAAAAAATTTGTGCTGAATGAAATTGTATTCAAATTTTATAAGAAATGTTCTCTATGTTTAAGTTATCCTAAAACAAAACGACATGTTATCTGCAAATTCCGGAAAGGCCTTCCAAGAGAAGCCATGTTTTTCCTAATTTTTGTTCAAAAATGGTATTTTTTTTCCGGTGGCCGTCTAGATAAAGGTACGGACTATCATATACATAAAAATTTAAGTTAAAAGCACTAAGTATTTTTGCCATATCCTCAAAAGAAAATTAAGGTTTTCGCAAAATATGCGCGTATAGGGAATAAGGCCTCTGCTATCTTGTGTGTTTATCGAATTTAGTGATATTTATTAACCTAAAATAAATAGGAAATTAATATTCTATAGATATTCTTTTTAAACTATATTGAAATAAAAATTACTGAAAGGTTAATGCTCGTATTATCTTGTATAAAACTGCAGGCATGTACAGTCAGCATCAAAAATATGTTAACATTTCGGCACTTATGTCTGTGGGATAAGACTCAACTTCGTATACATATTATTGATGCTGACTGTACCTACGGACAAAAAAATAGCTGAAGTTTAAAATGGTTTCGGTATTAAACTTTAAAATACGTCTCATGGGAGTCAACAGCACTTCGTGATTACAATTTGCCTGAAAGGCTTCTTTGATGGTAATAAACCTAAATTATTATTTCATCATTAATGTGTCCATATGGGGCGGTTCAGTTATAGCCTTCAATTTCCTCCGTACGTGGCAAAGCTGCTGCTATCGTGGAAATAGAACGGGCACTATAAATCATGCGTGGGTTGCAACAACTGTCAGTACGTACGGGTATTTTGCGTTGTGCAATAAGCTTATCGTTCGTATAATCTTCTCGCCGCGAACGGGGCTTTAGACGGTTCTAACGGAATAATTAACAATGCAGTAATAGCTATTTATATGGACATAACTACTGTTCTTCACTAACTTTACTGTCTTGTGTACTTACCTAGGTGTAGACGTGAATAAGGCTTTTAGATTATAATATTATGTGCGTCACTGAACATTTAATAAAATAACTGGCGAAGAACTCAAAAACTCTTCAAGACTTCACCCATTTACTTACTGGTTAAGAAATTAAGTACTACACCTAAACAGTGCTAATTGCATTACCTGTAACAAAAAGTATTATTATATTATAAGTCAAAAAGTTCGCATTTGAAAATGGTATCCATTCTAAACAAGAAATGTGGAACTGTGTATCGTAGGAATTGAATATTATTGTATGCGTAAGACGCAGATGTTATGCAAATATCTGAATTCGGAACAGCCAAGTTGAGCATCTGCACAGCAAAGAGGGATTCATATTACCAAGAAAGTTCAACCGGGTTTCGGTACGTCTCGTAAATTACGCTTACGTTGCATGTCTGTCGCATAAATTCTTAGTAATATCCAGGCGACTCTCAGTTATTTCATTAAGGGATACCGGAGTTTTAAAGCTATGGCACAAAGTATTACCCCAGGGAAATTTGCCTTTGTAGTTGTAATGTACCTGTAAAACTTTGTATTATCTAAGTATTAAAACTTTTATTCATTAAAGTTGCAGATAAAAATGAAGTGAAATGACTTCTTCGAGGGACTTTGGAGACGTTTTAAACAAAGAAAATGTAGTCACATGAACCAACAATCTGAAGTTAGTTTTATCAAGTTGAAAATAGAACAAAGGCTTAATTTAATTTAGAACCGGTGCTCAGGGAAGACGCTCCTCATTGTGAAAGGTAAATTGTATCCCTGACAATTTATAATGGCCCGCGACTAAGCTTTAATGCCAATTTCTTAAAAGCGCAGTATTTGAAATACAAATTCTTTCAAATGTCGTGACCCTTATTTCTGCAAACACAATTTTTTGAAGACATTTTTTTACTACTACACGTACATTTATTTCGCTACTCGGGGAATCACAACTCTTAAGTCTTAACTTATGATCAAAAGATATAGTAACAATAAGACGTAAGTCTATTCTGGTCCGGTCGGCACCAAATTGGTAGGGCGAGGGAACAAGAGCCCGGCCAGCCGAATAGAGAATTAATTACCAATTTATTTTGTTCCTTGTTCGGACCACTGGCTTTGTGCCCTTATAACACAATCCCCAATCGATAGCCAACTATGATTGCTATTACTTAGTTTCGAATTGATATTAGACAAAAAGTTAGTTGAATGTTTTTGGTTTTGCTCATAATGGTGGTGATTCTTTACGGTTAGGTATGGGTTGAATTCAGGCGCGGATCTTTCATCACTTTCCTTCACAAAAAATCTTGCGGTCCGCACCCTATGGCTCCCAACAAATATACAGTATACAATACTTGCGTGCCAGGGAGGGGGCAATTGCTCCTGATTCTCCATCCTGCAAATTTTCTTATTATAAGAAGGTAGACAGTGTACATTAATTACCTGTTTCAAAAAGTATCAAGTCTTTATTGACTTAATATTATCATTTGAAATGCCTGTTACTTCTAAATTATAATTAAGTACCTAATAAGAGTAATAAGGCATAATAACTACGATTTGTATCCTCTTTAATTCATGGATATTTTTAATTAGGTGTTTTAAATAGTTCACTCGTGTCTATGTACCCTTAAAGCCCACCTAAGCACTAACCTAACTACCTTCGTATTATACTAAAATTACTGTATCACTAAAAGCATCCATCTAAAACTTGCAAAGCGGCCACCAGCAACTTTTACCAGAGAGTGTTAGTACTCGTAACTAAGTTCCAACTAGGACTACCTACTCCTATTCGGCCATCAGGGCACCTCTGACAGATCTGCGACGTAAACCACTCGCCGAACTTACTAAACGTATTTCAAAGTGTCAAAGTAAAATCAATTCCAAACTGAACATAAGCCACGTAGTAGTTAGTATGCAATTAGGTTAAATTGCGTGCAGACAAAGTGTTAACTTAGATTTGAGCGGATACAGCAGTCGCGGCTAGCGGAACTATCGTGCAATTTAGCGAGTCCGTGAATTTAGGCTATTAGGGCTGCAATTGCACTGAGAATTAATCCGTGCATCGTTGATTATGATTAAGCGAATCAAACGCAGATTGAGGTCCTAATTTTGTCTTATCTGTAAGTGCCCAACCAAAAGGAGAAAATTAATTTATGTCCACCCTTTGCAAAACTAGATACGTTGAGAACGTCGGCGATATCAGCCACAACTAAAAATTTGTCTATTTAACAGTGGCGGCGGGTCAAAACTTTTCTTAGGCAAGCCGGAGCTGAATTTAGCTTAAAAACCATGAGCTTTAGGAAAATTACTCAGGTGCCTGAAAATAAGCAAACCGACGGGAATCGCGTTCTATGGACCCGCTGCCATTGCTATTTAATCTTCCTTGACTTCCAGGAACAAAAATACATTTTTTTACCCTTTAGGTATCTATCTACTAGGTACCTTTTAACCGGTTCCTATCTAATTCCAAAATGTGTTATGTTTATCAATAATTTATCGTAATATTTAGTTCTAATAAATTATAACTGGTGTAGGTATGTCAATATAAGTATCCATATTCTTCACATGCACGCAAGTAATTACTTACTGTGAATTCCGGAGAATAGTACATATATAATTACTCCGAGTAATTTTACCTAACACCAACCATAGCGGACTCATGATGGGCGGCTCCTTTGAACCGGTATTACCAGGGTTCATTTCGTACGACCTTCGTGTTTGGCTTTCCGGAATTTGCCGTAATTCCACGGTCAAACTCGTATCGACAATAGAAATTCAAAAATCCGAAAGAGCCTTTCGAATTTTCATTGTAAAGTGATTCCAATGCATGTGACGATTTACTGAAATAATATTGCGCGGTGCGATATTTTAACAGACGTAAGCAGAATATGTCAGAATATTTTTATAATCGTATTTCGCAAGCAATTTGAGCTCAAAGTCTTGTGGCTTCTAGTTATGCGATTTGTTTTTATGTATATTTGGATTAGCTACTAGAAACCGAGACATAAGTCAGATGGAGTTCCTAGAACGAAATATCTAGACTCGTATCGATGGACATTAATAAGAGCGCAACACGATAAGCTCAGATAGTTTCCTGGAGTAGAGCACTTGCTGTAAATAGCATCCATTGACGGGCGGCGCGGCGCGGGGGCAGGACGGGCTAAAAATAGACGACCGCCAGTAGGACAAGGCCGCTCCCGGCTGCCTTCACCCGGTTGTACCTGCTCGGCTTAGGCACATCCTTGTGATTAATCTCAACGTATTTACGACCCGGCCGAGTGCCGGCTTAGGCGCACTTAGCGTAAATCTGAGTGGGTCTTGACGGTTCACGCTTGGGAATGCTCAAATAGCAAAGCAAATAGATAATGGCCCACCTACGATGTCTGAGGGTTGGATTCATATTTCATGTGATTTCATGAGGAACATTATTCTTGGTACCGACCGACTATATTGGGTCGGTAATGTTATTAGAGGAAAGGCAGATAATTTTCTCATGCCTGAACTGTTATAAAATTTGTCCCGTGACAAGGTTGAAAAACGTTATAAAATGGTATTTCAGGTTATCATTTTACAATATCAGTATTGTTAAGTATTATAACGTTGAAACAAAGCTCCGGTCAGCGTGATAAATATCGCGACGCCGCGTGGTTTTAATTATACCCCCGCCAATAATACATTGCGTGTTGGTACGTAAATTTTTTTTACTGAATTATTTTTGGGACCGCAGCGGGCAATTGTATCTAAAAAAGGAAGATGATTGATTAAACTTATTCCTCTGTTAATGAAATTATCTGATTAGTTAAATTAAATCTGACTAAATATCCAACGAACAATCTTGTTGCCTAGAGAATAGCAGAAAACGAACAGTAGGTAAACGGTTTAGGCAAAATCATGTAATTTTAAAATGTGTTTGTAGATCTACTAAAAAAAAAAATTCAAACCCCAAAAGGCCAAAAGGGGTTAAAAGTTTTAATAACAGCAGACGAAGTCACAGGCGGAGCATAGTTTAATATGTCATTAATATAATTACCTCACATTACATTATTACTATGTAAATAAATATAACATTTTTGTATTGTAGCGCAACAAAATAATAGCAAATAAAATAATAAATAAAATAATAATATTTGTAAGTATTTCAAAGATAAAAGGATAACCATTTCAAGGCAAAACATCGGACAAAGTCAGGGTTTCTTTATAATATTAAGGGGTTCCGAAATCGCTGCCGTGCAATATGTTGGCTTCGGCAATTTTGTGTCGGAAGACTCGGAAGCCGTAATAACGCGGGTGGTTTGGGTTCAAATAACTATGCCAGGGTGCGATGCGAGCTAGTTTATGATTATGAAGCAAAGGTGAAGAGCTATCATTTAAAAGTATTTATGTATATGTATAATAGGCGACTGTGTCAGGGACTCAGGGTGCCGAACAAATTCGTTAGGTTGGTTGAAGGTTATTTGGTTTATTTTTTAACCGATTTTAAGACTTCATGTTTGGATGTTGTATGTTTTTTTTTATGGTTTACTCAATAAGTCTGACATCTCTGAACCAATTTACAAAATATTGATTGTAAGTATATTACGTATATACAGATAGCTCCCGCAGTTTTGATGATGGGATCCATGAGGAATCGAGGAAACTCCTTAAGTCTTAAAGGCATGAAATAATATTTATTGTTGTGTTTAACAAATCCGTTAGGTAGGTTAGGTTATCAACAAATTAACCATTTTCATTCAAAAAAGTGACATTTGATGTAGTCGAACTATTGATGATGATCAGAACGGAACTCTTCAGCGGCGCGTAGTTCACGTTTGGTGATTTGCCCTCTTTGATGTGTTTGTTATTTAAGCAAGTTAAATTTTCAACACAATTTTTTGTCAAGGTCGAGTTCTGATGATGGGATACATAAGGAATCGAGGGAACTCCTGAAAAGTGAAAGGCATACATATAATGATTGTAGTATAATCTTTTCATCAACAAAGTAGGCATTTACATTAAAATAAGTGATATTTGAAGTGGAGCGGCTGATGATGATCAGAACGGAACTATTCAACGACGCATAGTTCTCGTTTGGTGATATTTCCTCTTCGCTGTTTTTGTTAAGCAAGTTATTTCATTGTATGGAATCAAAGAGTGCACCATCTACAATAATCTTTCATCGCCCCTGGCCTCTGCCATTGAAGTTCTTAAAATATATACAAGTACAAGAGATATCATGAATGATAGAATATGAACAGTTATTATAAAAATCATAATACTTACATTCTCATCGAACAAGCTTCTTGTCCTCAATATTTTAACAGTGTCAGACAGTGACTTCCGTAACGTCGGGTGTTAGCCGATTTATAATATCCGATTGTGAAAGAATCAAAAATACCTAACGCAATCATAAATAACTCGACTCATAAAATGGATATGGGTAATCATTATAATTAATAACTAGTATAAATACCGTCTTAAGATATATCATAAAACACACACAAATAAATGTTATTACCAACTCTCACAGCAACAAATATTGTAAGTTACTTATTTGTTTTCCAACAACTGAACTGTTTCGTATGCGCCATTTAACTCAGCAATTTCATGCATTCAGCAAGTGATGACCATTTTCACGGGCCATAGTCGCGCGACACGGTACTATTTGACAAAATTATCAGCTACTTGCATTGCATTATTTGTAAATGCAATCCAGTTCAGCAAAATCCGTTACCTCACACGATTATATATATATTATGTATTAAATATGCTAATATAATATTGCTTTACTATTTCGCTGTTATTTACAATTGACAGAATTTCCTGGTTTAAAAAATGTGGATGCCGTACTTGGACCCTTATTTAAACTTTAAACCCTGTTTGATTTGATATTGATTAAAAATTACACAAGGTGCATCTGACTCATAAGTATAGTATCCACAATATGTATAAAATAATTATCACTCGTTATTAGTTTTTTTTATTTACGTTATAAATTAAAAAAGATGTCATATGCCAAAACTGGCACTGAAGGCACTGAAGCTAAAGTGAATTAGCTTCAGTGCCTTCAGTGCCTAGATAAGAAGCCAGTTTCCTCTCCAGCGTACCGGTATAAAAAAATCAAAATATTTCATGGAATAACTTAATTTTGTAATTAATTGGTTCTCTACCCACAGTTATGTCCAATATGCGAAGAGGCGTGTGCGGTCGTCGGTTTGTCTCGAATGGGCGAGTAGCGCTGAGTGCGATACCATTACTTATGCACTAGTATTGTTGTGTTTACCCCCACCTAATTAAGTTAACTATTCATTAGAGGGAGCCTCACACGTAAGTGCTGTTAATTCGGTGTATGCGAGCTGGCAAACACCATTGTGTTTGTTAACTTACACGGAAACATGTTTGCACAGGAAAGCTTTTAATAAGTTAAACCTACTTCTGTATCTACAGGATGATATCAGGGTCGTGTAGCAAGCGATCAAGGGGGATGAAGAATTAAAAGATGTACATAATGATATTAATGATGTTCGTCACATTTCTTTATCACCGATATTGATAATTGTTTTTTAGATTATAAGTACAAAAAATAATTTTGGCATACAATTTGGTCACCTTACCTATTCACTCAATGTGGCGCCCGTCATTTTTCATACAGCGTATATCAAAACTAACAGGGTGACGATGATTTACATAGTTTAAGATTATTTTTACTTGAAATATTAAATACGTTAGCTGTATTGCAAAGTTAATGCATTTGATTTGCATAGTGTCCTAAAGTGTTTTAAAGTTATAGGCCTACATTAGATAAAGACTTGGCTGTATAAAGCTGATAGGAAATATGTCAACTGAAAATCTCATATTGAAACTAGTTTTATATCTGAAACACGATACCTTCTTCTTGAAAATCACCGTGCTACTGATTTACTAACCGCTTGGATTAAAAAGGAGACATGGAAGAGAGTTGTGTCGAAGATACAATATAAATTCAACAAACCTCTTAAATTATTCTTGGATAAGTAAATTGTTACTCATTCCTTTCACCCCATTGTCTTTAAAAATATGTACAGTCAGCTGGAGTGCATACAAAGTTTGTATGCAGGGGGGTCACATAACTCAGCAGTTGACTGTTCATATATTTTTTATTACATCCGGTACATACTTATTATACGGGCGTTGCATATCTATAACATTATTAGATTATGTTATCTTATATTATTCAGGTAAGCATCCCGCGTCGCCTGCACCTCTTAACTTGCATTACACATTTGCAAAATGTATCTTGTTTCTAAGAGATAAGGTTGACAAAGAGAAACTGAACAAGCGAGATATGATATGTAAATTTGCGCGAGTGCCATCATGTAGTCCTGTGTGAATAAATGTTGAATACGTTCGAGGGTTTGCACAGTTCTAAAGTTCTAACTACTTATATTTTAAATAGTTCGTGCCAATAGAAAATCGGTTGGTTTAGAATATCAGGTTTACTCTATTTTGTATGCCGAAAGGCAAAACATAGTGATACCAAACTGCTCATTATGTATGTACATCACTCTAACCAGACTTACCTATGTTTCACAAAATAAACACATTGATTTGAATTTCGAGTTAAGTATATAAGAAATATTTGGGGACAGTCTTACACTATGCAAACTAATATCTAACGTCTAATGACATATACATAATTAAATAGATAAAAAATAGGTACGCAAATACGTAGAAAGAACCTATAAATTAGATGTTAAGATCTAGTATTAATTATTAATTAAAAACAGCATATTTAATTGTGTTTTGGAACTCCCCATCGGCACACAAAACTCTCTAAAGTTTTGCCAATGACGGGTCTTGTAAAATATAATAATTATTGTAATTGCTTATTTCTTATTCAATAAATTAAAAAAAATCTGGCGATAAACTCACACGGTAATAAATATAACGGGATTCTATCCCAGGAGCTCTAGCGTCATAGGCATGGCAACCGTTAGTTTATATTAAGGCTAAATTTAGTCAGTTAATTTGTCTGCAATACAAATGCATTTCATGGCAACTAAACCGTTATTCAGCTATACATGAACGAGTGTCACGTCGGTTCTCGAACAAAGGCTGAATACGGGTGCTTGTACAGCTCTCTGCCTTTCACACCTCGAAAACCTTTTACAGTCCTCAGTTGTGGCTATCACAATCCGGTGACTAGCGTAGCTTCGGGATTATTCAAATTGTGTTTAATTTTATAGAAAGCGTCTCTATAAATAAACGGACTTGATACCATTAACTTTTTCTTTTGTTTCTAACATTAGACAGGTAATTAGTAATTATTTAAACATATAATAGAGGTAGAGATATGTTTCCACTTTTGCACCATATTACAAAGGAGTAAGGTGAAAAAGTGTAAACATATATTTGACGTCGACTGCACATATTGACGTGTTAGTCAGTTTGTATTGTCTGGTCGCGAAAACATTTTCATAACAACTGGTATATTTAAATCTCAAGTTATATAGAAAGGAGGATATAAACATTGTTAAAATAACGGTGGTCATTGAATTAAATTTGCATCTAGTAAAACGTTCTACTCACCCACAGGCTTGTGGGTGGCCGCGCTAAAATTACCAAGAGAGACGTAAATATTTTAATATATGCAGATTTCCTTAATTAGCAGTCTTAATTACCACTACGGATGGTACTGCGCAACAATAGCACATTTTTATCTTACTACTTCCAATTAAAATTGTCGTTTGAACACTTTTGTTGCTTATTAGAAGTTATATGTAGAATACAGAATTAGCACTATAATGTCTATAACTGATGACGTCATAATAAACATCACAAATTGTATTTAATTAGCCTGTCTAACAGTGTCGACGGATCTGAAATATTCGTAAGAAACTCCTAAAAAGTCCTCATATTCTAAATGAATAAACTGTTTTTACGCAAAATTACTTAGATAACTGTTGTCACGTAAGTTACCATGGATTTATTTTCAAAGTAACGCTATAATTAGGTCTAACTTTAGCTGAAAATTCCAGGGTTACCTAAGATATACTAAAGGTACATAATTATGTGCCTAACTCTCAGGCGAAAGTTATTCCTGCGAAGTTGCTAAACAAAAAAGCGTTTTAGGTAACTTCTACTAGTTCACGAACAAGATAGAGCCATCCCGCAAGACAAATGGGGTCGGATAAAGCAGTTTAGCTTAGCGGGATAATACACTGCAGGATACATAAAAAGTACAAATAAAGTTGAGTGCGCACTGTAGAGTACCTTGAGGATTAGCCAAGATGACAATAATTTGTAGAAAACTAATCAAAACACTATCTATCCGTCAGTCCGTCACTCTATGGCATCGTCCTAATGAAATGCGAATGGGCGATCATCGTAAGTTCGCGCGAATTTTACTCGTACGAACGCACGATCAAACATATTGAAGGACGATGCCTATCGCACTTATACACCGTTTTTCTTTTAATTGCAAGGCTACATTCCTGAGTTTAAATTAAGTATATTTCTCTAAGACATCATTGTCCTAGTCTGTCTTAGCTTCTGTTAATTATTATCTGTCTGACTGTGTAAACCTACATTAAATTCTTTTCTTATTCTGATACACGGCAATAAATGATTCACCTGTGTGTTACGTCTATAAAATAAGCCTCCTTTGTATCTCAGAATATTGTAATGTTAGAAATTACATTGACATGTCATAATGTTTCATTATTTGGTTGAGTTAATCGTAACACCCTAATATTTACCCGTTGTAGTGGCCGATAGAACAATTTTTGTAAGAAAAAAAATCCGATTTTTTAAAAACTAGCCAATTCGTTTTCTTAATCGTACCTAACCATATGCTAAAATTAAATATAAGAAACAAAATAGAAGTGTATAGAAGAATTATAGAAAGATGGATAGCATGTAGATTCGTTTTCTATAAACGATTATCATCTTGGTCTTGGCTAAGCCCTCTGGTGATAAATTATTAAGTATAGTAATTAGCTGAAGGGATTTCGGACAAAAAAGCCGGAAACATTAACGCAGCTCCTATTTAGAGACTTATTATACTAATTACCAGCACCTAAAGCTTACTTATTCACTTTTGTTCCTCGCAAAAAATAAAATTGGTCAGCGACGGCATAATGATATTTTTAGAACAAAGTTCTATTTTCGTGCTTGCAGGCATTTTTTTGTAATGTAGATAAAGATATCATGGAGTTAGTGTGCTAGTCTACTGACCTTAGAGCATTCAACCAACTGGAGCGGCTATTGACAGGCGTTCCCCTCTGCCGAAAACATAAGACCAGTGGTCATACTTATTGTATAGACTGACGTTTATCTGACGTGGCTGTTCGTACGTTACGTACATTACATTTGACATTCCCCTCCCCTGCAAAAATTGGCAGTATTTTTTTGCATAGAAAATGACAAAAATGGCTGCTTCGGTAGGTTAAATGCTCTATGCTACTGACAGAGCAACACTGTCTTCATAATAATATCGGTACTAAATAAAATTATCAACTTTTTGACTTCGGTCAATTAGAACCATCCGAATGAAATCCGAAAGCTTGTTTAGAGCAAAATTAGACCCACATCAAAAAATGGCTAAACTTAAAGAAAATTTTGCACATTATTACTATATTATTTATTTATTTTACTTATTATTAATATTAGGACTGTTAGATTAATTTTAATGTCAATTAATGTGTTTATTATTTTTAATATTTAATTGTAATTAAGTTATTATGTTATTTGAATTGTTATTTGAATAATTTTATGTACCTATTTATAATGAATGACCCACGTTGGTTGATGAATAAATGAATTGAATTGAATTGAATTGAATTATTTTTGGCATTAAAATAAAATACGATTATGTAGATGAAGACTACCTATCTTACTCGTTTCTTTCCTAGTTAAGGTGGGCTAACAATGGGCAAAAATAATTATCCGGTTAGTTTTCGTGCTGCATAGCGTATATGCGCTGGCTGCATGCCTTATGCTAACGAAGCCGGTAATGAGTCCCCGCGGCTACGAGCGCTACGAGCTACGCCGTAGCCGTACCGCATAGGAGCATTCATTTATAACAATAGTATGAACCCGATGGTACATTACAGCAGAGGCTGGGAAAATAGGTATTTCCGGCCAAGTAGGTATATGCGGCCGAGCGTAGCAAGGCCGGATATAATAGGGATACGAGGCCGAGAATCCATTTACACGCGTATAGTGATTTCTTAAAAAAATGCGTGGAAATTAGTTCTAAAATCTAATACTTAAAGTCTAAAAATTTATCGCACTAGGGGTCTCCCGGTATAATGTAGGTACTGTGGTGCGGCCGGAGCGCGCTCGGCAGTCGACCGGCAGCGCCGGGCCGCCCGCGGACGTCGGATACTTTGCAGGCCTAGGCCTTCAACAGCAGTATGAATCCTTTCCATATTAAGTGTCACTAAGGCGCCCGAAACGTGATGCTTTCGAGACTATTTTCAGAAAAAAAAACCACCTAATACTACTTAATTTGGCTCTTGAAAATCATAAAATAATATATGTCCAGATAAATTATTACTATTAGCATTCAAGGCACCGGAATTGAACAGTATTATTCTCCGTAAATAATATTACTTAATATTATAATTTATACCGTTAAGGCCCCAATATTTTACACTTAAAGTTTATTCTCTTCACCAAACAGCTATTTATATCTTATTTCTGAGATGGCCGCCTTTCTCCCTTCTCAGGAAAAGGATATAAATAGCTGTTTGGTGAAGAAAACCATGCTTTTCACGCCAGGTACAATTGGGCACCGTAGGCAGTATTTGACAGTAAGAAAATATAGTTCATTGACTTAAATTGTATGTGACAATCGGGCTTATTTTATCAACACGAGACAAGTTGACGCTTTGTTAAACTCTACCAATAAATCTGCCAACTTAAAGCAGTTGACAGGAATTCTTTAAAATATTTAATATTACTCAGACTTAATTCAAACTTATATAATTTCTTGGAAAAAAGTCATTTTGTAAAAGACAAAAGAATGAAGATAAGACTCTCCCAACGTTTCTTTCCTTTCGCAAGGGACTGAAAATTCTTCTGTGTTTTAAATTATGCAGGTTGAGACAATGTTGCCGTTTGTTAAGCATATATTATGTAAATACAAACGTCTCATCTGATTTAATACGTATTTGGTATTCTTCAGATTATCCTTATTTTTGTGCAGTTGTTTTGGTTAGCTTTAGCGCAATATTCTTATGAATACACATAAAAAGAAATCTGTATAGCTCTCATTGAAGGTAAGATACTAGGGACAAGTAAGTTTTAGAAATACATATTTGACGGAAAGAGACGAGAATATCAAACGAATAATATAGCATTATGTTGATTTCCAAATCCTATTTATTACAAATTGAACTTTGGGGCTGAAATCACAACATATCACAATAACAGGGACATAAAAGAGTTACTTGATTTTATTTCATCGTCGAAGCGTGAAATCGCTCCGCTGATTTATTTCATATGTTATTAAATCTAGTAATTTAGTCCTGATTCCAAACTCCATGTAAATGCAAAGCTTAATTCTGATTCTAAAGTACAAGATGTAAATCGACTGTTAAACAGTAATTTTATTTTTCGGCGCCATTTGCGAAAACATTTAAACTGTACTTTTCCACGGTCTTCAAATTAACCACATTATCTTTGAAATTTCGCCGTATCTTTTTAAAAATTAAGTAAGCCGTTAAAAAGGCAAATACTTCATTACTTATTATACGATGGAACATAAAATGAATGAGTACGCTTGTAGTTAATATCCCTTTAGAATATTAAACTTGAAGACGAGACCGCATTTTAATATTACATTGCAGTTAATGGCTCTCTGGTAATCACGCGATAAAAACATTATTTATTCCAAAGTGCAATCAACCTGAGATTTATAAAGTAAGTATATAATCTACTACATAAAATACTACAAGTACCTATACTACATGAATATATAACATAGTTTTCACATATGATTTACTAATATGCAAGTCACTATAGTCTTTCAATTTTATAACCTTATATCACCCACCTAATTTGTTTTAAAAAAGAAAATTTCAAGGCTATTTCGAGCTGCTAACATGAATTTTTGACTTGACAGAGACAACCAAAAGGCGCTCAAAAGCCGCTTAGTTGTAAAATTTTAACTACGAATTGAGTAAGCGATAAGGCAACCGTGTCAAAGTAATCTAAATATATAAAAGAAGAAACTGACTGACTGACTGACATATCAACGCACAGCCTAAACCGCTAGGTCTAGAGTTTCCAAATTTGGCATGTAGGTCCCTTATAAGGTCTAGGGGTGCACTAAGAAAGGATTTTTCAAAATTCACCCCGTAAGGGGGTGAAATGGGGGTCCAAAGTTTGTATGGGGAAACAAGATTTGTTAGACTATTTTATTTGAAACTTCACCGGAGTATTCCTAACAATAAATGAGTAAACACGTGTTTCAGCTTTTTTGAAAATTTAACTCCTTAAAGGGGGAAATGGGGGTGAAAAAGTCTGAAAATCAATATGGGTATCGTTCCTATGGTTTACCGGGTCGCTGATTACGAAAACAACAACCATATTATCATACAACGTGGCAGGTGTAAAATATCATCCCCCAGGGGGTGAAATGGGGGTCCAAAGTTTGTATAGGGAAACAAGATTAGTTAGACTATTTTATTTGAAACTTCACCGGAGTATTTCTAACAAAAAATGAGTAAACACGTGTTTCAGCTTTTTTGAAAATTCAACTCATTAAAGGGGGAAATGGGGGTGAAAAAGTCTGAAAATCAATATGGGTATCGTTCCTATGGTTTATCGGGTCGCTGATTACGAAAACAACAACCATATTATCATACAACGTGGCAGGTGTAAAATATCATCCCCCAGGGGGTGAAATGGGGGTCCAAAGTTTGTATAGGGAAACAAGATTAGTTAGACTATTTTATTTGAAACTTCACCGGAGTATTTCTAACAATAAATGAGTAAACACGTGTTTCAGCTTTTTTGAAAATTCAACTTCTTAAAGGGGGAAATGGGGGTGAAAAAGTCTGAAAATCAATATGGGTATCGTTCCTATGGTTTATCGGGTCGCTGATTACGAAAACAACAACCATATTATCATACAACGTGGCAGGTGTAAAATATCATCCCCCAGGGGGTGAAATGGGGGTCCAAAGTTTGTATAGGGAAACAAGATTAGTTAGACTATTTTATTTGGAACTTCACCGGAGTATTTCTAACAATAAATGAGTAAACACGTGTTTCAGCTTTTTTGAAAATTCAACTCCTTAAAGGGGGAAATGGGGGTGAAAAAGTCTGAAAATCAATATGGGTATCGTTTCTATGGTTTATCGGGTCGCTGATTACGAAAACAACAACCATTTTATTATACAACGTGGCAGGTGTAAAATATCATCCCCCAGGGGGTGAAATGGGGGTCCAAAGTTTGTATAGGGAAACAAGATTAGTTAGACTGTTTTATTTGAAACTTCACAGGAGTATTCCTAACAATGAATATGTAAACACGTGTTTCAGGTTTTTTGAAAATTCAACCCCATAAAGGGGGAAATGGGGGTGACAAAGTCTGAAAATCAACATGGGTATCTTTTCTATGGTTTATCGGGTCGCTAAAGGTTAAGGGTAAAACGGGGGTTGCAAGTTTGCATGGGGAATTTTTAAACGTGAACGATTTAGATGAAACTTTGTATAGAGATAATTTAAGTCCCGAGAACGGACATATAAATAGTTTTTATTTCGAAAATTAACCCTAAGGTTAAGGGGATGAAATGGCGTTGGAGGTTTGAATGGGGAGTTTTTAACAGCTGAACCGATTTTGATAAAACTTAGTATAGAGAGTCCCGGGAAGCGAAAAGGATGTTTTTAGGGTTTCGTACCAAAATGGTAGAAAAGGAACCCTTATGGTGCGACTTTGTTTGTAAGTCAGTGACCCAAAGGCAGGCATGTAACGCTAATTTATGAACTTTAAACATTAAGGGGGGGAGGGGGGGGGGGGGGATTTGTTGGTAGGTAAATGAGAAATCAAAAAACAAATAACTTTATTGTGTGGCGTATCAAATAAAAGGGCTTAATGTGAGGATCTCTAATTAGTATAATTTTAACATACATAACTTTGAAGTTATTACAAAAAAGGTGTAAATTAATCAATATCGGAAACTGTTCGACAGAAAAATTTGCAAAAATTACAGATATAATAGTTATTTACGTATAAATTACAGGAAAACTAATAAGAGTGCAGTCAAGCACCAGTCCGACTTAAGACCAAAAAAATCGGGGTACGTGTCCGATTCGCACTCAGCCCTATTAATTCTCATGAAATCATGCTGAAAGCGTCTTTTTTCAAAAATGTAATAAAAAAGTTGTTCGTATGAAACTTTTGAGGCGCAAGTAAGACCCGTACTTGCGTGTTTTTTTTTAATTTCCTAAAATCGTTACTTAAAGTGGTGAAATGGGGGTTAAAAGTTTGTATGGGGCATTTTTAAATGTTGAACCTATGTAGATGAAACTTGGTATGGAGGGTCCCGGGAAGGGGCAAAATTGTATCCCGAAAAACAAAGCTTACGGGGGTGCATAGCAAAGGGGTTGGAAGTTTTATAGAGAATTATTTTTAGTTGAACCGATTTAGATGAAACTTGGTATAGAGATAGTTTGAGTCTCGGAAAACGACATAGGATAGTTTTATCCCGAAAATCAACCCTTTAAGAGGTGAAAAGGGGGTTGAAAGTTTATATGGGGAATTGATAACCGCTGAACCTATTTAGATGATTTGGTATAGAGATAGTTTGAGTTCTGGGGATGGATACATAATAGTTATCCTATCCTATGGTCAATTACTAATTCTACGCAAAAGAAGTCGCGGGGAAAAACTTTTATTCAGGAGTAGAAATCTGCATTAATCATAATGTACGCGGGCGAAGCCGCGGGCAACTGCTAGTTAACTATAAGAAATAGTGGTCTCTTGGTATATTCAATTAAAAGGAAATTAAAACAAAAGCCTGGTTTAGTAGGGCGCCGCGGAGTCGTGGCGCCGTGCCAACAGGCCATCTCACGGCTCCAAAGGATGCTCCTTCCCTTGGCTATTTGTTCCAGTCGGCGCTCGCAGACGCTATATTTCAACTGGAGAGAGCACAAGGTCAATAGCAATTTATTCCGAAAGGATGTGTTCAATTTTATAAAGGATGAAGGATGAAACGCTGGTAGCCTTGCGGTAAGACGTCCGAGTTTCAATCCGGAGGTCTCGGGTTCAAACCCTGGCTCGTACCTCTGAGTTGTTCGGACACCAATGTCAACACCGCAAGTTTAGAGAACTGCTGCAGGGGTTTTGTTTCCAAAATTTGGCTAATAATGAGAGTAATATATATATAGGCGTAGGGATGTGATGACCCCATCGCCCGCTGGTTTTCACCAGCGCAATCAGTCAACGCAGGGCAGCTTGTGGCGAGCTGTTGGAGAGTAGCGACTCCACGTACCTGAGTGCCCCTGGGGTGCCCTGTCGGATGGTGGGACAGGTCCCCTGCCTCTGGCTTGCCTTAGCCGGCTGTCCAGAGTGGGGTCGTTAGAGCTGTGTTCTCGAGGGTAGATGTGGAAACCTAAGTGGCGAGTTGGCTATATGTTTAAAGTCCAGTGACACCTCTCTACCCCCAGCTCCCGCACCGGTGTTGCCCTTGAGCCATCTTTGATGTCGCTTTTTATGGGGGCCCATCTTGCGGACGGCGAGTCACCGTCTGCCGGAAATAAAATTGGATACCGTTTTATTAGGCAGGCGTCCGGTTCTTCATCCAATAGCCCATTAATCAGTCCATTACTTTTCACCCAATAGCCTAGTACATTTTAGACTCCATTAATACTCAATAGTCCTTACACCATGGCGGGTGCTGTCTCTGCGTGCGTCCCATGACACGGGCAGGGGCAGCATCCGCTTAGTGTACCCCTCACTTTTCATTAAATTGTCGAAAGGGCCTCTGCGCGTTGGCTTAGGCTCCGCATACGCCTCCCAAAGGTCCGGAATACCATTGTTCCGTGGTCGGGAAAGACATACAAATAAATTAAGAGTAATATAATATTTTCGAATGCCATACAAATAAGATATATTATGCCGTATCTTGCAATTAGTTTTCCTGTTTTGTATTAATTATGACGCCGATATGCAATAATAATAGGTAGTTCTAAATGGATTAAGAATTGTGTCGAAAGGTTATATTCCTATTCACGTTCTTAAAATGATTGAAAATCACACCCAGTTTTATAAAATGACCGCCCGTATGTAACTGTAAGCGCTTATAATGAAAGAGGAGGAATATATTACACAAATATGTATATATTTATGTAGGCAAGTAAGCCATATGTAAAAAACATATTTAACATAGTTGATTGTTTTATTTACATGACTTTTTATAATGTTTCATATAACAAGCGTAAGGCAAAAATAACATCAACAAGTCCGTACAATGCCTAAGGAAACAGCTGGACGGTCTCGAGAGTACTGTACCAACTGAAACTTATCCTGTTAAACTTTGTCGGACGTTTTTACGCCAGCACTATATATGTAGGTTGGCGTTGTAAATTTTCTTTTTTAATATAAACACAGAAACCTATGGGTACTTGTACTGGGATAATGTTTATTAGTTAAAGAATATTTAGAAATATAGGTATAGTAAAATTAGAGACATAGGTAATAGTGATGCTTTGAATTAAAAACAATACTAAATTTAACTTATAAACGATAACATAAGTTAGTAATGAAATAACATCTAACCAAATGGTGTATAGGTAAATATAGACATTCAAATATATATGTAACTAGCACACCTATATATAACCATCTTGAAAACGAATGTATCTCGTAAAAGTATTAAGCAGACCAGGAAAGTTTGTGCAGAAGAATTACCTTAATTTAACCACTGAGGTGGAGAAATTAAGGGCCCGTGGCTAATGACTACGTTGGGATGATAGTGGTTGACTTCAAAACACGCCATCTCATTTATTCAAGTGACGTATTTATCACTCGCTATTTGCAATTCACTGCATATTGTAACGTCAATCTTATTTCATCTCCATTCATAAAGCAAAGATTAATGGTTTAATTGATTAAGAAGTCAGAATATTATATTTTTTCGGTAAAAAATGTGCTATATATTTCTTATTGATTTTTATTCGGTGATGATCACACACAGCAAAAAAGTTTTCTTTAGCGTCCATGTAAGATTACAAAAACTATATTCAGGTAAATTAAAGTGTATATAAAGGAGTGTATATTCACGTTATTTTATCAAAATATTACAACTAAATAGTTCTTTTCTAATGCGTTTGTGCATGTTTTATCGTGGTAACACAGTATTTACTTATAACAAAGAGTATATATTTATGTATCCTATACCGATTATTATATTGTTACTATTATAATTTATAAACTGATTTAATTACATTAAAGCTAAACTTTACAAAAAGGCATTTTCTTACTTATAAGTAGTCGGTTTAAAACAAGCTGAATTTATTTACATTTTTTCACGATTTGTCTCCACAGACTGCGCCTAACAAAGCCATTTCACTTTTGATACTCGTTACGTCAGCACAATTTCTAACGACGTCTGGATAATACAATTTACAGACCCTTGGAAGACCAAGACGGGTCGCCATAAGGTCAACAGTGACAACCAATGACGCACGAAACAGGTAAGCTGAAAAACGATAGAACTTTTTACAGATCCATTTTTACTCGACTGCCGAAAGAAATGAGGGTTATATTTTTTCAGATATAGTACATGTGATTGATACAATTAATTAGTTAAAAACGTAGCTAGTAGTGGTAGTAAAAAACATTGCTCAAAATAAGTAAATCAAGCATGTACTGAAAACGCAGTTATTACTCGTAGGCCCATAATGCAAAATTTTCATCCACTTGAGCGTCGTCAGAACCTAGCCAATTTTGAAGACTACATCGTAAAAAGACAAACGGTTTATGTAATGTATACTTTCATCGGTGGGGATAGCTTCTATAGGCTTTCAAAGATTCTAAACAAACAGAAGGTCACATCACATGTGCTTACTCGAGCGCGTCAGATATTGAAACTGTAGGTTCCTGCGTGTCACTGATGCAGTATGATAATCTGACAAAATAGACGATGGGATTGAGATGTACGCTGATCTTCATAAAATAACCTCAAGATTAAAATTGAATCCGTTATAATAAGAAAATCCCTAAAGAATAATGTCATATTATGTATTAATTAGTACAATCAAAGCATCAACTTGGCACAAAATGACTGTATTCACAATTCACCAATCACATTGGAAGCCAGTAAATTAGTCGATCGATTGTTTATTTATTTTTGGACTAATGTTAAACAAACAGTACCTACTTACAAATAAGACCGTCAAAAATATTGCGCATTTTTTTTTCTAACTATTCCAAATCGTTAGCTTTCCATTTCCTATTTCCCACAAAGGGATCGTAAAGTAGAAAGTTGTTAATGTCTGTTTGTCGCGAACTTTTTCCACGCGTTCTTTGTACTAATCGCTACGGATAATGTTCCCGTCCCGCCGGAGCCCGGACGGACTAACAATTCCGAACGTATGCTAGCTGCCGCCATAAACTTCCCTTATTTACTGGCTTTCCACGGCTTAACCACTAACTTGGGACATGTAGATCTTTTATATCTTGTATTAAAATATTTATTGGTGAAGTATTTAAAAAATCGTTTTATCTGCATCGAGTCCAACCACGTAGCTTGGTATGGAACTCTGCAAAGGGAATATGAGGAACTGTCATTAATATAATTTTTCATAAAATTTGACGTTTATGTTGGATGTCCACACGTTGCCACTTGTACAGTTAGTGCAAAGTGAGCGTGATTTGACAATTGGATGCTGATAAGCAATAATGTGTTAACCCACAAAAATACGAAAATTGAGATTTTAGTGTCATTTTGTAGCTTATTCACTTCCCATTCTTTTGCAAAAATGGCCTAAGTGATTTGAAATTTCCAAACGTATGAAAATTAGGAAAAATGGTTAACACATTTCCTTTAACACGCGTTGCCTATTTTGCAATAATGCGTTTAGTATCTTGACTCATTTCACAAATAGACAGCGTGTATACTATAATGTCAATAATGTGTTATGTGGGGTTAACTCATTATTGCGAGATTCCCATTCCACTAGTGCTCATTTTGCAAAAGTGCTGTGAAAGTAAATGTTACTAAAAATAGTGTGTATCTCGGAAATTTAAGTACATTTTGTGCATAAACGTAATCTTCGATTCAGTTTTGATTAGATAAACACCGACATACAGTATTTATAAAGTCTTGTCAAACTAAATTTAAGGAAACGTGTTTTTGAGTTTAGATGGCCGAAAAATATACAAATGACACCGTAAAACGTATTTTTTTTTAGAAATGAATTAAGACAACCATTATGAATAATATACGTTTGTGTACATTCCGTTTTTCATGTTACTTTTATAATTATACTGATTAAAAATAACTTCTTGCACTTGACTTAATATTGCGAAACGAAAATAATATAGTACTCATGCATTAAGAGGCTTGATCGGTTATTGGGAAACTAAGTTTACTTGTTGTCTTATATTTTCATCCATTTTATAAGACTTGACTCATTATTGTTAAACTATATAAATGCCATAAATTGTTATTAAGTGGTTTAATAACCATAACATTATATTACTAAATTATGTTTTTAGGTTTGAATGTTATTGAAATACATTATAAATTAGTTTTTTATACTTTGTTTGGTTTATTTTCATATATTTTCCACTCAACGGTCTTAACTGGTACAATTGGTATTAAGTACCTAGGTATATTTTAGTTTTAAATATGACACATTCTTTGTTTCATATTCCTACGAGCTTTGAAATATCATTATCAATTAACAATATCAAATCAGAAAAATTCGCATTTTTGGAAGAATTACTTCTTATCAGGATTGAACGCGTGAGCCTGGAGTTTGGACTAAAGATTAACCGAAAAAAGACGAAAATAATGGTAATTGACCGCGTTGACAAGGACTCGCCCAAAATAACCAAGATTGTGAACTGTGACGAGGTACAATCCTACAGCTATCTTGGAGCTTCAATATCGGATACAGGCGGATGCGAAGATGAAATAAAAAGGCATATGGGTATGACTAGAATCGCAATGGAAAAGTTAAAAAGGATATGGAAGAACTGGAACGTTACAAACACCACGAAGGTTCGGCTTGTTCGGGCCCTCATTTTTCCCATATTCTTATATGCTGCAGAGACTTGGACTTTTCGGAAGACAGAATGAGCAAAGATAGACGCCTTAAAAATGTGGTACTGGAGGAAAATGTTGGGGATATTGTGGACCGACTTTCGGACTAATGTCTCCATCCTCAAAGAACTCCGCATCAAGCAACGCCTATCTAAACAACCGCATATTCAGGTTTTTCGGCCACGTCTCGAGGCAAAAGAATGACTATAGACCGTCTGATGGTACAGGGTACAGCAAACGGAGAAAGACCACGTCAGAGGACCGATGCGATGGACTGACCAGATCAAATCCGCTATGGAAGGACCCTTGAACAAATTTGTTAGATTGACATCAAACCGGCTAGAATGGCGAAGAATTGTACAACGCATCGCAACGCAACATCTGTATCTGATACTGCTAATTAACCACGACACTGCAAAGAGTACAACGACTAAGAAGAAGGGACATCCATATCATAAAATCCCTATAATATGTTCAGAAACTAAGCATTAGCTTAGGCCATTAGGCCTATATTAACCTTTTCCACGCCAAAGATGTATATATCGGCAACACAGGTCCAACGCCAAAGACCGATATATCGGTCACCGACCAGAGAGCAAAATAGACCTACATGCACACGTATAAAGTTTAACTTCATTTTTGACATTTAAATGTCGTGGCGTCTGAGTGGTAGGTTTTGCGTTTGACATGGCGTCGAAAAGGTTAAGCCTATATAAACCTGTATCTGTGGTACATCGTAAAGTTTACTTTACAGTATCGATGACCGATGCTTTAATTACATTCAAAATCAATACAGTTGGTCATGAATTGTGGTGCAGTCGGAGAGGAGGACGTCCTCCTCCCATGCCCGCCGGCAAAATTCAGCCATGGCCGTGCAATGGCGGTAGTTTTTATGGTTCCCGAACACGTCATTGAGGATTTTTAATGTCTTTAGATAAAGCGATAAGGTAGAGCATACTTAGAAATTAAAATAAAACTCGTGTCATTCATAATAATATCATGAAACTCACTTCGTTTCACCAAAACCACACTCGTACTTTAATACCCTTTATTATATACTAGTCACATAAACTACCATTTAACGACATTGTCGTTTTAGTCCTCTTTAATTATTATATTATGTCACTTAACTCTTGTTTAATACGATTCATATATCAGTTGAACATTTACCAAAAATATGTTATGAGCTATAACATATTTATTAAGAGTATAATGTCAGTTTTATACATTTCGCAACACTATGTTAAGTATCATGACATGTTTTTGAGAAGAATTAACGACTTAATACAATTCGCAATAAACAAAAAGTGGATTATTGCGTTAAATTCAAATTCATTTTTAAAGTTATAGTCATAAATCAATAAAATTATTCATATTTAACCTGTAAAACATTAAATTTATAACAAAATCGAAAAATTTTAGAACAAATCGTTAGAAACCACGAAAAAATATTTAGGTGCCATTTTCTCGAAATGATGCGCATGCGGGTTAACACATTATTGCTTATCAGCATCCAATTGTGCATTGTTTTGAATATACCATTGAGTGGTACTGTTTTGATAATAATAGACTTATAATATATTAGCTCATATATATTACGTCTCACTGCTGGGCGCAGGCCTCCTCTCTTGCACGAGAGGCGATCGGCTGTCCCCACGCTGGCTCAAAGCGGATTGGGGGCTTCACATACACTTTTAAATTTCTTCGCGGATGTATGCAGGTTTCCTCACGACTAAATACTACATAGGTACTCTACTTCATGCAGCATTCAAATAATAACATTTTTCTGCTGTTACTGAATATCTGAAACTTAACCGAAACACCAACTTCCATTGGATACGGTTAATTTCGCGCGTCAGCGCTTCTAAGTGACACTTACTCGCTGTTGGGTCATTGCATCATAGTCTAACCTAGCTGGCGAGCTAGACCACGAGATACACTTGTAACATAGCACTGGCCTTGTATTATCATTGCTAGCCGAGTGCAGGCAAATCGAACGAGCTCAGTAAGGGTAACCATGCAGTGTAGCTGTCTCCTGGACATCTATAACAACTACGCCTATCCTCCTGCGGCCCACCATACAAATAAATTGGCAGAGGAGTTTAAAACGACAGTGTAGGAAATAAGATGGAATTTCTTTGGTTTTACTCGCATTATTAAAAGAAACAAATCAAATGATACTCTGTTTGAATTTAAAATTACTATAATTTCCTAAAAGTTCCTAGTATTAATAAGCAAACAAGAATTGACGTAAGTATCTACTTATACTAGTTCATATGAGTATTTAACTTGTGTACGCTTTGTAAGCAATCGAAACAAGGTAAACTGAATATGCAGGCAGTGCATCCACGCCTCAATGTGACAGAGCGTCTGTCGCGGCTTGGCACTTGATCTATGCGCTGGACTCGTTCAATCATGTAACAATGAACCCTGATTAACTAGAACGCCCTTATAAGAAGAAGCTTTAGAGAAGTAAGCAACATTGAGTGTGGTGTATACAGATAAAACCTTACTGATTCGTAAATCAGGTGACTTTAATTGGTCATTTACTTACAATCGAACTTACATTTCGAGACAGTTAAGTAAGAAATTAAAAAATGTAATGTCGTAGCTTAGCCGATCCGTAATGAAGTTAACCAACAAAAAACTAAATAAAACAATAACTTTTGTAGAGATTAAATAAATCCCAAATCAGCCTTTATCAGGAGAAATAAGATTTGCATGATCGAGTGACTAATAGACTCATTGTTGATCTTTCGTCTTTTCTTCGTAAACGGTTCGGCAGGGATTGTAATATCTAACCAAACAGTCATCGACTTCGCTATCAATCATGCCCACTTGGATGTCGATTCAAGATGACTCTGATGATTAATCGTCCAATCAATGACCGAACTTGCTAATTCGCATCTATCTACGTAGCATAGCTGTAGGTAGGTAAGTTTTCGCTTCTCATTTGTTAATCGATGGTTTATTTACTGAAAGAATAATCAATAGCGCGTGGGAAATGTGACATGTAGAATAACTATCACTATTTAACTCTGGACAAATAGTAATCTAACTTTGCGTGGAAATACTTCGCAATAACAATATTTTCAAATACTATAGATTACCGAAGCACTTTGCACTTTTAACAGATCTGTAAAGAATTTATGAATGAGAAAATAATTGAAGTCCAATCCACGCAATAAATAGAACGGAGTGAGAAAGATATGCGTCCGCAAAAATGTATCGACTTTTTATTGCCAACAAATGGAAACGTAACCCACTGCGTCATACTTCCGCAACCTCGTATTTTACTCAGATAAACCTAAATTAAACCTTAGCATGCTTTTACTAAAGTTCAAATTCAATAACTTGTTTCAAGAGGAGCTAAAAGAAATACGCCGTTGTTTTCGTAAATGTTCTGTGCAGCTGTGAGTCGCCTTGTGCTGCGCCGATGCAACTTTCGACGAGTGTAGCAAATGTGACAAGGAACATTCCTTGCGACACTTTTAACTTGGCATTTCTTGTCTAGCCGGAAAAGAGCATTAAGTTACTTCGGATAACTCTTAATATTTAACTACTGTGGAAGTTAATAATTGATACAATCGGGATATTTATGTAGTTGACTGAGGAGCCGAGCGTAGCGAGGCGACGAACGTCTCCATTTGAACCCACAAGGAGAGGCCGCACGGGCGCGCGGGTGCGTGTTGGGTCTGGGGTCTCTCACTGGTACGACGATTTGGCAGATTGATAGATTGATGTGTGTGTGTTGGTTGGTTGGTTGGTCAGTGTCGGTCTAGAGGTCGCATTTTTCATCCGATTTCGATAAAAAAGGTCAAGCCCACACTTCCTTAGAGGTTGTTGTAAAAAAAAGTTTCGAGGGAGAGGGAAAAGGGGGGAAATGCTCCGAAGTCTACGGTTCACAGAACCACTAGTTCATAAGTGATGTACCAGATCTTAGCAATATATCAGCTGTTTCACCGAGATGTACTTATTTTATACAAGCGTGACGTAATGAGTAGCTTTTCGGTCGAGTACCGTATTACAGATTGAAGGTCTTAATTATGTCACTATTGGTATATATATGACACCGTAAAATTGTCTATCTAACTAGCGAGATCGTAAACTATCGAAAAATTGAACTGAAAGAACAAATCAAATTATTTTTATCGAATATTTTGATTTGTTTATTTTAAGTAGTCACACTACTATATGTATAAATTAGAGATGCACCGAATATCCGGTTACTATCCGGTATCCGGCCTATCCGGCCCTTATTTTAGTATCCGGCCGGATACCGGATATCTTCGTACTATCCGGCCGGATACCGGATGTAGTCAGAGTCGCCCACTAGTCATACAAAAAATTTTTT
This sequence comes from Pammene fasciana, assembly GCA_911728535.1. Lineage (NCBI taxonomy): Eukaryota > Metazoa > Arthropoda > Insecta > Lepidoptera > Tortricidae > Pammene > Pammene fasciana. The sequence goes on along the minus strand of OU452276.1, from coordinate 10,424,282 downwards.
TACACAAAAATACGCGAGCGCGTGTGTACTTTTGAAAGAAGTTACCCCTTACTGACATAATAAAATTCTTTTTGTTGCCTAGAATTCCTAGGAATGTATCCGCGCGAACGTTCACTGCGACACAGGTCGAAACCTGCACGACGCGCACCTGCGAAACTCAAATTGTAGGTATAGTACCGCCGGCCGAATATTCGGCGGCCGGATACCGAATATTCGGCGGAGGGTCAGGCCGAATATCCGGTATCCGGTATCCGGCCAAACCACTATCCGTTGCATCTCTAGTATAAATTATAAACTTGTATAGATGTCATATACAAAAGAAAAAGTGACCGACGGTGGCCAAATGCGCCTTAGCGTTTACAAAGATTGCATATACACGGGAAAATTCGACCGGTGCTTTCGTGGCCAGGTGGCGAAGTTGGTTAACGCGTCTGCCGCGAATGCAGAAGACGCTGGTTCGAATCCAGCCTTGGGCACCGGAGGCGTTGGTCACTTTTTCCTTTGTATATGACACCTATACAAGTTTATAATTTATCGAAAATTGTGAACCGTAACGTAATGCTTATGATTTAATGGATCATTTTTAGTTAGATTATAAACAATCGAGTAGGAACCGTTATATTGTCAAACGTAAAGCCCCTCCCACGCTGATTGGTCGGGTTCCAGAGCCTAGATAGGTGCGACGACGAGCGAAGCGAGGAGTGTGTTAGGCTAACCGCGACTAAACAACGCGCGACGCCGAGTGAGCGAAGCGAGCGTGCCGCGCCGAGTGAGCGAAGCGAGCGTGCCGCGGCAGCGGTCGGCGAGCGCCAGAACCGACCTTTTTTAATAGCACTTTAGTTTCTCACTGACACCTGTGTTTGGTTGCTAAGTTTATAAATACTTAACGACCTACTGTAAAACCGACCAATTAGCGCGTCGCACCTATCTAGATAGGTGCGACGCGCTAAACCGACCAATCAGCGTGCGAGAGGCATTACGTTTGACAATATAACGGTTCCTCGTCGATAGTTTATAATCTAACGAAAAATAATCCGTTAAATTGTAAGCAGCACGTTATGGTTCACAATCTTTCGATAGTTTACAATCTCTCTAGTTAGATTATAAACTAATGGTTTTGACAATCTTACGGTGACAAATATAGGTCATCCGATTACGTTTTGGCTCTACAGTTTAGATTCTACACATATCTCTGTTGTGACGTGGTTATTCATATTAAACGGCGTGGCGGGAAGGGCATCGGCGAGCTTCTGGGGCCTACCTATTTAATAAAGCTACAAGTGACAATTTACAAGCGGAAGTCTCTTTCTAACCCTATGTATTAGAAAGAGACTACCGCTTGTAAATTGTCAATTGTAGCTTTATTAATTAGGCCACTGGCCGCGCCACGTGCTTGGTCGATATTCTCATCTCATTGCAGTATGGTAGAGCATTTTTTTTATAAATATTCAAAGTTTGTTAGGTTAGATTAGGATTTCTCCCATCCATCGAAAAGTATGCGCTTGTTTGCAGCCTTATTTTCAGTAATGCCTACAGCAGTGATCGGTTAATTGGATGAGACACTACGGAGTGAACGACCTCAATCACTATGTTATTTGACAGGAATTCGGGCTTTATGTTGTTAGAAAAGGCAAAAAAATACAATGTGTTTATTTTATTACACTTTAAAACATCTAAGTACTTAACTAATGATTGAGGTCGTTCACTCCGTGTCTAATCCAAATATCCGATCACTGCTACATATATACAGCACCACGTCATCGAGGAGAAATTCAGTCGTCTATAAAATTACATTTGCTAAGCAGACCTGGCAGACGGATTGATCAAGGAGATTATAAGGGTACCTAGAAAGTCTACGGAACCCAAAAAAACAAACGTGAAATTGAAGGACAAGAGCGAAAGAAGGTTTAAAGGAGACAGTGAAAAAGTATGTACCTAAATAAAAACGTGACGAAAATAAACAAGCATATTTTTAAAAGAGGAATGGAATTTTGCGGACAAGGTGCTGCCAATTTTGTAATTAATAATACTGCTGATTCTTTAAAATTGGTAGATTAAAATTGAAAATGCCTAGTACCTAAATACATGAAGTGTAGGTACTGGACAGGCTCATTCTGAGTCAGCGTGTGACTCCGCATGAATGAGGCACATCGATCGATATCTCGGCTAAGTGACCACGCTGCAACCGACTTTCATCTATAAACTCCCCACTAACTTCTCCCACATTGGTTTGAATCGGAACTAGGACAGCTGATAACTTGGGAAATATTGATGTTAAGTAGTAGGTACTCAGTTACAGTGTTGATTGAATTTGAATCTTGAAGGATTTGTTCATATATTGCTGTAGAAAAAAAATTACTCTGAATAACCTAGGTTAAGTCCCGGTGATAGAGGTTGATGTTATTTAGTTATAATTTCTCGTAAGCGAGTATCATTTCCGAGACCACCAATCGCCGTTCACCGTCCGGAAGGGTTTTTACGGATTAAATGCCCCTTATGACAGCTTTATGCCGGTTCAGCAACGCTTATGACCTCAAAACCTATAAAAAAGTCGTAATATCTCCCTTGAGAGTGACCTGTGTAACAAATTGCGTATGATTTCTCCAGAAGACATCTACATAATCGGTTTATAATAAGGAGGTCGGAGGGTTTAGGAAAATTGTGTTTAGTGTTTATAATATTTTGGGGTTGATTTCCGAGGCTATATGTATGAGATATCTGCATAACAATACAAAGGCGGCCGGTCTCTTGCCTGCCCCATCAATATTTGTACGGCGACGCGCCAGGGACCAAATCCTTTGTACTTGGCTTTTGTCACCGGACACTGATTAATGCCCTGTGCAGATATATGCCATCTTTTGTCATAATACGCACCAAAACATTATATTCGCTGTGATTCGCTATAAGAAAATTTGGTATTATCTACACTTTTGAGTTGCGACTATACCCGTCTTAAACTGAGATATAAAATAAAAAGAATAAATTAATCATTAGTTACTATACAGAATTCATTCATTCCTTACTTGTATTATAATGTAAACAAACCTGTGTCAATCTAGACATCGTAATGTCATTTATTTTTGAGGTTACTCGTTCGTTCTTTCGATTATTGAAGATTTTATTAGAAATGATATATTTTATTCGGTTACATGGTTAAATTCACTACTTTAATTCAGTTTATTACAACAAGTGAATAGCCAGAGAAAAGTTTGATGTCTTTGAGTAGTGTTTGTTTACATAATAAGACAAGTAAGGGTGAATTCTGTATAGCCTATGTTACTGTAGTCCACGCAAACCTTCCATTAAAAACATTATTCTTCAAAAGCAAGTTTTATTAAGACGTCAATTAAGCGCCATCGCAGTGTTTACGAATCGGACTCGGCAGTTTCCTGACAATTTCTAGCAGGGCAGCATATTGCGAGTCTCCGGTGAACTTCCGCCGGCCAGCACGGCATTTCCCGAATATGACGAAGCGGTACATGACCTAATGACAAGTTAAATTAAACACCAATAACGGGTGAGTACCTACCTATTTTACTATGTAACTTCAAAAGAATGTCTCTTAAAATTATACAATATTGTCTAATTATATAAGTAGTTTATATAATTAGACAATATTTTTCGGTTCGATCCCAGCCTTGGGCACCGGAGGCCTTGATAATTTATTCCTTTGTATATGACATCTATATAAGTTTATAATTTATCCATATAGTAGTGTGACTACTTAAAATAAGCAAATCAAAATTTTCATTAAAAAATAATTTGATCTGTTCTTTCAGTTATATAAGTAGTTTAGTTTATATTTAAGTATATTTTTTATTTTTTGTCCTTAATTTACTTTTATTTTAAGGTCTAGTCATATCTTTTGTGGTTTGTATGTATAATAGAATTCCCTAAGTTTTTTACAAAAGTATTGTAGGTGCCTATACATATTGTGATAACACTGATAACTATATACACACATTGTATATATAGTATCACAACCTTGTCGTCGTACAATATTGTAAAAATTCACTTATAAAATTCCTGATAGAAATTCATTAATGTTTTCTTAAATTTAGCGAAAATTACCTATCACGGATAGACCAATAGAAAAACGCACAAGTGGTTAAATAAAAGTGCCGATGAATACTTTCGAGGAACGGAATCCTAGAAACACATTACTTATTCCCCAAAAGCGCAAAATTAAAGCAAACATTTTATAAACAAGTTAATCAAAACATGTGTTCATGTTTGTAACAAGCGCAAGTTAAGGTTTTATTTATCGCGTGTATCGTAGCACCAACTATTCGCCAGAGAGTACTTCACAATCCACATTGTTTAACTTGGGCGAAATAGCTAACGGACACAACAGGAAACATTTATAAACAAGTTTAATATGCATTAAACCTTTTCATTAAAATTTTAATCCTGCTTAAAGGACCAAGAATGTAGTAGGTAGAAAGAAAAATAAAACAATTTTTACTGGTTTATTGTGAATTTCGTACTTTTGTATTGTTGATTAGATTAGGTATCAATAACATAAAATAAATATTTTAAATAAAATGTAATATACTGTTTTTTTTTTGTATGTCTTTCCCGACCACGGAACAATGGTGTTCCGGACCTTTGGGAGGCGTATGCGGAGCCGAAGCCAACGCGCAGAGGCCCTTTCGACAATTTAATGAAAAGTGAGGAGTACACTAAGCGGATGCTGCCCCTGCCTGTGTCATGGGACGCACGCAGAGACAGCACCCGCCATGGTGTAAGGACTATTGAGAATTAATGGAGTCTAAAATGTGCTGTTATTATTACAATAATATGTCACAAAATTCTAAATCTAAAATAATTACGTAAAGCAATTAGTCAAACCCGCACCCTGAAGCTTCCGGTGCAAAAGTGCCCATAATGCTCGCGGCATTACCACGCTGGATGGCTATGGACAGCCTTTGCACCAGAAACGCTTCGGAGCGGGGGTCCTCTCCCTATTAATAAATGAAATGATAATGTAATATTTTAAATGAAATTTTATTTAACCACCGAAACGGCTGAACCGATTTTGATAAAACATGTCTAAAATGTCGTTATGTTGTAAATAAACAATCAATAAAATACGTAGTAATAAAAGTCGTAAACTTATGGCGTATTTGTGCGTTGCGTTTTCAAGATTACTTTATGATGATAACATTTTTAACAATTTCGCGTCTGCCTATTTAATAAAAAGTTTCACTACCCCATTTCAGTCAACTAGTTGTACCTAATATAACTAGGTTATAGTTACACCTCTAGAGCACTTGTAATTGATCACACCGAGACGTCTAGACCGGTCGTTACCGACAAACAATTCTCATCTGTTTGCCTTACTCCTTAACCGAATCCGTTTGTATTACTTCAGAATTGTTCCAACATTATTCGCCACAATGTGGTATTACAAATTAAGTTATATTGATATAAGACATGTTAGTTCGTGTGACACCCTGAATAAATATTACAGTCATACATGTAGCAAAACATTCGACGCGTCCGTGATGGAACTGAAATTGTGTTATTCCTTTGAGGAGCATCCGTGAGCGTGCCATAAACATGTCAGCGAGCTACATTATATTGGCAAACAAAATATAGATAATGTTGTTTTCTCTACCAGCTGACAGCTTGATAACAGTTAACAGTATATTGGTACTAAATTGCCTCGGCATATTTGTTTGTCATGAAAATCGCGAGCTTTGTTGTGTGATCATGTGATGTATGATCATGTTCCAATCAAACGAATGTGAAGTTATTGCTGTTGTCGGTATGATATCCGACTGGTTTATACTTCTAGGTACTATATTTATATTGACAGAAAAAAAGCAAATACACTTTAATTTGCGACATAGCTTAAATATAGGAACGCGCAAGCAATATTTGTGTTTAATTTACGTTCAGAATACAATTCTGTTGACACGTCCATGTCAATATAAATCCGATCAAGGAAATAAACTGCCTACAGTGCACCTGGAATCGTTCGTTTCTAACTTTTAAGTGACAACCTTGGTCTTGTAAGAAATGGAGCATTTATTTTAGTAGTTTCGTGTAGTAAGAAATGTTTGCGTTCATTCAATTTGCAGTGAAGCCCCTGAGGGCGGTAATCCCGGGCTCAGGCCTGTTGCGTCCTGCTCCCGCGCGTTGTTCCTTCATACGCCATATGTATACGTCGTCATCAGCATTAGCATTAAATAGTCTAATATTTAAAACACATAGGAACTATTTTAGAATATATCGAAATTTTAACCCGCGAAAAAATGTATAAGTATTGATTCTGATCCTTACTCTGTTAGAGATGAATGCACAAACAAATACAAACATACTGCCCCAAATGATTAAAAAATCTAAAATATCTGTATTAGAAAAAGTAGAAATCAATCATTGTCAAAAAAAGTAGTCTTTCACAGTTTTGTCTTTAGCATCTGCGCCATCCATCTCATTAATTGAGGATTACGAACAAAGTAAACTCAATCGCTCTAAAAGCGGCTCAAGTTACGCTGGTTAAATTTATACGCGACGTGGATGGGGTTGTGACATCCAGCCTTCTCGTGAGGGCGCAACTGTCACCTTAATTAATTCCCACCTGAGTTGTGGACACAGATCACTTACACGGATGGATGGTATAAGACAGCTCGTGCTAACATCGGGCATACGAGTATACCTAAGATAGCGCGAATGCTCATTTCATCTGTGCCTTCATTTACACGCAGATAGGTCTAAAAATAAATAGTATAATTAACAATGGCGAAGGCTGAACGTGAGTAATGTAGATTGCGGCATTACTTACTCATTTAATAAATGTATTAAATGTGTAATTTTAACCTTCTGCGTCCCAGGAAAAAAACTATCAAGGCAAATATAATTTTGATTTGTCAAAATTAAGATTTAAAATACAGTGGAATGGGAGGCCTTTTTATGGCTCTTTGGGCGGCTGGAGGATAATGCGGAGTCCATGGGGGTGCGATTTTGGTATACGCCACAACGGTGAGTTTACGATGCTAAGGTGGCTCGTGTTTTCGCACTAATTTGACGCATTGAAACTAACGGCACAACGACATTTTACTTTGCCTCATTGTGTCGCGAAAGGTCAAGTGAAAATGAAAACGTACTAAATATTCATGACTCTATAAGTTATTTGTGAAATTTTATGAAATATTGAAATAATATGACCTAGGCTTTTTATTTTTAAGCGACTTTTAATTCATATTTACATCCTTTATGTTGGTACTATAGACAAGAATTTACGGTTACATACACTTTCTTTACTTACGATAATATTACCTAAAAACTAAGGCTCGGTTGCACCAAACTGTCTGTCACCGTTAAAAACGTACGCTAAATTTTATTGTATGGAAATTTTCATAGTAATCTGCCGGTTGACGCTGATGAGTCCGTTAAAAGTGGTTGCAACTGGCCCTAAGTATTGATGAATACAACAAATCTTATCCCTGACTTTAATTTCGTGGTGGATACATGAAACGTGCAAATAGTTAATAAAAAACCCGACGCGACGCTCCAGTAATAAGGAAAAGATCAATCTGAATTACTTTAAACGATTGGAAACGGAAAGTAGAGGCTGAAACCAATTGAATCGAAACATGGAATTGCAAAAATGACGAGATAAAACTGTCGTCGGAGCGAAGGAAGTAGTTGGCATTGTACAAAGGTTGGTTGGCATTGGAATCTCAATAAGATGGAAAGTTTCAAGCAAACTTCAGCCAAATGTGGCAATAAAATGTTGAAACTGCTTTTATTTCATCTACACTGCTAGCAGTTTTCTGCGCTACTAATTTATGTATATGTATATATTTTGGCTTTCCAGAGTACAAGTTCTAGTTATAGTGAGCATATCCTATAATATATATGGACGTGAGAATCCTTCGATTTGCATTAAGTTTAAAAAATATCGATTATCTTATTTCTATTATGTTTGCGTGATCACTGATTAGTTAACAATTACGTAGTATCAATTTAATTTATTAATCAACAGTCCATCAACAACATATTCCCGTTTCAATATCTCAAATATTCTGTCGAAGCGCCTGCACGATCATTAGGCTCCATAACTTCGCGTAATAATTTAATTTCGTTGCTTGTTTCTAATTAAACGAATGGGCGAGTTCAAAATTCTGCCGCAGCCAGGAAGCACTCGAATCTGACGTTTCCGACAGGCGCCTCCAATACCGTTCAAGTAACGCGTTTACACTCCTTGGGGTTATTGATTCGATGTTATCACTGTCGCCGCCAGCTGGGTACAAAGGCGACCCCCTTTGCAAAAATATGGCTGAGTGACAACCTAAAATTGAATTTGTAATCAAGTGTCCCGTGAAATTGCTATATACTTATGTACGTGTAGACTCGTTTTGTTTCATTTTCTTGATCACAATTTGTTTTACAATTTAGACCAAAACTCTACAATGGCATCAAGGATCTCTTTTGATAATAAAGGATATCCAGAAGTTAATACCATTTTTACTGAAAACCAAAGGCACATATAGTTTCATGGGATTAAGTGTACGTAAAAATTCGGCAGTAATAGTTTCATATTAAAGATGGGGCGGAAATAAAGAGCTTATTTTGGGCGTAGAGGTTTTACCCATAATCCAGCAGGCGTGTGCTCTCGTCCCACTCAAGGAGCACATTATCACAGTATTATGCTGATGCGGGCCCGGCTGCCGGGGTTGTGACGTCACGCTTATAGCAGTATTATGTCAATCGCGCCTCAAGAGCTTCAGGCCTGAGTCGGTTATAGGTGTCATTTCAAAACCGCTACATACCAGGGGGTCTAGCCTAGTGAAAATCGTTTATCAATAGCGTCCAAATAAATAATAAAAATAATGAATGGAAACTTTGGAAATGATCATATGAGTACACAAATATAAGTAAATTTCAGCTGTATATGGAATCTTAAATTTAACTAAGTTTTAATCGTGACTTTAAAAAAAACACAAGTTTATTAATGTCTGGCAAAATGAATGCTTCTTTATGAAACTTGACACAAGTATAGAGCTTTCTAGACAAAGGTTACAACAGAATTCGAAAACTAGAAAATAAAATGAACACTTTTATAAATTCATCTCTCAGTGTCAACGGAACCTATAAATAACAGTGGAATGGAGCGAGTTTATGAAATACTTATGACAAAATCCGCGCCCTGTTGTTAATGGACTTAATTGATTTAGGTATTTTTAATCTCCTTAGGATTATCCGGGATGAACCCGGTAGGTAAACTAATACGATTACGATGAAAAGACTTCCCTCAAGCGTTAACGCTGTACCACGGACGGTGAGCAAACATTATTGTTTGTCAAAGGATAATGGTGTTAAATCAAGCGGGGTATAGACTTCAGCTAAAATCTTGTTATATATTGCATATTCGCAAATCATCTGTATGAAAATATGATAGGTGTGGAACGTGACAAAATTACTATGACAGAGCACGCACGTATAATATTATAGTAGTCACCAGCAATAGTATCTTCCTACGTGTAGGCCGCTAAAATATGTGACACGCTCTTATTTGTCGGGCCATAAGAGCGTGTCACATATTTTTGCGGCCTTCGTGTAGGAAGATATGTACTATTACCGGTGACTGTACAGTACCTGTATGATTACTGATGTTATTGAAAACGCAGATAGTGTATGCCTATCACCAGTCCTAACTCCTAACCTATCTAGAACTAATACAAGATAGAGCAGTCCCAACTAGGATATTAAATTAATTAAGTATTGATTCTTTATTTCAAAGCATATTAGCTATTTCTCCAGTTTTAAATTCAGAGGAAAATAGAAAGAAGAAGGCGATGAAATAATAAAAACAGCTGGTCAATTATTCCAGAAGGATGAAAGTTTGAATCTCACTCGAGGCGGTAATTTGTATTTAATTTTGTAGGGAGATAGTAAATTGGACGATATACAGCGTGCAGTTTTCATATAACCACATACGCTAAGGTAGTTAATATACTTTTTTTTCGGGATTTCGGAGTTGGCCCTATAGTAAAAGTTGTTCATTAGAGCCTTGTGTATCATGCCTTGATCGCTTGCTACACGACCCCGATTTAACCCTGTAGACATATATTTTATTACAATTTTACGACTTCTAATTCCAAATAAAATAATTCAGCACACAATATATTATCTAGTACAGTACAGCATACAGTTGCTCTAAGAAATTTCAAGAAACTAACTACTCTGTGTTACTTGGAAATTAAATAATTATTCGATCAATTTATTGCTTCAATGCTTGGTTTCCATTTGCGGTTATATCAAAGATACACGCGGTATAGAAAGGGTTTAGTAGTACTTTTAAGTGTGTTCTGATACTTGTGATCCCATGAAGCTTATCTCCTGCCTACGCCGTACTATTCCGGTCAACCGATACAAGCACATCTTGAATGACCCACAGATGCCACTAAGATTCGGCCACGGAGCCCAACGGCCGCATGAAGGAACCGTCCTAAAATACCCTCGTAAAAAGTAATAGACCCTAGAAGCGATACTCCTAAGTAATTGCGACGTAAACGCTAACAAATTAGCGATGGGAGTGACCTCAGGGGGTTTTTGGGGCTACTTTTGGATTTCTTTCAACATTTACCCACTTAGTGATAGTAGTTACGTAGTTAAAGCTCTTTTATTATATCAATATTACGTAAGTTAATTTTTTTAACTCAAGGTTAGTAAAAAATCCGGATAACACTTAACATTTTCACTAATCTAATAATAACCTAGTACCTAACTCGTTAGCAGCTTTTAGCTTAAAAGCACAGAATTTATACCATGTATACCTTCAGAAGGTTAAATGGTTACAAAGACTTTTATTTAGGTATGCTAAAAGTGCCTAAACGTGGTCCTCCCTCTATCGCATTATAATCTGTATATTTCGGCCTGGACCAATTAGTATCGGGCCAGTATTTACTAGCCGCTGGCATTGATATGTACTATTTGCAGTGGAACGATGAGATCATGCCGTGTCCTACGCCTGCTTAAACTTCAAAACGTACCTAATACTCTCATAAAATAGGTTCTTTCAGGAGCCGCCTTAGTTCATTATTTACGTTTTGTTCCGGGCTGCCTAACTACCGGTTGTGCTTTAGACAAAAGACGGGGAAATTATACTGCACCTCGAAACAAAGGGTTCATTATTTTTAAAAGGGCTATTCATAAGTCATTGTTTATCAGAGAATGTTAATGTAGCTACCTACCTTCTAATCACTTATGCGGCTGGAGTTTTATGTACAGACTTTCCTTTAACTATGTGGGTGGGTAAAAGTGAGCTTAATAGCGTATAAATTTGCCTAAACCTCACTAGGTTACATGTAGGTGCTTGCAGTATTAAGAAAGAGTAAACATAGTGCCAGCGGCTGCGGTGTTTGCTGAGGGCAGGGAACAAACATCCCAGACGAGACTCGAGGCGAAACGTCACCTAACCACTTGCGCTCTTTGTTCAGCCGAAGTAGGTCAACCATGGGTCTTACTTTTTGGAAGATTGGTAAATAGCGTAGATTTAGCTCTCACGACTGTATGTGACTGCGTGAACGTGGGCAATGGAAAATTACAAATTTGTATATGAAGTGATCCGTTTTCATTTCCCTTAAGTGAAGATGTAGATAGCGAGTGTAGAGACGAGTAACGTCTAAAGGAAATAATTAAACGTAAGCTGACGTAACTATTTGTGTCACCTACTAAGTAAAATAATTTAGACAAAGATTGTTGCGGATTTTATCTTGTACACATTTGACGAAGCCTGTGGCAGATTATTACTGGTGTAGATTGGACGAAGTTTGTTGCGGATGCTTTTTTGAACCCTAATTGACTTAAATAATTAATAAATAATCAAAGTGAAATAATCAATTTTCAAAATCACTTGACGTGTAAAAAAATACAATAAAAATAATGATATAATTATGTATTTTCTTATATTAGTTGTATATGGCAACAATGTTTACAAATTCAAGAAAGGTGCACTATTGCACGTAAAAAATAAAGAAATTAACATTTTACTGTGATTAAAATTGCAACGGCTTTTCTTCGTTTCTTTAACGCTACGAAGATCATTTCCTTGATTACGATGAAAAGGGGCTTCAAAACAAACCTTATCTAAAAATAGCAGTTGGCATAAAGCGGGCACTAAAATATGTAAGAGGTTTTTTTCACAGGCCCGGGACCGCCGGCCTCTCCGATGCAATTTGAAAAGACGAAAGACGAATTTTAATCCTGCTGCTAAGTAGATGCTACTAAATTGAGATGGGTGTGAAACTGTGAAGTTTAGTAAAACTGACAAATTGCTATATTAATAAGGTGCGTATAAAAATTTGGGAAGATTTTATTAAATTAATCGCGTATTAAGATTTAAAGGTAGGAAGATAAATTTAATTGGGAATATCTGGTCATTCTATTATATTTATTATAAAAATAATAACATCTAGTATTCACACGATCAGAATGACATGTGTTATCAGTAAACTCCATTGGGAACATTACGTTGGTTTTACATTAGATTTCAATACTACTCAGTAGAACTGCGTTGCACGACTGGCATTTCTGTACATGTAAATGTTTTTGATGGGATTATACTTCCTGTTTCTTGAGCGAGAATGCTGAATATTTCTGGATACAAGTAAATTAATCCAACACTTTTTTAAGTTTGGTATTTTTTTTGCATAAAGATAAATTCATCATCATCATCATTTCAGCCGAAAGACGTCCACTGCTGGACATAGGCCTCCCCCACTGAACGCCACAATGACCGGTCCTGTGCCACCCGCATCCAGCGGACTCCAGCGACCTTCACCAGGTCATCAGTCCACCTTGTAGGGGGCCTACCAACTCTTCGCCTTCCGGTGTATGGTCGCCATTCGAGAACCTTAGTGCCCCAACGGCCATCGGTTCTCCGTGCAATGTGCCCTGCCCATTGCCACTTAAGTTTAGCGATCCGACGGGCTATGTCGGTTACTTTAATTCTGCTACGGATAGTATCGTTCCTGATACGGTCACGCAGAGAAACTCCTAACATAGCCCTCTCCATTGCTCTTTGGGTGACTTTAAGCTTTTTAATGAGGCCCATTGTGAGCGACCACGTTTCAGAGCCATAGGTCATCACTGGCAACACACACTGGTCAAAGACTTTCGTCTTGAGACACTGCGGAATATTGGACGAAAAGATATGTTTCAGCTTCCCAAACGCTGCCCAACCGAGACGGATTCGACGATTGACCTCTTTCTCGAAATTGGACCTACCTAGCTGGACTGTCTGTCCGAGGTATACATAATCGTCTACAACTTCGAGCGTAAAGTCTCCGACTGTAATAGGGGTTGGTACTACATGGGCGTTAGACATGACTTTCGTCTTATCCATGTTCATCCTTAGACCAACCCTCTCGGAGCCTTTACTGAGGTCGTCGAGCATCGTACTTAAGTCCTCCATGGTCTCAGCCAGGACTACGATATCGTCGGCAAATCGAAGATGAGTGATGTACTCGCCGTTGATGTTGATGCCAAGCCTTGCCCAGTCCAAATCCAAAGATAAATTTACTAGGTACAATATTTTCTCTGGGGTAAATAAATCAACTAACTGCCAGAAACACTTATATTGATAATTAGTAAAAGTTTTCTAATAATTGGTTTTGAAACCGTAAATTTTAAACAACACCTGCAAGGTACCGAATACCTCCCTGAAGTAAAAGCGATACTCAAAGGGTGCTATCATATTTAATCAGCCTAAAGAAAATGTTTCAAGTTAACTCTCCTTAAAGCATTTGCCGTCAAAGTTGAAAGTGTTGTAAGCAGAGCCGCTATCCAAAAAGGCTTTTATAACTTCCTTTGAGCATTCTTTTGTGAATAAATACCCTGTTACTCTTGTTTAGTAGACGTAACTGACGCGGACTACGTAGCCTAGGCTGTTGAGGGAGGCATTACTGTTACCGATGAGGTGCATTTCTTCAAAAGTGGAGGATTCAAACATTTGTATATTTTTTCAAGTAACTATATTAATCAAAGATACTCTCAGTGATGTTTAAAAAAACAATAGCCCGATTTGACTAAATTTAAGATTAATATGTTATGAAATAAACAGTAATTTTGTTTAAAATTAATTTTGGATATTTGTTTGGATTTGGATATAGGAAATCTCTTATTTATTATGTAAATTCTTCATTTCCTACTCCCCACTTCCCTGTAGGTAATTAATGAAATATGAGGTAGAATATCTTTTTGTCTACACATTGAAATAGGTTCATTTATAAGAATCACACTTTTGTATTGATGAAAAACCAGCGCACTTTATTATTAAAGATATGTAAGCTATAAGAATAAATAATATAATTGACATAAAAAATACACAACAATAGATTGCTAAAGCGACCATGTAATTTCCAACGAAATTAAAACATTAATTTTAACAAAGTTCTATAAAACTTACGTTATCGAAGAAGAATATTCGAATCGAATGGTTTTATCATTAGATCATTACCGCACCGTAAGCGGCCGGTTATCGATATTTATTTAACAGAATTATATATTATTATTTACTTATGTAGCTCGCGCTAGTAGCGATACGCGTAGAGTAAATGATTACGGTAAACGTGAGGCGTCTTACCCGAGGATATTAATTAACTGGCTTGGATCCATTAATAATTAACTCAGTAATACATTATCTTAATAATATGATGTCCCTCAGGGAATAAGTACCGCGCTATCGGATTATTTATAAATATAGAACTTGCTGCTAACGACGAAATAGTGTCTTGAACATTTTAATATAGATCTCCCTAATGGAATACGCTATTTAAAACGCTACACTATTTTGATATATTTGGACTTAATATCGCGCCCTAGATGTTAACTTATTTGAAGGTATTTGGCTTTTGCACTGAAACAATTTTATTGTTACCAGCAACCAAACTTCATCTACCAGTCACTTAAGAATTGGGACTACAAAACCAATGCTTATTGTTATTAATTTATTACTTACTAAAATGTTTTGTTATTTATACGTAAACTTTGAGTTATTCTAACTTTATTAATTCCTTACCAAATTTTGGTTATTGATGAAATAGCCATATTAAAGCCGATGTAATTGTATATTGAACTGCAGTTTGGATTCCTAGAAATGTTAGAATATTCTTATTCTGAATCGCTAGCCAAATTCGCAGGACTCAAAAATAAAACCATTAATAAAAACGTCCAACCGCCTCTTTATACCTAGTCAAAAAGTATTTTGTCAATGTCAAAGTGTTTTATAGGGATAAAAATAATAATTTTGCCATTATCATTATCACAGTAAGTACCTAGTATTGTAAAATCTATAAAAAGACGCATAATAGACAAACTTGTTGCAATAGCATTGAGGTACACTCTCAGACTTAGCAAAACACAGTACCCCAAGTTATGGCACAGTTCTGTTCAAGTCGTCCGAAGCTATTATTTGAGTAACATGAAAACCGGAACGCGAGCACCGCGCCGGTGTTCACTTGTTCCAAGTAGACTTTAGAGGCATAAAAATGCATACAAAACCGAGCATCCTTAATGATTTGAAACTTGCTCTGTGTTGACATTAATATTTATTTATTTATACTTTATTGCGCAAATAAAACAATATACCTACGTTCAAATGGCGGACCTCAATATTTTATTGCTAACTAGTAGTAACATTTTTAAATCAACAATAACGGCACCCATATCTAGTACCTATTTATATGTATAATCGAAGCTTGATGATGATTACCATCAGGGGGCTGTTTGCTTGTTTGTGACTGTCCTGGTATAAAAAACACTGAGGTCTCATAGCTCGGTACACAGTTAATTTGGCGAGAAAAAGTTGAAATGTAACTAGTTTTATATGTCATTACCACAACATATTCACCGTCACAATTTAAAGAATTGTTATTTTTTCAGAGCATAATATTAATATAAGTATGACTGTGTTTCCTTATATTTATGTAAGTATGTAATCTAATCTATCATATAAAAACACTTAGAGCTAAAATGTCTGCATACATTTTACCTAAACTTAATAAGTACATTCTTCGGTATCCGGTCGACGTCAAAAATATGTTTACACTTTTGCACCTTACTCCTTTGTAATAAAAAGTGTTAACTTATTTTTGGCGTCGACTGTACTTATTACTCAAGATATCTTAGCAGTTTGTGCTGTGAAACTAACTTTTACCGAATCCAGTAACGGTGATAAGCACGTGCTTATTAATATTATATGCTTGATAGGAGTAATGTTCATAAATAAATGGATGAAACCGAGAAGTCGGTACATGGGGAACAGCTTTACGAGCTTTGCGTGTCGGGCGAGAGCCACGGAGAAAGTCGAGCTGAGGCGAGAGCAGCCAGGGACTACGTGACTTATGGCAGGGTCTTTATTACCACACAATAAGAACTAGAACTAAATATGAAGTAGAATTCCCCGGTTTACCTAATAGACGGAGAGCTAGCCACGTCAGATATGATACAATAATGAGAGCAAAGAAACCTCTCCAGTCAATCTGCTATTCGCTATGTGCGAAGTGCATGGTGGGGGTAACGAGAACGATCGCAGTGCTCAATGTGACAAGAAATGAAACTGCAAATCCCCTGTCTGCCGTCATAATAGTGAATCAGCCAGTTACATTTCTTATAAGCAAGGAATACAACCTCATTATAAAAAAGGAAAAAAAAGAGATTGACCACCTGCCCAAGAGATGGCGCCACAATCATGCACACAGCGAATACTATGCTTATTTCGAGATCTGGACATCTGGCAGCTGAAAACTGTTGGAGGTCAAAGAATGCAAACCACTTCAAGAAAACAAATTCTAGAGTTCTAGAGAGAGTACGAGAAATTATATAAATAATTAGATTATATCATTACCAAAAATTTCAGTTGGGAGAACGTAATGCCAAACCACGTATAAAGTAATTCATTAGTTTGTCGCCTACTGCTTTTGTTTCCATAATAATACGCAACGTTTTTTGTTCTTATGTGAATATACAGGCCCTGTACTTACTCTATAACTTATAGACAATTTTGGTAGTACTATTTACCAATTCAAAAATTTCGCTAGCCTGTCATTCTGCCAGCCTCCACCCATTAAAAGCTGCCAGATGCCCGGAGCTAGCATTAAGGATAGTATATCAATCTAACCCAGACGGTTTTTGTTGCTCTTTTTATTGTGTCATATCTGACGTGGCCAGCTCTTAGTCCATAACTAAAGTACGACCTAGTCTGCGACGCGACGTGTTTCACTGGAGGCCCGCATTTTGGGTCCGTGTTTACGACTCAAATTCCGTATTCAGGAATAATGCAGAGTTTGGGCCACAGTTGCCCGATTCGAATGGAAATATATGGGGAAATCGGATTGCGAAGTTCCGGTCCGTGACGACGAGAGAAAGAATTGCTGGATGTTTTTCAGCGTAGTTTCCACTCGGTAACACAATTTGTTACGCAGGCTCTTGTAATAAATTTCACTTGATTCACAATATTTAACGTTTAAAAGACAAGAACAAATTGAACGATAGTATTAAATAAATAAATATCAAGGAATCTGTCGTGTATTACGATTAAGAATACTAATGTTTAGTTTGGGGTTAGCTCGATTTACATCATAAATTGTGTTCTAATATTTAATTAAATGTAATACCTTATACACAGTACAATTGCATCAATCAGTGTAGGTACCTAATACTACTTGCATACATGTAGAATTCCGTATGTAGGTAGGTAGGATACTTACATTTTACGTAATGCTGGCCATACACGATCCTTCCTATCGTCCAATCGGCATGACGCTGCCGATTGGATCAGTTAGAATTGACCGTGTGTGGGAGTGGATTGGCATGAAAGTTATATCTGTCATGCCAATCCACTCCCACCCACGGTCAATTCTCAAATCGTGTATGGCCAGCATATAAGTTAGCTGATTCTGGCCGTATGAACAAGAAAAACCATGGACTACGTATGTAAAATCGTTTTCCGTGGATGAATTTGTAAGTGACGGAAAAGATGAAAGAAAATTTGATCTATAAAATACAGAATATTCTCCGTCATCTTTATCCGTAACAAATACAAAGTCAAAGCTTCGTGGTCGGTCATTAGCGTTTGCCGTGTTCAGAGCAGTTGTCACAATAATTTATCTTTAATAACGAAATGATTGCTCAAAACTTTCAAAGAATCTTTTACTCTTTTCGACATCTCTAAACCTTGGAGGAAAAGTTAGCTTCTGTCGGCATAATTAACATTAAAAACGACAGTCGGGCCAAGTTTAAATTTATCAATTAATCAAGAACTACATTTTATAACGTGCACAATGTTTTATGTAGCAGTCACATCTGAAAACGTGTTTTTGTCACATTAAAAAATGTATCTATATTTTTAGACGTGACTTGTTTGATGACGTGATTTGTATGTATATTCAATATCAATTAATTATAATTATGCTTTTGTAAGAATGGGATTGTGTCGGTACAGTGCACAGTGCATTAAAAGTGATGTTAAAATACCTATAATATTCAGGCTTATATAGTAAGTACTTATGACATGATAAAGAGTGCATATCAAAAATGTTTAATGTTAAGTGTTTAGGTACTTCTTGCTACTATATTCGTACCCAATTAATAAAGAGGAATTTATCTTTAAATAACAAGTGATAAACGACCACATGCTTTTTATACTATACGAGTCATAATCGCATTTGATGTGGTATGGTTATGGATTACCGACATCGATTTTTAATGATCGTAGACCATTGTTTTGTAAGTAATGAACATCAGAGCCGTTGTCGAAAACTGATTTACGAATAGGTAGACCAATATAAAATAATGCTAGGCCCTCTGGTAGTAACCAGAGGCGGCTCACTGTGCGATTTGTTCGGGCTGCTGCGAGGTCAGTTTCTGCGATACAAGGATGTTTTAAAACGACATCTCAAGGCCTGCGATATCCCACCTGACTGCTGGGAGGAGCTTGCGTCGACTAGAATGGAATGGCGCAAAAGGGTATGATTAGGTGTGGCCTCCTTTAAAGAAGCCCAAACACCTAGACCAGAAGCGTCGTTTTAGGAAGACTCGGCCTAGACCGACCTATGTATACACTTTCAACAACCAGGGGCAGGTTTTCTGCGCACAGTGCGACAGGACTTTCAAAACAAAATTTGACTTTGCGAGTCATATACAGGCTCATCAGAGGAAGTAAGGGTCGCCGTTGTCGAATACGACATGGAGAACTATATATGCCATTGCCCATGGCCCGTAGTTACGGGCGCGTTAGTTGTGGATCGAGGCCGAAATACTTATATGATAAAGATGATATAAATTTATACATTGAGGACTGTCTGTCACGTTGACGCAGGTCTGACATATCCAAACAAGGGTTTTATTATAAAGTTACCCTTCTGTACCTAGTACAATTATTTATTCAGTGGTATTAGTTACAAGGTAACATTTGATCAAGTAACTAAGCTGGCACTGGCAGGTAAATGGACATGCAATAGTTGGCAAGGCGGAGGTGTGCCGCTGACACCTGTACTGCGGTTTATTAGATTTGTTCCATTCGATCCCGGATAATCTTGTTATACGGGCGACCCGCTATGCCGGCCGTCCACGGGATCTTCGGGGGTTTCGATACAAATTTATTATTAAATATATGCAATTAGGTTTGTTTGTGATATATGAATTCTGAGCTGTTTTCTCCAAACTGAACTAACGCCATTTGCTTTACTCTGCTCAGATAACTAATTAATTTAATTTCAGGAATAAATGGTTATTTATAAGTATATTTCAAAAGGTAGATAAGTTTTATTTACTTCATAATTATAAAATGCAGATTAATCTGTAATTTATCATTTATTCTTTGCTTTTCTCGAAATGTTTTGGTAACTAATACCTACATTAAAATATTAAGTATTTGGAACCTTACTATATTTATTCTGAAAATCGAATAGTCATAGTCAGGATGTGTACGTCTATTAACGTAGTTGGCAACTTGGCAGTCATTCCGTAGCAGTTACGCTGATTGCATCACACGAGACTTCGGGACAAAACATATATGTACAATGATTGATGATTGTAGTTCTTGAGGAGCACTCCTATTAAAAAATATGACCTCAATATGATAATCATTTGATATAAGCTTTAGTGCATCCCACTCGTTATCGAATTAGTATTCGAAATATACTGATTGCACTCGAAATAGACAATAAAATCCGATTTCTTGCTCGTCAAAAGTACAAGAAAAACAACATGAGAACTGAAGTCAAAAGGCGGTCACTAAGGAGCGATGTATAATACCAAATAACACAAAAACCAAAACAATATTATCAAATCAAGACTGTGTTTTAAAAACTGAAATGCGCCTCCTAGTTTTAAACCGAATGTGAAAAGACTTGGCAGAAACAGTTGATTGATGAGAACCATGTCGGCCTCCATGAAAGCTAGGCTCGCCGAAATTATATTTATATTTATCTTCGGATTTCTTTTATATTTCCTCATATCATATATATTAAGTATTACTGTGCTAGGGAATCTACCTATGTTTTTTCTTTTAAATGTTTTTTTCCTTTACTCCAAAAAACGTTTACTACGCTCAATTTGTTAATTATTTTAAAGGAGTGTAAGAAAAAGCTTCCTCTGGTGTTTGCCATTTATTGTACCGTTTTCAAAAGTGATTGGTAAAGGTAATCAAGTATCTATTTAGACTTATACTCCCATAAATATCCTTGTACCTTATATAAACAATATAAATAAATAATATTCCAGTTGGCCTGTATTACGCATTAACCGATAATTACGATGGTCCATCTACTTAAGTTTAGTATTCTTGTCCACTTTACGGTAGAGCCGAGTGGGGTCGTTTTATGAAGTAGTCCTTTTTATAGCTCGTGTGTTGACAAACACACCCAAATCGGAAACACTCACCAAATCACCATTTACTGCCATATAACAATTTTATTAGTCGTAAAAATGACCCCATAAAAGGAAATAAAAGAAGTTTAATTTATATCAAAATAAGTCGATTTTTATAGATCTGCGCGTAGTCGTTGGTGTACCTAATAAATAAGATGAATTCAATCTAATCCTTGCAAAGTCATTAAACGGTGAAAAAATTTACGTACTTCTTAATAGTACAAAATATTGTGTTTTATTTGAGATAAATATTCAAATTTTCGCATCTGGCTGGAACCTACTGAAAAACATTGCAAAATAGTACACACAACGCCTCACTAGGTATACACTTTTGAACGTTATTACAGCGGAATTAGGTTCAAAAGTGTGTACATAGTGAGGCGTTGACTGTACATACTCGTATCCACTACCTATATAATACATACATATATAATAATTTACTTGAAATGATTAGTCTCTCCTTTTCATAAAACGGTTGATGATTCTTCTCCAAATCCTATAACAAAACTTATAGATTTTTGACTAAACTTAGCAACATAATCATCGTTCACATTTTTTAAAGATAACATAGGTTTATTTAGAGTTCTACATATACTCGAATGTAACCTATAGAGGTACATATAACACGTATCCCGTCGGGTCTGCCCCTGTGGAGCAGCCCTTTTGTTTGCCGGCATTCTGGATACGGCAATAACGTTCAAGCATTAAAATTCGGGTCAGGCTGTTGACACAAATTTATGAGGGCTTTAGCAAATGGTAGCCACGATTTTAGCTTAATCACCCGAATACGGCCGAACCGAAAACAAGATAATGAAATAATTTACAAAAAAAATATTGTACAACCTTACGCAACTGCTGTTCGTCACATCATTGGATTGAGAGATTTGAGAGTAATTTTTACTCCCTAAAGTCTTTCAAGATTAGGTTAAAATAAATTAATATTGATGGTAAATTTTACAAAGTAATTATTAACATTTTATGTCTTTAAAACCGGCATCATAAAGTACACCCACGTAATACGGAATGGCTTACTACAACTATTTACTATCCATAAATTATTTTAGACCTCGAACCCTTTCCAATAAGGTTTTATTACCCAGCTGACACTTCCAGACCCATCCCTTCCCTTGATTCAACATAAACCGAGTAGGTACGTACAGACGACTTCACGTAATAGCTTTCAATGTTGTTTAGCTTTTTCACTGGAAATAAACACAAAAATATTTTGAAGATAAAAGAGAAACACCAGTTTGAGCAAAAAAAGGCGATAAAAGAGGTCTAAACGAGGCGATTTAATGACGGACTTTCCGATAATATGCATGTGTGCGGCATGTTGTACGTTTATTCGTATTTTATACAGTTTCTTCTTTTTACGTTATTGCGATATACATACGTACCTACCTACCGTCACACGCTACAACTTTGCTTACGATGCACAACTTTGCCTGGCTTGAAAAACATGGTTTTCTTTACCAAACAGCTATTTTATCTTATTCCTGAGATGTCCGTCTTTCTCCCATTGGTTGTAGCACGTGACGGTGTAGTGAGTAGTGACCACCATTGTAACAGCTGATCCACAGCTGACCCACATCTGATCCACAGTTGATATACACATGAATCACATGATACTACTTTCCATCTATATCCTACCAACCTTGACATTCCATTTACAATGACTAACATATCGTTCAATCCATCAAACCATATGTATATTACCATATGTGTATTAGTATATAAACTGAGTATTTTCTCAATGAATAAACAGTATTTCCTCGACTCTTGAGTTGTCATTATACCCCTGAACGCCGTAGTCTTCAACGGTACTAGATACGTTTGTGATAAAGTGACATGTCACCGCCAAAGGGCGTAATTAGATAACTATATTAGCATTGTGACATGTACCTAATTTATTATGATACACCTTTCTAGCACTAAGGAAAAAACATAGGCTAGTCAGTAAATAATGTCGATTTCAGTGATTAACTCTGTAAAACCGTGCCTTAGGTATGTTCGAGGGCGAGGCGGATGCGGGCAGGAAAGGGGCTATAATTAAAACGGTAAACAGCAAATAGCAATACGAGTAAGTCTAGTTGTTAACTGCCTAAATCACAGGATACGATCTTAATTTTACTACTTTGAGGTTAGAGTGGAGTTTGTGCCCGAAATAAAAACGATTTTTAAATAAGGTCAACTTGGCGAAGACCGTTAGTCGGCGTCGGCAAAGATCGGATAGCAAGCAGTTACAGCAAATTCTGCATAGCTTTTTTTACGAAATAGTAAAACTGTGGTACTTAAGTGGATTTCAACCAGACTAAATCTATGACGTTTCTAACATAAGTACCTAAATATATTCGTGAGGTAATTAAAGAAAAAATCTAACAATTTTTTTATTCACAAAATATTGTTGAAAGTAGTATTATAACTCTTATGTTCAGATTTAAAATTAATTAAATAGGTACAGCATAATCGAGAAGAGCGAAATGATCATATTTTTATATCAACGCAAATTTTAATTACAGAGACCCTGTAAGGAGGACCGACAAAGGAAGACGGTCCCAAATCAAACGAGCTGCTTGTAAATGTGAACTTTGGATTCTATTAAGGGCTGCCGAGAGGAGGCAAGATTTATTTTGAATTGAAAATCATGTAAAGTTTCGACTTTGTGTTATC
Organism: Pammene fasciana; assembly: GCA_911728535.1. Taxonomy (NCBI): domain Eukaryota; kingdom Metazoa; phylum Arthropoda; class Insecta; order Lepidoptera; family Tortricidae; genus Pammene; species Pammene fasciana. The sequence continues at coordinate 10,400,729 of OU452276.1, read as the reverse complement.
CGTGTCTATCTGTACCTACTGTAACTAACTATGAAGCAAACTCAGTTTTTTCATGTTCTTGTTGTAATTATGTTCCTGTATTTTCCTGGTATTTTCAGGTTATTAAAGTTCTTTCTCGAAGTTTTGTACACTGGACGATTTCAACGAGAACCAATTTTAAACAATTTCGCAACCATGAATACATAATGAGTTCGAATCTTGGAAAATCACGAACCTTTGAACGTCAAATTTCCTTTCACGGCATCAAGTCAAATTGTACTATAACCATATGAATATTTCAGTCTTTAGGCGGGAGCTCTGAGGGTGAATATGCCCGTACAATAGAGGGTATCGGAGAGATTTATAGGTCACGCAAGGCGGCCTTGATTAAAAACGCTCTAAATGGGTACACACGAGACATTCATTCCCTCGGTTTTCCTTTGTAACTTTGTTCTGTTACCGGATTGCCTTTTGGCTATAAAACGACTTAATTTAATGCAACGAATAAATGTCGCAAAATTTTATTTCTTTGTTTTATTGTGCTTTATTTTCGGGTATGATTTATGGCTTAGGCAGGTATTTTACGTACATGGATTTGTAAAAAAACTATGCGACCATTGCGGTAAATTTGTTGAATAAATATCTCAAAGTGAAAATCGTTCTTTTTTAATTTAAATCGACAAGTGTGACAACATTGTTAGAGGTCGATTCTAGATGAAAATACCTTCGGAACTATTTGGGTAAAATGGCACAATCAACGCAAACTTTACCAAACTTCCGCGATTTCTATGCAAATTTATTATCCTTACTGGTCTGAGCTATCCCAGCTCAAATAAAACGCGCGGAATGAACAATTTGATTTAAAATTTTAATATTTAAAGCGGGTATTTGAAGTTAAATTTAAATTTTAAATCAGGTGTTATTTCAACGGAATATTATGACAATTAGCAATGCTGAGCAGAACGTACCCAAGTATAAATTTATATTAATATTTTAGTTATAAAAGCTACAAGTAAAATACGTTATCTCTGAAAATGGGTACAAATTGCATATACAAAATGTACCAGTATTTAATAAACCGTCCCATTTGTCATTAGTCTTAGATAAATAAGTTAGTAAAGCTTACTTTTTTCTATGTTCTGTTGTTGTGTTTTTAAATAATAGGAAACACTATCTATCTCCTTTGGATCGCTCATAGCATAACGTAGGTTAATAATATTACCTACGCTCAATCTTTAGTAAAACGTCTACTTTGACTACCGACTATTGTAAGCCTATCTCTTTGGCTGTCCGATCTATCAGTACGATTACTACGATCTAAAGTTAATTTTGGATTGGGCTCGATAAAGTTGTTTTTTCAGATAACCGCCTCTAAAATGCCCACCTGAATCGGGAGAAATGCTCACATGAGTCGAGCTTACCTGATGGAGGTAATCATTGGGTACCTACTTAGTCCCGACGCGGTTTCCGACAACATGCCCGATTCATGTTGGTATTTTTCCTTGAGAATACTATAATTTATGAAGTGACGTACCTGCGGCCCGCGCCTCCTTGCACGCCAGGACCATGCTGTGGCGCACGTCGGGGTTGTCGTCCGCGATGGTCTCTCCCACGGCCACGAAGCGCTCGACCGCGCAGCACACGGCTGCGCCCACGCGCTGCACGGCGGCGCCAGACGCGTCGGCTCGTGTCGCCACCAAACTACTGATCTGTAGGACGATATAGGAAACACATTTTTAACGAACTTTTTTTGGCTAGACTGCTTAGGGAAAGCATAAATTGAGGGCTGAGCGGTCAAACCCGATAAGTTGAAAATTTTCATTGTAATAAGAACTTCACGTAAGTTACGTACCTATAATTTTAATTTCAAAAATAGTAGATTGTACAACAAGTGCATAAAACGCACCATTTTACGCGAGGCGTACGAGCGTAAAATGGGTTTTATGGACGAGTTATACACTCTACTTTTTACTTCGATTGTGAGGAAATAAAAAGAATAGGAATTTCTTTCATAAGAAGTTTCACTTTATGTTGGGTATAGGCGGACTAAAACTCAATTTTATGCACAAGTGCATAAAAAATTGACTTCTTCTAAGGCTATTTTGACAATGGCAATTTTTTATGCACTTGTGCATAAAATTGAGTTTTAGTCCGCCTATACCCAGCATAAAGTGAAACTTTACGAGCATGAGAAGTAAAAACTATTTGTTAAGTTTATCGGGTCACTAGATAAACAACAGTATTTACAGTTACGAGTAGCTTTTTTTTCAGTGAGCATAAAAAAAGCCTCTACGAGTTACGGTGCAGCATTCTTTGATTCGGTATGTAAATTAAAGATTGAAAGTAATGGAAAAAAATATCTCATGGCTTTTGTCTGTTTACTGTATTATTGTAAACTTAATATAATTTATTTCATGTGTTTCAAACGTTTGTAGAAAACATACATAATCTGGTAAAAATGAAAACCAAAAACATAGGTATTCTTTCGTTTTACAGAACTTGCTCAAAACGAAATGACAGCAATTCAAACAGAATTCATTATTTGGAATACCCGAGCTTGGAATTCCTCGGATCCTCTAGAGCAAACAATATTCAGGCGTTGCAGTTAATTAGTGCGGACTTATTGTCTTATGAGAAGTTCCAACGCCTCGGCTGGTAGCTGCATCGAGGTAAGACTTTAATTACGGCAGATACTAGTACAGTCAGCAGCAGAATTAGCTCAGCGGGCAAGATGTTCAAAATGATCTCTGCAAGCCACTGCCAACTTTTGCATACTCTTACAAATAAAGTAACTCCCATAAATTTGACCACCTCGCTTAGCTATCGTGATCACTGACAGTTTCAGAAAGAAAATAACTACTTACATTCGTATTATTTTACGATAAAATAAACAAACAAACAAACAAACAAACAATAAACAAAACAGACAAACAGATAAACAGGCCAAGCCTAGTGTGGGAGTCACTGATAGTGATAAACTGTCAATTTTATATAAATAGTATTTTTGGTTAATAAAATATTTTTACTTTTTTTAAATATTTTACAATGGATCGCATGTTTTTAGTTTTTAAAATGTATCCCGGCGTTTCGAGCCCTTTGCAGGAGTTGTGGTCACGGGACAGATTTACATTAATACTTAAAGTAAACATTGTGTCCATTACTGACCATCCTAATGTCTGTAAGAAACTGCACCAAGAAAGGGTGTAAATGTGCCGTTTTTCGTTTTTCATAAATAACTCAGTAACGGTGGTTCAACTTACATTACAATTTAATTAATATATATGCTTATCCTTATCCTATAATTTTGTATTTATGTATCGTATAGTATCTATCTTCCTCGTACCATGTTGTACATGTTGCCGCATTTGTCTACCCTTATTTACTTCTTTTCTCATTTACTCAAAGGTTAACTGGAAGAGATCCCTTAAAGGGATAAGTTCGCCTTTGTACTTGCGTTTTCCTATTATTATATTGTTTTTGACTTGTTTTTGTACAATAAAGAGTTTTTACATTACATTACATTACTAGTAACTCAACTTGCCTACGAAAAAAAATTACGTAATAGATACTGAAAAATAGGCTAAACATGTTAAGCTCTAAATTTGAACTTGCATACTGAATAAATAAAAAGCTTTTAGATTGATGGGAGTGATATGATCGGTATTAGGTAGTCATACATTATTTCAATCGGTACATGAACTTAGACTACGATTAACGATTATATATCTGTGGGGTTCCTAAACCACCCTTTTTGAAAAGGCAGTATGTTTTTTACAATAACAAACGAGTTTAGTTCCTTTGTTAGCGCAAAATGCCTTTAAATTGCTACGCGAGGTTTAGACTAGCAAGTTTACTTCCGGCAAGTAGGGACGCAGCTATATGCTAGAGTGAAATAGTGATATTCATGTCTCATTCTAGCATATAGCTGCGTCCCTACTTGGCGCAAGTAAACTTACTAATCTAAAGCTCGCTTTAGATTTGTACACACTGATTTGCCATACGTGATAATCGTTATTTTTATGAACATACCCGCAGTTTAAATATGGAAAAAAAAAATCTATAGTAGTATAGAAGCAATAAAATGGTACCTATGATACAAAAATCGCGACGAATTGAGAACCTTCTCCTTCGAAATATTGAAGTCGGTTGGAAATGGTGCCACGTTGGCGGGTTGATTAGTAGAAGGGTGTTATTTTATTAGTCCATAAAACGTCAGCTATTGGCGTGACTAAATACAATCACTTTAAATTGTTCACTATCTACGATTGAAATTTTATAACAGCTGTGTCTGTTTACCTCTATATGTGACGATTTCAATGCATTAGCCATATAATTCTCGGTAAGAATAACGTATAATTTGTATAAACTACGAAGCTTATTTAATAACACTTGCTATATTATTTATTATACAATTATGTATAATGAATAAATGATAGTAGTGCATTGTTTATATTATACGTGGCAATTTTTTTACGTAAAACTAATTTGTCTTTAGGTACTACACGTAACAAATATTAGCGTTCCATTGTTTCACGTTATTGCACTTGAAATTTTCGCATCATACCAAAATCTGTTCCATTATCACTTTTGTTTATACTTCAGTATACCTAACAAACAGCTGTTCCACAATATTTGCTCGTTTATCAAGGAAGGCTCACTAAGCACAACACCAGGCTCGTTGTAATTATGTGCGGGGCTCAAAGGAAGGGCATCAATTAGCGGATCAAATCGTTTTAGACTTCGTGAGCGACAGCGGGCTGGCCGGGGAGCGGGGTAAGCTCGCGGAGCTCCGATCAAGGTCGTGGTGGCACGCGAGCTGCCAGGCTGCCTATCACTTGTTGCGTCTGCTCCTTGAGTCACCACCGAAGGACCTCCGAGCTGATCGTGTTCACTATCAGATGTTCTTGACGTTCAGGTTGTTGTTGTCGTGAAAGGTACGGTACCTGTGGGTCCCGACGTGTGTATTCGTCGTCATCGGAGAGCGCGTCCATGTCTGAGAGGAGTGCGCGGACGGCGCGTGGCGGGCGCGCACGTGCTCGACGTGCCGGACGCGCGACACCGTACCGCGACCGCGCCGCTATGCCCGCGTCCGCCGCGGCACTGCCCGGCCCGCCGTGCCGCTGCCGTCGCCATCGATCCACCCAGACACCCCGCCCGACCTGCCCTACCCCATTCCACTCTACACCGATACAACACCACGTGGCCGCCCGCCCTTGCAAACTCAACACATGAATGCACGTCGATCAAGCACTTCCAATTGTTTCAAGTTCCAACTAACTTCATACAAGCAAGTGCATTATCACAAAAAAAGAATCTTAATCATAATTTACCTTTTCAAAATCCCTATTTCATTCAAACCACCCGCCAGATGAACGAACTTAATGCGACGGCGCGGATTATGGTGCAACAGTTTGCTGTCGTGGGCGGGAAATTCTAACAGTAAACGTCATGTGACGTAGTAAAACCGACGTGTTTTATGGTGTAGCCGCGCCGAAAATAAAATTATGATTTTAGACTACGCATAAACTTCGGAGTTCTCGTCAGAGTTCGAAACGACGTCAGGGAACGCTCGCTGACGCGATTTACCTGTATAGTGAAGAGTGAAACGTCACAGGAGGACGGAGGGGGCTTCTAGAATTATGATAATATTGAGTAATATTTGGGTGTTTTTCGTACCTGTTTGATGAGTGGTAGTAGAGTTCTTTCTACGGAGCGCGTTTTTATTTGCGAGAGGTCGAATTCAGGCAGGCCAGCGGCCGCCATGGCTGGCGCGGTCGCGACTGCGCGGATGCGCGCGCACCTGGCGCCGCGCCGCGATTGGCCGGCTTCGCCGTCACGTGGCCCGAGCCCGCCCGAGTGGTCCCGAGCCGCCCTTCGGCCGCCCGCCGTAAACACGCAATGTTTAGTTTTACACGTACTCGGCGGGCTTATAAAACTACGGCTTTACGGGATTCACTTTGTTTTGATTGCGGACGCCAATTTATACACAAATGGCGTGCAGGCGTGTACGTTTTCAACACTTATTAATACGCTTATTTACATGGTTGTACTTGCAACGTAACAAATTACTGTTAATTTATTTTACGTAAATTACTGTTAATTTATTTTACGTAAATTACTGTTAATTTATTTCATGTTAATTTCTGTTTATTTACTTCATGTTAATTACTGTTTCTTCATGTTATTTATTTCAGGTCATGTAACGTAGGTAAACCAACCGCGAAATTGGTGTACGAGTTTTTAAAGCACTCAAAATTTAAATTCATAATTTGAAAATAGTATTTATTTATGTATGTATGTAAGTATGTTTACCCCTGATAGCTCCAATGCACTGATTTACCGATAAAAACCCAAATTGTGCATGGATGAACCGATTAGAAGGCGGTTAATTTTTAATCGTAAGTCTTGTCCGTCAAGATAGTTCTTAGCTGTTCGGTGTTCTTAGGTGGTAATTAAGCAACAACAAAAATATTCAGTTCAAATACAAATCAATATTATGTAGAGCTACAAATAAAAAAGAATATCTGAAGCAGAATCCTTAGTTTTCGCAGAGAAGAGATATAGATGACCACAGCCTAAGAACTTTTGAAGCTCATGTCAATCGCGCCATCTATGTTGATGTCAAAGCCACCTAGTGATACTGAAAATGTAAGAGAAATGTCACCTGCACTGCTACTCCACCTAGTAGCTAGTATCACTATATGTTCAGTATCACTAGGTGGCTTTGACATAGATGGCGCGATTGACATGAGCTTCAAAAAGTTCTTAGGCTGTGGTGGTCTATATCTCTATAGTCTCTGGTTTCCGTATTAAGTACCTATTTTATTTTTATACTAATAACGTGAGGTAATTTTATTGTGAAACGATCTCAGCATTAAAGCTATAATTATATCTCTCAAAATTTCATTGTTATTATAGGTTTTTGTTTTTTGTTTTTGCAGCTTTTTATAGTACAGTCGACCAAGAAAGTGGCCTACCAGTTTTGACAAAAGTTTCTGCGAGATCTAACGATCGCTAAGGTTGACATTTCTAACCGACTTTAAAAAATGCACGACCTTGTTGTCTCATGCTCATGAGTCATGACGTTTAAACGAACCTCGACCGTAGGGTGGTAAACCACATTTTTAGTCAACTGTACCTACTTTAAAAATGCCACTGTTATTATTTCTTGTATTTTTATTTTTTTATTGTCATATTTCGATTTTAGCCACGCAGAACGCAGGGAATTATTTGGCGGAAAAAGAAAAACAACATAAGTTTTATTAACAATATTTATTTTTCAATTCATTTGATTCAAACAACTACAACTTACAAGTAATCATTGGCACATTATCACAAAGGTTGTCAATGATATTATATTTATTCCTTTCTTGCTCTACATGTATGAAATGGCAATTATAAATAAAGTAAATAACAATAAGTTCTCTTGTGAGATCTAATTAGAATAACCTAATATTTTTGTAAATATCACGGACAATTAACTAAGAGACGTACCTACGAAGTTAACAAACTAATTCGTGGCGACAATAGATGGCGCTAATGCGATCCATGTAAGCATCTACCTTTTAGTTTTAACGGAGATGGTTGGGTGGAGATGGTTGGTAATGTTGTAAGAACGTATTATGGTAAACTGTGGCCTAGGGCCTAATCGCAGACTTGTCTTTAATATGACGGTGATTCGTACTAAGTAAATCAAAATATAATTGAGTACCTGCTACCTACTTAATGTAGTTTTGGCCCCTTTACTAAACCATCTTCGTCTTGAAAATCACCGCAGAAAGGTACAACTTTTCTTTACCGTTTCAGTTAAATGGTAGACCTAGATATCATTTAATTACAAAAAACTAGTATTTATGGTGTTATTTGGCATGCCTCTTAGTTCAGTAGTCTGTAACATCATATATAAAAATATAATATAATAATACTGACGAAAACGTGATATTGATACACATTTACTTAAAAATAATAAAATAACAGGAAACGAAGACAATATAATAGCGCACATGCAATCCTTCATAATTAAAACTAAACAATTTGATATAAGAATTCTTATATCAATACTCGTATGATATCTATTACGAAAGCTACATAAGTTAGTAGTTAGACTTTGGTAAATAGTATTATATATTAAGTTAGTAAACATTATTATTAACAATATATATTAAATAATTTTATTGGTGGTATGATAACTAAAACATCAGCTCTCAACTACAACACTACTTATATCTATGTATTTACTTATTAATAAGATATAATAAGGCAATGTGGACGGAATCAGTAACAACACACTAACTGCAAAGAAACTAAATACGAATTATAACATATAAGTAGGTAAAGCACGAATATACTACACAATTTTTAGATTTATCTGAATGTTCTATGCGCATTCTTGTTAAATCTAGTACAATATTCATAACGTTATTGGAATGTAAGCCAAGATAATCGATTATACTCTACTCATGGCAAAATATTACAAACACCAAGTATATATTTAAGAAAATAATCTACTACGTCCTTGTGGAACTGTTTCGCATGTCGGACATACCAAATTAGGCATGTTTTGAAAAGCACATCAGCCATTGCGCAGAGTTAGCGTGTTGAAATAAAATTATAGAAGTACAGTAGAAACATATAGACGCGAAGTCAAATAAAATTAGTAGTTTTATAAAAGCATCTTGTAGTGTATCAAAATTTATGGCTTTCAGGTAGTACAGTCAGCAGCAATGGTAGCTAAGCGGGTAGGGTGTTCAAAATGAGCTAGACACGACTTTATTGTTAAGAAAATAAGAGGGTGTGTAGGTCGTTTTGAACACTCTATCCGCTTATCTACTTCTACTGCTGACTGTACCACAATAGGGAAGGTGGAGGTGATAGTCAGAAATCGTTTTTGATTAACTTTTGTTTCTTAAAGTCTAATTAACTTTTTTATTCAAAAAGTGGTCGTGGCTGTTATGTTATGCTCCTGCTTAAGATGGTGCTACTATGCGTACATCTATGTTCTCTGTTAGGCAAAATTTCGGACCCATGGTTTCTTAAAAATATGTCCGTGGGCCTAGCGTTGGCCAAGGTGACTTTATGAATCGGCTCTAAAGATGGACGTTGCGAGAATCATGAATTCGGCTAGTTGTAATAAACGCCCATACTTATCTGCGGCCTGCGCTTGTTGTACAGCGCCTGTTTAGAGCCTGTGCTGTCTTGAGAGCTGTCTGACATCCACGGACTCTGTCCGGGAGAATTCCGCACTTTTCGCTTCCTCAAACTCTCTGTTGGGCCGAGTGTTGGCCTGAGCAACTGTTTGAACCTAAACGGGCCTTCTGTATAGTCGTCGTCAGAACTGAACACGGGCGTCGCAAGGATTTCCGGCGAGTTACGAAGGATCTTTCTGAAATCTGACTCTGGGTCGTGGGTAGGGTTGTAGACGGGCCGCGGCGGTGGGTCAGCCTTGTGGGACTGCTTTACCAGCTCGATTATCTTGTTACTGGAAAATAATACATTATGTTTAAATCCTTTGATTTCTGAAATGTATGACATATGGTAAGGAGACTATTTAAATATACTTATGTCACTAACGAATAGTTGATAATATGTAGTAACGTCTTAAATGTAGGTTGTAGGTGAAATTAAAGCTCTCATTGTACAAGTAAATCCAAAAACATTAACGTACAGACGTCAGTTTCTGCTGCTGACTGTAGTACATAAAATAATTTTACACTTTGATTCACGTAAATATATGCGAGTCAAATCGTAAAATTATTGTAATTTTAATATGACTCACGAAAGCTTAAATTCGAAAACATACCTACCTACACTAAACGTACGAATAAGTAAATACACAGATATTTCATAATGAAGTAGCTGAAGTAATTGAGTAACTACAATGATTGATCTATTTTCTATGGAAAAAAATATACATATGAGCAATGATGCAATTACATGATTTAAGATTATTAAAGTAACTTATCATACCATGGTTTCCTGATTTTCCGCACGTAAAGGCATGCACAAGCACACAGATTAGTTAGAATCACGGCCAGAAGTTAGTGAAGTCACAGTCACGGTCATACCTGACGAGGCCGCCGCACTGGCGGCTGCACGGCAGGTTCTGCCAGTTCTGGCTGGCCAGGTGGTGTCGGTGCTCCACGCAGTTCTGCTCGACCGCCTGCTGATTGCTCCTGTTGGCTCTGGAAATATATGGTTCTTTGGTTATCTACGACGCTACCTATAAAGATTTCGGTTATACGAAGGTTTTTGTTGACAGTTTTTAGACTGAATTCACTATTAGGCTACACCTGGCGCACCGCTTCACGAGGAAATTGCCGCGCGCGGCAGCTCGGCTAGTGTGGTTGTGCCTCGCCCGAGGCATTCCAGCCGCGCGTGCGTTTGTCTCGGCCGAGGCACGTCCACAACAGCCAATTTCCTCGCGAAGCGGTGCGCCAGGTGTAAACACGCCTATTATTCTTGTAACCAACTGCAACAAATGATTAATGTGTATTTTGCTAATGGACGAGACGCGAGGTAACTGGTAAAACTGCTGGTTGCTACTAAATATCAGCTCTCTATATTCAATTATATTTCATCTTCAATTATAAATGATTATAATGATTTGTTTAAAACAACAAAAAAAGAAGCTATAAATTATAACCTAAATCTAACATCCACAATCAAATGACAATAAGGTCAAAAGCAACACCCATTGTCTAACCAAAATTACGAGTAAACTAATCAAACGAACGCCACAGAACAACACAACACAAATTTAACTGACGAACGAACCTTAGTGGACTGAGCTCATATTCTTTATTAATCAAGGGTTCATCCCAGGGCATGGCAGGGCTCTCTAGGAATTCTGGAGAGGGACTGATCCATGAAAGCATGATGGAAAACGAGAGTAAGTACATATATTATTATATTTATATTACAAAAACAGTGCAGTTAAGCGCTGGTAGCCTGGCGGTAAGACGTCCGATTTTCTATTCGAAGGCATCGGGTTTAAACCCATCAGGTACTGCTGAGTTTTTCGGAACTTATGTACGGAATGTCATTTGATATTTGGCAGTGGCTTCTCGTTGAAGGAAAACATCGAAAGGAAACCAGACCTAATCCCGATAAGGCCTAGTTTTCTGTCTGGGTTGGAAGGTCAGATGGCAGTCGCTTTCACAAAAACTAGTGCCTACGCCAATTCATGGAATTAGGTTGTTAAGCGGACCCCAAGCCGGGACAAACGCTAGGAGGAAGAAATACTTATATTGCAAAAACAGTAAGTAATCAACTAATCATGTCATGTACCTAACTCTTCTTTATTCTAACAGAGATAAATGACTCAGACTGCAATGTAGACATTCGGTTTTTGTTCTTTCGGCTGTACGCTGTGCTCTTTATGATACTGAATCATAATCGAGTACTTTGTATGCATAGGTTAACTAGTAGGTAGTGACCTGGAGCGACGGCTGGCATAAATACAGCTGCATCACCTTACTGCGCACAATGGCCGGCAAGGAGTAATAGCCAACCACAAAATCTGCTGCAATCGCACATCGCAGCAAGTACTGACAATTACGAAGAGGACATAGTCTAGCTGCTTCAGTTGGTCTCGCACGGCACAAGCGTGAGTCCCGCTGTGGTCGGGACCTGCTGCGGTCGGCCGCCGTGCTTAACGACGGTGTATTATACGGTACAAATAATAAGAGAGGGTAGAAACCTAGACAGGCGGCTGGCTTCGTGGTCCAGCTGCGTCACTTGACCGCGCACGATGGCGGGCACGAGCGTGAAGCCCGGCGGAGGCCGATATTCGGCAGGAGGCCGCGATACTTGCTGCAGTCGAACTCCCGGCTTGTTGCGGCGCAGGTTCTTATGGACCTCTTGGTTTTTATCGTGCACCTAGAAATAAATGTTATAAACTAAGTTATAAATGCCAATTATTCGATAAGTTCTTCAACCTCAGACGTTTACTTATAAAATGTAAGTCGTCTTTTAAAGAATACTGCATTGAGTAATAACACACCTGATCCGAGAAGGATTGCAACTGGTTGGCACGCTCCTGCACGGAGTACTGCTGCATCAGCGTTGGCGTGGGTGCCTGATGTTGCGGCGGCGGCGGCGGCGCTCGCCCCTTCGCCCACTTGCGACGTGCAGTGTAGCCTCGGAAATCTGCAAGTAACTACTTTTATACATCTTAAGATACAACTAGCACGTAACAGGATTTTTAAGCCTTTTTTATCATTGGATATGGCTAATCCGGAAGGTAATACGGTGTAAACTATGCCAGTTAAAGAGTTACGTATGATACTCGTCCTCAGCTTCATATCAAAGTAAACCAATTAAAATGATGTTATGATAAGTTTGCGTCTTACGACTCTGGATAACAACGGCAGCTTTATTTGAATCGACGTTTTCCTTATTGCTGCCGGACTTGGTGTCGTTGCTGTCGCTATCGTTTGATGTCATCTTCCTTAATATCTTCGCTTTCATCATGGCCTTGTTTTTATTTATTGCAGCTGAAATTTCGTAAAATATGTCAGAAAGAGTTTTTATTGTACGACCATACTCAGCTATAGATACCTGTATGCAAAGTCAGCGTGCTAAGAAAAACATTAGTAACGTTGGTATTTATTTATTCCAGAGATTCCCACCCTGTTACCACTGAGTGGTTTATCACAAGTGTATCGTTAAATCATAACACATGATTTCAGTTTGATGATAATAAGTTATATATTTGGAGGCTAGTTTGTAGACGTCAGAGTCCGTCGTTAATTATTTCCAATGGTAATAACTTGGTGGTAACGGGTGGGAAAACTCGGTTGATTTGTGCGTTTGTTACAAGCTCTTTAAGCGTGTTGTAATTAAATATTGTAACTTTTTCTTACCACCAGCTTTATGTTTCCGACTGTCCTGTTCCATCTGTTCTCTCTGGAACTCCCTAGCTAGCTGTCTCTGTCGCTCCTGCAGCCGTTTCCGGGTAAGCCAGCCCCGCACGTGTCTTTGTAGAGTGAGCACAGATATCGCCATCTGGGCCTTCAGCCGGAGGAAGTACCGTCGAGCGAGCCATCCTCGACCACACGCCTGTACCAATACTACTTTCCGAATCTAGAAAATTAATGATTTAATTATTCGTGATATTTGGGTATGTATATTGTATCCAAATAAAAATCAAATTTTATTGCTAAATCTACACTTTATTGCCGTTTACTTATACCTACATGGTAATAAAGCGCCTATAGTAACTAAATGAGCAACGTGTTACAAAATCCATGAGTTACAAATAAGATAATAAGTACCATGCCATAGCAATTCATTACTGTATTTGAATTGAATATGATATAAATATACCTGTTCCTCGTAGATTCGGGCGAGTACTTCAACGTGGTAATACTTCAAGAAGACTTTTGATTTCCCTAGCGCCCAGCCGTCCATCTTTAGTCTCAAAAGCAAAAGACGGCATGTGTCTCGGTTCGGTTTTACCTCTTCGTTGTAGTGAAATGCTAAGAAGCTGTACCTATAAACGGAAATTTGAAGGAAATGCTTACCTATTTAATCGAAAATAATTGAAAGCATATTTTTATTACAATATCTACATATGACCATTATGAAACACATTATTTATTGTCTTACCTCTTTAAAAACTCCTCAAAAGTCAATCGGTGGGAGAAGCCATTTTGCCTTATCCTAATGGTTTCTAGAACGCCCGTATACCTAAGTTGCTTCAAGATTTTCGCTGAATCAAAATGTTTTGGTGACCGCGAATCGTTGGGCTTCAAACATCTCACGAACTGGGGCGAGCCACTGACCATTTTTTGAAGCAGTTCCATGAGAGAAAATCGGAAGTAGGTAGATACAGTTTGCTGGGCACGGGATTGAGATGCTAGCCCACGGCTGTTGAAGCGGTCCTGCTAAAAATATAATGGATTATTAAACGCATCCAGGAAACTTTTCAATCTTTCAAAAATCTTTCCACGTCTGATCTCAAAAGATGAATAAAATATACAACTAATCTTCTTCTTCCCTATTTTATGTCTTTCACACTTTTATTTCGTAGGCATTCACACACACATAACTAATAGGGATGATGACATTGATGACACATGTTGAATTAGGCAATAAAATTTAGTTGATAGGATGCAAAATGATCAAAATATCCAAACATTTAAAGTAAACATTAAAAAAATCTATTGAAATGGTTCAAAGATATCAGGCTTCAAAATTACATTTTTTTTCCAATTATGAAAGTACGAAATTTAAAAAACCAATGATACCATTCGATTTCTAACATTTTAGTGTAAAATAAATTGTATAGCAACCATATACATAAACGAAATATTTCACTGTAAAAATAGCAATTTCATAATTTTTCCATACTTTAAACAGGGCAAATATGAAGCCATTACGTCACTGCTTCATATCACTTTGTTAGGAGCGTTTTGAGAAACAAAAGCAAATCACAGACTATAGGTCTCTTTTCTGTCTTTTATGTTGATTTAAGGCAATTGGCCCCATATAGACATTTGATCCTCACAACAAAACGAATCTAATGATACCACGCATGAAAAACATTCATCTAGCCTATTTATACATACACATTAAAACACACATACTTAACTTTACTTAAACACCGCTTACTTATAACTTACTAAGACCATTTTAACCGACTTTTTGTACTTAAGTAGATAGTTTCTCGGTCATTTAATCAAAATTATTAGTTTTAATTTTAGCTTTAATGCTCATGTATTTCGTTAAGATCCCCACGTCACAGGCTCAGCCTAGAGTGGGGATCACTGTATTGCAATTGTAAAACCAATATAATATGAAATAAATATATTTTGAATTTTGAATTTTTTTTTAGTCCAAGCAGGAAAGATGTTTAAAGACATATTGGCATGACCTTATTGTTAAAAGCGCGTGTTTATATTGGATACTATGCCCGCTCAGCTTCAACATTTAAGAATGATTATTATAATAGCACCAAGTTCATAAAACTTCGGTTTTGCTTAACATACCCGAGTATCACATGGACTGTCTAAACTTCTATTGGTGTCCATATCTCCTTGCAGAGGTGAATACAAATTGCCAGTTTTTGTAATCGGGCACTGGAATAGGAACCTAATGATATCATATTGGCTCTGTCGCATTAATTGAACTACTTCTGGAGGCAAGAAGTTTCGGTTTTTCTCCAGAAATCCATCAGCTTGGTAAACTACGCGACCAGCGAAGTGGTGTATTGCAAAGCATATAGCATCTGACTTTGGTCGCACGTAATATTTGCTCTTAAGATTATTGTGGAATTTCTCTGTAACAAAAACCAGTACGTGTAATAGGTACAATGTTTTACCAGTAAGATGTCCAAATGGTAAGATTGGTTCAGAATTCACACTTTTTAACAACGACTTCAATGATTTTTATATAATCGACGCATACAATTAAGATTCTAAGAAATAGAAATGGGTTTACCAATAAGACTTCTATCAGTTGATCTTGGGAAACGGCTCTCTTCATCAAGCAGTGCCAACAGGCCCATAGGTCTTGACAACAACATGTCCAAGACGGGTCGGTTATCGGAGAACTCGACAAGATCGACGGGTACGCCCTCTGCCATATACTCTTGTTGCTCCCACGTAAATATATGCTGGTTGAAATAGTACTGTATCTGTTCATTTGCAATGTTGATACACAGTTGTTCAAACGAATTTCTGTTAAAGTTTTCAAATCCAAAGATGTCTAGTATTCCAATGGATAGTTGTTCAGTGCTGAAACATAATGATTTAATAGAACAGAATTATTGAAGTTTAATAATACCTACACACGACATTTGGTTGAAGGATAGGATCACAGGCATTTCAACTAAACTATTAGACAAACTTATTACAAGTGTTCAATACAAGTGTTCAAAGAAGTGATGTCAATAACTCATTTCCTAATAAATGACTTTGATATGTAAGTAGATTTAATGTATTTTATTTGAACTTGATGGCACGGCAAATTGTGTACAAACTGAATACCAGAAGGTATTCTCTACCAGCTGAACCATGGACACCATGTCTAACAGATATTGTGTTTTATAATGATGTGATTTAAGTAGAACTACAAAGGCGACCTTCCAAGCAAGTTGTCTATTACTTCAGTTGTGGGAAGGATTTTATGTTAGCGTGGTTTTCGACAGTTGGTGGAAAGTGAAAATACCCATACGGTCTATTTTGGCAGAGTAAAGCGTTGATCCTCTCAACAATTCTATCGAAGGCACGAGCATACAGGCCGCGGGCGGTGGCGTCTCGCGCTACAGCGGCTTCAGTAGGCGAACAGTGCCGTGCTATGGTCTCTCCTCGGGCGACCACGCTGCTGCTGGTCAGGCACTCGCGGAGGTCTACTGTTTCTACTCCTAAAAGGCACGATGCTGGAATATAAGAATTAAAACACAATTCTATAAATTAAGCACAATCTTCTAAATGTTTACTCGATAGATACAAAAAAATTCAGAATTAGACAAGCAAGCGCTCGGAAATATAATTGGGAAATATGTTTGGACCATAGAAACGTTATCCCAGTTAGTAGGTACTAGCTTACTAAGAAAGTACCCACTTCAACAATTGATTTATAAAAATAACTTTACCTCTGTGTAATGGCGCTGTGTCTATAATGGTAGCTTTGTTATCAGTGTTATCTTCCCCCGCGGTTTCCCCGAATTCTATATCACCGAGGTGTAATATTGCCGATAGCATTTTGTAAATTATTTGTACCTCTTCCTCTTGGAACCCGACCACCTGAGATTGATAAAGGTTTAGTTTTATTACTTGAAATATGTGTAAAACCAGAGACTATACATATATAGACCGCCACACTCTAAGAACTTTTTGAGGCTCTTAGTCTGAAGCGCCATCTGAAAGAGAGCAACCTAAAGTAACCGTGTAGTAATAGTAACGTTATCAAATATCAGATAACGCTGTGAGGAAAAGAGTACTATGCCCTACATTAACGGTAGCTTTGGTAGGTCTCTCAGACTTCGAGCATCCAAAAGATCTTAGACTTTGGCGGTCTATATATGTATAGTCCCTGATTAGACCAAAAAGAAAAGTCATTTCGTATTAAATCAATGTTTGTGTCTAACCTTGAACGCTTGATTTAATTGCCGCCAGCGATGAACATTATGTTCGCGATGAGCTACAGAAAGTGGCTGTAAGTATCTATGTCTAGATTTGAGTTGTTCGTCAAGGTAGAATTTCCTCCAACGCCCTTCACTCTCCAAACCGTCGTATAGATAGTAAAATACGTGGAAATTGCTTTCGCCTCTGCAAATAATGATTTATGAAATCAATTATCCCTATTGAGGATATCAATACACGTTCAAACGTATCTTCTAACTCACAGACGTAATCAATAGGCAATAAGGATAAATAGTGGCACTCACAACGCTTGGTGAACAACCCTCGATTGTTCTAAAAGATAAACAGAAATCCGTGCCCCAGATATCCTCCCCACTCTCATGAGAGACAAATCCAAATATTTGCCGAATCGCGAGCTGTTGGCGTTAATGCCTGTTCGTGCGTTTCCAAACGCCTCCATGATCGGGTTTACTTGGAGTATTTTATCTTCTACGTTACCGGTTTGTGTCTGGAATAATAAAAAAGTAATGGTTTTAACTACTTTTTGGTATATAAATTTTACTTTGGATAGGGACACTATCCTAGTAAGATGGTAAATAGACGTAGATAATAAAAGACTTGTTTTAAAATAATATTGACTTATCCTACTCATGATACTAGATGTAGCTGTTAAAAATGAACAAACTGATTGATGGGCTTTAAGCTATTATCAATGTGGCTCAAAATATAACTAGTAGCATAGAGTAACTTATATAGTAGAGCAGCACAGCCTAAGAACTTTTTTAAGCTCAAGTCAATTGCGCCCTCTGTTCGAAAGCCCCCTAAAGACACCTTAAATGTAAGAGGAAATGGCACCTGCATTGGTACTCCACCTAGTAGCTACTAGTGGACTACTAGTACGCTATTTGTTACTAGGTAAAGGTCCCCTTTTGTTTTAAAACTTTGTCTGCGTGTTCAAAACACATACTCATACGAAGTTTAACTATTCTAGTACTTACCATCACTGCGCCGAAGCCGTGAACGGACAGACTGGGACAAACGGACAGCGAAACTATAAGGTTAGGAATTTAATTGCAGGCGTCCATAGGCTATGGGAACTGCTTACCATCAGACAGGTCGTATGCTTGTTTGCCACCGTCGTGGCATGAAAAATAAAAAGTAAAAAAATACCATCTTCAACCTGCTCAGTGATGGTTAGTACTTGAATAGTTAAACTTCGTATGAGTATGTGTTTTGAACACGCAGACAAAGTTTTAAAACAAAATCTGAAAAAATATTATTTTTAGGGTACCTCCCGAACACATGAAGTGGGGGGTAAATTCTGTTTTTTTAATCCACCCCTGTGTGGAGTATCGTTGGATAGGTCTTTTAATATAAATATGGGTTTTCTAAAATAATTTTAAGACAAAACTAATAGTTTCGTAAATAATAGCTCCGAAAGTTTCAAAAAGTGATTATCGTATTTCCTCGAAATCTCATTATACATTGATCCCAGCAAAAAAGTGTAAAGAACCTTTTTTGTAGAAAATTATTTGTGGATTAATTAAGTAGCAGAACATTGTTTCGTATGAGCCACCGCTACCGAGTTATTTACGAAAAGCCAAAAAAGGGGACCTTTACACCCCCCTCCCCCCGTTAGCGGCACCCCTATCCATGGGTACTTTTGGTATGTTGTGTAAGACACCTTTGTCTACAACTATACCAAAATTCAGCTATACACGAATTATTTCCCCTAAGTTTTCCTTCGTTTGGAGGGCTAAAAGTTTGATACGAGTATAGTGTTGTATCGAAATACCTAATACATATATTTAGTCAGTGACAAATTGCAAATTCACCTTGGAAAGAAAGACCAGCTGTTTCAACAAGAGGTTTGCCGACTCTGTCTTCCCTGCCCCACTCTCTCCTGATATAACTATAGCTTGGTGTTGTTTTTGGTGCATGAGAGCTTGGTGTGCGGCGTCTGCTACAGCGTAGATGTGCGGAGGATTGTCGGAGCGGCATCGGCCTTGGTAAATTTGTTGACTCTAAAAATGCGGAGACGATTATAAAAGTACCGAAATGTGGTATTGTTAAGCATCCAGATAATTCTTGGAAAATTGCTAAGGGCCAGCGTGGCAAGGCTAATAATAATAAGGTTCTGACTGTCACAAGATGAGACCTTGATTGTTATCTCTCAATAAAGATTGCAATTTTTTATTCGGTATTTACTCATTTACATTCTCAAATAATACACGCATAACAATTTGCCCGACAAAGATCATGGTTAAGTGTTTGACCTAATGATGTAATGTATAAATTATACTCTCAAAATACAATGTATATTTTCAATTACCTTGGTAGTGTAAATACCTATGTCAGTGAAAGGATTGACCGCCACAAGTATATCTCCAATATAAGTATATATTTGATTTTGATTATATCTTTTCTGTAGTTGCTCTACGATGGCATCTTCTGTCAGTACTTCTAGTGTTGCTAAATCATCAGTATACATTTTCTCTGGACGTGCCTTTCTATGTGACTTTAGTTTTCCTCTTTTTGTCGTGACATCGGGAGCGCGGCAACTACGGCCATCAGCTCGTTGGCGCTTTATTTCAGTTTGAAGCTCTTTTCGAATCTGTATGATGTATTAGGATCATTAAAAACTAGGTTGTTCATTAAAAAAATGCAGTAGTTATTTTTAGGTATATTCATGTTTTACGTACCTTTTCTTCCAAAGTACTAACAGCTAATAACAAAGGATGCTCCAGAAGCTCCCTCGCGAATGGCCTTTGGTTCATATCTTTGACCAAACATTCGGCAATGAAATCAGCTAGTTGTGATGAGAACAGTTCAGGATGCGCTAGTGTAGGAGGCGGATTTCGAGGTATTTGGAACAGTGCCCTCATGGGATGAAGCCCTGATAAAGGAGGCTCTCCCTCCGCTAGTTCGATAGCAGTAATGCCGACTGACCAAACGTCGCATCTGCAATCGTAAGACTGGTCCAGCTGTTGTTCACATGCTATGACCTAGAAGACGATATATAACTTAGGTTAGTGTCATCTTGTAGACGTAGTACACTGGCACACTGCGAATAACATTGTCTATTATAGACAAATGCAGTTGAACAAAAACTGGTCCCATTATAATTTGGTATAGGTTTGCTACTTATAAGTATGACATTGACACCGCGAAACCGTTGGCTCGCCAAAGGCCGACAGTTCTCTTGCACAGCAGGCCTTGCCCCTCTATTATTGCTTTATATTAGTAAGTACAGTAAAATTTTATCGATGTCTTGCGTTACCTCTGGGGCCATCCAATATGGCGTGCCTACTGAAGTGTTTCTTCGTGCAGCAGTCGCAGCTAAATGCGAGGAAACTCCAAAATCGACTAGTTTCACTTCGCCGTTTTCAGTTAGCAAGATATTATGGCCCTTGACGTCCCGGTGCATACATCGGTGAGCGTGGAGATGGGTGAGGGCGCGGACCGTCCCTCGTAAGACATAGGCTAGTTGAGGTTCCGTGAGGTTGCTCCCGTGGTCGCGGATGCCAGCGCATAGATCTGTCACTGAACCTCCAGTACAGAGCTGAAAAGAGAAGATATAAGGTACAGGGGGGCTATTTTCGATTGGGGGACAATTTCAACTAATTCGCAATATCTTGCGTTTTTTATATAATTAACTATATTGCCATCTATATTCTGGTAGCGGAAAAGTTACTTTTTCGCTTTATAAATGGCACTATAAAGTTAATTAATAATTATGTAAAAAATTTATATCAGTCATGACCAGAGCTCGGATTTTTCACGGCAAAACAAAACACTAGCGTAATTTAGCCAGTGCTTGAAATATTATTTTATCGATATCGATAATTCAGAACTAGAAGAACTAAAAGTCACCAAATAAAATTAATATGTAATAAAACTAATAAAAACATTTGTATAAAGTTACTATATATTAGAAACAGACGCAATTTCTTCTTCAAAATCTACGTCAGTACACACAGCAGCACAAGACATTTTATTTGGGTAATAGTGATAGGAGTAGATGATCATTATCTTTTCAACATTCTCTGGGAGTAAACAGTTGCGTTTATCACTATAAATCCATTTATGTACACTAAATGTACGTTCAACTTCAGTTGACGTCAAGGGAGCAAATTTATAGAATTCATTATCAGTTCGGGTAATATTTTCAGATATGTCTCTTAAAATTTCGTAATATTGATTTTGAGCTCTAGTAAGTCTCCTGTTTTTCGAAATTTTCGCACGTTTGTTAGTTTTTAAATTTTGACATTCACACTGATAGGTGTACCATCGAATAAAAAAAGAAAAAATGTACTGAGGCAATACCTGTCATATACTCTAGTAAGACTCGATAGGTGTCGATAAAATAATATTTCAAGCACTGGCTAAATTACGCTAGTGTTTTGTTTTGCCGTGAAAAATCCGAGCTCTGGTCATGACTTACGAATCTTGAATGTAAAGTATTTTTTTAACTAAAATTGAGCCATAATTAGTATAATGAGCAGCAGCCTCCATAGCCTTGTCGGTAATGACCCTGCCTACGAAGCTTGAGGTCCCGGGTTCTAATATTCGTACGGTCATGTATTTGTATGTTTATCACTAATTATTACGAATATCTTGTACCTCAGTTGGACGTTTCTCTTTTTAAGTATGTACCAATAAATGTATTTGTACTTATGTATTTAACTATCTAAGTACGAATATCGTCGCTTAGCACCCACAGTGTTATAAGTTTGCTTACCTCCATGACGAACCATATCTGGTCATCATCAGAGCATACACCGCGCTTGAGGAACAATCCGAAGAATTCTGGAATGTTCGGATGGCTGGACAAATCCCGAAACACTAGGAATTCCTCCTCGATCTCTTCGATGTTTTCTGTGATGTTCTCCAAGATCTGAAATCGTTAAATGGGTCATTGAGATCATAATTATTTTGACTTATTAGGGTAAGGTCGTGATACTGATAACAAACTAGTAGTAATTAATTAAACCAATATGTCAAAATTTTGACAATGCAAAAAATCTTCCAATTTTGCAAGAATATTATTTTAGGTACTAACTTATGTGTGTATTTTTAGGTATTTAAATTAAAGTAAACAAAATCTACCGTCCAATGGCTCCTTAAGCTAGTTGAGGGTAGATAAAAACATTACATGATCAAATAATGTAGGTTAAAGTCAGGTCGTTCGTTCCGTGACAGATCTAGGCGCTTTTGTATTTGGTTATATAATTTACTTACTCTTTTTAGTTGGTTAACCAATAAATGTTATTTATAACTACCCGAGAATGTACAAATTGTTTGTTTACTTTTATTTAAATACCTAAAGATACAGACTATAATATCCCCCCTTTAGCAGTCGGGCAAATATAATGTCATTTTGGTGTAACTAATTATAATAGTGCAAGTAGTGCAACCATAAAAGTCATCCATATATAGTTTTTCAACATAATTCAGCTTATTATAGACAGAGATTGAATTTAGCGTCATTGTATCTACATTACTTACATTAGATGCGAGTGCTTAGTTAAATCATTTCTAAAACGTCATACAACGACGCCCACCGATCGAATTAATGATTATAAATTAAAAAATGCAGAGTTGTGTACCTACATCTTAATTAAAAAGCTAAATATGACGTTCATTGCCACGCTTCTTCGCACCGGCGATCGGATAACGGTGTGCGGCCGGCCTTACATAACATGTTTTATATTCCGAACATTGACACTAAGTAGTGTAGAACGAGAGGCTACATAGTTATGTATTGTTTGGCGGCCTTGACACGGATACGAAGTTTTGAGATAACATCTACGCAATCAATTACAGGCGCCGTGTTAACAATGGCTAGCATAGAAGGAGTGTTTGTTAGCGGTGATCGGAGGTCGAGTGTACTTAGGAGCTTTCCTGTGACTAATTAATAGTATCCTGCGAAGGTTTCTTTACATTTACATACTGTACTGTGAGTTATGAATGGATATTCATTTTGAATACCTCACCCGCTTTTTTATTTCTGTTGCTGATTATACAAGACACCCAGCATAATTTGCTAATTTATGCGTGCGAGCATGGGTCAAGTTCGATGGCATATAGTTATGTCTTATTAGCATTTATAAATATTGTTAAATCGATATACATATTTAAAATGACAACTGCGTTTCAATATTTAATCGAAAATTATTTTCGGCGTGTTATTTTGATAAACTGTATTTTGCGCAACGTTTGAAATCAAATTAATTATGCGACAAGAGATTAGGTACATCGAAAATTGGAGCTTGTCGTGGCATATCGGCTCATTTCGCTCAGAAATAAGTATGGAGCCTAGTTTTAAAACGCAAGATTGCCTCTGATTATTCCTGGTATCTATGATTGGTTAGTAATATATTTTATTATAATATTGTAGGTTTAATTTCGAATATGCAACCCGTTGCGATTAAATTTAATGATTTTGAATCTAATGATCTAACCTAATAATTATTTGTCTATAAACAATGTTTGGTTTATGGATGTCTATGTGGATCTACTTAGGTATCGTATTTGTAGCGGGTTTCTTTTTAGCATATGCGTGTCGTTTCTTTGGTTAATGAAGTTAACAACTTTTGCAACCATTAGCAAGCTGCAATGCAACATTTGACCAACTTCGTGCATCCGAGGGTGTCCATTCAACTATGTTGTTAGTTTTTATATAAATAAGTTAAATATAAATGAATAATATGGAGAATCTATAATTAAAATAAATTTCCTTGTTCTCTTTCTCTGCTCTGTTACCATATTATTTTAAGGTACTTTTCCCAGTTATTTCATCGGTGGGGTATTATAAATCCTTCATTATATTTATATTAGGACTATTTCTCTGCATCAAGGTAGTTAAAAACCTTAGAATTCCACTCGCAGTAGCCCTTGCCGCAGGTGCCCCCGCCAATGAGTCCCTCGCTGCAGGAATCCTAGTCTCGGCTGCGTGGTCTAGTCCCGTACCATTATTTAGCCAAAGTCAGAGTACCGTTTTTCTTGTCACGGGCGCAGTAGACATGGCCGTAGGTGCCCTCGCCAATGAGCTCCTGCAGCGTGAAGCGGTCGCCCGGATCAGTTGCATAGTCCAGTCCTGTACTAAAAGAGAGTAACCCACCTTGACGGCGACTCGCCTCCCGCTCTTCTTGTCGCGGGCGCAGTAGACCTCGCCGTAGGTGCCCTCGCCAATGAGCTCCTGCAGCGTGAAGCGGTCGCCCGGATTAGTTGCATAGTCCAGTCCTGTACTAAAAGAGAGTAACGCACCTTGATGGCGACTCGCCTCCCGCTCTTCTTGTCGCGGGCGCAGTAGACCTCGCCGTAGGTGCCCTCGCCAATGAGCTCCTGCAGCGTGAAGCGGTCACGCGGGTCGGCCGCGCGGTCCAGCTCCACGTGCTGCGAGAGCCCGCGGTACGCCATGTCGCTGCGCATCGCAGCTCACATTGACATTTCTGGAACAATATGGATATGATTAGTTTTTATGAAAACGGAGTTTACTTTAAACTTAAAACCGAGAAGGTTTGGATTAATTCGGATTCCGTCGAAGCAATTGCTTAGTGTTGAAAGTAGGGAATGCATCCGGTTTTTATTTTGCATGAAAAATTACCGGTTAACCGGTTTAAAACTGGGTTTACTCATACAAAATAAAAACAAAATAGGTTTAGTTTTTATCGGGAGGTGTATTTAGATTCGACATGGTCGATTAAATAAAAATATTCTTCGGTTTATAGAATTTAATTTAATTTAAGGTAGGTAAGTACTTAACTGTATTAAAATTACTTGTACGTAAGATTAGATTAGATATTTTGTAATATTGGTAAATCATGAAATTAATGCACCTAATAATAAGATAACATTGCAACTGAACGGGGTATTAATCTAAATACCAGCAAATCAAGTAATATCTCTTAGTAGAACTATCGTTGTTCAAGTCCGCTAACAATGTAGTATTTTATTAATAGGTGCATTAATTAGAGTCGCAATGCACAAAGTCGAAGTAAAAAATACTGCAAGTGGCACGTGAATCCGCTCAAACTTCCGGCAAAAACGGGGCTATTCGGTTACCGTAAATACGCCGATTTGCCAAGTCTGATAGTTAATTTTGTATACTCGTTACCATTATGTGAAAGTGCACGAAAGCAAATTCGGTGACCATGCCAGGGCAAACGGGAAAGGCAGCTTTGATTAGTCGTAAAATCGGAATTGAGATCCCGTTATAGCGATTATGGCCGAATTACGAATTTTACCCAATTAAGATAAAATCTGTTGTGACACTTGTGACGCCCGTATCTAAATGTCATATAGAAACATGTTAGGTAGAGGAATTTTATGTCTATCTAATAAAATAACCTGTAAGAGATGTGTTAAAAAAGTTCATAGCTATCATAATAAGAAATTAGTTATTTATATATAGGTACAGTCAGCAGCAGAAGTAGCTATTAAGGTGTTCTTAATTACTTTCACATGCTCTTATTCGCTTGACAATAAAGTCGTGTCAAGCTCATTTTGAACACCTCACCCGCTTAGTTACTTAATGCTGCTGACTGTACCTCGTATGCCAAAAACTTAACCAATTATGATGTGATAAAGCAACTGTTTATTATGAATTTATGAAAACATTTTTACGTAAATTGAAATAACAAGATTTCTAAGTCAAGTTTTTAATTTTTGCTCTCGTATGTCTTGCCTGTCTAATCAAGCCATCCATGTTATCATCACTTTTCCTTAGAAGATAATGTTCTTTTGCAGAATATTGTCGGAAATGTTGCCATGAATTCGACGTGTATGTCATAGCTACACATAAATGCATTATTTACCTACACATGCAATTACACCGATTAGCTATTAAGGCGACTCGTTGTCTACTTTTTATTTCATTATTACTGAGTTTCCTGTTTTCAGTTGGCATTATAGTGTGTTTTGTATTATATTGTACATACCAAACTAGTATAACAATCACTAAAGTATTAGGTACTTATGTATTCAAACGTAGCTTTTAAGCTAAGTTCCTAGATACCTTCATGCTATCTTGCTAACGTGTTTGTTTATAATTATAACTAGCGACCCGCCCCGGGTTTACACGGGTGCAATTACACATATAAACCACAGACTACACAGACACCTCATCATTAAGCTTGTACAGGGAACACGAGGTCACCACACATAAGCGCAATTTTATACGTAAATTTCTACGATTCGAACAGCACATCTCAATAGCATTCTACACCAATATGTAGTATAACAATCCAGGTTCACCCCTGTAACTAGATTTTTGTGGATATTTTTAATTCACATGAGTTATGATCAAAAACTTTAACTCAACTAAAATAAGCGGTCGCGCTCTCATACAAAATTAGTACGGGAGCACCTATGTGTGGTGACCTCGAGTTGTACTTATGATCTATCTAGTGGTTGAGGTTATCTGTGATATAAACCTTCCTTCTGAATCACTCTAACTATTAAAAAAATACGCATCCAAATCCTTTGCGTACTTTTAAAGATCTAAGCATACATAGGGACAGACAACAGGAAGCGACTTTGTTTTATACTATGTAGTGAAGTACCGTTCTCAAATACGACAGGTCCATGATCGACAGGAAAACGTCCCTAGGAGGTGTTGACACCAATACCTGTTGCCTCACTGGCGATACGAACCAAATTGCTTCACACATGGCAGTGGTCGTGTCGGACTTAAAAGGAGATTTGAATTATTTATAACAGTGCAATGAACGCTCGATACGTTTATGAAAGTGCAAATAACAAAAAAACGCGGCTGGTTGCCGGTAAGTAGGTGACTACTAATATTAAAATTAATAAGTGGGTAAGTACAAAAAAGCGGAAGGATTATAATGAGACTGTTGTGTGCCGGTGTGCGAGCTGGACATCTACTTGCATTCTTGGACCCGCTTCAGTGTGATAACCTCCTATGGACAAGTGGGTATGTAAATTAAACACACAGTTACTAACATTTTGTATGGTAATCATAAACTAAACTTGTTTGCTGTATTGCTTCTCCTAACTGCTCTATGTAACTATGAGCTAGTCACTAGCTGCTAGTGTAATAAGTAATACGAGTACATGTACTATGTATGTTCCTATGTACATTACAACTATTATACCTATTATTTACTCTCTCTTATCTATCTTAGAATTAAAACTTTTTCAATAGTACACAAGTACATGGTTCTTAATAGGTGCCTGATAAAATAATGTAGTATTGGGAAGGGAAACCAGATATAAAGCATTATGAATACAATAGTGCATAAAACCCCGTTGCATGCCTCCTCGCAGCGCCGGCGCACGCAGCTTGTAAGTGTCAGTATAAATAATACAAGTAATACAACTATACCGCTGGATGACTATTTTTAGAAAATGTACGCTCTTCGCTCCGGTTTTCCTAATTTCCTAATATGCCTACTTTTACTGAGGCTCATGGAGATTCAGGGACAGAAAATTTAGGTCCGGCTTTCCTCAAAGACGTCCCTATACATATTTATTTGACTCACCGCCACTGATCATCAGTCAGTTGATAAGTAACAACTAGGATTAAAGGTTTATTAAGACAAGTAGTTAGTCAATTTTTGATCGTTAAACTTAATTTATCACGAATAAGTATTTTCTTGCACATCCCCACTTTAATCTTAAAAAAACTGGAGCAGGCAAATATTTACTTCACCGTAGGTACTTAACTAGTGTGAATGAGGTAAAATATTGGTTACATTTGTGTCGTAATGCCCATTCCTTTATTGACTTTTTTCACAAGTGTCCAACGGTGTCAACCTTGTGCGGTGTGGCGTAACCAGCATAGCGAGACATGAGATTTCAATTTGACACGTGCACCTCTGCACCTGTTGACTTAATTAACAAACTGGAATATATGTCAAAGAAAAATTTACTAAGCAGCCATAAATCAATATGCCTAAATGTTAAAAGTACATAACAGTAGAGGCCGGGAAAACAAGGATTACGTGAGAAGTCATCGTGATCCGCAGTTAACTAAATCTATAGTAGTATCATTTTACACAGCTTATTGTATACACAGCTTATTCATTCATCAATAAGTAGTAAAAAATGGTCAATGAACAACCACCTAAATTAATTTACCTTTTATAGTTTAAAGGCCCAAACAAAACTCCATATCCCGTCTTGCATCCATATTACTGAACAAATAGGTATCACTAATATCACAATTTTCAATACACTTTGTAAAGCAAAAACCGTCGAGGTCGTGGCCGCTGAGGCGTTGAACCTAATCCATCATAACACTGACTCTTTCAGAACCATAAAGGCAGACACCATTAAAGATAACTGGCACTTGCGGCGTTGTAGATCTGATGGTGTGGCTGACAGCGGCGTCAGAAGTAATTAGTTCTCACAATGCTTTTATAATGAAGGCATTAAAATGTTTTCATGCAAAGAGGTTTTGCCGGCCGGCGGACGGACGGACGCGGCAGAAGCGACACTTTCACTATTTGTGACTGTCACGGAGAATAACCACCGCCCATCGGCACTGACGGCACAAACTGTCCGCGATTATTGTGCACTAGACTAGGTTTGTTGCGTATCTAAAAAAATACTAGGTACTCACCACCCGTCCCAGTCTTAATGATACTCGCTTCCGCCCCGTCCAGCTTCAGGCAATAAGAGTAATGTCCAAATTTTTATGTAGGACCCCGATCTCAGAAAGTTCTGATGCAACAATGTCAAACTGAGTCCAACTGAGGTACCTAAGATATGTAAGGAGGAAAGAAAATATTTTTGGTAGCACTTGGTTTATTTTAACCAAAAAAATATTCGGATCGTTATAGTGTATCTTCTGAGGTCGTAATCCCCTGAGCATTAAGGTGTTGGATGTTGGGGCATGACTTTTGGACATTTTGACAAAAGAACATTATTTCTTATGTAAGTAATAAGTATAGTGGAGGAATTTAAATCGAGCCCTACAACCCAACAGTGGGTAAAATGAAGAAGAAGAGGTATACCATACATGATCGTAGGTATACTTAAGTAAAGCATAATAGGTTCTTTAGTTTAAAAAGATTTAGCCAATCAATTCTAGAACAATTAATAAGCATAACGTTTATTTGAATACGCACTGCCGTACTGTGTACTGTCCATACTCGTACAAGATTTAGAAAACCTGATTTCGTGAACACCTGAACTAATTTAAGCGATTTTTTCACACAGATGATCGGTTCCTACAACTAGCCACTTCGGTTGACACGGAAACCTATTGTGTTACTTCCTGTATAGTAACAATAAGATGTTTCACATTTTAAATTTAATCTAGATCATTTTTAATTACCGGTATTCGTGGTAATTTGTTCCGAGGAATTCAGCTTTGAATCTATAGAAACACTGTAGAGGTAGGAGCCACGTTCTCATAATAATGTATGCTAATGACAATACATTCTCCCAGGCTCTGTGGTTGGTATTGTTTTATTGTCTGGATACAAATTTCCCGCAGTTATCTTGGAATTAAACATTTTGGTAAACGTTTTTGTATGTTGTCTGATCAAAGTCTGGCTTGTAGTGCTTAAGTAAACACTATTGTTAAGATGTCTTGTCGGTATGCAGTTTGTTTGCAATTGCATCCCATGACATATTAACGAATCATGTATTTTTTCCTAAGTCCATCTGAGTGCGAGAGATATAGGTACCTATACCTGCTGATAACTATTTATCAGGTTTGCATTTGCATCCACTTATATCTTCATTTACGAACAGCAACAACTTATTTAAGTCAACATCATGGTCATGTCAAAGAAAGAGAGGCAAGCCACAATTATGTTGGGCAGACGATATTACCAACGTTGGGCCAACGACCGAGACAAATGGCTTGGGATGAAGGACGCTTTTACCCGAACGGGATCCATATAAAAAATTGTCTACTAAATTAACTAGATATACATTGTGTGGCCTATAATACGAGCAACAAATTTAAACGTACTAGATTCTACTTCTCAAACAATGTTCTAGAGTTTCTAGACATTAAAAAAAATATGTAGTCCTTAGATTGTCTCTTTCCCATACAAAGTAAATAGTATTTTCAGTGTAGGTAGGTACGTTAAAATCCATGTAGTTGACATTGCTTGTTAGTCTTGTCACCCTACGGACATAATCAATTTCGCAATACATTGCGTGTTCGAATAAACTTTAAAGTGTACTTAAAATAAAACCCCAAATTATTTTTAAAAGTCGTTGAACAAACGTTGTCTAGCTTGAGGAGTAAAATCTACGACACTGTATAAAAGATGTAAATGCGGAATAATAAAGCTTAAATAAATAAATACTCGTATCATCAATCATCATCTATGAACGTGCCAGTACCTAACCTACCTTATACACTTATTTAATGGGGGAGT
Organism: Pammene fasciana; assembly: GCA_911728535.1. Classification (NCBI taxonomy): domain Eukaryota; kingdom Metazoa; phylum Arthropoda; class Insecta; order Lepidoptera; family Tortricidae; genus Pammene; species Pammene fasciana. Next base: position 10,370,296 of record OU452276.1, on the reverse strand, counting down.
CTATCACTGTAGTAAATTTTACAATTACGAATCGTGCGACATTATGAAGGAAAGCTACGGGTTTCATATTTATGAGATTTCATTCGACCTTTTATAGTCATCATTTACCGGTACTTATGGGCACATATTTCAATGCAGAAAGTGCTGCAATATTGCCGTAATGTAACCATTTGCGCTCAGAATACATCTATCTACCATTCACTCTTTGTTGACTTGAAAGGTAAAAGTACAATAAGATCTCCCTCTTGTTCCTTTAGCCGTCAACATAGTGAATCCTCCATTTTGTAAAGGGTCGGCAACGCGCATGTGACACCTCTGGAGTTGCAGACGTCCAAAGACTACGGTAGTTGCTTACCATCAGGTGGGCTGTATGCTTGTTTGCCACCGTTGGGGTCTAAAAAAGATATACCTACTATGTTTTGATATATGAACATTATTTGAAATTGTCTCTTATTTAGTGGTATTCTAGGGCACAAAAGTCACTTTTCAACTAAATATAAGAACTATAAGAAATTCATTAAAATTGTGCATACTTTAGCGAATCAAGCGGCGAAGAAATTGATTTGATTTAAAAATTCAATTCGTTCTGACTTAAATAGATTGCGAAATACTTTTACCGATATTTCTTAGAATATGATCTCACCTTTCATAAGTCCGGTATTATAGGCCGACAATGGATTTGAGCGTATTGGCACAACATCGTTGTCACGAAGCCTACGATCTGCACAACACAATCCTTTCAGAGCATTAGAGAGTGCTTGCTAATGCTTCCCCACGGTCGTTGGACGGATTATCTGAGACATATGGCATATACATGACATGCTAGCACATATGCGACATTACAGGAATTAAAACCTGTTAAGTGTTGTCTAAAGTTTTTGTACCGATTTCTTTGTTGGCTTTAACGATAAAAAGTAACCCTGCATCCACATTTCCTGCTCATTTGTTTTTCATAATTTTTCACTTGAATGAACATACCGGACTTACTAGCTCTGTTATTCAATATCTGTCCACTGCTCACTGTACCGTCCTCTTCCGAATATCATTTTTATTCAATTTAAATAACAATAATATTGAAATATGTATCGCTTGTGTTTGTTAATCGTAAAATGACGGATTATTGTATTGTGTATATTATTTTTGGGCTAGGTATTTACAGTACGATTACGACTGCACTGAAAATTGCAATGGCTACATATATTTTTGTCGCAATAAATGAATCCATATATTAAGACGTGACTGTAATGGCTGCTCTACATGATGGGCCATCATAGGGACGCAGCTATACGACGGAACGACTTCGCAATATCGTTTGCTCCCTCTAGCGCATAGCTGCGTCCCTGTGATGGGCCATCAAGTAGAGGAGCCTTTAATACCTACCTACGGCTACAAGGTATTTGGGGAGATTGTGATATTTCTGAATCATTCATCAAAACTGAGAACGCATCCCCGTATGTGTAATTTTTAAATATTTTTTAAGAAGACTTACTTCTTCCCCGCAGCGAATAATGACTTTCTAATCGATAAAAAAGGTCGTTCCGGGCTCATCCCGCTTATTGTTCAGGTACTTACGTAATATAAAAATATTTCAGGTTAGTACTTAATAATAGTTCTTATATAACGCGACGTACCGTATCGATATCTTCTATGAAATATTTATAAGATAATTAATTAAACAAATAAAATAACAACATTACCTCTTCAATATTGACTTGCGTGCGCGAATTTAACAAACCGGAGAAAAACTAGTGTTTACATTGCGTCAGAAGAGAGCGTTTAAAATCACATTGTCTCCACACTCCTTGTTAGAGCAAGTGACAAAAAGATTTCTTTTGCGCTTAATAACCTCAGCGTGACTGCGGCGTAAACAGGCAGAACACCGAGCGTGGTGTCTTCAAAATAACCGTGAAGCTAAATTATTGTTACCGCCATGGCTAGAAAGCAACACTTTCTATTCGCAATCAAGGGTAAATAATGGCTTTCAATTATCAATAACAATCGTGCAATAGCGAGATGGATCAATTTGCATTTCCGCACATTTGATCTGTCACCTTTTTTCTTCTGTACCCTGCGTTATTATATTATATTACAGTATCTTGCGTAACTAGATAACATTAAAGTGGGTATATATTAATATTTAATGCCCTAATGGGCTCTAATTATTACCTATTTTATTCTACCTCTAACGGATTTCCCAGCGTGTATGAAAGAAACATAACTTAAACTTAGTAGTTATAAATCATAATACTTAATATTTTTTCCCTAATATCTGTATCCGTTTAATGTAAAATAAAATAAGTAATTAAAATAAAATCATAATTTATGATTTCAATCATGTAGTTGTTCTTAATCGGAAGTCCGCGGACCACTGGAGTTTCATGAAAGCACCTTAAGTGGTATATGAATAGAACAACCCTTTCATATATTATTACTATTAAAAACAGTTGGTAAATTAGATTTCATTTCGAATGTAATACAAAGTACAAGTTTATACAAAAGTAGCATAATCGGGTGAACATTATGAATCGATCGACCGTTTACACACATTTAAGCAAACAATGGCCCAATGATGCATAGATCCTCGCATGGGCGCAACCGACGCATTTGGCTATGTACAAACAGCAACCCACTTAACTGACCATCGATAGACCTTATGCCATTGCAATAAGGATTACAAATGGTCAGTTAACCGTGTTGGCTATGGTAGCTTTATTCAAAACCTCAATCCAATACCAATGTAACGTAACTTCCAGTGCGTTACATTCGCACGCAAGTGGCTGATGCGCTTTAGGCCGAGCGAGTGCGCAACCAATACGTCATCGATATAATTTTAAATAGAGCGAATAAGTCCCTATGTGCATTATGATTCACAATTAGGCACATTCCGATATGAGGTACGTAGGACTGCTTCTAGTGCCATGTTACAATGCTAAACAAAGCTGACAAACAATAAACATGCTTTGCGTAGGTTAATAGGTATTTGGGGATAGATAGCATTGTAGATAGGTGGGCATGAATAACTTTGTTGTAAACTGTTTTGTACCGCTGCTAGCATGTGCAGATCTTGTTAAGAATTTGTCATACATATTGAAAAAATGTGCTTCACAAATCACGCATTATCTTATCTTATCTCTATCTACCAGGCAACAATGCATGCAAACGGGAAATAGTAATAAAATAATGCAAGAATAAGCATATCAAAATTATATTGATTAAGGGCCCGGATTTTTGTGTGCGAATTTACTCTACCCAGGGGGGTGATTTTTGAGATTCGAGTACTCGAAAGTGACATTTACAACTCAGAATAAAACGATGAAATTATGTTTTAAAAATAACAGCGATAGGAATTTAAAATCATGAGTATTAAAACTATTAATTTCATGCGAAAAAATTGGCGTTAAGCTTTTGTGTGCGATTATTTTTGAGCTTAAACTTTTTGAATTTGGGCGCTCGAAAGTCAAAAATTGGCAACCTGGAGTTGGTAAAAGTCACACGCGAAATTCCGGGCCCGAATATGACTAATACTAACATAAGGGCGTATCGGATGCAATTCGGTTAAATCAATAAGTCGCAGGCCCAATATTACAGGGTTCTATTTTTCACTTTTATCGAATTGAAATTTGATCATTGTCATTGCGACATTTGTGACACATTTTTACCCTGAAAATGTAACATAGAACCCTGTAATATTGGGCCAGCGAAGTGTAAATTGGATTAAAATGGATAATATGTACGCTTATAGGTTATTATTAAAGTACCATCTGGTCTTGCATTTCCAATTTATGAGTCAATACATTGAAAAATTGCCCATGCACTGAACCCGATCCGATAGTACATTTCAGCTTAAAGTGCTGGTCTGATTTAATCATGTTCGGAATTTTTTTGTGTTATAAATAAACCATATACCCAAAAGAGTTCACTTTAAACCAGTTCTAGTGTAGGTCACATACTATTATGTACTGCAACGAAAAAGGGACCGTAATGACAAATATATGCAATACGAGCAATTAGGTTACACTTACAGAAATGGTAAAGTAAAAGTTAACTTGTTTAAAAAAAATGTTTTATTTATGTAAGAGCTAAAGGAAGAAATCAAAACTGTAAGGTAAGGTTAGCATGACATTGAGAACTAATTTTGAATATTATCATATTTATCATGAAATATTTTAAGGGCCGACGCTACAGACAGGCAGTATACAATTACAGTTTCAGTAGGACAGCAGGTAAATTTAATAAGATTAATTAGAAATGTTGTGAATGACGTAGGTGGCACTGAAATGGTTTCCTAATTACCTGAAAGGCACACGTGGTGCCAGCAATGTCACGAGCAAGGCTAATCCTTGGCCATCACCTTCGGATGCACGTGTACACACGTTCTTACCTACCTATACTACTTTTACTTGTGATGGCATATTTATATTGCATGTAATGTGTTAAACTGATGACCTGATGAGTGTATTTTACTGAAGGTCGCTACCGGTAGATTACTTGAAATTAGGTTTAGTGCATCTGGCTCTTTCTAAAATCTCACTTTTCAAAGTACTGATTTAACTCACACATTTTCACTCATTATTATGACAAAAACGGGACTTAGTACTTAATTAAAATATATAAGTAGGTATACTAACATGATTCAAAAAAGTGAAATATAAATAACACGACATCTACCCATTTGTACGTGTGAATACCATATCGACGCAGTTACATGACCAATCATGGCAATCATAAACGATACACCACGACGATTACAAGTTCTACCAAAGACCAGTAGAATATCATTGCTTTTAGTGCTTATTCTTCGACGAATGTGACAAGAGTAGGTAGGTAGCTGCCTAATGATGATCTATTGCAACATAATCGGAACTTTGTCGCAATGGTAATGAACATATAGTGTTGGAATGGAATCGACATAACACGATACTGCACGTATATTGTACGTACAGTAGGTGCATATATCAATGAGATAATAGTTATTTGTTATACAAGTGGTGAAAGTTGTATTTTACGTGCGAGTGTTATTTGAAACACGAGCTAGCGAAAGGATTCTATTATTGACCACGAGCGAAGCGAGTGGTTCAAAAATAGAATCCTGAGCGTAGCGAGTGCTTTAATACACGAGACGTAAAATAACTTTCACCCGTGTATAACACAAAACTTTTCACCTCACTACAGCGAGGAAAATAAGAAAAAGGGTGCATTTTGCTCGGTTTTCCGTAATTCCTCAGGTGTTTAATACTTCTTCATCACTCGAATCACTAATTTTTACCAAAACAACCTAGAAAAACATGCGAATATTTAACGTTGATATGATATGATGGATGAATTGAAATGAAAAGTTTTGACGTAAAAGGTTTTATTAAATGTCAGATGCGTTTTGTTCGTACGTAGACTTATTCGGCTGTCAGAACAATTTATCCGTTTTTACAAAAAGAATGAAGATTAATGTTGAATGCTGATATTTATGAATTAAAATAAAGTTGTAAGACTGTATTAAGTGTTTTTACTCGATGCAATTCATTAATTGCGATGTTAAAAATTCTGCACTTTTAACGTTTTACGTTTTGTTAGCTGTCAAATGTCACTTAAGCCACTTGTCACTTATGTCAAAACTCTTTCACCACATGTGGATAAAAAGCGATTTTCACAATAGATATTAAACAAACAAAAAGGGCTTTCCGAGCTAGTGAGGTGAAAACATATTTTGTAATGAATAGGTTCAATAGGTTGTAATTATGTGGCTATTACAGTATTTACAATGTATACGTGAATGGTACTTGTAACATAACAACCATACATACAAACTAACAAATATACGGGTCAAACTGAGAACCTCTCCTTTTTTGAAGTTGGTTAAAAATACCTCATCTTTCGTCAATTCTTGAAAGTTGTACACTCTAAAACTTTGTGTTTTAGCTACCAATCAATAATGAAAATAAAACTTATTCTAAGTATGGTATATCAGTGGTCAAACGTATACTACTAGTATGTAAGTAGGTAATAGGTATAGAAAGTACCAAAATACCTCAAAATATTTACTTTCTGCGAACGAATCGTGTCAAAATTTAACATACAATGCAAGCAAAACTATGACGAATACACGAAAGTTATTTTTAAGAACCCTACCTATAGAACAGTTTGTAAGTAACACAATGTATAACGTTACCATTGTAATGTTAATTTCCACTGCCGCGTAAATTTACGCATTATTCTGCATCAATGACATTTCATACTCATGCCGAGAGCAACCTGGTTATTGTTTTGCTTTGGTGGTATTCAGTGCATGTATGCCAGTCAACCATTTAGTGTTGCAAAACCTAACATGGTAAAAATGCTAATAACCACGAAGCGATAGAGGATGCACTATAAATAATTACTTCGAGCGAGTATTGATTATCGATAATGTTTAGATACTTATAATCTGTTTCATCATTAAATGACAATAATCAGTTTTGTAAATAAACGCTGAGAGATTGCAATTGCCTACGCTAGTTTTTTTAGCAAAATAAATTATTGTCATAATTACTGTGGTCGGTAATTTGTGCGCATTATGCGCGAAAAGCAGAAATGCTTATAAGTAAACTCATACGTAATGTAAACCACAAATGAATTGCGGTCACGTAGTTGTCAATTACGCCGGGTGCCACTGCCGCGTGGCACGCCACTGCCGCGTGGCACGCTGCCACTCATTAGGTTATCTGTATCAGACAATTTGTCGGTCATTGTGTTGTATAAGTTTTCAGTGTAGGTAAGTCTCGGTAACCGGCTAATATAAAAATACCTGTGCCGTATGTGACCGGGTGAATACGCCACACCTTGTCTCGTTAACCATATTAACTTATTACCTGCAAAAACATGTAATATTATGCCCGCTTTTCCATTTCATTACTAAAGTTTTTACTTACAAAATCCTATTTTAGTCAATACACCAAAAATAAGATAAACTTAGGAAACTACAGCGTGGCGTGGGCAATTTAGGTATTTAATTTAGATACCTACGGCGAATTTGTTGTAGATCACTGTAAACTTGAATGCTGTATTAATAATCACGAACAAACATACATACAAATTTGAAATCGGTTAAAAAGATCAAAATATTTCAATCAAATCTTCGAGTACCTACTTTGCAAAGCTCTGAGAAAATAGCGAGTTAATAATATAAGGCAATAGGCAGAAAAAATTGGAAAAAAACTTCATTAGATTTTTTTATAAAGTTATTTTTTTTTTCAAAATAAAGTTGAATTCGAAGGTGTACCTAAATAAAGTGAAGTTGCTGGTCTTGTTAGGCCTATTCCTTTTTATGAAAGGTAAAAAACTGAAAAGTTCTGTCCATTCATATAATTTGTATATCGTCAGTAACAAACAAAACTCACTGATGAGTAATAAAAAAAATTAACGAAAATCAACCTTGTTATGTTGCCAGTATGGTTCATTATGGCTATGAATTTGTGGGAGTACTTAGTGAGTTTTGCTTGTCACCTGACGATCTTAGTCATTTACATACGAGTAAATATAAAGGTTAAAATTTACCAGCCGCTACTGGGCCTATAGTACACAAAAACCATATTGATTGCATACTTATGATCATGATCCCAATTACCCATTGAACCAAACATAATGCACTGGGTTATAGGTCACTTCCGATTAGAAATCATGACGAGGTAGAACGGCAGCGACCTAGAAATGCGAGCCATTGCTAATTACTGGCCATCGATTTGACATTTCGATGGCTAGTTATTTGCGTTAGTGGGACTGTTGATCAATTATAATAGGTAGATAGTTTGTAAACAATGATTTCAAATGCATTGATTGTGTAACATTACAATCTTAAAACAAAGTAAATGATGCGTGGGTTGAATGGTACAGTCGAGTTCTAAAATAAACGGGACTTGAATAAAAATATGGAAACGCAACCTTATTTATATGGATTTAGGGTCGTGTAATACACATAGTTTTTTCCAATTGGTCATGTCTAGATTTTGGAATTTGGTTCGCTTCAAGAATATTCGTCGTCAATCGAGCTAATTTGGCTTTGCGTCTCTTCGGGATATGCAAAAAGTTCTCCACTTTTAGAATATTACTAAAGTGTTTTTATTGACCTTGAGTAAGCAATAGTATGATTTAGTTAAAAACAAATCGCCCACTATACAAATAAGTAGTTATCAGTACTTACCTAAGCGGTTTGATGTAGTTATTGTTAACTAACGTGTTATTTGAATAAATGATTATGTTTATAATTATGATCACGTTGTACGAACATTAATATTGTTCAAAAGTTTCCAGTTCCGAACTAACTAAAAGTAAAACTTTCGAAAAATAAATAGAAAATCGAGCCGTCATAATAGTAATTTGAGTCAAATGCTAGCGTGTTCAAGATCATTAATTAAGTCTCGGTTAAGGCCCAGCCACATAGGAAGATGGGGAACGATGGAGAAGAATATCTTTGAGGAATAGTATGATAGACGTTGGTAAACGAATCACATCTACATGCTTGGTGTAGAGCGACTGTCAAAAGTGTGCTTGAACTTACTCATCTGAGCGAGGTGTAACGACCTAATGTCAACCGGGAAGTGTGCCACGGTTGCCCCGAGCGTCAGTGTTCCGAGCAGACCGAGCAATACCCAAGAACATAAATAAATAAATATAACGGGACAATCTATTATATTGTTTTGTTATATATTTTTTCAGAGACTAAATATATTTTTGGTTCAGCGCTCAGCAAAAAAAAAGGATCTTGGCCTCCAAAACGAGAGCACGCCGCATGTTCTGAACCTGTCTTGGGACACTGATATGCAAAAAAAATGTTCACGCGCTGTTATCAAAAAGAAAAAAATAAACGGTGCCAATAGACAGCATCCTAGCCATGTTTGCGGGCAGGTTCGATTGGGCCTATTTGAACTACTGTAGTGGGCTTCATTTAATTGTTTAACATATACTGTTGAATAGTTAAGTGAATTCCGCTACAGACATATTTAAATACACATTCAATATAAGTATACTAACACCTAGGATTAATAGTACTAACCATGATATGTGTAAATATTAATGTATTGTTTTATTTTAATGTACTTATTTTATTTGTGTCAATTGTATTGTATTTTGAAGCCTTGTGTTTTGAAATAAATGTATTTTGTTTTTTTTATAGAAGGGCAGTGCAATAGACATAAGTAGACTAATCGCGAAGAAGCCAGCGTTGTGACCGAGCCTTAACCTAGCTGCGCGTGAGTTCTAAACTGGTTCGAGGCGTCATGATTGACGCTGAATCCGAGCCGAATGCATAGATCATTACGCATGTGTAACAGTCACGTATAAGTATAGTAAACATTAGCCTTAATTTTAGCCAACAATCAAATCAAATTCAAGTAGGGCTTGTAAGTTTGGATGAATTTTGGACGGACAATTTACAAATAGAACGTTAAGATAAAATATGAGGTACTTGCTTGTTCACTATTATAAATACAATTAAGTTTTTAACTGTGAAGTTAAATTTATCAAAATGGGTAGGTAACGTAAATATCTAGTGTACATGGAATCCGACCACTTATTATAATAATTTAACTGTAACCAAATTTGGAACTGCCACCATAACCGTCATCTTTTTAATTGACATAAGGATGAATCAGTTACGAATGCTCTTGCTTTCCACAAAGTCAGTGCAGAAATAGGGTGGTATTATTGTAACAGTAAGTAGGTAGGCAGGTAAGCGCGATTCGTCTACGTAGATCTATATCTGAATCCCTAAAGTTTTTTGTCCTATTTTTGTATTCCCTAATGCTATTTGTCCTAATGATCATTTGCCCTAATGCTCATTTGTCCTAATTGTTGTTGCCCTATCATCGTATCGATGAATTTTATTTTCCCTAATATGTTATTACCTAATATCATTTGACCTATTCATCAGTTGCCCTTACTTTTTTTTCCATAATATTAATTTGCCATAATTATTATTTGACCTAAAAGTTATTTGTCCTAATGATCAAAACGCCTAATTTCAAATGAACTAATATTATTTTTCCTATTATTTCATACCCTAATATTAAATGTCCTAGTGGTAATTTTTCCTAATTGTCACTTGCCCTAATGCTCATATGTTTTTAGGGTCATCAAAAAAAAATAACCCTAACCTACCTATCTCTGGGAGCAGTTTCGTTTTTAGGGTCATCAAAAAAAAATAACCCTAACCTACCTATCTCTGGGAGCAGTTTCGTTTTTAGGGTCATAAAAAATACCCCTAACCTATCTATCTCTAGGAGCAGTTTCGTTTTTAGGGTCAGCAAAAAAAAAATAACCCTAACCTACCTATCTCTGGGAGCAGTTTCGTTTTTAGGGTCATCAAAAAAAAACCCTAACCTACCTATCTCTGGGAGCAGTTTCGTTTTTAGGTTCATCAAAAAAAAAATAACCCTAACCTACCTATCTCTGGGAGCAGTTTCGTATTTAGGGTCATAAAAAAATAACCCTAACCTATGCCGTTATGGCAAATAAAATTAGGATATTCGAACATTATGGTGAGAATTTTTAGGGCAAATGAGCTTTAGGGCAAACATTACATTATGACAAGTAATTGTTAGGATAATTGATCATTAGGGCAAATGACAATTAGGACAAAACGGTTAGGGTAAGTGATTTTAGGACAAATATCATTAGGGGTTTCAAATCTTATGGCAAATAAAATTAGGATTTTTGAACATTATGGTAAACAATTTTAGGACAAATGAGCATTAGGACATTCATTACATTATGACAAGTGACTGTTAGGGTAATTGATCATTAGGGCAAATGACAATTAGGACAAAACGGTAAGGGCAAGTGATTTTAGGACAAACGTTATTAGGAATTCCGAGGTACACCCGTAGATGACTTATTAATCTTATTATGATAATGAGATATTTAGTCGCGATTAAAAATGTAAAGCTATTTACATGCATAACATGGGTTTACCTATTGAAATGTGTTTGCGTGTCTGACTGATATCTAACACTGTTCTAACGGTATCGGTTAGAGGTGATCAAAATGGGTGCTTATACAGTCAGCAACAGAAGTTCCTAAGCGCGCGACGGGGTATACATTGAAATAAGCACAACTTTATTGAAAAGAGAATAAGATCGTGTTCCCGTCATTTGGCATGCCTCATTCGCTCATCTACTTGTGCTGCTGACTGTACGTTGGATTTGGTAATAAAGACGAATAGCATTGGCCACAGTGAAATCACTGCAATAACGGGGTCGATATCATGCAATTGTAAGCGCATCGGCCATTGTCCGCCACTTTGCTTTGTATTCCTCTTGACCATCTGGCGAGTCAAAGACGGGAACCGACCAATATTATAATTGTAATTTAGATACTGTACAGTCTGCATCAAATATATTGTAACAGCCAAAGTAATCAAATAGTTCTTCACACCATATATTTTGTATGGTGTGACGAACTATTTCGCTACTCTAGCTGTTACAATATATTTGACGTTGACTGTACCTACAGTATAGCGAAGGTAGTGTATGTACTAATACTTAATGAACATTATAGTAAAGTTTTCTTATATGATGTTCCAATATTTTTTTAAATGATTGAATGACATTATCGTGAGCAATAAATGCCAGACGAAAATGTAAGAAACTACGCACGTGCGAGACTATGGGTTTCTGGTCCCAGAGATCACAATAAATTCAGATTGATAATTATATGGAGATTCATGGAATAACTTTTACATTGGATCGCTGAAGCGAATGCGCTGTATGTAAGCGAAGAAAATTACAGCCCTGAACTGATTGACAGCCGCCGTGACGTATTGCCGCCGGACCACTTTCTGATCACTATGAGCTAGGGTTTGCTCCCGGGAAATACCGGAACCGAAAGTACCGGGAATTCCCGGGATTTCGAGTCGTGTAAAGAACCGGGACTGGAAAATAAAAATCCCGGTACTTTCGGGATTTTCGGGAAAAACATTTTATACCTTTTTTGGGTTCATTTATTCTTCGGAGTTCAAATATTTCATCGGGTAATGTTTTAAATAAACGCGGGCCGTCCAACCGGCGGCCGTAGTCACGGCGGTCGCCCGCCAGGCGTCAAGCTACCTGGCGCTGAGGGCAGCTACCAGATCCCGTGCTGCTACGCGAAAATGGCCCTAGAAGACCTTCCCTCGATTTCAAATTTATGAAGATTTGCATTAACAGATTTTGGAAAAAAACATTCAGGGTGCGAGAAAAAGGTCATTTTTGAAACAACTTTTTTTTTTGTTCTTCGAAAGCTTGTATGGGACCAAAAAAATTCCGGCTAGTCTACAAATTGAGGAAACTTTTTCCCATACATTTTGTATCAAAATGAAAACTTTTCTTTTTCACGTGCTGTTGCTGTTTTTTATGCCCATCGATTCCATTCCTATCCATTATCAATAGTGTCCTAGGGGCCAACTAACGGTAATGTACTAAAAAGCCACAAATTAAAGATATTTTTTTTCATACATTTACTATAGAGAAAAAGTGAATTTACATTTTCCTATCACGCAGACACAGACGTTTAAGGACCATAATAATGTATGACATCATTATAGTAAAAGCATTCAAAATATAAAAAAACATGGATTCTAAAGCAGAAACTGTAAGTAAAATTGCTCTTCAATTTGTAGCTGTTTGGTAAGTAGATTACCGTAAGTTGATCCTATAGAAACTATTGATACTGAACAGGAATGGGATCGATTGACATAAAAAAATTGCATGTGAAAATTTTAAGTTTTCTTTTTCATACAAAATGTATGGGGAAAGCATTTGTGGCTTTTCTAACCAGATTTTTTTTTGGTTCCATACAAGCTTTTGATCCTGGATAGGAATGGGATCAAAAGGCATAAAAAAAAGTTTGTCAAAAATGATCTTTTTCTCGCACCCTGTATGTTTTTTCTGAAATCTGTAAACGCCAATCTTCATAAATTTGAAATCGTAGGAAGGTCTTCTAAGGCCTTTTTCATGTAGCAGCACGGGATCTGGTAGCTGCCCTCAGCGCCAGGTACCTTGACACCTGGCGGGCGACCGCCGTGACCACGGCCGCCGGTTGGACGGCCCGCGTTTATTTAAAACATTTACGCGATGAAATTTTTACGACCGAAATCAACGTCAGAGGTTTTAGAAGATTTTTCCCGAAAGTACCGAAATTACCGGGAAATCCCGGTTCCATTATTAGCTAGTACCGAAAATCCCGGTTCTACGAAACAGTACCGGTACTGCATTCCCTACTATGAGCGGACCAGTTATTTTATTGTAAAAAAGATAAATCCTGGATTGGATTTCATGAGATGCATTCTTAAGCAATTTAACACGTTCACAGTCCAGTGCCCCGTACATGGGTCAGTATAGCCGACCAGGTATGCACTCAAATCACTATAATTCACTTCCTACTACATTCGATAAAAGGCTTATAAAGACTATTCTGATATTTTAGTTAGATATGAAACAGCATTCTATAATACCTATATATTGCAATAATCCGAGTGCGTACCTGGTCTACTGCCAAAACATATCCCTTTTATAAAATTTTAGAAATGATAAAAATAGTCATATTTAGGTACCTACCTGCATTGCTACCTGTATCTACACGTGGCAACAGTCGGACCATTGTTGGATGTAATGTATGTTGTGTGTATGACAGTATATGTGTACGAATCGTCTTACGAAAATTACGAATAAGGCTTACGAATCATCAGATTACTGTGTGGATGATGGTATATGGAAGCAAGGGCATCAAACAGCAAAATGTTGCCATTGGGCAATTAGATGCGGAAGAGTCTCGCCGCGCGGCCGAGTGCGACATATTACTCACCTACAAAATTCACAAATACACGTCTATTCAATTACACTGACGTAAATGGATCACCTTTTACGAAAATTTGTATACACAATGACCCGTTTTTATTGTCCCTGAGTATATTTACATTCTACTTTGTACGACGTGAGTCATTTCGTTCCACTTAACATATATGTGATGTGCGCTAAATGTTGCAAATTTAATCTTGGATGATCAAAATACATCTAAATTTTCCGTATAAATAAAAGAGAATGTATTTAGATGATATTATCTTAGTTAACATAGTTTTAAATTGGCCATTATTGCAGTTTTCAGGATTGTTATGTGAGTATTACTGGTTTATATTGTCTGCATTTTATGTCCATTCTACCAAAGAGATGGTATAAGCTGCAGAAAACTAGGACACCGTACATTTTTAACTTACGATATACCGGTAAAGTATACTAGATTAATCGATTTTTACGCGACCTCTTATCTGAAAGATCGATCTTGCCGGCATAGTTTTCTTTCCTCACGTTTTTACCAACGATATTGCACAAAACCTACTTCAGTTCATAGAAATTGCTGAGAAAAGTGCGACACGCTTGTTATAAAATGCTCCCACATTAAGAGAATGTGAACTATGCTGCTAAAAAATGAAGAATCCATTGTGTTTAATTCGAGATCAGTGCGTATGGCGATTGAGCTAGTTTTCGTCCACATTAATCAGTTTTCCGTCCATATTTATTAATATTTTTATATTCTAGTTTTTCCAGAATAAAGGCTTAAAATTAAAACATCTACTAAAGAATAAACTATAAATAGAAAATTTGTTGACCTTAAAAGAGTTTTTCCTTTATTTGCAGGAGTTTAATCAAGTGGACGGTTAACTAGACCTGGACGGGAAACTAGCACAGTCACCCTATACCAGTACACGCGTGTGTTCCTTTCGGGCATCAACATTCTGGCGTTTATTAGATACTCGTATATTTAGAGATTTGTCTTCGATGTTTCGCATAGAAATCGAACCAACGTTTTCTGAGTTCGCGATGAAATCATTGCATTTTTGCGCTTTTATATCTTAACCGCATTGGAAATAAGTATCATAGTTTACCAAAACAATACGCCAGTTCCAAGATTTAAAAAACCCGGCCCAGTCGGACTCGCGCACCGAGAGTTCCGAACAAACCTGTAGATAAATAAGTAAAAGTTCACCCATCACAACAATCGAGTCATAGTTATGGTATTTTTATTGCAAAATGAAATCCATAACATTACAATATGGAAAGCTGGAGGAGCATACGAAGTTATTAAAAAATATTTTAATTATATGGTATTGATGTAACTAAAAATTTACGGTTTTCGCAACTTTTCCTTTATCTGTGCTATAAAACGTTGCTTTGTACACACAACGCCTCACTAGGTATACACTTTTGAACGTTATTACAGCGGAATAAGGTTCAAAAGTGTATACCTAGTGAGGCGTTGACTGTACCAAATCTCATGATTGTGAGTTCACGGGAAGTAGGTACCCTGTAGGTTTTGATTCACTTGCGGGTGTCTAAAATTTGCGGTAATTTGCGGCATAAACGATTGATTGCGTTGGCATAGAAGTTTGATTTTTTCACAGCTCTAAGGGACAGTACACCTATACCTATATCTGATATAAATTCCAGCTTGATACCTCCACGCGTTTCTGAAAAAAAAGACGGACACACAGACAAACGGACGGACGGACGGACAATAAATAAATAAAGTGATCCTATTTTAGGTACCGTTTTTTCCTTTCGAGGTACGGAACCCTAAAAAATGTCATTAATGTAGTCCACGAATACAGATTTAAACACATCAGTCAGGTATGTGGAATCTCAAACGACGTCGTTGCACTTCGCTGCTGCTCCTATAACGGCAATTATCTTTACGCAATATGTGCACCGAGCGATGCACTCGACTCGGCCACCATGCCGCGCACGTTGCACATACCTAAGCCTTTTGTAATTAGTGCAGTTCATGCTATAACTCACCACAAGGTCAAGAATTCTAACATATTTACACCTCGCAACACTTCGATATAGGAAATTCGAAAGCTAGATTAAATTCTTATTTTTTATAAAACAAAGTCGTGTAGTGATCATAAGGCATTTATCTACTCGTAATTTTTTATTATTATACTCATTTCAGATACGATAAACATCCTGTCACGAGCAAAAAAAATTTAAATCAGTTCGTAAAACCTGCCGCCATCTTTCTTTGACGCCAAGTAGTACTCTTGGCCTGAAAAGTTGTATGAAATCTCATTAGGTACAGTTCAGTCCCTTCGAGTTCCTGCGGCCGAAATAGGATACTTCCTAGCCTAATGAGCTTAATATATTATTAAATATTATAAAGAAGGTAACGACAATATTTTATTGCATGTTTGAAAAAAATGTTTTTCCTTGTAAGTCGATCGGCAGTGTACTTAGCTACAAGGAAATAACACTTATAATTTACGGAAACAAACTGTAATTCTAATAAGAGGGTTATAGTCATGCATTATTAGCGTCATTTCAAATTGGACGGAAATTGATGGTGTTGGCTGCGCATCACAATTAATGTACGTAATTTACTA
This sequence comes from Pammene fasciana, assembly GCA_911728535.1. Lineage (NCBI taxonomy): Eukaryota > Metazoa > Arthropoda > Insecta > Lepidoptera > Tortricidae > Pammene > Pammene fasciana. The sequence continues at coordinate 10,353,918 of OU452276.1, read as the reverse complement.
CTGCTTAATTTCATTCAATTTAATTGATGACAAAACTAAACTGAACCAAACTAGTCGTCCGCCTCGAACTAAGAACTCGCGATTTACTTGCAAACGAGTTGACCAATATAACAAGACCATGAAGATTAGGGTGGATCGAATTTTTTTTTGGATATTAGAAGGGGCGGTATTTCAGAAATATGCTCTAGAGGTATACAATCAAAACTTTATAAGAAGCCTTTGTAAAATTTTGAGTGGAAGTACTGTCGCAAGTGCCGCAACCACAGTCAAACTTCATATATTTTGCAAACAAATTATAAGAGTGGGCTTCATTGTTCGTCAAATAAAAGTACTTACAATTATATAAGTAAAGTCGTACCGATGGTGGTTAAAAAACGAAATAAAACAAAAATAACAAGAAAAACTTCAAATAACAGGGTTTTTTTAAGTGTCGAACAACTTCTAAAAATAAAATTTTATTATATACTTTACTATATGTATTTCTTTATATTATATACATAATTGTATATTTTGACTACGTGATAAAAGATTAAAATAAACCCGCTAAAACTATGTGGTGATATTTTTCATAACTGTAATTTTAGAACAAACACGATTTTTTATTATTGATTGCGGCAGTACTTGTACTCGTTCTATTATTATTATATTTGGAATATAACATGCTATTATGTCAAACAATCATTTCCAAAGACCGCCATTTTGAAATTCAGAAAAAAAAATTCCATACTTCAGCGATCCACCCTAATGAAGGTTTTTTTTCGCCTTCTAAGTCCACAACTCCTTGATCGATTCAGCTCATAAACGAACTTTCAAATTTTATGTGTTTCTCCTAAATGCCCCACAAATTTCATAAAGTTCAGAATAACGTTACTAAAGTTATCGTCGAATAAACTCTCAAAATCAAAAAGCCATTGAAATGTCGAGACGTCACAGTAGCCAGAAGTTCTTTGTAAGAACTCGCTTCGCTTTCGCTCCCGCTGTTTCGGATATTTAATGTTTATAATAGTAGTTATCTACTTAATCTATTCTTCCTATACTGTCAACATTTCGATCATTCTTGGGATAATCCACGTTTGAAGTATGATTAGTGATTACCAAATATTATTATTTTGAGTAGACTTTTTTCTCAAAATAGTAATTTAAGTTAGGCACCTAACAATAGAGAAACTAACGGTACTAAATATTTTTTGAAATAACAACGTGAGTCTAGTAGCTATGAATACCAATGACTAGCGTATACCCAGGTAAAAGTCTCTAAATGCAAATTCAGCGAAATCGCTCAGGGCACCGGCACTTGGCCCTTGCAGCCCAGGAAAGCCAGTTTGAAACCGGTGCAATAAACTCGCTGGTCCAAGTGGTCCATTATGTTCACCTGTACCTCCGCGAAACACGACCTTATTGCAACCATGACTAATATACGTCATAAAGCTGCAACCATGCACTTTAATACCTTACTTTTTAAAATGTAGCCCTGTTTATAACTACACTCGAGAGCAAAAATTTCGGGTCATTAACATAAACTTTAATATCTTTTAAATGAATATCTTTTTGAGATATTCAAGAAAATGCTAGTGACCCGAAACTTTTGCTCTCGAGTGTATATGGCATATGGGTCTCCAAAACGGCATTAATAACATTTATATTTAGAACATTTAATCCATTTAATGAATCATTTATGTTTTTATTAGCCTGAAATAGTTTTTAATAGCCAGGGCTGGGCAAATGCCTCTCCCATTGGCCATGTAGAACATTAGGTCGAAAACATAAAAAAAGAACTAAAAAATGTATTTCAATGCCATCTATCGAGTTAAAACGTAATTGTATATTGTATAACGTATAACATTGCTGGTACATCACCCAATCTTGGCTAAAAACTGCAACCCAATCGGGTAAGCCGCTTTCGAGATAAATGGGATACTTAGGTACTTTTTTCTTAAATACGCACAATTTAAAAACAAATAATCTCTCACCCTAAAACGTTTAGGACCTACCTGACCTACCCTACCGTTCTATCGACGGGGAAAAGTAGGTCTTCAGAACGTAATTACTCAAATCGATTTACTAATTACCAGTGGCGGTGGGTCAAAAATTTCTAAGGCAAGCTGGTGGCGAATTTGGCTTAAAATTTCTTCATGAGCTGAAGGAAAACTGCTCCGGCATCTGCAACTTAGACAAGCCGACGGGAATCGTGTTTTATGGACGCGCCATTACTGCTAATTAAGTAAGTCTTATTCTGGGAAAATTGAGTTTTCTATTGGTATAACACAGAAAATTAGAAATGCCTGTATTTATACGACAAATTTTTGTACCCCTATTTAAGTATTTATTACAGTTTACCATGTTATTTCACTAGTTCGAGAAGAGATACCGAGCGATCTAGCGAAACGAAGTTCGATTTTTGTTTTACAGTACAATAATAATATTGTATTACAAAGTAGGTGCTTAATTAATTATAAATAGGGCAACAACTTACCCGCCAATGCAAAAAAACCAGTAACACCGCCAATGAAATCCCGAGAACAGAACCTAAACAAATTCCACCAAGCACAACTCTTCCAGTGTTATTGAAGCGAGTATTTTTGACACGTATTTGTTATTATTTTGCCGGCATGGCGCGCAGCGAGCGACGCGATCGGAGGCACACGTGAAATCAGCTGTGGCCGCCGCCGACTAACGGGCCGCCGGGCGCCCCTCCCGCCCGCAGATAACTTGAGATAAGATACAGTTGCTCCAGTAGGTGCGATGAGATGACACATTGACTTGAACCTAAAATCGATTTCGCGATCTTTATTATATTATTGTCACATATAGTCTCCATACAGGCAACTGCTACAATAGCTCAGGACTATTAGGTTTTAAACATAAAATCCTTCATAACAAGCTGAAAATTTGCATACAAACTCATAATTCTGAACATAATAACGTCCTAAAACTCCCCACTCCTCCGCCGCTTGCGTTCCTAGATACACCCCCCAACCCCCTCCCGTCACGCTCGCGCTTCAGGAATCGAGTAAACAACATGCGCCGCGCACGCAGTTCATTTGTATCAAGGCGAAAACATGAACTGGTGTCTTTGGCTACTGGATTACTCGGTGATGAAACCATAAATTGTATTAGAGCTCTGGAGATTAGCCAGGACTCTATGAAAAACGTTAATGGCAATTTTGAGGACATTAAACTTAAAAAAATGGACTAAGTCAAACTTTTATCTGCTATCTAACTGTGCGCAATGCTCGTATGAAAGTGAATACACAACAAATTTTCCAACAGAATTATTGTGAGTAGATAATGAATAGCGAAGACTCAGCGCAAGTGCATATTTAAAAGCTTTCTTAAAACAGTCTTCAAGACTGTTTTAAATATGAACTTGCACCGAAGCCCCCCTGTCCATTTGATGATGTTTCATTGAAGATGACAAACAAGGTGGAGCTCGTAAAGAAATTTGAATCGTACCTACTTTCCCTCATCCACCTCAATGTCGGACACGTCTCTTGGGGAATATCTCATACACATAGTACCACTGGCCACCACGTCCAACAGCAACCAACTTACGAACAACAACACAACAACAACAACTTACGAAGACGTATGTAATGCTTATGTGTCATATATTCAACGGAAATTCGGAATATCTTGCGTTACAATATGTGATGGTTACAGAGGAAGACATAAGCACAATAATTGAAGAACAAACGCGCCGATCCGCAGGTAAATCGTGTGCAGACATAAAAGTCGAATTCCACTTACTGATTGTGTCTGGGAAAAACGAATTTCTTTGTAATCCATAAAAATAAAACACATCTTATAAACTTACTGGTACAAAAACTACGAGAAAACGAAATAGTCGTACAACAAGCTGAAGCAGACGCAGAGACACTGATCTCAGAAACTGTGATTGGTTTATGTTACGAGGATAATGCTCCGAAACTGAAGATGGTAAAACCTGGAGGTCAAAAAGGGAGAGTAAATACTACATAGCAGAAATCCAAAAAAAGATAGGCCTTTCGAAAGATGTCGTACTACGTATTTGCACACGCTATGACAGGCTGTGACACGACATCAGCGTTTTTCAAAAAAGGTAATGTAAAAACCTTCCAGTGCTTAACACTTTCTATATCGCGCTCGTAGCGCGTAGCCAGGTATTCCTCGTATGTAGCGCGTAGTAGCTACGAACAGAGAACCCGACAGTCGGGTTCTCGGTGCTGAATGTGTTAAAAAATGCAGAGTTACGAACAACAGTTTCCCTATTTAACGACACTCGAGCTGATAATGAGGACATTGCGAAAGCTGAAAAAGTATTTGTTTTGCAAATATATAACAAAGCTGACCTTAACATGGATTTAGATGAGCTAAAGTACTTTTTGTTTTGAGCTAAAGTACTTTTTGTTTAATCAGAAAGTTGCCAAGCAAACCATACAAGATAAACACTACAAGTGCAGCGATGGTTGGGAAACTGTCTTACACCGTGTGAACGGGGTTGGCTAAGGCGTGACCTAACACTTGTTCCAATCACCACAGGGCTTCCCCTGCGCCTGAAAATTTACTGAATCTCATCAGCTGTGGTTGTAAAAAGGGATGTGAACATTAGTGCGAGTGTAGAAAAGCAGGTTTGATGTGTTCGGCAATGTGTCGCCATTGTATTGGCCAATCGTGTGAAAATTAACTGGACTTAATACATGATGATGATGTGATTTAAATAATGTTTTTTTTTCTCCTATCAAATAAATGTTTACTGATCTATTTTACACTTTTGTTTACTATTTGAAGTTCCTTTAAGAAGATACGTTGGAATAAAAAATACAGTGTACATATAATTTGTTTATTATTTTTAACACCCTGTATATGATATGACCCAAGAGGCGGAAGCTCAGGGACTTTTGACTAGTTGTTAGTGTCTGTATATTAAAATTCAACTAGTTTTGATGTTTCTTAGATAATATTGTAAAAAAATATATTATGTTAATATGCATATTTTTTTAACCCTGTATATCTTATGACGCAAGAGGTGTAAGCTTGGGGAGTTTTGACTAGTTGTTATTTATCAAATACAGTGTCACTGTACCAAATTTCAGCTTGTTTTGAAGGATTTTATGTATTTGGTCAATTTTGGTCTAATATGCACAAGTTGCTTGTGCATAGGCAAATTTGTGCATCGCAGGCAAAGTTGTATCAGATGTATTTTTCTGTGTACAATTATGGATAGAATGGAGGAAGTTCTCTATTCGACTGATTTTTTTAATCATTTTTATTATTTTTTTGTAAGATATCAAGTAACATCGATATCTCCGTGAATCGTGAACCGATTAAAAAATTTTTTTAATCCAACGGGTTCAACCCCAAAATGGTTCCGTTGGCACCAAGTCGGGGTCTGATGATGGGATCCTGAACAAATCAAAGGAACTCTTCAAGTATTATAGGCACACCTATAGGATTTCACTATTTTTTACAGCAACTCGGCCACTTCCTCTTGGCATAGCGTATCCTCGGTGAAGTCGGCTCTTTTTTGTTTAAAATTATTTCAATAGCCGCGACTACATTGAAACTTACGAGCATATTTCGTGACCTTTACAGCTGTAGTGACAAGATGTGATGAACTGATGAAGTCAGGGATTATTTAGTTAAGTAAATAATCCCTGACTTCATAAAATATAAAATGTTTACAATAGTAGGCTTCTATTACGTTCAATTAACATATTTACTGAATATACTGCTCTATGTACCTACTTAGGTCGTAGATGCAAGCTAAATGTATTATTGAGTAGATACAAAGTGAATGAATGTGACTCCGTTGCGAAATTGACAGTATGTCAATACACGCTGATATCTAACAGAGATTCTAAATGATAAGATAGGCTTAATAGTGTTCAGGTAAAAGAAAGCTGCTAAAATACGTAGGTATGGCCGTTTGGCTATCTCTCTCTTCTCGTTTGGCTATCTCATAAATTTAGTATGAATTAAGGTATTTTGATAATAACCAGCACCTAGGCACAGTCCCAAAGAACCCAATACGATAAAGAATCTTACCTATACGAACGTACAATATAATTTATAACCCTTTAATAATAAATTAATCATTTTATAGTTAGTGACTGCACATCGACGGAACGAAAAGGTGTAAAAAAAATTCAGTCGAATTGAGAACCTCCTCCTTTTTTGAAGTCGGTTAAAAAGTAATTTGAAACTGGCTTATCGAAGGGCTTCTGACTTCGGGGGTTAAAAGTACACATAAAACAATATTTTGTAGTACCGTATAACAAACCAGGCCTTGGCATTGGCAGTTACCTACCATTGATGTATGATGTATTGTACTAAATTGTGCACTATGTTTGGCGGTTGACAGCTGTGACAGCAAAGAGTAGTATAGACTTGTAGTGATTTTCACTACAAGAGCCAAAAAAATTCTTAGGGATGTCATCTCCGATGATGTTACCTACACCATCATTTTACTAACTATGAAATTACAATATTCAGCTACCGTTTGAGCGACCACTAAATTGTTACCAAGTGAGCTCAATTTTAGAATATAGATAACATTTTTATAATAGAATAAAAGGAGCCCTGTGGAGGTAAGACTTATAATGCTTTTTTTTCTCCATACATTCGTAGACCACTTTGGTAAGTACATACTTACCTACTTAAGTCCTGCAGACAAACTGAATTTCAAGTGAAAACAGTTTTGCAGGAACCTGTCTTAGATCAAAGTTCTGCGCAAGTTTTTAATAATTATGTACCTACCTATTATATTACACAGACGTTATATGCAATTTATCAATTAATGGTCCGTGTCCATGCAATCGCAATAATTATTTAGAAACTGTAATTAATAGGTGAAAGTCTGTGTTTTATCATTTTTATTATATAGCTAGCTGTAGTTATGACGATTAATAAAACTTTGATTACTTATTTGTGTGTATTTCTAGTCTTTAGAATTAGTGGTAACATACTAAACTGTAACAACCATCGATTTATTATGTTATTCTACAAGATGTGACATCTAGAACAAAATTTATGCCCCATGCTTGGCGGTTGACAGCTGCGACGGAATCGAAGAGTAGTATCAGGCCTATAACCGCGAATCACTTCGTTCATCGAATCGTCTATTTGCATCACTCTCTTTCGTATATGCAAGAGCGATAGAGACAGGGCCATCGTTTTGTCGATTTTCGAACTTCGCGGTAGGCCCTCTGACTTGTAGTGATTTCCACTACTACTTTTGAAACAAAGAATTTCTTAGGGATGTCATCTCCTGTTACTCAAATTGTATAGTAAGATTTATTTAAGATGTCCGAATTGTAGGAAGAAAACTCAACTAACATTTGGACATCTTAATAAAAAATTACTACCATAACAAAGATTTTTTTCATGAAAAAACCAAGCTAACTATATATGTTGCTTTTCCATCCTCCCAAGATTACAAAGTTATAGCCGCGCTCGTGAACTAATTTACAGTAATTGTACTTAAGTACATATTCTAAAGTATTAGTTAATATTGGACAATTGGACATTGATTTATAAGTAGCAGACTATTACGTTATAAGTTATTGTCTGTGTGAATGAAGTGAACAAACAGATACCCGTATATTTTTTATGTTACCTTAGGCTTCAAACAAAATTTGATAACTGAAGACAAAGTAGATTAGAAGTGGAAATGACCGGCATCCTGTATCATCAAATGGCTAACTGTTCTTCGGTTATTTGTCCGTCTAGTGCATCTATATACGACTATTACTCACGGATCTTCCATCAACGGTCAATTACTTGTTACGAATCGATTCAGTTTTATACATTAATTGCTTCAATTGTTGGAGTTCCTTCGTGGCTTCGAAAAATTGCTTTAAACTTACGTGTCTTTTTTATTTTAGAAACTACTTCATTCCGATTTTATGTAACTAAGGTAACATCATAATTAAATAAGTCTTCATATAATCACGTTTTGGATATTCTCTATCAGTTTTTCGCAATAAATGTAGACAAGTCTATAATTATGAACGCCGTAAAAGTCTGCACAGATATACGTAAATTTACATAATTATAACCAGTAGGCGTAAGTAATAATCAGTTTAATTTACAATCATAACGTTTTAGTGTTACTTTGAATTATCTTTCGTGAATTTAATTAAATGAGGTTTGAGTAGCTATAATTACTTATAAGAAATCAAGTTTAGCACCTCAGGGTGCATTATTTCCTTGTACTGTAGTCCTCACATATATCGGAGTGACCAAGGTGGTCACAAATATCTGAACAACGCCTCTATTGTCAAGGCGATTAAGTATAGGTAGATATTTTTGACTACCTTGGCCGCTCCGATATATTTGATGGCGACTGTATAGGGTTACGAGCGTTAGGGTTGTATAGAGATTGGACACCGTAACATCACCTAAATTTAGATGTAGTATTAAATATTTATACCTATACAGAATTCATGCTTACTTGTCTTATCATGTAAACAAACTTATGTCAAACTAGACGTCGTAATGTCAGTTATGTTATATTTATGGTTATTTGTTCCCCATTTAGATTATTGAAGAAAAGAAAATGTTATTAGAAATGATATTTTTCAGTAGTTACTGGGTTAAATTCAGTACTTTTTGATTTACTTTAAGTATACAACAACATTTTAAGTGGCAATCAAATAGGAAACTGTCATAATATCTTTGAGAAATGTTTGTTTACATGATAAGACAAGTAAAGATGAATTCGGTATACATATCCTATTGTTCTTAGCCTTTCACAAAAACATGTAATTCGTTTACAACTTAATTATTACATTCATGTTTATTAGTTCTGTGCTTCGGACGAGTGCTATTCCGTTCAATTTCAGTATTATTTCATTTTTGAATGGGTATTAAATATTTCTATTCGTAGTTGAATGGGACTTCAATAAAAATAATAGTGTTCATACCCATAAAATAAGGCCGCTGTATATTGATATTGATTTTAACCCTTACTGGTCTGCTACTCATACCAAAAAACCGGGGGCCCAAATAAATTAATAAAGACAAAGCAGAAAGCACAGACGAATAAACTTTTTCTCGTAAGTTATAAGGTGCGTTCTCCATAAAGTATAATATTTTTGAGTAAAAAACGACATCATCATCAGTCCCACGAGCCACTTTCCGTCCGCGTGTCGTGACTGTAACGACCCTAAACTGTGGGACGCTCAGGCGCCTAGATATGCTCTGATTACTTCGCTTTTTGGGTACCGTTCGGTAATTATGATCATTCCACGCATTACATAAAAATCACAAACACACATGACATGATGTGAATAATTTGTACAGCCGCCAGCAAATATATCTGATCATGCACTTTATCGCCTTGACAATAGAGGCGTTGTTCAGATATTTGTTACTACCTTCGCCGCTCCGATTATTTGTGGCGACTGTACTTTTAAGAACTACAACACTGTGTGATTATTGAAATGTTCACTTGAAGGATTCTGACGTAAAAATGTTAGTAAAATATACAGAACCCAAATAATTTTCATTGTGCGCGCCCGCGACAGAGATGGTATCTGACCAATTACCTTGATCTTTACAATCCATGGACGGAGCTCCAGACGCCTGACCTCTGCCAACTGCCCGTTGTAGAAAGAGTATTCAATGCATTGGCACTATTGGCAGCTTGCAGCTGTTTTTGGATGCTGTAACGCCTTTGTAGCACTACAAGGCGTCAGACGTGGCGCTAAAAACAAATGAACACCTTTGCAAATCACAATAGATTTACTGTTATCAAAACGTGCAATCCTACTCGAGTTATAGTACTAGAGCCCACGACCAAAACCATGTCTCATAGCAATACGGCAAAAACCCTATAAGATCGTTAGATTATATGATTCTGAACCTGACTAGGTGTGTAGTAACGGTCGAAAGTGTAGCAACTGCGTGGGAGGCCATTTCTGCTGTGTCAAAAAAAAAAGGCAGTCGGTATTATAGCAATACGTCTGATATTGAAAATGTACATAGATTTTATAATTGTATTACGAAAAAGTTTGTTTTCAGACATTTTGCGCGTAGCATATAGCCTGAGCGCATTATTGAAAATGTCAACAAATTTAGCCGACCTGTATCATAGCAATACGGATATATTTTTTTTTAAACTTTTCGTATTGCTGCCAGGATTACCAAAAACCTGTTTTCAGACACTTTAAGTGTAGCATATACTCCCAAAAACGAAAATAACGTTTCGGAGTCGCCTGGCCGACGCCTTAGCGCTTGTTACGCTCCTGCGGCGGGTACGGCTTAATTTAATTCTTTGTTAATTATCATCTAATAAATTCAGGGTCGCAACGTATTTACGATTCTCAAAACTCAATACGATTTTTAAATGATATCTGAGTATCGAAAAGTTGTCTGATAGAGAAGGTGCTACACTTAATTTGTCTGATATAAATTTTTTGCGCATGTGGACAACTTATTTTATCATGTCCAACAATTTTCAGACATATTGCTATGATACCGATCGGTAAAATTTGTTAACATTTTCAAAACGGTCTCAAAATTTAATGCGTTCACATTTTCGTCTGAAAATTGTTTTGTTCGCATCAAATAACCAAAATTTACTAATATAAAAGATTTTCAGACGTATTGCTATGAGAAATTTTTTTTGTCTCATTTTTAATTTTTTTAAGTGATTTTACGGGTTTGTGCTACACCACTAACGTCTGAAGAATATGTTTCCGGTATCTCAGAAGTATCATTCAACTACAGTCTGCAAATCAGACATATTGCTATGATGCAGTTCGGTAAAATTCTTTGACAATTTTGAAAATTCGGTCAGATCAAACGCTACGCGGAAAATGTCTGATATTGGTATTTTCGAGTTCAGGAGAATCTTATCTATCGATTTGATGCGGTTTTGGCCGTATTGCTATGAGACAAAAATTTTGGTCGTGGGCTCTCTAACTATTAGATTACACAGTAATGATAATGAATGTGGCCTTTAGAGTAGTCGTCATACAGTTGCCATTAGATATATCGGAGCGGCCAAGGTGGTCACAAATATCTGAACAACGTATTTATTGTCAAAGCATGTTCAGATATTTTCGAGTACCTTGGCCGCTCCGATATATTTGATGGCAACTGTACCTGCTTACTGTTTATTGATGTTTAGTTTTTCTAATAATTTATTGGTTGTATTATTTACTCAAGTTTGTTTTCAGAACTAATAGAACGCATGTTTTAAAATCTAAAGTCAGATCCGTATTATTCGTTGAACGTCGATTAAATTACAGCATATTTGTTGAATAGTACAGTCACCAGCAAATATAACGGAACGACCAAAGTACTCTAAAATATCTGAACATGCACTTTATCACCTTGACGATAGAGGCGTTGTTCAGATAGTGTGACCACCTCGACCGCTCCGACATATCTGATGGGTGATTGATGGCATAGGTACAGTCACCTAAGATATTGTTATAACTGAAAGTTACGTTGAAAACCTCACCCTAACTCCGTTAACCACTTCTGAAGCTGGCTTTATTACCAACGCATTTTTTGTGAGCCAGGAAACCTAAAGCCAATTCAGGAAATAAATCCAATCATGGGAACTAGGTGAATATAATGTAAATAGTTGTGACCCTGTCTATATGCGCTTGCGTCGGCGATTGGCGTTTTTAATATTACGGCAGGTACACAAATACTGCATTTACGAGTTTGGCCAGAGAAATGTTAATAATGTAGACTGGTCTGTGGTGGACTGGTGGTGGTCTTATTTATAAGGTATGTTCCATTTTCCGATTTTGTATGGCTGGAACCGGTATATTTTATATACTAATACAAAACCAGTTTCGGGAGCAGTAGCTTAATTAATGACTTTACTGTTAATTAGTATTGAATGAAACAAATACACGTAATCTATACATATAATAAACGCGTAAGGAGAAAAAAAATGTACATTGAAGATATTTGAGAAAATCTAATTTAGGGGGCCTTAGAAACGTTGACTGAATACATTTTGGTGATTTTTGGAATTTTTGTCTGTCTGTCTGTGAGTTTGTTCGCGATGTATGCCAAAACTACTGCACAGAATTTCATGAAATTTTGTTTTATAGTAGTTTATACCACGGGGTAACATATAGGGTAGTTTTTATCCCGCTTATTTAAACACATTTTTTTTCAATTCAAGCAAGTCTGTTTGGAAAGAGAAGTGCCGTGGTTTATATGGAAGCTCATACATTATACGACACTTCTCTTTCCGAACAGGTCAATTTCATTGTGAAAGTTGAAAGTAACCGGAAATATAATTGTCATCGACTAAAGGATGATGCACGGTGTTCCGGACCGTCTCCGACACGACAATTCCGAGACTTCGTTTTGTATAGAAAAGCGTCACATGATCCTAGGAGGTCACCTGTATGTGTAGTTAAGTGTCGGAAGTGTCGTGTCGGAGACGGTCCGGCACACCGTGCATCATTCTTAATATGTACCTTCAATTTGTGGGATATTTTATTCTATAATTTAAATGACCTATCTGGTTCATTCCTAGCCCTGAGCAGCGGAGGCCTAGGCCACGTTTTTCTTTGTATATGGCCTCTATTTAAGGTTATAATTAATAATTGTAGTGTGTCAACATAAAATAAACAATGTATTCTTCACACTTGACCATTGAGTTTTGCCGGGTCCCTTTCATGCTGCTGAGCAATTCTCGCTACGATGTTCCGTGCCTGAGCCCTATACTGTACCTGTACGGTTACCATGAGTTTTACTTTGTCACTTTTCGTTAACGAGTAACGAATTTACTATCTGTGCATCTCGTTTACACTAATACGTTACAAGCAAGATGCACAGATAGAATACTCGATACTCATTCTCGAAAACGTCAATGTCATAACTCATGGTAAGCGTACTGGCATTTGGCCTTCGCATACATTGCCAAGACACTTAAGAATTAAGTTTTGTCCGGTCCCTTTCATGCTGCTGCTGAACCAGTTCTCGCTGCGACGTTCCGTGTCTGATACGATACTTGGCATTTGGCCTTCCCATAGATTCCATTACCAAGACACTTGACCATTGAGTTTATACCCGGCCCTGTCATTCTGCTGATGAAGAAATTCTCGCTGTGACGTTCCGGGCCTGGGTTCTGTGTGGTATTCAGCCTTTTGGTTCTGCATATATTGCCGCTCCCTTGGGCCTTTTTCCCTCGGGTTTGCTAAGATACTTGACCATTGAGTTTTATCCGATCCCTTTCAGGCTGCTGCTGAAGCAATTCTCGCTTCGACATTCTGTGCCTTGGCGCTATGTGATACTTGGCATTTGGCCTTCCCATACAATGCCGCTCACCCTTGGGTTTGCGAAGTTTATACCCGGCCCTGTCATTCGGCTGCTGAAGAAATTCTGGCTGCAACGATTTGGGCCTGAGCTCTGTGTGGTATTCGGCCTCAGGCCTTCTCATACATTGCCGCTCCCTCGACCCTTAGGCCTTTGGATTCGCGAAGACACTTGACCGTTGAGTATTGTCCGGTCCCTTTCATGCTACTGCTAAAGCAATTCTCGCTGCGACGTTCCGTGCCTGGGCCTGAGCTCTATGTAGTATTCGGCCTTTAACCTTCTCATACATTGCCGCTTCCTCGGGACTTAGGCCCTTGGATTCACGAAGACACATGACCGTTGAGTATTGTCCGGGTCCTTTCATGCTGCTGCTGAAGCAATTCTCGCTGCGACTTTCCGTGCCTGGGCACTATGCGGTACTTGGCATTTGGTCTTCCCATACATTACCGCTCACCCTCGGGTCTTCAGCCCTCGCGTTTGCGAAGGCACTTGACTATTGAGTTTATACTCGGCTCTGTCATTCTGCTGCTGAAGAAATTCTCGCTGCGAAGTTCCGGGCCTGTGCCTGAGCTCTATGTAGTATTCGGCCTTTAACCTTCTCATACATTGCCGATTCCTCGGGACTTAGGCCCTTGGATTCGCGAAGACACATGACCGTTGAGTATTGTCCGGGTCCTTTCATGCTGCTGCTGAAGCAATTCTCGCTGCGACTTTCCGTGCCTGGGCACTATACGGTACTTGGCATTTGGTCTTCCCATACATTACCGCTCACCCTCGGGTCTTCAGCCCTCGCGTTTGCGAAGGCACTTGACCATTGAGTTTATACTCGGCTCTGTCATTCTGCTGCTGAAGAAATTCTCGCTGCGACGTTCCGAGCCTGAGCTCTACGTGGTACCAATTGGGCCTTTGGCCTTCTCATACATTTGACCGTTAAGTTTATACCCTGCCCTGTCATGCTGCTGCTGAAAAAAAAATCCCGCTACGACGTTCCGTGCATGGACACTACAATGCGGTGCTTGGCATTTGGCCTTTTCATAAATTTCCCTAAAATTAGTCAATGTTACTCTGCGTCCGTAGGAAATACCTTAGACAACCCTACACGTGATCCGCGGACGGTGCTAAAAGAGTAACAAACTTGGCAGCTGCACTGTCCCATCTGGACCACGCAGCACTCACCGGATTTGTTGATCATCTGCTTTTCTACTACCACTATCCGAGAGTAGAAATACCTATCTATATACAGTGATATGTAGCCGATAAATAAATAATTTGTAACAAAAATGTACCTACTATTTAACGTGTAGAAAGCGTAAGTTAGTATTGGTCTGGAAATAGTCAATGAAAATACCAAACCGCATAAACACACGCGGGCGAAGCCGCGGGCAAAGCTAGTAAGTATCTATACAACGTGGTTTTTTTTGCTCAAATTTCATGTGATTATGCACCTAGGCACCTACGAGTAAGGAAACGAATTGAATTGACATAATAAGTTTTAATATTTTTTTTCATGCTATTATTGTTATATCGGTCACTGACGTAACTAGGATATTAGGGTATTATGATTAACTCAACCAAATAATTATAACATATCAATGACAATCAATGTAATTTAATTTCGAACATTAATACTCCGAAATACAAAGGAAGCATATTTTATTAACGTATTGCGGTATTTGCGGTGTCAGAGTACAAAAATAATTTAATGGAGGTTTACACGATCATGAAGAAAATCTTTACTATTGATTATCTCGGAACTGGAGCTAATTAGGATACCGGTTTCTTTGAGAAATATACTTAATTTAAGCTCAGGAATGTAGGGTAGACCGGGGACAATAGTACCACGGGGCAATAGTACCATCGTTCGTATTTTCACAACTACAACATAATTTGCATATGTGAGTATACACGAAGGCGCCCGAAACTTGTTCGGACCTGCTCACAAGTCAGCCGCTCGCTGCGACGCGGAACGGATGTGCTAGGAGGCGATTTCTGTTTTCGTATGATCAAAGTAAGTATTTACGAGTTTTTTTTTTACTTATTACTAAATGCTAAATAGTTCTATGGTTAAATTGGTATTGAATTATGGTTAGTTAGTTACCAACGTTGGTTTTGTGGCAGAGTATGACGGTGAGTTAAATAAAAGAAACGAAATATCAGTACTTTATATAATTTTGGGTATTCGGGGGCACTAGTACCATGTGAGCCGGGGTCAATAGTAGCGTTACAATTGACACCGCGGTACAATCGACCCCATGGCAATTTTTTGTCATTTTGTTATTATTGCCATTTAGAAGTTATTATGTTATGTGGTAAGTTATCAGGATTAATCTTTATACAGCAGAAGTGTGTATAGTTTCTAGTTTGTTTTAAAAAAAAAGGTTAAAAGGTAAAAAATTACAGTATTTTTTCTTGTTTTCAGGCGGGGTTGATTGTAACAGGGGCGACAGTAACTGTATAGAAAAAATGATTGCTGAATAACTCAATATTTTTTTAGTTTTTTGTGAAGATTGATGTTGAGTTAGAATACTATAAGCAATCTTTGGCTGTGGTTTTGATTGTATAAGTGTATTATTGTTACAAAGTGAGATATTCATAGTTATGCAAGTTCAATATAACTGCTAATCTCAATTAGTATTATTGAATCTTCTCATTCTTAAGGCTGATTTAACTGAAAAGATTGAGTAAGTTTAAGGCAGAAACGAATAAACATTTATATAATAAACCTTTTTTTGGGTTTTATTTACCTTTACATTTTTGGTACTATTGACCCACACTACGGGTCAATTGTAACACAAGGAATCATTGAAGAAAAACTGGATTTTCTACCATACTCTTACCGTTTATTATCAATTACCCTCAGAAATTCGTAGACCAAAAACCTACCATTTCAAATGTTTATACGGTTTTGGTTCAGCACCTTTAAATTCTGAACTATGAACAGTTATTCAAAAAGTGGTTCAATTGTCCCCGGTCTACCCTACCCTTGCAATTGAAGCAAATAAACACGGTGTAGAAGTCTTAGAACCAGGTCTCAGTATTTCTTAACCTTCTGAACGCTCTTTCTCTCTCGCATCAAAATGTAGCATACACACCAACACCTAAACTAGTGAGATACGAATTTAAACCTTATCCGTCAACAGAAACATTGCTTTGACAGCGTCTGCCATGACCACTTTAGTGGGCGTTGGCTTGGTAAGCACGACAGCACACGACCAGTTTAGTGGCTCTAGGCGTTTAAAGGGTTAATATCTACTGTAAGGTTAGCTAAAAGAAGAAATCCCTTAAACGAATACGTAACATTTAAACTGGCCTACTAGCTGCAAGGTAGAGTCGCCGTTAGATATAACGGAGCGGCCACGGTGGTCACAAATATCTGAATCAAGCCTCTATTGTCAAGGCGATAAAATACATAT
Organism: Pammene fasciana; assembly: GCA_911728535.1. Classification (NCBI taxonomy): domain Eukaryota; kingdom Metazoa; phylum Arthropoda; class Insecta; order Lepidoptera; family Tortricidae; genus Pammene; species Pammene fasciana. The sequence continues at coordinate 10,337,233 of OU452276.1, read as the reverse complement.
TAAGATATTTTTGTGTACCTTGGCCGCTTGATTTGATGGCGACTGTACTACCCTGAAAACGAGACAAGCGATTTTGCACGGTAATTAATTCACATTTATTACCTAGTCTCTGGCTCAACGTATATGTATGGACAAATAGAAAACTAATGGTATTGATTACTTCTTACATATTGCATTGTCTCATCTCATCATAATGCTTGCACATGTACGACTTTTTGGGTCATGATGTCGTTGGTTTGTTTGCATTTCATTAACACATTTTCGGTGTTAAATTAGGTAAATACCTAATATACAGGATGTAACAAAAATACTGGTGATCCATTTAAGAACATAATTGCATAATTGGTATCGTATTGTGAGTAACAAAATGTAGGAGAAAAAAATTTTGGACGCAATTTTTTTTTCCTTGGGACAGGTGGTTGAAGCCTTCCGACCCTCCATACTAACTCATTTTTTTTCGCGTGAAAAAAATGTGATTTTACTTTGTCATAATTACAATACGATACCGTACTTTTGATCGAAATAAATATTTAATTCCATAAACGTTGCCGTTATGGAAACTCGCGCTACGGGCAGTAATATACTTAGTAGAAATCTGAACTAGAAATCTGTCGTTTATTATAACAACAGTGTTCAATTTTCACCGCAAATAACTTATTTTATGTCCGCGACAGCCTGGGGTTTCGCGACAGCCATTACATTAGATATTGCCAGACATATAAGCAAAGGCTAAGTAGATCACGCTAAATGTACCTATAGTGGCAGTATCTTGTGCAGGGCGTATTCTTACTAGCTGAGATTTATGATTGAATTTAATTGTATTTTGATTATGGTGGTTACAAATATCTGAACGCCTCTATTGTCAAGGCGACAAAGTCCATGTTCAGATAATTTTGAATACCTACCTTGGCCTCTCCGATATATTTGATGCCGACTGTACAGTTTTTCTATAACATTGGCTCATAGAGGATTACACGCGGACATATAGTTGCACTTAAATTTCCCATGCAAGTGTAACTACTGATAGGAAAGGGTAACTGTCAGCTGAATAAGTGTCAGGACCATTTTGGGAGCCATGATTATCCCGAGTGCACCATGCAGGTACAGTCAGCAGCAGAAGTAGCTAAGCGGGTAGGGTGTTCAAAATGAGCTTAAGTAATACGACTTTATTGTTAAGAGAATAAGCGCGTGTGTAGGCATTTTGAACACCTTGCCCGCTTTGCTACTTCTGCTGCTGACTGTAAATCTTTTTCGTCGTTGAATTCAAATACTATATAATAGGTACTAACTATGAAAGGTAGGAATACTAGCAAGAAGCTTTAAATTTGTTACCCGACTATGACTCTTATTCCTATGGAATTTCGGTATAAATGACCTGAAAAATTCGTTTGATACCTCATTCATACTTCATAGTTTCGACAAAAACGTTTGTATGTACGGATAACTAGTACCTGCCTATAGATTGTTTATTCTTGTAACCCTAGGTACAGTTGAAATACCACGTTTATTAAGAAAGCATACAACCATTACCATTTAATGCATTTTTACACAATCAATCAAAGGGGAGTCACCAATCATAAAGGATGAATGGCACTCATTCAAACACCGATGCTACAAAGAAAGAATTGGTATCTACGATAAGTTGAATGTAAGTACCTATACGTGCCCATGAATTACTTACTACTAGTGACTTATTTATTTATTTATCGTATGTGTTGTAGGTTTATAGGAATATAAGCAGGCCTCTTAAGCCTAGTTGGTAGTGACCCTGCCTATGAAGCAGGAGGTCCCGGGTTCGAATCCTGGTCAGGGCATTTATTTGTGTGTTTATCACAGATATTTGTTCCTGAGTTATGGATGTTTTCTATGTATTTAAGTATTTATTTATATCTATCTATTATATATATCGTCGCTTAGTACCCACAACACAAGCCTTATTGAGCTTACTGTGGGGCTAGGTGGATTTGTGTAAGATTGTCCCATAATATTTATTATTTATTTATTGTAATACATTTACCTAAAATCTCCGACCGCAGTTTCATCGATATAGAACTCATTAACTACTTTCAAGATCTTTTTCACCCCCTTAGGAATTGAAATTCCAGAAATCTTTCCTTAAGGCGGCCACCGACTATCAGTCCGCCTGACGAGATCGGCCTGTCAGTTTTTCGGCGCCGGCAATTTTTTACTCTAACTTAATCATCAAAATCATCAAATCAAAAACTTAAGCTAAATTATTTTCTGCTTGTGCTTTGCCACCTCTATCTAACTCACGAGGAGTAGCGTTCATGCTTAGTTGGCTTTCAAACATCACAATTGATGATGTGTCCAATTAGTATAAAATTTAGATAAAAACAAAAATGTGCTATTAGACATACAGACAAGCTCGGGATAATATCTCCTAGATATTGGCGTGTAGGTATGTATTTAAATGGTGCTATTTATCTATATGATTAAAATACACGTAAAGTATCGGTTATCGGTTGTATTCTTGCCACTTGCGTGAGATATTTTCTTTCACACGTAATGGAGCAGAGAACTTGTAGCGGCTAATAAAAGACTCATTTGCCAGTGTATTTACGTAAACAGACCATCAGCATAGTAGGTAATTAAATAACACATTTATTTAAATTAGTAAATTTATGCATTTCTGTATATAAGTACAATGAAAACTGGTTACTTTGTACGGAAATGTCTATAAATAATTAATAGTTTTCATTTTACATGAGTATAGTTCAATGGTTGATAGTGATATGTAATGTTTTAATAATCGCCATTCAAATTATAGGCTCCACTAAGTATAGTCAGAACCCAAAACGAAAATACCTAACCTAAATAATAACGGAGAGCACATATGTACTTACCTAGTTATATTGTGGGGCGCAGCCTAATCTTACAGCTTATTTTATCTTTACTGTAAGTAATTTCAGTTATTTACAAGCTACCTACAATGCGTTTACCTGTTATTATGTTTTTAAAGTATAGATATCTATGTTTACGGAAATTTGTCAGGGTGATCGTAAGCATAATAATATAACAAATCGCCTTCATTTGTCATGTATGGTCATCAAAATAAGTGGCTAGGTTTCACTTCTTACAATATACAGAATAGTGGCGTGTGACCACCAAGTGAGCGTTAGACTGGCTTCAAAATGATCCAGGAAGCATAAATGTAAGTACTAAGAATTGAAAAGGTTGCCAATGATAAAGAAAAAACTTTTCAAAGCCTCAAGGGTGTGAGCTTTCACGGAGGACCTGAGCCTTATTAGTTAAGCCAGTTAAGGGCGCATTTTACACGGGGTTAACTATCACATTGAACAATCAAGATTCTCATTTTTGGTAAGGGTATTTTTTTATTTGTTGAGTTAGGTAGCGTATTTCACGTAGACTTAAGATCCATGTTTAACTCAAAATCGAGCATGAGGGCCCTTTAGGTATGGAACGCCACATTTTGTAATTCTACAGTAACTATACTTAAAAGTTTGTGTCTAAGCGTTGAACAGAAAAGCCTGGCGGTCTTGAGTATAGGAGGCCAAGATCCACTTCGGGTCGTTGCCAAAGCAGTAAGTAAGTACACATAAAGATTTTCTAGTAAGGGTAGGTTTACACCTATACTTACACCTCTTCAGGTGTAAGTATAGAACGTATTCATATGTGTGTAGTCTCTATTAATAAGGCTAACCCACTCCTAATAAAGTGAGTTCATCTATGGCTTTCGTAGTTACGAGTATCACTTGTCTCCAACTCCTGTCCCTACATAGCGACCCTGCTAGGAAGGGTAAGGTTATTCGAGTAAAAATGTAAAATTTCGCTGTCTACGAGTACTTGTATAAATTCCCACCAAATACGCAGCGACTCACCTCCATATGTCGACCCGTTATGTCCCAGGGTGAAGCTGTGAGAAATTGGAAACGACTCGAGGTGCGTGCTGGCACCGACCATTGTTTTGACGAACACCAAACGCCTGCGCATCCACACCTACTCAGACTCACACAGAATCGATAACGTAATACCGACTAACCCGCAACACTAGGTCATGACGCCCAACATTCCTCACATTCCTTACGCGTGCACGTTTCTCGCGCGCGGACAGTATGAACACAACGGTATTGTCCGTGAGCTCTAAAAAGAACCTTCGGGTTTTAGAAAGAAACGTCGGGTATCAATCAACAGTGACACATGAAAAAGCAGAACAGCAATATTACCTTCGTGTGTCATCGCCGATTGAAGCTCACGGATTGTATTTTGATTGCTGATTTGCCTACCCTATGACTCATATCACAAATAAGATGGTAAATTAAGAACCTTACCTGGCAATAACATTTGTATGAATCGAAATGACAGCTTATTTGATAGAGAAAATTGTTGAGTTAAGGTCAGGTGGGGTAACGGAAATATGGTTTGTTTCTCTCGGGAAAGGGAAACAGTATAGAAATTCCATACACGTGTTTACAAGGGGGTTTCACGTACCCCACCTGACATTACATAAAAATATAAATAATTACTTTTGATGTCAAACGACTTTCTGGCCTGATTAAATACTCATTAGACTACTTACAGATATTTTACTCTATACTTAAAAAAATTTTTTTTCGAGAATTTCATCAATGTGATCTGTAAATAGTTCTTACCGCTAAAAAACACCAAATGTATACGATATTTATGTCGGCGAACGATCGTAAAATCAGGCAAATCTTTGACTTGTTCCCTGAGTCGACAGTCCTATTTCTGGGCAGTTGGCCCTTCGGGCATCTGAAGCAACCTAACGAACCTAACCAACCTATACAATGGTTTAATGTGACTATCGTTAAAACATTACACAGGAATATAACGATCTGCCTGATTTTACAATCGGCCGCCGACATATTAACTAAAGTATTAATTTAATGATAATGCTGAAAGTATCATAACTTATTAGTTATCACATCATCATCATCAGTCGTTCCCTCAAAGCTGAGGATCGTGACATCATGTCCTTCTGTTGAAGATCAGGTTCCTCCACAGGCTTCTATCCCTTGCTACGCACATGGCTTCTTGCAGTTTTAATTGCATGGGTGCAGTAATTTGGGCACACCATCTTGCAGGGGGAGGGCCTCTAAGTCTCGTGCCTTCAACTTTTCCCGTCATTATAATTCTCTCCAAGCTATCCGCGGAGCGTCTTGAGAGGTGTCCGAAGTATTTGAGTATGTGGTCCTGGCACGTCGTCGACAACCGGCGTTTTATGCGTAGCTCCTCTAATATGTACTGATTAGTGCGCATCGCAGTCCAAGGTATCCGTAAAAGCCGGCGCCAACACCACATCTCAAACGCATCGATACGACTTTTCATGTCTGCTTTAATAGTCCAAGTTTCAGAACCGTATAGGAAAATTGGGAACACCAGGGCACGCACAAGTCTAGTCTTAGTCTGTCTCTGTATGCCGCGATCTTTCCAGATCTTATCTAGCCGGGTCATGGCTCCCTTCGCTATTTGGATCCTCCGGATGATTTCCCTTTCACAGCTACCATCGCTAGATATAAGTGAGCCGAGGTAGGTGAAGGTGCTGACACATTCTAGGTCTTTCAGTTCTAGGCTTCGTGGAGGAGATTGTTTCCGGTGTACGAACACATATATATTAACTTATTGGACAATGTTTAGGTTATTTCTTACCTTAGAGCACAATATATTAATTGCTCAAAACTATACTTCTAGGTTGACTACGGAAACTTTGACCATCTCTGCCTAGTCTGCCTTGGTGTGTAATGGTTTAATTACCAGATAATAGAATTCACCCGATATGGTGAGAATACTGAGTATGCCTATCTCAAATACATGTATCTGGGAGGCTTCAATGCATTTCTTTGTATGCGCTTTAAACGGTTTTTTAAATAGGGAAAACTGTAGGTAATTACCTTTTATGATTACCTGACTTACTGTTATTTAGTTTTTCAGACTATTCCTAGCAATAATTTTAGTTCACATAATTATGTAGAGGTATTAGGTAGCTGACAATTAAGCTCAGCTTTAGGAGCTATCAGGCCTATTGTAGGCCCTAATATCTGATTACTACGACCAATATAGTTTTTATGGTGCAGTTTTTTCAGTCATTACCTAACTGTCCCTCTTGATTGTGTGTCACAACGCTGCAGCGAATTGTCCTAATTATGACGATAGGCAGATTGCGTCCTCCCAGAGCACGACAGTCATTTTTTTAAATAAATATATATATCTACATGCATATCCATGGTTGGGCCTGTGCCAAGAGACCCGTGTCTTGCCTTTGCTGAAGTACCTATTCAAGTTTTTCAACGATGGCGTGCTTAACCTCTCGTTATAATAGGTATACCTAACACCTAGGTATATAAAAACCGTGATCAGTAAAATTCGCTTGTTTAAGTGTCGAATACGGCAGGACTCGTACCGCACCTACAGCAGGAGGCTGGTTTTGAATCCAAAATATCCAGATTAAGGGGCTACTTTGAAAAATTATAGGTGTTTTTTAAACGCTCTAGTGACTAAACGGGAAAAGGGACTGAATTTATTTTCAAATATATATTATTAGACTATATACTCTTGTTTTTGGCACAAGCCGAAACACGATTGCTGAAAGTTGCCTCGATAGAAAAAAAAATCCGAAGTTGGTCCTTTTTCCCCTTATTTTTCTTAGCTTACGTAAACTATAAGAGATTAAGCAATATAACTAAGTAAAACATATGGTATTCTGGTTTATGTAAAAAGTCACAGAAACAAAATTAGGCAAGACTTTATAGATTCGCTTATTTATCGTAGTTTGGTCAAAAAGTCTGATCCTTAAGAGCGCTGCATCTCTTTCTTTTGTGCACGGGTGCCATAAACGTGTCTCTAACGGATGGGCGTGGCTTGTCCGAATCGAAGAACGGCCTTAACAGGCACATGTTAGTACCTAACCATCAGAATCAGAATGATTCTAATGTCATGCAAATATCGCTCAGGAATAATGTGAACCAAATAACAACAATGTGCAATGGTGCATGAGAGAAAGGCGGTTTTTCTGCGCTCGCCGCAACCTGTCAGCCGAACAAGTTGCTTTATCACAACCGGTGGAACGCAACCGAGCAATTAGCAACTATGACTACTAATTATTGACGTCACATTCATCATCTTGATATATTGTTTTTCACATCGTAACAATGGTGTTGTATGATCCCGGTGCGTTTGGTTTTCCTGCTAATTAAATAAAATGGCTTGGGCTGGTTACCAACATTGATTTTCACTGATAGTATGAGTCCCAAACCCAAAGAACGCACGTTAATTAGCTATGAACGTGATACAGTTGCCATACAAGGTGTAACAAAAATGCTGGTGATCCTTTTAAGGGCATAATTGGTATCGTATTCTAATTATGGAAAAGAAAAAAAAAATCGCGTGTTTTTTTTTTTTTTTGTATGGAGGGTCGGCACTCGGCTGGCTAAGACCACCTGTCCGATAGAAAAAAAAAATATTTTTTCGCGTCCTAATTTTTTTTCTCCTACTTTTTCTTAGTCGCAATACGATACCAGTTATGCCCTTAAACGGATCACCAGTATTTTTGTTACACCCTGTATAATATATCGGAGCGGTCAGGGTACTCAAAAATATCTGAACATGCACTTCATCGCCTTGACAATAGAGACAAATATGTATCCACAACTCTATTACCGCGTCTTGGATAAATGTGATGAATGATAAACTGCCATAATAATTTATTTAGAATTAAACTCTATTAACAACCGACAGTGAAAAATAGCGCCATCAAATGCTTTTGTGGACTATTATAATAGTAATAGCCACTATTTCGTTTTTCTATTTGTGGTTTCGTGTTAGAAGAATATAGTAAAATTCACTCACGTTTCCTGAATTAATTGATATAATATGCTTAAAATAAGAGGTAGGGGCTATTGATAAATGACGTCATTTCAAAATAGGGGGGGGGGGTCTGCCATCAAAAATCGTCAAAAATCGATGACGGCATTTGTGGACAGCCCCGTAGCCAGACGATTTTTCTTATTCTAAAATCCAAACTGTAATGAAAACTGGTCTTTGGATCAGGATTTTATTCTTAGAGTTGTTTGTTGCAGATAATTCTTAGAACTACGTTACATTTTCCTTACGAATGCACAATGCAAATATTAGATTTTTCAGATAGCATCGGAATCAAATGATTTTACAGATGGCATCGAAATCAAACGATTTTACAGATGGCATCGGAATTATATGATTTTACAGATGGCATCGGAATCAAATGATTTTACAGACGGCATCGGAATCAAATGATTTTACAGACGGCATCGGAATCAAATGATTTTACAGACGGCATCGGAATCAAATTATTTTACAGATGGCATCGGAATCAAATGATTTTACAGACGGCATCGGAATCAAATGATTTTACAGACGGCATCGGAATCAAATGATTTTACAGACGGCATCGGAATCAAATGATTTTACAGATGGCATCGGAATCAAATGATTTTACAGACGGCATCGGAATCAATTAAATGATTTTACAGATGGCATCGGAATCAAATGATTTTACAGATGGCATTGGAATCAAATGATTTTACAGATGGCATCGGAATCAAATGATTTTACAGATGGCATCGGAATCAAATGATTTTACAGATGGCATCAGAATCAAATGATTTTACAGACGAAATCGGAATCAAACGATTTTACAGACGGCATCGCAATCAAATGATTTTCCAGATGGCATCGGAATCAAATGATTTTACAGATGGCATCGGAATCAAATGTTATTCAGATGGCATCGGAATTAAACGATTTTACAGATGGCATCGGTATCAAATGATTTTACAGATGGCACCGGAGTCAAATGATTTTACAGATGGCATCGGAATCAAATGTTTTTCAGATGGCATCGGAATTAAACGATTTTACAGATGGCATCGGTATCAAATGATTTTACAGATGGCACCGGAGTCAAATGATTTTACAGATGGCATCGGAATCAAATGATTTGACATATGACATCGGAATCAAATGATTTTACAGGTGGCATTGGAATCAAATAATTTTAGGTTTTCGACCAGTTTTAACCTGAGGTTTCCTATAAGGAAGCATGATCATATGCATATCGTAGAATGACATATGATGGAAGGAATAGTACTCGGGATTACGGTAATAAGCGCACTTACCGGCTTGAGGCCCGATTACCTGCAAAATTATAATAAATTACACGAAGGAAGACAATACCAATCATTCTCCGATAAACGTCACGTCTGAAATGTGGCAAAAATATGTATCCACGACTCTATTAGGTACCGCAGCGTAAAGTTTTCGGATAAATTTCAAATAAAAGGTACACCATTTGTCGGTTGTCAATAAGACATTACTGCCATAATAATTTATTTAGAATTATACTCTATTAACAACCGACAGTGAAATATATGCGCCATCAAATATATCGGAGCGGCCAAGGTGGTCACAAATATCTGAACAACACCTCCATTGTCAAGGCGATAAAGTGCATGTTCAGATATTTTTGAGCACCCTGGCCGCTTCCAATATATTTGATGTAATAAAATATCCAGTGTAAAGTGAATCCTAAACAGCTCAGCAACTAAAGTCCACGACTGAAGGTACAGTCACCATCAGATATATCGGAGCCGCCAAGGTGGTCACAAATACCTGAACAACGCCTCTGTTGTCAAGTCAATAAAGTGCAATTTTAGTTATTTTTGAGTATCGATTTGAGCACCGCCCCGATATATTTGATGGTGACTGTACGTGGATCCGGTAGATTTATTGTCTGGTAGAATTTTGACAGTCTGACAGTGCCTCAGTGCATTTTGCCTCTTGAGTATGAGTATGAGATGCGTACGCATGCGGAAAGCTGAACGCATGCTTTTAATCGGTAAGAGAGTCTAGATCTGGAAAAACGCGTTTTCGTTTTTTGAAAAACACTCTTCTATAGGTATCTAAGCTTACCTCGCAATAAGTGCTTCGAAAAACACCAGACGGCATTTTAGGGATGTCAAAAGGGGGTTTCACACTGTCGCCGGGTGGACCATGGCTGTACTTTCTTGCCTGTAAAAATAACACATAGATGAGAACAACAAGGTTCATAACATAACGGGATTCATTTTTTTTTATATAATGCTAACCATAGTACAAACGTAGTACAGTCGCCATCAGATATATAGAAGCGGCCAAGGTGGTCACAAATATCTGAACAACAAATTTGTCAAGGCGATAAAGTGCATGTTCATCCGATGTGTTTGATGGCGACTGTACATAGGACAGTCGGGACGGAGTTTTTACACACGTTTATGTAACTTCACTTTGTATATCGATTTAGGGCTCATTAGAAGGCCACGAGAAGTTATTGATGAGTAAAAAGATAAAAGATATTTATTCTTCAATTTAGGCACATTACAGTGCACTTATGAACGTCAGAGAGAAAAAATAAACTACCCGGTTATAACCCCACACCTCTGACCCGAGAAGTATTACTTATTACTTATTACCGGCAAGAAACTCGGCGGGACTTATTTTTTCAGAACAGTAATAGTAGTACATTAAAGATAATATATACAATAATGGGTAGTTCTCCAAGAAGGCATATCGAAACAGCTTCAGAGACAATGTACCTGCCTATTGTGCAATAAAAATAAACATATAATCCAAATCTGACTGCTTCGCAAAACGTTTGATATGCCTTCTTACCTGAACCGTGTCCTCTAAATGCTAGATGGTTTTGCCGTAGTTTCTGGTTTGGGCCATGCATATATGTCTGTCATATAGTCCTCGACCCTGTAATAACCCTTTGACATTAAAGTTTTTTTCAAGTATTTCTTAAGAGCGGGAAAAGATAGATTTAAAACATCGACAGGTTTGTAAATATGAATACCCTGACCAAAAAATGACTTATATGCTTTAGTAAACCCTGAAGTCTGTATATCGAGAAGAATACCTGGGCAGACTTAGGGGATGGCGAATAGGGTAGCCCAGGGCCTCGGGCTTACAAGCTTACTTTATAGTTTACAAGTGTCACGCAGAGCCGATGTTTACAAGGGCCGCCTGGGGCCGCTACTGTTGCTGGGGCTGCTAGGTGCTTTTTATTGTATTGTGACGTGTATGCCGCGGAACAAAAGGGCTGGGGCATGACTTCGGGTAGTAGCGGCAGCGGCAGCGGCGAGCGGCGGCCATAGGCGTGAGAGAGATACCGCGCTCCGACTTCTCTCTCTTATAGCTGCCGGGTGGCCAGGCTCAGGCCGTAACTACTAGCCAAAGAATGGAGTATTTCGTTGCCGAGCCCGGCCCGGTTAGGGTGACCAGACGTCAGGAATTTTCCTGACATGTCAGGAATTTTGGACATATGTCAGGAATGCGGCCGGAACAGGAAAATGTCAGGAATTTTCGACACATAGAGAAAATTGTATATACTGTATTTATTAGAATAAAAAAAAAATATTATGTAAAAATTTTGTTTTACGAGCATAGAACTTTTCATGAACAAGAGATTTATTTTGAGAAGTGGAGCCACCAAGATTTTTTCCAGTTAATCTTTGAGCAATTGAGGGAATAGTTTTCAAACAAACCCCGCTGCAACGTATTAAATAAAACGCGAATCCCGCGAGCTCAAGGTAGTGTCAGGAATTTTGACCCAAAATCAGGAATTTTGTCAGGCCTTTTGAAATTTGTATCTGGTCACCCTAGGCCCGGTTCAGAGGTATCCCCCCAAGTCCTATAATGGTATAACAGGGGACGTAACAGTATGTGCGTGTTTTGTCTCATAGGGGACCCACCGACTATCAGTCCGCCTGACGATATCGGCCACATATCGGCTTATCAGTTAAAATAAAAAATTTACAGCTCCGAACAACTGACAGGACAGGCCAATATGTTATCAATGGACCTTCAATGCACAAAACATTCCTAAGTATTTTTTCAACCTAAAGATACTAAGATACTTACATCATACATTGATCCCATGGTTGTGCCACCAGAAGTTGAACCATCATCATCAGAGGAGTTACTGCTACTGGTATCATTGCTATTATATCTGCAATGGCGCTTTAAATAAAGAAGACGATTGTTAAAGCTCAAACCGGTTTTTAAGGCACTTTTAGCTATTTTCATGTTTAATATTTGATAATTTTCATTGTTTGTGTTCTATTATTTTGGTGTATGGTTTAGAATTTAGTTTTAATCATTTTACACGTACATTTTTGATTGTGAAATCAGAGAAGTGGTAGCGCCATTTTTAGCTCTGTGTGTGAAATGCAACTGTGAATGTGTCAAATGATTGACATTTCTATCACATATATATATTTCGTTTTTTTAAAGATTAGAAATTCAGTAAACATAGAAGCAGCAGTTGCCAACCTGTTCTAACCTGTTCTGTTTGAATGTTCAATTTAAACACACTGCAAGCACACCAACAAACGATTAGTTAACATGATGAAGAGTTCACATTTGTAAATAAAAATAATAACGATTTGCAGATTATAATCCATAACAGCAATAAAAACACAATTTCGTTTTGATTATCACGTTAGAGACACATTATGACATTTGAAAAACTGACAGTGACACACGCATACGTTATAAATCGAAAACCATATGATACGAACCTCTTTTTCTCCAGGTTTTTTATTGTGCAACATTCACTAAAACATTAACAATGATAATGGATAAGAATAAATTATTTCGTAATAATGACTACTATTACAATACTGTAAAATAATTAAAATTATTCAATTTAACATTTATAAATACCTACGCATGGCTTTATTATAAATACAAATATATTTAAATATTTTTTATTGGCCGCATTGGCACTTTGACATTTGTGACATGTATCATACCGTATCGTGCCTGATAAAGAACCCTGTACATGCGCCTTTCACATGCCTTTCAACTTTTTTCTAATCTACAAAAAAACTAACTTATAGCGCCCGTATTATTATTTACTCTGTGGTAGCGCTTGGTAGCGTTCAAAGCGTATCTCATTGAAGTAGGTTGTGTTTTTACACAATTTTAATTAGCTTCTATCTGCTATCTGGTGGTACAGTCGACAAAGAAAGTGGTCTACCAGTTTTGACAAACGTTTCTACGAGATCTAACGATCGCTAAGGTTGACATTTCTAACGGAGTATAAAACATGCACGACCTTGTTGTCTCATGACGTTCAAACGAAACTCAACCGACGGTGGTAGACCACATTTTTGGTCGACTGTACCTTCGGCTTCAACAGAACGGTTTAAAATGTACTGGTTGATATCCTGTGCACACTTATTTATTTATTTATTTATCTGAGTGTCAACAATATAATGAAATGTAAGCTGATCAATGCTTTCGCTACCCGTGTCATGGGGACACGGCATCCGCTACATGACCATAGCATTTTACAGGTACATTTTATAGGTAAAAAATAGGTAAGTTCACTATACAATACAATACAATACAATATTCTTTATTGCACCAAAAATAAAAATAAAATTGTACAGTATTGTATTGTATTGTTGTAATTGCACTATGTTATTGTATTATCAATTTGTTACTAATTAAATACCTAAAAACTTACATCAAACTAACAAAATGAACCTACGCCCTCCAGGTTGGACCCTGCCTGGTCAGCACCTAGTGTGCTACCCATAGACATACTATACTAGCCCTAGACCTGTCATTGGTAAGAATAATACATACCAAGATTGAACGGGATGGTCTTATCAAACTTTCAACAGGTGTGACAGAGAATTCGGAATTTGTGTCGGCTACGGAAAACAACAGTAATTTGTTCCGTTTTGTGCTGTAAAAGTGATAATTTTCGTCAACATTACGACGACGACAGGTCGCCCTACATGTGCACCACAGAAACACCTTTGCCTATGTACACTCATAGTTTCAGATGTGTCCATAATAACTTACAGAATTGTCAATGCCAACCAATAGAAAAAGTTGATTGTGTAACATATCTGGGAGTTAAAATTGATACTACATTCTCTTGGCATAATCACATAAACCACATATGCAGCAAACTTAGAATTCTACTTGGAAAATTTTACCACCTAAGCTTTAAAGTACCAGCCAATGTCCTAAAATGTCTATATTATGCAATAGTTGATTCCGTACTGAGTTATGCCCTCGATTGCTATGGCCTTACTTTTAAATCATACATAGATAAATTAGAAACTCTTCAAATTAGATTCTTAAAATTTCTCGTAAACAAGAAAACAAAAAATAGTTGTAATGGTGATTATTCAAAATTGTTTAAAATCTGTAAAATACTTCCAGTTAGCTTAAAACATAAATACCTACTAGCAGTCAACAACCATGGCAATGGAGAACATAACCCAGTATTAATACATCATAAGCACACAACAAGGACAGTAACCGCGCGCAAATTTGAAATACCCCGAGTCACGAATTATTTCGGAGACAGAACATTAAGCAAGAGAATACCGTACTTTTTAAATAGTCTACCTGAAAACATCCGGCATGAACCTAATAAAAATAAGTTTAAAAACGCATTAAAACTGTACCTATTACAAAAACTTAAGTGACATTTACAATAGGTACTGTAGATACCTACATAAATGTCACTTAAGTTTAAACTAAGTAAATATCATAGTTAATAATAAATATATATTATGTATAACTTAGAGACTCTCACCTGCAGACAAACTGTGAAAACAGTTTTGCAGGAAACTGCCCTAAATTTAATTTCTGTACTGTGATGTAATAATAATAAATAATAAAAAAATAAAAAAAGTACAAACTATTACAGTTTTTTCCTGTTGCTTTGTGTAATAAATAGTATCCTACAAACTAATATTACACTTGAAATCTTGTTAGAAAAGGTATTCTCTTATAAAATAATATGTAAAATACAGTGTAAACTGGATAAGTGGAACCTGGGTTAGTGGAAAACCTCTTTAAGCGGACCCAAGTTCTCGGTTCCAGTCCCTTGGCAAGGAATTACCTCTATAAGTGGAATTTTGAGACCTCTATAAGCGGAATCCATTTTTTCAAAATTTTCTTATTTTTTTTACCTCTGTAACTGGAAGCAGCTGTCTCCGAAACCTCTATGAGTGGAATATAATATAACATATTCTCGATATTGAAAGAAATGTGGTAAATTGTGACTCAGGTCAACAAACGAAAATGACAGATTTTTTAAATTAAAGTACAATCGGTACATTGATTTATTTAACCATACTGGTTCCTCTTGCATAAATAAATATTAGGAGTGATTTTGTTTAAATATAAGTTACTTCATAACAAAGGACACATATTATTTTTTCATATGAGTACTGTGGATTATTTACAGCATTGCTTTTTTTAAGTCAGGATTACATACCTACCTATTTTTTTACATATCTACTCGTACACACATATTTAATAAAAGATGATTATTTAAGTCTTGATCTAAAAACCATATACGTGGCCTCTATAAGCGACATTACTAGCATCCACAACCTCTGTTAGCGAGAGCCTCTGTAAGTGAGAAAACGTTTTATTTGAACCTGGTTAAGTGGAAAACTGGATAAATGGAAAACCTGGATAAGCGGAACTAAACAGCCGGTCCCTTGCGATTCCACTTATCCAGTTTCCACTGTACTTGCCATACTATATTCAATATACTCTATGCTTTGAGGTTACCCTCCACCGGGATCTGAGAAGGGCAACAAAGAAACCGACTAAATTATGTAGGCTAGCTACAGTATGCTATCAGCCATCTTGTAATGCGTTTCCAAATTAGTCGCGTTGCGTGTGTTTCTATCCCTTACGGTGATACGCGTGTTTCAGCTCTAGAGATACTTGCTTTTAGGTGCTACCATGTTTTAACGCCTGATGCAACAGCATACAGGTGAATTTACGGACAATGACGATGCTATTTTTTTATGCCAGGCGTTATTATTTTGGTCTTTCTTAATTAATCAATTAATACTACTTTTATGTTGTATTTCAGTATTTTTATGTGAAAGCTAATAGAACATCCCTTAGTACCTTAGAGCTTTAAAACAAGCGGAGCAGCCACTGACAGGCGTTCCCCTGTGCCGAAAATGTATGACCAGTGGTCATACTCATTGTATGGGCTGACGTTTATTTGACGTGGCTATTTTGACGTTTCGCATTCATTTGACGTTCCCCTCCCCCGCAAAGAACGGCAGACTTTTTCCGATAGAAATGAGAGCGCGTGTCGCATCCGGTTGGTTTAATAATCAAAGCTTAGTACCGTCAGCATCGTTGATGGTCACATATTATCACATAACGCGTTTATCCGCTTTCGCTGTTCTCATATAATACAAAGGGTAAGTTTTATTCCACAAATATCTACCTACTTTTATTTATTGTATTTTAATATCTTTATATTGTATTTACTTATTAATTTTTTTTAGTAATTCTGATATGTTTTCTTTATTTATTTTTCTACTTTTATACTCAGGCTATGTTTTTCATAATATTTTTATAAAAGTAAAATACAAAATACATCTAAAATGTTAGAACTGAAAGAACAAATCAAATTATTATCCAGCCAGCCTATATCCAGCCTGTATCCAGCCTTGGGCACCGGAGGCGTTGGTCACTTTTTCCTTTGTATATGACATATACAAGTTTATAATCTAAAATGTTTTCTTTGTATGTCTTTCCCGACCACGGAACAATGGTGTTCCGGACCTTTGGGAGGCGTATGCGGAGCCGAAGCCAACGCGCAGAGGCCCTTTCGACAATTTAATTAAAAGTGAGGGGTACACTAAGCGGATGCTGCCCCTCCCCGTGCCATGGGACGCACGCAGAGACAGCACCCGCCATGGTGTAAGGACTATTGAGAATTAATGGAGTCTAAAATGTACTAGGTTATTTGGTGAAAGGTATGGACTGATGAATGGGCTATTGGATGAAGAACCGGACGCCTGCCTAATAAAACGGTATCCAATTTTTTTCCGGCAGACGGTGACTCGCCCTCCGCAAGATGGGCCCCCATAAAAAGCGACATCAAAGATGGCTCAAGGGCATCACCGGTGCGGGGGCTGGGGGTAGAGAGGTGTCACTGGACTTTAAAAGTGCTTTCTTTATTATTATAATAAAAGGAATTAAAAAAAGTCCTTTAAGTTGAGGCTAATAAATCCCTATGTAATGTAAATCAATATACTATACTTCAGGGTTATAGCCCTCCAAACGAAGGAAAACTTAGGGGAAATAATTCGTGTATAGCTGAATTTTGGTATAGTTGTAGACAAAGGTGTCTTACACAACATACCAAAAGTACCCATGGATAGGGGTGCCGCTAACGGGGAGAGGGGGGTGTAAAGGTCCCCTTTTTTGGCTTTTCGTAAATAACTCAGTAGCGGTGGCTCATACGAAAAACACTTCATGTGTTCGGGAGGTACCCCAAAAAATAATATTTTTCAGATTTAGTTTTAAAACTTTGTCTGCGTGTTCAAAACACATACTCATACGAAGTTTAACTTTATAGTTTGGCCAGAGTTTGTTCCACTTCAAGCATAGACAGGGAGAATCATACTGTCTTTTTCTAATGCTAGTACTCTCACTACTAAAAAAGGGATGGGTATAGCATGTTACTCTGACTGTTACTGCGCTTTTGGTTTGCCAGACTATATCTACAAATTCAGCTATACACGAATTATTTCTCCTATCGAGCAGTTAGTGGGCTTCCTTCGGTGAGCTATTATAGAGTCTGTCCGGAACGAAAAGTGTCGTGGTTTATATGGGAGCTCATACGTTCTACGACACTTTTCTTTCCGAACATACTCTAATACTTAGGTATAATTGCAAAATGTACTTATTGGTACTTTACCATGAATCCAATGGACTTATAACTAAGAACTCAAATTGTTATGTATGTATTAGGCATATGTCGTGTAAGCGATCACACAATTCATGAGAGATCTTGCTTTAGTACAGTCGCAGTCGCCATCAATTATATCGGAGCGGCCACGGTACCCAAAACCCACCTTGACAATAGAGGCATTGTTCTGATATTTGTGACCACCTTGGCCGCTCCGATATATCTGATGTTGACTGTACATACAGTCGACGTTAACATATATTTTTATTTTAAGACTAAAGTACCTATTACTTAGTTATTACCTGGTTATTACGAAGCAGTAAGGTGCAGAACTTTGACGCCGACTGTAAAATTTAAGATGGACTTAGCTAATTCTATAGAACTCGGTACTCATGCATCTTCTTGGATACAAATATGGATTCCATGTTAACAGGAATGGCCCCGGTTCTGATTGTGTACAGCGAGAACCGGAAATTCCCGGTCATGGTACGGTTATGAAACGAGTAGGTAGTATAGTCAGCAGCAGAAGTAGCTAAGTGGGTGAGGTGTTCAAATTGAGCTTGACACATCTTTATTGTTAAGAGATTAAGAGCGCGTATGCGCGTATAACTACCACCCGTTAAGCTACTTCTGTTGCTGACTGTATTACCTACTCGTCTATACAAATCCAGAAGTGATCCACCTTGCCGAAAGTCTTTCATATTAACGAGAGATAATCCCCTTTATTCATAAACGGCCCTACAGTTGCTGATAATAGTGATAATCGTGTCCCTTTCCCTCTTATAGGTTGGACGGAAAGGAACAAACTATTACCAGAGGAACTCTAGAACACTAGAACTCTTAACTTAGACGTTTAGGAATAAAGGTGCTCTTACACGGGCGATAAAAATTTCCGAATTGCCCGCAATTTTGACGTCATGGCTATATCAAGCAATTTCAAGCAATTCGGAATATTGCTCAATATGGAGATATATATGGAGCAATCATTGCTCCAGTATGGCGCCATTCTTGCTCCACTCAATGGGGTTGGCCGGTGGAAAGTATTTACAGATGGCGCCAGCATAGCTAGGTCCCTGTCAGTCATACAAAAGTGTCAAAATCACGTTTTTTTTTTAATTTTTTTTGACCTGGATGGGCTAGCCTTTAAGCCAAATCCCATACAACAATACTAGTGAAAGGGACCTAGCTATGCTGGCGCCATCTGGCCAAACCGTTGACAGTTGCCAACCCCATTGCCCCATTGCATCAATTCAGGAAACTAGGCAAATTGCCGAAAAATCGCCCGTGTAAGAGCACCTTAAGGGGATAAGATTTTATGGTCAAACGAATATTTATTACCACATTTATCACGAATGCCTTACCGCGCCTTTACGATCTTTAAATAAAACCATATTTCTCTATAGACATTTATTTTTCCGGCTACTTCATATAATTATTTTACACTTTTTCTTATCTTCTGGAAATAGACGAAAAGCATCAGCACAGCTTCATGACCAAGACCGGCAGGTTTCCCGGCAGCCCGCCCGCAGGGGCCGACGCGCCGCCGCCTCCCGCCCCGGAACAACCTGTGCAACATTCAGGTGTCAGCAATTTCATTTTATCCAACCGCCACCGCCGCTTTTAAGGGGATTACGACCAGGCTGAATTCCCGCGGGTGTCTCAAAACAGTCTGCCTTACAAGGTAAATCCCACACGCAGGGCGGGGGCGGCTGCCAGTGAACACAACCTGGTCTCGTACAAGGTTTCTCTACTACGGGCGGTTTAGGCTTACGAATACGGCCTCCAGGGCCTACAACTTGATTGGCGCTAGACTCTCCCAACTCTCTGTCTTCAAAACGTTTCAGAATTGTGTCAAAAGTTTTTTCGTCAAACACAAATGCTGGAAATTGCCCGCCGGAATGAGAATCGGCAGCGGCTTTACCTGACTTACAGGGGCATCGAGAAGCAGGCGTATTTGCAGGAGCTTTAGGTTGCATTGGGACATGAGTTATGATACAGGCTCCACTGGTCGCACTATTGGTATGTATATTATGATCCTGAGAAGTAGGACATGGACACTTACAGCATTTTTCATTTTTGCTTCCGCCGACATCCGGGACGACTCCTTTGAGTTCGCAAACTATGAATCGCTTGCCAGTAGATTGAGAGCCGCCAGCACCTTGTCCGCCTGTGCTACCGCCGCTGGCCGCGGCGTAGTGGGCTGCAAATGGGGCCGGGTCCGCGAGTCCACGGGCGCGAGCCAGCTGACTAGGGGCACACACAGGATCAGGTAAGACTAAACATGCTGGTTCGCCACCACAGCCCGTACGACGACAGTCGTGCTGCAGCCCATTGCGTTTTATACAATGACAACTATAATACATTATTCCTCCACGCAATTCTCGGCTTTTCGTTCGTTTCAGTTGGTTCTCTTTTTCGTCCTTTTTTTTTTCGCCACCTTCCTCCGCACGCAAAGCCTTACTGTCTTGGCTTTTCCCTTTCTGTGGACAAACACTACTGTTATTACTCGATTTGAAAAATGCCACGAACTGTCCGCCAGGAGAAATTTGTATTACCGAGTGCAAGGAAGGACGGCGTCAATCTTGCTACCACTGAGAAATCAGATCAAAGTCACTGAACCGCGTCACGTATGTCTTCCCAGGAGGTGGTCTGCGGACGCACGGCGGACAGCACGGCGGGCACGGCCTAGAGCAACACGGACCCGCCCGGCATAGGTACCGGATGGATCCCTGTTGAAAGAACTGGCAATCTTGCAGACCATTCCGTTTGAATGCGGATCTCGGGAGACATTGCAACTGTACAGACACAATTAGTTAAATTAAAGTAGGTTGCATATCTAAATTACTCATAGAATGTTATTTTTAAGGCCGAGCCACACCGGCTGCGTGTGCGTATACACGTGCACGTCCCCCTGCGTTGTAAAATAAAATTTCTCATAAGACATGTCGCAAGCGGTGTGATATGTCTTATGAGAATTCTTATTTTACAACGCAGAGGGACGTTCACGTCTACGCACACGCAGCCGGTGTGGTTCGGCATTTAAACGCGCAGTCAGCGGGAACGGCGTGAAAAGGCGAAGAGTTAAAAATGGTCGCATGGAAGTTCCAGCCCTTATTCATCGCAACCTCCAACAGCTCCCTTTCGGTATGGCTGGCATAGGCCAGTCATACCGAAAGGGAGCTGGACGTTCTAATGTAAGAGACCTTCTAATATTACAATTTTCACATGCCCTTGCCGCTCTGCGCGTTTCCAGCTTTTTATATTCCCCCATACTTACTGCGGGACCGCAATCTTCATATTTGTAACATACCATGGGACCACACGGGGAACACCTGAAAGAGTTTTTTTATATTACATTCACACATGGCCAAAAAGAGCTCACCTTCATTATATTATAAGTAGATAATAGATACTTACATTTTTGAACTTAAATAGATCCGTTAATTTGGTGAAATGTGCGGAGGAGGCGCGTTTAAATAATAATTTGATGAAAATCTAGAAATTTGATAGAAATATCCGAAAGAAATAGATTTTTTTATACAAGAAATTTAGAATTTTAATATTTTTTTAACAATTTTCTAAAAAATACATCCGGAAGGCTTCACAGCAATTTGGTTTCTGTCAGAAAAGCATTTTTTTATTGGCTTCTATTTGTTCGTATTCTGAATTTGAATTATTCATTGCCAGTGTTCCTGGTAGAAGCCAGTTATTCATTATCAATCCAAGTGTGAACAAACGGTTCGATTTCTTGTATTTATATTTATTCAATTTTTTTAAAGAATATCTTATCAGGCCTACATATTTTGATGTCAACAGGTACGCATTCTGCAGATAGCTGTCAAGGCTTCTGCATGAGGATTCTGGCAGTGCTTGTTGCAGGCCACGTGGGCCGGCACGCACAGCGGAGCCGGCAGCACCACGCAGCAGCTGGAGTTCTGGCAGCACGTCCGCCGGCAATCGTATTGTAAACCATTTCTACGAAGGCAGTGGCAGTCTGTGTACAGAATTCCTCCTCTGAGCTCACGACTTTTGACTACGTAAACCCCCGGATGCGGTTTTGATCTCATTTTTGCCGAGTCAGTTTTGCACGATACGGGTTTGCCAGACATTGTGAATTTTAACGTAAATCTAATAAAATAAAAAAATAAAAATAAAAGTTAAACTGAAAATTTTGTTCAGCCAAATAAACTATGAAATGTGAACGTCGCGAAATTTTGTTTCTAAAATATTTATAAGTTCTATTAGGTCATGGTTATTTTACTTAGATGGCTATGACTACAGTCAGATAAATGTTTAGTCGTTAGCACCGATCAATAATATAATATAAGGATACACATTTAGCCCAAAAAAATAAAAGTGCTGTAAGAACAACTCATACAGCACTTTCTTTGACAGCCTTACAACGGTATAAGGCTGGCCGGTTACAAATTTTCATGAGCCATATTTTCAATAAATCTTGTTTGAGTCTGTACCTCCTTTATATTGTTTCTCAAAGGTCATCAACTCATCAGTAATATTTTAAGGTACCTTAACTTAATAATTAGTATCAAAACAATGCTCAGTGACATTAATAAATATTTTTTGACATACTTTAATAATGCCGCTCTAAATTTTTGTCGGATTCTTTCGTACCTGAACTTACACCTACACGAGCATTGCATTCGTCACCTGCGGAAAATGTCAAATATCTCCGAGATATCCGCGAAGAAAATACATAGGGACATCAGAAAACAATATATAGGTTTATATTTTTACGACCTGCACCATTCTCCATTCTCTATAAATTTATTAAGAAAGCCCGCCTAATTATGTACTTATACATATTTGAACTTTAATACAAAGGAGCAAGGTGCAAAAATGTAAATACGCTTTTAGAGTTGTCGGTACACTAAATGCCATAAGTCATAAAGTATACAGAGTCAATATGCAACCTAGGTAGCTAAATAATTTTAAACAAAAAAAAATGGCAGTTATAGGGAAAACTTTTAGTATTGAAATTTGAATATTTATATTGTTAAAATTAAAATAATCAACATCAATCTGGTCTTTACATTTATTGATACTCCGAGCACCCTATAAATAATATGCATGTTCATATGGTTTTTAGGGTTCCGTAACTTAATAATTTTAAACAAATAAAACCGGCCAAGTGCGAGTCAGACTCGCGCACCGAGGGTTCCGTACAAAGCTATAACAAGCAAAAGTTGTAGTATGTTTATTACTAAATGAAAATGAAATCCGTAACATAAAAGTTTTGTTTTGAAAGAAAGAAAGAAAGAAAGAAACATTTATTCATGACAAACATATACAAAGGAAACAAACAGAAAAATACACACACTTTGTCACGAAATGGTTGCAACTCAGCGTTAATGCTGGCAAGGCCAGCGCTGGTCTTCCGTTGCAACCATGCTACAGGTATGTTGTTTTGCTACAGGTGAAAGGTATTATAGCCCTGAGTATTTGATATGAATTTCAATTTAATACCTCTATGCGTTTACGAAGAAAAAGGTAGTAATTTAAAAATATGTTTTTTGTATGAGTCTACTAAAAATGTCTACTTTTCGTAATTTTTCCTTTGTTTGTGCTATATGAAGTTTCTTCGTGCCAAGTTTCAAGTTTCTGAGTTTAAGTGATCATAGAGAGAGCCAAGAGAGGTGGCCTATGTAATCTAATTTTAGCCCGTTGCTGGCGTCGCTCTATAGAAAATGTAGGTTTACTTATTTATTTAATCGTATGGCGTATATACATATATAAACATTTCAATAGCAAGCTAGTATATGTACAGAACATAAATTATTATAAGTCACAACCTCAACATCTATCGCTCGCTTGATATTGAATAGCCTGCTTTATTCATACTTTAATTATGCTGGCAGGTTATAATAAAACTAAATGTATAACTATCTTCTCCGTTCAAACTGAAAGAAAGGGTATATAAAGACGTCTTTCTGGAATTTTTGTCAGTACATTTAAATCTCTCGCCTCTATACGATTAAAAAACTCCAAAAAAAAATCAAATATTCACCCATTTTAGACACCATCCCATCTGCAATTTTATCAGTTTCCGTTCTTTTGGACGGCGTGTTATTTGCTACGTAGTACTACTCTCTCAAATCAGTAATCATGTAAGTATTGTTACCTTTTTCCTTTCCCCGTTCTGCTGCTGCTGTTCTCTCCCAGTAAGTGTTCCGTCATGTCATCAATACTAATTAACCTTTTGTTCTTCAGGTGCGGTGGATGCTGTGGAGGCTGCTGCGGGGGCTGCTGTGGCGGTTGCGGGTGTTGTTGCCCGTGCATCACCATCTACACATGCTGCACAAAGATCTGCTGAGTAGAGGCCGCAGGCGCGCCGCGGCAGCCATGGCTCCGTCGGAAGCGCTGGCGCTTCTTCAACCCGTGTTGTGTAGATGTCATATTCTCACAAGTGCTGTTACGTGAAATAAATTATGTATTAAGCTTATTGGTTCTCGTGCATTTCTAATCCTTCACCTTACTGTAGGTCCCGTTTTTCCCTCTTTGGCTTTGACAGAGGGCGCCGCCGGTGGTCCCCTTTGGCTTTGGCAGAGGGCGCCGCCGGTGGTCCCCTTTGGCTT
Source organism: Pammene fasciana (assembly GCA_911728535.1). NCBI lineage: Eukaryota > Metazoa > Arthropoda > Insecta > Lepidoptera > Tortricidae > Pammene > Pammene fasciana. The sequence goes on along the minus strand of OU452276.1, from coordinate 10,312,864 downwards.
TGGCAGAGGGCGCCGCCGGTGGTCCCCTTTGGCTTTGGCAGAGGGCGCCGCCGGTGGTCCCCTTTGGCTTTGGCAGAGGGCGCCGCCGGTGGTCCCCTTTGGCTTTGGCAGAGGGCGCCGCCGGTGGTCCCCTTTGGCTTTGGCAGAGGGCGCCGCCGGTGGTCCCCTTTGGCTTTGGCAGAGGGCGCCGCCGGTGGTCCCCTTTGGCTTTGGCAGAGGGCGCCGCCGGTGGTCCCCTTTGGCTTTGGCAGAGGGCGCCGCCGGTGGTGCCCTTTGGCTTTGGCAGAGGGCGCCGCCGGTGGTGCCCTTTGGCTTTGGCAGAGGGCGCCGCCGGTGGTGCCCTTTGGCTTTGGCAGAGGGCGCCGCCGGTGGTGCCCTTTCGCTTTGGCAGAGGGCGCCGCCGGTGGCCCCCTTTGGCTTTCGCAGAGGGCGCCGCCGGTGGCCCTCCTCTTTAGGCATGTAGTCAACCAAGATCCTGTCTCTGGGCGAATTGCCCTTCGGGCATCTGAAGCTACCAAATGAACCTAACCTACCTACGCTCTACCGTAGGGGGATCTAACTAGGAGATCTTGGTGGACTACACGTCTTTAGGCATTGGGCTTTAGCAGAAATACTTTAACCTTTTCAACGCCATGTCAAACGCGAAAGATACCACTCAGACGCCACGCCATCTAAATGTCAGAACTGAAGTTAAACTTTATGCGTGTGCATGTAGGTCCATTTTGCTCAGTTGTCGGTGGCAGATATATCGGTCTTTGGCGTTTGACATGGCGTCGAAAAGGTTTAACATTCGTTTAGGTACAGTCGCCATCAGATATATCGGAGCGGCCAAGGTGGTTACAAATATCTGAAAAACGCCTCTATTTTCAATGCGATAGATAGATAGATTTGTTTATTTCTTAAAGAAAAAGACATAGTATTTTACATCAGATAAAACAAAACGCTTTCACTAAAAGATCGTCATATAAAAGAAACTATTTACAATACAAATGTATGGAAACAATGTCACGTGCTTACAAATAAAATAAAATAAAATAAAATGCAATTGAACAATACATACATGTCAATTTTGTATACACAAGTAGGGTAAACCTGTGTGCGTTCCCATTGAGGGTCCAAGTTGGAATTTTGAGCTTTTAAGCTTACCAGTCTTTAGTAAAAGTTCTCAAACCATTGTAAATTCAACCAATAATTTGTAAAAGTCGTTACTCAAAAGTTACGTTCGGTTAAAGGTGGACCCTCAGTCGTGCATGCCAGGTATCCATATCTAATAAACTACTTAAAATGTATAACTGCTGTAAATGACTACTTTTAGTAAAAGATTTGTAAAACTAATTTCATTAATCGTGACTCCATTCTGCTAACTTAATACGAAGAAATAGCATGCAGAAGGTGGTCCCTCAATTGAACATTACAATTTCTTAGAATATCACATTCAGTGAGAACAAGATTAATATTTAAAATGTATATGTGACTGAGAGTTAGTAAAAGTACTTGAATCATTGTAAATTCAATGGTTAGTTTGTAAAAGAAGTCATTCAAAAGTTACAATCGACTAAAGGTGGTCCCTCAATTGAAACGCTTGTCATAAGTAAAACTCAATTTACAAATCACTGGGTTGGTAATTAGACAATGGCTATAGCCTATCCTTTAGTAAAAATTTTTACTAACGATTGCTCTATCGAACAGTATAAACAAATATACCGTTTTACGAGAAATTTGAATCAAACATCTGCGAAGAAATACTACGGCCCAGGTGACCACGTATTAGGATTTTGTGGGATAAGTACCTAAATAAAAATAAAAATTGGCAGTTATAGGGACTGCCGAATTGCCGATAGAAGTGAAAACATAGAACTTTGAGTATTGAAATTTCATAATGTTTGAATTAAAATTATCAACATCAATCTGGTTTTCACATCTGCTGACACTCCGAGCAACAATTATATTATGCATGTTTATATGGTTTTTAGGGTTTCGTAGGTACCTTAAGAAAAAAGAACGGAACCTGAACTGAAAAGAACTGCTTGCCCACTGCGAAGCCTACGCCTTGACCCATGGACTGGAGTACAACAACAAAAAGAGTGAGATATTGGTATTTAAGGCGGGCAAAATCAAGCCATACCGTGTACCACCCATTATGTTGAACTCCAGGCCATTAAAACCCCAACCTCAATCGTGCAATGCATTTTTTTCTTTTCTTTTTCTTATTGTGATGATTAGCCAAGATATATTATGTCAAACTTAAGAATAAAAAATAAATAACATCACGAACAGTAATTATTTTTATTTAGGTACTTATCCCACAAAATCCTAATATGTGGTCACCTGGGCCGTAGTATTTCTTCGCAGATGTTTGATTCAAATTTCTCGTAAAACGGTATATTTGTTTATACTGTTCGATAGAGCAATCGTTAGTAAATTTTTTTACTAAAGGATAGGCTATAGCCATTGTCTAATTACCAACCCAGTGATTTGTAAATTGAGTTTTACTTATGACAAGCGTTTCAATTGAGGGACCACCTTTAGTCGATTGTAACTTTTGAATGACTTCTTTTACAAACTAACCATTGAATTTACAATGATTCAAGTACTTTTACTAACTCTCAGTCACATATTCATTTTAAATATTACTCTTGTTCTCACTGAATGTGATATTCTAAGAAATTGTAATGTTCAATTGAGGGACCACCTTCTGCATGCTATTTCTTCGTATTAAGTTAGCAGAATGGAGTCACGATTAATGAAATTAGTTTTACAAATCTTTTACTAAAAGTAGTCATTTACAGCAGTTATACATTTTAAGTAGTTTATTAGATATGGATACCTGGCATGCACGACTGAGGGTCCACCTTTAACCGAACGTAACTTTTGAGTAACGACTTTTACAAATTATTGGTTGAATTTACAATGGTTTGAGAACTTTTACTAAAGACTGGTAAGCTTAAAAGCTCAAAATTCCAACTTGGACCCTCAATGGGAACGCACACGGTAAACCTAGATATTTGCAAGTGTCATAAAATGAAGTTATAATAATAAATTACAAAAATATTTATACAGTTCAATTTACGTCAAATTTATTAAAAATCTAGGGTTTTACAAATAATATTGTTTGAAAATAATAAAATAAATAATGTCATTTATTATTTTGCACGTGGTTTATCACTATACTCTTTTACTGAATATAGCGACATTGACATAAAAAGTTCTTTTAGTCGTTTTTCAAACTTGTCATTTGAGGTTTCGTTTCTGAGGCTGGCGGGTAGTCGTTCATAAAACGACGGACCGATCACTCGCGGAGATTTGTCGAGTAATGCGAGGCGCCGCGGTACAGGTAGAAATCTCCCCCTCTGGCGGGTTATTCTGCCAGGGATATATGCCCGCTTAAATAAATTAATATTTTGACGCGTGAACATGATTATTTCATATACGTAGAGTGAGTAATGCGTCATTAACTTATACTTTAGGAACAGCTCTTTACATGGGTGCCTCGGATTCACACCTGCCAATATGCGCACGGCTCGTTTCTGTAGTTTAAGAGTCCGGTAACGATTTGAAAACGAAAATCGCTAATAATGACATTATGCACATGAATTGCATTTGGTACGATAGCTTGAAGTCTTGTTATTGCAAAAAAGTACTTTAGGTCTATATATATTAATATTTAATACCTTAAAACTCGATTCTTACAGAGCATGTTTAGTGAGGACGTTGATTCGTGTAATTTTGTCGTAAGATTTTTAATTATTATTTGTTATGGACCCTAATATGTTTTATATTATCTGAATAAAGCATGAAATGAAGTTTATTTTTGTATTTTTATGTTTGTAAAATACTTTAGTATCTTTCCAAGAATATCACCTAAAATTCGGCAATTTTTAGCAAAATTGCTCTAGCAAAACACACTCTCTCTCAAAAAATATATATGAAAATGAAAAAAACTGTTACACTTATTCCTCAGGCGACTCATTTTCCAATGTATTTATATATTTTACGTACTTATATAACTTAATTTAAATCAATAAAAACCTTACTCTTTTCACCTCTCCAAGCAAAAATCGCGAAACAGGTGTTAGATTAGGGTGAATTATTTATAAATAAAGCATAAAATTAAAAAATCGTTGTATTTATTCCATCCAAAAAGAAACGATCTTTCATAATATGTATACAAAATTATAGAAGTTATGTTAGTTACTGCAAAATCGCATCAAAAAGTTGAGCGAAATCGAAAAAAAACACTACCGGACTCTTAAACACTCTGTCTGAATCTGTTGAGTTGCCATATAAAATTAAACCGTACGACATGAGTGAAAAGAAATATGCATAATAAATCTGAAGTAGTGCATGACTAGATACGATTGGCTTCAGTTTACGCATTGCAAATAGGGCACTGCACAGCCTTTCACACAACTGGTCTACGTGTTCTTTCCATTTGATTTTGGCGTCAATTGTGAATCCGAGGAACCTGCATGAATTGCAGTGTGGTATCGGACTCTGTATTAAGGGGATATTTATGTTATTTCCGGCTGAAAACAACATCACGTTGGACTTCGTGACATTTAGGATAAGGCCGTTTGCCGAGAACCACTTATGAAGTTGGCTGCATGTTTGTGATATTTTTTGTTCAAGCTGCGGGTAAGTAGGTGCCTTTACTATCACAGTGGTATCATCAGCAAACAGCGCCATTGTACCCTCGGCAATGGAAACAGGGAGATCATTGATAAACATCAAAAACAGGGTATTTCCCAGCGACGAACCTTGCGGAATTCCTAGTTCTAGTCTACCGGCCATGGATTTGATGTTTTTGCCTTCAATTTTTACCTCGACTGTTTGTTGTCTATTTTGTAAGAATGATGTGAATAGTTTGTGTACGTTATTTTTTATTCCGTAGTGCCCTATCTTTTCTATCAATAACTCATGACTAATCACATCGAAAGCTTTCGAGAGATCGCAGAATACCCCTGCCGTCTTTTCCTTTTCGTCCAACGCTCTCGTTATGCAATCATATATTTTTAATGCTGCTGTTGTAGTGGACCTATTTTTTCTGTACGCATATTGTTTGTCTGTCAGTAAGTCATTTGTCTCCAGGTGATTCATTAGACAGTTAGATAATATAGACTCAATGATTTTTGAAATGTTAGGTACAATAGTAATAGGCCTGTAATTATCGACAGAACTTTTTTCGCCCTTTCCCTTGTAAACTGGACATACTCTAGTGCTTTTCAATACGTCAGGATACACTCCATAATGGAACATGGTGTTAATCAGTTGCACCAGTAACCCGGAAATGACCGGCCAGATGCACTCGAGTATGTTCAGAGAAATGTCATAGATATCTAAGGTACTACGGGCTTTCATCATAGATTTCAGTGTTCGATTTAAGTCTGCTAGTGTGACAGTAGGAAGGTCAAAATTAGGTATATCTGTATTGTGTAGAAAGTTACGTAGGTATTGTACAGAGTCCGATTTGTTGATATTATTTATTTTGTATTTTGAGGCTATTGTGAGAAAGTGTTGGTTCAAATGTTCTGGTACTTTGCGAGACGGTACATCGTGTCCAGTTTCGTTTTTAAGGGAGATAGTAGTCACCAATGGTTTTGTAGACGTTTCATCATTAACTACACGCCACATTTCCTTTGACGGATTTTTACTATTTACTATACGGTTTGCATAGTATTCTCGACGAGCAGTAAGAGATTCAGACTTAATACGTTCTGCTTGCACCGAAAAAAATATTTTTCTACAATACTACAAGAATGTGTTGTTGTGAAAAATATAGTTATTTTTACTAGAATCTGGCAGAGGTAACAAAAAATATTGTATTTTGTAAAATTTTGTTTGTAAACGTTACTGGACGAGTCTGGTTAAACGCAATCGTAATAAATACAAAATATTTGTGTTATTTACAATATATATCGTAGTCTGCACAATGACGCATTGTATTACAATTCGAAATACTGATTAATATTTTCACAGAACACCGCTAAGGCGCTCGTGGCCTAGCGGGTAGAACGTTAGAGTTTCAATCGGGAGGTCTCGGGTTCAAATCCCGGCTGGGGTACCACTGAGCTTAAGCCTGGAAAATCCTGGATTTCGGTAGCAGAGCGGCCAAAAAAAAAGAAAAAGAAAAAAAAACAAAAAAAAACAATGTATGTATACACACATAACTTTTGTCTAGTGGATACATGTCAATTACAATATTTTATAGTTATCAGTACAATATTTTATAGTTATCAGTACAATTCATATTGTAGTACTCACGATTTTGATATAACCAGAAAAGTTTTGTTATGTTTACAAAGTGTTTAGTCGTCACATATACAGCAAGACAACACTGTAGAGATAACCGGATTCTGGTTACCACTACGAGACTTTTTTTTCAGTGTGATTACTAATGCATTCGGTGAGATTTGTGAGCACTGAGTATTGACGTTTTATTTCGGTGAGATCATTATAATTTAAGATAAGTTTCGAAAGAGAATCTGTAAGCCACGGTACTTGCTTATTTTTCTTAATTAATACTTTTTTTATAGGAAAATGAATGTCAATGTAATATCGTAATACATTAAATAATTAACTAAATTTTTTGTCAATAGAGATCTCGTCATTAAATACAAAATTCCAATTATAATTTTCAATGTCAACATAAAATGCAATAAATGATTGGTCATTTAGCAGTCTCTTTTCGATGAATGAGTTAGGTTTGGTTTTAGGTCGTGGACCTGTGGCGGATAAGGTGAACACTTGTGCATTATGGTCACTAATTGGGGTTTCGAGCGGCATAGCCAAGATGTCACCGCAGTCGCGCGGCACCAGTCCACAATCAATGCAACTTGCACTGTGCGCAGACACACGGGTCGGAAACTCAACACAATTTTTACATAAATAGATTTGCAGAATTTCGTCTACCCGCCTCCTCATTACGTTATCTGACATAAAATCGACATTTTGATCACCGACTAGGATAAACTTTTTATTCTCATTTGTGAGTCTGTCTAATAATAATTCTAAATTATTTAAATATAAATCAAAATTTCCATTTCCGGTGCGATACAAAGCAACAACAATTAAGTTTAAGTGGCAAATTTCTATTGCAGTAAATTCAAAATGAAATTCAATAGCAAGGTTTTGTAGGTCACTACGTTTACGGTAAGAAATATCACTACGTGTGTACAGCGCGACACCACCATGCTCGATGCGCGTCCTACAGTAGCTACTCGCTAATTGATAGTCACCTAACCTCACTTTCTTGATTTCAAGTTTTTTACACCAAGTCTCGCTGCAGGCCAGTACATCAGGGTTTTCTTGGTGTAGTAGTATCTCCAGCAACCCAGTTTTGCCACAAATCGATCGGACATTTTGATGAACAATTTTGAAGTGTGTATTTTTTGAATTTGTTATCGTGGTGGCCGGTCGTCGTTTCGAACAAAGAAGTTTTTTGGTTCGACCGTGTTAAAGTGCCTAATAGATACACCAGTCGGCCAGTGCTTGCTGTTTCGTACTACACCTACTTTGTTAGCCGGCACATCAATCCTGAATGATGAGTAATTACCTCTCGAGATAAAGTGCATGTTCAGATATTTTCGAGTACCTTGGCCGCATAAAGCTCTATACCTGGAGGACGCATCGGCTCATCTTTCCAAACAAAAGTCTGCCAAAATCTGAGGGGGGCGAGGTAGCATACGTATGGCGTTTTCTATTTAAAGGTACATTATTGTCAGTTGTTAATAAAGTTTATTTCTAAATGATTTTTTATAGTAGCATCGCCTTATTGATAACGGACAATGATGTACCTTTGACTTGAAAATATCACGCATATTTGACAGTATCACGGCACTAAATGGATGCAGTCCTTGCAAATGTCAAACAAAAAAGCCAAGGATCATTTTTGCTTGTATTTTCAAACAAAATTGTAACAAAGGGCAAATAACACGAGAATAAATACATTTTACACTTTTATTTCAATAATTCGACATCAGTAAAAATGGCGACCGGCACAGTTTGATTTTTCACACAAGAGTCTGACTTCTAACTTTTTAAACTTGTCTTCATAACAAATGCGCGGGAAAAGTCCATAGAGTATAATTATACTTCCGTGCCGGGCTCTATGGTCAATCTTGACATGTGTCTTGGCGTGGCGTGGCAGGCAGTCAAGTCGGAGGCATGGCACGCTCCGAAGGCTTAACTCGGCTTGGCAGGCTGGCATGGCAACACTGAGGCTTCAGTGTTTGAAGCTGGCGTGCTTCAGGCTCGGCAAGCTGGCTACATAGGCGAGCTCGGCTAGCATGTTGTTACAGTCGGCCATCCTGCAACAATTGCTCCCGCAATGGGAACAATAACAATGCTTAATAAACAGTTCATAGTTCAACTAGTTAGTCTCAATTTAATGATCTGAACTTTAGGCTTTGTTCTCACAAAGGTTTCCAATTTTTGTAATATGACCATGGATACAAATGAATCTAAGTCTGAAACATTCATCTATTTTTTTTTTATGACCATTCTCACCAATGTTAGACTATCAAGCTACGAAGACTTATCTACCAGTGCATTGTAAGTACAGAGTACAGGGTGTATTACCTAACCTACACCAATTAATGAAACCAATCAAAGACAGACAGCAAAGTACAACCTGGCATAAGATTTTTAGTGGGGATATAAGTACAAGAATCCAGAGAATTTAAAAAAATAAATATTCATAAGGGCACCAACGAAACAGATTTAACTTCAGTTCTGACATTTAGATGGAGTGGCGTCTGAGTGGTAGCTTTTGCGTTTGACATGGCGTCGAAAAGGTTAAATAAATATTTACCAGGCATGTGGCGCCCTCTATACCCAGTTATATATGATATAGTTGCCTGAATCCAATATGGGTATAGTCTGCTTGGGCAACAAAATATAACAAATCCAATATACACATAATAATATGCTACATGAGAGTAGACGAAGGGGGTCACCTAGGACCGCGCTATTTCATGTGTATTTAACTCAGAGTTGGCATTGTACATGTCTACATATATGAAAGTCGACTGGCCTATCCAGTGACTCTCCCGTACAATCGGTTACGCCTCCAGACTGGGTACTACCAACTAGTACCTTGGTATCCAACAATACCAGCTGGACGTGGGGGCTTTGCCCCCACGGGGTCCTCCATAAGCCTGCCCCCTAGACCCGGCCCTTTTACTCCAACTCATAACCGACCATACCACATGCCTTGCCTGTGTGCTTTCAATACACACTCTAGGAAGCCCCGGGCTTCCCAGTCCAATGTCCTTGCTTGTCTAGGTACATACACCGCAAGATTGGACTACGCCTTAGTAAAACTACGTTAACAAACGTCGACCGTCGGTTAACCCTTGTTCTACCCTCATGTAGTTTAGATGTCGATTATAAAAGTATAAAATGTTCACACTTACCAGGAAGGTGTCTCGTGGTCCCGTGGAGGCTCATGCACTGTAGACCGTACAGGACACCCAGCGCCTTCCACACTTTCACACGTTACCTTCCCTGCAGTTCATGTCGGCGCCAGTCCTTTCCCGCCATTAGAACTGTCATCCTATAGCTGTCAGTCAGTGTTGCCACATGACAGAATAGGGATGTGGTCAGTACCACTTACCGGTATGCATCGCGCTTGGCGCGACAAGGCATAATCCTGGCCAAGCCATGTCTACTTTCACTAGTACAATAAAGGATAAATAAATTCTTGTTGCCAGACAATTTAACAACTTACTACAGGACACTGATTAAGATTAAATAATTACAAAGCGGCCTAGGTACAATGACACAAAGATAAACCGTAGTCACTGATTTAGAAGAGGTTACGAGGTGTTCAGCGGCATCCAAGATCTATATCAGCAGTGGCACTCTTATTTAGGATAAAAAAGAACTTGCATGTCTATTGAAATTCATAGCTGGAATACATACCTTATTCTTAACATGTAAAACTGCGTTTAATGTGTGCTTTAATCATTGTTTTGCTCTGCCTGTACACAAGTACCAGCGTCAAGATCATTCTTGCTTAAGATTTAATTATTAAAGCACTCCAAATATGGTCCATTTAATTAACAAGCCTTCAATTCAACAAAGTCAACAAACTTACAAACAATATAACCTATAACCGTCATGAACTGTCAAGCAAGTGACGTATGTCATAAACCATTGACATGCCTAGAAATTAGTGAACGGAACGTTGCTGCTAGCAATGCAAAACTTGGGACAGCATGGAGCCGTAGATATTTCTAGCACAAAATTGGACGTACTAACTTAACCCATTGTTAAAGACTCATTCATATGACCAGTTTACTAAGATATATATATATTTTTTAAATGGCTCATTTAAATAAACTTCGATTAAAGGCACAACAAAGTAACAAAACGCTGAGCCCAAACGTAAAACAAAACGTTCCATTTGACGTTTCTAAGTTTTGGTTTCCTTTCTTCATACAAAGTTACTGCAGGTGCAGAGATACCTCATGCACTATGTACTATAGATATAGAAGTACAACAACAAACATCTCAAGTAGTAGTCTAATATTGGTGCAGCTGGATCAAAGAAGATCCAGCTGTCACCAATATTAGACATTTGAATACTAATTTTGAATCAATTCAAGAAGTCATCATTCAAATACTCAATTTCTATCCATTCAAGAAGTCCCGTATTCAAGTAGCGAGGTAGTAGAATGCTTACCGGTGACAGGGTGTCATAAACTTCATTCTAGAAGTAACACCTATCCATTTGGTACCAAGTCTACGAACCATTTATTTTTTCTGATTACTCGCGCTGATACTTGCAAACCAGTATAATATATTCGTTTTATAATAGCTTTCAGTTATTAGCACACCGTAAGAGGGTATAGAGTTTATTATTTTAAAATCATGTCGTCCTTGCAGATGACATTGGTTAATAATAACTTCAACTCTATCCCCTATATTGATATCCATTTTTATTATTCAAGCAAATTCAAATAACCTTTAGGTTTGTTAGATATTTACCATGCATTGTTAGATATTACTAATAGTATTGCTTCGTGTTATAGGTCATCATATCTTTAGAAGAAAAAACAACACAACTATTCATAAATGTGTTTTATTTTGTAAAAAAAACATTATTTTCTATACACCACTTATTCATACAGGATACATTTTTAAAAGCACAAACATTAGTATGGTATATACAATTTTTAATATCAGATTTTGTTGAATATTTTTCACATAGAGTGTTTAAATTAGGACAATCAAAATATTCTAAATTATAAACATTGTTACTTTCTGTTATTTCCTTTACCCACTGCACTTTTTCATGACCTTTTGTATAAATGCGCTTATTTTTACAATAATCTAAAATTATATTCTTATAATTAAAATATGATACATAGCCTTCATTCCATAATATTCCTCTGTATTTTTCCACCCAAGATACTAGTGAACGTTCTTTCTTTGTTAAGGTATAAAACGGATGAGGAGGTCTAATCAACAACACAAGAAAACTTTTGTTGCAAATAATAGCTATTTCTTTTGGTATAAATTGGTTGTTTTCGTCTTTAAATCCTTGAACATCTAAAATCACATTCATGATAATTTCCGAACTATACTACTCAAAGGTTTATACTCGATAAGACGATCGTTTATAATCAAACAGTAGGCTGTCGTATTGTCAGGTATATCTTCCGAAGACTCGATTTCTAGTCGAACGTCAACTGGTCCAGTTTTCAATGAATCGTTTTGCCTTGAGCAGTCAATTACAAATAGCGGAGTTTTTTTGCCGAACGTGTTCAGATTAAGCAGTGGATCGATACTGAGGCCATAATACGACTGACGAAAATTAGCATACATTTCGTATAATATACTAATTTTATCTTCACTGAATTTTAAATTAAGTGAATCATAAGGAAAGTACTGTGAATTTAAAAATAACTTTACGTTACTTATATTGCAATGATCAAATACAGAGGAATTTTTTGACTTGTTCAGTTTTCTATCAGTTTGTAATCCTAAAATAACATACCTTGGCTTTTCTAACTGGGAAGCAGTTTTTACTGACCATGCATGTTTTGTTGTTTTAGGTAAAAGTGGATATTCATATAAGTCCCAATTGCGGAACGCTAGTTGTATAGCTCGATCTTTTTCCAAGCACTTTAGTAATGACAATCTATTACGATCAGAAACCCTAACGTGTGGTACACGCCATTGGATTTTATGAATATCTATTTCAACTTTATCACTTTTATCAATTAGAACACTATTTAAAACGGAATTACTTCTATGTAGTACAAGTTCATGTCTACAGTTAACCAAAATTTTATTATAGTCCTCTGCGAAGCCGAGGACTTTATTCAATGGTATTATAACAGAGAAATGACCATGCTTTAGAATAGAACCGCTCAGATTCCAACCCCACAGTGCAGCGTTCTTACTTTCTCCTTCATTCATTGAAATAAGAGATTTCATCGTTGTTGTGATCCCAGTATTTTTATTACGATCTATTTCAATGCCATTTAGTTCATAACTTATATCTTTAAACAAAAACAATATGGGATTATTTGTAAAATTTACATCCTTTGTTATTGTTTTTCCCGCTGCGTCTACTCCGTGTACACTTGCATACCCTTCAACGTAAATGGAGCTCGCAGATGGTAATACATATACATCCTGTTGATTAATGGGTATCCTGATTTCATCGTTTTCTTTAAAGCTATGATTGTACGGATTGTATGAATGGATCTCATAGCCTTCAATAGAATTATCTTGTTGCGGGAGGTCTGTGATATGCAGCATCGTAAATATATTATTTTATTTTAAGTCCAAGAGAACGAAGAAATAATTTATTGCTCTTAGTAATTCTCTTAGTGGAATTTAATCGACTTGCTCCTTTGAAGACTGGGAGTCGAATATTGGATGTAGTCCTTGTAATCATGCTTTTATTGAAAACATACATGATTATGTTAGGTATATGTAAAAGTATGCTTAACACCCGATTCTAGACACTGCTGAAGACATAATGTCATGTGAATGAAGGTACTTATCATTTTATTGAAATTGTTATATGCTTGCTCTCATTTCCCTGGTACATATTTATCGTGCAAATATTTTTCCCAGAACGAGTTCAGAAATTTTAAGCATAAATGCCCACAGTTAAATGAGTGATTCTTTTGTATATTATCATAATTATAATGTATGTTAGCTCCCATATATTTTATGAATTCCTTTGGTGGTTTTAAATTCCCGTAACTATCAAAATATTCAATATAATCTTCAATTTTTCCATAGGCTACCCAGTGAGTACCATAATTTTCAGACGAATCTAAATTAATAACACCACATTCTATCGATAATGGCTTCGCTGGTAATTCGTCTCTCATAAACACACCGCGAAAATAAGGAATACTTTTCGAATATTTTATTATGTCGATATTAGTCAATGGTCTATTGGATAGCCTACCATCTAGTTTTTTTTATTTGAAATAAAAATTCCTAGTCCACCCTTGTACGGCTTAAGATGTAGTCCTTTCCCAATACATTTAGCTTCCATTTTCATATTATGCCTTTTCAATTCAGCTAGTTGCCGTTTTGCTGATTTATAATGATTAATAGCTTTTTTTATTCCCGAAACACCTCCTGCTAAACTTCCTGTAGCTGATAATCCAGCCAAAATTGGAATTAATGGTAGAAATCCACCAGTTTTAGGTACAGGTATCACTCGGGGTAATTGTATAGGTAAGTCCGATGCTAATTCTTGAGCAGCAGCGTATGCTAATTCCATTAACATTTTCTTACATTTTGGCTTAAGATTACTAATATGCTTTTTAGTGTGTGAAACAAGATTATTAAAAGTTTTCTTTAAACCACACCCAGTTTTCTGAATGATCACTGATTTTTTGTTTTTCTTATTTTCATTTTCAGGAATATTTCTCGTTCGAGTCATTTTTATAAAAAAGATTAAAATATTAAAATATTTAATACTAGTCTTTATAGTATAAAGATCGAAATACAAATGACTGCATGAAAGAGTGATAGCTAATTTAAACAAGTTTTTTTTTCTACTATTTTAACGATTACAAACGATTTGTCTTATCAATCCAGCTATTTTCACTTGATGGAAGACCGAGCCACTTAACATATACTTTATTTCCTTTACGTTTTAAGACTCTTTCAACAAGGTAAACTTCGGGGTGCAAAGTTTTCTGAATTTCTTGCGCATAAAATGCTCCTAAAATAGGTCTACGCTTTGCGTCTTCTAGATAATATGTGGTTGGGTTAGTATTTTGAACTTTAGTTATCTTAAATATTTCTGTTGACCAATTAGGGGTAAACCCTTTCTCAAAACATCCTTTATACTTACTGACTCTTACAAAATTTCCCACATGAAACCTTTTGCAAATCAGTTTTTTCTTTGATAGTAAATTATTATTGTATCTTTGTAATACGTCTTGTTTATTAGTATGGTTAATTGCGGCCGGTGCCATTCCCACCGTCCTATGAAAAGTTTGATTATATTCTGAAACTTTCTGATCAAGAGTTCCATCAATCCATTTATAATTTCCCTTTAGACTGAACTCCTTATACAGCTTAGCTTTAAGAGTTCTTATAAGTCTCTCAACTATTGATGCCTTTTTGGTGGAATATGTAGAGTAATGATTAATATTATATTTGTCAACGACTTTTTTAAAATCACTATTATAAAATTCAGTACCCCTGTCTGTTTGTAAATTGTGTGGTTTACGCCCTGCTGATAATAATGTTTGAAACTCTTTAGATACGATTCCTTTAGTCTTACGTTTGAGTGGAATTGCCCAGGCGTACTTTGAGAAACAGTCAATAATCACAAATATGTATTTATAACCGGCATTAAGCTTTGAGAAAGTCTGCATATCCATTAAATCTGCTTGCCAAAGGTCATCGATATCTCTTAAAATTACACTCCTTCGGGGGAAATTCACCCTTGCATTTTTGTGAATTTCATTTACGACGTCTGCTTTGCTCATAATGTTTATTAAGATTGTCTTCAAGTTCTTTGTTTAAAATATCCTTTTCAATTTTCTTTATCCGATTCATTAAAGCCAATATTTTTTTATCAATATTTATCAACTTTTTCATACAGTCATCGATTTTGTATATTGTTTCGGCATTTATTGTATTAGATAATACATTTTCTTTTAAGACATTGTTTAGTTCTGCTTCACAATTAATATTATTATCATCATTTGTCATGTCTATTACATATGTTTTTACCTACTGAGCATTAGAATTTACTTCAATAGTTTTTATTGATTTACAATACCCGCTTCCTTTAATTCTTCAATAATTGATATAATTTCATTATCGTGGTTGGTGTTACCAGCGTTTTTAGATGCAATTAATAGTTTTAGCCTTTCAATTAATTCATTGGGATCATCCCAATAAATGTAATCTGTGTTACTTTTATACTGTTTTAATTCAGGTAAGTTTCCACCTATTTTAACTTTAGGTAACTGCTCAGAAAAATCTTTGTCGGAGTCAATTAATTGTGAAAATAGAGGTTTGATAATGGTGCAATATTTTGAACTTTTGTCACCTTTAATTTTTCCCTTTGGATCAAAATCCCGTTTATGTGCGTTTGTACGAATAAGCATTTCTTTGTATTCAGTTTTGTCTTTTTCAGTAACAAGCCTGAGATCAGGTTTGTTTCGCATTAGTAGTTCTTTCAGCCCCGCGGTTAATTCAAACGTTTTTTTATCAACAGTAATAACGTATTTTTTTTCAGTGTTGGAAGCATTGTTCACAAAAGATAAGTAAACATCAGAATTACCCATCATCAACTTTTTATTTGCGCTTCGAACCCCGAATGGTATATTGATATCCTCATATAGATCAATCAAATCCTCTTTTTTTAGAGATAAAAGTGTATCATTATTTTGTTTTCGATACGTTTTATCGCTTTCATTGGAGTATTCATAATATTCTGAATGCTGATCAGGAGCAATTATCTCTTTGAAATTATTGTATCCTATAGAATCATTTAAATTCGGAAATGTATTATTCGGATCTGTGCTTGTAGTAGTTGCGGCCATGTTAATAGGAGGGTTAACATTAGAACTTTGCGCAATGAGGTTTTCTAATGGTTCAGTAATAGGTTTAAAAACTTTTTTGAAATGTAAATTACTTTCATGTTCTTCATTATTAATTTTCTTAATTTTGTTTTTTATATTATCTACTGCTTTAATAAGTTGGTCTTTTAAATGTATATCCATTTCACCAACGTGAACGCCAACTGTTTAATACAGGCACTCAATTTCAAGTGAGGTATACGCCAATATTTTATTGATTATATAGTAATAAAAAATTTAAAAGTAAATAAATGTATCAAACCCTTGTCTATATCGACCTTTGTTTATTGCACAATCTTTATTGATCAATAAAAAGCTAAAGCGATTGTTCCATATAGCCGAACAAAGTTCTTTGAATTTTAACCAATCCATATCAGTGTTTACGTGTTCCCTGTATATATGTTTTAAGTTAGTATCATCCTGTCTGAAAACAATTAAGAGATTGACGTTATCTCTTAGCAATTGTTTCGGAATTTTGGAATAAGTTTGCGATAGATAAAAACAGTCAATTTGTCGATGTCTTCCCATAGCAAAGTAGTTCCGAATGTTTACTTGATTTTCACATGCGACATCATCAAAAATCATGATTGAATCGGTCATGGCATCATTTGGATGGATAACTTCATTATTATTATTAAATATAAAAAAGTTAGCATCAGGAATTTTCTCCATAACTAGCTGTAGATAACAATATTTCGGCTGAAAAGCTGTCTTTGAATACAAATAGATATTTTTGAACTTTAAACCATTTTCATGTAACAGTAAATTCAACATTATATTTGTTTTACCACAGTTTGAAGGACCACATATTATACAACGAATTGTGTTGGGGAATAATGTGCCGTGTCTTGTATTTTTATGCGTATCATTTTCTACTATTATATTATTTACTTCCAGAGTTTGAGTATGCTTAACGAACTTCATCGTAAATATGACGAAAATAAGTCATTTCAAAGCTTTATATAGGATAGGTCATATCCAATAAAATAAAATAAAAACAGATTATTACTCAGAGTTAATACATTTATTACATTTAATGAGATTATTACATCTATCCCTTAAAATTAAACTTATATTAATAAACCGTAATTAGCTTGATTAGGTCAAACATAACAGTTACATTCAATTTATAATTTAAAATATAGTATTACAGTGCCCCCATGGTAATGTTTCTATGTTGTTAGACAATATCTGCCTTTTGTCATCGTTACAGTTTAAAACTACCTTATTAACTTGCTGTGAATATAAAACGTGTTTAATAGATCGAATCATATTCATATTATGGCTATACACTTTTTTTGTTTGCAAGGCTTCGTTAAAATGTTTTATCTTTAATTTATTGGTTACAGCTTTTGTGACACCTTTCGCTTTTGTTATTGTCTTCTTCAAATTTTTTAAACAGTATAGTTTAGCTCTTAATCCGACAAATTCAGTAAGAACAGAACCACCAAATTCATCTTTAAATAAACCAGGTACTTTAGCATTTAGTTTAGGTATACCAAACAGGTTATTGTCCTCATAATTACTAGTATCAAATAAAGATAAATTTTTACTCACATCATTGTAAAAATCGTCAGTAATAATGTTGTAAAGAAGGCTGTCCGTATCAGTATAGCAGAGTTTGACATTTTCTCCGTATGTTTTTTTAATGAAATCATAATGAAATCGATAAAGATGTTTTTTGGATAATTCTAAAACAGTAAATCCAATATAAATCGGACGGTCTAAAGATATTTTTTCAGGACTTAATTGAATAGCCACAAAGTTTTCACTGAATATTGACACGTTCTTTACATTAGGCCTTAAAAGTATTTTTTCTGCACTTATGTGTTTGTTTGTTTTATTGTTATTATCTTTCCATTTTGTTACTAATTGAACGTGTACATGTTTTCGCTTATTTTCAATTGTTTTCCCAAATATAGAATTGTTTAGTAATTTGAAATAGTCTCTTTCAAATTTAGTAGAAGCTTCTTGTCGCAATCGAGTATTTAGATCAATATATTTTTGTAAGAAGTTAGATTGTCTAAAACGAAGGATGCGATGTATTTTCTGTAACATTAACCCATTCTTTAAACATTCCTTCAAATGTACGAAATGAATGATATAGTTGTATTTATCATATAAATTTGCAATCAACTTTTCGGACTTTCCACCTGGAGGGACGAACTTTTCAGGTGCAAAGGGTAAGTCAGCATGTAAATCGTGTAAATTATCCGGATAAGCCATATCGACTTCTAAAATGCATCCGTGTTCACCATTTTTTGGTATAGTCAGTATGTCAAAATTGTTAATTTCATCTAAAGTTAAAAACTCAAAGTCTGATACGGGTAACTTTTGTCTCATAGCATAACCATAGAGATTGTTACAATCAAGATATATCAAATATGATGTGGGTCTAGAAGCATCATAATCAGGAATGTACTTATTATTTGCTTTTGAATTCCGAAGAGAACATTGGGCTAATCCACCACGTATTCCCTTTTCTATCATCTGATACACTTCTAAATCATGTATTAATTGTAATTTTACATCTGTACACAAAAGCATGGCATCCCAACTTAAACTAGGGGCAGATACATAATAGGCAGGGTCCAGCTTGTAATGCTGCAAACTTGTATTTCTAAAATGTTCAAATACATCGCATAACAATAAGATGTCGCACTTTAAGTATAAATCAGTGTACTCTCCTAAAGTATTTATATTAAAAGCTGACCACACCGTTTCGGCATGCTTATAATCAGCATCTGATATATCTTCCGATTTCAAAGAATTATAAAATAATTTTTTTTCGGGTAATTTATTGTCGTCATATTTTAACCAGGAATCAATGTAATCATAGGGATAAACACCTTTACGTGTTAATAACTGAAAGTGTTGATTATCAGGAAATACTTTAGACAAATTAACAAAATCGTCTTTATTCAAACTTTTGGTTAATTCAAATAAACTGGAACTCAGAAATTGATAAGAATCGATAAACTTTATTTCAAGTGATTCAGCGCTCGGTCTATTCATTGAAGATAAGGTTTTTGTTATAGTTGAATATTTTTCTTTGGACTGTGGCATTATTTTTATGGAACCCGGGTACTTTGTTAGTTCTTCTATAAATAGATGACTATCATATCCAGCCAAATTATGTAAAACAACTGGTACAAATGAACAAATTCGGTATTTCAAATTGCATAGTGAGTGAGCTGCACCTCTGTATTCTGATGTGATGTGATCGTGATCACGTACTTTGTCACCAAATAAAAAATGTTTACAGATATGACAGTGTGTGGCATTTTCATAATTACATTGTTCTTCATATGTTAAAGGATTCATAGGATTATTTTTAACCAGTATATTGTTAATTTCTTGAATATCGTTTATTAACCATTCGACAAAAACTTTTACACAATCTTCACCTCTGTAAGAAACGTATTTATTCAAACTGGCATCGTGCGAGCAGCATATGTAATAACCGAAACATGTTGGGACATGCTTTTTCAGGTTCTGTGTATTTTTACTATTCCCCGGATCACAATTAATTAACATACTTTCAAAATCAGCGTAAATAATAAAATTAATTTTTTGCTGACGCTCGAAGTTCTTAAATCGAATGACAGTATTTTCTTCAGGTAAAGTTGTTACAATTTCAGAACAATGATGCGTCTTCAATTTTTTTTCGCTTTTAAAAAATTGTAAACATGTGTCACAGAAATTCATACGGCCTCTGTGTAAAGTTATTTGTCTTCGAACTAATCGAACAAGGTCTTTAATTAAGCAATAGTGCCCTTTATCATTTTCTTCGATGTATAACAAATTAAAATGATTACTTTTCTTTGATTTTGATCTATACAATGGACCCGTTATAACGCACTTATTATCCAAACCATAAATGTTGATGCTTATATCACTGTTATTTTTTTCAAATAACTGTATATCGCTTACTGATAATGGGAATGATATACCGTCTATATTGAAAACATCTGAATAGTGCGGATATGATTTAGTTCGACACACATTGCTCTTTGCAGGGTAAAGACCAGCGAGTATACTCCATAAAAAGCAACAATTATCGGTGTTCTGAACATTAATGCAGCTTTTAGTATTTTTGATTCTAGGGGGTAAAGGTATGTAAGTACCTGCTCGCATCGGACAATACTTGTTTACATTAATTTCCAAGTGGCTTACTGCAACAAAAGACCAGCCTGATTCACGGTCTTCAAACTCTATAACTTTATTTTTCAAATTTTCCATTGTATTTACATACAGCTCGTTTATATTCGTGTTTCCATAAATAACATCATATTTAGTATTGAACGACTTCAATTGTTGTTCGCCTGAATGGGGTAATGTAAAGTAAACGAATAGCTCATAGTTTATTTTGATACTTTTATGTTTCAATAATGACATTTCAACAACTTTCATAATATTACTTTGAATCTCGCATAGAAATGCCTCAGGACTTGGGTATTCCTTTTGTGCTGGATTCAAACGGTAGGTGACTATTCTGTTTTTAAAAGCAGTTGCTATAATTTCAATATTATTAAAATCAGTTTTCAATAAGCAATTCGATTTATGTAAATTAGTTCTCAAATGATATCTGTATTCATTTTTAGGTAATTCAATGTCACATTTGTCACATTTCATTAAAATAGTTCTGGATGATGAGGGGTTACGTGGTCCCACTGTAAAAAAAAATACACAATTTATAGATATAATTTTATTCAAAGTTAATAGTATTGATATACATTTACTAATGGTGATATAAAGACTTATAAAGAATAAATGACATATGTACTTTAGAATTAAAATAATAAGATAATAGGGGGGCTAAAATTTATCAATAATAGTTGCTAACAAATGACGGGGTACATGTTCGGTATTCCTTTCGCGTGGCGTGAATAAAATTAGTCAGGTGTCTCCATGCTTCAGTATTATCATCAGTTCGGTTTTTGATATTCACTACTGCATGACGCCATCGATTTACTGGCATCGTTTTTTCAATATCATCGCATTTGTATACTTTGACCTCAACAAAGTGCGTGCCCTTTTTATCAGGATTTGTCTGACGAGCAAAACCATTCGCGAGTCTTCGTGAAATGTAGGATATTAATTTACCCTCGCCTGCTGGTGGATTCGCCTCCAATCCTTCGTCATCGCTGTCGGCACCGAACAGTTCAGCAGCAGTAGCGTGCCGCAGTTTCACCGGAGCAATTTTAACCCTCTTGCTCGAGCTCGCCGATGTCGATGTCTTCGGCTTGGATTTTTTCTTTTTTTCGGTGACATCAGCCTTCGGTGGTGGTGGCGGTGGCGAGGAGTCTTCCTCCGAAGAGGATGAGAGAAACAAATCTTCAGCAACTGACGAGCGTTTTGACCTGAAAATAAAATAAATAAGTTAACTTTACATTTAGATTGACGTTCATTTATGATTCGCTTTTAAATGGAGTACAGAGATTTTATTTACATATTTAGGGGTTACACAGCTTTTAATATTTAACCATTCCTAAAAATAAAATTTTAAAAATTATTATGATAATAACATACATTAATCTCGATATATAATTTGCGACGTTTTCAAATCATAAGTACATCATTCTCGGTTCAGTCAATAAGGTGTTACAGTCATAAAAATCATTTAGGAATAAACTCTATGAAAAAACCAACAATAATGCACCTTTGACTTGAAAACGTCACATTTTAAAGTGACCATACATATAGACGTTCGTCGTTCAGACATTCACACGCAATAGTTAATTACTCGTATCGTTCACATATAATTGTCCGTTACTCTAACGTTGCCTTAATTTGAATAATTAACTTTTATTATGTAGTAACTATTCGAGTATAAGTAACATTACAATATACATTGATTCACACTTACATTGTATGATGATGATGTGCTTGTAGCTGCAGTAGGGAAGAGAAGAGTGGCTTTTCCTTGCTTCTTGTTGAGCGGAATGAAGCAACGGACCCGATCTAGGGTCTTAAGTAGTGAAAATTCACGTGGAGCTCTCCCATATATGAAAATTGTCAACGTGATTAAAAAAGCTACATCAGCACTTAGCCTGAAGTAGAAGCTATATAATTCACTTACGTTCATACTATGGGTTTACTTCTATTTTTAATTAACATTTAATATTTAGTAAGTTTCCATTACATATAATCAACGAACAAACAAATAAAATAAGTCGTATAATATAAAACAAATATTTATATGTAGGTACTTGTACAGTCGCCATCAGATATATTGTAGCGGCCAAGGTGGTCACAAATATCTAAACAAATCTCTATTGTCAAGGCGATAAAGTGCATGTTCAGATATTTTTGAGTACCGTGGTCGCTCCGATATATCTGATGGCGACTGTACTTACCGATTTTAAGTTTAACTTTGTTAAGTAAAAGACGATTTTTACATTTGTTTATCTACATTTTTTCTCGTTTCATTTAGTCTTAGAGCTTAATCTTATAGAAAGGTAGACAAAGTCACGATAAGCGCTAGTATATTTTATCTGCTTCAGCGGATTATTACTAACTCTTTAAATCCATACGTATCACAATGCAATTTGATAACTAAACGCATGTATTTAGAGTCGATTTCGCGCGTCGATGTTATTTCATTTGTTATGATTATGATTCGCAGAGCGGTATATGGATGTAAACACAGACGGTATCGTTTTTCTCCGCCGCGGTGCGCACCATATGACTCTCCATATATGAAATTAAAAATAAATACGCTAGAATTTGAACTCTAATAACGCGACATTTTTGAATATAAGTCTCGAAAATAAGTGAGCAAATATTATTCAAAAAAATATATTGCAAGTGACTGGTTCTACGGAGAATATGTCGGTAAGTAATTTTTTCTTAAACCACATAATAGATCATTATTATTATTTAAAAATATGCTATAATATAACACTTTTAAGAATGTAGTATCATACAAATGGTAACTGTAATATTTTGTATAACATAATTTGATTGAAAACTAGCGATTTTTTTAAAATAAATACCTTTATATGCCGACTCAATCATTAAGATGTATGGCTTATAAAATAAATGAGATACCTTTATATGAACATAAGTACCTAGAACATGCAAATAAGCCACCCAGGCATTCACTTTGAACCCCCACGTTCGATTAAATAGGTATTTTTTATTAATCTATAGAACTTTTCAGATATTTGAAGACGCCATTTAACTAATAAGTTAATTAAACTGCACCATTAAACTAATAAGTTAATTATGCATTACAGGATACATCAGAAAACCTGTTCAACTTCGTTCCTATGGCATCATCTCAAAACCAAAGTCAGAATGAACTTGGATCGGGGCTAAGGCGCCTGTCCTTGGGAGTCAAGAGGAAAGCAACACCCGTCGTTTACTCGTTCATCAAGAAACCACATCGGAATGGGTCTACTAAAGTTATCAAAATAGAAATTTACGACAGTACCAAAATAAATGAGAGTCATGAACATATCTGTAAATGTAATGCTGAGCTGTGCGCCCAATATGTAGTAAAAAATACATTATTAGACCAAGTATACGAATTAACGCGTAGAGTAATAGATAAGATAGACGAGGGTTTGTCCTCCGACACGCCACATGGGTACAGCATTGAGTAAGGGTACAATGTCTGAGAAGCCTAATTTTTATTTGTAAAAAAGATAACGTGATTGTTAAATTTAAACTTAAGTTCTCAAATAAATACAATTTGCAAATATACATAATTTTATTATTATCCTACTTTTGGCTAGATATACTACAATAACAACTCATAAAATGCACTTTGTCTAGTAGGCATAGTAAGTATATACAGGGTGATCAATCCAAAATAGTCAGTATGGAGAAGTCAGAAACTATGAGAGATATTAGCTGCATATGTTCTTAGGAAACATGGTTTCGATTTTAAACTTAATAATAATGACAATCAATCTTTTTTTATCTCTCATACATAACCGGGAATCGAACCTGGTCAGTCTTTATGTAATCGCGTGTAAATAATATTTGTTGTATAATTGATCCTGAAAGATAGTGATTTAAGATCCTGTGACTTAAGATTCTTATTATCAACAATAACAAAAAACTCGCAGAATTTATACCTAACATTGTTTACTTCGAGCATGTTCGATTCTCGGCTATCTATGAGAGATTTAAAAAAAGATTGAATGTCATTATTATTAAATTTAAAATCGAAGCAATATTTCCTAAGAACAGATGTGGTTATCTCGTATAGTTTCTGACTTATCCATACTGACCGTTTTTGGATAGATCACCCTGTATACTTACTTTGCCTAGTAGGCGTAGTAAGTATATATACTCATGGTGCTAGCGCTCCACGCTGCATTCGATATTTTTGAACTGCCTTCGTTTCATTACCATTACGATACAATTAAAGACCAAACAAAGTTTATTTATAAATTTACTTAAATATTATATTCGAATATTAAGTATACAAAACTAGTAGGTATTTGAATAGATGAGCATTTTATTACTTAACAACGTTCTACTATATCTGTCGAATACGTGACTTCTTTCCTCATCATTAGAATGGATGGAGTGCTGGTGTAAACCATTAATAAATAAATCGAATACATGACTACTTGAATTAATGGCAGCTGCTTTAAACGCCTACTAGAATACTGAGGCAACAAATCACACGAGAATATAATCGTGAACGTTACGGAAACATAAACAAGGCGCAGAATCTTTAAAGTCTGAACAACTTAACTTCTCGAATTGATTGATTGATCTTGGATTTATTAGTATTTGAATGTCAGATATTGGATGCAGCTGGATCTTCTCAGATCCAGCTGCACCAATATCTGACTACTTCAAGTCATGTACTGTTTACCATCTGAGGCTATGTAGATACAAACAAGCCATGTGAAACGGATTCAAGAACAACACTGGCAGAGCCAGTTCCCACTGCCAGACACATATATACCAGTCTCGGAACAGCTACCGCCCGGCTACAAGGAATCATGGCCCATTCGCAAGGCGCTGAATAGGCTCAGGTCCCAGGTTGATTGCTGCAGGCAGAACATAGTTGCATGGGAACTACTCTACTCGATCCGCTTGTTACACAGTAATGCAAACAACGGTGCACCTACTGGCAGGTTCACATGCCTGTACTTCTACTCGGAACTTGACCTGAAGGCTGTAAGGGTCAGGGCTTTCGACACTGCTGCTTTCTTGGCATCCATCACATAGAAACCGTTGACATAAAGGAACAACAACACTAGTTTAATACTAAGAAGACCAACCAAGAAGGACCAACAGTGTTAAACCAAACTATTACAGCGTCTTCAAACTATATCTTAATAAGAAAAGATACAGCAGGAATTGAAGCTACTTTGAAGCAACACAGAGAACATGGGCGCCTAATAGAAACATACAAAACTGAAGTAGAAGCTATATAATTCACTTACGTTCATACTATGGGTTTACTTCTATTTTTAATTAACATTTAATATTTAGTAAGTTTCCATTACATATAATCAACGAACAAACAAATAAAATAAGTCGTATAATATAAAACAAATATTTATATGTAGGTACTTGTACAGTCGCCATCAGATATATTGTAGCGGCCAAGGTGGTCACAAATATCTAAACAAATCTCTATTGTCAAGGCGATAAAGTGCATGTTCAGATATTTTTGAGTACCGTGGTCGCTCCGATATATCTGATGGCGACTGTACTTACCGATTTTAAGTTTAACTTTGTTAAGTAAAAGACGATTTTTACATTTGTTTATCTACATTTTTTCTCGTTTCATTTAGTCTTAGAGCTTAATCTTATAGAAAGGTAGACAAAGTCACGATAAGCGCTAGTATATTTTATCTGCTTCAGCGGATTATTACTAACTCTTTAAATCCATACGTATCACAATGCAATTTGATAACTAAACGCATGTATTTAGAGTCGATTTCGCGCGTCGATGTTATTTCATTTGTTATGATTATGATTCGCAGAGCGGTATATGGATGTAAACACAGACGGTATCGTTTTTCTCCGCCGCGGTGCGCACCATATGACTCTCCATATATGAAATTAAAAATAAATACGCTAGAATTTGAACTCTAATAACGCGACATTTTTGAATATAAGTCTCGAAAATAAGTGAGCAAATATTATTCAAAAAAATATATTGCAAGTGACTGGTTCTACGGAGAATATGTCGGTAAGTAATTTTTTCTTAAACCACATAATAGATCATTATTATTATTTAAAAATATGCTATAATATAACACTTTTAAGAATGTAGTATCATACAAATGGTAACTGTAATATTTTGTATAACATAATTTGATTGAAAACTAGCGATTTTTTTAAAATAAATACCTTTATATGCCGACTCAATCATTAAGATGTATGGCTTATAAAATAAATGAGATACCTTTATATGAACATAAGTACCTAGAACATGCAAATAAGCCACCCAGGCATTCACTTTGAACCCCCACGTTCGATTAAATAGGTATTTTTTATTAATCTATAGAACTTTTCAGATATTTGAAGACGCCATTTAACTAATAAGTTAATTAAACTGCACCATTAAACTAATAAGTTAATTATGCATTACAGGATACATCAGAAAACCTGTTCAACTTCGTTCCTATGGCATCATCTCAAAACCAAAGTCAGAATGAACTTGGATCGGGGCTAAGGCGCCTGTCCTTGGGAGTCAAGAGGAAAGCAACACCCGTCGTTTACTCGTTCATCAAGAAACCACATCGGAATGGGTCTACTAAAGTTATCAAAATAGAAATTTACGACAGTACCAAAATAAATGAGAGTCATGAACATATCTGTAAATGTAATGCTGAGCTGTGCGCCCAATATGTAGTAAAAAATACATTATTAGACCAAGTATACGAATTAACGCGTAGAGTAATAGATAAGATAGACGAGGGTTTGTCCTCCGACACGCCACATGGGTACAGCATTGAGTAAGGGTACAATGTCTGAGAAGCCTAATTTTTATTTGTAAAAAAGATAACGTGATTGTTAAATTTAAACTTAAGTTCTCAAATAAATACAATTTGCAAATATACATAATTTTATTATTATCCTACTTTTGGCTAGATATACTACAATAACAACTCATAAAATGCACTTTGTCTAGTAGGCATAGTAAGTATATACAGGGTGATCAATCCAAAATAGTCAGTATGGAGAAGTCAGAAACTATGAGAGATATTAGCTGCATATGTTCTTAGGAAACATGGTTTCGATTTTAAACTTAATAATAATGACAATCAATCTTTTTTTATCTCTCATACATAACCGGGAATCGAACCTGGTCAGTCTTTATGTAATCGCGTGTAAATAATATTTGTTGTATAATTGATCCTGAAAGATAGTGATTTAAGATCCTGTGACTTAAGATTCTTATTATCAACAATAACAAAAAACTCGCAGAATTTATACCTAACATTGTTTACTTCGAGCATGTTCGATTCTCGGCTATCTATGAGAGATTTAAAAAAAGATTGAATGTCATTATTATTAAATTTAAA
The DNA here is from genome assembly GCA_911728535.1 of Pammene fasciana. Lineage (NCBI taxonomy): Eukaryota > Metazoa > Arthropoda > Insecta > Lepidoptera > Tortricidae > Pammene > Pammene fasciana. The sequence continues at coordinate 10,285,275 of OU452276.1, read as the reverse complement.
ATCGAAGCAATATTTCCTAAGAACAGATGTGGTTATCTCGTATAGTTTCTGACTTATCCATACTGACCGTTTTTGGATAGATCACCCTGTATACTTACTTTGCCTAGTAGGCGTAGTAAGTATATATACTCATGGTGCTAGCGCTCCACGCTGCATTCGATATTTTTGAACTGCCTTCGTTTCATTACCATTACGATACAATTAAAGACCAAACAAAGTTTATTTATAAATTTACTTAAATATTATATTCGAATATTAAGTATACAAAACTAGTAGGTATTTGAATAGATGAGCATTTTATTACTTAACAACGTTCTACTATATCTGTCGAATACGTGACTTCTTTCCTCATCATTAGAATGGATGGAGTGCTGGTGTAAACCATTAATAAATAAATCGAATACATGACTACTTGAATTAATGGCAGCTGCTTTAAACGCCTACTAGAATACTGAGGCAACAAATCACACGAGAATATAATCGTGAACGTTACGGAAACATAAACAAGGCGCAGAATCTTTAAAGTCTGAACAACTTAACTTCTCGAATTGATTGATTGATCTTGGATTTATTAGTATTTGAATGTCAGATATTGGATGCAGCTGGATCTTCTCAGATCCAGCTGCACCAATATCTGACTACTTCAAGTCATGTACTGTTTACCATCTGAGGCTATGTAGATACAAACAAGCCATGTGAAACGGATTCAAGAACAACACTGGCAGAGCCAGTTCCCACTGCCAGACACATATATACCAGTCTCGGAACAGCTACCGCCCGGCTACAAGGAATCATGGCCCATTCGCAAGGCGCTGAATAGGCTCAGGTCCCAGGTTGATTGCTGCAGGCAGAACATAGTTGCATGGGAACTACTCTACTCGATCCGCTTGTTACACAGTAATGCAAACAACGGTGCACCTACTGGCAGGTTCACATGCCTGTACTTCTACTCGGAACTTGACCTGAAGGCTGTAAGGGTCAGGGCTTTCGACACTGCTGCTTTCTTGGCATCCATCACATAGAAACCGTTGACATAAAGGAACAACAACACTAGTTTAATACTAAGAAGACCAACCAAGAAGGACCAACAGTGTTAAACCAAACTATTACAGCGTCTTCAAACTATATCTTAATAAGAAAAGATACAGCAGGAATTGAAGCTACTTTGAAGCAACACAGAGAACATGGGCGCCTAATAGAAACATACAAAACAATATGGGCATTATGGCCTCAAGAATTTCCACAAGATATGCAATCACTTGAACAACAATAGCCGACTGGTTACCAATGGAAAGTAGAAACTTACCACTACAGCTCATATAGCCCATTCAGAAACTTCCTGAAACAACCAAGTAGTAAGAACTAGGAACAAACTCCCAGAGGATGTGGATGTGCTCAAAATTTCAGCCAGTAGAAAAATAAGTTAGACAAGTACATATACATCACTTATCAAAGACAACATGTCTTGGTGACTGGATACTTGCAAACACAACTGCCTGCCTCCTTATTACATAATAGTTATAATAAGTTTACTCAAACTACAACCTCTATTTATTAAAGACAAAACTACCTTAGTCTTTACTTGAGAACTGTGATAAGACTGATAAGCAATTTTTGATTAATTTTGTTATACACAGGCTGCATAATGTCAGTTGGTTAATACCAAGATCTTAGAAATAAATGACTATACTGAAACAATAAATCTGTTAACCCATAATGTTATTATTATTTAATTGCCATGTTTTAGTAATTCTATCTACTACTACTGTGGTCATAATAATTTATTAGGCTAGTGTCGAGATCACAATTTAACACTAACAAGAAAATTAGTGGCCAGGCAAAGGTGACAAGATGTAGCAAGGTGCGGCAAGATGTGGCAGGATATGGTAAGATGTGACATGGCATGGCAAGATGTGACAAGGTATGGCAAGGTATTGGCAGATGAATGATTGTGAGGATAACTGACCTGTTATGTAGACTTGGCAATGTGTCGCAGCTTTTGGCTATTTGGAGTAGTGCTTAAATTGAAAATTCTTTGTTCTTTAGCTTCAGTGGCAGGATAATTCTTTATTGAAAGGTAACTGATGCTTTCCCTTTACGTAGACCACTGTAAACAGATTGACAGAATGATAAGTTTCAAATCACAGGCATTCATCGCATTGGGCAATATTACTTAGAGGTTGACAATAAGCTCGTTCAACATTGTCAACAATTTCAGATGCTAATCTTGACTGGATACTGTTCTTTCATGGTATCGGGTAACTGTAAGAGTTGAGTTCGTTCAGATTTGCTTATACATTCATCCAGGTTTTCTTGCTATCTTAATAGGGAGTCACAATTGTTTATTACAACCACTTGGATAACAACATGTTTTGTTCTTATTGTATAAATCTCTGTATGTTTGCCTAGACTCCTCCACTTTTGTTGGTCAAAAAGTTGGTTAGGGTTGGACTATAGCAATTAGTAAATTGGCCCGGCAGCATGGCTTCAATCCGGTAATGAGTTGTTTCTTCATCAAGTACTGGGTCCCAAGCTGTACGTAGAGTACATTAACCGTCCTCTCTGTTAAAGTTTAGGAATTTCATTATCTCCATAGCTTCGCGTAACATTCTCAGGCTGTTATGTTCTTCTTTTGCGGGGACTACAGCGTTGTCAAGCTTCAAATTTCAAAATACGCGATGCAATCCGTTTAATTGCATGGTCTCGTCCGACTAAATTACATGGATCTGCAGGTTGACTGTAATCTTTATTGCTGGGGTCAAGGTCAAGAGCTCGATGATTTATATTTAACAAGCAGTCTTTGTTTCTCTAAATTCTTATCTCACAGTAACTAATTTCATTATAGTTGTCTTTCAAGTCGCGAGAGGGTGCTGAGACTTGATTTCGGCGTAAATCATTTTGCGTTCTTCATCGGCATCCGTGCTTCCAAGGCTCCAAACTGGAGGCCGTAATAGAAGACCAGCGCGATCTGGATAGTTTAACTGCGCTTTATATTTGAGTTATACCCACTTCTGAATGTAACAGAAAGGGCAAATAACACGAGAATAAATACATTTTACACTTTTATTTCAATAATTCGACATCAGTAAAAATGGCGACCGGCACAGTTTGATTTTTCACACAAGAGTCTGACTTCTAACTTTTTAAACTTGTCTTCATAACAAATGCGCGGGAAAAGTCCATAGAGTATAATTATACTTCCGTGCCGGGCTCTATGGTCAATCTTGACATGTGTCTTGGCGTGGCGTGGCAGGCAGTCAAGTCGGAGGCATGGCACGCTCCGAAGGCTTAACTCGGCTTGGCAGGCTGGCATGGCAACACTGAGGCTTCAGTGTTTGAAGCTGGCGTGCTTCAGGCTCGGCAAGCTGGCTACATAGGCGAGCTCGGCTAGCATGTTGTTACAAAATATAGAAGGCAGTAATCCTTAGGGGCGTTAAATATGCATAAGTGTCAAACGTCATAATAGTTATTGCCCGTCAGAAAATAAACGATTATCTTTGAATCGATTCTGTAAATGATATGGATTAATTTGTTAATCATATGATAAAAAAGTAAAACTATAACTACATGTGAAATTATATTTCATTTTTTTTTAAACTAGACATAGTAGAACATTTTTTACACCAAAAAACAATACATAAAGGCATTTTCACGGAGCTCTTTGCTCACTGAAAACGATGAACGAAATGCGTGTAATCGATTTTTGAAATAGTTTTTATAAACGTATTAGATTTTCCTGCTAATAACGTTGACAGAGGGGAAATGTACTCGTACCTAAGCTTACTCCATAGGTATATGCTCTAAGCTTGGCCGCTCCAATATATTTGATGGCGACTGTATAGCCGCCAACCTGACTAGCACCTTTGCATAGGTGGCCCTCTTAAGCGTCGGCAGAGGGCAGCGCCCGTGGTCCTCTTCTTAGGCTTTAGCAGAGGGCACCGCTGGTGGCCCTCTTCAGCAGAGGGCACCGTTAGCCTTTTCGACGCCATGTCAAACGCAAAAGCTACCACTCGGACGCCACTCCGTCTAAATGTCAAAACTGAAACTTTATGCGTGTGCTTGTAGGTCTATTTTGCTCAGTGGTCGGTGACCGATATATCGGTTTTTGGCGTTAGACCTTTATATCCGACCATTTATACTAGAACTTTAAAAATATATTTCAGTAATATCAAAGATTTTCTGCTGAAATTGATCCGGTCTGATATCCAATAGTCAAATATAGTTCATGTATTGATTCATTTTAACCGACTCAATTTCATAAGAGGAGGTTCTGTATTCGGTTTGGTGTTTTTTTTTATGTAGTCCGTAGTCAACTAGAACCCCTTTTAGTTTCGCCATGTCCATCCCTGTCTGTCCGCCTGTCTGTCTGCGGCCTAGCTCAGTGATCGTTAGCACTAGAAAGCTGAAATTTGGTATGAGTACGTCACGCCGACAAAGTCTTGGAATAAAAACTAGTAAAATATTTTTTATTAGGGTGCCTCCCGTACACATGAAGAGGGGAGTGATTTTTATTCGCTCCAACTCTACCGTGCGGGATATCGTCGAAAGAATAAGGGTCTTCTTAAACAGTTTTTGGATAAAACTAATACTTTCGTAAATAATAGCTTCGAAAGTTTAAAACTGGGCTCCATCAAAAACTTATAGTGAAAGAACGTAAGTACCGCATAGTAAAATGACGTAAGCACCGCAAAATATCATATAAATAATATACGTAACGATTTAATGAAACCCTTTTGAAGCCGGTTTCTCTTTTTAGGGTTCCCTATCTCGAAAGGAAAAAACGGAACCCTTATAGGATCACTTTGTTGTCCGTCTGTCTGTCAGTCTGTCTGTCTGTCAAGACCCTTTTTCTCATAAACGCGTGGAGGTATTAAGCTGAAATTTATACCAAATACTCAGGTCTATTGTCCCTTTGTCTACTTGGAGCTGTGAAAAAATCAAACTTAAAAGCCATCGCAATCAAAACATACAGTCGTTTATGCTGCAAATTTAAGAGTTTTTCAGCACTCGCAAAACCTACTATACGGGGTACTACCTAACCCGTGAACTCATAAACTTGAAATTTGGCACGAAGCAACGTCATATAGCATAGACAATGAAAAAATTACAAAAAGTTGACATTTTTAGTAAAATCATACAAAACTATATATTTTAAATTTTAAACTTACTAACCTTTTTCCTCGTCAACACGTGAAGTTATTAAATTGCAATTCATGTCAAATACTCAGGGCTATTATAGCACAGAGTAAATAATAGTATAATACAGAGAGACCTCTGTAATGTCACATAACGTCACGAATCATGTTGTCCCTTCTTAACGCATGACAAGTTCTTTTTCGCACTTATGCAAACGTATCGGATACGTCGTGTCAAATTAATTTTTTTTGACAGATTTACTTTGAGTTGTACCCCCCTGGCTATAGCAAGATTTTTCAGATATAGCAAAACCAAACTTATATGTCAACGCAATCAAAACAAATATCAATTTAAGTTGCATATTTTGAAACTGAGTACTCGCAAGAAACTCAAAACCTAAAGGGTACTTCCCATAAACTCAGAAACTTGAAACTTGGAAGAAACTTCATATAGCACAGACAAAAGGAAAAATTACGAAAAGTAGACATTTTTAGTAGAATCATACAATTTTTTTTTTTAATTTTAAACTTAGTACCTTTTTCCTCGTAAATGCGTAGAGGTATTAAATTGAAATTCATATCGAATACTCACGGCTACAATACCTTTCAGCTGTAGCAAAACGAAACTTTTACGTTACGGATTTCATTTTCATTTAGTAATAAACATATTACAACTTTTGGTTTGTACGGAACCCTCGGTGCGCGAGTCCGACTCGCACTTGGCCGGTTTGTTTCCTAAAAAGTTTCTACGGATTTCTAAATAAGGTAATACGGTTTAGAAATAAAACAAACCGTAAGCATAGTATATTTATTGTTATTGCCTTTGATTGAAATATTTTATTTTAATCAAAGGTTACACTAGTATTATTATATTCGGGATACGCTCAGGCGACTAAGGTGTGGCCGAATTCACTTGCGTTCAAGATTACACGAGCTCCACCAGGTGCATACATTGAAGACCCAGTATTAAGAACCCACGTAGGCTTCTGTTTGGATTTGTGAATAATGTACCATAAAATCTACACACTGCTTTTTCAATGTTGTCTGATTAAAATTGTTCAGTGTGTAAATAATTTATTTTGCTCATCTACTATCAATCTATTCTCTTCGTTTTTAACAACAATATCGTCTTCTTTCCTAATTTTTGGACTTTTGCCTCTAAAATAGTCCCCAATATCGTGTAGAGTCCGATCCTTAGTCTCAGGCAACTCATAATACAGATACAAAAAGCAAACGAGCATAAAACTTCCAAAGATAAGCAGTACCCCGTGCATTCCTAAACTTCTCTCCATTACGGGTAAAATCGCCACTACCGTGGTCGAACATGCTGTTGCCAAAATCCCGTCAATGACAGAACCAATAGCTCTATACTCTAGCGGAAAAATCTCCCCCATTAACATAAATGAAACCGGTACAAAACCAGCGTTGGAAACAAAATAATACGTTCCAAATACAAATATAGTAATCTTAGCTAACAATTTGCTAGCGTATATTGTCCTGATGTAGCATAGAATAAAAGACGTTGCTAACAAAGCTATCCCTACCAGGCCACTGCCAAATAGTAACTGCCTTCTTTTAAAGGTTTTCACTAAGAAAAAACTACAGCAAACTGCTACTAATCCAATGATGTCTCCCATGACGGTGTAAAAATAACCCATGGATTTATCACCGCCAAGCTGGGCGCACAAATCTACCGAGTATGCAGGAATAAATTGTCGCCCACCCACCGTTGGCACCAACACAGTAAAGAAAAGAACCCCTACAGGTTTCCACAAAACTCGGGATTTTACTTTACTCCAAAAATCATTCCGTAAGTTGTTGATACAGTTCTGCCTCATTTTATCTGATTCGATTATCTGCCTCAACTCTATATCTCCCTCGTCACTATATCCCCTAATATAACCAAATGCAACAGCCGCTTCTTCATATCGTCCTCTGGAAACCAACCATTCTGGAGTCTCTGGCCAAAATATGGTAATAAGTAACCCAAGAGCGGGTGGTGCTATACCAACCAAAGCCAAATACTTCCATTCTAAGAAATACGCCATGAAATGCATCACGGAAGTACCTAGCATACCGCATACTGGTTTTATACAAAGAAGCATAGTCCGCATTCTCGGAGAGGAGAACTCTCCTATACATACGCTTATAAAGTAAGGCGACCCTAAACATAATCCTTGAAAGAACCGACCCGTCAACAACATGGATATTGAGTTAAATTGACCAGCAAAGAACGTTAGTATCCAGCCAAAAAGTACCGGAATTAACAAGCTGTAATTGGCTAGTTTTCTCCCGCCATAATGCATGATAGGTCCAAGTAGTACCGTCGGGATCACCCCTGACACTCCTGGGATGGCCGCTGAAAAAAAATGTTTTTATGAGCAGACCTAGGAATCGATGGGGCAAAACTTTTTGACAGGTAGGGAGTTCCCATATCGATAAACTCAATTATCGATGCTTTTTACCATATACTAGTGATCACCCCCAGCTTTGTATGTATTATTTGTGAGTATTGTTCTGAAGACGAGTATAATGTTCTAGCAAAGCATATTTTAAATTATCGCTAGGTAATAAATACCATCCTACTATGAAATAGTTAATATTATATCTTTATCAAACCCTTTTTATATAATTAGGTAAATATAAGTTACCCTTATTATTTTGTTTTATTTATATTTTTTAATAAAATCATAGTTTGACAAACAAATCCTGGAGTGGTCACTAGTATATGGAACAAATATTGATACTTAAGTTTATCGATATGGGAACTCCCTACCTGTCAAAAAGTTTTGCCCCATCGATTCCTAGGTCTGTTTATGAGTTATTCAAAATATTTATTAAGCTGGCCATGATAAACAATCGACTGCCTTATGGTATACAATCGACGCATTAATAAAACTCGTCTAGTTAGTACGACTTTATAGCCTATCGTTATTACTGGAATCCGGACTCCTAACGGCAGGAGTGGTGGATCAGATTATTTCTGTCTCCTGCTGTTTATGTCGTTGCAATGTCACCTGACGTCACATACAAGATACGATGACACGTTTGACTTCCGTAGCCAAAAGGGTAACGCCCCATGTCTGTCTGTCCGTGTCAGTCCCCGGCTTAGGTCGGTGACCGTCAGTTTTAAGAAAGCTGTGAGTCCCAGCCTTTGATAAATCATCAGATCAATCACGCCGACAAAAGTTAGAATTATATACAAATATTCTATTGCTTAAAACGATTCATACACACTTTTATTGAGCTTGACCCCGTACTATATAGAGGTATTTATACTAGGTAGATACCTAGAGTACCTACCTATAAAAATAGAGCTATAAAAATGCATAACCATATACCGTGAGTTCGTCAATAGGCTCTGCCTTCACTAGTACATTTAAGAAAAAAGTAGGTTATTATTACCAATCCACGAGTGCATATTGACATCGATCTTAATCTGGCTGCCAGGATCTTCTAGTGCTGGAAGGAGCGTCCCAGAATAGGCCAGAACCATACCTAACGAAATCATGTTAGCGTGGACTCCAAATGTGTAAAAAACCTGAAAAGAGTAGGTACAATCTATAACATAGTAAAAATACTCCATCAACCATGGGTCTTATACAAATGATCCGTTCAATTTGGGAGGCCGGTGAAAGATTATTGTAGATGGTGCCCTCTTAAATTCCATCTTCGCAAACTCAAACTCCACTTTTAAAATTTTGAAGTCGGTTAAAAAGCGGTCACTCCGGCCATTTTTTATTAATTTAACAGTCATGCATCATGCATGATATGAACTTACTATTAAGGTGGTACATAAGTGTAAAGTTGTGTGTGTAAGCATATCTACACCGAGTTGCTGAGTTCGAGGAAAGACCTGCTGCCTCTATACAATTTAGTAACTTCCATCTCCCGGCGAATTGTGCCAATGGAAAAGGGAGTTCATAGATGGTCAGAATGAAGTATGTACCTCTATAGGTAGTCGTAGCCATAGATGCCTTTATTTCAGGCAGTTTAGGAGGTCTTCAGTCGCCGGATAAGTTTGAGATTGAAGTCATTGTAATTTACAGTTAAGCGTTATATTTAGTTGTTTATTCGCCTTATTATAAATGCGAGCACTCATTGCCACATATACTGGCGGCTGGCAAATCCCGTCTGCCGATCTCCTACTGGACAGTCAGTCTGTTTATTTTATATTGTATGGATAACCTTTCTACCTCTGCTAGCGGTAACACAATATGCGACCATAAAAGCTCTATCGAAAAGTATGCGCTAGTAGTTCCGCCAACACAATCTCAATTCAAGTATTACAGTCGACGAGTATAAAATAGTACATTACGTACCTAGGGCGGTAACATAAAGAAGGGCTCAGATCGTTGGAATTTGTGTCCCGAACCGAAGGTAAGGGCCATAAACAAACGATCTGAGGCCTTCTTTATTACCGCCCGTGGTGCGTATATAATTTTACGTCTTCTCCTGGGTGTGAAGTGAGATTTGCCGCTGCGCGCTAGGGCGGTAAATCTCACATAGCGCCCAAACTGTATTAATGTAAATCTGTGAAGCACTGCTCAAAGTAAAATAACATATTGCATAATACTATAACCAAAATATACTAATCAGGCTGTTTTCATGTCTAGATAATAGACGTATTTTGCCCATAGCAAAAGCTGCAGAACACAGTATTTTCGAAAGATTATTATAGGGACCCCATTGAAGCTTAGAGTTTAATGTTATACTAAGAAAAACGGTACTATTAACCGGATCCAGTTCCTCATCTTTCACAAAGATACTTGCTAACTCGTGCTCAACGTGATTCGTGACCAACTTAATACATTTTATCTACATCATAAACCCTCCATGATGCGTTCAAGAACCACACATTATGACCACCATAAAAACATACTACTTATTTTGTTAGAACAAATTTCTTATCTGTAACAATGTTATTATTGCTAATGGCCTCTACAATCGGCGCAATTATGTCACAAAACTCGCGCGCGATTTCAAGCCATTGCCATCTAGGTAGGTCCAACGAAATCAATCGATGGATCAAAAACTGCAATGTATTAAAAATCGCAGGTCGCTTACGTTTGTATTCGAATCGATCAAATTGTGTGAATAAACACAAGGTTTTCAATTTGTTCTATCATCAAATATATCTGAGCGGCCAGGGTACTCAAAAATATCACACACATATAATATCATGCACTTTATCGCCTTGACAATAGAGGCGTTGTTCAGACATTTGTGACCACCTTGGCCGCCCCGATATATCTTATGGCGACTGTACATAATTAGGCATTAACACACTCGTGTGATGTTATTATAATACTCACTTCGACCGTTTTATAAAACCACACTCGTGTTTTATGTCCTTCATTATGTACAGTCACATAAACTACTAGTTATAGTTTTTTTTCTCATTTAACAAGTTATTAGCACTAAACCAATTTAGTACTTTCAAAATAGCATTGTTTACATAATTACTTATACAAGTTTGTGGCTGTCGGTTGACTTTGATGACGAGTTATTTATCGTCTGCAAATAATGCTATACCTATCATGGTGGGTGTAGGTATGTAGAATAAGGAAGAGGAATTAATATTGACCCTTGTGGTACAGTCGACGACAAAGGTATGTTTACACTTTTGCACCTTATTCCATTGTAATAAGGTTCAAAAGTGTAAACTTATCTTTGGCGTCGACTGTACACTGAATAGCGGATCCTAAGTGAAGTTGGTTCTCTTTTTGTTTGAAATTATTGTTTGAAAGGATCTAACTCGAAGATGGTTCCACATTAATCTGGTTCTGTACTCATGATCGGATCCATGAAAAATTGAGGGAACTCCTCAATTTTTAAAGTCACATGTATGGTGATAGGGTGTTTTAGACAAAGAAGGATAAATAATTCAAACCGAAGCACGGGCTTCGTTCGAGATATGGATAGTCCGAAAACTAGTAAAAAAGTTTCTGTACTTGCCGAACAGTTAAATCACGGTCGAAACGAATTAATACCTACGTCTAATCTATACCGTATTAGATTAGTTATATACTATGAAGAACAATTCACTGAACATAAAGCGACCTCATATAAGTTGGTAACGCATATAAATAATACACCTAATGATTTATTTAATCCCATCTGAAGTCAGTTTATCTTTTTTTATGTCAAGTTTTTATTCACATTTTTATTTTGGATGGGATTTTAATTTATGGGTTGGCAATATTGAATGTCTGTGCAGTTTTGTGATCGGTAACACAGCCAGCCAGCTTGTTGATTTACAATATTTGAATGAAATATAATAAGAATATTAATTTAGTGTATTTTCAATAGCTTGAATAACTTCTGCATTAGGGTAAATCGCCAGTAACTGGCCACCGTCCAGTAACTGGCCACCTCAAACTAAAAATGAGCTCTATTCACCTACAAACATAATTCATTTTAGCATGAGGTTTTAATTACTGGCCACCCTTCAATAACTGGCCGCGTTTTACTAAAATGAATTCTGTTCGTAGGTGAATAGAGTTCATTTTTAGTATGAGGTGGCTAGTTACTGGAGGGTGGCCAGTTACTGGCGATTTACCTACTACTTTACACAAAAAAAAAGTCAATTATTTTATGACACTTTCTGAGTCAGATCGGGCTATAACAGTTAATACAGTTTTTTTAATGCGGTGCCTAACATAATACCTATCTAGTCTGAAATAATAATAAATGAAATATACAAAGATATATGCTTTAAAACTTGGAAATTGATCAAAGATTACGATAGTACTACCTAAAGATATTTTTACCCTAATCGTCTTATTCAAAAACAAATTGAAAGGTACCTGCTTCCATTCCGGTGGTACAACCATTTCGAATCGTGTCTTGAGCTGATATGAATCGCTAAACATAAACATAAGAACAAACCATGCGGTAATTACCGAAACATTCTACCACGGTATATATTATACCAGGTTGGCAACGTGAAGTCATTGTGAAGTGTGACGCTCTATTGTGACGGAGACAAAAAATAAATAAAACAATGTCACGTAAATAAAACACAATCTTACACAAATGCACACGTACTCCTTACTAGTTCATAAGTTACTGCCTCGCTCGTACGCTCGGTTTTGTTACATATTGAATATACCGAACATTCTACTCCTTAACAATAGATCAGGATCCGACTGAAAACCAGCGCGGCAGTATAGTCATCTACTGCAGCTTTATACTGAGTCGAGCGCCTTTTTAGCATCACATTAATGATACGGTTTGTTTTAGTTGCGCTTGCACACGACATATAAAAGTCAAATACGGCTTTTCGTGAACAAAAGATTTCCGTCGTCATGATTGTTCCTTAGCAATTCATGGATGGATTTGAGAAGTGGAGCCACCAAGATTTTTGATGTAACTTTACAGAAGGGGGGGGGGGGGGATTTTTGATGTAACTTTACATCAAATAAGCTACCTACTAGACCAAGTGTAGTATCGTTTTCGAATTCTATTTAGATATGACACCGTTCCGAAACAAAAACATTAAAAATAAAAAATAACTTAATTTGGAATTTCTTATTTCACAAGGAAAAAAATCATAACTTAAAAAGAACTATGAATCATAAAAAATAAAAGATGCTTTAGAGAACCCTATTATTCCTTCATTGAATAAAAATATAATGTCAAACTTAAAGGTGATATTTATGGATATACTAAGAAAAACTGCTGACGGCACTAAAATTTAAATTGACAAAATCTAACCAAAATGTTTTTTGCAATCGTGGAATAAGAATAAGAATAACAATTTGTTTATGGGCGTAAAATAATATATTATATAATTAATGGTGGTGCATTTCGTTTCAGCCCATTTCACGACTAAATATCCAAGGAAATTTTACTTTTATGTCGTGTGCAAACGTAACTATATGTTTCCTCGATTAGAAAAAACATTTTGATTGGATTTTTTTCCATTTTAATTTCTTGCACCATCAACAGTTTTTTAGTACACCCGTATATATCACTTTTTAGTTTGACATAACATTTATTAAATGAACAAATAATAGGGCTCTCGAAAACATTTTTTTATTTTTTGTTGATTCATAGTTATTTTTAAGTTATGATTTTTTCCTTTTGAACTAAGAAATGACGAATTAAGTTTTTTTATTTTATTTTACATGTTTTTGCTTCGGAACGGTGTCAAAATGATACCTTAAATGAATTCGGCATCCCCGACTTATATGACGATACTAAACTTGGCCTAGTAGCTTAATTGATGTAGATATCAAGATAAAGTTGAGAGCCTCCCCCCTAAAAATTTACATCAGTAATCTTGGTGGTTCCACTTCTCAAATCCATCCTTGCGTCCTACGGAACAATCATGACGAGGGAAATCTCTTGTTCACGACAAGCCGTATTTATATGGCTACACCCGCAACTATTTTGTTTAATCTGTTTTTAAAATGTAACATTTTTTGTATTGTACTGTACTGTTTCAGATGTGACTTAAATAAAGGTTTTTCTATTCTATTCTTAAAATTGTATACTGCAGATGCAGTTACCGCGGGTAAACTGTGCATTTATAAGAAGTAGGCATCAGGAGCGGATGCAACCGCCCTTTATCGGCCAAAGACCCCAGTTCAAACAGACATAGTTTAATTAACGCTATCGACCAAACAGTTAGTGTCTCGTTTGTCGGGGTTTATGAGATATTGAGAACTACCAATAATTAACCTTTTGACCGCCACCGTCTGATATATGAGACAAAGCGACGACGTGAATGACACCTTCATAAATTATGACATGGTTCAAAGTTCCATTTTTAACGTATGGCGGTCAAAATGTTAATTCTACGACTCTATGCACACATTCTACTTTTATATCGCGTGCGTACAGATGTACAAGTTGCGGAAAGTTTCTATAAAATTCTCGGAAATTCCATGAAACTTTCACTAGGAAATATTAGTGTCCGACCGAAACATGTTTTTTTGCCGAAACCGAAACCGAAACCGAAGGTTCGGCTCTAGGTGCAGTTTCGGCCGAAACCGAAACCGAAACCGAAACTTTTATAGACACGTTAAAATCGTTGAGTTAAATGTCAATAAGCCGTTGTAACTTGTGCAGGATAGGTGGTATAAGAAGAACAATAAGGTTAGTAAGTTTTGATTGATCATCCTCCTAGCGTTTGTGCTGGCGTTTTGCCCACGGACTCAACGGAGCCTGAGGTCCACTTGGCAACCTAATCCCATGATTTTTTCTAGTTTGTCCACAACTCCAAGTTATTTCGGTGTAAGGCGTATTTTGATCCCTAAATTCGTTTCTTCTTTCAGTTTTTTTTTTCGCGAAATAAATGCAGAGCACGAAATATATGAATGAATAAACATAATTATGTAACTTTTTAACAACTGTAACGTAAAATTTTACCCACGTTATTGAAAGTACCATTGTCACAAGTCGACCATGTTTTCGTACATAGATATGTACGCAAACGTGGGAAACAGACAGATGTCTGACATCAGTTTTTTTTGGATTTAGGATCTGCTACGTTAAAATTAGCAATAAAATAACCCACACGATTTTAAACTTGACAGATGTATTTTCAGAGTAGAATTACGATCAGTAAACAAAATAAAAATATGAAAGTTTTGTACTTGGAGTTTTTATAGCATCTATCTCTATGGTTAAAGTAATATGTTTTGTTAAAAAAAAGTACGAAGAATAGATGAGTTGGAAAAACAAACATTTGTGCTTTATTAAAATTGTTATGTTTTCTTTTAAATTATGAATACGATTTTTTAAATTTGTGTGTTATTCATTAGTTATACTGCAGTTAGTTATACAGCAAAGTTTCATCGACTGAGACATCAATGCTGTTAACAAGTCTCTATAAAATAATTCGCCAAGATTGCATGGACTATTTTAATTTCACAATTAGTATTTCAAATAAATCGTCAAGTGTTTTTACTTAATTTCTTCGTGTATAATTTTCAGCGTAGGCCGAAGCAGTTCTTTGGGCAGTTTCTTGCATGAACTCGGGAGTTTAATGTACGATAAAATTAATACGTAAATGATATTATCATATTATAATTGATGAAATAATCTTCCAAACACATATATACACTTTTTTGATATTTATTTATTATAATATTATAACTTAAAAACGTTACTGAGACAGAACTTGTGGACCGATTAAGGCGATTAAGCTCAATGTTGTAAGTTTCGGCGCGGCCGAAAGTTTCGGCCGTTTTTTGGCCGAAACCGAAACTTGGGCCGAAACACGGTTTTTTGGCCGAAACTGGCCGAAACCGAAACCGAAACCGAAACTTCGGTCGGACACTAGGAAATATAAATTTAAAATTGGAAAGTTTAAAATCTAATACAAAAATGTAAGAAAATTTCCGAATTTTTCCTACGTTAAATTTCCGAAACATTTCGCAATTTTGGAAAGTTTCCTTAGGCACATCAGTACACGTGCATCCGTAGACAATGAAACACCTGTGGCTCAAAGTATGGACTAAGAGCTGGCCACATCAGATATGACACAATAATGAGAGCAACGAAATCCGTCTAGTAAGATTGCAAAACAATCCTTATTGTTATATCCGGGTATCTGGCAGCTTTTAATGGGTGGCGGTCAGAGTCAATCTTCTTCAAGAAGTCGAAGACAAGTTCTTATATTCGTCCCATTCTGCTTTCGTCACCCATTCTTCATTCGTCACTTTCGTCGGTAGTCTTTGTCACCTTTGGTCATATTTGTTGTCTGACTCCTTCTTATTCCGGCCAATTCGGTATTTGTCATCAATAGTCATCAATAATTATTATACTTTAGGCATATTCGATGTTAGTCTATATTAGACGGTGAGCTAGCCACGTCAGATATGACACAACAATGAGAGCGACGAAACCCCTCTCGCTAGTTTGCTATACTATGCTTATTTATAGATCCGGACATCTGGCAGCTGTAAAGTGGTGTAGGTCAAATGATGCAAATAACTTGAAGAAAACAATTCCTTAGAGTTCTGGGTTTGATGCAATATATGGGAACTTATGTAATTAATTAGATTATATCGCTAATCGCCTGCTGTTTTTGTTTCTGCAATAATACACAATGTTTTCTGTTCTAATGTTAAAATATAGGCTCCGTTCTATATAAATGACACAACTTCTACGTTATAAAAGCAAAAGATACATATATTTTCTCAACTGGACTATATTAAAAATGATTTATAATTTAATTTATTATTCGTTAATTATTTTTCGACACGTTCGTTATTGGTCCTATTCTATTTTAGACAAATTCTTAATTCGTCTCATTCATCATTCAATTCGTCACTTTCGCTGATTAAGTATAGGTAGGGTGCGTTGGGGTAAGATAGAAAGGTATTTTTTAGGGGTAAGATAAAAAGTAGTCTGTAATGCTCCGGAATATGGACAACTTTTTGTCTTACCCCTAAAAAATACCTTTCTATCTTACACCAACGCACCCTAGCACTAATTCTATGTAAATTATATGGATGTGACATAGGGACAGACAAACACTCAAGTGATCCTGTAAATAAGGGTTCCTTTTTTTTCCTTTGAGGTACGAAACCCTAAAAAAACCAATCGGGAATGAGGCGATTATCGAACTGTACTAATAGAGAATGTGCCCAAGAAAGATACGATAAGACGAATAACGAATGAACGGCAAAGAAGATGATGACGAATACCGAATGAACCGGAATAAGAAAAAGACAAAACAACAAATATGACCAAATATGACAAAGGCTACCGACGAAAGTGACAAATGAAGAATGGGTGACGAAAGCAGAATGGGACGAATGTAAGAACTTGACAAAAAATGAATGGGAAGCCCCTACTACCTGTAGGTACCCTTGACCTTATCTGATAGTGAGCTTAAATAAAACAAATAGTTAATACCACAATAGTTTATTGAAAGACGTTACAAGTCAAAAGAACAGGACTTCACAGAACTCACAGTTTGCTTATTAAATTATACCGTTGAACCATGCAGTTTTTAATGTTGCTCAAACAGGGCCATGACGCCCGATAGCAATTACTGCCTTGTCGAAGGCTGCGATAGGCCGCGGAGGCTGACCTACCGCGAGCACAGCATCTGTTGGCAAGATATACTAAATTAAGCATTTGAATCATATTTCAACAAAAAGTTGTTCCTAAAAATATCAAAGCAGGAAAAGTGTAGGTTCTCGGATTAACACTTTCCGCAACAAGAACCCTCTATGGCTCCTCTACATGATGGGCCATCATAGGGACGCAGCTATGCGTTAGAGGGAGCTAACGATATTGCGATCTCCTTCCGTCGTATAGCTGCGTTCCTATGATGGCCCATCATGTAGAGCCAGCCCTAGGTAGGCCTTCTGAGCTATGTCTAGCGGATTCTCGGACAATCGCTGAAATCGGTCACGAGCGTAACGCGTAATTAACTACGGTGCGGAAAATGGTAATAAAAGTAGTTACTATCCGAGTTCATTTATTTACGGGGCGAAAGAAAATCAATGATCTCTGTTAATCTATTTTTAAAACCAACTTGATATTGTATGTTTGTTTCATAAGTCTGTGAGCATCACAAGCAAGGTACACACTAGCTAGTATTGCCCAATTGACACTGCATATATGCGAGTCGATTCATGAATCAGTTAATATTTTAGAACGAAAAAGAAATGTATTTAGTTCTTGTAATACAGTTTAAGTTAACACGTTCACAGTCCCCATACAAAATGTTTCCATTTTCTTGGACCTCCAAGCAAATTACTTACATCACAAGTCCGTGCTCCACGTTTGGGTCACTATGAAACGACCAGGTACGCAATCGGATTATTGCAATATATATTACAGAATCATTCATATCTAACTAAAATATCAGACTTGTCTTTATAAGCCTTTTATCGAATGCAGTAGGATATAATTATTATGATTTGAGTGCATACCTGGTCAGCTATAGTGACCCATTGTACGGGGCACTCTATGGGGCACTGGACTATGAACGTGTTAAGCTAGTGAGTGCTATGCTTCTGGCGCATCAGTCACTGTTAAATGTCAAATCTGCCTTTATAGTATGGGCGGGGACCGTAAGATCTGCTACGTTACGTGATACAAAAATAAGCCCCATGGCACATGTTCATAAAAGTGATGCTGAGTTTTGAAAAAATAGTTAAAAAAAAATTTGCCGAAAGCACAAAAAAGTACCACATCCTTTGTAAAAAATTGATGATTTACCTACGTCATTGGATATAAAGATGACACTTAAATTGTGGCAACAAATAGTAATTTATATTTAGGAGCAGAAAAAGCCAGTCTGCCGGTTCCTGCATGACCGGCAGACAAGTTTTAAAGTAACGAATTTGAGTACAAATTTACGTCACTTTTAAACCAGTCTGCCGGGCACTTCGGCCGTGCAGAAACTAGCAGACTGAGTTTTTCTGTACCTAAATACAAATTACTATTTGTTACCACAAGAATCATCTTAGTGACAAATACCGTAGGTAAATACCATGCATTTTTTAAACCGGAAGTTGTACTTTTTTGTGCTTTCGACCAATTTTAATTTATTCGGAACTCAGCATCACTTTTATAAACATGTGCATGGGTTTATCTTTGTATCACGCAACGTAGCACATCTTACGATGCCCGGCCGTACTATTAGCCGAAGCGCCAGGTGTCACTGGATATTTGCTACTTGACTGTATACTGTGACGAGCGAGCCGCCGCCGCAGCACGGGTTGCAAGGCGCCGGTGGGTGACACGCGCCACAGCATCCGCCGCAACCGCCTCTGCAACAGTCAAATCAGATTATTAGTCTTCAACAAACCTTATTTACACGTATGCTCCTGGAAACAAGCTAGAATTAGTGAAAATGCTCTGAGAACTACGATACGAACTCGAAATCAAAACAAGCCACGAGGCCCATCCAAATGGGGTTGGCCGGTCGAGTCTTTACAGATGGCGCCAGCATAGCTTGTACCTGTCAGTCCTACCAATTGTGTCAAATTCTTGTTTTTTTTTTGGAATTTTCTGACCTGGATGGACTGTTAGCCTTTAAGCCAAATCCCATACAACAATACTAGTGACAGGTACGGTACAAGCTGTGCTGGCGCCATCTGGCCAAACCGTTGACAGTTGCCAACCCCATTCATTACATACATATAAGGTACAGTCAACGGCACTAGTATCTTCCTACACGAAGGTCGCAAAAATATGTGACACGCTCTGTATTTGTAGGTCCATAAGAGCGTGTCACATATTTTTACGGCCTTCGTGTAGGCTAAGCGGGCCTGGCGATCAAATTGATGTTGAAATGCTTTCGCATTTTTTTAACACCTTAGTTTCTCTTAGCTAATTCTGCTGCTGGTTGAACAATAGTAGGGTTATGTTATGACACGATCGATCCAGGATTTGAACCTTCGGGAGTTACAGGCGTCCATACGGCTACTCATGAATACGGTGTTCTCGTACGATTATTAACAGAAAGTACGACTATAGCACGAGGTAATTGCAGAGCGACTAATATACATTTAGAGACGTATAGTTTTCATAAATAGGATTCACAGTATAAAGCAACATACCTGATATGTGACATGATTGACTGCAGTTGGTTGATAACGTTCATTCGGTCGCACATTTTGCACTTTTCTATAATTAAATTGTGTTTTAATACTACTGAAAATGTTTAAACAGTTTATAATATATTATTTTCAAAAAAGCAACTCTGAAAATTTCGACATACGTTCCAAACCGATTGAATTTTGACTGACAATAAACTGACAGTAAATTTATTTCGTGTCTTGTCAAATAATTTCATAATAAGAAATGTCATTATTTAAAGAGGTAACAAAAGCACTGACACGTTTAGGTACAGTTGCCATCAGATATATGGGAGCGCCTAAGGTAGTCATAAATATCTGAACAAAACCTCTATTGTCAAGGCGATAAATACATGTTCTGATATGTTTGAGTACCTTGGCTACTCCGATATATCTGACGGCGATTGTACGATCTACATGCCTCTTTGCCTGGCTTGTAGAACATAGTGTTTTTCATGATGATGTTCATATCATATTCCTGAAATGGAACCACGGCAAGGGAAATTTCGATCGCTATACTAAGTGAAATCATTACTATGTTAACTCGGTAAATATCACAAGAATTCGCACAAAAAATCTATCATATCCTGTCCCAGAAATCGACGTCAAGCCGTGAATGGATGATAGACCAAGTTATAACAGTTATCAGAAAAATACAAAAAAAAATCTATCACATGTTCTTCAAAAATTTATGGTCACTTTAAAAATGTACTAAAAGTTAAGAGACCAGGGCGTGAATATTCTAGTAAATTTTTAAAGTGACCATAATTTTTGAAGAACATGTGATAGATTTTTTTTTGTATTTTTCTCTCTCCATGTATACTTACTTTAAAACTCTTCACCATTCCGTCAGTCGTAGGTTCGAAGTAACGTCATCGTCAGTACGACGACGCGAGTGAACCCAATCACGTATACTTATCGACATTGGCAATACGATGGCGAACATGATGGGTAGTGGGGCTGGACCTGAAAGATAAACGGAGGACTTACGGAAGATCTATCTAGAACCAATGAAATATTTATAATTTTATTTTAGTTACCAATAACTTAATAAAGCATTACAGCAAAGTGCCAGTGCGCTGTATAGTTAAACATTTAAAGGGGCTCACAGGACATCTCGTGTTATGTTGTTATGTACAATAATGATTCAGTAAATAAATATTCCTTATTCCTTGAGAGCCTCGGTGTTTAAAGCGACGACTTTGTCTGATCGCGACCCTCAGCCATGAGGAAACGAGGAAGAAGAAGAAGATTCCTTAGATCCTTAGAGTGCGCTTCTTAAAAAAAAATACTACCTTTGGAAATTTTAGAATTTTCTGTAAATTTTACTATATTTCTACTCAGAATCACGAGCTCTTTCCATCCAAAAAGGAAAAAAACTGTACCAAATATTCCATACATTTTTGAGATTTTTGATAACCTATATGGGAAAATGGTAACACAATAGGAAAAAAATGGGACATTTCTTATCGTATTAAATTCGAAAGAATCCGTGTTTCTGAGTAGAAAAAACAGAAAATTACACAATTTTAAAAAGTGGCAATTTATATGAGAAACGTACAAAAAATAAGGTAGAGCTTCACAAAAAGGTAACAACACGATGTTTAGCTTACTAGTACTGCGTTTATCCGCAAACAAGCCGCAGTCTAGTGCAAAGTATAAGATCTCCACAAATTGGAAACAGATATCTATTAGAATGAAAAAATCAACCATGGAGAACTTCGGATTGCCGAACTTATTAAATAACGCGCGTGCGCATAAAATTGGCGAGTATTGGTGTGCCACCGTCTGAGCCGCCTCCATAGCGAGCAGGCGATGGTTGCGTCATCCTAAGTACCGTAAAACGGGGTGACTTTAGGAAATTTTGGGGCTACTATGATAGATTTCAAATGGTCATATAAGCGGCATTATTTACAATTTTCTAAATCTATATTGGTAAATGACTAGATTATTGTACATTCTTACATTTCACTAGGTGTAAAGAGATTGAAAATCCATACTTTGGCGATTAAATCGATTTTTCAAAGTCGCCCCTGTATTTTAAAGTCACCCCGTTTCACGGTACTTGTCAGGAATGAATAAACTGCAAGTCCTAGTCACCAGGTCAGAGAAATCTGATTCTCCACTTAAAATCTGACATATAGTCGAGGTGAGGTTGAAATTGCGTCTTGTCTCTGAAAGGATAGTATCCGTAACTATGTTTTTTTTTGTAATAAAAAGCGGAGAAAAGCTTTTTGAACCTTCTGTAAAAGCAAAGTATATAATTTTTTGCGGATTGTAGATTATGCAAGTAAAAGCAAAATTCGAAGCAAAGATGGGGACGTGACGATGATGATGCACATGCACAAGATCTCTTGTGCTACCTCCAGGTTTTTTTTAACAATATATAGTTCCACAGTTTTTAGCAAGCCACTATAACGATGCTACGCTACTTTCAATAGAATCACCTTGCAGAAAGAGACAAATAAACGTTAATCTGTCGGTCGTACAGTCGCCATTAAATATAGGAGCGGCCAAGGAACTCAAAAATATCTGAACAAGCACTTTATCGCCTTGACAATAGAGGCGTTGTTCAGATATTTGTAACCACCATGGCTGCTCCGATATATCTGATGGCGACTGTAGATACCGGCAGTATTCAATTATTTTGGAGTACCCTGGCCGCTCCGATAGGTATATCTGATGGCGACTGTGCCAAATCATTTCACAAAGGCGCCCCTACATTCCCAAGCTGCGATGTTGTACTTACTGGTCGTTCATAATTGATTAGTTGATATCGTATATGCTTGTCTTGGTTGTTCAGAAGCATGCCAGGCCAGGAAGTGGGTCGGTACTCGAAGCAACTGTCTCCTACTATCAGCGGCCGACGGAGTGTGACGTTGTCAATACCGCAGGGCAGACAGGTTGGGCCCTATTCAGTAGAAGGAAACTTTACTTATAAACTAAACTTTACTTTTAAACTAAACTTTACATACAAACTAAACTTTACTTATAAACTAAACTTTACTTTTAAACTACACTTTACTTTTAAATTTTAGTTATAAATTGCACGTTCAGCAGCAGAAGTAGGTCAGGGGGTGAGGTGTTCAAAAAGACCTTCTTTTGAGAATAAAGTCAAGCTCATTTCAAACACCTTACTCGCTTAGCTATTCTGCTGATGAATGTACAAGGATTCATTGTGTGGATAGGTTAGGTTAAACGATAAATACAGGCTCAGAGCGAACACAGCATGGGTTCTTAGCGAACCTCCTCCCTTCCCCTCCTGCCCTTCTTCTCAAGTAAGAACCATTCACACCGTTACTTACTGAGGCACGATAGCACGGCACGCATGGCTGCGGTTCTTTGTAACTTGGCAAACATTGAAGAGGGCTACACATTGTTATTTATTTAAGTATATGTAAAAAATATATTACTAGAAAATTTATAGTTTTTTTGCTGCTTTTCTTAGAATTATAAATGTCAAATATTGACAGTTAAATTCTTCTTCTGACTAAAGACAGTATTCTTTGCTAAAGACAAATACTTGCTGATGTTCTACTATCTGTTTTTTATTTAGGGTTCCGTAGTCAAGGAACCCTCATAGTTTCACCATGTCTGTCTGTCTGTCTGTCCATCCGTGGCTTAGCTCGGTATCTTTCGTACTAGAAACATGAAGTGTGGGGGCCGTTAGATAGGTCTTTCAAAAAAAATACAGGTCTTTTAGAACAATTTTTGGATAGTTTCGTAAATATTCTCTCTTCCTGCTAGCGTTTATCCCGGCTTGGGGTCCGCTTGACAACCTAATCCCATAAATTGGCGTAGACACTAGTTTTTACGAAAGCGACTGCCATCTGACCTTACAACCCAGAGGGGAAACTAGGCCTTTTTGGGATTAGGTCCGGTTTCCTTACGATGTTTTCCTTCACCGAAAAGCGACTGGTAAATATCTAATGATATTCCGTACCGTACATAAGTTCCGAAAAACTCAGTGGTACGAGCCGGGGTTTGAACCCGAGACCTCCGGATTGAAAGTCGGACGTCTTACCGCAAGGCTACCAGCGCTTCGTAATAGTTTCGTAAATATTAATAAAAAAATATGTAATAATAGGGTTCCGTAGTCGACTTGGAAGGAATCCTTATAGTTTCGCCATGTCCGTCCGTCCGCGGTCTAGCTCAGTGACTGTTAGCACTAGAAAACTGAAATTTGGTACGAGTATGTGCATTAATCACGCCGATTAAGTGAAAAATATTTGTTTTTTTTTTTTTTACCATTTTGGTACGGAACCCTAAAAAGTGCGGTAAGGCTGTTAATAAATGCTGGCTGAAATTATTTGTTGCAGCCATCGTCTTCATGTCCCTTTTACAAAATTGGAACAGGTTCTTCTGTATTTAAAATATGACCGAGTCAACATGATAAATCAAACCAAAACCTAATTTCAGTTTATACAAATTTTTCGTATCGAAAACATAAAATATAAAAAAAACGTATATTACTTCGACATAAAATAATCTTTAAAAAATATATATCCTAAGCAAAATAGCACGCGCGTGCTGAAGATAAGATCACATTCTGTGCTAGTGAAGGCTATTAGATTTCCCTACAAAAATGTAAGTAAATATAATTCCTTGTCTACGGTTGCCGCGATAGTTATTCATGAAATAAAACAACTTTGAACGGATTATATTGCGTATACTGAATTTAAATTACATCCCGACGTTTCGAACACTTTACAGCGTTCGTCGTCACGGGTTGACGAACGCTGTAAAGTGTTCGAAACGTGGGGATGTAATTTAAATTCAGTATACGCGATATAATCCGTTCAAAGTTGTTTTATTTTATAATTCCTTGCTCCATGATTCTATAATTTCCTACTACTAGCCTAATAGTCGGTAGGGGGTTCTAGCCCGGGACGGGTATGAATCCTGGTGAGCGCATTTGAATGAATGAATGAAGTATTTCAAATGCGCTCACCATTTGTGTTTATCACTGATATATTTTCCTGAGTTATGGATGTTTTCTATGTAGTTCAGTATTTATCTATATCTATCCATTATATATATTGTGGCCTAGTACCCACAACACAAACCTTATTGAGCTGACTGTGGGATTAGATTGATTTGTGAAAGATTGTCCCATAATATTTATTATATTTTTATCTTGCGAGCATAACCTTTTCTGTTTCGCCCTGTTATGGTAGGTTCTCCCTGTTGTAGCGTAAAATCCACTTTTCATTCATCGTCGCCCACTGATACAGTCGAATGGATTCAAGTTTGCATATACGTTTTATACGGAAAATTCTATTATAAATTAATCACCTCTTCTAAATTGGTGCAAGAAGGAAACGAACTACCAATTTCTACATGACCAAGTTGATTTGAATGAAGATTTTAAACTATATACATTTCCAGGTGTTGTGGAGGATGCTGTGGAGGCTGCTGCGGATGTGGCTGTCCTAAGATCACCATTTATACATGCTGCACCAAGATCTGCTAAGGAGTCAAGAATGAAGCAAGATTCTTCAGTGACGGTGACAACGCCGTCTACTGCAGTCTCTACGCTATATCGAATGTGCCGTTTCTCTAGTGCTGTAATAAAGTGATTTAGAAATGTGACAAAATTATTTTTATTTTGATTTCGTATGTGGTTTTCCTTGCTTTCCTGGCACGGTTGCAAATCAAGGAAAATCCGTCGCACGCGTCTGCGCCATACTATTTTACCCGATAGGATACCATTGGTCTCTTTGCCAGATCCCGGATCTGACTAGGGGATCCTGGGCTACATGGGCGCTTTTATACTTTATCGTGCCGTGGCATGTCACGGTAAATCTGTGGTTTCATTAATTAACCCTTTGAACGCTTACCACGCCAACAACCACTGAAGTGGTCATGGCAGCTGCTGTCAAAGCAATTTTACTGTTGACAGATAAGGTTTCTCCCTAGTTGAGATGTTGGCGTGTATGCTACATTTTGATGCGAGAGAGCGCGTTCAAAAGGTTAACCGACCAGAAGCACCCAGACCATACCCAGACATATATATATTAGTTATTGTCGTGCCGTGGACGTCCACAGAAAAGTATAAAGCCCATCACAGACGGAGCTATAATATATATTATAGCTCGATATATTACGATATATTTCGGTATATTTTAGATATATTGCCTTCCTTTTCTGGCGCGAGGAACAACCGATATATCTTTCTCTCTTTTCATATCTTTGCTGTGTGGGGTGCCGAGCTATACGATAATATATATTTACGTCACTCTGGGCGGTAAGTGAGATTTTACGCCCACGGGCGCAGCGGCAAATCTCATTTCACACCCAGGAGAAGACGTAAAACTGTGTACGCACCACGGGCGGTAATAAAGAAGGCCTCAGATCGTGTGATACTCCCCAGCACGACCACGGAGCCTTTTCGAATTTCTTTTGCGGTACTAATTCACGAAATTAAATGTACTATTTAGTACTTTAGGTAAAAAAAATTGTACCCTCACGGTTTGGGCACAGCGACATAGGGGTCGTGGTCGTGCCAGGAAGGTACTACCTGGCACGACCACGCTATATTTATGCTTAATTTATGGGTCAAAGTAACGCAAATTAAATGTACTCAATTAGTACTTACTCCAAAAGTTGATATTCTGGCACTGAAGGTGGAAAAAGGGCATTTGAAGTCGTAAGCATACAAGTACATGGCGGCAATAAGGTGACAAGTCGAGCTAAAAATTAAAGAAATATGAACTTTAAATAGAAACACATAAGATTCAAATTTGTTCAATTTTATATCATGACTTATCACCTTCTTCCCGCTGTGTACGGCCTAAATAGTGGGGTGGCGTACATGACAAAAAAGTTCATAACACCGACCTTGATGATAATTAGGTATTCTTTGGAAAGGTGAAACCTTTAGGACTAAAAAAACATTTTTGGACGGGGAGCCACCTAAATTTATGGTGCGGTGTGGGTGAGAAGGGGGGAGATACAATTGTAAACTTAGGAAATGAAGTATTTATTAAGTTTCTGCATTACGTGTAATGCTTTTTAGGGTTCCGTAGTCAACTAGGAACCCTTATAGTTTCGCCATGACCGTCCATCTGTCCGTCTGACTATCTGTTCGCGGTCTAGCTCAGTGACCGTTAGCACTAGAATGCTGAAATTTGGTATGTGCATTTGTATTAATTACGCCGACAAAGTGATAGAATAAAAACTGAAAAAATATTTTTAATTAGGGCACCTCCCGTACACATTAAGTGGGGGATTTTTTTTTCGCTTCACCCCTGTCGTGTTGGGTATCGTTGGATAGGTCTTAAAAAGAATAGAGGTCTGTTAAAACAGCTTTTGGATAAAACTGATAGTATCGTAAATAATAGATTTGAACGTTCAAAAAAGGGGCGCCTCTATCTAACTTCTAAACAGTGGATCTATTTTTTTAATCATGAAAGTGAGGCCTGATAAGTACATTATGTACTTTCAATAAAAACTTTATTGAATACAATCGGTTAAGCGGTTTTTGAGTTTTCACTCAAAAACTATAAAGTGAAATGACGTCATGTTACTACAAGCGCCGCCAAGTATCCTTTACTAAACTACCTTTTGAACGGATGTATTATAACAGGCCGGCAACTACGGAAGGGACACTGAGCATGGCCTGGCCTGCTCTTGGCTGATTTTTTATTAGGGTAAATGTGTAAATCTCGTTCCAATGACTCCAAGAGTTCCAAGACTATCTGACTATGTCAAGAAAACTGTAGTTGCTGGTGTTCATAACCTGCGGTAGCTGCTTACCACCCGGCAGGCCGTATGCTTGTTTGCCATCGTCCTTCTATAAAAAAACATCTACAAGTGTTCTAAGGAGGCACTCCGTAGTTATTTTGTACTCTACATATTCGAGTCATCATATTTTTGTGTTGTTCACCTTCCTAAATCGGGCCCTAACGACATGAACGAGGACATAGAAGAAGATAATCAACATTAGGTAGGTATGTACTTATTTTTGTGAATATTTTATTTAAAAAAATTATGATTGGTTAATGTGGCGTTTTATTTATTTTTTATACATATGGTTAAAGTAAATTTTTGTAAAATACATTATTAAGAATTATTAGAGATCAAACCTTGTTCACACGTGTGTTTAGGTTTAAAAACTATTTTTTAGTTGGGCACAATACAACACACACTTAGCGGAATTCATCCCGCAATTCAAAACAGAAATAACAGTAGACAAAAACCAAAAGCATAGAAAAAAAAATATACCTTCATTTCATTTTTTTGACATAGGCACCATAGGCTAAAAAAGCCGTTATTCCCATTCTGTCCCGCATACATCATAGTTCATATGGTCACCCTACTTAGAAAGAAATGCAGCCCCCTACTTGACTTCTCTTTCAGCCTCACTTTGTGGCCGATGTATGAATTCTACTTTATATATAACTTTATGATTAGGACAGATATCTGACAGCTAAGACAATTAGTTGTCAAATACACTGACACGGTCTCAAAGCAAGGATTTAACTAGAGACCGCACACACGACACACCCTAAAGGACAGAAGATACGCAACGCGACTGATTTTAAAACACGTTTCAAGATG
The DNA here is from genome assembly GCA_911728535.1 of Pammene fasciana. Classification (NCBI taxonomy): domain Eukaryota; kingdom Metazoa; phylum Arthropoda; class Insecta; order Lepidoptera; family Tortricidae; genus Pammene; species Pammene fasciana. The sequence continues at coordinate 10,257,023 of OU452276.1, read as the reverse complement.
GCTGATAGCATACCGTAACTAACCTACATAATTTAGTCGGTTTCATTGTTACCCTTCAAAGAGCGGTGGAGGGTAATAAACGTTTCTATTGTACTTAGGTCCTTTTATACCTTTTTTCGAACATTCAATGACTGACCTATAAGCAGAGGTTGATAATAGGGTTGGAGCAAAAACAATCACTCCCCACTATGTGTACGAGAGGTACTCTAAAAAATAGTATTATTTCAGCCATTTGCGAATAAAGTCATTTATTCTAATTCGTTATTCGTATTCAAATAAATTATTGCCCATCTCTGGTGGTTAGCCTACTTGAGGTTATCCCGAGTTACAGTCGATATCAAAAAAAAAATCATTTTTGGACCTTATTACAGTTATTACAAAGGAGTAAGGCGCAAAACTGTAAACATATTTTTGATGTAAACTGTACATTATCTATGTTAATATTGTTTGTTGTTGTGGACATACTTGAAAAATAATATCAAGAATGATGCAAAACAGCCAAATAACAGCACCTTGATGGTGCTGTTATTTGGCTGTTTTGCATCATTCTTGAAAAAAGCACAAAATTGGCTTAGCACGAAGGGCCATTGCTGGTTTCTTATTAAATTATACGTAAGCAATAATCACAAGGGTGAGTCTATGATAAGGATCAACGATAATAGCGCCTTCTCTGTTATCGTACCCTTGGTAAAACAAAGCCACATCTGCAAAATGTCTACTTTACAGGAGAGAGGTTTTAAGATTGCGTGAGTGAATTTCACTGATAACTTTTTTACTTTCAAAGGTATTGTCTTGTAATTTTACATGTATATCTACATATGTGCAACCAATTGAATGCGTTATATCCGATCTTATTTAATTAATTATTTTTGAAAATAGTACGACGGATGTGCACTTACGGCTTTGTTTTACCAAACATCAGCCGACGTATCTGCAGATCCGTCGTTATTTCACGAAAGACTACGTGTAGTATGTGCACATGTGTCTTTGTTTTATGAAGAACTCTATGAAACATGTGCATACACGTCGTTATTTGACCAAAAACTTCAATATTATGAGGTTGTATTTGAATAAAATTTTAGATTTGTTTAAATTATTAAATAATAGCTACAATAATACAAGAAAACAATTATTTTTAAATCAATATCAGTACACAAATCAGCACGACACATGACATTTTTCAAAAAAAAAATTTTTACTCTATTATATTAACAATACAATAATGTGAACAAGGGAAGAATAAGTTGACGATAAACATAAGTACCTATAAACAATTATGTTATTCAAAAGAAAAAAACATAAAATTATAATAATTTTAACTATATCCATAAAACGATAGTTTTTTGTCCGATACAATTATCAAATAAAGATTTTTTTTTAAAAAGGTCACCAAATATGGTTTTGAAAACCTAGAAAACTAACATTTATTTCATTAATCAATAAAATAAAAAAATAAAAAAATGACATGATGCATTATCGAAAAATAATAACCTCGATCAATTCATCAGAATATTACTTGCAACAATTAATGTTGGCGCCTCATTTGCTGTCATATTCATCAGTAGACTTTGGGCCCAGATCATGAGCGGAAATATTACCAATAACGTTATTTTGGTACAGTTCTTCATAAAACTGTACATACATATTAGGTGTAACCACGCTTCACTTGTTTACATAGGCTTATGAGATTGTTGTACAGTCGACGCTAAAGATATTTATACATTTACATAATACCTTACTGTTTTATAATAATGTGTAAAAGTCAAACTGACCATATTATATCTTTGACGTCGAATGTGCTACAAGGGGCCGATATATGACTTTCGAGTGCTAGAAATCAAATAAATTAAGCTCAAATATACTCACACACATAAGTTTGTCATACATTTATTTTGGCATGAAATTAATAAGTAATTTAGCAAAATTACCACCAACCATCTTAAATTCCTAACGCTGATATTTTTGAAACACCATTATATCATTTAAACGTGATTTTTAAGTGTCAGAGTCGAGTGCTAGACCTAGAATATCAAATTGCCCCCCAGGCAAGGGTTTATTATTGTAGATTTTTTCTAAAACTACAAGCGCTATTTGTAGTCTTGTTCTATAATACTTTTGTAGTTTCCAATTAAATTTCAGTCCAAAGGTATCAGTTTTGGTAACAGCTACTAAACTTCTTTGACATTCAACCGGCAATAGTCAGGGTGAAAACACCCTGACGTCCCTGACTATTCTTCTGCCAAAGCCGATCATTAATTTGATCTGGAGTCATATTATTCAACGAATTGGTATGGTTTATGGTCAGGTGGGCCAGCATATGAGAGATTGTTTCTACTCTACATGGTATAAATAATCCTCAATGACGAGGCTCTTTTAATTACCGAATGCACACTTGTCACTTTCAATATCGGCCAATATACCCAACTTCGAGAAATGTTTGTGATATGATAGGCATAGAGAAAGAACACAATTTTGGTAGGTTAATTTACAACAGCACAGACTGATAAATCATTTTCTGTCTGTGCTGTTGTAAAGGCATTGATTGGGGTAACAGATTACTTAAATAAGTTTGGGGACATTGTCTGATAGTGGTGTGGGACGTTGATAAACCTGAACAAATGCACTCACAACGTTTCCGACGCATCTTCGTTTTAGATTAATCTGAGTTGTTTCTAGTCTCAAAACGTTTTAAAAAAACAGTTGTTGTATCAAAAGTCTTATGCCAGTCATGTTCTAAACTCCATTACTTACTATTATCGCCACAACGGCGATAGACAGAAGATGGCATTGGAGTAAAGTGTTAACTATGTCTTGTGGAAAGTTTACAATAGACGTAGCCGAAGAACAGTCAAAGCTGGAACCTGGTTCTATATTGAAGGGAGTGCTGTCTGACCCTATGCTACTACAAAGACTATTTTTTCACCTGGCTGGCACGATAGAACTTAAATTGCTACAGGAACTTTATTTCTTTCATCGGGCTGACAGACAGAACTGATCTTAACCTGGTACAGGGACAATAGTTTATTTCATCTGGTTGGTACGTTAGAATTGACCTGAAACTTCTACATGTTATTTCTTATGCTGCTACTACACTGTTGTTATATAACGTAAAAAAATCAGTGTAACAAGGATGTCATTATTAAGACATTAGGTTTAGCGGCAAATACTTCTGTGTCGTATGACATTTTGTAACATCAGTGTAGCAGCAGCATTCAATACATCTGGCTGAACGGTATATATAACTTCTTAGGAATAGGTTCTTTATCTTATCTTCCTCCGAGTTGGTTTTACCGAAAATTTCCTCGTCAGTACCCCACTACTATACCCCAAAAATCCACGACTAATTTGAAACTGTACCTAAGAACGATTAAGAAATAAAATTAGCCATTTATCTATGAGTATCCAGACCATGAAAAGAAATATTTTAAGAGTAAATTATCGTTAAAAGTTTTATCGTCCATGCTTTTTGCTAAACTAAGTTTGACTGGTACTGTGTCTGATACTGACAAAAACAAACGTAAACAAATAAATTGAGTGTAAAATTATATTTTTTTATTGGTAAATGTATGATGTAAGATCATATGTATCATATAAATAAAGAATTGTGTCATTGGTACATAAAATACCTATTTTTTGTGGATTTAAACTTTCTGATAACGACGTATCTTAGACTACTACCTAAAATAACGACGCATGTGCACATATAGTACCTGCCGTATCCGTCAAATAACGCAACATATTGACATACGACTATGAATAGTTCGTGCAACATAATCGTAAGTTAACATACGACCATCAATTTAAGAAACGATAAAAATAATTCAAATTCGTAGTAGAACATTCAGATAATACAAGTAACAAGTTAGTAAAGTATTTGTATTAATACATTAAAAATCAACAAAAAATATCGTATGTGATCATGCGACTGGCAATTTTATTAAATTTATCCGCCGTATGTTCACATGCAACTTTCTTGTACAAAACTATATTTTTATTATTTTAAAAATACTAATCATTGTTATTTCTATTTCTGAATGTATTTTTGGCAATTTTGATCCAGTGCGCGACAAATTCTTATAGTCCGGGAACACTGACGCAACTGACTTTACGACGGCGCGCGCGCCGGACTGCGCTCGCGGGAACGCCGTAAAAGAACGAAGCATACGCATTTGTTGCATTGTTTCACGTCCACTGATTACTTGCGTCGTTTTCCGCTTAAATTATCTCAGAAACTAACAATGTTAAAAATAAAATTATTTTTGTGTGATGTAGAACGCACCGTTTTAAGACTGTTTCCGAAATAAAAGCACTTTTGACCTATAGTCACATGTTGCATTATTTTACCAAGGGTGCGTTATATCTATGGAAAGTGTAATAAGACCATCCCGTTCAATCTTGTTATTGTTATTTCCGTGTCAGGTCTATGGGTGGTACGTCTATGGACACGGTCGATTCCTATAGAAGCCACAGACAAGGGCGCCTCTATCAGACGGGCTAACGCACTAAATAGGTCGGTCCTCTGTGGTATGAAACGACTACGAAGCATTTCGTGAATTATCCACAGCAAAAAAATATGTGACATATTACAAAAGAGGTACCTAGAGGGGATTTCAAAGTCGTCCTACCGTGAAGATGGAAACTTGAAATTTTGTTATCTCTCTATCGCACTACCTCCTGTTATGAGATAAGGATAAACCCGCAAAGATATGCAGATGGCATCGCAACCGCAAAGAAATAAACATGTCTTTGGTTTGGTCTTTTTAAAAATACCCCAAAAGAGATTTTTATAAATTCGATTTTCGGCTTAGAACATTCAACTAACCGGAACGGTCATGTCTCATTTTCTTTACAAAAAAATGGCAGTCATTGGTCCTAATTATCACTGGGGTCACTGGGTGGGCGGCTTGCTTTCTGCCGAAAATACAGTTTCCGAGGAAAATATCGCCGTAAATAATAAGTAAACGCAAAAGGAGAAATTAGATTTGAGTCAAAAACATTATTACATAAGGACATTTATTTTGCTTCTGCTTTTGCAAAGACTAAATATCCTATTAATAAACACTTACTCTATAGGTAATTAACATTAACAGTTATATTAATTAATTAACAGTTATAACACACTACTTCAACTATGAGAAATCAGAAAAAAATAGTATACTCAAAGACTTAATGAAAAATAAAGAAAAATCACAAATAATGTCTTGCATTTTATATATGGAGATATTTGAAAATGTTACTTTCGAGTTATAAAATTAAATCACATATTATGTGTTTTAATTTTATATAGACTCTTATATATAGACTTTCTATTCTATATAGACTTAAAACACATAATTTTTTTGACCTATTTATTATGCGTTCTTGTATCACGTACAAGAACGCATAATAAATAGGTCAAAAAAAATCTCCTCGATGCGACATGCTGGTGCTATCAGTTGTCATAACAAGAGTGACGTCACCAGACGCTGATTGGTGGATTAAAACACGTTCAATTTCACAAAGTCGAAGTCAAAGTCAACTAAGTCAAGTCAATATTGTCTTTATTCAAGTAGGCTGAGTAGGCATAGCAACAAGCACTTTCGAATCATCACATTATTTCAAATCAAAGTTATTGTTTGAAATTAGTATAAACTAAAGTAAAACTATAAACAAAACTTCCGTGAGACTCAGACATATTAAATAAATAAAAACGGGTAACTCACGTCTTTTAAGTCGAATAAAGTAAAAACGTTTCAATAGCTATTATTCTATGTTTTTTCAACATTTTGATCGCAAAATAATGGTTAATATTACAGCTCCATTTTCTCTATTAAAGGATGCTCTATTCGGTATAACATTAATAGACCCATTATGAAAACGCATAACACGTTTGACATAACCTTTTAAACGCATAATCTTTAAGAAGCACATTTCTAAGTCTGCATAATTTTAATTGGCATAAAGTTAAGTTATGACGGATAGCTTTAAATCCATGACAACATATAATAAACACCTATGTAATATAAGCATACATGAAAATAATCTAAGACCACTGTTTATAGTTAATTACTTTAATTACCTGTTTTTTTTTTCAAACGATAATAAACACAGTATCTTATAACTCTTATAATAGGTCAGGCAACGAACAGATATAGAGGGAAATGCTTGGAACACAATTTTTGACTTCGTAACTTTGTTTGGACTAGTTAGGAGGTGAACATATCCAAAGTCCCCGGCCGTAGCCCCTCAGCCGAGAGGGAGAGGGGGGTAAGAAAGTCTCATTTTTTGGATTTTCGTAGATAACTCAGTAACGGTGGGTCATACGAAAAGTTGTTCTTCTAGTTAATTCACCCACATCAAATTTTCTACAAAAAAGACTCTTTTCACTTTTTTGCTGGTATCAATATTTAATGAGATATCGAGAAAATACCATAAACACTTGTTTAAACTTTCGGAGCTATTATTTACAAAAGGTGTTCTATAATACCCTTATTTTTTTTAAGACCTGTACACATTAGGGTTGGAGCAAAAAAATAAATACCCTATCATATTTTTTCCGATTTTGTTTTAAGAATTTTGGTGGCGTGATTGAAACACATACTCATACGAAATTTCACTTTAGGCTATCGTTGGATAGGTCTTTCGAAAAGAAAAAGGGCCGTCAAAAACAACTTTTGGATAAAACTAACACTTTCGTAAATAATAGCTCCGAAAGTTTAAAAAAGTGTTTATCGTATTTCCTCGATATCTCAGTAAACATTGAGCCCAGCAAAAAAGTTAAAAGAATATCTTTTTTGTAGATAATTTCATGTGGATAAATTAAGTAGAAAATCATTTTTTCGTATGACACCGTTACTGAGTTATCTACGAAAATCCAAAAAATGGGACCTTCAAACCCCCCTCTCCCCCCCCCCCCTCCGGCTCAAGGGCTACGGCCGAGGACTTTTGATATGTTCACCTCCTAACTAGTCCAAACAAAGTTCCGAGTCAGAAAATTCCTGTTTCCGCTGAGGTATACATAGTGCTTTTCTCAAATATGTGAGGAAATAAAGAAAAATTTTAGGAAAAACAACAAGTATTTTATATTGGAAAAGTTACGTTGATACTGTGTTTTATAATTATAATAGGTAATACGGAGGTACTTTTAAGCATAGCATAAATAAACCACACCATAGTTGGCTTCTTGTGTTTTGATAACTGAAATAAGCTAAAACACATTTTCAGAAGAGATATTAGCATTTATGCTCAGCTTCGAATTCATACATACGTCATAAACATAAACCCTTTGTCTCTTGACCTATCAGGAAGCAAGTTATCCACTATTATTCTTTCAAATTAGGTAGAGCGCTATCAATTGAAGGCATGTTTACAAAAACAACATAACTGCTTAGAGCGGTTGACACTTTTTTAAGAACATTATTAATCGTTTCAGGTGTCAACCAGTGTAGTCAGTTATGTTGTTTTTGTAAACATCCCTTCAATTTCTGCACTACATTCATTTCTGAAAATCATTATTTAAGTTTATTTTGTATTATACTATAAAGTAAATAAACAACGTAACGAAGTAAATTACCACAACCAACTAACTTTTCCGCTTTTTAAATTTATTTTTAATAAACCATAGACAAGATAGCCCGACACAGTACGCGCATGCGTATTCGCGCGCGCACTTTGTGAAGCACTCTACACACGGCTGTTTAAATGAATTATTTTGCTTGGCTGAATCCGTTTTTGCTTTGGCCCATTAGATTTATATGCAAATATGAGAATTTTAAAAGTTTAACGCAGCGGAAAAAAATGGAATTTCATACATTCATTTTACTCCTAGGAGTAAAATGAAGCACTTTCCGTGTTCGATTTAGGAATAATTTTTTTATTAATTTACATCAACGACTTACCGAAAATAATAAACACGAACAATATCAAATGTTTCCACTAATAGTCATAAGTGCATTTAACTGGTTTTGCTTGCGGACATTTTATGAATATGAGGCGTTTTTCGAAAGTCAGAATGTTATAAATGTCTGTTGTGTCAATTGCAGGGCACTTTTGAAACACGTTTTAGAGAGCTGCATACATTATGAGAACACAATTAATTTTTTTGTCAACATTACCCTTTTGTACCTTTTTTTCCAAGTCGTCGTAAATTTTCCAATTATTTGTTTGTTTACAATGAACCCGAAATTGCCCCGGTATGTGTTCTACAATAGCGAAAACTGCATAATTTTTTGAACACACCATTATTCGACTGGGTACATCTTTGGGTGTGACAGACATATCAATATCAAAAAATATAACATCGTTTGATACGATTGTTTTAATTTTTTTTGCATTACAACACAGAGAATTTTTGTTCAAATTACCTTCGTCGGTTATTACCGATGAAGCTGATTCTTGCAACGCGGATATGCCTTTTTCCGAAAGCATTAGCTCATTTACAGATACATATTGGCATTTCCTTTCTTCAAAACGGTTGCATGTCGAACAGGTATTTTTGATTTTTAAACTAAAAATTTGGCCATTCATAACCGTACCCAAAATAAATGCAATCAATGATTTTGATGTCGTTTTGCAATGAAATATTATAATGCGCCATTAGAATTTTGGTTCTTAATGCATAAACATCTTGCAAATATTCTTTTTCCGCTATTATTCTAATTAAATCTGCAAAAAGGCCTGAAAGCTTCTGGACCAAATTTTTTACTAGAGGAAACTGTAACCCACGACTAGACCATGTAGCACAGCATCGAAGGCGCATGTAATATTTAAAATTACTTTATTGATTCCAGATCTGCATTGACTTCCATTAGATAGAAAATCTATTACATTTTTATTTTTTTTTGGTTTTGTTTTTTCTAATAGGGTTATTTTAGTCGTGTTACCATTAGTTTGATTCCGCCAGTTTTCTACTAATTTTGGTTTTCTAGCAAATATGGAATTTTCCGGAAATTCAGCACTCGACCCAACTGTTTCTTCTTTCGCTGCCGATAAGCTTTTTGCATTATGTACCTCGTATTCTTTCGCACTATTTTGCATATTTTTCGCGGTCTTCCCAAAATTGTTACAGTATGCAAATTTTAATTCTCCTGACAAATAATCTACGTGCCTCATTATAAAGTCGTCAACTCTTAGCAATTTATTAATGTTACCTAGAAGAAGACGTTTTATTTTTTTTAAATAACTTTCCACATTGCTGCTACTAGGTACGTCACAATCAGTTTGGAAATATTTACACATCAGGTTTGACCACAATGGTAATTTCTTTAATAATTGTTTAAATCGGTCAATAAAGCTGGGCAAATAATATATGTTTTCAAATTCAGTTTCGTCACACAAGTCAGCGTATATTGTCTCTTCGACAACAGTTTTCTCTAACCATGGCAAAAAATCATTCTCCGGCATGTCCTCATCATTATCATCATCAAATATAGAAGAAGTAGCGTAAGTTGGTTCATCATCTGGCTCTTGTAAATCTTCATTATCTACTACTATCGTCTTTCCAGCAATATTAAGTTTTTCTCTCGCGAGTTCACATTTAGTCTTCACACCATCTTTAGTTTGTCTGTCATGTTTTGATAAGGCTACAACTATAAGGCTCTGTATAATCGATTTTGCTTCATAATAATCGGTACAAAATTTTAATGTATATACATTTTTGATGTAAAACTTATTAATTCGTTTGTCTACAAATTTGAAACAAGATAGGCCATAAAGGCATTTTACAAAGTGAGATGTATCTAATCTTAAGAAACATTCGGGTACCAGAGCGATTTTTTTTGCCAATATAAGAAAACAACGATTTATATATTTACTCGTTGTTTTGTAGCTAGTAAAAGCCATTGCAACAGCACCGATTAGAGCTGAAGAATCGTCGGTAATTACTAATTACACTATGAGGTCCTTTCAGATTTCCACTTTTAGATTTCCAGGTTTCCAACCATTGCCAAATATTATGCATAGTCTGATTATCCGAAATCATTTGGATCAATGGGACAGATGTTCCTACGATTTTTAGAACCATCACATACAAAAACAAATGTTTTGCTTTATACTCTTGTTTAGAATCTTCAGGGGGATATATTTTTTTACAGACAGATCCTGTGGCATCAATACTTACGGTTGTAAAATGCAACTTTCTAAACTCTTTATAAAATTCAGTTTGCAAATTGGTCCAATAATGAACGAAAATTGGATATATCGACACTGTACGAATAATTTCATGATAAGGCGGTGTAAACGCCATAATCCATAATGCCACTGTTACGATTTGATGATACAATTTCGATGAAGACATTTTATATCTTATATTTTGTAGTGATTTCAAACTTGGTATGTACGCAGGTACTTGGTCTTCGTCTCCTTTTAATTCATTATTAATAATTCTGTTTCTTACAACAATCGGATAGTCGTGTTTTAACTCGGATGCTAACTCATTTTTCCGAAATGCCGTAAGTTTTACCTTTTGTGACTTATGTGTAACCGATTTATTTCCGGTACGTATATTGCATTTGCAATTCATTCCGTCGCTTTTTTCTTCTATTAGTATTTTAATAGTAGCTTGGCATTGTTTGCAAGCGCCATAAATTGTTATATATTCCTCATGAACCTCATGTTTTTTAAAAATCCAAACACATTCACAAGGAGGAGTATTCTTAGAAGTAACTCGTTTAAAATATTGGTCCATTTACGAGGCATCAAAGATCGCCGCAAGTGAGTAATAACATTGGGTTTTTTAGGGTCATTGCGTAGGCCTAAATAGGCATGTGGTTTAATAGAATCCCATATTTCAAATGACATAACAAATTCATAATATTTCTCTTCATAATCACTCGTAGTACTTACATCATCACTACTAGTAACTTCTTCACACTCACTGACATCGCTATAGTGCACATCGTTTGGTAAACTAATTTTATTATCAATGTCAAGATTTTCAACACAAAAAAAATGGTTATAGTTTTTTTGAACTGATAAGTACAACGCCTTTGGAGTCATACGAAACGATAACTTCTCCGCAATGTTTTTATATACAATGCTTCCGCATAAAGGTATATTGCTATTGGCGAACTGTTCTTCAAACTCCAAAAACGCATTTTTCTGTTCATCGAGGGTAACCGATAAACATTTACCCCGCTTCATTTTGTAATTAACTAACTAACTAAATGCTGTACAAAGAGGGCAATAGTGATGTGACATTGATCGGCGGCATGTCGATATGAGATGTACGACTCAGAGGCGAATTCTATGAAAGTCTAGGCCCTATTTTCTGTTTAAGCTAAACCCTATCTATCTATCTCTAAGTAAGTAACTATCAGTCTCTAAGTAACAAAATAATTTTATTTAAATGGATGAAGTAGGTACAGTCAGCAGCAGAAGTAGCTAAGCACTTGTTCAAAATGACCTACACACGCTCTTATTCTCTTAACAATAAAGTCGTGTCCAGCTCATTTTAAGCACCTGAACTGCTTAGCTACTTCTGCTGCTGACTGTATGTCATGATAATAGTCCAAAAATACTCATTATTATACAAACCTTTGCTACAGTCAGTTCGTGCGTAATATTAGTACTGATACTACTGATACTACTGATTGATTATCATGATTATTCAGATACTATCTTTAAGTTTTATATATTACTTCTTTAAAAAAATAAGTCCCGTCGAGTTTCTTGCCGCTTATTACCGGGCAAGAAACTCGACGGGACTTATTTTTTTAAAGCAGTAATTGTAATATATAATACTTCTCGGGTCCGAGGTGAAGGGTAAGAACCGGTGGTAGTTTATTTTTCTGAATGTGCCTAAATTGAAGAATAAACATCTTTTATCTTTATCTCATCAAATTATCTATAAAAGTATCGACCTTTGCCCCAACGGATTTAGCTCAGATATCTGACAGTTAAGACAATATTCTTTCAAATATACTGACACGGTCGAATCCTATAAAAACCATAGACATAGACAAGGGCGCCTCTTTCGTAAGAGTGACTAACGCACTAAAGAGGTCGGGCCTAGCAGAGATACATACAATTTAGTAGATAATTTGAGAGTTCGTATAAACGTTCGTATATACTTACTACCTGTTTCCTCGTAAACGCGTAGAGGTATTAAATTGAAATTCATATCATATACTCAGGTGTATAATACCTTTCTGCTGTAGCAAAACGAAACTTTCATGTCTACGCAATTATAAGAAATAGCAATTGTTATATGTTTGTACGGAACCCTGGGTGCGCAAGTCCGAATCGCACTTGGCCAGTTTTTTTGACAGTTTTTTCCTACTAGAGTAAAATTTATGGTCACTCTGATGTCTATATCGATTAGAGAATCGATTTATCCTGATTCGCGAAATACAAGACCAGCGGGAGGGAAGGGATATGGATTGCAATGCAACACAGCTCAGCCAATAACAGCGCAGCTGAAAAACCGATTGGCTATTGATCACTACCTATCCTTAACCTACCTATACCTACCATTTACCTAAGGTAGAATTCATAAATCCGCGGACTGATTTGACAGCTCTTTTCATACATTTGACAATCGCTTTGTATGCCAGGAGCTGTCAAATCAGTCCGTGGAATTGTGGATTTTACCTTAGTCTCATTGGCCTTAGTGCTGAGTACCCATAATGAACCCACTGCGTGTGCACGTGTTTCAGTTATTAATGTATGATGGAGACGCACTCTGTGAAAACATTACTTAACGAACCAGTAGAATAGCTCACCGAAGGAAGCCCACTAACTGCTCGATAGGGGAAATAATTCGTGTATAGCTGAATTTTGATGAAGCTGTAGATAAAAGTGTCTTACACAACATACTAAAAGTACCCATGGATAGGGGCGCCGCTAACGGGGAGAGGGGGGTGTAAATGTCCCTTTTTTGGCTTTTCGTAAATAACTCGGAAGCGGTGGCTCATACGAAAAAATGTTCTTCTACTTAATTAATCCACTAATAATTTTCTACAAAAAAGGTTCTTTACACCTAACCTCGTAGCTTGAATTATTTCCCCTAAGTTTTCCTTCGTTTGGCGGGCTAGAAGTGTAAATGCAAAATAAAGTAAAGTAAAGTGAAATGAAACGAAATGAAAATAATTATTCTTAGAAAATGGGTTTACACAAAAGATCTTATATAATACATGGTATAGCATCTCCATTTTCAGCCTGTTACAGACATACAAATTGATATGGGCTTATGACTATATTTACAGATTGGTACATAAAGTTATATTTAGGTCTTTGTACCTTCGCATGAACCACATATGAGATAATACCCATGTAACTCAGCCCTAATCAAGTGAATTCATCGACTAGTAGCGCCATCTGTCGCGCCACTCAGGTACTGAAGTCGCCCGGTGCTAGCACCCGGCTGATTTCTCCTCAGTACCTTAAACAGTACGCTTTTATAACTTGGTCGAGCAACACGTGCACAATCAAGTTTAAAAAATATCGAAAAGTAAATTACAAATGCCAATTGTGTAATTGATCGTTGCTACTTCAGATATAGTGACATTGCACAGTTTACTTTTGTAATTTATTTTGTGCAAATTGCTCAAAAGATGGAAAAGCAAATAGTATAATGATTAGAGGGCGGAGTACCGGTGGCAAATTTCACACAAAAGGTATGGAGTCGTTTTTATAATTATTATTTTAGGCTTGAATAATAAAATTATTAATTTACCTAATGTACTTAGTATGGTACCTACTAGTAAATTGGAAGTAAGTACTTAACATTTATTTTCATAAATCGATTTCAGGAACACCTAAATGTTATGTCCTAAATGTTTTGGGTTATTTTTCAATTTCTTTTAACAAAGTCACCATCCATTCAATATAATATTTTTTACCATAATTACACATAATTCCAGTCCTCAATTGTAATTGGATGGTCTTGAAAATTATATATCGTTTGGCAGGTATAACTTCTTAGTCTAGTATTTAGTACCTAATGATAATGTTTTGATAAGAAAACATATTATTATGTATTATAGATATTAACAACATATTACATTATATTTGTATGCTCGTAAGATAATTTCTATAAGTTCCTAAAAATTATTATGCAAAATTAATCATTTATTCGTTATTTATTTTATCATAAGAATACTTAGGCGACTCGGGGCGACTCCATGCATTTAGTGTGAAATTTGCCATCGGTACTCCGCCCTCTAATAATGATTGTTGCTTCTTCAGATATTGTGATATTCCGCTCGGTGCCCGTGGCCCAGCGACGAGACGCAGTGACCTCCAATAGGCACCGTCAAAACACATGCGTCGTCCCGTGACGACAGGCGTCGTCCTGTGAGACAACATGCGTGGCGCCGTCCTGTGAGACGACAGGCGTCGGCCTGTGAGACGACATGCGTCATCCCGTGAGACGACATGCGTCGTCCCGTGAGACGAAATGCGCGTCGTCCTATGAGACGAAATTGCGTCGACCCGTGAGGCGAAATGCGTTGGCCCATAAGACGACACTGCATCATTAGGCCCTGGGTTTTCTGACCACCCGTCGCCGGCGGCCGGCGACCGACGCGTGTCCGCCGCCGACGACGTCCGATGTTTTGTTCGGGAATGTTTGAGGGTGGTTTCTCTGAAACGCCGCCGGCGGCGGGTAGGTCGACGGGCGAAGGTCACACGCTGCACGCGTCGGTCACTATCATTTTTGTAGAATAGCGACGGACGGCGGGTGGCTTCTTGATATTGAAAATGTCTCATTTCAATAAAGACAACGATGAATTATTAATAAATCTAATACGTTGTAATCCTATGAGATGTAAATTTTTCTTCATTGCACATCAAGTGTTTGAGAACCAGGTTAAAAAATGCACCTTCATTTTCCCGATTTATAAATATATCGGTTGGCTCTCTTTTATTTTTTGATAATATTAATATTTCATCGTCTTCTTCTTCTTCTAACAATAAAAATATTAGTATTTAATATAATATAATAGTATTTTTCTATTCATTTCATTTAAAGCACAGCACACCAATTCTCAAAGCGGGCACAATGCGACTGAGCTCCTACTCCGACGACGGGTGGCCGGGGCCAGAAAACCCACGCACCCGCGACCAACGGCGTATGGCACAGCGTGCGATGCACGTCTAGACGCCGCCGGTCGCGTGTGACGGGCCAGAAAAACCATGGCCTTAGAGATATAGATATAGTTCAATGAAAATTGTACTCGGCAGACGTACGGTCAATTAGTAAATGGTATAGGTATTTAAAGGCAGACGGAGAAAAGCGACAAACACACAATAGTAGTAGTGATCAATAGATGTGAAAAAGGCGTTAGTGAATAGCTACAATTCACCGCCATCATCATTACACGTATTGTGGGCTCAAGTTCAAGTATAATGGGAGTTACTGCCGCCTGCGCACTGTGAAAAAGTGGTAAAGGGCATGGGTAAACGTTTGGCTGCAGTAAAAAAAGCCAAAGGACTAAGGACAAATTATTAAAAGTGTCAATTTTCTCATAAATATGTGGTGCAATACTAATTCAATGTTTATGTTACTAAGAGGAGCAAAACTGATTTAATGTTCATTTTAGTATAAAAGTTTATTACCGCGATTTCAAACTTAATGATTGCACTTAGCATTAAGTTTAGCCGAGCGCTAGCACCGGGTGATATTAGTACCTGAGTGGCGCGACAGATGGCGCTACTAGTCGATGAATTCACTTGATTAGGGCTGAGCCGGCTGAGTTATCTCATATGTGGTTCATGCTACGGCATAAATCTAAATATCCGTTTTTTACCCTTCGAGGCAAAAACGGTTCAACTTACAATAAGTATTAGGAGTACATAGTTAGATTTTTTTTATTATCTTACCTACCTAAATTACCATTTTAAAATGATCCTAGTTATTATAGTACATTTTATTTAAACACCAGTGAAACAATTTAGTTTTAAATTGCGGTAGATCTAATGTCTTCAGGTCTTTAGGAAGGTAGTTATATATTTTTACGCACATACAGCGTTTTTGTTGTCGCGGATAGTCGTAGTGTCAGGATAATGCAGATTTAATGCACAACGGGTGGAGAAAACTCTACAAAATGAGTTTTTTTTTGACAAATAGACGCAATATGTAGAGTGAATATAAAGTTAAAACGTTTAGTTAAATACAAGGTGTAACATAAATTCTGGTGATCTCTTTATGGGCATAATTGGTATCGTAAGTCTTCTAATTACAAAAAAGTAAGATTAAAAAAAATTTCGCGAATTTATTTATTTATTTTGTATGGACAGTTAGCTGGCCGAGACGGCGTCCCCATGCAAAAAAAATTGTTTACGTCCAAAAAATTTTGCTCCTGTTTTTTCTTACTCGCAATATAATACCAATTATGCCCTTAAACGGATCACCAGTATTTTTGTTACACCCTGTATTCTACATGGTAGATCTGAACCGTAAACAGAGCGCAAACTTTTTTCTAAATAATAAATACTTTCTTTACATTTGTACTGTTACCCCACAGAATTAATCCATACCTAAAGTTCGACATCACGTGGCCATGAAAAGCCAGAAGAGCTGTTTTTTGGGATGTGATTGATCTGTGTCGCCCGAGTGCAAAGACAAACCTGCTCAGATTTGTAATAAAATAAGATTATCAGTGTGTGAAATGAAGTCCAAAGTACTAATCAGGCCTCACTTTCATGATTAAAAAAATGGACCCACTGTTTAGAAGTTAGATAGAGGCGCCCCTTTTTTGAACGTTCAAATCTATTATTTACGATACTATCAGTTTTATCCCAAAAGCTGTTTTAACAGACCTCTATTCTTTTTAAAGACCTATCCAACGATACCCAACACGACAGGGGTGAAGCGAAAAAAAAATCCCCCACTTAATGTGTACGGGAGGTGCCCTAATTAAAAATATTTTTTCAGTTTTTATTCTATCACTTTGTCGGCGTAATTAATACACATGCACATACCAAATTTCAGCATTCTAGTGCTAACGGTCACTGAGCTAGACCGCGAACAGATAGTCAGACGGACAGATGGACGGTCATGGCGAAACTATAAGGGTTCCTAGTTGACTACGGAACCCTAAAAAGCATTACATGTAATGCAGAAACTTAATAAATACTTCATTTCCTAAGTTTACAATTGTATCTCCCCCCTTCTCACCCACACCGCACCATAAATTTAGGTGGCTCCCCGTCCAAAAATGTTTTTTTAGTCCTAAAGATTTCACCTTTCCAAAGAATACCTAATTATCATCAAGGTCGGTGTTATGAACTTTTTTGTCATGTACGCCACCCCACTATTTAGGCCGTACACAGCGGGAAGAAGGTGATAAGTCATGATATAAAATTGAACAAATTTGAATCTTATGTGCTTCTATTTAAAGTTCATATTTCTTTAATTTTTAGCTCGACTTGTCACCTTATTGCCGCCATGTACTTGTATGCTTACGACTTCAAATGCCCTTTTTCCACCTTCAGTGCCAGAATATCAACTTTTGGAGTAAGTACTAATTGAGTACATTTAATTTGCGTTACTTTGACCCATAAATTAAGCATAAATATAGCGTGGTCGTGCCAGGTAGTACCTTCCTGGCACGACCACGACCCCTATGTCGCTGTGCCCAAACCGTGAGGGTACAATTTTTTTTACCTAAAGTACTAAATAGTACATTTAATTTCGTGAATTAGTACCGCAAAAGAAATTCGAAAAGGCTCCGTGGTCGTGCTGGGGAGTATCACACCTCAGATCGCTTGTCTATGGCCCTTACCTTCGGTTCGGGCCACAAATATCCGCGATCTGAGCCGGTCTTTATTTTACCGCCCTAGGTGCGTAATGTACTAATCTGTACCTTACGGTATATTAATATATATTATAGATCCGTCTGTGACGGGCTTAAGAGCGACCAAAAGATTAGATTTAGAGAATATCAGGTTAATTTGTGCTGTTTCATATCTAACCAATGATTTTATATATAACTCGATGTATCTAACTAAAATATCAGAATTTTCTTTTCACCTCAGCAGCTCGAACAAGTGAGCAAAATTCAATTTTGCTGCGAGCGTGAGACAAAATAACACCTTCTCAAATTCGGGACTAATAGTAATTATTTAGATAACTCTTAATTTTTGTTTTAATTTCATTGATTGTCAGTCCTTTATTCATTCCATCACGCAAGGCTTCTAGTGCCAAAGCGCGCATTTGCTTATTTTTGTAAGCGTTGCAACGCATATCCCACAAGCACTAGTACTCTCCAAAAAGTTGAATAAATTTTAATGTTTCGTCCTCGTTCTATTCTTGATATCCCGGAAAATCTTTACAGAAACAAACGCGTGAACAACCTACATATATGCGCCAGCGACTGGCACGATGCGTCTACACGCGTCCTAGACACTGGCGCGGGCTGGCTGCCAGTGACATTGGCAGCCAGCACTGCCTTCGTCTATACCGGGCTTTATGTTCTCTCTTCTGAGGTGAAAAGTTGTATGTGCAACTGAGACCAAAGTTATTTGCACCTCGTGGCTTTGAGTCGCTCACTACGTTCAAGATTCTATTATAAACTCTTTCGCTTGCTCGGCACTCAAAATCAGCACTCGAAGCAAAAACGAACTTTGCTCTCTTGTTGTACAAATATCTATTATAAGCCTTTTATCGAATGCAGTAGGAAGAGGAAGTGAATTACCCCCCGTACCCCGTACCGTGATCTGAGTGCATACCTTGTCGGCTAGTGACCCATGTACGGGGCACGGGCTTGTGGAAATAGTCCGTCGTGACCCATGTATGGGGCACTGGACTGTGAACGTGTTAATGTATAATGGCAATCTATATACCCCATAGATTATCATAATTTTCTGAACCAACTAGATACTGAATACTCTGAACAGTACCTACTCGATTTTAACACTCAATCAGGTGTGCCATGAAAGCTTATATAAAGAGCAAGTGAACATAAGAGTTTCTTCATTTACTCCACAACCCATCCAGGCTCCGTTTTGTCCAAGTGGGCATAAAATTTACCCGATTTTTTTTACCAGTCAAGATGAAGTGCTGCCCAGCTCCAGTTGCCTGTTATCAGCCTTGTCCACCACCGTGCCCACCAATGTGTCCGCCTGAGTCTTGTATTCAGTCTTGTGGACCAATGCAGTGCGGGCCCTCAGGCATTACCCTCAGTTGCCACCCTCCTGCCAGGCTCCCACCGTGTACCAGATTCGAGAATCGCTGCGTGAACATCTACAGCTGTCATACGCATATAGTGTGAAGACTGTGTTAAGAATCAGTGAATATTTGCAAAATATTAATTAGTGTAAAAAAAATCGTCCTTGTAACAAATGGCTGTAAACTAGTGTTTATCCAAATAATAGTAAATCAAAAACCATTAAGTGCAGTTTCAATTTTTGAGTTTTTTTAATCATTAATAGGCTTTAATACATTGTAATAAGCTTTATTATTGGTCAGTCAGAATGTGTCGTAGATTGTACAGTCGACGTCAAAGATAAGTTTACACTTTAACAACTTATTACAAAGGAGTAAGGTGAAAAAGTGTAAACATATCTTTGACGTCGACTACCAAATACTCAGGACGACTTCGACTTCAATCCTTTTATGTCATCTTATTTCATTTGTCAACATTTCTACATTGTCACTTTTCCATTTTAAGTACATATTTAACACTAGCAGTTGCCCGCGGCTTCGCCCGCGTACATTATGATTAATGCAGATTTCTACTCTTGAATAAAAGTTTTTCCCCGCGACTTCCTTTGCGTAGAATTAGTAATTGACCCCCCTTTTTACCCTCTTAGGGAATGACTTCTGGGATAACTACTATGTATCCATCCCCAGAACTCAAACTATCTCTATACAAAGTTTCATCTAAATCGTTCACGTTTAAAAATTCCCCATGCAATCTTGCAACCCCCGTTTCACACTTAACCTTTAGGGCTGATTTTCGAGATAAAAACTATTTTATGTTCCTTCTCGGGACTCAAACTATCTGTATGCTAATAAGCATTAAGTTTCATCTAAATCGGTCCAGATGTTAAAAATTTCCTAATCAAAATTCCAACCCCTTTTTCACTCCTTCAAGGGATGATTTTCGGAATGAAAACAGCCCTTAGTCATTTGCAGGGATTCACACTTACTATATCCCAATTTTCGTCTAAATCGGTTCGACTGTTTAAAATTCCCTATACAAACCTGCAACCCCCGTTTCACCCTTAACTTTTTTACCTTTAAGGGTAGTTTTCGCGAAAAATACTGTTTTTTGTTCCTCCCCGGGCCTCAAACTATCTGTATACCAAGTTTCATCTAAATCGGTTCAGCTGTGAAAAAATCCTATACAAACTACCAACCCTCCTTTCACCCCTTTACAGGTTAATTTTTTCAATGAAAATAACCCTTAGTCGTTTCCCGGGGTTCAAACTATCTATTATATCATGTTTCATTTAAATCGGTTCAACGGTTAAAAATTCTCTATACAACCTTCCAATCCCCTTTTCACCCACTTAAGGGCTGATTTTCGGTATAGAAACTACCCTATCTCCTGTCCCGGAATAAAAATTATTTCTTTACCAAAATTTCATAATTGATGCCATTTTCGTACTTAATTAACGTCCCAAAATACCATAAATCGACTCCCATATTAACAGGGGGATGATATTTCACACCCGCCACGTTGTATCAAATCGCCATGGTGTTTTCGTAATCAGCGACCCGATAAACCATAGAAATGATACCTATGTTGATTTTCAGACTTTGTCACCCCCATTTCCCCCATTATGGGGTTGAATTTTCAAAAAACCTGAAACACGTGTTTACTCATTTATTGTTAGAAATACTCTGGTGAAGTTTCAAATAAAATAGTCTAACTAATCTTGTTTCCCCATACAAACTTTGGACCCCCATTTCACCCCCTTACGGGGTGAATTTTGAAAAATCCTTTCTTAGTGCACCCCTAGACCTTATAAGGGACCTACGTGCCAAATTTGGAAACTCTAGACCCAGCGGTTTAGGCTGTGCGTTGATATGTCAGTCAGTCAGTCAGTCAGTCAGTCAGTCAGTCAGTCAGTTTCTTCTTTTATATATTTAGATTCGTGTATACAGGTGTCCCAGAAATCGACGTCAAGCCGTGAATGGATGATAGACCAAGTTATAACAGTTATCAGAAAAATACAAAAAAAATCTATCACATGTTCTTCAAAAATGATGGTCACTTTAAAAATTTACTAGAAGTTAAGAGACCAGGGCGTGAATATTCTAGTAAATTTTTAAAGTGACCATAATTTTCTAAGAACATGTAAACTCGTCCACATTCGTGACTAGCGCATATAGTGACTAGACTATATCGAAATGTGAGCGAATTAACACTGATAAACATATAGGAATGTAAGAGGAATGTAGACAAAATGGACTAAAGATATGACACAATACTATAATGAAAGCAATTAAACCTGTCTGGTTATACTTGCTTTGCCATCCTTATTGCTAGATTCAGGCAGTTTTGAATGGGTGGAGGCCAGAGTTAGCAAAATTTTTGAATTTCAAAATAGTACTACCATAATTTTAAACAAAAAAAGAACCGACTTCACTAGGATCCGCTATTCCAAGAGGAAGTGGCCAAGTTGCTGTAAAAAATAGTGAAATCACTATAGGTGTGCCTATAATAGTTGAAGTTGAAGTTCCCTCGATTTCTCCAGGATCCCATCAACAGACCCCGACTTGGTGAAAATGGGACCATATAGGCGTTATACCCGTTCGATTAAAAAAAAATTTGAAAATTGGTTCACGATTCACGGAGATATCGAGTAACATACATACAAAAAAAAGGATAAAAACAAAATTCAGTCGAATTGAGAACCTCCTCCTGTTTTGAAGTCGGTTAAAAATTCAGTCGAATTGATAACCTCCTCCTTTTTTGTTTGAAGTCGGTTAAAAATAGGTAAAAACTGTCAAAGTTGTGTCATTTATAGAGAAAAGGGCCTATATTTTAACATTAGAACCAGAGACATTGTGTATTATTGCGGAAACAAAAACAGTAGGCGACTAACTATAAATTGCATTAACTGCACGGAAAAAAAAACTTAGTTGTCGTAATTAAAATTTAGTTATGGTAGCTAAATTCCTTCCAAACTATAGGGACAACCAAGTTTTTAGCTAAGTGTTTTTTGCTACCAAAACTTTTAGCTGTGATAGCAAACATTTTAGCTGAAATCATTCGGAATCATAGAAAACTTAGCAGTGGCAGCTAATTATATTAGCTGTATTTAGCTGTGGCTGCTAATTATATTAGCTGTATTTACCTGTGGCTGCTAAGTATGTTAGCTGTATTTAGTAGAGACAGCTAACTATTTTAGCTAAATTTAGCTGTGGCTGCTAACTATATTAATTACATTTAGCAGAGACAGCTTATTAAATTAGCTGTGGCTGCTAAATATATTAGCTATACTTAGTAAAGACAGCTAATTATTTTAGCTAACTTTAGCTGTGGCTGCCAACTATTTAGTAGTGGCAGCTAATTTTATTAGTGTAGCGGGGGTGAAGGGGGTGAATACCAACGCAGGACTCCAGTAAGAAGTTGTATTGCTACATACTAATAACTACCATGGAAGTGTACACTACACATATAGACGTGTTCCCCAGCCGGTAAGGTATGTTTATAGGTATATGTCTAATTATAGCAAAGAGTTCCCCGAGAGGATGCAGTGGGCTATAACTAGAGATTATTCTATCCCTAAGAATCGATACAAAAACAAATGAGCTGTGGCACTACTTCCCCTCAACCAAAACTTATGGCTATCTAATTAATTACATAATTTTCTATAATATTGCATCAAACCCAGAACTCTATTTTGTGTATATCCTGAAAAATATGGAATGGAACTACATAAAATTATTGACAAATTAATAATCATACATCCGGAAAACTTTCTTTGTATAGTCGACGTCAAAGATATGTTTACACTTTTTCACCTTACTCCATTCTAATAAGGTGTAAAAGTGTAAACATATCTTTGACGTCGACTGTACATAAATCAATGTGCCACATATAAAAATAAACTTTTATCCAGGTTTGAACTTCGATTTCATCCCTACTCAAGTACTCACCCCATTTTACGGTACCTTGCTAAGATATATTTAACCTTTTCAACGCCAAGAGCCATTAAAGTGGTCGAGTACTGTCGTGCCTACCACGCCAACAACCACTAAAAAGGCTATGGCAGACGCTGTCAAATCAATTTTACTGTTGACAGATAAGGTTTAAATTAGTATCTCACTAGTTGAAATGTTGGCGTGTATGCCACATTTTGATGCGAGAGAGAAAGCGTTGAAAAGGTTAAGGGCATAAATGTATATACCGTCAAGTCTGGCAGCTTTGCCAAGGGTTACTGACTTTGCCACCAGCAGAGTGCATAAGGTAATCCTTTCATACCACCGACAACGTATATTTTTTAGTGTTGTGCCTACTTTTAGTAGAAAATATGGTTATCAATTGGCAAAATTATTATGAATGAGACAACACCACGGCAACCATTTTCTTACCATTTCAGTTCCAAATTCGTCACTCACATAATCATAAAAGTTAGTGCTCAAGAACTTTAAAAAGTTTAGAGTATAAACAACGCATCCAGGTACGTAAATTTTAGATATTATGTTATTTAAATGGTAAGGAATGAATTGATTACCTTATAAATGCCGTAGTGTTTGAATTGAGTCCGATAATTGTTTTGGCAAAGTCACCAGACCACGCCGACTAATATGGGGGGGCAGCTTTGCCATGTTTTGTAGCGGCCTAAGGTTGGTACACAAGCAAAAAATTTAAATTACATTTTTCATAAGATAGATACTTTTTAGGGTTCCGTAGCCAAATGGCAAAAAACGGAACCCTTATAGATTCGTCATGTCCGTCTGTCTGTCTGTCCGTCCTTATGTCACAGCTATTTTACTCGGAAACTATAACACGTATCATTATCAAATTTTTACATAAAGTGTATTGTGTGTGCAGCTTCTTAGTTTTGTAGAGAAATTGCAAAAAAAAAAAAATTTTTAGGGGGGCACTCCATATGTGTAAGTAATTGTCAAAAAAGGAGTGTATAGGTTCTTAAAGGGTAGGCAACGCGCATGTGAATCCTCTGGAGTTACAGGCATCCATAGGCTACGGTAGCTGCCTACCATCAGGCAGACCGTATGATTGTTTACCAGCGTCGTGGTATAAAAAATTACCCCTATTTTCACGACGTTGTAGGTTGATTTTGTGAAATTTTTATGTTTTTTATTACTTTGCCCATAGTTGTTGGATATTATGTATAAAGCCCGAACAATTTCATTGTTTGAATAGTTATTATCGAAGGTTTATTACTCTGCCGAATAGGTGATGGGCATTATTTATAATGCCCGGGCAATTTAATTATTTGAATAGTTATTGTCAAATTGCCTACTCATATTGCATCGGGCATTATGTATAATGACCTATTTATCACTTGGTCCATAACATATACAGAGTGTATGTTTTGTTTAAGTAAAAAAGAAAACTCAAAGTTAACTGTGACATACTTATTTTATTGGTAATAATTACTACATATACCTAAGTGTTTTGTTTCGATAATACTTTTGTTAAGAGGCGACGAGGCAGTTCGTGACGAAGCCCTTTTATAAATGTCTATCGTCAAGTTTAAATAGGTACCTAGGTAATCACAATTATTTACGAGTGGACCTGTGATAGGCCTCTTAAAGAGTTTTCTATGTTTCGTTTTTGATAATATTTTAATTAAGGTGTCTTTTATGTTTTTCCTGAGTACTTATGTAACCTGATTACTCGTATGTAACAAAATAAATAAGTACTTAAATAATTAATATTTTTTCATTTGTGTCAACCCTGACCACTTCACCTGACATTCACTGACTTTCTATGAAATTTTCTTAAATGGGTGATCGACTTTGCCACTTTTGCTGTATTTCTTTATGGAATAATATATCATTAAGGATCAAATTCCAAAATATTGTATCCTAAATACTGAATATTCTTTACTAATATTGTAAATACAACTAAATTACTATACAACGTAAAAATGCAGTTGGCAAAGTTGCCACACGGTATAGGTAACTTTGCCAGTTTTCTTTTTACTCGTAAAACCTTATTATCCGTCATTTAATTTATAAACCATCTTATGTATGCACTCGTTGATAAATATATTATGTGTCGCGTCATTCATACTTCAGTGGTTTCATATGAATTCTGGTTAAAAATGTACTATGACTTTTCAACACCTGTGAAAAGTGGCAAAGTTGCCAGACTTGACGGTACCTTTGTCGACTACTGTAGGTACAATGCAAACCACGATAACAGATAGCGTTCATTTAGTACAAAATTGGGAGGTCTAAGTATAAAATATACTCGTAATACCTATATTATCCATCCCGAACGCCTTCATATCATGTGGCATTTAATTTCGTTAATAAGTTTAACATATTAATCATAAGTATATACCTATCATAAATCATAATCCAATAACGGATAACAATTTTTTTATTCAGAATAATTAAACGTTACAATACTTGCACCAAACACGACTAAAACATCACCAACTAGCGGACATCCATATTAGCTAGATCAGGGGCACGCACATGTGATTCACACAACAGGGAACCAGCTGCGGACAAGAAAACAACATTTTAGGTGGGTTATAACTTATAAGGAGGCCCACCGACTATCAGTCCGCCTAACGATATCGGTCTGTCAGTTAGAACAAAAATTGTACAGCTCCGAACAACTGACAGGCCAATTTCGTCAGACCGACTGAGTGGGTGGGCTCCATAAGACTTGTAAGCATATAAAAACTGAATAAATTTCTGAGGCCGCAGCTAAGATGACGTGAAGATGACAATCGTTAATCGACAACGCTAATCTAATCAGCAACTGACCAGTCGCTGAATCTAATAAGTAAAACAACTAAATTCACACACTTCCATAAATCTTAAGGTTTTGATTGCCGTTGGTTGTCGATATACGATTATCAGTTGGCTATAGGCTCCGGCAGCTTAACGTCAATTCCGAAACCAATCACGAATATGTGTGGTTTTATGTACAGATTTTTTTTTGGTACAGTCTAGTGGATGGTGTATGAGCACAAAAACCGCAATTCGTTGTACAGTTTAGCCATTCACCACACCGAAGACCTACGAGTAGGTCACTTTTTCCTTTGTATATGACATTTATATATGTTTATGAACTAAAAGCTAAGCTAAATACCGACCTGTTTCCTGTTATCAATATTTCTCGTCACTACACTGTTGTGGACTATCGTGGGGCGTCGACGAGTTACTGGGTCTAGTCCACAGATTTCTGGGCAGCAGCTGCGACCTGTGGGTAAGCACGGGTATGGACACGGTGGTGCCCTCGGGCAAATCGGTCGTTGTTTCGGTATTATTGGCGGAGGGCATTGAGGATTACAGCACGGCAGCACTGGCTGATAGCACGGTATGGGCTCCGGGCAAGGGCGGCACTGCAAATAGACATTTCAGTAAGCATGGTTTAGGTATAGGTATGATCGGTAAATTCAGAGAATAGCAGTAGGTAACAAAATATATCAGTATGCAATATAAGGGTGGGTTGCACCACGCACAATTAACAGACTCATCAACGTTAAATATGGCGACGGAGCTGTCATCCCATAGCAAACTGTCAAACTTTTCATACAAGATTTTTTTACGATTACGTTTACGTTCACAGACAGTTTGGTGCAACCGGCCCTATGACTTACCGGTGGAGGATCACAAGGCTCTGGTGGTGGACAGCACGGTAACACTGGAGGGCAGCACACCGGTCTCGGAGGGCAATACGGTGGGGGTTCCGGCGCTGGACACCGGCGAGGCTTGCACGGCGGCAGGATCGGCACAATCGGTGGAACGATGTCCGGGATGACCGGCGCCGGGCACGGCCGGAATCTGGCGCAGCAGTTGCAAGGGGGACACGGGGTGCAGGGCACTGGGGGCGGGACGCACGGCTGACAGCACTGAGGTGGGGGGCAGCAGTAATAGCGGCACGGTCCAGTGCCGCACGGCAGGATTGGCGGGCAAGTCGGGCAAAATGAACACGCGCACATTTTAGATAGGTATTTACCTACTTTAAAATTATAATTTATATTTTTCCGGTTTTTATGATGTTCTAATTATAATCAATATTTTTTTATTTATTTTAAATAATTTTTACTGGAATTTTATGTTGGTTTGATTATTTGTAAAATGTTTTGAAAGGAATTAAAAGAAAGTTTGACGGAAAATAACTTACCATTTTCAATTTTACGTGCCAGTAACGGATGAAGTGAAGATAAATAAATTAAATTTTACAATATTTTATTGTAATTCAAATGATGATTCACCTAAATATTTAATATTTTCCATACATATACATTATTCAAAAGAAATCCAAAACATTTGCAGTGTATCCTTCTTTCTGATACCTCAAGTTCTACGAAACTAAAAAAAAACATTCTCTTAAAAATGCTAAAAACCCTAAAAACAAAAGTTTATAATCACCAAAAAAACTGTCACTTTTTATATAACTAAATTTTGTAAAAAAAAATCCCTAAAAATTGCAAAATGAGTGCTCCGTTCTACAGTTTCGACCCGTGCGTGTGCACGGGCGCGCCGTGTGGCGCGTGCTACCCGTACACGACAAAGCCGTGCGTGCATTCGCGGAATGACCTCCGGCCGTGCTCAGTATGCCCGGGCGGCGGGTGCTCGCCGTGCCCGGCGCCAGTTCGGCCGTGTCCGGCGCCGTGCCCGCCGTGTCCAGTGCTACCATGTTTGCCACCGTGTCCACCGTGCGACAAGGTATGCTATATGCTATACCGTCTAAAGTTCTTTCACCGTCGGTGATAGCCGTGTGTAAGCGAGGCCGTCATATGCATGCTACGTGCTGATGAAATTGTTGTGTAGATTGATCTTTATTTTGGAGCCTAAAGTGTTAGTATCTAACAGATTCTCTTGAAATATTTAAAATCTGGAGTACCTATGGAAATTTGCCAAATATGACAGCAATTTGTCAGACCGGCCGTACCTACACTTTTTTTCATCCGTCGTGTTATAAAAATTCTGAAAGAATGTCATGTCATGTCGAAAGCGAATAATTGCAAGCACATTTAAATAGATACTGTGCTATAACTGTGCACTGATTATTTCGATAACGATCTGAATTACCTCTTTCACTTTCGACGATTCTTAATACGTAAAAATGTTATCATAATCCGTTCAGGTGTACCCGTCCGTTCCTGTGCCGCCGAACATCTGCCCGTCCGTCGCCATCCCCTGCTGCCGACCCAACCGCTGCAAGCCGTGCCCCTGCTACTGCTGCCAGGGTCCCGGCTGCTGTATACCGAAACGCTGCAGTTACCCCGGCGCTCCCGTCTGTTGTGGCTGCAAAGGACCATGCATGCCAATCTGGTAGCAGACAAATACTTTCCAGGTGCGTTGTGATTTTGTGCAAAAACTGGCTTCTGCTACGGCAATCGGGGTCTGCTATTTTGGTAGGTGTCAGTATTTGAAGCCTTTGCCTATGTATATTGTAAAGTATTCTTGATTAAAAAAAATGTTGTGAAGATAATGTGATGTAATTTTGTAAGAGTAAAAATTTTACCTAGTATATTAAAT
Source organism: Pammene fasciana (assembly GCA_911728535.1). NCBI lineage: Eukaryota > Metazoa > Arthropoda > Insecta > Lepidoptera > Tortricidae > Pammene > Pammene fasciana. The sequence continues at coordinate 10,228,450 of OU452276.1, read as the reverse complement.
AACATATTTTTATTTATTCTTATATGGATAAAATATCTCCTTGTCCTTCTGACTAACCGAAACGCCATTAAACACAATATATAAATTATCGACAAGTATTTGTTTTATGATATTACTGATGCTCCGCTTTGATATTAGATAATAAAGATGTAGTGTAGGTACATATATATACCTAGACTATAAACTTATATAGATGTCATAAATAAAGGAAAAAGTGAACTAGGCCTCCGGTGCCCAAGGCCGGGGTCGAACCAGCGTCTTCTGCATTCGCGGCAGATGCCTTAACCAAAGCAAATAAATAAATATAAATATTTGATGATGATGATGATGATTTCTTCCTGTTATCTCTCAAGGGACATAGGGCTCGCAGAAGAGTTTTCCATTTGTCGAGATCTTGAGCGGCTATTTATTAAAAATAATTTGATTTGCTCTTCAGTTACGCCCTACCAATGTAGTCTAGGTAACTACATTGGTAGGGCGTTTTTATTCTTGGAATTCGCAAAATTAGTTTTTCCATAGATGCAAAAAGACGAGTACCAGCTAGTTGCCTTTTTGCATTACATTTGTTTACCTACATTGCACAATGCAATTCGTAACGTAAGGCATCGTACCCCATAACTCCAACAGTGAATAACTAATTTCATCATTTTGTAACAAACATTTACACAGCTTGCCTTTGTTCAAACAAATAAATAATAAAAAAACAGAGTCACAGCGCTTCTTAACGTGCATAAATGTTTGTGTCGAGCATGTTTTTAATATAACTGTACTCAATTTCACTGAGTATGGATCCGAAGAGCGCAATGGTCGGTTTTGGCTTTATTATTTTGGCGGTTTCAACTTCGGTTTTAGCTACATCGCCCCCAGCCATGGGTGAGTGTAGTTCCATTTTATTTATTTGATTCATTATTTATATTGCATTACCTATACTTATAAGTTACATCACTTACAACATACAAGATTTTAAGATACCTAATATAGGAAAAAAAAATGCGTTTATAAAATTTAACCTTTTAATTCTTCAGATTATTGCAAACCAATGCCTGCTCAATGTCCAAAGAATGAGGTACGTCGGTGTCAGAACACCTGCCCGCCAGACTACTGCATCACTCTATATGCGGCTTTCGACTGCATTGCCAACCAAACTTGTGTTAACGGCTGTTACTGCAAGGACGGTTACCTGAGGATTGGCCGATATGGCCCATGCGTTCCTAAAGACCAGTGTCCGCCGCGTAAGTATACCTATGCTATTTTTACTGTGTGTGTGTGTGTAGTCGTCCCAAGGCACCCCACCCCAGAGATGCAGAGGGCTTTTCAAACTCGCACCACGCTTTTCTATCTTCAGCGACTCTTCAAACCGTTTCAGTTTACAATGGCCGTCGGACAAACCGTGATTGTTCTATGTTATTTGTTTATTTAAAAAGGCTTTTAAAAAATAAGGGTAATTTAAGAGGTTATCTGCCTTTTCGCCAAAAATTGTATTGCCGAATTTCATTTGCCAACCAACGTTTCGCAGAGTTTCATTTGGCCAGATTTCATTTCCCAACGTTACATAATCCAACCTAACCTAACCTAACCTAGTAGGCAATTTTAATTTCCCAACTATGAGGTCGGGAAATGATATGGTTGCGAAATAATTATTTGGAAAAAGTTGTTCGGCCAAATGAAACTTCTGCGAAAAGTTGGTTGGCAAGTAAAATTCGGCAATGCAATTTTCGGCGAAAAGGCAGGATACCAATTTAAGAACATGTAATTCTCATCTCATACATTCATTTATTTATCAGTTGAATGTGTCGACGATTCCAATGCCCGGCGAGGCTGTGGGGACAAGTGTGGGGAGACCTGTGCCGACTACAACACTAGCCCTATTTGCCCCGAACGACCTTGCAAAAACGACGGCTGTGACTGCAAGGAAGGATATGTACATGATACAAACAAGGATATATGTGTTCTTCCTAAGGACTGCAGTAAGTAGATGTACTTTTGCCATTTTTATTAACAGTATAACTTCAGGTAGCCTTTGCTCAGTTTCTTGGCTCAAATGGCCCATGTAGGTATAGCATATCCAACAATAAACATACATAACCTTGCTATAGATTCGGTCAAAACTTTCATTAACATCTACAACATTGACGGAGCTTTAATACATGTCCGAACATCGAGTTTTGTGTCCGAATCAAAAAATATTGAATTTCTATCCGACATTTTCCAGCAAAACCGTGCAAATCTCACGAAAGATGGTCACCTTGTCTTATGGGTGAGTGCGTGGCCAAGACATGCGAGGATCTGGGCAAACCTTTGGCTTGTCCAGCCGTGGCGATGGACCCTTGTCCTGGTGGTTGTATATGCGACTATGGCTACGTGAAATCGAAAAATGGTTCCTGCATAGATGCCAAGACTTGCCGTAAGTACGAGTTTTTAATATTTTGGATAAGAGAAAAGCGGATAGTTCGATTTTTACTCTGCGACTACAAAATAGGTAGGTGCCTACTTTCTCGGAGTTTGGTATTAGTTTAAAGTATAATTTGCAAATCATGATAATCTCTGGAAAGAGTAGAGGTACGCAGTTTAGCTTCACGTTGAAGGCTTGCAATAGGGATATTCCGAATATTAATTTATATGGAATGCTAAACTACTATATTTTACGAGTAAATATTCGTATTACCCGGATAATTGCAAGCCTTATTCACTCTTCACTTATTTTGATAGATAGATTTATTATTCAAAAACGGTATACGTTAGCCTATACCACCCCCCTGCAAAACCGTTTCCACAGTTGTTTGGAGCCTGAACTCATCCTTTCTATAGTATAACCGACTAAACTTCATATACAAGTGACGTATTTAAACTGAATGATAATATATTTTAGCCAGCTGCGGTGGAGATCCTAACAAACAAACTGGGTGCGGAAACCCTTGTGGGAAGACCTGTGCGAGTCTTAATGTCAACAAGTCTGAAATAATATGTCCGCAGTACTGTGAAGTTAATGGCTGCGACTGCAAAAATGGATACCTGTTGGACACTGATGCTAAACCACCTAAATGTGTTCTTGTTAAGGATTGTCCTAAGCGTAAGTGCATCATTTGAACCAAACACCTGTTTTATACCTATACATAGTCATTGCCGACGGTCTTCAAGCGAACTTGACTGCATGCATTTTAGGTATATTTCCGACACTATTGTAAATTGGGTTCTCTGCCCTTTCGCCGAAAATCATACTGCCAAATTTCACTTGCCAATCAACTTTTCGCAGAAGTTTCATTTAGCCGAATTTCATTTCCCAACTTTACATAATCCAACCTAACCTAACCTAGTAGGCAATTTTCATTTCCCAACTATGGGGTTGGGAAATGAAATGGTTGCGAAATAATTATTTGGTAAAAGTTATTCGGCCAAATAAAACTTCTGCGAAAAGTTGGTTGGCAAATGAATTTCGGCAATACAATTTTCGGCGTAAAGGCAGGATACCTGTAAATTGTTATGGAATAAATTATCTTATCTTGTCTTATTTATTGTTTTCTTTTGTTTTTATCCTAGCACCTAATAAATGCGGAAAGAACGAAGAATACTACTGCGGACCGTCCTGTCCGGACAGTGAGGCTAGTTGTTCTAAGCCCTCCCCGCCTATTTGCATCAACAAGAGATGTGAATTAAAATGTTTTTGCAAGAAAGGCTACGTGAGAGATAATAAAAACGGCAACGGTTGCATACCAGCTGATAAGTGTCGTAAGTATTGAGTTTAACGACAATATTTTGCTTTTAGCTTATGTTAGTATATCTAATTTACACCAAAAATTATTTAGATTTCATACATTACTCTCTGATCTTCTTGGACCGTGTTCAGTATAGGTTGCTCGAGTACTTATATCATTCAGGATCCGCGATGATCGGTCCCATAAGGGCTCTGATGGGATTTTCGACGAATTCTAGCATGAATAGATACAATTTGTTTTCCAGTTAAAATTATTCATTTATTCATAGGTATTTACTTTATCCACCTATCTCAACATAAAGGCATATAAATACATATAGGCATCGAGGTAAAATGGAGGCAAAATAACAGGACCTAATTAAAATATTTCATATATTTCCAGCTAAATCGTGCACCAAAAAACACGAAAGATATACTGAATGTTACGATGGTCAATGTGGTCCAAAAAGTTGCGATGATTTGGGGAGATCGATATCATGCCCTCGCCCCAGTGGGGGGTCATGCCCCGGAGGTTGCATTTGTGAAGAAGGTTACTTAAGAGACGTCAATGGAAATTGTATCAAGATAGAAGATTGCCGTGAGTATACCCTGATATGGATACCTGCTATCAATTTTCTTCCCCAACTATTATGCCTATTATTGACTGAGGAGCCGAGCGTAGCGAGGCGACGAACATCTCCGTTTTAACTCACAAGGAGAGGCCGCACGGGCGCGCGGGTGCTTGTTGTCTCTCACTGGTACTAATGCTCCGAAGTCTACGGTTCACAGAACAACTAGTAATATAATATAATTAACGTCACAAAAATAAAAGCGACATTTATCTGTTGTTCTTTTCACCTACATCTGCCACTATAGTACATAATATTAGGTACAATTTGTTATAAATAGTTTGAATACAAAAATGTTATCTACAGCGCAAAATGATACCAATCAAAGGTATAGAACTAGGTATTGTTACCTTCAAGTCTAAACATGACTAAATTCGCTGTGATAGATAGAGGATCGTCTAGTGTAACTGAAAGCACGTCGGACCGGCAATCCGATGGACGCGGGTTCGAATCCCGTGATGTTCCAGAGTCCATCACAGTTATTTTTTTCATTGTCATTAATGGACATCCAATTTGTGGTACCTTCAAGTCTGTCAAATGAGGCACTGTTGAGTTGAACTCCTTATACCCCTCGTTATTTTTTTTACATATTCCACAATCTATTTTGGACTTTTGATTGGGTTCCAAATTCTGCAGCTTTTTGGGTAAGGATTAAAAAAATCGTGTTCCTTTAAGTGTGACAATTACATTTCCAGCTCCAAAACCTTGCAGTGGGAACCAAACGTGGATGTCTCCTTGTAACGTTCCTTGTCCAGTTCCTCGTTGTCCAAGAGACGACAAGCCACCGCCGCCGTGCGTCGAAATACAACCATGCTATCCGGGATGTCAATGCAAATTGAATTATTTGAGGAATACAACAGGAGAATGTATTCTGGCCTCGGAATGTCGTAAGTATTTACGAGTAGGTAGATAAGGCATCTGGGAGTTAACACGAGCTTGAGCGATACTTAAAGTGGGTTCCACCACGCACAATTAACGGACTCATCAACGTTAAATATGGCGACGAAACCGTCATCCCATAGAAAACTGCCAAACTTTTCATTCAAGATTTTTTTAACGATGACGTTGACGTTAACAGACGGTTTGTACAGCTGGTCCTTAGAATGTGCAAGCAACAGCAACCCTAGCAAAACTTAAGAGAACTGTTGGAAAATAACGATTTCCAAATAAAAAATAATGTTGATTCTACGATATGGATTCTGATATTATAAGTTACTACTATACATATGTTTTATATCGACTGGTGACAAGCTAAACTCACTTACCTACTACCACAAGTTCATAGCCATAATGAACCATACTGGCAACATAAAAAGGTTGATCTTCGTTTAACTAATTATTTTTTGTAATTAGTGAGTTTTGCTTGTTACCTGACGATATTAAGTAAATTGAATTGCAGAAACATTAGTCTGCGTGACTTCACAGAAAATAATCAAGAGCTCTGAAGTCCACAATATCGATTTTAACCCTATTCGCATTTCTTTTTAGCACCTGTGAACTGCACAAATCAAAATGAAGAATATGATAACTGTCCCTCCGCCTGCCTGGCCGAAAGCTGTGATGACGTGAATAATCAGCCGACTACGTGCAATACTCTCATTTGGCTCTGCTCACCTAGATGTGTTTGTAAAAAGGGCTATTTTAGGAATAAGGATGGCTTGTGTGTTCCTGCTTCACAATGTCGTACGTATTTATCATTAGTATCTTAATCATCTTCATCGCACACCGATGAAATTGTTGCTGCTTATGAAAATTGCATTTTCATAAGTTTGCATTGCTTTATAGTAGAAACAACTGGCATGATTTTTTACAGTTCTAATTATAATCATTTTACAGCACTATATTGTAAGGATCCCAACGCTTCGTGGAGAGAGTGCCGGGATATTTGTCCAGGCACTTGTCAGAACCCTAAACCGATATGCATGAGTAAAATGGCGTGTAGGTCTGGATGTCAGTGTAAGAAAGGTTACGTCCTAGACAAGCCTGGGCAAAATGGAAAATGTATCAATATTGAAAAATGTCCAGGTACCATCGAGACCAGAATTGCATTACCAATTTATGAATAAATTCATTGATGAATTGGCCATGTAATTCTGAACCCGATAGTACATAGCGAACAAATTATAAAAAAATAGTTTACGTTTCAGCAAACCTACTTACTAACTAGTAATTAGCGATAGCTCCGATGCAAACCTAGCGTACAGACGCCATCAATATGTATATCGAAGCGCCCACGGTTCTCAAAAATATCTGAACATGCACTTTATCGCCTTGACAATAGAGGCGTTGTTCAGATATTTGTGATATATCTGATGGCGATTGTACTTGGTTTCTAATCCCAATAGTAATCACTTGTTGCTGTAATGTAATTATAACGCACTCTCTTAGTATCCTTGTAAAAGCCTCTTTTTGTTTGGCAAAATATATATAGCTTTATTATAACCATATAGATTATTATCTGTCTTTCAGTGAACCTTGGTCTCCTAATAAAATTATCTTCCAAAAACCTATACATATTTTGCCAAACAAAAAGAGGCTTTTACAAGGATACTAAGAGACTGCGTTATAAGTACCAGACCTAGGAATCGATGGGGCAAAACTTTTTGACAGGTAGGGAGTTCCCATATCGATAAACTAAAGTATCGATATTTGTTCCATATACTAGTGACCACTCCAGGTTTTGTTTGTCAAAATATTATTTTATTAAAAAATATAATTAAAATAAAATAATAAGGGTAACTTATCTTTATCTAATTATATAAAAAGGGTTTGATAAAGATATAATATTAACTATTTCATAGTAGATGGTATTTATTAATTACCTAGCGATAATTTAAAATATGATTTGTTAGAACATTATCCAAAGTGCTTGAACGCCTTGTCCATCAGCAGCTCACTTCCTACTTAAACAAATCCAACCTCCTGAACCCATTTCAATCCGGCTTCCGTACGGGTCACAGCACATCGACCGCACTTGTAAAAATCTCCGACGACATCCGAGAGGGAATGAATGATCGAAAGCTGACGGTATTGACGCTGCTTGACTTCAGTAACGCGTTTAATACCGTCGACTTCGACATTTTAATCGGTATATTGCGCTCCCTTAATGTTTCCCCCGAAGCAATCAGCTGGATCCGTAGTTACTTGTTTGGTCGTCGGCAACGTGTTAAGGTGGATGATTCATATTCTTCTTGGTGCAACACGCTGGCTGGCGTTCCGCAAGGTGGCGTGTTGTCCCCTTTGTTATTTTCCATTTTCATTAACTCCATCACTCACAATATTTCTTCACGTTATCACCTGTATGCCGACGACCTTCAAATCTACTCGCAAGGTGAAGCTGATGACCTCCCGAATGTTATTGAGACTGTAAATAGAGATCTGGCGAGCATCCTGAACTGGAGCCATCATTTTGGACTCAAGGTCAATCCTGCTAAGACTCAAACCATTATCTTTGGCAGTTCCAGACAAATATGCAGAATTGACGTTGATAACATGGCTCCGATTGAGTTTGATGGGGTCCTTATACCGTATTCACAACAAGTTAAAAATCTCGGAGTCATGATGGATACAACCTTATCGTGGGTGCCCCAGGTAAACGCAGTAAGTAGGAAGATGTTTGCAGCGGTAAACTCTCTTAGGAGGCTACGTAATTTCCTTCCCATTGCTACCAAAATTGCGCTAGCTCAAACTTTGCTTCTACCCATTCTGGATTACGCTGATGTAACTTATACCAATCTGACCGAAGAGCAACTTAACAAACTTGAGCGCATTCAGAATGTCGCAATTCGGTTCATATTTGGGTTACGCAAATACGACCATGTTTCTCACTTCAGGGCTAAGCTCAAGTGGCTCCCTATTCGTCTCCGTCGTAACTTCCATGTTCTGTCCCTTCTGTACAGTATCCTTTTTAACCCCGCAACTCCCCATTACCTCAAAGAGCGCTTCAGTTACCTTCGTTCGGCTAGATCCGCCCAAAATTTACTTCTTAATGTCCCAACCTCTTCGTCAAAATTCTATAATAGTTCCTTTACATTCCAGGCTGTACGCCTGTGGAACTCTTTACCTCTAGAGATAAGGCGTGCAAAATCCATAACTGTCTTCAAGAATCTCCTTAAGGAGTATTACCTTTCTCTCCCTTGACACATATGTTTGCTGACTGTATTTTATTGTATTTTATTTTATTTATTTAAGTACTTATCTATCCTGTGTATGTAGTATATGTATGTTTATGGATTATTTTATTTGTGTAAGTATGTGCATGTATAATTAAGTTATTATTATTTGTTTTAGTTTATTGGTTTGTTTCACTGCTTCTTCTGTTTTGCACCTACTCATTCAACTATGTTCAACTAGATTTCCGCTACCCCAAGGTTGTCTGGAAGAGATCGCTCTCTAGCGATAAGACCGCCTGTTGACTGCCTCTACTTTTTATCTGTGTACTGTACTGTTCTATTTTATTGAGGTGTGCAATAAAGAATATTTTGATTTGATTTGAACATTATACTCGTCTTCAGAACAATACTCACAAATAATACATACAATGCTGGGGGTGATCACTAGTATAATCGATAATTGAGTTTATCGATATGGGAACTCCCTACCTGTCATAACATTTTGCCCAATCGATTCCTAGGTCTGCAGATTATATTCAACGCCAACAATTGATATATCCATCATAAGATACCATACGATTAACTCAATACTCATCATTGGTTTGGAGTATGTTGTTATGTCGTAGAAAAGGTTAAAAGGAGCATTCTTCATTAATACTGTTATTACTTTTTAGCTATTACAACTAGTTTACCCCCCACAACTGCTATAACCACTCCCGCTCCACCCAAATGCAAAACCAACGAACACTGGACAGAATGTTATGTCGGCGCTTGTAAGCCGAAGACATGCTATGAGCTCATAAGACCAGCGCCGTGCCCCAGAGTAATCCCTCCGTGTGCCGGTGGTTGCATCTGCAACATCGGATATGTCCGTGACTCAAACGGAACTTGTATTAAGAAGAGAGACTGCCGTAAGCACAGATTAAACAAAAGCAGATCTGAAATTATAAGTTGAACGTTTTGTGTACTTCCGATCTGCTCTTACTAACCTACTTATCAGTAAGTAAGAAAAGATAGACACTATGCTATCTGACAGGTCTTCACCTGTCATTGTCTCGACCTTTCATAACTTCGTGGCCAGAGCTAGTGCAGTGAAAGATAATTTCAAACTAAATATCGACATCGATATTTACTGCTGATATCCGTAACAGGTATTCCAATGTAATAAAAAAAAACTAACAAGTGCGTGTTGGACCACGCACAATGGAGGGTTCCGTACCAGACCCAAAAAATAGTATAAAAAAGCTGTATCTGACTATGAAAGACGTTTTTGGAGTTAACTTTTTCAAAACATATTTCGTTAAAAATAGGTACAATGTTTTCTCCAATTTTTATTTAAAACATCGTGAGGAAATCGGAGCTAATCCTAATCCCAATAAGGCCTAGTTACCCCTCTGGGTTGGAAAGTCCGGGTTTCTCATATTTATCCTGTAACTCCCTTACGTGTGTCAAAATATGACATAAATAAATATATGTTTATTGCATTAACTCAGAAGTTTGCTGTTTTCACAGCACCACCACCAATAGATTGTAAACCTGAATATTTGAAATTAATTTCAACTTGATACCTCCACACGTTCCTGAGAAAAAGGTCTTGACAGACGGACAGACTAACAAAAAAACTTTTTTTCCTTTTGAGGTACGGAATCCTGAAAAGGACAAATAGTGGAGGCAACTAAAAATTCACTCGTTCATTTTTTACGTAATATATTTTATTCTGGAAATCTGACATTGACAATTAAATATGTCAAAGGGCTTCGACATTTTTTATTTTTAAAGGTTTATATTGGAGAAAGCAGATGACGGTATGAGTAAAAGTAATGTACTGAACAAAAATATATATTAGTCTTCAGAATTAAATACTAAAATAGAATGATATAAAAACATACCCAATATATACATCAAAAAACTATATACAACCTCAACAGTATGTGAACAATAATTGAATATAATAATATTTTGTCTTTGTCTATATAAATATTACCTATCGATAAAATATCGACATAATTATTTTCATTTAGTTACAACACTAGGGTCGTTTACAAAAGTTGAATTTTACCAATAAATCTCAATAAAATCAACTTGAAACTACGCAAATGGATCTTATTTTATATTATCCAGCATCTGCAGTTATCAGAGACTATTATTACATAATGTGGTTGAATTTTTTTATAAAAACCAAAAGTGTCTTACCGATGAAAAATTGTGTTTTCTCCTGACTTTTTCGCCGGTTTCTACCAGCTGGCGGCAGTACGGTACTATGCACGACATTTCGTCTTACATATAAATAATTTAAAAATATTCAATTTATATAGCTTAATTTCCAAAAAATAGCACAATAACTTGCAAAAAACTGTCTTACGCCTATCTTTTTTTTTTTTTATGGCATCGCGCTCCTGGCGCATTCAGCCAAACGATTACGCCTATCTTGTGTTTGACGTTTAGCGAAAACAAACTGTCATCAAATTGACAGTTTGTTTTAGTTTTAAATCGAGACAATTGGTTAACAGCCGAAAAAGGTCGGACTATTTGTGCTGTTCTAATGTTCTAACTCATTATGGTTAACCATAAATAACCAGAGAGACAACTATATGAAAATACGTCTGACTTCAAACTTCAGGTATACTGTATAGTCTGTGGCCGTAAGTAAAGTTACGAATCCGGATTGTTGGGACACTTGATATTGTTCGTAATTTAGCCGTGTAATAATAATAAATAACCTATGTAACCGACAGTTGACAGCTAGTCGTTAACATCGATCATTCATAACAAGGCTCAATTAGCTCACCGAAGGAAGCCCACTAACTGCTCGATAGGGGAAATAATTCGTGTATAGCTGAATTTTGGCATAGTTGTAGATAAAGGTGTCTTACATAACATACTAAAAGTACTCATGGATAGGGGCGCCGCTAACGGGGAGAGGGGGGTGTAAAGGTCCCTTTTTTTGGCTTTTCGTAAATAACTCAGTAACGGTGGCTCATACGAAAAAATGTCCTTCTACTTAATTAATCCTCAAATAATTTTCTACAAAAAAGGTTCTTTACACTTTTTTGCTGGGATCAATGTATAATGAGATTTCGAGGAAATACGATAATCACTTTTTGAAACTTTCGGAGCTATTATTTACGAAACTATAAGTTTTGTCTAAAAATCGTTTTAGTAAACCTATATTTATATTAAAAGACCTAACCAACGACACCCCACACATTAGGGGTGGGTTAAAAAACAGAATTTACCTCCCACTTCATGTGTTCGGGAGGTACCCTTAAAAAATAATATTTTTTCAGATTTTGTTTTAAAACTTTGTCGGCGTGTTCAAAACACATACTCATACGAAGTTTAACTATTCTAGTACTAACCATCACTGAGAAGGTTGAAGAGGGTATTTTTTTACTTTTTTATTTTTATGCCACGAGGGTGGCAAACAAGCATACGACCCGTCTCATGATAAGCAGTTCCCGTAGCCTATGGATGCCTGCAATCAACTTCCTACCCTTATAGTTTCGCTGTCCGTTTGTCCCCGTCTGTCCGTTCACGGCTTTGTGCAGTGATGGTTAATACTAGAATAGTTAAACTTCGTATGAGTATGTGTTTTGAACACGCAGATAAAGTTTTAAAACAAAATCTGAAAAAATATTATTTTTTAGGGTACCTCCCGAACACATGAAGTGGGAGGTAAATTCTGTTTTTTAACCCACCCCTAATGTGTAGGGTGTCGTTGGATAGGTCTTTTAATATACATATGGGTTTACTACAACAATTTTTAGACAAAACTTATAGTTTCGTAAATAATAGCTCCGAAAGTTTCAAAAAGTGATTATCGTATTTCCTCGAAATCTTATTATACATTGATCCCAGCAAAAAAGTGTAAAGAACCTTTTTTGTAGAAAATTATTTGAGGATTAATTAAGTAGAAGAACATTTTTTCGTATGAGCCACCGCTACTGAGTTATTTACGAAAAGCCAAAAAAAGGGACCTTTCCACCCCCCTCTCCCCGTTAGCGGCGCCCCTATCCATGAGTACTTTTAGTATGTTGTGTAAGACACCTTTATCTACAACTATGCCAAAATTCAGCTATACACGAATTATTTCCCCTAAGTTTTCCTTTGTTTAACGGGCTAAATTGGGATATATTATAATAGGCCAAGTAGTAGGGTTTCGTCTCAGTACAAATGCGAAAAAAATTGTGCGCATCGAGAAAAAGTTGTGAATTTTTGACCATAGATAGAGTGAGCAAAGATGAATATTTTTTAGTATTGGAGGTCTGTAAAATTTTAGGACCTTCACGTCAAAATCAGGGGTCCCGTGCAATATATTATTACTTTCTGGTTAAGACTGCTAGGGGTTGTTTGGTATCGTTTCCGTGTAAAATAGACATGCGGAATTCATTTCTGATATTAAAAAAGTAAAAAACCGTATTAAAAATAAAGAACTGGGGAGAGGAAAAACACGAAAAAATATTTTATTTATTAGAACGTTATATAACTAATAAATATCATTTACTTTTCAATAAAAAAATATCATAAGGAAGCATATTTAATGCAGTTTCTAAATATATACAGTTTTAAAGCATTTACCATACAAAAACTACGCGAAAAAAAATCATTCACGTCATGGTATATATGTTTTCTCATTTTCTCCATAGTAAGTATCGAAAATCAATGTGAAACGTGAGCATCCGTAGCGTATTGACCTTCAAATGTATGTATTGCTTATTATTTGACAATATTGCTCAGAGTAGGTACCTTCTACAAAATGCAGAAACTAAAAAAAAGTAAAAAACACACTTGCTCGCAATTAATACTTAATTTAGTAAGGAAATATGTGTTTTTAATTCTTATTTTTGTCATTTCGTAGAAGGTATTCTGAGCAAAATTGATTAATAATACGCAATACATACATTTAAAGGTCAATATGCTACGGATGTTCACGTTTGACATTGATTTTCGATACTTACTATGGAGAAAACATATACACCATGACGCGAATGATTTTTTTTCGCGTAGTTTTTGTATGGTAAATGCTTTAAAATTTTATATATTTACAAACTACATTAAATATGCTTCCTTATGATAGTTTTTTTATTGAAATTTAAATGATATTTATTAGTTATATAACGTTCTAAAAAATAATATTTTTTTGAGTGCTTTTCCTCTCCGCAAAACTTTTTTTAAACTACGGATTTTTTCTTTTTTAATATCAAAAATGAATTCTGCATGTCTGTTTTATACGGAAATGACACCACACAACCCCTAGCAGCTTTAACCAGAAAGTAATAACTTATTGCACGGGGCCCCTGATTTTGACGTGAAGGTCCAAAAAATTTTCGGACCTCCAATACTAAAAAATATTTATCGTGGGCCATTCTATTCGTGGTCAAAAAATCACAACTTTTTCTCGATGCGCACAATTTTTACAAATTCGAGCTCAGCTAAAGGTATTGTAATTCAAAAACCATTTCGAGGAATAGGCTTGCTTTTTAATTTTGCATAATTATTTTTTAAATAAAATTAAAATCATGCAGTTATTCTTAATTATTTATTTGACATTCATTTGACCTTTAGTATTGTGACGTCACGTCAGGGGGATACAACTCAGTGTAAATCTGTCAAAAAATTTGAGTTTGACAACGTATCCGATACGTTTGCATAAGTGCGAAAGAGAACTTGTCATGTGTTAAGAAGGGACAACATGATTCGTGACATTACGTGACATTACAGAGGTCTCTCTGTATTATACTATTATTTACTCTGTGGTCACGTGCCTTGAGTCGTAATTTATATCTAATCTGTAATTAGCAATGATCGGCCGGCGGTAGCATTTTATGTCATTTTGACTTCCAACGTAATAACTAATATGGATAAGCCTATGTTGTTCAAAATAAAATTACATGTTTTTATGGAATCGCTGAATTTAATTTGTTATAGTAAATTATCAGTCTCATCTCTTTTCAGTCGATCCCACGGAATATTACATAGAATCAAAAAATGTTATATATCAAAATTAAATTGTTCTTGGTCTATTTTTCTACGTTTTTCACCCAGATGGTGTTTTTGAGTATTTGTTTTGCGTTTAGCAAACAAAAAAATTTCACATTTTGTACAACATCTTAAACCTTTCGTTTTGTCGTATTTAAGATCCGGTTGATCTTGTAACCATTTACGAATGGTAAATTCGTTAGGCATATTTTACGTTACACCAAACATTATACCGATATATACCTAATGAAATAAACAATTCAGTTATTCCGTTTTACGTGTTCAATTGATGGATAGAATAATGATGGGAACGTCATTGAGACAAGTGCAAGACGAGAGTTGACGCAGACACATTTGTTCGATAGATAATTTATAAGTGGCCTATACTTTATTCATAACAATAATAGAAATGTTAAAACCTCGATAATAAAACTGGATGAAAAAATTAATAGGGATATAAATTCAGTACAAAATTAAATTAAATCATATCCATGTAATACTTTCGTCGGAAAAATGCTACCGGTGTCCGATCATTGGAATTAGCTATGTTCCTTCATGAAGTTAGGTCCAAAATGCTGTCAATCATAAAGTAACTGTTAGAATTTTTTTGACATGACATTTCAAACGTCAAACAAATCACGGATGTATCTATGCGTGGACTTGCGGCCATCTTGTCGAGCAAGGTGGTTTGGTTTCGGGAAAAACTTTTTATTTTATGTTCATTTTCGTGATTCAATGTGTAATATATAGCTTATTCTGCAGTGATTTAACGAACTAGTGAGCAACTAATGAAGAATTAGTCTCGAACCATGTGTAACCCCTGTTTGAGTTAGATATCCGTTAGTCCACGTGCTGTTTGTAGGGAGTAGCTATCTCCTTCTAAAAAGCCTAACCTCACCGTACAACGTCCAGCTCTTGGAGCGACTTCGACATTGGCAAAATTGTCCCAATATTGTGGACAGAATGCCATATTTTAAAAATTGAATTGAATTGTATCTATGCGTAAAGTTTTCTAATATTTACACAAGCAATAAGTATGACATGTGCTTGTTGGCGCCAATTCTTTTCTAAAAAATTCCTCACATATAATATTGATTTGTGCGGGTGATCTTGCTAAGGTATAGTTCGTGAATTTTGTAACAAACATTTCGCATTGCTCATAAAAGTCATAAATTATTGTTAACGCTGGTTGATTTAAACCAAATTAAAATTAACGACAATATTTTGCCCAGAGATTTTACCCCGAGAGGATTGACATTGACATTCCGAAAACGTATAGTGCTGCCAGGTGAAAAAAACATAACGTTACGTTTTAAAGTAACTCTCAAACAAATCTAAAAAATAATAAAACGATGAAATTAGTTTCTTGAAATAGTCCATTTCATCGAATAAAAATATAAAAACCAGGGTTTAAAAGTTTTCGTATATCCCAATTACGAACAATGGCAAGTTGCCAAACAATCCCGGTTCGTGACTGTACCTAAATTAAGAAATTTATTTTGTTTCCGTGTATGGAACAACAGAAAATTGCTCAATGGACTGGTATCAGAACCGGGACCGTTACGGATTAGGGTAGGTAGGGTAGGCCTCTGATTTCTTCTATTCAAGCGGGATATATAGTCTGGCAAACCAAAAAGCGCAGTAACAGTCAGAGTAAAATGCTATACCCATCCCTTTTTTAGTAGTGAAAGTACTAGCATTAGACAAAGACAGTATGATTCTTCCTGTCTATGCTTGAAGTGGAACAAACTCTGGCCAAACTATATTAAATTATTTAGACCTAAAACTGAATTTCAGAATAAATACTGTTGGCAACACCAGTTCCGTCTACCTGCCGAAGTGCATAAAAACCTGTGCAACCCGTTGCTCGCGACATTTTGCCTTCGGCCGCCTTCGTGGTCGCGTGAGCTATTTTCAAAGTTTTCGTTCCCTATTGTTATTTTATTTCTTTAAGAGTTAGGAAAAGTGCGATTTATTTCTTTGTTGATGTTAAAATTATAAGAAAGTTTAATTAAATAATTTTGATTTGTGATTCCGTCTTGTTTTTATCCGAAAATCCATCCTGATCATTCATAATACGATTATTTTCCAGCTAAAACTTGCAAAGGGCAGAATGAGGAATACACTGATTGCATAAACGGCCAGTGTACTCCAACAACTTGTAAGGAGGTCGTCAAAATGCCATATTGTCCTACTGCTGAGCCAGGTAATTGCCGAGGAGGATGCAAATGCAAGAACGGATTCGTGAGGAATGATAATGGAACCTGTATTGAAATTAGTGACTGCCGTAAGTATTATAAAAATGTGAAGTTTTCACAATGGGTGGACATGGAGCTACATTTTACTATACTACGAGTGGGTACAAATATACTTGTTTAAACTTATGATATGATTCAACATATTCATAAAACTGTGTAATAAATATATAATCGACCTTAATTTGCGGACGACATTCTTTTCGATATAGGTAATTTTCATTTACCATTATTATTCAGCTAAGTATACAAGTGTTATTGAATTTAAATTTTCGTGAGACATACTAACACTATTATCACTGCATGCGGCTGTACTCACTTGTGTTTAGTGACTAGGCACACAAGTGAACACAAACACAAGTGAGTACAGCCGCATGCAGTGATAATAGTATACAAGTGTTTGCGTGGACACGTATTCGATTTTTCTTTTTGAAGTGTCTCATTCTTACTTGAAACTACTGCAAAATCAGTATGTTTACTAAAATGATCAAAAATACCTCCTTAAAGCTTTTCACCTTAATAGCTAGCAACTAAACATCCTAAAAAGTCCATGTGTAAATATACACCGTGGGCTGTTAAAACCCGACAGATTTTAACAGTGTATTCCTGATCATATTTAGCGACTAAAATGTCCTATACATTTTTTGATGGCAAAAAACGCCTTGGGCATATTTGACACATCCTTATTGATAAATATCAAAGTGACAAGGAACACTTTGCATAAAATAACTAAAGCGAAATTGGCCTAAACACATAATGTTTTTCCTTATTTAGTCTCAGAAATAAATGCGTGGTTATTAAGATCTGTCGGGTTTTAATAATAGCCCACGGTGTATGATGAACATAAAGCTCTATACCTGGAGTAAGCTTAGGTACATTTCCCCTCTGTCAACGTTATTAGCAGGAAAATCTAATAGGTTTATAAAAACTATTTCAAAAATCGATTACACGCATTCAGTTCATCGTTTTCAGTGAGTAAAGAGCTCCGTGAAAATGCCTTTATGTATTGTTTTTAGGTGTAAAAAATGTTCTATTATGTCTAGTTTACAAAAATATGAAATATAATTTCACATGTAATTATAGTTTTACTTTTTTTATCATTACTATTATGATTAAAAAATTAATCCATATCGAAAATCCAGCGTCGTTTACTGAATCGATTCAAAGATAATCGTTTATTTTCTGACGGGCAGTAACTATTTTGACGTTTGACACTTATGCATATTTAACGCCCCTAAGGATTACTGCCTTCTATATTTTGTTTGAAAATACAAGCAAAAATGATCCTTGGCTTCTTTGTTTGACATTTGCAAGGACTGCATCCAATAATGAACCATATTTCAACATATGTAAAATCAACCATTTGTTGCTCCATTTAGTGTCGTGACTTACTGCCAAATATGCGTGATATTTTCAAGTGAAAGGTACATCATTGTCCTTTATCAATAAGGCGATGCTGCTATAAAAATTCATTTAGAAATAAACTTTATTAACAACCGACAATGATGTACCTTTAAATTGAAAACGCCATACGTATGCTACCTCGCCCCCCTCAGATTTTGGCAGACTTTTTTGTTTGGAAAGATGAGGCGATGGCTCCTCCAGGTATAGAGCTTTATGATGATGAATAATAGGGTGGGTCATTTTGACTTTTTATGTATTTATTACGAAACACAATTACAAAAAGGTGCGATTTGGTAATTAATGATTGCAGGTAGGTAATTTCTATTTTATTTTTTATTTTATTGCCTCCGTAAATGTATGGACGTCGTGAAAATAAATGTTTCTTTTTGATTACTTTTTTCAATTTATTGGCTCTGAACCTTTACCATGCTATTTCAAGCAAAAAATGGTATATATTTTAGCTAAAGTTTGATTAAAGTGACAATACATAGGTAGATATACTCCGCAGGCCATACAAAATGTAACAATATCTATATGAAAACTTTGAAATGGAATCCGGAGGCAGAAAATGAATTCCGTTTTAATAATAATTTAAAATACTGTTTATTGGCCTTAATACGCATCTTTTATTACTGTGCCTGAAGGATTATCATTACTTTTTTTTTCTCCATACATTGAGTATCCCAACCTAAACTGAATAAGTACTACGGTGCTAATAAAAACTCGTTTTGCTTTACAGCCGAAGCCGGTACGTGTACTGACCCTAATCAGGCCTGGGCACAGTGCGCGGCGAACTGCGCTAACGCATACTGCCCTAAGGATGATCAGCGGCAGCCGATCTGCTTCCTGCCCGTCGGCTTCTGTCACCCTGGTTGTAAATGCAAACCTAACTACCGGATCTCTAAGGATAACAAGTGTATCCCAGCGCGCGAATGTCGTAAGTTATTACGATGTTTTGAAACCAGTAAAAAATTACAGGAATTATGAGACCGGTAATTTTGTGAAAAAAAAAACGGTGTCACTCCTTATACACATATTAGTCCATAACTTTTGGAACTATCTGGAAGGAAGTAGTAAAAGTCGAAGACGGTTTGTTTTGTAAAACTGTCTCCAAGTTAAAGACGAATTCATCAAACTTTTATTATTTGTGCAGTCAAGTCTGAAAATATGGATACATTTATTGTGACAAAAATATGTAGCCACGACTCTATTACCAAGGCGTGCGTAATGTCTTGGAGATACGAGTACATGTTGTTGTCACATTAAATATCCCTCCTCCTCCTTAAGTCGTCCCTCACTGCTGAGGATCGTGGCTTCGACGGAAACGTTGCAATAAGCCCCTCCATTTATTGCGGTCTTCTGCTTGGTGAAGGGCCTCTGCCATGTCTGATTAAATGTATCTATCCTTATTTTCAGATAAATCAGATGTGACCATAATTTAACTATAACTTAGCTATCTAATTAAAATACTACTAACAACAGGGTTTTATTTATATACCTGCTCGTATCATAGAATTTTTTGCCCGGCCCAATCTAAAATTATGGAACCCTTTTTGAATTTGTTTTTTTTTTATACAGCTGCAGTACCGTGCACAAGACAGAACGAGGAGTACAACCCTTGCCCTAGTAAACGTATAACCTCATGCGCGCTGCTCGGTACGCCTGTTACCACTACTGACACAACAATCTGCAACCCAGGCTGCATCTGCAAGAAAGGCTTCTATACGAACGACAACGGCACATGTGTTCCTAGATACGAATGTCGTAAGTATTGATATATTTGTACCTATACAGTCGCAGGTGTGATACCAAATCACTTGCAGTTATCTGATTCAACGAAATTATGACTGATATTCGGATTAACCCAAAATTATATTAGTATTTTATACAATCGTGACTTAATAAAGTTTTCAGTCGAGTCGTCACTTGCTGAGTGGCCTAAGCAAGGCACGAGATTGAAAAGCTTAATTATGTCACTATTGTATACAATACTTTTTCTACGAGTACTCAAATTAGGCAAGTCGGTTAGAATTGAGTTCGACAAATGCGTTACAATGCCTCTATACAATTGAGTAACTTCCATCACCCAGTGATTGAGCCGACGACGCCCGCCCGACCGCGACGGCGTGGCCGGGCGGGGTTCGGCACCTGAGAGAACTAAAATATTGTATGAAAATCCATTTTAGTTTAGTCGATAATGTTAAAACATGCGACCATCGAAAAGTATGCGCTAGTAGTTCCGTCTACAAAGTCTCAATTCAAGCATTGTAGTCGACAAGTAGAAAAAATTAAATATTTAGAATTACCTGATAATCCCCTGTCTTTATACAAGGTGGATTTCCTAAATGGGTCAGTGACGGCAGCCACCAGATTCCAAGTTGCTAGTACGGTTCCTCACAACGCATCTTCGCTCATCTCTAGTGGAAACGCAGACGCACCCTTAATATGTTCGAAATCAGATATAGCTACTATTATATTTAAATACTTTTCAAACAGTTGCTGTATAGCAGGGGTTTTTGTTATATAATGACTACATTTTTTTCTCTAAATTTCTAAACACTTTTTTTACTATTACATACTACATAAATTGAACATATGCCATACTTTCTATTCACAAATAAAACATGAGAATAAGAATTACCCCGCTGCTCTTACTGTCACTGACCCATTTGGAAACTCCACTCTGTACAAATTCATCAGAGGCACCAACCTGCGCTAAGTGGCTGATAGTGATAACAAAAAAATCTCAGTAATGCACTTATTTTTTCCTTTGTTCCAGCGCCTAACACCACGTCTGATTAAACAGGAATTGATTTCTTGACTATCATAATATTCATAATACAATGCTGCTAACGAGGAACATGTGATGTGAGGCTATAATATATAATATAGTAGTTAAGTTATATTATATGGTATTAATACGATCGCTCATCGGTGCGCGCGAGTAGCCCATTGTACTGTACCGATATCAAAAACCAATTCAAATTTTATGTATCTATCTATAGCAACCTTTAAAGCGCCCGTCTTCGGACATAAGCCTTCTCTCCATTCTTCCACGCTTCTCGATCCATTGCCATCTGAATCCAATTCTCGCCGGCTTGTTGACAGATGACGTCCTTCCATCTCATTGGTGGTTTGGTGGTTTGCCACGACCGCATGTGTTAGCTGGTCAAATTTTATACTTTTTGTAAATTATACATACCTATAGAGATTATAAACCTGTCGCCTTGGTAGCTTTCAACTTCCAAATTATATTATAAATGTATATAGATTTCACATACAAAGGAAAAAGTTGATTTGTTATTTCAGTTCCAAATTATACTTAAGTACTGCTTTTGTAGACATTTCTCTTGTTCAATAAATAAATTACACAAACATGGCCTTAATTTTCTCAAGTTTTCTGTTGTTTGAAAGTTTATTTATTCTACCTTTATTGCATAAAAGTTAAAATGGCGCACTTAACGCCTTGAGGCATCGTCTACCAGTCAACCAAGGGGCTACTTTGAAAAATTATTGATTTTTTCAAACGCTCTAGTGACTAAACGGGAAAAGGGACTGAATTTATTTTCGAATATATATTATTACGCAGAGCTCGGATTTTTCACGGCAAAACAAAACACTAGCGTAATTTAGCCAGTGCTTGAAATATTATTTTATCGACACCTATCGAGTCTTACTAGAGTATATGACAGGTATTGCCTCAGTACATTTTTTCTTTTTTTATTCGATGGTACACCTAAAATATTACCCGAACTGATAATGAATTCTATAAATTTGCTCCCTTGACGTCAACTGAAGTTGAACGTACATTTAGTGTACATAAATGGATTTATAGTGATAAACGCAACTGTTTACTCCCAGAGAATGTTGAAAAGATAATGATCATCTACTCCTATCACTATTACCCAAATAAAATGTCTTGTGCTGCTGTGTGTACTGACGTAGATTTTGAAGAAGAAATTGCGTCTGTTTCTAATATATAGTAACTTTATACAAATGTTTTTATTAGTTTTATTACATATTAATTTTATTTGATGACTTTTATTTCTTCTAGTTCTGAATTATCGATATCGATAAAATAATATTTCAAGCACTGGCTAAATTACGCTAGTGTTTTGTTTTGCCGTGAAAAATCCGAGCTCTGAATTTATTTATTAGACTATATACTCTTGTTTTTGGCACAAGCCGAAACACGATTGCTGAAAGTTGCCTCGATAGAAAAAAAATCCGAAGTTGAGTCCTTTTTCCCCTTATTTTTCTTAGCTTACGTAAACTATAAGAGATTAAACAATGTAACTAAGTAAAAAATATGGTATTCTGGTTTACCAAAAAGTCACAGAACCAAATTTAGACAAAACTTTATAGATTCGCTTATTTATCGTATTTTGGTCAAAAAGTCTGATCCTTAAGAGCGCTGCATCTCTTTCTTTCGTGCACGGGAGCCATAAACGTGTCTCTAACGGATGGGCGTGGCTTGTCCGAATCGAGGAATGGCCTTAACAGCAGGTCAAACAGAAACTGATAGTTGCCGGATTATAAAGGAAGAGATGACGTAAAGAACACAAATCACAGTGGTGGCAAGATATTAATTACACACAGTTAGATCAATATTAATACTAATAATAAAATTAATACGATTTATGTCCGTTTTAACAGGGATTAATATAGTCTAGGTACAGTCAGGTTACTGAACAACGCCTTAAGGCGATTATCACACTGGCGCCGCATGCGGATCCTTCGCCAGTGTGATAATCGCCTAATTGTCAGGCGATAAGGTAAGATATTTTTGAGTACCGTGGCCGCTCCGATATATTCGATGGAGACTGTACCTAGACTATACTAATCCTTGTTTAAACATACATAAATAGTATTAATTTTTCTCAAACATGCTCGGAAATGGCCGCATTTTATTCCTAAATCGAACACGGAAAGTGCTTCATTTTACTCCTAGGAGTAAAATGAATATATGAAATTCCATTTTTTTCCGCTGCGTTAAACTTTTAAAATTCTCATATTTGCATATAAATCTAATGGGACAAGGCAAAAACGGATTCAGCCAAGTAAAATAATTCATTTAAACAGCCGTGTGTAGAGGGGTTCACAAAGTGCGCGCGCGAATACGCATGCGCGTACTGTGTCGGGCTATCTTGTCTATGGTTTATTAAAAATAAATTTAAAAAGCGGAAAAGTTAGTTTGTTATGGTAATTTACTTTGTTACGTTGTTTATTTACTTTATAGTACAAAATAACTTAAATAATGATTTTCAGAAATGAATGTAGTGCGGAAATTGATAGCGCTCTACCTAATTATGAAAGAATAATAGTGGATTACTTGCTTCCTGCTAGGTCAAGAGACGAAGGGTTTATGTTTATGACGTATGTATGAATTCGAAGATGAGCATAAATGCTAATATTTTTTCGAAAATGTGTTTTAGCTTATTTCAGTTATCAAAAAACAAGAAGCCAACTATGGTGTGGTTTATTTATGCTATGTTTAAAAGTACCTCCGTATTACCTATTATAAAACACAGTATCAACACAACTTTTCCAATATAAAATACTTGTAGTTTTTTCTAAATTTTTTCTTTATTTCCTCACATATTTGAGAAAAGCACTATGTATACCTCAGCGGAAACAGGAATTCTCTGACTCGGAACTAGTGCCAGGCCTCGGCAAGCCTCGCCCTGGCACCCAAGTACCTCGTCAGAAAATTCCTTTCTTTCCGTACCTCGGCAACAATGTACTATTATTAGTATTAATATTGATCTAATATTTTTCGAACTGTCATCTAATTTCGAAAGTCATGTTTATTTGTAGGCAGTTTGTAAACATTTTTTTTAGTTTTTTTTAGTTTGTTTGTAAAATTTGCTTGTAGTTTGTAAAATACGGATGGACAAATAAACACTTGTTCTAAGGTCAAAGGCGATAGGACGAATAACGAATGTGACTAAAAAGAGGTAGACTAACATCGAATAAGTATGCCTAAAGAAGATGATGACGAATACCGAATGAACTGGAATAAGAAAAAGACAAACAACAAATATGATCAAATATGACAAAGACTACCGACAAAAGTGACGAATGAAGAATGGGTGACAAAAGCTGAATGGGACGAATTTAAAAACTTGACAAAAAACGAATGGGACGCCCCGAGAGTATACCGGGAAAATCAGGGTTTTACCCGTGGTACCACGGTTTTTGTACCACGGGGGACCACGGGAATTTTTTTTCCCCGTATTTTCCCCGTAGACCCCACTGCTCCAGTTTTAAGTTATCTTTTTGAATACGAAACTGTCCGTGGGCCCACGGGTCATTACTCGAAAATAAATATTTCCCGTAGTCCCACAGCAATAGATATGTCATAAATTACGCCTCTAAATACTATTCTTTTTTTAATAGGCAAGGTAGGTTTTGGTTATTTTTTTTTGCTGTGCCTTTAAATACTAGCAAATGAATACCATTCTCGAGCAGTGGGTCTATGGGGACAAAATTAGTACTCGTGGATCCACTGAGGGTCATAGCAGTGGGACCAC
Organism: Pammene fasciana; assembly: GCA_911728535.1. Taxonomy (NCBI): domain Eukaryota; kingdom Metazoa; phylum Arthropoda; class Insecta; order Lepidoptera; family Tortricidae; genus Pammene; species Pammene fasciana. Next base: position 10,203,847 of record OU452276.1, on the reverse strand, counting down.
GGTTAATACCCGGTTCTTTTCAATTACCCATAGTCCCATTTCGGTGTTGTGGGTCTACGGGGAATTTTTTTTACCCGTGGTCCCCCGTGGTACAAAGGCCGTGGTACCACGGTTAAAACCCGCTACTATCGAGGTGTAACATGTGTGTTTGCGTTTTACATGATTTTATAATGGTTAAAACTTTTATACAGGAGATGTATTCATCATATAGTATTGTAGTAAAGATGCCAATTTGGAGAAAGTCTTCTATTTACGAAGTTAGATTGACTGGGCAGTATACTGCTGACGACTGATGTCATCATGTTCAATGATGTCCCCCACTATGTAATGAGGAGTCGTCAGCTTATAAAAGTGTGGAGGGGATAGTTATGACGTCACAAAGAGAGCAATTCGTGGCATCAATTTTAGTTTACTAGCTCAAAAAGTACTTAACCGATTTGGATAAATGAGGTGTCATATGAAAGCTGTTATAATACTGATTAAAACATTTATAGGACCCGAAGGTGTAGAATCAAAATTGACATTGTTATTTAAAAAAAGACGAAAATACCATAACTGTAATTATCTACTGATCCAACAAACACCCTCATAGCGGCCATTAATAAAAAATAAGTTTAAGTAAATCTAAATTCTACATTATTTAGCTATACAACAGTTCTAAATTTTTTGAAATCAAGTAATAAATAGACGAACTATGCTAATTTTTTATGGGTGGGGCGAGTCACGCGGCTCGCGTGTTCCTCCTTGCAGACGTTCTGTTCAGCGTAGCTCGATAACAGAGATGTCGCGGATGCAGATTTTTCGACATCCGTCGATCCAGATGTGATAAAAGTATCACATCCGCAGGATACGGATGCGGATGTTAGGTATAAAAAACCAGCCAAGTGTGAGTCGGACTCGCGCACCGAGGGTTCTGTACAAACCTATAACAAGCAAAAGTTGTAGTAGGTATGTGTTATTAGTTTACTAAATGGCTTAAATTTCTGTTTCTTTTTATTGCGTTGATATAAAACTGAGTTCACGGGAAGTACCTTTAGGTTTTGATACCCTTGAGATTATCTACTGATTTTTAAATTATGCGACTTATATTGCTATTTCTCATGATTGCGTGACATAAAAGTTTCATTTTGCTACATCTGAAAGGTATTATAAACCTTAGTATTTAACATGAATTTCAATTTAATACCTCTACGCGTTTACGAGGAAAAAGGCTCTAAGTTTAAAAAATTTCAAAAAAGATGTTTTTTATGATTTTACTAAAAATGTCTATTTTTTGTCATTTTTCCATTGTCTATGCTATATGACGTTGCCTCGTGCCAAATTTCAAGTTTTTGAGTTCACGGGAAGTACCCCGTAGGTTTAGCGAGTGCCGAAAAACTCTAAAATTTGCAGCATAAACGACTGTATCTTTTGATTGCGTTGGCTTTTAAGTTTTTTCACAGCTTTACGGGACAATATACCTGAGTATTTGATATCAATTTCAGCTTGACACCTCCACGCGTTCCTGAGAAAAATGGTCTTGACAGACAGACAGACAGACAGACGGACAACAAAGTGATCCTATAAGGGTTCCGTTTTTTCCTTTCGAGGTATGGAACCCTAAAAATCAATAAAACAACAATAAAACAATCAAAAAATCAATAAAACAGTCGTGTCCAATGCGCCAAGCGACCTAGACGCATTGATGAGTAATTAAATAAATATCAATTGTGAAATTAGCGCGGCCCGGCCGCTGCTAGCGAATTGACACGATGAGTGAATCTAATCAGAGTGCACCCATTGTGAATGACTTCCTCGCCTTTCTGCAGCAGAAGGAGAAGATGCTGCGGGAAGGAAAGATGAATCCGGCAACCGGTGTCCAGTTCAGTTCGTGGGCATCGAGTTTCTCCGTCGAAGACATCTGTGAAGCAAAGCAGGTGTTGTGCCAGTCCCTTGGGATCGTCGGCACATATGTACCTCACCGGAAAGGGGATGAATCCGGGAAGAAGACCCTTGCGGATATTATGAAAATCCTGAAGGAGTATGAAGAGCGAATTCCGGAGTTTGCGGTGGCGGATGCCTCTATCCTGCCATGTCATATTCCGGATAAAATCGACGTTTGCTGCTTGTTTAAGGATATCGTGGCCCTTAAAACAAGTTTAGCTGATATTATTTTGAAATTTGAAGCGGCCCAAGTCTCTATCGCCGAGTTACGCAATGAAGTCAATAGTTTGCGAAATGCTCCAACTCGGTCGGCGGCATCAAATTTCAAGACCGATGACCGACCTGCTGCTATAATCGCCGAGTCTGTCAGTTTGCGTGTTGCTGACACTGTACAAAGTGCGGCACCCGCCGGTGCGCCGCCCGCGCGCCCCCCGCGCGTGCCGCCGCCTCCTGCTTCCAATAAGTCACGTCAGCGTTATGCTGACGTCGCCGGTCAGCCAGTCGCAGCTAACCGGGTCACGGTGCCTTCTAAGGCATGCGTGGTACGGGTTCCTGATAAGGAAAAGTCCTCCCGCATCAATGTGGATAAGGAGGGGTTCACACTGGTGGAAAGGAAGGCGCGCAGGGCACCTCGTAAGACTATGTGTGGCACTTCCGAGCCGGTTAATTCTGGTCTTCGGATTGCGATACCTAGTAAGGCGCTCTACGTCTCGCGCTTGCATCACTCCGCCGTGGCCGAAGATGTGGTGGAGTACGTCCACCGAAAGACTGGCTTCTCACTGAAGGTGCACCAGCTGCGGTCCCGACACTACGTGCACTTCAGCTCGTTTGTGGTGCGCGTGCCGCGGCCGCTGCAGGAAACCATCACGAGTGCAGACTTTTGGCCGAAGGGTGTCGTGTTTCAGCGGTTCCGGGGCACTCTGCCGAATCCTACACCAGATCAGACGACGCACCGGAGCCACGCAGTTACGTCACCTAAATCCAAATAGTTTTAAGATTTTTTGTAATTTTCATTGTTTGTAGTTCACAGTGCCTTGGTTTTACTGTAATGCTGTGTAACTTATTTGAATAATAAAATAAAAAATAAAAATAAAAATAAAATTACTTTTAAGTTATTATTATTTAAAATCCGAACCAAAAGAAAACCAACTCGACGATTCTTGTAACTGTGCGAGTATGTCATGTCATAGCCATAGGCGTAAGCGCTCGATCGCTGACTCACAAAAAATTAACAAGAAATCTAACGGGTAGTCAAAAATTTTTAGCCTAATAGGTGACCTCGGAATCAAAGATAATAAGATGGAAACTTATATATATCTTCATTGTGGTAAAATTTCGGAAAATCATTTGACCATTCATTCAAAAGGCCGGATTGGCCGGAAGTTATTCAAGGTTAAACGTCAAACTGCACTCCGCGGCAGAGACTGCTTCTATACAAGTCACAAGTCAGGCTTCATATGGAGTACCTACTGCTGTCACTCGGTTCAAAGGCGCGATGTGCGAATCATCGAAGATCCTAAATTCACGAGCGATATTGAACCTTTGAGTCTAAGGAGAGACTTAACGTCATTATGTGTGTACTTGTACAACGGGTTGTGCTCTGAAAAACTGTTTGATATGATGCCTACGGCCACGTATTATCACCGCATCGCTCACCGTCGGCAGGGTGTTCATCCTTGCACATTGGAGCCTAAAGAGTCGCGCACTCTACGGTTTAAGAGGTATTTCCACCAATTAACGCTGCGGCTGTGGAATGAACAAATATAATAGGAATTATAGAAACCTTGATATTCGCCAAAACACGAGTTTGTTAACATTTAACTTTGAATAACTTCCGGCCCAGACATCAGATTTTCCGAGATTTTTGATCTTTAAGAACGAAGAATGAAGATATATACAAGTTTCCAGCTTATTACCTTTTATTCAGAGGTTACCCCTCTTAAGCTAATTTCTGCAATTAACCAAAAGAATTCTTGTTAAATTTTTGTGAGTCAGCGATCGAGCGCTTAGCTTACGCTTATGAGTTACAGTTACAACAATCGTCGAGTTTGTTTTCTTTTTATTCGGGTTTTAAATAATAATAACTTAAAAGTAATATTTTATTGATAAATAAGTAAAATTTTATCGAAAAATCTGCATCCGCGACATCTTTGTTATCGAGCTACGCTGAACAGAACGTCTGCAGGGAGGAACACGCGAGCCGCGTGACTCGCCCCGCCACGAAAAATTAGCATAGGTAGTACATCTATTTATTACTTGATATCAAAAATTTTAGAACTGTTGTATAGCTCATTAATGTAGAATTTAGATTTACTTAAACTTTTTTTTATTAATAGTCGCTATGAGGGTGTTTTTTGGATCAGAAGATGATTATAGTTTTGGTGTTTTTGTCTTTTTTTAAATAACAACGTCAATTTTGATTCTACATCTTCGGGTCCTATAAATGTTTTAATCAGTATTATAACAGCTTTCATATGACGCCTCATTTATCCAAATCGGTTAAGTACTTTTTGAGCTAGTAAACTAAAATTGATGCTAAGAATTGCTCTTTTTGTGACGTCATAACTATCCCCTCCACACTTTTATAAGCTGACGACTCCTCATTACATAGTGGGGGGACCTCACTGAACATGATGACACCAAAGGTTAGCAGTACACTAGTGAAAAAATAGAAAAATGTATCTAAGCCGCTGGCTTCTCTACTATTGTGACGGCACAATATTTGTCTACCGTATAAACTTCATATGACAAATCGTTTCGACGTTTCCTTAAAAATAGCAGATTTGACTTCATAGAAAACTAGCATATTATCTTCAAAATTGTTACGTCTTCGTAATACATTTAAAGATGAGTTAATTTTGCGATAGTCCAACCTAGTTTTAACCTTAAAGCGAAAAATTAAGGTTGAAGTTCAGTTGACACGGATGTGGTCGATAAATCGTATTAGACCTGGAAAAGTGTTAACTTTAAACATCACAAACATGTTGTTGTTAATTAATACCGAAGAGAATAAGTATGATCATTCATTACGTTATCGTACCTTAACTCTCTTCGCGATAAGGGAACGTACCGTACACATACCACGTGACCCGTTTCGAAGGGGAGGGGTTGCCAAAATACTACTCTTGGTCACAAGGGGGGGGGGATGTTTTCGTCACGTAATTAATGATTATTATAATTATGTAATTATGCTCTAGGTAAATCTCTTTATCTACACCCATATCATAAATCCTCTATTCTGCGTTCGAAAACCGTATCTAATTCCCACCATCATTGCAACCAGTATTGTAACATTAGTGTATTATCTGTGACCGTGGGTAAAAAAACGTATAAAAATTCATTACCTACGGTTTCCGAACGCGTATTATTTCTGACTTATAATCTGTGTGTAGATCATAGATTTAAATAATTAATCAGATTACGCACTGCTAACAACAAACTGTGATTCCATTTGTGCCCGTGCCCACGTAGTTACACGCTACATACACATACGCACAGCAATTTTGTGCCCATCCGCCGCCAGTCGTATCCAAACGTCAAAGCAGTAAAGAGCGGACAAATAATAATTAAAATATGCCGGCGTACGTCCTCAAATGCTGCACAAATGCCACCGGTCGTAAGAGAAAACCGGATGGAGTCACCTTTCATCGATAAATAAACATTTTAATGCGTAATCATATTAAAAATCTGTAAATTCGTAAACTATTAACTTCACGACACCAGTGTTGCCAGGTGGTAGAGCAGGGAAACTTCCCGAACGTAAAGGGGTCTACAATAGCCACGATATGTTGTCAACACGATGTTGACGTCCCGCTCCCAACTTGATGTTTTATTTCACGCACGTTTTCAATTAATATTAACACATTGCCTAAGAGCATAGATAAATGAGTAGATAGATTGCTAACTCCATACATAGCAAAACTACTAATTAAATAATAAGTCGTATGGGAGGTATGGTTTAACTCATTTATACTAAGTTTTAAGCACACTTAAATCGTAATACGTATTAAGCTGTAATCTTTTGAATAATAACTTTTAGCAAAGCTCGCTTAAAACTTATTACATATACGCATTTAGCCATGTACGGAAAGAACACTCTATAGGTACTTAAGAGACATAAAAGTTATTAGCTCTTAGCAAAGAGAATTAGGGTGACAACACACCTAGCGGAATTCCTCCATAGACAAATTTCCGCTACCATAGACAAATTTCCGCTACTTCCGCTAATTCCGCGAGGAATTCCGCTAGGTGTGTTGTCACCCTAATTCTCTTTGCTAAGAGCTAATAACTTTTATGTCTTTGTAATCAAATTATATTCTTTAGTACCTATTTTTTTTTCAATAAAATTTATAAATAAGCATTAAAAATTATATTTGTATATATCTTTGTTCGCGATAATCTCGCGTTTGGCTGAACCGATTTTGATGCGGTTTTCAGAAAAGTATTTGTTATACTCTGGAGAAGGTTTTAGTATAGAAGTCGTCCATGTTACGTAAGACCATTTTTGACCACAACTTATATCTGTTTGTTACCCTGCTAGAAGTAACGCGGGGAGGTAATAGGAACTATGACAAGGACCAACGATAATAGCACCTCTTTGCCGTACCTTTTTTTTTTTTTTTTTTTTTTTTTTGAGTACTTTTTTTGTTCGGTCCAGTCCCCGCGAAGTGTACGGGCGGCTGGATCCGTAGTGCCTGTTTTTTTTTTTTTTTTTTTTTTTACTATGATGAAATGATTGGTCTGTTATTATGATATTGTTTTTATAATATTGGTGATTATGAGTGGAATGTGCTGGAGGGTGGATGAAGCTATATGAATGACAATGTTATGTGTTGTTGAACTTTTTTAAACTATTAATTATAGTGCTAATTAGTTTGCAGAATGAGGTCAAGGTGCTTTCTTTGGTGATAAGATCTTGGATGTTGAATGGTTGTATATGAAGATTGTGACAGGTGATTTCATGATTGAATCTAGGGTTAGTGAATTTTGGGCATGATCGAAGAAGATGGTCAATGGTTTGTGGGATTGTGTTGTCACACGGGCAGAAGTCGTCGGTGGTAATTTTGAATCGTTTGAGATAGACTTTATGGTAGCCATGCCCAGTAAGTATTTGAGTTAGGTGAAAGGAGATGGTAGTCTTTTTTCGTAGTTCGGAAATGTGGTTAAGTGTGGGTAGCCAGTTCTTTAGGTGCATTCCGGTAGGGGAGGAGATGTAATCGTTGCTGTGTTTGTTGCGCGTTTCATTTCTGCAGAGGTGCTTGATGTAGGAAATTGGAAAGTGGGCAAAGTCGGGTGCTCGGTGTAGAGTGGCAGCTATCTTCGCTTCTTGGTCGGCTTCCTCGTTTCCATGAAGTCCCACATGAGCTTTTATCCAGCAGAACTGTATCGTGCCATCTTGTTTGATTCGGTGGATGTTGTGATGAATGTTGTTAACAGTTTTATTTGTACTATTTCTATTGGCGATCTCCTGTAGTGCTGAGAAAGAGTCGGAGAAGATGGTGGATTCTTTTATTCCGAGGTGAATGCATGTTTCGCAGGCGGCGTCTATAGCAATGCATTCTGCTTGGAATACAGAGCAGAATTTGTGAAGTTTTTTGCGTTTTGATGTACGTCGGCCGTCTGGATGGTGTATTACAAACGCTGCTCCGACCCCTCCGTCGTGCTTACTCCCGTCGGTGTAAATTCGGTGCATATTTGCGGTGTTGTATGGTTCGAAGTCTGTTGCATTGTAAATTTTATTTATTTCTATGGTTATCCTGTTGGCAGGGTGGAGTAGCTTGGCTGGGGGTATTCGGGTGTCTAAGGTGAAGTCTGCCGGCAAATGTTTGCTAAGCCCAGTTCGTTTGGTGTTCTGTATTTCAGCAACTTCGTTTAGCTTGTGGTGGAGGGGTGTGAGGTCAGCTAGGGCTATAGAAGCGGTGGTTGGTAGCGTGCGGAAACCTCGGACGATCTTTATGGCGAATCTTCTCTGAAGGCTGAGGAGAGCTTGGGTCACTTTTTTATATTTTGTTGCGTTGTTCCATACTTCGGCAGCGTAGGTTACGGTTGGTTCGATTACTTGTTTGTAAATTATTGATACGTTTGCTGCGTGAATTCCCCAGGTTGGGCGAATAATTAGACATATTTTGGCGTAGATTTTTAGGGCTTTTTCAATGACGTATTCACAGTGGTTAATAAACTTAAAGTTTTCATCAATTACAACACCGAGAAGTTTTATGGTACCTACTGAAAGTGTAATAACACCATCCCGTTTTATCTTGGTATTACTATGACCATGCCCCGTCTATACCATCCTATGTCTATGGGCCATATGCACTCAACGGTAGTCGTATACTTTTAATAAGTTTTAACTTTAGATTTAAAAAAAAAATCATTTATCCGCCTCTTCAGAAATATATTTCATCAGATTTATTAAGGCAGGTGCATGTTAATTATATTTAAGAACATAAATTATAATCTGTTTTATTTTTCCTTTCATAAATATGTTACACTTAATCGGGAAAATTTGTATTACTGGCAACACTGGTCTCTACGCACACATTCAACTCGGGCGCCATTATTGGATCACAGTTGGCTGTACGGAGATGCCTAGTCCTTATCCTTTATTAGTCCAAGGTGTAGATAAAGTAGTGTATGCAACTGTACGTAATTAGGCATTAAAACACTCGTGTGATCTTATTATAAGATCTTATATAAAACCACACTCGTGTTTTGAGGACCCTTATTACGTGACAGTTACATAAACTACTATTTTTTACTTTTAGGTAGATTTCGAAAATCGAGTCTACCCATTCAATTCTTCGACACAATCGAATTTTGAAAAAAATTCTTTACAGAAGGTCTAGTTATGACTCCCAGATTCCAAAAAGACCACTGGTTCAAAAGTTTATATATATATTGCGTAGATATCCCGATTTTGTCATCACGATAGCGGTCGCATCTTTGCTCCGATTGCTTTCAAACTTGGTACAAAAATTGCCCTGGTTGATACCTAGGACAAGTTCGTGAACGGGCGGAATAGAGCCAAAGGGACGGCTAGGGCCTCAGTTTTTATGAAATCGGTTTTTCGGAAATAACTTTTTTCCTATGGAAAATATATAACTCCCTAAATCATATCTTTGAGAAAATATCGTTAATTTTAGTCGAAAATTAAAAAAAGCCTAATTTTTTCTGGAGAAAATTCATAACTCCTAAACGGTGAATAATTTTATGTCAGCAATATGTTTTATCGAAAGGTTATTTTTTTCTCTAAAATATTCAAAACTATGTCTGTCGGAAAAATGCATAGTTTTCGAAAATAAATAATGAAAAAAAATCTGAAAGTGCGGATTTTGGCCTTGTTTAGCAGGTCAAAATTCTTGTGCCCGACTTTTACTGTTAAATTCATGTAAAATATCACATAGGTCGTACTAAAAAAATTGTAAAAAAAAACTTTGAACTGGTATCCCATGCGGTACCATGCAGCGCCCTTGTCCATTCATCCACAAGGACAAGATGCGAAATCTACCTGTGCGTTCCCCTTGCGGGGACGGATTTTTTAATTATGGTTTGCTCGCACCTCTAGGCGCCATCCAAATATGTGCCAAATTATATATTTTTTAACTTTCTGTTTGCAAAAAAACATATGAATTAGGTACTACGTGACATATACAGGGATAGGGGATCTTGTATTGTAACATACTACGGTTGGTCACCAAGAGGAGAGGGGGTGAAAAAGTGTAAAAAAAATGGTCACGTAGTATGGGTACGTTCCCTAATGGACTAAGAAATGTGTCATATCTGACGTGGCCAGCTCTCCGTCTATAACGTATATACCTCACACACAGAAAATATGTACAGATAGCTAACTAGGAATAAAAATTAAATCTTGTTTGTTACTTGCTTAATACTCGCTAAGCTGTGGACCACGAACACTGCGCTCCCCGCCATGGCTCGCTTTGTTTTCCTTGTGTGTTTCCTGATTGCTACGGTAACAGCTACAACCATTAACGATGTTAACGATGTTAAAGACGGTAAGTGATTAATTTGATTACCTTATTATCTTGCGAATTATGATTACTCGTCTTGATTATCCAAATATTAAACAAGTATTACTGAATCGCGATGAGAATGGGATTGAGTTAGCTGTCAACCCATACAAATTTTGACGTAAGCATATGGAAAATCTGTCACCTCTAATCCCATTCTAATTGCGGTCCAGTAATACTTAATATGAATTTCATTTCAATCAGACCTCAGAAATCAAATCGGCTCAGTCAAACAGTTTTTTTAAATATATTATAACTGGTTAAATTACGTGATAGGTAGATTTTTGCTTAACATATTGCGACCAAATATAATTATCCCTCCCTCTGAGGCAGAGCATAAATTGATCGAAATAAGTCGATAAAAAAATCTACCTAAATTACGTACATGTTATAGGGCATCAGTTTTTATGAAATCAGTTTTTCGGAAATAACTTTTTTCCTATGGAAAATATATAACTCCCTAAATCATATCTTTGAGAAAATATCGTAAATTTTAGTCGAAAATTAAAAAAAGCCTAATTTTTTCTGGAGAAAATTCATAACTCCTAAACGGTGAATAATTTTATGTCAGCAATATGTTTTATCGAAAGGCTATTTTTTTCTCTAAAATATTCAAAACTATGTCTGTCGGAAAAATGCATAGTTTTCGAAAATAAATAATGAAAAAAAATCTGAAAGTGCGGATTTTGGCCTTGTTTAGCAGGTCAAAATTCTTGTGCCCGACTTTTACTGTTAAATTCATGTAAAATATCACATAGGTCGTACTAAAAAAATTGTAAAAAAAAACTTTGAACTGGTATCCCATGCGGTACCATGCAGCGCCCTTATCCATTCATCCACAAGGACAAGATGCGAAATCTACCTGTGCGTTCCCCTTGCGGGGACGGATTTTTTAATTATGGTTTGCTCGCACCTCTAGGCGCCATCCAAATATGTGCCAAATTATATATTTTTTAACTTTCTGTTTGCAAAAAAACATATGAATTAGGTACTACGTGACATATACAGGGATAGGGGATCTTGTATTGTAACATACTACGGTTGGTCACCAAGAGGAGAGGGGGTGAAAAAGTGTAAAAAAAATGGTCACGTAGTATGGGTACGTTCCCTAATGGACTAAGAAATGTGTCATATCTGACGTGGCCAGCTCTCCGTCTATAACGTATATACCTCACACACAGAAAATATGTACAGATAGCCAACTAGGAATAAAAATTAAATCTTGTTTGTTACTTGCTTAATACTCGCTAAGCTGTGGACCACGAACACTGCGCTCCCCGCCATGGCTCGCTTTGTTTTCCTTGTGTGTTTCCTGATTGCTACGGTAACAGCTACACCCATTAACGATGTTAACGATGTTAAAGACGGTAAGTGATTAATTTGATTAACTTATTATCTTGCGAATTATGATTACTCGTCTTGATTATCCAAATATTAAACAAGTATTACTGAATCGCGATGAGAATGGGATTGAGTTAGCTGTCAACCCATACAAATTTTGACGTAAGCATATGGAAAATCTGTCACCTCTAATCCCATTCTAATTGCGGTCCAGTAATACTTAATATGAATTTCATTTCAATCAGACCTCAGAAATCAAATCGGCTCAGTCAAACAGTTTTTTTAAATATATTATAACTGGTTAAATTACGTGATAGGTAGATTTTTGCTTAACATATTGTGACCAAATATAATTATCCCTCCCTCTGAGGCAGAGCATAAATTGATCGAAATATGTCGATAAAAAAATCTAACTAAATTACGTACATGTTATAAATATACAAATAAGTATTAAGTACAGTCGCCATCAGATATATCGGAGCGGTCAAGGTAGTTACCACATTCACTGCCATGCTACGCCGTAGCCGATAACATGGGTTTCCCGCTATGTAGCGAAAATGCTTGGTAGAGTCGTGACGACAATGTGTCGTCATTAGCAGTGCATTCACTTAAAAATATCTGAACAACAACGCCTCTGTTGTTGTGGAATGTTTGATTTGATACGGTCGAATGTAAACAGCTACGAATAAGGTATTTTTATTTCAGCCAAAAAATGTACCAAGCCTCATGAAATATGGGCAGACTGCGTCCTAGCGGCTTGTTGGCCTTTCAAATGCAGTGATGTGGGTATGCCAGTGAGTTGTCCATTCGTAATATACCCTTGCGATGGAGGTTGTATTTGTAAACCAGGCTTTGTGCAGAATGAGACTGGAGATTGTATAAATGCCAAGACATGCCGTAAGTATAACTCAGTTTTATAAATAATTTTTACAAAAAAAGATTAATGACTTTAATAAATCATTATATTATTTATATGCCTTACCAACATTGAATGGATTGACTTTTTCCGACGGACCTATCGTATTTGAGCTACAAGCAAATAACTGAAAAAATAGCAAACATTTCGCAGTTATTTTGCTGTCAAAAGTTATGCACACCTCCTGGGATTGGCCAAACTGAGATTACACGCATTTAGGACCACATGAAGGTATTAAAACAATTTCCAGCCTGCTGGGAATTAATTCCTCAAAATGCTTTATATAGATCTTATTTGCTTGGCCTATTATGCCATTTAAATGTATCGTTCCAGCAACTAGCATAATCTGGATTATTCTGCCATATATCATTTAGGTCTTTTGTATTTCAGCAAGCTGTGGTGGAGATCCAAATGCACAGGCTGGCTGTGGCAATGGATATTGTGCCAAAACTTGCGCGAGCCTGAGAGCTAACACGGGGAACAAAACAGATCCGAGATGTACTTCATACTGTGAATTTAATAGCTGTGTCTGCAGAAAGGGCTACGTTCTCACCTCAACTGGTTACTCAGGAAGATGCGTACTCCCCGAGGATTGTAATAAACTTACATAAAAAATAATTGGAGTGTAAACGCCACGTTCTGATTTCATACCTAAATTCGGGGTCAGTAGAAAAGTTAGAAAAAGTAAACAATACATTTACTTACGATCATTAATTTTTGTGTTAAGTAGAACGTCTGCTAATGATACCACAATGTTTAGAAATAAAAAAAATTCTCTGACTCAGGCGAGACTCCAACTCGCCCGACTCTGGGAAACATGCACATCGCTCTGACCACCTGAGCTACTGAGATTTACCTGATGACTGCTACCCAGCATAGGGTAGCGCATCGTTATCGGTGAATTCTCAATGCAACTTGGGACTCCGATGGCCGGTTAAGAAGTGTAAGAGTTCTTCTGCAGATGTCGCTAAGCGCCACCCTAAGACGCATATATGTGGCCGTGTACGGACAAAGGGACCACTTTATCGATATGGAGTTACTAGTATTTTCTAAAACTACGCAATATGCACTATCTATTAGTGAAAGAAAAAAGTGTCCTTGTAAATCGACAAAGTGGTCCCTTGCACTAAACTCGTCCACATATAAATACCTAAAAGACATGGTGGAGAAGTTTGCAGCCATCAGGTAAGGCTCAGTAGCTCATTTGGTCAGAGCGATGGGCATGTTTCCCAGAGCCGCGAGTTCGAGTCTCGCCTGAAGCAGTGGATTTTTCTTCTTTCCCTTTATTTCTAAACATTACGATCATTGCTTCACAATCACGCACTCTTAAAGAACAACTATGGTATCATTGTCAACTTATTACACGTAAACTAAGATATATATATATATATAGGTAGGTTATTTTTGTTTAAGATACCAACTATACTCCTTACTAAGTCTTTACTAATTACTAATTAAACATGATCGAGCATTGATGAACCTATTTATATACATATATATTCTATTTAAAATAAGACTTTAGTTTTTTGATGTTACCTGCCTCCATCCTGTAACTTTTTTGGTGCATATAAATACATATAGGTATATATAAATATTCCTCAGTCAATATTCCTCGGCTGTTATTTTAGTATTTTTTATTTATTTAAGATACTTATCAAATATTTAATTTACTTAACTTGTTATCTTTCCAATAAACGTTCAACCTAAACTTTGGTTTTACTTTCGGGATATCCCTATGACACCTGTAACTTAAAACCCTAATATTAGTGCTCTCCCTTATGGGAATATAGTTCAGAGCTGGATACGGTTACCTTCGTTTAGTATGTTGTTGGGTACGACACCAGGACCCTAAAATTGCCGAGAGACGGGGATGTCGATGAATGTCTCTCGAGTAATGACGTCATCAAAATGGCTGCCGCTTCGTTGCGAAAAGTGTAAATTTCATCCAAACTGTGCATTGCACCTATACGTGTGTAGTATCAAACGAAAGAAGATTAAATGTGCTATATTGTTGTAATACATTATATACTACTGTATTTTACAGTTTGACAGCTATAAACGAAAACCCAAAATCAGGCTAAAAAATAATTCGGATATTTGCATTTTACAACAAAATTATAAGTCCAACTTTAAAGCCGAGTACTACAATAACAAAACAGGCTATTTAAGCTATACATTGCTATAAAAATTATTAAAATCTGGTAATAACTGTGGCAGCTATGTTAAAAAACATGTCGGCACTGCCGAGTTATTTCCTTAGAGTGAAAAAATAACAATTTTCACAATTTACAGAATATCCGCAGAAGCTTCGAGTATATTGTTGGTCAAATAATTTGGAGCCCCTAAATGTCGGAAAAATATCTCTATAGTGACTGAGGTCCAAATAATGACGTCATGAACGTGACCGCTACCGAAATTTGTAAAACATAAATTAAAGCTATACCATGACACATACACACATGTGTGTAGCATCGATCGAAAGCTTATTGAATTTACTACAATACATACATACATTATTTGTGAAAATAATGTATAGTTTAGGAGTTGTTGACAAAATAAAATATTCTTTTAGGAAAATAAAATGTATATGTTAATTATGTGGCCAAAGAAAATACAATACACGAATGTTTTGTATAGCATTAAAAACACCAACTATTCAGCTTTAAAACACAGTTTGAATTTATGAAATATAAAAGTTGTGCTTACAACTCTAAAGCACACTAACTATTTTACCTACAATGCACTCATACTATGAGAAGCTTGGGCCTAATTATTGACTAGTTTTTTCTAAATTTTGTCAGGATTTAGGGTTCCTTGTCATTAAAGTAAATAAAAAAATCGGCCGAGTGCGAGTTGACTCGCGCTCCGAGGGTTCCATATACATCACACAATTTTAACAATTTGTATTTTTAAGACCAACTTACGCTTGACCGCAGACTTTTTAGTGTTTTTTTCTTTAATGTACAGGCAAAAAACTATATTAGGTTTTTTTTTCTAAAATGTAGGTTCGTCGGTTTCCGGGGGACGGAGAGCAATGGAAAATGTTCGCCTTATTTCTTAAATAACTTACAAACTATACCTTGTTATATATCAAATGAAAAGATTTGATGTGAAAACTACAAATATATAACTTATATAATTTAAATTTTAATAGTTTTGAAGTTATTTAAGAAATAAGGCGAAAATTTTCCATTGCTCTCCGTCCCCCGGAAACCGACGAACCTACATTTTAGAAAAAAAAACCTAATATAGTTTTTTGCCTGTACATTAAAGAAAAAAACACTAAAAAGTCTGCGGTCAAGCGTAAGTTGGTCTTAAAAATACAAATTGTTAAAATTGTGTGATGTATATGGAACCCTCGGAGCGCGAGTCAACTCGCACTCGGCCGATTTTTTTATTTACTTTAATGACAAGGAACCCTAAATCCTGACAAAATTTAGAAAAAACTAGTCAATAATTAGGCCCAAGCTTCTCATAGTATGAGTGCATTGTAGGTAAAATAGTTAGTGTGCTTTAGAGTTGTAAGCACAACTTTTATATTTCATAAATTCAAACTGTGTTTTAAAGCTGAATAGTTGGTGTTTTTAATGCTATACAAAACATTCGTGTATTGTATTTTCTTTGGCCACATAATTAACATATACATTTTATTTTCCTAAAAGAATATTTTATTTTGTCAACAACTCCTAAACTATACATTATTTTCACAAATAATGTATGTATGTATTGTAGTAAATTCAATAAGCTTTCGATCGATGCTACACACATGTGTGTATGTGTCATGTTATAGCTTTAATTTATGTTTTACAAATTTCGGTAGCGGTCACGTTCATGACGTCATTATTTGGACCTCAGTCACTATAGAGATATTTTTCCGACATTTAGGGGCTCCAAATGATTTGACCAACAATATACTCGAAGCTTCTGCGGATATTCTGTAAATTGTGAAAATTGTTATTTTTTCACTCTAAGGAAATAACTCGGCAGTGCCGACATGTTTTTTAACATAGCTGCCACAGTTATTACCAGATTTTAATAATTTTTATAGCAATGTATAGCTTAAATAGCCTGTTTTGTTATTGTAGTACTCGGCTTTAAAGTTGGACTTATAATTTTGTTGTAAAATGCAAATATCCGAATTATTTTTTAGCCTGATTTTGGGTTTTCGTTTATAGCTGTCAAACTGTAAAATACAGTAGTATATAATGTATTACAACAATATAGCACATTTAATCTTCTTTCGTTTGATACTACACACGTATAGGTGCAATGCACAGTTTGGATGAAATTTACACTTTTCGCAACGAAGCGGCAGCCATTTTGATGACGTCATTACACGGGAGACATTCATCGACGTCCCCGTCTCTCGGCAGTTTTGGGGTCCTAGTGTCGTGCCCAACAACATACTAAAAGTTGGTAACCGTATCCAGATCTGAACTATCACTTAGGCCCTCTCCCATAACGGAGGGGACTATATTACTGAACCGCGATGAGAGTACGTTTCAGTAACCAATACTAATTTTGACGTACCCATATACCTAGTATGGGTAATCTTATTCAAGTAGCCGTTCAGTAAGTAATAAGTTTATCTTCAAGCTTTATGAAAATATCTTGTAGACATTTTACATTCTCATGCATTCCTCTAGATATCAACATGTTTTATACTATGACGGTGGCAATCAAGCATATGGCCCGTATAATGCTATCAGCTACCGTTACCTATGAACGCCTGCAATTCATACACACATATGTGTCACATGGGCCTTTAGGTACTCATTTAAATTAACTGACATGTTTGTTATGGTTTATTTAAATCGGATTTTAAAAGAATCTTGTAATTCAAGCGATAAATGGTCAAGCCAAATAAAAAAAGCTTAGGTAATTATAACTCTTGAAGAAATAGCCAATCTTGTTGTTCACTGTTGAACTTGTTATTATCTGTATGTAAGAATAGTTTTTAAGAAAAAATAAAAACCGGCCAAGTGCGAGTCGGACTCGCGCACGAAGGGTTCCGTACCATTATCGATAAAACGGCCAAAAAATCATGTCTGTTGTATGGGAGGCCCCTTAAATATTGCTTTTATTCTGGTTTTTAGTATTTGCTTTCATAGCGGCAACGGAAATACATCATCTGTGAAAATTTTAACTGTCTAACTGTCATGGTTCATGAGATACAGCCTGGTGACAGACGGACGAACAGATACGATCGAACGATATCAGACACAATAGGGATGAAACGGGAAATAAAAGATAGGAGTTGGCACGAAACCCTATGTGTGAACACGATATGTTGTGTGTGTTGTTGTTCCTATGATACCCCAGAGGCTTTTACGAGTTCACACCACGTCTCTCGATCCCCAGCAGAGTTCCTAAAGTCACTCCAGCTCATCTGAACGGCATTCAGAGTACCTCTCGCCTTCTAAACAGAAAGCCTCCACAAGTGTATATTATAAGTGTGTTGGAATTAGCTGTAAGCTTTTATGGAGAATAAAGAATAAAGTGCACGGGACGCTTTTTTCTCATGTATTGTAGTAACAGTTCATTAAGTTCATTTTAGTATGAAAAATTTAGTTGTAGTTTTTTATTTAGTAGTCTAATGAAATTCTACAACATGGCGCATGATCATATATTTCTGGCCAGGGTTTACTTACGTACGAATAGTACGATCGACGTTCGCTTCCTGGTGGTTTTCAGTTGAGAGCAGTCCACGCGATTGTATCTTCGACCCGCCGGATTGTGTTGTGTGCGTGACCTTCACCAAAGAGAATAATTATGAATTATAATCACAACGTTACCGTGACCTAAGCTTTCGTGGCGATACCCTTTACCTCAGACACTACAGATAGTCAGTTATTATTAAAAATCAAGCCGTTATATGTAATAAATAAAGTAAACAATGATATTATAACGTACATTCTCGCTGAACTGTTAACCACAAAGGTTGCGTCGGACGACATGGCTCGTTTTGTTTTATTTGTGTGTTTCGTAATTTTTACGGTGACAGCCACACCCATTAACGATATTAAGGATGGTAAGTGAGTCATTTTATATGATTTTATTAACTGTTAAAGATTAATATTTTATTATCTTGCAAATTACGATTACTCGTCTTAATTACCCAAACATCAAACAAAGGTAATAACTACCTAATATCAATTTCATTTCAAACATGACTTCTGAAATCAAATCTGCCTACATCTCGACTAGGTACAGTCAACGTCATAAATATGTTTGAGCGTTTTCACAAAAAGTTGTTAGTTTTCACATTTTTGAAATTTTAAGAATTTTTTGCATATTCCTACTCAGAATCGTGAGTACTATCAACTCCACTATGAAATTAAAAGTGTCCTGTTCCTCTTACGCTACTTTTCTATGGGCACTTATATGAAAGTAGCGTAATGGAACATAAAAATTGTATGAAAATGGGACACTTTTCATTTCCTAGCAGAATGAATAGTACTCTCGATTCTAAGGAGGAATATCCAAAAAATTCTTAAAATTTTAAAAACACGAAAACCAACAACGTTTTGTGAAAACGCCCGTTTACACTTTTGCACCTTACTTACTCCATTGTAATAAAAGTTTCGAAAGTGTATACATAAATTGATCGAAACATGTCGATCAAAATTCGAGCTAAATTGCGTGCGAAACCCATTATAAATACAGTGTGTAAATCTAATATGGGCGATAAATTAAACCAGACATAGAACTCATTAGTGTAATCATTAATTAAGATGTTTTTTTAAGTTACACTTAACTGTGACCCAATAATTAATTTCTGAAAATTTTATCAGGAGCAATGTACTGTAAACATGGTATTGAAAGTAACTGCCAACGAGCGTTAAACGCGAGTGTGTGTGCATTACATTGCGGACCGAATTATTTTGTATGGATAAAATTTTAATTGCAATTCTAAGTAAAATATACATTTCTTATGTTCTATACTAATCACCGTTAAGAGATTTGCCCGTATTAGATTTACCCACTGTATATTATTAACATGGTTGACGGTTTTACTATGATCGTATCCAAATATTCTTTAATTGCGAATGATTTTTTTGTTATTACAGCCAAAAAATGTACCAAGCCTAATGAAAGATGGACAGACTGCGTGATCGGTGTATGTGAGCCTTTCAGGTGCAGTGGCCTGGGCAGACCAGTGAGTTGTCCATCTGTAATACCACCGTGCGATGGAGGTTGTATCTGTAAAATAGGCTTTGTGAAGAATGAGACTGGAGATTGTATAGATGCCAAGACATGCCGTGAGTATTAACTGGGGATATGTTTCCTTATCATTTAGATTATTAAAACGTAACACATATAATCATTTTATACTTTATTTATTTCCGAACTCGTTATATGTATTACATATCTACCAGGATAAACAACTCTGTTATACACTGACCTATGTGGGACAACGTTATGGTCATCATGAGTCATCATTCTAAAAATGGCCGTCTTAGCTTAGCTCAGCTTATTTGATTGGTAGACGACGTGAAAAGATTTGCTTGGCTAATTAGACCCATTCATAGCATGGATATTCCTACAATATTTTTCTGGAATGATTATGATATATCATTTTGTATTTCAGCAAGCTGTGGTGGAGATCCAAATGCACAGGCTGGGTGTGGCAATAAATATTGTGCACAAACTTGCGCGAGCCTCAGAGCTACCACGGGGAACAAAACAGATTCAGCTAGCGACCCAGATCCGAGATGTACTTCATACTGCCCATTCAATAGCTGTGACTGCAGAAAAGGATACGTTCTCAACACAGATGTTTACCCACGAAGATGCGTACTCCCTGAGGATTGTATAAACGTACATACAAATTAACCGGAGTTGTGATCGTTGTTGATCATGAAAGACGATGAATCCTGTCGTATTTTCTACTACTTATGCTATGCAATACCCGAAATAAAGACAATTTAACAACTTACTCTAAAAATAATATGGTACACACTTTTATAGCCATACGTTTACAGTAGCGACCAAATATTTTGTAAATAGCAAAAACTTTCATATTATATACGAAATATCTCAACTTAATTTTTGCTACTTTAAGGTAATTAATTGACACTGTTTCTTTGACATTTCTGTTATGAGTCCGGTAACGATTTGAAAATGAAAATCGCTAATAATGAAATTACGCATATGAATCGCATTTGATAAGATAGCTTGAAGTCTTGTTATAGCAAGTCCTTATATATTAGTATTTAATATCCAAAAACTCAATTCTTACAGAGCTTGTTTGGTGAGGACGTTGATTCGTGCCATCTTGTCGCTTAATTTCTTTGCTGTTATAATTCCCTAACAACATCTGTACGAGTTGGAGCCCGCAGATTAATTATATGTTCCAAGACTGTCGTATTGGTACTAATAAAAAAACGATCACATATAATATATTATTAATTTATGATAGATATAGATTTATAGTACAGTCGACTACAAAGAGATGTATCCACTTTATAAGGTGAAAAAGTGGATACATTTTTTCTTTGTAGGCGACTGTACAAATGGTAGCCTATTTTATACAAATAATAATACAAACATTATTATCATCAAAGTAGTTTAAATAAACAGTTTATTAACTGCATCAAGTATTTCAAATGTCATTCATAAAACGAAGCATATGCATGACAGACAACATCAATTTTATTCCTAAGTAAACGACGAGAATTGCTGAATGGACGAGAATTGCTTTAACACTCTTTGAATAAAATTTAAACCCCTCTAATAGGTAGTGAACATATAAGTAAATATATTTTTAAGTGAATAGCTGCATAGCATGATAATTAAGTAATAAAAACAAAAGCTATCGCTTCTTTTTGAGATAAAATTATCAGAAAGAAGTGAACATTTACCTTAATTACCTCTAAAATACATTAAAAGACAAAACGACCTGATAACTGCAAATACGTATGATAAAAAGTTAAGAAACAAACCTGTCATAATAATGTGTAACCTGCTAGCCTACTATGGTCGGGTTTTTATCGCCTGTCACCATAGCTGTCACGCTCTAACAAGTATATACGTGTGAAAGTGACGCATAGCGCGATAAGTGATAAAATGGCAACCATGGATGGCCTTCTGGGCAATGTGTTTAAGTATTAAGAAATCGATAACAACATGGTAACAACAAATATTTGCACAGTTTGTCAATTAAATAAACAAATTAATAAATAAAGTTACAATGTAACAAAGCTAACGAATAATTATCCAGAATATTATTTTGTCGTTATAATTCTCGCGAGTCCGTGAATCACGCAGGTCGTGTCGACGGCGACGATATGGCGCGCTTTGTTTTTCTAGTATTTTTCATAATTGCTACAGCGACGGCCACAACACCTGTTATTAATGGTAAGTAAATTATTTAATAGCCAATCTTATTAGTCTTCTTTCTTATTCTGTTCTTTGAAATTCGTAGGATTTTTAACTTATAATTTTTCCATAATAGGAACATAAAACTATATACTTACAGTTCGTGAGCTTTAAGAAGAACCTTCGGGAATTGGCGATGACACACGAAGGTAATTGATGTTCTGCTTTTTCACGTGTTACTGTTGATTGATACCCGACGTCTCTTTCTAAAACCCGAAGGTTATTCTGAGCGCTCACGGACTGTACTCCATATTATACTGATGAAAATAAAGCTAAATTACCCTCATTTTTTAATAAAACAGAAACAGATGACAGCACAGATCCTGCTGAAAAACTAGTGCCGAGCATTCCTCAGAAATGCCCACCAAATGAGGAGCTCAAGTGGAGAACGGCATGCCCACCAGATTCCTGTGACATGCTGTTTGTGTCCGTTCTGTGCATCGCAAACCAACCGCAAGAACTGCTGTGCACTTGCAAATCGGGATACTTGAGAAGGAACATAACCTGTGTACCTGAAGACAGGTGCCTTCCACGTAAGTGAAATACACAAAATGCTAAAAACTTCTCTTTAAGTATTAGATTGAGGTCAAATCGGCGAAGACCGTCAGTGTTCTAGAACAGTTCTGGAAAAGTTTTACCATTTCGTAAAAAAAAATGCAGAATTTGCTGTACTTGCTTGCTCCGATCTTCGCCGAGTTGACCTTACCTAAACGAAATAAACAGGTCGGTTTTACCCACCTATTTGATTATGATACGAAGTTTTCTTAGTTTTTAAAATGGCTAATATACATATGTATAACACTATATAACACCTTCATTGCTACTCCCCAAAAGTAGTAAAAACATTTGCTATGTAGGCTTTTTATGTGGGAAAAATAATATAATTTATATTATTCACTTTAGAATGGTTTCTTAGTAACTTCATATCATACACAGTCATGTTTAATGCGATGCATGACCTCGACCATTATTATCAACTATGTAATCAAAATAAGGAAAACCTGGGGAATAACCTGCTCACGGTTTTTTTGTTACCTACACTTTTTTCAACTGGTTTTAAAGACTATACATATTTCTTTAATTGTGGAGTCGCATGCCTACCGACTGGGCCACGAAAAATCAACGCTCAGCGCGATATCGCTCGACGCTCGCGCTGATCATCACACAATGGTTAAGTTAAAAGTATATAAGGTAGTTGGCAGAGGCGTCGGCGTCGAGCAATATTGCTCGCACAGCTTTTTTTCAAGGCCCTCGGGTAAAGCCATTCCTATTACTAAGAGTAAGTTTTATTTGAACAGCCGAATGCGCCGATGACCCTAATGCCAGAAGAGGATGTGGAAACAGATGCGGAAAAACTTGCGCAGATTATAAGAATACGACCAAAGTATGTAAAGATAACGTTTGCAAGTTATATGGATGCGAGTGTAAAGACGGATATGTTTATGATGAGAACACGAAGACATGTAAGAAACCCGATCAGTGTAGTAAGTACCGTTAATAATTTTATAAACTTCCAGTACGTACAGCGAGGTGGGTCTAATCTTAA
This sequence comes from Pammene fasciana, assembly GCA_911728535.1. NCBI lineage: Eukaryota > Metazoa > Arthropoda > Insecta > Lepidoptera > Tortricidae > Pammene > Pammene fasciana. Next base: position 10,180,713 of record OU452276.1, on the reverse strand, counting down.
ATCTACTTTTATAATCTTTTCGCAGCCAAGCAATGCAAAGGACAGTATGAAATATACATTGAATGTCCAGCCGGTCAGTGTAACGCCAAAACCTGTGACGACTTGGTAAATCCCCCTGCTTGTCCAAGAATAAGACCTCCGTGCCCAGGTGGCTGTGTTTGCCAAGACGGATATTTAAGAAATAACGATGGAAAATGCATACCGAAGGAACAGTGTCGTAAGTAAAACTTTATTTACATCAAAGTTTAAACGGTTTATTTTATCGAAGTCTACCGTTTCAAAAAGGTTTAGAAGGTAGTTTAATTTTGGGTCTAAAGCTTGTTTACACAGTTTAGTTCAGGTATAAGTTTAGTTGTAATCTAGTTTTGTAATTTGACTTTTGATTGTTTTAAAAATGTAAGTTTAAATGAATAAAAAGGACAATAAGTTTACACAGTAAGTAGGTACATTTTTACAAGCTTAACATAATATTTGATAGTTCACACAGCCAGACCTATAAATTGATCTTCAGTTGGCCATAATGACTTCGTATCTCCTCAATTATACCGCATGTTTATTTGATATTACCTTAAATGAAAACCAGACGCAAGTTTTGAAATTAAAAATTGATATTGTTGAGTTAACTCTAAGTTAACATCTTAGAGCTTTAAACCAAGAGGAGTAGCCATTGACAGGCGTTCCCCTCTGCCGAATGACTATGACCAGTGGTCATACTCATTGTATGGACTGACGTTTATTTGACGTGGTTATTTTGACGTTTTGCATACATTTGACGTTCCCCTCCCCCGCAAAAAACGGCAGACTTTTTTCGATAAAAATGAGAGCGCGTCTCGCATTCGGTTGGTTTAATAATCAAAGGTTAACATCAATGGTTAACATAGAGCAATTGATTTTTTAAATTTCTTCAGACCGCAGTGTATACCCTATACACTTATTTGACACATTGTCCGTTGTGACATTTTAGGGCAAAGTAATCATGTATTTTATATGGAAAAATAAAAGTCGTAAAATTTTAATAAATAGTTATTTGTTATACAAGGGGTGAAAGTTGTATTTTACGTGCGAGTGTTATTTGAAACACGAGCTAGCGAAAGGATTCTATTATTGACCACGAGCGAAGCGAGTGGTTCAAAAATAGAATCCTGAGCGTAGCGAGTGCTTTAATACACGAGACGTAAAATAACTTTCACCCGTGTATAACACAAAACTTTTCACCTCACTACAGCGAGGAAAATAAGAAAAAGGGTGCATTTTGCTCGGTTTCCCGTAATTCCTCAGGTGTTTAATACTTCTTCATCACTCGAATCACTAATTTTTAACAAAACAACCTAGAAAAACATGCGAATATTTAACGTTGATATGATGGATGAATTGAAATGAAAAGTTTTGACGTAAAAGGTTTTATTAAATGTCAGATGCGTTTTGTTCGTACGTAGACTTATTCGGCTGTCAGAACAATTTATCCGTTTTTACAAAAAGAATGAAGATTAATGTTGAATGCTGATATTTATGAATTAAAATAAAGTTGTAAGACTGTATTAAGTGTTTTTACTCGATGCAATTCATTAATTGCGATGTTAAAAATTCTGCACTTTTAACGTTTTACGTTTTGTTAGCTGTCAAATGTCACTTAAGCCACTTGTCACTTATGTCAAAACTCTTTCACCACATGTGGATAAAAAGCGATTTTCACAATAGATATTGAACAAACAAAAAGGGCTTTCCGAGCTAGTGAGGTGAAAACATATATGTTTATTATAGTCTAGTTCCATTTTTCAAAAAATCCATGTCGAGAAGCAATCGATATTACTTTTGGGCAACCGGGCTTTTTACCTGATTTAGACCCTGCTGTATCCGAATCGCCGGTTGCCTTCAAAGAAAATTTGTCCGGAAGTGAGATATTCAAGATGGCGGCCAAAAAAATTACCCATTTTTTACTTTTTCTTAAATAACTCGTAAACCGTATCCCCTACCAAAATATGTTCTTTTACTTAAATAATTCACATAAAATTCTCTATAAAAAAGGTTCTATACAGTTTTTTTCTGGGATCAAAGTTTAATGAGATATCGAGGGTATAAGATAGACCTTAAATATATAGACTAATTACCCTTTTCCCGCGACTTCGTCTGAGTGGGATTAACATTCGCTATAATACATTTATGAAACACCTTAGTGAAATCTTGTAGCAAATATAAATTTAACGTACATACTTTTTTACGTCTACAGTGAGCAACAATTCCATACAAAGTTTCACCCCCCTTTTCACCCTTTCAAAAGATGATTTCTGAGATAAAAACTATTTTATGTCCTTTTCCATAACTCAAACTATCATCATGCCAAATTTAAACTAAATCGGTTCAGCGGTTTAAGCGTGAAGAGGTAACAGACACACTAACTGTTTAAAGATAAATTATATTTTAAATACTCTGGTTGAGGCTGCTAGGGATTGTGTGGTATCATTTCCGTATAAAACAGACATGCACAATTCATTTTTGATAGAAAAAAAATATAAATCTATATTTAAAAAAGAGATATGGAGATCCAGGGGAGAGGCCTTTGCCCAGCAGTGGGACACTCAAATAGGCTAATATAATAATAATAATAATAATTTGTGCCACGCTCTATTGGGATCGATCTATTATCACGGACAGGACTATTGTAGCCAATAAACCTGATATCGTGGTAATAGATCGACCGCAACGCCGGGCCGTGCTCGACGACATCACCGTCCCATGTGACGTGAACCTCGTGAAGGCTGAGAAGGACAAGTCCAGCGAGTACCTAGACTTAGCTCACGAGGTAACCGCCATGTGGGAGGTTGATTCGGCGATCATTGTGCCGATAGTTGTTTCTGCGAACGGTCTCATGGCGAAGAGTCTCGACCAACATCTTGAGAGACTTTCGCTACGGGGTTGTGGTTGGATCAAGGGTCAGATACAGAAGGCGGTAATCCTGGACACGGCGCGCATAGTCCGAAGGTTCCTCACTCTGCGGCCCTAACCACCGGCAGCCTGGGCCTTGCTCCGTTGCCGGCGGCACCCTAGGATAGGTTTTTTATAATTTTTTATAATATGTATTTTTGTATTTTACTTTTATAAAAATATTGTAAAAACCTACCACTAAGACGAAAAATAAATAAAGGAGAAAATAATAATTAAAAAAAAAGTTCTGCGAAGAGGGAAAACTCTCAAATCACATCAGAGGGGATTTTGACGTGAACGTCCAAAAATTTTACGGACCTCCAACAGTAAAAAATATTCATCGTGGGGCACTCTATCCATGGTCAAAAATTTAAAACTTTTTCTCAATGCGCACAATTTTTTCATACTAATATTATAAATGCGAAAGTGTGTCTGTTACCTCTTCACGCTTAAACCGCTGAACCGATTTAGATGAAATTTGGTATGATGATAGTTTGAGTTATGGAAAAGGACATAAAATAGTTTTTATCCCTGAAATCATCTTTTGAAGGGGTGAAAAGGGGGGTGAAACTTTGTATGCAATTGTTGCTCACTGTAGACGTAAAAAAGTATATACGTTAAATTTATATTTGCTATAAGATTTCACTAAGGTGTTTCATAAATTTATTATGGCGAATGTTAATCCCACGCAGACAAAGTCGCGGGAAAAAGCTAATTAGTCTATATGTTTAATGGCTGTCTTATACCCTCGATATCTCATTAAACTTTGATCCCAGCAAAAAACTGTATAGAACCTTTTTAATAGAAAATTTTATGTGGATTACTAAAGTAGAAGAACATTTTTTGGTAGGCGTCACGGTTTACGATTTATTTAAGAAACAGTAAAAAATGGGTATTTTTTTGGCCGCCATCTTGAATATCTCACTTCCGGTCAAATTTTCTTTGAAGGCAACCGGCAATTCGGATACAGCTAAGTCTAAACCAGGTAAAAAGCCCGGTTGCCCAAAAGTAATATCGTTTGCCTGTCGCATCGAAAAGGAGAGCGATTTTGAAATTTTGTGCCCTGTCTATTAGGGTCTATACTAACTACCCTTGGCGTATGAGGTAATATCAAAAATACACGCTGTATACTAGTATAACTTTTGGCAACACTTGCAACTTTTAAAGTACCAAGGTATAATTTCCTCATTATAAGGAAAAGGTATGAATAAGTGTTTTGCAGAAAATGTTTTTAACGTTGATATTTAAATTGCACAATCTTTATTTTAGCTTCCCTACAATGTAAGAAAAAAAACGAACGTTGGTCAAACTGCATGATCGGAGAATGTGTCCCAAAGACTTGTAAAGACGTTGGGTACCCAGTAGCCTGTCCAGACATTGTGGGACCCTGCGCTGGCGGTTGTGTTTGTAAAGAGGGCTTCGTGAGAAACTATAACGGAGAGTGTATTGACATGAAGAATTGTCGTAAGTATCAAAATAAGTTAACTATGCTCTCTAACATATTATTATACTCGTCCCTATAAGGTGGCGTATGTGACGTAATAAGTAATAAATTATAATATGTGATCCTACAATAGGGATGATGACACATGTTGAATTAGGCAATGAAATTTAGTTGGTAGGTTGCAAAATGATCAAAATATACAAATAAAGTAAACATTTATAAAATCTATTGAAATGGTGCAAAGATATCAGGCTTAAATTTTTTTCGAATTTTGAAAGTACAAAATTTAAAAAAAATTAATGATACCATTCGATTTCTAACATTTTACTGTGAAATAAATTGTATGGCAACCATATACATAAACGCAATATTTCACTGTAAAAATAGCAATTTCATAATTTTTCCATACTTTAAGCAGGGCAACTATTAAGCCATGACGTCACGGCTTTATATCATTTTGTTAGGAGCGTTTTGAGAAACAAAAGCAAATCACAGACTTTAAGTCTCTTTTCTGTCTTTTATGTTGATTAATTGGCCCCATATAGACATTTGATCCTCACAACAAAACGAATCGAATGATACCACGCATGAAAAAAATTCATCTAGCCTATTACGAATAATGACACATGTGATAACAGTATTAACTAACTTAATTAATTTATAATTAATATTAATTTATTAAATATGTCAAAATTATTCAAATATATTGAACCACATTTTGGCATTCGTTTTGCTAACAGACTATACTATAGAGACTACTTAAATTATATTTGATCTGATATATTTTAAAAATAAGTACCTACTAATTGTCTTATTGTGTAGCTAGCTGTGGAGGAGATGAACACGCAGTAAGCGGATGCGGTAACCCATGTGGTAAAACATGTGCGAGTCTCTATGCAAACAACTCTGATCTAATCTGCCCACAATATTGCGAGTACAATGGCTGCGACTGTAAGCCCGGATACCGTCTTCTCTCAGACAACACTGACAATGCGGAGTCTAAAAAATGTATTCCGGAACGAGAATGCCCGAAACGTAAGTTCCTTATGACGTTGTAAACAACCTCAAGTTGAACAAAATCCTCTTCCCAAAATTTCTACCAATTTCCGTACTTGACATTCCATCCTACCATTAATCTCAGGCTGATGGTGCGCGACGTTCGGAATGTTCGAATGAATGTATTCTAACGTGTCCGGCAAATATATGACCGAACCAATATTTGTCACTTGACTCGATACGAAGCTGTCCTTGCACTGAGTAGTTATCTTAAATAGTTGCATCCTCAGCTACTTTTTCGGAGGCCAGCCCTGGCTTATTAGCACATACTTTACAGATCTCTCGCCAATTGCTTCAAATTTTTTATAGCTACTCCTCAATGTGGTGCAAACGAACAATACTACTGCGGCACTTCATGCCCCGAAGCCAACTGTGTAAACCCCACGCCTCCGAAGTGCGTCAACAAAAAATGCAAATTAGGTTGCTTCTGCAAAAAAGGATTCGTCAGAGACTCAAACAACAAATGCATACCGGTCGACAAATGCCGTAAGTACGTTTTTTTTATTCGCTTAGCAACTGTAGCTTAATAAAGAGAGGAATTCAAGAGGTAACTAATAGAGTGTGCGATTTTTAAAACTTAAGTAATAATCTAGTAAGGTTGTTGATCAACGCTAAGCGTGTATTCAATCTAGCTACACTATATATTAACAGTCATTATGCAGCTTTTGGTCGGCTTGTACATCATTTCTACTGCTGTAGATGAAGCCAAAAATGTAATTGGCGTAATACAGGTACTTTTTTTTAATCCCGATTAAATCATGTAGCTACCTAAAATAAATCAGCCTGAATAAATAACTTACTGTCTCTCTTGCTGCTTTAGGTAAATGCAAAGGACCAAATGAAAGGCTCGTAAGTTGTCCTCTAGGTCAATGTATCCCAAAAACATGCAAGGACCTCATAATTCCGCCTGGCTGTCCAAGAGTGTTGCCTCCTTGCCCCGATGGTTGTATTTGTGAAGAAGGTTATCTTCGAGATGAAAATGGAAAATGTATCAAGAAGGAACAGTGTCGTAAGTTTTTATTAAAATTATTAAACCTTGTACATATAGGTAGTAAGGGTTTTACAAAGAAGCCCACGGCTGTGAAGTGTCAGTATCTAGATTATCTAGTTATTAATTACGCAATGCTTCGGCAACCTTGAGTTTTTCTTGTAGGTATGTAAAGTAAACCTAACCTTTTTTTGCAGCCAAGCAATGCAAAGGACAGCATGAAGTATTCATTGAATGTCCAGCCGGTCAGTGTAACGCCAAAACCTGTGACGACTTGGTAAATCTCCCTGCTTGTCCAAGAATAAGACCTCCGTGCCCAGGTGGCTGTGTTTGCCAAGACGGATATTTAAGAAATAAGGATGGAAAATGCATACCGAAGGAACAGTGTCGTAAGTCGCACTTTATGTACCTATCCACATCAAGGGTTTATTTTATCCAAACTCTAAAAAGTTGCACGATGTTCGTAAGTTTTGCCTTCAGGTATGAGTAGTAAGGATCATTCATCATAACTCATAAGTGAATACTGTGAACAGTTAACCTATATAGATGTCCTACACAAAGGAAAAAGTGACCTAGGCCTCCGGTGCCCATACAAGGCTGGGATCGAACCAGCGTCTTCTGCATTAGCGGCAGACGACTTAACCAACTTGGCCACCTGTGTCACAGTAGCACCGGTCCAATTCTCCCGTGTGTATGCAATCTTTGTAAATACTAATTCGGTTATTTATAAATTTTGATTTACGATCCGGTTAAATTACGTATTTTGAAAAATAAACTAATAAAGTTATGAAATTGTTAATAGCATCAAAGGTAAGTTCCAGTAGGACATCACACACAAAGTCTCGAGCCACTCTTACGATGACGCTTTAAATTACAGTAGACAATTTTTTACATTATTTACCTTTCTGAATCAAACTCATCGCTATTATTCTTATACAAATGTTGACGTTCCCTCTCATAGGAGAAGACACCCAACAGATTAGCTTATAATGGTACCTATTGAAAATGTTTGCTTCAGCTAAACCTACTTGCAAAGCCAACGAAACGTACGTACAATGTAGCGTCAAATGTCCGGACAAGCACTGCCCAACAGTTGATGGACCACAGCCTGTGTGCGATCCCCCCAGGAACTGCCCCCCAGGATGCTTGTGCAAGATTAATTATAGATATGACCAATCGGGAAAGTGCATACTTGCCTCTGAATGTCGTGAGTACTAACCTATTAACTAGTTGATTCCAAATTGCACTAGTGTACGACAGTGCTTTTGTATCAGCAAGTTTTTCTATTATGTTTTTAATACATATTATTCCAAAATTGATTGTAACTAACGAAAACTTATTTATATTTCATATTATTTCGAATAGATTCACTACACTACCAACTAGGTTATAGAAAATGACATATAATAGTTTTATTATTGAAAACAAACTGAAAAAAATACGTTTATAATTTAAAGATTTGACATACGTTGTTTTTGAATAATACAATTAAGAATTAATTAATTCCACTAATAATAATAATTTTAAAATTGTGGATTGTAGATAATATAGTTTAACTGAAAATACAATATTATTAAATATAAAACACGAATAAATGTATAACTATGTAAAAAAAAGGATTTAACTAATCAGCTAGCCCCCCTCGAGCTGTACTTACCGAGCGCAAAGGTGCCCCTGCAGTGGCACCAGCCGTCTGTATCGTTCGGGTGAGGTGGGACGCGGCGATAGTTCTATGAGAATTATATAGGTATTTTTTTACCAGCACCACTCAATTGTACGGATCAAAATGCAGTGTGGGACTCATGCCCTTCAGACTGCTTGAACGAGCAATGTGAAGCCGCCGACTCTCCGCCAGTGACTTGCAACACTTTGCTTCTGAATTGCAACCCGCGGTGCGTTTGTAAACCCGGCCATTTTAAACACCCGGAAACCGGAAAGTGTGTGCCAGCTAAAGAATGCCGTGAGTAGTATCTATCTATATCCATTCTTCCATATTAATGTAATGTTATAAAAGCGAAAGTGTGTCTGTCTGTCTGTTACCCGTCAGCATTTAACCGCTCAACCGATTTAGAGAATATTTGGTATGGAAATATAGTTTGAGTTCCGAAAAACGACATAGGAATCATAGGATAGTTTCATCCCAGAAATCACCTTTAAGGAACTGAAAAGTTTGTTTGGGAAATAACTAATTCCACGCAGACGAAGTCGCGGGCAAAAGCGAGTATACCCTGGAAATGTTAAAAACGCCGTGTTAAGCTTAAAATAAGTTTTCGTATTGTAATTTGAGTAACGAGGTTTTTATAGATTTTTGTTTTGTATTAGATAATGACTTCGAAATATAGAAAATTTAATTGGTTAACCGTTGGTTAACCGTGAAGGGAAATGTAGGCACGTGATTTATATTATAATACATGATACTATTACTAATTACTATGAATACTGGTGTTTACAGCAAACGTATGTAAAGATCCCAACGCCTCCTGGAAAGATTGCCGTGACGCCTGCCCAGGCACTTGCCGAAACACTAAACCAGTATGCTTGAACAAAGCTTGTACCCCTGGATGTCAGTGTAATGATGGCTACGTTTTATCTAAGGAAGGCGATGGTGGAAAATGCGTTCAGATTGAGACGTGTGCAGGTATGTTTATGATGTATAGACTAGGTAAAATAGTATGCTTTGCACATAATAGTACATTACGTGTAGTGCACGGTGTACGAGTCTAATTTTACAGTAATACCGCAAATCGATGTACAGTTTAGCCATTTGGCACACGCATACTAGAGGTCAAAACATAAATTTTCATCCGCAGCTCTTAAAAAAATTTCCCTTAGGAGGGGGGTGCTGATTCATCATTTTTTTTGTATGGGAAAAAAATATTTTTTTTTCAAAAACCTATCATGTGTGGTATCATATGAAAGGGCTAATAGAGGCGGTTCTAATAATATACCACATCATTATATTTCAGCCATTTTTTTTTAAATTAAAACAAAAATAATTTTCAAAACATACCAAGTTTGGGCTCCCCCAGATACGATATGGCTGGTTTTTTTTTGGTACTTTATATCAAAAATGATAATAGATATCTTCATATCTGACCTCAAGAAAGCAATTTTGAAAATAATTTCATTAAGTATTTATTTTTTATTTTTCAATATTACAAAATAACGCAGTACAAAATGTACTGAAGTAGAGTTCTACTATAGTCCTACTCCAGTACATTTTGTACTGCGTTACTTGATAATATTGAAAAATTAAAAAAAAATACTAAATGAAATTATTTTCAAAATTGCTTTATTGGGGTTAGATATGAGGACATCTATTATCATTTTTGATATAAAGTACCAAAAAAAAACCAGCCATATCGTATCTGGGGGAGCCCAAACTTGGTATGTTTTGAAAATTATTTTTGTTTTAATTTAAAAAAAATGGCTGAAATATAATGATGTGGTATATTATTAGAACCGCCTCTACTAGTCCTTTTATATGATACCACACACGATAGGTTTTTGAAAAAAAAATTTTTTTTTCCCATACAAAAAAAAATATGAATCAGCACCCCCCTCCTAAGGGAATTTTTTTTAAGAACTGCGGATGAAAAATTTTGTTTTGACCTCTAGTATGCGTGAGCCAAACGGCTAAACTGTACATCGATTTACGGTTTCTTTTTGTATACAAGGGGCACTAGTACCTAGGGCGGTAAAATAAAAAAGGGCCCAGATAACTGGCATTTGTGGCCCGAACCGAAGGTAAGTGCCATAAACAAGCAATCTGAGGCCTTCCTTATTACCGCCCGTGGTGCGTACATAATTTTTCGTCTTCTCCTGGGTGTGAAGTGAGATTTTCCGCTGCGCCCTAGGGCGGTAAATCTCACTTAGCGCCCAGAGTGACGTAAAATAAAATGTCTTAGTCCTTCAAAATATTAAATAAATAATACGGAAATACTACCTGAGGCCTTGAATAGTTTTCAAAATAAGTATATATTCTTCGGCACATAAAGAAATCAGAAGTTAAATTAAATTTTCATTAAATAAAAACAGGTCATTATTAATCTTCTCTAACTTTTAGCGTTTAATTAATTCCAGATTACATCGACTGCCCGGACAATCAGACCTTTGTACCATGCACATTTAAGTGTCCTCAAGTAAAGTGTCCAAAGTCGGACCAAACGATATTGTGCAAGCCACCACGAGACTGTCCTGGAGGGTGTGGTTGTAAGCCCTACTACAGGTATGATGCCGATGGAAATTGCATCAATGCATCTGATTGTCGTAAGTTAGCTACTTGTAAATTATACACATGTTTGTCAATATTTTAGGGATACGTATATATTTACACGTACAGGCAGTGAAGATTCAATAAAATCGTAACCACCGTCCTCCAAATTGTACCTTTACCAAATTAATGGCACATATAATTCGTTGTATTGACCGAGCTGCCACATTACGTGAGCCATGCGATTCGGTTTCAGCTTGGTCAAAATCCTTACGTAAGTACATTCTTATGTCCGGATGTCCGGCGTATGTCCAACTGCTCTCCTCTAAAAGTTGCATTTTGCAACCGATTTTCATGATTTTTTCTGAACAGTTAGATACTGGCATAAATTATAGCGTGACATTTTATTTCCACTTCGTTTTTCAAATTTTAGAAAAGTGGTGGAGTAGGGAGTAGTGGTTGAAGATCTACAGCATACAAATACAGTATTATCATTTCAGCCAATTTTAAAATATGGTTTTATCATTTCAGCTCCTGTAGAATGCACCAGACCAAACGAGGAGTGGAAATGCCAGCACATGGGTGACTGGGAGAATTGCGAAGATAGATACAACTCGCCTCCATTTTGGGCTGGAGACCCAGATGATTGCACGCCAAAGTGCGCGTGCAAGAAAGGATATTGGAGGAACCCTTCCAATGAGTGTGTTACGGAGGCTGAATGCCGTAAGTTTAGTTAGTTATTGTTATCTCGTATGTAGTTGGTAGTAATTATTTTATTTATAAACTATACTAGCACTGTAAAATATAACAGTCACATTCACGTCTCCTTAGTCACTTCGCGTGACATGTTTCGGAGAGCCTAGGTCATCTTCAAGCACTAAGAGTGCGTCGGTAACGCGCCTCGCAGCAGTGAGCCAGGGACCAGTAGGTACTGAATATATTTTGAATAGGTACTTATTTAATTAATTATTTTGTTTCAGCTCCAATTGATGGATGAAAAGACCCGCGAAATAACAAATTCAATCATACATGATATAAGGGTGTTTACGTAACATACGGTAGCTGGTAGCTACGAATATAGGCCATATATATTATCAGCACATTATCAGTTCTTACATTTTGTATCACAACTAATTAATATTAATTAACTGTCGCAAAAATTTTGCTTCATGTTGTGCATATTTTTCCATTGGACAAGCCTTGAGACAACCAATTATATGTTTGTATTTATTATATAAATATTTTAAATATCTGTTGTTGTTTTTCATTCGTGTTACCCCCTACCCCAACCCTAATCCTGTTATTAATAAATGTACACTACACAGGGTAGACGCCATAGGTAATAATAATAATCTAAGGTCATCCTTGAATCTCATACGATACCTACATCTCATCATCTAGGTACATACACCTAAAACTGTCAGTTTTATTACCTAAATGCATAACTGTATCGCGACAGTGACAAATTCCCAATAAGTTTACTGAAGAGATTACGGATAAGTGATCGTTGAATTTACACTCAATTTAGTTTGAACACGATATTATTGATATTAATGTAGGTATTATCCGATATGGAGCTTATTCCTTAGCACCTGGCATAGGCTCCCCCACAAGCATCAGCTAGCCAGCGCCTAGCTAGGCCGTTGCCACCGACGTTTACAGAGGAACCTGCACAGCAGCTGTGATAGAGGAGAGTGATAATATATCCGCAGTGGAACAGAATACACCCCAAGAAGATCAATAACCTATCGCAACCCGAGAGCTCGAATCCTCAAGGGTAGGTATAATGACCCGAAACGCTTGCCATCGCGGCAAACTAGTCTTATTTTAGATTACCTATAAGAAATTCTTTTAAGGTACTTAGGTATTATGAGGGTAGGGGAACGGAACATATGGATGGTAGCGGCTGCGCCTGCATAACCAAATATCATTCCTTAAAGAGGGTTAAAATAATATTTTTAATACAATCGTGACATAATGAAGAGCTTTTCAGTCGAGTACCGCAGTAATGTAAATAAGAGATCGATAAGATTAATTATGTCACTTTTGTATATTAAGTATAATTTATTTTTGTATTAAGCAGAACGTCTGCTAACGATACCACAATGTTTAGAAATAAAGGAAAAGTAGAAAAATCCACTGCCTCAGGCGAGACTCGAACTCGCGACTCTGGGAAACATGCCCATCGCTCTGCCAACTGAGCTACTGATGATGGCTGCGAATTTCTCCACCACATCCTTTATTTTATATTCGCAGCCATCAGGTATAGTCTCAGTAGCTCAGTTGGCAGAGCGATGGGCATGTTTCCCAGAGTCGCGAGTTCGAATCTCGCCTGAGGCAGTGGATTTTTCTACTTTTCCTTTATTTCTAAACATTAAGTATAATACTTCTCTACGAGTGCTCAAAATAGGCAAGCCTGTAAGAATTAAGTTCGACGAATGCCTTACAACCTGCTCCCTCTATACAATTTAGTAACTTCAATGTCCCGGTGGATTGTACCAGCAGTCGGGGAGGAGGACATTGTCGTCCTGTTCATCAAAAGTCATTCCATGCAGGGAGAACAATATTTTTTATCATCGTATAATATCGGTCTGACCCCATGCTGACCCCTGACCAAAATAAGAGAGTCGAGACCAAAAATAATTGTTTAAACTCCTTACAGATTTTAGGTTGTAGGTACATACTGGGACAAATAATAATAAACACCATAATGACATAAAAAAAAATATGTCAGATCATTTATTTTTTTATAATTAAACCACACAAAAGTACAAAAAATTAAATAAAAATTCCTAATTATTATAAAAATTGTTAAATACAATTAAGAAACATTAAAAAAACGTTACAGGTAAGTACTTCAGTTAATATGTTTGATATTTGTAGACTTAATTTTTTTTAATGATTTTTTTTATTTTGTAGTTTTGCAAGTACCGATTTGCCGATTTCTCCTGCTAGTCTACCAAATGTCTGTGCTACCCCGAGGTTACGAATGCTGCCGACCATGTCCTAGGTATTTTGTTTATATTTATTTTATTCCTACCTGAGCCTACCTGAATACAAATTGTCAAACTAAGAAAGGCGTCTTTCTCGTAATATTGCATAAAATTATGAATATTATATTTTTCTTGACAACGGAGTTGGGGTACCTAAATACCTGCTTGCTTATGACTACTTATGTATTTTTTCTTAGAAACCTAAAAGTATACAGGCATAATGTAGGTTTATCCCCAGCCCTATTGAAGAAAGATTAATCCCCTATGTAACTGTACTATGCACTGTAGGTACGGCTGCGTACGTGGAGAGTACAGCATCTACCACAAGCGGCCGCGCTGCGGGCAGCCCAGACCCCAGCCGTTCACGAGAGAGTGCGCCTGCTACTGCAGTGGACCCACTAACGCACCAATGGACCCGTATGCCTTTCATATATAATATTACTAGTAGTCCTGTAGAGCATCTACCACAAGCGGCCGCGCTGCGGGCAGCCCATACACCAGCCGTTCCAGAGAGAGTGCGCCTGCTACTGCAGTGGACCCACTAACGCACCAATGGACCCGTATGCCTTTCATATATAATATTACTAGTAGTACTGTAGAGCATCTACCACAAGCGGCCGCGCTGCGGGCAGCCCATACACCAGCCGTTCCAGAGAGAGTGCGCCTGCTACTGCAGTGGACCCACTAACGCACCAATGGACCCGTATGCCTTTCATATATAATATTACTAGTAGTACTGTAGAGCATCTACCACAAGCGGCCGCGCTGCGGGCAGCCCATACACCAGCCGTTCCAGAGAGAGTGCGCCTGCTACTGCAGTGGACCCACTAACGCACCAATGGACCCGTATGCCTTACATATATAATATTACTAGTAGTCCTGTAGAGCATCTACCACAAGCGGCCGCGCTGCGGGCAGCCCATACACCAGCCGTTCCAGAGAGAGTGCGCCTGCTACTGCAGTGGACCCACTAACGCACCAATGGACCCGTATGCCTTTCATATATAATATTACTAGTAGTACTGTAGAGCATCTACCACAAGCGGCCGCGCTGCGGGCAGCCCATACACCAGCCGTTCCAGAGAGAGTGCGCCTGCTACTGCAGTGGACCCACTAACGCACCAATGGACCCGTATGCCTTTCATATATAATATTACTAGTAGTCCTGTAGAGCATCTACCACAAGCGGCCGCGCTGTGGGCAGCCCATACACCAGCCGTTCACGAGAGAGTGCGCCTGCTACTGCAGTGGACCCACTAACGCACCAATGGACCCGTATGCCTTTCATATATAATATTACTAGTAGTCCTGTAGAGCATCTACCACAAGCGGCCGCGCTGCGGGCAGCCCATACACCAGCCGTTCACGAGAGAGTGCGCCTGCTACTGCAGTGGACCCACTAACGCACCAATGGACCCGTATGCCTTTCATATATAATCGAACGAGCGGAGCGTAAGCAAAGTGAGTTCTTACTAACAACTCCAGACCCAACTGTCACCTGGCTACTGGGATGTCTCGGCATTTGGATGGCTTTTTGATTTCGATAGTTTGTCTGACGATAACTTTAGTAACGTTTTTCTGATCTTTATGAAATTTCTTGGGGCTGTAGCAGAGATGCATAAAATTTGTAAGTTCGTATATGAGCAGGATCGATCAAGTGGTTATGGAGCTAAAAGGAAAAAAAATCCTCCTTAGGGTCTTGTTATATTGGTCAACTCGTTTGCAAGTAAATCGCGAGTTCTCAGTTCAAGGCGGACTACTAGTATTACTAGTAGTACTGTAGAGCATCTACCACAAGCGGCCGCGCTGCGGACAGCCCAGACCCCAGCCGTTCACGAGAGAGTGCGCTGCTACTGCAGTGAGCCCACTAACGCACCAATGGACCCGTATGCCGTTTATAAACATTTCTAGAATAGTACACCTACTGTATCTAATGTACCTATATGTAGAGCCCGCTCTACGGGCAGCACATATCTCGGCTATTCTAAGCGCGCCTGCAAATGGTGTGAATCGACTAACGCATCGAATAGCGAGGTTTATAATGTAACATCGAGTATTACTTTAAGGAGTACCACACTCACGCGCAACGTGCTACGCGCATGCTAGAATAGCCTGAGCTCCTAGTGTTGCAGTGAACCGACTTACGGAAATGGAACGCACTAACACTAGTTCAGCTATGCAGTATAAAGCAGCTGTTTCTATAAGGCATAACCCTTTTCCAGGCGTAGTACAGTCGCCATCAGATACCTATATTATATCGGAGCGGCCAAGGTGGTCACAATTAAATATCTGAACAACGCCTCTATTGTCATGGCGATAAAGTGCATGTTCAGATATTTTTGAGTACCTTGGCCGCTCCGATATATTTGATGGCGACTGTACGTATATTTACCACTTCCGTGCAATATTAAAATCTTAATATTTGGAGTTAAGTTTGGTTGGAGGTAAAGTTTTGTTGGTCTATCGCCAAATTGCTTGCCTTGAAATGAATTACCAAAACAACTATTTTGAAGATATTTTAGATTTTTCTAAATAGCTCCTGAATTCGTGCGGCCTGAAAAAATGTTAAGGGAATTAGCCCATATGCTTTAATATTTAGTAATTAATTTAGCATTTCTTTCAATGTTCAATCAACCAACCTGTCGCCTGTTATTGCAATGCCTTCAGTAGCAATAACATCTGTAGGCGTGCAAATATGACGAGTGTAAAGTTCAAAAGATTAACAAATCGGCTTGTTACAGACCATGTCGCTACGACATGCCGTGCAAGGCGCACTGTTTCAACCACGGCGCCTGCACGCGGCCCAGCGGCCGGTACGCGCGCACCGTATGGTACCCCGGCGAGTGCTGCCCCGGCGTCTCACCGTGCCAGACCTTCACGTGCCCGAGCCCGCCCTACCATCCGTGCTGCTTCCAAACGTGCAACAAGTTCTGATGAAGCTTAATCGGTTTCGGCTCTTGACTATCCTCAAGTATCCTGTCCACGATGTTGGCTATGTGAGGTGATGTGTCTGTTTTAACACGGTACCGTTCCTACCAACAAGATAGCATTTTTTGTGTATGGAGTTTTGGAACTTTTTGGAATAAAAATGTATTTTGTTTTTAGGTAATTAAATACCTAATTAACATTTTCTGCGTATTTTTCCCAATCTAAGAAAATCTCTTTTTGCATCTCGGAAAAAATTGGTCGTACCGTTCCGGCAGTTGTTGCTTCAGCGCTACGCGCGCAGTTACTTACCTGCAATAGCAGCAAATACCTTACGAAATGAAGCATATAAAATCTTAGGTGCATAGCGATAATGTGACATAGTTTCGCGGCTTTCATTGAGCGAGACTTTATTGCAAGTGCCGCCACGCCTACTGATCTTTATAAAATTGTTAATACCTGTTATGCTTTCCATTACAATATTTTGAGTAAATATTTTGTAGAACTCATACATTCTACGACACTTCTAGATCAAGTGTAGACCGTAGGCAGCCCTACCTCATCGAGTAGCAGAATTGGGCTATGTAAGGCGATGCACGGTGAATAGCTTTGTACTTTAGTATTTGGGTATTTTGTACACGCTAACTGCTGGTTTTAAACTTTTATTAAAATTATTTTTTTGTTATTTCAAATCAGAATAACACCATTGTATTATTAGGTGATTGTAAATGAAAAATAATGTGTGTGTTTTACGACAACAAGCACGTCAGAGTAGAGTTGTCACTTGTCAGATTGTCAGACCACCAATTCATCACGGCTCAAAACTAGATGTTCACACATGGTTCACACCTCATTCACACATTTTACAAATGCCACAACACCTTTCATACATAATGTTACAATATTTATTACAGATTGAAAAAAAGCTGGCAAGCGACTGTAGCCGCCCACGTAACGTATTTACTGAAGTTTGATATACCTATAGACAATATGCATATTGTCTCTATTACTCTATACTTTGCTTGCTGAAGTGTGAGTGAGACAACGTGAATTTAGATTCAAACTACAAGGTCAGCTTCCTGCATCAAGCTTCACAGACTTCATAGTTTTACAAGTAGTTTCCGCGCGCTTTTTGCAAACATTGGCCGGGTACGAACTGCGAATTTGCGAAGCGCACTATCACAGAAACTATCCAGATTATATTTAGTTTTTTCGATTCATACTTAATAACGTGTAGCGTTGCATATTGTTAAAATTGTTATCTATCAAATTCATGTTAAAAACACAAATGAACCGCACTGAATCATAATGAAAATTTTGGTGGCTTTGTTGACCGTTGGTGTTATTGGTAAGTTTTTTGTTTGTTTGTAGCCAAAATTAAAAAGATTAAAGGAGCTATTTATATTTTGATTTATCTTTGTGACTAAAATATTAAATCCAATTTTGGAAAAAAATACCCACTACAATAAAAACCTTTATAAAAATCAACACATGTCAAAACTTAATCTAACTTACAAGAAAAATGCTTAAGATTAAAAATCTAAAAATATAATCTAAGCTACAAAAAAACTCTAATTATAAAAATTAGATAATGTAAGGAAATGGTTGATTTCAGTAGGTACTGGTCTATAGTACTTGAAATGGCAGAAATCGCTATTTAAAAGCGTTTGTTTGAAGAAGTTATAAATGACACGCTGTTATGTTTCTAAACCTACTTAAATATTTAAAAAAGTTTTGACTAATTCTTGGTCATCGTTCATTAAATCAGCTAGAAAAATTTATATAATTTTGCATTGTCACCTAAGTTATGTGCATACTTACGCTCGGATATTCCTGAAATTTGGTATGTATATTAATTAGAGGTCCCCTTTTCATGTTCAGACCATTTGACGTTCCAGGGCCTCGATGAATCGCCAGCACCTTGGAAAATGTCAAGAGATTCGCCTTTAACACTTAAACTTTGAGCTACATGTTTGCGAATTAATTGCATTTTCTTAGAGAAAATCCTCGTACAAGTGATAACATATCCTCCATCAGTACCTTCCCAGGGCATATTCCCATGATATGGACCTTGTAATATAACGAATTTTACCTTTGTTTATAGAATTGTACCTGAGCTATACCATCATCAACATTTTACCAGACCGCGACTTCAACAAAAAGTACAGTAATGTAATGGTATAAAAATTGTAAACTAAGCAGTCCCTAGGACACTAAAGCGTATATTCATAAATGAGATATCATTATATTCCTTTTAATTTGCATATTAGCCTACACTTTCTTCATTTCAAAAAAAGGAAAAATGACGTCACCCAATATAAAATATTTTAGCTTTAGCTACCTAGGCTTTCAGGGCCGTGGGGATCGGCCGCCATCTTGAAAAGTGTAACTTTTATTCGATTTTGTTAATTTATTTCTTTAACTGTTGATTTAATGTGAATAGTAATTATGGCAAAATGATAGGCAAAATGAATGAAGATCCTGGAAGCTCAAATTTTCAAACGCAGTTACAGAGATCTGGGAGATTATAGTTGTCAATTTTTTACCGTCACTGCTAGTTAACAACCATTTAAAACATATAATCTGGTTTACCGTCACTTTAGTTGGCTTTAGTGGTGATTTGCTCATCAATTATAGTCAATGATAATTGTGTTGCTCTAGAGTGTTAATTACCAACGCACGGACGGGACGTATCTTTTACCGAAATTCCTTCAATAATTTAGGCACCAGTTAAAAAAAATTTCATATCCTCTCTCGCGGCCGCCATTATACTTTTTTAATTACGAAAGTTTAGGCAGGCTAATTGTACAAATCAAAAGGAAAGTAATGAAATCTCGTTTGTTAATATATGTTTAGTATCCCAGGCTACAGGGTGTGCTTAGTGTTTAATTTTAAACCATTATGTACCCTACTTTTTGTTTAAGTCGCAGTCGGGTAAAATGTTGATGTTAGTATAGCTCAGGTACAATTCTATAAACGAAGGTAAAATTCGTAGTTACAAGTTCCATATCAAGGAAACATGCCCTGGGAAGGTACTGCCGAAACATATTACTTGTACGAGGATTTTCTCTAAGAAAATTCTATTTATTCGAAAAAACATATGTACCTATCTAAAATTATATTGTGCAAAATTTTATAAACTTCCATTATTGATCATATTTCCATAGAGTGCGGAATTTTTTTTTTGGTTCCATACAAGCTTCTGATCCTGGGTAGGAATGGGATCAAATGGCATCAAAAAAAAAGTTCGCAAAAAATGACCTGTTTCTCGCATCCTGTATGTTTTTTCCAAAATCTGTAAATGCGATCCTTCATTAATTTGAAATAGAGGGAAGGTCTTCTAAGACCATTTTCTCGTAGCAGCACGGGATCTGGTAGCTGCCCTCACTGACCCAAAAAGAAAATCCAGCCTGTATAAATAAAATAACAAATCAATTAATTATTTTAAACTAAACTAAATATTTTTATTGTTGTTTTTTTTTAAGTTGGAACTGTTACTGTTTAGTTTACTGTTATATAAATATTAGTTAAATAGATGTCATATACGAATTAAAAGTGTCTTAGGTTATCTGTCGCAAATGCAGAAGACGCTGGTTCGATTCCATCCAATTTCCAGCTGGGCATCGAAAACCTTGGTTACTTTTACTTTCGTATATGACATCTATTTTACTTTGATGTAGGTCAGTTCAGTTATGTTCCTTCACCATTTTTGACCACCATTCTCTTACCCACTCTACGCGTGGCACGTGCTTGCTATCTATACAAGGTGTAACAAAAAATTGTATAAGGCTTGTCGTTCCAGCCGGCCAACATACCATACAAAAAAAATTTTTTTTCACATCCTAAAATTTTTTTCTCCCCTATTTCTTTAGTCACAATACGATACCTAATGGCTCTTCTACATGATGGGCCATCATAGGGACGCAGCTATGCGTTAGAGGGAGTTAACGATATTGCGATCTCGTTCCGTTGTATAGCTGCGTCCCAATGATGGCCCATCATGTAGAGCCAGCCTAATAGTATTTTTGTTAAAGCGGTATTAGACATTGCAACCTGCAGGGCCCAATCTGTCAGGTTGGAAGGTGTTATTGAAGGTAGGGCCCGTAGGCAGCTGAAGGAGGGGTAGGGAGAGGCAGGGTACACAACAGATTGGGCCCTGCAGGTTGCAATGTCTAATAGCCGTTTTACACCTGTAAGTATACATGAATACAGGTCGGCTCTAAGGTAGAGCAAGTGACTGCTCTATTCGCCATATGGCAACCGTATCGCCGTAGGCACTTAGTTATTTGCGCAGTTAATAGTTCCACTGCATAATGACTACAGTCCGTGAGCTTTAAGAAGAACCTTCGGGAATCGGCGATGCCACACGAAGGTAATATTGCTGTTCTGCTTTTTCATGTCTCACTGTTGATTGATACCCGATGTCTCTTTCTAAAACCCGAAGGTTCTTTTTAGAGCTCACGGACTGTAGACTCGGACCACATTCTTGGTCGACTGTACATACAATTTTAACTGTGTGAAATTTTCAGGAGCTTTAAGCCGTCGCGCGGAAGTAGACATCAACAGGTTAGTGCAATGACGCACTCCGCTTGGCACCGCTCGCGACACTCGCATTTGCTCATATTTTACATCTGCTACAATAATGGACTCGCCGCTTCCATCACCTCTCCAAATAACATTCAAATATAATATAATATAGACGGAGAGCTGGCCACGTCAGATATGACACAATAATGAGAGCAACGAAACCCCGCTAGTTAGTTTGCTATACTATGCTTATTTCTAGATCCGGACATCTGGCAGCTGTAAAGTGGTGGAGGTCAAAGAAAGCAAATTACTTAAAGAAAATAAATTCTAGAGTTCTGGTTTTGATCCAATATTATGAAAAATCATATAATTAATTAGATTTTATAATTGAAAGGAAAAATGGAAAAATTCACCGCGTCGAGCAAGACTCGAACTTGCGACCTCTCGGAACACCGGTCCGATCGCACTGCCAACTGTGCTATCGACGCTTACTCAACCCCGGTGAATCTTTCCATCTGTTACTTCTTTTTGCTTACGTCAGAGGGAGACGTGTAGCGACATCTACCGTAAGTGCATATACACATTAACGGCACCGAAGTTCCAAGTCATATTGGAATAACATCGATAACAATGCGCTAACCCGTACTAATTAATTGTTGTTATAAGCAGAAACGTCTGCAAACGATATTTCAATTTTATAATTGAAAGGAAAAATGGAAAAATTCACCGCGTCGAGCAAGACTCGAACTTGCGACCTCTCGGAACACCGGTCCGATCGCACTGCCAACTGTGCTATCGACGCTTACTCAACCCCGGTGAAACTTTCCATCTGTTACTTCTTTTTGCTTACGTCAGAGGGAGACGTGTAGCGACATCTACCGTAAGTGCATATACACATTAACGGCACCGAAGTTCCAAGTCATATTGGAATAACATCGATAACAATGCGCTAACCCGTACTAACCCCGATTAACCCGTGTTCACCGGGGTTGAGTAAGCGTCGATAGCACAGTTGGCAGTGCGATCGGACCGGTGTTCCGAGAGGTCGCAAGTTCGAGTCTTGCTCGACGCGGTGAATTTTTCCATTTTTCCTTTCAATTATAAAATTGAAATATCGTTTGCAGACGTTTCTGCTTATAACAACAATTAATTAATTAATTAGATTATATAATATCCAAAAGTTTCGTTTAGGGGAAGTAGTGCCAAATGATGTATAATGTAATTTTTGGTTACTCGCCTACTGTTTTTGTTTGCGCAATAATACACACTGTTTATGTTCTAATGTTAAAATATAGGCCCTGTTCTCTATAAATGACACAACTTCAGCAGTTTTTACTTATTTCAGTATTACTTTTTTTCAACTTAAAAACTTTGTTGGTCTGTCACTCTGAGCTCCACCCATTAAAAGCTGCCAGATGCCCGGATCTATTATTAGGATTACAAACCTCTCATTATTGTGTCACATCTGACGGGGCCAGCTCTTAGACCAATAGGTACATGGTTTGTAGTAGGTAAAGACATGTAGTTGAAATTTTACAGCATGGTGTTGGCATGGTTGATGTAGAGCCTGTATAGATTTTGTTTTAAATAAACTTTTTCTGATATGTGACAGCTTAGTCGCATATCACATCAATATGTATTGTATACTAGTCTTAAATATCAGAATAACAACATAAATGTAAGGGTGTTACATTTTGAAAAAATTAAACAATGATTTGTGAAAATAGGTACATTTCATCTTTTACCCTTCCTACTTTTATTGTTAAAAAAAACAATAAGTAAGTGTCAATACAGAATTCACAAGTCACGGTAACAGCATACTCATATCTACAAAATACACACTTACCTACTCAACTTATAGTTGTGTATTGATTCCACTTAGAATGTCGGTTTACTTAAATATCTATTTTCAACGCTATGCCAATAAAATGAAGCTACTATAAATAATTTTAGTCATAAATCAGAGAATCTTTCACCGATAACAGCTACTGGATTCTACCAAAATAATACCTGCGTCAATGCTCAATAGGTATTGCAAACTAAACTAGACTGCGCCGAAAACATTCCACGATTGCAAACATTACCTAAATATTTACAAAACTACCAAAGTGGTGCCGATTGATAGCGAACTAACGGGACTAAAATAAGCGCTTGCTTTTGTTTCAGAGTTAAACAGATCTCAAATAAAATCCCAGCCAATTCCGAACAGTTTCAAGAAAACGATAGACTAATACTAAGGAGTAATGATTATGACGATCATAGCAGCTGGTACCAACACGCGCCGTTACCCCCTCATACCCCGGAAACCTCCAAGGTCCCGGTCCAAATCCACCAGCCACGCGAAGACCCGCGCTTATACTACCAGTCTGATGCGTATCTTAACGAATATGTTAGGGAGAAAGTGAACGAAGAAGTTACGTTTGTGTATCCTGGCAGAGCTGTGGTGCGAGCTGGTGAACCCACTGGGCTTTCACGGATACAGTCTAATGATGTCAACACCTTTGCTACTCAAGGTATGTTATTCGGTGCGATTTTAATTGGTTGAATAATGCCGGTGGAGGTATTCATCTATGACATAGAAAAGGTAAGTAGAAGCTTATGATTTGGTATACATCCTTAAACTCATCCTTGAACCTTTTTACAAGTCCTCTGTTCCGATCTTTTTCGTAGAGGTACAGTCGCCATCAGGTATATCGGAGCGGCCAAGGTGGTCACAAAAATCTGAACAACTTTTCTATTGTCAAGGCGATTGGCGTCTCTATTGTTTACATTTTTTTGAGTCTTTGGCCGCTCCGATATATTTGATGGCGACTGCACTTTCATTACAAAAAGAGCACGGACTTTCAAACAATGAATCAACCACACACTTACACCTATTAAAGCACAAAACATTTAGCGCTGATTTTAGCGCGGAATTTAGTCGTCCATGGACAAAAATTTGCCGGAAGGCATATCATTCTTCCTTCCAACTGAATTTCGCTATGCCGACTGAATTCCGCTCAAATGTGTGTTGCTACTAAACCCGACGAACCCCATATATTGGGCCACCGTCGGCCCATTTAGGGACGCAACTATAGGTACGGTGAAGTGACATCGTAATATCACTTAACTCTCTCTTGAATGCATAACTGCGTCTCTTTAGAATGACATGTATGTGGACCGGACATTCAAAATTATAATGTTACATTATGTTTTTTTTACAGATGTTAACATATGTGTGAAATGCCCACATGACCTCACATTAGTAGCAAAAGTATCTTTTGGGCGGGTCGTGTTACAGAATCCCACGCTTCGAGCGTGCTCGGGACGAAAAGCGCCAAGACATGTAAGATTTGTGCACATGTATGGCCCAAAGATAGGTTCCTTGTTGGAGGAAGGTTCTCACATGGTAATAGGTCGAATAATGTACAAAAACAAGGTGAGTAAGTTTATCGAAAACTATTGTAACTTAAGGCTATACCTACTGGCTATCTGGTTTCAACATACCTAGATCAAACCATACTACCTAGTACTTACCTACATAGATCAATGTGGATAATTCCGCTATAGGGACTATTCCATCTATTACCGATTTTCACGATCAAAATTTATAATTTCATCGACAAAGCAGCAATTGCTTTTAGTTTCAGTTATCAAAACCAAATGGTTATTTTTTTCCTACGATTGAAAATCAAAGAAATTTACTCTCGTAGACGAAAAGACCCCTATGACGGAATTAGCTACATTGACCTTATCTTGCAAGTCTAGCAAATGCGATGAAAGAAAACCAACTAAGTACCTATACTATGCAGACATGTAATAGGTACAGTCGACCAAGAAAGTGGTCTACCAGTTTTGACAAAAGTTTCTGCGAGATCTAACGATCGCTAAGGTTGACATTTCTAACGAAGTTTAAAACATGCACGACCTTGTTGTCTCTGACGTTCATAGCTCACCGAAGGAAGCCCACTAACTGCTCGATAGGAGAAATAATTCGTGTATAGCTGAATTTTGGTGAAGTTGTAGATAAAGGTGTCTTACACAACATACTAAAAGTACCCATGGTTAGGGGTGCCGCTAACGGGGAGAGGGGGGTGTACAGTACAGATCCCCTTTTTAGGCTTTTCGTAAATAACTCAGTAGCGGTGGCTCATACGAAAAAATGTTCTTCTACTTAATTAATCCACAAATGATTTTCTACAAAAAATGTTCCTTACACTTTTTTGCTGAGATCAATTTATAATGAGATTTCGAGGAAATACGATAATCACTTTTAGAAACTTTCGGAGCTATTATTTACGAAACTATTAGTTTTGTCTAAAAATTGTTTTAGAAAACCCATATTTATATTAAAAGACCTATCCAACGACACCCCACACATTAGGGGTGGATTAAAAAAAAGAATTTATCCCCCACTTCATGTGTTCGGGAGGTACCCTAAAAAGTAATATTTTTTCAGATTTTGTTTTAAAACTTTGTCTGCGTATTCAAAACACATACTCATACGAAGTTTAACTATTGTAGTACTAACCATCACTGCGCAAAGCCGTGAACGGACAGACTGGGATAAACGGACAGCGAAACTATAAGGGTAGGAAGTGGATTGCAGGCGCCCATAGGCTATGGGAACTGCTTACCATCAGACGGGTCGTATGCTTGTTTGCCAACGTCGTGGCATAAAAAATAAAAAGTAAAAAAATACCCTCTTCAACCTGCTCAGTGATGGTTAGTACTTGAATAGTTAAACTTCGTATAAGTATGTGTTTTGAACACGCAGACAAAGTTTTAAAACAAAATCTGAAAAATATTATTTTTTTGGGGTACCTCCCGAACACATGAAGTGGGAGGTAAATTCTTTTTTTTACTCTATCCCTAGTGTTTGGGGTGTCGTTGGATAGGTCTTTTAATATAAATATGGGTTTTCTAAAACAACTTTTAGACAAAACTAATAGTTTCGTAAATAATAGCTCCGAAAGTTTCAAAAAGTGATTATCGTATTTCCTCGAAATCTCATTATACATTGATCCCAGCAAAAAAGTGTAAAGAACCTTTTTTGTAGAAAATTATTTGTGGATTAATTAAGTAGAAGAACATTTTTTCGTATGAGCCACCGCTATTGAGTTATTTACGAAAAGCCAAAAAAAGGGACCTTTACACCCCCCTCTCCCCGTTAGCGGCGCCCCTAACCACGAGTACTTTTGGTATGTTGTGTAAGACACCTTTGTCTACAACTATACCAAAATTCAGCTATACACGAATTATTTCCCCTAAGTTTTCCTTCGTTTGGAGGGCTATCAAACGAACCTCAACCGTAGGGTGGTAAGCCACATTTTTGGTAGACTGTAATTATCCACAGCCCATCTTCAATTGCTTAAATAAGCTTATAATATAATGACAAGTGTTAACATGTTAACTATGTCTTTCAGAATTTGCAGTTATGTAAAATGCAAGTGCACGTCGTCAGCCAGGGTTGTGTGACACCGAAATATTTGTCAGCCCATTGCTGGGATCAGAACAAGCAATGCAACTTCACTTGTGTCAACAAATACCTAGAGCTGAACGGACCGAAGACACAAATCTGCGGTGACGATATGAAATGGCAAGGAGATCTTCCAGTTTGCAAAGGTTACACTAAATTATATTTCTTAGTTCTTTGATCTTGCTACTCTTCAGACGTTCTAACTGTTCTAAGCTTAGTACATAATATAGGGAATTTATGACTATGAAGGATTCCGGAAAGCTGCAGGATTGGAACCTGCCTCCTCTAGATTGCCGGTCCAACGTGCTCCCAATTACACCAGGCCTCCCTCAATTTATCACAGTGAATTTAATCAGTGTGGCGACACAAGTCACTAAAGATACGGTGATTACCTGATGTTTTGAAGGATCGCAACGCTGCGGTTTTCTGGAGTCCTTCACAGTTCATTTTATCATTTGTAAGACATTTTTGTATGGTAGGTACAGACTTATCGGTAATGAAGAAATATATCATCATATTTTCATAATTGTATTCCAGGACCAAAGTATATAAGAAAATCGTATCTTTATTCCACAGCCCGGACATGGTGCGAGTTCCCTTCACCCCCTGAACATGGTCGCGTCAGCTGCCAAGGAACCACCGTCAGCACCGGGCTAGCTGAAGGCTCCCGATGCCGAGTCAAGTGTATGCGCGGCTATCGAAGCTCTCGCGTGACGCCAGTTTGTCGCCGAGGTGCCTGGACGAACGCTCTCGTCTGTCAGCCAATTCGCAAGAGGAACTCAAAGCAGTAGGGTAGTTCTGTAGCTGTGCATCGTAGCAGCACGTGAAGTGAAATCACTACTTCGACTTCTTGCAGCGTTTTTAGCGTGCCTTTCTTAAGGCCAAGAAGCAATGTACCTAACTCAGATTGTGGCTCATGTAGACATTATAAATTAAATTACTACCTACCATGATATAATTAAATATATAACAGGTAATTATGAATAAGAACAGTTTTGTAAAGTCGATCCCGCGTTTTATTGAAATTTCCGAACCTGAATTGTCGTCGACCTGTAAATGAGACACCATCATCTACACACGGAATCTCCTTGGCAGACTGGGCAACTTCCAAACAGAGAACGTGACCACATAATCCAGCAATCATGGCGTATGTTATGTTTAAAAGCGGTATTACACATTGCAACCTGCAGGGCCCAATCTGTCAGGTTGGTAGGTGTAATTAAAGGTAGGGCCTGTAGGGAGCTGAAGGAGGGGAAGGGAGAGGCAGGGTACACAACAGATTGGGCCCTGCAGGTTGCAATGTGTAATACCGCT
Organism: Pammene fasciana; assembly: GCA_911728535.1. Lineage (NCBI taxonomy): Eukaryota > Metazoa > Arthropoda > Insecta > Lepidoptera > Tortricidae > Pammene > Pammene fasciana. The sequence goes on along the minus strand of OU452276.1, from coordinate 10,152,873 downwards.
TTATGTCGAATTAAGGTAAGGGTACTGAGCTGGAAAGTAATCCGAATTGCAATGGGGGTATAAATAACTATTAGGCACACCCACACACCTGAGCTGAATTAAGAAAATTAATAGACAAAATGCTTAAATTTCTATGTACCTTCGGGAATCGGCGATGACACGGCGATTAATATTGCTGATCTGCTTTTTCACGTGTCACTGTTGATTGATACCCGACGTCTTTTTCTAAAACCCGAAGGTTCTTCTGAGAGCTCACGGACTGTAGACAAATTTAAGCAACCATAGAGAAAATTAAGCATTTTTTTAATTCAGCTCAGGTGTGTGGTGTCCCTAAGGCAGCGGCTCTCAAACTTTTTTGCGACGAATACTTTTTGGAAAGCGAAATATTTGACGGAACCGGAACCCCAAAATAAAAAAAAGTGCGAGTCGAACTCGCGCACGAAGGTTTCCATAAATTACAGCCTGGTGACAGACGAACCCTAAAAATAAACTACTTATATGTGCTAGACAATACAATATGTACAAGATAGAAGAGATGGTTTATGTTTTTTTCTTCTCAATTTTAAAGATGATCGCGGAGCGCGCGGAACACCTTTGAGAATGGCTGCCCTAACTAAGGGTCAAAACAGACCTAGCGGTATTCGGAATCGCCGCCTAGCCGGAATAGCCGTTTAAGCCAATTCATAGACAATATGCTTAATTTTGTCTATGGTAGCGGAAATTTGTCTATGGCTTCCATACAAAAAATCTGCTACCATAGACAAATTTAAGCATTTTGTCTATGAATTGGCTTAAACGGCTATTAGACATTGCAACCTGCAGGGCCCAATCTGTTGTGTACCCTGCCTGTCCCTACCCTCCTTCAGCTCCCTACGGGCCTTAGCTTTAATTACACCTTCCAACCTGACAGATTGGGCCCTGCAGGTTGCAATAAAGCGGTATTACACATTGCAACCTGCAGGGCCCAATCTGTTGTGTACCCTGCCTCTTCCTACCCCTCCTTCAGCTCCCTACGGGCCCTACCTTCAATTACACCTTCCAACCTGACAGATTGGGCCCTGCAGGTTGCAATGTGTAATACCGCTTATACCGCTTTTAATTCCGCTGTGATTCCGCTAGGTGTGTTTTGACCTTAAGGGTCGCCACACACCTAGCGGTTTTCCTCGCGGAATTACCGGAAGTAGCGGAAATTCATAGACAAATTAAGCATTTTGTCTATGAATTTCCTCTACTTCCGGTAATTTGTCTATGGCTTCCATACAAAAAATCTGCTACCATAGACAAATTTCCGCTACCATAGACAAATTTCCGCTACTTCCGGTAATTCCGCGAGGAAAACCGCTAGGTGTGTGGCGACCCTAAGGTAATGGTAGTAGTAGTAGTAGTAAAACACTTTATTGCACATAACAAGTACATGACCATTAAAAACTAAAAGCGGTATTACACATTGCAACCTGCAGGGCCCAACCTGTCAGGTTGGAATGTGTAATTGAAGGTAGGGCCCGTAGGGAGCTGAAGGAGGGGTAGGAAGAGGCAGGGTACACAACAGATTGGGCCCTGCAGGTTGCAATGTGTAATACCGCTTTGGTAAATGAGTACAAAGGCGAGGTGGTAATGGTCTCTATACTCGGCGCAATTTTGACGCAAAAATCTCCGGCGATTTCGATAAGTTGATGTCTAGTATGCGCAACGAAATCAATTGATGGTTCAAAACCGCAGGTGATTAGTTGCGAGGTCAGTAGAGAGAATATGATTTTGTAAGCAAATTATATTCCTAAGTATTTTTTTAATAAACCTCGTTAATAAACAAAAATATTTATTTCCTAAAATAATTTCAAATATTTCGTAAAACGATAAACCCATATCGTCGCCAGTTGAAAGCGCATTCCATTGATCGCGCGACCATTTTGGCTTCTAACTAAGGGTCACCACACACCTAGCGGTTTTCCTCGCGGAATTAGCGGAAGTAGCGGAAATTCATAGACAAAATGCTTAATTTGTCTATGGTAGCGGAAATTTGTCTATGGCTTCCATACAAAAAATCTGCTACCATAGACAAATTTCCGCTACCATAGACAAATTTCCGCTACTTCCGCTAATTCCGCGAGGAAAACCGCTAGGTGTGTGGTGACCCTTAAGCTCTATCTCGTTCTAATCGTTTGACTAGTCGCTTGCGTTTGACCCTCTACAGACGTAAGCGACTATTCACCTGCGATTTTTAATTTTTTAATACATTGCGGGTTTTTGAACCATCCATTGATTTCGTTGCACCTACCTAAACGGCAACGTCTCGAAATGGCGCGCGAGTTTTGTATAAAAATTGCGGCGATTGTAGAGGCCTTTATTGTATGGCATAAAGCTCTATACCTGGAGGAGCCATCGCCTCATCTTTCCAAACAAAGTCTGCCAAAATCTGAGGGGGGCGAGGTAGCATACGTATGGCGTTTTCAATTTAAAGTACATCATTGTCGGTTGTTAATAAAGTTTATTTCTAAATGAATTTTTATAGCAGCATCGCCTTATTGATAACGGACAATGATGTACCTTTCACTTGAAAATATCACGCATATTTGACAGTAAGTCACGACACTAAATGGAGCAACAAATAGTTGACTTTACATATGTTGAAATATGGTTCATTATCGGATGCAGTCCTTGCAAATGTCAAACAAAAAAGCCAAGGATCATTTTTGCTTGTATTTTCAAATAAAATATAGAAGGCAGCAATCCTTAGGGGCGTTAAATATGCATAAGTGTCAAACGTCAAAATAGTTACTGTCCGTCAGAAAATAAACGATTATCTTTGAATCGATTCAGTAAACGACGCTGGAGTTTCGATATGGATTAATTTTTTAATCATAATAGTAATGATAAAAAAAGTAAAACTATAATTACATGTGAAATTATATCTCATATTTTTATAAACTAGACATAATAGAACATTTTTTACACCTAAAAACAATACATAAAGGCATTTTCACGGAGCTCTATACCTACTCACTAAAAACGATGAACTGAATACGTGTAATCGATTTTTGAAATAGTTTTTATAAACCTAGGTATTAGATTTTCCTGCTAATAACGTTGACAGAGGGGAAATGTACCTAAGCTTACTCCAGGTATAGAGCTTAAGGCCGCAATTACATTATCATTTCTTTGTCATATAAAAATGATGTCATTTGTGTCAAAATCTATGATCATAGATAAATGATGCTGTTAATCATTTTTGCAAATTACACTCAAAGTCATTTAAACGTTATAGTTCAAAGTATTTAAAATGGATACCGATGTAGCAGCATTTTCCGTTGCTATGAGTGCAATCTTATTAATTGCATTAAAAATGAAAAAGAAGGCTGTTAACAAAAAAAGAAGAAATAAAAGACGTGTTTGGGTAAAATCGTGGATCGCAAGGCGATCACAAAGAGGGGTACATACATCAAGACCCCATTTTTACACCCACACAGAATATAAACAAAATATGACGGAAAAACATTGATTTATAATGTAGGTAGAACCTACTAGATGTGACATCTAGAACAAATTTTGTGCTGCATGTTTGGCCGTTGACAGCTGTCAGTTGCTTAGCATCATGTGAGTGTTTCAAGGACTTGCGGCCATCTTGTCGAGCAAGGTGGTTTGGTTTCGGGAAAAACTTCTTATTTTATGTTCATTTTCGTGATTCAATGTGTAATATATAGCTTATTCTGCAGTGATTTAACGAACTAGTGAGCAACTAATGAAGAATTAGTCTCGAAACATGTGTAACCCCTGTTTGAGTTAGATATCCGTTAGTCCACGTGCTGTTTGTAGGGAGTAGCTATCTCCTTATAAAAAGCCTAACCTCACCGTACAACGTCCAGCTCTTGGAGCGACTTCGACATTGGCAAAATTGTCCCAATATTGTGGACAGAATGCCATATTTTAAAAATTGAATTAAGTGTTTCAAGAGCGAATTTATCTCAAAGCAAGTATTAACTAGAGCCCGCACACGTGTACCCCCGTATGGGATAGATATATAGATACCCATAATCACTTCTACAGCATAAAACAGAACAATTTACCAATCTTTTCCTTAGCCGACACAACTTTCTAGGAAAACTAACAGCTTTTCTCGTAGCAATCACAGATATTCTTGAAGAAATCGCGCATTATATCTGTTTGTTACCCTCCACTGCTAGAAGTAACGCGTGGAGGGTAATAGAAACTATGACAAGGACCAACGATAATAGCACCTCTCTGCCGTATCTATTGAAAGTGTAATAAGACCATCCCGTTCTATCTTGGTATTATTAGTTCCGTGTCAGATCTATGGGTGGTATATCTATGGAATTTATGGACTTTAAGCACAGAGTAAATAATAGTATAACAGAGAGACCTCTGTTATGTCACGTAACGTCACGAATCATGTTGTCCCTTCTTAACGCATGACAAGTTCTTTTTCGCACTTATGCAAACGTATCGGATACGTCGTGTCAAACTCAAATTTTTTGACAGATTTACTTTGAGTTGTACCCCCCTGTCCCCCCTGCTTTAAGTGCCGATCACTTAAAGCGGTATTACACATTGCAACCTGCAGGGCCCAATCTGTCAGGTTGGAAGGTGTAATTGAAGGTAGGGCCCGTAGGGAGCTGAAGGAGGGTAGGAAGAGGCAGGGTACACAACAGATTGGGCCCTGCAGGTTGCAATGTGTAATACCGCTTTATTGCAACCTGCAGGGCCCAATCTGTCAGGTTGGAAGGTGTAATTGAAGGTAGGGCCCGTAGGGAGCTGAAGGAGGGGTAGGAAGAGGCAGGGTACACAACAGATTGGGCCCTGCAGGTTGCAATGTGTAATACCGCTTTTAAACTCATGGCTGAAAATTTTTGTTAGGGATGTCATCTCCTGTTACTCAGCTACAACCTCAAAGCAAGCATTAACTAGAGACCGCACACGTGTACCTCCGTATGGGATAGATATATAGATGCCCATAATCACTTCTACAGCATAAAACAGAACAATTTACCAATCTTTTCCTTAGCCGACACAACTTTCTAGGAAAACTAACAGCTTTTCTCGTAGCAATCACAGAAATTCTTGAAGAAATCGCGCATTATATCTGTTTGTTACCCTCCACTGCTAGAAGTAACGCGTGGAGGGTAATAGAAACTATGACAAGGACCAACGATAATAGCACCTCTCTGCCGTATCTATTGAAAGTGTAATAAGACCATCCCGTTCTATCTTGGTATTATTAGTTCCGTGTCAGATCTATGGGTGGTATATCTATGGCTACAACTTGATTTGAAGTTAAAGCGGTATTACACATTGCAACCTGCAGGGCCCAATCTGTTGTGTACCCTGCCTCTTCCTACCCCTCCTTCAGCTCCCTACGGGCCCTACCTTCAATTACACCTTCCAACCTGACAGATTGGGCCCTGCAGGTTGCAATGTGTAATACCGCTTTTACGTACGTCAAATGACATGTAGGGTCACCACATACCTAGCGGTTTTCCTCGCGGAATTACCGGAAGTAGCGGAAATTCATAGACAAAATGCTTAATTTGTCTATGGTAGCGGAAATTTGTCTATGGCTTCCATACAAAAAATCTGCTACCATAAACAAATTTCCGCTACCATAGACAAATTTCCGCTACTTCCGGTAATTCCGCGAGGAAAACCGCTAGGTGTGTGGCGACCCGTAAATGATCATTATTGTAGGTTTGCTGTCAAACAGGATCCTTTATCTATGATCATTGACGATATGAATCATTTATTGTTATTACACCATCATAGGTTCTTCATTTATAAATGAGTCATATATGTATGATCATTTAAAAATGATAATCTAATTACGGCCTTATGCATCTGGAAGAGCGCCCTCTACAATAAGTTTTCACGGGGCATCTGTGACGCTTTTAATTACAATCATGATTCATGATTAAAATATCAAACTACGTCGACCTGCAAGGCCATGGAAAAATTTGAAAAAATTCCGCTCCAGAGCGAACACTGACAGACACAGAGCGACAAATTTTATCCATTGTAGGGTCACCACACACCTAGCGGTTTTCCTCGCGGAATTAGCGGAAGTAGCGGAAATTTGTCTATGGTAGCGGAAATTTGTCTATGGTAGCAGATTTTTTGTATGGAAGCCATAGACAAATTTCCGCTACCATAGACAAATTAAGCATTTTGTCTATGAATTACCGCTACTTCCGCTAATTCCGCGAGGAAAACCGCCAGGTGTGTGGTGACCTGTATTGTGTATATAACTTTATCACACTGATATTTTCAGGTGGTAACATTTTATGTCCTTTCACTGTCAGCCAATTTTAAATTAGGAAACAAACTTGACACATCCAACCGTTACTATTTTAATTTTTTTTGTCTCTGCATTGGAAGTTGTTAACGTTGTTTAATTAGTAAGTAGCTAATGAAAGTTATATGTGCGATATGTTTTAATGTGACCTAGTGCAATCTGTTCAAGAAATTTGATATTAGCACTAAGACGATGGGAAGTAACACCAGCAAAGTAACAAATGAAGCAGCTGTTCAGGTCCAAAAAAGCGACTCTGATATTAATTCAGATCCAAGATCTCCTACACCAGAGATTTCTCGGACGCCTTTGCAGGTAATTCTTCTTTATTGAATCCTTCTATAATTCTAAGAGGACACTTATTAATTTATTATCTAACGGCACTAGAGCAGTGATGCTTTCCCGCCTTAAAAAAGGGGAGGGAAATAATGAGATTATCATCTAAGCATGGGCTACTTATAGCAGTGTTGTCAAGATAACACATAAAGTAATTGCATTGATTATTATACTGAATATGTATTATTATTGCCTGCAGTTTTTTTATAATTTCAGAAATATAACTTATACTTAAATGCATTGGTTACAGGGTAAAGGTGGATCAAAGCACAATATAACAAAAAATGTTGACTTACGGAAGACTTTTGAAAACGGGCAGGGCGAAGAAAAGCTTATTCACAACAATCCTATCCTTTCCGCTGTAATAAAAAATCACCTACAGTCTTATGATCCGCGCTCGCCTACCCAGGACTTTGAGAGAACACCTATAGTACTAGGACTGAATACTGAAGAAATCAAAGACAAAAATGCACTCAGAGCGAAAACTGTAGATGATTGTGGCAGTCCTAGTTTGCATAATACCAGCATTCCTGATAATAGTTTTGTGCAAAAACCTATACCGGACATTGTACCTAAAAACCTGTGTGATGGATTCTTAAATCTGACATGTGATACCATTAAGGATGTGGAAGAGCCGTTAGGCTCATCTACAGCTTCAAGTGACAGCATTGAAAATGCTACTAAAGACTCTTTTAACAAACCAACAAAATTATTAGAAACAAACTTTGACTTTGATGAGAAAATTGAAGAGAGTAAAAAAAATGAGGAAAATGAGGAAGACAGTGAAGAATCAATGAGCAACAATAACAGTGAAGATGAAAGAAAATTACCTAATTTTGCCAAATTTAAGGTTCTACCTCAAGACCCAAGGTCCCCCACTAATGGAATAGAAAGGACTCCTATTGTGATTTCTAAATCTGAAGAAAAGAGTGATGACAATGTTGAAGATATGTCTGATGACACACTGATCAAAGTGCTCCAAAACACCAATGCAGACCTCATTCATGGTTTTACAAAGGAATCTGGAAAGAATCCAGATGGAATTCTCATTTATGAAGATGAAGAAGAGACTCAAGAAACCCCGAAGAAATCACGATCGGCAGGCTCAAGCGGAGCAAGAACTCCTTTGTCTTGCATGAAGAATAAGGGTGACACTGGCCATAGCCGCTCTAAATCCGTGAACACATTGTATGACGATAAATGCCCAATAACAGGCAAAAAGGTATCACACATCCCAAGACTGAAATCATTGTCCAAACCAAAATTTATCCCAGCAGGTAGCAGCAGTTCCCTGAGAAGCATTTCTAAAGCCGGCACAGTTATTGGGGACTGTGAGAACACTCCTCCAAACTCCCATCGCGATAAATGGGATAAAGATACTAGCATTGTGCTTTAAATATAATGTTAAATTCATTAACATTCTAGTTTCAATTGTAATACTTTAACATCTAAAGTTATGTATCTGATATAATTTCTAAAGCTTTTACATATCAAATATTTTGCAATTATGATTAGCAAATACTTGGTTTCAACTTCTTGACTTTGGTTTATTGACTGCAGATAATTTTGTCATTTGTCATTTTATAGATTAAATATTAATTGATAAATGTATGTTAATGCCAATTTTCTTTAATAAAACATCCTTACTATAATAGGACTTTTAATTGAACTTTTGAGCTCTGAAAACTCTATTTTGAGTTTGTTGGACGTAGGTACAGTCCCCATCAAATATATCGGAGCGGTCATGGTACTCAAAAATATCTGAACAACCATCTTATCGCCTTTACAATAAAGGCGTTGTTCAGATATTTATGACCACCTTGGCCGCTCCGATATACCTACAGTCGCCATCGCCATCAGATATATTGGAACGGCCAAGGTCACAAAAGCCTGAACAACGCCTCTATTGTCAAGGTGTTAAAGTGCATGTTATGATTTCTGCGAGTACCTCGGCCACTCTATTATATTTGTTGGCGACGTTTGTACTAACGTATATTAACGCTAGCTAAGAAACCGATAAAGGTGTTTACATTATTTTGGGAAAATTTAATTAGGTTGACTTGAAGAATAAACATATTAATGAAAAAAAGACATACAACCGAATTTAGACCTGCAATCTTTTGAAATCTCGAAGTCCGTTAAAAATCCATACTATCCATCCATAGTCAATATGTGTACCTAAAAGACCAACACCCAAATGCACATAAGTAGCTAATAATAAACTGCAAGCTGCAGTTCCTTAATATTGCCATCAAAAACTGCTCGTCGACGACGCATACGTAGGACATTATAAATAGCGCTTGCAAGAGATTGTTGATAGGGAGGTATAGGTACTTTAGATTTGGGAATTAGCTGATCGTATGCGGTAAGTCGTTAATTCCTAAGATTAGTGTATTTTAACGTGTTTTGGTACTTTTGATCGACCAGAAATAAATCCTGACTTACCTATATAAGTATTCGCTTAGGTACATAGCAGTAAGATAATTTTAAAATAAAACAACAAAAACATTTTTTATCCTGTATTTAACAACATTCACGTGACAACGACAAATGCCTACTAAAAGTAACAACAAAATACCTGAGAACTGAAGTATCTTGATGACACAATTCAACATTTTCTAAATGGGGTGGTATGTTAATCCTATGAGATTTAAATACCTATTGATTGGCCTAACATTATAAATTAGTAACTGAAGTAAATATTCAGATGGTTTCGTATCATTTTGACTTAAAAGGTACATCACAATAAAATACGAACAATAAAAGTTCATCACAACATAATTATAATACATAAAGACAACTAAGCAAAAACTTGCCTATAATAAGGAGCGTGTTACCAAACCGAAATTATTTATATTATACCGTGAGTGTAAGATACAGCCTTGGCCAGAAGTGTTGGGCAATAATGCGATTTACATACAAAACTCGTAAGTAGTCCATTGTTTTGGAGTTTATTTTAACAATTAATTCAAACTAATAGGCGTTTTGTTGAAGTTAGTAGTAACTGCATAGAATATGTCGCACCGACTTAAATTTTAATTTTTGGGACCTTCTGTTTTAATATTTTATAATTAAAATATACCTAACATTTACCGTTACCGTCCATTGCTAGGATAGGGAATTAATACTTAACATCAAAATTGTAAACAAAAAACAGCTATGCTCAATACTTCTGGCCAAGGCTGTAGATCGGTCGATTTTATAAGGTTGACTAGGTAGTCGATATTCGTTCGACATCGTTTGCAGAATAGATTAGTTTGGTAACACGCAAATAATCAATAGACGCGGCACAGTATTTTCTTTCATGGAATGGTCTTTAAATACAATGCTCAAATGAATAAAAAATATAAACTTATTAAAATATATACGCAATACATATGTTTTCATAAATAATGAGGCTGCAGTCAATTCCTTGCTGCTCCTTACAGTCCGCGCAAGTCTATGAAGCAAAAAAGTTAATGATTAAATTGATTTACCTCACTAAGGGTGGGTTGCACTTGCACCACGCACAATTAACGGACTCGTCAACGTTAAATATGGCATACTGTCAAACTTTTCATACATTTTTTTAACGATGACGTTGTCGTTAACAAACGGTTTGGTGCAACCGGCCGTTAGTCGTTGGAAATTACACTAAGGTAGATTTCATAATTGAGCGGAGTATTATGAAATATGACATACAAATCCGTTTGCGAATTTCGTTTTTAAGATTGTAAAGTGCTGATTACTCCACTCAACTATGAGTTCTACTACCTTAGACATAGTGAACAGTAAGAATTGAATTAGGAGAGGCTGCGTTTCCACCAGAGATGAGCGAGGATTCCTTGCGAGGAATGTGTTTGGTAAGCACCAATGGAACCACTTCATTTGTTTATCCTCGCACAGCGCAGTTCTACATAGAGTTGGTCCTTAAAAACTTCGCTCATCTCTGGTGGAAACGCAGCCTTGCTATAGACGTCTACTGTCCACCAACCTGATAAGTTTATTATCTATTACACTTTATATATTAGCTCTAAAATATTTAAAAAAAGAATGGAATGTTTCGTTTTTTTTTTCAATTGCATATTATACATAATGTAATGTAAAACAACTAAAAGAATATAAATAGGTATACCGTATTCATCCTTACTTGTCTTATCAATTATCATGTAAGTAAACAAATATTTCTTAATGATTTTCTTACACTTTTCTGTGGTATTATCACTTTAAATGTTGTTAGGCATTCACTTAAGGAAACTCACCTATAGTATTGAATTCAAAAAACACCTGAAAAATATTATTTCTAATAAAATTTTCCTCAATAATCGAAGTAAAAAAAAACTGCGCGCGCCAACCCGCCTGCCAAGCGTGGCGCGTATGGCAACCCCCCTTAAAGGGGAGGCCTATGTTCAGCAGTGGACGTCTTACGGCTGAGATTATGATGATGATGAATCGAAGTAACGAACGAATAAACTCAAAAATAAATGACATTTAGACTTCTAGATTGACATACGTTTGTTTACATAGTAAGACAGGTAAGGATGAATACGGTATAGGTAGGTACATTCAGGCCGAAGTTTTTCATATATTTGGCACTGTAATGGCCATAATTTGTATTATGCTTAATAATTAGTAAAATTAATAAGCATAATACAAATTATGGCTCTGCTTCGGTGTTACACAATTGGTATTAAATAATAATGGATAATTCCAAAATACTTCTTAAAAAATCATTACTGAGATCCGGATTCAATTCAACTGATTATAGTATTGTATTCTACTTCAGTTACGTAGTCGCCATCAAATATATAAGGTCATTCCATTCAAACTTGCACTCACTTATTTCGTTCCTGTTGTAAAATGTTGAGCGAATGGTTGATGTTAACAGTTGATTATTATTTAGTGTTTTACAGTGCGTCTAGCTAACAACAAGTTTTTGCGATATCTTTAAAAATGAATCGAAGTGACCTCATAAATTCAATTAGTGAGTTTGACCAACGGAATTTTATTAAGATTGAGGTTCTTTTGGGAAAATGTGCAACCGATATTCATAAAGACCTTGTGAAAGCAATAGGTGGTTCTGCGTACTCTTTGCGTACAGTGCAGTTTTGGGTAAAAGCTTTTCACAGTGGTAGAATTTCTACGGAAGAGGGCCGAGGAAGGCCTCACAATCTGGCACCTGAACACGAAGATCGTATTGCTGCCGTAAAAGACAAACTGGACGAAAAGAGAGATTGGACTGTCGCCGACCTTTCTCGTGAACTTCAGATTCCTGAGACCAGTGTACACCGCATATTAACAAAAACATTAAATATGCACAAGGTGATTGGGAAGTGGATACCCCATGTTCCCACCAAAAAGATTATCGAGGAGCGATGTAGTGCGGCTTCTCAAAACTTACTGCTGCTAAGGCAGCATCCCCACTACCTGCACGGGACATTGGCGGTAGAGGAAAGTTGGATGTTCTTATACCGAGCTCCCGAACGTGATCAGTGTCGATTTTGGGTTTCGGTAGGGGAAGAACCGCCGCAGGTTCCACGTCAACAAAAAGCTGAACATAAGCGTATGCTGATAGTTGCCATGGATTTTAATGGTATCGCTTTCTGGCACTTGTATGATGAAGGGGAAACCGTGACAGCAGATCGTTATATTAGCTTTCTAGATGACGTGGTCAAGGAGTTTAAGATGCAAAATAAAATAAAGGATGTTGTACTACTCCATGATAATGCCAGGCCCCACAAGGCTCGTATTGTCTCTAAGTTTTTGTTGGAGAACCACATACTGACATGGAACCAACCCCCTTATTCCCCTGATCTGAACCCTCCGGATTTTGGCTGTTTTCACCATTTAAAGCGCGCACTGAGCGGCCGTCGCTTCAACGAATGGTCAGACCTCTATGGGACCTCGACATTAGAGGTAGAAATTCACGAGGGAAATCGAAACGGCACATTTCAAGGTGTTCGCAAACTAGAAGAGAGAATGGGTTGCTGTCATTGAAAAGAAGGGGCACTATATACACTGAAAAAAAAATCTCGTACTGGGAACCAGAATCCTGTTATCTCTACAGTATTGTCTTGCTGTATATGTGACGACTAAACACTTTGTAAACATAACAAAACTGTTCTGGTTATATCAAAATCGTTAGTACTACAATATGAATTGTACTGATAACTATAAAATATTGTAATTACCATGTATACCCTAGGCAAAAGCTAGGAGTGTATATATAGTTTTCTTTTTTTTTTCTTTTTTTTTTTGGTCGCTCTGCAACCGAAACCCAAGATTTTCCGTGGGTTAGCTCAGTGGTACCCCAGCCGGGATTTGAACCCGAGACCTCCCGATTGAAAGTCTAATGTTCTACCCGCTAGGCTACGAGCGCCTTAGCAGTGCTACGTGAAAATATCAATCAGTATTTCAAATTGTAATACAATGCGTCAATTGTTCAGATTACGATATATATTGTAAATAACACAAATATTTTGTATTTATTACGCTTGCATCTCTATTTATACAATGCAATTGTTAATTTTGCTAAATTGCGTTTAACTAGACTCGTCCAGTAACGTTTCCAAACAATATTTTACAAAATACAATATTTTTTGTAATCACCACCAGATTCTAGTAACAACAACTAAATTTTTCACAACAACACATTATTGTAGTATTGTAGAAAAATATTTTTTTCGGTGTATAGCTATCAAGGTTATGTCAGCTTAATTCGATAATATTAGAAAATAAAACCAATAAAAATACTTGCGCAAGTTTGAATGGAATAACCTAATATCTGAGCGGCCACGGCACTCAAAAATATCTGAATAAGAAACCTTATCGCCTTGTTCAGATATTTGTGAGTACCTTGGCTGCTCCGATATAAGTATCTGATGGCGAATGTACCAACTTTCTCTGAAGTGGACGCGCCTGCAGTGAAACAGGCCCAGTCACGAGAGATTAATTTAGATTTATAGTTATAGCGAAATTATAACAAAAAAAAACGCTAAATATGGAGTTACCTACCCACCAGTCAGACAATAAGGATAAATTTAAAGGTCCTCTAGATATATTTCTATGGATATTGAATGAGTTTCCTGAATCCCAGGTGGTGGCACTGTGACGAGGTCTTTTTGACAGCAGCTGTCAAAATCCACCAATCAAAAAAAGGTAGAGTAGATAGCTAGAATTCTCGCCACAGTGCTGCCACCTAGTGGAAAAATCGATTCAGGAAACCGTCATCGGATTTCGATACAAGGATAGAAATTGCAGATTAGATACCTACAATAATACATAACTGCATGACTAAATAAACCATATCCAGCGCCTTCTGGTGAGCAATTAACCTTATTCACATTCAATGTTTGTAGGTACCTACATATTTTTAAATTTAATGACCAGCGCAATGAAAGCGGCCAAAATCTAATCTAATGATACACCTACATAGTTACATGTGAGTCTGACTCACCAAATAATTAATTATTAGCTTGTAGCTAAATAACTACTTTACTATTCTAGTACATATTTAAAAAGAAATCGTTGCAAATAATGAAAGCTCTTCCGTTATTACAGGATCCAGTATTATGCAAATATTACATATTCTAAATTATATCTTCATTAGATAATTTTATGTTTTTATAGAGGTAGTTGGCAGATCATTTTAAAGAAAAAATGGGAAATAATTCGTTCAAATAGATAATGGACTTAATATTTATAACACATACATTAAATTAATGTAAAGAAAACCTGCTCTAGAGTTGGCTCTAGAGCAGGTTTTCTACTCAACTTGGGTTGAGTGCCAAATGGAAATCTAATTTTGAAATAGCTCTTACATTTACATTAAAACAAAGTTGACCTAAAACCTAACATTTTGGGGCAACTGTTTGGGAAATGTACACTTTCATCATAAAATATAACGATATTGTCGAAAGACCGTGATAAGTTGCGTTAGCGGACTTTCCTATTTCTTCATAGATTTTAATTAAGTTCCTTAATAAATACTGCTTTCTGTTACTTAGCCTGCATAGAAGACGAATTATCGTTTTGTTAACTTGTTTTACAAAAAACACAAATCGTCACACCATAACAAAAAATCTCTGAACATTTATGTCGAGAAGAGTAAAAATAGTATGATGTTTTCATACAAAGATGTACGTCATAGTATATCATCAATATCATCATATATTATTTAAAAGTTACGAGATTAATTAGCATATATTTATAGAAGTTATTTCCATACAAGCTTAGTAACAGAAAGAACACAAATTAACTTACATTACTATTACTGATCAATGCTGATTTTCCATGTTTTTTTTTTTTCATTTCAATAAGTATAAGTTTATAGGAAAAAAACCCTCCAGTCGGTCAAAACAAATGCAATTGGTAGGTATATAACTTAATTAACTAAACTTATGTACTAATCAATAAATAATAATTATATGGATCCTCCTAAACATATGCCGGTAAGGGAGAGTTGTTTTACCTAATTACGTAAAATAACCAAATATTCCTGTTGAGCTGTTGCCATTAAAATAAAATCGTAATTACGCTCATAAGATATTTATGACACTATATGTATGGTTTAATCATAATGGCAACAGTTTTACAGTAATATTTAGTCAGGTGATTATTAGGTACAATCGGCTAAAAACGTGGTCTACCACCCTGGTTGAGGTTCGTTTGGACGTCATGAGACAACAAGGTCGTGCATGTTTCAAAATTTGTTAGAAATGTCAACCTTGGCGATCGTTAGATCTCGCAGAAACTTTTGTGGTTGGCTGTACCTATTTGAATTAATTTTCACTTGTCTTATTATGTAAGCAAACGTCTGTCCATCTAGATATCGTAATGTCATTTATTCTTATCAGGTTATTCGTTAGTAACTTCGATATGTGAAAGATTTTTTATTAGAAATGATATTTTTCAGTGGTTACTTGATTGTTTTCAATATTTTGTGAGTTCATTTAAGTAAATAACTACATTTTCAGTAATAATCCCTGAGAAAAGTGTGACAAAGTCTTTGAGAAGTGTTTGTTTACATGATAAGACAAAGATGAATTTAATATATTTAAAATAGCACACCTTTTCCGAGGTTTCAGACCTCTGTTCTTGAGTAACATTTGACAAAAATCAGCATTGATATTCAAACAAATCTAGAATAATTAGACTTGTACTAAATGCACACCAATAAAACTATACATTAATTTCACTACTTAAATAAACGGTAAGGGGCGATTCTTCGGCCTTTCAACCTCTGCATTCCATTATGGTAACAGTAATATATTCACAAAATGGAAAGCAATAAATGTTACTACCGAAAAGCAGATCGACTGTGCGTTTAGGCATCGTGTACAAGGTAACTAGTAAGTAATTTAAAAAGTTCGTGGGGCTCGTGACGTCATGCCATGCTAAAATGCACGTTGTGACATCACGCGCCGCTTTTATCTGACTATATTATAATCTTTTTTTTTGTATAATGACAAACAAAAAAATTATTAAGTATTCAATATTTTATGACAATCTATTTAACCAACGGAATAACTATATTTTATTGTAACACAAGCCGGTAAACGTCAGTGAACACGGCATTTGATCGGTACGTTTATTAATGCCTTATAATGTGTTCTTAATTTGAGACTAATTAGTCGTAATCACATTATGTATAGACAATCCATTTTGTGAATATTAAACCAACTGTAAATAAGGAATTAGTTTCACTTCATGAAGTATCATAATTTTCATTTGTGTTACTTTTCTATGATCCACTTGAAAAATTACTGCAATATTTGACTCATCAGCAATTTTCCATATAATATATACCATTTTCATAGCTCATAATAGTCTTAATTTTGTTACAACACAAATGAGATTTATGTAAATATAAGTCAAAAAGTGAAATCATCGCAGCAGATGTTAAACACTCCATGCGGTGAAATATGATTCTTTACTCGTCTGTAGGACAACCGCACGCTGAAAAAACAATAAGCCACGCTTAACACTTTGTTAGTAAAACCGGCACACAAAATGTATGGTTACTTTCAAGCAATCATTAGAACAATCTTATTGTATGGGTGTGAGGATGGTTCGACTTTGACGCAGAAAGAGACCATATGCAATGAAAATGGCCTAGATTTCGACGATAAACATCTTACAAAATCAATAAATCTTTGCTTTTAAGAATGGAGGATGCTGTGTCCCTCTTTTGACACATTAGAGACTCTTAAAAGTTCAGGGCTCGTACCATATTATTTTAGACCATAATTGCCAAAATTATATTCATTGGGTAAGGAAGGTGATCGAGTGTTTTTATCAGGCAAACCCGTCGATTATTACTCACAAAGTCGGATTCAAATATAATGCATTACGTAAATTTCAAACATGTTAGCATTCAAAGTGAAAAAACACAGAATAACTATTAATACTATTATGCTAGAAAACGCAAGCGCCCTTAATAACGGATGATAATAAAAAAATGACAATCATATTCTGTAGACATAAAAAATAAACTATTTAGGTACATAAAAAATATAGTCTGTTCATGAATTTGTGGCGAAGTCTTAGAGATTCTTAAATTTGGTTTATTTGATTTTTTCAAGCATTTTCATTTCGCGAGGAGACTTGTTCGAGCTGCTGAGGTAAAATAAATGTGTTTAAGTTTACTTGATGTTGAATTTTTTTTACCTTTGATATGTTCTCACTACTGAGGTGAAAAGTGGTATGTGTCACACGAGAGCAAACTTATTTTACGTCTCGTGTTTTCGAGTCTCTCTGCGCTCAAAATTCTAACTTAAAATCACTCGCTTCGCTCGTGATTCAATTATAGAATCTTTCGCTTACTGGGAACTCAAAGTCAACACTCGCAAGAAAAACTAACTTTCCTCTCTTGTTGCACAAATAACAATTGTACCGCCCACTACCTATTTTAGATATGTCGGACAGTTAGAAAGTCTAGTTTGATTATTTGTCAACTACACGCGGAGTACGAGCATTTGTTATTTCTAGCTTAACGTATTTTCTGTGTAAAAACCGTGCAAATATAATACCTTGGTCGTTGTCCTTGACATTCTGCGCAATAAACTCGCGCAGCTCCGAGTACGCCTTGTCCAAGTTATCGTTCATTATGATGATGTGGAAGTTGCCGGGCTCCTGGCCTGAAATGTACAAATATTACTGTTATCAAAGATCACTGATTTCATAATACCGAGGATAAATCAGCACATAATAAATGGCACAGTAAATGCAGGCTGCGCCGTTGACAGCGGATCGTCCGGAGGAAATTGTAAGTCACAAAAGACCGACCGAGTGCTTCGTTAAACTGAAACCGGTGTAAGTAAAACATGGAAGAACTTGATTCAAGCCCTACACCCCAGCAGTGGGCAAAACTACCGAATGTGTGAATGTTTTTTTACAAAACCAACTGCCATCCAACTTGAAGAGGAAATTAGGCCTCATTGTGATAACCTTGGTCTTCTCGCGATTTCTTTCACCAGCAAAGAGAACCTAGAGAGGATATTAAACAAAATGGTGCAAGCTAGGGTTCGAGCCCACGACCTTAAGTTTACCGCTTACTACACACGTATTTACCGCTTACATATATATAGCTTACATATATTAGCATAGCAATTAGCAATTAGCAAAGCATGAAAAAAGTTGCTTAGTTATGAGCGTCAGAATATATAACAAAATACCTTTCGAATTTCGCACAATGAATATATTATTATTTAATTAAAAAGAAACTATATCAATGGCTTAATAGCAACAACTTTTATAGTCTTAATGCCTTTTTAGATATGGATTAAATGAGACAGCGATATGATTTGTATTGCTTATGTTAAGATTTTATTTTATTACCTAATTACGATGTTTTTTTAAAATAAATGTAGCACTCGTAGGAATAATATGTGAAATATGTAAAAATTTGCATACCAAGTTAGGTTAAACATAGAAACCTACCACTTAAGTATAAATTAAGACCTTATACGTAATGTAATGGTAATGTTTAACGCAAATAAAGTATCATTATCTTTATCTTTACAGTATTAGTTCTGTTACAGTCACACTCGAAGTTCTTTTATCTCCATCTCCAATTATTTTCCATTTCCATAATATGTACATCAACATCTCATTAGCCGTATTTACAACTGAAGCACCGCCTCGCGAGGAAATCGTCGCGCGCGCCAGCTCGGCTAGTGTGGTCGTGCCTCGCCCGAAGCATTGCGGCCGCGCGTGCGTTATTTTCTCGCGAGGCGGTGCGATAGCCGTGTCCACACCAATCGCACCGCCTCGCGAGGAAATTCGGCTCGGTTGGTGTGGACGTGCCTCGGCCGAGACAAACGCGCTGGCGGCCGCAATGCCTCGGCCGAGGCACGTCCACACTAGCCGAGCTGCCGCGCGCGGCAATTTCCTCGCAAGGCGGTGTGTCAGATGTAGACACGGCTATTGAGGGTCAATTTTCTGAGAGCCTACAATTAACAGCAGTTAATTACTAATATTTAAACAATTAACCGGCAGAGTCACGTTTATCAGTACTTAACCCGTTGACCACCAAAAACGTCAAATCACGCGCAGGGAAAGACGTGCCCTCAGCGTCAGCCCGTGATATCACGTCCAAAATAATAACCGGTTCGCCTTGCGCGCTCGCGTGCGCTGACGCTGAGGGCACGATTTTTCCGTCCGATGCCTTGGCGGCCAAAGGGTTAAGGATCAACATTCAACGTGTCTGAAAATAGTCATGTCATTGACATCGCTTTATCCCACTGCACTGAAATGCGACAATAAGGAAGGTCACACGGTTTATTAAACTGCCTATAATTGGAACAGGAAAATTAAAATTGAGCAAATAACTATAACTATAAAACCCGAGCCACATCAGATGCGTAATGTAGCAGGATTTTGATTTCCTGCATAAACATGCACAAGTACCTACATGGTTGTTTTATTGTGTACGTACATGATACATAGATTTATACACCATATTGTCATGTTGCTGGCGTTGCGTGGTCATAACGTACAGGCCTGGATCCAGGAAAACTTGCGGTCCGCCCGTATGTCCCCCATAGTATGCAAAACTTGCGTGTCAGGGGGGGCAATTGCCCCTGTTGCCCCGCCCCTGATAACGTATATAACGTACTTCACCTAGCCTCCACCTTTCCAAAAGGAAATGCTTGAGCTACTGTAAAAATTCTCAATTCACTATGGATGGGCCTATAATATTTGAAGAGTTGCCTCAATTTCTCCAAGATGCAATCATCAGATCCTAACCCAGAGACAATGGGACGAACTGTGATGTAGGTATACTCTTTCAGACAAAAAAAGAATTTTCCAAATTGGTCTAGCCGTCTTCGAATAATCGGATAATATGTAACATATACATAAAAATGGCAATCCTGATGAATTAAGAACCTCCTCCTTGGAAATCTTGAAGTCGGTTGAAAACGCTGGGATGGTGCACACTGGATGCGTATCTGCTTATACAGTAGCGGAAAAAAATCTATCATATTGTAATTTTTCGGTAAAATATTTTTAAATAGATGAAACCAATGACTGAATTTGTTGATAACTTATCAAAAAAGGTTGTATTGATTTATTCTAGGACAAATATATTCTAACAGGCCGGTACATATTTAAAAAGTCAATTTTAATTCGTATTTCTGGAATTCGACCTCCGTCACTTGTAGTATATAAGTCGATAAAAAACAGAATATCGTGTTAATTTGTAACAATATTTGTAAGAATTATCAGTTCCGTCATGGGGAGACCTCGTGGAAATAAAAATATAACAGTAGCTATACAAGAAGCAATTGTAATTGGGTACAAAAATGGTTAAACGCAATCGACGCTGGCTAAGCAATTTCAACTTCATCAGTCGACTATATCGAAGGTTTTAAAACGCGAAAAGCTTCACGGATGTGTAAAAAAGCCCAACAGACCTGGTCGCCCACGCTGCACATCACGTTTGGTTGACCGCAACATTTTGAGAATATCCAGAGACAATCCACGATTCACGGCGAGCGACATCATGCGAGAAATATCGGCTGGAGATTCAGTTTCTGTGACCGTACGTACTATAAGAAATCGTCTGATTGATGGTGGACTTCGTGCTCGTCGCCCTACTAAGAAACCACTTATTTCCGAGAAGAATCGGACAGCTAGAAAAAAATATGCGAAAGAACATCTTTCTTGGACTACCGAAATGTGGGAAAAGGTAATTTGGAGCGATGAATCCAAGTTTTTACTGTTTGGAACAGATGGAATTACGTACGTACGACGCCCCGACAATGCTCGTTATGACCCCAAGTACCAGCTTCCTACAGTCAAGCACGGCGGCGGCTCTCTTATGGTGTGGGGCTGTTTTAGTGCAAGTGGCGTTGGTCCGTTACATCGAATAAATGGCATTATGACGAAGGAAGTTTATGAAGAAATATTACAAGATGTTTTTCTTCCCTGGGCACGCCAAAATTTCGGCAGAGCGTTCATATTTCAACAAGATAATGACCCGAAACATTCATCGAATCTTGTTAAGCAGTGGTTCAAAAAACGCAGAGTCCTCACTCTCTTTTGGAATGGCCCAGTCAAAGTCCGGACTTGAATCCGATAGAGAATCTATGGAGGGAACTAGGACGTCGTGTGAGTGCAAGAAAAGCAAGAAATATCAATGAAAGATTTGAACAATTAAAGGAAGAATGGGAACGCATTCCAAATTCTTTCCTCGCAAAGCTGATTGCGTCACTGCCCCGAAGATGCCAAGCTGTTCTTGATGCAAAGGGTTTCAGTACCAAGTACTAATCATGTATTTTGATTGTCAGTCGAGAATCTGTCATTTTTGTTGTTTTTTTGTTTGTTAATAAACCACTTTTAACTATACTTTGAGTTTTAGTTAATTTAGGTACTTTTAAATAAATTTGTGCAAAACGAGTGTCTTTAATGATTTAATGATATCATATTAATGTAATACATGATTATACTCTCCATTTAAAGAGCTTTCATATGATAATAGTTAAGGCAGGTTTAGTCGATCACATATAGAAATATTTAATAAAAACACAAATATGATAGATTTTTTTCCGCTACTGTACATAGGGCGTTGTATGATTTCTCGTATTTAGTATCACACCGCGATATTATTGAAAATATTGTAATAGTAGTAACTAACTGTCAGTGGCGGTGCGCCAACATTATTCTTAGGCCAGTGCTGAATTTGGCTTAAATTTATTCATGAACTGCAGGAAAACTGCTCAGGCGCCTGAAAGTTAGGCAAGCCGACGGGAATCGTGTTCTATGGACGGCCCGCCACTGCTAAGTGTATAATATAAATTACAAAGTAACAAATCCACAGTGTATATTATTATTTAGGTATGTAGGTATCAGTGGCGGTGGGTAAAAACATATCTTTCTACCTTTATTTGGCTTAAATATTCTTCATGAGCTGTAGGAAAACTGCTCAAATTCCTGAAAATTAGGTAAGCCGACGGGAACCGTGTTCTATGGACGCGCCGCCACTGGTAGGTATTGACAAAATGGTGAATGTTGATGTGGAAAGTAGCCAATAAAAGTGAAAGTAAATTCACTGCCCTATGTCAACATATTATGTCTAACTTTATATGAGTACTAACTATATATTTATCTCAGGAAGTATTTTTCTTTGTAACAAATTTACTTCCAAGTATTTTTGTAGCACAAATGCAGAACAAAACAGACTAGAACTTTAAAGTTCAGAATTTTAACTATGAAAGCAAAAAAGTATCTAAGTGCTTACCAAATTCAATTTCCTTCCTAGCAGTATCAAGTCTCAGTTTCAAAGCTTCTTCGGATTCTGTGTTGCGTGCCCGCAGGCGTCTCTCCAGCTCTTCAATTGATGGTGGCATCACAAATACCAGAAGAGGATCAAGGTCCGAGCGCTTCACTTGTTTCACACCTTCAATCTCAATGTCCAGAACACACATCTTTCCGGTGCGGCGGACATCTTCAACTGCCCTCTTACTGAAATTATGAGAAATACCAGTGTTCAAAATTGTGTATGATTTTTTATCAATAAGGATGGCAACTGTGAACAGTTTGGCCGGATGGCGCCAGTAGAGGATATACACTGCCACTAGTATTTTTCTATGGGATTTGGCTTAAATAATCCCGGCTAAGTCAAAAAATTCCGTAAAAAAAACAACAATTTAACACTATTGGTAGGACTGACAGTTACTTGCATGCTGGCGCTATCTAAGAATATTTTTAACTAAATATACCCTACTGCTTGTGACAATTTGCAGCCACATAGTTAAGAATAAGTTTTAAGATATGTCAAAAATTCATAACCTACAATACTGTTTACAAACAATTTATAATATTTATTATTCAAATGATGTAGAGAGATATACTCGTTCAGAAAAATCGAGAGCTGTAAGGGATTAACGTCTTATCTATTGTGTGGGAACTGCCACCGCACGTGCCATAATGAAAAAAATGGTTTGGTTACACGTTCGCGTTGATTGAATTTCTACTATATAGACGACGCAATAAGATTCAATATGAACTAATACAAAAAAGCCCTAAATTCTTTACGGTTGCAACCAGCGCAGGCGACTCAAACGCTCTGGGACCAGCGTAACTTGAAATCGAGATCCCAAATAGATATGCGTAATGCGGAGAGCGCCCTTGCACAGGTACTACGAGCGCCCGGCTAGTCAGCTCTTAGGAGGCCAATGGAATTTTTCGCAACCCCAGGTAAAAACAGGGTCGGATTCTGATTGAAACATTTGAATTGATGTACGCTTTACTTTTCTTCATTAACAAATTCATAAACATGATTTAAATAAAACATTGCGTAAGTATAATTACAATAATAATCAGTGTTATGAATAAATATTTATTTGAATTTCGTTATCATTATTACGCAATTTACTATATGTTCAAGGTATAAAATTAAGGATATTTTTTAATTTTAATTATACTTACCCAATGTTTTATTTAAATCATGTTTATTAATTTGTTAATAAAGAAAAGTAAAGCGTACATCAATTCAAATGTTTCAATCAGAATCCGACCCTGTTTTTACCTGGGGTTGCGAAAAATTCCATTGGCCTCCTAAGAGCTGACTAGCCGGGCGCTCGTAGTACCTGTGCAAGGGCGCTCTCCGCATTACGCATATCTATTTGGGATCTCGATTTCAAGTTACGCTGGTCCCAGAGCGTTTGAGTCGCCTGCGCTGGTTGCAACTGTAAAGAATTTAGGGCTTTTTTGTATTAGTTCATATTGAATCTTATTGCGTCGTCTATATAGTAGAAATTCAATCAACGCGAATGTGTAACCAAACCATTTTTTTCATTATGGCACGTGCGGTGGCAGTTCGCACACAATAGATAAGACGTTAATCCCTTACAGCTCTCGATTTTTCTGAACGAGTATAACTTGGAAACAGAAATTAAACAATAACATAACTTTAATAAGTAATTCATAGCAACAAGATAAACATAATTATATTATTTTACTGTTATTGGAAAATCTAGTTTGCCAGACTGTAGTTGCGTTGCTACAATGATAAGGTATTTTCACTACTTGTCTATTCAACAAATTGTTTGGCAAAATTCAGGGCATTCTAAAAACATGCATTCTACACTTAGAGAAAATTTAAAATAACTAAAATAAATCAAGATAACTAAAATAAATGAAAACCTAATATTTAGTAAATACCATTTGTGCGTTTTCAAATACCTCCCTCATGGATGGTCGCCAATAAGGTGTTACTGCCATAAAAAGCCATTTAGAAATAGACTCTATAAAGAGCCGACATCAATTTGTTACCTTTTACTTGTAAATGCCACATTTATTGACACCTATTATGTGAACAGAAGTTCAAACTTGAAGGCAATTGTATGTAATAATTTCATGACAAAGGTACATCATTGTCAGTTGTTAATAAGGTGTTGTTGCCATAAAAAAATTACCAAGATTTTTAAAACCTTCGACACAATAACTACACTAATAATGACTATGATATTTCTGATTGTCAAGTTATTAATTTAAGAATATTTGCTCTTTTTGATATGTATTTTATGTTAAATAACCAAAGGCAATGAACACATGAGTACACACATAGAGAACTAAAGTCAATCAAATCAATGTATATCAGGAAACTGTGATCAACACACAAAAACATGTTTTCAAAAACCAATAATTTATATAAATAGTCATTTGCATGCAAGTGTGCTGATTCTGGTTGGTCACACAAGTAAACACTGGTTTCAAAATAGGCACAATGAACTTTTGGCTGATTGCCAAGGTTCATATCACAACATCGTGAAAAAGCACATGGTCAGCCTGAAACCACAGAAACTAAAAACTCACCTTGTCCCATAGGTGTTCCCACTGAATGTAGCAGTTTCTAGAAATTCACCTTTTTCAATGGCAGCGAGCATTTCGTCTTTAGACGTGAAGTGGTAATGGACTCCATTCTTCTCACCCGGCCGGGGGCCTCTTGTTGTGTGCGAAACGCTGAACCCAAACTTATCCGGGAATTCTTTAAGAAGGCGTTTCAGCAAAGTACTTTTCCCAGATCCGGATGGACCGCACAACACCAGAGGTCGAGGCCCTTTCTGCACCATTGTCGCAAAAACTGAATGCAAATCAAATTAGATTAATACAATGACGCCGTGCGTTACCTAGGTTAAGAAATACACGTTTACACTGAATGAATGATTATTACATTTGATAAAATTCGTGGTTGAGTCGGGTAGCACTTCTGTCTTCTGTAATAGCTTTTTTACTCAGTGAGAGAATAATAGAGTTAAATTGATAACTGTTGCGAATATTATCGATATTGGACAATTTAGACACAAGTCCGTTCTTGGCTGAGCAGAGACGTTTAAATGACGTTGACGTCTGGCTGTCATCGACCGGTGTTGCTAGTAGATTTCTGATAATAAACATGAAAATTAAGATCGGGCATATAACCGCGAAGCACTTCGTTCCTCGAATCGTCTATTTCCATCACTCTCTTTCGTATAAGCAAGAGCGATAGAGACGGAACCATCGTTTTGTCGATTTTCGAACTTCGCGGTAGGGTCACATTAATAAAGCTTGAAATAAGGGTTTCTACGATCTAGATTTTCACTAGATGGCAGCACCGCCTAACATTTAGCCTACTATTCATCATAATCATCATTTCAGCCTTTTTATCACCCACTGCTGAGCCCATAAACCTCTCTTCGTGTACGCCACTTGTCCTGGTCCTGAGCCAACTTCATCCGCAAGTGACCTGCAACCTTCCGAATGTCATCTACCCATCGAACATCTGAAATCGGCCACCACTCTGCCTAGCAACTAGCAACATGTCTTGCCCAGATCCATTTATTCTTTAGAAGACTTTCCATTTAATATGACAATAAAAAAACATCGAATAAGACATTAATAAGATCTCGAAACAGATAGCTGTCCGTATCTCTCCGAGCAAAAATTGGTAAAACAGCTGTCGGGAATAAGTTGATTATTAAAAATAGAATGGCCGCTTTTATACTTTGCATAGAACAGAATCCACTTATACAATGTTTTGATTTAAATTCACACAATTTTTACTCATTATTTCGACAAAAACGGGACTTAATCACGTACACTCACTTTTATAATTTTCCTGACGTTTCGAGCGTGTTGTAACGCTCGTGGTAGCAGACAGGCTGGCGAAGTATAAAAACTTAAACCCGAACGAGGGACAGGGGATTTCGTCTTCGTGGAGTCCAGTGATCAGCATATGTAAGCGTGGAAATACTTGCATTTCCAAACCATCGGATGTTGCGAGTGTTGTGTGTAGGCAAAGTGACAACCCTAGCGTAAATGTGAATAATCAAGATCAAGTGCGGGTAGTTTGGAAAACCCGTGTGGGTAGGAGATGCTGATACATTTCCTCGCTAGTCGGCCAGTAACCACGAGCGTTACAACACGCTGACGCAGGGAAATAATAAAAGTAAGTATCCACTTACGCAGTTTTCATTGAAATTATCTTTCAATTTATGCATTAAAACTCAATAATTTAGTAGTGCTCTTAAATGGTTAAATTATATGAAAAAAATAAGTGACACTGAAAAAAAAACGTACGATCATAAATTACCAGAGCAAATTAGAATCCAATTCGAGGCTTTAGTGTGAATTTAGTTTACTGTATAAGACAGTTCCTCAAAATGCCCACTGGAGTGCGACGTATGCTTGTAACGTGTTTTTTTCTGCGAAACTGAGAAAAATTGTATAGACTAGCAGCACTAAATACCATAGAGAATAACTTTAACAACAATCAAACGGATGAAGACCATGGAATTGCAGAAAATGGCGTGATATAAATGTATGTTTATAAATATTCAATTTATAATTATGTCATTGCAAAAAAGATTATTTTCTACGCATACTTATTCATAAAATAAATAGTAACTTAAATTTTAAAAAGCTTTGAAATCATAGATCTGAACAGCTGATCATTGTCTATGAAGGTGTAGTCAAATGAATAGTTATTTATTCAAACAATTACGATTTTACACATTTATTTTCTAATACAAACATAAAAATTAAATATATATATTTTAATAGCTTATTATTTAATCACTTGCTTCAAAAAGATCAATATTCATTTAAAAAAGTTTTGTATTGGTCATAACGTATCTCTCAATTACCAATCAGAGAACCGCATCACAGCTGGGTTGTCGAAATCAAATCTTTTCCGTTAATTTTAAGGCTGCCGTCAAGCAAGCGAAGCAAGGCTCCGAGTGTGTTAAAAAATAAATTTTAAGTTGCCGTGATGTCTTGATACTGATTGAGACTTGCAACTGTAGCTTTCTAACGTTATTTACGTGCACTGCAACATTCTCAATTATTCAAAGAAAATACAAGGCTACTTCGATCACATCCAAAGAAATGGAGATCCAAGTGAGGAGGCAACAACGATTGGTAAGCCAGTTGACGATAATAATTATGATGTTATTTTAATTGTTTGGTAAACAATTTATATCTAATTTCTTGCAACAGGTCAATCTTCATGACCAAGAAAACGCGAATGTCTTCAAAGGAAAAAGCAATGCGATTCTCCCTATCAAAAGACAGGGGTTAAGTGCTCGCGGAGCCTTGGGTGACCTTAACACAAATGCACAAGCCCAACGGGACATTGGAATCGGGAAAGTGGCAGTAGTAACCGCAGAATATGAAAAGAAGGCTACTTTAAGTCGGGCTACGGTTAAAAGGTAAGAAATCGAATCTACCCTCTAGTTTCTGATCGTGTTAATGATTTGCAGATTTTGATGCGTGTTGATTTTACAGCTTCATCCTAAGTGATACTCTATTTGTACTTACTTTTTCATGTTGATACATACCTATTTCACATCTTTATGTATTTGAGATCTTTATGGTGTTACTGCTAGATATTTTTTTCCTTCTTTGCCAGTTGACCCTAGCATTAGTATTTTTTAACAAGTTTTCTCCGATTTTGTTTGTATTAAGGGACACAGCTCACACTCCATACATTTTTTTTTGTATTGCAGCAACTATAGCCATGTGCGCTCTAAGATTGACACTGGTTTGGCAGCCGCCAAGCCTGTTATTCAACCTTCTTCGAGGCCACCACTGCGAAGAGAAGAAAGCACAGCGGGGCTTGCCGCTAAAGCTGCCGCCAGAACTAAGGTAAGGCTTATTTTGATATATGAAGATTACATTTTTAATATATTATCATCTTTTACCCAGCCTTTGCTGAGCATTGAGTCACTCTTAGCTCCTATAAATAAATAAAATAAATCTCTCAACTTTTCAGCATAGGTACTTCGTAAAATGTGCAATACGGGGTTCCTAAGCATTTTATTTTAACTTATAGAGAATATAACTCTTTAACTAGCTTGCCATTCCACAAAAGCTCCCTCTAGTTCTTATGGCTATTTCTGTTCAATCTATTGTAGGCCACAACTTTTGTTTGGGGCTTAGGCGATTATGACACTGGCGCCGCAACCGCATGCGGCGACGGTGTGCAAGCGTAACAGCGCTATACACATGCAGAGCACTATCTCGTTCGCGCACCGGCGCCGCATGCGGAAACTGCATCAGTATGAATGACGCCTTAGGGGGTTTCTATTTTCAGCATGATATTGTAGACTTTATGGAGCCACTATACTATACATATTTAACCAAATGGATGTACTAAGATTTT
Organism: Pammene fasciana; assembly: GCA_911728535.1. NCBI lineage: Eukaryota > Metazoa > Arthropoda > Insecta > Lepidoptera > Tortricidae > Pammene > Pammene fasciana. The sequence goes on along the minus strand of OU452276.1, from coordinate 10,124,116 downwards.
ATTATATTATGGCCTGTCTGATGGTACAGTCACCGTAGCCTATGGACACCTGCAACTCCAGAGGGGTCACATTGCCAACCCTTTACAAAATGGAGGATTCACTGTGTTGATGGCTAAAGGAACAAGAGGGTCCCTCCCCTCATCGTCAACACACTGGGTCCTCTTTGAACTCTTTTTCCATTACATACTTTTTTGTATACAAGTTATTGTTCAAAAGTAAAATACAATACAATACAATACAAATACTCTTTATTGAACACCTCAAAAAGGAAACAGTACAAAAACTACAGCAAATTTAGAGGTAAACAACAGGCGGTCTTATCGCTAAAGAGCGATCTCTTCCAGACAACCATTTGGTAGCAGAATTTATTAAATAATTGATATCAGTAGGCGTAGTTGATATTTCATCTTCATTTGATAATTTGTCATGCAGGCCGTGCTCAAGGACACTCAACAAAACAAGACCAATGATGAAAACATATTGAAGCCAAGAAAACACTCTCTAGACTCCAAGAAGCCATCAAGATTATCAGCGGTAAATGAAGAAGCTAAGCTTGTATTAAAAGCACCCACGGAGTCATTGGGAAAGCTCAAGTTGGCAGAGTCTTCTTCAAAAAAGGACTTGGTTGAAAAGGAGCATCCTCCTTTGCCCCCAAACGTGGAAGATATTGATGCTGATGACAATAACAGTCCTTTGCTTATGTCATGCTATATTAAGGACATTTACCATTATTTGACTGAGCTGGAGCTGAAGTATCCTATTGAGCCGGATCATTTGAAAAAGCAGGTAAATGTAGTATAGAAAACCAGGGTTTTTATATTCAGTAGTTCTTTTGTTCCCTGAGCCAATAGGTAAACTATTTACAGCTCAATGGCATTGGCAGAAGGCAGAAGCAAAATGATCTATGGGGTCTTTCACACTGCTGTAGTTTCCGCATGCGGCGCCGGTGCGCGAGCACGATAGCGCTCTGCGTGTGTATACTGTATAGTGTATACTGTTTAGCGCTGTCACGCTTGCACACCATATTGGCGCATGCGGTTGCGGGGCTAGTGTCATAATCCCTTATTTGTTCACATTTAAGTGTAATTATATTTTAATTTGTATTAAAATATAAATGCTAATTGTGTCAGTCTACGGACCCTAGTACTACTAGTACTTTCTAAAACCACGCAATATGCACTATCTATTAGTGAAAGTAAAAAGTATCCTTGTAAATCGACAAAGTGGTCCCTTGCACTAAACTCGTCCACAATTCATGATAGGATCATTAGCCTCTTTCATCACAAAATAAAACCATAATCCGCAGATTTCTGTAAACAAACTTGTGGTAACCAGTGAAACATGAACTGTCAGTATAGTTATTTATTTATTTAAACTTTATTGCAAATAAAAAAATACAAGTGGCGGACTTAATGCCTTAAAAAGCATTCTCTACCAGTCACTTATTCATTAGAGTGTGGAGATTTTAGAGCAGATTAGGATAGTTATTTATTTGAAGTAAGTTTGTTATAAAATTATTTTGAAAATAGTATACATTAGTTGTTGTAGGACAGGCCATTTGCTGTTACCTCATGATTTGTGACGTTTTCAAGTCAAAGGTACATCATTGTCAGTTGTCAATGAGGCATTACTGCCGTAAAAAATATTTAGAAATAAAGTCTATTAACAACCAACCATGCTGTGGGGTGCCCGGCCTTAGAATTGTCCCCCACCATATCATTGCAGTAGGAGTCTGCTAAGAGAATATACCGGGAGATGGGCAGCAGCATCTTCCGAAAGCCTAAACAACAATAAACAAAAAAAAACTGCGTGCGCCAACCCGCCTGCCAAGCGTGGCGCGTATGGCAAACCCCTCCTAAAGGGGAGGCCTATGTTCAGCAGTGGACGTCTTATGGCTGAGATGATGATGATGATGATGAACAACCAACAATGATGTACCTTTGACTTGAAGATGTCACATTTATTTAGAATATGTGCTATAGCTAGTACCTATTTACAACATAAGCTAGTACCTAGTTTTAGGTAGTAGTTATTAGTGAACTAGTAGATTAGCTAGTTAGAGTAATTAGTGTTCTCTTGGTCGTTATTTTCTTGGCAGTTTTTTTAATAGTATTATTATTTGCAGTCTGTGATCACTGGCAAGATGAGGGCTACTCTCATTGACTGGCTGGTGGAAGTGCAACGCCAATTCTCCCTGGTCCTGGAGACATTCCATTTGACTGTTGGGATCATTGATAGATATTTACAGGTAAGATATATTTTTGTACCTTATTAGCCCGATTGGTAGATATACTCGTAGTATCTAATGCTTACGCGAAGTTTAAAATGTCAGAATGTGCTTGATTGTAAATTGTGGGTATTCCATTCTTTCAGTACTATTGGGTATGGCCAACAGTTCGGTTCATCTCATAGTATGTAATCAATCATATATTTTAATTTAAAGTGACAACACTTACAACAATGGCCAGGCAACTGCTCTCCTATATAACTATGAACTACAATAACATTGCTTTGCTATTCCGCGGTATATTAACGTGCTAGTTAATTAGCGACAATCCGTTATACTTATTTGCGTATTTTTTTTATGCATTTTAGGGTGGGAGGGTGGCAACATTAATGTTAAGTTAATTTCCTCTTTTTTTATTCGCTAAACATGCCAAGCATCATCATGTGTTCGGAGTGTTCCATTGTCGTAAGGGCTCGGCGGTGAGAAAGAATTACTGTGCTCCTACCTTGCGTTCTCAACTATGGCCGTGTTGACGTGGTCAGACTGTTACAGTTTACTGCAGCACTTTAGTTTTTATACCATATTAAGGCATAGTTACACACGAGCGCCATGCCGGCGTAGCTTGAGTGGGGTGCGACGCAGACGTCCGATTGTATGCCTTATGTCATTACATTAGGCACAACGATGTGCCGCGCTCACGTCCCGCCAGCATCACGCTCGAGTGTGGCAAAGCCTATAGAGTTCGTTACAATTTGTTACAGGCGGTACCGAACGTCCAACGTAACCAGCTGCAGCTGGTCGGCGTGACCGCGATGTTCCTGGCGTCCAAGTACGAGGAGATCTACGCGCCCGAGGTGGGGGACTTCGTGTACGTGACCGACAACGCGTACAGCAAGGCCGACGTGTTCCAGTGCGAGAGGGACATCATGGCCAAGCTGGGCTTCTGTCTCGCCAGGCCCATACCGCTCAGCTTCCTTAGAAGGTGAGCTTGTCTGAATCTTTGTATGCACATGTAGCGCCTAGTGTCCAGACTTCGCGCCCGAGGTGGGGGACTTCGTGTACGTGACCGACAACGCGTACAGCAAGGCCGACGTGTTCCAGTGCGAGAGGGACATCATGGCCAAGCTGGGCTTCTGTCTCGCCAGGCCCATACCGCTCAGCTTCCTTAGAAGGTGAGCTTGTCTGAATCTTTGTATGCACATGTAGCGCCTAGTGTCCAGACTTCGCGCCCGAGGTGGGGGACTTCGTGTACGTGACCGACAACGCGTACAGCAAGGCCGACGTGTTCCAGTGCGAGAGGGACATCATGGCCAAGCTGGGCTTCTGTCTCGCCAGGCCCATACCGCTCAGCTTCCTCAGAAGGTGAGCTTTATTGTATCATTAATGGTATATCATGCACAAGGTGTAGGCAAGAGATACAAAGGATAAGAAGGAGGATATCATCTCCCATATTTGTGAAGCCAAAGCAAGAAAGTACAGTCGAGCATGCCCATACAACTAAGGTATTGCATAGATATTGGCGAACTTGACTGTACTTGTAGGCTGCCGGTTACAATGGTATACACTCAGTTGCCAGAATTTCATTTGCCAGAATTTCATTTGCCATAATATTCAACAGCCATTATATTGTTTCCCATACTTACATATGCAATACTTATTGTTTACTATATTAGTCACATGCCAGAAACTTTGTTTCCCATAAAATCAATTTCAATAATATAATTTGTCATAATCATTGTAAGCCATAATTATCACTAGCCATAATATCATTTGCCATTCAAATTGCTTCCCAGAAAGTAGGTTAGGTTAGGTTAGAACTGTGACCTCCTACAAAATAAAATGGCTACCAGAAAGTAGGTTAGGTTAGGTTAGAACTGTGACCTCCTACAAAATAAAACGCCTACCAGAAAGTAGGTTAGGTTAGGTTAGAACTGCGATCCCCCAAAAAGCAAGCTGCTACCAGAAAGTAGGTTAGGTTAGGTTAGAACTGTGACCTCATATAAAATAAAACGGCTACCAGAAAGTAGGTTAGGTTAGGTTAGAACTGCGATCCCCCTAAAAGTGAATGGCTACCAGAATGTTGGTTAGGTTAGGTTAGAACTGTGACCTCCTACAAAATAAAACGGCTACCAGAAAGTAGGTTAGGTTAGGTTAGAACTGTGACCTCATATAAAATAAAACGGCTACCAGAAAGTAGGTTAGGTTAGGTTAGAACTGCGATCCCCCTAAAAGTGAATGGCTACCAGAATGTTGGTTAGGTTAGGTTAGAACTGTGACCTCCTACAAAATAAAACGGCTACCAGAATGTTGGTTAGGTTAGAACTGTGACCTCCTACAAAATAAAACGGCTACCAGGAAGTAGGTTAAGTTAGGTTAGAACTGTGATCCCCCAAAAAGCGAACGGCTACCAGAAAGTAGGTTAGGTTAGGTTAGAACTGTGACCTCGTATAAAATAAAACGGCTACCAGAAAGTATGCATGGATTCGGAAAACCATTATTTAGTATGGCGTTTAAATATTCTATTAAATAATATTATTACATTTAATAATATGGACAACAATACGTATGGCACTCGTATGTTCTGAAATCTAATAATCGGGTAAACAAAGAGTATGTCACATCATTTTTATGGTAAACAAACCATTCGGGCAAATGAAATTCGGGCAAATAAAATTCGGGCATATGATTATTATTTTATATAATATTCGGGCAAACAATAGACAACCGGTTACAATATAGGTACCACAGGTAAAACTACAGATCATGATGAGTCTAGCCCTGCCAGCTTCTAATGTTGGTCCCACACTGATGTGTTATTTTAAAACGTTATGTAACATCAGATCAGTATGGGACTACCATAAGAAAAGATTTTGCAGTAACTACACTACACTACCTATCAGATTGCATTTAACGACGTATAGATCAAATAAAAAAAAAAACAGATTATCAGGACTGTGTAAAATATACATTGTTACTGAAATACATTTTTACACGGCAAGACTCATCTCGTATGAGTATGCATTTTGTATGAAAGTTCATCGACGAAGCGCCACGTCTGCAACACCTCGTTTAACGTTTCATCTGTCTGATTTGCAACGTTGCTACAAACTACAAGAGAGTGCGAATGTATCGCCGACATCGACATTTTATCGTTAACTTTTGACACTAGGCCTAGCATATTATTAAAACGAAAAAGCAGGGTGTTTTTTCGGCAATACAAGTCAATACACTCTTAAGTTTGCCACAAATACGGGAAACAGTATGATCTGAACAGACACAAAACTTGTTCTTAACATTATTTTTAAATTTCAGGTTTGTCAAAGCAGCTCACGGGACATCAAAGAATCATCATCTGGCGAAGTACTTTGTCGACCTCAGCCTGGTAGAATACAGCATGGCACATTACCGCCCTTCCGAGCTGGCCGCCGCCGCCCTCTGCCTTTCCCTCTACCTACTCTCCAGGAAGAGGCTTGAAGAAGTTTGGACTCCCACGATGACCTACTACTCTGAGTACACTCTGGAACACCTTGATCCTATTATCCGGAAAATCGCAAAAATCGTCGTCAACGTGAAGAATTCCAAATACAAGTCTGTATACAACAGATACTTGGACCCTAAACTAGCTAAGGTATCGACGCTCCCGGAGCTGAAGGATGAAGCCATTCAAGAACTAGCCAAGATACCTTCGACGACCTATCTATAGGTATAATAAGTATTAGGAATATTTTAGGTATCTGTATTAAACGTGACTTAGTTTTAGTAGTGTGAAGAACAATGTTTTAGGATCATGAATGGACTGACATAATATTTTAAGGTTTGATTATGTACCTGCCCGTTTGTTTAGGAATATTATTTTTAGACTTAACTTTAATTGACATGGAAATTAAACACTGACATGCTTGATCTGGTGTTAGATATTCGATTTCTATAAAGCTTTTAGGTATGTGATTATTTTGGAATAATTTATCTTTTGTAATATACTTGTATTAATGATTGATAGCTTTTTCTTCAATTTGTTTCCGAGGTTTCTTGTAATCTCACCCGAAATTCACATACTTACTTGTTAGCCTGCTTAGAATACCTACGCGATATTCTAAATTAGTAATATATTATATAATTATTTGTATTTAGATGTATTGTTATTATAAATGTAGGATTTAAACACTATGAACCAAAATGTAACATTGTAAACTGGTAAGCGTGTTTTGAATGGGAATGTAATTTTGATAGACCTGTGATTAGATTATATTACGGTGTAATTTGTTAAAAATAAATGAAATATGTTTTAATGAACTTTTCTTTTATTGAATAATTTTATACTTAGTCGCTTAATCCTTAATCAATCAGCTATTTTCAAGATGCTATTACTGAACGAGTTGTCAAGATTTTAATTTCGTAAGTAGGTATCCCAAGAGAATAGAGAAATAAGTAAACATAGAGAGTTCACTATATACAACTAGTTATTAGCCTGATATCTACCTCGATGGCCTGAAAGCTTGACATTATAGCTAAGTTCACACGGCGACTATTTTTCCCGTATACCTTATACGAGATTTCATAGATAAAATCCCCCCATTAAAGACTTGACTAATTATATAGGTACATATCGTCGGAGTCTTATCGAACTATTAGGTTTAGTGTGGTGGGTTCTTATACTATATGTTAATTTGGATCTTTAGACGCAGAGAAAACTTGAGGCATAAAATTGTCAGTTTCATTCAAGTTCAGACAGCCTTTAATGGTGAAGTAAAATCGCAAGTTATGATCATTTTGACGCTTGTAATACTTATTATGAGGAATTGCCTTTCGAAAGGTTAGGTGCCAAATTATGAAAACTTGTCATAATAAAGTAGGTAGGCAGGTTGGTAATTTTATTAAGAGCTATGTCTAATATAGAGCGATACTAAAGCTACCAAAGTTATTTAATTTGAATTGCTGTGTTAATAACACCTGTGCTAAAACTTTTTTACTATTTTTTTTTCTTTATGTAGGTACGTTCACCGATTGTACTTCACAGTTGGTCCAATTGTCACCAGGTCCGGATCTGATGATGGGATCCCAGAGAAATCGAAGGAACTCTTCTACTATTATAGGCACACCTATAGCGATTTCATAGGCCAGGCCCCCTAGGCCTCAGAAAGAGAGGCAAACCAAGAACGAGATGGGATGATGACATCGCCTATATGGCTGGCAAATTTTGGAAGAATAGAGCCAAAAATAGAGACCACTGGACGTCACTGGAGGAGGCCTTTACCCTCACCTAAGAGGGGTTCTCGCGCGACATATACCTAATTATTATTATTTTATTTTATATTGTATTGACTAAAGTTAACGTTCAAAAAATGATATTATTTGAATTTTTTATCACTATATTATTTAGACATACAAGAGCTTGACTGAATCATAATAACTATATGTACATGACTAAATACTTCTATATTAATTGTAACTGTTAAGTGTTGACTATTCATGAAAACATATTTCCATTAATTAGGTAGAACTTAGGTTATTATTATGACTTTTTAAAGTGAACTATTGCGAGAAATAAAAGGCTTTTTTAGGCGGCAACAAAAATACAGCGGCAACAAAAATACATCATCTGTGAATATTTCAACTGTCTAACTATCACAGTTCATGAGATACAGAATGGTGGACAGCGGAGCCTTAGTAATAGAGTCCCACGGAACTCGGTGTATAAACTCTTCGTCAATCAGGTAAAAGAAATGCATTCTCCATCCATGGGGTAATCTTTTTGCATAGGGTAGAACGCATTTATCAGTGCGAAAACTGGTGCAGTGGTCACGAGTGTCACTCCACAGCGGGTCGGTACTAGGCAGCGTTGCGTCCACCATGTTTGTATTAAAGGCTGTGTTACACTGGGTGCAATTTTTGTGTGGTAATTGCTTTTAGTACCCACAGGATTAGCTGATTTATAATTGCTCTGTTGTTGACAGTTATAAAGTATTGTTATATTTTTTTTGCGTATACGCTTGAATTTCCTCCTGCGAACGCTCCGACTCTGGAATGAACTCCCTGCCGAGGTTTTCCCAGTGGGCTACAGTATGAGGTTCTTCAAAAAAGAGTGTATAGGTTCTTAAAGGGTAGGCAACGCGCATGTGAATCCTCTGCGGTTGCAGGCGTCCATAGGCTACGGTAACTGCTTACCATCAGGCGGGCCGTATGCTTGTTTGCCGCCGTCGTGGTATTAACAAAAAAACTGGCAGTTATACTATAGGGACTGCCGATGGAAGTTAAAACCTAGAACTTTTAGTATAAAAATTTCAAATTTCATAATGTTCGAATTAAAATTATCAACATCAATCTGGTTTTAACATCTATTGACACTCCGGGCATCAATTATAATAAATGCATGTTTATATGATTTTTAACCGACTTCAAAAAAGGAGGAGGTTCTCAATTCGACTGATTTTTTTAATCATCATTATTATTTTTTGTATGTATGTTACTCGATATCTCCGTGAATCGTGAACCGATTTTAATTTTTTTTTAATCAAACAGGTATAACCCCTAGATGGTACCATTGTCACCAAGTCGGACGGACCATGTTACGCACTACGTGTGCCGCAGGCTTTAGTCTGCAAATTCCAAGAATTTATTAACGCTTGGCGGTTAGCCGAACGGTTTTTGTTCCCCCCTTTTTACGGCCCGGCTCCCTGCAGCGCGGACAATGTAAAAACAAAGAAATTGCAAGTTTTTTATTATTTAAAAGCCGTTTATTTTTGCAGATTTTGCTAAGTTTTCCGCTGAATAACGGGTACTGGCTTAGGTTTAAATTAATACAAGTAAACGGACTACCACTGGTTTTAGCAACTTGAAAGTTGGAAATACTTAACAATTTTCAATCTGAGGAGGAATTACGCTGACCTTGACTGTAGAAGGCAGGAAAAGGAACGGATTTCTGTAATTGTTTTAAAAAGTATCTACTACCGCTAACTTATTGACCATTCAATACTAAGTTTTCCCTCCGCAAGTTGTCTAATCCCAACTGTCAGGTAGGTGACGAATGCAGAATATCCTACGTCAGGGCTTTTACGCCTTTTACTATTGGTTGCTTTGACATAATTCTTTAATTTTCGAGTACGATATGAGACTTTTCCTTCTTTGTATAAGGCCTAAGTGTGCCCTATTTCACAAAGTTAGATTTCAGTTACTTTGGTAAATCATGTGCTTAGGGCAATTTTTTACGGCCCAAGTTAAGGTACTTACCTCTATCTATCTTATCTATGGAAAATTTTCGGTGGAAATAACACAATAAACAGTTTCAAACGTTAGGCATTGAATATGAACTTGGAGTAGAAGCTATTATAAGAACACTTTCCAGGATAGTTTCATTCCACCATAATAGTGTTAGCTCAAGCGGAGTCATATACTTGGCAGTGTGTTAATGCAATATCGCGGAGCCAAACAGGCATACGCCCGAAGGTTCTACGGACAGTTATAGGCTCTTTCGCCTTAGCCTGGTAGAAATAGCTGCATGTTGCATTTTTGCAGCGTGCTGTGCAATGCGCAAATGTGTGCTCTCCACATGGTAGTAATGCTGCGAAAGCCTGTCTCGTAAATATTTCGCGTACGCAATTTACAGCTTTGGGAATCCTCTTAACGGAATACTGGGGCAGTTAGTGGGCCCCCGGATATTTATAATTTTAACGACCCCCCACTAAACCGCTATTGTTCTTTAGATTGCTCGTGAATTGTTGTCGGCGTAATCTGTTCTCGATCTGAATGTTTATTGTGTCTTCACGAGCTGTGCATTATAAAGCTATTTAAATTAATTATTCTGTGGAGGTTGTTATAAAATTGAATACCTATGTCTGAGTATGATGCTGATTTTAAAAATTAAATAATTTAAGAGTGCTTAAAATAAGTGTTCGTTATCATGGCCTAAATTTATGTTAAGTAATCTTAAATTATTTGCCGTGTAGGTACGAATAAAAAAAACTTTACTAATTTGCTTCATGCATTTCAACTAATTAGGTTTGTTTTATAATCACATGTGAACCATTGTTCTAATTACATGACGAATACCAATTTAAGTTACGAAAGAAGATCGCTGTAAAGTTTTCGTAAAATGAGACCAACTTTTATAATAAGGGAATATAGTACTTCTGCAGCGCGTTGCACACTTGCAAGTTTCGACTCGACGACGGTATGAGAAAAATCGGGAAGTTTCCCTTTGAGCCAGCGACGTATCAGCTTAAACAGCAATCTTATTCTGTCTCGGAACAAAATGCTTCATATTATTGTCGTGTAGTACTTTTGTACTTAACGTCGTAGCGGCAAGTGTCTCAGAGTAACAGCTCTTCCGTTGTTTCGCCAACTTTTAACGAGTTTGTCGGACACTAGTGGAACTACGTCCCTGGCGGCGGCGACCGATGGGACTGCTGGCACATATGTTACCCACACTCTTAAACAATCTTCTCGGAATTTTATGAAAACGCCAACTTGGCGAGTTAGACAAATTCGCTTTGCTGATGGACCATTTGCTCTAGCCCGGGCAGCCACATTGACATGCTAACGACGAGTATATATTAATTTTAACCTGTTACCTCATTGTATAAATTAGATAACAGGGTGTTTGGAAAACAATTTTTTCTGGGCACTTCACACTCAGAATCGCTAGTATTTTCATAACTTTTCATTCAGTTAAAGAATTAAATACACTGCATAAAAACTAGGTACCTACACTATTCAGCGAGCTCCACCGGACTGCGTGGCACTTAAAACTACCGTTAAAAGGAACCCATTCAAAAGCTGCGAATAAATAACGCAGTCAGCATTTACGGCGACGATATTTCCATCGATTATTTTCTTTCATTGCCATTTGCTAAGTAAAACGAGAGTTAAGAGCAAAATGCTCAGAAGGTACCATTTGCATTAAAAGCTGCACTTAGATGCCTATTAACTTACACTAAGATGCCTATTAACTTATAAATATTGAAGTTGCTTCTTTGATATTTTTTATGTAGACCTGTTAGTTATTGAACAATAAAGAAGAGGTTTACAGACCTGAATATTCCTTTAAATGAAAAATCCGTAAGGACTTACCTTTTTAAACATAGGTAAGTTGTTTGTGCTTAATAGTACAACCTGATGTTTACAACCTCTTTAAGAGCTGAGCATAAAATTCACCATTCTTTGGCCAGTAGTGCCGGAAAGCCTTAAAACGAATGAACTACATGTGTACTTAAACCAGGGGTACGTACACGTTATTATGACGGTGTTCGAAAACAAACAACTCCGCGAAATGACTACACATACCAGTAAGTAGTAAAAATAAAAACATCGAGGCACTTTGTACACAGATAAAAGGATATCTTAATCCAAGATATTCATTCTTGTATATAAGGAAAATCGATAATTTCTTAAATCAAGTAAAAAATATCTTGAACCAAGTAAGTTCTATCTTGGATCAACAAAATCATACTTGGTTCAACAAAATCGTACTTGGTTCAAGAAATTATCGATTTTCCTTATATACAAGAATGAATATCTTGGATGAAGATATCTTTTTTTCTGTGTACTTACGTTCTATTTTAAAATATTAAAATAAAGCTTTGGTTTAAATTATTGTGTAATCGAACTGACCCGCATTTAGAGCAGGAGTATAAAACGAATATAAAATGGGAGCTTGGGACTGAAAGTGTTAACTAGCTATTTTAACTAGTCTAAACTTATCGACTTATTTCTGCTAAGCCAAATCTATTTGTAAACCCCTTTCCATCCACAATAAACAATAAGAAATATCATCCATAAAGTCACGTACGAAAATCATTTGGGGGCATATGCAGGCGTGTTCACCAAGCTCATGTTTGTTGTCACGAGGGGTCGAATGTCGAGGACGCCGTAAAAAGGTGACGTACACTTCCTAAGCCTCATGTCTCGGTTTCCCCGTTCTTCTAATAGTGACTTTACAGATCACATAATAAGGCTGGTTTTCGTATTATCTATTGAGTGTTATAGGATGTTGGGGAAATTAGCAGAGGGGCGCTCCAAATGGGCTGAAAACTGTCGACGCCGCTGATCCCGATGCTCATCGGAGATTTACTGATGCCTCGCAGAGTGGCATCGATGTCGGATATTCTTTATGATAACCGTTTCCGTAATCGCTATGTCCTTATTTTTACAAGCGCGTCGCGCGTGTACAGGCGCGTAAAAATGATCTATTTATTCATATTCGTATGCAGCGTTTTACATTATTATAATTTTAATGATATTTAAATATCAGAATACTTTATTTAAGAAATATTACAAAGTATCTAGATAAAAGCACAAAAGACATTACATTATTTACTACCGACTTTTAAATACCTTTTATAAACAGTTTTGGCAAGATGTGATCTGGTTAAGCTCGTATTTCCTTTCAGCTCACCATACAAACCCAAAAAATCAAAGTTTTTGGTGACGTGAAAAATGATTCTTGATCTAGTGATGAATAACTATCTAAAAAAGTTCTTAGTTTAGATCTCTATAGACCTCACCTCGACGACGACTTAATTCAATATATTAAGTAGTTATTTGCAACATATATTATCTGTTCTTCTCCTTTGTTAGCTTTACTTTAAATAGTCGCTATTTGATCCGTTATCGATTCAAAGTTGGCTTAACGTGCATCTGCAATAGACTCATACCGGCTGCTTTCATTTGCACAAAAAAGTTCATTTTCTTGGTATGGGAAATTGTTATAGCGCTTTATTAACTAATATCGAAGGCTCTGTGTAAAAAAAGAACATCTTTTTTAGTATGGACGGCATGGCATATAGGTAACTAACATGAAAGTACGAGTCAGTTTGGGTCTATTAGTCCCTTGCTTGCATAATAATGTGCTAAACATTACGGCCTTTATCGCAGTGCTATCTTTCGACTGACACAACAACTGTTTACCAGATGTAACCGGCCAATATCAAAATCTAACCTAACAGTTAAAAAAATCTAGTAAAATAATTAGAGTCGTAAATCCATTACATTATTAAACATGGCAATCCCTTTCACGCCCTTACAAATTTACATGATGCATCCCAGGTTCGGCATTTATTTTATATGCGTCGGACCCTGCCCTTTGTAGATAGATGAAGCAATCAGTCGGCCCTGTGCTGACGCACATTTTAGAGCATGGCCCTACCCGGCTGGGAATTTATTGATTACACGCTGTAAATCTGTTCTTGTTTACTTAATGTGTTCGACAAGCGTGCTAACCCTTTTCGAGTTTAGTTAGAACAATTTCGTTAAAATTGTGCAAACATTTGATAATTTATTGGTGTTTAAAGTAATCAACGAATACTTTAACAGTTGCTACTTACACCATCCAGACTAGTCCAACGTGTGATGATGACGAAAATAATATCCAATTACCCTGTATTAAAACCATCCTTTTCAAATAGTATAGTGCATTTTTAAGACTTAATAGGTACATTTTCAAAAGTTATGACATTATGACGGGTGTTGTGTGTCGTATACGAGAAAGAAAAACTCTATAATAATTAGAAAGATTTTGTATTTAGGCTCCTTTGTCCAATACTGACCGATATAACAATTACTGTATGACAAAAAAAACAATAAAAAAATGTATGCCCATTTGTTTCCTTAATCGTACCTAACCCACAGACCTAGTATAGAATAGATTTATTGACAATGATCAAAAGTGTTGCAACAAATGAAATGCAAGTGTGTGGGTAAATTGTCTATGTGAGTGTAAAAATAGTGCAGCCAAGTACAACAGGTTAATTATCTATCGACATTTGACTTTTTTATCGATTAGATGCACCCATATTTATATTCATATTTTACGCTAAACGGCAAGTTAGAATACGTAAAATCATAATGTATATTTTGTATTGACTTATTAAATGTGCAATACTTAATTTGATGACGTTATTATATAATTAAGTCTGAGTTTGACGCATTAACCAATTTAAACCCCAACTAACGGCCTAGCGCTTAAAGTACGGTTGATTGTCCATTGCAGCAGGTGCAATTTGTTACTTTTGTACTTCAACGTGGATATCGACAGTATTTTTTATCGAACAGATATCGATATAAGTTTCTGTGACGTTTTGTCAATCTCTAGCGTAGAATTACAGTTTCAATTTTTACACAAAATAATCTTGAATATTAACTTTAATGATAAAATATTACCACACAAAGAAAGAAACACTAATATTCTATTGTATCTATCTGCTTACTTTCAAGATTTATTTTGCTAATTCGGTAAAATATGGTTTTAAAAACATCGATCGGAATATCATATTTGCCTGTGATTAAGTAATTTCCTGGGTTTTTCTTGTGTTTAATGTTGGAATTAGGTACACAATACGATACCACGTTTCTGCTTTTTCATTTCAAGTGATTTTGTTCTGGATTATTTGATATTTTACGCGATAAAATATGAGCTGTCGCGACGGTGGTGTTTGTGGTGTTTTCTGAAAGTCAAAAGTTGGAACACTTGTGTATCTCTTTCGCACTAGTGGAATGTTCATATGCGCTATTGCGCACTTCCTGTCTCTTTAGCGTAAGCGCCATTTTAGCTCTGTGACCTAACCATATGCTGAAGTTAACGGAAATGAAAAAAACATGGTATATATAACATTGGTTGTTACATACTTATAGATAAATACTACATATAAACATCCATAACTCAGGAGCAAATAATTATGTATGATTATCAGCACTATGATGCTATGAATCTATTTTGAAAACGTTGTTTTTTATGGAGCGTAGTTTCGCATATTTTTTATCCAAATGAAATACTTATCTACAATCTTCATTGGCTAACTCTATAGTAGCTAGCTTTAAAAGCCACAGAAGCTAACCATCCATTCAGCACGTAACAACAAAGCTTTGTTTTTCCGTATCACGCAGCACACGTAAAGAGTGCAAACGTTCTCGTGCTGTAAAAATATCATCGGAAGTAGGGCGTTGCAGCAGCCTATTCACGAACAGAATTGTCTCAACGATCACTTATCTCTAATGTAACATGACCTCAGGTTCGAACAACTGTACATGATTAGCCATCGATTTTATACTGGTCGATCTGGGTGTCGAGAAGGGTAAATGTTGTAAATAACGGCCGAGCTCTGCGGGAAGCCGGCGTCAATTGCTGAATCCTTTCCTCTTCCGGCTCGCTTCAGGCGACGACTACCGGTTTAGAACTGCTCCAACTGTGAGACAGAAATACCAATTATGAATAAAAACCAAATAGAACGTGAATAAGATATGGAGCGTTTTACTACTTATTCCCTTTGACTGGCAGGCACGAAGTGCAAATGTTACGCATGTATTGCCAAATTAGTCCACTAGGTGGCAGACCCCGTCGGCTTGTACCGCGTAAGGGTGCGTGCATGTACTACCTATAGGGGGCAGTAATAAGGCAGTATATGCAAGGCTGCTATTGGCGTTAACTAGTTTTTTTCGACTTGAACCACACAGTAGAAAACATGATGATGACAAGGAAATAAATGAACATTTTCATTTGAGTGAGTTAAGTCACTAAGTATAGATATTTTAGTTTTATTTTCAATTAATTGAAATGCCTGGATATGTGCGTGTATTTCCTTTCATGGGAAAAAATATATATCTCAACCAGGCTTGCCAATTAAACTTTTAGGGTTACCGTTACATATAGCACTACCAAGTTTTTATCTAATTTTCGGCATTATTACGCTATGAATAGGTGTGATGCATTTTAAACTTCAAAGTACATATAAGCCGCATGAACCCAATATCGCGAATGGAAAGTTGCAAAGCCAAGATTTCCTATTTCCATAGCGTGTAGAGTGTACGGCGGAACTTATAATAACTCCACTGCTTAGAACCATGTCAGCGTTGAACTGAAAATAAGATCGTTCACAGCAAATATATATGACTGTGCAATAAATTTCAGTTAAGCTCTTCGGAATTATGAACGTTCGGACATTTTTATTGTTACCCTGAATTTAAACGCAGATTAGAGCACGATTGAAGTTGCCTTCCCCTGAATTAGTAAAAAGTTAAGCCTTGGACTTTATGATTTGCAGTTTACCGTTACCATTTCATTCAACCACGCTTGTGATTAGATCCTGGATTCAGCAGGAAGCTATTTAACGGTATTCAATTTACGTTAACGTCAACGATAGAATCGTAGTAAGTATGTATTTTTATTATTGTTTTGACGGTGTCTGAATTGTTTGGAGTGCTTGATACAATTATCTGCCAATTCGAGCAAGTTTCGAATCCCCGTTATTAAGAGCATTTATTTGCGTGATGAGTATAAAGATTTGTTGGAGTTAAGTTAGGGATTTTTTGTAATGTATGTAATGTATTTATTTATAGTTTATGTTTTCCTTACTTTGAATGGAGCAAGAATCGAGCTGTGTATAGTTGTTCCAAAATTATTATTTTTATAAATGAATATTACCTATTTTTATTAAAAAAATATGTTGTAACTCATTTAGGTACCTACTTACTATAATTTTTAAGGAAAAGAAAATCAAGATGTCCATACAACATAATTAAACAAAAAAAGAACCGACTTCACTTAGGATCCGCTATTCCAAGAGGAAGTGGCCGAGTTGCTGTAAAAAATAGCGAAATCACTATAGGTGTGCCTATAATAGTTGAAGAGTTCCCTCGATTTCTCCAGGATCCCATCATCAGATCCCGACTTGGTGACAATGGGACCATCTAGGGGTTATACCTGTTCGATTCAAAAAAAAATTTTGAAAATCGGTTCACGATTCACGGAGATATGGAGTAACATACATACAAAAAAAAAAAAATATGATAAAAAAAAAAAAAAAAAAAAATTCAGTCGAATTGAGAACCTCCTCCTTTTTTGAAGTCGGTTAAAAAAAGCTGTGACTATTTATTAAAACAAAACTATCTGCGCTTAGGTAGTTTTATCGTATGAGTAGGTACCTATATGTGCACTTTATTTAAAACAAGGTAAGAGGAAACTTGTTAAATGTGAAAGTTGGGCTAAGAGGCAGAGGAAGGCATAGGCCCCGTCCTGCCTCTTCGAGCCCCCGGAACTCACTTTTAAGCCATTACTTACTACCTTGTTTCCGATTTGTTTTTTTACGACGAAAAAAAGGCGAAACACAAGTAGGGACCAACTTTCGGGCAATCAGCAGGGCACAACTTCGGGGAGGGTTAAATCAAATAGACAGATTCATCAGTCCGTTCCGGTTTTATGAAGACTTATTTCAGACTTACCTTCAAGTTGAAATTAGATTTAATCTGGCTCGAAGCTTTAGGATTGAATTTTGTAAACAATTTCGAATACCTCTACAACTTCCAGGCTTTGTTGAAATACCATTGGGAACCCGGCTACCCGTTGTTTAGAAATTCCTTTGAACCGGATTCGTAAATGAGCCGGAGTTTTGCACATGTTGTCGACTCGTTCAATTGGTAAGGTAATGTTTGTTTAATTGAGTTCTTTGTTTCTGCGTTGTCCATATTTTGTTGGAATAATAAGACCACCCGGGCGCCTGATTCATCATTTTCCTACTCAGGTGTTTGTTTATGTTTGTACGGCGTAAGCTCTCCAAATAAGTTGATATATGAGTTTTTTTAAATTAGGCACCTAAAATGTACTTACAGTAGACAGTAGTCCACTGTTAAGGAAGTAAGAATTTAAGAATCACCTACCGATATTTAAAGGCACAACAAAAAAATAACCAAAAGTCACCAAAAAAATTCTTAATCAAAACATCGATTTTGATACGCATTCAGATTATGTTTGATGCGCAAGAAGTTAGAAATAAAAATAATTTCTCTTTAATAAATTGCTTAGTTCAATCCACATCATATTTTTTTTTCATACTAATGCATGTCGATTGTTTCCTTTTATGCTGTTACGAGTCATCTTCTGAATGTTTTCGTACATTGCGGGCATGGGGATGTGATAGACGGAGAGCTGGCCACGTCAGATGTGACACAATAATGAGAGCAACGAAACCCCTCTAGTTAGTTTGCTATATTATGCTTATTTCTAGATCCGGACATCTGGCAGCTGAAAAGTGGTGGAGGTAAAAGAAAGCAAATAACTTGAAGAAAATAAATTCTAGAGTTCTGGTTTTGATCCAATATTATGAAAAATTATGTAATTAATTAGATTATATAATATCCAAAAGTTTCGATTGGCGGAAGTAGGGCCAAATGATGTATAATGTAATTTTTGGTTACTCGCCTACTGTTCTTGTTTGCGCAATAATACACAATGTTTTTTTTGTTCTAATGTTAAAATATAGGCCCTGTTCTCTATAAATGAGACAACTTCAGCAGTTTTTACCTATTGCGGTATTACTTTTTTTCAACTTAAAAACTTTGTTGGTCTGTCACTCTGATCTCCACCCATTAAAAGCTGCCAGATGCCCGGATCTAGCAATAAGGATGGTTATGCAATCTAACTGGACTGATTACAAACCTCTCATTATTGTGTCACATCTGACGTGGCCAGCTCTTAGACCATGAGGTTGAGGTGTGAGTAGCAGAGGCCGCGACAGGCACTCTGCGTAGGCCTACGTCGCCACAACAATAGCCCCGGGACCGGATGTGTGTTCCCTTTGTACGGAGGCTTTTAAGTCTCGCCGCCGAACCCTAGTCTTGCCTGGAAAAAATAAAATATCGGTGTTTGGTTTTACGTAGCGTCAGAAAAACAAACTCGTATTTCGAACCTTACAAAATAATTAAATATCTAATGTACATAAAATAGGGTATTTATAATAGTATTTTTTTCTAACAAATATTCAAACATACACGAATGAATCATGATGTTTTGGTTTGACGTCGTTTTTGCAAGCGCTACAGGGTGAACGCGCGACGGGGTCGTGTCGTGTCGAGATTCACGCCACTATTCGCGGCAGGACCGACAGGTATGGCGCCCTTTGTGCGGCCCTCGGTGTGGGACACGCTCTTTTTCTTTCATTGTCCAGATTGCTGGCTGGATAGGAAATGGATGACGTGTGCCGAATATACCGCGATAAGTTATAAAGAGTAAAAATATAATCACAAATATTGCGTAGCATTTTGGCGAGTCGCTCTGATTTAGAACTTTTAATGAACTGATCAATATTAAATATGACGACGGAGCTGTCATCCCATAGAAAACTGTCAAACGTTTCATAATTTCTTTTAACAAGGACATTGATGTTGACAGACGTTTTGGTGCAACCGGCCCTTAATTTCCTTTGTCAGACTAGTACAATAGTGTCTGTAATTGGTTTGTCCTCTTCAGCGCTCAGATAACTAGGATGTGTCTAATTCGCTTTGTCGCACTTCAGTACGTATAAAGTATCAATTTACGTGATGGTGTTTCTATGTATTCTCTGCTTTACATAACATAATCAAATTAGGTACCGGTAAAGTAGAAAATTTCCATTGAGTGTAACGGCGTATAAAATTGTTACGTTTTTGTAGTCTTGAGAATTATACGAATTCGTATTAAATTAGAATATCAAAGAATATGTTAATTTAATATTAATGTAAATGGAAAACGTGTATCCACTTTTCGTGAGCATCTTAAATGCTAACTAGCTTATGATTCGCTATTGACTGAAGACGGGAGGCCAAACATGGGGTCGAAGTGAACAGGTGGGGTCTAATTATCCGTGGAAAATCCTTTCGGTTGAGTGTTTCGATCAAATGATAGAATCGGGAGTAGATATTTATTTGTAGAGGGTCGGGTGGGGAATTAAGCCAACATTTTTTTCTGAGTGGGCAGTAAACTGCTCTTACCTTACCCATATAATATTGGAGTGTATATTTTACGATCCATCTGAGTTGAGGGCTCTTCGAGGAATGTACCTAATAGACGGGATACTCGTCATCGAGTGGACAAAATTACCTTCGTGTTTTACAAATCGTTTTTTTGCTTAGTTAGTATAGTTTATTTCATAGGCAATATAAAACTTCTATTATCTTAGGCACGTGCATTTATTAAGAGTTATGAAACCCGTTCATCTGCATTCAGTAGTGGGGTTCTGTAGGCTCTAAATTAAATATTCACAAATAAAATTCTGGGTAAAAGTTAAAGTGAAAATTTCAGTAATACAAGCAGTCTCCAAAAGAGCTTTAGAAGAGAGATCAGAGCCTCTGAAAAAACGGAGCAGAAATTCTATACTGATCTACTAAAGAATCTAAAGATCAATATCTTTATGGTGATCCTTTTAAGGGCATAATTGGTATCTTATTCTAACAATGAAAAAAAAAACTCGCAAAAATAAATTTTGATTTTGTATGGAGGGCTAGTGGGCTCAAACAATGTGCCCCAAACCATTTTTTTTTCGCTGCCAAATTTTTTTTCTCCTACTTTTCTTACTCGCAACGCATTGCGAGTAAGAAAATACCAATCATGTCCGGATCACCAGTATTTGTTACACCCTGTATAGATATTCGGGAGCTCTGGCACCCTATATCACCTTAATTCCTCAAACCTTCCTTCCCAAATTAATGAGACCTCACGTTATTATTGTCCTGTAAAGTGGTTAAAATTTGACCTTTATTTCCGTCATACAACGGACGTGTAACAGCTGCGGTGCCCGAGCCTGTCCGAGACCGCGGACGGCCGCTCCTGACTAATGTCGCGCATTTATAACCCTCTAATTAATTGTTTGCATGTCCGCGCGAGGAACGTTATCTTGTAAACGTGTTTGCTATATTTTAAACTTACCGTGAATCTGTTTTATAGGTAACGAAAGTTATGTTTTTTATAGGTAAAGAAAATTTTTTATCATCAGTACTTAAAATTAAAAAAATAATTAGTAAATAATCTCTTAAAATAATTAAGCGATAAAACGACTTATTGTCAAAATCAGAAAAAATACTTAATTGAAGTTCATATTCATACTCGTAACATACGTAGCGCTTACAACAAAAAAAATACTTTAGAAAAGAAAACATAGACAAAATGCAATTGACATTAAATGAACTATGCATAAAAACGCAATAATTTAGGTTATTTTATTGTAAGGTATTTTGATGTGCTCGCACACTTAAGAATAATCTAAACCTAGAGGCGCATGCACAAATAAAACATGTCTATTTACCTCTAGACTTTGTAACCAAAACTTTGCTACGAAAAACGTAGCGGTAAAAACTGCATCCGTGAGAGCTCAAACTCGTAGCGGTGAAACTTGACGGAAAATCGTTTTTGTAACGATCGGAAATGCTGTGAACATTGAAAATGTTGGGTTTTCAACGGCAAGTCCACCGCTGCTGAACTTTCGTTTTAGTATACAACTACTTACGCAATGTAAGTAGGCCCATGGGCCGTATTTTAACTTTAAAACATGTTTACGCGATCCAACTTCAATACAACTCCAATGCATTAACTATGCAATACAGCTAGCGCCTAAACGTCTTAATCAGAAATATCAGAATTATTCTCATGGAATTGCAATACAACTTTACTATTGGTTGATTATTTGTTGTGTATTGGAGTTATGTTTGAGATAGATTGTATTTTTAATGTATTGTTTATGTATTTTTTAAATTAGAATACGACACCAGGTTTAAGTATATTGTTTATCATGAATTCCGGTAGGTACTTATAACATGACATTGTCGGGTGCATTTATGGTAGTCAAAAAAAATGTATTACTTAAATGTCAAGCGTCACAAAAGGACTAAGAAGTTTAATTTATGATTACCTATTTTATTTTATTTTATTTCCTTAACTATTTTTTGTAAAGGGAAGGGAGATATACGGGCAAAGCTCCAGTTGCCCCTAGAATAATAAAAAAAAAACACTTAATCTGTGGTTTGTAACCTCATTGTTATTATGTTGGTACTTAATCGTAGATCCGTATTAGGTTAATGCGCCAAGGATACAATTGAAAGAATCATAACAAAAGTACGTTTAACGTTAATAAAATTGATGTCTAAAGCCGTTTTTGAATTTTCTGCCAATCAAGGGATCATCGTACAAAGCGTAGCCGCGGGGAGCTTTACCAGTTTGCATTGTGGTGTAATACAGAGGCTGAAAGCGAGATGATAGTTGCGGTTTTCCTTTAAAAAGCGGGAAAACGCTAGGATTGGTTACGAGCTTACCGCATAGAAATCTGCGGCACGGAAAGTGTTATTACTTAATATTCAACAAGTTTACACTGCTAATCTGATTGGATTTAATAAATTGTAGTTATGCTGGCCACATAGGGTATTTCTGGAGCATTCCACATGATGCGCAGTTGCAAGTACCTACACTGAAATTGATCTTGTCCATGATATACAATTTCAAAGTGAAATTATAACCCAAATTGTAAAAAAGTTTTTTCATGTTTGTTTTTTTTTTTAAATTTTGACATACCTACTACGCGCATTTATTTAGGTCGTCTCGTATATAATCTAGATTACATAGAAGGAGAGGATCTTACAGATTCGTCAGAAATGTCATTAGGCACGAAGTTTTTGGGTTTAATCATATCCCTGTCGATATTATTGCGAGGGTATCTTGTATCTTTTGGATTGAGAGAAGCTTAATTACGTTTAAAGTTTTTGACGGATTGGTTTCGCAAACTACTGAAAATACGCACCATAATACGCCATCAGGAGACATATTCTAATTTTAAAATACTTAAACAATACATTAAAAACACAATCTATCTCAAACATAGCTCCAACACACAACAAATAATCAACTAATATTGTTGTTGTACTGGAGTTGCATTGGAATAATGTTCAAGATAATACTGATATTTCTGATTCGGACGTTTAGGCGCTAGCTGTACTGCGCTGTTAATGCGTTGGAGTTGTATTGAAGTTGGATTGTTTCTAAATGTGTTTTAAAGTTATAATACGGCCCCAGGTCGTACCTTGCACAGCTGTCTCTAGGATCGTATCGTATACCGAGAATCGTAACTCTCACAAACGGGCCGACTATGAAGTCAGGGGAAATTGTATTATTTTGACGTAAAAGGCTCTTCTTAGAAACATTCTTTTGACTTGAATAAATATTGAAATCCGCTTCATATTATGATTCTGCGAGTTTTTAACGATGCTAATAAATTGTTACTGAGTCGTAAAACATATTAGTGCCATTGAGATGTTGTTATAATGATCTACTTATTTTCAAGGAAAATGACTCATAATTTTGAGAGAGCTCAAAGCACCTCTTTTAAACTCCCTTACGTAAATAAAGTGTGTATTCTTTTCGCAGTCTTAATGTTACGTACTATTTTAGTATAGCGAGTAAAATAAATAGATGAAATATATTAGCCTCCTAAAATAAACATATTTTTTTCTTAAATACATAAATCTATCTCTATAATGTTTCCTTTCAGTGAATTGAGCTATCTCAACGTTTTAAGGTAGTTTACCACCAGGGCCCGACTTTTCCTTCCACACTGTATATGTGTCAGTAGTTAAGTACCAAGTAAAGTAAGAAAAATATCAATCATGAAAATATTTTTGTTATGCCTCTTAAACTTCGAGACCCCCAATCCACTTAAGTTTAACATCTATTTATCTGCTAAACACCGCCTGAGCGTCAAGATACAGGGTGTTCGTTAATTAGCCATCGACAAGCCCACGCGTGGTTGGACCCCTGATAACGTATGTAATGCGGTAAAATATAGGGCTCTGTTCTTATCGCTGCCGGATATATTAGCTGTAGTATAACCAGTATAAATGATTCGTGTAAAGAAAATAAAGAAATCCTTAATAATAGTTAAAGCTACCTAATTATTTTGTAACTCCTTTTTACATAATGTGTTAATTTTTTCCAGACAAACTTGCTTGTGCATTTAGAGAAAATGGCGATAAAAACCTTTCGATTTATTTATTTATAGATACTTATTTGGAATATAGGACGAGTATGTCTGACCAGCGGGCCTACTCGTAATAGGTAATTGCCCAGAAAAATTAACCAATGGTGGTGTTAACGTGCAGCATGGTCAATTTGGTAGTACCTACTAATACTTAAATGACAAAATATCTGTCAAATCCTGTAAGACGTCAAATTAAATATGGCATGACAGCTGAGTAGGAAGCGACTGCATACCAGCCGTTCCAAATAATAAAACTTTAAGGTGTATCCTTATCTACCGAATGCGCCGTGAATGCAAATATTTGCATCGCAGTCGCTCGCCTAATAATTAGCGCAACTCATGCTCTCATAAATCGCTTATTTATATCACTATGCGTAGTATGCGTGCGCGCACGCGGCACAGCCAATATATCTAGACGCACCTTTAACCTTTTGGAGATCAAGTATCGGACGGATAAAAATCGTGCCCACAGCTGAGCGCGCAAGGCAAACCGGTTATATTTCGAACGTGATATCACGTCCTGGCGCGGTCAAAGGGTTAAGTACAGTACAGTATACTGGTTCAGCTGAGCCCGTCTCCGCTAAGTGACGAGGATAACCGGGCCGGTACTTTCCGCCGTCCGCGCCGCTCGTTACATGTAATTGCTTCGCTTCGCTTTTTTGATATGACCATTCGCTTTTACGGGGGCATTATGACGTCATTTAGGGTACGTTGCATTTTATTAGGGAAAGAGTTATTAATCCGGGTCCCATGAATATTTGGAGTTTTTTCGGGTATACGAGGTGTGTTTAGGAATATTTACTGTTTATTGTGTGCATATACCGTGTTTTCCTTGGCCCCTAGGTAGTAAATAACAGAGCATAGTAGCTGAGCAAGTGGGCAGGTAACCGGAAAACCTAAATGTAAAAAATATTTAAATTACGAAGAGATTGTTAGTCTAAATAGACTTGTGAAACATGTGAAAACTAATAAATTTAATATATTCGTTTCCACATTCGCAAAATACCTTGCAAAGTACTATACTCGCAAAAAATAATTTACGTGGCTATGAAGGTTTGGACTTTAATTATATAGATAAGTTTTCAGTGTTAGGTATCTTTTATTAGTCTGATATTTTATAAAACCTGGCATGACTGTTATGGAAAACTCATTGGCCCATATCCAGACCATAACATCCTGAGAATGAAAATAGGTTATTATTAATTCTGACCTCGAGGTTATAGAAATGCCGTGTGGTAACCTTTTTGATACCACGATGGCGGCAAACAAGCAAACAGCCCACATATGCTATTTAACCTTCGAACCGCATCTGCCTATCTATCTCATTGGGGAATCCTCTGCTCCTGTTTGTCTACGCTTTCAGAAACCTTCTGCCTTTCTATGGTGCCAAAGCCACGTCTTACCGTATATTCGAAGAACCAAAAACACGCCAGCAAAGCCGAACATCCAACAAATTAAATTGTTTCGGTCAGTATCGCACAATTAACACTCACCTCCGTAATGGACGAAGCCATTCTGCATACCAACGTCCGACCAAAGACGTCGCCGGGCAACCCCAATGGCCTAATAAATGGCCCGGGCCATCCCGCGTGGCTACTCCCGCCATATCACGAGTCCCACCCTCGGAGGCTCTCCGATCTCGACCCGACGAATGTGTTATCGTATGTGAACTTGAATTTATCCTTGTTTAAATACGTAACACTGAAAGAGTTAGCTGTACATATTCAGTTTTATAATTCAAATGTTGTAAGAGCAGTAGGGTGCCTCTTGTTTTAAACATGTGCCTAAATTAATTTTTGGTAATGAAGTATGTCGTTTAAAATTCAAGTGTTTGCGATTGTTTTCTGACTAGTGCATCTTTTTGATAGCTCCCGTCTAAACGTAATTTCATAGAGCGTTTAACAGATTTTTCCTTCCGAAGTTCGTTATTTTAATGGATAGGTTGGTACCTACTTGAATCGTTTATGCGTTCGATATTTTTGCTTTGATAAAATTGTACTTTAGTTAGACCATGAATAGCTTTGTTAGTATTAAAAATAACCTGCTTCACTTTGTACAGACTTTAATCATTTTGGATCGTATCATATCCTATTACTTATAGTTAACTGTACTTGAATAAGTACCTACATGTGCACATTTTAGCGTCAAACATAAAAAGTCATTAGTCTAAAAGTTAGATGGTGTGAAGTAATAATTTTAAACAATACTTTACAGAGTCCTAATTATCTAGATATAAACAAAATGTTATCATAAATGGCGTTATACCATGTATTACAGTTTAAGATTTTAGGACATCGACGTAGGCTGAATGCATATAGCTGGCTCTTGATCTAATTACGTATATCTAATTACAGACTTGCTTTGTAATATAATATTATTATACTCTAGTGAGAGTAATATTCTGTAATAATTAGGGCTCAGCGTATCAACGGACGTCCGACGAACGCTGGTCTACATTTACCATGTAGTATTTTCATCGCTTATTCTCATAACCAGTAAAAATTTTATAACCTCAACAAAGGAAAATTAATGTGCTTTCAGAGGTCTCTCATTTATTGGTGGGTACGAGGACTATGAGGCGATTACCCGCCCGCGGTCAGTATGCAATGAGGATAACAGCACTGGCCCGCTTTGACTCGCGGCTTCAATTTCTCTTCGTTTGATGTGTTTAATTACTTTGTTTGTTTGTTCGGATGTGATGCCTGTTGCGGTCGACCTAAGTTGAAAATGCTTCCAAAACAGTTAGCGCTGCCAAATTAAATGTAACCCACGTCAAACTAAGCGAATAGTTTATACTCGAAACGAGATAATTAAAGTATGCCAATGCAGTTTGCTTGAATCCAATTACAGAGAATATATTTACAACTTCATCGATGTATAATCTACATATAACTTCACAACAGAAACCATTTTCTTCCTGACTAATTTATGAAAGGATTCAAGACTTATATACGTGACTTTTCTTTAACAGAAGGTGCAACTTTTACATTCTTTGCATGTTAGTAAATTAGTCAATGTTTAAGACTTACGTTATGCAGCGAAGGTTCGAACCATTTTTTATTACTTTACGCCACGTTTTCTTCTAATGTATTTAAGATTGTAATGACAAACATACACGGAAAAAAAAGCTTCCGGGATATTCTCAATGCAAGGCATTATTATTTTCTTGAAAATATTTTCACGTGACAAGTATTTATTTCCTTTACCAAAAATATGATTCTTCGCTTAATAAAACCACGTTTTCTTAAAATAGAAATACAAAAATGTATTGTTTCAAGAGTATATTAGTAAATAAGAGAGATTGTACCTTAATCAAACAATTATTATCTTAGGTAAAAGAAAACTATATTCGCTTCGTTATATTTAAAACTTTCATTTATTATCGTTAAAGGAAATAAATGCTTGTCACGAGGAAATATTTTCAACATAATATAATAATGTCTTAGATTGAGAATATCCCGGAAGCTTTTTTTCCGTGTAGTATGTAGGTATAGTGGTATGTGCAGTGCTGCTTATACGCAGCAAGCATATTAACATTAAATTGTTAATTTTAAAGTAATTGTAGGGTTGCGTTCCACAAGGTCGACCGTTGGGTCCACAATATATCTTGTGGGCAAGCAACCGCGATTTGACTGACGGCGCTGCCTGAAAGGACATTTATCTGCCTCACTAGGGTTACTCTAAACCAAACAACAATGAATTCTCATTTACAAATTGTCTTGGCATTTCTCGGGCCAGGCCAGGTCCTCTCTTTTGACTAATTGATGCTTTAAGTACTTATTACGGCGGAAACAACGTTTTGATGGTTCGGTACAGTTATGTTCGTACTGTTGTAAATCCGATTTGACCTGATAAGAATTGATACACAAATCGCAGAATGCCTATGCCAAGGAAGCAGGACAATCAGACTAGCAAAGACGTAGAATTTGATCATATTTACATTAACATCTGTTTAAAAAAAAACGGCGGTGTCCAGCGACTTCCTGAATAATATTTATTGTTCGTAAAATTTGAATTTTGAGAACATTACGTATGGAAAATTTCGCAACATTAGAAATTTCTCCTTGGTACATTGCTACTCCGTAAGTACAGAGTTCTCATTTTCAATATAAATATTTGTAGAATCTTTTCACTCAAATGCCAGATCCATTATGGAAACAGTGAAAAGAAAAGTAAACGATGTCTTGCCAATCCTTTTGTACGTCGCCGTCTCTGGCTATTCTATCCTTTAGCTGTTTCGTTGAATGTAAGCCACTTATGAAAATGAATGTAAAACTCGGATAAACCAAAGCCTATTTTCCGCGTGAAGTAAAGCGGGCGGTTACAAATTGCTTTGGGCAAAGCGTAAATTTTAATTTTATCTCTAATACCCAAATGAGCACCGTGACTCGACATAATAAATGTATTCTTCCCACGTTAGCGGGGTCGATACAGGCAGGTATGGGCGCTTGCAATCGCAAACACTCCATAGCTGTTGAGATAGTTACAATGTACGGATTCAACCCTTTAGGACCCTTTGGAGATTCCTTTTTAAAAGAAACTACAGTATCTGCAGAGGTTTAGGTGCTCAAATTATTTTGCACGAGTTACCTCATTAAGGGCCGGTTGCACCAAACCATCTGTTAACGTCAACGTGATCGTTAAAAAAAATCTTGTATGAAAAGTTTAACAGTTTTCTATGGAATGACAGTTCCGTCGCCATATTTAACGTTGATGAGTCCGTTATAGTTGTGCGTGGTGCAACCCACCCTAACACTTTGAGATAATAAATAATTGTATTGTATAAATAACTCGGCAAAGCACTATGGTTTGGATTGGTAAGTTCCATTCGAATATAGATTGAAAAAGTTTGATAAGTACATGTTATTTAATAAATCGTTTAATACATTATAGATATGCAGAGTTACTATTGCGGGTAAAAGGAAATACCGGCACACAAATCTATAGTATTTTAGTTACTTTACTAAATAGTTGGTAACACAACAGCCCCATGCAGTTATTTAATTTCTGAATTACTCTCCGATGGACTTTTCTCAAATATCTTTTTCTGAGAAGGGCGGGTAAAGGGTCTGTCGCCTTTCTTATAAATAAATGAGATGTAGAGCTTCACTGAGCGGGCAGCGAAACCTAGATTTGTAAGAAAGATCGCAATAGTACGCTTACATTTCTTGAAGGAAAAAGATTGAAGGATATATGGGTTTCTTTTGAATCTAGACTAGCCGTGAATGTAACTTATTTCCAGAAAACATACAAGTAATGTTGTTTCGGTACGTACGGTGTTTATGTTTTAGTCTATCTAATTACATTTAAAAGCTGTACAAAAATATAATGATGAACGACATTAAGACTATAACTGTGAATCCAAATAGGCTAAAAAAGGAACAAATTATTTACGTAATATCTATTTTCTGGCTAACCAATTTTAATAGTTAGTAGACCAAAATAATGTTAATTATTATTTGTGTATTTTTATAGTAAGTATTTCTATCGTTTGTAACAATATTGATAATAGATTATATTAATTATGTGTCTCTAATAAATTGTGCTATGCTACGATACCCTATCTATTAAATAAAACTACCTTTGGCATCAGTAAGTATTTTAAAGAGCCGGCGCGCGTCGATCGGTGTGCGAGTCACGGCGCGACAGTTTATTTCAACTTCTCAACTTCCCCGAGCGTTCCAATGGAGCATAATTTTCATAAGTAACGCGCCACTGCGCCCTGACACAAAAATTAGATTCATCAGCCTTCCAGGCACATTCTCACGAAACATTCTCCTAGCTACAATTCGATTCGACTTCGTAATGAGTGCGTGAACAATGTCAAACCAACTTTTGTCATGTTTGATAATTCTTTGGCCGTGAAACGATACGATAAACGTAAACCCCCAAAATTATACTAACTCATGCCATTATCCGCCATAGAAGGATATAGGGAATACCCATTAAACACTCAGCAGTCTTTATGCCGGCATAATTCCGCAATTCCCTTACGGTACGGACCATATTTTATGCGAGCAATTTTTTCTTGAATTTCTAAAACACGTGAAATTGCTAAACGCGTCTTCATCAACGTTTAATAAAAGTAACGTATGTGGGTCGTTTGTAATTTTTATTGCGAGCATAACTTCGTGAAGCCTTGTGGCTTTGTTATACAGACTACATTTTAACTGTATGATAATTTGACATTGTAAATTTCCACAAACGTACCTACAAAATTTCTCATGCGTTACCAAAGGTAGCTTCATATTTTTCAGAACAAACTACCTGCAAAGGAAATACTCCCGCTAGCAGACTGAGACGTATTTACATTTTCGTGTGTCGAATCGCGGCGCGCGAGACATTGAATACAAGGTGGCGTTTAGGACACAAACATAATTTACTTTTCTCACACGAGACCAGAAAGTTTCGTTCAAACAAATAATATAGGTTTCCATCGGTGCGGGGAGCACCTGAGCGGCACTACGATCGGTGTGTCCCCAGGGAAATAAAAACTTTGTCGCACGTCGCTTGTCCTAAACCTTCTTACAGTCTCCGCGCGCGACATGCTCGCCGATTCGCTGCCGACCTACAGTTTATAGCTCTGATTCTCAACGACACAGTACGTTTACGATATTGTTTCGCATTACTGCTGCGTAAAGCGCGAGTGTAAAACGTCGGCGAAACTGGAGGCCCGAATTGAATAACAAGCGGAATCCATATCTGCGCGATTGGGGATCAACCGACTGGCGACAAAAACAGTTTCTTTGTTTCATGAATAAAATACTCTTTTTCCATCAACATAGTTTTCCCATCTGTTGGAAATGTCAGCGATCTGCTCCGTATTAACATTCTCTGTCACCTCATAAAATTACTTCGACAAAATTACTAGTGCAAAAGTTCTCGACGCGCTAACTTCGATAACTGCCCGGATTTCAACAAGAATTTTTAAATTGAATCAAAGTAAAAATGGAATCAACGAACTTAGTTGGGATTATATTAAATATGCCAGCGTAATTAATGTCATGAAACTTGGAATGCATGAGTTGTTTTAGTTGGTTCGCTGCGAAGTGGAAATACGTTACTTAAACTCCGGGACTCATTATTTTAGCACAATAGTGTATTGAAAACTAATTGGCATTAACTAGTGCAGTACAAAAGCTTATTAAATCTGCAATGAAATGCTTTTAATGCATTCTTTATTTTATAACCTACATTATTTCATTAAGTATAATTAGGTATAGTTTTAGAAAACTTGAAAAGGATTATTGAGTTCAGTGCCATGTAAAAATAGCATACTACTTAAGTGCATTTGTCTAAGTAATTACCTTCTATGAGGAGAGATAAAAATTATTATAGGAATATGAAGTATTTTCTGCATTTATAAAAAACCTTTCATGTAAAAAAAAAATTCAATTTTTTAACAAATCGCTACAAGATTAAACACCAAAGCAAACAATTTAAAACAATGAAATCCAACTCGAACCTCCGTTCACATCAATTGCTCTATGAACTTTTACGTACTCTTTTTCACTAAACAAAATCTATAGAATGTTTGAATAAACATTTGCCTCCTCTGCCCTTTGCAGTCGTAAAAGGGGTTTGAGGAACTCCACCCTAAACTTATTTAAACTTTTACCCTAGGAAATCCTTTTCGCAAGCAGTTTAAATGTAGAATAGAATATGTATTAGAGAATAGGAGACGGTAACGGCGAATGAGTGCGCGGGTCGACGAGTAGCGCGGGATAAATGCCTATAAATGGACGCAGTATTAATAAATCATTTAAATTGCAGTGACTTCACTCTCTCGCTATTTTTGGGTTTGTATACAATTTTGGACAATTTGCGATATGTGTAGGTTAAGATTAGCCTTGAGAAAGGTATATAGTGAAGATCGCATATGTATTTATATCGGCTGAATTGACTGCGGAAAAATTAGTGGAATAGGTTGTAGCCATGCTGAAGTGATTAATCTTCACTTATAAAAAAATATTTAATCGCAGGCGATGAAAATAACTGTTTCTTTACGACTGTCTGTTGTCTACCGGCAGAGTCAGCGATTTATATATTTTATTCTCTTTATTTATTTTTCGTCTTAGATTAGGACCTTTTATAATATTTTTACAAAAGTAAAATACAAAAATACATCAAAAACATACAAAAACAATAAAAACATTATAAAAAACCTAACCTAGGGTGCCGCCGGCAACGGAGCAAGGCCCAGGCTACCGGTGGTCAGGGCCGCAGAGAGAGGAACCTTCGGACTATACGCGCCGTGTCCAGGATTACCGCCTTCTGTATCTGACCCTTGATCCAACCACAACTTCGTAGCAAAAGCCTCTCAAGATGTTGGTCGATACTCTTCGCTATGAGACCGTTCGCAGAAACAACTATCGGCACAATGATCGCCGAATCAACCTTCCACATGGCGGTTACCTCGTGAGCTAAGTCTAGGTACTTGCTGGACTTGTCCTTCTCAGCCTTCACGAGGTTCACGTCACATGGGACAGTGATGTCGACGAGCATGGCCCGGTGTTGCGGTCGATCTATTACCACGATATCAGGCTTATTGGCTACAATAGTCCTGTCCGTGATTATAGATCGATCCCAATAGAGCGTGGCACGATCATTTTCGAGAACTGGCGCAGGTGTGTACTTGTAGTACGGCACTTCGTGGGCCACAAGACCGTATAGGAGAGCAAGCTGCTGGTGTATAATCCTAGCTACGAGGTTATGTCTGTGCAAGTACTCGCCGTTAGCAAGATGAGAACAAGCGGAGATGATATGCCTGAGTGACTCTCCGGGACGGCGGCATGCCCGACAAATGTCGACCGTACCGTCCTTCAGGATATATCTCCGGTAGTTATTCGTCATGATAACTTCGTCCGCAATTGCACAGGCAAAACCTTCGGTTTCTCCGAAGAGGTACCCGAATCGTAACCAGTTCACTGACGCGAGCAGGTCTACGTCAGGTCCAGTGAGGGCCCCGTAGAACCGCCCGTGTAGCTCCTTGCTCTTCCATACCGCCTTGCGATCCTCGGTGCTTAGCACCACAGGTTTGCGCCAGTTCTCACTCGCCAAGGAGAGCGGCGTGAGGCTCTTATCTACTGCCACCACATCACGATTCATCTCACACTCGTTGTTAAGGAAATAATTCCTGAGATTGTACACCTCACGGTTGTGGAGATTTTTGGCGTTTAAGCCGCGACCTCCACACTTCCGTGGCATGTACAATCTCATAACGGACGAGCGTGGGTGAAGCATACGGTGTGTGGTGAGCAATAGACGGACCCTCCGATCCAGGGCATCCAGCTCGGTCTGTGTCCACCTTAGTATGCCAAAGGAGTATGTGAGTAGGGGCATTACCCAGGCGTTGAAGGCGCGCACCTTGTTGCCACCTGACAAAAGACTATTGAGTACTTTTGTCAGCCGACCAAAGAAGCGCTCCTTCAACGCCTGTTTAATACCCGCATCCTCAATACCCAACGACTGTGACATACTAAGGTATTTGTAGGTTTCTGATTCAGAGATAGATCTGAACGTCATTGTCTCAGAAAGCTATAAATTTGTTGAATTTACTACTTTCCCCCGCTGTACATGCATAACCGCACATTTATCAACACCAAACTCCATCTTGATAGAACTACTGAAGACTTCAGTGGTTTTCAGTAGCTCCAGCAGGTCCCGGTTATTTGGTGCAAATAATTTAAGATCGTCCATGTACAGAAGGTGAGATATGACTTCACCCTCTCTCCGAAGCCGGCAACCTAGCCCCGAATCCTTCAGCAGGGTGCTGAGCGGATTTAGAGCTAGGCAGAACCACAGGGGACTCTAGACTGTCGCCCTGAAATATTCCTCGCTCGATCCTTATAAAGTCATGCGGGTCAGGGGGGTCATCCCCGCCTCCTGGTTGACGAAGGACTGTGGTCCACTGCCTCATACATGCGCCAAGGAAGGATCTTAAAGCTGCATCAACTTTATACAGCTC
Source organism: Pammene fasciana (assembly GCA_911728535.1). Lineage (NCBI taxonomy): Eukaryota > Metazoa > Arthropoda > Insecta > Lepidoptera > Tortricidae > Pammene > Pammene fasciana. Next base: position 10,090,163 of record OU452276.1, on the reverse strand, counting down.
TAAGATCCTTTCCAGCCATGAATGAGGCACCGAATCATAGGCCTTCTTATAGTCAATCCAAGCGGCCAAGAGGGCCCCCCCGTTCCGCCGGACTCGTTGGCAAATGGTCATGTCTATGTCATGAGGAGGAGCTCTTTAGTACCACGGGACCCAACCCTACATCCATTTTGAGAAGAGGCCAAAATGTTGTTTGCAACTATGTGCGCGTTTATTTTTGCTCTCAAAATGGATGAAAGGAGCTTGTAGAGTGTAGGCAAGCACGTGATGGGTCTGTATATAGTTCATCGCTTCCGTGGTACTACCGGACTTGTAGAGCAGGAAGGTTACACCAGTTGTTAGGGAAGGCGGGAGGGAGCCAAGTTCAAGAGCTTGTTGGAATTGCGTTGCCAGCCGCGAGTGCGAGCATCGAAACCATTTTAGCCAGAAGTTGTGCAATCCATCCGGGCCAGGACTTTTCCAGTTCTGGGACGTGCGGATTGCACAACTTACGTTATCGGGGCTGATGGTGATAGCCCCCATAGGTTCGATGGACTCGCACTCACGTTCGACAACGCTCATCCACTCGCCCTCCGTGTGTTCAACAGGCGCCGACCAGATGCTACGCCAGAAATCAGTCATGGCAGTAGCATCCGGCAATCGCACGTCGGACACACGGGGGTCGGCTTCCTCCCACCTTCGGTATACCTTCCTTTGATCACTTTGAAAAAGGCGATTCTGCCTGAATCGGCCCACACGCTCTCTGTAGCGGCGAATACTTTATTTATTATTATTATTTTATTATATATTTACTAAGCAGGCAGGCAGTTATGACAACTGATATAGCCTGTATCCAATAATCATTATGACAGTTATCGTTAACATGTAGATGTATGTTTGTCTAATTTATTCTTAAACTGGTTCACATCCTGTGCCGAAATCACGTCTTTTGGGAGTCTGTTCCATACCCTCACTACTCGGTTGCTCAGAAAATGTTTGTAGGGGTTATTGTGGGACCTATCTTTTTCTAGCTTTAAGTGATGACCCCTCAGACGGGTGTTGTTGTTGCGGATGAACATCTCTTGAAAATCCTTGAGGTCATAGTGTTCAGATAATATTTTGTAAGTCTCTATTAAGTCTCCATGTTCTCTGCGGTGCGGTATTGAACCGTACCTGTACAAATATAATAAATAATAAATTCAGTTGTACTATTCTATGACTCTAAAGACAAATTACTTTCACAGTTTTTTCTATTAATCATGTAAAGTGCTTATTTCTTTGAGTTTCTAGTAATTTTTAGTAAAAAAATCCAAGTTGCAGTAAGGAAAAACATTAAAAATTGTGATTCCACGAAAAACAGCGTGTAGCAATCAAGTTCGCAATAAATATTCTAAGACGTTATAATTATTCCTAAAGTACGTACGTACAGATTCAGCTGTGCTTTTAACTCTTATATTTCTGTATAACATTAATTCCAAAACTCAGAAAATCTATATGCGGGCCCAGGCAACTTTCTGAAAGTTAGTGAACTATTCCACTTTTCAGATCCCATTATTGTTTAAGTTAAGCCTTCACTAACACGACGACTTAAAAACATAAACAGTTTTAACAACGTCCATCGCATAGATCAGCTTTTCACTTTCAAAGGCGCCCCAAGATAAAGTTCGCCCCAAGGTATTTCTTAGATCATCAAGACAATTTTCCAATTTTAACTTTGGTTGGTTACGGTAGCGATTTTCGAATTAAACTTGCTTTGACGGACTCATCAAGTTTTGTTGACTTTCGGAACACTTCGGTTGTAATGCTTACACGGGCCTATTTTGAATATTTTCAGGGTGAGAGATACTAAAGTTTTAATTAGTAACAAAAAAACTGGGCCGTGGCATTTAGAGATGTAGAAACTGTACCTATAAGTGGCGACGTGTCAAAAATAATAAGGACACCGAAGCTAACTTGGTTTTCGTTTTTATAATAATGAAATTAAAAACCCAAAAAACGGACTACTCATTTCCCATTATTATTTAATCGAATTGGTAAGTAAAACTATTCGGGTGCGGGGTAAAAACGTCGATCACGGCGGTGTGTCATTGTTTAGAGATCTCGGAACGGAACGGCCGCGTCGCCTGAGTCAATATGCGGAACATTTCCTATTACACGCCCACTTCTTCCTGAGGACGGAGGGAACTTGCAGAGGGGATGCAACCACCGTGCGACTCTTATATTATTTAAGGTAAAAAAAAGTTTACGATTTTAAGAGTTGTCAGTATTTGTTCATTTGTTTATTACAATTCTGCCTATACCTATTATTATAAAGCTTTCTTTTATTAAAAATTTTCAGGAAAACGGCCAACTTTTCTGTGAAAACAAGTTAACGAGTTGGCTTAACTAATGCTTTTACTATACAGATTTAAAGAAGAAGAAGATTTGCTCCTACAAATTTAGGGTTTATACAACAAAAAAATTTGGCTTAGGTACTGTTAATTTATTTTAAGGTAAATGTCCACGGAAAAGACGCATAACCTTAACTCATACCTGCAAAAAAAAATTGACCCAGTTCCGTCTTATTTCTCAGTACTTATTATTTTTTGGTATTTCATTGAATTTAGATGAAAATTTTATATAGGTAGGTACGTAAGATATAGGGTTGCCACCCGTACTATAAATAATATATAGTATCGTACTATATTTTGGCTTGATGTACTGTTGAAAATATGCAAAAAAAGACGAAAATACTACATTTTTGGAACGTTTCATGAGGTAACAACAAGGTGTACTAAATTTTTTTTATGTAGGTTTGGAAAATACTAGATTTCTCTCAAAAAAAGGTGGCAACCCTAGTATGATAGCATCTTGACTTGTTAGACACTTGCACTATTAGAGTCGCGTTTACACATTTCCTATTAGATATCATCTTGGCACTTCATATCTCATACAAGCGGGTACTTAAAAATACAAGACAAGCAGATAAAAAAACCCCAACGCACCATAATGTAGCTACCTTGAGTCAGGATCACCTAAATCCGCCATAATCCACTCTAAGCAATTCTAACCATATTTTTATTCCAACACAATTTGTAATGGAAGCGACACCCAGAGACAAGAGAGCAAGAGAGCGCGGGGTCGGGAGGGCGACGAAATTACTTGCAAATTCCATTTACAAACTAGAGGCTAGGGAAGAAACTGGCTGACTGCCGATACTTGGGCGCCTAGACCTGCTATAGCCGGCCAGAATTTGAATTTAGGCTGGACTACTATTATTGGATTACTAGTTATTATTTATAGATGTTTGTTAGGGTATTATTTGTAAATGTTGTGTTTCGAATGCACTATAAAAGCAGCCTTCAGAGCAGCTAGCTATCAACATAAAACGTGTATGACCTCTACTGTGAAACCGACGTGTGTATGTAAAAATGTGTGTGTAAGTATGTACGTTTATTTCGTTCGTGAATGTGAGTATTCATCTTGACGAGTTTCAAAGTGTTTAGCTTTAGGTTTATAGATGGAGAAGGAATGAATTTAATTGGAATATTAGGTACTTATAATAAAGCTGAAGAGGGTCGAAAGTTTGTACATGGAAGATATTCGAAAAAAAGTTGGCTGGGGATACTTAGAATCGATAACAGAACACGTTCCAAAAGTTTTTTGAATTTTTGTCTGTTTGTCTGTTTATCTGTTTGTTTGTTTATTTGACCGCGCATCACGTGAAAACTGTTGAACGGATTTTGATGAAATTTTGTATAGACATGTAGATGTAGATGTAGTGTAGGGACGCCCGGCCGGACTCAGGCGGGCTGTCGATCTCTGTTCGCGTTCATTCAGCCCAGTTCCCTGGAGTTGGAGCTGCAGGTTACTGTCCCGGCTGCGTTCCCTCGCTATTCTCCTCGAATCTTCTTGTCTTCCTGCAGAACAGAAGGACATCCTTGAGATGTATAGACATAGTTTGAGTCCCGGGAAAGGACGTAGGATAGTTTTTATCCCGAAAATCTGGGAGGGGTGAAAATGGGGTTGAAACTTTGTATGGAGAATTTTTAACCGCTGAACCGAATCAGATGAAAATTAGTATGGAGATAATTTGAGTCCCGGGAAACGACATAGGATAGTTTTCATTCCGGAAATCAACCCTAGAGGGGGTGAAAAGGGGGTTGGAAGTTTGTATGGGGAATCAATAACCGCTGAACGCTGGAAATAGTTTTAGCTCTGGGGAAGGATGTAGAATAATTGATATTCAGACGTCATTCCTTAAGGGCAATTACAAATTCCACGCAGACGAAGTCGCGGGCAAAAGCTAGTGTAAATATAATTTAGTATTTAGTTTAGCTCTAATATTAAAAGAGAAACCGTCTTAGTGCTGGTTCGTCGTAACATTAATTTAAGCTTGATGTGAGCTGCCTGTCATCGTGTGCCTTTGATGAGCCCTTTACAATATTTCCTCAGTTTTCTCTCATATTAAACTTACTCTTCAATATTATGTAAGTTATTGAAATACTTTTGGGTCATACCTCCCCTGGGGTATGACCTAAAAATACGCACAAGACAATCCTGAAATACATTACTGGCTTCTCTTCGGGCTATTTATGCGTTTACGATGACGAGCAAAGAGTATTAATTTACATAATAGCACTCCCCCACGAAAAGTGTTGTACTTATCGAGAATTGTAGTGTAGCAGAAATTATTTCCAAGTTATGAAAAATACATTCACGGGTTCACGGTACTATATTCTTCATGCGCTTTCTATCGCATTGATTGTGTTGGTGTAGTATACTTATAATGCATGCAACTGAAGTTAAGTAATAATTAATTGATGGGAAACTATAAAACGGCACGTTCTTAAGGAATATCATAAGAGATGTGTAAATGGCAGCCCACTCACATAACCCCACTATGATTATAAAAGTGCTCACGTAAGTTTATTGCTAAGTATACGATACGAATGCATATTAAGTCGTGATTTTGACACCAATATCTACATTCATACGAAAACAAAGAAACAAAGTTTCACCCATAAAACTGTAACTGCAAACTTTGTTCAAAAACATGATCAAAAGTTTTTGTTTTCCAAACCGAACGGCATGATTACCGATGGGTAAGGAAGTCGACCGATTGGTATGTAAGTTACGAGGCGTTACGGCGAACTTAGCTCATTACCAGTGCTACGCCGCAGGAATGACAATGGCGGGAATTTTTACTTCATTCTCGTCCACGCTTATTAGGTGCTCGGACGTCGAGTGGCGCGAGACTCGAGAGCGTTTCACCACCGTCATATTGAATTTCTCGGCTCCGCAGCTAATTCTACTAGTCTTGATCCTTTGTTCTTGTTTTGAGTTTATAAACTAAGAAGTTTAAAGGTCTGGCGCATGGAATGCGAGCTGCGGTTTAAATTGCGCATGAAAGTAATATATTTACTTCATCGCCTTTGCGCTGTTTTGTAGCAACATTATACCTACAGGTATTGCTGGATAGTTAAACGATACAACAAAGCTCCCGAAATAAGGTTACTTTGACGAAGAAAAAATACTAAAATTTGCACTTTCATCTACCTTACGTTACGTTACTAAGTGCAGTGTATCAAACCCTTGGCCTTTGAATAATATACGCGACCGCCAAGTGTTTATTGTGATAGTTCGCCTCGCTTCACATCTCAACCGCAGTCTCATGCGAAATAAAACACCTAGATTTTTCCTCTGCAGTCTCTAGAGGTATATCTGTGAGTCCACTAATAAGAGAAACGTCTCAACTGCCTTTATACGTTTTCCCATTCTGAATTATATTCCAACGACGTCAAGTTCGACGGATAGTTTTCTCATTGCTTGCTTGCGGTTTCCACTCGTAGTTGTGAATATAAGATGTGCTCATAGATTACAGTTAAGGGATTTGGGGACGTTTGTGGTGGGAGTAGGGTTGCTTATCGTTTAAGTAGTGGGTGGACGGTTTGCACGTGAGTAAGTAGTAGTCGCAGGAGTCAGCGGGGGAAGATGGCAGTAAATAACAGGCAAGATCGGATTATTTCGATAAGATCGTAAAATGAAACAAGGAGCGCCTCGGCGGGACGTTTCCCTTTGAATACGTTTCATGTTAGCCAACACATTGCCCCACGTACGGTAGTAAAATGTGGAAGTTTGACTTGGCTCATTTTCTTAACTTATTGTCGCTCGGTAAAATATAGTATTCACTTGTCAGTTAGGACTTTTAAGTTAACTCGCTTTTATTTCCAATGTACGTTTTTATTGGATTTAAAATATGATTTCTGTTATTAAAGCTCTTAGAGTTGTAAAGTCGTTGCTTCAGTAACAATCAAAAAACTACAAATAATTTAAGATTTTACCCTCTAAAGACATAAAACTGTTTAAAAAGTAATTTTAAGACTTGTTTAAATTCGAAATTATATTCTATCGAGCCGATCCATTCCATATCCATTTTATTCTGTAATAATATGCATTTTCAAAGAAAGAAAAAACGTACATCAAACAACATATTTTCATAGATATCAAAGGTTGTACCCGTTGCCCAACTGATCAAGTCGCATGGTTTTGTTTACTTGCGTTCTTTAGCATGCATAAGAAACGAACATTTTTAATAAGAGAGCGAGCTTATATAATTTTGAACGCGTTATCCATTACCTAATAAATTACGTTATTGATGTTGGTTATACTGATTGATGGTAATGAGAGTTATGAGAGGTAAACAAAATAAACAAAATTGACGGCCTCCATAGCCTACTTGGTGACCCTGCCTACGAAGCTGGAGGTCCCGGGTTCGAATCCTGGTAAGGGCATTTATTTGTGTGCTAATCTCAAATATTTGTTCCTGAGTTATGGATGTTTCCTATGTATATAAGTATGTATTTACATATCTAAGTATGTATATCGTCGCCTAGCACCCATAGTACAAGCTTTGCTTAGTTTGGTGTTAGGTTGATTTGTGACAAGATTGTCCCCAAAATATTTATTATATTTATTTATTTATTAAAACAAACATTTCAATTTCAATAAACTATAAAATATCTTGGATTATCTCAACTAAACAAAACCAATATACAGAGTGGAAAGATAAGTCGGGCCCTGGAGGGAAACTACCTTAAAACGTTTAGATAGCTCAATTAACTGAAAGGAAACTTTCTTTTATTTTTAAAAAGAGACATATCTGCATTTACAAATTTTCGGGAAAATGCACAATTCACAAAAAAACTATTCATTTTGTATTTTTTGTAAAAAAACAATTTTTATGACAATTCATGACAAACGATCCTATTTCCAACAAGAATACAAACTTCTTAATACCAACCAAATTTACGGCACAAGAGAAGCCATAAATAATGAAAAAAGAAAAATCATACAATTTTAGTATCGAAAAAATGGAAAATTCGAAAAAAATCTGTGAATGCAGTTTCACCTTTTAGGAAAAATAAAGGAATGTTTCCTTTCAGGGTATTGAGCTATCTCAACGTTTTAAGGTAGTTTCCTTCCAGGGCCCGACTTATCTTTCCACCCTGTATATACGCTGTCACACACAAAAATAACTCTAATGAAATTACAGTTGCCATCAAATATATCGGAGTGGCCAAGGTACTCAAAAATATCTGAACATGGACTTTATCGCCTTGACAATAGAGGCGTCGTTCAGATATTTGTGATTACCTTGGCTACTCTGATATTTCAGATGACGACTGTATAAGCCATACAGCGAGTCAGATAGACACTCACTGCTACGCTTTTGGCACGGTTTGCAAAATAATATGGCATAGACAGCATTAAATAGTATCTATGTAGCCCTTAGAGCATTTAACCAACTGGAGCTGCCATTGATAGGCGTTCCCCTCTGCCGAAAATATATGACCAGAGTATTTTGACGTTTCGCATACATTTGACGTTCCCCTCCCCCGCAAAAATCGGTTGACTTTTTTGTATAGAAAATGACAGACATGGCTGGTGCTGTTCGTTGTATAGTCTAAGATGTAGCCAGCCACTAAACTTAAAGGTTTAAATTTTAGAGCAGACGGGTAGTGACGCATATGGAGGCACGCGCCGGCCGGCTGCAATCTTATTTTTCCTGACCGGCTCGCTGGTGCCGGGGCTTATTGCCTACGTGCTGCCGGGACCGGGGCCGGTGTGGCCAGCCTATCAGCTTTGCTATAAAACAGATTATGGTATATAGAAAGAAAACCCGACAAATGAATCCGCCAAGTGCGAGTTCAATTCGCGCCTGAAGGGTATGTACATCACACAATTTATCAAAAAATCTCAAGTCAAATATAAGCTTATAATCATAGATTTTTTGTAAGTATTTCTGTAATTTATAAGAAAATTTAAGTATTTTTTTCCCAATATCTGTCTCTATTCCATCGTGATAAAAAAAGTCATGTACACGACACACGTCGTGACACGTTTGTTTTAACATTCATATCAAAATACTTTGGGAAACTTGAATGCCGATTTCACATTAACTAAATGACTGTAATGACTGTGATATACTTAACGCATAATATTTAATAACGCCCAGCTATTTAAGTAAAACACTTTGAATATAATCCCAAGTAATCCTCAGGGAATGCTCCATGTCGGTTCTAGTAAAGTTATAAATTGATCTAACCTCAGCAATTAAGTAACTCATTAAAATAACTAAAAAGGATAAACCTTGCACACGTGCTTGTTCGTAAAGCGATGTACCGTAAAATGGGAGGAGAAAGGATGGTGTGGGCAGTTGGGTCATGGGAGAGGGAGGGAGGGCAGAGGGATGAGTTGGTTGTTATAGGCTACTTCTACGAAAATAATATATTCGTTTTACAAATAAAGCTATTGTAATTTTCATTATGACGACCTTGACGCCTTCGATAGAAACTGGCGGGAGACGGGTCAAGACCGGGACACGTGGAAGGGAAGGAGGAAGGCCTTTGCCCAGCAGTGGGACACTCTTGGCTCTTATAAATAAATAAAATAAATGAATTTTCATTATCCAAAAGTGTCGATCCAAACGTTTTCCCAACCCAAAATTTTCCAAGGGAATTTCACCTCAACCCGTAGTTGAGTCGCTAACTACGGGGTGAGGTGGAATTATGTTAACCGTTACTTAGTTAACAATTTGTTAAATGATTAAAAAAAAAACAAATTTCCACATTTTATTTTCGAAAACCCTGGCCACCCTGGCCGTGGCCGTCATATTATTCTATCGAGCGGCTATCGCCAGCACCCACACGACCGATATTAGTATACCCTCTGCCTTCTCCAGATATTGCTCCGCATCGTAAATAAAATGGAGGAGGCTCCGTACATTATCACCTTAAGAAGACTTAGGGTCAAGTCGATTTGAGAGCTCTCTCCTATCATGTTTGCCAGACGCTTTGTACACAGTGTCAGGAAAAAAGTGTGTAAGTGTTTAAGGGGATGACAATAGATAAATTCCATCCCTATCTTCTTCGGCGCTAGTGAAAGAGAAAGCCTGTTATACGATTAGTATGTGAGCTCACTGTAAATTTAGCAAAATAATGAATTAAAAAAAAAACAGCGCATTCATTGCGACATTTGAGACATATAAATAATGAAGTTTATAGTATTAATGTGGTGGAATTTTGACCTTAATTACAGACAGATAAGTCAAAAAACTAAAACATACAATAGTTTAAAACTAATTTATGCCACACCTGGCCATAAAGTGGCTTTTTCCGCACGCTGCGCGTACGGAAAAAGACGCTTTCTGGCCAAGTGTAGACAGAAAACGATGTACACAACACGGGAGGTAATAAAGACTTTGTTTTACCACCCTAGTTGTGTAATGTACTATTTCAAAGATGTAACTTTGGAATAATTTTCTATCGAGCCGATTTTGTCCAATCGTGTATCAGAATTAACAAAGTTCTTCCAAATATAATGAATATATTTTTTTACTTACCTAAAACAAGTAGTTACAGCTAAAAAAACTATTAAATGATGTCGATTTGAAGGTCATCGGGTGTTGTAAACCTCTTATTTATTTATGGTGTATAAACTCGTATTATAGAAATTTCTTAATAGTCGAAAAGCATTGAGATCCCTGAGATATTATATTTCTGGGTTGGGCTGGCAGCATACTTAAACGCCCTATCACTTATCACAAGCGTCTTTACTAATCCAATAACTAATATACTGTATTAGGTCAACATAAAAAAAACAATGATTATTAATATCTCTTATCTTTACTAATTGCACTTAGTGCACATACATTTCGGAAAACTCATCATTGGTTCCATCATCCTGCGACCTTATTAGGGCTTAAAAACACGCCTTAGTTCCTTTGCCGCTGCCTAAAATATTTGCAGTTTCCCCAAACAAGTACAACATTAACCCAAGTAACTGTAAATTAGACGGGACAATAACTCTACAAGAATGACTGAACTTGTGTATCACAATTACGGAAACAATAACGCAATAAGGGCGGCCGCAGCCGGCGTTATTGTCGTCGGCGAATGTCGCCGTCGAGAATTGTCGAAAAAAGTGAAAGTTTTTATCTGCGCAGGGTCCCAGGTTGCCCGTTTTCATTTCCGCGATGTTCTTGATCGCAATCGAGTAAGCTTGGATGTACCTGCACTACCTACCGACAGTCAACTACTGAGTGTGCATATTTTGACTAATACGACGTCAAGAATGAGATTGCCTTTATAAGTTATAGCTTGCAAACAATTTATGGGTTATGATTGGAATTCACTTACAAAATACTTACCTACCCTTTTATTCATAAACGTCTCTCAAACCTCATTTAGTTAATTTATGTTTTATCTGTTTCTAACAAACACAAATGTCAAAGTGACAGATAAGTACAAAACATAAATTAATTAATTGAGGTCTGAGGGACGTTTATCAATAAGGGGGTAAGTATTTTTAAAAGTTTACTAAGTATATGAAAAATTAAAATTGTCTGATAAAATTATGGAGGATTGGCAAACTAATATGGAGTCTGCAAAATAAAGGATGATTCACGCTGTAACGTTCCGCGTCCTACACGACACTTCAACTCGACGCGCCGCGCCGCGTGACGTTAAAAGCGTCCATCATTCCTTCATCATATTTTGGCATATTTTCGGCGTTATTCAAGTTACTATGTCTCAACTATTGTTTCGATTAATAAGAACTTCTCGGCTTGTTAGACATACATGTCCTTGAGATAGCACTACGAAAAAAAATCATCGGAAGTATCAGGAGTTAAGGGGCTACTTTGAAAAATTATAGGTTTTTTCAAACGCTCTAGTGATTAAACGGGAAAAGGGACTGAATTTATTTTCGAATATATATTAATAGACTATATACTCTTGTTTTTGGCACAAGCCGAAACACGATTGCTGAAAGTTGCCTCGATAGAAAAAAAATCCGAAGTTGGGTCCTTTTTCCCCTTATTTTTCTTAGCTTACGTAAACTATAAGAGATTAAGCAATATAACTAAGTAAAACATATGGTATTCTGGTTTATCTAAAGAGTCACAGAAACAAAATCAGACAAAACTTTATAGATTCGCTTATTTATCGTAGTTTGGTCAAAAAGTCTGATCCTTAAGAGCGCTGCATCTCTTTCTTTCGTGAACGGGAGCCATAAACGTGTCTCTAACGGATGGGCGTGGCTTGTCCGAATCGAAGAACGGCCTTAAGAGTCCGGTAGTGTTTTTTTTCGATTTCGCTCAACTTTTTGATGCGATTTTGCAGTAACTAACATAACTTCTATAATTTTGTATACATATTATGAAAGATCGTTTCTTTTTGGATGGAATAAATACAACGATTTTTTAATTTTATGCTTTATTTATAAATAATTCACCCTAATCTAACACCTGTTTCGCGATTTTTGCTTGGAGAGGTGAAAAGAGTAAGGTTTTTATTGATTTAAATTAAGTTATATAAGTACGTAAAATATATAAATACATTGGAAAATGAGTCGCCTGAGGAATAAGTGTAACAGTTTTTTTCATTTTCATATATATTTTTTGAGAGAGAGTGTGTTTTGCTAGAGCAATTTTGCTAAAAATTGCCGAATTTTAGGTGATATTTTTGGAAAGATACTAAAGTATTTTACAAACATAAAAATACAAAAATAAACTTCATTTCATGCTTTATTCAGATAATATAAAACATATTAGGGTCCATAACAAATAATAATTAAAAATCTTACGACAAAATTACACGAATCAACGTCCTCACTAAACATGCTCTGTAAGAATCGAGTTTTAAGGTATTAAATATTAATATATATAGACCTAAAGTACTTTTTTGCAATAACAAGACTTCAAGCTATCGTACCAAATGCAATTCATGTGCAAAATGTCATTATTAGCGATTTTCGTTTTCAAATCGTTACCGGACTCTTAAAAGTTATTGGCGAAGGTAAAAAGGTTGGTAATCCAGCAGATATGTCGAAAAAAAGGTGGGGTAAGTGGAAAGTATTCTGAACTTAATGGACCTTTAACGGGGTGTTTAGAGGATAGGTAGACTAGGCAGCCTGTCCTAAGTTACGACCTTTAACGCTTGTTTTAACATTTTAAGATATTTTGTTAAGGTTTGATATGCTGAATCTGCTTTGTATCCGTTACTATTTAGTTTGAAAAACTTTTTCACCTACAATCTTGTAGGATATTCCATGCTCTTCAACTTTGTCATTTAACGTGGATCACAAAATAAGCCAATTTAAGAGATATGAGCAAAAAACAAAAAAAAAGTGTTTTTGGACCCCCTTCAAGTTAGCACAAGGTCCTCAAGGTCGAAAATTTAAAATAGTCTACTTAGTGTACCCCCAAACAACCCGTTAATGTTCCATTGTATTGGAATACTTTCCATATAATAATTACATAACTGCTGGACTATAAACTATGGGTTATTTTCTACCCAAAATTTGTCGCAATTTTCTCAGAGTTTTCACAGTACATAAGATTGAGTGGAAAGTATTAATCATAGATACGGTTCTCAAGTGAAAAAATATCGATAAAAAACTAAATAATGATTCAAAGAAAACGGTAACTAAAAATAGGTATGTGTATATTTTAAGTTGCCTACTCAGTACATTACAGAAGCATAGGTATCAAATAGTATTCAAACGGATTTTAAAAGTAACAGCGATTAATGGTAAATACTTATAATGTTTATATTTTTGTTCAAAGTACGTATTAGCATACCGCAGCGCGCCGGCGCGCACGGGCCCTATAAAATGAGTCGAGGTAACGGCGTGTTTGCCCTGCCGCTTGCCCGATGACAGATAGGGCACGCTCGCCCCGACTCTTATAAACTAGCCGAATAAACCAGACACCTAACCTAGAAAGGGCAACACACCGAGTCCAGACGGACTCCATTATTTACAGCACAGGTGAGCTTAGGGGAATTACTAGTAGTCCAAGTGCGACTAGTTAAACAATCACTCAATCAGACAAGCTTTTCTCCAGGTTTTTGTTGGCCTAGTGAATGACGCGGACGAAAAAGAGAACGTAGAAAAACGGCATGACTTGTATTTTATAATCGTTTCTTTCTGTTGGACACTTGAATTCGCGACTTCGAGGATCGAATGGACTGTATTAATCAGATAGTCCACATACTGATTCGTCTGAGTGTTTAACCCGCAAACGCTCAGAGCGGAATTTGAGTAACACCCTGGTAGCGCCGATACCAACCTGAATCGTGAGCCATGATCCATTAGTCCATTAGTAATATGAGGCCTACAAAGCGCTTCGTCAATTCTATGCAGGGCGGTTGCATTCAAGAGGGGACAAGTGTAGCTCTTGTAGTATATTAGATAATATATCTATTACTTAAGGCAGGTAATTGCACTAATATCTACGTTTAGGCTACATCGTTGTAATGTACGAGTAAGTAGGTAAGTATAATTTTAAAGGGGTTTTACTAATAAGATTGTGGCCAAAAATTGTATGGCAAATTATCACTTCCCAAAATATTTTTCCCATTTGGCAAAATAATCAGTTCGCATTACATCGTTTCGCATACTTACTACTACTTTATTTGGCATACCTACTAACCTAACCTAACCTATGCCAAATGAAAATTTGGCCAAATAAAACTATGCGAAACAATATTTTAGTACTTAAACGTTGGTAATTGGTAACTATACGTTCTGGGATAAGTTGTTTGAGAAATTTAATCATGCCAAATGAATTTCGGCGAAATATGGCACCTTAGGACTGGCGGACTAAAAGCTTGTTTACACTTTGCGAAGTAGCAAGTGCAGATGAGAAGTGCAGGTGTCAAGTGATTAGTAAATCTTACGTGTAAACTCACACTGTTAAGTGGCAAGTGCGAGTGTAAAGTGCGAGAGCGAAGTAAAGTGATTAGACGCTCGGTCTATTTTTGCCTGTTAAGTAGTCCCCACACACCCGCGCACCATTCATTTTTTTGCCCACTCTGCGCTTTTTTTATACCACGACTTGTTTGCCAAGATTACCTGATGATAAGCAGCTACCGCAGCCTATGGACGCCTTCAACTCCAGAGGTGCCACATGGGCGTCGCCGACCCTTTATAAAAAGGAGGATTCACTATGTTGGCGGCTAAAGGTACAAGGGGGTCTTTCATAGTCAACACACTGGGTCCTCTTTGAGCTCTTTGGCAATCTTACTCACCAGCAGGAACAACACCATGTGTAGGGTCTATTGGTACCTACCTGCACAAAGCCCAACTAAACAATGTGTAAACGATTGCTTAACACTTGCTACTTCGCAAAGTGTAAACAAGCCTTAAGTTACCCAAAAAAATCATTTTAGAATGATTGATTTATACCATTATACCATTAATTATTTTACTTGGTGCGGGTATTTCGAAGTAAGTATCCCAAAATGTGGCGTCCCACGGGTGAAAGTACCTTATGGCGGCTGGCGCTTACGTTGCGAAGCATCGCTTTAGTATTGCAGCGTCGTTAGAAATAGCGTAAGCCCCAACCGCCATAAGGTACCCTTTCTCGTGGAATGTCACAAATAATAATTGCTATGTCGTAAGCCGGGGCGGTGCGGTTGGGTGCGTGCTGATGCTGGCCTCTCTCGATGGTGGTGGTCGGATGGACGGATGACCGAGATCAGCAACGGGTGTTTAGGGATTGGTTAGGGACTCTCAAATACTGACATTATCAGGAATATCAGGGTAGCCTAAGACTTAACACATTACACGGGTACACGGACGCACGGTAATGAAATAAAACGTAAACACTAGTTTAATTACTGTATTGTTTTCAAATCTCTTAAAACCAGATTATGGGAGGACAATAAACTACCACCGGTTCGGAAGGGAGCCACTGCTGAGAAGAACCAGCGTAAGAAACTCAGCGGGACTTATTTTGTTATCTGAAACAGGCCTTAGACTAAATTGGGTAGATTACACTAATCACAAACACACAAAATACTTTCTAATCACAAAAGGCCTCATTAAAACTTTAACTACGAAAACCATTTACTGGTTTTATAAGGCATTAGGAAAACGAGGAGAGTTCCCAGCTTGCGTCCGTGTGCTACTCAAAATACCACCCGTTACTACACGACCGAACCGACTCGTCTTTAAGTCACAACCAAAGCGATACTGACTGCTCGACAGTCAAAGCGATAATGAATCCTGAGATGTTGATCGTTGGCTAGTCAAACCGATAATGAATTCTGAACGAATACTAAATCACTACTAAGATACTGTCCGCATGACGGTCAAAGTGATAATGAATCGTCAAGTACTGCTGTCACAGGTTTTTATACCCTCAAAGGCGGGTAAGTCTAAACGTGACTTTCAATGACTACCGACGCATTTCTTACTTTAAAGGCGGGTAAATCTAAACGTGACTTTTAGTAACTACCTGCACGGACCAAACTAAGACCACTCCCGAGCAATACCCTGCTCATCGTTTTCCAAACTTGTTAAAAGGTAACTTATTACAACAAAACATCAGTTAAGATATGTATAGCGTAGCTCCGCAACAAGCCGCTGCTATCTCGCTCCGACACGGCCGTCCTGACGTCTCACACGTCCCAGTGTGAGGTGTCTGTAAGGGACAAAAAAAACTTCTAAAGCAAAGGTTCTCTTTCGCTCGGCCTACCTGACCAAGGATAAGAAACAAAAGTTTGGTGATCAAAATATCTGATCTCCGTAAATCCATAAAACTACTCTGTCGAACAGCGCAAATCTTATCAACACCTTTTCGTCATAAGCAACGTTTTGTCATTAAATTTTATAACAAAGTTTTAATAAATCGTGTTTTCCCATATTGCTCACAATGACCACCATCATAATAAATCGTGTTTTCCCATAACGCTCACAATGACCACCATCATAATAAATTTTGTTTTCCCATAACGCTTACAATGACCACCATCATAATAAATCTTGTCTTCCCATAACGCTACAATGACCACCATCATAATAAATTTTGCTTCCCCATAACGCTTACAATGACCACCATCATCATGAAATGACCGGACCACCATTTGGTCATCTCGCAATGCTACACCTAGCAAGACCTAGTAACTGCAGATGCTACACCTTAGCAACTGAGTCACAAAAGCCACCCTCAAGAAATGACCGGACCACCATCTGGTCATCCCGCAATGCTACACCTAGCAAGACCCAGCAACTGCAGATGCTACACCTTAGCAACTGAGTCACAAAGGCCACCCTCAAGAAATGACCGGACCACCATCTGGTCATCCCGCAATGCTACACCTAGCAAGACCCAGCAACTGCAGATGCTACACCTTAGCAACTGAGTCACAAAGGCCACCCTCAAGAAACGACCGGACCACCATCTGGTCATTCCGCAATGCTGCACCTAGCAACAACAAAGCCAACAACGTTTATTGTATCAAATTAATGTACAAAAGGAATAAAGTATGAAAGGATAGTTATTTAACTTGGCCCCAAACTAGTCCTGGAGTCTGTGTCATCCGCGCAAAGTCCTTTTTTGCTTAGTCGGTGAGTGTCTAGTTGTCCGCCTTGGTTTTATCCTTTTAGAAAACCTAGGAAACTGAAACCGAAATTTATTCAAGACTGGATAAATCCCTGGCTTTTACCTTTATTTGGACACTTTCAAAGATACCTGATTTTGAGGGTTCTGTTTCGAATATTCTAATAATGTAAAATGTCTGCTAAAAAGCTCATTTTTATGTGAGCTGGCTTTATAAATGTCGAGTTGAATTACCTAGTCGATGTGTTACCTAGTGTGAACAAAAGCGGTCATCTCTTAAATATCGTCGTTCTCTCAGGTAAAATCTTATTTCATATTTCAGACCCGCATATACCTAGCATTCTTAAAATGTAACGTGCGCTAGGGTGTAATGTAAAATGCATATAAAATATGTGGTTGCAGTGCGGAACCCTTCATACAAGAGCCAGGCTGTCACTTGACTGAATTGATTAAATTAAAGCTGAGATACTTTCAGAGTATGGATTTTATAGACAGATTAACGAGTCTAGCGCGCGGTTAATCGCCTACGCTTTAGAATTTTCTCCTTATACCTATTTTGGTAAATACGTAAACTCATGAATTTTACTTTCTCATAGAAAATTCATTTTTATTTAGAAATAATGAAAAGTAACATAACTATTTAAAGGTACTCCATCTGATTGTAAGTATTCTTTTTAATCAACAATATAAACGAAATAGCTTAAGTAGGTATCCAGCTTACATTCTAAAAACACTATCTAATTTAAAAAGTAAAATTGCTCAATTTTATAAACTTATTATTAGCAACTTGATCCATATGAATGCTGAATTGTGAGATTTCTTCAACGGCGTAGTAATTATAATCGCCTTGAAACGTAATGCCAGGCATGAAAACGTTTTCTTTTAAGTTTTATTTCAAGCCGGGAGTGAGAATTAATAAAAACAGCTCTGGGACTCCATAAAGAAAAATGTCACTGCAGTGTAAAGTTGCCCTCTCGCTAGAGCGGGAATATCAGTATTTTGTTAATGTATGAATACATTATGCCTGCAAGTTCGGAACAGTTCTCGCTAAATTAAAACGCGAGCGAATTAAAACTGGAAAGTTTAAAGCGTGGTGTAGGCGCAGCGGCTTAATGGTATTAAACTGTTGATTTATATAGCTACTGGACTTTGAGTTAGAGCCTAGCCGTGGGAGCGCTGGACACCGCAACATTTTAAGAAAACTAGTGTCTTAAATATCGGTTATTTATAAATCTATTAAAGCTGTCAAAATATGTAAGCCGTCACATTTACTATCCGACTGAATAACAATGTAGGTTATTAAGTGCGAATTTAAAGTACTAGTTCAGAACCAAAAGTTGCTGAAAGAAATGAAATAACGAAACGAAACATTAATTAGAGAGATAAATACAATTATATTACTTTGCTATTCCGTGGTATATTAACGTGCTAATTAATTTGTGACAACGTCCGGCAATGGGATCCGTCCGGGATCTAACACTGAGGATGCCTAGTAGAGAGGCGAAACACGTGTCGAATTTTGGTATTATTGGTGGTGGTTTGTGGTATTTGTTTGCGTATCTATTTTTGCGGCGGGAGGGTGGCAACATTAATGCATGCAAAAATAGCAAAAAGTACAACGGGTTGTTAATATACCGCGGAATAGCAAAGCAATATTATTGTACTTGATAATATAAACTTCCACAAAGTAACGCCTGATTCCATAACTTACATAAATAAACATTTGAATAAATAGGAAAAAACACGAGTATAGGAAATTATGACTCTGTTAGATTCGTAGGTATAACATAGTTGAGTGTTTGCTTCATATTTTTTCACTTAATCTTTGGATTTCAATGTATCATTATAACTAAACCAAGGTTTTAAAACTTTGTTTACTCATTAAAAATTAATTCGGTATCCAAGTGCGCGCCTTCGCAATACCTATAGTTGGCAGCCTTTTAATTGGCATATAGCGCAGAAAAAACCAATCCAGTTATCCGGTAAATACGGCAACGCATTCAGATATCGACTTACACCTATTCGATTTCCATTTATATTCGTTTGTCTCGATCCATACGCAACTAATGAAATCGTAAATCAAAACTGTAGAGCGCATATCGACGGGTTTCCATCGCTCCAACACATGTTATGCCTCTCGACGTCTCTGCGCTTAACGAGCGAATTTTTAATTGATAGAATTAAAATCGGATTTGATTAACGACTTGCGACGATAGCTTGCTGGTGATTGTTTTGTTGTATGATCATGTACAATGGAAACTATTATTACGGCAACTACAGTGAAAATAATTCATGAATTTTTAAGTTACTTAATATCTATATTATTTTGTTATAGTCATATTTAATATGCTGGAATCTGCTACGAGCGTAGCGCGTAGCGAACTGCGGCACGGAAAGTGTTAAAAAAGTTATATTAATAATTAAGATAATCGCATATGAAATGTAATAAAGGAACTTACTACATCGTCCACTCGCCATTAGTACCGCCGCTTACCCGCACCCCGCACTAATATTGATCTCGTAGTTCCTGTATAGGTACGATTAGTGCGGTGGATTATTTATATCGGATTGCTATCCCACACCCGCTGTCGGCACTCGGTACTACGTCAAAAACGGTGCACTCCAACTAATTGCATTTGCTATTGATGCAAGCCTATGCCGGCCGGGACCTATGAATACTCTGGTTCGGCCTGCGCCTACGTAAATCATAGCTCTAAAATCGAAATAATTTTGAGCTACGAAATATTTATACGTTAGGTATTCGAAGAATATGCGAGTGAATACGAGTCAAGTTTATTAGTTAACAAGCGCTGGTATCTGACAATCAAAAATTTTTATCACTCTGACTGATTCGTCGTAATCATTCTAAAATTGTATAATATTAGAATGAAAACGACGTGCAGGTAGTAGACATCCGTTAGTTTTAGGTGCGACACTGGTAATACATATTTAATATATTTTTTGGAATGCTAAATTGTCCGCAGCCGAGTCTAAAATAAATGATAAGTATCTATTAGCTATTCCAGTTCCGAGCTAACTATACGTTACAAACTTCTGCCGTATCCTGGTTCACGGCTAGCAACTTCAGACACTATTCAATCTAATGTACCTACCCGAGTTAATAGCTATTTCTAGTAATGAACCGTCTGTACCATTCCCAAGTAAGCATAAAGGGTCTGTGGAGCGCATCGTAATTTGTACCTGCCTCTGAAATTACTTAGTTAATGCTTATCCAGCGGCCTATAAAAACAAAGAAGCTGCCGCGACAAGGGGAGGGTCAGAAAATCCTATTCTATATTAATGTTAGTGACGCCATTCTCCCGCCAGTTTTGGCAAAGATGCAATTTCATTTGAATATTGTGCAAGTAGACTGTTATCTCGCGTTATTCTCGTAGTTGAAAACAGTTTAAATACAAAGTGCGCATAAAAGTAGTGCCTGTAAAGGCATTAGCGTGTATAGCGTTAATTGATACTAGTGCTAGCGGGGTTATGTGATGCGAACTTATTTCTGGACGGTACGTATTCTGAACAACATAGTCGAAATACGGCGGCTGGAGTTGAGCAGTTTTCAGACTCAATTATCTAATTGAACTCAGCTTACTCACTAATAATTTGAGTTGTAAGACGATTTGTTTTTCAATGTACAGAATAAGTCAAACAGACACAAGTTTGTATATGAAATCTATTTAAGTCCAGATACGAGTTCTTTATGAAATAAAGATTTGGTGATGGATTAAAATAAAATGTCTAGATCCCCGAGGCATCTTATATCTCTCTAGTTTCTAGAGTTTAGTCTTAAAGATCAGGAGCTGCGTTTTCGCCAACACTAGCGACGGCAGCCGAATGGAACAATTAAAAGGATATTTCGCGCCCTCTCGGCGTTTGCGTTGAACACGGCGTGATGTCTCTCATTCCTCGTGTAAGTGCGCCGCTCGTCACTGTCTCACGATTTATACCCGCCGTATTACACGCCATTCGACACGTTGCCACATCTTGCACGATGAGAGAAGAAGCAAATCTTTACAGTTGGAGGAGATCCATAAATGTTGTTGATAATTTAGTAATCAAGGTTGGCCGTCCGCACGATAATACTGCTAGTATTTTTGGTTCGTTTGGACCGCGGGAGTATCGAGGTGGGGACTAATGGAATAACATTTTAATAGTTAAGTAGTTTTAGTGATCATGGCTATGTAGTTGACGAAGCCTGTTGTGGATTTGACGAAGCATGTTGCAGATGTTTTTATGTTGGGAATCTGGACAAAGCCTGCGTGGAAATTAATTATCATTGTTTATTTTATTTCGACCACATAAATCTTAGATTTACTAATTAAGATAAAGTCAAATTCTATTCATTAACATTACAACGTATTTGTCAAGTTGCTACGCAAAGTTTTAGTAGACAATATTACACATATAAATATTTTTAGAAGAGTATCGGTAAACCTGTGTTGTTTGTTTTGATTTTCTCAATCTTTTTATTCAGTAATGATGTCAACAAAACAAGGACTTAGATCTAAATTCGTCATTTAAATACTTGACAATATGTAATGGTTCGTACATACTATAAAATAAAATTTCTTATGTACATATTCTGCAGACAGTATAAGTAAGTAATAACTACATGTGTAACCACAACACAAAGTGCCGCATCCATCGAAATGAAAGCGTTTCCCAGCTCCACCAAGATGATTGTACCCCAGTCTAATTGTTTCTTGCAACGCGGCTATATTAAGCAGTGAGACGGCTTAAACTTTATGACTTCTTGAATGAGTCGTTAAGATGTCGAATCAATTCCTCCCGAGCCTCAGAATTATTCAAATGGAACCATGATAGGGGGAACAGTAAATAATTTGACAACAGACTCTCGGATGCCAGTATTAAATTTCTGAACACTAATGAGACTGTCGGGCGACTCGTTTCAAGCTTAAAAGATTGTCCTTGGACATATTTTTAGACCAAGAAAGTAAACGCGACAATTTTTATAAAATATTGTTAAATTTCAGTTGAGATTGCTCTGATTCACTTACCGATTTAAACTATTGCCATTGTAAGATGTATGTAGTTTTATATTAATCCAGTTTTGCGAATTTATATGATTTCAATGATTTTAATATTATTATTTGGTATTGTACATATTTAAACAAAATATGATCGCATCGAACACCAATTTTAGTCAAATTTTAAACACAGTCATGCACTTAAAATTTCATATAGGAATAATTGCATTTCGCCGAGGCGTCATCGCATAGAAAATATAGCGAATGGCTAATTGGATATAAGCCTGCCAATCTACTTAATTGTGTTTCGTTGTAGCTCTTATTGTATTGACAAAAGACTTATTTTTGATTAATTACGTGCAATTAAATAGCTTGGTGCATAATCTTTGCTTCATTTTTTAGCTCTAGTCTGTGTCCAGCTATCTACTTAATTCCAATATTTGGTGGTACTAGTTTTTGACAAAAGTGGTTGCCGTAGTTAGAGAAGGCATATTTTGTAAGAGTAATGTAATGTAGAAAGTAATGTTTTGTAAGAATTTATTTATTAAATTAAAAAAAATGATACCCATCTTATTTATCCCTATTCCCCAATGAACTGAGAGAACTAAAACGGCTGTGTTAAATATGATCGTTTCTTTTACGATGATTTTCGTTGCCTAAAACGTAGTTGTATTAACAGATTTTTTATAATAATATCTAGGTACTCGCATATGATTAACCATCGCAGTTACAGCAAAAACTGTAAACGACAAGATTTCGGAACATTTAGCGGAGAATCTCGTAAACACAAACGCCTCGGTCCACGTCGAGAGATCATTCGTCACCCGCACAATCCGTCTGCGCGGGACGTGAGTTCGTACTTTCGCTAAAAATGCAAATACGCGTCGAACTGACACCACGCCCCCAGCCATTGGATCAGTTGCTGAGTTGGCAAAGCTACCCGGGTCGCGATTTGATGAACGTCGGCTTAAAGATGATTGAGAATACTGTAGAAATAATCAAACGTCATATATGAAGAAATGGCCAGGCCAGATATGATGACACAATGATGAGAGCAATGGAACTCGTCTAGTTAGTTTGCTATACTATGCTTATTTCTAGATCTGGACATCTGGCAGCTGTATAGTGGCGGAGGTCAAAGAATGCAAATAACTTGAAGAAAACTAATCCTAGAGTTCTGGGCTTGAAACAGTATTATGGGAAATAAAATAATTAATCAGATTATATCATAGCCAGACGTTTCTGTAGGAGGAAATTAGTTCCAAATGATGTATAATGCTATTTATAGTTAGTCGCTTACTGTATTTGTGTCAAATGTTTTTCGTTCTAATGTTAAAATATAGGCCCTGTTCTTTGTAAATAACACAAATTTCGCAGTTTTTACCTATTTTGTTATTATATTTTCCAACTTAAAAACTGCACCTCCACCCATTAAAAACTGCCAGATGCTCGGATGTAGCAATAAGGATGGTAAAGCAATCTAACTAGACAGGTTTAAATGCTCTTATTATTGTGTCATGTCTGAGGAGGCTAGCTCTTAGTCCATCAGTAAAGGTCGACGGTCTAGACTTACCTAAGTACTTGCCATATTAATTTGTAACAATTTTATTTGCTTTGCCTTTTACTTCCCATAAATTTCTTTACACGCGTGACGTTCGTTTCTTTAAGAATATACATCACCGCCTAAAACGTTATCTCGTCAGTAAGGCAAAAAGACCAATTTTTTGGGATTTTTCATGGTTCTTATATGGTTATAGTGTACTTCCAGCATGTAGGTCGCAGGGTTATCTGGTGTCGCCTCATCGTGGCTCGAGCCTTAGGGACCTTTAGGGGAAAGGGCGGGAGACAGACAGCCAACAATTTTTCACTAAACGAAAATGAGCAAGACACACCCCTAGGACTCGTTGAGTTTGTTGCCGACGTACTCTGCCAGTATTTCATTATACGCCGTGATTTCAGAACGGGCGTTGTTTGAAGATTTTGAACGAACACAAACGGCGGTTACGTTTTGGGAAAATTAAGTATTCTTTTGCGGCCGATTTGATTATCTCAAAGTAGATTGACAGAGAAAAACCCTGGATTATGCTCATTGTCTGTAATCCTCTTATGTTTTATCACAGGGTGTTCTGGTGAAATGGTAAAATATTTCAGAAATGCGAGCAGGTTTTTATATTATAAACACCTGAGTGATCAACACTGTTCTAGTATATGTCATGTCATCTTTAAACTTTAGTCATTGCAAATAAACTTGGCATCCGGGTATCAATCAACTATTGGGCATTAGCGAAGTGTAGCATACTAGGACGTTTGGGTACCTTATCCTTTTCATAATTTGCATTAGGATATTCTAGCTCTATTTCAGAGTTTCATTTGCACTAATAAGGAGTGAAATTAACGTTGATTAATAAATTCCCTGCCTTTATACATGTTTCTTTTATTTTGAACGTAAAAAGAGTACAAACCAATTGAAACTAAAATTGGTGCGACGTTGTAGCAAAAGGGCACCTGGATAGGCATGTAATGAATTTTCATTTATTTTTGGACTATTAAATTGCGTTGACATTTCTATAGTCTCAAAACGTTAATATTCTAAGCTATTAACACATTAGGAGTATACAAGGAACACTATCGTAAATCAGAAGTGCAAACTGTGTATTAATTACAAATGCAAACAGCGAGTGTGGTCCGCCGCCGCCGTCTCTATCCTGCTAATGATTTGCAGTGCGGCGGGCCTCTACAGCTCAGTATACATTACTTATACGACAGAAGGAAATCATACCAGCAATGTTAAGGTACCTTATAAGATATACTTTATGCTTATAATTAAGGAAAAAAAGTAGAGAGAAGAAGATGGCCTACCAGTAGGTCGTTGAAATAGTTCATTGAAGTCACATCTAAAGGAAGTAACACTACTTATACTGCTGCTGCCTTTATGTTAGCCAATTGCTAAAATTTAGATAAATTTTATCAACATCTTGTAAATAAACGTTATCAATATAAAGTGCAAAAGGAATATGTGCGATAGTGATAAAATATTTGTTGTTAATATATTTTATACAATTCCTGTTAAACTGTTTTTCAACGTCTTCATAAATGGAAAGTAATCTCGATAAGGGGATCTATAACAACACGTCCCTAAGACAATGCGTAGAATTCAAAGCGGATTTTAATTTCATCAACTCAACTCAAGCGCGCGACTCAAAGATACGATTTTGCATGAAACCTGAAATAAAAGAGTACTTCGTCGTCAAAACAATATTGTACGATTGTAGTTGCCAGTACAATAGGAGTCGGAGGCGAGACATGCGGGCGGGGACGCCAGCCGACGTAAAGTGAAATCGGTCCTTTCAAAACATTTTACTGTGCAAGCTTGGAAAATAAAACTGAGCACCGTTGAGCTACCCAGGCTAACTGGGCTGCTCCTCGACACAATGTACTCCCACCTACTAAACGCGTGTAGAAGCAATATATGAGTCTTTGTAGTTATTAGGATAAATATTTTCGTGGCTTTATAACTTCGCTTCGCGATTTTTTTAAATAGATTAGTATAAAAAAGTACGGAGTAGCTACTTCAATCAAATAAAAACTACATTGATAGGATAAGCGGTTCATTGGATAACTAAACTCCTACATTTTTTTTAAACGTCAGCTTGCAAGGAGACTACCAAAGTTGTTTTCCTCAGTACAAGGGGTTCGACACCAAACCGGTGCAAATATATTTTTAATTTTTGCTGGTATATTATACAAGATGGCGAATAGGAAGGCATACCAAGAATCGAAAACTATAGATATATAAAGAACAGGATTTGCGGGACACTTAGGTATTTTAGGTACTTAATACATAATGTTATTAATGTTACAACAATTTAATTTAGTTAAATTGTTTGTGTTACCATTATACATCCATCAAATTCGATTTAAGCCTTAACCCCAGGCGGTTAAGAGAATTCAAGCTTCCAGCATTCGATAGCATAAACATCAAAGGACTTACCACACTGAACGGCCTAAAGCTGTACTGCAAACGGCGTCTCTTCGGCCGGCCATGCCGCATAAACTCATTGGTTTGCGGTCGTAATTAAAGCGATACACGCAAATTACTATAAAGTTATAACACAATACTCGCAGAAAATGCAAGCTGGTAAATAATTGTTTTAAAATTACTGGTATATACGTAAATTACAGGTAATTTTCATTAAAAAATCGTTGAATTTCTTAGACATACTTATGCGTATGACTACAGTCCAATGCGTCAATATTTTTCTTTTCAGAAACAGAATGTTGCCAAAGTACTTTGAATTTGAAACTAGAAAAACAGTGTTGGTTCCAGTTTTTTGACAATGTTGGTTCCAGTTAATTATATAAAACGTTAAAAAAACTTAAACGTATTAATTACCTGTCACGATGTGGAAAACTGTGGAAAATATATTACCTGCTTGTAGCGCTTGTATCTAATATTGTAAGTACAATACAAACGCATATCATTCCTTTTTCAAATAATATGACATTCCGCAATACTCCTCGTAAGTCGGGTACCAATACCTGGTGGCACTAAAATATACCTATACCTTGTGCAATCTAAGAAGCGGTTTTTGACACCTGTCATCTCAGTACGTTTTATAACCTAAAATCGATTTTAGGCTATAAAATGTACTGAAATGACAGGTGTCAAAAACCGCTTCTTAGATTGCACAAGGTATAAGTATTACCAAATCAGTTAGATCAATTCATGCTAAGCTGCTCGCTTCCCCTGTCGCAAACGTTCGATTGAATCGAGCCCACCTCACCTCAAGTGCGAAGGAACTATTTTAGCAACTCGATGGGGACTTAGAGAGGGAAAACGTGAATGTTTGCCTCGCGGTTCGAGGAAATAAAATCATCTCTTAGCCTTTTTTCAAGTAACACAATCCATTTGAATTCGTTTTCTAGAATTTGGAGCTTTTGTTGCGGTAACATACTTATGTACATACCTCATGTAAAGATTTAAAAGACAAACTATTTAAGTAAATAATCCCATATAAGCTTTTGTAATAAAAAGCCGTAGGCTAACTATACAATACAACTAATAACCTTATTCCATTATTGTTACTTGTGGCATAGTGTATGACGTTATCAGAACATCTTCCCTATATTTCTTAAGATTATTTTTTTTGTGTAATTGAGTATATTTTAGACAAAATTAATTTTATGTTGGAACAAATTATTGGGACCTCGCGAAATGATCTTATTAATAGAGGAATCTGTCTTTATTTATTTTTTTATCCCAATAAAACATTTTATTAAATGTCAGCGGCATAGCTGTTAATCTAATTAAATTATTCAAAAAATCAATAATATAACAGTACAATAGGAATACCACACTCGCAAAAATCAAGAAAAGAGTATAACTGGTTTATAAGAAGCGGCTATCTCCTTATAAACCAGTTATACTATTTTCTTAATTTTGTTATGATTGCAGATTACTAAAAATTTTATAGAAGTCCGGGTCACGTTCTTTTAAAAGCAATAAAAATGTAAAAAGTTAGTTTGCAGGAAAAGTTCCAGCTTAGGCGGGTCGGGAACGCAGCGGGGCCCTACAAGGAATAGGCGTGTGCGGCATGCATAATAAAGCAGAAGATTAAAAACTACAAAACCTTGTCAATACCAGCGCTCTGCTGCCGACGTCTGAGGCCGAAGTGATTGAAGCGCTTTATGTAATTTACCCGTATACTTTCTGTTGATATATTTGACTTTAAGTTACGCATATTCAGTTTATCTTGACGGACGAGAGCCTTATTAGATAAGATTATTAACATAATTTCATAAATACGACTGAAGTTTAGTTAAGTGTTTTTGAGCTCGCCTTTGACATTATAATTATATGGCTAATTAAGTATCTAATTAAGATATCAATTTTAAATCATAGTGCTTGCATTGGGACACAGTGCAGAACAATACCTAAAACATGAAATAAAATTCATTACCATCAAGAGCAAGTAAACGTTAAGTACAGATACACTCGTTACAAGTAAAGAATAAGATAATATTACTTATTACTATTTCATAAGTCATTACAGAATTGATTTAGTTGTCTAACGATTTGTTTTTAATCAAGTATAATAATAATTCTAAGAGTTAGCTCGTTAAAATATTTGATTGTAAATAAAAAGCTTAGAGAACTATACGACGTATAAGAAGAGGTTAAAATAAAGTCAACAACGTATTCAATAAATATTGTGTGAGAAAAGTTGTTATATGCAAATCGCAGAGCTATTACCCAATATCAATTCCAACCCAAAAGCCGAGACAGTAACAACAAGCAAGCTTTCACATTCATCCTATTAATAAGGGAAGGATAACATGCTCGTAATTTATAAGGGTTGCTTCCCGCTTTGTACGGAATCGCTCAGTGACTTTATTATATCAAGTGCTAATATCAGTTGTTAAGGACGCCGGGACAAGAATCCTGCGAGGAAAATAATTCCATATCGACATCTAATAGCATATTATCTTTTATCGCCGTCGTACCCAATAGGAATTGTGTTATTCATGGCATTCAATGTTTTGTTCGAATGAAATAAGATGGGCTCCACGATTTAGGTGTCTATTTAAGAAATTGAATGGGCTGATTTTTAGGGTTCCGTAGCCAAAATGGCAAAAACGGAACCCTTATAGTTTCGTCATGTCCGTCTGTCCGTCCGTAGGTCACAGCGAATTCCATCGGAAACTATAAAACGTTTCTTTATCAAATTTTAACCTAAGGTGTATCTTTTGTGCCGCTACTTAGTTTTGTAGTGAAATTGCTGAAAAAAATATATTTTCAGGGGGGCCACTCCCATATATTTAACTAATTGTTGAATTTTTTTTGTTACTAAATATCAACACAACGTACATCAATCGATAGATCGTTAATTGAGTTTTGTATGAACATTTTTTGATTAAGTTAATATTTTTAGAAATAATCACCCCGAATGTTTAAAAAATTGTGGCCACCCGAACCGTAAGTACAAAAATTACAAAAAAAAATTCTAGTAGTTCTTTGAATATTGTTTCCACGAAAGTTATTTTGAATATTATCGGCTAAGACATTTTTGAGTTATCTCCAATTTCATCGTCAGGATTTATTATTGTGTAGTGTTCAATTACTCCATTAAAAATTTGATATATTTAATAATATTATTTTAATTATTCATTGTATTTAATTCATGTAGTTTGTCTACATAAAATTGGTTCATATTATGTAGACAAAGATACAATAAGATACAATGTAATGAAGAAATTATTCTATCACAGTAGGCATCATTTATCTATCCGTTATTGGCGTTATTGTATTGTATTTTATCTTCCGTTCACATGAATTTTAATCCCCGTAAAGCCAAAAAATAGAACACGAAAATAGTCTCACCAGTTTGGAATCCATTACGGTAAGTGCAGTTCGAGTATGAGTCTCGTTGTCGCTGGCTCCAGACAATACGAATATAATTTGACGGAGTTTGACGGAGCGGCCGTTACAACCACGTTCATTGACGTAGGCTGTTGTTAAGTATGCTATTCACTTAACGTATAAAAATGATGAAATATTGTACTTACTTACCTATGCATCTAGTAGTAGGCTAGACTGTAAGTAGGTATGTAAGGCGGTTAACAATTTAAAACACGACGGGAAGAGTTAATTAGTAAAAGTTTTTTTAGATACACTAAACACTTTCATTTGGAAATAGTTAAATGTGCAAAATTACGAAGTGCCAAATAAACGAATCTGAGTCCACTTTTTAGGTTGGTGACAATTGTTAACTGTGAAGAGCTGCCCTTCTAATGAACTAAGAGCTGGTTACGTCAGATATGATACTTTTAGCGATGGCCAGGATTTTTGTTAAAGAAAAATATTAAAAACAGATTGACTCATTTATTTCGATTTACCACAATTACGAACTTAATGACTAATTCCCTAATCGAAATAAAACGATTAATAATTTAGTATTTATGCACTAGATCTACGAGTTTACAAAGAATGGACAAGTGGGCAATACGAATAATGATTTCCTTAGGTATCCTTACTCCACGAGGTCTCGATGCGGAAAGAGGACGATCCCGGGGGTACCCTCACTTATAAAGGTTCGCGAGGGACGGAGGGAGGCGGCGGTGGTGACGTAGTATGACGTGATGGAACGCAATCTTCATCTATCTCCTTTTACGGCCTCTCCTGACACGTGGTCGCCCTCGACCACATGGTTGTCTAGTCTTCGGCATCTCGGCGTCTCTTACGTCATTGTCATCGCTATCTATGTGTCTGGCGGTGCTCTCTATTGTATGACTGGCAGATGGTAGGTGGCGGCTCGTGCGTGCTACGGCGTGGCTCTCCTGGTCGATCGAATCCGGAGGCCCGGCGCTAGTAGTTGGACCCGGCTGACTGTCAACGGCAGGTGGACAGACTCTTTCGGTGTTTGCGTCAGTCGTGATGGTGCTCGGCTCAGTGTCCTCCTCACCTGGAAATGATAACAAACTAAATTAAGAGCCTGCTCATTAATTAACTGTTAAGACAGAGGCTCCTAGTTGGCATGTCTGTTTCATGAGTAAGATAGAGGCACCTAGTTAGCTTATCTCTAAACAAGTAAACACGGACAGAGGCGCCTAGTTAGCGTGACCGGTAGCGCAAGCAGGTGTAAACTGCTTAAAGCGCAGCTTATGGATAGAGGCACCTAGTTAGCGTATCCTTAAACAATTAAACACGGACAGAGGCGCCTAGTTAGCGTGACCGGTAGCGCAAGCAGGTGTAAACTGCTTAAAGCGCAGCTTATGGATAGAGGCACCTAGTTAGCATATCCTTAAACAATTAAACACGGACAGAGGCGCCTAGTTAGCGTGACCGGTAGCGCAAGCAGGTGTAAACTGCTTAAAGCGCAGCTTATGGATAGAGGCACCTAGTTAGCGTATCCTTAAACAATTAAACACGGACAGAGGCACCTAGTTAGCGTGACCTGTGGCGCAAGCAAATGAAAACTGCACAAGGCGCGGCTTACGGACAGAGGCACCGAGTTAGCGTGTCCCTCTACGTAGCATCAAATACAGAGGCGCCTAGTTTGCATGTACAGCTACATAGAGTAAAACGTTTCATGTACTCACTGTCAAAGAAGACGGCACATGACTCGGGGGTCCATTCTCCGCGCCAAATAACCATATGCTCAGCTGCAGCTTGTGTTGTTTTGCCGTAGGAGCCACCCACCAGTCGCAGGTTGTAGCGACCGTGCGGCAGCACTCTCGTGACGCGGTAAGGTCCACGCATCCCGGAGTCGAGCTTGCCAGTCATCTGTGAAGTTTTAATTACAAAAACCATATCATCCAGTTTAAATATTCGCTCCGCCCTCCGATTTTTATTAACATATTCGTCTTGTTTTAGTCGATTTTCATTTAATAATTCAGTAGCGCGTTGTCTCTGTAACTCTCGAAGGCCCTCACGGTTTGGTTGCGTGTTATTATGCGCTACGTCGCGGATAAGAGTCCTTATTATAGGTGTCGTACCCTCTATACCAACAAGCAATTGTAAAGGGGAGGTTTGAATGGTTTTCTGCTTGGTACTATTAATAACAAGTTGGAGCTTCCAGAGGCTGGTAGACCATTGACTATTTTTAGCGGCCTCTACGCGAAGCATGTTAAGTAGAGTTCTGCAGTAACGCTCCACTTGTCCATTCTCACCGTGCATTTGAGGAGTTATAAAATGTATGCTAGACCCTATACTCTTAACCCAACCCTGAAATTGAGAGCTTTCAAACATACGCCCCTTATCGCAAACTATAAGTCTCGGCGTACCAAATAAAGAGATTGCGTTAGAAAAGCAATTTTGCAACTCATTTGAGTCTTGTTTAATCATTGGGTAAAGCAAACAATACTTAGAAAATGCATCTACAATTAACAAAACGTATTTGAATCCGTTTGATTCAGGCAGTATACCTAGTGCATCAACGTGTATGGTATTAAAAGGAGCATCGGGCTTGTGCCACGAAGAAATTGGTTGGTGAGGAGCTCGAGGTACTTTCTTTGATGATAAACAAATCAAACAATGTGCTATGTATTTTTTAACAAAAGCGCGTAATCCAGGAAACCAGAAGTGTCGTAAAATGAGATCCGTAGTTTTATCGACCCCAATATGCTCATGTTGATCGTGAAAAATACGTAACAAACTCAACCTGTGACCTTTAGGTATAAAACACAGTAACCTGGATTCCTCGCCAGTAGGAGAGTATTTGTAATACAACAGATCATTTTCAACAATGTAACGTGATGCATCAAGTTCATTATTTTTAACTTTATCAATCAAATCGCGGGTCTCCTCGTCAGCGGATTGAGCAATTTGTGCCCAGTTTTTTGGTTTATCTACGTGGCAGACATCTACAGGATTTCGACTTAGATAGTCTGCGTGTTGCACCATTACTCCCTTTCGGTATTCTATCGTGAAGTTAAAATCCTGCATATATATCCACCACCTGGCCACACGTGGTAGGAGATCCTTTTTTCGTTCTGTTAATTTTAAGGCATTGCAGTCTGTCACAATTTTGAAAGGAACTCCTAGCAAATAGTGGCGGAAATGTTGCAGAGCTTTCACAACAGCGAGAGTTTCCAATTCATATGAGTGATATTTAGGTTCGGCGCCTTGAGTAGTCTTACTAAAATACGCCACAACACGTCTACGATTATCATTATGTATTTGAATAAGTACCGCGCCGTAACCGACCGAACTTGCGTCTGTGTGCAGTTCGGTGGGCAGCGAAGGATCAAACACTGCGAGAACGGGTTCATTAGTAAGACACTCAATTAAATATTTTCGAGCCTCAGCCTGTTCCTCACCCCATATGAACGGAATCCCTCTCTTAGTCAATCTAGCTATGCAAGCCGTCTTAGCTGCATAACCGGGTATGTATCTTCTGAAGTAACCGGCTAACCCAAGCAATTGTCGTATTTGACGTACGTTTTTTGGCACAGGGGAGTCAATCAAGGCTTTTATTTTTCTTTCGCTCGGCCTAACCTGACCATGTGATATCCTACGACCCAAATATTCTACTTCTGTGGCAACAAACGTACTCTTCTTTAAGTTTATTGAAAACCCGGCAGAGGTCAATATTTTAAGGGTTTCATGCAAGTTATCAAGTGCCTCGTCAACGGTTGATGCTAAAATCAAGACATCATCTATGTACGTCAAAACTTTACCCGCGTCTATAAGTGGCTTCAATGTCTTTGTTATTATTCGCTGGTATACAACTGGTGCGTTACAAAGGCCATATGGGACCTTTAGGTATTCAAAATGACCTTCAGGAGTTACAAATCCTGATTTTGGAATTGAATCGCTATCCAGTGCAATCTGATGGAAGCCAGTAGCCATATCCAAACAACTGAAGTACTTGCTTTTGCCAAGACGGTCTATATGGTCCTCGATCAGAGGCAGTGGAAAGCGATCTTTCACCGTAATGGCATTTAAAGCACGGTAATCTACGCACATACGGTCTTTTCCGTCACTTTTTTTAACTAGAAGTACCGGGCTAGCGTATGGCGACTGTGACTCGCGAATAATACCTTTATCTAATAGATCACGAACTATCTCACGCACTTTGGACTTCTCATCAATAGACATTTTATACGGTCTATAATTAATAGGAGTGTTACTTGTTAATTCAATGTGCATCTGGCCCGTAGTAACAGTCGTATGGGCCGTGCCCTCGATCAAATGGTCTTTAAAGTTATCAATAATTGCAATCAATTTCTCACGATCACTCCCGGTAAGCGGACTATTAATCGGTAGCTGCTCACTGGACTGTACATGTAACACGTCCTTTTTATCGTTAGTATTAGAAAGTTTAGTAACGTAATGTTTACCATTCAATCGCAGATATGCCACTCCTTCGCCGTTCAAAGCATCCGTCCCAATAATCACAGGCACACTCAAACACTCAGGGGGCACAATTAACAGATCAACTTTCAAAGCGTAATCACTAAATTCAACTAAGAATGTAACATAACCAGTGCAAACAATATTGCCGCCTAAGCCGTGTAAAACTTCATAGGTGGGTAGTACAGTGTGTTCGAAATGTTTAAGTACGGATTTACTAATTAAAGAAAAGCGAGACCCACTATCAATCAAAACATCCGTGGGTATGCCTTGTATTACCGCCGTCGTAATGTCACTGTCATCCGTACTACCCGTTAATTCTTGACAAAAATTTACATTGTTTTTATTACGTGATTCTGAACGCTTCTTAGCAAAGCATACCGTGTCGTCATGCCCCGGCTTTTTGCAATACGCACATACATTCGGAGTAGAATTAGACGGGGTCACAGAAGGTTTTTTCTCGTCTTTGTCGGGGGTATCTTCGAGCTGTTTAAGACGTTTAGGGCAAAATCGTTGCGTGTGGCCTATAGCAAAACACGAGTAACATTTTAATTCGCGATTGGGCGTTTTGAAAGTACGACCGCGTTTCCGTGTGTTAGGTTCTATTTGCCTACTGCGTGAAGGGCGTGTGGATGATTGTGAAATATTTGGTTTTGTATAAATAGAAAGGAATTCAACAAGATCTTTGGGCATTAGTTGAGCGTTTGTCGCGGCAGCACGAATCTGAGCGTCAGTTATACCACGTATAACAATAGCAACCGTTAACTCGTCGCTTAAACCCTTTACTATGTTTAATCTTAGTAATGAACGTCTCGCGTATTCTGCATACGTGGTATAACTGTCAGAATTTGTAGACATGACACTAAATAAAATATTAGCAACATCGATTCTTCGCGAGCACAATGGTTTAAATTCAAGCTTGAAGTTTGTCCATGAACGATCGTTGGTAACCCATTCGTTAAGCCAGCTACGAGCGTCCCCTTTCAAACAGTTAGCTATCCTAGAAAGACACTCATTGTCATCCCAACGATTGATATCGCGAGCTTTTTCAACCTCTTCACACCAAGAATCGATGTCATGCAAACTTGGATCGAAATTCGAAATGTAATAATGGTTGGATCTTACTTTTGTCAATGCGGTAAGGGCCCCAATGAGCCTGTCAGTAGCATCAGGTGCGGCGGTAGAACTGCCAATTGGATCGCCGACGGTGCTAGTTGACCCCCGGATGGTAACGACGGGGCCTGCGAGCTGGATCCAGGTGCAGCGATGTCCAGGCTGCTGGCCGCATCCACGTGGCTGGCGGCCTGCTCCGCGTGGCTGACGGCGCCATTGGCCGGGCTTGAGATGACCGGCGCGCTGCCCTCAAGCGCGTGAAGGCGCGCCAATATTTCGCCAAGCTGCTCTTGGAGGCCGTCTGTTCCTGGAACTGACTGATTATTCTGCCTACTCCTACCCCTACTTCTACCACGAGTAGGTCTATCGGCCATTATTAATTGATTTCAGTTTTTAGCTTTTAATCATAAACAATAATTTCAATAGGCGAAAGGCACAATCCCAGTTCTGATTTTAGCGATGGCCAGGATTTTTGTTAAAGAAAAATATTAAAAACAGATTGACTCATTTATTTCGATTTACCACAATTACGAACTTAATGACTAATTCCCTAATCGAAATAAAACGATTAATAATTTAGTATTTATGCACTAGATCTACGAGTTTACAAAGAATGGACAAGTGGGCAATACGAATAATGATTTCCTTAGGTATCCTTACTCCACGAGGTCTCGATGCGGAAAGAGGACGATCCCGGGGGTACCCTCACTT
Organism: Pammene fasciana; assembly: GCA_911728535.1. Classification (NCBI taxonomy): domain Eukaryota; kingdom Metazoa; phylum Arthropoda; class Insecta; order Lepidoptera; family Tortricidae; genus Pammene; species Pammene fasciana. Next base: position 10,054,624 of record OU452276.1, on the reverse strand, counting down.
ATAAAGGTTCGCGAGGGACGGAGGGAGGCGGCGGTGGTGACGTAGTATGACGTGATGGAACGCAATCTTCATCTATCTCCTTTTAATACAATAACAAGAGCAATGAAAGCTGTGTAGTTAAATTGCTTTGCCATCCTTATTGATGGATCCGGGTATCTGACAGCTTTTAATGGGCGGAGAGTGACAGACCAACAAAATGTTTCAGTTGGTAAAACTTATACTTAGGTAAAACCTGCCGAAGTTATGTCATATATTTATTATTACAGTAAGCAACTAACTATAAATTGCATTATTATTATTATTTGGCACTACATTTTCCCAACAGAAACGTATGAATAGAACCGTAATTATGTAATAATTAATTTCCAATAATATTGTATCAAACCCAAAACTCTTAGATTTATTTTCTTAAAGTCATATTCGACGTGGCCAGCTCTTCGTCTAAGGCTGGCTCTACATGATGGGCCATCAGTGAAGTCATCACACCGCAAAGCGCCTACACAATCACAATAATAATTCCTATAAATAAATAAGCGTAACTTGATTAGGTCGTTAAAAGCATTATGTTGTCCCGCGAGCGAAATAGACAGCCTTTATTTATGTGCAAGCAATATTATTATGTTTCAGTTTTGAGGCGAGAGCGCCTCAGGTGTTGGCCCGCATCTGAATATTGAAACGAGTGTGATCAGAATCGAGATGCAGTTTTATTGTCACTCCGCCCGAGTGAAGCTATGAAATTTTATTGCTTTCTTTGAAATTTCCAAGGGAATTTGCTAACGTTACCTTACACGTAACAGTTAATGCAACATGAAATTGTTGCAACGAATCTTTCAGTGGAACTTTTGTAAGGTACGCTGGGTTTTGTGTACCAAATAAATATTTCTGGAAATATGTGACATCACATTAAGTTTCTTTGTTTTTTGTATAAAACTCACCTGTGACATAAATATGTTTGTAAATTACCAAGCAGCTAGTTCCACTCTTCATACATGAAATCACAGACCACTTTTATAACAAGATGAATCATAAATAGTATCCAGATGATTCATAATAAATGACACTTCGTAGGTGCTCCCATAGATAGGTAGGTACTATTTATTTTATTATAGGAGCGCGACCGGTTGTTTCAGTCGCGTTCACGTTTTTGATCGGTAATCATGTGTATTGTGTTTATGGATATTCCAGCAATGGATCTTTCAGTGCAAACAAAATTTACAATGTAGTGAAACTTAAAATATGAGCTCATTTACAAAGTACCGTTCATAATCGAAAAGGTCGAAAATTGTTTAAAATATTCATCCTACTAATATTGTATTTTTTTTTAATTTCTACGTGTGGATGTTGAATGTATATTCCACTTTCAAGCAAAAAATGCTGAATTGATTTTGATGAAATTGGGCAAAAAGGGAGTTTATAACCTGGAAAAGTATCATAAACAGTTTTTTAACACGGAATAAATTATTTAAGGAGGTAAAAATAAGCGACTAGAGTATAGGACAACTCAGCCAGACGGGTGGGAAGAGTGAGGAAAAACCAAATTCACGATTTCTACACGTACTGGGCGGGAGATAGCATTTCGTAGTTACACTAATACAGCACACGGTACATACATATGATTTTCAATTAGAAACCCTCTTAAAACTTTTACACATGCAGAGCTTACCCGAGTTAATATTTGAGTATACGAACCGCCTCCTAGTCGAACCCGCGACGGAGGAAATGAGCCGCTGTATCTTAGGATTCACACGCCAATGAGTCCCGGCGCAGATTGTTAGGCAATGTGCCGTCATTAATGTAGCTAATGTCGTATGAAAGGAGCATTATCTCAATCCTTCGTGTGTTGTGACCTGCTCTTAAATTATTTGCTATTACCACTTGGAGCGCAAGGCATTCGGTTGAAATGTTAAATTTCGTTTCGGTATGAAATAGGTAATTTATAAGCATTTTATGCTCAATACAATCAATACTTTTATGTGCAGTCAGCAGCAGATGTAACTAAGCGGGGAAATGATTAAAATAACTGCGAAGTGATCAAAACACACTTTTATTGTCTTAACAATAAAGTGGTGATAAAAATATTTTGAACGTCTTGTCCGTTTATTTACTCTCTTACTGATTCTTCTGCGATACGCGGTAAGTGGCTTGTAGTTATAATTACAGCAATTTTAGCCTAAGCGTCTAATACCTAATTATTCATTCGAAACAAGAAAATTCACTGCAAAATTGCGCATTTTAAAATTTCGTTGTCATAAAAATGTGAGTAACAAATAATAATAAAAATTAAACTTTAAGTAGGTAACTGCTCGTTTACTGCTATATTAACTGAAAAAGTAAATCGTGAAAGTAATACAAAGCTTACCGCTTTCCTGTTACATGTTTATTTTTCTGAAATCACAGAGCCTATAAACATTTTCACAAATATTTTGCCTTTGTGTAATTATACAGGGTGTTCCCTGTAATAAGAGCAATAAATTAAAAATACTCCTCAAACAATAACCCGCTTATTCATAAACGTATTGCAAACCTCATTTAACTAAATCATCTTTTGTCCTTATCCGTCACATTGACAGTTGTGTTTGTTAGAAACAGACAAAATACATTTTAACTAAATGAGGTTTGAAACACGTTTATGAATAAGCGGGTAAGTCTTTTGTTCAACGACTTAAGAAAAATATGTATTTTATGGATTGTCTCTTTTTCATACAAACTAAATAGTATTAACAATGTACGTTAAAATCCGTCTAATTGACATTGCTTGTCAGCCTTGTCACCCTTCAGACATAATCAATTTCGGAATACATTGCGTGTTCGAATAAACTCTAAAGGATACTAAAAATCAAACCGCAAGTTATTTTTCAAAGTCGCTGAACAAACGTTGTCTGCTTTGAGGAGTAGAATCTACGTTTTAATTTATTGCTATTACAGGAAACACCCGGTATATAACTTATTTTTTTCGTTTTGTATTATGAATGTTGAAGTTAGAGAATTGTACGAGATTCATTTACCTAAGTACTTATATGTCGTTATAGCACCTTTTAAAAACAATGTTTGTTACTATAGATAAACTTTTACCTTTTATTAACCGTCTCAATGATATTTACCTACGTACAACTCGAAAAGGAGATACTTAGCAGGGTAACTATTCAATGTATAACGTTAGCACTTGAAGAACCAAAACCAAAATACTATAACCTTAGTCACGTCAACCCTCGAGAATTTATACACCTATCCTTCGAAACACTAATTCGCAATTGGGAAAATTAGGGATCATCGTCGGTCTATACATATGCATAGCTTGTTAAATGTAGATAAATCTAATGCTGAAACTTTAGTCAGGTACACGAACAATTTAATGTAGTTAGATTGGGTATAGGGCTATCCTCGCTCGCGGCTACACCCGATATTGCTTCTAACAAAACGGGCAGTAATTGCCAGAGACCGTGTAGATACGTACAGCCAGTAAAAGTGGTTAAACGGACGACGCGTTCTAAATGAGCTTGACACGCTCTTATGTTCTTGGCAGTAAAGTCGTGTGAAGCTCAATTTGAACATCTCGCATGTGTAGCTATATCTGCTGCTACCTGTACAATCTTTTGCATGTAAACGGCAGGTGTTCAGGCGAAACTTGCTTGTGATTTAGGGTTGATTATGAACCCTTCTTGAATTTGTATTTAATTTTAACATTATTTTAGACATTAGGTTACTTAAACTTGCCTACCTATGTACTTTTGTTATCCTCCGTCTCTTTTGAGATCTAACTTTTTTAACAAGTTACATCACGAACGTGGGAACACGGTCAACGGTCATGGTATCGAGCTTTAGTAGGTAAAATAACTAATGTTTTAAATAAAAATACGATGTCAAATATTAATAAGTGTTGTAATAAACATAATATCAATTTGGGTTATGTACTTATCGCAAGAGACAGAAAATACATACATAATAAAATATAGGATATAATATAGCATGTCATCTGATCCTCATTATCCATCGGTTGGTAAGAGTTTAAGGGTGGTTATCATCCTTATTCGGTTTCCTGATGCAGCGATGGTACTGTTTATCTCTTATGCACATCTACTCATTTTAATTAATAGTAGAGTAGTCTGAACAAATGTGTACAGAGCTCGACTAACATTCTTAGCCAAGTACCGTAATTAAAGTGTTGTTTGAATAATTGCATGGCCGGTGCATTATTTATTATGTAATGTTTGGGCGGCGGGCGACAGACGGCAATACATCAATCAGCCTGTTGGCGTGACGGTACGCTTGCAATCAAATAAAATTTAACCCAAAAGCGTTCACGAGAGTGAGCTGATTATTACTGTTGGATTTAAATGAACAGTAAGTATTGCGAGATTGAAAAATTAAATTTTTGCTTTTTAATTTTCATTTACCGATGTTTGTCTAGAATTTAACTGTTGATATTATAGTATAGCTATAGGTAAATGCGTACCATCACTATCGGTGCCGTAAAGTGCTACAACATTACCTACGACGCTCAACTTTGCCTGGCTTGAAAACCATGGTGTTCTTCACCAAACAACTATTCATATCTTATTCCTTAGATGGGAAAAAGGCGTCCATTATCAGGAATTCAATATTGATTCGGTAGGGATGGATAATCACTGTTTTTAATTCAGTCATTGGGGATAATCTTACACAGAATGCTTAGATTGGAAAACGAAATTTCTCTGATAAACATTTTTAATTACGAAGTTTCATATCTCATGTTCGTGTGTACCACAATCATTGGAAAATAAATTGAGTTTGTTTACGTCAGCAATTAGATTAGATACATAGGTATTTCGAAAAGTTATCAGTACTTGGCCCATCTATGTAATGATGGCCGTTTCCACTGATTTCATATAATTTTAGACGGTTTTACTTAGTCAGGTATTGTCTTTGGTTAAGTCACAGACTATATAATATGTTAAGTTAACCTCTCGAGTCGGTGGTTAAGAAAATATACAAAAGATCACAACATATGAACGTATTTAAGTTGCCTAACGTCATCGTCATCGGCTAGAAATCATTCTCATGCATAGTGTAAACAAGTTACTCCCAAAAATTTCTTTTTGGTACACAGTTTTATTGATGACTGTACCTAGTAGTATTGTCATGTAAACTACGGAAGTATACCAAATTTCAGCTCAATCAGACACCGGGAAGTGGTTGAAATTTAACTTACAAGATTTGATGCGTATTAACAAATTAAAAAATAAACAAACAAATATACGGGGTCAAGCTAAATAAAACTGTGTAAAAACAATACTATGACGACCTGACACACATGACAAACAATCGTAACAAATGAAAACTGCGCGTCTATTGTAAAGCTGGAAAGATCTGCTGCCCTCAAAACACTATCGCATATCTCACGCTTATTACCCCCATTGGCTATAGGCCTATAATTGACAAAGTCGCGATTTTATCGAGCCGCTCGCATCATTGGTTTTAAATGTTGGCTTCATGTTATCGGCAGATGTCAGCACCGTCGCTCACAGCTCGACGAAACTATCCGAGGCCGTGCGATGAGTAGTAATGTCACGAAGATTACTGTTGTTGGGAATATTCCTTAAATTAGGTAACTATAATAAAATACCACCACACCACCGTAAGCCAAAACGATACGCTAACTTCTTTGCTAAACATATTTAATAAAGAAGTAATTTAATTTATATATCTCATATTGAGTGCGTGAGTGAGTATCGTAATCATTGGAAAATGTCATCAATATCAACATAGGTAAAAGTTAGAAAACCCACGGCTTTGAATATACAGTTGCGGAGCGGTTATATTAAATAATTATAATAAAACAAACAATTTAAAAAAAACGATATTCTTTTGTTTTATACTTTATTAGTAGGGGTTAAAAAAACGAAAAACTGATTGTGGTGGGGAACACTGAGGGCAAAGGATCACACGGTCGTTCACCAACCAGATGGGCCGATCAATTGAAAGATTCGTCGTCTGCGCAATTCTACACGGTTGTAAGAGACGCGCTAGACAGAAACCGGCGGAGGCAGATCATCCGCTCCAGATGCAACCCTGATGCTGACCACGATCCTCAGACATGAGGGAACGACCTAAGAGAGAGAGTAGGGTTTAGTCCTTACTAAACCCTACTCTCGATAAAATGTCAAAGGATGCCGAAACCAAAACGTACTCGTCGCTTTTCAAGATAAGATTACCTAATAACGTTATGGTTACATTTGTATTCGAAATTACCGCCAGATCACGGGTAATATTACTATTCAACGGCACATCACTACTTGCGATGACGAGTGACGTTAACTGCCACTAATGCGGGTACTCTCCGCACTCACGCATTAATTGCATTAATTACCTGAGGTATTGTAATTTCGAACCTCCATTAGTCCTCTTCTTGAAGTGAACCCAAAGAACCCACAGGCTGGGCTGAGTTCAACACGATTTTGATAGGTATGTAGTGAATTTTTTTAGTCATGTGTATCGTGGCTTAGGCGATTATCACATTGACGCTGCAACCGCATGCGGCGACCGTGTGCAAGCGTGACATATTCAACAAACATAAGTAAACATTACTTATGGCACTTCTACAAAGAACGTTACTACAAAATGTTTACAAAAGGTGACTGCTTGACAATTACGATTAGAAAAATATTTATTTGACAAACTTTGAATGTTTTTTAACAAACCTTATTCGATTTTCCAAAACTTGACATTTTATCGAGCGTCACGCGGTAAGCGAGCAGCAGTTACGAGTATGTTTAGATTGAATGTCCCGTATTCAATCTCAAGTAAGTACTCGGTAAGTGAGACCCAAATTCAATTGGCTGGTATCCGGTTCCACTCGATTGCATTCTCAGATAGCGGTATCGGTATCGGCTATACATCTCTCGATCAAGGCCGTATAGGCCGAATCTGCGTCGGCCGCCCGCCTCACTTGGTCCTTCGTACACGCTTATTTGAATCTCCTTTCTAAGCGACTTCCTTTTCTGTGAGTGTCAGGTAATTATCTGTGTGGCATTCCAATTTTCCGATCGAACGGTTAATTCAGTTTAAATCTCTTCGTGTAATAGCTTTAGGACTACCTAATCCCAGTCCTCCGCAACCCGTAGTCGGGTAGCAGAGCTAGAACAGGGTGCAGATAATATGGAGTTGATTTCTCTTAATAACAAATTGTCTTGGCGGCGTTCTTTTTGACATGTAATGTTAAATAACAGACCTTGAACCGTTATTGGAGGAAAAGTATAGTACAAAAGAAAATCAATCGTGTCAGCTGACGTGTTGCACATAGAATTTTGTTGTTATAAATCGAGAGCGATGACGGCTTATGCCTATCAAATTATAAATTTAGATTAATATTAAAATAGAAATCATGTCTTGAGATGAACATGTACTAGGCTTAAGTATGACCTTATTTCATTTCTTAACTTCAATTAAATTTGTTTTGAATTAGGTGACGATAAGACCCCAATTTCATCTCCAATGGAACTGATCGTCGTTTCAGTAAATAAAGTTCGATGCCAACTCATCAGCGCCGGGGGCGGGATCTGATAAAAGTTGTCGAGAACTTTCTTTTGCGATATCGCCACCTCCGTCATGTAAATTGGACAAGTTGCGGCGAAAGCTGATGCTTGTTTCATTGGTAAATATAGATTAGGTCTTAATCTGACCATTTTTTGTACCAAATTATATTCTGATGAATGGAAGGTTTCGGTCAATATTTGGATCAAACCGGCTGGGTCAAACCTTAATCAACTTTTTTAATCTACTTTCAAATAAGAAACTCGGATAGGTACGAGTAGATATGCGCAGCTCCCTCAAATGCTATTTAGGTATTTCTCGTGAAGAGGCAAATCAAACATTAAACAGACATAATTAACGCTTGGCACGTTTAATCCACCAGTCCGAGTAAGTTTTTAAATCAGATAAAAACGCTGATAGAATTCAAAAGCTTTTAAATTTGAAGTTCTAAGTTGACGAGTCAATCGTAGATTCATTTCCATCTGTCCAAAGTTAGGAATGGGAAGAGAGTGGAGTGATGCGCGTCAATAAATGTTTGAGTTTATAAAACGAACATCAATCCAGAAAGTAAACAACTGCGAATACTTTTATCCTTTCCAAACGGGCTAACCCGTAAACCATCTCAGTTTAAGGAGGCATTAAATCGCTACTCAAACAAGAGCCGTTACAGTGAAGTTAACTCACATATTGCTTTGTGTCACGAACGTTTAAAGCGAACAGCGAGCAGTTGAGGAGATGCGATGGAGAGAGATGGGGGATTCTAGGGAGAATGGGTGTGGAGGGCGTAAAAGGAGAAAAACTACATCGCTAAAAGTGAATGCGGTCGAAAGCCGCGCTTATTTCTGCGCTAAGTGCATGGATTTTTTTCAAGTGAAGGCATGAGTGTGCGGTGTACTGGCTTCCGAGCTGCGACGCCGGCCGAGGTGCAGCGTCGTCCTCCACAAAGGACCGGGACTCTTGTATACTCACGTTTTATTTATGCGCTTTGATTGCGCACTAAATGTGATTACTTATATGAATTAATGAATATTGAATAGGTACATTCTCAACTTAGATATTTTAAATGTGATTTTATAAATTATGAAAACATGCATACCTACTTACATTTATGAAGTTATCTACAAAATATTTTTTCTTATAAACAACTTAATGTTGCGAAACATAAATGGGATGGGTGTGAAACTCCAAGATTACAGTTATTTTGAAGAATGTCCATTTAAAATATTTTCTGTACTAAGCAGTAACTGTAACTGTAACTGAGAGACAAATGGAAAAAAATTAAAATAGTAGATTGTACAACAAGTGCATAAAACGCACCTTTTACGCGAGGCGTTTATCCATACGATCAAGCTTGCGAGCGAGGATGGATATAAAGTACGAGCGTAAAATGGGTTTTATGGACGAGTTATACACTCTACTTTTTACTTCGATTGTGAGGAAATAAAAAGAATAGGAATTTCTTTCATAAGTGTTTTCACTTTATGCTGGGTATAGGCGGACTAAAACTCAATTTTATGCACAAGTGCATAAAAAATTGACTTCTTCTAAGGCTATTTTGACAATGGCAATTTTTTATGCACTTGTGCATAAAATTGAGTTTTAGTCCGCCTATACCCAGCATAAAGTGAAACTTTACGAGCATGAGAAGTAAAAAAGGTTTTTTTTTTGGAAATTCATTTAGTACGGGTTAGTGACTTAGCACATTATTATAGATGTTATTCCAATATGACTGATGTCGATACACGTCTCCCTCTGACGTAAGCAAAAAGGAGGAACCGATGGAAATATACACCGAGGTTGAGTAAGCGTCGATAGCACAGTTGGTAGGTCGATCGGACCGGTGTTCCGAGAGGTCGCAACTTCGAGATTTGCTCGACGCAGTGAATTTTTAAATTTTTCTTTCAATTATAAAAAATAATAAATTGAATTTCCATTTCTGGGTCATTGAATTTTTTTTAATACCACGACGGCGGAAAACAAGCACACGGCCCGCCTGATGGTAAGCAGTTACCGTAGCCTTTGGACGCCTGCAACCCCAGAGGATTCACATGCGCGTTGCCACAAATTGAAGTACAGTCATTACATAGTGGCATTGCATAGAAGTTTCCTTTTAAAGGTTTTGCGTTCGGTCGTATCAAAGTGTGAAAGATGGAATTCAAATAAAGCTATAAAGGGCCGAGGCAGACCCAGGTAATATAAAATAACAAACTAAGTACGTTTGGCTCATTCGTTATTTAAAATATTACGCATTTTTAAATACGGAACCCGCTGTGAAAATATTATTGAACTTTCCTCAAAAGTTGGAATTGGAACTAAATATAATTGAAATCAATGTTTGTGTTTTGTCTGACTAAAAATATCAGAGAACAATTTTTATCGATATCAATATCGGTCGGACTTATCAATAGAAAGCAAAGGTATTTTTGACATAGCCGTATTCAGGAGCTCCTACCGTCCCACCTGTGCTGTTATTCACATCGCCCTCAAGAACAGGCTCCTTGGTCTAACCAGCATAAATTGTGATCTCCAAACTCTTTTAGATGATATGGATCTTGAGATCACACCTTTATCGCCTCTGCACAATTTAAGTGCTTGGAAAACGATAGCATTACACGTCTTGGGCCACAATGGGCCCACACAATACGCGAAGTAAACTGAATAACTTTATTTAAGAACACAATAAACCACTTTTTACTAGAAAGGTCGGGATTGTGTAATGGACGGGGTCGTGGAAAACAGCGGATATTTCTTTATACAGGTACTTGTGGCTCCACTTATGTAGGTATTTGGTAAAACTATGTTTTTTTTTGTATTGAGACCCAATCAATGTAGGTATTTTTTCACTGGCGGAGAAGAAGGAACCTATTTAAATATATTGTAGTATCCATTACATGCGATCTTATTTCTTATATCTTAATTTGTCTCCTCTCAACATTGTTGCTTGCTGTATCCTCAGCTACCTATGTAGTCCGCTTAGATGCAAGGCCTGATCTTTGGGCCCAAGTCAACGTCAACTTTACAGCTAATTTTAAACATGGATCCTGCTGAAAATATAAATCTCTATTTTCCACATTGTATATCTATATAAATAAATGAATGTATGAAATGAACGAATATAATATGTATGAATGTATGAAAATATGGATATCCATCCTAGTGATAATAATTAAAGAATATATGCTTATCCTTGACATAAAAATGGCTATACCGATAAGTATAAAATTTAGCACGCAGATTGTAACCTGAAACGGTAAACTAGAGTCCAAAGTCTGAGAGACTGTCGAAGGGGTTGGGGTGTGAGAGGGCTTCACAATATCACGACTCCTATGCGGACGAAGTCGTAAGTGGAAGCTAGTATGTATTTCTAAACTCAGTGTGTATCCCCTGTTGAATTTGTTGTGACCATTAAATATTCTGCATTGTCTTTGATCTGTGGTCTTTAGTCTATATGGTTCAAATTCAGATCAGTCAAAAGTGCACAAAACAGTTTTACGAACTAGTAGAAAAATCGTATAAAAAAGTAAACTATCCGTATTGTATTTTGTGGTGTGTGTTTAGATACTGAAATGTGTGCCTTTTGTCGCTTATCCCTGTACCTACTTGTATTGAATTTGTGTGATGTGTGCAATAAAGAGTTTTGTATTGTATACGACTATCGCTATTTTAAAGCATCGCCTCAAAGTATAATAATATCTTCTCCAACGAAGGCCGCAAAAATATATAACACGCTCTTATGGCCCTACAAATAAGATTGTCTCAGACAAAACGGTCTTCGATGAGAAAGATACTATGGCTGCAGGTACCTCTCGTACACTCAGAAACGGCCATTAAGACATTTGAGCTCATAGCTGGGTTCGTCCACTTCATTAAGACATGAATTATGAATAGAGAGGGCATTAGCATCCATCTGTGGAGAACAGGATGTCATTGTTATGCAGATTGTAACCGGACGTCCCCTACTCCCAGACCGCAAGATATCATAAACAGTACCGTGACGTCGTATAAACGTCAAATCAGCATAATTGTAACACTGAAGCTCGAGGCTGAGAATATTGCGCGATAATTGATAGGGAAATTAAATAATTGGTTTTAAATTGAATACCGTAAAATGGGGTGAGTGGGGTCAAAACTGACATACATATGAATACTGAATGGTGTGTATAATAAGTGTTCCGGACGTTTGTATTTTAGTTTTTATTTTATTTTGCGTAATAGTTCCGTTTCATAACTTTGACGATAAACAGGAAAACCCACCTCACCCCATAGTCCCTCGTATTTGGGGTGAGGTGGGATTTCATACAAAGGTGATTTTGGAAGATTGTTGGATCGATATTTTTTTATTATGAGTATTACTATAGCTCCGTTTTAAATTGGAATACATTATTGTTGTAGCAGTAGCCTTAAAATCCCCTCTCACCCTCCTTTCATCCTTTCTCTCCCCGTTTGTAACCCAACTCTCCCCGGGAAACCTACTCACCCCATATTACGGTACAGTCACCGGCAATAGTACTCGTATCTTCCCACTCAAAGGCCGCAAAAATATGTGACACACTTTTATTTGTTATAGGCAATAAGAGCGTGTTACATATTTTTGCAGCCTTCGTGTAGGAAGATACTATTGCGTGACTGTACCTATGCTAAACTGTGACAAGTGAATATCCATTCGAAGAACCTCTGAAAAAACTGAATACAACTTGGTTCCATTCGGCGGCTTCGGTGCGTGGGGTCCTAGTGACAATTAAATAAAATTTCAAAGAGGCTAATGGGTTCCATCGGTGACCGGTGAGCCGGCAGCTTCCTGGCCCAACGTATTGGTATTGCGGGTATGCGGGGGTTGGTTGGTTATTTTAGCATTGACTTTATTTAAGATTCGTTTTTATTTATACAATGTGTAACAAAAATAGTGGTGATCCTTTAAAGGGCATAATTGGTATCGTATTCTTATTACGAAAAAGTAAGAAAAATCACCAGTATTTTTGTTACACCCTGTAATTAAGTTTAAATGTTTAGTACGTTTTTACCTACTGCACATTCAGCGAAACTTGTGAAACTATTGTAACGCCTTCTCTATGTAAATAAATATTTTGAGTGATTGAATAGCTAGGGATACACGCACAGATGTGTCCATCCCGATTTGCCCGGCGGACACATCCGTCCGTGTATGGCGCGAATTGGACAACGGACAGACAGCGGACAGACGTCTGGCGGACACATCCGTGTCCAATTCGCGCCCTACACGGACGGATCTGTCCGCCGGGCATATCCGTCGGACACATCTGTGCGTGTATCCCTGGCTATTGATAAGTGTTAATATAACTACCTACCCGTATTTATAATGTTTTAACACTACTTATTCGACACATGAATTATGTAAAAATATCCACAGTGGTCTCACTAACGGCTTTCAACTCGGGTAATCGTATTCTATGTATGTATGTCACGAATATTCATATTCGAATTCGCATAGCGCGAATATTCGCAATCACATCAAACTTTGTGAATATTTATCGAATGCGAATGTTTGCAGAACGCGTCGTGACTGACCGTGCGACGTTGAACAGGGCGCGTCAAACGACGGTATCACTTGACTCATTTTGTCCAAAAACTGCTAGGTAATAATCATTTTTGACCTTATTTTATTACACCAAAGATATCCTTATTCTGTACTACTTATAGAACTACGACAAAATAATAATGATGACTAAATACGACTTTTTTCAGTTACCTACCCCATAATATCCATATTCGCATTCGCGTCCTAACATTCTCAACTTGAATATTCGCAAATATAAGAGGAAGGGCCTTCGTGTCATTCTTAGGGATCACTATCTTGGTCACAAAATTGATAGACTTACAGTATACTTACGTTAAAATATGCGTTGACAGCTGGCTATTTCAATCCTAATCACGGCCAGGGAAGTAGGCTAGTTCGAGCTGCTGAGGTGAAAATAAATGTGGTTAGTTTACTTGATGTAAAAAAAATTCAACTTTTGATATGTTCTCACTACTCAGGTGAAAAATTGTATGTGTCACACGAGAGCAAAGTTGTTTTACATCTTGTGTTTGTGAGTCCCTCGCCACGCTCAAGATTCTAACTTAGAATCACTCGCTTCGCTCGTGATTTAATTATTCTTTCGCTTGCTCGGGCCTCAAAATAAACACTCGCAAGAAAAACCAACTTTCCTCTCTTGTTGCACAATAGTTATTTGTGCAACAAGAGAGCAAAGTTAGTTTTTGCTTCGAGTGCTTATTTTGAGTCCTGAGCAAGCGAAAGATTCTATAATAGAATCACGAGCGTAGCGAGTGATTCTAATTTAGAATCTTGAGCGTAGTGAGGGACTCAAAGGCACGAGGTGCAAATAACTTTGGTCTCATGTTGCACATACAACTTTTCACCTCAGCAGTGAGAACATAGCAGAAAAACTTTAGAAACCTTGGAAATTTTAGTAATTTTATTATTTTTGTAGTAATTTTATTAATTTTATTAATTTTAGTAATTTTAGTAATTTTAGTAATTGTAGTAATTTTAGTAATTTTATTATTTTTTTGTAATTTTAGTAACTTTATAAATTTTAGTAAATTTAGTGATTGTAGTGATTTTAGTAATTTTAGTGATTTTAGTAATTCTAGTAATTTTAGTAATTTTATTTATTTTAGTAATTTTAGTATTTTTAGTAATTTCATTTATTTTAGTAATTTTAGTAATTTTAGTAATTCTAGTAATTTTAGTAATTTTATTAAATTAATTTTAGTAATTTTAGTAAATGTAGTAATTTTAGTATTTTTTATAATTTTTAGTAATTTTAGTAACTTAATAAATTTTAGTAAATTTAGTGATTTTAGTGATTTTAGTAATTTTATTGATTTTAGTAATTTTAGTAATTTTATTTATTTTAGTAATTTTAGTATTTTTAGTAATTTTAGTAATTTAAGTAATTTTGGTAATTGTAGTAAATTTAGTAATTTTATTAATTTTAGTAATTTTAGTAACTTTATTAATTTTAGTAAATTCAGTGATTTTAATAATTTTAGTGATTTTAGTGATTTTAGTAATTTTAGTAATTTTATTTATTTTAGTAATTTTAGTAATTGTAGTAATTTTATTATTTTTAGTAATTTTAGTAATTGTAGTAAACTTAGTAATTTTATTATTTTTAGGAATATTAGTAACTTAATAAATTTTAGTAACTTTAGTGATTTTAGTTATTTTAGTGATTTTAGTTATTTTAGTGATTTTAGTAATTTTATTTATTTTAGTAATTTTAGTAATTTGATTATTTTTAGTAATTTTAGTAATTGTAGTAATTGTAGTAATTTTAGTAATTTTAGCAATTTTACTATTTTTGACTAAATAAGATTGGAGGAGTTTCGTCAAAACTGTAATCACATTGATTAGAAACTAGTGCCTGCGCCAAATCTTGTGATTAGGTTTCCAAGCTAATTTAGTGCTCATCGGGGTTCTGCTATTCAAAAAGCGATAATATGACGTTTGAAATATTACTTCCTCTTTCTTTTAACTGCAGAAATTTCAAGGTCATTTTGTCTCACTCAGTGAGCAAAATCGAACTTTGCTCACTGAATTTGGGCCGCAAAGAACCCTCGTTCGAGCTGCTGAGGTGAAAATAACTATTAACATGGTCAGGTAATGTTAGTTATATATAAGTACTCGTATTATCCGCTCCCCGCCTGTAACATTACCCCAAGTGTTCATCGTAACGTAAGTAACTTAGTATGAGCTGTATCAGAAGGCAAACAATTTGGCAAGTATACGATGTATCGGGCTTTAGTTATGAACATGGGGAATCTTCATATCATAACTTCTGACGCTCTAAAAGTGGTAATTGGTGAGTGGTTTAGCATACGGTAATTAAGTGTTTTTGGATAAAATGAGCTATTATTATTTTATTTCTCAGAGTAGGTACAGAAAATTGCATAATTTTAATTTTTGTTTAAGTTCAATGCAAAAATGGCAACTCTATAGTGGCTAGGTACTTACATATAGGTATGTACCAAATTTTTTTAAATTAAAAGGGCCTTGGCGGCAGGTGCTTACTTTATAGACGGCTTTCACACTATTGCGGTTTCCGCATGAGGCGCCGGTGCGCGAGCGAGACATCGCTCTGCATGTGTATAGCGCTGTCACGCTTGCACACCGTCGCTGTATCCGGTTGCGGTGCCAGTGTTATAATTTCCGTAATGTACAGATTCAATATTATTTTCAAGATATAAAGACGTATGCGCCAGCCGTCAAAACGGCCCTTTTCATTTGGATATGTTATTTTAAAACTAGGTATAATTATAAATATAAGTAGTAGAAGATCTTCATTTCCTTGGCCTATAAAGTCAAAGTACTGATTTGGCCACTATAACTGTGTTTTGGTCGCGCTGTTGTAGCAAATATGATACTCGTGAGCGTATAGCGTAGACAAATCAACATCCATGCAAATGTTTGTTTACACAACTCAATGACTACGTGTTATGATGTTACCGAGCGAGCTAATCAGCTCTTAACGTTTCAATATTAACAATAATGTCGTCAAAATTATATTTGTGTTGCAAATTATTTTACTTTATACGCCAAAGCGTGCAACAACTATTTTCTGTAATTAGTTTCTGTATATTATAATATACTAAGATGACATATTTGATATCAGTTTTTACTACCGTTAATTGTAAATATTAGAAGAGAATTTGTAACGGTTCTCCGACAGGTGATTCGGCGACGCACGTTTCGCCGATAGAACTATTCATATTTAGATTTTTCAACTTCATAACTTTTCTCCGACGAACATTTCACTGACAGATCATTAATACGTTCCCCTGTCCCATGGGCCGACTGTGAAAGTTGAACCGAAGAGAACCGTTGTACATTCATTAGAAGACTATTTTTTTCGGCGGCAGTAGCTTTCCAAGGAACATTGTAAGTAAATTTTATTGCAGGCTTATTTTATTTGTAACCAGAACTATCTTAGGTCCATTTCTACACAGATTCATGTCCCAAAAGACCCACCACCTCATTGTATCCACGCTACCACTTGTGATGCAAACCATGACATGCAAACTGTAACACCCGTGGGAGACTCGGAAATGTACATGCGCCTATATTGGGTTAGCGTGCCACTTCCAGCATTGAATGATGCCTGAATATACTTATCTGAGCCTTTGACAGGACGTGAGACGGCTGAGAAAGGCTTACATACCTAATCATTTATATTATGCTCCTCGGATTTTAGTAGGAACGTTTTGTACTAAAAGTAAATAAAAATCCTTTTAGGATACGGACTTCCGACACCTCATCTTGTATAGAATACATCACATGACCTCCGCGGACCACGTGAAGCTTTCTATAGAGAAGTGACGGAAGTATCGTATAGGAACCTTACAGCATCATCCTTAACTCGTGTGTCTGATCATCTGTCACAACCCATTTACATTTACAAAGTAATTACTTACTTAGTTTCATCCCATTACTCATTTTACCGGCTTATTTATATTTGTATTATATTCTTAAGACATTCATCGCTACGCTACGCGCGATATATCTGATGGCGACTGTACCTATACTTAGTGTCACAAGAGAGTAGTATAACTAAAAACAAAATCTCTGAGCCCAAGAAGCATAAAAGTTAGTGCAGCATGAGCATGCATAAATCACGATATTCAAGCATGTGATGTCATTATCCAACCTAATTCATTTGGTGAGCTTAAATGGGAAGCAACACACGAAATTCCCGGCTAGGGTTGTCGCAATGAAAATAATAAAGCCTCAGGTAATTTCGCTAATGCACGCGGTTACCCTATCTAGATCGCACTTACATTCCCCCGAACCTTCGGTTCGTATTAAGAGGGTGGGCATGTTGTGTTAGCCCTTCAATGGAGATGACTATTTTGGGGATTTTGACCAAGTGTTGTGTTAAGGAATGCCGGCGTTGGTAATTTTGATGAAGGCACGAAGCTGATCCGGTAGTTTGGGTGTAACAATGTTTTTTTGGTAAACGCCTGTTCTAGACTGCATGGCGAAAGCCTATTAAGCGCGGTTGTGTGAGCTAATAAATAAAAAAATGATTATTCATATGCTTATTTAACATGTCCAAAATATTTTGTGACAGTACGTTTCCTTAGTTTCATTACAGAGAATGAATTTAAAACGAATTGTATGATTATTTAATAAATATTCATTATTTATTAGGAATATTGGTTTAAGTAATAAAACCAATAAAACACAATTAGGAACCTTTAAGTGGGTAAATATACTTATTCTGCAACAATTTATCAATTATTATGTACCTTTCATAATAATTGATAAATTGTTTTGATTTAACTTGCACAAAAAATAAGAAACCTCTCTGTTTAGAGACGGTATGTGTTAAAACTACCTATATCAGCGATATCATTGCTAAAAAATGCTCTTGACCGGGTTTTTCTTATAAAATAACTGTTTCACTTCTACAATGACTTAACCGAGGTTTACACAGCAAGAAATTGCATACAACTTTCTGTACATTGCTACTACTGAATACAATTCAAAGAATTCAATCGGTCATCTACAGCAATGTAATAAAAATTGCATTGAATTTCTTGCTAAGGGGGTCCACCCACTATCAGTCCGTCGGAAGATATCGGTCTGTCAGTTAGAACAAACATTTGACAGCTCCGAACAACTGTCAGACCGATATCGTCCGACGGACTGATAGTGGGTGGCCGCTTAAAGCTTGCTTTAGGATTTATACAATGTTGTTATAAAAAACTCTTTCCGTTATATACTTTTATTTGGTTTTGCGGACAATATCATACATTCAATTCAGGCCACTATGTTAAAAATCGGCTTACTTAGTTTTGATTTAGTACAACGTATAAAACCAATAAACTATTTTTGACAAGAGAATACTTTATATTGTATCCGTAAACTTAACTACTATGAGTATAAGCTTAAACAATAAGTATTCATAAAATTCAACAATTTAAAAACGTTAACAATTACAAAATTACCTTTTTTACTATAAATTTTACATCCATACAACTAATGCAATTTGATTGTCGACGTTGTGTTGTTTATAAATAATTTATGAAACCTAATGCAAATTATATATTTATTGTTAAACAATACTTTCTTTTCTGAAAAGCTATTTATATACATTTAACTTGTATAAATTCATGATGTACAAATTGACGACATGAATACAATGCTTCATAAATCGTTTTTATTAGAAACGAATGTCTATGCATTCATTGGGATATTTTTTTATAAATAATGTAGCAGTTTATGTTGAATCAATATGTCATATATAAATAGCAAGGATTCATCATTTAGAAAATATTACAATGGAATTTGAATAGTTGAACGTTGTGAAAGTTCAATATCATATTGAGCACTTGCAAACACATGTTTCTGAATATTGGACTGCAAAACACAAATTCTTAAAGTTTATATATTCTTCCTATATCGTATTACAGTAATATTTTTATATTTTAAAAGAAAGCATGTATAGATATTGTAAAGCGCGGCATATTCGACCATGGCAAAACAGTAAACATGTACATGTAAACAAGGCTAGAATTATCATGCGCGGCAAAGACATCCACATTGCGTTGCGTGCGGCTGTTGCGTACTATAAGTACGTACCGCGCGCCGCTTAAGTATAACAGCATGATACACGTACCAGCAAATGAGAATATAAACCTAGCCATTTACAGTTTACTTGTTATAAACAGGTTTAATATCACTACTATTGCATACTGTCACAACACAATCACTTAGTATTCAGTTTAAAATCATTACTATACGTGATAAAACAGTGAGTTCTTGATGTACACATGTCGTTATAGACAACGATTCTAAATAATATATTATTACAATAACTGTACATTAGAAAACCATGTGCAAAGTACGATAAATAAAAATAACAAATTTAATATAACTCAAATATTCCGTAGACATTTAAACGCACCGAGATTCTTTATTGAAACAGAGACCTTAAAAGCGAAAGACGAGAAAATCATGTTCAAACTCGCAAGTCCAATAAACAGATGAGATATCGTGCGTTTGTTTTAGTCAAGTCTTAACTTTGCACATGGCTTTACGGGAGAAGTTTACCACACGACGTACACTAGGGTTGATATTAAAATGGTCGCGTACGGGGCAGATCGCGCCGCGACGCTGGGGGGCGGCCGCCCGAGGAAGCCGGCGTCTTGCGTCCGCGGGCCGCCTTCCCAGCGCGAGCCTTGCAGACTGGAGTGCACGTCGTTTGTTTCTTCCTTAGTAGAGTCTACGTCATCGTCGTCGTGGGACTTGTGGTGGGGTAACTCCATTTCTGATGGACAAAATTATCGTTTATAGCACTATAGAGTCAAACTTTCGAAGGAAGGGCCAAAGGCGCGCAAAAAAAAATTGCCTTAGTATAATACTTAAAGAAGTACGTAGCTTTTTAATTTATATTTTTTCAAAAATAAGTAAAAATTGGCAAAGTAGTTCATAAGTACCACATACGTATTAAAATAAAATACTCTGTTGTGACCTTACCATACAATCTAATGTTGCCCTCCGCATCCCCTATAGAATTCTTCGAGATGCACTTGTAACCACCGAGGTCA
This sequence comes from Pammene fasciana, assembly GCA_911728535.1. Taxonomy (NCBI): domain Eukaryota; kingdom Metazoa; phylum Arthropoda; class Insecta; order Lepidoptera; family Tortricidae; genus Pammene; species Pammene fasciana. Next base: position 10,034,524 of record OU452276.1, on the reverse strand, counting down.
CTGCGATGGATATTCTTTATGATCAGCCGCATCTGTACGCTGTACGCTGAACTGTTGATCTCACTCATCTGGTATTTGTCGTTTGTTATTATCATTTCACCTGTGAGACAAATATACAAAAAAATGTTAAGTAAGTACTAAATTTGAGATATAATTTAAAAAAATCTTATTAGCATTATGTTATACGACCTTGGTCCCAGTGATACAAAATTATTATGCCTCTAAGACTAAGAAACCTCTTTTGTTTCTTTTCGAAAGGCTACTAATTTGTATTGGTACCGGTAGAGCATACAAGCATTACTAAACTTATAAGTATAATTTTATTGTCTTTGATTATAGACACCGAAAAGATCGATCTCTTACTGTTTGAAGACCAAATAATCGATATAATATAGACCATTTCTAAATTTAAAATGGACTAGCCTGGCTGGACATGTCTGTTATACTCGTAAGTATGTCGGCATTGTCGGCCAGGAATAGAGACTTTCCTGATACAAGTAGAGAACAAATCAAATTATATTCAGCGCCTTCTCCCGCGAATGCTGAAGACGCTGGTTCTATTCTAGCTCTAGGCACCGGAGGCCTTGGTGACTTTTTCCTTTTCATACGACCCCTATATTATGTTTATGGCCTAACAATTTTTTTCTTTACTCCACATTCTTTAAAATACTTAAAGCATTCAACCAACCGGAGTGTCTATTGACAGACGTACCCATCTGCCGAAAAAATATGACGAGTGGTCTTATTTATTGAATGGAATGACGTTTATCTGACGTGGCTATTTGTACGCTAATTATGTACGAATAAACGCACACAAAATGAACATAAATTGGATACTTTTGCCATTGTGTACGTTTCGTACATAAGATTAGGATTATTTTATTATGGGTTGTAGGTAGTTGTTTGAGACGCGACATGCATTAGGTACGAGTAAAAATATGCTATGATAATTGATAACCTCATTTGTTAAACAAAAACATCGGTATTGCCAGTGTGACTCTGTGAGGTGCGACAGCTTCACTCACTTTTGTTTTATGTAACTTAGACACAACGCAACGTATGGTGTTACATTTTGTTGGCCTGTTTGGTTTGTGTTGTCCTTTTTGTTTGTAGCTCGTGAGCAGTTTGTTTCTACTGGGAATTCTAACCATAAATACCTGTCTACCTGCTCTATTATACTATCGTTGTATAATATATTGATTATATGAATATGGTATATGCAGTATTATAGATAGCACCCACTCGCTTTCAGACTAATTTATATTCCGACGCTTCCGACCATTGTCCGCCGGTATCGAATTGAAATATGTTGTTTCGCATAAACGAATAATATGCGTATTTCACACTGGATATTTGCACAGAATAGTTTTAACATGAAACAGTCAATGAAGTTATTGGAAACGGCTGTCTTGAACTTAAAATAATTATGTTTTTAATTATTGCCGCTCGTGTCGCGTCTTACATTTGGGTAACTTTACCTCTGGTGTAAGTAAGTTTGACAAGAACGGTATAGAAACACGGATACCTTCTAAACATCTTCGCTTCAGTAAATTGCATGAGGTCTTTGGATCTATTCGAAATATAACAATTTAAATCGAAACAGATATTTCAGGGTGTTACCACACCAATCTATCGAAAAAAGCGACTACCGGTTGATTTTTTCTGGCTCATTAAGTACAAAACCTCTTGCATGATTTTGTATCCCTAAGTCATTTCACCTGTTATTTACTTTGACAAATATTATTACAAAATTAAATAGTAAGTTGAACATATAGAGACATTTATACAGATGAGTGTAGTTCGAATCTGACCTTAGACCACCAGTTAGTTTGTTTATTATATACTTACTGTAATCCCCCCTACCAGGTAATCATCAAATAATTCGCATACATTAGGAAAGAACCACTACTTTTTGCGACAATATGTTTAAACGTGTAAAGGGTAAGTTGGGCCTGAGCGATTCCGTTGAATTTTCGTCGTTAGATACATTATTACCGCGGCCGAGGGTCACGTACCGTAGCTTTCTACTCGTTCTATATTAAAAATTGCTTGCATTCTTCTTGCTCCGCTTTATTTTGCGGTGGAGTTTTATTTTTTTATTCGAAACATAGCTCTTCGCGTAACAAAGATATTAATTGAAATTTTTGATATCTTTTTGCAGGAATATTTTTAGTCAAATTATACGCAACCCAGTTCGCCGTTGTTCAGTTTTTTATTAAATGAATAAACCGGTCATATATTCATAGTTCGTCAATGCAGAATTTCTTTTAAACTTTAGTATTTATATGTATTAGATCTCAGAGTTCCAATTTTAACGTTTGACATGTTCGTGGAAGTTTTCAAGTGAAAAGGCAGTCGACTATATTAATTATTTCGCAATGGAGCAGTTATTACCACACTCGATGGGAAACAAATAATAATTATTTTTGTATTAAGCAGAACGTCTGCTAACGATACCACAATGTTTAGAAATAAAGGAAAAGTAGAAAAATCCACTGCCTCAGGCGAGACTCGAACTCGCGACTCTGGGAAACATGCCCATCGCTCTGCCAACTGAGCTACTGAGACTATACCTGATGGCTGCGAATTTCTCCACCACATCCTTTATTTTATATTCGCGCCTTAGGGTGACGCCTAGCGACATCTGCCGACGAAGTCTTACACTTCTTAACCGGCCATCGGAGTCCCAAGTTGTATTGAGAATTCACCGATAACGATGCGCTGTATGCAACGCCCCCTAACCCTAACCCTAACGATACCACAATGTTTAGAAATAAAGGAAAAGTAGAAAAATCCACTGCCTCAGGCGAGACTCGAACTCGCGACTCTGGAAAACATGCCCATCGCTCTGCCAACTGAGCTACTGAGACTATACCTGATGGCTGCGAATTTCTCCACCACATCCTTTATTTTATATTCGCGCCTTAGGGTGACGCCTAGCGACATCTGCCGACGAAGTCTTACACTTCTTAAACGGCCATCGGAGTCCCAAGTTGTATTGAGAATTCACCGATAACGATGCGCTAACCCATGCAACGCCCCCTAACCCTAACCCTAACGATACCACAATGTTTAGAAATAAAGGAAAAGTAGAAAAATCCACTGCCTCAGGCGAGACTCGAACTCGCGACTCTGGGAAACATGCCCATCGCTCTGCCAACTGAGCTACTGAGACTATACCTGATGGCTGCGAATTTCTCCACCACATCCTTTATTTTATATTCGCGCCTTAGGGTGACGCCTAGCGACATCTGCCGACGAAGTCTTACACTTCTTAACCGGCCATCGGCGCAGATGTCGCTAGGCGTCACCCTAAGGCGCGAATATAAAATAAAGGATGTGGTGGAGAAATTCGCAGCCATCAGGTATAGTCTCAGTAGCTCAGTTGGCAGAGCGATGGGCATGTTTCCCAGAGTCGCGAGTTCGAGTCTCGCCTGAGGCAGTGGATTTTTCTACTTTTCCTTTATTTCTAAACATTGAAATAAAAATTAATACAAAATATTGGCAAATTGTAAACGTGATTATATGTACCTATCTCTTTTAGTACTTCAAATACTTAATAAGTGTTAATTTTGTAGGATATAAATAACACGCAAATCTAGTCAATGAATCACAGTACAAAAGCTATTAACAGCCTTTAAAGTACATCGTTTAAAACGACAACAAAAAATATCGGAGGCTGCGGCCGGACAGAGGGACACACCCATTCCATGTCCGCGCGGTCGCCCCGCCGCTTGTCAGTCCTGTATTACCTAATTTAATTTGTACTCGCCACAATTTATAGCCACAGAAGAGCGGGGCCTCCGCTGCTAATGTCTGCCACCGTTTTATGTTGCGCGACTGATTGAAACAGTTATGTTTACGCGTCTTTTAGATAGTTTAGACTGTTGACTTACTGATAAACCATTAAATAGCATTATTCAATAACACTTTTGTATAAACAAGGTGATTACAATATACCTACAACGATTCATTGCTTCACCACCTCGAAAAGGATTTATTATTTCTTACTTAAGGTACAAATTAGTCTAGCGGTTATGTAGGTACTTTTTACTTGGAAGTATTCCAAAATTTTAGACTTTACCGGGTTGCTTGGGGTGCAATAGGAAGACTACCCTAAGTTTTCGACCCGGACTGCCGATTTGAAGGGGGTCCAAAAACCTAAAATTTTTACTTTTGTTAGGTTTTAGTTCATATCTCTTAAATTATCATACATCATTTTCCAAAACGTTGAAATTAATATCTCCGTTAATATTGGGTCTAAAAGTCTGTTCTGCCAACATTTTAGAAAATGTAATTAAAATACTATTCATGCAAAATGGAACACCCAAACAATTAATCTGGGCGAAGATATTTAAAACATCAGAAAACGATGTAAAACTTTAATCGTGCTCATAAATAAATACGTCAGTATACAGTGAAGACGTTACGTCTAAGTTTGCATTGGATACTCAAGACTGACATAATGCTGCTCAAATCAGGACATGGCTTTGTACCACTATAATTTCTCGCATACTTTATTGCTACTAGTTTCACTTGAGAACTTTATGAATACCCGATGCAGGCAACTGTTGCAGTCGAAGTGCAAACTTGTAATCCGCTTCGGAAATTATTGCTTAATCGTTTTCCTCCTATTTTAGCTCCAACTAGTTTAGTAATATTTGACTTTATGGATATTAAATTTTGATAATTGTTATTAGTGTATTAAATATACTTATTCCCAATATGCTCTTTCATTTGCCTTACCTGTACCTACTGTTGCATTTGTATGACATCAAAGAGACGGAGATGAACATAACATCTAGAGAAATATTTGTACTAAAACCGTGTGTATTGAGTAGACAAAAAAGCTTACCAGCAGCAACGAACTATGTTCATTTAAAAATTGAAAGTAAAAACTAGGTAGGTATTCTATTCTCGTGACCAATTTAACTTTACTTAAAATAATTGACATTGCCAAACGATCGCTTCAATTAATAAAGTTGTCAGGCAATAAACAAAAGAGGGCGGCACCGGCGCCGGGCGGACAGAGGTGTCAGTTGCATCGTTCGGCCACAAATTTGTGGTCAATTCACAAACATGGCTGGCCTCATCTTGCTCGTGATCTAGACATCTTCGGCAATACGATGGTTATTAATGGCTTCCCTGAGTTCCCTGAAACTACGTACTATTTGAAGATAGGTATAGCAGCTTATTAATACGTTCACAAAATATTCGATAGCATTGTGGTTTTCTTTGAATCTTTGATATTAATGTGAACTTTCCAGTCATCGTAACCCACGCCTACCCTACCTTGGAGTGAAAAATGTACACTCGATAAAAAACAAAACATTTCGTCGGTTGTGTTGACGTTTGACTTATCAAGCAGGAAAAGATACGTGATCCTACACTATGAATATCAGCTAAAAATATCTACATTTTCCTCTGTCTAGAAAAAGCTATTTTCGGCCAGCGCAGCGGGCGGTAATTGCTGATATGTACGGCCTAGGGTGACAAAAAAACTACCTACATCGACTGATTTTTGCCTTGTGTGCACAGAAAATCGTCTCGATTATGCTTCAAAAAGCCTAATTCAAAATTATGCAGTGTTTTGTCCATGTCTTTTGACCATACGTCATTGGGAGTCGTGACAAAAGAACAAAGTAAACAGAATAAAACCATTGTTATCGTCAATTTTGATTCGTACGAATGTTTTAGCCTGTGAGTAAATATTGTCAGCGTAGCCTAAAGCAATTTGAAGCGGGCGGGCCAGCGGTCTTTGTTGCATATCCGCGGTAATAGAATTTGGCCCGCTTTTTGCGGGTGTCGCTAGCTGTAGCTAGGTATTGCTTTGTAATGTCGGCTCGGTTGCGTCCATGAATGCATCTAAAGCTGCCTACGCTCTGTATCTGGTCGGTTATAAAATAGCCAATAATTTTGCATACGTTTACCGCCGCTTCCGTTGTTTAATTTTATATTTCTCGTCATGAGCATTTATACTTGTTATTAGTTATCGAAAGACGAACAGTATTTATTAGCACATTTAACTTAGCGAATAATTTTCTTATTTAATCATCGATAATAAATAACCTGTGCGAGCTTATCTTGGATCCATATTTTTCTTGTACTTAATTGCCACTCTGGCAATGTGTTTCATTTAAGAGTCGCCAGGACGCTCGCGTGAACTCGCGTCCCCATACAAACGTAGTTCAGCTCTCATTTTAAAACGACATGCTTTAGAATCACGAAATTTGGCATGGACATTTTAGTAGTACAGAGCTATGTCGGTAATTAGTTTTTGTTGCTAAAAATTGTAATACAAAGAAAATATGGCAAAAATAAATATTTTGTATGGACATCTGTATCTGGCTGTTTTTCTTTGTATTACAATTTTTAGCAACGAAAATGAATTACCGACATAGATCTGTACTACTAAAATGCCCGTGCCAAATTTCATGGTTCTAAAGCATGTCGTTTTAAAATGAGAGCTGAACTACGTTTGTATGGGAACGCGAGCGTCCTGGCGACTCTTAAGTCTCTTAACTGTTCTTGCTCTTATTGTAGGTATATTAAGTAGCGAGTTCGAGTGCTATTGGATAGTCTCTCAAGATTCTTTGGTAAGTATTAGGTTTACATTGCGTGAACTACGGTATAGAGACAAGTTGACCTTTGGAGGTAATCAAGTTAATTACGTTAATCAGAGATCAAAGGTCAAGATAACTTATAAATGAATTCGATGTGACAAATATAGATTTAGGGACAAAACACACCTGCGCTGAATTCAGCAAATTCATAGTCACAATGCTTAAATTTGTCTTTGTTTTGTCTATGGTTGCTTAAATTTGTATGGAGGCCATAGACCAATTTAAGCAACCGTAGACAAATTTAAGCATTTTGTCTATGAATTTGCTTAATTCAGCTCAGGTGTGTTTTGTCCCTTGGTTTAGTTAAAGTAAACTTACTTTCACTAATATACAATAGGTAATTAGTTTTAAATTAAAAAAAAAACCGCAAAATCTCTTAACGACAAGAGCTTCTCAAACATTATTTACTATTTACAGCTGCCGGTGTGGCACTGATTTCTGTTTACTTTAGTTGTGGCTGCTAAATGCCTAAGAAAGGTACTTATATATTTAAAAGAAATTGGCAGTTATAGGGACTGCCGATAGAAGTGAAAACTTAGAACTTTAAGTATTAAAATTTGAAATTTCATAATGTTTGAATTAAAATTATCAACATCAATCTGGTTTTTACATCTACTGCCACTCCGAGCAACAATTATACTATACTATATAGTATGACACGTGTGGGGTACCTACCAATAGAAAACTTGCAAAAAATTAGGACGCTGGCTGATTTTGACATCATTTTACGTGCAGTAGCCCATTTAAAAATAAAATTACGGCTCTGTCCCAGCCTTTTTTCAGAAACTATAGCTAACTAGAAACTGAGAACCAAATAGTCCACTAAACAGACCCTGGAGATTACGGCATAATTATTTGGTAGACCTATCTTTAACAGTTTTCAGACCACGGACTGACCTAAGGTTTATATAGGACTTAATGTGTACCTACAGTCAATTTACAATGGTGATTTTCTATGATTAATATATTATAAGCATAAGAGAAAAATACTACTTACAAAATTAGACTTTATTTAAACGGTTATAAGTTTAAATATCGAACGAGCCTTCCAATCCAAGGAAAATCTTGTGATGCCCTTTTGTTTCGTCACGGTGTCGGTGACGCGAACTCATAAGATTTCCCCCTACCAAAAATTGCCCAACGCGGCTAAAGAAGTTTTCACTTCAAAAGCAATACGTTGAAACTACCGTACTTTTGATACTTTTGTGATACATAATAAAATAAACACTATTTTGACTGTATGTGATTAAAATTTCTATATGCTTAATTTTATCAAAACCATATTATAAGTTTAGCCTTACAAACAGACAGGCAGAAAGAGTAAATAACGCCTTTATAATATTAGTATAACGTGATTAAAATTAAGTATATCTCTACATAACCGCGGTCGTAGTTGCTAGAATTTTGCCCTTCTCTCAAACAACACTTACTTTATAAAACACTCCAGTTTAGCCCAATCGCTTCACTAGCTTAATCCACCGGTACAGTGACCATAAACTGCATGATTAGCTGACTGAAAAATGTGCTTAAAGACCGCACTGCGAAAAAGTTTTGTTCGTTTTGTCGGGATTTGGTCGGTCGGCAGCTGCGGCGCGGCCCGTTCACACATGTCGCGGTGGCCGGCAACAAGCGACGTAAATCCGCCCCTAACTCGACTTTAGTGGCCACTTGGTCAGGGTTCCCTTGCACTTGCTAACTGCAAACGCATTTTGCTGCGGAATATTGGATGCGTTGATGTCGGGAGTTGTATTGATTTGAAGGTTCGTTGGTCTGGTAGGCATTAACAAAACAAGCGCTGCGCAATCTACAAAATCTCTGTAGGTTAAATTCCGGTTGCAAATTTATTGAAATGTTGAATTTAAATTAAGTATTTATGAAATAATATCTTCCTTTGAGGAAGTCATATTCCAATGTGAGATAACTTTGCAGCACATATTTCTGCAGCATCTCCTAGATAATTTACTTTTCTTGCAACTGCTGCACCTTACAACTCCTCAGGTGTTCAGGGTTTATTTAACAAGAAAATACCACCTTATAATTCAAACTTGTCCGTCTTATTGTCCCTCACTCGACGTCAGGAGTGCCTTTGCTCATCTGTCACCCGAGCACTAAATAAGCAACTTTTATCCTCCGAGAGCCAGTTTAATGAGAAATAATGAAGTTTTCTACCCCTGTTTGTTTCGCGAATTTATTTAAGTATGCTTATTTGTATTACTTAGCACGCGTTTTTATTCGACTTAATAATTATTTTTCACTCGTGTTGGGACTTTATTTTCACGTCAATTCTCTAATTAACGTTCAAGAAAACAAATTGCATACTGTCGCCTTAAAGTAATTATTTAATAGGTTATTTAAATCTAATACATATTTCTTAATACATATTATAAATCGAGTAAAGTTATTTTACTTCTCGTGTTTATATGAATACAGTCAGCAGCAGAAGTAGCTAAGCGGGTAGGGTGTTCAAAATGAGCTACACACGCTCTTATTCTCTTAACAATAAAGTCGTGTCCAGCTCATTTTGAACACCCTACCCGCTTAGCTACTTTTGCTGCTGACTGTACCTAAGAAGAAACTAAATCCAAATAAGTTTTAGGTATCTCCTAAAAAAATGGTCTCGATTAGTTAATAATATTTTTGTGAAATACTCAAACATATCAAGAAAGGTCTGACAGATAAAGAAGAAAGAGTCTGAAAAGACTATAACAACTTAGGGAAAGTCGCGTTGATCGACATTCGATCGAGAATACAAATAATCGAACACTATGGGCCAAAATCATCAATGAACAAAGTACATTAAACTGTCAAAACTTTAAGATGTGCAAAGCTTAATTTAAAATGTCACAAGTTCTCAGCGAAGAGTGCAGCGATAAAGCGATGAAGGGGCGATAGGCGGTCACTTCCGCCGACCCTTACACACAGATTACCCACCCACTAGACGGAGCGAGTGGGGTCTGTGGTCCTCACTCGTTGGATGCTCTCAAACTGTTCATTTAAAAAAGATGCGTTATTTAAAGGCTGAAATGTAACCCATAGCCTAAATCGTTGAAAGGAGATTTCCTGGAATTGATGATAAATGTAGTTCACAATAACCTTTTTCATTCAACCTTCGCAGACGTAGTTTAGTATAAAAGCGCTACCGATCGTTTTAGTGGCATCCACATTTAGTTTTAACAAAAATATCAAGAAAAATGTACATCCAGGGCTAAATTTAGTGTAAAATGAAATGGTGCGAGATACAACTGCTGGCACCACGAATGTTTTACAAATGATATGCGAGCGCCAATGTATGCTAACCCCGTTCCTGTGTACTTCATAATCCACAGTCTACAGGAGGTAGTCTACGCCCTTACACCATCGCGCGGCCATATTTAACGCTGTCATCTTGTCGGAGCATTAATGGGCCCCTTAATAAGCGCCAACATCGGCGCCGTATAATCAAAGTCGCGATAAATCCCGTCGAAATGAAAAACGGTCATGAAATAATCGCATATTTTTTCCTTTAAATACAACCATAAAAGCGTCATAACTTGTAAGCAAGCACTAGCCCCTGCGGCCTGTCAAAGGAGATAGTAGGAGCGTGAATAACGGGCCATTTAATGAGTACTTTAACGCTTTCAATGTGCTTTATGAATAATGAAATTAGTTGGTTATTCCGCTCTTGAGTTTCGTGTCTGGGACTAAATTAATAAGGATTATTAAGAGTTATGCGGTGCTCGTAAACATATAGTTGCGCTTGATGACGCTGAGTTTGATGTAAGTGGCTTATAAATTGTTATAGATGGAGTTAGTGCGTCCCCAGTGCCGTCGTCATACCGATTACGATGAACTGACTCGATTTCAGTTTATGTACAGTCGCCATCAAATATATCGGAGCGGCCAGGGTACTCATAAATATCTGAACATACACTTTATCGCCTTGATAATAGAGGCGTTGTTCAGATATTTGTGACCACCTTGGCCGCTCCGATATATCTGATGGCGACTGTACAGCCAAATATCATGATATCATGTCATATTTAACTATGTTGAGTTAAATAATTCTTTACTTAATAGCTATATCGATTAAGTTACAAGTAGACAATCTTGCCTGCGGGTAATATTTCAACTACACTGAAATATCTTCCATGTTTTTCATCATTAAGTGTATAGTGCCATGCATGGCTATATTACAGAAAAGCATAATTTAATAATGTAAAATATCCCTCCCCCCAGTCGAGTTTGTGCCCCTGTACCTTAATGAATTACTTTAAACGTAATATTTCAACTACACTGAAACATCTTCCATGTTTTTCATCATTAAGTGTATAGTGCCATGCATGGCTATATTACAGAAAAGCATAATTTAATAATGTAAAATATCCCTCCCCCCAGTCGAGTTTGTGCCCCTGTACCTTAATGAATTACTTTAAACGTAATATTTCAACTACACTGAAATATCTTCCATGTTTTTCATCATTAAGTGTATAGTGCCATGCATGGCTATATTACAGAAAAGCATAATTTAATAATGTAAAATATCCCTCCCCCCAGTCGAGTTTGTGCCCCTGTACCTTAATGAATTACTTTAAACTTACACCAATTAATAATGCATTGCAGAAGACGCTGGTTCGATCCTAGCCTTGGGTACCGAAGGCTTTGGTTACTTTTTCCTTTGTATATGACATCTATATACGTTTATAATTTATACATATAGTAGTAAGACTACTTAAAATAAACAAATCAAAAATATTCATTAAAAATAATTTGAAATGTTCTTTCAGTTCCAATGAATAATTCCATTTATTTGCTACAATAACATAAGACTCTATTACCACGGCGTGAAGTCTTGGATATCTGTTTTTGTCACATTAAATGTACCCTATCCATATTTTTAGACTTGACCATATGGTCAAGCGGCTAACAGCCAAACAACATGGCACCTTCTCACACAGAACTTGATTGCATAAAATCTTACCGTTCTCTCTTGTCCAGTAGTTGATGGCTTTGGGAGACGCTTCGACGTGGCACTGCAGAGTGACGTCAGTGCTGGTCGGCGCACCGACCAACTGGTTTGGCACTTGCACCAATGGGTGAACTGAGGGCAAAGAAACATTGTATCAGAATAGTAGAGGCTAGAAAACAGGGATAACGGCTAAGTAAGTATAAGAATGGGAATCCTTAATCACTCCCTTTCTTAAATGTGCAATGAAATTACAAGAATGTAAATTTATGTAATGAAATATTTCTGTTCATAAGTCATCAGTTTACTCGTATACTTCTTTATTATTCTCACTTCAGATAAGATATCTATCCTATCAGGAGAGTGATAAAAAATGAAAACCAGTTTGTTCGTGAAACCATCCATGTCATCTTTGACGCCTAAGTTATGAACGAACCAAGCCTAGGCGTGAAAAGTTGTGTGAAATCCCATTACTGCACCTGAAATAAGATACTTCCGCGTCTTTTACAAGAAACGTAATTACAATATTTCAATAAAAATGCAGACTATATTATGAACTTGTCAATATCTTGTACCTATGTTGGAGATACCTACCTAATAAACACATTACAAATTATAAAAGAAACACTTTTTCGAATAAAGTTTTGAACAAATCAGTTGTAATTTTAATGTTTGTATGGAGATAATTAACTGTAATCACACAACCTAAAAAGACGAGAGATGTAAATGAAAGCGAACTACACCGTTAAACATGAAATAAATCTGACGAAATTCCAGTAAGCCGATCGGGTAACTCACTCGTCTAGCCCAATTTCGCCAACAAACTACTAACGAATCCTCGGCTCACAGACGCGTTAGCTACCCTAAAGCTGCCGACTAATTTGACTTGTTTTTACTGCATAGGAATTATATTTAAGTACGGTTCTACTGTTGAATTTATTTTATAACTCATAATATATTAGATCAAGGAAAACTGTTTATGAAATCTACTCTAACTGGATGCTTAAAAAATCTTTTTAGTGTCTACTTATTTTTTGTAGGACTTCGTAAAGATTTTAGGAAATAAATACATGTAGTGAAGTCAATATTCGTCGATAGCAAGCGCGGCAAGCACATCACATTAGATGCTCGCAATATTTGCTGTATCAAAACTACTCGCGTTCCGCCACTTGGGTGCTAAAACTCTGCAACTGTCAGATGTTGACTTTGAATATTATCCAGCTACTCGCTGCTACTCGTATTTACTAAGCAAACCGGACTAAGTTACTTGCCGCTTGCAATTAAAATTATGTTAATGACGATTACCGGTGGTTTACCGTTTCAGTTTACAGAATTTTGGTGTTTTCCTTGTGAATACTTGATGAAAACTAAATGAATCTCTATTAGTCCTCCTAGCATCGACATAAGTACATAATGCATATGTAAGTATTTTAAGAAATGTGAGTTTAGTAACTACTAATTAATATTAATAAAAATAATCTATCATAGTCCCTGAAATAAGCAAATCGGATTAATGCATTCTGGAACAGTCTAGTCAAAATGTTTATGATAATGGTTAAGTTTTTTTTCACTTTTGCCGTTCTTAAACACCTTGAAAATAATCCAATCGTTAAAGTGGATCACCAGCGCAGAAGTAGTTTGCCAATAACAATTAAAATAAAGATCGCAGCATTACAAGTTTTTAAAGCGAGCATGTCCAAGACCGCCGCTAAATGCCGCCATAAGAAAACGCTGCTCTCGAAAAGGAACGGATTATTTCACAAACTGTAAACAAACGTACAAAAACATTCACAAAAGTCCGTTGTGGGGTGAATTAAGGAAAACGGAATTTTCTTCCGCCTCCAGATCGGAGCTTATTTGCGGTTATGCTCTTTGACCGTCGTTAAGTTCCTTTGGACGGCTTTTACGAGTTTAAGTGGCCAATTTAGCGCACAAAATCTGAACGATCGGAATTTTTGTTCTAATTAATAACTTGAAGAGGCAACGAGGGCAGCCTTTTGCTTATTAAACAAAGTGGAATAATTACTCGTAGAGATGTTAATGTAATTGATACGACGAAGTTCCTTCAGCAATTGACACGACTGCGGATTAGTGTCAGTGATTAAGCAATATCCGCTTTAATATGTATAGGAATCCTCGGCACCAATCAAAAGTTGTAGGAAGTTTTCTGGAGAAGGATTTCGCGCGGAATTCTTGAAGTGACAGTTTGATTAGCGGGGCGGCGCGCGGCGCGGCGCACACGCCTTGGGATCGCGATTTCTTCGTCCAGGTACACTGTTTTTGTAATTCAAGGTATTTGCTTAGTCCGTGGTATAAAAAAATAACTTATAACTAATTTAGTGACTGAGACTAACTACTATTTAGGTTATGGTGCACATATACTAGCCACCTTTCTTATAACAATGTTTATTACGAAACTAGATTCCTTAAAAAGAAAACAATTATAGATATCGTAAAAGGGTGTTATGCTGATTAACTCATACATTTTCTGGAATTAATATAGGTAATACGAAAGCTCTAGTGCTGGAATTCAATTTAAGCTTTTAATAATTTGCTCAGCAATCACTGAGACATAATTACAGAAGTTTAGTAGTCATTAAAATAAGAGAAATTAGCGCTGGATTTTAAGACTGATAGTTAAAAAACTTAATCTTCATTGAATCAGCATATGTGCTATTAAATTAAACTCTGACATACTGTCTATAAAACATTATTCCCGACATTGACAATAAAACAGCTTTTCTTGCTACTTAATGAAACTAACTTATATCTACATTTGTCATGTTATTACGACATCTCCATTGATAAAGATAAAATAATAATGTAGACATTTTGTCTACAACGACATCGACAAATTTATCGACTGTATAAAATATGTTATACAGATAAATAGCTACTCCATCATGACATAAGTCCTGTTCCTTATGTCACTCGCACTCCACCGTCCGATCCCTATAAATACTGCTCAAAACTGATATAACGGGTAGGCAATATAATTGCGCCTCGAATCCTTAGCAGTATTAGCCTTTTGAAAGCGCTTACGTAACTGATTGCGATTTGTGCCGTTTTATTTTGTTTGTTTAAACTCGATCTGCCGTCTGTCAGCGCCAGGGAGACAAGTGAAAGATACTCGGCGCATTACGAAGCACTTGTTACAAATGAATTGCATCACTCTTGCCTTTTCTGTGAAACTCCGCGCTCAGCCACAATTCAGGAGTTTTTTTCTTCACTTGCCTCGAAAGATAAAAGCATGCATTTTTTAAAATTTAACTTCCTGGCTTAACTTTAGACTTGCTTATTTATTTCACAAATATTTATTATCATAAGGACCCTTTTTATTCCCCCTAGTCTTTATTCATGTAAAAATTCCATCACCTGGTTCTTTTTTATTTTTCTAAATTATGCGTTAAAAATATATGATCATGATTATATAGATATATATATATATTACTTAAATATAACTTAACCTCGTATGAATAAAAATTTGAAAATTATCACCTTAGTTTCGATAAAGATATGGGGGTCTGAGAAAGATTATAAGTAAGTATTCCATTTTTAGGGTTCCGTAGTCAACTAGGAACCCTTTTAATTTCGCCATGTCCGTCTGTTTGTCTGTCTATCCACGGCTTAGCTCAGTGATCGTTAGCACTAGAAAGGTGAAATTTTGTATGAGTAGGTATGTGCAATAAATACGCCGACAAAGTGGTAGAATAAATACTAGAAAAATATACTTTATTAGGGTTCCTCCAGTACACATGAACTGGCGGGTGATTTTTTTTGAGTGGGTGTATTAAGACGGGCGGTAACTACGGAACCCTACACTGAGCGGCCCGACATGCTCTTGGCCGGTTTTTAAATAGTGCGCTTAAAACATGCATGATTTAACTCCAGTACGATTCCAATGCAGATGCAATACATTTTAGTTGTATCGGAGTTTCATCAAATTATTTGATGTATTTTGCTTATGATTCAGGCCCTGGTCTTATCACAGTTCCTTAGTTTATCGAACGAGCGGAGCGTAAGCGAAGATCGTTCTTACAAACAACAACTGTCACCTGGCTACTGGGACGTCTCGGCATTTGGATGGGTTTTTGATTTAGATAGTTTGTCCGACGATAACTTTAGTAACGATTTTCCGATCTTTATGAAATTTGTTGGGGTTGTAGCAGAGACCAACAAAATTTGCGAGTTCGTATATGAGCTGGATTGAGACGGAGGTTCTGAAATTAGAAGGCCTAAAAAGGTTTTGTAAAGGGGTCCTGTTACATTGGTCATCTTATTTGCTACTTTTATGAGCAAGTATGGTTGAGTTTGGTATCAAACGAAAGCTATTGATTAACACTCTCGTCAAATGCTTATTAACTGCTTACTGTTTCATAACAATTAGCAACATAAAATTGATTTCAAAAATATTTTCAAATATATTTTGATTTTGGTGTAAATATTTTGACAACTGACTTTTTTTTTTAATTTATTAGAGCTTTGGCTGCTAGGGCCATCAGCATACTGACATTAACACATTAAACCGGTATTAGACATTGTAACCTGCAGGGCCTAATCTGTCAGGTTGGAAGGTGTAATTAAAGGTAGGGCCCGTAGGGAGCTGAAGGAGGGCTGGGAGAGGTAGGGGACACAACAGATTGGGCCCTGCAGGTTGCAATGTCTAATAGCCATTTTAGTTAGAGAGAGTTACCATAGACGCATAATGATGGTGACCGAAACCTATATAGGTGGTCCACAGATGAGAACGACATGTCAAAGCAACAGAGTGAGAGGCATATGAGAGGTGGATTTAAATTTAGATGAGACAAAAACTGTCAAATCTGAAGCGATTTCGTCGCGGTAAAATTTTGCACATCAATCGCACAATTTAATATGGACAGCTTCACCGTGATGGTTAGTTGAGAAAAAAGTTTTGGCATTTGTAGTAATTCTACTATTGCACATTTATGGCGAAACACAAGATTCGCGAGTTCACAGTTCGGGGCGAACTACTAGTTATTATTTTCATAGTTACTCTAACTGGTATGTCTGCTCGATAAATTCAATGATATATTAGTATATCAAAGAGTCACGGCTTCACGGCAGCGTCACGGAAAATATATTCTATTTTTAGGTAAGTATAAAATGGTGACCACTCAAAACTAAATTTTCATATATATTTTTTATGAAAGCCTTTTCGAACGCTTTTATTATTCGAAGCTTCATAAAAACGGAAAATTAATTTAATGCTGAGAATTCATGCAATTACGGAGAACGAATTTTGCGTTATTTTTTTATTACAATGTTTTAATATATGGATGCTGATAAGCAATAATGTGTCAACCCGCATGCGCATCATTTCGAGAAAATGGCACCTAAATATTTTTTCGTGGTTTCTGACGATTTGTTCTAAAATTTTTCGATTTTGTTATAAATTTAATGTTTTACAGGTTAAATATGAATAATTTTATTGATTTATGACTATAACTTTAAAAATGAATTTGAATTTAACGCAATAATCCACTTTTTGTTTATTGCGAATTGTATTAAGTCGTTAATTCTTCTCAAAAACATGTCATGATACTTAACATAGTGTTGCGAAATGTATAAAACTGACATTATACTCTTAATAAATATGTTATAGCTCATAACATATTTTTGGTAAATGTTCAACTGATATATGAATCGTATTAAACAAGAGTTAAGTGACATAATATAATAATTAAAGAGAACAAAAACGACAATGTCGTTAAATGGTAGTTTATGTGACTAGTATATAATAAAGGGTATTAAAGTACGAGTGTGGTTTTGGTGAAACGAAGTGAGTTTCATGATATTATTATGAATGACACGAGTTTTATTTTAATTTCTAAGTATGCTCTACCTTATCGCTTTATCTAAAGACATTAAAAATCCTCAATGACGTGTTCGGGAACCATAAAAACTACCGCCATTGCACGGCCATGGCTGAATTTTGCCGGCGGGCATGGGAGGAGGACGTCCTCCTCTCCGACTACACCACAATTCATGACCAACTGTATTGATTTTGAATGTAATTAAAGCATCGGTCATCGATACTGTAAAGTAAACTTTACGATGTACCACAGATACAGGTTTATATAGGCTTAATATAGGCCTAATGGCCTAAGCTAATGCTTAGTTTCTGAAAATATTATAGGGATTTTATGATATGGATGTCCCTTCTTCTTAGTCGTTGTACTCTTTGCAGTGTCGTGGTTAATTAGCAGTATCAGATACAGATGTTGCTCGTTGTACAATTCTTCGCCATTCTAGCCGGTTTGATGTCAATCTAACAAATTTGTTCAAGGGTCCTTCCATAGCGGATTTGATCTGGTCAGTCCATCGCATCGGTCCTCTGACGTGGTCTTTCTCCGTTTGCTGTCCCTGTACCATCAGACGGTCTATAGAGTCATTCTTTTGCCTCGAGACGTGGCCGAAAAACCTGAATATGCGGTTGTTTAGATAGGCGTTGCTTGATGCGGAGTTCTTTGAGGATGGAGACATTAGTCCGAAAGTCGGTCCACAATATCCCCAACATTTTCCTCCAGTACCACATTTTTAAGGCGTCTATCTTTGCTCTTTCTGTCTTCCGAAAAGTCCAAGTCTCTGCAGCATATAAATATATGGGAAAAATGAGGGCCCGAACAAGCCGAACCTTCGTGGTGTTTGTAACGTTCCAGTTCTTCCATATCCTTTTTAACTTTTCCATTGCGGTTCTAGTCATACCCATATGCCTTTTTATTTCATCTTCGCATCCGCCTGTATCCGATATGAAAGCTCCAAGATAGCTGTAGGATTGTACCTCGTCACAGTTCTCAATCTTGGTTATTTTGGGCGAGTCCTTGTCAACGCGGTCAATTACCATTATTTTCGTCTTTTTTCGGTTAATCTTTAGTCCAAACTCCAGGCTCACGCGTTCAATCCTGATAAAGTAATTCTTCCAAAAATGCGAATTTTTCTGATTTGATATTGTTAATTGATAATGATATTTCAAAGCTCGTAGGAATATGAAACAAGGAATGTGTCATATTTAAAACTAAAATATACCTAGGTACTTAATACCAATTGTACCAGTTAAGACCGTTGAGTGGAAAATATATGAAAATAAACCAAACAAAGTATAAAAAACTAATTGATAATGTATTTCAATAACATTCAAACCTAAAAACATAATTTAGTAATATAATGTTATGGTTATTAAACCACTTAATAACAATTTATGGCCTTTATATAGTTTAACAATAATGAGTCAAGTCTTATAAAATGGATGAAAATATAAGACAACAAGTAAACTTAGTTTCCCAATAACCGATCAAGCCTCTTAATGCATGAGTACTATATTATTTTCGTTTCGCAATATTAAGTCAAGTGCAAGAAGTTATTTTTAATCAGTATAATTATAAAAGTAACATGAAAAACGGAATGTACACAAACGTATATTATTCATAATGGTTGTCTTAATTCATTTCTAAAAAAAAATACGTTTTACGGTTTCATTTGTATATTTTTCGGCCATCTAAACTCAAAAACACGTTTCCTTAAATTCAGTTTGATAAGACTTTATAAATACTGTATGTCGGTGTTTATCTAATCAAAACTGAATCGAAGATTACGTTTATGCACAAAATGTACTTAAATTTCCGAGATACACACTATTTTTAGTAACATTTACTTTCACAGCACTTTTGCAAAATGAGCACTAGTGGAATGGGAATCTCGCAATAATGAGTTAACCCCACATAACACATTATTGACATTATAGTATACACGCTGTCTATTTGTGTAATGAGTCAAGATACTAAACGCATTATTGCAAAATAGGCAACGCGTGTTAAAGGAAATGTGTTAACCATTTTTCCTAATTTTCATACGTTTGGAAATTTCAAATCACTTAGGCCATTTTTGCAAAAGAATGGGAAGTGAATAAGCTACAAAATGACACTAAAATCTCAATTTTCGTATTTTTGTGGGTTAACACATTATTGCTTATCAGCATCCATATTTCAAAGTGTTTTGAAAACATTCGGTAGATAGCTATTTATTTGTATTGTTTTGTTCATACAAAAGTACGAACATCACGTCAGAGCCAGTATTTACGTGATACGATTACTAAATAGACACCTGGATAGATTTAATGAGCCGGGCAATTTAACGCGGGTTGTGTGAATAACAATTAATAGTAAATAGCTTACGTATTTTTGTATTTAGTAAGGTACAAACAACATCGGTTCTCTACATCTTAATTTGGAAGCATACCTATACCTACTGACATATAAAAGCCACAAGTAGCATATAAATGAAAAACACCTTTTCAATAAATAAATACCAATACGTGTTCCACTTATATAATAAGGAAA
Organism: Pammene fasciana; assembly: GCA_911728535.1. NCBI lineage: Eukaryota > Metazoa > Arthropoda > Insecta > Lepidoptera > Tortricidae > Pammene > Pammene fasciana. The sequence continues at coordinate 10,014,599 of OU452276.1, read as the reverse complement.
TAAAATAAGGTACTGTAGCAGCTGGTCAGTAAGAACAAAGATTTTATTACCTTATTCCCAGCGTCTATAGTAGGGTTTTGTCTCAGTACAAATGCGAAAAAAATTGTGCGCATCGAGAAAAAGTTGTGAATTTTTGACCATAGATAGAGTAAGCAAAGATGAATATTTTTTAGTATTGGCGGTCTGTAAAATTTTTGGACCTTCACGTCAAAATCAGGGGTCCCGTGCAATATGTTATTACTCTCTGGTTAAGACTGCTAGGGGTCGTTTGGTATCGTTTCCGTGTAAAACAGACATGCAGAATTCATTTCTGATATTAAAAATGTAAAATTTCGTATTAAAAAAAAAGTTGTGCCGCGAGGAAAAACACAATTTTATTTTTATTTTTTTAGAACGTCATATAACTAATATATATATATATATATATATATATATATATATCCTTTATTTCAAATAATAAAAAATATTATAAAGAAGCATATTTAATATAGATTATAGAAACATATACATTTTATACACCTTTAATACAAGAAAATTCTGGTTTTTTTTTTACTTAAGTTGAGTAACGGAAAACAGACGTCGCGTCGTTTGAATTGTGACGGTTTATGTTAAAGTTAAGGAGGAAAAATATGTTTTTATTTATTGTATTTTTTTATTTCTGCATTTTGTGAAGTTATTATGAATAAAATTTACTAATAACAAGCAATACATGCATTTTAAGGTCAATACGCTACGGATGTTCACGTTCACATTGATTATCGATACTTACTATGGAGAAAACATATACACCACGAAGCAAACATTTTTTTTCGCGTAGTTTTTGTATACTATAAGCCTAAAAATTGTACATATTTAGAAACTAAATTAAATATGCTCCTTTATAATATTTTTTATTATTAGAAAAAAAAAATGATATATTTTATGACGTTATAAAAATAAAAAAAAGTGTTTTTCCTCGCCACATAACTTTTTTTTTAATAAGAAAGTTTACATTTTTAATATCACAAATAAATTCCGCGTGTCTGTTTTACACGGAAATGATACCACACAACCCCTAGCAGCCTTAACCATAGAGTAATAACGTATTTAACAGGACCCCTGATTTTGACGTGAAGGTCCAAAAATTTTACGGACCTCCAATACTAAAAAATATTTATCGTGGGCCATTCTATCCATGGTCAAAAATTCACAACTTTTTCTCGATGCGCACAATTTTTAAAAATTCGAGCTCTGCAAATTATTGTTTTCTTTTAAATGTTTTATTTAATGGCATGTTTTCTTAAGACAACAATAAACTTTGTACTGATTTAAACTCACACGATTTTCACTCATTATTTTGACAAAAACGGGACTTAATCGCGTACACTTACTTTTAATCAGTAATCAGTACAAAGTTTATTGTTGTCTTAAGAAAACATGCCATTAAATAAAACATTTAAAACCAAAAGCGCCGACGGCAGGTGATCCATACCTTACTACCGGCAACGAATCGATCTGTCGGATATGGAGCGGGTAGCGTATGAGTGCATATCGTTGCGCATGATTATAGTTATAGTAACCTGTTAAGGATTTACGAGTATCGTCGCCACCGGCTTAAGAAATCATGCCAGTTCAAGAAACCACGGCAAAAGTAGCACGCAATGTTTTAGGACGCTCGCGTGAACTCGCGTTCCCATACAAACGTAGTGTAGCTCTCATTTTAAAACGACATGCTTTAGAACCATGAAATTTGGCATGGGCAATTGTTTGATAAGCGAAGGTAATAAAAGTCCAGGTCTGTAAGCCCCCACTCACTGTTATCATTCGTTTCGGGGGTGGAAATTTAAATTAAATATTTGAGAGCGTTAATTTTGTCTCCTCATCGAGGCAAGGCGACGCATTCTTTGTGAAGTAATTAAACTGAGTGGAAGGGTTCCAGCAGTAGTTTGTTTGTTCACTTGAAATTGCGTTTCCTATGAAGTGTTCTGGGTTGGCTTCAAGTCGTTACATTATCTGTCATGGTAGAATTTTCGAAGTTAGTTCTAAGAGTATATAACTGTGCTTTTGGGTGCTTTTGCTCTTAGTGTCTTTGTGGTTTCCTTTTGTGAATTTAGTGAAGATATAGGGCAATTTTATTCAATTTAGTGTTATTGAAGTTTTTGGACGATTTACATATGCAACAAACTTTAGAAAATAATAGTTTATCCACGAGTTATACAGTTAAAAATCTCAATTATGTATTCCGGCCGGCTCTAGGTTTTAGTATAAAAGTTTTACTAGCCAGCCTGGCACTCGAGCGCGGTTGTTCGCACTGTATTTGCATTCTGTTATTGGCAGTCCTGGTGCAAACACTCGTCTGATTGGACACTATTTATATGTAAGCACGTACAGATCCACCAGCTTATTGGTCGTGCGGGTCAAGCGATAATAAACTTTTTTGTGAACGCCATAAGCGCTCTCATATGTCACATTTAAGTTGGTGGGTCGGCCGTAGTGATATGTCAAACGCACATGTTTTAGTCGCCGTGGATTTATAACGCGTCGACGCCATAAAACGGGACGTAGCGAAAGTAATTTAAGCCTCTATAATTTAACGTAGCACTTGCTACGGGTTAGTGCTACGCCGTAGCGTCGATCTCGTAGCGGCTCTTTAGAATGTTTTGATGGGGCATAGGAAATTTAATTATACTGGAACTTAGGTGTACCATAGATACGATGCGCCCAACTGATCTAGGATAATTAGATCTAACGCAGTTATAGAACTTACACATACCAGAAGGGAAGATAAAAGGTCATTGACGGCCGTTATATAGGTATCAGTGGCGGTAGGTCAAAACATTTCTTAGTCAAGCTGGAGCTTTATTTAGCTTAAAATTTCTTCATGAGCTGTAGGAAAATTACTCAGGTACCTGAAAATTAGACAAGCCGACGATAATCGTGTTCTATGGACCCGCCGCCACTGATAGGTATATTAACTTCTTGCCTGTCCCATATGTCATCATGAAGAATAAACGAGGATATTTAAGCTGCCCTGTGATTTAAAAAAAATGCCTTTGACTTGTATCAGAAACTATAGTCATAATAGACGGCCACAGTATTTAAGAAATTTTTGAGGCTCTAAGTCTTTAGCGCCATCTAGACGAGAACAACCTAAAGATACCCAAAATGTAAGAGAAAATGTCACCTGCGCCGCTAGTCCATCTAGTAATGACTAGCGGTAGGTGACATTTCCTCAAACATTTTGGATATCTTTAGGATGCTCTCGTCCAAATGGCGCTAAAGACTTGGAGCCTCAAAAAGTTCTTTGACTATGGCCGTCTCTCTCTGCTTGTAGGTACGTAAGGCGATGACTATTCCGAATCTTATAGACCGGATACAGGACTCTTCAAAGTCAACTACGCTGAATGCTACAATACTTAAGGTCATAATTTTTTTTATTTTATTAGCCTGAGGGCCTACCGCGAAGTTCGAAAATCGACAAAACGATGGTCCCGTCTCTATCGCTCTTGCATATATGAAAGAGAGTGATGGAAATATTCGATTCGATGAACGAAGTGCTTCGCGGTTATAGGCCTGGTTTAGTGTCCCACTGCTGGGCAAAGGCCTCATAATATAAGTTTAAAAAGAGACCATAGCTATTTACGACTTACACGTGGAATTATTAAGGAAATATGGACATGGATGTGGATAATGATATTATAAGTAGACACAAATGTATATCCATTTGCTGTCATTTGATAAATTAATCAACGATGTGATGTAACGAAGTTTAACAGCTAAGGACCGACTTAAAGGAGTCCTCTTTCACGTCTTCAGGTGCCGTATTCTAATTTTAAAATACAAAACAAGCACAATCTATCCCCACCATAACTCCAGCACACAACAAATAATCAACCAATATTGAATTTTATTTGCATTGTCGTTGCGTCAGATTAATTTTCAAGAAATTTCTAATATTTTTGATTCAAAGGTTTTAGCTGTATTGCGTTGTTAATGGATTGGAGTTGTTTTGAAGTTGGATCCGCGCCGGGCAACGGCGTCAACTTGATCAGCAGGCTTATGATGGCAGTAGGTAGTTGTCCGCCGATAACTTGATAAAAAGCTGACAACTTGACACATTCACACAGCAAAACATGACAATGTGTCAAGTTGTCAGCTTTTTATCAAGTTATCGGCGGACAACTACTGCCATCATAAGCCTGCGGACGAAACGTGAAATATATTTTCAACTGAGCAACGTCTGTTGCTCGTCACTTGTCCTGTGCTACAAAGTTGTGGTCACGTTTTGTCTTTGGAGTCATCCATCATTTTGGATTTTCATCTCATTTGTTATACTTTGACGTTGAAACTAGATTTTCGAGAAAAGCGAGCACTCTATTATCTACTTAAAGCCACAGCTAGGGCATCCAATCTCGCAATACCGGAATCTCGGTATTCCGAGATCCCGCGCTATTTTCCGATCCCGCTTGCTGCGGGATTATAAGCGCGGGATCCGCGGGATTGCGGGACTGTAAAGTTTAAATTTGACAACATAAATAAATATTAATCTTAGTTATTATTCCAATAATTTCTTGTGATTTTGTTATTTATCAATATATATAAATAACTTGGACCAAAGGATAACCAACTGCGTAAAATATTGGGTGAAGTAGATGGACAATTTGACAAGATTGAACTACAGTACGTTGACGAAAATATCTACTTGGGCCAAATAGTAACAGCCTTCGAAAACTGGCAATCGGTCATCTTATCGTAAATACATAGAAGAGCTTCTGATCCACGAAGACGATGATAATGAAGCGCAATCTCTCATTTTCTTTAAAGTGCAGACGTCTCGGTATTCGTATCCTACATATTTTAAGTTGCTCATATTGAATCTTTGGTAGTCGTAAACACAATAAAGAAGAGGCAACTTGAATCTTTGGGACACGTATTAAATAACGAGAAGTCCGAACTGTCCGAAGAACGAGTTGCAGCGAATCATACAGGGAAAAATTCAAAGAGGAAGAGAACCCGGAGGAACATGTCTTGGTTTACAAATCTTGCATTAATACTGGGTCAATCTTTCCACAGAATGGATACGTTAGACAGAACCAAATGGCGGGAAAGAGGGACGCTTTTGCCCAGTCTAAACAATAAAAAGAGTATTTCGGTTGATCTCTATTTAAAAGTGTATAAAATGAGAGTTATTTCGATTACTTTTATGCTTTTACATACAAAGGTACTATTTTTATGCGGGATCCCGCAAATACCGAGATCCCGCGGGATTAAAAATTTATGGTCCCGCAAATACCGAGATTGACTAAAGGCTGCGGGATTGGATGCCCTAGCCACAGCCACTGATAGAGTTATAAAATAAACAAGTCCACAAGCATTATGAGATCGTTTACACAAATCGACCAAGTTACCCGTAAGCTTAATAAGATTTGCGTTGTGGGTATTATGGGTACTAGCGGATTTGATTCTAGGACCACCAGGTGAAATAACTGACAGGATAACTGGCTACTGGACTAAAGTGTTTTTAACTCTTCACGTGTTTCAGGAAATACAACAGTGTAGGGAATATATGCTGTCTGCTGCGTTAGTTAGTATCCTTCACTGTATTAGTGTACAAGTGAAGAAACACTAGAAATACCTTTAGAGTAGGTAATCTTCTTTTGACATGACCTTGAAAATCTTGCTGGACCTTCTAAGATATAAATGAAAAATAAAATACAGCTAACGTACACGAAAAACATGATTAACAGCATTGATTTATTATGTATCCTACTAGATGGGCTATCTAGAACAAGTTGTGGTGTCATGTAGTTGACAGTTGTCAGTTGCTTGGCATGATGTCAGTGGCCCAAGAGCGAATGTATGGACTTTAAATGCCGGTCACTTAATCTAATTGCAAATAAATCTTTGGCATGTCATCTCCTATTAATCAATGATTAACAGGTTACAACTTTTGTTTATCTATCGTTAATGAAAAAAAAATAGTTTAACCCTTTAAGGATAACAAATTCCAACTCACACGTCCTGTTCACGATGGATGGGCGGCGTGATACGGACGATCCTATCTCCGATGCTCGCGATGGGCACTCACGCAAATTAGGCCTTATCTTCAGTGGGGATCAATTAGTGGGGTTCGGTACATGCGTGCGGAATTTCAAGCGAGCACTACGCACGTGTACCTATTTATTACACGTTCACTGAGTGGAGTGCGCCGTGAGTTATTTATTAAATAGGCTGTAAATTGTAGTCAATTGCTGATTGTAATACCGTTGTGTTGACTTTACCGATGAGACATCGTTAATTACTTATGCACACTTAGTGAACACAAGTTACTAATTGTAAAGTTACTAACGCGATATCTTCAAGCCAATCTCCGGGAATCGAATATTACTCGGAATGTAAAAGTTTATTCAATTAATCGGAGTTATACATAGCCGTAATTTATACACACATTTCATTAGGAATTTCGCAATTTGACATCCGTTTAATTTACATACATATTAAGGTTATTTTCAACTGTCACTTATTTGAGATGCTTTAAACTCAAGTTGACTCCAAGCCGGAGTCGAAGCCACCCGAGCGACTCCGGAGCCACCCGATCGCAACAATTTCTGATGCAAGCCACGCTCCCCAGATGATACGTGATAACACGAAAATCTCCCAATTGCTTACGTGTCTGCTCGTTCAAGACTAACCGAGCATTGAATAGCTCCTGGTTATAAATTAGCTTCTGTGATAGCCCGATAAGTGTCAGTACGCGTTTGTACCCGTATTTTAGTCCTTTATCTATGGGTGAATTAATTTTGTAAATTCCGTTTTTATTGTGATTTTGGAGTTATTTCATGATTAATTCTTCTTAAAGGGACCATTATAAAGCTTAATATCGTATTCCATGAAAATATTACTTATATACGAAATTATTTTCTTCATCATAATAGGTGATTAGTTTGTTATTTTGTCTTTATGTACCTATCCCTTTTATTGATGTGCAAGTTGTGGAAAGTTACAAAAAGTTCCGAGTTTCTAAAACTTTTATAAAGAATATAGGAATTTAAAATTTAAGAAACGAAAAGTTTAAATCTCCGTACATAATTATGAGAAGTTTCCAAAAGTTTACCTATACACAGCAAATCAGTAGTCCCTTTTGACAGTTGTGTTTGTCAGAAATAGACAAAATAAGACGTTTATGAATAAGGAGATTGTTCCTATACTCTGAAGAGAGCTGTAATAGTATACTCACAATGTACATGTAGCATTATCCTCTTGCTCACCGAGGGCGGCACGCCATTGGCCGCTATGCACAGATACGCGCCCATTTCCGAACGCGTCACTTTGGTCAGGTTCACTACGTCGCCCTCCAGAGAAATCACTGTCAAACAAAAAACGTCCTGTTTAGAATACGTTACTTGAACATAGTTAAGGTTAACCCATTTTTTACCAACGACCAAATTAATGGTCAAGGTCAAATAGAAGGAGAGCTGTCCACGTCAGATATGACACAATAATGAGAGCAACGAAACCCGTTTACTTAGTTTTCTGGCAGCTGTAAAGTGGTGGAGGTCAAAGAATGCAAATAACTTGAAAACAAATTCTAGAGTTCTGGGTTTGATGCAATATTATGGGAAATAATGTAATTAATTAGATTCTATTATATTCAGATTTTTTTTGTTGGGGGATAGTAGTGCCAAATGATGTGTAATGAAATTTATAGTTAGTCGCCTACTGTTTTTGTATCCGCAAAATTATACCACGTTTTTTGTTCTATGTTAAAATATAGGCCCCATTCTGTGTAAATGACGGAACTGCCAAAGTATTTACCTATTTTGGTATTACTTTTATCTAATTGAAAACCTTTGTTGGCCCGTCACTCTGACCTCCACCCATTAAAAGCTGCCAGATGCCTAGATCTAGCGATAAGGATGGCAAAGCAATCTAACTAGACAGGTTTAATTGCTCTCATTAATTATGTCATATCTGTATTTTTTATTTTAGTCCAAAAAAAATCGACTTTGCATAGTTGACAAAGAGTACTCAAGTTTGCCTAACATGTAAGTAACTGAAAGTACTTATATGCAGTGTGCACACACACCGTTCAACTCCAGCGTCTTCAGCTAACATTCGCGCACTATTGGTTATTCGGTAGTGCTTACTTTACATTTTGCGCTGAGTGTTGGAAAACATTTCATCCAGAAGTTGACGGGTTTTCGTAAACAAATGCCGTTAGCGGTTTGAACTCGAGCTGTTTTCCTAACACCTTAGAGAAGTACGTTTACAGTCATTATTCAAACAAGAGGATAAAAAGCAGGGGCAATATTTTCCGAAGGAGGTGAGGGAGCTGATGGTTAAAAGTGTAGAGCTCTAGAGCTCGCTCGACGGTTCGTTAGCAAACAATGCGGTCACAGCGACAGCCATGGAGTGCTCACGTGTTGCCTTAACATATTATTATAATATTATATATTGTTTTACATCGAACAACCATGTGAAAATGTCTTAAAAAGAAAATTTATGAGTAAATTGCAATGGTCGAACGGTTCTAAACACGATGTTACGACGTTTAAAAACAGGCTAAGTAATACTAAAGTATACAGAACAAATAATAGTATATCATACAGAATGGCCACGCTACGCCACGTCCGATCAGAGTTACTTCACCTCGTGGCGGTCGATTGGTAGGTAGGAAAATAGTAGGCTAATCCGTCAGGTTGGAAGTGAATTAATAAAAAGTAAAATGGCGGTGTAATGTCAAACGTCAATTAAGACAATGGAAATAGCGCCCTAAAATGCACGCACATATTGAAGCGTATACTGATGTGCCGTGCATACAAAGGCGCTCATAGGCATAAGTTTTGTAGTATGTGTCCGCCCTGTGATAAGAAAACACTCTTACATGATAATGATAAAGGTGATAGATATATTAATATATTTTGAGTTAAACAATGTAGATTGTTATGATACTTACCTGGAAATTAAATCAAACACAAAATTGTAAACAAAGAATTCTCAAGCTCGCTGTAGGAAGTTTAGTATTCTCTGCACTATCAATGGAAAAATCAAATCGATTAAATCTATTTCATTCAACAGTCAATAAAGCTCAAACTCAATTATCGCCAGACATTGAACATTAATGCAAATAATTGATCCCGGTCGAACGCGAAAGTTTCCCAAGTGCGACTCCACGGCTCTGCAAGTCTCCTCGAAGGCGGCCGCTGAATAAACTTGCCCTGTCGATGTGTCATAAGTCAAGTGACGCTCAAGCCGCAGGACCCTAGTGGTTCCGCCATAGACGTAAAAACTTTCTTGAGGCAGGAACCGCGTGCTCGTCGGAAACTGAACAACTTTATAATTATGCTTTAAGTATGTATTATGTAGTTTTTTGTTTGCTTTTCAATGAATTTTGTGCATTTTTAAACATTGTTTATTTTATTACATACATTTTATAATCTTTACTACTAATTATACTTTCAACTACAATGAAAGGATTTAAATCGAGGTTCTATGAGTTATATTTGTGTTTAAATTTATTAAAATTGTCAAATAAAATAATACGAATATTTTGGTATTTATAGGTGACAATATAAATCACATTTTATTGGTTTATTTCATAATGCAATTAGTACTAGTTGTATATATCGTTCTGGTTTGTAGTGTCAACATGTTGACATTGTCTTTTAGTCATTAATTATTCCTCACGAACTGACCCGCTGAATTGACAAAAGCAGGTTTGTTTGCTATCACTGGTAGGACGTTTTACACAATTAAACCATAAACTAAACTATTTCGACGGACAAATATAACGTCCATTCATGTTTATTTATAATCATGGCTTAGGCGTGGGTATAGATACTACGAGAATAAATTTTAATATGTATATATAAAGTGGGCGATAAAGAGTTCCTGACAGGATCAGGGTTAAATTTATAATAAGTACGAAGTTTTCCTCGAATTTAAATTTTCATTATAAACGGCGATACTTTAATTAGATATTCGTAATCCGCTTTAATTGTTAAAATATTTACTCTCATACAGGTCGCAAAATTTCCGAAGTCTACGTTAAGTTAACCAAAGTCCATGGGCCGGTACTTTCGCAGAGAGTCCTCGAATTAAATGAAAGAGCAATATTTTGCCACAGCGCCTTGTTTTCAAGTTATCATTTTAATTAAGAACTTGAAACGTGTCGCCTCAAGTTGCTAATCATTATTAGAATGATTCAAGGAACAAATACAATGTAGGTAATTTTGTTAACAAGTATTTTGAGGTTGCTGTACATTGTATGATAACCATTAACAATGTTATTATATTTACCTACTTCTGATTTAGTTAGCGAAGGGCCGTTTGATATAATCTGATTATGAACAAATATTTTACGGTTTATTATGATTGTATAATGTTAGTTTGATATTGTGGGGTCTTTGTTTTTTAAACTATGATGCTTCATTACACGTGATTGGTCCGTCGTCAGAATTAACTAAAGCATTTCTTAGTACAGTCACCAGCAATAGTATCTTCCCACCCGAAGGCCGCAAAAATAAGTGACACGCTCTTATCTGTAGGGCCATAAGAGCATGTCACATGCTTTTGCGGCCCTCGTGTAGGAAGATACTATTGCCGGTGACTGTACCTATTATACATACAAGGAAAACTTCAAATAAGAGGATATAGATACGGCTAAAGTGACAAGAGGGGTCCGTCATCGACGGCACAGTGGATCATCCCTTGTATTAAATGGCCGGCAACGCACATGTAGCATATTGCAGGCGTCTATAGGCTACGGCAGCTGTTTACCATCACGCGGGTAGTAGCGTTTGCCACCGTCGTTGTATGGAAACATTAGGTATTATTTCTAGTATTTGAAGGTCATAAGAAGAACAATGGTTGAGTAGTATCCTACTCGCGTCTTTTAGTACTAGGTAGAATAATATTCATTAAAATATTATAAGTATAGAGGCTAGCTAAGCGCCTTATTAATGCGACGGGTAACCAGAAGGCTGGGGCATACTTCCAGCCCTTCTTCTTCTTTGTCGTATACTCATGGCTGAGGGACGTGACGATTGTGGACACTTTTCACCAACACTCTCCAAGCCACTCGATCCAGAGCCCGATGCATGCTTGCCTGTAGTGTGGCTTTAGTGATGGATGTTATTCTGTCTGCCCAACGAGTAGCCATAGAGCCTTTCCTTCTCGCCCTTGACATGCGTTCAGTCATTATATGCTTCTCCAGACTCTCTGGCCCGGATCTGCTCAGCTTCCAGCCCAGCGCATCGGTATTGCCGTCCAACGCGGCAATTTCGCCAGACTTCTGGGCACCCTACAGATCGGATCTGATCTGGAGCCCATTTTTTTATTTGTAAGTATGTTGTAGGTTTTAGTATTCATTTAGTTTAAATGTAGTTTTTATTTTCATTTTTAATTGTAATAATTTAATAAAAGTGACATCATAAATATAATTATAAGAATACTTATAAGTATCGGCTGGAAACTCTGCAGAGATGAAACTGTCAAATAGAAGAACGCTGGAGTTAATTTGCATCAGTCTCGGAGTAAGTTGCCGCCATTCATTCGCTTATCTGCATAATTTGCTGTACAACATGAAACAAATAGGCACGCGACGCGCCGCAGTTTCCACCAGAACATGTTTTATGAGAAACAATAAAGGGCAGATTTTGAATAATACCCCTTTGTTGGGCACCACTGTTTACTGCCCTCATTATTGTTATATTCCGCTTATTTGCTGAGGATTCGTGAAAGGTGTCTTTGTATTATTTTTCAACGGGAAATAATAATTAAAGGTAGCGAAGGATTTTTGTTTATATATATTTTTAGTTTACTCATTACAGTGTTGCTTATTTAGCTTACTTTTGATTTTATAATTTGATGATACGCCGACAATATATGCCATTTCGGTAAGTAAAAAATGCATTTCATTAGAGAGAAATATCTACACTATGTAACTGAACGAAAAACATTTACTCAAACTCATTAATTTTTAGGTCATACTCAGCATCTTTTATTATGGGACCAACCCCGAAATCACAAAAAAATTTTTGGCTGTTTCATAAATTTCATTGGTCATTTTTTGAAATTTCCTATGAGAGAGAAATTTTTATTTTGCGATTTCGGGGTTGGTCCCATAATAAATGATGCTCAGTATGGCCTAAGCATTAACGGGTTTGAGTAAATGTTTTTCGTTCAGTTACATGGTGTAGTATATATAAGTATAGTAGTAGTAGTCGTGCAACCTAAGAAGCAATTTTTGACACCTGTCATCTCAGTACATTTTATAACCTAAAATCGGATTTTTGTACTGCAATGGGAGGTGTCAAAAATTGCTTCTTAGTTTGCACGACGTATAAAGTATTATTTTAACTAAAGACAGTAAACTGACCGCTTTTGCCATACGAAGTGGTTTACAATCTAGTCAATGTATGACAGAAGCTAACAGATTAAATTTAGTCTTGAATATATACTTTAAAATATACATATTCATCGTTTTATTTTAATTTCGTACAATCATAATGACTACAGTGAAACAGGCTCACGTAAATGGCAGAAGCTGCAGTATAAATTACCGGGTTTATGTAAAACAATACTGAAACCCTATAAACTATAAGTCTTGGTGCGATATTCCGAGATAATATTTTTCTCCAAACTGATTTATTAACAGGAAGTTTCCTATAAGTTTAGTGTAACAAATTTGAAAATGCCCGGCGCCATCATTGAAAAACTATATTTCTCGAGTCCGACGTCCTCGAACTTTCCTCATTGGAATATTCTCTGAAGAAACATCGCCTTCGTAATGGATAGCCTGTATTGTTTCAGTTCAGATTTATGGAGGTAACTTGTAACGGCTTCTTTAATTAGACTTCTTCACTCAAATTGATGATTGTTATTGATGCCGGTTAATTTGGAATAGGTTAGGGCGAGGTTTCACCTTAATACCTTTTCAATTATTTAGAAAGTTTTTCGCTTTTTGATGAGCGATCGGTTTGGTGATTTAATGAAGAAATGAATTACGAACTCATTGAATGTTCGAATTGTGTGAAAGTAAAGATGAATTGACTTAATGCACTTTGTCTTAATAGGTTTGTATGGAGAACTCGCTTCGTCGCAAAGTCATTATGGGTGGTGCTATGTTTGCCTTAATGAATTGACTGGTGGCAAGCGCAGGCTTGAATAGAGGGTTAAGTGGGACCAATTGATTAATAACCTTGACACTAGTTTACGATTGCTTCTATAAACAGGCACGATTTTTTTTGGTTTTTCATAATTTTTGGACAGACTATACAATAATTTAAAATGTCTACATTTGAAATTAATATATAAGTCAATATTACGGTCCAATCGAAATCAGAACTCCCAGTATCGTAGGCAGAGTATTGCTGATTAAAATGCGGAGGTGATAAATATTTAATTTATAATTTTTGTCCCCTGCCTACACAGCTAAACCAGAGACTATAGAGATATAGACCACCACAGCCTAAGAACTTTTTGAAGCTCATGTCAATTGCGCCAGTGAAGCTCATGTCAATTGCGCGGTGGAGTAGCAGTGCAGGTGACATTTCTCTTACAGTTTCGGCATCTTTAGGTGGCTTTGACATAGATGGCGCAATCGACCTGAACTTCAAAAAGTTCTTAGGCTGTGGTCGTCTATATCTCTATAGTCTCTGGCTAAACTAATACTTATACACATCATTTTTCAATTGATTGTTGTTGATTTAATAAATTTTCCGTTATTACTATTTGAAACGGATTTCTCTGTGAAAATACCGCTGGATTTGTAAATTTTTGTAAACAAATAAGTTGCGCAAAGTGCCGACCAAACAGTTAAAATGCCCGTGAATATTGTTTCAATTATGAAAACGGGGCAATAAAATTTTGCAAAACAAATGACTACAAGCGAGTAGTATTCTAACTTTAAAATTACAATATTTACGGATTTCTTATTAAAATGATTTTTATCTACACCCATACCCTAATATGTCTATTTTATGGTCAGGATCGATGAGCAAACGCCCTATATTTAGATATAAGTATCTGTGGCTGCATCTTAATGATTACATTTTAGTATCGGTAACCGATACCTTAATTACGTTCAAATTTCGAACGTCTTCTTAGTAGTTAGAACAAATGTAACGATGTTATTATTATCAAATAATAAGCAAAAATTCGATATCATTATGAAAATCCGGGTGCGGGCATGCGCCGCCCGACCGCCGACACAATCGAGTTGCCATGGCGACGGCGATGCAATCCGTGCAATTGCAGTCATTCAATCATCATTTCGGGTTAATAATATGTGTGTAGATAAAGCAGTGTATGCAACTGTACGTAATTAGGCCTTAAAACACTCGTGTGATCTTATTATGAAACTCACTTCGTTCGTTTCATAAAACCACACTCGTGTTTTAAGGACCCCTATTACGTAACAGTTACATAAACTACTATCTAATAGTAAATTACATTAAAACAAAATGTGATTCTGTCAACCAGTGTCACTTTTACGTTTGGTATGCCGTTTACACATTAGACAGTCTCTTTTTAAATAGGGTAAATCTGGCTACCGTCCACTAACTGGTCACCTCAAACTAAAAATGAGCTCTATTCACCTACAAACAGAATTCATTTTAGCATGAGGTTTTAATTACTGGCCACCCTTCAATAACTGGCCGCGTTATACTAAAATGAATTCTGTTTGTAGGTGAATAGAGTTAATTTTTAGTATGAGGTGGCCAGTTACTGGAGGGTGGCCAGTTACTGGCGAGTCACCCTATATGTATATTTGACATAAACTTGATAATCAAATTTCTTAAAAGAAAAGCATGTTTGAAGAACAAGGCAAATTGACAGACCTTTTTCCCCAATCCTGATTGAATATCAAATTAAGATCAAGCCATTGACAAATTGTATTCTTTGAATAAACCTCTACGTTGTTTAATTTGTAAATTCAATAACCCTTTTAGGTCTTTCGGCCGAATGTGTAGGGAAGTAGGTAGGTAAGTAATTATTCCCGGGCCTTCTAGTGGTAATCCGGTGGGATTAGAAAGGGCCTTGAATGGTAATAGGGAGTTCCCGAGATGCTGTGCCGCGATTTAGTACTAAGATTCAATAGTGAATATTTTAAGCTGTGATTTATTTGGGGCTCTTGCCGTTATTAAAAATGGGTCATGCGGTACGCGGTGCTTCTATTGTAGAATAATTACCTACCGTCCACGGCTATAATTTTGCTTAAGGTGGCCACTTATTCCTGGCTTTAAAAACATGGATTTATTCGCCAAACAGCTATTTATATCTTATTTCTGAGATGGCCGCCTTTCTCCCATCTCAGGAAAAGGATATAAATAGGTGTTTGGTGAAGAAATCCTTGTTTTTACCCCTGAAAATTATTTCACTTGGCGGGCAAAGAGATTAAATATCAAGTAAATATCTTTGAGTAAGTAAAGTAATAGGTAATCAACAAAAGCATATTCGTGACTACATTCCAGTAGATTCTAATGTTGACAGAATATTTATACCCGACTGAAGGAGATGTAAGTTTAGTCGCAAGAGCGCCAAACAATTTTTCTATTTTATTAGCCTGGTTTAGTGTCCCACTGCTGGGTAAACACCTCCCCTCTTTTTTCTCCACTCGACCCGATCGTATGAATTTTGCCACCATTCTGTGTAAAATGCCTCCAAGTCGTCCCGCCATCTCCTTTTCGGTCTGCATGCACCCCGGGCTGCTTCTTCCATGGTGTGTCATGGGTCCCACTGGGTAACCATGTTAGCCCACCTGTCCGGATGCATGCGGCAGACATGCCCAGCCCAGTCCCATTTCAGCTTGGCGGTCTTGACACCTACAGCCTTGGCGAGAAGTGTTGAGCATAGGTGTTTTTTTTTACAATTTTGATGTTAAGCATTATTTCCCTATCCTAACAATGTACGGTAACGGTAAATGTTATAATTTATTTATAAATATAGAAAACTTCACTTAATAACACTTTCAAGGTACTTAAAAAATATGTAAACAGAAGGTACCAAAAATGTAAATTGAAGTCGGTGCGACATATTTGCAAATATTCTATGCAGTTACTACTAACTTCAACAAAACATGCCTATAAGTTTAAATTAATTGACAAAATAACTTAAACAAAGATGGAAACGATGGACTAAACTTTCCAGTTTTGTATGAAAATCGCATTGGTGCTCAAAACTTCTGGCCAAGGCTGTACATCCACAACTCGGGTTCTGGAGCGTAGTTCCGTGTTTCTGATTCGATCAGTTCTACGAACACTTAGTATACTACGCTCCATTGCTCGCTGGCAAACCTTGAGTTTGGACTTCAGAGCCTCAGTTAATGACCAGGTTTGCGCACCGTAGGTTAGGACGGGCAAGATACACATATCAATGAGTTTGCGCTTGAGACACAGTGGAAGGTCACCCTTCAATAGCGCCTTCATGGACCAGAAGCTCCTCCAGGCATTTTCGATACGTCTATTGACCTCCTTGGGTATAATTAATATTTTAAATAATAATCAGTAATTGGTTGTCAAGCAGACCCCAAGTTTGTCCCGGGAAAAACGCTAGGAGGGAGAAGATGACGAAGAATAATCAGTATTTAAGAAAAATCTTTACCTCTAATTAAGATAAATGTACCATTCATTAAGATAAATGTACCATGTTCCCTATGAACAACATAACACAGCGTTTGTCGTTATTGAAGTAAAAAGTAGAGAACTCAATATTTGCAGTAAACGTAAATAGAAACGTTGGGCGCACGCTTCATTAAATTAAATGGATATGGCCGGCAAACACTCCGCGCACGTGAGACGCGGCTAATTTGAGCGGCGAAGGCTACTGGCAGTCATTATACGGTCTTCATCTTCTTGTGTGTTTTTTGTCTTTGAAGGATGGTAATTAAATATTATAGAGTGCTGTAAGCGTTGGTAGCCTGATGGTAAGACGCCCGACTTTCAATCCGGAGGTATCGGGTTCAAACCCCGGCTCGAACCAATGAGGTTTTCGGAACTTATATACGAAATATCATTTGATATTTATCAATTGCTATTCAGTGAAGGAAAACATCGTACCTGCATACATGCGCAGCGAAATCCAAAGGTGTATGTGAAGTCCCCAACCCGCTTTGGGCTAGCGTGGGGACTATATTCCGATCACTCTCGTGCATGAGAGTGGGCTTGTGCCCAGCAGCAGTGGGATGTTTATAGGCTAATATATTATACGAGATATGCTGTAATGCGTCTCGTATTCGTAAACACATACACATAAAATAAATAAAAGGAAAGAAGACATAAATATACATATTTTTTTAGAAAACCAGCATATTGGCAATCTCTTGCGTTTAAATGTATATAGACTATAGTTAGATAACCAGCGCATTGCTAGCGCACATAGGAAGTGACGTATCGTAACTAAGTATTCATTATATTTAGAATAATCCATTAATTTCCAATGAAAATGTTATGTGAAGCTATGCTAGTTAAGTCAACGTTTATACAAGTGGTCCAAATCTTGACAATTTTTTTAGATTCCTCACATCGTGGGCTATCAGAATATACTCTTTGTATGTCAGCCGATTTTTCTTAGTTTCCGAGTTAAGATTTTTATTACTTTAAACTTAAAACATGATTTCATGTTAAATTACCTTTTGTCTTTCCCTGTGGTCCGCCTCTGGAGATAATGTCCCCACCGTCCTCCCTGCGCCATAGAATCTTCGGTGGTGGGAAGCCTCTGGCCTTGCAGACCAGCTTGGCCGATCCGCCTTCGGGCACCATCATGTCGCCCGACGTCTCTTCGTAGATTATGTCTGGTGGTATAACTACCTCCAAAAATGCTGTCTAAATGGCAAGAAAGTATAAGAAATTACTTTAACATATATAAAAAAAAATATCGATAAACATCAACTATACAAATGCCAAAAGAGCTCCAAGAGGACCCAGTGTGTTGACGACGAGGGACCCTTTTGTTCCTATAGCCGTCAACACAGTGAATACTTTTTTGAGATTGTAAGGGTTCGGCAACGCGCATGCGACTCCTCTGGAGTTGCAGGCGTCCATAGCTACGGTAGCTGCTTACCATCAGGCAGGTCATATGCTTGTTTGCCGCCGTTGTGGTATAAAAAAATGCAAGTTTAAAAAAATCTAATACAGCGCATTCAGAACTGTGGTTAGTAGCTAAAAAGTTAAGCTTCTAGTTAAGTGCCTCCAATATTATTACCTGCATTTTCATAGGGTCTGTGTTTACTTGGCACAATGCAGGTCATATGCTTGTTTGCCGCCATCGTGGTATAAAAAAATGCAAGTTTAAAAAAATCTAATTACAGTGCATTCAGAACTGTGGTTAGTAGCTAAAAAGTTAAGTGGAAAAAAGTTAAGCTTCTAGTTAAGTGCCTCCAAAATTATTACCTGCATTTTCATAGGGTCTGTGTTTACTTGGCACATGTATTGCCCCCTGTCTTCTCGTTTAACTCCTCTTATATTAAGTGTCCAAGTATTGTAATCATTATGTGTGACACTTAATCGTGCATTATTCGTAATCACGTGCTCGTGTATCGCTAGAATCGCCTTTGTGTCCGCCTTTATCCATGCGACCTGATCCGCCAAAACGCCAGCCAGAAATCCAAATGTCACCATGGAATGCGTAAATTAAAAAAGATGTAAGTACCTTCATGTGTAAACAACAGTCAATTGAATGCCACGTTTCCGTTTTATTTCCGTTTCCATTAGTAAGCTAAGCCTTAGCCGCAATAAAAATACAAGCAATGGAGACTTTCAGAGGGAACGACTCTAATTACAAGCGAATAGTTCCCAAGAGGTAGTCACGACAACGATCCTCCGGTACCAGCACTATCTTGTTGCGAGCGCCGCGCAAAATACTCTCGGAATTTTTAATTACATTTTCGTCTGGTGGCCGCTATGAGGCTGCGGGCGCGCTGTGAAACGCCCCTCGTTCACCCACTTTACCAAAAGCGTCGACATCGCAATAGAAGCTAATTTCCTGCATAGCGCTCGGCAAAAAATGAACAAATTGTCCCCAGAAATATGGCATTTAGTTATGAACCTGTACTACAATAGATTAAAGTGTAATTTAAACGTTAATATATTTTTATTTAAATGTAACTTGCTCATGTAAAATGTGTTTACTAGATAATAACTTCAACTCTAACAAAAGAGCTTAAGATATTAATTTAAGTTCTTAGCTTAAACTTTAAACTAATTTAGAACATGTGAATGCGATAGATTGTGCAAGGAACAAGTGCTTGGAAGAGGTGCTATTGAACACTCTAACATACTTATAAACAATCTCATTAATAATTATGTGCTTGTGCATGAAATAGGTACTAATTGTGTTATTATTACTAATTGTGCCTACGATATATAAATAAACTATTGGATTAATACAAACAAAGGAAACAGAAGCATTACAACAAACGGTTTGCTGTAATGCTTACATTCAAAACCAAATTACAAAGTCTAACAATCTTTTAATCGCATTGTGAATTTCAGTGAGCTCATTCTCTGTTCATTTAAAATATTTATTTATTTAATTAAAAGATTGTTTTATTGTAGCTTGAAAATGTGATTAATTTTAGACTATAAATATATAAATCACAATTTCAAAGTTTAATACGACACAACCAAATAAAACACCTGTAATAACTATTTTTTAAACTCTGGAGTACATATAAAAACGTAAGAAAATATAGATTCTAAACAGAAGTGCCATATTTGGTTGTACAGTAAACACACAAACACTAGAAATAGTATTTTACCACTTTGTGAACTCCAAATCCATCCATACCAGCGGTGCATATCTAAACTAGTGTAAGTTTATATATCACCTAGTGTAATTTGTAATGATACTGACTAAATCCTGACGTAACTTAATTATTTGATCGACTCTCAAATTGATGAGGTTCTCTAGCAAATGGCTTTAGAGAGATGTAGTTACAAAGATATTCGTGTCGACCTTGTATGCACGAGGGAGCTCTATACAAGTCCGGACGGTGTCTTGTGAGTAGTAATTACTTACGGAGAAGCTAGCCGGGCAAGTATATATTGATATGGGGACTTCCTGGGGATATCGCAAAGCCTGTTCAATGGTCTCTACAACGTTAGGCACCTATTCTCGTAATCTAAGTTTGTCAAAAATATAATTGAATACGTAACTAGTCAATTTTGTATAAAACATTAAAAAATGTCTAAGAAAATAACGCCAAAGCCATTTTCTTTAGAATTGTGCAAAAAAACTTGAAATTTAGACCCTTTTTTAATTGTTTTGATACATGTGACTACTATGAAGAATATATTGTTATAAATTTTATTAAATAAGGTATACAAATCGTTGCTATGGATATAATATCGACTGCTATGAGAATAAGGACAGGCACACGAGACGGTTTGTGAGAGCTTCTCGAAATGATTGAACAGGGACCAAAGAGGCTTATATCCATTTTAATTTGCTTAAGTGAGACTGTTTAATATGTAAATCTGGTAGATAAACAAGATTTGGGAAATCGTTGCTTGATTTTTTTTTGTGGTAAAAAGATAGATGAAGGGTAAACTTTACTCAAAATAGTTGGTAATACATACCAATAAGTGCCCAGTAAATAAAAGAACAACGAAAAAAGAGTGCAGTGAGAATGAACATGCTCCCGTTTCATTTGGTGAACATAATAATACGTTTAATTTGGTGCAAGTAACGTATTTTACCCAAGAATACTGCTATTTAATGCTTTAAATAATATGCGGTTCTTTAAAGTAGGTGTTTATGCAAAACACATCGTACTTCATGGTATTCTCTTATTCATATCCTTTTTTTACAAAAATGTAATGTCGTTATTTCGTGAAGTTTTTTCTCGTCGTGTGGTGGTCTCGGGTTCAAACCCCGGCTCGTACCACTGAGTTTTTAGGAGGAGGATTTTTTACTGTTACCTGCCAGTAATTTACAGGAAATTGTATCGTGTACATTCTATACACACAGCTCGAATACGCAATGCAATTTTCCATTTAACTGTTTCAAATAGCTTTTTTATTTTAAGATAAACAGCTTAATAAACTATTGAATTTAAACTTTCGTGAGACATATTAACACTATTATCACTGCATGCGGCTGTACTCACTTGTGTTTAGTCACCGTCAGTCGATGGCGCGGCGCCGTAACGTCGGGGTCGTGAATCGGTTCGCCTAGCACTCTTAGTGCTTGAGAATGGAAACCTAAGCGCTCCGAAACATGTCGCGCGTAGTGACTAAACACAAGTGAGTACAGCCGCATGCAGTGATAATAGCTTAATAAACTTTATAGAGCATATTACATATCAAGATGTTTAGTAGTAAGTACCTACCTATAAATTAAATGACGTGCCGAAATAATTGGGTACTTAGTTTTCGAAAGCAACACTACCAATCCGGTTTGGTAGATTTCAAATTCTTTTTTTAAATAAATGTTAACATTTTAGGTACCCATATACGATTTTTTTAGATTATGGAATTGTAGTTAAAATCTCTAATAAGATACCGACATCTTAAAAAATTACTATCTTACCCATGGCCAAAATTCTGTCACAAATGATTCTATACGTTATCTAATATCTTCATACACTTACCGCCACGTCAAAATCCGAGCCATATCGCTCAAAGAGTTTCATTCACAAAATAGGTATAAGGTGTGGGTACTATGATTACTTGATTACCGATTTTATTGGATACAAGTATTCCTAAAATTCTAACCATATAATTTTAAACAAAAAAAGAACCGACTTCACTTAGGATCCGCCATTCCAAGAGGAAGTGGCCGAGTTGCTGTAAAAAATAGTGAAATCACTATAGGTGTGCCTATAATAGTTGAAGAGTTCCCTCGATTTCTCCAGGATCCCATCATCAGATCCCGACTTGGTGACAATGGGACCATCTAGGGGTTATACCTGTTCGATTCAAAAAAAAATTTTGAAAATCGGTTCACGATTCACGGAGATATGGAGTAACATACATACAAAAAAAAAAAAAAATTATGATAAAAAAAAAAAAAAAAAAATTCAGTCGAATTGAGAACCTCCTCCTTTTTTGAAGTCGGTTAAAAATACAACGGTGCTTCAATCGAACATGCTAAATCGCAAAACTTTAAATTTCGAATAAGAGCTGAAGCAGTAGCGCTGTCACTCGAGAAAGTTTAAAATTTGCTTCTGCCGTATTCTTGGGTTAGTTCTATGTGCAATTGTCAAGTGTCTAGTGCAAGTGGTGCTTCGTGTGTTCTAGCTCTAAGCTATTACAGACAAAATTACAATTTATTGTGCAATTACAGTTTTAGTGTTGCTCTATTCTAGGATAGAGATAGGTCTATAATAGTGGTGCGAGTGGGGTGTAACGTTCGACAGGGAACTTAGTTAGTAAAGATTTGCCCTGAATTATAAGCGGGATTAACTTTTTATATATTTCATACATGTCTGTCTTCATGACAAGATTTAAATTAAAGCTACTTCAATACACATTGATTTCTCCAGGCAAGAAAATAATACGTATTAGTTTTTATAAATCAGAGATTGCAATCAATATGGTAAATTATCAATCCAAAAATATTACACCTTCATTTTAAATCTTATAAACGAAATTCAACATTTATGCAGATTGGTAACACCATACTTATTTTCTTTGAGTAACTTATAATTGCTTACCTACTTAAGTTAGATGAGGGCTTGCAAACTGAGCCCAATTATGTCATCAACCTTTTCTGGTTATTTATAATACGTTTATTAAATAACGAACTTCAAGAATGCTCTTTTAATATTTTGTGAATCTTATTTCTTTAACGACCTAATAGATATTTTCTTTAATAAAATTTACTATTACTACACACTAAACTTTATAAACTTGAAATAAAATTAGCGAGAAAGTCATTGACAAAGGTAAAAAAGAGCAATGCCTTTCCTATAAAAAGTTAATGCCGTACTTAGTTCAGTGCCAAACGTTACTAAGTGCTGAAGAAGTGCATAGAAGGTTGTGTGCTAAAGAAGTGTGCAAGAAGTGTAGGAGTCAGTGCAATAGACTATTTGGCGAGATCCATAATTAAATTGTTGTAAGTAATGACAAATTAGTGTATGAAAAATGTAATTCCAATTCAGGATAATAGTCCCATCAATGAAGTTGATACCAACTGATATATGTTCATAAAAAATATATAGACAAAAATATGTTATGATTTTAAGCTAACATGGTCAGTAACATTACAAAAACTATTTAAAACGGGATATTTACAATGTGAGTTTTTTATTATGAGCTCAAAATAAAAAACTCACATGGTAAATATCCCATTTTAAACAGTTTTTGTGAAAATATGTTATGCTTTTTTTTTGGAACGTATAAACAAAAGTACGAGTAGCATGCTAAGTTTCGAGGTGTTTAAAATGACGTCGACACATTCTGATCTCACGTCAATCAAGTCAACATCATGCTATTTTGAACAGGTCGCTTAGCTACCTTATGAATGATCTGGTGCTGACTGAACACAATGAAGGAGAGAAAACTTGTCTCTTTAAGGCAAGAAATAAATATATTTCTTTATATCAGAGATTGCAATCACATAGGTGAATATGATTAATTATCAAACCAAAAATATCACACCTTTTTAAATCGTTGATGGGGCCACATTATGAAATGACACATTTGTTTAAATTTAATCAAAGTCTGTTACAAGTTGAGTAAGGTTATTATAGATCTCAAACCAATGGTGCTTGTGCTCCTCTATCAAGTGGCTAGCTGGACTGAGTCGGTTTGATACACACCCTGGCAGTGGCGGAGTCGCCACTCACCCTATAACCGCCAAGGTTATTAACGACGCAGGTAAACATCGCGTCCCGGCCCTGGGCGATGGTCACGTTCTCCAAGGGGAACATGAAGTCCGGCTCCAGACCTAGAGCTGAAACAAAAAAACTAGTGAATACATAGGAAAATGTAAAACATTCATTATGTCACTAAAGTAATTAGTAGTACAGGGTCTCTTCAACCCGTAGCCCATAATTTGCGAATTGATGAACCAAAATTACGAGAATCTTCTAGTTGCTTCATTAATAAATAATCCGATATTTTATTGACAAAAGGTTTTAAAAGGAATGTCACTATGAGAAATAAAATATATTGTAGGTAAGTATGAGATCACTCAGATCACGGTTCAAATCCTTTTGCTAGAAGTTATAAAAATCTTCATTAATAATGTGGTCAAAGAGTTGAATTGTGTGCTTGTGTCCCACGGTAAACCTATTAATATGATATCGTGAAAAACGTCACAAATTTTTTGATTTGTAAAAAGGCACAAAATACGTACAGTCACCGGCAATAGTATCTTCCTACATGAAAGCCGTATAAATATAACATGACACGCTCTTATGACTCTACAAATAAGAGCGTGTCACATATTTTTGCGGCGTTTTTGTAGGAAGATACTATTGCCAGAGACTGTACCTACATTATCACTACCAAATAAGAACTGTGCAACTAAAAAATATAGTGTAAATTATCAACAAAGCTAATATTACATGAATTTGCAAATCTGCCTTCTAAATTCATAGCCGAATTTGCTATAGTCGAATTGACTTAATCACACATCAATGTTTGCATCATTGCTCGATGGTTTAATTAATTAGTTGAATAGAATAGCTATGGATTGGTTCCTGAAATAGAGGCATTGTGAATCGTTTCGGGTCGTTGATGCGAAACTGATTTAGTCAGCGATATCATCATTTGCGTAAATACATAAATTGTATGTACGTGAGTTGCTTACTAATGCTAGTCTATATAGGTGTGCCGTTTATGAATAATTAATGAAACGGTATGTAAGGGATTCTTGTTGATACGAATTTCGTGTAATATTTATTGAAAAGCACTAGATTCAAATTCGAAAACAAAAGATATAAATATTTTAAAACTAATTAATGTATTTAAGCCCAGTCAAAGAAGTTAAAGTGTATTTAAGCCCCAATAGTAAGCAGTCAACTTAGCATACAGAGACTCACTAAGTAGGCATTTATTAAGTGTTATGATTAGAATGCATCTTTACAAACCAATGCAAGGCCACTATAACTAAGATTAATTTTACCATATTATATTTTATTTAGATTTTGATACGATTGGGAAATTGTATGTACTTACAAAGCTTTCAAATGATATCAGTTTTATAATGCTACTACAAGCGTCCGTTGAGATAAGGAGTACGCGCGGTGCACGTCCATAAGTTTTGTCTAGATCCGCATCGCTTATGGACAGGCGAGCGTCCGTTCGAGAAAACCCAGTATAACTGTACCCCTACATCCGTGATAACTATTCTTATTCGGAGATTGCTTTTATAATGGTTGTTCAAATATCACCCGCAGACGGTATGCTGTAAAAATGACAGCCCAGAAGACGGTGTCGCCGGCTTATTGAACCGGTAAGTGATTTTTGCTCCCGACGGCTCCGCCGCGCCGTTACCGATTTGCATAAATGGAGAACCAGCAACTTTGGCGACGAATCGACTATTTTCCGGTAACGTGATAAGCAGCACATAAGTTAAAAAAAAGTCGAACAAATTAGAACTTTTTACGGTACAGTGTTACTTGAGCTCATTCAGTACGCAATTCTATACCTGCATGCTACACTCGCGTGTTGTGTTTATTTACCCCCTACATCTACATAATAGATTTGCTTAGGTACTATGAGATACCTCGCGAAGAAATTTACATAAAGTTTACATTTACTACGGGCTAATTTCTAACTTTAAAATACGTTAAGACACGATTCAACTCCAAAACAACTCCATTACATTAATTTTGCAATACAGCTAATGCCTAAACATCGGAATCAGAATTTGCTTGAAGATAATTCCGGTGCAACTTCAATACAACTTTGATGATTATTTGTTGTGTGTTGGAGTTGTGTTGGAGATAGATTGTGTTTTAATGTTAAATAGTTCCCAAAAAACGTTTAGTTTCGACCACTCACCCTTTCGTAAGAAAACATTCTCCAAAATATAAAAGCTAAAAGTGTTTTTCAGCGTAAAAGTATCTTACAAAGCGGCACCTACATAATATGCTGTAAATTGGGTGAGTGTAGGTTGCCGGCGAATGGATAGCTGGAGGCGTCAATATTCTACGTGACCAGTTCCTACGTCGCGCCAGGAAACATGTGTCGGAAGTGACGACTATCTATTTGCCCATAGAATGGCGATCATGCCTCTGAATTGTTTGCGTGGACCCGTGCGTGGCGGCTAGTAGCTCAATCGCATCACGTTTTTAAGTGAAGATAATATTGCTGCGCTTAATCTGCTTTATTGAATTAAATTAAATTAATATAAGGTGTTTTAAAAGCATCATCAATCCACTAGATGATGTAATTGGTATCGCATTCTGACTACGTAGCTGTATTTTTTCCTTACACGAAATTAATGATATTCTCTATTGTAAGTATAAAACTTTCCTATAGTTAGACAGGATCTCTCATTTTTTTTTCAGTTAAATAATGGTTTTACCTTTCGATATTGGATTATACAGAACATCAGATTATATATTACTCCGTTGATCTTTAGATTGATCACTAGCAACATTATATCTAGCCGTGTAATGCTCATTATAAGGGCTGTCAGATGTGGAATTAAGGTACAAACGTGACAGTAAGACAAGTAATATAATGCGAGAGAATTGTAAATGATTTATTGGTAGTTACTTAAAATATAATTTTAACATTTCCGACGCTTTGACAAATGGCAATGCACTCATTGATACGCCAAACGCCGAATCAATACCGAGTTTAGATTATCCTATGACAGATATATCCGTAGTTGATGTCGAAACGGTTAAATACAAAGTCAAACGCTATGTTAACAGTAACTCCCAAATTTTTTGGTACACAGTTTTATTGCTGACCTAGTAGTAGCATTGTCATGGAAACTGCGGAAGTATACCTTTCAGCTCAATCAGACACCGGGAAGTGGTTGAAATTTAACTTACAAGATTTGATACATATAATGACAAACAAATAAATAAATAGGTAAACAAACAAATATACGGGGTCAAGCTAAATAAAACTGTGTAAAAATAGAAACGAATCGGTTACTTTGTTGCAAACATTAAACTTTCTAAACCCCTAACAATAACATGTTTAAGTTAACACGTACACACATAAACTTCCCAGTGAAATCTCACTTGTTACAGAATTTACTCAGTCTAGGTTTCAAGAATCAAAAACAACAAAGAGCATTTCGCAAACGAACAAAAACCCACGAATCGAACTTTCGTTCATCGATTGGCTGCACTGGCCTCCACACCGAAATGGTTCGTCGAATAAAAATAAATTGTAAACACAATTCTGTTCGGTGTAGATATACTTGGGAGCAGTAGTGTGTGGCTAGCCGAATCGGTCAATTGAAACACCAGTGCAAATGTCGCGGGCGAGATAAATATGCAGTAGGTCATGGCGCCTTAGAATTAGGACACAAGAAATCTAAGGTCACTTTGATTTTCATACGTTATTTTACTCGTATTCTCTTGACATTATAAAATTTGTTATTAAATATACTAATTTACTTAATCAAAAACCCAAACTTCATTGGTACATCTTTATATTATGTATTTTTTTTTAGGTTTGCTTCGGTGATGTCACTAACTGGTCGAAGACCGTGTAATCAGAACAGAAATATCAACTGAACAGAAATATGACATTGAAAAAGGAGGGGGACGGGGGTACTGCTAAAGTAGGGCAAGTACAACAACTTTGGATTGTAGCTTTTATATCAAATACTCATTTGGTAGTGTGTTCATTTTACTGTCAGTTACTGATTAGAAACTAACACACACACACAGGCTTTTTATACTAATATAAAAAGCCTGTAATAAGCTTATTTAAAGTTCTACTGTTCATTTTCCACTGTTCAATTCCCAGCCTGATGCTGTCGATACACACATGTCCCAAACCTATATTGGGAAGCTACTAGCACACTGCATGTCGTAACTTGTTTTTTTTTAAAGAAAAATTCTCCCAGACGTCCGTTTTTCCGGTTCTCAATAGCACTTCTCGGTTTTCATACGTACGTTGTATTTTGATACTGCTTTGTTAGCAACTTGTTTTACGTTCAGTCTACACTGACGTGCATTAATTAAAGTAATTTTATTATATTTACAGCTCCCGTAACAAGTATTATTTTCATTTCACAGAAATTTTGTACTTGTTTCAAAAAATATTAAAGAAGAAATTTAATCAACTGCAAAGGTATTTATTTATCTTACAAATGCAAAGCCGTCTTTGAAGTATTTATGCAAAATAAAATACCCTACTATTATATACTATAAGAAACATTCGAATATAAATAACGGAAACAGCCTGAAACGTGTACGTTGCTTTCATTCGGATACCATTTTATAAGCTAGCCGATATCCGCTCCCGTTTTGAGCTGCAAGTGTCCAGGCAGACTGGAATATTCAGAAAGGGCATAAGTGCTTTGAGGTGTTAGGTACATGTGCCTTTATTGATTAAGAAGAAGTAGACGTTATGAAAGTAAATAGGGGCGAATTTGTATAGCAAGCGATCGGACTGCCAATAACCGGATAACTGGCGAGGAGGCCGCGTTCAGCGGAGCTGAGCAAAGTTAGACTTGTTTACATTTTACGTCGTCATGTTTACGTTGCCCTGGGATGATAGGTTTTCTGTATATTTTTAACGACATATGTGTTGCGCAAGTTCTGTTTTTGCAATAATGTCAATTTATTTATAGTGATTGTCTGACAAGGACAATATCAAACGGAAATCTTCTATCTGTGGAAACTTTTAATTGGCTCACTGTTTCTACAGCACTACCTATCTTGTATCTCTATAACTGTAAGTATTGAATAAAATAAAAGCTAGTTTATATTATATGTTGAAAACTTGTAATATAAATATGTTAATACCTTAATTATTACGGTTCAGTAAAAGCGCGAGAATTATTTTTTATTATCGTTTATATATTAGTCAAAATTTATCTAAAATATATTATCCATACACGGAAAAAAAAGCTTCCGGGATATTCTCAATCTAAGACATTATTATATTATGTTGAAAATATTTCCTCGTGACAAGCATTTATTTCCTTTACCGAAAATAAATTAAAGTTTTAAATATAACGAAGCGAATATATTCTTACAGAATTTCTAGTTTTCTTTTACCTAAGATAATACTTGTTTGATTAAAGTAAGAAGCTATTTTTTCCGTGTACATACTTTATAGCGATCACCGGGTGCAACTTAGGTTAAAATGTTCTCATTAGAATTATAATTATTAAAACTAATGATGCAATGTGAAATATATTACTTTTAGTGAATTTTAATGTTGCCTACCCTTTTTGTGTAAGATATGTATAGAGTGCATGTACATTCAAGGCGTGGAGTAACTACCACAAAACTATTAAAAATCACGAAGTAGACTTGCGGCATTCAAACAACAATAGGGAATAATTCTCTTCGTACAGTGCGGGCCGTTCTGTCGAGAGGCCGAACGGAATCACTAAACCAAATTGCAAATGAAGCCGCGTAACGGCACCATATCTGATCTTCGGTGGTACACCGCGCTCTGTCGAACCCTGTCAATAAACGCTCCCGGTACTCGATTTCTATACAAATCCGGTATCGGAACGGGGAATTTCCGGTTCTCGCGGTACATAACCAGAACCGGGTGTATTCCCTTACTAACCGTCAATAGGTAAATGACGCCGGACCGGCTGTGACTAGTGCTTGGTAAACTGCATTATGAGTATGTGTGTAAAGTGAAACGTACAGGGGCAAAGTTGGTGAGATTTTCGTACTGTTAGAAGTTAGAACCATTTGGAATAGAGGGCATTGACCATTAATACTCCGACAAGAGATCTCAAGTAATGATAATTAAAATAAATAGTAGTTGTTACTGATATTTATGTAACATAATATTGTTGCGTTCCCGTCTTTCCTATAGACGTCACAAAGTTAACCCCTCGTATGCGGCCTGTCAAATTTGATCATTGAAAAAGTGACCTTGACATTAAAAACAATAAATTGAAATTGCCATGCACGGATCCGTGTCTTAAGCATACGAGGGGTTAAGGTAAGTACTTACGATACAATTAAGCAAAACATATTTATAATTAGGTAGGTACTTATATACTGGAAAAGTTAAATTTAAAGAAAATATATACTTAAAACTTTTTTTTCCCACTGGAAATACTGTGGTTCGATCCATGAAATATTAATTTTATATACATAAATTGCTGTATCTCCGTACGCGTACCCTTTCAAGTAAAGCCAGATTCATGGAATTATTATACTTATGTAAATACAGATACCGAGCCGAGTGATATCAATTGACTTCAATTACATACATAGGTATGTAATCATCGCCATTAAAATGAGCGTGAACATGGATCCCGCTGCGTAACTACTCTATAAGCTTCATGTACACAATATGTTCACGCACGTACCTACCAGTTATTATATACATAATTTTAAACAAAAAAAGAACCGACTTCACTTAGGATCCGCTATTCCAAGAGGAAGTGGCCGAGTTACTGTAAAAATAGTGAAATCACTACAGGTGTGCCTATAATAGTTGAAGAGTTCCCTCGATTTCTCCAGGATCCCATCATCAGACCCCGACTTGGTGACAATGGGACCATCTAGGGGTTATACCCGTTCGATTAAAAACATTTTGAAAATCGGTTCACGATTCACGGAGATATCGAGTCACGACTCGATATCTCCGTAACATACAAAAAAAAATCAGTCGAATTGAGAACCTCCTCCTTTTTTGAAGTCGGTTAAAAATTGATCTAGGTACTGCACAGTTGAGAGCCTCATCATATTTATTTTACCTCGGAATCAGCATCAGTATCTCATAAATACATACCTCCATTACCGTAAAATGGGGTGAGTAGGGACAAAACTGACATTCAAACCTCGATAGCATTTTATTTTTACATAATGCAAACTGAATGGTGTACATAATAAGTGTTCCGGACGTTTGTATTTTAGTTTTTGTTTTATTATGGTTATTTCCATTTTATAACTTTTACGATAAACAGGAAATCCCACCCCTCTCCGCAGTCCCTCGTAATTGGGGTGAGATAGGATTTCATACAAAGGTGATTTTGGAAGATTGTTGGATCGATTTTTTTTATTATGCGTATTACTGTTAGCTCCATTTTAAATCGGGATACATCTCTTTTGTAGCAATAGCCTTAAAATACCATCTCTTCCCCCTTTCATCCCTTCTCTCCCCATTCATAACCCAACTCTCCCCGCGAAGCCTACTCATCCCATTTTACGGTACCTTAAAAATCAGAGTAGTAAGTCTGAGTGCGACTACATTTTGGTCGAGTTATGGTCGCCATCCGTCCCAATCAGGAGTTATCCTAGTCGACGAATTGGCGAAGTATGGATAGCAAAAATAACTGTTACTATTAAATACACATATGTGTTTCGCTTTAAAGCGGTGAGAATACTTACTTGTAAATATATATTTATTAAAATGATTATGTAAAAAAGACTCAAAAATTATATCAACAACTTCACGTTTTCTTTAATAAACATCAGTTTTAACTATTGTACTTCCGGAACAAGACACAAGTCCAATCTAATTTGCAGTGTAACTTTATAAAATATTTCTGTGGACGTTTTTGGAGTCGCTACGGGCAAGTTAGTTGAACGGGACGGTCCGACCCGGCCGTAGTTCGCGTCACTAGAGTCGCACTCCGGATTTGTTTGTTCCAACTAGTTAAATGTTGGCCCAAACTTTATTTCGGATGTCAAACTCCAAGTCTTCGAGATGTTGTAGCCTTGTTATTGTTGTTCGAGTCTATTTTAGATAGTTATAGAAGGAGCCAAACGCATTTAACGGCAGCAGTAATTGGTATATAATATAAAATTATATACAAAGTTTAAAATATAACGAAACCAGAATAGCGCGTACATAGAATCATTAACTAAGATTGCAATCAAGAAACAATTTGAAACATAACCAAGAATTCTGGCAACGATTTTGAGAGCTTACTCCGAGTAAAGAAATTCTTGTACAACATTGTTTCTAAATTAAAACAATCTTATAATTGCACATTCTCCAACTTCATTGATGCAGCGTATCTTCCGAAGAGGGGTGCGGGCAATGTTCGCGAGGGAAGAGGAAGATGGCTTGGGGTAAGTTTTGAGGCGAAGTTAAGCCGATTAAGTGTCATTTCCGGCGCGAAACTAGCACTGTTCATTAAATATTTCGAGCAACTTAATTGCTGAGGTCGGTCCTCTGCCGAGTTTCGCTATGCGAACAGATTCTAACCTTCTGTTTAACAACTCCACAGTCTTTTTATGACACATTTGCTGCAGTTTACTCGCGGGTTTAAATAACTTGCCATGGAAATCTCAACGTTGTATTATTCTTCTCGTTCAAAATCTGAGGATGATCACGCAATGTTTTCCGGTCTGCGGGCAAATCGAACAGAATAAATATTTCCTTCTTAGGTTAAACACACGGAAAACGGGGCCGCATTCGTGCGGGCGCAAAGTCCATTACAGTCAATTCGTCTAGACGCAGGCACGTGTTGAAACTATTCTCACGGGTAAACGAATTACCTGCGGTAGATAAATAAAAGAAACTGCCGAGCTGACGGCCAAACTGAATAACAATTAAAGAAAGGCAGTTGAAGTGATGTGAGGTATTTAGATGCTTTACTTTGCTAACTGAATTTATTGAGGTACAAAATTTCATTAGGTTCACGGTTCTTATTTCTCTGAGTGAAATTCTTATCTTATATTTATACCAAGCGATTACACGTATAAATAATTTAAATTTCAAAAGAAAAATTGCGTATTTAGGTTTGTCCAAATACTTTGAAATTACCGTTCTTTTATATTCAGCCATGGACGGTTCACATAGTTTACACAAATTAAAATACGACTTCACGTAACAGATTTCTATAACCAATTTTATTATTAATTAATTATTTTAGAAAGGAGGTATCACTTTTGCTTGTCACGATTTTAATATGCAGCATTGTACTAGTCATAATGGGAACATGGGAATTAACTTGCCCCATCTATCCCTCGGAGCATCTAAGACGGCTGTGACCTGCATGGCAAGTTGTTCCATCTACGTGATTTGTGCTTGCTACATGTTTGCCGATATCAACCAATTTGCGCCCGATTATTGCATTAGCCGAATTATTGGTTATAACCGTACAACCGTATTAAAAATAAAATATAGATGGAAGGAGATGTGCTATAATAGTTTTTGGGTTAAATAGAAATGATGGACACAAACACATCTATCTCCTTTGTGTAGGTCAAAATGTCACTAAAATAAGGTAAATTCGGTCGAATCCATTTGCTTGAAATTTATTTCAACAGAGTGCCATCTGCTTTCGACTGTTGAAACTACCTCTTCTTTCATTTATTTGAATCGACGAATAAGTTATTGTAAAATGTTAATCCTTTAGACGGAAAAGGCTTCTCCTATTTTAAGTAGGTACATATAATTAGGTAGTACCTGTGAAAATACAGGAAAAAAATTACATTTCAATGAAACGAACTTAGTTCTAACTGAACTTTTTATTACTCTTTTGAGGCAAGTTTTTATTGCTAACTGTACTTTTCTTTGTACAACTCTCACTAACTGCTTACCAAGACGAATGCAAAAGCTTAAACAGGATGGGATAATATTGAGAAGTAGAGAAGTTCCTATGGCCACCTTCCAGCTCCATGTACCTAACCATATTATTGCATTGTCACGCGATATACGTAAAAATACAAAATTTCAGCTCAATTTCAAACCGAGAATGAGTCAATTTTAACTTCCAATATTTGATTACAGACAACGCGACAGGTGAATTAAAATAAAACCTAGTAAAATTGCCTCGTGTAGCATCAATTTAAATAAAATGTCTCCTTCTAACTTAAATAAATATTTTATACTTAGTCTCTCTAAAAGAGTAATTACTTAAGTATTATAAACAGTACTTATCTACTCTGTGTAATTTTTTGCGTTATTTGTTTCTAGTTTTACGAATCTGTTTTCACTGTCCATGATATTTAAAGCCATTCTACGCGGACACTGATATCTATCTACACATGTACACGGCTATCTGTACGCCGACCGGTCCAGCGGCTCACTTTTTCAATATCCCGGACCTAATGGCCGACAGATGGCAAGTTGGGTAAAGTGATGCTATCAAAAAGCGATAGGCTGCGGCTTCGCCGGTTATCGGGGCACTTTGCGCCGCCACGCCACCGTGACATGGGTTGACTTACACAGCGTGTACACGAATTTACACGATCCGATTCCGATGTTCTTAGTGGTTTTTTTAGTTCGAGTTCGTTTTGTCACTAGGCTCAGTTTTAGTAAGAATCAAATAGATATTCATTTATTTACCCACTAGGAGCCATTCAATTAACCACACCTGTAATTTCATACTAACGGGTTACTCATGTAATACCTCTAAAAACTCACGTATATTTTTAATAATGTATGGGTGATTAGATTCTGCCTGTGACTGCATATAATTCAGTTCCATGGAAAAATTACTTCCGTAATAAAAACTAATCTGTTTTTCTCCGAGACTCAAAACTATCTCCATGTCCATACCTAACTTCAACAAATCGGTTCTGTGTTTTAAGCGAAAAGACTTCAAAGATAGACAGATGAGTTACTGTTCGATTTATGAATATATTATATTATATTATCAAGAGGTCTACATTCAGAAGGGATTAATAGTAACAGTATAAAAAATATAGGCCCAAAAAATCTATATACTATCTGCTAGTACTTATCGATGCTTTCATTTGCATTTAGGTAATAGGTAGAACTCTCGGCAAGTTTTCCTAGTAAATTATACCTAATAAATCATTTGATGACAGTGACTCAGTTGTTGTACCTGCACATTTTTACAATACACATAGTACCTTTTCTGTAGAACGTACAATAACAGCCAACATAAATAACTATCGAAGCGCTTGTATTACCTGTAGGATTAACTTTTATGAAACGGAAAAAGTACAGCGTTAAAAAACAGCTAAACGGCTATGCACTTTAAACTCGCTATTATATTTATTCAGCGCATTGCCATGCGCGGTAAACTCCCGCCGTCCGTAATAAAAATTCATGCTAAAGAGAAAATTAAATTTACAAGTATCCGGCTAAAACAGCTCGTCGTCTTTCTCGGTAAGTAGCTGCTAATTTTCCGCTAAGTCTGGCACCGTCCCACTTTTCTACTTTTTTCCGTAGAGAACTCTTTTAAACGTAATCTCATTACATGTCAGAGTTCCGTCATAGTTAAATTTAGGAGGTCTGAACAATAAAATGCCGCTGTTAGTCGTTAGTGGGTTGAAATTTAGGAGTTTTTTCGTGCTTTAGTTTATGAAAGAGTAGGTTTATATGAAAGCCAGCGGCATTTTAGTAGCCCGGCTGCATTGTTATTCAGTCGACGAAGTCGGCCTCGCGCACGCCCCGCAGCTTATCGCCGGCCCCCAGTCGTTGTAAATTAAATAAATATACACCTAATGAGCGGAAATACAATGCATGACTAAGCTAAATAATTACTTCATCTCCTTATTCGCAAAACGTTCTCTTTATTCACACGCGTTTGTGTAATGTAAACTGTTATTTGAATGCCTGAAGGGAAATTATAATACTAGCATAGTTGGCTCAATGCGAGAATTACCGCAATGGTAGCGTTTACACTGTAGCACTAGCAAATATATAAAATGTATTCTTCCCTGAATGAGGATGTTGTGTTAATTAATATAATTTTTAATTATGATATATTATACGTGTTTTCTACGTATCTATATATTATATATATTGTCGTCTAGAGCCCACCACATAAGCCTTATTTGAGCTTACAGTGGGACTAGGTAGATTTGTGTAAGATTGTCCCATAATATATTATACATTATAGGTATATAGGTACATATCTCAAAATATCACAATTTTCTAAACTAAGTTAAATAATTTTAAACAAAAAATAACCGACTTCGCTTAGGATCCGCTATTCCAAGAAAAGTGGCCGAGTTGCTGTAAAAAATAGTGAAATCACTATAGGTGTGCCTATAATAGTTCTCCAGGATCCCATCATCAGACCCCGACTTGGTGACAATGGGACCATCTCGGAGCTATACGGAGATATCGAGTAACATACATACAAAAAAATTATAATAAAAAAATAAAAATAATGATGATTAAAAAAAAACAGTCGAATTGAGAACCTCCTAATTTTTTGAAGTCGGTTAAAAAAAGAAGTTCTTCATTCGGACCACGGGTCTCGGAGTAATCGGTGAACATACCTACATAAAAAATACCAAACAGAATGCAGAACCTCTTTCTTCTATGGAATTGAAGTCAGTTAAAAATAAGCCAAATGAACCGTAATTTTGTGTCTGCATCTTTATACTGCATATTACTGTGTACTTTTGTTTAGTTAGTTCGGGTAACGTAAACGTACAGTCATGTTTTAATAAAATATTTTTACTGTTATTTACTTAACTACAGACTTGCTTGCATGAAAATACTCCAAATAAACTGTAAATAAATCAAACAATTGAGAGTATAAAAGCAGCAAACTAAATTTGATACGCTATTTTAAAATATTACGCGGAAACGTAGTTATTATTTATGACCGACTTCCTTTAATGTTTATTCAAAGGAGAAAGACAAGTTGAAAAATGTTGGGGTTCGAAGTCTACTTGTGCTCAGACGGAAAGTTATGATCGAGGGACACTTTATGTGATCTGACTGGTTAGTAAGAAGTTTGTTCTCTGGGCGGATTACTCGGCCGTGTCCCATCCAGTTGGGACCAACTCGTCTGGAAACATTTATCACGAGAGATGAATTGTGATTTTATTAGGCTTAGCGCCACTGAAAAACTTATTTTAACGTATTAACGATCGGGCCGTTTTGATTTTGTTTTTGTAAAATACTTACGAAACGAAAGAGCTTTTTTTACTAGCTTCACTGGTATGACTTCCCATCTCCAGTGAAATAAGGATTCGGAGTGGGTGGATAATTAGAAATTAATTTCATCTCCACTGGATGAAGTTTGAAATGTTTTATTGCCTAAAACAATTTAATTTTACAAATGGCTCAACACTTAATTCCTGACATATTACTTTGCATACTTTGGCTACTCAAAATACGAGTAGAACTTATGCTTCTTAATATTGTTTTGTTTGCAATTTAATATATTAGCATTGTCTGAAAATTGCACCGCATAGGTATGTCACAAAATGCAGACGTGGGAATTAAGTCATTCAGTCCAAATTTCAGTCTAAAATATTTCATTAATTTAAACGTTGGAAGTTAGAAAAGAAGTCGTGGTAAAAACAGTTTTTATGATTGCATAAACAATAAGTGAGTATTGACTTACTAATATACAGGGTGTAACAAAAATACTGGTGATCCGTTTAAGGGCATTGGTATCGTATTGCGAGTAGGAAAAAGTAAGAGAAAAAAATTTTAACGCGAAAAAAAAAATTGTATGGGGCGAGTCGTCCCAGCTGGCCAACCCTCCATACAAAACCAAAAATTTTTTTCGAGAAAATTATTTTTTCTTAGTTTTTACAATAAGAATACGATACCAATTATGCCTTTAAAAGGATCACCAGTATTTTTGTTACACATTGTATGTATAGGTCCATGAATACTGAATACAGAATCGTAATCTAAAAACAGATCAACGCCTGTGAAAAAGGGATTTACTTTGATTAACTTCTTCAGGCAGAAGCTTCATCATCATCATCATGTCAGCCATAAGACGTCCACTGCTGAACATAGGCCTCCCCTTTAAGGGGTGGCTTGCCATACGCGCCACGCTTGGCAGGTGGGTTGGCGCGCGCAGTTTTTTTTGTTTATTGTTGTTTAGGCTTTCGGAAGATGCCGCTGCCAATCTCCCGGTATATTCAAAGCTACATGAAAACTGAAGCTTCATGAGATGGAATGATTTAAAAGTAATAAAATTGATTTATGTAAAAAAAATACAATTTATAAATGCACAGATGATGGAGATGAATTTGCAAAATAGGAAGGTAAACCTTAAAATAGGACTGCAAGTTTGAATTGGCTCAAGGTGATTCCTTTTTTTTACCTCAATTAAGTTAAGATAATTCACTGTTATATAATGAATGTTCCATTTATTTTGTTCATATTCAAATATTTTGGTGTTGTTATTTGTAAATAGTTTTGAATTCAAACCCTAATTTTTAAATTAAGACCGTTATCAGCTGGGATACCTAACTTCCTCTCTGTTTCTGCAGAAAAGTTTACAGTATAACTTCAATTAGTATTTGGATGAGTTTGTAGGCAGAGGTAATAAAGCAAAATATGCGCTGCACAGCTTGTCAAACAGAACGTAATTAAGCATACTTTTAAATGTTCGACATAGTGTCTTAATAGGGTACTAAATAAACAATTAATGTCATAAATTGAGCAGACCTAACTAAATTCTTGACTCAACGTCTAAAAACGCTGGCTAGATTCGGGTAAAGGATAAGAAAGGATACATTTTACTTCGAGTGTTCATGAAAGTAGAGGAAACGCGATCTCTTACACCATTGTAGGTGTATTGATCTGGGAACGAACGGCTTGTTTCGTACGAGTCGATCCTTTGAGGCGCAATGGCGGACGGCCTTTGAACAGAGCTCGGGCGCATTTTGATAGCGGTATAGATTTCAGAATTGAATAGATTTTTACTCTATTTCTCACTTATTCGTGGCATGAGTAAACACGACTGCTTTTAGTTTGAATCAAGTTTTTTATTTAATAATATAGAATAAGTATTAAAAAAAAATGTTTGTTTGCATAGCCTTCGATTATTAAAATGTTCTGTGTTGCTTACGTTTAAATTTCAAACTTTAGTAACAACAGTAGCTTTTAGTAAATAATTAGGTACGCAATTTAAGTTTCATAACTCCCACCTAAGTATTAAATTTAGCAGCAGCAAATACATACAACACAAATTAGAATTACAATATACTACATAAATATACACTGTACAAGAAAATACAAATGACTCAGCTCGTAGTCTCGGGTACAACATAATGGACAATCATTATAATTATAAGGACAAGCAACTGCATGTCATGTATTGTATGATGATAGCTTGGATGGTAGTAGGCGATGGAAACAGATTTTTGAACCCAGTGGGGTGAGGCAACCAAGTATGGTTCCTGGGTAATTATGGCTTCAACTAATTAGTGAGCACGATAAAAGTACGTACAACTACATTAAGTTCTACACTATCAAAAAGGCGATTGGGAAAATATACTAATTCATCATCATTCTCTTAAGAGCTGGGCTCTTGTCGGTGTAGCTTGATGTAGTAGTCTCCATCACTACCTACTATGTACTAATTCATATGTAAAATAATTTTCTAATTATTTAATTTACTCTTCACGCCACGCCGCTGTTTGAAAATGTGATAAACGATGGTCTGAATCCAAGCTGGAAAGTATGTAAGCATTTGATGTATACCTGAACCACACTACTACAACAATATTTTTGTAGTATTTCATTGGTTGGCGAGAACCATTTAGTGACATTCGATAAATCGTAGCGTAGAAAGTACAAGTAAATTATCTAGTCCTTCTAGGTGTTTGGGGAGATGGATTTAATTCCTATTAGATTTTTTTGTAAATTTAGGAATTTTATATTTCTTTACAGGTGTTGTGAAAAGCGCGATGTAATGCATCGGCCGAAAACGCTAAAGATGGACTGGTATAAACGAGGACCTTACCTAACGCGGCAGCCTAATAAACTCACTCGTCCATCTATAAGCGATTTTCCAGCCTCTCCGACAATGTACTATTATTATAATTGGTGAACAATAAAAAAATTCCAATATATGTTTAGAACTGGCCCTTTTTATTATTTATAACTATGGCGAGTAAAGCTTGTTTATCACACACATTGTATACCGAAATCCTGATAAGTTGCCTTATATGTACCTATAAGATTTTAAGAAGACAAGTCATGGTTTTTGAAGGAAAAATAATATTTGATCACATTAATCGAAAATTCTATTTGTCTTTTGACTCCTGACCCCATCTCGGCAGCGAGGAGCGTTCGAGAATTTCAATTTAGGAGAAGAATGTGCCGACATAACGTGTGGACCGAGATATTTTGATAGCACATGTTCCTCGTGAATAAATTTCTTCTACGCTTTAAAACTTTTAAACGATTTTTTATTTTGCCAATATGTTGGTTTAAGGCCACAGGTAAGTGTTTTCAAAGAGATTAAGACTGCTTTTGAAGAAAAGTCAACAACCCATACTTGTAGTATGGTATAGGATTTCTCTATAAAGCGAAATACAAACATAAGTACAAATTCGAGTGTAATGTGGAGACCAATTTCAATTTGGTGATATACAATATAATATTTAATGTAATATCTGTGTAATTTGAGATTATAAATTCTTGAAAGACTTTTGTCAGAGTATTTATACTGTATACCAGTGGCGGTGGATCAAAATTTTTCTTAGGCAAGCCGGTGCTGAATTGGCTTGAAATTTCTTCATAAGCTGTAGGAAAACTGCTCACTCGCCTGAAACTTAGGCAAGCCAATGGGAATAGTGTTATATGGACGCGCCGCCATTGCTATATACTAATATGTCTTTCTCATATCAACACAGGAAAAAATGGGGACTGGTTTCAAGTAACATACGTCTACTGTCATCTCATATTATACCTACCAGATTCAGTATTATGCTTCTTTGGAATTATGCCATATTTAGAATTTTCTTCAGTTCAAAATAAATAAAGTGTTTGGGTATACTGGAACACATTAAAAATGCTTTGGTAAAGTTAATGGTTATATGCGATTTATATTCATTCTAGCAGTTTCCTAAGCCTGGCTTGTTTTGCTGTATATTAGGTATACAGTATATTTACTGCTAATCGTTAAATACTTGTATTTTTTAATACCTACTAGTTTTTATATGTTAATTCATATAAAAGTGCGCTATTGAGGAACTTTGTATATTACCGGTTGGAATTTTCAATTTGTACGCGGAATGCGGCCGAGGATCGGCTAAGATCTGCATGTGGAGGTTTTCAATCGGTTTAGGAGTTATAACAGTCATTTTTTATTCTCGTTGCTAGTACTTGCCAGCTTTTTATAATATATAGACCATTCCTAAATAGGATAACTAAGGTTTATTTAAATGTAGGTACTTTGGTATAATTGGTATACATTTTTTTTCATCAAAAAATTTTGCTGGCCTATCACTCTGATGGCCACCGATGGCAGAGAGAAAGGTATAGAAAACACTACTTCTTTTATTATGTCACATTTTACGGATCTAGCTCCTTATGAACCTATTAGATACCTTATAGCTTTTTGTAAATTGACACAAATGTACACTGAGCTTTTACCTAAAACATCTCTTACATGTTTTATTTCAACATAAAAAGAAAGAGCTGCGGTTACAGAAATAAAAAAAAATCATTTGCCATCAAATTGCCTACTTATTTTAGAATGTTAAGATATCGACCTGAATCACTACAAGATATGCTTTAGGTATACTATAAGCTGTATCAAATTCATTACGACTATAAACCCCAAATGTATTTAGGAGGGATCATACTATGAATAAATTTACTCCACGTTTCGATGCGTGAAATAGCGGTGGCAACAGTGACAAAGCTTTAAATAACTTTCTAAATATCCCAGATTTTCGGCAACCTTCTATTTTGACCTAATTATATTTCATGAAACTAATTTAAGAGCGCTTTTTAAATCTATTTGAAAGTAAATTTCTATAATTCAGTTATTTATTTTAATAGTATAAGTATTGCGGTATTGTAGGGTTTTAATATTTCATTAATTAATTTTATGTAAATGGTTGTGATATTAAATAAAACCTAATCACCACTTGCAGGGTTTAGTTTATAAGTAGTAGTTTAGTGATATTTTTAGTCATATTTTTAAGTCGCTATTTTAATAATAAACAATAACGTAGTACCAACTTACAAATGAAAAACAATGAATATTCTACCATTGTGGAATTTACTCCAATACTTATACGTACCTGTGAGTACTCACAGTAATGAAAAAGAAAACCGCTTACTTTGGACATGTATACAGAAATGAGAAATATAGTAGGTATTGTTAAAAGAATAATAGAAGGTAAAATTGAAGGAAAAAGGGGCAGAGGGAAAAGAAGAACCACATGGATGGACAACCTCAAGAGTTGGACGGGATTTGACGCTGCCTCCCTGGGCAGAAAGACTGCGAATCGAGAAGAGTTCCGGACTGTGGTAGCCGACATCCGTAGAGGATATGGTACCTGAAGAAGAGTTAAGTTTAAGTTTGCTATTCAATCTTTGTAGTTTTGCTGATTTACTAGGTAAATACAAAGTTTATATTTAATATTTTGAGCAAATTTTCCCTGGTCACTAGAACTTAAATAATATTCAAACAAGGTATCGCCAATTTTTTTTGGTTCACACTTTTATTTCTTTATCGAGTGGGCCCTAACTCGATGTGGTTGCATTCTTTCCCCCAAGAATTCCTTAGGTGACCTTTCAACTGATCATTATAATCATAATATTAGCTCCATGTTAAACAGTAAAAATGTACCTGCCGAATTTTAACATGGGATACAATGACACAGGAAATTGGTTGAAATTTTACTTATAGTATTGGAATTAATAACCACGATAACAACAAATATGTGGGAGTGGAACTAAATAGAAGTGTGTAAACGATTGATATTTAAACAGATGGATCTTTGAAATAAGTGCACAAAAATAATAAAATAAAATTAGAATATTAGTAACATAACCTTAAAAGTAACTTGTTAAAACTTTTGAAAACTCATTTAATTCAGACGAATACGTCACCTATTAATTGAGCAGCCAGCAAACATAAAAGTTAGGCTCTAATAAACAAGGGTGCGGGTGCGCCAAGTAGATAAACCCTTACGGACGCCCAAGACAAGTGACGACGGTCACGTTTTTAATTACCCGCTCGCCATCCGTAATGTGTCACTGGAGGCGTTTGCACTGTGTGCGTGGAACGCGATTTTTAACCGTTCATTGATGGATCCTTAGACAAACAAGAGCAAGGTTATTTTTACTTAATAACTAGCTGAACAATTTTTTTACTTTTGAATTATTGTTTTTTTGTGGTAACATACTTCTTGCAGACTCCTTGGAGTCTGCAGCTGACTGGTTTGGTTTCCTATTTTAAATGTATTTTTTCTACATGTCAAAAATGATGTTTTTAAGTTGTTATGCTTTTATGTTGTGAAAAGCAGTTGATGTTGAATTTCTATTGTGTTTTGCGTTACAAATTTAATATAATATAGTTAAATCGAAGGTATTAATTCTCATTTATCAACCATACAGTCCCAGTTACCATCCCATCCTTTTTAATACTGATTTGCAGTATATGTAAAGTAGTATTTTTAATTGAATGCTGTAATCCCACAGCTCCTTCCATTATAAACGAATTTGTATGGAAAGACTGCCCTGCTAAGCAAAAACGCGCAATCTCAAAATCAAATGAATTTGAAAATTGAATTTTGAGCTACTTATACATTTTTCTACTCCGGTACTTTTATCTGTCAATTATATATATGGTCCCGCCAACGACTATATAAAAGCATTTCTTATGACATTTCAAAAAAGTCTATCTTGTCTATTCTTCATAAAGACCCTAGGGTTATTATGTGATAAAAAGCAACTGCTAACAGTGGTGCCCTGTGAACCCAACAGATAAAAAAGAAAAACAACACTAAATTTACAACGAAAATCAAAACTGCCAACCTAACAAACAACTGAATTCATATGGTTTGGAACAATAACAAAACTAAAATAATTGCTGCCAATAAAAGCAAGTAAGTTGATAACATTTGAAAAAATATATATTACCGTGTCTATGATTACGTTCTCTCAATTGTCATTTGCCACCACTTTTCCCGCTAATTCTTAAAGCAAACTACGTTTAACCTTGTGTTTTATTTAATCACTAGTCGTAGAAAAAGTAATATGTATGTAACGTTGTGTAGTTCAAAAAAGGCTCATGGCGTCTTTATTAACAATTTTCGGCTTCGCCTCAAATTGTTACATACGCCACTCACCTTTTTTGAACCCTCTTATACAACTATTGCATAAAATACTATTATCCTCTTATTCATAAACGTGTTTCAGGCCTCCATATTTTGTCTGTTTCTAACATGAACAACTGTCAAAGTGACAGATAAGGACACAGGATTATTTAAATAAGCGGGTTAGGGTATATTATTTGCGTTCAGTTTTTTTAATAGTACTAAATAGTTGGCTCGAGATGGCAGACGAGGTCTCAGATTACTAATATGATATACTAGATGATATACAGAATACGAATACTGCCAGGTATTTTTGTTGTGAGAAAAGCCTTTGTACTTTGCAACAACACTTATCAATGCTGTGCATAGTTAAAATTGAGTTTCAAACTACGAGTTGTCATTCTTTTGTATAGCA
This sequence comes from Pammene fasciana, assembly GCA_911728535.1. Classification (NCBI taxonomy): domain Eukaryota; kingdom Metazoa; phylum Arthropoda; class Insecta; order Lepidoptera; family Tortricidae; genus Pammene; species Pammene fasciana. Next base: position 9,970,170 of record OU452276.1, on the reverse strand, counting down.
AAAACTAATGTTTAAGTTTGTAACTTGTTACTGTGCCTTTTTTTAATATAAATAAATAAATTATTAGTATTTTATAACCCTGTCATAAGTTAGCCAAAGCAAACTTACGCATATTTCTCTCAGTATTTTTCATAAAAACGGAATTAGCTGGCCTTCTTAAGGAACTTGAAGGCACCCTTTTTATTAAATATTCATAAATACAGGTCAAGCAGTCTTACTTGAGAAGGCCCGGCTTTAAAACGTTTAGACGGCCGCGGTAAAGAAAAACACTCCTAAATAGACTTCTTAGCGAGTTCGCGGAATAAAACATTAAAAGCAACAAAATGGAGCTAAATGTGTTGTTATGAGGCGGCACGGTGGAAAACTATTTCCCGGATTATTTGTGTAACTTCTCCAGTCTACCCAACGAGTTGTTATGAAAGAAGTTATCGCGCTTGAAAATTTTAAAAGCTTTTGCATTTCTTAGATATAAAGTAGAGAAGTTGAATAGTTACCTTTGCTGTGTTTTAATTTTTTCACAAGGTGCGATATTTTTGTAGTGAATGAAAACTGTTTACTTTCGAAGTATGTAATTCTCTACTCGTTCAACCTTTCGTTGCTTAAAGAGGCATAGTAACCAGATTTTGAATATTTAATATACAAGTCCCCGTCGTTTTATAAGATGACATAAACTGTATTATCAATAAATAAACAGACCCTCCAAGCTGTGTCGGACAGCATCAATAAAAGTCTTATTTCGATTCGGCGTGAAGGGGACGACGGTTAAATATCCTTTGTTTTCGAGATGAATCACGAAGTGGAAAATACGATCAGATGACTATTCAATTTTTCTTTATTCATGAGTCAATACATTTTAAGAACCGCGAATGTATCGACATTTTGTATTTGTATAAATCCAAAGGTTTTGGTTTCATTCAAATGATTAAGTAAAATTCAATACTAAAACGTTTTCCGATACGTGCTTAACACTTCAAATCGAAAGCTAATTACATGATTCCTCTAGCAATCTTCAATAAAAACGTGTTCACCTCGTCCTTTGGGGCTGGGCAGTGAGCACAAACATGTAGTTAGTCAGCAAGCCAAGTCAGACCAAGTCCCAAGTGATTTAATACAATTTAGCCACTGCAAACCAGCAAAGTTTTAGCTTCTGATTTTATCTAACACTGTAAATTAACTACAATCGTGGAAAGGGTTGGTCTTTGCGCTTTCAAGCAAAATTGGTAATATAAGGTGAACTTCAGAATTTATCTTATTAATAAGAGTATTCATATGTTACAAGATTAAACTTAATTCAAGATAATAGCAGATGAAAATAAACACGTGAAGTTAATTGTGTAATAAAATACACTTAAACAAAGTAAACGTTTCAGAGAATTTTATTAGCAGGTTTAATTTTCTAACATATGGGAAGCAATCTTTGTCCGTCAACAGCGGAAGTCAAGAGGGTGATAAATAAAATAGCTTCCCCTTTCCCCAATTTTATATAAACACGCGTCCCATCCGCAATCTGCATGTTTATGAGCAAATATTCTATAAACAAGTCGGAAGGCAGAAGGGTAGTAAAGGCAAGTGACACAAATCTGTCTGTTTTAGTCGCCGTGAATTACTTGCGAAATGTGCGTTTCTATATTTCATAGGAAAAGTAATTTGTTTCTTATTATACACTGGAAGTCTAAATATTATCAAACATTTTGAATTTTAAAACATCTCATGTTCGAGATCTACTTTTTTTATTTTATTTAAACTCAAAAACAATATTTAAACCAGTTTGCATATTGTAGTGACTGCATATAATTTATTCCGAGATTGCCTGCCAGATAAAATAACATAATATAATTTGAAATACCTATATCCCCAGCTTTATTGTAGGAGGTATTAACTATCCACAGACAGCAATTCAGAGATTGCATGCAAATAAGCTAAGAGTGGGCCATAAATACCCCCATTGTTTCGTTATATTTAGTCGCGACTCCATTTCCTTATTGTCGAGAATGTCAAAATATTTTATGAGTTCGTTGACTGTAGTTTGTTTGACTTTGAATAAGTTACTGTAAGTTCTTGGCTGATGTTAGGCCAGTTTATACAGAAAACTGTTGTGGCCATCATAATTTATAGGGGACGTCATAAACACAACATTGCCATTACGTACGCCACGGTGGAGGTAAAAATATATAGTATACAAAAATACAATTACATTTTTACGAAGTTTTCGGCGCTATGGTTGTAAGATGACAAAATAGGTAATATTTGTCTATTTTTCTAATGCAAAGTTACGTTTTCTTTCAAACTGTAGTCCTCTCCTCTGTCTGTTTTTGGTATAATTTAATTATTATTAGGATACCTTGTAAACTGGGATACCTTCTTCTAGCTTATTTCGATTAATTTAATTTAGTTTGCGTGGCGAGTTTATTGAAAAGTTAAGATTAAAATAGGTGTAACATGTAAAAAGGGCGGTATTGGAAAAATATAATCGCCCGTGATACACATTATACTTTTTTAGAAACTGCTTACTAATCATCCAAATATACAACAACAGATACTAGTTACTTATTGGTAGGTACTTTTTTGTTTCATAGGTAACAATTTAAATAATATTCCTTATAAAACCTTAGACCCTGTCTATCATAGTACGGTCCAGTCGATTTTTTTGCTTAATTTGGGTTTATGTCTCCAAACAACTCTGATGATAGTCAACAGAACCCTAAACTATTTTGGTAAAGTGAACTCATTAACATTCAGAATGTCTGTCCCTTCGTGGAATAAACTCGTTCACATTTCATGCACAGCATTCTCGGTCTCGGATTGATAAGATAGTTTATGTAGTTGATAAGCAGTTTTTATTTTTAATATTCAATTATTATGAAATCCAAAATCATAAACAACATTGTGATTTTAGCGGCCGGTTTCATGTTTTAGATAATACAAGTCAGTCTTCCATGAATGAAGAAAATTGCGGAATGTCCGATTGACGATTGCTCCGTTAAAAACAATGTGGGAAAATGCTGAAAATTTAAAGTAAAGTAATGTAACAGAACTCAATGTATTTTTCAATCATTTCCAAAAATCATTATGTAATAATTGCCATTTTTACTTACAACCTGACATTTCGTGAATTAACTGGCGGCCAGCAACCACTCTCAATTAACTTAAATAAGCTGAAAATATTAATGCTTGACAGTAAATCACTGGGGATGGCTTCTTCATCAGGCTATGTCCAAACAAAACGGCTCATTGCTTTCCTGATTAATTGCAGAGAGAGCCGCGGCGACATTACGATGTGGAAAAATAATATCTATACATAAAAATATATCGTTTTCATAATTAGCCGTAACGGCATTACACTGTGTAGGGGGCTAAAGGGTGACTTTGCTGTAGCATGGCAATGATCTGCTATTTTTTTTAATACAGATAGTCTGAGTGGTTAGTAGCGTGACTAAAAGTAACCAAGTTAGACAGAAACGCTAAAATATATCAAGCAACAAAATCCAACTGGCAACTCTGTAAAATGGACAAGTACCTACCTACTTGTCACTTTAAGCACACGAGCCTGTCATGTTTCACACAAGTAGGGATTTGGCAAAAAGGTGGTAATAAGGTATGCAAGCCCTCTTTCCTTTGTCGGCCACTCGCTCGCAACGTGAGTGGAATCTCCACGTGCGACGGAGATTTGCTAACTCCACGTTAAGAAGTCGGCGCGTGAAACGTAGACGCACTCATGAAAGTGTTCAGTCATTCATACTTTATGTGTTGGCTTTTTACACATTGCCCATATTAACGTGGTACTCAAAATTGCGGGCTGAATACATTTGTGTTATTTAATATACGAGTGTGCGTCCTCATTTATTATAGAAACTCAAATTTGTATCACAGCATAAAGGTAAGGTCGGGTGTACACGGGCGGGGTCGAACGGCCGCATCATTGTGCGGGCGGGCCGCGGGCGCGCGACTACAATGCCGTCGCACTGACATTTTCGCTAATGGTTCCAGGGTAGGCACAATAAAACGACAATACGACGCGAGATAAGGTGGCAAGTGAAAATTTTAGAACGAGATTAATTTAATTCTTGCTCCGGTTTATAGATACCCACTCGCCGCGACACGCTCTGTTCCGGGGGCTCCTGAGGATATAAATTATCTTAAGGAATTTTGGCAAGAATTTTTCATATCAGGGTTTAACCTTAATTTTGAGGCCTTATAATCTGAAACTCGTTACGTGCATAGATATGAAGGAAAATAAAATGTAAGCCATAAATGTTGAAGGGTACAGTTTACAAACAATCATCAAACAGGCCATAAACGCGTAATCCGTTTAGAAAATACACGCTATGACGGCCCAAAGCATTACCGAAATTGTATTCTAAAAAAATATTCAAGGATCGTTCCTGTATTCTGCCGAACATTGTGACATTTTGACCCGCACACCGTTTTTCAATGAGGATTTTGCAACCAACGCTTTTCAGCCCCCGAAAGGGTTGTCCACGTTATTCATGCTTTTATATTTTTATTATCGTCGGCGAATGAATGCTTCAAAGTGACTACTGAATATCCATTTGCAAATGTCTCTACGAGGTTGTTTGTGGGGGTTAAATTTAGAATTTTACAGAAGTACACAATTTTAACAAATTATGTAAAGCAGTAAGTAAGTGTAAATTAAAATATGTAGTGTTAACATATCTGCATAAAATGCCATCGCCGGTTGGTCGATATCGAGTGTGAAACCAGAATGCAAATGTCTCCGAGAACGTTATCGTGACCGTTACGGCCTCAGAGTGCTGACTTTGCCCACGCATCCTAGCTAAACAGATAGATATCTTAGAGCCGGCTATTTGTTTAATGTGCTTCGTGTAATTTAATTACAAATGTAGGTATCTGGTTTAATTTAATAGCGCTCTTTGCTTTAGTCGATTACCGTCATTATTCACCGCAGTCACAGGTTTTTACAAATTATTACTATTATAAGTATTATAGGAAGAATAGAATAGAATAAGTTTATTCGTAGACGAGAAAAAATACGTAACTACAAGTCCCACGAAATGGCCTCATCTCAGCAAGGTGCTAGCGATTGTTAACGATCTTTGATTAGATCACCAAATAAAAAATGCAGCAGCTCCACAAAATACAACATAAATGTTTATAACAATAAAGCATGTTCGAACCTGGTTTGGCCTAGCTGTATGCGTAGGTATGCATAATTACTAAGTGTGTACACGCAAACAAACTAATCAATAATTTGTAACCTGAGCTACCTTAGGTCAGGTTCAGTGTTTTGCGTAGGGACGTTCGTTTGAACCAAATACTGTATAATATTATACGCTTCAACTGTTGCCCTAAAGCAATCATTTTAGCCGAGAGCTACGCTGGGCCTACACTTCCTCTTCGTGGGCCGGATTTTACGAAATTTAGCTCTTTTCTTCTCCGGTCCGATTGCAGGCCCGCGGGCCAGATTCATCCTGATACATCTGTCTTAGTCGTAGACAAAGTACATGCAAAAAATGCTATCGTTATATAATGAGCGATGCCTAATGTATGATATATTTGTTAGATAATTATGTATGTGATGGTAACTTACCAATAAAATTAACATGTAAAACAGCTAACACGAGAAGGCGCGCGAGGGGTCGGCCGCCTCGCGTATGCTCGCCCGCCATCTCTCAGCGCGCTAGCCTTTGCTGCCATCTACTGCCCTCCGACTGCAAACTCCCCATGTTAATCGATGAGATTACTTTCTTCGTGACATCGTCATTCTGTCGTCACAAAGTTTGTACCCAAACTTGAGATCTGAAAAAAAAGGACAAAATTAAGTTTTTTTTCATTACGCAACTGAACTGGACGTAGGTTGTATGAAGAAGTTAAAGTTATTATGTTAATTTTTGTCGTCAGAATTACTTCTTAACAAATTTTCACTAAAACAAAAATATTTGAATTACTGTAGGTATTTACGTAACCAAGCAATCTATTTTGGTTTTCTATTTTGACACCAACTTGATAACCATTTCATGACAAGTAAAGAATGATCTAAATAAGCGAAATTCCTTTTGTGTAACTACTTTTTATGTTGAAATCTTACCAATAACAGATTACAGTACGAGTAGAATCCATTTAATACGGTCACGTTTAATACGGGTTTTCGCATAAAACGCCATTTTATATCGGGACCTAGAACTTAAGTTCCCGCATATTTTTGGCTGGGTTCCTTCAAAACTGTGTATTACTCGAACTTTGACTGTAACGAATAATTAAATACGCTAGGAATACGATAATGTTACGTTCTTATTGATACGAAATCTAAAATATGTAGTAAGTTCAGCGCCCTCCCTCTACGTTCGTAAAATTAAAACGACGTTTTGCCGATAGTGCCCCGAAAGGTGTTCATGTGACACTAAATATTCGTATTTTTATTCGTATTCAGAGTAAACTGTGGTCGAGAAATATTCGAATGCTATCTAAAATATGAGAGCACGTTACGTGCGGGGTGCTCTAAAAGAATTTTATATGAAAGATTCACCCGCGGTGCGGCGCCAGAGAACGCGCTTGCCAATGCGATGTAAAGATTGACTAGAAGAGATAAAGAAAATATGACTTGTTGGCAAAAACGGTCAAACTTTGGTTATAAAAAATATTGAATTGTATATTTGGATGAGCATTGTTACTAAAGTAGTAACACTACTATTTATATTATATGATTTGATTTATAAACTGAAAATTTCGCTCATGAAAAATTGTTTGTTTTATATTTTCTAACAAACAAATACAACTACATATATGTATAGAATTTTGAATGCGGCTTCTACAAGCCAATTTAACCTTCTCATTAGTTTAATATTGTTTCGAAATTACTTGTGTGTTTCAAAATAACCATACTTACTTCATATGAAAGGACACTTGATGTCAAAATGAGATCAAATTGGAATTGAATTTAAGTTTGAATCGAACCAAATTAGAATGTTAAAAACATTTTTTTAAATAATCGGCCCAGGTATCAGTATACAGACATGCACGTTACGTTAACCCTTAAATGTATAAGAATACAGCATATTGTATTATGTATTATGGACCTAACAAGTTTCTCCTTTGTATACCCACATTGTTGCACAATACGTTTTAGGAACCTCTTCCAGAACTCTTATTTATTATGAGATTGCCGTCTACATATCTCAAATAAACACAGCTGTCTTGCCCCTCTCACTGTTAAGTAATGGGTATTACATATTTCTACTTAGTTAATGGGTATTTTTCATGAGCTTTACTTTTGTAGTTCTCGATTCAATAATGGAAATGAACATTATTATGGAGAGTAGGAAAACCTTATGCCGTTTTTAGGTGTATCAAGTAGCGACTATTGGGTTATGGACATTTTCATATATATAAGTATTTATATACATTTATCTGTTGTACGATACACGGAGTTTACTGTGTGGCAACGTAATTTTTTGTAAGATATTTCCATAATATATAGATAGGTAATTATTTATATAGATATCTAAATTCAGAACTGATAAAGGTTGAAACTTGAAGCAGACTATTAGGTACAGACGGTAGAAAATGAAGAAGCATGTAAGAAGCGTACAGTTGGTTACATACAGTCAGTCATACGTTAGCTTTAATTAAAAAATACTTGAATAATTAATTATTGACGTGCTTAAAAAAATTACTAATTAGGTACAATACTGACTACTACTGACATGTTAAAATAGTACTTATTTACCTGAAGATATCGAATTATGTAGGGAGTATATATATAAAGTTTTTATTTAATTTAATTTTTAAACAGCACGTTGGTACTCTTACTTTTGCTCATTACAGTATTATACAATAGCCAAGTACATTTTGTAATAGCTACTATGCACATTGTAACTATGAGATAAAGTAATCTAATATAGTAGGGTTTTGTCTCAGTACAAATGCGAAAAAAATTGTGCGCATCGAGAAAAAGTTGTGAATTTTTGACCATAGATAGAGTGAGCAAAGATGAATATTTTTTAGTATTGGCGGTCTGTAAAATTTTTGGACCTTCACGTCAAAATCAGGGGTCCCGTGCAATATGTTATTACTCTCTGGTTAAGACTGCTAGGGGTTGTTTGGTATCGTTTCCGTGTAAAACAGACATGCAGAATTCATTTCTGATATTAAAAATGTAAAATTTCGTATTAAAAAAAAAGTTGTGCCGCGAGGAAAAACACAATTTTATTTTTGTTTTTTTAGAACGTCATATAACTAATATATATCCTTTATTTCAAATAATAAAAAATATTATAAAGAAGCATATTTAATATAGATTATAGAAACATATACATTTTATACACCTTTAATACAAAAAACTTCTGTTTTTTTTTTTTACTTAAGTTGAGCAACGGAAAACAGACGTCGCGTCGTTTGAATTGTGACGGTTTATGTTAAAGTTAAGGAGGAAAAATATGTTTTTATTTATTGTATTTTTTTATTTCTGCATTTTGTGAAGTTATTATGAATAAAATTTACTAATAACAAGCAATACATGCATTTCAAGGTCAATACGCTACGGATGTTCACGTTCACATTGATTATCGATACTTACTATGGAGAAAACATATACACCACGAAGCAAACATTTTTTTTCGCGTAGTTTTTGTATACTATAAGCCTAAAAATTGTATATATTTAGAAACTACATTAAATATTCTCCTTTATAGTATTTTTTATTATTAGAAAAAAAAATTATATATATTAGTTATATGACGTTCTAAAAAAAAATAAAAAATTGTGTTTTTCCTCGCCACACAACTTTTTTTTTAATAAGAAATTTTACATTTTTAATATCACAAATGAATTCAGCATGTCTGTTTTACACGGAAATGATACCACACAACCCCTAGCAGCCTTAACCATAGAGTAATAACGTATTTCACAGGACCCCTGATTTTGACGTGAAGGTCCAAAAATTTTACGGACCTCCAATACTAAAAAATATTTATCGTGGGCCATTCTATCCATGGTCAAAAATTCACAACTTTTTCTCGATGCGCACAATTTTTACAAATTCGAGCTCTGCTAATATGACATATGCGTATTTACTGCGTATACCTATTAGATCGTCAAACATAACTCATTATGGAGGCAACAAATGCAGTTTGAATTATAAGAAATACGGTGCCTAATTCTGGAATGAACTTCGATAGTTATCCGGGCATGGATTGGCAATAACAAACGTAACGATAAACAGAGCTTAGAGATGACAAATTGTCCCCGAGCGGCTGCTGCGTGAAGCTGAGATAACGCGATCGCCAACGGAAAAGGTTCTCGCAATTTTATCCCAACACCACATTACTGGGACGGATTAAAATATCGTTGTCAATGCATGCTTCTTGCTTCTAAAAAATAGTTTGCGCTTTATACTTCGAGATGTGGGTGTTATTATTAGGTACGTATGTGACATATTTTTGAAGCATTTTCATACTTAATTTTCATTTTTTAATGTCGGTTTATCAATTTTCTAAATGATATCGTTAATTTCACGCATTATTCATTTAATATTACGTTTTACAAAAAAAAAATTGGCACGATTTAAAAATGTTGTGATAGTGTAATTATATTTCATCAACTCCGTAAGTCTCAAAGTATGGCCATAGTATAAGGAAGGTGGTCTATTAGACCAGTAACCCATCTACGAACAAATATTAATTTACGTTCGCAATTCAAACTCCGGACGCAGGGCTGTACCAAGGGGCTGTCCATAAATTACGTCATTGATTTTTGACTAATTTAACCCCCCCCCCTCCACCCCGAAATCATCCAAAGATTATGCTTCGAATGGCCCCGTTTCCTCCTACGTTATGCCACCACCATCCGATGTCCAGACCCCCTCCCCCCTATTTTGAAATGACGTAATTTATGAATAGCCCCCAAGCATGTTTCGCGCAACGGTAGCACCGCAGTAGTACCCCTTATTTCGTCATGTCTCATCTTGTATTTTCATTTCTTAAATAACTACTCCGTTCTTTTCACTATGTACGAGTATGTATAAATAATTACACTACCTAGGTATGTCCATACATGCCAGAGGCTTAAAGTATATCTATACCAAATTTTATAAAAATAGGTTCTACCATTTAAGCATGGAGAGGTAACACACAGACGGACAGACACACGTTAATTTTACATTTTAAAAGCTAAGGCAGGAAGTAATTTTCATTTCAGGCATTTATTTGTTTATGAAAAAATAATGTTTTGGATAATGAATAATAAACAGAGCTCCCGTAAAATGCATAGGTTCAGAAAAAATAAGGAGGCAGATGCTACCAATAATGTCATCAGCATAACTACCATTTTATGTCATTCCAAGTTCAACTGTGCCACGATTAATTTGCGTGTGTGCTAAACGCTATTATCGCTGCAAGGCGCCTCTATGTAACGCTCGTAAGTTGGGCCGGAGTTACAGCACACGCGTTATGTATGCAAAATAGTTTTCAACTTGTGAAGTTTTTAGTAGGGCGCTGAAGGCTGGGTGTGATTTTGTTTCAAACACATATATTTAAACTATTCAGTTGTATATTAGGTAGGTGCCTACACTATATTTGTGTTGTCACACGGTGTTTCGAAATGTCTTTACTTTAAATAATACAAATATATATATGATGTTTATTTCTTTACGTGTTTTCTGGCATATTTAAGTTAATAAATTCAACAATAGATTCGAAACAGTGCATCAAAAATCACAAGAACAAACGGACCTAATCTCTCTGCTATTAGACTGCCAATAGTTAGCAATCAGGTAATGGTTGCATCATACATTAGTTGATTAATCCCTCTGGTAAATACAATATAATGATTGCAAACTATTTTTGGTTAATAAGGAAGTAGGTATTAACTAAATTTTTAAATTATTCGAACAGTATTGTTATTCATTTAAAAACCGGTACACCATATCAAAATAGGAAACTTACTGAAGTTTATCAAATAATCTATTTAAATACAACCTAATTAAAAAAGACATTTAAATCAATATTACATAATATAGAAGAATCCTCCCCACTATTTTTAACCACTTGAATAGATGATTTACTTGTTGAGAACATTCCTTCCTTGTCCTTTCCCGAAACTCACTCTTTCCATTCATAACTTATATTTAAATCTGATGACATTGGTATAATTCTGAAGATATTTAATAAAAATATTCCAAAAGTCAAATTATTAATTCCTACTAGTAGTGCAAAGCAAAATACGAAAGAAGAAACCTTGTTTTGGAAAGTGTATGCACTTTAAGGTTTTGTCATATCAAGCTGCAAGGGAGCTAGGAACATTTTCGTAATGCGCTTCTGCATCTCTCCAGCTTCTCTCGTATTCATTATTCGCCACGTGCACACGCTCTACTTTTAGCATGCAATCATTTGCTAGTGCATCCTTCGTAGGACCGTTTTCAGGTTGTTTCGTTTTTCAAAACGAGATGTTGTTACTGATCCGTGGAAATCGAAATTGTTAAGGTGTGTTGTTGCTAGGGAATGCAAACCGGTTATTTTTTGTATGAAAATAACCGGTTATACGGTTAATAACCGGTTATTTTCATACATAAAATAACCGGTTTGCATTCCCTAGTTGTTGCTCGCCTTGTATCAAATCGGGCATGTCTGGTTTTTTTATATGTCAATGGTGATAGAATACTCAACTCATACACGAGTCTTCCGTGGGGTGCCCGGCCTTAGAATTGTCCCCCACTACTAAGGGAATATACCGGGAGATGGGCAGCAGCATCTTCCGAAAGGGGAGGCCTATGTTCAGCAGTGGACGTCTTATGGCTGACATGATGATGATGATGACACGAGTCTTCTACACCCAAAACTATGTCCATCATTCATGAATTTTGTTCATTTAGAAATTTCATTTAAGTATTCAGAAATTCTTGACCACCAAAAAAAGACGGATCTTTTCTTGTTTGTGAAACTTTTTTCTCGCAAAAATGTATGTTACGATAACAGTCATGAAATGAGTTTAATATTTTTGACATAAAGAACTCAATTAGGTTTTTCTGGACTTTATAGTTCTAGGGATACAAGTATTCAAAGTTTCACTTAAAAGTACATCTATGTTGAACTCTATATCATCTAGGATACATTACAAAAACTATTTAAAACGGGATATTTACCATGTGAGTTTTTTTTGTAATGTTAATGACCATGTTAGCTTAAAATCTAGGATACATATTAACTAAGATTAATTAAACTTAGTTTAGATCCAGTTACCAGCACTGACAGCAGTATATTATTAGTCATAGTATCAGATTACTAAAAGTAATCATGATCATACTTCATCATACCTTTATCTTGCAATTTATCACTTGAATTATCTTATGAAAGTTGGTTACCTTTAAGCAGATCCTTCATATTTACTAATATTATTGTAAATTATGAAGTAACCGATTGTTGAAAGGTAAGCATGTTTTTTCGATAAAGACATCTGAAAAAAAAGGATAACAAAACTACTTTGGCTATTTCATCAATAACCAAAGTTTGGTAAAGAGTTAATCAAGTTCATTTGTTAATAACACATGGTTTATGTATAAATAACAAAACATTTTGGTAAGAATAAGCCTTAGTTTTGTAGTCACTATTTTTATGTTACTGGTAGACGAAATTTGGTTGCTTGTAACAAATTATTTTTTTCAGTGGCATAGAACACAAAACCGTTACCTGAATCATGTCCGTATTCGAGTAAATTCAAATTACAAAAGGTAAACTAAGATCCAACGACAAGGCACGCAGGTAAATCTTCCTGACAACGCGCTAAATTCGATTATAATCGGCCGCCACTGCGCATCGTACTCGCACGCTAATTTCCAATGCCTTTGATTATAACCAAAATTCCAATACTAAATTCCGATACAAATCTACGAAACTCCACTTGATCAGACAAATGGTCTGATTAACACAATACACACAAATTAATGAACGATCAACTGAAAACATTTTCGAATTGACGATTTGGCAATTCCGTGATTTCGGATTCGTTTGTGATGTGACGGCAATTATAAGCCCGTAATCAGGGCGTACTCGGCCCGGGTCCAAACCCTGTATTGACCAATAAACTGATTTCTGACCCGGCTGAATTAGAGAATGGTTACTTTCTATTGCACTAACGAAATGTGTACACAGAACGTAGGTAAATTTATGATTAAGAATATATTTTAAATATCCGATTACAAAAGATAATAACGCTTATGGTCTAAGAGCTGGCCACGTCAGATGTGAAATAATAATTAGAGTAATGTAACCAGTCCAGTTAGATTCCATAACCATCCTTATTTCTAGATCCGGGCATCCGGCAGCTTTTAATGGGTGGGGATAAGAGTGACAGGCCAACAAAGTTTTTAAGTTGGAAAAAAGTAATACCGAAATAGGTAAAAACTGCTGAACTTGTGTCATTTATAGAGAACAAGTCCTAATTTTAACATTAGAACAAAAAACATTGTGTAGTTATTATTGTGGAAACAAAAACAGTAGGCGAGTAACCAAAAATTATATATTGACATAAGTTATTATATCTAACTTATCGTAAAAATACATACTATTAGAAACTAAAAATCTATCTCTAAAATGGGCCCCTGTGGCATTGTGCCGAGGACGCTGGCAGCATTTCCTCGCTGAACTGCAATACTTATGCGTTGAGCGAGGAAGCTGCCAGCTCGTTTGTCCCCCGTGACTTCGACCAGCCGTTTAGCAACCTGGCGGTAAACCTTTTGGGCTACTGGACCCCACGGACCGAGAGTCTCGACGCCAAAGGCAACAAAATTGTAGTTGGCGTCGAGACCCCTGTATTTCCGCCTTTATACATCATTAAATTACCTTATACATCAATTTGCATTCTTTGACTACCACCACTTTACAGCTGCCAGATGTCCGGATCTAGAAATAAGCATAGTATAGCAAACTAACTAGAGGGGTTTCGTTGCTCTCATTATTGTGTCATATCTGACGTGGCCAGCTCTCCGTCTATAAAGCAAGCAAGGAGGTAATTTTGAAGATAGAGATGCGTTCACTCAATGACAATGAAGTTGTTTCACATGGTATGGAAGTTTCAAACATATCCTTGTAATAAATAGGAAGGTACCTAGTTGTATAATATGGTAGACTTATTATAGTTCTGGTACCCACTACAAAGGTCGTATTGTTGACCTTATTTGTAATATTGTCTTTAAATATTTTATATAATAGTACATTACGTACCTAGGGCGGTAAAATAAAGAACGGCTCAGATCGCGGATATTTGTGGCCCGAACCGAAGGTGAGGGCCATAGACAAGCGATCTGAGGCCTTCTTTATTACCGCCCGTGGTGCGTACACAATTTTACGTCTTCTCCTGGGTGTGAATTGAGATTTGCCGCTCCGCCCGTGGGCGTAATATCTCACTTACCGCCCAGAGTGACGTAAATGTGTATAATATTTAATATTGTTCGAGAACTCACCTTTTAGAATCGATATTGGCTGTCAATTTGACGGTAAAGATCACTAGGCCCGGAATTTTGCGTGTGACTTTTAACAACTCCTAGGGAGAGAACACTACTGTTTATCGATACATCGTTAGTATCTGTCTATTACTCTATCAATGCGGTTAATTAATATATTATTATTAATAAAAAAACAATTGCAAGCAAATACGTACTTAGCTTATCAAAAATTTAACATTATCTCATATATATTGACAGTATTTACAGCCATCTAACGTTAAGTAGTCTCAGAGGCATAAGTAACCTGCTTTCGTTATAAAATGTAAAGGTTTTCGTAATTATACTTATTTCAATAAAGCAAATGAAATGGATTAAACTTATCGATATTTCGAACTTTTTTATCATAAACTGTAGAAAATGCTCAATTAATCGATAACATCGATAAACAGTGGTGTCTCCCTATCACTTTTCCAAAGTCGCACACAAAATTCCGGACCTTAAACATCAGTAATAAAATATACAACAATATTTTACAGTCGTAATTAATTCATTAATGCTTTGACTTAACCAACAGTTTGACTTGTTTAGTTCACTAATTGATTGCAGAGGTCATAGTAATTAATTTAAAACTGCCTATGTAGCCTGTTAATTGCGCGGTCAGAATAATTACTCTATTGTTACTGGTTGATGGATGCCTGCTCAATAGTTAATCACAATAAATCCGAATAACGTTACTGCACTGATCCTCAATATCGAAAATGTGGCCGCAAAACTGGCTTTAGTTTAGAAGTGCATACAAAATCAATACTTTTGCATTCATAGGTATATTATATCGACTTGTTCTTTTATTCTGTACTTTAGTGACTGTAGTATATTTCGGTCATTAATACTATCCATAACTAAGGTACTTCCAAGACTAATAAAGCCAATTGAACCCAGGATCTCCAGCTTCGTAGGCAGGATTATTACATTTATTACCGACAAGGCAAGGCCGTTTGATATGTAATATTGTATTGCCCATCTTTGGAGCCAGACCAAAGAATTTGTAATTGCTATATTTTCTACAGAAGAGTTAGACATGATTTAGTATTTTTTTTGTGTAAGATCGCAGAGAAGAATCTGTAGGTACTTAAGGACCACAGCTTTCTTGAGAATGTAAAGTCCTAAAATGCTAAGGATTTACTTACGTCATGACTTGCGTGACAGATTAGTCTGCAAAAGGTTTGTATTAAGTATAATTTTATTATTATATTCAAATTCCATTCCCTTTCATATCAAATGCATGAATGAAACTTTCCGTAGCGTTGTTTTTCAATTGCACATAAAAATAGGCGATAAAAAACATGGGCAGTAAGGAAACTTGACCCGTTCACGTATTTCAGTGTTTTAAAAATCCAAAATTCGCATGGCACATTTGTTAGGGGAATCCTGTAATTAATGCGGGCACGGACACTGGAGAGGGCCTAATGAATAGGGGTGTGCGATGCAAAAACTGGCCAGTCACACAATACGTCGAAAACCCGACCAAAACTCAACCAAAACATAACCCTATGTCATAAGCCAGGAAGCTCTAGATGGCGGAATGATAGCCGCATATTGGCTATTGATTTCCAACGGACAGTGACTGACGCTGCGGATTTATTTTTGGTGAGGGAAGTTTAAAACGGCTACCTTCTGTGACATCTAGTCTTGTCCTTGGTCTTATTTAATATTACGATAAAAGAGGAAATTATAGACAACATACTGGTGGACAAATAATGTAAGTACATGTACAAATCTTCAATGAGGGTATGAATGAATATACTTACTGATTCAGAATCTGTCCAAATCGTAAAAAAAAACCTACGACTGATTAATTTATTTATCAACTACTGCAATTTGGTCCCTAAACGAAAGTATGGCCAACTTATATCAAATCAGCCCTATCCCGTCAATAAATTTAACAACGACTTCCTATTTCACAGTTTGATAAAATCTTAAAATTTAGTGCTCAACTCAAATAGATGAGCGAATAAGTATTCCGCTATAATTTATACCTTCCCACTCCCCGCTAGTTGGGGAGTAATGGATGCGTCCGCAGATATCAGTGGTTGCCGTCTTTAAATTACTCACTGTTCAGGAAATATGACCTCACTCGCGACTTGAAATCCACTTAACTGTATTCTTCGCACTATTAAGATAAGAGTCGAATTAAAAGTAAGTTTATCACCTCGCCGAGGTGTAATTGATTTTTATTACGTCCGGCCAGTAAGGTAGGAGTGCTTAACATTATTGTGAAGATAAGGGTTGAGCTACGACGGAATGTGATGAAAATCCTGCGCCAGTCCGCTGTGCAACAAAAAAGGTGGTGAAAGAGAAACAGTTTAGTTTGGTTATTTAATTGGAATAAAACGTTAATACGTGATTAAACGAACGAAACGAAGTGATCCGCCCGAGAACTAAGGTGACCGACATGGCTCTAAAAGTTAATAGGTAAGCTTGAAGCGGCAGTGGGCTAGCCACATATGTCGCAGAACTGATAATCGCTGGTAAGCGTGTTTTGGAGTGGAGACCACGTCTGGGCAAACCTAGCGTGGGACGCCCTCTGGCCAGAATAATGGCGGGACGACTTACATAAATAAGAGGGCCGGCAGCGCCTGGATGCGTAAAGCAGCAGACCGGGCTCTGTGGCGTACCCTGCGAGGCCTATGTCCAGCAGTGGACTGCAACGGGCTGATGATGATGATGAAGATGACGTGATTAAACTACATCTAATCATCTTGTTCGGATCTATGTTTCTCCTTCACACAAAGATTAATGATTTATCGCAGGATTCATTTCCTAAGGAGGTCAAATGGGAATTCAACGTATTATATACCTACGTACAATAACGTACAGAGAGGAGCGGTGCGAGAACGGTTTTGAAATTGCACTACTTCTAAGCAGACGAAATTGTGGGCCAGGGCCCTTACATTTATAAAACAGTAATTTTATTGAGGATCTCAAGCACATGACATCCAGTGTTTATGTAAACACAAAATAAATGGCTACAACAATTTTTGGTCGATTAAAACACATGACGTTTAGTATGGTGTGTTAACTGTGTTGTCTAACAAAAAAACCTTGGTAAAATATTCGTCTCCGTTGAAAGAAAGAGATGATAATTTAAATCATTTTTAAATATTAATAAAGTGTAGTTCAGTCTTTCAATCACAATATAAACTAAAATACTAACTAGTTTGGCTTAATGATCCAAAGATAATCTTGGCCCCCGAAATGAGAGTATGCTACCTGTCCCGAAAATAATAATATATTTTTTAACACAGTTGCTCAAATCTAGTAGTAGTTTATAATGCGAGAAGTTGGATTTCTCGCACTAGCGCGTTTTACTTTTCCAGCCAATCACAGCTCAGGATTCATGATCACCGCCCCGCATCGCACGGCGCGAGTGTTCGGGTGAAGTAACCTCAAAGTGACATTGTCCATTTTTATAATTTTTTCGCAACTTTATTAAAAAACGTCGTTCGATACACGGACGGAATGTCTTTCTTCACTCGTCCCGAGTTTTGCCACTCGCCTGCGGCTCGTGATCAAATGTCTCGGAACTCGTTGAATAATGACATCCTTTCCGACCTAGTATCGAAATGTACTATTTTATACATTTATGATCAGACATAAAATAAGAACATTCTCCACTATTCTCTAAAAACGCATTGGTGCGTACAACGTGCCTATGACATATTGTTTGGCAGTTATACTATATTACGAGTAAACAACACTTAAAAATAAATAAGTAGCTACACTAGCTATTAACCTAACATACTTATTAAATGCAGCGACTGATAAAAAAAATTAAAAACAAAATACTCGAGTTACACTTCGCCCGTTTTTACGTTTCCCGCTCGTTCAGAGTGAGAATTAGAATACGAATACAATATACTCGTACACGATCCAACTTTAACACAACTCCAATGCATTAACTACGCAATACAGCTTAGGCCTGAATCAGAAAAAATAGAATTTGCTTGATAATTATTTAGATGCAACTCCAATACAATTTAAATATTGGTTAAGTATTTGAAGGGTACACGGAAGGAACATGTCTAGTCACTTTGACAACATTTTGTGTTATAGCGGTTTTAAAGTTTGGAACGATTCAATTAACCATAACATAACCAGATGGTTTTTATGAATTAAAAAGTGGATTTATGTTAAGAATTCCAGCTGTTACAGAAGTTGTTGCTAATAGTTCATTGCAAGATCTACATTTTGATACTCAAATCTCATTTTACGAAAAAAGGGACAAGACATGTTCTTTGTTTTGTGTTGGAGGGAGTTATGTTGGGGATAGATTGTGTATTTAATGTATTGTTTATGTAGGTATTTTAAAATTTGAATAGGGCACTCACTATACATACAGTATTAAAAAAATAACTTAAGTTATTGTTGATTACTTTTGTTGATGAAATATCTGCAATAGTCAAAGAAGTAACCGAAAATGTATTGCTGCGAATTGCATATACAAGTAAGCATGTAATCGTAGAAAAAGTATTGTATGCAGTATGAGTAAAAAAATGCTCGTGGGGTCTACCTTTACGATGTTCGCCTTCGGTTCACATCATAACTCACGCCTCTCGCCTTTTTTGACCTCTCTTATACAAATGTTGCATAAAATACTTTTCTCCAAAAGTTAACATAATTTTAATTACCTAATATTTTTTTACTTAAATGTACACTCGAAATGAGCAAACAGTTGACACCTACTATTGTAAATAGGTATATGACATGTTGTACCTATGAACACAGTTTTGACAATAAATTATCTTTATCTTTATCTTACCACTAGTCCTAGAACCCAGTACCAACAGCTCCAAAAATTGTGTCAGTACTTAATATATCGTTAGCGCCTTATACCTACATAAAAATCACAGATAGCAAGAAAACTTGATGTAATAAAATATTCCCCTAATTTACATAGTGATTAATCTCATCGAGCGTATCTCAAATGCTGAGTAGGTCAGCCAGCCTATTAATTTGTAAAAGTTTGCCTTTAAGGAACATGAGTTTAGCGGAAATACTAAGTGAAAAAGTTTTACTTTGGTAGTAACTTTACTTAATTATCTTGTTAACGAACAAGCCATTACCTATTTCAAAATTTTGACATTATTAAGATTACTTAAGTAATTTATTTTGACGTAGAAGTTTTACTGTGATTACACAGGTAGATACTATTTTCTACGACTATTTGATAAATTATAAACATTTATAAAAATATTTATTAAACATTATTTTATTTGTTATTCAGTAAGACTATTTGGTAATTTGTAAATACATTTATAATTTCATGAGGTTAGCTGGAAAATATCCCTTAAAATTTATAACTTCTTCTTTGTAAGGTCAACTCGGCGAAAACCGTCAATAGGCGAAGATCGAATAGCAAGCAATTACAGCAAATTAGACTTTGGGTCTAGAACAGTTTTACCATTTCATAAAAAAGATATGCAGAAATTGCTGTAATGTAATTGCTTGCTATACGATCTTCGCCGACTGACGGTCTTCGCCAAGTCGACCTTAATTTTAATGTACTTATTTTGTAATCTATGTAACGTATAGTAATTATTTTATGCAAAAGTTTTAATGATGAAGTTCCCTTTACGCACTAAGGTATTTATATTATTCATCATCATCATCATCATCATCATCATCATATATACATTTTATATAATTATTTTTGTTAAATTAAACTGAATATTGTATAGACTCTCCAAACATAGCTTATAATATACATAACATATTTTTTTTATTAAAATGCGGTTTTTTATTATAAATTTATGCGGTTGCACCAAACAGTCTGTTAACGTCAAAGTCATCGTTAAAAATATATTGTTTAAATAGTTTGACAGTTTTCTATGGGATGACAGCTCCGTCGTCATGTTTAACGTCGATCAGTTCGTTAGTTATGCGTGGTCCTACCCAGCCTTAGTCAAATAATTTTCAACAACGTAATATTTAACGTTGTCGTTAGACAACGACAATAAATGTGAAATAGATGAGGTTATTTTAGAGGTCCTAATATAATCAAAATGGGTATTGTCAATATACTATTCTTATATACGCGGTGCCCGTGAGCACTCCAAGAGATTTTACCCACGAATTCCCGAGGTCATAAGGAGTGATAAATGTTATATGAATTTAGGTCAATTTTGCCAAAAAGTTTTTTTTTGCTTCATTTCGATTTTGTTACGTATTTGAACATAAACAAATACGTGTTATTGGTAAAACTTCCGATTCTAATAAATGGGTATTTTTTATTCGTAAAAAATAGTTTACGCAAAGTATTCCTTGGCAATTTGATCTGTCAACAAGGATATCTAGATTAGAACCCATAAAGGGTAAAATCGCCACCATAAAAGCTATTTCTACAATTATTAAAAATTACATATTTACTCGATTGACCTAGATTTGTAGATGTAGACGCTGACGATGTGATAGTTGCATTTAGTAAACACAGTAAACAGCATAATACGCAAATTTTATTTTCACGTGTCACATTACTATTTTATAATTTTATACTACATACCTAAGTAATTACTTTGAATATTTTTTGTGTATGATTTTATTTTGTATAATTGCTCTCTAAATTAGCATATGTTCTCTCTGCCTGAGATACAAGATTAGTTCTTAGTTCAGGCGCGTAAAACTATGTACGTAAATTGTAATATGTAAGCACAATGTAACAATAGCAATAAGGATTTAATAAATAAATTATTATTATTATTATTATTATTATTCCGTATATTTATTTTCTTTCTTAAGTTAGGTTTTTTACAATATGAATATAAAATTAAAATAGAATATACCATACAAAACAAAAACAATATAAAACATAAACACATTATAAAAAACCTAACCTAGAGTGCCGCCGGCAGCAGGGCAAGGCCCAGGCTGCCGGTGGTCAGGGCCGCAGAGAGAGGAACCTTCGGACTATACGCGCCGTGTCCAGGATTACCGCCTTCTGTATCTGACCCTTGATCCAACCACAACCTCGTAGCGAAAGCCTCTCAAGATATTGGTCGAGACTCTTCGCTATGAGACCGTTCGCAGAAACAACTATCGGCACAATGATCGCCGAATCGACCTCCCACATGGCGGTTACCTCGTGAGCCAAGTCTAGGTACTTGCTGGACTTGTCCTTCTCGGCTTTCACGAGGTTCACGTCACATGGGACGGTGATGTCAACGAGCATGGCCCGGCGTTGCGGTCGATCTATTACCACGATATCAGGTTTATTGGCTACAATAGTCCTGTCCGTGATAATAGATCGATCCCAATAGAGCGTGGCACGACCATTTTCGAGAACTGGCGCAGGTGTGTACTTGTAGTACGGCACTTCGTGGTCCACAAGACCGTATAGGAGAGCAAGCTGCTGGTGTATGATCCTGGCTACGAGGTTATGTCTGTGCAAGTATTCGCCGTTAGCAAGATGGGAACAACCGGAGATGATATGCCTGAGTGACTCTCCGGGACGGCGGCATGCCCGACAAATGTCGACCGTACCGTCCTTCAGGATATATCTCCGGTAGTTATTCGTCATGATAACTTCGTCCGCAATTGCACAGGCAAAACCTTCGGTTTCTCCAAAGAGGTCCCCGAATCGTAACCAGTTCACCGACGCGAGCAGGTCTACGTCGGGTCCCGTGAGGGCCCCGTAGAACCGCCCGTGTAGCTCCTTGCTCTTCCATACCGCCTTGCGATCCTCGGTGCTTAGCACCACAGGTTTGCGCCAGTTCTCGTTCGCCAAGGAGAGCGGCGTGAGGCCCTTATCTATTGCCACCACATCACGATGCATCCCACACTCGTTGTTAAGGAAATAATTCCTGAGATTGTACACCTCACGGTTGTGGAGATTTTTGGCATTTAAAAAGCCGCGACCTCCACACTTCCGTGGGATGTACAATCTCATAACGGACGAGCGTGGGTGAAGCATACGGTGTGTGGTGAGCAATTGACGGACCCTCCGATCCAGGGCATCCAGCTCGGTCTGTGTCCACCTTAGTATGCCAAAGGAGTATGTGAGTAGGGGCATCACCCAGGCGTTGAAGGCGCGCACCTTGTTGCCACCTGACAAAAGACTATTGAGTACTTTTGTCAGCCGACCGAAGAAGCGCTCCCTCAACGCCTGTTTAATACCCGCATCCTCAATACCCAACGACTGTGACATACCAAGGTATTTGTAGGTTTCTGATTCAGAGATAGATCTGAACGTCATCGTCTCAGAAAGCTGTAAATTTGTTGAATTTACTACTTTCCCCCGCTGTACATGCATAACCGCACATTTATCAACACCAAATTCCATCTTGATGGAACTACTGAAGACTTCAGTGGTTTTTAGTAGCTCCAGCAAGTCCCGGTTATTTGGTGCAAATAATTTGAGATCGTCCATGTACAGAAGGTGAGATATGACTTCACCCTCTCTCCGAAGCCGGCAACCTAGCCCCGAATCCTTCAGCAGGGTGCTGAGCGGATTTAGAGCTAGGCAGAACCACAAGGGACTCAGACTGTCGCCCTGAAATATTCCTCGCTCGATCCTTATAAAGTCCTGCGGGCCAGGGGGGTCATCCCCGCCTCCTGGTTGACGAAGGACTGTGGTCCACTGCCTCATACACGCGCCAAGGAAGGATCTTAAGGCTGCATCAATTTTATACAGCTCTAAGATCCTCTCCAGCCATGAATGAGGCACTGAATCATAGGCCTTCTTGTAGTCAATCCAGGCGGCTGAGAGGGCCCCCCTGTTCCGCCGGACTCGTTGGCAAATGGTCATGTCTATGAGGAGGAGCTCTTTAGTACCACGGGACCCAACCCTACATCCATTTTGAGCGGAGGCCAAGATGTTGTTTGCGACCATATGCGCGTTTATTTTTGCTCTCAAAATGGATGTAAGGAGCTTGTAGAGTGTAGGCAAGCACGTGATGGGTCGATAGTTCTTCGCTTCCGTGGTACTACCGGACTTATAGAGCAGGAAGGTTACACCAGTTGTTAAGGAGGGCGGGAGGGAGCCAAGTTCGAGGGCTTGCTGAAATTGCGTTGCCAGCCGTGAGTGCGAGCATCGAAACCATTTTAGCCAGAAGTTGTGCAATCCATCCGGGCCAGGACTTTTCCAGTTCTGAGCCGTACGGATTGCACAACTTACGTCATCGGGGCTGATGGTAATAGCCCCCATAGGTTCGATGGTCTCGCACTCACGTTCGACAACGCTCATCCACTCGCCCTCCGTGTGTTCAACGGGCGCCGACCAGATGCTACGCCAGAAATCAGACATGGCAGTAGCATCCGGCAGTCGCACGTCGGACACACGGGGGTCAGCTTCCTCCCACCTTCGGTATACCTTCCTTTGGTCACTTTGGAAAAGACGATTCTGCCTGAATCGGTCCACACGCTCTCTGTAGCGGCGAATACGGCTTGCCCATGCATAAACTTTCTGCTTCAGAAAGTCGATGCGCTCTGTGACGTTGGCCATGTAGTCGCGGGGCTCGATATCCGTCCCCGCGAACGCCTGGTGCACAAAGCGCATTACTCGGGGGCGGTTGTTGCCCCCCCTGAAGCAGATCAGCTTTGCAATGAGAGTCCTAAATGAGTTGATACGTCGCTCAATCCGCACCTGCCATGCGGGGACACCCCCGGCGGTCCTAGGTGCACGTTCAGCGTCCGGAAACTTGACTCGAGCAACACGGCACGCCGAGATGGCTCCGCAGTACATGATCGAGTGCGTATCATCTAAGTCTTTACTAGTCCGCAGGAATGGATCTAGCAAATCATTTAGGGCTCCCATTAACGCTAGATTGCGTCTATTCATAGGCAAGCGTGGTAATCGTGGCCTAGGGATATTTGTGGAGCGATACTGCGTAATTGCCTCTTCCAAAGTCCTCCTCAGTTGCTCATTGGCTGTACTACTCACACTCTGAGTCGCGATCTCCTCCTCGTCGGCGCTGGGATCAACCCGCGGCGCCCCCGATGCCAGGTCGGGTGCGGGCATCGGATCCGGCGCCGTGGCGGGTGGATCCCGCGCCGAGGTGGAGGCCGCGTGAGCAGAGAGAGCCTCCAGGCGAAGCCGATCAAGTGTCGAGTCATCCAGCCGTTTATCCCGTTGGATGACTCGGACCTGATCCGATAGTCGCTGCGCAGTCACGTTGGTGGTCGGTTCAAGGGCCTGAAACAGAGGAAGCAAACGAACACGATACGCGCATAGATTTGTTCCCCCCTCTGTAGCCCCATAGTATGCGCGCATGACGTTCTCATTCATTGTTTGAGTCCATCTCATGCGACGCACTATACCACCGGCAGCGGGGGCCCTGGGCGGGGCAGGATGTCCCGCAAGCCCCAAGCGTGCCGGCAGCGGTGGCCGCCCTCGTCGCGCAGGTGGTCGTGGCGGCGGCGGCGGCGGCCCGCACTCGTCGCTCGACTCGCTGGTGTCGGGCGCAGTGGCGAACTCATCGCCCGACGACGATGGTGAGGAGACGGACGAGGCGGGCGAGGATGGTGGGCGTGCGTTTGGCGGGGACGCTTGCTGTTGTCGTGATTTACTTCTCGTTATCATTTATTTCCTTTGACTTGTTTGACATTTAATGTCCGGGATTTTATTTACATGTTATAACCATATTTGCGGTTATTTATTATTATTATTATTATCATTTGTATGTCTTTCCCGACCACGGAACAATGGTGTTCCGGACCTTTGGGAGGCGTATGCGGAGCCGAAGCCAACGCGCAGAGGCCCTTTCGACAATTTAATGAAAAGTGAGGGGTACACTAAGCGGATGCTGCCCCTGCCCGTGTCATGGGACGCACGCAGAGACAGCACCCGCCATGGTGTAAGGACTATTGAGAGTTAATGGAGTCTAAAATGTACTAGGCTATTGGGTGAATAGTATGGACTAGTTAATGGGCTATTGGATGAAAGACCGGACGCCTGCCTAATAAAACGGTATACAATTTTATTTCCGGCAGACGGTGACTCGCCCTCCGCAAGATGGGCCCCCATAAATTAAAAAGCGACATCAAAGATGGCTCAAGGGCAACACCGGTGCGGGGGCTGGGGGTAGAGAGGTGTCACTGGACTTTAAACATATAGCCAACTCGCCACTTAGGTTTCCACATCTACCCTCGAGAACACAGCTCTAACGACCCCACTCTGGACAGCCGGCTAAGGCAAGCCAGAGGCAGGGGACCTGTCCCACCCATCCGACAGGGCACCCCAGGGGCACTCAGGTACGTGGAGTCGCTACTCTCCAACAGCTCGCCACAAGCTGCCCTGCGTTGACTGATTGCGCTGGTGGAAACCAGTGGGCGATGGGGTCGTCACATCCCTACGCCAGCTTACATCCCTACGCCAGCATATATTTATTATTATTATTTCCTTTATTTATCTTTCGTCTTAGGTTAGGTTTTATAATATTTTTACAAAAGTAAAATACAAAAATACATCAAAAACATACAAAAACAATAAAAACATTATAAAAAACCTAACCTAGGGTGCCGCCGGCAACGGAGCAAGGCCCAGGCTGCCGGTGGTCAGGGCCGCAGAGAGAGGAACCTTCGGACTATACGCGCCGTGTCCAGGATTACCGCCTTCTGTATCTGACCCTTGATCCAACCACAACCTCGTAGCGAAAGCCTCTCAAGATGTTGGTCGAGACTCTTCGCTATGAGACCGTTCGCAGAAACAACTATCGGCACAATGATCGCCGAATCAACCTCCCACATGGCGGTTACCTCGTGAGCTAAGTCAAGGTACTTGCTGGATTTGTCCTTCTCAGCCTTCACGAGGTTAACGTCACATGGAACGGTAATGTCGACGAGCATGGCCCGGCGTTGCGATCGGTCTATTATCACTATATCAGGCTTATTGGCTACAATAGTCCTGTCCGTGATAATAGATCGATCCCAATAGAGCGTGGCACGACCATTTTCGAGAACTGGCGCAGGTGTGTACTTGTAGTACGGCACTTCGTGGTCCACAAGACCGTATAGGAGAGCAAGCTGCTGGTGTATGATCCTGGCTACGAGGTTATGTCTGTGCAAGTACTCGCCGTTAGCAAGATGAGAACAACCGGAGATGATATGCCTGAGTGACTCTCCGGGACGGCGGCATGCCCGACAAATGTCGACCGTACCGTCCTTCAGGATATATCTCCGGTAGTTATTCGTCATGATAACTTCGTCCGCAATTGCACAGGCAAAACCTTCGGTTTCTCCGAAGAGGTCCCCGAATCGTAACCAGTTCACCGACGCGAGCAGGTCTACGTCGGGTCCCGTGAGGGCCCCGTAGAACCGCCCGTGTAGCTCCTTGCTCTTCCATACCGCCTTGCGATCCTCGGTGCTTAGCACCACAGGTTTGCGCCAGTTCTCGTTCGCCAAGGAGAGCGGCGTGAGGCTCTTATCTACTGCCACCACATCACGATGCATCCCACATTCGTTGTTAAGGAAATAATTCCTGAGATTGTACACCTCACGGTTGTGGAGATTTTTGGCGTTTAAAAAGCCGCGACCTCCACACTTCCGTGGGATGTACAATCTCATAACGGACGAGCGTGGGTGAAGCATACGGTGTGTGGTGAGCAATAGACGGACCCTCCGATCCAGGGCATCCAGCTCAGTCTGTGTCCACCTTAGTATGCCAAAGGAGTATGTGAGTAGGGGCATTACCCAGGCGTTGAAGGCGCGCACCCTGTTGCCACCTGACAAAAGACTATTGAGTACTTTTGTCAGCCGACCAAAGAAGCGCTCCTTCAACGCCTGTTTAATACCCGCATCCTCAATACCCAACGACTGTGACATACCAAGGTATTTGTAGGTTTCTGATTCAGAGATAGATCTGAACGTCATTGTCTCAGAAAGCTGTAAATTTGTTGAATTTACTACTTTCCCCCGCTGTACATGCATAACCGCACATTTATCAACACCAAACTCCATCTTGATAGAACTACTGAAGACTTCAGTGGTTTTCAGTAGCTCCATCAGGTCCCGGTTATTTGGTGCAAATAATTTGAGATCGTCCATGTACAGAAGGTGAGATATGACTTCACCCTCTCTCCGAAGCCGGCAACCTAGCCCCGAATCCTTCAGCAGGGTGCTGAGCGGATTTAGAGCTAGGCAGAACCACAGGGGACTCAGACTGTCGCCCTGAAATATTCCTCGCTCGATCCTTATAAAGTCATGCGGGTCAGGGGGGTCATCCCCGCCTCCTGGTTGACGAAGGACTGTGGTCCACTGCCTCATACATGCGCCAAGGAAGGATCTTAAAGCTGCATCAACTTTATACAGCTCTAAGATCCTTTCCAGCCATGAATGAGGCACCGAATCATAGGCCTTCTTATAGTCAATCCAAGCGGCCGAGAGGGCCCCCCTGTTCCGCCGGGCTCGTTGGCAAATGGTCATGTCTATGAGGAGGAGCTCTTTAGTACCACGGGACCCAACCCTACATCCATTTTGAGAAGAGGCCAAAATGTTGTTTGCAACTATGTGCGCGTTTATTTTTGCTCTCAAAATGGATGTAAGGAGCTTGTAGAGTGTAGGCAAGCACGTGATGGGTCTGTAGTTCTTCGCTTCCGTGGTACTACCGGACTTGTAGAGCAGGAAGGTTACACCAGTTGTTAGGGAAGGCGGGAGGGAGCCAAGTTCAAGAGCTTGTTGGAATTGCGTTGCCAGCCGCGAGTGCGAGCATCGAAACCATTTTAGCCAGAAGTTGTGCAATCCATCCGGGCCAGGACTTTTCCAGTTCTGAGCCGTACGGATTGCACAACTTACGTCATCGGGGCTGATGGTAATAGCCCCCATAGGTTCGATGGACTCGCACTCACGTTCGACAACGCTCATCCACTCGCCCTCCGTGTGTTCAACAGGCGCCGACCAGATGCTACGCCAGAAATCAGTCATGGCAGTAGCATCCGGCAATCGCGCGTCGGACACACGGGGGTCGGCTTCCTCCCACCTTCGGTATACCTTCCTTTGGTCACTTTGAAAAAGACGATTCTGCCTGAATCGGTCCACACGTTCTCTGTAGCGGCGAATACGGCTTGCCCATGCATAAACTTTCTGCTTCAGAAAGTCGATGCGCTCTGTGACGTTGGCCATGTAGTCGCGGGGCTCGATACCCGTCCCCGCGAACGCCTGGTGCACACAGCGCATTACTCGGGGGCGGTTGTTGCCCCCCCTGAAGCAGATCAGCTTTGCAATGAGAGTCCTAAATGAGTTGATACGACGCTCGATCCGCACTTGCCATGCGGGGACACCCCCGGCGGTCCTAGGTGCACGTTCAGCGTCCGGAAACTTGACTCGTGCAACACGGCACGCCGCGATGGCTCCGCAGTACATGATCGAGTGCGTATCATCTAAGTCTTTACTAGTCCGCAGGATCGGATCTAGCAAATCATTTAGGGCTCCCATTAACGCTAGATTGCGTCTATTCATAGGCAAGCGAGGTAATCGTGGCCTAGGGATATTTGTGGAGCGATACTGCGTAATTGCCTCTTCCAAAGTCCTCCTCAGTTGCTCATTGGCTGTACTACTCACAGTCTGAGTCGCGATCTCCTCCTCGTCGGCGCTGGGATCAACCCGCGGCGCCCCCGATGCCAGGTCGGGTGCGGGTATCGGATCCGGCAACGTGGCGGGTGGATCCCGCGCCGAGGTGGAGGCCGCGCGAGCAGATAGAGCCTCCAGGCGAAGCCGATCAAGTGTCGAGTCATCCAGCCGTTTATCCCGCTGGATGACTCGAACCTGATCCGATAGTCGCTGCGCAGTCACGTTGATAGTCGGTTCAAGGGCCCGAAACAGAGGAAGCAAACGAACACGGTACGCGCATAGATTTGTCCCCCCCTCTGTAGCCCCATAGTAAGCGCGCATGCAGTTCTCGTTCATTTTTTGAGTCCATCGCATGCGACGCACTATACCACCGGCAGCGGGGGCCTTGGGCGGGACAGGGTGTCCCGCGAGCCCCAAGCGTGCCGGCAGCGGTGGCCGTCCCCGTCGCGCAGGTGGTCGTGGTGGCGGCGACGGCAGCCCACACTCATAGCTCGACTCGCTGGTGTCGGCGGCGGTTGCGAATGCTTCGTCCGACGACGATGATGGCGAGGAGTCAGACGGTGTGGGCGAAGGTGGTGGGCGTGCGTTTGTTGTGTCGGCTTGTGCTTGACGTGCTTTGCTTCTAGTAATCATTATTATTATTATTCTCTTTATTTATTTTTCGTCTTAGGTTAGGTTAATTTATAATATTTTTACAAAAGTAAAATATAAAAATACATCAAAAACATACAAAAACAATAAAAACATTATAAAAAACCTAACCTAGGGTGCCGCCGGCAACGGAGCAAGGCCCAGGCTGCCGGTGGTCAGGGCCGCAGAGAGAGGAACCTTCGGACTATACGCGCCGTGTCCAGGATTACCGCCTTCTGTATCTGACCCTTGATCCAACCACAACCTCGTAGCGAAAGCCTCTCAAGATGTTGGTCGAGACTCTTCGCTATGAGACCGTTCGCAGAAACAACTATCGGCACAATGATCGCCGAATCAACCTCCCACATGGCGGTTACCTCGTGAGCTAAGTCTAGGTACTTGCTGGATTTGTCCTTCTCAGCCTTCACGAGGTTAACGTCACATGGAACGGTGATGTCGACGAGCATGGCCCGGCGTTGCGATCGGTCTATTATCACAATATCAGGCTTATTGGCTACAATAGTCCTGTCCGTGATAATAGATCGATCCCAATAGAGCGTGGCACGACCATTTTCGAGAACTGGCGCAGGTGTGTACTTGTAGTACGGCACTTCGTGGTCCACAAGACCGTATAGGAGAGCAAGCTGCTGGTGTATGATCCTGGCTACGAGGTTATGTCTGTGCAAGTACTCGCCGTTAGCAAGATGAGAACAACCGGAGATGATATGCCTGAGTGACTCTCCGGGACGGCGGCATGCCCGACAAATGTCGACCGTACCGTCCTTCAGGATATATCTCCGGTAGTTATTCGTCATGATAACTTCGTCCGCAATTGCACAGGCAAAACCTTCGGTTTCTCCGAAGAGGTCCCCGAATCGTAACCAGTTCACCGACGCGAGCAGGTCTACGTCGGGTCCCGTGAGGGCCCCGTAGAACCGCCCGTGTAGCTCCTTGCTCTTCCATACCGCCTTGCGATCCTCGGTGCTTAGCACCACAGGTTTGCGCCAGTTCTCGTTCGCCAAGGAGAGCGGCGTGAGGCTCTTATCTACTGCCACCACATCACGATGCATCCCACACTCGTTGTTAAGGAAATAATTCCTGAGATTGTACACCTCACGGTTGTGGAGATTTTTGGCGTTTAAAAAGCCGCGACCTCCACACTTCCGTGGGATGTACAATCTCATAACGGACGAGCGTGGGTGAAGCATACGGTGTGTGGTGAGCAATAGACGGACCCTCCGATCCAGCTCGGTCTGTGTCCACCTTAGTATGCCAAAGGAGTATGTGAGTAGGGGCATTACCCAGGCGTTGAAGGCGCGCACCTTGTTGCCACCTGACAAAAGACTATTGAGTACTTTTGTCAGCCGACCAAAGAAGCGCTCCTTCAACGCCTGTTTAATACCCGCATCCTCAATACCCAACGACTGTGACATACCAAGGTATTTGTAGGTTTCTGATTCAGAGATAGATCTGAACGTCATTGTCTCAGAAAGCTGTAAATTTGTTGAATTTACTACTTTCCCCCGCTGTACATGCATAACCGCACATTTATCAACACCAAACTCCATCTTGATAGAACTACTGAAGACTTCAGTGGTTTTCAGTAGCTCCATCAGGTCCCGGTTATTTGGTGCAAATAATTTGAGATCGTCCATGTACAGAAGGTGAGATATGACTTCACCCTCTCTCCGAAGCCGGCAACCTAGCCCCGAATCCTTCAGCAGGGTGCTGAGCGGATTTAGAGCTAGGCAGAACCACAGGGGACTCAGACTGTCGCCCTGAAATATTCCTCGCTCGATCCTTATAAAGTCATGCGGGTCAGGGGGGTCATCCCCGCCTCCTGGTTGACGAAGGACTGTGGTCCACTGCCTCATACATGCGCCAAGGAAGGATCTTAAAGCTGCATCAACTTTATACAGCTCTAAGATCCTTTCCAGCCATGAATGAGGCACCGAATCATAGGCCTTCTTATAGTCAATCCAAGCGGCCGAGAGGGCCCCCCTGTTCCGCCGGACTCGTTGGCAAATGGTCATGTCTATGAGGAGGAGCTCTTTAGTACCACGGGACCCAACCCTACATCCATTTTGAGAAGAGGCCAAAATGTTGTTTGCAACTATGTGCGCGTTTATTTTTGCTCTCAAAATGGATGTAAGGAGCTTGTAGAGTGTAGGCAAGCACGTGATGGGTCTGTAGTTCTTCGCTTCCGTGGTACTACCGGACTTGTAGAGCAGGAAGGTTACACCAGTTGTTAGGGAAGGCGGGAGGGAGCCAAGTTCAAGAGCTTGTTGGAATTGCGTTGCCAGCCGCGAGTGCGAGCATCGAAACCATTTTAGCCAGAAGTTGTGCAATCCATCCGGGCCAGGACTTTTCCAGTTCTGAGCCGTACGGATTGCACAACTTACGTCATCGGGGCTGATGGTAATAGCCCCCATAGGTTCGATGGACTCGCACTCACGTTCGACAACGTTCATCCACTCGCCCTCCGTGTGTTCAACAGGCGCCGACCAGATGCTACGCCAGAAATCAGTCATGGCAGTAGCATCCGGCAGTCGCACGTCGGACACACGGGGGTCGGCTTCCTCCCACCTTCGGTATACCTTCCTTTGGTCACTTTGAAAAAGACGATTCTTATTATTATTATTATTTATTTGCAGTGAGTCACAATACAAAATGTTTTTTATTTATTTAATCGGTATTTACATCGGTAGTAACTCTGTAACTAGGCGAATTCCAGAAAGTTTATATGGCATTTTAGTCTCCAATTATGATCAAAAATACACTGTTCAAATTTCTCGCAATCCTCACGGGTACCGTGTATTGTAAAAGGCTGTATCTCCAAACCATAGAAAAATAAAGTAAGGAGGCTCTACTTTACTTTTTTACTTTAGGGTACTTTATTACTTACTTATTTATCAATGATCCAAACTCATTTCTCGGATTCGTAGTTACTCAAAGGGTAAAATAGAAGCCTACTGCTGTCAGTCTGCTGTCTGTCTAACTGTCCGTATGTCACTGGTCTTTGGCTCGTAAACAGAATGCGTTACAGACCTGCAGCCTAATTACGAAACGTTCTCACCATCTCGGTCCCACGTGGCATTCGAATTTTATAGATTTGATCTTGATTTGATAGCATTTCACTCGCACCAATATGCACCTAAGTCATCAAAATATTTTTTATAGATTAAACTTTTCGTGAAAATTATTGGACTGTCGTCGTTATTAGTGTCGTGTAAATTATCCTTGATGATCTGGCATCCTTACTTTGTCGTTTAGATGAGCCCAAAATTAAAGCAATCTACTGAACTAAATTTAATATGGTTCTATTTTATTAATTGATTGGCTTAATACACCAATACTGGTATTATGTAGAATTGTTTTGATTCAGTTGATATCAATATTGAATTGGCTTTAGTTGATTATCTCAGTAATAAACCTCGTGTGAACACTATATAACTTAACTCTATACATATTTATTGTAACTAATGATCAAGCGCAATTTTAGTATATCGCCTGTAGGGTAGAGTATTATATAGGACTTCTTCGAATCCTCTATTTTAAACAATAAGTAACATACTTTGTAACATTTAATGAGTAATAGGTACTAGTTTATTCAATAGCGAGTCGATTTAAACAAGCAGTTTAATATAAAAAGTTACTTTCACGATTATTTTTCTTCGAAGCTTTTAAAAATCATCTGTTACATAGCCATTCGTACAGAAATGAATTGAATATTAAATTATGTTGGTCCGCGTTTTCCAAAACTGACGAGGCTTCTTGTTAAGCTTTCAAGAAGCTTTTAAGTTAATGAACAACTTAGAGAAAATTCTATTGACTTTTGTATAGGGTGTTTTATACAAATTAATATTATTATGATAACTGCCCCACGTTCCGAAATTACGAAATGGACTTTTTTATTTGATAAAAGTAGGCTGGAATAACATCAACAACATTATGGTTTATTAAAAATACTAACGAGCTTTTAAATTAATATTAAATATGAATAAAGCTTTCTATTATTAATAAAAGTGCTGTTTTAACCCACTGTTAACTTATGACTTGAGTAACAACTGTAAGAACTACTTTTAAATATTATTTTAATACATATAAGTATTATAAGATGTTTTAGTACTAACCCGATAATTTATCTTCTAGACAGAGAGGCAGCAAGAGCCCCACTTAAGTCCCGTTTTCCACACACAAAAAAATATGTAGACAGAACCTTTTTAGCCTCTTACCCGGAACAGTATTTTAGGTCAGAATTCAACCCCGTTAAATCATTTGAATTATACATGAAAATAATGCTACACTAATAAAATTAAAGTAAAAGTAATATCAATCTAAAAAATATGATTTTTGTTACAAATTCAAGGAGTGTATAAAGGGTTCGGTTAATATAATATAATTTTTGGTTACTCGCCTACTGTTTTTGTTTGCGCAATAATACACAACGTTTTTGGTTCTTATTTTAAAATATAGGCCCTGTTAGGCTGTGTTGTGTCTCTGTAAATGACATAACTTCAGCAGTTTTTACCAACTTAAAACAACTTTACAACAACTTAAAATTTTTGTTGGTCTGTCACTCTGATCTCCACCCATTAAAAGCTGCCAGATGCCCGGATCTAGCAATAAGGATGGTTATGCAATCTGACTGGACTGATTACAAACCTCTCATTATTGTGTCACATCTGACGTGGCCAGCTCTTAGACCACATTGTCACCACGTCGGGATCTGATAATGGAATCCTGGAGAAATCGAGGTAACTATTCAACTATTAATAGGTGTGCCCTATCTTGATTTCAGTATTTTTTACAGCAATTCGGGCACTTCCCCTTGGAAAAGCGGAGCCTAAGTGAAGTCGGTTCTTTTTTAACTTTTTTGTACATAAATACTTAATTAGATAATTGTTTCTATCAGTAATCTTGAATACTATCTAATGCTAAATAGCAACGTACAAATAAGATTACATTGCACAATTACTTACTAAAATACCTAATTAAGTAGTTACTTCATAACTTTGAATCCTTAGTATAAATATGACGATTGCCTGAGATGGCGTTTGGCGTCTTCATCCGCCTAAAGGCTAGTAATGTATGAAATTCAAAACTGTAGATAAATTCTTTTAGATATAAAAAGTGGGTAATGTGTAATGAATAAAATTAATCAGATTAACTCGAAAACTTGAACTTTAACTCATATAGACATCGTTTAAAATTGGATTTGTCGAAAAAACCTTGAAAATTATCATATATTGTGTTAAAATACCATTTTCACTTCTCTTGCTCTAAAAGTTCGTCTTTAAGCCTTGCGTAGGCGACCTAAAATCGCTTTTTATGCACTTGGGCCTAAAGTAAAATCTTCGTACCAAATCACCATCGTCGTAAATACCAAAGGCAGTTGGTCCAACAGCCGCAAGCAAACAACTTCCTAAACTTTATTTTAAAAAATCACTACCTACGACCTTTGTCACGTACCTACTGGAAAAAAAAGTTAACAGGCGGGAACTGCATTTATTATTCGTTGTAATTTTGTGTTACAACTTGAAATTGCTTTATTTTCTCGCAATCGAAGCGAAAAGTAGAGTGTGCAACGTGTCCATAAAATCCATTTTACGCTCGACTTTATATCAATCCTCGCTCGCGAGCTCGCTCGGATAGATAAACGCCTCGCGTAAAATGGCTCGTTTTATGCTCTTGTTGTACAATCTACTATTGTTTGAGCCTCTAGTAGAACCTATCTATACCCATGGCAAAACTATTATAATTAAAATCATTAGCTTCAGAAATCTGACCTACGTAAACTAAGCCCGGGTACAACGTTTTCGTAAATTTACGCACACTAGATTTGGCCTTCCCAACGCTCACGTATTTTCCTTTTGACCCTTTTAGGGATTGGACTCAAAAAATCGTCCTTTCTGAGCGTTCACGTTATTAAGGGCAAGTAAACTTTAAGTATTCCAATTTCCTTTAGGTAGTTAGCACTCTTGGTTTAACACTTGATTAAATTGGCGATTTAATGGTTTCCTTTGAACATTTCTGAGAAGTGGAGTTAATCGAGTTGTGATGTACCTAGAGACATACCTTATTAGAATAAGTAGGCTAGTTGCTTTCATACATAGAATCTGTATTAATAAGTAGGCTAGTTGCTTTCATACATAGAATCTGTATTAATCATCAACTATATACCTATGTATACCTGTCTTTTAATCATTATTACATATTGCTACTTCGAAGAGGAAACATGTGTTTTATTCTGTATTCCTACCTATAATCATCATCATCATTTCCCACCAAGGAGGTTACAATACAGGGTTATACCGACGTATACAGAGTAGTACCTATAATGTATTTATTAATTTTCCGTAACATTTTACTCAATATTCAGTGTTATAATTACATAATTAATTTGCAGGTTTTTTTATCTATAATTTTCCTTTTGAAAAATATTGTATTTTAGTCGATCTTGCTAAGACTCAAGCGCATTAATGCTGTTCGACAGAAAATAGATAATGATTAATACTAATTTATATTATTTTAGTAAGCTTCCTAGAAAGTCTTTTTTTCTTTTTCCTCTACCATTTATTCCAATTCCTTAACCAAAAACACAAACTTATTGAACCAACCTACATTTTATTTACTTTTTCGTATGCACCTTTACATACCTGTACATAAACCACTTTAGATAGATATCTAAATTACCAATTATATATTTTGTAGGTATAACTTAGATATTTATAACTATAAAACTCTCGTGAAATTCAAATTAACTGATATTTAAGACGGGTCACTCACGTAATTTACATCGCATTTCGCTCGATATGTTCCGATCAATGTACGATGATCATTTTCAAGAGCGGTAGGTAATCGAAACAAGTCGAGCGAAATTCGACTTAAATTGTGTGAGTGACCGGTTTTAAAATATTATTTAAGATATTTATTCCACTTCCTATGTAATTTCATTTTAGATAGCATTGAGTTTGTTTCTACGGGTGATATGTTATGATAAACATGAAAGAATGATGAAGCTCAACCTTTCAGTAGCAATATTCGGTCGGTTTTATTTTTATTGGTACTCGTTTAAAGGTTTAACTTATAATAAGGGAGCCGACGGAAGGTGTCATATACCTTTCGCTGTTATATTATCGGAACACCGCCATCTGTTGTTTACATCCTCTTCAAAGTACACACAACAAGCTTTGCACTTAAAGTCTGGCGTTTTAATTAACAAAAATTTATTTGTTTTCATTACTTTCCTTCATCTCACTTCCCGAGCTCGTCCGACGAAGTTATATTAAATTTCGCCCAAGTCAAACACTCGAAAGTTTGTGTATTCGCGTCGGGAGTGGAGAAGCGGGAACTACGCTCGTCGCGGTGGAGTGGCAAAGTTGCGAAAGCGCGCGACACAGACCGGCCTCACGGCTCACTTCGCACTGACTTCACGCGCGCGACTCGCCTGCGACGACGCTGCGATTCATGCGCGGATCACTGGGTAGGAGGAGTCTTAAACCAAACCACGCCTACCAAGGAGCTACACATTTCTTTTTCAATATGTGTAATTCAATTTCGCTTATGTCTTCGCTGGGAAAGTTGATGCCCCGTTGTCGTTGAGCGCGATGTTTTTATGTAAAGTGTAACGTAGTCCGCGAACCAAGTCGGCCCATGACGCACTTTGTTTTTTATTCAATTTCTTTACTATGCCCAATTTTTCGTGATACCTGTTCAATCCAAATCTTGTTTAAAGATAATGTGTTCAACTTCTGATCTAGATATCCTAGACATCACAAAAAAGGCTTAGTCCTAAAACATTGCGTAGTTGAAACCAAGGCCTAAAAACGTTCCAAAACTACGTCTCCGGCAAGGGTCTGCGCGGTTGCGGCTACATAGTAAGCATAGCACTTTGGCCCGTAAAGGAATTTACTAAATTATAACAGTAAATTAAACGCTAGTTTCATTTGCGTTACAAAGTGAATTATGAGTCGGTGTCTTAGTTCTGTCACCGCCAAAATTACTACGGTTCAAAATTAATACAGTGCCATAAGCCAACGTTAATTCCTCTACACCCTCGACTTCTACATGCCGTATCAAATTTAAGAAAATGTTCAAACTATTTTGAATCTTATCCCCAAACGAATAAAGCACTCTTCATTTAGAAGCTTGTAACAAGTTACGTCATTATGAATTCCTGAAGTCATTATTAAGTGTACACCTATTTGTTTACTGTCGTGTACGTGTAACAAAATCCTAATGACGAGTGACATTTATTAATTGTTTTATGCAGAGCATCTTGAGAGCAAGTCTAAATGCTCAATAATTATAAGCTATCCTTTTAGTTCAATCTATAGTTTGCTTTCTATTCAATAAATTGGTTAAAATAATAAATGAGAATGGAAACTGACCTACAAACTTAACAAACAAAACCCTGAATTAAAAATAGCTTTATACGCTTTTGCATCAAAACATTAAATATGCTAGTCATCTGGGACACAGGTTTGCTTTCAGTAAATATCGCTTTTCCGTATTTTTACTGCAGCCCAAATATTTAGTTTTACCTAGTACATTTCTAAAACTTCACTGTATTAACATATAGGTACCTGCTTTAACCATGTTTGAAGCTACTTAATTGAATTACGCGACTTATAAAAAAAACCTTGTGAATTATTATTAAAAAACGTTCGACACTTGTACACACTCGTAAGCGATCGGTTATATAAAAATATAAAAAGCTGTTATATACACGCATTGTAACAATCACAAAAATTATATTCATATAATTAAACTCGTTATTTTTTATTTATTTAAAGGACTGGAACAACTGAATGAACTAAGTATTCCTTCCCTAATTTTCACTAAATCATAAAATTGATTAGCACTGGATGAAAATGGTGTATTTTATTATACATCGCTGTGGGCATCCACGATGTCGTCACGATATAACGGTGCGTTCACATGTATGAGACTGGCGCATGCAGCTCGCCGTATAACGTTGAAGGGTTCAGGGCTTCCGGTATACGCGCATACGAAAAATCCCGGAATTGGCAGCCCTCCACGAAGTCTAAAAGATACCATTATCCTGTGGAAATGAGGTGTAAAAAAAACAAAAACCAATTAATAATTATGTTAGAGCGTTATCACACTTGCCATTTGCGAGCGAGTCTTGCATGGGAGCGAACACGCCGCTAGTTCGCCGCGTACGAATTTTGTATACAAATCGCTTTCTAATCGCTCAAGTGTGATAAGGCCCTTAAACACAAAGAGCACTTTTGACCTTGATAGCCATTAAATGAAAAAAAGCCAGCTCATTGGATAAATAACCTAGATATTAATCTGTAAATGCCGTACGATATACATATAGACAGCCTGAAGAAATTCTTGAACCGGCTAACCTCTCGCGTAGCTGCATAATGCAGAGGCTGCATAAAAGGCATACCCTGGGCTCTCCCAGAAGTTAAGAGACAAAAATAATGACGCAAAGGTATTAAATTAATTAATAAACTAAGCAGGCGAATTCCTTTATACCATACTAATTTAGATCCGAAAGTTTCCAATCGATTTAAACAATTCGCCACGTAATGCCCTAGGAGATCTATGTAATTCACGGCAAGTTTGCAACGCGATCAGAGCGGGAAAAAGCAGAGGCCGATCGCGCGCCTCCCCCGGGCCTCGTTTGAGCCGGAGCGATTTTCGCGGTCGTTCTTATGATTAAGTCAAGTCTAGCGGGATTCGATCCTACTCCGGCTAACGCTTGCTTCGACAATTTTTAGCTACGTCCAATATAATAAATTGCTTCGGCAAATGAGATATCGAGTTTGATGATAATTGGGATTTTGATTACGAATTTAGAAATATTATTAAAAGTTGCTAAGAAGTTGAGTAAATATTGATGATTAAGATACATCTTATAGGTAATAATAATTTACGCCAATTGCACTCGATTGTACAACTACGATTTATAAAAGTTATCCAATTGAAACGGCACAAGGCCATAATAAATCTACTAATTGCGTTACTCAAAAAGTAAAGTAATAAATGTTCAATCTTTGCCCTATCATGCCACTAAATATAGGTAGCTACAATTTGTACCTAAATGTTACCAATGTATCTACGTACCTAACAGAAAAATACGTTAAGTAAATATATTTTCACTATTCACTCTAAAACAAAGACACATTAACATTTTCCTACAAACGGCGAAGTTATTATAGAGCAGGGTGGGACAGGTTAAGCCTAGACTCCATTTAAAATAAAATAGGTTATCCAGACACGGCTATTAATCAATCTGTTTCAACGAGATGTTAAGCCTCAACTGGATCGTAAATTCGCCCATCGCCGCCTTCCTTCACCGGTCAATGCTAAGGCTTATTAAAATATACGCTTATAATAGTTTTAAATTGTTAAAATAACTGAGCTCAAATCACTTCATCAAGTTATACAAATGCGAAAAATAGTAGGTATCTTTGTACAGTCAACAACGAAAGCTGCCGAACGAAATAAGATTTAAAATAACTTGAATAAAAGATGTGCAATCTTATTTCGTTCGGCAACTTTCGTTGCTGACTGTACAAAGATGCCTACTATTTTTCGCATTTGCATAAGGGCCATTTTATTTAATTTGGACTCTCAATCTTTTTGTTAATTTTGAAAGTTTTATATGACTTCGAGTCAAAATCACGAGCTCTTTCGATTTGAGTTGGACATAAAATGTGTCCCAAAAGCGGACCCCAGGCTCAATTTAGCCGTGGCAAAACCTGGGACAAACACTAGGAGGATGTTATGATTTGTTTTAAGTATTAGCACCCCGCCCTGATAATAATTTGTCAAGCAATAATTACAAGGACACAAGTATCTACCTATGTAAACCAATCATGGGATCAGGTTTCCGTGGGGATACCCAGGCTCTATTGACGTTAAACTATAAGACGGGTAAGACATATAGTAGGAAACGCACAGTAACTAATAAGTATTAACAGTAAATTACCAAAGTATTTTGCGCATAAATAACCAAAAACAACTCGTATGTTTTTATTCCATATAGGTAATAAAAATAGTAAAGGCTTATCGAACCTGTCCTCCCATGCATATAACACGATTCTATATGATAATTAGCGCAAATCAAACAAGCCAGCATTAATTATCGCAAAATGGCAAACAATCGTTTAATTACCTACTGGCATGGAAACCGCCAAATTAAGCGGTAACAAACTCTGTTGTACATATTGCACACTTCCGCGTTTAATTACCTTTACATGCTCAAAATGAGTAATTGACTGTGAATATTCGGCCCACCGGGGACTTGAGTTGACCACATCCCAATAATTTTCGTAAGCAGAGGTTTGGTTATTTTGCATACCTACCTAACATTAAAATTGTGCATTGTTATCTAAATAGTAAATTATTATCACAACTGCTTGAATATTTTGTCTTACTCAAATTATGTTACACAGGTATGGTGAGTGTGTAAATTAAATGATTAAGTTATTAGTAACCCGTTATCAACCCTCATGTGATTAAAACTTTTAGATTTGGATCATTTCGGATTTTAATGTCTTGGAAGCTTCTTTTATTTCAATGTGATTACTTTACTGTTTTACTTAAATACTGTTAACTATAAAGCAAATTGTTTTTTTTTTATTCTTAGTACCGACCTCATCTGACTTACCACCAATTTTGATATTAATACCGTAAATTTACCATTGTCTGCCATGCCTTGGAAAACCGAGAATTTGCATTACATGACTGTTGACATACATTTCTGGACAAAGAAGAAAAGTGACTATTATCAGGATTTGTACCAAAATAGATGTGTAATTGATAATCACAATTTTTCAATAAATAAATAAATATTGGAGACAATCTTACCAAAAGAAACCTAACCCTACTACAACAAGGACTCCGAACGGATTCAACGGGTTCCTGGTATGTAAATTTGTGCAGCTGGTAATTGGTAGTTACTTACTACAATAAACAAATTATATTCCCTTTTATTTTTACAAGCTTTAATTGAGTTTTCATATCAAATATTGCAAGTTAAACTTGTCCAATTTCCCAATTTCCGTTAAATATTTTGGTACCATCGAGCTGGTCTGATGATGGAAGTCGAATATAAGTCATAAGAACTCTGTAATAAAATGTGACGTTTTCAAGAAAAAGGTACATCCTAGTCGTTTGTTATAAGAGTTTATTTCGAAATTAATTATTATGGCAGTAATGCCTTATTGACAACCGACAAAGATGTACCTTTTACTTGAAAAGGGCACAAATAATGGAAGCTCAGAGTAGATAACTACTGCAAGAACAGTACAGTCGGAGTAAAAACTTGTTTTAATTGTCATTAGGTTATTATAACCTGCATGCATATACTATATATACTCAATGAATTATTATTATGCATTCTACTAGATGTGACATCTAGAACAAATTTTGTGCGCCATGTTTGGCAGTTGACAGCTGTAAAAAAATCAAAGAGTAGGTAGTATATATAGACCTGTAGTGATAATCACTGCATTTTATGCGACAATTTTTTTTAGGTATTTCATCGTCTTGTTACTCACATCTTTTTATTTAATAATATAATCTGACTTAAAGTAGTTTACAATAAATCTAAAAATTAAACTAGAAGATTACCTAAAAGTTAAGCTAAATGATTATATTCGTAATTTTAGATGACCGCGCGATAACGATTGCAGTGAGAATAACAAGCTAAGGGTTCTGGGTCTTCCCGTGTTGTCCCACCTGCCGGCCTAAGCTGCGTAGAAACTTGTATTGTATTACTTATTAAACTTGTACGTGCCTTATAAACTTTACGCATTTAACTAAATGTGTCGGAATTTTCTACTAAAATATTTTATTTATCAGCAAATAACGTAAAAAGCTCTTACATGTAACCTAGGTACTTACTTATTTTTTTGTTAATATGATAATAGCTAAGTTAGATGATATGATAATAAAAGTCTGTGTCTCTTTGATATTTCACGATATTATGAAAGACATTGGTACATTAACTCTCCTTTCTATTTTTATTTTCGTTAACGATCCTACATTTAAAACCACGTCTACAAATGCGAAATAGTAGGTAGCTGTGTAAAAAAAAATCTAGGAATGACTAAAACCAACGACCACAAAAACAATATTCAAACTCGCATCAAAAAACCAATTTCAATTAAAATTTGACCAGCGCAAATGTCGAGAGTGAAAAATATTCAAAGTATCGGTAACGTCAGTTGATTGAATACATTGTTGCCAAAAGCGAATTCGGAATGTGTCAACACACGGTGCTTAGAATAAATGAATTGGCCCAATGGATCACGCCGGTGTCATGCTGCAGTAATAAATAACGTAAAATTCTGGACAGGCCGGGCTAGCCTGATGTAGGGGTGCCCGTAGCCGGGTCGAAACATACACTTTTTATTTTAAACTGCAGGACTCTGTAGACATTGCCCTGCCAATATGTTGATATGATAATGTTTGGTCTCCATAATATTAGTAACTTTCGTCAATGTTCCAATTACGTTGTTGTCAAGACAATATAAATACAAAATACAACTGAAGAACAAATCAAATTATTGTTAATAAATATTTTGATTTGTTGTTTTATGGCTATAATGGCTACAATTAACAATGATATTAAACTCACTATAAATAAATATCAGCACATGACAACACCCGATGACCTTCAAATTGACTTTACTTAAACAATCATACAGCTTGTTTTGGGGAAGTAAAAAAAATATATGTTAATACTCATTATATTTCGAACTTTGTTAATTCCAATACACGATTGGACGAAATCGGCTCAAAAGAAAATAATTCCAATAACTCACTTCGCTCGTGGTTCAGCCATGGAATCCATTCGCTAGCCCGTAGTTCAACACTAGAATCCATTCGTTAGCTTATGCTTCAGTTCCACACTCGCGGTTAAAATACAACTTTGCACCCTTGTATAACAAATACCTATTAATTGCAGTTGCAACAAACAGTAAGTGCCTAAATTATTAACTTCAGTTTCATTCAATTTGTTAACAGTTGATACGCAGAATTTTTGAATCAAGCCGCACGACATCAACACAGCGTTACGCGTGGACAAAACATTCGTTATGCAGCGCAATGAAAAATGCTCTTTAATTGGAAGCGGGACGCATATAGCCAGTAAGAGTCCAATTTTGGTACTCTCAAAGTTACCGTTTTCTCCAAAAATATAATCGTATGTAGGTGTAGGTTAAAATTGTTAAGTTACAAGTACAAACAACAAAACAAAAGTTATACTTAAAAGATAAAAAAAAGATAAAAGATAAAAGATATTTATTCTTCAATTTAGGCACATTACAATGCACTTATGAACGTCAGAGAGAAAAGAAACTACCACCGGTTCTAACCCTACACCTCTGACCCGAGAAGTATTACTTATTACCGGCAAGAAACTCGGCGGGACTTATTTTTTCAAAACAGTACTACAAATACATTAAAGATACTATATACAATAATGCGTAGTTCTTCAAGAAGGCATATCAAAACAGCTTGAGAGACAGACATGTACCTGCCTATTGTGTAATTAAAATGAAAAATAAAAATAAAATCCAAATCTGACTGCTTCGCAATACGTTTGATATTCTTTCTTACTTGAACTGTGTCCTCTAAATGTTAGATGATTTTATAGATTCTGGTTTGGGCCATGCATATATGTCTGTCATATAGTCCTCGACCCTGTAATAACCCTTTGACATTAAAGTTTTTTTCAAGTATTTCTTAAGAGCGGGAAATGATAGATTCAAAACATCGACGGGTAACTTGTTATAAATATGAATACCCTGGCCAAAAAATGACTTATATGCTTTGCGGACACGACATCGTCTGGTAGCAAGCTTGTTTTTATTTCTAGTGTTATAGCTGTGGATGTCAGAATTCTTCTTGAATGTGTGTATATTCTTTACAACAAAAATAATATTATCATAGATATATTGGGACGCAAGAGTTAAAATATTAATTTCTTTAAATAATTCTCTGATTGATGTACCTGCCTTTAAGTTATACATAAAGCGAATGGCTCTTTTCTGTAAAACAAAAATAGTCTGTATGTCAGCTGCTTTGCCCCAAACCAGAATTCCATATGACATTACACTATGAAAATAACTATAATAAACTAAGCGAGCTGTCTCAATATTAGTCAGTTGTCTAATTTTTCTAACGGCATGAGCGGCTGAACTTAGTCTAAGAGCGAGTTTTTTTATATGAGGACTCCATTGTAAATTTTTGTCCAACGTTG
This sequence comes from Pammene fasciana, assembly GCA_911728535.1. Lineage (NCBI taxonomy): Eukaryota > Metazoa > Arthropoda > Insecta > Lepidoptera > Tortricidae > Pammene > Pammene fasciana. The sequence goes on along the minus strand of OU452276.1, from coordinate 9,925,318 downwards.
AACCAAGGAACACAGTTTTATCTACTATATCTAAACATTCACCATTTATAACTATATTAGTGTCCATTGGTGCCACGTTTGGCAAAACAAATCGAATACATTTAGTTTTCTTAGCATTAAGTAACAGATTGTTAGTAGTAAACCAGTTTAGTACGCCAGCTAGTGTATTGTTAATTACAGATAAATCATTGGATTGCCGTTCAACTTTGAAAATTAAAGATGTATCATCGGCAAACAAAATCATACCACAAAGGTTTAGTACTACACAAGGTAAATCATTTATATAAACCAAAAACAGGAATGGGCCCAGAATGGAACCCTGTGGCACTCCTAATTTTACTAAAGTCCCTTTAGACTGGGTTTTATTTACAACAACTGTTTGTGTTCTATTGCTAAGGTAAGAAGACATGAGACTCAGGGCATTTTCTGAAAGACCATAGTGTTCTAATTTAAGAATGAGCGTTCTATGATCTACACAATCAAAAGCTTTTGAAAGGTCACAGAATATACCAATTGCATCATAACGTTTGTCTCGCCAAGCATTGAAAATATGTTTAATGAGTTCTGCAGCAGCGTCGGTTGTGGAACGTCCCTTTGTGAAACCAAACTGATTGCTTGTAAGCAGTCCATGTCTGTTGAAGTGCCCCAGTAGATCATTTAACATTATCTTTTCAAAGACTTTACTTAGTACAGGAAGTATCGATATCGGTCGGAAATTATTTAGATCACTAGAATCACCCGATTTAAATAGAGGTATGACTTTACTACATTTCATTAGATCTGGAAAAACACCTTGTGAAACTGAATTGTTATAAATGATGGCTAAGTAAGGCGCTATGTCGTCTATGATATTGCTGATGACTACAACTGATATTCCCCATAAGTCCTCAGTTTTCTTTAAATTGAGTGATTTGAATGACTTTACAATTTTTTCGGAATCCACTAGGTCAAATTCAAAGATCGTATTACATTTCTTAATATTAGCGCAAAGTAAGGAATGAGCTTGAGACGAAGATGATTGTAGGCATTTTGTGGTATTTAATGCTATGTTAGAAAAATAATCTTCGAATGCCGAGGCAACATCGTCATTTGACATGACCTGTTGTTCCTCCGAGACAATGTTGACTTGACAATCGCGTGATTTACATTTACCAGCTTCCTTATTAATAATATTCCACACTGTTTTCACCTTGTTGTCCGACATTTTTATTTTTGCACTAGTATAGTTCGCCTTAGCAGTTAAACAGGTATTGGTAACTTACATGGTAATCTTGGTATGTAAGCGGTTAAATTGAATTGAACTCACCTTTCATCTAGGTCTCGTACTGCATAGCTGTGGTTTGTAACCAGAGTTAAGTGTAATTAGGCAATTACATTGGTTCTACATTTGAAACAGGCTGATTATGTACATACTTACTTAGCTAACGCAGTACAAAATATATCATAACTTACATTTTAATACGGCATCGAAACGAAAATAGCAGACAATTTATCCTCGCTCCATAAATTATCCCTCTTTTCAGAATGAAGATAGTGTTTACAGTTTCCATAGTATAACGTAGTACATATCGTTCTCCTTTTGTATGTAATTTCAAGCTTGGGGGAGCATGCCAGCATTTTTAACCGGCAGAATTGCTATTCGCGCAAATACGTACATATTAAAATCAACCCGCGTTTTGTTTTCATTCGTCTCATAATTTTATTTGCAGCTAGCAAGAACGCTGCATGTGCTTTGTACAAGGTGTAACCAATATGCTGGTGATCCTTTTAAGGGCATGATTGGTAAGATATTCTAATTACTAAAAACTAAAAGAAAGAAAATTCACGCGAAAAAAAGATGTTTTATATGGAGGGTTGGCCAGCTGGGACAACTAGTCCCATACAAAGAAAAAAAAATCGCGTCCAAGGATTTTTCTCCTACTTTTGTTACTCGCAATACGATACTCTTAAACGGATCACTAGTATTTTTGCTATAACCTGTATATGGTGCGACACTTTAAGTTTAAAGGAATATAACAGTAATATCGCATAAGCATTGTATTAGTTGGAAATATACAGATATTTTCATATAAGTACAGACTCATTTTTTTCAACTTACATTTGTTTAGTTGAAGTCCACACAGGTTAAATCTAAAATATCGCTGTTAGTCTATAGATATACGACTGTCGTTGTTATTTTGTATAGGTATGTACCTAATACCAACCGAGAATTAATGCCACCGAGCGAACCAGCATTTTGTAACGTATGGACAAGTAAAAGCATTTTCGAATACTCATTAATTCCTCGATATTCCTCCAGTGGAGAATTATTCCACTACCCACTAAACTACTCAATCCACAATTTGCGATAACAGACAACCGGCAACAAGATCATTAACATATTCATACAGGCATAGCCCCCTTGTGCAATTTTGAGTCAAGCCCATAACTCAGAACTGGCTTTGTTGCGGTCTAAAATAAAATATTTAGTAAAATGTGGTCGCATGTGTAAAACTGCTCCATAGGATATCTATCGAGATAGTTTACACGCCTTTGTTCGCGAAACGTTCCGACTTAAAAATGCAAATAAGTTTTACATTTTGTACCTTATCGGGTAAAGTTTAGGGTTTGTGTTTGACTGTATCGTGTGTAATGTTAGAGTGAAGGTTTAAAGGAGTTTGCGTTGCGTGCTCCCGTGGCGTAGTAAACGTAGGACTGAATAAGTAAATGCCTCGAATAAATCACGTTAATTGCGCCGGAGCACCTCCTCGTATGAACCAGCAGCCCTCGAGTTCAGTTTTCGATAGTACTTGCAGCGTTCGCTTCCGGAACCAATCCGTTTTAGATGTTCTTCGATAGTTTATGTTTTAGATTACGGTCGCGGGATATCGTTATTTTTAGTAAAACAATGATATTACATTGAAAGATAAGCGAGTATTAACATAAACTCAAATATGGTTTGTAAATAGGAAGAAGGTAGGTAAATGATTCGATAAAAAAAAAACATATTAATAAAAACCTTTTTTTGACCATTATTTTAGTGTATCTATTTTTCTGGAAAAGTCTATTAGCATCAAGTTTATCTTTCTGTCTTCTACATATTGTGAGCTCATTGCAATGTAATAAAGTTTCATCAAATATGTGCGATGTGTAAATATTATTCAGCCGAATTACCGAGACTAGAGTTAAATAAAAAACTAAACTAAGTGCTATTGATCCGAACATCTAATTTGGACGTAGCAAACGGAGTTGAAACCCCAACTTGTGAAGTTGAAAACTAATAATGTAACAGCTAAACACCAGCAGCGGCGCCGGGCAAAAACTGACGCTCGCCCTGACCCGGCCACATTCCGCTACGTTCCGCTATTACATTAGATACCTACTATACTACTAAAACTCACTCAAATAACTTTAAAAAAGCATTATTTTAAATATTATTATATTGTAGAGTGTTGACTGCACTTTAATTTACCTTTTCACATGGCAACTTACTAGTTAGTAGGAATATTACCGCTTTGATAAGATACCCCGGACCTCACCGGAAAGTCACGGCGGCGGCGGCGCAGGAACTAATACTGAGGCCGTGTTATAACTTAGAAACACATTTAGACACGATCTAACTTCAATACAACTCCAATGCACACAGATAACCTCAACACTAGATAGATCATAAGTACAACTCGGGGTCACCACGCATCAGTGCTCCCGTACTAATTTTGTATGAGAGCGCGACCGCGTATTTCAATTGAGGTAACGTTTTTGTCCACCAAAAATATCCACAAAAATCAAGTTACAGGGGTGAACCTGGATTGTTATACTACAAATTGGTGTATAACACTATTGAGATTTGCTGTTCGGATCGTAGAAATTTACGAATAAAATTGCACTGATGTGTGGTGACCCCGTGCTCCCTGTAAAAGTTTAATGATGAGGTGTCTGTGTAGTCTGTGCCAATGCATTAACAACGCAATACAGCTAGCGTCTAAATGGCTGAATCAAAATTATTCCAAGAAGTATCGATTTATAACGTTACTACTTTAAAAAAAACGGCAAGAAAAATCATTCATAGTTAACGGTGCCGGCACATCAGCGAGTACTGTAAACTGTCTGTGATGTTTTTCTATGTAGGTATATGACTTCTTCTTCTTCGTCGTTCCCTCATGACTGAGGATCGTGACCCACTGTGATATCCCTCCATGTGACACGGTCGAGAGCCATACGGGCCGCGCTCTGCATGGAGCCACACGCCGTCCGGGTGGTATTACACCATTTGATGGCTATCGGCCCTCTGGGAGGTTCACCCTCTACTAGTCCCAGTATGATGCTTTTTTCGAGCTGGTGCTGGTTAGAACGCATGATATGCCCGAAAACTTGAGGATCTTTACGCAGCAGATGGTTGAAAGGCGCTTGGAAACTTTTAGCTCATTCAATATGGACTTGTTTGTTCTCCTTGCGGTCCATGGAATTCTGAGCATTTTTCTCCAGCACCATATCTCAAAAGCATCAATCTTGCATATATCTATGCTTTTCAGCGTCCACGTTTCTGCACCATGTAAGAAGATGGAGAACACTAGTGCCCGCATGTATATGATACATATAATTGTTCTGTACTCGTAGCTAAATAAGCAGAAATTAAGTACATAGTAATAGGTGCCTAAAAATATTTGCCAAAAGTATGAAGAATTATAGTGACTAGACAAAACCCATCAACATTGAAAAAGCTAAAAAGAAAGTCTGGCAAGGAGAACATTCGATGGCCATTAGACCACGCGAGTGCAGTGTGCCCGGGGCAAATTTGTCAGACGACGTAAAATTAACACTCACTAACATAAGTTACGGCACGGCGTCGTGGAAAAGCGGGGGCGGGAGGATTCCTGTTAAATGGTTACATATTTTGTTATTGCAGTGCGGTGTTAACACATTGAGCACCAGGAACCCGCTAGGCGGGTTCTCTGTGCGTAGGCGATTTCCGCTAGAAAGCGGAAAAACGCCGGATTCGGCAACGAGCGTAGCGCGTAGCAAACTGAGCGAACTGCATACCTACGGAAAGTGTTAAGATTTTAGAAAAAATCTTGGATATCACCCAGGTAAAAAGTTGTTTAGTTTCGCCAACTGAATCACCTCACACAATATGTCTAGTTATTGAAAAAACAAGGAAAAAACATCCTGTAGGTATGACTTATACATATATAGCTGGTGACAGTTTTTTTTTGTAGTTTGACTAACCTGAACGTGGGTTCCAAGTATTTTTTACTGTTCAATATTAATCTCACTAACAATCAATGGTAGTAATTTACTAAATAGAAAGAACTTCCATTTTTTTAAGTCGAATATTGCTCCTTTTACAGGAAACACCCCCTGTATGATGTTGGATAGTGATAATTGACTGAGGAGCCGAGCGTAGCGAGGCGACGAACGTCTCCGTTTTCACTGGTACGACGATTTGGCAAATTGATGTGTGTGTATTGGTTGGTTGGTTGGTTGGTTGGTTGGTCAGTGTCGGTCTAGAGGTCGCATTTTTCATCCGATTTCGATGAAACTTGGTATGTACGTTCTTTGATTTAGTTGCCAAAAATTGTCGAGCCATTTTTTTGATTGGGGAGAAAATGAGGGGAAAAGGGGGGAAGTTTGCTGTCGCGTTATTTATGTTCTCCGAAGTCCACGGTTCACAGAACCACTAGTATAATATGACCTAATACGGTTTCACACCGCTAGCGTCTACGTTTTGAATTGTTACCAAAATCGTAGAGGTAGTCAGTACTGCGAAGTCCCGCGGGACGATTTATCGATATCTGGGATATCGAACTTTATAGAGAGATCTAAACTTGGCTAAAATAAAGTAGCTCGATCTGCCCGTATCGTTTGTCTATGAAAGTGCCTTTGAACTGACATAAAAAGTAAGTTCGTCAAAAATTACGTACAATGTTTGTAACTAAACACATTGCTTTGAGAAGATACTGAAAATATATCTCTGCTTAGGGTGCATTGGGGTAATTCCGATAGAAAAAAAGTGGCGGGAAATTGCGAAATTTGACTCCTATTACAATGGGATAAGAGCGATATTTGAATGACTTTCGGAATTACACGCTTTGCAAAATCACCCCAACGCACCCTATTCGTTTTTTTTCGTGGATTACATACAAACGTGTATTAATTAATGCAATCATTAGTATGCTTTGGTAACTGAATATATTGCAAGAGTATTTACAGATTTAATTTAAAAATCATGAATATTTAAGTTAACATTTCCCATCTATATGGTTCTACAGAATTAAAGTAGGATAGTAGTTAGAATAAGATTTACTAATAGGTTGAAGTAAACGAACTGGTACATTATAGTTTCTTTCTGAACTTGTAGAACACAAAACTTTTCATTACATGCTATTTTAATTCCACCTGCAACTTAAAGCGCTTGCTATAACTTATCCTCCAACAACGCGCAAAACTGCAGTCTGGAGTTCATACCTCAAAAGAATTTAATCAAAGAAAACGTGTCTTCTACACTCAACGGGAGCGCAGAGGTACGAGATGAATAACGTGGTGCAAGTAATGTATTAGTAAATGTTATTTATAAGGTTGTCAAGTAAACATAAAAAAAAACAAACCTAATCAGAAGTTCCGTCGGAGTCTTATTCTCGGCGCATTTTCTTGTACTGGTAACAGCAGTAGCGTAGAGTCGTCTCGTGTAGAAACTTTTGGAGACTTCACGTCAAGCTGATGTCACAGTTGTTGTGGATATTGTGAAGCGACGTTAAAGAGTATATAATTAAAATGATTATAGGTATCTCGTACCTGTAGTTATCAATCGTAGGTAACTAGAGATAAACGTACTTATTTAGACCTGATTTTGTAGATGTATTGTGATGTAGGTTAAAAGTTTTGCTTCAAGATTGTGTTCCCTTTTGTTTGACTACACGAAGCCGGAACCCACAAAACATGAAAAGTATCGCGGATGTAAACTTTTTACGAGCGCAGCAATGAACCTCGACTCCATTCACTCTGGATTCAGAGATCTGTAAAAACTTGGTTCATTTGGCCGGATGCATTGGGAATTTTAATACTTTCTGTTTTCTTGAACTTTACTTGTTAGGATCTTATCGAGTATCTTACTTCATTGAGAGGTCAGTAAGTTTCCTGACTACATTATTCTTAATACCCAAGAGGTGTAGTTTTTATTGAGATGGCGTGGAAGAAATTTGTTAACGTAAATTAGTAGATTAGTTTCATGTGAATTTAAGCAATAAAGTTGAAATTTCGTACAAAATATTGGCACTGATTTTGATGAAATACTTTTTAATAAAGATAGATGTCGATTAAGGTTTTCGTCCGAACTCGTCACTGTCATGTCATGTGTGTCATCTTTAAACTTAAGTCATTCGCAAGTGACAGCAAGGTATCAATTAGGCATTCGCGTGTCGAGCACTACTACTTATACAGCGTTTACCATATCGGGTTTACTGGATGAAATGAGGCCATAACACAGCTATCCATCATAATATATATTATAATCAAAGTTCTGTGATAGCTTATCTAGTAAGCTGGTCAAGGCCTGGAAGCCCAATATAACGAAACACGGCTTTAGTTAAGGGATTGGTTACACAGCTCACAATCGACAAATGTTAATTTAGGTAGGTATATAATAGTCACTATCTACGGTAATCATACGTTACATTACAATGCAATTTCAACGCTGGCAACATAAGATTTTCTTCCGCGAAAATCGCCTTAACTTTCATTTTTCTGAAATAGAGTCCTAACTAAAAGGCTTCATAACTCCACCGAGTCGCAGCAACAAATATCCGGCTCATGATTGCATTATTAAATCCTGCACTTTATTCCATTACAATGCTCGGCGGGCCGCGTCTCGCCGTACTTCCTATTGCGCATAATTTTACTTGTGCACTAGCTACTTACTTATGGAGAATATAATATTATTATAGGTAGTGTTTTACAAATTGCTGACGGCAGTCGTAACGCTGTCATATCAATGTCACCCAAGCTATTTGAAAACGATTATAATACGGAATTATACAAGATGGAAAAAAATCATGGGCCGTGGGAGCGCAACAACCTTAAAACGTTGAGATATATTAGTTCACTGATCCTAAAACCTAAAACAGGGTTTGTAACTACTGAAGGTACCTACTTGGTACAGTTGATAATGTCGACTATAAAGAGATTTATCCACTTTTCACCCTAACGAGTCGTAATAAGGTCCAAAATTTGATACATCTTTTTGCGTGTACAGTGTAGCTCCAGCTACCTGCAATAAATTATTATGTATGTATTAACTACACAACAATAGACACAATAAATTTAATAGTCTACCTATAATAACATTAATAACCAAATAGTAATTGTCACATTATACCGCCATCTATCCAAACAATCCTCAAACAAGAAGTCACCAAAAAGTCCCGTCCTATTGTATCATGGTACTATTTTCTAGGAAGAAATCTGTGAAAATGATAAGCGCAGTTCCCGCTAGATGTCGCGCCTTGGTAAATGCAAGGGTTTCCACCCCTAGCTGGCGAGTTTTGGTTTACGATACAGAGGGCGCTTATGTTTGGCATGAAATTTGAGATCTTGAATTTGAAGGTAGGGAATATGAGTAGAAGGTACAACTCTTTTCTGTTAGATGGCGTAAGTAGAAACAAAACGGGATAAAAAATAGACTAGTAATAAAAAAATATACAGGGTGGAACTACCCTAAATTTTTAAACTAGCTTATCACACATAGACAAAATCGCATTCACATTTATTTTTAATTTGACTTGCCATACCTGAAAGCCCTTACAAAAAATATTTAAATTATAGATCAAGAGAATTCGGCTTATCTAGGGCGTAGGACAATAAAAAGTTATGTATTTTAGTACCTGCTAGCCTGAGCCAAAGTTGGATCATTTTGTAGGTGACTCGTGATCTATTATGGGTAGGTATCATGTATATTGATACTGACTGTACCTATGGATTAGTAGTACAATAAAATACTGAGTGTATTTTTTAGACGTGTCGATTCTCGGTTCGGCCGACTCAGCTTCTCGAGAAATCTGTGAATGCAGTTTAATTTATTTACTAAAATAAAATTAATGGAAATAATACATTTACGCAAAATGAGCTATTTAAACGATTAAAGGTCCCCTTCCCGAAGAGCCTATAAATTCACCTATTTCACGTAAATACCTTTAATTCAGAATTTTCTTCTGAAATCTCCTAACCTTTGAGGTTTTTGAGTGCGGGGCTTTATGATGTGCTGCGGTGCGGTGGTACAATGCGTAGAATTGTAGGCTGGATGGAATTAACTAATACACCTACAGCATACATTCAAGCCTTTACAACAACGCAGCACTATCGACATTGTAATGTTCTTGGTTAGCTCAAATGCGGATTACCTTTGGATTTATATGATGATCTGCCACTGATCCGTACAAACCCCACATACCCCCAACTGCGCATACCAAGTGCTCACACATGCGCTTGTAAACTGCATCTATAGTTCTACTAAGCGATTTACGTTTGTATAAAATAGGAGCACCTGCTTTAATTCTATTGTTCCACTCTCGCTGCCAGGCAACTGCAGCTCTTATAGCTCTGTAATAAAGGATGCATCGTACCAGAAAAGTGTGTATCCGTATGTATCTCATACGCTCGAGTTTCGCGTATACGTGACAAGTCAGGCAAAGTTCTCTCGTCTTGTTACGAGTACCGCCGAGTGTTTGGCAGATTGGATTTGTTTCCCCGCATGCTAATAACACTGTACGTGAGGTTTGTGACACAGAGGATTAAGTGGATAAAAAAAAGATAAAATACGCCGGGCGAAATAAAAACCCACCTTGTTTACCACCTGCCGGTCTTTTTATTGCAAAAGTAATTATCTCGCACCGCAACCCTGTTTCAGGACCCGTTCTAGAAAAGTGTGGTAGCACAATGGTGGATTATGCAAAGTGCTTGCCGCGAAGTGATATTGTGTGATTGTATTTCTAAACTTTTGTCCATTAGGACAATAAAGCTATAAAAAGAAAAACTTTTCCCTAATCAGCTTAATTGTGTTTTACCCAATTTCACCTCTGACTACTACTAGTCTTGCAAAATATTATCTATTTATCTTTGTTTAGGCTAGGCTTTTTTCAATATTTTGATAAAACTAAAATACATAATACATCTAAAACGCACAAAAACAACAGACACATTATAAACAAAAAAAAATAGGGTGCCGGCGCCATCGGAACAAGGCCCAGGCTGTCGGTGGTCAGGGCCGCAGAGAAAGGTACCTGAGGACTATGCGGGCCGTGTTTAGGATAACCGCCTTCTGAATCTGATACTTGTTGGCTTTGTCCAATGACTATGGACAGCCAGGATATTTAGACGAAAACGATAAAATATACGACTAAACTAATTGACAACCTCCTCATTTTAGATTTAGGGAACCATTACAAACAAATGAATAGTCACGGACGACCACAGCGACGTGACAAGTTTTCCTTGAGAACCTCCCTCATTCAGGCCAACCTTATCACATTATCTCCTCCAGAGTTACGCGGCGCACAATTGCAAGCGCAGTAATATGCAACGGCGGCGTAGCGTGTAAATTGTTAAAGTTGGGCGCGCGGTTGCAATTTTCACAGCTGTATAAAATATTGTCAGGAGCAATAACAGACGTGGCCGGGAAGCGATGGATTCTCACTGGCTTTTTGGCACGTACCGCTACCGATCCACGTTTGCATGCTCGTAATTGTTTCATGGTCTTGACATGTTCTATTCCGTCAGGCTTTGACTGTGTCGCAATCGAAATTTAATTACCGACGTGCAGTCGACGGCTGCGTAAAGGCACTATTATGGTTCCGGTATTGCTTTGAAGTGATAGACTGATAGTCGAATGGAGCTGAAATGTCAAGGAACAATCTAATTGTGATATGATATGCCTATTACGTCCTGCAAAATAGATCACTACTGATAGTTTACATAACAAAAATATACATACATCTGAATATAATAAAACCCCGAGGAACTTAAAATTATCGTTGTTCTTTAATATGTTTTAGTAAGATAGGTACTTTTATAAAGCCTTGCGGTAAGATGTCCGACTTTCAATCCGAAGGTCTCGGGTTCAAAGCCCGAATGGATATATGGAATATCATTTGATACTTACCAGTCGCTTTTCGGTGAAGGAAAACATCGTAAGGAAACCGGACCTTATCCCAAAAAGGCCTAGTTTCCCCTCTGGGTTAGAAGGTCAGATGGTAGTCGCTTTCGTAAAAACTAGTGCCTACGCCAATTCATGGAATTAGGTTGTCAAGTGGACCCAAGCTGGGACAAACGCTAGGAGGAGGAAGAAGAAGATAAGTACTTTGAAAATCACTGTTAAGAAAACTGAATAAAAATAAATAAAATGTCATCAATGTCATGTCTCATGTATAATTATGTTAGTAAGTATGTCAGAATATTTTTCAACCGACTTCAAGAATTCGTCGGGATTTTTTTTTGCAATTTTTTAATGTATGTTCACCGATTATTCGAAGACGGCTGGACCGATTAGGAAAATTTTTGTTTGTTTGAAAGAGTACTTCACAGTTGGTCCCATTGTCACCAAGTCCAGATCTGATGATGGGATCCTGGAGAAATCGAGGGAACTCTTCAACAATTATAGGCACACTTATAGTGATTTTACTATTTTTTTACAGCAAATCAGCCACTTCCTCTTGGAATAGCGGATCCTAAGTGAAGTCTTTTTTTGTTTAAAATTATTAAGATCAGAAATATTTTAAAATGTTTTGTGCACCGCATTTCATACTACGCTCACTACTAGAAATTATATTCATACATACTTAAAGGCTAACAATACAAACATAACTAAATACTTATAAAATAAAACGATTAAAACTAAATCTTAATTAAAAATAAAACTTACCTAAAACCGCCCCTCCAAACCTTGACCTTTCGGCAAGGTGCTCATCACACAGGCAGACCGCTGGTATAATAAAATGTATAATAGAATATAAGATACTTACTAATATTAGGTAAAATCCAATTTATATTAGTTAGCTGTCAGTGCTTGAATATTTTTTTATTTTGTTCGGTAACCAACCTTAAGAGCTCATAATGTACCTACCTGTATTAAACGGCGGCGTGATTTAAGGCAGCAAATAGAATGGAATAGTATGTGGCACTTCAAATTTGCGTTGAACCAATTCGCTGTGTGCATGAGTGTGGCGCCATCTCTTGAGCAGGGGGTTAAAGGGTTTTTTTCTTTTTTATTAATGGCATATACTCCTTGCTTATATGAATTGTCACTGGCTGATTCACTATTTTGACAGTTGACCCCACAGGTGAAGTCAAATATTTTGAAGTGTGATATTGACAAGAGCCCAATTTCTTGTTACATTGTGCGCTGCGATCGTTCACGTTACCCCCACCATGAACTTCGCACATAGCGAATACTTGTAATTTTGGGAGATTTTATTGTTAGAAACAGAATGTCGCTATTTAAGTAAATATTTGTTCTCACATATATTTAGTAGTCGAGTATAATCAAGGACCATACTTAAAATTGTTCTACAAAAATGCCTTTCTCCAGATTTTCGGTATGATGATGCAGTCCTACATATCTGTTTAATAGAAGTTGTTTTGACAGTGTCAAGTTGCCGAACCAAGTATGTGATAGATCGCACTAGTGCCATTGCCTGAATTACGAGAACGCGATTTTGAATGTGAATTAATTTCAATCCAGGCGTAAGTCGTCTCTGGTTATAATGTCATTTAATAAAATGGCAGTTATAGGGACTGCCGATAGAAGTGAAAACTTAGAACTTTTTATTTTAGGAAAAAAATATTTAAATGTTGACTTCACATTTCATTTTACATGTTTCTCAATCGTATGGCGTGTGATGCGATTTTGTTTTCGTGACGGTGTCGGTGACGCGAACCTATAAGATCTTTGATTATTAAACCAACCGGATGCAAGACGCGCTCTCATTTCTACCGGAAAAGTCTGCCGTTTTTTGCGGGGGAGGGGAACGTCAAATATATGCGAAAAGTCAAAATAGCCACGTCAAATAAACGTCAGTTCATACAATGAGTATGACCACTGGTCATACTCATTGGGCAGAGGGGGACGCCTGTCAATGGCTACACCCCTTGGTTTAAAGCTCTAAGTATAACATGTTCCCCGGCCAAAAAGTGCCCAACGCAGCTAAAGAAGTTTTCACTTCAAAAATAAAAACAATCTGAAGTCGGTCATACATTATTTTAAATACTTACAAAACAGTTCATGGAATCGTTTGTTAATCTTGTATTTCACATATTAATCTAATGTGTTGAAATAAACAGTAAGACCAGAGCTAGTTTCAGAATTCCACTACAGTATTTAGCGAAGTACATTTCGAATTAGCTATGTACAGCTGTCAGATTTAGGCAAACAGTAGTGCAGCTCGTTTGGGCCGAGCTGGGATTCGGTCTGTTTCTCACATTACTTCAATCCCGATGAATTGGGGCACTTGGAGAATGGTATTGTTGGGGTTTCGGCTGTTTTCGAGGCATATTTGGAATGGCTAAACTTTGTTGAAGTTAGTGTTTCGAAGTATCGACGTCAAGTTCTGCTAGCCTAATGTGGTCAGGTTTTTATCGCCTGTCACAATAGGTGTCACGTTCTAATAAGTATGTAAGTGCGAAAGTGACGCATGACGTGAAAGGCGATAAAATGACAACCATTGTTGGTTTAAAAAGTTGGTTTGAAAAGTTGATTTGGAAAATAGGAGTACCTAAATGTAAACCTGATGACTTAGCGAAAGGATACCTTTCTAAAATGTTCTACGACACAGAACATATTAAAAGTTAGTGCTGGTTTTTTTAATTTTATGTTAAACCTTTCCAAGTCAGCATGTTCAATTTTATTTTAATACAACCTTTCTAACAGAGACACCGGAAATAACGTGCAAACTTGAGTAGATAGAATAGATAGTTATTAGTTATATCTCGAGAGCTGTGTGGCTGACGTGGACCTGATTAGTACATTATGTTGCAAATATAATACTTTTTCTACTCGTCGACTTTAATCTGTGTATTAGGATTTTATAGACCAGACTTAAGCCTTACACATTTAAATGTTGGATAGTCTATGGCACTTCCGGGATCATTAAATAGATTTATTAAACAACCCCGCCTCTAAACTAAAATAATTTTGAAAAGAGAATGTCATTCACATCTCGGTAAAATGTGTAGAGTTTGTCCGGAAAGAAAAGTGTCATGGTTTATATGGGAGCTCATACATTGTACGACACTTTTCTTTTCGGACAGACGCAACTTTATAATTTCCGAACGTACTTAATCTGTAATTTTTTTTTCTACTTAAACTTGCTTCTACGTTGTGATTGGATTATAAAAAGACCAATCACAACTACACCGACATCTTGGAAGTAAGTTTAGACACAGTTTATTCTATCCATCTCTTTTACTACGCACACAATCATATGTATATCTCTTTTCGGTGGTGTCTGTACCACCGAATAGGCCCAAATACAATTACTTCCGGTTTGAAAAATAGTGTTTGACGTTTGATTGGGAAAAATTTAGAAAGAATGAAAGAAAATCAATTCTTACTTAATACTCGTAGAAAAAGTATTGTATACAATAGTGACATAATCAAGAGCTTTTCAGTCGAGTACCGCGTTTAGGCCACGAAGCTTGCTGAGTCACTATTGTATAAAATACTATAAAAGTGCCTTTAGCGCGTAGAATAACATACGTTTTTTGTGGGAAAAAGTGTCACAAACTAGAAGAGATTCGAAAGTCGACCTTATTTTGTTTGGGTATACGATCTATTATGGCTATGAGCTTGTAGTAGTAATTACTCAGTTTTGTTTGTTACCCGACGATATGCAAAACACGGTTCCTCAGATTGTGTTTCGCTTTTCGGGCAACACTACGTCCGTCCGTAAAAAAGATATCAGTTCTACATATTTTGAAAAAAAAAATCTTCAAAAAAGCTAACAAGCAATAAAAAAAAATTCTAGGTTAGTATTTGGATAGTAAAGTCGGCCAAAAATATGGTCTACCACCCTACGGTTGAGGTTCGTTTGAACGTTATGAGACAACAAGGTCGTGCAATTCGTGCATGTTTTAAACTTATAGCAATCGTTAGATCTCGCAGAAACTATTGTCAAAACTGGTAAACCACTTTCATGGCCCACTGTACCTAACGGTTTCTCTTTGCCTTAAGTGATAATAACTCTACAAATAACAAATGATCCCACTGATTGTTATAATTATTTTCTTTCAATTAGTCTCATTTATAACCAAAATTGGTCATTATTATGAAAGAAAAGCGCAAATAGGGTCTGTTCCCATCAACATCTGATGAGAAAAGCTGTTGCTACTCGTATTATTATTAACCTTATGCCTATTACAATGAAAAACTCTCCCATTACTACCTCTATAGTTATTTCGAGGTTAATCTATTACACGAGATCTAAGAGATATAAGAGGGTTTTAATATAATATATACCTTTATTAGTAATGGTGAAAGAGATAGGCTGAAGTACTTAATCAGTTTAAGTTAATATAATTCTAAAATATTTATATACAGTTGTTGATCAAAATTCGTAGGGAAGAGCTTTTATTTTGGTACGAATTAGTGATTTTTTCTTGTTAAAATTAGGTCTCTAGTTATTATAAGCAGTATACTGAAATTATATTTATTTCGGGAGCAGCTATTTAATTATTAAAAAAAAAGGTAAATTCATAAACATTTTACAAACAGTAAATATCCGTCATTACATTGTATTTTCAGCATTTATGTATTTATTACAATCAACCGAGTTAAATCCAATTAAACTTATTTAAGGCCATAGTACATCTTATAGTGAGTCCTAACATGGCTAGGATTACACAACGCAAAAGTGGGTAATGTTGACCGGTCAATGTTTGTATGTATGTATGTTCCTGCGTGGCACACCACTAAAGCCGTGCAAGTAATCAAAATTGTCTGTACTTAATTAAGAACTTAATCTAATATATTCTCAATAGATTCCTTTGTGTTACAATAGTGACTCATATAAATCTTTAACAAATGTTCGTAACACAAATGAATCAATTAAGAAAATATTGTATTAAAGCTTTAATTCGCTTACAAAAAATTACAATTCACCCACCTACTAAGTCTAGTTGGGCATCATTGGATAGATCTAAAAACAAATTTATATGCATTAAAAGCACTCAGGTACTTCTAGCTATTTCTATATAAAAAACAATTATTTAGAATGCAATTTTGTAGGTTATATGTAACCAATTTAATCAATTTGTCCTAAAAGGTGTTAAAGTACTACGCTGTAGCAATTTTCCATACCGTAGAACCTTGTTAACTGGTTTAATCTAGGAGGCAACTGAAAGCGAGCATAATTCATTTAATTTTTGAATAAATCTTTAGGAACCTTACATTGCCTTACAATCTTCGCTGTATCGAAATATGTACATTACATAGAGAAGATAAAACCATGCCAGCTGCAAATATTGAGATTAGTAACGTCGTTTTTTATTCAAATCTTATTTATAAGTACTACTTCTTCATTTAAGTAAAAGATGATCATGAAACAACATGTCAGCAGATGAATAAATAGTACACACAAAAACAATTTTGCTATGTAATGGTACTTGTTACCACACCTAAAAATAACCCTAGGTTTAAAATACAATACTAATCAGGACTTAAGTCCTTAAGCTCTTAAGACCTGAAGATCTGAATATTTTTTTTCTAGAATAATTCAAAGTTAGTTTGTTAATTATTGTGCCAGCCTTATGTTTTTTTAGACTAGAACAAGTAGGTATTTTTTTAAATTGTTGAAATTGTCTTTAGGTACGTCACTCTGGGCGGTAAGCGAGATTTGCAGCGAGACGTAAAATTTTGTACGCACCACGGGCGGTAATAAAGAAGGCCTCAGATCACTTGTTTATGGCCTTTACCTTTGGTTCGGGCCACAAATGCCCGCGATCTGAGCCGTTCTTTATTTTACCGCCCTAGGTACGTAATGTATTATTACATCGTCAGTATTACGTCATACACCGCATTTGTTTAATACTTTTTGAAAGGCAAATAAATAAATTAGGTAGATTACAATTAACAAGACAAACTAAACAAAAAAAAAATCAGCTTCATATATGGGTGTAACGAGATGGGTGTACCCTTGCTTTGAGACTGGCGCCCCGGGCGCTAGACGGGCTTTTAACACGTAATTGCTTTAATGTGTCCCCACGTACGGCACCTACCAAATTAGGCGGGGCCTACGCTTTGTGCCGTTGTCATTTTTCGTTCATGCCAATAGTCATATGTTGATGACGTAATTTTTTGAAAAGGGTCACAGGTATGTGGAAAAAAGCTGTAGGCAGCGTTTGTTTTATAGGTTGATGTTAAAAGGTCAAAACATATTTACGTTAATCATTAATTTTGAGATGTGCCTGTACACGGAAAAAATAGTGTGTTAGCAAAGTACCAATTTGGCTCGGTTAAAATATTTTTGGTTATATACAACCAAGTCTTATTTAAATCACGCAATTAAGCTTTGTTAATTACAAACAAGCAATTATTGCTAACTATTCTTGGTTATTTTTACCAAGCACTTATTTAAATCCAAATAAGTGTCCTAGTAAATATAACCCTTCCCTGATTCCCTTATTTATTTTTAACTAATTTAATGGTGTAGTTTCACATACGTAAGTTAGCCAAGTTGACTTCTTTGATTTAAGCAACGAACTTTGCAGGCTCCATGCGAAGCGAGTCACTCGGTTGTAAATAGCAAAAACTTATTTATTTCTAGCCGTTTCATTTTCTCAGTGTAGTACCGTTTATGTGGAATTTTGTCTGTAATTTTCCGTGTATTCCCAAAGGTATGGTAACTTTCTACATGCCAAATGTATGCAAATTGTCTTCCATTTTTACCCACACTAGCAGTTTTTTAGTAAAATAATGGTTGTATATATCTATTTTTGTATAAAAAGAAACAGATTGAGCATATTAATGGTCGGTTGCACCAAATCGTCTGTCACCGTTAAAACGTTCACAAAATGTAATTGTATGGAAATTTTCATAGTCTTCTCCCGGTTGTCGCTAATGAGAATGAGACCATCAAAAGTGGTTGGTGCAACTGGCCCTAAGTAAGATCGGGGCAGCTCGAGCTATCATTTTAGTCTACAATAAAAAGCAGTCTAAAGTCTTCATCAGCAAAATATGTGGGTTGCATTGTGGCTATTTACTGATGTCACGTTGGATATGCGATGGCACTTTATGGACATTACATAAGTATTAACGTTCATATATACAGATGGGTATGGTTGCAATGTAGCCGTTGTGCATAAATTAACAAGTAGGTACAGTCAGCAGCAGAAGTAGCTAATCGTGGACCTACACACGCTCTTATTCTCTAACAATAAAGACGTTTCCAGCTAATTTTGAACATCCTACCCGCTTAGCTACTTTTGCTGCTGACTCTACTATGCATACAATTGTATATCGAATGTCCGTGTCAATTTCCTACGCTGACAGTCAAAAATATTCATCAGAGTGCCATACGTGACAGGTGCCGGAATGGTCGCCGCTCCACTATCGATTTACTTGGACATTGCACTGTAGTTGACATACCGAATCATCTCCGATAGACTTCTAGGCTGCACTAGAATTTTCGATCACCGTATCTAAGAGTACATTGGCTAGTAATAGAAGCCGGACGTCTTTGATGTATCGGCTCTCTTATCGGATTGGATGGACGCAATAACAGACCGTTGATTGCTTCCAAGTGGAGTTGGGAGATTGATTATTTTCTCGTTAGATCGGCGTGCTTTGTTTTCTCTCAGAACGTCCATAGGAATGATTAGTCGGTAACTAGCTGTGGTGCGAATTCAAGGGGATATCCCGCTGATAGATAGCTATTTCTGGATTGACATAAATATTTTCGTGTTTATTTGGGTTTCGTACTCGAAACAACTATTGGAAGCCTGTTACAGTCGCTATGCTGTCCGTCTTTTCGTCCGTCCTTCTGTCTGTCACAGGGTCGTGGTCAGAAGTTCACACATGTTGTAGAAAACTCAATACTAATTTGATTGGATACAAATTCTTCTTCTTCTTCTTCTTCTTCTTCTTCCTCGTGTTCCTAATGGCTAAGGGTCGCGATCAGATGAGGTCGTCGCTTACAAATATGCCAGTGTACGGACAAAGGGACCACTTTGTCGATATGGAGTTACTAGTAATTTCTAAACTACCTACTTTTCTTTCACTAAGATAGTACATATTGCATAATATGCACTATCTATTAGTGAAAGAAAAAAGTGTCCTTATAAAAACAAAGTGGTCCCTTGCACTAAACTCATACAGAATGTTTAATACTAATTTGATTGGATATGTTGCTGATTATGGTGACTAAGAATAAATACCACGTGAGGGTTACAGGTGACGCTGATTTATACACCAAAAAAACGAGAAAAAATTAGTACAAAATTAATATAAATAATTCAAAATGAAACACACATTTGTGCACATGAAAAGTAAATGTTATTAATAAAATGATCGCCTAAAACAAAATGATACATATTTTTCCAAAAAAATTGTTTATGCAAAGTATTCCTTGTCACTTTGATATCTGCCAATAGAGATATGTAAACTATGCCAAACAGTGGTAAGAACGCCATCAAAAAGGCGTTATGTGATGTTTAATAAAAAAAAAGATTTTTAAATTGGTATTATCCTGAAACTAGGCATATTCTAGAAAAGTTTATAGGAAGTTTATAGGTTTATAGGTCTCTAAATATGATCAGGAATACACTGTTAAAATCTGTCGGGTTACTCGAGCCCACCGTGTATGTAAGTTCATTTATATTTTTCTTTCTTTTATATGTGTAAGTGTAAAATGTTGATTTGCTTTTGCAACACATACTTATTTGTTAATTTACAAAGGTTTCCGCTTCCCAAACGTTAAGTGGAAGAGATCGCTCTTTATCGATAAGATCGCCGATTGTTTTACCTCTACTTATCTGTTTGTAGATTGTGTATACTCTGTTTCTTTATTTGAGGTGTGCAATAAAGACTATTTATATCATGTCATGTTATGTTATAAGATAAACATGCCAGCAAGTACCTGATAAGATTAAAACGGGCGTCGTTTAATAAACATTCTTGGTACGACCCTCCTAAAACAACGGCCACTCAAGGGCAGTGTATATTTATTTACGCATCTAAAATGGTATTGCAAAAAACAGCAAACATTAATGTGAAAATATTGTTGGTCAAGCCGGCAGTCCGTCGGCCGCTAGCCAAAGCTCATAAATAAACAAAACTGGATGCTTCGTCGAAAAGTTCGTAAAAAACCGAAAACAGGAAAATTTACAACCGGGAATTCAAACGCGTTTTAATTAACCTCTGGACCGTCGCCCGGCATCAATGCTATTTATATTGTATTTAAGTAATGAAATACTTATTAACATTTTGATCGTGTAGTTTCAGTGTGAAATACCATTAAAGCAGTTGCAGCTGGTTGACTCGTATTGTATAAATCTCGAGGTAAAAACAATAATACGTTTTTCATCCCAAACGGAAACGATATGTATGTGCAATGTGCATTTAAGGTGATAGGCTGTTTATCTGTAAGACGCCTTGTCCGATTTGGTTGCGGTTTGCAGGTGATATACCACTGATACAGTCGCCATCAGATATATGAGGAGCAACCAAGGTGGTTGGCCTTTTTTCTAACTCGCAGCCAAGTCAGGATGCTGATTTTTTTAGCAACTGCGCAGTTTGTAAATGTTTATGTTACAAAAAAAAACATTTAAAAAAAATCAATGTATTTTTTTAATTAATTGCTTCACCCCGGAATTTATTAACAAAAATAAAAAAATCTTAACTAAAAAACTACGAAAAATCAGCTAACATACATGGGGTATTCTGACAGCCCACAACGTGACGAATCAAAAAAAAAATGACGTCAAGGTTTGGACCACCCTGTATAGGAGTTATAATTTTGTTTGTTACTGATGTATCTATCAGTGTAATTTTTAGTCATTTTTAATAGTTGATCATTTGATCAATCATTACAAGCTACATTTATTGAAATATCATAATGCTTTCAACGACTAATAACTTACTACGCTAGCTCCATGTATGTGTAAGAGCATTTTAAACAGGTGCCACATAGACGAAATAAAGAAATACATATTTTAATTAAGTATGAATAAAAAAAATCAAATGTCCTTAACAACATTGGTATATAACAAAAAACTTTCCGCCAACTTAGTTTGGTAGTTAATTTGCATACAGCAAAACACGCCGCAGAGGGTAGGGTAGGGTAGGCGTGTGAAAATGGCAAAGTTCGCTCGCATAATGAAGATGAGTGTAGATGTTGCGAATAATCCCCCAACTTGGAATCCAAGGACTACTTCCCACAGACTCCGCGTTATGTAAACAAAGTCTCCGGCGCGGCACACATAGGCGCTCTTTCGCTTGTTAATTTTTCGACGCAAACTTCCCCACAGATATATGTAATGTTAACGCAGGCTATTTTTCGCAACTCGACATCTACAATATCTACATATAACTGCGCCTGAATTGCGTGTTCAGATGTATGTATTGAATAATCATTGTATCAATGTATGTACATATACCTCACTCGACTTTTGTAGACATCCATTGTTATTTTTTGGAGTGCAGGTCGAAAGCGTGGAGTTTTCTGAAGATGAGCTATTTATATATTATTCCTGAGATGGGCGGCCATGATGTTCGGAGAACAAAACCATGTTTTCCAAGCCAGGAAAAGTTGAGCATCGTACGCAAAGTTGTAGCAGTTGACAGTACCTCATACATTCAGACGATCACATGGTTCTGGATAAAAGGTGTTGTAAACCTAATAATTTAGCTAAAGATGACGGGACTGTGCTGTTGTGCAAGTTTTGTGAATGGCTAAACGCTGAACACAACCCGTTATGGACCATCTAAACGGCTGGCAAGTGATCTATGGACAAACCGCAAGCGTGGCTCGGTTCCGAACTTCACTTGTTACCTAGTTGACTTTCCTCGAGTCACACTTCACACCAAATTTCCTTTGATTCGAAGGAGTCAAGTTGAAGAGATGAGGAAGATACCTATAGAAAGTTCTTGTACAGTAGACGTCAAAAATATGTTTACACTTTTGGACCTTATTACAAAGGAGTAAGGTGCAAAAGTGTAAACATATTTTTGACGTCGACCTATTTCAAAGAATCATATTTATAGACAGAGAGCTAGCTCTGTAAACTATTACCCAAAAATGAGTGCAACGAAATCCCTCCAGTTAGTTGTCTTTACCAACCTCATTTGTGACGTTTTTAAAGTAAAGGTACTTAATTGTCAGTTGTTAATAAAGTTTATTTCCAAGTGAATTTTGATGGCAGCAATGCTTTATTGACAACCGACAATGTTAACTTGAAAACATCACATTTCTAGATCCGGGCATCTGGCAGTTTTTTGCAGGTAGTTGGTAAACAAGTCCACAATTTAAATAAAAGGTAAGCAGAAGCAGAGTCAATAAAAAACATGTAACCTGTAATAATATATTGTATTAAACATATCTTTAGAATAATACATGTTGCTCGTGAGGATTGCGAGAGATTTTAACAGTGTATATCTGATCATAATTGGAGACTAAAAATGTTGTATATTTTTTTCTGGTAGTTTCAGAGTTACCACAAATTAAATAAAAATCATTTTTTATTGTGACTCAGTACACAACGCTTTTTTGATGGTGATTTCGCCTTTTATGCGGTCTAATCTAGTCATCCATAATGATAGTTATCAAAATACCAAGGAATAATTAAAAAAGCAAAACATATTTTTTTTTGGCGTAATGTACCTAAATTCATATAACATTTATTACTCCTTATAACCTCAGGAATTCGTGGTTAAAATCACTAGCAAAGCTCACGGTCACCGTGTATATTATATACAATTTGTATCACAAACTAATATGACTGGAGTAGGTAGAAGGAAATACAATTGAGGCTGAGATTGTTCTTTAAATATTTACCAATTAAATGAATGTGAACTAGGAAAATCATGTGACTGGTGGTGGTTTTAAATTGTAGCATTATTGTTTTTTTTATAAATTATAACGTTTCTTGAAATAGCTCCAGGAAAAGTATACATACTCTTACATAATTAATTGCTTATAATGAAATAAATAAATATAGAATAGAATAGAATAGAATAGAAAATTGTTTATTCGTAGACACAGATACAAACATAATACATAAAAGAATAAGGAAAAAGAAAAAAAAAGAAAGTGCCACGAAATGGCCGCATCTCAGCATGGTGCTAGCGATTGCCAGCGCTGATCTTCCGATGAGACCAACAGGTGAGAAAATCACGACAGGTAACACAAATAAAGAGGAATACAATAGAAAAAAACAAGGAATTAATAAACATACAGTGGACAGCTTCACAAAACTAAAAACAACATGAACATTTTGAATTTTTATACAAGTAAAATATCAGACCGTACCTGTATAGTATAATTTATGTAGTATAATATGCCTATACTCGTTGCCTAACAACTGTGCAGGCCTATAAATAAAATTAATTTGAGTCTTGATTGAGCACAGTACAGTCGACGTCAAAGATATATTTATTTACACTTTTGCACCTAATTACAAAAGCGTAAGGTGAAAAAGTGTAAACATATGTTTGACATCGATTATACATACATTAGCTCTTTATAAAAGATAGCATTACCTATGTATAATGCGAGGGTGTATCTGTATACCACTCTACTCATTCAAGGAGCTATATTTACATTATAGATTACTTAATGAGTACCTTTCTAGTAACCTAATGAAATCATTTGATAAAAAGAGCAATGCACATTTGCACATAGACCAATGCAATTTTTTTTAATCACACAGAAAGGATCAATTGGATTTGAAATTATATTTCGGAGTAAAAATACTAATATCAACGTAGCACAAATATTTAACAAAAAAGTGTTTCTTAGTTTTCTATGGATAAATATTTAGAAAGTATACATTTATATAGTTGGATATTAATACGAGAATATTGCATACTTGGAAATTATTCTCAGTTATTTATTTGCATTATGTGTGAAATTCCACTATTTTAATGACAGCTTTGTTGCCTCAACTTTTAACATTAATTTCTAACTATCTATTCTTATAACAGATTGACTTGGAAATGTTATGAAACCTTTCGTAAATTCTGCATGGCAAGCAATAACATTTTATCAGGTAAATTATAGTTATCGTGAACAATTTCCTTAAATATTTGGCAAACCTCTTGGCTCTATCAGCTCTTGATTAGAAAAACATGCTTTTTTTTGTATTTTTACTAGTAGTTACTTTTATGAAATACGCACAAATAAAACTGGGTTTTAGAGGCCATTTTGTTTCTCGATGTTGGATTTCATTTTCATAATCTAGCTAATTATTGTACCTAAGTCTATAATAATATGCTATTTTTTATTCAGTACAGTAATTTGAGAGCTCTTGATACATTGTAAACCACTTTGAATGGTAAGAGCTGTATTTCATTTAAAATAAATATTAGTAGTACGTACATTTGTAATATCCAAAGCATAACTTAAATTCTACAATTAGTAGGTACTAAGTTATATGGGTTAGAGTAGGTACATAAAATATTTAATTATAGACTAAGAGCTGAACCCGAAAGATCGGTATGACAAAATAACGAGAGCAATGAAATTCTGAAAAGCTGAAGATGTCTGGAAATATCAATAACGATAGTACAGAAAATTTACTGGATGGGTCATTATTGTGTCATATCTGTCGGGCCCAGCTCTCAATTAGGATAATTTAGTCTTATTATATATCAATATGTAATAACATATGTATGCACTTACATATGTTTAGGTAGTAACATTTATAAGTTGATTCCTATCTACGATAAAATATCTTGGCTTAACTATTAGTGATCAGTGGTCTTATCCTGCGAATATGGTAGATGGTAGTAGATTTTTCTTGATAGTAAATTTAGATATAGGTACTAAGTAAGTTGTCTGAGTAATAAGAATATGCAGAAGCAATTTCAATTGAGATCACAAATTAAGGTTGTGTAAATTTTGCTTGTATTATTGTCTAGACGCTTCGAAGATTTAACTTATTATTAGGTTACTAATGTATTAGGTTTATAATTTGTGATAGTAAATTAGTTCAACTCAAAGCGAATAAATGCATTTCCGATAAATTTATATGTTCCATTTGAATGGTCGCTGTTATATTTGTACAGGATTTATTTAAGGATTATATCACAAAAATACAGAGATTATTGATCGCAGGTACTGATACGTACTAATTATCAATATGAAATAATCATAAAATAATATCTACCCATTAATTAAACTGATAGCTACGCTAAACAAAGTATACGTTACTGAAATTATTCGATTT
This sequence comes from Pammene fasciana, assembly GCA_911728535.1. Taxonomy (NCBI): domain Eukaryota; kingdom Metazoa; phylum Arthropoda; class Insecta; order Lepidoptera; family Tortricidae; genus Pammene; species Pammene fasciana. The sequence goes on along the minus strand of OU452276.1, from coordinate 9,899,917 downwards.
AAACTACTGCTCCTATTAAGTTCGAAAGCTGAATCTTCTATCTCTAATTGGTTTAATATTTTACTAACTTTGTTGCTAAGCTTTTGTTTCACCGAAGGGGTAAAAACAAAAGAACGATTCTTTGTGGTGTTTTCTAGAACATTTCTGATATTGTGCGCTCTTTCTGTGGCGTAATGGGTGGCTTCTTTGTCTTCCTCGTCGTCGGACCGGTCAGCCGATCCGAATTGGTCGTCAGGGCCTTCCATGGGTGTTGAGTACTTGTATTCTTCTCTTCCTGTTGCGGGGCTGGTGTTGCGTGCGGTTGGTCCAGGGATTTCTGTAAGATTTGATACGATATTATGCCAGAAATCTCAAATAAAATAAATTTCTGCCTCGGTATGTCTTAAGAGTAGGCACGTCACAAAGGCACATACGTCAGTACCGTGGTATTCAATGTTTAGTAATAAATAATAATTATATTTTATGTTGGCCTAAAGGCTAATAGTATAAAGAAGACAAGTATAAAAAGCTGGTTTAACTTAACGTGTTAATATTCGGATGTGTACCTATAACATGGCACAAGCTATCAAGCTTAACTAAATGGCTCGCATTAGATCATGGATTAATCGCTTAAGAGCCGAGGTTGAGATAAGCACGTCATGTATCTACATGGCCGCGTAGTATATTTTATTGCCATTAAATATTGTATAATAATTACTTGGTATTTTGGTAACTTAGATTCGATGTAAGTATTAGATAGCTGAGTGCTGTGAGCCTTTTGCTATGTCAGCAATGTGTACGAGTACCTATGTATTGATTGTACCTATACTTAACATACCACCATCACCAAAAATATATATTTAAAGTAATTAATAAAGAATGCTTGCAAAAAAATATTTCATTGTTTTTTGCTTTTAAGTTCCAACGCAACGTTATTAAATTTTAAAACCTTTCTACCGGTTTTTTACAGCGCTTTGCGGTTCTAAGTAAAACGAGGAATAATATTTATAATTCAATGCTATTTGCACCAATTTTAATGTTATCGACTATGGTTTTCTAATATAATGCTTACCGTAAAGCCCAAAAAATTATTGGGCACGCAGCGATAGCCCCCGGCGTCGGCCGCCGTCAGCCACCGCACCGTCAGCACCATCCGGTTCTCGAACGAGATCAGTACCGTGTTCATCACTTCGTACTGGCATATAATGTTTACCGTAAAGCCTAATGACGCTGTCGACTTCGCCCAAAGAGTTCTTGGCCACGCAGCGGTAGCCCCCGGCGTCGGCTGCCGTCAGCCACCTCACCGTCAGCACCATCCGGCTCTCGAACGAGATCAGTACCGTGTTCACCACTTCGTACTGGCATATAATGTTTACCGTAAAGCCTAATGACGCTGTCGACTTCGCCCAAAGAGTTCTTGGCCACGCAGCGGTAGCCCCCGGCGTCGGCCGCCGTCAGCCACCGCACCGTCAGCACCATCCGGCTCTCGAACGAGATCAGTACCGTGTTCATCACTTCGTACTGGCATATAATGTTTACCGTAAAGCCTAATGACGCTGTCGACTTCACCCAAAGAGTTCTTGGCCACGCAGCGGTAGCCCCCGGCGTCGGCCGCCGTCAGCCGCCGCACCGTCAGCGCCATCCGGCTCTCAAACGAGCTCAATGCCGTGTTCACCACTTCGTATTTGTTTGATGATATCACCATTTCATCTGTGGAATAATTATGTAAGAGTGTGAGTGAAAAACTACACGCAAAACGCTAAAGACGGACTCTTATATCTCGAATTGACTATTCCATCGTTAAGTAGTTTTCCAGTATCTCCAACAATGAACTATAATCAGTGTAAATATGTATTTGTAAGTAATTACATCTTCATTTGTTAGTCGGTGTCCTACTTGTAAAATAAAAAAATAAATAAGTGTGTAAATGAGAAATTACGTGTAAACCGATCCAACATAAATCTAGTAAGTTTGTGGTAGAATGCAGACCCTAGTTTACATACACAAGATGGCTGGATATGCATAATGCGTCTTAATTACTACTGTCAAGTGAACGCTACGTCGTAGGCGCAGTTCGTAACGTCGAGCTACAGAGATTCGTTACTGACGTTAATTGAAATGCCAGAACTACAAAATACGTTATTAATCATTTTGTACATTCTCTCGTCTATGTGACTGAGATGCTACTGATTGAGATGGTACACATTCGTTTTCGTTACCTACTGAAGGTCAAATAACTACTCTTAACATTTGTTAAATAACGACAGTACTTTTTTTATTTGTTGTTTACTTTGTTGTACGAGTGTTGGAAGTTCCACTCTAGCAATAACACCGCCTACTGCTGCTTTTAATCTGTGTTTTGTACGTATTTTTATTGATTTGAGGTGTGCAATCACAATATAAAATTTTTGCATTGTACGGCTAATATTTCTCACATTTATGTAGCTTGCACTTCACACTGACGTTTGATTTAAAAAAATGCATAGGTAAACTCTTATAACTCTTCTTATAACTGCCTGTTTTTTTCATGATTTGTACGTGTTTTAGAAATACTTTGATTCGTTAAGTATATTTTAAATAATCCCATGAAAAAACATTGATACCAACTATATTATTAGTTTCACTTATCAGATGTCAGTTATTAAAATACTATTTAGTTTTTTAATATAAAAACAAAAAGAGGTAAAACATTGAGTGCTGTATGTCATAAATTACTACTGGTGTTAGTAGTTTCAGGAAATAAAATCAGTACTATAAATGAACTTTTTGTTCTCATTACAAATAGATAGCAAAATATTTTCAGAGACTAACATTGATAACTGCCTTTGTACTTCCTATATCTAGCTTGTGTTGCTAGCCCAAGCACAAAACCGAAACCATTTAACTATTCATTTCAGAAATGTCTCAGCGGGGTCGTTTACTATTTATCTCTGTGAGAAAACTGTTATTTTTCAAACAACAGTAAAGCAACGACGTTTTCCTCCAGCTTTTAGTCGCCTAAACAATCCTTCCGCAGTGTGTCGCCGACACCGAGCCGCCTAAACCCCAGTGTTTGGTGTCCGCAAATGATAAAGTGAGCTCTCTTACCAAAAACTAAATTGCATCCAACAAAATACTCGTACATCTAAAATATTTCCAGTTTCATAAAATATAAAGCTACAAACAGCGTTAACCCTAAAGAAATTTCCGGCGCAATATTTGTATCTCTTTTACAAATCATAAATTTCTTATCCAGAAACTTTACAAGGAAACGATAACACCAGTCACGCTTTTAAAATCTTCATTCCGATCCGAACTCGAGTTTGTTTACACTCCAGCGTGCTTCGACTTTCGTGTTCTATGACCTTCGAGCAAAATTGCCCCTTAACTCGGGTCTCGCCCCCGCCCGTTTCATTATAACAAGAAATTTCATCTCAATTAATGTCTAAAATAACACTGTAACACTCTTAATTACGCTCGAGTGAGGCCTGCTTAATTAACACTTACATGTCAGCGGCCCTAACATAGATTGATGACAAATGAAAATGACGATCCCGCGGTGTTCGCTCTTTCGGGTTGGTTTTCGGAATGGCCGGGAAAGCGCTAGTCACTTCGCGAGTTTGCAGCGAACAAAGGTTTGATCGACGGGCCATAATACACGGGCTCGTATCACAGCCAGACAAGTTGAGACCCTAATGCACTTTAATAATTAACGCTTGTTGCTTGACTGAGCGCTGGACTACACTCGCTTAATGCTTCCTATTTTTTGTTTAGCCGGGTCGGGTAGTGTTATAAAATAACAGCGAGTTTAATCCCGTACTCAGTCAAGTTTTTTTTTACAAAAATATTTAAAATACAGTATTTTAGGTATTTGCCAACATTTATTTTTGCCTTTAAAAGTATTTTTATTATAAATTCATCGATGTTGCTACAGAGGTTTTAAAGAAGCTGTTTACAATTATAAAGAAGCTGTTTACAAATATATAGTTTTGAAATGATTGAGGGACGTACAAGTACATAGGTACAAAAGATGCGGCCAATGTTCATAGATTGTCGACACGAGAATTGAAGAAACAGCCCATGACCAGATGATATTTACTTACATTAGATTTATATAATTAAAATCAAGGAGTGCTAATTGCAATGAAAGTTAATGTTAATGGGATAGCATCAAAAAACCAGAGGATTGAGAAGAATGACTTATTTGTTGTTTATAAGGCATTTTCAGTTACATCCCAAGCTCCATCGATGTTAAGTTTCCAGAGGTTCGAATCCAATAATAACGATGGTGAGGCTCACCACTCTCCATCAGGGGCCTTTTCATTCAATCCATATATATGGCTGACAATTTCTATGTTTCAAGCTTTGGTTGTAATGAACCTATTCATTTACAAAAAAACAAGAAAACTAGGTACATCACTGTTATCTAGGCCAGCATTGCAGATGAGTGCGGAATATAATGTGCAACTCAAAAATGTTCAGAAGCTCAAAACCCGTTCCCATTGTAAATTAACCCGTAAATTTCAGGCGACAACTGCCGTGCCGAGGGAAGTTTGCGAAACCGCCGGCGGCGCTGCACAACGAACTAAATATGGAGTATTTTTTATTTGAATATTCACTAAAACAGCACGTTTGCGACGCAAAAAAGTAATGTGAACACATTCGTTTTAAATATTCATATAAGTTCAATAAAGTATGGCGATGTAGTTGATAGGCTATTCTAATCATGGTTATTTATTTAAAATCCGTTCTGGTTTTATTTAACACAGCCATTTGTTGAAATGTGATAAAAGTTAGGCGAATAAAACAAAGAGCATACAAGAAAATAGCTGAGCGTGTGGTTTTACCTACAGTATTTGCAATAAAAGTAGTTAGCACTCGGTTATTTGTAGCTGCCGAGAGTTCTTGGAATATTTCACTTTTCACCTTTTTTTTCAATTTCCACACTCCTGGCTCCGCTAACAAATGCAGCGCACTGAAATATTGTCATTCTCCTTGAATACGTAATGCCGTGATTTGGCGCTGGTACGTTACGCGGCCAGATTCTCCTACATACGCTGTTATGAGAGAGCACGGCGGCGGGAACGTGTTATTTTATTACGTAACTTACTTTGGTTTATTTTATGCGCGAATAAGTGTTAATGGATTTTTCACTGAGGACATTGCGGTGACTTTTATTATGATTCCTAAGGTATCTTTGCATGTGGCAAGACATATTCTTCAGTGATATTGAAGCAGGTTTCGTCGCAATGAGTCGAGTTACGAGGCGCTGCTTTCGTGACTGGTTCCAGTATTGAACGTTTAGCAATATCAGCATTTTATTAAAGAAATTGTCATGCCAAGTTCAAAGAAAGGGCCCGCAGAACCAGCTATCTAAATTATTTTAGACTTAAATTGTCACTGTTGCATTTCTAATAATTTAATCATAAATAATGGAAATTCAAACACATAAATAACGAAATAATCTTCATTTAAGTACCAATCTCATTTCAGATATAATAATTAAAATATTTATTATAAATAATTGACTATGGCTAGTACATAACTTTGCTATAGCTTAAATAGTGAATTCTTGTACACTCTTGGTCTCTGGGGCAAAAAATATATAAGCATGGTTTTTATTGGGTATACATTAAAAACAAATAGATACTTATCTAATAATTTAGTAAATGGAACAGAATTTTTAATGCTAATATTTTTGTTTGTAATTTTATTCAAAAATCTTTTTTGATTTTATAGATAGAAATAATGTGTAAATTAAATGCAATATTTTACATTCCGCGCTTCAATTCTCTATTTAATAAGAAGAGCCACAGATTTCATGCAATAGAAACAGGAGGAACCTCACCTCATACATGGCAATATGAATAAAATATGGTCTCATCAGTTAAACAAAGGAAGATTTCGCGCCTGAATGCTTTCGTATTCATAAAAGGTGTATAAATATCATTCAGGTTTCTTCTACTAAAAATGTTTGGTAGTTTTTTTCGTTTTGGTCGTGTAAATGTTGAAATAATCTAAGTTTTAAGAATTAGTGCTATTTATTTATATAAAAAAATATACTTACTGATACCTAACATTTATTCGATCTGTGGCTCAAATAGAAAATTTCAAATAAATAATCAGGTCAGCATATACAGGGTGTTACCTGACCCACTGAAAAGCTTGAACGGGGTGATTATACTAAACATATTGAACAACTTTTACTATCGGGCCAACCCTAAAATCTCAATAAAAATTTTGGAGTTTTCATACGAAATGTCGTGTTCGAAAACTCGAAATGTATGAAAACTTCAAAATATTTTTTGACATTTCGGGGTGGGTCCCATAGTAAAAGTTCTTCAGTATGGCTTACTTATTCACCCCGTTCAGGCTTTTCAGTGGGTCAGGTAACACCTTGTATAAGTTAACCGTCGGCGATACGATACTATTGAAAATTTACTTTTAGACAAGTGCAAAGTTGATTTTTTGTTCATCAACACAAAATAAAATCTATTATTTTGATTGAAACGAGATGAAGTCCGTAAAAAAGCACCTAAAATATTTTCAAAATGGATTCAGAAATATTGTGCTGATTATTTTAAAAATAGCTTTAACCTTTACACTAGCTCTCAGTAATATTTTGTATCATTTTATTGTTAAAATTTCTACAGAATCGTGTAGGTTCATTCGTTTCAAATTGAAAATTACTTTTGTGCTTTCCATGGTTTCGATAACTAGCCTTTAGTCAATCAATTTTAGCTTATTCCATTGAACTGTATCTTATTGTAACGGCTTAACGGCCTCCTAGCCTAGTTGGTAGTGACCCTGTCTATGAAGCAGGAGATCCCGGGTTCGAATACTGGTCAGGGCATTTATTTGTGTTTTTATCACAGATATTTGTTCCTGAGTTACGGATGTTTTCTATATATTTAAGTATTTATCTATATCTATCTATTATATACATCGTCGCCTAGTACCTACAACACAAGCCTTATTGAGCTTACTGTGGGACTAGGTTGATCTATGTAAGATTGTCCTAATATTTATTTATTTATTTTGTTGTAGTTATTTTCTAATAGCAAGGTATAGTTGGAATTTTCTTCATCTAACTTCAAAGAAAATATAGTAGGTACGTATCTCCATAGGGAGAGCTTTCGCATTATTTCTGGCCCTATAATAAATGAAGGTAAGTAAATATACTTAAGGTGCTTGCTTGCGTTGCTTTATATTTACATATATTATATAACCTGACAAAATTGCATGTTGTTTTTACTAAGTTGATTTAAAATCAAATCGCTTTTTATTTCAAGAATATAAGTATAGATTTCATGACAGCTCATTGTCGACTAATTTATAACATATAGACTATAGAGAGAACATAGAATGGTAAGTTCACAAGTCAGTAAGTTCATTGACTTACGGAAACGGAGACTTGGGAGGAATCAAAAGCTTGACTTAGTTACGGAATGTTTGCTAGTGTTGAAACTACTTGTCGGTTACATTTGGACCGCCTCGTTACGCTCAAGTTGGACTGCAGTAGTGCTGCGCTAAATTTTGATATGACTTGTTTTGAACGTTAGTATACATATAGGCTGAACTAGGGCCGCCTACTTTTATAGTGATGTTCGCGTTACGTTAGGTACAGTCAACAGCAGAAGTAATTAAGCGGGTGAGGTGTGAGGTGTTAAAATGATCTTGGCACAACTTTATTTTTACAATAATAAGAACGCGTGAAGGTAATTTTGAACACCTTACTCGCTACGTTACTTTTCCTGATGAATGTATTTGTTATATATCAACTGATTTAATAAATTACCATCATATTTAACTTAAGTTAGGAACACAGTTCCTTTATCTGTCCTAGGGGACCAATGCATTGTTTCTATTGTTCAAGTATTTTTTTGGTAAATAAATTTAATTAATTGTTCTTTTAACATAAATATACAATATAACCTTAAAATAATTATAAAGGATACATTCACCTTTGTACGTACGTTTTCACTGCACATTGCCTATAATTTCAGGGCCCGCTAAAAGCAATTATTCAAAGTTGTTACGGATAATAATTAGTATAATAAAATGTACTAGGCAAAATAAAAGAAAGGATCTTATGAAAAAATAGTCTCAATTAGCTCTGCTAAATAAAATTATAAAAGCATTGTCGGCTCAGAAGAGCGTCATAAACGCCACGTTCTCTCAGTCGGAACTAAGTGGCATTGTCTCACTCACCACAATAGGTCAATTTTCTTAAGAAATTAACCCGACGCACTCGTAAATTAAAACTTGATATCTCATTACTTGCAAGCGCGGTAACGCCCAGACTAAAATTGTGTTTTAAAGTTATCCGGACTCCAAATTAGAAAATTAACGCGATTTTTTGCTAGTCATAATTTAATAAAATAAGAAAAAAATTAACATTTTACCAACATATATTTAGTTAAGTTTAACAGAGTTGACTAAGTTAAACATTATTATTAAAAGTTGACAACCATATCATTTTTATTATATCTTGTAGTTTTAGTATAATATAAAATAATAAGTTAACGAATCAGTAATGAAGCGATATAACACCATGCACACACTTATTATTTTCCACGTTTATTATTTATAATTTTTCATTACTTTTCTATGCAATTATGATCCTGCTCGAATAGTACAGTCACGCGTTTGTCATTACTATCGCACTTGCATACTTGTTAGAAGGCGACAGCCACCATAACAGACGACAAAAGCGCAACCATAGACGAGCAGTTTCAGTCATAAGAAAAAATCCTCTCTTATAAGTCCGCTTCACTTATTCAACACCCACTTTGTAATTCATTCCATTTTTTCAGCTGATGTATTATACAGCGTACTAATTAATTAGTTCAATATGTTTTAAACGACCATTAACTCTACGATAATCGCATTTGCTCTACTGATTGGTTTACGTTCCGGAATAAGGTAGCATTTCCACGCGTAAATTGAAGCTTCGACAGTCTCGAACACATGTCAATATGTCTGTTGTAATTTCAAACGGGAGATATTACCGATAGAGTTGCGTCGTCATCATTTTGCAACAATGTAACCTACACAAGGTTCAAATTTAGTTTTAATAAAATTATTAGGTTCAGTCGCCATCAGAGACATCGGAGCGGCAAATGTGATAACAAATATCTGAACACCGCCTCTATTGTCCAGGTGACAAAGTGCATGTTCAAATATTTTTGAGCACCTTGGCCGCTCCGATATATTTGATGGCGACTGTACCCGAGTCATATAAAGACTGTGTACGATAAAATCCGGGCACGCATGATACGGTAGATATTTTTATTGAATGTGCATATTCAAGCAACAATTATTTTATAATTTGTGGTTATCAAGCTATATAATACAATTAAAAACATAATATAAACGTTACGTTGTCTGTGAGTTTGATCACTATTATATATCCCACAGTGCCTATATTTTTTTGTTAACGGTGTTCTAACAGCGTTTACCAATTTTTACTGTTAAAAATATATTTTTTTATTTAAGCCCACACAATAAAATTGTAATATGATTCTATTTTTATAAGTCATAACTATAATAACAGATTATTAAAATAAAAGAACTGCTTGAATATCTGGATCCGAAAAAAAGATATACCAGATCATGCGTGCCCGGATTTGACACAGTCTTTAATATGATACTTACGACGGATTTAACGCAGTTTTCTTGAACTTTATCGTAATATGCATTTGATATTTACAAAGTTATAGTACATTACTACAGAGGCTGGGAAGTAGGGGGTTGCCGGCTGAGTTATATAGACGTTGGATAGTTACGAGGCTGGCAACCCCTTTTCACGCCGAGGTATGTTATGTATAGTGCTTTTCTCAAACATGCAATGAAATAAATATGAAAATTGTCCATTTTTTTTCCGACATACGTAAGGCAAAAGTCTACTCGTAAACTTGTATTAATAATGTATATGGTGACTGAATAAATTCAGAACGTTACAAAAAAAAAAAAAAAAAATCAAAATATAAAAAAAAAATATTCTAAATATGTTTTTTACAAAAAAAAACAAAATAAATATTGCAAAAAAAATTTTTTTTCAAGAAATTATAGAATTAAAAAAAAATGTAAAAAAAAATTAAAAAAAAAATATTATGATGATTATATTTTTTTTAAATATGCATAAGTAGCGGCAGAATGTCAAATGAACCAATAAGTAAATATCGCTTATAACCTTAAATGGCTGAATGCCATGATCCTCTGCCACAAACATATGTGGAATGGATATTTAAAAAAAATTACTTTCCGGCCTAGGCCTTCAATTTTATATGAAAATCATTACCTGTTCTCTGGAGTTGATCCGCCCTAAACGTGATACTTTGAAGCCTATTATGATGCACATAACAAAGACATTTCATTGCATGTTTGAGAAAAGTATGTTGTTATTTTACTTACGCATTTTTACTCTATCGTAAATTATACATTAAATAAAATTTCACTTACATGTTAGACAACATTTTAAGAACATAATATTATATCAAGAGGGAAACTATCTATGTAAATAAATATGTAGAGATAAACAAAGTTAAAGTGGCAGTTTCCAATAAAAGTCTAACTAAGTTAAGTGCATTATTGCGCCGTTGTGGCTACTAGAGTTCCGAATGGAATCACAGTATCACGGTAGGTATTAGAGAAGATGTAACTCAAGCAATTTGTATTTAGTTGTCGCTCAATATAAATAAAATTGGAAATAATAGATAGGTATCGTTTGTAAAAGGTTTTTTTCTCAAACATGCAATGAAATATTGATGTTATGTTCCTTCTAATAGGCTTCGAAGTATGACGTTTCAGGTGCGGTTAGGACAAACTAATCTTGCAGGTCTAGACCGGCAAAGTCCTCTTTTTTAATTTCCATTCCTTATGTTTGCGGCACAGGATCATGGCGTTCAGCCATTTAAGGCTATAAGCGATATTTACTTTTTGGTTCATTTGAATTCTGCCACTACTTACGCCTATTAAAAAAAAACAATAAACAACGTGATATATTTTGCAATTTCGTTTATATATAAAATTGTCATGAAAATAACAAATAAAAGATTATTAACAAATTCCTATCATTTTAAATTGTAAAGATGGAGGCAAATGATATCAACAGCTGTTTTTTTTTAATGGTTTTCGTGAAAGGTTGGTTATCAGGCTAAAATATTAGCAGCGAGGGTATTACACACGAACAGATATTAGAAATTCGAATCGGGATCTCTATAGTTACGAAATCAATTCGAAAGGTTTTGATTCTTATGAATATTTTCTAAAATAAAATTAATAAAGTATAAACAGAGACTATAGACAATATTTGTAACGTTCTGAATTTATTTAGTCACCATTATTCATTTTTCTTTTTAATTTTAACTCGTGTAGAATGGCCTTAAGTTCAACCTCTCGAACAGCGCAGATACTGTGAAAAAAAAACTTGAGTGGAAAATTTTTAAAAACATTCTCAATATTTCATTATGTTGCCTATATTGTTGTGTATTATAATGTCGATTTGTTTTATTCTATAATAACTTGGCTATAGGTAATATATAAAGTGAAATATGTTTAGATGTTGTTCAAATGCAAGTGAACATTATACTTAAATGGCTAATGTACGTAATAGTTACACATTTTTAAAAGCCGTTCAGTGACAATGGAATGCAAAGTCAGAATTAAGCAATCCAGATTTCATAACGTAATGTTTTTACGCATGTTTTTGATAACGTGGTAAGTCTAATTAATGTTGTTTTGGTTTGTTGATAGGATAATTCATTAATAACACGATGAACATATGTAATTAGTCGTAATAGTGAATAGGAATAGGAATGTTGGTTTAGCATGTTTCCTAGAAACTAATGCAAATGATGGTTGTACGTTTGTTGCTTATTGAACTTTATACATAAAAACCGAAGTATGAAGATGTTTGAAGTGCATACAACATACAATATATTATTATTAATCCAAGTTTACGAGTAGACTTTTGCCTTACGTATGTCGGAAAAAATTTGGATAAGTTTCATATTTATTTCATGGCATGTTTGAGAAAAGCACTATACATACCTCGGCGGGAAAAGGGGTTGCCAGCCTCGTAACTATCCGGCCTCGCTACGCTCGGCCGTATATATGTACTCGACCGGCAACCCCCTACTTCCCGGCCTCTGTAGTAATGTACTATTACCAATAAACTCTGATGTGTTTAGCAAGCGTCTCGCCCCACAGAAGCAGTTGTACTTCTAAAAGATAAAATCTAACTTATAACAAATATGTGAGCACAAATTCGAACATCTAAACTTCCATGAAAAGAAAAGTTGATTTGTAGTAATACATATATAAAAAAATATATACTTATATTTATTATTGTGTTGTATTTTTGTTTATTATTTCTGAGTCTCACGGAAATTTTGTGTTTAAAATATAGATATATACTTACGAATACGTAGATAGAAAGAGAACAATAGTTTTAAAAGATTGTATTCCTCTACGTTCATGATGCTATTTTAACGTCTGTGTTGCATAAACTTGAAACACGCAAATGAGTCCTTACATTTGCGTGTTTCAAGTTTATCAACGGTGTCCCGAAGGAGCATTTAGGAACGGTACCTTAGACAGCATGGTAATCTAGTAAATATCTCATTATGAGGTACCTGAGCAATGTAAGTAATCTATGTATTTAAATTTAACTAGCCTCCAACTGCGACTTATTCTGCAAAGTATAATCAACCCCCTAAACCTCCTTATGGATTTAGTTAAAAAAAAATATTTTTAGTGGCGCTCCATGATATGTAGGATAAGATAATGTTCCAAATATCGTGGTGCTAAGAGCGTACGATTCGATGGTGAAATTACTGTTTTAACGATATATTTGTTAAATTTTGATGTTTGGTATAATCTCCGTTTTACATTCTGTAAATATTAATTACTTTACTACCCTTAGGTACCATGAATGAAATGGAATGTAATAGGTACCTACTTAGACTTCAACCCTTATCAAATATTATAAACTTTGTTTCTAATTCGTAAACTATGTACCTACATCAAATTAATATTAAACTCTATTCCTCTGTTCGTAATATTTAAAAATAGGTAAATAAATTGTTTGAAAACCTGGATTACCCTATATATGACGAATGGTAAGGAAAACGCAACAAAGACGTTTACAGATGTAGTAGTTTCCATCGTATTTTCTCGGAAAAGTTCGACTTTATCATGCTCTCTTATTTAGCTTCAGTAGATGGGTTGGAAGCTAATTGAGAGATCACGATAAAAACAAACTTTTACGAAAAAATACGACGGAAACTATTATGCACTACAATTGCAACTAATTATGGCTATATTTATTATCGCAGTTGTCAGTCTCAACATAGAGTGAAGGGAACACCAACTGCGTTTTATGAAGTTTAAAAGCGCAGGAGTTATGATTCAAATTAAAAGTTTACACGTAATATTTTGTTTTTAGATTATTATAGTTGACATTATTTCACGTATATTTTTGAATCAATATACATATTACTGGTATATCTTATTATATTATATTAAAATCGATTTATGATTTTTCTTCTTTGTAAAAGTTATATGTTCACAGTCGAGTCTTTATTATTTTCATATAGTTACTTAAGTAACTGTGGAGGTCCAAAGGGGAGGCCTATGCTCAGCAGTGGACGTCTTATGGCTGAGATGATGATGATGATGATGATGATGAAGTTTTACATTGATATTCTCAATTGCTCAAAAAGCAGTAAGTACCAACATTGGAGAATAAGTTTTTAAACTGAAATTTATTGCGCGAGAATACTATTTACTGATTGATTTATTGTTCCATTTCTTCTTACGGCTCTAATGCGTAGTTGGACAGAAATCAGGTAGGTATTAGGTTTTCAAAAACACTGCTGAAAAAAAGATGTCTGAGGCAAACAAAATATTTTCACGGCTTAGAAATATTTGACAGTGTTACATACTTAAATTTTTAATACAGTTTAAGTTTTATTCACGAAATTATGATAGAATTTTTTTTTAACCTTATAAGCAGTTATATCTGTAGCGTAGCACGCAATTTTAACAAGCATATTAAGAGTCACGGTGGAATTTCATCCAATTCTTTTTCTTCTTCGAAAACGATGTCAGCAGGAAGTTGACTTTATAAAACAATACTTACTTGAATCTCTAACCCAGTAGTTTATGGACTTGGGCGAGGACTCGACGTAGCACTCAAGAGTGACATCAGTGCCGAGTGGAGCACCCACGAGCTGGTTCGGCACTTGTATCACTGGATGAACTGTGTCATAAAAATAATATTATTAATACAAAAGGCAGAATAAAAATTCCATGATTGATTCACGTCATTGGCTATTCATGAGCTCTGTGCATGTGATGATATTAAGGCATTTATTTCGAACGAATGGATGCTTGATTTATTAACTTTGTGTGACGTGACAGACGTGATGTTACAATACCTACTTTCGTTTTAAAGCTTAATGTCTCGCGTGTTACTGATATTATAAATATTGTTAAACATTTGTTACTTTTTGATAGGTACCTATTTTGTCCTATATAGTTTGGATATATTATTTTAGTTTAGGAAGCTTTGTAAATATAACACTACCAATAATTAAGTAAAAAGTAAAATTAAGGCATGTCCACGCCAAAGCCGCGACGAAAACAGGTCCAGTCGGAAAATAATTAAAAGCTACTACTGGCTGACGTTGAATAACGTCATTAATAACGAGCCCAATGAAGGTTGCCAAAATAAACAACAATTTGGTACAATATAATAGATTTAGAACTTGTATTGGGATTCTAGAAAAATCGCATAGAATTTACGAGTCACATGCAGTTAATATTTTTCAAAGTTGATTCAAATGTATGTTTAGCTGCTTACATTGTATAACATAGAAGTATACTGGTGATTTTGTCTTTAAAAAATAAATTATTCATGTGATTGTTAATTAAATCTTATTTATTAGATATGTAAATGAGGAATGTCGTAGCATATACCTAAGTACACATAAATAAATATTTCGATAAAAAAATGTGTTTTTAATTTAAATTTTCTTTTTATATTTCCGAGACACCAGTCATCAAATTTATAGCAATAAATGTATGATATTAAGAGAATTTTACAAATATAAAAATATAACATACGCAACCATTATACTTTATTTTATACCAAATTTCTATCGAGTTCTTTACACTCAATAGTGACGGTTAACCAAGGACGTTTCATTTTGCCTATTTTGTCCTAATAATATTGAAATGTAATATATCCCAACAGATGAACAAACACGACAAAAGTAACAGCTTCATTTCGGCGCAAACATCTATTCACTTATGACATATTTGGCAAACAAGAGGGGGTAAGGGAAGTCAAACATACAGTGCACTTTGATCAGTATCCTCTTGCTTACGGTGGGAGGGACGCCGTTGCTCGCGATGCAGAGGTAGGCGCCCATGTCCGAGCGGGAGACTTTGCTCAGAGTCAATACCTCTTCTTTGTACATGTTCACTGTGGGATAAAGCACGGATTAGGGTAAAATATATTTCGATAATAAGTCTAATTGACGATGATAATATAGGTAAATATAGCATATAATAGTAGATTGTACACCAAGGGGATAAAGCACTGTTTTATGTTACGGCCGTGCTATTGAACCCTGAACGTAACGAAGGACTCCAGAATCCTCGCTACGCTCGGGAGTTATGAGTTAATTCCCTAGCGTAGCGAAGGAATTAAGACTGAGTCCTGAGTGCAGTGAAGGATTTAAGCGCGCCGTGACTAAAACAGCTTTATCCCCAAGGAGTATACTCTACTTTTCTCACCTCCTACGAGACAATAAATTTGTGAAATAATAAATTCAATATTCAAATCCGTTGGGTGCAGCGACGAGGGGCCCGGCGCGGCGATGCGGGGCCCGACTCGCGAGGATGGGCCGGGCGCAGCGCGAACTTTACGAAATTGGACTTTAAGGACATGACAATAAGAAGTAAAATCACATTATTACCCGGAGGGAATAATGAAATATTATTCCCCGCTAAAGCCAAGGGCTACAATGATTTGCTTTCGGTGGGGTTTTCATGATACATAATTTGGCATTGTCGAGCAGGTGGTGTGAAAAAATAATTATGTTTTGAAACCAACACATAATGAGCACTGCGTACCGTGTCACCCTTTAGTATTATTTTAAGGTTAGCAACATAGCGTCTCCTCATAAACAATCTACTTACCTTTGTTCTTCCCTCCATACTGATCTCTAAGCACGATGTCAGCGCCATCCTCACGGCGCCAAACCACCACAGGGGCGGGGATTCCGCGCGCGCGACACGAAACGCGCACCGTGCCGCCCTCCGGGACCATCACATCGCTCGATGTTTCTTCGGGAATGAAGTCTGGTGGGATCACCACGTCCAGGTAACCCATCTGTTTTGATTTGTGTAAGATTATTTGTTAGGTACCTACTGAAATATTCTTGTAGCCTCTTTTCAAGTTTACTCAAATAGGTACTAAGCTGTTGAACATTACAGAAACAGAAAAAAGAAATAGCTGTATTCTCATACTTATAAAAGTGGTATAATAAAATGACAATAGCGCTCTTGCTGGTTTCGAAATGCTTATCTAATTACATTACCTTAATAATCAATTTGTTTATTATGTTTTTATTGCATTTTACTGCGTTGTGTTTGAAGAACATAAAAGTGTACCTACCAATAAATATCTAATTACCTAAGTACTTGAACAAAACTTGAACGGACAATTCGAGTTGTACGCTGGTTTTTTTTATAAAATTTAATTTTGTATTAGGTTTAATTGAGAAAAAAAACTTGGCACGTATAGCGTGGTAGCTATCTTAACTGTTCAGTTATCTATTACAATGGCGCCCGTTAGGCCAGGGAGTGAGTGACATATCGTCAAACGGTCACTTAGATAAGACAAATTGAATTGCATTCACAGACCAGCATGGCGTAATTTTTACCCTATTCCGTCAACTGGCGTCATGCTGCGCGGACGTCCCGTCCCGTCGAAGCCTGGCAGCTGCAGCAAATACGTAGAACCAGAAGGGATTGCAAACCTTTAGGTTACATCAACACGTACGTCCTTTTTCATTAACACGCTTGCACTGTCGCCAACGATTTATGCCGTTATCAGGCTTGGGTATAAATTACAGTGCGGCGCAATAATTTAGGGGCACCATGCACGAATCATTGCTCGCTGCGTTCACGCTGACCCGCACTTTAATTCACTTTATCTTCCCAATGTTTATTTAATCACTATTTAATTTGAGTTTTATTGAAATATTGCCGACGGTTAATACGAGAAAAGCTAAAGCTATGATCCAACAACCAGCTGGTCCCTCAGATACCGGCAGATGTCAGATGTGTTGACACAAATGCATGAGCCGCACATGGAAAAAAAGTATCTTCATCGAAGACAAATCCTGTTCGTCAAAACAATATTGTGTTGTATATAACGAAAACAATTTGCCTAGAAAGTGATCTTCATTCAAGTAAAATGTCTTTATTGAAGTAAAATATATGTTGGGCTCAAGATATAAAATAAGTCCAAGAAAATATTTACTTATGTTTAAACAATAAACGCATTGGTATTCTTGGCTGAAGATATCTTTTTTATCCATGCAGTCTAGCGCTTAGCGAATAAACAATACAATTGAAAAGCGCTATAAAGTAAACATCTTCTTAAAAAGCTATGGGATTGCCGAGGAACGCCGGAGCTCACAAACGCATGCTCCAAGCGTGCACACGTCCAGCTCGTCCGATTTACGTCATAGTTCTGATAATATAACGTTTGTAACGATGCCTGTGCTATCCATATGCATGACTCTTGTTTAGCTTTATTACCTTCAGTGGGAAATTGACAATGTCTTATTATCACGGATATGAGGAAAATGCTACAGAGATTGGTAATAATTATTTCTTTCGTCCGTTCGTTCCTATAATAAGATACTCGGGCTATGGAAATATTTAGCTGTATTTTATTATTTGTGGGTAATTTTTTTTTAAGTAAGCGGGTGCTAAATCCGCTTTATTATTCCTCATTAACTGGAGGAAAACTGCTTGACTGTTTGAAAATAATTAAGCTAGTGAAAGACCAGAAAAACGATTGTATGTTTATGTTTGATACCTACATAGGGTGTATTGTGGTTATTTCGAAAGGCGGGTATTTCCGAAAATCATTCATTTATCTCTCGTATCCCACTATTCCCACTGTAACTCAACTTTTGGAAGTACCCGCCACTTTTTTCCTATCGAAATTACCCCAATACACCCTATATAATTTGGTGTAAAACACGTGAAAAAACAAATGTTATGAAAACATTTCTCACTGAATTTAAATTGTAACATCACGGGCAATCTCTAGGACCGAATGTCTAACGCCTAATGGAACTAAAGAAAATTGATTGACGGTATTGAAAATATCCTTACATTATAAATACATTCTGATTTTCGAAATAGAAATTTGACGCAGACAGGTTTAAATGTAATAAAAACCAGGACAGCTTTTTATCTGAAGTTATTTAATGCTTTTTACTGATGGTTTCCACGGAAGACAGTTAAAATTAACAAAAGTCATCCAGTCAAGTCCAGTAGGTGTCATAGCAAAACTCTCCAAAGGGCCTCTGCCTGTTGGATCGGTATCCAGGAAAGCCTATCAAAAGACTGGGATTTATAGGCTCGTGATCCGTAAAGGAAAAGCATTATAATAATATACATATGTGAGGCAGGCGTCCGGTTCTTCATCCAATAGCCCAGTAACTTAGTCCATACTATTCAGTTCACCCAATAGCCTAGTACATTTTAGACTCCATTAACTCTCGATAATCCTTACACCAAGGCGGGTGCTGTCTCTGTGTGCGTCCCATGACACGGGCAGAGGCAGCATCCGCTTAGGGTACCCCTCAATTTTCATTAAATTGTTGAAAGGGCCTCTGTGCCTTGGCTCCGGCTCCGCCTGTACCCTCCCAAATCCTCCAGAAATATGCGCTGTAGACGGTATAGTCCCTATGACGGAATTAGCCACATTGACCTTAGATATTTCTTACCTGACTCTGCATAGGATCAGTATTAATCTGGCACATGTACTGCCCCCGGTCTTCCTCTTGCACGTTCCTAATGTGCAGATTCCAGACCGTCTGTCCGTTATGGGACACTCCCACCCTGTGGTTATTTGTTATAACGTGCACGTGTATTGCTTGAATTGCCTTCGTGTCTGCCTTTACCCATCCTACCTGCGAATTATTATAGAATCTTAAGATATATTTCAGTATCGAAAATTAAATTAATTACAAAAGATTATTATGATATTTATTTACAGATCAATTATAAGTACCTGGAAACTTAGGAAAGCATATTGTTTTACGTAATTAGATATGAAATTGAATATCTATAATTAAAGCGTCTAGACTCTACTAATATGTATATTGTTATCAATTAAATTAATAATAGATATTTTAACTTACTCTGTATCCCCCAAGGTTTTGTACTAGACACCTAAATGTCGCGTTTCGTCCAATGGCTACAGTTAAATTTGTTATAGGCTCTACAAACTCTGGTTGGAAAGCCTGCCCTGTAAAATAAAATGGCTTTAAAATAAAGACATAGATATTCGAAAATAATTCCTAAAAAAAATTAATAATTTTGAACAAAAAAAGAACCGACTTCACTTAGGATCCGCTATTCCAAGAGGAAGTGGCCGAGTTGCTGTAAAAAATAGTGAAATCACTATAGTTGAAGTTGAAGAGTTCCCTCGATTTCTCCAGGATCCCATCATCAGACCCCGATTTGGTGACAATGGGACCATCTAGGGGTTATAAACGTTCGATTAATAAAAACATTTTGAAAATCGGTTCACGATCACGGAGATATCGATTAACATACATACAAAAAAATTAAAATTATAATGATGATAAACAAAAAAAAATTCAGTCGAATTGAGAACCTCCTCCTTTTTTGTTTGAAGTCGGTTAAAAATTTGAAAATTTTGTCTTAAAGGCTTACTGAGGTTTAGATGTATGTACCTATATGTATTTATTACAATATTACCTGCAAGTTTGGAATCTAAGCCAAGCATGAAAACTGCCAACAGGTACAGCGACCACCAAGACTGCATATTTCCTGCAACGGTTATGTCTGCGCCGTCGAGCTACAACAAAGAAAAGGTAATAGCATTAGAATATATACAGGGCGTCCCAAAACTATGGGACATGAAGGGGAAGTACCTTAAATATCGTAGATAGGGTATTTTGCTGAAAGCACACTTTATGATTTTTTTTAAGTCAGCAATTCTGCATTCAAAGATTTTCTAAAAATTACTTGCTTCGTCTGGGAATCGAACTGACTTAAATGTGAAAAAAAATCACCCCTATTTTTATGATGCCAATGGAAAACTCTTCTTTAATAACACACACACAGTATTTTAAAAGAAAGGAACAACGTGAAATTAATCATTTAAATCAAATTAAAAACTGCCGACGTCAATTAAGTAGGTAATTTGGAAATATTTAAAAAAATCTTTGAATGCAGGATTACTCAGTTTGAAAAAAAAAACATAAAGTCTTCTTTCAGCAAAATACCCTATCTACGATATTTAAGGTCCCCTTCATGCCCCATAAACTTTGGGACTAACGGGAAGACAAAACATAACTGGCCACCGTTCAGTAACTTAGACACCTCATACTAATGTATGAACTCTGTGCACCTATAAACATAATTCATTTTAGTATAAGGTTTTAATTACTTGTCACCATTCAACAACAGGACAAGTTATACTAAAATGAATTCTGTCTGTAGGTAAATAGAGTTAATTTTTAGTATTAGTGGCCAGTTACTGGGGATTTACCCTACATATTTACTTTCTTTTTAGTATTCAAAGAAGGAAATCACTAGGGAATATCCACCGTTCATATTGAGCGAGGTGATTAGGTAAGCCATACGGCCATAGAGAACATCTTTTACTATGGAACTAACTTCGAAATTGCAAAAAAAATCGGTCTATTTCATACATATCGGACGATCAGATGTTGTCGTTTTGTATGGGAATCCAATTTTTTTTACGATTTCGGGGTTGTTCCCCTCAGTCAACATCGTTCAGTATGGCCTGCCTAATCCCCTCGCTCAATATGAACGGTGGTTATTATTTCACCCTGTATAATATGTATTTTTTATATAATTGAAAAAAGCAAGCTTACGTTTTTATTGGTTCTCTGCCTTTTCGCCGAAAATTGTATTGCCGAATTTCACTTGCCAACCAACTTTTCGCAGAAGTTTCATTTGGCCAAATTTCATTTCCCAACTTTACATAATCCAACCTAACCTAACCCAACCTTGTAGGTAATTTTCATTTCCCAATTATGGGGTTGGGAAATGGTTGCGAAATAAATATTTGGTAAAAGTTATTCGGCCAAATGAAACATCTGCGAAAAGTTGGTTGGCAAGTGAAATTCGGCAATAAAATTTTCGGCGAAAAGGCAGGATACCGTTTTTATTCTTGGTTTAAGAGCAAGCTTTTAACTGAATTTTTATAGCATTTAATTATAAAAAAAAACAAAAAAATATATTTTTATAAAAATTATGCTTTTATTAAAGTCGGCTACATTTTATGCGTACTTTTATATACGCCGCAACCATGTATAAAGTACGCCTGAGGTAAGCTCGAAAATCCATGTAGAATATATACCGCCAGTATATTTGCAAGCAAGGCAATTAGGAGGCGTGTGTGATGTCACGACACGTGGAAAGCTATCCCGGTCCCTTCCGCACGACGATTTTGCGATTCTATCAGTCAATAATGATTCCCCACATATCTATATGACAGCCATCTTTGTACCTCGTAGCGCCATTACACTGGAGTGTCGACCGAACATGTATAAAATGAGCGCGGATGCGATCGCGCACCGGTAACTACTTTTCCGCACAAGTGTGATAATGCCTGAGAAAAATTCGAGGCGCCTAACGGTCGCGTGAAAATGGTGACCGCCATATTGGAACTTGTATCGTTCGAGCTTATCGAATTATCAGCAGAGATTGTAAACAGCTGCTAGAATATGCTGTGTGTATGTTTTGTACCTGGAATTCTTTAAATTGCGAGTCGACTTCAATAACAGTTTCAAGAACTAGGTGTACTTTTTAACCACATTTTTCGCATCACTTGTTATAGACTGTTGATTAAAAATAACGATTCATAATAATTTTGGAAAATGCTTGATCAGTATAAAAACCAACTACATTGTACTAATATAAAGGAAGGTGCGGGTGAGAGCCAACTCAAAATATCTTAAGTCAAAAATGAATGTAAGTATAAATATATTAAACTGACAGCTTACCCACGCCATCTTTCAGTGTAAGAAGAATAACCATACAATGTGTTTACTAGGAAAACAATAGATATTAACCACGCATTTCCGAGGCCCAATGAAGGAAAAAATATCACAGTGTTTATCAAAGCCCGTTGAAAAAAAAAAGAATTTTAATTGTTCTTTAAGTAAAAATTTCTTGGTAAAACTATCGCTTCAAATGAATCAGTATATTTTTATCGTAAATTAATTTACATATTGTCAATAAAGATGTCTAGACTAGGCACCATAGTAGCGACATGATCAACAAAAGCTTTTTGTACTGACACACAATAAAAAAAACTTTTTTTTTATTTGTATTAAATCTGAAACTAGGCGATTCCCAGAAAAACATATGGAACATTTTAGTCTCTAAATATGATCTGGTATATGCTTTAAATATATTTTGGGTTCCTCGAGAGCACATATTTAAATTGTATAAATACCGCAAACACGCAACGCACAATTTATGTTCGTAAAACATAACTTGTGTCTTTCAGGTACTATCAGTAACAAATCCTATTATTCATCATCACCCTCCTAGCGTTTGTCCCGGTCTTGCCACGGCTCAATTGAGCCTGGGGTCCGCTCGGCAATCGAAAGTAACAAATCCTATTAGTATAATCCTAAAATATAAAAAAAGCAAATATTAAATTTAAACTTTCGTGAGACATATTAACATTATAAAATAACACGGTTACACTCACGGCACTTTAGTCACGTCTTGCGACATGTTTCGGAGAGCCTAGGTCTCCATCTTCAAGCACTAGGAGTGCACTCCTAGAGTTTAGTGTTTTAGTCGCAAGACGTGACTAAAGTGCCGTGAGTGTAACCGTGTTATTTTATAAAAGCAAATATATTATCAAAATCCATTGGTTACGGAACTCTAATCAAGGCTTACGCATATTGTAAAATAACAGATGGATAACAGAGACCCCAAATATAATCAGGGTATTAAACACGATAAAAATTTACTGCATGACAGCGGTATCAAGGCATAATCCGGGGTTCGATTGGGAATGTTCCAATAATTTTTAAACTCACGGCGAATTCGGGGTTATACTTGTACGGAGGAGTGATTTATATGGGTGTAGAGTTTTGAATTTGTATTACTTCAGTGGATTAGGCTACACCTGCGGGCTTCCTGGCGATTATTGGGATATTAAGGCGTAGATAAACGCTCTTGAGAATATTATATAACTTTCTGTGAGGATAAGAGTTAATAAAACATATTAGATCAAGTAGCTATTTTTGCAACCAGGACTTATTCGGGTAGGTATATAATTTTAGAATTACCTTCGTCGTTTCAAGGATGACATCAGCTAGGGATACACGTACAGATGTGCCCGCTAGATGTGTCCGGCGGACAGATCCGTCTGTGCATGGCGCTATTCGGATGTGTCCGCAGAAAAATCCGTGCCCAATTCGCGCTATACACGGACAGATCTGTCCGTCGGGCATATCCGTTGAACAAATCCGGCGGGCACATCTGTGCGTGTATTCCTAGCCGTCCCCGTGGTCCCGAAGAAAGACCAGGTTATTATTTATGAATTAATATATTTGATCCCATATAAAACGTCAAAGTATCTCACAATATTAACTAGGTAACAATATTTTCCACTACATTGATGTACATTGTCTTAGAGCAGGTCTCAGAGCTCGCACAACTTGGACGTGGAAACTAAGTTTACAAACGCCGTCGGAAATTTCATACCGGCCGGTAAACTTGTTGTTACTACCTACCTTGCTTCTGTATAGGGATTTCAAATAAAGTTAACTATTTGTATGTCTTGTTTTATTTCATAAGGTATAATTTTAACTCAATTGAAACTCGTTTAATTCGTGTAGGTTACCTTTGACTATAAAAAGTAAGTTTATTCCATCATACACACAACTTTTTGAACAGCTTCTTCTGACAGAATTTATGAGGTGTTTCTCTAAAACATTGTTTTTGTTACAGTTTGATGTACTATTGTATACCTTAAAATTGTCTGTCTTTCATAGTCAACTTTTTTATTTGGCATAATTTTAGGGAAGTTACATGGAATTTTCACTTCTGCATATTTGCTTTTTTCATAGATTTTCCCATAGAACAATCACTGTCAGAGGTTAGACAAGAGAGTCTTCCTGACTACTCTACTAGTAGCTAAAATCCAATTCATTAATGTAGTTTCTTGATAAGACGAAATTCTTAAAAGCATAAAACGGGTTGTAATAATGCACAATCAATACAATTATGGCATTGTAGCCGATTTCGAGTAAAGATTGTCAAATTATATTGTTCAAAAAGTTAAGAAGTATTTTGAAATAAAAACGCGAAAATGTTGATATGCTCACACATTTTATTGTGTCCGTATTTTTATTTAATAGTATTATATCTATGGATAGTTAACAAAAATACTGCTTCAAAACAATCACTACATAAAAAATATACGAGATAGTACACGGCTACTTTTTTCCGGACCACCTATTATTTGTAATTGCATATCCATAAATAATTGGTTTCCAATAAATAATTAGTTTTAATACTGATAATTTTAAATATTTTTTTGACATTAATGAATAAACACACATGTTTATATTCCACACAATATTGCAATCATTTCAAACCTGTTGGAATGAAATTAGTATTTAGCTAAACGTTTAAACCATCAAATAAATACCAAAACGGCCCACGGATGGAAATGATTACGTTAATAATGATCTGTTTATCCACTTCGTTAAAGTCAGAACTTTTAAAACAGTCTGCAAACAAAAGAAAAATGTAGCCGGATATTTATCAAATGACCTTAATTTGATCGTTAATCAACAAGGCGTTGTGTCGGCCTCCGTAAAGAATGGGGTACACTGCAACCCATGTTTAGATGCAAGATTTAGAGCAATAAGAATATGCCTCTAATATTATATAATTTTTATTTCTTTCATACCTATTCAGCCGTCTTCGTCGTTAATTCATGTAATTAATGTAATGTGTGTTTTATATGCAATCTCTTTATCAAATCACTTTTTAGGTTTCAGTTAGCCAAAATGGAAAAAACGGAACCCTTTACAGTGTCATCATGTCCGTCTGTCCGTCCGTCCGTCCGTATATCACAGACTCGGAAATTATAAGACGTATCTTTATCAAATTTTAACATTAGGTGTATTTTGTGTACCGCTACTTGGTTTTGTAGTGAAACTCTGAAAAAAAAAATTTAGGGCGGGGCACTCCATACATGTAACTAATTGTCCGAAAATGACGAAAAAATTCACGAATTTGAACATTTTTTCACAGAAAATTATTTTGAACATTATCTGTAAAGGCGTTTTTTAGTTCTCTCTAAAAAACTACGCATATAGGCAGATAAGACCTTGCGATATTCATTTTTTCAATAGTAGGTACGGAATAGGGTGGTTCACGTTTGTATAAAAAAAAATCTAATTCATATTTCTCGATGGGCCACCCCCTCATTTTGTTACACATATTATGTTGATAAAATACCCCAAGTTTTATAATTTTATCTCAACTAAAAAGGGGTGCTCAACCGCATTGAAATTTTTAATGTTGTATGTATAATAAAAAAAAAAACTTTTCCACTTTTTATTTGTGTCATTGTTTTCGTACTAATAACACGTGGCTTATAAATTATATTCAAAGTGGAAAAACATTTATATTTCATTTTTTTATAATGTTTAAAATTATACTTTCTGAATTTCATCAATTTAGCCAAATTTTACAAGTGATATTTAACCTAAACATACGTATGTCTTTTGATATACCTAAGTTAAACAAAAAAGACCTTGTGACATATTTTGTTTCAAATGAAGATTTTGAATTTTTTTTTTAAAATAGGAATAAAAATATTTTTCTACTTCATAATTTATAAATCACATGTTCATAAAGTGTAAAATACATTACTTAAATAAAAACTGGAAAAAATTATAAAAAAGATTTTTTGGATATCATACAACACTAAAAATTTCAAAACTGGTTGAGCACCCCTTTGTAGTTGAGATAAAATTACAAAACTTAGCGTATGTTTTCAACATAATAAGTGTAATAAAATTAGGGGGTGATCCATCGAGAAATAAAAAAGGGGTTTTTGAACCACCCTACTACGGAACGCTCCATTATGCGTGGTCCGAGACACACTTACTCGGTTTTTGTTCAGTATATGACATCACAGCAATTTCATAAACAAAAGAGTAGCCGATTCGACTTGTTGTAAAAGTAGCCAATACTGCCGCAGTGTGAGCCAACTTTAACGAAACGTTAATTTAACGGCAAACGTGTTAAACTGCAGTTAACTTCCGAAAGTGATATTTGTACGTCGGTTAGTTCGACAGCCGCTCGCGGCTTCGGAAAGAATGACGCTAATTACCTAAGAATCTTCTTGTTTCGGTGAAAGAAAAAACCGGCCAAGTGCGAGTCGGACTCGCGCACGAAGGGTTCCGTACCATTATATACAGTGTGTAAATTTAATACGGGCGAACCTTTTAACGGTAGTTTATATAGGTCATACTGAACAACTTTCACTATGGTGGTTTTTTTTTGCCAGACTCATACATTTTGTCGCATGGGTGTCGACATTTTGTATAAAAAAAGCTAATTTATTTTTTGAGATTTTTGGGTTACCCCCATAGTGAAACATGTTCAGTATGACCTATGTAAACCACCGTTAAAAGGTTCGCCTGTATTAAATTTACACACGGTGTAAACAATCGGTTAGTATCGCTGGGCAGACAGGGTAGGTTACTCGTAGGTTAGGTTAGGTTAGCTGATCTTCATGAGCTCGGTGCCGGTGAAACCTGACGTGACTCATTTTGGGTCGTTGCGGCAAATAAGTAAGTAAGTATATATAAACACGGCAAAAAAAAATCATGTCTGTTGTATGGGCTCCTTAAATATTTATTTTATTCTATTTTTTACTATTTATTGTTATAGCGGCAATATCCGTGGAAATTGTAACTGTCTAACTATCACGATGCATTACAGCCTGGTGACAGACGGACAAACGGACAAATGGACAGACGGACAGATGGACAGTTGGACGGACGGATGGATGGACGGTCAGCAGAGTCTTAGTAATAAGGTCCCGTTTTTACCCTTTGGGTACGGAACTCTAAAACGGGGGTGTGTTTTATTTCTTAACCTTTTAAATAAAGCTTAGCTCAGCTTCAGGGCTTTTAAGTACGACTACGGGCAATAGTTAGGTACCGTAGTAAGTAAGTAGCTATTAACAGTAATGATATCCTTTTATAGCTATAGCATATTTTATGAGGTATATTTTTTAAGTCACGTTAGTAGAAGTTAATTTACAGAAAAAAGTCGTAAATATAATTGACTGTTATTCTAAATTTACTTATTGAAATTAGGACACTTATTTTGCTTAATTAATATTCATATGGACTTTTAAAACAAAATTATAAATACTAAAATCATGCTTAGATGATTAAAATAAATAAGACTAAAGTGAACTAAAATTATTTATAGGCACGTAAAACAATAATAAATCCTGTAGCTACGTTTAAAATCGTTTCACAAAATATTTTATTATACACATGTAGGTCTTTGTAAACAACCTATAACTATTACTAACAAAATTGCTTAGAAAAACTAATATAAAACAAAACAAGTAAAAACACTTACCTCATTCCATGTTCAAATACACGCATTAATATTTAATCCCACAAAGTTTGCGCGTGCTAAGTTCAACCCCGCCGGAGCGTGGGACGGCGGCGCGCGACCCGAGCAAGCCACACACTGAGCGATTGTTCATTCAGAGCTCCGCTCCGCCGTTATTCTTACGCAGCTGGATGGTGGATATGAAGCCAATGGAAACAGTCTTGAGAAACTTGAGTTCTGTAAGTTGCAGAATGGGAATTTTTATGTCGATTGTCACTGGATTTTATATGAAGCTCGTTTAATAAGGCGCAGCGCTTCTTAAAAATATTTTTTCATTGTTTTCCTTTATTTGTTATGAACTACCTATTGTTGTATACATATGCAGGTTTTTATGTGATTTTTAGGGTTCCGTACATCAAAAGGAAAAACGGATCCGTTACAAGATCACTTTGAAGTCCGTCTTTCTCTCTGTCTGCCTGTCTGTCGGTCTGTCAAGACCCTTTTTCTTAGAAACGCAAGGAGATATCAAGTCGAAATCAGAAATAAGTACTCATGTCTGCGGTCAATGAAGCTGTAAAAATCAAGCTTCTAAGTCAAAACAATTCAAAGATACGGCCATTTGAGCCTCACTTTGTAATACTTCACAGGGGACTCAGCATAAATAAAGAAAAATGTCCGAAAATTGTTAATTTAAAGTAGGTACCATCACCAGATTTTTTTGCAATAATTATAAACTTATAACGCGAGACGGCTCAAGGGGCCGATTTTTGGCAGTCAAACGCTCGAATTCAAAAAATTCAAGCTCGAAAATAATTACACACAAAAGTTTGTCGCCAATTTTTTCGCATGGAATTAATAGTTTAAATAATCATGATTTTAAATTTCCATCACTGTTATTTTTAAAACTTAACTTCATCGTTTTATTCAGAGTTTTAAATGTCACTTTCGAGTGCTCGAATCTCAAAAATCACCCCCCAAGACCGGGACACGTGGAAGGGAAGGAGGGAGGCCTTTGCCCAGCAGTGGGACACTCTTGGCTCCTATAAATAAATAAATAAAATAAACTTATAGGGTACTTTCGATAGACCTAGAATCATGAAATTTGGCATAAAGGAAGGTTTTGCAGCACAAAGTAAAGGAAAGAAGTCCAAAATTGTTCATTTGTTGTTACCTCACAAGAAAAAATTATGATATTCTAGACTTACAAAACCTATAGGGTAATACTTCCCATATACCTAGAATCATTAAATTTGGAATAAGTGAAGGAAACCAAAAAATGGTTAATTTATTGTATACGAGGGACGTTCAATAAGTCCTCGGTATCGGTATTAACCATCCTCTCAGTGATATTCCTTTAATGTGGACTATACTATGGCTCTAATCAACATTCAATTAGAGAGAAAAAATATCTGCGTTATTCATTTGTTTTTCTACGATAGCTGAACAAAAAACATTGGTATGAACATTTTTACAGACGGTAATAATAAGAGACAGTTTTGTAATGATTTGGAGCGGTGTGGAGAAGCTCCTGATGCACTTAACAAAAATATTGTTATTGAAAATGAAACCTTGGTTAATCACCATGATTGAAAGACTAAACAAGTTACCTGCGCAGTTTCTTTTTCAATCTCCAGGTCTATGACCATAATTAGGGTGCATTTACGGCCTTTTCCAGTATTATTGAGGCCTACAAATAAATACTGGGACATTAGCTTTTAGCAATTAAGCTTAAATATTTTTGAACAGTTGTATATCATTATTCATTCATAGTTATGAAAAGATATTTAAAAAATCTGAAGAATAAAAATAACGAAACTGCAACAGGAATTATGCTTCAGAACCTTCTAATTGGCAAGGGTGCTACTCTTCGACCAAAGTTAGAAACTGATAACCGCTTCCCCTGTTATTCAGCCCTAACTTTTGAGTACTAATTCTCATTCTCTAATGTTAAAAAACAACTACATAAAAATCACGACCTAATGACGACTTAGGGTTACAATTTGACCAGCAAAGGTTAAATTATTAGTAGAGTTGTAAAATAAAACAATTGAATGACGTTAATAAGTATTTGCAAGTAACAAAAGTATGCATATTTTAATTAAAATATAACAATTTACATATCGCCCATTTTTAATACCGATACCGAGAACTATTTGAACGCCCCATACATCACAAGAAAAAAAAGTCAATTATAAACTTCCAAAACCTATAGGGTACTTACCAATCTTACCATATATGTACGTAGAATCATAAAATTTGGCACGAAGGAAGGTGAAGGAAGGGATATAGCATCAGCATAAGTGAAGAAAAAAGGTCCGATTTTTTTTAAACTCCCCCACTTAAAAAAAATGTCTGCCATTACAAAGTTTTTTTTTCTTCACGTTAGAGCAACATGATTATTAAAATGGTGTGATATATGGAACCCTCAAGGCGCGAGTGCGACTCACACTTGGCCGGTTTTTACTTACCTTCACAGAAATATTATTAAGCCACCCATCAGTTAAATAATCTTAAAAATCGTTCTAGGTAATTAATGTTTCAGTATATGTATTTATTTTAGATGAAAAGTCGTAATTGAAATCAGTTACCCCTATGTAGGTATCTACAATACACAAAAAGTGACCTAGGCTTCCGGTGGCCAGGGCTGGGATGCCTGGGATTGAACCAGCGTCTTCTGCATCTGCGGCAAACGCCTTAACCACTTGGCAATCCGAATCACTAGTTTAAGTAGATACACTACTATACAAATTATAAACTTATAGATATCATATACAAAAGAAAAGTGACCTAGGCCTCCGGTGCCCAGGGCTAGGATCGAACCAGCATCTTCTGCATTCGCGGGACGTTTTAACCTTGGCTGCACTATCTAGTGATTTTGGAATGTGATCCAGTTATTTTAAACTTTATTGCCAAATTATTCGTCAGGGTAACTATATGGTTAACCATTCAAAACGGTTTCCATAACTACTTATAGGCTAACCCTAATGATAGTAATGGTAGGGTAACCAGATGGTTACCAATTCTGGTAACCATTTAATAGGGTTACCTTATAGAAAAAAAATATCAAGTGAGGGCGTTTTCGGGTCTCAGCTTTACTCAATAATTTAACCCTCAGGTTTGTCAATTTTCAAGTTTTGGTCACAATTCATGGAACGGTTTCAAACCTGGGACTAGGGCTGAAAGATACCATCGGCCAAGTGGCAAGGCAAGCGGGCCAGTATTTTTCGAGGCAGGTAGGTATTACTTTTTAACACTTGTAGTTTTAAAATTGATGGTGAACCTTCAATTCTATAACTACAATGTTCAGCTCAATCGGTCCAGTAGATTCGGAGAAAATTGGTTTTGTGACAGACATACAGACTGACGGATACAGTCAGATCATAAATAAGGGTTCCTTTTTTACCATTTTGGTGCTGCACCCTAAAAAATAATTCCCTGATCGTAATACGTCTATGTAACTAGCACACGAAAGTGAAACACTTTTCCGTCTTATCCTTTGTACTGAATAGAAGGTTTCAATTAATCACAATAAATTATTGTATGAAACACGTTTAATGAAACACATTTTCCTTATTCGTCTTATTGTTATACACTTACTACGCCGTCCATCGGAAAAATTAGTCTCACAATTTCCCTGCGTATAATGAGGCATCGAAATGTAATTTTCTTGACCCAGACTATTTATGAGGCAACTAACTTAATGAAATGGAGATAGAATAATTAGCCACTTGCCGCTAATTTCGAAAGTTATTAATTGAGGCGTTAGAAAGGCCGTCATCTGGTCGGTCACGGGAATGGCGGCTATCTACTGTCCTGCTTCACAAGAGTAAGAGCCCTAACAGCCATTGAAAATTTATTGAAATTATTATCTTATTCTCACATGATAGAATCCAATTCAGATTGGTTTTCCAATCTATATACGGCTTTGTGCGTGGTGGCGCAGGGGTATGTATGCTCGCCTAAATGATTTCTTTTGATTATGCCTTTACAAAGATTCCGTAAAGCTTTTTATGATATCCTAGTAGTCTAAATTTGGTTGGATTAAGTTCAACTATTGTACACTTTGCCTAGTTGGCTTACTTTAATTTTAACTATTATTTAAGGACTATTGATAAAAACTGTACTTTAAATGACTCAGAAACAAAGAAGGACCGTACTGTTAATACTTTTTTTTATATTAAAAATATTTATAACTCGCAACTTAACTGCGCGCGCAACTTAACTGGTTTGCAAAGTGTAGTAACCTAGGTACATGAAAGCTGAATAATAAGTCAGTCTATGATTCTACGGATATATTATACATTGTACATTTATCGAAACATGTCGAGCAAAAATCGACCAAAATTACGTGAATGACCCGTTATAAATATTTCAATATGTGAGAGTCTCACGAGTTTTAAAGTTTTTTTTAAATAATATATCCGTAGAATCATAGACTACTTATTATTTAGCTTTCATGTACCTAGGTTATTACACTTTGCAAACCAGTTAAGTTGCGCGGAGCAGTTTTAGGGTTTTAAATCCAACTTTATAATTCAACTATAATACAAAAGAAAATTCTTGTAGAAAATTTTATTTTTGTTTTTAGAATAAGCAAAGTATTTGAAGGGTACACGGAAAGAACATGTCTAGTCACTTTGACAACATTTTGAGTTATAGCGGTTTTAAAGTTTGGAACGACAATTAACCATACTATTTTCGTAACGAGCTGGTTTTTATGAATTAAAAAGTGGACTTATGTTAAAAATTCGAGCTGTTACAGAAGTTGTTGCTAATATTTCATTGCAAGCTCTACATTTTGATACAAAAATCACATTTTACGAAAAAAGGGACTAGACATGTTCTTTCCGTGTACCCTTCATTTGAAGATTTATCTCTCATTGTTATATCATGATTACTTTGAGGTTTCTTTTAGGTTTTCTTAGGTGGAGCAGGTGGACAGTTGTATCCCTCGTGAAACTCTCTGTAATAAGTCCATGGCGACTGCAGCTGAAACTTTCGATATTCTTGGGCAAACTCTACAGGTTCATAAACGATTTTCTTCAATTCGTCATCATAGCGAACCTCTGTATACCCTACCTGAGGGAAATCTTTGCGCAATGGGTGCCCTTTAAATCCGTAATCGGTTAAAATTCTTCTCAAATCCGGGTGATGTGTAAATATAATGCCGAACATGTCGTAGGTTTCTCTTTCAAACCAATTAACTCCGTGCCATAGTTCGTACGCTGAGTGCAAAGGCGTCAATTCATCAGTGTAAGTTTTAACTCTCGCTATTGCACCGAATCTGAAGCTTCGGATAATATAAGCAACTTCAAATCTGTACACACGGGACGGCACATCTATAGCAGTAACTAAGGAAACCTGACCAAAACAAGCATTTTGGTGATGAGCCATAAAGCTTAAGACACAGAACATACCCTCGGGAACAACTAGAATTTCAAGCTCATCCGTATGTGTCATCTGAATCTTTTGAACAAACTTCGGGATACATGCTGCAACGTATAACCCGAATTCATAAAGCCGTTGCCTTTTTGCATTGTTATGTTTTCTTAAGGTCCACGCTTTGACCTCTATAGGTTGCAAAGCAAAGCGTTTGTCCTGCTGCGCCTTGTCGTTGCTCTCTTCTTTCTTCCACGGTTCCTTAGTTTTGCAGGGATCATTGCTTGAACCATTATTCCACACAATGTTTGTAACGCGGAGGGAACGTTTTAAAACATGGGCTATTGTATTTTTAACTAACGAAGATAAAATTCTATTCATTTTTATATTCGTGACAACTGGATTTGACAATTTCGAGTTTCGAGTGAAACTGACACAAAGGTAAAGGCGGGAATAGACATAATTTTATATGGCACACTTGCATGAAAGCTCCTTGCCCGTGCCACCTACCAACATGATTGGGTAAACATTTGTGACATTTTCAATAAAAGGTACTTCACTGTCGGTTGTTAATAGAGAATAAATGGCTTATTGACAACTAACAATGATGTACCTTTTACTTAAAACGTCACACTTATATGTGTAAATCTAAATATACTTAAGCGTTTACAAGACAGCATACAAAAAGCCCCCCCGACAGAGCGACCTTGGTCGGGACGGACCGTGTAGACAGTTGTTGCCAACCAAATTGTATGAACCACCAACCAAAGTCAGGGTGGCCTTGGACCGTCGACAGATATGTTGGCAACCGTCTAGATAGCACTTTACACTAAAGGCATTTTTTCACTGTGTGCCAGTAACTTATAATATGCTATTAACTAGAATGCATGCTACACATGCTCATGCTACTATCCCGTTTTACATGTCTGTGTATTTCCACCTTTGATTGTGTACTTTGATTATTAAACCAACCGGATGTGACACGCGCTCTCATTTCTATCGGAAAAAGTCTGCCGTTTTTTGCGGGGGAGGGGAACGTCAAATGTATGCGAAACGTCAAAATAGCCACGTCAAATAAACAATTATACAATGAGTATGACCACTGGTCATACATTTTCGGCAGAGGGGAACGCCTGTCAATGGTCTCTCCGCTTGGTTTAAAGCTCTAAGATTGTGTAGCATTTGCCTAACAATGCAGTCTCTTTGGCGATCTCTATTAACTTTATTTTATGGCCATCCATCACCAATGACATGCAATAGAAACAACCGCCAAACACTGGCTGATAGTGACGCACTATATGTAACTGTATATCATCTTCTATACTCACTTTCGTACAATAAATTATTTGTATTTGTATTTATTTGTATCAATGTCAATTTTGTGTCAATTATTATTTGATTATTTTGCTCATTATTTACATGTCGGTTACATTTCAATAATACTATTAATAATACAAAGATATATGTTATAATATAACCTGTAATTCAAAGTCTTTTATATTAGGATTATTTTTTCAGCAGGAACTGTAATTATTAAATTAACAGTACAATATATAAATTAAATTAAAAAATATATTACTACATAATATATGAAATGTTTATAGATTATCTCTGGTAAGATATTTTATATTTAACAATAGGTATTAATTATTAGTAGATACAATTCAGAGGTAATTCTTACTTCATACCTAGTTACAATAAGTTCTATTAGAGTAGTGTTTATATCTATACTATAATGTACACCATAATTAACGTATCTCTTACACCATAATAACTTTTGGCCCAGTGGTTGACTGGTAGAGAATGCATTAAGGCATTAAATCCGCCATTTTTATATTTTATGTGCAATATAGTTTAAATAATAAATAAAATTTTAGTTTAAATAAAAAAAGAATTATTAACATGTATGTAAGAACTAAGAACTTTATTGTACCATAGAGTAACTTATATAGTAGAGCAGCAGAGCCTAAGAACTATTTGAAGCTCAAGTCAACCGCGCCATCTGCGTGAAAGCCCCCTAAAGATACCCAAAATGTAAGAGGGAATGTCACCTGCACTGCTACTCTACCTAGTAACGAATAACGTACTAGTAGTACACTAGTAGCTACTAGGTGGAGTAGCAGTGCAGGTGACATTTCATCTTACATTTTGGGTATCTTTAGGGGGATTTCACGCAGATGGCGCTATTGACTTGAGCTTCAAATAGTTCTTAGGCTGTGCTGCTCTACTATATAAGTTACTCTATGGTGTGATAATACTAAAAGATATATTAACTATCAGTATGTAATCAAGGCCGACTTATTCCTGTCAGGTGTCTGTTTCAGTTAACATTATGTTATAAATATTCCGTATGTATATCATAAAATGTACGATAAACGTAAAAACAAAACCACCGGACTTGTTCTTCAACGAATATGAGGTAAAGGTAGGCAGGTATATATTTTGTACAGTCGCCATCAAATATAATGGAGCGGCCAGAGTACTCAAAAATAACTGAACATGCACTTTATCGCCTTGGCAATAGAGGCGTTGTTCAGACATTTGTGACCACCTTGGCAGCTCCGATATATCTGATGGCGCCTGTATTTATGGGATTTTGTCATTTGTTGTTTATATTTTGTAATGTAACCATACTTAAATTATAGAGAATAGTAATGTAATTCAGTACCATTCTTTTTAATTGATTGGCCAAGATATGCCTATAGAACAATTGAAACTAATCGGATTGCTATTTAATAAATTGTCTATGGCAAGTATCCTTTACTAATTGATATTGAATTAACTTCGTTTTAGCGTGCAATTTGTCTAGCCCTAACAAACTTGATAACCTTTATGCCTTTGAACTTAGATGCTTCACAGCCTGGAGGTCCTTTGTTTAACTAAAACTAAGTATTTTTGACAATGAAACAATAATACAGAAAAACATAAAATAGAAAGGGAGTGTAATGTCTGTAATTACACTCTCAGTTGAAACAAAATCCATCAGAGCTTATTGAATTTCCTTTGATGGCAATAAAATGAAACATCGAGGGATGATAAAATTAGGTTCATAGATAACGATAAGCTTAAGAAAAAATAAAGGTTTAAAAAAAACTCGTTGTGATAGTTAAAAAAAACTCGTAGTGAATATCATAATATTAAAATGAAGAGATTCGGAGATATTTCTAAAATTGGCGAAAATCCACCAGACCTCTATAAAAACAGTTCTTTATTTTTATATTTAGACTTTCGTGCTTTTTATACTCTTTTATTTGCCTATGGTTGATTCTAATATTATTAACCCTTTACCGCATAATTATAAAAAAAATGTTCAAATTAGAACTTTGGTACATGTCAACAGAGTTGAAAATAATAACGGTCATATGCGCTCTTACGGCTTCGTATGCGGTAAAGGGTTAAGTAAAATTTCACCACTTCCCGGTGTCTGATTGAGCTGATTTTCGATCGTAATCGAACTCGCGGAGCGTAAGCGAAGTGAGTTCTTACAGACAACTCCAGACCCAACTGTCATCTGGCTACTGGGACGTCTCGGCATTTGGATGGCTTTTTGATTTCGATAGTTTGTCCGACGATAACTTTAGTAACGTTTTTCTGATCTTTATAAAATTTCTTGGGGCTGTAGCAGAGACACATAGAATTTGTAAGTTCGTATATGAGCAGGATCGATCTAGTGGTTATGGAGCTAGAAGGAGAACAAAAATCCTCCTTGGGGTCTTGTTATATTGGTCAACTCGTTTGCAAGTAAATAGCGAGTTCTCAGTTCGAGGCGGACTACTAGTTTACATGGTGCTGCAATAATGAACTAGCACGGTACAATTGGTAATAAAAGTTACCAAAAAAGTATTTGAGAGTTAATATTAACTATTGTTGTTATCAATTAAATTTATCAATTGAAAAAAAAAAAATTATTAATTTGAAACTAATGAAACATTCAGTAAATTTCCACTTAGGCCTTTGGAATAAGGTCCAAAAGTGTAAACATATTTTTGACGTCGACTGTACTTGTGAGTTACATTAATATTCGCAAGGATTAGGACGGTTTTGGTTAGAGAAGTAGGCTGGTCGCGGAACGCCCCCTGCGGCCGGAAAGAAAGATTTACTCAAGTTTTCGGTTGCCCAAACCACCCAGTTTTAATTTCTGAATATTTAAACGGGGAGCTGAAACGGGTCAAGCAGAAAGGTACCTACGATAAATCTACTCAACCAACTTTCAAAAGAAAGGTTAAACTCTCGGTTACAGTTATAGCTATAGAAGTAACCAAATAAGCGAGGTGTTCATGGCCTATTTGACTTGACTTGAGATCCTATGCCCCCTATATTATCTGCAGAATTAAGTGGCGACTGAGGTCATAAAACTTCTCGTTCACACTTGCACTGCCACGGCAAGAGAAAAGGAGACAGCCAGCATTATGAACTCAGTCGCTACTTAATTCTGCGGATACTATTGGGGTAAAGGGCCCACAACTTATCTGCTTTGCCCGAAGGTTGACTGGTAGAGAATGCTCTATAGCATTAAGTCCGCCTGTTGTACAGTTGTATTTTTGTGCAATAAAGATTAAATAAATAAATAAATAAATAAAGGGCGTCTCGAGTAACTTTCTAATCTGAATGGTCTTGAGCTCAAGACCGAGGTGTTCAAAATAAGCTTGAAACAACTTGATTGCAAAGATAACAGAAGCGTGTCAAGATCTTTTTGAACACCTGGCCTGCTCAGCCCCTTCTGTTGCTGTCTGTACAAACGCCATCAAATATATCGGAGCGGCCAAGGCGGTCACAAATCTCTGAACAACGCGTTTATTGTCAAGGCCATAAAGTGCATGTTCAGATATTAATGAGGAACATTTAAGTTTGTCAGATATGTTTCGTTGTATTTTTAAAACAAAAGCTACCTAAGTTTAAAATTCGATGCAAGACTGAATTTTTGAATAATAAAAAAGATAAAAAAAAAGATAAAAGATATTTATTCTTCAATTTAGGCACATTACAATGCACTTATGAACGTCAGAGAGAAAAGAAACTACCACCGGTAATCAACTAAAAATCCACACACAATTAATTTAGCCGAATGAAAACGTTTCCCATTTATAATTTAGACTCTCATACATAAAACGGAGCCCGGGCTGTACTTGATTCAGTATTTCCCGCCATCCAACTCCAGATTGTGCCCGCAACACCGCAGCTTCCGGTTTCCGGTGCCTGTCTGCGCCTGCGCGCTGCTGGGCGCAATAGCAACTGCCTCTTTACTAATTAAAAATAGGGAAATGGCTACTCAAATTCGTCTACCTACTTTCATTTTCTGAACTAGGTATGATACTGGAGAGAATTGAAAATGTGAAACTGCCATTATAAACGTCAAATTCGTGATTCCATACCATAATGGTAAAAAAGGAACCCTTAAGGTGCGAATCTGTCTTTGCCCAGCCGTCTGTCTGTCACAAAATTATTTAGCTTACTTATATACTAATGGACCGATTGAGCAAAGATTTTGCGAGTACACATGTGTAAGCTGGCGACCTAAAGTCGGACGTGTAATGTAAATGAATGGATTGTAATGTGAAGAGTAAATGAAAAAAAAAGTTCTGCAAAATTACCACGTGGCATGCATAATATAAAATAAACAAAAAGGCTTATATACATATTTTTAAAAGAAAATACAAGGTGACTTCTAAAACTTAATACAAGATAATCAAACCTGAACCTATTAATGATTTTGATCAACTTTTACTATGTACTCAACGTTGTAAATTTACAAAAATAAACCATATCATACCTTTAGGTTGATAATAGACCATTTAATTTTGTCCCCCCTTTATCTCGGAATATATTAGGCCTAAAATTTTGGAAACAGTACGGTTTTGTTAGGGTGATGCGCACCAACGAGGTATTAGAGTTAACATGGCGCTTTATAGTTTTAGGGTTTATATACGTTCTTAATTAAGGTACTTCTGTCTCTACTAAAGTAAAATATGTTTCTACTTTTTTCTTTAAATATCTACGGGATTTAGCTTGGCAACCCGAGTTAAACAGCTCAATGTTTGTATTATCAGAACATTATTACCAAATCTTACCTTCATATTTAGGGCTAAATCTTTTCAGACATGAATAGCTACTACAGACATGATAAAAATCTTTTAAAACTATCTAAAATACTATATAAAGTAAAGACGACGAAGCTTAAACCTACGCATTACTTCTACTTGAGTTTGAGATTCTATAGACGCTACCAAAGACAAGTATGAATTAAAAGCATCATATTTCCTTATATTACTAAGCCGGGCACCTATAGTTCGTTTTTTTTTAGATTAGAAAAAAGTTGAAAGGCACATGTACAGGGTTCTTTATCACTCAGGCACGATACGGAATGATACATGTCACAAGTGTCAAAGTGTCAATGCGGCGAATAAAAATATTTAAATATATTTGTATTTATAATAAAGCCATGCGTAGGTATTTGTAAATGTTAAATTGAATAATATTAATTATTTTACAGTATTGTAATAGTAGTCATTATTACGAAATAATTTATTCTTATCAATCTTATCATTGTTAATGTTTTAGTGAATGTTGCACAATAAAAAACCTGGAGAAGAAGAGGTTCGAAACATATGGTTTTCGATTTATAACGTCTGCGTGTGTCACTGTCAGTTTTTCAATTGTCATGTGTCTGTAACGTGATAATCAAAACGAAATTGTGTTTTTATTGCTGTTATGGATTATAATCTGCAAATTGTCATTATTTATTTACAAATGTGAACTCTTCATCATGTTAACTAATCGTTTGATGGTGTGCTTGCAGTGTATTTAAATTGAACATTCAAACAAAACAGGTTAGAATAGGTTGGCAACTTCTGTTTCTATGTTTACTGAATTTCTAATCTCAAAAAAACGAAATATAAGGCGGGAAAGCGGTTACCTTACTGATGCGGTTGTCTTTCGCTTGTTGCAATGGTGCGCAAGCTACACAAAGCTGTGCATTTCTACAGCGCAGTCGGATTCGGCGTCAGTGTGGTAACCGCTTCTTCTTCTTGTTGGTTTCGAAGTCTTACATTTAAGACGTGTAACGCCATCTAGTAATTAGTGGCAAAATGTTGCGCACATAGGTAGTTATCGTCATGCATAGTAAGGAACATTTTTTTTACTAAATTTGTATAATCGTTTTTTAGCCATAAGACCTCCTGTTGTTTGCCTCTAATTATTTTTCAGCATTTACTGTCCTGTTTTTCTTTTTGAGGTGAGCAATATTTGTATCGTGTATTTTATTGTATAACATATTTGCTCTTTAAGAAATTATAAAAGTCGGAGCTGAGTTTTTCTTCTTGATACCTCGCTAAGTTTGCCATCTAAACTATCTGCAATAACGAAGACACACGGGACTAATGTATGAAAATCAATTGTCTTTGTAATTTACTGATCTCGGGTTCTATCTAGGTGGGATGGAGTCTTGCGGGACACATGTCGAAACTTGGAGGGCGAACTTCCTTCGAACGAAACGTGGAGCCTTGTTCTCCTTGTAACGCTCTCCGCCTACCCTTAGATTTTAAATCTTTATAATTTATAAGACAAGAAATTTACCGAAGTTTTATTATTGTTAGGATCTGCAAGTAATTAAGCCCCAATAGGCGCGAATTTGTTTTTGTTAGGAATTATGGATGACGCATGTGTTCACGTTTGGGTTATGACTGAAATTGGTGCTAATTTTGTGGAAACAACATGTTGTTTATAAGAGGAAGCGCATTATTTTAGTGTAATAGGTAATATTATAGCCGCGTAAATAATTATATAAAACAGCTACTTAGTAGGATCAACTGAAAATAAGTACTAAATTTTAATTCGTTTATGTTAGCAATAAAAACGACAGTGGTTTTTATTTCTCGATTTTTTATAGTTTTCGGGAAACTCTCGGAGCTCATTGTGTTATATGGCATTAAAAATGGTGTCTGATGTTTTTTAGAGTTTTTAAAAAACTTATAAAGGTCGTTTCTAAGGAAAAACTAATTCATTAATTCCTTGCTACATAAACCCATCTATGCTCTTACTAGAATTTCGCGGGACCTCTTGCTTTGCAGGGCACTACCGACTAGACTAGAAGGCCGTTGACTGTTTGTATTCTAGATTTATTCTTACGAAAACCTTCATTGCCAGGCTTCTGAAAATAAGGGCGTTTAAGGCAAAATTCTTATGAAAGCACAGCCACCAAATACAAATAATTTATTGATAACAGTCAACTACAAATGATCTATCCACTTTTGGACCTTATTACAACGCAATACGGTGAAAAAGTGGATACATCTCTTTGTAGTGGTGGCTCTTACAGGCTAAGATTTTTTAACGACAGATGGTTTCCAAATGCCTGAACTAGGATTCCCTGTGTTTCAGGCAGCCAAGGACAATATTAATTAATGTGAAGTGTTTGATATGATTAAATTGCAGGTTTAATCTTCTGGTTGGTGAGCATCGCCTTCAGCTCCGGCATCCCATCGCCGGTTAGCGGCGCCGCTTCAAGGATGGCAAGCGGTCGGGAGAGCTCCGCCAGCAGCCGCCGGCTCTGCAGCATCAGTAGGGCTTCGTTACGCATCTGTCGGTACGCTAAGTCCATCTTGCTTAACACTAGAATAAACTGAAAATGAGGTAATGGAAATTAAGAAACGACAGGCCAGAGTATGTTCGTTCGACGCTCGGTCAATGTATGGTGTTGGGCGTCTACCGGTATCTGCTAATCACGATAAATTGGTTGAGCGTAGAGTTTGCAGGCTCAGGGCATCGCATAACAGCACTATTAGATTGACTTTATACTTTCTGTTATTCCTGATTATGTAAAGATTGTGATTGGCTTGTTTAGAGTACGGCAGAGCAATTTTTGTCATGCAATCTCATACTTTTATTTCATAGGCAAACAAAACAAGAACGTTTTTTTATAAGGAGATTATATTTGCGGCAAAAATTAATTATAAAATTACGTAATTATTGATTATTCCTGAAATATACACGTGTGCGTGCATAGATAATAAGAATATAAACGGAAGATTATTTAAACTTGTGATAAACCATGACCTTACCTTAGCTTGTTTGAGACACGGCTCTGCCAGTAATGTATATAACATAAGAGCTGCCGCC
The DNA here is from genome assembly GCA_911728535.1 of Pammene fasciana. Lineage (NCBI taxonomy): Eukaryota > Metazoa > Arthropoda > Insecta > Lepidoptera > Tortricidae > Pammene > Pammene fasciana. The sequence goes on along the minus strand of OU452276.1, from coordinate 9,857,530 downwards.
GATATCTGACACAGATTTGACGTGTCCACTACAAATATGACCTGAAAAATAACAAAACAACAACAACAATACAAGTGAATGATAAGAATAAAGGAAATGTTACTTTATAAAATCGGGGCAGTTGATCATGGAATCTAAAATAAAAAAAAATAATCACAGTTCGTGGAAAGTAAGTGACTACTTGTTTGCTCAGATTTACTACTAGAAATAATGTGAAGTACCTACCTTATCGACTCCTTCCAAATAATTATTCCATAATGATGCCATCTCTCCACCGACTTCTCTAATACTTAAAGTTTGTTTTTTTCCATTCTTATTGAGGTAGTGTATATCATAAATATTGGTTCCTATGGTAGGTACTGGACTATAAGTGTTGTCGATTCCTTCGGCCTCTTGTAGTCTTTTCAACAACGTTGTTTTCCCCGATCCTTTCGGGCCAAGGCAAATAACACTAATATGTGGTTCTTGGTCGTCTACTACTGAAGGAAGGAGCTTTTTATTCATGCTTTTAGAGTTCAATTAACATTTACCACAGCGAAGGTTGGCTATGTTATGTCAATACAACTAGTTTGCTTAGCAACGAAAATTATTTCCTAATAATTTGGCAGATGTCGCCACTTGAATTTGGGGAATTGCGCAAATGTGTGTCGTGAAATCAAAATAAGGCTACACGACACATTACAGACACATTATCTAACTTCCGGCTGAAATTTACTATGGCCTCCATACAAGAATTCAGCTACCATAGACAAATTTCCGCTTTTGTCTCTGTATAGCTGAATTCCGCTCTAAATGTGTGATGCGCCTTGCATTAAAAATAAATATAAGTAACTTCTTAAGCTCGCTACAGATTTATTGTGAATAAATAATTATGAAAATCGACGATAAAAAAATGATATTGTTTATTTGGGTAATTCTGGAAATCATAAAAATCTCATGAATAATTAAGTATCTCATTAGGTATATAGTAAATTTTCGCAATTTATCCGTCATTTTTGAGTTTATACAAAATACATAAAGTGAGTTACTATCATTTTGGTAGCCGAATTCAGAATAATTTGTGAATTAACTTGCTTCTATATATTACACAATAAATTATTGAGAATCCTACAATAGGAAAATCTTCGTGGAAAAGAAAATCTGTAAATTAAAATGCTTTTGTACTAGAGTTATTTAGCACGCACTTATTGCCTGTTATAAATAATCCAGATTTGAAAGGATCTCGTGATTGTTCAACATTTTTCGCAAAGAATGATTGTGATTTAACCATTTTCAATGTAAAAAACGTGGATTTCCATTTAGATATTATTTTATTCCAAAGATAGATGAGAGGTATCGAAGATATATGTATTTCTTTATTCACTGAATAAAGTCTTTGAAAACCTATAATTTAATATCTATAAAATTCTGCGCTTACATGTAAAACATGCTGTGTACACTTGCTTTGGATATCGTGCATGCCTACTATTGTTATTGGACTTTGTATGATATCTGTTTAGTGTACTTACCTAATAAAAAAATATTTAAAAAAAGACCTAATAGCTTAGTAAGATTATTATTAGAGTTCAAAAAGCAGGCGCGGTCGCTGCCTGAAATTTGGGGGGGGGGGGGGGGGTCACTAAAGCAAAAAAAATTTTTTTCAATTTTTGAGTGGGTCTTTTTTCAATTCGACACGTATGATTTTGGGGGGGGGGGGGGTTATGTCCCCTGTGACCTCCGCCCTGGGACCGCGCCTGTCAAAAAGTATACATTGGTAGAAATTATACTTAAAATACGTAATAACTATCTTATTATGTTCAGGGTCATGATTATTAGGGTAGTAAATAGCACCTTATTGCACGACAATGGTTGTTAATATATTTATGTTATTATTATGACGCATTACCCTGTTGGATTTAAGGACTTAAGCAACGATTGAGGTCAGTGCACTGGCAGACAAAAAACTGTTCCACATATATTCACAAAACTCAGCCCTAATTCATTCAGTTAAAAGAATTTAAGCATCTACAAACTGAAAAAGACTTTTCTTTTGTATTTCCTCCGAGCACGCAAGCACGTATGCGAAAATAAAACCATTATCTCGTGTAAATAAAGAAGCCTGCACATTTATTTACAGAAGCGCTTTAAAGAGGTAATTTGTTAATGGAGTGGCCGCAAATCTGGTGCTATCTGATGGCCCAACGACCTTTGTTCAGTGGTGTAAACATACAGTAGGCATATTTCAATAAAAACATTCTGTGACAAAGGGAATAGTTATTTATGCTACAAGTGTAGAAAACAAGTAATTTCCGAACGAGTGGCAGTGTGATTTACTTGTTTTATACAAATGTAGCATACAACATTTTACAATGCATTATGCGAGGAAATAAATAATAATAATTGGATTTAGTGTAGTACATAACTAGCACTTTGCTGACTCGCAGATAAGTACACCGCGTCGCGTGGCGGGCGGGCGCCGGCCGGTTGTGCAGAAAAGTACTATGCAAACCCTTTGCCGCACGCGTGCGGCAAAGACTCGCTTTCTATACACGACATTACCCTTAAAAAGATCACTTTCCGAGCTCATGCATTGTAAAGAAAGTTTAGGATATAGCTCACGTGTATTGAGATTCAAGATTCAAGATTCAAAATTCAACGCATTGACGAGGATACACTACACATGCACATTATAGCTCCTACACTATGGCCCATGAAGGAGCGATCACCATCGTGTAGAGGGCTTAATCGCCTACAAAGGCCCATGGTCGGCCAACTTCGTACCCTCCACTAATAGACTAGCGCAAGTTGCACTTCCATTTCCATATAACAAGCTCCGTCAGCGTTATGGCGGTTCCACACCGTAGCCCAAAATGGGCTATTACAGGCGATCGCCATCATGTAGAGGGTGTAATTGGCCATGATTGTACTTAAAACCTTCCGTATAGCATTATTTTTGACTTTATCGTAACTTTTTTATTTATTTTGCATCACCGCATTATTAAACGGCAGGGGTAAAATAATTACCACTTTCTCGAAATTTTTGGATACACACTAGGGCAAGGGGCGTATATTGAAAATGAGTTTTCAAAAAAAAAATTTTTTCCAAAGTATTAATTAGGAGCCCTTCAATCACCAAAATCAATTGTTTAAGTAACTTTTTCAAGAACTTCATACCTCTGCCTTATTAAAGGGTGAACTTTTTTTCTGATCTACTGAATCGAGGCTCCGTGTGAACATTACAAAACAAGTAAACTCCCGCGGCTTCCCCTTTTTTAAATAATGTTCGCGACGCGGCTGGTTTAGTACCCCTTTCGCGATAAGCACTCTTAAAAAGATATTATAGGCTTTTAAAGAAATTGTCGCAAGTTTCGTTGAACTTAGTTAAGACACGGAAATCCGATTGCTGCTTTATGTTTAGCCTTTTCGCCGGGTACTGCAAGGCTAAGACCGCATTCCATGAAAGTTATAGGTTATAGGCAACTTGTAATTACCTAATAAATTAATAATTTTTTAATACAACGCTGGTGGCGAGCACACTGCCCAAATTATGGTATGTGTTCACCGTAGTATATGGACGTTTGCAACTCCAGGGTTATTAAATAATTACATGAATATTTTCTATCCTTTAAAAACTCCTGCTAACCAGTTGTACAGTCGCCATCAGATATAACGGAGCGGCCAAGGTGGTCACAAATATCTGAACAACGCCTCTATAGACAAGGCGATAAAGTGCATGCTCAGATACTTTTGAGTAGCTTGGCCGCTCCGATATATTAATGGCGACTGTATTTAATTCCTAAAAATTTTAATGGTTTCATATGCTTAAGTTGTTCTTTCCTTATTCGTATATGCTCAGATAAATTCCTGTAAGTGCTGTAAGTCATTAGTACCGCTCTCTTAGCTAAAACATGTTTAAATTTTAACGGACAAAATATGGGAGCGCAATCACACGTTTATGGTAGCCGTCATCACATCACGTTATAAATGCAACCACATCGTGTTGTACGGGTAGGGCAACCACACGACTGTGGGAAATGGTTGCATTATATTGAATTGATAGTACATTTAATAGTTTAGCAATATACTGTATTTTGTAGATAACGTTGACAAAATATATCTTGATTCGATGAACGATAGCTTTTCGAATCCTTACCTATTTTTTTAGGGACATTTTTTAAATTTCCTTTTATAATTTTTATTACTTAATCGTATTGCATACATGATAAACAAAAACAAAAGAAACTATACTTAAATAGAAATGAAGACCAGTCAGCCACTTAATCCCTTTGATTGATTACGATAATTTTGCAATTGCTTTCAGGTTAATGTGTAATAAATTTGTAGTCGAATTCCTTCCGACTAGGATAATCGATATTGGGAGCACCCAAGTATAATATTATATTATTTTTTATAGGGCTTTAATTATTAATTATATGTATGCATTTGCCTGCGTTAATTACGTTAGTACTTTTAAATTATAGTCAATAGTAGCCAAAATGGCTAAAACGGAACCCTTGTAGTTTTGTCATGTCCATCCGTATGACCATATACTTAAATATATAGTAGACGGCCATAGCCTAAGAACTTTTTCAGGCTCCGAGTATTTAGCGCCATCTAGTTCAGAGCCACCTAAACAGAGCCAATATGTATGAGATAAAATCAGCGCCACCTAGTAACAACTAGTGTACTACTAGTACGTTATTCGTTGATAAAAATGATAAAATTTATGTACCGCTTATTAGTTTTGAGCTTAAATAGTTTTTGTTAAAATATTTGAAGGGGGGAGGAGGTAAGGTGTTTTAATTATAGTTTTTTCAAATACCGTATGTCAGAAAAAAAATTGCGGTTATTTTTAAATACCCGAAATCTAACAATGTTCATTACAGGTAAGTTCGCCTAATAAGGACCAGGTTTTTGTAAATCTTTATAAATCTGATTTAAGAAGTATTTTAACTTAAAAAACATTTGAAATGTACAAATTGCCTATATTAGAAGTACAAACATTAAGTAAAAATCACGAATCCGAAGTAAATTAATGACAAACACTGTTTAAAAAAAACTTGTAAATGGACCTTATTAGGAATGGGTGTTCTCAATAAGGGTCATTCCTGTTCCGTAGATAAATCCGAAACTACATAATTTATTTTTTTTTATTTAAATTTTTTTGTTAATTGTAACAATTGTTTTTGTCATTCCCGATGGATTAATCTAAAAATTCACATGAATTGTACTGTTGGTCCTTAAACAGTCTACAGAAACTTAATCGCAGAATAATTGACTTGATTTATGTATTTTAATAAAACACAGTTTTGTATTGTATTTATATTTACTAAGTGAAACTATTTTAAGCATAAAACAACATAATTATGAACATTTTCAGTCATTAGCCCTTGGTCCTTATTAAGTCTTTAAACATGATATTAAAAAGGCCTGGTCCTTATTTGGCGACAAGGAGGTGGTCCTTGTTAGGCACTTCGCCATCCCGGAGCAAACCAATCTAATTTGACAAAAAAAATAGTTCTTTCAATAACCTTATCTTCACAATCCACGCCTAAATGTTACTTTTTCCTTTTCATGTGTTAAGTTCTTGCGAAAACGAATCAGAACCCCTTGAATGAATCGAATAACACGAACAAATTATACAAAACGACCTACGCGTCGTGACGTGAACTACATCGACAGGCATACTGACAGAATGGCGGCGTAAAACCCAAGTAATGCCAATGCACTTCAATAATTGGTTAATGAGGAGCATCGGCGCGAGACTTGATTTCAATTTAGTATCAGGAGCGGGATTTTTGAAATGGTGGCTCTTATTAGGAACCGGTCCTTATTGGGCGAACATACCTTACATGCTGATTAAAACTATCAATCTAAATAATACAAAGAAACGCAAGGTAAAATATAAAAGCTATAGTCACTAAACCAAGTAAAAATCCTTTCCCACCAACTCCAAACATGTGGTTGCCCGAACCGCAATATAGTTTACTTATTCTCAGCACTTATCATAACAAACTGTAGCGGTGTTTACGTTCGGCCACTTGTGGCGTTGCGGTAGCAGGGTTGAAGAAACAAACATAGCTTGTTTACTCATTACGGTTAGCTGTGATAAATTAATTATCATTAAATAAGAATGTGAGTGTAGTTTTTATAATTAATAATCGAAGCGAAGTAGAAGTAGGAATTTTACAGTCGCGTTAGAATTTTCGATCTAGTTTAATCTAGTTAATAAAATAACAATATAATTATAATTTTTAGTTATATAATTATTTTGCAAAGAATAGGTATTTATATTACGCATTATAGGTACTATATTGAACGAAGTATTAGTTATTAATAAATTGAGTTTATTTACTTACATACCTATAAAAATGTTCACAAAGCTTTTGATAGTATTTATATATGATAGGGAATTGATATCTAATTAGTTGGTTTTAGTTCTAGTTTTAATTTGAGTTTTACCAGGGTTCACTGAGAATCAGCGTCACGTAGTGTGTCCTAGGATTCACTGCGGGACATCAAGCTGAGTGAAGACTTTTTAGCACAGGGGGTTGATTTTTGAGAGTCGAGCACTCGAAAGTGACATTTGAAACTCTGAATAAAACGATGAAATTATGTTTTAAAAATAACAGTGGTAGAAATTTAAAATCATGATTATTTAAACTATTAATTCCATTCCAAAATTGACAACCAAATTTTGTGTGCGATTATTTTCGAGCTTGATTTTTTTGAATTCGGACTGTCAAAAATCGGCCCCCAGTTCTGTTAATCCAAATGAATTTATATTTTATGTAATAAGTATTTCTTATTCTTATTCTTAATTATTATTTACATTTACATTCATGTTTGTATTACTAAAAATAAAAATAGCGCCGTATTTTCGCAATATTCACGCATACACATGTAATAAATGATCAGATTATAAATTATAGAGATACCGCAATGGAATACCGGTTAATTTGTATGAAAATAGTACCAGTATTTGATCCCTGGTTTGTACCAATACTAAATTATCATTAATTACCTAAAATTATTTAGTTTTTTCCACTCTTTTGAGAACGTATATAAAAAGCAACTTCCGAAAGACGTAAGGATTTACGACAAATTTACGAAAGTGGTCTTTTCTGCCCTAAATAAAGGTTAAAATGCTTCCGTTGAGCCTTTTATTGCGGCAGACAACTGCTTTAGTTGCGAGGAGCAGTGAAAGATAAAAGTATGGAAATCGTATTAACTCTAAAAAAATATCCCTATCGTGCGTACGCACCATAGACTTAAATATATAGTAGACGGCCATAGTCTAAAGAACTTTTTGAGGCTCCAAGTATTTAGCGCCATCTAGTTCAGAGCGACCTAAACAGAGCCAAAATGTATGAGGTAAAATCAGCGCCACCTAGTAACGACTAGTGTACGTTATTCGTTACTAGGTGGCGCTGATTTTACCTCATGCATTTTGGCTCTGTTTAGGTCGCTCTGAACTAGATGGCGCTAAATAGGTACTTGGAGCCTCAAAAAGTTCTTAGACTATGGCCGTCTACTAGGTATATATTTAAGTCTATGGTACGCATATGCCATCGGACACGGGGCATACAAGCTATGACAGTAAGCCGTACTCAATAAAAATTGTCCAATCGGAAGAATTTTATAATAGCTAGAAATTGCGTTGCGTGTCATAGCCGGGGAAGGGGGTGTAAGGATAATTGTCAAGTGTCACTTCAATCACGTCGATGTTAGGACCACTTTTGAGAGACATGTTTGTACTGTGCACGACGTCCATATCTTATTTGATCGTAGGCGAGAAGAGTTGGAGACCCTTTGATCGTAGGAAGAAGCGGGTAATAACGGCTCATTTAACAATCGTTGATAACAATGGGTTACCATTTACTTGTAACTTAAATAAGTTACTCTTTTTTACAGTTACTGAGTCATAAGGTAGGTATTCGTGCTAGGTAATAAAACCGTAAAAGAAAAGCGGTTCTCACACTGCTACGGATCCGCATGCGGCGCCGGTGTGCGAACGAGATAGCGCTATACACATGCAGAGCGCTATCTCGCTCGCGCACCGGCGCCGCATGCGGATCCGTCGCCAGTGTGATAATCGCCAAAGACGGTTTCAAGTTTCATATTGCGGTTACTAAGTAATTTAATTTATCACATAGTTATTACTAATTTAATTATCAAACCACGTCGGCAACGCGCATGTGACACCTCTGGAGTTGCAGGCGTCCATAGGCTAAGGTAGCTGCTTACCATCAGGTGGGCCGTATGCTTGTTTGCCACCGTCGTTGTAAAAAAAATCGTTTATTTGTACAGTCACGGTGTAGTTCTGTAAAAATTTTGAAACAACATGTATAGAAGTATATTTAATAATATGTATACCTACTTTTACGGGTAAACCTAGAATTTGCCAGAACTTAATCATATTAGAAGCTGTTTCAATATTCAAACTATTTTACTAACTGTAGGTATCTAACATAACGCAAAGTGTTCTTAATCGGTCAAATATAATATTCAAAAAGTTCAATCTAGTAGAATAAAGGGCGTAATAAAAAAACTCGAGGCTGAATTAACGGCGCGACGGAGCGAAGCTCTGAAGCAGCCATGAATAACCCAGCCGTCAGCACCACGCGAGCTCGCTGCCCAATTAAAAACCTACTCTTTCCACGATTTTTAGCTTAGAATATTGTATAATAAGCCAATAAAATACCCCACTTAACGCCCGCGAACGGCCTGCCGGCGTGAAATATGCATCTCAAGCTCATTACGCAGTTGGAAATTAAATGCAAGCGAAATGTCGCTGTGGGCCGGTGTTATTGGAGTTTTGATCGGTTACGGGAGGTGGAGTCGCATTGAAAAACGTTTAACCCTTTTATATATATTTTTTTTTATATATGAGAAGACATATGATATGAGACTTTAATGGCACGGTTTTTTACCCACTTTTATTACACACTTTTGATTAACTTGACCCCGTATTAATTATGCTTCAAATATTGGAAGTAAAGTTTCAACTACTTCCAGAGTGGGCTGATATTTGCTATACTTGCCTGCCTTGGTGCTTTTTTTAAGTAAAAGGTACATCAATTACATCATTGTCGGTTGTCAATAAGGCATTACTGCCATAATATTTCATTTAGAAATAAACTCTATTAACAACTGACAATGATGTACCTTTTTTCTAACATTTTCAAACGTCACATATTGATAATGATAATGATATTTACAAATTAATCTGTAAATTACTCTTGCTAGTTTATGTTTAGTTTGTTTTATTAACACAGAGTGGTCAAGCTTAACGCCTCTGTTAAAAAGGGCCACTGTAACACAATTGTTTTTGAAAACCCACTGCTCATAAAAGTTCGTTACCGACGTGAAAAGAAACATTTATTTATTAGTCATCTTGAAAAACCCTTCCCAAAAGGTTCTTGCGAATACTATGAAATTCGTGTTTTTACTAAGCCGCGTGGTGTCGTGATTTTAGTTGCTTGTATTGTGACTAAATTAGCGCGTAAAAATATAATACCTATGCAGAAAATTACAGATATTATAAAATAACTTATTAATTTACAATTATCTCTGGTGCTACTAAAATGAATTTCAAATACAAACTTACCTATTCTAAACATAACAAATACCTGTGTATTTGCTCTCGAGTGTATGTATGCATTTACATTTCTAGTTTAAATGTTTCGCGTCAGTTTAATATCTTTAAAATTAATATATTTCGAGATATTCAAGAAAATGCTAGTGACCCGAAATTTTTGCTCTCGAGTGTAAAATCCTAAACAAGAGAAATTACCTAAGCAAACTGCAAAATTAAACATGTAAAATGAAATACCTAATACGTTTACTAAATACCGCACACCGTTTACACATAATACACAGCTCCACTTCAGGAAACTCGCAAAAATGGTCAGTTACCGAGCTAAATCTCACATGCATTATTCGAAGCAAATATTCATATCATTTCCCATAATATATCAAACAACAGTCGCGGCAACTTGGCAGCCCAATTCAGCGGGCCGGCTCCAAGAAAACTTTACTTTCTTTTGCAACTTCATATAGGTACTAATCGCAATACATTTAATTGTTAACTCTATTTTTATGACTATAAGATTACTTTTATAACGGTACATTGAAGCCAAGCGTGAGGTTTCGTAAATAATGAACATTTTTTCTGCCGAGAGAGGGCGCGCGGAATCTATTTCACGGGCATTACTCGTCTGAATTATGAGTTATTAGAGCTGTAAAGCTCAGCACACATCAGTTCATTTACTCCTATTTTGTATTCATTAGTAAAACCAATGGGTTTAAACCATTATGTTAGGGAGCTTATGAAACGAATCAAGCTTTATAAATAACAGAGAAAATCGGTTAGTGCGTACAACGTACAACTACAGTATTTGAAAGAATATTTTTCAACCGACTTCAAGATTTCGAAGGAGGAGGTTCTCAATTCATCGGGATCTTCTGTGTTTTTTTGCAATTTTTTTAATGTATGTTCACGTGTTGAAAATTGGTTCTTTTTTTGTTTGAAAGAGTATACAGTAGTATACTGATGATTTGATCTTGGAGAAATCGAGGAAGCTCTTTAACTATTATAGGCAAACCTACTAGTATAGTGATTTCACTATGTTTTACAGCAACTCGGCCATTTCCTCTTGGAATAGCGGTTCCTAAGTGAAGTCGGTTCTTTTTTTGTTTAAAATTATTAGAGAGGATCAAAGTTATTCAAGAAAGTAAAGTTAAGGCGAATGTTGGACATTTCCCCCATCCCCTCTTATTTTGGAAACTGTTGGGCCTACAATTTAGAAAAAAATATGGATAGTAGTAGAAGTTTACGTATAATATTACGAGGTAAATATCTGTCAAATAAGAAGCCAACTCTGATGATTTGATGAACAAAAAAGTGACGTATCAGATACCTGGGTTTTCAATAATAGTTATATTTGTAGGCAGTTATTTGCCCTGTAAATTAAAAGTTAGTGTACCTACTTGTCAAATGCCTATTATTAAACAGAAATATTGTATTATATATTATAATTAAGCAAACTTTGTAGACTATTTCAGAAATTCAATTAATTATCAATCAAAACAAAAACTTTTAATAAATTTTGCAGTAAGTTGGCACTTATTTGGTTTATATTAATTAAAAATTAAATACTTATGTACATATGACCTATTTGGAGAAATAAGTGAAAGACAAATTAGTTGACCCTAGGTTACAAAATCTGCTGCCTTTCTATAGGTGGCTATGAGCGCTGTTCAAAAAAAGTGAGAAAGAAAAAAGTCGTATTATTATAAGTTTCGATTATTTACATTTATGTATTTGCGAATGATTTCAAATGTGTTTTATGATTTTAAAACCTAATTACATATATAACGGCCTCCTAGCCTAGTTAGTAGTAACCCTGCCTATGAAGCAGGAGGTCCCGGGTTCGAATCCTGGTCAGGGCATTTATTTGTGTGTTTATCACAGATATTTGTTGAAATACAAAATACTCTTGTTTTTGATGCACTTTTCACAAATATTAAATATGAATACACAAGTATGAATTCAAAACCACAACTCTTCAAGTGAAGTCTTTCTCCGCAACCATGAGAACATGGTCTTCGAACCGTTGAAGGTAATTTTCAATTTATTATACATACCCTACTACTATTACCATTAGTACTATTACCATTGTGATTGCATTCAAAATACCTAAAGCAAAATGATTACTCTAAAAAAAATCACAAAAATTGCAGTAAACCTCACGAGTAGCTTCCTGTCCAAGCCATGATATGAAACTGAAATGACAGTAGTCCATAAATCACTGGCAATCCGAGATATTCCTAGTCACCCATGTATGGAGTGTCGTCGGTTGATTACCTCCAGTGCACAGCGGAGTGTGATATTATATCGCCCGAGACGAGACTGTCCGGCGCCATGCGGAGGAACGACCACTCTATGGTTGTTCAAGATACACCTCACATTATGTGCTATTTTAATTAAATAAATACATTATAACTAATATTGGAAACGGGGTTAATAATACCCGATATTTCGGCACAACAGCATGCGCCGTGATGATGTACGTAACTGACATTACAGCGAGTTTTAGTTGTGGTCTACCTCAGCGATCTACCCTCTCTCTAGTTCAGTTTTTTCGTCCGATATCCCTGCTAATCCTACCAAATAAAACCATGCAAACATTCAACAGAAATTTAAATTGTCACGTTGTTTGAACATTACTACTTAAATAAGAGGATTCCTTGCTTCGTAAAAGTGAATACCAAAGTATTCATTTCTCGAAAGTTTTCTTCAGCCTTTCCATGTATTTTGGAGGCAAGTACCTATAAAACGTTGAGTTATTTTATTTATGACTAATTTAAGCACGCAGTCCTGAAAAAACGCTGGTCCAAAAAATGCATGTTATTCGATTGAGTAACAGGAGATGACATCCCAATAGTTGTAGTGAAAATCACTACAAGTCTACTACTCTTTCATTCAGTCATGGCCGTCAACCGCCAAACATGGCGCACAAATTTTGTTCTAGATGTCACATCGAGTAGGTTCTACCTACAAAATAAATTAATGTGTTTATTTTTGTATTAAGCAGAACGTCTGCTAACGATACCACAATGTTTAGAAGTAAAGGAAACGTAGAAAAACCCACTGCCTCAGGCGAGACTTGAACTCGCGACTCTGGGAAACATGCCCATCGCTCTGATCATCTGAGCTACTGAGACTATACCTGATGGCTGCGAATTTCTCTACCATATCCTTTATTTACGAGTATATTCGTGCCTTAGGGTGACGCCTAGCGACATCTGCCGACGAAGTCTTACATTTCTTAACCGCGAATATAAATAAAGGATATGGTAGAGAAATTCGCAGCCATCAGGTATAGTCTCAGTAGCTCAGTTGGTCAGAGCGATGGGCATGTTTCCCAGAGTCGCGAGTTCGAGTCTCGTCTGAGGCAGTGGGTTTTTTCTACTTTTCCTTTATTTCTAAACAAATTAATGTGTTATTCAGCAGATGTTGCATGGTTCATGGGAGTAAATTATTACTTAAAATGATGTTGCTAAAAGTTGTAGTCAGCTATTGGCTATGTGCGAAGTGCATGGTGGGGGTAACGTAAACGATCGCAGCGCACAAGGTAACAAGAAATTGGGCTCTTGTCAATATCACATTTCAAAATATTTGACATCACCCTGTCAAAAAAGTGAATCAGCCAGTGACATTTCATATATGCGATTAATAAAAAAGAATAGATGGCGCCACACTCTTGCACACAGGCAAATAATATTAACCCGCTTATTCATAAACGTTTTTCAAACCTCATTTAGTTAAATTATGTTTTGTCTGTTTCTAACAAACACAACTGTAAAAGTGACAGATAAGGACAAAAGATGATTTAGCTTAATGAGGTTTGAAATACGTTTATGAATAAGGCGGTTATCACACTGGTGCGGAACCGCATGCGGCGCCGGTGTGCGAGCGAGACAGCGCTATACACATGCAGAGCGCTATCTCTCTCGCGCACCGGCGCCGCATGCGGATCCGTCGTCAGTGTGATAATCGCCTAAGCGGATAAGTATGTATTTTTTATCGAAGGTGGTAATTCCCTGAATTAACTGCATATGATTGCCGGTATTTAAGTAAGTAATCCCAACCAGGCCTCTGGGTTTGAAGGTCAGATGGCAGTCGCTTTTGTGAAAACTAGTGCCTACGCCAATTCCTGGGATTAGGTGACCGAGCGAACCCCAGGCTCAATATAGCAACAAGCTGAGACAAACGCTATGAGGATGATGAGCTGTATATTATAGTATTTATTTAAATCCGTAGCTAGTTAAGAAATCACCTAGTGTGTGCTGTTCTTCCCTATTATTGAACTCTAACGGTTCACGGGTTACAAAAGTACTTAAATATTCAGCCATTGCTATCAAGTTTCCTTTATTTTTGCGTAAATTGGCGTTCGTGCATTATTACTAGCGTGTTTTTTTTATCTTCCTTATATTTATTTGAAATCAGATAAAAGACCCATTTTGATTCTTTTACGTTTTGATTGCTCTTAAATTTACCTACTATTTGATGAACAATAACCTTGAATTTTGAGATTTTTATAAATAAACATACACATAAGGATTATTTGAAACCACCTTTATTACCTATTTAATAAGTTTTATTAGAACTAGTTTTAGATCCGATTTTATACTTATTTAATACTTCCTGCAGCGGCGCAACGACCCGAAGTGGATCTTGGTGCCGTATTCTAATTTTAAAATACTTACCTAATGAATACATTAAAAAACACAATCCATCTCAAACATAGCTCCAATACACAGCCAATAATCAACCAATATTGAAGTTGTATTGGAGTTGAATTAGAATAATTTTCAAGCAAATATCAGTAATGCTTCTGATTCAGGCGTTTATGCGCTATATAGCTGTATTGAATGTTAATACATTGGAATTGTATTGAAGTTGGTACGTTTCTAAATGTGTTTTAAAGTTAGAATACGGCCCTTGACATCCGACACCAAAGGGTGTTTAACAGAGAAGCCTGACGTCTTTGTTCAACATCGTTTTTGTACAGTCAACGACGCATTCAAGCGGTAACTATATAGGACACCTAAACGATCATTAAATGCCATTTTTTAAAGAGTAATTATCTAACATGTATAAGATATATGACATATGTGTACGGTACATATCTGTAATACTTACCTTTAGTATTTTTATTGTAAGAAACATCATCTATTTTCCTCACAAAAGAGGCCATAATTTTCCCAGTATTCTGTGAAACAAACCCCCTAAGAATCGACTATCGCTGTAATGACGTCACATTATAACTGTTCTCGTATCTGAGTACTCATACTCGATGTCCAATAAAGTTTTGTCAGGGGATCTTTGCCGGTACATAATAAAGTATTACAAAAGGCAAAGACCGTCATTGTTGCTGGTACTTCAATCCCGGGCGCCTGTGGAGCGTTTGGAACGGGCGAGTTTACTTGAACGTAGTGAGAAATTTTTCAAGAATGTATCGTAAAGTTCGTAAACGTTACGAGGGAAAATACAACGTATTGGTTGGTTTTATTATATGTACGTTAGTTTATTTTCGTTATTATTTGACATAATTTTGATTTTTTCATCGGTTCGCTATTTGGGATATAATTGAAAAGTATGCTAACCTTACTACTCGCCAGGGATTGGAGCGACATAACAACATGTTATAATAGGAAGGTAAGTAATTGTAACTTCATAAGATACAAAAAAAAGCTGAAATGCTAACTTTTTTACTGATAAAAGGGAAGTAGGTGTTGTTGCAACAATTACGGTGTTTTCACTGTGAAGAGATATTTCTTTGCAAAAAAAACAATATTTTTATCCGATCATGTTAAAAATGACAGAGTGTATATATTTTTGAACTTTCGAATCGAATGTTTAAATATTATTTTCTTTAAAAAATTAAGACCCAGATTATCTATTAAGGGCTACTTTGAAAAATTATAGGTTTTTTCAAACGCTCTATTGATTAAACGGGAAAAGGGACTGAATTTATTTTAGAATATATATTATTAGACTAAATACTCTTGTTTATGTCACAAGCCAAAACATGATTGCTGAAAGTTGCCTCGATAGAAAAAAAATCCGAAGTTGGGTCCTTTTTCCCTTTATTTTTCTTAGCTTACGTAAACTATAAGAGATTAAGCAATATAACTAAGTAAAAAAATATGGTATTCTGGTTTATCTAAAAAGTCACAGAAACAAAATTAGACATAACTTTATAGATTCGCTTATTTATCGTGCTTAAGTCAAAAAGTCTGATCCTTAAGAGCGCTGCATCTCTTTTTTCCGTGCACGGAAGACATAAACTTGTCTCTTACGGATGGGCGTGGTTTGTCCGAATAGAGGAACGGCCTTAAACGACCTTTGCCATCTGATACCACGACACGAAAAAATATGCTGTACCTATTTATATCTGTAGTCTATTTTTAAGATTCTAGATTATTTTATACTAACGATCGTAAATAAAACGTGTTAACCCCCTTTTATTTAAATAAATAAATAAAACTCTTTCGTAATGGAATTTGGCTACATTGAGTACTAAAAAGTGTTGAGCATAATTTATTTCACTGAATAAAAAACAAAACCAACCTTAAAATCAACCTTATTATGGCTTTGAACTTGTAGTAGTACTTAGTGAGTTTTGCTTGTCACCTGACGAAATATTATATTCTAAAATTCAAAATTTGTACTACATATAACTGCCCAACGGCTTTGTATTGTTAGTAAATTCTCGTATAAAGTAATGGTTTTATTTAATATATGTAGAAAACCACCTTTACGACATGGTTAATATGTTTATATGTATTACAAAATGGCAGCCTTCTTATACAAAAGCTACACACCGGCTGCGTGTGGGTGCACATGCATGTAGACGTGCACGTCCCGCTGCGTTGTGAAATAAGAAGTCCCATCAGACAAGTCAAACCGCACGCGCACGCACACGTCACGCGCCATCACGCGCTTATTTTACAACGCAGCAGGACTTGCACGTCTAAGCACACGCAGTCGGTGTGGTTCGGCCTTTTTGTGTCTTTGTAGTTGGTTATTTATAAGGAGCAGCATACTACTTATTTTTGTAATAGCACATAGCATACTAGTACTAAATAATATAATCCAACACGTAACAATATATCCACATATATAACTTAACAATAAAAAAGAAAACGACACTTGAATTTAGTAGTTTAGCAACTTGCACAAGTAAATTAGGGCGTTCAAGTAACGATTCCGTATCAAACGCGCCCTCGACGGGGCCAGATAAGGTTTTATGAGCTCGCCACGTCGTTCCTGCGCGGCGAACAGCAAATGCATAGGTTTGTACAGAAAACCAATACCCATGTGTGCGTTTTCTATTCATTTAGGAAATTAGATTTCAATTTTAGGGGTTTTCTTTTGAAGCTTTTTTCGAGGTACATTTTTTTTCTTTTCTTTTGTCAGTTAATAGGTTCAGTTGTAAAGTTTTGTGTTTTGTTTTTGGATAATTCTTTTAACAATTTAAGGTAGTGACAGGTTGTTTTAACAAATAATAGCGAACTTTACGATTACCTACCTAAAAGTTTAAGATTACATATAGACTGTTAAAAAAAGTAATAATCCATTTACCTCTAGGAAAAACTAGAATAAAGAAATTTTAGATTGGTATTTATGGCCACATTGCAGCATTAGCCGCCAAATGTGTCTTTAATTTTGGAGTTTGTATCTAATCGTCTGCCGTAGACGTTTCAGGCAAATGGTCGCTTTTATACTTTTCCGTGGACGTCCACTGCACGATATTCACGACTTTATCGTGCCGTGGCACGTCACGGTAAAACTCTATAGTTTCATTCATAAATCGAACGTAGACTAAAGACTTACGCTATAGTCTGGCAAACCAAAATGCGCAGTAACAGTCAGAGTAACATGCTATACCCATCCCTTTTTTAGTAGTGAGAGTACTAGCATTAGAAAAAGACAGTATGATTCTCCCTGTCTATGCTTGAAGTGGAACAAACTCTGGCCAAACTATATTTATGAATGAAACTATAGAGTTTTACCGTGACGTGCTACGGCACGATAAAGTATAAAAGCGATGAATGATTATATTAAGTTAATAATTTGACCTTTTATTTAACTATAATATAAATAGATTAGGGATAATTATTATCATGAATACTTTGCTTAACAATTTTGGTACCGTACTTAGCTACGCACTACGCCCGTAGCCAATTCCAGCGTTTTCCCGCTTTGTAGTGGAAATCCGCTACATACAGAGATCCCGCCTAGCGGGTTCGGGGTGCTGAAAATGAGTGCTCGTTCTGGTCATGTTACAAGCTTCTACGTCTTGTAAGCTTTGCTTTGCTATTTTGCTGCTTTTTTTTCTTAGTTTGCATATTTATTATTTTATTGATGAACTGCATTACAGATGTATATATTTAATAGCAATATTTGTTATTTGTGGAAATATTTTTGTTATTATTATGATCATAATGGCATCTCCCTTTGTACAGAGCAATGGGAATTTTGCTGATGTCGACGTTAAACGTTAATCACACTTTTATTTATTATATAAAATATAGGCAACTTTGTCCGCTGGATGTTCTTTGTAAGAGGATAGCTGCTCCTTACAAACAACACGCATCGACCGTGCCAGGACAAATAGTCCGTTTAATTAAAGAGCGGTTACACGCGTTTTGAAACTAAGTCTTCATTAGCTGCACAGTTTTTTATTAGATCACCGCACAATAAGCTATTAATTTTATATTTATTAATTTACAAGAACGGTTTACACCAATTAAACTTACATGAAAATCAATATTATACACTGAACTACTTAAATGAGCAAAAAACAAAAATAAAACCCGAGACTTCTAAACAAAGAAACCAATAAAATAGTAAAAATTTGATACAAAAATATACACACTAGGTAAATTTTTACTCTTATTTTAATTAATCAGTGAAAAGCAAAATGCTTACTATCGATATAAATAAAAGTATCGGTTCAGCCGAAAAGACGTGACAGTGCCGAGTGAACGCTCACAAACGCCTATTCTGACCTCGACTTGAACAAAACTTTATTGTCATAAAGACGATACGTTACGCTCTCCAACAAACGTTTTATAGTATAATGGTGGCAAATAAGTGTGTAGCTTGCCGGATGTTAAGTTGCCACCGAAGCCTATGGGCGCACAGTGGCAATAACAAGCGCGTTGTGTATCCTTGTCATAAAGAACTTCGAATTGAATATATGCAGAAAAATCTACATCTTACTTGGCACCATATTATGGAAATGTAATTTTAATTGATTGGCCACTACCACACATAAGTATCTGTCAGTCCACGAACAAAGGGACTACTTTGTCGATATGGAGTTACTAGTACTTTCTAAAACTACGAAATATGCACTATTTATTAGTGAAAGAAAAAAGTGTCCTTTAAATCGATAAAGTGGTCCCTTGCACCAAACTCGTCTACATATTAAGTATACTTTATAAACCTTATTAGGTTGTGCGATAGGTCATCTTTTTTATAGGTATAGACATCTGGTACTGATGGGGTCACAACTATATTTGTTAGTTAACTCTTGTGGGAATTCAATTGTATGGCACCGGCAAACTAACTAACTTAATACTTATTATACGCGGTTAAAGAATGTGTTACAAGATTTGCGCCAAAAATCATTATCGACTATGCCATTAAACAACATTATGAAATTCCAAACGTTATTATATGTATACAACCAGAGAACATAAATACCTAATAACAAGTAATTGCAATATAACATACAATTTAGGAACTGCAACGACCATACCTATTCAGTTTAAATTAATGGATATATGACAGTAAAATGTGTAGATAAGTAGGTACACCTCTAAAGTTTCGATTATCTATCAAAAACGCTTGAAAGCTCAATACATTTAGCTAAAGCTTTGCTGTGTACAGTCGACGTCAAAGATATGTTTACACTTTTACACCTTACACTTTTGTAATAAGGTGCAAAAATGTAAACATATCTTTGACGTCGACTCTACAACTGTACATAATATGTACAGATATATTATATCTACATACGTTTATAGAAGTCATCAACGCAATCTATAATTTTAAAGAGACGGTGGACGTTAGCAGAATTAAATTACTACGTACTGATTATGTACGGTGAAGTTATCATAATTTTCGTTTGATTTAATCTTATTGTTCTCTGACTTCCGTTGTTCGAAGCTATGGAGGTAGCGTTTGTGTAAGAGTTCTTCAGCAGAGAGCAACTCGCGGCCACTCAAATCGTACGCTTGAACGTTTATAGCTGTGGGGAGAGATGAGTGGTTAAACCTTATCTGTTTAAGTATTTGTATTAGTGTTGTTGTAAGCTGAATCAGCCCCTATTCAAGTGTTTTAGGGATGATTTAAGCGGAAAATCTCCCAGCTGTGTCTTAACATTGACTGTCACCCTGTAGATCCCATATATTAGTCCTGTGCCCAGGTGTGGCGCAATGCGTGGTTTCTTTCGGCCGCGAGAAATACATACTTACATGCTGGTGGCCCGTATTCCGGGCCGGTTAGTTATAGATCCCGGCCAATATATATGTGTCGGAGCGAGCAAGCAGCGGCTTGTTGCGGAGCTACGCTATACATGTCATAACTGATAGAAATTTGATGTTTTGTTGTAATAAGTTACCTTTTAACAAGTTTGGAAAACGATGAGCAGGGTATTGCTCAGGAGTGGTCTTAGTTTGGTCCGTGCAGGTAGTTACTAAAAATCACGTTTAGATTTACCCGCCTTTAAAGTAAGAAATGCGTCGGTAGTCATTGAAAGTCACGCTTAGACTTACCCGCCTTTGAGGGTATAAAAACCAGTGACAGCAGTACTTGACGATTCATTATCAGTTTGACCGTCATGGGGACAGTATCTTAGTAGTGATTTAGTATTCGTTCAGGATTCATTATCGCTTTGACTGTCATGCGGACAGTATCTTAGTAGTGATTTAGTATTCGTTCAGAATTCATTATCGGTTTGACTAGCGAACGATCAACATCTCAGAATTCATTATTGCTTTGACTGTCGAGCAGTCAGTATCGCTTTGGTTGTGACTTAAAGACGAGTCAGTTCGGTCGTATAGTAACGGGTGGTATTTTGAGTAGCACACGGACGCAAGCTGGGAACTCTCCTCGTTTTCCTAATGCCTTATAAAACCAGTCAATGGTTTTCGTAGTTAAAGTTTTAATGAGGCCTTTGTGATTAGAAAGTATTTTGTGTGTTTGTGATTAGTGTAATCTACCCAAGTTAGTCTAAGGCCTGTTTCAGATAACAAAATAAGTCCCGCTGAGTTTCTTACGCTGGTTCTTCTCAGTAGTGGCTCCCTTCCGAACCGGTGGTAGTTTGTTGTCCTCCCATAATCTGGTTTTAAGAGATTTGAAAACAATACAGTTATTAAACCAGTGTTTACGTTTTACTTCATTACCGTGCGTCCGTGTACCCATGTAATGTGTTAAGTCTTAGGCTACCCTGATATTCCTGATAATGTCAGTATTTGAGAGTCCCTAACCAATCCCTAAACACCCGTTGCTGATCTCGGTCATCCGTTCATCCGACCACCACCATCGAGAGAGGCCAGCATCAGCAGCACCACCCAACCGCTCCGCCGCCCCGGCTTACGACATATGCGATATAAGGAGAGAGTTATGTTAAGGCATGTTTGGCTTGGATTCTGAATATTCACGGATACGACTGCTCTATACACACTACACGGATAAATATCGGGTAAAGAAAATGAGTAATACTTGAAGTTGAATGATTCAGCTGTGACCTATCAAATCCAAGTATCGAGAACTTCTGCGCGAAAATAATTTTCAAATCATGACATGACAAATATTAATTTTTTGCTTGAAATAGTCAAAAACTGATTTAAATAATTGTCGTTTTCTACTTAAACTTTTTTCCTTAAATATGCAGTAAAAATATTCGCAAGGATTCATGCGAATATGAATATCTAATAACCTGCGAATATTTGCGAATGCGAATACAAATATTGTTACATCCCTAGTACCTACTATTATTAAACTTATTGTGATCTGACAATGTAGTAACTGGAATTGCTCTCCGTCATTAAAACCTTTTGACTTGAGATGTTCAGTGTTCCCTGAGCCCTGACATTAGATAAGACTTTTACGTTTTCCAGTTAAATAGCTTTCTTATTATTATTCTTAATTGGGTTATCTTATCAATGTGCCACGTCGACCAGATTTGATCTATTGTGGCAGCCCTTTATATATCATTACTAATTCCCGTTGAATCTAGAAACTTCTAGATTATTTCGGCTGTAATGTGTTGTACCTCCTCGGGATGTAGTACATGCTTTTCTAGGTGGGTATTTCTTTCAAGCATTAGTGGTTCGCAGGAGCTAAATAGCTTAGGTTCAAGCCCTTAATAATTTTGCTTCTTTGTTATGGGCTGCGTAGCGCAAGAATCATTTTACACAGTTCTAATATCATCAGGTGGTAAGTAAATCTCACTTATTACAAAAAAAAAAAAACAACCGTGTTATGTGGCCAGTATGGTTCATTATGGCTATGAGCTTTTGGTAGTACTTAGTGACTTTTGCTTGTCATCTGACGAATTAACCACTAGCTCCACCTATTTGTAAAAAAAAACGTTTATTCTATATCTTAACGATTTTGTTGCAGTTTTGTAACCAGAATCAGTACGCGGCGCATTCGCCTTAAATAAATCCGGGCCTTATCGGGCGAGCATAACCGGGTCCCGGTATATAACCGGGACACTAAACCGTGTCACTCCTACAGCTGTAATGGAATTCTCATGCTCGCCCCGTTGACGGTTTGCAGCACTCCTAATACATACTTTAAATTTGCACCGGTAACCCCGCGAGCGCTCTGCGAAGAAACTTTTCACAAGTTTTAAAGGGATTTAAATGGGCCTTATTTCAAGCTTTATCTCTGTATAAAGCGGCAAAAAAGTGTCAGTTTTCTTTTAGTGGCGACTTTTGCAACTGTTTTTGAAACTAATGAAATAAACAAGACAGTTTTCTGTGTTAAATCGCGAAGTGGTTTGAACGGAGGGGTAGCAAGGAAATACACAAGGAAGCCATTTTTTCATAATACGGTGTCGTACCTAGAACCTATGTAAAGCTCTACAAATTCCATATTTTTTTCAAGTAATTAAACTAAGAAAAAATAACTGTTTGTAATATTTATATCAGGTAGAAATGAGGGACATCGGATTTCTAAGCAGTTCTTAATAAATAGTAATGGAATACACATATTTAACTTATAATGTATTTGTTAATATAATATTTATTGCACAATACAAAATGATACAAATGGTGGACAGAATGCCGCAAGGCATTCTCTACCAGTCAATCATTTGGCTAAAAAGAAAGATTAATTATAAGGAGTAAGCAGCTTAAAAACGAAAAGGAATTATATCTGTATTTTACCAATGTCTTTAATAATGATGACAAATGGGTCGTCTTTCTTGTTAATAATGTACTTATACGTTACACAAATTGTAGAAACGAAAGATAATAGATACAATTTAATTTAAACACAACAAGCCCTAAACCAAAAGCGTAATTGATCTAATTACATAACTAAAATGCCCTTTTGCCGAGTTTTACCCGTTATTCATACCAATTAAGCAATTCAACGCAGCGGGTACAGGATGTAAAATAATTACTTTCCCATAAAGAAGCGTCGAACTGAGTCTGTGCCTCAATAAATGGGCGCTTAACCGACGAACAAACAACGGGAAGAAATAAAAAGCAGTGCACATTGTGGAACGTTTGAAGCGTTCGCAGTCTATACCAAATAGACGGAGAGCGAGCCACGTTAGATATGACACAATAATGAGAGCGAAACCCCTCTCGCAAGTTTGCTATATGTACTATGCCTATTTCTAGATCCAGACATCTGGCAGCTGTAAAGTGGTGGAACTCAAGGAATGCAAATAACTTGAAGAAAACAAATCCTAGAGTTCTGGGTTTGAGGCAATAGTATGGGAAATTATGTAATTAATTAGATTATATCATAGCCAGAAGTTTCTTTTGGGAAAAGAAGTGCCACATACATATTATAGTTAATCGCCTAGTGTTTTTGTTTCCGCAATAATACACAAAGTTTTTTGTTCTAATGTTAAAATATAGGCCCTGTTCTATATAAATGACACAACTTCGGCATGTCTTTACCTATTTTGGTATTACTATTTTCCAACTGAGAAACTTTGTTGGTCTATCATTCTGACCTCCACCCATTAAAAGCTGCCAGATGGTAAAGCAATCTAACAACATAGGTGTAATTGCTCTCATTATTGTGTTATATCCGACGTGGCCAGCTCTTAGACCAAAACCGCGTTGTACGGAAAGCGTTACCCCACCCATCGGAAAGGTCCTATTTACCTCTGATTACTTCCACACTTACGATCATTGCAACTAAAGATATGCTAGCTCGGGATATGCACTTTTAAATCCTGAATTCGATACCGTCTTCCTGGTTCCTCGTTATTTTTATGGTGGACGGAAGAAGAGCAAATTAGTGTTTCGACTTCTGAACTTAAGGTACTTTTAGGTAGGTACTTTTACGGATAAAACTACAATGCGTTATAAAAGCAAAAGATACATATATTTTCTCAACTGGACTATATTAAAAATTATTTAGAATTTAATTTATTGTATGTGTCGTGTAAAAATAAAAGAGAGATCATGAAAAAAAGTAAGCTTAATTTCTGAAACGCTTAGCACGTCTTTAATAAAACAAGTCTCATTTCGAGTCTAACCACATATATCTCAAGTAATTCAATTAAATCCTGATTGAAGTCTAATGTAATAATGCTTTTTGTTAGACAAAGAACCTACAAATCCGAAAAAGGTAATTAATCTACGTGGAATTCTTTTCAGGAGGCTTTGTCTTTTTGCTAAGATGCCATCAAATCGCTACAAGTCAGTTTTAGTATCAGCATAATATAAATAAATCCAGTAGCATAACACAACATTCGTTCTAACAACAACTATGAGTATAAAAATCATATATATTGTCGTCACACAGTTGCTGTTTAAAATTGTCAGTTTTTTTAATGTGAAGATAATTATATGAGGTTACACTTCTACATTTATGAGTATTGTGGCATGAGCCAAATAAAGTTAGGAAGGATTTTACCTTTTCCTCTTAGAGTAATAATGGTGATCAGGATTGGCTACAGAACAAAATGATTTGTTCAGAGCGCCGTTAGTGGGTCAGAGTACCTTTTGTGTTACTTAATACATATATATAGCTAAAAGGAAGCGTATTTCTACTTAAGTACGAGTACGTATTGTATGTTCCTATATTACGTATATGTGAATATTTGTTTCCTTAAGCCGGAATTACATTACGAAATTAGTGGCATAACAATAATTTCGTGACATTAGTTTTACCAACAGTTTCACGTGTAATTTAATACTTTCGTAATGCATGCATTAATTTCATGGATGCAAATGAGTTTCGTGCCCTGCGCGATTTTTTGGTAAAATCAGT